>CM059583.1:180087500-190087500 GCA_030407085.1 Trichopria drosophilae | reverse complement strand
AGAATTCTTTGAAATATAAGAAGTCGCAAAAATTCAGTTTACAAAAATTTCTCGAATCGGAAATATATTTCTTATGAAGATGATGTAAAATAATTAAAAAATATAAGTCAACTTGAAGTAATTGCGTTATGTGAATACATTTAAAAAGTAACATTGTTTAGTTAATATATGAATAACATTAATAAAAACAATAGATCCTTACAACTAAATAACGCAATTGGCATACAAAAATTCTAAATTATGTTATAAAAAAACCATAAATCTTAATAATTAATTTTTAAACGTGTTGTGGTCCTGAATAATAAATAAATTCACTAAAAATTAATGAAATCCAATTGAAACTAACTTTTTAAAATATTTTCTGCTGGACGACTCAACAACCCGTTTATTCCCTACTCGTAAGAAATTTTACATAACCTCAAACGACACTGTACTTTCATCCCAAATTCGTAAAATTATAACCCCTTAGGGTTATTTAATATGGTTTTTAGCTTTGGAGGTTAGGAATTTTACAACGTAGTAATTTTATTACGATTGACGTTGGTCAAAATCAAGGCCACTCTGAACGTGGTAATTTTACTCATACTCACAGCACTAAACGTAGTGAGATTACCATGTTCAACCTGGGCTAAATGTTGACCAACGTATAACGTAGTAAAATACCTTTTCTTTTTACAGTGTTGGTGCATGGGGTTAGGGAGTAAATGGGTTTAGAAATAATGGTATTATGGGATTTTAGGTATACCGAAATATTTATCTATAGCTATGTTCTGCAAGAGAATCTCCTTGAATCAAAACGAAATTGTTAAGTTTTTCTAAAATGGATTTTTCTACATGAATGAGGTTACGGCATTTAGAGGTTAGGAGATTAGGATATTACAAAGTTAAGGGATTACGCGTTTAAGGGGTTACCTATTATATAAATCTTGGAGGTTATGTCAAATTTCAGACATGTAGAGGATATAGAGGTATAAATATTTGTCATTAATTTTTTGGTTTACTCTTTTCTACTTATAAATAACGTTTGAATATGTTGAGTTTGTTTAAAAAAATAAATAAATAAATCATGTTGTATAGAAAATGTCATGCAAATGGCGTGAAACTAAACATCGTCGGAAAAAATATAGCTGAACAAAAACTTAAATTTAAAAAAATTCAAATTCATTAAAAAAAAAAATTTCAGCATATTCTTTAAGCAATTCTAAGATCTTCTTCAGCAAGATTTTGTTTGAAAGTCTATCATGTTCAAGTAAAAAGATCCTGAACTGTTTACGGTTCGCTTCCACTAATGGAATTATGATAGAGTTTCGAAAAAGCGAAAATAATAAAGCTCCAATATCTTTATCGGGGCGCCGCACAAATAAGAACATTACAAGAACTTTTTTAAGAAAGGTTGCATACATGTAGTTAGTTATAGTTCAATATTAATTTATAACAAAAAATTCTTGTTAAATATGAACTGGGATTTACAAACTGCAAGATATACCGATTACTATATTTTTTTGTGTTGAACCATCATTTGGATGTTCTCACCTCTATTTCAAAAATATAACGATGCACATTTTAAAGTCTAGGTCTCGAAGACACGATTTCTTTATTTTTAACAGGAATTCTGAAATGATTTCAATGTGAAAAAGCAAGATAACACAAAACAGTTGAAAAAGCCATTTTTTTAAATAATCATATATAACTTTTCGCGATTTCATTTCGCGAGAAAAAATATAATGAAATAATCTGGATGTTTGGTCAATTTTATGTCATATACGTCTGATTGGACATTTTTTAGAACCTTTTTATACATAAATACAACCGTTATTATTTAATGTAACAAAACAATTACGTTAAATGATACTGGTTAAAAATAATAACTTTTTGTGTACTAAAATGTTGTCAATCAGTTTTCTGAAAATATACAACAAAGTTTGCATTAAACATTCCCAGACATTTACTTTGCTGTTTAAAAAATAAACTCAAAAGAGGTGAAATTTAAAACAAGGGATTTAAACCTGATTTAAATTACAAAAAGCGTACGAAATTTATTTTAAGATGTAACTTAAAAAGTGTCAATTTTAAACGCAACTCTGGAAAAGTGCGAAGCATAACTGGAACCGTTAAAACGATTTCAACTGTAGTGCTATCGTCTTAAACTACTCTCGAAACTTTGCCTTTTAAAGCTTTTGAATACGTATATTACCTTAAAGCTGTTAAATGGGATTTCCAACTCTTTGAACCAGTTCAAAATTTATATATCCGTATTATGCTATTCTTTTATTCCGAATATTACTTGAAGATTTAGAAAGGTACGATTTGTCTTGATAACAAAAGTTACAAATATAATAAAATTAAATATCAACATTAAAAATGATAATAACAAAAATACAGTAGGTAATACGGAGGATTGTATTTTCTACTATTTCAAACCATTTGCGATAAATTATGAACTATTCCTTACATCAAAAAAATTAAATCACTATCATGATTAAATAAAAGTAATCTAAAACAATCCCATCATGCCTTGTCGAACAAGAATTGAATTTTCTGTTTTATTTAAACATCCGATGATATACGTGCACGATGAAAAGAATTCCACAGATGTCAAGTATAAACCTGGAATTTTCAGTAATTTATTTACGATAGATTTTCACTTCTGTTATACTTCGTGAACTTTAGTAAAACATGTAATAGTTTACTTTTTAATTTCAAGTGTATACATAACGTGTCTCAACCAGAATTAAATGAAATAGTTATGCATGTGTATAATTTATTTTTACCCAGCTTGATAATAAATCGGGGAAGGTAATCTATTCAGGGAACTGAAATATTTAACTTTCGTCATATGCTTTGTAAATTTGACTCGTACGTAGAAAGTTGCAGTATAAATAAATTACAAAATCCCTGTCAATTTCAAATACATAATTAATACCAAGATTGTAAATTTATATGCATTTCACCTATTAACAGCTTTGTCGAATTCGATGGTTAACTATTCTCACATGATATAGCGTTGCAGTAGCTCAGATTAAGAGACGTAAAAAGTTAAATTAATAATAATAGTTAAAATTATAATAAAAAATGTATTCGACATTTTGATAATGCTGAGAAAACATCGGTTTTGCATTTTGCACCATAGGCGATGGTTTGATACAACATCGAGAGTTGGAGCACGTAATGAGGGCGTGCATGGAAGAAAATGGTATGAAATTTAGCGAAGAGCAGATCGAAGATCTCACGATTGCGCTTTTCGAAGACGCCGATCAAGGAAATCGTGGCGCGATTACATTCGAAGCTCTCAAGAGACAATTGGAAAAACACGAAGGACTTTTAGAAAATCTCTCCATCAGGTAAGAGATGTAAAATTCAATTTTGCATTCCAATTTATTGACTCAATTCATAAAAGATAATAGAAAAATCCATATGTAAATAAGATCTTATAATAATTTAGTTTTCTGTAAATCAGCACGCACATAAACATACACGTATTGACTTTTTGTGTTCACCAATACATTTTGAATTCAGTTTTATTAAATTAGATTTATGTGAGTAAGATAGGTTATAAATACGTTTTATTTTCTAATAAAAAGAACATTGAAACTTGCTGGGAATTTAGTATTTAATAATTGAGTTGAATGGTCAACATGAAAATGTGACAAAATGAACTAATTAATGTAATTTTCAGGGTGATGAATACGAATGCTATACTGTATGATATTTGAATAGTTTAGACATTAAAATCCATGAGATTAAAGTACCCAAAAAAGTAATCTTCTGCAATATTGCAGGAGGCATGTCTTTCAACAAAAACATGATAAACACTAAACTATGATAACTTATTATAGAGCTTTCAAGATTTACTTAATTAAACATAGTAGAGAAACATAGACAGCAAAATATAGCCGTCAATGGTCATTTATTTGTATGCGTGGTATATCGATCTGACTAAAATGTCCTTTACTACTGGAAGCTATCGTGATGCTACGCAGATCAGAACTTTGCGTAAGCACATGGAGAAACTTTTGGGAGCGCAGGTCACCAAAAAGGCGGTTGTAAATGCAAGTGAAACATAATTAAGTCAATAAAATGCGATTCAAAAATATAACAAAAGATTTTATTGTCGGTTATATCTTCGTTAAAAAATCTCAATAAAAACTGTTGACAGAATTTTCGAATAGTTCACATTTTTTAAAGCTCTTAAAATTGTTTTGTAAAAGTTTAAAACTTTTAAAATAATTTTTAAATCTAAGAATATTTCAGCGACATTTTTAATAGATAAAACGATAAAACATCAGCAAAAAATTATTTTTTTTTATTTGTAATCGTATTTCATTGTCTTAATTGGTTTTTGACTATGTTTCCT
Organism: Trichopria drosophilae; assembly: GCA_030407085.1. Lineage (NCBI taxonomy): Eukaryota > Metazoa > Arthropoda > Insecta > Hymenoptera > Diapriidae > Trichopria > Trichopria drosophilae. The sequence goes on along the minus strand of CM059583.1, from coordinate 190,083,146 downwards.
ACAGCTTTAGTATCTCCCCCAAAAGTTTCACACTGCATGTAACCGGTCTGAAATCGGATGTTCTAAGTACAATGATATATTTTGGATAGCGATAAAATAATTCACAGTAGTAATAATGTTATTCGGTCAAGTACAACGAACAAAGCAAATGCTAAATTAATGCAATTTTAAATCTGGTCGTGTCTAATTAGTATTAATAATATTTTTTTCTGCGTAAAGTAAAAAATGTAACTTTCATGTAATACAAAATGCAATTATTACTTAAAACCCAGAGTCAATAATTAATTTTTCTTCTTTGTTTTCTGAGGAAATCATTAACTGTTCATTGAAAAACAATTAGTAAAACTGAAGCTACACTGAGCGTTATTCAGTATTGACTAGGAAATTGATTTAAATATTTTAAAAAATTATTTGTTACGATATTTCTCGATTTTTCCTTCACAAGGCGTAGACTGCTATCAACTGTTGATCATCATCGCCGGTCAACGCATTTTTCTCTATGTTACAATAAAACACAATTATTAGATCAATAATATAATAAAGAAAAAATATATTACAGTAGTTAGTAAACTCCTGTTTAACAAAGCCTGACTTTTATTAAGACCTCTAACCACCGCTCTAAGTGTAACGCCAAAATGTCTACTGGGATTTTAAATTTAATATCACATTCGCCTCCGAAAAGAAACTTTCTGACACAACCGACAGGTTTTCTTAACAATAAAGTGTTTGAATGGCCTCAAAAATCAATAAGGTTGTAGCCGCTTTTATATCCAAGTTCCATAAAAAGATAGCTAGAGATAGCACTAAAGGCACTCTCTAAATTTCTTCGAGTGAGAATTCACTCTTTGGTTAGTGAAAACCGAGCAACTCTCGTGAAAGAGCAAATATTCAACTCTTTAAGGGTGAAATTTTAATCTAACTCTGGAGGAAAGAGTGAATTTCCACTCTTAAAGAGTTGAATAATCAGTCTTTCATGAGAGTTGCTCAGTTTTCACTAATTAAAGCGTGAATTCTCACTCCAAGAAATTTAGAGAGCATAATACACATAACCACAGAATCACCCAACGAAACACTGCCCCCGCAATCAGATAGTTGAGATGCAGAGCCCCTTTAAACTATAAGTTTAACCTGGGTATAGAAACAAACTATAGAAATCAAGCAGCCAATCACTTTAGCAAAAATACCATGAATGCCAAGGTAGAAATGTAGTAAACGGCACAAATGCAGCAAAAGAAACAAACAAGTGAAACAAAGAGACACTCACTTAGTGCAGCCCTACTCTCTTAACCTCAATCACGGAAAATTACTGAAAATCAGTCTATATACGCTGATTCTCAGTATTTTTCGCCGATTGAGATTAAGAGAGTAGGATGCGATATTTTCTTTTCTTTTTTTTTAAATCCCAGTTGGTACATAGAGCCCATTTCATACACCGTTAAGAATGAGTTTGCTAAGCATGATAACTCCGAGTTATTTAAAGATATCAATGTAGCTCAAACCATTCTTAGATAGTGATAGCAGATGCCCTTGCCCATTTATAGTTTCTGTTAAACACCAGCACCTCTGTCTTTTTCGGAGTCAGTGAGAGCTTTGTTCTTCTATCTCCACCAGTTATCGGCAAACATCAGACTTCACGAGACTCGTCATTATCATAACATCATGGTATCCAGAACGGACCAAATGTGCATCCGCACATCTTATCACATGTACTCCTAGGGCTATTATATCAGCAAGGATTTCAATTATCACCATGTTCCATATCGATGGTGATAGGTTTCCTCCCTGCGCATATCCAGAATATCCTGAATGTCTAGTTTTTAATGTACCAGATTTATGAGATACTGGGCTTTTGATATGTACAATTTTTTTAGGTATTTTCCTTTAGTATTCTTTTCTAGCAGTAATAAGAATGACAAGTTGATCCACTCCATTTTATAATGTACGATATGATTTCCAGACACCTTCTGACTTAGGGACTGTCTGTTATCGAATTTTACCTAGTCCATAGACATGGTGCTGAGAGCTCATGATCTACTCAGCTGTGAAAAATCCACCTGGGTGATTTAAGCAAATTAAAAAAGGAATATCCAGTGTACTAACTCTGTTTTAAGCTATTGCACATCCACGATAAGTACGTTCCCTCGATTAGGTTTAACGTTTGATAACGAGTTCTAATCTTTGACTTATTTTATTTGGGCATAAAAGTTAGTTATCTGAATCCAACACTTTCTTGTAACTAGATTCTTTGGTTTAGTGCATTCTGCACGAATGACTATTATTTTAAATACAATTTAACGTATATATAGGGGAGAGGGGTCCCATACCGACCCCCTGTTTCTTGCAGCTAGCGTGGTAATCCGAATTGATAATAGTATGGCTGCAACACCGTGATAATATTGACAGTTTGGCCATAGATTGCATCTCAAATTCTCATTTTATACGAAAGTTATCATGTCCAATTGTATTATGACAACGGTGGTATGATCAACTTTTGAGGTTCATTAGTATCCCGTTAGTAATGCTTACTTGATTACAGAAAAATCTAAATGTACATTTATTACCGATGGACTTGGTTTCAAAGCTCGCAATTAAAATTTAGCCCTCGTCCTGGCTATCAGCATAAGTAGTTACTATCTCTGTAGATGAGCCTAGCTGCGTTGAATCTGAACCAGCTATCAGCCGCAGCATGTCTTACTACTACGTAAGCAACATTACAAGTTATTATTTCGATATGCTATTAATTTAATAAAATAGTATGGTACAGATATATATATATGGACAAATAATTGGAATTATAATTTTTGTTACACTATTAAGGGTCGTATAGGTAATTAGCTTTCATACTTTAGGAGAATATCACACAAAAGTACCTCTACTGTTTTATTCTTCTTAAATCATTATCCGCCAATGGTAACCTAAGAATGAGCCAACGTATATGTACTTTTTATTTTATTTGAAATTCTGCGTTCCGCAGATTGAAATTTTGCAGAATAATTTCCCGTGAGAAGAACAAACATTACAAAATTAAATAGTGCTCAAATAATTGACCGGTTCTTGCCTAAAACTATCGAAGAAATTAGTAAGATAATTTGTAGCTTGTAAATTTTACGTGTTCAGAGTAATAAACGGTCACAAAAGTATCTTCAAAAGCACCAACCTGACTGTTTCTTGCCCCGAAAAGTGAAAAAAAAAAATTTTTTCTTTATAGTTAAGTAAAAAACGAGTTGCCCTGAGCTCTTCAAATACTTATGTAAATAGGATGTTTTTTTCTTAACAAATAAGAAACGAAATGCAAGAAAGAGTTAAATTTTCAGTAAATAAATTATTTTTATAATTTTTATAAATTATTATTGATAATTTTTTAGAATATCTGAAATGCTGCATTCTTCATAAAATAATTAATTTACTGTTGTCATTCGGTAATGCAATATCAATGCATCGAAGAAATAACTATAAAATCCTCAGTAGATTTTTGTTCTCTTCTAAAGAATGCATTATAAAATTATCAAAAATTGCAAAAATAACTTGTTAATAATTAAAAATATCTCTATTACGTAAATGGTGTCTTATCTAGTATAGCAGCTAGTAGATGCCTGGAGAATCTACCGTTAGGCTGATCTACACCAACGCTTACTACTTGTGGTGTGTTTCTACGGCATGTTACTACTTAAAAACGGTTGCTTCTAATAGATTATTGTTTACTACAAAACAATTATTATTTTCATTATCACTAGTATCATTCTTATCATTTGTTGATAAAGTGGTAATTATAAAAAGCAGATCTAGAATACTATACAATGGTCAGAATGATTTTTTTATTCGACACGGAAAAGAATTTATGAGGGAAAGTTATTACATTATGCACCGCTTCAACCCTGTGAAAATATATTGATAATCTACTAAATAATAAATAACAAATAAACAGTTCACCGTTCAAATTGTAAACAAGATATTACCGGAAGCAAACGTTATATTAACACTATTTTTTCAGTTATTTCCAATGTGTGTGGTGACTAGTTTTCGGAAAAGCATATTTCATAATATACTGCACTTATATTTCATACCACGTGCTGATTTATTTTAAAATATATAAACGTTTCTTCAGCTTAACACTTAACACTAAAAACATTTATCTCACACCGGCCCACACATTTTTAAATGCATATTTTTCCTTTGTTTACAGTATCAATCTTCAATATCAATCTAAAGCATGAAAATTATATTTAAACGAAAATATGACTACAATCAAGTTACTAAATAGGTTTCACAACTATTTTAGTACCCATTCTACTCATTTACTACCCATAATTATTATTAGAACGAGTGAAGTTACAATAACAAGTATATACCCACTAAAAACATTAAGTAGGAGGTAAAAATAAATATGTATTACTTAAAATAATAGGCATGAAATGAATATTACTCCATATCCAACTTAGTACAACACTTACCCATGAAGTTCTTAAAAACTTAAAAATATAATGTGTATTATCCTCTTCATGAACCGTTCGACGTTGATCAGACATTTTTTTCATACAGCATCCACTTTTCCAATATATCTAAAAACGAATATCTTGGGAAGAATGTTTTTTATTTCTGACTGTCTTACTTAATACTGAAATTACTTTAGTTAATTACTTCAGTAAATTGAAGAATTTTCATATTCAAATAAATTTAATCGTTTTGAATAAAAAAGAATTTACTTAAATTAAGAAATTTCTTTAAAATACTTACTTTTGACCATTCAAATTGATTTATATTATTTTCAAAATAAAACACATAAATTCTTACAGTGAAATTATAATAATTATACTACATGCCTCTTTATGAATTGTACCTACTCTCATTACAAATTTCTTATAATCCTGTCGTAAAATGTATTTCATGTACTAAATTTAAATTAAAAATGTGAATTTTACATCAATTTGTTAACAAACATATGTTTTTGTCAAAATCATTTCAGTATAGATAGATGGATGGTGCCGCCAAAGCCAGAAGTTCCTCAACACAAGTTCCTGCAATTCCTGCCAAAAAATTGGCGGCCATACCAATTAACGAAGCCGTATTTAAAAAATAATTACGTGTACATTAGTTTCCTGTCAGTATTCATTTTGATAAATGCGGGCCTCTTCATATCCAGAATTTATCAATACAGGCACTCGAATGGGTACGTGATACTGGCACGAGCGTGTGGTACGTGAGATAAATCAATCTTTTATCAAATATTTAATTCAGAGCATACGTTCGTATGAATCATATTACAATTTCGGACTTGTGATTTGTGTATCTTTAAAAATGTTCATGCTTTTATCGGTCAATTTTTCTTTTAACATTTTTAAATGTTCACCACCATTATACTATTGTTTTTGAAAAAAATATTAAGAATCACCATTGTTTAGTACACAGTCGATTTTTAATATGATATATTAAATTAAAAGTATTGATTAGTCATCGCAATTTAAGATAAGATTAAATCTACAGTAATTTTCTATTTATTTAAATGAACATTTGGAAAAGTAAAATATGTAATTAAAAAATACTATCGCAATAAAATTTAGTTTGTTTTATTATTTTTATTTCTTCAGCTGATTCAGAAAATAATTAGAAGTATTTTAATGTATTTATTATTAAGAGTGTAACTACTATTTACAGCAAAATATTATTTAAATTAACTTAACTGCCGGTATATCGTATACTATCGTATTCTAAGTTTATAATAAATCTATCCACAATGTAAATATGAAAATTCTCTTACCTATGTATTTACAAACTACTAAATCTTAGACCGAAAAAGTTTTTTTATAGCATTATCATAATCCATTAGCCTAGTAGAAATTGCATAGATTTATTGGACATTTTTCATCTAACATTGTTATATAATGTTTAAGAAATAGACATTTTGAATGTAATTTCTAGATATTCTTTTGATTAAAATGTAAGAATTTCCCAACTAATAATTACATAGTTTTACTACACAAGTAATGCACAATTTTTAAATATTTTTAAAAGAAAAAAACGTTGATCGTTGTACCAACTAAGCTAACGAGTAATACAATAAGAGATAAATGTTTGTCGCATTTAATAATGTGACAAGCGAGGAAATTTAATCATGTTAGTATCAACGAATTTAATTAAGTATAATTACATTAATTTAAAAAACTACAAAAATTGAAAACTACTAAAAATTACTGTCAAACTTCACGTTAAATTTATGTACATTTGGTCTTTAAAGCGTTAACGAAGAATAATAAAACGTATCGAAGTAAATCGTCATAAAGAAAGTTGATAACCCTTTCCTTTTTCCCTTCATAAATTCAGATGACTTCTTATTTTATTAATAATGTGAATAAAACATAATAGATACAATTACATCACCAACAAGAAATCAAATAGAAACTAAAAAATGTCTCAGCGTTTAGAATGACATTCCATCCTCCTAAGTAGACTTTAATATTAATCTCATGAATAATATTAATTCATAAAACATGAATTCATTATAATAGAAAGTTGGGAAACTTTACATCGCTAAATTAAAACATGACATATTAACCTATAAATTTGTAATATATCAAACGAATTTCCGTCAAAATGGTATAAAATTAGCAGACGGAGATATTATACGAGAAATACAGTATCATTAAATATAAAAAATTCTATTTGACTGGAATAAATCCAGTATAACTTGCGGACTGCAATATTTGAAATATTTCAAACATATCTGTACTTTGAATTTTAATGTTCTATATATAAATTACTAAATTTCGACAAATTTGTATACAAAATAATATAAGCAATTGGCGTAACAAATTAAATTATTTTTTATTAAAAATGTGCAATTCAACCTTGCAATTTAGTATATTTTTTAATGTATCAATTGTAAAAATATATAAAAGTGGACAATGCGACCTTTGCATCTGATGACATTTTGCACGTTTATTAGAGAAAAGTTTTAATGTTAAATATTACACAGCATGCGTTTCATTTTCAATGTTTACCAGTACAGTTTATTGCCTTCTGTATATTTACCACTAAAAGAGACACATTGTAGCAATTTATATTATTATATTTTTACAAATTATTATTAAAAGTTTAAAATATGTTCGTTCATACTCAAGTTGTTTAATATTTATTTCGAAACGTAATTTTCAGAAGAACTTTAATCCTCTGCACTATTTGTACGGAAGTAATACTGAAGTGTCTGAGTTTAAAAATCGATTTTCGTCCTATTATACGGTTACAACGTCGCTAATTGCAAATACAATTGTCTCTTCGAATACATATGTTGTCATTCGTGTAAACTGTAAATACTTAGATTGACTAAAATATTTAAAAACACTATGTCTAATATATAATTGTATACTACTGTTTATCTAAACACTAGACCTTAGTTGGATGTGTAAAATTTCTGATTTTCATTGTCATGAACGTCATTCGATTAATTATAAATCAACTCATCAGTCTGCTAGGACTAATAATTAATGAAAATTATATATTTTCATTAGCAGCAACAGTTTTAAAATTATTATTGATTTTTAAATATTCAAACTCCCTAAAAAGATAACAGAATGGCATTTTAAATATTAACGACAAGCAATTTTTTACCTTGTGTTTTATAGCTGATATCACTATGAATTTTATTCAGCATGTTTTAATCAACAAGCTTCCTTTTATATTATATTTTTCCTTTACATACGTTAACAACGTTTTTAGTACGATACCTTTTATACCTAATATTTCTAATGTTTTTAATGTTTTGAAGAAAATTATAGGTTTAGAAAGTAGAATTACTTTTACCTTAGAAATAGAAAACAATAACAAATTCAGTCTTAATTTTTGTAGATGTTTGACCATAAAAAAACTTTTTCTCGAAGATATCTCAATTTTTATCCTTATCCCTATTATAATATAGAAACATCTTCTGGAATAATCGATCATTCTATTAAATTATGTAATATAAAATATCGTAAGAAAAACTTAAATATTGCTAAAAGGGTTTTAATTAATAACAGAGTGTGCCAAAATAAAAAATAGTAGTAGGGCACGATAAACTGAGAATATATATAGTTATTTTTTGTCATACACTCCCAAAATCTTACGTTATACTTAAAAAACGTTTTTTTTTTTAATTTGTTTAAAAAGTAATTCACAGCTTCATTAATTTTTAGACGATTTTAAAATGTCTTCGTTATTAGGAAACAAGAAAGATATATTTTTTCAATACTATGTTATTTACATAGATATCTTCAAGAATCTAAACGAATAGACAAAGATCTAAACGAATATATCTCCGAAATTTTCATTTTTATTCAATTTTTTCAATTTTGACAACAATTTTTTGATATTATTTGGTTTTGACTGAAATTTTGGTTACCAGATCTTGAAAGTATATGTAATTTTGGTTAGAATTACCTATTTGTTTACTTGAATTGATTAAAATTTGACTGGGACTTTTCCAATTTTTTTAATTTTAACCAAAATTTGAATGTCATGAAATTTCGAATCGTTGCCTCCAATATTATTCACAATATCACGCAATAACAAAACTGGAAGATGGTGAGGTTGAGAAATAAGTAATTAGAAAACTTCAAAACTCGAAAATGTTTATTTGATCTTTTGCGTTTATAAAAATCATCATTTATTTTGCGCTAAAGTAACCATCATTAATCTGCAAGCATATTGATGGAGCTTTTACCTTGAAAACGATTTTTAAAAGCTTCAAATTCCTGATGGAATATTTTCCCCTGTTCGTCATTGAGTTGGCCAAGATTTTCGGCTAAGAAATTTAAATGCGAATGCAGAAAATGAATCTTGATCGGCATGTTGCAAATTATAGACATTCAAAAATTCATGTACTATGTTCACGTAGTCGAGGCTTTTCTTATTACCTAGAAATTATCGTACAATTGAATAAACCTTGACCAAGCTCGTTTTTCTACAGCATCCAAATTTTTCAAATTTGGGACTCAGCAAAGATTCCTAAAATCAGTACAGAAAAATGTTTTCAACGGATATGAAGGGCAATGCCGTTTTATATGTACAGTGGACGTATTTAATACAAACTAAGCACGTTTTCGTGTACAAATACAGGCTACAGTATGTCATCTTTTTGCGGAATTGAAATATTTATCGCAAAAATTAAAACTAAATATCCAAATTTTGCTTAAAATTACAAAAATTGTAAAATCCACTCATTAATGTCAAATTTTCTCCAATTCAAGTAAACAAATAGGTCATTTTAATCGGAATTACATATACTTTCACAATCTGGTGACGAAAATTATAGTCGAAACCAAATAATATAGTAAAATTGTTGTCAAATTCGAAAAAAATTAAATAAACAATAAAAAATTTCTAAGATATATTCGTTTGGATCTTTTTTAGTCTTTAAGATATCGGTGTAAATAACATAGAGTTGCAAATATGTATCCTTCCTGTTTCGTAATAAAGAAGATACTTTAAAATCGATTAAATATGAATGAAGTTATGAATTACTTTTAAAAAAGTTATTGTTATAATTGAATAAACACTTTTAAAGACGGTAGATTTTGACAGAAACATCAAAATTAAGGAGCTTTTCATTGTTTGCCCTTACTTTTTTAATTCTTACCAAAAACTGATTATACTCAATAAACTTTTTTACTTATGATAACTATAATAGAAAATAAATATTTTGTATTATTTTTATAATTATTGTATATTAACAATTTGTTCAGCACCAATAACGTGTAACGATCCAAATTAAACATCAAGTAAATGCAAATACGTTGTTGGTAAAACAAATCATATAAATATAATCAAAGGCATTAAATTTATCATAAATTACTTGACATTTAATAGAGTATTTGCAGTAACCAATTGCAAATCTATAAATCAAATTATGTATATATTCGGTAGAGACTTAAGCGTGCTACAGTTTATATTATAATTATCGCTTTTAATAAATTCAAACTACAACCCGTAATTTGTTTAAAAATGAATAATAAGACATTTCATATGAGTATTTTCATGGTTCGGAAAATTAATCAACACTAAAGATGTGGCATTCCATGTAAAAAGGGCCACGTTTTTAAACACAATTTAAAATTTTGTAATCATATTATCATTCCGGAATGTAAATTTTGTAGCGCGTATTAAAAATGTATGCCTTGATTACAAAATTTTTTCATTGGTGCGGGTTTCAATCCCTTTATTTGTTATTTTCCCATTAATACGGGTCATCAGAAAACAATTTTTTAAAACGAAAATTTTATAGATGTTTTCACGTGATTTCTCGTTTAAATATTTATTTTTAATTATATGTTACATGTCTTCGTAAAAATTCATTTGTAATGTTTCAGAGTTTTTATTATAATATCTCGGGTTGGTCAACCGGAAGTTCAAAAAATTGTAATATCTTATAGAGACAATCATAATACTAACAGAAACGTGTGCAGAAAAGGCTTAAAGTATTAAAAATGTTTATTCGAATAAAATGTTCGAATTTTAGAACAAATGTTCTAAATTTTGGGTGTTGCAAAATATATGTAAATAATTCTCTTGTTCTGTGCAACTCTATCCAACTTCCGCCCGTGTAATACATTTGTCGTTAATTCGTCCCGATGAGATGAAAATAGAGAAAACACTTGCATGCCATATTAGCTTACTTCAAGACTACTTAATTACAACATATTTAAAAAATGTTGAACATTATACATGATAAAACTATACTTATTTTATTATTTTATACTCAAATAGATTAAGTACTTTAGTTAATGTGACTCGAAATTTTCCTAATCGAAGTTTTATCAAAGTCTCTTATTTTCCTTTATATATAAGTTCAAAATGTACAAGATTTTATAAAGATTTTCATTAGCGTATTTGACTCTACCATTTGTTACTAATTCATACTTTATATTTTTTTTTAATTATATTAGTTTTACTAATTATATTTTAAATTCTAGACTATCCTGTGTTAAAATTACTAGTTTGTTGAAAAATATGAACAAGTTAACCTGTTCACAACATCCAACACTGACTTTGTCAATTAGACTTGCAAGGGTGATTAAACTAAGTTTACATTGATTGTTACGTATAATGGGGCCATAAACAAGATCAGAAATAGTTTCCAACATAATAGAGCTCAATTTAACTTACCATTAATTTAATATTTTCTGTTCTCCGAGGAATTCGGAGACAAAAATTTTGCAACACACAACGGAAAATACTCCACATCTATAATAAGTTACGAATCCGTTATCTAATAAAAATAGGATAAAATATGACATCAGTATTACTACATAAGAAGAAGATTCTTTGAATTTTCATATGAGATTTCAAATAAAATTTTACACTGAACATTAATAACGCTCTTCTAAACTCCTATGTAGGTACTGTAATTCCCAAAGGAATACGTTTATAAATGGGACATCGCTTAAAACGTTATATAACTTGAAATTCATATTAACATTATTTTTAAAATTCTCGTTGGTCTTTAGCAAAAATCTTTGAACCTTGTGTGTTAGAAGTATATCAAGAATCCTAACAATGTTCAGAGGAAGGCTGAGAATACCGGCAAATGGGGAAACTTAAAAATTTTGAATGAATAAACAAACATTGAATAACATTTTTAAAGTATTAGTTTTTGACAACTGTTTATTACGAAATATCACATCCATAATGTTCGATACCATTGATAGATTTATGTTTTTGTTTTAAACATTTCTATCAAAGATTCTATTTAAATGTGCTTTTTAAAAATACTTTTTTATATATGATAAACATGAAAGTTATCGTCCATTTAAGGCCCTTAATATAGTAAATTTAACTTAGTCAAAAAGTGACAGTAACTAGTGTTATCTCAGGGATTATCAAGTATTAGTATGCCTATGTTATAATAATAAAAAATAACTTTCAAGTATTAAGAAATTAAATGTTAAAAACTGCCAAACAGGCAGTAGTCAGCTATAGTTAAAATAATGAATGGCAATAAAGCCTTCTTTTATCATTATTATAAAAGAATATTGGTCACGGAAATTATCTTAAAATAAAATGTAATAACCGTTAAAGAGTATTTTTTATGTATTAAAACAATTTTCCCTAAGTATAAAAAACGACAGTAATCGACCACGTGAAGGAGACACTTTTCACCTTTAAAACACCTTTAAAAATCAATATTTCTATTCGCTGAACCTAAATATAAAATAATAATGAGTGCCCTAAAAAGTATAAAGCAAAATCAAATATTCTTATTTGCTCCAGGGGTGTCTATTTTGGTTTGCCCCACAAAAAAAGTAAATTTTTGCGTTTCGATATTCCAATAATATATTACGCCTTAAAAATGTTGTTCTACCTTAATTTCTAGCAATAGTTGATGACTGATTGGTATCATAAGACAATTTTCTCAAGTAGGTACTAAAATTTCTTCTCTAATCCTTCTTTTACATTATAAATCAGAAACGGCTTATGGTATCATAACATAGGCCAACAAAATGAAGCCAATCTCCATACCCAGAAACCGGACTATACTTTCCCGAAGGTTGTCAATGAGCTGAGTCCAAATCTGGCCGCAGAATTGTTCCATCACGTCTGGATTTTTAGATATCCTAACCTAAAAGTGCAAAAAACACTGTTTTCGCTCTTATTCGATAAGTTTTTATTGGGGAACAAAATACTTGTTAACACTTTGACTAGAACCATATTAAAGCATTATTCATCAAAGTTTTAATCCTTTTTTTAGTAATTTCGTACGATTTTTTTTCAATGAGTTATCGAAGTTTTTGTCAAGGCACCATTATGATTTTCGTTTTTTACACTTTTAGGTTATGATTCTCATGATTTTTACGCAATGAGCAATTATACGACCAGATTTTGGTTCAGTACATCGAAATCTTCGGAAAAATATATTCAGATTTTTTATGAATGCATTCTAATCTGGTTTTTCTCAAATTCCGAGAAAAAATTTATTCAACCTCAAAAACTTACTAAAAATGTACAAAAACTGTGTTTTTTGTACTTTTAGGTTAGGATATTTAAACATCTTGACGTAATAGAACAATTTTTAGCAAAAAAGCCGGTCACAGTTTGTTAGTTATTTTCTTGTAATTACACAGTTATTTATATGAAAATCATAATTATCCCCTTACAAAAAACGCCGATAACTCGATTTAAAAAAATCGTATTGGAATTACTAAAATAGCATTTTAAAGCTGACAAATAGCACCTTAATATTGTTCATGTCAAATTGCAAATAATAATTTGATTCTACCATAAAAACTTTTTTTGCACTTTTAGGTTAGAATATCTCAAAATGTTGACGTGATAGAGCAATTCTGTGGCTAAATTTGGATTCAGCACGACGAAAACCTTCAGACACGTATAGTCAGATTTCTGGGTATAAATTTTGTTGGCCTGCGTAATCTATATCGTATATAATATGATATAATATCATAGAGCTATTAAATTATGTTATCCAATATTTAAGAAAACGTATTAAAAATATATATATATTTAAAATTAAACATACAGTATGTTATATGTGTCCAATAATTCGTTTAATTTATTAAAGAATTTCACTTATATAAACTAAAATAAAATTTCCAATTATTAACTTTACCGATTTTTCATCTAATAATGAAAAATCCTCTTAGCATATTAATAAAGGCTTAATATAACGACGTGAGACTGCATTAAATTCTACCAAAATGACTATAACTATTTAAATAAATATGATAGTTTGTAAAGAAATTAATAAGTAAATAGATATATATATATAGCAGTTGCTAAATTGGATTAGTAATCGTAACAAAATTCAATAAATGAAGAACATACCGAAATTATATCCATTTACCATCGCCAGTTATTTGGAGTACAGATATGCCCTATTTTTTGTCGGTGTTCCGACTTAATTCACAATTTAAATTCTGCCTTCCACTGTAACGCAAACAGTAGTTCCCGTTTTTGTTCAGAAATTACATTAGAAAATCTTTTTCGGTTTTTACATACGGAGAAAAATAATTCGATTTAAATGACATTCCTGAATTGGAGATTCTGGAGAGATTGCGCAAAAAGTTACGCATGTCACGGCAAAAGAATTCTCCGAGGGAAATTTAAGCATGACTTTTGCAGTGATATTTGGAAAAAAATATGTAGTAAACTGCAACCAGAGACGTTTATTAAGATAACGTTTCATATATTTAAAACTTTTTATTTTTTAATGTTTTATAAAAATTTTTATTTCCAGCTTCTGTGCTATTAAACTTTGTGACATTTCTTTTTCAGGACAGTGTCTAAACTTTGACTGCACCTTCATCCTCGTTTTAATGCTCCGGCAATGCATCACTTTTTTAAGAAGCCACGGACTAAGTTCTGTTCTCCCTCTGGATCACCATATCTATCTCCACAAGCTCACTGGAATTCTGATATGCGTATTTGGCTCCATTCACACTGCCATGCATTTATGCAACTTCGGTACGTTCGCGTACGTAAAATTGAACGATAATTTTCTTAAACTAAAACCATTCATTTTAATGATACTTTAGGTAATTTACTGCAGAATGGAAAATTACATATTTATAAATCTCATCCATTCAAATATGGCGTATGTGACTATGCAATATATAATTTTTATATATTTCTAGATTTTTGCATAATTGTTTTCAAGGATTTCTGTATTTAATAGAACGTATTATTTGCTTACTAATATCATAAGATGAAATTTTAATGTATCAAATTATTAGAATTACATTTACAACTTACGAAATTATACTTTACAAAGAGCCAACGATACTACTATATACCATATTTAAAAATTTTGTCAAGTTGTGGTATTTTTATACTTTTTTTATTGAGTAAAATAATTGTTTTTGATAAGGAGTCATTATTGTAACGTTTTGATTTACAAACATTTTGATTGTTTTTAATATGCATACAAAAAGATCTAGTTAGAAAACCATTTTTTTCGCTTAAAATTAATACAAAATAGAATAAGAAGTAGCATAACTATATTTGAAAATGACAAAAAATTTATCAGAGATAAAAATTTATCAGACAGCTGCTGTTGAAAAACATTTTGAACTATTTTGAAATGATTTGAATAATTTGTCACTGCTCTAGTCGAAGTAGCCTGGTTTAATATTTTATTTTAATAATCAATAAAATTTAGTTAATATTTAAAGTAAAATTTTGATATTTAAAACCAATAACAAATGTATTCAAAAATATAAAATCAGTTTATACCACAGGAATCACGTTGCTGCTATATTGTTATTTTAATTCAAAATTTTCAGTTTTTCATAATTGGAATCAGCTTCAAAAATCGCGGTTTTGAAGTAAAAATTATAACCCTTGCCTAAAATGTTACTACAATTTTTTTGTTAATAATTCACAAACACAAACTTTTTAAAGAACGATTAAAAATAGAATTGAATTTACTAAAATGATTAATAATCATCAATTTGGTATCAATCATTGGATATCGTATGTTCCTAATGCTCTTTCACTTAACATGTAATCAACAGCGGATATAATTACACTAGTTTACAGCTAAAATCAACTACATTTGATATCATAATTTTCTTCTAATGTATTTTGAGCTAGTAAACTAGAAAATTATATTAGTAATTTTGTATCGATATGTTTTCGAAATATCAATATTTGAATCACTGCTTCATATTTAACTAACTGTGGATCTAGGGTAGTTAAATGTTTCGATGAAATATAAATGAATTATGTTATTGTATTTATGATATTAAAAAACGATAACAAAATAATATGTAGTTTTTCAAAATTTTCTGAAGTAGTTACATATTATCAGCATCATAAACGTTCGATTTTTATGGCGCAAAAAATCAAATTGAAAGTTTTTGACTATTTCCAAAAAAGTGTTCCCCAACCGACCTTCCCAAGGACTATAACCCTATTCTTTTTTAACGATTTATTTTTCATGGTAATTTGAAACGAAGCATTATTTTGAATTCATTGATATTTTTTACTTTTCTAACAAATACCTTTTCCTGTCACTTCATTTTAGTTAACAAATAAGAATTAACCTTTCAGTGATGGAAGTGATTAATTTTTAATACAATTTTCAGCGTCGTATTTCATTACAAAAAAAATTAGTACAACCATTTCTTATGGTATCAAGCTCACTTTTTAGATTCTGAAATTATATTTCCAAAAAAAATGAAAATCCCAAAAGAATAAGACCATTTTTTTGTCCAAATACACGATTTTTAAAAGTTTGTCTCTAAAAGTAGAGGTTTTTAACCGTAATAAACATCGATTTATTAAGTTTAAAATATCGCATCCACAAGGTCTAAACTTTTGATTCTCCATACATACTTTTTAAAAAGTCTTAATGATGTTCCAAGAATGGAGGTCAGAAAATGTTTTTTCTTTTACACAAAAATAACGTAGTATTTAAATTCTTTTAATAAATGATTCATTTTCATGACACTTGATAACTAGAGGTTTTTGAGGTCGCTGACTACGAATTTGAGGTCAGATTTTTAAAATTTAATTGGCGATGTTGATTTGGTTTGATTACGATTCTAAGCTTTCAGGCACTTATCGATGCTTATTCTGTTGGAAAAACAAACTTTTGCATACAAAATTTAAAAACCGTATTTTTGAAAAAAAATATAGCCTCAACTTTTTGGATTTTCATTTTTTTGCAAATCTAATTTCAGAATTTGAAAAATCGAGCTTGATATAATAAAAAATGTTTCTACCAAATTTGTTCGCTGACCATATTATAAAGAAATACGGCGTTGAAAATTATGTTAAAAATGTGTCTCTCGTCCTTAAAAGGCTAATGTGTTAATTAAATAATAAAGGGCAGTAGCTTAATTAGGGGGTAACTGCGTAAAAAGTGTCTCATTTCAAGGTACCTTCAGAGATGTTTGTTATTAAAGTGGTTTCTCTATTGTTTTTACTTCGCGGTTTGTCTTTTACAATTCGTTTTCTTTCATTATTCTTACAAGAAACGTTGATCCCAATTGAATTGCTGCAACTGTTACTGTTTTCCACAGATTCGAATTCCATAAAATTGTCGTTAGAAATGATTATTAATTACACTTTATTTCTTTAAAATAAATTGTAAACTATTACGCTAAAATGACGTAATAGCAAACAAAAATGGAAGTCGATTTCGGACCACTAAGGTCTGCTATTTCCCCTACCTCTTTTTCTATTCTCATATAAATATTTGTAATAAAATTTTAAAGAACTTGGATTTACGTATAAAGAGTTTAACAAAATAAACGAAGTTGATCAGTTTTCTATATGATTGTATACTCAATGCGAAATAAAAATGTGATATAAAGTGAGGTTTTCCATTCTTAGTGCAGTAAATTTGTAACTTTTTATTGGCTTTGAAAAAATTGATATTTCTTATTTCTTTTTGACCGTAAAATTTACAGAAAGTATGGAATCACATACCGAAAACATAAAAATCAGCACTATAAAAAAATTCATCGGAAATCACTACGCTATGTAAAAAGAAAATAAAGTCTTGAACTTATGAAACCTATGTATAGTTTAAACAACTCTGTATATGTTTGCATTTTACTTTCTAAGAAATACAATAATATAAATAATATATACTGAAATTTATATATTATTGTGTTACTTAGAGAGTAAAATATGAACGTATACAGATTTACATTAAGACTTTTTTTTTCTTTTTAACATTCATGATTTTGAGAAAAATGGGGATAAAGTCCCGAAACAATTTTTTTAGAGTTTTCGTTATTTTTATTCTCTTTGAAGCTTAAATCCTACACTACAAGACACATATCCGTAGGATTACAAAAAATCTTTTAAAAAGGTGTCCCTATAACGCCCGACTTTTTTAACCCTTCTACACTCAACTTTTTAAAAGTACCGCAATTTTCGTTATATTCTGCGCGAGATTATGCGTCTAAGGATTTTTGGGATCCCTGATTATGAATTCGATGTTTTTAAAAATTAAAAATAGTGGATCTAATATGGCTTAATATGGTACAGCTAAGGGAAGACTAGGTTATGTCCAACCTGTTCAGACAAAACTAGGTCATTTCCAATCAACCAAAATCAGACTAGAGTATGTCAATATAATAATCGATAATACAAAATACAATAATGTCATAAACGATATTGATACAAGCAGAGAAGTGGACATTGAAAACGTCTCCTGCGATTACACAACAATATAAACGATATTCCAGTCACGGTTCGTTGGATCCAACGTCAGGTACAAAAAAAATTGAATCGCCATTTTGCACCTACCACTCTTTAATATGAACCTAGTAATGCTCAAAAAAACTTGATTTAAAATATTTCATCGGCTTTCCAAGATATTGCAATTTCAATACTTTATTTCAATTGTGCAGAGTCGTACCTATGCTGAGTATACAGTCAAATCTGCCGAGTGTTACAAAATTCAAAATTTTTCTTCTAAGCACGAAGAAGTTACCGAGAAAATTTCAAATTATTTGGAAGTAAAATGCGTGAAATTTGTAATTTTATCGAGCGCGTCGAGTGGTTTGTCAATTACTACAATTTAGTGGTTTGCAATATTCACGTCTAAAAAAATTCGCCAACTATTTTGCATTATCTACACTTTAGACGACAAACCGAACAAAGTTCTAACATAGTTTATTTCGAATATTTCATCGAAGGGTTATAAATATTTTAGTATATCAATTTCATTGTTTTTTCGTAATTTTTAATATAACAAAAGCGACATTAAGCAAATAAAATAATTACAATGAAAATAGCATTAAATAACTAGAAATAGATGCAAAAGATAGAATAGTCACGTTTTCCAACGATAGGCGCCCTTTATACTCCCGATTCCCTGCTGCATTCTCGATAGTCAAGTGAATTTTTCTGCAGCTATTGAAAACCCGCTCGGCGCACTCGATAATAATACACAACTCACGTATTTTACTACCGAATAATTTAAAATTCTGCATTCAACTTCTTCATACTTAGATTAATAAAAATAATGAAAACCCTAAAAAAAAGTTTTTGTGAACTTTACCCCAATTTTTCTTAAAATCATGACGTGATACTCAATTTTAGAATCCGGGATTGTATTCAGCACCAAAAGATACATTGGAAATCACTCCGATGTCTAAAAAGAAAAAAAAGTCTTAATATAAATCTGTATATGTTCGTATTGTACTCTCTATAAAACACAATATTATATAAATTTCAGTATATACCTATTATTTATAATATACAGATTTGTTTAAACTAAACATACGTTTAATAAGTGTAATGGGCACTGTAAAATTCTTGCTTCAATATTTAAGTATATAGACTAAATTTTCTAGTGCAGTTAGATCAATGACTTGTTTGATTTTTTTGTTTGGGTTTTGTTTGGGTTTTTACGACTAGTTTTCTCAAACCCAGACGTGGTTGACCCTGATATCGATACAAAGAGCTCCCACCCAGTGATTTTGTGATCGATATTGAAACCGCCATTTTGAAAGTCGAAAAAGGGACATGAAATGTTTAATCAGCAAACTCAAAAACCCTTGAAAGTTCAGTTGGATAACCTTAGATCAACTTTGATTTTGCGTCCGCCATCTTGGATCCGCTATTTAATACAATTATGTTCTTTATTTGTAGATTGCATATGTGGATATTGTAGGGTAAGCTTCAATCTTTAATTTAATGAGAAAATTATTGATCAATATACCCAAAAAGAATTTTTTTTTTTTAGTTTTTACCCCTACATTTCTCAAAATCTTGACGTAATACGTAGTTTTGAAATTCGGGATCGTATTCAGTGCAGAAAATTGCATCAGAAACCACTCCGATATCTAGAAAAAAAAACATGTAGACTTGTGTTATCCAATGAAAAATATTTATATGTTAAAATTATTATATTATCTCTTTTACAATTCAAATTATTAACTTTATGTAGAAAGTATTTCTAATATGAACAGTTTTTATAAAAATATTTTAAAAGTATCTGATAATAAAAAAATAATATTAAAAATACAACTCACAGTTGTGCTGTACGTGATCTTAAAAATTATTTTCAAAATATTTTTTTGGTGCACACTTAAAACAATAGTTGAAAAGCAACCATTAAATGGAGTAACAAACAACAGTGCTCTCCTTGATTAGAATCTATTTACGAGCACAATGCAACATTCATCGAACTGAGTAAATAGTTGTTAGAGCATAATGTAAATTAAATTTTTAAACAGCAAATGCACCCGCAATGCCATTTCAGATGTTATTTATTTAGCGACATGCGAAATGTTCCCTTTGATTGCAGGCATGGTTGTAATCAACGACGAGCACCTCAACAGCGCAAATTACACAATGTCGGAATGGCTTTTGACGAGTCGTCCTAAACTGTTTGGTTTAGTGGCTGGTGGAGCCAATCCAACCGGCGTGGCCTTGGTTGTAATTCTCACCATTATGACTGTGTGCTCCCTGCCGTTCGTAAGGAGAGGCGGATGTTTCGAGGTAAACGACCCTTTTTTGCATTTTAGCCAAAATTAGTCATTACAGGCTCGTGCGACCTTCCAGCATTTGCGAGAATGCGGATGCGTTGAGATATTTATCGCAACGAGAAGATTTTCGATAGGCCTGAGATCCAAATACGTTATCGAGCTAAAATTATACGAATGTCTCCAAATCCGAAAATTTAAAAGTATTTCGACTTGTTACACACACAAATATTTTTTCAGAACAATATAAGGTGTTTTACAGAATAAAAAAATAGTTGAGAATTGTCTAAAAACTTATTTAAACCTAGGTGTCTCTGATGCATTTTGGCAATGCCAGAAGTTTACAGTCGAAATTTAAGTTTCTTGCCTCAATATTTTTCTGATGCATTTTGATCCAATAAACTAGACAATTTTTTATGTGAATGTCTTTTCAGAATTTTTTAATTTCATTATCATTTTTTTCTGAAGTAGCCATATTTTGAATAAAAAAACTGGGAGTACAAAACATAAAATTAATAGCATTTTTCGTCCCTAGGGCGCAAAATGACATTTTTGGCCCGGAGGGGGATTGACGCGCCCGAGGGCTTTATAGTAATATATTACTTGAATAATAAGTAATGCTGAATTGTTATTATTTTTATTTTTTCACCTATTCGTTTACTAAACAAAACAAAATAATAATTATTTATTTTTGGATAACTGGGACTGTTTTCTTTTAAATTTCTTTACTTGTTATCCTTTGTTTGTTTACATTGTTGTATAACTTTATGAATTATAACTTATTTTTTATTGGTATCGTTGAACTGAAACGTGAAATGAAAATTGTTATTCACTTTTGAGTGATCTACGTCTTTTTTTGATCTTATGTTTTCGATACATTCGTTGTCACTGTCGTCAGACGAAATATGCTGCTTAGTTTATTTTTGCCAATTACTTGATTGGTGCATTTTCCATTGCGATAAGATAAAAAAAATTTTGTTGACGTACGTTTTGTCGGTCTTTTGTTCAAGTACATTTTAACAGTTTCTGCATATCTATCGTGTACTATAAAAAATCTTGTTGCCCTATAAGTAATAGTCATACGATTAATATGTTCTTCTTCTCTTTCTAATTTTGCGTTCTCGCGGGCGCAAAATCGCATTTTGCGCACTGAAAATGGGGCACATAATCTCATTTTGCGGCCTTCTGCGACTAAAAGATAATTAAGTCCCCAAAACGAGGTTGTTTAGTATTCCATATTTTAAGACAATGAAAATTCATTCAAATGCTACGTAAAAATCAAAAACTTTTTATATTATATTCAGTTTCAAATTTTTTAAGCATAGGCTGACCTTTTAACAACAAGAAAAGCTGGTTGTTGCTGAAGAAACTCAATTAAAAAATAATTTATGTGATTAACATTTGTTTATAAACGAAATTGTTCCATGAGAAGACAAGCAGTTAAGTTAAAAATGTTATTTTAGTACCTTCTCTCAATTGATTATAACTACGATATTTATCCTTAGCTTTTTAATAGCAAAACCTAGTTTTCTTCATAAAAATGTAATCAATTCGTAAAAATAAGGAAGCATAAACATAATTTTATGTTTTCTAATGTTGCATGGCACTAGAGTCAATTTTTGTTCTATTTTTTTTCATTTTGTTATTTTAGCTCGTAAAATATTGAGAAATGTTTGACATATTTGTTAGGAACATAACTACCTTTTATTTTCCGTTTTTTGTATCCCGATCGGACTTTTTTACTACAAATATGGAGTAGAATTTATTAATGCTACTTCAGCCAAACAAAAAATTCCTTTTACAACAATCGTTCATCAAAATGCAGTATAGTTTATGTATAACACATGCAGTTTACAGCTGATGAAAAACACTTTTGACTACAATATAAAACTAAAAGTTAAGACATATTTGTCTTAATAAGGTGTATTCCAAAAAAGATGTAGTCGCAATTTTCGAATGTAAATTTATGAATTATGAATCCTAAATAGAAAAATATTTTAAAAAGCAAGATTTAAAAAAATCTTTGCATGACATTCTTCAGCCAATCCTTGACGTCATTTATTTAGAAAAAGGACAAAAAATATTCGTTACGACATACCGGTATATCTACTAACACATGTATTGTGTGCGTTTTAGGGAGTATTGTATAAACATTTTCTACAAAATGTCATACCTTTATCAGCTACTTAGTTATAACTCCAAATTTATCTTTCCAAAAAGCATATATTTCAAATTGAAGACGGCGGGAGAATTTATAAAAAATCGTATGAAATTTGTATAATCTCATGCTTTTATGATGCCGCGGCCGCTAATTTCAAACCCGACGCGAGATTTACAACAGTTGCAAAGTTGGCTCGTTCGTCCTCCGAATTATGTGCTAGTTGAAATTGTGGAAATATCACTTCCCATTGCTAATTAGAAATCTCTGGCACGTCCTCAGTTCCACAGGAAATCAGTAACGAGATAGAATAACTAATATTGAACAAGATATATTCCTACGTCTTAATAATCGATCTGAATTTTCATATCGATTAATGGATTTTGATATTAATATTGTTGGAATAATATATGTCAAAAATACTCAACTTTTCCAAACTAATAATCCATCAATGTCTTGGTGTATTTCGATCAGTTTAAATAGAAAATTGGTGGAAAATGGCTTTAGAGTAAAACCAACGTACAAAGAGCAAGGTAAGATGAGTTTACTAAAAACAAAGATCAACGTGGAGGATGAAATACTAATTTAATAATCGTCGTAAAAATAATAGACGTTTTGACTTTTACTTGCGGGTAATCTTCAGTATCGTATACGAAAAATTGTAGCCCTCGAAACTTAAGAGACCGTCTTTTAAATCGATCCACAAGATATTCAGCAAACGAAAATTCTTAAGCTTCAAGAAACAAAACTTGTTAGTGTCATCTTTACAGGCGCTCAATCTGTCAAATTTGATGCTGATTAATATTTTTTATTCGTTTAAAAAGAATAAATTCAAACGTTTTTTTACAAAAGACCGTTAATATTTATAAAAATAGTTTATTATCCGATCTGTGATTGATAAATATAGCGATTTCCATACAATTAGTGAACATCATTGCACAATTCCCTGCTGAATACAATCTGAAAAGTTATGGACGATAATTTGATCCAATTCATCGACTCCAAGGCATCAATAAAGTTAACCAACTAGAACGGTTGGAAAATAAGTGGCCAAGTCTCGTCTAGCAAATTCGACAATGAGCGCTAACCATTGAGGCCAACAAAGCATTCGAGCATTATAATTGGTCGCATTTAGTTGTTCACGATTCGAATTCAGCACATTGTATCAAATTTGGACTAAAAATATTGTTGTTTAAATGTTAACGTCCTTTATTTTTATTAATATCGTATTTCAATTACAGCCATTTATTAACGTAGCTTCAAATCAAATAAAAAAACTGAAAACGTATATATAATAAAGTAACATAAACAATACAAACCGATTTGTACATTATTAATACATGAATGAATTTAATACCATCGTTTGTTAGCAGCCTTTGATGCTTGTCCGACCGCAACTGACCGTTGCTACTGCAATTGCTTGCAATAGTTATTAAATTTGTTTACTACTTTTTTTCGTATTTCTGGTTTAAAATTCTCTTGTAAAAAAATTATAACACTTTACGCGGTGTCTTTTGGTGAAGGCAATGATGCATGTAAGCACCGCGTACATTTTCCATTGCAATGAAAATTCACATATTTGAATTAAATCAAAGAAAAATGTCGAAGGACAAAGAAAACACTTTCTACTTTCAAACTGTTTACTATTAAAGACCATTGGTTATCAAGAAATTAGTATTAATTATTTGCAATTATTATCGTATCTTATAGACATCAATTTTCTAAAATGAACGCTCAATTGCAGAATAGTAGAAATAGGAAACAATGTTGGACAATTTTAGTCCGTAAGTAGAAACAGACAGTATTAGACAGACATTGTAGAAACTTCATTCATTTGTCATTTCTATACAAAAATCACATAAAATGTATTCTCGTAGAAGAGGAAAAAGTGATTTTCTAAAATATAAGAGACAAAGATATTCATCATAAATTTATCTCAAGAATGGTTTATTTAAAAAAAAGTTATTGCTTGCATAAAATAATTAGTCAAATTTTATTATTTCAAATTTAATTTTTAATCTTATGGCCAAAGAAGTTTCTTGTCTCGGAGGATATTAAAAAATCTCCAACCTGAATTAATTTCCATCCGTTCGACCGTAACAATGCAAACCCTAACTCATTACGAGTCCACATTAAAAATGCGTACATATTTGAATTTCATTCAACCCCGTAATAAGGCGACGTGTCTCCGCTAACGTAATATACGATTTAATTTTTAAACGTGCATTTGAAACTGGATTTGCAGTCCCGTTTATGGTCGTAAGTTAATAGACAACAGGATTAAAATTAAAACAAAACTTTTACAAACTACATTAGTAATCCGAAAAAATGTAAAATGTATTTCTAAAAACTTATTTTGAAGATTTAGAAATTAAATCATTTCAGGTGTAACGAAATTTACAGAATGTGTTTAGAAACTAGTTCGAAATTATCTTCGAAACATACGATTTACGGTAAATACGTAGAAATTATGAAACAGGGTCTTAAAACAACACCATAATTAGAAATTTAGGGCTTTCCACTGTTGCCTGTTTACTTTTCCAGCTTCCCAAGTTTTCGCAGTGGTGCGTAGTACTGCTTATTTACTGACGTCTCGCAAACGGCATTGTTTTGCGACTAATTTTGTATTCGGAATTGTAAATAAATGTTAGTTAAATAAGGGAAAGAATTCTCATCGTCGCAGTAAACAAATAGTTTCAGTTTATTAAACGTTTAATGAATCGGACAAGAATTTTTAAATCGTTATAAAAAATGTTGATATCAATGACTATTGAAAAGTTTAACCGCATTGCTGTATTCAATTTTTTTATTCTTGAAACTAAGTAAGTATAAAAAACATGTAAAGTTTCCTTTTTTAATGTCGTGTAGATTTTTGTAAAAAACTATATATTTTTTATTCAAATAGCAAAAACCATATGACAGCAATGAAGAAATTTATTGTTGCATTTAATATTCGTTAATTTTGGAATAAAAATAATACTGAGATAAACAACAATAAATCCTTTCTATTTTAACAAGGATTTCTTACTATATAAAGAATTTTTTAAATTAATGACTGATGAACATTTACATTTCTGTAACATTGTATTAACAAGGTAATGTGTTTGCCTTAAGCAAGAATCCAGGTTATTTTAGAGGATATGGTTAATAAGGAAAATAAATCCGCGGCGATTAATTTTTTGGTGTGAACAACAAGTGTCTTACTTCAAGAAAGAATTCTCTTAATCTAATACACTTTTACATATAATATACTTACTCCAAGATATTTAATGGGTCACATATTGTTTCGAATTGTAAAAATTTGAATAACAATGTTTTTTTGGAAATGACCATCGTCTAATTGTTGATGAGAATATTTTTGATAGAATTATCCGACAAATATTATTAAAATTTGAATTTGATAAAACCCATTCAAATTTGCGGAGAAAATAAACCCAACAATAATAAGATAGGAAATATATTGAAGGAAGATTGAAAATCAGTTTATTTCGTGGTTTGGAAACATTTGAAGCTTTCCTTGAATGTTTGCAGCAGTGATGTTGCATAAATCTACGGTTTATGAGCGAATATCATAATGTTGCCATTCGGGCGAAGATAAATAATGCATATTTACGTTATACGGTCGTTACAGGTCTTTTATTGGTCTCATTTATTATACATTCCGTTCTGGATCCTGATGATATTTCACTGCCCGAATTTCTGGAAATGGTTCGTCGGTCCAGGTGCGATTTACATCATCGAGCGGATCCGGCGGATCGTCTGGTTACGTTCTCAACGTGGGAAAACGTACATCAGTTCCGGTCTGATGTTACCATCGAAGGTTACGCATCTGGTGATCAAACGTCCGCCACACTTCGATTTTCGTCCCGGTGATTACGTTTTCGTCAATATTCCAGTAATTGCGAAATATGAGTGGCATCCCTTCACCGTGAGCAGCGCTCCGGAACAAGAAGGTCAGTATATGCAGAATTCATTGAAATCTCGTTAGTTGATGAATATGTTTTTTTTGAAAAAGAAACGATAGGTACATTTATCGCCCATACATCATTCAAATCATATTTTTTTTAAACCCGTTAACGTCAAACGTTGTCAAAATTTGGTTTTGCTCTTAGTGTCTTCGTTTCGCAACTGTTTTATTCATTTTTTTTAATCATCAACACTCAGTGGGACGTTTATCTAAAGTAAATTTATTATAATTTTAAGATTCGTTTTCTCCGAAATCAATGTCAAAAAAAGAACTTTTGATATTTTTATGTATATATTTTTTTTATAAGTCATGGAGGATAGTTGTGACTGCAAGTTGGCATATTTTTAGAACTCCGAAAAGTAATGGATACTTTTCTTTTATTGGCAAAGAAGAAGGTTTAAGTGTTGAAACTAATTCCTAAATTGCTCGATAAAAATTTGGTCTGTCATTTTCTATCCGTGATTTTGAATTTTGTAAATTTGACCTCAGATTCGAAATTAGCAACCTAAAAAACTATCGACAACAACATTACTGAAAATGAGCTTTACTTCATATATACGTGCATATTATTATACATTTTACGGATTTTCTGGTAATTTAGGGATTAGTTTCAACCCTTAAACCTTCTTCTTTGTCGATTAAAAAAAATTCGTATTAATTATTTTTCGGATTTCTAAAAATGTGTCAACTTGAAGTCCAATCGGCATGTCGCTCTTAGGTAGTGTTATTTGTGAGTAGAAGATAACAAAAATTATGGATCTGACTACAGCTTTCTATGAAACGAAAAAAAAAGCAGAAAAATGCTGCTATGAGCCACCAATGTATAATATACTCCATAAAAATCACAAAAACACAGTTTTTTGTCCGAAATTCGGGTGGCACTATTTTTTTCAGAAACTAGTAACTATATCGTAAAGAGAGGAGAAAAAGTACCCAAATATATTTTGAACTAATTAAATATAATGTAGAGAATGTTAATGTTACGTTATTCACATATTCTATCGTTAATGTTATTTCGGTTTATTAATTACCTGAGTTATTAAAAAAGGAGCTATTCAAAATGGGTATGCTTTGTTATAAAAAAAAAAGAGACGAGAAGTTTTGCTGAAGCAACTTCGGATTGATAACTTTGATCCTCGAATGTACGTTATCTTCTATATTTTATAATAAAATTATGATAAATTGACTACCAATTTGATATTTTCCTACAATAATACATTCTATTAAAATCCTTTAAAAACAGTTTTTTGTCAAATTTGCATGGTTCATAATTTTTTCCTAAAACTTGTAAGTTTTGCAAAGAGTGGGAAATAAGTTAAAAATGATGTTTTTAGCCACTAAAGTGTAATATACGCCATTTAAAACGCTAAAAAATACAAAAAAAGAACAGTTTTTGGTCGAAATTCGGGTGGCATACCGGTTCTTTCCAAAACTTGTAGTGTTATTGTAAAGAGTAGAAAGAAAAGTACGTAAAACAATGATATTTTGAGCCATCTAAATATAGTATACTCCATTAAAAACTACCAAAAGCAAAAAAGAAAACACAATTTGGCCGAGATTCGGGTGGTGCATCATTTTTTTCAAAAACTCGTAGTATTACCGTGACGAGCGGTAAAAATACGCTAAAAAATGATATTTTAAATCATCTAAATACCGCCAAACGCAAAAAAAAACACAGTTTTTGCTTGAAATTTGAGTGATGCAGAATTTAAAAAAAAAACAGTACAGTTATACTAAAGAGCGGGGAAAAATAATTAAAATACCTGCGTTTACAATCTAGTACCTTCAAAACCAGGGAGTAAAAACGTTGTTTTTTCGTTCTTTCTGGCCTAATTTTGAGGTTATGTGACTAGCACAAAATTGTTTTTATCTGTAAACTAAAATTCAACTTCATACAACCAAGATTTTCTGATATCTTAAAGACTTATCGAGAGAAAATGATATCGAAAAACCACGTTTACCTTTCCTAAATGGCCGATTTAGGAGGGACCACTTTTACTAGCCTTTGTATATTTAAAATTTTGTTTGGTCTCAATTAAATGTACAGATATAATTGCTCAATAACTCGTTAAAAACACTCTGCCGCTAAAATTATGTAAACTGAAAAGTTGTTTGAATCGTTGAAGCAAGAATAATAAGAAGAAGATTTTTCATTCACGCATTAGCAGAAATTTGCAACAGTGATAGTATTGACAGACATATATGCACTTTTCTGAAAAACCAGTAAATAAAATACGTTAAAAATTTAATTATTAACCTACAATATACTGATTTGCATGATAGCTCAGTTTCTATATATATTTAAGTAATGAAAAACTCGCATCTTGGATTTTCCTTTTGTGGGATCGTCCCAGAAATTTTGAGTCGTCCAAAAAAGCAACAAAAATGTGTTTAAATGGAAAGTATTTAAGGCAGAGTAAATAATAAGCCTGAGTAGACATTTTAATACAGTCTAGATCAAGCCTCAATCAGGTTGAATATACTTTATGGTCTGACCATGTCTCGATTATGGTTTGATCAGTAGTCACTAAGATGTTAATTAATTGATACAAGGAAATTAAAACTTAACATTTCTTTAATTCGTAATTTTTTTAAATTCTATAAAAATATATTCATTTTTTAAGCCATACATTTAAGTACTCGTTAAAAGCATGAAATGCTAAATACATAATTACGAGTTTTTTAAATTATTCAGATATAAATGATTCATTATCCTGATATGTTGAATTTAAAATTGCTCACATTTAATATCTATAGATAGATAACATTATGACAGAAAAAATCGGCCTGCAGACGGATTCGATCGATGTATAAGTTATAAATAAAGAAAATGGAGCAGTATGTAAAACAGATATATACCTTTGCGTTACACATTGATAGTTTTTTATATATTAAAATAGTTAAATACAAATTTACTACGTTAAGCATCGAACGTTATTAAAATATTTCTATTAAAAGTCAAATACTTGTTTAATTAAACAGTTCCCGTTTTTCCGATAAACCTCCACAAATTCGAAGAATATTTCAGAATTCATAGAAAATTCTAGTATTGTTTTTTTATAAATAAAGGATTTGATAGCAAGTGATATTGCATTTATTTTAAGATACGTGCAAAATAACAATATTTTGTAATTTCGTTACGGTGTATTTATATACAGGGTGATCCAAAAGTCCCGGAACAGCAAAATATCTCAGCGGGAGTGCATTTTCGGGGAAAATGTTTTAGACAAAAGTTTAAGGATTTTTCCCTGGCTATTTAATGGCGATATTGAATTTGACCTTGAACATGACCTTGAAGGTTATTTCAAGGTCAAGTTAATTTTTTTAAATGGGAACCCCTATTTTTTTTCACGGATTCGGAAAGAGCACAAAATTTTACGTCCGAATATGCTATGGCCGTTTTTTTCGGCAAGGTCATTTCAAGGTGAAACTTAAAACTCCCGTAACGGCGAAATATCTCAGAGGGTGTGCATTTCTTTGGAAATTGTTTCAGACAAAAGTTTAAGGATTTTTCCCGGGCTATTTAATGGTAGCACAGAATTTGACCTTGAACATAACCTTCAAGGTTATTTCAAGGTCAAGTTTGTTTTTTTTAATGGAAACTGCTATTTTTTTTCACGGATTCGGAGAGAGCACAAAATTTTACGTCCAAATATGCTATGGCCGTTTTTTTCGGCAATGTCATTTCAAGGCCAAACTTAAAACTCCCGGAACAGCGAATTAACTCAGCAAGAGGTCATTTTCTGGTAAAATGTTTCAGACAAAAGTTTCAGGATTTTTTCCGGGATATTTAATGCTAGCATAAAATTTGACCTTGAAAATTACCTTGAAGATTATTCTCAGGTCAAGATTATTTTTTTTTTTTAATTGGAACCCCGTTTCATTTTCTTAACGAAGTTATGAGGATCTTCCGGTATTGAGAGTGGTTAAATTCATTTTGTTCAGTCGATGCTATTACTGGACGATCTGCTCTAGGGAGATCCTTTACAGTGCCGTAAACTTCGAAACAATTTATTGTTCTGCCAAAAGTCGATTTAGGAATCAGTTCCTGTCCCTCGCTTGTCCTCTAATTTTGTAAATAGAATAATAAACTGTTTAAAAAAAGTGTATACATACATCTTACGCAACACTTGTGCAAAGTGAACTTGGGCGCGCGAACAGCGACAGAGAGCACGAGTCACCAGCGAAGTAAATAAACAACATACATTCACATTGAATTTATACATACGTGTACAGTCTTATAAGGTTACATTTTGGTCTTAACTTTATCGTTTTGTGAGATACATGGATTTCCTATCTAAACGCCTTTCCTATCTAAACGTATTAAGCATCATTTCAGTAACAAAATACATACGTATATTTCGTACAAAGAGCAATGGCTGCGCTAAGTGAACGAGAAAGAATAACCATTCTCATGATGAGAGGCTGGGGTGATAACCAGCGATCTTTAGAGAATGTGCGAACCTTATTTAACGCATCATTTAGAGAGGGACGAGAACCGATTTCTAAATCTACTGTTAGCAGAACAATAAATCGTTTTGAAGTTCACGGTACTGTGAAGGATCTCCCAAGAGCAGGTCGTCCAGGTACAGCATCAACTGAAGAAAATGAGTTGAATGTCGCGCTGTCAATAACGGAAGATCCTCATACTTCCATCAGGAAAGTTAAACAGCAGCACGACTTATGTTACGGTACAGTACAACGGATCTTAACTAAAAACTTAAAATTTCACCCATACAAAGTTAGACTCGTACAACAATTGAATGAAGACGATCCTGATAGACGCCTACAGTTTGCGGAATTAATGATGAATCGAATAGATGCTGATGCCGGTTTCTTGAATCGCATCGTATTTTCTGATGAAGCTACATTCTTCTTAAATGGGGCAATCAATAGACATAACATGTCTTATTGGAGTGAAACCAATCCTAATTGGATGGTCGATAGTCGTTCTACTCAATATCCTGAAAAAGTAAACGTATGGGCAGGTATTATAAACAATGCGGTAGTTGGGCCCTTCTTCATCGAGGGTACCCTTACTGGTCAAAAATACCACGATATGTTGAGGGACGACATCATCCCTGCTATTCAGGTTATTGTAGGCGAGGGTTTCGATCAGACTTGGTTTCAGCAAGATGGTGCAGCACCCCATTATGCAACAGATGTTCGCAATTATTTGAGTGATGTATTCGCAGAACGGTGGATAGGTCGAAGGGGTGTAATAGAATGGCCACCAAGATCTCCGGATCTTACGCCCCTTGACTATTTTCTATGGGGTTATCTCAAAGATAGAGTGTATCGAACGAAACCGGTGAATATTGAGGAAGTAAAACAACGAATACGGGATGAGATCGCGGCTATAGAACCAGATATGATTAAAAAAGTCGTATCGACTTTTTATAATCGCTTGGGATATTGCCAAGAAGTTCATGGCAATCACTTTGAGCATAAGCTTTAGTAAGATACATAATTTCATCAAAATCTTAGTATACCCATCTTGCCTTAACTGTCTGGGGACACCCACACACACACACACGCACACGCACACGCACACGCACAGGTGATGGCGAGGGGAACCACCTGAACAAAGCACCCCGAAGAGGTGTAAACCCGACCGTGCTACCTCCACGCGGTACATCTTGGGTAATGCTAAAGCCGGCGGTAGCATTGGAAACAATGTAAAAATGTTACCCATACATACGGTATTTATAAACGTATCGGATGTAAAAAAAAATGTATATTTTTATCCGGGAACAATGATAATGCATTGCACTCTGGAAACTCTGGAAACATTACGAAAATAAAACGGGGTTCCAATTAAAAAAAAATAGTCTTGAGCTTAGAATAAGCCTCAAGGTAATTTTCAAGGTTAAATTCAATGGTGCCTCTTGCTGAGTTAATTCGCTGTTCCGGGAGTTTTAAGTTTGGCCTCGAAATGACATTGCCGAAAAAAACGGCCATAGCATATTTGGACGTAAAATTTTGTGCTCTCTCCGAATCCGTGAAAAAAAATAGCAGTTTCCATTAAAAAAAACAAACTTGACCTTGAAATAACCTTCAAGGTCATGTTCAAGGTCAAATTCTGTGCTACCATTAAATATCCCAGGAAAAATCCTTAAACTTTTGTCTGAAACAATTTCCAAAGAAATGCACACCCTCTGAGATATTTCGCCGTTACGGGAGTTTTAAGTTTCACCTTGAAATGACCTTACCGGAAAAATCGATCATATCATACTCGGACGTAGAATTTCCCGCTCTTTCAGAACCCATGAAAAAAAATAGGGGTTCCCATTTAAAAAAATTAACTTGACCTTGAAATAACCTTCAAGGTCAAATTCTGTGCTACCATTAAATATCCCAGGAAAAATCCTTAAACTTTTGTCTGAAACAATTTCCAAAGAAATGCACACCCTCTGAGATATTTCGCCGTTACGGGAGTTTTAAGTTTCACCTTGAAATGACCTTGCCGGAAAAATCGATCATATCATACTCGGACGTAGAATTTCCCGCTCTTTCAGAATCCATGAAAAAAAATAGGGGTTCCCATTTAAAATAATTAACTTGACCTTGAAATAACCTTCAAGGTCAAATTCAATATCGCCATTAAATAGCCAGGGAAAAATCCTGAAACTTTTGTCTGAAACATTTTCCTCGAAAATGCACTCCCGCTGAGATATTTTGCTGTTCCGGGACTTTTGGATCACCCTGTATGTATACAAAGCATGAAACATTTTTCAGTCATTTTATGGAATTTATAAAAAGTAATAGAACAAAGTAATAATTATTATATAAAATGCTATCACCATTATTGTTTAAAACTTCCCGTTAAGGGACACACCACTAGTGTAACCTCCTAAAGGAATTACATTTTTAAGAATTTAGTTTAACCCTACCCGTTGTGCCATTATGGGTCACCCAATGACCAACCTTGTATCCGTTTTTTTTCTATAACTTAGAAATTCAAAATGTCGGAACCAATATTACAAACGAAAATATTCACAAACAGCTTTTGTTTAGTTTAACATTTATTTAAAACATGGTGGTTTCAGGATCACACAATATGAATTTCGCATCAACTTTTTAAAATTCAAAATGTATTCAATATGGCAGACTGAAATCCTAAATCTTTGCTCATTTATACCATACTCGACATTCGGGGGTTTAAGTGCAAAAAATCCAATTAAGAACAATTCAGCAGGAAAAATTACTTTCTCGCATTTTATTCCTCGTAACTCACGAAATATTATTATACATAAAATGTAACATTTTTACGTAGGTTGTAGTATCAAATTAACAATTAAGAAAGATAACTGATTTTTGCCTACGATAGACATTGTAATGTTGTGGTTTTACATGGTAATGTTTTCAAGTTTGAAATTTCCTAAATTATTTCAAATACCTTGCGGCATAATCGTAGGATTCCCTAACTGCTAGGCTTGGTCAAAATGCTTATAATTTCAACTTGTTACAAAACTTGTTACAAAAAATAATAATAAAAATAACAACAAATTATAATGAATCCGGGACTTCGGGAGCATCCCCAACGCCTCTGTTTAAAACCACTCGGATTTTCTGTTAAGAGACAGCAGTGGTGCACCTCACAAGGTCCGAAAATCTTTAGAAAAATACAAAATTATTGATAAGTTTCGATGTTACAGTTCATGGAAACAATGGAAAACTTGTATTTCTTTTTTATTATTGAATGGGAAACATAGTAATTATAAACTACATTTGTGTTATATAATGGTATCAATAGTTAAAATGTGTATTCTCTACTTGTAGCGTTACCCGAGAACAACGACCTGGACACAGTTGTCTTATTCGGGGGTGAATTTTAAAAGTGAACTTTCTTGTCTTCCAAGTAGATGGGCTAGGGGCGTTCTGCGCCGAACGTGATCCCCTACTCCTCCAACCAAGGCTTTTAGGGAAGAGGGGTAGAACTCAGCTGGAAGCGGGTGGACGGAAAATTCTCGGAAGGTTCCCCTTCACTTCCCTCCGCTTACTCTGAGCGCTACCCCACTTCCCTACAAGCCTTAGGTGGTCGCAGTCGCAGAACCCCCCTAGCCCACCTACTCTCCCACAATATCGGCAAGTTTTTATGCGAGCTCCCTTGCCTTTCACAATTTTAAGTGTTTTTTGAGCTGAACTAAGAACCGAGAACTGTAAAAAAGGAGCCAAGAGGGCTCGCAGCAAAACATCCAACGTTGTGACAGCAAATTGTATCCGGAAATTTGTAAATCCGATGACAATGGCCATTCCTAATATGCAATTTAAGAAACCAATATTGCACCATTTTGAGTAAAGAACTGGCAGACAGCAACCAAAGAGAAATCATCGGAATTCCTAAAAAATATTAAAAAACGGAAATTTGAATTTAAAAAATCTGACTATAGAATCTGCATTGGCGACCCAAAAAAAGCTAATGATATCACGTCTTACAAAATTGCTATAAAAATACCAAAACCCATCCGCCATATTGGAACCGTCATTTTGAATTTCAAATTCTTCAAATACTTCATCAGCTACGTTAAAAACGTCAGGATACCAATATTACCAAACATGCTACAAATAGGTTGTAAAATACTGTGACTCACCTCTGAAACCCAGTTTCAATAAAATCGGTTATTATTACTTCCCTAGTGCTACTTGAAAGTTTGAGTACTCCTGAATTGTTCGAAATTGAATATTTGCCGACGAATTCCATTTTAAATCCACTATTTTGAATTTCGAAAATCTGACTACGGATTCATAATCAGCGACCTCGATATTTTAATAGTAACTAATTTTTATGTAATTGGGTGAAATACACACTTGAAGTTTTAATGTATTATTTTTAAAGGCACAGACTATCGAAATATGCAATCAAAATCAATTTACACAAAATTTCCCGGAAATAATGAAATTCAATAAGCCCTTAATAATTATTAATTAATTTTTCGCCTACATTATAAACTGGTTAGGGCATAATTGTGTAATCATTGGGTAGATACTAACTAGGCATTCTGTATTGAATCCTAATCGAGGCTTGATCAGAAATCAACAAAAAATACCGATCACAATATGAATTGTTACTACTTGAGTTAGGAAAGGTCGTTAATCGAACCCACTTGATACGAGATGTTTAACTATTGCTGGATCAGATTCTAATTACCATCGCGACAGCTGAAAGATTTCGCCAGGAAGAATTGTGATAGAAAAACGAAATTTAACAAATTGGGGAAAAGGACTTCATCTTTCCTCGAAAAATAATTTTTATTTCTATAAAAAATAATTTCTGTATCAAAGAGCAGTCAGTTTAATATGAACAGAGGAATACTTTACATTCTCTCAAATTTTCGAATATCGGATGTCCAGTTTTAGAGCTAAAATGGAAAAATTCGTTCAAAAATAAAATTTAACCTATTTTAAAAAGAAACCTACTGAAAATGTCGGTATAAGAAACTGGTTCAACGTTGCATATATTTTAAAAAATAATATTGAATAAATAGCCCACCTCTTTATGGTGATAATTGGGAATCATGAAAAGCATTGACGTACATATACTCTAAAAAAACAAGTTTTAGAATATGGATTTCAAAAATGACGGCGGATAATCATAGTGGAAAATTTTTTTAGTAACATTCACCTTTATAGTGATATAACGTTCATAATTTAAAAACAAATTGGTCGAAATTTGTTTTCATTTATATGAAAAGTAGTTTGTCATTTTGACATTCAAAAAGCGAATATCCAAAATCAATTGTAAAGTTATTTCAGATAGACGTCCCGATATAATGAAGCATTTAACAGAATGAATAGATTCATCGATGTGAGAATTAAACATATCATTTTGAGATTTTAATATAACAAATGATTTTTTTTTGCGAAAAGGCGATGTTCAAAATTCGTTAGATATTCCTGTACGAAATGCATCTTCATGAAGATGTTTTAACTATGCATTTTTCATTTTAGATTTCATGGGCTAAAAAGTACGTATATTCTCCTACAATATAGTGCATGAAGGTGTAATATTTCTTAAGACGGCGAGAGTGGATAATTACTGAAAATATTCCTTTTTGGCATTTTTTTCTTCTTAAAGTTATTACGAGTTTCAACAGGACAGTTACGAATACCTTATAGAGTAAAAACCTTATTCGATGTACAAAAAGTATTAATAATACCTGCTTTTTTCAAAATATACCATATTGAATTATATAAAAGTATTCCAAAAATATTAAAATATAAATACAATCAACAGATTTTTGTAACGGGTGAACGTTAAAAACATTTTACTTTATTCTATTGAAAATGCAAGATTATGTGAAATGTAATATATTATATAGTTACAGTTACACCTTCTTGAACAATTTATGTTATCCTTTAATGTCTTTTTATTCAATATTTGTTTTACTTAGTTAATGAATGCTTTTCAATTACCCTAAACGAATTTTCGCTTCGCAGTGGTAAGGTCAGATGCTCATAAATCTCTTCGTTTTATTATTAATTATATGCAGTAAATTTTATATTATACTATGCACTAAAATTAATGGATTAAATTCTTCTTATTAGTTATTTTGTGTAAGAATTAATTCCAACAAAAACTAATAACCTCGTGTTATAATATGTACGACTTCTTATATCGAGTCTTTTTTATAGAATATATATGGCTGCACATTCGTGCTGTTGGCGAATGGACGAACAGCTTGTACTCGTACTTTGAAAAGGAACAAAACAGGCTTCATCGAGGCGACGTCCTACCCGTTGAAACTTGCGCCAGTAAAAAGTTATCGTAAGTTCAAGAGTTAATTGAAAAATATAATTTTGCAATTGAAATACACTAACATTTTATATAATACGGTATGTATAAACGCGAACAAAAGGTGCTGGTTTATTAACCACATTGTGAATATTAATCATGCAGAGTGGATAATCAGTTTCCGAGTTCCCAACTGCGGGAACGTTAATCAAGTCCAATCTCATTTCCAATCGAGGTCACTTCGCGTCAGTCAGATATAATCTGGTCAAATTATTATTTTAATAACACAGTTGATTTTATTTCTTCTTATTTCATTAGTGTATAAAATATATTATGCATGAGCGAAGGTATGGATATTCAATCACATTTCCTATGTTAGATATAAATTATTTATATACAGAAATAAAAAATGAATTATTATTTTATGTATATGTATTTAACTTAAAAAGTTACATAATCTATCAAGATGCAAATAATTTCGTGTATTTAGGGTAATCAAGGGTTGCAAAACATATAAGATGTAATACTAAAAAATGGGTGAAAATCCTGGCTCTGGTGGAAAAATTAACCACTTTTTGCCTAGTTTATGGCCATTATTACCGTCTAATGGCCACATTATGGCCAATATTTTCACTGAATTCTGGATGGTTTCTTGTGGTAATGTAATGCTGATGTACTCATTCTTGATGCCCAAAAACTTTTGAATGTAATGCCAGATTGTTGACTATTTTCTAGTCATCGCAAACTGTATTTAAATTAAGATATATAGCACTGGGTAGAAAATGGCCAATAACTCGTCAACCTTAATTGCAGATTTTATGCATATGCACAGGTTAGGTTTGTTATCTCCTGTTTAGAAATGGCGAGGATATCTGTGCACGTATATATGTAAAAGGAAGTTAATAATTAATACATGTCCATTCTATATATTTACTTAATATTTTTTACTTATTAGCTCCTAATTTTTTTAAATATTAATTTTACGAAAAAAGTTTCAAACAAAAGTTGTAGAAAATTTAATTCTGAACAAAATTTATACAACATATTTTTAGCGTACGACTCATCTAAAGCGAGATATTTGAAAAAAATGATAAACAGACGTTTTTCAACATGGCGGCGCGACGGTGGCTCTATCTATCCCGCAAACTTAAACTTAGGTTCAGTAACCGACCTCTTACAGGAAAATGAAAAAAAAAATGGACAGGATGATTTTTTGGAAGGTCAATGTACGATTTGACTGAACTATTAAGGAATTGATCTGAAATTTGTTACTCTGGGGTTTTGAGATCGCTGATTGCCATTCTGAACTTAGATTTTGGAAATTCAATATAGCGGATTCAAAATCACGATTTAGAAGGTGAAAATTC
Source organism: Trichopria drosophilae (assembly GCA_030407085.1). NCBI lineage: Eukaryota > Metazoa > Arthropoda > Insecta > Hymenoptera > Diapriidae > Trichopria > Trichopria drosophilae. Next base: position 190,044,490 of record CM059583.1, on the reverse strand, counting down.
ATTTGATTTTTGAGAAATTTTGTAAGGTTTTTTTGTAAAAATGTTTAAGGTTTCTTATTAAGAGTCTCATAAAAATTGATTACGTGCATATACAAATTATCGGGACGAAACATCAGCCAACTTTTTTATTTATAATTTTTTATTATTTGCGTGTGACCTAGCATGACGTAGTAGGAAAATACGGTATCGTTTATCAAAATATATATTAGACCCCTATAACCGCGCGACAACCCCCTTCCCTGTAAGTAACAAGTTGGGTTTTCGGGAGATGTTATTCATAATTCTGTTGAGGACCATTTGGTCCGTATATTAATAATAAATAAATAAATAAATAACTAATTCCTGATAGACAATTGAGAAATCAGCAAATTAACATAAATAAAGTAAAATAACAAGTGGGTATTTCATTATTTTATACTTTGCCTCTCCATTTCGGATTAACAATTTTTTATTTCAGATTTTCTATCGCAGATTCGGAATGAGAATGATAAAGATCCCCACTATTTTAAATTTCATAATTCAGATTCGTAATTAGTGATCAGAAAAACTCATGATATTATGCGAATCCGACGAATTTCAAATAATTTGGTCGCCATGTTAGATCCGCTATTTTCAATTTGAAAAACTTACATCAGACTGTAAAAATAAAAATTACGAACCAAAAAATGTTAATTTATATAATAAGGCGAACAGAATTGGGATGTTGATATCCAAAAGATTTAAACCATTAAATAATTATTTTATCCGGCACTGTGTTTACAATCAAAGATAAAATATTGTTGGCTACCCCAGTAAATACCTGACACATGTATAGTCAACAGGATCACCTATTTCTTGGGTTATCGACATGCCGACTACTGATTGTATTAAATTGAAAACAAAATATCCTTCAGAAGCATCAGCATTATTAGTTCCAATCACCTTACAGTAAGGTGTTTCCGAGCTATAATATAGTAGTTAATCATTGCACTTTGCAATATTGTGGTAGCCACATTATCAACTTGTTGAATATGTTGGAAGCGGGTTATACAGGATAATACTACTATAATCACTATAGTTCTATATGTGTTATTATATCAACAACTCTCATAAAGACCCCTTTTATTCAATGAACATAAGAAGACTCGATTCTTTCAAAGTTCATAAGACTTTCTCTCTAAATTCCTTTGAGTGAAAATTAAGCCTCACTTTTATTACGAGTAAAAAGTTTTTTTGGGTAGGGGTCGAAAACTCGACAAAACAAAAAGCCAACAGGTCGAAAAACAGACAATCGAAAAGCCGACAGTCGAAAAACCGACGCTACAAAATGCCTGTCCGCAGATGCAGGTGAAAACCCGACAAATAAAAAAGCCGACAGGTTAAAAAACCAACAAACGAAAAGCCGACAGTCAGAAAACCGTCACTAAAAATAATGACTGTCCGCTCGTCGATTTTTTTATTTGTAAGCTTTTGGAATGTTGTCTTTTTGACTATCGGCTTTATGACTGTCGGTTTTTTGACCTGTCGATTTTTTAATTGTTTGGTTTTTCGACCCGTACCCGTTTTTTTAGACAACGTTTTATGTTTCTAATGTATGGACTATAGAGTGACCAAACTTTGGTGTCGCTGAAATGACAAGAACCGTAATGACCAGGAGTTAAAATGAACGAATATTTTGCTGTAAGAATTTACTGAAAAATTTAGATTCCTGAAATTCAATATTGGTCGATTAAAAATATCCGTTAAAGCATCGAAAATATGTATATTAAATCACTAGACTAGGTATTACAAGAAGTATCGCCATAAAGTAACATAAACGTCGAGGAAAAAATCACCTCTCTCAATTTGAAACCGAAAACTCCTAGAGAAATTTCTAACGGAGTATAAAACAGACCGGTTATTACCAACTAGTTTATACGCATAACATGTTTCAATTAATTCAATTTTCATAAAATAACCCTTCATATACTGACGAAATCTATTCTAATTATTGTAAATTACAAACTAATCCAATCTGTAGCGAATAACGTTAAAATTACTCAGTGCCTATTTAATTCTGATTATTTATTTCATACCGTTTATTCTTTTTTATAATTTATTTTCTCGAAACTCCCAATTTTTCAATTCACTGTTTAATTTTCGCACTGCAAATTAGAAAGAGGAAACCCAGAAATAATGGGGTTGCCATGGCTTCATTTGAATCTAAAGTAGGTTAAATGTACAGCTAACTTACAGATAGAGATATTTCGCTGACATTTTAATATTGTGAAGAATTATGTAATTTATACTAGCATTTCTTATACTAAATAAAACATGTTTTTAGTAGTTATCAATGTTAATTACTAAAACACTGACAAAATTCGAAGAAATTTTTATTTTATATTAATGAGTAAAATATTAAAAAGGGCAGTAAGAGAAGTTTGTTTAAGTTTTATTTCATTCTATAATTTACAATTCTAATTTTCGATGTTTCAACATTAATCGTTATTTTCTCCGTTCTAAAGTTGAATTCTATAATTTTATTTTAATGACATTTACAAGGCGAACAATTGCCATATTTTGCACAATTTTCGTAGATAGCCCACGATTCAATTTTTTACGTATAATAAATCTACTTAATCTATAATAATTATAAAAAATGTTCGAAAATATGATAATTCTATTCTACTTGATCGGTCGCGCATTCGTTATATATAATTTGGAGCTTTTTGAATCACAGTGTAACAAGTAGAGATTAGTACTTCAATAATAAATGATTTTCAATAATTGCCATTGTTATGATATAAAGTTTATGTACAACAATTTCAACGTTTACGAAGTACTGGTCAAAACAATCGTTATATTACGTTCGTTATGTCAAAAACATTTATTTCTGTGTAGTCATTATTAAATCGGATATTTCATCATTTAAACTCATAATAAGATTACAAATATTCAAGAGTAAATTTGTCGCGATTTATTATTTTCGTTAACTTTGTAAATTTGTAAAAACCTTGAAAATGGTTATTATGACTAAAGAACCTATTTGTCTTACTACATCAATAATTTATCTTACATACAGGTTACTTTTTTATACAAAAACAGAACTTCTTATAGTCGTTTGGTTTACAAAAACCACTCAAATTATTAAAGGTTAACCTTCGATTAACTAAAAATAATTTCTAATTCCGAAATCAAACTGCGTAATTTTCGTGAAATTTCGGTACTAAAAAAAATATTTGTCATAAAAATCAAGTTGTGTCAATTGAAAAAACGGCCAGATTGATTCGCGTATAAAATGTATATAATTGCGTTATTTAATAAATGATGCAAACTCGATGCATCTAAATATTCGATTACAAATATACCAGTAATTACTCATTAAATAATTATATAAATAGGATGGTAGAATAATAGAGATTCTGCAATGAGATATACTGACGCGACAGTGTGAAATCCGATGCGATGGAATATTATTTACCAAATAGCAACGATTTATGAAACGCACCGAGTGAATCCGTATTACTACGAACAAATTTTAAGGGGAGATTATACTCTATATTCAAATTGATAACGACGACCCCATCAAAAACTCATATAATCATAAATTATTTAAATACTTATATATGCATATTATGCATATTAAAACGTATTATTTAGTAAACTTTTCTACTTCAGTCACTTTTTCATTTATGCATGGCAAATTATATAGAAAAGGTAGACAAATTTTCTAACACTATTCTTTATTGGCGTTGCTGATAAGTGCCCGAAGTTCCAACCAGAATGATACTATTCGTTATACAATTCGCTAAGTATTTTTCTTAAACGATAAGAGAACAGAAATTCGGAATTTATTTAAATAACTTTAAACCTATCATTAAGTTTTCCTTGCCGTCATATATACTGACGAGAAATATTCCGGAATCATTGTCTCTTTTGTTCTAATCAAAACTCACCGAGAGGTAAATCAGATTTGAATATTCTTCGTGTCATGTAATTTGCAAGTTGAAACATTTTATGTATCTTATGAAAAAAATATACTACTCTTTTTTCGATTCTAAAACAGTTGTTTCTTAAACGGGCGAGGTTTGTGTACTCTTTTTTTACTTTGAGTTTTGTACTTTGAGATACGTGTATTCCAATTTTAACAATTTTTAAAGTGTTTTTCCCCTTAGGTTTAATTTTGGATCAGTAAAGTATATGCGTATGAGGAAGTGGAACAGCTATTTAAAAAGGTTTCATCAAAAAGAAAAAGGGGAATGATGTAATAATCAAATTCAAATTTTCTTGTAAATTCAAAAAGGGCAGACCTCGCTTTCCTGTGCATCCTTAAAATGTTCTGTATAGTCTATGGTTTTCGTGAATAATACTTCGCATTGCGAACGACATTTTTGTTGACAAATAATTTGCTAACTTTGCGCATTCTACATAGGTTATTTATGAATTTAAAGAAGGCGAGCTATTCTTTAAAAAAAAAATGTTTTTAGATTAATTTACAATGTTTTTTCATGATTAAAAAAATCATTTTCGAAAATTATTACCGCCACCATTGGAATTAACACCCTGAAAAATATAAGAGACAATCATTCTTGAATATTTTTTCCACGTTCACAGTATACGACAACAGAAACATAAAAATCGAAATTACGACTTTTAAGGGTTTAATCTAAATTAAAAATCACTTATTTCCGAAAATTATCAGTCAATTCAAAATTAGGGTCTTTGGTATTTTCCAGGAAACCGTCTATCATAAATTAGAATGCCTTTACAGAGTCCGAATTTAAAAAACTGTATTCAGTCATCTTTAATTTACGTTTTTTAGTGGTACTTCCTACGTTACCAGCGGACCACTAACAATCCCCTCAAGTGAGCTATCAATAGAATGTAACAAACTCTCTTAACAATTCCGACTATTTTGAAGTGTGCTCTATCAATTTCCGTCGAGATATTTACCAAAAAACGACTATTTCTGCAAACAATTTCCAAAATTAAAAAAAATGCCATGTTTTTTACATTGTTTTTTTTAAATTTTTTAGACTGTGTCCATCGAAACGCATTAACCAAGGAAATGCATATCTAAAAAGTGATCCCGATTGTTGAACATAAATAATATACTAGTAGAACATTTTTTAGAAGCATTTTCCGATTCAAAATGGCGGCGGAACGAAGCAAATTTTTTCAAAATTATTAATTCCTTAAAATAGGGATCATAGAAACTTTTTAATTACGTTTTATATTGATAATATAAATATGGACTGGTTGTGGACAAAAATTATAATAATTTTGAGTTGATAAATCCAAAATGACGGATCCATAATGGCCATCGTATGTAAACTTTGAAACACAATTTATGGAACAACGATTCATGTAAGAGGTATAATTTACAAAAGGTGGCCATTATGGAACCGTCAATTGGACGTATCAACTCAAAATTATTATAATTTTCGTCCACAACCAGTCAATATTTATATCATCATTATAAGACTAAAAAAAACGTTCTATGATCTCTATTTCAACGAATTAATAATTTTGAAAAAACGTGCTTCGTTTCGCGGCGATTTTGAATCGGCCATTGCTCCTAACAAAAAATTCTATTGCTATATTATTCATTTTCATCAATCGGGATCTATACATTTCATTCATTAAGATCCATTTTGGTGGAGAAAATAGTAAAAATTAAAAAAAATGGATTTTTTTTTAATTTTGACAAATTTTTGCAGAAATAGTCGTTTTTGGGCCATTTTCTCAACAGGGATCGATAGAACACACTTCAAAATTATCGGAAATGTATTTTCCAAAGTTAAAAAAAAATTATTTCTACGGTAGAAACTGAGCTGATGCTGACGTACCTGTTTCTCTTATTTTGGGCAAAAAAGGTTAACTTAAACACAGTGTAAATAGCAATACTTAAATTAATATAAGAAACGTGACTGAAATCTGGAAAATTGAGTATGAAAATTGACTAAAAGTAAAGTGCAATGTAAAACAGAGGTATGCAGTATATATTTCCAGACAGCAAAATAGAAAAGAGAGAATGATTTCAAAATATGCTCTAAAAGAAGTCAGATCTCCCATTTTCTGCGAGTTTTCTAAACATGAGTTAGTAAAGATCTCGTAATGACATCATGTTCAGAAAACCCTGAGAAAGTGGGACATCTGATATCTGAAATGTTTAAAATTAACGTACAAATATCGAAATCATGTAATATACAAGTTTAATAAGCGTATTTCACAAACGTTTATAATCTGGTTAAAATATAACCGGTTAAAAATACTATTTTACGCTACATTTATCATCAAAGCATATTACATGTTTATAAAACCTCTGACATATGTCTTATGTATTATCAAAATATTAAATCTATTAATTCCCTTCCCAGAATGTAGTGAAAAACGTTTATTAAACGTTTAAACATAACGTGTGAAATATCGAATTTGAGTTTATGTATTTAAAACGTACAAAAAACATTATTACAGTAAATAAAAACTTTTATCAGTGTAGGTTTCCATAAAAGGTAATAAATACAATGAGATTAAAGAATATTCATATTTTTTAAAAAGAAAAAACTTTGAAGTGTATAAGCTGAATAATACTAAAATGTTGTGTAATAATAATAAATATTTATATAAATACAATATACATTTATTATTTTGAATTAAATATGTAGGTCACAAACAGCCAGGAATATGCTGGAGAAGAAATTTTCTATGGATTCGCTGGATGATCCGCGTGCTCTCGTTAATCCGGTGTTCGTAGCTGACAGCGGAAATACGGCTACATCAAATTCTGCCATTAGTTCATCTTCATTCATCACAGCACAATCAGATGGTAAGATTTAGAGACTGCAATCTACTTGAGAAGTGCGGTTTTAATTTGTATCGCGACTTCCGGAAAGTTACTTGGAATAAAATAATAAATTATAATCTAGTAAACTAGAATATACGAATTCAAAGAATACCTAGTAATAACTCTCAAATTTTTAATACTACAAACATTTTATGAAACATCAGTAGAAAATGCGTGAACTGAAAAGGTTTACAACCACGATTAAATGAATAATGTAGTTCGTTATTTTCGAGTCTAAAATATATACGGGCATTGTTCTAGAACTTTTAAACTTTGAGGTTGAAGAAAATTGCATTTTTTTTTAGGCACATTCATGAAATTAATTTTATTGGCTTTAGAATTGATCAAATGACAGGAAAAACCTTGCGTGCCTCATTTATACACAATGTATTTTTTTTTTAATGTAACACATGTTACGTTACTCGTAAAATTAGTTTTTAGTTTTGTAACGTTTAATATGCATAAAAAATTCAGTTCTTTTGCTTATAGCCTAATTTTTAGAAGCTAGTATATAAAATTAAACGTCTAGTTAATAGTTCAAATTTAAAATAATGGATTAAATATGGCGGACTATTTTTACAAAATTTCTTTGATTTTTATAAAATTTGATATGTTAGGGTTTTTTAGGCCACTGATTACAAATCCAAAGTCAGTTTTCATTAAAATTTGAAATCCAAATACATGATTTAACATTAAGGATACCAAAAAATTAAAAACGCTTTGTAAAGAATAATCATTTTATTATTGTCAAAAATTGTGTTTTTTGTTGTATTAAAAAAACACAAAATTTATAAATACTTTAATAATACAGGAGAAAAGATCACAATGATTCCAAAGTACTTAGAAGCTAAATTGTAGATGTGCCATTAAATAATTTGATTTTTTAAAGTGAGTTTCGCTTGGAAATTTAAAGTTTGACGTGGTCGCATTTTTTATGTATAGGTGGCACACATTCGGGCAAAGGCTTAAATTACTTCTTATCATATAGGTAATGTACCCCTGTTGTGTGGTTTCTTAAAAACCAATGTGAAAAAAATTATCTAAGGTTGATTGCTAAATTGTCAACTATAAAAAAAAGTTATCTCGCAAGTTTGAAGGTATAGAATTTTATTCCTCAGTGAGGCACATCATTAAGTTAAGGATTTTTCATTTGTTTACATCCCCAAATACTTCCACAAAAAACCACAGACCATAAAAAAAAAGGTGCAAAATTTTCAGCGTTAAAACTGAAAAAATGTAGTGAGTGTCGCGCACCAAAAACAGGCAAATTCACTACTTTTATTTACTCTCATTGTTTTCTACATATCTGTAATTAGTAATAAACACTTATTACATGTAAATCGAACAAAAATTTGTTGATCTGTAGTGTTACAAAGTTATATTTAAAATTTTTATGGTATCATAATGAGCGACAACATAAAGTTTAAAAGTTCTAGAACAATGCCCATATCTACTAGTGCTTCTATTATTTTGTTTTAATCAATTTGAAAATCGTAGTTATAAGTTCAAATTTAGCAAGTTTAATAAAGAATAACCACTTCTCAAAAATGCAACACAAATTAAGCAATTTCGTATGTTAAGACTTATTTTTTAAGCTACACTAAGTAAAGTGTCTTTTACTCTCAATCAGTATTAGAATTCTTATACCCATTAACCTTTAAAAAGCCAGCTATTTTCCCTGCAAGTTTGAAATATTTTAATGTCGAAACGTTTGTGAATATGAGGTAAATTTTGTAAATAGTTCACACTAAAGGTTAAAAGATAAAACACACTTGAAGGAAGGAAATTACTTCAAAATACACAATAATATCGATACATTTTCTAGTTAACTAAACGATGAACTGTATAGTTTGCAATAAACTTACCTATTTTAAATATATGCATACAACTCAATAGCTTTCATGGGTTATACCGATATTGAAATTCGATATATTTGTTTTGCAAGAATTGAATGCCGATAATCTTAAACGTGAAAATGCACATATTAACTTTTCATTCAAGAAATTCGATCATCAGAAAACGATATGGCATTCCATAGGTCGCATCGATAAATATTAGTAAATGAAAATGTAGATTTATTTCTCATTAAATTTCAGTTTACTTAAACTTCAATAACCACAAAATTCCATCAGCTTTAGTCACATGCATTAATTGATAGCATAGTTTTAATAGTGTTTGTACAAAAAATAATTACAAGTAAACTCGTATACGACGTAAAATATTTATTAAACGAAAAAAAGTAAGCTCCTCTATATAAAACATCAATATTTCCACTTATTTGGATAAAGATTTATTTGTATCAATTACCGAATAATTATTTAATTTTACTCATTAGTAATTACTTTTTAATAGAATATTTTCAACAATTATTTAAAAAATAGTTCAATAACATTTTTCCATGAGAAAAATTATCATACTTCTTGGATCAAGAACGTTATATTCTTATCGTTCATACATTTTTCTTTAAAAAATACAAAATGTATATAAATTTGTAATATTCGAATATATTGATACGTAATTATAGTAATGTTTGGCATGATTTATTAGCTGAATTTAATGTAAAATGTAAAATTCGGTTAGAGTATATTAAGAGCTAACACCTAATACCAAATTTCAGTGTTTTATCATGTGAGTAAGTTTGAAAAATGATTGTTGAAGTCGTGGATTTTACATAGAAAAAAGCAGTAATCTAAGTAGTAACAGTCTGTTTACACTGCCAACAAGACTGCGGACTATTACTACTTAGATTATTCCTTTTGGGCTCATGTAGACCGTTTTTCCTTCATAGAAAATTGTTTTTCCGATATTTTTGATCTTTTAAACATAAACAAACAAAATTTTGATCATTGATCGATCAAATACTTTAATTTGTTTAAAATATCTTAATAATCAAGTAGTAATAAATTAAAATAGCATAAATTATTTTCTGAAAAAAAGTAACTTCGTTTAAGATTAATGAAAATAAACTTATTAGTAGCGGACTTTACGCATTAATGGATTAACGCCACGTTTAGTACAAAAAATAGGTAATTTTATTTAAATATAAAGTACCAAACTTTTTTAAACAATGATTATATCATCATAAGTATATTAAACACCTTTCATTAATAAATATTATGTAGTAATGATACAAATAATTGTTCACAAAATTCCAAATCGTTTTTTATTTTCATTTTTATTTTTACACGATGGTTACATTCTGGCGTCCTGGACCATTAGAAATTCAAAATGTCCTTGGATTTCGATAAATAACAGTCCAAACTATAGTGCTTGATCGAATTATTAAAAAAAATACACAAATTTCCTAAAATCGTGGCCAGTTAATCTTTCAATTTCCATAACAAAAACGGCCATTGTTTTTGCAACAAGACGCATGCCTTATTCAACAAAAAAATTAATTAAAATATAATCTATTCATTCGTAGCTTAATATATTAAACTACCTTAAAATTACCTACAAAATGTCAATTTTGATAAAACTAATGACAGATTATTTGTAACATTTTAATATACCAAGATCGTGCAGAGAAAAGTAATTAATCCTAATTTTATCGGATAAATTTAGTCATAATTGCTGTTTCGTTATTAAGTGTACTAAAGTCTGAATATTTTGAGAACAATAAGATGTAGTAATTAATAACGGGAATGGTCCACTATTAATAACTTAGGAAATGTTGAAATCTTTCGCAGCTGTTACCCCAGTGAAGACTCTACGGGAGCGAAAATTACACCAGTTGATCCTCGGAAGTAAAATGCCGCTCGAAAAATCGTTTTCGATGCCAGACATGCAAACGAAAAACAAGAAGCGACAGAGGATGATGGCGTAAGTAAATTCTATTTTCAAATACTTTGTTTTATTATGATCCTTGAGCTTTTCTGTATTTCTTTAGTAATACATTTCTTGATAATTAAAATTTTAGTTCTGCAAATTTAGGTTGAAAAAGATTTAGTTGTTAATGAGTTTTAATCGCTTAGAACGATATTAATTTTTTCGTTTATTAGTGCAGAAACGAAAAATACATTTTCACAAATCTTTTTTCTGATATAATTATTTGAAACTTTTTAAATTTGAACTAGACAAAGTTACTAATCTAGGAGTGAAGAGTCGGTAACTAATTGCATTTATATTGTTATTTACTAATAAAAGTAAAATACCAATTCATCAATTCAAGTTTTACTAATATAAAATTAGTGATTTTTTATTATCTTATTACTAAACTGAATTAATTAAATTTGACTAATAAATTAGTAGATTTTTACGCCATATTAAGAAAAATGATTACTACAAAAAGAGACAAAAGTGATTAATGGAAGCATGAAAAATGGTAAAAGTACCTGTAACAGATAATAATAGTAGAATTAACAACACGAAATGTTGTCCTTGTTTGTTACACTTACGATTCAGAATGTTGTAATTTATACCATACACTAATCATTATTACTGTAACAAAAAGTTCTTTTCGTTTATTAATTTTATTATTATATCAATTTTACTACTCAGGAATATTTGATTGTAAAACTGTGGTACATTTAAGGTTATGTAAGGTAATGGTCATTTATTAATTGTTAAATAGAAAACGGAACAATGTCATACATAGTCTTGTATACTACCAAACTAGTTCATTTAACTATTTTTTTTTAATCCTATGTTTTACAGTTATAAAATGGTTCCATTTACAACTTTTCTCTCTCTGTGTATCTCAAATAGTGACAGTGACTGTGTACAATTTACGAAAGTCTCATACCAATCATCGACTCGAAAATTAAGAAAGGCTTTAGATGAACGATACATCGAAGTTGATTTGACTAAGTGTGAAAAACAGCTTTAGTTTAACTGCATCTTTTAGTAAATTTAATGGCTACCTTAAACTCTAATTCAAAATAATAAATTCAATAATTTTAACACAGTTTGTTTTATAAAAAAAAAACTCGTTTTACTACTTTTCGCTGAATAATCTAGCGATAGTCTAGACTGGTAGTCTAGACTTTTAAAGGGTAATTGTTTCAGTATGTAGACTATTTCCAAAAAACCATTTTCTCTCATAAATGAGTATTTCTCCCTTACATAATTCATTATATAAAGCAGTAAATTAAATTTTAAACCAAAATTACAAACAATTTTTAGAAAATACATACGTAAAATTTGTACATTAATTCAAGAATATAATTAAAAATGATGCAATTTAGTCAATGTGGTGGAGCTCATAATTTCGATTCTTATTTCAAGTGCTCTTTTTCGTATTTAATGAAGGATTTTAAGTTTTTATCGTTATTAAATCTGTATTTTCAAAGAAAGGTACAAATGCGTGTTTTCAATTTGTTGCAGCCTTAGGGATTATATGAGATCCGAGTCTGAGAAAAGCTTCGACGAATGCTCGATCCGCCGTGCAAGACTGAAATCCCTTGGACTTGCCTACTTAAGTCCTCAGAATAAATCATTGGCTCAAAGCTTCCGCTATATGCGCATGAAACCAACGATTATCGCCTTCAAAACGCCAAGTTTAGAAAACTGTGAGTACGAGGTGTCACCAGCTTCACAAACAGGTTCGTTTAAACATTCATTTATCACATCTCAAAATAAAAACAAAGTAAGAATTAAACCAATATTAATATCAATTTTTTATAGAATTATACCTAAATATTTTGTCATGATCTTCAGTTCATTCTTACACGGAGAAAAAAATTACCCTTAATCCAACCATTTTACAAGAACAAAACACGTAATCGTAAAATGTGGTTAAATTTAGTGTTTCTGCAGTAAACAAGAAAATAATATTGTTTTATTTACTAATTCATAATAATATGCAATAGAGTACATAACCTCAAATCTTCCCCACTTTATAATTAAATAGTCACTTTAAACAATGCAGAATAGTAAAATAGATATAATAACATTGATTCACCGTGTTAATTATATTATTTTATACTAGAACCATTTCTACCCTTTCTTTGTGGTTCCATTAATATTTTTTTCCATTAATGTATTTCCCGATTATATCATCAACAACCATTTCAATATTTCATAAATTTAGTTCTTTAGATAGTTTTTGAACATTTTGTTTTTAATAAAGAACTGTTTTATAATTTCGTTCAGTAATTTTTATCATTCTTATATTCAACAAACTTTTAGTTTCGAAGAATTGTATGTCAAACTTCCAATATTGTCAGGAATCACCGTCCAAATCGATATCGAAAGTACTCGAACTTTTCCAAGTAAAACTATATCCACTAACTAATATTTATAACATTTCGATCGTATTGGAAAAGAATTTAAAATTTTTTATATCATTACAACATTTATGTCTTTAACTTTCTTCCAGTTGAAAGTCTTGTCCCAGCAGATAGAACAAAATTTCATTTATTCCTACTTTTTCGTAAAATAGACACCTTCTGAACTTTTTAACTACGTAGATAATGCAAAATTTCTTTAATAATTTTAAATATAATGCAAAATTTCTTTAATAATTTTAAACATTCTTATTTATTCATAGAAATCGCAAATATACTATTACATTAACCGCTATAATGTTTGACTGAAGTGGAAATAGCTTCTTATTAATTACGAATAATGTATAATATTGACGTTTTCAGTAACCAATTAGTTAGTTAATTAGTTATTAAGCCTTGTGTGTAATAAACCTTCTTGTTAGCTTAAACAATATGAAGTAGTTGGTATGTTATAACTGACAATGAGAAACGAATAAATAATATAGATGGTACAATGTGAACAAGTACACTCTTAGAAATAATTGTTTTCCTGTAAAAGGATCGTCCTCTTGATCACTATCTTCTTGAGGCAAACATATTTCCACTTCCGTCAAAGAGATTCTTTTTGACGTCAAATAAGCAGTCATTTTGCCGCAAAAGCGAATTCCATTTGACGGGAGAAGAAATCCGCTTGGCTCAAGTGGATCTACATGAATAGTGCACAATACAGTCTGCATGTGTATAACGAAACCATGGTAACGAAACCAATGTAACAAAACTACGGTGTCGATAGTGAGATAATATGTATTGAAATCTAATATAAAACATGAAATCCATTTATGTCAACAAAATTGAATAACATACTCTATTCATTCAATGTTTGTTATTGGAGTTGAGAACAGTTTTAATGTGCATATATTTATATGAATTCTAAAAAATTTTGTGGATATTAGAACTGTCAGTTCTTATTATTTTATTATGTCATATATTATTTAATTGTATACTTTATAAACAACTATACAAAATGAGCAAGGAGTTATGTCGAATTGGGAGCTTAACCTAAAATTCACCTAGAGATACATAACCTGCTAAAAAAGAGAAACTGAAAATTTATTTAAATAAATACTTTCAATTAAGTACCACGTGCAGTAGATTTTTGGAGGTCAACAAATTTTTCGTTGGGAAATATATATCCGAAGGCTGTATGCAGACCGATCAACTGTTTTTTACAATGGCTTGTTACATGAATGCGTTTTAAATGCTGTAAGTGTTGAACATCTAAGTCTACATTCTATAATTACTGCACACGAATCTCATTTTATCTATTAGCAGCAAAATGACAATCTCTTTGCTGGAAATGTATAGTTCTGGAGTGAATATGCTACTTGATGCAAATATAAAATCGTTTTGCAGCAAGCAGATTCTCTTCAAAAAGATTGTCCTCTTGCGGTAAGAAGAAATCAGATTACTCATATATCAAGTGGATTATCCATTTGCGGCAAGTGTATTCCACTTGCAGCAAGAGGACTGTTCTTAGAGTTTACTCTTTCCTCGGTGTGAAATTTTACTCTCTAAGAGAGTGAGAATTTTACTCTCGAGGAGGGAGAAACCATTCTAAGGAAAAGTGAAAGGTGAAAAAGTGAGCCACTCTGTATGAAGTGAATTTACACTCTTTATTTAGAATGAATTTTTTCAAAAAATGAGCGAAACATTAACTATAGTTAAAGCACCGACAGTAACAATGTCAAATAAATGTGCACTATTTGTGTAATTTGGGTCAACGCGAAACCGTACTCGATATTTGTGACAACTGATGTTATTGCTTCAGCAATTACTAGGAGGGATTGAAATGCAGTGAAATTTTCGGAAAAAACATTACTCTCTAAATTTCTTGCAGTGAGAATTCACTCTTTGGTTAGTGAAAACCGAGTAACTCTCGTGAAAGAGTGAATATTCAACTCTTTAAGAGTAAAATTTCAATCTAACAAGAGTGAAAATTCACTCTTTCCCTCCGAGTCGTGGAGTTGATAACTCTGAAGGAAAGAGTGACTTTCCATTTTTAAAGAGTCAATTTCCACTTTTAAAAAGTTGAATATTCACTCTTTCACGAGAGTTACTCGGGTTTCACTAATTAAAGAGTGAATTCCCACTCCAGGAAATTTAGAGAATCGAATAGGGAAAATTAAATCTCTCTTCTTAAATTTAACTTCAGTGCACATAAAAATCCAATATTGAAAATATAGCACTTCAATAATGACAAAGCTTCACTCTCTTTGATAGGAACTTTAACTCCACATAAAGTAAAGTTTCACTCCACGAAACGAGTGAATTCTCACTACAACATTTGGAATGAATTTCTTCACTCTTTCTTTTGGAGTGACTGAACCAATTCTTTTAAAGTGGTCTTTCGCTCTTTTTAGAGTAAGCACCTTGCTCACTTCAGGTTTGGAGTGAAACTTTCACCACAAGAAATTTAGAGAGTACCTTGTACATAATATTTGCTACGATATTGAAAACATTAATTCCGAAAAATATAAAGTTAACTGAAACAAATACAAAATTTGTGAACTAAAATACAACCGTAAAATAAATTTTCATGAGAGTAAGTCTAAAATTTGATGTTACTAACTCTAAATAAACTTTCAAATTTCCTTTGAATTAACATTTAGATTTACGTAAATCTAATAAAATTATTGGGAAAAGGATTTTATCCCCGCGTTGGAACAGATTGAACAAATACAGAATATTTCATAACACGCAATGGAATGCTTAAAACGATGAAAACAGCACTCGATTTAGTTTTGTGATTAACAAAATTAAGATTATGAGCTTATAACTACTTAATAAGTTGATAATAATAAGTAGTATATCATTCAGGAACTTAAATCAATAGAGTATCCGACTAAATTGCTAGTTTTCTAACAACCTCATACGATATATCATCAATGGCCACTTTTGACAAGTACTATAGATGAAGTAAAGATTATTTTTACTGAGGAGAGTGGTTGAATCTAAATCAAAAGATCTGTTGACTCGTTTGAAGATCGTTATATTCAACCACTCTCCTTATGAAAATTACTAACGAGTAATAAATTCTAATTATAATTTATTAAGATTATTTTTACTGCCTAATATGATTTTTTTGGGAAGGGGAGTGGTGTAACAATACCTACAAATTTGGAAATCAATATTGAATGATACGTTTGAATCGTAGGTATATAATTCATGAGTTAATATATTAATGAAAATAAGAAAAAAATAAAATAACGAACAAGTAAGGGAAATTGATGATATTGAATGTAATTTTATTGAACGAATTTAAAATGAAACAAGGAATAGATGTGATTTTTAACAGACTCGAATTATGAGATTTTACATTCACGTTCACTATATTGAATCCGTCTTTTGGTAAATCTTCGGAAAGACTGCTTCACCTGGAAAAAATATTTCTTATATGGTTTCCGACGTATTTTGGGTCGCTGATCACGAATCTGACAATAAAAATTGGCGGTCGACAATATCTTTGGCTAAAATCTTGAAAAAACATCAAAAAACTTCATTTTTTTCAGTTTCTTGCATTTATTTCGAAAAATTGAACTCGTACGAAAAAAAGTTTCAAACAAAAGTTGTAGAGCACAAAATTCTCTACAAAAAAGGTTTTATAAATTTTTTTCATAAATTGCAAAGAAACCCCTTAAATAAAGCCCTAAATATGAGAAAAATGATAAAAGCGGGATTTCTGACCTAGAAATGGCCAAACTCGCATATGTGTCTAAACATCCAATTTATGCTAACCCAACGTAACTACTGCCGAACCTACGTAGAACTAAAGTATACCTAAGGCCATTTGTGTGCTTGGGCTTCGCCCCCCAGACCACCCCCTCCTCATTTATACTATCCTTCGGTCTACACATTGTTATTCAGAGCGACACATACTACATGTAGGTTCGATTATCACTAAAATCTGTTGGTTGGAGGTTAGGCTAGTATAAAAAGGGGGGGCTGGGGGGCGGAGCCCCCCAGCACGCACACACTACTTAGGTCTACGTCCTGGATGCCCTTGCGTGACCTAAGTGGTGCTTGCGTGCTGGGGGGCTCCGCCCCCCAGACCCCCCTTTTTATACTAACCTAACCTCTAACCACACAGTTATGAGTGATATAATCGAACCCATATGACATGTGGCTAGATTGTCAGCCATACCATCTCAGGTTTATTTCGCGTTTTTTATAGAAGATACGACAAAAATGCATATAACCTTTTTTATAGGGAATTTCCCGCTCTACAACTTTTGTTTGAAACTTTTTTTCGTGCGAGTTCAATTTTCGAAAGAAATGCAAAAAAAAATGAAAAAAATGACATTTTTTTGGTATTTTTTCGAGATAGCGGCCAAGATACGTTCGACCGCCAATTTTTATCATCAGATTCGTGATCAGCGACCCAAAATACGTCGGAAACCATATAAAAAATATTTTTTCCAGGTGAAGCAGTCTTTCCGAAGATTTACCCGTCTTTTTTATTTTTAAAATTCTAGGATTTGTAATCAACGATTTCGAAAACCTCACAACACCCAATTTTAGCTCGATTAACTAATTTTTGTATTTTGTTCTATATCTTGGATCTTCCATTTTTTTGTTTTCAAAATTTCAAGTCAGATTCATAATCATATACTTAAATTTTATTACATGAACCAATTATGGGTAACTTTTAGTAAAATTATTATAAATTGCTGATTAATTAAGAAATATAGAGAAGAGACTTGAGATTGCCACTGCTTGTAGGCTGCCACCCCCTGAGGTTTTGACCTTCTTTGACGTCAAAGGAACAGTTATTACTATTTATGCACTTTAGAGCAGATCGGAGCCATATCGCAATGTTCCGTGAATCAAGTATGATTTGTTCTTGAATAAGTCTAATAATAATTTTTTTTGTTACTCACAACTTGAATATTTTTTGATAACTGAAGATCTTTAAAAAAATTGTTAATATTTTTCCATGCATATCAAAACCCTTTTTTATTTATATTAATTGGGGTCATTTCACGAATAGTCCTCTGGATCCGTCTGCTGCATTGCTTTAAATGAACCTAGAATTGATATATATTGTTTTTATATGGACATTGTTTAATATTTAATATTCTATATGGTCAAAATAATTAAGAAATTTAAAATTTTACGATCGCACATAAACAAAAATAAAGTCTCAAATCTTAACAGACAATATACGAAAGGAAGGTAATCAAAGGAGGAATTAAAAAATAAGCGTCACTATAATGGTTGTGCATGCAATGTATGTTATTCTATCAGGTGGGCAAGTTTAAAGGTCATTGTTGAAGTCGCGGATTTTATATAGGATAATAATCTAAGTAGTAACAGTCGGCATCATCGTTTGTTTGTACCGGAAACACTGTTACTACTTATATTACTGTATTTTCGCATGTAAAATCCGCGATTTCAACAACGATTTTTTAAACTTTCCGACGTGATAAAACAATAGAATTAGATATGAGGTGTTACATCTCAGGTAGTTTCGAAGGTTACACCTCGGGGGACAAAACCTCCTATACCCGTGGGCTTCCTCCTTTAGCTTGTAAATTTTACATATTCGGAGCAATAAACAATTACAAAACTGTTTTCAAAAACCCTATCTTGACTGTGTGTTGCAGCAAATAATGAAAAAATTAATTTTCTTCTAAGTCAAGTAAAAAATCGGTTGACCGCTTATTGCCGTGAACTCTTCAAGTCTAAGCTATCCTTCAAAATCACCCTTTCAGAGGACGAATTTATGAGGAAAAAGACAAAGAGGTGAACAAAATCCGTTCATAAAAATATTTGTTTTATATTAAAAAGAAAAACCGAAAGATTGACGTCAATGAATTGCAAGCGAACGATACTCTCTTAAATGGCCTTTTAAATGTTCCCAATAAACAAACCACAAAGTAAAATCGTTGCTATGGATTGACAACGATTTATTTCTTTCTTTACTTCCGAAATACGTGCGGCTTGAACAGTTCATTTTTCAAATATATCACATAGTGTATCTATCGACAAGATTCGGTGCATATATAGCAGAGAGAGTAATTCCTCATAAAGAGGCCAACATTCTCGCCGTATGGATTACAAATTCTAGGGTATTAACGATTTGACGGGCTTAAAACTTATCAACTTTTCTTTTTACGCGAATCTATCCTTCTACTTTAAAAGCACAGCAGAAATTATGGAACACGTAGAAAATCAAAGAGATTACATTTGTTTTGAACATCGTTTTGAATTTTAATTTTAATTTTATTCGAATTGTATTCTACAAAAATGAAAGGAAGTTGTCAGATTGGTAGCACGTCTTCATATCAGAGCTAAATGATGACATTACGAAATATTAGCGTCGATTGATCACATTCGAATATCATCGTATAAAAAATCATTTTTAATATCATAATAATAGATTACCATCGTAAAAAATCATTGTGAGATTGAAACTCTGATGATTAAAATAGTAAAAAGAATATTCTGAACAAAATAAGTATTTCATTATTTCATTATCTCGATATATATTTGTATTTATAAGTAAACAATCTGTTTATATGAGAGTTGGTTCTGTAATCGAATTTAATCAAATTGGATTAATCACAAAAAGGAATGTTAGATTTTAGTAGGTTATGTTAGGTGATATTTCGGCAATGTGATCATTTGTCTTAATGTTATTTCGTTGTGTCGTCATTAGTCCGTGAAATTTTGTCGTATGATTCAAGGTCGTATTATAAAATAGGGCTGTCTAATTATACCTGATCACATTATGAAAGACTACATTTTAAAATATTACACTTTGTTAAAGAAACAAAAAACAAATTAGTAGAACATTACATTTTCAAAGTAGTCTAAGTATATTAAAACCCGGGGATGTAAGATAAAGGAAAGTCATCAAGTAATGCCGCTACTAAAAATGCCATAGCGGACAACAAATTACAGCATTTAACGGGTAATATATCTTCGCAAGCATAAAATCACGGCTAATTTTGTCAATTTATTTAACTCTATTCGTCCTGAAAGTCCTAAAAATAGACAAAACTTTCAGCACCGTAACTTTTCTTCCAAACACCAATAAAAAAATTGAAATAAATCAAGATCAATAGTTTTGGACTTCCTGTTTTAAATCTCTTGTCAAAACAGCCGCCGAATTCAAACAAAAGGTTATGATCACTTTTTCGATGTTGTCAACGTTTCTCCTTTGCAAGAATCTTGTTTTTTGACATGGAAAAGGGCAATACTGACTATCGCAAAAAATACTAATCGCGTACTTTTGCTTGTCCTTTTTTTTGGTCTCCAGAAGCTTTTTAGATTTTCTTTGTATATAATCGGCAGGAACACTTACAGTGAATTCTTTCATTCTTTTTTTTTTAATTTTGCGTAACATGGTTACTAATGAATTCTCCGTGATTTCAACCGTTATACTATGAAATAATCGAAATTCATTCGAGAAAATGCAAAATTACAACTTACAGACGCTATCTTGAAGCCGCCATTTTGTTTTTTTAAACAAAATCCACTAAGGCAAGAAATGGCTAAGTATAAATAGGCGATTAATAACTTTTGCAATGGTCAGTATAGACTTTTCCAATGGCAAAAGAACGAGATTCTTGCAAAGAAACTTTGAAAAAATCGGTATTTTTTCATATAAATGATCATCAATTTTTCCTTTGTATTGGCCGCCTGATTCTAACTACAGGATTCTAAACAGAACCTCTGAAACTATCGATCTTGACTTATTTCAATTTTGTTTAACGGTGAGCGTTTAGAATAAAAATTACAGCGCTGATAGTTCCGTCAATTTTTTGGACTTTCGGAATGAAAAGAGTTAAGGAGGATAAAGTGAGATTATTTAATTGTTTTTTTTTAATATTAGCATAAGCCGTACAGTAAGTACAAAAGCTTCTTCTTTGAATCACATTGAAACAAAATGACAGCGCCATATTTTTTAGGAATTCTTTGGCAAACATTCAATGTACACATTGTTGATTGCGAAATGCATTATAATATGTATGCACAGTGAGACATTTCTAGGTTTTGCGTCATGGTTTTGCGTCAAGCTTTTGTTTCCCGGCTTTACTTTCCTCTTAAACCATGACTAAAAAGCACGAAAACACGTTGTTGGAGGATGATTCCATCCTTTTAGAGGATAAGAAAGCTGTGGAACAGAAGCATATCCTAAACCGTGATACAAAACCTAGAAATTTCTCTCCGTATGGAATAGAGTTAACATTTAGAATAGTTGTATATGGAAGTTGATCCTTTCGAAACGTAGAGTAAGCCATTTATAAGGTCAGTAGAAACAATCGAAAATATCGTTTCGAAACAATTCGCGACGGAATCATTGTTTATAATGATTTCTGTAAAATGCGTATAACTTGTGCAGAAAACTCTTTATGAAGTTAAAATTCTGCATACACATTAAAAAAACTGTTTGAAATAAGGAAAAATAATTATTAGAAATAATCATTGTTTATAACGATTTCTGATAACTTGTGCATAAAATTCTTTATCAAGTAAAAATTTTGCATACACTTCATGATGTATGTATAAACAAATTTTTAATTCTTTTTGATAATTTCCAACTTAGCAGTTTTTTATTGCAAAGAACGAGAAGGAAACACTGTAATTGAACTACATATTAAAACCTACCTACATATGTAAAAAATTGTAAACGACTGAAATTTTATGCTTTCATATGATCTTTCCCAAGATCTCAACAATCCCCACATATTCTCTAAATTTCCTGGAATGAGAATTCACTCTTTAACAAGTGAAAACCGAACAACTCACATGAAAGAGTAAACACTCAACTCTTTAAGAGTAAAAATTCACTCTTTCCTCCAGAGTTGTCAATGACTCAGAGCTCGGAGGGAGAAAGTGAATTTGCACTCTTGTTAGATTGAAATTTCACATTTTTAATTAAGTTGAATAGTCAGTTTTTGACGAGTGTTACTTGGTTTTCACTAAACAAAGAGTGAATTCTCACTCCAAGAATCATCTTTCCGTGTACTCCATTGTTATAATTTCTTTTCCATATAATACACAATTAATAATGATCTAATCTGATAACTGTAATCTTTGTTTCAAATGCTTAATATAAAAATATGTCTATAAAGTATGGAAGCCGTATAAATTATTTAGCAATAGTTAAAAAAACTATCATTCAAGTGAATAATTTATACCTATGTGTTAAATTTTTAAGTAATAAGTACTCCACTATTACTCCTCATTTAAACGGATATATAAAGATCGTAAATAACTGCCAAGTCCATTCGTACCTGAAGATGGCTCCAAGATGGTCGAAACGTGCAGAGCAAATATAAATTTAGTATCGTAATTATAGTCACAACAACACCAACTATCAAAAAATACATGCAGAATACAATAATTCCATTAATTCCTTATTTTAAAATTCTCTGTCGTTCATGTTTCATATTTGACACCCTTCGAAAATAGTTATCTATTACAGTGATCCAAATATATTTCAAACATTTTTATATAATTGCTAAGAGTAATGCTTAATTTTAATGATTATTCAGTTAACAGAGTTAGTCATGCGTGTATTTGGCATGGAATTACCGCCGGAAAATCCGTATATTTTTGGAAGTTCTTTTTCCGTGTAGGATATAACCTCGCTTCGCTGCTGCTGATTTCACTAGATTTCAAGGTAGATGGAATGAAAGCATGCTAGCAGACTTCTATTATAGCTACCCTGAAAAGGGATGCAGGAAAAGTGGGGTAAAAATCGCAAGTGCGAAAATAGCGATGAATTTACATTTTAATAAGAATAGGACTACACGAATATATTCCTTATCGGACATTCTAAATTTTAAATTCTAAATTCATAGATTTCTTTGTTACATATTATGACAGTTTTATTGAAAATTGAAGTGTCGATAGATAATAGTCAAATATAAATATTACTGCGATATATTGTTTTCAACGTCTCTATTCACGAAACAGAAAATTCAGATTCGCTTTTATCGGTGAAAAAAAGGATGAGATAGATTAAAAATACGATTTCGATCTGGTTATCATAAATGAATTAAGAAAATCTTTAAGAAAAGACATTTTTCAGTGTGTCAATATTCCCCATTATAGTAAATATAGTTATCGCATATGTAGAGAACAACCTAATTAATAAATTGAATTTCAAAGCACCGTTTTCATTAGAAATGTTGATGATAACAACAGTTCCACTTGACAAAATAAATTAATAACCAACAGAAAATCATAAAATAGTATACAGAATCTGTTACACTAGAAAAGAAACCAAATAATAAAATTAACTTTTCAGATATGACCATAAATAAAAAAACTTATCTGTGCAAATACTAATTTTTGACGATTGCTCAAGTTTCGGACAAATAAAAGTAGAAAGTCCATTTTTGCGATATGATGCGCTCGGAATTGGACCAGGTCAAATTGTTCATAAAAATTTAATATTTACTTCTATTTAAAAAAATTACAATTTGTCTAACACATTTGTCTTTGGTTCTAATTGAACGGGTGAGTTTCTGATATTGAACGAGAGATTATTAAAAAACTTTAGTATCATCACGATTTTTTTTCGATATTCAACCGTGAATATAGATATTCCGTATACATTGTTACTATCATACAAATAAATTGATTTATTTAGCCATTTTATTTTTGTAACGTATCTCCTACAAATAATTAGCTTTATTTAAAAATATTTTCACGGCGTATATAACTGTTCTGAACATGAGTCATTCGATTCCAATTCTGAGAGACTTTTTATATCAAAAAGTGAAACAAAAAATAAAACATTCGCGGTATTCAGTATATCACGGAGAGCCTCAACCACTTTTAATTGCTAGTGTCATGCATATGGAATTTTCTAGCTAGAATTGATAATATGCAATCATACGAATGTAACATGACTAAAATTAAAATATTTGAACGGGCCCTTTTAAAAAAAAATCGCGATAAAGTAAGAAAAAAGGTAGAATTTTTAAGTTCTTTTTATTTCCGACGAAAGTTGACCTCCAATCGAAGCATATTTTATGGACAAGTTGTAGATATTAAAAAGATACAAATAATTTTTCACATAACCTCCAAATTTGCGAGATAAATAAATAAAAACGTTTTTTCGTTTTTAATTTTTTTCTCGCGTGAAAAAAAAAAATTTTTACACCAAATTTGAAGGAATCTTGCCTTTTTATATTTTAAATAAGGCGTAATTTTTTCCAAGAAAGATATTTATTTGTAAATGTTGTATTGAATTAAAAACGAAAAAATAGTCCAACTTCAACCAAATATTCTCACGTTAAACTTTTAGATTTTTAAAGGTTTTTATATTGGATTTCGTCGAAATGTCTATTTTCCGATAGTCATAAACAAAATTGACACCACTTGCGATAATTTGCCACAAAAATATAACCCGAAAAGTCCCGCTAAACACCCTTATATTAATTTTTATGTCCCGCTAAATACCGATGCAGCTATATATATATATAAATATAAAAGATTCAATGTAAATGCAGTTAAATTTACTGTAAATTAACCCTTAATCCCGACTCTAGGGTCGTTTTCGACCCAGAGGAAATTCAAATTGTACTTTATAAATTGCACAACTGTAAGCATTTTCAAGCGGCAGGACATATTTGACCCAGGTAGTAGGAGGAAAAGGCTTTAAAAGAGCCGTCGGAACTAAGGATTGATAATAGAAAATTTAAATAAATAATTGCAAAAATTACATTCTGAAAATGTTTTTTCCAGTTTTGGCAAATTACCGCAAGTGGTGTGAATTTTGTTTATGAACATCTGAAAATAAACATTTCAACGAACAAAATCCAGTACAAAAATCTTAAAAAATCTAAAAGTTTAACGTGAGAATATTCGGTTAAAGCTAGGGGTAATTTTTCGTTTTTAATTCAATATAATATTTACAAATGTATATTTTTATGTGAAAAAATTGCGCCTTATTTGAGATACGAAAAGGCAAGTTTCCTTCAAATTTGGTGAAAGAATATTTTTTTTTTTGCGAAAAAAAAATTAAAAACGTTTTTATTTATTTATCTCGAAAATTTGGAGGTTATGTGAAAAATGATGTGTACAGAAGTTGTAGATCTTTTTAATATCTACAACTTGTCCATAAATATGTTTCGATTGGAGGTCAACTTTCGTCGGAAATAAAAAGAACTTAAAAATTCTACGTTTTTTGATCGATTTTTGTTTAAAGGGCCCGTTAAAATATTTTAATTTTAGTCGTGTTACATTCGTATGATCGCATATTATCAATTTTAGCTAGAAAACTCCATATGCATGACACTCGCAATTAAAAGTAGTTCATGCTCACCGTAATATTGTTTTAATAAGTCATATAAAAATAGAAAATGGCGAAATTTAATAATGTAATTATAATAATGTATTAATAAAGTAATTTCTTATTTTTATAAAATGTACATTCAAAGTCCATTATGTATTTATGTTGCCCTTAAATGATCTGACAGTTTAACCCTTTGAAACACGGTGTCCTTTCTGGATCCAAGATGGACGACCCAAATGTAAAAATTTACTTGATCGAGGTGAAACTCGATACTCGGGGGTTTTCAAGGATGTTGACTACACTGTAAAAAGTGTTGATGTAAATTTACCACGAAAATCGTAGGCCACAATCGCAGTGATAATCGCAGGAAAGTTACCGATACCTGGTAAAGTATAACCTGTTCAATGTAAAGTTTCTTTGAAAAGCGGTGTAAAATTTCCGTGAAGCTTGTAAATGTACAGTGATTTTCTAAGGAAAATTACACAAACAATGTAAAATTTTTTAAAGTTTCTGATGGAAAATTACCATAACTATCACTGGTATTTTTGTGTCCTATGATTCTTGTTGTAAAATTACAGTTTTATTGTAATATTACTTTATTTATGGTAAAACACCATCAGAAATCGCTGGAGAACTACAACAAATGTGTAATTTGACCACGAAAATCGTTGTAAATAATTACATTACTGAAATGTAATTTTACTTCCCACTTTTTTCAGTGTACGAATCTGACCATAGATTTTCAAAATTCAAAATGTCGGATACAATATGGCCGACCAAAATGCAAAAATTTACTTGATCGTGGTGAAACGGGATACTGGGGGTTTTCGAGCGTATTCAAAATGACGGTCCAAAATGTAAAAAGTTTTTTGACCGAAATCAAACTGAAAACTGTATAATGTTACATTTTCAAGATAAAATTTAGCAGATTCAACAACGGTCACGAATGCTGAAATTCCATAGTTCGGCTTTTACGACCTTAAAAAGATTTTACATTTTGACTGTCATATTGAATCCGTCATTTTGAATTTTGAAAATCGAATATTAGATTCGTAATGTACGATCTCTAAACCTCCCGTGTACCCAGTTTCATATCAATGAAATAAATTTCAACATTTCGGTCGGCCATTTTGTATCCGCCATCTTGAGTTTTGAAAATCGGAGACCAGATTCGTAATCAGCAATCTCGAAAACCCCGAGTACCCATTTTCACCTCCATCAAATAAATTTTTTAATTTTTGACGACCATCTTGGATCCGCCATCTTGAATTTTGAAAATCTGAGGTCAGATTCGTGATCAGAGATCCGGAAAACCCCTGACGGTTAATGCTTCAAAGGGTTAAAGAGTACATTCGAAAATGTTTACAGACACAGAAAAGGAATACGAATAGTACACTTTATAATAACAATTTTTTTCATGTAAATTAACATCCTTCTATAAATATTCTTTTTATGAAACTTTTTACTTTATTTAGAGCGAAACGTATACTCGGATTTTACAGTGAAAATTTCACTACAGCCTGTTAGTTATATCGAACCTTGTCTATGCCCTGGAGAAATTCAATCGATTGTTTTATTTTCAATCAATGTATTCGAAAGTCAGATTTATTACTGTACACAGACTGTGCAACATCTTGTATATATCACACATGAGAGCAACTTACAAAAAAGTACATATGATTGCTGATATCCTGTTTCAGCAGTTAGAATAAAAATATCCATTTCAGACACCTACACAAATAAAACTTAATACTTGTACAAATGTAAGTGGTCTTATACAATAAAAATCACAAATTATTAAATTACACTAACATGATTTATTACATAAAATTTTTTGACAATTTATTCCATAAAAATAGCTAAAGTATCATTCAGCAACAAGTACAGTAAAACTGTATTGTACAAAACGATGAAAAGAAATGCAAAAATCAATGTATAGTTCTCCTCCATTAAATTGTTTTAATTAATTGTTCATTGCAGATTCACCAAAGTCGACAACTGCATCCGAAATTCGAATCTGTAATACTCCGGAAGCTGCTGAAGAAGGTCGAGTGGAAAAATCCATTGAAACGAACGAATTCAATCGTTTTGCAGATTTCAGACCTAATTCATTGGCATCTACACATCCAGCTATAAACTATCCTGTTGGAAAACCACTCGAGGTATTTAAAAAATAATAGTTTTTTATTTGTTACGTAAAATATAATATGTACCATGTAGAGAAACAGACTCTCAGTACCACAATATTCTCGTAATTAAAACGCTTCTTTTTAAACGTAATATACTATTTTATTTAAAAACGTAACCGCCAAGCTGTACATAAAGAGAATGTTGCTTCTCTACAATAATATTTTAATGAAAGATTTGCTTATCGTTTTTCTATATTCTTTTTTATTAGTTTTGATATATTAGTTTTTAATGCTTTTCTCTGTGTATTCAAAAGGACTAGCTAATCTTTTATAATGTCAAAATATTACATTTATTTTTAATTCATATTTAGTCTCTATTCATAGAATGAGAATTTCATATTTTTTCAATTGAATTTAAGTGAAAATTTGATATGTATCTATCAAACGTTTCGATACATTTTTTTGAAATTACTTCTTATGTAAATTCTGAATTCTTATTATTATAAACTGGTACATCCAATAAGTCTACTTTTTAGTAAATTGAGATAATAATAAACTCGTACTTTAAACGTCCATATCTATGATTTAATAGATATTAAAATCTTCATTTCCTATGGTTCGATTTAAGCAAAAAGGAATATTAGTCCTGGACTACATTTGATGAGTCCTTACGAACCATACACTGAAAAAAATTTACTTGACAAATTTAACTAGCATTGAGAAGTTGAGTCGCGTGTAGTTGGAAGAAATACTCTTTTCGTTGGTATAACTTTGTTAATGCTGTTAATTTTACTATTTTTACTTAAGTTAATATTATTTACCCAGTAAACGAAAAAGTATTCCGAATGATTAGAGATCAATAACTGCGATATTATGTGCATAAAACTCAAAAAGGCATGGACTAATATAATAAAAAAGCAACCGACAATAGCTGCACTAAAAATAATTCCACTAAAAAAAATTTCCAGAAAAATTCTTAGTTGATTTGACTACATTTTTACTACGCAGAGTTGCAGTTACTACCGTAAAGAAGTTAAATCAACTAAAAATGTAGTTTTGCTAAATTCAATTAAAAATATATCGCTCCAGCATGATGAGTAGTTTTTAGTGTGCTAGGTAGTTAAACCCTAAAAAATGTTTTTAAATGTAGTAGAATTAACTGCCAAAATGTCGTTTCCATAACTATATTTTTGTTGATTTAACTCCTTTATGGTTGTAACTATAACCTATAAAATTCCGTTCAGCATCTATTGAAATACTTTCAGTAGTTGAGAAGTAATTAAATCGACTAAGAATTTTTATCAGTGTAGAACACTTGTTCACAATGAACACTTGTGACTATTAACACTTCGATAACTTCCCTTGTTAGATTCTTTGAATTCTGAATAAAACAAATTTTCAAAAAATGCAATTTTTGCAATAATATTCTTGGACCCTTCCTACCTCAAGATCTAGATGAGATTAAAACATTATATTTTATTATTTAATTCCGGTTTTTCTAAAATCATTTAATATAAAGCACACTAAAAATCCTTATTTTTACATATTTCCACTTGTTCTAAATTGGCTTTAAATTAGCGTAATATAGCAGCGTCAAATTTATACAATTTTGAATTAGTTAAAGTGACGACAAATGTAAATAAATGTCGTATATGACTTATAACATTAAATTGACCTTTTGTAGTCTTTTGTAACATGCCCTGTGGTAGTTTTAAATTACAAAGTTTTGTGTATGTCAAAAGTTTGACAATAAGTTAAATGTCGCAGATTTACCTGGATGGTCCATATGGAACACCTTCCAGTCACATATTCCGGGCGCAACATGCTGTTCTTATCGCCACCGGCATCGGGGTCACGCCGTTCGCCTCAATTCTCCAGTCTATCATGCACAGATATTGGAAAGCCAGACATACTTGCCCAAAATGTTCCTTTTCTTGGGCTAGTGAAATTCCAGTTACCGTTATGAACCTTAGAAAGGTAAGCACTCATTTATTTCGAAATCATTTAAACGAAATTATGGACAATTATACTACTAATTTTTAAAAACTGTCACTTTTATACGTGATTTGTTTTATTTTTACATCACTAGTCATATTTAATTTTAATTTGATAATGAAAATGCATAATTTTTTAAACTCTGGTAACCTAGAATGTATTGACGTTATCCAATTCTTATCAAGATTTACGAATTTTGTTTCTTCAACTTGAAACTGTATGCCTTCTTCATTTTCGACATTTTTTCGAATTCACTTCTAACTTGCATTACATACCTTCTTTACAAATGATGCATCTTCAAAACTAAGTGTGATAATTGCATTTATAACCTAGAAAAAAAAAATTATTTTAATACTAATATTGAGGCGCACAGAAGAAGAACCGGTTAAGCGCTCGAAGTGATAACAGACAGGAGTCAGACAAAAAATCGACTTCGAAAAATCGAATTGAAAAACATACCACTATATAGAGAATTTCAAGCGGAACAATGTTTACATTTAACATTTTTTAATTCGACTTCAACTTTTTTAGGAAATAATTAAAAAGTGAAAAATTTCACCCGTCGCTAATTCCCAAGTTTTTAATTATATATCACGATATCTCGTGAACTATCAAACGAAACGACTTGAAATTTTAACTACACATACAATATAGTAATACAGAAACGAATAGAAAGTTTAAAAATTGAAACTCCGTTTCTTCTTTAATATAAGCACATTTAAACACGATGCAACGGTATTCATGACTATTTATTTTCAAACGCTTGGGGAGTCAAGCAAAGTTTTTTAAAATAAAAAATTGAAATTGTGGCATTGTAGAGAAAGAGTTGAAGAAGTTTTTTTCGCAAGCCAAATTTCGAAAAATTTACACAATTAAAAGCTAGCGCTATATTAACCTTCGTAGCTTTTAACTGTGTAAATTTTTCGAAATTTGGCAAGCGCAGAAAACTTTTCAACTCTTTCTCTACAATGCCATATTTTCAATTTTTTAATTTCAAAAACTTACTCGACTCCCCAAGCGTTTAAAAATAAATAGTAATGAATACCGTTACATCGTGTTTAAATGTGCTTGTATTAGAAAAAAAGGAGTTACAATTTTTTAACTTTCTATACGTTTTTACATTACTATATTGTATATGTAGTTAAAATTTCTAGTCGTTTCGTTTGATAGTTCACGAGATATCGTGATATATAATTAAAAACTTGTGAATTAGCGGCCGGTGAAATTTTTCACTTTTTAATTATTTCCTTAAAAAGTTTAAGCCGAATTAAAAAATGTTAAATGTAAACATTGTTCCGCTTGAAATTCTCTATATAGCGGTATTTTTTTCAATTCGATTTTTTTGTCGGACTCCTGTCTGTTATCACTAGCTTCGAGCGCTTAACCGGTTCTTCTTCTGTGAGCCTCAATTATTAAATTTCATTTTTTTATACGTTTGTATTTAATTAGTTAAAAAGAACGAAGGGAATATAAAAACTGAAACAAAGAATAATATCGAGCATTGAAATATAAGTTACTAATATGCTAAATAAAATTAATCATCCAGTTATAATGAATAATCCTATTAAGAAGTTTTTAAGACATCAATTGGTAAGACAAAGAAATGTTTAAAAATGAATGAATTTTAACCAGTGCTAGTCTATTTTTTTGTGAAAAAGATTCTCTATATCTTGACACGCACGATATTTGTAAATGTTTGAAAGTAACGTCAAATAAAACGTTGAGTAACTTAAAAAGATTATTCCCTTTCATAATTTCTTACTAATTTTAGTGATCAGGTAAAAAAATAGGAAAAAAATGTTAGATAATGTTATAGAATCTTTTTCTTAAAAAAATATGCCATCATTAGTTAAAATCAAATCATTTCTAAAGTCTGTTTAACTAGCGACAAGAAGACATTTTTATAACATACTTTTCCGAAGGTTTACGGTGCTCTTAATCCGAATCCGAGGTCCAAATCTCGCAATTGTCTCTAGTTTTCGAGATATTCTAACTTCAAAGTGCAAAATTAGCGATTTTGGGATATATTAGAGGTTATGTAGTATCGAACTTTTTCTTATACTCAAAAAAACTATTAACAACATCTTATAGTATAAGGTGATAAGATCTTTCGTTTATTAAGTTGGTCTATATCCTATCCATTAGAAAACCCCCGTTTACCCCGTATCAGTTTGATCAAGAAACTTGTTACATTTCTATCCGCTATCTTTGCTCCGCCATTTTGAATTTTGCAAATCTGAGGTTAGATTCATGAACAGCGACCCCGAAGTTCCCCGGGTACCAATTTTTAACGGTTTTCCGTTTGACGAAAAATGTATGTTTCAAAGGGTTAATCGGCTGTGCCAAATCAGGCATGCAAAAATTTAAAAACATGAAAATTTAAAAATGCAATATCTCTTCGAAAAAAAAGATATTTAATCAATCGATGCAGCATTTGAAAAGGGAAGGCTGATACTTTAAGATGATGGTAATAGTTTTTTTTTGAGTAAAAGAAAAAGTTCGATGCTACATAACCTCAAATATAGCCCAAAATCGCTATTATTGCACTTTTAGGCTAGGATATTTCAAAAACTAGAGCCAATTGCGAGATTTGGACCTCGGATTCGGGTTCAGCTCACCGAAAACCTTCGGAAAAGTATAATCTGGTCTCTGGGTACGAGAGTCACTCGATTTTGCCAGCCTGTATAATTAACAAAAGTTGTTTAACAAATTATTTTTGGAGGTATCAATTTTTGTTTAAGAATAATAATTCTTTCTTCCCTCATCAATGTCATTACTAGTTACCTTCTCTAATTACACTTTAAAATTTAGAGGAATATTCTACTGCGTATTTAACGACCCGGAAGTAGTAAACCTAACAATAGTAGTACAGAAATAGTTAATTTAACAAACTTTGGTAATCCTATTTTTACTTTTCTAAGATAGTTCGATTAACTATTTTCTTCTTTTCTCTTTGTGAACTTGTATCCCACTAAACAAATTTAGTATATTTGACTGCAATATTTGATAATAGGGAGACTCTTAACATTCAAGTGTATTAAATAAATATTTCGAACATTTTACCAAACATTAATTCAAGAAAACAAAAGACTGATGTAAGAAATCATGCAGATCAAACATTGTCACTCTATCATTTTATATTATACAATATTGAAATATTTTTTTTTATGAACAATATACATACATAAAAAAAGACACATATTATTACGTGTTGCAAAAAACTTTTTTTATAGGTTATGGCAAATTAAAAAATGCCCCAATCGAGTTATTTATATTATTGATAATCATTATCATGTGTTTATAGTTTTTTACATTGATAATTTTTTGCTTTACCAAATTTATAGCTTGTGCATCTGAACATTCATGTAAACAAAATTATTTCATATATTTCTTACATTATTGAAAAGAAATGGTGTAAGCGGAGGTAAAATTTGATGAATAAATTTGTTGTCAAAACAAAAAAGTACCAGGTCGGTTGTTTTAAAATTAGATTACTTAGAATACATTATTCAGATACATTTTCAGAATGTTGCAAAATATCGAAGAAGTATAAATATTATTTTTAAATACAAATATCTTCATCATACCTATATGAAACTGGAAACAAAATTGGTTAAGATCAGAGTTAGCCTTTTTTTAGAAAATAGATTCTAAAATTTAATAGAAAATGGGACGGAAATGGAACCATTGTGATAATTTTATAGTTTTTTTAATTTTCTTTTCGGAACATCATTCAGCAGGATTGTCACTATAAAATTTTATAAAACCATTAATTTGGGTAATTATATTATTATTATATTATTTTTTCGAAAACGTAACATTTTTTTTTTAATTACTATAGCTTATCAAAAATAATTTTTGTCTAAAGAATATTTTGCATTAAAAAAGCACGTTCGGTTAGCATAATTTCATATGGAATCTCTGTTTATGGAAATACACAATTTGTAAAACTTACCTACCAAATAACGATACAAATCAGTCACTTATTAAATTGTTGACAATTTTGCCGAATATCGCAGTGAACCTACTGATTCATTTCGTATAAAATATAATGTTTCCTTTTGTACTTTCTTGTAAGAACAGAACGGTACACGCATGCAAGTATTGTTTTTTCTAAATTGTTTGGAGTAAAATGTAATACATTATTACTCCTGTATTTTTTGAAAAATTGAAAGTGATGATATATGAATATACTTCATCATCGTTAAAGAGCCCACATAATATAACAAGCCATCGATCAGCCACTAATGATAGAGCCGTAATTAATCAACTCTTTTTGTCATTTATATAACAACGTTATCGATTTCTAATATCATAAAGTAAAAAGCAGCACAGTTTCTTGCTAATGAAATGATTGAATTCAGTCTCAGAATGAAATATGTCTCTGAGATATGCGAATCCCGGTTCTAAAATTGCAAAAAGAAAAATTTATTCAGGGATATTATATTTTAAAATTTGCCTTTATGATTAATTTCCACCATTAATCTATTTAAACGGTATTTTGTTGGTAGATTTTTGTATGTAATATTTTTATTTTATTTTCAATTTTTAACTTTTTTTTAAATTTTCTGTATAACTTTTGTCCATAATTAATTTTGATTGAAAATAACCATTTTCTTGTATGTTTTTACTTTTGATGCAGTCGCTTTGGCTTTGATATTATAGAATAACACGTCATAGGTGAACTCTCCTTCAAAGCTGTCAAAAGATATTACCTGTCATAACAAGCAAACAACTAAGTGCCTGTTCGATGTACCTTAACTCACATCACTCGCACAGCTCTCATATATACTGGCATGCCATCACGGTTATAAATTATTTCATAATTTTCCATATAAAAATGATTGTGATCAAGTAATCGAGTTTAAACGTCAGCAACTTTTTAAAACGGTAGCCCCTGTGGGTAACCATTATTTTTTATTCAAAAATTCAGAAACGTTTCTTTCTTGCATAAAAAATGGAAATGTGGCAAAATTATTTATTAGGTCAAATGACAGAAAAAAAAAGTTTAGGGATTCTATTTAAAATAAGTCATTTATTGGAAATGATTAATTGTAAGTCTAAAAATAAACACAAAAGTCTAAAAAGTGCTTTTATAAATATGCACAAATTCAGAAAACCTAGGATACATTGAAGCTTTTATTCTATATATTTCATATCATTCCGACATTTCGCATTTCGCGTTTACTTATTTTGCTCAACTTATGACAACTTGCGGAAGATAATAGAGTAAATATTTACCGACAGAAAATTCAATTTACTTTCTGATTGCCAACTAAACTAAAAACTCGATCACGTTTCGCATTTCGCTTTAAAAACATGCAGAGTACGTATTGAAGTAAGAAATTCTATAGCTTTCAACGGGATACAGTCGATTCATTTAAAGACGTCTTTATGCTGTTTGATTACCCAAAATCGGTATAGAATGCTATGAAAAGTAACTGTTTAATTCAATAATTTCCGATATATGTTACATTTATATCCAACATTTCAATATCGGATCTACCGAATGAATGTAAAAATTGGTATTATATTTAATTTTTTTTTTAATAGAATGTTAACATTCTAGAACAAAGGAATTCCGGTAGTTAAATTACAAAAAATGTTTCCAGAGCGATTTATTTTAATTCATATTTTTTACTCTCGAACCGAAGAAAGTCAGACGATAACGTTTAAAATGATCAAAACTGCTTTAATGACCGTCATCAATGCAAGATCAGATACTTCAAAATTTACCTTAAATATGTTTTTTAAACAATTTGGATGGTCATATGACGACAACATATACCTTTATAAAACTGCGATTGACATTAAATATAAAAAATCTACCTTTTAAAGGTCATTATAGGTCAGAGTGGTAATTTTCACAGAACTTTTTATTATGGATCACATTTACCATTAACAAAATTGATCATCTAAAGTTGTAAATATTTTTGTAGAAAATTATTAGATTTTTTGTTAAAAGAGTTTCCAATCAATACTTGCAATAAGGAAGTCTAAAGTAGTCCCCGGTTAAGGTAGGGCGTTTCACGAAAAACCGTAAATAAAAAATTACTGAATCGTTTTTTCAAAATTCCGGCTCTGGAAGAGCAATTCTAGTTACTATAGACGATTTCCTAGAAAAGATCAAAGACATTAATTGAAAACTGACCGAGAAGTTTCGAAAATAAATAAAAATCACTTATTTCCGAAAATTCTCGGTCAGTTTTCAATTAATTTCCTTCACATTTTCTAGAATACCGTCTATAGTAATTACATTTTTATTCGGTCATCTTTAATTTACGTATTTTAGTGAAACTTGCTACCTTACAGGCAGACCACTTCAGAACCCCCTTAGTACTGTAACAAAATAAATTCCATGAAAGGCAATATCGTTTCTGCATATTTTCAGCTACAAATATTCGTCATAACGTTTATGAAAATTCAAAGTTATGGCTCTAAAATGACGTCTAAAAAAAATGTTGTTGCAGTCTCAAAAAATTGGCGGATCTTGATAAAATTTTTGGAGCACCACAAGTTACGTTTTGACAATTCAAAATACAGGGTCCAATATTATGGCAGTCGGAAACTTTGAAAAGTTTTATTTTTATGATACTTGGTATATGGTTTTTTTATCCCAAAGAAATCATCTACAATTGATTTTAAACAATTAAAAATGGAAAACGAATACGATAATCCAGAATTAAAATTTTTAAAGAATACAAAATTTTTATGATATTTATATTTGGAGTATCTGTTACGAATCCGTTTTTATTTTTTCCAATATTCAAAGTGCTGGATCGCTGTCCATAGTTTAAAACTGTGAATTTTAATGCAACCAACTTGGATTATAATTTCTTCGAAATTTGAATACAAATTATTTTTATTATTCTTCTAAGCTGAAATAATCAATAATTCCGATCTGGTTTCAGACCTACTCATGTTTAATATTTAAATTACTCATGATAACGAGTGACTTAAAAAGGTGGCTGCATCGAAACTAAATTGCAATTTTGAATAACTAATTGGAGAACAAAAAATCGCTAGTGAAGCGGAAGCTTTTCCCTTCATAATGCTCATAGTATACTTAGGCTATACTTGTCTGCACTTTGAATGTTGGAGAATTACGGATATGCAATCAGACACCCCAAAAACTATAGAACAAGTTTCCTACAAATTTATCAAATTTCCATTCGCGACCACCATATAGGATTCGCCGTTTTCAATGTTTGAAATTCTAATTCTTAATTTGTTCGTTTTGAGAGAATCACCAATATGTACGTATTTATTTGATTTGTCGACTTTTTATTTATTGGTTTATTTATTTATATGTAATGATATATTATGCATTTATTTCATTTATTTTATTTATGGAATCTTTATTTCGTGACTTTATTTTTTTTATCTATTAATTTATTTACGTATTTATTAATTTATCTGTTATTTATATCTTTATTAATTTGAAATGAATTAAGTTTCTATGTTGGTAAATCCTTTGCGTGCAATGAAAAGCATTTTAATTATATTATTATGTTCAGTCTTCGATCTAAACAACTCAAAATTTATGCGCGCATATATTAGTAGCTTGTGGAATATATTGGTCTAACGGAAAAAATGTATAAAAAAGGAACGAAAGACGAAAAAACATATATAAAGGATGGAGGAGAAACGATTTTATATATAAAAATGTAAGGATCAAAATGGAATGTATGTCTTTTACGTCTTTCACTTTCGGACTCTAATATGAGTCCTCTTGAGAAAGTGTTTGCATTTCCGTTCTTAACGACCTACAAATTTACTGTCGAATTTAAAAAAATAAATTCCTAACGTATATTGATTTGTAATTGCCAGTATATTGGTTTGTTGTTCGTTAATAAACTGTGCATCGTGTTATTAAGTTTATGTTTTTATTTTATAATAATTGCTCCTGAGAAGGACGTACACACGGTCGAAACATTGGGCTAGAGTGACACCACCACAACTTTGGTGTCGATGAAAAGAAAAGAACTATAATTGCCAAGAGTGAAAATAAACGAAGAATTTAAATTAATGTATTGGATTCTCCACTTTCAATTTTTGAAAAATATTTTAAGATTCATGCTCAAAGACCCCAGTAACATATGAGTAATCTTTTCAACAATTTTTTCAGATTCACTACATTTAGCTAAGATTTTAAACATAAAAAATCATCTGCAGTCACCATTTTAGACCTGCCACCGATAATTTTAATAGATATTATCAGGAATATTTGTGGATAAGTGCTTAAACATACGATATTTTCAGTCTTGTATGCAATCTCTTTTGTTATTGGCGTAAAATATGGATTGAAAAATCTGTTTTAAGAAAAAAGTCGTTTTCTTTTTTCATTCTTATAAGAAAATTTTAATAACTTCTGAAACGACCATCATTTTAGGCTGAAAAATTTTCAAATTTTAGTTCACAACAGATAAATATTCTCAATTCTTAAGTAATAGATAAACCTTATAAGGATATTCCCGATTGAAATTAAATACGATGATTTGAATGGCATAAAACACAATGTTATTTATATTTTTTCTCACCTAGAAAAAGTGTCGAAATATAATGAAAAAACAACAGAAATTGTGCATTTACAGAACTTATTGACGAGATTAAAAATATCAATATGGTCGACCCAATATGAGTTAAAATTCAATGTAACTTATTCAATTATTTCGATCGCGCATTGGAAATTTGAAGTTAGATTTTTAAATATAGTGGACACAAGACATGAAAATTGTTGAGTTTTTTTGGGGGTCAATGAATAGGAGTTTCAAATTATATTTTTAAAATTCAAAATAACGGATACACACCGTTTTTAGCAGAAAAATCGCCATATTTATTTTCAATTAAGGAGAAATGAATTTGATGCTTTAAAATCGTAAAGATAACAATGGAATCCATAGAAAAAGGTATCTCTGGTATAAAATTGTACATCTTTCGTTAATAATAACTTAGCTTGAAAATGACAACAAAAAGTTGGATGTCAGTCATTAATGGAATAAAACAATCCTTAAAATGTTGATGGTTTCATTAATTCGACGTAGGAAAACATAATCAATTAAATATTGATTTTTAAATTACACGTAAATAGTCCTTCTGAGCACCGCTTATAGAGCAATCCAGAAATAATATTTTATGCGAGCATATTTTTAGTTTATTATAATGTTCTTGAAAATTGTTAAATTTGATGATTTTTGCCAAACCAGTTTTATAATATGTTTTATAATCATAGTATGTTTTGTTCAAATAGTCAGGTATGTTGGAAATATGTATTATTATTGAAAACTGCTGACATTTCTAAATATCACGCTATATTAAAAAAAAAATAAAAATCAATGCATCAATTTACGTCCATTTTCGGACTCCCCTTTGCTAACAAGTGAAACTGAAAACTCATCGAATTTACGATTTATATTGTCTGGAAACTCGAAATGGCAAACATATATGTCGACATGAATTGAAAATAAAATAGATGAAACAAATAAAATTTCTTTACCGAAATACCTTCAATTAATTTACATCAATTTTTGACTAAAATTAACAAACTTTCTTTTTATTCAAATAATATATACTTTTTTGTTCACATTTACAACAGGAACAAAAAAAATATTTTTTAATTGTCCGCACCTTTACATTTATAAATTTGATTTCAAATAACGAAACGAATGCCCAGCTATACAATTCTGAAGGGTTAATATTCAGAATTCAAATTGCATAAATAAAAAATTATATTTCAGTATAAGCATACACTGAGCAATACATTTAAAACGAACGACTGCGTCCACAAGAGCAATTTATGATTTCCGGTGGGACCAAATTAAAAGCCGCAGCCCGTTAAAATTCTGAATCGTTAAAAATTCAAATCGATCATAAATCTGAACAAATAGACAAAAGCAGTGAAATACCGAACGTTAAAAGTTCGACAATATTTAAATTGCGTGAACTCCGCATTGATTTTTTCCTTTTTAATACCTTCGATATTTCACTCCGAAGTAGCTCGTTCTATCCGTATTGAATCGAGTAGACTACTTGCTATATTATTCGATAGGACAGCAACAATATTTTAATTACTGAAATTCCAAAAGTGAAAATATTTTATGGACAAAAACAAATAAGTATCGTTAATAAGTCAATGAAAATCGTCGTTTATTAATAGAAATCTTCAGATCTAAGTTTTAGACTTTTATTTAAAAAGTTACTGATAACTATTAGTACAGAAATGAACTAAATAATTGCACATTAAAATAGCTAAAACATGATAATTTCATTAGTGTTCACTAGTAGCAGACATTATACCATAAGTATTTTTCTCCTGTTCACTTGTAATGTTGAGAAAAATGATTGGACTATATTAAAATGATAAACCACCACCGTGAAACTAATGTAATAGCCCAATGTACTACAAACTAAATAACTCAGTAATCAAATTTAAAAAAAAAACTGAATCAGTTATCAAAAAGATTGAAAAAAATAATAAAATGCATGGAAAGTTAAATACTATTTTTCCATTTCTCAAATTTTTTGCTGAATTAATATTAATTTGTTTCTGATTAGTTAAAACCGCATTATAAGGTACTACGACATATATTTAACAAATCGTATTTGTGAAAATGTCTCTATTTATTCCGTATTGTTTTTTGGCAATGTATATAATGGTATATTATGCAACAAGGTCATAATTACCGATCTTTGACGAGTGAAAGTTTCTCGCACTAGCGAAACGACGGTTACAATCACACTCGTCGGAGATCGATATTTCGACCATTTTTATGTTGCTTACGATACTTTTTGATACGACGGGCGTGGGGCACGATAATTTGCGCCCGAAGATTTCACTGCAGGGCGCAAAATCGAGTTTTACTCCCGAAGTATTAAAAATTGCACTATTTTCAATTGATTTATTTTGGTTTTTTGTTACTCCTAGTGTACCTGTTTTTTTGTTATGTAAATAATTACATCAAGAGACTTAAATTAATATATTAACTAATTTTACGATTAATATGAATTATATGTTAGTCTCCTACAATTTTTACATGGATTTTGTAAGATATAATTTATTCATACCTTAATAAGTAACGGAGATAAATTTATTATATCTATATGTAAAAACAAAATTCTTTTTAAAAAAACGTACTTCAAAAATAGTAAAAATCCAAATTTTGTGACGCGAATTTTTATTTTAATGTAAAAGCATATTTTCTAAAAACAGATAGATTTTGAAAAATGTTATTTTATTTGTTTAGGAGTCAAAAAATGTTCTGACTCCTTTTTTTTTATACTTGAAAATGTACCCGGATAAAATATTTCCATTAAAAATTTAGATTATTAATAAATATATTCTTTTCAACAAATACTATTTTTAACCGTTTCAATAATAACTTCAGAAATTTGATATTAAAATTCTACTAAATAGAAATGATTATACTTCATTAATAGGTAAACTTAAACAATAAATATTCTATTATTGATATAATAATAAAATCAATATGGTAAATTTCCGAAAGTTTCTACTAACTAAAAGTTTCTTTCCCTACAGTTTTGCTGGATCACTTGCTCTGAAATAGTTGGTGTAACTCCATGGCATACCCTTGGCAATATGCCACTAAAAGTGTCTTTTTAAATTTCTCATTGCGAAAACTGGACTGATAATTATCGTATAAATTTTTTACTCTTACGATTGAAGTGTATATATACTTATTTGTCCAAGCAATACGAAATATGTATAATAAGAAAAAAGAATCAATAATTTTTTGGTAATTTAACTTTCTGCACAGCACATTAATTATCTGCGAAAGTTCTATACATTTTACAATATAATAGAAGTGAGATAAAAAATGCATCACAAAAATTCAGATATAAGAAATGTTATTTAATTATTTTCAACTTTAATAATCAAAGATGGTAATTTAACGAAATAGGTGATAGAAGAGAATAATTAAATGTATGAAATATTCATCTAATTGAACTAATTAAGTTATTTACTTCTAAAGCGTTCGTAAAAAGTTATGATTGTTGTTGGCATAAATCGATGTCTAAAATCCAAACATAAGAACTCACATTTTTTACATCTTTTAATTATACAATCAGTGTATCGTAAATTTAACATGGTTTACTTTTGTTTACTTTACACAAGTAAAATCGTTTATTTTTCTTATACATAATGGTCGTTAGATCAATGTTATTTTGACGATTTTAAATCGTTCAAAATAATATTGACAATACGATACTTTTATCCATTTGTTCTATATTTTTTTTATAGTCTAAATCCAAGACTTGAATTAATAAATTTTAATGAATTTTAACATTTTTTCTTAATCACGGATAAGGGTATGTGCCATCGTTTTCCCTTACTGATGATTTCTGACTTTATTATCTGACTGAATTAAAACGCTACTATTTATTGAAAATTTTAAAACATACAGTCGAGAAATATATTAATTATACGTCTGAAATATTACTCGAAAAAATTTCATGTTAAAATAGCGTAACATTTTCTCACGAGAAAAAAAATTGAAGTGGGAACACTTTAGAAATCCATCGAAAAAGCACGTGAAAGAACAACGAAGGGGTTAAAAACTAGTATAAGAATGGGCAGAAAAAGTTATTTTTTTCCTAAAGTTACGCTATTAATTTCGTGAAAATTTTTTAGATGAGTTTTTCATCGAGCCCTCGAAGCGAGACATAAATTGATATCGTTGAAAAGTCAAGATATGTTTCTTAGGTTGACTTTTTCTGGATCAACCGAGACCAACGTTCGTTCGAGTGGTTTGTCAATCTACTCTCGCAACTTGAAATGGAGCAGGCGGAGCTTGGTGCCACAATGGAGCGCTTTCTCGAGATGCACATGTATATAACAAGTGCTTTACAAAAGAGCGACATGAAAGCAGTCGGGCTGCAGCTTGCAATGGATCTTCTTCACGAGAAGGTGTGTTTCTAGAGTTATTATTTTTAGACTTTATTATTAACCGTACCCTTTATTTCGTACCCTTTTCAAAGCTGGAAAACGCATATTGTCATTCCGCGCGTACATCACCGAAAGAAAAAAAAAACGCGTCATTAAAAATATTGAATGCAGAGAGTCGGAACGCGTCGCGTTCCATTCAATGCACTTGATGAAACTACGTCGCCTTGTGGTAAATGCTATTACACCTAAACATTGGAAACATTACGTTTGAGCACGACATCATTTTATCGATTTTATTTTATTTTAGGAAAGATCATCGACATTATTTATGTTAATTATATGTTCCTTAAAATTTCATGCTCCCAAATGTTGCGTATTTAGGGCAAATTTAAAGAGGAACGTAAACATATCAACTTTAATAGCAATATGTTAGTTTTCGAACGTTTGATATTTAAATATGAAGAAATAATGTTTTCTGGTTGAAGTATCTGATGGTCCTTTTACAAACAAATTTAATTAATTAAAAAAAAACAGTTTTAGGGGGACTCGATTAACCCTTGACACAATGAGCGTTGCCTTTTTGTAACGTGTTTCATTTTTCTGTTAATTAAAGATTAGTTGTTGTAAATTTTTACTTTCTTTCTTCGACAACATATTGTACAGCGTAATTAATTAATGGATTGTAAATAGCAAACAAAATTCTAATAGGTTACTTTATTGTGGTGACACTGGACATCATAGTTTCAAATCCAAAATGTTCGATCAAAAATTGCCGACCACAACGAGAGTAAAATGAATTAATGTTTCTTTCAAACGAAATGTGTAGTAATAATAATAATAAACGTCCCAAACAGACAAAAGACATCTTGAAGAGCTCTTTAAGAAGTCTTGAAAATTGTAAGATGTCTTAAATACTTATAAGAAAGAGATCTTGAAGTACTCTTTAAGAAGACTTATGCATCGATTTTAAGAGCTCTACAAGAACTCTTGAATGTGAGGTCTCAGAAACGAGGTTCTATTTGAGAGCTTTGACATATAAAATTAATAATATAAATGAAAAGCAAATTTCCGAACAACACAGATTCTATTTTTGTATCTTAATTATTAATTTATATAATTTTTACCTGAATTTCTTTTTACCGTTTCTATATTGGATGGTGATTACTTTCAATAGAATGGGGACCATACAATAATAGTAGAAAATTGTGATAACACTTGCTAAATATCATAAAAGCACTTATTTTGTCATTGTAGGTTATAATCTATCGGTCTGCATATGAAGTAAAATCTCATTTTCGGATTCAACAGCCATCTAGCGGTCTCAGGAAGAAGTAGAGATCTCAACTCTGGAAATCCCTTTATTAACCAGGTCCAAAACGAGATATATTTAGGACCTCTTTAAGATTACGATTTTAAGAAGTCCTAAGCAAGACATCTTTAAGAGCTCCTTTTATAGATTATCATAATTCAGACCTCTTCAGTAGGTCTTTTTGGGTCTTTGCACTGAGCTCTGGAGGACCTCTTTAAGAGAGGTGCGGGCCGAAAAACCGACAAATCAAAAAGCCGACAGGTAAAAAAACCGACAGTCATAAAGCCGACAGTCAAAAAGCCGACAGTCAAAAAACCGACAGTCAAAAAGCCGACAGTCAAAAAGCCGACACATAAAAAAAAGACACATCTTCAGGAGGACAGTCATTTTTTGAACTGTCGGTTTTTTGACTGTCGGTTTTTTGACTGCCTGTTTTTCAACCTGTCGGCTTTTTGATTTGTCGGTTTTTCGACCC
Organism: Trichopria drosophilae; assembly: GCA_030407085.1. Classification (NCBI taxonomy): domain Eukaryota; kingdom Metazoa; phylum Arthropoda; class Insecta; order Hymenoptera; family Diapriidae; genus Trichopria; species Trichopria drosophilae. The sequence continues at coordinate 190,000,351 of CM059583.1, read as the reverse complement.
GCACCTCTTTAAGAGGTATGTGCTCTATGGGATGTTTATTGGTTACTGAATGTACCAACAATGCCAAAAGGTGCTTTAGACTGACCTATATTGTCCATTTCAATAAATATTCAAGCTTACTATCCGCAAATAGAGAAGGAATAAAATATTGATAGACAAATCTCAGAAACCACAAAATTTCGGACCAAAAAGTGAAAAATTTTTAATGAGCACATGCTTTAAATACATGTACGCAGATAGGTAAGATGACTAATACTGGTGAAAATTTTTTTTAAATAATTTTTATTAACCGATTAAAAAACTTGGTAGCTCTTCTTAACTCATTAACGCCGGTAATTACATTTTGGTCACTTGAATTCGAATCAAGCATTGCATATCAAAATTGAAATTGAAAAAATTGAAAGGTTAATATTTCATGTGTTAATATTTCCAATACGCCCTTCAAAATTCTGAGGTCAAATTCAAGTTTCATCCGTTAGGAATTTCAGGTGCACCTCAAAAACCCGACAAATCATCAAAAACCCGACATTCAAAAGCCAGACATTTAAAAAAACAGACTTTCAAAATGTGTGTGTATTTTGAACTGTTTAGTTTTAAATTCTTGTTTTTAAAATGTCTGTTTTTTTAAATGTCTGGTTTTTCAATGCCTTCTTTTGGAATATCTGTCGGGTTCTTGAGGTGCACCCGGAATTTCCATGTCGCCCCAAATTTACAAAAAATTATCTTAAAACGTTTTTAATTTTGTGTTAATATTTATTTTCATTAATCTGTTCACTTTTTTTTCAACTATCAGAATATTGGGATTCTATTCAAACTCTGAATAAAAATGAAGAAAATATTTAAAGAGCAATTTTACTGTTATGACTCACGTTATTTTAACGACCTCAAAAATGGGGTCTCCGATGAAAATTTATTAGAAAACTTTCAGGACTCTCTAACACAAAGATTATGATCTTTTTTAAAAACATGATAAAAACAAAATCTTGGAATTCATCCAGGAATATGTTAGGAATTATCAGAATCTGAGAACGATATTATTTCAATTTCGTTAAAATATTTCGAAAATTCTGAAAAAATGTTGGTACTTTCGGTATATGTGAATTTCTCGCATACTATTACGAAAAACATCGTTCGTTACCAGTTTATATTACTACAAAAATTGCTTAGAATTTATCATGATCTAGAATACTAAAATTTTTTGAAAATCTTTTTAATTTTAAAAACAATTTATTTAGCGTCCGGAAGTTTTTCCAGTTTTAATCAAATCCCAATATCCTAATGGTTCGAAAAAAATGGATAACAATAAATGTTTCCAAATGCTTTTGTAATTTTTTTTGCAATATTAAACGCATTATTAAAATTTCTATTGCCTAAATGTCAATTTTTAATTTTTAATTGTACATTAAAATAGGAGTTACGTTGAAATTGTCCTAAGCTGCATAACTAAAGTAATCTTTCAAATAAAAGAAAATCTTATGAACTCTTGGAGTTAATGGGTTAATATATTAATTCATGATTGCTCATTTTGAAGCTTTTTTCATTTTCTACAAGTGATCCCAATGGACAATAATGATTCGATCAGTCATAATGTTTTTACGTAAAATTAACTGTGACAACTAGATACACACTATGTATATTTATTGTTATATAACTGAAATATACCTGTATTTAGGTTTAATAAGTATAAATAACTTTAAAAAAATCTGACTTAAGAAAAACTGATAAAAATATTTGAAAAAAAATTGGGAACTTCGAAAATCCTTCTAACTGTACAGCTCTGTATTAACCCTTTAACGTCCAAATATGTAAAAGTGTAAAATTGGGGTCGCCCTTTCGAGTGGAAAAATCGACATTTTCGACAAATCTTATTTCACACTACTTTTTTTTTAAAAGATCCAATAAAAACACCGACTTTTCAAGTAAAATATTTTGTTCACCTGCAGAATATTTTATTTACACCTTCAGAAGGTAAAAAAAGGTTAGAATCTAACCTGTCAGAAGCGTATTTTCAAAAGTTTTACTTTAATAAATATGAAATTATATTTATAAATGGCACCGGAACGACAAAAATCGCGAAATTTCATTCATTTTTAGATTTTGTCTATGCTGAAATTTTTCCCCACTTTCATTGCAATATCTAATATACTCATTTTTCCTTTTATTCTGTCCTCATTACAAAATTACATATATGAAACGGTAGCATTAGTTAATACAGTTTGAATACATTTCTTTGATCTGAAAATTAGTTCTACTTTACTACAACGTTTATAATGCAAATCGACGAAATCAGTACAAATTAAAATATGTAAGTGCGTATTTTTTAAGTAAAACTACCAGGAACATGCCTATTATAGGTGATCTGGTTGTTGTGTCTGAGATGTTTACGCAATGAATACAATACTGGACTATAAGTATTAATTGTTAGTATAAAATATAGTAATCTACTAACCAGTAAACATATCCACGAAACTAATTAGTGTAACAAAAAGTGAAGATTCTGATTGCAATGAAATCTGTATCAATTTACTATTTAATATTTACAATATGTAATATCTGATGAGACTCCACGTTAATGAATTTACGTTATAAAAAATTATTGAATCCAAAAAAGTTATAAACGTTTAGCCCAACTTTTCCGAATCATCTTAAGACGTTGATTACAGTTGTAATACATACAAATCGGAAAACTAGTAACCTCCTCAAATGAGACATATAAAAATGAAAACTTTACTTATTAGCATGCTTTACGTTCAGTAGTTCATGAACGGGAAAATTCGTTTACTGCAAACCAAGTTAATTAAGAACAAACATAGTTAAATAAAAATATTATAAAAATTTTATCTGCAACAGTAAAACGTTTGTTTAACGATAAAAAAATGTGTTGAAAACACGGAGAAAACAAAGTTTGTTAAAATAAAGTTATAAGTACTTACACTTTAATACATTCAATTGCGAATAGTATCCAACAAAATATAACAATAAGCATTTTTAACGAAATTTATAAACTTTTAAACTCGGAGATTCTCGGTTGTTAATTTGATGAACACATCAGCTTTAATAATCTGGTGTGCTTCTTAACGACTATACAAACAGAATTCAGACGCTATTTTAAAGCTGCTGTTTTAATTATTTTTTTTAGGAAGTTAATGCAATGGTTCAAACTTTCTGGAAACATTTTTCACTTTCGTTGTTTGAATTAAATATTTATTTATGGATAATTGTCTATTGTAAACATATGTAATAAACAATTATAATTCAACGAGTTGGGAAAGTAAGCGATATTTTATTTCCTTTTGTTTATTGATAGAACGTATTGTAGTTTTTTTTCGAATTTTTCGTATTTTATGCAGTTATAAATATTACGTACTTCTACTTATACAATATTATGTGTTTGTTAATAAGGCAACGCGAGCTATTTTTCAACTTTTCTTTTCGATGTAGTTTCGAAGCAGTTTCGATTCAATCTCGATAAGAAGTACATCGCATACTTTTTGTTAATGAGTTTTGTAAAATTTACTTGTACATATCACATTTAACAATCCACAACAGCAATAAGTACAAAATCTCGATAAAACACACCAGTTATCACTGAATTGAAAATGTTTTTACAATTTTAGTAAACAAAAGTCTCGCAATTTAAAGGAGAATCACTTTCCGATTTTTGCTACTTTTCACTTGGTAAAATATAAATAGAAAAGGCAATCTCTAATTTCTGAAGCTTTCTGATATTTTAGACAGGTTTTTTGTTTGTCTTATTTTTTTTATGACATACGTAATAAGTAATAAATTTACTCCACGGAAATAGAATTTTTTTCTTATGTCATAATAAATTTCACAACAAAAATGGTTTCATTTCCTTCTTATAGTTTCCCATTTTATATTTTTTTAATAATTGTGAGGTTTTAATTAACTGATATCATTTTTTGCTATTATAATACAGAATAAATTTGTTTTTAGCCTCTGAGGATGATCACATGCTGATCGAAACGTCCGACACTTAAAAAATAATTTGTTGTTATTGTTTTAATTTGTATAATGTTTTGTTTCGTTCATTTGGATCGTCGCTAATTAAACGTCGCGAAACTTAGTAAAGTCGTATAAGATTTGGACCTTTATTTCTAAAAGATTTCTATCCAAGGCTTACAGATTTCTGAATGATTTCTGTTAATTTCTAAGATTTCTGAAAGATTTACTTAACGTTAAATCCATGATTTTTCCAGTGAGAAGAATATAATATTTTAACTTTTATAAATAGCACAATGTCTAATAAAATCGAAACAAATTCTTTTCCAAAAGGTTTTATCGATAACTTGTTCGCTAAGTCTGAATCTAACCCCAAAAGGAACTCATGACGTCAAGTTCTGGACATATTCTAAAGTAAAGGGGCAAAAAAACAGTTTTTTCTCTAAATTTTAGGAACCGCTAAACCAACCTCGTCTTGTTAATTTAAATTTAATACATTTGTTATATAATATAAATAATATAAATTATATAAATAATTTAAATTAAATTTAAAATTGTAAATTAAACAGAAACAAAATATATTTTCAAGTCTATATTAGGGAGATTTTATATTTTTTTAAATGCCAACCTTTAACGAGATCGGTTCAGAATTCGAGAATTCGCAGGAATACATTTTTGTAATAGTCAATCAGTTCGATACAAGGGAATTATTTTCATGAATTGTAGCCTTTTATTCGTTTCTTTTTTTATATAAATAATACGATTCGTCGCTATCAAATTACTTACTTTTTTTTTAATTTATCAGTTGTTTTAAATTTAAAAATGAATCTGAAATTTTATTTTAGTTCCAAATTTTCAATGTCTGTAATTTGACTTCATTTTCGTATTCAGTGACCGAAACTAATGTACTACATATGTGCTCATTGTTTCTTCCGCAGTTAACGACGTACATATATTTAAGAGATAAATAAATTTTTCTTTAAGCTTCAAAATGGATTTTGAATACGAGTAGTACTTCCAGAAACCATCATGTTGAAAATACTATTATCTCCAAATAATATCTTATTTAAATGTAGTAAAAAAGAGCTGTTTTCCATTTTACTTCAAAATATTTCTAAAACCTTTCAGTATACCGAAAACCATCGAGAAAATTGTTGGATTCTTAGTTCTACATTTTTTTGCTTATGTTATTAGTTAGTCCTCTATTACCACGGTTAAATTTGCGTTTCATGTCTCACAAAAGCAATGTGGAAAAATTAATTTAAAACAACCCGGATAGAAAATGTAACACCGTGTAATAGCTCAGAGATTCATGTTTAGAACAAAGTTTAACTATCCGCCATATTGAATTTTGAAAATTCGAAACGAAATTTCAATTTAGTGGAAATCGGAAAAAAATTAAGTTTTTACGTTATTTTTAACATTTCCTGGATGCCAGATTACATTCGCCATTATTGGGACCGTTAAATGCACTGGAAAATGATTGAAGAAGTTTAATAAAAAAAAAACTTCACATTAAGTTAGGTACATAACGGTTATGTCCATAATATTAGAAATCAGGTATTAACACTTTGAAGCATACGTTTTTCTTTACGTTCAATTGACTTGTCACTCATAAATTTGTCATGCTACTCAGTTTTAAAGGGTCTCAGACTATGAATTCTGCGTTTCCATTTGAGAAACGTAAAACCAACAACCAACAATTCCAAGAATCGCAGTTTGACCAAATTTATTGTATTTTCATGTCATGATGGACATTGTTTTGAAGCAAACATTTTAAAACGCCAAAATATTGATGTGGACCTAGTTTTTGACCAAATTGAAGGTCCAACGGGTCAAAAACATCCAAAATACCCAAAGAACTTTTTGAAATTCGAATCACTTGAAACTCGTTATCGTTCTTAACTACTTTTCGAGAAAAACAAAAAAAAATGCCCTACAACACGATTTCGTATCCTTTTGACCTTCAATTTAGGCAAAAATTAGGTCCAATTTCAACAGCATTTTATTAGGCTGTGAATAGAGAAAAATGCTTAGAACTAAATTTGTTACCCCTTTGATCTTCAATATCTCAAAAACTAAAATCAATTAGCTATTTGGTCATATTTGGATCCAAGTGCAAGAATCCTATAAAAATCGATTCTTACTAATACGACAACAAGATTTTGCTGGGCTGTGTAATATGTCTTACTAGATCTAATGACATCTATTTAAATTTTAAACATAATCTATGAAGTTCTCATGACACCAGATGTATAAAAATCAAAATTAAATCTAATTCCACTTCCTGAGTCAGGATTTTACTTATATCCTGGTTAATTTCTATAATTGACGAAGGGAAAAGAGGGTTAATAATAACGTAAGCCGAAAAGTTGTAGAAGTAAGAATCCAACAATACTTTCTCCGTTTTTGGTGTGCTGAATTTGAATCTGACCTTAAAAGACCCCAGGGCATCTGGTTTTAGAAATATTCAAAGGAAAAATCGAAAATAACTCTTTATTACTACATTCAGATCATATATTATTTGGCGAGAATTGTAAAATGATCGTCAGGTTTCTGAAAGTACCACTGTTTCCCTTCAAAATCAATTTTAAAATGTAAAGAAAAATACAATTTATATCTGAAAAATTGTCTGATGAATTTATTGCTCTTAACAATCTGTACCTCTTTTATAGCGCAGGAAAAATAGTACATATGTAGTACAATAGTTTGGGTCGCTGAATACGAAAGAAATATAATTCCAGACATTCAAAATGTTGATTTTTAAAACTGAGCAATTTTACAGTGAAGAACTACATTATTTATATAAATTTTACAGCGAGAATCGAAAGACAACGTCTGAGAAAAGTGAGATCATTGATTCCGTTGTAATCTTTTCCATTTTTCGATTTAGTACTGAAACTCGAACACGAGATAAATCCCAGATTTCTGGATATTAATGGCTTTTAACCCTTTTCGTCCCAAAAGTCCAGAATTTGGACACAACTTTCAACGATGTAACTTTTGTTCCAAACAGCGTTAACAATAATTGAAATAAGACAAAATCGATAGATTTGGACCTCCTCTTTCAAATGCCGTGGTCAGAAACAGCCGGAAATTACAGAGAAAAAAGTTATGATCATTTTTTCGAAAAAAATACTGGTTTTTTCGACATTTTTTCCCAATAATTGCGTTTTTTGACATTGAAAAGGGCAGTGCTGATCGTTGCAAAACATACTAATCGCGTCTTTTTGCTCAGACCATTCTTCTCCCGTCGGTTTTTTTTCAAAAAACAAAATGGCGGTTTCAAGATGGCGTCTGGAAGTTGTAAGTTTGAATTTTCTCGCACAAATATCGATTATTTGAACGTGTGACGGCTCAAATCATGGAGAATTGCAATGAAAAAGTAATTATTATCATTTGTGAATACCTAGTCTCATCATGATTTATTCATAACCTCATAACCTCAAATTAATTAGACACAATGGGTTTATACCGATTATTTGTCTAATTTTCGCACAATTTTCGACGTTTCCGTAACATTACTTATGTGTGAAATTAAAAATGACGATACACCCTTATGACCTATTAATTATCGGGTTATAACCTAAAAATTTAGTACAGTTCGAATTTTCGTTATTTTTAAAATACTTTTCTTAATTTTTTTTTTATTTTAATTTTATTACTTTCATTTTTTTTGTATTCAAAACACGTGGAGGCAATGAGGAAATATTTGTTTTTTATTTTTGTGTTTTGTTTTGTATTTTGTAAATCAATATAGCAGATATTGAAAGTTATGTTGCACTATAAGATGTGGATTGACCTACGACCTGCAAATTGAGTGAAAATCAGACAAAATATCGGTAGTAACTCATTGTACACGACTAATTTGAGGTTATGAATGAAACATGATAGGACTAAGTATTCACAAATGATAATAATTACTTTTTCATTGCAATTCTCCATGATTTGAGCCGTTACACGTTCAAATAATCGATATTTGTGCGAGAAAATTCAAACTTACAACTTCCAGACGCCATCTTGAAACCGCCATTTTGTCTTTTGAAAAAAAACCGACGGGAGAAGAATGGTCTGAGCAAAAAGACGCGATTAGTATGTTTTGCAACGATCAGCACTGCCCTTTTCAATGTCAAAAAACGCAATTATTGGGGAAAAACGTCAAAAAAATCAGTATTTTTTTCGAAAAAATGATCATAACTTTTTTCTCTGTAATTTCCGGCTGATTCTGACCACGGCATTTGAAAGAAGAGGTCTAAATCTATCGATTTTGACTTATTTCAATTTTTGTTAACGTTGTTTGGAACAAAAGTTACATCGTTGAAAGTTGTGTCCAAATTCCGGACTTTGGGTACGAAAAGGGTTAAGTAACAGCTAAAAAATCATTTATTACTCTTATTAGTATCATTTTTTTGGCAAATCACAACAAGATAAACATATAAAATGGTTTCAACAATTGATCTAAATTTTAAAACGGAAGGTACCCAAGCTACCCTAATGAACTGGCTACATTTATTACGTATAAAATAACCAATATACAAGTTTATTAAAACAAAATTCAACCAGATTATCTACGTTCGTAATTATACTAATTACTTTAGGATAGTTCGTATAAGTAATAAAAAATACAGTTGAGGACTTGAACTAAAGAGTTTTTGAAGATTTACATATAATTTTTAGTACAGATATAATATATTTTTAAAAAACACATGCTATAAATAATAAAATACATTTTTGTTTATGTAATATAAGATATATTTCGGAAATTCTTGTTTTATCTTAAAGTCTCCGTCGCGAAATAACGTGTGTCGCACTCTAATAACTACACCGGATGCATAAAGTCCTTTAATGACGTCATAATTTAAAATCGTTAATTCTAAAATGGACGTAATTAACGTGAGCTCTATATACTTTCTTTTACGCCTGTGCAGGAAAAGAGGGATCTCATTACGGGACTGAAGACGAGAACGAATGCCGGCCGTCCGAACTGGGACAAGGTCTTTAAGCAACTCCAGGATCGCAAAAAGGGAAAGGTTACGATTTTTTATTGCGGACCACCTCAGCTTGCCAGGATTTTGCGGTACAAGTGCGATCAATTTGGATTCAACTTCCGCAAGGAGTCATTTTAGGGTTTTACTCCTAGTTAACGAAATGCACCGAGAAACGGTTCGTTAAAATCGAGGATTTTTCTATACCCATGGACGAAGTCAAATAAAGCAGAATCCATCATTGATCGAAGTATCTTTCGATTCGTAAAAAGATAAAATATGCTTCGTTACCGCCATCTACTGGTGATAGTCTTCGCTAAGAATTTTTTTTCGAAAAACAAATATACTCGTAAAATGTAGATATCAGTTTCCTGAAAAACTGCAGGACAATTCCAACATTAGCAAGCATTTTTGTTCGTGTATTGTAATGATTTCAGTAAAGTAGAGAAAACTTCATTTTCCGAGTATATTTCAGCCGTACAAGTAATTTTTCATAGGAAAATTCTCAGTGAAGATCTATTGAATAAGAAATTCGATCAATTGTGAAACGTATTTATTTCAGCGGTGTACGTTCTTAGCTTTTGCGAATTTTCGTTCCTCGGTAGATTTAAGTAAGACACTTCATTTATTTTATATTCCTAATCGTTGTCGAAAAATATTTTACGAAAAATTGAAATGTTGGAAAAGTACAATAAATCGCATAATGCTGACAACTGGTCGTCATCTAATGATGACCGGTTCTTCAAGAATATTTGCACGGCTCAACCTAAGTTCGCACGATTTACGTAAAAATTATGTACGATCGAAGCTTAATATTAATAATTATATCAAGCCTCTTGACATAATGTGGATGACATAAATAGAGCACTTATAACTTATTAGTATTGAAGCTTGCCGAGATGAGGGAATGAGATCTTAATCTAATTTAGAAATAACAAATCTGACATGTACGAATGGAAATAATTGTATACAAGCGTATATCAAAATCGGTTTTATATATAATTAATAACATTCATGTGCCCGTTACATGTTTTTTTATGTCCGTTTTTCAAATCCTTTTCAAATATATTCACTTTTTCTCAGGTTCGATCTTACTTTAGGTAGAGCTGTGTGATGTCGAGTGTTTGTCAAAATAATTTGTGCTAACCTCAGAATTTGTAAAATGAGAAATGTATGTGTATCCGAATATTTATGTATATTGATTGATACTATTGTAAAACGAATGCTTGTAAAGAAAATAAATTATTATTTTTTATGTACAAACACAATATTTTCATAGGATTGCGCATATAACATTTTCCTTTATGTCGTAACATCAAAGAGATGATATATAGAAATTATGTTATAGAATTTTAAGTTTTTTTAAGTTAATTTGCATTCTAGTAAATGTGATGAACAAAGATGGATGGTTATTCTTTAACCTTTTTAAAAAGGCACAAAATTTTGAACAAAAATATAGTTTGTCAGTAGTCTGTCAGTAGTTTTTGGTATTAAATCATAGCAACAAAAATTTGTATTAGACATTTAAAATAGCTCAAAACCTGTCCTTTCAAATCACGTTTCTGAAAGTACTGCAAATTTTAAAATAAACAAATTAAGTGTCGTTAAGTAATAAAAATCCTGATTTTTAAAGGTTTTCTTTTAACTTCCGGGATAAAATTTTCATCGTACTCTCCCAACCAACCATGTTGTAGAAACGAGTATTCTTCCATAAACTGGAATAAGAAATCGCGCTTAATATAAGGAAATTAAAATCTATTAATATATTGAGAAAAAAGACGAAATATATTACTTAAAAGTTAGATTAAATATATGTAAGTAACGGATCGTAAATTTCAGGTAAGTTTAATTTTTCTATTCTAATATTAACAGTGTTTGGATTATTTTTAGTAAAAAAGTTTTTTAATTCTAGTTATTTTTTATTATTATTTTCTATGGCCAATAATTTTTTTTTATATTTAAAATTATGATTTATATTAATTCTATGAAAAGTTAAACCTGTATAAAATTTTTCTTCTCCATATATGTTTCTTTCGTGTTCCTTAACTCTAGTCAATTTTCTCTTGTTTATCCAATATATGCGCGATTACAATGCACACAAGGCATCTCGTATACAACCTTGCTGCTTTTTTTAGCAAGAGTAGCTGATCTTTATAAGGTTTGATTGCACCAATTTTCTGAAAGACAAGTCGAATATTTTCTTTTCGTAGTCTATATTGCAATTTTTCAGTACTACCTTTTTGAATAGATGTTTTTTTGTAGTTGACTTCCCTGCTTCTTTTATAATCAGTTAAAGTATTATAAAATGTATTAATATCTCAAAAGGGTATCTATTTTGATATAAAATAGCTTTGGCGAATTTCAGGTTCTTTTTATTCTAAATCTTACTTATTCTCTCACTTATTTTATCATTTAGTTGGTAATTGGATGTGTTGGTTATAAATGAAATAGGCACTTTATTTCAAACGAGATTGATGTTTTTATTGTCAATGCTTTGTAACAAATAGTCGATAGAAAAATTAAATAAAATAAACTTTATAATCTCTAAGTGATTCCTCGTCATACGCCTTGATTGCGCGACCGTGTTCAACTAACGGAAAACGGAGAGACCACGAACAACAGAACATTAATACACACATACCGTTATTCATAACAATCCATGTTTACTTATTTGAATGTCGAGACGCACACGCAGATAATAATACTGAAAGTCAAAATTACGAAAAGCAATTGTTCAACAGGATGCAAAATTAAGATATCTTCCACATTAAGTGTCCTTATAATACCTATCTACATCCAATAGACCATTTTGGTTCCTGATAACAAGTAAGTCTCAGAAGTTTAATCAATTGTCTTTTTCGATCTCATATGTAAAAGTGCATCATTACACATAATGCAATAAACAGTTATATTTGTCGATTTTCTTTAACTTATCTTTCCCTTTCGCAATAATAACTGAATAAATACGTTTGTTAACATGTTTATCTATTACGTTTTTAGGCTCATTATTTTTAAAATGTAGTGCTTTTATTTTTTTGTTTACTGTATTATGAAGCTGAAACTAGCAGCGGATTCACAGCAGCGGATTCAAATTTCGCGTTTCAGTATGAATTTTGTTTGACAAATTCCCAAATGATAAAAAACCAACGCAGTAGTAGGGAAAACCCATTAAAAAATTTCCCACTAACATTTAACCATTGTTTATAACAATTCCTAGCAGCTAATTCACTCAAAACCGGTCAGACTAGCTCGTTTCAAATTGAAATTCGCTAGAGGGCTTAGTAGTGATGCTTGAAACCGATTAGCTCTGGCAGAAAAAATTAAGAAAATTTCCGTGTATTGTTTATAACAATTTTCCTACTCTGTAGCAGCCGATTCACTGTAAGACCTTCGTATGTACTCGTTTCAAGCTGGAATTTACTAGAGACCTTAGTAGTGATACTTGAAACCGATTAGCTCTGGCAGAAAAAATTAAAAAAATTTCCGTGTATTGTTTATAACAATTGTTCACTCTCCAGCAGCGGATTCACATTAAGATGTTCAGCTTTGCTCGTTTCAAGCTGGAATTCGCTAGAGGACTTAGTAGTGATGCTTGAAACCGATTAGCTCTGCCAGAAAAAATTTAAAAAATTTCCGTGTATTGTTTATAACAATTTTTCACTCTTCAGCAGCGGATTCACTTTAAGATGTCCAGCTTTGCTCGTTTCAAGCTGGAATTCGCTAGAGGGCTTAGTAGTGATGCTTGAAACCGATTAGCTCTGGCAGAAAAAATTTAAAAAATTTCCGTCTATTGTTTATAACAATTTTTCACTCTCCAGCAGCTGGAGCAACGAGCAAAGCTGGACATCTTAATGTGAATCCGCTGCTGGAGAGTGAAAAATTGTTATAAACAATACACGGAAATTTTTTAAATTTTTTCTGCCAGAGCTAATCGGTTTCAAGCATCACTACTAAGCCCTCTAGCGAATTCCAGCTTGAAACGAGCAAAGCTGGACATCTTAAAGTGAATCCGCTGCTGAAGAGTGAACAATTGTTATAAACAATACACGGAAATTTTTTTAATTTTTTCTGCCAGAGCTAATCGGTTTCAAGCATCACTACTAAGGTCTCTAGTAAATTCCAGCTTGAAACGAGTACAAACGGAGGGCTTAGAGTGAATCGGCTGCTACAGAGTAGAAAAATTGTTATAAACATTAGACGGAAATTTTTTTAATTTTTTCTGCCAGAGCTAATCGGTTTCAAGCATCACTACTAAGGCCTTTAGCGAATTCCAGCTTGAAACGAGCAAAGCTGGACATCTTAATGTGAATCCGCTGCTGGAGAGTGAAAAATTGTTATAAACAATAGACGGAAATTTTTTAAATTTTTTCTGCCAGAGCTAATCGGTTTGAAGCATCACTACTAAGCCCTCTAGCGAATTTCAATTTGAAACGAGCTAGTCTGACCGGTTTTGAGTGAATTAGCTGCTAGGAATTGTTATAAACAATGGTTAAATGTTAGTGGGAAATTTTTTAATGGGTTTTCCCTACTACTGCGTCGGTTTTTTATCATTTGGGAATTTGTCAAACAAAATTCATACTGAAACGCGAAATTTGAATCCGCTGCTGTGAATCCGCTGCTAGTTTCAGCTTCATTACTGTAATTGTGGTTCGACATTTTTAAAGTTCAATCAACCAAGTTATCGATAATTATTGGTTTTTGTAAAAAAGGAATGTACAAAATCGGTCAAGCTGTTCATGCATTTACATTTATTTCTAATTAAGATTTATTTCAATGCTAATTTGATAAATGGGTACATAATGTAATTTTTTCTATTATTACAAAAAAAATCAAAATAAAAAGTTTAGCTCAAGTTGGCTAGACCAGAATATATGTTGACGAAAAATATTTAATAACGTTTCCAAGAATTTAATTTTCATTATTAATAATATTGTTGAAAAGTAAAAGCATTTTTCTTCTTGAAAAAAAATTAAATTGTTCAAAAATAATTTGTTAAGTCACTTTTGTAATTGATTCAAATTTTTTCTTCTCTGCTGTTAAGAATTTTTTAAAAATGAACGGATTTTAACGAATCATGGCTTATTTTCACGAGAAAAAGATTTTCTTTAACTTTACCCCATAATTTTTTAAAGATACTTTGTCTGATTACGAAAATTACTCAAAATTCGTTAAAAGTAGCAGTTCTTTTTTAATATAAATAGAGATAATCTTTCTTTTTCTCGAAAAAATAAGTCCTCATTCGTTAAAATCCGTTCATTTTTAAAAACTTCTTAACATCGGAGAAGAAAAAATAACAAAAGTGGCTTAGAAAATTATTTTTGCACATTTCAAATTTCTTTTTCAAGACGAATAATGCTTTCACTTTTCAACAATATCATTAATAATGAAAATTAAATTCTTCGAAACGTTATTAAATATTTTTCGTCAACATATGATATTCTGGGGTCTAACTACCACGAGCAAAGGATACTGAAAATTCATATGGGTTTATGGACCAACCAATAAAATTCAACAATCCTATGTTTATAACCTGATAATTTCGAGACGGAAATACTAACCCTTGCCTTGAACATTTCCTTAACCAAAAAAAAAAGGTTCCACGTACACTCCATGTATGTCTTATCTCATCTTCTCTTTGCGTCTAACGCATATAACTAAATAGCAAATATACATTTAATTATATACAAGCCATTTTAGCTACTAAAAGAGAGTGCTTTGAACGATTGAAGAGGACGTTTGAGGCACTCTACTTTGTCTGTTCTAATCGAACATTCAAAGGATACCCACTTTGAACGATTGAAGAGGGCGGTCAATGCCTGTTAGCGAATCAAATTAATAAAAAACATGAATATTATAATATGATCTCTTTTCATTTTTTACTTATATAAACGACTTTTCCTCACAAACTAAAAACCCTCTGTCATTGATGATTTAAAATGATCAATGGCCGGATCACCAGTAAAAAGCTTAAATATCCTAACCAAACACAGGACAAAACTAGATGTTTAAATTATTATTAATCTAGACGTCTCAATATAAAATCCAAAACTAACATAATTTTGATGTAACTGATTATAATTCTGAATCATCATTTTCGATATTTCTTATGAACAAAAAGTCAGCGTTATTAAGGAAATTAATATACTGAAAAAGTAACAGATTTCGACAATAAATTACTAAGAATTTAGCAGAAGATGATAATAAAATAAAACATTGCTTGTAAAAGTGTGCAATTGAAATTTTGAAATAATAAGTTTATACATTAGTTTCAAAATAAAATACTGTGAAACATAACCTAGGAGATTAATCTTACATATTACCAACGTTTATATTAAGATAATATCTATACAGATTTGTTACCCAATGCAAAATAAATCAATCGCTTTCTTCATATTATCAAAATTAATATAATTCTATACATAGCAATATAAAAATCTACCGTATTTACCGTATCTTATGGGAGATTTCTCATGATCCTTGAGGTTTTGTATACCAAACACAGCATAAAAAATACAAGTAGAATTTGTGTTTGTTTATGTGACATCCTTCAATGCATAATGAACCAATTTTTTTATGTAAATAAAAACCACCGTTAAATTTTGAAAATAGATATAAAGGTTACCTGAAATTACCGCATTCGTTTGTCACCGCAAATACACACTCTTTGAAAAATATTAACTTTAAGCTTAAAATTAAAATAACACAAAGTGCAAAAACAATTTATAAAATCACTTTAATAATTATTAATAGGAACAAATTTACTAGTTTACTTCCAATATTGTAAATTACAACCTTAAAAAATGTATTTAATGTTTAAGAAATATATAAAATATATAAAACATATAAAAAAAGAACCAATTTTTACCAAAAATGATAAAAAATCACCCCATATAACTCGTTACTTGGTTAAAAAAAAATAAATATTTTTGCTGACGTGTCTTATTTCTCTAAGTTTCGGATATTTAGAAACCTTTAACCTTCAATACTGCGGAGTAAATAATATTCATAATTTCTAGTATCATTAATTTTACAAAGATAATTTTATATAATTTTATTAAAATGGATCCTTTTTGTTAACACTGGGTTAGAAAAAAAGGTTTTCGAGGATTACTTATTTATTATTTATTTCTAAATGATGGTATTTATTCAATGTTCAGGTTACAATAAACAAGAAAATAGTAAACAAAATTCTCCATGTGATCAGTTCCAGAAAAATCGAAGTAAAAGTATCAAAAAATTAATTTTTTTGCACTTTTGAGTCTCAATAAAACCAAAATGCGATGGGATTTCTAATAGAGCTGAAATGAAAGCGTTGAACTTGAACTTTCTCACAAAAAAGTGAAACGTCATTGTCGGTAGTGGGGGAACTTAATTTACCAACCACCTTTTTATCGTAGCAAAAATAGCTTAGGTTGCGAGAACTTCTCCGTGATTACTTTTTGAAACTGTATGACGCCAATGTTTTTTTGGGTTGCTGACTATGAAAAATATACCTTTAGTTCCTATCAATACAAATAAAACACTTACATTTAATAATATCATATCTAAGTTTAAATTTGTTATCAGCAACTCTGTAACCGTTGCCATATTGGATTCTGGCATTACGAATGTAAAAAATTGACCAAATTAATCAGATTAAAAAAAACATCAGATTCGAATTCGAATTCGATTCAAAAACCTAGAAGTAAACATTTAATCGAATCTACTTAATATTTAAAATTTAGTCCGACACGATTTGATTTCATTAAATTTTATTTTCATTCATAGTCAGCAACCCAATCAACGTTGTAGTGGCTTGTTTCACCAGAAGCAAGATATTAAGCTTTCATTTCAGCTCTATGAGAAATGTAACCCGTCATATTTTTAATTAATTGTGACTCAAAAAGTGCTAAAAAGGCCATTTTTTAACAGCTTCACATCCATTTTTATGGAACTGACCATAAGAAAAATATGATTTTATACTCTTTATGCCATTGGTCAACCTTAAGGCACAATAGCATCTCATTATATAAACGCCAACAAGGAATAAAGTACCCAGGAAAAAGTACCTAGGAAAAAGTGTTCAAGAAAAACATGACAAAGAGAAGGTCGGAGAAAGTAAGACGGGCTACTGAGAGATTTATATTTGTAAATTCGAGCCTTTAATCTTTTTTTTTCGTTTCATCTTCATATGCAGCATCGCCATCATTACTATATATAGAAAGGTGTCACAAGTCTAACATGAGTTTAATTGCAAGCTAATGTACTTCTATCGAATGCATGCAGCAAAATAGGTCGAAATTAGGTAAACTTCAGAATGGTCCGAATGCCCAAACGGCCGCGACTTATTTTGCTTCGACTTTATTTGGAAGTAAGTGTGGACAAAAAGGACTTAATTTTTAAGTAAAAATTAAATAACGGAAGGCATTTTAACCAGTAAGTCACAGGCCAATGTGGTCGAATAGACCAATAGTAAGACGAATATTGGTAATATATTGGTAATTTCAACCTAATTACGCCCTATTAGTCGTTCTTGGATGTAATACCCTAGTAGAGAAATGAGCGAATTCTGCAAGCAGTCTGAGAGAAGATCTGCTGAAGACTGTAAATGGAGTATGTCCGAATTTGCGCGATGATCTGCCGTCAGATTCTTCCTAAACAATCGAAAGTGTTAACTAACTGCAGAATCTTCTTTGCTTTGTTTTCTGAAGGAAAAATTTGGTTTCTTTTATAAAATAAATCGCAGTCTGTGGGAAGAATCTTCATCGTTATGAACTCTACCTTGATACGACGGTATATGTCAAAACCTATAATAAGAATCTTTGCTATAACCAATTGAAACTCTTATTGAATGCAGTCTGCTTTACTGCGTCACCATGGACTTTTCAGTACAAAATCATGAAGATTCGATTTTTTTTTACAAAAAATACCAGAACTTAAAAAATAAGACAAAATCATTTAGTACGGTAAATTATCGGCAAATTGCTTTAAAATATTCTAGGAGATAATATACATATATAGCGTAGAAAATAGCCTGAATTTTGAAAAATCGATTAATGATTTTTAATTCACGTTTTTTTTTCACAAATTATTTGCACAATTTTTGTGCAATCATGGAGTGTTTAAAATGTTATTTTGCAATATCACATTTTGGAATATTATACTCAAAAGAATGTTTCTTAAAACGAATAAAAAAATTAATTATGTCGATTATTTTAAAAAAGAGAATCTGAAAATTTGTATCTTAAACTTAGGCATTCAAGTTATTTATTAATCATTAATTTAAATGAAACCGAATCTTCATTCCAGGTATTCTAGTGTATAATATACTTTATAATATACTTTACATGCAAACTAATTTTGAAAATTTGTAAATTTTCAAAATTCTGAAATATTTCGAAAACGGTAAGTGATACCCGAAATCTGACAAAATTTCAGAGGTTGTCACAAGGAAGGATCACAAAATTTCTTTCAGTTTGACGATTTCTTAGGTTTAAATTTTATCGAATCGCAAAATGTTATTGGAGTAAATTGTAGGCTTTTTCAAGCTAATTTCGAGGTAATTTTACGCTATGTATAGAGAGGACTGAGTTAGATTGGAAAAATAACAAAAAAAATGGAAAAAATAGCGATTTTTGTCCCTTTATCGCGATTTTGGCACCGTTTACCTTCATTTATATATCAAAGTGAAATTTCTTTACTTAGACATCATTTAGAAACTTTTCAAACGGTAAGCCAAAAAACAATTTTTTTACGGACACCCTAGTGTATACGTGTATGTATGTCAGTATTATAAATTTCAGCTTTCAAACAAATTTCTAAGTAACTTATGAAATACCAATCGACTGAATTTCCATTAATATTCTAGTCTAGCTAAACTAACATTCTGCTAATAGATTCTTCCAGTCATCTGTATGAGAATCACGTACCATTTTACCAGACATAAGAATCTGCATTCAGTCTGTATTCAGATACCACTATGCAGAGTATTTATAAAAAAAAGCTTCTGCTGAAGATCTTCTATACGACTGCATTGAGTTGACGTGAAGAATCTTGTGCGAAGAATCATCCATCAAACTGCAATAATTTTAATCTCAGATTGTCATTACAGAATCTTCTTTCCTCTGGTCATGAAGATGACTCTACTAGGGTAATAATATATAAACGATCCACGTAAACTGATTTGCATAGATGGCGACTGTAATATAAATATACAATATGGATAGAATCCGTATCATGTTCATTATGCCGTATAATAACTGAAATATATGTAAGTCCGAAAAAATGGATATGCATACATATATAACTAATTATTCCATCTTGCACGTTCTTTTGGAAAAGTTAAATATTTCGAGAAACATGATGTAAATTTCACAACGAATTAAAATTTTCTGTCTAGATTTTAATTCTGCATCATTAAAAATTAACGGGCTCAATGAAATATACATTTAGCAATTATTAAATTTATAAATTATTCGGTAAAAGACATTTTTTTTCATTGGATTGTATAAAAAAAATCTTTTTCAATAATTTGATGTCCAATATTTAGAAATCTTACTTATTTTGTTAATTAAAATGAATAAAAGGCAACAAAATAAATGTTTCTTAATATACAAATTTGTAGGTTATAAATTAACTTTCTATGGCGGATAGATAATTTATGGCTTATAAGTTTTTTCGACTTATTTGTCAGAAATACTTAAAATTTTAACTTATACGTCGAATTTCTTCAAAGTGAAGTCCAAATGCCCAAATATTTTTCCTTTGTAGACAAATTTACCTATTTGAGACATTTTGACTTCTAAGGGTCAAGTAATTTACATCATAGTTAGGTAATTTCGACCAATGTACGCATTCGAGGCTGCAAAACAGATGGAATTTAAAATTGTCGCTATATACAATATTTCAAAATGGCCAAAACGTAATTGTTTAACTTTACGTAATGATGCTTCAAGTGTCCCTCAAAACGATTGGGAGACGTAGATGCAAACTAAAAAAAGACTTCATACAGCTACTGAACGCGTTCGCTGAAGTGTGTTTAAGGTATGAGTAGTCCGATTTACTATGAGGTCTAGTTCATTGGTCTTTTTGACCAAATATTCTACATATTTAACTTTATAGGCAATTTTTGTCGTTATTTCGACTTTGAAGTAATAACAGAAAACGTCAGCATAGTCGCGGAAGTGAAATATAGCATCATTCTATCATTTTGGTAATTCTGACTTTTGAGTAAAAATTAGGGAAATTAACAACGTCAAATTTACCAAAAAATACGACCTATTTCCGCTTTCAAAGTCCGTTTGTTTATCAAGTCAGAACACATGTCGAAATTTAGCAAAATTTGACTTCAAAAAATACTTCAAGTACAATTTTACTATGAAGTAATTTTTATGTCGTAATTTGGTAATATTATCGCAAGACAAAGACTTTAAATACATTTTTACTTATAAGGCATATTTGAACTTCGAAATTTGGTTATTTTTAACCGAAATAAGACGCTGATAAAATTTCTTCCTTTGCTGCTTGGGGTAACTCACGACGAGCGTTTATTTAATTTTCAGTTCTTATTAAAAACTAGTTCGACCTTTCAACGTTACATTTCTAAATAGTGCTAAACCAAAGTCCTGTGAGTACTTTTTCGAACCCCAAGTGCCAAATGAGAAGAAAATGTGTCTTCTTGAATCATTTATAACAAATCATGGTGCAGTCATATTGCAATTCCCCTAGTATTTTGCTTTTCTCGGTAATTTTTTTAATCCAACATAATTCAGCATTGTCTCTCATTAATTGCAGTATGTAAAGTACAAATTGTGAAAGGATATAAACTAAAAAAGCACGAAAAAAAGAATTGGTTGTTGCAACCAAGCATTTAATACTCTCAAATTGGCCGAGAAAATGATTGGGGCAACTAATTGATTAGTTTCAAAAATACAATTGATTAACTTTTTGTATCATTAAATTGGTAAGTAAATAATTTATTTCTTAACGTAACTATTTACTTGGCTCCCCAATTTCTCGTCTGAATCTGAGAATCTTGAACATATTCCGTAATCAATCCTTTTTCGTATAAAAAAAGGCATCTGTATAGCTTTACCGACCTGTTGTAACAATAACATCAGCATTGACATCATCCTGCCGAACAAGCACCTGCAAAACGATGAAAATGCAAATGCGCAGTCAGAATTCAAACAGGTCAAATTAGGTCATGGGGAGATCGGAGTTAGGGACACAGTTTTAGGATATGTCGAAATAGTATATTACCTAACAAGGGTGTAAAGTGTACTTTTACGAATCGGTCCTCGTATGTAAAATTCCCGACCGACGCGTAACAGTTATACTTTACACCCATGTTAGGTATCCTAGTTTTTGTAATTGGGTGTGTAAAGAGAGTGCGTAAAGTTTTGATGCCTGGTTGAGTGCGTAAAGTACAACTTTACGCACGACCGTTCACTTTACGAATTTTGTCGTCGGGCGTGCGAAAAGTGAACTTTACGCATGAAAAACAGGCATCGAAAATACTTTATGTAAGTCTTTTCGGTGCGTAAAGTAAACTTTACGCACTCGATTATACTTTACGCACGAAAAAGCCGTACGTAAACAATATTTCGGCACACGTGTGTGTGTGTAAAGTTCTTTACGCATACGCCCTTGTATCGAAAACTACTATTACGCACACAATTACAAAAATGGAGTCCCTATTAAAGAATTATTTTTTCCATTGTATTTATACCGCCTTGATATTTACTAATTCTACATCGTATATTTGTAAAAAAGTAAACGTTAAAACTGTCTAAATTTCAGATCTATTTTGAAGACTATCCACCCATCTCAAAAAAAGGGAGTTTCGAGAAAAGGGGTGAAAGTTTTTAGTACTTGCGTCGCCTAGTGGGATATTTTGACAAGGTTGTTTCAAAACCTAATATCTCACTACTGAATTGACAAAAATCGGTGGTACTAGAACAATATTTACGATAATAAATTTTAGAATAGACGAAAGCAATTGACAACAGATCAAAACAAACAAATCTTGGTATCCATTGTTTTTTGGCTGAAATTTTGTTCATTTGTCTCAAGATAGTGAGGATTCAAAATTTTAATCGGTCTTTTGCGTCCGCCTTTCGAATTTTGAATGTACGATATCATATTTGCAATCAGCGACATAAAAAACTATTAAATGCCAAGATTCGTTCGTTTTGATCGGCTTGATCCTGATATAGAGTTTTTTTATTTCATTAAAAATTGTGTTCTTTATGGGTTTTCAAGATCAACAGTTCATGATAAATATTTCTCAACATTTTTCCTCTATTCTGCAATTTATTATCGTGAATTTCTTTCAAATCTCATCGATTTTAGTCAATTTTATAGTGAGATAGTTTTAAATCAACTTTTTCAACTTGTCCCACTGTGCGCAGAATTGAGAATTTAAGCATAAAAATACTTTTGTCAGATTCTATCTGTCGATATATTATTTTCAAACCCGTAAAGCCTTTTTTAAGATAAAGCAAAATTTTCAAATTTTCAAATTTTTATAACGGTTTGACCCCTTCAAATGATCAAAAAAGATAATTGCAGTACGAGGCATATAATAACCCAGTAGCGTCCAAGATGACGAGATTTTTAGCTGTAGTTCAAACCTCTCTAGCAAATCGAAAAATAAAAATATTATAATGAAACCAACTTACTTTACTACTTTTGGGTATGCTCTATCAGTTTATAGGGTCAAAATTGCGATTCCTTGTCGCAGAAACAAATATGACTGAGTTTGTCTGAAAAAGTACCGAAAAATCGGAAAATTTTGTTGTTTGATAATTTCTTACAAATGAATAACGGACAGCGATTCATTCCAAACTATGGGCAAACGTGGACAAATAAGTTGCAATTTAAGAGGGAACCTTATTTTATTGAGCTCCATTCAGTACAGCATCCCGAATTTACGGGGGTCTCGTAGGTCGCTGATTATGAATCTGAAGACGGATTTGCGGAATTCAAGATGTCGGATCCAATATGGTGGACAAATTTTAGAATATTTTTGGATATTTTTCGAAAATCAACCGATTTACGCCAAATTTCTTTCGCGGATATTCTGGAGGTCACTGATCATGAATCGCAAGACGGATTTGCAAAATTTAAGATGTCGGATCCAATATGGTGGACAAATTTTAGAATATTTTTCGAATATTTTGCAAATCCGTCTTCAGATTCATGATCAGCGACCTACATAACCCTCGTAAACTAATTTTAGCATTTATCTGACGATTCTTTTTTAAATCACCATGATTTCGACGTTTCAGCCGCCATCTTGAATCCGTCATCTTGGATTTCATCAATCTACCTTACCAACTTTTTGAAGACGTCTGAAACCAACAATTTGAGCCCAAAACCAATCGAATAGAACACAAATTTTCTTTCCCACAAGCTTTTTGATTCGAACTCTCAATTTTTGTTTGGTTTCCAGCCTCCATTTTGAGCCGCCATTATGAAATAATTTTTGAAGGCGCTTGACCAGACGAACATTTTGAGCCCTTAAACGTCTTCACTGGTTAATTCAAATTTTGGGTACACTGATTATCCGGTTGACGTGAAACGTCCCATATATACATACAATTAACCTAAAATTTGAGCAATTTATTTTGACTCAAAATTTTTACCTTACCATTTAACCGTTTTGCAGTGTTTCTGGAACTACTTATCAATTGATTGCAGTGCTGCCTCTCTAAATTTCTTGGAGTGAGAATATCACTGTTATAAACAGTGGCTGCGGAAATCACTCCAATAATAGCGGATTTAGTCAAATCTGCTCTAAAAGAGTTAATATTTTCACTCTCTTAAGAAGAGTCGAAATATTCACTCTTGCCTTAAGAGTGACTTTTGTGAGGGGGAGGCAAATAGCTTAATCGCCGCTAGGAGCGATTGCGACTCTCTGGTTTCTATTTGCTCTCAATATGGAAACGTATTCCCTTTTTTATATTAGACGACTTGAAAGAATTTTTCGACGTGACATCTCTTATTTATTATATGCGGCATTCATATATTGTAGCTAACACTTATTTCACACTTTGCAGCTTTTCATTCAGAGTGGAATATAAAATTCATATTTTCTTTAATATTATGAATTCGAACAAATTTTTCCCACTAGAAAAACCACGAAAAGAAAGATCTCATACAAATTAATTTTGTCGTTTAGGTGTAAAGAGTTTCAAACACACTCATTAGAGTGATGTATTCACTCTTAAAATGGAGTGAAAGAATGACACTCGTCAAAAGTGAACATTCACTCCAATCAGAAATGCTCGGTTTTCATTGTCGCTTAGAGTACTTCACTCCATTAGAGTGACTTTTCACTCCGCGGAAGCTATTTTTTAAAGGTATTTTTTCGATATAATGGTGTGAAAGATGAAGCTATTTTTAATTTGTTATTTTGTAATTTATAATCTGTGTATTTTGTAATTCTGTTGTATCTTTTTTCAGAAGAACGCCCAAATTAGAGGCAGAAATGTATCAGTTATTTTATTTTACTCTACCATCACTTTACGCTTGTAAAAAGACAGAAATAATTATCAAGATCATTTTGATGAAGTTTTAAGATTATTCTCTTTTTTATCTCGCACTTTGTTTCCTTCTGTTGAATAAAAAAAAGAAACATATTTTTTTAAAGATAAATCAAAGGTTTTTATTTTTTAAATTAATAAATAAAGTTTTTACAAAACTAATATAGGGGATTTATTACAGATATCCCAGATATGATAAAATAATATCGACTTCCTAAGGTAAATATAGTTTATTTTTTAAACGACACCGTTTTAATTACGTTTAATAAACAGTAACAGTTTAAATAGTGATAATTTGTTTTTATTGCCAATAAAGAAGCAATCATCCTGAAGTCATTTTAAATCAAACTTCGGGACGAATCTATTCCGAAACACCATGAAACCTCAAACCGTGAAGTCTACTTTATCTCACTCCGTTATGAAAATGTATCTCCAGATGGTGCACTACATCAGAATAAGTTTACAAAGAATTTAAAATTAGAATTATTTTCTTTTCTGTGTCTCGAATTTAAAATAAATTGAAAAATGAAATGCTTTCATTAATTCTTTAGCATCGAAAGTCACTTTTTTTAAACAACTTTTGATTATTATTTTCTCTGTTATTAGTACTGAACAAGATCGAAATAATAATTTCTTACATATTTGGAGTAGATCTAATTGTAATTACCAACAAAATTGCAAATAAATTCTCAAAAACTCACGGCCCTTTTTAAACTAAAATCGAAAACTTTGCCACTTTTTTTGTACTTAGTAACTGTTTCACTTCAGGTACAGGTTTTAGTTATGAGTAATTCCACAGATTTTTTGACATAGCGAATACTGGCGAGTTCAGACTTATCCTCACCCTTTCGAGTATTAATTCATGAAGAGTTTTAGACCAAATACAGTTAGATGTAAAATTTGATAAATTTTCTATATCTTGCTAGTTATAAATAATCACTAATTACGCATAATTTGCCAGAAATGTTAATAATCGAAGGGTACTCGTATAGAAATCTTAACATCTTAGGGCTATATAAAATTAAGACCGTTTCTATCTTTTTCAAAGTCACGTGGAAGCAATCTTAACAAGTACTCTTTTAAAAAAACTTAAGTTGAAGAGTGTGCCTCATATTAAAAAAAGTTATTATCCCAAATACTACAGATACCGACTTTTTCCAACAAATGTTTTTTTTTTATATTTGGCTGTTTTACAAAAATAAGTTTCGAGAAAAGTATTCTTATTATTATGCAAAAAGTTCCTTTTCTACTGCTAATAAAAACTAAATTTGGCAGATTAGTGTACGTACTAGCATACGAATGTCATTGAGAAATGGTCAAGATGAAGGCGTGGACGACCTAAAAAATAAACGAGTAGCACATTTAGAAAATTACTTTTTAATACTCTGTAACTAGTGTTTAGATTACTTTCGGATGTGTTTTAATTGAAAATGACATTGCTATTTCAGTATTTTTGCTAAGCCGTGAAAAAAAACATTTGAGAAAAAATGTCGAAACAAATATTTTATAAATTTCTTTTAATCAGGTAAATCGATTGTGGTCGCAATAGGTAATTGAAGTTTTAGCATAATAACGCAAACTGGGTGTAATCGAGGAAAGAATAGATAGACGATAGAATAATTCTATTTACTAAATTCTTATTTCTATTTTATTTACAATTTTTACTATTTACAATCTTGAAAATTCTGCATTTCATCTTGTAGTGAGGTTTAGCTAGGCTCAATTTCCTCTATTATTTCTGAGCTTATCTTTTCATCCAACAGTTCCTTTGTAAATCGGGTAAAGGTTTCATATTTTTCCCTATCTTTGCGGATATTGGAGAGATTGATTTCTGTTTCATTGATTTCTTGTAGATATTCTTTTCTTATTTCTGTGTATTTATGATATTCTGTGAGTGTATGTATTGACGTATCTTTTCGTGAAACGAAGAACTGGACAACTCGGTTTTGGGGCAAATATCCGGACATTTCAAAGGTTGATGAGGTATAATAAATCGCTAAAGAAAAACGCGACAAGATTTACAAAAGTCCGGCTTATCTCTTCCTGTTTGAATCATTTCCTTGTAACTTTGTGTTTTTTTATTAAGTAAAACCATAAAATACTCGTCACAAAGCATAAAAGCCAGAACATCCTCTGAAATAAGAATTTTACAAAACTAAAAAAATAGATAACGAGTCTCAAAAAACAATTTTTTTTTTATGAAACTACTAAAGTTAATTAAAATAATTTATTTGCATATTATTGTGTAACATTTGAAGTGTCTTCAGTAATTTTTTCATTGAAAAATATTGCAAAATATCGGAGTTATGCTGCATTGATGTGGTCCATATCGAAAATAGGTCTAGCGGAATTTTGGCTAAATTAAAATGTTGATATCTCATCGCCAAGTTAACGTACTGGAAAAATCAAAAAAGGGAATTAAATAGGAGACTTTCAGCTTCTCAATTGTGGTGGTTTTATTTTTATTTATACATTTCTCTACGAACTATGCTCGATTTGCTAAAGACATTTTTTCTTTTTCAATCCGCTTCCATTTTTTTTTAAATGTTTAGGAAACAAAGTTTTATTTTTTAATTATCTATTGGCTGAAATTTTTTCGAAGGACATTTTTTTGTACTGTATTTTGTCGACTTATTTTGTGTAACAATCATTTTCGGATGCAAAGTTGCGTTTAAACTATGATCAAGTTTAAGATTATGTTTATCTTTACTATTAGGACCTCGAGTTTTTAAAGCAGTGATAAAAGCGCGTGGCGGTTTTTTTGAAGAAAGCAAAATTTTAAAAATATGTACATAATATACATGAATACAATTGTTGATATTTTCTATGTATGTTAAAATAAAGTTCATTGTTCATTTATAAATACGTGTACATGAATTATTATATCGCAAACTGAGCATAGTTGAAATGCAAATCTATATCTGTTAATAATCGCAGCACGTAAAGACTATAGCAGAATAAGAATAGCAAAAGTGCCCCCTCCTAAATGTCCAACTTGGCCTAGACTATTCGAAAGGTAATCAAAAAATATTTCGATTTCGAAAATTTCAATCCTCAAAACACTACATAGGGGCAGTAAAGTTAAAAAACGTGTTTTTTTTATATTATTCTCTTGTGACGAGGGTTTATAACAGAGAGTCTTGTAAAAAATCATAGAGGTGGGATTTTTGCCTACAAATAACCATAATTTTTTGAAAGACACATAACCTCAAAATTGGGTCCAAAAAAAATTATGTAAGTTTTTAGTCTGTGTTTTTATACCCAGGTTTTGAAGGTACTAGATTTGAAATATGTGTTTTTTACGTATTTTTTCTGGATCTTCATGAAGACTCTACCAGTTTCCAAAAAAAAAATGGTGGCACACCCGAATTTTAGCTAAAAACTATTATGTTTGAGGTTTTTATAGGATTGTAATATATTTGGATAACTCAAAATAAAATCGTTTTCGTATTTTTGGACCCTCTATATCACGAGGAAATCTTATGTACAAAAATGTCAGGTTTATTTATCAATAAAAGTTGAGGAAGCGAATGAAAAATCGATTTTTTCCATACCGTTTTGAACAGATTACACAGGTCTTTTTTTTTATATCATAGTGATTTCCGACGTATTTTTGTACGCTTAACATGAATCTGAAGACGAAAAATGTCTATCACGTCATGATTTTGAGAAAAGTGGGGACAAGAACACCAAAAACCGTGTTTTTGGGTGTCTTTACCCCTAATTTTCTCAGAAGCCTGACATGCAACAGATCTGAATTTGTGGTCAAATTAAAGCTTGATTCTTCCCCTACAAAAATCATATACGATAGTTTTAAAAAAAATTTCATAGTTTTGAAAAAAAAAGGTTTTAACCTTGCTATTCCTAGTGACTATGATGAAAATGCAAATTATTTAACTACATTGAGCAGAGCTCATACAAACCACTACTTGACGGTTTTCGGGGTTGATGTTTAAGAATCCAGTGTCGCTTTTATAAAATTCAAAATGGCGAATCCAAAATGGGGGCCGCAAAATAAAAAAATATACTTAGGATCTTAGAATCATCACTTCATGGTTTTTTTGTTGTTTGCCATTAGTAATACCAGCGGTTGTTCGATTTTGTTTGCATTTTCATCACAATCACTAGAAATAGCAGGGTTAAAACCATTTTTGTTTTCAAAACTATAAATTTTTTTTTTAAACTATCTTATGATTTTTGTAGGGGAAGAACCAAGCTTTAATTTAAGCACAAATTCAAGCCTGTAGCACGCCAGGTTTCAGAGAAAATTAGGTGTAAAAACACCCAAAAACGCGTTTTTGGTGTCTTTACCCCCACTTTTCTTAAAATCATGACGTGATAGACATTTTCGACTTCAGATTCGTGTCCAGCGCACAAAAATACGTCGAAAATCACTCTGATATTTAAAAAAAAAAATCCGTGCAGACCTGTGTTATATAACTTCAAAAACATTCGATTTTACCGTACGCAACTAAAAATATTAAACATGTGATCGCAAAATGGTGGAATCATAAAAAATACTTAAAAACATAATTTCCTGCATTCCGTTAGGTACAGTAGTTCTTCCCTTATTCTAATTTGTCCAGTCAGGCAAGATGGCGGCCTTCTTCCTTTATTCTAATTTTCCCCTCTCCCCCACTTCTTAGTTTTGTACTTTTGTCTTTTTTTCTTTTGTTGCGCATGCGCCGTTATATGGATTTAGAAAATCCACACGTCAGTGGGGAGAACGCGCGAGGGGAAATATTAGAATAGGAGAAGAAAAACAATTAAAATACGGGAAATTAGAATAAGGGAAGGATTACTGTAGTATAACTTGATAATAGCGTTCCGCACTCTTAAAAAATATCAGTTTTTAGCATATACTGTGGTGTAAATTAAAAATATCGCGAATCTGATTTCAGCATCATATAGAGAGTCAGAAAATACGAAAACGACTTTATTTTGAGTCATCCAAATATATTACAATCCTATAAAAACCTCAAAAATGCAAAAAATAATAGTTTTTAGCTAAAATTAAGGTGTGCCACCATTTTTTTTTTAAACTAGTCGAGTCATCATAAAGATCCAGACAAAAAACATAAAAAAACATATATTTTAAATCTAGTATCTTCAAAACCTGGGTGGATATAAAAACACAAACGAAAAACTTGCATAATTTTTTTTGGACTCTATTTTGAGGTTATGTGAAATTATTGGCAAAACCCCCACCTCTATGATTTTTTAAGACTCTCTGTTGTAAACCCTCGCCACAAGAGAAGAATATAAAAAAAACACGTTTTTTTAGCTTTACTGCCCCTACGTAGGATTTTGAGGATTGAAATTTTCGCAATCCAAATATTTTTTGATTACCCTTCGAATAGTCTAGGCCAAATAGGACATTTAGGAGGGGGCACATTCACTATTCTTATTAACCCATTAAGTCCTGAATGGACGTTTTTTCACTACAATTTTCAACGGTTGTATTTAGTGTGAAAAAAGGATCTAAACAATTTGAAAGAAGACATATCTGACGTAAAATTAACTGAACTTCCAGAATCTGTTATTACATTTTTCAGAAAATGGAACCGTGAAAAACTATATTCGATTTTTTCAAAAAAATCATGCATTTTTCAAATGAATTTTTTTTTCATTTCGTCTTTTCACATTGAAATTGTTTCAGAATTTCTCTAAACTGTAAAGAAATCGTGTCCTCGAGACTTGAACTTTAAGATGTGCCTATGTCCATTTTGAAAATAAAGGTAAAAGCATCCAAAATGGCGGCCCAAACACAAAAAAATTAGCGAAAAATTCAGGAATCTTTTATTTAAAGACGATCGACTTTAGGAAAAAATGTTACAGAACAAAAAGTTCTTACAATTATTCAAAGAATACGCTGAATTTTTTTCAGAATTTTTTAAACACTTTTTTCATTTGTCAAAATCCCAAAATTTTGACAAATCGAAAAAGTCGTCAAAAAATTCTAAAAAAATTTTCGGGCATTCTTTGATTAATTGCAAGAAGTTTTTCTTCCGTAATATTTTCTCCTAAAGTCTTGTCGAGAAAAATTTCGAAAAAAATTCGAAAAAAATTGTCGAGAAGTTCAGGAATTTTTTATTTGAAAATGGTAGACTTTAGGAGAAAATGTTACGGAAGAAAAACTTCTTGCAATTAATCAAAGAATGCCCAAAAATTTTTTTAGAATTTTTTGACGACTTTTTCGATTTGTCAAAATTTTGGGTTTTTAAAAAATTCTGAAAAAAATTCAGCGTATTCTTTGAATAATTGTAAGAACTTTTTGTTCTGTAACATTTTTTCCTAAAGTCGATCGTCTTTGAATAAAAAATTCCTGAATTTTTCGCTGATTTTTTTGTGTTTGGGCCGCCATTTTGGATGCTTTTACCTTTATTTTCAAAATGGTCATAGGCACATCTTAAAGTTTAAGTCTCGAGGACACGATTTCTTTACCGTTTAGAGGAATTCTGAAACAATTTCAATGTGAAAAGACGAAATGAAAAAAAAATTCATTTGAAAAATGCATGATTTTTTTGAAAAAATCGAATATAGTTTTTCACGGTTGCATTTTCTGAAAAATGTAATAACAGATTCTGAAAGTTCAGTTAATTTTACGTCAAATATGTCTTCTTTCAAATTTTTTAGAGCCTTTTTTCACACTAAATACAACCGTTGAAAATTGTAGTGAAAAAACGTCCATTCAGGACTTAATGGGTTAAAATATTTTTATTTTTTTACTGCCGATTTAAATAAAAAAATACGAGTTTTGCACTCAAAATGGCGACAATTTGTCGCTGTACAATCGATCAAAAGCAAAAAATAAAGAAAAAGGGACTGTTGTCCCTTTCTCAAATTTCCAGCAGTTTTCGCCACTTGAAAAGTTGTCTACAAATTCTTACCTCTATTTTGTCCCTTAAAAATTCCAAAAGTTTTGACTAGTTCGAAAATCAACCACCGACAACATTTGTCAAAAGGAAGGATGAAGGATAAGAAAGTAAACAATGAATTCATACTTAATGTCGCATTATATATATTTTTCGATTACCTTAATCAATTAAATCTATAATAATCATATTTTCATTATGTATCTCGGTCGTTTTTTTTTTCACGCTTGTGTATATCGTACTTTCTGATTCGAGTCGCGCAAGTCGAACCGCATCTCGCTTCGCGGCCGACTTTAAAATCGCTCGAAATTAAATTCATCGTGTCGCGACGCTCGCGTAACGTAGCGTGCGTCGTCGATAAAAGCGTCGCGCTCGATTACATCTTTACACATTTCCGTTGCGAAGATCTGCCAATTGTCATCTAAGTAATTGACAGCGATTCGTCACGGGTCCCCCTCATGCTTTCCTAAGTTTTTGTTTGTCGTGTGTAGCTCTCTTCTGTGTGTTTTCCATTATTGTTTTAGTGATTCAAGGTCCCTCGTTCTTTTTTATGCCTGTTTCACTCGCGAAGGGAAGAAACGACGTGCCTCCCCGTCCTTGCGAGTTCGGTTTTTTTTATTTTCTCGTACCGATTTTTTTGTGTTTCGTGCAAAATCTACAATCCGCATTTAAGAGAAGTAACAACGTAGAAAATCCGTGCTGAGCAATTGCGACCCGACTGCTATATACTTTGAAATATATAAATATCACCGTCGCTCGGCCGGAGAGGTTAAGTGCGATCTGCCACGCGGTTCTTCCTTGATCCCTCGTCGTCGGCTGAAGCTTTTCTCACACCGCGACTCGTCCCCGTCGTTCTGTTCCAATAATTTACTAATAAACCCATTAAATAATTTACTAGGTTTCCACATGAATAAATAACGAAATTATCAATTCGACCAGACTCCTGGCACCCTGGGAAACGTCGACCTTTAGGCACCATCTTGGAGAGGACCACTTGCTCCAGTCGATTCCGCATTGTGCGTTGAAAAGCGCCGACCAAGGTAACGAGTCGGCGTGAGATTTTTTTTTTTTAGGAGGGGGCGAATGAAAGGTATCTTCAAAATAAAAAGCGAATTAAGCACGAAAGTGCTATGACGCCATCAAGGAAAAGAGCTAATTGTAGCGATTATCTCGTATATTCTCTTGGTACTTTCAATTAATATTAAACGCGGATAAATCATGTGTTACGGAATGGGGGACAGACTCAGCCACGAGCCAGGATTTACGTTCGTCGCTGACCGTGATTTTCTCTTTGCTGCTTTTCCCACTCTTCTCTTTTTTTTTTCCCCGTCTTTTTCATCTCTCGATGGCTGCACACATCGCCGTGCTAGCGCTTTTTCGATATCCGTTTGCATTTATATATCTGAAAGAAAAAGAAAACAACAATTATTAAATTTATAGAAACACAAATACTCACTTTTCTTAATATTTATGTGAAAATCTTTCAAAATATTTGATGCTTATTTTAAACTCCAATATGTTTATACGTTTGAAGCGTCCTAACCTACAATATAAAAATGTATACACGTCATTTGCGTTAAGTAAAACTTTACCTGTTCTTTTTTGGATTAATTAAAATATACCAATAATAAGTTAATATATAAGTAAATATTTACTTATTTTTATTGTACTACAACTTTATAAATAATTCCTTTGCAGTTCTTTGTTTCATGTACCTGATACTTACAATAAAAAATTAAAACAAAAATTGTCCTAAAATACGCGATGTTTTATTTTAGTTTTCTAATTACACTTTTTTTAATCAACAATTGCAGTCCAAAACATTAAAAAACCAGATAATTTGATCATTAAAGTAGAAATCGTCTTTTATTCTCATTTGTTTGGGAACAAAAAAATGTTTTGCTAATTTACTAATGCGTAGCTTATATTTTTAAGACAATTCAACATTTTTTCATTTAACTTTTAAATAAATAACCAAAAAATAAGATTACGCTTTTGTTGGCTCTACTTTATCAAACTCTTAGAAAAACACGAATCTTTTATAAAAAATTAATAAATTAATTCATTCTTCGCTGTAAGACGTTCAACTTCTTCTTTTTTAAGAATTGTATAATAATTTATAGTATAATCACATTTTGTTTAACATGACGTCATGGCTATTTATTAAAATCATAAAATTATGGCAATCCGAAATAAATTACACAACGTTTCGCTAATTTGTTCGTATTTAATTTAAATTTCGATACTTTTATTTTAAAGTTCAAGTCTCGAGGACGCAATTTTTTTTATTTCAAACAATTTTATCTAAAACAATTGCAAAAAGAAATAAGACATTCAAAATACATTTGTAAAATCCTTTTTTTTAAACGATTATATTTCGCCGTAGCATTTTTTAAATCTAATAAAAGATTCTGAAAACTTTATTATTCATGACTTAATGGATTACTAAAGTATAGAAAAGATACTCGAAAGTTTCAATCAAAATTTATTCATGTGACGAATGCAGATTTGAAGGATAAATTTTTAAAACTAATACATAGGCAAATCCGAAATTTTATCGACAAACCTTTGAACGTTACTGAATAAATCATTCCATTTTTTGTGCCCGCAACTTTGAACGAATTTTATTAAATATTTCTTCAGAGCTTTCAGAACAATTAAAAATTCTGTGTACGTATAAAAGTTTCGACATTTATTTAAAATATGCCGTTTTTAATTCTAAGTAATTGTCGTTTGCTAGGGCGGTATTAAATAATTAGAGTAGTGGTACTTGTAAATAAGATAAGTTGCACAAGGCAAATTATAAGTTGCTTATTGACCGTGATAATAAATTAATGTAAGTAATAATTAATCTCGGTAATAACGGTCTAATTAGGTAAATAAAAACAAATTTAGTAAATACAACGGGTTGTCGATTTTCAACGACTAAATATGTAGAAAAGGTGAAAAAAAGCCGTGATTTTGATTTATTATCGCGACTGAACTTTTCTATAATAATAAATTAATGTAAGTAATAATTAATCTCGGTAATAACGCTCCAATTAGGTAAATAAAAACAAATTTAGTAAATACAACGGATTGATTTTCAACACAAGTGGTACTAGTAACTTTTTTTATAGTAACTTTGTTGTTTTTATCTTTAATTTTTTATTTACGCAGTCATATATGTAATAACTATGATTAGATAATTGCGTCGCGTTTTAAATGTAAAAAGTCTATTATTTTAAAATGTTCATTCTACCATGTAGAGAGAGAACTAGATAAGTAAGTGTAGGTTAATGATTTTGTAAATTAGCGGCGAAATGTGTATTTTTTTATGTTGTTATATCTTTTATATTAGTATTTTTATCACTACTTTTATATTATTGTAAACATTTTTATGGTGTATTGTATTTACGATCTGTGGGACCATTGCATAAATAAATGTTATCAATCAATCAATCAATGCGTAGGGGAGTATTAAAGTACGACTATAATCCTATATTTTGCTTAGTATACTTTCAAAACATAATTATTGTCAATAGGACTGATTTTATTACGTGACGATTTCATTTTTTCCAAGAATCAAGTTTAAAAGATGACGTTGTTATTAATAAACAAATTAAACGTTGAATTTTCAAAATTCAGAGGATTTTCCCTTTTTCTATTTTCGTCAATTACTAAAAAATTAGGAAAATGCGGTAACTTAACTTTACAAAGTCAAAAAATGATATCAGTAGTAAACAATCTTTTAAAAAATTGAATATTTCATTACCTAATAATTACAAAATCTGATTAGTTACGAAAATGTTTTTTGTCGATTTTATTGAATAATAAAATTAGATTTTAAGATAGACAAAACAAAAATCTCGATGCTATTTAAAATAAGTAACTGAATTGAAAATTTTACGTGAGCTTCGATCGACTTTAATCCAAAAGTTCTCTAACCTCCAATTTTTGTTTGCATCTTTTTGGAGTTCCTTCGTGGTTATTTTAATGAATGAAAATAATCGCACGAGGAAAACTCAAAATATCTTAATTTTTCGTATTTTTTGAAAGGTTATTTTAAATATTTTCATGAACCTTCTTTTCCCATAATGAGAGAAGGAAGTACGTCAATATCAGCTCAGTTTCTACAGCCGAAACAATTTTTTTTAAATTTTGGAAAACACATTTCCGACTATTTTGAAGTGCTCGCTATCGATTCCCGTCGAAAAAAATGGGCAAAAAATGACTATTTCTGCAAAAATTTTTCAAAATAAAAAAACATGTGTTTTTGATCGTTTTTTTTTTATTTTTCACGATTTTCTCCACCGAAACGGATTTTAATGAATGAAATGCATATATAAAAAGTAATCTCGATTGCTGAACATAAATAATATACGAATAGAATGTTTTTTAGAAGCAATGGCCGATTCAAAATGGCCGCCAAACGAAGCACGTATTTTCAAAATTATTAATTCCTTGTAGAGAGCATAGAAAGTTTTTTTTTAGTAATATAATGATGATATAAATATTGACTGGTTATGGACGAAAATTATAATAATTTTGAATTGATAAATCCAAAATGGCGGATCCATAATAGCCACCTTATGTAAATTGTACCTCTTTTATGAATCGTTGTTCCATAAATGTCTTTCAAAATTGAAGATATATGTTAGATAATTAGGAATATCATAAATATTCTGACTTGACAAGATGAAAATGGCGGATACAATATGACCTCCGGTACACAGCATTGAACTTCATACACATTTTACCTACGTTAATTAATATTTTTGAAAAAAAATTTGCTTCTTCCGCGGCCATTGCTTCTAAAAAATATTCTATTTGTATATTATTTATGTTCAACAATCGGGATCACTTTTATGTATGCTTTTCATTCGTTATAATCCGTTTCGATGGACAAAATCGTGAAAAATAAAGAAAACGATTTAAAAAACATGGCTTGTTTTTTTATTTTGCAAAATTATTGCAGAAATTGTCATTTTTTGGCAACACTTCAAAGCAGTTGGAAATGTATTTTACAAAATTAAAAAAACAAAAATTATTTCTACTACAGCAACTGAGCTAATGTTGGCGTACCTGCTTTTCTTATTTTTGGCAAAAAAGGGTTAAAATAACATTTCGATCTAGTTTTATTACATGAATGTTTACATTTTGGTTTGTTTACTTTAAGTTATTCTTGAAATGATGTGTCGTAGAATATCTAGTAAAAATTATATTGACAAAAAAAACACTAAAAACTACGGTTTTTTTTAGGTTTTCTCGTATATACATCGAGTTTTAAAATTAAAAAGTATTCAAACTGTTTTGGGATTACCTTTCTAGAGCGAAAATTTAAACATTCTTGTCATATAACTAAATCTAAATGGTATTTTAAATATTTAAAATAACCTTTCAAAAAATACGAAAAATTATGATATTTTGAAATTTCCTCGAGCGATTATTTTCGTGTCTTAAAATAACCATGAAAAAAAGCCCAAAAAGTTGCCTAAAAAAATCATAGATGAAAGAACTTTTGGGTTGAAGTCGATTCAAACTCACCGCGCTTTTTGTTTTTTTTTTTAATTTCATTATTATTGCATTGGAACTGCGAAAATGCAATTTCCTCGATGGAATACGAATAACTTTTAAATTTAACAAATAAATTTACCATCATAATGTAAAAAGCATACACACAGTAACAGTTAATTCTCATATCATAAAAAATGTAAAAATTCATCATAAAAATCGTCATTTTCATCGAATTCATGAAAACGCAGTTTCTCAAATAATAAAAAGCGAAATTTTAAAGCCACGTGTAATTATGCAATTAAATATATTGAGTTTAATATGGAATTATGCACTTGATTTATGGTAAGTTTAATATGAAGGAATTATCAAAACTCTTGTAAGCATAAACGTGGTATACAGT
This sequence comes from Trichopria drosophilae, assembly GCA_030407085.1. Taxonomy (NCBI): domain Eukaryota; kingdom Metazoa; phylum Arthropoda; class Insecta; order Hymenoptera; family Diapriidae; genus Trichopria; species Trichopria drosophilae. The sequence goes on along the minus strand of CM059583.1, from coordinate 189,963,105 downwards.
GAGAAAACTTACAAAAGAAAAGATTTTCGATCGTATTCACTGAGGACCAAAGGTGTGTTGGCCGTAGTCGGCCAACATAAAATGGCAATTACAGCGGGAAATCGTTTTAAAAAATTCTTTATAAAAAAAAATACATTTTTATAACAACATTAAAAATGTTTGTGGATAATTTCTATACAGGGTGATCGGCCAACCATTACCCAGCCGCTAACTCTAGATTCTACAGATAATTCTGAACAACTTTTTCCTCTAAAAAAATGTTCGGGAAGGTAGAGTTTTTAAGTTATTCAACACTAAAATTTAGGTGAAAAAATCACATTTGTTGAAATATCTCAACTCGGTTTGAAGGTACCTTAACAAACCGGAGCTCATTTTAAAGATATTTTAAAGCTCCATAAATTGTCTCTATTGGTTTTTGATCTACAATGAATATCTCTCTTGTTATAGCCATAAAAACGGGATAAATGCCGATTTTTCAGGGTTTTCGCGTTTAACTCGTTTCGACACATAGTTACCGAAATATCACACGGAAAAAAGTTGTAGGCCTTGAAAAAACAAAAATTTTTTGTCCTCTAATACGATGCGATTAAATTAAAACTGAACCCTACAAGAGCCTCGTAAAGTTGACAAAATACAGTTCGACAAATAAATCGATATTAATAACAAAATGTTATGAAAACGAGTACAAATAGGGTTCAGTTTTAATTTAATCGCATCGTATTAGAGGACAAAAAATGTTTGTCTTTTCAAGGCCTACAACTTTTTCCAGTGTGATATTTCGATAGCTATGTGTCCAAACGAGTTAGACGCGAAAAACCTGAAAAATCGGTATTTACCCCCGTTTTTATGGCTATAACAAGAGAAATATTCATTGCAGGTCAAAAATCAACAGATACAACTTATATAGCTTGAAAATATCTTTAAAATGAGCTTCGGTTCGTTAAGATACCTTCATACAGAGCCGAGATATTTCATAAAAAGTGATTTTGTCCCCCTAAATTTTAGTGTTGAATAACTTAAAAACTCTACCTTCCCGGACATTTTTTCAGAGGAAAAAGTTGCTCAGAATTATCTGTACAATCTACAGTTAGCCGCTGGGTGATGGTTGGCCGATCACCCTGTATACACTCTAAAATGTTTGGAGTAAATTTCGGGGATTGACTTTTTGTTACGCGCGTTTTGTAAAGAATCGAAAAATATTTGACACGTATTTTTTTGTTTCGGCAGACATGACGCTTTAAGGGTTGAAAATAGGGATTGAAATATTGAATTTTTTAATAAACGGATACATTTCCTTCCAGTGCTGACATGCGATTTATTTGTAACTTCATGTATTTATGTAATTTTATGCGCTCATCACGAATATGACCACGAAAATGGTCGGCAAGGTCATTTTCAAGGTCAAAACTAAAAAAAAAAGCTCAATAACACGTTGTCTACAAATTTTTCAATATTTTACATTTTGTAGCAAATTGTTTAAACAAAGATTGTTCAAACCAACTGGTTAGAATGCATAAATAAGTGAAATGCGCATTTGTTCAAATACATATTTACTTATTAGAAAGAAATGATGCTTTTCAATATATACCTGTAAAAGCAAAAGAAAACAAAGCGTTTTTTGAGCTTTTTTTAGTTTGGACCTTGAAAATGACCATTCCCGTGGTCATATTCGTGATGAGAGCATAAAATTACATAAATATATGAAGTTACAAATAAATCGCATGTCAGCACTGGAAGGAAATGTGTCCGTTTATTAAAAAATTCAATGTTTCAATCCCTATTTTCATCCCTTAATCCTTTCAGTCACGAATTTTTCCAGCCACGGAATTTTTTTGAAATGTTGTATACTTGAGTTTTTGAGGTCGCTTATTATGAATCCGGTGTCAGATTTTCAAAATTCAAAATGGCGGATCCAATATGGCCGACCAAAAATTTGAAAGATAATTAATTTAGCTAATATTTGGTATATAGGGGTTTTGTATTCTTTTTTCGTTTTTTTTTTTTATATTTGGGTTCGTAATCAGCGACATAAAAATCCCTATATACCAAATATTAGACAAAATCATAATTTTTTAACATTTTTGTAGGCCATATTAGATTCGCCATTTTGAATTTTGAAAATCTGACACCGGATTTGTAGTTAGCAACATCAAAAACTCCGGCATACCGAATTTCAAATAATAATAGCGATTAGTTCTTCCTGACATGAATTTCTTTTGAAAATTATGCCTTTTTTGGTACTAATTTGTTAATAAAAATAATTATTTAAAATAATTTTGTAATATTATTGTTTGTCAACAGTTATTGGACTCTTAGGAAAGCCAGGAACAAAAAAATCGCATTGAAATCGAGAACTATCTGTTCAAAAACCTTAAAAAAACGAGAGCATCTAGGTGGGACACTGGTGTCCGCCTGTGACTAAAAGGGTTAAAACGTCATGTCTGCCGAAACAAAAAAAAAACTTATCAAATATTTTTCGATTCTCTACAAAACGCGCGTAACAAAAAATCAATCCCAGAGTGGGACATGGGTAGTGTTACTTTTGAGTTGGACTACATTTGAGTTCTTACGAGTCAAAATATATTATTCTGGCGTCAATAAATGCGGGGAAAAAAATTAAGGTGACTGAATACTGTATAGACAGGACTATTTATTACGAGGCCGGTTTTTTTATTTACAATCGCTATAACATAGCCCATTTTGAATGGTTTGAAACGAATAAAAATCGAAACCAGCTTATTTTACTAGTAGTAGTAGTAGTATTTACTACTCATATATAGAGATTACATTTCCCATTGAGAAGGGTTCCGAAAAAATATTTCAATACATTTATTTTACTAATTTATAAAAATAATACAGCTTATTTTACAAATTTAGGTATATTTATAAAATTTTAATATAATGCTATTTAGCAAGATGTAAAGAAGAACATGAAGGTTCCAGAATTTGACTTAATCATGGTGGCCGCTTTTTTCTCGGAAAAAAATTCCCCGACTTTTCCCAGATTTTTCCCTGACCAATATTTTAATGATATCTATTAAAAATAAACAATACGGATAAAAATGTTTTAAAAACAGCTACACATTTTCAATAAATTCTTTATTTTTTCAATCAACAACGAGTAGTATATTCGAAAACATATTATCTATAAAAATCCAGAAAAAAAACTCATGTTCCTGCGGATTTTTTCGTGTTTAATTCAAAATAATAGTAGAAAATTTGTTGGGGGTTCTCAAAACTTGTTATAAAATGTCAAGTTCTGCGGTAATATGTTAGACAATAATTATAAATGTTGATAAATTTTAGAATTTAGGCGATTTTGGACAGTATATTCAAAGTATTGTTAAAATTCTTAGGAATGTTGACAATAACAAAAAATTGCCATAAATTTTATATTTTTCAAATACTATTGGACAAATATCAACTACTTAAAATAGAAATGGTAAAATAATCATTTAAACAAATTAATATTCTCAAAATTTGGGAGTTTTGTGCTGTTTTCAACATTTCAAAAATTTTTCTACGATTTTTAGCCTTTTTATGCAATTTCAAAGATTTTTGAAGATTTAAAAAAATGTATGAAAGTTTTCTATCATTTTCAAAAGGTTTTATTTATACAAATATTTGTTTAAATAGAGAATTAGTATGGCAAATATTTTTGAAATATTCTGTAAAGTATCTTTATAGAAAGATAAATATCTTTAAATATAAAATTGTTTGCATTTATTTTTGTTAAACTATTAAATTTTGTTCAAATCTGTTAGAATATATTCAATACCAAAATGTGTTATTGTTAAACGTGTTTATTTTTGTTGCAATGTACCAGAACGTTTAAAACTGAGCAGTACCACAAATATATTTAATTTAAGATTATTTTTTTTTCTCAAAATTGTTGGTTTTTGGTGAAATCTGTCGAAAATGTTCAAAACTGAAATATGTTATTGATAAAAAACGTCAATGTTTGTTTAAATTTGTGAGAAAGCATTTAAAATCATTTAAAAGAATTTTATGCGAAACACGATAAATAAAGCATTTTTCTGAATATGAAATTGTGCGATTTTTTGTTAAATAATGTTTTTCACTTTTTAAAGATTTGTCTACAATTTACTTTTTCCCTGACCAATTTTGAAATTCCATGACTTTTCCCTGATTCCCTGAACAATTTTGAAATTCCTTGACATTTCCCTGATTTCCCGGTTTTCCCTGACGATGGCCACCATGTTAATGAACATAGAATTAATCAGAAATCTACTTTTCTAAGAGGATTTCCTACAGAATATGTTACGATTTTTTTCTTTCGGAAATAATCTAATTTTCAATTATAACCGCGTTACCGGATTCGACGTTTTGAATTTTGAGAATCCGTAATTGAATATAAAACACATTACGGACCTATTTATTGACGAGAAACGTAAAAGAACTAAATTGTTTTGGGCCGCCATGTAGAATCCATTATTAAGGTAGTGAAATGTATTAAAAATTGATCAGGAATATTTAAAAAATCAAAATGTTATATATCGAGACGAACATTTTGTATTAACATCGATTTATATCATAAAAATTCATGAAAAAGACGATTTTGGGCATTTTTACGCATGTCTATTTTTAATAGACTGCAGGAAAAAAATGTTTAACTAATTTGTCAGTAGACTAGATCGACACCCATTTTTCATTTGAAAAAATTTCAGTAACTTTTTAAAATAGTCTGTTGTTTTTCTTTGATCCCATAAAATAAAAGAATATATTCCCAAAAATAGTAAAATAAATTAGTTTCATTCTCATATTTTCATTTTCGATTCGATGTAGTTTTTAAAATTAACTAAAATTTCTGTCATCTTTGTCATTAATGGATTAATAAGTTCTGCAATGATTTAATTAAATTGTAGATCATTTTCGCACCATATCACGTCCATAATGTGTATTTAAAAATTATAAATTGACGAAATTTTTTTAGTTTTAAACGTTTTTATGAATAGATAACCAGAGAGAAAGAAACAAAATAGTTTATGATATGCTACACGACTTACTCTTCATAGATTAACGAGTTACTATTACTCTCATGGATTATTGGGATACGAATATATTAATTCTATCCTCTCGTATGTATATTTCACATAAATAGCGAATGTTTGCCTGTGATGTACAACTTATTTTTTTTTTAATAATGAAACTAATTTGTATAATATACGAAAATATGTTACATTAACCCTTTAACGCCGAGAAGTCCTGAAATTCTACTTCAACTTCTTAAGTATATAAATTGTACAAATAATTGTTTTTTTTTTCTAAACTAACGTATCTAGAAGTTTTAGAGGTCGCTCTTCTCGATTATCGGGTTTAGAACATTTAAAAATAAGTCTTTTCACGAGATTTTTAATGTTTTTTGTAAAAATATCGTTTTTTACGACATTTTTCCTCAATGAATCCAAACATCAAAATTCTGCGCTTCCACCGGCTTCTAATGCACGTAATCGGTGGACCCGATAGTTCTACTAAAGATTTGTGGAGGAAAACAATTTTTTTAAAGCTTGGCATATCCAAAATGGCGGCCGCAATGACAAATTTTTATCTCGGAAACTATAGACTTGAGAGAAATTTTTCTCAGAACAAAAATATCTTAGAATTGGCCAAAGAATACCCTCAATTTTTGTTAGAATGATAAAATAACAGCTGATTATTTTATAAATAAAATGATATGATGTACTAAAATTCCTCCATTTTATAAAAAATCGATATTTTAAAAATCTACTGTGACAAATATATTTTTTTACTTAGGAAACTAAAGCGGTTATCTTACATATTTTAAGAAATTTTTCGTACAATTCTGCTTAAACCTCTTAAAATATACCTTCCATGAAGTTTCTAGGGACAAAAACATTTTTTTGTTGGTACACGGAAAATTTAAATTTTGTTTTTTATTTGACGAAGTAGTTCAAAGATTTGTTCATCAATTTCAACTTTTTAGCCAATTACTTTTACTATTGCAATAAACAAAAATAAAAATTCTTCAATATTCTATAAAAATAGATATAACCCCTTAAAATTACGCATTCAACATAGTCAATAAGCCTTCAAAGGCATTTAGAATTGTGGTATCACATCTAAAATGGTAACAACTAATTTAAAAAACGATTTTTTAATAATTATATTACTACTAATTTTTTATTAAACGTTTTACGTCATTTACCTTCAATAATGTGCAGTAATGAGATGTAATCGAAAAATAGTTCAGTATATTTGAGGATAATTTATAACTTAACTTAAAAAAGTAAAAAACTGATTCGTAGAAATTAGTTAAGATTATGAGGCTTGTACCAAACTATCGAAAAGTATATTAAAGTAGGCTGATGTAAACATGTTTATGTACGCAAACACGTAACAAGAAATTACATAAATTACTTAACACATAAAAGGGTCCTTTTCGGCAAAACAGAAAAAAACTTTTATATAAACGATTTCTATAGAAGATATTGTGAATGCTTAAAGATATATCACATTATTGTCAAAAACGAATATCAATTCGCTGACGATTCATGGTCATCTTTACAATAGATAATCTAAAGTTAACTTCAACAGATTATCTTGCATCGAATTTTTTCACTTTAATGGTTCCCATTTTTTCAAAAATCTTAAAATCATCCAGCCTTTCCATCTTTAACATCGCACAAAAATTTGAATAATAAAATTGTGAAAATCTATAATTTTTATTATTTCTAATCGAGTTACGAGTGTCTGATTCTGTCATCAGAAAAAATTAGGTAGAACAATTAAAAGTATGCATCACAAAAAGTCGGACATCAAATATTTATTATGAATTTACTTTAAAAATTATATATATGTTATTTGTATAATAAAATCAAATTTACAGAATTTCGATTGATCTTTTCAATAGTCAAAGGTTTTAATTGGGTATCTTTACTTTTTTAAGTGAATTTAATAATTGCTTATCATCAAATTCGCAATACCTAAAACGAACATTACCTTTGCCATCATCGATATGGGTGATTCTCCAAAAATAGGGCATTTTCAAGAATGAAAATTTTTTTTTTTAAGTTACTGTAAATTCGTTTTTTTTATTGGATTCTTGCTTATTAGCACCAAGTTAAGTTATTGTTAAAGTAGTCATTCTACAAAATTATTTTAAAGGAAAGGGGAAGACATTTACTATGACGCATTTTCATACGGCTGTATAAACCAACAATTGCTTATTAAAAACTTGAAAAAAATAACTCTAAAGAGTCAAAAACATAATGTACATATCTGATTTAGTGCATTTTTGTGAATAAATGAACATTATTTATTAAGTAATAATTAAAAAATTAAGAAAAACATATGAATTTTTGAAGAAGTTTTAGACAAAATAAATTTATTAAAGTTAATGTGTCGTTGGTTAGTAACTACAATGATAATATTATATTCATAATTTTAATAAATAATATTATTTCATAATAAACTTGATTCATAACGTTGTAACAAATATAAAGTTTAATTTTGTGGTTTTTTCAATTATATTTAAATAAATGTCTAAAAGGAAGAGAAATATAAATGTTATTTATGATTTGAAAAATATTTTCTGCTACGGGTTACACTTTGTTCTTGTTTCGTACCTGATACGCCAAATGTTTGGTAACGACAATGAAGGTGACGACAATGAAAATTTGTAAAAAAAATCCAATTTTCCATATTTTAAACAATAATAAATTAAAAAAACAAATTGCCAGTAACGTTTATTCCTTTAATCTTTAAGTTTTCATCGTTTTTTAATTGCTGTTTGTATAAAAATACCAAAATTAGGACGGGTGACGACAATTAATTTAATAAAAATACGCGGTATTTTTATACAGTTTTTACTTGTTCATGAGGTAAATATGTTCTCTTTTCAATTTTCTATGGAGGATTAGTAAAGTGTTTTTTTTTCTTTGATTTTCTCATAAGTTTTAGTAAAAAAGTTAATTATTTCCAGTTCGTTTATACCAGTTTACGCATTGTCGTTACCTCATAGAAATTTCTTAAGACATTAATATTTCAATAATTATAACTATATATATAGATTTAATTAAATATTATACAGAGAGAAATTGTACAGTTTGAGCTGTACTATAGAAATATTATTTGAATAAATTAAAATAATTCGGTTTCTTAATAGCGCTAATATTTTAAAGTTTTGAACTTAGAGGTTTGGACATATCAAAAATGCTACTTTTAGTCTTTAAATGTCTTAAGTTTTTTGTTACAAAAGTATTATTTTTTCAAATTAACATGGGTCAGGGATATTTATTTAACATTTCTATCGAAATTTAATAATTTATTGTCAAAGTTTTGGTATGATATAACGTAAAGACACGAAAATACCTAAAAATCCAAAAAATAATAAAAAATAAACAGAAACTGTATAAGCCACAGAACATTTTGCACAAAAGAAACATTTTTCGTGCTTGAATTCTAATTTTTATTATTGCTACTGAAATCCATATATCGCCTGAATTAACGATCGGAACACTTATAAAAGTAGTTCTACTATTAAAAACAAACAAATTCTTTGGTTTTAGGTTGTATTATCCGTTTTCGGTGGCTGATTATACAGTCGGTAGTTTTAAAAATAAAAAATATGGTCGACGAATTTGTTAAAAATCTCTTATAGATCCTAACTCAAGTTTTTTTACGTCCAAGTTTGATGTTAAATTTTTTAAAGCAAAATATTAAAAAATGTAATTTTCCTTCACATTTTTTGAATTTAAGTTAACGATTAAACGATTTTATGATTTCGTTATTAAAATATAAAAAACGTTCTGGCAATTGTACTCCGACCAATTATTTTTACTTTCAATCTTTTAAAATACGTTTTCTGATCTCATATTAATTAATTTATTTGGCCGTAAAAGAATCTGTACAAAAATTAATATAGAATATTTTTCGTAAATTTTTGAATAACCTTTCTTTAAAATAATATATATATTAACGAATTATTATTATAATAAAAGTCTGCTTGAAAGTTTTAAAATAATTTATTACCTTTATAATATGAATTTATCGAAATAAGAAAAGTTCCGTTTTGAAAATAGTAAAAACATGATTTTTTCCTCGTTTATTAATCGATTTTTATTGATTTCATAAAAAAACTATAATAAGTGCTGTATATATTTAAAATTCGAGTTATTTTACAGAAAAATACATTGTATAAGGTATATTCACAATGCGTGATTATCGTATCATCACGTGTCCCATTATAACTTCAACACCACCTAGAATTACAGATACCTATCGTGATGAATCGGTTTAAATTTCTATAATTTTTGTAATCTACTGTAAATTACTGCGAAATTTATTTTATTTCGTCGTGATTTATGTCTTGATGTTTCGGCTGGAATTTACCACTAAATGAGACATTTCATGTTTACTAAAATATTAAAAGCAATCATATCGACGTTTATAACAAATATTCCATCGGATTGGTACATAGATCTCACAAAAATTACATGGAATTGTAATTTTATAACTTGTGAGAAATACGAATAAGTGTAAATTTCAGCTTTAGGGGTTAGGTGTCGATTTAGAATGTCCCAAATACCAAATAAAGTTTATTCACCTTCATATACTCTAAATAAAAAATTAACAACTTATGTATTATATAAAATGTTGATACTCTTCCATTTCTAATCGTACTTAAAGCATCAAATAAATTGACAGTCACTTTTGTGTAAAACATAACTTACTTATAGCAGAAGAACTTCATAAGTGCATGCACATTTTACGCACAATTTTACGTATTTTTAAGAGGAAAATTGAGAAGTATTGCTTATATATTTCCTAAAAAATATAATTTCAAAACTATTTAAGCAGTTTTAGTAACGCTTCTTTATTAAAACAAATAACCCCTTCGCAATAGTTCACTTGTAGAAGAAATGTCAAAATTAGTTTCATCAAATCGCTTTTATATTTCTATAAAAAAGTGTTTAACCCATTAACGACCAAGATGACGAGCTTTCTAGCTCATTTTCAAAGCTCTCTAGCAAATCGAAAAATAAAAATATTATAATGAAACCATTTTACTATTTTTGAGTATGCTCTATCGATTTATGGGATCAAAATTGAGTTTACCGCAGAAAAACAATATGGCGGATTTTATCTGAAATAGTACCGAAGAATCGAAAAATTTTTTTGACTGGATAATGGATGACGATCCATTTGAAACTATTGACAAAGGTGGACAAATAAGTTGCAGTTTAAAGAGAAAATGTATTTATTCAGCTCTATTCAGTTTATCCCATTAAAAATGGTGTAAAAGTGTGCAAATTTCCAGAAACACGTATTTTTCCTAAATATTTCTGAAATAAATTGATATTAATCAAAATTTTAATCTAAAAATGTAAAATTTCCATTTATTAAATATCCCTTTGTTTATTGTTTTTTTTTTTGTATTTTTTTTCGTTTTTTTTTTGTTTTTTTCTTTTTTTTTTAATATTTTTTTTAGTTTTATGTATTTTTATTATAATTTTTGAAAACTTTACAGAAAATAAGTGTACCGAATCAGAAGTTCCGGGTTTCAGTAATTTTTTCCCAAGAATCATCAAAATCATTCACAAAACGATCTAGAACACTTTTTCACGGAAATTATACTTAGAATGTGATACAATTTTGTTCATCCGGAAATAATGTAATTTTCAATATTCTACCCGCCATTTTGAAAATTCCTCGTTATATTTCGGTTCAATATAATCCAAACATGAAAAAATGCAATAAAACAAAGCACTGAAACATTTACCGACGCGGAATGTGAAAAATTCCATTCTTTTTTTAATTTATAGGACCGCCATATTGAATCCGTCATTACTAACCTCGTCAAATATATTAAAAAGTGACCATGGATATATAATAAATGGAAATTTTACATTTTCAGATACATAAAACTTATTTTGTGTAAAGTTTTGAAAAATTATAATAAAAATACATAAAACAAAAAAAAAATATTACAAAAAAAGAGAAAAAACAAACAAAAAAAAACAAACAAAAAAAAACAACAAAAACGAAAAAAAAATACAAAAAAAAAACAATAAACAAACATGGTGGCCGCTTTTTTCTCAGAAAAAAATTCCCCGACTTTTCCCAGATTTTTCCCTGACCAATATTTTAATGATATCTATTAAAAATAAACAATACGGATAAAAATGTTTTAAAAACAGCTACACATTTTCAATAAATTATTTATTTTTTCAATCAACAATGAGTAGTATATTCTAAAACATATTATGTATCTATAAAAATCCAGAAAAAAAACTCATGTTCCTGCGGATTTTTTCGTGTTTAATTCAAAATAATAGTAGAAAATTTGTTGGGGGTTCTTTGTCAAAATTTGTTATAAAATGTCAAGTTCTGCGGTAATATGTTAGACAATAATTATAAATGTTGATAAATTTTAGAATTTAGGCGATTTTGGACAGTATATTCAAAGTATTGTTAAAATTCTTAGGAATGTTGACAATAACAAAAAATTGCCGTAAATTTTATATTTTTCAAATACTATTGGACAAATATCAACTACTTAAAATAGAAATGGTAAAATAATCATTTAAACAAATTAATATTCTCAAAATTTGGGAGTTTTGTGCTGTTTTCAACATTTTAAAAATTTTTCTACGATTTTTAGCCTTTTTATGCAATTTCAAAGATTTTTGAAGATTTAAAAAAATGTATGAAAGTTTTCTATCATTTTCAAAAGGTTTTATTTATACAAATATTTGTTTAAATAGAGAATTAGTATGGCAAATATTTTTGAAATATTCTGTAAAGTATCTTTATAGAAAGATAAATATCTTTAAATATAACATTGTTGGCATTTATTTTTGTTAAACTATTAAATTTTATTCAAATTTGTTAGAATATATTCAATACCGAAATGTGTTATTGTTAAACGTGTTTATTTTTGTTGCAATGTACCAGAACGTTTAAAACTGGGCAGTACCACAAATATATTTAATTTAAGATTATTTTTTTTCTCAAAATTGTTGGTTTTTGGTGAAATCTGTCGAAAATGTTCAAAACTGAAATATGTTATTGATAAAAAACGTCAATGTTTGTTTAAATTTGTGAGAAAGCATTTAAAATCATTTAAAAGAATTTTATACACGATAAATAAAGCATTTTTCTGAATATGAAATTGTGCGATTTTTCGTTAAATAATGTTTTTCACTTTTTAAAGATTTGTCTACAATTTACTTTTTCCCTGACCAATTTTGAAATTCCCTGACTTTTCCCTGATTTCCCGGTTTTCCCTGACAGTGGCCACCATGACAAAGGGATATTTAATAAATGGAAATTTAACATTTTCAGATTAAAATATTGATTAATGTCAATTTATTTCAGAAATATTTAGGAAAAATACGTATTTTTGCAAATTTTCACACTTTTCCACCATTTTTAATAGGATAAACTGAATGGAGCTGAATAAAAACATTTCCCCCTTAAACTACAACTTATTTGTCCACCTTTGTCCATAGTTTCGAATGGATCGCCATCCATTATCCACTCCAAAAAAATTGCCGAAAAAAAAAAATTCCAATTTTTCGGTCCTATTTCAGATAAAATCCGCCATATTGTTTTTCTGCGGCAAGGAAACTCAATTTTGACCCCATAAATCGATAGGGCATACTCAAAAATAGTAAAATAAGTTGGTTTCATTATGGTATTTTCATTTTTCCATTTACTAGAGAGCTTTGAAAATTAATTAAAAATCTTGTCATCTTGGTCGTTAATGGGTTAAGTGAACTTAGGGGTTCTTAAAAATTGTGCCAGAACATGAATATATCGGGGAAATATTCGCTTAATCTTTGAACCTCGAAATAATATCCGAGATCGTAAGTAAATAAAATCTGTACTAATCATATCTGATATAAAATTACATCTTAATACCCAAAAATAATATCTTTTTCAATTATCTTTTCGATCAATTCAGCTGAAAATCATATTATAAATTATACTTTTACCAAATTCAAAATGGCGCACAAAAATTAAACCCCCTTAATTAATGTAAATTTATTTATATAAAAAACAGAGTATACTTTTGTTAAGAGGAGGCACCACCTTCAAAATCAACTCTATGAAATACACCTTTAACAAATTTGAAACTATTGTTTCTTTTGTCATTTTTGACGAGGAATTCAGTGGTGCTAGAATAAAAAGCGTAAGAAATTTTTTTGACCCATAAATTGTAGTTTAAACAAAAATTTGTTGTTTTGAACTAATGCAACTACATTTTTCTAACTTAATTTAAAAATTCAAAAAAGTTAGGGTGAGCATAAAAACATGTTTTCTACAACCTCTCGTATGGATTTTAAAAAATTCCGATTTTTTCAAAAATAAATTTTTTGTAGAGAACAACACAATTTTTTTAAGCGTAAAAAAAAAGTTTTACATTTTTTATTCTAACACCACTAAATTCCACGTTAAAAATTACTCAGGAAATAATTTTTTTTACCTCTAAATTTTAGCGCGAAAAAAATTTGTTTTTTCGAAAAAATGCTTCTACATTTTTTTTAATTAATGTAAAAATTCAAGAAAATTAGGGTGAACATGGAAACACATTTTCTACAGCCTCTCGTATGGATTTTAAAAAATTCCGATTTTTTCGAAAAAGAAAATTTTTTTTTGGGTCAAACAAATTTTTTACACTTTTTATTCTAGCACCACGGAATTCCACGTCAAAAATTACTAAAGAGATAATTTTTTCAAATTTTTTAAAGCTGTATGTCATACAGCTGATTTAAAGGTGGTGCCTCCCCTTAATAACTTTTGATGAAATAAATTTTAAGTTTAAAGTTCAAAGAATGTAATATAAATATTTAGCATTCTAAAAAACCTTTATGAATACGATTTGTAAAAATTACTTAAAAAATTACTTCTGCAAAAAAAAACTCGTATAAAAAAGTTGAATACAAAATGTTTAAGTTTGGGAATAGCTGATTGGGAATTCTTCATTCATTTTTGCTAATCCAAAATAGTAGATTAAATATGTGGGACAAAAATTCAATTCTACTTATTATACTTCTTTAACAAAAAATACTTTTATCCATTTACGTATTAAAGGCTTCAAGAATTAGTACTAAAAGTTGCGAATTTATTCTAAATACTAAAGAAACTAACCATTAAATTCTACTAATCAACATCAACTTTTTTCACCAACACCTGATTTTAATCACGAAACTATCTCCTTAAACTTATCTCAAGATTCCCCTTAAAAAAAAAACGATCGATCCTCGAGCAAGTATAAAATTCAACGTTTAAAATAAACCAAGTTTTTTTTATTCTACATATTTTTTACAGTGGATAAAGAGCGAACGAAAAGTACATTTACAAAAAAATCACGTGGACTTGAAATTACAAATTACACCTAAATTCGCCGCGTAAAGAACACTCACTCTCGATTTCCGGTCCAGCAGAGATAAATTTCGTGTGTGCCTGAACAGTTGTGCTCGTTGGTTGGCCGTTGATGGATACGCTCGGCGCCGCGAAACCAGGTGGCGGTTGCATCGCCCAGTGTTGAGTCGCTGGAGCGCTCTGTTCCTGAAAGAACGATATCCAAAAAAAAAAACCGTTACCATCCATCAACCATAAATACACAAATTACATGCGTTACACCAGTGTCGGGCCAGTTACCAAAATGATCATTAAATTTCTACCATTTTAAGCCCAAAAGAACAAATTGAAACTTTTAAGGTTATGTTACCCGCGCCTTGCGTAGACTTTCGTGTCGTTCGATTGTCTGACTACTGCAGTTCTATTGCGAAAGAAATAAATAATAGACAGGCATTTCAATACTAAGTACTCCACTACTAATACCAATCTAGAACTAAATAGGAAAAAGAAAGTACAGAGAACTAATTTACAATCGTGCAATGAAATAAAAGATATTACGGCGATGCAAAGGCGAACAACTAAACGACACTAGTCTTAGGCAAGTCCCTCAGGTCCGTCACTGGTTTTACCACATCTAAACAACTTGTTTACGAAAAGCTTTGATTTCGTGCATGGGAATTACAAAATGTGGCGCGGTACTTGGTCGTGTTTTTTTTTTTCGATTTTTCGCGCTTCCGGCGCTTCTCGGTGTCTGGATTGACTTAATAATGGATTTACTTTCAAGTACCTGATGCGCATTGTGTGACACATTTTGTGAAGGGTGCGCGTGCGGAAATTGCCATGTGCTCGTAGTACTCTGGAATGGTAGTTGCCGTGATGAACTCACTATGGCTGGATCAATCGAAGTCCAGTCAGCGATTGGTCCGAAGTTGTTCCAGCCTCCTTTCTGGTGGAGGGTCTGGTGGTGGAACTGTTGCTGCTGCTGTTGCTGTTGTTGCTGCTGCTGCTGCTGCTGTTGCTGCTGGCAGCTCAGCTCGCACCAGTCCTTCAGGGAATATATCGTATCCCCCGCGCACTTACCCACTCCTGTTATTGAACAGCGAATCCAAATTATCGTAAATCCAACATTTTTTAAAAGAACGAACAATTTTTGTATTGCTGGGATAGTTTTACCTCGACCTCGTACGTAAAAAAATTACACGGAAAGTGCAAAATATGTGTGAAATAAAATATTAAAGTACTAAATGTAATAAAACTATTTACCATCAAAAATTGTAATAACATAAACTGCAGCTAATGTTTCACACAGTAAGATCAAAAGTTTGGACATATAAATAGTGCATTCCCTTAGGTTTTTTATCGATTCGTTACATAACCTATAATCGAGTCGTTTAGAACTGTCGTATTTTTATCATATCTTGGTTGCTCCTAATTCTGCCTCAATAATTTATTTATCATAGTGAGTGTAAAATTCGATTTCACTCCTGGATTTGGTAAACTTTTACCGGCTTGATAAAAAAATATAACTCTTTAGTTATCACATTCACAAATATCCCAAGTAGCACAAAATTTTAAGAAAGTTTTTGTAACTAACGTTTTTAAAACTACCATTATTGGAAATCGTACAACTAAAATATTTTAGTAGCTTATACAACTTTTTCTTGATGTTGAAACGTTTTTACAACTCCATAAACGTTATTTATCTTGTAATATGTACTTCAAGCCATTAAAACGTTTTTAAAACGTTTTAAATCTTATACATTTTTTTAAACTCTTAATTTCTACTCCAATCATCATATGTGTTTCAAAATCGATACAGCTTATGGTCTCATTGACAGAGCAATTAAACTTTCGCACATTAAATTTCGACAGAAAAATTTAAATAATGTTAGAGAAATTTTAAAAAAATAATAGTTATCCTGACTTTATTATTGATGAATGTTTTAGAAAAAGAGTTTTCAAACTATACAATACTTTTAGCGCCAAAAATGATAGAAGATATAAAAGTTAGGATTCCTTACATAAGAGTTATTTCTGAACAAATTAAGAACAACTTTTTAGATCAAAACGTTGGAATTGTATACAAACCAATTAATACCAATATAGGAGTAATCAAACCTTTTAAAGATAAATTGGATAAATTCCATCAAAAAGATTTAATTTATGAGATTAAATGTAAGGATTGCAATGGAGCATATATAGGAGAAACAGGCAGACTGCTCAAAAATAGAATTAAAGAACACAAAAAGTATATCGAAGGAGATGAGAATAAATACACAGGCGTAACTTTATAAAGAATTAATAATGACCATTCTTTCGATTTTGAAAATGTTAGAATTATTCAAATACGAAGAAATAAACATATGGAAAATTACTTTATGAAAAATGATCCTAATACAGTTAATATTTCTTTCGAAAAATCAAATCTACCTGAAATTTATTTTTCTCTTTTAAACTTACAACCATAAACAATAACAATGTTTACTTGAATCGTATTATTTTCGCTTTCGACAATTTCCAACAACTTTTCAATATATAAGCGAGCCTTCAACATTGCAGTTCAATATAAAAAAAAAATTAAAAGTACTTTGAGATACCGTGACGATCGTTTTGAAAGAACAATCTGTCTTGAAGTTACAGCACCTCAAATGTACCTAATAAACGTACTTTTTCCACTTTTAGGTTAAAATATCTCAAAACCCTGACGTATATGGGTGATTCTCCGGAAACAGGGCATTTTCGTGTCTTTACGTTATATCTTACAAAAACTTTGACAATAAATTATTAAATTTCGATAGAAATGTTAAATAAATATCCCTGGCCCATGTTAATTTGAAAAAATAATACTTTTGTTACAAAAAACTGCTGTAAAATGACATTTAAAGACTAAAAGTAACATTTTTGATATGTCCAAACCTCTAAGTTCAAAACTTTAAAATATTAGCGCTATTAAGAAACCGAATTATTTTAATTTATTGAAATAATATTTCTATGGTATAGCTCAAACTGTACAATTTCTCTCTGTATAATATTTAATTAAATCAATATATATACTTATAATGATTGAAATATTAATGTCTTAAGAAATTTCTATGAGGTAACGACAATGCGTAAACTGGTATAAATGAACTGGAAATAATTAACTTTTTTACTAAAACTTATGAGAAAATCAAAGAAAAAACACTGCACTTTACTAATCCTCCATAGAAAATTGAAAAGAGAACATATTTACCTCATGAACAAGTAAAAACTGTATAAAAATACCACATATTTTTATTAAATTAATTGTCGTCACCCGTCCTAATTTTGGTATTTTGATACAAACAGCAATTAAAAAACGATGAAAACTTAAATATTAAAGGAATAAACGTGACTGGCAATTTGTTTTTTAATTTATTATTGTTTAAAATATGTAAAATTGGATTTTTTTACAAATTTTCATTGTCGTCACCTTCATTGTCGTTACCAAACATTTGGCGTATCAGGTACGAAACAAGAACAAAGTGTAACCCCTAGCAGAAAATATTTTTCAAATCATAAATAACATTTATATTTCTCTTCCTCTTAGACATTTATTTAAATATAATTGAAAAAAACCACAAAATTAAACTTTATATTTGTTACAACGTTATGAATCAAGTTTATTATGAAATAATATTATTTATTAAAATTATGAATATAATATTATCATTGTAGTTACTAACCAACGACACATTAACTTTAATAAATTTATTTTGTCTAAAACTTCTTCAAAAATTCATGTGTTTTTCTTAATTTTTTAATTATTACTTAATAAATAATTTTCATTTATTTACAAAAATGCACTAAATCAGATATGTACATTATGTTTTTGACTCTTTAGAGTTATTTTTTTCAAGTTTTTAATAAGCAATTGTTGATTTATACAGCCGTATGAAAATGCGTCGTAGTAAAAGTCTTCCCCTTTCCTTTAAAATAAGTTTATAGCGTGACTACTTTAACAATAACTTAACTTGGTGCTAATAAGCAAGAATCCATTAAAAAAAAAACGAATTTACAGTAACTTAAAAAAAAAATTTTCATTCTTGAAAATGCCCTGTTTTTGGAGAATCACCCATATGAGCTATTCTGAGGTCGGATTCGAATTTAGCCAAATACCTTTGGAAAATATGTTCTGGTTTTTGATTCTGTAATTTTCTCAAATTTTGTCGGCCTGTGTAATTGTTATAAGTAAAGTCATATAAACGTATACCCATAATACAACTAGATGTGCTGCTTGGGATCTTTCTTTTTATAACTGTTCAAACTAATTCGAAATTTCAAAAAGAATAAACATTTTTAAGACATGCAAATGGTTTTCTTAGCATTACTCAATTAAAAACAATGAATAGTTCTGTAAGAATCTCGATAATTATAATATAAATTTTATAAAATTTAATTCTCTATTCATGATTTTATAAAAGAATGGCATCAGCTAATTAATTGTACGCTTAAAAAATGAATTTATTTATAAATTACGTTTTAAATCCAATATTAACTAAAAGTTATTGTTTTCTACAAATTATTTTTAATTATTAATATCTTTTTAATTATGAATTTATTCAACAGAATTTGCTTTTTATCGTGATCATATCTTTTCGTACTAATCTCTCACTACACCCTTCATTGTTAAGTGTATGAATTAACGGTACTTAAAAAATTAAAAAAAAAGGGTTTATTATTAAATATCGCAAAAAAAAATTGTTGAAAGAAGGTGCACAAAGTTTATACCGTAATTTCATTGTAAAGCGTATATTGTAGGGTGAATTATAAATGAATTACTAATTTAGGGCTAAAACAGCCTTATATTCCATAACCTCCATATCGTAACTGGTTTAGGAACGTTGATAAGTACGAAAGTAATTTACTCTTGTTAAAACTAACCGAAGCTTAGATGTGAATCTTTATACATTTTATAATTGATTTTTATTTCTTTGTTTATAACTATATTTTTTTACTAATTACTCATTCTGCACTTATGTTTTAACGTTTGATTAAGATCAATATAAACATAGTATATTGCGACACTAGTGCGTAAGATATTTTATGTTATTTAAGTGTATAAAATGCGTCAGAAAAAAGTAAAAAATGTGTAAAATAGCAATTACATTTTGGCACTTCCACATTTGAATTTGTTGACAAGTCCGCGTTTCTATTATCTCTTCAAGGTTGTCAAGAGTTTAGATTTATAATCGATTACTTAATTTGCTTTAGAAGACCCACGACCCAATCCGCGTGAAGCGGATCAGCCATATCAGAAATTGCTACTAAAACACTAGTTTTCGACAAAATAAAACATTAAAAATATCTTTTTTATTTACAAAATCCTTCGAGTTCCATGATCTAATAGATCATTAATAAAACGATTTGTAGGTTGTTATTAAATCTTTCACTGTCCGACACTGATTTTGCCTTTGACAAGCGAAGTATCATTTCTGAATTATTTTTTCGTGCTAAAAACGATGGCGTTAGTAGAATTTTGCTATGATGTCACACTTTGGAGAAAAACATGGTTAAATTTAACCTCATTTTTTAATTGAACTTACTAACCTCATTTGAAATTGAACTTTGCCTGTAAAAAATAAATTCTCTTCTGCTGCAAAGTAAACCGAAATAGGGTCAAAAACGCTATTTTTGACACGTTTAACCTCATTTTTCTTCGAAATGTGACATGATAGCAAAATTCTGTGAGTGCCACCAACACAAAAAAAAAATACGTCGAAAATGATAAATCGTTTGCCAAAAGTACATTCTCTTCTGCTACAAAGTAAACTGAAATACGGTCAAAAACCCTATTTTCGACACATTTAATCTCATTTTTCTCCAAAATGTGAAGTGATAGTGAATTTCTGGTAGCACCATCGTTTTCAGTACGAACAAATACTTCGGAATTAATACTTTGCTTATGAAAATTAAATTCCCTTTTGTTATAAAATCAACCGAAATATGACGAGAAACCATGTTTTTTACACATTCAACCACGTTTTTCTTGAATGTGTGACGTGATAGCAAAATTCTGCTAGCGCCATTGTTTTTAGCATAAAAAAATACGACGGAAATGATACTTGGTTTGACAAAGGCATACAAAAAGTAAAATTTTGTCGGTCAGTGTTATTTTTGTTTATAAAAACAAGAAAAGATTTCGTTTACTTTACGAAAGAATCCGTTACAATATTATGTTATTTAAAAAATTCGAGCAATTTCTGAGACATGGCTAATCCGCTTCACGCAAAATTAGTCGTACACTAAAATTACTTACTAATAAGTAAAAATTATACTGTAACTAAAATAATCGTCGATGCTATCAATTTTCTTGGGTGATAATTAAATTATAATCAATAACCTATAACGAATGAAACTAAGACCATCGTACTATATTCTATACTTTGTTATTTATTTATATGGGCAAATCTCTGGAACTTTTAAATTTCAGCCTCTCAATTAATTTTTTTTTTTAAACTTCAAGCACAACATTGTCGTTGGGTATATGTATTCATATCTACATAAGAAGTAAAAATGTACGCTCGTGCATCCTTTTTACTCAACGGCATTAAAACTTTGCGGTACAATGTCCAAAATATTGACCACCGGGATGAGCTTGAAATTTTGATTTTTTGAAAGGTTAATAATTAAATAACGCATTTCCGCCCAATTTTTTAAAAATATCACTTATGTGAGAGTTGAAGAATAGTTCATATATGATCCATATATGATTCATTTTTTCCCGGGTTATCACTTATACATAGACTCGAAATGCATATTTTGTTTTACAATAGCTCTAATTTGAAACACAGTGCTTAAACAAGTATAATAAAGAATTGTTTTTCTTTAAACACATAAAGAACACCAAATTTTATCTGAATAAACATACTTTTAGTTTCTGACCACAATGTTACTAAGCTCACAGTGTTTAATTCATCGTTAAATTACGACTTTATAAATAGTTCTTTCAATAACTTTGAAAATATGTAAAATATAAGAATGCCGCGCACTTTTCATACTTATATAAGGTATTTACTTACCAGCACACCGAACAACAACTTGATATTGGCGATATTTTGAATGTGCCACGAAAAATAGTCAATTTTCTGAAATTGGCACGTTTTTGGAATGTATGTTTACACTTGTATAACATCAACAGTTTAAGGCGCACACGAATGAGTAAAGTGTCAAACACTTTATTATTGTGTCCTTTAATAACCAAAAACAATAAATATTCGATTTCTAAGACGGCGTGGATAATAAATAAACAAGTTTAAATAAGTTTAGAATTTACGAAATTCAAGGGACGAGTACTGTAGGCTCACTCTATACAATTAAATGTGTGGCACATATAATTCATATGAATATATTGCTTTATGAGATGTTTGCCTCCATTTCGCGCAAAAAACACAACGTTAACTCACGCGGCGCAAATACAAGACTCATAAGAGTAAAAAAAAACATGCAAGGGACGCATGAAATTTCATTATTTTTTTATCTATAAGCAGGGTTGGGTAGTGGAAAAGTTAAAAGTTAAAAGTTAAGTTAAAAGTTAACAAATTAATTAATTTTAACTTAAATTAGTTACTTTTTAGATCATTAACTTTTAACTTAACTTAATTAAGTTTTCTTTTTAATTTTTAACTTTTAACTTAACTTTTAACTTAACTTAATTAAGTTTTTTTTTTAATTTTTAACTTTTAACTTTTAGCTTTTAACTTAACTTTTAACTTAACTTTTAACTTAAATTTTAACTTTTAACTTAAATTTTAACTTTTAACTTAACTTTTAACTTTTAGCTTTTAACTTAACTTTTAACTTAACTTTTAACTTAACTTTTAACTTAACTTTTAACATTTAACTTAAATTTTAACTTTTCACTTTTAATTTAACTTTTAACTTAACTTTTTAACTTAACTTTTTAACTTTTATTTTTTTAATTTTTAACTTTTAACTTAACTTTTAACTTTTTTACCAGTTAACTTAACTTCTATTTCAATTAAGTAAATAACGTATTAACTTTTAACTTAACTTAGTTAATATTTTATGGAGTTAACTTTAACTTAACTAAGTTAAAACAAAAAGTTAACTTACCCAACCCTGTCTATAAATAATTATAGAGCGTCTCTGTAACGTCGGGCGACTTCGAAATTCATCAAGCTTTTTATTTGTGATATCTTGACGTATAAAAAAAAATATAGCATTTGTGTGAAAGCAATGACGTTCAAGTAGTGTCACAGGACTCCACAGTTTAAAAGTTCTACAGATTTGCCCATATATCACTTACTATTTTGTTAAATAAACATTGAAAAAAAACTGGAATTAAACCAATTCTTGAACTATTACACTATTTATTACAAAAATGTTTGGAGTCGTTGAAAGGAAATTCAAAATGGCTGATTCAAAATGTGCAATTTTACATTGTGAATTAAGGATACATAAAACAACAATAAATTTTTTAGTCCATTTTGAATTTTCATTGGAAATTCGTTTTCAGTGACCGCAAAAACTAATTTTCATTGACATCGAAAGTTTGGATGGTCGATTTCTCCAATGGGTTGAATATATATTTTTGAAAAGTCACATTAAATCAGCCATTTTTAATTTCGTAATTTGTTGAACGCAATAAATTTTTACTTCGTTCGACTTTAGTTCACTTGCTGCTAATAAATATTATAAGGGAGTACACTCAATAATTTCGCAATTTGGTTTTAAACCGGTTCATTGGTATCAAACCGCCAGCACTTTTCTCCGAATAGAACCAGTTCAAAGCCATATAAAAAGATCTACTTAGTAGTTTTTTTTTAATAAACGCATAGTTAATTTAGTATAATAAATTTTAAATATTTCTAAACAACTGAAATGGAATAATAACGATAACCATTCGAATGAAAAAACGAAGTAAATCTATCTAATAATTTTGCAACATTGATGTACTTACAAGAATAAGAATCTTGCGTGCAGGATAGCGAAAATTGTATACAAAAAATATTACTTTCATTTTCTGATTAATAATATTATAGCTATAGTTTTCTAACATCTATAACATAAACATATTCTGAGAACTTCGCTTCCTTTACATTACCTACACCCTGCTTTAAATTTAAGTTAATTTTTAAGTTATTATCCAAAGATATTTTTTTTTGTTACTAATTTTTTCGTATTACTTGATACAAATTTATATCGTTTTTGATCATCATTCGTAATTATTAATTTCATATATGACCATTGAAAAAATGTAAGTAATTTAAAATGTTTACTAAAAATTTAAAAAAAAAATAAAACAAGACAATCTCCTATCGTCAGGTATGTAATACGTCAATTTATTTAGTCAAATTATGAAACTAGTTTCGTATAAAATAGTTTAATATTTAAATTTAAATATTACCTTGTGGAAGAAAGGTGGTTTGCTGCGGCTGTTGACCTCCCGTGAACAGAACGCCGGATGTATGACTAACGAATGGAAGTATTTTACTTCCTGAAAATATAAATACCAAAAATAATGTTAATGACACTTTTTTATTCATAATTTAACCAATCATTTTAAGAATATTTCGACATTTAATTTATTATTAATCTTCGCAATCTATATTTTTTGGAATTCTATAACGTCGTAACGAAAATTTTCTTACAACCTTCACGAATTTTATAAATACAAAAATAATTTGTTGTGAAATTTCTATTGGGGCTTCAGGAGAGTACAGCAGTTTAGAGATAGTTTCAATATTAATACATATTTCGACAATTTTTTCATTAGTTCATATAGATTAATATTTAATATTAAAGATAAAAACTTTTTATTTAAGAAATAAAAATCTAAGATACTTATTTCTACCATATTTTGGTTACTCTCTCGAATGGCTTTTTTTTCACTTTTCGTCCCCGGGAAAGTCGGTATTTTACGTATTAGTTTAGTGCTGTATTATATGTCAAGCGTAAACTAGAATATTATCCCTTTATTGCATAATGTACTGCTTTCTAATTGTTTCTTACATTTTTTTTTTTACTTTTTTTCTTTTTTAATGGAAAATATTGAGTTTGTCTACTGCTTTATCTTGGAGGTCTGCAAAATGGCAACCAAAATGGTCCCATTTTGAATTTCGATATTATCGATCCCAACAACCGTCGAGAACAAAATTTTTTATTTTAATCCAACCATATTGAATGTTAAACTTGAAATTTCTTTTTCATAATCAGAGATTCCGATAACTTTATAAAAATTTAGTAACATTTAACTCTTCCAAACATTTATTTAGAATACGGTAAATATGAATATTTATGCAAAATAATACCAAAAAGGATACCATATTGGTTACAAAATCGCAAATTTTATATATAGAGACAAATCCCCAGAACCGGTCGATTTTCACTAGTAAAAATAACGGTTTCAAGTGTCATGCACAACTTTTATCCATGGACTATTTCGTTGGAAATTTCTTTAACATTTAAGGTAGCTAGACCCCAAGATATCATATGTTAGCGAAAATAATTTAATAACACTTCCAGGAATTGATGTTTTATTATACATGATATTGTTACAGAGTTCAAGCATTATTATTCTTGAAAAAAAATTGAAACTTGCAAAAATAATTTGTTAACCTACTTTTCTTAGCGACTCAAATTTTCTTCTTATTTTCATTCAAAACTTTTCTAAAAATGAATGGATTTCAATGAATGACGGCTTATTTTCTCGAGAAAAAGATTCTCTACAACTTCACCAAATAAATTTCTCAAATTTTTTTGCCTGATCACTAAAATTATTCAGAAAAGTTAAAAAATAATATATATTTTTTTTAATAATTCGAGATATTTGACCCTAGTTTTAGAAATTCAAGAAATTCATTCGGTGAAGTTGTAGAGAATCTTTTTCTTGAAAAAATAAGCCGTCATTCATTGAAATCCATTCATTTTTAGAAAAGTTTTGAATGAAAATAAGAAGAAAATTTGAGTCGCTAAGAAAAGTTGGTTATCAAATTATTTTTGCAAGTTTCAATTTTTTTTCAAGAAAAATAACGCTCGAACTCTGTTACAATATCATGCATAATAAAAATTTCATTCCTGGAAGTGTTATAAAAATATTTTCGCTAACATATTATATCCTGGGGTCTAACTACCTTAATGGTGGACAAAAAACTAAAAAGTAAATTTTCTCAAAAACATCATCTTTCTTTTCTTCCATTTTTTTACAGATTACTGGTAATATTGATAACAATATCTGAGTAGTATGATGTCAGCTAAAAGACGCTACTCGGCTGCAGATTTTTTGTTTGTTTTTAATTTAAACTAGAAATTTTGTCAAGACAGAACATATTTCATTTTATCTAAATTGAGGGGCTGCGGCGAATAACGTAATAAGTCGAATTATTCCGTTTTTTATATTATTGCATTAATGAAATATGCACTTGTAGCTGCATATTTTGTTATAATTATTTGAGTGTAAATGAATTTTTTAACGCAAAACTGAATGCGATATTCAGAAAAACGGAATAAGTCGAATTGTTCCAATATACACTACCAGCCAAAAGTTCGTGAACGCTATGAATTTTTCAGCTCGTCAAAAAATGTGTCGGATCTCCGAATCCTTTAACGATATTGAAAAAACTCATAGGACATCTTTTGAAGTACATAAATAAAGCATCTAAGTGGTGCATTCGGTTTTACTTTAGACATTATTGTTTCTTAGCTGTCAAACACGGAAAATGATGAATTTTTTAACTTTTTTCTTCCGAATTGTAACTCTGACAGCAAGTGTAACAAATTTCTCTGGCAATTGACAATTTTTTTATAAATTCTACATTTCAAGACCTTCAAAATCCATTTTGGAAAAAGTCGCTACGATTTTTTGTTCCAGAGTTATGATTTTTTGAAATTTTTTTATTTTACTCATTGAGACAGAAATCATTGAAAAAAGGCCAAAAGTTCGTGAACATGCAGTTTATTCATCACCGAAAAAAACGTGTTTTTTAAACTTAATCGAAAAAAATGATCATATTTTTGTGGTTTTACGATATTTTAACATGCGCCAATCAAAAGAGAATACCTACAATCGTTGAATATGGACTTAATGTAAGTTTTTCCCCAGTTTTAGTTAATTGAACCCATACTGAACTTAGAATACTGGAAAACTATAATTGTAGCAATAAAGGGTTAATATTTACTTCTGTTATTTATACCATCTTAGCTTGGAGTTTTGAATTATAGTTAACATTGAAAAAGTGTATTTTTCGATTAATTTTAGTATTTTGCATCATCTTTAAAAGGTACGAATCACTGCGATCCGCGAAACATGAATAAACTGCATGTTCACGAACTTTTGGCCTTTTTTCAATGATTTCTGTGTCAATGAGTAAAATAAAAAAATTTCAAAAAATCATAACTCTGGAACAAAAAATCGTAGCGACTTTTTCCAAAATGAATTTTAAAGGCCTTGAAATGTAGAATTTATAAAAAAATTGTCAATTGCCAGAGAAATTTGTCACACTTGCTGTCAGAGTTACAATTCGGAAGAAAAAAGTTAAAAAATTCATCATTTTCCATGTTTGACAGCTAAGAAACAATAATGTCTAAAGTAAAACCGAATGAACCACTTAGATGCTTTATTTGTGTACTTCAAAAGATGTCCTATGAGTTTTTTCAATATCGTTAAAGGATTCGGAGATCCGACACATTTTTTGACGAGCTGGAAAATTCATAGCGTTCACGAACTTTTGGCCGGTAGTGTACTTTAAAACGGTATAATTCGAATTATTCCGTTATTCAAAATTTTGTAATTGAAAAATATGCATGTAATTAAAAACTTCAGTGATCAGTGGTTCAGAAATCATAAAAGACTGGTTTTCGGAATTTATACAGCACGCTTTTTCTAAACCACACCAAAAGGGTAATACTTTCAAAATTCAATCTTACAATCGTTTATTCTATACTTCAGATGGAGAAGTAAAGGTTTCATTTTTAAACCATAAAATAATAGATGAAAAATTTAGAGTTTGGAAATACATAAGTAATGAATCGCCTCTATGGTATGAAAACATATTGCAAGAAGTGAATGATTCTGCGGATAAAAACGATCGTGCGTTGTCGAAAAAATTGAAAAAAAATAAGATTTCACAAAAAAATATTAAAAAATAATCATTTTGTTAAGAAAAAAGTGATAAATACAAATTTTATTTGTCATTAAAAATACGAATAATTATGTAGAATTTATTTTCCCGTCCATAAACTAAGTGCAATATATAAAATTTGTTTCAATAATATGAAAAACGTAATAACTCGAAATTTACGATTCAGTTTTTTAGTGGTTTGTGTATAATTTTTTTGTATTATTCTACAATGATTTAATCTATAATATCATTATCTACCTATCAGCCAAATAGTTTTGCGATATAATATTTATAAAGTACTTTTCTACGTTTTTTGTGTTTTTCTCAAAACGTCATTTTTCGAGTTATTACGTTATTCGCCGCATCCCCTCAATTATGTAAAATAATTGAAATAATATTAATAATTATTTTAAAAACGTGACATGCAATAACCAGACATCTTAAAAACCCGATACAACAAACCGACATTTCCATGACTTTTGCCGTATCAGTTTCTTTTGTTATATATTGTCAAGCGCTAGGTTTGAACATGTTGAATTTTTGAGTTGTCAGGTTTTTTGGTATGCTGCCTTAATATTTTTGTACGTTATCTTTGTCTCAAATATGTTCTTAATATAATATTTTTCAATTCACTAGTAACTTTTTAATTTCAAATTTAACGCAATTCACGGCATACGTTTTTCTTTATGTAGCTAATTTGACTCAAAATCCTGAGGTGCAAAAAATTGGATTCCTCAAAAATCTGACACTTCAACAACCTGATAAACTCGCAAATATATGAAAAATAACTTGAAAGAAACCGATACGTCAAAAGTCATGAAAATGTCGGGTTATTGCATATCACGTTTTTGACGTATTCCCTTTTTGAAATAATTTAGATAAAACAAAATATGTCCTATCCTGACAAAATTTTTACTTTAAATTAAAAACAAAAAATTTTGCAGCAGAGTATCGTCTTTTAGCGCACATGTAACTACTCAGATATTGTGACTAATATTACCAGTAATCTATCAAAAAAAATGGAAGAAAAAAAAAGATCATGTTTTTTAGAAAATTTACTTTTTTCGAAAAATGGCCGTCATTTTGTTATTTTTCAATGTTTGTCAATTTCATTATTGGATATCAATAAAGTACCAATAACACAGTCATATGCACGAGGAATAATAGTAAAATATTAAAAACTTTAGAAAATACACCATTTTTAAAAAGTTTTATACCCTATTTTTTGAATTTTTGGAAACAAAATTTTTTCTTAAAACAAAAAAGTACGGGTCTCCTTATTTGGCTTAAAGACCAACATATTTCATGGAAAACAATTTTCCTGGTGTCAACATTTTACCCGTGCTCGATTTGAAATGGAATCGGTCATAAATATAAAAATTTCACCCCTATTTGATTTCGATAAATCTCCTATTTTTAAACATCGAATATATCTTTGTTGCACATAATTTTTACTAACCTGAAAGTGCATTCGAATTCGGCGCTGGTCGAGGTATTCCTAGGCCAAAAGAGTTCATGTGATTCGGTGTTGAACTGGGAAAACCAGGTGGCGGTAAACGACTTCGCTGCCCAAGCACCGTCATTGGCGTACCCTGCACGGGACTCTGCGCCCCATTGTTGTGTTGCATCACGTTCTGAGGAAGCCGAGAAAGAAGTGGATGCGATTGCTGAAGAACTTGAAGATTTTGTAACTGCTGAGCCTGTTGTTGTAAATGTGCCAAGTGCGCAGCCTAAAATTACAGCAATTTTTCCAATTTCGTTTATTTTCAATACATTTGAATTAGAGTTTGCATTTTACAAAGATTTTCCTTCATTATTTATTTTCCGAATTGCAGTTTCTTAAGCTATTGTTATTATATTGATCTAAACAAAAATAAACTGCGGCCATTTTGAAGTCGTTTGATGAAGTGTACAAAAGTAAAATTTTTCTTTAAATTTGAAGTATTTTATTCACCTTTATTCAGAGTTTTTTTTTTTCAATTTTTATTTTTATTTCAATTTTTTATTCAATTTTTTTGACATTTTTTTCAAATTCGACGCCATATTGGAATTCCTAAATTTAAGAGTGAGCGAAAGATTGAGCGAAACTCAATTTTGACCTCGAAAATAGTAGGATATGTACCTCTCAATTTTTGTTAACTTCGATTTTGATACGAAATACTTTACTGAAATTGACGCAAGAAGAAGTGGCCCTTGGGCGTTAATGGGTAAACAGAAGTTTTTAAAACATCTGAAATTTTCGAATTTAAACAATTTTTTTTGTTAATTTATGTACATTTTTTGTTAAACATTTACCGATTTTTTATGTATATAATTTTTTTTTTATTCTGGTTATTTAATTATGTTAAATTTATTGTAAAAACGAATCTTTTTTTAAATTTTTGTATAATTTTCATAATTTTTGTATAATTTTTGTAAAATTTTCATAATTTTTGTAAAATTTTCATAATTTTTGTAAAATTTTTATAATTTTTTAGAAAAAAATATTCTGAAGAGGGCTAAAATTCATAGCCGAAAAGTCAATCCAACTTTTTTATTAACACCTTGTCACATTAAAGAAACATTTGAAGAGATATTTCACTTCAAATCAAAGAAGAAGAAAATATTAATGATTTTGATCTAACCTGTGAAAAATGATGTTGACCGAGACCGACCGAACCCTGTTGTTGTTGAACCCTGTTTTGTTCTTCGCGCTCCCTTTGTTGTTGCTGTTGAAAAGTCAACCTCTGCTGTTGATACTGCACTTCGTTCTCCATCAACTCGGCAAGTGCCTTTTGTGTTTCGTGGAAAGGATCAAAACCTAAATCGTCGTCTGCTTTCATATTATCCGAGCCTTGCTCTTGTGTTTTTTGAATGTTTTGCGGCCAATCTGTCGCGTGACCATTCTGCTTCACGTACTCGCAGTTTTCTTGGTGCGCCTTCACAAATCATTAACGTAAATATATATTTTACGTCATTAAATGACAATTCTTAATCATTATCGGAAACTGCTTGTAGTTTTAGATCAAAAAGTAACTCAAACTTTAGTCGTTTCTACGGGTGAGGGTCGAAAAAACGACAAATCAAAAAGCCGACAGGTCAAAAAACCGACATTTAACAATTAGGCACATTGACAAGCGGACAGTCATGTTTTGAAGTGTCGGTTTTTTTACTGACGGCTTTTCGATTGTCGGTTTTTTGACTGTCAGTTTTTTTACTGTCGGTATTTTGATTTGTCGGTTTTCGACCCACACCCGATGTTTTGATACATTCTGAGTCGTTTGCTGTTAAAATATAGATAGGAATTTTTGAAAACTACAAAAATTCATCATCTATGATGAAGCATAATGATGGGTGCGAGTCGAAAAACCGACAAATTAAAAAACCGACAGGTAAAAAAAGCTACAATAAAAAAACCAATAATCGAAAAGCCGACAGTCAAAAAACCGACACTTCAAGAAATGATAGTCCGCTTGCTGATGTGTCATTTCTTTATGTGTCGGCTTCATGACTGTCGGTTTTTTGACCTGTCGGCTTTTTGATTTGTCGGTTTTTTGACCCGTTTCTACTTATTCTCTTGGATTGAATGACCGAAAACATTGTTTTTTACTAATATTCAATTACCTGCATGTTCAATCTTCGTTGCAGTGAATTTTGTTGGAAATCAGCCATGAACTTCGTGGCTGGCGAATTAACGACCATCCCCGGGGCCAGGTTTTGCGAAGGCTCCGTAATTGGGCCGGCATACTGTGTATTATTGTAAGCCTCCTCGTCGACAAAGTCCTCGTTGTTAAAAGTCATGCCTGGTGGGGGTGAAGGATTAGATTTCGGCGGATGTGCCGATCGGCTCGATTCGGTTTGGAAACCGAAAGCTGCCTGCCAGTCTTCGCTCGAGTAGACTGTCGGCAGCGAGTCTGGTATTGACGCCAAACTCGTACTTGTCCAGTCTGCATTGGAATTCGCTGCATATCCAAAAAAAAGCAAAAATTACGACGGATCTTCGAAAAAACCCAACCCGACATAAAAACGCAGCCAAAAAATCGCGACGAGTCGTAGACTAAACGTACATTATGTGCCAAGGGCTCAATTCGCCATGTTAATTTACTCTGGTGGCAAAAAATGGAACTACAGTCCGACCTCCCTAATTGATAACCTCCGTAACTGATCAAAACGAAAAAAACCTCCATAATTGTTAACGTCAAAAACTCCGTAATTGCAAACCTGGTTCCCCCACCTGACCATCTAACCTTTTCAGGGAAGAAAAACCTTATTGGCTGATAGCGTTGATTGGTTCACCCACACATGTATACATCATGTGTACATAACCTACATTATTTGATATGTTCGTAAAGTGAGGGGAAGTGCATTGAATATGGAGACAGGTGGGAAGTTATCAATTATGGAGTTTCAACTTCTCCTCCGGTACCGGCATGTTATCAATTAAGGAGGTCGGACTGTACTGAGATGGTAGTTCCATTTTTTGCCACCAGAGTAACTTAACATGGCGATTTATCGATTTTCAACGATTATAAAGTTTGTCGCCCGAACGAAGTGAGTAACAATGACACTCGATATTTCGCCCGTGACCAATAATGTATCAGATTGTCGTAGGACTCGATAAATTCGAAGATTTCGCCCTAGGCCGAGAAATCGAGTTTTACGGCCGGAGGGTCCAAAAAGTTATAATTTGAAAATTTAATTGAAAAAAAAAAGAGCAACTGCAAAATGAACGTGCCTGCTTGAGAAGTCTGTGGAACCGAGGCCGAGGTCGTCGAAATCTTTTGAAAGCTATTCGAGCTGAAGAAGCTGTTATTGTCTGCTTGAAAGATAGACCGGTGATTAAGTTGTTGCGTTTGGGTGCCATTGACACTGTTGGCGGAATGCAATCCTGGCGGTGGCTGTCGGACACCTTGTGACGAATTTGTACTAGCCGGAGAAGAACCTGTACACGATACCACATACCCCAAACACATGGATGTGAGTCAATCTTCCTTACTTTCATTTCGAGAAAAAATGGTACTTTTCGGTCCGAGGCAGTAAAATCTTACGGCCGAGGAGCGAATACTATTTTTTGATAAACTGTTCGCAAAGTAGGCAATTTATAGACTCTTTTTAGTCCGTAATATGCGGAGAGCAGTCCGTAACGGCTATATGACTAAATAACTTTGCAAAAATAACTGACAAAAATAACTTCAGAAAAAATAACTTCAAATATCTCTTCAACTCAACACAACATTTGCTAATTATACATATCACAACGCGTCTGTACATGCATTAACAATTATTACAAAAAAGTATTTTTCGAAATATCTCTCCTAACTTAACCTAACTTAACCTAACCTAACCTAACAAATTACTAACGAATATTACATTAAAATCGATATTCATAATGATTGATGTAGAAAGTATGAACTTATCAAAATGTAAACATATATTCATGTTCACTAATTTCCATGAATTGCTTCAATAACACCGGACCACAAAAAATAACTTATACCATGTGCAAGAAACGCAACTAGGTCTTTCTTATAGATTTTGAGCCGCTGAATCCGAATTCGGGCACAGAATTGGTCCTATACATCTGAGTTTTTTTATATTTGAGGTCTAAAGTGCGAAAAATTGCCGTTTTCAGGAAAATTTACACATTTACTGGAAGAAGAACATTTTAAGCTGTAAAATGGAACAAGACTAGGTTGTTCTTATAGATTTTGGATCGCTGAATCTGAATTTTCGGACAAAATTGGTCCATATGTCTGAAGTTTTTGAAATCAGAGGTTTATACTGCGATAAATTGTTTTTTTTTCCAAGAAACATGACAAATCTTGTGCAATAAAAAAAATTCAACTGTACAATGGATCAAGACTAGGTGATTCGTATGGATTTTTGGTTGCTGATCCGAATCCAGGGTCCAGAATTTTTTCAACTTGTTTACATTTTTTTATGTTTGAGGTTAGATTGTGAAAAAACTGCTTTTTGTACGTATTTAATTTTTTTTTATTCAGAGCACGGAGAGACTTTTCACACGAATATTTATAAAATTCTGTTTTGAAAATTGCTATAAAACGTAAGAATTTAGGGGTAATCGATGTAGTATTAGAACGTTCGAATACTGACGTGAATTTTTCGAGTTGTTTATAGTTTTTAAGAATATTTCAAAATTTCTTAAAATTTGTTCTTGCAATAAAGGTGTAAATTTTCCAGAAAAAAGTAATTTTTCGCACTTTAAACCTCAAATATAAAAAACTCAGACGTGTAGTACCAATTCTATGCCCGAATTCGGATTCAGCGGCCCAAAATCTTTAAAAGAAACCTAATTGCGTTTCTTGCACACGACATAAGTTTTTTTTGTGGTCTGGTGTGATTGATGAATAGTGGTTAAGAATGTAATGAACATTGTTCGAACAATGTTCTATTATATACGCATTCAGAAATATTTGATGTTATTTTTGTTAAAGTTATTTTTTTTTTAAGTTATTTTTCGGATGTTATTATTGCAAAGTCATTTTTGCAAAGTTATTTAGTCGTGACACCGTCCGTGACGTGTCTACTTTACGTACATGTATGTCAAATAAAATATTTTTATATTCATCGTTTTATTAGTCATTTATTTCAGAAGAATGGTTAATAAAAATCCGATGTCTTTATAAAATGGATATATTTGTTGACGATTCGACCAACTTGGTTTTCCTCAGGACTAATAATGAGTTTACAATAAATTAATTTAGAATCTTTATAATATTTTATGTACAATATTGTTATTTATTATAATTATACTCTTGTTGAATTGTTAAAAAGTATTATAGATTGATGATCAGACCTGCAGAAGACCCGGTCGAATATTTCTATTTATAAATTGCAAACTTTTATTCAGGTTTGACGTAACGTTTTTCTATACTTTCTATTTCAAATATTTCTTACAATAATTCGATAACCTATTAAAATTAAATAATATTACAATTTGTAATGTCAGTAATTTAGATTTTTGATTCTATTATAAGTTTGTAAAAATAATAATTGTTATATAATTGAATGAATTCTTCTATTAGGTCTACTTTAACCCTTCGAAGCATAAATTAATCGTTCCTCGGAAAATAGCAAAACGGCAGATCCAAGATGGACGACCAAATTATAAACTTCACTTGATCAAGCTGAAAATGGTTACTCGGGAGGTTGTCGAAGTCGTTTATTATAAATCTTAGATTTTTAGGAATAAAAATTTCGGTTTTAACCCGTTTCCGCCCAAAATGCCGTAAATTTCACTACATTTTAATCGTCACATTTCTTATAGAAACTAACGATGAATAATTCTGAATATTTAGATTCTATAGTTTTCAGCCCTCCTCTTTCCGAATCCGAAGTCCGGTTTTCGCTAGGAGCAGCCATTTATTAAATATGGCGGCGAAAAGGCAAAAAAATAGAGAAAATTTCGATTTTTGGATCGGTTTTTCATGTTTTTCAAAAGGTTCGCGCTGACTGATCATTCCAAAGACCTGGATCCGGTGGCATAATGAGTTTGACTAAAAGTTGACATGATCAGATATGCAAAATATCAGATGGCGGATCCAATATGGCTGATTTTTCGCAGAATTTTGTGTTTTTATAGCATTTCCGACATTATTATTAGCTATTAATAAATATTGTTGTACGCACTTATTATTGATTTACACAATCATTTGTAACAGTATCTTCTATCCGATACTCGAAATTAGAAATGGCGGTTCCAAGATGGCCGACTGAAATGCAACAAAATTTCTTGATCCATATGAAACTGACTACTCGGTGGTTTTCGGGGTCGCAGATTACGAATATGACATTTGATTTTCATCATTCAAAATGGCGGATCCAAAATGGCGGAGGAAAATACAAAACGTTGCATGTCCGAAATGAAAATGGTTACTCGCGGGTTTTATATTATATAGTCGGAAATGCTATAAAAACACAAAATTCGGCGAAAACTCCGCCATCTTGGATCCGCCATCTTATATTTTGCATATCTGATCATGTCAACTTTTAGTCAAACTCATTATGCCACCGGATCCAGGTCTTTGGAATGATCGGTCATCGCGAACCTATTGAAAAACATGAAAAACCGATCCAAAAATCGAAATTTTCTCTATTTTTTTGCCTTTTCGCCGCCATATTTAAAAATGGCTGCTCCTAGCGAAAAACGGACTTCGGATTCGGAAAGAGGAGGGTTGAAAACTATAGAATCTAAATATTCAGAATTATTCATCGTTAGTTTCTATAAGAAAAGTGACGATTAAAATGTAGTGAAATTTACGGCATTTTGGGCGGAAACGGGTTAATCTTTCGTTCCCTAATGTGAAATTTCACATTTCGAGACTATGAAAATTAATATATATTTAATAAATAGACGTTATTAGCCATTCGCCATGTTGAATCCATCAATTCTAATAAATTTTCGATTCTAAAAATCTGAGGTCAGTTTCGTAATCAGTGATCCCAAAAACCATAATACACCGAGTTTTAATAAACATAAAAAGATTTTTAAATTGTTTGCCAGCCGTATTGGGACCACCATTTTCAATTTTAAAAATTGTTCCCGAATTTGAAATAAACGATTCGAAAATATCGGTAAGACTTTTTGAACATTTTTGTATCGTATACAATGGTAAAAATGTTATGGAATTTAAGGTAAATTTAATGTATAGTTTTTCTAATGGCGTATATCTGTAGATATATATTATGTATATGAGTAATTCTACAGAACCTTTAACTTTTCTCTTCTAAAGATCATTAAAAATTATTTTAGTGGCACACTAATGGAACATTTTTTTCTTGTTTCTGGGGCTCTTAAGGGATAAGAAACAGTTGGTGTTACTCGTTTTTGGACAAATTTTTTTTTTATATTGCACAAAATATGAAAAACTTACGCTTTTTACAATAATTTCGAAATTTTAATAAAATTGTAGGTGGAATGAATTCTATAACATGATTTATCTTACTTCGAGAAGAGTCGTTGGGGAAAATATTGAGAAACAATTCATAATAATTTCATCCCAAAAAACGTTAATTTACTTTTTACGATGTTAGTCTTGCATTCTAATCGTAAAAATAATGAATAATTAAAAAAAATGTGGAATGTCAATATTTCATGTTACTAAAATGTCGATTTTACGATGTAGGATATCCAACGGCAACTTAAACATATGATGGGAACTTCAGAAATACTATAAGGAAGAAATTACATCCTAGTTGATCCCCGTAATAAACGTCCATTAAGTGTGCCATTTGAAAATGTTGCTTTTTCGAACGAGTTTCGCACAGAACAGACCATTTTTAAAGTGTTCCCACAAAGTAAGCTTTTGAGGCACACGTATGTTGGACATCTCATTTTGTAGGGCTTTTCATGTAGAATGAATATGTGAAATTAAAAATTGAAATAAGAAAAAGTTATTTTTTCTATAATGAAAAAAGTAAGAAATTTTCGAATTTCTAATAATCACATTTTAGGCTGTAGAATTTTTTTAAAGATAGGCACACTATTGGACCGCTTTCTATTTGAAACAATATAATTATGCGGAGATTCTCTGAAATTTACAGAGCGATTCGACTAAAGTTATTTTTTTTTAGAGCAATATCAAAATAAAAATGTTGGATTGTACGCTCTAAAATTTGGAAAAATCGTACTTTAAGCTCGTTTGTCTGCATTACAATGCTTAATAGTCTGACAAAACGTACAAGGACTAGTTTCGTAATATATTATACGACAAGAATCTCGATTTTGTTTTAGTGATATCCATTTGCATCCATGATATATCGTCACGTACGGTAAAAGTTAAAAGTACTGTAGAATTACTCATGTGGGTCATTCCACATAAGATTTACAACTCAATTTTTTTTTTCAATAGTATATTTTTTTTTCTTATTCTAGACACAAAAATAAAATTACCTGTATTTTTATTTTAATATGATATTTGAAATTTTTGAGTTATGACGTTTCAAAGTTTCGAATGAAAGAGAAAATTACATTTTTCCAACCTCGAAAACCGTTAATTGTACAAAAAAAAATATTGGAGGACTAAAAGTTTGCTATTTACTTAAACTTTACATATAATTAGCAAAAAATAAGAAAATTTGTTTTTTAACCTAAAAATTTGCGAAATTTTATGCAAAAAAAGTATTATTTCCAAAAATGTGTGTTTTTTTCATCCATTTTTTGTGAAAATATAAGTTTACTAAAAACAGAACGTAAATGTGCGTTAAAAAGAAAACTTAATTAATAGAATGTTTTTGTAATAGTAAACTAAATAAAAATGTTGAAATGTTGTACAAATATTATGTTTTCTCAATATAAAACTATAATTGTCACATTTTGTAATAAAAATCATAAGAAACCAAGCGATTATCAGTTTCAGCACGTCCCATGAAAAAAGCTCGCTTGGTCCATTCTAAAATGTTCACAGTATCTTCCGAGGACTTAAATATATATTTTCACCAAAAATGGATGAAAAAAACACACACCTTTTTGAAAATAATATTTGTACAACATTTCAACATTTTTATTTAGTTTACTATTACAAAAACATTCTATTAATTAAGTTTTCTTTTTAACGCACATTTACGTTCTGTTTTTAGTAAACTTATATTTTCACAAAAAATGGATGAAAAAAACACACCTTTTTGAAAATAATCTTTTTTTAGCATAAAATTTCACAAATTTTTAGGTTAAAAAACAAATTTTCTTATTTTTTGCTAATTATATGTAAAGTTTAAAATAAATAGCAAACTTTTATTCCTCTGATATTATTTTTGTACAATTAACGGTTTTCGGGTTACAGGCGTTGGAAAAAAGTACTTTTCTCTTTCATCTGAAACTTTGAAAAATCATAACTCGAAAACTTCAAATACCATATTAAAATAAAAAAACACGTATATTTTATTTTTGTGTCTAGAATGAGAAAAAAATATACTATTGAAAAAAAAATTGAGTTGTAAATCTTACGTGGAATAACCAATATATAAATATACATTGTAAAGAATTAATGTACATGAACTGGATTATTTTTTTTTAGCATTTTTACAATGCAGTTTAGTGAGAATTACAGATTTTTTACTTTATTTATTTAAAAAATTGTGCTTACATGGTGGCCGCTTTTTTCTCGGAAAAAAATTCCCTGACTTTTCCCAGATTTTTCCCTGACCAATATTTTTTCAAAAATAGAAATGGTAAAATAATCATTTAATGATATCTATTACAAATAAACAATACGGATAAAAATGTTTTAAAAACAGCTACACATTTTCAATAAATTCTTTATTTTTTCAATCAACAACGAGTAGTATATTCGAAAACATATTATCTATAAAAATCCAGAAAAAAAAATCATATTCCTGCGGATTTTTTCGTGTTTAATTCAAAATAATAGTAGAAAATTTGTTGGAGGTTCTCAAAACTTGTTATAAAATGTCAAGTTCTGCGGTAATATGTTAGACAATAATTATAAATGTTGATAAATTTTAGAATTTAGGCGATTTTGGACAGTATATTCAAAGTATTGTTAAAATTCTTAGGAATGTTGACAATAACAAAAAATTGCCATAAATTTTATATTTTTCAAATACTATTGGACAAATATCAACTACTTAAAATAGAAATGGTAAAATAATCATTTAAACAAATTAATATTCTCAAAAATTGGGAGTTTTGTGCTGTTTTCAACATTTCAAAAATTTTTCTACGATTTTTAGCCTTTTTATGCAATTTCAAAGATTTTTGATGATTTAAAAAAATGTATGAAAGTTTTCTATCATTTTCAAAAGGTTTTATTTATACAAATATTTGTTTAAATAGAGAATTAGTATGGCAAATATTTTTGAAATATTCTGTAAAGTATCTTTATAGAAAGATAAATATCTTTAAATATAAAATTGTTTGCATTTATTTTTGTTAAACTATTAAATTTTATTCAAATCTGGTAGAATATATTCAATACCGAAATGTGTTATGGTTAAACGTGTTTATTTTTGTTGCAATGTACCTGAACGTTTAAAACTGAGCAGTACCACAAATATATTTAATTTAAGAATTTTTTTTTCTCAAAATTGTTGGTTTTTGGGGAAATCTGTCGAAAATGTTCAAAACTGAAATATGTTATTGATAAAAAACGTCAATGTTTGTTTAAATTTGTGAGAAAGCATTTAAAATCATTTAAAAGAATTTTATGCGAAACACGATAAATAAAGCATTTTTCTGAATATGAAATTGTGCGATTTTTTGTTAAATAATGTTTTTCACTTTTTAAAGATTTGTCTACAATTTACTTTTTCCCTGACCAATTTTGAAATTCCCTGCCTTTTCCCTGATTCCCTGACCAATTTTGAAATTCCCTGACATTTCCCGGTTTTCCCTGACGGTGGCCACCATGGCTTAGCATTAAATAATTTTGTATACATTTATTATAGTGAAGAATATCATAGACTACACGATACAAAAAGTTTGACACTAATCACATGCTACTAAAAAAATTACGAAAAAGTGAAAAAAAAAAGTTAAATATATGTAACACCATAAAAGATTAAAAGACACTGGTTTAATTTGCATTAACTATTATTTTAAGCTTAACATATAAAATTAGTGAAAACTGTCGTATTTCACTTCATGAGAGCTTCCTAAAATGGTAGATAATTATATATTTGCATATTAATAATTCTTTATGGTATTTGGATATTATAGAAATTAATTTTTGAGCATCACATTCTGACCTACAGTGACCTTCTTTCGTATTATTGATCTATTCTTTGTTTCTCGTTCTAGATGTGCGTGCCACCTCGAGGGCGCTGGCATGCAAGTATCTTCAAATCCAATATTTCTTTTAAAGTGTACAATACATTTTTAAAACAAACCGAATTATAAACCTACTTCTAGATGCACATTTGCTCAAGCATTATTCTCGAAGCACTTTTTCTCTGGGTATAAGAATTTTCTTTATTTGGGAATAAGAGTTTTATGTTTAACTCTGCAATTGTTTTATTGTTGGCCTTTTGTGTTATTTATTCCATCGCAAAATATCCTAACGGTAAAATACAGAACTAGAGAAATTGACATAGGGATTCATTTTTAATTGGCTAATTTGATGATTATTTTCGTTTACAGATTTAATTATAACAGATTAATTTTGTAAATCACAAATATTTAATCCTGATTGAATGAAAAAGTACTCAATAAATAAATGCCATGCTCGATTAACGTTACGGTAACTAGTATATTACATAGTTCAATATTTTTCCGAAAGAGTGACATGGACCGAAGTTGTACATATAATAATTCTGAATAATAATTCAGATATAAATTAGTCCGTTAGCTTGAATTACCAAGTTTATTGGTCAACCTGAAGGTCGAAGGTCTCTGAAGATCTCACATGGTCCCTAAACAACTCAGTAATTCTGAACCTTTTCCTCAACAAAAAAGTTAGCTGACTTATTACGATGCGCAATCGTAACTTTAGAGGCGATTTCGAAAATTTTTTCTTGCATCGATAAAGGACAAAAAATACTCGTTGCAGAAGTGCAGCTGTTATAGCATGGATAGGTATATCAAGCTGGCGCATCCGCATTGTCAAAATCAAATACGGCAAAAAAGTACGGCATAATTTAAGGCTCATTTAAGGCTAAATTAATGCCCCTATGCCGAATTTAATGCTCTTCGCTATTGCCAAAAAACATGTGACGTCAAGCTAGCGCATCCACAGCGTAAATCCAAAGAAACAAAAGTTATTCAAGAATTCTATTGGGGCTATAATTTAAGGCTCATTTAAGGCTCTCAAAATACCATAGTCTGAATTTCCCGGAACTTCCAGTGCTACGCGCATGCGCGTATTTGAGATTAAGAGGAAAGGGGGCCGTAGAAATTTAAGTTGGCCATCACGTGGTTTAAGTTGGAAAACGTTTACTTGAAACGGCTAACGGGCGGAAACAACCAATTTTCTTTCAGAAAATTCCCGTATAAACATTATGGCATGATTTTGTATTATTTCATGAAATATGCTCGGCCATATCGGATCCACCATCTTAAATTTTAAAAATCTAGCCTCAAATTCATGATGAACAACCCCAATAACCCCCGTATACGCATTTTATCGCGATTTTGAAGCATTTTATTGAATTTCAGTCCACCATATTGGATTCGCCATCTTGAATTTCAAAAATCTAACCTCAAGTTGCTGATCAGCAACTTCGAAAACTCCTGGACCTCCGTTTTAGAGAAAATAATACCACTAGAGATGCGAATTTCATCAATAATGTTCATAATTGATAAAATAAGGATTATGTTTTCGAAATATTGACGTTTTGAAGAGGTTAGGTTGATTCGGGGCAAAACAACAAAATTCCTAGTTAAAGTTCATGTATTTTGTGCACTTTTGGTTATAGAAAGGCATCGATACGGCAACATTATTGACACGAAAACAAATTCGCAAAAAACGAAATTTTGTTTATTTTTTTTTAATGAACCATAATGGATTTTAAAGCAATTTAAATACAATTTTGACCACGCCAATTGAAAGAGCATACTCGAAAACGGTAGGGTTGGTCACTTTCAAGTCATATTAATCTTATTTCCTGTTGAAAATGAACTCCCGTCCTTAATGAGTTAATTTGGGATATACTTTTTGTGGTTCTATCGACAAAATTTAGCAATCTTATCTGTTTGCCACATAGTGACACCCCTAAATACCACCATTTTCTGTTCATTTGGCACCCCTTTAGGACTCCCCCTTCAGGAGATTTGCCTAACCATGAGAACCATTAATTAACTAATTATAACCTCTGTTGAAAATATATTTTTTAATTTAGCAAGCCTACATACAATTTAATTTATTTATAAAGTCATTATAATTTTTTAAACTGGCCAAAAAGTTTACCTTTTCTGTTTTCACTTCAAAATGTGAATTTTTAGTCATATTTTGATTTTTTTTTAAGCAAAAGAGAATTTCTGAATCTGGAACGTGATAGGAAAATTATGAGGATTTAAGTGCCTTCATTTTCAGCGTCAAAAGTAATTTCTGTTTTCCTACAAAAACAGTGGAAATATGGCAAAGAAACAAAATGGTGGGCGCGATGTTTGCGCTTAAGTTATTCCATAAAAATTTCAGAAAATGTTTTGTAACACTTCCAACAATGTAGTTTTTATTGTTAACGATATTGTTAAAAAAAGAGAGCAGTGAGAGCTCTCACAGACTTTTTTAAACTCAATTTTGTGCTCTGCAAAAAAGGTACAAAACATACTCTAACATTATTGGACTCAATTGCGCAGTTTAACCCGTTTCCGCCCAAAATGCCGTAAATTTCACTACATTTTAATCGTCACATTTCTTATAGAAACTAACGATAAATAATTCTGAATATTTAGATTCTATAGTTTTCAACCCTCCTCTTTCCGAATCCGAAGTCCGGTTTTCGCTAGGAGCAGCCATTTATTAAATATGGCGGCGAAAAGGCAAACAAATAGAGAAAATTTCGATTTTTGGATCGGTTTTTCATGTTTTTCAAAAGGTTCGCGCTGACTGATCATTCCAAAGACCTGGATCCGGTGGCATAATGAGTTTGACTAAAAGTTGACATGATCAGATATGCAAAATATAAGATGGCGGATCCAATATGGCTGATTTTTCGCAGAATTTTGTGTTTTTATAGCATTTCCGACATTATTATTAGCTATTAATAAATATTGTTGTACGCACTTATTATTGATTTACACAATCATTTGTAACAGTATCTTCTATCCGATACTCGAAATTAGAAATGGCGGTTCCAAGATGGCCGACTGAAATGCAACAAAATTTCTTGATCCATATGAAACTGACTACTCGGTGGTTTTCGGGGTCGCAGATTACGAATATGGCATTTGATTTTCATCATTCAAAATGGCGGACCCAAAATGGCGGAGGAAAATACAAAACGTTGCATGTCCGAAATGAAAATGGTTACTCGCGGGTTTTATATTATATAGTCGAAAATGCTATAAAAACACAAAATTCGGCGAAAAATCCGCCATCTTGGATCCGCCATCTTATATTTTGCATATCTGATCATGTCAACTTTTAGTCAAACTCATTATGCCACCGGATCCAGGTCTTTGGAATGATCGGTCATCGCGAACCTATTGAAAAACATGAAAAACCAATCCAAAAATCGAAATTTTCTCTATTTTTTTGCCTTTTCGCCGCCATATTTAAAAAATGGCTGCTCCTAGCGAAAAACGGACTTCGGATTCGGAAAGAAGAGGGTTGAAAACTATAGAATCTAAATATTCAGAATTATTCATCGTTAGTTTCTATAAGAAAAGTGACAATTAAAATGTAGTGAAATTTACGGCATTTTGGGCGGAAACGGGTTAACAGAGAGTAATCGTTAACTTAATAATTTTATATAGTTACGTCTGATTTGCTTTCCATTAGCATATCGATTGTTTTTATTACGGCATAACTACTGATTAAAAATGGGCTATCTGCAAATCATAAAGGCGTATCTGCATTGTTTTTAGTCGTATCTGCTTTTTAAAAACTATTAATGCATATTTTTAGAAATTTGTAGCGTGAATATAATTTTACGTCATAATTAACCTTAAACAATGTATTAACAGTATGATTTTTGGTATAAAATTAGTCAAGAAAAGCATAAAATAATTTGGTTGAATATCACAAAATTACAGATTTGCAGATCTGTGCTTTCGACGGCAGTATAAAACATAGACATAACCACAAAGTTATGAATTTATGCACAAATATTCTTAATGATACAACAAAAGTACGTATAAAATAATAACTACTAATTTTACGATTTCGAATTTTAATCACTCTTTTACGGTTAAGTATTCAGTAGGCAAAAGTTGTTTTGGCTTTTTTTTTCAATTTAGTATGATTTACTAACCTGGACAATCTTCGAATTTAATTCGGTTTTTATACTAATGTTGGAAGGCTTATATTACTATCTATTAAAATCTCGATATTCGAGTTTGTCGAAGATAGTTATCAATTACACTTTCCTCCCTGCAGGGGGCGGGGAACAAAGTTCCGAAAATCAAGAAAGGTCAAAATTTCGATATAGCATGACTCCAGCGTGATTTTTTTCACTTTCTCTTTGAAAATTTTGCGAAAAGAGAACAAATTAAAATACCTTTGACTCGCGCAATATTGAAA
The DNA here is from genome assembly GCA_030407085.1 of Trichopria drosophilae. NCBI lineage: Eukaryota > Metazoa > Arthropoda > Insecta > Hymenoptera > Diapriidae > Trichopria > Trichopria drosophilae. The sequence continues at coordinate 189,918,518 of CM059583.1, read as the reverse complement.
TTTTAGCTTGAGGAAGAGTAATTATCTGACAATTTTAAATTCACTTTTATTACACCTTTCAGAGTATTTAATCATAATTTCCAGACGATTTAGCTGCTGATAATTAACTATAATGCTTTGTAAATGTTCTTAAGAAATTTCATCCCTTTTAAGATGACTCTCGATTTTAATGCTTAATTTCTCAGTGTTTTGGCCAATAAATAACACTTTCCGTAGGTCCTTGTGCTATCATAAAATATAAAGGATTTCTTAGATTTTTGAAGAATCAGTAGAACCAAAATTGTTCCAAACAATGTTAACAAAAATTGAAATAAGTCAAAATCGATAGATTTGGACCTCTTCTTTCAAATGCCGTGGTCAGAATCAGCCGGAAATTACAGAGAAAAAAGTTATGATCATTTTTTCGAAAAAAATACTGATTTTTTCGACGTTTTTTCCCAATAATTGCGTTTTTTGACATTGAAAAGGGCAGTGCTGATCATTGCAAAACGTACTAATCGCGTCTTTTTGCTCAGACCATTCTTCTCCCGTCGGATTTTTTCAAAAAACAAAATGGCGGCTTCAAGATAGCGTCTCCAATTTGTAATTTTACATTTTCTCCCACAAATATTGATTATTTGACCGCGTAACGGTTCAAATCACGGAGAACTGGGATGAAAAAGTAATTATTATCATTTGTGAATACTTAGTCCTATCATGGATTCATTCATAACCTCAAATTAGTCGTGTAGAATGGGTTAATACCGATATTTTGTCCGATTTTCACTCAATTTGCAGGTCGCAGGTCAATCCGCATCTTATAGTGCAACATAACTTTCAATATCTGCTATATTGATTTACAAAATACAAAACAAAACACAAAAATAAAAAACAAATATTTCCTCATTGCCTCCACGTGTTTTGAATACAAAAAAAATGAAAGTAATAAAATTAAAATAAAAAAAAATGAAGAAAAGTATTTTAAAAATAAAAAAAAGTCGAACTGTACCAAATTTTTAGGTTATAACCCGATAATTAATAGGTCATAAGGGTGTATTATGGTCATTTTTAATTTCACACATAAGTAATGTTACGGAAACGTCGAAAATTGTCTGAAAATTAGACGGTATAAACCCATTGCGTCTAATTAATTTGAGGTTATGAGGTTATGAATAAAACATGATGAGACTAGGTATTCACAAATGATAATAATTACTTTTTCATTGCAATTCTCCATGATTTGAGCCGTTACACGTTCAAATAATCGATATTTATGCGAGAAAATTCAAACTTACAACTTCCAGACGCCATCTTGAAACCGCCATTTTGATTTTTGAAAAAAATCCGACGGGAGAAGAATGGTCTGAGCAAAAAGACGCGATTAGTACGTTTTGCAATGATCAGCAGTCCCCTTTTTAATGTCAAAAAACGCAATTATTGGGAAAAAACGTCGGAAAAATCAGTATTTTTTTTCGAAAAAATGATCATAACTTTTTTCTCTGTAATTTTCTGCTGTTCCTGACCACGTCATTTGGAAGAGGAGGTCCAAATCTATCGATTTTGTCTTATTTCAATTTTTGTTAACGCTGTTTGGAACAAAAGTTACATCGTTGAAAGTTCTGTCCAAATTCTGGACTTTTGGGACGAAAAGGGTTAAGTAGCTAATCACGAACCTGATCTTAGAATTGTAAAGTTAAAAATGGCGGATTTAATCTACCGGGCAAAATTTACGAAGGTGAAAATAAATACCAGAGGTCCTCACGAATTTAGATGACCATGTAAAGGAAAATGTCGTCCTAATGTTGCATTGTTAACAACAACGACGATATAAAAATGACAATCTATCAACGTTTGAGTAGTTCTCCAATTACTCATAAGGTGGCGCTAATGCTCCATAACACATCACAAAAAGGAACTATTCCGTATTGTTAACCTGCAAGATTATATTCCCTAACAAATTTACCTATTTTTATATAATTATTTATTATGATGTTTTTCAAAAAGCCAATAAATGTTTAAAAATTGATTGGATTGACTTGAAACTCTTCAGAGTTTTCAAAACGAAGAGAAATTTCTAATATGGATCACCGTCACTAGTAAAATTCGTTTCTTTTGTACTTGAAATTGATAGATGAACAAATTTTTCAAAAATCACTGAGATATACGTATTTTTTTTAATTTTTGGTTTCGCTTCCTCGAAACTAAAGATTTTTAAATTTCAGGGCTTTAAAGAAAACATTTAAAATATGGGTTTAAGCTTCGATGAATACTATTTTTAAAATTACCACAATTTTGGGAACGATTTTAACGTATTTCGAATCACATAGGTCAACAAGGTTTTCATGTTGAGAAGCTGTGGGTCTTTTGAAAGTAATTGTACGTATAGAATCCAAATCCTACGTCAGAATCGGTCAATTCCGTCATTATTTCGAGATATTTGAGGTTATGTACCGAACCAATTCGTTTATTTTTATTTTTGAGATTATGTACAGGTTGAAATTGTTTTTTCTCATAAAATTACTGCCTTTTTACTTTCCGTTCTACGTACAAAATTACTTCGTAAATGACCCACAAAATCCATGCCCTATACTTTTTGTTGAACTGTGTTAAATGCGCGCGTTAATAAATAGTTAAATAAATTAACAAACATCACAAACAGATATGCACCAGGAACGTAAACATTGAAAATGTTCGTGACTGATAAGAAAATGTATAAACCTCATGAATCAACTCTTCCATTTATTCTTTGCAAATTATCACATCCAGTACAAATCTCACCGTTTCTTTACTTTCCATGATAGTCGCATTATAAAAGGAGCGCAATAATAAAACGCTTACAACGCGTCGTCTCTAAGGAAAGCAAGCCGTCCTTGGTTCGTGCACTGTTATAGAATCAAATGACACTCGTCTACATTTTACCGGCACGACGTGCGTCATGTAAGAAATAAAAAGTAAAAAAAAAAGTATATAACCAAACATAACCTCTTAAAGTCGCATTCGTAACCTTTATAAAGCACTCGTGCCAAAAAAAAAACAAAATAATATCAGAAATTGCATCGAATCTCATCCGATGGAACGATCGAGTTTTTTGGAAAAGGCGACGGCGGATCACGAATCGGTTGAACCGTTCCACCAATGGTACCAGATCAAGTGGCACGATAGGAAAACAGCGATTCTGAGGAACTCACCTAAAATGGCCGCACTACTAGTTTCTTCGCAGAAGTCTCCGAGTAGCTCCGCTTGGTGATTCGTGTTAGCAGAGTCGTCCAGGCTAGAAATCGTACTAGCCGGGGTGCTGCCCTCCCGTTGAGGCTCCGATTCGCTCTCCGAGTTGCTCTGCTCGCCATTTTGGAGCGATCGATCTGGACCACCGCCGCCAGCGCCACCACCACCGCCACCACCAGCGCCGCCACCGTTGCTCTCGGACTCTTGTCGCACGTATTTTGAACCTTTTGCAGTCTGTTGGTTCTGTGAATCCACTTTTAATCTACCGCCACTAGGTTTCGGTGCCGTTTCACTACCAGCGGGTGACTCCGTCGCGAAACCGCGCACCTCTTTTTGTCCGTTCGCCTGAGGCGCCGTTGCGATGCTGTTTGTTTGTGAAATGTTCGAGCTCGACTCGGAACGCGAAGTCGCACGGGTACCGCCGTGCTTCTCCATGTTTTGCGAATTTTTGTGTTTGTTCCTCGCCGCCTGGGCTTTGCTCTCGCTGTTGCTTTTGCCGCGCCTCGTGCTGACCCCGTTCTCACCTTTGTTGTTGTTGTTCGGCTTTTGCGCCGCTGTCGTTGAGCAATTCGTACCGTTTTCACCGGCGACGTTGTTCGTCAACGGCGGCGAAGTGCCCGGCACTTGCGTGGGTGGAGATGACTCCTTACAATTTGTCGGCGTGTCTGCAATGGAAACTATGGACGTTACAAGTCCAAATTGTCAGATTTGTGTCGTCAACAATTTATATTAGATATATATATATATATATTAGTATTCATAAATTACATGCATATGTATTAATCATAGTCATTGGAGTTCGTTATTACAGATACCAGAAAAATGGTGCCCTTTAGGAATCATCATATTGGTTGCCATCATTACGTTGGGTTACAATGATGCCACATTCTTGTGGTACCAATAATATGGAACTCTACCCTAGTAACAAAATTATCTCGGCACAAACATGGCCTACGCCAGTACAAAATGTTTCATGAGAGGCGCTGACGTGGACTCAGACATGGGCCGTATAATATGAGTTCCCATAACCTAAGCCCAGTTCACGACAAAATTTCTGTTAGGGTAATGGCCATAATCAACCATACATATACTAATAATACTATAAATTACACAATTCATAAATAGATATACATGAATATGCACTGTAAAAAATGATCATGATGTTACGTACAGTGTAAGCACCTAACACATTAATCCTTTAAGAGTGTTCTGTACCTCGGATGTAAGGCCACCTAATGACCGGTTTGGAAAACCGGAAAATTGAAGCCACAAGTTGGTGGCGAAAATGCGATGCTATTGCTACGACAAATGTCGTATCGAAGCAAACTGTCAATTCTGCCTCGCATTTTTGCCATCAACTTGTGGCTTCATTTTTCCGGTTTTTCACGAGAAAAAAAATGCAAAAGATGCCGCAATGCTATTGAAATGTGGGGAAATCGAAATGAATGCAATATTATTCCTTTCTAATTACATAAATCCAATTTTTTATGACCTGTCAAACATGGTCCATTTTAATGATTTTTTTTTCACGCTTTGCATACACTTTTCAGCTTAGGTTGTTACTTTCCCACGTGCGGGCATCCCTTAGTTTCATTAACAAAAAAAAATAATTGAAATTAGTGCCCGCGTTTTTGCATAAGTTGGTGGCCAAATGGCTTCCGGTTTGCGGGTTCCAAACCGGCCATTAGGTGGCGGCACATCCGAGGTACGGAGCATTCTTAACCCCTTGACTGTCACGACGGATGTACCCAAAAATAATTTGGAAACTTCCACATTTCTTTCCACGAATTCAAGTAAAATTAGAGAAAAATGCAGAAATAACAGTCAAGCACGCCATGTTCCACTTGTTACTCTGCACACACGGAAACATAAGTTCAGCTGTTTCGGTAAGACGTAAATGCAGTTACAGTAGAACCTCACACTAGTGGCACTGTCGGGACCAGCGGTTTTTTGTTTTTCTCACACTAGTGAGATGCGGAGGGGTGGAATGTTTACCCCCTCTCTAGGGACGTATCGTATTTGCGAGCGCATGCGCATCGGCAGATGTGCAAACATGTGCATACATATGTCTACACACTTTCATAACGTTCATAACCAAAAATACTTGTATTTTTCTCGCTTTCTCAAAACAGTATGTAAACATTGTTGAAAACTGTATGCTCCTTGTCACTATTATATGTCATCTGCAATAAGTTGCTACATGCTGGTCTAGGCGAATGTAATGTAACGTTACAAGTTACTGTAAAAATAAAAACTACCATTACCTTGAATCTTTTTTAAACGTTTATTTACTTTAATCAGACGTGTAAAATTTATTTACCATGGCAGTTAATTCTTCGACTTTGTAAGTAAAAAAGGATAAAACTTGTTAATAATAAATGAGTTGATCCACATAACACTTCTATTTAACCTCTTTTGCCAGTAATTTTACATTTGTGTCCGCATTTAGGTTCTTAAGCGTAGAATTATTTTCACATGATATTCCAAGCCACCGATACTAAATTAATTACAATAAATAATACGCAAATCGTAATGTGTTACAGCTTGAGTATGTAAATACATACGTAATACCCATATGTATACATACAGCTTTTCGAGTATGTTTGTGTACGTACATACACATGCATAAGAAAGAGGCAGAGTGGGGGTACGAGGAGAAGTTGATGTTTCACTAGTGATAGAGACAAATGTTCACTAGTGCGAGAATTTCACTAGTGTGAGTTTCACTAGTGTGAGGTTCCACTGTACTGCATGTATCAACCAGCAACGCCACCTTCCGCTCGTTTAGTATTATCCGACCCACAGTTTCTGCGGGTCTTACTTTATCAGTATCTGTAAACATAACCTCGCGTATCGCGAGGCGTCAGTATCGCGCTTGATCCGTCAGTTTTAAACTTAATTACTGTTGATGACGTTTTTTTTTTACCGCAGAAACTGCATGGATAAGATGGCTGCCATGTACCGGGCGGATTTCCGCGTTTCCCGCAGTGCTGCCCAACTTATCACAATAGTATTCGACACCGGTTACGTTCGCGTGTCGATGGTATTGCGGAATTGGGGGAACTTATGTTTCCGTGCATATATTTACTGACAGTGAAGAAGTTAAGGACCAAATATACATAAATTTAACGTAATTCATTGCCCAAACCCTGCTCTTTTGAATGGTGTACCAAAAGAAATTTATAATTAAGAAAAAGATATTTATAAATATCGCGTAAAAAATGTTTTCATGTAACAGGAGTACAGTTTCCTCGGCATTATGTGCATGTTTTAAGGTAGCTAGACCCTAAACACCTATTATTCAAGAAGTTTTTGAAACTTTCAGCAAAACTAATTTGAATAACAATGCGTATGTCTGTTAAATTTGAACAATTTTGACCGTTTTGTTCCCGCGATATAATCAATAAAAAATCGCATGTTTTTACATAGATCAGTATGGTAGCCATGATGAAAGTTGTCGAAAAAATGTCGATTCGATATAAATTGTCTTATAGCATAAAACCTACTGTCAAGATCTTGACGAAAAACTGGTCTGAAGTAATTGAAGTAATGAGGAATCACATATTTGAAAGTCGTAAACATTGACCGTTTAATAAAAAAGTTCGACTTCGTCAAAAATCCAACTTCAGAAATTTCTCGGGATTTGTCATACGATACAGAATAGACAGCAACGTCGCATTTATGAGATCATTCTTTGTTTTTGCGCGCGAGTATTTGAATATATATACCTACTTTTATTGATGAGTTTAGCATGAAAACCACTGTAGATAACGTAATATAAATAAAATACACATACGCGTATTAATAAATTATGTAATAGATATGCAGACATTTTCGTTTTCTGTATACGACCACATTAAATAAAATACGAAAACAAACTCTGTTTCGATCCACAGCAGAGTATGTTACCTGTGTTTAAATCGCGCTTTGCTGATAAAATGCGACGTTGCCACTATTGCTGTACTACGTTATTCACTAGGTTAATTTTTTCTTTTCATTAATTTAATTTAGTATGTATTTGATATTTGAATGACATATGACTAATTATTTATTTATAATTAGATTTTACATATTGGTATTGAGGTTATGCTTTTACACTTTATAGTTACATCGTTTTTGACTTGCACAGTTGGGGTCTAGCTACCTTAAGGACCTGAAATTAGTTATTATATAGCTAATTAGCTATTTTATAGTCCGAGGGCGATAACGTACACATGATGTATCTATGCGCGTGCGCGCATAGGCATATAACCTTACTTTATCGTCCGTATACCACAAAGCACTCAAAATACGTTACACGCATATAACCTCGGAAACCACACTCCTGATACATAAAATATCGTATGTAATGTTGAAATAAAACAATTCTGATCCCCGCATGTGTTCCTGGTACTCGTCTCCGCCTCGTATTCGGGATTACTTCAAACTTAGTATCCGGAGATTTTTGGGGTCGTTGTATACAAAATGGTGGATCCAACATGGCGAACGCATTTACTAAAATCAAACAAAATCACTTCATTCTTGGTACTCGGTTGTCTTTGGGATCGCTGATCCAGAATTGTGGATCCGACATTTTGAATGTTTCGAACTAATATCAGAATTGGATACAACGACTCCAAAAAAAAAAACGTCGGATACCATGTTTGAAGTGATTTCATACGGTACAACAAACTGAATACATGTGACTATGATTTTGAAGAAAAAAATCGACTTAGGCATTTTTGAGCAGCCATTTTGAAATTTAATTATTTACAATAATTCTATATTCTGGTCCTAATATTTTGACGTAATATTTATAAATATCCGAGGTAGTCTAATGTGGGAAATGATAAAAAATAACGATTAAAGGATTTTTTATCCTGATTTTTGTTTAATAAATGCTCGTAATTTGTTTACTTTAAAATTTACGGCATTTTTCGATTTACTGTCAAACTTGTTGTTAAATTTATGTATATTTAGTCCTTTTTTTCGTTACATTTATTTCCTTTTTTTACCATTTCTGAATCGATTTCGCTGAAACTTGAACAACAATCATACGAATCTATTATTTTAACTTTTACAGCGCTCGACTTTCGTAAAATGGTAGAAATTATTCGACAGAATTTGGGGTTTCGCTATTTTACGAAATACAGGAGTTTAGGACACTTATTATAAAAAAATTGCTCTAGGGAATTTTATATTTTCGTGAAGAAATGACTGGGAAATATTTAATCCAGATGTCCTGTGGAATTTTCCGGAACCCAAGTATTCTAGGCGTATTTTTGACAACTGAATCGAAATTTCCCTGGTTAATTAACAGCATAAATGTTGTAATTGCCATTAGAATTTTGTACAAATATTTAAATACTGAATACTAAATTACTGTCGTGTTCAATAATTTGTTGCACAACGTTACTAATTAACAATTAAATGTCAACCTAGGGATTTGTAGCAAATTTTATTAACTTTAATTTTGATTTGAGGTATTTTCTTCGTAAAATCAGGAAATAAAAAGATATTAGGTTAAAACAGAAGTAGATGGATACCATTTTTCATGGGTGTTTTTTAATATCTTGTCACATCCGCACACCAACTTGATTACATTACTTGAATATTGTTATATTACATGGTGGCCGCTTTTTTCTCGGAAAAAAATTCCCTGACTTTTCCCAGATTTTTCCCTGACCAATATTTTAATGATATCTATTAAAAATAAACAATACGGATAAAAATATTTTAAAAACAGCTACACATTTTCAATAAATTCTTTATTTTTTCAATCAACAACGAGTAGTATATTCGAAAACATATTATCTATAAAAATCCAGAAAAAAAACTCATGTTCCTGCGGATTTTTTCGTGTTTAATTCAAAATAATAGTAGAAAATTTGTTGGGGGTTCTCAAAATTTGTTATAAAATGTCGAGTTCTGCGGTAATATGTTAGACAATAATTATAAATGTTGATAAATTTTAGAATTTAGGCGATTTTGGACAGTATATTCAAAGTATTGTTAAAATTCTTACGAATGTTGACAATAACAAAAAATTGCCATAAATTTTATATTTTTCAAATACTATTGGACAAATATCAACTACTTAAAATAGAAATGGTAAAATAATCATTTAAACAAATTAATATTCTCAAAATTTGGGAGTTTTGTGCTGTTTTCAACATTTCAAAAATTTTTCTACGATTTTTAGCCTTTTTATGCAATTTCAAAGATTGTTGAAGATTTAAAAAAATGTATGAAAGTTTTCTATCATTTTCAAAAGATTTTATTTATACAAATATTTGTTTAAATAGAGAATTAGTATGTCAAATATTTTTGAAATATTCTGTAAAGTATCTTTATAGAAAGACAAATATCTTTAAATATAACATTGTTGGCATTTATTTTTGTTAAACTATTAAATTTTATTCAAATCTGTTAAAATATATTCAATACCGAAATGCGTTATTGTTAAACGTGTTTATTTTTGTTGCAATGTACCAGAACGTTTAAAACTGAGCAGTACCACAAATATATTTTATTTAAGATTATTTTTTTTCTCAAAATTGTTGGTTTTTGGTGAAATCTGTCGAAAATGTTCAAAACTGAAATATGTTATTGATAAAAAACGACAATGTTTGTTTAAATTTGTGAGAAAGCATTTAAAATCATTTAAAAGAATTTTATGCGAAACACGATAAATAAAGCATTTTTCTGAATATGAAATTGTGCGATTTTTTGTTAAATAATGTTTTTCACTTTTTAAAGATTTGTCTGCAATTTACTTTTTCCCTGACCAATTTTGAAATTCCCTGACTTTTCCCTGATTCCCTGATCAATTTTGAAATTCCCTGACATTTCCCTGATTTCCCGGTTTTCCCTGACGGTGGCCACCATGTATTATATGGTAAATAAGTGGATACCAATTTTTTAAAAATTATTTTGGATATATTTTTACAATACATTATTAATGTTCTTCCTTATTACATTTTAAAAACTAATTTCAAACGTCTGTATCTCGATAAGTAAGCAATGTAGGCATATGAATGAAAGAAACATTTAAAGATAATTTAATTTTCTTCGAAAAATGTACAAGGCAATATTTTACATACAACTCTCCAAAAGTAACTTATTTTACAAAATAAACGAAAAGTCGTCAATTGTTTATGTTTTTTAGCATTATCGCACTTTACGCATTTCCAAAATGAGTTTGTAGGTATGGGAGGTCTGGAATCTCCGTCAACTAGCATCGATTCGTCTTATCGTGATATCATTTTCTATTAAGCACTTGACTTATTTTGACGCATTGTTACCTCGCTATCATATAAAACAAAATTTTGATGTTTGTAAAGTGTTTTTTTCACTTAGTGTTTTGGTCATTTTTACAACATTTTTCGAAGAACCAAGTCCATTATAATATAGATATTCTTTCGATTTCATTAACAAATAAACGTTTTCCAGCAATAATTTTCATTTTTTTATCGATTTACAAGACTGTCCAATAATACCCCGAGATTTTTTTATATCTCAAAAACCAGTTTTTTGCTCCAGCTGATACAGAGTGTACAATTTGAAACAATTAGGTCAAATTGTTGGTACCAAATGAAAGGTTATTTATCGTACCACAAAATCAAGCTTTGAACGACCTCCCCTATATGAAACTTTTCGAAATTTATTTGTCGAATTAATAAATTTTTTAAATGAAATTCCAACAAATTTCTAGGAATTTTATAACGAAGATGTAATATTGCATTGTTCGTATAATTATTTTTAATATCTGACATAGATTAACAATACAAATATGAAATTAAATAGCAGGAACTACTTTCTACTCTAAATTTGTAGCGAAATTTCTTATAGTATACTTCATCGAGTAAAACATTATTTGTAACTAATTATGGAATAATCAATGAATAAAGTTCTTTAATTTTTTCTCCGTTCTTTCCTAAGTGAAAACTTTCCTTTGAGTTTATGGAATATTTGAGGTTAGGTTATTTTAATAGAAAGCTCCAAATAAATCCTTTATTACTCTCATTTTACGAACTAGTTTCGCAATAAAATTCTGATTTAGAAAGTTCGTTCCCATTTTGTACAGTGCATATGACTTTTTTATGTTAAAAGACCCACTTATTATACGTTACTTAATTTTAAATACTATTCAACATGTTAAGATCATCAATTTGTTATCATTTCCTTTTTAGAATGCATCCTCTGTGTAATGCATGTTGCTGACAAAAACGAGTCTTTTTACAGGGACAACACCCTTATATTTATTAAAACAAAATTTGTATAAAACATATCAAACGATTGAAACAGTAAGTGAATAAAATCCTGAAAACAGGTTTTTATATACCAAAACAACTTGACGATATTTTACTTCTAGATTATGTTTTCTTTATTTTCAGATGACAAAAATGCATAAGGATTCAAATAAACTGAATCTAATTAAAAATTTTAGTTACAAAAGAGATCATAACACATTGAATAGTTTCTTGAATAATTACTTAAATTTTAATTACGCAATTAATATTTTTATAAATTGAAAGACTTTGCATTTTGGAAATGGAAAATATTCAACTCTACGTAAAAATTTTAAAAGCTACGAAAAGTTCAAACAAAGTATTGACTCAAAATATAATAAAACATAGAAACCTTTCGACTTCCAAATGCATTAAAAATACAGAAAGCAGTAAATGGATGTTAAAAAACTTACTGTTTGTTTGACCTGGCTGTAACGATGGCCAAGCTTCTTTGGCTTGCGAATTTGTCCCATTATCTCGTACAATACTGCCTGTTACAGGTGGTGAAGGTGTTGGTTTCCTGAAATTACACAAGACGAACAATTAAAAATTGTCAAATAATGGCCATAACCCATCAATTGTACACATCTAATATAAAGTAGTACATTTAGAAAACAATTCAAATAAAAGTACAGTATTTTACTTGACAAAATTTCTTAGTTAAAGATTAGGTTATTATTTATTCGTTTCTTACTGTTGCGAAGACGTATTGGCATGTAACGACTGCACGAGTTTTCGCTCGTACTCCTGATGCTTCCCCTGGTGCATCTCTTCCTTCGTAAACGATGCTTCTTGATCACCCATTTCGTGTAGATACATACATTCTGGTTTCGGGCATTGCTTATGCCTCATAAAATTTGAACAGTACTTTGTCGTACCCAGCGACGTTTTTATTGTTCGGCCATCCACTACGATATTGTTTACGGCCTCTATTGCGCGTAACGCGTCTTCTGCACGCTAATCGCAAGAAATACTAACATCAGACAATGTCAAATTTTTAATTAGAATACTGGGGATAATAAAACTTACCTGGTAAGTGACGTATGCTGATGCACTAGGACCTTGGGACCCGGCATAAGCAGTACTTGGATTTAATACTAATTTGTGTATCTTTCCAAATTTTCCAAAATACTCGTGCTTTCTCAAAATCTAAAAACCAAATTATTTAATAAGGTACAAAATCTATCGGTAATATTCTTTAAACAATTTTGCTTTTAGGTTTAAAATATTTTAAATAACTTCCTTTAATACACACCGTTCCTCAAGGACCAACAAGTTTAACAAAAATGTCAAAGAAAACTGTTGACGGCATCTTATTCTACGTATTTTGTACTTTAAAAATCAATTTTGATCGAAATCGTACTTGCTCGTTTTCATAAAACAATCTAAAAAGAGTTTTAAATCATTTTTTACCATTTATGCAATATTTGAGTTTAATATAAAAACACAACAAATCAATTTTGCATCGATACCCTACTGCTTTAATAATTAAATAACGATATTCAAGACACGCACAATAGCCCTTCGTGTAAAATTATTAAATGATATATATATAAAACAAAAAACATATAAAAGCAATAAAAAATAAAAAAAACATAAATAAAAGAAAAAAAACAAATACAGCAGGACCTCTCACTAACGACACTCCCACTAACGACACCTCCCACTAACGACACCTCCCATCAACGACAGAAAATTACTCTCAAGAACGACTACGGGATACCTCTCCTTATCCCTTCTACCGGGCGTCTGTCTACGTAAATACGTCGCCCTATACCCGCAGAGCGCATCTTATTGGTCAGAATCATGATAGTGGTGGAAGAGTCTTTCTCTTTCGAGTAGTCGTTCGTAAGAGGTATGAGGGGAGGGGGCTAGGAACCAAACCAGTCGTTAGTAAGAGGTCCCACTGTATTTGTTTTTTTTTATTTTTTTTTTGTTTTTTTTCTTTTATTTATATTTTTTTTATTTTTTATTGCTTTTATATGTTTTTTATGTAGCATTGAATTTTATGCTTACTCTCTAAATATGAATTAGTAGACTTTTTACTATTTCAATTAGTAGATCAATAGTTGACTAATGAATTAGAAAAATGGTCAGAATTTACTAATTCATCTAGTTATACTTAACTACTATTTCAATTAGTAATTTTCTACTAATTGTTAGTAACTGAGTTTTCCTTATTTCAATTAGTTAAATTTGACTATCAATTAGTCAAATTTCACTAATTCATATTTAGAGAGTAGTAAAAGGACCGTAAAACCAAGAAATCGAGTTATAATTACATAAAAAGCGGTCAAGAAATAAATTCTAATTTTTGGAATCTGTCAAAAAGTTATTTATGATATAATTATAAATAATGTTTATCATTTTATTAATACAATTTTATGAAAATGTTTACCATTTTATTGATGTAAAAAGTGATAGAAAATCAAATTTCTCTAGTTTCATATTAAATTCAACTATTGCATATATGGCAGAAAATGATTTAAAACTCTTTTTGGATTATTTTGGGAAAACGAGCAAGTACGATTTCGATCAAAATTGATTTTGGAAGCACGAAATACGTAGAATAAGGTGACGTCAATAATTTTCTTTGACATTTTTGTTAAACTTGTTGGTCCTTGAGGAACGGTGTGAATATAAAGAAACTCAATTTATTACTGAAATTGCCACAGAGAAAATATTTAAACTGATAGTAAGTAAATTGCTTTTAGTAAGTTAATTTACTTAGTTTTTAAATTATATAAATGAACAAGAACAACCATTTGATATAAGGCAGATATTTGTTATAAGCAGTATAGTTTATTTATATAACGAACTTAAAAGAGAATATCAATTGAAAACTTCTAATACCAGGTTTAAAAATATTATATTACCAAAGCACTACTTATTGGGCAAAGAAGTTTTGAGTATTTTTCAAACAATATTAAAATAAGCTAAATGAATTGAAAAATTTGAGCGCGAAAGAAAAGTTGCTGAAGAAGAAACTTAAAAGTACAATTAGTGAAATAATTATAGATTAATATATTTTATACGTTCTTTCAAATTAATTATTAATTAATATATATTTATCTTAAATCATAAATTATGTACGAAATAAAAATAAATTATTGTAAATTTATTATTAAATACTCTTACTCTTTAAAATAGAGACTAAGGACCAACCTATGTACGGGTAATTATGCCCCCTATAGGTCCTTTATGTAAAAATGTAAAGGAAAAGTGGCAATAAATTATTATTATTATAAACTTACACTAGCATTCGAGAGCCGCATTGGCAATCCTACTATAAAAACGAGATTCTTCTGCACTACCCTGACATTCGCGAGATGTTTACGATTCTCTGTAACACGCTGCTTTCGCTGTTGGTCTTTCAATCTCTTTTCTGCTTTCAGCCTACAAAATACATATTGTTGACAATTTATTACATTTTCTAAACTAAAAATCTTTAATTTTTTCAAATGATTATTGATAAATTATTTAACTTCAGATTTGTATGCGGAATATATTAGTATGACGTAGTATATTTTCTATAAATGTTTTCAACTTCTAGGTAAATTTTATAGAGGACAATTTAAAATCGGAAATGTTCATAGACATCGAAAACTATCGAATTCTCATGCGAGTGTATTACCTAGTCTCAGATTTAATTATTTGAAGATGATGTAAAATTGTTTAAAATTGTTCAATATTACGAGATTTAGAAGCCTTAAACCATTGGTCAATATCTAATAAACTTCTCTTAAATAGTAGTAAATGCCACAGTACATCGTTCTTTCGGGGTCAAACCCTCTCGTCTTTTTTGTATAACATAAATAATAATCAAAATTGAAAAAAATTAATTAAATTCTTGATTTTTACGGTTCGTGAATAAAAAGTTAAATATGTAAATAAATACAATAAAACGAGCATGAATGTATGCCACTAAAATGAGAAAAATAATGCTTGCGAGGCTAGTAAATATGAATGTAACCATCTCTGAATCGATGATCAAACAAACGGAATATATAAGAATAAACGTGAATTTAATTAACAAGATTCAGATGCCCTTTAACGATAACAAAAAGTTGTCAAAAATGCCTATTGAGAAAAGATAATAATTACGTTTCAGATCTTCATAAATAATAATTCAAGAATTCATCTAAGTTTTATATTAACATGTTTTAAAAAAACTTTTCGACCGTTTCATCATAAGTAATAATAATAATAATAATAAGATATTTATTTCATTTTCATTTGCTACAATTAAATATTACAAAAATATAGTGAATCTCAGCACTCCAATCAGCAATATTATTAGCTGTTTGAGTAGAATGTCACTTACAAGGCAAAGCCTGTCTATATCTAGTATATCATCTATCATCTCTCTTCAAATATCACAGTACAAATCTCACTAATATAGCAAGAACAAGCTAAAATTAACACAAAGATATAAAGAAATTGAAGTTTTTCTCATTCAAAGAGTCTGTGGCATATTTCGCGAGGCTGTTTCAGAATTATTTCATGTATTTTTTTTTTTTAATTCGTTATCAATCACTAGTGTATCTTTTACATATGCATTATAAAATTTCGAGCCTAAGTACATAAAGTTTCTACGCGACACACTTTTTGTTCTCTGTGGAAGCACTGCAATTCCTTGTTGTTTCTGACGAGTGTTTTTAACATGATCTACCAAACGAATTTTATTGTTTTTTAAACAATAGCTTAATGCAGCTTCCGCGTACTTCTGTTTAATATCCATCATTTTTGTTTCGCTAAATAGCTAATCTGAGGGGTATCTCTGCCTTTTGTTAAAGATTAATTTAAGAGCTTTCTTTTGCATTTTTTGCACTCTATCGACATGCACATTACAGGCTGCACCCCAGCCAACAATGCCGTAGAATAGAATGGATGAAAACAATGCATGATAAACCATCCTCAGATCAGATATAACTAATATCGGTTTTAGTCTAGTAAGGACAAAAAGTACATAGTTAAGTTTTTTAGCCATCTGTGTAATGTGATAGTCCCATTTCAAATGTGAGTCTATTTCCATACCCAAGTATTTGGTATGACTTTCCCTACGCAGTTTTAGGCAATTGCAATTTACTGTTTGTGAACATGTAACACGTTCGTAATGAATATTTAAATTATTCGGTATGCTATCTAGGTAGCATTCAAAAGGAACAAAAACCGTTTTGGAGGTATTGACAGTCAAACAGTTCGTCCCAAACCAAGCTTGTACAATTTGAAAGTCATATTCTGCAGATTTTATTGTATCTGACCATAATTTCTGTTTGACTATCAACACAGTGTCATCTGCAAAAGCCAAAATTTTGCCTTGTAGTTGGAGTTCAAATAAATCGTTTATTGACACTCTGTGTCACTATTTGCATTACATATTCTTACGTTCTGTGTTCTATCTGTCAAATAACTGCTCATGAGGTCCAAGACCTGACCCATAAATCCATATCGTTCTAATTTCTGTAATAATATTTTATGATCCAGGGTATCAAATGCCTTGGCTAAATCTATGAAGATAGCCAAGCTGCGCTCAGTTTTTTCTAATGCTAGAGATATTTCTTCTGTTAGTGCAGCTATCTTGAAGATCTTGGTATTTTTTGGTCATTATAATTAAGTAGACAATAATAAATATTGTAAACAATAACATTGTAAATAATTGCGTAACTGTGATATCAGTTCACACGACACTCATAACTATTATCTTAATTTATGTAGCCAGAAAAAAGCACATTCTCAATAGTAAAATACTTTTTTCTGGCTACATAAATTAAAATAATACTTACAAGTGTCGCATGAACTGATATCACAGTTACGCAATTATTTATGTTATTGTTTACAATATTTATTATTGTCTACTTAATTATAATGACCAAAAAATACCAAAATCTTCCACTTAACATAAATAACCTTCTATCGCAAGTAACTTCAATAAAGGATCTTGATGTTACTTTTGATCAATCTTTTAATTTTACCAAACATCTTAACATTGTAACGGCAAAGGCTTACTCCGTACTTTGCTTTGCGATCAACAAGTGACTTTAAAAATATCCATACCATTATTTATTTATATCTTTGGTACTTCCTCATCTATTATATTGGTCTCCTTACACAATCAAGAGATAACAGTCCTTGAATCTATTCAACAGATTTATCCGCCATTTGTCTTAAAAAACAGACTTGCCACTTTCATTTTTAGTCCATTGATTTGATTTGAAACCAATTTATTAATTATCCTGGGCAACTATCCATAAACAAAATTACAATAACAAAAAAAATAAAGAAATACAAAAATTACACTGATTCGCTAAAATGTTTACAATAATAATAATATCGAATGGAATAATGTACGCATAATGCCGATTTACAATGTTATATGAAAAACACATTAAAAAAAAAAAATTTCTGCGCAATATACGAACTTATATACAATTTAAGAAGTTGTTTTCGACTAGCGCTTTAGTAGCAGAAATCTGTACTGTAGTATACCGATTTTGTAAAGTAGTACCGCAACGATAGAGATACATGTACAAGTAGAACCTCTGTTATCGAATACTCCGTTATCGAATATTTCGGTTATCAAATATTCAGACGCCTCCGTTAACGAATAATTTCCCCTCAGTTAGTCTCCCCACTCTGGACACCACGTTGTAGATGGCCGACATGGAGTATCGATACGTCGCGTTGATTCGATTCACATATCGATACTATATCGCCTATGTACAGTAGTCCTTCGCTTATTCTAATTTGTCCAGTCAGGCAAGATGGCGGCCTTCTTCCCTTATTCTAATTTTCCCCTCTCCCCCACTACTTAGATTTGTAGTCTCATTTTTGTCTCTTTTTCTTTTGTTGTGCATGCGCCGTTATTTGCATTTAGAAAATCCACGCATCAGTGGGGAGAACGCGCGAGGGGAAATATTAGAATAGGAGAAGAGAAAAAATTAGAATAAGGGAAGGAGTACTGTATGTATAATGCCCTGTAACTCCTGAAGATATAGATATAGGTGGGGGGTCGATTTTTTCTCCTCAAATATTTGTTAACGGAAATTTAAATGCCCCGCGTTGTCCCGACTGTATTCGATAACGGAGGTTCTACTGTATAGACAAAGGTATAAAAAAGAATAATGAAAGTACAATGGAAAAAAAGAGAATTATAACTATCCTAAAAATACTACTGACTACTTTGACGTAGAAATAACAATAACGCTGATTTAAATGCCGGTAGTGATTGAAGTTGACGTATCCTGAGTGGAAGTGAGTACCAATAGTATGGCAGTTATTAAATCCAAAAGGATTTGTGGTAATATTCAGTACGGCAAGTTGGTAAGAAAAAGGTTGAAGAATTATGACGCTGAAGCTAGCAGCACATTCGCAGCAGTGGATTCGAAAAAAACTATGGTTTTCAGCCATTAAAATTGCCAAAAATATATTATTTGTATAAAATTTGTCTAAAAATGTTCAATGCAAGTAATTTTTAATAAGAAATTATCCATTTCCACTGTTTTCTTGAATTCGCTGTTGCGAATCTGCTGCTAGCTTCAGGGTCATTGAAGAATTTAATCGTGATAATTGTCGTATATGGTCAGGAAGGTCTATAAAATTGCCTCTGAGGTAAGAGGGCTGTGATAACGATAAAACTTGGAATGCCTGGGTAGCGAGGAAGTATTTGCGCCTGTCCTCAATAGGTAACCAATTTGACTTTACCCAATAAGGAGCAAGATTTTGATCTCGCCTAAGATTGTAAACATACCTTAAAGAACTATTTAATAAACGACATAATTCATATTACCATGCTAAAACTTTCAACCTTCCGACCATTAAATCCATTCATCACGCAATCGACATTCAAACTGTTTATAAAGTTATTTACAAACTGCTTTCATATGCCTGAAGTTCCGAATGTTCAGTGAATAGTTTTCTAGTGATTTTTTGATAAATCACTAATGACATAAGTAACTAGGGTGATCTTAAAGTCTTGAACAATAATATGCGATAAACTACAGCATTCTGCAGTTCTACAAATAAAATTTATCATTTTTCAATTCTAGAATGGAAAGTCAGCTTTGAAAATTTCACTGAATGTTCAGATTTTAAGGTATATCTGCTTTCTTGTCCTAAATTATTAAATTTATTTACTTATCGATATTTGAAACCACAAATCAATCTAACTATGGATTCTTTACTGTATATGTACTTTTCTATTGAATCTCATTCATCGATTCATCTTGATTCATCCATTCCACTCTTTTAAGGTCTGCATTAGCGAGCTGACAAATCTTTTTTAAGAACTTACTTCCGCTTTGTTATGTTACCTTCATGGTAAATTATATTAGCCACTTTATTCTTTGTAAAATTGTAAAATGTTTTAAATCCGAGTATACTAATTTTTCATGAATAATTTTATGTAACATGTAAATGCTGTTAATTTATAAATAAATTCTTGATTTTCATAATCAAGAAACTCTTAGTCATATATTTATTGAAGAGTACAGGTAAAACTTGATAAAAAATGTAAATACATTGCTGCAAGATTAAATATATGAATCATTAATTTATGGTAAAGACGCGTAGATCAAACAAAATTTGACAGCTTACACGACGCTCACGCTGCAATGTTTACAAACAAAGCACAGTGTTTATATTTTTATTTTCCTTTTAAAATACTTGACTTCAATATTCAAGTAACTGATGGTAGATATTCATGAAAATGTTAAAACTGCTATTTGGCACTATTGTGACTAAAATATAAGGATATTGATCCTACGAAAATCAATATTAAATATAAACATTCAAGGTATAGATAAAAATATTGAAAATGGCTTTTCTGAAATAATATAACAGTATTTTATATTAATTTTAATGATTTTACCCATTTTTAAACTTAAATAATCACAAGATAAAAAGGTTAAAATTTTACCACATTTTATTAATGCCTTGATAAAACAGGTATTTTTTTAAAACTATCGAACTTGTGAGAAACTTTATGAACGTTAATTAATCGTAAGCTGTTTTTAGTATCATCTTAACAACTTTTATATTTTTATCAAAGTATAGAAATATAAATCATAAACATTGATCTTCGATACACTACAATAATATTCTTTTTGATGTTATTAAATTGTACCAAGGTTCTGGCAAAAAATCATGATATTACTATTTTATTTATTTATTTATTTATTTAAATCATCAACGGCCCATAAGGCCTTTTACAAAAAATAATAAAAATATTTATACATTGGTAGAGGAGCAAAATAAAATTCATAAAACTACTGATAAACAAATTAACATAAACAATACATAATAAATAATAAACAATCATGATTCGATAACAACAATAGACACATAAAACCACTATAAAACCTCCGGATAAAATCTTAGGCATGTCGCTCTAAACAACCCAAATGCAATGTTTAATGGCAAATTATAAGATTGCCGAGGAAGCGCATTCCACTCCCTTCGCAGACGACTAATGGAAGAATAAAAACCAAAGTTAGACTTTCGATGAAATGAAACCACAAACTAGAAGAAAATTTGTAAAATAATGTCCAATCATAACCGAATTTTCTTCTCTATGATCATTCCTCATTATTCGTTAGCAACATTTGAAGCTTCATATGAAAATACAAGTAAACCGCAGATAACATCTGACGTTTTTGTCTCGTATGTGAAATATTTTACTACAATTGGTAACTGACCACTATTATGTTTACTTTTTCTTTGTTATTCATTATTACCATTATGAAAGTTGCACTCTAAATAAATAATTTTGTAAAATACTAATGAAAGACGGTAATACTCCATATTTTGATTAAAAAAAGTTCTTCCAAATGATTATCGTATACGTATGACAGTAATATGTAAATATTATGGCAAAATAATAGTTCGTGGAAGCCTCTGAACAATGCTGCTCCAGAAACGATCTCTTTATCCAAGTATCACGTAACTATATCATTTCAGATATGAAAATAATGTAACTGATATCTTTTAGTAGCAGATGTTTTAATTCTATTCTAATTGAAAGTTCGACTTTGTTCCGAGTTTTATTAAACAAGTTTTATCAGAGTATGTTACATATTATTTTTCTCAACCGTTTATAAATTATATCTTTTAATTTCGTAATGATATTTATCGTTCAGTAATAATAACCTATAAGAATGACTTAAGGTAAAAGAAAAAGGAAAATGGAAAATCGAGTGGAATTAATTTTACGAGAAAAATTTAAAATAGACTGATATGTAATTGTTTATTTATTTATTTATTTAAATTATATACGGCCCTGAACACTCAAGAATACAACAATAGATAAAGAAAATATTCAATAGGTGACTAGAAGGAAATAAGAATATAAATATAAAATAGACAGCCATAACTAAAAATTACTATGCATAAAATTTTAAAAGTATGCTCCTATAACTATTTACAAATACATTATGCGACTCGATTCGAACAACATCACGGAGTAACGAATTCCAAAACCAAATTAAACGATACACAGTAGAATAAAAACATCGATTCGTTCTGCAATTTCTTTTGTACAAGATTCTCAAATAACTACCAGCATTTAATATTTGTCTGTACCAAAATAAATTGGAAATATTAGCCCTGGTAACATTACCAGTCAAAATTTTATTTTGAATATTTAATTTATCTGGAATCAACCTGCGATCCAACCTCAAGAGAGTCATTCACAAGACTATTAAATTGGATTTGGTAGACCGATTTTTAACGAAACAAATCTGAGAGGAGGATATCCGATCAAACAAATCATCATTTAGTTTATGTGTAATAATAAAGTCTAATGTCTTTGGAATGGTGCTATATTTATCAAAATAGGTCGATAATTGCACACATCCTGTCTATTCCCACTCTTAAATATAGGAGTAATAAATGATGTTTTCCACGCATGAGGGAAATCTCCGAAATGCAATGATTTATTAAATAAAATGAGCATGGGTTCAATAAAGGAGGTAATGCAGGTTTTTATTAAAACAGGAGGCACCAAGTCAGGCCCACAATTAAAGCTATCGTCGAGTCTCCCAACCACAAAAAGCACATCATCCCTTCAGATGACAAAAAAGTTGTTACATCAGGCAACGAGACGTTCATTCTAGAGTAAACCGATTTAAAATGCTTAGCAAATAGGTTAGCAATACTGAAGGCATCCTTAGACGAGGATTTACCCAGAAACGTTGATCTGGGGAATTCATTCGTCTTACGACTACTATTAACGAAGGACCAAAATGCCTTTAGATTGCGCTTTGAATTTAACTCAACTGTTTCGAAGTATTTTTCATAGCACTTACGAGAAAGCGATGCCTTCCACAGTGAGTGTGCTAGTTTTTTAGAGGAAATAAGTAGCGACAACTCAGGGGTGAACCATTTGGGTTTACTACTAGAGAACCTTTTCTTTTTTGGAACAAGCTTATTTAAGATTCTTTAAACAATTTCATAAAAAGTACTAATATCCGAATCAATGTCATTAGAGTTCAAATTATTTATCCACTAAGTGTCATTCATATCTATCCTAATAGTAATTATTTTATTAATTTAATTGTTTTGTTATTTTAATTTGAGGATGCAATGGTTAAGTAGTTAGCATGCTCGCCTTGAGAACTAAATGTTCCTTAGGTAAAATCGCTGTCTGTCAACTTTTTCTGTTTATTTCCATTGCGGATAATTCAGGAAACCTTGCTCAGCAAAGGTACAAATTGGGACTGATACCGCCATTGGTCGGTTATAGACACCGTGAATGGTTTTTCCATGGTCGACGCTTCATAAATATTGTCTTGAATGAAAATAAGACAATGTTTGCAATGCTACGGCATAGGCCACCGACTGACTGTTAACAATGTCGATTATGTGTAGTATATTTGTTTATCGTCTTGTGTGGGATTATGACTAAGCCTTGCCCGATTAGCCATAGATGGCATAAAGTTGGCAAGTAAATTTGACCAATGTATGTAATTTAATTGTAAATTAAAAGTCATTTAATAAGTAATTTATCAAGACATTTTAAAATATCCGTTTTTCAAGTCTTAATTATTTTGTTTGTAATATATAACTCGAAAGAAGAATGTCAATACTAAAGAATAAACATAACTTTTCCGTCAAACCGTATACAATCCAATCGTATTGAGGAAGTGAAATAATAAGAGATGTCGTTAGTATTAAAGATAGCCAGTTCTAGAAACATTACACTTCATAATAGTTTAGCAAAAATATTAGAACACGGAATTGCATATTCGTACACAATGCATATGAAATGCTCAATCTGGATATAGGAACGTTTTGTTTGTGAAGATAATATTACGATTTTATTAATCTCGATTAAAAGTCTCTTCGATAGGCTTTGATTCTATCATGTCATCATCTTATTTTTATTTCTCTTAAAGTGACTCCAGCGACCGTTCCCTGACATTTAGAGGATACTTAAGGTATTTCACTACCTATTAACAAAGTCAAGCGCATAAAATAAATGAGGATACTAATTATAAGAAAAATTAGTTTCGGAAAAACAATAAAAAATATTTATAGCACGGTTATAGTATAAGACAGAACTAAACGTTCCTGTAATAATGTTTAACCCCTTCGCTGCGGAGAGAATTTCACAAAAAGTGCCCAAAATGCGGGAAAAAAAAATTTGGTTAGATTTTACTGTAACTTGGTGTATAGAGGTTTCTTGGGACGCCGATTACGAATTTGAAGTCAGATTTTGAAAATTTAAAATGGCGGATTGAATATTGCGGGCAAATTTTCTAAATACCAATCATTTCGCCTGACACTTGTTACTCAGAGGATTTTCGGGATCGCTGATTACGAATCTGAAGTTACATTTTTGGAAAATTCAAAATGGCGGACGTCTTAATCAAAATTCGAACTGATTACGAATCTTATATCAGTTTTTGCATGTACAATATTACGGCAATTTGTTATTCATATGTCAATAATGCTGCTCGTGGCAGGTTGGCAATAGAAACACTTTCGTGATTATTTATAGAATATTTATACTGAATTTTGTATTTTTATCAAAAACTTCTTCGATTCTGCAGTTACAAATCTATATTTTTAGTTTTTATAGATATTTTACAGAGTTTATTATCTATCCAGTTTATTCTCTGTAAATTTCAAAATTGTTATGTACTCCTGAGTTATTGTGTTACATTTGGGAAAAAACACTGATTTCTAGAGTTCAATATGTTACAGTTTTTATTTCAAAAACAATTTTAATCAAAAATATATAAAAACAGAAAAAAAATTGCACTTTGAAGACCTTTCTCGAACCTCATCGTAGTAAAGTGTGCAAGTACATATTGTATATCGAAGCTAATGGGGGAAGGCTAACATTAACTCGCGATATTGGATCCGCCATTTTGAATTTTCAAAATATATCATCAGATTTGTAATTGGTGACCTCGAAAACCCTTGAGTAGCAAGTTTCAAACGATTTTATTAATTTTTAATGCAGAAATTGACCTAATACGGCGACATAGCGCATGACAAAGATTTTTACAAAATTGTAAAAAACACATATTTTAAGAACTTGTATCTTTTTTTTTACAACGTGTTTTTGAAAAAGGACAACGGCATGTTGTTCGGTATACCTTAGGCTGGGTAGAAATGGTCAAGTTTTTAAATTGGATATATTATTGACTTCATTAGACTAATTTATGTCATGACAAAGATTTGCGTTTTTGCCGCAGTCAGAGAAAAGTCCTTAATGACAAACAAAGATCTTTGTCATCCGCAGCGAAGGGGTTAAGGCAATAATAAATTTCTAATTTGACTATTTGACTTGCATCTCATCTACGCTTCGCTATCCAATGCATATTATGAGTAAATTACTTTCTCACAATTTGCTACCAGAATTTTTAATGCGCTACCTTAATTAGATTTAAGAAAAATTGTAACACAATCATGCTGTTTTATCTCAAAACTGAGAGAATTATACTTTTCACTAAGGGCTTAAATCCTCTAAAATTTATTTAGTTCTTATTAATATTTGTGAGTAGTATCTTATATTATTTCTTATTTTTTATATTCGTTTTATTTTTAGTGAAAGCACAACACGATCTATGTGTTCGGATTTATGTTAATACTTATTATTTTACTGTATTATATTTCAAATTGGTGTAACACGAATCGACTTCAACTGAATGTTGACAAGTGTAAAATTATTAGATTTTCAAAAAGTCAAAATACCTTAATTTTTTATTACACCTATCGTGGGGACAAATTTATCTCCGTGGATTAAGGAGGTTCACCAGGTACCTATCGAGTCAAATATGGAACGGACGCCAATATGACTTCGGTGGTATGCTTCCTAAGACGTTGCCGTCCGTCAACATAACCAAAATTGACCCTTTCAGCTATTTGTTTATTTTATTTCTCGTCTCTAAAGGTAGGAAGAGACGTTTTTCTTTCTGCAAATAAAATCTCACAAATTTTTTTATCAGTAGTATAAATTTTACGAAAAACTCAATGTTAATTCAATACGAATTTCATGAATATATACATGTTCCCATAAAACTCAATGTTAAAGAATCGTGAACATTTTTATTAATTTCTCTGCTCTGAAGGTACCTAGGGGCTTGAAACTTTGCAGGCATTAATTTCTTTCATTGTTTAACCTACTATAATTTTTTCGTTAAATTCTCAATGTTAATTCTTTGACCTGGTGATCCTCCTTAATATTCGGATCTTGGTATTATTTTTAATAAGGAGTTGGATTTCAGACAGCATCTTATTGCAGCTAACAGCAAGGCAGCTAGGAATCTGGGTTTTTTGCGAAATATTACTAGGTTTTTTTGCGAAATATTACTAGGTTTTTTGCGAAATATTACTAGGTTTTTCAAAAATCCCCAGGCTATATTAAATGTATATAAAACTCTAGTCTTGCCTTCTTTGTGTTATGGATCGCCTATTTGGTCTCCATCACTGTCGAAGGACATGAAAGTGCTCGAATCTACGCAACGTAAATTTCTGAGATATATTTCATGGAAAACTGACAAACCCATGTATTATTGTGACCATGATTATGAGACCGATATCATCGGCCTTGTTAATATCTACGATTTATTCCATTCACACCTATTCTGAGGGGTCCATGTCTCGAAAACTTCGATAAAAAAACTCAGACAAAAAAACTTTTCTTAAAACAACTTAAACAAAATAAACTTTATACCAAAAAAACTTAAAACTTAAATAAATCATATTGAATTTATTTATTACTTTATAAAAATACTTAAATAAAAGAATAATCATATAAAATTCATTTATTTCATTACTTATATTGTTCAAATTCAGATTACAAAGATAAGTTCATTGCAATGAGAGAAAGATATTTCAACTATAATTTTAATAATATAATTTTCGCTAAAATTACAACATAACAAATGATAAATTATACTAACGAACATTTCAACACAAAAATAACGAAACACACTATGTATATATAAATACCATCAGAATTGGTCGAAGTTGTGTATGCTCGCCTTAAACAGCGAATTGTAACATACTTCAGACATCGCCAGGAAAGTTTTTTTCGACACACTTTGAGTATAAAAATCCATTTGAACTTAATAACTTCTTATTTTTGTTAACTAAGTACAAATTTGCAGGACATATTAAATACGTTATAACATTATATACGTTGTACTGATAACTATATGCCGAACATTACAAAAGTAGATAAACAATAACATATTACATTCTATAATATACCGTACTAATATAAAGTAATAAATAAATTTAATATGATTTATTTAAGTTTTAAGTTTTTTTGGTATAAAGTTTATTTTGTTTAAGTTATTTTGAGAAAAGTTTTTTTGTCTGAATTGTTTTGTCGAAGTTTTTTTGACGCAGTTTTTGAGACGTGTTCCCATTCTGAGTTACTATTAATCATTGCAAGAACCTCATTGTAGGACAAACTTTACATTCTTTGCAACTTCGAATAGATTACGCAGGGCATGGAATGCTTTGCCCTCAAATTTGCAAGACGAGTCGATACTATCTACTTTTAAAGTAAACTGTAAAAACTTAGTTTATCGCTTCTATTAACTAGTAATTGTGTTATTATCTTAGATTTATTTTTATTGTTAACTAGTTTTCTTTTTTACGGCATCATATACATATTTTATTTCATTTATTTTATGTACTTTTCTTTATTACTATACTCGACAAATCTGTTAAAGATTTTTTCAAGAAAATTCTTCGTAAGGTTGGTTCCATTAAGAAAGAAATTTAATAAAACAATATTTATTAACGACGTTTCGTCGGCATGATGTGTGCCCTTTTTAGTAATATAGAATAAAAAGTTTTTTAGGCTGTGTGCAACAATTTTTGTACAGAAAGATGAATTATGTTTGTGATTAAGAACGGCTAAATGGTAGAATTTGACAGCTCAAAAAAGCCGGAATAAGACTGGTGTTTTTGTCGATCCATTGTGATGTTGAAGCCTTGTTTTTTTTTTTAATATTAATTCGGCGACTCGTTCTTAAACACTTGTACTGTACAGGATTATAGTTGCACTCACATAGCCTACGCTCTTTTAGACCTGTCTGCGAAGGTCTCCATAAAACTAATTACGGCTTTCTCTCGACTATTCTGCGCGTTAAAAGATAATGGAATATGTTACTGCACAATGTACGCAGCTTAGGTTTACTTCCGTTTAAATCGATAATACGAAGACTTAAAATTTTTTTTCTGTTTAATTAGCTTTAGTCTTAAAATTAGTCGTTGGCTTTTGTAATTCATATTTTTGTTATCTTTATAAATTGTACACATTTGTTGTAAAAGGCACATCTGTACGTTTGATCTCAATAAATAAATAAATAAATAAATAAATAAATAAATATGAACATTGAACCTTGTTACGTTCATGAATTGAATTCGCTTTTGTTTTATTTTATATTTTGGAGTATTGTTACCCCATTATTATTATTTTTATTATTGTAATAGTTCTTTAGGCTGTTAATGTGTGAATAAATAAATAGATTATTCTCTCTTGGACTCCGCAATTGAGTCCAATAATTTTAGTACCATTGTCTGAAAATTTGAACAATTATTGCTCTTAACCATTGAATGTTTCTACACGCAAAGAAATTGTAAGTCAATGCGACAGCATTTTGGGAAGTAGTAGTTACCGCACAGATTCTGACGAATTTGAAATGACAGTTACAATTCGAATTCGTTAAAAATAAAACAGATCCAATTTGAGTGCACCTTTGAGAATATTTATTCATAATTTCTAGAAAATATAGTTATTAATAATGATTTGTAATGATCTATAAACGTTGTTGAAATGGAAAAACTTGGTACTTTTTTCATTCTAAAGTTTCCGGATCAAAAACAATGCAAGGTACACTAAAAATGCACTGAACCTTTTTTATAGAGCACAACATTTCCTAAAAAACAAAGTCAGCGAGAGCCCTACACTGTAAAAAATGAAAATGAAATTTACAATGCAATGGTAATTTTCAATCATGAAAATTTGGTAATAACACTACGTTGAGCTTTGAAATTTTACCGAAGTGAGGTTAGAGGTTTACCGCCGCATTGTAAATTTACGACGTCGAGCATAGGGAAAATACTAGACTGTTGTACTTTTACTACGTCAAACGTAGGTAATTTTTCGAGCCTACGTTGGACGTGGCAATTTTACAAACGAGTAATATAATACAGGATTTAAGGAAAGTTACTGTGTTCTACATAGTAAATTCACTGCGTTGAAAGTGGGTAATTTTCAAGCCCATTCTCAACTGTAATTTTACACGATTTTTTTTTTACAGTGTAGTCTAATGTTAATAGATTACCCATGAATAACGCTGGAATTTTGTCTTGCAAGTTAATTATGAATATTTCAGAATTTTTGTAAAATATGAGACATATTCCATCGTTGCTCGTGGCTAAGCTATTAACTTTAGTCTAAGGCCCTCGTTGACTTTTTTTATACGAAATTTCGTACTCTACAAAAAAGTTTCAGTACATTTTTAGTGTATCTTGCACTGTTTTCGATATGGAAGCTTAGAATGAAAAAAGTACCAAGTTTTTCCGTTTTAACGTTTATAGATAATTAAAATTAATTATTAATAACTAAATAGTCGGAAAATTATGAATAACTATTCAAAAAGGTGCTATAAAATTGTATCTGTTCATAAAAATGTTCTTTTTAACGATTTCGAATGTTAACCGCCATTTGAAATTCGTTAGAAATCGTGCGGTAGCTGTTACTTCTCTGAGCAGTGGCATTTACTTAAAATTTCTTTCCGTGTAATACAATAAAAATGATTCTGAATTATCGACGCTTTAAAATCGTAAAAACGATGCTCTTGTTTGGCATATCTCTAGAACTTTTAAACTTTGGGATAAATGAATTTTAATTTTTATTTTTAAAGGCACATGCTTTAAATTAATTGTATTGTTTTCAGTATCTATCAAATAACATAAAATACCCGGCGTTACTCATTTTTAAGCTTCGTCATATGCTACTTTGATTAAAATGGCAAAAAAATTATTTTTCATTTTTTATTTTTAATGCCTTACGACTTAACAAAGGTACAGTAGGACCTCTCTTATTCTAATTGTCCTGCCTCTCTTATTCTAATTGTTCCCCCACTATCACACGAAAAGTCAATGAAAAATTAGATTAATAAAAAAAAAGTAAATAAAAATTAGAATAAGAGAGGTCCTACTGTATTGAAATTCATGACATTCACAAATCATATTATCAGTTGTGTTTTATGGTTTCTAAAGCAGGAATGCAGTTAAAAATTTCCCGTATAATCTTCTATTATAAAAGAAGAGTTCACAATAACTTTTAAAAGGTACATTCAGCATGTGCCAATAAATTATGTACATTTTTCTGACGAATCACATTTCAATTTTCCATATTTGAGGGCTCTAAACTTATGACGGAATAACAAAATATTAATACAGTAGGACCTCTCTTATTCTAATTGCCTTTCTTATTCTAATTGTCCAACCTCTCTTATTCTAATCGTTCCCCCACTATCACACGAAAAGTCAACAAAAAATATTGTCCACGAATTACAAGCTCGCAAGCAAAGTAAGTGGGGGTAAGGGAAAAATTAGAATAAGAGAGGTCAGCGCCATCTTGAAAAACTTTACTAATTAGAATAAGAGAGGTCCTACTGTATAGTTGCATTTAATGTGTCGTTACAACAGTTACAGCAGTCGAATTACGAAAAAGTTCAATTTTAAAAAAGTTATCTCGCAACTTTGAGTGTTCCTCCTTTTTGTCATGATTTTTCACTTCCATATAATCTGAACTACTTATACTGTGAGCACGAAAGCACGCAAAGCTTCGTTAAAAAAGGATTATTGTGAATATTGAAAAAAAAAGATTGTCGCGCACAAGAAACTGTCAAATTCGACACTTGCGAATTCGGGGTTTAATTCGTTTGTGATTCAAATGTCGCACACTCGTTAGGGGCACATAAGAGGCACTATAACCTACCAAAATATGATGTTACGTATTTATTTCTATAATTTTTAAGGTATCATAATGGATGTCATGTTAAAGTTTAAAAGTTCTTCGAAAATATAAAACGTCAAGATATTCCGAATACAAATCAACTGGTGGAAGGGAAAACATACCTTGCAATCTCTTCTTTTGTAAGGGGCTTGAAGTCAGCAGGGTTCTCCGAGTAGGCCTTGCGGCACGCAGGACACAGGCCATTCTCGTCGGTGCGAATTCTATGCCAACAGAAGCGACAAATTTGATAACCGCAGGTGCACGGAAAGAAGTTGAGGTCGTCCACCTCGAGTGGTTCCATACACAATGGGCATTCCACTGCGTCGTCGCCGCTTTGATTCAATACTGACATTCTTTTCGATTTATCCCTCGAGTCACAAAAGATATACTCGTTACCTTCCACGGACCTGCGTTACTAATGGAAAATCCGATATGAACATCCGAAACGACCGAGAGGTACCAACGATACTCACTCACGACGTATGTACAAATTCCTTTTTATAGCCTTTCCGAAGCTGTATCCGAAAGAACTCTATGGAGGAGCCTGCTGCGATCTAAAAGAAAAGGAGGGAATTAGGAACCGGAGTAGCCTCTTCCCATCCGTAGTCCAGGAACGGAGGGGAAGAATCGACTCTCGGTGGGATCTTTCCGAAAGCTGTCAATCGCCTCTCTGAAGGGAACAAAGGACGCCAGGTAATCGGCCATCGCGCGTCCACCCGTGATCGCGGTTAGACGACGCCGTGCTCCGGAGTATCGTACCCACGGAGACGACGTCCGAGTGGCGGCTGTCGGAAACATTGGAAACAGCTGTTGGTGTCGGGGTTGACGAGAGGAAACGTCAGAGAGTGAGACGGGACTAGTTTTTATCCACGACGAAGAGAGAGAAAAAGGAGACCCCTGGGAGGTCTTACCCGCGGAGAAGCTTCTCGACGTTACACTCTGGAAGATTTCGAAAATTCCGAACGCTCGCGTAAAAATGTCCAAGGACGAGGGGTTCCAAAAAACGACTGCTTCGTCTGTCTACGTAGTAGTCTCTCTTTCTCTCTCTCGTTCGCTCCGCCTCTCTCCTTCTCTATCGCGCGCGCGCGAAACAAGGTTCCACCTTTGTCGTCGTTGTTCCTCTCTCTCTCTCTCTCTCCAGGTTGGCATACACAAAATTTTGAGAAACTTTCGAAAAAACTTTTTCGCCACGAATAACAAATTCTGGGATTCGCGTCGAAGAATAAAGAAAAAGAAACACTAGGTCCGTTGCCCGAGGCTTTCTTCGGAGTCGCTCGTTTTCGCTGCGCTCTCGCTACTTTTGAGAGGGAGAGAGAGCGAGATATAGGAGGCAGGTGGGAGCGAGAGAAGCCATTGGTCGGAAGAGAGAGGCGCCTACAGAGGGCGGTAGGAGTGCGAGCGAGAAAGGGTGAGTAAATATACACACGTCCCGAAAAGTAAGAGGGTGGAATCGAGTGGAGAGGGACAAAAATGTCAAACGAAAGGGAGAAAGGGACAAAGGGAAGGAAGAGGAACAAAGAGGAGGACGAAGACGCATTACGGACGAATAAAAGTTGAACGTGAGACGGAGATAACGTCGCGTTACCGACGGTGAGAGGGAAATAGTCCGGAGTGGGGGGGAGAGAGGAGGTTGAAGAGAGACGAAGCGAGAGAGAGCCCGTTTTAACCTTAATTCGAGGGGACGGTATATACGGTTCTCGCCGATTTTTCGCGACTTTTCTGAAAGGAGCGTCTTTAGCGACGAACCTTTCGTTTTTTTCGGTCGCTAAGGGAGGTCGCCTCGTCGAATCTCGTGCCCAACTTTTACTTACGTATCTACTTTTGCACTACGAATCTTGTCTATACTGGGTAATTTTTATGGGCGACGAGAACGAATCCGCGACCGCGCGCAGCGGGTTCGCGCAGGAGCGGAAATTACGAAGGTGGCAACGGCGCCGAGGGGGAGACGGAGAGAGACGACAAGATGGCGGCCGTTGGTAAACCGAGAGAGAAAACGCGAACGTACACGGTGCGAACGAACGCCCACAAAGGTGAGGAACGCAGGACGCTACTCGTCAGGACGTTTTTTTTTTTTTTCTTTCGTTGGAATATGCACATACATATCCCCGTTGGAATTCGATGAAATTGAAGCGCACCAAACGTGTAATCCAAGGCTCGGTAATTCACTCAAAAATTATTTTCTCGCGACTTGGTTCGTAAGCATGACGTTTGTATACATCTTCTTCCTGATACCGAGACTTACTGAAGTTTTGTTTACATTTCGGCCGATACGTGTGGTTCCGTCTTTTTGAAACTTCGAATTCCCCTCATCGCAATATGGCGGATATTGCGACGTAAACAATGGAAAAGACGGCGGTTCAATTTTTTATTTGGAGTCGACATTTTTTTTGTGAAAAGTTTCGACGACTTCGCGAATTCTGACCTTTTGTTAACCCTTTGAAGCACACATTTTTCTTTACATGGATTTTTCGGGGTCGTTGACTCCAAATATGACCTCAGTTTTGCAAAATTCAAAATTGCGGATCCAAGATGGCGGACCATATTAGGAAAAAGTTGCTTTATCGAGATGAAACTATGTACGTGGGAGTTGTCGGGATAGCTGATTACGAATATGTTCTCAAATGTTCAATATTCAAAATGGTGGATCCAAGATGGCGGACAAAATTAGGGAAATGTTGCTTGATCTGAATCTGCCATTTCAGTTTTCAAAATTCAAAACGTAATACAATAGTAAAAATTGCCATGAAAATCGAAAATGGGTAAATATGTAGAAGAACTGCATCACCCCAAAAATGAAATGTGCCAGATGTTTTCGATGTATTTTGGGCTGCTGATAACGAATATCGCAATAAAATTTGGCGCTCGGACATAAGTAGGACCTCTCTTATTCTAATTAACTTCTAACTCTAACACTTACTTTGCTTGCGAGCTTGTGATTCGTGGACAATATTTTTCGTTGACTTTTCGTGTGATAGTGAGAGAAGACTTGTGGGGGAACGATTAGAATAAGAGAGGCTGGACAATAAGAATGAGAGAGGTTCGAATAAGAGAGGTCCTACTGTATTGAAGCCGCTATTTAAAAACAACCGCTAAAAAACGTGATTTTTCTGAGTTTTTTGCATTTATTTTGAAAAGTACGAGTCCGACAAAAAATGTGTAAAACAAAAAATGTAGAGCATGCCATTCTCTACAAAAAATGTTTTATACATTTTCTTTCTAATATGAAAAGTAAGCTCGAGCCCTCTTATTTAAATTTTCTCCATACCCCCCACTCACACACACATAAAATTTGACGTTATATAAGCTGAATATCAATATAGGGGAAATCACTGATATTTTGAAATATCGATATCAACCCCTAATTGTACTTTATAAATTGCACAACTGTAAGCATTTTCAAACGGCAGGACATATTTGACCAAAGTAGAGGGAGGAAAAGGCCATAAAATAGCCGTCGGACCTAAGAGATATCGAGATATTTTACATTCTGTTCGAGCGGTGGTGGGGAAAGACGTGAGGGGAAACGATTAAAATAAGAGGGGTTGGACAATTGAAACAAGAGAGGCAATTAAAATAAGAGGGGTTAAAATAAGCGTGGTTCTACTGTACTCAAGTACATACTTCGTTTACCCGTCCAGCAATCCAAGACCGATTCAGAATTATTGAAGAGTATTCATTTTTTTAAACTTATGAATTCTAATTGTGATACTTTGTGAATATTTCCTCAACCTTAACTCTTTGGGGCATACATTTTTCTTTACACTAAAAGCAGTTGAAATCTGAAAAATCTGAATGCAGATTTCGAAAATTCAAAATGGTGGATCTAAAAATGGCCGACTGAAATTTAAAAGTACTTTATCGATATTAAACTGGTACCCGAGGGTTTTCGGAGAGCTGATCACGAATCTGACCACTCAATGTGAAAATTGAAAATGGCGGATTCAAAATAAATCACCGAAGGTTTCGATGTCCAGATGAACCAGGGCGAAGCAACGAACATGACTTCAGATTTGAAGCATTTAAATGGTCGATGTCAGATATTGCATTACTTGGCAGAAATCACATAAATTAGGATTTAGCGGCCCTGAAAACTCCCAAGTACCCCACACAGAGAGAAAAAAGAAGTTAATGGAACACTAATTACTTTTTATGATGATAAGGAGTTATTTTCGTTTAATAATTTTTACTAAATCTATTTTTCTAGTCAAGAATATTTCGAATAACTATTTAACTGTAAAGCTATGGTACATTTGAGGTTATGTGCTATGCTACATATTTAACTATCGGGAAATAGTAAGCGGAACATTGTTTTTGTTTTGTTTTACTATGGAAATGGTTAATTTAACCATTTTTTATAATCACGTATTTTACTCTTCAAAAATGGCTCCGTTAACCTTTTTCGTTCTCTCTGTACAGTGTCATCCAGATAAAGTAAACTTCTACATTTCGGTTGGCCATC
The DNA here is from genome assembly GCA_030407085.1 of Trichopria drosophilae. Lineage (NCBI taxonomy): Eukaryota > Metazoa > Arthropoda > Insecta > Hymenoptera > Diapriidae > Trichopria > Trichopria drosophilae. Next base: position 189,883,093 of record CM059583.1, on the reverse strand, counting down.
TTGGATCCGCCATTTATAATTTTAAAAATCTGAGTTCAGATTCGTAACCAGTGGTCTCGAAAAACGCTAAACTTCCGTTGGAGGAATATATGTCTGAAAGTTACTTAAATAATTAATTTTATACCCGTTTCTCCTACTGTTGTCCATACTATCGCCAGACTATTTCCAGCCCGCGCCAGACGTATTCAAAACTTTACGCTGATGTTTAACTATTTTGTATTAATATTTCGCATTGTTATTTAATTTTTTCATATTTTCATAGAATTATTAACGCTCGCAAATGAATTGAGAATCGTTTTCGCTCTGGAGGGATTTGAACCTGCGTTTCTGACATCGCAAAGAACGTACGCTAACTTCTACGCTACAATCTGTGTTACGAAATATAATTTCAGAACTTGTATATTTTAATCCCGACTCCAGGGTCGTTTTCGATTCAGAGAAAATTCAAATGGTACTTTATAAATTGCACAACTCTAAGCATTTTCAAGCGGTAGGACATATTTGACCCAGGTAGTGGGAGGAAAAGGCTTTAAAATAGCCGTCGGAACTAAGGGTTAAGATCGTAGATAGTCAATATTTATATACATATGTTTACCGCATCTCTGATCATGATTTAAGATAATTAAACAATTTGATATTGTTTGCGGGTAATTTTCCTGTAGACCGTGGAGTAAGACTATAGTTTAGTTGCTAGATGCTATCGCAAAGCTAACTGCCCTACGCCTTGCTCCCGCGGCTTTCGAAACAGACATTTATTGGGTACGTGTCGCTTTCCTGTAAACGCGATCGAATAGGCGTATCGACATAATTTTTTATTTAATGCGTGCCTTTGCTCAACTTAGATATTACAGATTCGTAAATTACTTAAAACAAAAATTCCAAAAAGCAATGAAAAAATACAAAATGAAAAAATTGAAAAGTTAGAAATATTCGGACGAATACATCAGTTCCATCATGATCAATAGTTGCATAATGACAAGGAGAGGGGATAAAACTTGCGCTCTATCTTTCGAAGAGTTCAAAAGTTACTTCGAATTAACCTGATAGAACGACAGATGCAATACATTAGCCCCGGTCCTAAGCTATAAGGTCATCCTAAGTTACATTTGCCTTGTTGAAGGTTGTACTAGCCTCTCTCCTACCCCCCCCCCCCCCCCACTACATTGCTTCCGACCTTATTCGGCAGGGATCGTCAAAGATCGCATTGCTTCGGTTACGCCTACACTCGTGGGGTAATGATGGAAAGAAATAGGCAGGGCTTCGGATATAACTGAGGACATTATGATTGGATGGATTGTATTTCTGAGAACGGGGCCACAGTATGGCTCTGAGAGTTCAAAAACATGTCAATAATCAGGGTGGGTATGTCACTTGCGGAGTAGTTCATTGAAAAGTCTGTACGGATCAAGGGTCGGGGGATCGAATTTAAAAAAAATGGATGATCTGGATCAACTTAGACTTTCTTGAATTGTAATATCTGTTCAAACATAAAAGGTGGGGGTGTAAGGAGGGGAAGAGTGGGAATGTAGGTTAGAGTTTGAAGGGTATGAGGTGGGAAGATGGAGATTCAAACCTCCACGGTTTTCGACTATCATTTGCGAGAATAACACATACAATCTATGAATTAGAAACTCCGAAATTAACGGATATACCAACAGCAGCAGCATTACATTAAGATTTTACAAACTCACTATATTTTTTACAGGTTTTTAGGTAAACGAACATCACATTTTAAACAAAGTCTCAGTGCAAACTAGATATGACTACTTCAATACTAAAAATACTGTTTTCATTATTCATAATAATCCTTTTCGCCTATATCAGTACTGAGTTCCCCAGCCAAAAACACTCAAGTGTACGACAAAAGAAAATGCAATTTGTGGAGACCTGTCAGTGAACGAAAAAATATTACGAATCTTTTATCAATCCTGTTACAAGAATTGGTTATTGAGTTTTGGAATTCTTCCGTACATCATGAAGTGAACTTCAGCACATCAATAAATTATTATATATAGCGTATTCTTCACTATTCTAAATGAAGAATCGACGTTTTTGTAAACTTCTGAGTACTTGTTGCGATGTTAAAGTGGATGATTGTTTACTGATACTTCTAAAAGGATTTACTCGGAATCTGTCAATCATGTTGAATTTTCAAACTTGCAAATGCTTCGTAATTCTTAGGGAAGCGTACATTATACTTATTTCGTATTAAAACGATTCCGTTATGTGGTTAGGATAGCAATCACTTTCCGACATTTCCAGCCCTGCGTGTCGTTGTTCGCTACTCCCAGTGTCGAACAGAGAATATCTGTATAGGTATATGATGCGTAGGTGCATATTATTTTGCAAGTTTAAAATACAGAATACATTGGTCCCCCCTAAGGCGTATGTTTTCACTTTTCTTTTATCTTGAGTAAATCGCAAAAAATTGCGAAAAGTCGTGAGACATCACATTAAAGTGTGCGAGAAAATTCGAAAAACATTTTTCTGACCTGTATCTAGTTTTTGGTATTTTAATAACCTGAAATTGAATCTGCAGACCATTTTGCTCGAAGTCTACCCACATTTCGAGTAAATCGCAAAAAATAGCCAAACATTGCGAAAAATTACATTACTGCATTCGGGAAAATTGGGAAAAATTTTCCTGAATATGATCATGTATGTAATTTTTCGGACATTAGTGCTCCAAATGTGAAACTAAAGCCCATTTAGCCAAACATCTCAAAATTTAGATTAAATCGCAACAAAAATAGTGAAAAAATCATTACAGATCATTTGACGAAAAAAGAGTTCGCTACATGGGAAATACTACACAAGAAGAATATAAAAGGAAGCATGAATCAAATCCGCAAAATTTGTTTTGAAATAATTTACATCCACATTTCTTGTAATTTTCAATTTTGTCAAGGTTTTTAACTCAACGGATTTTAGTTTGGAATTCTTAAAGTAAAAATACATCAGAACAAAAGTCAATCTAATCTAGAAAAATAAAAATGCTCCAAATTTTCGTACGCAGAGAAATGGGCTTTTGTTTCACATTTGGAGCATTAATGTACGAAAAATTACATACATGATCATACTATTTTTTGCGATTTACTCGAAACTGGGGGGGGGGGGGGGCTAAGTAGACTTCAGATTCGAATTCAGCTCGTCAAAATACGTAGACTAGTAGATCTGGTTACAAATACAGACCACTTTTACTTTTTGTGGGCCGGTGTATTCAATGGCACTTGTTCCTGTAATGGCATTATTGTTTTTACCGTCTGGAGTGTAAACAATCTAATGTCGAATCGAACTTTTCGATTTATTTTTGTTTTATCTAAATAACTTAGATGAAGAACAGAAATATAGTGAACATGCAGAAAATGCTATAAGCTAAAAAACAAATAACAAAAAAAAGAAGAATAAATAAAAATATATTACATGACAAATTGAATGTTGTGACAAAAATATATAAATATATATATATATACAGAAATATTTTCCCATATCTGGAATGTTCGTGTAACAAGAAATTTTCTATTTTGGAATAGTAAAAATTATTATTCAATTATGAAACATTGATATTCTACATATATGTCCTCAAAATCCTATCGAAGAATAGTAATTTTTCCTATTTTTTTAAAATAACTTCCTATAAAATGTCTCTCAGTGTGTGGTATCTGTAATATTACTCCAATCTTATAATAAAAAGGTATTATTACTGTGATATTTACCGTGTTAGATGGTTATTACAACTGGAGAAATTCAGTTGATGACCTATTGAACTATTCATCAGTAAAGAGTAGTTAACTTTACTAAGAATGTTTTTCAGTGCGCTTATGAATAAGTTTATGAAGACAAGAAATTGATAAATATCGCACTTGGTTTAGCAAAAGAGATTTTTCTATATTGATAACATTTTTGCTCTACTCATTCATTGCACGTTACATTTTTTTATTTTATTAACAAAATTCCAGATGATTGAAACCCACGACGACGTTTTGGATCTGATTTTATTAAAGAGTAGAAAAACATTTTTTTTGCTGAGTGAAAAAAGTTGGACTTCTTGCCAAAATCAGTCCGGTTACATATATAATACATAATATTAGAATACCCGCACTAATATATATGTTTCTAGTGTTTCAGTAAATTCGCAGGATCTGACGATGCAAACCAATCAATAACTTGGAGATGCTCCAAATTACCGACAATCAAGACGTACCACTGAAGTGGTTTAGAACGGAGTCATCTCTAGAATTCCGTCTCTTCTAAAGCTGATATCATTTTATTTTCTTATAGATCGTCAAATTCGGATTCACAATTATTTATAAGTATATGTCGTATCTACTAATCATATACTTTTATTTTATTCCGACGAAACTCCATGGTGGGTATAACATCAGGTAAAAATGAATTTTAGGAAATATTGAAGTGGTCTCAAACTGTATGAAAAAGAGGATTAATCTTTGGAAATAGTACTGATTACTATGAGATTTATGTTAATCGTAAATATAGTATATTTGTTTCGAAAAGTTTTAGAGTGGCTGTATAGAAAATTTATTACACCGTTAAATTATATCGAATCTTATTATATAATGTTTAATTTTCCGTTTTTCCTTTCTTTTTCTGTTAAATCTTGAGCGTCGACTAGAAGCTAGAATATTGAATTTTAACATTAGTTTATCGATCATCTAAAAAGAAATGCTTTGGAGCACTCCGTATTAAAAATATAATAAAAAAATATCAAAATTGACTTATAATGCTTTTACGAAGGAAGAATTCTAGAAGATTTTTTTAGTATTGCTTAAAAATATAATGAATGTCCGATTTAGTTATTAAATTAAACATTTTCTTACATCCGGAGGAATTCGTGCTTCATCACTTGCGGGAATGATCATTTGTATACGTTTGGACGTAGCACTTGATGCACCACCATGTGGTGAGAATTCGAAACACCCACCACTGTCGACTAACAGTTCAACATGACCGCATGTGTATCATGAATTTGTTCACAAAGAATACTTTAGGATTACCTTTATCACAACTGTAAAACACTTTACTTTCGGTCTTCTTTACTTTCACTTTTGCGGATTAAAAAACTGACAAACCAGAAAACAGACAAGTAAAAAAACTGACAGTCAAAAGACCGACAAACAAAAAACCGACGTGTAAAAATTAACTATTTAAATTTCGCAAAACGGTTTTTTGACTGTCCGCTTTTTAACTGTCGGTTTTTTTATTGTCGGTTATTTGACCTGTTGGTTTTTCGACCTGCACCCGATCTGATTTCTACATTAATAATAATTATTAATATAAAATGCTACATTTTTAACATTCGTAACGGTATTTAAAATGAATGTCTGGTATTGTGAAGCTTACAAACATTTTTCGTTTTTCGTTTCAGATTAAAAATATGCGGAATATAATAAATAAACAGACACTATTTTTAAATTAAATATCAATGTTTTAATTTGAAAAATGACAATATATTCTGCAATTGAACACGAAATCGTCATAAAATTTCGAAAACGTTTTAATTTGTTATAACTAAGAAAATAGTTCATGAAATAAAACAGGTCCTCTCGTTAAGTCAATCTCTGAAATCTTTCTCTATTCAGAGAGATTTCAGTCGACGTATCGATTAAAGCACCGCGTACTATTATTATCTCATTAGATTAGATATATACACAAATCCCAATCAGCATTGCGAAAACATCGGAAACAAATCGTAAACAAACTAAAAAAAATATTAAAAAACTCAGAACCACCAGGTCATTAACCTTGAATGGTGTCAATGATATTAATTATTTCTACAACATTAAACGCCCCATCAAAATACATCGTCAGTTTTCAACTGTCATAAAAAACGTAAAAAAAGTCAAAATCAGTCAGAATTCATTTTTTCTCGACTGGTAAAAAAAGTTGAAAATTGTTTTTTTGGTTATAATAATGGATGCCGTTAACGCGATAAAACAGATCTTTTTCGGAGGTATTTGACAAAAAAATGGTGATCTATTATGCGGGGTATAACCGATTCCGTTCCTTTTTACATTTTTTAGATTGTGGATTCGTCATCTGGTATGGCTGCGCGCGCGGGAGAAATACCTGCCACGTATACATGCATACCGATCATCCGGTTGGTAATGCTGAAAGTGAATTGTGCAGAAGCAATTCTATAGTACATGTACGATGCTATCTTTTCAATGAAAAACATCTCAAAATTTTAATGGCTAGTTAAAATATGAAAAAGGAAAAATACATGAGAAAACTCGAATAATAATTTGAAAATAAACTTTCAACGACAAAAATTTGTCACCTTTGTTTCTAATAAAAAATACGTATACAAATTATAAGACAATTAAAACTAAAATTCAACCGAGATATTAAAACCAAAACAATATAATAAACATTTTTGCTACAGTTTTCAACGGTTGGATTTTATATAAAAAAAGGATCTAAAAAATAAACAGTAAAATTTACTATCAGAATCTTGTATTAAGTTTTTGAAAAATTACATCATATCCATTAACACAACGATTTTCAGGTGTATTTTTTATCGCGTTTTCACATAGAAATCATTCCAGAAAACCTGTTCCAAATAAAGCAAAAGTATTTTCGAGGCACTTGAACTTTAAAATGTGCATACGCTGTTAGAATTTTTTTTTGAATTTTTTTTAAACGGAACTGAAGTATTTTACTGCGTCCGTTTCAAAACAATTTTGTCAATTTTTAAACGATAACAGAAAAAAGATTCAGTTACATGCTACAAATATTCTGTATCAGTTTAGTCATTTTTAATTACCGTAACAAAAAAAAATATAAGGGGAGTAAACATTTTTTTGACTATTGGTTAATTTATATTTATTAATATGTTTTACATACGTCCATAATTATTGAGTATACAGGGTGATCCTTTTGTCTAATGGGCAAATTCTTCGTCTTTTTAAGCTCTACAATTTTTTCTAGTTTGACATTTTTCGTTAAAACCGCAAAAAATGGCCTTTTTCACCATTTTCGAGGCTATAACTTCAGAAATATTCACAGCAGGACAAATGTTCTCAGGAATGAATTGTAGGGCTTAAAAAAAGCTTGAAAATGAGCCCTTATTCATTGCAATAACTTGAAAAAAGCCGAGTTCTTGCAAAAAAAATAATTTTTTCCCCTAAATGTCAATGGCTCTTCACTTAAATTCTCAGCCGCAAATCCAATTTTGGTACCGGAAAAAGTTACGTAGAATAAACTCAGGAATCCACTATTAGCCGGTTGGCATAGACAAAAGGATCACCCTGAACATCACTTGAACTAATTTGTATACAACATAATATTATTAAATTAAATTTAATGAAAGATACATGATTAGCAATTAAGGAAAATTATATTATCATCGTAGATGTCAGAATCAACGTCATAGAATTTGACAATATTCATATGACGCGTTTTATATGCTACTGCTGCTTGATCGACGAATCCCACTTCTACAACGGGAAGCACGGGCACTAAGTGCAGGGCGGAAAGTGTCGCAGCCGCATCTGGCGGCTACAAACCAAACTAATGTGCGCTTAGTTATTTGATTCCATCTCAGATTTCTGTTACAGTTTCATAATGTTTCTTTCTGTTACAGAATTTAGTAAAATTTTGTTACCTCTGTAACATAAAAGCATCCGAATTTTCCGAACATTTCTAACAGTGTATAAACATTTTGAAAATATAGATGGAAGCATCTAAATTGTCGGCATAAATATGAAAGTATCTGTGAAAAGTTTGGGATTTTTAAAAACTTTAATTTCAAAAGATTTTCGATTAATAATGGCTAAAAAATGTATACCCTGAAGTCGGACTTATATTTTTCCGAAAATTTTCGTTGCCTTGAATTCAATTGTAGCTGCAGAATTGTTCTCACTTCAAGATTTTGAGATATCCTAACCTAAAAGTGTAAAAAACACTGCTTTTGCTCATATTCAGTAAGTTTTTGTGGCGGACAAAATTATTATTTACAATTTGACATGAACAATATTAAGGTGCTATTTGTCAGCTTTCAAATGATTTTACTAATTCCGATATGATTTGTTTTTATACAGTTATCGACGTTTCTGTAAGGGAACACTTATGATTTTTATACATTTAAATAAACGTGTAATTACATATAACAAACTAAGACCGAGTTCCTTGCTAAAAATTCTTCTATTACGTCAAGATGTTGAAATATCCTAACCTAAAAATGCAAAAAACACAGTTTTCACTCATTTTCAGTAAGTTTTTGTACTAGAATAAATTTTTTTCGCAATTTGACAAAAACCAGATTAAAATGCATTCATCAGAAACCTGAGTATATTTTTCCGAAGGTTAATAAATAAATAAATCTAAATTGGTACACTAAATTTGCAGCTTGAATATATATTTGTTCAGCAGCTTAATATTGCAATACTATCTGGTAACTTACCATATTTGTATACATATATTATCATCGAAAAGAATATTTCTATAGACAATTGTGAAAGTATTTTATCTTACCTTTAGTTGATTCTAACAACCTACACATTTGTAGAAAATAATGTCTGCAATATTTGACGACATTTTTCATATCCAGAAAAGAACAGAGCAAAAATTGCTTTTTCTCGCCCTATAGATAGGAAAAATTCAATACTTGAGGTTGAAATCTTCATTAGGGATTCGTTATATTTTATTTAATTAGAAAAGTATTTCATTGATTACTTATGAAAATTATTTGATTTCAAGAATTATAATTTAATAACTAATAACATTTATCATTAATATCATGAATCATTCGTGTGGTTATGACGATTATGTGGTTCGAGTCCCACAACTTATTGTTTATATAAAAATGAATCTAGTAACAGTAACCACAATTTTAGTTGTATCGAATGTTATATTTTAAGTGGCTGTTACATCCATATTTTTAAATGTAACATTGAGATTGTTGTTTCCGTGAACCAAGATATATTTTGTTTACATTTTTTAAATCAGATAAATCCTTACATGTTTTTCGATGTTTTTATTCTTACGGTACAAATTACAATAGTCGTGGTAAAGATTTCACCCCATTTCTTTCACTGAAGGAAAGACATGCAGCAGAATAACAAAAATGATTTTGGGGTTCATTCAGGTATGAGAAAAGTTTTATTGAGGTGGTCGTATTTCCTAGAAGATAGAGTGTTGACTCCCAAGCAAGTGCTTTTTTTTGAAAAGTGACAATTTCTTACAATGACCATATACCTGCCACGAAAGTATACCTTCGGTCACGTAATGTGGCATAAATACGGATAATCCCGGTTAATACAAATGCTAATTGTTGTTGGTGCGCTCAGTTACTAATTGTTATTTACAATAGTCATAAACGTAAAAAATTGCATAATAGTTTTCGGAATATCCATTCTGCAGGCGTTATAATCTTCTGTTGACAGTTTTACTAATTTCTCTTTAGTAATTTGACGTCAGACCTTGTGGACACTCTAGTAAATATAGAGGAAGTAAATACTAGTAAATTGTAGTCATTTTCAACTACTCTGTATAGTTCAATGTCTTAATCAGCATTTGCAGTAACTATATGCTAATTTAGTTGAAATAACTAAAAATGGTAGCCGAAATATTATATTTGAGTTACGTGTTTAGGTAAATTTAGCCACTAATAACTAATTTAAATAAAACCAAAAATGTAATTATTTCTTTTTAATTTGTCAAATATATTTTTGTACATTTTGTGTACATTTTCAAATATTTACAATGTTTTTTTTTACCAGTTTTTGTGCAATAAAAAAACGTACAGTAATAATTACTACAAGTAGAAATTATTTTCTACTTGAAATAAAGATAATTTATCGTATTACTATCACATAAAAATAAAATTTCCATCCAGAATTTAAATGTACAATTAACAGAATTATTGAGAAACTAAACTAATCTCTATAGGCTACTGCATTATAATATAACCGATAAAACAAAGTATTCCGAGTCTTTTTAGAACCTGTTGAAAACCTGTTGAAAACCTGTTCAGATTACACGTCAACAATTTTATTATTACTAAAAGTTCAACTACTATCCTAATATAAAATTCTATTTTACAATGAGTTAAATCAATATTTTCAATGTGTATTTTCCAAAAAAGTAAATAATACTACAGAAATACGGAAATAAAAGAAACTGACACGTGGGCCCTTAGGATGCCCCCTGGACCGCCACCGTAGGGCCCCTGTTTTATTGCGGACGGCTCTAAGCTGTAGTAATATTGCTTTATCCGGGTCTGTAACCAGGTTCACATAAACTGTGTTAGTAAACACAAAAGAAGAAACGAGCATTTAAAAATTAAAGAGAAAATTTCAAACAAAAATACAGATGTTTTTTAGAAGGTGCATCATATGTCGTCATTGAACGCCGTCCATTAGGAGAAAGGCTGACGAAATAACAGAAGAATTTTCAGATAAAAGATACACAAAGTCGCTGAAGTAATTAAGCTAATCATAATGTGGTAAAATTTACGTGTGAGTTTTTTTTTATTGTCGCGTATACAAAAAAAAATGTGATGCAAGTTTTTTAAAAATGATTGTTTTATAAATTTTTGTTTTTCCTAGAATTTTTAAGGCATTTTTAACTCTTCTTTTACTTTTGTGCACTTGACCAAATATTGAAGAATATACGATGATGAAATTAGCTTATTTCGTAAACTAACAAATATTAGAAATTTTGTAAGTACTTCACTGATGGTTAAAGAGTGACGGGACTTTTTCTGTGAGAGGACCAAACGTAAATTAAGCATTTCTTCATTCCAGTTACTAAGTTAATTTGAATTGAATTAATAAGTCTTTAATGAATGTGTTATACCACAATTTTAATGGTATCAACGATTAATAATAATTCATAATCTGTTGAACAAAGCTCAAACAAATCCGTGTAACTAGTGTGCTTAAAATGTAAAGAATTAAAAATAGTAAAATTTCGACCCGAGACAAAAAGAGATGAATTTATCCTCCGAATTTAAGCAGCGAAATTGAATGGATTTTTTATCAAAATAGATCAGATCCAGAAGTGATCTAACTGGGATCCAAGTTTTGAGACTATCCAGAATCAAAGTTGGACGAGTTTCCTATGGTAGAAAATGATAAGAACATGGTCGTTTTTAAGCCTTGTGAGAATTTGTATCCAAAAATGTTCATTTTCTGATGTGGTTCAAATGTGTTTGATGGGTAGAATTTACTTTTGTAAATAAGTAGTCATCAAATATGTTAATTTTATATAAATAACATTTAACAATTCGAGTTTTAAAAACGGCACCTTAATAAATAAGTTATGCACAATAAAAATATTAAAAAATTATTATTTAAAGTTTTTAGTTATTTTTTGTAGCTCTCTTCAGAATATAAACCCAAATTAGATAAATATGTACAAAAAACAATACGAGGTAAAGCTCATTTTGCATAAGATATTTATGTTAAGTGTATGACTAACATTTTCCTTCAACATATAAAGCCATGCAACTACTATGAAAAGTTGGTAATGTATGCAAAATTAAAGAACTTTGTATGCAACAAAAGAACGAACAAAATTTTGCTGATATTTAATTGAAAAATTAGGTATCTGTTGTCGATAATATGATTATTCAAAACTGATATTGACAGTATTTTCAACAATTTTCTTAATAAAATAATTTTCAATTCATTTTCTTTTTTTACAATTTCCTTCTGCAGCAAAAGTGTTGACATTAGTGTAAATAAAATTATGCCCATTTTCTATTCTGGGTATAGTTAAGCCGGTATATTTGTTTTCGCTACTGATGTTCTTTTTGTGTTGGTTTAACCTTATTTTAATCTGCGTTCTCTCTGCGTCTGTGCCCAATGTAAAATTGTTCACAGTGAGGACAGGGAATTAAATAAACTACATGGCTCTTTTTTAATAATGGTAGTTTATCTTTATATGGTCTAATATTCCCTAGGTGCTTATAGACTGGTTTAGATACGAGTCTTATATTTTCATTTTTAATTTTTCTCTGGATTCTTTCAGTGACACCTACTTTACATATGGTTATATAGAGCACATTTTTAGGATGTATAGTATTTCAAGACTTGTTTTGAGTATCTAATTTATTGCAGAAGTTATGGATTTTCTTAGACATCCATCAATTTATTAATGGTATCCACTTTAAATCAAATTTTCCTCGCAATATTTACATTTTTTGTCGGAATCTAACTTAACCCATTAACGCCCAAGAGGCCACAAATTTCATCAAGATTTTCGGAATATTTCTTGACATTAAAAACCAATTCAAAAAATTTTAGATAAAATATTTTGGACGTAAAATTGCTCAATCTTTCCGAATCTGCTGTTAAAAAATCAATCGAGCCCATTCCAAAAAAAAAAATCAGATTTTTTTCACTCACAAATATTTTTTAATCGGCATTTTCACATTGGAAACGGTTAGGGAGATCACTGATCGGTGAAAATATCTTGTCCTTGAACCTTTAGCTTTGAAATGTGCATGATAGCATTTTTAAAATAAAGTTGAAAACTGTCAAAATGGCGGCTCAATCTCGAAAAGAACGACGAAAAGCTCCTGAATTTTTTATTCGAAAATCATAGGCTTTCGGAAAAAATGTCGTTGAACAAAAAGTTCTTAGAATTTATCAAAGAATACGCTCAAATTTTTTCAGAATTTTTAAAACACTTTTCTTCATTTTCAAAATGGCAAAATTTTGAAAAAATATGAAAAGTCAAAGAAAAATTGTGAAGAAATTTCGAGGTTTTCTTTGATCGATTCTAAGAACTTTTTGTTCCACGACATTTTTTCCAAAAGCCTATCATTTTCGAATAAAAAAGTCGGGAGCTTTTCGCCGTTCTTTTCGTGTTTGAGCCGCCATTTTAACAGTTTCCAACTTTATTTTCAAAATGCTATCATGCATATTTTAAAGTCAAAGGATTGAGAACACGATATTTTTACCGATCAGTGATCTTCCTAATCGTTTCCAATGTAAAAATGCTGAATAAAAAATATTTATCATTGAAAAAATCTGCTTTTTTGTGAAAAACTAAGCATAACTTTTTTGGAATGGGCTCGATTGATTTTTTAACAGCAGATTCGGAAAGATCGAGCAATTTTACGTCCAAAATGTTTTATCTAAAATTCTTTGAATTGGTTTTTAATGTCACGAAATATTCCGAAAATCTTAATGAAATTTGTGTCCTCTTGAGCGTTAATGGGTAAAGACAATTTGACAGCTCTATCTATAAGCCCGTAAGCATGCTAATTTTATGTTGTAGTGGATGGTTTGATGAAAAATGCAAATATCGACCCGACAGTTTTTTTTTTGTTTGGAACCAGACAGTATCGAGAAATGCATTATCTTTTATAATAATTATCATCTATAAAAATTCAATTTTATTATTTCTTTCGAGTTCTTGTATGAAAGAGATCCTATATTTTGAAGGCCTTTCATTTTTATCTAAAAATATTATTAAACTAAATTAAATGTTAGAATATTATCTTCTTTTCCAATAAGGTAGGCTAGTAAAATATCATCTACATATCGAATATGAAAAGGTGGTTTTAAAGCTTGGTTTTGCAATGAGAATTTATTCTTTAAACGCCATGACCGTATTCGAAACAACTGGGGACGAGAAAGAACACATAGGTACCTCATTTACTTGTTTAACAATTGCCCACAGAAAGAGAATATCGTATTGCCTAAAACAATAAGCTTTAAGGAGTCTGTCTAGTAGCTCGCGCCGAAAAAAAACGCGATTTTCGTGATTATTTCTTGGGATACTGGATAAAGGTAATGATATAAAAGTTATTAGGCTTAGTAAATGCACTCTTGAAATACATAAAAAAATTTTGTTCTTTTATTTTATACATGTATTATGACCAAAAACGTCAACCAAACGCAACACCTCGAAAAGTAGGTAGGTCCGCCTTGTTGATAAAATCTCGGAGCTGTGTTGTCTGAAACAAAAAAATCAAAGTGCTTTAGGTTTGGTATGACAATGGCAATGTCCCCTGTGAATTTTGTTGAATTATTTTAAAAAATAAAAAAATGGCGAAGAAAAAACAAAAAATTTTCAAAAAACCGTTTTTTTTTCGCCGACTTTTGAAAAAATAATATAGTTAAATTCAAAATTTTTGAAAAAAATTTATAGGGGACATAGCGATAGGTTTAAAGAATATGTGGTTCAAATTTCATAAGGATCGGTCGAGTAGTTTCGAAAATGTCATCAACAAGGCGAGTAAAAGCGTTGTTTCGAGAAAAACGCGTTTAAAGTTTTTTTTACATGTGTCTTATATTCTAACAATAAAGTACCAAGAAATGTCTTAAAAATAACCACGTGTCTTAAATTGAGACACCTGATTTTGTAGTGTAGAAAATCTGTTATTTAAAGGAAAAACATTCAGACTCGTCGGAGATTCATAATTGCGCCCTTATTGCATAATATACTATTATTCGAAATATCAACATTACTAAGATTGATTAGTAATGTTGTTTTATTTATTGTTTCAGTTTTAATCGTCCATTGTAGCTTTTTATACAATTTAAAAGAATGAAAGTTGAAGATTTTATTATATTTCATATTTTGTCTGTAAAAAAAGTGACTGTATAATTCAAAAGGTAGATGATGTACAATTAAACGAAAAAGATTACATTTAATGTTTCTAAAATAACCAATCTTGTACTATATATCAGATATTTCCAAATTTAATAATACATCTCAGGATTTGTTGTAAAAATGATGACTTCTGTTGTTTACTTTATATGAAAAATGTACCATTAAATTTAGAAAGAGTTTTATCAATATGTTAAGGAATTACCCTTTGTAACGAAATTGTAATTATGTTAATTTTAAGTACCATTATTTTAATTCAGTAATTTACTTTTACACGTAAAGAAATGGATGTTATCGGGTAACATCAGTATGTTATCGGATACAATATTTTTCTGTCTGTGTAGTGCATTAAAATATGTATTTTAAGTAAAATTAGATTTGATTACTAGATTCAATGTTGGTTTGATTACTAACATAATTACTAGCACAAATTAGCTTCATACATCCATCACCAGTATTTTTAACCGCTGATAATATATAATTAGATTAATATTAAAGTTTATTAATAGAGATTGGGTACTTTGATATCACTTTCGGATAATTCATGATGGTCGTGCAATCTTAAAATATTTCTATACATATGCCTGTTCTAACATCGTAAGAAAATACTTATACTGGTAACATCAAAAAGTAGATTAGAATGCTGTTTGACGTGTTTTCAACGTAATACCGAAACTGGGGCTAAGCGAGCACCATGGGTTAAATCGATCAGAACTAGTTGTTTTGTAGACTGCCTATTTATTTACTAGCACATGCTCCTTTTTCAACAACACTGTGAACAATTAGGTACAAATGCAATGGTAATAACTGAAATACAAACACTGCAAAAAATCGTGTCTACTAAACGTCTTATGTGAAGACATTAGACAATTCAAAAATGTCTTTTCAGAATAAATATCTTAATATGTGTCTTCGTTACAAATTGTCTCAAAGCTTGAGACATTATTTGCGTTTATCGACTGTAACGACACTTTTGTGTCTTATAATTCGAGACATATAATGAAGACGGTAAAAGTGTCTACATTTAAATCGTTTTAGCTAATTTAAGACATTTATGTGTTGAGACAATTGCAAATCGAAAACACATTCCGATTCGAGTATCTTCGTGTCTGTTCGTCAACTGCCGACTCGAAACGACTTTTTTTCAGTTGATGCGATTCCAACGGTTCATTATTGTGTTCGTAAATCTGGTATAAGTGAACAAATTATGTACTGTTGCATGAATGGAAGATGCAAACAACTCAAATTATAAGTGAAAGAACACATATCACATAAATATCGAACACATTTTATTAGTTTTTGGAGAAAAATATAAAAAATTAGAAAACACCATGAAAAGGGACCAATATTGATATTATTTCAAAAAAGACAAAGTATTCCAAAAATATGTCGGAGATTTGAAGTACATTTTAAGATTTTCAATCTTACAGTTTATCAAAATCTTTTTAAGATCTTCAAAATACCTTTAACAGAAATTTATATGACTTATATATCTTCTAGTCTTTTTTAAGAGCTATTCAAGATTTTCTTTGACTTTGATTTTGATTTGAACTTGATTTAAAGGTAATATAATCTTTTCAAGTCATTTTATTTTTCTTAAGCTAAAAAAACATTTTTAATTTAAACATTGTATTAATTATTTTTCTAAATTAATTTATATCATTCCCATTGTTTAATGCTCGCAAAAAAAATTGAAAAAACCTATTTCCCCAGTGGATTCGAACCCCGGTTGCTCGCTGAAGATCTTGAAAAGTTCACTATCAGGTTGTAACAAGATTATCTTACATAGCTCTTAAAAAGGTCTTAAGGACACTCATATAGATTTTCCTTAATGATATTTTGAAGATCTTAAAGAGATTTTGATAAATTTGTAGATTGAAAGTCTTAAAATGCACTCAAATACATCTTAAAAATAAATGTTTTAAAGAAAAACCTTTTTCAGATGTTCTATTCTTTTTTATTTTTACATGGAAGGCTTTAATGTGTAATGTGTTATTTCTTTAAAGTTGAAGGGCAATTTTGAAAGTACTTATTTGAAATATTGGGTAATCTGGGGCATACTTGCAAAAAAACATGAATTATGTTTTTTTAAAATGGTTTTTACCATTAAATTTGCGGCTATTGTCACTATCATTTTCGTAATCAGCGCATAAAAAGACGCAATTATACCAGTTCCCATTAAAATTGGTTAGAGACCGTTTTTCGAAATAGACAATTATTATTTTTCGATGCTGTAATCGTAAAATCCGATTTTACGGCCTACTTTTAGTCCGTAAAATTAAATTTTATGGATCACGTGTAACATGAATCTGCGCTGTCAAAAACATAACCCATACGGACTAAATGCAGTCCGCGAAATCGAATTTTTATAGTACCGAAAAATAATGTTCAACACACGACCGTATAAGACTTTACGGCCTTGTATCGAAAAATACTATTTTAGTTTTGTAAAAATCTTAATGATAAAACTTAGATTACATGAACTGAAATCGGTAAAGGTAGAATATGGTATTTGTTTGTAACGAAATATTAGCGCGTTGCTTGGTATTGGAAAGTTATATTGTATCAATTGAAATTTTGGGAACAATAATAAATTCCGAATGCCTGAGTTTTAAAGCGTCAGGCTTTCCCAAAAATGTGAAATTAATTAGCAAGTACTGTAAGTTCTATATTGGTGTTGGATATGATTCCTCCTCTTCTCCTCAATTTCCATCTACTTTTAATATATTTTACTACTAGAAGAAAGATGCCAAGACCTACAAGCGCACTCATGTACCTACAAAATTCGACATACACACGAATTTTCATTTTTTTTGGAAAGCAGATTTTTTTTGGCAAACGCATCAATGAAATAAGATATGTTTTTCTAGGCAAATTTTCGGTAACAATGAATTATTTCATCTCAGACAATGTTTCAAGATCAAATCACACCCAACAAATTTTTTATTTTCTTATTTTGTCAATGCAAAATATTGTTTTTTCCCTAAAACATCCCTTTCCTCACTTTTTCCTTAAACGATCATTGTACGTTAAATACTACAAGAAATCATTAATTTACCTATTAGCCTTGGAAATACTAATGCATTTAATTGTCTGACGTTTTTGGTATCTATTTAGACATACTGCGAACAAAAATAAACAAAATTTTGAAACTGTGACTCCTGCTCTACTGAAAATCATTGAATAATCACTGTTTCACAGTGAGTTTTCCTGATTCAAATTAAGAGAGTTTGTGTCGATATTGTGCATAAGATCCTGAGGTCACTTACTAAGGATATAGTGAACATCATCGGATTGAAATAAAGATGATAAAACAGCTACAACAAAAAACAAGGCAATTACACAGGTCCTCAAAATGAGGTCAACTCTCCGACCCACAGACAAGAATAAACTTATCACAAGGTTTTTAGTTCGCTGAGTCCGAATCTGAAACCAAACTCTTGTAATTAGCTCCAGATTCCGAGATAGCCTAACCTAAAAATAAAAAATGAATGATCTTGAGATTAGTATGTGAGGTTATGTAGCACAGGATTGTTTCTATTGTATAAATATCAGCTTAGGAAAAAGGACAAAAGAACAGTATGACAAAATGATACACGACAAAATTACAAACAAAATATTCATATAACAAAAAAAATACATGTACAAGAAAATACAGTTAATAACTCTTTTTCTACTTCTAGGTTAGGATATCTCGGAATCCAGAGCCAACAATTGCGATATTTTAATTTCGTACGGTAAATTTGTAGAATCTTTTTCTTGAAATAATAAACCATCACTCCTTAAACTTCATTAATTCTTAAAAAATTTAGTTAAATTTACTAAAATAAAAAATTAGCGATTAATAAAAGTTATTTAACCTAAATTGTTCTCGGGTTATGTTTTTTCTTGATAAACAACAAAAATAAAATAAAATAAATATGACAACTGAACACATATTCCACCTGTATTTACTAATATATTTAGTAGAAAATGAGTATGTAAATAATCGAACAGAACATTAAAATAAGTAGGGGGAAACCCAGATTTGACGTTCCTAAGAAAGCAAAATAAATCACTTTTTCCCTTAAATTATAAAATAAAATTTTGACATTTTTACAGTATTTCATTAAACTTTTTAAAAGGATTTCCTATCTTTAGCTTTGAAGAAGTATGAAATGTTGCCAATACTTAATGATGCTCCAATTCCTAATTTTTGTTAATTTATATCAAAACCTGCCTCAATGGTAGGTTAACTTATATTGAAATAATCCGTATCAGGACCGGGGAAAACGTTTTGAATTCAAGTGATCTTGACAAAGACAGATTTATGCCCCATGCATTATACATCGAGTGATTTTAATATGTAGAGAGGACAGAAGCTATCTATCAACAGAGTCTACGTGTCTTAGTGGCTTTAAATTAACACAAGATATATTTTTAACATTTTTATGTGATATCTTTATTCAGAATTAATCAAATTCTTGACAAAGAGTGTAAAATCAAATTTTAAAACTTATCACTATGAGGACGTGAAAATGACACTTCAAAATAGTTAATTCCACAATATTTATCAACACCATTACATTACATTTTAGGAAATTGTATTGAGGTATATACACAATTAAAATTCACTTAGCGTCATTATGAATATGGGAATTTCCTACCAAAGTATCATTTTTCAGGAAAAAAAAAAGTTGAAAATGTTTGCACGCTTGCTTCAAATGTTTTGTGTATCTCATTTAAAACCTACAAAAAAATGCTCAATTCATTTAATTTCGCAATGTTAGCAGTGAGACTAGACCAATTTTATTTTGCTTTGTGCCACTTTCTGAAGTTATTCTATAACGACTTGAATTTTTGGTTTTCAGCTTCACTACTATCCAAATAAAAAAAGCACTCGATTTTAGGATGTGCCTATAACTAAGAAAGAATTTAAAAAATCCTAAAAAAATGCAGAACACTATTTTTGAAAATACATCTCGTAAGATTTTTTATACAATAGCTTTTTGAAGTTTTCTGTTAGATAAAATGTCGAAGGTGGATCTTGTGGTGTACTAAAATTCGTACAAAATGACGCTAAGTAAAAATGTATGCCACATCGGGAAAGGTTTTCATAACAAAATTTTTTTCTACTAAACATTTCTTTTCCGTTAAAAATAAAGAAATTCATTGGTAAACATCGATCAGCATTGTCCTGGTGGATGAAAAATTCAAAGCCTCGTGACAAAGTAGTATAATCAATGATTCTATCGAGGTTCGATTATTATTATTCTATATATATACGGTCGAAAGTTTTTACTGATTAATACGAACGATGACCACACTGACAGAAAATATTTTTAAGATAATCTTTGTATAACAGCTTACTGTAATTTAGGGCAACTTTCCAACTTGAAGTTAAGAAAGTTTTTTATCTCAAAATACAATACTGACGTTATAAATTATTATGACATTTATCTAAAATTAAAAAAAAAATAATTTTTGTTAATATCTCATATCATATGGTACTTAAAGTCTTTGTTACATCAATGTTTGTCTGCTTCACTTTGAATCATGTGAACATCTGGTGGAGACTAGTTTTATCAAATACGTGCGAAAAGTTCGAGTTTTCCGCAAAAACTGGAATCGATTACAGAGTGTGAAAAATAAATAAAAATTTGGATGCTTAGGGTCGCTAAATCCTATTCTACATATTTACTATCTAGGAAGACTACAACATACTATAATTCAATTACGATAAACAAAACAACAAATTAAAAAAGAAATATGATACAATCTCGTTTCTAGTATTTTTTTGCTTATTTGTAAGGAGCACATCGGTTAACCATTTGGTGTTGTCCGATTTCTGCTGTCAAAAAATGTGGATTAAAGAATTTACTTTAAATTTGATGTAAAAAAGGATTTCGTAGCTCACATGGTATGGATTGGAGTACGAAGTCGTAGGAACGTCATTTCGATCCCTGTACGGTGAACCATTTTTCTACTTCATTTTCAAGTACCAACTCGAGCTGTTGCAAGACTAACTACGTTGTTTGGGCCGGGGAACAAAGTTTCGAAAATCAACACACTGAAAGGCCAAAATTTCGATATAGCATGGCTCCAGCGTGATTTTCTTCACTTTGTCTTTGAATATTTGGCAAAAAGAAAGCAAATTAAAATACCTTAGACTCACACAATATCGAAATTTTAGCCTTTCGGGGTTTTGGTTTTCGGAACTTTGTTCCCCGATAGTTGTTTGTCTGCGTTTCGAAAATGTTAGTCTGGCGGAATTCGACTCCATGGCGCCATCTCGAAAGACGACCTGTAGCTCTCGCACAATTCATAAATTGAATGTTACCAAATATTTGTAAAAAGGGATATAAAAATAAAATTAAACAAAACTGCACGGAGAAAAATAATCAGCAAAATCAGCCGAAAAATCCGCAGATTCTACCAATTTTATCCTGTAGGGACAGCTGTTGGAATTCCGTTAGGGATAGCCGATAATTTCAGCTAAATTTACTGAAAAAGTCCGCAAATTTAACGGAACAAATCTGCTAATGTAGCGAAAATTTAGAGCTAAGCGCGAATTAAGTAGGGTTAAGGCTACATTAGCGGAATCAAAACAGCTAAAATTGCAGATATTTTCGGCAATTCCAGCCGAAAATTTTAGCTGATATGAATCAGCTAATCCAGCGGAGTCATTTTTCTCCGTGTGAATTACGTGATCCTAAACATTTAAAACATCGACAAAGACGTGTTATAAGTCTATTCCGGACCAAAAAAGTTTATAAATGGTAGATCACCCAATAAGTTTGAGGAAATTTGCTCCCCCTGCATGACAAGAAAGGATAAAAACGTTGAAAAAGTGGACAAAATTACGCTCTGAAAGCATGGAACCACCAATAGAGAAGTTGCCGATGATAAACGGAGAAAAATGACTCCGCTGGATTAGCTGATTCATATCAGCTAAAATTTTCGGCTGAAATTGCCGAAAATATCTGCAATTTTAGCGGTTTTGATTCCGCTAATGTAGCCTTAACCCTACTCAATTCGCGCTTAGCTCTAAATTTCCGCTACATTAGCAGATTTGTTCCGTTAAATTTGCGGACTTTTTCAGTAAATTTAGCTGAAATTATCGGCTATCCCTAACGGAATTCCAACAGCTGTCCCTATAGGATAAAATTGGTAGAATCTGCGGATTTTTCGGCTGATTTAGCCGGTTATTTTTCTCCGTATATCACTGCCGTATATTGAGCTTTCTTCTATTAGAAGCATTGATAGAAGGATAAAATGACAAAACCAGTTACACTCAATATTTAATTCGAAGAAATTTTTCTAAATCAACGAAAGTTGGGACATGGTTTGAAAATACACATTTGTCATTTTTATTAGCTTGTATGTTCGTCCATTCCCTAAGGATTTCAGTTCCTAGATGTGATTACATTACGGACGATCTGCACATTGCTTCCTAAATAATTGTGAACTGGAGTTCGTACTCCAGAGAAATCGGTGTTTAGTGGGTCGAACAAAATTCCTAAAAAATGGGCACGACTGGCGTTATTGTCGAGATTGACATTGAGAAGCAAAATTCGGTAAAAGAAAATATAACAGTGGCCGCCTGCTCACAGGTAAATGGGGATTTAGTGGATATGGGCACCGATCAAAGGTGTATTTTTATAGCTGCCGCTAATCGCAACTCTGAAACACTTTCGCAGTGTATAAAAAAATGAATTTTGTCTGGCACTACGGTCATGTCACATAAATGAAAAGCTTACAACTTCTTTCAAAACGAAGGTTTTGTTCATATGACTGTAAAACGTCGATCCTGATACGAAAGTACACACTCATGGAATTGAGAGGGCATGAAGAGAAGTGCGTGCTAATGTATATAAATACGAAAGCAAAGAAGAGCATCATCATACTTATTTGGCAGAATATTTAGTCAAAAGAGCGCATCCACTATTAGAGACTATTCTAATCTCTGACCATTCAGATAGTACGTGAGTTTGATTATCAGCCACACATCTGTGGTTGTAGGTTATGTTGGTATAAAAAGGTGGTCTGGGGCGGAGCCCCATCACGAAAGCACCCTAGATTCACACTTTATATTGAAAATTCCCAGCATATACTATTTCCTCCTAGAGAGTACTTGCGTCCTGAGGTGCTCCGCACCCCAGATCCCCTTTTTATACTAACCTAACCTCCAACCACGCCGCTATGGCTGGCAATCGAACAGGAATCCAAAATTTTGGACAGACGCCATATCAAATTTTGGTCTAAAAACGTGATTCTATATTCTACTACATCTTTGGAACCTATATACGTGAAAAAAATTCTTTTCCCATTTTTTTTAATTATTTGCTTCAATTTTGTGTCTGGTTACCGGACTAAGGAACGAGTTGTTGCATATATGTGCACACATGTAATAATAGTCAATACATTTATTAGTTACAATCTTGCCTGCAATATCTAAGCTTTTAGAACGTATAGTTTTTAATCAACTGACAAGTTTTCTTAATACCCAACATTGGTTTCATCCACTCCAGTCAGGTTTCCGTAAAGGCGTTAGCAACCAGACAGCACTTCTCCACGTCTCGGACTATTGTAAGCAGGCAATTAATAACCGAATGATAACTATTTTGGTTCTATTTGACTTCAGCAAAGCATTCGACACGATTAGCCATTCGATTCTAATTAGAAAACTAAAAAATGCCACCTGATACAGCAATCCGATAATTTATATGTTATTTATCCTGCCGAAAGCAAGCAGTCACAGGCGATGATGGCAAGAGATCGTCATGGCTACCAGTCGTCGCAGGAGTGTCTCAGGGTTCGGCTCTTCGACCGTTGCTATTCTCAATCTTTATCAACGACCTACCGGAGGTCCTACAACACTCCAAACATATGATATTTGCGGACAATACACAAATATTCTTAAAAAAAATATCGCTGACTTAAATATGGCCATCCAGAAGATAACTTCTGATGTAGAGAACCTCTGCTAGTGGTGGAAGAGAATGGACTAAATCTTAATTTCAATAAGACTAAAGGGATGCTCGTTGGAAGTCCACACTATCTTAGTATCCTCCATATGGATTCTATCCCTGCAATAGTCATCAAGAATAACCTTACCCTAGGTAAAATCAACTAAAAACTTGGGTCTCGTAATGGACTGTACCCTATCTTGGAAGGAACACCTTGTTCTGATGTCCAAGCGAGTGTTCTCTACCTTACGACAACTTAGTCAAAACCGAGCGTCACATTATCTCTTGGTCTTCGTGAAACACTAGTAAATACGCTGGTTCTGCCTAACCTTGATTATTGCTGTACTGTGTACAATCACATTAACATCTCGCAGAAAATTAGGGTAGAAAGGTTGCTCAATGCGGGCATCCGATTTATCAACGGCCTGCGCCAAGAGGGACACATTACTCCGCACCGTGAGGAACTACATTGATTCACAGCCTCATCACACAGGTTATATTTTATTGGCATCATCGCCTTTAACATCATCACTACTGGAGTGCCAAAATATCTTTACGATTCCTACCCGTGGCGAAGTGCAGTCACCAATCGAAAACTGAGACCTGGTTCTACTTTCCAGCTTCGGGTGCAATCACACCGACTTGAGTAATTTTCTCATTCCTTCACTATAACATCGACTAGACTCTGGAATGCTTTACCTCCTATCATCAGGAGTATCCACTGTAGGACCGTTTAAAGGTTTAAAGGTTTAAAGGGGAAACTTTGGTTTTTTTCTATTGTCTAATCCGTCGTTTGACATTACCCCTATGCGAATGATATTTTAATAGAATTAGTATGTTACCTTAATTCGTTCGGCCGTATTGCGGCACATAAACCAATTAACACCTGGAACGATATTTTTACCACTAAAATTTCAATCAAACATTTCACATCGCACAATCGAGGTTGGAAATATTGAAAGGTAACTTACCCCACTATATTCGAGACAGCTTTTCAAGATTCTTAGGTCAAAATTGAGTTTCAGCCGACAAGAAATCCAATATGGCGACAAATATGAAAAAACATCGTGAGAAAATTGGGAAATGTTTATTCTTATCAATATTTTCCTGCCAGAATTTTTGGATTATATCCAAACTGTGAAGAAAAGTAAAGAAAATATTTGAATTATAGAAAAGAATTTTAGTGTTATATCCTACTTCATTTTAAGGACTTCGAAATGGCTAAAAAGGCACTAACAAAACTAAAAACATATGCTTGGCATTATTTTTGATACAATAAAAGTTAATTTTTACGATTTCTTTGTCAACAAAACCATGACTCGTTTATTGCTGCAGCAAGTATATGGGTTTCCCTAATAATTATGAAGCATTCGCACGTTCGTGGATTTAGAATGATTAACAATTTCTCACAAAATACTTCTAGAAGAATCAGAAAGCAATTCCCAATAAACGAAAAAGGAATTAAATGAATTAAATACGTCTTATTTCGTTTTCTTGACCATTTTCATTGAAATTCTTTCGTTCTAATCCGATATAATACGTGAATAGAACATAAACATAATCTAAAAAACATTGACTAGTAGTTTTTACATGAAAACACGAACTAAAATGTAATCAATTTCCCCAGATCTAAGTAATAATAATGCCTGTCATGGACGTAACATTTGTTTTTTTTTTTGAGAATACAAAAATATATATAATAAAGCCGACGCATTAGAACGAATTTACTCGAATTCAAATATTCGGACATCCACATGAAAGTATTAAATCTCAATTCGAAATGTCAAGAAACCGGATTGGAAACGTAATTTCTGAATTCGATCTTATTCTCTTCGTTTCTTAGGTTATCCACTTTACCACCGCAGCGCAAGGAAACAGAAGAATTCAAAATATTCACGTGCGTCAATGCTTCATTCAAAATACTGAAAAATTCGTTATGCAATGCAGAAAAATTCAAGAACAAGTGAATTATTCACAAAGTTCAACAAATAGAATTCAAAGCTCAAAAGTGAATCATTTTCATTAATTCTGAATCTTCTTTCGTTTATTGGGGTCGTTTTCAAATACTAAAAGCACAAATCGGTGTTTTATGTAGGTTATGTTTTATTCTGTGTACCCTATTGAAAAAGTCCATGTGGATTTTCAATATGAAATTTGATTTGAATTCATATGAAATTTTGATATGCATGTTCGTATGCATTTTCCATATTTATTTTATGTGGAATCTATATGGATTTTTTATGTGGATTCTATATGAATTTTCGTTACATACATTCTACGATTTGTGTGGACTCCATGTGGATTTCCATATGGTTTTTTAATGTGGATTCCATGTAGATTCTGTGATCAGGGGACGAAAGTTGCAAAAATCGTTTTGTATTAAAGTTAAAATATATTATCTTTTTCTTAGTAGTAACTGTTGTAATATTATTGTGTCCTCCTCAATACGTTACATATTGGCGACGAGGTAAAACAACAAAAAAAACGAAACTGAGTTCCGCAATTCAACGGAAAAAGGCTAGTCACAAAAGTAAGGTTAATGTTCTAGAAAGTGCCCACACAAAAAGAAAAGGAAATGATAACGCATGACGAATTCAATAGAAAGCTTGAGGAGGCTCAAGCAAAAATGATTGAACAACAACAGCTCGTGGACCGGTTAAGATCAGAACGCGATTCGAGTCGAAAAACAACGATTGATTTACAAAATCAAATGAGAACCCGTGAGGCCGTTGCCGCGCCACAAAATGTTCATTTTTCATCGACTATAGGTTCTTTGTCGGAGTTTCAGATCGGTGAGGACTGGGACATATACCAAGATCGTCTAAACCAGTATTTCATTGCGAACAACGTTCAAGAAGAAAGGAAAGTGGCCGTTTTAATCACTCTTATTGGTCAAGGCGCATACAAAGTTTTAAAGGACTTGTGCGATCCTGTTTCTCCATCGACAAAACCATATAAAGAATTGTGCACTATTTTAAAGAAGCAATTCTCAAAACAAGTTTCTGTGTATCGAGAAAGAAGCGATTTCTACGAACTCCGACAAATCGAGAATGAAACTGTTGGGCAGTGGTTCATCCGCATTAAAAACAAGGCAAGTACCTGTCAGTTCGGAGCTCAACTAGATACCATGATTCAAGACAGGTTTGTAACCGGCCTTCGGAAGGGGCCAATCAAAGACAGAGTGTGCGAGGAGGAACACACCAAAGATCTGAACCACATTTTGGAAGTAGCTCGGAAAAAAGAAGCAACAATGATTCAAAGTAAAACCGAGACAAACGTGCACTTCACCAGTGGGAAAAAGGGTATGTTCAGTGACAAAAAGGAAAACGTTGGAAAAGACTCGAAACAGTTAAAATCCAACCCTCAAAGTGACAAGTCGAGTGATTTCAAGTGTAAACACTGCGGTGGAGTGCAACACGATTTTAGTAAGTGTAAATATAAAACGTATAAGTGCAATAAGTGCAAGAAGACTGGACATCTAGCTAAGATATGCAGAGTTGCATTAAAAGAAACGAATCGTATAATAGAAGTCAACGAGAAGGAAAGTTCATGGGAATGTCAAGAATTGTACAATATTTCGAATGCAAAAAACCCAATTCTAGTGCAAGTGACAATCAACGGGAAACCTTTTCATGCAGAAATCGATTCTGGTGCAAGTGGATCCGTAATCCCAGAAGAAATGTTCAAGGAACATCTGTCAAACGTTAAGTTGGAAAAGACTTATACAACCTTGAAGTTGTACGATGGTTCATTGGTGACACCTGAAGGATAAATTGCGGTGAAAATGTCCAATAACAAAAAAACTGTCAATGCAAATCTGATAGTTGTCAAGCGAGGTTGCCGTTTGTTAATTGACAGAGACTTAATGGGAAGCCTAGGATACCAAATCACTCAAGTGAACCTTGTAAATTCAGAAGAGACGTTACAATTAATTTTAAAGCAACACGAGTCACTATTTGATGGACAAACAGGGCGATACAAGTTTGAAAAAGTCGACATGTTGGTAAAAAAAGACGCAAAGCCAATATTTTTCAAACCCAGACCAGTACCCTTAGCTTTTCGAGAAGAGATGAGCAAGCAACTGGATGACCTTGAAAAACGTGGAATAATCCAACCAGTTGATGATAGTCCATGGGGAACGCCCTTGGTACCTGTACTCAAGCGGGGAGGAGGACTCAGAATTTGCGCCGATTACAAAGTTACGCTGAACAAAGTCTTAGAAGATGTCAAGCATCCAACACCTAGGATCGAAGAACTTTTTGCAGCAGTAAGCGGTGGGAAAAAGTTCACCAAACTAGATCTGTCAGCAGCATACAATCAATTAGAAGTCACGGATGAAACAGCAAAAATTCTAGCTTGGAGCACGCATAAGGGAATTTACATAGTTAAAAGATTACCCTTTGGACCTAAAACAGCTTCAGCTATTTTTCAGAAAAAAATGGAAAAAACTCTACAAGGAATTCCTGGGGTAGCTACTTTCTTTGACGTCGTCGTGGTGACAGGCCGAAATGACAGTGAACACTTGCAGAACTTGGAAGTAGTTCTTACGAAATTAGAAAACGCTGGATTCAAACTCAATCTAGGAAAATGCAAGTTCTTCGAGAGCGAAATCCATTATTTAGGCCACATCATTGACGAATATGGACTTCGGAAAGACCCTGAGAAGGTCGCAGCAATGCTAGAAGCCAAGACGCCTACAAATCAATCAGAAGTCCAAGCCTTCATAGGAATGGTGAATTATTATGGAAAATTCGTTCCTCAGCTCTCACAAATGTTAAAACCCTTGTACGATATTTCGAAGCAATCGAACTTCCATTGGACTTCTAAAGAAGATGAAGCGTTCAATAGGATTAAAGAAGAAATTGCATCTAATCGCAGTCTAGTGCATTATAATCCAGAAGAAAAAGTTAAACTGATGTGTGATGCATCGAAAGACGGTCTTGGATCAGTATTGCTGCACGTTTTTCCTAATGGCGAAGAGAGACCCATTTCCTTTGCATCACGAGTTCTTCGTAAATCAGAGAAAAACTACTCAGTCATCGACAAGGAAGCCCTGGCAATTGTGTGGTCTATTCAAAAGTTCTATCAGTACCTTGCAGGCAGAAGTTTCACACTTTGCACAGATCATAAACCTTTACTCGGTTTATTCGGAGAACATACAGGGATCCCACAAATGGCAGCAGGTCGCCTGCAGAGATGGGCAGTGTTTCTAAGCGGTTTCGACTATACGCTACAGTATTTGGAAGGAAAAAAGAACACAGCTGCTGATGGTCTTTCTAGGCTACCCCGCCAGGTAACAACAAACATAGACGAGTCTGAAGACTACTATAATTTTATAGTAGAAGACAAATTACCTATTCGAGCCGATGAAATACGCCTTCCCAAGCGCAAAGACCCAATTCTCAGCAAGGTATATCTGTTTGTGAGAGAAGGCTGGCCAAACTATGTAAATGAAGAATTCAAACCTTACGCTACGAGAGTTAATGAAATCAACATCGACAATGACATGTTGATGTGGGGATACCGTCTGATCATTCCGCAAAAGCTACAAGGATCTGTACTGGAAGAATTACACGGAGGTCATGTCGGAATAGTGAAAATGAAGTCAATAGCGAGACAATATTTCTGGTGGCCTAATTTAGACAGAGACATTGAAAACTACGGAAAGAACTGTGTAGCATGCCAATTGACAGCAAATTCTCCAGAAAAAGCTCAATTGATTAAGTTCAGAGAAGCTGAACACCCTTTCGACAGAGTTCATGTAGATTATCTAGGCCCTTATCGCGGAAAGATGTTCCTGCTTGTAATCGACGCATACTCGCGTTGGCCTGAAGTCATTGAGTCGCACAAAACTGATTCCAGAGCAACCATTGGAAAACTCAAAGAAATTGTCGCCAGATTTGGACTTCCGAGAACACTTTTTTCAGATAATGGACCCCAATTTGTGTCAGAAGAATTCGAATCTTTCTGCAAGAATAATGGAATCAACCATAAAACTTCTGCGCCTTATCACCCAGCTAACAATGGTCTGGCTGAAAATGCAGTTGGCTCCTTCAAAAGAGGAATCGATAAGGCAGTAAAGGATGCAAGGAACGAAACGTGCGACCTATCTACACTGATTAGTAAGTACCTGTTGGCATACAGAAATGCACCACATTGTTCCACAGGGGAATCACCAGCCAAAAGGATGCTAGGCCGGAATCCTAGAACTCGCCTAGATTTACTCCGGAAAACCAAGAGCGAAGAGGCAGCTGATCGACAAATCAGGTATTTTAAAGGTCACAGAGAAGACTCATTCTCGGAAGGAGAGAGAGTACTAGTACGTGACTACAAAAATCCAATGAAACCAGCATGGCAGTCCGCAAAGGTGATAAAAGTCATCGGAGAGAGAACGTACGTATGTCAACCAGACTTAACAGATGTCAAAGTCACATGGAAACGACACACCGACCAAATAAGGAAATCCGGAAGTCTCTTCGAACCCATCAGGAACAATTCCGAACAACGATTGCCGGAGCAACAACGCGATCATTCGACAGGAAGTACCACGTCTACGGAGCAGTTCACAAGTGGGACAACTCCGGACCACACTACGTTAACAGACGACGGTACCGAGGGCAGAAATAATGACAGCACACTCATGGAACGACGTAGCAGCACTGATGATCAACTGGAACATCGAAGATCGATGAAGGATCTTGAAGAAGCAAACTCAACAGCTCCATCGATTTTGATCGAATCTCCGAAGAGACAGCTTCCTATCGCAGATACCAGTATATCATCGAAAACAGGTGTTCGTGGACCCAACCAAGACTTGAACGTAAATCAAAGGCCTAAGCGCAGTAAGAAGCCAGTGTTAAGATTAAATCTTTAATTTCTTTAAAGCTTGGCAGGGAGGATTGTAGTGATTTGATGTACGTTGTATTCGTGAAGCGATTATGTATATCTCGATAACTAGATATGTACCGGTCGAGCGCAATGCGTAATCTACATTATCGACAGGGCGGAACGGAACGCGGACGCGGAACGGCATTAGAGGAGAGGAACAAAAACAGGAGACATGTGATCAGGGGACGAAAGTTGCAAAAATCGTTTTGTATTAAAGTTAAAATATATTATCTTTTTCTTAGTAGTAACTGTTGTAATATTATTGTGTCCTCCTCAATACGTTACAGATTCTATGTGATTTTTTTATGTGGATTCTATATGGATTTTCGCTACATACATTCTACGATTTGTGTGGGTTCCATGTGGATTTCCATGTGGAAAATCAATATAAAAAATCCATATGGAACCATACGAATCCACGTGGAATCCGCATCAATCCACATGGAATCCATATTGAAAACTCAATAGGAACATTAAATCAAATTACATCGGAGTAAATCGTAGGGACATGGCACGATACCGAATTAAGCTGTCTTAAATTCCACATCATTATTTTCGTTTTTTGGGAATTCATTAAAACGTTGATAACCATCATTAAGCCCTTACGAATCTATCTGTGTCTCCATTATAAAAGACATGAATCGATTTAATTTGAAACCGCCTAATCGCTTATTCAATTAGTCGTATTATCCACATTACGCTTAGTTTTTATTCAAATTTGTGTTAAACACCACGAGAGTTCTAAAATTACCGCCTTTAAAGGGGTTCTAAAAAAAAATCTGCTAGACCGATAAGGTAGAAATTATCACTAAAAACCGTAAATATAATAAATGACTGAATCGATTTTTCAAAATTCGGGCTCTGTAAAGGCAATTGGCAATTCTAATTACTATAGACGGTTTTCTAGGAAATGTCAAGAAAATTAATTGAGAAATGACCGAAAATTATCGGAAATAAATAAAAATGACTTATTTCCGAAAATTCACGGTCAGTTTTCTAATTATATCTTTGGTATTTTCTAGAAAACTCTCGATTATAGTAATTAAAATTGCCTTTACAGAGCCCGAATTTTGAAAAATTGTTTCAGTCATTTTTTATTTACGGTTTTTAATGAAAATTCCTACCTTATCGCACTTCAGAACCCCGTTAATCTGATGGCGCCACTGTACTGTACTACTGAGCACCTGGTATAGATCCGCTCACTCTATACGATACAATCGGAACTAAATACACACATGTACCAAAAATTGTTTAAAACTTTTCTTCTCATTCCATAATTGATTCAATTTTCATATGTTACATGCTCGCGGTGTAATCGTGTATTGTGTACAGCTTTATTTAAAAGTTGAAAGTTGAATTACCTATAAAATAGTTACAATAACAATAAGGTAATTAACATAACCTCTTAAAACAAATCTACATTGTATCTAAACATTTTTAATGCTTTCTAAAAGAAACAATCCACAATTTAATCATTTATTTTTATAATGTTTTATTATTCTAGGTTATGTCACTTATTGAAATGAGATCTGTTGAACTACAACCGAGACCTACAAATGTGAGTTACTTCTTCGAAACAAATAAGTAGTTGCATTTATTTTCTATTCTATTATTCCTATTATTTTAGCTCCAAGACTTTATTGAGAAAGAGAAACTTGTAGAAGATTCGGTAAAAAAGTCAAGTTTTACCTTAGAGGATCTTTCAGACGACGATGAATTATGGGTCATGGAGATTCCAAGAACTGTGAGTTCAATTTTAAAGCAAGTACCTTAAAACTAATGAAAAAACCAAAACGTTTTACAATTACTTATATTCAAAACAGTGTAAATCACAATTATTGACTCCGTTTATTGTTTGTTACATGCAGGTAGATCCGACACAATTAAAAGGTCAAACGATTCAATTAGGAGAAAAGTCCAAGTTTAACATTGGCAAAACTCGATACTGTGCTGTCAATCGAGAAGATCGTTCCCATTTTACCTGTGTTTACAGCACAGGTAAAGAATCGGAATCTTGTAAAACAGGTACGATACGTTACAATTTGTGTATTTCCATTATTAAATAATTAAAAATTTCAGTGAATCTAAAACCAACCAGATTAATAAATATAAGAAGAAAATTATCCAGCGTTTCGAATTCGTTACCACAAACTGAAGGAAATTGTAAAGTTCCTTTTCCAAAAAATTTAAGGACACGACATCCTCTTATTGGTAGAATGTCAGAAGAAAAATCTCCACGAAATAAAAAGAAAAGTGCCAGAAAACTGTCTAATGGTACGTGAACAAATGCAGTTGTAAAACTGCCAAAATTGAGACTGTCATTGTTTTACTGAGTACGACTTGATACTCTGTAAATATTGTTAATATTACTAGTAATAACTTTTTTAAATAAACATAGATTTATTAATCTTAATGCATATATTACTTAATATATTGGTTAAATTTATTAAACCTTGATTAATTCCTTTCGTTCACTTGCATTTAATATTTGGGCGACCTTCGATGGTATTTCCTTCTACCGAAATACAAGAGAAATATTCTTTTCGAATACAAGAATAAAAAAAAGAAGAAACCAAAAATCTTTTCATCGATAAGCGAGAAAATTTTACGATTGACCTCAACGTTTCGGATCTACCGATTCCTCTTAAAAAAATGTCTTTAGCATGTAACTAAAGTTTTTCTATGTAATTAAAGGTTTTAGAATCGTACATTAACAATATTTTTATAAATTAATGTAACGTTCAACCCTTCTGATATATTTAGATAAATTGTATTAACTCTTCTTTTCCGTGTTAAGCAGTTTCTTAAGTGAAAGGTTTTTTCTTTGGTAATGTCTTTTTTTTTTAATACGAAAGTGTTGATTTAAAGGGTAATTAAATAAAAACCCAAAAATGTATGTATTTACGTTTCTACCTATATTTTGGTCCTCTTCAGAATATATTTTAGTCTAGAATTTATATATAATAATAATAATAAATTGTCTTTATTGGCCAACAAAATAATAAAACATACACAGATCAAGCAACCGTATACATTGCCAAAAGGCGAGCCACAACTTAAAAAAGTTGTTTCACAGACTGACCTTCGTGATAATATATTTAGATAAGTCTGTAATACTTAACCGCAGTTTTAGTACGATCAAGTATATTTTCAACTTACCTCAAATTGTAACTTATCTAAGCAACTTAATGAATTAATAAACAAATAAAAAATAAGTATTAAAGTTTTTTGGTTCACTTCGTAGTAATAATTACTAAATATGAAGATTTAAGGCTGTAGATGAACCAATCAGATGGTATTTTTTAAATTTTAAAAAAAAATAAGTAACATTCAATAATCAAGTCGATGTAAGTGTTGATGAGAAGTAAAACACTACGAAAAGTTGATATAAAACTTCACTACAAAAAATATCAAATGTTAATTGACTAGAAATTAAAAAAATGCACTTGTAGAATATATAAACAATTGTTTTATCTTTCCTAAACAAAACTTTTTAAAATCGCATAAAAGAATGAAATATTTCGAAATTAGAAAAATTAAATTAACAAAAAACACCGCCAGAGGTCAGATCAAGTCATAGAGGATAGAAATGGAGTTTGGAGTAATTTTGCGTTGAAAACTCGCCCTAACGCACACGGTCAGTACACAACACATTGGAGTATGCACCACGCACAGTGTTTTTTTTTTTCACCAGACAGCTTTCCAACACCAATTTTTAACCCTTTTCGTCCCAAAAGTCTAGAATTTGTACAAAACTTACAAAGCTGTAATTTTTGTTCCAAACGTCATCAGAAAACATTGAAATACAGTAGAACCCCTTTTATTTCAATATCCCCTCTTATTTGAATTGTCCAACTCCTCTTATTTGAATCGTTTCCCCTCAGGCCTTCCCCACCACCGCACCACCGCTCGGCGGAGCTCCCCAGACATACATTAAATGTAGCATAAGCAAATTAAGGGAAACTGAAATCCACTTCACTATCGAGAAACTCAGCTAAAGGAGCACAAGCGTATGACTACTTACTTTCATCACTATTTTACGGGCTTCCTTTTGCGATTTCGATAAAAATGCATAACACCTTTTTTGTAGAGAATTTCATGCTCCACTTTTTTTGTTAGAAACATTTTTTCGTACGAGTCGTATTTTTCAAATTAAATGCAAAAAACTATAAAAAAAACACGTTTTTTGGCTGTTTTTTCAAGATAGCGGCAAGGATATAGCCGAGCGCCAATTTTTATTGCCATATTCGTTTTCAGGAGGCAAAAATACATCGAAAACACGTTGTCGATTTTTCGATTTCGAACACGTGTAACTTCCGAAGATTTCCAAATATGTTTATTTCTACACTCGAATGCAGATATAAATGATCATAAATAAATGCGAAAGGTTGCAGTCTTTATTTATCACATAAAGGCGCGAGTTGTGATCTCGTTATATTTTTATCGAAATGTAAATTCTCTACACATTTTTCAGATATATTATATATACAGGGTGATCGGCCAACCATTACCCAGCGGCTAACTGTAGATTGTACAGATAATTCTGAGCAACTTTTTCCTCTGGAAAAATTTCCGGGAAGGTAGAGTTTTTAAGTTATTCAACACTAAAATTTAGGGGGAAAAATCACTTTTTTTTTAAATATCTCGGCTCTGTATGAAGGTATCTTAGCGAACCGAAGCTCATTTTAAAGATATTTTCAAGCTTTACAAGTTGCCTCTGTTGGTTTTTGACATACAATGAATATTTCTCTTGTTATAGCCATAAAAACGGGGGTAAATGCCGATTTTTCAGGTTTTTCGCGTCTAACTCGTTTCGACACATAGCTATGGAAATATCACACTGGAAAAAGTTGTAGGCCTTGAAAACACAAACATTTTTTGTCCTTTAATACGATGCGATTAAATTAAAACTGAACCCTATTTGCACTCGTTTTCATAACATTTTGTTATTAATATCGATTTATTTATTTGTCGTACTGTATTTTGTCGACTTTACGAGGCTCTTGTAGGGTTCAGTTTTAATTTAATCGCATCGTATTAGAGGACAAAAAATGTTTGTTTTTTCAAGGCCTACAACTTTTTCCTGTGTGATATTTCGATAACTATGTGTCGAAACGAGTTAAACGCGAAAACCCTGAAAAATTGGCATTTACCCCGTTTTTATGGCTATAACAAGAGAGATATTCATTGTAGGTCAAAAACCAATAGAGAAAATTTATAGAGCTTTAAAATATCTTTAAAATGAGCTCCGGTTCGTTAAGATACCTTCAAACAGAGTCGAGATATTTCAAAAAATGTGATTTTATCAACTGAGTGCGTGAAGTAATTATATGTATATACAGGGTGTCCGAGAACTCCCACATAATATTGCAGAGGGTGAATCTTGACATCATTCTGAGCAAAAAAGTTTAATACCAAAATTGGATCTGAAGCTCAGAATTTGAGTGGCGAGCCATTGAAGTTAAAAAAAAAATAATAGTTTTTTTGCAATAACTCGGCTCGTTTTAAAGTTACTTTAACGAATGATGACTGATTTTGATGGTTTTTTATAGCGCTACAACTTATCGTTTATAGCCTATGACCTGCAACGAATATTTCGCCAGTTATCGACCTAAAAAAGGGTAAAAATGGCTTTTTTATGCAGTTTTTTGCGTCTAACTCATTTCCGTAAAATGCTAGCGGAATGTCATATAAACAACGTTGGAGAGCTTGAAAAGGTGAAGAATTCGCCCCCTCATACGTTTCGTTTTGATGAAAATTGAGTCCGTAGGGAGACGTTAAAAATCAGAAAACAGGCGAAAAATGGGTTTGGCATTGCTGAAGCGTGTTTTACGCCTATTTTCTGATTTTTAACGTCTTCCCACGGGCTCAATTTTTGTCAAAATGAAACGTATGGGGGGAAAAATTCTTCGCCTTTTCAAGCTCTACAACGCTGTTAATATGACATTTTGCTAGCATTTTAAGGAAATGAGTTAGACGCGAAAAATTGCAAAAAAGGCCATTTTTACCCTTTTTTAGGTCGATAACTGACGAAATATTCTTTGCAGGTCATAGGCTATACAAGATAAGTTGTAGCGCTATAAAAAACCTTCAAAATCAGTCATCATTCGTTAAAGTAACTTTAAAACGAGCCGAGTTATTGCAAAAAAACTATTATTTTTTTTTAAACTTCAATGGCTCGCCACTCAAATTCTGAGCTTCAGATCCAATTTTGGTACTAAACTTTTTTGCTCAGAATGATGTCAAGATTCACCCTCTGCAATATTATGTGGGAGTTCTCGGACACCCTGTATATATGTTTGTCCTTTCTTTCGTTTCAATACATGCCCAGGCGCATTCAAAACAATCTGCGGTTCCCGAAAAACGTAAACAACGGTTACAATAACAAAACGGATTCATTATAGTATACACAATCAAACTGAATTGTTTTCGTTCGTTTTGTAGGCAATCTTATTCTGATAATTATTTATCCAATAACTGTAATAAGTGTAGTAAATTACAAACATAAAATTTCCTTATTAAATAATTTAAATTAATCATAAATATATACGTAATAATAATGTTACTTAATAATAAGTGTATACTTTTCATATGAATTTGATACGTTCCTGAAATATATTATTTCATTTCATAATGTTTATTTATTCTATTGGGGGTGGCTCCGCCCCCCCCCCTAATCCCCCCTTCCCCGCCCCTGCCACCAATTTCTCCTTTTATAATGCTTTGCGCACACGTTAAACAAAATAGTATACGATACTTCGCGCACTCGTATCGTAATGTACTATTTTTCACCTAAAGTTTAGTGTTGAATAACTTAAAAACTCTACCTTCCCGGAAATTTTTTCAGAGGACAAAGTTGTTCAGAATTATCTGTAGAATCTAGAGTTGGCCGCTGGGTAATGGTTGGCCGATTACCCTGTATATTTTATATGATTCAACTCTAAAATATATATGATGCCTAACAAAAATAAAAAGATATGTATCAGATATTATCATCCACTATTAAAGCGTTAAGTAGAGTAAGTGGTTAAGGGGAAATTTCAAATAAGAGGGGTCGGCGCCATCTTGAAAACCATGATCAGTTGAAATAAGAGGGGTTCTACTGTAAGTCAAAATCCATAGATTTGGATCTCCTTTTTCCAATACCGTCGTCAGAATCAGCCGGCAATTTCCAAGAAAAAAGCAAAGGTATGATCATTTTTCTAAAAAGAATCCTGATTTTTTTGACGTTTCTTCGCAAGAATCGTGTTTTGGACATTGAAAAGGGCAATGCTGATCTTTTCAAAACATACTAATCGCGTCTTTTTGCTCAGCACTTTCTTCTCCGGTGGGATTTTTTTCAAAAAACAAAATGGTGGCTTTATGATGGCATTGGCAAGTTATAATTTTCCATTTTCTGACATAATTATCGATTATTTGACCACGTAACGTTTGAAATCATGCAGAATTGGTATGAGAAAGTAATTATTATCATTTCTGAATACCTAACTTTATTATTATTCATTCATAACCTCAAATTAGTTATATACAATGGACTTTTACCTTTTTCTAATTTTCTAAGTTTCGACATTTCCATATTACTTACGTGTGAAATTGAAAATGTCCAGATACGATTGTGACTTTTCAATAATCTCCAGCAATCGAATTTGGATAGAGTTGTATAGAATTGGATTCAATTATTAAATAGTGAATCCATACTTTGGTCAACGGTGAATCCATTTTAATACGAAAATACAATTCTATTCGTTCATACGAATAAAAAGGTTACTTTCTGAATTCATATTAATCCAAAAAAAGTTTTTTAAAAATTAAATCTTAAATATATCCGTATTCATTACGGATTCAAAACCATCTAAGTGTATTCATTTCAATCCAAAAATAGTTGTATTTCAAAAACGAAATTTTCAATACATCCGTATTCAACATTATGGATTCAAAACTATCCAAGTGTATTCATTTCAATCCAAAAAAAGTTTCCTTCTTCAAAACGAAATATTGAATGCTTCCATATTCAACATTACAGATTCAAAACTATCTAAGCGTATTTATTTCAATGCAAAAAAGTTTTCTTTCAAAAAATAATCTTTGAATAAATCTGTATTCAATATTACGGATTCAAAACTATCTAATTGTGTTCGTAAAATTGTATACAAATGGATTACTTTTTCTGAAATTTAATCCGGGAAATTACACTTCCGATTGTATTCGTAAAGTATTCGTACAGATGGATTCCTTTCTTCGGAATTCAATCCATTTAAATACATATTTACGGAATCAAAGTATGAATTCAAAATGAATTGAAATTTTCAATCCAATCCTATCCAATCTCGATTGCTGGGTCGGTTTATAACCTAAAAATTGAGTACAGGACGACAATTATGTGCGCATTTTTACTTGGTACTATGACGTTTGTAATCTTAATAAAGACTCACGCCTTGCTATCTTCTAAACTTCGAAGTTTACTCTGATATTCGCTTTTATTAAGATTACAAACTGTATCGAGATGTTCGAGCGTTGGCGGGGGAAGGCCTGAGGGGAAACGATTCAAATAAGAGGGGTTCTACTGTACTTACAGTACTACCTTCCTAATTGAGAACCTCCGTAATTGATCAAACTGTAAAAACCTCCGTAATTGATTACGTCGAAAACTCCCTAATTGCAATTTTGGTTCTCCCACCCAACCACCTAACCTACACGTTACCGGTCGGATATCGTGCGCGCGCACTTCCTCCATCGGCAAAAGTGAGGGGAGTATATCGAATATAGGTGCTGGTGGGAGGTGATCAATTAAGGAGTTTGAACCTCCCCTCCAGTCCCAGTTATGATCAATTAGGGAGGTCGGACTGTACTAACATCGAGAAAATCAGTATTTTTTCAAAAAAATGATCATAACAGTTTTCTTCGATGTCACCGGCTGATTCTGACTACTGCATTTGAAAGAGGAGGTCCAAATCTATCGATTTTGACTTATTTCAATGTTTTTTTTGTTTGGAACAAAAGATACAGCGTTGAAAGTTGTGTCCAAATTCGAAATTGGAAAAATGATGTTAATAAAAAACACCACCAGAGGTCAGATCAAATCATAGAGTAGACAAATGGAATTTTGGAGTAATTCTACGTTGAAAACTCACCCTAACGTACACGGACAATACACAAACATTGGAGTCATCACACACAGTCTCGCAGCACCACGCAGTTTTTTTTCACCAGACAGTTGCGTGTTGAGTGAAATCAAAATTCACATATAAATCATTTATATTTTCGGTAATTAAACGCAAACATACTTTAAATAAACTTTATTCAATTTTATTTCAAATCTGTTTATCCCGTATTTGTGAGAAATATTAAATAAACGCTCAAAGCCGGTTTCTACTAACTTCGTTCATATTTAATTAGTTACTGTAAAATGTAATCAAATTTTATTTCCCATTTATATTTTTCTACGTGTACTTTTAATATTCATATTTGTATTAAGTTTTTGATTCTCTTTTTTAAGAAGTTTGTAACATAACCTAAGAAGTGAAGTGTATACATTGTATATTTACAGAATATAATGGATATCCGACCAAATCATACTATCTACATCAACAATCTAAATGAAAGGATCAAAAAGGAGGAGTTAAAGAAATCGCTTTATGCGATTTTCTCACAATTTGGTCAAATTGTTGACATTGTCGCCATCAAAACGCTGAAGATGCGAGGTCAAGCTTTCGTGATATTTAAGGAAATATCAAGTTCTACCAACGCTTTGAGATCCATGCAAGGATTTCCATTCTACGACAAACCAATGGTAAGTTTATAAATTTTTAACATTACGAATAAACGATCTAATAACCTAATTTTTATAGAGAATACAATATTCCAAAACTGATAGTGATTTAATCGCTAAAATAAAAGGAACATTTACCGAGCGTCCGAAGAAAGCAAAACGATTGGTACCGGCAGCTGACGAAGAGGCAAAGAAAGCGAAGAAACGAGCAAAAGAACAAGCGAAACATACCCAACAAATTGGATATACCGCTGGCAGTACTCCGCATATAGGTGTCTTGGCTAACGCAGCAGTACCGGAACAACCACCTAACCAAATTCTGTTCTTGACAAACTTACCTGACGAAACCAGCGAAATGATGTTGTCTATGTTATTCACTCAATTCCCTGGATTCAAAGAAGTTCGTCTAGTGCCAAATCGTCACGATATTGCTTTCGTCGAATTCGAGAACGAAGTACAATCTGGAGCGGCGAAAGATGCGCTGCAAGGCTTCAAAATCACTCCTTCGCACGCAATGAAAATTTCATTCGCTAAGAAATAAACCGTTTGAAGAAAGTATTCGTTTTTACAAAATGTATTTTTTGGTATAAACATAAGAACTTACGTGGTAACGTATCTGCGCTAGTGTCGACTGGAAAGACTTTGAAATGTACAAGTGCGATTTAATGAATGTGCATTCTACATTTTTAAATTAATTATCAACGAGGGTGCGATTTTAATCCCTCTTTTGTCATATATAGCAAAAGAAAAAGTATTCTTCAGGGAATATTTTCTATGTACAGTGATTTCTTGAATAAATGCGATTTCAGAGTTTTCATTCCGTTAACATTTATATTCCTACGATTACAGAAAATGGAAGCTGTTTCAAAAAAAAAAGTGGTACAGCCCTGTACTTAAGATATCGAAAAACGGTGAAACACGGGTTCCATTTTTTCCTAAAATATATCATTTAACATTTAATTAATCATTTAAAAAATCAATTATTTATGTCGGCCATCTTGGATCCACCATTTTGAATATACAAAATCTGACGTCAAATTCGTAATCAGCGACCCAAAAAATTCCCGAGTACCAACTTTCATCGAAATCAAGTAAATTTTTTACATTTATGTCGGCCATCTTGGAACCGACATTTTGAATTTTCAAAATCTGATTTCAGATTTATAATCAGCGGCCCCGAGAACCCAGTTTCATAAAGTTTGGGTAATTTTTCGCATTTCGGTCGGCCATCTTGGATCCGCCATTTTGAATTTTCAAAATCTAACTTCAGATTCGTAATCGGCGACCACGAAAACCCCCGAGTAACAATTTTCAGCTGTTTTCCGTATAAAGAAAAATTTAGCAAATTTACAGCCGCCATATTGGATCCGCCATTTTGAATTTTCTCATTTTGACGACCATTTTGGTATACGAAGTTTCATGCAAATTCATTAAGAATTGTAAAAGTTATTGCAAAATGTACACATATGATCCATTACCACGTTTGTCAATAATTTTTTTTGTATATGATCCATTAGCATTGAAGTGGTTAAAACGTTTTTTTCATTATTTATACACAGACGCTACACATATAGAAAAACGAAAACAAAATAGATATGTGTGCGGATATGTTCCTTCCTTTACTCTCCCGTTATTTTAGTAAATCTTTGTCTCTTTCTAAATCTGTTTTGCTAAACCTAACCTATAAAAAGCCGCTTACCAACGAAATTTGTTAGAGGCAAAACGAATCTTTCTGTTACAAAACAAAACGTGAAATGGCATCAGGATTAGAAAGTTACGTGAATCGTATCCTTTTTTATAATTATATAAAATATTGTTACATTTTTTTATGTATATTTCCTTAATCATACGATTTTAGATACTGTGTCTATCATCACGTCAGACGGCCGAAATTTTATTGTAAGTTTGTGATTTTTTATATTTATTATAAACTTTTTGAATAGTAGAATTTAACAAGTAAAACTAACAAATTTAGGTTATAATAATAGCTCCGTAGTGTAAAGTATCTGACGTTTCAATAATTTTCCTAACGATTAAAGAAATACTAGTTTTGTTTTAAACATAATAGTACTAGTACAATTCTGTTGCTTATTTTATTTGTTCATATCTAAAAAGCGGAGTAGTATTATGATAGAATGATTGAATCGTACTTGCTTTTACAATTTATAAAGTAAGGGAAGAGGTTCGGTTTCACCCTTTCATTTTTGGCTCGTAATTAAATATTATGCAGACATATGCATTTATCTGGATAGCTAAAGACCTTAGATAACTACCATTGACGAAACTAAATTGTCGACTAGAAAAAGTTGGCTAAACATTTAATAATCGTCATGTTTGGCAAACATTTTTTGGTTCGGTTGTGGACACAGCTGAAAAATATACTAAAAATTGGAAAAATTGAGTATAATCGCCCCAGATATGTACAGAAATGACAATTTATTGTTTTCAAAAACCTTAAATAACAAAACAACAGAAGATGGCCATATTTATACCTATTATTCTTCATCTTCTTCACAATGTTTACATTAATGAAAGTCGATCGGAAAAAACTTGAAAAACCAAGGATCGATTATGAATTATACAATCCATGCAACAATATTTTATAATTTGTTTAAAAAAAGGGTTGTCCACAACCGAATATTGTAACTACATTAAAAACCCCACGAAAAACAAAAGTATTTTTTGCATATCTTTAGAGGGTGATAAGCAAGTTGATGCTATATACGGAGCATTCCATGCGAAACGGGCAACTGAGAAGATTAGCCCTTTTCGGTGTCCCGCATTAAACACTTGTTTCTGAAGTTCTGTGTCTGAGAAAGGAAAAAATAATTAGTGAATTTTATTTGTCTTTTTATGCACTTTCCGACGATTTAAATGATTTTTTTATTTTATTTATATATT
Organism: Trichopria drosophilae; assembly: GCA_030407085.1. NCBI lineage: Eukaryota > Metazoa > Arthropoda > Insecta > Hymenoptera > Diapriidae > Trichopria > Trichopria drosophilae. The sequence continues at coordinate 189,840,001 of CM059583.1, read as the reverse complement.
CATCATGATTTATCAGTTTAAAAAATAAAAATCGATTTTTTTCAAACTTGGACGATTTGAATATTTTTTTAAACAGGCCCAAATGAAAGCTCGTATATTTTCCTATAAAATCACATTTTCATAATTATGGGCCGGTTGGTTCTTCATCCTGAAATGTACAAAATAATACGCGCACTCGGCTAGAAATGCAGCCTCGTGAGCGGCAATACCCAAATGCACCTATTATTATCCATTTTTATAGATGAAGAACCAACCGGCCCATAATTGTGACAATGGGATCTTGTAGGAAAATATACGAGCTTTCATTTGAACCTGTTTAAAAAAATATTTAAAACTTCCAAAATTTTTTAAACTGAAAAATCATGATTAATATATAAATTAAATAAAAAATCATTTTAATTATCGGAAAGTGCATAAAAAGACGAATAAAATCCACTAATTATTTTTTGCTTTCTCGGAAACAGAACTTCAGAATCAAGCGTTTACTGCGAAACACCCAAAAAGGATAATCTTCTCAGTTGCCCGTGTGACATGGAATGCCTCATATTTGGATTTTTCAAAAGCCTTCGATTCAGTAAACTATGACATTTTAGTTGCAAAGTTACGTAATGTTGGTATAGGTGGCTCCCTTCTTCATTGGTTTGACTCCTACCTACGTAAGCGGTCACAAATTGTCCTTATTAAGGGAAATTATTCGCTTCCATTCTCAGTAATTTCAGGAGTTCCTCAGGGATCTCATTTAGGTCCTCTATTAAGTAATATTTTTATTAATGATATTGTAAATTGCATTTCGAAATCAAAGGTTTTATTGTATCCAGATGATATGAAGATCTATCGTGTAGTGAAAACTCCACTCGATGCTTCGTGTTTACAGGGTGATCTTAATAGTACAGTAGGACCTCTCTTATTCTAATTAGTAAAGTTTTTCAAGATGGCGCCGACCTCTCTTATTCTAATTTTCCCCTTACCCCTACTTACTTTACTTGCAAGCTTGTGATTCGTGGACAATATTTTTCGTTGACTTTTCGTGTGACAGTGGGAGAAGACTTGTGGGGGAATGATTAGAATAAGAGAGGCTGGACAATTAGAATAAGAGAGGTCCTACTGTATTTCTGAGTGGTGTACAGACAATAATTTATTCATTAATCCTTATAAAACTAACATTATGTGTTTATTTAAACACATAGGTTGTTTGAATTTCCAGTATTCATTGCTTAATTCAGATTTAGAACAAACATTTATTATAAAAGATCTGGGGGTATTGTTTGACCCACGTCTGTCCTTTAACGAACATGTCAAATATGATGCTAATAAGTCTTATAGTAAACTGGGATTTCTAATTCGTTCCACTAAGTCGTTCAAAGACACTAAAGCAATTATTACTCTCTATAAGTCTCTTGTCTTATCACAATTAACTTATGCATCCTCTATCTGGACTCCATCTACTCTCTGTAACATCAACTTACTGGAACGAACACAACGTAAATTTATCAGATATTTGTCATCTAAAACTAATAATCCAATGTCATTTTATTGGGATAGTTATCTGTCCCACTCGGTGCTATTTAATATATACACCATAAAATCAACTCACAAACTCAATGATATTTTGCTTATTAGAAATATACTGCACGATAGATTCTTGATTACAGAATTGAAAAATTCCTTTGTATTTCGTGCTGCATTTTATGCACATCGATTTTATAGACCTCTTTTAGAAAAAACCTCGAAATCAAATTTTTATTTCAATTCGCTGATTCCTAGACTGACTAGGCAATGGAAAGGAATTTCTCATTATGATATTGACACTAATAACTTCTCTTTATTTTATACTAAATGTCGCAAATTATTTCTGAAATATGTTAATTAATTGTTATTTGTTTATTTATGTTATATGGTGAAGTGATCCTCCACATGCTATGTAATTTCTTCCAAGGGCAATTTTGCCCGTTTGTTCTATAATAAATAAAAATAAATAAATATACTATTCAGTTGACATCTACTATCTATGGCATTTATAATACTTTGATTGTAAAGTAAGTGGTTAGTGGTTGTAGATCTCCCAGCTGTAAATCCATGTTGACGAGATGATAATTTATTGGATATGAGATTTGTTATTTTCTTGGTAACAATTGAATTGAGAGCCTTAGGTATACAGCATGGAATGGATATAGGACGATAGTTTTCAATATTATGTCTGTGTCCTGTTTCAAAAATTGGTGTTATAAAGCTAGATTTCCATATTTTTGGTAAACGTTCATTCTGCAGTGAAAGATTAAATAAAAAACACAATGGTCTGACAATCGAGCTTGAGCATTCTCTTAAGAGTCGAGGTGGGATTCCATCGGTACCAGTACTCAAATCAGCAAGAATTTTTGTAATCACATCGAGTATCTCCGTGGCTGTGATCGTTAGAGCTTGATGAATGTTTGATTGACATACTGATTGATCAAAAGTAAGATTAATATTATCAGTCGTACAGATCCTTGCAAAGTGATCAGCAAAAAAGTTAACAACATCTATTCCCAAGTAACCTGTTGTCCATTGAATGTCATAAATTGTGGTCGTGTTTTATTGAATGTACACGGCTCCGAAAAGCTTTGACGTTTAATAAATATAATAAATTTACTATGTAACTATGCGTTGCACTTATCTTTTTATTTGATTAAATTTGACTTTTATGGCTTTTAAGAATACTGAAAAATAGATTTGTGACAAAGTATACATGTCAGAAAATCAATTTGTTCGCAGCAAGAAGAAAAAGGGACTTTTTACTTTCATATTCGCACAATTGTCGAATTTCATTCATTTCTTTTCAATAAAAATGTACGCAGGGGTGTTCACAACCGAACCTCTTACCCTACTAAAAATAATTGTTTATTCAACACGAATAATTTATTTTGTATAACAGTACTTGACGACACTAACTATAAAACTAAGTATAAATAGGAGCAAGTAAAAAAGTATGCGTGACGTTAATTATTCGTTATGTCCATACATATTTATGTTTCACCATTCGTCATGTAATTGTATTCATAACCAAATTATAAGAAATATTTTTTCAATACTCATGCAGGGAACTTTAAAGGGGTTTGATCAGACAATTAATTTGATTCTTGACGAATCACATGAACGAGTATACAGCACGACACAAGGAGTTGAACAAGTTGTACTAGGTTTACACATTATTCGAGGAGACAATGTGTAAGTACACTCTTCATTAAATATATGCTCATTTTATTTCTGTAATTTTAAAATAGTTAGTTGTGCAACATTTTAACCCTTTCCGTCACAGTGTGTCGCTCAGCGTGCCACCTTTTCTTCGTTAGTTTTTTCACATTTAAAAATCAGTCTCTCATGTTTTTTAAGTCGTGATTCATTTTCTACATAGCTAAGGCATTTATTTATTAAATGCAAGACATCGCACATATTAAAATACTACAGTTAATTAGTTATAAAGAAAAATATACCAAAAAATAAGTAGTTTTTGAAAAAAAAGCGTTTATGAAAAATAATTCCCTACAAACATAAACGGATAACTTGTTATTTATACGTTTTTGAGCTCGCTGAATACTATTCTGATGTCGGTTATCAAAAATTCAAAATGGCGGATCCAATATGGCGGACAAAAATTTGAAAATTGACGGAATTAGCTTGACAAAAGTTACTCGGGGGGTTTCGGGATCGCTAAATACGAATCTGATGTTAGTTTTCAAAAATTCAAAATGGCGGATCCAATATGGCGGATAAAAAATTGAAAATTGACGGAATTCGCTTGAAAAAAGTTACTCGGAGGTATTCGGGGTCGCTAAATACGAATCTGATGTTAGTTTTCAAAAATTCAAAGTAGCGGATCCAATATGGCGGATAAAAAATTGAAAGTCTACTTAATTCGTTTGAAAAGAATTCCTCGGGGATTTTTGAGGTCGTTGAATACGACCGACAATGAGAATAGATTTTGAGAATTCAAAACGACGAATATATAAATGGAAGACGCTTATATATGAATTAGTATACTTGTCCGATAATCTGTATAAAATGGAAGCTTTTTCATGCACATCAGTATTTTTATTTACAACCCAGGTAAAATAGATTATATATAATCATATACAAATTTATATGATTGTGTATACTCTTATGCATATTCATATGTAAAAACGTATAATTATATGTAGTTATATATGGCGTAATACTATTTATAATCAATTTTTGTTTGGGAAAAATTTCGCATTTCGCTTTTAGTTACTGAACCTAATCTTGCTTTTTTGACTCTCATATATGGGTAATTGTAAGGAAAGTGGTCTTTTTTTCGTCCCGGATTTTATTTTTAAATTCATGGTAAAAATTTCTGAATAATCATTCCTTACAAGAAATAATTTTTGAAGACTAACATCAAATTCGTATTTAGCGACCCTGAAAACCCCCGAGTAACTTTTTTCAAGCCAATTCAGTGAAAAGAAAAATGCGTGACTGAAAGGGTTAAATACATATTAGATTAGAAAAGATGCAATAATGAAAGTGCCCAAAAACAAAGACAGATCAGGTTCTCAATATATTAAATTTTGAAGTTTTCGAGATTGATATCATTTAAGAACTGAGGAAATTGAAAACTATATATGATGTAAATCAGAAAATGGAGAATCTGTAAGCTAGAGCAGAAGCAAATGTTTAAAAAATTACGTTTTTTCTGTATAGTAATTAAATTACATTACTATTCTCTTCAACTCTATTTTTCTAAACAAATATAGACTATAAATTACGTAAATTGTATTTTAATGTTGACTGTTGCACTTATTTCAGTTATTTATTTTTGTAGTAATATTAAAAAGAAAACATGTTTCGTCAATTGCATTGTTTATTTCATTAATGGTAATCAATAATCATCATAAATTACAGTCAGAATATATTTATTTAAAGATATTCTTTAAAGATAATTCTTCAACAAACATGTCATTAATAATTGACGATTTCATTGATTTTTAATCATTTTTGATACATGCTGTTGTGAACATTTGAGTAGCGTATTATAAACTTTTACGACAATAACCGATTAAAGATGAAATTTATATTCGATAAAAAACATTTGAAGAGTAGAAAACAGTAAAGGAAAGACAAAAATTGAGTTTATATTCTCCATTTTTACAGGAAACAAAATGAATAAGAAACTAATTTGTTCTCATTTGCTTATGAGTCGTTTTACAAAAGTTGGAATAATTTAATAGCATTTTTTACTCCGACTTTTTATGTGATTTCACAAAGTATTATTAGCTTTTTGCACTACTAAAATAATATTATTGAAAATCGTTATTATCAGCTATAGTTGTCATGGATTTAAATGGATTCAAAATTTTAATGCATTTTTATTCATTTATATTCTGATTTTGAAAACCTACAAAATGTATAAAAATGAATTTATTTGTATTCAGTATCCTAAATATTAATGAAAATGAAAATGGATTTATATAAAAATTAATTCACTGTTATGCTGCAAATTTAATTTATAATATGGTTTCACTAATTTTTACAATGTTTTAAAAAATGTGTTTATACCATTTTGTTAATGAATGACAACAAATTTTCTGGTTTAAGATGACTGAAAATAATAAATTTTGCATATGTAATAAATAGTACACCTGTATCTTTTTTATTACATTTATTATTATTTATTAACCAAATATACAATCGCAGACTAATGTATTAATTCTGAATGTAATTTATAAAACAGATATTATCAAAATTCTGAATGAAATTCATTTGCGGATTTAATTTTTGAAAACAGACTTTTTTGGAATTTAACTGAATCAAACAAATTTTGTATTAGTAATTCAGAATTACAGGTATTCGTGGTTTTCAATTTTCGAAAAAACTTTTTCTGAATTGAAATGAATTATAATAATAATAAATTGTCTTTATTGGCCAACAAAATAAAAAATACAGAGCAAACAACCATATGTACAATTCCAAAAGGCGAGCCACAACTTTAAAAATTTGTTTTACAGACTGAACTTCAAATTCATACTAAACATTTCAGATTCCGAATTCCGAATGAAAAAGCATTTACATATTCCATATTTACAACTTTTTTCTGGATTCAAAGGTTTAGTATTTTCGAATTTCTAAAAAGGAATTCAAATGCATTCAGAATAAAAATGGATTTAAAAGTCCTGCAAACCGCTATTCAGAATCGTGAAAGTGAATGCTTTTTCATCAACTTCAATCCATTTCCGACTACTGGGAGGGTTTCTGAATTCGACTTTCATCTGAGAATTTCGAAATTTAATATGGTGGATCAAAATTAATAATAATTAAAACTAAATGAAATTTTGTGGCAATTTTGTGGGTGCTGCTTATGAATCGAATTGCAAAAATATGGCGAATCCAATATAGATGAAGTAATTTTTGACATTTTGATCCTCCCAGTAAACGAAGAATGATTGAGAAGCATTGAATAAGTTTTAGTAAGCATAGGAAGCATTCAGAAGGTTTCAAAATATGCATGCCAATGCTTCATTCAGAATAGTAAAGTATTGGCTCTGTATGTTTTGTCCGAAATTATTGAGAAGCATTCAAGAACAAGCTATTCAATAGGAAAGTATACCCGAAGGTCAACAAATATAATTCAAAGTTCAAAAATGCATACTTTTTCGAATCATTTTTCGTTTTCTGGGAAAAAATAACAGTGCCAGGGGAATAAGAACAACAGGTGGGGACACTAATTAATTCAGATTTTTATTGTGTAAATTATACATTAATTTAATAAATGTCATTGATTTTACTTTACCTAATATATGTTAATTATTTACTATGGAAGCAAGAATTTAGAAGGATTCAAAACATTCACGTCAATGCTTGATTCGGAACAGTGAAGATTGAATTTGCATTATAAATTATATACAGAAGTATAGGGAAGAGATTCAAGAACAAGATAGTAACTTCTTACAATAAGATTTAGAATAATTAATATAGGGAATTCACAAAGTTCAATAAATGGAATTCAAAGCTCAAAAGTGAATAATTTTCAATAATTCTGAATCGTTTTTCGTTTGCTGGGTACAAATACCTGTATAATATTTTATTAACTACGATATGCATAGTACAAGAGATTAATATATAACTAAAAAGTCGTGGTTAAGACAGATCAGGGAAATGAGAATTTCTGATTTAAACGACGATTTTATTTAATGGAAAACTATTTTTATCTAAATATTATTACTTGCACATATTAAGCCATTGAATATATGTTTTCATGAAGTGTGTATTGCGAGTTAATTCAAAAGAAACAAGGAAAATTTTAATTGATTAGTTCAATTATATTTACAATCTAATTATATTTGTTAAGATATTAATTAACTTTTGTAATTACAGAGCGATAGTGGGAGAATTGGACGACGAGATGGACGCTCGGTTGGATCTTTCAGCGATACGAGCTGAATCGTTGAGCTCTGTGACTCATTAGTGAATTTATGACTCTGTAACATTACTGAAATAAAAGAAAGACTAATAAACTGTGACACGTGTATAATAGTTTTATTAACAAATGCAATTTGTATGCAGGTGAAATTTAGTGGGCCAACTAAAATCGGCTGAAGAAATAGATTCTAATTTAGTTGTGTACATGCCCTGATAAAAATGGGAGCTTTGCACGAGCGTTACTTAAGCGTAACTGTAAGAGTTCAGAAGGAGTTTGGAAAGCGTTAAATCCACTTCGAGAAGCGTGCTAAAAGAGTTAACAAAGAGTGAATTTGGATAAAAAACGCTTAACGTTCTCTGCGATCTCAAGAAAGCATAAAGAATCTGCTAAGCGTACCGTATGCGTGAATTTGGATATTTTGTTCGCTCGCGTAACGCTTCATTTTTTCCCAAAAGGGTCGGCGAAGGGATTAAAGACGCACGAGCGCGGTTTTAATCTCTTCGGCAGAAATGCATTAGAATCGCCGCAGACTATAGTCGGCAGGTGAGAATTTCCAGCAAATTTGCTGTCTGTGTGACGACGCATATTTCTGCCGACATATCTGCCGCCTGACTTTTCCCTTATATGCGGCAATATGCAGCAGATCTGGCTGTCTGGGATATTAAATTCCCTTTCGAATATCTAGAGAATTTTGTCGAGTTTCGCATATCTCTCAACGTTGAGATATTTGAGAATTCTGAAAATTTTGATTAGACTAAACTATAACCTACAAAGTTGATGATAATGTACCATTGATGACTAACGAACGCAAAAAATCCCATGAACACTAGTTAGGATCGTCCGATCGAGCGTCCCGCAGAAGTCAAAAAGGAAGCCTTGAAAATGTCCCATGAATGTCAAGAACCTGGGAACATCTGGCCCACAGCCGTGAAAAAAATACGCTTCAAAATAGACCCATCGACGCCTAAAACCCTCCCGTGGAACATCTCATCGCCCTGGTAAAAATGGGATGTCACAGTGGTCCCCGTCCTAACGCATATGTTTCGTTTCATCAAAAATGACCGCCCCCGTCCAAACACATATCCTCCCTCAACCCCCACTACGGCAAAAGTCTCTTTGCGTTTATCATACTGAGCATGCGCGTAGATGTCTCACCAGCAACGCTCGCAACTAATAATCGGGTTGTGGGGAGAGAAACAAAGGGGAAACTATGCATTTAGACGGGAGAGAAATATGCGTTTGGAAGGGAATATGTGTTAGGACGGGGAACACTGTACTTACGAGTGACTGTAAGAGTGTCAAAGGAGTGTGAAAAGCGTTAGAAAAATGTGCCAAAAGAGTTAACAAAGAGTGAATTTGTACAAAAAAACGCTTAACGATTCTTCCATTTTTTGCCAGAGAGCTAAGGATTGTGTTAAGCGTATCATAAGCGTGAATTTTTACATTTTTACGCTCGCGTAACGCTTCATTTTTTCCAGCGTGGGCTTTCTGCAAACGTAAATTATGTCTAATTTCACGCTTTATACACATTCATAATAAAACGTCACTGAAAGTTGCACTAAATCTCCAATCCGCTCCGTAAAATATGAAAAATCTGTTGAAATACGCTTGCCGAACGCTCCGACACTTTAAGGTACGTTTCATTTTTACTGGAGTCCTTCCAGTTTGGCCTACATAAAATTTTTCATATTTTAGACATGGTATCTGGTAAACTACGTTGCAATTTTGTAGCAAGGGTAGTTTATCTTAAGATTTTATGTTCTCTATATTTTTACTAGTTGAGATTATAAATGTTTTAAAACAAAGCCTAGCGTTCGGGAATCCAAGTCATTAGACGCAAGGTGTTTGAAATGTTTAAAGATCTTCAAACTGTAGCATTTTAACATCTAATGCAATTTTTATAAACATCGTGGTAGGTTAAATAAGTATAGTTGCTTTAAAAGCATCAAAATAAAATTTCTTGACCGCTTGTAATTAAATTAAAAGATATGAAAGTTATTTCTTGGTAAGGACGGTCGATTTACTAGGGAATAAAATGTTAAAATTGGACCTTTGGGCTTTAATATAAACCACAATAGATGAGAATGGATATATGTAAATACACGAGATTTTGTACATTCGCCAGCTCCAGAATACTTGATTTAAACGGCTTCTTATATATTAATTTTAGGATTTAATAATAATGGATTCTGTTTCCCTCTAGTGGCGAAAAAGGTAGAAAGTGCTTATTGTAAACACACGTTTCGTCCCGGATTTTTTGTGTGGACTCGTCAGAAAGACCACAAAAAATCCTGTCTTTTACGTGATGATTTAATAGATTAAGATGTAATTTTAAATGTTCCTAACAGAGGAGAGAAATATTAGGAATATTGATAAATTATATACCCAAAATATCTTTCTGACGAGTCCACACAAAAAATCCGGGACGAAACGTGTGTTTACAATAAGCACTTTCTACCTTTTTCGCCACTAGAGGGAAACAGAATCCATTATTATTAAATCCTAAAATTAATATATAAGAAGCCGTTTAAATCATGTATTCTGGAGCTGGCGAATGTACAAAATCTCGTGTATTTACATATATCCATTCTCATCTATTGTGGTTTATATTAAAGCCCAAAGGTCCAATTTTAACATTTTATTCCCTAGTAAATCGACCGTCCTTACCAAGAAATAACTTTCATATCTTTTAATCGTGGTAGGTCATAAGCCCGGTTTAAAACCAATTTAATTTTATGTTTTTATGTTTTGATACGTTCTGTGATACCTTTTTATAGCAGGATTGTTAATGAAGTATTGTAAAATTCGTTTTATTTTCTTTGCATTCATGGACAAATTGAATCGGGTATCAATAAGATTCGTCTAATGACATTTACGTTTTTTAGTTTAAATTTAATTTCCGATAATTTGATAGCTTGGTCGACTAGTTTGAAAACCACACTTTTTTTTTGTATTGTACACTGAAAACTCATCAGTAGTAAATGTTATAACAATTGTAATAAATATTACTATTTTAATACGAAAATAAAATATTCGTTCAAAAGTTGGAAAAATTCATATTTCATTTTGAAAAGTTACTACTTGAAATTGTAAAATTTACGTGGTATATTTTGCTATAATTACTACTTCAAGTAGTAACTTTTCAAAATATAATACGAATTTTTCTCACTTTTGAACGAATATTGCATTTTCGTACTAAAATATGTAATAACATTAAAATATAAATATTTACAGAACAGGTCTCCTTATGAACCTATTCTGCGTCGATGAAATAATTTCCTTTCCTTATAACTGGCATGTCTAAAACTTTTATTTTATTATTTAATTCAATCTCTTAGATGAGACATATTCTGTTTGTGAAACCTTTCATTTCTCAAAACTATTGAAGGTACTGAGAAATATATCTCCCTGACTTTTGAGGTGGGTAACAATATATTGTCAACATACCGGATAAAAGTTTAAAATGTAATTTATTAATTACAATTTTTGTTATGAATTGCATAACCGAAGTATAGAAACAACAGCCCTGCAAACACATAAAGTAACAGTTGTGTAATATTTACGTAATGGTTACATAGTTGTTAAGTAACTGTTACTTTTGTGTTTGCAGGGAGAGAACACGGAAGACCTCTAATGAGTGCTAATGCACCACGTAGATTTATTTGTAACTTTGGTTATGAAAAGAATTGGTGTTTTCTAAAACTAACTTTACACCCTTTTTAAATTCTACTTTAGGAAGCAAGAAGGGTTTTTCACTTATCTCTGTCCAGTCGTTGTCTGTTATAATTATAATTACATGGACTGAAATGTTAAGAAATATGGAAATCACATCTAATGACATTAATTTGTGGTTTTCAAGAATTTTTATTGATTTGAGTTTATTTCTGCAATGTATGCAAGTGTTTTACTTACGATTTTTTGTAGGATGCTTGATTATAAATAGGAGAATTAATTGTCGACACTGTCAATTTTAATGGGATATTATTTGTGGATATTAGGTAGACTGTATGTTTTAATGAAGACATTGTATGTTTTAATAATTTCGGCTAGAAATATTAGAGCCGGAAACGATAAAATTTCGTAAACAATTTTTATGGTGACCGATTATACCAATGCAGTTTGAAATTAACGTTTGGTAAATGCGTAAGAAAAGTGCATTCTGGCTTCCAAGAAAGTTGGAAAAAAGTGCATTTAAAGCGGGAATGTGTATAAACTAAATTAATTGGCTTCCCGTGACATAATTTTTTTATTTGTGTAACTTTTTCCTCTTCTTATTTTATTATTATCAGTCACCTATCCCAGTAATGAACCCACACTATCGGGTTAGAAGTATTCAGACACCCTACTGTTATTTGTACTCATTATTTATAGCGTAATTATAAAATTTTATCTCGCCAAAAAATTCTTTGATTTTCAGCTACAAAATTGTACTTTTAGTTGTCATAACAGAAAAATTTCGTTCGAATAGGATATTAATTCTCTTCTCTTCCCTGGTTTCAGGCAACGATTCACAGCAATGAACTGGAGGTCTAAAAAGCTATGTAAGTCGGCAAACGTAATAGAGAAGATTGTGATTTAACTCAATTTCAAATAAAAAAGAAATATTTTTAAAGTCCTTTTGAAAACAAAAGAACATTTAATTTAATGTCTTCGGTATTATTGTGTACATTAATTTTATGAAATCTTTCTAAATGCATTGTAACCCATGTTCAATTGGTGATACGTCGAGAAGAATCGACGATTTCCGTAGTTTCGATGAAATTTAAATTTTCACATTTTTAGAAACGTTATTTGATGCAATGTAATGCCCAATACCCAGATAGCAAAATAAAATAAATAAAAAATAAAAGATCAGAATGATTTCGAAAATGTGCTCTAAAAGAAGTTAGATGTTCCGTTTTCTGCGGGTTTTCCGAACATGATGTCATTATGAGATCTTTTGGACATATCTCACATTTTTACTATAGGATGAGACGAAAAAAAATGCAAAATGGCGAATCCAATATGTCCAAAAAACTTTTTGAAATTTGAATCACTTCAAACTCATTATCGTTCTTTTCTACTACTTTTCGAAAAAAATTCCCTAAAACAAGATTGCTTACCTCTTTAACCTTCAATTCAGACAAAAGTTAGGTCCAATTTTATATTTTATCGTACATATTTGGATTCTGCGGGAAAACTCCTATCAGAATGGACTCTTACTGGCGGGACAATAGCATTTTATTGGGCTTTCATTTTTTTCGTTATGAGATCTTTAAGAACTCATGTTTAGATAATCCTCAGAAAGTGGATCATCTGACTTCTTTTCGAGCACATTTCGAAATCATTCTGAACTCTTTTCTATTTTGCTGTCTACCCAGAGTGAGTCAAAATACATTTTTTGTTTCGATTTCGTTAACGGTCCAGTTCGGACATGTTTTATAGTCATATCATCCTACATGATTTTTTTTGTTCGTTTATTTTCGTATCTGATTATACCTAGTGTAAGAAACCTCAAATGTACCGTTTTTTTTAACGTCTGACGTCCGAAAAAATCCGACTGAAATGCAACAATTCGAGTGCAAGCACTTTTTTGTTAAAAAAAAAATAGAAAAATAAAATTTCTATAGTTATTTATCTACAATTTTCTCTAAAATTTTAAACTAACGAATAAAATGAGGATCTTCTGATTCCGATCAATCAGAGCAGCTAACTGTTTTTTGTCCGGATTTTTTTTGTTTGTAAAAGTTTGATAAAGGAAATATAATATTTGTTTTTTTGTTTTAATTTTTGCAGAAGAAATTGAACATTATTGGGTCAAGAAAAAAATGATATGACCACCATGGCAAAAAAGTCGGATTAAAATGGGAAAACAAATTTTCTTTTCGTCGCAATACGGGCCCAATAATCAAAATTGGTTAAAACTGGATAACATTTTTTTATCAATTCCTATTCGCACAATGAATTTGTTAAAATGAATTAAAATGAATTCTATTTTTAAGCAATTCAATAAATTTTATTAAAATACACTATTAACAAAATGCAGAAATAATAAAATTTAATAAAATTGTAACGGAAGAAAATTTGAAACAGACAAATTAAAAATAATTAATGTTGGTTAATGACAATTTCAATATGGGTGTATAAATTTTCCTTGTGCCTATTTTATAGGTACATTTTTGTATATATATAATTCAATACTAGTTGATCTATCCACAAAATGGACTTAATCCAATTAAAATGGGTAAAATAACTACAAGGGAATTCAACTTCATTATTTATTATATTTGTATTATAAGAATATATGCAATTACCCCTTAGTGATTTTATTTCACAACTAAATTTTGAGTATATTCCTTTTTTATTCAGCTTCATAGAAATAGAAAGTTTTTTTTTAGATTGATTGCCCAACAAATGAGAAAGAATGAAAACGAATTGAATACGTTTCATTTCGGTTTCTGGACCACTTTCTTTGTCATTTTTTACATTCTTCTGACTTCAACTGAGAGAAAATAATAGTGAAATGTACTAAAAAATGACTACCTCGTCTAGTAAATGGACGGGATAACTGTTGCTCATAGTCAAATGAACTATCGTCTGCAGTGAGAGGTTATACTAACAAAAATGCAGTCCAAATTACGAATGAAAAGTAATTTCTACCATTTTGCATAGTAAGATACATCAATTTATTTCGTGCAAACATAACCTGCTGTTATTCGAATGGCTATGAATTCGTCACACAAATAAAAATATTCGGATAACATATTTAATATTAATATTTTAATTTAATCTAAAGAGCAATAAACATGAAATATAACTTTTAGTGATATTCTAATTCTCTCGTACTCGTCCAAGGCCCATTTTGAATTATGATGAAGCGTATTCCATTTTTTATATTTGTTCCCTTTTTCTATTAATTTGTACTCATTTTTACTTACAATACCTTTTTGATTTTATAAATTAGTAGAATGTTATACCGAAACTTTATGCTAAACTTTGCACGATTATTGTTACACGATTATTGTTTTCAGATTCGAAAGCGGATTATGTTTCAATTTGAATGACAAATGGAAGATATCTATTTTCTTATTAATTAAATAGTTTTATAATCAAGTCAAAATCTAAATAAATATACATATATAACTTGACATTTTACTAATATGTAATAAATTCTACTATTTATTTAGTCCTGACGCTTGCAACATTCGAGTAGTTCAGGTAACTACCTCGTAGTACGTCTTACTACAAAAATAATGAACATGACTAATTGATTACACAGGACCACATAAAAAATTTTTCGGTTTGACATTAAAACGCGACTAGGCGATTCTTATAGATTTTGGGCTCCTGAATTCGAATCAGTGGACAGAATTTGTCCTGTACGTCAGGGTTCTTTTATATTCTCGGTTTTATTTGTAAAAAAATGCTTTTTATGCATATTTGCTAAATAACTGTATAAAACAACGATTCCACCACAGAATGAAGCCAGACTTGATGATTCTTGTTTATTTTTTGACGCTGAATTCAAATCCTGGCACAGGGTTCATTCATCACATCAGAATTATTTTATTTTTTAGATTATAATTGTAAAAAATTGCTTTTTTATGCGTATTTGCTAAATCAGTAAATAAAACAACGATCCGATCACATAATGAAGCTGACTAGGTGATTCTTGTTTAATGTTTGGCGCACTGATTTCAAATCCTCGCATGGAATTCCTTCATCACATCAGAATTATTGTAGATTTTAGTTTATAATTGTAAAACGTTATTTGGGCTCCAAACTCTCCTCACGAGCGTGGTTTTTATTTAAAATTTGTTTATGATTCCGTAAAATTAATAGATGTAATGGTATAAAACATTAATAAACCTAGAATATAAAAAAAAGACCCTGACGTATAGGACAAATTTTGTCCACTGATTCGAATTCAGGAGCCCATAATCTATAAGAATCGTCTAGTCGCGTTTCAATATCAAACCGAAAAATGTGTTTTGTGGTCCTGTGTTATCGACTATTCCTTCTATAGTAAATATGACTAAATGTTTCTCTCACAAGTAAATCTACCCAAGTGTCATTCTCCTATTTTTCTGCAATTTTGATATGTTGTAGTGCACGAAAAACTAAGAGACACGTAGTTTTTATAAAAGTTTCTTTCTACAAAAGTCGAAAATAAATCTAGGTATTTTGGAACGAGGATGAAAATTAGGAGGTAAACTACCTCTAAAATCGACAAATTTTACTGAAAAAATCAATTTTGACCTTTTTGAAACAAAACCTAAACCAAACCAAAAGTTCCTTAATTGGACCTTTTGTTGAAATTTTAGTAGGTTTTGTTTCAAAAAGGACAAAATTGTTTTTTTTTCAGAAAAGATTGTTCATTTTAGAAGTAGTTTACCCCCTAATTTTCACTCACCTTACAAACTACCTAGATCTATCTTCGACTTTT
This sequence comes from Trichopria drosophilae, assembly GCA_030407085.1. Taxonomy (NCBI): domain Eukaryota; kingdom Metazoa; phylum Arthropoda; class Insecta; order Hymenoptera; family Diapriidae; genus Trichopria; species Trichopria drosophilae. Next base: position 189,824,165 of record CM059583.1, on the reverse strand, counting down.
GTAGAAAGAAACTTTTATACCAAAAATTATTCAAATCGGTTCGCTGGTCTTCAGGATGTCGCAATTTTTCCATTTTACCCCTTATTTTGGGGGGCCTGTTTCACCCCCTAAAAACGTTTCTCGGCAGATATAAAAAAAATACGTGTCTCTTAGTTTTTCGTGTACTACGTGTCAAAATTGCAGATAAATCGGAGAGTGACACTTCCGTAGGTTTACTTATCAGGTATATGAAATGATCTATCGGACTGATTATAATTTCATACTGAATAAGATCTAATGGTAAATTCGAGACTCGAAATCACCGATTCCTTTCTATTAACTGACGCTGTGAAATGTAGATTAGATTTCGTGAAAAATGCATTTCAATTAAAAAAAAACTAACGGGAATTCGGAATTATTTTTACACACTTAAATCCCTATTTTGACAATTTAAATTCCAAATAAAGCTGAAATTAATGAATACGAAATGTTGATTTCGAATGCATATGAATTCGAAAATAATAAGATGCTAAAACATTCCAGAATTAATGAATGCTTCTCTATACTTGTAGAATATAATATTTAAATGCATTTATTTTGAATCCAAAAATAATGTATCATATTAAAGAAATACAACAAATACATGCGTATCCCGAAAAACGTATTTGATATTTTGAATGCATCTGAATCACAAAGTAATAAAATATTACGGAACAAAATATAATTGCAAAAATATAAGCGTTTTATAGAAGATTTTGCCGTTTTAATATTATTTAATATAATTAATTTATATTTTTTCGTTATATTTTTGGTAGTTCAATTTTTAGCTATATAGTCCAAACATTGCTGGTTAATTTTGGAAAATTAGGTATTTTTAGGGGCAAAAAATATATAAAAAATTATAATAATTTATATTTTAAATTATATTTTTTCCGTGGGGGGAATTACAAGCCCAAAAAATACAGGCTGAGTTATTTTTGCAATAAAGTGTACACAATTTCATTTTGAAATATCGTTTTTTAACAAAATTGGAAAGCGTAACATTTTCTTTACAAATGTTATTTGTGTGTTCAAATGCATTCATCATTTGGAAAAACTTTTGTTTGGATTTAAAAGCATTCAAAATAGGCAAAAAGCAGGATTGAAAATTTATGCATTCTTACACCGAGAAAAACAATGTTATATTCAAGTAAATATTTATTTGAAAAGTAGCAAGTAAATATTTACTGAAGTTAAAAAAATATTTTATTAAATTAAGTAAGGTTTACCATATATAAGACAATATTTTCTTACTTCAAGGAAATATTTACTTGCTACTATTCAACAAAACGTTTACTTGAAAATACGGATTTTTTTTCTGTGTATTCATTTTGGATTACTGGGTCCCAAAATCGTATCGAAACCCATTGTTTCGGGAAGAGAAATTTACCCAAATCTTATAGGATCTCATTGACGCTGTAACGAATTCTCTGATAAAATCCTTTTATACTGCTATTTATTATGTTTTATATGTATATTCTTAACATCCTACACATTCCGATTGAATCTTATTTATTACACAGTCCAACAAAAATTTAAGAATTCAATGTTGCCCTATAAGTAAGAGTCGATTCTGATAGGATTTTGGCTCCAGAATCCAAATAAGACCGCCAAAGTATCCAATTGGCTGTAGTTTCTGAGATATTGAAGATCAAATGGGTCAACAATTCAATTCTAGGCATTTCGAGCAGCTATTCACAGCCTAAAAAAATGTAATTCCACCAGTAAAAATCTAATCTGATAATAGAATCTAAATATGCCAAAATATTGATGCGGACCTAGTTTTTTAACAAATTCAAGGTCAAACGAGTCACAAATCATTTTTTTGGACATATTTCCCACTTCGGTCCAATATTATTCGTTTTATTTATCAACGATATAATTGAAAATATTAAGTTCGGTAAGATCCTATTATTTGCGGATGATGTAAAATTATACTCCCGCATTTCGTCCCCTCTGGACGCTTCCAGGTTGCAACGTGACTTAGACTCTTTGGTCGAGTGGTCAAAAAAGAATAGATTAAGTTTAAATATTAAGAAGTGCAAATCTATAACTTTTTGACGTAAATTAAGTTCTAACGTACTATTTTTTAATTACAATGTAGAAAATAAGCCTCTGGAATCCGTTAATAGTATCAAGGATCTTGGGTTGATTATGGACTGCTCTCTCAAATTTACTGAGCACATTCATTTGACTGTTTCCAAAGCATACTCATCATTAGATTTTTTTATTGAGAGCTACCCAGAGCTTTACAAATATGGAAACAGTGATATCTTTGTATAAGTCCATAGTTCACCCTCATCTTATGTACTGCTCTCCGGTATGGACCCCACATTATAAACTGTACATTAAGGAAATTGAGTCAGTTCAGCACAAATTTTTAAGATTTCTAGCCTTTAAATCGGGATCCCCAATGTCTTATATCGACCATGATTATTCGGGTATTTCAGCACTCTTCAACATCCCGACCATAAAGTCCATGCATACCGTCTGTGACTTAACCTTATGTTATAAGATTCTGCACAGTTAATTAGATTGCTTAGATTTACGTTCGCTATTTCAACCACGTGAGGTGGAATATGCATTACGAAACCAAAATAATATTATTGAAGAAAATAATAAGTCGAACTATGGCTTTCATTCTTCTAAAACAAGATTTCTTACCTCTTTGACCTTCAATTCAGACAAAAGTTAGGTCCAATTTTATATTTTATCGTACATATTTGGATTCTGCGGGAAAACCCCTATCAGAATTGACTCTTACTGGCGGGACAATAGCATTTTATTGGGCTTTGAATAGATTCTCAAAAATGCCTAGAATCGAATTTTTTAACCATTTGACCTCCAATATCTAAAAACAATATCCAATTGGCGATTTTGGCGGTCATATTTGGATTCTGGTCTAAACATGCTATCAGAGTCGACTCATACTTATTAGGCAACAACATTTCGTTGGGCTGTGTTATTTAATAAACATTCCTCTGCTATTTCTTATTGAACTCGCATTCAAACAGTATTTTTAAAGTGTTTGTGAAAATTTGAACTTTATAAAGAATTTCCAGCACAATTTATCAGAAATCGTAATGTACAATGATTATTTAAACACTGACTCCGTCGCGAATTGTTTCAAACGATATTTTCGATATTTCAAACAATATTTTTGAAGTGTTTGGAAAATTTGAACTTTATAAAGAATTTCCTGCACAAGTTATACCCTTTTTACAGAAATCGTTATAAACAAAGATTATTTAAATAATAATTCCGAGGCGAATTGTTTCAAACGATATTTTCGATATTTCAAACAGTATTTTTGAAGTGTTTGGAAAATTTAAACTTTATAAAGAATTTTCTGCACAAGTTATCAGAAATCGTTATGAACAATGATTATTTAAACACTGATTCCGTCGCGAATTGTTTCAATGGGATGAATTTTTGTTTCTTATTGACCCGATTCAATCCCATTAAATTTGAATGGGTTTTAATCGGTTTTTATTGGTCCTAGAGGGTTCCAAAGTGGTCCACCGGTAAGATAATAAGTTTCGCTAAAAAACATAAGTTAAAGATGACTGAATAAAGTTTTCAAAATTCGAGCTCTGTAAAGGCAATTCTAAATACTTTAGACGGTTTCCTAAAAAATACCAAAGACATTGATTAAGAATTGACCGAGAATTTTCGTAAATAAATAAAAATGACTTATTTCCGAAAATGCTCATCAATTTTCTTCGTAAATTTATTTAAATATCGAATTGAAATCAGGATAGAAATATACAGACATTTCATCCATTTTTATCCATAATAATATAAATTTTGTGTAAATAAAGATGAATAGGGTCCAGTAGGGCCCAAAAAATATATTAGTCCCAAATTTTGGGACTATCATTCGAAAGATCACGATAAATAAAACAACTTTTACCCTTGTGCATTTTTCATAACATTTCGTTTTTAACGAGTTATCACGATATTGTCTTTCCTCGCCGTAATGACGCACGGATACAGCCGCCATTTTGAATATCACTAAAAAAAGAAATTCAACTGTATAAATTTAAAGAAAAAGTATCGATGACCACATTGGAAAACTTTCCAGCACTATACGACACCGTTATCAAAGTAAAATCCATGATTTTAAAAAAAAAATATACACGTGAAAATAGTACTTTTTTTTTTTAAAATGGTGAAAAATCGGTATCAGTAGTGCTTTTTTCCTAATTCTGAAATCGTATTCGAAAAGAGCGAACCCAAAACCTATAGGAAACATAGTTTAGATCAACGTCCAACTTCATTTTCATACAAAATTTCAAGGCTAGAATCAACGTAAAATTTTGGTCAAGTTGGGTATTAATGAGTTAATTAGAATTGCCTGTACAGAAAATAGTAGTTTTCGATACAAGGGTGTGCGCGTAAAAGTACTTTTACGCACACGCCCGTGTGTCGAAATAGTATATTACTCAACAAGGGAGGTAAAATAAAGAATGTCCCAGACTGCGTGTAATTTTTGCCCGAGGCAAAGCCGAGGGTGAAAACATGGTGGCCGCTTTTTTCTCGGAAAAAAATTCCCTGACTTTTCCCAGATTTTTCCCTGACCAATATTTTAATGATATCTATTAAAAATAAACAATACGGATAAAAATGTTTTATAAACAGCTACACGTTTTCAATAAATTCTTTATTTTTTCAATCAACAACGAGTAGTATATTCGAAAACATATTATCTATAAAAATCCAGAAAAAAAAATCATATTCCTGCGGATTTTTTCGTGTTTAATTCAAAATAATAGTAGAAAATTTGTTGGGGGTTCTTTGTCAAAACTTGTTATAAAATGTCAAGTTCTGCGGTAATATGTTAGACAATAATTATAAATGTTGATAAATTTTAGAACTTAGGCGATTTTGTACAGTATATTCAAAGTATTGTCAAAATTCTTACGAATGTTGACAATAACAAAAAATTGCCATAAATTTTATATTTTTCAAATACTATTGGACAAATATCAACTACTTAAAATAGAAATGGTAAAATAATCATTTAAACAAATTAATATTCTCAAAAATGGAGAGTTTTGTGCTGTTTTCAACATTTCAAAAATTTTTCTACGATTTTTAGCCTTTTTATGCAATTTCAAAGATTTTTGAAGATTTAAAAAAATGTATGAAAGTTTTCTATGATTTTCAAAAGGTTTTATTTATACAAATATTTGTTTAAATAGAGAATTAGTATGGCAAATATTTTTGAAATATTCTGTAAAGTATCTTTATAGAAAGATAAATATCTTTAAATATAAAATTGTTTGCATTTATTTTTGTTAAACTATTAAATTTTATTCAAATCTGTTAGAATATATTCAATACCGAAATGTGTTATTGTTAAACGTGTTTATTTTTGTTGCAATGTACCAGAACGTTTAAAACTGAGCAGTACCACAAATGTATTTAATTTAAGATTATTTTTTTTCTCAAAATTGTTGGTTTTTGGTGAAATCGGTCGAAAATGTTCAAAACTGAAATATGTTATTGATAAAAAACGTCAATGTTTGTTTAAATTTGTGAGAAAGCATTTAAAATCATTTAAAAGAATTTTATGCGAAACACGATAAATAAAGCATTTTTCTGAATATGAAATTGTGTGATTTTTTGTTAAATAATGTTTTTCACTTTTTAAAGATTTGTCTACAATTTACTTTTTCCCGGACCAATTTTGAAATTCCCTGACTTTTCCCTGACGGTGGCCACCATGGAAAAACATGCGGGAGGGAATTTGCTACTTTCCTCCCAGCGTGAAGAAAAGTCTTTTATGGAAGACTTTCCGTGCGTAAAAGTAAACTTTACGCACTCCTTTTTACTTTTACGCACGGAAAGTTCCACTAATTTATGATAATTTATGGTGAAAAACATTTTTTTTTGCGCGAAAAAAAAATAAAATCGAAAAATTAGTTTTTATGGACGACTTTCCATGCGTAAATTTTTCGATTTTATTTTTTTCTTCGCGCAAAAAAAATGTTTTTCACCAAATTTGTGGAAAACGAAATGATAAATTAGTGGAAAATGAAACCACTAATTTGTGGTTTTTAACACGATGTGATCGAAAGATAATCTATTAATTTATTAATTTTTTAAAACAATTGAATAATTTTGTTCTATTTGCTCCAGAAAAAATGTTTTCATGTTTTTTAGGTAATTTTGAACAAAAAAAGTCCTTAGTAACTTTCTTTTCCAGACAAAAATTCTTAAATTAAAAAAAAATCGATTTTTGCCATGTTTTATAATTTTTTTATTTTCAGAAAAAAATGTAAAAAATTTGTTTTTTTAATTTAATTTAATCATTTTCCACTAATCTGTAGTTTCATTTTCCTTGATTGAAAGATAATCTATTAATTTATTAATTTTGTAAAACAATTGAATATTTTTGTTCTTTTTGCTCCAGAAAAAATGTTTTCATGTTTTTTGGGTAATTTTGAACAAAAAAAGTCCTTAGTAACTTTCTTTTCGAGACAAAAATTCTTAAATTAAAAAAAAAATCGATTTTTGCCATGTTTTATAATTTTTTTATTTTCAGAAAAAAATGTAAAAAATTTGCTTTTTTAATTTAATTTAATCATTTTCCACTAATTTGTGATTTCATTTTCCACTAATTTGTGGTTTCATTTTCCTTGACACTATGTTATCGAAAGATAATCTAGTAATTTATTAATTTTTTCAAACAATTGATTAATTTTGTTCTTTTTGCTCCAGAAAAAATGTTTTCATGTTTTTTGGGTAATTTTGAACAAAAAAAGTCCTTAGTAACTTTCTTTTCGAGACAAAAATTCTTAAATTAAAAAAAGGTTGTTAAATAATGTAGTATTTTATTTTTAGAAAAAAATGTAAAAAATTTGTTTTTTTAAATTTAATTTCTTTAAATCCATTCGTAATTTAAAAAAAAATGTGTTTTTATGTTCACCGAAATTTATTAATATAAAAATGATCACGTGACTATATAAAAAGTTATTCAAAAAATTTGTTTTAAAAAAAGTTATAAACAATTAACCGACCACTTTAGAGCATTCCAAAAAATTCGTGTTCAGCAACCAAAAATACAGTAGGACCTCTCTTATTCTAATTTTCCCCTTACGCCCACTTACAGTAGTCCTTCTCTTATTCTAATTTGTCTAGACAGGCAAGATGGCGTCTCCTTCTCGTATTCTAATTTGCCGCCAAAAACGTTTGCACTTTTCTAGGATGTTGCGAGGGGTTTTTACATCAACGTTAATTTACACAATATTATTTATTAGACAGATAACCGAACTGATTTATTGTTAAATGTTTTTGTTTTTAAAAAGAGTTTTTTTTTGGGTTATGTTGTATACATGAAATTAGATTAGAGGAAGTGAAAAAATTAGAATAAGAGGAATTAGAGTAAGAGAAGGACTACTCTACTTTGCTTGTGAGCTTGTAATTCGTGGACAATATTTTTCGTTTACTTTTCGTGTGATAGTGGGAGAAGTGGGGGAACAATTAGAATAAGAGAGGTTCTACTGTACATCAAAAAAACATTATTTCAAGTCCTCACATCTGAAGCACTACACCAACATAACTCCTAGACTAATAAATTCTTCTCAAGTTGTTATTATAATTCTAAAATATAAACTAATTAATTAGGTAATAAAATAAATGCGTTTTAAATTTCACTATTATTATATTTTACAAAATAAGCGAGTCCATTCAACATATGCAAATGTATATCAAGCCTTAGTACGGCCGTATATTTTACAAATTAACAGTAACGCTTCGTACACATCAGGTATACTGGTGGAAGATGTACAAAAATAAAATTCGAGGAAATAGAAAAGAAATCTTTATTTGGCGAGATTTACGTACTAAAAATTCCTTCCTCCCATTCGAGCGATCGATAACTCATCTACCGATCTTCTGTCGCACCGACGTAATAGGATACGTAAAAAAAAATCAAATTGGCGACCATCCGCTTTACTCCTTACTTATGCGATAAAACAAATTTCAATCGCAAAGTAATGGGACGCTACGAACTAAGAAGTACATATTTATATACGCAGATTACAAATACGTATGCTCTTTAACATTTTTGCTTAATTCGTAATAATCGAGCTACACGTATCTTAATATATTTACACTTTCAATTTTTTTGTCGCAATAACACTCCAAAAACTGTCCGAAACTTTCCTAGAATCTTTCATAAAATGCACCAGCCTAAATCTCTTTTCCAATTCCGAAAAAGCACTTCTTTCCCATTATTCAGGTACTGATTTTTTAACAAAAACTTTCCTAATTATTAATCCATTTAAACAATTCGATCCGACGCACTAAATTTCTTTAAATTCTATTATCGGATCGTCCTTTTTATAATCGTAAACTGGTTACACTCTTCGTCTACTTTAACGATCCAACATTTCTATCAAATTATCGACAAAAAAAAACGATGCTGAAATAAGGAGCTGGAAAAAATACTTTCAATTCTGTGTTTTATCTCCTTTAAATTTCAATTTAATCTTCTTTTAAAAATGTAAGGTCATTAAAAAGAAACATTGACCTTTAGCATCTAAAACATCTATTTTCACATCATTAACATTGGGGCTGTACTTAAATTACGTAACGCAATTTTTTGGTATTCTGGACCCCCCCCCCCCCCTCTCGGCGTTACATAATTTAAGTACAGCCCTAAGTTTTCCAATGACAATTGTCGATAAATTTCCATTGATCTGTTGAATCGTCAACATGTTGACAAGTTACCTATGGAAGCAGCATCAGCTGCTTTTAGTTGCACTTTCGTTCTGAAAGCTGTGTTCGGAAGACAGCTTTTTACATCTATTTTTTTATATATATATATATATATACATACATATACATAATCGGCAAGATATTTATAAGGAATCTTTTTTGCGACCACCGTTATATTTGCCTCGATTCGTCCGCCGTCGTTCTTTCCTGTTATTATGCTGTCGGTTGGGGTTAGGATTCGGAGTCCAATCTTGAGCACTATATTTCTGCCCGTCGGAAGAACCATTTGGACCGAATTTCTGTGATTTTGGCCCAAAATTATTAAAGTTGGATTGGTACGATGGTCCGTCATAATTCCCTCCGTCGTAATTACCATCGTAATTCCCTCCATCGTAATTACCATCATAATTACCCCCTTCGTAATTACCTCCGTCGTAATTACCTCCGTCATAATTAGGTCCATCGTACGGTCCCTCAAACGGTTGCCTATTTTCTGATCCGTAACCCACCGGTTGCGGTCCAGGTCCCAAAATACCGATGCCATTATTCCGATGAGCGTACCTCGGATCGTAATTCATTTGACCCTGATTCGGTGGTCCTGCCGGTGGTCCCATTGCCATCGGATTCATCGACGGTGCCATCTGACCTGGCATCATTTGGCCCATCATCATTTGCGGAGGCATGCTCTGCATTACCGGCATGTACTGCGGACCCATATCCTGTTGCATCGGCTGCGTTGGAATCTGCTGCGGAACAGCTTCCAGAGCCTTTCGACGAGGATCCGTGCGAATTAACGGCGGGGATTTCGGTGTTTCTGGTACTTTCATCGGTGGTGGTGACATCGGTGAATCTGCCAAATCAGTTTTGCTCAATCGGAATATCTTTCGGAGCCTCGGATCATACTTGACTTGTGGATCATTCTTCGTCAGCTTCAATCCGGTATAGTTTGGCCTCGGTACATCGACGGTGTAAACTTTGTAAACGATGGGTGGATGAGAAGCGAAGCTTCCGTCTATTTCTGTGCAGGGTACGTGAGAGGGAGCCGGCTTGAACGGTAACCCCATCATCTGTCGCAGATCGACATCTGCCACTCGAAGATCAGTGTCGCCGAAACCTGAGCCTTGAAAGCACCGAAGATCCATATCCTTCCTCCTGAGATCTTCGTCCATTTTAGCTCTGAGATCCGTGTCCAAATTGTCCATTAGGATAATACCCGAACTGTATATGCTCGTCTCCAACTTGTAATTCCGAAGTTCTTTCACTTCTGGCTTGCTGGTCGATGGCTTTCGCTCCTCCCTGCGTTGTCTGGGATCTCTGCTCATTCTCGGGTCTCTCGACACTGAGGTGGACGCTTGCATTGAGCTTGGCGACAACTTTGGACTGCTGCCACCGTTTTCAGTCTTGAGATATTCCTCTGGTTTCGACGAGTCTTTGGCCGACTGCGCCAGTGTACTTCGGGCTTTAATCGAAGACAACAACTTCGACACTTCCATGCTGATATCAATTTTGCTTAAGTCGCCCAATTTGTCGACGATTGCTGCCGGTTGTGGAATACTTGACGGAACTTCTACTTTGGGTTCAGGTTTCGGCTCGTCTGCTTCGACATCTTTCTGAATGTCCCTCAAAACGATCGTTAGGTTACCGTCGTCATCGTCGTCGTCGTCGTCGTTGTCGTCGTCCGAGTACCAATCTTCTTGGGACACTCCGATGTCCTTCGATTCGCTGTCGTCTTCTATGTTTTTGAAACTGTCTTTCGCTTCCCGCTGATGTTGTTGCACTCGCATGAAAAGCTCTTGAGCTTTCTTTGGTAGATTTGCAGGAATCTCCGGAGTCACCGAGGGGGTTACGTCCTGTTTCAACTTGTCCAACTGACTCGCATTATCTAAAAACACAAAAATATAGTACATTTTAGGTTAAGTCTACGACACTTTACAAAATGTTTTATTTATTTATTGATTTTATCAAACAAGCCTGCAAATTTTGACTTAGTTCTGTAACAAAAAAAGAGGAAGGTGATTCTGATAGGATTTTTGACACAGAAAACGAATCCGACCTTCAAAATGGCCCATCGCGTCAGGATTTCATGTAATATTGGCTTAATTGGCCTAAAAATGGCCATTTCGGAATTTTTTTTGGGTAACTAAATTTTTTTTTTTCATTTTGCCCAATTACATCGTATAGTACTATATGTAAGCTTCAAAACCACCACTTTACGATTTTTTTTAACAAAGTTACGTCATTTTGAAAATTTCAAGATGGCGGATCCAAAATGGCGACGAAAGAATTTTTTTTTACCAAACAGTAATATTCAGTGTCTGTTTCATTAAAAAAAAATTTCTTTTCAATGACACTGTGTATCTATATATTTTTTGGGTCATCGATCACGAATCTGATGTCCCATTTGAAAAATTCATAATGACGGATCCAATATGGCGGACGATATTTTCATAATTGGTCGGATTATTTTGAAAATTACTATTCGGAGGTTTTTGTGGTCGCTGAATATGAACTTGAAGTCCGATTTCAAAAATTCAAAATGGCGGACGATATTTTCAAAATTGGTCGGATTATTTAACTTTAGTAAAGTTCACGAAATTTAAATGATTGTACTTGACTTTCCCCATTTCTTCATAACACTTAAATTTTCATACATTTGTATTAAATAATTACAAAATTACAAAAAAAAAATAGTAAAGACGAAAATGAAAACAATATTAAAAATGAAAATAAAAAAAAATAATAAAACAAACAAAATATGACCAATTTTGAAAATATCGTCCGCCATATTGGATCCGCCATTTTAAATTTTTGAAATCGGACTTCAGGTTCGTATGCAGCGACCACAAAAACCCCCGAATAGTAATTTTCAAAATAATCCGACCAATTTTGAGAATATCGTCCGCCATATTGGATCCGCCATTTTGAATTTTTCAAATCGGACATCAGATTCGTGATTGGCGACCCAAAAAATATATAGATACATAGTGTCATTAAAAAGACATTTTTTTTAATGAAACAGACACTAAATATTACTATTTCGAAAACAAAAATTCTTTCATCGCCATTTTGGATCCACCATCTTGAAATTTTCAAAATTTTCACCATTTTGAAGCTTATTACGGACGCGATATTTTGATGTGAAACAGTGTTCTGGTTACTTGCCGTATGTTGAAACAAAATTGTCAAAAATTCCTTTTTTTTTCAGAAAAATGGCGGATCCAATATGGCGGCTGTAAATTTGCTAAATTTATTAAAATGTGCGGCGCACACTTTTCTTTATACGGAAAACAGCTGAAAATTGTTACTCGGGGGTTTTCGGGGTCGCCGATTACGAATCTGAAGTTAGATTTTGAAAATTCAAAATGGCGGATCCAAGATGGCCGACCGAAATGCGAAAAATTACCCAAACTTTATGAAACTGTGTTCTCGGGGGTTTTCGGGGCCGCTGGTTACGAATCTGAAGTCAGATTTTGAAAATTCACAATGTCGGTTCCAAGATGGCCGACATAAATGTAAAAAATTTACTTGATTTCGATGAAAGTTGGTACTCGGGAATTTTTTGGGTCGCTGATTACGAATTTGAAGTCAGATTTTGTAAATTCAAAATGGTGGATCCAAGATGGCCGACATAAATGTGAGATATTACTTGATTTTTTAAATGATTAATTAAATGTTAAATGATATATTTTAGGAAAAAATGGAACCCGTGTTTCACCGTTTTTCGATATCTTAAGTACAGGGTTGTACCACTTCTGGCACTTTTTTTTTTTTAAAACAGCTACCACTGAAGTGGTTAACGTTGAAAATAGTTGAAAAAAAGTGTCTTAAAACTTACCGTCTGTTTTATTTTCTTTCTCTTTATCATGATCTTCTTCCTCTCCAGGTACTTCGATAACTAAATCACTTTCTTCGTCATGGTCGCTCTCGTCATCCATTTTGGTGAGATTTGCGGCTTGATCTGCCAAACTAACTACCGGTGGCGGTTTCGTAGACGAAGACAACATTTGTCTGAGATCCACATCCTTCGGAAGAGTACCACTGAAAGGTTCTGTAGGTTTCGATACTTCTGGCGCAGTACTGTTGGAAGCAGCAGTTTCGTTATAAAAGTCCATAGCAACCGGCGGTTGTGAAGGCAATTGAATTTGCTCTTGAACCGCCAGGTCTAATGCGGCATTGGAAAGTTGACCAAATTGGTTAGCCGATTGTAGCAACATGATTTGTTCGTACGGAACTCGATCTTCGTCTGAACCCCAACGGGTCTTTTTCCCTGACGCTTTCCTTTCTTTTGTTGTCGATGGAGACGAAGTTGAAACCTTAGATAATGCTTCGTCCATTGTCACTGCATATGGAGCCATTGAAGTTAATTCGTCATCAGTCATTGCGTGTTCCTCGTTTCCAGAATTTCCAGGAGTTGGAACCTTAACCTCAAATAGACTTGGAATCTTCTGATTTGGATCGATGTTCTGATTCGATCCAAATTTCTCTGTATTGCTGATCATGAGAATTGCACCTTCTCTACTTAATCGGGGGAAATTTCCTAAAATTTCTTTCGGAGCTGTTTCTAGATGTTTCAATAAAATGTTTTTTACTTGTTCGCTCATTGGTTGATGCGAAAACTTGCAGTTGTCGCCTTGAGTACATTTCAAACCAGTATGGAAGAATTTACATGGAAAGTCATGATGCATATATAGACACTTGTCTCTCTTGGCGCAGCAATCCATCAGGTAAAATTTGCAAAGTTCCATTTTTCTTGGCGGTAACGCATTGTGCGAGAATGGACAGTCGTCGCCACGATGGCACTTGCCTTGCATATAATACAAACAAATTGCGTCTGGATCTTGATTGTGATCGTTACTCTGATTATTGTTGCGACGAGTATTCCGTTCGTCTCTTCGCAGCTGGTTACGATTCTTGTTTTTTCCTCCACGATCATTTTTTCCTCCTCTTCGTCCTAGAAATAAAAAAAGTTATTGTTAAAGTTTTGTTACAGGGGCCCGTTTATTTCAATAAAATAAAAAATAAAGTAAATTTCTTCGAATGTTTAATATTTTCGAGGTCACTCTTTTCAATGCTGTTGTCAAAATTGAGCTATCTTAATTAGAAAATTAAATATGTCGATTTAAATGTCAAAATAACGCAAAAAATCGAGTGTTCTTTTATATAAAACATCTTTTTCTCATCGAAAGAATATTTGTCGTCAGAAAATTGGAATTTCATATCAAATTTTTGATTGAAATTTTAATGAGTTAATTTAAAACTAAGCAATCTAAAACATACCTCCTCGACCCCGTTTGTTATCTTCACGGTGTCGAATATTACTTGGACGGTCGTCGTAGTCCGAACCGCTATCATAATTGTCATGATCGTTAATGATACGCCTCGGAGGAGACCTTTCATTGGAGCCCTTTCGCATTGGGGAAGCACCACGAATAAATAACATTTCATCATCATCGTCGTTGAGATTTTCTTCATCGCTAACTCTCCTCTTCTTATCCCTGACCCTTTCATCTTCTTTCTCGTCACGATTCCTCTTTCTATTTCTATTCTTATTATTTTTGCTTCTAGTTTTGTTTTCATGATTCTTCATTCGATCCTCGTCGAGTGCAGCTCTGATAGCTTTTTCTACGTCACCGGCCCAGTCTTCGCTGGCTGGATTTTTCGTATGTTTGTTCCCTTTCGAATCGGGGGTAACCGGATTCTTTTTATTCTTCCCATATTTGTTTTCGTGGGTTTTGTTCTTCGAATTGTCTGTTTTTGGTGGCGGAGGCATTGGAAGCTCTTGTACCACGGGTTTTGGTGGCTCGATTGCCACCGGTTCATCATCTTCGTCCGAAGGAATTTCTCCGTCTTCCAAATCATTGTCGTCTGTATTACTGCAAATAGAACAATTGATTTGTTATGGGACGTAGTCGCATTTCTTAAAAATTAGCAATATTGAAATTCGTTTATTAAATTGTTAACTATTAGCAATCGTAACACATTGTTTTATATATTTTTATTATATTTTAAGAATTCGACTATTGCGATAGAAATAATAGAATTAAAATGATTTTATCGTCATACAATTTCATGATATTGTTTATTTCTTTGACAATATAAATATCAAACTATTAAGTAATATAAAGTATAATTAAACATTTTTTTAAATGTATAACAATTAAAATTTTGTTTTAAAACATAAAAAGATGTTTTTTTTTTACAATTAATTTTCGTCAGTTTTAAAAATCTTTCTAAAAAGATCATTTTGATTTTCATTTGACCATTTATCAGTCAATTTTTCAGTATTTCAAAAGAAAATACTTAATTTTCGTTTATTCGAAATTAAAAACAAAATTTACTTTCTGTAATTTAAATTTTCTAGATAATTCATAATCATGTTAATTTTAGATCAATTTTGTCTTGTTTTTTACTAGAATCCTATAGAAATCGTCGAAAAATGTTCGTTCATTCCCTCGTGGTTACACGAAGCAGTAAGAATTTACGTACAGGGCGCAAAGTGTGCCTTTTCTGCCCTAGGACGAAAGGGGGGCCTTTTTCTGCACTAGGTCGTAAAAACGTACTTTTCTTCCCCGATAAAAAAACTTGCCAATTTTAACGAGATACCTTAAAATCCAAGAATTAAACAGTTTTTCGCCTTCCTTGGTCATATTTTCATGTATCGAAATTTTAGAAAAAAATCAAAAGAACATGACGGAAAGGTCGACAAAAATGAGTTTTGCGTCGACGCGAAAGGCGTTTAGTACACCAAAGTTATTGTTTGTTTGTCTCGGAATGATCATCAGGGGGGTTATTGTTTAGTGACCGTGGCAGGAACTTTGGCCGAGTCGAGTGTATATTGTCGCGAATGTTGCCGCATACTTGCTAAGTATGTAGGTACTACCTTCGACGAGAACATTGATCTGCGCCCAGCCGCTCCAATTTAATGCGACGCAAAGGCGATCGATGCATGACTGCACTTTTATATCGACAGCCCCTGTCACGGACCCCAGGCGAAAGTCAAAAAAGAAATAAAAATAAACAACAACGAAACGACATACGGGATACTTCAAGTCGATAAACGTATCTATAGCAGCAAAAGTGAAAAAGTCAAATTGAATTATTAGAATACAGATGAAAGCAAACCAAAAAAATAGCCAGGGTTTAAAATTTTGAAAATATTCGTTTCTAGCAAAAGGGACATGAATTTTATTTCGATTTGAAAAGGTTAATTTTTATGGAAAATAATCAAATATTTGATCGTCGATGGTATTCTATTGTTTTTTTAGGTATATTCTTTTCAAATCTGGTCAATTTTCGTTTTCGCGACGACGCTTTTTTAATGTGGCGTTTTGAAATTGAAAAATACGAATTTTTTAATTATAAAAAAAAAAACTTCGATTTGAAAAGGTTAATTTTTATGGAAAATAATCAAATATTTTATCGTCGATGGTATTCTATTGTTTTTTAGGTATATTCTTTTCAAATCTGGTCAGTTTTCGTTTTCAAGACGACGCTTTTTTAATATGACGTTTTGAAATTGAAAAATACGAATTTTTTAATTATGAAAAAAAAACTTCGATTTGAAAAGGTTAATTTTTATGGAAAATAATCAAATATTTTATCGTCGATGGTATTCTATTGTTTTTTAGGTATATTCTTTTCAAATCTGGTCAGTTTTCGTTTTCAAGACGACGCTTTTTTAATATGGCGTTTTGAAATTGAAAAATACGAAAAAAAGCAAAAAACTTGTTTAAAAATCTTTCAATAATCCCTATGGATTTTGTGAATTAATTGGATGTTTAAGGTAGTTAGACCCCAGGATATAATATGTTAGCGAAAATATTTTAATAACACTTCCAGGAATAAAATTTTTATTATGCATGATATTGTGACAGAGTTCGAGCGTTATTTTTCTTGAAAAAAAATTAAAGCTTGCAAAAATAATTTGATAACCAACTTTTCTTAGCGACTCAAATTTTCTTCTTATTTTCATTCAAAACTTTTCTAAAAATGAATGGATTTCAATGAATGACGGCTTATTTTTTCAAGAAAAAGATTCTCTACAACTTCACTGAATGAATTTCTTGAATTTCTAAAACTAGGGTCAAATATCTCGAATTATTAAAAAAAAATATATATTATTTTTTAACTTTTCTGAATAATTTTAGTGATCAGGCAACAAAATTTGAGAAATTTATTCGGTGAAGTTGTAGAGAATCTTTTTCTCGAAAAAATAAGCCGTCATTCAGTGAAATCCATTCATTTTTAGAAAAGTTTTGAATGAAAATAAGAAGAAAATTTGAGTCGCTAAGAAAAGTTGGTTAACAAATTATTTTTGCAAGTTTCAATTTTTTTTCAAGAATAATAATGCTTGCACTCTGTAACAATATCATGTATAATAAAACTTCAATTCCTGGAAGTGTTATTAAATTATTTTCGCTAACATATGATATCTTGGGGTCTAGCTACCTTAAATAACTGAAATTTTTGCATTTATGAAATTCAATATGGCGGATGCAATGTTATTGATGAAATCGGTTTAGTTGTAGGGAAACTCTGACATAATGAAAATTAAAACCATAGAAATAGCCATTTTGAATTTTCAAAATTTGATAAATTCACAATCCGCTTGTAATATTGTGAAATAATTGCCATTATTAAAAAGAAATGGATATTTTTAAAAGATATTTCATTTTATAGCAACACCATTTTGGAATATATAGAAAAATATTTTTGAGGACATTTTCATTACTGATGTCACTGAATTCGATTCTTTACACAACTAAGCATCAATAATATATGTCAAAAAATGTGAATTATTCGCTGTTATGCATCCGCCATATTGAATTTCATGTAAAATTTTCAGTCATTTGAGCCTCCAATTAAGTCAACCAGATCCAAAGAAGCAGATTAATACGGATTGATTGTCGGAAGAGAGAAAAAGATTTGTAAAAATGGCTTTTTTCCATATTTTTCAATTTCCAAACGCCATATTAAAAAAACTTTGTAAATTTTCGATGAGCTTTCGAACATCTTTCTAACCGATTTCATGTTTTTTTTAATATCGTCCAAAATTTATCTAAAATAGATGCTTAAAAAGTTCTACGCAATTTATTGCAGAAAAATGGATTTTTTTTCTATTAAAAATTCTTTTAGATCCAACATTTTTATATGAAATACTTTTCTATTTAAAAGTGTGTTTTTGAGTCCTAAATTTCTAAATTTTTAAATTAAAATCCTAAATTTTAAGATATGGAGGGCCTGAAATAAAAAATTCAATATAACGATCCTCAAAATGACGACTAAAATGAACATTTTAAAAAAATGTCAGGACACTAGCACTAAAAAACTATTAGATTCTTAAAATAACATAAAAAACTATAGGAGTGAAAATTTCTCAAAATTAATGGAGGGAATTATGACCCATCCGTAGGGTCATTTGGGGTCATTCCGGGTCATTTGCGGTCAAAAGAATGGAAAAATCGATTTTCGAAAAGTTACCGTTTTACATACTGAAAACACAGGAATTTCGTCAGATTTTTTAAAACATTTTTTACTTGGATTTTTTCGAAAATTAAAAAAAAAAAGTATAATATAAGTATATTCTCCGATGAATTTAAAACATTTTTGTTCTCTGGATTTTTCTCCAAAAGTTTTCGAGGAAAAATATCCTAAACTATATAAAAATAACATTTGACATTTTCTATCTCAAAAAATAAATTTTTGAATACAATTGAGAAGAATTAAACATGATTGAAATTCATCAGAGAATATATTAGAATTTTTTCTTAATTTTTGTTTTCAATTTTCACAAAATGTTTCAACAAATTTTCGATTAAAAAAAATGTAAAACTATGCAACATTTGAAACTTTCTATTTCAAAAAGTATCAACTTTTGGAATAAAATTGTAAAAAATTAAACATGATTAGAATTCATTACAGAATACACTAGCATTTTTTTTCAACATTTTTAAAAGTTTCAAAATAAAAAATTTGTATTCCTCAATTAATTCCGACAACTTTTTACGATTATTATTTTGTTGTATAAGGAGCTCATAGTTTTTTAGTTTAGAGTTTTGAAATGTCTTAAAAAATCATCATAATCATCAAGATCAGCAAGATCAAAATGATTAAAAAAATATACTCTATAAATTGGAATTAGGTTGAAAATTACTAATTAAAAAACGAAAAGAGTCGCCATTTAAATTAGTAATAATTTTTACTAACAAATAAAGAAAAGCTACAGATTATTACTAATTCTACAAGTTACTAAACTCGAATAGTTCATTTCTACTTTTTGATTAGCAGAATTTTATTAGTAAATTAGTAGCCTTTACTGTTTTTTAGTTACAAAAAATGACTAATTGATAGAAACCTTTCATTTTTTACTTGTAGTTTTTAGCTAATTCAGATTTAAAGAGTAAAAACTAATAGTTTATTTTATAAATAAATAAAGATTTTTCACGTTAGCTTTAGACATTTGTAAAAATCATTCGGTGATGTGGAAAATATTTTTCTCGAAAAAATAAACCATCATTCATAAAACCATTGATTACTAAACTCTTTTTAAAAAACTCTTTACAAGGCAACAGACCAAAATTTGAGTCATTAAAAAATGTTGTTTAACACATCATTATTGCACATTTCATTTTTTTTTAAACAATAATGTTTTTTATCTTCAACAATATCATAATAATGTTTTTTTTTTTAATTTTTGTTTGCAATTTTTCCTTTTGTTTCTATTTTTTGAGTACAGTTTTGCAGGACATTCCTGCACCATAGTATTATCATTTTGTTCCTTCTTGCACTCTTATATTTATTAACTCAAATAGATCAATTAATCCAAAACTAAAAGAGAAAATGAAACTTTTAGATGTTTTATGAGATCGATTTTAATGATATCAACCAATTTTTAGCAAACACTGTGTTGCATTAAAAATATATTCTGATTAAAACTTAAAACTGTATTCATTTTTGTATTATTTTTTTATTTTTATACTCTGTTTTATTTTAAGAAAATATTTGTTTAGAACATTCGTTTTTTTAACATTTTTGCACTCTTACTTTTTATAATTCACTACATATTCACCAACAAAATCGAACAAAGTGTACAAGCAACTAAATTATATCGAGCTTCCCGTTCATACGTGAGTGATAACTGTCTGTTAATAAAAACAAAATTTTATTTAAAAAAATGGATTCAAAATAATGATTACGAATTACTTTGGTACGTAAGAAGTAAATATTGAAAATTAATATTATGGATTTTTATTGTAATCCTATTAATGTTTATTTAAAAAAAAATGAAAAAATGGAGCAACTAAAAATCAAAACAAAATCTCGGAATAAAAAAAGAGAAATGTACAACTTTTTTACTTTTTAAACATTATTTCACTATTTGTTGCATAATAAATAGTTGCAGGCTTCAAAAAGCTTTTGATTTTATTATTTTTTATATTATTTTAATCCTCAATTTGGGTCCATGATCTTGAAATTTTTTTCAAATAAATATCCAATTTTCTCTAATATGAAAAATAATTTAAAAAAATAAATAGAATAATAGAAAAAACTTTAAAAATGAGTGTTTTTTATTTTAATTGAACAATTGCTGAATTTTTTAATGTTCATTTCGAAAAAGTAGAGTTTTAGTTAAATGAAACGTCTAATTTTTTCAAATTATATTTTGACACTAAAAAGTACTATAGTTTTTTTAAAAAATGTATCGAAGCATTTTTATTTATTATTCCGTTTGTTTTTAATATTTGAATGATGTCATTATTAAGAAATCAATAAAGAGCAACAAAAATTGATTAAAATACTTTTTAATCAAAATATAATTCGGAACTCAATTATTACAAATCTCAAGAAAAAAAACAGAAATTACTCTAAAGAAACAAAGAAAATAAACATCGTAATTCACGATAGCAGGACCCAAGGCCAAATGCCAAATATTTTATATCAAAACATTCTTATCATTGACTCTAATCGTTAAAATTATAATTATTTTGTTTACTAAACATTTTTTACATCATTTATTGTTAATCATTATTGAAATTGAAATACCCGATATAATTTGATATTTCAACGAACGAATTTCTTTAAAAGAAGGTCAATTATCATGATATCAAGTCATGGAAACGCCTTTCGTGATTTTAAACGTAACTTTTTGTGACAAAATTACTTTTTATTAGAACTTTTTTATAATTTAATATTGTAGCATGAAAAAACAGAAATGAAAAGAATTTTATTAAAGCGTGTGTTGATATTCGTAAAATACTTCTGTCAAAACATTTAGGAACACTTAATTCACTCACTTTAACAGAGCTCTTTTATACCCCTTCTAAAAGCTACTCGGCTTATATAGTAATCGATTTACAATGGGTATCTTATTCATTAGGGTAATTCCAAAGTACGAGTATTAAATTGATCAGATTAGTTAGATTTTCTGAGCACTTGTATCACTCTTATTAAATAAGCATTACTTAGACATTTCATACTTTTATTAATAATAAATTATTTTAAATAATATCTGCCTACTAAAAATGTTGCCTTTTCTATAATAATTTTTGTTTAATTTCGTAACCTTTTAAAATAAACTGTTTTTATGGTTCGACGATATTACTGATTAGGCCATTTGATAAAAGTGTAAACAAAATTGACGAAATCAATAATAAATATGGAAAGTATCCAAAAAATACTATTCCTATTTCTAAAGATAATATAAAAATCTAATGCGTAATTAATACATTTCTAGTCCGTACAATACTAAGTTTGTTATCAAGTATTTTAAATATGGATTATTTGAAGTGTTATCAACCACATTATATCAACATGACATTACAAAAAAAATTAGTTAAAGTTATAAGAAACTACATTACAAGTGTTTAAATAATATTTGGATTAATTAAAACCCAAACTACCATAAAACATTTCTTTAATTCGATTCTACGATATTTATGCAAATAAAACCGGAGTAAATTAAAAATATTAAAGAAAACACTAATGTCACATTTTCTTTTTGTTGCTTAAATTGTTAATCACTTGTAACTAAACTTTTTAGAATGAAATTCATTTGTCTACGTAATTACCATGACATTATATTGTTGACTTTACGAACGAACAAAATTGTTCCGTATTAATGTTCATCCTCAATAGTATACGATGACTGACAATATTTATATATTGATGATACTACTGATAATAACGACAGTTTGTTTGAATGAGGTTTGCCCATTTCCAAAGGTCAATATTTGATCAAGTATCGAACACAAGATTGAAATCAACAACATATTTTTCTACAAAAAACAAATTTTTGTTTCAAAAATAGAATTACTTAAATGTTTACATAAAAGAAGTAAAAATCAGTTAACACTTATTTTTATGTGAAATCTTATCCAATATTTTAAACATGAATTCTGCAAATGTTATTCATACTTATATAGTAGAATCCCGGTATATTTACCCACTCGTTTCGTCTCATCTCTTCCGTCTCGTTCTATTTATCAGGAGAAGGGGAGCGATGCTTCTCCCACTCCTGTTAGTTCGTGACGTCAGGCCTTTCTTAAGGCCCCAACCCGTAAGGTGGGGGAAAAAGAGCGGGACAAGATGCTGGGACGTAAATATAGCGAGACGTAATTATACAGGGACTCTACTGTATAATTACTTCCTTACCAAATGTTTTCCTTTTTTCTTTTCAATCGCATTTAACATTTTCTTTACTTCTAGTGTTGCTATTAAATCATCAAAATTTATATAACAATCATGTTCATAGTTGCAGCCAACTTGTTAATTTGGAATAGCTTGAGCATCATCATTGTCATCATCATGAGTAGCATCAGCATCATAATGTCGTAGGCATTTTACATAAAAATTTCTTTATATTCTTAACAAAAAAAATCTTAATTTTTTATTGTATTTGGCCCTAATCATTTGTATTAAAATATTGTTCAACCAAAAAATAATACCCGTTAAATTTAAATGTTTTCGCAAGCTGTTTCTAATGACCTAGTTAGCGCATTTCGGTAATTTTTAGCACTTCACGGATAAATGATTTTTTTTACCGTTTAGACGAACGTAAACACACTGGCGCTATTTCGATAATAAATTACCGTTTTCACAATCCAATTTTAGAACATTTATCAAACTGACACGAGAACTTAATATGTGACGCAAATTTATTTTGAGAATTGCACACGAATGACAAAAATTGTTAATCAAAACATTTTTAAGAACGACGAAAAACTGAACATTAAATAACAAAAATACCTATATTCGATGATGGATTCCGCGTGTTTATCTTCATCTATGTTTAACTCGGAATCGAGAGTTTTTAGTATCATTTTTTAAAAGTATTTCGGTTCACTAAAATTTTGTAAAAATAACAATCGTATTCTTCGATTGCATGAACTGGAGGACCTTCCTTGGACGATGCTCAAAAAATACTGCCCAATAACTAACAGGCTGTTGGCATCTTAGTACTTAGTTTTATGTGAAATTATTACGTGTAATTAAAAGTAAATTACGCCTTTCGGGTATCATAATGTATCAGTAATTACTAAATTTCTTCGATTAGACTAATCGAATTACGAAAAAAAGTATTTTAGGTCATATTCCGTTATATTTTCTAATGCTAATGTTTTATTTATTATATCTATTAGATAGATGGCTACATTTCAATTCTTCTTTATCGCAAGTCTTCGAGTCGTTCCAAAGTGGAATTATATGAAATATAATAGGGTATAAATGTATGAAGGTATGACGTAAGCAATGTATTTCTTATACAGGAAAAAAGGAAATACGTAATCTAATCGAAAGTTAATAAGGTTAGGTATATGTAATCCTGAAATATTTCCTGTTACTTATTAAAAATCCGATAAAAATAGGTATTACAGGTCATTGCATCTTAATTATATATATATTATTTATCTTTTTGCTACCGACGATAGTTTTATCGACGATTTAAAATAATTGTAAAAATAAGAAAAGTAATAACTTTTCTTGCATCGATGTTATATTTTACATAAGTTATGACTTTAACACTTGTAATAAATAAGAATTGAAATGTAGCCATCTATCGGACTATAATAGAAATAATAGTACATTATGTAATAAGAAGATTTCATTGCAGGGCGCAAAATGGAGTTCTACTCCCGGAATGTTAAAAATAAATTTCTTAAACATGGCGTCATAAAAACTACATGATATTAATGCACAGTAAATGAAATGGTTCCTAGAATACATTGGTATAATCTGAAAATTTCAAAGGCTATTAATTGGAAATTTAGTGTTTTTATAATTGTATATAAATTCATAGTTTATGCATTTTGTCTTAATTTGTCTTTTATATATTTTTTAATAAATGAAAGATACACTTTTTAGCCGTTTCTTAAGTAATTCAAGTATAAATGATCGTTTTGAATCAAACTCTGTATGTTCATTTTTTTAAACTTTAAATTATTTAAACTCTGTATTGGCAAAAAAAAGAAAAAATCATAACCTTTTTTTTCTGTAAATTAAAAACCTTATGTCTTTTTTTTTGCACTTAACGATATTTTTTTTTTAAATTTCAGTCTGCCATTTTGGATCTATCATTTTGAATTGGTCAATATAAAATGTGATATTAAATAAAACTTTTTAAACAAAATTTTAAACTTTTATAACCTAACCTCAATTTATTATTAGCGACCTATAAATGTCTCAATACAAAGTGCTATTGAAATCTAAAGTTTTTTAATAAATTTAGATGCCACATTTTATCATACATTTCGAATCTTTGAAAATCTGATCTCAAATATTGTAATTAGTGCCATATTTATGCCTTTAATAGCGAGAATTAATAACACAGGTATATAAAAAAGGAGGTCTAGGGTGTTTTTGGAAAGCTGTGGGTCATTTCCGACGTAATTGTGGGCGTAGAATCCGAAGTCGAAGTCAGAATTGGTCCATGACGTCAGGATTTTGAGATATTTAAGGTTATGTAACCGAAAAACGCGTTATTTTGCTATGTTTGAGGTTACGTACAGGATGCAACAATTTTTGTTGACCTTATGTACTATTTGCATCTTTTAGTAGTACATTTGTCTTTCAAAATTAGCTTTTATTGGATTATCTACGATTTTTTTGTTACAAAGTTACGGCCATTTTGAAATTGCGAGATATATCCCATTAATGTCATGAGCATGTGCTTTAAATACTTTCAGACAGATATTTTTTACTGGTGTCTTGATTTGAAAATTTGTACTGGTGATATTTGGCATTGCCAATTACGAATTTGACGTCAAAATATTAAAATTTTTTAATTCAAGAAGGCGGATTCAAAATGGCTAAATAAACAATAAAAATAAAGTATAAAAAAGTTATCAAAAAAAGTCACAATATTGAAACGTGTTTTTAGTTATAAATATCCATATTTTATATAGTTGTTTATATTTATATAGGTTTCATGACATTGAATTTGACCTTGATCTTGTTCTCCAAGGGCATTTCAAGGTAAATTTGTTTACATGTATATCGTAATTTCAAATTGGCGTATCTTGGTGAAGAAAAGTCGTAATGGAATTCTGCGCATCCAATATTTAAGAAAAAGTGTAGTATCACATGATCCAATGAAAGAAAAAACTCCTAAAAATGTTGTGTCTTCTGTACATAACCTCAAAAATAGAAAAAAAAGCGTTTTTTTCGAGTACATAACTTCAAATATCTCAAAATCCCGTTTTGGGCCACTTCTGACTTCGGATTCGGGTTTTATATACAAAATTACGTCGGAAATGAACCACAGCTTCCAAACAACAAAACTACGTTGACCTGTGTTATTACTTAACCCTTTCCGGCATGGTGGCTAATATATTAGCCACCTGAACCCAGTTGAAATTTTGAGTTTTGAAAGACAAAATAATGCATTTGCGCCCGAGTTTTTTTTAAATCCAATGTAAGTAGGAGTTGGGGAAGTGCTTAACATTGTATGTAAGTCAATATTTATTCAATATTATGATTTATAAACAAATATACAATTAAAAATCGTCATTTTTATAGAAAAAACGCAGTCGCTTGCAAATGTGCCATTGGACCGAGATGAAACTGGGTACTCGGGAGTTTTTGAGGTCGCTAATTACGAATCTGAACTCAGATTTCGAAAATTCAAAATGGCGGATTCAAAATGCCCGACCAAAATGTAAAAAATTACGTAATTGAGATGAAACTGGGTACTCGGGGGTTTTTGAGGTCGCTGATTACGAATCTGAACTCAGATTTTGACCATTCAAAATTTCGGAATCAATATGGTCGACAAAATATTTAAAAATCACCTGATCGAGATGAAACTAGGCTCTAGGGGGTTTTCGGGGTCGCTGATTACAAATATGAACTCAAATTCGTAATCAGCGACCCCAAAAACCCCCGAGTACCCAGATTCATCTCAATCAGGTTATTTTTTATATTTTTGGCGGCTATCTTGAACCACCATTTTGAATTGTCAAAATCGGAGTGCAAATTTGTAATCAGCGACCCCAAAAACCCCCGAAAACCAGTTTCATCTCAATCAGGTTATTTTTTATATTTTTGGCGGCCATATTGAATCCGCCATTTTGAATTTTCCAAATCGGAACGCAAATTTTGTAATCAGCGACCCCACAAACCCCCGAGTACCCAGTTTCATGAAAAATGGTTCATCAGAAAAATGTGTTCCGGAAAGGGTTAATAAAAAAATGGTAGAGAATTTTCGATGATTAAGACGTAATACCTACATTCGTCGTATTGGTCCCGCCATTTTTTTATTTCAGGAACTAATTTCGTATTTATATTCAATTATGTGCAAAACTATAAAAAAACAGAAATATTGACAATTTTTCTTATTCTGCAAGTCTGTCCCAAAATTACTGTAATGGTAAAGTTTCCAAGGAAATTTTTAACCGTGTAATTATAAATTTTTCATTTTTTAGCGATTTCTGCTTAATGGTTCTCCATCCCCCCCTCTTCCCTACTGGATAAGCTAATGTTTTAATTAAATACTTGGGAATTCCATGAGTCAATAATCGCACCGAAAAAAGTGACTAATATTTTTAACAAATATCACAAAATATTTATCACTAATCTTCAAATATTTTAGTTAAATTATATAATTACAAAATTACAAAAATACTAGGAAATTATACATATTTTGGTACAATCACAGTGTTTCATTGTAATTTTATAATTTTGTTGTAATTTTATTGTTTAATTTTACAGAAATTGAAAGTTTTCAGATATTTCTTAAAGTAAATTTTAAATATTGTTTAATTAATTAGATTGAAATATGGAATTTTAATTTCTTTCTGATTACATATTGTTGCAGTAATTATTATATTATTCGTTTAATTTTTGTGTTACGAATGGTTTTTTATATTATTTACATTGTTCAATATATGAATCCATTTACCTCTCGAATTTTAAACGACTTATTAATCCAAACTCTTAGTCATATTTTATGGTCCATTAACGGTTTTATTTCGTATAAAATTAATATAATTAATATTTAAAAAAAAACACTTTATAAATTTAAATGTTTTAAATACCGATTAATAATTTTTAGACGAAAACATACGTTAAAATTTAAGAAAATGTATGAAATAATATGAACTTTAGTGCGCAAAAATCTAATCTCACGATCTGTCTTGGTAAACATTAAGATAGGTGTGTGCAAATCATTTCTTAGAAAATGACGCAAACGTTACAATGTAAGAAGTATCAAGAAGTTAAACTTCACAAACGTCTTCATTTTAAGAGAAATATTCCTTTCAATGCAGCTACAAAATCGTCAATATTTAATGTTACGAAAATAAATAAAAAATAATATTTTTCGAATAATTTCTTTGTTTATTCATAAAACAACGAAAAAAAAAAGAAATAAATGATAGTTGAAGCAAAATTCTCTGCAGAAATCAGTCGTCAATGAAGTATAATTGTTTGTAACGAGGACGAATGTTTTTTTTCATGAATAATTTCATGAAAATGAGTATGAAGTTGAGAATGCGTTATTGAGAAAATGGACATTTAAATCATTAGTCATGAATCGCCTTGAAATAGACGCTGCATCAGAAATTCTCGTTTTAAAGCTAAAAATCATAACGGTTCATGTCCAGACAAGATCTAACCTTTTATCTAATCCAAAATTAATAAAAAATGCGTTCTAAATACTATATATTTTCGTAAAAATTAATTTAGTTACTACAATGGAGTGTAACTAATGAAATGGAGTCTATGGTGTATTAAACTGTGCAGAATAGTTGAAAAGAAATGAAATTTACTAAGAATTGCATCTTAGTATAAAATTCTTCTAATCTTGTTAAAAAGAAAATTAATTATTAGCCTTACTAAAAACACGTTTAGTTATTTTCATTTTTAGACAAACAAAAAATTTCTATTAATTATTAAATTACAATTAAATATTGCACAAAACGAAAGACTTTTCGAATATTTAAAAAATACTAAAATGAACTGAAAAAATAGGTTACTGCGAATTAGTTAATTTTTTACTAACAAATAGTAAAAACACTACTGTATTAGTAAAATTATACTAATTGAAATGTTGATTCTACTAATTTAATATAAAAAATAATATTTTACTAATGAAATAGTTTTTCACATTTGATTAAAAAAATTTGTTACTAATCGACCGAGTAACCCAGTTTTTCGTTTTACGGTTCATTAACTAACTCAAATTCAGTCATGATTAGAAGTAGTAACTGAAAATACACGTAGTGTTTAAAATTGTTTAAAAAAAGTATCATACATAATATAATTTAGTAGCTTACACTATTTCGTCACTAATACACTTTTCCGTTTTAGTTGACGGAACTAACGTCATTAGTGACGCCAACTAGCTGATTCTATTGAAAGTGCAACTTCACTTGAGTGCAAATGTTTTTGCCTTACGTACTTCCAACAAGGCTCGAGTAAATATCTTTGAACCAAATTGTCGACGACGCGTTGCACTTTCAATCCGATCTTTCCACCATTTCCCCACTTCATCTTAGAAGTAATCTAGTTCCTTTCCAATACGCACTTCGAAAGTTAATGCTTCGGAAATGTACTTTCAAAATACTAAAACATTTCGAAAAACATTTAATTCTACTAGAACAATTTTTTCGTTCTACTAGAACGGTGCATTTCAACATTGTTTCATTTATACAATAAACATTAAAAAAATAGAAATAATAAACTACTTTTTAATACTTTTTTAATACCTCAGTTGAAATTTTTTAAAATGACGTTCGAAAATACTAAAAAAAGTAAGTTTGGAGTTACAATATTTAAAAATGTATTTTTTACTATGATAAAGGTTTCTGATTGACTTTTACGCTTTAATTGTTGATTTGGATTATTAAATGGCTTATATAATTTTTATTAATTTTCCTTTTTTTCATCCATGTTTTTTAAAAATTTTAACATAATGCACTCAAAACTAGACGTTTTTCCTTTATATAAAAATGTTTAATATAATTTTTAATTAATTTTACTTTTTTCGTCAATGTTTTTTTATAATTTTAACATTCTATCCGCCATTTTTAATTTAAAAATATGACCAACAAAATGTACTCAAAATTAGACGTTTTTCCTTTATATAATCAATTTTTTCTCCTATAACTTTATAAATAAATTAAAATGGCAAATTTTGTAATTTCCCTTAATTTCATAAATCAAATTCAAATGTATTAAATTTACTTACATTTATTGAAATTACTAAAATTTAGTAAACAAAAATAACAGAAAGACAAAAATTCATAAAATTCTAGATTAAAATCTAATTTACTCCAATTAGTTTGGAATTTCGGAGTTTAAAATATTAGAATAATTAAAATTTATTTCAATATTGTTTCATTTATACAATAAATATTTTAAAAAAATAAAGATAATAAACTAGTTTTTAATATTTTTTGAATACCTCAGTTGAAATTTTTTAAAATGACTTTCAAAAATACTAAAAAAAACTAAGTTTGGAGTTACAATATTGAAAAATGTATTTTTACTATGATAAAGGTTTTTGATTGCCTGTTACGCTTTAGTTAGCGATTTGGATTGTTAAATTACTCTATAGAATGCCAACAAATTTTCAAAAATTGTTTAAACATTTAATGTGAGAAAAATTATAAAATTTGTTACTATACTAAAGATAGTAATAAAAAGTAATAAGTTTTAAAAGTTTTTTTTTTTCAATTTTTCAATTCTTGTTCAAACTCTTATCATAAATGAAATTTAAATAATCTTAAAAAATAGAAAAAAATTATATTGTTTTAAACAAAGAAAAGATTTAGCTTCTCATTTTCGCGTAATTCAAAATAATTGAAAAACCGCGTATAGAAGGGGTCCAAAAGATTCTTTAGTATAAACTAAATTCCATTTTGTTATTAAGACAAATTTATACGAGGAATAACTCTAACTTTGATTTTGTTATTATAATTGTTCTTGTTTATTTTTATCTCTAAACAAGATAATATAAACTTCAGGTAATTTAGATTTTTCAAATCTATAATATATTGATAGAGAAAATTTTTTTTTGTTTAATTTCCTATTTTGATAATATTTTTAGTTAATGTTTTGAAAAATTCAGTAATGAATTATGTCAGGATTTTGAGATATTTGAGGTTATGTATGCGAAAAACGCGTTTTTTTCTATTACATTGCGACTTCGCTAAAAAATACAAAATAATTACTTACTATTAAATACTAAAATTCTCAACAAAAAATTAGTCGATTTTCAAGATGGCGGATTATATTCGCAAAATAAAAATGCGTTCAATTTCATGTTTTTTTTACAAACGCCAGGATTGTAGTCTACAACTGCTTTTTTATATACTTTTGCACATAATAGAATATAAATTCGAAATTAGTGTCTGAAATAAAAAAAATGGCGGGTCCAATATGACGAATCTAGGTATTCCGTATTAATAATCGAATTTTTTTTATTAGTTTCTTTATTAGTTTTATTAGTTTCAAAGTTTAACAATACAATCTTTTGTTTCTTAAACGCGACTTTAAACCCCCAAAACTGTTATAGAAATATGGAATCTCTTATAAATCATATAGTTAAATCCAATTTATCACACAGGTCAACATGGTTTTGTTGTAGGGAAGTTGCGGATCATTTCCGACCTAATTTTGTTCGAATCCGAAGTCAGAAGTGGCCCAACACATCAGGATTTTGCTATTTTTGAGGTTATGTACTCGAAAAACGCGTTTTTTGCTATTTTTGAGGTTATGTACAGAAGTCACAACATTTTTAGGAGTTTTTCCTTTGTTGGATCATATGGTACTACTCTTTGTCTTTAATATGAGATACGCAGAATTCGATTACGACTTTTCTTCACCAAGATACACCAATTTGAAATTACGATATACATGTAAACAAATTTACCTTGAAATGCCCTTGGAGAACAAGATCAAGGTCAAATTCAATGTCATGAAACCTATATAAATATAAACAACTATATAAAATACGGATATTTACAAACTAAAAAGTCGTTTCAATATTGTGACTTTTTTTTATAACTTTTTAATACTTTATTATTTATTTCACTATTTCGAATCCGCCATCTTGAATTAGACAATTTTACTACTTTGACTTCAAATTCGTAATTGGCGACGCCAAATATCACCAGTACAAATTTTCAAATGAAGATACCAGTAAAAAATATCTGTCTCAAAGTATTTAAAGAATAGGCTCATGTCATTAATAGGATATATCTCGTAATTTCAAAATGGCCGCAACTTTGTAAGAAAAAATCGTAGATAATGGAATAAAACCTAATTTCAAAGGTAAAGGTAGTATTAAAAGATGCAATTAGTATAGACGGCCAAAAAAATGGTCAAAACCTCAAAAATAGCAAAATAACGCGTTTTTCGAGTACATAACCTCAAATATCTCAAAATCCTGACGTCGTGGAACAATTCTGACTTCGGGTTCGAATTATACGCATACAATTACGTCGGAAATGACCCACAGCTTCCCAAAAACATCGAAGAACCCCTTTTTGTAGACCTGTTTAATCTTTGAATTCTCTCGAACCTGTAACTGTCATGTCGTAATTGAATTTGAAAATGGCGACATTTTATATGTCGGCTGAGAAGCGAAAATTTGGTTATCCTTTACGTTTACTAAAAAAAGTATATCGGTGGTTCTTGCCATTCTTAAATACATTGAGTAAGTTTAGATTTTTTATTATGATTTTGTGCTATTAAAGTATACTTTATATACATACGGAATTCAAAATGGTGGATGTAAAATGGAGAACAACAATTTCGATTTTATCTAATTTTCATAAAAATGAATTTATAAGGATATAAACATAAATCGAATAATATCGAAATCCTTCCAGCGTATTTTAGATCCGCCATTTTGAAAATCAAAAATTTTCCGGAATTAATTCGTTAAACTTAAGATTTCATTTTAACATTTAAAAATTTGGTTTTAGTTTTTAATTAACCGCTAGGACAATTTTACAAAATGATTTAAAAATGTTTAATATAATTTTTAATTAATTTTACTTTTTTCCGTCCATGTTTTTTTATTATTTTAACATTCTATCCGCTATTTTTAATTCAAAAATATAACAAACAAAATGAAATCGAAATTAGATGTTTTTCTTTATTTAATCTATTTTTTCTTTTATTACTTTATGAATAAATTAAAATGGTAAATTTTGCAATTCCCGTTGATTTCATAAATTGAATTCAAATGGATTGAATTTACTTAAATTTATGGAAATTACTGACACTTAGAAAATAAAAATAAGACAGAGAAAAAAATCATAAAATTCTGGATTAAAATCCAATTTACTCCAATTAGTTTTGAATTTCGGAGTTTAACATATTAGATCAATTAAAATTTATTCAATATTTTAAACTCCGAAATTCTAATTTACTCCATTTAGTTTAGAATTTCGGAGTTTAAAATGTTAGAACAATTAGAATATTGAATAAATTTTAATTGATCTAATATGTTAAACTCCGAAATTCAAAACTAATTGGAGTAAATTGGATTTTAATCCAGAATTTTATGATTTTTTTCTCTGTCTTATTTTTATTTTCTAAATGTCAGTAATTTCCATAAATTTAAGTAAATTCAATCCATTTGAATTCAATTTATGAAATTAATGGGAATTACGAAATTTACCATTTTAATTTATTCATAAAGAAATAAAATTGAATAAATTTTGATTGTTCTAATATTTTAAACTCCGAAATTGTAAACTAAATGGAGTAAATTAGATTTTTTGTTTGTCTGTTATTGTTATTTACTAAATATTATTAATTTCCATAAATGTCAATAAATTTAATCCACTTGAATTCGATTTAAGGAATCAATGGGAATTACAAAATTTACCACTTTCATTTATTCATAAACTAATAAAAGAAAAAAATAGATTAAAAAAAGGAAAAACATCTAATTTCATTTTGTTTGTTATATTTTTATTTATCATTAATATCCAATACAAAATATTCAATATTTAATCAATTTAAAAAAATCGAATACATTCAAATTCGGTTAAGATAAATAATTTTTAATTTTTCAATACGGTTTAATACTCTTGAATATAAAAATGTATCCAATTTACTTTTCAAATAATTGCAATGCAAAATAATTAACTATAATTTACTCCAATTAGTTTGAAATTTCGGAGTTTAAAATATTGAATAAATTTTAATTGATCTACTATTTCATACTCCGAAATTTTAAACTAATTGGAGTAAATTATATTTAATTATTTTGTATCGCAATTATTTGAAAAGTATTTAATTATTTAAATTCAATACATTTTTATATTCGAATGTATTAAACCATATTTTAGTATTAAAAATTATTTATCTTAATCGAATTTGAATGTATTCAATTTTTTAAAATTTATTAAATACTTAATTTTGTATTAGATATTAATGAATTAATTATTTTTAATTCTTTTCTATTATTTCTATTAATTTCTATTCGATAATTGTTATATTACTTCCGACTCCGATTTAATTTTTTTTACATACTTAAATAAACTACTTTTATTTATTATAAAAGTTTTGTACAATTTTAAAAAATTCAATACAAATTAAATTAAATTTGTACAAATTCTTGATGTGAAGAAATTTAAATTTTCAACTTGTGATTAATTCCAATTCTATTAAAATTATTTTTATGCAATTTCTTGACTTTAAATCATATATAAACCTTTTTGTTTATATTCAAAAACCAAATTTCTTAGTTGTTGACACATTTATGTCAGCTGGTAAACATGACTTAAGATAGTAAACAAATTTATAGGTTATGTTCCTGTTTGTAAACATAAATTGGAGTATACAAGATCAAACCTATAAATCGCATTGAAAAGTATTTAAATTCATCATTTCAGATAAAATAGATTAATAACATAAAATTAACTCATTAAATGCTAACAAAAAACTTTCTTAAGTACTATATTAAATCGAATTTCAATATTGCATATTTTTTGTCGATTGCATAAGATTAGTTATATACAAATACAAATTTCTGTGACGAATCCAATTTATCTCAATCACCAAATGTTATATAAGAATTCAAAAAGCTACGCTTTAAAGACTAATTACTAAAGTGTTAATCAAAATTACAATTTTCGATAACATTGAAATAAATTCATTATCAATAGATACCAAGAATCGAAACTTTTCTATAATTTTGAATCATTTCATTGTTATCAGAAAATATACCCGTTAGTTTTCACCATTACTTATCGTTACTGTCGAGTGCATTCAGGATGCCTAAAGGTGAAAAGAGTTTGTTTAAATCTGATGATTCGAACCTAAAGAAACATTTTGCATCCAACTCGCCAACATTTTCCTCTACTTCTCGAAGTTGCTATTTACAAATGTGTCCTTCGTTTTCCATCTTGATACTCTCCAAGAGTCAACATTTTAATGCGTACAAAATACTCGCATACAGTCATCAAACTTTTGTTGTTCATAAATAGCTGTAAATCATGAAAAATCGACAAAAATGATGACAGAAAAAACAAACTCTTTTCTCCCTAGGACTTCGTGGGGGATCGTCGTTTTGACGCCCGCATCGAAACATTTTCTCCCTTCCGCCCCTCGATAACCCAGCTGTGAATCTCGATGACGTCACTGGGTCACGCGGATACTACGTCACCCCACCCACGCATGCAAAAATTACGTAAACATATGTAAAATGCGTCCATCGTCGCGCATTGTTTTTTTTTTTTCTTAAATTTTAGTTAAAATTTTCGGATGAATAAAAAATGAGGAGCAAACCTTTGAATCAGAGTCTCAGCCACGGATACACTTTCTAAAGCCATCTTTCTTTTTTCTCCCCCGATCTCGGGGCGGATCTATGGACAGATCTCTGTCTCTCGATCGACACCGCGTGACCTTTACGCCATGCGCCGCTACGGATGATTTCTCGGGGATCGCGAGCGATCAATGTCGCAATCGATGACGCGACGACACTCGCCGGTTTTCTTTACCATCCCCGAAAAGTTTCCTAAATCAACCTCTCTCTCTCTCCCTCTCAATAATCCTATATCTCCTCTCTCTCCTAGACGGTTTCCTGTTTACACAGAAGAAAAAAGAAACCTAAAGACCAATAATCCATGAAGCCATTATGCGTTTTCTCGCATAAACTCCGAAAAACGTCGCATCGATCCTTTGTCTTTGTCTACCAACAATGCTCCGGACACCCCTCGTCGCGTTCGTCAACTGCACTCGGTTAAATCGATCCTGACGAAATTTCCCCCTCGAGGAAAAATGGCGCGCCGTTCCCTTTCGCCTTCGGAAAAACGCGTCACTAGACGTGGCATCCTCCCGAATACACCCGAACGCCCCTTTCGTGTGTCTTCGCCCGTGTCTCGTCTATCTCCGTCCTTCTTTTTACTACGGCCCTGTGTATATACATGTGCATTACGCGCGCGCGTCCCTGAATGAGTAAATAACACGGATATGCATATCGATAAACGGCCTGCATATATTTTTGTCACACGATTTCTGGCGGGAATGTTCTTCCCGCCAATTGGAGGAAAGGGAAAACACCGTTTCACTTCCGGAGAAAGCGAATCCGACCACGTACGGATTTTTGCGCGAGAAAAAAAAATTCTTCAAGAATCGATCGAAATCGAATGTTCTCGGTGCGTGACGTCATACAATTGCGTATTCGCCGTGCATAATTGATCCGACCTTCGCGTACGATATCGCATTTGCAATGACTGTTTTTTTTTTTTTACACGGGCCGAAAAAGCGTGCACGCTCGGTGCACGCTCAAATGCATCAGGTTGAGGCTAAAAAAATAAAATTATGGGAAATTGCATTTTTTTTTTGAGCGGAATTTCAAATTTTTATTACTAAAATTTAAAACGTGACAAAAATTAAAAATTTAATTAAGATAACAATAGAAAATCAAACCTAAAATTCCACTTAAAAAATTGTCGACTACAATGCACTTATCACACTATCGGTCGTCGATGACGAACGGACCGTTAATTAACTTACTTCACTGGTACTAACTAGTCGACGTTTAAAGTTGAAAAAAGTCTGAAATCTGACTTACTCGGTCTGCTTTCGAAATATTCCGAGAAAAACGTCCACTGGGAAAAAAAATGTTGCATTTTTTTTTGGCGCGACTGAAAATAAGAATCTGTAATTCGACAAAAAATTGGTTCATGCAAAAATTCTTCAATTTTCTAATGGAAAAAAACGAAAAAGTCTTTTGTAATTAAGATATGAAAATATATTGGAAACCTTGTTGCAATTTCATCTCCACATTTGCACATTAAGTGTCATGTTGCCGATGCGTGAATGTGTTTGTGTCGCGATAAAAATAAATATTTTCCGAACGAGGCATCGAAAGCGCGTGACGCGTTATCGCGACGATAAGACTTATCGGAAGTTCGTCCACGCGTCGTCGAAAAGTCGTCTCCCGGAGAGACGACTGTTCGACGTAATCACGAAACCCGAATCGATTTTCTCCCCCTCGGCGTTTCTCGCGTGCGCGAAATCCTAAGTATCCAAAAGTCGAGGCAGATAAAAAAGATGGCGGACGATTATCTTCAGAGTATACCTTCTTCCGAAGTTGTTTTTCGCGGAAGCAATTTTAGAACGGGGTCGTGACGACGGGATATGGTAGACATTTGTAAATGGGCTTGGGAGCAATTAGGGAAAATGGACGATATGCCCCGGGGATCTTGCGCTTTTTCCAAAGATGGCGATCAGGAAAACTCGAGGAAATTTCCACCTCGCCCGTCATAAGATGATACGAGGAGCGAGTTCGATATTTATACATCAACACGCATATAATAACGTGTACGTTGCGTCGATCTGAGGAGAAAAAGAAATCTGGATCGCGACGTGTCCGAAGGCTGTCGTTGGAAAAAGCGAAAGGGCCGCTGCGTTCGTTCTTTCTTTCGAGCGACGTTTTTCGTGGTTTTTTATACGATTTTATAGGCAGATGAATGCGGATGTACAAATGTCTCAGCGGCAGCAAACAGCGGCGGCAAATTGCAAAGAGTGTTGTAATGAGTCAAGCGAAACTTCAAAGTTAACTAAACATGGCCACATCTGGAACTATTCTGAGAGCGAGCGGTCGAACGGAGCGGCCGAGCATCCGCGAACTCCGTCGTTCCGAGCTCATTTCTCATTGGTGGGAGACGAGCCTCGACGTTTCCGCCAATCGGAACGAGGGATTCCCATCACGTGACCGTCGCAATGCATTCTGGGGGTGAGCGAGAGTCGCAGCAGCGCGCACGGATTCACGGACGATGAAATTCCGGCGAAATCGTTGCCTGAGTAAGGTGCCGCCATTACGCATACATATGAAAATGTACTTATGGATGTGGTGGGAAACGCCACGGTGCGCAAGTGTCGGTGAAAATCGCGGCCATGACGAAACCGGACTGAAAACGTCGACTCTGTTGCACCACGGGCGGGAAAATCCGTAGGGGACGATGCCCCTCGTACACCCGCGAACAATCGCTTCCGGAAAAGGGGGAAGCAGGAGGCTCGTCACATGCCTTTCCCACGAGAATCTACAATTTTTTGGCTGGGGAACAAAATTCCGAAAATCAACATACCGAAAGCCAAATTTCGATATAGTACTCTTTGTCTTTGAAAATTTGGCAAAATGAAAGTAAATTAATATACCTTGGACGCGTGCAATATCGAAATTTTCTTGGGGTTTCTTTCGGGGGGTTTTGATTTTTTTGAACTTTGTTCCTCGGCCACTTTTTTCTCGCCTTTAAATTTTTTCGAAAATTCGAATTTTTTATTTAACTCTCCTGTGCACAAGAGTGAGTATACTCGTCCAAACTACATTGTTTCCATATGGGAAAAGAAAAACTCGTGCTTAGGAGGATGAAATGTTGAGTTTGATGATTTTAGAGATTTTTTGTTCTGGATGACTTTTAATTCCCATACTGAAAATGAGATTTTTAAAATATCAGACGATCCGAGAAACTTTTCATGTGATTTCTCATGTAATTATAAGAAATAATAATAATATGAGAAAATTACAATCTGGATTCCTCTAAGATATTAAAGAAATTATAAAAATCTTATATGATTTATCATATGATTTTACGGAAATTTTCACCATCAAGAAATTTGTTGGCTTTTTAAGTTTACCTTGGATTATTACACATATGTTTTTATTTTTGGTATATATCCATTATTCTTCATGTGGAAGCATTTATTTTCAACTAGTTTTTATTATTATGTAATTGAGTTATAAAAATTATACTTCAATCAATTCATTAAACTGTTGTGTTACCATAAGATTTTATAATACAAAATTACATTCAAAATAATTATTTATACAAAAACAATTATGTGTCCAAAGTATGTTTTTGATTTAAAGAATTGGAGTCAAACATTTTTCTATTGCATGCATAAACTTTTTTCATTATTGTCAAAAATCCTAAAAAAGAATTTGATTTCACAATAAAAAAGTTTGTAATTATAAAAGTTTTTCTAGTGCTGAAGAAGATTATGCGATTAATAATGTATAATTTACTCAAATAATTAATTAAATTCTTATCAGTTTTGTACTATATCACATCGATTAGTGGCACAAAATTATAAACAACAAATTTATTGGTGAGAAGATATGTGTTCAGAGCAACTTTTTGAAAATTGATCAGATATTCATCCATCAGCAATGAAATTAATTAAAATACTTTGTAACCCTGACTCCATTTTTTAAAAGTATTTATTAGAGATCTTACAATAAATCTTATTTTTATGAAAGAAATGTTTAGGATTACTATGTGTTAATTGTTTTGAATTTTCATTACTTTTTAAAAAGTTTTGGTGGAGTTAACAATGTACAGAAAGTAAAACAATAGTTGTCTTCTCAATTATTGTATGTAGCATTAGACAATGGATTTGTTCGATAGAAAGAATTTGGCTTTTTTACATGATTTCAGTTGTTTTTTTTTTTTGTAGAATGAGAACTTTTTTTTGGTGGATTTATTAGACATCTTACAATTATTTTCCATTATCAAATCCTTTGAATTTATTTTGATATTTTTCTATTTACACCAGTTCATACCTATAAATATTTATTAAAATATAGTATTGAACATCGGTCAAGTAATTAGACTGAATACAAAACTTTTATCAATTCTATTTCATTCTTTTTGGTTTTCCATAAAATACACACAGCAGTGTCATTTTTAGTTCATTTTACTAAATAGATTCATTTGTATATTAACCAAAAGATTTTTCACTTAAGAAAAAACGGAAAAGTTATTGATTTTTATCATAGATTTATTTATAGTTTATTATTTCATGTATATATTTTTGTGAAAAAATTCTTTACGCAAATTAGTGGAAATAATTTTTAAACATTGTTTATTTCTATAGAGATGTATTCAAGTTTTGAATTAAAGTAAAAGTTCTAATCGCAATAAAAGTACTATGGAGAGGTGTAGATTCATGATTAACAGTTTGAAATTTCCATAAAGTTTCTCATGCGAAACATGATTGTGAGTCTTTAAGAAGATGAAATAATTTATAGCTCAATTCCTGTGCATCCTGTTACATTTAAATAGAAGTAATATTTTATGAAAGGTGTTTACAATTTTATGTAATGATAAACAGAATCCTTTCAATTTTGTTGAAATTTAATTATTTCAAAATAACACTTCTACAAAAGATGTAATTGACATTGCAAACATTTATTCAGAGTTATCTTTTGTGTTATTTTATATATGTAATATAAAATTTACAATAGTTCTTTTGTAGAGTTCATGAATATTTCTGAATTTTAAAATCAATAATTGTAATTACATTTGATTGAAAAGTAATTTCAGTTGAATCTGGTTTTAATTCTACTTTTAAACAAATATTTTGAAATATGCAGTAAAGTTACAAGAAATAGTAGTCATTTTTATGCTCTATGACATTGATCGATATACAAAATTGTCTATAAATATAAATTTATTTATCTAATATCTGATTTCTTCTATAAAATTTTGATATTGACTTGTTTAATAGTCACAGGTGTAAATTTACTCCAATTATTAAATTAATTTCCAATGAATTTTAGTATTCAAGTTCATAATGAATGGTAATTATAATTTGTGTACAGATCATTTTTAATAAACTGTTTCTTAATGTATATTTTGTTTAAAAATGAAAAAAGCAATTTATTTAGTTTCAGCAAGTTTCAGTCAAATTTCTCAGTTATATATGAATGTTAAAAATTGATAATAATATATATAGAAACCTAAATTTGTAAAAAATATAAAAATTTTTTTTAATTGTAATTTTCGAATGTTTACCTAATATCACCAAAAGAAATAAATATTTTAAATTAAATGACATGTAATTATTAAATTATTTTTGGGATCTTTAAATATCCTTTTATAATAATATTCTTTTTGTATTCAACAAAAAAATCAAATAAATTGAAAAGTTATTCTTACTAAACACAAAAATCGGAAGTGCATGGGTATATATGGTTTCGTGACCTCTTTTGTTCTCCCCATCTATTATGAGGAATGCAGGGGACACGCAGCAGGGACGCGTCAATACGGCATGATGTCCTTATTCCACGACTCACCATAATCCCTTTTCCAAATAATCAAAAATACCTTACACTTCAATTAAGTGGCCACCAAGTACAATTGCCTTAATAAAAGACGTAAAACCGAGTGTAATCTATACAAAACATTTAATGTTACAGATAATTGCACCAAGGACATAGAAATTGCCATATTGTGCCCGCCATTTTACAAAACAACTATAGGAATGCCATTCTTGATAAATGAAAATTCATTGAAATTATTCAATAACAATTAAATCGTTAAGATCAGAACCTATGACCTGGAGGTCTTATAGAGAAAAAAGACGATAATTAAAAAAACTTATCATAATACAGTAGACGCTCGATATAAGAACTACGTCCGTTCCGAGCTTCCCCGCTAAGCGCCGATATAAGAACCATTGGAGGGGAATTGATGCTTCCCCTTCTCTTGTAAGTATGTATGTAATGTATAGGTGAACTTGACGGAATGCGCGGAACGGTTAGCCAGCGAAAAATGTATGGAGGGGATACATCTCGAATGTTCGTGGGCACTGTAATGATCAAAAAAGTGTTCTTATACCGATCGGTTCTTATAGCGATGGTTCTTATATCGAGCGTCTATTGTAACAACTTCTCCAAAAATAACTGTTTTCTGAAGAAAGGACTTGAAACGTATTATGCAGATCAACGGAATTTGAAACCAGAAATAGAACTATACATTTCCCAAGAGTTTCGATGAACTGAATCCAAATCTAGCGGCAGAATTGTTCTATCACGTCAAGATTTTGAGATATCCTAACCTAAAACTGCAAAAAAAAACTCAGTTTTTGCCCATTTTCAGTAAGTTTATGACGCAGAAAGAAATGTTTGTTCGTAATTTAGCTAAAATCAAATTAAAGTGCATTCATCGGAAACGTGAGTATACTTTTCCGAAAAGGTTCGATGAGCTGAATCCAAATTTGGTCGCTGAATTGTTCTATCACGTCAAGATTTTGAGATATCCTAACCTAAAAGTGCAAAAATACTCGGTTTTTGCCATTTTCAGTAAGTTTACGTGGCAGAACAAATTTTTTTTCGTAATGTGGCAAAATCACAATTAAAGTTCTTTCATCGGATAGCTAAGCATACTTTTCTGAAGCGTATCGATGAGATGAATCTAAATCTGCTCACAAAATTGTTCTATCCCGTCAAGATTTTGAGATATCCTAACCTAAAAGTACGAAATAGGAAAATTATAATTGGGCCTTGATAAAAAGTTTATAACTCAATAAAAAAAAATAAAATCGGAATTTCTAAAAGAGAATTTGAAAGCTGCCGAATAGCGCTTTATTCTGCATTCTGCGAAATTGGGAACAAAAATTTTGTACCGCTATAAAAACTTACTGAAAATGGACAAATCCGAATCTTACGGAGCGGTAATGGAAACTTCGAGAAGTTCAAAACTTTTCCAGAATGTTAAGAAACAATTTGCAGTAACAGTTTGATCTATGGTTTCGGTTTACGATTTTAAGTTACAGTTAATTTGGGTTTTTGTTCCATTATTTACAATACTAATAATAATTTGAAAAAAACTTTTAAAAATTGAAGGACTTGTACCACATTGTGGTATTAGAAAAAAAGAGATTTAATTATAACCAAAAAAACATTTGAAGAAATAAAAAATTTGAATTTATAAAACCATCACATTCTTTACATGTGTCCGGCTCGTCAATGTCTTATTCTTCTCCATTTCTTTTTATGAACTTTCCTCGGAAAATAAGGAAGTCGCAAGTTCTTGTTTTATATACATACGTGCTCATAAGCCTGTACGTATGTAATTGAGCATGCAAATATGACTATGTACATCATGTAATAACCTGAAACGGGATATGAGTCGATTATTTTCATGTCCATACTGCTTTAATGACGTTTAAGTGTATTTTAAGAAGAAAATTGATGTAAACTTTTTTACAGACAATGTTTTGTGGCAAACATTATTCAATTAGTTCTTTATTTTAAAAAAGAAATTGAAAAAAATGATACTTTTTTTTGGAGGGGAAAAAATAGAGAATTTTGTAGAAATTGTTGGTTATGTCGGTTCAGAAAAAGAACAAAACATAAATATGTTTACTACATCGGTTTGGAACTTTTCTACTCCTTGTTTTTGGGGTTGATAATAATAAAAGATTTTGATCCACCATATTGGATCTACCATTTTAAATTTCGAAAATTTGAGACCTTATTCATAACCAGCACCTAATTTCATCGAAAACATTTCGGATGTGGTGCCAAATATTCGAACCGCCATTTTTAATTTCTGAATTCTAGCAGCAGATTCACGCTAAAGTAGATAGTCAGATATAAAAAATTATAGTACAGTAATTAAACAAAATTAATACATGTGTACTATTTTCAAATACAGAAAAATACTTTCTGATGCAGTTGTTTTTGCGCCCTAGAGCGAAAATGCTGTAATAATAAAGTTACGATGTTTTCAATCAGTAAAGCAAAAAAAAATTTAGCAGTTCATATATAACACATAATTGTGACGGCAATTCCCGCCCGAGGGCCAGAAATAAATAGATACGTATTATTTCGCGCGCGTATTTATATCCAAATTGTTGAAAATAAATAAAGTTTTGTTCGCGATATTAAATTTTACGACGGTAAATGTAAATATACAATCGGGTCACGAACTAACGCGGATTATCCTTTGTTATAAATATGACGCAAAAATTGGCAAGTAAATATTAAGAAAAACAAATCCGGACCTACTCTGAACCGCACATTCAATGCTTGTTGCAAATCACAATATTTATTTCCGTCAATATTTAGATGACGTACCTTGCGTAATATAATACTTGTTTCTAAACATACTATCGACTTTGTATAGGGCTACTAAAGAAATTTGTATCAAAAATTATGTGTTCGAGACAATTAATAACATTTTATAATAGTGCTAATTTTGATGGATACGAATAGAATTTCCTATTGACATTTTCGAAACACTTTCCATGTTCCAAAACCTTCTGACAATATTTGTGTCAATTATTCACAAGGATCATTAAAAAAACAATGTAAATATCTTACGGTTACATATTCTGGCTTCAGTTTTGTCAACGATGCGTAATATCAAAATTGAAAATTAAAATTATTTTTAATCGGAATTGTTACAACCAAAAAGAACTTACTTTTCTTGAGGAATATTGTAGGAATCATACATTGTATCTGCCATTGTTCCAGTATTTGTACTGAGACTTTAAACACGAAGAAATATTTTGAACATTTATGTAAAAGCTTCGGTGGTTGAATGAAGAATGAAAGTAAATTTCGACTAAGGCTTGGG
The DNA here is from genome assembly GCA_030407085.1 of Trichopria drosophilae. Taxonomy (NCBI): domain Eukaryota; kingdom Metazoa; phylum Arthropoda; class Insecta; order Hymenoptera; family Diapriidae; genus Trichopria; species Trichopria drosophilae. The sequence goes on along the minus strand of CM059583.1, from coordinate 189,780,093 downwards.
AAAGTATTGCTGCGTAAAATTTTGTAGCGTATCTCTCTCGCACTCCTACCGCACATTCCATTGTAAAACTACCTGTACTATGAGGGGAAGAACCTTTAGGATTCTCTACTATACAGCGTCCCATCAGGTAAACAGCCGTGTACAGAAACAAAATAGAAAAATGAGTGGAAATCAAAAATGATTGTTGAAATCGACTCGTTGTCAAAATAAAATTTGTTAACCAATATGGTTCGAGAAAATCTCAGATACTTTCCTAAAATATCAAATTAAATTCCTTAAAAATAAGTTCTGTAGGTAAACAAATGTCCCTTTTTTTTAGGGAGTAAAAATTGAGTTTTATAAACTCTAGTTAAAATTCACTCCAAGAAATATTTTGTAACTTCTACTGTCGATTTTGAGAAATGATGTATTGCCACGACATCATCCAAAACACAATCTCCAGATATCGTCGAAATTAAAATTATGCTTAAAAGTAAAACAATGTTATTATATTAAAAAACTTACATCTCGTAGAAAAAATTGTGTGTGTCATACATTGTATCTGCATCCGCTTCAATATTTATGCTATTTTCTTAAACACGAAGAAAAGTTTCGAACATATTCACAGCAGCGTCGATGTTTGAATAAAGAATGAAAATAAGCATCTATGGTACAGCATTTCCTATAACTTGGAACCCTCCTGTTTGTGCCTGCCCTCTGCAGGGCAGATGCCACTATAAAACTATACCTACTAGGAGGTTCTAGGTCGTTTGAGTGTAGGTCGCAATTATTTTCTCTAGTTAATACAAAAACAAACCGGGTAAAACTTCAGGGAGTCTCCGATGGATATAAAATATGTTTGCTAACAGGTACTAATATGGGTTTATTCGAAAATTACTATAATTATCTTGTTTGGACAAAAAATATAGTAGTGGCTATAGCCAATTTAAAATAAATCAATATTCTTGTGTAAATCACACCGTTTATACCTAGAACGTCAGTTTTTCTTTTATTATTCATACAATTTTAAAATTTATTTATGAAAAAATCTGCGTATCCTAAAAATTTATAATCCAGTAAGTGTAATTAAATTATCTTATTGATTTACGATTTGAACGATTAATTTTTTATATTTATTATGCCCACAAATATTCCTAAACTTTTCTTGATAAATTGTTTAACTTTTAGCCTTTAGCTCTACCGTTTGGTAATTTATGTAATTTTGTGTGATGAAATCTGGGATGTCCTCAAAGTAAGAACTTTTCGGTATATTTTCAGTGTTATATCTGAAAAAAACGACAAAATTGTGGAAGATTATATATTTTATTTACACTAAAAAAATGTTTAATTCCATACGTATTTATGTAAGATAGAAGCTTCTATAAATTACCCAGAATATCTAAAGGGTAGAAAGCGTCCGTACAACTGTTACTAACTCTTGTATCGCTGATGAAAAGGTCGATGAACACAAATCTGGTTATATTAATCTAATTTGGTTTAAGATACTTATATGGGGAAATGATTATTGGTCAATGAAACACCAAGGAAACGTGCTGGAAATTTTTAAATTATTCTAAGGTTGCTTCAGCATTGTTAATAAATATTTACTAATCTGTTAATATTTAATAAGAAAAAAACTTTTTCGCTAATAACAAGTCTTGACGAAACCCTTTCTAATGTGCAAACGATGTTTCTCTCGAGAAATGTTCAAATTATTATTTCCTGTCAATTATTTATTAAGAAAACTATATTAACCATGTTTAACTTATGCAATAAATGAAAAAACAGGAGCTCCCAGTTTAAAAAGTATTTTTAACAATTTTGTCGTTATTTTTTTTAGCTATAGATGTTTCTTTTTTCGAATAATGAATTGTTACTGCTAATTTAATACATTTTTCAATTGTTTAAACAAATAATGTTGTTATTTATTAATTCTTTCGTAATATATTTGCATTTTTTTTCTGATTTTTACGGATGATTTTTGGATTACCAAAACCAGAGTAACAGTTGTTTAAACAAATCGATATTGTCATTTGTCATATGAATCTGCGCTGCCAAAAACATAACCCATGCTAAATGCAGTCCGCGAAATCAAATTTTTACAGCTTTCAGTACCGAAAAATAATGTTCGACAAACTGGCGTAAGATTATACGGCCTTGTAACGAAAAATACTAATTATGGAATAACTACAAGATTAACTTATGATCCAAATAAACCTCCGAAGTCCGAACCCTTTTGAATTTTTTCCTAAATTTTACAACTTATCTTGTCGTTCACGTTAATTATTCAGAATAAATTACCAATAAGATATATCGAACAATTTTTCTCACTGTTTATAAACAAAAGAAAAGATTAACTGTAAAAAAAGAGAGAATAAAATATTCGTTCTAATGAATGTTCGCAGGATTCACTTTTGTACAAATTTTGAAAAACTGATTTCAAAGTATAAACCTCTCCCTTCTTCTGCTTTGCCGGCAAATCTGACATCGATTTTTTAACTCTAAAACCTCAAGTTTTAACTAAATGTAAACAAAAACGGCTAATTTATGACTCTGTTACGAAAGAATAAATTAAAAGCAACAAAAATTTGTTTAAACAATTGGAAAGTTAATGGAATCATCAGAAACAACTAATTTGCGATAAAAAAAGTGAAATCTATTCGAGAAAAATGTCAATAAAATTGACAGAAATACAGTTTCACAGAGAAGCCTTTTTGCATGTATTTCTTTCTTTGCGGCTCTGTAAAATATAGTAAAATATTAACATAGTTTTCTTTAAATATATAATTGCCAAAATATCACGTTTTGAACATTTTTCATAAAAAGTGCCGTTTCCACTCTAACAAAAACGCGTTTCAAAAGATTTTTTTATTAAATTTACAAAAATGTGTTTCAAATTCCTTGAGGAGGATGCAGGCATAATTTTGTATAAATTTTCTACAAACAAAAATCTCTTAGGACGGCAATTAGGATTGTAAATACAAGTCATTACTTTACGAGGTGAATTGAGTTTTCGATTTTGAATTAAACGTAACATGTTGGTCCCATAATTTCCAAAAAACCTGATCTTGAAATGTATAATCATGTTTGTATTTTCAACCGGTACAATAAACTTATACGCTGAAAAGAATGACTTATCCCCCTTAACTGACAGGGAAAATCAGCTTTTCGTGCAATTTTTATCTGGGATAATATTTTCATTGATTTCTTCTATAATAGAAAGTTTTATGTGTGTTATGGTTTTGAGGTCGCTGAATCCGAATCAGAAATCTGATTTCTACAATTCAAAATGGGTGGGTTCGATATGGCCGACTCAAATTCGAAAAATGGTTCGATTTCAAACAATTATTTCTCTAGGTGTTCGTACTCGCGAATTTAGAATTTGAGTCCTGGTTTCATGTATTTGAAGCTCGGATACATTATGATGAATAAAATTTCAGTAAACCAGAGTCGTATTTCACTACTGCCCATGCATAAATGTCGTATTTCACTATTTCGCATGCGTAACTATCGTCTTTTTAGTGACATTTTTAACATTGTTAAAGTGCTGAAATTAATCTAAAAAGTGCGGGGGCATAGATCGGGATGAGCTGTACTCCCTTTAGAAAACCCTACAATTTTATCAGATTTTGCATATCTCTCTATGGTTTCGAGATATAAAGATTTTTTAAATTTCTATTTCAAGCCTATAACTGGAGATTATACATTTAATAACAAAATTTTAAAAACAGAAAAATAGAAAGAAAACAAATAACAATAGATACAAAATATTTAATAACGCACGACAAAATATCAAAAATTCAAAAAGTAAAAAAAAAACAAAGTAAACAACCCTCAGGTCCTCAATTGTAGTAGTGACTCTAGGTTCGGCAGAGAGCGGGATATAAAAACTAGAAAAAAATTGTTTTATATCTTTTATGATAAATAATATGTCATTAATAGTTGGCTGAATTTTTATTCGTGAGAATGTATCCCAGTTTCAGATACTTTCAGTCGGGGTTCAAATTCTAAATTCTCGATTACAAACATCTAAAAATACAAACTTTTGTAGTATGGCACGACTTTTTTATGCGCATATGTACCTCAGTGACACTTTAGGGGTTAAGAATAATTATTAAAAAGACACCTTTTTTCTAAAAAAATACATTTGCTGGTAAAATTCTAGTTATGAAACTATCATTATGAAACGTTTTTATAATATATTAAAAAGCAGTTTTGGTTAGTAGTATCAGAAATCTTATTACTGGTGAATTAACCATTCGTTGTTGTTGATTTCAGACTATCTGGTTATCGTATCTAAACGAGTTGTTGTTCTGATAATCTAACTCTTTGGTTCCCGCAACTATTGTAATCATTACGCTGTAAACAATAATTTAGTATATATTGAAACTTTCCAATATGGGTGTGAAAATTTTTGAACAACAACGCAACTATCCAATGTGTTTGGAGAACTTCATAAAATATAGGGAACGATGTTTTCAGATAGTTTATTCGAGATACACTACGGGGCGGACAAATCCGAAAACGAATAGTGTAAGGTTAGGTTAGGGTTAGGTTAGGGGGACACCTATGGGTGCATGTTGAAAAACTGACATATCAAAAAACTGATGGTCAAAAAACCGACACATCGAAAGACTGTTTTGCGTAATTTTATTAATTAGTTTTTTGCCTATGGTCTTTTTGACTGTCGGTTTTTTAAATGACGGTTTTTTGGTTTGTCGGGTTTTCGACCCGTACCCACATTTTTTATATTGCCTGATCTCCTTTTTGTTAGTAACAAATGCCCAGATTCGCGATGATCGCTTCAATGAAAATGTTCGCAACATCTACTGAGAGCCATCTAGTTATCGAAAATATAATTTATATATTCAGTTAAATTTTTGATAACATAGTGTCGAAATATTTTAAGAAGAACTCTTTCACGAACGTTCAACTTTATTTTCAATTAATATTTTTTTTACAAAACCGTCTACCTCTTTTGGAACAGATCTGTAAATGTCTTCTAGTATTCCATATTCGTAAAATAACCATAATAAAATCATTCCAAAGGGTTTAAAAATATTATTATAGATATGACAAATTTATGCAATTTCTTTTATATTATAATCTTGGAATATTATCATATCCGCATGAAAATGTATAAAAAAATGTAGGAAATTTTCACTACATTTTTATTTAGTGTATACGGACGAACCAGTTTACTTCTCATAATCCACAATTTAGTTGCAAACCAAATTATGTTCAACCAAATCTGTTTGTTTGGAAAATTAATTAATTTCGAGACAGGAACTGAAATTTTAAAACAGCTATAAAAATAATATTCAAAAAAATAGAAAAAAATATATTTAATGTTTTCATGTTATAAAACGTTTATAATATATGAATCTAGATTTCATTTACTTGTAGAAATGAAGCGAGATTTCGTGAACAAATTTTTTAAAATTAAATAAAGGTTTTATGCCTCGGTAAAATATTAAATAAGTAAACAACATTTGTTTAGGGTTTCTATACAGCGCATTACATTTTCCATATCATCACATTGAACATAAATACAGACTTAACTTTCTGAAAGAAAAACAAATTTTCTTGAAGTATATAAAAATTAAAACATGAATCCTTTTTGTTGAGTCTTATTTGTATACTCTAATGTATACTCGATACTTTTAATTCGTTAAGAAATCTACAAAGAAACAATTTTTAAGTGGTTGCGAATGAATACTTCCAAAGTAATCTTAAACATCTGAATCTATCATTAAATGTTACATTTTCACTTTGTATACTCTGTAAGTTAAGAAAATTACACATGATGTGACTAAATTAAAAATCACAATAAAAATAAAACCACATTTTACAAATATAGAATACTTTCGAATTCTTCTTCACTGTTACTGGGTTATTCGATCTAAAGTGAAAAAAGACGAGTAAATGCTATGAAAAGCAAGCTTTTCCAGTCTACTTCATACGGTGTAGCGTATACTTGATTATCCTTGTGTGTGCTAACTAGTTTCCCAATGAATGAATGAAGAAAAAAGAATTGTGGTCTATTTAAATGTGCAATTATCAAGTAAAACTATGCAATTAGAGGTTTATTAACCGGTTTTATACCAATTGTTGAATCACACTCATATTTATTATATTCAATTTCATAATTTCGAAAATATTTCCGTTTTTCTTATATTTTTAAAGTATTTTCGATGCATGGAATTAGGTCGATTTTAAAACGTATTTATATGACATTCCCAAATTTTCAATTAATAAAAAATTACTGATAAAAGAGTAAAAATCGGACAGTATAATTGGATTAATGATGACTTTGGCAAATCGAGAGTAAAAATCAAATCTAACTAAGTCATTTTAGTAAAGGCCAAAACAATTACACAGCCCAAGAAAATTCGATTCGAAGTTTTGCTCCAGAATCTAAAAATGTCCACTAAAATAGTAATTTGGCGCTAGTTTTTGAGGTATTGAAGGTCAGAAAAGTAAAAAATCGTGTTTTAATTTGATGCTTTACATAATAATATACAGCAAAATAGCGTAACATTTAATTGTTTCATTCTATCGTCTAAATGTGAAAAAAGTCCAAAAACACGATTTTTTACCCTTTTGACCTTCAATTTGATTAAACAACATCAATATTTTGGCGTACATATTTGGATTGTGCCAATCAGAATTGACTTATTGGTGGGGCAACAGCATTTTTTTGGGCTTTGAATAGATGATCAAAATGCCTCAAAATTTCAAATTTTTTACCCCTTTGATCTTCAGTATTTCAAAACTGAACATTTGGATATTTTGGAGGTCATATTTGGATTCTGGAGACAAAACCTTACCAAAATCGTCTTTTACTTAAAGGACAACATACAATTCTTACATTTTTGAATTTGTTATTTTGAATTTGAGTTCAGTAGAACTGGACTAATTAATTAGTATTTTTTTCTGGTTCTAAACTATCGGAAAATATTCAATGTACATATTAAAGTACATATTAAAAATAATTTTTTATAGTATTTTAACTTTATTTATTATATGATGAAATAAACATTTTTTTTAGTTTTGCTACATTCTAAAACGAATATAGTTTTGAGTACATTTTGAATCCTTTGGGGTACATCATTAACATCTTTTGTACAATTGCGTATCATTATTATAAATATTTCAAAATGTATAGGAATTTTTAAGCTAATAATATTATGGTAAAAGTTCAACTATTTAATGAGTTATTTATAGAATAAAACTTTAGGCTATGTAATTGTGATATTTTACACAATAGGAGAAAAATGGAATAAGTGCATGATTAGTACACGAGTACGAAATTTGCCTAGTGTCATAAAATCAAAATATTAGTAAATATAAGAAATACGGGATTTGAAAAATATCATTGAGATTAGCATAATTTCTTGAAAAACATTCCGCCAATCTTTTTGAATCTTTAATAATTTCAAAAATTCTTTAACCTTTATTAAAAACATTTTTGCCATTTATTTAGATAATCTACTTTCCATAAACACTTTGTTTTCGTTTTCGAGTTTTGAGTTTTATTTCATGTCATGACATTTATAAAATTTTGTAATTTTTGCATTCTAACTGGGTATAACTCTTTAAATGCATTTAAATATAATTGTGTATTACATTTTGAACTGAAAATATTATTAAAGTTTGTCAATTAATTAAGTTTACAAAAATAATAAGTTTTGTGAGTAATAACATAACTTTTTTCTAAGGAATAAAGTAACAATGATTGATTGAATAAATAATGCAAATAAAAATTACATAAACGATTTTTCTGCAGTTATAAAAAATTTGGACACGTTTCGTAATTTTCAGAGACGATTTGGTAATTTTTAAAAATGGTATGATAATTTTCAGAGATGGGTTCGTAATCCAGAATACTTTTCAAGTTTATATCTTCCTTTTTGTATTCATAGAAATCATAAAATTATGAAATGTGCAAGAAATTTGTATTGTAGTCACGAAAAAATTCTGTTCCAACTGCTTACTAGATAGTATATGCACACGTGTGTAAAAGCTATTTCATGTTCGTAAAATGCAGAAACACCATAATAACACGTTTTAATTGACTTTTCTTTTCTTCTACTCGAAAAATTGATCATATACCAGGTTGGATAATGAAGAAATAGTCTTAAAGAAAAATGGGTCGAGAGTTAGGAAAACATTCCATGGGCCATGTTAGTGTGCTCATAAAAAATAATAATTTTCAGTTCGCCACAGTAAAATGCAATATTTCAAGCATTCCAAGAAGATTCGTACACGTGTCACATACGTGAACCAAGTTCCATTTTGTGTCTCTTTACAAGAGGAATATTTTCCGCCAAGGTATATTAAAAAATAATAAAATTTACCTTTTTAAATGGCTGAAATTAAAAAAAATTTTCTCAAAAATCTAGTATGTAAGTTCCTGGTTTCAGTAAATCATGTTCGAAAGCAGACCCCCCACTAAAAATTCTACTAAATACTATTTCAAAAAATAATAATATGTCGATTTCAATCTTTTGGATAAAAGTGACTTATTTTAACAGACCTCAACTGCATAAAAGTCTAGTGAGTACACGACAAAAAATCTGTAATTTTAGTGTCTTCCATTCTTTGTACTCGATGATAATCTTTCCTAACGCATTCAATAAAATTTGCTGATATACTAATTGTCTTCTTTCAGAAACAATCATACAAATCGATTTAACATACATTTCTACGATTTTCATGCGAGAACTTGTGATTTTAAAAGTTTTGTAGAAGTATTCATATATAAATCGTTTTAATACGGTACTACGACTATACAACACACTACTTTTAAATATACGACATTTCATCACAGAAATTCAGCATACGACTCTTCATATCATTTCAATACAAACATTTCATCACATGATAATTTCAACACGAACCAAAAACAATGCATTTAAATAAAATAATTGAAAATAACACACGCATAAAATTATACACGAAATATTATAAAAAAATCTAACCTAACCTAACCTAACCTAACCTTATAACCTAATCTAACCTAACTTAATCGGTTTTGTTAAAATGTTTAATATATTATGTTGAAATGGTCATTTGTTGAAAAATTTTATGACGAAATGATTGTGTGTTGAAATGTTTATGATGAAAACATACTTCTGTTAAAAAGTTATGTGTTGAATAGTCGTTTCACCTTTTAATACACGTGGGAATTTATCAATTCTTACGTTTGTTAGTAAATATCTCAAATTAAGATTGACTAATAATGTCAGATCAAAGAGAGTGCCACTGAAATTTAAGTTACAGTTTAGGAATTTTAAGCCATAACTTGTGATTGTGTTTCGTTTCAGAAACTTCAGTTATTTTTGTAAATTTCAGATATGGTTTCATATAAAAGAACGGTAATAGCCATTTCAATAACGGAAACATTTTTTGCAGTGTACTTTTTCCGTGACTACTATACGAAATTATAGGAAGGTTGAAATATAAAACAAAAAAGGCAGGTGTAGCAATTCAAGCAGAATGTCCAATATTCATATAAAATTACAAGTTTGTGTATGTATCGACGCTGCATATATTGATTTCTTTTATTTGATAAAGTAGTTCAAGGTAATTAAAGATAGAAGTTGCATTTACAATCTAGATACAATTTAGCATCGATACATTCTAATAACGAGTCATTGGATGTCATGCACGTTATTAACAAAACTGAGTAAAAAGGCTAAAATATAAGTTGTAAGTAATTGTTTTTTATTAATAAAGGTAATAAATGTTATTCGTTACATTATAAACCGTTAGGAACGATGGCTTCAGCAGAATAGATTTTATAACTGGTACGTACCAAGTAGTCAAGCAAGTTTTAGCGGTATGTTCGTAACAACCGACTTTCGTATGCAAATTATTCACAATTATTCTTATAATTATCAATGTTTCTTCGGACAATAGCACAGGAACTTTTTTGTTATTTTACGTAATGAGATAATAAATAAAAAATCACAATTATCTCACGAAAAGGTTAAAAGTGAGAAATAAAACTATCGAGATACAAGTGAAATGAAAGGAAAAAGTTTTTCATAATCTAGCTCGTAGACGGAATTTCATGGGTTAACTTTTGAACAAACATTTTTATAAAAATTGGACAATAAATATTTTGAATAAATTCGAAGCGATACTACTAAAAAATAAAATCGTTTCGTAATAGAAGCGAATATCTTCCGAATATCATTTAGTTATTTGCAGAAATTCCTAAGATAATTGCAATCGTTTCAGCTGATCAGTGCAATGTTCAAATGTGGATAAAAACTAAACAGAGAGGTTACATTTTCTCTAGACTTATCATAAATGGAGTTGAAACATGCCATTACAGTACTTTGTAATTGATAAGGATTTTTATTAATTACGAAATGAGATAAACAGAATAAACCTATTATCACTCACGACTTCTGTATTTACTATATACAAGTACTTATTTGCTATCCCATTTAAAATAATAATTCAATCTTTTTAATTGACTATTTCAAAACAAAAAAAAAGTCGAACATAATTGAACTTAATTATTACATAATTGGATAAATATCAGTTAAGATTACTTTGTAAGTTAAATTATAAAAAATTTAGTTAAGAAAAATTTTAAATTTCATTCCGAAAACTACAGTCATAGTTTTTTCACTACAACTTTAGAATAGTTGAGTTACGACAATTATGAAATAGATTTTACTAATTCAAGTCATTAAAGGCAAATATTGGGTAAAGGTCCCAATCATCTCGAATGGCATCGATTAGCCGAAATTTGGAATGCAGATTCATCAGAGCCTCTACTTCAAAGATTAGATTGCCCCTATGTGCAATGTTTTGTATTTGGGTGTGAAAAATAAATTTAAAATCATAGAGCTTGACATGATGAAGGTTCAGATAGTTTCTTTTACTTTTTGGATTTTAATTCATGACATTTCGACCTTTTTCAACCCCTAAAAATCACCCGATACTAACTTAATTATGGGAAACACGCGATGAAAAAATGTTCTTCTTTTAACAAAATATATTTACTTGAAATTCATTTATTTGTTACTTCGTTAATTTTGCATACTAAAAGTAAAAGTCACTTTTTTAGAAATTACAAGTTTTTCTTCAAAATTATATAAAACATTTTTGGAATTGAGACTTCTCAAACTAAAATTTATTTTTCTAAAAATAAAGAAAACGAATTTTATATTCGTTACAACGCAGACGGTTTTTTATGCAATCGACTACAACCAGCGCTTGATTTAAAGCTCTATTCAAATACTTCAAAAAATATGTGTATTATTTTGTTATTTTCGGTTATATTAAAAAAAAAGTTGATTTTCCAATATTTGAAGTTGAAATGTTCGATTTCAGCTGTCTAATTCGACTTCAAGTTTAAGGAAGTATAACTAGGGTTCTAAAGTACATAAACAAAAAGAAATATCTTCCTTATTTTATTATTTTCATTTTTCGATTTATATATTTTTTTTTGCAAAAACTTTTTTATTTATATTCGTGAAAACACTTTTTTTAAATCATTTTTAAAAAATGCAATCAAATTAAAAGCATTTTTTTACACTAAAAACACATGGAAGCGCAGGTAATTAAAAAAGTATTGATTTTTCCAAATTTGTTATGAAATATTTTTTACTTAGTTCCTCTAGAAAATTCTGATGTCCCTTTGGTTCTTCGGCTATTTTTTAACAGTTTAAATTTCAACGAAAAAATTGCGTGCTAAAATCGTTCAATTATTACGGAACAGTAAGAATTTGTAATTTTTAAGTAACACTAACTTGTGGATGAATAAAAAACCTCATCCTAATAACTGCGATTAGTGTACTGCAGCGGTGATAATTTCTAAAGAAACATTCATATCAGAACTAATACACTCTTCTTATTGTTACTTGAAATGTTTCCTTAAAATAACAAAAATTTTATTGAATATTTTGCATATTTTAACATTTTTACTTACAGTATGTATATTAGGGTGGTCCTTATTTTGGTCATTTGTTAATTTCTTCAGTCTAGCCCCCCAAAAAAATTGGCGCATCGATTAAACTTGATTAACACGTGTCACTCGAGGGATGAAATTTAACATTGTTTTTAAATGTGAAAAAGACGATTTTTTGAATTTTTCTTGTAACTTCGACTAGCTGAGTCGATTTTCTAAATAATTGATAGATTCCAGTGGTTCTGGATTAACATGGAATGCTCCGAAAAAATTTTTGGATTGAATTATAACGATTTTTCAGTCGACAATTTTTACGATGAAAATAAAAACATTAAAAGTTTTTCTCCATTTTTCTTAGTCTAACTCTGCAATAATCATTCTTAATTTTTTTAGCAAACATGTTTGAGTTTGTGTATGTTTTAAGAAGAAAATGAGAGGTCATAGACCTAAATCGAGTAATTCGAAATCGAGTTATACGATTTTCATTCCAGCAGTACTTTAAAGCAAAAATTAGGCAAAAGACACTTTTGGGGGGTCAGAGTGAAAAAATTCAAAAATGCCCAAAATAAGGGCCACCTGAATGTATATATGGTAATTACAATAATATATTGATAAACTGGCCATCAATTAATATCTCAAATATTTACTAAAAAGTTATTGCTCTTGAAAAATCAAATAAAAAATTTAATTTGTCATGTGCATTTCGTGAGTGTTTACTTAAGGTTTCCTAAATGGATTTGATAAGTTCAATGTCCTGTACTTTTCTTAAGCTTTTATCCCCTACTTCATCTATAGGTCGGAAGAGACAAATCGATAATGAGTGGTGGATGAATGGTACATTTCGTGAACAATCAGTTCTATATACTAATATTTCCGTTCGGAAGAGAACTTCAGAAGAAGACTTAGTATTTTAGTTATTTGTCATAGATTTTATTGATTTACATATTTGCAACTACTACTAGTTTTTTCGTAATTAGTATAAATTCGAACAACTACTCAAGTACATTCGTTCTATCATAAATCATGTGTATTTATGGAAAAAAAGATATCTTACACAAGAAAATCAATGTAATATAAGGAAAGATTATATAAAAATTATAACAAATTACGTAAAAAAAAATAATATATATTGTATACTTTTTCTAAAATTGAAATCATTAATTAGCATTTTCGCCTACCTCATCACAATCCGAATTTGGCATACAAAAATCTGAGAAAATCGATAGAATATATAATGAAATGCATCAGTTCATTGCTTTCAAAAACGTTTCTAGTTCTTAATAAAGGAAACAAAATAGAAAAATTAAATACATCCAGATTCGAACATTAAAATTTATTACACTTTTTGTTTAATTCATAATCGTTACTCATAGGAGTGACGCCGTTTTCAATTTGAATAATTCATTATGGATATTAACATCGAAAAATATGGCATACTTGCTATTATAATAAGGGAATCCTTTATTGAGAACTACAAACATTTTTGAAAATAATGAACTAATGCATTGTTAACTGTATTCACAAAATGTAATATTCATCTATATGCCAATGCGCATGTCTTTTTTTTGAGACTGCTATATTGATTGCTGCTGAAAAAATTTCGAAAAATGATACCTAATCTCTATTTTCCAAAGAAATTTGGGAAAAATACTTTTCAGTATTTTCTTTTCTCTTTTTCTATATTTTTTCGAGGGAAAACATTTTTTTACTGCTACGTAATCTATTTAAAAAGTGTTCTCGATGCCTAAGGAATAAAATCATGCTTAAATAACATGTTTTTCAAAATATTGGCGGTTCCAATTTATCGCTTAAACCAGAAAACATTTTCAGTAGATTTATGAATGTCGATATTTACAGTCAAATTTTCGTACTTCCAAGGTGAGAATATCATCGCTCAGTACGATCTTCTCTATCTCTCGTTCTTTGAATACGTCAAAATTACAAAATTTAAGATAGCGAATTTAATATGGCGGATGTCAGAACCAAAAACTATTGTTTCTTATGGAGATATTCAGTCCAATTCTCACTGATGGAGGAAGACGAAACTTAAAGTTTTATTTTTTTTTTTATATTTATTTTTTTAGAAAGTGCATGGAGGATTTGGCTCTAAACCGGTGACTAGTGAAATTTCATTACACTGATAAACGGCAAAGAGACAATACACTTAAAATCTAATATTTTGAAATTTGTAAGTGTATTGGTTTACTTGTATGTATTCAGCAAACTCCGAAACCGCACATATAAGTACTGTCCTATTTGATAAGAAGCTATGCTTTTTGCATCAGACATCCGACATATATGATCCGCCATTTTGAATATTGTAATTTTGGAAATTATATTCAGGGACCCCGAAACCCCTATAAAATGATATTTCGGCTTGGAAGCAGATAAAAGTAATTGTAAATACTGAAAACTAGCGTTTAGCGGCCCTTTTGAAACCATGAATTTGAAAAAATATAGTTGTTTAGGTATGATTATGTTCATTAGGGATCTATAGAACACTTTTCTGATAGTTTTCGTAATGTCCTCCATAAAATATAGTGCCTCTTTTCTACCTAACCTACCTACTTTTAAATATGACGAAAAATTGATTAATGAAACTTATGAAAATGCAGAAATCTATTTTTTATTAAAAATAATAATGTTTTATTATTAATTTTCTCATTGGTTCTTATTGGTGGGGCATAAGCCGTATTTAATTTGTTAAAAAACGACCCGCGTTACATCGTTTCATTACAATAATGTTTTATGTTTTATATAAACTTATAATTGTATTATCAGAGTACAATTTATGCATTTAGGATTTCAAAATTTTATTCAAATTTCACCCTAATTAAAGCAAAATAATCACCCCACACAGAGTAGCTCACTTTTCACTTTTACTTGCAGTGAATTCTTACTCTTGGAGTGAAATTTCACTCCAACGAATTTAGGGAGCAGGGTTGATCATTTTAAAACATACGTGGAGTGGAAATCCGTTAATAAAAACTGAAAATTTGCTTTTTATGGAGTAATTCATTTTTCACTCCATAAAGCAAAAATGGTAAAATTTACAGCTGACTATTTTATTAAGGACTACAGTATTTATGCTACTCGATGCAATATCGATTGACCGTTTAGACCCGCTACTTTCGCTCCCCTTCATTGCGATCGTAGGAAAATTGGGTCGGTGCGATTAGGGGACGACACCCGAGTGCACTCATTCATTAAATGCACCAAATAACTTAAATACCATCGACAAATTACTTTCATTACTACTTTCAAGCATCTGTATTTGATACACATCATTTTCCCCCCTATATTCATTAAAGTGAAAAGTCATTGGGACATTATTTCAATCCAGTTTAAGAGTGAATACATCAGTCTAATAGAGTGTGCTTGAAACTTTAACAAATATTGACACTTACCTACCTACGAATAAATATAAATGATTTTGTCTATTTTTCGTAGTTTTTTGGTTATTATTTAAGAACAGGACATGTCGTATATTTTTTAAAGACTATTAGTCTAGCTCTAACATAATTGAGTACACTTTATAAGAAGAAAAACGAAAACAATATTAATCCATTAACGTCCAAAATGACAAGATTTTCAGCTCATTTTCAAAGCTCTCTAGCAAATCCAAACATGAAAATATTATAATGAAACTTACTTTACTATTTTTGGGTATGCTGTATTGATTTATGTGGTCAAAATTGCGCTTTCTTGCCACAGAAAAACAATATGGTGAATTTTATCCGAAAAAGTACTGAAAAATTGGAAAAATTTTATTTTTCGACAATTTATTACAAATGGATAATGGATGGCGATCCATTCCAAACTATGGATAAACGTGGATAAATAAGTTGCAGTTTAAGAAGAATTTTTTTTATTCAGCTCCATTCAATTTACCGTATTACAAATGGTGGAAAAGTGTAAAAATTTCTAAAAATACGTGTTTTTCCTAAATATTTTGGAAAAAAATCGTCATCAATCTAAATTTGTGTCTTAAAATGTAAAATTTCGATTCGTTAAATATTAATGGTCACTTTTTTATACAGTTGATGATGTTAGTAATGGCGGATTCAATGTGGTGGACGGGGAAATGAAAAGAGTAATGGAATTTTTCACATGCCTTGACGGAAAATATTTCGGTGCTTTATTTTATTTCATTTCTTTATGTTCAGGATTATATTCAATCGAAATATAACGAGGAATTTTTAAAAACCAAAATGGCGGGTAGAATATTGGAAATTACATTATTTCCGAATAAAAAACATCGTATTATATTCCATGAAAAAGGTCCGTGAAAAAGTACTCTTGGTCATTTTGTGAATGAATCCGCCGTTATTAACATTGTGAAATATATTAAAAAGTAACCATGATTATTTAATACACCGAAATTTTACATTTTAAGACAGAAATTTAGGTTAATGTCAATTTATTTCAGAAATACTTTGGAAAAATACCTATTTTTAGAAATTTTCACACTTTTGCGCCATTTTTAATAGGTTAAAGTTGATGGAGCACAATAAAAAAAATTCCTTTAAACTGCAACTTATTTGTCCATGTTTGTACATAGTTTGGAATGGATCGCTATTTATTATTCATTTATAACAAATTTTTCGGTTACATTTTCGGACAAAATCCATCATATTGTTTTTCTGCGGCAATGAAACGCAATTTTGACCCCATAAATCATTAGAGCATACTCAAAAATAGTAAAGTAAGTTGGTTTCACTATGATATTTTCATTTTGCGATTTGCTAGAGAGCTTTGAAAATGAGCTAAAAATCTTGGACGTTACTAGGTGAATTAAGTTAGTAATTGTGGCTTAATTTTGGAATTGCAGATTTCGTAAATTCATCTGATAAGTTGAATGGCCTGTGCTTTTAACAACGTTTTATCCTCTGCATGTACTTGATGTATAGGTCGGGAGAGACAAATCGATAACGAGTTGCACATTTACGTTATTACGTGAACAATCAGTTCGACGTATAGTTCCCTACGGACATTAAACTAGTTAATAGTTTTCGATTTATTTGGTATACATTTTATCGACTTAGATATTTGAATACTTCTGTAGTATCATTTTGTCGTGATTAAGAGAAATTTTGCTTACGATTTGTAGATAGGAGGTAGGTATGAATAAATTGTTCAGGGTACATTTAGGCTAAAATATTTAGCGGGAGACCGCTTGTTAATAAACACCACTGCACTTAAAGTTATTGTTATATACTTTAAATATTCAAGACCTCCAAGTTTAAAATCTCTACATTATTAAAAGGAGTAATTACACGTTTTGGTAAAAAACGAATTACATTCTCTCTAAATCTGAATAAGTAAAAAAAATATAGGAGTAAAAATAACTACAGGAGGATAGAACTTACTAATTCTTCCATCAAATTTAACTTCATTTCAGTAACAAGATATAAAAATTAGGGATACAGGACGTTTTAGTGCAGCAGTTTTGGCGCCAGGAGGTTTAGGCTCCGCTGTTTTGGCGCTGCAGTTTTTGGTTCGACTCTTATAGCGCCGAACTATTTGACCATGGTTTTTGTCGTGAGAATCATTTTAGATCAAAATTTGATTAGTGAAATGGAGAAGGTGGAGAAATGGAACGGTACGAAACCAACTTACTTTCCTAACCTAGCCAGTCAGAACTAACCATAATAATGCTTAAAAGAGATATGGCTGTAAATAAAGTCCTTTCCCCATAAATACGAAATGTTACATCTGCGATGCCCACCTATTTTAAAATTTGGCTGATGTCTGCATGATCACATGTGGGGGGATTAGAGGCCAAACATGACCTGAAAAAGTTTTACGTGTTTTAGTTATGGACAACCTTTAGTTACTTAAAAAATGCAGTGGCGCCAAAACGGCTGTGCCTGAGCGTTTGCGCCAAGTGGCTGCGCCAAAAGAGCTGTGCCAAAACGGCCGCTCCAAAACGTCTGCGCCAAAATGGCAGCGCCAAAACGGGCGCACCAAAACGCTCCGGAAAAGTACACCGACCAAAAATTCATATTCAAACAACATATTCAATAATATTCATATTTACAGAAAGCCGTTTAAATTTTCGTAAAAATGTATTTTGATTTTGTTAGATATATCTACTATGTGACCTAGAACACGTTTAAAATTAATAGATTGAATGTATTTCATGTTTTATCGATTTTTTCAAATTTCTATAAACCAAATTTCGAGTATTTTGTCCTCCCAACTATTTTCATGGTTAGCAGTTTTCGAAAACTGTCCTTCAATAGTAACAAATCATGGTAGCTATTAATAATGTCTTGGGTTAATTGCAAGGCTGGGAAATATCCATATTTAACAAGAAACATACTGTACTTTATTTTTTCGGTTTTATTTGTTTATTTGTTTGAAGGGGGGGGGGGGTGACTGAGCTCCATATAAACAAAATTTTGTAACGATTTTATATCTTCAGATTATTTAAGACTAAGAAAACGAACTAATGCCTTCTTCAAATTTTACTAATCACAAATTATTATTGTACACTTCCGGCCAAAAGTTGGTGAACGCTCTGAATTTTCACGTTCCTCTAAAAATAGCTCATATACGAATCTTCTGACGATATTGAAAACACTCAACGGACATCTTTTGAAGAATAGGAATAAAGCTTCCAGTTTCAGATACTATTTTCTTGTTATTGCAATTTTCAAAGTATTGAAGTTTAAAAAATGGTGTCATTCGTGGATCGTTGTCATTATATTTTCTAAATTCTACAACTCCAGTTTTTTTAGTTCGTTTTTGTTCCAAAGTTATGATTTTAAATTTTTCTATAATTATACGATTACCTTTTGCGGCATAGTTGTATTCTACGTTATTATTACCGATTTTAACCTATTACTTCGACCCAGACCATAGGTCTGGCGAAGTATTGAATTTGGTCAGTTCCCGCCAAAAAATCACCTTACAGTTTTTCATCAAATGTCGACGTTTCAGGCCTTAAGGAACCCAAAGCAACAATAAAAAAATTGGTGTCCGTTAGGTTGTACGTCCGTCCGTCCGTCCGTCCGTCCGTCCGTCCGTGGGCAAAATTTTGTATACGCGATATCTCGCGACTGGCAGGACGAATTTAAAAAGTACAAACGGATTTGGGTTTCTCCTGGCCAAACTTAGATCTGAATAGTTTTTGGAGACAATGCATACTAGATTATGGGGAGGTTTAACAAAAAAACGCTCAAAAACACGTTTTTTCCATTTTTTAACAAAAAATACAAATCGTACAACAAAATTTTTCAAACAAAAAATATAGAACATCGAATTCTCTACAAAAAAAGGTTGTATTCATTTCTTCGTAAAATCAACGATAATGCCGTAAAAAACGGAAACCGAAGTATCCCACATATAAAAAAATTTATTTCCTGCAACCCGACCTGTCAAAAACTCGACTAAACCCCGTTTTTTTAAGCATCAGTGTCAACAAGATGTGCTCATTTATCAGTGCTTCGGCTGACCTGCGGTCGGGGTCGAAGTTTTTAAAATGCTCATTTTCAATTTTAATATAGGGTGAATATGCCAATGAATGGACGATTTTCTACATATTTTTATTTCTTATGAATGTAAGATGCACACATGCAACAAAATACATATTTTTATGTTCTTTGAACATTCAAAACAATATTTACAGTACTATTGATCTTCCAGTGTTTATTATTTTGTAAAATCAAAGCAAAGTTTTAAAGCCATCCAAAACTGGTACTGAAAACGTCCCATTTGATTTAACCCGTCTATTCATTGGGGTTTAGCGGATTTTTTTACAAACGTATGAAGACGAGGTTAATAATTAAATAAAATCAAAAGTTGAACTACACGGTCATAAATAGCAGAGTCTAACGATTCTAATGGTGGTATCATAATTAAATTTTCATAAAAGAATTCAAAAGTTACAATCGATCAAAGTGTGAAAAATGCTTAACCGTCCATTCATTGGCATATTCACCCAATTTAAGGAACAAGATATTGTTACAATATATGTATAGAAACTACTCGAACCTAACGATAACTACCCTGTGCCGCCTTCTTTCCTGGCAGTGTTAAAATGGGAATATTCGCGGAAGCATCAGCCTTTCGTCAGGGAACTGCAATACGAATTTAGCCAAAATTGTAGGCACCCGGGTCGAAGGCATCTAGTTTTAAATTGTGGTTAATACATTTAGTATTTTTTACTTAGGTAAAATATTACCCTAGTATGTACAAATCAATATTTGACACGCCAGCGCCACGCATGGGGGCCTTACCAGGCAACATGGCGCTGGCATGGCGCTCGCTAGCACGGAAATCAATTTCTACCAGGGATATACATACAGAATTTTATATAGTTTATATGTAATATTTTCTGTTAGTTTAGTGACAAAATAAGATATGAAAAATGATAATAGTACATAATCTTTTATTTTTTACGATATATAAATAAACAAATATGACAACCAGATTTTAAAAATAATTACATCTTTTTTGGTAAGATTTGTTAAGGGTGTTAAAAATGGTGGTGTCAATACATATGTATGGCTATAGTCAAGATATAAAAAAAGTATCAATTTAACAAAAATTGGGTTTGCGTGACATAAGGGATTGCCACATATCTTTTTTTTTTTTTGTTTTTATTGTATTTATACAGGTCGCATAAACATCAGGTCATGAGCGTCTACTGTGCAATTTACATTTTTCTTAATTCACATTTTATTCAAGTCTACTTTAAATTAAGTAAGACACATAAGTCATATGAAATAATTATAATTAACAAAATAAAATAATGGAATTAATGATGATAAACAGTTAATAATTAATTTGAATTACATAATTAATTATTGTAAATACTTAATAATTAAAACCAGTTACAAAAATAATGATTATAAAAAATTGTGTTTTGAATTGTAGTTCAGATTTAATCAGTGTATTTTAGTATACATTTAAATAAATTTTGCATCATTTTAAACGACATGTTCATAAACTTTTATCCTTTTTTTAATGAATTCTGACTCAATGAGCAAAATTGAATATTTTCAAAAAGTTACTGAAAAGTTTTCAAAAAACGACTAACGAAGATGAAGAATTTACTTTTAGTAGTCCAATTCAGTAGATACTCCAATTAAAAGCTTCATTTCTGTGGTTTAAAAGATGCCATTTGATTTTTTAAAGAATTTGGAGATATGACCAACTATCAGGCG
Organism: Trichopria drosophilae; assembly: GCA_030407085.1. NCBI lineage: Eukaryota > Metazoa > Arthropoda > Insecta > Hymenoptera > Diapriidae > Trichopria > Trichopria drosophilae. The sequence continues at coordinate 189,759,009 of CM059583.1, read as the reverse complement.
TGTATAATTATTAATAAAATTTGAACAAGGAATTAGCTACGATTTAATAGAATTATTTAGTAAGATTTGTCTATAAAAGAATGTTTTTAATTTTAGGAATTATTTTTAAAAGGTAATCTACATATTAAGCCGTTCGAACTTTTTCATATTTTTGAGCGATATTTATTCGTTAAATTATTACGCCGAAAATGTTGGTTGGATTCATAATACTACTTAGTGATTAGTGGATAAGAAATTTCCATCTATTTTTGACCAAACACCATCAAACATGTCAAAAAGAATCTAGATGATTTATTAATCTTCGTGGTTGCGTGGACTTTTTCTAGACTAAAATTGTACTCTACATTTGAGTAATGAAATCAAAACAAATAACCAAACAACACCCAAATAATCAAGTGGACTCTGTTTTTTATTAAATACGGATAATTAAATAGAACAACATAATACTAGTTGCTACCATAATTTAATATTATTAAATAAAAGTTTTCAAAAACTGCTCAGCATGTAAATTTTGTTGAGAGAACTTAGTACTTCTTTCAGTACCGTAAGCTAATTCTAATAAGCTAGTTTTAAGTTACATGTATAAAAAGCTAATTTAAACGCATTCCTATAAATATGCCTGAATATATTAGTATCGTTCAAAAATAATATTTATGATATATAATATTCCAAAAATACTTTTTTTCTTGTTTTGCATTGTATTGGACTTGGACTTACTAACGGTAGTCAAAAACGCATGAATTATATTCATTTTTGAACAGTCCTGTAATTCAAATCCATCAAAATTCTAAATATGTGCAGGCACATCTGTTATTTATTCTTATTCGTCATAATATTTAAGTTCGGTAGAAAGTTTATGAATAATTTTGGTCTATCTTTATATTAAAGAAGGTATTCAGACAACTTTTTGAAGAAACTTCCATCTAGCCACTGAAAAATAACCGAATTATTTATCATTATACTCTAAAAATATATGTTGTTTTTGGTTTATGAAAAACATAATGTTAATATTTTTATTCATTTACGTCAAATGAAATTCAAGAATATTTGGACGGTAATAAATGGTTTCATCTTGATACCAAGGTATTATTTTTAATACAATACAAAAATGTACAAAAAATACCATGAAACGATTCTAATAAAAATCGAGCATGAAATATGTAAACTAAAGGAAAGAATTATTTTTCTTATAAAAAATAAATAGTTTTCTATGACATTCTAACTATGAAATCATTTCCTTCTTTACCATATTATAATTATTTTATTTTTATTATAACAAATAATTTATTAAAGAACTTGTTCAGGGTAGACGAAGCAAGAAATCAGAAAGAGAATTTAAAATAGAAAATTTCTTACAGAGAGAACGAAAACCGTTATAATCGCGAAGAGACTGACCATTAAGTTGTCGTAAAGCAATCGGGATCAATCATCATTAAGTAAGGAGGGTTGAAAGTTGTGATTTAACTACCAATAAACTTGAAACATATAGTTTTAATACGATGACAATACAGTTGTCTTCTAATAATTTATCAAATCTCTCTACCAAATGGAATAACAAAAATAAGTTACAGTATACATGAAAAACAATAAAGGAAAATAATAATTTTTCATATTTGACTACCTAAATTTAACTATCGAAATTTTTTCCATTGTTTCTTAAATAATTTTCTTAATTTAATATAAATAAAATAAAAGTATTTTCTATTTTACATTTTCTAGTGCTTTAGAACATAAAAATTTTAACAACAGATACTTTTTTTATGAATTTAAAGGAAGGAAACTTAGAATGATAAATATCAAGAATTCCAGGCAAACCGAAAACTTGTAATACTCGATAACGGTTGTAGTAGTCCTACTCCAGTGAAAAGGGTGAATCAAATTGCCTTTTCATTTGTCCTAATAAATCCTTTAACCACTGAAGGATTATAAAAAAATAAAATAAAATATAAAGTAATAAAATAATAAACAAATCAACAAACAAATACAAGAAACATAATTAAAATGATTATTTAGAGATAGCTTGACAGAAAATAAATGGACGATAGAATTTGTGCAAGATGGGACTCAGAGATGAGCGCCACAAACCTCAATTTAAGATATTAAGGTGAAAATAACGGTCTTGAGATTTGCTAATAGAGATGAGCACCGAATGTCCCATCCATTAGATGTGGAGAATAAATTACAAACTGCCTTAGACACGAAGCCTTCGTTGGCCGACTTCACTTCTGCAGAATCCAAAGAAAATTCTAAAACCAACGGGACAGTAACATTTTTATTTGTTTATACTATGTTTCATAATATTTTTCCTCAATAATAACAAGTTTTTATTATGAAAAATGTTAAAATATTCAATAGAATAATTTATTTTATAGTTGAGAAAATTTATATTGTTTTTAACTTTTTAAAGATGATTGGATTTATCAAGTGTCCAGTGATTTTTTAGTCTCCATTTACTTGAGATGTGCATTTTTTATTAACCATCTGCTAATATTTTCTCTTTTTCCTTAATACGCAAGTCTACAAAAAAGGACGTTGTTGGGGACATAATTTTGTACGTAAAATCCGAATCCAAAGTCAGAATTGGTCCACCACGTCAGAATTTTGAGATATTTGAGGTTATGTTCTCAAAAAATGAGTTTTTTGCTATTTTTGAGGTTATGTACAGGATGCAACAATTTTCTTTGGCGTTGTGTACTATTTGCATTTTTCAGTACTGCCCTTACTTTTTACAATATGGTTTTATTCGATTACCTACGATTTTTACAAAGTTACGTTCATTTTAAATTATGACATTTTTTATAAACGTAATAAACACTTACATTACAGCTTTAAAGTCTACATGTTTTTATTTAATAATTTCTCTTCCAAATTGGCTTTTGGACGTTTTTGGGCTTGCTGAGTACGAACATGAAGTACAAAAATAGATGTCGCCATTTGCAAGATGGTTGGATTGAAAATGGCGTATCAAAATGGATAACAAATGATATTAATATAATTTTGTGTTTTTCAGTTTATCATTTTGAATTCATGAAATCATCTGCTGAGAAAATTTAAAAACTGATTCCGATTTCGTTATTAGCAACATGAAATATCCACAATTGGATAGTTCCAAAAATAACAAAAAATTGTTTTAAGTGCTACCTCGTCAAATTCTTTTATATGGTGAGAAAAAAAGAATGTCCAAATTATTGCAGATTTTTAAACAATTTTTAGATGTCGCTATTGTCGCTAAATTGACTGAAATTTGTTATGTTTTAAAAAATGTATATTTAATCCGACGTCTGATGTCAAAAAGCATTTTAGCATTACGACAATTAATGTTTCAAAATTACTCTTTCAGATTCTGTAATAAAAGTATTGAAATAACTTTAAGGAGGAAAAAAGCTAATTTTTTGAGAAAAGAATAGATTTTTAAAACTTTGTTCACCATAATTGATTTATTGAATAACTATATAGTATCAGAGTATACGTGAACGTTTCAAATATCTTGCTGCGAGTCCTGATGAATTATGGAATTTTCTTGAAATTCTTCTACCATAAATGCCAATGATTACTTTCTTGTAAATTAAATAAAACGATGTGATACATTGATGTATGGCATTAAAAATTGTTTATAGAAAATCTAAAATGATCGAAAATCTACTAAATGTACTAATATACTGTATGAATATCAATAAATTAACTCGTTTTCAAGGTAACTTTAAACTTTAAACTACGAGTTACGACATTTCATGCTGTAATTAGAAAAATGTTTGTTTTTTTTTGTTCTATTATATTGCATTAAATTCGGGTTCCTCTCATTTTTATCTACACAAACTAAATTAATATTTTTTTTAATTATATTTTGGGCAGATTTCCAGTATTTTTTTACCTCAGAGAATGTTTTTCTGACATCACAGTTTCAGCATTTTTTGCGCTGATAACGATGGCTGCCTCAGAGTTTTCATTATGTTTTCTTATTCAGTTATGTTTCTATTATTTGCATACACTGTTAGAAATTTCCCTAGAAATTTTCTGAAATAGTAACTGACGTTTTTTATTGTTAGGTACCGTTTCAAAGTTTTACGAAACAAAATTAAGAAACATTTTCAACATATTACGAAAAAATTTCAAACATTTACCAAAAGATTTCAGAAAATGACTAAACTCTGTTTCGTAAAATTCTGAAATCGCAACGATAAAAAACTTTACTTATTCTATCAGGAAATTGCTGCAGAAATGTTTAACAGTGTAGAGTGTCATACTTACCCGTCATTTTTTTGGCACGAATAAACACTTTGGAAATAAAATTACGATTGTCAAAAGTAAATTTTCAATTAGGATTAAAAAACGAAAAATTTGATATTATGTAATCTCACTTTTCAGATAAATGTGAGTTGATAGAGATATTGAGTCACGATGCAATTGTAAAACTAGATTTTCAACAAAAAATCGCAGTATTGCCCAAAAAGCGTTATTTCAGTGTGAATTTTGTAATTAATTTTGTGATTAACCTCACTTTTAACAAAAATGGAAAATAATAGAAATATTATATTAGCGTGGTTGTCTTCAAAATAAAAAATATCTCGCGGAAACGTTACTCCGCTTTTAAAAGACAAAATCAGTGTCGTAGAGTGTTATTCCTCACTATTTACATTCCTCATTAAACGTGAGACTAAATACGTGCCGAGGCTTTGTTTCCGTAAAAGATATAAGAACTTGTACATATTCTCGTCAAGAAATCTTATTAGGGTATACGAGACATACATTTCTAAGTGCCTGGAGTGGAAAAACCAGGGACATTCAACCGTATCAATTACTACAAAATTCCAAACAGTTCAATAAAAAATGAAAATGTCTTATAGCGTTCTTCAAAAGTGATATTTTCATTATTTAGGAAATTATATATAAAAAGGCGAATTTAATGTCATTGATAAACAAAAAAATTTTTTTATATGAAATGAATATAGAGAAATTTCAAACAGTAATTTTTGTTGATGGAGAATAATTAATTTTGCATGAAAAAAAATGAAACTACATTGGTAGGTAACTATCCTGTAAAAAATCGTTATTTTCTTCCGGACAGAAAAGAAAATATGCTCTTTCATGATAGGCCGCAAAATTTCTTCTGTAGTATCGTTTAATAGTGTACTTTCAAGACATGTAATTCTCAAAAAGGTCTTATCTTCTTCTCAAATAAAATATAAGGACAAACCTAAAGGAAGCTAAATTTTCATAAAAAATAAATTTGTTTAAATCGGATCCTTTTAAAAAAGTGTTCAAGTTTTCAAAAAACGAATGCATGAGTGCTTTCTTTACATAAAAATGATTCAAACTACACTTTTTAAATTACCGTGTCATTTTAGCAGAAAAAATTATAAGATTTTGAAAAACGGTACTACTTACACCCTTCACATTGAAAGTCGTTATTTTTTTTTAGTGACGCACAATTTATACAATTTGAAAATTCCCAAAGTCGATTGCCATTTTCTGTTTCTTATATTTTTCGGGTATGTCACTAGTTTAAAGTGGCTAAGGGCTTATAACAAGTTTGATTAAAAAAAGAAAATCATTCTTTTATTTTGTGTTATTTATTCCTATACAACTTTCCACTTGGGTGGCTAAAATCAAGAATCGTTTTTTTGATAGATCAAATACTCAAAGTATCGTGAAATTACTAATATACAAAAGTTTACAATTTTTGTTTGTACACAAAAATAGAAAAAACTACTCGCAATTCAAAGAAATAATCTCTAATTATACTTAGTATTTTCTATTAGTAACTAGTTTTTTATACTATTAATGATGGCCTGGTATTAAACACCCAAAACTTATTTTTCGATGTATGACGAATCGTAATTTTATGAATATAATATAAAGTTTGAAATCGATGATAATAGATTACTAAAATAGTAAACATTTCAATTTACTGCCATAATAATGCCTAAAACTAGAGTTATTAGGTACAATAATTGTTCATTTCATGATAACATGACAATATCTTCATTGATTATAACTATTATTAATGTAACGGAATTTTAATTAGAATGCAAGAAAATGGAAGAGAAGCCGGTTTGTTACTTTAGTTCATTAACGATTGACGAGACTGTTAAAGAAGAAAAGGACTTTTAAAACAAAAATTAAAACCGGAAAATTCATTTAATTAATAACAGTAATATTGTTGAAATTCTTTTCATAATGTTACAAATTTTTAATAATTACATTTTTCATGATTTTTTCTAATGAAGAGTTGAAAATGAGGTATTGGAGAATTATATTCAGAAAACGTAAAAAGAATTATTTTAAATCTACTTGTTTTATTTTCTTGTCAAATAAATTTCGTATTTACATTAAAATTGTATTCATTTTTCACGATGAATGTTTTCGAACATATCAATGGATTTTCGGGTTAAATTTAAGGTTAAATCGCCGGTTACACACATAAAAAAGCATTGTGTGATTTTAACTACATTTTCAATTTTAACGTTATTCAATTTTTAATTAACTTAATTACAAAATATCAATCTGGAAGAAAATTTATCAGCTACATATTTGAGATAGATCTTGGACAGTTTTGTTCATTTTTAATGCAGATATAATAGAAAATTTAAAAAAGGTATTTGCAATCATGTTTTGAATAACTTTTCTGAACAGTATACTTATCGTACTGTGGCCCTCGAACGCTCCTTTAGAGTTTATGACATTAGACTTTGGGAGTCTCTGCCACCTGACATTAGTAACATTACATCAATTGATACCTTCAAATCCCATTTATTTCGTCATCTTTTTTCCTGCGATAATCCTACCACAAGCTAAAAATCAAATTGATTTATAATTACGAAGTATATAAGTTATATCTCTGGTATTTCATGCTTGTTATATGTTCATTTATATTAGGCGTAAACCACACTGATGGAGTTAAGTTGTATTATGTAATTTTTTTTAATTGACTTATATCACTATGATTATTATTTTAATGTAACTTGAATTATATAGAGTCAACCGTAATATATATTTATTTTGTATTATTTTATTTTATATTAATTTTAAATTGTAAAACTCTAAATTGTATTAATCTTATTGCCACAAGGGATCGCAATCCCGTGGCAAAATAAATATTACTTACTTACTTACTTACAGTTATTAGGCAGGTTTTATTGTCGAATATGTGCACAGCTTCTATTCGTTTATTTCTATGCAAGATTTAGACAGTTGTAAGAAAAAACTGATTTACTGATTTGTGGCTAGTCATTATCTAGTTTGTGGACATTTTTTCTGCATATAGTTTTAAACGATGTAACTTAGCCAGAAAAAAGACTATAAACCGAAAAAAGTGTCTTTTATCGGATATTGGAGTTCCAATACCCGTTTAAGAGATTCTTTTACATATAGAAACAAAAATATTTATTTTACAGGTTAAAAGATTTTTAAAACATCTCGTAGTCGGTATAAACACAGCTTTTAACAGTTCAAATACACGTATTTTTACCAGTATATATGCGGTTATTTTTGGATATAAGAAAAATGATTACCTGCTATAATTCAGTTCACCTTCGCCGGTCATTGGGGGTCCAGCAAAGCCCACGATGAATTTAAAGGTAAATTCAATACTTCGTCCAGACTTAGTCTGGGTCGAAGTAATAATTCGTTTTATTAGTTTTAATTTGGAAATATTAGAAAACCTATCGGTAATTTAAAGTACTACCAATAAATTTCTATGCCGTTGTCTGACAAACGTCAGTATACTCGTGGTACGTCACAAAAGATCTCGTGGCGGGGTCCATCGGACCCCAGTGTGACTGCGGTGTTTACTTTGAAGAAAATAAAAAAGCTTTTATTTCATGATTCATGTGGTATAAATAGTCGAAATAATGCGTATTATACATCTATTATTGACTGTCAATAATATTTTGATACATATATTATTTATAGTTTTAGAGACGGCTTACAATTTAAGAGTTCGTAATATTCGCAAGCAATTAGAAAAGACTGAGGAAGTCTTAACTAAAGAGTCTTAACAAGAAAACTACTTTATTTGTTCAGTTATATATCTTATATTTAAAAATTATGTATAAATAAACAAAGTATTTAGGTAAAAATTGTGTATTTTATTTTTGAAAGATTATCCACTTCATTCATCTAAATAAATACCTTTTTTAAATTGTACATTAATAGACTATTTTTTTTCTACAAGATCGCAATCTGGAAATTACGTCCAGAAAATTTCATTAAAAAATATTAAAAATATAATAAGTTATGATTTTTTAAGTAAATAAAGTCATTTTTGCACTTTTTTTTATTTGTAATTTTCTTTACTGTGTTAGATGCAAACTTATGCGAATTGAACAATGGCGTCATAATTTGGGATGGTTGATCAACGTCTCAGAATTTTTGTAACTTGCTACGGCTTACTCTTCTAATGCAGGCACCATTTTAAGCGTTGGGGTCCGGTAGACCCCGTATGTCGTTCTTAGCATTTTTAGGAGGTGTGACCGGCGAAGGATAATGAACCAGTTTAGATAAAGATATAAAACCCGTTTCTAACCTATAAACACGAGATTCATAACTTCTTAGAAAAATATTCCTTTGTCGGCCGATACAAAATTCAAAATTATCAACAACAATCAGTTAGTTCATCGCATGTGCGGCCACATATAACTTCTGTCAACATCTGATAACTTTTCGTAATTGTAAAATTATTAAAATTCTTTGGGTAAATATTGTGTACATTCATTTTCAGAACTTAAATTTGGATAAAACTTCCCAGAATTTTTAATTTTCACTTTACGTTTGGTAAATTATGGTGGTAAATGGAGAATAATGCGATTTTCGACTATTCTGATGGGCTTGTTTGTGTATCAAAAGGACATTAGTGTAACGGTGATTTTTTTATACACGGAAAAAAATAGAACGTCGCTCCAGCCAGATTGTCAAGCTAAAACAGCTTCCCACTGTCCAGCAGATCGCGATGTAAGTCGCGAGTGCAGACGTAAAATGACAATTAAAATTCGAAATCCTCAACATTTTTTTTCTATAAATAGGTATACTTTTCTTATGTCTTTAATAATATTTCTACATAATTTCTAGACGATGTGGTTATTTATATTATTTTTATATGATTTTTTAAAGTCGTTAATAGTGAAAAAATCACTACTTTTTTCATTTTAAGGCTTCCGTATTGATTACCGTGTTAGATACGACAAAAATGTACTGAACCTTTTTTGTAGAGCACAAAATTTCCTACAAAAAAGTCACTAAGAGCCATAGTCTAATGTTAATACATACGTCACGAATAAGATAACTATCACTGTTCTAAAATTTCAATGATTTTTTCAATCACTTCCAATGTTTTTCATGCCGTACATATTAACATTAGACTATGACTCTCACTGACTTTTTTGTAGGAAATTTTGTGCTCTACAAAAAAGGTTCAGTGCATTTTTGTCTTAGCTAACACGGTAATCAATACGGAAGCCTTAAAATGAAAAAAGTGATTTTTTCACTATTAACGACTTTAAAAAATCATATAAAAATAATATAAATAACCACATCGTCTAGAAATTATGTAGAAATATTCTTAAAGACATAAGAAAAGTATACCTATTTATAGAAAAAAAAATTTTGAGGATTTCGAATTTTAATTGTCATTTTACGTCTTCACTCGCGACTTACATCGCGATCTGCTGGACAGTGGGAAGCTGTTTTAGCCGGACAATTTCTCCGTGTAAAAGTTTTTATTGATTCCTATCTTTGTTTATTACATAATATTCTATACATTTTTGGGATTTTTTTGTATCTTTGAAGTAACTCTGCGTGTGTAGGTTAGAAAGACAATAGTCATGTCTGAGCCGCACGCAGAGTCGAACTTACTACAAACAAGAGATTGATTCTTTTTCGCAATTGTTATTCCGGACGTTTTTTGTTACTTGTATTAAAAAAGTCCACCCATTCCTAATTGAAGGTGTTAAACACAAGTCATTGGTCCACGAGCATAACAAAAGGTGGGAAAAAGCGCGAAAATTTTCCGCGAATCTTTAACAATTTCAAACAACTTTTTAGATAATTTTTCTTCAAGTGTTTCTGATATATCTGTTTAAAAGTCGGTATTTTTTTACGTGGTATAATACAGATTCTTACCTATAAGAAACTAGTATTTTTAAAATGCTAAAATATGTGTTCTTTTAGCCATAATAAAACATTCTTTTGAAACATGAGAATTTAATAGAATATCTTTTACTCGATCATAAGTAAATGCTAAAAGATGAAGATTTTTATGGATAATATATGGGATTTCAGTAATTACAATTTTTCTTTTACGGAGTATAAAAAATCGTTTTAAAAGACGGGTTTATAACTAATAAAATACACCTTTCTCAGTGTATTCAATAAAAGTGGTCTGAAATTCTACCAAGGTACATTTTCATGAATTAATTAAAATACTTGTATTCAAATTTTCTCGATAGTATGGAACTTTTTTTCAGGAAAATGTAGGATATAACGGCATTTTACCACAAGGAGTTCAAACCAGACGGTAAGGAACATTTGTTCAAAGTGGTAGACCTGAAATTTAAAAAACGGATCATTTAAAAAAATTTTTGCTCTCAAAATCTTCAAGGAATACGAATTTTTTACAGCTTATTATTTCATGGATGCTGCCAACGTATAATAAATGAATGCAGTTGGCAAGGGTCAGAGCGTAACTTGTGCAGTCTTTCTCTTTCACACTGTTGAATGAACTTTGTTGAACTCTAGAGCACATGTGTAGATGCAAGTATACGTATTAGAGTAAATACATACTTGATGCAGCGGAACGGTATTTCGATCCATACAAAGCATATAGCACGAGTGACCGTTCCGATTCTCCCGTATGATTTAACTATTTGTAGTTCCCATAGTAAACAAAGACAAACATAATTACTAGAATATTTTCTGCAATTTTTAATTGTCATTTTTAAGTTACCATTAATTATTTATGTAATTGTCATGTGTGATTCGTTTATATGAAAATATTTTACACAATGCATCTGTAATTACAATTGTTCATATTGGGCAAAGTGGGCTATTTTTTTCATAATTTTTGTGACAAAAATTAATCATTTTTTTAATTGATAATCTCTGACTACTCTTTTTTAATGATACAAAAATCCCTTCTTAGATAATTGACTACACACATTTTTGTCATTGTCGACTTATACCCAAACGCAGGTTAATGTCGACATCATTATCGATAAAATAGGCTATTTTAATAAAACAGAATAAGTTTCTGACACCATTAGAAACAAGACCATTTACATCTGCCTATGAAATATAATTGATATTTAATAACATTTTATACAGTTATTTATTTTGGAAATTACTTCGATTCAGTTGAAGTTCGTTACTTTTATGTTTTTAGATCATTGATTATCAATTTGAAGTCAGTTTAGATAAAATTAAACTCTCACATCTACTCTAATAGTAGTTCTATACGCCATATTTATAACCAGCGATTCTGAAACCCTCCCAATAACCAATTACAGTTGGATCAAGTAACTTTTTACGAATTCGGTTCGCCATTTTAAATTTTTAAAATTTGAGATCAAATTCATAGTCTTAAGGTTTTCATAAAAACTTTGAGTAACAAATAGTTTTCCAAACAGAAAAATGCTTCAAAGGTTTCTGTAGATCATGTAACTGTACTGTAAACAACAGCAAATTTTAAATAAAAGTAATTGAAGTTATTTCTGTTTCTCTGATTGCATTTTCCATAATCCATCTTTGTTTTATAAATTTGCACCACCATTGACCTGTCACAAATGTGAAATTTTTAGAGAAACTGATATTTTGCAAAAATTCATAAACTTATTGAGGTTATTTTTATTTTTAAATTAGATCAGAGATAGTTTAATATAACATTTGTAGAACTATTTAAAACTGTTTATTTTACAGTACTTACTTTAGAAGATAAATAGTATTATTAATTTTTGCTAAATGTTACCGATGAATTTGAGTCAATTAAATTTTGAATTGCAGTTTGATATTTCTAAAAATTGAAACAATTTCTCTCATTTCCATGAAGGTTTTTAATCTTCGATTTTTCATTCTACGAAAAGGATAATTAAATATATGAATAACGATTTGATTCTTGATGTCTGCAACCAATTTCATGTTTTTTGATATTTTTCGAATAGGAATCCTTTTCTAGGCTGAGTCAACATGAAAATATTCTATGCAACGTAGCATCTGTAATTACTAAAAATGGCATGGAAATGTCAATAATAATTTTAGTTCTTGACATCTGAATCCAATTTCGTGATGTTTTTAATCGTTTTCAACAGGAATTCCCTGATGTGCTGGACTAAAATTCATTTTTGTCAATGCTTTTAAATGCACTAAAACGTATATAGTTCAATATTATATGTCTTACATAGTCATTATTTATTTTGACTGAAAGCAAGAATATAAAAATCTTCTGTATTTTAATACTTGTTTATTAAAATTATTAGTGAATTACTACAATGTAAATCAAACAATTTTACAAATTTCTTATTTTCGTGTACACAAATTATTAAATATATCTTTTATATAAACTACTAAACTAAATAAATTGAAAATACAAACCGTGTAAAAATATTTAAATAATGATTCTAATTTTACTAGAATATTACACGATTGATATACAAAGAAATTAATTATATAAGTGGTATAAGTTCATAAAAGTATGCGTGATTAAAAGATATTTGAATTACACGAAATTTTAAGTACTAAAACAAACATGAAAATTTAAATAATATAAAATAAAAATTGGACAAACATTTGATTCTGAATGAAAATAATATATTGCCTTATTACTTATGAAATTCTTTACCTTTTTTATAAATGATAGTTTTATTAAAACATATTTCTTCTTTTTCGTTTATAGAATGTGTTTTCGTTTGCTGGTAGATTAACATCTTTATGAAATGGTAATATATTCTGCACTCAGAATAATATGTTGGACAAATCAAGCATTTTTTATTAAAGGACAAAGGACCTAGTCGTTAACCTTTCTTCTTACTTATGTATTATTTGTGTCAATTTATTTCACCATTTCATTAATTTATTTTAAACTATGAAATTTTTGTATACATCTAATTAAATTATACATCTAACTAAAATATTTAAGTCAAATTAATTAACTATTTATTGATTAATATAATACAAAGATCTGACGGATAAAAAAACATCGATAAATTAAGCAATTAAAAGTACAAATGTGAATAAAATTAATGCGAGATAATGGCATATTATGCATACGACAGTGACAGTAGAACAATCTTAATAAGTTTGGTGTTTAAAAAAAATGGGACTCCTATATTACAGGGGTTACAAAATTCGTGTTTTTCAAAGTTCATCATTAATTACTAGCTATATTCGAGGCAAAACTATTCCAATGCATTTAATTGAATAATTTTCAAGATACGCTTGAAATCAAGATTAATTAAATTGAAATTGTGCATTTAAAAAATTTGAAGAACCACAACCAGTAATTTTTTAAGGTCAAACGTATATTTTAAGGTATATTCACATATTGATTTTGCCATTGATTAATGAATGGCAATTTATTGCTATATTTATATGTTTCATTATAATTTATAGTTAATGATGTGAAAATGGTCCCTCAATGAAATTTAAGTAAATTATTATTAATTGAAAATGAATAAAATATTAGGAATCGTAATATTAAGTTAAAACCTAGGTTAGGTTATCGAAGCACTATTTTAATTTTTATATAATAAAAGGTAAACTCCTAATCGTTATAATAATTATTTTAATATTGGAATAAAATTATTATTTATTAAGCGGTCAAGAAGTTACGGATATATAGAAATGGTTTCAAAACCGTTTCTTTCTTCTAATCGTTATACATAATATTTTACATTTTTTACAAATTACATCACTTTTAAAATTTAAATTTACGTTTAAATCTTACGTTAAAATTACAGATTTATTAATTGTCTTCGTTGTGCACCCCATTTCTAATAATATAATAAAACATTAGCAAAACTAAATTATTACTGTTGTTTCCGACAAGTAGACTTTAATAGTGTGCAAAATGACTGAAAACTACAAATTCCTTTTACTTGTAACCTCATAAAACGATGTAACTACTGCAGAAACACGTTATCCTTATTTCGCTTCTTTAAACGGATAACTACTGACATCTTTATTGCTTTCAAATAGGTACTTTTTATCCTAAAGGCACGGATAACCATTTTTTAAGACTTTTGTGTAAGGTTTATTATTTTTTATCGTTAATATGTCATGGCTTCATTAAATCAATATTCAAATTTGAAATTAATCAAATTTATTGTCAATCTACTCTTCCTATCCGGACAGAAAGATTTCAGAGTTTTTTTCTGTATATTTCGGCAGTTGAAATTATGTAAAATATACTAAAAATAAGTTCATCATGGTTCGAAAGTTATGATAGACTAACACGTGTTTTCTCGAAAACTACATTTCTTTATTTAAGCAAAACTCCTAAGCCAATTTTTATCAAAACTTAATGTTTTTTAAATCTATGAATAAATTATCCATAATTTGAACTAAAATCTTATTGATTATTGCGTATTAAAATTTTTATCAATAAAGTAACGAACATTTTTAATCCACACATAATTTTTAAAAAGCCACTCTTTCGTTATTTTTAATGTAATTTCATTTATTCTGAATTTAACCATAATCTTATACTAAAGTATAAAATATTTTTATTTGCAGATTCTGATGATTTTTACCAGAATTCCACACCAGTTGACTTCCTCATTTCCGCACTGGACAACGTTACGTCGTATTCTGCTTCAAAATATGCACATATTATCTTCACAATTTGTATAAGTTTCTAAAGGTACCAGAAATATACCCGAATAAAGTCAGTGTCTGTGTCATTTACTTTTTCAAAAAATTAAGCCATGAAAATTGTCAAAATTCTTTTTTAGAAAAACTTCATCCTTAAGTTAATTTTAAAGCACTGAGATTCGTTTGTAAGTAAAAGTGTAACTTTATTTGTAAATTTTATAAGAATAGAAAATTTAATTATTTTTTATATGAATTTTATATTTAAAAAATTAGCAACGTTTCGTATTCTTTTACCATTGATGAAAACAATATCAGAAATGCTTCTAAAATCTTATTTCTTTTTCGAATTTTTTTACCACAAAAATAATCAACTATTCAAATAACAATTTTTCTGACACTAATTTTACGTGTCAGAATGAACAAATGTTTGAATTATAATAAATTTGAAAAATATTTATTATATTTTTTTACATACTATGCGTAAAATTTGATTTTACACATGTCGAAAAATACCGTTCGATACATGGGTGTAAGAATTCGATTTTACGCACCGGTCCTATCTAATTGCATGTTAAATAGAGGTGCGTAAAATCGCATTTTACGCCCTTGTATCAAAAAATACTATTATAATAAGTTTCCTTGAATAAGAAATACTAATTTTACTACAATAAGCACAAATAATATACAAAGGAATAGATTCCATAAAAAGAATTTCAGTGAGAACAAAAATCCAGAAAATTTTTATATACTTAAAACTCAATTATGCGTTATGATACTTTATTTGAATTTATTGTCGATAGAGTTTCCAAAAAACAAAAGTAAAATAAAGTATCAGAGTGCATAATTGATTGAAAATTTTCCAAGGAATCCAAATTTCGGTTCAGATTTCTTATTCAAAGCTGCGCATGCCCAAAACGGAGCGAAAAATAGGACAAATCGCTGAATAAATAGAAGTTTCGCGCTATTTTAAAAAAATATAGCAAAAAACTAAAAAAACCCAGATTACCTATATAATCATTTCAAAGTATGTGCTTTTAACTATCTTTTCTGAAAATTTTAGCAAAATCGAAATAGGTATTTTTAAGTTATTAATTTTAAATGAAAAAGTCATTTTTCAATCTGCTGTTCACGCGTTAAACTTTACCTAAAGAATGTAAATGGGACTAAATTCCTTGGCAAATTTTAAATTGGGTTTTAAAGCAAACATGTGTTTTTAAAATTTAATTTTAAAAAATTTCATCAAATATTACTAAATTGAAAATTGTGAGGCTTCTATAAAGACTTGAAATTTGACCTAGACACATATTTTTCGATGTAGAAAACACCAGTAAAATTTCAGACAAATCCAAGAACCTCGACTGCGAACTGTTAAATTTTGACATGGAATGCCCCATTCGTACTGTCAATGAAAGTATGTTTCTTTTTTTCAAGTAGACATTTGCATATATTTATTAAAATAATAATTTATTTCAAAATGTTTAATGTACATTTTGTCTAAACTGTTATTCTTCATTCTGAAATGTAAAAAATAATATTAATTTTCGAAAATATTAAACTCATATAAAATATAAAGTATTTCATGTATTTGTTAGTACTGTATACATAAAAACCTTTATTGTGATACGTAGTTTAGAAAATAATTAATCATAATATACTTAAATTATTTATAAATCAATTATCCATAGCTTCTAAGAAATAACCTACACTTTATATGATTAGTTTTTGCAATATATAAACGATTTATTATGAAAAAAAGTTGAATTAAAAATAAATAAATATTTTAAATTACACATATTTTAATTTTAATCAATTTATTATCGATTAGGTAGTGTTTATTGGCAACCAGTTAATTTAATAATACTGTAGAAAACGTTTTATGGATGCAGGGAAGTAACAAAGTATACCAGAGAAGATTCTCATCGGAACCAGTTTACCACATAATGATACTGGTTTTTATTGGAGACAAATGCCAGTATTAGAGTGTAAAAATGAGCGTATATCTTCTCAAATATGTTACTGAGCACATAAAGTGCACAATAAATCATAACAATGTATGTCTTATTCTAAATGAATACCAACATTAATCATAATATTCTATTACAAATATTTTCGATTCGTCACAAGTAAAAGTTTTAACCGAGAAAATATTTAAGACAAGTTTTCGGGTGTTTTTCGATTCTGATTACTTTGATATGAAAAGCGATTTCTGATTAAAAATTGACAGTAACTAATAGAAAATATACAATATGAAATACGTCAATTCCAACGTTATGTAATTAAGTATAATTTTGAGTTATAAGATGTCTACAAATTAAGACAAATTTTATTTAGTATTCATGAAAATAAGAAAAAAGTCTATTTATTTTATTGAATTATAGGACTGAATTAAGAAATTTTAGCCATAATATTAGTACCGCTATTTTAGTATATCTTGTCTACTTTTTATTTAGTTACTAAGATATATGATTGAATCAATGTAATTTTGTAAGACTTCGTTAAATTCTAAATTTCATTCATTACTTTTTTAGTTGTTTAAGCTAGTCACAATAGTTAAAAAGTAGTCATTTTAGTAGTGAAGATTTTTTTATGTGTACGTTTTAAAAAAATGACTATTTTCTGAAAATTGTTGTTATACATTTTATTAAATCTTATTTAGTTTAAGAAAACAGCTTGTTTAACAAATATCTCTTCTTTTCTATGCCAATAAATATTTAGTTACTTTGATATATGACTTTTTTAGTAAGCGTATAAGATAATTAATATTACAATGATACGTAAATTAATTTTCGAATTAAATTTTTGTGTACAAAGCTTTATTAATCTTTGTTATAATGCAGACAGTATAGATACGATTGCGATATCTCTGATCCGAAGCTAAAAGCCTTCTTTTCACTTCTTAAGTTTAGATATCTTTTTGATGTCCACCGTAGGTCAATGACTTTTCGTCGAATCTAGATGATAGATAAAATATTTTCTCATTATAGATTTTCACATTCTTCATTATAATTTTGCTTTTACATCGATAGATTTTAAAATGATTTTCACTTAATTATTAACTTGTCACTAAGTTTAATCTTCATCAGTTATTCTTTTATTTCTAACGATTGAATTTTTTAATGCTTCTATTTATGAAGGTGATTTAAAACGCTGTGAAATATAAGGACAGTATAGTATACGCTTTTTCTGAAGAAGAATTGAAAACAGTTGTAACGAGACGTGTTAATTTACGCTGGTAGCTTAAATTACTGCAAAAAAAGAGTGACAATAGCCTTGAACTACTGATTGTTATATTCTTTACGTAACGAAACACTCGTGAAATTGAAAAACAAAAAACTTTTCTTTGTTTGTGCTTTTCAAGTAGCTTAGAAAAGTAAAAGTGACTAAGAAGCATATCAAATTGTATTTCTATTACAATTCGAAATATAATTTTTACACAATGGCTTGATAATATTTCAAAATTATCGCTGAGGAATCTGGTTATTACACGAATGATTTTCCTATAAGGAATATCTGAAAATTTCAACAAATGCTTTGCCGATTTTTGTTGGTTATTGTTGGTTGATTGGTTCCTTAGTTACTTTTATAATAATGCCAATTTAGGAATTAATCTCTCTTAATTTAATCATTTTTAGGATATAATATTTCTTTTTGATTATTCATATTTTTTATTCACGTGTCCGTAAAGAAGACACTTTACGGACTCTTTCTAGTCCGTAAATTGCGATTTTTCTTTACGGTAACTCCTTTCCGCACTTTACGGAATAAAAAGAGTCCTTAATGTGCCCATATTTCGAACAGTGTATAAAAAAATAGCTTCGCTGGTCCTCGGAGGCACAATCTCCACTTGGTCCGTAAAACCCAACTTTACGGCCTAGGGCCGAAATAATATTTTTGATACAATGCTTTAAAATCTAACGGATGTGTGTCGAACATTATTTTTCCGTTCTGAAAGCTGTCAATATTCGATTTTGGAGGATTGCATTTAGTCCGTATGGGTTATGTTTTTGACGGCGCAGATTCATGTTTCACGTGATCCGTGAAATTTAATTTTACGGACTAAAACTAGGTCGTAAAATTGAACTTTACGGCCTAGGACCGAAAAGTACTATTTTGTTATCTTTTAAAATGTTCTAAGACTGTTAATTTATGTTTAATTAAAGATTGTAAAAATCTTTAAGAATTTTGAATATATTTTGTTTTCGTTTACAATTATTTAAATTTCATTAATTATTGTATAATTGGCAGTAAAGTAAAACGAACAATTTTTATATGAAAATAAGGAAGCCGGATGTTTTTTCATCCGCGTTTGATAGAAACCATCAAAATGTCTTTATGTCAAAATCATCATTTTAATTGGCCGGCTACTGTTTGCTTTGACAGTTTTTTTAAATGTACATTTCCAATACTTAAAAGTTATATTTTCGTTATTATGAGATATGCAGATTAACACTAGGTAATTCCTTAAATAAATTTCCTTTTTTAAATTTCGTTTGAATGCTTAAACAGTTACTAGCAATTTTAAGTCAAATTCACTGAATTAAAATAGTCTTAACTGGCCAATAAAATTCGTGTGTACCCTTCATATTAAAAATTTGATTATAATAATTGTTTAAGTTCTTTAAAGAAGGAATTTTTTAAGAAGAAAATTGTAAACATTGGTAACATAATCAGTAGTTTCAAGCGCCGCTGAATACGAATTTGATGACCATTTTTCTAAATTTAAAACTATGGCGAAAATTTAAAAATTGTGACAAATTGTGTTTTTTATAGGCACCCGGAAGGGAAGAGAGGAAGGAAGGGAATCTAATGTCATTTTCTACTGACTTAAAATGGCTAATTTAAAATAGCAGACAAAATAATTTAAAATTCATGCCAATCCACGAAAATCACTACTTTTTAGATTCATTTCGGGTTATTTATAAGAAAATAGAATAATACTTAATAGGTAATATTTTCGATGAAATAGAATTCTAATGAAAGGTTAGGTTTGTGTAAAGAATAAGCACATATATCAATTCAATTTAAAAAAAATAAAACTTCAATAGTGTTTCTGCAATATCTGGTAATTGCGTTCTATTTATGAACGGAATATTGATGGGTGCATCCTTGATGCTACAATCGTCTTTGTCATTGTAACCGTCGTCGTTTACTTAATCAACCGCACCATTTGTAACTGTTACATTGTTTTAATTATCTACGTGAAATGTCATTTAGTGCTCACATGTGGGAAGTTAACATATCCATTATCCAAATGTGACTTGATATGTTTATCTGAATTGCCATGTCTCTTTTCACAACTGAAAAACTAAAAACAGATTAAAATGAATGTCGGTCTGTAATTCATCGATATTTATAAATGCCTTAGTTTGCATTAAAAAAAATATAGTTTATGTAAAAGAACATAAAATACTGATTAGTAAATGTAGATAGCATTCCCAATATTCTGCCATCTTTTTTTGGTTCGACAAGTAGTTTTCAATCATAAAATTACCTCTTTCCATTGTTTTATTTATTGTCGTATAATGTTTTATTTTGTTTATATAAAATTAATAAATGTCATTATAAAATTGACATAAAATCTGTATGCAGCGGTCCAAAAATTCCGAGTAGTCATTTTTGCCATAGTCCATATTGGATCCACCATTTTGAATTTATAAAAACTAAGTTCCAAAATTAATAGATGACTTCTATGATTTATATAAGGATATTTATTTAATAGTATTTAAATGACAAGTACTTAAATGATATTTATATAGTACAATACGTAAAATTAAAGTCTATTAATTCAGGAATCGAACGAAAAAAGCGAAAAAACACGACTGATTTTCTAGTTAAAATTACCAAACAAAATTAGCTCAAAAACTTATCGAAAATCGGAGTGGAAAGAAGTATTATTTATTACAAAAAAGCCTAATTCTATAAACAAATGTCTGTAACTATTTAGGGATGTATTGCAACCCAAAATATATCCAACAAAAGTTATATAAATTAAAATGGCTATAAACAGGTAATAACAGTATTTTCTCTATTTGTCGCCATTTTTTAGATAATGCCTAGAGATCTTGCAACTTATTACAATGTTGATCAAAACGAATTTTATTATTACATTTTTAGTACTTTCTGATGTAGTTTTGATGCAACATTTAAACGTGAAATAACTTTTTACTGTTAGCTTTTAACTAATAAAATAAACAAATAGAAGAAAGAAAAGCGCAAATAAACACAAGAAAAAACTAGCAGTTTTCAGTTTCAAAAGTTAAAACTTAGCAATTAAACGTTTACGTTGCATTGGCCTAATGTCAATGCAGTCTATTGTAATATGGTATTAATTGTTATTAAAATTATGCGACCAGACTGTGAGGAAATTGAGGAAAGTGATATACAGTGGTACCTGCGAAATTGACTGTCGTCCGTACCGACGACCTCCAAAATTCACTTCAAGTTGCGAAAATGAACGAAAGAGAGTTGATCCCAACTTTACTTTTTCTGAACCTTGCATGCTTAAAAGGCGATTTGTCAACATTTTAATTATTTTCAATCAAGCTTTAAGTTAGCGAAAAATCACTGCAATAATTATTTCTCTTTTATAGATAATACATTAAACTGTTTGAGAGAAGAGTAGGGGAAAGCGTTTCTATAGCAGCCAATTTCGAAGACTTCTGTCGAGACAATTTTACAAGTTAGTCAATTTTGAGGGGGTCAGCTTCGTAGGTCCTATTTTAAAATGTCTATTTTGTCCAACATAACCTCACTTTTCATAGCAATATGATCTAAAAAGAGAATTTTTGAGCGTCACTAGCATTTTTTACATAAAAAATACCTACACAATGCAAAAAAGAACTTTCTAAGACATTATCTCAAAAATGGCAACAGATACAGAAAATGACGTTCTTTCTTTTTTACAGAGATTCTCAGTGACAAAAAAGATCACTTCACCCATTCCATGCCATTGAAATTGACTCTTTATATATTAGTATTCATTTTTGTTGTTATTATTGATACTAACAAATAAGCATTTTGATAATAGAGTCATATAGAGCACGTAATTCTCTTTAAATTATAAAAATATACTTTAGGATCAATATTAACCGTAATAATCAAGGTTTAATTAAAAAGAAAAATAAGGCCCCTGGATTCTATGTATTTACATGTATTTCAAGGGCCTTCTCTATTCATATTTAATTTCAACTCGATATTTAACTGATAAAATCGCCGAAACTAAGGTTTATTATGATATTGTCAAAAACATATAAAATAGAAGATTATAAACTTAACATAAATCTCTCAATACAATAAAGATGAAATAATTTTAAAATGAAACAGAAATAACAATGGAAAAAAGTTTTTTTTTAATTTTTCGACAACTCCGAAAAGTGACTTCACAATGAGGAAGTTTGTAAGCTTTACTATTAAATTATATATTTATTAAAGAAATGTATGTTAACTTTTTGTACTGAGATTTGTAAAAAAAATACGTTTGTGAAAATATTTTTCATGTATTAGATTTTTTGAGAATACAAAAATCTTGAAGAGGACTGCATACTGACAGTCGGAATGTCATTTTGAAAAAAAGAATTTTTTGTTTTTATTCTTTTCTAAACAACCAGTCCATACTCCGGTCTGATAAAGAAAATCAGGAAACAAAACTTTTCACTTAGGAAAATACGGAGAAGAAGAATTTAAAATAAAATAGAGGATTATTAGGAATTTTTTCAAAATTTAAAAAACTGGCTAATTGTCGAAAAATTGCGTTTAAGATTTTTTATTCTTTCTTTATAAATGTATTAAAATATTTTTATCAGAAAAGTCATTTAAAAAACTACAAAAATCTGGTACTACATCTGTTGTGTTGTACTAATTTTGTTGTCTCATTCGTGTTTAAATAAATTAACTGAAGTGAAGGATAACGTATAAAACGATTAACAAATTTTTTTTAAATATGTACTTTAGTTCTTGAATTTTGTTCAGAAAGTTTTCTCCGAAATAGGTAAATAAAAACTAAATTAAAACAAAATATTTAGTTATTTCTTTATTATACCTGCATTCTGATAATTACTTTCCACGTGTGGTTCTAAAAATAATATAGTTATTTGTATGGTAATTGATGATAAGCTATATTAAAATGACTAAAATCATAATAATTAAGCAGATACAAAGCTTGGCTACGAATACAAGATTAGACTAGAAATAGAATTGGACTACGAGTAAAAACAAGCTATAAATAAAATTGAACCTGTTCATTCATTCTGTTTCATAACAGTCGTAACCTTAAACCGAATATACTAAGCTAACTGAATGCCCTCCTTTCCTCTTTCTCACTCACTCTTTCGTATTGTTTCTATCTGTCGAGTGACTTGAACTAATAGTATGCAGTGTACGTATTATTTAACCCTTAATCTAATCAAATAATCTAATAGAAAATCGTTACTTGGCGGTTTTCGTAGTTGATTATTACGAATTCGATATGACTTTTTCTAAATTAAAAATTGCGGATAAAAATCTGAAAAACGCTGAAAATTGTTATTCGTACTCTCTAAATTCCTTGGAGTGAAAATTTCAATCTAAGAAGAATGGCATTTATCTCCATCAAGAGTGAAAGACAACAAATTCACTCCTTGAAGAATGAAACTCTTCGTGAAAGAGTGGCTCAATTTTCACTTTTAAAGAGTGAGAATTCACTCCAAAGGTGAACCACTCACCTTTCACTTTTACTTGGAGTGACCTGTGACGTTGTCCCCCGCAAAAGTTTTATTCAAATTTCACTACAATTGAAGTGAAATAATCACTCCATACTTTTGCCAAATTCAAAATTGCGAATTCAATATTTCAATAAAAATCTGAAAAATGACGAAAATTGTTACTCCTACTCTCTAAATTTCTTGGAGTGAAAATTTCACTCCAAGAAGAATCCTGGAAGAGTGAACTTTCACTCTTCCTGAAGAAGAGGTTGAATTTTCACTTTTAAAGAGTGAGAATTCACTCTAAAAGTGAGCCACGGTTTCAATATGGCGGATAAAAATCTGAAAAATGACGAGAATTGTTACTCTAAGAAGAATGACATTTCACTCCATCAAGAGTGAAAAAAAAAATTTACTCCTTGAAGAGTGAAATTTCACTCTTCGTGAACGAGTGGCTCAATTTACACTTTTAATGAGTGAGAATTCACTCCAAGTGAAAGTGAAAGGTGAGTGGCTCTCTTTTGGAGTGAATTCTAACTTTTTAAAAGTGAAAATTCAGGCTCTCTTTCACGTAGAGTGAAATTTCACTCTACCAGGATTCTTCTTGGAAGTAGAAGTAGGAGTAGGAGTAACAATTTTCGTCATTTTTCAGATTTTTATGGACCATATTGAATTCGCAATTTTTAATTTGGCTAAAAGTATGGAGTGATTATTTCACTTCAATTGGAGTGAAATTTGAATAAAACTTTTGAGGGGGTCAACGTCGCAGGTCACTCCAAGTAAAAGTGAAAGGTGATTGGTTCACATTTGGAGAATTCACTCCAAAAGTGAGCCATTCACCTTTCACTTTCACTTGGAGTGAATTCTCACTCTTCAAGGAGTAAATTTTTTTTTGTCATTCTTGATGGAGTGAAATTTCATTCTTCTTAGAGTGATATGTTCACTCTTAATAAAAAGTGGCTAAATTTTCAAACCAAGAAATTTAGAGAGTATGAGTAACAAACAATTTTCGTCATTTTTCAGATTTTTATCCACCATATTAAATCCGCAATTTTGAATTTATCAAAAGTATGGAGTGATTATTTAACTTCAATTGGAGTGAAATTTGAATAAAATTTTGAAATCCTAAGTGTATCAACTGTCATCTAATAATACAATTATAAGTTCATAAACAAACATAAGACTTTATTATTTTTAATAAAAAATAATCAATTTCTATATTTTCATAAATTATAAGATGTATCAATCAATTTTTCAGCATATTTGAATGTAGCGAAGAAGAATGGGTGCGAATAAAACTAACATGAAACTTCTTTAATTTCTAATATTATATTACTGTTTTTATTTTACTTGTGTACACTAAATAATTACAGATATCATAAAAGATATTTAAAAAAATATAATCTTTTTAAAGACAAACCATGTTCAAAATGTTTAAGCTAATTTTCTGAGGTGATTTTATTGCGAATTAAGGTAACTGTATTAATTTTAATGTCTCAATTATTGGAATATACTCAAAAGTTTCATAAATTCCTTGTTGTTGCCAAGATTGCGTTTTTAAATTAAACCTTTGATCATTTCGGTCATCAAGTGATATTTCAATGTGATGAATGTATTTATGTTTTTTAAGAGCTTCACTTGACCTATTGACGTATTTAATTTATCTCATAAATTACTAATTTCAAAAATAATCATGAGATCTTAACCCATTTATCCCCTGAGATGCACATTTTTTAGTTGATTTTCGACTTTCATTCTCATCAGGAAATAAAATTATTCGCCAAGCTCTTTCGCTTGGTGCGGTCAAAATTGCATTTAAATTCCGTCAAAAACCAATATGGCGCATTTTAAATAAAAAATGAATAAAATTCTGTGCGTTTGGTTTTTTGTGAATTTTTTTTTGCATTAATAATGCTGTGGGATCGATGCCTATTCGCAACCAAAACTGCACAAAATCTATGAACTTCAACTAGAAATTTGTTCGTTTAGTCCCGAATCAACCTAACCTTTATAAAACGTCAATATGTTGAAAAAATGGATGAATTTTTTTGAGAAATTTTTTTCTTTATCACTACAAACTTTAGAGAAAATACTCCCCAATTTTATCAGCATACAACGATACATTTTTTAATTTTTCGAAAATTTGAAATTTTGAAACAAAGTAATTTAAAAAATCTGACAAATTTGAGAAGGTTCTTTAGTTAATTCTCAGACATTTCTGCTCTGTGGAGATTTCCTCTAAAGTCTACAGTTTTCAAGAAAATGAATTATTAAACTTTCCTAGATTTCAAAACAAAGATTTTTTTTTTTTGAAAACTATAGACTTTAGAAGAAATTTCCATAGAACAAAAATATATTAGAATTGACTGAAGAATCTTCTCAAATTTTTTCAGATTTTTTAAATTACATCTTTCAATATTTCGAAAATTCCTCCATTTTTGCAACATTCTGACGTTTTGAAGAGGTTAGGTTGATTCGGGACAAAACAAAAAAATTTCTAGTTGAAGTTCATAGATTTTGTGCACTTTTGGTTGCGAATAGGCATGAATCCCACAACATTATTGATACGAAAAAAAATTCACAAAAACGAAACCCACGGAATTTTGTTCAATTTTTATTTAAAATGCGTCATATTGGTTTTTAAAACAATTTAAATGCAATTATGACAACAACAATCGGAAGGGTATACTCGCATATTCTAGGGATGGTCACTTTCAAGCCCATGTTAATCTTATTTCCCGTTGAGAATGAAAGTCGAAAAACAACTAAAAAATGTGTATCTCCAGGACTTAATGAGTCAAGGTCTTCCAATTAATATTATTTTTTTTTTTAAATTGTATTGAGACATGTTTGCAGTTAACGCACTTGCACTTTTTATAACGTCTAGTCGAAGTTTTTAATCAGTTTTAAATTTTAAAATTTTTGTACATTTTTTTATTTTTTATTATTTTTTTAATAAAGTGAGTTTTTAAAGTTTTAAAAAGAACGTTAGATTTGGTAGGCATAGCCCTTAGAATTTATATTTATTCAAGAATAAAGCCTATCTTAAACCACTATTGTTTTTGTGTACTTTTAGCCTGGTCTTGAGGGGTCTGTAGGTCTATCCTACATACGATTTGTTACAATGTAGGCACGGTATTTTGAAGACTCCACTTTGTTTACCAAAAGGTAATATATCTTTTGCTGGTTTACTTTTGGCGATGGTTATTTTAAAGGGTGTTGCAACTACTTGAATATTATTGATCATATAAAAAATTAATTTTTTTCATAAATTTACACATCTAGTACAGAAGTTTAATTAATAAAGAAGACTTTTCTTAATTAACGTTTCTGGTTTGTAAAAATCATTAAAGACATCAATTTCGATTTTTGTTCAGAATCAGCTAAATATATTTTAATGTTGCAAAATTGTATATCTGAGAAATTGTTTATAATTTTGTTTACGTTATTTAGACGCACTCGGAATAAAATTTCTATCACAATGAAAGAATTCCATACAAAACCTATACATCAGCGGTTTCAGCAACGGTCTATCACTGTTTGTCATTCAACTTTAAAGAAACATGAAATATATTGCTTTCAAGGCTAACGGAACAAAGCTATTAGAAATACTGTTACTTCTCATGCAATTTCAATGTAATCCAATGGAAAAGGTATGATTATCTGCATTAACCTTTACTGAAAATTGCACTTTAACGACAAGTTTAACAAAAAACTATATATTTATTTTCATCTCATTACAAGAAAACATCCAATTGACAATGATTCATCGTTTATTTTCGATCCATTTTGTACACTAAGGTAATTTTAACCACGACACGAGAAAACATGCGTTCTAAAAATGGGAAAGGCTAAAATGTTTTTGGGTTGATTACGTTTTTCTATGTCAAGTTCAGTAGTTACCCTTTAAAAATATTCAGTGTAATAAATTGAATAACAAATTTTAGTGTCCCAACTAAGACATTGAGGACAGTGAATTAGTTTTAAAATATACTGTTATTTTAGTAGATTTTGATTCTTAGATAATACTTTTTTTATTCAGTATTTATTTATCTATAATTTGCTTGTTTCAATAGAAAACTAAAATACATATTTAGTGAAAAAAAATATTAAAAATATAAAAGAATTGTACTAAAATAGAATGTTAAAATAATAGTACAAATTTTAATTAAGCTGCAGGACTCTTTACAATAGCAACATTTGTAGAAGTACTTAATCAAAACTATTTACTTAATATTTCAATTTTAATTTATAAACTATTAAAAGTTATAACATTTTGTAAAATTTAATTTAATAAAATTGAAGGGGGCTTAGTAGTAAATTCTTTTGACAACAAAATAAAAAGTTGTTAAATAATCCTAATCGTGTGTCTAAAATCATCTGTAATGAATCGATAAATTAAATTAAACATTTGAAAGAAAAAGTTAGTTTTGAAGATGTTAGATTTAATGGTGCATATAGAATTCTACTAAATAAAATTAACTTTGTCTATAACATTTCTATTTTTAATACTCAATTTTATCCAAAACTATTATTTATAAAACTAAATGTCATGTAACTTATTACTTATCACGTCAACTAGAAAGTTTACAAAAATGCATTTTTTATATACGATGATACCAACATGACATCAATTTTAAAATTAGATAGTTTTCTAATTTTAGTTTAATCTTAAATTATGCATTAAATTGTCATACAAATTAAAAACATTTTTAACGAATTAAACACAATAGAATAATTCTTCGATAATCGTGTATTTTTCGACGAAAAGCAAAGAAAGCTGTTCTTAAATAAAACCGAAAAAGCAAATTCTGTACGTGTGAAATAGTAACTGATAACACAATGACTTAATTTTTACTTGCAAAAAGTGCAGAGTAATGTTGACTCATTGCATAATAATGTATGTCAGTACAATGCCGACATTTGACATTATTTTCATAATGAGTCGATTTTTATTGGGTCTTATTGAATACGTTTAAGATTGAGGAAACGTTTGTGAGTATAAGGATATCTTTAACGACTTTTCAGGTGAGCCAAAAAATACTTTCCGAATTAATTAAATTAAATTCGCGAATTAAATAAACATTTATGTATATAAATTCCAAATGACCCAAGCTATTAATGAGATTTTGTAAAAGTATCGGAACGACAGCATGGAATAAATAGGCTAATAATAAATGCCATGAGATACATGATGTTGCCAGTGTTACCTTAAAGGTTAACTGATACGCCTATTAGCGATGTTACAATTTTTAAAAATTCTATAAATAACTATTGGTCAAATGAAAAATCTGAGGTAACCATTCAATTCAGCATAAAATTTGTTATATAAAGACATATATAGCTCATTTTGGTAAAAAAATGAGTGGTGTTGCTTCTAAAAGACGATAAAATACATATCTGCACTGAACAAAATTGACTTAACAAATTCAACTACCATTGAGAAATTGAGTCGAGAGTAGTTAAAAGAAATACTTTTTTTGTTATTGTAACTTTGTTGATGTTCTTAATTTTACTATTTTTACTTAAGTTAACATTATTTACTCAGTAAACGAAAAAGTATACCGAATGGAGATGAAGAAATGCGATACTATGCATAAAACTCAAAAAGGCATGCATTAATATAATAAAAAAGCCAATAACTACACCAAAAATACTCCACTAAAAAAAATTTCCAGAAAAATTCTTAGTTGATTTGACTACTTTTAACGCAAAGTAGTTCGATACGCTTCAATTTGCAGTTACTACCTTAAAGAAGTTAAATCAACTAAAAATGTAGTTCTGCTAAATTCAATTAAAAATATATCGCTCCAGCATGTTGAATAATAGTTTTTACTGTACTAGGTAGTTAGACTCTAAAAAATGTTTTTAAATGTAGAAGAATTAATTACCAAAATATCGTTTCCATAACTGTATTTTATGTTGATTTAACTCCTTAATGGTTGTAACTATAACCTATAAAACTATTGAGGACATATTCAAATACTTTCAGTAGTTAAAAAGAAGTCAAATCAACTAAGATTTTTTTCATTGTGGTCAAATCCACGTTTTTAACCTTTTTTAAACTGGGTGTAATTTAACCCTTAAAGCGCCCTGGGGGTACTGGGAGACTCCACACATAAATATTACATTTTTTCCCCTTCTAAAGCTGCACTTTTACAGCATTTTTTTATTATTGTATTTAGCCAAAAATTGGAAATATACAGAAAAATTTATTAGACTTTTTGGTAGTGTTAAAAGTCGAAAGAAAAAAATGGCAAATTTTAACATTTTTAAAATTTGACAACTGCGAAACTATAATGTCTGGAGTAAAACTAAATGCACCAATTGAAAGCTTTATTTGTGTACTTTAAAAGACATCCAATGAGTTTTATCATTATCGTTAAGGATTCGAAGATAGAACGCATTATTTAAAGAGTAAAAAAATTTGGAGCGTTCACGAACTTTTGGCCGGTAGTGTACATTTTACTAAAACTGCACTTTTACAGGATTTTTTACCTTAAAGAGCTACATTTCAAGAGGCACAAGTTAAATTTTTAGGACAAAATATTGAAAATTGGCTGAGTTACGATTTTTTTTTTGAAAAACCCCACTTTTGTATTTCTTTTTTTATAACGAGCATCAATCATTTTTTATCAAGATAACTTATCTACGCGTTAAAGTGATATTTGGAGAGTATCCAATCATTTTGTTGAGACGAAATAACGAAAACTGTCTGCTCAGGACGATATTATCTTCGGATTGGGGTCTCCCACGATCCCACATGGCCCTTTGTGTTATTTTTATATAGGGTGTCGCTTTAAGGGTTAAAAAAGAATATCGTTGCAGCAAAGTGATAAAATATTAGTAAATATGTTTAATTGAACAAACATCATTTAAGGTCTGTATTATAATATTTAAAAAAAAGGAAGTTCCAATTCCAAGATTCAAAAGATCGATTTAATTTTGCAAGTTTAGCAACGAGATTATAAATTTTAATTAACATGCAACAAGCGTACTTTTTTAACATATTAATGTATGAAATTACTTTTTCTGCTTCAATTTCAATAAAGTATTCCATATCGAAATAAAAGTTGAAAAAAATTGGTGGTACAAGGAGTCAAAATTGAATTTAAGATATCAGGAATTTCAATATGGAGCCACATTTTTTAAAAAATTGTCAAAAAATTTGGTTAAATTTATTCTTAATATTAGGATTACATTATGGATTAAGGTGGATAAAATATTTGAATTTTGAGAAAAAAAAAACCTCAAAATGGCATTCCCAATGAAAATTTCTTTCAAAACTTTCTAGACTCTCCAGCTTTAAACTTTACAGTAAAAAAGAGCTTTCTATTTAAAAAAATATGATAAGAATAGAAGTTCATAGAAGTCATTAATACACTGAAATCTTTTCAGACTTTATAAATGATATGTATATGATATATTTTAACTCAGAAATTTGTTCCTTAAAGTATTTAGCAAAGAGTCAAATATTTAAGAAAAAAGGCTGCCAAGATTTAATATATTCTCTAATGAAATGTATATATTTTATATTGTTTGTAATCTTTCTAAAATTTGATAGTTTTCGATAAAACTTAATCCTTAACAATAATATTTAACATTCTTTCCCTCAAAACTATCAACTTTGGAAAAAAACACCCCAAAAAACAAAATGTACTTCGAAATCATAACAGAATATGTCATCATTTATTCCAAATATTCTGTAATTAATTTAACATGTTGAGAAATTTTGCATGTGAATAAATAATATTTAAAAAAATCCATCTTTTTTCAGTGAATTCTAAAAACTTTTCATTCTTATCGCATTTCTTTAAAAAAGTTCATCATTTTTTAATTAGAGGGTCGTTACAATGTGAAGTATAAAAGTAAAAGCAATTTCTTGTAGTGAAATCTTCACTCCAAACCTGGAGTAAGCAGGATTTTTACGTGCACTGAAATAAGATTTAAGAAGTATGATTTAATTGCCCCTATTCTAAGGTTTTTTTTTCCGGAAATTTCACTACATTTCAATTCCTCTTAGTAAATGGCGCAGAAATAGCAGCAGTTGTTATAAATATTGGGTAAACGGTTTCACGTCAACCCAAACTTTACACAAATTCTGCACATTTTCATCAGTTATTGTCGGTGACAACGTTCACTCTAAAATAAGAGTGAAAATTCACTCCATAATGAGTGATTCACCTTTCACTTTGAGTGAAATTTCATTCGAAGGAATTTAGATAGTAGAATCCCAATAATTTAATAACTCGAAAAAAATGGCAACAATAAATATTTCCCAATTTTTTGGTAATTTTCTTGAAAATGTGTCGCCATATTGCAATTTTTGATGTCAAAAAACTCAATTTTGACTTCCGACTCTTGACGATCGTGCTCGAAAACAATATATGTACGTTTTCATTCTTTCACCATCGATTTTGATACGAAATATTTAACTCATTTAATAATTGTATTTCTACTGGATATTGATGTGTACCTTTTGAATGTTTATAGTTCTCCCAACTTAGGTGTATAAATAAGGAAGTGATAAAACGTTTTTTTTTCAAAAATACATCTTGTACGAATATATATGCTATAATTTTTAAAACTTTTATAATAATAAATGCGGGAACGAGAAAACTCTTAAAAAATTACGTTAATTTATAAAGTGTACTCACTCAGGAAATGTTTTTACAACATTTTTAATTATAAAATTAAAAGTGCCCATCGGTTTAACCCATTAAGGCCTGAATGAACATTTTTTCACTATATTTTTCAACGATTTATATTGAGTAAAAAACATTCTAATCAATGTCCTAGCAGGCATATCTGATGTAAAATTAACTGAACATAACCTCAAAAAATCATTCTTTAAAGAATAAGTATTTATAGCAATATACACACAAAAAAATAGATTGTTTTACAATCAATTTTTCGGAATTGAACTTGTGCCATTTTCTACTGGCGCACATTGTTATTGAACGAGGGAACTTAATTCATAAGGGGACCAATATTTTTAATTACGAATTCATATTAACAAAATACATGGGATAAATAATTCTTAACACAAGGAAATTGCCATAGGCTTTACGATTTTTTGAGGTTATGTCTATAATTGGAACACTGTACAACATGGAAATGAACTTTATAAATCTGTTGTAATTTTCATTCGTAAAAATATGTTAATTTGCCCACGTTCGACATTGTAAATTTCCTATGTGATATATGTGAGGTTAGGAATTTCACAACGTTGTACAAGGGTCAAAATCGTTCCACATGGTACCAAATATTGTAAAACTCTATGTTGTACGTATGAAAATTACTAAAAGTTAATAAAAATTACAATAAATTTGTAAACTTTCTTTCTATTTTGTACAGTGTAACGGCCCTCGTTTTTTTGATGCAGCATAATATTCAACGGGTCAAAAAAGTGAGATTAATGTGCTCTCAACTTGAGGAAAATTATATTCTTTGACTTAAACCTACATCTTTATAAAACATGTTTTTTACGCTTTTTTGAAATTATTGAAGAAATTTGTCAAGCGGCTATGCTTGACTACAAATTCATATTCAGCGGGTCAAAATAATACAAAAATAAGTAATAATTCAGTTAAAATTTAGTGATATCCTAACTTAAAAGTGCAAAAAACGAAAATCATAATCGTGTAAACTTACTGTATACGAAAAAAAAACGAGTTTTTTTTGCACTTTTAGGTTAGGATATTACAAAACCCGGAAAGGCTAAAATTTCGATATTACGTCAAAGGTATTTTAATTTGCATTCTTTTTGCCAAATTTTTAAAGACAAAGTGAAGAAAATCACGCTGGAGCTCATTGATAATCTTCGGAAAAGTATAGTACGGCTTCTGGGTATGAAGTTTGGCTTCATTTTGCTGGCCTGTGTAACTATACATTTTTCTTAAAACAGTTTCAAAGTAAGAATTTAGTAAGCAAAACAAAAGTGGGACAAATTATAATGATCAATTTAAAAATAATAAAAAAAAGATTTTTGAGGAGGAATTCAATGGTAATAAAATAAAAATCAGAAGCAAATTTTTTTACCAAAAAAGAAAAATGTTTTTTTTTCGAATATAATGGAATTTTTTAAAATCCATACGTAATTATTTAGAAAATATGTTTTTCTGTTTTCCAATTGTTTTTTTTTTTTAATTTTTAAAATAGATTAACAAATTTGAATAGCCTTTATTCGGAAAAAAACAAATTTTTTCACGCTAAAACGTTTAATTTTGCTATTGTTGGACATCACCCTTGCAGATTTGGCTGCAAATTTTGTATACGGGTTCTCTACCAAAAAAATGGAACTCTCAATTTTTTTTTAATTTTTCCACCTGTTTTTTTTTTAAATTTTTTCGTCGTTTTTAATTTAAACATTCAAAGCCAATTTGGTGAATAAAAAAACATATTTTCCAACTAATTATGGATGGATTTAAAAAAATTTTATTTTTTCGACGAAAAAAAAATCTTTTTTATCAAACATTTTTATAAAATTGTTATTATATTACCATTAAATTCGTCGTAAAAAACATTTTTTTCGTATTTTTCGAAAGATTGTTTGTTATAGTTCCTTAAAGTTTCAATAACTTAGTTTTTCCATTTCCCTAAGATGCTTTGCAACTTTTTCATAAGGGGTCTATGTATACAAGTAACCTATATTTATAAAATCATAAAATGTTTTGTTTATTTACAATTTTTTATTATTACATAATAAAAGTAATCGTTTCTCAAAACATTTTGACAAAGTTTTTAAATTAAATAGAGAAAAAAAATAATGATATAATTTTTGTTGCATACTACATACTGTATATATACATATTATAAAATAATTTATAGATGAAAAACAATATGGATATAATTTTCGATGGCTTCATACTATTTTTTAGTTTCTCCGAAGTTAAAACGTATTTCTTCGGATTTGAAAAACGAATTACTTTTCTTAATCAAACATTTATTCATACGCAGGAAACAAGACGTAAAAAGCCGCGGAAGGACAATTTAAATTTGAAAGGTTAAAAAAAGGATGTAAAAGGGACTTTTGACAAAAAAAATGAAATAAAAGGGACTAAAGTCGAAAAAAGTGACTAATTTCCTAAAAAGAGACTGACTGGGAGCCCTGTATCTATGAAAAAAAAAAATCAGCTTATCTTATTCTAAAGTCTCAAATTCGTTCTCGGTAATAATTTACTGAAGAATTCAAAACGCTTACAAGTTGGTCCGTTTATAGTCTAGGAGTAACTCATTTTATTAATGAGAAATCGATAAGATGTAGCAGCGCCACAGTACGAAGAGTAATGAACTTCAAAAAACAAAAAAACGCCGACAGTAGACGTTTCTATACGTAGAAACATTGCATACACTTTTCGGTCATTATTTGTAGTTAGATATTGAAATATTATGATTTTGAAAAATGCATCTTGTAGAGCATTAAATTACCTTTAAAATTATTAAAAAATGTTTTATTGCGATCAAAATTCAGCGAGATAATCGAGATTGAATTTGAATAAAATAAGCCCCCTGTATTATGAAGTTTATATGTTATTCAGGTGACTTCCATTTATTTACAATTTTTAAGTCGATGTTTTTATTGTAAACCGATCCAGAGCCAAAATTTCAACAATGCTGTCTTTCAACAACGGCCCAACAATGTCAAAAGAACACTTTTTTTTTGCCGAGCCGTAGATTATAGCTCCATAATCAAGCTTGGATCTTATTATAGCTTCGTATGTTCTCTTTAATATCACTTGGTCGCTTCCCCAATTTTTAGACGAAAGACTTTTTATTTTTAGTATTTTTATTCTTTGCATGCATTGTACTTTAAGGTATTTTATATGCGATTTCCACGTAAGTTTCGGGTTAAATATTATACCGAGAATTTTTAAAGCAAACGACCTATTAATTTCGTTGTTTTCCAGGTAGAGTTTTGGTATGCTTTGAGCAGTTGTGTTGGACCTTGTGAAAATAATGTATTGAGTTTTGGAGGGAGAAAACTTGAATCCAAATACTTCAGTCCACTTATATATATTGTTTAGTGCTTCTTGGATAATTTTGCTAGTAATATTCAGGTTTTTACCAGGACAATATATCATAAGATCATCAGCGAACAGTAGTCCTTTGATTGGAAGTTTTATTGTTGGTAGAACATCATTGATTGCGATAAGGAATAATGTCACGCTTAAGACTGATCCTTGCGGTACTCCATTATCTATGTTTGTTACTTCTAAAAGTATGTTATTTACTCTAACTTGAATAGTTCTTTCTTTGAGAAAGTTTTCAATGTAGTTTATAATACGACCTTTAAAACCTTTATCCTTGAGACATTGAATTATTCTGGATTTCCAAATCATTTCGTACGCTTTTTCTATGTCCATAGACACTGCAATTAGATGTTCATTGTTTACTAACGCTTTACAGATGTCAGATTCGAAGTGTACAAGATGGTTGTATCTATCTATGTTGATGAAAGCCACTTTGATGTTCCGAGATCCAGTTATTCTGTTAGATATTTATTATGCCTTCACAATAATGTGCTTACATAGACTTCCTTTGTACCAAACTTGATTCCACATTACATTTACCGCGGTTACACAACACATGAATCAAACAAACATATCAATTACTTAATCATTTACACACACTCTCTCTCTTCTTACTAGTTCTATCATCTCCATCCACCCAATTCCCCTACCATCCTCATTTAATACATCCATACCTCTTTCTCCTTTCTCCCTCACATACTCGCAGTTGTTTCTTAAATGTTCGACATTCTCTCTCTCCCTCTCGCACAATCTGCACTTTCTCTCGTCCTCCTCCATCCAGTACCTATTCCCCCTCTCCTCGTTCCCGCATCTCCACCTCGCTATTCTCACCAATCTTTTCCCCTCATTTCTCTTACAGATTCGTACATACGTTGGTACCCAACTCACCCTTTCATAACTCATACATAACCTAGACGCTTTCACTTTCTCCCCTCTCTCTTGTTCATCCACTTCTATATCTCTTTCCCTCAAACGCTCCCATTTATTCTCTCCCCATTCATTCAAAGCTTCCTCACTCATACCTCGTCTCCATAAATAATTCCCCCTCTCAACACTCTCTCTCGTCTGTTCACTCCTATTATTCTCTCTTTCATCCTTTCTTTTCTCCAACATGCATTTCAACCCGAACTCCCCTCCTCCTCCTTTCTCCAGTTTTTCCTCAAACCTTCCCGCCCTCCATCCCATTTCCACCCTCAATTTATTTCTTTTTAACTCTTCTCTCACTATATACCCCGGTGTTACTCTTTCCAGCCCTAAAATCCACTTGAGGTATTTTTCTTGCAGCCCTTCCACCTCCTTCCATTCTTTGTATCCCCATATCTCCACTCCATAAAATAAAATCCCTTTCACTATACTGTCAAACAGTTTTAACCTCCACCTTACATCCCCTTTAAATTTCCTCTCTCCGTAGCTCCATACCCATCCCATTGCCACCCTAGCTTTTCTCACTCTTTCTCTCACATGTTCATTTTCCCCTCCATGCCTAGTTACCACATACCCTAAATATTTGTATTCCTTTACTTCCTCTATTCTTTCTCTTCCCCACCACCAAAATCTTTCCTTCTCCTTTCCTCCCTTATTTTTAAAAACTATCACTTTTGATTTTTCCACACTCAATTCGAGCTTTTTTCCTTCCATATATCTTTTTACTCCCCTTATCATGTCTCTTAATCCTTCCTCTTCCTCTGCCAGCAACACAATATCATCCGCATATTCTATTGACCTTATTCGATCATTTCCTACCCTAATTCCTCCCCTTCCTTTCTCCAACTCCTCTTCAATATCCGCCAAATATATATTAAACAGGGTCGGACTCATCGGGCAGCCCTGTCTTACCCCCTTCTCTACCCAGATTTCCCTTGATATTTTATCTCCTACCTTCACAACACATCTCGTCTCTACGTATACCTCCCTAACTCTATCTATCAACATCTCGCTTATCCCTCTCTTCCTCATCATACCCCACAACAACTCTCTATCCACTCTCTCAAAAGCTGCCTTTAGATCAATGAAAAATGCCCACACGTTCTTTTTTTCTTTCAACCTCCTTCACACTACATGCTTCAGGATCTTAACATTTTCCACGGTCCCTCTTCCTTTCCTAAATCTACCCTGCGTCCTGCACCACCCTCCCTTCTCGTCCAGCTCTTTTATTAATCTTTTGTTCAGGATGTTCGCATATATTTTGTACCCCGTACTTGTCATCATTACCCCTCTATAGTTTCCAGGCTCTTTTCTCTCTCCTCTCTTCCAAATCGGTACCACCTATCCCACTCTCCATCTCTCCGGAAAACCTTCCCCTTCCCATACCCTTTTCAACATCTCCCCTAATCTTTTCCCAACCCTTTCCCCGCCCTCCTTCCATGCCTCATTTCTAATGCCATCCAGTCCAGCTGCTTTTGCCCTTTTTTAATTTTTTTCTTTCTATTTCATTTTCTACCTCTTCCATTTTTATCTCATCTCCTACCCTGCTCCCTTCTTTTGCTCCCCTCTGCTTTCATTTCCTCCACTCCCCCTAGCATTTCAATGAAATCAGTACAATTTCAATAAAATCCAGTTATTCTGTTCTAATACCCATTTTAGTCGACGGTTAATGATTTTTTCCAATAATTTCTCTAGATTACAAGTAAGTGCAATCGGTCGGTAATTGGTTGCAAGTCTGTGGTCTTTATTTGGCTTTGGAATAGGAACTATTATTGCTTTTTTCCATATCCTGGGAAAGCAGTTCGTTTGCCTTAAAATGTATATATTAAACCTTTTTTATGAATTTTTTCAGCATTGTCCTTCCCTTCCTTCATTCGAAAAATGCAAATTAAAAACTCTAAAATGATTTTTTAACCTCTTCCCGTAACAATACATGAACGCGGACATTTTCACGAGAAAGGGAATAAAAAAAACTACGAAAAACATTAATTTTCAGTCCTGCGCTTAAATAAATTAAACATTGCCAGAACAGAAAATTACATTTTCCTAAATATCCTCACAACTCTTACTACAGTCGATTCTAAACTGTTTTATATGATCAAAAATACTTCTTTTGCATGTACTAACTAAACACAAATGATAAAACTAAAATTAAAAATTGTGTGAAAAAAGTTGACGATTTCACGTGGAATGTCCCATTTATGTCTTTAGCGAGTTTCCAAAAACTATAATATAATAAAAAATACACAAAGGAGTGCATAGAAAGTTTACTTTTCTAAAAATATTACACAGAACTAATAACACATATACAAAAAATTAATTTAATATATCAATTGTCGAACATACTCGAACGAAAATGATTGTCAATTACACAGGCCCACAAAAAGATTTTTGTTTTCTGTGCTGAAGTCCAGACTAAACTAATCTGACGTATTTTGTGCTGCTGAATACGAATCTACAGTAAAACATGGGGGTCGTTGGACAAACTTTACGCATAACCTCAAAAAATCGTAAAAAAGAAGTTTTTATAGGGATATTATGCACAAAAAAGAAAGACTATGATTATTTCCTCGTTTTAAGAATTAACCCCATGTATTTTGTTCAGTTTAATATGAATTCGTAATTAAAAATATTGGCAATGACAATATTCGCCAGTAGTAAAAGACACAAAAACTTAAATTCCAAAAAATGGATTATAAAACATACTGTCATAATGACATTTAAATAAAGTTTAAATGTAAAGTAACTTCTTGACCGCTTAAATTAATAATAATGCGAGACCTTGGTATTACGGTCCAAATACAAAAAAAAAGGGGGGCGGGGGGTTAATAAAATTCCAAAACGTGATTGCGATGGCAATACGACGATTTGCGCTAAGAATGTACTTATATCAAAAAGGAGTGACATACTGTCATACAGGGAATGTGTCATCCTATTCTTTTCTTGTGTGTATTGCAATAAAAGCTTATTTTTTGAGGTTATGTTCATGGAGTTCATGGAGTTCAAATTCATTCATGGAGTTTTATTGCAGATTCGACGGATCCCTATTATATCCTAGTAAACGAAAAGGGATTAAGGGCTTTTTATCTTTTATTCTTTTATTGAACATTCGGAATTGGCAATTTTCCAATTCCTTTATAGGAATTCACGCGTGAGACACGCAACTTTTTATTCCGCGCATTTCCATTGAATTCCCTAACCTAACCTATAATGTTTACATCAATATTTTCAGGTATTTCTTGGCATTCGTAGGAATTGTAAATTTAACATTTCTATTCCTGTGAATTCCATCCAATACCTTCAATAAAGGGATTCAACGGAATTCAAAATTCCAATTCCTTTCCATTTGCCGGGATGGTCAAGAATACTTCTTTTGCATGTAGTAACAATACACAAATGATAAAACTAAAAATTGTGTGAAAAAAGTTGCCGATTTGACGTGGAATGCCCCAAATGTATATCAAGATCGTCAAACTTAATTAAAGAACTAAACGATCCTTTTGATCACTTACCTTTTGCTACTCAATAATGCTTTGATTGTTGAAATGGATTAGTTAATACTCGAGTAAACTAATAAGTAATTTTGTAAATAATTTATCCTTTTACTCAAATCGTGTAAATATAAATTTGATCAAATTCCAAAATATTGATCAAACGACAATATTTATTTTCTCTAGCTAATTGTTAATTGTACTTACTTTTTTTTGCTTATTTATCCTTATAAAACCTAGAAAAAGTACATCTAACTACAAGTTTCTCATCTAATATTTACAACTTGCAAGAAAATCTGTCATGTACCGAAAAATAAATTACATTTAGGACATTTTCTAGCGATCACAGAAATTTTACGCAGTAAGATTAATTAATTACGAGGTAACATGTTCATGAGATTGATGATGAAACACGAATGAGATTCCGCTTGACCAGCATTGTCGGAGTGAAATATCCGGAATATGTTTCGGATTATGCGAATGCCTCCAGTCGGATAAATCTGAATTACAATCTGAATTCTCCGGTGGTCCTTTTACTTCTATTCCTTTAATACATCGTTTGCACTTGAATCTAAAATAAAATTTAATAAGTACAAGAAAATTACCTATTTAATTATCAACTTACTTTGCGTGTGTATCAGACACTGTTGATTCCTCTAAACTAAACAAATCTCGTAAATCATTTTGGGTAAAATGTCTCGCTACATCTTCGTCTTGATCGACTACTGTCGAACTCAGTGCTTTTTTATGTGCTTGACGTTGAAAGATTTTCTCTTCTATCGTTCCAGTCTATTGCAAATAATATTTATCAACATTTGACAAAGAGTATTAGAATTTAAATACTTACACATAAAAACCGATAGACAAAGCAAACTTTTTTCTGTCCATCCCTCCAAACTCTAGCCATTGCCTGATCATCGTTAGCCGGATTCCAATCAGGATCGAACATCACCAATCTATTTGCACCGATTAAATTCAGACCGCATCCACCAGCTTTCGAACTGAGCATAAATATGAAATCTCCGCTATCAGGATTGTTGTAAGTGTCTACAACTTTTGCTCTCTTTTTAATGCTCATAGTGCCATCGAGTCTTACGTATTTATATTTACGTTTGTGACAAAGCTTCTCAAAAAGGTCCAATGTTTGTGTATAATTCGATACTAGAACTATTTTGTCATCTGTTGTGGTTTTGATCGAAGCGAGTAAACAGTCCAAGACCATAAGTTTACCAGACAACTCAGGTAAAACGTCCCTAATAACATTTAGAATACAATAGAATTTATTTCGCTGTTACAAATACAAGTAACTAAACTAATACAAAACTACCGACGAAAATAAATGCTTCTGTATTCAATGATAATGCATACACAGAGAAAAAAGTTGTAGTTAATTGTAGTTAACAATTTAAGTCAGCTAAAATGTAGTAACAACTAAATATCAAGTAGCATTTACCAAACGTGGCTTAGTTTCGTTTTGTTGATTTAATTAAACATCTTAGTACGAGGGACTTTCTGTTTAGTAAAAGTGACTATTTACTGCGCAGTGTACAATTTTTTCAATATGGCGGAACGTTGAAACAATTTGTTAAAAGTTCATACTAACCGTGCAATGGAATTACGGAACTTTTATCTTATTGGGGATTTTCAAATGCCAAAAAATTAAGAAATAACTATTTCAAAAAATGCCTGTCTTTATGTGGATATAGTTAAATGCAGGATTTTCAATTTAACCGCGTTTAAATTGTACACAGAGAGAAAAAAGGTTAATGGAACCATGAAGAAAAGGTAGAAATGATTATAACATTTGATAATAGTATAATTAACATCCTGAAAAGTTGTACTTGACAGTATCTTATTTTTATAATTCATAATATTGTAAAATATAATATACAACAATTACTTTTTATGATGATAAGTAGTAATTTTCGTTTAATCATTTTTACTAAATCTCTTTTTCTAGTCAAGAACATTTCGAATGACTATTTAACTGTAAAGCTAGGATACATTTGAGGTTATGTGTTATGCTGCATATTTAACCCTTAGAAGCATGGTGGTAACCCACGTTACCACCTCGTTTTCTTCGATATTTTCTAATTAAAATTCCAGTTAACGCATTTAGATCGGTCTTTTTGCTATTTTCTATTACGATAGTAATAGAAGAATGTATAAAAACAGTTATTGCTATATGATTGTTTTTTATTTATGATTTATAAATAAATAAACAAACATGAAAAAAACACGATTTTTCGAAAGAATTCATTATTGACGCTGTTTTTTAAGATAATTATTTGAAATTTAGTATAATAGGGTTTTAGATATCGCTGATGACGATACCGATATTGGTTTTACTAAATTCAAAATGGCGGCCATGATGTAAAAACGTAACAATTTAATGAATTTTCATATTTTTGTCCGCCATATTGAATCTGCCATTTTGAATTTTAAAAATCTGATTCCGGATTCGTAATCAGCGACCCCGAAAACCTCCAAATAGCAAATTTCAAGTCAATTCAACGTAAAACAAATTTTTGCTTCAAAGGGTTAAGTATCGGGAAATAGTAAACGGAACAATGTTTTACTTTTGTTTTACTATGGAAATAGTTAATTTAACCATTTTTTTATAATCACGTATTTTACTTTTCTAAAATGTTCCATTAACCTTTTCCGTTCTCTCTGTGTAGTTTCACAGTTTGCTAAACAGTTTATTCCGTTTAACTATCTACCCAGTCGAGGTTACTTTTTACTGTCTTGGTACATCGAATAAACGTCCGTTTCGTAAATCCTACTACCAATTTAGTCAGTCCAAAATGGGCGATTCTGTTTGGTAAAACTAACTGACATGGTAGTAAGATTTACTATGCCCTTCTTTCCGTGTGCCGTTTGCCGCAGAGATATTAAAATATCTGTACGCAGCCCGGAAAATAACGCAATACTTATATACTATAACTTAACCTACAATATTTCGTTTGATTAGTATCAATGAAACAACACTAACAATGGGATCTTCTTAACTGCCCCTCGCTGACATTGCTGGGACTGAAATATGTCATTCTATATCAAAATCCACGTATTTTTTTTTGCCAATGTGCATTTGTTTACGAGTTATTAGCAATAAACAAATTATTTTTAAAATTTCACAGGTCACAGCAACAATTCGTCAAATCAAGCTAAAATTTGTTACTCGAGTGTTTTTGGGGTCGCTGATTATGAATTTATGATCAAACAAGCAAAATTCAAAATGTCGGATCCAAAATGGCGGCCAA
Organism: Trichopria drosophilae; assembly: GCA_030407085.1. NCBI lineage: Eukaryota > Metazoa > Arthropoda > Insecta > Hymenoptera > Diapriidae > Trichopria > Trichopria drosophilae. The sequence goes on along the minus strand of CM059583.1, from coordinate 189,715,825 downwards.
AATTTTTAAGAAGTTATTCAATTCGATTGAAATTTGTTACTCGGGAGTTTTTGAGGTCGCTGATTGCGAATCTATGATCAAAAAAACAAATTCATGCGGAAAAAAGCATAATTTAAAATGGTGGATACAAAATATCGGACAAATTTTTGAAAAGTTATTTCATTCGACTGAAACATGTTACTTGAAAGTTCTTGAGGGAGGTAAATGAAAGCATATTAAAAAAATACATTAAGGATTATTTGCTTTTTTTAAACATTTTATTGAAATAAGTCTTTTATTAATAACTTAAAATACTAACTAGAAGAATTCGACTTCAGTCTTATTTTTTACACTGTTATGGATTAGTAATAAATATTCATTATTGTGCATACACTGATCCTTTTTATAATTGTGAGTAGGCGAGTACATAGAGTGTTATTAAAAAGCAAACTAGAAGTTATGCAGCTTCTGAAATAACATATAAAAAAATATCAAACCGATGCAGCACATCTTCAAGATAAAACAAGATTTTTAACGACATTTTGCATTTTGCTTTTTTGATCATCGATTCGTAATCAGTGAACACAAAAACTCCCGAGTAAAAAATTTCAATCGAATTAAGTAACTTCTTAAAAATGTTGACATCCATTTTGAATTTTGCTTGTTTCATCCTAGATTCGTAATCAGCGACCCCATAAACCCCCGAGTAATAAATTTCAGCTTGATTTGATGAATTTTCGCTGTGACTTGTGAAATTGTTAAAATAATTTGTTTATTACTAATAACTCGTAACCAAACCCGTACGTAAAAAATTCGATGAAAATATATGCGAGAATATATGTGACATATACGTGACATGTTGCATTTTTCGCCGAAAATATATACAATATATACGTTGAATATATGCCAGATATAAGTTTAAAACTATATGTGCATTCATATATCTAACATATATGTCACATATTGTATTTTTCGCTGAAAATATATACATTTAACATACATGTCGCATATATTTATTTTCCGCGTGGGAATGCCCATTGGCAACAAACAAAAATACGTGTCTAATGGATTTTGATATAGAATAATATATTTCAGTCCCAGCAATATCAACGTGGGGCAGTTGACAACATCCCCTTGCAAGTAAAAGTTCAGTGCGTCAAATTAATATATATTAAATATTTAATGCAATCAATAAATTTGAAATATTTAAGTGACTTACGCATGTACGTAACTTTTTTTGTAGTTCTTATATCGTTTTATAATATTTAGTTAGCTTATTAAAATATAATATTGCAATATATTCGTGACTCCGTCTACCAATCTCTTTTTTTAATTTCTGTAACAATACCCTAAGGCAATTGCAGTCTGAATGCAGGCTTAGTGCAGACTTTTGAAGATATTAGTGAAGACCACGAGTGGTCTACGTCTGCATTTGACTGTGGGTCAGCATCAAGATTCTGTATTGAAGAATTTTCTGAAAATCTTAATAAAGAATCTGCTTTAGTATATATATCCACGTGTTTCTTTGAATAATGTAACGAGATTCTGTTGTAAGAATAATATCTCAGGCGGATTAAAGACTCTTCAATATATTTCAGTGTCAGATTCTTTAGTATTCAGAGAGTAATAATAATCTACACCACGACTTTTTTTCTTTAATAGATGAAACAAAATGCAAAAGATACCTTAACTGCCAGTAAATGGAAAAGTAATTTTTGCAGTTATTGTAACAAAACTAATAATTTATATGCGTCTATTCTTAAATTTATAATAAATTAATGCAAAATATAACTGATAAATATAATTTATTATTGTAAATATCAAATTCCAAAATAATTTAACTGTACTTTAGAAATGCATTTTAACCCGATATTTTACTGAATTTTAACAAATTTTAACAAAGTTTCCGAATTCAGAAGAGCACCTGTTGGAAAATTAAAAATCGGACAAAGGACATGGACAATTAAAAATTGATAGTTATAGAATACCATCGAATTGGTTCATAGAGGTCTTAAATGCCACTTAATTACTATGTAATGAAAAGTAATCAAACGTTTACGTCAGAGTCTTTATTGCATCTTTATTAAAATTCTATAAATTAACCAAAATATAAGAATCTGGGCTAAGGTTGTTCGCAGACACTGTTGTTCGGATTATTTAAGTCTAAATGAAGACTCTGCAGCAGATCTTCGATGTGACTGGAGGAAGAATTGGTGCAGAATCTGGTATGAAGAAACTTTAATCAGGCTGCGAGAATTTGACTCTCAGAATCTTGTTATAGACTCTGCAAGTGAAGACAGTGCCGCTAGGGTAACGCTTTGTTCCCCGTAATTTGCATTTGTATTTGTATTTATTGAGTTCAACGGCCAGAACGGTCTTTACAATTTAAATAAATATAAAAAATAATACACTAATTTACCGGACGATAAAATAGTACATATAAAACAGAGTTAATAAAGTAATAAATTACATAAATATAGAGTCAAAAACATTGGCAAATATCCATAGTGCTCTTTTTAAAAATTCCAAAAAAATTTAGCGACTGAACACGAGCAAGATATCAATAAAACTTATAATTAGTTTTATATGTATTTTCCACAATATGACGCAAATTACGTAAACCGTGGCTAACCGTACGCGGCTTGAAAGAAAGGAATTTACTGCAAGTTAAACCTTTGACAATTTTAAAACCTAAGGATATATCTGCACTTGTGCAGATAGGACTGGAATAGTCATGTTCGAAAGGTGACAAAGGGGAATCTATTTTAAAACGTGTGAAACGGATGAACCGGTGTTGTACTGATTCGAGAGTTTTGATGCCGCATTGAGTAAAGGGGGTCCAAACAGGAGAACAATACAAAAGTTGCGGTAAAACGGTGGTCCGATATAAAGATAAAAATGTCGGCAGGCATTTAAACTCACAAAATAACCCCTAAGTCTTTTCTGGTAGAGGAGAGGAGTAACGGAATATTATGTAGAGCATAGTGAAATTCCTTGATTTTTTATAAAAAAAAAAAGAAATAAAAGGGCATTTCTGAATATTTAAATGTAAATGATTTATAAGGGACCAGGAGGCCAAGGCATCGAGGTAACATTGCAATCGAAAGACATCATCTGATGAATTTATAACGGCAAAAAGTTTAATATCATTGCAGAATAACAGTAAATTGTCAAAACTCACATAATCCACGATATCATTAATAAATAAAATGAATAAGATAGGGTTGGGATCCTTGAGGAACCCCAGAAGTGGGCACGTAACTACCATTAACTCTCATAATCTGTTCCCTATTTCTGACAGAGGAAGATATCCATTTAATCACATTCCCATGAATACCCAATTTACATAACTTTGACAATAACATTCCCAGATCAATTAAGTCAAAGGCTTTGGAAAGAATCCAGGAAGGCAGTATCGACCTGTAATCAAGGCCTGAGTAATATAATCAGAGAAAATTGCCTGATTTGTAAGAGAAGACTTCTCCACTTTACTTTTGAATGCTTCTCAATGCTTCAGCATAACAATTATAGAGCCGATACTTCCCTATTCTGAATGACATACATGTTTTCTAACATTCTGAATACTTCCTGCGAAACGGAAGTAAGTTAATGCTTCCTAATGCTTCTGAAAGTATTTCTGTGAGATTTTCTCAATCTTTCTCGTTTCAGAAACTTGGGAATGCTTCCTAATGCTTCCAGAAATGGTTTCTGTGAGACATTCTCAATCATTCTCAATCCAGAAATTCAGAATGATCGACAAATATATAATGCTTCCCTATTTTCAATAATTTCTAATCATTATGGAAGTATTTATTGTATCGTTTTTAAATGCTTCCCTGGAAAATGGAAACTTGATAAATGCTTCACAATGCTCCAAGAAGCATTCATGTGAATATTTTCAATATATCTGAATGTTTCCGCCAAACAAATACTTCCTAATTCTGTGGAAAGTATTGGGATCTGACATGAAACATGCGTTACTTGGTGGCCAATAGCGAAAGCTCTGCAAGCTCAAAGTTTGTATTGCTAAGCATAGCAGAAAGTATTATTTTTTATCGAAAAATATTTATTTTTGTATTATGGATTTTGGAATATTTTCTCCGCGTTCTGTAAGCTCAAATACAGATCGCTGCATAGTAAAAGATTGCTACAGTAGAGCAGAAAAGGGTCTACAACTCTGATTTCGTCACTTCCCAAAGGCAAAGGAAGGCTTTGTTTTGATTGAAAATATATTCGGACAATTGCTTTAAAAGTGACAAATCTAAAGCGACGAATGAAAGTTTCATTGCATTTCAATAAAAATGATTATATACTAAGAGGTTAGGGAGGTTAACTTGTGACATATAATACCTATAAATGTTAAATTTTATGATCATTAACTGTAATGTTTTAATTTCCGATGCTGATTCAAAGAAACGAAAGTTAAAAAACGATGCTGTTCCTTCATGTAATTTGGCTATAAGGAAGCATGGGAAAAGAAGTTAATCAGGAAGCCAACAAAGCAAGATTAGAAATACACGATTGAAACGAGAAAATAAAATTAAAACACAAAAGAAAAGTATTAAAACAAATTTTCGTTCTGCTGGGTTGGTACCAGCCCAATTGCAAATATTTTGTAATGTAACTATCATAATTCACAAAATTTGTCCATCCTCCAAACTACTCAAGAATTAAGCCACGCCACCATGTCAGATCCCAATATTGTATGGCAATATTTTCTACCGTTCTGAATACTTATTGCACTTCAGTAGTTTTCAATGATTCGGAATTCTTTTGAAAGTATTGATGTAAATAACAATTACTTATTGAAATTATATATTATTAAATTAAAATTATTGATAAATCGAAAATTCAGTGCACCCCTTTCCATAATAACCCTCTAAATTTTGTCAGTTTTCGCTTATCTCGTGTCGTTTTCGAGATATTTAAGAATTTTGAAAATGTTTAATATCGAGTAGAACTCTTCTGGTAACCCCGAAACCCCTAAAAATTGTTTAGAAGCAGTAGGAATTTAAAATCATGCATTATGTGTATATAAATATTAACCCATTAACCCCTGAATAACACGAAATTGAACCGCGACTTTGGGCTCTCAAATTTTAATTAAATCGCTTTTAATTAAACATTAAACATAGCAAAAAATGTCATTTTGTACAATTTTGGAAAATATTCGTGAAAAGTCGCGATTTTTATATGATTTTTTGCTAGAAAACGACCGATTCTAACCAAGCAAACGGTTTCTTTATGCAATAAATCGCTGCAAACGTGTTATTAATACTTGTACTTAAAAAATATGAGGGTAGTCTCAAAGTCGATAACATCGGTAATTTACGTGTCCTATACTCGTATTAATAGAATGGTTTACTTTATACTATTCCCATGACGCTCGATAATTTGATAAATCATATATTCAACAATTTCGGAAAATTCTGGTTATGAATATTATAAAGTGACATTTTTCGCTGTTTTTAATGGTTGCATCGTGTGGAGCACACCCAAAGACCCAAAGAAAATGTAGTGGCGTAAAAAACTAACAGTGATTTGATTAACGTTTGAGAGTCCAAAGTCGTGGTTCAATTTTGTGTTATTCAGGCGTTAATAGGTTAAATTAGGATTAAAATATATAATTTCAAGTAAAAAAAAAATATTTTTATGTATGAACGGGGGAAGAATCCTATTACACAGCGAAGAATTCAGAAGCATTCAAATTCTCTGTATTCTACACTTTCTAAGACTTTTACAAGGATTAAGAGACAGCATTCAGAAGTATTGAAATTTTTTAAAAATTCCTTGGCATAAGCCGCCATTTTGGATATTTCAAGGTGAAATAAAGAATGCCTAACTGCATATCCTCTAAGTTCAAACATTTTATGCACTTTTCCGGTCAAGGAAATCGCGGTATCGACATGAAAAATGAAATTTAAACAAAAAAATGTGTTTTTTCACATACTTTTGCCAAAATCAAAGAAAATAACGAAATTTTTTCAAATTTTTAAGTTACCATTCGAAAGAGCATCCTCGAAAATAGTAAATAAGGTACATTCTGAACTGCCTGTATATTATTTTCAGTTTAAAATATGCGGTGGAAGATGTACGTGGGAAACGTGCATTTTGGACGTTAAAGGGTTAATATGTTTCTTAGTTTTCTATATATTTCGAGTTTTATTAATTATACTATCGCTTAGTTTTGTACCAACATTTCAGAAATAATTATTTAAATAATCTGCAATGTCTGTAATCTATTTTTAGTTTTTTTGCATGTTTAATTCAACCTAATTTATCATTCACTTAAGACCATATTACCTAACCTATAAGTCAATAATCATTTTTAAAACATTACAAGATAGATACTTACTTCGTACTGTAGTTGGACGGAAGTAACTTGGAAGCTCCTTCGAAACCATCCGAGTTTTCCATTATCTTCTCGTAAACTAAATCTGGATGATTACACAACTTTTTTAACAACGTAATGGCGGACAACGCTGACAGACTTCCTCCTTTTCGGCTTCCGTCATCTTTTTCTAAAAATTTCGGAAATTAAAATAACAGTAAAATAATTTTCTTTTGGGTACTACAGCGGTAAAATCCGATTTTACGGCCTACTTTTAGTCCGTAAAATGAAATGAAACCGGCTTCGCTGGTCCTCATACGCTGGTATCTCATTCGAGCCGTAAAATCTGGTTTTACGGCCTTGTATCGAAAAATACTATTTTCTTACCTTGCATGGATCTCTTAATACTTTCGCTTTGTATGAAATTCTTGTAAAGTTTACTTTGCAACTCTCCCATTTTTATACAAACCACCAATTCATATTTCAGTGGCAAATACTTCGACAGTAAGGCACTCGTACGTCTAATCATACATTTATTAACTACCGTCACTAATTCCGTCAGTCTTTCTTGTGCAATTTTCCGCTCAGAATCAGTAGCACCAGCGTCCTGTCCTCTTAGAATTGGATTTTCAAACTTTTTACGAAATTCTTGTGCCGTTCCTAAAAGTCCTTGATTAACGAAGTGGATGAGAGAAAAGTATTCCAATAAATCATTTTGAATTGGAGTTCCACTCAACAAAACTCGTCGTTTTGCTTTCAAACCCATGAGGGCCTGATAAGTTTGATTTTCTGAATTTTTTAATCGATGACCTTCGTCACATAAAACTAAACCAACTTCATCTTGATGCAGGACATGTGAATGCAGTCGGAAGGTTTCGTAACTGATTATAAGAATCGGCGTCGGGCATCTGCGTCCATAAGTTTTCATAAATCCGGTAAGTTTTGCGTCTATTTCTGCTTTACTTCCTCCGTCTATAGCGAGAGGTTTTACTCGGTTATTTAACCATTTGAAAATTTCGTTGTACCAATTCTTGACCAGCGAGCTTGGAGCAACAATAATTGCTTTTTCTATCGACGGCTTTGCTTCGGGACCTTTTTATAAATATTGAGTAAGATTAAATAAAATCTTTGTCATGACACAAACTAGTCTAAAGAAGTCAATGATGTATCCAATTTAAAAAGTGGACCATTTCTAGACAGTTTAAGGGATACCAAATAACATGCTGTTGTCCTTTTTAAAAAACATGATGTCAAAAAAAATATACAAGTTCTTAAAATACGTTTTTACGATTTTGTAAAAATCTTTGGCATGAGCTCTGACACGATTAGATCAATTTCTGCATTAATAATTAATGAAATCGATTAAAACTTCTACTCGGGGATTTTCGAGATCGCTGAATACAAAATATTTTGAAAATTCAAAATGGCGGATCCAATATGGCCGACAAATTTTCCAAAAATGGAACCATTTCGCTTGAAACTTACTACAATCAGAGTTTTTTGAGGTTGCTGATTACAAATATGATGATATTTTGAAATTTCAAAATGGCGGATCCAATACCGAGGGTAAATTTTTCGAAAATGATGTTAGCATTCCTCCATTAACTTTGATATACAATATCTACTTACACAATTTACTGCGAGAAGGTTTCAGAAAAGTCTTCAAAGTGAACTTTTTTTTTTATATTTTGTATATATTTTTTGTATTTTTGTTTAACATTTTTTTTTTTTTTTTTTTTTTTTTTTTGTTTTATAATGAAAACTGTAACATTTTGAATTCATTTCAACCCAAAAGTTCTTTTACCTCACTGTTTTCTTCTGATATCTCTTCAGAGATGCCTGGCGAATATTTTAAGCGATAAATGAAAATAATCGTTATGGGGAACAAAAAATATCTTAATTTCCCGATTTTTTCATCAGAATAAAGGTTTGATCGTTTTTTCGCTGTAAGATTTGTTTTTTGACATTAGAAAGGTAATCCTGAATTTTACAGTATTTATTATTTATTTGTATACTATACATAGTCGAAAATATTCAAAAATTGGTACTTTTTGTTACTTTTCTTTCAATATCCTTTTTGTAAGTCATCCTATGACAAAATAACATTGGAATGAATTCAACGGCTTATAATTATCTATAAATAAAAAAAAATTTGAAGCATTACCTGTCATATTTCCAAAGATATGTCCATTCAAAGTTACGTTACAAGGTGGACATTTTTCTCTACTTCCAAATATTGTCTAATAACTTTTTCTGCAAGTCTCAGAGAAAAATATAGTAAGGAAAGATAATAAAGTAGACTTAATTTCGAACAATTAAAAAAACAATTTACTACGATATTTTGTACGGTTTCGAAGATATACACGTTTTAATTTCACGAGATTAAAATCTCTATGGGATCACTCTACCCCTATACAGATTTAGTCTTATTCTAAAATGAATATAAGAACAACTTTTCTTCATCATCTTGAACAGTTTTATTTAAAACAAATGGAGACTATTATACTCGCAGAGTGCTCGTCTCAACCTTGTTGAAGAGTCTATATTTTCGTTTAAGAAATCTAGTTTCATATATTTTAAATATACCATAAATAAACATGACTACACACGTATTTTTAAAAAGATTCTTACATTTCTGTTATTTTCAAGAAAATTTTGTATTTTATAGTTTTCTTTATGAATATTAAAATCTGTGTTAGACAGGAATTAAAAAACGGAAACTGCATTTTTCGAAAGAAATAGACAAACCATTTATTTTTGACATGTCATTGCTCTGTGAGAGCTTCAATATCACATTTTAAAATTATTTAAAAAATAAAAATCACATTTATACAGATTTAAATGAAATTTTAAAACATAAAAACGTGTTTTTCTCGACCTTTGAAAAAAAAACGCAGTTACCCGCTTTTCCCTGACAAACAGAAATATTGATTTACCTAATAACAATGTGTATGAGCAAATCTCCAGAAACTTTAGATTTAGTGTTATTTGCATTTTATCATCACTTACCAAAGTAATATGACTTTTGAAGTATGATATATATCAAAGTAATCCTTAAACATGGTGGCCGTTTTTTTCTCGGAAAAAAATTCCCTGACTTTTCCCAGATTTTTCCCTGACCAATATTTTAATGATATCTATTAAAAAATAAACAATACGGATAAAAATGTTTTAAAAACAGCTACACATTTTCAATAAATTCTTTATTTTTTTCAATCAACAACGAGTAGTATATTCGAAAACATATTATCTATAAAAATCCAGAAATTAAAACTCATGTTCCTGCGGATTTTTTTCGTGTTTAATTCAAAATAATAGTAGAAAATTTGTTGGGGGTTCTTTGTCAAAATTTGTTATAAAATGTCAAGTTCTGCGGTAATATGTTAGACAATAATTATAAATGTTGATAAATTTTAGAATTTAGGCGATTTTGGACAGTATATTCAAAGTATTGTCAAAATTCTTACGAATGTTGACAATAACAAAAAATTGCCATAAATTTTATATTTTTCAAATACTATTGGACAAATATCAACTACTTAAAATAGAAATGGTAAAATAATCATTTAAACAAATTAATATTCTCAAAAATGGAGAGTTTTGTGCTGTTTTCAACATTTCAAAAATTTTTCTACGATTTTTAGCCTTTTTATGCAATTTCAAAGATTTTTGAAGATTTAAAAAAATGTATGAAAGTTTTCTATCATTTTCAAAAGGTTTTATTTATACAAATATTTGTTTAAATAGAGAATTGGTATGGCAAATATTTTTGAAATATTCTGTAAAGTATCTTTATAGAAAGATAAATATCTTTAAATATAAAATTGTTTGCATTTATTTTTGTTAAACTATTAAATTTTATTCAAATCTGGTAGAATATATTCAATACCGAAATGTGTTATGGTTAAACGTGTTTATTTTTCTTGCAATGTACCAGAACGTTTAAAACTGAGCAGTACCACAAATATATTTAATTTAAGATTTTTTTTTTCTCAAAATTGTTGGTTTTTGGTGAAATCTGTCGAAAATGTTCAAAACTGAAATATGTTATTGATAAAAAACGTCAATATTTGTTTAAATTTGTGAGAAAGCATTTAAAATCATTTAAAAGAATTTTATGCGAAACACGATAAATAAAGCATTTTTCTGAATATGAAATTGTGCGATTTTTTGTTAAATAATGTTTTTCACTTTTTAAAAATTTGTCTGCAATTTACTTTTTCCCTGACCAATTTTGAAATTCCCTGACTTTTCCCTGATTCCCTGACCAATTTTGAAATTTCCTGACATTTCCCTGATTTCCCGGTTTTCCCTGACGGTGGCCACCATGTTAAAGTATAACGTCCATATATTTTTATTAAGTACCATTATAGAAACTCATTACAACGCATGGAAAACTTGTCAAAATGTCACCTCCGTCGCATGTAATTTCCACATTTTTCTTCCGTTTAGTAAACATTATTTTTACACACTACGCTACATTACTTTCGTATCGAAATATATTGTTCATGAAGGTTTGAAGAATTCAATGTTATGTTTGTTAATTACATACCGTTTGCAGTAAATGAGCTGTAATAACTGAAAATATGTAGTCAAGTTTTCTTGTCGTACCCGAAATGCTCCATGGTAAGGTAAATTGCACAATGAAATTAGAATAAGACAATCTTTTTTTTAACGCACAGCAAAGTATTATTTCAGTGTATATGTGCACGAAAGCCTACAAAGACTAGAATCGATTTTCGCTCATCTTTTGGAATTTATAATACTGAAATTACTTGCGAACAAGTCCAATGTCGCCTTCACAATCAAGTCTGCTTCGTTCAAAAAATTCGAAAAGTAACATTTTCAAAAGACATATAAATGTGTTATTGAGACATAGGTGCTTGTGCTTCTCAACCATGTTTATATTAACCTTTTATTTATAAAAATTCGCAAATGTAACTGTCGCTAACGCAATCCTGAATTTTGAATGTATAACCTGAACTGCCATCGTCTTATAAGTTCAAAATATGAACCGGCGAAATGGATCGTTTGAAGGAACTAAAAGGTTAAATGTACGAAGAAATCTGAAAAAAGGAAGAGCTGAGATATGAAAAGAAAAGAACAGTGTATTTTGCAACATTGCTATTCGCATTTTTACAACTGTGATGCAGTATTCTCAGATTTAAAAATGACTCATTGTATATTTCGAAATCTGAAAATAACGCAAGAAGGTGACACCCGTTTGATTCTTTTGTTTCAGAACGTATTGTACATTTTAGTACTATTTAATATTAATATAACAGGCACTGTATTCATGAATAAGTATCTATTTCTGAATGTATCAAGCAACGGTACCAAAATAATCAGGAGTGTGCTTGCATCTTTATTTTTCAAAAATGTCGACTTCGCAATTGAAAGGTTCTGGAGACTTGCCCATATTGTCATCGAATGTGAAATTATATCAACAAATTATGATCAAACAAATATTTAGAAATACAAGATACCTTAGTAAATTTTTTTGAAATTAAGTCCACTGTAATATATTTCCTTACAATATTTCTTTCCAAGGCTTCCAGAAAAAGTTATTCGACAATATTTGGCAGTAAAAAAAAATGTCCACCCAGTAACGTAACTTTGAATGGACATATCTTTCAACATGTGCCAGATAAGGCTTCAAATTTTTGTTTGATTTGCAGATAATTATAAACCGTTGAATTCATTCTTGTGTTATTTTGTCGTAGGATGACATACAAACAAGATATTGAAAGAAAAGTAACAAAAAGTATCAATTTTTGAATATTTTTGACTATGTGTAGTATAAAAATAAATAATAAATACTGTAAAATTCAAGATTACTTTTCTAATGTCAAAACCCAAATGTTATGGCGAAAAAACTATTTCAAACCTTTATTCTGATGAAAATATTGTCAATAATCTTAATAAAAAAAAAGAAAAAATTAAGATATTTTTTGGCCTCCCTAACAAATTATTTTCATTTATCGCTTAAAATATTCACCAAGGTATCCCTGAAGATATATATCGGAAGAAAACAGCGAGATGAGAGAACTTTTGGGTTGAATTGAATCGTAGAGTGGTATGTAACACGATAACTCGGGAGTACATACAAAAAATGTGAAATTTACGCTGGATAATCTTGATAGATAATAAACTCTGTAAAATATCTATAAAAACTAAAAATATAAATTTGTAGCTGAAGAATCGAAGAAGTTTTTGATACAAAATTCTGTCTAAATATTCTATAAATCATGAGAGTGTTTCTACCACTCTAACAACCTGCCACGAGTAACGTTGTCAGGCAACAAAACGAACAGTCTTGCCCTCTACGGGAGACCTTCGAATAACAAATTGCCATGATTTTGAACATGCAAAAACTGACATAAGATTCATAATCAGTTTGTATTTTGGTTAAGTCGTCCGCCATATTGAATCCGCCATTTTAAATTTTCGAAATCTGATTTTACATTCGTATTCGAGGTCCCAAAAACCCCAAGAAAAAGTATCAAGCAAAATACAGTACTCCTTCCCTTATTCTAATTTCCCTTATCCTAATGTCTTCCCTTATTCTAATTTTTTCTCTTCTCCTATTCTAATATTTCCCTCACGCATTCTCCCCACTGTCGTGTGTTGACGTATGGATTTTCTAAATACAAATACAGTAGTCCTCCCCTTAAGTTTACTTCTCTTAAGTTTTATACCTCCTGTAAGTTTTGAGAGTTTCTTCCCATATGTTTTGCCGCGCATGCGCACGGCGCGCAGAAGGGTTCAATATATCTGTACTCCATGAGTTAAACTTAAGGGAAGAAGCCGCCATCTTGACAGTCCAAATGTAAAACTTAAGGGGAGGACTACCGTACAGTGGCTCTCCCCTTATTTTAACTCCTATTATTTTAACTGCGTCCTTTATTTTAACTTTTGTTGGTCCCTTATGTTAACTTCTTTCCCTCGTCAGTTCCCCCACCATTCGCCATTTGAAAGTGTTCAAAAGAGTGCGGATTGCTGTTTGCGCATACAGGTGAAGAAAGACGTCACTACAGTTGCCCTCCCTTTATTTTAATTCCTCTTATTTTAACTGCGTCCTTTATTTTAACTTTACTGTTTGGACTACTGTATTTCATCTCTCTGTTTTTATTCTCTCATACTGCCAGTGGTGGGGATGAAGTGAAGCGGTAAAATAAGGGAAGAAGCCCCCATCTTCCTTGACGCGAAAAGTTAAAATAAGGGGAGGGCCACTGTAACGGCGCATGCGCAACAAAAGAAAAAGAGACAAAAGTGAGACTACAAATCTAAGTAGTGAGGGAAAATTAGAATAAGGGAAGAAGCCCGCCATCTTGCCTGACTGGACAAATTAGAATAAGGGAAGGACTACTGTAGTTGGAATTTAGAAAATTTGTCCGCCATTTTGAATTTTCGAAATCTGACTTCAGATTCGTAATGGAAACAAAGTTACAGTACAATCTAATTTGTTGTCCTGTATTTTGGCTATTTTTTGTGAAATTCTCGCCGCAGCAAAGAGGTTAATAAAAAATATTTACCTTGTTTTAGCAACGTCCATAAAAGTGTTATACATTGCAGAGTTTTTCCAAGACCCATTTCGTCAGCCATAATACAACCGTAGGCATTCTCGATACGTTTTCCAGTAACACATTCGTACATGAACTTTACACCTTCTCGTTGATGAGGCCGAAGGATGTTACCTACGACCGGGTCGATTACGACATGCACCAAAACTTTGCTTCTAAATAAAATATGTTAATTAGTAAAGGTGATGCAATATTTTAGTAATTATCGAACTTACTGGTCGATTTTTATGGCGTCATGTTCAGACATTTCTGGAGGAGCGTACACAACAAGTGCATTGGCTTCGTATGGATCAAACAGAGCTCGTCTTGGTCCTGATAAACGGAAGCCAAGTGCACGATTTGAAAACTCATAACCTGGAATTGGTATCTTGAATGGTTTACTTAATAATTTTCGTACGCGTTCTTCCTGAAAGTTACGTTTAAATTTTAAATATAAGTTTTATGTTTTTTTTTATGAAGTGTATACAAAATATTGATCATACGTGTTCGGATATGACATCCTGAATTGCAGATACTCCAGTCGACGAAAGTGCGATTAATTTTCTGTCTTGGATTTGAACACTTTTTTCGATTCTTTTACGTTTGTTTTCTTTCTGAATAGGATGTACTTCTGGATAAACTCGCTTTGGGAAAACAACATCGCTGTTGATGTCACCGAGTAATGGACGTTTACCATTAAGACTAGGAGCTAACGAACGGATCTAAAAAACAAAATTCTTCAATGTTCTTTTCTATTTACAAAAAAATGGAGAAAAACTTTAAATAAACATTATTTACCATTTTGAAGATTTATTTAGAAATTCCAGATTATGCAGCAATTATCTTGAAAAATTAAATTAAGTTTACATCTTCAGCCATAAGAACATTTTGTAATTTAAACAAATTTTTTACAATGTTCACAAACGAGACACAAAATCGCGTTACAAAAACTAGACTTAATTGTATTTGTACAAACTGAAAATGGATACTACATTTTATTACAAGTACATGACATGTTTTTATTTATATCTCACAAAATTTCAGGAGAAAAATATTTTGTTTACACAAAGATGTGAATTGCGGGAAGATCGACATATGTATTTATAACCTAACCTTCGTGTCGGCGGCGCCGGACTTTTTTTTAGTGTTTTTCTAGGGGAATTTTAGTTACTAGCGAATAAAAATGGCGTTCTCCCCCGGGATTATAAAATTCTTGGTGACAAAGTTGTGACAGTCGTGTAAAAGCTTAGTTATGAATAAAACAATTGTACGAATGTAGTTGCAAATTTCACAAAAGAGAACCACAAGGCCATTTTGGATATTCTACAACTACAGTAGGACCTCTCTTATTCGAACTTCTCTTATTCGAATTGCCTTTCTTATTCTAATTGTCCAGCCTCTCTTATTCTAATTGTCCAGCCTCTCTTATTCTAATTGTTCCCTCATAAGTCTTCTCCCACTATCACACGAAAAGTCAACGAAAAATATTGTCCACGAATCACAAGCTCGCAAGCAAAGTAAGTGGGGGTAAGGGGAAAATTAGAATAAGAGAGGTCGGCGCCATCTTGAAAAACTTTACTAATTAGAATAAGAGAGGTCCTACTGTACAGATTCCGTTGACCAGCCCAGTAAACGAAAACTAATAGAAAGTTAAAAATACGAATTGAAATGAATTCAAGTGAATTAAAATGAATTAAAACGCATGAAAATGATTAATTGAATCCACTTTTTAATTCATTTTAATTCACTTGAATTCATTTCAAATCGTATTTTTAACTTTCTATTCGTTTTCGTTTACTGGGAGGCTTTTATCTGAATTAATTTTTTTTAAAACCTAGTTTGTATACTTGTATTCCAACAAACAAATTAAAATTGCAATCCTTTTTGATAAAATTATAATTCTTCATTTAATAATTTTAAATGAAGAAAGAACATTCAAAAGGATACCTTTATGAATACCTATAGCAATCGAGATTGGATAGGATTGGATTGAAAATTTCAATTCATTTTGAATTCATACTTTGATTCCGTACATATGTATTCAAATGGATTGAATTCCGAGGAGAGGATCCATCTGTATTCAATTTTACGAATACAATGGGAAGCGTAATTTGCCGGATTAAATTTCAGAAAAAGAAATCCATCTGCATTCAATTTTACGAATATAATCGGAAGCGTAATTTGCCGGATTAAATTTCAGAAAAAGTAATCCATCTGTATTCAATTTTACGAACACAATTACAAATATAATCGGAAGCAGTATAAGCATACAAATAAATACAGATTTATTACTTAGATAGTTTTGAATCCGTAATGTTGAATACGGAGGCATTCAATATTTCGTTTTGAAGAAGGAAACTTTTTTTGTATTGAAATGAATACACTTGGATAGTTTTGAATCTGTAATATTGAATACGGATGTATACAAAGTTTCGTTTTTGAAAGAAAACTTTTCTTGCATTGAAATGAATACGCTTAGGTAGTTTTGAATCCGTAATGTTGAATATAGATGTATTCAAAGTTTCGTTTTTGATAGAAAACTTTTTTTGCATTGAAATGACTACGCTTAGATAGTTTTGAATCCGTAATGTTGAATACGGATGCATTCAATGTTTCGTTTTTAAATAGGAAACTTTTTTGGATTGAAATGGATAAACTTGGATAGTTTTGAATCCGTAATGTTGAATACGGATGCAGTTAAGATTTAATTTTTAAAAAGAGAACATTTCTTGGATTAATATGAATTCAGAATGTAACCTTTTTATTAGTATGAACGAATAGAGTTGTATTTACGTATTAAAATGGAGTCACCGTTGACCAAAGTGTGGATTCAGAATTTAATAATTGAATCCAATTCTATACAACTCCATCCAAATTCGATTGCTGGATACCCATAGTTTATTTTTCAATCAGAATTAAAAATATTATTGAAAATAGGGAATGATTGTTCACGGAAGCCATAAAATAGGATTTAAACCTTTAAAACAATACTTTTGAATACTATTAAATCTTTCTTTATTTTCTGAGATAATAAAATTCTGTATTCCTGCAAACACATATGGATTCGAAATTGTTCTTTTTTAAATCACCGTGTATCCAAAAATAATACGACCTAAAATAATGTAAAAATTCGGCAAAGACAAACTCATAGATCCAAAGTGATTCTTTTAAATCCAAATATATCTACAAAATAATAATACCGAAAAAGTTACAATTCTGAATTCCTGCAAAAACAAATTCATTTCATTCGAAATGAGTTTTTGTAATCCATATACAGAAGAGACCCGGTATAATTGCGTCTCGCTATATTTACGTCCCAGCATATTTGCCCGCTTCCGTCTCGTTATATTTATCTGCCACCGCTCTCTTTTTCCCCCACTTTGCGGACTGGGGCCTCAGGAAGGGCCTGCTGTGACGTCACGAATATAACGCGACTAAGAGGAGTGGGAGAATCGGCGCTCCCCTTCTTTTGGTAAATGTATAACGAGACGGAAGGGAAACGCGAGGAATCGAGTGGGTAAATATACCGGGACTCTATTGTATGTACAAAAGTAATATGTCCTAAAATAATGGCAAATACAAATCTAGAGTCATAGTCATCAACGAAAACAATTATATGAACATAGTTGCAAATTTCACATAAATTGTAATCACAAAAGAGAACCACAAGACCATTCTGGATATTCTACAAACTCTGTTAACCAAGCATTTATCTCAGTTTACGTGATTTGTATACTTGTATCACAGCAAATAAATTAAAGTGAATTCAAATGGATTCAAAATTTCAATCCTTTTTGATAAAATTATAACTCTTCATTTAATAATTTTAAATGAAGAAAAAGCATTCAAAAGAATACCCTAATAAATACCGTATAATTAATTGAAGTAAAGCGTGCTTAATGCGCATGCGTATCCAAAATCACTATGAATCTAGATTTGTATTTGCCATTATTTTAGGACTTATTACTTTTGTACATACAGTAGAGTCCCGGTATATTTACCCATGCATATCGTTCACATTTTAACGAATTTTGCCTATAACTCTACCGGATATTAACGACGTACTGACTTTTCCAGGTGTTTTAAATATATATGTTGTAAGAAAACTTGCATGTGTTTTGAAAGAAAATATATAACACATTCAAATAATGCGCGTATCTCCAAAGGAATCTGACAAATTATTTCCAAAATTCACAAGCGATAACAGGATACCCATTCGCAAACACGACCCACGCTTGATGACAATAATGCATCCACTTGTTACACCTTTTTTCATGGTATGCATTACCAATGTCTAGGTATGCATCGTTCCATGTCGATGACGCGTTATTGCTTCAATAACAACCTCAAAGTTATTTACTATTTAACACTTATATTACACATCGTGTCATTTTTGCGTGATAGTTTGCTTCTTCATTAACATAACATTAACATATTCTAGAATTGGTCGAATGTATGTCTTGAGTAGTTTTTCCATTATTGGTGTGGTAATGTGTACTTAAAAGATTTGCGAATGCTGCGTATTAAAGGGTTTGCTTTGTTCAACACCGTAGTGTGTTTTCTATTTAAGTTCAGCAGACACCATAATACCTAGATCCAAATGTTCAGTTACAGGTGGGAGCACTATACCATTTAACACGTAGTTTATTTTAGGCGTTTTTTCCCCCAAGATGCATCACAACACATTTGTCAGTGTTCAGCGCTAAATCCCAGTTCCTTCACCGAATACTTAATCGATCCTAATGTGACTGTAAATGACCAGTTAACGGATTTCCAAAAAACTTTATATTGTCTGCAAACTGAAGTGTTTCAGCTTGCAACACATCTGGCAGATCAGCAATAAACAAGAGGAAGAGAATAAGGCCAAGCACAGATCTCTGAGGGATACTACTGGTAACTTTTCTTGGCAATAATAAAGTTTTCCCAACTCTCACCCTAAATGTTCTCCCAAATAGGTATGCTTCAATCCACTTGTATAAACGTCCTCGGATTCCCAATTGTTCAATTTCCATAATAATAGTTTATGAGGTACCCTGTCAAAAACTTTTGAGAAGTCCATAAAAAGTATATCAATTGGCTTCCCATTGTCATATGCATAAGACCAGGTATTGAGAGCTTGCAACATATTTGTAGTAACAGATCGTCCAGGAAAATACCAACGTTGACAGGGTGGTATTAGATGATTTACTAAACTGAAGTCACGTATCTTAGCAACTATGATTTTTTCCATGCATTTACAAAGCGCCGATATAATCGATATGGGTCTGTAATTTACTGGGTCTAGCTTATTTCCTTTCTTGTAAACTGGAGTTATTGTAGCTTCCAACCAATCATTGGAAAGCACACTACTGTTGAAGCTTTTATTCATTAAAAGTGCAAGTACTGATACAAATGTCTTGTCCAATTTCTTCAACGGAAATGGGTGTATACGTACCATCAGATCCTGGAGAGGAATCTTCTTTGACCTCATTCAAGTATTTTAATATGTCGCATTCACTAAATGTAATGTCAGACATACGTATATATATAGACATATTAATACGTGCAAAAGTCTGGTTAGGTATTATCAGGTTTGTGTGAACCTCATCGAAAACACTTGCAAATTGGTATGTGACAATTTCTGCGATCTCTGTGAAATATATGATTTTTATTTATTTCCGAAAATTCTCGATCAATTCTTAATTAATATTTTTGGTATTTTTTAGGAAACCGTCTGTAGTAATTGGAATTGCCCTTACAGAGTTCGATTTTTAAAAATGCTATTCAGTCATCTTGAATTTAAATTTTTTAGTGAAATTTCCTACCTTAGCGGCGGACCACTTTGGAATCCCCGTAAGCGGGTTAAGGAAAATCACTTATTTCCGAAAATTCTAGGTCAGTTCCCAGTTAATTTCTTTGGTATTTTCTAGCATATCGTCTATTGGCATTTCAAACAGCTAAAGTGGCGCACGTGGTCTTCGAGTGTGAACTAATATGTACACGACTCACTGTATGGTGCTCAATGTACATATAGGTTTCGAGAGGTTTTCAAGTTTAGTTTACTATTAACTCGTGGTTATTAATACTTTCTATATTATTTAAATATCAACTAATAATCATGGAAGAAAATATGTATTTTCGGGCAGTGGAGAACAAAAAATGGGAACGAAATAACTGCAAGATTCCAGTCGAAAAAAAATGCATGTCAACGTTCCCCATTCTTCGTTGTGCATGAAGAATTATATGATAAAATAAAATGATTGGCATACTAAACAATCTAAATTAGTTAACTCCTAGAATAATAGTGAAAGTCAGTTACTAATTGAGCAAGTAAATTGTTAACAATAATAAAAATAATTAAGCTGAAGTCAACTTAATTTTGGGTTATGTTCAGTTTATTTAATATTAAGAGAATTAATACATTAACATATTATTATATTTGTTAAAAATATATACCTCAATAAATCTTTTGTTATATTTTAGTAAAATTAACAGAATATTATACATATATAATTCCTTTTCAAGGTAAATAAGCGTAGCCATTGCATGTTTACAGCAGTGTTCCTTTGAAGCACCTGCTGGACACGAATATGAAATTGATTTTATTTTTTCTTCCACTCTTTCATTTTTTGTATTAATCTGGATTTGTACTTCGTGGTTTCGTGGAGGATCTTCGAGAATTTTTGTCGTCGTGACAAAAAGAGCCTAAATTTTCACAAAGGAGTTTTTCTCTTCTCGAATACCCACAAAAACTATATTTTTCACAACCTCTCTATTTCACGAAGAGGTCTAACAAACCCTCTAAGTGCGTCAACTAAATGCTCCAATTCTATTAGCGGGGACATTTTAAATTTCACAAGAAAACGTAAAAATAAATTTTGTAAACTTTTAAACTCTACGTGTACTTGAACTCTGTACGTGTACATTGAAACACCATTGAGTCGTGTACGTACTAATTTAAACTCGACCGCCAGGTGTGCCACTTTAGCTGTTAGAATCGCCAATAGTAATTATAGAATTGCCTTTACAGAGCCCGAATTTTCAGAAATATAGATTCAGTAATTTTTTATTTGTGGTTTTCAATAAAAATTCCTACCTTATCGACCGAGCACTTTAGAACCCCCTTAAGGATTCTAAGGTAAATTTCTACTTTATCGATCTGGTTTTACCTAGTGACGCAGGATTAGTTAGGTTAGGTCAAAAAGACGAAAACATATGATTTTGTTTCCTTATTTACAAGTATAAGTTGCATCTCCCCGTTTGACCGTGTGGTGGCACTGTGTGTTTTCATTTGGCTTTGCATATGTCCTATGTCATGTTGACTTGTCACTGACAGATTAACCTATTGAATTGCAGAGTATTTTTGTTTATTTACATAAAGTAATAATATTTGCATAAAAAACAACACACAATGGCAGGATCAGCGTTACGTCGATTAATGGCAGAATACAAACGTAAAAAAACATTTTAAATTTATATTTTGACATCAAAGTGTATCGATGTAAATAATTTTTATAATATTTTCAGAATTGAATACTAATCCTCCGGAGGGAATTATTGCTGGTCCAATTAACGAGGAGAACTTTTTCGAATGGGAAGCTTTAATCACGTAAGTTACAAAATTATATTTTACGATGAGTCATTTTTACTCCGAATTTATTATAATGATTAATCAAAATGTTTTAAGTGTGTATATATTTATTAAACATAAATGTAACAGCGTAGTGAAGAGAAATTAATTTAAAATATTAAGAATTCTAATTTAGAGTCATAATTACAAATATTTCCATTTCTAAATTGTAATAACTTCGTAACTTTATTTCGGAATTAAATTTTTTCGGAACAAACAATTTATTAAATTTGTACATTGTTTCCAGATGTCTTTTACCACAATTATAGTAATAAACATAATAATAAAACTATAATTTGATAATTTTTCATAAATTGCAAGTCATATTTATTTATTTATTTATTTATTTAAAGAAATAAACGGCCTATAAGACCTTTGTACAAAAAATATTCTGACATAATCAGCGCAATTTGAATAACAAAGAAAAGAAACATAAAAATTTGGTAATATAGTAATTGAGAACCGTATGTTAAAACAAAATAAAAAAAAAACTTAATAATAAGTGTATAATAATCGTCGCACTTTAAATCGAAATGATATAAAACTAGTAGTGTTTTTTACATCACCGGGAACACTGTTCCATTCACGCCTGAGTCTAGCTACACTAGAGTGAAATCCATAACGAGATTTACTATTATTTTCACAAATATCCCGATAACGACGCAATGAATATGGTTGAGAACGAGTAGAGAACAACGAAGATATTTGCTCAGATTTAATCATACCCGTAGTAATTTTACGAACAAATAGTAAATCAATAATATGATGTATTGAATAAATTGATGGTATTGAAAATTTAGAAGCAACAGTAGAATAATCATGGTTCATATAGCTCATAGGAGTACCTGACTTATACGACAAATATCTTAAGAACCTGTGTTGAACCCTTTCAAGCTGATCAATATCTTTAGAAATAAAAGGGCGCCAAATAACTGATCCATAAGTTAAAATTGATAAGACAATTGATTTATATAAATTTATGATTGCAGGAATAGAAGAGAAATCAGAAGTAGAACGTTTTATAAAACCTAAGATTGAGTAACATTTACTGATTATTGTACGAATATGTTCAGAAAACTTGAAACTTTGATAAAAAATCACTCCCAAATCATTAATAGATAAGACAGCTTGAATGGGTTCATCACCCAGTAAATAAGTAAATGCCATCGGAGAGGTACACCTACAATATGATATCGATTTACATTTACGAATATTTAATTTAAGACGATTTGTGCTAGCCCATACAGAAATAGAGTTTAAATCTCGTTGCAAATTTGATGCATCAATTGGGGATTTAACCATTGCAAATATCTTAACATCATCAGTGTAAATTAGAAACCGTGAGTATATAATTGAGAGATTGATATCATTAATAAACAACACAAAAAGGATAGGTCCCAGGTGCGAACCTTGTGGAACACCGGATGTAACACGTGTAAATTGAGATACAGATCCTTTAACCCGAACAGCTTGCCAGCGATCACTAAGATAGGATGAGATCCATCTCAGTAGTGATCCACTTATACCTAGTGAGTTCAATTTTGTTACTAGAATACCGTGATCAACGGTGTCAAATGCCTTAGCAAAATCAAGATAAATAGTATCTACCTGAATCATATTATCCAATGCAGACGATACAAAATTACTGTAGGTTAAGAGATTTGTCACCGTTGATCTTCCCCCGACAAAACCGTGTTGCTGAGAAATTATTTTGTCGTAAAGAGCAATTGCCACTCTATCCGCAACTATAGCATCAAGTAATTTCGAAATAACACCTAAAATAGAGATTGGTCGGTAATGAGAAATGTCCCGATTATCACCCCCTTTAAATACCGGTGTAATATAAGATTGTTTCCAAACACAGGGCATTATGCCAGTTCTCAATGACATATTAAATAGTAAAGTTAAGGGTTTAGATATTCATTGTTACATAACATAATTGTAATTTAATGCAGTTAATTAGATCATGAAACATGTTTATTAACAACGTCAAAGCTCAAAGGATTTGACATCGTCAAGAAAATATATTTACTCATTTTTCTTTCATTTACTATTTATTTGCTATTAAGTAATGTAAATTAATGTAAAGAATGTAATTAATTAAATTTATGTAAAAATTTAACATTTTCAAGTAAGTAAATAAGTTAGCAAAGTTCATAATATAAAAACATAAGTTTACGATTGAAATCTTTGATTTTTTTAGAGGACCCGAAGGTACATGTTTCGAAGGTGGCGTTTTTCCAGCAAAACTACTCTTTCCACCCGATTATCCATTAAGTCCACCGAAAATGCAGTTCACATGTGAAATTTTTCATCCTAACAGTAAGTAAAACAACGACAATAAACACAATTATATTTCATTATAAATTCTTTGTAATTATTAAAGTATACACCGACGGAAGAGTATGCATCAGCATCTTACACGCACCAGGCGACGACCCAATGGGTTACGAAAGCAGCGCAGAACGCTGGAGTCCAGTCCAAAGCGTAGAAAAAATCTTACTCAGTGTCGTAAGTATGTTAGCCGAACCCAACGACGAAAGCGGAGCGAACGTAGATGCAGCGAAAATGTGGCGAGAAGATCGTTCAGAGTTCGAGAAGATAGCACAGAAATTAGTGCGTAAAACTCTTGGAATTCCATTATGAAAAACAGGGAATGTGGAAATTTGTTTTTATTTATAGAAAATTGTACATTTGCAAAATATAGGACTGACAACTCTTGTATCTTTATTGTTGTATAAAATTTACAAACTATTTAAAAAATGGTTTTTTTAATTATACAAATCCCACAACGATATATTTCCGTCTTTCCCAGTAGCTGCCATTAAACACTCGCTATTGTACGCTTCGACTCGACTTGTCGAAAATACAATATCATGAATCGTTGTTCTGTGTTCGTCTAAAACTGCCAGCGGTTTTAAAGTTTTCCATGAAAATATTCTTATCTTGGCGTCCCAGCCACCTGCTGCAAAGATTCTAGAATCTGGTCGAGTTCGTAAAATCGACGTCCCAGAATTCTTCAATATTAATGATCGTTTAAGGGATAAATTAATCCCATCGTTAAGACTGAATACCTGAAACGGTTAAGTATGGATAAAATATTTGGATATAGAAATTACGAGAGGGTTACCTGTATGATATTCGTAGGATTGCCAACTATTCCTTGTTTCAACGAATCGCTGAAATCTATAGTCATTGGGCAATTGTCGGTATTTATCCAGGATATAACCTCCTTTTTGGTTGTATCCCATAAACCTACTGATCCACTTTCGTAGGTTACGAGAACGTATTTAGAGTCGCCCCAACATGCTTTTATCGACATTACGTCACCGAGAGTTTTCAATTTCGCTTTGTTTTGAATTTTTAATTCACTTTCGATTTTTAAGGTTTTTAATGAGAAAATACCTATTCGGGATTTCTTCATCGGGACGAAAAGAATGTCGTTTGTCGCTGGTGTACATCTGTTACAAATTTTTTCTTAAAGTTTTAATGCAATCGGAAAAATTAGGGATTTTATAAACATTTTAAGTTATAAAACGATTTAAGAAACTATATTTTTACATTGACATACCTTTTTTTGTTTCGAAAAATGGAATCTTAACAAAATCCTACGTTTTAAAGGGTAATTAGAAATGAAAAATGAATATACCTACAAAAACCACAATATTCGATATTGATAGTTGTATGTTCTTTCCAATTGGAACCGTCAGCCATCCAAACGTTCAGATCACCACCTTTACGTTGTGTTATAAGATATTCGTCACCAACCATATGAACGGCTAAGCATGGTTCTTTGAATTTTGTTAGTTGCGAAATCTCTCGATGTTTCTATGAACCGAAAAGGAATTTAGTAAAGTAAAATAGAAAATTGATGAGAGTTGATTATACCTGTAAATCCCAAATGTGGACATCTCCGCTCTCTGCTCCAGCATAAATATGTTCGATGTCTGGAGAGATTTTGAAAGCGAGACTATGAACCGGACCCATTTCACCTCGTAGAACGTAGACAGGATCTGGTGGTGGAATAGCCATTGTGCTTTTCAGTAGAATAATATATTTTAAACTGTTCAAAAGTTAATTGATTAACACTAAAAGAAAGACATTTTTAAATATTGACAAAGAATCATGAAGACATGATTTAGGTTAATTCCGAACGAAAATTGTGAATTTAATGCTCAATGGGTTGTTTAATGGTTTTTTAAACAGATAAGATCATTAATGATCACGATTATATGGTCTGAGTAGGATTGTTTACTCAAAAATGGGAGATAAACAAAAAATAAAATGGAATTGAACGAATTGAACACAGGCAAGTTTTTTATGCGCGCAAGAGTTTCGCGCAGATGTTTGTTGTTGTCGATTTGATCGAGGATTGGCTAATACTAGCCAATACGTAATGGTTAAAAATGGCGCTTACTTTTAAAAGATATGATGAATTGAGGTTATGTCACGTTTATTAATATCCCTAGAAACGAAAAAGTATACGATTTAATATGAAATAAGTCTGTTTCTTTCTCACTTTTTCAGTTACGAATGCGAGTGTATACGATATTATACGCGATACATAAACGCACATAACCTCAAAGAAACGATTACTTTGGATCGAATGATTTAAACTCAAAACTAGAAAACAGAACATTTCTTCGAAAATAAACTGGGATATTATAGTTGACGATTATTTTATAATTGACGATCATTTTATTCCCCATACTTGATTTTTCAGAATGTCCTCAAAATGAGA
This sequence comes from Trichopria drosophilae, assembly GCA_030407085.1. Lineage (NCBI taxonomy): Eukaryota > Metazoa > Arthropoda > Insecta > Hymenoptera > Diapriidae > Trichopria > Trichopria drosophilae. Next base: position 189,689,603 of record CM059583.1, on the reverse strand, counting down.
TCCTAATTTTGATGTCTTTATGGTTTGCTAAGATGATATCATAATGTGGTCAGAATGCTATAAACCGTGATCATAAAGGTGTCTTAAATATATCAAATTTATGACACCACATTTTTATCATAAAGAAGTCATAATTTAGTAATAAATTTTGAAGTGAATAATATTTACTAGTACATGTCTAGAAATGAAATTCTATAGAAATAAACATATAATATAGTTAGTTTTATTCCTATATTAATCATATTATAAAAAAAAGTGTAGAGAACAAAATTGTAGCTTTTACGTAAATTTTTTTTATATCCAATAGAAACCGAGTAATGGATTCTTAAGGGAGTTCTAAAATGGTCTGTCGGTAAAGTAGAAAAGTTTCACACTAAAAAGACATAAATTACGGGGTTCTAAAGTGCTCGTCCGGTATGGTAGGAATTTTGACTAAAAACTGTAAATAAAAAATGAGCCCTTGCGAAACCCGAATTTGAAAAATGCTAATCAGTCATCTTTTATTTACGTTTTTTAGTGAACACGTTAGAACCCCTTAAGCTCTTTTTCGTCAAGTTTGACGCTATTTTTTTTTTTACGGAAGTGGAAATGCGTTAGGCACCATACGGGGTTGATGATGTTGGTTAACCCCCGTGTGTCGAACAAGGTTGGTTAAACCATGGTGTTCAGGGCAAGGTTTACCGACTATAACCCTAACCTCCCTTGGCCCTCCATAATCCACTTGTGCAGTCTGGAGTAGAAAAGTGGCTCCGACATCCATCCCTTCCGCTGCAGACTGCACCGGGCCATGTCAATGGTAATTCCAACTCCCTCTACCATCGGGTTAGTGGTTGCAGGATCTCATGTGATAACAGCAGGCGGAGAGATCCCAGCAGCACTGCTTCCTGCATTCGGCCTGCGTGGAATTTGCGTGTTGTTGGCAGGCCGGAGTGCTTTTGATGTTTTCGAGGAAAGTTGGTCTTATTCCTCCCAGTACTCCAATTATTAGCACGACGAGCTTGATTTTAAAACCTCGATACAGCTTGCGAATCTCGAACAGGAATTCCTGATATTTCATTCGTTTTTCGTCCTCTTTGCTGACTATGTTTGTCTCTGCTGGTGCAGAGAACTCGACGACGACGACGGATTTGTCATCGAAGTCAACAAGGACGATGTCAGGCTTATTGGCTGATATTTGCCTGCTCGTCGGGAATGAGTAATTCCAGTATATTCGGCACGACTCATTCCCGACTACGGTTTCAATATCAATGGGGACGTACGGCAAAACTGTGGTTGCATCAATGCCATAAGTGCTGCGAAGATGGTAATACAGCACTCGGAGAGCCGCATTGTGACGTTCGATGTATGCTGAAACTGCATATCTTGGGCATGCTGCCAAAAGATGCATTAGTGTCACAACATGACGTCTACACGATCTACAAAGCGTCCTCTATACCGCCTGGTGTAAGACGGTCTGGCGATACGCTAAGGTATTGATAACCCCATCCTGGCATGCGAAGATAAAACCCTCGGTCCCAGATTTCAAGCCGGCTGATCTTAAGAACGAAAAGGTCATCTCTACCGACAAGTCAAGTTGTTGGACATTTCGAAAGAATTGTCTATGCAATGGCTTGTCGATATGCCTTCCGTCCAACATACGGAGTTGTTCCTTCCGTATGTTAGCCCTGAGACGCACTGGGCACAGATTGATGACTGATTCAGCTTCCTGTGCACCACTACATCCCACGTTGAATACCAGACCGATGTTTCGCGCCGCTCTTTCCGCCGCGTTGTACAAAAACGCCCCCTTCCCTTGAATTTCATGCTGATGGACTAGCATTATCAGGGGATCCTCCATTCGATTAATCACCATTCAATGTCTCGAGGACCAATGCATATACTCCAGGTTCAAAAGGCCACTACCTCCCATATTTGGGGGCAAATACAGTCGTTCCACGGAAGATCTTGGATGCAAACTGCGTTACGTACAAATCATCTTCCGTGTGCTTCGGTCAAGACCCCTTAACTCGTCAACGTTCCACTTCAGTGCTCCAATTGAATAGAGCACTCGTGAAACGGCCAACATATTCGTGGCTGCCACCTTATTTCTCCCGGTCAATTCTGATGTCCAGATCTGACGGAGAATGCGCCGGTATTTCTTAATGATGGTGGTTTTAGCAGCCTGCACATCCTGGACATGCCTTTGAGGTATGCCCAGGTATGTGTAGGCTTCTTCGGCGCTAAGGTGGCGGATGACATTTCCGTTGACGAGCTCCATATCGTTGTTATTGGAGCCTGACCTTCCTCTGTGCAAATGAACGACTGCACACTTGTCCAATCCGAATTCCATGTCTATATCTTTCGAGTATGTGAGGGCGATGTTCAGAGATCGATGTAATTGATCTTCGCCTGATGCGTATAATTCAAGATCATCCATATAGAAAAGATGGGTGATCTTATGTACACGTTCACCAGGCGGTCCATACATGTACCCTTGAGATTTCTGGAGAGCAACGGATAGAGGAAATAGTGAGATGCAGAAGAGCAGAGGACTCAGAGAATCTCCCTGCTAGACGCCTTTTTGGAATTGAACCAGTCCAGATGTGGTTTGACGCTTGCTCGATGTCATGATAAAGTGTGTTTTCCAAAGAGGCATCAGGTCTTCTAAAATTCTCACTATGTTTGGGTGGACATGGAGGCGTTTGAGCAACAAGCTTAAAAGCTCGTGCGATGTTGAGTCATACGCCTTCATGTAATCCAGCCAGGCTATCGACAGGCTCCGCTTGTACTGGACTGAGTCCTGACAAACACACCTGTCGATAAGTAAGTTGTCGTTGCAGCCGGATACACCCATTTTGCAGCCTCGTTGTTCTACTATCCGTTGCCACACCGGTTTCGCGGATTGCTCAATACGTTCGTTCAAGATGTTAGTGAACCATTTGTATAACGTATCGAGACAAATGATCGGTCTATGGTTTCTCGGATCGGACAAGTCTCCCGATTTTGGGATTAGTGTCGTTCGGCCCTCCACATTGATCATGGCCAATGAGATTCCCTCCATTTCCAAATCTCTACGAAGTCTATCATAGTCAACCACTCTATACAATCGATGTCTGACTGGTTCTGAATTTACAACGGGGCCAATCTTCATTTGAATACTAGCAAATAACTACATGGTCACTCATAGCTATGGGAGGTAAAAATCTAATATCCGAAATAAGGCTATCCTCATTGGTTAACAGTAGGTCTAAACACGTCGACTTCTGATCTGCACGTATCCTAGTTGGCTCCGTTATTAGCTCGATAAGATTACTATTGACGTAAAACTCCGCAAAGTTTTTTTCTTGGGGTAGATGAGTAAGATTGCAAAGTGGTCCAATCTTCTCCCGATTATTTAAAGTCGCCAAAAATGATGACTGTGCCCAGTGTTGATGCCATTTCGGTGGCTTGTAAAATTTTAAAATTGTCTTCTGTGGAGATGTTTGGTGTTCTATATGCAGTGCCGATTATAAATATTCTGTTGTTAAATTCGAGTCTCACCCATAAACTTTCATTAGAATTTTCATTAATGCCTAGGATTGTTGATGACAGCGTATAGCCTCCTAAGATGTCTGCAATATACCTGGCAACGCAGCCTCCTCTACAATTTGCTCTATCGCATCTAAAGAGTGTATATCCTGGAATGAGTATTTGGGAGTTGGCAATATTCAAATTTAACCACGTTTCCGGGATGAGAATTATCATGGTTTATGGAGGTTTACAGTAAACAAAAATTCATCAAATTTTGAGACAAGCGATGCAAGATTTGTAAAAAGAGGATCGTGTCTTAATCCACGATCTTCAACGCTGTTCCAAGTGGAAATCCTTATTTTTGTATTACGGTTTTGGGAAGAGCAGGGTATTTTACGTCCGTGTTTGTGTGCGCGCGCTTGTTGGTCCAATTTGATAGTTATGAAATACCCAAACAATGATGGCAATCAGGTTTAGGGATCGACATAAAATGTTCGAATGCCTTTCCATTAACATCGATGAATTTGTTCGATGAAGGAAGGGCTTCATTGGTAGGCATTTCTTGCGTCTTGAAGAAGACGAGCACTAATATCTTGGCATACCCTTCGAATTCTCCTTCATATCTCAGGGCCAAATGATGTGTGCAAAATCCGACCGTGAATCCTCCCCGTAGTGAACATTGGCTAATGTTATTGCCAGCCGTATACGTGCTTAATAGTTTACTACCCTTAAAACATATTTTTAGAGAAATTCATGTGCTACATTTGTTATTGAAAATATTATTTATCAGCTTTTCTATTTTCAAAATAAGTGCAAGCGATTAATAAAAGTTACGTTTTTTTTCGCGATTTTTGCAAATTTAAAACTTATTCATAAATTCATTCTTCTTTTATAGGCTTACAGTTGATAATACGAACAAAGTACATGCATCGAAGAAAACAGTTTCAGTATTATTCAATATTTGACAACAATTAGGGACTTCGAACATTTTACCTTAGAAGGTTATATATGTAATATATTATAAACTCTAATTTTGGACGTACAATATCCCGCTCTTCCCAAATCAACAATAAAAAATGGAGGTTTACAATTAAAAATGACTTTGACCTTAGAATCACCTTGTAGGTCGCGGATCAGGACATGTTCATATACGTACTTGATTGTGAACGTTAAATTCTTTCCAAATCCATAACTTAAAAAAGAAGTTCCCGTTAACGAAAAACAACTTTGACCATGGAGTTACCTTGAAGGTCGATTTCCAGGACATGGTCAAGGTTAAGTCTAAACATGAAATTTCTTGCTCTTTGCAAATTCGCAATAAAAATGGTGGTTCCCATTTAAAAAAAAATATGAATTTGACCTTGATATGATCTTAAGTGTCATGACCAAGATCGAATAGAGGTCGCCGTTGAATATCCCAGAAAAGAATCCTAAAAATATTGTTTTTACATTTTGGTAATATTCTGAATTATGAAACTGAATTATGAAAGTAACCTGGTATCTTCTGTAACCATGGACCAATTAGGTATTGCAAGAACTAGAACATCTTCTCAGCATCCACAATCCAATAGTCTAGTAGAACGATTAAAAAGGACCATTCTCAATTATTTGTTAAAATTTGTTACGTTTCACCAAAAAGATTGTCATTTATGGATCTAAGCGTGCTACCACTTAGGCGTCTTCAAGAACTTCGCGGAGAAACTCTTTCATGGTGCTCTGCAGTAAATTTAAATAAAAATTAGATTCTTGTTATCCAGCAGTTGAAGACATTTTCACACGACCAACAAATATTCATTTTTTGATGAAATTTTGAAGCCGTGAGCAGTTTTTTTTTACACAATTTATGCACTTCCGCTTAGCGTGACCTGGGACTAATGACGCACGTGGACGCAGGAATTATTTTAGCCCCTCTTTTTTTGTGTGTTTTTGTTGTTTTAAATGCGTCAATTTGGAAGAGTTGAAACAAGCACATGAACATTTCCTGGGTATGTTTTTGGGGGCGTTAATAATGAATCGGATGTTAGTTCTTCAAAATTCAAAATGGCGCATCCAAGGTGGTGGACCAAAATTAGAAAAGCTACGAAAATGACTATTCGGGAGTTATTTGGGTCACTGATTAGAAACCCAAGATTGGTTCTTCAAAATTAGAAATAGTCGATTCAATAAAGTAGGAAAAGTCTTCGACACTTAATTTTTGTTCTGTAATTGTAGTTCTGAACATAATTTTTCGCATTTTAGTTTGACATATTACATCAGCCATTTTAATATTGAAAAACCAGCATCGGATTGGAATCAGCGACCGAATATCAAGATTTAACTGAATACAGTCAATTACAACAAATTGGACCCCCGCTTTGGATTCGCCATTTTATTAATACTACAGACTCAAGGAGGTGATTTCAGAAACATAAGAATAGTATGTATTTTAATTAAACTGAATGCAGTGAACTTTTGAACTATGAAATTAGATAACACAATGAATGCAGCCATTTTCAACTAAACATTTAGCAAACAGTCGTAGTCATAGACTGCAGTATCAAAAACTCACCGTTTGGTGGCGCTATATGTCGCATTTAAGATGTGCATCGTGTCTTTCTCGCAAGTAGTGAAGCTTGATAAATTTCGTATACAAGAAATGGGGGTTTGGAATGGATCATATCAAATACTTGTAATATTAAATTATAATAATATAAAAATTATACATATAATAATTTTTTTATTAATAATTTACACATATGCTTTTACTATTACAGTTGCACCTTATAACCGTTCCGAAAACGTATCTTAAAATTCTGCTACAAATGTTATACAATTATCTTACGTTTTTTTTTATTTACGAAAGACAAGTTTGAATATTTTTGTCTGATTTTGATAACAGGTAAAGTCGTTCAATGCTGTATGATGACATTTCCACGATTGTTCCTATTTTAATAATATCCAATGATTTTATTTTTTTCAATACAATTTTTGTTATTAACTCAACAATAACTTGTCTATTTAAATTACAGAAATGAATGTTTTGTTAATTAGTTAAAAATTATGCTAGCGTATGAAAGCTGTTGTATTATTATGTACACAGTTTTTACACCCATCCTTGCGTAAATAACTTCAGGACTTTTGATGTCGCAGAGACAGTAGAGTTGATACACAGCACGATGTTAATTTAACCCAGCTGTCGAATAAATTTGTTAGTCTATTTTCTTGAACTAAAATTCCTTCGTAGAAGCTTTGCTTTATGAACGAACCGGTTAGTAAACGACCTGTGGGCGCGTCTTCACGTTGTTGGTTACGAAAACTTATACTTCTCGAAATTATTTGTAGACAGATACTATAATGAAGTATTCAAAATGTAAAAATAGATTAAAGTTGCAATAAAATATATATGAAAGCTATTTAAAAATGTAAAACTGTTTGTCAGTTTTAAAGAAAATAATGATGTATAGACGTGTAGATATTAATAATTTAACTAACTTCGCCGATTTTGACGTTGCAATAAAAAATATACGAAAAATAGTATTTAATGATTTGATGATAAATTATATAGTTACTTTCTATATATCGATATCGTAATTGGCAAAATATCTGCTACAGCCTTAGGAATTATTTGCCATTTTAGAATTAGATTCTTTATTCTTGAAGAAACATATTTTTTTCAGAGATAAGAATTTCTTAATAATCAAAAAGCTGAAAGTATTTTGTAATAGTTATTGTGAAAATTTGTACTTTTTAGGCTTTTGCCCTATAAATGATGTTAAAAAATCGTTTTGTTTTTTTCTGCTAACATTTCGTATCTTTCACATCCTTCGTCAGGGGTACTTAAGTTGATTAACTAATTACCCCAAGTACAGCATATCATAGTATTTTGAATAATTGAGTGATTGGAAATTATTTTCACCAGATTGTTACATGGGCACATCCACAGAAAATTTTAAACTCAGGTGTAAGTGAGAGAAAAGGTAATTTATATTTATATTGAATTGAATGTAGCGGTGTAATATAAGTAAAATATTGGTGACTAGGAAGTACTAACCTTATAGCTGAGATTTTGAAGTGATTTTAAGGAGCCAAAATGAACGTAAATTGACAAATTTGACGTGTACATTGCTTAAAAATGTCTGCTGTTAACTGTTTTTCTTGGACGCCGTGATATACAGAGAGAAAAAAAAGGTTAACGGAACCATAAAGAAAAGGTAGAAATGATTATACCATTTCATAATAGTACAATTGACTTCGTTAAAAGTTGTAGTTGACAGTATCTTATTTTTGTAATTCATAATATTGTAAAATATAACTTACAATAATTACTTTTTGTGATGATAAGTAGATATTTTTGTTTAATCACTTTTACTAAATCTATTTTTCTAGTCAAGAATATTTTGAGTGATTATTTAACTGTAAAAATAAAAATAAAAATACCACAGGAATAAGCATAATTCAAGTTACACCAACGTGGAGGTTTCTCGGCCTGGTTTTTACCATCTTTTTTATATTTTTAATTTTAAGATATTAATTTTTTTAAAATTTATTACGTATATAAAATTAAAGTTATTAAAAACTATTTTATTAATTAAAAATGAGCGGCATAACTTTTTGGTCTATGTATTTCATCTGGATTTTCCCGGAAGAGCATCTAACAATAGTCTCCCATCATATGTTCATTCCAGAAACTCTGATAACGTTTTTCCATTGTTTGGATATATGGACGGATCCCTCGTCTTTTTCGTTGCTTGCTGCTCCAAGTTTTTTTGGGAAAGAACTCACGATGAGAGTGCAAAAAGTGGGTTATTAATGACATTCGACAGTTCTTTTTTATAGGCATTAAGAAGATTTTGAATATTAATATATTCGGTAAACCATTTAAATGCTCTCCACTGCTTTCCACGCGTCTTTTTCTATGTCAGAAAGGTGTTTAAAATTGTTTAATGTAATAATCTTATACAGTGCGACTATCCCTTATCGTTTTGTTTGTGAACAAATTGTTCAAATTCATCCAGCATTTTTGGTCCCCCAATTTTGATATTCGGAAGAAAATATGTTAAACACCCTGAAAAGTGTTGAAAAATATGAAATTGATGTAAATCATTCTGGCGTTAGGTGCCAGTGCATCTACCACCCAAGCACTAAATTTCTTATTTTCGACATTATCGGTTAAAAATACATATTTTCAAATACAGTAAAATTAAATAGACGTATAATCTCGGAAATTAACATGTAATTAGCCTACTTTCGGACCATACAGCTATAATATTAAAAAAAAATTATTTAATTTAGATGAATTTCTTCTTGTAAAAATGGCTAAATTGTCATCTTTTGTAGTAAAATTATTGAAGTTTTTTCGCTGGAATCACTAAATATTGGTTATTTTTTGGATCTGGAAAAATTCACACGTATTTTGGAACCAATTATGCGTAAAATGAGAGGTCTTATGATTAATGATGTTTTTTCATTGGATTGCAAAAAATTCTGAAAAAAGTAAATTTGAGAAAAAATACAAAATGGCAGATATCTCGAAAATAGAGAGTATTGGAAAAATTCTAAGAACGAATTCGGATCCAGCGCCAAAAAATACGTTAGAAAAGTATACCCAAATCTCTGATAATTTCGCAAAGTCACATTTTGTCGAACTTTGTTATTGTTGAAATTTGTTCAAGAAATTTATTTCCAGTTTTTCTGAACAATTTCTGAACTATTTTCGCTAAAATTTGACACCAATCGTATCAAAGGTTTATTGTGGTGGGAATAGAGCCAAACTTTCGACAAACGGAAAAAAATATTCATTAATTTTTACACAATTACGTTCTACCATTTCGTTCTTTGCCACTTCGGCAATATGGCACTGTTATTGACTGATCTCAAAATGTGTTTGCCATTTATTATTATTATTATTATAGTATATCCCGTATTTTGTATATCTTATAATAAAAGACTGAATAAAACTGTTATAGAAATATAGTTCAAAACTAAAACTGCCAGTAAACGCGATTCAAATAATCTGCATTTCTATTGCCAAACAAAATTGATATAAATAGTGATGCTTTCGAGATTTAAAAGAGGAATGTCCTCTCTGATCTTAAAAAACGTTGAAACTATTCATTAGGTTGTATGAAAGGAAATCGAGAAAAGTTCTGGACGTTATGATTATTTACAAAGTCCTGATAATAAATAAATTGCAGAAAATTGCACTTAATAACTATAAATAAACCTAATGACTTGAACATTTCTGCATTTCCTTTCACAGACCTAAATGAATAATTTGTATTTGATTTTAAGAGGAGTACTATGACAAAAATATCTGCATCATCTCCGAACAAACCGAGAGTCATTTTTGGCTCAATTTATTTCTTATTAAAACTTTTTAAATAATCATAGCGACTAGAACTCTTCTGCAAAATCATACAACTGTGTAGGAAATGTCTCAAATATACTAAACCAATAAAAATATACTGAGAGACTAATATTTAATCTGAGAAGTTGGAAGCTTATTTAATTAATTATACAGCATCACAAAAAAAAAAACGAAAGTCCGGATTTGGAGGTCGGACTACATTTTCAAATTGATAAAATTTGAGAAGGTTCTTTAACCAATTCTAAGACATTTTTGTTCTTAGCAAATTTTTTTTAAAGTCTATACTTTTCAAGAAAAACATTTGTTAAGTTTTAAAACGATTTTTGAGCTTCTAGGCGCCATTTTGGAAGTCGTCATCTTGAAATTCAAATTAGAACATGGTACGTTTTAATCCTAAGGGTCCATGGACCCGACATTTTCACCTTAGACACGTTTCCCAATGCAATTTCCAGGTGAAAGTGATGTTAGAATGAATAATAAATTTTTGAAAACCATGTTTTTTTACAAAAAAACGTGTATAACTTTTTTGCTTTTCGTTTTATCGAAATTTTATTGGAAGATTCTGAAAGAGCATACAATTTTAAGTCAAAAATAGTGGGAGTAAAATTTTTCCAAATGCTTTTATATGCAAATTATCTACGTTTAAACTGATGCTCAAAATGTGTCCGTTTAGGCCTTAATGAGTTAATACATGATATAACCTCAAAAAACCTAAACAAATCCTTAAAATGAGATCTTAAAATGTTAAAATGAAGAATAAGTTGCACTTAGAAGCCTATGCTACGTTTACGTTATGTTTCTTGGATCGCTAACCATATTTGAAGCCTATTCAACTCCATCACATTAAGTTCTTGAGATAACCTCAAAAAGTAATCTAAATATCTACCCTAAAATATGAAAATAAAGAAACATCTGACCTACAGGGCATACCATTTTTATTGGACAGTCCTGGACAATACTGGAATGTATAGTCGACATTTCTCCACAATATTGGACTGTACTGAAAGTACTGGAATATACTGAACAATACTGAACTATACTGGACACTATTATGAAATAACGGAAGATTGGTTAAATTTTAAAATAAACTTATAATTCTGAATTTTATCCCCCGTAACATCAAATGGCCATTTTACGACCCATTTTACACAGGAGTTTTCCGCCAGGGTGATGAAAGATTGTTTATAATAAAAATAATGTTAAAATTATATTAAATTATAATATTGCTGAAATTACATCACATCTAACAACTACGAATTATGAGGTAAGATTTCGATTTTTTAAACTTGTCTGCAAATTTTCTTTTATATATAAGATTTCATTGCTAAAGAAAATGTTTTTAACTTAAATAAATATGAAGGTGTAAAAGTTCCCAATTATTCAAAGATACTGGCGGAATACATCTCTAGGCTACACATAAGGTCACAAATAAGGCCATGTTTTACTTGGTATACTTTTAATGCGAAACATGCAAGAATTTTTGTGAATTCTGCATTTCGTTATTTCTTACGATTATTTAAGAAAGTCAGTATGGAAAGTAAACAAATGACACACATGTGTACCTCCTATGAGATATTAATAGCAAGACCGAGGATAATTATTAAATTAATTCAAAATGCGTATAATTTGTTAGCACATATTTTACGGTATAACCGCGCATTTTAATTATGTTTTAGTACTGTGCGTTGCGCGGTAACAACTTTTAAACCGCAGACCGTACAAATGAGAATTCTAAACTAATTATAATATTTTACCGCATTTTTATGCACAATTTATGCAGCACAAATCTCTCTTACGGGGCAGCTTTTCTTTAATAAATCATGTATTATTACGCCGTTCTTAATCGTACGTTAAGACCAAGTAATGGTGGTGATTACCAGAGTCAAATAATCAGGAAGAATATGTATTTCAGAGTGTGTTGAAGCAACAAAATTGAAAGCATACCAATCAGCGAAACTTTAGTCGAAAGTAAAAGTTGTATTTGAAGGTAAAATAGTTACTTTCGTTATAATGTCTTAGAAAAACAGTTTGTCATCATAGATTTAAAATTCGAGTTTATCACAATAAATTAATATTTTCAAAAGTGTAGGATACTTCTGCCAAATCTATGTCATTTTCGAAGCAGTAAAATATGGTTTTATTCCCACAAACGGGGGCGTAAATTCGGATTATATGATTCCGTATGACGAAAATAGTACATTGTGCATCTAAGGAGCAAAGTAAGTGTTTACTCCCGAACGAAGTATGCTCGGCAATTCACAAGAATTCTATTCTCCCTTAATGCATATATTTTCTCTTGCGATTGCGTGCAAAACGGTATATTGCACTCAGAGTGTGTAAAACTTATTTTGCTCTCAGATATACTTATTTTTCTTCATAGGGAGAAAACGTACTATTTTGTCTCCCGCGATATAGGGGATAGCGAAAAAGACTTTTTTTTTAACATGTAATGAATGTTCCTATTTTTAGTTAATAATAAAAGCTTTCGCGGTAGGACCGACATGATGATTAGAACTGTTTTACCGTATTCTCCTTTTGGGCCTATTGACATCATCAAAATCTTGAAAATTGATTATCTTTTAATAGTCTTTAAGTCGAAGTACGAATCTTAAAGTGAACAAATTCTTTTGATTTCATGTATATTTTCAAAATTTGCAGTTTAATTTCAGGGGTCATTAAATAGGCAATAAAATGACTCTAGGAAAGTATTCGGTATTGTATGGAATTACCGATCAGTAATTGACAGATCACCGTTTACTTCTTTTATGATACTAAAAAATTAGGAGCAAAAACGTTGGTCACAAACTTCATTTTAGCTTTTTCAAGCCTCCTAAGTCCCTCTGAATAGGTTTCATAGATTAACATTAATTTTCTAGGTTAGGTCTATTATTTGGCTAAAATGACTGGAATAATAACACAAGCCTATAAAAAAAAAATTCCATTGTTTGAGATTGACAAGTCATTTCCCGTAGTTTTTAATGTGCTCAATCTGAATCTGGCAACGAAGACCTCTCATCACATCAGGGTTTTGAGAAAAGTGTGGCACGTTTTTGGCATTTTTTTAAATCGTCTACCGGATAAACTCGACCTGCTAGAGACTTGTCATAGGGATTAAATTAAAGCTTGAACCCTGTATTTTTCGAAGATATAGCGATATCGGTAACATCAAACTAAATGAACTGTCAAACATGATTTTTTTGACAGTTATCAAGTATAAAAATTGCCTTGCACTGCCCGTAAATACAACTATTTTACAAAATTATTGGATTCGCTGGATACATGTTACTCAGGGGTTTTTAGGGTCGACAATAACACGAAATTAGATTTTAAAAATTCAAAATGGCGGATCTAATTTGGAGGACTAATTTTTTCAAAATTGATTGGATTCGCTTGAAAATTGTTACTCGGAGGTTTTCAGGGTCGCTGAATAGCAATCTGTATGAGATTCTGATTTCTAAAAATTCAAAATGGCCGATTTTCGTTCAACTTTTATTTTATATTGATAGTTTTCACTTAAAATTTAATATATCGTGTAACCCCTCCGGTTGGTCCCTCTCTCGTTGATTTTCTCTCCGGATGGTACCTCTCGGGATGAACGGTTACATACATCGCCTCTACGCTGTGCACTTTAGGAAACTTAGAAACAACGTAAAATCTAAGGCAAAACGGTCTATTATAGCTGACATTTTCACAATAATAAATGTTATATTAAAAACAACAGAAATATAAGAGCAACATTTAAATACAATAATTTACGACAAACTCTTAAAAACTAAAATCTAAAACTTATAATTTGTTTCAATCTAATTTCATATTTATATTAAGCGACGCTGAAGACCCCCGAGTAACGAATTTCAAGCGAATCCCATAAATTTTAAAACAAGTCGTCTGCCATTTTGGATCCGCCATTTCGAATTTATGACATCTGATTTCATTCTCGTGTTCAGCGACCCCGAACGGGAGTCGCGTTCAACGGGAGTGTATTTTGGGGGAAAATGTTACAGACAAAAGTTTAAGGATTTTCCCTGGCTATTTAACGTACCATTGAATTTGGCCTTGAACATGACCTTGAAGGTTATTTCGAGGTCAAGTTTACTTTTTTAAATTGAAAACCCTGTGACCTTGTCGTAAAAATCGAAATCCGAAAAATCATATTCGGATGTAAAATTGTTTACTCTTTCCGAATCCGTAAAAAAAATAGCAGTTTCGATTTAAAAAAATTAACTTGACTTTGGAATAAACTTTCAAGTCATGTTCAAGGTCAAGTTCTATGCTTCCATTAAATAGCCCTGGAAAAATCATGACACTTTTGTCTGAAACATTTTCCCCGAAAATGACCTCTTGCTGAGTTAATTCGCAGTTCCAGGAGTTTTAAGTTTGGCCTTGAAATGACCTTGCCGAAAAAAAACGGCCATAGCATATTCAGACGTAAAATTTTGTGCTCTTTCCGAATCTGTAAAAAATAGCAATCTCCATTTAAAAGAATAAACTTGACCTTGGAATAACCTTCGAGGTCATGTTCAATGTCAAATTCAATGGTATCGTTAAATAGCCAGAGGAAAATCCTTAAACTTTTGTATTTAAGATTTTCCCCGAAAATGCACTCCCGCTGAGTTAATTCGAAATTCGAGAGTTTTAAGTTTGACCTTCAAAAGACCTTCCCGGAAAACCGACCATATCATATTCGGACGTAAAATTGTGTGCTCTTTCCGAATCCATGATAAAAAATGGGGGTTTCTATTTGAAAAAATAAAATTGACCTTAGAATAACTTTCAAGGTCATATTCAAGGTCAAATTCAATAGTATCGTTAAATAGCCAGGGGAAAATCCTTGTCCGAAACATTTTCCACGAAAATGCACTCCCTCTAAGGCGTTTTGATATTTTTGGATCACCATGTATGGTATCTTATGTTTTAGAGGTTACTCTATCTAATGGTAATGTTTAGTATTTTTCAAAATGACTTTTAATCATGGACAAATCGAAAATTAACCAAAAAGAATGTGATTTTCTTATTGAATCTTTTTTTAAAAATAGTTTATTGTTCCGTTGCCATTTTTTATCCGTGTAATACATGTCCAAATTGCGGTCTCCATGACTAAATTTAAAGCAAATACAATAAGCAAACTTAAAAAGAATGTGGTCAATACACTCAAATTTTTTCAGATTGTTTTGATACGATTTTTATTTTTTGACGATTTCAAAAAATCGAAATTTTGAAAAAATTCTATTCTAAAGATTTTTTGGTATAGTTTATAATTCTATATTTAAGATCACATAAAAATTTAATGCGGTTTGTGGACTATTAATCCTTTTTCATGAAAATTATAGGCATTAGAGAAAAATTTCTCATAAAAAAAATTTCTTAAAATTGGTTGAAGCATACTCTATATTTTTTAATGACATTTTCAAACTCGATTTTCTGAATTTTTGAAAAACCAAAAATAATTGTACCTATATATATATAACAATATATTGTTGTTGTATAAAAATTTACAATTTTCAAAAACAAATGGTTTAATTTCAAGAAGAAAGTTGTCATTGTGGTTGCCATGTTTTTTTAACAAATTCAGTTTTGTAATTTCGTATACCATATTTATTTTAAGTTCAGACATCGAGGGCAAGATTTATACAGGTATCGCACACATTTTGAAACTATTGGTTTCACTCAATATTCCTATAGATTCAGGAGATTATTTATAATGCTGCATAACAATGTTTTAATTCGCAAAAAAAATATGGTAAATTCGTACAACATAATATGTAAATTTAATAAGATCAAACTTTCAGCATTTTTTATATTTATCCACAAAAACGCCAAAATGTCACTGAGCTATATCATGCAAATGAGTTATCCAAAAATACTGTATGTAGTAAGATGATTTATATGAGCCCTGTTAACCCGTTTCGACCTGAAATACCGTAAATTTTTACTTATTTTCATCAGATGCTTTCTTAGGAAAAAAATCACTCAATCGTTGTGATATAATCATATCTATTGTATTTTTTCTCGAACTTTATAAATCCGGTTTCAGATTGACCATATCTGCCGCCATTTTTTTTACTATGGCGGTTTAAACATAAAAAAGTTGTGAATTTTGAACAGGAAACCGCGTTTGGAACAAGCTAAGTCTCTGTATCTGGTGGAGTAATTAGTTACACTAAAAGGTAGGATGGTTCTTAATTCTCCATTCAAAATAGCGGCTTCAAAATGGCCGTTCTCAGTCCAAATTTTGTTGAAAAATTTCTGGATGATCTGACTCAAAAGCTACGAGCTTTTTAAAAATAATGTTGAAAATGAAAAGTTCTTAGAATTCATTGAGAAATATAGTGGAATTTTTTTCAGATTTTTTAAATGAAGTTTTGAGAAATTTTTTTCAAATTTTTTTTCAAAATTGTAATTTATTTACGAAAAATTCTGAACAATATTTAGTGCATTCTCTGATAAATTCTAAGAGTTTTTTGTTGTTTGCAATTCTTTCCAAAAGTTGATAGTTTTCGAGGAAATGAATTTCAAATATTATAGTTTAAGATTTTTCTTTTTCGAAAACTATCAACTTTTGGGAAAAAATGCATAGAATAAAAAACTCTTAGAATTCATCAGAGAATGCACTAAATTTTGTTCAGAATTTTTCGAAAACAAAATTACAATTTTGAAAAGAATTTTGAACAAAATTTTTCAAAAATTCATTAAAAATATGAAAAAAAAATCCACTATATTTCTCGGCGAATTCTAAGAATTTTTTATTCTTAGCATTTTTTAAAACAAGCTCATAATTGTTGAGTTAGAGCGTCCAGAAATTGTTCAACAAAATGTTCACTGAGGTCCGCCATTTTGAATCCGCCATTTTGAATGGTGAATTAATGACCATCCTATTTTTTAGTATAACTATTTACTCCACCAGATAGAGAGATTCAGCTTCATTCGAACACGGTTTCCTGTTCAAAAATACGATTATTTGAACAAATTTTTTCAAAATTCACGATTTTTTTATGTTTAAACCGCCATAGTAAAAAAATGGCGGCAGATATGGTCAATCTGAAACCGGATTTAGAAAGTTCGAGAAAAAATACAATAGGTGTGGTTATATCAAAACGATTGTGTGACTTCCTCCACGAGAAAGCACCTGATGAAAAGAAGTCAAAATTTAGGGCATTTCGGGACGAAACGGGTTAAACATTAGTTATACTTTTGCATTGTAATTCTTTTTTTAACAACATTTATTATACAATATTGTACAGAGACAAAAATGATATACAATTGTATATAATTATATATAAATTTTCTATGCAGTTATATTAAATTGTGTATAACTCATTTTTACCCGGGGAATTAATAAATTGAAAAACAAATGAAAAACTAAAAATTTCTAAACGAAATTTAAAAAAGATTCTACTGGAAACAATTACATACTCTATATCCACATTACGATGATTCGATTTGCAGCAAACCTTAAAGTGACTCATTAACGCGATAATTATTACAGCTTAACATAATGAAACCTCGTAAATGCTTTGGACAATGCAGTTTCTATCAATAACATACAATAACAAAGTGATATTCATTAATCCCTTGACTTTGAGCTTTAATGCGCGAAAAGGCCAACACTTTTATTTGAACAACGCAAAACGTATTCTAACCACGAAAGCAACAAAGCTGACATTCACATTCCAGAGCTCATCGTGACATAAAAATTTAATCGAAAATGCGATGCCTTTAGCATTAGCAATTATTATACGAAATTACGCACTTCACGCACTATTTCCTTTTTGATAATGAAGTATTGAGTGTCCTCTGTTATTTTCGTTTATATTCAATACGTACCTCAATCAGAAAGTGTACGCGTCTTGATTTACACATTCTTAATATTTTAATCTGCATTTCGTAATTATTATTTCCGTAATATTCATTTCCGTAATAATATTTAAACATTTGGTATTTATTTGAAAACACGAATCTAATTAATCTTTAATTAACCTACTAACATTCTTTTAAGTACAACGAACACATTTCCAAATATGATTCATACTAATTACAGTACCCTAGAAAAGTGAGGTTAAGTGTGTGAAAATGTGCGTTTGGGCACTATTTTCGTTCTTTGTAACAACAGAGAATTTATTTTTGACAATCGCTCCATCATTTCTGAAATATTTTTTTTGTGCTAGAAACGTCGGATTTTCTAGAAAAGTGCACTGAAAGAAATCATAAGTAGATTTTACCTAAGTTGGTCAAGTAAACTCTGCCGAACTTATTCAGCACATATTACTTAACTACTTATGTAATAGTTCCTGAAATTCTATTAAGTAGATATTGCTGAAAAACTAAGTAATAATTACTTGACTATCTTTTTATATGAAATCAGTGATTTTCTACTACAAATATATAAAGATATAGACATAGAATATAATAATAAAATCTGGGTTTGAAATTATATATAAATATATGTAATTATAGTTCAGCTGAGTCCGCGTTCAAATCAGTCGGTAATATAGGACGCTGAGACATACACTGAAAGAAGTCGTTAGTAAACTGGAGTAAAATTTAAGTGCATTATATGGACAAACGAAAATTTTTAATAAACTCGTATCCTTATACATATCACCAAAAACATTTCGCTACATATATTTCACTACTTATGTTGTATCTATATTAAAAAAAGATAATCAAACAAACAGAAACTGTCATTAAGACAAAAAAATTCATAGCCATGTACTTATGGGTCGTAATTTTCTTAATATGTGATACACTATACCGTGTTTCATGTCCCTAGATATCTATTTTATTTAATTATAATTTCAATTGTATAGGAATGGGAATGTGTGAGTGATTTGAATGCATGAGTTTTCATTTGACATAAGTTAACCTCAAATCTTTGTTTTATTAACCAGTTACATAAAAACAATGATAAAATACTCGAACAATTAGTTTCAACAATTCATATAATTCATTAATAATTACAAAATATATACCGAATTACAAAATCGGACAAACAGCTGTCTTGTATGTTTTGATGCAGTGATGTGCTCTGGCCCGGCAATATTTGCCGAAGTTATTAAGTAAAATCTACAGAAAAGTTGTTAAGTCTTTAACTAGATTTTCTAGATTTTGTTCAGAAAATATTACGGAAGTGACTATGTAAATGTTACATAATGGTGGTTACGTAACTTCTTCGGCGATTTTACTTGAGTGTTTGACAGAACTTACTAACAAATTCTTTCAGTGTGAGGTTAAGTGTGTCAAAATATGCAAGTTACGTTGTTATTCATATTTTGGCCAAGACATTATCTTTCCATTTAAGTTCTGACAAGTAGGATAAGTTAATCTCACTATGTAAGCTGTCTCTAAATGGCCAGACAAAAAATGAAAAATTAACTAATTCTGCGGCCACTTATGAGTTAATGAGATGATAACAAAATTAACGGCATAGAAAACGAAGACTGAAATTTTATAAAATTCGTTATTTAGGGTTTTTAAGGTAGCTAATTGCGAATACGACGTCAGCTTCTTGAAAATTAAAATGGCGGATCCAATATGGTGGACGAATTTTTTAAAATTACTGCAGATTTGCTTAAATGTATTGCCTTTGATATTTTCATGGTCACATATTACAAACATTATTTCAGTTTTTCTAAATTCAAAATGTCGGGACCAACGTGACGGATGAATTTTTAAACAATTGCGATTGCCCCAGACACAAGGTTAAATATGTCAATTCTCTTTTCCTACAACTAACTCGACATATGAAAATATAGAACATGGAAATATGGAAAATCGCACATGGAACACATAACCTCACTTTTCTCGAAAATGCATCACGACCGGAAAATTCTGACAGAGCCATCGTTTCCAGCACAAAAAGTACTTCGGAAATAATGCTGCGATTGTCAAAAGTAAATTATCTTATGCTACATAGGCAATGAAATAGTGCCAAAAACGCATATTTTGACACATTCAACCTCGTTTTTCTCGGAAATGTGAAGTGATAGGAAAATTCTGCTGGCGCCATCTTTCTTAGTACGAAAAATCCCTTCGGAGACACTAGGTGGCAATTCATTTGCAGAAGAAAAATTGGAATTTTCAGCGCAGTATTACTCATATACTCGTAAGAATCGGTGGTCAAGTTTGAGTTTGGATACACAAGTATTCAATTCGGCGACTGTAGATACTTTTTTCCAAATTTTCTGTTAGGACTTCAAAAGTTTTTACAGATACAATTCTATCAAAGGTTGGATATACTCTTTTCAAAATGGTGGATTTCCAATATGTCAGATATGTAATTTGGAATATCTTATAGATTTTTCTGAAATTCTATACTTGGAGGTTTTTACGGTCGTTGATTACAAATTTAACATTGGATTTTCTACGTTCCAAATGGTGGATCCAATATGGTGAACAATAAGTCTTGAAATTTTCAATAATTTCGTAAAACTCCATATGGGTTTTCGTGGTACCTGATTGCGAATTTGACACGGGATGTTTTGAATTCAAACATGGTGGACAAGAAATTGATTTATATTTCATCTACTTTTCTACCCTTAACAGAATTTGATATGCGATAGAATTTGGTCTCCAACGACGTTCTAGATTCAAGTGTTTCCTTTTACTTATTATATTTCGGAATGCAGAATTCGTACCGAAATGAACTACACGGTGAGTTCGCAAATATCTGGAAAATCGCCGGGTATGGAATTTCATGGAAATCTGAATTCAAAATTTATGACATTCAAAGTCCAACGTATTGGAAATCCACAATTTATTATATCCAATTTTGAGCGAAAATAAAATGTTACTTTAAGAAATAGTTCTGATCACTATCATTACTATTGAAAACAGAATAAGTAGTTCTCGTAGAAAAGCACGTGTCTATCCATTTATGAATAAGTAAATACTTACTGAATCTGAATGATGGCAAACGACTTTCTACTTTCAATAAGTGTGTTTTCACTTATTCAAATTTAACCCAGTTTATTCGAACTGCAAAAAATTCATATGGCAATAGAATTCTATAAAAGTACCAAAAGATTTGAAATATTTTTGTTCGAAAATTGTAATTTTTCAATAGACTTTTGAGACACAATCCTACTTTTTAACCCTTTAGTAGATCGTACTATGGGGGTCTTGATACAGCCTTTTCGTATTCCAAGGTAAAAGAACAGTCTGATATTCATAAGAAATCAATATGGCCATAAGCAAACAATTTTAATCGTTATTTTTACATTTAAAGATTTTTTCAATGCATTGAGTATAACTTTTTGAGGGCACATTATTCTATCCAACGAAATTTTTTTTCACGTTATGTATTTATTTTTTCAGGGTAACTGATTACGAATCCGGTGTCAGGTTTTTAAAATTCAAAATGACGGATTCATCATGCCGGACGACTTTTTAAAAATTTATCAAATTCGGTTGAAATTCGTTACTTAGAGGGTTTAGCGGTCGCTGATTACCAATCCGGTGTCAATTTTTCAAAATTGAAAATGGTGGATCCCAAGTGGCCTACGAATTTTACAAAATTTAGGGAATCCATGTCAGTTTTTTAAATTCAAAATGACGGATTCAAAGTGGCGGACGAATTTTTGTCGAGGAATGGAATATTTTTGTTGTTTAAATATTAAATTAATTTTGTATTTAAAAATAAAAAATATAGTTTCTGTTAATACTTTTTTATTATTATTTAAAATCTAGTTATTTGGTCATAGTTGTCATCTATGATTCTCGATGAAATCTGTCGCATCAATTCTGTTTTATAAGTGAAAAACGGAACCCTGCATGATTGATTATTTAAACTCTTTTTTCATAGTGCAATGGACATTTAAGGTCTATTTAGTCTTATTTAAGGAACATCTAGTCTCTTATACTTTAGACCCTTATATTGAATCTGCCAATTCTAGCAGTAACGGATTAAAAAGTAGGACTGTATCTTGAAAATCTATAGACTCAAGCAAAAATTTCAAATTTGTATGGTATTTGTTTTGTTTTTGGATAGACGTCTTTGACGAAGTAATCACGTTATTTTTATAATACGTACTTTTAATTTTTCTAGCAAATTTTGTATAATGACAGAAAATCATCTGCTCTACAGAAATAATGCAAATTTTACTAGAAAAAATTTTTTATGATGGTAAAGATGGAGATGTAGGACCAAATGTGTGATATTATCGCGAACTAAATTGCATTTTCTTTTCAGAATATGTAAGTAGTATAATATTATTTTAATATCGAAAATTTAGTTTCCCTCTATAGTGATAATGTTTAAATAAACAAATGCATATTTTGTTAAAAATACAGGTTTTAGATTATTTTAACATTTTTCGAAAAAACTCAGGACTGAAGTGAAAAGATTCGATGGGGAGTTGAACTAGGGACCTTTGGATTGCCGATCGAATGCTCTACCGACTAAAAAAATTGTGGATTTTTCAAACAAAATTTACACTATTTCTGACCGAGCTGACGAGTTTCTCCCATCTGCAAAAATTTGCAAGAAAAATTAAAAGTATTCATTACAAAAATACATTTATTTGTTTGGTACTTTTTCCAAATCTTTTAACAAATTGAATTTTTGCCATTTGACTAAACTCAATTTTGACCAAGGATTCTTCAGTAGTCTATCTAAAAATAGTGCAAAATATAACATTTATTTAGAAATATGTTTCTTTTTACATATAAGAATGAAGCTTGTAAATAAGTCAAAACAACGGAAAAATATTTAAATAATACGCTTCTTTCAGAAATGAAAACAAAAAATGTCTCAATTGTCCTTTATGTCAACACGTAGTAGGGGAGAGGGGTCCTATACCATCCCGGCAAATGGTAAAGGTTATTACTCAGCTAAAAATTTATTTTGTGCTAATCCCAAAGTGACTCCCGTCGAGGGAACACTTTTTTATCTATTCCAGCATGCGGTGTGAGCTTTATGTGCCATTAAACAAAGATATAGAAGACAAGGCAAAAGTCTAGTTTTTCGACGTGCCGAAAATCGTGGTCCCAAACCGACCCTTACATGATGCATACCCGACCCCCTGTTTTTGTTGCAATAAATCGTGAAAAAATGTATAACTTAAGTTGTTGTTGATAATTCGGAGATCATGTATCATTGCACCTGTAAATTTAATGCATACAATCACATATAATACATGAAATTTTTATTTTTAACTTTAATTGTGTACATTTTAACAATATTTTATAAACATATTCGTAGAAACAAAGAATGAATCGCTGTAGGGTAAATGTACCAATTACTGCTGTTCCTATTACTGCGGACATAATTTCATAAGAAATATATGCATTCCCACTACCAGGTCCACAGCAGCGTTAGGTTATTACATCCGCAATGATTGGTTAGGTTAGGTTAGATTAGGTTAGGTTAGGTTAGGTACATTTACCCTACTCTGAGTTATATTCGGTTTCATAATAACTACGCATATTCTTCGCACGAGTAGTACGACAATTTACACCACTTGTTGACGGCGGTGGTTCCATTTCGGTTCTCGCGTCCTTCTGGCATTTTTTTATTTTTATGCCATTCGATACGTAAAATGATATTTTACACACTTTTGACATTTTTCGGTCGCATTTTACGCACTCTAGTGACATAAAATATCGTATGAAATATGTGCGTAAATGTTTATTCAGCGAATGTGATTACCCTTCACATTTGTAGAATGAACTTTTACGCACTAGTTTCATAATATACTATTATTTTGTCGATTTTCTATCACATTTTGGTGTCGTTTCTTTCGTTCAAGTTTTGTTTCTAGAAAAATACGCATGATTATTGACAGAAAAAGTGGGGTCGCTTTCGGACCACCATCTCGCGGTCGCTTTCGGACCACTCACATTTTTTTCACTTATCCACTAGCCATTTTTATGTGTCGGCTAATGCAATCTAAGATCAGTGGCATATATTTAACCAAGTCCATAACCAATAAAACTGACTTACCTTTCGATGCTTTAGAAGCTTACAAACCAATTTAATACGTTTTCTGTGCACGCCAAAAAAAACTCCACGGTTGATAAAACACTTCATGACATATAACTTCAAACAAAACTGTTTGTGAAGATTGCAATCCACGTTCAAATTGTCAGTAAGTTAACCGCCTTCCAGTGGCACTAGTAAAAATTCGGTCGTCAATGCCACCTCTGAGACATAAGAGGAGAGGGGGGGGGGGGTCGGTACCCTCTCTCCTACCCGTATTAAGGTACTTATATTAATTTTGTTGCATCTAAATGTATACCCGTGTACAATGATTTTGTCGTTTTTGATAGATCATTGATTTTTTTTCTCATATAAAGTCTTACGGCAAAAAAACAACAGATGTATCAAAAACGACAGAAATATTTTTGTGTGTATATAATTTCTTTTAATCTTAATTTTTATTAAAAAAGTTACTGAAATATGTATTTTTTGTTATTTTGCAAATTCCGTTAGAATATTAAGTAGACCTTCGGGAAATGTTTCAAGAGTATCCTTGAGAGTCTCTTCAAAATATTAGTATTTCATGTGCAGTAAATGCGCCATTGAGACTTTTGCTTCCGCTGAAGGATTCAGGTACTATTGGCTATTGTCGATTTAAGTAAGGCCAATCTATCAGTAGCCGACGGCAAGCTGTTTTTGACGAATTAAGCAAATAAAACGAGTGTATTAATGTAAAATAAATTATATAAAATAATTACACATCACCACAAACAATTTAGTTTCCCTCTAGTTTAAATAAACAAATGCATATTATGTTAAAAATACATATTTCGTCCAATTATATCGGGTGGAGTCGTTTTTTTTCACAATTTCTTTTTAGAGAAACTAAATTTTCGATATTAAAATAACATTTTACTACTTACATATTCTGAAAAGAAAATACAATTTAGTTCGTTGTAATATCACACACTTGGTCTTTCATATCTTCCTTTTTTTCAATTTTCGGTGGCTGAAATATCCAGCCCGATCTAATAATTATTATTGTTTACTTTTTCGTCAAATTGACCGAAAAAATAGTTTTAGATATTTTAGATAATTTTGTATGGGTCCAGATTTTTGTCCGAGATTTTAATTTTTGTGACACCGCTTTTGCAAATAAATATATTTGAAACTGTATTTTGTTTCCGATATGTTAATTACATTTTGATGTATATTCTACTTGAAATATTGGATTACTTATCAAATGTCTTTATCTCAATAACTTTAAAGACTGTAATAACAAAGTAACGATCACATAAAAAATTGGAACTAGCCGCTCAATTGCCTTCTTAGATTGAAAAGTCATAAGACAAGAAGATGGAGTTATATTGCCTTACTGGCACCGTAAAAAACCTGGTTTGATAGCAAGCTCAATTTCCATTCCAAACATCGTGTAAACCACTGAATGGGATTAATGCAGCATCTAATAATGCGAGAAGTTTTATGTGCAGGGAGACATACATTTAAATGTAGTTAAATTTATAGAAATTTAAAACACTCATCCATTGAATATAACTCATGAAAATATTATAAAATGTGTATAACATGGTCAATTGTCACAAATTTCTAATTTTATCATGACTAAAAAAATTTTTTTAAAACTGTCAGTGTACGTGGTGTATGTCATTGTTCATTTGTGTATCTAACAATAGAACGCACATGTATTTGACTAAATTTTTCAATTACAAACAATGAGCCAATGAAATATATGCGCTTTCACTTTGGTGCACGCATCGCAACTTTTCCAATAGGTTGTATTTCAACTAATTTATAATAAGAGCACATAATCCAGCCTCGTGTAGACTGATTTATCTTAGACTCTATAGAACTCTATTAAAGTTGTCCGATAACAAAAAAAGGGGCCTTGAACATTGTTGGGAAGCTGTGGGTCATTTCCAAGGTAATTTTATGCCTAGAATCCGAATCCGAAGTCCACCACGTCAGCATTTTCAGATATTTGAGGTTATGTACTCGAAAAAAGCGTCTTTTTGCTATGTTTGAGGTTACAATATGCAACAATTTTTTTGGTGCTCCATACTATTTTCATCTTTTAGTGCTACTATTACTTTTAAAAAATGAGCTTATTTTTATTCGATCATCTACGATTTTTTTTTACAAAGTTACCACTATTATAAATTATGACATTGGTCCCAAGAACATCAAAAGCAGTCACGTTACCCCTTTAATGCTTACATGTTTCTACGTAATAATTTCTTTTAAAAATTTGTTCTTGGGCGTTTCTGGCTTACCTGAGTATGAACGTGAAGTCATAAAATTAACATCGACATTTGCAAGATGGCGGATGCGAAAATGGATAAAAAATGTTATTAATATAATTTTGAGTTTCTTAGTTTATCATTTTCAATTGATCAAATCAGCTGCTGAGAACATTTGAAAATTTGTTGGTTGTTTCTTAACAAAATTGGATTATTTTTGTTGGTTACCGACAAATTTGTGAGACAAATAGACCTTTGAGAAAATTTTTTGTTGGTTTTTTTTTTAACAAAATTGAATTATTTTTGTTGGCTGTCAACAATTTGTATTTTTCATAAAAATATAACGAGATAAGCCCAGGGATTTATAACAAGATTGAAAATTGAGGAAAATCCGAACTTTTTAATACAAAATTTGCAAAAATCTCAAGTAATTCTTAGAAAAATATGTTTGTTACGGAAATTAAAGAAAACGAGTGTTCTACACGAGTTTTTTAGTTATCATTTTCAATTAATCAAATGGTCTGCTGAGAACATTTACCCACATGTACATATTTTCAGAGCAATATATTAATGTCAATATTTTTTACCAACTTTCGAACCATAATATATCAATTTTCGCTTTTTTTTTAAATATGTGGCGTCTTAAAACTGGATTTTGACATTTATTTGTTTATAACTATTTTGTTAATCTTTTAATTTTAAATGACAATGTGTGGATGGAAATCTGTAATGGTAATTTTTTTTAACTTTGATAATAATGAAATAATGCTACATGAACACTCCCCGGCAATCACTTTTGCCATGCTAAAGACGACATTTATTAAATTTCCAAGTTTAATATCTTTGCGAAAAATTATCGTAGCTTAAAAAATCGAACGGCATTTCAAAGGTTATTGCAATAGCTTTCATTTGAGCAAAGAAAAAAATCGAAAAGACGCAAAATTCAGATTTTTATCGATAAAAAACCAACAAGAAAAAATACGATATTTTTTATCTTTAGTTAATTGTTTGCCAATTTAAAACGAATAATAGTAGGACAATGAAACTAACGGGGTTTTAAAGGTATGGTTTTTACCTTTAAAATGATCGCTCGCCCATTTTTGCGACCTTTCTGACCGGAGTTATGACTATTTTTATAAAAAAACATGATTTTTTTTTTATTTTCATATTATCTCAAAAACTAAGAGACATAGAAAAAAATGTTACATACAAAAAATACTCGTTTTTAGGTAGAAAATACCAAAATATAGTCAAAATTTTAAAAATCAAAAAATTTGTTTTGTCATTTTTTTTAGGTATAAATTTTTTTAATTTCTCATTTTATAATACAGTTATAGTTAACATAGTTCTTTACTCAAAGTGATACATACGAACAAATTGCAGCGTTACTTTTAAAAATGTGTATATCATAGTGACACAACATATACGTGCAATAATTGCACTGAATGTATGTACCTAGTGTACCTAGAGACAAAATATCTGTCATCTTTTGTCTCTATTTTCACATGTTAACCTGTATCTTTATCATTAAATTATTAATGTGTTCATTTGTAAAAGTAACGTTACGTTTTGTTCGTATACATAACTTTGAATAAACAACTATATTACATATCATGAGAAATAAAAAAAAATGTCTACCTACAAAAAATGAAGAAAAAAATTGTTTTGATTTTTCAAATTTTGACTTTATTTTGGTATTTTCTACCTAAAAACGAGTATTTTTTGTAGGTAACATTTTTTTCTATGTCTCTTAGTTTTTGAGATAATATGAAAATAAAAAAAATCATGTTTTTTTATAAAAATAGTCATAACTCCGGTCAGAAAGGTCGCACAAAAATGGGCGAGCGATCATTTTAAAGGTAAAAACCATACCTTTGAAACCCCGTTAGTTTCATTACCCTACTATTATTCGTTTCAAATTGGCAAACAATTAACTAAAGATAAAAAATATCGTATTTTTTCTTGTTGGTTTTTATCGATAAAAATCTGAATTTTGCGTCTTTTCGATTTTTTCTTTGCTCAAATGAAAGCTATTGCAATAACCTTTGAAATTCCGTTCGATTTTCAAGCTACGATAATTTTTCGCAAAGATATTAAACTTTGAAGTTTAATAAATGTCGGCTTTGGCATGGCAAAAGTGATTGCCGGGGAGTGTATGTGTCATTAAATTGGATATGGCTGTAACAAAATTGTTTTGTGTACTTTTTCCAACATTCGTCCGTCATTTTCATTATTTTAATTTTCGTTACATTATCTATGTTAGTCAGGTATCGTTGTTGTTCACAAATTTTCACATTTCAAACTAACGATATTAATAAAGAAAATCGGAAAGTTTGTTGTATTATTATACATCACGCATAACAGACATTTCGTTGTCGAACAACGTTCTAGTGTAAAATTGGCAAATCTTGGTTAGAAGAAATCGTATGTGATCGAATGAATTCATTTTGAAGGGCAAGGAATAGTAGCAAAAGATGCAAATAGTGTGGAAGGCAAAAAAACATTTTTGCATCTTGTACATAACCTCAAAAGTAGCAAAAAACGAATTTTTCGAGAACATAACCGCAAATATCTCATAATCTTTACGTGATGGGCCACTTCTGACCCAGGTTTCGAATTCTACCCAAAAAATTACTTAGGAAATAACACTTAACTTTCGAACAATAAAACCATGTTGGACAGTGTAATCAATAGTGTAAGATGCACCAGTCACATTACACCATAAACTATATTCTTTTTTATTACAAGAACATATTTTCAACGAGTGGTATTTGATTCTGATTACCAAATGCTACCAGTTCTTTACCAGTTCGTGAACAATTAACGCACCAAATTTATCCACGTAAAAATAAAAAAAAGAAGAGTAATTTTTGTGCAAATTTCCAATGGAGCATTTTGAAAAAATTGCAAAATTGTTGAAAATGCGAACGGTTTAGACTTGCACTATATTCACATAATATACAATATTTTATGTGCGAAAATAATAATGTATCTAAATATAGAAACTGTCGAGTACGCGACATTGAGAATTGTCCATATAATAATGAACAACTTATGCTAATTATGCAATGTTTCCCTTTAACACTCTTAAATTTTAAAAGCTTAACAGAAAAAGCATCAAAAACGTTTTAATATATTCTCACTAGTTTTTACTTTTTACACATAATCTCCGGTATTATAAGTTTTTGTTTCTATGTAACCATTGGGAAGATTTTATTCATGATCAGTGAATAGTTGAGATCATATTATCTGGCGACATTATTTTTTATAATTTATTTTTGATGATATCCCAATATTTTTGCCCGAACCATTATACCAGTGTATTCTCATGTATTTTTGCATGGTTAACCGGAATTCGAAGTTTTTATGAAAAACTCAATAAAAACTTCTCAAAATAATTAAAGACAAAAAAGAAAAGGCAAGAAAAGTTGAGATACTGCAACAGGATATCCGTGTATTCTTTCCACATTGAATTCGAATTCGAAGTTACAAATGACAGACTGGTGCAATATTATGACTATGTTTAACCATTATATTGCAGGACATTTCCCTCATGGACTTTAAGTTTTCAAGACGAAAATTTGTGTAAATATAGACACCAAACTAGAAGGTGGTCACTGCAGTGGCTACCTCACTTCACGAAACAAAAGGAAATTTAAAAATTACACATTTAAACTCATTTGTCCAAATCTCGTTACCCTTGAATTTTTTGGGGCTGCTTAACCCTTAAAGTGCTCTGGGGTACTGGGAGACCCCAACATTTTTCGCGCGTAGTTGAATATTACTACTGTGGACTCAAGTCGCTGCGCCGCTGAGTTTAGTTTTGGAAGCAGTTGTCGTCTCGCTTGGGGTCGTCCAGTACCCCACAGAGCGCTTCGTGATTTTATATGAAAAATTTTTAATTTTATTTTAACAGAAATGTTGCGTGTGTTAGTGAAAAGAAGTGTAAGTGTTGAAAATAACATGTCCTGATTTTTTTTCTCGTACTCGTTCTTATTATATGGAATTTTATTAGATGACGTTATAATCTACGTTCTCAGCGAGAGAAGCTCTTGCTCAAAGAATGTGAAGACAATTTTCAACATCCTGATAGGAATTGGGAGTATTCTCGGTTTTCCGAGGAAATCAGAGAAAGCCTTCCTCTCGTGAAAAGAAAGAGGTGTTGCATGTGCAGTAAAAAGTAGATAACTAAAACCCGGGAGTTTTGTTATTCGTGTAACCGCCCGGTGTGTATGAAACATCGGAAATTCATGTGCGGATATTGTGCCGCCACAGACTAAGGTTTTAATTATTTAATATTTTTCATTCATAATCATTTTCTAATCATTTTTGTATCGATTATTCGCCGAAAATAAAAATTTTTCATAAGAGTTTAAAGAATTAATAATAAACAAAATTTTTTTCCACTTTTCATTAAATGGCCCACTTTAGAGTTCCAAATAAATACCTTTTCTTAAAGTTGCTCTAATAAACTAATTTTTATCTTAAAGAGCAATATTTTAAGTGAAACCGATTCAAATTTTACCTAAAAAATTGACTGAGTTATGATTTGTTTTGTGGAAAAAGTCATTTTTCAGGTTTTTGTAAGAATTTTATTTTTTTTTAACCTGTACCGATAATTTTTTTAACAATATAACGTATCTCAGCATTAAGAGGAGAGTTGGAAAGTATCTATGAATTTTGGTGATCTGAAATATTGCAAACTCTCTTTACAGGCTCAATTTTTTCAACTGGGATCTTCCAGTACCCCACAGGTCGCTTCATGAAGTTATTAGGTATGAGGGCGCTTTAAGGGTTAATGTGAATACAAGGGCAATAAGAATTGAAATTGGCTGATCCAATATGCCAAATAATTTTCAAAAAATTGAATCTTATATGTGGAGATTTTTCGACTTTCTTAACAGGGATATGAAAATTTATGTAGTCCCATTTTTATGATTTTTTTAATGTTGCTTATTCGTCTTTTGTTGTCTTTCAGTTATGACCAGGTTTTTTAGATTTTATAAATTTTAGGATTCCATTTTAGGATTAGGATTCCACGCGTTAAAGTATATGGGAATTAATTATCGCAATGTCTTCTTTTTTAAAGCGCTTTGTTTTTACATTAATCACGGGACTTTGAAAATTTGTATTTTAGGATTTTCTCAAAACTTTGCGCCAATCTGACGTGATTTGGGATTCGGGTTCATCGGGAAAAATACAAGAGTTAGTGTTTCGGCTAAAATTAATTATTTTGCGTGTCCGTGTTATTAACACGTCATTAACCAACGAGTATGTAATGGTTGACAACATAATTATCAATATATATCGGCAACACTGAAAGAAAATTTAAAAAAGACCAGTGGAAAAAATAGGGTGCGGGTCGAAAAACCGACAAATCAAAATACCAACAGATCAATAAACCGACAATTATAAAGCCGACAGTCGAAAAGCGGACAGACAAAAAGCCGACACATAACAAAATAGACACATCAACAAGCCGACTATTATATTGATAAAAAACTATTTTCAATTTTGTTTAAATCTCTTAAAATCCGCGGTTTTTATGATTTCTAATTGTCCGTTGGGTGTTTTTTTTTTACATTTTCTATACGTTTATACTAACGTCAATAGTTTGTAATAATAGTATATTATGCGACGATTACGTACCTTCACCCACTTCCCAAGTCACATACGATATTTTATGCACACATTTTCTATGCGTGTAGTAGAGGAATTCAGTGCGTGAAGTGGATGGAATGCGTGCAGTTTATTTCACGCACGAAATTTCTACTTCACGCAGGGCAAATCTGTAAATAAAAACATTTTTTGATTCAGGGAGCGTAAAATGACTACTATACGCCTCCTTTTAGAACACGCAAAGATAAACAAAAAAATCATAAAACTAAATTTGAAGGGTAGGCTCAACCTTCAGAATGAACTCTATGAAATACATCTTTAAAAATCTTGAAAACAATATTTCTGTAATCATTTTTGCCGAGGAATTTAGTGGTGATAGAATAAAAAGTGTGCAAAATTTGTTTGACCTGTAAACTGTACCTCAAAGAAACATTTCCTTTTTTTTAAATAATACTACTACATTTTTCTAAATTAATTTAAAAATTCAACAAAATTAGAGTGAACATAAAAACATATTCTCTAATGAATTACGTATGGATTTAAAAAATTTTTTCGTCAAAAAAATGTTATACGCTTTTTATTCTAGCACCACTGAATTCCACGTAACACATTACTAAAGAAATCATTTTTTCAAATTTTTTAAAGGTGTATTTCGTAGAGTTGATTTTGTAGGTGGGGTGTCTGCTTAAGAGATTTAAATAAATACCAAATTAAATTTTAAAAGTAAGCTGTAGATATGATTATTTAGAAATTCTGAAAATTGGGGGGAGAAGAAAGTTTTTGTTTTACAGCAAAATTGAATTATTTTTTTGTTGGTTATCGACATTTTTCATTTTTCGATACATTTTTCATTTTTCGAGACATATTTTTGAAAAGTATAAGAATTGCAATGGGATAAGCCCAGATACGACTGAAAAGGTTTAAAATTCAGGAAATTCCCTTCTTTTGAATAAAAAACTTGTGTTGTTGACATTAATCATAAAAAAAATATTATTTACGAAAATTAAAAAAAAACACGTATTCATTTATTTTTCCATTAAAATAATATATTTCAGAATGAAGTTAATACGTAACAAATAAATTTGGGAAGTGTGCACAAAGCATTCATTTTTATTTTTTCTAAAGTGAAGTTTGAAGTGCAAAAGTCTTGTACTTTTGCCCATTTCCAATATTCATCTTTCATTGATACACACATAATGAAAGTGTTCTCTTTTTAACGAGCTGTCAATCCATTTGATGATTTCGAAATGAAAAAAAATTATAGAAAAATAGCCAGTAAAAGAAAATGTAAAAATTTAATAAAACCCAAAACTTTTCTCGTTGTGTATAAGACAAAAAAAAATATATTAATAAGCAGTCACAAAACTCTTCGCAGAGTATAAATTGCGCGAAAATCGTCAGACTCCGAAATTCAAAAATTCAGCATCGAAGGCAACAACAGGAAAAGTGCGCAAATACAGAACGAGGTACGGGATGTCGCACTTTGAAAATTCCAATTCAAAACTCTCTCTCAATGATTATAAGATAAACTAGATGCCTTCGACCCGGGTGCCTACAATTTTGGCTAAATTCGTATTGCAGTTCCCTGACGAAAGGCTGATGCTTCCGGGAATATTCCCATTTTAACACTGCCCGGAAAGTAGGCGGCAGAGGGTAGTTCTAGCATCGTTAGGTTCGAGTAGTTTCTATACATATATTGTAACAATATCTTGTTCCTTAAATAGGGTGAATATGTCAATGAATGGACGGTTAAGCATTTTTCACACTTTGATCGATTGGAACTTTTGAATTCTTTTATGAAAATTTAATTATGATACCACCATTAGAATCGTTAGACTCTGCTCTTTATGACCGTGTAGTTCAACCTTTGATTTTATTTAATTATTAACCTCGTCTTCATACGTTTGTAAAAAAATCCGCTAAATCCCAATGAATAGACGGGTTAAATCAAATGGGACGTTTTCAGTACCAGTTTTGGATGGCTTTAAAACTTTGCTTTGATTTTACAAAATAATAAACACTGGAAGATCAATAGTACTTTAAATATTGTTTTGAATGTTTAAAGAAAATAAAAATATGTATTTTGTTGCATGTTGTGCATCATACATTCATAAGAAATAGAAATATGTAGAAAATCGTCCATTCATTGGTAGTCGTCCATTCATTGGCATATTCACCCTATATTAAAATTGAAAATGAGCATTTTCAAAACTTCGACCCCGACTGCAGGTCAGCCGAAGCACTGATAAATAAGCACGTCTTGTTTACGCTGATGCTTAAAAAGACGCGGTTTAGTCTTTGACATTCAGTTTTTGACAGGTCGGGTTGCATGAAATAAATTTTTTTATATGTGGGATACTTCGGTTTCCGTTTTTTACGGCATTATCGTTGATTTTATGAAGAAATGAATATAACCTTTTTTGTAGAGAATTCGATGTTCTGTATTTTTTGTTTGAAACATTTTTTTGTACGAAGTGTATTTTTTGTTAAAAAATGGAAAAACGTGTTTTTGAGCGTTTTTTTGTTAAACCTCCCCATAATCTAGTATGCATTGTCTCCAAAAACTAATCAGATCTAAGTTTGGCCAAGAGAATCCCAAATCCGTTTGTACTTTTTAAATTCGTCATTCCTTTCGCGAGATATCGCGTATACAAAATTTTGCCCACGGACGGACGTACAACCTAACGGATACCAATTTTTTTATTGTTGCTTTGGGTTCCTTAGGGTCTGAAACGTCGACATTTGATGAAAAACTATAGGGTAATTTTTTTGCCCGAAGTGACCAAATTCAATACTTCGTCCAGACTTAGTCTGGGTCGAAGTAAAAAGATATTAATTAGCAGTCACGAAACTTTTCCAGAGTAGAAATTGCGCGAAAATTCTCAGACTCGGAAATTCAAAAATTCAGTATTGAAACGCAACGACAGGAAAACTGCGAAAATTGAGAACGAGATGAAAAAAATTATAGAAAAATTGTCAGTAACTAACAAGGTAAAGATTAAAAACAACAAAACATTCTTCGTTGCTTAGAAGATAAAAAAAGATATTAATAAGCAGTCACAAAACTCTTGGCAGAGTAGAAATTGCGCGAAAATCCTCAGACTCCGAAATTCAGAAATTCAGCATTGTAACGCAACGACAGGAAAAGTGCGAAAATAGAGAACGAGGTACGGTATGCCTTACTTTGAAAATTCCAATTGAAAAGGAAGAAAGAAAACATTCATTTGATACACTCACAAAATGAAAGTATTCTCTTTTTAAAGCGCTGTCAACTAAGTTGATGATCAGAAATGAAAAAAATTGTAGACAGTATCTGAAAATGTAAAAGTTGAAAAAACCCCAAAACTTTTCTCATTGTTTATAAGATAAATAAGATATTACTTAGCAGTCATAAAACTCCTTGCAGAGTAGAAACTGCGGGAAAATCCTCAGACTCCGAAATTCAAAAATCCAGAATCGTAACGCAACGACAGAAAAAGTGCGAAAATAGAGAACGTGATGAAAAAAATTATAGATAAATAGACCATAACAGAAAATGTAAAAGTTTAAAAAAAACCCATAACTTTTCTCGTTGTTTAGAAGATATCAATTAACAATCACAAAACTCCTTGCAGAGTAGAAATTGCGCGAAAATCCTCAGACTCCGAAATTCATAAATTTAGCATCGTAATGCAACGACAGTAACTGAAAAAGTAAAAGTTTAAAGAAACCCAAAACTGTTCATGTTGTTTTTAAAATAAAAAAGATATTAATTAGCTGCCAGAAAACTCCTGGCAGAGTAGAAATTGCGCGAAAATCCTCAGACTCCGAAATTCAGAAATTCAGCATTGTAACGCAACGACAGAAAAAGTGCGAAAATTGAGTACGAGATGAAAAAAATTATAGATAAATAGGCAGGAACAGAAAATGTAAAAGTTTAAAAAAAAACCCAAAACTTTTCTCGTTTTATTAGAAGATATCAATTAGCAATCACAAAACTCCTCGCAGAGTAGAAATTGCGCGAAAATCCTCAGACTCCGAAATTCAAAATTTCAGCATCGTAAGGCAACGACAGGAAAAGTGCGAAAATAGAGAACGAGGTACGGTATGCCTTACTTTGAAAATTCCAATTGAAAAGGAAGAAAGAAAAACATTCATTTGATACACTCACAAAATGAAAGTGTTCTCTTTTTAAGGCGCTGTCAACTAAGTTGATGATCCGAAATGAAAAACAAATTATAGAAACATAGACAGTAACTGAAAATGTAAAAGTTTTAAAAACCCCAAAACTTTTCTCGTTTTTTAGAAGATAAAAACCATATCAATTAGCAATCACAAAACTCCTCGCAGAGTAGAAATTGCGCGAAATTGTTCAGACTCCGAAATTCAAAAATTCAACATCGTAACGCAGCGACAGAAAAAGTGCGAAAATTGAGTACGAGATGAACAAAATTATAGAAAACTAGACAGTAACAGAAAATGTAAAAATTTAAAAAAAAACCCAAAACTTTTCTCGTTTTATTAGAAGATATCAATTAGCAATCACAAAACTCCTCGCAGAGTAGAAATTGCGCGAAAATCCTCAGACTCCGAAATTCAAAATTTCAGCATCGTAAGGCAACGACAGGAAAAGTGCGAAAATAGAGAACGTGATGAAAGAAATGATAGATAAATAGACCATAACAGAAAATGTAAAAGTTTAAAAAAAACCCATAACTTTTCTCGTTGTTTAGAAGATATCAATTAACAATCACAAAACTCCTTGCAGAGTAGAAATTGCGCGAAAATCCTCAGACTCCGAAATTCATAAATTTAGCATCGTAATGCAACGACAGTAACTGAAAAAGTAAAAGTTTAAAGAAACCCAAAACTGTTCATGTTGTTTTTAACATAAAAAAGATATTAATTAGCTGCCAGAAAACTCCTGGCAGAGTAGAAATTGCGCGAAAATCCTCAGACTCCGAAATTCAGAAATTCAGCATTGTAACGCAACGATAGAAAAAGTGCGAAAATTGAGTACGAGATGAAAAAAATTATAGATAAATAGGCAGGAACAGAAAATGTAAAAGTTTAAAAAAAAACCCAAAACTTTTCTCGTTTTATTAGAAGATATCAATTAGCAATCACAAAACTCCTCGCAGAGTAGAAATTGCGCGAAAATCCTCAGACTCCGAAATTCAAAATTTCAGCATCGTAAGGCAACGACAGGAAAAGTGCGAAAATAGAGAACGAGGTACGGTATGCCTTACTTTGAAAATTCCAATTGAAAAGGAAGAAAGAAAAACATTCATTTGATACACTCACAAAATGAAAGTGTTCTCTTTTTAAAGCGCTGTCAACTAAGTTGATGATCAGAAATGAAAAAAATTGTAGACAGTATCTGAAAATGTAAAAGTTGAAAAAACCCCAAAACTTTTCTCATTGTTTATAAGATAAAAAAGGTATTAATTAGCAGTCACAAAACTCCTTGCAGAGTAGATATTGCGGGAAAATCCTCAGACTCCGAAATTCAAAAATCCAGCATCGTAACGCAACGACAGGAAAAGTGCAAAAATAG
The DNA here is from genome assembly GCA_030407085.1 of Trichopria drosophilae. Taxonomy (NCBI): domain Eukaryota; kingdom Metazoa; phylum Arthropoda; class Insecta; order Hymenoptera; family Diapriidae; genus Trichopria; species Trichopria drosophilae. The sequence goes on along the minus strand of CM059583.1, from coordinate 189,652,443 downwards.
AGAACCAGGTATGGGATGTCGCACTTTGAAAATTTCAATTGAAACGGAAGAAAAAAACATTCATTGGATACACACATAAAATGAAAGTGTTCTATTTTTAAAGCGCTGTCAACGAAGTTGATAAAATGAAAAAAATGCTAGAAAAATAGACCGTAACAAAAAATGTAAAAGTTTAAAAAAACCCAAAACTTTTCTCGTTGTTTAGAAGATAAAAAAGATATCAATTAGCAATCACAAAACTCCTCGCAGAGTAGAAATTGCGCGAAAATCCTCAGACTCCGAAATTCATAAATTTAGCATCGTAATGCAACGACAGTAACTGAAAAAGTAAAAGTTTAAAGAAACCCAAAACTGTTCATGTTATTTTTAAAATAAAAAAGATATTAATTAGCTGCCAGAAAACTCCTGGCAGAGTAGAAATTGCGCGAAAATCCTCAGACTACGAAATTCAAAATTTCAGCATCGTAAGGCAACGACAGGAAAAGTGCGAAAATAGAGAACGAGATGAACAAAATTATAGAAAAATAGACAGTAACAGAAAATGTAAAAGTTTAAAAAAAAACCCAAAACTTTTCTCGTTTTATTAGAAGATATCAATTAGCAATCACAAAACTCCTCGCAGAGTAGAAATTGCGCGAAAATCCTCAGACTCCGAAATTCAAAATTTCAGCATCGTAAGGCAACGACAGGAAAAGTGCGAAAATAGAGAACGTGATGAAAGAAATGATAGAAAAATAGTCAGTAACTGAAATTGTAAATATTTTAAAAAATCCAAAACTTTTCTCGTTGTTTATAAGATAAAAAAGATAGTAATATGCAGTCATAAAACTCTTCGTAGAGTAGAAATTGCGCGAAAATCCTCAGACTCCGAAATTCAAAATTTCAGCATCGTAAGGCAACGACAGGAAAAGTGCGAAAATAGAGAACGTGATGAAAGAAATGATAGAAAAATAGTCAGTAACTGAAATTGTAAATATTTTAAAAAATCCAAAACTTTTCTCGTTGTTTATAAGATAAAAAAGATAGTAATATGCAGTCATAAAACTCTTCGTAGAGTAGAAATTGCGCGAAAATCCTCAGACTCCGAAATTCAAAATTTCAGCATCGTAAGGCAACGACAGGAAAAGTGCGAAAATAGAGAACGAGGTACGGGATGTCGCACTTTGAAAATTCCAATTGAAAAGGAAGAAAAAAAAAAACGCAACGCCCTCGGCATTAGCGATAATTACGCGTAATGATTACGCGCAGTTGTTCATCCCTCCTTAGCATTGAGCAATCGCGAACGCGCCGAAGGGTATGACGATGCGCGGCGGACAAAAATAGGTCTAGTCGGTCTTAGGAAGCGAGGCTGTCAAGATCGAAAGACCGGACGGAGTTCCGCTGGAATCGGGTCACGGAAAATACGCTGGCGCAGGTAGCGGCCGACAGTTCGCTCCTAGTTTTCCCCCACAAATTCGAAACTTCCCATTGTTACCTCAACATCATTCCGTCTCGTGAAAATTTTTAATTTCCCGTAAGTGCCGACTCCTCCCGCCAGTGAAAATACGATTTTCACGTCGGCTTCCTCCGGTACGAAAAGTCCTATTTTGTGCACCAAGGAGAGAAAAAAAAAAGAGGAGCGACGCATTAAGGAAAACGGATTTCCCGGAGGAGCGGACCAATTTTCCGGTGAGTACGTGCGTGGAAGATTTTCGCGGCCTAAATATCCCGTTCCGTTATTCCACTTTTTTACCCTCGATATCTCCGTCTCTCTCGGTTCTACTCGTCGATTTTCAAGTATATTGCACGGGTATTTTCCGCGCGCTTGGCGAAACGCACCCGCGGGCTCGATATTGAATTTTAAATTTCAATAAAGTTCCGCGCGGCGGCGTACAGTTTCCGCGTTGATTGAGCCAATCATCGGATGCAATCGAAATCAGTATTCCGACTGCGGCTCAAATGCGATTTCCATTAAGAAAATGCTTGATTGGCGGAGCACGTGCGCGCCTCCGATATATTTCGCTCCGTTTCTTTTTTTTTTGTTTAGCGGCGCGTTCGATAAACAACGAATGAAGAGCGACGTTTTCGCCTGTGACGGATTTGTTGCGACTCTTTTTGCATTCGTTCTATGAAACCATTTCTTAAATGAAAAAGACAAATATGGAGTTTTTCAAATTTTGATGTTTGGAATGATGATGTGCTAGAGTAAATTGATTTTTTTTTTCTTATTTACGAATTTGTGAATCATCAGTGTGTAGTACAGTGATTAATATTAAAATAGTAGTGATTGAACGCACCTGTCCTAAACTTCCGGAAAGTTTGACAAAAGTGACGGCAAAAAGTGGTTAAAACGATAATTGAGGGGCTGCGGCGAATAACATAATAAGTCGAATTATTGCGTTTTTTATATTATTGCATTAATGAAATATGCACTTGTAGCTGCATATTTTGTTATAATTATTTGAGTGTAAATGAATTTTTTTAACGCAAAACTGAATGCGATAATCAGAAAAACGGAATAAGTCGAATTGTTCCAATATACTTTAAAACGGTATAATTCGAATTATTCCGTTATTCAAAATTTTGTAATTGAAAAATATGCATGTAATTAAAAACTTCAGTGATCAGTGGTTCAGAAATCATAAAAGACTGGTTTTCGGAATTTATACAGCACGCTTTTTCTAAACCACACCAAAAGGGTAATACTTTCAAAATTCAATCTTACAATCGTTTATTCTATACTTCAGATGGAGAAGTAAAGGTTTCATTTTTAAACCATAAAATAATAGATGAAAAATTTAGAGTTTGGAAATACATAAGTAATGAATCGCCTCTATGGTATGAAAACATATTGCAAGAAGTGAATGATTCTGCGGATAAAAACGATCGTGCGTTGTCGAAAAAATTAAAAAAAAATAAGATTTCACAAAAAAATATTAAAAAATAATCATTTTGTTAAGAAAAAAGTGATAAATACAAATTTTATTTGTCATTAAAAATACGAATAATTATGTAGAATTTATTTTCCCGTCCATAAACTAAGTGCAATATATAAAATTTGTTTCAATAATATGAAAAACGTAATAACTCGAAATTTACGGTTCAGTTTTTTAGTGGTTTGTGTATAATTTTTTTGTATTATTCTACAATGATTTAATCTATAATATCATTATCTACATATCAGCCAAACAGTTTTGCGATATAATATTTATAAAGTACTTTTCTACGTTTTTTGTGATTTTCTCAAAACGTCATTTTTCGAGTTATTACGTTATTCGCCGCATCCCCTCAATTTTAGATGTGTTCTCACTTGAGTCACTTTGCTTTTTCAATAATTTAATTTAATTGTGAACAAAATTTCATGAAAATACATCTCTTATCAATGTTTTAAATAACATAAATCGGTTGTAAATGCACTAGGTAATTGAAGTTTCACCATAATAATTGAAGCATAATTAAGTACTATTAAGTAAAATGAAACAGACACATTAAACGGTTTTGTAAATATTGTCAGTATATCGAACTGAGCATAAAAAGGCCCAACTTGGTCGGTTTTGAGTTTCTTAAATAATGTCCTGTCCTAAACTTCCGGAAAGTTTGACAACAGTGACGACAAAAAGTGGTAAAGGGGTTTGATGTATAATCACAAAACATTCACATACCAAATTCACACACGAATAATAATCACACATACCAAATTCACTGAAACTAAAAGAACATGAACAATAAAAGATTTTGTAAAAATTGTCGGTATATGGAATTGATGATAATAAGGGCCAACTTTGTTGGTTTAGAGTTTCTTAAATAACTGCAACTTTTCAAGAATAATTGAAATTTCTAATTAAAAATATCCATTTCTATATTGATTATAAAACTAAGTTTGGTGAGGCATTGTCAACTGATAAATTTTGAAGAACAATATATTTGTAGTGCATAAGAAATCCCTCATGTCGACATTATTCGTTAGTTGAAAATGATTGGACATTACCTAGTAAAAAATAGATCAACATTTAGTGGCCAAAAAATGATTCATTTCGACACTTAGGTATTTCAACATATAATTCTTTATTATTTTATAGAGGAAAAAAATAAAACATACTATAAAACGAAAAATTGTCGAAGAAAGAAATTTGAAAAAAGAAAAAAAAAACACTGATGAAACAAAAATTCAATGTATATTGCCCGAGTTGTTGATAAAAATGTATACATTTGTGCATTTAATATTTTTTTATATTGTTGCACACATATACTGACTTACTTAATATTGACTCACTATTTTTTTCTTTCGCAATTTAAAAAAGAATGTTTTTCCCAAAATAAGTTTGCAAAAAATTCACGTTTTGTAATGCTCTTATATATCCTATATTGTGAAAAAATGACATAGATTTGCCACCAAATTCTTTTTAACTTTTACCAAACTTGAATATGAAAGAATCTACGGAATTACTAATATACAGGGTGATCGGCCAACCATTACCCAGCGGCCAACTCTAGATTCTACAGATAATTCTGAACAACTTTTTCCTCTGAAAAAATTTCCGGGAAGGTAGAGTTTTTAAGTTAACTAAACTTTAGGTGAAAAAATCACATTTTTTGAAATATCTCGACTCTGTTTAAAGGTATCTTAACGAACCGGAGCTCATTTTAAAGATATTTTAAAGCTCTATAAATTGTCTCTATTGGTTTTTGACCTACAATGAATATCTCTCTTGTTATAGCCATAAAAACGGGGTAAATGCCAATTTTTCAGGGTTTTCGCGTTTAACTCGTTTCGACACATACTTACCGAAATATCACACAGGAAAAAGTTGTAGGCCTTGAAAAAACAAACATTTTTTGTCCTTTAATACGATGCGATTAAATTAAAACTGAACCCTACAAGAGCCTCGTAAAGTTGACAAAATACAGTTCGACAAATAAATCGATATTAATAACAAAATGTTATGAAAACGAGTACAAATAGGGTTCAGTTTTAATTTAATCGCATCGTATTAGAGGACAAAAAATGTTTGTCTTTTCAAGGCCTACAACTTTTTCCAGTGTGATATTTCGATAGCTATGTGTCGAAACGAGTTAGACGCGAAAAACCTGAAAAATCGGCATTTACCCCCGTTTTTATGGCTATAACATGAGAAATATTCATTGTAGGTCAAAAACCTACAGAGGCAACCTGTATAGCTTGAAAATATCTTAAAATGAGCTTCGGTTCGCTAAGATACCTTCATACAGAGCCGAGATATTTAAAAAAAAAGTAATTTTCCCCCTAAATTTTAGTGTTGAATAACTTTAAAACTCTACCTTCCCGGAAATTTTTTCAGAGGAAAAAGTTGCTCAGAATTATCTGTACAATCTACAGTTAGCCGCTGGGTAATGGTTGGCCGATCACCCTGTATATGTAACAAGAAAATGGAAAAATATATACATTTTTTTACTCAATCTCTGGCGGGAAATACAACGGGGTGCAACATTGTAAATCAACGTACCGAACGTATTAACTTTTTTTCGTGAATTTCGTTTTATTTTATCAGGATAAGTAATAAATTATACGTAGTAATAAATAAACAAATCAATAAAGTCAAGTCGCAAACACATATTTATTTCACCTGCAAGATTATATAACATTTGTTTCGTATATTTTTTTTATAGTAATTTTTTTTATAATCAGGAACCAGGTTAACTTTATACACAATTTAATTTTTCAAACGTAACATTTTTTCTTGTGTTATTTTATATATTATAAAAAATTAACTGTTATTTAAAGAATGGAGAATAAACCATATCATAACAAACACAAACTCGAATTTTAATATTTTTTAGTATATTTGCGTAGAGGATGAGTTTTTCTTTTTACGATTCTTCCGGCATTTTATACACCAACTTCTTGGTGATGATTTAAGCCTTATTATTTCGTTTCCTAGAATTCTTTTGGACAATTTTGTGATCGATATTTTACTTCGATCCAGACATAGGTCTGGATTAGGTATTGAATTTGGTCAGTTTTTCCGGACAAAAATTACCCTATAATTTTTCATCAAATATCGACGTTTCAGACCCTACAAAGCCCAAAACAACAATAAAAAAATCAAACGTGGACACTCGACGTACCAAATTTGGCAATGTAAAAACTAAAATAAAAATAAAAAAGTCAAGCTGAAAATGTCTAGACGTCTCATAAGTCTGGACGAAGTATTGAATTTGGTCGGTTCCTGGCAAAAAATTACCCTATAGTTTTTCATCAAATGTCGACGGTTCAGGCTAAAAAAGCGGCGGTGGAGTGGGGGGTATAACTAGGACGACACTGAAACAACTGAAACGATATTTTTTATTAGGACTGGCGTGGGGCTCAATGATTCGAGTCCGAAGGTTGCGCCCGAGGGCGCAAAATCGAAGCTTCGCGCCCGGAACGTTAAAAATATTATTTATTAATATTTCGGGTGAAATATGGTGAGGGTCTAAGTTTTGAAAATACTCATTTTCACTATTTACACATTTAACCCAAGCAGCAATCCTAGTCATTTCGACCAAGCCAAAGTAAAAATGCCCTAATGGAGTAAAATTTACCAATTTTCGACCTAATAAATGTCTTAAAAGTCAAAAAGTCTTTATAGTCGAGAATATAGGGCGAAAAGTACGTAAATATTCCCTAAAATATGCCTAGAAAGTTATGTGACTTTAAAGTTATAAAGGAGGTTAAAATTCCTATCATCATAGGTCTTCATAGTCGAATAGACTTTTAAGTCAATATTAGAGTCCACTTGGAAGGCTATATGACCGTGCAAAATTACCTTATTCTGACCATTAGGGCGAAATGTCTTAATTGGTCAATATTGGGAAACTAAGACTTCATAACCTGGCTAGATTTTAACCTGAAAGTCGAATTTACCGCGGAAAATTACTTATAGGGCATTTCGACTAAGAAGGTTAGCCGACGACATATATATAATGCGCATAACTCACTTTTATACAAAATAACCTAACCTCAAACTGTACATACGTCAGTCTGAACTAAAATTCAAACCACAATGACTCGAAGAAAACCGTTCCGATTTTCATCGACATTTTATAGAAAAAAAAGGATCATCCCTCAGGGTTAATGATTGATTTGGAGGCCAATATACATTATTGTTTTTAATCCACAAATGTGGAACATAGCAGTATTCTATGCACATATTGTTGCCTCGTTTCTTCATTAACGCCACTATCGTGAAATGATCAATTTTACTCATGACCAACACTCTACCCTCTTTATAACAGCGTTGTTTATACAGTTCTTAGCACAGAAGACTTACGAAGTTCATAGGTTATGTACATCTAATGTTATGTCAACATTCGCGAGAAGATCAATTTACCTAACTATAATCGATAATCAACTAAAGTAATCGAATACATCCTACATACATATACGCAAATTCCCTATAAGTCGCCAATTCGACTTCAAAGTTCACAACTTTGAAGTCAAAATTCCCTAAATAAGTAAATTTTACCTCAAGGGCAACTAATTTATACTTTGAGGAAGGAAATTTGACTTATAGGTCTTGTCTTCGACTATCAGGTCGAAATTCATAAACACGCAAGGAAATCATTATCCGCCATGTAATAACGAACATAACCTGTAATATTCACCAGTTCAATAATTCTGATATTCTGTTGAACGTATCAAGTAAAATAATACATATTTTTTATCATTTTCATTGTACGAATTCGAAAAACTCATTACCAGATGATTAAAATGCAAAATAATATTGACATACTTTTCACAACAATTACAAAAATTTTCAAAATGAACTATTTCTCGAGGCGCATTTAATATTAATAGGGTAGCATAAAATTCTGATCGAGAAATTATTAATCGCACGAAAATTTGCCAATAAATAACGCGCAATTTCATTTGCAATTACTTACCATCATCCGTAATTATTTGTTTTATTCCTGGCTTGTGTTTTGGTGCAAGCATGGAGGAACCATTGGGGCAAGTTTTAGAGTTTTACAGTACTGCCATATCATGATAATATATAATAACATAAATATACAGGCTTGTCAACTGCGAACACGAAGGAAAAAAAAATATAATCTACACCGAGAACAATGTCGACTTATAGGTCGAAAAGAGGTAAGTATTACCTAAATATTACCAATTTTCGACCACGGACAGGTCCATTTGCCCAATTCGGACTTCGACCTATTGGGAGAAATGCCCTCGATTACCTAATTTCGACCGTAAATTTACTTCCATTTTTGTCCCCATTTACCGTCATTCGACTTCTAATTTAGGTAAATATTGTGTGGTCGAGAAAATATCTCGCCCTAATGGAAGGTCGAAAAGAGGTAATTTCGCCCTGTTTTGCTGCTTGGGAAGGAACCCCCTCTTCGACTCCCCTTCTTTCCTGCCTAAGTTACATGGGGAATGTTCTTATAAACCCCACTCTATCTTCCAGTTTATGGTTATGTTACATTGGGAATGTTCTCGTAAGGTTAAATTTTCACTCAAAATGATACAATACGGACTCGTATTGCAGGTACCCAGTTGGTAGGCACCTGGTTTGAAGGCTCTAGTTTTCCGATTGCATTATGAAAGTTCTGAGTATCTAGTCTACGCGACAAAAGCGTCACTCGAACAAATATGCACTTGAACACTACTTGAGTAGTAATGACCATAATTTTCTGTGTAACCGATGCTTAAGATTTGGAGACGGTTTATGTGTTCAGCGACTTCTTCGATGAATGCTCCTTTGTTTATCGCAATTAACTTTAAATGTACTTCGACTAATTGCGAAATAGTAATACAATTCAAATATAATGTAAATACTAACAATCTTGCAGTCACATAATTATGCTTATAACCGCAGAGACAATGCAAATCGTTCTATTCAACGTAATTAAAGGATGAGAATAAGATTGGATATGATAATCACTTGTCTTCCCACGTACTGTTAGTTTCCGACCAAGATCCTTACTAGAAACTAGATTGTATGCTGAATAATTAATTGTTATTGAATAACAAATTTCAAAGTTTTTGTTTAAAATCAGACATATTTACACAGCGTTTTATCTATTCTTAAGGTGACGGGCAAGTCAGAAATTAGCCCCTCGACTTTCAAATGTCATAATTATGTAACAAATGTAATTTATTCAAATTTTCTATTTAAAATTATGTTATATAATAAACAAATTTATACACTTTTTTTTCTTTATTTAAAATTTGTGTTTCTTGGAATATATGACATATTAAGAAATATCAACGAAAGATTATTCAAGCCGATAAGACATACATGTCCAAATTTTTATTTCAAAATATTTAAAACTGTGGGACTTATAGTTCAATTTTAATCATTTGAAATTCGTGGGTTCAGTGTAACATATGACTTGGAAGCACCTAAAAGTACTAGTAATTTAATTATCTTGCTCTAAATTTTCGTATAAATGTAAACGACATGAATGATTTTATAATTTTTATTTGATAGAACCCGAATGTACTTATCTATACAGTTGCATTATATATACAAATTAGACAAATTTTTATCTAAACTAAAGTTTTTGCGATGGAAAAATTCGGTTAGATTAGGTTAGGTTTAAACTTGAGTTCAAAAAGGCATTTGTTGAAATAAACGGAATGTTTCAAAACAATTTTATTTGAATTCAATAACTAGTACGGCACAAGTAATTATTTATTGCTAGTCTTTAATAAACATATGTCATATAAGGCTAATAAGTAGTTTAGAAATAATCAGTATTTTAACTGCACTGATAAATTTAACCACCTTTTCGATAATTGACCTGAATGAATCGTAAAATACATCTTTTATAGTTAAGCAAGTCCTGTGTTTGTAATTAATTTGACTATTTGCATTTATTTCAGTTCATAATTAGTACTTATATTTAAACAAATATATTCTTGAATTAGCTACAAATGTTTGAAAATCAATCAAAATATTCTTCTAGATATCACTTCAGTAACTACCTTCTTAGTTAATTTAATGAACTTAGGATCTTTACGACAACCAGAGAAATTCGCTCGAGAACCTCCTATTGAACTATGACAAATAGTTAAGCGGTATTCAAATTTTAATCTCACTATTTTCGCTAAAAAATTTCTTAATGATTATAAAATGTTTTTGGTAATCGATAACCACCATTTCAGCAAAATGAAATTATTAATTCATATTTTTATATACTTTCACTTTTCTTGAAAGAAGTAGAACAAAAAGTAGGACTTTTAGTACTATTAGATTATTTTTACTATCTATACTAAAACAATAGTAATAAACAATTTGCGATTGAATAATAATAATACATATTCCGAAAAAGTTGATTGGGTAACTACTTCAAGTAGTTAAGACGCGGATCAAATTACGATAGTAATTACTGTTACTACTTAACACATTCGCACAGAGGATGATTTCGGCATTCAAGTTTGCACTTTCACCATCCAATCAGTGTGCAGAAAAAATATTTGGGAATCTTCTTATATTTTCGAGGATGCTCTTACCAATGGTGATGGTTAAAATGTTACAAAATGATTTTTAAACACAAAAAAATTGCGAATTAACCAGAAGTACGTAATGTTTTTAGTGATGTTTTTGTTTAAAAATGAGATTTAATTCCTTTAACGTTTGTTTAAATGTCCAAAATCTATACAAAAATTGCCTCGATGTCTAAATTTAAAATAAATACGCATAAAGGCCGAAGAATTTTATTTTAAATAAATGGACGAAATGACAAATTTTGTTGTTTAAATTAATACATTTTTTTCTCGGAAACTATAGACTGCAGAGAAAATCTTACGAATAATAGAACAAATATGACTTAAAATTCGCCAGCGAATACCTTCAAATCTTTTCCCATTGTTTTGAATTTATTTCTGATTTTTCAGAAATTCGGAAAATTGAAATTTTGAAAAACTCCAGCACTCTTTATCCAATTCTAAAGCATTTTTATTGTAAGGAAATTTTCTGCACAGCTTATAGCTTATAGTTTTATAATAACCAAGATCTATTGCATAAAAAACGTTTCGCACTTGGCTACCAGCTATAGGGATCTGGTAGCCGCACTCTGGACGCGATTATTTAGTTATTTTAAATTTTTATAAATGTTTTTGGGGGATAACTCGAATAGTGCAAACATTTGGCATATGGACATAAAAAATTTTGTTCAATCTAAAAAACTATATAAATATAAAAATATAATTCTCGTATAGGGAAAAATAGAAATTAAAATTTCTTTGATGTTTATCCAACAAGTTTTTTATTCGTCTTAATTTATTACAAACATTCTTAACGGTGTAACGACTAAATACCTTTGCAAACATGACTTTGCAATAATAACCTCTAAAAAATAACTTAAAAAAAATAACGTTAACAAAAATATCTTTGACAAAAATAATTTCAAATATTTCTGAATTCATATATAATATGAACATTGTTCATTACATTCTTAACTACTATTAATAAAGTTATGTTAGGTTAGGTTAGGTTATCAACGCCTACTTAATATCGTTGGAGATTATAAAAATCGACCAATTTATGTGATTTTTGTTAATGCATCTACAGACGCGTTGAGTTATGTATAATTGACAAATGTTGTGTTGAGTTGAAGAGATATTTGAAGTTATTATTATTGAAGTTATTTTTGTTGGAGTTATTTTTCGGAAGTTATTTTTGTAAAGTTATTTTTGCAAAGATATTTAGTCATGTTGTCTTCTTAACAGTTATACAGTTTTAATGTGTTTATAAGAAACGTTGTTATATCTAAATTTAATAACTTCTTTATTAATTATCACTATCTGTATCAAGCATCGGGTTTAAACTGTTACTTCCTATAATTTTTAAAATTTGAAAGGATGAGACCGACTACAAACTTTATTATAAACACGAGTTAAAGAGTACGCTTTAGGATTAAATAAGTAGTGTATTTTTAAAATCACATTGAATTCATGTAAGGCATTAGCATTTTTAGGAATAAAATTTTTGTTTCTTCATGTTATTCCAAGCAAACAGATTTTTAGATTAGGAGAAGTTGTTATGGAACCGTGTCTCGATAATAAAATCAGTTTCGGCATTGGCAAGTTGGTTTCGTCACTTTCTTGTCTTATGGCTTTTTACATAAAAGCTAGTCCTTCTTTTCAAGGATCCTCAATCATTTCACTTAAATAAAATATGCAAAACTTTATTATTTCATCGTAAAACTTGTAGATAAAAGTGTGCCTCATTTCCATTTTGTAGCAGCCGTTGATTGTCAATATTTTATGATCTCTTTAATTAATTGTTAGTATAAATTAGGAAATTGGCAGCATTGTTTTGGTAGAAACTTTGTGGTAATTTGTAGTAAAATATTTTAGATATAATGTTAGAAAAATATTACTAACAATATCATAAGCTAACATGGTTCTATTGTTCAAAAGTTAAAGGATATTTCCCACCTAATATTTTGGATAAAATCAGGAGTTAGAATTGGCCTATCATGTCGTAAGCTATTCCTTTAAATACTTTGAGGCGGATATTTTTTACTGGGTATTTTTTCTTGAAAATTTGTAGCTGGGATGTTTGAGATTGTCAATTACGGATCTGAGGTCTAGATATTAAAATATTCAAAATAAAGAAGGTATGGGAATATATCTCGTATCTTGGAAGCGAAAATTAGTAATTGAACTATCAACTTAAAGAAACGCAAACCACGTAAAAGTGTTGTGTGTTCTATACATAACCTCAAAAAAGTGAGAAAAAATGGCATTTTTTGGTTATAACGCCAAGTGATGGGACGATTCCGGGGCTGAATTCGGATAATACTCAAAAGGTTGCATGGGAAATTACATCAAACCCTATTTTTATAAGATTTATAAGAACAATTGCAAAAAAAACGAAATGTAATATTTTATGCCTAATGTAACACGCGCGAAAAAGTAGTTACAGCTATCAGTTGGCTAGTAAGGAGCGACACAGAAACTATGCGCAGTTATATTAAGTAGTAATGGTAATTACAATCTTAAGTTGAGCCGCATCTTGACTATTTAGTTATCTGATCTACTTCGTTTTCGGAATATGTATCAATATTAATCAATAAACTGTTTATTACTATTGATACAGTGCATACAATTTAATACTATACTTACACAATATACTACTTATTGAATCAAAAATTTCTATACTATTTAACTCATGTATATTATAATATAAGGAAAATAATCGGTCTCACCCTAGCAGATTGTTAGAAAAAATCTGACAAGTAACATTTTAGAACCGAGAGCTGAATCACATAGTGATAATTGATAGAAAATTTATATATAATAACGTTTATCATACAAATGTTAAAATTATATTACTTATAAAAATGTTTGTAATAAATAGAGACAAATAACAAACCTTTTCTTTGTATAAAATGCTTAGAATTTTAATCCATTTTGAAGAAAATTGTTTTCTGCTAATTGTTATTAACCGAATGTTCACTAGTTGATTTTGACTAATTTTTGACTAATTTATTTCAAGAGAGTATAAAATTATAAATAATATATTTAACTGCAAGGTTGATAAAACTATAAAAAGGTTTGTTTCTTCTATTAAACCTGTTTAGATTTTCATTTTACATGTGAGAAATTTTTATTTACAGTTTGACACAAAATATTAATTGTGATAAAGACAAACTATCGAATCAGCATACATTTTTTAAAAGGCTAATGAAAATATTTATCATCGTGTTTTATCAAGTAATCTAATGATAATCATAAAAATAAAAAGGTAATTGACATAAAAATTTATTATTTAATGATACAAAGAATTGTCTTTTTTTTTTAATTCTTAAGTAAGAAATGGTAGAAACTGTACAATAACTACGCGGTGGCCTCTAATAAATTTATGTAATACTTGAAGGACGGTTGTCCAATTTCTCTTCTTTTAATTATTCCTGTAGTATATGAGACGTTGCTTACTTTTAAAAGACTAATACCTAAGATCAATGAAAATTGTACGAAACTTATTTAAAAAATCATATAAGATAACAACGAATGCATGACAACTGTCAGTTTTCAACAATAGACAAAAAGCTTGATAACATATCGATTTTATATTTATGGCATTATTTATTTAAGTAATGTTAAATGATTGGAAATTCTGATGTAATGGGACAATTCCGATTTCTGATTCGGATTCTACGCAAAAGTTTGCATCAGAAATGACCACTTTCCAATAACTGAGATGACTCCATAATTTGCAGGCCTGTGTAATAATTTACATTTTACAAAAACCCTATTCATATAAGGTTTATGGGCACAATTGCAACAGAAAACCATGTAATTCTTGGAAACTGGAATATTTAATGCTTCAATGTACCATGCGAAAAAAGTAGTTAGAGTATACTTACTTACTAGAGTACTTACTTGTATAGTAAGGAGAGGTACAAAAATATTCGAAGTTTTCTTAAGTAGTAACGGTAATGACAAATTAAGCCGCGTCTTAACTATTTGAAGTGGTTACCTAATCTACATTTCGGAATATTCAATAGCAAATTGTTTATAACTATTGTTGTATATATAATAAAAATAATTCAATTGTACTTTTTTGTAAGTTCTACTTTTTCAAAAAGTGAAAGTATATAAAAATATAAATTAACTATTTTATTTTTCGGAAATACTGATTACACAGGTCGACATGGTTCAGTTGTTGGAAAGCTACGGGTCATTTCCGAAGTAATTTGCTGCATAGAATCCGAGTCCGGGGTCAAAATTGGCCCATCACGTCAGGATTTTGTGATATTTGAGGTTATGTACCCGAAAACGGAGTTTTTTCCTACTTTTGCGGATATGTGCAGGGTGTAAACAATTTTTGTGGTATTTCTCTCTGGTTACATCATTTGGTACAACTCTTACCCTTAATTTAAGAGTTCAAGAGATCAATTACGATTTTTTTTCGCAAAGTTATGGCTATTCAAAGTTACGAAAGAGATCCCTTCGACGTCATTAGCATTTGCATTAAGCCTTCGAGACAATTATATTTTACTGTGTGATTTCTCTTGAAAATTTGCACTTGGCTGTTTTTAAAGTTGCTGAAAAGGAATATGAAGTCGGAATAATAAAGTTTGCATTTTCAGTATGGCGTATTAAAATGGCCGATGAAAATGTGTAAAAAACTGATATTTGTATGTAAAATTTGTGTATCGAACTTATTGAGGTTGCTAAATTTGAACATCATTGGAATGTGTGGGTAAGTTTTAGAAATTTAAAGTAGCGACGTCCAATATGGCGGATGAAAGCCAAACATTTTACGCTTTTTTTAACTGATTTTTCGTCTAACAATCTTAAACTAGATTGTCCCAAAAATGCTTATGCGGATTTGTTAAAGGCCGTTGATGACGAATCTGCCTTTAACATTTTCTAAATTCAAGACGAAAGATTGAGTATGATTGTCCAAAATTAGAAAAATTGTCAGAAAATGTTGGGATTCTGTAAAATTTTCTGAACAGAAGATTTTTGCGTCGCTGGTTACGAATCTAATCTCTGACTCATATATTTAACATTCAGAGTACATGGAGTACCCAGTTTTATCTCTATGAAGTATATTCTCACATTTTCGTCAGCAATCTTGGATCCGCCGTGTTTGATTTTTAAAATTGACTTCAAATTCGCAGTCAGCGACCCCAAAAACCCTCGAGTACCAACTTTCATCAAAAACAAGTAAATTTTTTACGTTTATGTCGGCCATTTTAGAGCCGCCATTTTGAATTTTCAAAATCTGACTTTAGATTCGTAATCAGCTACACAGAAAACTTCCGAGTCACAATTTTCAGCTGTTCTCCGTATAAAGAAAAATGTGCGCCACAATGGGTTACAACATTTTTCAATATTTACATGTTTTCTGCAAATCTGAATCCGCCATTTTGAATACGCCATATTGGAAATGCAAATTTTATCATTTCGAATTCGTAAGCAGTAAAAAATTATTGTCTCAAAGGCTTAATGCAAATGCAAATGACGTCGCAGAGATATATTTCGTAACTTCAAATAGCCATAACTTTTCGAAAAAAAATTGTAATTGATCTCTTGAACTCTTAAATTAAAGGGTAAGAGTTGTACCAAATGATGTAACCAGAGAGAAAGACCAAAAACATTTTTGGCATCCTGTACATAACCTCAAAAATAAGAAAAAACGCCGTTTTTCGGGTACAAATTCTTAAATATCTCAAAATCCTGACGTGATGGGGCAATTCTGACCCCGGATTCGGATTCTACGCAGCAAATTACTTCGGTATGGGTACCGGATAACACAATGATGGTATCGGTTACTATCTTTGATTCTACGTATATGGAACGGAATCTTAATTGTAACAGTTACTATCTGATGGTTACACGGAGAGAAATTTTAAGTATATATTACTGCTTTTTGGGAAATAATATTTACACAGATTCTAATGGATTTGAAACGGCGCATAAAATTCGAAATCGTTAAAAAGAACATTTGTATGATCAGATACAATTTTATTACACCTTTGAGAATAGATATTCATAATTTCTAGACGATTTAGTTATTAATAATTAATTTTAATGGTTTCTAAACGTTGCTAAAAGTGAACAAATTAGTATTGTTTTTATCCTATAGCTTGCGTAACGAATACGGTGCCAGATACGCCAAAAATGCACTCAACCTTTTTTGTAGAGCACGAAATTTCCTACAAAAAAGTCATCGAGGATCCTAGTGTAAAGTTAACATGTTAGCCACGAATAACGCTGGAATTTTGTCTTACTTTTGAAAATTTTAGAATGTTTGTAAACTATGATGCATATTCCTTCCATGGTTACTCGTGTTTAAACTATTACTTTTAGACTAGGTCTCTTACTGACAGTATTCGTTTTGGAAGTCATAGAATAAAAAAAAGACTAATCACTTTTAACAACGTTACATACCATTACAATTAATTATTATTAACTAAATCGTCTAGAAATTATGAATAACTATTCTCAAAGGTGTAATAAAATTGTATTTGATCGTACAAATTATATTTCAAGAATGAAGCTGTTACTTCCCGGAGTAGTAGTGTCTACTTAAAATTTCTTTGAGTGAATGGGGTACCATCTTGATTGCAAAAATGACCATGCAGATAGTAACTAGTAACATAATGATAGTATTGGATAACAAATTTTTTTTAAAGTCAATTTCTTACTATCCATTTCTCTCAGTGTATTAGTTAATGTATAATATGAGATTATTATGTTTCATAATCGTACCTCTTAAGAAAATATAAATGATTTTGAGTTGAACATTGTCACTGATAACTCCTATTGCTCGTTGGAGTTGGGCTACATCCTCCTTTTATATGCTGAAGGAAAGAAGAAATGTATATTATTCTATATGATTCCAGTAGCGAAAACGTATTTTACAATAAATGTAACGCAGCACTATGCGTTAGGCTGCGACAATTAAATTCCTTTTGCCTGTATTATTATATCAGTACTGACTTATTTAGGCAATCAAAAATCACTTAGCACTGAAAAATAGAACTGGTAAAATAATTGAGACAGTACACACGTCTTTTTACGGTCATCAGATGGTATTTCTTAGTTACTGTACTGATCTGTCAATACTAATTTGCCACCGATTATGGTTGCCTTTGCTAGACTAGTACTGACATAGTTCGAAGGGCGAATGTTATTTCATTCTGATGCGAGTACTGGCAGCTTTATGCCAGTACTAATTTGTTCCGTCAGTCAGTACTCGTTTACAGTACGAATACATTACTGGCTACCTATGTTGGCTCAGTAATTTCGCGGTATTATCAACAGTTCTTAGACAATACTGGATACCAGGATCAGCACTTCGCCGGTTGATTGTCTGTAGCATGACGTTGGAAATTTAAAAATTATTTGTTCGGAAACAAAGCAAAATACTATTTTGTATATATGGGTGATTCTCCAAAAACAGGGCATTTTCAAGAATGAAATTTTTTTTTTTAAGTTACTGTAAATTCGTTTTTTTTAATGGATTCTTGCTTATTAGCACCAAGTTAAGTTATTGTTAAAGTAGTCACGCTACAAAATTATTTTAAAGGAAAGGGGAAGACTTTTACTATGACGCATTTTCATACGGCTATATAAACCAACAATTGCTTATTAAAAACTTGAAAAAAATAACTCTAAAGAGTCAAAAACATAATGTACATATCTGATTTAGTGCATTTTTGTAAATAAATGAAAATTATTTATTAAGTAATAATTAAAAAATTAAGAAAAACACATGAATTTTTGAAGAAGTTTTAGACAAAATAAATTTATTAAAGTTAATGTGTCGTTGGTTAGTAACTACAATGATAATATTATATTCATAATTTTAATAAACAATATTATTTCATAATAAACTTGATTCATAACGTTGTAACAAATATAAAGTTTAATTTTGTGGTTTTTTAAATTATATTTAAATAAATGTCTAAGAGGAATATAAATGTTATTTATGATTTGAAAAATATTTTCTGCTACGGGTTACACTTTGTTCTTGTTTCGTACCAGATACGCCAAATGTTTGGTAACGACAATGAAGGTGACGTCAATGAAAATTTGTAAAAAAATCCAATTTTACATATTTTAAACAATAATAAATTAAAAAACAAATTGCCAGTAACGTTTATTACTTTAATCTTTAAGTTTTCATCGTTTTTTAATTGCTGTTTGTATCAAAATACCAAAATTAGGACGGGTGACGACAATTAATTTAATAAAAATACGTGGTATTTTTATACAGTTTTTACTTGTTCATGAGGTAAATATGTTCTCTTTTCAATTTTCTATGGAGTATTAGTAAAGTGTAGTATTTTTTCTTTGATTTTCTCATAAGTTTTAGTAAAAAAATTAATTATTTCCAGTTCATTTATACCAGTTTACGCATTGTCGTTACCTCATAGAAATTTCTTAAGACATTAATATTTCAATAATTATAAGTATATATATTGATTTAATTAAATATTATACAGAGAGAAATTGTACAGTTTAAGCTGTACTATAGAAATATTATTTGAATAAATTAAAATAATTCGGTTTCTTAATAGCGCTAATATTTTAAAGTTTTGAACTTAGAGGTTTGGACATATAAAAAATGCTACTTTTAGGCTTTAAATGTCGTTTTACAGCAGTTTTTTGTAACAAAAGTATTATTTTTTCAAATTAACATGGGCCAGGGATATTTATTTAACATTTCTATCGAAATTTAATAATTTATTGTCAAAGTTTTTGTAAGATATAACGTAAAGACACGAAAATGCCCTGTTTCCGGAGAATCACCCATATAAGATCTTATAATAAACTATTTTAGACTTTTCGATCACCTAGGTGATAGTTTAAAAATGATTTAAAAATATATTTTTAAATAAACAGTGGAATACACGCATTGAGTTAAGTTTCATTTTAAAACATCACAACATCCTTACATAAAGTTTCCTAAACACAAACATGAAAGGGCCACAATATTTGAATTAAATTGACTGCAAATTTTCAGTTGGTTACAATTCGAAGAATTTTGCATTAATTCTAGAAAATATGTAGGACATCATTTTATCTTGTAGAAAGCTACCGATAAGCGAAATTTGGCGTGTTTTGCGATGTAAATGATCCGCTTTACCCGGAATAGCCCACAGAGAAATTAAAGAAATGTTCCTCGTTATCTCATACACTGTTTCTTTGTTCATTATGTTGCATACAATTAGTTATATTTACATTTCTGTGATTCGTTAAATAGTCTAATTCGCAAAGGTATTTTTTTGGAATATCATAGACTCACGTCTCTATATTCAATTTCATTTCTATAGTGAACAGACTTAATTTTAGTGTTAATCATTGGATTATTTGTAAGTATAGTAACCAGTGAACGTTCATTGCATTAATAGGTTAATACGCCATTAATGAATATGTTTCCTTTAAAATTTAACACTATACTTGCAGCAATAAACTATTGCTTAACTACTGTATTTCGATAAATTCGGACTTCTGGAATTGGGCCATTCGTAGATGAAAGCTTAAAAGTTTATTTCCTCATGTTTGTTTTTATTATACTTATTGAATATTAATATTTCATTTGAAACAATGATGAAACTGTATTTTGACTCGCTTTCCCTTCTTTGTTATAACGAACAAATCGTTCGATATCGTGGATTCAGTTATCGATTTGAATCAAGAAACGATGGACACTAATCATGCAGGTCTGTGAGAGTTAAATATAGAAACGTATACAAGAGTTTTTCTAGAAAATGTTGTGCATCGAATCCGAATGTGGCCATAAAATTTACGAAATATTTTAGAAATTGTTATTATTTTTTTATTTTAAAAACTAATTTAGAATAAATTCGTAGTTGGGATTCGTAGGTTATGCCAGGATTCGAGGAGCTATTGAAATTTTGATTTTTCCGTAACATTTTTTAAAAATATTAAAAATATACATTTTGGTTCATGAAGACATGCAAGATTTTTGAATTTCTTCTAGCGATTACAGGATTTTTGCTCCAGAATCCAAATGGAAAGGCCAAAATATTGACGGTGACTTAGTTTTTGACAAACATTGAAGGTTAAATGGGTCAAAAATCGTATTTTTCTACATTTTTCACGTCTATAGTATTGAATGCGACGCAAAAGAATAAAGAAATGCATAGTGGCGAATCTAATATGTCCGACGAACTTTTGGAAATTTGAATCAGTTCAAACTCGTATTATCTCGGCTACTTTTCGAGAAAAACAGAAAAAATGACGTACACACGATATTTTACCTATTTGACCTTCAATTTGTGCAAACAGTATGTCCAATTCAATATTTTGGAGTGCATATTTGGATTCTGCGGAAAAAATCCTATCAGAATTGACTCTTGTTAGTAGGACAACAGCATTTTTTTGGGTGTGATGCTAAAAAATGCCGACAATAAAATTTTTTACCCCTTTGACCTTCAATGTCTCAAAAACTCGAACCAGTTGGCTATTTTGGCGGTTAGATTTGGATACTGAAACACAAATCTTATCAGAATCGACTCTTACTTATAAGGCAACAAAATCTTGTTGGGTAATCACGTGAATTAGATTTCAAAAAAAATAAAATCTGCAAAGACACAATCGAGGCTATGCATGGGTGATTATAGGATATATAGGTGATTTAAAAAATGTGATTATTTTTATGCGAAGAGCACCGATTTTTTATTAAAATTGCCGCTAAATGCCATAAAATATATGGGAAATATGTAAATTCTCATATGTAAAATAATAAAATGTATGACAGATTTCTTTTATTGTGTATAATAATTAAAATAATGGATACGAGTTTTGTTGTGTTACACCGTGATATTTTAATAAAAAGTACATTTTTACTTTCCTATTGTTTTCTAAATAATTCATTCACACGTTATTGTCACGTCCATCTAATATTGACGAAAAAAAGGGAAAATAACAAACAACGAATAATTCTCCACAATTTTTTGAAGATCTTTTTTAACTAAATGCATTTCACTAAAAGTTTTGTTAGCATTAACGTCATATGATGTTTTAACTACTGATCAGCTGCAATTATTCATTTTAGCTTTAGTTCTTCGTGTATTGCCACTATTTTAATCTTATAAGTTACTAGTAAATTTCGATAATTATTAACTTATTGATGGAGTTCTACTCATTAGCGTAGTTCCTTTTTCTGTTAGAAGAAGTTATTATCGGTATATTGATGATGTGCACTTTTACACGAATTTTCTGACAGGATTTTTTGTTAACGTTATTATTAATGATTTAGAGATAGTGAAATAGTAAATATTAAAGACAGAAATAGTAAAATTAAAAGAAATGTTTAGAAAATTCTCCAATAACTTCCATAATCCATTTGTGTTACTTTATTTAATATAATACGACCCATCTCTTTCAACATTTTAAGTCAAGGAACTAAACATTATCAATCTATCGTTGGATTCTTACATTCTGCGGTTTAGTTACGAAGCGTTGGTCACATTTCTAGACATGATCATTAAAAATCATAAAAAGAATCTAGGTTGATAGAAGTAAATGCTTTTTTGCATTGGAAGTTATGCTGCTCGTTAATATATTTGCGAGTTGGATTTTTATTTGTCGATGACGAAATTATGGCGATGCTGGGCATCAATGAAAACTAAACGTTGATGACATAAGCCGTTATTTCAGACAATCAATTTATTATCATAAAATAGAATTGAATAGAATGATGTAATCTTGTTTTTTTTTTCAAACTATCTAGTACATTAACACAATTCATTGCTTTAACATAATAATTAATCGAAAAATTATCAATCCGTTCTGTCTAATTCGATATAAAGACAATCCTGGTTTACTTTAGTCTAGGTGTGGATTTCCTGTTGAAATTAAGCAGATGTTTACTATAAACTCAAAAAATGTTCTGGTTAAATACGACTGTACTATTTTTTCTGGTTATAATAACAAGAATGGGGTAAGTTTACTTAGAAAAATAACTGTTGTAACAATATTTCTAGCTAGGAATATTTCTGGTTAAACTAACCAGAAATCTGGTTATTTTAACCAGACAAAATAAAAAGGGACTATTTAGTCATCTTTTTTGGTTACTTTAACTATTTTATTTCTGAGTGTATCTACACAGTTAAAAAATCTTTTACCAGTTTAGTAACGTGTGATTTGTCAAAGAACTTTTTATTCTATTTATTAACAATTAATATCAGGTCGTTTACTATTTTCAGATTATGCGCACTCAAGTTATTTTAGAAATACGCGAAAAAGTTATTGTTGAAACGCTATCAGTGCAGAAAATACTAATTGTTTTATTATTTGATCATTCTACGATAAAGTTGTATTATTCATGTTACGGAATTCAACCATAATCAAATATTTAATAGTCGTGGAAAATGTTTTGAATATTTTTAAAAGAATTTCAAGATGGCGGCGGTGGCGGTTGCTAAATTTTTTAAATTTGCAATATCTATATTTCTATAATAATAAAAAAACAATATATGTTATTATTAATAACAAAATATAATAACAAAAAAAGCAAAAAAAAAAATGGAGACAGAAGCCGCCACGTCCTCGTTCGTATTTCCGGTTTCGGCTGAATGCGGTAGTTACAGACTGGATCTTTTAATCTTTTTACCATCATTACCATTGATTTCATGAATTTGATTAGCAAAGTTGGAATCGCCATTTTGAATTTTTAATATCTGAGGCTGGATTTGTGATCAGCGACCCTAAAAACCTTCGAGTACCCAGTTTCAGCTTGATCAAGTAACTTTCTGAATTCTGTACGCCATATCGAATCCACCATTTTGAATTATTAATATCTGAGACGCGTATTGCACACCTTTTTTCGCTGCGAATTAAACATAGTTAAAATGCTCTAGCCGATTTATCAGCTCAATGCAGTTTTAAATAAATTTATGTCTAATCATATGGTTGTTAAATAAAAATACAATAAAATATTATTTTACCTTATAATATTGCGTGAATTTTCTTTTAATATTGAGTGCACTTGATATTTTGCACTTGTTAGTAGAGTTAGTAGATCATATTGGCTATATTTCTTTTATTTGTTCAGAAATTAAAAAAACATTTTCATAGGAATCTAGGTACGCTTTCGAATGGTACCAGAAACTTCTCGAAATCATTATCCACTAAAAAGTTATGGTGGATATATAATTAAGGAAATAAACTTACTATATCCAACCCTCCGCGAAGTCCTCTACTTACAACTTATGCAATGCATCAAACTATTCTCTATACTTACAAAGATTTGGACAATTCGACCACAATTGTGCGAACACAATTTTTTATAAAAACAGACTTAACCCTTTCGTCCCGAAAGTCTGGAATTTGGATACAACTTTCAACGCTGTATCTTTTGTGCCAAACGGCGTTTAAAAAAAATGAAATTAGTCAAAATTGACAGATTTTGACCTCCTCTTTCAAATGCCATATTCACAATCAGCCAGCAAATTCAAAGAAATATGTTATGATCATTTTGTTAAAAAAAAATACTGATTTTTTCGATGTTTCATCGCAGGATTCGATTTTTTTTGGCGTTGAAAAGGACAATGCTGACCATTGCAAAACATACTAATCGCAACTTTTTGCTCAGCCGTTTCTTGTCCCGCCAGACTTTTTGCAAAAAACAAAATGGCGACTTAAATATGGCGACTGTACGTTGTTATTTTGCATTTTGTGGCACATATATCAAGTATTTGACCATCTAACGGTTGAAATCATGGAGAATTGGGATGAAAAAGTAATTATTATCATTTGCGAATACCTAATCTCATTATGATTCATTCATAACCTCAAATTAGTTACATACAACGGGTTTTTATCGATTTTTTGTTTGATTTTCACTCAATTTTTTACTTTTCCGTATCATTACGTAGATCTGAAATTGAAAATTACTATATACGGTTGTGATCTATCAGTGATTGGTTTATAACCTAAAAATGGCGTGCAGCACATCTTATGCGCATTGTTATCTGGTACTATGACGTTTGTAGATTTAATAAACGTGAATATCGGAGTAAATACATATTTTGCCGTTGTCCGACTCTTACCACGGGAAGTAAACGCTATTCGGAGAGTCATTTTTTTTACTATTTTTATTACTTTTTAAATTTTGTTTATATTTTTCATTTTTTTATTCTTTCATTTTGATAACATTTTTTATATTGGATTTTTCCAAGAAATGACAACGGTGAATCAAGTTAATAATAAATATAGTTAATCTATGTAACTTTATGAAATGATTTGAAGCGTACCTTGCAAAAATTTTTATTACATTCTAAACAATAAGATGTTCGTCTTTCACACTTGTCCCCGCAGAACAATATCGTTTTGACACTTCATTTTTGATGATGCGAGTCTCCAAAGGTTTTTTTAGACTTTCTTTGTTATAATCTGTGGTATCACGTACAGCGAAGTTTATTCTGGTCTTCGCTTTTATTAAACCTACTAACGTCTTTGCTACCAGTTAGAAATTCACACATCATTGTCGTCTTGTACTCAATTTTTAGATTATAAACCGATGATTCAGAAGTCACAATCGTATCTGGTAATTTTCAATTTCACACGTAAGTAATATGGAAACGTTGAAAATTGAGTGAAAATAAAAAAAAGGTAAAAAAGGTAGAAAAAAGTTCATTATATATAACTAATTTGAGGTTATGAATGAATAATAATGGGATTAGGTATTCACAAATGATAATAATTACTTTTTTATCCCATTTCTCCATGATTTCAACCATTACGCGATCAAATAATCGATAATTGTGCGAGAAAATGCAAAATTATAACTTGCAGACGCCATCTTGAAGCCGCCGTTTATTTTTTTTTAAAAATCCCACGGGAGACGAAAGGGCTGCGCAAAAAGAGGAAATTAGTATCTTTTGAAATGGTCAGGATTACCCGTTTTAATGTCAAAAAACGCGATTCTTGCGAAGAAAGGTAAAAAAAATCAGGATTTTTTTCAATAAAATGATCCTAACTTTTTTCTTTGAAATTGTCGGCTGATTCTGACTATGTCATTTGAAAGAGGAGGTCCAAATATGTCGATTTTGAATTATTTCAATGTTTCCTAGCGACGATTGGAACAAGAATTACAGCGTTGAAAGTTCTGTCGAAATTCTGAACTTTTGGGAAGAAAACGGTTAAGGCAGACCGAAGTATGAGGAATTGAAGTTTGCTACATTTATTGAGATTAAATTATATATTTTACCAGATTATTTAACTTTAAATCTATATTTTAATAGATTTTTCTATCAACGGCGCGTATACTCCATCGTAATATTCTTTAAGATTAAGACCGGACTTAAAATAACATGAGTAGTTTATAGACACGTTTTGGAAGTTTTCGTATCGCAAAGCTTCTTTGATATTATCTAGTTCTATAAATTACTATTTATAAAGAAGTATCGACCGATGTCAAGCGATCAAGTTTGTGGAGGTTAAAAAATGAGAGAAAACTTTTACGAGAGAAAAGTTTTATTGATTTATTTATAATCTTATTGGCTATACGTAAGATTGAAACTACATTTTATGACGAATTAACATTATGTGAAAGCCAATATGTAAAAAACAAATTGCGAAAATGTAAAAGATTTCTTAAAGTTATTATAAACCGGTAATAGGTGTAGATCTTGTTTTGAGAAATAAACTATTATGTTCAAAACATGTTGGAAGGTCTAGAACATTTTATTTCAAGTATGTAAAAGTATACAAGTTTAAAGTTTTAACAGGGATCTCTTCTTTATATTCCTCAATGGTTTATGTGGTTGGGTGCCTGTGGAAAAACCTACAAATCAAAAACCCGACAGGTTAAAAAACCGACATCTCAAAAAATGACTGTCGGTTTGTCGATACGTCTATTTTGTTATATGTCGGCTTTTTGACCTTCGACATTTTGACTGTGAGCTTTATGATTGTAGATTTTTGGACATATCTTTTTTTTTGTCGGTTTTACGTCTCGCACTCCTTCAATCCTCACGTAGTCGTCGCTTCTATCCGCAATGCAAATATTCGGCTGTGAAGGCCTATACATGGAAAAAATATTACAAAAAGTTCCGTAAATCAGGATATATAGACAGATGTACAATATATTTCTTCAAGTTTTACAGAAAGGCCCATTATATTGGCTTTTTAAATCTTATACCGCTTTCTAAAACGCTATATCCTGAATTACTTTTTGTAAATTCTACAGAACATAATTATTTTTTCTTTGTACGCTGTCCCAAGCTTTACGACATCCGCCTTTGGGATTTAAAGGGGAATGCCCAGGGTATAATTCATTCAGGATTCGTAAAGGGTAATCTTTGTAATGTGCATAACAGTGACAGTGACATTGCAGGTAACATTTAAAAAAATTGGTTTTCGAAGAAAGGGAGTTTGGAAAAACCATCTTTCCAATTTGAAATGTCTGATCAATTCGTATGTTTCTCCTTACAGTATATACATGCAGTATATAAAAACAGTACTTTACAATGTATTTATTAACAAAATTTCACATTTACACGACTTTTATATGACTCCCTTTTTCGAAGCTACTTTACATTTTTGTTAAACGAACAGTATGTTCTAATGTTTTTTTCTTCATTCACGTTATAAACGTTCCATTTACACATTCTCCTTCAGGGCTTTTTGACTGCAGACCGATGATGCCATCAGCAACTAAAAGGTCATGATACTTTTACATTTTTGAAATTTCTTTTTTTTAAATTTTCCAAGGTTTAAACAATTATTTCTGCCGCGAAAATAAAGAATCAGGGATGCATTTTTACAAGCTCTCTTCGTGTGTTCTAATCTAATTTAATATAAAACTAGATGCCTTCGACCCGAGTGCCTACAATTTAGGCTAAATTCGTATTGCAGTTCCCTGACGAAAGGATGATGCTTCCGGGAATATTCCCATTTTAACACTGCCAGGAAAGAAGGCGGCAGAGGGTAGTTCTAGCATCGTTAGGTTCGAGTAGTTTCTATACATATATTGTAACAATATCTTGTTCCTTAAATAGGGTGAATATGTCAATGAATGGACGGTTAAGCATTTTTCACACTTTGATCGATTGGAACTTTTGAATTCTTTTATGAAAATGTAATTATGATACCACCATTGGTATCGGTAGACTCTGCTCTTTATGACCGTGTAGTTCAACCTTTGATTTTATTTCATTATTAACCTCGTCTTCATACGTTTGCAAAAAAATCCGCTAAATCCGAATAAGTAGACGGGTTAAATCAAATGGGACGTTTTCAGTACCAGTTTTGGATGGCTTTAAAACTTTGCTTTGATTTTACAAAGTAATAAACACTGGAAGATCAATAGTACTGTAAATATTGTGTGCATCTTACATTCATAAGAAATAAAAATATGTAGAAAATCGTCCATTCATTGGCATATTCACCCTATATTAAAATTGAAAATGAGCATTTTGCACAGCAACAGCAGTGCCGAAGCACTGATAAATAAGCACGTCTTGTTTACGCTGATGCTTAAAAAACGCGGTTTAGTCTTTGACATTTAGTTTTTGACAGGTCGGGTTGCATGAAATAAATTTTTTTATATGTGGGATACTTCGGTTTCCGTTTTTTACGGCATTATCGTTGATTTTACGAAGAAATGAATACAACCTTTTTTGTAGAGAATTCGATGTTCTGTATTTTTTGTTTGAAACATTTTTTTGTACGATTTGTATTTTTTGTTAAAAAAATGGAAAAAACGTGTTTTTTGAGCATTTTTTTGTTCAGCCTCCCCATAATCTAGTATGCATTGTCTCCAAAAACTAATCAGATCTAAGTCTGGCCAAGAGAAACCCAAATCTGTTTGTACTTTTTAAATTCGTCCTGCCAGTTGCGAGATATCGCGTATACAAAATTTTGCCCACGGACGGACGGACGGACGGACGGACGGACGTACAACCTAACGGACACCAATTTTGTTATTGGTGCTTTGGGTTCCTTAGGGCCTGAAAAGTCGACATTTGATGAAAAACTATAGGGTAATTTTTTGGCGGCAACTGACCAAATTCAATACTTCGCCAGACCTATGGTCTGGGTCGAAGTAACTAGACAATGGCAACACAAAGTACTATACAAAAATTCCATATATTAACGGTCTGCATCAAAGTTTAAAATACAAATTAAAAGATTGGAACATTGTAACCTGCCAGCGATGGAACATAATTTAACAGGCATAATAAGAGGCTATCCAGGTTTTGAACAACTTCCTGTTTTTTTCGTTGGTAGATCTAAAGCTCGGTGTACAACCGCTTTAATTATTCATTTTAAACAAAAACTATCGTAATAATTTAATTTTATCTGTAATAAGTTACATTTATAATAAACTACAAAAAATATTGGTTTTGTGAAATGAATGGTTCCATTCATTCCATTCTTCTCTAAACTATGACCGAGAGTTATTGTGAACGAGAGTTATTTTGCCTTGCATTTAGAGGTCAAGACAAATATAAAATAAGAAAGTAATTGCATACGTGAAGTTCGAAATTTAATTATTGCATTACAATATTTTTACAAGAATAATACGTTTTCAAAAAATGTTAAACGTTTGAAAGCACTCTGATAGATTTGAAAATGAATTTTTCGAAGTATAATTATACACTTTTATTGACATTCTTCCATTATTTGATTCATGTTAATAGCTGCAATCAAAATTTAAGAAATACATTTTTTTTTAAATGTATTTAACCTTATATAAGATTATTATGCTAACTCATATACAAAATCTTTTAAATTATGGTATTTATTACCCTGGATATCATGTATCATAGACATATCGAAAAAAAATATTTTATAACATTTTCAAAACTTCATTAAACCTTTTTATTATGAAAGATATTGTTGAAGACAAAAAGCATTATCGTTCTTGAAAAAAAAATAAAATCTGCAAAAATGATTTGTTTAACAACTTTTGTTAATGACTCAAATTGTTGTCCTCTTGCTTTATCAAAAGTTTTAAAAAAATTGTTAAAAGTCAATTGAATTTTAACGGTTGATGGATTATTCTTTCAATAAAAGTATTCATCGCAGAAATTCTCCGAACCATTTTTACACATTTCTGAAGTTAACGCAAAATAGCTTTTTTTATTTAAAAAAAAAATTAAATTTTACATTTTGGAAATAATGTTAATTATTTGTATAAATTCAATCGGTGGAGCTGTCAAAGATCTTATTCTCAATAAAATAAGCTATTATTCGTTAAAATTCACTCAAATTTAAACATTTTTGAAAACTTTTTACGAGGTAATAAGAAAAGAATTTGAGACAGTAAAAAAAAGATATTAAACCAATTACTTTTGGACATTTCAATTTTCATTCGAACATAATAATGTTTTCTTTTTTCAACAATATAATTAATAATAAAAACTAAATTGTGAGAAGTGTTATGAAATATTTTTTTTTGTATTTACGTTCTTCATCATAAATTTTGAAGTTACATATGACCCATGTTTTTCTGTAATAAACTACCAGTATCGTCAATAATAATGTTTTAAATTTACCTTTCAATCTTAATTTAAATTCAAAATCTTGAATTATAATTTATGGATTACCCTATTAACATATTATGTTCAAATAAAATGTTTTTTGCATGCAATATAACAATATCAATGTAAGAGATAAAACGGTATTTTATATTGTTTGTTACTTAATACAGAGATCTTATACGACACTCGAAGTCCTGATGTGAATTTTAAAATACTTTTTGCCTTGAATGGAATCACTGTTATGATTTTCTGTAGAAGGCTTCTATATTCTGAGCAGACATATTGAAGTCAAGTAATATAATTTTATAACTATGTCGTTTCTTACGTTAATGTGATGCCCGTCAATTATTTTACCCACATTATGAAATATTCGCAACAGATTACTTTTAAAAACGACTGACTTTTTTCAAAAATATATATATATTGTATTTGAAAAAAAAATGATGGACTACACAAACTATTATGATAATTTATTATAAATATCAGTAAGATTTTAGGAGAAATCAATAAAAATCTTGTATTTGATTTTAGAAAGGTTTGTTATTTTCAAAAATATATTTTTTTATTTTCTTAATCCTTTTTCAGAATACTAATTTATTTTTACTAGACAATTAATCAATTTTACACAAAAATTGTGGTCATAGTTTTATTTCACTAAAAACTTACATATTACTAGTAAGTATCGTAAACCTAATCATTTTTTTCCATAACTTTCTGCAACTCTGAATGCCGCTTTGTTTTAAATTAAGAGCAAGCGTATATCAAATAAATATAAAAATATAATGAAAAATTTATGCAGTTTTAAATATTAGGTATTTTAATTTAAATAATACAGAACAGTTTATAATCTAATTATAATTTTATTATACATATAATCTGATTTTAATATTCTGTAGATGCATTAACATATTTCCAGAAGGTAATTTTTTATGGTTTTTATGGTACATGTCAATATTACACACACTATAGACTAAGAAAAATTATCTGCAGATTTGGCAAATAGTCCAAAAATATTTTTATGTAAATAACTATACAATTATTTTTTAAATATAGAGATTTAAAGATTATTTTCATTGTCTTTTACTAACTCCAATGCTATTTTGAAATTTGTAAAGTGGTCTTCAGTCACACATTATAAATTTAGTCATTTGTATCTTAAAACTACTTTGTAATCTATGTATTTAGACATAAGGTAACGCGATCTTCGCAAACAAGGCTTAAAGAAGAAATAAATACAAAATACACTTTTCGAGCAATATTCTTCTTTATTTTAAACCAAATAGAATGAATCTTATAGGTTTATCCTGAAAAGTCCTGCGCAAATTTTAGACAGTCCTTACTAAATGGTAATTATGGTTTTTATTGATACCATAAATGGTCATTAATAATTTAATGTGTGTGTGTAATATGGTAACCCGTCTAACCAAATTAATTACTTTTTCCAATCGCGAAATAATAAAAAAGTGAATTGTAAAAAATTCAATGAATAAATACTTCACAACAAACCAACAATTGTTTTTAAATAATTCCTACCTCAAATAATAAATTTAGTAGTTTCAAAAAAACTGAGGATTTAAGTTTTCAATTCCACCTCCAACTGTTTAAGAGTATAAAACTTTATTACAAAATGTAATTGTTCTATTTAAGTACATCAAGTTTATTAGTCAAGCAAATATTTAGTTACGAATATCAAATAATGTTTTCATTACAAACATTTTATTTCTGTTGTAAATTATTTATTTAAATTGTTATTGGTTACATTTTAACTTCGCCAGTGAAAATCTTATTGTATAATTCCTATGACATTTAAATTAGTATAAGAAACTAAACTTATTCTTGAATTAAATTCTTCTAATCTAGATAACTTTCCTTCAAAACTTCACATAATTTATTATTATGATTGGATCTGTGATTATTTATTTCGCTTTAGTAGTCGACATATTATTTATTCCACATTAACTTTTGAAGTTTTACACCTTCACAGATTGTACAATAGAATGTATATCAAATGAAAGCCAGTTTTGTTTTAAAAATTGTTTGCATGAAAAAACGAAAAGAACTGAAAAACAAAGCAAATTTCATACAAATTTTTTAGTTGAGGCATGAGCAAGCATATATGAGTTGCATTTACATTTTTATTGCTGAAATTTGATAAAATTGAAGATTAAAAATGAAACATGTTCAGAAAACATATCGTAAGGTTCATATAAAAAAATACTTTTTTATTTTTTAAGGCTGACCCGTAATACACATAATTTTTCCGAAAATTTTTCACTGTTTAAAATCGTTTCATGACGGAGAATTTAGTTTGTATCAAATATTTATGAACGATCAACGATGATTTTTAAATCTTTAAAAAACTTAAAATCATTCAAATATTGGTTTTCGTAACGCATTTCAGTTCGCAACTAATGTAATAGATGAAGAATTGACTTAGTATAATGGATTCATAAAAAAGGGCGTTTTTCACTTGATCGAGATGAAAATTTGCTATGTAAAATAGCATTTGCACCACAGGTTGCATGAGAAATGTTTTCATCATTAGTATGTCATTTGTATTGCGATTATAAAAATGATTTTTCACGTTGCGTAAAACAGCAACAGGTAGATTTAAAAAATAATTGTATTATATATTTTGTGCAAGAAAACAATTTTAAGATGTAAAATAGAACAAGACTAGATTTCTCTTATGCAGTTTGGGCCGTTGAATCTGAATGTGGATATAGAATTGATCCTATATGTCTGGAGTTTTTTAAGTCTGATGTTTATACTGCGATAAATTGTTTTGTCCAAGAAACTTGACAAATCTTGTGCAAGAAAAAAAATTCAACCGTAGAATGGATCAAGGTAATTCGTATGGATTTTTGGTTGCTGATCCGAATCCAGGGTCCAGAATTTCTTCAACTTGTATACATTTTTTTATGTTTGAGGTTAGATTTTAAAAAAACTGCTTTTTTTCATACGAATATTTATAAAATTCTGTTACGGATCTCAGATTCGTAAACTCATAAAAAAGTTTTTCGCACTATAAACCTCAAATTTTAAAAATCTCAATGTAAATTTGTAAATTTTCCTGAAAAAAGCAATTTTTTGCATTTTAAACCTCAAGTATGAAAAAAAACCCAGACGTATAGGACCAATTTTGTGCCCGAATTCGGATTCAGCGGCCCAAAATCTATAACATAAACTTATTTGCGTTTCTTGCGCAGGACATAAGTTTTTTTTTGTAGTCCGGTGTAATTATCGGAATAGAAATTATTTTGAAATTTCATAGTAATTAATTTATATAAGACCAAAAAGCTTTGATATTACATTGAAATTTCGTTTCAATGTCATGAGTACAGTTTTTATACAGTACTTTTAACATCTTTAGACATTTTGCTCGGAGGCGTTTAAACTCTATGAAATCGATATTATTTATAAATCTTTTCTCTGATGTGTTTTTTCTGCGTAAAAATATATTCTTTAAGATCATGATTGAACGAAGGGGGGAAATGACATCGAAGTTTTTCGAAGTTGTCTGGTTCATTCAAAACATCCCTCTAATTAGCATCAGCAAGTTCCCTATTAATCTCAGTAAATTTCGTCTTCTTTTAGTTCAATGACGTGAAATTCTGTAGAGTGATAACTTCTCCATGAGAAATCAAAATAAGCATGAATATTGTGCGGATCAGTTATGAAATTAAGCGTTAATGTAACCGATGAAAATGGTTGCTGGGATAAATATTTTAGTTAATAATACTTATTTTGTAACTTTGTCAGTATTAATATCATATTAATGCCATATATAATGAATAAATATGGAATGATTCTACTGCTTATTGAATATTTTCATTCAATTTCCATTCAGACGCCGGAAACTTTGTCAGTATAATGATGATTTTTAGTTAAAAGAGAAAATAAAACAATGGATGGTTAGGTAAATTTTGTCATCATGTTAATAATTAATCCAATAAAATTGCACAAAACCACCTGAATTTCGGTGTTGTAAGGTATATCAGAAACGCGGTTCCCCTAATTCAATTAAAATACGAATCGTTAAACGCTTCAGACTCTACATCGGTGTGCATAATATACTTTATATGATATGTCTTAATCGTCGTTTAATCAAATATTTGTCAGACTCTAAAATGAATTTTAATCTCGTTCTTTTCATGAAAAGAAAATGGGTTCGTCTACGAGTCTCTTTTGGAGCTCCAGCAACGATAATGCAGTTGATCCAGCGACAGGATTAACGGGAAGACAAAAGAAGCTGGTACGAAACACCTGGGACATCGTAAGAAAAGATCCCGTGGCGTCCGGCGTAGCTATAATGTATACGTAAGTAGTCTTTTTATCCAACAAAACAATTGCCACTTTACTCGCTTATTTCTACCTTTTAGCTTGACAATTCTGCAAAAGGATTCGTGCAAATTCATTTTACTTAAATAACTAAAGGTTAGATCTTTATTACTTTTTTTACGGTTATTAATTAATGTAATAAGGCAGTTCTTTGTTCGGGTTAAATATAGAAATATGTCGTCGGGGTGTAAACTTTAATATCTAAAAGGAATTAAATTGCCACTAGGGAGTCTATTATGATGTTCGATGACAGAAAATAATTTCATATGTTCATCTACACACAGATATTATTGTCGCTACGTTACCAAACATGATGTCGCTATCAGACCGACAGATTTCTTACTCTTGTTTTAAACAAATATATATTTTTAGTAATGTCTTCAGTATACACGTAGTCCACAGCGAAAGGGTTAAATTCACGTTCTTTACACCCGAATTTACCAAAATAATTTATTTCGTAACAAAAGCGAATTTAATTTTGATAAGCAATCATTTTCGAAGTACTTTTTCGTACTAAAAATGATGGTGCTACCAAAAATTTCTACCACTTCACATTTTGGAGAAAAATTAGATTCAAAGTGTCAACAATAGAGTTTTTGGCCGTATTTCGGTTTACTTTGTAACAGAAGAGAATTTATTTTTTACAAACGATTTATCATTTCCTACTTATTTTTTTGTGCTGAACACGATGGCACTCGCAGAACTTTGCTATCATGTAACATTTCGGAGAAAAATGAGGTTAAATGTGTCAAAAATAGCGTTTTTGGCCGTATTTCGGTTTACTTTGTAGCAGAAGAGAATTTATTTTTTACAGGCGAAATATCATTTTCGACTTATTTTTTCCTGTTGAAAACGATGGCGATTTTGCTATCACGTCACGCTTTGAAAAAAATGAGGTTAAATGTGGTTAAAACAGCGTCTACAGGTATAATTAGTATATAAGTCTGTATTTAATATTTTACTTTTATGGTCTTTTGGAATATATTTTAGAATTAATATTTAATTTTCCTATGAAGTTGTATAAGATAATAGACTAAAAATCATCAACCTTCCTTCAAGTTTATCATGTCTGGAGCATTTAAAAGTTGACTATAATAAAGTAATTGTCATTTGTCTTATTACTAACTATATGTACATTCAAATGGCATAGGGTTTGCATTAATTTGCAGCGGTACTCGTTCTTGTTCGTTATGATTAGTAAACAGTTCTATACCATTATAGTGCTATATACATTTTTATAAACTTAGCATGGCACTTTCATGATTTTCAAATCGACGCCGTGTGGCGTTTTTTTGCTACATCACACGGGAAAAGTACATTCGATGGTGTTGGCGGTAGTCTTAAACGATTCGCTAGACGAGCAAGTTTACAAAATGATGGAATAACAACACCAAACAAATTTTATGTCTGGGAAAAAATAAATTTTACAAGTATGCAGTTTTGTTATTACACTCAGAGTGATTATAATGAAATAAAAGAAATATTGCAAAACAGATTTTCAAAAGCAATACAGATTAAAGAAACTAAAAATTTCATTCACTTATACCAGAAAAAATTTACATCCATCAACCAACATTTATGCCAACATTTATTCCAACATTTATGTAAAATTGTTTTCGAATTTTACAAATTCTGAAGTTAGAAAAATTATGTAAGAATAATGTATATAGAACTATAATGACTTAGAACTGTTTACTACTCATGACGAACAAGAATGAGTAACACCACAAATTAAGGCAAACACTATGCCATTTGAATGTACATATAGTTAATAATAAGACAAATGACAATGACTTTATTATAGTCAGTTTTTAAATGCGCCAGACCACTATCTGCCAGTCCTAAGCCTGGATAAAGCTTGATAAGAAAATTGAATATTAATTCTAAAATATATTCCAAAAGACAATAAAAGTAAAATATTAAATCCCCAGGCGTAAATACTAATTACACCTGCGGTCGGTTTTTTATCAGTTAACAAGCCATTTTTGAAGAGTAATAAAATTTTCTTTCATGAAATTATAGAGGACAATTTTTTTGCACATTTTTTATTCAGGTTCCAAAAAAATCGCTTCATCCCCTTACAGAGAAAATTCACTTTTAATGAAACAATTGAATAAATTGTTATAAATACTAAAAATTTGTTTATTTATTTCGGACCACTTAAAAGTTTAGTTATTTTTCATGCTTTTTTGTTTTAGAAGTTTTTCTCTATCGATTATAGTTTTCACGTTATGATCGATTGAAAAAGATTTGATTTCAATTTTTTCGTATTTTCTTTTTGCAATAACTTTTAAACAAATTAATATTTTAAGCTACAACTTGGCAGAAAGGCTTATCTTTGTACTGCTACAAGTATTCTAATGTAAAACAAAATCTGGAACCCGAGTCCAAAACGTGGGTGATTTCACTTGGAATGCCCCATAGGTACTAGTAACTACCAGAAATAACTAGCAATGCCACTAATGCATTATTAGTATGGAGAAAAACTTAATAGTAGTTGATAAAAATTGGTGTATAAGGATTTTTGGATTGGGGAACGCTGATGAAGAATTTCAATTTACAATTTTAAAATGAAAATGATGAATAAAAATATATACATATCACTTTAATTTCTTCAAAGTAACAAATTGTAAGGGGATCCCATTAAAATTTCAAAAATGGATAAATTAAAAAAAATGAACATATTTTCAAAGCAAAATATTTACTTACGTAAAACAGGAATATGTCCTGAAATACTGCATTTTTTATTTTTTGTGACGTTAGTTCCGGTCCGATATATACCATTATAGATTTACGTATAAGTAGCTATTAAGGCACACATTTTGTAGAAAAACAGATGTTGATAAGTATTCTTGTTCGGGAGATAACAATAAAAACAAATTTCATTGAATTAAATTTAGACTTTCTATCATAGTCTATCTTAAAAATTACTTCTTCACGTTTGACTTAAACGGTCGCATAGACCTCAAATTGTTGAATAATTTTCAATTTATGAAAGAAAAGGAATCTTCGATCCCCTTCGTGCCTTACGTGCCCCCGTAGAGTTGGGGGGTCGCAAACCCCCAAAAATATAGATTTTTTGGAAAATCGTTACGCGTGTTTCGGCGTTTTTCAACAATAAAATTTTTGTTCAAATTATTAGCCCGGTCCGTGACTTAATGGTAACCCTGTATATGGGCATTGTTCTAGAACTTTTAAACTTTATGTTGTCGCTCATTATGATACCATAAAAATTTTAAATATAACTTTGTAACACTACAGATCAACAAATTTTTGTTCGATTTACATGTAATAAGTGTTTATTACTAATTACAGATATGTAGAAAACAATGAGAGTAAATAAAAGTAGTGAATTTGCCTGTTTTTGGTGCGCGACACTCACTATATTTTTTCAGTTTTAACACTGAAACTTTTTGCACCTTTTTTTTTATGGTCTGTGGTTTTTTGTGGAAGTATTTGGGGATGTAAACAAATGAAAAATCCTTAACTTAATGATGTGCCTCACTGAGGAATAAAATTATATACCTTCAAACTTGCGAGATAACTTTTTTTTATAGTTGACAATTTAGCAATCAACCTTAGATAATTTCTTTCACATTGGTTTGTAAGAAACCACACAACAGGGGTACATTACCTATATGATAAGAAGTAATTTGAGCCTTTGCCCGAATGTGTGCCACCTATACATAAAAAATGCGACCACGTCAAACTTTAAATTTCCAAGCGAAACTCACTTTGAAAAATCAAATTATTTAATGGCACATCTACAATTTAGCTTCTAAGTACTTTGGAATCATTGTGATCTTTTCTCCTATGTTATTAAAGTATTTATAAATTTTGTGTTTTTTTAATACAACAAAAAACACAATTTTTGACAATAATAAAATGATTATTCTTTATAAATCGTTTTAATTTTTTGGTATCCTTAATGTTAAATGATGTATTTGGATTTCAAATTTTAATGAAAACTGACTTTGGATTTGTAATCAGTGGCCTCAAAAACCCTAACATATCAAATTTTATAAAAATCAAAGAAATTTTGTAAAAATAGTCCGCCATATTTAATCCGTTATTTTAAATTTGAATAACTATTAACTAGACGTTTAATTTTATATACTAGTTTCTAAAAATTAGGCCATAAGCAAAAGAACTGAATTCTTTATGTATATGAAACGTTACAAAACTAAAAACTAATTTTACGAGTAACGTAACATATGTTACATTAAAAAAAAAATACATTGTGTATAAATGAGTCACGCAAGGTTTTTCCTGTCATTTGATCAATTCTAAAGCCAATAAAATTAATTTCATGAATGTGCCTAAAAAAAAATGCAATTTTCTTCAACCTCAAAGTTTAAAAGTTCTAGAACAATGCCCATATACGGTGCTCGGAGCAAGAAGGTTAAATATTGTTATATATAGTATTTAAATTTTTTGTATTAGACCTATAGTTTACATCATCTCTTCCCTTTTTTATATAAATCATTTCTTTATCGTTTCATTTAGTTTTTCTTATTATTTATTTCTTATTATTATTTTTGAAGTTAAATAACATGTGGTCTGTTAATGCAATTTAATGTTTGTATTTAATCCAACTTTAGAGTAAAAATGTATGTGAAAGAAAACTTTCAGATGTTAGGTTACTCGTGTAAATTGTTTAAATTAAGCATATATCTTAATGTCGAGATAAGGGGGTTCAAAGGGGAAATTTTACGGCAAAAGTTTTTGAAAATTCGACATTTTTTATCTCCGATAATATATACATTTTACAAAAAATTCACAACAGATATTTTTTATTTAGAATTATTGAAAGAATCGAAACAAATGACATTTTCAACATTTTCGAAACAAAGGCAACATATTTGTTGCAGTTATTATTATATAAATATATATTTTCGGAGATAAAAAACTAAACAATGCAATTTCTGCAGTAAATCCCCCCTCCCCCCCTGTGAACCCTCATATCTCAAGAGTAAAATATTTTACGCTCAAATACGCTGAAAATTTTCCATTAGTAAGCTATCATTTGTCATATAGTGTGATCCTAAAGGAGAATGCCCACGAGCATAGATTTTTTCCGCCCCAGAGATAGAACCTTCGAAACTGCCCAATTCAGAAAGAGTGATGCGATGTAACACCTCATACCAAATTCGATTATTTTATCAGGTGGGAAGTTAAAAAAATCATTGCTGAAGTCGCGGATTTTCATATAGGAAAATGTAGTAATCTAAGTAGTAACAGTCTGAATCAGCCTTTGTTTGTATCCGATTCGCTGTTACTACTTACTTTACACCATTTTCTTACGTAAAATCCGGGATTTCAACAAGAATTTTTTAAACTTTTCCACGTGATAAAACAATCGAATTTGGTATGAGATGTTACATCTCATCATATTCTGTCCGAT
Organism: Trichopria drosophilae; assembly: GCA_030407085.1. Lineage (NCBI taxonomy): Eukaryota > Metazoa > Arthropoda > Insecta > Hymenoptera > Diapriidae > Trichopria > Trichopria drosophilae. The sequence continues at coordinate 189,612,758 of CM059583.1, read as the reverse complement.
TTGGGTTTGGGCATCCTCCTATGAGAGTTTTATCATGGATTACAACACGTTGAAAAATGCAGTAATCTAAGTTGTAGCAGTCTGTTTATGCTCTAACCGAATTTATCAGCTTTGGAGGTTCCACTCCCATCTCGGGGGCAGAAATCACGTATGCTCGTGGGTATCCTCCTTTCAAGACCAGAAAACAATCGAAATTTGTGGTAAATCTTTCGTCGTCCTCCAGAGTGTAGAAGCTGTACATAAAAGGTACGGCTTTTAAATAAATGTAAATATAAATTGGTTAATGTGCAATGGGACCAATAAGCGCGTGATGTTTTCCATTTATAACCATTTATTTCCAATAACTTTAAGTTGTCTAAAAATTTACCGACTCATCTTCGCCATGGTGACTTATTGGCTAGCTTTAATTCCGATATTGCAGGTGTTTTTTGGAATTATTTTAGTTCAGTTTATCGAGTTGAATCATTTAAAGAATTTTCCGGTACATATCAATCCCCTCTATCAAATTCTTATGCCATTATCAGAACTGATCTTATTAATGTTATAATTAATTTAGAAAATAATTTCCATGGTGGCCCAGATAACATTTCTTCAGTTTTCCTTAAAAACTGTCTTACCTCTCTATTAGACCCCGTGCTATTTCTGTTTAACTTTTCCCTCTCATCTTGTACCTTTCCCTCAATCTGGAAATCGGCCTTTAATCATCCAATACATAAGAGTAAAGATCGATCCTCCCCTTCTAACTATAGACCAATTTCCATCCTTTGTACTTTATCGAAGATTTTTGACAAGCTGATGGCGAATTATAGTGCCACCCTCATTCAATCTCGTCTTGTTCATGAACAGCATGGCAAATCGACAATTACCAACTTGTTTTTATTTGATGATTTTGTATCAAAAGCCTTTGAACATCACTCGCAAGTTGATGTCATATACATCGACTTCTCCAAGGCTTTTGACCTCGTTAACCATGCTCTTTTGCTGCAGAAATGTGATGCGATCGGATTCAGAGGTAGTCTTCTAGCATGGCTGGGTTCTAACTTGACTGATAGGACTCAATCTGTGCGTATCAATGATTCGATATCTAACCCCATTCATATTTGTTCTGGTGTGCCTCAGGGTTCGAATCTTGGTCCCGTGCTCTTCACTATTTTTATAAATGACCTTCCCTCTAAACTCTCTTTCTCATCCTGCCTACTGTATGCTGATGACATTAAAATCTTTAAGGAGATTAAATGTCCTTTGGATTCATCCAGGCTACAACGAGACCTCGACTCTCTTGGATTATGGTCCATCCATCAAGGCCTGTCTATTAATCTATAAAAATCTTGTACCGTATCCTATCTACGTAAATCCATGATCTTCAATTTTGATTATCGTCTGCATGGAACTAGTGTCCCTAAACACTCCACTGTTGTTGACCTGGGAATCTGTTTTGATAAATCTCTATCTTTTAAGCCTCACATTGAGGAGGTCTCAATGCGCGCTAATCGTATAGTTGCATTCATTAAACGATCTACCACTAGTTTTACAAATATTTCTTCTATTATTTATCTTTATAAAACTCATGTTATTTCTATTTTAACGTATGGGTCCATAGTTTGGTCTCCTCACTTTGGCACAGATTGGCACCTCCTCAATTCTTCACAGCATAAAATTCTTAGATATCTTGCTTGGAAATCAGGAAATGCTATGGCTTTTACAGACCATGATTATCAACCCTTTTCCCGTCAATTTGATCTTCCCTGTTTTTCATCTATTCACGCGTATCATGATCTTAATTTTGCTTACAAGATTAAACATAATCTCATCAATTCATCCATTTTCACTTCACTTTTCTCGGTTCGAACCTTGAGTCACCACCTATGACATAGTAGGTCTATTTTTGAAGAATGCTCCAAAACCTCCTATCGTTATTTTTCTCCTCTTCCTCGTCTTCGGCGCCTTTGGAATTCAATTCCTTCCTACACCCAACACTTAAGTTTCGGCACATTAAAAAAATAGTGACTCGTGTTTTTGTATTTAGTTGTGATTTTAATTCTTTTTCTTTTCATTTTTTCTCTATTTAATAATTTGTATTATGTATAATATTATGTATAATTCTAGTAAAGGGCTAGTCCCGTTGATTCTGTAAAATAAAATAAAAAAATTTACTTTAAACGACAAAAAATTCCGTAGATTTGATATTTTCATGTGCTTACAATATTTTTGACAATAAATGTTCACAATACGAGCCCAATAAACTTTCTTGACTGTAAAAAACACACAGAAAGATTTTGGAGTTCTGTAGCCCTGTTAGGTTTGAAGCGATTACAAAACTAAAACAATTAATAGGATACATTTGTGCGGTTCAACGTAAGATGATACTTAAGGAACGTATTATGTATGATATTATGTATAATTTTATTATATAATTTTATTGTATAATCGTTATTCGTATCTAAATTTTGGTTTAGAATATTGTAAAAACCGCATAAGATATAGTGAGTACTGTTGTAAACTTTTCCTTTATGAAACCATTAATATTTCAAAAATATTTTAAAGTTACAGTGTTTCTAAAATCGGAGTCGGATTTTCTATTTAAAACATACAATTATTTTACATTTTTTTTAATTATTAATCGAGCATACAAAAAAAAATACAAAGAGTCCAATTATGCATTATATGCGAAAACCTTATCGTAACTTCAATAATTGGGTTAATTAAAATGTTCAGACATCACGCGTTTCTCTCATTAGAGATAACGCATGCACTGTTTTTATTGCATTTCAAATAAGTTATCGATTATTTATAAATAGATACGATGCATTTAAATTTATCGTCACATTTTCCTATCAATATTTCGTAGTTTATAGATGCGTTTAATCACATTATTTTTTATTGCTAAAGAAAGCGCATATAGTTAAAACAATTAGTTTTTTTTTAGTCGCCAATTATAATTAAAGTTAATTATCGAGCATTGTATAAGTAAACAAATTAAACAAAGCCTGAATTTTTATTGGTACCACTTTTCTGTTTTGATTTCAAAGAGTACCTCCAAAAATGTATCATTGCCTCTTACATATTTACTTTAATAGTTATTTAACATTTAATCCACTTAATTCAAATATTAGGTGACTAATTACATTGAATTATTTACACAATTTCATTCGGTATAAATGATGTAATACACATTTGAATACTAAGCACGATTTATAAATTTAAATCTATAGTAACATGTTTGACCTTATAAAGATAACATTTGAAACTAAAAATTCTTGATGAAAGTATAAATAATGATGCAGTAAAATAATAAACGTAGAAGTCAAATTGATACGACGTATCATGCACATCAGGACTGTATCTATTTCTTTTAAACAAGATTTTATTCTAATAATACTTGAACATGTAATTGTAAACTCCGTTCGAAATTAAATAATTCATTTGTTTTATATCTAAATTTTAGGTTATATAATAATATTGAATTGATGATGAACTCATTCGCCCAAAATGAATTTCAATGAGAAGTTAATAATTCCCACTGAGCTTATAATATTATAAAAGTACTGTAATTTTACACAGCCATATTATGTATCGAAAAAAGTTAGATTACAGTCATGTTGAAATGTAATATATTACATTGTAATGTTGCTGTAATATTACGGTTGTATCACTAAGTTATAGCAATTTGACATTTTCACAAGGATTTACTTTGACAAGGAAAAATTAAAAAGATTGAAGTACTAATAGCAGGACAAGACATCGTTTTTAGTCCATTTTACTGTCTAAACAGTGATTTGGACAAATTAGACACCTGAAGCACACTATTTAAATATAATAAAACTATCTAAAAAGTGTAGTTGTGCCAGGTCCTACTATTTAGATAATGAAAACAATAATTTCTCTTTCCATGTGATAAGAACGGTTACTATAAAAAATACATAAGTTATAACATTGGCGGATTGGTTTTAGATCCGCTTCAGAAAATTAAGTGGAGATGAATGGCGAAAATAATGTGATTTCATAGGTTTCTTTACAATTCATACCTATACATATAAAACAACTTATTTAATATTAATGATAGTGTATTAATATTTCTGGTAACAACATTAGGCGTTGTTGCAGATTTTCAAGGTGACAGCTTTTATCCGGTATAAGTAAAAGAGCGTTCTATTTCATGTTTTATGCCAGAATAAGAAGAATTTATCTATCAATTACGATTTTATTTATGTTTTGTCGTTCCTGAATATGATCATACAAAATCATTTTTTCAATATCCAAAATGGTGGATCCAATACGGAGAACGGGACATGTGAAATATTTTTTATGTATAAAAAAATTCACTATTTTCGAAAAAATTTGGCGCTTTAGAGCCGTTTGAAAATCCAGACCCGTAAAAATCAAAATATGTGAATGTATATTTTAAAATAAGGAATTAGGAATATGTTTCTGGTAAGCTAGAAGTTCGTTAAAATACCGATACCAAAGTGAAAATTGCATTCTAAAAATATTACCCAAAAAATGTTTTTTTTTCCAGTATTACAAAAAGTGTGTTAATTTTTCGAAAATATGACCAACGCCATTCGTAACGGCGATCTCAAAACTAGTCTATGTTAAAAACAAATATTCGTACAAAGAAAACAGTAACTAAAATCTATGTGAAAATTGTGCACGTTTGGTCATTAAATTGTTAATAAACAGCATATCAAGATCAGAAAAAAGTTACATAAAATATTTCTCAAAATATTTCATTATTACGCCGTAACGTCCCATAAAGTTAGGAATTTATAACCACGATATTCCTACCGAGTACAGTTTGAGGAGTGAAAAAACATATTACAAGACACATAGCAGCTGAAATCACAATAAAAGAACATTTTCATCAGAGTATTTGAGTATTCTCCATAACATCTTAAATTACATGAATTAGAACTTTTGAATCTAAAGGTAAACAACTATTTCATGAACAACACGTCATAGTAATTTCTCTATCAAATTTTGTTAACTGCAATGTTTAAAAATCATCATTGATAAGTGTCAGGAGCTTCAGTATATATATATGAAAGTAAATAACTAAAAACTAAAGTTTATTTATAGAAAAGGAAAGCTTGTTTAGCAAATAAGTTATTTGCCAACTTTATCTTTCAAGAAAGTCTTGAAATGTTACGGTATCTTAAATTTAGCACTAAGCAATGTTTATTTCGTTCAAAATTGTTCTGAATTTTTTAAATGAATTAAGTTAATTTTTAAGATCTATCTTTAATACAGCTCTAAGGTAATACGCAGGTATTTAATAAGATTTTCTTACTCAGATTTTACAAACAGTAGATATGTTATTTTAAACCAAAATATTTCCTAAAAGTCAGTTTTGTTCTGTAAGAAAGAAAGACTTGAAGTTTAGACATTGACGTAATTGAAGAAAAATAGATCAATTTAAGATTGAAATGAAGCCTGACCACGTGTTGAATTAAAGGCGTAACGATTTGAAGACTTCTTTTTTCTGCGTGGTGTACTACACACAACAAAAAATACGTTTTAGAATTACTACTTTATAAATAACTTTTAAATAACTTTTAGAATTGAAATAATACTTTGCCAATATTAAGAATTAATTTTTTTCCGTGCAGTTCATAGACCTTTTTTTAATTTATTGCAATTTTTTCATGAAAAAGCTTTAGAAATATTCCTAAAAAATATCCAAAAACTTTAGCATTCATTTGGAAATTGCTAAAACAATAATACTATATAATTTAATGGTAATATCTCACAGCTTTAGCAAGGTGCTTGACTGAATAAACTTTTTATTATATTTTAGTTTTTTCTTATATTTTTGACAAAAATCTACTGTTTTTTATACTGAATTATTGCATATAAAACGTATTTTGTTACCGGTAAAACTTTTTATAAATTATTACCGATATATCCATAACTTTATATATACTTAACCTGTCGGAATTTGTGTTGAGCAACCTCAAAAGCATGGAGTAATATTATTTTCTCGAAAATTTAGAAACGTTTAGAATTTTTTATAGACCGGCCTATAATGGACTTGATATTTTCAATTTTTGAAATCTAACGGTGATTACAGTATCAAATATCTCTACTACCTGTAGATTCGATAGATAGTGTTCGTTTATAATAAATATAAACAGTATAAATGAAAAAATATCATTTTGCTTATAAAATTAACGATTTTTTAAATGAAAAAGTGGTAAACTGTTATGCTTTTAAAAGAAACGTGTGTTAAATTGCATATTATATGACGTTTTATATTTTAAATGTGCGTAAACTGTGGATGAAAGATGTAACAAACGATGATTAAAATCATTTGTCAAGTACGGATATGAGTAATACTGGAAAACTTTAAATTTTTATAGTACTCTAAGCTACATCGTGAATGCAAATGAATGCACTTCTAAACCTAAAATTTTCTTTTGTAGAATGTATGAGAAAGTCGTTCTTCGTATGTATGTGAAACTATTATGCATTTATTACAAAAAAAAATAACTAAACGTACCATTTTTGTGGATTCTAAGGACAAAGATGGAATTTTGATATTGCTATAACAAAATTACTTTAGTAACTTAAGACATTTCAATTAATATCTGTATATGCGTTTAGTTTCGAAGAATATACGGGTCTAATCTTTCTTAAAAGTGCTACATAAAATCAGAGACTTTCCCATGATTAGTAGTGATTTGGAAATGTATTAGTTAGTTCAAAATAGAAAAAAATAACTTTTCATGTTTTTTCTATTTTTATAATGGAAATTATTTCATAGTAATGCTTAAACGACTGTCAGAAACGTTCACAACAATACAATTTCTCCCTTATAGTATATAATGTCGAGTTTAAGTTACTGTTATTGGTTTCTTTTTGGGCCGCTGAATACCAACCTGGTACCATGTTTAAAATTTCATATGGTAGAGGCAATATGGCAAATTAAAAGCTTAACTTCATATATACTTAAAACCAGTCTCTATCACTGAATTGACGTTTCAAATTTTGCGAATCTGAAACCTGATTAATTATATTTTGCATTTTAAATCTTCAAAAGCGTCCGAAATTAAAATTGTTGAGAAAATCCACTCACTATCTAAAAAACAATAAGCTCCTTTAAAAAAATAAAAATAAAAAACGTTGGTATTTTGAAAAATGTATTATTTGTTTTTTTTTTGCAAATTCAAAAAACCTATGAAAAATTCTGAAAAAGATTTAGCATATTCTGTGATGAATGCCAAACATTTTTTATTATTGTCAATTTTATTCGAAAATGAAGTGTAGAAGTCTTCCCCGAGAACTATGAACCGTTGGAAAAAACTGGCAGAGAACCAAAATTGCTTGGAATTATTTCAAAAAAATTTGAAATTTTCAAAATATCGTCAGAAAAATATGGAAAAATTCCAGGGGTATTCCTCAATTCATTCTGAGAATTTTTCTTCTTTATCATTTTTTAAATAAGCTCATAGTTTTTCAGTTAGCGCGTCCTGAAATTTTTAATAAATTTTGGGCGCCATTTTAATTACGATATCTTTTATTCCAGACCCTACATGTCTTAAATTTTAGGACTCGAAAACACTTTTCTAGTCGGAATAAGGTACACATTTCACCTTTTATACACAAATTTGAGATTGAACAATATTTTGAAATGAAAAATCACGTTTACTTGCAATGAATTTTGTATAACGTTTTAAGCATCCATTTTAGTTAAATTCTGTGGCCATATTCTGAAAGAACTTACAACTTTATGTCCATTTTTTTTTATAAATCCCTAGTAGAAGATAAGCCAAGCATTATATTTTTGTCATGGCCTTGCAAGGGAAATCGCGGAAAAATGGTTTAAAAAGGCTGCATGTAGTTACCGAAATAATGTATTATGTTTAAAGGGCGTAATTATAGGCCGACAGTGTGAAATTTGTGACAATTACGTATGATACATACAATAATTTTTAATACGACAAAAGTGGGGCTGAATCATTCGCGCCTGAAAATTTCGCCCTTGGGCGCGAATGTGGCCTTGCCGCTCGGAATATGAAAACGGGGATTCACCGCTATTGAAATTTATTATATATTGAATTTAAAACTATTATTGTACAAATAGAGATTGCGCATTTTATCTCATAATGCAACAATAGTTTCTTAGTAAAAATATATGAAAAAAGTATTCGACAATAATGATAAATTTACAACAAAAAAATACTAGTTGCAAACATCTACCAAAACCATCTGGAGCATCTTAAGTCAATACTTTTTCTTCTTCCCAACCAAGATGAAAACGTTAATTTTCTGGCCCCATCCACGAATCGGTTAATTAATCACCGAAGGTAAAATGAACTCTAACTCGAATGATGTTAATAAGATTGCGAGGAACGAATACGAAAACGTCCGTAACTTTGTAACATTAATAATAAAATACGCAGCGCATAACTTTACCTCTGCGTGGCGACATTAATAATTGTGTGCGCTTATTATGTCACGTGCATCTGACATTACTATTCATAGCACACAGTGCAATATTCCTCCGGTTTTGTACTCCCGGCTAGTACAATTAATCCAGACACGTCTAAGGCTTGAAGAACAATTAACGACAGTTAGTTGCGAGGCACGCGCAATTAAGTGAATGCGCATAAAGATGTAAGGGCACACCCGTTGATTGATTAAATCAACTGGAACGGCCTATCACGATGTTAAAGTACTCACGCATCATTGACTGACGTGTCTGCAGCGTCGCGTGTGGCTTTTATTATACCAACAAGAATTTATGGGATGTTATGCGAAACAACTATTTTTTAATATCGAAGCTTGAAATAATCAAATATTAAATATAAATATGATATATAGATCTGGATTTCTATGGAAATTTGAATATTAAGTCCTCAAATTTTAGTTTTTTTTATGAGGACAATTCCAAACTAATCGGATGAGAATTGCTTTCCATCAGTGTTTACATTCTCAGCTACTTCGACTAAAATATAAGTTAGTAGGTATTCTGTAAATTCAGGTTTCTCGAAATTGTTTCATAACTTTTCAGTTTTGGTTCTCAAAGTTAAAGGTTTTCGGTTTATTTTAAGTCCTGTGAAAACTTTGTATGTCTTCATATTTTCTTTTTATAAGACAGCAGAAAGTATCAATAAATATTTTTTTGGGGTTTCTTGAATTTTATAATAATTATCCCCTTAGATTACATAGAAATTTTGTTTCAATATCATTCTAAAGTACACCTTAGAAATGAGTACTAAAAATCTTGCTTTTAACTCTGCTATGCATGGGAGATGGCGCTGAGACGACAATTTGCGCAAGCGGCGAAAAAACTGATTTATAAAATTACGCACGAAAAGTGCAATCAAATATAACGCTTAAAGATTATTAGGGTATGGTTAGGTACTAATTTAAATATAAATTTAAAAAGTATTCCTATTTTTATACGGATTACTGAGTGGTATACAATTTTGAACAATTTATATTATAGATTTTGTTTAATAAAATTCAATGCAGTTTACTTGTCATAAGAGATTAAGAACTCTTTTTTGCGCCATAGATTTTTCAAGAAACACCCGCAGTATCAAGAATACTTTCCAGCATTTAAAAATGTGGCACAAGAAGAGCTACCGGAAAATAAAAGATTCCAAGCGCACTGTACCAACGTCATTTATGCTTTGAATAACGTTATCGACCACATAAACGATCCAGCGCTGATGGAATGCACCTTGATTTCTATAGGAGAGAAACACGACAGGCGAGGCCAGAAAAAAGAACACTTTCATGTGAGTTTGATTTGTAAATTGTTTTGATGTTTACTTGACGTTTTTTTATTGCTTTCATGAAATTTAAGTTAGGGTATTTCCACTTTAAACGATTTGCATTTAAAAAAAAGCTACTCAGATGCTACTATGTTTTCTTTAATGTAATTCGGATCCATTTTGAAAATTTGTAATCTGTAAAAAGAAAAGGATACAGTAAATTGTGAATTTTTACAGCAATGCGTGAAACTGTACAGGAATTTACAATTTACTGTATCCTTTTGTTTGGGGCTGCGCCCCCACCCTTTTTTTACTAACCTAACCTCCAACCTCCAATCAATCTCCATCCGCCATACGCCCCCACCCTTTTTCTGTTAACCTAACCTCCAACCATGATGGTTCAGGCAAACCGAGTTCGTCAACACATTTTGGGCATTTTCGTCTCTAATTTGCGGAATTTTCGTTGGGGTTACATAAAAAATGTATAGAATCTTTTTTATAGAAAATTTTCCGCTCTACAACTTTTGTTGGAAATATTCAACATTGTCAAGTTTTTACTTTTCGAAATAAATGCAATAAACTAGTCAAAAACGCATTTTTGGACTGTTTTATTAACCCATTAACGCCTGAAATGAGAATTTTTAAACTTCATTTTCAATCAAGTATTTCGTATCAAAATCAAAAGTTGCAGACAAATGCGAGGTACGTATACTATTGTTTTCAAGGTCGCTCTTCAAGATTCCGAGGTCAAAATTGAGTTTCAGCCATCAGAAATTCCAATATGGCGCCGAATATGAAAAAAATTTCCAAAAAATTGGGAATTTTTTATTCTTATCAATTTTTTTCGAGCTATTAGAATATTGGAATTTTATTGAAACCTTGAATAATGGTGCATAAAATAGTTGAATTTTAAGAAAAATTTTACTTTTATACCCTACATCATTCTAACGACCCCAAAATGGCGTCAACAATGAAGATTTTTTTGAGAAATTTCTGGACGCTCTAACTCAAAAACTACGAACTTTAAAAAAAATGCCTATAATGAAAAATTCTGAAAATTTATCAAGCGATATAGTGGAATTTTTTCAAAATTTTTTGATGACATTTTGAGAAATTTTTTTCAACATTTTTTTCAAAATGTAATTTATTTACAAAAAATTCTGAAAAAAATTTAGTGCATTCTCAGATGAATTCTTAGAGTTATTTGTTCTTTGCAATTTTTTCGAAAAGTTATAGTTTTCGAGGAAATGAATTTTAAATATTATAGTTTAGGATTTTTTCCCCCCAAAACTATCAACTTTTGGAAAAAATTGCAAAAACAAAAAACTCGCAGAATTCATAAGTGAATACACCAAATTTTTTCAGAATTTTTCATAAATAAATTGTAATTTTGAAAAAAATTCTGAAAAAAATTCTGAAAAAAATTCTGAAAAAAATTTCTGAAAATGTCATCGCAAAAATCTGAAAAAATTCAACTATATTTCTCGGATAACTTTTATAACTCTAAGAACTTTTCATTCTTAGCATTTTTTTATAACAGCACGTAGTTTTTGAGTTAGAACGTTCAGAAATTTTTCAAATAAATCTTCATTGTAGACGCCATTTTGAGGTCGTTACAATGATGTGGGGTAGAAAAGTAAAGTTTTTTCTTAAAATTCAACTGTTTTATGCACCATTATTCCGGGTTCCAATAGAATTAAAAATTGATAGGAATAAATAATTCCCAATTTTTTTGATTTTTTTTTTTAAATTCGGCGCCATATTGGAATTTCTGATGGCTGAAACTCAAATTTTTGACCTCGGAATCTTGAAGAGCGACCTCGAAAACAATAGGATATGTACCTTTCAATTGTTTTCAACTTCGATTTTGATACGAAATACTTGATTGAAAATGAAGTATAAAAAATGCCATTTCAGGCGTTAATGGGTTAAGATCGCGGCCAAGATACGGCCGAGTGCCAATTTCTGTTGTCATTTTCGTTTTCAGGAAGCAAAAATACATGAAATCCAAAGGTTTACCAAAATTAGAATTAAGAAAACGAGTAGAACAGTGTGCAAGAGCCCAGTGTTGATAAACGTAATACAAAAGCAGATTTTCGAAGAAAGCCATCGAACACGTTGTAAACATCAGTTTTAAAAATTCAAACCGTGACGTTTCATAAATGGAAAAAGCCGACTGATCTATCCGTCGCTTCCACAGGATATAGAGGATTTTGGTTTTCAATTCAAAATGAAAGTTTCCAGAGTTCGAAAGTTTAAACCTGAAAGACGTAAATTTTTTATTTGAAAGAAACGTGGCTTTAAAGAGCCAAAGTGATGTAAAACGTAAAGCTGTAAAATCGCTTTCTATTATATTTCAGTTCTTTATCGACAAGTATGTCGTTGGAAGAAATATTTCAATTAAAAAAAATTAACCGTTCTCTATCAAGACGGACGAGTAAAACTGAAAACGCTTTGAAAATTTATTTCGCCTATGATCGTCATTGATGCATATTTATCCGTCGCTTTCATCCATTGGAACACTTCCAATTGAACGAGATATAATTTTACTGTTTTTTCTCCCGATAACCAATATTTTGTACGTGCGAGGGAAAACTAGGGAAAATTCGTTATCGCTGGGCCGAAAGCCGGCGGCGGCTCGCTGGTACCCATGCGCGAAATCGCGAAAACTTTATCAGAGTTTGATTATAGCTATATGTAGGTGTTTGGTACATGCAACGATGCGTTGCTAGACTCGACATCAGCTCCGATCCTCGTGTTTTTGCAATTGATCCATAACGGCCACGTGTATCACGAGTACGTCGGCAAAATTTCGTTTCGTCATCCGCAACTCGTTAAATCGTCACGCTCTGATGATTGGACTTAACGACATTTTCGTGAGGATGTTTGAGCTGGATACGTATGCGATAATCGGGATATCTCGTGGCTGCCAAGGAAACGACCCTCGTATCATCCATTCTTATTTAATTTGATGTCAATCATACAATTGCAACCTTGTATTACTGATCGAACGGAATAACGACTTATAATAAACGGTTAACCCCTTTCTGATATTGCGATGTTATACGTTTCGTCTGTCGTCGTTGAGTGGGATTAATCTTTTTTTTTACGCTGCGGAAGAGTGCGGTGATGCGAGAATATCGACGATTCTATATAGAACGGTTAAAAACTTCATTGGAACATTTCGGAAATGAACGTGGCAATCTTCGTTTCAATCGGTAAAGTCGATCATTGGCAAACATCATTTTGATCAAACTTAAGCTTCCGTTTTGAAGTGACAATTATGTCACGGCTCGTGGGGAATGGCGTTTTTGACGTCTCACTGATAATGAAAATGAGAATTCTAAACAAGTTTGAGGATTGAAATTTTAGGACAAAAATTGTTATTAATTACTTTGGAATATTTATGAGTAAAGTCTACATTTGTTTTGTTTCGAAGGCACTTTGTCCAAACTTTTGAGCTATAATATTCTTAATAACTATTAAATAATGTGATAAAAGTACGTTTTGTGTCATAAGAGAGCATTCATAAATATTTTGGTCAAACTTCAGCTTCCGCTTTGACGTGATAATAAATTATGTATCATTTGATATGACTGTAGAAATTGGAATTCTCAATATAGTTTAAGGATCCTAATCTCCTGTTGTCATAGAAGGGTTTAATATACCTTACTTACTAATAATTTACAACAAAAAAATGTTTGGTTAGTAAACCTTGAACTTTGATAATAGAACTTTTTACGATATAAGAAAGCTCTGATACAGATAATTGAAATAAACTTAAGTTTCCGCTTTAAAATAACAATTATGTCACTGCTCAAGTTGAATGTAATTTTGTCCGATTGTCGTTTTTAACCTTTTAATTCATATATTCTTAGTACTGATTATGAAAATAAGAAAATTTAAACATTTTAATGTAGTCATTGTTTTCTTCGGTTTTAAGAAACAGTTACTAATAATTACTTAATAGTTACTTAATACTATTGATTGAAACAATTATCTTATTACTAATTTTTAAACTCTAAAAACCGTATAATTTATTGTAAATTATTGTTTATTGAAAAGATATTATTGTAAAACATCATTAAAAAAAATTAGGGGCACCAAGGACGCTGAAGTTAAAATAGCCCATCCTTACTTCACCGTTCATCACATCAAATACTATAGATCTCCTTTTTTGGTCTAAATCTATCACCTATGTTCACTACAGTTCAGCCTTATTTGTTTCTGTTGATTAACTTTATTTGACGCAAATAAAAAAACGTAAAATTTACTGGTTTAAACGCGAATTTGGTCGATTGTAGGTGTGTATTTAATGAACTGGATTTGGGTAAAACGCGATTGGAATTTTATAGTATTTAAAACACGGTATTGTGAAAGATGTCGCAAAAATACGTGATTTTCTTTACTTTTACAACAGCGATTTAAAAAAGATTGTTTTTTGCAAGAATAATACAGTACAGATGCGGTGAAAAATATCTCACTCACAACCGGACTTCGTTGAATTTAAAATGTTTAGATGGATTTGTATAAAATTTACGAAAATTTTATAGACATTAATATTTTATTATTAATTATTAATGAAATATTAAATTAAAAACAAGATCGAATGTCTGCGCATTTTGGTCGTTTGTGAATAATTCACGATAGATGTGAATAGTTTTGTGAATTTATTTTGAACCTAGTATCAAGGTGTACACAAACGATATTTAAATAAAAGGTGAAGAGCAGATCGAATTTCAATTCGACACGTATTGACCATCTCAATTCAAAAATTTTAAAAATCATTAGCGCCATTTTCGATCGATATTGAGGTCTTTTTTTTTAAATAGAAACAGTAGACATATTTTTCTTCTGTAATTGGATACACTAACGACGAATATCATATCGAAAATTGGCGCAATATATTTTCAAAAATATCGAAAAATTCAAAAAAATGTTTGAAATGAAAGTTGCAGATCCTCTCAAAGTACATATTTGATATTTTATGTACTTTTTGCATTGGATGGCATAAACTGGGAAAATGACAAATAATTGTATGATTTTTATAGGTGTATGATATAATAACCTTAAAAACTCTGTCAGGGTTTGCTAATAATTTTTATTTCATCTACAGTATCCTGAGTAGTTTGGTACACTGAAATCGAATATCACAACTAAAATTAGCGCAAATGCGATTCACATGGTGAAAAGCCTAAAATATTCATCGAAATTATGATTTTACATCAAACTCGTTAATTGTTGAAAACTCCGAAAAATGTTTTGAATATGTATATATCTCTCATTGAACACATTTTTTTCTAATTGAACAAAAAAACCCACATTAAGACATAATTTTTATAGATTTTTCATGATTTGCACCATGTAGATTACAATTACGCCAATTTTCATTCCAAAATTATATCAAATAACGCTAATAAAATTTAAAATAAGATTGTAGAACTACATTTTAAAAAAACATTAGACTTCGTTTAATAAAAAACAAGAAATATTAAAAACACAAGAATGTTTCTGGAAAACGACAATTCTGTTTCTTATATATTCATAAAAAAAATGTTGTTTTCGCCAAAAAATCAAAATCTTTCATTTGATAATCTTCTTTCCAACTTTATTAGCTTTATTACAAAAAAAATACATTAAAATCTGTCGATTATTGTCTGAATCCTAATTCGAATCGAACTTTAACTTAACTACAATATGGCTTTCGGCTGCGAACTAAAAAAATACAGTAAAGAATGTTTTAATAGATTATTTTGGAAGAGACAATAAATGCATGAAATAAATAGTTACTGTAATACTTTTCAGTATGTGATATTTTCCACTGGTCCTGTTTAGTTTTCTTGTAAAAAACAACTTTTTTTCAAATCGCCGTTATAAAAGTGAGTATTTTTGGCACATCTTTCACAATTGTCGTGTTTAAAATACTATAAAATTGCAATAACATCTTACCCAAATCGGGTTCATTAAATACACATATATACAATAGACCAAATCCGCATTTAAACCAGCAACGTTTACGTTTTTATAGTTGTATCAAATAAAGTTAAGCAACAGAAACAAATAAGGTTGTACTATATAGTAAACATCAGTGATAGGTTTAGACCGAAAAAGAATACATCGACAAGAGGACAATCATTTTATTAATAAAATATCGCTTTTTTTTACTGTCGACTAGTCGATAGTTTTTTACTTTCGGTTTGCTGATCTGTCAACTTTATTTGTCGGGTTTTCGACCAGTTTATAATTGTTAATCATGCATGGCAATGTCCAAAACTTTTTCCCTAGGTATGCTAGAGGATTCTAACGTTTTCTGTTTTAAAACGTGTACGGTACATTCTCTCAAAAGGAACAAATTCAAAAGTAAAATTTAATTAAAAATAATAATTTAATAATACTGATATTACTGGTTTTATGTTAGGAGAAGGACCTAAATAAAGTTGTTACAATCTTTGTGAACATTATTTTTTATACTAGTGTATCCTCATACTGTCCATTCTTCTCTGCAGATCCAAGATAAATTGATTCAATTATTAAAAAAAAAACATTTCGTAAACAGTCAGCAGTATTTGCAACATTTTATTTAAATAAAAAAATTATTCAAAGAATTATTAATAAAATTTATTATTCAGGTAAATTAATTAAGAGTTTACAGCCGTTAAGGAGTGGAATTTTTTTTTGTGTCGATGAACACTGCTAAACTAAAAATAGTACTTGCACTGAATATATTTTTTTTTCTTTCTAATTCGCAGTTTCCGTTAATCGCATTAATATTGCATTGTTTACTTATACATTAGTCATTTAACACGTTAGTTTACATTCATTTCACGTGTTTTGTGATCTAATTTAATTCTAGAAAATTCAGGAATTACTTAAATATAAAATGAGCAATAGATATATCTTAATAAAGGATTAATTTTTGATAATAAAATTTTCTTCATGCACGGTTACGGAGTAAAGTTTTTACACCACATGAACTTATATAACTTAATATTTCAATAATATGATATTCATGACAATTTTCCATCAAAATTAAAAATTACTTATAAAATACCTTGTATTAAAAATAGAAGCATTTTCAGCAGATAAAAAATAAATAATGAAATGGTTTTCAATTAAACGATCTTTGTACTTATAACACCTATTGTAAAGCCGATAACCCTCTTACCTTCTGCTTCAATCCGGCATGCAACAAAGTGCAGTAGATGCAGACGTCTCAGTCAGACACATGCTCTCTTGTTGCACGAATACAATAGTCCATTTAATATTTTTTGGACGTTGCATTATTACTTTTTTTTCGAGTATTTTTATTGGATTATTTTTAGAATATCCAACTTTATACTGACATATCATTCTATGTTATGTTTCAAACATTTGTGTTTTATCTGATGCAAAATATTATGAACAATCAACACAAAAGATTAAAATTAAACTCCTTAACGTCCTTAAAATTAAACTTTTTTATTGACAGATTTTTATTTAATAACCGCAAATTAATAATTACAATGTTTTGTATTAAAAAATTTATATTCAATGCGTTTTTAATCTTTAGATTTGACAATAGATATTTATACGTCTGATGGTTGATTTAATATCAAAACAGGAAATTTTGAAGGTTCATGAATTGCAGACAAAAATATATGTGAAACACAATTTAATTTAAAATAGGACAGATATGATGATTTAAGGTTTGCTTATTCATCGATATACGAGATGAAGTGTTGAAATTTTACAAATCGACACAAAGCTATATTAGAGTCTTGCAGAAAACCTTTCCATGTATTCCTAATTTAGTTCTAATAAAATTTATTTTCAATGTTGATAAATTTAGGATATAAACTATAGGAAAATTGTGGTCGACATTATGATTTCCATAAAATTCGTTTTTTTCTATACATATATATGTAGAAAAAATTGTTAAAATCCTTCTGCAATTACTTGAAAAAATGAATCAATCTACCATGTATAGATTACAAAAAAACATAACCTCAAACGTGAAATCAATGATTCTTACGATGTTAATGAAATAATTCGTTGAAGCTGATAATTTCGTAATAACGAAATGAATTGCGTTCACGGTTTTATATAAATATAATCTTGTTATAAACCAATAATAATTTTTATTTTTGCATTTTTTTATGCGTTATTAAAAAATTAGAGATGAACGAATAATGTTTTATTTTTGCATGTCAATGTCCATAAAGCAGTTTAAAATTAAGCATTTTGATCATTTAATTTAAATGAAATATTAATAATCTAAAGAAACATTTTGGAATTTAATTAATTTAATATTACATAAAGTCAACATTATATTTACATACGTATTAAATTCGTATCAGACATATTAATTAAAATAACTAAATTACTTGAAGAAATTCAATTAAATATTTGTATAATTAGTATTTTAAATAATTATTTTTGTTAATAACAGAATTATATAATACAACAACTAATAATTCCGAAGGTTTATAACATTTATAACGTTAAAATTCAAGCAAAATGACTGTACAGTACAGACATCTTATTTCATCGGAAATCCGCAACTTTCGTTGCTTTAAAAAACTCACAAACTTTCAGAACTTATACGGGAGTGTATCATGCATTTTAAATACACTTGAGAAGAATGTGCTCGGCTTTTAAAACGTCGGAATAATAAACATAACTTTTAATATTTCCATATTCAAAGCCATAGTGGAAAGCAGACGAATACGTCCCCTTTAAAAGGTTGCAGTTAAAAACGATTTTAATCAAGTTTCTTTTCAGCGGCGGAAATTACGTCAGAAACAAGAGGAATGCAAACAAATTTTAGTCACAAATCGTTATTACGCTTTATATTTTACACTTAGCATATTCATTTTTAACAATTTTTTTCAACTGTTGTATATTATTACAATATTTTATTGAATACTTATGTTTCTACTAACTATAGTTCTGCTTTCAAGAAAAAATTGTTTCTTGTTCTATGTTTATTAAATCAACTAAATTTATGGAAATTAAAGAAAATATTCTTGAAGACATTGGAAAAATTTCAAAAAATTCATCCAAAATTTATTTCATCTACATTACTAATTGTTTAAATTCTTTAGTAGCTGCAATTATCGAGGTTATAAGAAAATTATTGCGCATAAAATACAGAATATTTTCGAGGGTTTTTTTCCAGATCTGTATTCTTAATTTTAGTACTAAAATTTTTGTTGGAAGATGGCATTCAAATAAATTCATAATTTCGTATTATGAGCGATGTTTCATTTCAGCGTTGCCGATAAATTCTTTCGTTACTGAATGTTTTGAAAATAGTGGCATTATTAATCTAGAATGACATATTTAAAGATATTTAGCACATTCTGGCGGAAACGTGCTTTTATTACATTTTTCAAACATCTCACGAATAAAGTGCACGAAAAAAGCCAATAGAGTAAAAATGAATGCCGTAGTTAAGCTTTCGCCAGCTTTTTCCATTTTTATCTCGAATCACTTTTACAATAACGAAGAGGATTAAAAAGAGAGAAAATCGAATAAAACTTCGCGAGTAAAATGAGTGTAATTTAAAAGCAATTTGAGCTATATATCTTGGTCTCGGAATAAAGCTCGACGTTTCATTTTTAATTGGGTCCATACGAAACGAATACACTGAAGTCAATAGCTACAAACGATTTAAAAGCTTCGAAATTAACATAGAAAACTCTGTGTTGTCTAACATGTAGCATTATTTTCATTTAAATTTCATATACGTGGAACGAATTAAAAGTTAATTAAGAGCAATGTCCTCTCAGCAGGCAACATGCAATTAACTAATGCATTTTTTGTGAGTTTCTCATTTTAAACGTACCACTTTATGTCAAAGTGGTTAAATACAGTTTCAGCATTTTTAAGGTTGTTACTTTTTCCTCTGTTTTTCTATTAAGTGCTCATGTTATTTCGTGTTTGTCCTAATATTCTGTTCTGCCTTAATGTTACTTTTTGTTTTTATTCTCTCACTTTTCACAATTATTAACCCAACTAAAACATTTAAGGTAGAAATAAACTGTCTTGTTGCCTTTGTGGTTTTTATCATAACGTTTTTTAGTTTATTGACGAATTTTAATTGCTGTATGACAAACACAGACTGGAGTGGTCAAAGCAATATTATTTTCTGAAATTTAAAGGAAATGTGTGTATTTTAAGAAATGTTAGAATCATGGTGAGAGGAAAGTTTCATATTAACAATGTATTATTAAATGTTACTCTTTTAGATGAACTCAAAAATCTAATGCCAGTATTGAAAAACTTTAGAGGATAACTTTTAACTTACAGAAACAAAATTTTCAATACTGGTGTATTCTGTTGTATGCAATACTGTACATTTTCTAGTTGTCTTATGTGCTCAAAATATTGAATATTGAAACTTTTGATACAAACTCCACAAAATCGTTTCTAGCACTAGTCCCTATAATTTGTTTTATTTTATATAAATAACATTTAACTGTCGAAGTTTGTTAATATGGTGTCAAGAACATAAAAATCAACGATCACAATCATTTTAGATCATTATTTTTTTAAGCAAACAATGTCATAGTTGAAGTCACTCGAATCTAGATAAAAATGTTGATATGTGCGACTCGTGAACAAAATAGCAAAAAAATACAAAGGCTCAGTCGATGCAAATGAACTCTTTGATTTACTAAATTGAAATATAAATAATGCCAACGATTTGTATACATGCACCTGATGTAATAGGATTTTCTGGTATAATGATATGATATTTTTTTACCTCATTTGAAAAATTTAATAAACAATTTTTTTCTTCACGCGGACAGAAAAATTCGAAAGAAGATTTCTACCTGTTGTTGTTAGGTACAGTTGGTATTTTCGTTAAATTCGAAAATATTTATTTTGTATTTTTTTTAAACGTCGTTTAAACTAATTTGCATGCTCTTCGCACCTCAACAGATTGTTATTTTTATAACAAAAATTCTGTATATTTTTTATAGAATAACACGGTAGGGTAACTATTTAAGTAAGACATGGAACACTCAATTTCTTTTCATTGGCACTACTATTTAAATGGCTTACCTTATACTATAATAGCAACAACAACCACAAAAAATTTACTTGTTCTGAATCTTGCTACTTAGTAGCCGTCACTATACAGAACGAAATAGTAGGACAAGAGAAGTTGTTGCTGCATCTACAAAAAGTAGTAAGCATGCCCCAGCTACATTTTCTAGTTGGCGTTACTATTTCAAGTTAGTTGGCATTAAAACATTCAAAAGTTTCTTTGAAAAAAAGCCGTTCTTTTAACATTTTTTTAACCAATTTGAGAAAAATAAACCTGGTATTGACGTTTCGGACAATTATGGTGGCCCTCTTCAGAATATATTTCTAAAATAACACAAAATGGTAACAAACTGCGTTATAAAGGTAAATGAACTGCTCATTTATTTTGGATGTGTTTTCTTTTACCTAAAACTATAATTAGTGTGAGTACCGAATGTTCCGTTACTGCGATTTTTTTTTATATTGATAATTTATTTGAACATATCCACCTTAGTGAAATGGCTTTTCTATGTAAAGAAACATTTGTTTAAATAACAAGGAGTAAACAAAATTTTAAATGTTACGAAATCAACGATCTTAGAATAGTTTAGATGTTTAACCTATCAATATTTATTTTTTCACAAAATTTGCATGGAGTTTGATATACCATGCCACTTTTATGCAACTTATCCGATTTATTCTTAAAGGCCTTTGTTTGTTCAATATTTCTTTTTTTAATACGTTCTTAATACATTATAGAACTACATCTTTTGGATAACCATTATCTCTCAAAACATCTTTAACATTATTGAGATTTTTCTCCCTGAATCTTCACCCTGCTAACTTAGTAGCCTTATCAATAAGACCATAGATGATACTTATCTTATAATTTAAGGGGTGCAAAGATTCCAAATGAAGGTATCTTCTAGACCATGTATTTTTACTGTAATTTTCGTTCTAATTAAAAGTAGATTTTATTATTAATTTCATTTTCGCTAGTAAATTTGATCTTGTTATGAAGTTCAAGCAGTTTATTTTATGAGTTGAAGATATTTAAAATATAAACCTCTGTATCAATCCGTATAGCTGTGATAATGTCATGTACAAATATTTTGAGAAAAGGTAATGTGAAATTCAATTTTTGAATTAAAATCTTTTCAAGATATTACATAAAAATTTTGGCTACAACAGAGGATAGTGGCGACGTCATGGGTACTCCATAAAGCTGTTTGCATAAACCGTGGGTTGAAAAATAAAATCTGTAGAATTACAGATTACTTACACAGAATTAATTTTTTTAAATTTTTGTAAATGATTGGATCTCGTTGATTTTTTTATCAATAATGTAATATTAATTCTACTAAGAGTCAGGAGAGAGACTACGTCTTATGATACTAATTTGAAATTTGTTGGAATATAGTGATCCTTAAATTTTTTGGCCCATAAAAATATTTTTATAAACTAATCTAATATACTGCTCTATCTTTTTTATTCAACAATATCTTTATAAGATTTTACTACCAAAAATAAATTTTAAAAAACTAAAAGAAGTCACGCATTTGGAGAATCTATTTAGCATAGCGATCAAAATATAACTGAGTTGAATTTTAACTGATTTTTTTATCGGATTCGTTTTCAAAGACCTGAAATAAATAAACCGTATTAAATATTTATTTGAAAAGCAGTTCTGCTTTTGTTTCATTCATCGGTGCGTGCTGCAAACGTTCGGAGCTCCGTTTCATTATTAGAAAAATAGTTATGTTAACTAAAAAAAAGAAGTAAGAAAGGTTTTGCAAATTTCGATAGTTAGTGTAACTAGTTACGCATTCATTTATTAGGTTTAATATTGTATTGTTTCAAACATTACCACTTCTGAGCTTAACACTTTTAAGTAGTTGGTATGAATAATCATTTTTTTCATCGTCCTCCTGTTTTCATGGAATTATTCGAGTTTTTGCAGAATTTCCATAGAAACATTATAATTACATTTTTTGTAGGTCATATTTGTTTAATGCTATTTTGAAAGTAAACTTTAATTCAATTTTTTAAATATTTCAATTTTGTAAACATCGTTGCATTTTGCAGTTGTCATGCTTTTATTTATTTTATTGCTATTCATTGTTTCCGTTTTGTTAGATCTTTGTAATTTCAAAACGAGGATATTTCTAACTCTCAGATAATTTATGTCACTCTGCCTTTTTTTCACATTCGTAATTTTTTTATTTTTAATGTCCCTTAAGTGTCCCAGGGGTGTCAAAAAAGTTTTGTGCCCGTAATCATTGATTTTTCAGACACTCTTTCCAAAATTTCTTTCAAGAAAGACATTTCTCATCACAAAGATAATCGCGGTTTTCAGCACAAAAATCCATTTCGAAATGGTACTGCGATTGTCTAAGGAAAAATCAGTGTCGGACAGTATAATCAGTGACCTCGAAAATCTTTGTACATCAAATTTCATAACAATTTAATGTCCTGACTTAATGGATTAATGTTAATCAATGTATTTACTTATAATAATGATGGCTGCAATTGAAGGCACTAAATATTTAATAATTAAGGTAGTTCTCAGTGTAAAAGTCCAGAACACTCACGACAATAAAATATTATATAATACAGCACAATACACAGGCAATAACCTTCGAAGGAATATTTTGAGAAGAGTGTCTCAATGTTGAGGGTTTGTCAATGTTGGACTGACTACTGATAAACGATAGTAATCTATAAAGTTACTCTCAGGTATTGAGTGCGCGTATCTTAACTATGGGCTCAGTATAATAACATTTTTGTTAATCTTGCTGTAGAAAGTAAATTTTACCCAATAAGAGATTCGTTGATTATTACCAAATCTCAATAATTATAATTGAAACCTTTTCATAGTGTAGAGGACTAAGTATTTGCAAATTTCTGTTCCAGGACTTGAAGGAAGTCATAATGGAAGTTTTGCGCCAAAAACTAGGCTCTAAATTTACCCCAGAAACGGCCGAAGCCTGGTCGAAAACAATCGATGCTGCGTACATTAATATTTTCAAAGGGTTCTCGACGTAATACCAGCCGCATTCCGATTCCGTCGAAAAACAAACGTAGCGTACGATTCGCGACGTCGAAAAAAAATCACAATAATTATAAAAAAAGTCACGGCCTTGCAAGTATGACTTGACGAAGCCCCGATGTTTTTATTTCAATAATAAACTTATTGAATTTCATATACGAACTAGCCGACATCGTCCACGTACGCCTCTTCATGTCACCTGAAGACTGCTACATACTATATACGAATATACTTCCTCTACGACGAGTTACGACTGTCGCGTAGATTGATTTAGTTCTCAAAAACTTTTGCTTTTTGACTTCCCTGGAGCAATTTTGTAATCATTACTAGCCAAAACTACATAGGTAACGATAAACCCATCTAGCTCTAGAAAGAAGCTGCCGGGGTTTAAGGGAGATGAATGTCCTTAGAATCCTTATCATCAAATGGTAATTTGTGGACACCATTTCCTCAAAAAAAAGGGCCATGGTAGTTTACCGTTTTGGAATGTTTATCATAATCCATAAGAAATTAGCGTTGTAACGTTTATTACGAATTATGGTAAGATTTCTAAAAAGTTGCAAAAGTAACGGCGTACATTTTTTTGTACTAACAATTGCACCTGAAAATATCAAGCGACCATAAAATCGGAAATTAGTTCGTCGAATCATTGATTTTGACATCTTCTTGCATTTTATTTACATGTATAATTTGGGATGGTAATTAACTTTGAATATACATATATTTTTTAACGTCTATTGCGATAGTCGAGGTGCAGAAGAACAAAGATGAAACGAGTATAATATTTAAGTGAAATGAACTTCGTATGCGACGTATTGATACGTAGATTGTGGGTAGACGTTATCGTATATTATGTTCCTGATGGGCGAGTTGCTGTATATTGTGTGCCAAGGGCGGAAAGGAAGGCATTTTTAGCGCCTTCCTCCCCGTGATATATACGAAATTTTAATTTCAGATTTGCATGAAGATTCTGTCTTTTCAATGCCCATGAAGCGATCACAAAATGCATTTACATTTGAATTTTTCCTTTTGTCATTGATAAACAAATTTCCGCTTTCTTTATAGGCGTAGAAACGGCAAGTTTTCATGCACCTGTGGCATGTATGATTTTATATTTTTACTGTAATACTATTAATGTAACATTACTATACATATTGAATGTAAAGATCGTTTATGCTTAATCAAGTAAGCATAGTTTATCTGATTTGTTATCTAAATTAAGAGATCTTAACGAAATGAAGTGTATATATTACATTATTTACTCGCTATTCGACCGTTCATTTATACGCATATTTCACTCGAATAAGCGATTATTTTCAATACGTGATTGACCTGTAAATATACGAATAAAGATGTGGTCAATTGAAAAAAAATCCTTTTATTTTGATTAATATTACTACTTATTGTCCCCTTGTTCTGCAACTGGTCAAGGATTTCATTGAAGGTATGTAGAATTTAAATATATTACTAGTATTCCATTTATTATGTTAGTTAATTGATTGTTAATTCGTGCAATCTTGATCATGAAAAATGTAATTTCATATCTTTTTATGAACGACTTTATCTAAATGTACCAAATTGACACAAGATATATTACTAAAAGTAATTAGACTTAAAATGAAAATCAAGGTCTAACTTTTAATAAAAACTGGATCCTGGCTAATACTCTAGTCTTCATCTCATAAAGTGATGGACAGTATCTATCATTGAAGCCTAAAACATCCGCAAATTATATCAATTCTATATAATTGTGGAAGCTCAATAAACCCTCCGAGTGCTTACAATTGGTCACATAATGCTTACACTAAACTATATCTATAGGATTTTAGTTAATACGCACCCAATGAATGATATGCAGTAAAGAGGTTAACAACAGGGAGAAATGTACCGCATCAATGCTGCGAGGATCAAATAGTATTTAAATTGTATACAAGCGCAAGATCAATAATACCCAACACAAATTAAACATCTGTAGAGATAAATAAATTTAAACAAATTTGATGTTAGCAAACTTGAAAAATAAAAATGGGCTTTTGATGTTAGTTCTGCTACTTCCTGATTAATGTGCAGTTCTACCAAATTGTGGGAGTGAAAATTCACTCCATAAAAAGAAAATTCTGACTACGAGAAATGTGGGAGATAAAAAAATAAGAAAATTAAATTTAGAATAATAAGATTACAGATATGTATATTCAATATAAACTAAGAATAAACTTATGAGTGTATTATGAGTTTTACTTGCGTAAAAAAGTGTTGAACCTTTACATAAATCATCAGTATTGTTGTAAGTAGTAATTGAAAAAAGCTCAAGTATGAATTTGCACGATAATTAATGCATTTTCAGCAGCAGGAAGAGAACTAAGAGAATAAGAACTAAATTCATAAAAAAGATAAGCATCATAAACGCCATTTAGCAAATTACAAGATAATAAAACTACGCGGCTGGGAAGCGAAACAAATAGTAAAGAAAATTGAATAAATGTGTGAGTTTATTACAGAAAACAGGAATTTAAAAATAATAAACAAGGATCTAAAAATTTGCCGTTCTAATGTCTAATATTCTAATAATTCTTACAACTTATTTCGATCTATATTAGTAATACGTTTGAGTAATCTAATATTTTTGATATAATAAAGAAATAATCAATTTTATTGGTTTATTACAACAGATTCAAAACTTTATTTACTTATATAAAATTGCTTAAGAAATGCTTTCTTTAGTTAATATATCAGAATAAAACGCAAAATGTAGGTAATTAACTAAAATCATTTTTAATTTCTGCTTTTTAAATGACATGGGATTTATCTTAATTTTATTGAAAAATAAGCTCGTGCTTCTCAATACACCTTGCATTTTGATTTTGGTAACAGTAAAATTAGTTTTTACATGTACAATACCATGAGGAATATGCCTTAATTCGGCATGATTTCATCGAATTAGTACATTGGATGCACGCTTTTAGTTTAATGATTTTATCATTCCATAGACTATTAGAACCCCCCCAAAAATGATAACTAGATAAATAATTTATCATGGAAGTGTTAAGAAAAATC
This sequence comes from Trichopria drosophilae, assembly GCA_030407085.1. Lineage (NCBI taxonomy): Eukaryota > Metazoa > Arthropoda > Insecta > Hymenoptera > Diapriidae > Trichopria > Trichopria drosophilae. The sequence goes on along the minus strand of CM059583.1, from coordinate 189,585,923 downwards.
GAAAAATCTGTAAAATTAATTATGGATATTTTTAGTCAAAACAAAAAATATCCGAACGGGGTTTGAAATAATGTTTGACAATTCCAACTATATTCTAGTTTTCTTGACTTGAAAAAATTTGTTTTTTGTCACCCCTACGCAAAAATCGCCCATTTCCGTGCCGGTAAAGAGTTATTTAGCGCTTGTGCCAGTTAATGTTAGGCGGGCGTTTTTAACAATTTTGCGCCCGCTACACCGGGCGTTTTTAACATTTTCAACTAAACGGAAAATTTTACGCCCCATGACTTTTGATGAATTATTATTTGTAAAAATCCCTGTTTTTAAACCTACTCAATCAAAATAGTATACTGTGTTTGTATTACAAAAAAAGTTCCGCATTAAACAAAGTTTATAACGTTAAAGTTATAGAAAAAAGTGAAGTGTTATAAGGTTTAAGGAACTGCTCATATATGATGTTTTTTTATTAAACAAATGATTGCATTTGATGAAATCGTAATGGCTTTATTTCGGTTCACTTAAGATTCTTATAATCGCTGTCATATAATCTGTAATATTAAAAAATAGCCAACACAATTACAATATTGTTTAAATTGATTTTATTCCCAGCCCAGCGTTTCGTCCCCGCTGGGGTCCTCTTCAGGGGCATCTATTAAAAAATACAAAATATAAAAATACAAAAAGTTGTCAAGAATACAAAACAGATATACAATAATAACAAATGGAAGTTTTTCACTCGATAAAAACGAAATAATACTTCATATACGAGAAACCACAAGCGGTACACTGAATATGTTGACAACATTCAAAACAAATAATCACATCATGCACGTATACTATTACAATCTATATATTGCATATATTATTATATACGTAAATTTGTATTGTAAATTATTTGTAAATAAGTAAAATTGTCGATCTGTACATAATTTGTGTTTCACCACAAGTTAAATAATCGTATATGAATCCTTAATTAAAATATTACAATTGTTACTTCATTTTTCTGTGTCTGTTCTAAAGTTGATAATAGATTTTAGTTTTCGGATGTCTATAATTTCCTTAATGTTACGCTTTTCCAGTAACTCTCATTTTCTAAAATTTTGATTCGGGAGAATTTGAATTTATGCTATGAAGTTAACATATGCGATGTTAATGCATAACCAATATCTTTTTTCCAGTTATTTATATGTTCGTAAATTCTCTTCTTTAAATATCTTTTGGTTTGTACGGCGTATGTAGCATCATATTCAATGCAATCGGTCTTGTAAACTACATTATATTTGTCTAAAAGGTTTATTTTTTAAATGTTTGGTTTAAACAACGACTCTAGGGAATTGAATCATTTATTAACAGGTTAGACGTCAAATTTTCCGTAGATCTTACTAACTCATTGATTGAATTTTTGAACATATGGTATAAGTATATGATTCGAAAAATCAATTTTCTTTTTTATGTTGTCAGCATTCCGTTTTTTCTATTTCTTAAGGTTTTCATCCCGTTATTTGTGGTTTCATTTATGAATAGGAAATCATAGCCATTTTTTTCTGAAAATTACACATATATTTTAAATTGTTGAAGTAGAATTTTTTGTTAGAAAGTAAGAGTGTTCATCAACTAACATAGTACTGATACCTCGTTTCATATATGTATAGGATGATGTGAATAATTGAAATATTTTCCGGAACAAGTAGGGTTTTTGTACCAATTTGTTAATAAATTATTCCATTCTTTAATAAACATAATATCCAGAAACGGTAAGCTGCTGTTTTTTTTTCAGTTCGTACGTAAAGTTTAGTTCAGAATGGTAATTATTAAACATTTGAACTAAATATTCTTTTAAATAGTCTTTTTCTGGGTACATAGTGAATATGTCGTGTACATATCGTTTGTGTAACGTGTGTTATTAATCCAGTTATGCAAATTTAATGAACAAAATAAAGGAACATTTATGTAAAAATGTTCATTCAAACTAATGGTTGTCTAAAACATGACTGCTTTCATAAAGAAACTTGTTCAGAAAAGTATCTCTATTACAATAAAGCTCTCCTCACCATAATTTCACCAAGCAACCTATTATCAACAAAAAATTTACTCGAGAATGGAGACCTGTCACAATTAATAGTTCAATCTACTAAAAACTCATAGAATTAATTACTTTAACAAACAAAATAATCTAAACCTTAAAAATAAAGAAAACAAAATCAAAACCATTAGTTGCCCATGTATCAAAGGACTTTCGAAATACCTTGTAAATATTTTATAAAAAAAAAAGTAAGATTAGTTTCTATACTCTTCAAAATCAATATTGCAGAAATGAAATCTGAAAGTGACAAATATTATAATACAAATTGCATTGTCTTCACTCCAACAAATTATACAGAGGACAGGATTACAGACCTCATAAAATAAGACTAAATGAACATAAGCTAACCGTTTTTGCAAAACAGCAACTAGTTTACTCGTCTAACACACTACAGACTGGACACTATTTTGATCACCAAAAATGTCAAAATCCGTCCAAAAGAGAAAAAAGGAGAAAAAGAGAGGTCTTCTTTATGTCATTAAAAAAGACAACACGGTTAACGTCAGATTTGAAGCTTCAAAGCTACCAGAAATTTACTCTCCAATTTTGTAAACAGTTTCCATACTTTCGTCATACTTGTAAACGGTCGTTGTTTCTGTAGTATTAAGTTACTAACTCCCACACAAATCAGCAACACGTGTTTTCATATAAATGCGGTGCAATATGGGCCGGCTCTTTCAATGATTTTGTGAGGAAAACTCGAATTACAGTTAAAACGATAAACGTATACAATTTTATTTCATCAATTGCTTTATCAATGCATCATTTATATATTACAGAAAATAAATAAGTTAATTTAATTCGAAAATAGAAAATTTATGTAATAAAAACTATAAATTATTTTGATTCTTAGGACGTAAAACCATTCATAGCATCTGGTAAATTCGATCCTTCGAGTGTTATGTTGACGGATTTCTTTATACATAATTTTTTTAATACAGCTCCTTTTCATCCAATTTTGTTTGTTTTCTCTCTACGATCGGCAAAATTTTAATCGTATAATATGTGACTTTATATGTCGTATGACAATTAATCTGAAAGGAATCGTAGAAAATGAAAATGTTTTCTAATAATACTATTAATGTTTTTTACTACCATTCCACTTTGTTATCAAATTATTCAGGATTAGGTTGTTAGGTAAACAAATGTTGAAATAAAATGTGATAAAATGCTAAAGCATAAAAAATGGGGCCAGGTTCAAGATTCTAAATGAAAATATGATTAAAAATCAAAATATGATCCTTTTCAGTAGGGTATGTGATGGAAAAAATGGAACGTTAATGAACTGAAAATATTGAATAATTTTCCCAGGTAGAAATTTATCTAATTTTACTAGTTTGGCGCAAACTAGACAGAAACTAGACACGTACTAGATAAATGAAACAGTTACTATCTAGAAATCGGTTGGCAGGGAAAACTAGCCAGAAACTAGCTTTCTACGAGATTCAATTTCCACCTGTGTTAGAGGATATTATTATAGTATCACTTCGTGTTTAAAAATAGAAGGATTTTAAACATGTGTAGTCCTCTCTCTCACGTTTTTGCACCTAAATGTTATCAATTTTTATGTAATTAATGTGAAGTATTAAAAGTTACACTTTTTTATTATTTAATTTACTTATAATAAAATATTTTGATACAAGTACCAGCATTACTAAAGCTTAAACATGGAATATTCGAAATATTTTACATATGAATACACAAAAAATGAAAATCCAGAATTTCTACTTTTAAATGTAAATAATTTTTATTTCATGGACAAAAGGGTATTAAACGGAAAACTGCAAAAGTCTCTATCGACCGCTTTGGCTTTTCCGTTAAGCCTCGACCTTTGGATTTAAAAAAAGCGGATAATCTCGAGTGGGATTTTTTTTTTAGAGAATGGTGTGTTTGTGTGCATTCATATGACCGGACAAGTCTGCGACTTCCAGTGCTATTACGCAACCGGATATCATGCACGCAAGTGCCATCACGTGCCAACGACCGTTTTATACGTTTCATTGCAAAGGAATGGAACTGACCGACGCGACGACGTGATGACCTGCGCATCTGTCGAACTTTGACGATGATATCGTTATGCAAATTTCTGGACTCGTGGTACATTCTGGCACAAAGTCGTTCTTTTCCATTCCTCCTTAAAGTGAGTCAATAAATGTTTCATTTTTGCATTTCATTACTCTCCTTTTTCATTAAACAGGGTTTTGTGCCAGTAAAACAAGAATTTTTTAGTCTTCACGAATAACTTTTTATTTTAATGGTATTTAGTCGTTAGATGGCTAAATTTTGAATTTTCAATGTTAAATTTTTCTTTAGACAAGTACACAATTTTTTTAATTAAAAGAAAAATAAAATTTATGTTCTTTAGTGGAGAAACGATTCTGCTATGTTTATTTAGTATCCTGACACCCCGGGAAAAAATGGATTATATACAATTATATGTAATTATATATAAATTTAGATACAATTATATATAATAATATATAATTATATACAATTTTTTATACAATTAGATCCAATTATATATAATTATATATAATCGGATCTAATTGTATCAAAATTGTATATAATTATATCTAAATTTATATATATTTATATATAATTGTATATAATCCATTTTTTCCCGGAACGTGTTTGCCTTATTTTTTCGGAAATAAAACATTAAATGTTTAATTACACATTTGGAAATTATTTATTTTATATATTATTATAACATTTACATCCGCGTTTGCAACTAATTTTCAGTTTCCATTAATCAATAATATAGTAATTATTTAGTTATGAAATAATGTAAATCCAAATCTGAATGTGTAAGAGGCGAGTTTCCAAATCTGTTTAACTCATCTTCGACACTAGACAAGAGCAATGTAAATTTTTGCAAATATGAAATACTAAAAGTAGGAACAACTTAATATTGGATTGAATTCAATACGGTTTTAGTACACTTTATCAATTATTCATCTAAATCGATTAAATGAGATATAATAGAACCCAAACAGCCAAAAGACATCTGAAAGAGCTCCTTAAGAAGTCTTCAAAATTGTAAGACGTCTTAAGTACTTATATATTAAGTAATATTATTAAGTACTAGAAAAAGCTCTTAAAGTGTTCTTTAAGAATACTTATGAGTTGATATAAAGATCTCTACAAGACTTCTCAAATATGAGGTCTCAGAAACGAGGTCTTGTTTAAGAGCTTTGACATATAAACAGAATAATATAAATGAAAAGCAAATTTCTGAAAATTATAGATTCTATTTTTGTACCTTAATTATTCATTTATATAATTTCATATATAAATTCCTTTTAATATAAGTTCCTTTTTACCATTTGTATAGTTATATATCGAATGGTATTTTCATGCAATAAAATGGGAATCATATAATAATAATAGAAAATTGTGATAACACTTGATAAATATCGTAAAATCACTTATTATGTCATTGTAGCTTATAATACATCGGTCTGTACATGAACTAAATATCGCACGGTGTCATTTTCGGATTCAATAGCCACCTAGTGTCTCTGGGAGAAAGGGAGATCTCAACTCTGGGAATCCCGGTTTTTATATAGAAATACATTTATTTCAATACTCATGAACATTCATGACCATACTTTCACGAATTTTTCAGAAAAATTTCCAAAATGTGTGTGTGTGCGTGTGCGTGTGCGTGTGTGAGTATGTGATATGTGCACGCGTGTTCTTACTCACGAGTTGTTCCTGATTGTTCTTGATTATTGAATGAAATACATTTTTTCATAAAAACAGGATGTTTTTCAATTCATTTGCGGCTTCAGTAGATTGAAATTCCTTGATTTGAACCTTAAAAATCTATCTTCTCTTACAACTTTTAATATTTTTCCATGGGAATTTTTTTACATGATTTTCTCAACATTTCGAACAATCGCTCACAAGCGTTTGAAAATATCTGTTATGGTTGCAAAAAATAATTTTTTTTTCGGCGAATTTTTCAAATTTCTTTTTCTAAGAATCTGACATGAATTTGACCTCAAAATCGAGCAAGAAAAAAAATAAAAACAATTTCAATCATTAAAATTTCGAGGGGTCAAAATAACACAGGAGCCTCCCCTTAAAAGGAATGTGTCCAAAATTGATCTCGCTGAGTGCTCTTTATGCGTTAATGGGTTAATGAAAATAGTAAGTAATTCTATTATATATCTATATCTAACAAACTTCTCTAATTACTAATTCGTTAAATTGCTTAGAATATTTTGTATGTTTTGCCAAGAAGTTAAATTAAGTCATTCATCACTCAGACTCGAGCGAGATCGATAATTTCTTACGATATTTTTTAATACGACGGGCGTGGGGTTCGATAATTTGCGTCCGCAGGGCGCAAAATCGAGTTCTACTCCCGGAGTGTTAAAAAGGTTATTAAGTAATGTGGAAAATGAATACCATTGAACATGGTCGGGATTTCTAAAAATGTCGGATCAGAAAGATTCCATTAAATTGCTAATTTTTCGTAAAATAGTATAACATTCTAATAATAATGCATACTATTAATATATACGCAGATAAAATATTCAGAAAATTAATATTAACTACTTGCAATCCTGGACGTTTATTCTTTACTTTTAATGAGGAAACTTAAAATTAATTATAAATTTTCTTAATTGATTGCTAGGTTTATTTAATTGAGATTTTGAAATATATGTTTCAAATACAGCATCAATTAAAAATAATAATTCCCACTACTTCATACACTTTAAATATTCTTTATTTTGATGAAAAATATGTTTCTGTAAAAATGATCTCTATGATTTCTTTCAATGTTTAATAATGTTTTTAAAGAATTCATTTTTGGGTCTTCGGTTTTTTAAATTAGCAGTGGCAATGAAATTAGTAATTTGTTAAATTAACGCTAAATTGATTCACACTTGCTTGCAATTAAAATGCTTGGCTTGAACCCTTACGCGTCCTTAAAGGGAACTTAAAGTAGAGCTGTTACAGTCGCAGCGTAATAACTACACAATTTTTAATAATTCAGTGAAAGGTATACAAATGTAAAAATGTAGAAATTAGAGATAGACGGTTTTTCAAAACTTATATTCTTGTATTTTAAAACGAACTAAAAATGTTGCTAAAAATTGGAATATTAAGTTAAATTTTTATACTTTATAACTTAATATAATAGATTACTACGTTATTAAAGAAATTATAACTAACTTCTGTTTTAGTAGTTTTAGAATTTGTACAGGAAAGCACTCAGTTTGTTATTTCAAATTCATATTCCCAATTACTATCTTTAAAAAATCTTGTATTTTTGTATTATTGTATTGGATTATCCTCACTGTCGAGTAAGAACCAATTAAAATACATTTTATGTTATAACAATGATAATTTATTTTTCTTTGTTATACAGAATTTTCATTCGAAATATACAGAGAAATAAAAGATCTAACTTCATTATATTCGAACATCCAAATGTCACCCTATTTGTGTCTATTATTGAATAATATTAAATTTGATTATTACCTTTCTGGTGCGTGTTTTCCTTTTCAATTTCCTTCTACTCGTTTTAAACTGTGTTTCTTTCGCAATTACCATGGTTTTGCGTTTCGAATTTTTATGTTTCACTTCTTTTTCATTTCATTTTCTCGCACAAGAAGTACATGGAGATGCGGCAATTCTAAACTAAGTGCTACAAGTCGTAATCGAACTTTCCAGTTTGCCTGTAGCGTTCCCAACCACTTCCTGTGTAGCATTTTTTAATGCACTCCCGATGAAGTGTGATTGGCGCAAGTTTTGCAATAAAATGTAATATATAGTAATAAGTCCAAAATATTATAAATTCAATTGTATTAAGAAGTGAGAATTCAGAAATACGTTCCAAGAGTTTGAGTGTCTTTTATTAATTTTCTTGTTAGAAATACTCATTTTCACTTATGCATGGAAACATCATTTAGTCCTGCGGAGATCTGATCTATATTTTATGTAATAAATTAAGATTTTATGTTAAATTAGAAGAATAATTGTCAACTCTTAAAGGTTTCTGCTATACATTTCAATATTATTTAGTTCCCGACTGCACCAAATGTCGGTAGGGTTTTTAAAACTTTACAGAAACGGTTTCAAAACGTTTCATATCTGCAACATATACAAAACGCTCTAGACATGTTTTAGAAACACTGTAAACATTTTGTATCGGTTGAATTCTGAATGCATAAAATTATAGGGAAATTTACTATGCAGAGAGAAAGAAAATAGTTAATGGAATCATTTTATAATTGTAAAACGCTTTAATAGAAAAAGTACTTAAATTAACTATTTCCATCGTAACTGAACCTGTAAAATTGTTCCATTTACTATTTTCCGGAATTTAAATCATTCGTACATAACCTCAAATATCAACTGCAACCTTTCATGTTGTTAATTCCACTACTTGCATATGTTAAAATCGATTCTATTATTTCTTCATAGTTCCATTAACCCTTTTTTCTCTCTGTGTACATAAGAAATTTGCGGATCCCATATGGTTGACAAAAATTCCAAAAAACTCTGATGATTTCGTTGAAAATTAATTTGGAGCGGTACATTAATCAGGGTTTTCATGTAGTGCAACCTCATAATAATGACCATCGGCTTTCAAAGCATACATATATATTATTTCTTACAAAATTCGATTTATAGAAAAGATCTTGCTGCCAGTGGTTCTTTTAGTTTTATTACACTGATAAAAAGATTTATTTGTCATAAAGAAGGCTTATTTAAATACACTTGAAGAAACCATTTGTTAACAGTAAACAACTTTAGTTAATAGTTAATTAACATTTGTTAAGAGTAAAATACGTGTCTTAATTATTAAGAGATGTATTTTAACTATTAACTAAAGTTGTTTACTGTTAATAAATGGTTTCTTCCAGCGTATTTAAATAAGCCTTCTTTACGACAAATAAATCTTTTTATCAGTGTATATTGTGTAAATGTCCTTAAGAGGGTTCTAAAGTGGTTTGCCGGTAGGGTACAAAATTTCGTTAACAAACGTAAATTAAAGATGACTGGATAAGATTTTTAAAATTACGGCTCTGTAAGAACAATTGTAAGCACTACAAACAATTTCCTAAAAATTACCAAAGATATTAATTGAGAACTGATCGAGCATTTCGTAAATAAGTGATTTTCATTTATGTCTTTAGATGATATTCCAATCTAAAAGATATATTTACAAATGAAGATTCGTATAAAAATGTGCTCCAGTTCCTACTAGAATGATCCAATCTCGATCACATTTATGCAAATTAGAATTAGAATATAATAGTAGTCGCTAATAACCAGGTAGATGCGACTTAAAATAAATAAAAAAAAAAGAAAGTGAGTATTTCTATAAATTAATTGTATTATAAACATTTTATGACTATGAGTTATACTTTAAAAGTTCAAAAACTGTACTGCCGATGGTACTAATATCGTTTCAGTGTACACTCCTATGAGAATGTTTCTTTAATTTCTGAACAAATAAAAGAAATAAAGCTAATTTTCTGATCGGATTATTTCAAACATTTTTTTTTGTATTGGACACAAAAAAAAATCCTAAGAAGTAAAAAATATCAAGTGCAGTCAATAGCAAAAGAAAATTTACGCAATATTATAAGGTGAAATAATAGTTTATTGTATTTCACATTCAAAAATCGGACAATTAGACATGAATTTATTTAAAGCAACATTGAGCTACTACATAGGCTGTATGGTCGAGAACAATTAATGACGTCTCGAGCATTTGAACGATGTCCAATTCGCAATGAAAAAAGGTGTCCAGCATGCAGTCTCGACAATATTTTTGTTGGTATTAGAGCCGTAAAATCCGATTTTACTGCGTACTTTTAGTCCGTAAAATAACATTTTCCGGATGACGTGTAACTTGTCAAAAACATAACCCATACGGACTAAATGAGATCCGCAAAATCGAATGTTTACATCTTTCAGTACCGAAAACACACGGCCGTAAGTCTTTACGATTCAGATATCGCATTAGAGTCGTTCTACGGCCTTATATCGAAAAATACTATTTTCAACCCGGAAAAGCATTTATTTGTCGTCATTATATGTAACTAATTCTTTTTGCATCTTAAAGACGAGGGAAGATAATGTACAAATATATAACGTATGTTTTATAATTCATAAAGAAAAGCCACTTTATTAACTTTTAAAAAGGGACAATTTTACTATTTATAAAAATACGAGAAACAAAAGACCTTCTTAAGCTAGTGCTACTAAGTTAAGCATTTTTTAACAAGACCAATCTTGTCGATGAGGGGAATCTTTCACAATTCAGTAAAAGCCGTTACCATTATACACTTTTGGAATATCAAGAGATGTCCAATTGATATCACTGTCCAAATCGCAGCAAATCTCCGTATTTTATATAAAATAAAAATTATCGTGGGCTTCTGACCTTCCAAAAATTTATAATCAGAAAGTGAGAAATGTTACAGGGTTTGCTTGTAATTAAATATTAACTTGTAATATTTAATTGATAACGATGGCAAATGAATGACATTTTCCTCAATGTTAAATTGTAATTCCTATTATCTGTTAACTGCAAAAATGCAATTATTGACAATTTAGTTGATGGAGCTATTAACAATATAAATATGGAGTATGGAAACAATAACAATCGGACAATTTTAAAACTTTTATCAGGCAATAAATATGCAAACGAAAGTTTTATTAGTTAGTTCTCGTTCTTTGGCCTCAAGATCATCTTGTCTGAAAGGTATCAAATTGATTTAAGGTTGTAAATACGATATTAAATATTACTTGGAAATGACGATAATGCAAATATAACATAAATATGACATATTAAAATAATATTTGGTATCTAAAAGGCCGTCGTAATCATTGTCATTTTTTAGCAAACGTATTTTAAAAAAAAAAAAAATTTGTTAATACATAATACCTATTGACAAATTTTCCATGACGAGGAATATTTTTTAGAATCATCTAGTTTGTTTTAGTATATTGATTAGCATTGTAACTCTTCACTAACACCTTGCACCTGACCAAGGTTTGAAAGAAACCAAAACTTTGTGAAAGAAGTTTTTTTATTTTTACAAAGTTAAAACTTTACTTAGCCAAAAGAATAATTCTAGCTATTTGATATGCTTTGGACACATTATGTTCGAAATTAGATAACTAATAAAGAGATCTTATTAGAAATTAGTATTAGTCAAGGAATATCATGTAATTTGATCACAGGAGGTCAAGTACCGTTTACTGAAGGGAATATTGACCCAGTTATAGGGTAACTGAGCTCTGACGTGTTTTTCTGATCTCTTCATGTGTATTATAAGTGATTGTAAGAAAATAATTACCTATACATCAGTCAATTCTCTCAGATCTATCTTCCATTAATAATCCTGGTCGTAATCACGGGGGTTTGTTGTCAATCTTTGATCTCGAATCTCGTTATGTGACCTACCACCAATTATTTAATTTATTGTAATATCTAAAAAATATGCGATAGGTTTTAAATATTTCTGGTCAACAGAAATTTAGCACGAATGCTTTTAGTTTTTATAAAGTATTTAAAAATGGTTTTTGTTTATGAAATAATTAACATGCCAATGGTTAGGGTATAGCATAAATGAGCGCATTAAACCAGAGTTGCACAAATATTATAGTGATATGCAATAATGAACATATTTTACCATTGCATAAGGTAAAATATTTTTTAACCCGAGTAGAAATTTATTAGGGCCTTGATCAGGGCTGAACAATTTTCTACTCGGGAATTTACTCTCTAATTTATGTCAAGTGGTTTTTAAAAATCAATACACCATATTAGATCCACTTTAATTTTTCAGAAACTGACATCGGATTCGCAATCCGCGATTTCGAAAATCCCCGAGCAACAAATTTGATAAAAATCTTATCGTTTTTCATGTAATTGTTCATTTTGTGTTCGTCTCATGGGCGGTAACTTATACAAGGCTCTAGAATTCGTAATTAAAAATTGTTTGTCTGGACACTTTCAGAAAGCTTAGATATTATTATCAAGTTTAGCTTAACCCACTTGTGAAAACTTAAACGCATAAACGATATCGTTCCGACATTAGCTTCATATTCTTCGTTGGTAGAACTACCCCACATCAATAAATGTTGTTATTTCATGTTATCATGATTTAGATTTCAAAAATGCGTAATTTGTATTTTATTGATATATCAGCTATTATTCAGCTACGACACAAAATTATTGAATAAATGAGGTGAACCGAGATTTTCATCGATGAAAAAGAAAAAAAGGCCTAACAAGTAAATCCTGAGAGAATTCTGCAAATGTCTATTCATTCAATGGATACCCCCCTTCTCCTATTATCGCCTGAGGATGGACAAGGAGATAATGAAGAGATAAAATGACGGAAATGTCACAAGTCTCGTAAAAGACAGACAATGATAGAACTGTGGCAATCAATATCTGTACGAATATTTTAGAATCGGAAATAAAAACCTTGATGTTCAATGAACATTGTTCATAGAAAATAGTATGTGGATCACTAGATGTATCAGTTTATCTATTATATTACAGCATATCATCTTAAAATCTATAATTTCATAATTAATGTTTACACATGTATTATTATTGCTTTTTACTGGGCCGAAAATTTACGTTTATTTACAAATAACAAGAAATAAAGGGATTTTTACTGCTAAATAAAGAGAATTAGAATCTGTTGTAACATTTTAGGCAACATGCAGTTGTTGAGATTTTGTCCGTCCATGTGTAATTAACTTTAATAGACATTGGAAAAGTTACATCAACACGAATTATCTAACTAAAAAAAGGTTTTAACTCATTTGAGGACTGTTACCTAACGATACTTGAATTAGTCAATTATTTTTTCTTGCATTTACTACCTTTTAGTCAAGAAAGCATAACATGTCTCTAATGATTAATCTTATTAATTAATAGAACATCACTACATCTAAACAAAGTCAGTAACTGGAAAGAAAAAAATTTGCAAGTTTATTGTATTCTTTAAAATTCTTAAAGTCACGGTTGGGTAGTGGAAAAGTTAAAAGTTAAAAGTTAAAAAATTAATTAATTTTAACTTAACTTAGTTACTTTTTAGATCGTTAACTTTTAACTTAACTTAATTAAGTTTTTTTTTAATTTTTAACTTTTAACTTTTAACTTTTAGCTTTTAACTTAACTTTTAACTTTTAACTTAACTTTTAACTTATAACTTTTAACTTAACTTTTAACTTAACTTTTAACTTTTAACTTTTAACTTAACTTTTAACTTTTAACTTAACTTTTAACTTTACTTTAACTTTTTAACTTTTACTTTAATAAATGGAGGGTATGCTCGTTTTTTACTAATGCATAGTAAGAAATTAAAAGGTGGCCTTAGCACGAACAAAGAAGATGGAATTTTTAATCGCAACATATTTTCAACTTTTTCGGCTGTTTTCTTTCTGACGTCAGAATCTTGTCTGCCCGAATCAGAAGTTATGCGAAAATATTGCCGAAAAGTTGTATGTCTCAAATACAGATGGAAGGTATTTTTTGAAAAATTATTTTTTAAAAAAATCTTTTATTTTATTGATATTTTTCGGCAACAATAATAATAGAAAAAGGGCGAGAAGGAAATAAAAACCGAATATAAAATAAAATATATTATAGATTTACATAATAGAGGGCAACCAATTAAATATAAACACAAATTTACAAATTAGAGGGGGCAATAATTAACAAGTACACAAAGGGATTTCTAAAATATAAAAATGTATAAAAATGTAAAGTCGGAAGTTAAAACAAAAAATAAAAAATGTTACCTTTTGACCCACGATTCAAGTCATCTTTATGAATCCTTTACATTTTAGGAAACCCTTAGTTTACTTATTAATTATTGCCCTCCCGAATTTATAGTTTATATGTAAAAGGTATCCCTCCATCGCTCCACATATAATATATTTTATTTTATTTATTGTTTTTATTTCCTCACCCTCTCCCTCTTTTTCTATTATTATTGTTGCCGAAAAAAATATTAATAGAGATTTTTAATTTCTAATATACTGAGGGATTTTATTTGTTTAAAACGAATGTACATTTGTAATAATAAAAGCTGACTAAACTTTAACCATAGTTTCAATTTTACTATTTACCCTTTTTACTTTTAACAGTTTAGAATTTAACGTTTTAACTTTAACTTTTAGCTGCTTAGCTCTTTAATTTTTTAACTTTTATTGTTTTAAATTTTCAACTTTTAACTTACCGTTTAACTTAACTTTTAACCTAACTTTTAACTTTTTATCTTTTTAACTTTTAACTTTTAACTTAAATTTGAACTTTTCACTTTTAATTTAACTTTTAACTTAACTTTTAACTTTTAACTTAACCTTTAACTTTTAACTTAACTTTTAATTTTTCTACCAGTTAACTTAACTTCTTTTTCAATTAAGTAAATAACGTATTAACTTTTAACTTAACTTAGTTAATATTTTATGGAGTTAACTTTAACTTAACTAAGTTAAAACAAAAAGTTAACTTACCCAACCCTGCTTAAAGTGAAACTACGAAATTTTACCGTAAAAAGTACCAATTAGACCTCTGTCAGTTAAAGTGGTTAAATCGGCACTTTGAGACAGTGATATTTCAATTATATACAGTGAGATTTGGGAGTTTTCACTTTAACGATTTTAGAGTGCAGTATGTAATTCGGCAATTGTTGTAATTCTGTAGAGTATTGACCTATTATTGTAATTAGAAAATTTCGTATTTTTAAATAATAAACGCCACATTATCTGTGCTTAATAGAAGCTTTTAAAGTAAATGTATATTAAACCACATCGTTAAATTTATGTCCGGGCCGGGAACCATTATTTTCAAGTAATTATACGTGTAATAAATGATTGGAACATGTAAAATGTTAGAAAAATCGATGTAAAAAATTTATTTCAAGGCGATTAATATCGAATTGAACTTTTCTACAAAATGTGTTCGTCTGTAATGACTTCATACATTACATATCAACCCGTTAACGTCTGAAACCGCTGAAATTTTACTTCTATTTTAAAATAGCAACATACTTGGAAAATAATTTTCCACGATGGCGGCGTTAAAAAAAATCGAAATTTTTTTAATTCCGAAAGTGTCACAAAATAGCACATATTGAAATTTCACAATATGCATTAGCGTAAATAATAAATTTAAAATTGTGGCTACAATACAGCGATTAGTGCGTAAAAATATTGTTCACGGCTGAAAAATGTACAAAATTCTTAATATAATGAACGAAACTTGGTCTTTGGGTATTTCTGAGTATCTCTGACTATCTTGAGTATCGGATTACGAATCTATTCATGATTTTCATAAATCCAAAATGGCGGACAAAATTTGTAAACTTATGTGCAATGATATTAACATCCATTGAAATTATCATGCTCAAAAGATAATACAAAATAATAACAAATTTAACGTAGTCTTGGCTTCACTACAGTAGGCACAGCTTTTTGCTCATTTTGGGAAAAATGGCAATCTTATTCATTTCTGATATTTTACTATAAATTTAGTTTTAAAATATGTGTTTAAATACTAAAAAGTGTTCTAGAGCTACAAAGTTGACTCCAATTGAAGAGCTCAGAGCAAAAACGGTCAACTCATTTTTCAGTTGACTGTTCGTTTAAATCTTCCAATAATTCGGAGCAACAAACAGTCACGTCTTATTTGACCATACGTTATTGTGAAACAAAAATTCGGAGCAACAAAGGGCCAAAAAAGTTTTATTGAAAACTGTAAGTTGACTTTTTTTGCCCTGAAAAGTTCAAAAATTTATTTTCGTCATAGTCAAATGAAAAATGAATTGACTGTTTGTTGTCCTGAGCACATTGTTTTAGAGTGCGTCTAATTTTACTTCAAAGTCGGAATAAAATTTCAGAATTTTAAACATGAAACGTTTTTTTCGATCACAACAAACAAGAGAGTTTTTAACAAAGGGACTGAACTCACTTGCAATGTAAACTCTTATCATTATCGAACCACCGGTTAGTTGTACATACCATAATTCGTTTCTCCACTTCATATTTTTTACTGAATACATCGTTTCTAAAAATCTTCGATTTATTTTGTAAAATATATATAATACTTAGAAGTAAGTTAATCTTTACTTGACTCGTCAAGAAGAGTCAGGCGTTTACGTGTTGCTTGCTTGAGCAAGATTAATGTTAGCACTTTTTTATCCTACATTTTTATATTTTGAAACTTTGCTGTGAGGAATTCTACATCAGATGTACTTCTGTGTGGCAGATGATCGGATTATTGCAATGATTCTTGAGATTTACCCATCTTGCTTAGAATGTCTACTACTTTTCCATTATGCTTCAGATATTTCGACAAATCTGGTCTACCCAGCACGTCTAAGGATTTCTCCATTTTGAGTCGATCCAAATTTTCCACCGTCATTTTCCCTGTAAAAGAAAAATTAATCAAAGAAAACCATTTTACTATTCAGTATTCATTGAAAGTGTAAATTTATTGGTAAATAATTTTCAACAATTATTCGGTAATTGAAAGTATCTGCGCTTAATATCTTTGTCACCCACCTTCGAAATTTTGTAAAAAAAAATTGAGTTATAATTACAATTGTTACGGACGGAATCGATGTTTTATCAACTGCGGTACCCGGCGTAGGTTTTTTCCCACAGAGGTGGTTTTCCCTACGCCATTGCACACCCGAATGGGGGTACCTCTCAAAATGAAGCAGGCCTGTTAGGTAAATTATGTAAAAGACCCTTCGAAATGGTGACGATCTCGATAAAAGTATTTGTATTTCGAATAATATAATCGATATATAATAGTACGTTGTAGTCTATTTAAAGATTCGAGAAATTGAAAAGTCGAACTAAGATGTAAAAAATTGACGATCGGGTTTTTTTCAGTTCGTTTAGGGATGTCGTCGGGTTAGGAAATTCGCGTCGCGATCGGGTCGTCACCGATTGATCGGAATAAAGTTGATTTTTAGTTTGTGCATTTTGTTAACCATCACCATTTCGAAGGCTCTTAAATGGTGCATTTTGTTAACGAATGGTGGAAGGGCTGTGAAATAAAACGCGTGATTTGATCGGCCACAAACTAAAAATCAACTTTATTCCGATCAATCGGTGACGACCCGATCGCGACGCGAACTTCCTAACCCGACGACATCCCTAAACGAACTGAAAAAAACCCGATCGTCAATTTTTTACATCTTAGTTCGACTTTTCAATTTCTCGAATCTTTAAATAGACTACAACGTACTATTATATATCGATTATATTATTCGAAATACAAATACTTTTATCGAGATCGTCACCATTTCGAAGGGTCTTTTACATAATTTACCTAACAGGCCTGCTTCATTTTGAGAGGTACCCCCATTCGGGTGTGCAATGGCGTAGGGAAAACCACCTCTGTGGGAAAAAACCTACCCCGGGTACCGCAGTTGATAAAACATCGATTCCGTCCGTAACAACAATAATATCGAAAATTTACCCAAAGGCAAACGGAAAACAATTTAAATAATCTTATGAGAATTTTTTAGCTTTTTGGCCATGGTTACCGAATTCGCATGATGATTAGCTGCTCTTAAATGAATTTTTTCCTGCAGAGCTTAGTAGTATAAATGCTAAGATTCTATTAATGCTTACAGAAAAAAAGAACCGCATTCGAAACGTATAATTACCCAATGCATTTCATTCGTAATAAGTGTACAAGAAAGTATGGACATTCAAAACAGTCTCAGCTTATATACTCACGACTACAAAACTACTATGACAAATATTCCTATCAACACCCAATTAGGAGAAAAATTAAAAAAATCAACAAACATCAACGAAATATTTGAACGGTTTATTGTCGAAAGCAATGCAGTCTCCATATACACCGATGGAAGCAAAATCCATGAATCAAACTCTGTAGGTGCTGCCACTATTTGCCCAGACCTAAAGAAAGAAATAACTAAAACTATCCACGGAAAAGCCTCGGTGTATACTGCAGAGTGCATTGCCTTAAACGATGCGATAGAAATTGCGCTAACAACAACAAATTCGAATGTAAATATCTTTTCAGATTCTAGAAGTGCATTGGAATCTCTTTCCTCTCCCAAACTCAGCAGCATGCAAAATAAATATATCCTTGATATTAAAAAAAAATACAATGAATTTCATACTAAAAATAAAAATTCACGCATACATTTTTACTGGATACCATCTCATTCGGGTATAAAGGGTAACGAACTAGCCGATGAAGCAGCTAAAGAAGCTGCAATGAAACAATCGCTTGATATAAAAACCGTCCCTTTTACTGACCATTTTGAATATTTCAAAAAACAGCGCATCTAGAAACTGAAAAGATACTAAAAGATAATAGTTCTAATACAGGCACGACCTACTTTCAAATATTTTTCAAAAATAAGAAAAAACCGTGGTATTTCGGATTGCAATTAAACAGAGAGTTCATAGTTACAATTAACAGAAGTAGAACGAACCATTACAACCTAGCAGAATCGCTATACCGTGTTGGAATTGTAGACGATCCAAAATGTAAATGCGGTCAAGAAAATGAAAATCTGAACCATATATTGTGGCAATGTACACACTACAACGACCAACGAAAAAAATTAACTGCATCTTTGTACACAGTGAAAATATTACCTCCGCATAGCGTCGAGATGCTAATAGCCGAACCACAAATAAAGGCCTGTTACTTCATACTCGCATTCTTAAATGAATGCAACATTAAAATCTAATGTAAGAAAACATTAGTGGCTCGAGTAGTTTGTTAGTTAACTTGTAAGCAATATATTATAGCAATAAGTATGTAAAAAATGTAGCAAAGTAAATGTAAATTACATTATGTAAAATGTAGCAAAATAAGCCTGAAAAACGGCTTGGAAATGCTAATAAATTAAAAAAAAAAAAAAAAAAATGCTAAAATTCAATAAAAAGGCAATATTAATGATCTGAATTTTGAGTTTGGTAAACATTAACACGGTGAGCTTCCATTGAGTTCAACCCAAAAGTCCCCCAACTTCGCGGTTTTTTGTAGGCATCATTTTTTATTTGTCTCACGGCTATTTTAAGCCATAAATGAAAATAATCGCCGGTGGGAAACCCAAAATATCTTGATTTTTTGTATTTTTTAAAGGTTATTGCCTTTCTCTTATCTGCGACCTTATAAAGCCCCAAGTGCTTAGTTTCATCTCGATCGAGTAACTTTTTATGGTTTGGTTTGGTAATCAGCGACCCCAAAAAACCCCGAGTAACAGATGAGCGTCGAATAATTATACTTAAAACCTGTGTACTTCAAGTCTTTCTAATTCATAAACTATAATAGATAGAAAGATTTCTTTTTTTAAGAATTGTTCAGAAATACGTCTACTCGAACTCGTTTTTTCAGATTTTTCAATTGACATTTATTAACAAAGTTAATCAACAATATGTGAATGTTGAGGCTTATTCTACTGAATATTTTCTTTAGAGCGTAACTTCAAAGGACTCTAACTTTGAAACGAAATGAGATACAGCAATCTTTTTTTTTCAGTTTTACAGATAATTGTGTGTACTTTAATTTGTCCTTGAGCTATTTTGTCGCAGAATGCCTAGAAAAAAATTATAAAACTAATAAAAACGACTTTTTTGCCTATTTTCGTAAATATTTCGAGTTTAAAACTATAAAAGTATTCAAACCATTTCGGGATTGTCTTTCTAGACCCAAAATATAAACGTTCGTGTAAAAGAACTAGATCTAAACGTTATTAAGATGAAAATAGTAGTTGCAATAACCTTTAAAAAAATACGAAAAATCAAGATATTCTGGGTTTCTCTCCGGCGATTATTTTCATTTATGGCTTAAAATAACCGCGAGACAAATAAAAAAAGATGCCTATAAAAAACCGCGAAGTTGGGGGACTTTTGGGTTGAACTCAATCGAAGCTCACCGTGTTAACTATTAATAAAAATGTGTCATTATGATATGAGTACTTTGCATCATATTCAATAAAAATCAATTGCAACAATGGCCCATTTATTACTACACGGAGATAAATAGATCTTACAGTATAAAATACTGATGGTACCAGATACCATACTGATGGTACCGAATAACATCTAATGGTATTCAGTAACATCACTATGTTATCGGATACAATATTTTTCTCTCTGAGTTGTAACGTGTGACTATTTGCTACTTCCTGATCAGTTTAACTATTTCGAATTAACATTTTAAGGCCTGTAAACTCTGATGAAGTACTGAAATTAAAAATATTTGTAATATTTGAAATGCACTGTTCCCGATTTAGAGAAAAGACCATTGGATCGAAATCAAATATTTATTTCTCCTTAGGCCATTGTTTTATCAAATAACTTGACAACAGGTGTGTAACGCGTATAAGTGTAAACAAACAAGGTTTGTACCGGAAAACCGTTCGTTCCATTCGCTCAATCTGAGGAGGCAGGTTTCTCTGGTGACCCAACTGCTTTTTAAAGATCTACGGGAAACTGGTCGATTTCTGCTGAGGTCCGAAGCGGATGGAAATGCAGCACCGCCACCATAGAGGGCATCCACTAGCCTTAGGCACTCCACGGGATTCAATTTTCGTGACAGGTGTTTCAGCTCGTCGATATCGAACGCGGCGAAGCGAGCGTCCACCCACATCCCCTAGAGAGAAAAGAAAAGATCGATTGCAATCCGGTAATGTCACTCGAAATGTCTTTTGTGCTGTGGTGGAATTTTTCCTCTATCAGTCATCGTTACGTTCTTGCAGCAATTTTCCGATTGTAATAAGATAAACGTTGGCTGATATTATGTTTTATTAATAAATATGAATATATATACCAAAAATATTTGTTGAAAATGAAACGTAATGAATTTTAAGCAAATTTGAAGAAACAATCGCCTGGTAAACAATTAGATAGCATTGTAGATAACCAAGTTTACTACTACTGCTTTTAAGTTATAGTAGGTTTCGACGCCTCCTACAGAAAGAACCATTTCGAAGCTTTAATGAAGAACTCCAGGTTTCATATTGGATTGTAAAACAAAGCAATATATTGAAATTCTCGGCGAAAAACGCTGTTTCAGTTTCTCTTTGGACAAGACCGGTAGGTTCCAAAATTGATAATTAGAAAATTATGAATTATTACTATGTTACGTGTCCACGGAAAGGACGATTTGGTTGCGAATTATCCCAATCCATTACCTGGTTATCTCAAGGGCATTTCCATTTCAAATCGAACAGCGAAAAATAGTTTGAAATTCAAAAGTGTTTTATATAGTTTATATTGTTTTATTCCATAAATAAAGAGATACGTGTTTTGCCGTTTTGCGAAAAAACATTTTTTCGCACAGTTACGAGCGATCGAAAATTTTTAGGATTCGACCGGTTTTTGCGCGAAACAGGCACACAAATTTCTTGAAACCTTTCTCTTTTCCTCAAAAATCAATATTTTACCGATCTATTTTTTGCTCTTAATAGTCATTTAGACGCTCTTTCTTTTCGCGTTGGAAAATTTAAAAAATTTTGAAAATTAACAAAATGGCGGCCATTTTTTGATTAAAAAAGAAACTCAATTTTCTCAAAAACATAATTTTTTTTTTCAACGAATTTTTTTTTAGTAGTAGATGACACAAAAAAGAACGTTTTCCAATAAGTTTGCTTTACGCCAAAACGCTGAGAGGGGCGAAACAAATTTTCGTTTGGATTAAATAAAAACTCTTTTTTTATTTTTTGTTTATATTGCACCGTCTGTCAGTCAAAAAAATAAAATAAAAATTGTTTTATATATGTTCTTTGGAAGCATAGAACTATATGCAACGTATACCTATAATTCTTTATTCCATAGTGAAGCACGGGATAATTTTCTAGTTGTTAACCTTTTAAGGACGGAGATTTTTACGTTGAAATTCGAATTTTTTTGATACAATATTTATGCATAAAATGAAAAAATTTGTCACGTTGAGTGCCTGACAGTATTGGTGGTCGATATATCGACCAGTACCGTTTGCAGCGTAAACTCCAATGTTAAACATTTTATTCGTCAAGTTAGGAGTGTTTTTCTACGTATTTAAATGCGCTAAATACGAAATAAATACAAAAAAATGTTCAGGAGACATCCTTGAGCTTGAAAATTGCATTTCAACGTGAAATTCATTATTTGTACTATTTTAGCTTGAAAGATAGTTCGATGTAATCAGAAAAATCGAGTTTTTATTTAATCAAACAAAAATTTGTTGCGCCCTTCTCAGCGTTTTGGCGTAAAGCAAACTTATTGGAAAACGTTTTTTTTTGTGTCATCATCTACTACTAAAAAAAATTCGTTGAAAAAAAAAATTATGTTTTTGAGAAAATTGAGTTTCTTTTTTAATCAAAAAATGGCCGCCATTTTGTTAATTTTCAAAATTTTTTAAATTTTCCAACGCGAAAAAAAAGAGCGTCTAAATGACTATTAAGAGCAAAAAATAGATCGGTAAAATATTGATTTTTAAGGAAAAGAGAGAGGTTTCAAGAAATTTGTGTGCCTGTTTCGCGCGAAAACCGGTCGAACTTTAAACATTTTCGATCGCTCGTAACTGTGCGAAAAATTTTTTTTTCGCAAAACGGCAAAAACGTATCTCTTTATTTATGGAATAAAACAATATAAACTATATAAAACACAGTTTTGAATTTCAAACTATTTTTCGCTGTTTTGAAATGGAAATGCCCTCAAGCAACTGTTGAATACTAAAACGTAGCGTTTTTTATCTGATAAACAGAAATGTACAGTCATCATCGCGTTCTTCGTTAGAGGCATCAATTTGATATGTAGTGTGCCGAGAAATGTACATAACAATTGATTCTTAAAAATTACATTTCATTACAGGCAAATTACTAATCCAAAAAGTTGACATTCTTTATGGGAAGCCTTAAAAAATCTGCATAAGATTATCATAACATAAATAAAAATCGTCATTATATGGTGTAACTGTTGAAAATTTTGAAAATTTACAAAATGGCGGCTGTTTTTTAAGAAATCATAAAACTTGATTTTATCAAAAACAATTTTTTTATGGGCAGACAATGCTAATTGAAAACTTCATCAAAAAGAATTAAAAAAAAGAATGGTCATTTGTCCTACATGATAAGCTAATCCCAAAAAGTTTTTACAACTTCAATTCTTTTTTTCCTAATGTCTCGGTAATGCGTTATGCTTATTTTAAGACGTAAATAAAAAAAATAATCCTGGGGAACGTAAATTAGCCCAATTTCGATATTGTTGGTAGTCTATTGTACAGAGAAAAATTTAATTTTACAAAGTGACGTAGGAGAATTACCGAATTCATAAAATAAATTGATAAATAATATAATAAATAATATAACAATATAATAATAAATAATATAATAAAATAATAAATAAAATAAATTAATAAAATAAAATAAACTGATAAAATATTGAAAAAATTGCTGCTATTGTTTGAAAAGCGAAACAAATCCTGATTTTCTCAAAAACCTCATTTTTTCATATTTAACTAATTTTTTTAATATTTATCTATCTTATTTTCCTAATACTTTTGGTGTAAGCTAAAATGCATTTGTTGCGTGTGGCTGGAATAGAATTTTTTTTCTGGAAAAATAATGCATTTTTCATATTGCAGTAATGTAGTATTTCAGTTAGAAAAGTAAAAGAAAATTTTGAATACGCATATTGGAGTTCGAAACTCTAAAATATTTACATCAACAAACAATTTTCTTGTATTTTAAAAACAAAATAAGTTACCGTAACAAAAATTGATTTTTTTCGTGTACAATAAACTATCAAATATATCGAATAATTAGGTTAATGTAAGTTCACCAGCGATTATTTTCTTTTGCGTCTTAAAATAATCTGAAGCAATTCTACAACATTATGAAAATAAGATTTGGAGATTCAAGAATTTTCGGGTTGGGATCAGTCTGTGCTCATAGATGGTAAATGTTCAATCTTTATTTTTCAGAGAAATAAAACTTGCCGATTTTATAAAGTATTAGAGCAGATCAAACTTCCTACAATATTTTCCTGACATTGACAACAAATGTTTTTTGAGAATCAAGTTTTATCTTTTTTCAAAAAACAGCCGCCATTTTATTAATATTCAAAATGGTACAGTATATCAATGAAATAACATATAAAACACTACAAAACTGTAAAAACAGAATTTTAAAATTTTTATTTTTAAGGAAAATAGAGAGGTCTGAAAGAAAGTGTTATGAAACTCGTGAAATTTGTAAGCAGGTAAACAGATTCACAAAGAAATAAACTGGTTAATACATGGAGAAAAATGACTCCGCTGGATTAGCTGATTCATATCAGCTAAAATTTTCGGCTGGAATTGCCGAAAATATATGCAATTTTAGCTGTTTTGATTCCGCTAATGTAGCCTTAACCCTACTCAATTCGCGCTTAGATCTAAATTTCCGCTACATTAGCAGATTTGTTCCGCTAAATTTGCGGATTTTTTCAGTAAATTTAGCTGAAATTATCGGCTATCCCTAACGGAATTCCAACAGCTATCCCTACAGGATAAAATTGGTAGAATCTGCGGATTTTTCGGCTGATTTAGCCGGTTATTTTTCTCCGTGTAAACAGTTAATAGGTATGTGGTAAGTGGTAAGGTATTTTCCGGAACAAATCAATGTCAGAACTGAGTTTTTTAATTTTTTCAGTTGGGTCATTGAGTACAGTATGAAGATAGGATTCCTCATCATTAAATTTTTGGCAATTATAATACTAGCATCTTGGCAATCAAATAACCGTTAAAAATTATAAATAATTATGCTATTGATTTGATTATAGGTCCAACGCTGGTCCATTAAGGAGCATAATATTTTATATGTGGATATTAGCATTTGCAATCATAATGATTGTGTGCAACCTGTTAGAAGTGGGCAGGTCTAAGGGATGGCCAAGTCATCATGCGATGGTAACGTGTGAAATGTAAGTAAAAAACATTAGCTATAATCGAAATAATAACAATGGTTCTTGTACTGACGGGGGATGCAGGATTCCATTTTCTCAAAGTTGATTTTTACTTATACACTTGCAACAAGAATTGTTGTTCCGCACATTTGCGAAAAAGTTTCTTATGAGACAATCACTTTCTCAAAATAGTATATTATGTTTCAAGGGAGGAAAGCGCGCAATTTCTGAGCATGAGGTTCGCGCGCTTGCCTCACGTGTGATACGCTATTTTTCTCCCGACCCCATCAGCCAGATATTTGATGTTATTATTATTAAAGTTATTTTTTCTGAAGTTATTTTTGTTGGAGTTATTTTTCGGAAGTTATTTTTGTAAAGTTATTTTTGCAAAGTTATTTAGACATGTAGCCAACAAAATAATTTTGGATGAATAGAAAATATTTTGTATTTTATTGATAAATTCCCGGTTCTTCTTTGACAGTAGGAAAATGCCAGCTAAAAATAAGACGAACCAATAAGACTACCATTACGAACATGAAATTTCAAAACCAATTTAGGGTGGTGAAATGTTCAAAATTTGGGGTATATTTTTCCTCAAAAATGTTCCGAATAGGATGAGGTAAATCAGATGACTATACTACGTAATAAAGCAAATTTAACACTACAGGTGTAAAAGAATAAATAAATTAAAGTAACATTTGTCTAAATATGAAAATGTTGCTAAGAAAATCATTGATTTAAGTCTGTGAGAAATTTTGTACGCAAATCTTAGTAAAAGGTTAACTTGTGGGTATAGTCAGTATAAGAAATCTAATATCAAAAAATCTAAATTCGGGATGATCAAGAGTGGAGAGGATTCAAAAATTGAATACGTTACTGACTTATGCAAATAGTATGGTAATAAAATAAAACAATATAAAAATCTACTAATAGTAGACAAAAAAAAAAAGTTTTAACGACTAAAAACAAAAATGACATCTCTGTATTCTAAAAACCTTAATATTATTATTTATACTATTTTGTTTTCGAAACTAATAATACATTAGTGTTTTATCCTTATATCTAACTAAGTACTTACAGTTTAGTCACACTTAAGAAGACAATGGTTAACCAAAAATTTTTTCTTTTTCATTAAAAAATCTAAGAACTAAAGAAATATAAAGTACGCTGTTACATTTCCAATGCAATAGTTTACTAAACATTAAAAAATTATAATAATACAACTAATTTTTCTGTTCATAAAATGTTCAATTAACTTTTCTCTATTTATTAGGTTATATGCCTGACAAATAATTCGTTATTTTTTATATTATATTATTGATATAATTAAACATTACTAATGGATAATCACTGTTACATAATATTTATTTCTTACTTAATAAAAAAAAACTTAAAATTTCAATTTCTGTAATTACAAATTTATTTTAAAATTTCTGTAACGATTTCAAAATGTCAAAAGAATATTTAATAGAGACTTTATTATAAATTTTATAAAGCAAAACTTGATTTAGAAAATACCTTTAACGAAACGACTGCTACAGTACAAAGGTAAAATAAAAGGTCCATCTCAAAAATAACACCTACAAAATCCACCGGTAGATTCCCACATTTCAGCCAGAAATATCCTCCGTTTGTCCAAATTCTGACAGTTCGACCGCGAAATGACAATCGAATAGCATCGAGGAGAATTCATCGTCCCATGTGCTTCCCGGTCAATTTCAGGTCTGTTTTGTAGGTCGATGTAACCTCAAAAAATGATTGGAGAGTTTTGTTGCTTCCGTAGAGACATTTTGCAAATTAATTTTTCTACATTGAAAACTTCCAGTAATACCATACTTTTCGACTTGGGATAAAGGAGATTCGTAAATACGCGTCAGTCGCACGTGGCCGACGGAACATTCTATGATTTTAGGTAAGATATAAGAATAAAAATTGTTTGCTTTAATCGTTTTTATTATAGGTGTAAATACATTAAAAAACATAGACGTACTATTATTTATACAAAATAATTATTTTTGGAATGTAAAGTACATCTATAAATATATTAAAATCTTTTCAAAGTATCTTTATTAGCGTAAAGCATTCAATGTTCTAGGTTATATGTTTTTAAATTCATTTGTGTGAGAAAGATGGTAAATTTTGTTAAGAAACATAAAATATTATAAATATTCATATTAAATAAATATACATATTAACAAAACATTTTTACGTAAGTTTATGACATCTTTTTTAGATTTTAAATTTATTTACAAAATATTTTCTTGATAGTCATAAAAAGGAATAAACATACTATGTTTCATTAACTTTCAGTTTTAAGAAACTTTCATTTCCTGAAGACATTTTACACTGATGTCCCAGAATGTTTTTTAAATATTTTATTTGATATACTGCTTTATTTAAAAATGAATATAAACTAAATATTCATAATTACTTTTAAAAAAAGACGAAATTAATAAGAAATAGCCAAAAGTATCCTACAATTATTTCGTACAATAGTGAATATTTCTTTAATATTTTCACAGGAAATTTAAAATTTTTGAAAATCTAATTAACATCACCTAATACTTTGTTGACAGTCTCTAAGCATGTAAAAACATGACTATTAATATGCGGATATTGATCGAAGATTCGTCCACTACGGCACCAGTCAATGACCTCATACAGGGTCCACTTCAGGACCGACCGGTCTTCGAACCTCCGCTTTTGGACGATTCGAATCTAAGGTTCGGATTAAGAAAAGGACTGGATCATTTGTTCAGTTCAGATTCTAGGTGGGATCATATCCCGGCTAATCAACCTATTGTCGAAGAGATTGATACAAATTCTGATGATGGCATTGAGACGGAATCGAGATCAAAACAGTACGACTAAAGTTTGGTTTATTAGTAGAATTATTGACCATTTTTACTCATCTTTATTGAATTTGAGCAAATTGTTTCTCTTAAGAAGGAATTTACATTAATGTAATTATTGAAGATTTTGGTTATACAATTCGTTTGCATACAATAGCTAAAACGTATAGATTCAATTACTTAATGAAAATATTCATTATTTTATTTGTAGCATCTGCAACATTTTCACTCAATTGAAAAGATAGAGCTGTATTGTAACTTAACGCAGTATCGCCGAGAAACGGAGATTATGTTCCCTACGAGCACACTTTATTCCATCCATATTCCCGGAATATTCCTTTGGAACATTGGGAATATTCTAAAGTAATATTCCATCCATATTCCATGAACATTGAAATATTCTGCATCATAAATATTATTAAACATTGCAGATTGAACATTTACAACAGTAGAGGGAATAATAATGCGAAATAAATGAATATTATTTTTTATGTTTATTTCAGAACATTTCATTGAGGGGTCACAATTTTTAAATGATTTCACGAAAACCGCCGAGTAAAAAAGATAAATAAGAATATGATTGACCTAATTTTTTAGACTTTTTCGGTTCTACTTGGATCGATTACAATCAACTAAGAGGAACTTGATGTGACAAAAATATAAAACTTGATTCAAATCTAAATTTAAATAATTTGGTCAATAATGATTATATTAAACTACATTAAATCGAGAGTTTTAGAAAAGATTTAAATCGTATTTCATATTGTCAATAGATCGAAGTTGATTAAAGTCGATTAAGGTAGATTTGAAATAATCTGAACGAAATAAAATTTAATCTTCTTATTCATCATAGTCATTTTTCATCATATATTTAGAATTGGTTAGTCGGAAATGCAGGTGAACTTTATACGAATTGAGTAGAAATGTCTAAAATAATAATAATAATTGACATCGTCCTTATTGACTTGGTGAAAAATTCATCTTCATCATCGAGTTTTCTGCACCAACAGAGACAAACATCGTCAGCAAAGAGGAGGAAAAACGGATGAAACATCAGGAACTCCTGCTCGAGATTCCCAAGTTGTATTGAGGATTTAAAATCAAGCTCGTCGTGCTCTTGCGTCACCAACACATATCTTCGTATTTTTAATAATTACCTACTAAATTTTTAGGAAATCATTGAATAATTGTGACACCTCAATGATATATTCTGAAATCAGCTTAAAAAATGATATTCATTCATTTCGCATTGTTATTTCGTCTATATTATTTAATTGTTTATGGAATATTTCTAACAAATTTTATATTAATTATAATATTTCTAATGCACAATATATTAATCTTCCTGGAATATGGATGGAGTATTACTTTGGAATATTCCGGGAATATGGATGGAATAAAGTGTGATACTAGGGTTACACTTTTTCTAGCCTCAATTTGGGTGCACCTCAAAAACCCAATAAATCACGACACTTTAAAATTCCGACAGTAACCCGTTTCGTCCTAAAACGACAAAATTTGTCGTCGGTTTTCATCCTCCGGAAGTTTTTTATGAAATTAAGGTTTCCGGTAGTTTTTGGGTATGCTCTGTTCAAATCTGAAGTCCGTTTTTCGATATCACTTTCCAGTTTTTCTTTATGGTCACTTAAATGAAAGTAAACTTGGAAAAAAGCGAAAACTTTTTTAGAAAACTGCAATTTTTATTACGAAGGAGTTCTAGAATCGTGTCAGACTTCAGAGTCCTGTGGCATAATGAGTTTTAGTTAAAGTAGGTCAATATTAAGATTTAAATTGCAAAATGGCGTCCTCTCAATGGCACTATTGATTCGGATTTTTTTTTTATTTCAGTTTTATTAAAATATTTCTGGTATTTTGTCATGTATTTTGATGAATATATTCTGGTGGATTATTTTTAAGGTTGTTAAATACAAATCCGTTATTATGTTTTGGAAATTCAAAATGGCGAATCCAATGTGACTAACCGAAATTTATTGGTATTTGGTATATAGAAGGTTTCGAAGTCACATTAGATCCGCCATTTTGAATTTGCAAAATTTAATAACGAATTAGTATTCAGTCACCTCACGAACAAACACTTCAAGATACCAGAAATATTTTAATAAAACGCAAATAACAACAAAAATGCGAATGAATAGCGCCATTGCGAGGACGCCATTTTGTAATTCAAAGCATCATATTCACCAACTTTAAGTAAAACTCATTATGCCACAGGATATTGAGACCAAACCCGATCGCAGAACTCCTTCGCAAAAAAAATGCAGTTTTCTGAAAAAGTTTTCGCTTTTTTCGACGTTTTCTTCCGTTTAAGTGGTAGTATTTAACGAATGGAAAGTGATGGCGAAAAATGGACTCTAGATTGGAAAAGAGCGAACAATCTTACAATATTATAAAGATATCCGTAAACTTACAAATTTTGTCGTTTTGGAACGAAACGGGTTAAAACACCTGACATTTTAAAAAAAAGAGACATTCAAACACCGGACGTTTCAAAAACATAGATTAAAAACCCAGACATTTCAAACTGCACACATATTTTGAAAGTCTGTTGTCTGAAAAGTCTGTTTTTTAAATATCTGGTTTTCGAATGTCTATTTTTTAAAATGTCTGTTTTTTAATAACTGTTTTTTTAAATGTCTGGTTTTTGAAGTGTCTGTTTTGCGATTTGTCGGGGTTTTGAGGTGCACCCTTCATTTGCATGATCATCCGAAGGAATGATTATAGGAAACCTATGTTTCATACCATTTTCGGGTATGCTCTTTTAGAATCAGTCCTTAAAATGTTATCGGCAACAAAATAAAATATGGCGCATTTATATGAAAAATATGAAAGATTTTTTTTTCAATTACTTTTTTCACATAGTAATCGCTGAAAAGTCTCATGTATTTCATCATAATCGGTGAAGAAGTTATAGTTTCACAGACAATTTTTAAAAATTATGTAACGAAACTCTTTCTTTCGCGTTTGCTTTAATACAATTGCTAGACATAAAATAAAATATATGAACCATGGATTCTATCTCATATGAGTACAAATTTTCAATAGTACAGTTAGATGCCTGAGTTGTTCTCTAAATAAACATTGATTAATTACAGCATAAAATCTGCAGCAGTAGATAAAAGTGGTAAATCGAAAACGAGCATGCAGCGAAAGAAGAAAAAGGGTGTTCGTAAGTCAAAGGACATTATTATGGACAATGGATTAAAAGATTCCAATGAGGAACAAAGCGTAAACAACAATAATAATACAGAAACGACCTCAAAAACGCAAACAAAGGAAAGAGTCGTGAAAGAAAGTGCAGACAAAGCGGCAGATCGAAAAGAGCCTAATACTGCGCCGATAAAGAAAACTACCAAAAGAGTTCCGAAAGGTGAGCTTATTTTTTAAATTTAAAATTGTTTTTCGGCTGCTATCGAAATAATCAGTTTTGTACATTAAAATTCTCTTTTATTGCGACGTTTATTACTATATCTTTCTTAGCTGGGTAGTGCTACGAATAACGGAAGAATGGGAAGCTAATTTCGGAATGACATTTTTTATGCTTTTAAGTTCTGACAAGTGGGTTAAGTTAAAGTTAATAATACTATATAAGCTGTCTGAAAGTGGCCAGATAAAAATGAATAATTACGAATTCTATAGCCTTGTATAAGTTACAGTCCACGAGATGAACACAAAATCAACTACATGAAAAACGATGAGTAGATATTTATAAAATTTGCAAATGCTATTAAAAATATCCGCTCGGCTGCTCAAAATGTCCTTGTTTGTAGAACTATCCATATACTATGCTACTTAGTAAATATTATAGTACAAGCAGGCTAAAAAGCTGCTTGTGCTACAATATTTCATTATGTAAAAAGGCAAAATGATTAATTTGCAATCACAATTCTTTCATGTATTTAAAATTTAGGTGAATTTTATTTACATTACAGAGTGATCAATTTATTTATACAATTGTTTTTAGTTATAGACATTAGAATTATGCAAAGGATACAATAAAAAAAAGAGTACTGAAAGACTCCTCGATTGAAAGAGGAAGATACATTTCAGACCTAATCAATTCGTACAACTGCTCGTTCATTTGATATCATATTTCAGTGGTTTTTCTAAAAAGTCGTACAAGTTATACTTAGAATTACGGTATCAGAGGTCGAATTTCTCAACTAAATTTTTTAAACTATTTTCAATATAAAAGTGTTACTTAAAAATTAGTTGCTTTAGGTTACTTTACACTCATCTAGTGCACTAATCGAATTGTATTTTGCATATAAGATACTTTTTCAACCAGTTTATAAAACTGCCAATGAAAAATTGTTTATTGAAAAAATAATGTTATGAAATAGTCTTCTTCTATTTTAGATAAAATTATCAAAAATTGGCAGAAAATGGGTTATTGTTATGCGTAAATAATACTGCACTCTCGCAATTTGAAATTGTGAAAAACTCACTATTTGAATCAGTGAATGACTACTCATTGCTGGGTCAGTGACCTTCATCATATTCACTGAACTAATACTGAAACAGCGAACGAATTTCACTGCTTAGCGTTGAAGTTTCACTGATTCAACAATTTTATTGTCTCGTAAAGCAACTTAATTTCACTGACTATAATAGTAAAAAATCACTGCTTCTCAGTGGTTTCCTTTTCACTATGGAAATCAACGACCGGTCTCTGAGAATCCGTGAATTTTCACTGTTTCATTCGAATTTGTCGGTGGACTTGATAACTTAAATCCAAATTCAAATTTCAAGATTTCAATAAACAACGGATTTAAGAAAACTAACGGGTTCAAACTAACCTAAAACTCATCTAACAGACAACAAACATTCTGCAGAATCTCTCAACGAAAGAATATTGGGATATGTCTGCAGATGCACCGTGTAATTGCTTGATGTATTTTAATGTTGATAACTTGGAAAATCTTATGTGGTATGCAGTGATAATCGTTCTTTTTTTAAAATATTTAAATAATGAAAATGGAGCGTCTTACATGTTGCATATCAGTCATTTTATAATTTTTTTATAATTTATATAATTTGTATCGAAACGTTTTATATCGGACTGACGGTAATACGTGGTGTGGATGCAGAAGGCTTTCAGTATATCTAAGATTGTCATCTCAGAACCAGTCAGTGATTTGGTCACTGAATCAATTCCACTGTTACAAGTAAATCAATTTCACTGCATTTATTTCACTGAGTCAAACAGTGAAATTTTACTGTTTCACCAGTGGCGTCTTTTCCCTGTTACGTGGATCGACTTCGATTAATTTTATCTTTATTATTGATAATTCTCTTTAATCAGGTTATATGAACTGTTTTATATTTACCATTATACTCCAATAGCTCACTCGTTTATGATATTCAAGGTATCAAATAAAACACTACGTTTAATAACACTTATAGGAAAAGACTTTATTCTGTAAATCCTTAGTGACGAGCTCCGGCTCAAGTCGCTTCCTGGACACAAGTGACTAGTTGATGAAAAAGGTCGTTGTATCTTTTCAACTTTTGAAAAGTTCGCGAACACGACCGAATTTGACATTCCGCGAAATATTACTAAATGTCAACAGTGACAGCTCGTTCGAATATCAAATTACTATGCAATATCAATACAACTAAGCCTAAACTCATACGCTCATACAACGCTCGCTTGCTACTCTCCAAATACACAAACATAGCATTAACTTTTAAATGGACCGAATATATTATATCTTACAATTAAAGCGGTACGTAACATCCCTATGGCACTCAATGACTATTCACTTAGAATCAGTGAATTTGCACTGTTTCAAATTTAGAGAGTAGAGAAATCTGATTTATTAATTAAAGCCAGAAACGAATCGTAAACAATCCTAAGAAGAAATCTAATTGATAAATCGTTACTGTATGTACCGTAGAAACCTGCTGCACTATGCCTCAAAACTTATAGTGTAAAAAAAAATAGTTTCATCGACTTCGGAAAGAATTCCGTATTTTTATAAACTATAAAATATATTGGGCCATTTTTATTACGTTGCTACTATTATAGTAGATTATTATAATATAATACTAGAAATGTCAGCGCCTGGTCTTCTTTTTATTTCTTCAATAACGATTTACAAGCTGTATTCAACATATTTAAAAGAATTAATATAATGAATAAACCTGGCATAATTGCGATAAATATACTAATAATTTTTGTAATATTGTTTCCAGAGCATTGCACGAAACTTACTGTGCAAAGTTTTTTGGCTATACTTCTGGGCGTTTTGGTACTTGGCTGTGTTTGCGCGCTACTCGTAAAACAATGCCTTTTATTATGCTATAGGAAACGTAATGGAAAATCAAATAGGAAAAATTCCAAAAGGTATTTAAATCCATCATGTATCATATTCTATTATTAACTTATCTAGTATAGAAACCCAAATAGCACTCTTTATTCCATTCATATTCTAGGAATAATACTAAAAAATTTACGAAATTAGAATCGTATTCAGCAACCTCAAAAACACAATGGCTACTTTAGATTTAAAAAATTTGCACATCCGAAAAATGTGGCCCTCAAAGTGTTAAAATGAAATAGGTACATATGGTCATCATATGATAGAATATTAAAATTGATTCATTATTAGGAAATTACATCTTGCTTGTCAGTGTTATTAGTGAATCTGAAATGAGATTAATGTATTTTACTTATGCTGTCTAAAAGTTATAAAAATGATTCGAAGTTCGTTTCAGGTTTATTACTCAGGGGATTTTTGGAGTAGCTGATAATAAGACTTAGTAAATTACTTTAAAATATGACTTTTGAAAAAAATTTAACCAGTATATCTTTTAAGTACAACTATCGAGTGTACCCTTGCAATATATTTTAGCTCACTCAAAGTAAGATATTGTATCGAAAATTCGATATTTGTAAAAAATGCGTCCTAAAAAATCATGTTGTTTTACTATATACGTCAAAATCATGTATAAATTTTAATTTTTTTAAAATTTTCTTACTATCATTCGAAAGAGCAGCCGTGAAAATGGTAGAATCGAGAAGTTTTTATTTTTTTCAAAATTTGTTTCATATTAAAAATAAGTGTTGAAGTTGCAGTCAACTTTCTATGCATTTGGACGTTAATGGGTTAAATAAGGAAATTGACCGAAAGTAAGATGTAATATAAATAAAACCACTTAACCAAAGGCAGACTTATGCACTTTACACTGGCTGATTTTAAGATGTAATCATTTTAAGTATTTGTTTTTACAATGTTCATAAGGAACTGCTTGGATGAATAAATTAGTTGATTATTTACTATTGTTCAGTGACATCGAAAAGATGTGGGTCGAAAAACTAGCACTCCTCTTGTCAATGTGTCTATTTTTTATGTGTTGGCTTTTTGATTTATCAGCTTTTTCATATGTCGGCTTTTTGATTTGTCGTTTTTTCGATCCGCAATCAACCAAAAGTCGCAAAAATTAAATAAAAAAGCATAAATTTTGAAATTGTGAAAAATGAACTGCTATTCCTTATTCCAGTATAAATGCTATGTACTATATTTTATTA
This sequence comes from Trichopria drosophilae, assembly GCA_030407085.1. NCBI lineage: Eukaryota > Metazoa > Arthropoda > Insecta > Hymenoptera > Diapriidae > Trichopria > Trichopria drosophilae. The sequence continues at coordinate 189,550,510 of CM059583.1, read as the reverse complement.
CGATTTGTGTTATTTCAATTTAATTTACTCCTTAGCACCTTTACTTTGTGATTAATTTTGTAATAATCGATGTTGCGGGGCAAGATGTAACTTGATTAATGCTTTTGAGAGTGGTTGCGGCTTATGTCCGGCAACTCACTCAGAAATTTACATCAAGATGGTCAAATGATAAATCGAATGGTAGTTCTTATATATTTACATAATTTGTTTACAGAAAATGTATTTGTTCTTTACTATAACACACATATTCAGACTGAACGGATATCTCAGTAACATATTATATTTTATGAAAAACTTGATTTGAAATATCAAAATCTATTTTTAGTTAATACTATTATTAAAAAAAAACCAATACGAATCATTGTTGTCCTTTCGAATGATAGTAACCATTTTAGTTTCATATGGAATAGTACATATCCCAGAGTTTGTCAAGCTTCTTATTCGAAAAACAATGAAATATAGAACCAGGGTCAGTAGACCAACGGAAGTATGACCACATATTTCTTGACTGAATAAAAAAGAGGTTCTTTCAACATCTTCCTGCGGGCATTTTCTTCGAAGAATCACAGCGTTAGCCTCTAGGTATTAATTTTAGATGGTGCGGCCAGATTAAAGTTTCTTTTCCTTTTAAAAGTGAGGCACTACAGGTCTCTCAAGAAAATATAATGTAATATTTGGAATATATGCAGCTCTGGTATTAATCATTTTTCAGTAATTTGATTTCAAAAAGTTTGCGAACGCGCATATATTATTTACTTGGTTTTCATTTTGTTTTTAGGTTTTACTAGCCGATAAAACCGACAAATTTTAACTTATTTATATATTATGAAGAGTAGTTACTTGTAAACATGTAAAACACGATTAATCTTTACTTCATTAGGAGTCTTACAATCAACCCCTAATCTAACTGTCTGTCATCGATCTTGATAAAACTTTCCATACTTGTTAAGCAATACAAAATAATAGATAGCTCATAATACAGCATTCTGAGAATGAAAACTAACCTTAGAGCCACCCCATATAAGTAGTAATAATATAAGGACACAATGAAAGGATTTTATTAAAATTTGCTGTTTTGGGGTTTTGACGGTCACTGATTACATATCTGAAATAATCAGATTGTAAAAGTTTAAAATGTCGAATGCAATCTGGCGGACAAATTTAAAAAAAAAAATGACTGAATTTTTATGAAATGTGTTACTAAGAGATTTTTGGGGTCGCTGATTATGAATCAATTAAGATGAACATTTCGTCTAACCGATTTAGTAATACTGCTAAAATATATTATTTGAATATAAATGTACCGTAGTTATATCGTAGTCAATATATATGGGGCATTCTTTGTGAAAAAAGCCACCCCACCTGTCTAAAAATCAGAAACACCTACTTAGGTCTATTTGGGCTCAAATTGTAGCTTAGAGTGTGTAGTTTCAAAAAATCACCGGTACTTTCCGAAAAACAAAATGGCATGTTGCAATATGGCGCCCGGAATGCGTGAAGCACGAACCGACATTATGTATTTCGGTAAAAATTCATTCACAAGAACAAAGAAAACATTTTTTTTATGCATATCGTACATTATTGTGTGCACTTTGCATACGTATATTACACATTCAGAAATTCAATATGTCCAATTCAATATGGCGGACGGAATTTAAAATTTATCATTTTAATTAGAAAAATACTCGGTCTGATAGTAAATTAAATTAGAAAAAGAAAACCTCTACTGCAATTTCTCGAAATTATGCATGTTTCTCGTGACAATAATTTATGAACAGATAAAATTTCACTGTTACCGCATCTTTTCTAATTAAAATGATAAATTTTAAATTCCGTCCGCCATATTGAATCGGACATATTGAATTTCTGAATGTGTAATATACGTATGCAAAGTGCACACAATAATGTACGATATGCATAAAAAAAAATGTTTTCTTTGTTCTTGTGAATGAATTTTTACCGAAATACATAATGTCGGTTCGTGCTATATTGTGCCATATTGCAACATGCCATTTTGTTTTTCGGAAAGTACCGGTGATTTTTTGAAACTACACACTCTAAGCTACAATTTGAGCCCAAATAGACCTAAGTAGGTGTTTCTGATTTTTAGACAGGTGGGGTGGCTTTTTTCACAAAGAATGCCCCATATATATGTAGTACATATTTACAAAAATTTGCGAATGTATTAAATTTAAAAGCTGTTCATATACTATTAAATATTTGTTTTAGTACATACAAACTATTAGACCCTGAAAAGGGTGGTCTGTCTTCGAGAAAACCCAGGAGGCTTCGTGGTGGCAAGTCTCCGAGAGGGAAGAAGAAACGCGATTCGTACAATCTGGTGAATACTGGAACGCAAGATAGTAGTCCCAATCGTAATCGGGCAAATTTACCTGAACAGAAAGAAACAGGTGGAGGTTGCTGTGCTTCCTGCTGTAAATCGAAGAAAAAAAAGAAGAGAAAAAGGTAGCCAAACGTAGGATACCATCAGGATGCAGGAAATTCGTATACGGATGTATTTATATTTAATTTTAATGCCTAGAAAATGAGTACGCTATTTGTTTTTATACTGTAATATTTATTGTATCATTTAAGCAATGTATTGTGGTAGATCTTATAGATCTAATAAAACGAATTTAAGGGGTAAAGGTGACTTTATTACTATGTTTTTGTTCTTACATGAAAAAAATGTTGAGCATATTTTTCCATGTACTTCATTTTTTAGAAGAATGTATCAAGATACTCAGAAGAAATGAGAATTTCTGGTAATATTTGACCACTCATAGAATAAGACACTATAAACATAATATTTTTGTGGGATATTGATTTCAGTCATGAGTAATTTTACAGATATGTCTGAGAGTAATTACATTACTAAATAACAAATCCCATCATTTAAAATAGTTAAATGTTCTTCACAAGTGTTCAATGAAAACAAATCAGACAAATTCAACGAATGTTAGATAGTTGGGGGAAAGTAGCCAAGGGAATTTTGTTTCTAGTTAGATCGACCGTGTCGATAATACTGATTTTACTCTTTGTATTTAAGTTAATAGTTAGTCATTAAATTCATTAAAACTCCTAGTTAAACTGAAGCAATTTTTTAAAACATAGTCAAATTAACGGCTGACAAACTACTTAGTTTTTTTAACTGTGATAGAGTAATTATTACATGTAATGACATTCAGTTCAGAGCCTATTAAACTACTCGTAATAGAAAAAGAGTAATCAATTTTATTAAGGATTTTGTTCAATGTGGTAACAATTACAACGTTTCAAAGTAAATAAATTGTTTTATGATCCCGATAGAATAATCACGTCAGAAACTGGCTGTACTCAATCCAGGAATATCTGTATTTGTTGGATACAAAAATTTCCAATTATATTTTTGAAAATATATACAATGGGACGTTTCGTGTCAACCGGATCATAAGTGTACACAAATTTGGATTAACCTATCAAGCAGTTTTAGGGGGTCAAAATGGTCGTCTGGTCAAGCATTTTCAAAACAGTTCTAACTTCCGAAAATATACAATTTTATACATTTTTTGATCATTTTTTTATTTTTCAATTTTTGATTTCATATTTGCGGAATAACTTCTTTCTCGTTACTTTCTGTATGGTTTATCGATTTTGTCCATTCTTAGTAAGTTTTTGTAGCGGAACAACATTTTGGTTCGCAATTTGGCAAAATCCAGATTAAAGTGCATTCATCAGAAACCTGAGTTTACTTCACCGAAGGTTTTTGATGCGCTGAATCCAAATCTGGTCGCAGAATTGCTCTATCACGTCAAGATTTTGCGATATTCTAAAATACTTAACAAAAACTTTAATAACTCGATGAAAAAAAATAGGATTACTAAAAGACCATTTTAAAGCTGGTGAATAGCACATTAATCTGCATTTTACCAAATTGCGAACATTTTGTTCGGATACGAAAACTTACACGAACGGTGATTTTTTATTTTCAGAAACTGACTTCAAATTCGTAACCACAGATTTAAAGAATGCGTGACTTCCAAGTTTTTTTTAATTCGCTGAGTTTTAACATTTTTCACAAATGGTTGCGATATTACAAATAAACATACACTTTTATCGATATTTTGTGTCCAGAATTTGAATGTTTTCTTTCCAAAATTCGCCTAACTGATAGCAAATTCATTTTGGACAAGATATTTGTATCTTGTAGAGGTATACTAATATCAGATTTTGACAATTGTTGTCATGCACCATTGCGAAGAACGGTTCTTGGCGAATAAGAAATGAGTTGTACCAAATTTTTCTCGGGGAGTTTATATGCTAAAATATAGAATACAATGGAATAAAATAAATTTTTTTTAGTTTGAGGCTTCAGGGCTGAACTCTTAAACTAACCATGCATAAAAATTGTAGTAATATAATGAACAGTGAATTCAGAACATAAAAGTACTGTAATAATATTAAACATAGTAATAACAGCAATAAATGTGTACAGAATTAGAAGTCGTACAGTTGATTTAGCTCCAGTTAAAGAATGTAGCGATTTATTAACGAAAACAAATTATTTATTTATTTATTTATTTTATCAAACCAACGGGACAATGTCCGTTTTACAAAATTATAACATAAAATTAACAAGTATATAGCAAATAACAAAATATAAAACGAATAGGCATTAATAATACTGTAATTGAACTGAAAGTGCGATTTTTTTAAAAGTCGTTACGTCCGTTACACGCTGAACACTTTGTAATGAATTCCACATCCGACTTAATCGAGCAGAAATGGAGTGGTAACCAAAATTATTTTTATGACATTTTATAGCCAACGCATTCGTTTTACGTGTATTATAACCTCCCTCGTTTACTGTCACAATACTCCTCAAGTCTCTGTATGAGCCATCCAGATTGCGAAGTTTATGTGCTAACATTAAAGCAGAGTAAGAATGTAAAGATTCAATTGTGGGTGTACTGGTGATAATAGAAATGTTATGGTAATCATGGTCAAAATAACTCATTGGATTTCCCATTTTAAAAGATAAATAGCGTAAAAACTTTCTTTGAACCGATTCCATAACATTAATTTGATATCCCAAATATGTTCATATAGGTGCACAGTAGGTTAAAATGGGCAAAACCAGAGACTTGAACAGATATTGCACAGTTTTCCAATCCTTAAAATCTATTGTAAATCTTTTAAGAAAACCTAGCGCCTTTGAGGCTTTGACGAAACTTAAATTAATATGATCACAGAAAGAGAAGGCACTATCTATGATTACCCCTAGATCACGAATTTTATCCACTCTGATGATACATTTATCAATAATTTGATAATCAAAGACGTATGGAGATTGTGCTCTGGTGAAGGTAATAATATTACACTTTGAAAAATTCAAAGACAGTGCATTCTTCTTGGCCCATAATAACAGAGAATCTAAGTCTCTTTGCATCGCTGAGCAATCAAGTGGCGATTGAATGAGTTTGAATAACTTAATGTCATCTGCATATATCAGCAATCGAGAGAAATTTAAAGTCGAGTTAACATCATTTATGAATAAATTAAATAGTATGGGTCCATGCGACCCCTGAGGAACACCAGAAGAAACCATAATGGAATCTGACTTAAAATCATTCACCTTAACAATCTGTTTTCGATTGGTAATATATGAATTAATCCATTTTAAGAGCGATCCTGAAATTCCCATATTTTTAAGTTTAGAGATCAGTAATATATGATTCACTGAATCAAATGCCCTACTAAAATGTAAATAAACAGCATCTACTTGTCGACCGTCAATAAGATTCTTTGAAACAAAATCGCTAAATACTAATAAATTTGTTAACGTAGACCTATTCTAAATGAATTATATATAATTTATTACTTATTAACCAATCAACTTTTAGCCTAAGAGTTCGCAATCGCGAAGAAATCGAAACCGCTTCTATTTGAAAGATACAATAGTTATATATAGTGTCAAACTTCATGCAGAAATTTTGTATTTTTGGGCGTCAAAGGGTGAAATGGGTTGTTTTGCAATTGTATGCCACATTGCCTTTTTCTTCATTATAAAATTTAAAAATTTGAGAATTAGCTATTTACAATAATTTTCATTTTATTTGTACGGAAAAGAAGAATGTTATACTGTTTAAATTTTCACTTACTACAAAAGAATCCCGAACTTGTCAAAAAACTTAAATTTTGACATATTAAATATCACTTTTCTCTGCACTTCAACGTGACACTTCGGATATCACAGGTAAACAAAGTAACGTTTTATTGGTCAATGTAATCCAATAAATGATGTCAGAGATAAGAGTTTTTTGAACATAATTTGAACATAAACAATAATTCGGTAAACATTGCAAAATGTAATACATACACATGCACATAAAAATACATCGAGTTTAGATATTAAATTACACGATTTATTCATTTACAACAGATATAATGTATTTCTTATACACCACACGACATTTCTTACAAAGGTCGGTCACCCACAATTCTCATTATCTTGATTAATAGTTGTATCAACGTCGTTAATGCTACCATTTTTGCTTCGGGGAATATTATAGGTCGATAACCGAAAATTATATTTCAGAGAATCATCCTCAATTTTTTGTATGAACCTTGCCGTGATTGTAAGTTGTATTATAGTTCTATACATATAAATATACAAATAACAAGTAAAAAATGTAAATGAATAGGCAGAAAAAAATAGTTAGTCTATAGCAGGTTCAATTGGATTAAAACACCTCATTTTAAGGTTTTGAAGGAACTTGAATATTGAAATTAAGTAAACCTGAAATTTGCGATGTAACAGTATGATAGTTATTGGGTTGAAGAATTCCAAAGCTTCGTGATTATAGTTCTTTCAGTGCGACTTCTTGTGGGTTTCTATCATATCAATAGAGTTTGACAATACGATAACATTTATATTTGGTCGGAAATGTCGAAAAATTAACTGCAGTTTATTCGAAAATAATATTTGTTTAACCAATAAAACACGGGAACGAATAAAACAATAGTAATTCGCATTCTTTAAAAAAAAGAAGTAAAACCATTCTTAATAAGTTCATTTATAGAAAATAATTATCATAAAATCTTATGCGTAGTAAATTTTCCTTAAGTGGAAAAGGTTTGTAAAAAATTTAATTCTTTTTGGATACACTGATGTATAAAGAAACAGGTATAACAAACATAATTTAAACCTGTATTTAGGTCCTTCTCAGAAATTTATCATTATAAAATATAATATAAAATATACAATAAAAATAATGTAAATGAAAAAGTGGTACCATTTTCAATGAATGATGAAGCAAACTGATCAGTTTTTTTAAATTTTTCGAAAACGAATATATTAGAATTAAAAATTAAATTTTGTATATATAAGTCACAATTCTAATTGTTAGTAAAAATGTAAAAAGATAATTTATAAAAAATATTATATTTCCCCTTAACTTAATAAAATTAATGAAAATGCATGTAATGGTCATGAATGGAAATAAACTTATTAAAAATTGCAAAAATTGTCATCGTTGCCTTGAATCTAAAATTTAAAAAATTTAAGTCATAATGACTTAGTACGAAGAAATAAAATTTAAAAAATATTTTTTATTTATTTTATCAACGACCTATATGTAACGACGACTAAATGAATACTAAGTTCATTTATAGCTTTTGTAATTCGTAAATGATGCTGTTTTATTTAGGGATTTCGAAATAATAATAAATTTGAATTTTCGTCATTTCCAGTTATATTTATTAATTTTTGTAAAATTGTACAATATAGAGTTATTGAAAGTATTAGACTAATTCGATTGGAAGACATATTTGCGTTCGAATGTTCAAAATTCTGAAATATAGCTCGAACGAGGGATATTAAAAAAGGGAGGATGAAATCGAATCATTATATTTCTCATAAATATGTGGTCTACACTGAGTGAAGTTTAAGACATCAGCAGTAATGGGTATAGTGGAGCAGAGAAGTGTTATGACCTAAGCAATCTCCTCTGTAATTCACTACTATGACCAAGACAACTGTATAATAATAAGAATAATGATAATAATAAATAAAGTGAATCCTTACTCCACGAAATTTAAAGAGGATATTTTTAATATATATAATTTAAAAAGATGAACTGTTGTAATTTATAAAAAATACTTAAATATAAAATTTTAATTGCTATAATTAAAAAAATCAATTTATCGGGAGATTTCATATTCTCAAATAAAAAACTGAGCTGATTGCATAAAATTAAGTTTGTATGTGCCATTTACTGGTTTGAAGCAAAGAGATTATTGCTGCATAAAAAATTGTATATCTTATGTAACATATACTGTGCTTAAGGTAGACTTGGTTTGCTTTGTTGAAATTGAGGCAGGTTATATAAAATTCCTAACAAACAAAAACAAAAATATAAAAATTGTAAGATGGAGTAAAAAATAAAAAACGAATGCAACCAAGCTTAACCTTCTCGTGTGTGTCAAACGTAACCAAATTTAAAAACTTTTATAATGTTCAATTATAACCACTCAATAGTGAAGAAAGTATAGTGTATATTTTTTAACCAGTTAAAATAGTTTCTTCAATGCTTGTTTTATTCATTGTATTATTAATTTTAACCTGTACAAAAAAAGTATGGACCACAATAGATGTTAACCTAGCAGAATACGAATATCTAGCAGCGCATTTGGATCCCTTCGAATGTCGCCGATTAGTCGCTGCATTGCATTATACTTCGTATGAACTTCCGTCAAACATTGATGCTGCTGGTAAACAGTATTTTACATAAAAGATTATTACAATTTCAGTTTTGTTTTAAAAAACACAGTACTTTATATTTAATCTATTTTCCTCAAATTTGTTAAAGTTTGTAAAGTGCAAGGACAATTAAAATGTCATTTAGCGCTTGAAAAGATATTTAAATAACAATATAAAGGAAAGTTGTTTGCATCGCAATATCAAACATTTTAAAACGAATATTATGCTGTCTTAATAAGTTTGAATTGGTTAGGATGCCATTCGAAATATCGAATTTTACTGCTTCAATTGCAACAATTGAAATAAGTCACCTTATTTAATATGTTTGTCAATTTCAAGATTGGAATTAAAAAAGGGAATTTTTTATCATCTATTCATTCCTAACCTAATAATATCCGGTAATCAGCACCCTAGTAATCGAAAATGGATTGAGAGTAGGATTTAGTTATATGGTATGGATTCAAAAGCATTCAGTTCAATTTACAATTTGTCAGAAACAATATTGAATTCCGCTGAATGCAGAAAATAGTACTCGTGTTAATCCGAAATCATCCACTTGAATCCAAAAATAATACCGTCGAAAGTAGAAATAAAGGTGAATGAATCCGATTATAAAAAGTCGAATTCACATCAATCTTTGGGAATCAATTTCAAGCCAAAACTAATATAGTCGAAATACACATGCAGCTGAGATATCTGAATCCAAAAAGTCGAATTGAAACAAGTATCTACGAATCCATCGGTTTCCAAAAATAATATCCGTGGAAAAATCACGAACTAAAAATTTTTAGTTTAATTAATGACCAGTTTCTGGCTACTAAACTTGTATACAGTCCAGTTCGTGAATAATAAATACGTTTACTTTTCCATGTTAAATGTAACAGTTTCGTGGATAGAATTTAGATTAGACCTTTTTTTAGATAAATTGCGCACAATTTTGGCTAAGTTTAAGGGTAGCGTAACTCGAGTCCCATTTTTATGTCTAATTTTTTGTCCATAACTTTGGTAACATAATCTGGATGTTTTTCTAAAAATAATTATGAGTTTGAGTATGAATTTTTTCAGCATATATGTTGCTAAGAGAAAGATATTTTGCAGGAGTTTTATAGTTAATATGATTACTTTGTTTATCAGTTTTAATATGAGTAAAATCATCATCATCTGCATCATCTTTATTATTGTTATTATTTCCACTATTGGTTATGAACCATTTCTGGTTCACTCGCGGCTAAACGAATCAATTGTAAACTATGTTTATACCTCGTTATTTCTTTGTTTTTAACAATCAATTTTGTCGAAGTCATCACTGGGAAATTGTAGAGTAGTATCATATAACTTATCTTTTACACTAACAATAAGTAAAAAATGTTATGTATGACGTGAAAAAGGGAAAATCCTTGAATAACGGCAGGAAAAAACGTCAGGAGGTTTTCTGCGCTACAATAACAAGAAATTGGTGTTGTTAATAAATTTTGACATTTTACTCTAAAAACAAAAAAAAAAACACTTTCGATCGCCGTGTTATCACTCGGATTAAAGATGAGATTGTAATTATTATTAAAAACAAGTCCAGCATGCGAGTCTGGACCTAATTTGTGTTTATTTATCATTCTAAACATGCTGATATGAAGTTGAAATCGTGACAATTTTACCTAAAACACAGAAAAATTACAATAGTTCGTAAACTCTTGAGCGCTGTCATGCGGATTATTGGATGTACGGTTTTAATTATTGTTTTAAAAATAAGAATAGCGTGCTGGACTTATTTCAGCATTATGTTAAGTAATGCTTTATTTTGAATTTTGTGCTTATATGTGCAGATTATAATGTCCTAGGTACTAAATTTGCTGACATTTGATACTGATTTAAAAAGACGACTTTAAATCGACTCAAGCTTAAGGTGTATTTAAATCACTCTCAATGCTTGTTATTTTTCTTGAAAGAAATGCCAGGCATGCATCTTTTTAATTTTTAATTATTTGTTTACTTTTTAATTAATTTTGTTTATTTTTACTTTCTATTATGCATTTTTTTGCATGTATGTTATATATCATTTTGCATGTCTATATATTTTTTTGTTTTCATGGTTATATTTTTTTTTATATATTATTTGCCTTTTTCTTTCCTGTTTAGATTCATTATAATTGCATGATAACAAATCATATTCATATACCAGTCCGTTCCAAGTAACTGTCGAATCGAAACTGTATTAACTTTATAATTTATGAATTATATAATTGTTCTTTTTTTTTCTTTTTTTTCTTTTTTCTTTTTTTCTTTTACCTTTTTTCGTTGTTAATTTCATCACTAGTTGAGATTATAAATATTTCGGTAACTCCTAGCGTTTTGAGAATCCGAGCGATTACGACGCAAGGTTTTTAAACTATAGCATTTTAACATCTAATGTAATTTGTAGGTATAAGCCGTTAACTATATTAATTTTTAAATTCACCTGGGTTCAGTTTATACTTGTTATTTTTCATTTACTTGCATGATTGCAGCTTGTTAAGTAAAGTATTCTGGATTTGCTCATATTTCTCGCAAAATTCCACAAAAGCTGAAATCAAAATATGGAAAGTGTTTATAAATTATCAATTTTTGCATCCACAATTTTGTGCTTTGGATGAATTCACGATTAACATCGACTTTTTTACGTAGCGACGTTGTTACAGGATGAGATCTTGGATGTTACAAAAAATAGACATAGAGAAAAACAAAATAAAAAAAAAAGACAGAAAACTAATTTATGAATTATAACAGGTTTTCATAGCAAATAAATTAGATTTACCTCGGTGTTTATGTTCATTAATTGCCTGTTTTTCAAAGAACGAAAAGTCGATGAGGGGATCCCGTGTCTTCGGCAGCTTCTTCATTGGAACTCTGCAGTATCCGAGGGTAAGGGTGGTACTCACGAACAGATAGAGCGTCGGCTCCGACAATTGAATAGGAACGACCTGGCGGACTGGTTGGGCAAAACAGTTTTCAAAGAACTTGGCAAAGATTTGGAGAGACTCATGACTTCACCCTTTGGAGAACTTGGGCAGACAGAGACGGACGTATCGTAAGGACTAATTGTGTTTTGTCTGCTGATATAAATACGAACGATTCATTTATTGTTTTCAGTTGGGGGCAAAATAATAGAATTAATAATAATAAATATATCTTTACTTTTATTAAATATTAGCAAAACAACGCTTCTTTATTTGAACCTAATATAGAATAAGAATATAAAATTTAACGATATATTTTATTCCACTAACTAATTGCTTGGCCTTTAAAATTACGTTAAACTATTAACATTTCGTATCACGTTTTACAGGTTGCATCCAAATCGCTTAAAAATTTTCACTCTTGAGTATTCGGAGTCGCTAATTACGAATTACGAAGTAAGAATTTTGAAATTGAAAATGGCGGCTCAACATTTTAAAATCTACATCGGAATAGAGGAAATTTTGTATTTGTGGGATTTCGACGTCGCTGATTACGAATTCGAAGTAAAAAATTTAAAATTTAAAATGGAGACATCAATATGGCGGATTAACATTTGAAAATTTACACCGAATAAGACAGAACCCCGTATTTGAGGATTTTTGGTCTTGATGAGTACAAATAAAAGCATGGAATTCAAAATGGTGGATCCATTATGACGGGTCAAATTGATATTAGGTGATGCATTTTATCAGAGGGTTTTCGAATTGAATAACAACGAACATGAAAACAGAATTTTTAGTTCCGAAAACACTAAGAATGAGTCAATATGGCTTTCAATTTTGAAATTATGAATTCAAATACCTGACCAACGACCTCGAAAATCATCAAATATAGATTTTTGTCTAATTCAACGTAATTTTAAAAATTTTATTTGCCATATAGGATCCGCCATTTAGAATTTAAAAATTCTGACTTTGAATTCCTAATCACCGACTTCGAAAACTACCAGATACAGAGTTTTGTCTAATTCTATGTAAACTTTAACATTTTGATGGGATATATTTCATCCGCCATTTTGAATTTCAACATTTTGACTTCGGATTCTCAATCCGCGACACGAAAAACGTATAAATGATAACTTTGCCATATATGTATGTCTATAGGGACAATTTATGTACAAACGATTTATTTTGAAACCCGGTATTTTTGGGGTATACTATTGTTTATAATATTGCTTATATTAGTATATACTAGCTAAACACCTCAGGCTTATAGAAATTGAAGAATGAAGTACGCAGAATGATAATTGGGTTTCTAAGATGAAAAAACAAACGAACAAGAACTGATCTCTGTAGGGGATTAAAATAACCCTTTTTCGCCTTGATATACCAAGATTTAGATACAACTTTGAGCAGTTACAGGTTTATTCATCAAAATTAAAATGAGCAATCTACCTCAACATTGATAAATTTATCATATAACAAACTGAACATTTTAAACACACCATTGCCTAAGTCCATGCAAATTCAATAAAAAACTAATAATAATATTTAGTTATAAAAACTATATTAAAGATTGAATTAAAGGTTGTTACATTTTTCAACAAGAATATAAATAACGTCAGAACTATAAATTACAAGTTATTTACAAATAAATAGTATAAAAAGTTAATTGCTTTATATTAAATTATATGGGCATATCTCCAGAACTTTTAACATTTCAATACGATTCTAAAACTAATTTTTTTTAAGGAACATTTTTTAATACAATTGCTTTACTTCATTGTAGATAAAATAGTAGAAAACACCTGCCGTAACTCATTTTTAACGCTTGTCGTTCGTTTATTTTATTTGCAAGATTACTTTAGTGACGAAAGCTTCGGAGAATTTCAATGCAACTCCATGCTTCAATGTTTTCAACGTCGCTTTTCAATTTTATGGGGTTAAAATTGAGATTCAGCCAAAAAGAATTCCAATATGGCGCCTATATTGAAAAAATATAGAAACATTTATTGTTATGAATTTTTTTCGAGCCATTAGAACATTGGAATCCGCTTAAAACTATGCTCAATGGTGCACAAAACACTTGAATTTTAAGAAATATTTCAATTTTTACGCCATTTCATTTTTAACGTTATCAAAATGGAGTCCAGAATTAAAATTTGTTTACAAAAATTCCAGATGCTGTAACTCGAAAATTATGAGCTTTTCCAAAAAATAGTAAAAGTAATAAATTCTTAGAATTAATTCAGAAATTTAATAGAATTTTGACAGATTTTCTTTATGGTATATTCAAAAATTTTGTACTTAATTTTTCTTAAAAGTTAAGAAAAAATTGTAGTATATTCCGTTTTTGTAAATTCTAAGGAAATTTTTTAGCTATTTTTTCCAAAAGTTGATAGTTTTACAGAAAAAAAATGTCAAATGTTATGGTTCAGGATGTTATCATAGAATTAGTACTGAGTGATCATTTTATTATGAGAATGTACACTAACGATTATAAACTCAATAAGCGCCTATCTTCGAATGGAAATCCCGATTTACTAATGCCTAATTTCAAAATCATTCGTAAGATTAAATATAATACATAACCGGAATTATATGATATACCGAAAAACTGTCCATTCGAAACTATTGAGATCGCCGTTCCTTAGTCGTCACTAGTTGGTTTAATATTCAATTTTATTCATCCCACAAAAATCATAATAAGACTTTGCGAGGAAATACAAAATTACAAGTTACAAAATTACATTGCAGGAGTCATCTTGGAATCCCAATTTTTTAAAAATCCTGGTGGGACATTTAAATGTTTTTGAAATATGGATGCAATTTATCTTAGGAATTCTAAACGTTTCTAAATGTTCCAAGGAATATTCTAGGGACTTCAAGGGAATATTGTGTGCTAGGACATTCAGTAATATTCAAGCAAGAATTGTTAAACACATCTACGTAAATTTAAAACAATCCCAAAAAGAAATATTGAAGAAACTTCAGAAATTGAATTCACATATCGATCACTCAATTAATATCAATAGTTTGAATCAATTTTGATTTGCAGAACTCTAACAACGAGATTCTAAAGAGAAGCTCTAAAACTGTAATTCTTGACTGTTTTCAATTTTTTAGACGGCGTTTGGATAAAAACTTAAAGCGTGGAAAGTTGTGCCCAAATTTTAGACGAGGACGAAACTTCTTAATGACCAGGAAGACGCAAAGCATATACTAATTTACGGCTTTTGTTTTGATTGATAACAAATACATTTTTTGACATTGAAAAATTGTAACTTTTTCAAATTCTGAACCTAAAATGTGGTTATTGTTATCTAAAACAAAATGATGACTCGTAACACATTTTGTGTAAGAAAACTTGGCTTTATAAAATCAAAACCATTTTTATCACTATTTTGACATGAAAGCCGAATGGAGCTCGTCTTAAAAGTGCAAAATATAGCGTCATCGAGTCTTTACAGGAATTCACTGTTATTTTGCGAAATTCGACATGGTATACCTGAAAATGCCGCCCAGGTGTCAAAAAACGGTATAAGATGTTGACATTATAAAATTCTTTAAAACATCAAAATTATTTTCGATTCAGATAGATTCATCATCATTAATTTTTTTAAACTAATATTAACTTAGTGATCTCAAAAAGAAACGAGTTTCAGGTGTTCGAAGTTTTTAAGTTTGTTACAGTGTAATCACCACGTATTCTTTTCTTGGCGATATTTTGATGCTTATAATATTGAATTTTATAAGTATAATATTAAAAAAGTATATATATTTTATAAGTAACTATGGATTTTCATAGCTGACGATACGCGGAGGCGATTGTACTTTCGTGACAAGTGCCACTCGCTTTCTGATTAAAATTGTAATTAGAATACTTGGTTTTTATAACCTGAAATACCTTTTTATTTATGATAATAATAACAAAATTTTCTCTGAAGTGTCATAAAGAGGAGTTAGTTTTATTTTCAAAAGGGTTTTAGGAAAATGTCATACGAAATGAAAGCCGTAAATTTGTGGTACATTTTGCGACCACCAGGTCGTCATTAAACCAGGAATTAAACAAACACCAAAGAATGTAAAATTTGTTCTCTTTACACATACGACTACAATTATCTCGAGATACTTATAGTAAGAAGACATTAAACACAGGTCGAAAAGTAGGGCATATTAAAATTAGTTAATAGGAAGGAATTGCACTATTTAATATGTGGTTTAAAAAATTGTTAACGTTGTTTGCGCACAGCTTCTAACTTAATATAAGTTTTAGTAAAAGTAAATTTCACGGACTATAAGTAAAATCGAATTTTACAGTCCCCCATACCGAAATAATGTTCATGATAAGGTCGTACAATTTTACGGTTTTATGTTATGGATCGATACTCGGATTGGTTTCACTGATCCTCATATGCTGCGATCAGTTTCGGGCCATTAAAATAACTTTTACGGCCTTATGACGAAAAATACAAATGTAGTACAACAGGTTATTGACTTAATCTGGTAATTGTAGAAGTAAATTAAAAGAGCTTGAACATTACAAAGTATGCAATTGCAATCACATACTTTATTGTGTACTTATAATACAATTTTGAATTTAACATAAACGCAATGAACGTACTAAAAACAAAATTATTTATGAAATTTCATTCAACTGGACGTATTGTAATTTTTGAGTACTTTGTGAATTACATTAATGCAAACTTGAACAAAAACTCTTCTTCCGTAAATCAAAATATTAGTAAAAGTTGATAGTTTCATTAGGTGTCTTAATTATGCTTCCAAACAATGGCTTGCTCAACAAGGAATATAAAAATAGTTATTTTTACCCTAATGTAATAAAAATACAAAAAAGGTTAGTCAAATTTATAACTTATGATGTATTAAGCACATGTTAATTTGCTACCTTTAATAACCAGTTCTTTTCCCGTGGGCTTGAACATGTACAATGTAAGAAGTAAACTTCCAACAAATATTGCAAAATTACGAAAATTGTATAAAATTACAATTTGTATTATAAGATTTTAATGTGTTGGGACTTCCATCCCTTCCCCTCAATCGGCATGGTGCACCTGTCACCAGTCCCTTCCTTTGCGCCCTTGTTACGCAATATACTATTTGCAAATCTGTTGACATTATGCTCAGTTTTATATATCAAAAACTAGCCGCAAACTGTACCTATTTCATATATATGTTATTAATTATTTAATTCCAAGACCAATACAAGGCTCAAATGGTTTATCCATATATTCACATTTTACTCAAATTTCAATATTTTCAGTCAATGTCAAAAAGATCCTTCAGGCGTGTTTATCGATTTCGCGCCCCAGGCAAAACTCGTGAATAACCGAGTTTCTCTCGAGTGACATAAGCTCTACACTATCGAAAATCGATAATATCGTCCGCTATACCTAATATTTTATATAGAAATACATTGATTTATTTAAATGGTTAACAAAATTTTGCGTAAAATATCTGATAATAACGTTTAGTAGAGTAAGAAAGAGTACGAGAAAGGATTAACATGTTGATGACAATATGGGCGTATCTCCAGAACTTTGAAACTTTCGGTTGTCGTACATTATGATACGTTAAAGATTGTCACAAAATTTTTTAAACATTATAATTTAATAAACCTTTGTGCGCTTTAAATGTATAATTTCTTTAATAATGACTATAATAACGTAGGAACCGATGAGTGTAAGTGAAACGAGCAAATTCGACATTTTCTTGTGAGTGATAAGGTTTGTTTTTTCAGTTTAAACATCATAACTTTTTTAACGAAGAATTCCATGCCTGTAGCATATAAAATAAGTAGTTGGATATAAAAGTAAATAAAACAGCCTTGAAACAAGGATGGCACACGTAGAAATAAATTATACACCTTCAAACTTGGAGGACAACCTTTTTTAAAATGTTACAAATCAGCACTCAACCTGGAATAACTTTTTTAACAAAAATTTCTACACAATTATACAAGGAGGTTGCATTATCCATACAATAAGAAGTAATTTTAATCCGTATACGGATGTGTGCCATCTATACATAGGAAGTACGGTGACTTCAAAAGTTTCCAAACGTAACTTATTACAAAAAACCATATATTTAAATAGCACATGTTAAATTTAGCTCGTAAATACTTTTAACTCCGCGTAATTTCTTCTTACATATTATCAAAATATGTATAGAAATTAACTTCTACACTGTCCATAAAATGTGTACACTTAATGGCATATGGTCAGTTGCTCCTATTCAAAATACAGTAATAAATTAACGGATTTAATTGAAACTTGGTACATAGAGGTTTTTGGAATCGCTGATCAGTAATCTGGTGTCAGTTTTCAAAAATTCATAATAGTGCACCTAATATGGTGAAAGAAATTTTTTAAAATTGATCGGATTGTCTTGAAATTTATTATTCAGGGAAATTTAGGGCCGCTGATTATGATATCTGGTGTCGTCGGTTATAAATTCAAAATGGCAGATCCAATATGATGAAATATTTTAAAGATCTTTAGATTTTAATATACGTTTCTATGTAAGAGTTTTTGGGATCTTTAACTGCTAATTTTACAATAAGTACTCCCAAATATAAATTTTTATGATAACTCAGTAATTTTTTTGAAAAATAATCCTCCATATTCGATACGTCATTTTGAATTTTGAAATGTTAACATCAGATTCATTATCAACGACCTCAAAAACCCTCAGATATGAATTTTTGCGAAATTTCAATAATGTTTTAAAAGTTAGTCTGCCATATTGGATCCGCCATTTTGAATTTTGAAATTTCATATCAGATTCGTCATCAGTGACCTTTGAAACCGTAATATACCAACTTATAATAATATCTAGTTATGGAAAACGTGTGTCCATTTACTAACCGCTTTTACAGGTAAGAAACTAGTGCGCATGTGGGTTAAGAGGTGCAAAAATGAGTTACGCGAATTGTTTCCTATTATTCGCAATTATGAATTTCCAATATATAATCTCTTTGAGGGCGTATAAAGCAGGTCTGTACCACCTTTGCTGATGATTCTTAGTAGCACAGATTAAGATGAAACGCCATGAAAGAAACAGTATGCATTTTTCAATGCATATTGTTTCTTACTTTTCGATCGATGATATAGTTTATCTTAATTTATTAACTACTGTCGACCGTAACAGAAAGTCGAGTTGCATTTATTAAAATTAGTGATGGTTACTCCACTAACACAACCCGTGTTGAAATGTAGGCCAAATACGATCTCTTTCAAATTTATCAGTATTTATTTTGCTCGTTTGTACCAGGAAACATTTAATCTAATATTTTCATTTATATGAAATTACGAGTGAAAATGATTATTTATTTATATATTGTTTATTTCCTATTATCTAGACAATACCGAAGACAATAAAACTAGTTTCAACATGTGCTAAAAATATATTTCAATTCTGACATTAAACGACTTTTAATGTCAGGCCTTAAATTTAATGTGTCACAAAACAATTCATGTATGTATCTCGAATTTAATGTCATTATCCATAGAGTTTCATGCATGCCCCAGAAATGGGATCGCTGCTAACGCTTGGAATATTCGATAAATTTAATGTTCAGTAGTCTCCTTATGTTAACTTGACCAGTCAAGGAATATGTCAGTTCTTCCCAGTTTTAATATCTTTTCTCTTTCTTATCAGAAGTATACGAGAGAAAATAATAAAAAAATATTAAAATATGGGTGGGGGGTTAAAGTAAAGGAGGGCCTTCTATACAAACCTCTGCCAAATATATTTTTTATGTTTATTGAAATTTCACATACATAACTGAATACTACAACATTAAAAATCGTGAACATGCACAGTCAATTACATTTTTATATGCAGGAAACATAATGTAAAGTGCCATAAGCCTTATTCTCATGTGGATTAGGACATATTTGGGCTAATCCACAGAACTTTTGACTTTTATGATATTTTAAGATTCACTTATATAAGTTGTACAGAACTATTTATAAAACTTTGCTATCTACTAAAACTGATATGTTTTTCAAGGTACAGTTATTTGTTTTGCATGATATTTGATTAAAAAACCATAAGAAACTCGATCTCATAATATTTAAATAAACTACTGCGTGCAAATCGTATTTTCTTTAATATTTTGGTCTGTAACTTTTGGAACGTGAATTATTTTCATTTGAAAATCATGTGGTTGATTCATTGCGCTGTATAAAAGCCAGAGATATTTGAAAAATAGGTGTGCCTATCTCTTAATAAGAATGACTTGCATCCAAAGTCGCGTGCAGTGAATTTATGAAAAATGGAATTTTCGTCATTTTCTAACTATAACTTTTGGAACGAACAATTATATGGCTCCGTAATTTGGGAACTTTTAATTTATGATTTCATAAGTGACATATTCCAAGGAATAAGGTGTGCCTAGTCTCATCTCAATTCTACGCCTATTACAACCTGCGGCCTTCGTGCGTAACTGTTGTTGAAAAATGACACTTTTGTTTGGCACACGACCTAAAAACAATTACAAATCTCGATTATTGGCGTAACTTATTGTTTTATGAGTCATACTAATACTATGAAGATTGTTCCAGAAATACAATACGATGGGTAAAATATGACATAAAATTATCTCTTTGAGCTAAAATCTTTTCTTACACGAAAAAATGCTAAAATTTGTTACGACAGGGTTTTATTGGTAACTGATCATCAATCCGTTGACAAACATTCAAAATTCAAGATGGTGAATACAATATGGCGAACCGAATTCCTGAAAAGTTACTATAATCAGTTGAAATTGCACATTCGGGGGTTTTCGAGGTCGCTGATCGGTCGAGATTCGCTATAGCTTTGCTCCAGAAATAATGAAAATGTGACTTTACGTAACTAAAGTAGGTGAAAAAACCTCAAATTTTCCTCCATTTAGGTAAAGATCGGTTTAGTTGAAGGTGGCAGATTAATTATGTGTTAAAATTTTAAATATAAGTTATAAGTGTGTACTTATAAAAATTTAATGTAATTATAATAAATATAACAAATGAGTTAATGTATTTACAAACTTAAAAATAAATCAAGTTTTGTTTCTCTTTCTTCTCCGTTGCTTCGTCACTTTTCGTTAAAAATTAATAAATATGGTGCTAATGACAAATTACGTTATATCAATTTTACATTTTTCAGTATAGTTAGGATTACAATGCCTTAAATCGATTTAAATAAATTTTAACTGCTAACATTTTTATATTATAAACATAAACTCAAGCAAAAATTTGATAACCCTGAAAAGATAAGTTAATGACAATTAGTTTACTAATTTACCTTGTCTAAATTGTATTAAGACAAGTATTAAATCGCACTACGCTGCCTGCTGTGTATTTACAGTATTGATTGTATCTATTTATTAACTCGGTTTACGAAGTTTTTCATCTTAAATTTACAGAAGTTGGTACCGAATTTGCCACTAAAGATTGGGAAAACCAATCAGTTTGAACTTGTTCCAATATCTTTTTACGTATGCAGTCCAACTGCTTACAAATTTGGTCTGCCATATTGAATTCAGAATATCTGTTGACGAATTCGTGATCAGTAACTTAAAATACCCCGAGTAACAAGTTTCAACTGTTTTCCGCATATAGAAATATGTTTGGTTCGAAGATATAATTTTATGTCACATTGTACCTCCCTGCGCTGGAACAATTCTTTACAAGCTGTAACTTTCTGTTTTTTCTGCATTTTATATGTTTAGGAATGGGATCGGCTTGATTTTAAATGTGTGGCAGCCAAAAAAAAAATTTTTTTTTCTAAAGCGTAAAGTTGAAAGTTCTGTGGATTTGCCAATTTAAGTTACTGGCTTATTTTATGTAATTTTTAACAATGTATAATCTAAAGATTAAAAATCTGTTGAGTTTTAATAAGACGGACTACTGATTACAAGAATAAAACTATACTTTATATTTGTACTATCGGTAATGACATTTCGCGCTTTTTTCTGGATCCCTTCTTGTATAAATATTTGA
Organism: Trichopria drosophilae; assembly: GCA_030407085.1. NCBI lineage: Eukaryota > Metazoa > Arthropoda > Insecta > Hymenoptera > Diapriidae > Trichopria > Trichopria drosophilae. The sequence continues at coordinate 189,528,833 of CM059583.1, read as the reverse complement.
GGTTTTATAAAGAGATTAATGATTAAGATTATGAGAGAGATTTAAGAATTCTTCATCTTCATACTGTACTTAAATATCTACAATGGCTTCGAATATCTCTTGATTACATTAATTTAGTGACACCAAACATCTTAGTGCAGATATATCATGTTTCGTAATCGACTGCTCATGTTTATTAGCAGATCGAATATCCTTAATGCTATATGAATAATCTTGACCTATTATCTTCCTCCCCATATCTTTTTTCACCATCATAATCATAAGATTTTTACTGAAACTGCAAATAAATTGTTTATAATTTAAGTTACTATAGGTAAACATATATTCATTTTTGTCTGTTATTTTTACTGCTCAATAATTATTTGATTCGTATTACTTATCAATTCTTTTTTTTTTCATTACCGCTTCCTCATATTTGATTACTTCCAAATCTTCATTCAACGTGGGAAATAAAAATTAAATAAGATTTTTTTTTTATCATTAATAATATCATTTTTAGTATAGATTGGGTCAATTTCTAAACACATAAATAATGAAATAATCACATTTTCATGAGTTTACATATTTATTAATCTCGACCGTGGTAAATAAAGAAAAGAAAAAGAAATAAAACTCAACATTTTTGGGGGCACTTGTCGCACTAATAGTCTGCGAAATTGAGTTGACAAAAAGATATGAAGTTGTGAGATGTAACACGGTGAGTCTGAATTAAATTCAAATGAAAAATTCAGCAAGTGCAAATGTTTTTGCACATTTTAAGCGTATATGTTTTTAGCTATATTTTAAAAGAAAAAAGGAAAAAATCGGTGGAGAGCTTTCCGAGAAAGTCACATTTTCGTCATTCCTGTCCGTAAAGTAAGATTTCACGGGCAAAATGGGATAGTATTAAATAATTTGTAAATTTACTCATTTCTTAATTATAAACAAATATTTCATTAAAGAAATTAAGATTTTTTGTCTTCATTGAATATCAAATTATTCGTTTATTAATCCTTAAAAGGATTTGTGAACACTACAGCTTTAAATATGTGAACAATTGTACTGACATGTGTAAAAGTTTTTTCCGATAATCCAAACGATGATTATTGGAGACCTTATTAATTTCCCAAGTAGATTTAAAATCGAAATGGACCAATTACATTGCCTGTTCACTGAAAAACCCTAAGCCCAATCCGTTCTCACAAAATTTTTGCACGTGAAAGAAAACTGCATGAACTTTTGGAGTGACGTCGACTTATAATTCCATGTAACTTCTTTTGAATGCTATATAATTTTTAATTTTTTTCCAGATTATTCTCGAAACTTGCATGTACAACATTTTTGAAGTCATATAAAACTCTTACATATTTCTGAACAATGTGGATATTTTTCGCAGCATGGAAAATATAGGATTAATGAAATTAATAAGGTCTCCAATAATCATCCGGATTATCCGAGAAAACTTGTACGTACTTAATTTCTTTAGTGAAATATTTGTTTATTACTAAGAAATGATTATTAAATTTACAAATCATTTACTACTATCACATTAATCTTACTTTACGGTCAGGAATTACGAAAAATCGACTTTCTCGGAAAGCCCTCCACCAATTTTTTTCATTTTTGTTTTAAAATATAGCTAAAAACATATGGGCAAATCCACAGAACTTTTAAACTTAGGTGTAAGTGAAGACATGCTAGTTTATATTTGTATTGAAACATATGTACGGGGTAAAATAAGTATAATAGTAGTAAATATAGATACCGATGAAGTATCAGTCTCATAGCAGCGAATTTGAAACGATTTCAGGAAGGCTAATGAAGAAAAATTGACAAGGTTGACTTGTAAGTTGCTTAAACTTTTCTAATCTTAACAGTTTTTCTGTGACGCCGTAATAGTTATCGAACTAAATCCAATTGAATTAGCTTCCTGTATCAATTATACAATCTCACCTGCCAGAAAATCGATGTGCTACTTTCCAGACGGAAGTTATGATACTGTTAAAATGTGTAAGAACATAATTGAGTTTTTTTAATTTTGGCAAAGTCTGTTGTAACAACACGCCGTCTTTCTAAATTCAAAGCTATGAACATATCTTTATAGTTAACGTGAAAACGAAAAATTTGAGACGTGGTAGAAGTGTGTGCTGCAAGTATTCATCAAATGACAGCACTTCAAATATAGGTTGTCGAAACGTAACTCGCAAAGAAAAATCAGTTTTTCCTAGGGCACATCAAGAATATCATCTTTGGGGGCCTAGTTGAGATTGTAATTTGTTTCTTTACTCTATTTATATATAAAAACGCAGCGGCGCTAGTGAGACATTTAAATATTAGACTGCAGAGGCTTAACTAATTTTATGAACGACTTTGTCTTATGTATAAAGTACACTTTATGCTCTCTTCATTACTTTTCTACGGCAAGTAAAGCAATGGGTGCCCATAAAATAGCATGTACAACTCGTGCACATATATCAAAGGTCATACACTTGTATATTTACTGCGTAATGTAATATAGTATGAACTAATTAGTTCAACAAGTGTACAATATACGACAAGGGATTGAAATGGCCATTTTTCACAATAATTTTGATGATGCCGGCTTAGTGGTCTATATAGCCGGTAACTCTTTGTGTTTAATACCACTAAAAAAGCATTTTAGACGACGTGTATCATACTTATGAAAAAAAATCCATTCAAAATTTAATTTTACGCACACTATATGTCTAGATGTATACTTTAATTGTAGAATTTATTTTCAGCGCTTTCAAACATGAGTTGTCCACTAAGTAGGTTTCTATTACCAGACACGTAATTACTATATAGAGTAGGCCTACATTCGGTAGCAATTTTTGTAGGCGATAACCACAAAATTTTATATTTTCATACTATATTTATAATTACTGCTATGTTTTGAATGTAATGTATCTACAATTTTTATTTCTTAACCCTTTGTGCACGACGCCGTCCTTTAAAAATGAGTAACAGGGACGGATTCCTAGTCTCAGTTGACCAATTAAACATGTGTATCATAAGAAAAACGTGCGCTTTGAAGTTGAACAAAATTTTTTTTTTTTTCACCAAAATGAAAAGTTCTGTGGATTTGCCCATATAGATGTAAAATCGGTAAATAGAATATTTCATCAAGTATGATACATAATTTTTAATATTATATTACCACTGACATAATTTCTTTATTACAGTGTACCATTTACTTTAGAGCCACTGGAAGCTCCCGAAGAAGATGATCCCTGGCTTCCAATCGATACATTTTTGACGGCGCTATTGGTAGGGTTAATAGCAATATTACTGGTATTCATGTGTGTCATTATTTGCCAACGTATTCGCTTAAGACGTCGAGAAAAGAAATACAGATTACTACAAGAGGAAGAAGACGCTTAATTGAAAATTTACATCAAAGACATCATTTATGACATGTGATTTACTAACGTAGTTAATAAGTGCGTTCGTAAGAGAGACAATTAAGTATATGGACACAATTATTTATCTAGTGTATAATTTGATACGTTTAATTATAATATGGATAACATGAAAAAATGACGCTAACAAATTTTCCTAGATTTGTTTATATCGATTTTTTGATAGCTTTATGATGTTGATTCGTCTTGAGCTATGCCGTCGCAAATTTTCTGAACCGCGATGTCTAATACGAGACTGAAAGCTTCTTGTCCTTTCGGTGTAAATTTATTTCCCAATTCCTCCTTAAGAGTATTTAAAATTACCGGTTTCAGGTCCTGCAAGACAACAAACTTTTATTACATTATATTTATGGTAGTTTGGACGTTATTGTACATAAAATATTTCAGAGATTTTTAATTTTTCCGTAGCCAAAGCAGCAGTATTTTACATTATCAATGTATATTTAAAAAATAGACCTTTGCTCGGATTTATAAAACTTTTAATATTTCGATATATAGTTATAAAAAAATTCATTAGACGAAGAATTAATGATCAATACATAACGTAAATCTACTAATTAGGATTAATGTTATTTGCAAAAGTTTGTAAAGTGGAAAGTAAAATACGTACCGTAAAACGGGGTTATTTTGCTCATGTGTAAAATCGCTCAACGGTAACCTTTTTTTCAAATTTAAATATCACAGTTTCTAGAGAGAAAAATTTAAGATTTTCAATTGTATTTATTAATAGAAGTGTCAACGTGAATTTTGAATGTATTCTAAAGCACAATTATCAGTAAGTTTTAATAAAAATAATTAATATATATATATAAATTACTTTTTTGCACATTAAACAAGTAGTGTGCAATATTCGGTTGTATAACTTTATTTAATCAATTATATGTCAAATGCACCTATAAATCTATTTTCTTATATCTCTGACATGTTCAATACAAAAATTATCTGAAAAAAGTAAATGATTTTGAAAAAAAATAATTTTTTCCAAAAATTTGAATTGTGTAGTGTTATTTCGCATCATAAAACGAATATATAAAAGGAAGGCGGATTCGTAAGCATACTTCAAGTATTCAAGAGAACAACTAAAAAATGCAATCGCAAACAAAAGAAAGATATTATTTTTCTAATTTGTAAAACAATAGTTGTTTTTGAATATATTCCAATAAATGTTTAAAATACAAAATGTCAATAAATATTAATTTTATTGATTTTGAATGTTATTTATATATTATTTCTTTACCAATAATACTATAAAATGATTACATATTGTAAATAAATATATTGTACTTTTTAATGAATGGTGAGCGAAATAACCCTACGTTTAGGGGTAAATTTGCTCACGGCTTAAAGATACATAAATAATTTTATGCAATATATAATAATTTTTTTAGTTTTTAATATGAAAGAGGAAGCGTTAGAGATTATATATTTTCAGTATTAATATTTATTTGTATCTTTTACTCATACCATTTTTATAACAAACCTGAAAATTTGAGCGATATAACTCCGTTTTACGGTACGTTGCTCGAAAAAATATTTCGAAATCAAATAAAATAGAATTTACTGGCATATAAATGATTGAAAAACAGAAACCGGAAACCCATAGTATTCCAAATATTCATGTTTATTACAAATCATTTTAATTTTTTCGATACTAAAATATTGGGCAATTTTCATATTTTTTCCCGGGTTCTTTCTACAGATTTCATACCAAAATATCCAACCTAATTTTGTTTTTATAGATTGGTACAAATTTTTTTATATCGTCGTTAATAGAGTGAAGAAGAAGTCGCTCTTCGAACAAAACTAAGAGGGTAAATCACATTTTACTCTGAAAATAGTGTTCAGGGTAGTAAAGAGAAAACACATTTTTTGTCCTACCCAGTGTAAAATACGATTTTAAAATAATTTTTCTAGTTTGAAAGTCGAGTATCTCGAATTTTCCAACTCCAAAAGTTAGCAAATTTATGTCATATTTTACTCCCAATTATAAATGTCTTAAATGAACCGAATTATCTTAAATGCATACGCGTGTGCATTATTTTTATCTGCCCTGCCCAAAGTGAGACACTTTGAATTGCAGACAGACATATTGAGACGTCTATTCTAAAGACATTTTCGCGGTGTCTAATGTCTTAATATGAGATGTTTAGGAGACACGAGTTTTTGAAGTGATTTATTCTCGTGTACAAGACTCCCTTATAAAGACAAGTCCCTTTTTTCAGTTTCCCTGGAAAAAATGTTTAGAAACTGGTTTCATTTTTAAGAATGGGCTTCTCTATCTGTATTAGATTTTTTTTATTTCTAACGACCAAAACTAAAAACTTTAACAAGGCGTATTTAGTAGTGACCTAGATCATGACATTGAAGATTTCGTCGTTAGAAAAAAATTGAAAACCATCTATTCCAAAGATATTTAGACCTTGCTCGAATTTAAATGATCTTAGTGTGACCCTCAAGATCAAATACTACCTATGATTTAGTTAATAATATTTAAACGTAAAATTTCCACCTCTTTCGATTGTCGGCATCAAAAAAGGGGGTTGCTATTTAAAAAACCTAACCTAACCTTGAAATGACATTGACGGTAAAGCTCAAGGTCAAATTAAAGGTTACGGTTGAATTCTTCATTGAAAATTACTTCAGAAATGACCTTGACCTTTTTAAAAAATATCTTACTTATGAGAAAATATTTAGCCGTTCCGGGACTTAATTACATACCCTGCATAATTAAGAAATAAAAATTAAATATACAAGTTAGTGCAAAATTGTGTTGGAAATAAACTCGTTAGAGAGAATCTGAAAAATCGAGTCATAACTCAAAAACCAAATATATCAATGTATTTGAAGTATCACCAAATGTTAACCCATATAATGTTCTATTCATATTCATGATATTTTTTTTTTGTTTTTCCTTTGTCCTTGTCCCTTTTTGTCCTATTCATGATATAAAGATTGTTTACTTTAAATGTTCTAATCCTAAAGTCGATTTTGCTAACATGGATCGAAATTACCCCTCTCTCCCCTAATGATAATTATTAATAATCAATGCTAAAGCAGAACATAATAAAACAAAACCGTAGTATTGTTGACAAACTATCATAAAATAGGGAGTGAAATATGTATACAAAAATAAGAAATATGTTTTTCTTTCTATATCACTATTTTTAATTTTTCAATGCTGTGATGAAAATCCAAATATGTTCTATTTTCTCATATGAGAGATTAACTCTTATGCACCGTTAGAAATGTTCGGAAACTTCTGTTATGTTACCGGAGTAACAGAATTTTACTAAAACCTGTAATAGACAAGACAAGTTAGTTTGGCTAGTCGTCGCCAGACGCAAACGCGACGTTAGCGTCTTTAGAAGAGGCACGCGTGATTCCTGATGTAGAATTTGGGTTTTATTTGGGTTTTGATTCGAGCATAAGGGATTTCTTTTAATATATCTTCGATACCTAAAGAATTTCATATCCGAACAGCATAAAATGGTTATAAGGTTGAAACGAGTACATTAATATTTTATTGTATGCTGCAAATTTATGTGGCATTGTTGCTTCAATAAATTGAATGTTTTATATAATTTATTCATGTTATTAATAACAAATCAATTTAAATTACTAATAATTTACGTAAATAACTGTATCAAACATGTTGATAAATTATTTAATGAAGCCAACAATTTTTTTTATTCGGCTTGCATATTTCTGTTGCTGTAATGAGACAGTAACCGTAAAAAGCTTCCGTTACATGTTTGCAATTCCGAAAGAAATTTTTAACAGTGGGCTTACTCCATAGTAAAAATAGAGTTACCTACTTTACTTTATTAGAATTTTGTATTATTTATTCTTTCTTTAATGTAAAGGTCGATTTTGAATAAACCTGAGAATGTAAAAGAATGGCAGTAAAAAATATGTCTTATATTTGATTTTTAAGCCGCTTTTAGGGTGCTCTTTATAGATGTTGTTCTAAGATTTATACTTAAAATTTAATTAAATAAATAGATATTGAAGAACAAAAGTTTCGAGTCGAAAACTACCTACAATAAACTCTTGCTGGCCTTGTCCTCGTCTACCATGCTTTATCCCTGTGCTGATCAAGGTCGCATCCATTAAATCAACGTCGTCTATAGCTAAAGCATCGAGCGCGTTACCCAGAGTAGTGAAAATTGCGAGACAATGTGCTTGGAACATTTTGAGTCCTGGAAGTTCATCCAAAGGAATGTTTTTAAATGATGGAAATGCTTGATGGTATTTCGGATACTTCTTAAAGTAGCTGGAAAGTACAATATTCATATAGTCATTCATCCATATTTTGCAAATATTAACTAGTTAATTTTGTACCAGGTATCTCCTAACAAATTCTAGCTATCTACTAGTTAGCGCCCTTCTACTTAGCAATTAAGAAATAGAATTCTATTCTGGAGCTAGGGACAATCTCAGGAACTGATCGGGTAACTTTCCAACAAGATTCTACTATTTTTTTTTTATTAAAATAAATCGCATTTTAATTTGTCACTCACATAAACCTTTTTTATTGACATGCAGTACCATGCATATGGCATTTTTTCGTTTCATATATGAATTGTAATCATATTACAGAAGTTGGACGTTAACGTAGCCAATGGTATTACCACAATATATAATTAATTAATCATTAATTTCTTTAAAATATTAACTGTTTTATAAGAATAATAAATAATACTATTCTAAGCTTTATACTAGACAAACAAAAATCTAGTCTATCGTTGTTGATATATCAGCAGATTTTCGTATAACACGTAGTTTCTGCAGTTTATATCTAGACTTCAATTTTACAATTTTGGAAACTTAAATGTTTCTAAAATTAATGGGAGGCACTACCCATAATTCAACCAATTGTTTTTTAAATGGTCCGTCAGGACTGCTGATTTTTTTTCTGTCGTCATTTCCTTTCTGTAATTCAACCCCACAGCTGACAAAAAACAAACATTTTTCCCACTATTTGGAATTTTTATTTTTTGAACTAAACTTTATTTTTTAAAATCCCCTGGTAGTAATGAAAACATTTTTTGTACAATTCTTGTATCACATTCTAATTTACCATGTTAAAGGTATAGGGAAAATGGGCAGTGTAAGAAAAAAATGGACAAATTTCTACCAGGGTCCATGCGAGAGAATGTTTGAAATGACAAAAAATTAACGTACTAAAATTTGCAAAAATATATCAACATTTTCACAAAAACAGATAAAAAACTCTTAGTTGGCTTTACGAATGTGTTTTATCTTTTGAAAATTAAGCATCATGTGAGATGTGTGACCTTCTTGGGAGGTTTTTAGGAGCATTATGTGTTATACGAGTTAAAACAGGTACACGGGAAACATCACTTTTGAGTAATGAAGAGATTCGTTCAGTACTTTGAACTCCAGGTTTCTTTCACAAGACTAACAAATAATAAGCCATTTTCTTCACTGAAAAATATTATTTTTCGTACCTAGAGCGCAAAATGGCACTTTGTATTTGATGTTGGTTAACCTTGTTAACATCGCGCCCATGTATTAGTCAAGTCCGATGTTGCACAATGTTGCAACCTTGATAGGAACAATGTTTGTCAGTATAGGGACGGTCAATATAAAAATTAATTTATATAAAATTTGTCCGAACACTATCACTATAAATTGCGTTAGAATTTAATTCAAAATACTAAATAAATTCTTTAGTACCAAAAATGAGTGACAACGCCTAAATTGGAGATTAATAAACTTATTTGTCTCTGTTTATTATTACATTTTTAGGGTTTTTTTTATACATTAGTGACAAAAAGTTATTGAGTGACTCTCACCAATAACAATTATGAGAAAGCAGCAAAACTTGTTTAAAAATCCTATAAAACTGTGATTTCTACTTCGGAATTTTAGAATTGTAAAAAGGTCAAGAGTGAAGGATATTATTTGACGTAGTTACTTGTGACCAAATTCCTTATTTTAATTTAAAAAAACTACGATATTTAGATGTACAAGTGTTATTTGTGTGTACTGATAACAACAAATGTCATTAAAATCTGAACTACCGTATACGTTATTAAATTGCACAAATGAGATCCGCAAGTGTACCTGTGATTTCTTACCACATCATTACAGCAACTGCAATTTGAACGGAATTCTTCTTGGCCAGCTGCCAAACTTCAATTACGAGTCTTTTCTGCCTTTGTGTTAAACCCGTTTCCAATTCCACAAAATTTATTCTAGTCTTATAAAAGTAACTCAACAAGTTCCCCATGTTTCTTACATTTAATACGGGAAATTAAGAGACTTTAGAAATAAAAAAATGTGCCGGTTTTAAAAATAGGAAATAAAAAATCCTGGGCACAAGTTGTGTCTTTAAAGCATACTAAGATGTTTATGACCAAAGTGTATTCGCTTATGCTGAAAATTAGATAAATAGTTGCTTTTGCACGTACGTGTCTTTACTTGACAATGATTGCAATACTATCTTGTATTCATACTAAAAGATATATTGCAATTATGCAACAATAGCTGCATGAAATGATCTTAAAACTTTTGCATTATTTACATACGTCATAAGTAATACAAAACGGCATTACGTTTCTTTTATTTTGTTACACTCTGCGATGTACTAAGATGACAATTTTATGTATTTTACAACAGGAGGTCTTAACGTACGTCTATATAGTTCTATGTCTTTAGTGTTTATAAAATGTTAAAATCCAGTTATATCAAGGGAATAACTTGTGCAGTTTATCCCAATTTTAAAACAATGATTATGTTTTAATATAAGAAAAATGGAAAAAGTGGTCAATCTAATATATATAATATTAAGATTTAAAAGATTGAACGTTTCTGTTCGTGTTGGAACTTTCTTCAGAAAAGAAATATGATAAAGTAAACGAAAAAAATCGTAAAAAATAGAAATAATTATGTGATTATAGACGTTTTAACCCTTTTAGTCTCAGTGGAACTTCTCATCGTTTATTAGTATAGTGGTTCGTCAACGATTTCGTTACGGTTTCATGTTCATGTCATTCGTAAGACTGCAATAAACGTTATTAAAAAGTAATGATATTGCATAAGTATGTCTAATAATTATTGTTAATAAGAAATTACTTTCAAAAAATCATAATTTTCAAAATAAATTCATGCTAGGACGAACTAGTATTACTTGACGTTTAGTATACAGAGGTTTTTGGGGCCGCTGATGAAAATATGACTAAAATTTTGAATGGACACGAGATTCGTATTCAGCGGCTCCAAAAACCAGTGTATACCAAATTTAAGGAAAAAACCATCACTGGAAAAATGCGTTCCTGATAGGGTTAAACGAGAGAATGATTTATCTCCTCATTTTGATGTACCTTACTACTATTCAGTGTAGATGGTGTCATTAAGTACCAATTAGATTCCATTTTGCTGTTAGAATTTTGCACAACAGATAACTCCATCTTTAGTTATGTTTGGTAATAAATTATAAAATATTGTATAAAAATATTGTTTATTTGTATCAGTAAACAAGATATCATACACTTTTTTAATAAAATAAATCTCTATTTCTTTTCATTTAATGTTATTTTTTCTATTGCTAGGATTTTTTTATTTATGTAGTCAAAATTGTGTCTCTTATCTAAACGATGAAGAGCTAAGCCTGTATAAAATTCTACCGAACCATTAATATTGTTTTTGTTTTTTTTTTTAACCGATTTATTTTTTTTGTACTGGAAATGGCATGTATTCTGTACTTACATTTATTTTTTAAAACATGGGGACACATTTTACAAAGCCATAACAATTTTCAGGAACGTTATAGTGAAATTTTCACAGCACTATTTGTTTGTTATAAGTAAAACAGATCATAACAACTTTTAAACAAATGTAATCATTCACATGAAAGAGAATGACAGTGATCGAAAACGTGTTATTTATACCTGGGGACAGCCAGGAGGCTTACATTTCGGACCTTTAGCAGTATGTGAAAATTTTATCATGCGATTTGAACCAATTATCTCTTGTGCAATGTTTACATAAAAGTATAAGGCGCAAGAAAAAAAACGTTTGGAGAATAAATTCCATTATTTGGATACAATATTAACTGGGGACATAAAATTACACTTTTCTGGATAATGATCCATATATGAATATCAGATTACATTTGAAATCATATTTTTAATGGTGGATGCAAAATATTAAATCGTCATTTCGTCCCGTTCGAAATGCAGGATTCGAGTTAGAAATTATGCTTCCCGTAATGGTTGGGGTCTATTTTGCAATGCAGAATATAAACAAAAATACGTTTTGTAACATTACTGTCCCTACGTATAGTTTTGACATAGGGTTGACATTTTTACAGTCGAAATAATTTTGAATACATTTTCAATAGTCCAGACTAAGTAGGCCATTTAGAAGGAGGCACTTTTACTATACTCTTATTCTGCTATAGCCTTTAGAAAATATTCAAATATTGCTTCGGATAGATAATACGGCGGCTGTAGTACATTAATCGTATGAGAGGTGTTCAATATTCAAAGTTAGCAAATTGAACTAAAGATATTTGGCAATGGTGTAAAAATAGACAATTTTTGCTTTTTGTATCATACATTTCTCCAAAGAATAATAATGAGGCTGATTATGCATCTAGAAATTTCAAAATAGAAACTGAATATGAACTTAATACATTCACATATAATAAAATTGTACAGTATTTCGGAAATCCAGAAATTGATTTATTTGTATATATGCGATAGATTTATTTCATGGTTACTTTTTTAATGCTCCCACCATTTTCAATATTGAAACTTCTACAAACAATTCAAAATGACAAAGCAGAAGGTATTTAATCATTTCCATTATGGGTAATACATACGTGGTATCCCATTTTTAAAAAATTGTGTAAAAAGCGTATTACTTTTGAACCGAATTATAAATGATTACTTTCTCCTGACTAAAACCACATCCATTGTAGAAAAATCTTCCCCTGGTAGCAGGATTGTTATTTGAGAAGCTTTTAACCTTTAGAGGTCCAGAAAAACATTATTTCGGGACAACAAAAAAACTCCTTTAAATTTTATTTTTAGATTAAAAAAAAATTATCAATTTTATTAGGACTCACTACTGTTAATCGGATACAAACGTTTTCATTAATCAAAATATAAAAATAAGAAGTCTTGATACCAAACCAAATTTACTTTTATAGTAATAATTACCATCATTTATCCAATTTTTATTTTTTTTTATAAATTTCCACTGGTCACAAAACGATTTAATTGGCACTAAAAGCAATATGGTTGCAAAGGTTTCGTAACTGCTGAGCATGCCTACTTTTTTTACCAAGTTTTGTTACTTTTAAATGATTTTCTCTTAAAATTCCGATGTGATATGACAATAGTATACATTTGGATCTTCCAAAAACTCCTAAGATAATCTTTCTTTTGTCTATTTATTATCGACTCAAATTTCTACTCTTTATTTCTACTCTTTATTTCTACTCAATATTTCTAAAAAATCTTTGTTTCTGAGCAAAACTCCAGTAATATTTGGAATTTGCATAATTTCAAATCACATTATTCCTGATTATGTGAAAACGTCGCTGCTCGATAAGTATTGTCCAAATGGATTTTTGAATTCGCTAATGAGCATGTATTCATCGCAGATTTAATCAATGGTCGTTTCCTCCGTGTGGAATTGAAATCATTTTTCCAGCAGCTGCTGTAAAGTCTGATTCTATCGATTGATAAATCGTTCTGAAACGTTAAACGAGTGAGACCTAGTTTTTTGGTGTTGATTCTTTCATCAGTAAATTTGTTATTCATCTGGTTCCTGTTTGGTGAGCAATACAAAAACATTTATCATTTCAAATCATTTAATGGATTAAATCTTATCATTTCTAATTATGTAAGAAATTTATATAGTTTATACATTTTGTCTACTGATTTTTAAAATCTGTACCACTACAGCAATTAGTTATTCGAATTTACATGTCAATTTTTTTCGTCGTAAAAGTATCAATCATGGCATTTAAAATGTTTTCAAATAATAATATTGGTGTTAAATGTAAACTTGGAATTAACTTACATTAATTGAAATAAATAGATAATTTTTAGGTAATTGAAATTGCAAAATATTTGGAATTTTAAAAGTTCATAAATACTATTAAAATGTATCCACTTTAATCCAATAATACAAACGTTTTTTTTTGTTAGCCCATGGACGAGAAACCATTTTTTTAAACGCAAAAATCCAAATTTAATACATGTAGGTAAATTCTAACAAACTATAATCTTATTGTTTCTACGTTGTGGTAAAACCAAACTCGGTGTGGCTGCATCATTTTTAATTGCGAGTGTCATGCATATGGAATTTTCCACCTAGAATAGATAATTTGCAATCATACGAATGTAACAAGACTAAAAATTAAAATATTTTATCGAGTCCTTTTTCACAAAATTACGAAAAGTATAAAAGAATATTTTAGTCTACTTATTTCCGGCGAAAGGCGACAACCAATCGAAAAATAATATAGGGAGAAGTTGTAGATATTAAAAAGATCTACAGCTTTTGTATACATTGTTTTTCACATAACCTCAACATTTTCGGGATAATTAAAAAAATAGTTTTTTCTTTTTTAATTGTCTTCTCGCAAAAAAATAATTTTCTTTACCAAATTTGGAGGAAACTTACCTTTTTATGTCCCTAATAAAGTATATTTTTTTCAAATAAAAATATTATTTTTTACTTCTAGTCTAAAATATTAATATTCAAGCATCAAATATAATTGTTAATTTGTTGTCCAGAATAAACAATTAAGGTACTATTCTTCCATACCATTAAATATCGGAATTTCTTTTAGTAAGTTAATAATGTGCGTCAACGAGTTTGAAGCAATAATTGAATGGTATTGAAATACATTTTCTTATTAATAGCAAGAGTTGTATAATCCATCGTGTTTTCCTCAATATATTACATATTGGCGACAAGGTAAAACAAAAAAAACGTGAGGGTGTTCCGCAATTCGACGGGAAAATCAAGTACGGTAAAAAGTTAGGTTAATTTTCTAGAAAGGTCCTAAGTGCAAGGAAAAGAAAATGAGAAATCCGGACGATCTCAACAAAAGGCTTGAAGAAGCTCAAGCAAAATTGATCGAACAACAGCAGATCGTGGACCGGCTAAGATCAGAACGCGATTCGAGTCGGAAAACAATGATGGAGTTACAAAACTAAATAAGAATGCCTTGTCATGTCACAAAATGTTCATTTTTCAACTACAATAGGTTTTTGTTGGAATTTTGGATCGGTGATGACTGGGATATCTACCACGATCACCTAAACTAGTATTTTATTGAAAATAACGTTCAAGACGAAAGATAAGTGGCCGTTTTAATTACTCTGATCGGCTTAGGTGCGTACAAAGTTTAAAAGACATTTGCGTTCTCGTTTCCCCACCAACAAAAACACATGAAGATTTGTGCACTATTTTAAAGAAACAATTTTCAAAATAAGTTTCTGTGTATCGAGAAAGAACCGGATTCTACGAATTTCGGAAAAGCTAGAATGAAACTGTTAGACAGTGGTTTATCCATATTAAAAACAAGGTAAGTACGCGTCAGTTTGGAGTTCAACTCGATACCATGACACAGGATAGATTTGTAACTGTCCTTCGTAAGGGACCCATCAAAGACAGAGTGTGTGAGGGGAACACAACAAAGATCTCAGCCATATTTTGGAAGTAGACAAAAAAAAAGAATCGACAATGATATAAATCAAAGCCGAGAGGAACGTGCACCTTATCAGTTGAAGTTAAAATCTGACTTTCAAAATGACAGGTCAAGTAATTTCAAGTGTAAAGACTGCGATGGAGTGCAAAACGATTTTAGTAAGTATAACTGCAATAAGTGCAGAAAGACGAGACATCCAACTAAGATATCCAAAGATGCACTGAAAGAAACGAATCGAGTGACAGAAGTTCGGGTAAGGGAAAGCCCATGGAAATTGTACAATATTTCGAACGCCAAAAAACCAATACTGGTGCAACGGGTCACCTTTTCATGCAGAAATCTGCAAAGATTCTGATGCAACCGGGTCCGTAATTCCAGAAGAAATATTCAAGGAACATCTGGAAAATGCTAAACTAAAAAAACTTATATAACTATGAAGTTATATGATGGTTTCTTGGTAACATCTCAAGGACAAGTCATGGTAAAAATGTCCAATAACAAAAACGTCATCGATACAAACGTGATCATTGTCAAGCGAGGTTTGTTAATTGGAAGCCTAGGATACCAAATTACTCAAAATAATTTATATTTCAGATAAATTCAGATGAGAAGTTGCAATTCATTTTAAAGCAACATTAGTCACTATTTCACGGACAAACAGGACGATACAAGTTTGAAAAAGTTGACTTGTTTATAAAAAAAGACGAAAACCAATATTTTTCAAACGTAGACCATACTCTTGGCTTTTCGAGAAGAGAGGAGCAAGTAACTGCATAACCTTGAGAAACATGGAATAATCAACCAGTGGACGGCAGCCCATGGAGAAAGCCCTTGGTACCGATACTCAAGCGGGGAAGAGGACTCAGGATTTTGGCCGGTTATAATATTACGCTGAACAAAGTCTTAGAAGATGTCAAGGACCCAACACCTAGGATCGAAGAACTTTTGGTGATCTAATTTAGACAGAAACATTGAAAATTACAGAACAAACTGCGTAGCCTGCCAATGAACAGCGAATTCTCCAGAAAAAGCTCAATTGATGAAGTTCACAGAAGCTGAACATCCTTTCGACAAAGTCGGCTATTTGGGTCCTTATCGTGGGAAGATGTTTCTACTTGCAATCGATGCATACTCACGCACGCTAGCCAGAAGTTGTTGAGATACATAAAATTGACTCGAAAGCAACCTCTGAAAAACTTAAAGAAATCTTCGCCAGATTTGGTTTACCGAAAACACTGTTTTCAGATAATGGACGCCAATTTCTTTCCGACGAGTTCGAATCGTTCTGCAAGAATAATGGAATAATTATAAAAATTCTGCGTCATATCACCCGGCTACCAACGGTCTGGTTGAAAATGCAGTGGGTTCTTTCGAAAGAGGAATCGATAAGACAGTAAAGGATGCAAAAAACGAAACATGCGACTTATCTACACGGTAATACATTAGTAAATATTTGTTTGCATTCAGAAATGCACCTCATTGTTCTACGGGAGAATCACCAGCTAAAAGGATGTTAAGCCGGAACCCAGAAACTCGCCTTGATTTACTCTGCAAAACAAAGTGTGAAGAGGCAGCTGATCGACGGTATTTTAAAGGTCATTGAGAAGACTCATTCTCGAAGGGGAAGAGAGTACTGGTGCGGAACTACAAAAATCCAATAAAATTAGGATGGCAGTCTACAAAAGTGATAAAAGTCATCGGAGAGAGAACTTATATGTGTCACGCAGATTTAACAGAAGTCAAAGTCATGTGGAAACGACACAGCGATCAGACAAGGAGATCATTTAGTCTCTTCTTAGAACCTATCAGGAGCAACTATGAAGAACAATTATCTGAACAACAAGCTGATTATTCGATGGATAGCGCTGTTTTTACAAAAGAGTTCACCCTTAAGTGAGGAAGAGGATTTGAAACATCGTACAAAATTTTTAACATTTCGAGAGCGAAGGAAATGTGTGTCTCCTCGTCATTTGGAAGAACGTGTAGTAATACTGATCCAATACCGTCTTTCGATGCATCACACGTAAGTTTAACATTTTCTTCTGGATTGTAATATAATAGACTGCTATCAGACGCAATTTCTTCTTTGATCCTTTTGAAGTCTTTATCTTCTTCTGAAGTCCAATGGAAGTTCGATTGTTTTGAAATATCGTACAAAAGTTTTAACATTTGTGAGAGCTGAGGAACGAATTTTCCATAATAGTTTACCATTCCTAGGCTGGATTCCTAGGCGTCTTAGCTTCCAACAGCTTCGGCTTTCTCATGATCTTTGCGAAGTCCAGTGATGCCCAAATAGTGATTCCGTTCTCAAAAAACTTGCATTTTCCTAGATTGAATTTGGATCCAGCGTTTTCTAATTCCGTAAGAATTGCTTCCAAGTTTTGCAAGTTCGTTGATATTTCAGACTGTCATAACAACGTCATCGAAGAAGGTAGCCACTCCTGGAATCCATAATAGTGTTTTTTCCATTTTTTTTCTGAAAAATAGCTGAAGCTGTTTTTGGTTCAAAAGGTAACCTTTTAACTAAGTACAGTACTAGTAGGGTCTCCCTTATTGCATACTGCAGATTTTTCAAAATGGCGGCGGTCTCCCTTATTCTCTACTTCCCCTTTACACCCACTCTTAGTGGTCGACGGTCGACAACGGTTCGAGATTCGCTCAGCCGCGAAGGTTAGGTTCGGATGCAATTGAGGAGGGAAGCCGACCGAAGGGGAATATATGCAATAAGAGATCGTAAATCCAGAGAATAAGAGATGTCTAGAGAATAAGAGATGTTTAGAGAATAAGGGAGGATTCAATAAGGGATACCTTACTGTATATTCCCTTGTGTGTGCTCCATACTAGAATTGTCGTCGTTTCATCCGTGATTACTAATTGATTGTATGCTGCCGAGAGATCTAATTTGTTGAACTTCTTCCCACTGCTCATCGCTGCAAAAAGTTCTTCGATCTTATGTGTTGGGTGCTTAACGTCTTCCATGATTTAGTTCAGCCTAACTTTGTAATCGGCGTAAATCCTGAGTCCTCCTCCCCACTTGAGTACAGGTACAGTGGTCCCCGTCCTAACGCATATTCCCGTCCAAACGCATATTTCTTTCCTATCCGAATGCATATATGCCCCTACGTTCTTCTCCCCATAACACGATTCTTAATTTCGAGGGTTGCTAGTAAGACATCTGCGCACATGCTCAGCGTGATAAATGTAAAGAGACTTTTGCCGTAGTGGGAGTTGAGGGGGAATATGCGTTTTGTCGGGGCGGCCATTTTTGATGGAACGAAACATATGTATTAGGACGAGGACCACTGTATCAAGAGCGTTCCCCATGGTTGTCCACTGGCAGCTCCGCTGAGACTTCGGATTGAATCTCAAAAAGAGATACGTCTCGTCGAAGATACCAGTTTATTTCGTCTAAAACATGTGTTCGTGAACCAAACAAGGACTTGAATGTAAAGGACAAGGAGGTTGTTGCGTGGATTGAGTGTTTTATACAGTATAGTCCTTCCCTTATTTTGTTTTCCCTTATGTTGTACGTTTCCCTTCCTCTAACAAATCTTTTTTTCCCCTGTAGACAATGTTGTCATGTGTAATTCATAAGTGAGGTTAAGTTACGGATTTGCTCGGGTTCGATGAACCTGAAGGGACAGGCTTCCATCGTTTCTTTTTCTGTATTAGTTTATTAATTTTCGATGATGTTCAATTGTACATTCGTTTAAAATGCCTTGAATATTGTAACAACAAAAAAATATCAGATAAGAGAGCGGCCATCTTGCCTGTTTCGATTGTACAACATATATAATAACAGTTTCCGAGCTGATTATTGCTTACGAATTCGGTGTCAGATTTTCCAATTCAAAATAACGAATCCAGTACATATAACCGACAGAAATGTAGAAAAAAGGTGATTTTTCTGATATTTGGCATACAGGTTTTTTTTTTTTTTGAGGTTATTCGTTTGAAATTCGGCAACAAATTTTAGGAATTCAAAATGGCGGATCCAATATGGCCAAGAAGTTTTAGTACAAGCAACGAATAGAAAATTAGTAACAGATTTTGAAAGTTCTAAATCGCGTCAATGGTACAAGGCATTTTTTTAAATAAATGATAAAAACTATATTTTAAGTAAAAAATAACAAAAATTACAACAAAAGGAAACGGGCATTTTTTGTTTGTAATTACGAATTTTTCCGACGAAATGAGGTGATGTTCATTTTTCAAAAACATGAAATGAAATCAGGTACAAAATTAGAAGAAAAGTCACTTGTTACCGACTGCTAAAACAAAAAAAAAATGGTAGAAATCAGTGAGTGGGTACTAGATCAGAAGTTGGTATTTTACGTTTTTACTTGTGTATTTGAATTCTGTATCGACTTCCAATTTTTTTTCGATTGTTGGATACACATTTGCAATGTAAATAATTATCTTTAAATTCACTCTTCGAAACTCAAAATATAAAT
This sequence comes from Trichopria drosophilae, assembly GCA_030407085.1. Taxonomy (NCBI): domain Eukaryota; kingdom Metazoa; phylum Arthropoda; class Insecta; order Hymenoptera; family Diapriidae; genus Trichopria; species Trichopria drosophilae. The sequence goes on along the minus strand of CM059583.1, from coordinate 189,509,262 downwards.
GGTAATTCCAGGAAACATAAAGATTTCTAAATGGGAAACAAATTCATTTTGCTATTGATAAAATTGTTAAAACATCGAAAAGTTATTACTGAATTGAAATTCTAAATTATGTTCTTTTTGTTGTATTACGCAGCGAATTAAAAAATCAATAATATCCACTAAATAAAGGAAGATTTTATAAAACTAATAAAACAAAAAATTACAATTAATGAGGAAAGTCTCCTCTGAATGCTTTTCTCGATCATTATATCGATAAATCAATGTTTTCGACATTATCAAATATCTATTAATCAACTTTTGAATTCGTGGACTTGTTATCGTCTAATTCTAAGAAAAGGTTACATAATAATTCTTAGACCTGCATGTGTTTTATGCACATCAAACTAATTTTCACTAATTCTATTTTTATTTAAACAAGTTTTCAGGTCACCATTATTTAAAAATTAAAATAGTAGGTGAAAAATAATTGGCCATTGCGGTTCCATTAACTAATTTTTATTAACCCTAGTCCTTATTGTCCTCCTCAGGGGTTTTTAACCTTTAAAACATATATTTTTTACTAATAATAATAAATAAATATATGGTCACACGGTGGTATTTCAATAAAAATAATTTTTTAATCGATCATTCCGTGTCAGGAGGTAAATAAGAACACTATTTATGTTCGTTAACGTTTCGACGTTCAATTGACGTCATCTTCAGAACTAAAAACAATTGAACATTCATTTATTAATAATAAATATACATATTATACGTAACTAAATTAATCTTAAAAATCACAACCTTGGACACAAGTAAACATTATGTTAAATGTCAAAAAAGACTATTTTTGACAAGTCAGAAAAAAATTAATAAAAATAGTTATTTTAGACGATACGAAACAATTCATCGTTCCATGTGTAACTGTTCGTGTACTAAGTGGTTTGAAAATTGTTGACAAATAATATATAGGTGTCGAGAACAATCAAACGCATGACAATGGCTTCTTGTTTACTATTTACAGTAATAATTGTGAGTAGTATTTAAAAAAAAAAAAAATTGTTGAGACAATTATTACTGTAAATAGTAAACAAGAAGCCATTATATTATTTGTCAACAATTTTCAAACCACTTAGTACACGAATAGTTACACATGGAACGATGTATTGTTTCGTATCGTCTAAAATATCTATTTTTATTAATTTTTCTCTGACTTGTCAAAAATGTCTTTTTTGACATTTAACATAATGTTTACTTGTGTCCAGGGTTGTGATTTTTAAGATTAATTTAGTTACGTATAATATGTATATTTATTATTAATAAATGAATATTCAATTGTTTTTAGTTCTGAAGATGACGTCAATTGAACGTCGAAACGTTAACGAACATAAATAGTGTTCTTATTTACCTCCTGACACGGAATGATCGATTAAAAAATAATTATTCATATCTTTTTTACAATCATAAAATAAAAAAAAACAATAATAAAAATAATATAAACAATAAAAAGTAATAAAAACAAATTAATTATCGGTGCGACTTACAGATAGTTATGTTGATGATGTATATAAAAAAATTTACATTTTCAAATGAGCGTAAGAACTCATTTGTTCTTAACACAATGATGTTAACTGACAATCAATACCGAGTGATGTGCCACTGAATTCGAGTTGATTTTGTGTGTGTTAGTATATGGGCATTGTTCTAGAACTTTTAAACTTTATGTTGTCGCTCATTATGATACCATAAAAATTTTAAATATAACTTTGTAACACTACAGATCAACAAATTTTTGTTCGATTTACATGTAATAAGTGTTTATTACTAATTACAGATATGTAGAAAACAATGAGAGTAAATAAAAGTAGTGAATTTGCCTGTTTTTGGTGCGCGACACTCACTACATTTTTTCAGTTTTAACACTGAAACTTTTTGCACCTTTTTTTTTATGGTCTGTGGTTTTTTGTGGAAGTATTTGGGGATGTAAACAAATGAAAAATCCTTAACTTAATGATGTGCCTCACTGAGGAATAAAATTATATACCTTCAAACTTGCGAGATAACTTTTTTTTATAGTTGACAATTTAGCAATCAACCTTAGATAATTTTTTTCACATTGGTTTTTAAGAAACCACACAACAGGGGTACATTACCTACATGATAAGAAGTAATTTGAGCCTTTGCCCGAATGTGTGCCACCTATACATAAAAAATGCGACCACGTCAAACTTTAAATTTTCAAGCGAAACTCACTTTGAAAAATCAAATTATTTAATCGCACATCTACAATTTAGCTTCTAAGTACTTTGGAATCATTGTGATCTTTTCTCCTATGTTATTAAAGTATTTATAACTTTTGTGTTTTTTTAATACAACAAAAAACACAATTTTTGACAATAATACAATGATTATTCTTTACAAATCGTTTTAATTTTTTGCTATCCTTAATGTTAAATCATGTATTTGGATTTCAAATTTTAATGAAAACTGACTTTGGATTTGTAATCAGTGGCCTCAAAAACCCCAACATATCAAATTTTATAAAAATCAAAGAAATTTTGTAAAAATAGTCCGCCATATTTAATCCATTATTTTAAATTTGAATAACTATTAACTAGACGTTTAATTTTATATACTAGCTTCTAAAAATTAGGCCACAAGCAAAAGAACTGAATTTTTTATGTATATTAAACGTTACAAAACTAAAAACTAATTTTACGAGTAACGTAACATATGTTACATTAAAAAAAAAAATACATTGTGTATAAATGAGTCACGCAAGGTTTTTCCTGTCATTTGATCAATTCTAAAGCCAATAAAATTAATTTCATGAATGTGCCTAAAAAAAAATGCAATTTTCTTCAACCTCAAAGTTTAAAAGTTCTAGAACAATGCCCATATATAAGTAAGAATATAAGGTGTTAATGACTATTATAATTGATGTGTTCCTGGTAACTAAATTAAATCGTCGAATAAAGAATTTAAGTTTTCAGTGTCAGTACGGTTGTTGCGAACAGAATCGATGTTTGAAATCTGCGGTACCCAGCACAGGTTTTTTCCCCCACATGAGTGGGGATTTTCCCTGTGCCATTGCACACCCGAATGGGGGGTACTTCTCTTGAAAATTGGGCTATGTCCAAACGAGGGGATCTGTTAGGCACATGTTTGTACAGATCCTGAAATGCGACAATATCAATAATACCAGCAAAGTATGTACTATTGTTGTACCGATTTATAGTTTGCGAGCCTTGAGGAGCCACGTAAATTGCGAATTATTGTTTGAATTCGTGTAATTGATTTCGAATTTGATAAGTGTCTTTGTGGACACTCAGGGCCGTCCTTGCGGATAGCTCTCTGAAACCTTTCATTGTATCCTGAACGTAAAGTTTGCTTCAATAGTATAAAGATATTTCGCAGATTCGGAGTCGGGTTTCCTGTGAGCGAAACCCGCTCCAAATTGGCGAAAGTTTATCTAACTCGGTTTGTGTTATAGGAAATTTTGAAAGCAGATATTGTTTTAGATATCGAACTTTGATGTCACACGTGGCTCGCTTCTGGATGGAGAGTAACCTGTGTGGTTACGAGTTCGGGGATTGGAGACAGACTCCAATTTTGACCGCGCTGGCCTCCTGGTGAACAAGAAGTCCGGAGGTTAGAAGCGTGACATATTTTGGTCCACATGATGCTCAATCTCCTGATGGATAGTAACCTGACAGGAACATGTGTATGACTAAGTGTCTTATACAGGCCTCTTGCGAATGAGAAGTCTTGAGAAACTGAGCGTGGACAAATCGAATTGGAAATTCGATTTCTGTAATCTTTGTTTCAAATTCGAAAATAATTGGTCTTTGAATATCATCGATTTGTATTTCGATATGAGCGCTCGAAAACGCCGCCTTTTGGGTTTGGCCGGAGAACGTTGGTCTCTAGATCAAAAAATTGATCGTGAAGGAGGAGAGTCGATCCATTCTTGTAAATATTTTGATGTAAAAATTGTCGCCTACGTTCTGAGTGTCGTAATAAGTTTAACATTGAATTCAACGACAAACCACGAGTTTCATTTCCACCAGTTTTGTACAACGGTAATTAACTGCATTATTGTGTTTTTTTATATGTATCATCTCTTTGATCCGACGTCTATCGTTAACTCGTTCTTTATTCAAGATCTTATAATTTTTAAAAAAGTTATGACCCATGGTTAACATGTGTTTCGTCCATTTTTATACTTCCAAGCGTTTTTATGCTCTTCTATTCGGGTTTAATAAGTGCCATTGCATTCCATACAATCGATCTTATAAATGACATTCGTTTTTTTGTCAGCGTCTATCTTGTCTATTTTGGTGGAGTACAATCGTGTTAGACTGTTATGTTGCAATTTTTATATCATAAGGTCTTAAGAGTTTTGTGATCTGCGCCGTGATGTGACCAACACGGTGGTATAACTAAAAACTTAGGATGTATTGGGTCCAAGATGTTGTTATCCTTGGGAGTCTGTTTTAAACTTAAAAAATTAATTCTCTCATGAACAGTTGCATTAATGTACGAAATAGGATAATTGTTATTGATTAAAATGTTCTTAATATAGTTTATGTTTTTATTATGGAATTTCTTATCAGACAGGGATATTGCTCGGTCAACCAGACCCGTTATGACGGATTTTTTATATGACAACTGGTGATTAGAAAGATAATTTATGTATCTTCCTGAGTTGGTTGGTTTTTGATACCAGTTTGTGATAAGATTCTCATTGTCTCTTATAACAAGAACATCCAGAAACGGTATTGTACCATTTCTTTCTAATTCATGCGTAAACTGTAGTTTATTGTTATAACTATTAAAAACCTCAAGAAACGTATGGTTAATAAAAATTAGTTAATGGAACCGCAATGGCCAATTATTTTTCACCTACTATTTTAAATGTTCATGGTTCAAAGAATTATACAATTTCAAATAATTTAAAAATTAATTTCATTTTGGATACTTTTTCATGCTGGATACTTTTACGACGATAACACAAATAGTTTTTATTTCTTCATATTGATGTCAATGTGGCGTATGGTTTTGAAGATGTAATCGATAAAATATGTACAATTCATTTGAATAAATACTTTAAGTATCTATATTTTAACAATATCTCTACATTTTGTTCTTTGTATGTGTATAATTCGTATTGTATTAACTATGATATAATTAAGTAATTAAATAATACAATATTTGGTAGTTCTTCGGATTGTCGTACCATAACGAATATGTAACAGTTTCGAATGTACCCAAAATTTATACAAGGAATCAGATACTGATTACTTCGAGGAAAACAGGAGACAATAGTTTCAACTAAAGAAACTTAACGTTTTAAATTAAACATTTTTCAATGTTTTTATATTTCCTCAACAAATTACTTACGAATTTTAGTAAACTGACGAATCGCTCAATACGGAACGTTAAAGATGATAAGAAATTTACGAACTATGTTCGTAAAAATGCAATTGTCCATTTTTATAAAATGGTGTAACGATTCGTCAATTCAAGTAAAATACTGTTTAAAATATCTAAATGATGTTAAAAATAAAATGTTTTCTTTTTATCTCTGTCTCCTAGAATTCCTGCAACAAATTTTAAACTAACAGCGGACATAGACTTAACCTAATATTTCCTAACAAAATTACGGTTTTTTATCGCTAATTGACAATTTTTGACAAGTTTCCTTTCTGCTTAATTAGTCACCTTAGTCAAACTTTTAAAATAAACAGTTGTGTGCGCGATACAAAGAAAATTACAAATGTCAATTATTAAAAAGAATTTGTCGTGAGTGAAAATAAAAAATACTTTTGTAAAAAAAGTTTGCGCAACTTCACTGACTTCTTATCCTAAAGCGAATTTTCGCATTTCGCATTGTGTAGAAAATTGCACTTCTGGCACTTTTATCAGGTACTATCAAGTATTCATGATCAATTGTACTATATTTAAGCGTCATCAAACTGGCCTTCTGTAACAGTCATCCTTTGAAGAGAACCATGAGTTTGCATAACCCTAACTTCGTGAATGACCGATTTTGAATGAAGATCAGCAGGACAAAAATTATGGTGAATCGCTGGTGGCCTCGAAAACGGAGTCATTCTGCATCTTGGTTTTGGCGCAAGTAAACCTGAAAGGAAATTTTCATAAAATGTTTGTTTATTCTGAAAAAGATAAAAAAATAATTACCAGTCGGTTCAAATTCATCTGCTGAATCTTCAGAAATGTCCCAGTCTTCTTCTATATTGACTTCTCTGTTATTATCGCTAGAACTATAAAAAGATTTTTTTTATAAACGAAACACTCAAAGTATGTAAAGTACTTACTTGTCACTATTTTCATTTGTATAATTCGAGTGGTTTGAGTAATACGAATACTTGGCTCCTGAATACGATGAATTTGAGCAGTTTCTATACGACTTTGCACCATTATGTTTTACTTGATAATTGATGTCGTGACTTCTTAAATTGTTTTGTAATGTATCGTACGACTTTATTTGTACCTATAAACAAAAATATTGTGAGAAATGCTGGTAGACCGAATCTATCTCGATTCAGGTTGGTGGGTCGATATTACCAAATTAATCGTCATTGAAATATGTTATTATTCAAGGAAAATGAGGAGACACTTATTTTACCGATTTACGACTAAAAATTTCATGAAAAGTTATGAATATTTAAATTTACGCAGTTCACAATGTCAAAAAATGAACGAAAAAAATTGTCAAATTCACATATATTCGTACCTATTGCAAATATTCTACTTTTTCTTTTTGATCTCAGGCAGGCATCCAAAATTTTTGGAAACTATACTAAAACATTTGACAAAATTGTTAAATTAACAAAATGGCGACTATTTTCCTCTAAAATTTAAAATTGGATTTATTAAACAACCCCATTATTGTTTATTTTGTTTGAATCTTTTGTTTTTAAATTCGTGGTAATATACAGAATATATTCACCGTTATACTTTTTGGGACTTGTCCTTTATAGACACGCGGGGAATTTTTTTCTGTACTCTTTTAACGTTTTAAGCAAAAAAGATAATTTTTTCCGAATGATTTTTCTCGAAAATTATTGTACCAGGATTTTTAAGCCGGTTTTCAAAAAATTAAAAATGGTGGATTCAATATGGCGGACAAATTTTTAAAAATTCGTCGGATTCACTTGAAATTCGTTACTTGGGGATTTTCTGGGTCATTAATTACGTATTGGACGTCGATTTTAATAAATTCAAAATGGCGGATTAAATATGGCGGACAAATTTTTAAAAATTTGTCGGATTCACTTGAAATTCGTTATTTGGGGATTTTCTGGGTCGCCGATTACGGATTTGAAGTTGATTTTAATAAATTCAAAATGGCGGATTGAATATGGTGCACAAATTTATGAAATATGTCGGATTCACTTGAAATTAGTTACTTGGGTTTTTTTGGGTTACTGATTACGTATTTGAAGTCGATTTTAATAAATTCAATATGGCGGACAAATTTTTTAAAAATTCGTCGTATTCCATTGAAATTCGTTACTTGGGTTTTTTTGGGGCCACTGATTACGAACCCGCAGTCGATTTTAATAAACTCAAAATGGACGATTCAATATGGCGAACAAATTTGTTAAAAATTTGTCGCATTCGTTTGAAATTCATTACTTGGGGGTTTTCTGGGTCAATGATTACGAATCTGAATTCAATTTTAATAAATTCAAAATGACTGATTGAATATGGCGCACGAATTTTTAAAAATTCGTCGGATTCACATAAAATTCATTACTTGGGGATTTTCTGTGTCATTAATTACGTATTTGACGTCGATTTTAATAAATTAAAAATGACGAATTCAATATGGCGGAGCAAATTCTTAAAAATTCCTTGTAATCGTTTAAAATTCGTTACTTGGGTTATTTTGTGTCCCAGATTACGTATTTGAAGTTGATTTTAGTAAATTCAATATCGCGGACAATTTTTTTAAAAATTCATCGGATTCACTTGAAATTCGTTACTTGGGGATTTTCTGGGTCGTTGATTACGAATTTGAAATCGGTATCTAAAAAGTCATAAAGTCAAAAAATGATCTGATTCTCTTGAAAATGCTTACTCGGGGCTTTTTGGGGCGCTGAATACGAATCTGAATTCCGTTTTCAAAAATTCAAAATGGTGGATCCAATATGGAGCACGACTTTTTCAAAAAATGATCTGATTCGCTTTAAAATTACGATTTTTTTCCTGCAGCAAGGTGCTTATATAATAATGAACAATCTATAAATTGATTTTTAGCCATTTTGATTTTTGAAAATCTGACGTAATATTCGTAATCAGCGAACCCGAAAACCCACGAATGACGAATTATAAGCGAATTTCTTCCGATTTTTAGAAATTCGTCGGTCATATTGGATCTGTCATATTCGATTTTTTAAAATGGATTTTAGATATGTAATTAGCGTCCGAAGAAACCTCAGAGTAACAAGTTTCGGGCCGATTGGATCGATTTTTTAAAATTTCGTTCACCATATTTGTTTCGCCATGTTGAATTTACAAAATTTTATTACGCATTTCAGTACAGTTATTATAAAAGAAACCCATGCATTCTTTCATTAATTTTCATTTAATATTTCTTTTGAATTTTGTGAGCAAATAATTTTTTACGTTTTGTAAGAATAAAATTTAATTTAGTAAAAAAAATATGGCGGAAAATACTGAAATAATTTTTTTTTTTAATAGAATTGAATGTATTAAGTACATACAAAAATTGGCGTCTTGAACCTCTTAAGTAAATTCCACTGCATTTTAATCGTCACTTTTCTTATTACCCCCTTTACTCGGGGGTTTTCGGGGTCGTAGATTACGATTATGACATTTGATTTTCATAATTCAAAATGGTGGACGAAAATACAAAACGTTGCATGTCCGAAATGAAAATGGTTGCTCGGCGGTTTTATATTGTATAGTTCACAATTATAGAAGTCCTATAAAATTAATTTTATTGTGTTCTTATACTTTTTTTCCCTAGTCAGTTTCATCTGGATTAAGACATTTCTTCCATTTCAGTCGGCCATCTTGGAACCGCCATTTTGAATTTCGAGTATTGGATAGTGAGACTGATACTGTTACAAATGATTGCATGAAAAAATAATAAGTGTACCACAATATTTATAAATAGCTAATAATATCGGAAATGCTATAAAAACACAAAATTCGGCTAAAAATCCGCCATCTTATATTTTGCACATCTGATCATGTCAACTTTTAGTCGAACAGTTTTTGGAATGATCGGTCAGCGCGAACCTATTGAAAAACATGAAAAACTGATCCAAAAATCGAAATTTTCTGTATTATTTAAAAGCTGGCTGCTCCTAGCGAAAAACGAACTTCGGATTCGGAAAGAGGAGGGTTGAAAACTATAGAATCTAAATATTCGGAATTATTCATCGTTAGTTTCTATAAGAAACGTGACTATGAAAATGTAGTGAAATTTACATTTTGGGCGGAAACGGGTTAATCTACAAGTAAAGAATGCATTCTTTTTGAAAATAGTACCATTTTTAATTATTTGTTAATTAATAATAGTATTGTTATTAACAATTAAGAACTATTCAAATGTTTTTTACACTTGCGTCTGTCCACACAAACGAATAGAAACAAGAATTTATATATTCATTGATTAAAAATCAATTTAAAAAATAGAAAACTGGTAAAATCATGACACAAAAGGGTTAAACACATACAGAAAAAAAATTCCTACGAGTTTATAAAGGAGGGGTCCCAAAAAGTATAACGTTGAATATATTCTGTATATTACCACGAACTTTTAAAACAATTCAGAAAAAAATATGGGGTTTTTTAGTAAATCCAATTTTAAATTTTACTGGAAAATACCCAGTAAACGAAAACGAATAGAAAGTTAAAAATACGAATTGATATGAATTCAAGTGAATTGAAATGAATTCAAGTGAATTAAAATGAATTCAAGTGAAGTAAAAAGAATTCAAGTGAATTGAAATGAATTCAAGTGAATTGAAAAGAATTCAAGTGAATTAAAATGAATTCAAGTGAATTAAAACGAATTCAAGTGAATTAAATTGAATTCAAGTGAATTAAAATGATTGAATTTGAAAATTTTTTTGTTCATTTTTTGAAATTTATATTCATCTTTTTTGCTTAAAACGTTAAAAGAGTACAGAAAAAAATTCCCCACGTGTCTATAAAGGACAAGTCCCAAAAAGTATAACGGTGAATATATTCCGTATATTACCACGAACTTAAAAACAAAAGATTCAAACAAAATAAACAATAATGGGGTTGTTTAATAAATCCAATTTTAAATTTTAGAGGAAAATAGTCGCCATTTTGTTAATTTAACAATTTTGTCAAATGTTTTAGTATAGTTTCCAAAAATTTTGGATGCCTGCCTGAGATCAAAAAGAAAAAGTAGAATATTTTCAATAGGTACGAATATATGTGAATTTGACAATTTTTTTCGTTCATTTTTTGACATTGTGAACTGCGTAAATTTAAATATTCATAACTTTTCATGAAATTTTTAGTCGTAAATCGGTAAAATAAGTGTCTCCTCATTTTCCTTGAATAATAACATATTTCAATGGCGATTAATTTGGTATATTTACTAGCGTATTTACTATACAACAAACCTTAATTGATTCCGTAGAAAAATAATTTTGTTCCAAGTCAAGTCCATCCAAGTTCTGGAGTTCCACAATTTCCTTAGGTATTTCTTCAAACTCATTATCGTACAAATCGAGTACCCGAAGATTTTTTAGTTCTCCGAAAGTTTCTGGTAAAGACGAAACGTTATTGTGTCCTGCTCGTAACTCTTTAAGTGCTGTCATATTTCCAATCATCTTGGGTAACAAAACCATTTTATTGTTGTCGACGGTGAGGATTTCCAGCTTATCGAGTTCGCAAATATCTTCAGGTAACCAGGTCAAACTATTTGCGCCAAGGTCTAGAATAACTAATTTACTAAAACACTTTATGGTACTTGGAATCAGCGATAGACCAGTGCCTCTTAGATTCAGTTCGACCAGAACCTTGGCGATGTTACACTCTTGAAACGGTTGAATCCAAAAGCTGTTGCCTGGTAACGTTGCGTCTGGACTACCCAAGTTTAATTTTTCCAACGCAACCATATTGGAAACGAGTTTCTCCAAAATGTCATCGTACAGATTAGACTGACACATTGAGAAAGTCTTTAACTGTAATTCGCCTTTCATATCCATGAAACAATAGGCGTCAAAGTCAGTTCTATCAAGATTTAACATTTGAACATTAGAAAATTTCGGTGTTAACAACCAACTTGGAAATTTTCCGCAATTTCGATTTTCAGATGCCAAAAACTTTCGTAAACTTCTAGTATTTGGGGTTATGTTCAATTTAATACATGGATTATGCGATACGTCTATCGTTTCTAAAATATTCATTCCTGTCGCAATACATTCGGGTAATGCAGTAATTGCATTTTTACAAAGAATAACAGTTTTGAGACTGTTCAATTGTTGTAACGCTTTCGGCAAGCTTCGTAAGACATTATTACTTAGATCCAACGTTTCTAAATATTTTAAATTACCTAACTTTTCAGATATGTCTGTTAACTGATTGCAATTTGCATTCAATTCTTTTAAATTAATTAATTCATCGATCGTTTCTGGCAAACTTAACAATTTATTATTATTTATAAACAATTTCTCTAATCTATTCATTGACGTTAAATTATTTGGCAGTTGGTCGAGATTTTGATTAGAGAGATCTAGAAACGTTACATTAGCGGCAATTGGTTCTTTACCGCATAACATTTTGGAGGACGCATAATTCAAATCTACAATTATTTCATTTAGAATCGACGAAGTTACAAAGTCACAGACCTTTGTAGCCAACGGATCTGCTTTATGTGACTTATCGTTCTTCCGATCGACTTGAGGTAATGCATTTTTTGCATTGTTTTGTACATCGTTGAAGAATTTTTCTGGTCTGTGTCCAGGAGCCATGTCTAAAACTAAATAGAAATTAAGTGTTTTTTTTAAACATTAACTGATTTTATAAGATTATTCATATTTTAAGGTTTTTAACCTTAAAGATATTTTAAGGTTAGGAAATTAAAAAACACTAATATTGCTCACTTCGTAGTTGAAGAAAATCGATTGAAAATATACACAAATACGAAAACTAACGCTTTATAGCCTCAAAAACATTAAAAAATACTGTTTGTACAAAATTAATTCGAACAGTCACAAAAAGCTCGTGCACCAAAATGTTATTTCCGCATATTTCCGGTAATGTTCTTGCACATAGGTGGAAATATGCGGATATAGTTGTGTTTATTTGATGACAATAAATGCGTTTGTTTGTGTGTACGTTGTAAACAAAATGTCAACACATAACATACAACACTTTACATTATGTATTTGGAATGACGTATAGTTTTTTCAAAATATCGACACTAAACATTGATAAAACTGGTTAAAGTATCGAAATATTGAGGGAATTTGAGGGAATTTTACAAATCTTGGCATCCATGTTTAGATTTTGTTAACGTTTGAACAAAATTGTAGATGGCGTTGCACATGGACCCACCAACAGTCATCAAAGATTTATATGCATTTTAATTAATAATTTTAACGTACATTTACATTTTAATAACCGAAATTTGACAAGAAATTTATTTTCTCTCCAAAATTGTGCCCATCCCAGTAAACGAAAATCCCTGTCGAAAAAATACTATAGAACACGATTCAGAAAACATATGGGTGATTCTCCAAAAACAGGGCATTTTCAAGAATGAAAATTTTTTTTTTAAGTTACTGTAAATTCGTTTTTTTTTAATGGAGTCTTGCTTATTAGCACCAAGTTAAGTTATTGTTAAAGTAGTCACGCTACAAAATTATTTTAAAGGGAAGGGGAAGACTTTTACTATGACGCATTTTCATACGGCTGTATAAACCAACAATTGCTTATTAAAAACTTGAAAAAAATAACTCTAAAGAGTCAAAAACATAATGTACATATCTGATTTAGTGCATTTTTGTGAATAATTGAAAATTATTTATTAAGTAATTATTAAAAAATTAAGAAAAACACATGAATTTTTGAAGAAGTTTTAGACAAAATAAATTTATTAAAGTTAATGTGTCGTTGGTTAGTAACTACAATGATAATTTTATATTCATAATTTTAATAAATAATATTATTTCATAATAAACTTGATTCATAACGTTGTAAAAAATATAAATTTTAATTTTGTGGTTTTTTAAATTATATTTAAATAAATGTCTAAGAGGAAGAGAAATATAAATGTTATTTATGATTTGAAAAATATTTTTTGCTACGGGTTACACTTTGTTCTTGCTTCGTACCTGATACGCCAAATGTTTGGTAACGACAATGAAGGTGACGACAATGAAAATTTGTAAAAAAATCCAATTTTACATATATTAAACAATAATAAATTAAAAAACAAATTGCCAGTTACGTTTATTCCTTTAATCTTTAAGTTTTCATCGTTTTTTAATTACTGTTTGTATCAAAATACCAAAATTAGGACGGGTGACGACAATTAATTTAATAAAAATATGTGGTATTTTTATACAGTTTTTACTTGTTCATGAGGTAAATATGTTCTCTTTTCAATTTTCTATGGAGTATTAGTAAAGTGTAGTATTTTTTCTTTGATTTTTGCATGGTGCAAAAACCATACAAAGTTAAAATTAGGACAAGGTCTTTTTACACAGGATTCGCAATATTTCTTACTTTTTTTATTTTTGACAGAAGTTTTGAATAAAATTGTATATCCTCACCATTTCTGCACCCAGTAAACGAAAAAAGATGAAAAGTATTAAAAAGGGATCAATTGGGATTAAAATGAGACTACTTTTAATTAATTTTGTTCAAAAAAGGGATTAGAGTGGTTTTGAATTCTAGTAAATTCCAAAGTAGGTATATAAATTGAAATGATTGAATCCCTGTGAATCCTCCTCGAATAATCGTTGTGAAAATCAATCCCCTTGAATGCCATAACTGGGATTAAAAAACGTATGTTTCATTCCCTGTGAATCCCACATCTGTCAGTATCGTTCAAATACCATTTCTGGAATTAAAAATTCCTTTCTTGGACCCCCTTGAATACCCTTTAATACCAATATTTGAAAGTATCCCATTTAATACAGGGTATGGGATTTAAGATTATATTCTTTGAATACCGTCGAATACTATCGATTACCAATCCTAGTAAACGAAAAAAGATTGAAAGGTATTAGAAGGGGATTAATGGTGATTAAAATTTTATTGTTTTTATCTCATTTTGTTCAAAAAAGGTATTGGAATGATTTTTAATCCCAATAAAACCCCAATTATGAACAGAATTTTGACTTATTGAATCCCCTCAAATGCCGCTCTACAAACGGTCATCAAAAAGAATTCTAGCGAATACAAGATTTGGAATTAAAAAATATCTCATTGAATCCCCTCAAATTCCTCCCATTAAAAACTACCATTCAATACCAAATATGGCATAAAAGAATGTATTACTGAATCCCCTCGAAATCTATCAAATACCACATCAAAATTAATTCCACTGTATTCCAGATTTGGAATTCAAACTCATTGTAATGAATTCCCTTGAATAACCATGGCCCTAAATTAATTTTGAATTCCAGCCCAGAATTGCTAAAGATATATTATGAATCCTCTTCAATATCAACGATTCCAAACATTAAAACTTATCCCAACGGATACCAAAATTGGAATTGTGTTCAATGAATACTGAATTTACTATTATGATAAAATTATTAAAAACATAAATAATGATCATTAAATAGATGCACGAGTTCATAAAATTATATGTAAATTAACTTTTGTTTCATATAACAAAAATTTGAAACAACATATTTTCGAGCGCGATCAAAAAAAAAATAAAAAAATGTTTTATGTATTTATGTTATTTTATATACACGCAGGAAAAGACCAACTCTTTGTTTCAATTGTCTTTAAAGTAAATAATTCAGTGAAATTTCGCTGTGAATTGTGGTATTTAATGTATTTTAGCCTGCCCGAATACATTATTATATAAACACATAAAAAATTCTCTACTTTCTGTTTCAACTATTCGTTATTTTTTCATTATTTCACAATAGTGAGTGTGGCCGAATGGTTGCGCTTCGAATTTGCTGCGCAGAGAACCGTGATTCGATTCTCGGTCGAAGTGAATCTGTTTTTTTTTTAATTTATTGATTTGGGATTATATGGGATTAAAAAGGATAAAATTGTTTTAATTTCAATACCAACAAAAA
This sequence comes from Trichopria drosophilae, assembly GCA_030407085.1. Taxonomy (NCBI): domain Eukaryota; kingdom Metazoa; phylum Arthropoda; class Insecta; order Hymenoptera; family Diapriidae; genus Trichopria; species Trichopria drosophilae. The sequence goes on along the minus strand of CM059583.1, from coordinate 189,493,972 downwards.
GGGATTAAAAATTTTGAATCACTTTTAATCTTTTTTCGTTTACTGGGATGAGAATCACATCCCTGTAAACGCAAAAGTAACAGTTATGTAACAACTATCTAACATTTATGTAACAATGTAACCATTACGTAAATATTACATAACTGTGACTTTCTGTGTTTGCGGGGATGAGAATTTGAAACAACCCAGACAGCAAGTTGATCTCGCTCAAAGAGCTCAGAAAGATATCAGAAAAAATGTCTGACTTCCTTAAGAAAACGAAAAATGATATCAGAATTATGTCATAATGTGGTCAGATGACTAACTTAAAGATATCATTATGGTCTAAGAATTGCTTAAAGAGATCAAATTTCTGAGAATTTAATCGGCCTGAGCTAATCAACACTCGCAGGCTCGTTTTAACTGGATTTCAAAAAAGTTTGCATTGCAATTTACAGGGCACTATTAAATTCTTATTTATGCAATGTAAACTACATTAAATAATAATTGAAACAAGCTTACAGGTATTGCTTAACCCGTTTCGTCCCAAAACGACAAAATTTGTCGCCGGTTTTCATCCTCTGAAAGTATATGGATATCTTTGTAATATTGTTATGAAATGCAGGTTTTCTACAATTTTTGGGTACGCTCTTTTCGAATCTGAAGTCTGTTTTTCAATATCACCCTCCATTTTTTAAATATGACTACTTAAACGGAAGAAAACGTGAAAAAAAGCGACAACTTTTTCAGAAAACTGCAATTTTTATTGCGAAGGAGTTCCTGAACCCTGTCAGGCCTCAAAATCTTGTGGCATAATGAGTTTAACTTAAAGTTGGTCAAAATGAAGATTTAAATTATAAAATGGCGTCCTAACAATGGCGCTATTGATTCGGAATTTTCTATGTTACTTGAGTTTTATTATGATATTTCTGGTATCTTCAAGTGTAATTTGATGAATATGTATATTGTTTTTGAGGTGACTGAATACTAATTCGTTATTAAATTTTGCAAATTCAAACTGGGGATCCAAAGTGATTTCGAAAAATGAATAATAAATTATATCGTCCATTACTGTATCAGAGTTTTGGCTGTATTTGGTCATACATTCAACTTACTTATGGTTGATTTCAACCGAATACACGCCTGAATCTACAATTTTACAATTATTTTCGATTAGGGGTGTTTTTTTGGGATTGAAAATATTTAATAGATTATAAATGATGTCTCTTAATTAGTACCCGTAAGTAAATGGGTACTAATCGTCTCTTACGACGAATTTCAAGTTATTTTTATAAAGTTTTAAATGGCATTTTTGCCCAAAATGAGAAAAACAGGTACGTCAACATCAGTTCTGTTTCTGCAGTAGAAAGATTTTTTTTTAATTTTTGGAAAATACATTTCCGACTGTTTTGAAGTGTGCTCTATCGATTCTCGTCGAGAAAATGGCCAAAAAACGACTGTTTCTGCAACAATTTTGCAAAATGAAAAGAAATTGTCATGTTTTTTAGGTCTTTTTTTTTATTTTTCACGATTTTCTTCATCGAAGCCGACTGTAATCAATGAAATGTATATATAAAAAGTGATCCCGATTGTTGAACATAAATAATATACTAATAGAATATGTTTTAGAAGCAATGGCCGATTGAAAATGGCCACGGAACGAAGCAAATTTGTTCAAAATTATTAATTGACGAAGGCAAAGTGTGTATGAAATTCAATGCCGTGTAGCGGAGGTCAGGTCAGAATATGTATGATATTCGTAATTATATAACATATATGTTCAACTTTCAAACACATTTATGGAACAACGATTCATATAAGAGGTACAATTTACTTAAGGTGGCCATTTATGGATCCGCTATTTTAGATATATCAACTCAAAATTATTATAGTTTTCGTCCATAACCAGTCAATATTTATATCATCATTATATTACTAAAAAAAACTTTCTATGCTCTCTATTGCAACGAAATAACAATTTTGAAAAAACGTGCTTCGTTTAGGGGCCATTTTGAATGGGTCATTGCTTCTAAACAATATTCTATTAGTATATTATTTATGTTCAACAATTGGGATCACTTTTTATACATGTATTTCATTCATTAAAACCAGTTTCGGTGGAGAAAAACATGAAAAATTTAAAAAAAAAGACCTAAAACAAGGCATTTTTTTTAATTTGAAAATATAATCGATAGAGCACACCTCAAAATAGTCAGAAACATTTTTTCCAAAAATTAAAAGAATTCTTTTTACTTCTTCTCTCATTTTGGGCAAATAAGGGTTAAATTTCCATTAAAATTGCTATAAGGGGGTTCTGAGGTCGCCGATTACGAAAATCTTATCATTTTTCAAAAATTCTAAATGGCAAATGCAATATGGCGGCCGAAGATTTGTTTTGAGAATTGTGTGTAGAAAATGCAGTACCTGGCTCTATAATCCCTGCACCGAAACCGAAAGGGAGTGGTCGTCTACCCTTATGAAGCTTTTCGAAAATAATGAAAATCTCGAGGTTTTTGCGGATACGAGAGGTCGTCCTCTCTGCATTTCCGAGAAAGTGAAAATTTCGTTTGGTTATTTCTGAGAAAGTCGAATTTTTTAAATCGTTTTGTGAGGATTCGAATCCTTTCTCTCCGTTTTTAAGGGGGTTTTAATGTGGCTCGACGGTAAGGTAGGAATTTACACTAAAAACCATAAATAAATAATTATTGAATCATGTTTTCCAAATTTGGGCTCTGTAAAGGCAATTCTAATTACTATTGGTGGTTTCCTAAAGAATACCAAAGATTAATTGTGATCTGGGAGTGAATTTTCGGAAATTCTAGGTCCGTTCTCAATTACTGTCTTTAGTATTTTCTAGGAAACTGTCTATAGTAAGTAGAATTGCCTTCACAGAGCTCGAGTTTTGAAAAATCGATGCAGTCATTTTTTATTTACAGTTAGTAAAAATACCTGCCATATTGGCAGAGCACTTTAGAATCCCCTTAAAGAGAATAAATATTGTGATTCATAAAATAAAGTGTTTTACTTGGACCGCTTCCTATTTCACTCGATTCAAGAATAGATATTTAGTATTTCGCGTTTTGAATAACTATCAATTAGGAATTTTCGAAACATATGCATTAAAAGGATTTGTGACATTTACTAATTGTATATGTTTGGATTCCAATGCATTCACAACTAATGTTATTATTTAAATTTAAAAGGTCCATGTTCTGGTTTTGCAATAGTAATTTTGGATATAAACAAATTCATCATTTTTGTGCATTGATTTTTCGAATTCTACGTATTCAAAATTTGAATTCAATTTTCATTTGTTTGGAAAAAAAAGAATGTATTGAATTTGTTAATCTTTTCTGAATATATTTTCCATTACTCGATATTTCCTTTTTACGATATAACAAACCAAGTAAATAATACCTCATTGGATTAGACACAGATTAAAAAATTATTTAAAATATAACGAAACGAACATTTTGGTTTATGATTTATTTATTTTTCAATAAATTTAATTGTTCAAATAATGCATTAACATTAAACTCGATGCTTTTGAATTAGAAATGACCTTTGTGTAGTGTTGATATATTATTATTTAAAATAATTTTAATAATCGAATAATTTTTAATCATCTAGTAAGTATTAAGAAAGTATCCGTTTCGAATGGAATAATAAACAAGAAGTTATTTAACCAAATTAAGTTTCATTCTTTTAATTTTGTTTCACCATTTTTTTTGCTTATTTTAGTAAATTACTATTTTAATTTTAAAAGAATATTTTTTTAAATTATAATATTACAGGAAAATAGAGAAACATAAAATAAAATAATAACAGAATATACTCAGTGCTAATTTAATTTTAAAATTTGTTCTTTTTTTAAAATAAATTTAAAATAAATTTAAAATAAATTCTTGAAAATTACTGAATGAATGAACGAATATATTATTATTTATTAACAGTTAATAAAAAATAATAAGTTAAAAAAACAATTTGAGAAATGAAAATATTATTAGTTCAGACTTAATTTGTTTAAAACATCATATTTTATAATTACTATATTCTAAAATAATATTTTCTTAATTCTTACTATATAGAGTGTTGAATTATTAGTTACATATCAGGAAATTCAATAACAATTTAATCTTGTAAGTATTTAAAGAAATTTAAATTAGGAATAACAAAAATGATTTCAAAATATAAATACAATTTTTTAATTAATAATATTTTTATTTCATAAATTTTTATCACTATTTTTTCGTTTGTAAAGAATTATTTTAATACTGTGATTTGTGACCTTAAAAGATGTTTATTGTTTTTATTAAGAAGTAAAGAGAAATGTTTTCAAGTTATTTTGCTAAAAGTTTAATTATACAAAAAATAATACATTTATTTATTAAAGATTGTAACAATACTACAAAAGTTTCAATTTATTAAATAACATATTAATTGAATTTGGAAGTCATGAAATGAATAATATTACATTTTTGTAGGCTCCGTGCCACGCGAAAGCCGACAAACATTTATTGCGATTTTTCCAACAGTTTATTGTCAAAAAATGTAATTTTTCATTTTTTTTTTTCAAAAATAAGTTTATTGTTTTTAAATGTAAATATTTTAAATTTTTTTAATAAAAATTGATCCCCTCATGTGAAATAGTGAATTATTATTTTTTATGAGTAAATTTTTACCCCCCCCCCCCTTTATTATTTCTGTTAAGAATAATGTGAAGAATTTTAAATCTTCTAAAAATTGAAAATATTATCAAAATTAAAAATTTTTTAAAATCTACGTTTCTTTATTAATGTGTAATATTATTCATGTATCACAATATTGATTTATATTGAAATTCATGAAGAAATATTATTTATTTAATAACAATGTCATATTAAAATATTTAATAAATTGTTAATCTTTAATGAATTTTCCATACATTATATTTTTTATCTTTATATTTCTTCTTTAATATCTTTTTATTAAAATAAACAATATTCGGATTTAATTTTATTTTTTACAATTAAATTATTAATTTTTTAACTGTACTGTGATATTGATTTTTTAAATTTAATAAACCAGTAAATATATTTTTTATCGTAAATAAATGTAAAACTGTTATTTAGGACGCCAAAATGCATTTCCAACGATTTTCTTCAATTCGAAGTGCTGAGATGAGATTTTTTTATGATATAAATGTCAAAATGATTTTAAAACTTAAATAAAATTTAAAATTTTAAAAATAATAATTAATTGAACTGAAAATTATTATAACAATATAAAATAAAAGAAATTTACCTTCTTGGCAGTCTTGATATTAAAACACTCAGATTGACAACTGCGGGCTACACAAACTGCGTCCTGTCGTCAGCTATTTCCAAAAGAGAACTGAGGGTTTTGTTGTGAAACGAGCCTAAAATGTGTATTTGTCGAAATTTTGGGGTCGGACACTTTGCAAGGGGCACTAACAGTACACATGGTTTTATACCTATTCCAGCTTCTCATTTTTAAAATACCCAGCACGTTTTTAAATTTTTGAATATTCAATAATTTCTGCGATAATGTATGCAGTTTTCATAATTTTCTATGACGTGGACATTTTTTTGGAATTTGGACAACATGAGATCTGGCAACATTGTACACGTTCCCTTCCCCTTGATGCTTCATGTCACTCGGTCATATTCGGATGTGAAAGGCGTCATCGATGTTTTTTAGTGAATTCCAAAATTTCTAATACAATACAAAAATCTAAAAATATTATAAACAACGGCGTATAATAAATTAATTTGATTTTTATATCAAATATTTTAATGGAACATTTAACATTTTTTTACATAGAGTCTCGAGATATTTTATGGGATATTATAATCTTATACCAAAGAAAACAACGTTATCAAATGCTCCAAACAATGTCAGTTGATTGATGACACATGGTGACTATTTACAAAATGATATTTTTTGCTTTTCGTTACTCTTGCCTAATGATTTTTAGAATAAAATATGGAATTCTTTATCGGAGAGCATTTGATATGTCATGTAATAATTTGATTTAATAAATGTTGTAATAATAATATAGTATATAGTATTTATCATTATTCAAACTGTACAATTTCTTTTGAATATAATGTTGTTGTAATTTTGAATAACTCCTAAACAATTTACGTTAGAAATGATCTAATATGCTCCTTCCTTAATAGAGCTATATCTCGTTTTAATAGTAAAAATGATAGTTTCTTATAATTTTTTATATCATTTATGCTTGGTACATCATTACTTAGTATTATAACAAAATTATATACAATATAAAAAGTTATACAACTTTTTAAGAAATATTTTCTGTCTAGAACAATTATTCAGAAGTTAAGCTCTTTTTGTTTAAGATAGATAGATTTATTTTACCCATATACGAAATACATTTCTTAAGGATAGAGTGTACAAAAAAGAAAAACGCATAACAATTACACTTACAATTACAATACTAAACAAGCAAAAGATAAAATAAAAACTAAAACTACAATTACTAAATGTAAAAATTTTTTATATAACCGCATGTGCTCTTTTTGTTTAAACAAATAAGCATTAAAGTAAAATTTATTGTGTTCATCATGATCCCCATGGAAGAAAATGTAGATAAAAATATAAATTATTATATATTTTATAAATTTTGATATATTTATTTTACCGCTAATATCCGATTTTCAAAAATGATCGAGCAGTTTTTTGGACTATGTAATTCAAAATTATACTATTAAAAATATAACTGAAAATGATAAATTAAATATTAAATTATTATAAAGCGACGAAAATCTTATATAAAAAATTAAATTTTTAATTATATTTTTCACCGCGAAGAGATTCATCTGAAAAGTATAAAAAATATTTTATATTATATACAATCTAAATATAAGATTTTCAAAACAGTGCAATATTTTAATAGCAGATTGAGAAATTGTATTTAATGTAAAAAACACGAAAATGTACTAGTGAAAAGTGCATGATACTTATCAATTATAAGTTTACTTCATGTAAATTTAGGTTAGGTTAGGTTAGGTTAGGTTGGGTTAAAAATTTATTAGCCATGGGTTTAAAACCTCTATAGAAATATTACAATAGTGAAATGAGGTATAATAAACTTAGATGATACATACGATTTGATTAACAAATGATCTATGTATCGCCTCTGAAGTTAATGGAAAAATATAAGGAATGATGGTGTGGATGAAGTAAATACAGAGAGTGAAGTTGACAACACTAAAAATATTTCATCGAGATACGGGTGTACACCACTTTGATTTAAATCTATAAGGAGTGATATGTACATCACGTCGTAAACCAAAGATGAATCTTAAACGTGAATTTAATATTCTCATTAATTTTGGATTTAATTAACCTTGAACCATCATTATACACCAAACAACAGTACTCCAAAAATTGAATTATGAGAGTGTTGATCAATTGAAGTTTAATTTTCGGTGGAAGTGAATATCCTCTAAATTTCAGACGATATAAGGTACTATAAGCCTTTTTTGAGATAGAACCAATATGTTCATTCCAAAACAAGTACTTGGATATAATCACACCGAACCTACTTTGTTTTCATATCCAACTACGCTGTTATTGACAATTATGGGAAGTATGTAATAGCTATTTAAATTTTTAAGTTGATGACAACTGCGTAATATAATTGCCCTCGTTTTTGAAGTATTTATTTGAAGACCAACATTGGATGCCCAATTTAGAATGTTAATAATGACAGAGTTTAGGAGGTTAACAGTTAGTATCAAATTACATGGAAAGCAGGACAATTAAATTTGTAAGTCATCAGCAAATAAAGCAAATTTTATTTTGGATTGTTTTAATACCTTTGCAAGAGAGTTAATGAACACGAGAAATAAAATTGAACCAAGGGAGGAACCTTGTTGGACAGCCGATGTATAGGTGTTCATAAATTCGGTTTGTACTGTTAACATCTGGAACAGATTGACATTTTTCAGATAAATATGATGCAAGAAAATTTAATCGCGCTATTTGAGAAACTCAAATCTTTAAGAGATTTTAAATGAATTTTATGATTTACGCAGTCGAAAGCCTTACTAGAATCGAAATGTACTAGAACCGTTACCATACCATTATTTATACTTTGCCTTACTTCATCCATAATGTACAATAGTGCTGTTTGTGTACTATGATTTTTCCTGCATCCCGATTGCAGTATATGAATCAACTTATTATTTTCCAAAAACATTATAATTTGTTGAGTAAATAGAAAGTCAAATATTTTTGCAAATTGAGGCAGACCAACTATCGGGCGTGTTTGTGATGGAGAATCAGGTGATTTCACTTTGAGAAGCGGAGTAATATACGCAATTTTCCAGACATTTGGATATATATTTGATGAAAGAGAATGATTATATAGGAATGTAAGATAAGGATTAATATTAGGAAAAATATCTTTGACATAACACAGTGGTATGTTATCTGAACTATTACTTGATGTACGGGATAAAAAGAGAGGGAAAGTTTGTTGAACGGTATCTATATCTCTTGGTTCAAAATTAAAAACTGGACTATCAAGATATAGTGGTTGCAAAATAATAGATTCTAAATCAGAAGATGTGCAAGATGGACGATACAGAAACATACTAAGCATTTAGCGACTTAGGATAAAAAAATGCAAGTGCAGATCTAGATCTTTCAGATGTTATACCAAATTTTCCTAGGAGATTCCATACTTTTGCAGGATTTTTTTGCATCAGAAATAGATGTGTTTAAATAAGAATTACGAGCACTCTACATATTTCTTTTAATTAATGAACTTGTATTGCGATATTCAGTTTTAAAGTAATTTCTCTGCGCTTGTGAACATGATCGAATATATTTTTTAAGAGTTGAGTGGCGTTTGAAAATTCGAGTATACTTTGGCGCGAATGTATCTGATGAATCGATTATGGAGTTATTAAAAAGTTGCGTGAGTTGAGAAGTGTTTAAATTCAAATTAGAATAGGAGAAGACATTTTTCGTCCAGATATCGAGAAAGCCGGTTAAGGTCACACCGTCGAAAATCATGGCTTGTAATATACGAATATCATCAAGTCTACATACATTTTGTACTCTATTTGATTGTAATCGTGATCTGCAGCAAAGGGAGACAGCGATTTTGAATGATTTGAGATTTATCAAGAGAATCTACAATAAATAAGACACCTAGCCAGTGTGAGAGGTTTCGGTATGAGTAGGTCCATGCTGCACTAATGAAAGTGAGTGATCCGTAATAAAATTAGATAGATGCTGAGCATAAAAATTGTTACTTTTTTAATCAGAATTCAAATCACCAGTATGCCAATGTTTTTATATAACGGATAAAAGAGAGAAACGTAGGATAACAGTTTGTTGGAACAAACTATTTGGGCGATGTATACAGCCGACAATAATATTCGATCAGGAATTTATACCAAGTTGTTACTAAAAATCAGGGGAATTCAATAGCGGTATATTTATATTTTCAATACATTTTTACTGATCAAGCATTAACAAGTTTCTTTTAAATTTTCTTTTTTTGTATCGTATGTGGCAATTCCAAGTGAAACCTATAGTTGACAAAAATCGATCTCACGAATTCTGTTAGTGATTTTTTCTTAGTTCTGTGTTATGAGATAAGGTTTCAGTTAAAATTTCAGCAAAAAGTAAAAATTTTTGCGCTAGTTTGTTTTTTGCTTGTTTGTTTAAAACAAATACTTTCCTATCTTCTTTAATAACTATGACGGCTTTATGCATTTTGACAATTCATTTTGAAGAACTCGTAACGTTTAAAAAAACCCTTCAAAACGAATTTGAAATAAAACTTGATTTCATTAATTTTTGACGACGTAATCGTTAAAACGTGTTTTTTTTTAACGAGAATACTCCAAAAACATTTTTTAAATGCCTGAAATTTGTATACCGAATTGTATGATAAAGTACTGCATTTTTCAAAAGTTTCATGTAGTTCTTTTTAATAGTTTTTTATGGAGGGGTTAAATATATCAAAATTTACTATTTTGTCATTTTTGCGCGTTTAGTCGAGTAGTTTCGTGATTCTTTTCAATTAAAAAAAAACCCACTCATCGTGTTCATAATAGCATATTATGAAACTAGTCTAGTGCGCAAAGTTTACAATTTCGCACGAATTATGATACTATGTTACTATAATCGACGTTTTTAAAATACTTTATCAGCACTTAATGACCGCGAATTTGTGTAGGTGTGACAACAAAAAATTGGTTTACTTCGTTTCCGACCTAAGTACTCTGTCGGTGAGGTGACTTCACATAAAATTTCGTTGCATGTCAGCATTACAATTTGTTCTTCTTACAAGAAAAATTCATTTGACAACTACGCCGTTAAAATTGCATTAAATCAGCTTTTACATTGTGCATTTTTAATGGCTTTTAAAATGTTATAAGCTATTTAAAATGAAATGTCAATATACATAAACCCGGCTTTGTTATTAAAAAAGATAAGATTTTTTTACAAGAGAGAATAAAGATGCGTGAACAGAAATTATTGTCCGACCAACGCATATTTCCAGTCGAAATAATTAGGTTTCTGATGTATAGAATTTCTGGTAAACAGAATTTTTAAATTCTTAAACATATCTCGCCTGATATATTTTTCAAGCCGGTCCCTGTACTATTAAATTTACTAACAATATCAGCCAGTTTGTCAATAGATGTGCCAGATAATGAAAATTGAAAACTGGTAGGTATTTTGTAGAACGCGAAGGTAAATAGTGATTTGACAGATTAGGATTTGAAAGGGCTACTGGAGGATCAACAAAGGGTTGGTTAATAAGATCAGGATTTCTTATAGAAAAAATTAGAATGGGAGAGACTATCTGATATATTTTGGGTGAGAGTATGGGTAAAACTACTGGGCAGTGTGTTGCATAGTCAATCCCAGTGTCTCGCCCAGAGACACCCCATAGTTTTGGACAAAGTATTGGAGAGGCTTGATATGAAAGCCGATGAAAAATTAGAATACGGGTACTACGAGGAAATAGTTTCGGACACAGTATGGGAGAAACTATCGGGCAGTCTATAAAATAGTATCACTCAAGGTTTTGCTCAGTGAGAGCCCATACTGTCGCACATAACTTGGAAATCCTTCACTAAATATTTACAATTAATTTTTACAAAACTTCCCAGAGAAGTCTCGAACGTATCTCGATTTAAGAGGCAGAAGACGATTTCCCTAAAAAATTGAGGTAAAATAAAGTACAAACAACCCGAAAGATACATCCGAGAAATTTCAAGTCCACTGAACAGTTCATCAAAATGATAAATGAAAACCCAACATCATCGTCGACATCAACGCAGAAGATGGCGAACTCGAAGATGCTGCCCTTCCACAATTCCTAAATCATTTGAATCCTTTCTCTTTGATTTGAATCCTATACAAGACAAAAATCATTTGAAAGAAATGAAAATACATTTTGCAAGAAACTGAACACTGGAAACATGGAAAATACAATTGTTTTTGAAATAAATTTATGTTCGTTACATTTACACACTATAGAGGTTCGGCGGATGGACTGATAATGTCAAAATATCAACTTTTCTTTTGTTTCAAGTCGATCGTTGGTAACGCGGTTGCTAAGGACTGTTGACTTAAAAAACAAGCAGAGTTTTTGTCAGTTTCGATCAAACTTCTTTAATGAATGCGTCAATGGAATCAAAACGAACGTAAATTTAGTTAAAATAAAACATGCATTATCCGTAGTTTCTTCTAAAATATAATGTCATTACAACCGAATGATTCTTGTCTCGTATAGCTATAGGATTCAAACGAAATCGAACGGATTCGAACGGCTTAGGAACTATGGAAAGTCAGCAGCTTCAAGTTCGCCATCTTCTGCGTTGATGTCGACGATGGTGTTTGCTTTTTATTTATAATTTTGATGGACTGTTCAATGGACTTGAAATTTGTAGGATGTTTCTTTTGGGTTTTTTGTTCGTTATTTTATCTCAATCTTTTTAGGGTGATCGCCTTCTGCCTCTTTAATCGAGATACGACCTAGATTTCTCTAAAGTTTTGCAAAAATTAAGTGCAAAATTTTACTGCAGGATTTCCAAGTTATGTGCGATAGTATGGGCTATCACTGAGCAAAACCTTGGGTGATACTATTTTATAGACTGCCCAATGGTTTCTCCCATACTGTGTCCGAAACCATTTCCTCGTAGTACCCGTATTCTAATTTTTTCATCGGCTTTCATAACAAGCCTTTCCAATACTTTGTCGAAAACTATGGGGTGTCTCTGGGCGAGACACTGGGATTGACTATGCAACACACTGGCCAGTAGTTTTGCCCATACTCTCTCCCAAAATATATCAGATAGTCTCTCCCATTCTTATTTTTTCTGCGCGGGTACTGGTTAGGATGATATTGTTGTATACTTACGCTTATCAACTTTTGCTATGAATAAATATATTTTCAAAAATTTGTACGCTTCATGTGGTCAGCACTTGGGTAGTTGTTATTTACATTGAACATTTTTCGTTCGAAAGTATCAAAAATAATCATATTTCGAGTATAATGTGAGAGGTTCGATTTTGGACAAATCTGTGCAATGTTTATCAAATGCTTTTTTTCTGAGAACAAATATTTTTGCTTCATATAAATTGACGGAAAAGTATGTTCTAAACATTTTGGAAAGTACCACAAATGGACGTAAAACGATCGAGAACACGAGTATGAAGCATATTCTCCCAGAAAATGTACTCTATTTTGCGATTTAGTACCAAGTACTACCACAATGTTTACCACTTATATATTTATGAATACCTTTCAATACAGCTGCCAAATTCGATGTGAACACTCAAAATGGTTCGGTGGTAGTAACGCGTATTTTTCTTATCAATACATTATGGGCCAGAAGGCATTCAATAACAGACACTATGCAAGATTTGAACGGATTTGATCGAAACTCGTTACTCAGGGGTTTTTGGGGTTGCTGAATACGAATCTAACATCCATTTTCGACAATCCAGAATGGCGGATCCAATATGGCGGATGAATTTTGAAAAATGAAACGAAATCACTTAAAACTCGGTACTCAGGGGTTTTTGGGGTCGCTGATTACGAATATGATGTCAAATTAACAAAATTCAAAATAGCCGATCCAATCTGACGGTTGAGTTTTACAAAAACCCATTAAATAATTATAAAACCTGCTCCGTAGGGGTTTGTCAGGTCGTTCATTACGACGAATATGAGGTCAGATTTACAGCATTCAAAAGGTCTGAACAAAATTCACATGGCCGAGTAGTAATCATTGATTGAGCGGATTTTGAACTACTGGGCAGTTTTATTGCACATAATTTATGTACTTCCTCATAGCGTGACCCAAGACTAACGGCGTGGACGTGGGAAGTATTTTAGCCTCTTTCTTTTTTTTTTGTTATTGTTTTTTATAACATTTTTTACTTGCTTTTTTAAAACTTTTTTTGTTTTTTTACTTCTTTTTTTTTTGTTTTTTTTCCCAATATACGACATATATTACTTCATGGATTGTCATCGCCATTGACTTCTTCATCTTCTGACAATATAATGTCATCCAACAATTTAAACGTTTCCGCGAATCCAGTATTATCATTTTCTTCTTCCTAGTCTTCGATGTTTTCGCCAGATTCTTCTTCTTCGATGGGCTCTACCTCCGACACACGTAATAAATCTCGTACACTTTCGGGAATTGACAGAAACTTTTTTTGTTTTAATCGCATATTAAGACCTATACTGGATAATTTTATGTTCGATGTATCCATTGCTCTGTAAAAGACATCTTCAAGATTTGATTCACGGTTGTGTTTTCTACTCAAAGGGGCCCCAGAAGCTCTCAAGGAGCTTGTATGGGAGAAGGTGAAGTTGTATATAATATAAAAATAATTTCGTGATAATACTAATGAGCTCCGAATATACATCAAGATCTCCTTTGTAAGAATTTATGTAGTGGCAAAAAAAATGTTTACGCTTTATTTCAAGTGTAACTTCGTTAAAATACAAAACGGGCAAAAATGGGCAAATTTAACTGAAAGTTAATTTGACATAGAAGAGATTCCACTTTCATTTTTATGATATCGTGTGGACGTTAGGAGAACTACAAAACAGAAGCAAGTGCATTTAGAAAAAAAACCTGCATAGAATGTGCTTTATTTTTTACAATACAGACTATTTTTAATTTTTATTTGTTTTGGTTCAACATACTGCATGTAATAACAAAGATATAACGTTTAGAAGTGATAAAAATAATCGGTTTGAAAAAATAATCTTACATTTAGTATACCAAGCATTATAAATTTTGTAATACAATTTTTTAATACAAAAAAAAAAGGAAGCCATAATATTTGACCCATTAGTATAATATTTTACAAAAAGTTGTACCGTATACTATACAATTAGACTATGAAATTCAAAATTCGAAATTCTGAAGTGGACTTTTGTCCGTTTTTAGATGCCTTCTGGCCTATAGTGCAATGGTGAAAAATCGTTGTCTACGTAAAAGTAAGTTTTTACAAGTATTAATGGTGTGATTTTTATTGTTGTAGCCGTGTGGACTCAAAATAAGAATTGAAAGCTGTCGAAATGTGCTATTGAAATATAAATGGCCACCAACTTTTGACATTGCAAACATTGTGAAGAGATAATGATATTAGAACCATTAGTGGTTTTTGAAAACTAAAATAAATTGTTATTTGTGGTAGTTTTCTCTCTTTTTCACATTTTTGCAGATTTTTCAAGGATGCTCATAACCGAAATTTGTTCACAACTTATGATTTATTGTTCAATGCATGAAAATGATCTCATTTTCTAAATCTATTGTCAATTATATTTTTATGTAATGATTGTTACTGAATATTATATGGATTGCATAATTTCAAATCTCACTGACAAGGTTTAGTAATACTGTGTAGATGAATGGGTACTGGTTCTAAAAAGACAATTTCATAGTGTTTTTATTCTCTTATAATGAGGTATACAGTGAGAAAATTCCACAAACACATTCATTAATTCCAATAGATTTGATCTTAAGTATGTTTTTCTACTAAAATCTAATATAACTTTATAACTGAAAGTTGAATTGTGTGTAAGGATAAATTGTAGCCTTTTAAAGAAACCAAATTTCCAAGTAATTATAAATAGTGGATGGTTTTTCTAGTAGTACTTTGTTCACAAAATTGTATTATTAATATTAAAATAAAATTTAATGAAAATAACAGGAAGTAATTGTTTTATTTTCATGATCATTTTGCAGTAAGGGTGTTTGATGATTATGAATCTGTAATTCAATTTAAAAAAAATCGAAATAGTTAACCCATTGTGGCAGTTCAATTTGCTAAAAGGCATTGAATCATTTGACAGAAACGGTTAATTCTCAACATCATGTATCACGTCTTAATTCCAGTTATTCTCTTTAGTTAAACTCCTAGTAATTCAATTGTTATAGCCTTTTTTTCGAGGGGGGGGGGGGGAATTTTCATTAATAGAATTGAAAAATTAATAGAATGGCTCCATACCCTATTCCAAAATAAATAAAACATTAACGAATTAATGAAGATAAATTATTATGAATTTTTTCTAGATTTAGTAAAGCGCAGACAAATGAAATGTAGTTTAGAATGAGATGAAGTATAATTAGAATACTTGGCGTCAAGTAGTCTGTCTGGATACAATACATGAGCTGTGATTCATATATTGTTATTTACTTCCATTAATGTTCTCACTGTGTTTGCTTTTACTACTTATTACTATATTACTGTCGGTTTTTTCTTTGCGTCAGCTATATTGTATTATAATAATTATATTATTATATATATTATTGATGAAATATAATGGTAAATAAATTATAGATGGGCTTTGGAGTCCTTTCCTGAAATAAAAATTAAAAAATATACATAAATTTTCTGTTGATTGTATATTTATGACAAATCTGAACCTTTTTTCAAGAAACTTTTACAAGATTAATTTGAACAAGAATAAGTTTGTATGAAGCAATTTACGTCGATAGTATTTTTGACGTTCGATCTCTTGTTTTTGAACACGTGTATGTCTTTAGGACTCTAAACTACAGAAGGAAATATTTTGTACAAATATACTATACTACTAAAAATATTTACATCAATTTGTTTACGTATACTCTTTGACACCTTCTGACTTTTAAGTTCTGCGATTTATTTTTGTACGAAACAAATCACATCAAGTTAGTACGGTTCTTTTCATATATTTTTAATTTTCTTTTCTTTTTAAATATTAGATATGTCCTGCGTTAAAACGTTTCGGATACTAAAACCTTATAATTAAAAATTGTTATCTAACCTTAATTAAAATTTTGCCATGCTAATGGAGTTGGAAATTTTTGGCCTTAAAATGCAAAATTTCACTCTTTATGTAGCTGAATCTCGCTGTGCATGGAGTTTAAACTCATTATTGATTATATAACCTGTTTTTTCGAATGTTTATTTATAATTTCAAGAAATATTTCATTGATTCAAGATATTTAGTTCTTGTTCAAGCTTGTTTCTAATTTGGTTTTGGTATCTCCAAGCTGTTTCTCGTCATTGTCAACAGGTGGCGAATAAATTATTCTGTACTTTAAATGGTGGTGGTTTTTAATATATAGTCGTTTTTAATTTGTAAAAACTGAGATGAAATTCATAATATTGTACTCGAACACTCTGATTGTGATACTAAATTCGACCATGCAAAGCACTGTCAAGGTCATCACAAGAGCAAGTTTATTTTTTCTAGCGGAATCTCATATTTTTGATGGCAAAATAAAACGAGCAGACAATTTCTTAATATTCCATGCATATAATGTATTCGACCTTGGAAAGTCCTTTTATGTTATCTAGTCGATAGAGGTCATAATCGACCGTAAAACTGCCTGCACTTTTTATTTATGGTGCAAAAATTATACAGCTTGATTGGAAAAAATTGAATTATCCCTTAAATGTCATTTCCAAGGTCCAACGTAATGTTACTAACGATTTGTTCGAATTAAATCCTAAACTTTGTTTTAGTTTTTTATGATATATTACTATATTACTTACATTCCACATAAACCATCTGTCTCCTAACTTTTGACATATGGTGCATGAATAACCTACCTACTAATAGCAGATATACTTAGCCGCTAACAAGATTATACATTTAATCACTCAGTAAAGGGAAAATTCATCAAGATCTATTGAAATTCATTCACTGCATCACTTCTGAATTCGTTTTCTTAGCTTCTGCATTGAATTTCAATGATAAAATGTGTTTCAATGATTTTGAATGATTAATAGCTCATAAAAAGTTGTTTGATGTAATGATTTTGAATGGGAAAATAGTGGAATGAAGAAATGATTTCGTTGAATGAATTTAAATTGAAAAGTGCGAATAGAACATTGGCAAGTTCAATGAATTTCAATTAAAAAATAGTTATATTTGCCTCGAATAAATTTGAATGGATATTTTTATTACAGGACTACAAATTTAATGATTTTGAATCGAAAAAAGAATTAAATGAAAATATAACTGATATGAATGAAATCGAATTGGTTATTACGAAAGTAAATAATTTTGAATGGAAATAAAATATTTAAATGAAACAACCGTTCAAAAGACACAAAAAAATTGGTTCTTGAGAAATTCTGGACAACGAATTCAAAGATAATATAATAAAAATTGTAAACAAATTTTTTGACTTAAAACAATTTTTTCCTCGAAAATAAATGGAATTTTTTAAAAACCATGCGTAATTATTTGGGAAATACGTTTTTCTGTTCACAAAACTTTTTTTGAATGTTTTTAATTTAGCGAATTTCAGTGGGTCAAAGAAGTTTTTAATTATCTAATTTTTGAAGCGGAAGTCAGTGGTGCCGAAATAAAAAATCTAACAAATTTTTTAAAATTTTAATTTCTTTAAATCCATCCGTAATTTGAAAAAAATGTGTTCTTATGTTTACCCAAAGTTTTAAAATTTTTAAGGCAATTTAGAAGAAAGTAGTAATGGGGTTCTGATATGATCAGTCGATAAGGTAGTAATCTACGCTTGAAACTTGAAATTAAAAATTACTGAATCGAATTTTCAAAATTTAAGTTTCATAAGGTCAATTCTAACAATTTTGTATGCTCTCTTAAAAAAATCAATGAAATTTGTCGAGAATTGACCAAGAATTTTCTCCAATATCGAAAAATCATGTATTGCAGAAAGTTCTTGGCTAATTCTCTTTAATTGTTTTTTATTCTTTTTAGAAGATAGTAAACAATGGTTAGAATTGCCTTAATGAAGTCCGAATTACGAAAAAATGAGTCAGAACTTTTTAATTTACATTTTTTTAGCTTTGATTACTACTTAATGGTATCCCCTTGCGGTAGTCCAATCTACTCTAAAAGATTTGAATTAATAAATATAAATTATTTCAACTTTTTCAGTTATTCTTCCAGATTCATACCTCGAAAAACATCATGGTACTAGGAAATTACTATAATTTAAGTGTTAGCAATAAAATCTCCTTCCTATGTGACAAAATATAACATAATATAATATAAAATAATTAGAAAAATGAATATATATAAAACTTTTATTAATACAAAATCATTAAAAAATACGAAAGCCAATGAAATTCAATGAATTTCAATATTAAAATAAGCACGTACTGAAATCAATGCTTTCAAAACAATAGAAAATCATTGTTTACAGCACTGTTGAATAGATTTCTATTAATATTTAGTGATTAAGAAAACCAATTCAAATCCATTTAGATTCATTCAAAACCACTCGATGAATTTCAATTTTCGTTTGCTGGACATCAAATCATAAAGTCAAATAAAATTTAATACAAGCTTGTTTAAAATTCTTTTTACGTTCATTCGGTCTTCAAGTTATCTTCGTTTCTAGAGGAAGTAATCAGGAGCTTACACCAATAACAACACGAGGATGAAAAACACATGTTTGCACTTTATTAAGCGACAGTTACGAGAAATTCGTGTACTTAAATATACAATATGCTCAATAAGAATATGCCGACCTTTCTTAATATTGCGCAGATAAAGGGAATAATATATATATAACACGTAGAAATAATTTAAAACGCACCTAAACGCAGATAAAAAAGCCTTCGAAATGATTCCTACAAAATGAAATCATGTCGAGACATCTGACGGTTCGATGCACATTCATGACAACGGTAGGATGCTTTTTTCGCTTCGGCGCAGTCGCACTCGAAATCGCGAGTAATCAAATAAAATTTATTTGTTTCAAATAATACTCGCAAATATTACTAAAATTTTTGTCGACGATCGAAATACACATTCCTCCAATGTTTAACATTACAATGCGTCGCGATACATTTCCGAACGCATAAAGGTGCATTAGCATGTGGTCCAATCGACGTAAGGCATGTTGCACGTTCGTAATGACCACAGTGCAAGAATATCGAAAGAACATTCGATATATCGAATATGTGTGTGTGTCGAGTACGCTACATGCTAATGCACCTTAACAGGCACCTTTTGATTCGTTACACTCTGCGCACAATCGATAATAATTAAGTTCAGCAATGGCCGCAACGGTATCGCCAATCGTTAAAATTTAAATTCGCTAGCCTCTTCCATCGTTTTTCTCATTGCCAATGTCAGTCGTTATCGTTATCGTTACATGCGACGACGGCGGCATTGTGCGACAAAATAACGACAGGTGCAAATGAAACGCTCAGTGGAATCGGTCGACTTGGATTTGTTTTCCCGTCGAACGTTAAAATGCATCGCAATATATACCTACGAATCGAGTAAAATACGAATTTACCTATACTTAATAATCCTACTAAAAATCGATTCTAAAAAGTATAGGCTCGTTAAAAACTTGTCAGATATAATTATCGAATAATATTAGGCATCAATTTCCCCACCTCTCCAAACCGATTTGTATAAATTCGACAAGCCATGACAAAGTTCCTACTCTGCAAACATAAAAGTAACAGCTATGTAACAACTATGTAACATTTATGTAACAATGTAACCATTACGTAAATATTACAAAACTGTTACTTTCCGTGTTTGCAGGTTAGAATATTGTTGATAAACAATTTACAATGTGACCTTCCGATGATGCGCGCAACCTTAAGTATCGGTTTGGTAACGCGCACGTTTAATTTAGATTCGGACCATAAAATATTTACTTACAATTAATCTGTCAGACACGAGCTGTTGGGTTTGTATAGTAGTTATTTGACCTACTGGAGATTCAGTTTTTTTTTTTCGAAAACAGCAGAAACTGATGATTTAAAGTAACAAATATTTTATTGTAAAAGCGAATCTTATCAAGGCTTACATCGCTTATGTTTTGTCGGCCGTTGGAAACAACATTTATATCTGACATTTTTATTATCGAGATATCAGAAGGAAACTAAAGGTTGCTTTTACATGTGAGACTCAATTCAAGAATATTTTACACATATATGCCACATTCTCCTCGACGTAACTTTTAAAAAATTCCATATATACATAAATCGCTTTATCTGTCCATATATATTATATATTTATATATATATAGTTCCGTATATATATTTATTTATATATTTTTCTCACTCTATCTCCAGCTCTTATTCTCTCCTGATCTGTAAGCGTAAATGGGCTGGCGTAAGTTTTTATACATATTTCCTTTATACATATAACAACGTTACACCTCGCGAAGGTATACACGCCCAAGCAAGATATGATCACGTGTGCGTAACGCAAGCGATATATAATCGATTGAAAAAAAACGTATTTTATATATGTAACACTCATATATAGACTCTGGTTCGAAAAAAAATCTGCAAGCACGAGAAAAGATGCTTTTTCTGTACAAGGTGTTACAAAACCGACAGATCGTATTTGTCCATTTATTCGTTCGAGCGAAAAGTTCTACTTTGCTCTCAGTTGTGTTAGAATCCCCCTAGGGATTCTACTTGGTTACTTTTGTAAAATCTACTTTGGCATCTTTGATAAAACTTGAATAGGTTAAAATATGAAATTTCGCTGAACTTTTAGACCGAATAGTCAGTTTTTTTACACCCTGAATGTGAACTCGGAGCAACGCGGGTCGCTGCTAACTAGAGAAATGGCGAGGAAACTTAACTGTCGTTCTATTTGACGAAATGTCGACGGTTTGGTGACTTAGAATCGAATATTGATCATTCGACATCGAAAATACGAGATGAAAAGTGGCAGGGTCGTCGTCTACTTTTGGATCTTGATTTTTTGCATTTTAATCAATTTCAGGTAAATATACTGATAGTATATTGATGTTTGGCATATCAGGTGTTCTGGTCGAATGATGTTGTATTGGTTGAGTAGTGAGAATTCTCGTTTTAGAATGGGGATGTCAGAAAATTATGTATATCACAACAGTTGACTATTACATCAGCATGTATGAAGAGTTTAGGACTCCATGTTACTGGTGTATAGGAACTTCATGGACTAAACTTTTTTGTAAAAATGGTCTAACACCATTTAATGGATGAGATTAATGTTACTGCATCAAGTATGTCGATGATGTTTGTCATCCTGTGATGCATTTGACAAAGTTTATTATAATCATGGCAAGTTTTTGAATTTGGGATCATGCTAAAAGAGATGTCCGTATGAAACAATATCGATGCTTCATCCAATTTTGATACGAATTTGTAATTTAGAAAATTGGTCATCAGAATTTGATCAAAATGCATGAAATCAAGACCGGTTGGCAGCACGCGCGAACCTTATTTCCTAATATTGAGCGTAATATCCGTGGTATGTACATTATGCAGTAACGGCGAACAAGGAAGCAAGATTCTTGAGTCACTTGGCCCGAATTAATAAATGAAACCGCGGAGGCGTAGGAATTTGATCGGTCAACGTATAAATGTCGTTTACTATATATTGCACAGCAATCTAAATATCACCCTTGACGTCTCACTGTCTGGACTTTTTCCCGATTCGTTTTCATCAAGTCCGAATGAAGACCGTTTTCCGCGTAGGAAGCAATCGGCAGTGTGTCTATATTTGTACGGCTTTTGCAAGCTCGACATCGACGTTTTTCTAGCTTTTCTCACCTACTCGGTGTAAAACGCGTTTCGTTACAAATATACAAAAAAAATAATATCTCCTTTTTCCCACGCGTTAATATAATCATTTTCCCTAATAACTTTCTACATCCTTCGTTTCCTACGTACTTTCTCCGTAATATCATATTTCTGTTTTCTGTTATAGACGTATGTCGAGAAAATTAGTGGCCTCCCCGAAACCGCGCGAAACGTCTCGAAACATTTTCTATAAAAATCGATAAATGTTATCAAATCGTTGTACACTTGTATATCAAGCCTCGTTTATATTACACAATAGGTTATATAAAATAAAGTTTTACGAAGTTAAGTAACATTTTTTTTTGTCGTGAAGTACTAAAACGACGTTGCGGAAGGCTGTCGGAATAGCCGCGCAAAAACGGGCAGTTCGGAGACGTTACGCTCTGCGAGTCCAGTAATCTCGAGACCATTTTTTTTTACATTTCGAGATAGGGGCACGCCATATTTTTTTTCGCGTGAAATTCAAAATGGACGAACGCCTCGTTCCTTCGCGTCTCGAGACGACTAAGAGTACGTAGCGCGGACGTTGGAAAGGTCAGTGTTCAAACTCGCACGATCCTCGCAGCGATCCATCGATCATACAGGTATATGTATATATCGACTTTGGTGAAACGCGTTTCCCATTCGATGCCTGTAATAGCGTTCCTCATTCTCAGCTCGAACACGTGTTTGGATGAATCATACTTTCGCAGTTCGTTGACGTCAGCGTATTTCAATTTTCGGTCTGGCGACAGAACAGTTAAGTCGGACGAATCGATTTTTGTCAACCTGACACATTCTGACCATTCGATTGCACGTGCTCATGAATACTCGGGACCGTGGCAAGCTTGAGCCTTGACTTTAGACTTGGAACTTGTTCGAATTCCATGTGGAACTCAAGACCGTCTGTGCGAGACCAGCGGCTCAAATACGACACCTATGTCGAGAATACTTAAAATCACACTCGCGAAGGTAAAACCGACATCGGTCGGTGACTTCGAGAAAATGCAATTTCATCCGGATCCAAAAGTCGAGATTCAAAATCCTATTTGTGTTCTCTTAAGTGCTCTATTGTCGACTCTGGTGAACGAAAGTAGTCTGACATCTTTCGTGTCGTTTATGACACTAAAGCTGGCAGAAAAAAGTTGAATGTTGTGGCAAAACAAAAATCCACGAACATGTAGGAAGACTTGATAATGAAGCACTGTCAGAGCAGTCCAAAGAGGAAACTAAATGCGGACATTGAACGATTTTGTGTTTTTCATTTGACGGAGAAACGATCTCTAGTTAATCGGCGAGTCTTTCATACACTTGTTTTTTTTTTCGTTTGCGACGAAGTTGTGTTTATATTTTGACTAAAGAGCAAACGACACTCGTTACGAGGTTCTATCACAGTTTCGCGTTTCTGCGCCCCGCGAAGGCTCCGTTCGGCGACTCTTGGTAAGAATCCCATTGACATCCAGCACTTGACAACCGGTTAATTGCACTTTTCACCTCCCGTCCGGGCGGAAATCGAGTTTTTCGCGATCGCCTCGTTTTCGAAGCGGATCCCCGTATAGCAACGACTCCTTTTCTCCCGTTTGAGGCGTCTTCGGAAAAGTCGTCCTCCCGAGGTTCGACCTCGTCCGAGCTCGCCGGCATCCGGCTCGATGCGGTGAAAGGCGATTACGGAGAAAGGAAATAAGTCCATTTTTTGCTAAAATGGCTCAATCGATTATCCCAGGCAAGACGGCACCCCGATTCACTTTCACACCGGAGCATCCAATTTTGTTTTGGTTTTTGGCGCGTCTTCGGTATTTCGCTAACCCATTGTTCTGACGCGCCCCTCACCCACTTTAGCCCCAATCCGCGACCAGTTTTCGCGATTAGGTCAGATGCGCCTTTTCGTGTCGGGGTCACTTCCGTTCACAAGATAGTTACTGGATTTTGCTTTTTAGCACTCCGTTTCCGTTTCACATGGCAACTATTATATCCTGCGCTCGAGGTCCTCGTGGAGGAGGTTGTTGTTGTTTGTCTCGTGCAATGAGGCGGGTGACGCTTCTTCCGGTTGCTCGCCACCACTCAATTCCAGTTGACCTGTGCTGTCGCCGCTACTGGAACCGCATTCCCCATCCACGAATCTGTCGAAGAGATAAACTGTGTTAAGGTCGTAACTGGCATTTGCATAATTTGATGTTATATGAATTATGGATGGACTCCCTGATGAAGAGGGGTCTATAAATGGATCTTGATATTTTTGGGTTGTTTGGCATTTTTAGGTCTAATTTGGTAATATTTCAGTGGTAAATATAAGGGAAGACCGTCGTATTTACGAACAAGAAAAAAGCGGTGGCAATATAATTCTTGGAGATTCTTATAATTATGAAATAAAGAGTTTGATGATGAAGAATTATTGTTGAGTGTTTGTTTTCACCACATTCATATTTTTATTTTATGTAGACTAATTTAATAGGCAGAGGTACCAAACAAATACACATCATTATATTGAATATAGTTTTTCCAATATTTTTGGTCACTTTAATGGCCAATATAGAATACTATAGGTACAAAAAATATAACAAAAATAATCATGGTACTGAATTTAGCAGTGGATAAATTCCATGTAGCCAATGCAAAAAGTCAATTAAACATTTAATATTACTCTAATGATTCAAGCAGCTTTTTACATTCATATTTGATGTTAAATTCCACTTAAACATGTAATACACAAGATAATAATATAAAATAGAACTTCTACATTCGGAATTGGTTGCTATTTCAGCATCATAAAATAATTTCATCTAATTAAGGTTTCTTTTAAAGAGCTAACTAGTTAAAATATGATGAATATAATTACTATTTTTGATGGAATAATCAGTAGAGTTTTATTTAAAGTTTTTAGATTTGGATTTTTATATTCAGTACTATGTGTTGACTTTTGAATTTCAGATTTTGAATATGGAGTATCACAAGATGAATTTTCAATTGATTACGAATATTGTGTATTGCATTTTGCATTATGGATGTTGATATATGAATTTCGAATTTTGATTTAGCCTGAGTCTATCATCATGTGACGACCTGGATCTTATATGATAGCACATTGGCATCATACCTAGTAATGTATTTCATCATGTGAATGTTATATGAAAGCGCATTGAGGACATGCAGGAACCTGATATCGGGTTGTGAGGCAGCAGTGGTGATGTGATTGCATATTACGGTATATTTTACAATCTGACAAGTTTATACTGTCATAGATATATCTCCTCTCTCCCTTTGTGAGGGTAGTATGGATCATCACAAATATTTAGGTAGTCAATTTACGCTTTGCGCAAAAATTTTGATTATGAGTCTAGATGCAATTCGCTGGAAAGCAATGAGTTAAGTTTTTAATTCAATGTACGTATAATTAGTTTTATTAATTATTATCAACATACGTGTTTACTAAATTTTGATTGAAAACGATACTTTTCTGAATACAACCAAAAAGTTTAAATTAATTGAGTGTTTTTCTCATTAGACCCAGAAAAAAATACAGTGTCGAGTTTTTGAAAACCCGGTTTTAATAATATGAAAAATTAATTGGCATTTGTTTGATTGTGATTAAAAAAATAATTTTGTAATACAAACATTTTGCAGAAATGGTATGCGGGTTATTATGAGGCATTTATCGAAGTTTGTTTATGTTCAAGAAGTTGGACAATGAAACGTAATGAAAATGTAAATTCGAAGAAAAGAAAGAAGATGCGACAGAAATTGTTGTAAAATGTGACGAGAACTGACAAAAATGATCAACTATTAAAGAACAAAAAGAAACAAAAAAAAGTTTCACCAGCAAATGCTAAATATAAAATAATATAAAATAAAACAAGTAAAAAAACCCTAAATAAAAGAAAAAATCTTCTGGATATTAATGTTTCTAAAAATTGAAAAATTTGAAAAATACATATTGCAAAGTTCCATGTACTTCCCCAAAAATAATACCACTGCCCAAGAAAAATTTGTGTAAGAAGAACTGAACATAAAGCTCTGTGCATAAAATCAGATAATATATCTGAAAAAAAGCATATTATTGCGATCTAAATTTAAATTTTTTTATAAAAATTCTAAATTTCGAAAAATATCCAAAAGAATGTCGCAATGCAAAAAATACAAAAATTCACATACTAAAATTCATGTTAACAACAAGAAAGTCTCTTTCTATGATAAAAATTTAACAAAGATAACATTGTAAGCGAATTCTAACAGTAGAAAAGGATTATGAATTCATGTCGCTTATCGTCAAATTACACCAATCTCATTCTTGATGGAGTAATTGCACTTTCCTACTCGACACTAACGGAAAATCCAAATACGTACTGGGAAAACCCGTGCATCCCAGAATAATTTAGAATAATATATATCAAATCTCTAAGATCCGATTAATTTGTTAGACTGAGATACTGTTTATACCAAAAAGCAAAACAACAAATAAGAATGGGATAATGCATTATTCTTCTCAGTATTCCAAATATCCCTCAACATTTTTTTTAACTTTTTTATACATTTATATCAATACAATACATGAGGATATTGTATAAAACAAATTTGTTTATCCTCATTATCAATCAGTTGATTAAACTATCCGGTAAACAAAAAACTGCAAAAAAGTCTAGTTTTTATTTTAGCGACATGAAAAGTATTTTAAACAAAAATTAAAACAACACTATATACAAAATTTTAGTTTAAAATTAATATTTATATATACTTATAAATAATAAATATATATGAAAAATAAATAAATTTCATATCTAAATATAAATAATATTGCAGAAGACATCATGCGAATTACTGATGACAATCACGAGCCAATTATACAAGACCAAACATTAAAAAAGATTTAAAAAATATGTGAAAAAAAAGTGAAGAACACAAACAATAATTTCCAAACCATAATTGTTAAGAAACAAAAATAATAATAAAAATGTCTACAGATATTTTTGTCGGTTGTATTATTTTGTCTTGTAATCAGAAACTCATATATGTCTGCAGAAAAATAAGATGAAGAGGATACGATTTTTTTAATTACTCTGTCGAAAATAAAAAAAATTCAATTATAATCGCCGCGCCGGGAATCGAACCCTATGGATCTCCCCATTGCCGGACGACCCAATTGAGCTACGCGACATCTCACGAATTCGCAACAGTTTTCGACGTTAGAATAACAAATTTTAATACAAAGAGTTAATAAATATTTGGAAAGATTTGATGCGAGAACATGTTCGTTATAA
This sequence comes from Trichopria drosophilae, assembly GCA_030407085.1. Classification (NCBI taxonomy): domain Eukaryota; kingdom Metazoa; phylum Arthropoda; class Insecta; order Hymenoptera; family Diapriidae; genus Trichopria; species Trichopria drosophilae. The sequence continues at coordinate 189,466,655 of CM059583.1, read as the reverse complement.
GGTATATCCTTTGATTAATATTAATATCTTCGTGTTTATTTCTCTAGAAAAACACTAATCATTTATTTATATTGCCAAATTATATTACAATAGCGTAGGCGAAAGTTTCACAGCGAATTTGTGCGAAAGTTATAAAACATATATATTTATTTATTGCTCAAAAATAGACCCGCGCGTGGTAAAAAGATAAGCGTGCGAACCTCACGTGTCTTATCTGGTTTTCGCGTGTTGTACCCAGTTGTTTTTGTATCAGAATATAGCGATAATATAAGGTTGATGATAAGCAGTATTAATGATTAAGTCAATGTCGTTACTAATTGCGTCAATGTCAACACACGTATAATCCATCCCCTCGTCTTAGCCTATGTGCATCACGATCGCTTCTGAAACAAAATTCGCGTAATCGCTTGTTTATCGATGTAGTTTTATTATGGCCGCGATAACAATGGCTATCCCGCGTCCGTTCGCTTTCTTCGTCGTTGAAATTGCTTCCTGAACTTTTAAGACGCCGAGCTAAAAAAAAAACAATAAATTCAGATCCGTGATGGGGGCTGCGAAAAACTATTTTTGTCCCGAGGATGAGGTTGGATGATTAGTTCCGGTGATAAGAGGTCCACCATGTTTGAAATATTACTTGCGTTACAATTAAAAGTGCCTTTTACGAATACGAACTTGGGATTATCGCTGTTTCAATGACTGCCGTAAATTTTGCACTTTACAAAATTTCTAAATCATTCCACGACATCCGAAGGTAGGATTGGCAATTAAAAGAATGAGATTGAGACGAGTCGCCGTGAAATGAATTCGTTAACAATATCGATATCAATATTTTGGTTTTGATGGTATATTGATGAGTGTTTGTGAGGGCTGCAGATAGATGACGTTATTTTTCGAAAGTGGTAAAAATTGGTGCGCAATGTAAATAGAAAAGGATGTATTTTTGAGTCATAATTTTTAAATGTTTATGAATTAAAACTATTTTTAAACTGATAAAAAGTGATTTTTTGTGTTTGTTTTTGTATTTTTATTTTAAAAGCTATGACAAATGTACACAACCTAGTTTGCATAGAATCATCCATTTTTTATTTTTTATTAAAATATTTTTAATTACAGTTACAATTACAAAGTGCAAAAAACTGTAAAAAAAATAACATATTCAGCAAGTTTTAGAGATGACGTCTTAGCAGGTTATACTGCCAAGGTTTGTGGCAACAATAATACTCAAAAAATTAATTTACATAATAATTAAATTAATAATTATCGCGAAAGTAGAAAATTGACAACACAGGTTAATAAAATGTTGTCTAAAAATCTGTAGGTCATTTTTTAAGTAATTTTGTGCATTGTATCGGAAATCGAGATAAGAAGCAGCCTTTTACGTCCGGATTTTGAGATTTTTTAGGTTATGTTCTGGAAAAATACCTATTTAAAGCTTACATTTTTCTGTTTGTGTTTTTTTTCTTGAAAGTGTCGATTCTCGGTTATTTAACTTTGAAATAAAGTTACAAAAATTCACATCGTCATTTTCAAAGTTAAAAATGGTCGGTAGTTTAAATCTTAAGACGTTGTTGTGATGAATTTCAGAATTTTTAAAATGGCCGTCACTATTTTTGAAAAAATAGTATGCGATTGTTTAATAGCTCATTTTATAGAGTGAAATTAATACTAGATAATGATAATAGAAATTTCTCCAAACCCTGGAGTGCTAATTTTTTATTGATTCCATAGATCATAAACAATTATATCTTAATAACTGTGTTTATATATTCTTTTATCCTGCAGTAACAGAAAATACCAAAAAATGAGCGATCTAAAAGCGTTAAATGCAATTTAAATAATCAAAATCAAAGAAATTGAGGTGGTAACATGGGTTACCACTATGCCACAAGGAGTTAATTATCGAAATGACAATAAATTAACAAAAATGTTACACTCATAAAAAAATTGATATTTTTGTTTATTTGTAATAATGAAAAATTAATAAAATATTTAAAATACACCAAAGAAATTTTACACAAAATCGAAAAAACTCGCAGTCTAAATCGATTTTGTAAATGTACATCCGGTTAAATTTATGCTTGAAAGCTAAAAATAAAAATGACCGATTTAACATGGCCGATCCAAAAAGGCTGACCAAAATTTTAAAAACTAATTAGATTTTTATAAAATTCAATATTTTTTAGGTTTTGAAGTCTCTGAAGTAACGAATATGGTATCCACATTTAGATATAGATAATGGAATTATAATAAAATGCAAAATTAAAATAAAAAATGGTTTCTTCCTTACATTTTTATAAAACTTTATCAGTCATTTTGAGCCGTCTGTATACATTTATAAATATTAAAACAATTTATTTTAGTTTTAGATCTAATGAAGCCATCTTTGATTACAAAAAAATATTCTTTTGATAGGAAAAAATGTTTGCGTTATTTTGATATTTCGTATTACAGTAGAGTCCCGGTGTATTTACCCACTCGGTTCCTCGCCTTCCTCTCCCGTCTCGTTATATTTACCAAAAGAAGGGGAGAGTCACTTCTCCCACCCCTCAGTCGCTCATGTTCGTGACGTCATTGCAGGGCCCTTCCCTCAGGCCCCAGCCCGCAAGGTGGGGGAAAAAGAGCGGCGATAGGTAAATACAACGAAACGGAACCGTAAATATAGCGAGACACAATTATACCGGGACAATACTGTATTCAATTCTCTAAATAAGAAAGGTCAATTTTAACTGTGAAATCTTAATGAGTACCTACAAAAGTAGTTTTATTAGAATGCCGGAAGATTTATTAAAAAAAAATAAAAAAAAATCTGCGTTAATGAGTTGAAAATTCATAAACTTTTAATTTCAGTTAATTTTACAATTCTGATGGAAACTTACGACATTATAAAAGACAAAACCATCAATACTAATGTAAAATATGAATTTTTGTTGTTGCGATAATAAAATACAAAAAATAATGAAAAATTAACAATAGTTCATCAAAATAAAGGTGAATCTAAAACAATGAGCTGATTATAAGGAAAACTGTTTTATTGAAAATGTTAATGATGTAATTACCAAATTATGTGAAATACATTGTAAAAAGACGAGATATGAATCTGTCAGAAATTTTGTTTCGGTAGCTGATATGGAAAATAGACATTTGCGGGGATTAAATGCGACTTATATTATGTAATGATTCAAACATCTACAGTTGTAAAATTTGATAAGGTACTTACGTATATGGCTGTTCCTCCCCGCGCATTTCACATATGACGTTCGTCAGCGCCATTATGTAATTCTTCGCCAACGTGAGGGTCTCGATTTTACTAAGCTTCCTCTCCATTTTTACGTGTGGTATAACTTCTCGTAATTGCTGCGAAAACAAATAGTCAATAATTACATCTTTGCATCGTTTTACTAAATAGAATATTTAGAATTTTTAAAAATTTGCCATTTAAATTCAATATAATTAAAAATAAACATTTCCTTGTTTATTCATAAAAAATGTTAGAATATTATATTTTTAATGAATACAGTATTCGAAGAAAATATGTATAAAATTTTGGGAAAAGATTATATTTCAAATGCCTCGATTCTAGCTATGCATCACACACGATGACACTTGATAACACTTCATTTACTAGAATTAGTACTGATAATACCGAATTATTTAATTTGGAAACTTTGCTTCTAAAGAGTTATTTAAACTGTGAAGAATTGAATTTAAAATTTCAATGATGAATTCATTAAATTTTTTATAACAATTATGTTAAATAATTAACAGTATCATTTCTTTCTTTCATTAATGTTCTTCTCTGTTAATGAAGATAAATTAAATTTGTATCTTTATGAAGGAATGCCTTAAAATATTACAATTTAATATATAAATATTTTGGTAAGATTTATTATCGAGTTTTCGTATTTTGAAGATTTTGACGTATTCTAAATTACTTTATTAAATATTTACACAATATGTATTGTATGCGACGATACAATCGGATCTGGTTGCGCAACCGCCTTAAATAAAATGATCTTGTCATTTATGCAGTTTCACCATACTGGGTCAAATTTGTAAGAGCGTTTTAACATCTGCAATACGCCATCGGGTGAATTATATTTGAGAAAAGTTTGCTGTTTAAATCTCTTTGAGTGACAAGTTGATCCTCTGGGGAGAATTTAATTTGGTGGGGTGGTATTTTATTCGGGAGGCCCGATTCTTGCACGAATGTGTCGTTGGTAAGAACACGCGGCATCGAGGCCAAAGCAGTAAATCTTATTGTCACGGGTGACAAAATTTCATTGTATTGTTTCTGGGTCACGGGACTATCTCAATCGAAAGTGCTGTTGTTTTATGTAAATCACCGGAGAATAATTGCCGACGAAACTTGTCGGACGTATTGTACTGGAAAGTCCGAAGATCGCTGATTCGATGCTGCTTTTTTTTTGCTCATCCTTATCGGGTTGCAATGCTGACCAAGAAATCATCAAGTTCTATCCCGCACATATAATGTCAACCTTGATGCCCCTCCAACTATCACATGATCAAAATGATCTTTGGATTTTTCCCTTTTGGATTTAAGGATGCTGCATTTTATGAACAAATACTCATAAGCGGAATTCTTTTGAAACACGTCCACTGAAATGAGTGTTTCAATTATTCATGTAAATAGTTTTAATGGAAATATTCCAAAAATCAATCTTATGATCGAATTAACCTCCGATAGATATATTAAAAAACGTAGTAACTAAATACGCGCCAGGAACAACAAATAGTTTATAATAGTACTATAAAAATGTAACAAGAAGTTTCTTACTTCAAAACACGAGTCTTATTGTAAGATACTTTGATATCTTAGACGCCATAAATACATTGTATAGAGACATTTTTAATAATACAACTTAGTATAAGACACTCCAATAGCATGAGATGTTAATAGTAGTAGTATTAGTATACTGAGAAAATGCAATCATATACAATACTATTCCCAGTAGTCAAATACAAGCCAACTACTGCAGACAATATCGGATACCACTATACGTAGTTTTAGACACAATTGTTCTATATAGCAGAATTAAAAATAGTTCAGAATGATCTCATAATGTGTTATATAAGAGGTCAGATACGTTAAATTATGAGGTTTTTCTGAAATTGAGGTCATAATGATCTCATAATGATATCAAGTTCAGAAATATCCCACATTTTGACGCATCTGATCTCTTATAAAACACATTATTAGATCATTCTGAACTATTTTTTATATGATCTCATAATGTGTTCTGTAGGAGGTCATATGTGTCAAATTATGAGATCAGTTTGAAATATTTTTATATGATCTCATAATGTGTTCTATAAGAGGTCAAATGCGTTAAATTATGAGGTTTTCCTGAGCTTGAGGACTTCATAATCTCACAATAATATTAAGTTCAGAAAAACCTCATAATTTAACGCATCTGACCTCTTATAGAACACATTATGAGATCATTCTGAACTATTTTTATGTGATCCCATAATATGTTCTATATGAGATAAAAATTACGAAGTTCTTCTGAACCTGAGGTCATAATGACCACATAATAATATCAAGTTCAGAAAAACCTCATATTTTGATGCATCTGAGCTTTTGTAGAACGCATTATGAGATCAATTTGAACTATCTTATATTTTGCAATCTGGGGTAGTAATATTAGATATTACGTGCAGTAGTATTGGTAAACTAATAGTATCTTACCAGTACATTTAGTATTACAATGCCTTCATATTTCTTTCAGTGTACTATTTGCATTCGTTACTACTTACTATTGTATACAATATTTGTTATTATTGGCGACTAATTAAGCCTCTAATTGTATTTAATTATTTTTAATTTTCCACAACTTTTGCAGAATATATATAATACATAACTTTCTTAACTATGGGGGTACATGTAAAAAAACCGATTTTAAAAACTCCGAAACATTGAAAAATCAACATTTAAAAAGCTGTCATTGTTGTTGTCATGAATATTACAGTTTTATGACTCATTGGCTTTTTGACAGTCATCGTTTTTTGAATGTCGGCTTTTTAAATGTCGATTTTTTAATGTGTCGGGTTTTTGACATGTGCCCATAAATTTTATTTAAAATTCTAAAGAGAAGCAGTCCTATTGCTACTGATTAACGGATACTGCTTGACGACACTTGGGCAGCTCAAATTATCAACTTTACAAATAATTGCACATTTTGAATAAGAAAGAGTTTATGCATTGATTTATACTAGTTCAAAAAAAAAAAATTGAAATGAAATTTGAAATGAAATTTGAAATGAAATTTGAAATGAAATTTGAAATGAAATTTGAAATGAAATTATTTCGCTCATTAAATTGCTTCAATCATTTTATTTAAAATGTAGATTTTTTGTTAAAAAGGAATACTATGAATAAGCGGACTACTCACTAAAACTTCCTAATATTTACTAAAAATGAAATAACTATATTAAAATAGCAATATTTCCGAAATAATTATTTACTTTAAATATCTGTTATTTAAAAATAAAGAATTAATGCAATAAATACTTATTATAATTTATTGTTCTCAAATAAGAAGAAATTGGAAAAGAAGAAGAATTTATTTCTAAACTGGAAACATTTCAATCACAAAAAAAGTCCAGAACTTTCAAAATACAATACTTTTTGAATGAGGAATAAAACTTGCGAGTATAAAAGTACACTTAATTTTTAAAATAAGTAGACTTAAAACATTCATATTTTTACAACTTCTTTTAATGCTTTTCCGTTATTATAACCGCGATGAAATAGTATTAATATTGTCTTGAGATTTGAAATGTGTTAAACAAACAGTGTTCTTATATGAATTGTTATCTATTTATTTATTTATTATTTTTCTTATCAACGGTTATAAATATTTCTCACAGTTTTTTGGTGGAAACCGGTAATGGTCAGAATAATTTTAAACAATAATTTTTAATAACAATAAAATGTATAATATTTGATATACAATTATAAAGCACAACAATAAATGGAAATTAATAAAAATGATGGTAACTTCACCTGTCGAATTATATATCGAAGTTATAGTTGAAGGTATTAGGTATAATTATCCAGAATAAAAGAAACTATGAATGTAAAAATGGAAATTTCGAATACTGATGATAGTGAACTCTGAGACAGTAAAGCAAGGGAAGTTATTTATGAAAGTATAGTGAATTTTATTATCATGACAGCTTTTAAACTATTTATTTACTTGTTTGTTAATACTTGCTTGTTTTGACTGTTAATGTTAGTTTCCGGATGTACCGAGAAATTATGAATATATCTATTGTCAATTAGAAAAAGCCTAACTGGAGAAAACCACATTTAAAGTTTAACATGTCTGAATTAAAGACCGTCATATTAATGTAATTATTATATTTTAAATAATTCTAAAATATTATATTATGTCAAAATGTTGATCTAACAGATTGTTTGAAAATAAAAAATCTATCCAGTTTTCAGTTGTATCATTTTTTTCAAAGTTGATGAAGTAAAAGATATTTCTTAATTGATTATTTACTATAACTGAAAGTTATGAACACCATTTTTTTAAATGAAAATGGAATAGCAAATAAATATATTGTAATATTATAAATTCTTAATGAAAATTAAAGAAAAAAAAATCATGGTAAGATGATTCTAAACGAAAAATTTGTCTTTAAAGGTGTTTTGACAATCTGTATTATTAGTTTTAATGTTTCGCAAATCATTACAGTTTAATTGTTAATTATTTGAGAGAAAACGAAGACTTTTTTCAACAAAACTTAAAAATAAATAATGTCCTGCAAGGCACGCCATATTTCCAGTATATTTTTGGGGTAGCTGAAATTGAATTCGAAGTCCATTCAATCTTATCAGGACAGTTTTTTGACATAACCTCAAAAATATTCTAAAAATCGTCTTCAAAAATGTTAAAATAAAGGAAAATTCTACCTTGAAAGCCATACCATGTGTCCTTAATGTTCCGAATCCTTATGTGTTTGGAATCCCTATATTTTTTATGTGTTTCTGACAATCTTGGTACAAGTATTGCCAAACTTCGTATATTGTATGTTAAATTGAAATGATGCATAATAATTGCACATATTAGAAGAAATGGAAATGCAAGAAAACTTTTAGTATTATTATTTACATATGAGAACAAAAATGAGAACATATAATTAGAGTTCTTCAATAGTTTGCTACCACTCACAATAATATTTTTATTTCCTCAAACATCAAAATTGTACGCTAATTAGTAACATTATATTTACATTATGTTTCATTTGAACTGTTCTGGAATACATTTTTTTACATAAAACAATGAGTTTTATTTAATAACTTTAATGGCAGGCTTTTAAATTGCAATTGTGGAGACTTTGTAACTTTGTTAGTAGCAACAAACATCAAGTCAATACATAATATAAGAAATTTTTGTTCCCGAGTAATCTTAGGAATACATTAAAAATGATTGAAAACCAGTTCAATCAAGAATTATCGTAGAAATATCAAAAAATTACAAATTTCAGACTTTATCCATTATCCATTTTATATGATCAATAAATCAACTCCTTAGTAAAATGAAGTGAACCTTTTTGTAGCTTATTTTAATAATTGGAACATCTGAAAAACATAAAAAAAGATATCAATTTCAGTTCATCTCAATTTTTAATATTTTGGACTTGGCAGGTATGACACTGCAAAATCTGACCCTATTGCAAAGAATGCAGAAATCACTATTTGATTAGCGTGCAATTAACACGTATGGAAATAATTTGCAAAATCTACCAAAATGTTCAACATTACGTAACGAAATAATGAGAATATAAAAATTTTCAGTTATTAAAGTTTTTAATCGTATTTTGATACCTATATCCAATACAATTTTTTAGTATGTTTTCATAATTTTCCGAAATTTTTCTTTATTTCTGAATAACTTACAGCCTAGGCCAATGTTTGACAGTTCCTATATCAACAATTTATCTTTATTCTATGTTCATTTTTGTAAGTGACCATTTGCTTTTTGTCATTCACTTACGTCTTCGTATCCGTAACTTGGTAAAGTTTATCAGATATAACATTTTTTGATATGTCACATCAGATCTCGAGACTTCAGCGTTTTTTTAAATAAAATCATTCAAAAATACAATTTCTCACTATTGCTACTCAATACTTTGGGTCGATAATATAGTTTACAATTACTTTCGTATTTGGGTGAACACAAAAACTATTTTTGACCAGACTAAGAAATGTTATTTAAATCAAGTAATTCGCAAATCTTGAGATATCTTATTTTAGAACCATCTACGTTATTCCAGATTAAATTTTGTCTGGAATAACAATTTGTATATAAAAAATATTGTACATTTTCAACAAAATGACAATGGACATCCATTGACGTCAGTTCCTCCTCCATGGAAAAATCTATTTATAGCTATTAAATCAAATTTTATGACACTACATTGTATCATATCCGATATTTCGACAACGTGATCACAACAATAATTTACGTACTGCGAATGCACGTAAGCTGGAATTGGTTGCGTACTCAATTTGCATTAGAATATAGCGAGAAGTCGCTTATGCGTTTAGGGACACGGTTATTATTGTCGCCAATGTCGTATTGACCAATGACGCGAGGTGGCGTTATCAAAATTTCGATAAGCTCAAAACGAATAATGAAGAACAAAACGATCGCTTGTACCGTCACGATCGAGTCCGTCGAAAGGCCATCGCCATGATATAAAGTTCAAGAGTGAACTTTAGCACGCTCGAAATGCTAGTTTGGCTAACTATTACATTATGCTACTTCGTAACGTCCAGTTTGCTCGAGATCTGGTTCGTGCGATAGAAAAACTTGAAAACCGATGGGCATACAGAGTCTGAGTTACCATCCAATCAATCGAGACTTGATGTAATGGTTCCAGTGTTGGTGTGATTGAATCCGCTAGTTTGTGCATTACGTAACGCGATGATTACTGATCGATACATGAATTATGGATCAACAAATTTAAAAATTTTTTTGTATTTGGAAGAAAATTTACAATTGAAGTTATTTTCTCTTATATTTTCTTCTAACTTTTCACTATTTGTTTAAAGATCTTATCTAAGTCTTAAAAATTTCAATATTAGAAGAGTTTAAAACCATGGTCCTATACAAAGAAAAACTATTTAGATGGGGCAGATAAATCAAATAGTAAGTCTGCATCACTAGTACGATTTGGATTTCTCAAAAAAAACTGCAGTTGCATTCTGAAGCAAAAAATGATACAAAAATGTCCAAAATATGAAAGAAACCGGACGTTTGTTAAATCATTAATATGTACATCTGCTATGATTTAGTACCGAAAAAAGCAAATATTATCATCTTTAATTCAATCAAGTAACTGATGCAACAAGACTGAATCGTGTCAAAATACTTTAATCTAAAATTAATAATGTTATCAAATCAATCAATACACTGTTAACACCGGAACAAAGTTTTTCTTAGCCAACGTGTGCTAATCTAAATGTCGAAATCCAGAATGTATGAGGGATTTAGATGGAATCGCTAGAAAGGAGGAATTTAGCTTAGCATGAATGATTTCATTCAAAGAAACTCTGAAGTCTTGAGATCTGATATGACAATATCGAAAAATTTTATATCTGATAAACTTTACCAAGTTACGAATACGAAGATGTAAGTGAAGCAATTGGTGAGGTCACTTACAAAAATAAACATAGAAATTGTTGATATTGGAGCTGTCAAATATTTACGTAGGCTGTAAATTATTTAGAAATAAAGAAAAATTTCAGAAAAATATGAAAACATACTACAAAATAGTATTTGATATAGGTATCAAAATACGATTAAAAACTTTAATAACTGAAAATTTTTATATTCTCATTATTTCGATACGTAATGTTGAAAATTTTGGTAGATTTTGCAAATTATTTCCATACGTGTTAATTGCACGTTAATCAAATAGTGATTTCTGCATTCTTTGCAATAAAACGTTGTATTGTCATACCTGCCAAGTTCAAAAAATAAAAAATTGAAATGAACAGAAATTGGTATCTTTTTTTATGTTTTCCAGATGTTCCAATTATTAAAATAAGCTACAAAAAGGTTTACTTCATTTTACTAAGGAACTGATTGTTGATCATATAAAATGAATTATGGATAAAGTCTGAAATTTGTAATTTTTTGATATTTCTACGATAATTCTTGATTGAACTGGTTTTCAATCATTTTTAATGTATTCCTAAGATTACTCCGGAACAAAAATTTCTTATATTAAGGATTGACTTGATGTTTGTTGCAACTAACAAAGTTCTGAAGTCTCCACAATTGCAATTTAAAGACCTGCCATTAAAGTTACTAAATAAAACTCATTGTTTTATGTAAAAAAATGTATTCCAAAGTAGTTGAAATGAAACGTAATGTAAATATAAGGTTACTAATTAGCGCAAAATTGTGATATTTCAAGAAATAAGAATATTATGTTGAGTGGTAGCAAACTATTAAAGAACTCTAATTATATGTTCTCATTTTTGAATATGTAGAAAACAATACTATAAGTTTTCTTGCATTTTCATTTCTTCTAATATGTGCGATTATTGTGCATCATTTCAGTTTAACATACAACATACGAATGTTGGCAATACTTGTACCAAAATTGTCAGAAACACATAAAAAATGTACCGTGAGGTGAGCCAAATTAAAAATTTTGCATTGAAACCATCTAATTTCGTAAACTGTAATATTAAAAGAGCTTGCTATCTTAATTGTTATCTTTTTTGTCAAGTAATTTAGTTTCATAATTACAATTTGAATAATATTTATTAGTCTGGTTAGAAATAGTTTTCCGTGTTTTTCTCCAAATGCCATTATTGAGTGGCTTTGCACCGCAAAAGGAAAGTAATTGTAAAGTATATTACCGACCCAAAGTATTGAGTAGCAATAGTGATAAACTGTATATTTTCCAAACAAATTTACATTCAGGGAAAGTCACTACCTAATTTTTAAGATAAAATTAAGCAGCCCGACAAAGAAAAACTGAATTGTAGATCTGGAGAGCAGATTATGTTTTCTGGGGTCGCGGAAACCGAATTGGAACTCAATCATATCAAGTTTCTGACATAACCTCAAAAAACTCTAAAAAATCCTATAATTGTACGTTAAAATGCTAAAATGAAGAATAATTTGCGCTTGGAAATTTATGCCAAGGTCTCCATTATGCTTTTGGGATCACTGAAACCACATCCGAAGTGAAGTTCTTGATATAACCTCAAAAAGAAATTTAAAAACCTACCCTAAAATATGAAAATAAAGAAAAATTCTGTCCTGCAAGGCATGCCATGTCTACTACTGAACACTACTGAAATGTATAGTGGATAGTTCTGGACAATGCTTGACTGAAAGAAAAGACAAGAACATACTGAACAATACAGAACTGTACTGGACACTATCGCTTGCAGATATTGTTAAAACTGGTTCTAGTATTGTAACGTATATTTTTTCTAAACTTTATTTTTACTGATGCTGGAAGCTGATTTAAAATGTTCTGCTAGAATTGTGGAATTTTATGGATATGCTAAAAATGATTCTAGTCAATTTTAACGCGGCCTAAGGGACAAAAAGGAAACATGACATGGCTTTCAGGTTACAATTGTCCTTTGTTTTAATATTTTAAAAAGGATTTTTAATTGTTTTTTTTGTCACATTTTTAAATCGATTTTTAGAATATTTTTGAGGTTATGTTCAAGAAACTGGCCTGATGAGACCGAATAGACTTGGAATTTAATTTGATCGATTATTGTACTCATACAAAACTTTCCTTTTTAATGGTATGACTAATTGCATATAAATAAAAATATTAAAATTACTCAGTTTTATAGGGTTTATTAACACAATACTTTTGACTATCGCTCGATCCTAAGTTTTTGTTGTACTTTTTAATAGAAAATTCTCTCAAGATAAATTACAATAACTCAAATTTACAGTTCTTTCATCACTTTTTACAAATAATTCACTTTTCTACATATGATATTCGCGAGGCTAAAAAATTTACATTTTTTCGTAAATAAATTTATCTTATAATAACGACTATTACAGTTTCAAAAATAGAATGATTTTGATTCAAAATGTTTTACATTGCTCATATTGCAGTACTTTTCTCATGATTAACTTTAAGTAGTTTGTATTATCCTTAAAAGAATCTCATTGTGATTCCGGAAACATGAATAAACTTTTGCCAGCTTTTCAAGGAACGAAAACTCAATTTGTAAAATTGAAAACTCTGGAATAAAGAACGTACCAACTTTTTACGAAAATAATTTTAAAGGTTTTGAACTTTTATATTCATTAAAAAATCGTCAGGATAATTAATTAAACATATTTTTCAGTGATAACATTCGGAGAAAAAGGGAACTATTGGAAAATTCTATTAGGAAATGATAATGTCTAAAGTAAAAGTGAATACACCAATTGAAAGCTTCATTTGGGTACTTTAGAAAGCATCCATTCAATCTATTGAATTTTAACGAAGAATTCGGGGATACGACACATTTTTTCATTTTGAATTCATAATTGCTTCTTTATCAGAGTTAGTAACAGACCTACCGAATTTTTGTCACTAATGGACTTTTTTTTCCGTAAAAATGCAGTAGTGTTTTGTAATTTTCCAGCAGACTATACAAAGATGTTTGAATTTGAAAACTACATTTTCCCCAGTATGCACAGTCAATTGCTCTTTAAGAAAAGTAAAAAACGAAATACTTGACATCGTTGTAAAAAATTGCAAGGCGAGTTCGCGATACTTTCTCAGCGCTCGCGCGTTCGCAGCAAAGGTCACACAATAGGAGTCAATCGTGGCGTGCGCAAACGTGCAATTTTACGCCTGGGTGTAGTTTTCGATCAATTTTGTTGTTAAGGAGATTACGTCATGATTTCGCAGGGAATAAACAACGTAAGGCAGGTTTGCCTAGAATGATGAATTGTCATTGCCTCACTCTGCCGCTGTGCGGCGTACACTGGTAAAATATGACTCGGTTAGAATACATTGAGTCTTTCCCTCCCTCTCTCTCTCTCTCTTGAGGGACTAATGAAAGATAAAGAAGAATAGCTAGTCTAAGATTAAATGAGTCTTTATCCAAGAACTTCGATAATAATTGCTATACACGTTGTTAAAGGTATATGGGAATTTCTTTACCTCGAATGCATCATTTAGCGAATGCATCCTCATTCTCTCGCGCTCGTTACTCTCCAATCTCCTAAGATTTCTCTCTCGTGCGGAAATCCCTGTTTTTCTTCTCCTCGTGGTCGGTGGGCCTCCACGACTTCGTCTTTTGGCCTGTTTTGGGCTTCGCTCGCTCCCGCTGCTGTCGCTTTCCTCGCCTCCCTGTGTGCGGAGAAATTGCCATAATGAATTGTGTGAAAAGTGCATTCATTGTACTCTTAACGAATACAGATTAAGTCGCAATTAATCAAAATATTACAACAACCATTTGCACAGTTTTATGGATCGTAGGTGCTGGAGAAAGTGCTTGAGACAAATTGTGTCCCGTGTCGTTAATTGTTTTCGAAATTATCACTTTAAGGATGTATAATACCGAAAATTTTAGTTTTTGTATGTTTTTGCTGCCCAGTAATTACGATTTTAAATATTATTGCGTGGAGAGAAATGTATTGTAATATTTATAGTAATTTTGCTAAATGATAAATACGTTTTGGAGTACCAATTTTCCGGAATGAAAAATCTCACCTTTCGAAAGAGTGACTTGGTAAGTCTCGATTAAGGGGGAAGTTGGTGAAATTTGAGAATGTAAAGAGTAGCTATTTATCACTATTTTAAACAGCGTTGACATCTTCACTTTGGTGTAGAGGAATCTGAATAAATTACGTACTCGATTATTTCTATTTTTTTTATTTTTTCTTTCTTATTTATTTTTTATTTGTTATTTAATTTATGACTTGTCGATGTTATCATTGCTATTTTCCGCCAATTTATTATATCACTACAATATTAAAATAGTTTATTAGCTGTATAAATCTGCTTATTTCATTTAATTCTGTATACTATAAATTTTAAATATTATTTTGACTGTCGAAATGGCCGTTTATACAATTTGTTTCGAATGTAATGGACTAAGTACTGACATCCTAGAATCACACCTACATGAGCATTCTATGGAAATTTTAATATTCACAATACTGGCCATTTTAACAATGTAATTATAACTTCATAAAACTATACTTATGTAGATACTCGAAACTAGTCAAGATACGCGAGAGGTAATGCTTTTGAGTTTTTCAACTAATCTCCTCTGTATACTCTACAAAAATTAATTTTTTGAGTCATCCTAAAAAAAGTTTCATAGCACCTTCGTTGATTATAGAGGTTTGTAAAAATATGCTACTAAGAAATGTGCCTCTTACAGAAAACGAAAAAAATTCTAAAAACTGACCATAGCTGAGTTTTAACAAAATTGTATTCATTAATACCAACATTAAAAAATGTACTTATAGAATTCAGTATTTTGTTTCAAGGGGATATATTCTTAATTCAAAAACCTAGAAAACTCAGTAAATATCGGTGGAAAGAGTGTTAGATATTTGCTTCCATGGATTAATCATTTTTTATCAGCACATCGTAAAGGCTGTCTAGAACTATCTGTAAGATATTGCCCATTTTTCTTAAAACTGTTTTAAATAACATGCCATTTGATGTATGTCAAATTTGACGTTGCGAGTAAAAAACCTTTAAAATTAAACAAAAAAATTTCCATTAAAAAATCGAGAAATCAAATGGCTACTTGCTTTTAATGTATTCCAGTGTTTAAATTTAGGGTGAGACAATCGCAATAAAAAATAAAAACAAGTTACAATTGCTACAGAATAATGGTAAGTAAGCAACAGCAACATTCATAGTGATTTGTGTGGCACTCATGACATAAATAATGTTTAACAATTATTACTTAATTATTATTATTATTGTTTTAGTTTTAAAAATACTTGTTATTAAAATTATCTTTCGATGTTGTTTACATTGCAAGAACGTAATAAAATTTTCAGAAAATTTCTCATATAATTATTAATATAGAGTACAAAAATGCACTACAGTAATGGTGGGAATTTTCACCCCATTGCACAATTCAGTTATTTACGAAATCTAATATCTAAAAGTATCCAAAAATGATTCGAAAAATTGGCAATGTTTGTTTTCAAAATTCATTCAGAATTGTTTAAACGACTTTCTAACTGTAGAGGCAAACATTTTGGAGAAAAAAATTAAATTGCATTTCCATCTTTGTTAATTACAAATTACACTGGGCAACGAAAAGTCGGTTACATGGTATTTATTTTAAAATTCTTGTAATAGGTGTTAATATACAAGAAACTGTACAAACAATTTTAATTAATTCAATCCCACAAAGAAAGAGGTTAAAGTATTAAGAAATAGCTTCATTGGTGCTTTGAAGTCCTGCAAAAAGAAAATGAAAAGGCATAAGAAACTCTCATGGGGTTCAAAACAAGCCCAAACGAATTTAAAAGGTTTTTTCAAAATTCGTCCATACTGGATGTCATTTTGAATTTATTTGAACTATAATATCAAATATAACTTTCCGGGTTACTTTCAGTTTTGATTCTTTCAATTAAAGGTTGTAATCTTTCTTTTAATCCCTAAGAGAGCTTTTTATAATTCAACATTTTCTTTTTATAGGACTTCAAAAAGCATCAAAAACCCCATTTTTTATGTTATAACCCCCCCCCATTTTCTTTTAAGAAACTGAATAAATTAATTTTGTTTATATTTTCTTGATTATTGATATTTAAAGATTTAATAAACACAGGAATTTTGAATTAAATACAACCTCATTGTTTCTTTTTGTAAACGAATGTATTAAAGATTGTAAATAAATTATTAAAAAATATATAAAATCTCGGTGAGTTACGGTCACAATTCTTTAAAATAATATAAAGTAGTGGTAAAATACTAGAAAATTAAATTTTTTAACGTTTTCGGCCCTCTAGTGGTACCATCTTCAGAAATGAATTAAAAATATAGAAAACTGTAGTGAAAAAGGGCGGTTTTGATACATGCGAACTCATATTAAAGAATCTTCAGGTGTTAAAAATATTCAATTTTATGAATAAAGATTATAAAATGTAAGAAATGTCATAAATTAGAAACCATTATGGATACTTTTCATAGCAAAAGAAAAGTTTTTAAAAGCTGGTATCAATATATTTACAGAAATTATAAGCAATATACAATAGAGGTTCTGTGTTAATATAAAATTACGACGTCAAAAAATTTACTTCTTAAAAAGAGTTACTTTAATTCTAATTATTAAAGTGTAATTAATCGAATTGAAACGAAATTAAAAAATATATTTGATCGATTTTTTATGCAAGTCTGTAATTTAGTCAAAATATACTTTTCGTACTGTCTCGTATTATATATCAGCAAGTTAACGTGAAAAATCATTAAGAAAGATAACAAATAAAGTAATTTTATGATCGAATTTTTGCAACGCAGTTTCAAGTACCTTTGGCATTCTATTACTTGACAGGATGTAGCTTTCTCTTGTCCTATTTTTCGTATTGGACTAAAAACATTATGTTTCTTTACTGAATCTAAGGAATTTTATGAGGAAACGTTTAATTCGAAACAATTAAAATATTATTTATTTAATCGACAAACAAAGGAAGAATGTACAGCAAAATTCCGGTCGATTTGATACATTTTCGTGTGCGACTTATGATAAGTGTTAATCTACAATGTTTTGAATTATTCACAAGAAGACTCCGTGGGAGACAATTCAAATAGCAAAACATTGTTCAGAATTTATTATTAATATTATTGCCTTTTTTACAAACATTGTTAATATTTTCGGCATCTGCAAGATATGTGTTATTGTATAATTATTTTCCGCATTGTTTTTGTTGGTAATCAGTTATAAGGCCATGTAAATTATCTTATCGATTGTGTGCTATTCGCTAAAAGTCTTCGAAAGTTTCTTTCTTAGTCTTATTTCTGTAATATTAACTGAATGTGACAATTTTTATTCGTATATTTCATTACCTGTACATTATTAGACAAACAAAATGATATTAAAGAATCCTTGCACCTATAAATAATGCTCTCATAATGCATTATTTATTAATGATAATGAAGACATTGTATCCCATTAATAAGAGAAAGGTTGAGAGAAATCGAGGTATTGTTTTGATTTAGAAATTGTTCTTCTTATTTTACTTTTTATGCGTGCATGATAAATCGTAAATAATTAGCAAAATTAAGATCATAATTCACCATGTACGAATTAATTAACCGCTTCAATTTGATGAACGTATATTTTTCTGCAATATTGCGTAACATTTTCTATTAAATAACAATGCAAAATATTCGAAAGAAATGACACCAATTCGGCCTACTTGTAATATAAAATATTCAAAATGTCAACTATTAATGCACTTCTCTAGTATAAATAGATTTTGAAAAGATTACGAGTTAATGACTTCTGATTAATTCTACGATAGCGAATAAAATTAGAATTCAATTATAATTATTTATGTCACTGTTTTATCTCGGGTAACTTGGTAGTATTCTTGTATTAGATATTATTACTTTGGAAATCTTATCACTGTTCAAATAAAACAGATGTATCTGATTATTAATTTAACATTGAACACATAATTATTTTTGTTTTATGAAGTTATAAATGTGCAGGTTCAAAATTTTCATTTTAGCACCGTTTATTTTTTTAATACTTTGTATAAGTCGATACTTACAGTCTGATTATTATCGGAGAAATTTCAAGTATTTGAGAGACAATTGTTATACTGCAGACATCAGCAAGTGATAATTGATATTTGTCTCTCAATCGTACAAAAATGGTCTAATTAGAAAATCCCATATCATAATCATTCAGATATATCTGATATATATAGACGTCCTACGAAACTTTATGATATTTTGAGTAAATTTTCATCCTCAACTGAGAAAAATAATTACTTTCGTGCAAATAAAAGTTTGCAAGGATAAGATAAAATATCTCAGCGACAAAATAGAACGAAATGAAAATATCACACAAATTAAGAAATACAGAACAAAATAGACATATTTATACATAATTTATTAATGTTATTTTTTTAAAATACTAATACATTTCGAAATAATTATTATTACATTCTTTCGTCTATTTCCCGTGATGTTAGGTTATGTTAGGTAAAGTTAGACGAGGTTAGGTTAGGTTAAGTTAGGTTAGGTTAGGTTAAGTTAGGTTAGGTTAGGTTAGGTTAGGTTAGGTTAGGTTAGGTTTGGCTAGGTTAGGATGAAATATTTCTTGTCATGTTATTACCCATTTCCTTTGAGGTTCGTTTGGGTTAGGTTCTTTTTAGCAAATGATACCGTAACAAAAAGTTATGCTGTCCATTACAAAAATGTTATTGTGGTTGTTATTTTTCCGTTATGTCTGTTATAGATAAAAACTCACCACAAATTAACGTTTACGATTACAAAACTATAAATAATATTGATAGAAATCACAAATTTAATATACTTAAAATACATGTTTGAGTGAAAAATGAATTATGTAAAAACAAAATGTATAGTCGACTATGACTTTTGCATTAGTAGACAACCGTAAGAGGAGGTTATAGGCAAAAATCAAGGCTATGCAATACACCATTAAAAATCTTGAAAAACTTATTTCTCTAGTATTTTTCGACGAGGAATACAGTGGTGCACGATTAACAAGTGGAAACAATTTTTTTCACTGGTAAATTTACTTAAAACTAAAAATTCGCCTTTTCGAAAAAATGCTATGAAATTTTTCTAAATCATTTTAAAAAGTCAAAAAAATTATGGTAAACAGAAAAACACATTTTATAAACAATTACTTAGGGATTTTGAAAAATTCAATTTTTGTTTCGAAACACATTTTTTATGGGTAAATATAATTATTATTTGAGTCAAAATATGCATTTTTTTTATTCTAGTACCAATGTCCTCCATGTCCAAAATTGCGAAAGAAATAATTTTTTTGATGTGCAAAACATAAATGTGCTGAATTTGTATCTAATTTAACGTTATTATATTACCAATAGTAACTATTTTTATTATTTTTTAGAAATTTTCTATTACCAATATCATAGATAATTAAGGGATGTGAATGTTTCAAAATAAATACATGTGACTGATAACGTGAGGTACAAAATACTAGACTGCTGAATGAATTGCGAACGCAACCATTCATAACAAAGTCAGGAGAAAGTTTGTATGCAATTTTAGAGTGAAATTTTAAAGATACTACATGCGTACTGGTGCTAAAATTTATTACAAATACTGACCAAAATTGTCGAAAGATTTGCATCATTAATAAAGAATTGAAATGGTATTGATATACATTTTCATCGTTTCCATTAACAGAATTAACTAACGATACTGAACACTTGAAAACAGTTACATCAAATTCAAAATAAGAAAGACTAAAATAAATAATAAAAATGAATTATGAACAATGACTATGTATGAACGACAAGGGGGAAAATGAAAAATTTAGATAAATATTTGTTGATATTTTAAAATCACACGGGTACATCTCAAAAACCCGAATTTAAAAAAATCCGAAACATTGAAAAATCGACATTTAAAAAGCTGACATTCTTGTTTTCATGAACATTACAGCTTTATGACTAATTGGCTTTTTGACAGTCATCGTTTTTTGAGCGTCAGCTTTTTGAATGTCGATTTTTCAATGTTTCGGATTTTTTAAATTCGGTTTTTTGACATATGCCCAATCAAACGGATATTCAACGTTCACAATATTGATTACATAATTTTTGATAAACACGAAAAAAGTCAAGAATAGTTTGAAAAATTACGATTGAAACAAAATATACCAAAATGACCAAAAGTTCAACGTTAAATAAACAGTCAATTAAAATTAAAAAAAAAGTTTCGTGACCAGCCTTTACGTACTAAATTGTGTCAATTAAGTAGAGGTTAAGTAACACACATTTTAAAGTTACGTTACACAAGGTTTAGTCAACAATATTATGTCTTTTATATTTTTCGAACCGAATACGTCAAAATCGGCAGGTAAATACTGGTACATAGAGACTCATGACTCGGAATTTGCTTATATTCTTGAAACATCCTACGGCTCCAAGGTAGGAGACGGAAGAACGATAAATCGAGGAAAAACTGGACAGTCCTGTTATGCAAATACAGAGGACTCGAAATGCTTCGTGAATCAGCGAGTAGGAGTAGGGAATTTACCCAGTGAAAAAATTGTTTCAATTCGCAGACGAGAATTTTTCTTTAATGATTTTATTTACGGTGCGTACTAACTATTTTTGAATATAAACATCCTAAGTGCCGTAATTCTAGATTTAGATAAAAACCACTTGTATATTCCTATCAACCGGAAGTCGGAGACGATACAGGAATTGATTTATCTGTCACTATTAAGTAGTTAGAATATTCATAAAGAAATGTTGCACGCTTGATTGACGCGGTTGCATAGTATTCTTGATATTCTAAGTATCAACGAGTTTTCCTTCTAAGTTGTCCCATATTTTCATTGTTTAGGAATGTTTGCTTTCGACATTATAGCAGATTTTAGATGGATCAAGTATTTTGATGTTTGGATAATATTCTGACATTTGTGTAGTTCTTGACAATTTCAAAACATAAAATTAGTTTCTCATTTCTTGTTCAAGTCCAAAATACATTTAATCCTACATTACCTTTAGTATTCTATTTACCACCGATACTTTTTGTCATATTAGCTGTATTTTTTAATTTCATTTATTTGTTTAATTCACTAACTGTTTTTGCTTCAATTTTAATTCAGTATTTCGTATTAAAATCGAAGTTTAAAAAAAACTTCAAAAGGACACATCATACTATTTTCAAGGTCGATCTTCAAAATTCCGAGGCTAAAATTGAATTAAAGTCCCTAAGAATTCCAATATGGCGTCAAAACTTGAACAAAATTACACATATTTATGGTTTGAAGCTTCAATCGTATTACCTTAAATTATTTTATAAATTACTTCTTCAATTTATTTTACTCCATGAATTTAATTTATGTTGACTTGATTATAACTCCATTAGCAGTTTATTAAACTTTGTTTTATATTTTATAAAATATATAAAAACTTATGTTTTATACATGAAGTGCACAACTTTGATAGTCAATTTTTGCTGTTTCGACGTAATGTAATGAATAAAAAGTCTACTTTTGAAACGAACGCATGAAGTTCGCATCGCGATCGAATGAAAGCTTGAAATTCCATCCGTAACAAAACTAATAAACCAAAAGCGGAATAGCTCGATGTGTAGCACCGGTTTCTCACGCGCAATCTAGTTCGTACACCTCTAATATATGAGTCTAGAGCTCGAATGGTGCGTGCAGCTAAAGTAAATAAAGCTGTATAAAATCAAAGTAATATTTCCCATTTTTTTTTATATCGCATTGGATATTTTAAGCTCCAAGTCTTTCAAAATATCTCATCGAACTATTTTTACAAAATCGTCTACTAATTCTTCAGAGAAAATATTGATATTCCGAATTTACAATTAGCGCGTCGTTTCATCTCGTGCTTAATCCGAGTGAGAAGATGTTGAAATCATTTACACCGCGATCGGATAAAAAGCGAGCATACGTAAGAATTAACATATAACGTGTATTTATGAGGAATTTCCTCGTTAGGCGATCCATGAAAGAAGTTAAAATAAGGATACCAAAAACAAATTCACTCGTTACCGTGTGAAACTAAATTACCTCAGTGCCGACATGTCGACCCCTTTTACCGGTTAGCGAGTCTACCGAGGCGTCATCCAGGTCGATGTACATCTCCTGATCGCCGCAGTCTTGATCGCTGCCTGATAACCTCTCCAGGTTTCTCATTGTGCTGCAATTAAAACATTTTCGGTCAGTTTCCATTTGATTTTTAAAAAATTTGTTTATTTCAGAAAAATATGTTACGATATATTAAAATATTTATTAGAGTTTATTATTACGTTTGAATAAGTCATTTTTGGGTTGAAACTTTATTTTTGGTTTATGAGACCTTTGAGGTCTTATTTATCCTATCAAATAGAAACATCAGTTTCTTAGACATCATTTTACGGGACGAATTTTACATGCGTTTATATTATATTTTTATTTCAAAATTGGTATTTAACGAAACATGTAGGAAGACGAGATGAGTATATTATCATGTCTGCAGTGTATGGAAGTCTTAGGCATTAAGGGGGGGGGGGCGGTCTTGACCTTTTTTATTATCCTTTTTGTTTTATTTTTGTATATGAATATACAACATCTCAAGAATATTCTATCTAAATTTTAAGTCGTTCCGAGCAAAACAAACGGAGATATTGAATTTTTACGATAGAAGCTTCCGAGTCATATCGATCTTGTTCAAAAATTAATAGTACATTACTCAACGAGGGAGGTAAAATAAAGAGTGTCTCAGACTGCGTGTAATTTTTACCCAAAGCGAAGCCGAGGGTGAGAAACATGCAGTCTGAGGCATTCTTTTTTACTTCCGGAGGGAAGTATACGATTTCTCTTTATGGCCGGGAGGATAAGCGACATTTTCCTCCCGGTGTGAAGAAAAAGCGGTATTTGAGACATTATTTTCCCTCCCTCGTTGAGTAATATACTATTTCTCATACTCCACGTTTTCAAAATTCTGAGATCATTTTTCAGATATCCATATTATTATCTGGATCGCTGTCTGAACCATAGGATATATTTTTTGCAATCAAAAATTATTGGCATTAATTGTCAATTGTCAATTGATTTATAAAAATATATAACTTTTTTTTGAGATTCATATTTCGAATGAAGATATTAATCTTTTAAAAAAAAAGTCGTTTTTCTTTCAAAGACCCTGTTATTATGCAGATCACTAAAAGTAGAACATAAATTATGAACTGTTACAGTTGATACAGAATGTATGTGCATATTATGACGAATAATAAGGAAAGTTGTAAAGTTGACATTTATTTTGGATTAAAGAGAGAATTAATATAATCAATAAAATTAAGTTATTACGATAGGTTTTGTTTTAAAATAAATAATTAAAGCGGTTTAACACCGGGCTTTAGACCTACCAATGAAAAAAATTAGGAAGTTGTTTAAAACCTGGATAACCTCTTCCCCAAGCATGCAAGAAACTTAAAGGAAGGTATATCCTAGAGACCTCAACGTTTCGGATCTATTTTGATCCCTCTTCAGGAGGTAATGATTAACGAGAAGAAATCGTTAATATAATCAAATTCACACTCGAAAATCAATACAATAAGTGTCTTTAGAAACAGATTCTTCCTACTACACTGCAATAATAATAAAGCAAACATTAATTTATTATCATTAAACTTCGGTATATTAAAAGTAATTTTTATTTTAAACTTAAGTTGATTAATAACAATTAACAAAATTTTGTACGTCCATAAAAAGTGAAACCAATAAATTATGGCACTGTATTGACGGAAGTATAACGAAAAAATGGCATAAATATTTGTTTTTGTGAAAAACATTCTCGTTGAAGGAAAAACAGTTTCAGGAAAGCATGAAAAAAGTATCTGTACATTTAAATATTTAAAATTCATCAAGAATATGAACATGAACAATAGAACATACATAGAAAAAAAAATCTTAAAATGGTTACATCTCAAATTAAGCACGGTAAAAGGCTTAATTTCAGTCTGAAATTGAGCTAAATTTCTTAAATTAAGTCAATATTTGCGCTTAAAGTGTTACTTTAAGACAGCAAAGTTTAATTTTAGTCGAGATCCATGCTTAAAGAAGAATTTTTCGAGAATTCTTATTTCGAACCTGAATATTGACTAAAAGTAAGTTTCCAAAACTAAAAACAAGGTTTTAAGCGCAAATATTGACTTAATTTAAGAAAATTAGCACAATTTTAGGGTGAAATTAAGCCTTTTACGATGCTGAATTGAATATGTAACAATTTTAAGACTTTTTTAACTGCGTAACGTAACTTTTGTAAAAAAACGATACAAATATATTTTGAGACCCGTAGCCTGCTATCGTGACATTCATTTTCTTAAATTTAAATTGGAAGATCCAAATTAGCCGACAAAAATGTCGTAACTATGGATTTTGCCGAATATTCATCAGGGTTTTCATTCATTCGTCGTTCTGTAAAACAATCTACTTAAATACTGCAATTGGAAAAGTAGAGAAATGCAGAACCAAATTAAAAAAGTAATTCCTGTTTGAGGAACGGTTCATAAAATTGCACCTTTTCATATTCAACATAAAAACTCATTTTTTTTGACATTTCACTGTTATGAAATGGCACCTTGGGTGTTAAAAAAATATCAAGTGCAGAAGATAATACCTTATCGAGCAATTCAAGTGCAGCCGAGCACTCGGAGTTATCGTTCCTCTTTGTTGCCAGGAAACTGCATAATGTTTGTAAAGGTGCAATTATTTATGCGCGATATAGACGAAGAATATGCCCTTGACGACGACACATCCATCGTTTCGACGAATTAAAAATACCATTGCGGATATACACCGCGTAATCTAAAAATAATAATTTTGTAACACAACGTAACTCCACGTAACGATCGTGATCTTTTGAAATATTCACAGGAGAAAAAGATGTAGAATGTACTGTTATAATTATCGCGTGAGAATTCACTCGGATAGAACAATTTAAGCCAGTGATCACAGAGCAAAGTGAAATGATTTTATTGTTTTAATGAAAGTAACTTACTGATAACGAATAAAATGAATATTCGTTTTTAATCAGTTGAAGTTGATCATAATTTCTATTTATGTAAATAAATATTTAAAAAATTGTTTTTGCCGAGTAGTAACGACATATATATGAATATGTCTAAGATGTAGTCAGAAGCAATTTTTTACAAAATATTTTACTTTTTAATGTATTATAATTCGATATAATTTTCTTCGTTATCAACTTTAACGACATATTCTACGTATGGCGGTTGACGTTTGGTAATGTGGTGTAACTTATGTTGTCGACTTTTCATTATGTTTTACTGGTTTTCCTCATGTATATTTCTTTACTTTCAACTACTTTCGTTATTTACATTCTTGTATTATCAGCATTTTGGCCTACTTCCTCCAGTTGTAAATTTTCATTACTTTTCATTATCAAATTTTCTTTTTCAAACATTAATTTTATTGAATAATGAACATTGTTTATATTGTAATCATATCGGGAAGACAGAGCTAAGAAATTTGACTACAACTTTATATTTCCACTATTTAAAATGCGTAATGCATAATTTTAAAAATAATGAAATTTCATAAGAATTTTGCTTCAAAAAAATGAATTGTTCAGTACTTTTATTATTCCATTTCCCTGCAAATTTATATTATAGAGTGTTGATGATCGTTGGGTATGTATTACAAGTATAATTTCAAATTTATAGTAAATACAAAATTAGGAAATATTAAGATTTTTATTATTATATTCAAAAAACATAACAATGATTATTTTTATGTTGGAAATTTTGTTTTTATTAAAGGTGACTATCATAATCTCTAACATTTTTTTTGTGTTATAATAAACTTTATTGAAAAGGGGTTATATGTCTAAACAACACAAAATAAACTCAACAATTTTAATCTCAACATTTGACTAAATCAACAACTAATAAAAATAATATAAAAAATAAAAATGTCAAGCATTAGGTTGCATGTCTAATCAATATAAAACAAACTCAAGATACAAATTCAATATTTTCAAACTGAACATTTAACAAACTCAACATTTTCAATCTCAACAATTTACAAACTCAACATTTTCGAACTCAAGACTTGACTAACTCCACAAATAATATAAATAATATAAAAAACGAAATTGTAAAAAATATTGTATACAAATATACATTACAGTAAGAGTAGATAAATATAAATTACAACAAATATTAAAATGTCGTGTACATTCAACACAATCAAGTTACAATATCACATACCATTTAACATTATATCTATCATTAACAGAGTATCACCTCTCCTCACTAATGTTTTGATCCGATACACATAAACATACTTTGTTCGAAGCTAACCTAACCTAATCTAACCTAACCTAATCTAATCTAACCTAACCTAATTTAATGGAATACCTCCGTGGACAAGCGCACAATATTCATTAAATCCTTTAATACAAGTTGTTATCATTCATTTGTATTATTGATAGTTATTAACCCAGAATTAAGATTTAATTTATGTTACGGTTAACGTTATTAAACTCGATTTTCAAAATACAATATATTTCAATAAACTAAAAATCATTTTGAATTTGTTAAATGCTGAAATTACAAATGGTGAGTTTGCAAATGTTGAGTATGAATGTTGAAATTGCAAATTTCAACATTTCATGATGTTGATTAGATCTGTTACCATTTGTATAGTACCTTTAGTACATGGAGATCAAGTATACGTTTATATTTCTACCAAATGCATATGTATTTGAATTTTACCCAGCATTGGTCACTACATTTTGTCATTAATTATTTTGAGGAAACCTAAAGTAATGGTAAAACATAAAAAAGAAAACTAATCACTCAATATTATCCATTATTGCTGTAATATTTTTAACATGTGGCGACAAGTAAAAGATCAATCATATTATGTTTTCCAGATTATAAAATGAGTTATTAGTTTATTTAATCAATATTACAAAAAATAAAAATAAATTGAATTTAACTCTTATTCTTTCGTTCATTAGCTTAAATATTATATAAGTTCACATGTTAATAACCATAAGTAATTGTATCACGGAATATTTGATGAATTAAATCTTCATGGCAAACAATCATATTAACGGCTGGTTAGTACTCTGCTAATTATAATTTAGTCACCTAACGTAGTTCTCACCTCTCTAATTGAAATCCTAAATATTTAAATTGAAAAAAAATCACAGTAAAGTTCTACAAAGTAGCGTTTGAGATCATCTCAACTCCAAACTAATTAGTCGAATTAATCTGGATTTTTCCATTTCTTGGCAAAAGGTGATTCAATACGACAGGTTAACTTTTGATTGATTTGATATATTTTGTAGATGAGATTATGTTCTCATTTATATAGTCATGAATAATGTAGAATAAAACTAATAAATAAAAACACTAAACTGGAAATGTTATAAACATGAGTTATTAAAATTTTTAACACTCCATTCTCTATAATATAATATGCATTATTTATAAAGTTGAATGAGTAAAAATTACTAATGACAGAAGAGGTAAAATATAGGATAGTATTTGAATTACTGAACAGTTTTATGAATAAAAACCCACTAATCGAAGAGTCCAATTTACCTAATTCATTTTAGTAATAGAATTAATTTTATTACTTTAGAGAGTGTATTTTATCTTTCTTTTACAAAGAAAAATATTAAATTAAATAATGAAATTAAATAAATTGTGATGTAGCTAGAGGCAACTAAACTTTTCTATAATTACATTTCTTTAAATTGACTAAAATCAGTTAACACTGCTTTCGTTTAGTTATCAGAACTATATAAAGCTAACAAAAAATATAAAATAATTAGTATCTATATAGGGTTACTGATCAGTTAGATAATATATTACTATATTAACAGTTGATTAGCAATGGTTTTGCTAATAAAATAAATAAACTAAAAATTACTGATCCATTAGTTAACTTGAATTAATTTTAAATTGGTTCTTGTCGTTTATAACACCTTATTACTAAAATTAATTAATTAAATTAAATTTAAAAATGATATAAAAATGAAATAAAAATAAAAATAAAATTAGCATTACATTTCTTTTCTTCAATTTCATATTTTCCTACATTATACTTTTTCCTTCGTTACTAGTTCAGTAATTCAAGTTTAGAAACTACGTGTGTTATGTTTTGCCGATGAAAAATTAAATTTTCCTGTTTAGTATTCGATTATTATTATACAGTATTTGTAACTACAAATAAATTCGTCATCGCATTTAATAAGTTACATTCGACTAATGAATAAATAGTTTTTTATTACGTTTCAGCAAAAATAGTTACTAATTTAATACGTGACTGTTTTGTCACCCGTTTAATAGTAGTTTATGACTGATTCTATCTTAGAGACTAGCTAGTGAACACGCTGAAATGGGTAATAGCAGATTTTTTGGATTTATTGTAGATTTTTTCGTCAAATTTATAAAAAAATCTATATTAGATAACACTGTAGTTTTTGAACATCACATTTGCGGTTCTACATTTATCCCTAAATGTGAATTAGTAAACAAACACTAGTGAAGGATTGAAAAAACGACTACTAATTAAGCAGTAAACATGTTTACTAATAAAGAGTAAAAAAACTTTTTTAACTAGTTCATTTTGGAAATAAAGTATGAAAAATTCAATGACTAAATTTAAATTAGTAGAAGAAAATAACTTTTTGGTTATAAAAATCGTTATTATTAATGAAATTAGTTACGGACTTTTTATTTGTGGATTAGTAACTTTTTACTAATTTTCTTTGTAAACACATGTACATAAAATAAAATGTCAAAATTTTCATTTACTCATGAACAGAAATATTTTTTGCTACATGTAGATTAAAAAAATGTTTGTCAATATAAGAAAGGTAAAACAGACTCTTTAAATTAATATAAAATTACTAATATAATTAGTGATTAATAATATAAAATGGTGATAATTAATAATATAAAATAGTAAAATGTGCGTACCTAATTGAATTAGTAATGTTTTTTTATTCTATCACCTACAAATTAATCAAAGGATTTTTGAATTCGAATTAATTCAGCACGGACAGTTTGACAACAAATAAGTTTCTATAATTGTATTAAGTTGGAAAGGAATTTTAGTAACAGCAAATGAATAAAGAAACTCGTAGAGAGCGATCTAAAAATCCTCATGTATGATTTCATGTAGTTTCTAATGAAAAGTTTTTATTCAAGCAACTACGTGAAAATTGATAAGAATGTTTTGTAATACAAAATTCCCAATAGCGAATATCAAAAAAAAAGTTTGCAGTAACGTGAGATGTAACACGTATTGTTTGTATATCTAGTCAATGTAACAAAAATCAGAACCTAAACGTTTGTTTTTAATCTGGATTGATAATGAAGATTATATATAGTTTATAACATTTTTTTGATATTGTATCTATATCATTTTAGAGTCATCTACTCTCGATAATGTCAGGAATAAAATGATAGAAATTAGAAATTTATATTTAATGAGACATTTCGTTAAAATATTATTATAATTCATATAATAATAATTTCGGAGAAGAATTAGATTAGTTTAATATTTATTTGATTATAAATTCAATCAGAAGAATATGATTTTGTGAAGAAACTAATTTTACCTCTTTCTTATATCCAAAATACAATAGAAAGCAATCAGATTCATGTTAATAGAATGTCATAACTTACTTTTATAATATTTATCTCTTAGTGTATTACATGATATTAATCCTTCTATTTGTAGAGTCACCAAAATTAAATTAGAATGTGTTTAGCTAAAAATGCTGTAATTTTATTTCACGTTTTGTTTTTATTACATTTGCCGATAAGTGAGACGTTAGTAGATCAACAACGTAATTTTTTTTCTATTAAAATCTAAGCAAAACTTTTCTGCATTATATACGATGACAAAAATAACGTAATTCCTGAAATCTCATTAACAAATAGTCAGAATCACGTTTCGAGAATCCCAATGTTTGTGTTTTTCTTAAAGCGTATGATCAAAAAATTATTTCTAGTGATTCAGATAAGAATGTGGGGATGTACTATTTCTACTAAAGTCGTTTATTCACGGTGTCAGGGACTTTTTATGAGCTGTGATTAATGCCTCAACTTTTCGAAGCTAATTTTTATACTGAAAATATTTATTAAATTTTTTTTCGACGCCAAAGGTTTATTTTTCAGTGTAGTCTATTAAATTATTAAAAACTGTAATTTTGTACATGTAATATTTGAAAACCTTGCTTGTCATACATTAAAATTATATGATTCTAAAAATAATGTAAATTTACTTGATTCATGACGGAGCAATAATAAAAATGAAAAGATGACAAACTACGAAATTTGCAACGAAGAAAACATAAGATTATGTTAATAATATGATTTAAAAAATGTAAATATTAAAATTTAATGAAACAAAACACAAGGTTGAAATATTTATTATGTAGTGGATGACCTCATCCTTGCAGTAATATTGATATAACAGTTTTATCAGCGAGTGTTAAAAAAAATTAAATGTCAAGTAGTTTAAATCTGGTTCATAATGCAAGCAATCGAAGTAGATAACACGAATAAAAATTACTTTTTTCGTGTAAGAGTTTTGTACACGTTGGCTGTCAGCCAATGCAAATCTAGCAGGAAAGTTTGAATAAAATACATAAGCTGGAAATTTATAAAATAAGTAAACTTGGAAGTCAATGCAGAGACGTGGGATTCTTAATGGCATTATGCATATTTTTGCATAATTTTGAAACCGTTTACACGAATTTTCTTTTCAATGCGATGAGTTTGATTGAAAGACATCTAAGCCTAGATTAGATTTGAAGTGTGTTTCAGATATATCTAACTAGATATCGAATCGATAAAATTAATATCCGTATCTTCTGAGACTTGACCTCATGTCTCACAAGATTTATTTATACTTTTTTATCTTAGAGCCGTTTTGAACAGGAAAAACGTAAATAACCAAGTAACCAATTCTTTCATGAGATTTATATATTGATTGAAATATACTAAACAATCTAAGACTCAGCAAGTTACTTCATTCTAGTATGTGTTTTTGATAATGGCCAAGGGCGATCAAAACGTCATCTATGGTGTAAACATATCAATGACAAAGAAACTCTTGACTTCTAATCTATGACTTAAGTTCATTTAGTTAGTCGAATGAAATTGCATTATCAGATATTTTTATAAATTGCAATTTTGTAGATTCGAGATCAAGTTCGATACCATTTGTTGAGATAAAATGTGATCAAACATTGTAAAGTTTACATTGGACTAGCAAAAGAAGGTGAAATTGGTTACGAAAATGTTAAAGAAAAGGTGCAGAATATAAAAATAATTATAGAATTGATACCATGTAATCAAAATTTATAGGCGATATTTTAAATAACTAAATGTTATTTTAAGGATTTAAGTATAATGTCGCAAAAAAAATGATTAGACTTTTCTTGAAATGTTAACGAAGTGGACCAGAATTTTTTATTTTCGAAGCTACTATCGGTACTTGTTTAAAAAAAAATTTGTTAGCTTTTGTGGAAGGTAAAATTAGTGAAATATTTTTAATAACTGATTTCAAAAAAATATTTTTCTGTGCGTTAAAAAAGTTTACACATTAAATTTAACTTATAGGTTAACTTTTATACAGTAATTCAGTAGTGCTGTTTTTTTAATATTATAATCAAGGATGTTTTACTTAGGGGATGCTATTTGCCTTATCATGAATAAAAAATTCTGGCAAATTTCAGATGAAAAAAGTGATCTAAATGTCAATTTTTTAAAGACAATTCACGATAAAGGTCGGATAAGTTTATAAACAAAAACGTCATTTTAGGATAATATTGAATTAGGTTTATTAAAATAGTACTAGGAAATACATTTAAAATAATTAAATTCTATTGTCACGCTACATCTGTACGTTAGATAAATTGACATTCGGATAAAATCAGGAATTTCTTACATACTACAAGGTACACTGCAATATTTTAATCAAATTCATATTATAATGTATAGAATAGCACATTCAAAAATGTTAAATACAACAAAGAAATAAATGATCGTTAATCTAGTACCTTTTGAAGTTCTTAAAAGAGTTACGTACAGATCAATCACTTAATCACTAATAAAAAGTGTTAGATAGGAAGACATGTGAAATATTCGTTTATGTCGATGATTTCGAATGTAAAATCGACTATTTCATTTAAAGATTTTTAATGAATCATTAAATTTTTTTAAACATCGTTACAATATTTCCTGACATAATAAAATAAAATTCACTTTAATAAAAGACATTAGATCTAGCCAAGCTTAAAATGTAATACGAAAGATGAGCTTCGCTTTAAAAGGCTAATTATTAATACAAAAAATTATGTTTCGTATCTTATATAAAAAAGGAAATTTACTCGTTTCATTTTTCAAATTAATATACAATGATAAATGATAAATTACTAGAAAACGCACATAAAAAACATCGAAATTCCGTTTTATTATTAATAACGGAATCTCGACATTTTGCCTTGACATAATAAACTAAAATACATACATGCCCCTTGAAACATTAATGAGTTTAGATAAGATTTATTTTGATGGCTAAGGTTAAACCTGGATTCCAAAATATCGAAAAAATTGAACAAAACAAACATGAATAAGGACAACTTTTCCGTATAGTAATCTCTCTACGAAAGAACAGGAAATTTTACTAAAATAATTGCAGGTATTACGGGATCAGTCGTCAAAACTCTTGTCGGAATAATAAAAAGTGTTACAACATTTATCTAAATGTAAGCATTGTAAGCAAAACTCGTAAAAATGCTTTACAGAATTACACTTTAAAAAGTAGCTGAAACACGGACAAAAATTAATTATAAAATAAATTTTGGTGTGAATAGTTTTAATGACGAAACTTAAGTAAATTCACCAATATTTTCTCAAATTTGTTTAAGTAAATTTCAGGGTTTCAGCAAATTTTACTACATTATAGTCATTCAATGAACACAATAACTTACTCTTATGTCAAATTATATCAAAGGTGAACATTTAAATTTTTCAACGCAACAAAATGTATAACAATATTTCAAGAAAGTAAACAACAATGATGATAAGTAAACTACGATAAGACAACTAAAAATTTATCTCTACTCATGCAAAATGTCAAAAACATTTCAAAATAATAAATTTCGTCTAAATAAAGTCGAATAAACGAAAAAGCTAACTTTTATGGGTTATAAAATTTAAAATATTGATAAAGTTGATCAAAGAGTCACGTACGGATCTATCTCTATACGAGAACAAAATATTGATAATTATGTGTAATCAGTGCAAGTATCAGTAATCGTAATCATTCAAGAAACTAATAAATCGTCCAAGGAATACCTGAAATACTAAGGGAAATAACGCTCGGGATTCACTATCTTGCAGTAACCAAATTAGTTGAACGAGTACAATGTTTTCGAGTTATTAAGTTTGTTTCTGGTTAAAATTGCGATCAGTAGTAAAAGTCACTCCTGCCTTCGACATGTACATAACTGGTATTAAAAATGAGTGTAACTAGTAACGAGGGAAATCATTTTCATAAGTATTCATTTTTAGAAGTCTAATTCTTTCACCTGATAAAAATAAAAAAACAAAAAAAGAAACAGCCAATATTACAAGTACATTTTCATACGACAATTAAACAATGTAAAATCTTTTCAAAACATCACCAAAATACAAAATCACACTTGAAGACTAATTCAAATAAACACAATGATCAACTTTTATAGTAAAAGTCAATATTATTTTGAATGATAAAATGTATTTCTGTGTTAAAAAGAAAAACAAAATATTGATAATTAATTTTTTTATCTATACCAGTCCCCGAATCATTCTAAAAATAAAAAAGAATGTTAGGGAATACCTCTGCAGAGGTACTTCAGAAATACCGAGGGAAATCACGTTTGGGATTCACAAATTTCCTGGGTTTTCGAAGTAATTTGTTTCAACCAATATTCCCATGTTTTCAAATTGATCGGAAATAATTTCATTCATCTCCCTAATTTTTAATTCGTAAAAAACAACTCATTCATTTAGTAATAATTTTTGCTACTAAACAGTGAAAAACTACTATTTCATTAGTCATATAGTAATTTATTACTACTAGATTAGTAGAAGCAACACATCTACAACACTAGTATAATTTTAGTAATATTTATTAGTGTTTTACTATTTGTTAGTGACTAATTCATAGTATCCAATTTTCTATTTACATTAGCACTTCGCGGTGAGGGTCGAAAAACCGACGCAGCAAAAGGCCGATAGTCAAAACACCAACAGTCAAAACGTCGACAATCGAAAAGCCGATGGTACGGTCGAAAAATCGACAAATTAAAAAGCTGACAGGATAAAAAACCGATAGTCGAAAAGCCGACACATAAAAAAATATACACACCGACAAGCGATAATTTCTTGAAGTGTCGTTTTTGGCCTGTTGGGTTTCCGGTTATCGGTTTTTTGACCTGTCGACCTTTTGATTTGCCAGTTTTTTGACTAAAATCCAATGTCAACAGTAAAAAAAACGACACTTCAAAAAATGACTGTCTGCTTGTTGAAGTGTGAATTTATTTCATGTTTTATGACTGTCGGTTTTTTGACGTGTCGGTTTTTCGACCTACACCCGCACTTTGTATTAGTTCAGAATTAGAGAGTGGTGTTACTACTAACATCAACAACATCCACCTTCGACATCAGGTAAATGTCTTCAGAAAAAGTAAAACTTTCAATTTTTTGTTGAATTTGGTCAACCAGTATAATATTTTCGAATATACTAAAATTTTTGGAAATGGGTCGAAAAACCGACAAATCAAAAAGCCAACAGATACAAAATCCAACAGTCAAAAAGCCGACAATCGAAAAGGCGACAGTCAAAAAGCGGACACATACAAAAATAGACATATCGACCAGCGGACGGACATTTTTCGGTTTTTTGTCGGTTGTCACGTCGATTGTAGGTTTTTGAACTGTCTGTTTTTAACCAGTCGGCTTTTAACCTGTCGGCGTTTCGACCGGAAGCCATAATATCAATTGTTGCTTGGATTCTCGCCAAAAAACAACAATGCGTCAGTGTCTAAAACAGATTTGTAAGATATTATTCGACAAGACATCGACAAGCAGACAATTTTTTTAAATATCGGTTTTTTGGCCTGTCGACTTTTCGGTTTGTCGGTTTTTCGCCTGTTACCCAAATTTTTTTAATATTATTTATTTTAAAAGTGACTGCTACCATCCACGTGGAGCTAAGTCATTCTAAAAAAAGAGTGTACTATCTAGTAGCGAGGGAATTCCCTGGGATCGAGCGTGTAAGTCATATTAGACGTGTCATAGACGTTGCGTCTCGGTCAAACAACGTCCTTACTCTGCAAAAACACGTAATCGCGTTGCGCACGCACGGGGGCACGCACACGAGCGTACTACGACCTAGTGTCTATATAGTACGTGCGTTCACGCGCCAACTATTAACGGAAATGTCCCGTTCTTGAAAGTCGCGCGACTATACGTACATTGAACGGATGCAAGGACGACCCGCACGTCGTCGATCGCCAACAGATTTGAAACCTATACTAGCATATATGGTATGACAATTCATGCCATTTTTTAAACTAAATTTTTCGAAATATAAAAAAAAATACTTCAGAAATGTTGATTTTAGATTTAATTTGGAGTCGGTTTTAATTTGGGTTTGGTTGGACCCATTTTGATTGACGCTACTAAATGCTAGTTTAGTTGTAAGTAGTGTATGTCGATCATCTGAACCTTATACTTATCTAAGCAGCAAAAACGCATCTTCATGAGTTCTTTAAGAACTCTTAGAAAGTTTATGAGTTTCTTAATGGTGTTCCAAAAGAACTACTAATGAGTTCTTTAAGAATATTTATGCGTAGATGTTAAGGTCTCTTTAAGATACAAAATGTAAACAGCTCAGAAAGAACTTTTAAAGTGATCTTTAAGTATTATACGTGGATTTGAGACCTCTCAAATTCGTAGTCTCAAAAAGAGCTCCTTTATAAAATTAAAATCCTTAAAATTATAGATTTTATTTTGTTTGTTTTAATTATTGTGTAAATTAATATTTTCTAATTGATTGAATGTCAATCATTATAAATCAGACGGAGTCAATGTAATGACATTAAAAATGTTAATATAATTTGATACTCTAAATAATGTAAAAGCATTCATTCTCTTATTGTAGGTATCGTCGATTACCATATGAAGTGGTAGAACAAGTTTGATTAGCAGAACCAAATAGTTAATTACTCAATAACAAAATATCTTTAAGAGTTCTTTATGATCTCTTGACTGCATTAAGATGTTAATAATTGCGAGTTCGCTTTTGGATTTGATAGCCACAGAGTGAATCTAGGAAACACTGTGGATCCCTTTGTCAATGAAAATATGATATTTTAAAGTAACCAGTAAGACTTCTTTAAGAGCACCTTTTAAAAGTTCTCATAACTAAAACCTGTCCTCGCGAGATTTTGGAATTGTTGATTAAAGCGGTCTTTGGATATAAATGTTGAAAGAACTCTGGTAAACTTCTTTAAAAAGCATTATGTGGGTTTGGTTAGTGCAACTAAACGAGTGCTGGTCGAAAAATCGACAAATCAAAAAGCCGGCAGGTCAAAAAAAAAAAACCGACAGTCTTAGAGACGACAGTAAAAAAGTGGACACATATAAAAATAGAGACATCGACAAACGGATGGTCATTTTCCGGTTTTTGTCGGTTGTCAAGTCGATTGTAGGTTTTTTAACTGTTGGTTTTTAACCTGTCGGCTTTTCTACCCCAACACATAATATCAACAGTTGCTTTGGTTCTCTCAAAAAAACAAAGGGTTAGTTTTTAAAAGAGATTTATAAGATATTATTCGCTCTTAGATATCTTTCAAAATATTTTATTAAAAAGTATTAATTTAAGGTAACTACTCAGTATCATATAGACATTGAATAAGTAAATAAATATGTACTAATTTAGTGTTGTGGTTATGTGTCCTTAAGTATGTAAGTACTAAATTTTAGCAAAAATATGTTCAACAATAGAGTTGGGAAACTATTCCCTAAAATTATCTTAAATATAATGATGACCATGGGATATGAACAGCTGATGATGATTGCTGTTCAATCATTATAATGGTGACTTATAATGACAACTGATGAACATTATAGTCTGACAATAATATCATAGGACAATAAGGATTGTTGATTGAAGATCACACTGGGGAAGGATGATGCCGTATAATAACTATGACTAATGGTTATAAATGATGATTTTGAATACAGGAATGATGGCATAAAATGTCAACGGATTTAGAATACTCTATAACTTACAAAAAGTCAGTGTACTTTTAACTGTTGGATTATAATTTTGAATTTAATAAATTGGATTAAAACTATTCTACTTAGCTGCTAAGAACTGTGCCTACTAAATTTTTGTGACTAAGAGCGAACAAAATAATGCACCGAGTCTTGCGTGATAAATGTTGTAGTGAATTAAGCCATTGTAGACTATATCTATGTTTATGGGCCGTAAAGATTCAAAATTAAATAATTTCAATAATTACTTAAGTAATTTGAATACTTAATGTGTTACAGAATTTCTACATTTAAAATTCTGTATTATTTTTGAATTTTTAATTCGATAGTAATAGTACACGTAAAAAACTTGTGATATTTCAGAAAAGAACAAAGAACAATTGGCAAAGAATAAAATTAACATCTGACGATAATATATCGGGCATTGTAGTCCCCTTTTTCTTTACAATAGATAATTAATCACTAGGTAGACTGAAATAATTGATAAATTCACCAGTTTAAGTTGTATATATTGTTTTAAATGAAATAAACGTCTGCCCATTTCAACATTTACAGAAATTAAACATTAAACGACATTCTGGAATCGTTGTTAATTCTATATGACATTTCAGTCAGTAAAATGTTATTACAATTTAAAAAAATAATTCAAAGTCGACTCAGATTGTCGATATAAATAAAAGATTTGTAAATGTTTATTTATGTAAATATATTAGTTTAAAAAATGTTTTTATTTATCAAAACGTTTTGTATTCAAAATGTATATGAAACCCGTATAATTGAAATTAATATTCAATATTTTAAAAATCATAGGAAATATTTTTCTATCGCAAACACTTTAAGAAGATTTTTTTATGCCTCAGATGGTTTCCGTACATTCTCTTATCTCGCGATACAAACTCACTCATAGATATATGTCAACGTCGTGTATTATCGGTAAATATTATCGTACCGATTTTCATAGATTAATGAAACTAACATTGTAAACGAGCACAAATTGATGAGAGTAATTAAATTGCTTTCATCAACGCAGTATCTATTAACGTTTAATGAGTCAGATGAAAGTTTGAAACGTTTGTATCAAGAAATACTATTTTTGTCTCTTATGATATTTTTATAAGAATCTCATTTGATGAAAAGTTTTGAGTATAAATATAGAGTAATATAAAAATCATTAATATTGGATTGAGTTGAATAAATATTTAGTAGTTTATTGTACTGGTGATCTGATTATGGTTGCATGATAATAGTAAAGTGAACTACTTTCTTAGTTAGGTAAATACGGTTGTCGGCGTTAGTTTTATTGTTTTTATTAAAGTTTGTGTTTAGTAGTTAAATTGACAGTAGTATGTATTTAAATTTTAAAAGGTTTTTTTCACTTTAGTCCAACCAACATCTACAATTTGTTATACTTTCGTAGTGAGTTCAACGACTATAGAATAGTTACTGCAACTGATAAAATGCAGTTGATATTCCATTTGGACTATATGTAAATAATTCTTGTCAATAATGAAGTGTGACATTAATAAGTAACATTTATTACAATATGGCCGTTAAACTTCTAAAAGTATGTCCTATAACGAACAATTTCAAACCCAACGTTTCGACTTTTTTTCAAGTCCTCATCAGGGGCATTGTGTTGAGCGCTGTCTGTGTTTATACAATTTAACCGTGAAAAAACTAAATATGATTAATTATAACAAACAGTTTTCACATTACAAACAGCATTTTTCCAATTATTTTTTTTTCATTTTTTCATATTTCAAATTCAGTAGAATGCTGAATTAAGGTAAAGAAATCGTGGCCTTGAGGCTGGAACATTAAAATGAGAATATTGACATTATGATATTAAAGGTGCAAGTATCCAAAATAACGGCTAAAACAGGACCAAATCAGCGAAAGATTCAGGAATTTTTTATTTGAAAATGAAAAACAATTCTTAGAGCCCATCGATAAAAATCGCTGAAATATTATCGGGATTTTTAAAAAATAAAAAATGTTGAAAAAGTCTTGAAACAAAATTGTAAAACTGAAATAAACCACATGCTAAACGA
This sequence comes from Trichopria drosophilae, assembly GCA_030407085.1. Taxonomy (NCBI): domain Eukaryota; kingdom Metazoa; phylum Arthropoda; class Insecta; order Hymenoptera; family Diapriidae; genus Trichopria; species Trichopria drosophilae. Next base: position 189,426,543 of record CM059583.1, on the reverse strand, counting down.
CATAACCTACTATAAATAATAATTGTAAAAACTCTGAATTTATTGTAAATGTAGATCGTCGCTAATAACCTTGTAGTTGATGCAACGTTGAAGAACAAATTAAAAAAAAAAAATGTCAGGTAAAAAATTTCAGGATATTCTTTAAGCAGTTCTAACCACCATTCTGGATTCTTTCAACAATATTTTCAAAATGTTAATATGTACATTTTAAAGTTGAAGTCTCGAGGACATAATTTCTTTTACTTTGAACAGGAATTCTCAATTTATGTCAATGTAAAAAAATAAAATAATGAAAAATTTTTTTTTTAATGATCGTATATAATTTTTCACGGTTTATTTGTTAAATCTAACAAAAGATTCTGAAAGTTTAGTTCATTTTATTTCAGATATCATAGTTGGACATTTTTTAGAACCGTTTTTTACACAATATACAACCTTTGAAAACAATAATGAAAAAATGTCCATTGAGAACTTAACGGGTTAATTTATAACATATTTAATTTACCTAAAAATAAATGTATTTATATTATTCGAAAATTAAATATATATTTTGACATATTTAGAGACTATTTATGTACAACAAATCGATGTTTAAGTACATCTAGGATAGATAAAAAATTTCTTAAAAAACTTGATTATCAATTCAATATGAAAATTCACAGTTGCTTTAGTATTATGTTACTAATTTACGTTTTTTATTTGTCTTCCATTTAAATAAATTATTGATCCAATAATCATTTTTAAACTTTAAATTTTCGTAATATTTTACTCGCATTCCTAATTTAAAAAACCCTTTCAAACTTCAATACTCTGAGTAACGTACGTATTTTATTATTGGATAGCTCGCAGTTCATTTAGTTTAATTTATACGTTTAACGATTAGAAATAAATAATGGATTGTACGTAATTTTCTAAACACTTGCGATTATATGCCAGAGTATGTATTTCTTGAATTCCAACGACGAGAAGTATCGCGTGCATCGCATATTCAAAATTGACGATTACATACTTGTGCGAATTAATGGAACTTTCAGCGATTTGCATGAAATTACCGCTACATTGAAACGCAATGCGATACTACGCATTGAAACGAATTGCATAATATCCATGTAATTGAAAGATTAAGCCATTCAAAATTGTGTTGCTTTAGACATTTTAGAATTAAATAACTATTTTCATTCCTCACGTTACATAGAATGTTTTTTATCACGCAAGTATTATATTTAAATCGTGATAAACTGGACGATTTTTCTCTATACTTACAGCAAAAGAATTTCTTATAGATATATTCTTGTATCTTATATTATAACAGTTTATAACTAATTTAGTTTATAAGTTAATAACTAAATTTACGGTTTACAATTTATACTAATGTTTATTTCTAAATGAATAGTTATAAATAAGCAACAAAATTATTAATAAATTCATTAAGCTGGATGTATGATAGTATATTTTCATTATGTCATGTATTAATTAATAATTAAAAATAATTAAATTTAATAATTATACTTTTTTATTTTTATTTCAAACATAATTTATGTATTTTACAAAATAAAAGTTGTTTACTTTCTCTGTACATTTTCTGTTCTTCTTAGCCAGAAAAATTACTTGAACTACTGAGCGAAATAACAGTGAAGAGTACACAACATTTCACGACAATATCCCAGTATTTTTTGACACTTGTTTGACAAGTCTTATCATTTTTTAAATTCGTATTAATTTTGAAAAAAAATATCCTTCAGGCATAAATTTGACGAAAATATATTTTTACGACCCGATATGCGCGATGTGTATTTAAGGTTGTTTTAAATATGAATGCACACGCAAGTCTTATCGATTAAGACACGTATGAAATTTATTTTGCAAATACGATCACCTTGAACCGATAAAATTACAAACGATTTAAATATTTCCTAAAAATTGTATTTTTTGTTAAAACAAGTACCTTTAAACATGTATTTCATTTAAATCATATTTATTCTTACTTCTTTTTAAAATTAACACAGATTATATTAAAATGTTTAAAGAAATTTAGTTTATTGTAGTTAGGACAACTAACTTCTGAATTGATTTCAATCTTGGCAAATTTAACCGAAACAACACGCGTCCTTGTTCAAATTTGCAATATTTCCAAATTTACATTTCTCCTCGTTATGCAAATACTAACCGAAATCGTGACGTACCGAAACAAAGGCTAACAACGAAACATACAAATATTAATCGTCAAATATAATCAGCGCCATTTCGCAACCACGAAACGACCCGTTATCTCTCCTTGTTTTTGGAATGTCTCCGCACACGATATTTCCGATACGTTATCTGTGCAAAAATCAACCACCGTTCAAAAATACCGACACTTACCCCGAATATGACCGTAGTCTATTATTGTTCTGCAATTGCAGTGCGGGGGTTATCTCAGAAGTGCATCCATCCAAAAGTGGCGAACCGTCATCAAGCCAAATGGCTGCACCGGCAATTGTCGTAACAGCGACCTTTCCAGACAATCGTCAGGTGGCCTATCGGAATCAGCAATCGGTTGTCAGATTTGTCCCGTTAAAATCCTGGTGCAATTGGACCACTTTTTACCATTATCTCCTCGACCTTGCACGACCTCTTTATTATTTCAGGTCTTGAGTTATTGTTCTCGTACGATCAGCAACTCCTAGGTGTTTCGAGGTTGGCTGCATGTCACTCGACGATATCTAAAAAGAAAGATCTATCATAATTATGGAACGAATTTTGTGAATGGTGTAATGAATTTACGATAAGAATATCGAGAACAAGCGAGGTTCGGGTGATCTCGCGTTATCGGACTTGCGTGATAACTAGTCGCTGTTTTTCAAAATGTTATATATAAACATAATAGATTCAGTCTTGGAGGTTGAACTAAATTTACTGCTGTAATAACCCAGAGCGACACTAGTATTATTGTGTTACTGTCACGAACGGACGAGTTTCTTTTTCTGCGCAATCGACATAATTCGTGCATTTGGAGATATGCGGATTAAGCAATGTGTTATGCAATATTTGTGATTCTTTTGTAAAGTGCTCGTATCATCGTGTGTATGTGTTATTGGCATTTTACTTGCGATTTAAAGAACCGAAAATGGGCAAATCGCTTTTTAAATTCCATCAGAATTTGACGCAATTCTTTCCTTAGTTTTATACATTTTTTTTAATTATGAGCGTAAAGTACTTTCGCTACGCATGACTTTACTCACGATATTTTCCCGCCCCACATAACTATTTTCTGAATAAAAAAATTGATAGGGGCTATTTTGCAGTTGTGCAAAATAAGCTATCTGAAAAACAAAAATAAGATAAAAAAAGGATACATCAATAGGTTATAATGCAGTAACTACTTAAGTTAAGTTTAGATTTCCTAAACTAGTACTCTCTAAACTCTAAAATTAATAAAAAGCAACTTATCTACAGCGAAAAGTTGGTTACCATCAATTAGTAAGTTTTTTTGCTGACAAATAATACGAAAATACCAATTCATTAGTAAAATTCTACTAATCGATACGTAGATATTGATATTTTTACTTCAGTAGTTTGAAGACTTAGTAATAAATTAGTAGGTTTTAACTTTTTATTAGCAAAAATGATTACTAATTCATTGGGTGACTCTCTTTTCCTTTTCTTATTGGTAGTTTTTAACTAATTCACATTTAAAGAGATTTACTGAGCTTTTGTTATTCAATACACTGTTATACGTGCAAAAAAGGGAATAGTTGATATAACTATCTCAAAAATAGCTACCAGAAAAATAGGTAACGCAACGAATGTTCAACGAATTATTTTAAATTTGTTAAATTTGTAACCATAAAAAATGGTAAAATTAACAATCTTTTTTGCTATCTTAGTAATGTCATGTAATCGGTTCACTTATTTTGAGGTGGTTACACACAACTATAAGTTTCCGATATTAAACGAACTATTTTCATAAATATTAACTATTTTTTAATTAGGTTGAATAATTGTATTGTGCAATAATGGACCTTTTTGGGAAATAAATGAAGTAACGCGGAGACCTATATATGTTTAATTTGTCAAGAAGAACAAGAGATTTTAAAAACCTGAGAACTGCCAAAACTGGTTAAAAACTTAGAAGCTATGCATTTATGAATTATATATAAAAAAAATTTGAGGTTAGGTTACCATTCAATGTTTTTAATGAAATTGAATGAAATAATACTTCATCAAGTCGAAGAACTGACACATTATCGTGCAATTTTTTTTTTGTCAGTGTCCAGAAACGAGTAAAAAAATAGTTCAGTTGACTTTTTTATAGTTCTTTAAATTATTTAAAATAGTCGTGATAATTATATTAGTTGGATAAAGTACGGCAGAGCTGGTACCATTTAACTAGTTGATTCCAGGAATTAAAATCGTTATTTCGACTATTTTCTTGGTTATAGAATAACAGACTGGAAATAGATGCAGCAACTAAAAAAAGTTCCAGGTATATATACCCAACAATTTTAGCTGGATTTATTATTGTGTTAAATAGTTCAACCATTTAGTAGGCAAGCACTTTTTTATAGTTAGGACTTATCATACAAGTACTTGATCCAGTGCTAAAAATGTTGTTTAGACTCCATACGATATCTTTTTCAAAAACCATTGAAATTTTTTCAATTCCAACAAAATTTCTAAGTAAGAAAGATTCATAATTTAATGTAAACTGACAATAAAATTTATTAATATTGATTAAATATTTGGTGACAGTAATTCAACTACATATTAGTTCTCATTAGTGATCACGATATCGATTGAGCAATATTTAGTTAATTCAACTAAAATGTAGTTAAGTTAATAAAGATCTCGCCGCTAACAGGCAACCACATCATATAGTCAATGTTACTACATTTTTTCTCAGTGTAAATTCGAAATTATTAGTGCGTAGTCACCGATTTATAAAATATGCAATAAATGACAAAACAAAAAATTTCATTTGTTGAAATTAAAAACAATTGTCTTTCATGTAATGACCCTGAACATAAACTGGCATAGAGCAATGTGGTTGAATACAAGAGGACCCATATAATTAAAAAAATAATCCAATGCAACCCATTTGTGATTTCTAAGTTTTGCTTGTTGTAGGTTCCTTCATAAATTTGTTGCAATTAAAATCTTAAAAAATTTAGATACTGACAATTTTTTAATGCTGCAGTGTATTACATCAAAACATCAATTATTTTGGGGGCATTTGTAATTAATATTTACTTCCAGGATGTTTGTAGGTAAGATCATGACAAGACACACTTTATAAGACCACTAATCCGAATATTATTATAATTAAATGTCCCTACCATAATCCATAAAAGGGAGAAACTAATACATCTATTTAAAATCACTTTTTAATTTTATCATTTCCGCATTAAGTCTTTTACAAACATAGGCTAAAAATTTTGATAATAACATTTATTTTTAAGACTACCGAAATCTCGAGAAAATCAATATATAATACTTTTGTAACCTTCAACGTATGAGTATATTAACATACAGCAGAATATCTTTCTTCTTATCACTAATAAAGAATACTATATTATTAAAATAAATTTTAAGCTTTAATAAGATTATTTTATGATTTAAACCTGACGTTTTTGAAATCTGAAATCGATTTATTCATTAAAATAAGTAAACAAAGAAAATATGACATTGTTACTCACAAAAATTTTTGTACAAACTATATAGAAAAATCAGTTAGAAATTAATAATAGTTACTTCGGTTTTTTACTTAGTTAGTAGTAATTTTTCTTTTTAGTTCACAAATTTAGAAATAATTGCATTGCATTATGTAGTGTTGATATTAACCATAAAGTAAAATAACTACTTTAATTTGATATTTTGTATTTATCTTAGCAGTTTCTCAATTTTGTTTTATTTGATAAAATATAAATTTGATCTATTAATCTGGAATGTTTCCACACAAGTTCCAACACATTTTCTCTCATGTAGATATTAAAGTTTTCTTGACTACATTAAAGGATATTAGCAACAATGTGAACATCACGTGTTAATAATCTCCACTATTTTGTTGCAGATGATTGCAAAATTACTAATAATTGTGCAGAAATAAAGAACAGTCGCAGTATCAAGGAAACAAAGAAGAAACTATTTTTTCATTTATTTCAAATCGTGACTACGACCATTTTTCACAGTTAGAAGGCTAACCGCAAATTGAGTTCAAAGCGATCTTCGCAATTTCTTTCATATTCATTACCATACAGAAAAAATGAATATAAAAATGAAAAATATATTTGTTAAAAAATATTTTTTTTTCGGTTAGACGTTAAGGGAACCCACTTACTTTTAAGAGAGTCCAACCATAATATATTTTCGAGCATTTTAAGATCTTTCTAATTTTGATTAGGTTTTATGGATCTCGAAACGAAAATTCCTTACGGTTTCAAGGTATCTTCTATGTTCGCTCTTTTATCGAAAAGCCAGTTTTATGTTATGCTATTTTGTCCTAAAAGTCCAAATGCTCGTAAAAGTATTTCAATACTACCCGGTTGAAAAAGATTACTGTTAGCGATAGAGTCGTTAAGAATTGTAAACTTATTTAATTAATAAAACAGAGACTTAATGAACTTGATGTATAGTAGTGTATAAAATACAAAACTTGTATCATGAACACCTTGGTAGGTCTATATTTTTCACTGAGAATAAGTATATTTACCTATGATTAAATTAGTCGTAAATCAAAGTATAACAAAATACAAGCAAATAAACTAAGAAGGAATAAACTCGTCGAAACGATTTCCGCATGCCGTAATATCCAATAAAATCGTTTATGATCTGCCGGGTTAACGTTGCCTCTCCATAAATTTTCTAGCAATTTTGTCCTCTTATAATAATTCAATTTCAGCACATTTTTCCCATTCCATAAAACAATATAAAACGAATACGTCAACTAAGAATTGAAATATTAACTGCTAATTTAGTACTTTGTGAATGGTATTAAAAAAAAAAGTATGTCATTAAAGACCTTTTAAAAATCATATGAAAAGAAAGTTTTCGTTCGCAGTTTTTATCGCTTCGACTCATCCATTATTCAAATATTTTTAAAGTAAATATCCTTATTTGATGTAACATTTTACCACCGTTTGATCACCGAAACGAGGTATTTGCAACTTACTTTGGCATTAAACATCGATTTATAAGCGGAAAAGTTTTGAAAAACGTGGAATGTCGTACACTTTAATTAAGCGCAGCCTTTAAACTCACTAACGAACGTAACAGTCGACTTCGAACGAATCAATTTTCTCATCCCATGGTACTTGTCAACTTTGTGAGCTCTGGAACTAGTTTTCATAATTTTCAGTGCTTTTTATCAACTTTTGTACATTTTTGGTAAAGGAGAATGGTCGCGCCGAGAAATGAAATCCCTTACGACGTAACTGTGATATGATCATCGAAATTGTGTGAACTTTTCAAGAATTTTTTATGTTCTTTTTTACTTAGTTATAACGATTAAAATATCCTTCTTCTTACCATTGTCGTTCTTATATTAAATTCGGAGGTTCATAATTTTATTGGAGTAAATATTTATTCCAGAAGACGCACGTCAACGATTTACTAAAGGAAACTTTTTTTGTTTATATTTAATGTGTTTAATCCCTATTATTATTTACAACCAAACTGAGGTTACGACAATGATTAAAATTTTGGCTACACTCAATTATTTCCACATTTTTCGAGGACGAAATCGAAAATGTATGTATTCATACAATTTTTCAGTATTGGGAGTATAATTACTTAACTGCACACTGCTGCAGCTATTTCCTGTTAAAAGAATTCAGAAAATAAGGATCGTTACATCTATTAAACTAAATATTTTATTGAGTGAAGAAGTTACTATCAGTGTACTCATTAAACATAAGTCAACGACATCGAAAAAGAAACATACTTAAAATCTACAAAATCCATAATGATGTAACCCGTTTGGAGATTGTATTCGATTGTTAATTATTAATTAATTTTTAAACATTTAAATCTTTTCGGCCATATGGAAGTTACCGAAAACTATTAGCTGCTAATATTTCAAGCGGATCGTATACTGATATTACAAACTACATATTCATGATTAAACGTTTAACGCTCTATTTCAATAGTAATTACAGCAATGGGTACGAAAATTTATTAGTTCAACTTTTTATTATACCTTAATCAAATAGTAACGTAGTCAGTTTCATTAATTTTAACTGACCCTCTTACAACCCTTCGGGAAACTACTGATAGTTTATTATTGAATAAATTATTATATATCCATATAGTGATTTTGTGAAAGGAAATTAATAATCTTTCCTCAATCACAGTATAATATTGATAACGAAAATAAACTTTTATTTTAGTCTAGAAATCTTCATGTACTTTTGATGTAAACAAAGTGTCTTATTTTAAAATCATCAACCGAATCTGTTCGAAACATTTGAACAAATGAAACGTTTCAGACAAAAGTTGCGGGGATTACAATAGGTCGAACTAACGGTGACAATAAAAGTTGTTTCTTTCCAAGGAGGAGTTGATCTCTGGATATTTCAATTTTTTTAGATAAAACTTAATTATTGACTATTTCAAAGCCACCAGTAAAACTAAATGCGAAAACTTGTGGATAAATTGTTTTTTCTGGAAAATATAAATCTGCCGTAAAAATTTGGGGTTCCTACATGGAACAAAAACTGGAAAACCTCAAAGCATAGAGTTTGTCCTGTGCCCAAACTTTAATTGACGTAAATACTAAGTTTCGGCTTAGAATAAATTTGATTTGTATCGATTACAAACGAGGGTTGTATTCCGCATGAATTTGTGTGGTGCTCCAAATACTTTTGGTCCACGTATATAAACAATGTGACTTAACCTTGAAGTAACCTTCACATTGACAGTCGGTCGACCCTTGTGATTCCAACAATTTTTGTGTGAAACGTTTTTCCAATAAACCCAATTTCATGATCGTAGTTTTACAATAGGATACCATGTATATTAAACAAATAAATTATTGGTTGAAAATAAATACCTAACACTATGAAATTCAGCGATCAAATCATGAAAGTAATGTTTAAAAGAACCTACGAAGTCTATATAAAAATAGCTCTTCTATTTGTAATATATATTAATTCCTTAATTTTTACCGCTATATTAACATAATAAATAATCATATGATTTGAATTTTGGTTTATAATTTAAATAAATTAATTTAAACCAATAAGATCGGTAAAGGAGTAAATCTGTCCTATAGATAAAAACATGATAATTGTGGTTGAGCAATGCAAACTGACTTAAAACCGTTCGTTGCTATGTCTTGCTCTTTGAGTTTGTAAAATACAAAAATAATGCTAGTTTGGACCTATAAAGTATCAACAAAATTTGATTTCTCCAAACTGAGAAAATTTTCGTTAGAAAAATTCCCGTACTGTCTTGGTTTCAGTGGGATATACTCTGAAAATGAAGAAATTTTCTACATTTACGTGAATTAATTAGAATATCTGTACCAAAATTGCTTTGTCAGTATGGGATTTTTTTCAGTAAAATGTAGGAAATATGAACTTTTTAACGCTACATTCCACTGGAAGTAGACAGTATGGGCATTTTTCCAAGAAAAATGTTCTCAGTGCATGACTCTTTAGTACAATTAGCATCTGGTCCACCGATTACAAGCATTTGCTGTCGCTGGTTATGCAGAGTTTGTTTGAAATTTGAATTCATTGATGAATGAATATGAAACATATCAAAAGATATTCTTCAAAGAAATTTTTAAAAATCTATTGAAATAGATTACTTTATGTCGTTCTAAACTAAGATGACCAGAACTTGTATTCTTATAATGTTGACATAAAATTGGTGCACCTCAAAAACTCGACATTTCAAAAAAAGACATTAAAAAGCATACATTAATACAAACACCCCAAAACCAGAGATTTTCCTGATATAGAAACCAATAGATACACATTCTGAAATTGTAATTAATGTTGAATTCTAAATGCGCTTAATAAATAATCCGGGGGTCAAACTGATTTGACCTTCAAGTGACCTACATAATTAATCTCGTGGTTAAACATATTTGATCTTGAAATAAGGTTGCACCTCAAAAAGCCGACAATTCATAAAACAGACATTTAAAAAACCCGATATTCAAAAAGTAGACATTTCAAAATGCAGACATATTTTGTAAATCTGGTTTTTGAATGTCCATTTTTGAGATGTCTGTTTTTTTAAATGTCTGCTTTTTGAATGTCGGGATTTTGAAGTGTCCGTTTTGTGATTTGCCGGGTTTTTGAGATGTACCCTGAAATGACCTTCCTGTGAGACCTCAAGGACGGCGACCCGAGATAATTTTTGTATGCAGCGAACCCACGAATCGGAGTTTGGAGTTTGTCTATATTTAGACAGTATTTTGAATGTCGGGTTTTGAATGTCTGTATCTCGAAATGTCGGCATTTTGAACTGTGTGGATTTGAAGTATCGGTTTTGTGATTTGTCGGGTTTTTGAGTTGCACTTGCAAAATTTCATCTTGTTAATAGGATAATCAGTCATGATGATGGCCTATAAATAGTTAAAACGTAAAAAACATTCAATATTTTTTTGAAGATCCTTATTTGAACAAAAAAATCTAGCTCTTTATTAGCCTTTTAATAGGAACGATATTAGTATAAAACGTTGCGGTCAAAAAGTCATCCAACATCTTTAACTTCTTGAAATATAGTAAACAACATCATAGAATTGTTGAACAATAACAATCTAAAGGTGCCTCGTGTAATTTCCGGTTAGTCGTACCTCTCGTGTTCGATTTTTATTTTTTACCAAAATTTGAAAATGTCCATCGTTACCAACATCATGATAATTGAAAAAATGTTTTATGCAAATTATTCTGAACTGTGCAGAAAAATTATGATTGACTTCATAGTAGAAATAGTAGTCGAAAAATTGGAAATAATTTTAAAAAATGTGGAACTAAAACGTTAAAAAGTATTAACTATTTGCTATCATTAAAAATCTTATTTTGGGTGAGTGTCGAAAAACCGACAGATCAAAAAGCCGACAGGTAAAAAAATCGACAGTCGAAAAGCCGACATTTAAAAAGCCAACACTTCCAAATAATTAAATAAATAAAAAAATGGCCAACACGCCGTACAGTTACGGCGTATACGACGTACAGTTACTCATGTCAGATGCCCCTGAGGAGGACCTCCAAGAGTGGTCGAAACGTTGGGCTTGAAATAAAAAGACCTGTTTTGGTCCTTTTGTCAACCAATAGGTTTGAACCGTGTTGGCCATTTTTTTATTTATTTAATTAATATTACGGTTCCTGGACTACAATTACAACACTTCCAAATAATGACTGTCTGCCGTGTCTATTTTTTTTTTGTATCGGCTTTTCGACTGCTGGTTTTTTGGCTGTCAGTTTTTTGACATGTAGGATCTTTTATTTGTCGGTTTTTCGACATGCACCTCTTATTTTAACCATCTACAACTCGGTTTGACTGTTGTTGCGGTATAGAAGAGTAAACATTTGTGATCCTTTAATGACTCAACTTCATAATTATTCAACAATTTTGTAAAGGATTAAAAATTGTAAAATTTGAATTTGAACATATTTTCGACACCAATAGCATAATTTTTTCTCCCCTCTTCTCGACATGGAAAGCGAGAATCCCGTTCGACGAGCCGGGTCCCACGGCCGATTAAAGAAAATTGACCTATTGCGTCACTGAGGAGAAGAGGTAGGGAGGAGGAGGAAACGGCAAAGTCACTCGGTGAATGTCGATTCGGCACGCGTGTCATTACACGGGCTTTTCCAAATGGAAAAATCGCCACGTCCAAGTGGCCGCCGGGAGATCCAAAGGCTGGAAAGCCGAGAAAACACGAATTACAAACGTCCCATCGAAACGTCAACCGCTGCGTAATGCACGACAATAAACCGCAATTTCGCGAATCTGCACCTTACAACTTCCTCCGGACGATTGTAATATCGATGACGTAATCTCTACGCGTCGGCCGTTCCCTTACGTAAAAATCGTTTTATCAGTTTTTTGAACTTCCTCGAGCAATTTTCCATCGATAATGTTGCGACGCCTGCCCCCGGAGCGGGCGGTAAAAAAAGCGGTTGCGGGCGCGAATGTCGATTTCGTATATAGTTTCGGTCGGTGGCTCCGACGGAAACAATAACGTTGGTGGTGGAGGCCTCCATTAGCGAAGAATGTCGAGCACGCCGTTGGAGTTCTTCGCACGAAAATGAAAGTCCTACATTTCTTGCGAGGCCGGGTAAAAACTGCGCATGGTTCGGCGAAAGGCGGAAAAGTCGTATATACTTGAGACACTCGCGACCCGGATCGCCTCCTTGTATATATATAAAGATATATATACATATACATAGATACATACATACATACATATACATATATATATATATATATATATATATATATATATATATATACACACATACATACATACATATATATATATATATATATATATATATATATATATATATATATATATATATATATATATATATGTATATGTATATATGTGTGTATACACACCATGTAGCGGGCAGGAATAGCTCTTTTCATTCATCGATTCCCAACAAGTGGTCTTCACGCACGCGAGTCAATTAAGAAGCGCGGTTTTCACCGCATGCGAGTTGGGGCATCCACCTATCACGTAAGGACGTACTTCCACACTCAAAAATTTTCGTAGACATGAAAAGTGTAGTACTTTTTGAAAAAGGTGTTGGAAACTTGGATACTTAGGTGAACTAGTGGGAAATGGTACTGATTTAAATATATCTTTTGATTTTCGGATTGTTTTATTGAAAAACACGAAGAAATAATTGTTTCCGTTTAAAAGAGGTCGTCGTAAAACAAAGTGTAATTAAAAATAAACAATGATAATTCAGGCAACTAAGACAAGAAGTGTTTTGACCAAGAAAACTGGACTAATTTATTCCTAGACGTGTTTGAGGGTCCAAAAACGGACATATCAAATACCGACAAGACAAAAAAGCCGACAGTCATTAAACCGACAAACGAAAAGACGACAGTCAAAAGGCGACAGACGAAAAGCCGACAGTCAAAAGCCGTTACATAAAAAAAAATAGTCACATGGACAAGCAAATTTTAAGTGTCGGTTTTTTGAGTGTTGGCTTTTCGACTGTCAGTTTTTGACTGTCTAAAGTAAATATTAAAGTATGTATTACAGTGACCACCGATTTAAATACTTTTACTACGTATTAAGTATCAATCGAATGGCCTTCATCTTTTGGTATCTGCTAAAAGCCGACAGTCAAAAACCGACTGACGAAAAGCCGGCACATAAAAAAATAGGCACATGGACAAGCGGATAGTCATTTTTTAAGTATCGGTTTTTGAGTGTCGGCTTTTCGATTGTCAGTTTTTGACATCTTTTGGTATCTGTTAAAAGCCAACAGTCAAAAACCGACAGAAAAAAACCCGACAGTCAAAAGCCGATACATAAAAAAAATAGACACATAGACAAGCGGGTAGTCATTTTTTAAGTGTCGGCTTTTTAGTGTCGGCTTTTCGATTGTCAGTTTTTGATAGTCTAAAATAAACATTAAGGCATGTATTACAGTGACCACCGTTTAAAATACTCTTACTAAGTATTAAGTATCAATCGAAAGGCCTTCATATTTTGGTATCTGTTAAAAGCCGACAGTTAAAAACCGACACAAAAAAATAGGCACATGGACAAGTGGATAGTCATTTTTTAAGTGTCGGTTTTTTGAGTGTCGGCTTTTCGATTGTCAGTTTTTGACAGTCAAAAGTAAATATTAAAGCATGTATTACAGTAACCACCGTTTAAAATACTCTTACTAATTATTAAGTATCAATGGAATGTCCTTCATCTGTTGGTATCTTTTAAAAGCCGACAGTCACAAACCGACTGACGAAAAGCCGAAGGTCAAAAGCCCACACATAAAAAAAATAGGCACATGGACAAGTGGACAGTCATTTTTTAAGTGTCGGTTTTTTGAGTGTCGGCTTTTCCATTGTCAGTTTTCAACTGTCTAAAGTAAACATTAAAGTATGCATTACACTGTCACTGTCGTTTAAAATACTCTTACTAATTATTAAGTATCAATCGAAGGGCCATCTTTTGGTTCTGTTAAAAGCTACTTTTAAAAGTTATCTTTTAATGTTGTATACTTTCTTCAATTATAATATTAAAATAAGTCGTTTGCGCACAAACAAGTAAGAGTTGGTGAGATTTAGTAAGAGTATTTTAAACCTTTCCCATTGTAATGCGTAGTTTAATGTTTACTTTCGGGGCCTTGATCTTTAGAGAACGTTTTGCAAGTGCCTGAAGCTTTTAAAAACGTCAAAAAGTGTATTTTATTGTAATCAATTCTTGTATGTATATGTATATGTGGAAGTTAAAAAAAATTGAATTCTTTATGTTTGAATATTTATTCAAGACTTTTTAAATATTTATTTAATAATTTTTCCCGGATATAGAGATTTAAATAATTATTTGAAGGTCAGGAATGTATGTGGAGGATATACGGATCAAGAGTGATTCCCAATTTCCCTTCATAATCAATTAATACGTACTGAGATATTGTTAAAAACAAAGTATAACGCATTTGCAAATGTTATACAGAAATGATGGATCTAACAATAGACATTATACTTAACGTACAAAACGTATCCGACATCTATGAATGTATGAATAGTAACTGACATAGAACAGAATTATTGCACTAAAAGGAGATACTAAGTAATAATTACATACGACGAAGGCTAATAATTGTTCAAGAAAGAAGAATATAATTATAGATATGTTTATCTACCGGACATTCTAAAACACTTACTAACAAATACCGAGTAGAATTTTCGAAAAATTTAAATTGAACATGAAATATAGATGGCCTGCAATATTTACAACTGATTAAATTACTATGTCAACAAATGTCAGAGATTAATATAGTAACGACTAAATACCAACAAAATCTCATGAAAATTCAGTTTTACACCCAGGTAGAAATTCAAAGTAGGCTT
Source organism: Trichopria drosophilae (assembly GCA_030407085.1). NCBI lineage: Eukaryota > Metazoa > Arthropoda > Insecta > Hymenoptera > Diapriidae > Trichopria > Trichopria drosophilae. Next base: position 189,411,510 of record CM059583.1, on the reverse strand, counting down.
CATCTCGATTTCATTTAGGATGACTAGAAATATATCGCGATGAAATAAAACTGTTCTCCTGCGTAACCTCAAATTTTAGGAAATGACTTGTAGGAAATCTATCTCAAATAACAGTATGAGATCCTGACAATCCAATTAATAAATAACAAATTTTGTAATAAAAACTACAACTTCATGCCTTGTTTGTAACTAAGTAGACGAAAAACAGACTTAATCTGAAACTTTTAGCTTTAATAAAAAAGTTATGATTTACTAAAGAGGGTCACATTAGTAACTAAGAAATAATTTAACGCTTAGCATACAGTGCATGATTTTGACATACGTTAAAAAGTAACAGCCATCAATTTACTACAGGATGAACTGTGATTTCCAAGCATGAATAATATTCGTTATTATATGAGTAAGATGAAAGTATTGCAACATTACTTCCCGATATCAAACAAACCTATCTCTTTAAATTTCAAAACTTGATTATTGCCAACGGGATAAAATACACATTCTTTAAAGTAATTAATATTACCTTAGTATAATAACGCTTGATTAATTCTCTACATCAATCAAAGATGTCCACGATAAGAAAAGAATTTACTTCGCACAAGGGATCGAGAGAAATGCCGGTACTTACAATGCACCCTTCATTATTGTATAGTATTAATCACTATTATTCTATGAGATTCTATCCATTATGTTATTGTTATTGTAGAGCACTTTGTATTAGTAATTATATTATAAATTTAGGTAAAACCTGTTGGAACCTTTATACAGATTCTTGACGATGTAATGTAAATAAAGCAAAAAATGATTGGAACAAATTTTGATACAATAAAATCACAATAAAACTCAAAAATGATTTTGTACAAATACGTTCATACGTCTGCACAAAATGGTTATAACTTAACCTTTTACATTTGAAGTACATATGATTTCGAATTACGAATTATTTAACAAATTGTCTTCTAAATTCTTTTTTACTTCACGATCTGGGATCCAAATTGTATTTTTGCAAGAGTTTATGTAATTTTAATAGGATAATCCCATAAAAAAAATTCTTGCAAAAAATTAAATATCATTATATTGCAGATTGTCATACTGGTCGAATATTAAAGGTCCAAATTTAAGTTCTGAAAATTTTCTATTATCACGTTCTAAAAAATTGTTCACTAACTGATTAAGTATAATAAGTTTTAAGTATTTTTTTTCATAAAATTGAACACACTAATTCATAAAATAATATGCAGATACTGAACAAATAACAGTCAGAGTTAAAGCACATTAACAAAAATTGCATTAAGTACTTGAGATAGTAGGCAGAAACGAATTAAAAAAAAATACTGATTTAATTATTTTGGTAGGCCTACTTTGCAAGACAATAAGTCTGGAACTATTTTAAATAGCTATTCTAATTTGTATACTATGTATCCTGTACTAATTAACACTTAGTTGTATAAATTTTTTTTTTTTTCTAAGTTTTATACAAGTTTTTTCTACAATTCCTCGCTTTCGAGCTTTTTCTGAGTTTTATTGATGCTTTATACAGTTTTATTTTATGAAGCTTTTGAGCATCTTTCATTGATATGTTTAAAATAAAGTAAAAGAAAATACAATTTTGAATTTGTGTCTTTTAACAGTTTATAAATGTGCGAAAAAAGTACAAAAATAATTTTAAATTATTTAACACAGCTTAAAATGTTAATGATATTTCTTGAGATAAAGTTAGTAATTACTACAAGCAATATAAATACATTGAAGTACATTTATTTTTTTACGATTTAACGATGTTATTTACGAATGAGGACTTCTTGTACAAAGTAATATACACTGAGACAAAAAATAGTAATATTTATCAAATATGTGGTTGCCTGTAACAGACAAATAGTAAGTAATGCCAACTATATTTTAGTCGATTTAACTTTATGTTGTTGAATCGATATCATGATGTAGTTGGAAGCACTGATTTGTAGTTGCATTTACTAAATATTTAGGTGCTAATCGGCAACCACATATTTAGTCAAAATTACTATTTTTGTCAGTGTATAAAAAGAAATAATTTAGACATCGTGTTTGTCTTAATATAACTTAAAAGGTTCTTGTTCCCTAAAATACTTTTTCCTCATTAAATATTTGTTTTTCAAATTTAATTATACTTATAAATTAATTGTTTTTGTTAATAAAGATTTACATTTTCTAAAATTTGTATCAAGTTTATTTTACTTTCTTACTTTTTACTGTAAATAAAATTATTCCACTCTTGAAATTTAAGCAGTAACAATAATAAAATTAATTAAATAAACGAAAGTCGTGTAATTACATATGCACACGTATTTATTAATAATTCTCCCCGCTCAATTACCATGGTAATACTAAAATATAATAAATTTTCTTTATTTTTCATTTGTTTGAATTCATTACGTTAGATTTTAACACTTTTTGACCATCAATATCCATAAAATTTTAGTAATGTTCACTTACGTGTCTGAATATTCATTAATATCCATCAACACATATTATTCATGTTCGCTGCATAGTATTTTGCAAGTCAACTTATGTCAACTTTCGCTCATTTCGAATGTTTCCTAATGACTTCGGATCATCGTTAACATGAATAAAATTTCATTAACGTTTTTCTGCTTTAATATTTCCGAATTAACATCTGAGCAGTTTTTTACTATTGTTCAACTTATTTATATTTAACAACTTTTATTACATCTATTAACGCTGTTTCTTATATACTTTTTGCACATCCTAATTTGGAACAAAATTTATTAATATTTGTTATTAATTATTCGGAAAATTTCGGCAACTTTGATCTGTGCGATGAAAATGGTCAACGCGGAAATTTTCTGTCATCAAATTTACCACAAATATTTTATAATTTACCACATTTAGCATAAATTTTCAGAAATTTTCTCTTAATAGATGTGAATACTTGAAAATTGTTTCGATACATCCGAACATTATATAATTTTAATAGAAATTCGGTAATGAAAGAAAAAATATCTGTTCTTTTTAATTGATAAAAATACGGTATTTTTTTTGTCAACATGAATTAATTTTAATTATTTACTTATTTATTTTCTAAATTATATCGTATTTTACTTCTTCAATATAACGAATAAAGTTTTGATGTAAATGAATGTAATAAGAGAACTGAAAATGTCAGTTGAAGAAAAGGTGTGTAGAAATACATTTACGTCAACATTTTTGTTCGGAAGGACAAATTATTATCATAATATTGTCATAGAATGGTCTTTTAATAATTACGATTATTTATAGGAAAAATGACAACAAGTTTACCAAATTTTTACTCCTACTTTTGTAAATTGCGCAATAAATATTAAGCACAAAAAAGACATGTGAAAAAATAATTTTGTTTGCAAACTTAGTTCTCATTTTAGTTTTTGTTCTATAATTTCCGAATGTCACACAAAAATTTAATCGACATTATTAGGAAAACTAAATTTTAAAGATACATTTGTCACAGTTTCTGACTAATATCTATAGTTAAGATTAACTAACGTTCATCCAGTTTCACGAAATATTACTATATAAACTCAAGAAAACGATCAAGTTTATTTCTCCTTCTAATAATTATCTTCTCACACATTTTTTTAGGTTATTTTGAATGTTGGTTAGGAATGTGAAATGGAGGTTAATGCGCCAGACATACTTATCTATTTTTTATCAAAATTTTCATTAATCTTTTGATACCATTTAAGGTATTTTTAAATCTTCAAAAATGCCAATATAGTTTCTGAAACCTATATAGATTATTTTACAAAAGAAATTAGCAATATTATGATTACAAAACGTTTTAATGCAATTCCTAGTTATTTACTAGTTCGGACTAGTTAATTGAAATTAGTGAATTTTAGTAATATATTTTTATGTGTATTTGAGATAATGATTATCTTATTGTAGTGAATTATGAACATTATTCAAATCAGTTCAATTGAATACACAGTAACGATTTGTATATTCAATGTTTTTCACATATTCAAAACAAAAGTGTTTAATCTATTACAATGATAACATTCGATTATAATGAACATTGGAATGATTTAACTTGTCAAAAAACAAAATGACAGGTTTCATTCTCACAAGAGAAAAATCATATATCTGTCATTTTTCTTGGATTGTAACGAATTCGTCATTATTTTTGAAATTTACAAGATATTTATTATGAAAAAATGGAATTCTAAAAAAATATTATCCCCTTCAATTATGTTTAAAACTTGAAATATTCAAGAAAAGTATTTTTTCTGGACATTGAACTCCAAAAAGATTTGATTGTCCTACTTTTTTTTAAATCAGCACAAACTACTTGATTTTCGTTCATTAAAGAAAACTAGATCACCGTCGACTTCCTACCAGCGTCTTATCAACATACTACTCTCACTTAGCCACGTGTAAATTAGCTTCCGACAAGCGATTAATTGGAGATTTTGAAAAATCAATCGCATTGTTTTCAGCCAGTCGTTTCCCATTATTATTAACATACTTCGACGGCAGAAATTTTTTAAGGTTAACCGTTTCTATCGCGTAAGTATTATCTTCTAAATTACGCTCGTTTCGCCGTACGTCATTATCTTAATGTAACGCTACGAAAATGACGTAAATAAATAGAACCATGGCTGAAGCTACAACCGACGAAAATAACGACTTCGTCGACGAAAAATAAAAACTTGCGGAACGAAATGCTTCGGCAAGAAAGCGAAAACTAATAGTGAGACGTCGTGATATTCCAATGGTACAAAACGTTCCTTACAACTATTATTGGCATTTTTATCTGCATTCAGTAGAAACGCGAGGCGCGCCTAGTATCTTTTAATCATCATTACATTAATCAATCCTACGATCTTCGCCGACACTTCATAATACATCGGAATAATAACAACATCCTTCGAATAATTTCAAACGCTCACGCTCGGCAATTTACTCTAAAAATCACATTTCCATCAACCAAAGTGTCCGATTTTGGATTTAGATTGCACTTACTTTCAATTTCGGATTGATTTTTTGGTATTCAGGTTGACACCGCTCTGATTTGGATTAGAAAGTATCAAAATTTTATTGAGACTTGATCATTCTCGCGTCGTGGATACGGAGAAAGTGGAGCGGTTGAACGAACTCCGAAAAGCCTACATTTCGAAAAATCGATCAGATCCTTAATTGATCAATTACAAAATAAATCGAATATGTTCTCCAACATTAAATTTCGATTAGTTTCAAGTCATCCAACCTACATATATTTTATTTAACGATTTTTGCCATTTAGTGTGTTTGTGACACCTTTGTGAATTAAAGACAAACATGTGAAATGTTTTATTTGTCAAAAATATTCATAAAAAATAACATTTCTGACTGAAAAATGCCAATCGTCAATTTGCAAGGAAATGTCACTGGAATGTTTGACGTATCAAATGTCAAATCTCATGAAATCAATTGCTTTTTGAATGAAAATGGTTATGAATCAACTTAAGTCGTTATCGGTTGAAATCTAGTAAGTAGATCACTGTTATTATGCGAATTTCTTTTTAATTTTTATTAATTACTCTAATACAATAATTAAAGTTTTCTTCTAAAGTTAATTCTTTAGTCTACTTTTGAAAGTATTTAAATGTTTTAATTCTTCATTAATGTTCCCTCAAAATCTGTATTATTACAAAATTACTGCAGTGACTAAAGATTTACTAAATCATAAATACAATTCTACTAATCTAAAAGTAGATATTTTGTTTAAAAACATACTACGAAATAAACTTGAATGAACTAAGAAACTTTTTTATTAAATAAAAACGTTATTAATTTTTCTTGAATTGATTTAAATGATGAACAAATTGTAATTGTTAATTTCTTGGTATTATTTATGAAGTCAAGATTTAATGTAATTGTTTAATTTCACTTCACATAAGTTTAGATTTTTTATTCACTTTTATTTTCATATAAATTTTCATATTTATGGCAGTTTTCTTTTCTTTATATTAATTTTTGTAAACGAATAGTAAAGATTATTAAAATTATAGTAAATTTGATTTCTTGGTCAGAACAGTCAATTTTCTATGCAATTTCAGTGCACAATTGAATCTAAATAGAAATTTAGGCGTCTATAATACTTGCAAAACTAATTGACGTAAATTGTGATTAGTAGCAGTGATTTTTTATTTATTTAGAACATATTTTAAATTAAAATCTCATCAAAAAGATTCGAAATTAATTGAAATACCTTTGTAACAATTTAAAGTTTTAATAAACAATGGAAATCTGGTGTATTAAAGTACTTTCTGTTTCTTTAATTATTATATGATTTATTCGCAGCATTTATTATTTCTTAGTTTGAAATTGAATCGTGAATTTTGAAATAAACATCTTGCTTTTTTAAGAATAATTTCTGTTTATTTTTGTCTGATTACCTTTTCCTTTAATGGTTAGACAATTTTTCGTTTTTCTGAAGAGTAACCAAATCGATAAGTTATATTAATGAAATTAATTAACACAAAACTTGTTCATTGATTATTTCACTGTATGTAAACATTTTTTATTGACAAACTACTGCAAATCGTCATGTAGAAAATAATTTAAACAATATTAGTAACTGCCAAAAATTATCAGGAATAATTTTAAAACCATTAAACTGTACAATGACTAAGAATAATTACTACTTACTACTTTGAACTGTACTGAATATTTTTTAAAAATTATTGAAAATTATGGGAATGGAAGTTTTTGTAAAAAAGTAGTTGAAATGTACTGAAAAAAGTGAATACTTTGTATGAACAAATTCTGGAACATAATTCAATAAAAATCTATTAATTTAAAAATAATAAAATCTGATTTTTGAAAATGATGATACACCTATTGAAAATCATAAAAAATTATTCAAATGACCAAAATCAAATTGTGGTTTTCTAACCAATAATGAAGTATATAACTTTTGTGTATTAAGAACTAATTGAAACTATTACTGGCATCCAAAAACGACACTTTTCGTATCCAACACGTAAAAAAGCCACGAAACGACTTAAATTGACAGGTACCGTTCTCCGAAACTCATCGCATTCCCAACATTGCTCCGAACCATCAAAATTTCTCCAAACCGATTGAATTCTTTAGAATCTCATTTTGAATGAAATAACACCTAAATTTTTGTTCTTTTCCGAAATTAAAAGTAGGAACCCGAAATTTTAGACATGTGGGTCCAATCAATAAACGATTTGATCCGAGGTTCGCACACTTGGTATTTTCACGCACGTACCGTTGTTGGACACCGGCTTCCACTAAATATCCGAAGCTGGTTTTTGAGTTTCCTTGTTGATTTTTGGCACACTTTTTTGTAACATGAGTATATTTTGGAAAAAAAAATGTTTTTTCCTTCACACGCGTTTATGCGGACCGAGTAGGCGATGCGAGCACCACGCGTGTCTCAGCTGACCGAACGCCCGATACAGACTGACTATAACTGTAAACGACTACTTGTTGCGGTTATTCCCCTACCGTGGCCCCCCTGTATCGCCGCGCGTCCAAGCGGTCGACTCTCCTCTTCGGCTCCCCCTTCCCCCCTTGGTAAGAACCTCGTAGCCGTCTCGGTGTATATAAAGTGGTATAACCCTCGCCCCCGCCGATGTCGTGGACCCCCCCTGGGACCACAGCTCTTTAAACCAGTTCCTCAGCCACCTCCGGGTTCACCTGTACCGCCTCCCCTTAAATGTTCCACCTGCACGCGTCCTCGACGTGAACGCGGGCACGTCCGGGGTGAGCCAAGGGCCGAGGTGGGGGCCAAGATTCCAAATGGACCAAAAAATGGAAGAAACGATCCTTGAAAACGGGAGCGATTCTTTGCCGTTCCTCTACTTTTTCAGTGGGGCTTTCTTAATTAGCTTGTTTTGGGACTGTTTAATTAGTGGGTTTAATTAAGGGAGTTAGTCGGTCGCAATTTACTTTTTGGGTTTTTTTTAAAGGGATATGATGCATAGGTCATGATTATTAAATAGGTCCTAAAAAAATGTTGGAATAATCATTTCTGACGTGAAATTTTGTGATCTTTCAAAATCTGTCATCAGAAATTTTGAAAAATAAAAACAAAAGAATTTATATTTGTTTATTTAAAAAAAATAACGATTTTTTCACGAAAAAATCTTCTTTGATTGATATTTTCGCACCGAAATCGGATCGGAAATGGTCTAGGTAGTACAAATCTTTAATCAAAATCAAAGCCAAAAAAATTAGGCTATTTCGATTTCTGACGATTATAACAATGTATTTTGATGAGATTCCCATAAAATTTTTTATATTGTTGTATTTTTGGTCGCTGATTTCGAATCTGTTGCCAGATTCCTCAAATTCAAAATGTTGGATCCAATATGGCGGACGAAAATAAACAATACTTTTAAATTTTAGTGAAAATTTGAATATAGGGGTTTTTTGGGTCGCTGATCATGAATATTTCATCAGATTTCCCGAATTCATAATCACAAACTATATAAAAAAAAAGATAAAATCTATAAAAAAGAAAAAACAAATATAAAATTTGAAAATAGAAAAAAAAAGTTAAAAATCATGTAAAATACAAAGAAAAGACTCTTTCCTAAGTCAGCCTCCTCGCGGTAAGAGTTGGGCAACGAAGATATTATCGACAGCTAATCGACGTATTTCGTTTCATTGACGAAAATCGAGACACTTTTCGAAATTTTAATCGTCATATTGGATCCGCGATTATGAATTCGGGAAATCTGATAAAATATTCATGATCAGCGACCCAAAAAAACCCCTATATACAGATTTCTACTAAAATCGACAAATATTGCTCATTTTCGGCCGCCATATTGTATCAGCGATTTTAAATTCAGGAAATCTGATGAAACATTCATGATCAGCGATCCAAAAAACTCCTATATACAAATTTTCCGTAAAATCTGAAAATATTGCTTATTTTCGGCCGCCATATTGGATCGGCCATTTTGAATTTGGGAAATCTGGCAACAGATTCGAAAAAAGCGACTAAAAATACAACAATATACAAAATTTTCTAGAAATGTCAACAAAATACATTGTTATATTCGTCACAATTCGAAATAGCCTAATCTTTTCGGCTTTGAACCGCCATATTGGACGTCGCCAACTTGAATTTCAAAGTTCTCATCTTCCCATTTTAAAGAGAAGGATCCATGGACGCAAGATTTGTACTACCTAGACAATTTCTGATCCGATTTCCGTGCGAAAATATTAATTGAAATATTAATTTTTTTTTAATAAACAAATATAACTTCTTTTGTTTTTATTTTTCAAAAATTGTAATGACAGATTCTGAAAGATAACAAAATTTCACGTCAGAAATCATTATTCCAACATTTTTTTAGGACCTATTTAATAAAAATAACAGCCGCTGAAAATCATTCAGAAAATTCGGACGTTTGACATTAATGGGTTAATAGCTATGGTTATGACTTTATTAAATCATTAAATCAGATCGAAAAATAATTACTATTTGTAACCAGGAATGTATTTCAAGTTGCAACGTTGGGATGCTAAGAAAGACACTTTTTCTTTTGGCTCGTTTTGTTTGTTTTCTAAACGAGGGAGTAAAGTAATTTTAATAAACAATTAAATCATTCTAGATGTCGTGTTTATGCTTCAGTAACTTTTTTTTTATTTTTCGAACAGTTAGTTTCATCCAAAAGACATCCTCAGGAATCATTTTATATGACAGGAAGAAACTGTAAAATAGTAAAAAAAAACTATTTATTGCGCCATCAAAGTCGTGATTGTGCTTAGGCATTTTTTGTTATTTCTTGAATCTTAACTTGAAATTGAAAAATTACCTCTTCAAATTTCAGTATGAGACTATTACTGGTCTGATACCGGACTTCCAATTTCAGTACTGGGCGACTCTATCCCTTCAGTAATGACTTGCTTCGACTTTCGGTCCCGATTACATTTAAGGCGTCGACCACTTACTATCAGTACTGGTCCAGTATGGATGTAGTACCGCAGTCAGTACTGACTCGATTGCGAATTTCCGTACTGGCTATCAGTACTGGTCAGTACGCCACTGATAGTTAACTCCGGCCAGCTACCGAGATTTCTACCTGGGATTTTGTGTTTTGAATGTAAACCGTTAAATTGAGCCATAGTAAATGTAATTTATTATGAAAATTCTATTGTACAACAACAACCCGAGTATTGTACAACAAGTACTTCGTGTATCATTCATATATTCGTATATTCCGGAAAAGTGATTAAACTCATACCGATGCATGGGATGCGTGCATCAATAAATGTATTGAAGTTTTTGTTTTCTTTAACTATTTTGGTAATACTTTGTAAGTATATTAAAATTATCCTGAATTTCGAAAATTGGAATAGCATGTAACAAAACCGAAAACAAAACACTTCACAATATTAAAAAAGGTTAATAGAACCATGAAGAAATGGTAGAAACAATTTTAACGTATGCAACTAGAAGAATTTAACAACATTAAAGGTTGTAGTTTATATTTGAGGAAATAGTTCATTTAACTACTTTTGGTATTAAAACGTTTTACTATTATAAAATGGTTTTACTATTTATTTTCTCTCTGTGTACATCAAGAAGTATGTCGAAATGTAAACAGAGCAGCTATAAAGCATTAATTCCTGATAATTGCCTCCTATTTATCGACGAAGTAATATTGAGGTGAACGAGTAACAGCGCCATCTAGACTCTGTAACAAACATCCGAATCGTACATTTTTTATTTACATCAGTAAAGTTATTGCACAAAAAGATGAGTGAATATTCGAATACATCCATGATTATTTCGTAAATACTAAAACCACCACAAAAAAAATGTAAAATGTCACTTAACTTCAACGGTCAGTAAGATCCTATAAAGACTTAACAAATATATAGAAAATATATTTCGATTCTGTTATAATACATCTAAAAAGAAAGATGTCAAAAAGTGGTTATAAAATTATATTGCTTAAAAAATCATGGCAAAATCATAAATAGTACCCGTTCTAAATCAAGTATTTTATGATCTTATTAATCAAATTTTATTTTTTCGCAGACCTTAAAATATGTATGAAACTTCAGTTTTGCACCGAAGAAAATCGAAGAAATGTATTATGTGAACTTTTAGATGATAGAAACGAAATCTATTACAATGGATTCTTCAGGTCAAAAAACCTACGGTCCCTTTAAAAGGAGGTCATAGTAGGCTAGAGGTTCGGAGATTTAAAATGCGCTTTAAAAAAATCAAGTTTTGGAGATTTACAGATAGAATCGATTCATCTAAAAAAGTAATGAATCATAAGTCAATAGTATACTCTGTGTCTGGGAAAGTTTCAATTCCTAATATAAAAGATTTTTTACAACTTAACCGAAAGATTAATTACAACTTTTGAAAACTAATACGAAATTAGAAATATAGACATTTTTGTATTAATTGGTATTGGATATTTGCAGCAAACGTTTTTTATACTCACTTTTTAACCACTGAATATCATTAATTACCTCAGAAATATTACACAGTAAACTTTATTTGATAATTAATTACAATTAAAGATTTAAACGGTAATTTAAAAAAATTATTCATTTTTGTGAAAGTTCAGTAAATTGGTATATGCCGATTTTTCTTAATTGGGAATAGTGACAATGCAAAATATAACGGTGATTCTTTTGCTTTCATGCAAATAACTCACAATATCACAATGAAAAATTCAGCAATTGAAAACAAAATATTAAAAATGTCTATTCCATGGTAGAAATGTAACCATTTTTCTTAGACTGGCCATTTCCCCTATACCTTTAACATGGTAAATAAGAATATTATACAAGAATTGCACAAAAAATGTTTTCATTTCTACCAGGGTTGCTTGTGGTTATTAATGAACCAATCAACTATCAGTTATAACTAAATATTTCTGAATGGAGAAGAATTAAACATGAATAATTATAAAAATACTTAAGAAATACATTTCAAAAATTACATAACAATTTTGAGTATTTTTTTTTGTTGATGTTTGACTCCTGATTAAATGTTTCAGTGAATAGATGTCTGCCTTTTTTAATCCTCCTTTAATATACACCAATGTCAAAATTAAATTTTAAATAAATATCGGAATAAGAAAAGTTATCACATTTTTAAGGAACAAAGATAAACTTTTAACAAAAACAACTAGTTGGTGGCATCGTTGGTCGGTTAGTGTAGCAGTTGTTTTAACTATTCCTAAATAATCATCAGATCTCAGCAAGTTTATTAAGAAATTCGAAGAGAGTTTTGGAGAATGAAAATAAGATTTTTGAACATTCAAACAGAAATAAAAATACCTCGTTCATACCTATAGTCTGGGTCGAAGTAAAAATATACTTAGTAAGTAAGAAATTTAAATAATTTACTTTAGACTTTCTGGAATTACAGTCCTCTCGCTTAGAATTGGACTTAATATACATTTAGTTTTAGTTTTAATTGTATTATATTATGTACTGTTTGCTTGATTTATGTATAATTATTTTTTTTGCGACTGTCATTCATGACAAGTGCCTACTAAATGCTATCAAATCAAATGAAATCAAAATTACCAACTTTTCAGACCTACCAAGTAATATTTTTATGAAGAATATTTATTTGAGCTGTGATTTCTTTGAGTTGTACATATTTCATTTACATCGAAAGAGACGAAAACGGTAAAGATAAATGTTTAATTTAATATGCAATAAAAATATACATTTCAAATAATTAAAGACATTTATACAGGAGAAGCATAACTAATTATTAAAACAAATTAAATCGTCCAGCACCGAAAATAATCATAATTTTTATTCAAATATGCTCTATGTAATTCGTTATATATTACATTTGAAAATAATGCTTATTTCCTCTAGAACAGTATCATATTTGTAATTAAATTTATAGTAGAATTCATTAGAAAATACTGTAAGTTAAAAGGGGTACTGATAACAAATCATGACAAAAGCTATAGACTTAGTATTGTTGATATTAAATGTATAATGCTATCAAAATCAAATGAAGTGATGTATACTGATACCAAAAGGTTCATTCAGGAATTACGCGCAATTCATAATTGATAACGTAAGAGCCCTAATCGATTTCTCTTACGCAATAAACATAATCGTTTTGATTGGTATTAGGAACTCTCGCAAAAAAAAACTGATAAATCCTAAAAACATCAACAAGTTAATATTGCGTCATTTAGTCATGAACATGAACATAGATATGAAAGTAAAGTGAAATAATAAAATGTAAAAGAACTTATATGTCAAAATTTGAATAATAATTTTTCTCATTTGTCAAGATTATCAAATAAAATAAGGTTCTCTAATGTTAAATTGAATTAATTAAATTGAATTTCAATTAATTGAAATAAATAACAGGAGAAGAAAATAAGAATGTAATTTTTCATAATTTCATTTTATACAAATTATATATTTTATAAATATTATCACAATATTCAGTTTTCATGGATTATTCAATACTTTTTAGTTACAAATCTCTCGTTTTCAATGAAATAAAAAGTTTAATGTATAAGTGATCATGATACAAGTGACAGAACACGCGAGAAACGTCAATAAACTCATGAGAGTTCATAAGCGATTACGTCGTCTTCTACATTACAGAACAATCAACATCCAAATTTGCATACCTGTTATATTTTTAGAGTCATTTGTAAACTAAAACACTTTTCATGGCGCTAAAATAATAATAAACATTATCAGGTTGCATAAGCGTTGTTTGAATCGAAATTCAATGGAATTAATTAAAACAATTTTATAAGAAATTTGAAAAAAATATCATGAAATGTGAAGTAAATGAAAAATTGTCGATGTTCAATCTAAAATTATTAATATTGTTCTAATTAATAAAAGCAACAGGAGCTACTAATATAATAAACATTCCTAGACCACTTCGAATAACGAATAAGTACAATAAATGTTAGTTATAGGATGCTTAATCAAAAAGGAACAACAATACTGTGGATTTATCCTGCGGGAAAAAAAATTTAAAACTCTTATACTTTAACTGTGCATAATGAAACTAGAAATAGAAGTGAAAAGTATATCATGCCCGTTCATTATCAAGAAATGTTTCCTTGCATTGTGTTTTCTAGTTGATACATAAAATTAAAAAAAAAACGGAAGTACACATCAATGTATCACAACATTAAGAAATATAAAGTACGAAAATCGGATGAAAAAGCCCCGGTTATCCCTAAATAATTTAATTAAATAAAAGTTACTCACCGTTTAAAGTCATTTTGGAGTCTGTAAAAATGTTCTAAGAATATTACTAATGATACTTCTCAGTGGAAAGATTTAATACTTATTTTTTTTATTTGACACTTTTTTTATGGAAAGACTTATTATTTGACCATTTAATACGTGTGGTTTGATTTGAATACCTGTCGAAATGTTTTGGCATCGACTTATATTGATGTAGTAAATTAAATATTCTTTGATATAAGTTTATTCAATCAGTCTACGAGTCTCAATTAGTCTTACTCATTTAGGATCTTCACTTCTTTTTGAATGTAATTTTTTTTTATTACGGTAAACATTAATTGCTCAAAAAATGGAATTAATCTCAAATGTAATACTTATTATTTGCGAAATCAAAATTATCTTTCAAAAATACTAAACCAATGATGCAATCTGAAAACTAAATTATAATTTAGCATTATAAGATGACACACAATAAATTAAATGATTAGTGAACCGTATTTTTTCAGTTTTCTTTCTGACCAGGGCTACAATCTCGAGGCGAAACGTCAATTTCGACATTTTAAATTATTTATTTATTATCATGACCATTTTCTTCCCAATTATTTTCAATAGGAAATGAAATTATTATTCCAAAGTTGGTCACTAAAACTAGACTAAATCATTAATATGTTTCGTGGTTATACGAAATTTAAATCTCAATTCTTTTACGAGAAATGCACTTAATTACCTGCTACTAATTGCTTCCTACTGAGATACTTTTGTACTTCCGTTATAAACATAATTTTTTGATGATTAGTGTTTTAAATTTTGCCTGTACAGTGTTTAGTAATAGTTTTACATTTTTATAAAGTAGTTTCCTTATTTTTATATATTAAATTCTGTGTGTATTCGGCAAAAAAGTCTGGTACCAAAAATGGTTCTGAGACATCAAATTAAATTTCACTGGCGAACCATTGACTTTCAAAATACCTAAATTTTATACCTAACTTTCAATACCACAAGACTTTCAAAATTATCGGGTGATTTCCGATAGATTCATTGCAAACAAATGAAGCAGTTAAGTACATCAGGTTCAAAATCACTGGATTTCTAAAACATTTGAAAAAAGGATTTCTGGAAAATTTGACGACTTTATTTCTATACAGGTAATTTTGAGGGAATTCAAGCTTTCAAACTTAAGAGGTTACAACTGCACATAATGCGATATATATAATTACCATTGGGATAGTTAAATTTCTCACTGAAAGTTCGCGTAGGTTGTATAAAATACCGTCGAATGTTGCAATTCGATTGGCTGAAATTTAGATAACTAAAAAAAAAAACACTTTTCATCGCGATAACTCGTTTGATTTTAAAGTTATTTCAACGATGGAGTGCTATTTACAAAGGTTTTTTTTCCATATAAGGTGCAAAAATGCCGATTTGTACTTTTATGGGAATATCTCAACTTCCTAAACAGTTAACGATGTATTACATTAAACGAAGTTGTATCTTAAAAAGAGGAAGAAATTGGCCCCTTACAAAAATTGATATCAATAGTTTTTAAAACTGATCCAGGAATACGATGAAATTTTATCGGAATTATATCGAAAGACTTTGTTCACTTTTCACAATCCCAAATTCCCAAATTTTTGAATAATTGAAAAAGTCTATCAAGTGAGAGTCATAATTAAAATATAATTTTAGCAGTATCGAATCAGCATGCAGCCAATAATAATTTAATACCTAATTAACCCTTTTAGTTCAGAACATGTGCAAGCTCTGTTATCATATTAAGGTTTGTCCGGATCTGGTAGCTTCTACTTTATTCATTTTGTTAGTCATCTTTGTATTGTGCTTGATAAAAGCATATTTTTCTTGAATTACTATTCATTTTACAAACTTATACCTGGACAAAATTTACACATAAAATTACTTGTTTGCGAAAAAACACTGTCAGAAATTTCATTTTCAAACAAAAAAGAGCAGAAGGCATGCTCATATACTAATAGAAAATTGTTTGTTTTTTCATTTTATATAAACACAATTTTTGAGTGGTCAACATCACAATATTCTTGACAATTATTAAAATGTTCACCGAATATTCTTGAAGAATAGTGCTTTAATCTGTGATAAACATAAATCGTAGAATTGTTGTAAGACTTCAAAATTCAAAACTCAACTGACTGTATAGAAATAAAGTCGTCAAATTTTCCAGAAATCCTTTTTCCGAATATTTTAGAAATCCAGTGATTTTGAACCTGAGATATTTAACTGCTTCATTTGTTTGCAACGAATCTATCGGAAGTTACCCGATAGTTTTGAAACTCTTGTGGTATTATAAATTATAAGTTTATTATAAATTTATAATAAAAAATTACTTAAATAAGCTTATTTGGGTCATCCAGATCAACATATAAAACACAACAGTTTTGAATTTTGAGAAACATTTAGTTAAATGACTACAGCTCATTAATCCTACTAGTATATTACCGTACAAATTTTGTTATATTGTCACAATATCCAAAAAAATCTTCACACTTGAAGTTCTATGGAGAATTGAAGTAATGCACGTCTTCAGACATTCATTCCTTATAAAAACTTGTCCAATGCCAAGGCCGTTTACTGTATTCCGAAGAACTTTCTAAATCTAAGCTCTCACCTTCCCTGTTTTCTGGAAAATAAAAAATGCGTTTTCAAATTCAACTACACGATATATAAAAGGTAAAGTCAAATCACAAAAATCGTGCATGGTGTCGCTTAAGTAATGCGTTCCTTTAATTATTCAAGATAAATGGACCCCGATTAATCACTACTTTACCTGATAATTTGACCTGATTTCGCCGCTTGGTTTTTTTAATTTAAATTAAGTTTTATCCATCCACACCCGGCAATGACATTCGTGCACAAAAAGTTAATACCGCACTTAACAATTACGAAATTTATTGTGCATCGGAAAAGTGAAACGATAAATTGTAAATATTCGATTGTCACTTTGTTAATTGGTTATCGATATTTCATGCGTGAGAAGTAAAATGGA
This sequence comes from Trichopria drosophilae, assembly GCA_030407085.1. Classification (NCBI taxonomy): domain Eukaryota; kingdom Metazoa; phylum Arthropoda; class Insecta; order Hymenoptera; family Diapriidae; genus Trichopria; species Trichopria drosophilae. Next base: position 189,394,274 of record CM059583.1, on the reverse strand, counting down.
AGTAATTGGCTGCTTTTACTTTCGAGACAATTGAAAGATTTATGTAATGACTGCTAAAAAAAAGGTCGCGTGCTCCAAATTGCAATTTATTACAGGGAAAAAAGCTTATAATTTTCGGTAATCTCGAGGTTACAGTTTTAAATATAACCATTACTCTTGCAGTTAAAGTTAAGATTAGCGATCAGTTTTAGCATGTGTAATTATAATGACTCAATAAATATTTTTTCTACATACAATTATACAATTTAGCTTAAAATTAACTTCTAGTAATGACTTCAGCTCAATATTAACAAAATGTAAAGCAAAATTTAATGTCAAATAAAATCAAATAAATTAAATCAAAATAAAATTAATAATTATTAAAATTACATAATATTACTACATATTCCAACAATCAATATAAAATACTAAAATTGGAAAATTACTCAGTTAGGGGTAAAAATCATATAAAAATTATTTGTCCAGCAATCATGTTTTTAAAATGGACAAAATTAAAGCCACCAAATTAAAAAGAAAATGCAAAACAAAGAATGAAGATTATGGACTTAAGAATAGAAGTCTTGAATGGAATCGTTACAAAAATGAGAGAGATTATAGCAGGTCAAAAGTGGGACCAACAGAACTGTACAATGAAATGGTATAAAAAACCTACAGGGAATTGTCAATACGTAACAGGTTACGGTAACAATGAGGTCAAACACCGAGAAAACTCTCAAATGACATAAATTACGAGGGTGAAGAATTTTCAAAAAAAGAATAATAACCGAGATTCTATACGGATGAGAATCGAAATTCTGCGATTACTCAAAGACATTTAACTTTTGAAGGTGCATAACGAATGTGACGAAATATAGTTTCGACGGGAAAAGAAATACATTGGTTTAGAAAAAGAAATATTTGGGAGCAATGTCCTCGTGGAAGTTGTTTTACTAAACTGATACAATATGTATATTTCGGGGAAACGTGTATTTTCATTAAAATTCAATCATAATAACAGTTTTTTAAATAAATAACTTTCTGTATTACTAAGTAACTTATAAATACAAGATGATAAATAGAAATCTGAAAATGTTTTTTAAAATTAAATATGAATTAATAAAAAAAAACGAATGGATATTACATACAAACAATATGTTTTTTTAATTTAAACAAATCGTTATTTAATTCTATTTAATAAATATTTGCCTGAATTGGTTTGAATTGAATTCTCGAAGCAGTAAATCTTTACCACTAACCGAAGTATTTTTTTTTATAATATTTTCCTGAACGTATGAAATAGTACATTTCATTACTAGTTCGGGAAATGCGAATTTCCGCACGAGTAATTATTGACTCGGCACGAGTTTTATGTCGATCATTACTCTTGTGGGAAATGGCGGGAAACGTCTTCTCGCATACATAAATAAAACTTTCCTATTTCCCGCATTCTATTAGGAAATTTTTTTCTCTTTTTTTTTATTATGGGATAATAAGGTTTTCCAGTTAACTTTTTTCGACTCTTATGAAAAATAACTGGTCGTATGAAGTAGATGTTTACAATATTACAATAATTTAGCCAAAGAAATCTTTCTAATATTTCTAAATTGTTTTTTTAAATTGTAATTAACAAAATAAAAAATAGTAGTTTTAATTTCCGAAAATCCAATTCCTAATTATACATATGTTACATATAATGAATCAGTTCGTTAAGGTATTAGAAGAAATTATTTTAAACTGGTTAAATTATTAAAAATATAAAATTATATATTTAACGATTATTTGATTTGTTGTATTCTAATGCAGATTAACTCTACAGGTTCACTAATTCAATAGCTGTCTGGTATATAAATCAGAAGCCCAGATCTCTGGAACAAGTTTTTACGACTTTGCGGAAGAAAGTCAGATCATAAACGACATAACAACCTCCCATACTGCATATACCAATCGGTAAATGCTGAGCGACCTTACACTGATAAGTACAAATCAGCTTGAAGGTTATGTCTTTACAGTTTGGCCCAAAGAGTTAGGAGTATAGTTGAACATTTTAGCAATTTTTCAATGGCGTTTTTTTTGGAATTTCATATTAGTTGTCAATTGTTATCTTTTTAATTAGTGTTATATGGATGCTAAAACGATAGAAATGAACCTTTTATTATAAAAATGTTTGTATTATAAAAAGTCAAAATACTTCAGATTTTCCTGTGGATTTTGAAAGTATTATGTTTTTAGATTAAGAAAATCGTAGAATCAAAATTATTTATCGAAAGCTTTTTGAGAAAAGTGATTTTGAATATTTTTTATTAACAACATTTTTTTTTGTCGACTAAAATTAATATTCATTTGTAAGTGAGTACTTATTTATGAAATTATTCTTTATTTTATCAAAATCTACATTAAATATAAACAAATTATGCGTACTAAATGCAGAAATACATTAACGAATAGTACAAGTAACACAATAACAGAGACGGATTATAAATGTAAATTGTTATACTGGTATACAGCCCTCAATAACTTTTGAGCATATTCCGGGTGATTTTGGGCAACTTTGTTCATCTCCCAAAAAGATTTAAAATTGAAATGCACTGATTACATGGCCTGTTCATTAAAAAATCCCAACTAATTTTCATTCAATTTCCATTAGATGCGCCTATTTTTTATACATTTTATTACACATATTTCCACTAAATACTTCTTTGAATGTTTATTGCATGATTGACCACAACATATAAATGAAACCAGATTAATTGTCATAGAAGAATCAGTGACACTATTTTGTAAACTTTCTACCGTTTCGCGTTTATTCGTACTTTTTGACATAAACATATATTTATTTTATTTTGTATTTTCTGTTTGCACTATAAAAATATGCTATTTAGATAAACGTGTCTTATTGTTTGCGTTGTTATTACGTTTCTGTCATGTCATATATTTTACTTTATACGAATGTTTTACTATCTTAGATATATTGGGAAAATAGGTACCTACATTACAGAAATATGATAGAAATGAAGATACAGATATTTTTTTTATATGTAATAATAGCAGTAGTATTATATTGATTTAATAAGTATAGTTCGCTTTTTAAATCTGAATTGATTGTTCGTTTCTTAAAATGAAAATATTGAATCACTGTCATTGGTCACATCTTAACTCTTTAAAGACCACATGTACAAAATATAATTGTGAAATTTAAATAATTTAATACCAAAACAAAATAAAAAAACTTTTTGGAAGAAATGTTTTAGTTGCACATGTTTTAGTTTTTCAGTATCAAAAAATACAGTAATTGTTTAATATAACATTTCTAAAGTTTTTTTTGTTAAATCTTCATCATTATTTATATCATTTTAAGTTTCAGAATATTTCAGAACGATTTATTCTGAATTGATTTCTTAAGATTGTGTTACAAGATTTTTCGAGCTTTTCGCATGTACGTTCACAAAAATATTATACAAAACTGAAAATTATATGAAAGCTCGTTCCTAATAATAAAAACAAAAGATTCTAGGCTATATATTGACACATTAAAAAAAACTACTCCATTTTGGGATGAAATTAAGCGCACAAGTTAATTTACTTAAAATTAGGGAATTTGGGTTAAAAATGTATAAAGTTTCTGTCAACTACCGCAAACTTGGAGAAATGTATCGATATTCAAATAATGAAAATACGTAAATTATTTTTCAAATTAACTAAGTTATTACCAAATTTTCAACAAAAAATATTCATTATCATGTAAAAATATTCAAAAAATGGCAATCATAAGCCAAAGCAATATTTACGAATCATTACATTAAATGAATGTCATGTAGATACTAAACATAAATAAAAAATAATAGCATATCTTACACGTGGGTTTGTTGATGTTAACATCGAAAAATCGTGATAAAAGTCCAGATCCTTATCGATGGCATGACTTCGATATCAGTAAATAAAGAATTGGAAATCAGATTTTAATAATAAGATCAGTGTTCTTCTATCGGTAATTATAAAGTCTATAATTATAATTATAAGCCTCTTGCAAAAAAACATGTTTTGTCCCGCATATTCCGTCTGAACGCGTGAATTAAGGCTACCAAGAATTTTTCATCTGAATATATTATTATTTACATACATTTTTAAAATAATTCTTAAAGAGAAAGAAGTCTGAAATTGGGTCAGAATAGCTGTTAAAATGTTGTTAATGAGGTACTAAGAATAGAAGAGCTGTATTTCGTTTTATTTGCAAAGAGTGAAATTCACTTTTTATGGAATGAATAATGAGTCACTCTATCGAAACAATAAATTCTTATTCTTTAAGAGTAAAAGTTCACTTCGTGTCGGATGAGTTTTTATTCAGCAAAGAGTGAGTTGTGACTCCAACAAAATTTAGAGTATACACTTTAATATACCTCTACGTCTTGAATATTTACATTTAATGAATTCAATTATCAAGCGGATGAAATAAATAATCCCACAATAATTTATTTTAAATCATATATTTGAAAATTAAATTAATAGTACGCCTCTGCTAATTAGTCGAAATTTTAACAATATATGGTATAATTATGCTATATGTGCCATAATACTTTTTTTTTTAGTTTTTTGTTACTCGCTGACTTCTTCCGTAAAATGCGGAATTTTAATTGGCTGCAAAAATGGATTTCCTTCTTTTTACACATATATATTTGTTTGCATTCAGAATTGCATGCATTCAAAACTGAGTTTAGGCGTCATTCAATGCTTGTAGATAAATTTGAAGGTCTCCGTTTGTTATCGGTAAATGTAAGCACGTGAAAATAAAGTAAAAACATGAACGAGAACACGTATTTTAATGTTATTTTTGGACGAAACATTCGCAATTCATTATGAATTTATAAAGATCTGACTATTTGTTACACGTTTCATGATTATAAAAAAGTGAAATAAAAAAACTTATAATTATCCAATACCTAGTACTTTTTATTAAACGTAATAAATATCCGCATATTTTTATCCGATAAATTTTATACGAAAACAATGACGGAAACCTATCCAGTTTCATGAAGGAATTGGTGTAACGAGAAAAAATATTCAGAAATGGTACTCTACAGGCAACCAATTTATGGTAAGAATCATTTGTATTTTTCGATATCCTGATGTAAAATTCTATAATAAAAATGACATAAATGAAAAAAATTTAGTTTTAATGGTTATCAATCTTTTAAAAAATTGAAAGGTGTGTATGCTGCTGTTTTCGAAGTCCTTCTTAAAGATTCCGAGGTAAAAAATGAATTTCAGCCATCAGGAATTCCATTAAGGCATCAGATTCGAATATAATTGCAAAGAATTTAAAAGTTTCTGTTATACATTTTTTAGAAACTATGGGCAAAGGTGGATAAAATATTTGAATTCTAAGGAAAAATGCATTTTCAATACCCTACTTTATTGCAACGACCGCAAAATGGTATTACAATTAAAATTTAATTAAAAATATATGGTCGCTGCAATCAAAATTAAGAGCTTTATTACAAAATTTCATTAGGAAATGACTTTTGAATTTTGAATGAAATTTGTCTCACAATTTTTCGAAATTTTAGAAATTGTATAATATGTTTCTCAACAAAATTTAGCATACTCTTTGATGAAACGAAAATATTTTTTGTTCTGTGCAATTTTTTCGAAAAGTTGTTAGTTTCTAAGGAATTGAATTTCATAGATTGTAGTTGACAAGTTTTTCCCCTGAGACCTATAAACATCTGGAAACAAGGTAAAGAACAAAATATGTTTAGAATTCATCACAGACTAACCCCAAATTTTTTTAGAATATTCCGATTGATTCTATAAATTTATTGAAGAATGAAAACAAAAAAACTCTCTTTTAAACATTTGGAAAATAATCCAATATATTCTTGGTTATTTCTAAGAATTTTTCGTTCTTAGCGTTTTTTAGAGAAACTTATATTTTTTTAGCTACAGCATCCAGAAATTTTTCAAAAGGAGTGATCATTATGATCTCATTTTGAGGTCGTTCCAATGAAGTTGGGTATAGTTTTTTTAAATTCAAATATTTTACCTACTTTTCTCCACAGTTTCAATAGAATCCCAATATTCTAATTGCACGAAGAAAATTCATAAGATTAAATTATCTAAATATTTTGGCAATTATTTTCAAATTTGATGCCATATTGAAATTCCTGTTCACTAAAATATAATTTTAAATTCTGGATCAACCTGGAAAATAGTAGCATAGATACTTTTCAATTTTTTTCAACATTTTCAAATGAAATATTTGATGGCAAGACAAAATAACATTTGAGGAGTAATTGGTTAAACTAAAAATGTCACAAATTTCCTATATGTTGAGCTACTATATATTATTCAACATCATTGTAGAACATTATAATAAGTTTCGACAAAGAACGTTTTTGTTATAGGTACACGGAAATATATATGACTATGTATTGGCCAAAACCGTTTATATGTCGTTTTTACAATATAATTGTTGGTACAGTTTGCGGAGGGCTTTACGTATTTACTTTCATTTTCTTCTGCACTTTTCGCAGATTTTCATCAAAAAATATTTGTCGGCAGATATGCAAAAATATTTCTTATGTAAAAGTCTGTAGCCACAACGCTCGCATTTTGGCACTTGTATCGAAAACTGCTATTATGCAGCTTACACATCTGCCACTGGGATGACCATATTTCATATATAAGGCTGTTTGAACAATTTTCTTATTCACTCTTTCAAAAAAATATGTTTTCTTTATTATTGTCATCAGCAAAAGCTTGAAAACCACCTTGGAAATACCTACAGTAGAACCCCTCTTACTTGAACACCCCAACTATTTTAATAAAATAACCTCGTTTATTTGAACGATTTCTACTTCCCCTGACCCTCACTACTTGCTCTTACGCGGATACAAATTCCAATGCGCGTGCGATACTCACGACGGACGAGTATATTATGCGACGAGTGGGGACAACTGTAGGCGTTCAAATAAACGGGGTCGGAGGGGAAATGCTGGCTCGACCCTGTTCAAGTAAGAGGGGTTTTACTGTACGTAAAACCATTTTATTTCCACTGAAACAAAACAATGACCAGCAGTACCCGGGTACCGATTTGTAAATATGGAAATACCTAAAGTAAAATATCTTAAAATAATTCATACAATTAATATAATTCAACTTAAATGAAAAAATTTGAATTTCTAGTTTATTCTAAGATACCACGTGTTTTCAATAATTAAATGTCCAATACCGTTCGAGAGATGTAGAATTACGGACTGATGATTATTTTTATGTTGCATAATATAACTTAACCGCTTTAATTCGGTATTTATATGTAAAATGTTGGAATCATATACTATTGGAATTAATATTAAAAGTCATCCCTCTAGCGCTTATAATTTTAACTATTGTCTAAATGCATTTCGCACCAGGATGTCATGTTGTGCTCTTCAGCAGGGCTGATGACATTCTTGCCCTAGACGCGATAATCAATTTTAATGTTGTGAAAATAAATTATTATTTTTTATTCTATACTGAATTAAAAGGTAATTATAACTGTTAGTTATAAAATGAAGAAGAACATTTTAGACTATGATATTAATACTAGACATTGGTGTAACCGATCGGTATTAATATTTGTTTACTTTATTATTATGTTATGTTTGATGTTGAATAACGCGACACAGTAGCTCTATATTTTGACATTTCCGCTATTATTTTCATTGAATGTTATTTTACTATTTAGAAACAATGAAGAAAACTAAGTAGTTGAGAAACCTCGAGCTTTTAAAAAATGGTGCTTTAACCGGTTAACTGGTACAGCATTTTTCACTTTGCGTGCTAATTCTGGTATAACGACTCATCCACTAAAATATGTAAAATCTATTTCATGAGTTGTTTTTTATGTTTCTGATTCCATTTACATGCTCAGTTTCCATTTTGCAACATCTTAAAGAGATGAAAAATAAGGATTGAAGGTGAAATGTTCAATTTTTCTAGAAACTTAGATCCAGGGGTTTTTTTGATACACCTGATTCCGTTTCCAGGCTCAGTTTCTATCGTATAACATTCTGAAAGCGTGAAAAATGAGGGTTGAAAAACAAGGGTTGAAGTGGAGAAAAAGAAGTGAGAAAGTAAGGTTGAGTGTCAAATTTTCATTTATTCCAGAAACTTAGATCTAGGGTTACTGGTATCTTGCGCCAATTAAATGACGTTGGGTCATCATTCTGGATTTAGGTCTTTAAATCGAGGTTCTAGTGAACTAAATACGTTATTTTATGTCAGTTATCACAAATTACGCGAAACTGACAATATTATTATATATATTCGTAATCAGCGATCCCGAAAACCTCAGTGTCGAAATTTATGCTATATATCAGGTTGTCATTTTGAGGTTAGGATTCATAGTTTAAGAAAACAACCAATTATTCAGATAGAGTATGCCGAAAAACGGTTGTATACAAATTTTGGTTCAAATGGGTTGAAATCTTCAAAAGTTATTCAAATATGTATATATATATATGATACAGTACCAGTTATGTCACTTTTTTTGTTATATAATACAGTACCATTTAACCGGTTAAATTACCAGTTGAAAGCATTCGAATGATTGTATGATATTGCGTTCGGTTAAAATTAGTGCCGAAGTGACGCGAAGACCTTCAAATTTGATGAAGTACATTTTTGTACCAGATGTACATAAGTTGACATCTATACATACCTATGCACACATTGATGTAAATTACTCCGCTCCGCACACTTATTTCTTATCGTTTCCCCATATTACGTCTTCAATTTCTTCAAAATGAAAAAAGGTGAATTCAGTTGAAAATATTTTTCAGACCGATTCAATAAATTTCCTCATCTTTTCACGGTGTCTTCGTCGTCACTACGTAAAATTATTATTTATTCATAGAGTACAATCAAGATTTTACTTTTTCATTAAATTCGACAGCTTATTTATGATATATAATAGAATCTAATTTATGTTTGCTTCTTAATTATTATTATAATTATTTCAGTAATAGTTCCAATTCTTTGTAGAGAAAGTTGCGAAATAGAATAGAAAACTGTATCTAAATATGAAAATTGACTACAAAATCCTGGCTACAACAGTAAAATTTCCTGATAATGGTCATGAAAAATTATCCCAAATTTGGTATATTCTATATATCTAACACTGTAGAACCTTTTTCATGCATGAAATATAACTCTTTTCCAAAATAAACATACATAATATCTACCACACTGTACGGAATAAAAGATATTTTGGTTGCTCCCTACTGATAAATATCAACGTATGCAACTGAATGCAGGCATTTCTCAAACATGTTAAGAACCCAAAAACGAAAAAAATTGCACGAGATATTGTCTGCCTTTGGAATCGTGAAATTTTGTGACCAAACACTGCACCGCCTTCCGGATAAAAATCAGGAAGTGTCCGTAAATCCGGGAATGTTCCCCGATTTACATATTCAAATGCAATTTAAAAGCGATACATCGACAGAGTCCAGACTTTCATCTCGGTTAACACATCTGTCGCAGAAAGTTCGACTCGTTTAATGGTACCGATTTTATGCTGCCCACGCTTTTGCGGTACGGCAATGTCATCATTTGCGTCTTATCACTAGAGGAAAGCGTGTAAAATGGGTTTGAATATCAGAGATATGAGAACAGGATATATCAGCGCGAGAAAGCGCACGGAACTTTACGATAACGGATTAATTTCGAATCGTTTGAAAAGTCGGCTCGGTGAAACACGATCGTATTCTATTTCTAGATATTTTATTCATAATCAACAAATGGGGCAGAGTATTTATTTTTGTTTTTGCGTTTGGTTTCCAAATTTATTGTTATTGGAGTACCATTCCAGTATAATTGTAGTAATTGGTATAATGGGTGCGATAATGAAAATAATGATGACACAAATGATAACAGCTGCTTCGATGGCTTTAAGTCACTAGAGGGACTCTACTTTAAGTGCGATGATGGCGATACCCAGGTTGAGAACTATTCTAAAAAGAAATGGTAAGGCCATAATAACAAAAATAAATTGCAGACTATATTGTATAATAACGCTAATAAGTTTGCGATAATGGCGACCACAGATGCAGATGATAATAATGGGGATTATACAATGATTAGGTTAATCGATTAACCAATTGTATTAATTCAATTGACAGTTACAAACTGCCTCTGACGACAATGCCTGTGGAGCTATCGCGAAGTTATTATTGATTACGTCAAGAACGAGAGCTACTATGATAAGGTTTCTGTGACGACATTGATGACTATAATGACAATAGTTCGTATATCGCACGTATGCATTGGCAACTTTCGGTACGATTGTGTATGACGACACAGTCGTTTGCAAATATAGTAATAGTTCATTAAGATGATGTCAATAACATCATCTTAATCGATTATAAAGGATTTATGTCATCCCCCTGTCGGTAATGAGATCTATAACTGTAGAAACCCTTAATTGTTAAAATATATTTTAAGCTGAAATAATATGCTTAAATCATTTTCTGTGCCTTATCCAAACAAATGCAAAAAGGGCCACAAACTTTTGTAGAGTATGAATCATCCTTCAAGTTAGTTAAAATACTTATTTGCAGTTAATAGACAGGAATAACTAATGTTTAATTTTATCTTACGTATTAACAAAAGGCGTCTAATAAAACAAATCCCAAAGTAAAAGAAGGTTGAGAATTTAGTAAAATACAGTCAATGATACAACAAAATAATACCTACTCATAAAATGTTGTTTTTAACGATTTCAATCGTCTTTGAGCTTAGCATCAGAGACGTTACGTGGGCGACTCCGGCTAAAACTGCTTGCATCTTCGGTAAACTCAACCAGAGCTTGATTTCAGTATACTTATACAAAACGTCAGCTACAAAGTAAAATGATAATCTATTTTTATTATATTCCTCTTCAACACTTTATTACATTTCCTTTGATAAATAGGCTAACAAGTTAGGAACCACACAGAAAAAAATAATTAGTAGATTCTACATAGAACTTAAGTAAAATTTACCGAAAATGTTGAGTAACAATTGTTAATACAAATAATTAAAAGTACAATCCTAATTTTCTGCAGTTTATTTGGAATTTACCTTTGAAATGCTTGATAAATGCCAATGATGTATTAAAATCTTATCGAAGTAAACCAATTCAGATAATTTTTATATTTAATATAACTGGTGTAAATTTTCTTGCCGGTGCTATTATACGATATCTAGCCTAGTTTTTAGTTAATCTGTGATTAAACGTCATTTAAAAACTTATTACTTAAAGGCTAGCGTACTATTTATTTATATTTTTGAATATATTTTGCTTTTAAATGAGACTCGGAAAATTTTACATAACTACGTTTGGAAAATTCTACTCATGATTTTTTTCCGTATAGTGCAGAAGTGGTTATTATTTACCAAACACTGGCTTGGATTTATTGGTATGGAGGGTCTATTATTAACGTAAATATCTTGTATGAACGAAATTTACTTCTGTATTGGTTAGAAACATAGAAATATTACTTTGTGTATGAAAGAAGCGCTTTCCACTTTTTCGGGACTTGAAATAATGAATATTCTTTTTGGTCTCAGAATTACACAATTTCGGTAAAAATGTTGGCTCTATTAATATTCCGACATAACTTCAAACTAACAATTTTTTTGTTTCAGAACAGTAATGCGTTCTCTCGTCAACAATATCATTAATATTAAAAATTAAATTCTTTGAAACGCTAATCAATATTATTTAAATTATTAAAATTTTAATAATCAAAATTATTTTCAATAGATAAAATCTCTTTCAATCATCTGACGATAAATTAATTTTTCTAAATATATAGACTTCTGTCTCTATTGATTAAGGTTAAGGTCCATAACGGGCACCAAATCCGGTGACAAACGAGGACCATAAAAAAATTAATTAATGGCGGAATCTATTTCAAATCATGCAGGCCAACTAACATCAAGTTGTAGAATTAGCTATGCCTAAAAGGATTAGAAATGCCTATAGTTTTTTATCAAATTTCGACGTTTCGACCCCCTATACCCCAGTGGTAGTCTTCGCCAGCCCCTCGGGTGCGGTGATCACCTACGGGCGCATAAGTTCTTTTACGCCCTTGATACGAAAATAACAATTTCGATATATCTAAAAGATGTCTTATAGATATCTAAAAGATATCCGTCAGAGATCTTTTCGACACTTTCAAGATATCTTTGACGAATTATATATATATATATAAGATCATAATAATACAGACAGTAATTAGTAAAACATAGTGAACATGTAATATGCATGGAATAGTCTATTACAATACAAGTGCATGAAATAAGTGTTTTGCAACTTTTATTTATTAATACTTCGGCTGGCCTGTCGTCGGAGTCGAAGTTTTGAAAATGCTCATTTCAAATTTTACGTCGACTCAGGCCGTAGGTCATAGTTGTAAATCTTTTTCAATTTTCATACGTATAAGGAACACTATATTGTTGTAACAACACTAGTCTAGATTTGAACTTTGAAAGGCGAAACTTAAAAATGCACTAAAACAACATTGGTTCCGCAGGTCTTTTTCAAAATTCCGTTTAAAATTTTTAACAAGCTGCAAAATTAACAAAATGGGGGTGATTTACTAAAATAAACAAATTACAGTTTCTCGAAAACGTCCATTTTTTTGCTCTGAAATTTTTACCATAAATTCTTACTAATACAGCGAATAATTGCTATCAGTTTGAGCCGGCTAAACTGAAATCTGGAGTTAAGTAAGAAAATTGACCTATAGTAAGATGTAATGTAAATAAGACCACTTAGACTAAGACAGGCTTATGCACTATACATTGGCTGACTGTAAGGAGTTATCATTTTTGGTATTTGTTTTTACAGTGAATGAATGTTTAAGATAAAATTTCGTGGCATATAGTTACTAAGTACTACAGCCTATAGTCTTATAAGATACTATTATGAAACAATGATCAAAAATCGTATTTTAACCAAGGAAGATATCAAGGGCGAAATCTATTTTGAGCTTTAGTTATCAATGTATGACAAATTTCAGCAAAAACGAGTACTATAAAAATGTATTCTTACGAATTCCAACTTGATTCTGAACCGATCTAGCTGAGATTTCCCACACACTTAAAAACACGTAAAATAACGCTAAAATACATCTAGAATTGAAAGTATGTCTAGTTTCTTTTGAATTTCCATATTTTAAGTTAGGAATTGACCATATCAATTGCGATGTTATCACTGCCCATTAATAGCGTTTCTTTATTATATTATATTTATTTACTTGATAAGTATTTTCAATTGCCTCTTCCAACGTATATGAAAACTATGAATTCATTTATCAAAATCCTTTTTCACATTATTCCTAACAAATGTTTCGTCCTAATGAGTTTTATACTCAGTATGATGAAAGAAAAACAATTCTTCGGTATTTTAAATGTTGTCCAATTTACATCTATATTTGTTTAAACGAAATATTATAGCATAAAATAAGTTGTGTAAATTTACTATATTTTACGGTGAAAATAAGTCGATTCATGACTGACGCAGTGAAATTACTTGTTGGATAAAAAACGAGTTACCGAGTAAATATGATATATAATATCAGCCTTTATACTTTGTAGATATAAAAATACTCTTAAAAAAATAAAAATACACATAATTAGTAAAATTATATTTCTAAAAACGAAATCTTATACATAAATACCTTATACGTATATATAAATAACAATGCCTGCTTCTGTATTATTCTGTTTATTCGGTAGTTCACGACAATGATTCTTTAGAATCATTTTCTTAATAATTGTACACTATAAGAACATTATAGTGTTACCACAAACTTGAGTGAAATACAGGGTCAACAATATATATCGTATAGGCAACCTATTTTTATGCTAAAATTAACTATAGTCATGTTAAAATTAACTATAGTTATTGTAAAATTAACTATATTTATAGTGCTGGTTACCATAAACTATGGTGAAATGTAGTCCCAACTATAAATTTTGCTCAATGTAGTTGCCGACCGAATAGTAGAACCGAATACATCATATCTTTGAAGCCACAATAGCAAAAGGTACAAAAGACGGACGATGAACCCCCGGTTATCCCTAAATTGAATGTTATTACAATTTTCGTAAATAAAAGTCTCTCAGTGTACGTTTACTTATCATTAGGTGTAGAAAAGTATCTTTGTGTAGAAAGTTAATATAATACCATCCTGTAACGTCTCCTTAAGAACGATTGAATAGTAGTTCATTAACAGTATATCACATGGTTATTTCTAGCCAACGAAAATGATACCAAGCAAATACAGTTTTGAAGTTACTAAATTCCTATTATCTTCTTTCAGTATTATTAAACATGAGTGCCATTTGAAAAACTGACAATCGAAAAGCGGACGGTCAAAAAAGTACTTCAAGAAATGACTTTCGATGTTTTTATGTGCCGGCTGTTTGACCTGTCGGCATTTTGATCTGTCGATTTTTCAACCGGTACCCTCAAACATATTTTGATGTATATTTTTGGTAATATATATTCGACTCTCAGTATTTCGTGAATGATATTTTTTATTACAGTTTTCAACGGTTGTAATTTGTGTTAGAAAGTTTCTGAAAAATGTCCAAGCTAGAATATCTGATGTCAAATTAACTGAACTTTTGTTACATTTTTCAAAAAAAAGCAACCGGGAAAAACTACACACGATTTTTCACATTAAAATAATTTCAGAATTCTTGTTTGAAGTAAAAACATCGTGTCCTCATGACTGGAACTTTAAAATATCCTAAAATTAGTTCAATGTGAAAATATAATATAAGACAAAAGAAAAACAATTTGAAAAATGCATGTTTTTTTGGAAATAATCGTATATAGATTTTCACGGCTGAATTTTTCGACAAATCTAACAAAAAAATCTGAAAGTGGAGTTCATTGAGTTATTGAGATATGCCTTCTTAAATATTTTTAATAACCTTTGTTTACACAAAATATAACCTTTGAACACTGTAATGAACAAAATATCCATTCAGAACTTACTGGGTTAAGAGAATTCAAATTTTAGTTTGCTAAAAATAAACAGGTATCTAAGCCAATGGAATAGCTTTTTTAAACTACATAATCCACTAGCCGCTTTGTTTGACATTTTAAAATTTAATCCCATTTTTACGTAATGTTGCATATCGTGTGCGGAAATGGTAACAAAGGAAGATTACATGTTTTTAACGTAATTGCCAAAGATTCTGATAACGTTCCTGATATGTGAAAATAACTCCGCAGTATTTTTGTTTCGTTCTTTCTCGCTTCCAAAAATATATCCACCCGTTTTTTTTATATTAAATGAAATGGTCGCAGAAAGAAATTTTCCGGTGGAGATATGAATGGTTGACCTATTCGTAGACATAAAATTGTTTAATGATCTTAAAAAGATTTTGTATGAAAATATCCTCATTCTTAAAGTATTTGAAAAATTTTTAGGACATTGAAGCCGTTAGATTATTTAAACCTTTTTGAGATCTTCAAATGATATTTAAGGAAAATTTGTACTATTTGTCTTCTAGTACTTTTAAAAAGCTATTGAAGATGTTTTTCACAATTTCGCGATAACATAATTTTAATATGAAAAAAAGTGTATTTCACGCTTCATAACCTTATCGCGACTCATTTTTTACGTAATTTTTTCACTTCAACTAATTACCCAATGGTAGTTTTATTATTGATAATCTGTCTTTTTACTATTACTATTCTCTTTTAATTTCCCTTATATTTTCATTGATAGTCACTACTTTTCTTTGGTAGACATTATTTTCACCTAAGCTTGATTGTCAATGATACCTAAATAAAATAATTCAAACCTTATTTATTAAATGATGCTGAATAGTTAAGTTTGTTTTACTTCCTGTAACTTTGGCTACGCGGGGAAAATAAAATAGTTGGAACTACTAACTAGATAGTAGGATAAGATACAGAAATCGTTCTTTCTTAATTGTACTATCTGTATAGTGACCTCGATAAATTAGGCAGGCAAACTTACTATTTAAATAGTAAAACCATACAAAAAAACGGAGTTGTGCCAAATCCTACTATTTAGACGGTAAAACTAACTATTTATTTTTGTCCGTCTAGGAATTCTCCACGATGTATATTAGGTTTTAATTGTTTTGACTAGATATACCTCAAACTCTGATCAGAAATGCAAAATATTATCGAATCTACATCTTATCAAGCTTCTGAATTTCGGATATAGTAAGTCTTTATGTTTCTTGATTTATTTCTGTAAAGTATCAAATATTTGTATATTTCAATTTAAAAATCGTCTATTTCTAATTATACATTTTTTTACAAATTATTGTCAAAAGAGATGGCTTTTCTAGTACTTAAGTAATTACGCTTGCAAACTTGTTACTAATTAGTTTCAAACTAGTTTAAAACTAGTTCGTAAGCGTAACTACTTATTTATTGAGACAGTCAACTCTTTTTTTTTCCATGCACTTTTGCAATATGTTAACTGCTTATAACGTCAACATCCGACGATTTTTGTCAATACGAGTTTAGTTGATCAGGAACTATAATTACTCCCGTCTGATAAGACATGCCTTATTGATTAGGGCCTGATCAGGTATTAATAAGAAGTGCATAAGTTCAGACCAGATTCTGGACAATGGTCATACAATCTAAAAAGATTTCTGTTCAGGTCGTAAAAATAATTATGCTAGTGTTTTGCAGGGTTCGAAAATAAACTATTTTATTTAGTAGAAAATAAACTTTTTCTATTTACACCATATTTAGCGAGATTTCGATGAAATGTCATAACAAAATTTCAAATCAATTAAGAGTTATAAGAACTAAACTTCGCAATGCAAAAATTAGTAAAAATTTTTACGATTTGTGTAATTATAATATCAATTGTCGTCATATTTCCTGTTCTTTTGTTGTCCTGGGTTATTTTCTACTCGCAGCCGCAACGTGAAACGCAAATCTTTACGACTGATGGCTGCACAATCTCGATTTAAAGTGGCTTGCAATACATTCGAGATACGGTCAGACATGCTCGTTATTATCCGTGGTGAGAATGATGGACGGTTTTAATCTAAGTGACCAATCATGATTTTTCCCGTTTAAGTTTTTCGTCGGATGCATCCACGGATGCGGGTCTGTATCATTGATGTTTTTGTCTTCGATTTTCACACAACAATAACGGGTTCTAGTTCGATTTAATTAAAAATCAAATGAAAAATATACGTTTATTGCGATTACGGCGTGGAAATGGCTGAAACATGAGCGAGAAATAGCACGGTTTTGCTGTATCATGGCACATAATAATAAGGACCGCGTTTAAAATAAACTCGGGAAAGCCGTAAAAAAGAAACGGTTAAGTCTTCTAGTATTTATGACCTCGCTATTGTGCGGCACGACAGGAAATGCGAGGCTAGTTAATAAGGCGTCATGTAAGAGTCCAATTTTATTATGTCGTTCTATTTAATAAAGTTTTACAAGAGCGACGCTTCGGTGAACAAAATGCCTAATCGTTTTGTTAGTCGTTGAGGTAATGCTCACGCAGCGGTTCTCAATAGCCTTAACGGTATTACATTTCTCCTCATGTGTGTTTAGTTCTTTAAGTACACAATTAGCTAAAATTACATGTTTTCAAAGGAACATGATTAAAATTTAGAATTTTTAAAATCAACAATCTTTTATTGGCTTGTGCACACTTAATTATATTTACTTAAATCTATAATTAATTTCTGTACATTTCTTGAATTCAGAATTCACTCTGCATTGAGTGAAAAGCCAATCTTAAATAGAGGTCTGATGATTTTTATCAATAAATTTAGATAAATATATTAAAAATCAATATAACTGAACTTCCGGTGTTATAGTTACAATACATCGGTCGAAAATTGCATAATACTGTATCAATTCTGTAAACACAAATACTCATTTTCAAAGAAACATTTCAAAGTTTCCTACAGTAACATTTTAACATGTCTGTGAAGCTGACATATCAACTAATACACTCTGAAAAATAAATAGCGTATTTATTAGCATTAGCATAGTTCTACAGTTCCCAATTGGTTTCGAACACAGTTCTGCTAATTAGTCCGTAAAAGCTCTAATTAACTAACTGCGATACTAACTTACCAAATCACATATTAGCAACTCACCATATTTCGAATGTCTGAGGGCACCTGAGTCATTTCCTGCACAGTTCTATAGTTTTTGATGACCAGAGTTGCTTGTGCTTGTTCAGACTCTGATCTGTGGTTGCTTTAACAAAAACGGAGAAGAGTTCAGTCTATTTTAATTAATTTTTAATAAAAATAAGTATCAGGAAATAGATAACTCCGAACTGTCAAAAACTTTAAAAACTTTACAAGAAATGACTCAGGTTCCCTCAGACATTCGAAATATGGTGATATGCTAACATGTGATTTGCGAAGTTAGCATTTCATTTAGTTGATTAGCGTTTTTAGGGACTAATTAGCAACACTGTGTTCAAAACCTATTGGGAAATATAGAGCTACGTTGGATGCTAATAAATACGGTATTTATTTTTCAGATTTTGATAGTTGATATGACAGCTTTACAGATATCATTTTCACACCAAGCCTGGAGTGAACGATATAGTGATTCGAAATAGAATGAACATTTTCTGTAGAAATTCACTTTAAATGTTGGAACGAATAATCACTTAGGGAAAATTGAGATTTCTCATTAAATCGAGTCAGAATTACCTTAATCATTTCACATAAATCCACTTAGGTACTCTATATATTCTTTGCAGTTAACATTGAACCACTCTTTTATTAAGAGTGAAAATTTCACTCCAAGAAATGTAGCGAGTATATGCATAGCTTGTGACACTGTATTTAGATCCTCCAAATTCCAATGCAAAAATGGATTTTCAGTTGATCATGATTCCCTTCTAACCATGAAAGTAAATTCGTTGATTTTGTATACCGTGCAAAGATTTTTAATCAGTGACGGATCCTTGGTGGATCTTCGGTGGAAACAATGATTTACGAATAACTACGATTGAATTCAGTATTTGCGTAAATTTAAACTGTTTTTCTGAAATATTATTTTATTATTTTAATAAATAATAGAAAAAAAGTCTCTCAGGGTATTGCTACTCATATTGAGATCACTAAATTAAACTACTGCCCAACTAACGTAATAATCCCTCGTTATATTAAATTGAAGCCTCATTTTGTAGTCTGAAACTAATCAGTGTATTTAGCATTAATTAACTAGTATGTACTCAATAGTTTCCCATTTATCATCATTGAATTAAATTTATGTATGAGAGGTGTAGAACATTCGCAAAACATACATACTATTGTGCATTTTAACATTTTTTATATATAATCTTTATGAGATATATATTGTTTGATTCATTAAATTTTGGTTCTATTAGTAGCTTTGAAGTGAGAACTAAAAACGGAAAAATATACGAAATACGAGTTATTTTTAAAATTGCTGTAATAATATGTAATATTTTCGAAAAAGTTTGCATTCTTTTATTATATTGTAGAGGTCTTGCGGAATACGGTAGGCATATTTATCTAAACTGCTTTTTTATGAAATATGTTACGTGTTATATATTAAATATGTTGTGAAAAGAAAATGGATTAAATACACTTCAGCCCATCAACGGCGGGAAGGGAACTTTTTGCACTTGCAATTTCAATCAAGTATTCCATATGAAAATCAAAGTTCATCAAAGTTGACAGGTATGTATTTTACTATTTTCATGGTCATTATATTCAATGACGTTATCAAAATTGAGCTATCATAATTAGAAAATGAATTATACAAAAAGGAAAAAATCGGGTACACTTTTGGATAAAACATTTTTTTTCTTCTCGAAAAAGTACCTTCCGTCACAAAATTCCTTCACTAAAGGCGAAAAAAATAGTTGTAGTATTAAGATATATTTTAAAAATATTAACAACATTGTGATCATAAAATAGCGACGGCAGTGAGAAATTACTTTTTAAAAGTTAATCAATTTTTTTTCGTGAAAAATTGTAAACTCGAGAAAACATTTTCTAAGAATAAAAATGTCTTAGAATGAAAAATTTTCAGAATATTCTTTGACACATTCTATAAGAGAGTTTTGTTGTTAGAATATTTCTTTTGTTGAGTTTGTAGTTTTCATGAAAAAAATTTGTTAACTTTTAAAAAGAAATTTCTCACTGTGTTAGCCCTTTTGTGATCACGATGTTAATTTGTTATATTTAAAAAATATATCTTACTACAACAATTTTCTTCACCTGTGATGAATGAATTTTGTGCCGATGTGATTAAAAAAAAATGTTTTTTTAGAAGTACACTCGATTTTGCTGTCACAAAATTATTGAGACTTTTGCATTATATATTTTTGAAGAAAAAATTTAATTACATTTCAGTTTTATTTATTTTACATGACATTCCATTTGAAATATAACATTTCAGGAATAAATCAATTTCTTCAATGAACATGTCGAATGAGCGTTTATACACGTTTAGATATATTCTATGTCAATCGAAATGCTTTGGAAAAAAATATTACGCGAAACACAAAGAAACGCTTCAAATATTTTTTCAAAAAATGTTGAAAATTTTAATTTTTATCAAATTTGCTCACGGCTTTCGATATATCTACCTTGAAACAAATTCATGTACTCTCCATTTTTTCGGATTTCTTTCACACGAAAAATAAACGCTGAATTCGATATAAATCAAGTGTATTTATCGGTTAATTAACCCATTAACGCCCAAATGCAAGGAAGGTTTACTGCAACTTCAATGCTTATTTACAATATGAAATAAAATTCGAAAAAATGAAAACTATCAGATTCTACTATTTTCAAGGACGCTCTTTCGAACGGTAGTACGAACATTTCAGAAAAATTGAAATTTACATATGATTTTGACATATATAGTACAAAAACATGACTTTTTAGGACGGATTTTTTACAAATATCGAGTTTTCGATACAATATGTTGCTTTGTGTGAGCTAAAATATATTGCAAGTGTGCACTGGGTAGTTGTTAAAAGATACAATGATATATATTTGAAATTTATTATGTCAAATTCAAAATGGTCAATGTATTTACAAATTCTTTTTCAAATTTTAACCATTTTTTTTCTTGAAAACAATGGACTTTAGAGAAAATTTTATGAAAACAATTATGTTCTAAAAAAAGTCGAAGAATACCCTGGAATTTTTTCAGAATATATAGTGACAATTTTGTATTTTTAAAAAATTCGAAAAATCGAATTTTTGAAAAAGTCATTTAAAAAATTTGAGAGTACTCTTTAACTAATTCTAAGACTTTTTGCTTTAAGGGAAGTTTTCTCTAAGCTGTGTAGTTTTCATGAAAATTAATTATTAGTCGTCAAATCCATAAAAGTTTAATAATTTTTTTTTTTAAACTTTAGACTTTCGATTTTTCGAAATAATATGAAATTGTGACAATATATTCTGAAAAAATTCGAGGGTATTTTTTGACTTATTCTAAAACATAATTGTTCTTCTAACATTTTCCATAGTTTTCAAGAAAAAAGAAGCGGTTAAATTTTTAAAGGAATTTGTAAATGCAGTTGCCATTTTGAATTTCATATAACAAATTTCAAACATATACTAGTGTATCGTTTAAGTACAACTATCCAGTACACAATTGCAATATATTTCAGCTCACACAAAGCAACATATTGTATCGAAAACTCGATATTTGTAAAAAATCCACCCTAAAAATCATGTTTTTATATTATATGTGTCAAAATCATATATAAATTTCAATTTTTCAAAAATGTTCGTTACTACCATTCGAAAGAGCGTCCTTGAAAATAGTAGAATCTCTTTTTATTTTTTTTCGAAATTTATTTCATATTGAAAATAAGTGTTGAAATTGCAGTAAACTTTCTGTACATTTGGGTGTTAATGTGTTAATTTGAAATAATTTTCAAAATTCATGTATATCCTTAAAAGCTTAAAAGTTACTACCACCACCATAGGATTTCGAAACATCAACGTGTTTCTTATGGCTCAGTCATTGATTGGGGACTTTCCCGAATCATTTGTATTACACCATACTATCAGAAGTCTGAGGCAGAGACAGAAATACAGTAACGTCGATGATAAACCCCATCAGTGACCTATCTCCGCCATCGTTTCAGCCATGACTCGACGACATGGCTGAAGTAGCGTCTCTCAGATGCGCATTGCGTTATTATCAAATCTAGGTTATCTCGTTAAGCTGTACCGTCTAGATGTTTAGCTCATCCACAGACTACTTCTCCGAAGATTCAAAAAATGAGAGACAACGTCGATACGATCTTCGAGAACGAAAAGTGAAGTTTGGCCGTTGAAAGCGACGCTAAATTACCACCGATCCATCAAAGTCCAACTTCATGGAATTGGGAAAGTTCTTCTCCGTAGAGGGATCCATGGAGGGGGCTGACGAGAACGTTCCCAGGCTTGCCCCCCACTTGAAGATTCTTGAAAAATCGGGGGGTCCCCGAAAGAAAGAGACTTTGGTGGCGTTAACCCCGGAAAATTCGATAGCGTGCAACGAAACGGACACTGGAAACGAGTTCTCATCACCCAAGGCTGCGCTTAATCCCGGAGCGAAATCGGTTCTTGAATTCCCCGCGGCCTCACACAGCTTTGAATCCAACCGATGCACCTGCGTGCACTATGCAACAGCGTTAATCGTATTATGCGTTACACAACACCGCCGTCGCGTATTGCCATGACAAATTTTGTACTTCAACGACTTTCTCGTAATTCGAGCTCGTCGTAATCCATGGGCTTGAACAAAGTCGTACTGTGAAAACGTTCCAATTTTTGCACCATGTAATTCAAAATTTTTATTTAATGGTACCGCAATGAACCTTGTACTATTGCATTTATAGGATCATAAAGGGAGAAAAAATCGTACTTTAGCATGGTTATCATTAGCCAAAATGCGATTTCTAAGGTGAAAATAGCGAAAATGGAATAAAACACAATTTTTTGAGGTTTCGAAATTTCATGGTTGTAGTCATTTTCATTTTTAAAAAATTATTTCAAATTCAGCTATTAACTACCAAATGCACTAGATTTTTACCTAGAACTCAGTTTTTATTTCTCACATGAGAAAAATCCAAAAAAATCGAGAGTGCATGCAATTTATTTTTGATAACGCCGGTTTTAAAATAATATTTTTTATACAATTCATTTCGTATTGAGATTTATATTGTCAGTAGTCCCAAAAATATAATACATAAAGTAAATTTTTAGTTGCGTTATTTTACGAAAATGCAAGAAAATAGTCGAAAACAGTATCTTCAATAACAAATATAGTTATAACATAATAGAATTAAAATTGAATGTTTTTTTTTCGACCGCAGTGAAAATATGGTATACACTCCCCGGCAATCACTTTTGCCATGCCAAAGCCGAAATTTAATAAACTTCAAAGTTTAATATCTTTGCGAAAAATTTGAGCAGACAAAAAATCGAAAAGACCCAAAATTCAGATTTTTATCGATAAAAAACCAACAAGAAAAAATACGATATTTTTTATCTTTAGTTAATTGTTTGCCAATTTGAAACGAATCATAGTAGGGTAACATTTTTGTGCGACCTTTCTGACCGGAGTTATGACTATTTTTATAAAAAAACATGATTTTTTTTTATTTTCTTAACAACTAAGAGAGATAGAAAAAATGTTACATACAAAAAATACTCATTTTTAGGTAGAAAATACCAAAATAAAGTCAAAATTTTAAAAAGCAAAACAATTCTTTTCTTCATTTTTTGTAGGAAAAATTTTTTTTTATTTCTCATTTATGTAATATAGTTATAGTTAACATAGTTCTTTATTCAAAGTTACACATACGAACAAATTGCAGCATTACTTTTAAAAATGTACATATTATAGTGACATAACATATACGTGCAATAATTGGACTATTTGTAAGAAGCAAAGATGGTCACTTCGATGAAAAAAAAGTATAACCTATATTATAAGTTAACATTTGTTGATGTTATTACATTGTGTCATCTATGTATGTATTATAATTTTGAGCAATTTATTGTAACATGACATATTATGTCATATGTATGTGTTCTGTGTACGTTATAAAATAAAAATTCTACAATTAAGAAATAAAGATTTTTGTTGTTTATTGAAAGATTTGTTATGTAATACAATTTAATAATTTTACAAAACATTTCGTAGTGCCCAATAATGCAGAAAATATTTCCTTATCATTAAAATATTGATGTGTACATTTGTAAAAGTAACGCTACGTTTTGTTCCTATACATAACTTTAAATAAACAACTATATTACATATAATGAGAAATAAAAAAAAAATTTTCCTACAAAAATGAAGAAAAAAATTGTTTTGCTTTTTAAAATTTTGACTTTATTTTGATATTTTCTATCTAAAGACGAGTATTTTTTGTATGTAACATTTTTTTCTATCTCTCTTAGTTTTTGAGATAATAAGAAAATAAAAAAAATCATGTTTTTTTATAAAAATAGTTATAACTCCGGTCAGAAAGGTCGCACAAAAATAGGCGAGCGATCATTTTAAAGGTAAAAACCATACCTTTGAAACCCCGTTAGTTTCATTATCCTACTATGATTCGTTTCAAATTGGCAAACTATTAAATAAAGATAAAAAATATCGTATTTTTTCTTGTTGGTTTTTTATCGATAAAAATCTGATTTTTGCGTCTTTTCGATTTTTTTCTCTGCTCAAATGAAAGCTATTGCAATAACCTTTGAAATACCGTTCGATTTTTTAAGCTACGATAATTTTTCGCAAAGATATTAAACTTTGAAGTTTAATAAATTTTCGCTTTAGCATAATGGCTAAAGTGATTGCCGGGGAGTGTATATGATGTCCCAAAATCCAATTTTTATTAAATATCGTTTCTTTCGTCTTCTTCTGCGTCTATTTATACAATCAAAAGGGAGATGAAAAACTCCCAAAAACTCTAAAATGGCGAACGACCCTGTCGGCCCGAGTCGACCGAAAATCGACGGTCGATTTGTGCAAAGAATTTACTCAAATTTGATCGAAAATTGACCGAGGGCCGGAGATATTCTCGGTTCACATTTGGTCGACTTTTGCGATTGTCCATCGAAAATTGACCGTAAGGCACTTTTTTTATTGTCAACGCCAAAAGTTCATGAGTCGATTTTCAGTTGACTTTTACGAAGTTGATGGAAAATTGACTGAACAACGGTTTTTTGATCGAGTTTATAATCGGTCCATAAGATAAAAGTCGACCGTGAGTCAAACAAAAATGTCATTGGTTGATTTTCAGTCGACTGTCACGAAGATGATCGAAAATTTACTGAAAGGTATTTTTTTGATTGTGTCAATAATCGGTCGATTTGGTAAAAGTCGACCATGAGTCAACGCCAAACTTTCATCAGTCAATTTTCAGTTGACTTTTACGAAGTTGACCGAAAATTAACCAAACAACGGTTTTTTATTCAGTCTATAATCGGTCGATTTGGTAAAATTCGACCGTAAGTTGACCCAAAACTGAATTGATCGACTATCAGCTGACTTTACTAAAGTTGATCGTAAATTTTTCGAAAGGTATTTTTTTTATTTAGTCGATAATCGGTCGATGCGGGAAACGTCGACCGCAAGTCGACGCCAAATTTTCATTGGTCGATTTTCAGTTGACTTTTATGAAGTTGACCGAATAATGGTTTTTTGACCGAATCAGTACTCGGTTGAATTCGCAAAAGTCGATTCAAAGTTAACCCAAAATGTAATTGGTCGATTTCAGAAAATTGACCGACAATCGACGGTCGACTAGTGCAAAAATTGATAAATATAAATAGAGGATGGTGGCTTTTAAAACCAGCAAATGAATATTAATTTTTGCAATAATTTTAATTCTTGTAGTTATTTGAAGTTATTTATTCTTACGATTTCAGAATTTTGCGAAACAGAGTTCAGTAATTTTCTGAAATATTTTGGTAATTTTTTGAAATCTTTTGGTAATTTTCTGCAATTTTTTCGTAATTTTTTGAACATGTTTCTTAATTTTGTTTCGTAAAATTCTGAAACGGTAACAGTAAAAAAACTTCAGTTACTATTTTAGCAAATTCCTACAGAAATTTCTAACAGTGTATTTGCTCGTTCTAAAAGTCGCCACTATTTATAAGAAACAGGCTTATTTTTTATATAACTGTGAAACGTAAAAATTGTTTACGCTGAATTTTTTAATAATACAATTTTTGCATATTTTGGGTAAATTACGAACATCTATGCCTTGCAACGTAAAGAAAATCTATAAAATAGTGTTTGTAACTCCATTTTGAAGAAAATACTTCATTATTCTGTACTGATAAAGCGTAGCCTTATGCCCAAAATCGTTAGTAACTGAGTTTTATATGAAAAAAATCTTTGGAATTACTCATATCTGCCGTTAATGTAAGTTAAAGAAAGAATTTAAAGCTCGTCATTTTTATAGTCGACTTGTCTATCGAAAGGAAGAATATAGTAATGTTCATAAATTGATTTCGGGTGGTTAATCGATGAATTATTGAACTGATTAACCCATTTCGTGTCCGAGTGTCCGTTTTGTTCGTTAACGTTAAACGACGTATTACTATATATTTTCAGTCCCTAAAAAAATCGCGAAAGCCGTAGTCCACTATTTTCGAGGAGGCTCTATCGATTTATACCATTTATAAAATAAACAAACAATGTCCTACCCCTCATTTTCTTCAATTCAAAAAAGTAAAATGTAGTTTTAACGCTATTTTTTTAAAAAGTGCAATTTTCAATGCGAAATACACCATAAAATTCAGTGAAATTACCAAAAATAGGTCGAGATCCAATATAAAGAGTTGTGACATGTGCTTTTTTTATTTGTTACATTTAAGGGTTGCAAAACCACCCTTAACCCACAAGAGTCAAATGGAAACAAAAATGATGAATTGTCGAAAATGGTAGACTTTTTGAAAACTTTTTGTTGAACAAAAAGTTTTTAGAATCGATCAGAGAATACACTGGATTTTTTAAGAATTTTTTGAACAGTTTTTGAATATTTCCCAATTTTGGGAATTTGAAAAATTCCATAGTGGACTACGGCTTTGGCGATTCTTTTAGTGGCTGAAAATGTATAGTAATACGTCATTGAACGTTGACGGACAAAAAGGACACTTTGGTACGAAATGGGTTAATCACAAAAAAATGAATACCTCCAGATTGCAGTAGATAATTTATGAAATTTTGAGGACAGTGACTAATAATTGTTAAATAACATATTATATAATTACTTACTGTTCTTCATATAAATTGTATTGACAATCCAATAGAATATTTCAAAACAAATTTATGGGCCGGAGAACAAAGTTCCGAAAATCAACATACCGAAAGGCCAAAATTTCGATTTAGCATGGCTCTAGCGTGATTTTCTTCACTTTGCCTTTGAAAATTTGGCAAAAAGAAACAAAATTAAAATACCTTGGGCTCCTGCAATATCTAAATTTTAGCCTTTCGGGATTTTGATTTTCGGAACTTTGTTCCCCGGCCAATTTATGAATTTTTCTTTTTAATTAACTTATAAATATTAAAAATTGCTTTTCTAACGATTTATTAAAAAATGTGTGGATTACACACTTAAATTAAAAGAATTCTGCTCACGGCAACTCCAGGAAACAAAAATGTTTGTTGGCGGTGTATACATGATTAATCGTGAGACGATCGCGTAATTATCCAACAAAAATGTAATGAACGCAGGTGCATTGGCAGTATCGCAGTCGGATCGAGTCCCAGAAAAGTAAATGCAATAACCATAAATAACGCGAAAAGAAGGAGTAACCGTCGCAAATGCGCCTGAAGCCGCAATGGCTCCAATTATGTCTTTAAGCGCATTTAACTTGCGAACATTCAAAACTATGGAAGAAAATTTCGTCATCGCGCGTTGAATGAAATTGCATGTTCGTGAGCGCGTTTGCATCCAAAAATCACCGTGTCAATAATTGGCGACCAGAGAAATGCTCACACACCGCTAAGAGCGTTTTACCCAAATGAAACGATTACGTACACATGCGTGCTTCTTGAAATTCGGATTGGTTCACACTCAGGTGATCGTTTTTCCCTGAGCAAGAGCGCAGTTTTAATTATATCACTTGCCAAGCGGTATGCGCCAAAGGTGAATTACATTATCATTTTGTGTGCATTTCGGAATTGTAATTCCCACTTAACGTTTGGTTACGAAAGAAAGATCCTTTCTTTTAGTACCTTAGTTTGCTTAATGGTTGTGACGTAGCAGTGATGGGTCTTTTTTAATTGTCAATGGCTGCTTTCGTAGAAAGTCTTTCATAATTAAATGTCGTGGAACAATTATGTTGATGATTTTTATCCGTTTAGAAAAAGATTTCAATGTTACAAACAAAATTCTGGCTGAAACTAAACGGTTTGTTTGTTATTGGCTCAACCGAACAGTTTTGTTCCGAAAAGGTTGGGGAAACTGAACCGTCTTGATTTACAGACTATGCTTCTAGTCGATTTTCAATCATTTTTAATTTCAAAACTTCTCAAGTTTACAGAAAAATCGGAGATGGATTCATTCAGCAATTCGGTCGTCTCGCATAAATTTCTTTAGAAGAAAATGTTTTTTTTTAGTAGGGTAAAGTACGTTAGCGTCAAAACTGACTTCAAAATTCTTTAATGGGCTCTCTTCAAAATAAACACGAGTTTGTTCGAAACGTCGAGGAAAACCATTCATCAAATCAAATTGTACGACAAAGCCGAACTGTATATTTATATTTTTTTATTATATATACTTCTACACAACAACACCATTTATTGATTAAAAAATATTCATTTTTGATGAAATGGTAACATTTGTAA
The DNA here is from genome assembly GCA_030407085.1 of Trichopria drosophilae. Lineage (NCBI taxonomy): Eukaryota > Metazoa > Arthropoda > Insecta > Hymenoptera > Diapriidae > Trichopria > Trichopria drosophilae. Next base: position 189,365,434 of record CM059583.1, on the reverse strand, counting down.
AAATAATTGTGATTGTGTTTGTTTTTTGTGAAAACGCTACTTTGACCTCATGCTCGTATCTACCCAATAAAATTTTGTTTACAGTAAAAAAAAAAGTCTCATAATTGTTACATAATCAATTCAGCAGCTTAAAAGGCATATTTTCAGCCCAAAATTGTGCTAATTTTCTAAAATTAAGTCAATATCTGCGCTTAAAACCTTTTTTTTAATTTTGGAAACTTACTTTTAGTCAATATTCAGGTTTGAAATAAGACTTCTCTATCTTAGGTGTGACAAGCTCGAAAAATTGTTCTTTAAGCCTAAATCTCGACTAAAAGTAATTGTTGGTGTCTAAAAATAACAAATATTGACTTTATTTAAGAAAATTAGCTCAATTTTAGGCTGAAATTAAGTCATTTACGGTGCTTCATTTGAGATGTAACGATTTTTAGTTTTTTACTGTGTAGCAACATGCCTTTATACTAACATTTTGAAAAAATTCTCAAGTTTACAGAAAAATCAGAGAAAAATGGATTCATTCAGTAATACGTTCTTCTGGCATAAATTTCTTTAGAAGAAAATGTTTTTTTTTTTTTAAATAGAAAGTGCATTATCGTCAAAACTGACTTTTACAAAAATTCTTTATTTTCAAATTCTCACTCTTTATCGTCAAATTCTTTATTTGACCATGAATTTAAAATATAGATTAATATGTGTATAAACGTTAACTGTTTTGTATATCGAGAAAACTCTAGATAAAACGTTGTGACTATTTGCTTAATTTTGTTCCAAGGACAATTTACATTTGTCATGTAGCACTATTTTGTAATGTTTTCATTTTCAATTTTTGAAAGGTTGTTTTACTCTGTTTTTATTTTCTTATTTCATTTATCATTTTATTGAAAATAATCTGACTTTATGCTGAAGAAGTAAACATAACGTGAAATATTATCCATTTTATGTATAATTTTTATGATAACAAAATAGCTAGCTAATCACATATTCGTAAATACCATAGAGTCATTGATTTAATTAATATTTATTGCTAGAAAATGTTTAATAACTCTACAATTCTTCGTTTTCTTTATCTCGTTATAAAATGGCAAGTGATATTGTATTTATTCTATATAATCTGTTACTAATTTTTTGAAAAAAAAAAAATTTCCTTGGCATGAAACATGTGACGAAAAATGATGATTATATTTATATATTTTGTAATGCAGTTTTTTTAATTCAATGCAGCATTAATTATTCTTACTTAATTTATTATCTCAAGGTTTGATGATCAAGTTCATTTTTGTCTACTTTTATTTCTTTCCAAGTTCCTTGATTTATATTTTTGTTTGCATTTATCATTTTCGTCAACAGTTTGTTTTGAAAACTTTTAATCGATATTTGGCAACGGTTATCACTATATAGTTAGACGCCTTCAATTCTTTTTTGTACTTTCTCAAAACTTCAAGGAACGTTACTTTTAACTGCTTATTTTTTACTTTCACGAATATTTATTCTTATCAATTATTCGTTTCGTTCTATTCGTTTTTTATTTTAAATATGTTTATTATAATTTGTGAATGTTTAAAATTGGACAAAAACTAAATCTAAAAATTTAAATGGAAAGGCCATGAAAATCATTATTTATTTGTAAAAGATTAAAATCTTACAATGAGAATAATTATTGTCTATTTTGGTTAAAATACGGATCCAAAATGATTAAAGATAAGGAAACAATAAAATGGGTGATCATGCTTATAAATTGAGTAAATATAGTACACTATGGAAATAAATTGTCCATTGAAGTCAACATTTATTTAAACATTAGTAACAGAGTCGAATTTATAACAATAACGTTTTATGTTATATCAATTCGTTTTAATTTAACCAGTAAATAAATGTGTCATCTTCAGTTAATTTTACTGACTAATTTTGAAATAAATTTTGTTTAGATACATTCTTTTAGAGTTCGCGACTACTTCCTTCATTTCAGCTGTTCAATTCGCTTCCAGGATAATAATTGTTTTTCTCTTTCAGCTTTTATTTATTCAGTAACACGCATATGTTATCAACGTCATATATATACGTCATACATAAATTCCATATATATCATTTCTACCTCAGTTCGACGTAGATCATTGCAATCCATTAAATTTGACAAATAATGTTCTACGTTATCGAGGAATCGATATCATTCATATTTAAAGGAGTAAAAAATGGATGAATAAATTTGGAGTAAAATGCAATATTCTTTTTACAAAAAAGACTGTTCTGCTGTCAACATTTCTTTTTATTTTTTTAATATTAATCTGAAAATTAAAAATGTAGTATATATATTTTGATTTTTATAGTACGGCATAAAGACATTATTGTAATCTCAAATATTGACCTAATGAAGTGATACAACCCAAAACTTTCGATATTAATCATGAATTTACCCATCATCACGCTTTCGATCATCCATGGATCGTAAATCAGTTATCAACATGATTGATCTGCACCTGTCTCCAGCATTTTGAAAAATTTTAAATAGACAGCTTTGTTCAAAATTGTGTCATTAGTCATTCTGAGTAGTATTATATATTTTACAGTTACAAAATTTCCGAGCTTTAATAATGAATATTTCTTAAAGATGTTATACAAATTAGCACCGATAATTTTAAGGTATCCTTTGTCATTATCTGATGCAAAATAGGTATTGTTTAATGTTCGAAGTCGCAACAAATGATAGTTAACTATATACATTTTTCTTGTGCTAACGTAATTAAATCTTTCTTTGATTTATTTTTTAGATGAATATAATTTTTTGACACCTATAGCGTTAAGAACAGTATTAATTGTTTGTTTTTCACACAAACATTTTAAATATTTATGTACAATTTTCAAAAATGCTATTGTCTAACAATAATTGTTGTTTTCGACTCCCTATTGCAGATGTTATTTTATGTTCTTTACGCCCTTTTTTATCAAAATTACCTGCAAATTTGTACATAACTATTCCGGGATGTAACGTTATTCTTTGTGAGTTTTAAAAATAGTTTAATATAAATAACAGTATTGTTCACAATATGGACGTGTAAGTTTATAGATGTATCGGCAGTTTACAATAGTAAGACTTTTTTCGACTATTATACGTTTACGGCCTAGATCAGTCAATAAATACAATTTATTTTGTTGTTTACCGAATCAATTATATTGTTACTACCCTCATAGAACCTACGCTTACATTGTAGACAGTTTTGGCTAATAAACCTGCGTACTTAGCCAATTATCCATTGGAAATGTAAGAATTTTATGGATATTTTTTAGATAGCCTTTTTAGATAAATCTTGGACTGTTTCTGCTCAGTTTCTAGGAAAGGTATGATTCGGTATATCTAAAACACATAACATCATCAGTTTTTGTCCAATTTTTAGGCCAGAATTTTGGTAGTGCCTGGATGGAGGGTTTTTTTAATGATGATCTAGAAAGAGTCACCCTAAAAAGATGCACAAATTCGCCTATTTTTTGGACCTGAAATTTGGGGTAAATATGTACAAGAAATAGTTTGTAGAAATATTAGGTTACTCGTGTCGCATTTTCAAATTTAGCATGTATCTTAATCTTGAGATAAGGGGGTTCAAAGTGGGAATTCTACTGCGAAAATTGCATTTTTTTTTAAATTTGATATTTTCATCTCCGAAAATATATATTTTACCAAATTAGATATATTTTATTCAGAATTGTCCAAAGAATCTAATCAAGTTTTCTAAGTATAAAAAAAAATGAAATTTTCAAATTGTTAACAAAATTGTGTCTTTGTTTTGAAAATATTGAAAATTTGATGTTTTTCAGCGATTCTAAATAAAAAATATCTCTTGTGAATTTGATATAAAATGTATTTTTTCGGAGATAAAAAATTTCAAAATGCAATTTTGTAGCAAATGCCTCCTTTGAACCACCATATCTCAAGATTAAGATACATGCTCAGTCTGAAATTTTTACACCAGTAAGTTATCATCATCAGCTTTCATTTTTCATGCATTTCGATGACAAATTTCAGGTTCAGAAAACAGGCGAAATTTTGGGTGGCTCTTTGCACGTACATGCTTCATCCATCTTCAGTACAGTTTTTATCCATTTTCTATCTAGTTTTTTATGGATTTTATTGGCAATTAGACTTTTAAGCACTTTTATAATTTCAAACCATATTCTCTATTCGTAATAATTGTTATCGGTACTACTTACTTATATAGTTATTGACATTCGATAGAATACTATATTACGGCTGTTCATGGTATTCATCGTAGTATAAACAAGATGAGTAATGAGCATAAAAATTTAATGAACTTTCCAAATTCGTTTACAAGACTGTATCGTAGCTTTTACTACATATCATTTTCGGTTGGAGGTCAAAAGTTCCAATTTCATTTTTTTCCAATAATTCTTTTTTCCAAATCCAATAGTTCCAATAATTCTTTTTTCCAATTTCATTTTTTTCCAATAATTCTTTCTTCCAAATTTAGTAGTTCGAAAATAGTTCGAAATAGTTCGAAATTGTTGAAGTTCAAATTTTATACGACTTGCAGCAACTTCACGCATTCAGGCAGGTTATATGTCATATTGTCATTGTTTCTCACATTTGATCATGGCTACCGCTGAAATTATAAAGTCCGGTAAAAAAATACTCCTGCACATAGAGGGGTACCTGTATTATAAACATTCTGGGAACGACATAACAACGTATTGGAGGTGTAAAAGAAAAGATTCCTGCACTGCGACGTTGAGACACAGCTGTTACAACTGAGTCTTGGTCAGCGAGTAAGGAAGCCGCCAGAACATCGTCGCGTACAGAACGAGACCCGGCTTAAAAATATAGTAGATCAATATCAAAATTTTGTTGACAATGACAACATTCTTGAGTACCTAACAAGTGTTGGGTGCAACAATCGTTTTGGATAATTATTTACATACCTTTTTTATATATATATATTTACACAACTTTACATTTGTTATGTGTACAGTATGTTTGTTATAAATATTTACGTACCTTTGTGATGAATACATACCGGTTTGGAAATTTTGGTATTTTGGAAGTTTTGGTAATTTGGAACTTTTGGTATTTTGGAACTTTTGGTTTGGAACTTTTGGATTGGAACTTTTGGTCCCATAATATCCCAAAATGATTTCTTGTAATATTTGTTAAACGTATATGTACTGCGTATCATACTTCCATGGAATATACATAATAATTTTAAAATAAGTAGAATTAGGAATAATGCTTTTAAACCTATTTTTAACAAAGATTATAAATATAAATAAGCTATTGAGACAGATTTGGATGGTTCATTATTAATATTTATGTGTCGATGTTACTCATCTTATTGAAGATCGATTGTTTATTTATGATATTTTTAACTTGTTTTTTTTTTGTTTAACACTACAACACGGAATATGAAATGATAAGTGTTCATGAGACTAGTTAACCCCAAATCTTATTTTGAGGTTATCTCACAAACCTCAGAAGATCAGCACGTCAATATTTTTATATTGATCCTCTCTCAGATCTGGATTAGAATTGTAATGCATGGCTTGTACAGCACAGAATTGAAGTACAGTTATAGACCCTCTCATAGTGTCACCGCCTCGGGACCGAAGGGGAAACAAATCCTCTATCTGTGTCGCACCCCTACTCTCCGCATTCCTTACCCTCTAAACCCCTCTCGTGGTCAATCTGTTGATATGAGACTGGTCAAGTGGTGGGGAGCAAACTGCGACATTATCGGAGGATTTCTAGCGAGCGACACTACGGGAGAGCGACACTGTGGGAGGGTCTACTGTATTACATATATTATTCATAAAAACAACCGAACACTGCTTTCCGTGTACACATTAGATTTAGAGCAAAGGGCCGTATATTAATTAGGCTAAGGTATTTCAACACAAATTGCAAGGCGATCTGCACTAAACAACTACTCGCGAGAAACTAATTAACGCCCATCTAATATAATAGCAAGGAACAATTTTTGCAAGAAGCACAGACAATGAAAATGATCACCGAGAAACATAAACAACATACGTTAATGATTGTAAACGGTTCGCTAATTTAGCATTTGATGAGCTACCCTCTCCAATCCACATTTATTTCATACATATTTTGAATACACTTCTGAATAATTATTAGGCAGGTATTTTAGACAAATATGTGGGCAACTACAATCCATTTATTTCTCTCTAATATTTAGACAGTTTTGTAATAAAAGGCTGATTTACTAATCTGGGGGTAGTTATGGGCTAGTTTGTAAACATTTCTGGGTACAGTTTTAAGCTTCGCAACTTAGACAGAAAATGGACTCTACACAATAAAAATGGACTGAATTTCTACCAGGGTATTGACGGATTAGAATTTCAAAACTAATTGATAATTAACATGAATTCAACTAGTTGTTAATATTGATTGCCAATAAATACTATTCATGTCACTATGAAAAGTTGCAATTTTTTTTACCACTTATACCTTTTTTACCTTTATGATACCTTTTTCATATTAGTTATAATTATCCACTTCACTAGTAATGTACCATATGTGTACAAAAAAAGTGCCACTACTGGTGATGTATCATATATAATAACTTCGACATTTTTCAATGAATTTACATGAAATTTGGTATACTATATGTATTTGAGTCCCTATATACGAATCTGATGTCATATTTTCAAAAATCCATATGGCGGCTACAAGTTGTACGCTTTTGACATTTTTTTGGTACCAGTAAAGCTGTTAAAGCACCTTCTTAGCTTATAAAAAATGCTCGAAAAATAAAATATCTATTTTTAAAATCATCCGGACTCTGCTACAAGACTATGAATGGTATTTTATATACCACTTGCACATGCTACATGCGCTACCTATTCATACAGTTGCATCAATTAGCCGCTATTTTCATTTGTTCCAGAAAAAAAAGCAGCAAACTAAAGAGCCCTACCGGCTCCATTCGCGTGTGGAGCATGAATCCATTTTCGAAATACGTTATAACTCCCTCCCGGGGACAGTAACCACGGAGCAGGAAATATCTCGAACTTACGTAACTCGTAACAACTTCCCCAGAAATTTGAAATCTCTTTTAAAAATCTCAGGATCATGATGAGCGCAACGAAGAGAAAAGATGATGGCGAACCAAAGTGGGGATCACAAGCGTTGCTGCTTGTTACGTACAGCCTCGTTCGTGCAATCTCGTATGTATACGTGTGTTATGATTAGTGACGCGAAAACTGATCACTTCCGGCTGCTCGATGATTACCCAACGTTAGATTCGCGCTTTCGGTACTTGTGAGATTGGAGAACGGCCCGTAAGGGAGAGAGTTTCAATCCGCTCTATAGGTAGATATACATTTGCTAACATTGCCGTTGAAGCGAAAAAATGTCTTCATTAGACATTGATTAATAATTTCTTTCAGTTCGCTCGGCACTCCAAGTTGCGAAATTAATCGCGCGAACAAATGTAACTGATACCAGACGGGATCTCGCGCAAGCCATGTTCCGTAATTACTAATTCGTACATTTGATCTCGTTGGTTTTTTGCCCTTTCATCGCTGCTCCGAATAAAGTTTACGATTTCGAGTGTATCTTATGCAAATTCTGGTTGTTTTAAAATGGATGAGGTCATGCTCGTGGTGGACAGATATTACTGGCTGATAGTGCATAATAAAAAATAATTCGTTGAGTCAGTTTTCGTGTTCACTAAGGAATGTTCCATAATCTGAAATTTAAATATTTTGTTCATGAATTGTTTGCGGTACTAGATGATAGTAAGTGTAGAAATATATCACAGAAATAATCAAAATTTGGCTACCAGAAAAGTAGTGTATTTTTGAAAAAAAAAAAGATTTTACATTACAAACATGATGGGATATTTAATAACTATTGACGAAGGTTATTGTTGCTCGATCAGAAATTATTAAGACTGCAATCGGACTCCAATGATCCAACCCTGCTCATCCTCATGAGCTCCTCAGATTTTTCATATGGTTGCTTTTATAGTTACGTTAATGTCTATATGTCCTGAGGATGTCCTGAGGATAACAACATGATTACAATATCACAAATTTCGAAGTTCTGAGGAAATCGTTACGATGCCCTTATACTACATGGGAGGAGTTTTGAGAATAAGGTGTGGACATATCTCCATACCGTGAGCTGGGATGGTTCTTGAGACGCCCAGGTGCCACACGATAGATGAAAAGGCAACAAAATATAACATAAGTATTAAGTATATGTTTAGACACTATACATACGACCACCACGTGTAAAGTGTAAGAGGAGCTCGGCTAAAATGTTTCTTTAACAGTTTAATATAGATGATCAAATTTTAATTCATTAACAGGAATGACTTTGAGTCGTTTTAACGCCTAGTGGCGGTTAAACGAAGTACATACATTTTTCATTTTAAAACAACCTCCTTATCCAGGCCTACTTGTAGACTTCTGATTTGAAGCGTTAAAAAGTCAATTTTACTTCATTGTAGTCTGGATATAGACTGGTCAGGGTGAATTTCGGCGAATCGGACTTGGAAAGCCTTACTGGAACATCAGCAGGTCGCAATACAGATTCAATCCATTAATGCTCAAGAGTCAATAAGTTTTTCTGTAATATGCAAGATTACATTAGTAGCGAAAGCTTTTGGTAATTTCAATGTAAGGCCATGTCTTAATCTTTGCGAAGTCGCTCTTCAACATTCCGGGGGTCAAATTGAGTTTCAGCCATCAGGAGTTCCAATAGTCGCCTAAAGTACCGGCTAGAAGTTCGTGATAGCTCTGAATTTTCAAACTTGTTAAATAATGCGTTGTATCTGGAAACTCTTTGACGATATTCAAAAAACTCAAAGAATACCTTTTAAAATATAAGAATAAAGCTTTCAATTGGTACTTTCACTTTTACTTTAGACATTATTATTTCTTAGCTGTCCAGTTTTCAAAATGTTGAATTTTACAACTTTTTTCTTCCGACTTTTAACGCTCACAAAAAGTGTAAAAAAGTTTGATCGCAATTGCCTATTTTTTCATGAATACTACAATTCAAGACCTTTAAAATGGATTTTGTAAAAAGTCGCTACGATTTGTGCTTTCAAAGTTATGATTTTTTGAAAATTTTAAATTTTACTTTTTGAGTAGGAATTCTTAAAAAAAAAAGGCCAAAAGTTCGTGGCCAATATTCTTCTCAATATAATGCAGCGTTAAAAGTCGTAAGAAAAAAGTTGCAAAATTCAGCATTTTGAAAACTTGACAGCTAAGAAATGATAATGTCTAAAGTAAAAGTGACAGCACCAATTGGAAGCTTCCTCCATGTGCTTTAAAAGATATTCTTTGAGTTTTTTAAATATCGTCAAAGAGTTTCAAGATACAACGAGACAAACGAGAACCATTTATTCTTATCAATTTTTTTCGACATTACGACATTGTGTCAACATGGCGTTGACAATAAAAATTTATTTGAAAAACTTGCGCACCGTGTAACTCAAAAACTATGAACTTTTCCAAAAAATAGTAGGAGTGAAAAGTTCTTAGAATCCATCGAGAAATATAACATAAACTTTTCAGATTTTTTTATGGTGTTTTGAAAAATGTTAATTTTTCTTAAAAATGAAACAAAATTTATAAAAATTCCATTATATTCCGTTATAAATTCTAAGGAATATTTGTTCTTGTCAATTTTTTTTAAAGTTTCAAATGTTGTATGGTTTAGGAGGTTTTTTCTCGAAAAATATCAACTTCTGAAAAAATTGCTAACAACAAAAATTGCTTAGAATTTATCACGGAACATACCAACATTTTTTCGAATACCGTAAGAAAAATTTTAAACATTTCTCAAAATACCATCATAAAAATTAGAAAAAATTGCATTATATTTCTCGATGAATTCTAGTAACTTTTCATTCTTACTACTTTGAGGGCTTTAAAATAAAGTAGCGCAGAACAGTAAATTTTTTTCTTACAATTCAAGTATGCTCGATCGTGCATAGTTTTAATAGAATATCAATGTCCTATTCGTTTGACAAAAATTAATAAGAATAGAAATGTCCCAATTTTTGGCATTTTTTTCAATATTGGCACTATAATTGGAATCCTTTTGGTTGAAACTCAACTTTGACATCCGAAAGTTTAAAAGGGACCTACAAATCATTAAGATACGGAATTACGTTGAAATTGTCCGAAGCTTTCATAAATCAAGTAACATCTCAAATAAAAGAAAATCTTATGTCCTTTTAGGCATTAATAGGTGAAATTACCTAAAATACAAACTGCTTGAATCACTAATCGCTACTTTAACAAATAAATTCATATCGATAAGTTGTCAATTTAGGTGCGGATCGAAAAAATGATAAATCAGAAAGCCGAAAGGTGAAAAGCCGACAGCCATAATATAATAAATAGCAGACAGTAATTTTTTGAAGTGTCGGTTTTTTTAACTTTCGGCTTTTTGATTCGTCGTTTTTTCGACCTGCATCCACAAATTTTATAAGAACTAAAGCGCAACTGAAGTATGCATTTGTTATTTTAAAATTATTGTCAAGCTTCTATGAGGAATTGTGCTTTTCACTAATAAATATTTTTGCATTACTATGTATCTAATATCCAATAAAGCGTGATTAGTTTACATTTCGATTTTAGATTGATTAATTTGATAGTGTTATTTAAAGATTTGACTAATGAATTAAAATCAAATTCTTAGTTTTATGACTGTCTTCGTTAGTGAATATCATAATAATATGACTATATAAAATACAAAAATAGGCTTTTTGTTTTTTTTTCGTAACAGTAACTTCAAAATGTCAGTTTAATTGCAATAATCCTAATTAGGAAGTAGAAAAAGCCAAAATAATATATTATTGACTTCAATGGCTGTCATACGGAAATACATTGACATACTACAGTGTTTACCCACTAATTTAAGACAAAACTTTTCCGTGATAGTTTATGCAATTAGCATCCGTTATTTTGTATACATTTTTACTATGTTCTCTACTAACTATTTTGGTTTTGATGGAATGTATTTTATTATTAAATTAAAATTTTTCATATCGTAATAAAACATTATTTGTATAGCATGAATGAAAAACAGACGTGATTAAACGACTTAAATTAAGTTTTATGATACGTCAGAGCAAAAAGATATTTTAAATTATATCTGCAAATTATGGAAGAGCCCAGTACTTGAAGAAAATTATATATTTAATTATATTCGACGATGGCATTAAAAGTTGAGATTGAAGCAATCATCATCGCGCAGATGATCGTGCTAAATTAATTTAATTTTGTCTTGTATTAAACATTGGAATTAATTATTTTAAGTGAGCTCTTATCACCCTTGAATTAAATTTAATGGAATTATTATATTGAATAATGAATCGGTATGTATTATCTGTTACTTATCTTAACATGGACTGTATAATGCAAATTTTTATTCTGCTGTATTTTAAGAACGGATCATAAGAGGATGTTTCGAAACCAATTTAAACTTATTTTTTCTCATTAGTTTTCGATAATTGTTCTTTCGTATTTTTCACTTTGCTGCACTGAAAACAATATCAAAGTTCTGATAATGAACATTCTAAATAATAATGAGATGGTATTGACAATTTGGAATAATCGGTAAAAAAAGGTAACTATATATTAAATTAAGCAAGAAAAGTAATGCGAAAACATCTGAATATTACTCTGATGTTGGATTTCTGCATTATAAACCAAAACTATGGAAGCTTTAAAGAAAAATAAACAGTTTCACTAGTTTTGAACAAATTTAGTTCAATTTATTTATTAATTATCAACAGTTAATCGCCGTAAATTTTAAAACTATTTATATTATAAATTTCGAATCGGTTTTCTCTAATAAATACTGACTACTACGGTTGTATTGAATATTTTCGTCACAAGTACAGTTTTACACCCATATTAAGGAAATTTTAGGCACTTTGGAATATTATTTTACGTCTAAACTTTGAGAATTCAATCTTGACAACATTCGAAATAATTGCTAATGGATCATAAATCATGATCCATTAGCAATTATTGATATCATTTAACAGTCTTTGTAAATAAAAGAAAGTATACATGCACAGCCATTTATTATTTATTAGGAAAGTGGGAAATGCATTATTAATCACTACTTGTGGTTCATTGAACGAAATGATTACATCTTTTAGAAATGAGTGATTAATATTTTAGATTTAGCGTAGCATAAGATTGCGGAGCTGAGTATAAAACGATGACCAATACGTTTACACGCCCGAGTGGTAAAATTTGACCAATTATTTTTTTACCGCTATTAAAAAGCAGTGCGTTTTTTCAACACGTATCTCTACCATAAACGAGAAAGTTATTACCCCAATAAAATTATACACTTCTGATGCGTGTGTAATTAGTGGCCGGTAATATACTTTTTTATTCCTTTTACATTATCGATAGAGATTCGACAATCGTTTCCTGAAGTAAATTATAATGGTTTCCTATTTCATCAGGACGGTATGCGGAATATCGAAATGCATTCCCGCCTAACATTAGATTCACTCGTGCGGTTAGAGGGTTCGTGTTTTGGTAAAAGACAATAAAGAATTGTTTATAGAGATTTCATTGTACATCATTTCATCGCTGGGGACTTATTGATAGGACACTTCAGAGGTTGCGTACTTAGATTGGACAATTCATCATCCGCATATTTCAACGTCAGAACACTCTATTGTCAATTATATTTTGTCTGAATGTTATTTGCCTTACATACTTCATTGTCTGCAATACTTCATCGTCTATAATACTTCATCGTCTACAATACTTCATCGTCTACAATACTTCATCGCCTACAATTCTGCATCACCTAGACACCTCAATTTCTAGATACTTTATCGACTGGGATAATTTAGCATCAGAAGACTTCACATTGTACAGTTAGGTCACGTTATTTTTTGTCATACTTCATCATCTGGAGACTTTACCATGTAAATAATTCCTTATATGATGCTTTAATGTCTGCCATACTTCATCACTTAAATACTTCTTCATCGGGGATACTTCATCTCCTGAACTGTTTATAGTCGGCATATTTCACATTATCATCGGTTTATCTCATTGTATTTCATATTTCGCCGTCTGCGTGTTTGATTACTTGGGATATTTCATCTTCTGGAAACGTCTCCACCAGTATACTACATCGTCTTAATACTTCATCACCTATACACTTTAGTGCCTAGATACTTTATCGACTTTGGTATTTTATCGACTGGACTACTTCATAGTCAGGACGCGTAATTGTTTATCATACTTTATTGTCTGATATACCTCATCATCTGGCGACTTTCCGCCTAAACAATTCATTCTATCGGATACTTCACAGTCCGGCGCACTTCATCACTTAAGTACTTCATCCTCCGCGATACTTCAGCACTTAAATTCTCCATCGTCTGAACATACTATAGTCTGAATACTTGATTGTTTGCATACTTCATTATCAGAATACTGTCATTGTCTCTAATACTTGATCGACTGCAAGTTTAATTTCTTGGGATACTTCATTCTATTTACTATTTTGGATACGGCACCGCATGTATACTTCACCGTCTGAATACTTCATCATCTGGAGAATTCCTGCGCATATAATTGATTGCATGGAATACTTCATCGCCATATGGCACACTTCATCTTCTGGGATATGGCGTCGCCTGGGATACGGCATTAATTGAACACTTCATCAACTTCATACTTCATCGGCTGCATACTTTATTGTATGCGATATGTTATTTCCGGGAGACTTCAGCGCATGAATAAATCATTCTGTCGAATCATTCAGAGTCTGGCATACTTCATCATTTATGTACTTCATCCTCCGCAATACTTCAGCACTTCAATACTTGATCAACTGGGATACTTCATCGTTTGAATGCATTATAGTCTATATATTTTATTGTCTGCATATTTAATTATCGGGATACCTTCATTGCCTGTTATAATTAATCGACTGGAAATTTAATTTCTTGAGATACTTCTTTCTCTTTAATCTTTTGGATACTGCACCGCATGTATACTTCTTTGATCTATGGCATTGATTGAAGACTTCATCGACAGAAACTTCATCGTCTGCATACTTCATCGTGAGATTACTTTATTGTATGTGGTACATCATTGTCTGGAGACTTCACCGCTTGAATACATCATTGTCTGCGATGGAACATGTAGTTGGATACTTCATGATTTAGACCCGTCATCGTCTGGTGATTTCCATAAATAATTTATTTACGGGATTCGTGGTATGTATGTTTATAGAAATAATTGACATTGTCACTTCGACGATTTTCAACAATGTCAAACTTCAACTTCACATTTTACTTTTTTAAAATTGCTTCATTATCGTTTTGTAACGCAATATTCTTTTTCAATACACAGTTATATAATATAAAGCGTTGTAAAATATAATAATAACCATTCATAACCAGTATTTTAATTACATTACTGTTTTTCATCCACCTTTTTGAATTTTAAATATTTTCTTTTACATTGAGTAGTTAAATTTAATTTTAATTAAATCTTAAAGGCTAGTATAAAAAACACGGAATTTGGAAGAATATTGAAATGTACGGTACTGTTGCTAGTTGTTAAATCTAAGGTTCTTCTTCTCATTATTGAAATGAGAGACCAATTTATGAGATATGACGATTTTGCGCACATTTATGATATTTGTGGTTCTTTGGATCATTGGTCAATGTAGATGTATTATATAATCTTGCATACAACTGTTGGATTAAGTAAATTGTTGTCACTTTAAGGTATAATTATACCCTGGAATACAACATGTTTGGAGAAAAACATTTAATATCATTTCCAAGAATTTAATTTTCACTAACAATAACATCATTAAAGAGAGAGAGTATTACGTTGTCTAAAAAAATTGAGACCCGCAAAAATAATTTGTTGAACAAGTTTTGTTAATGACTCAAATTTTCTTCTTTTTGCAAGTTAAGAATTTTTTAAAATAACTGGATTTTAAAACAAATGACGGTTTATGAAAAAAAAAAAAGATTCTTTATAATTTTTTTCAAATTTCGTGAAAACATTTTTTACCTGATCACTAAAATTATTTAGAAATTGTAAAGAGTAATATATATATTTTTAAATAAATAGAGATTTTTCACATCAGCTTCACAAATTTGCTAAAATCGTAATGTAAAAAACAAGCTATCACTCGTTAAAATCCATTCATTTTGAAAAATTGCTTAACTAACGAAAAGAAGAAATTTTGAGTCATTAATAAAAGTTGTTAACAAATTATTTTTGCAGGTTTCAATTTTTTTAATGAACTGCAATGCTTTCTGTCGACAACGATACCATTAATGGAAATTAATTTCTTGGAAATGCTATTAAATACCTTTCTCAAACATACTATATCCCGGGGTCTAACTATCTTAACGAAATGCTCATATAAAAGATACAAAATATTTTATACTAAGTGGGCTACTCGCCATCTAGTTAAGCCCAGGTACAAAAAGTTACGGATATTTTTAAAACTATTTTAAAAAGGCTTCCGCGAGATGAATTCAAAACTTTACACAATTAGGACTAATAAAATCGCAAATTTATATTGTCGACAATATTGAGATAACGCAACGGTGTTATCTTGTCAAACCACATTGTCATCAATTCGCAGAAATCAAGAGTAAATTAATCCCCTTCCTCTCAAATTATGTTCCAGATAGCAAAGTAGGGAAACTTTCCGACTGGCAGCTGATTTGTTGCAGAAATCCGGCACATTTTTAGTAATTTGTTAGATTGTTAACGAAAAAACGGACATTCCTGCCTTATGTTATCTGAGGCATTTAGTTTTTTATTATGTGAAAATATATAATCAAGATATCTTTTAGACATCATTCAGACATGTTTTAATTGTCTAAAATAGTCTTTAAAATGTTTTTTTTTTCTTTAATCATTCCGGTACGATTTTTTTTTCATCGAATTATCGAAATTTTGTCAACGTATATGCCCCAGTAAAAAAAATTTGTGTCTGAAAGATCTTTACGAGATTAAACCCGCGAGATCTCGGAAAGATCTAAAGAAATTTGGATGCATTTAGTATATTTGTAATTCTTTGAAAATCACTAAGACCGACCTTCCCTACTCGGAATTGTTCCAACGTCAAGATTTTGAGATATCCTAACCTAAACGTGTAAAAAAGGTGACATGCCTAATCAACACAATACAAACACAATATTCAAATTCAACATTTGCAAACTCAATATTTAACAAACTCGACATGTTTAATCTCAACATTTGACTAAATCAACAAATAATATAAAAAATACAATGGTCAAACATTATATTACAACAAGAATAAATATAAATTAGAACAATTATTAAAATGTCATGTGCATTCAACACAATCATACTGCACTAACACATACCATTCAACAGTATATCTATCATCACCTGACCTATCCTAACATAACCTAACCTAACCTAATCTAACAGAAATACATACTAATATAATGGAATATCTCCGTAGACAAACGCACAATATTCATAAAATTCTTTAATACCTTTGTATTGTTGACCATTATTAACATGGATTTAAGAATTAAATTATGTTACGATTAATGCTATTGCACTTGATTTTAAAAATAAAATATAATTCATTAAACTAAAAATAATCTTGAATTTCTTAAATGTTAAACTTGCAAATATCGAATTTCCTAAATGTTGAGTTTGCCGAATGTTGAGTTTGCAAATGTCAAGTTTGAATATTGAAATTGCAAATGTCAAATTTTCATAATGTTGATTAGACCTGTTACCGTAAAAAATAGAATTTCAAACCCATTTTCGGTAAGTTTTTGTGGCAGAACAAAATTTTTATATGTAATTTGAGAAAAGCAAATTAAAGTGTCTTTCCGAAGGGTTTAACCCAAACCTGGTCGCAGAATTGCTAAATCACGTCAAGATTTCGGGATATCCTAACCAAAAGTGCAAAAAACGAAAATCATAATCGCACCTTGACATAAACTTTGATAACTCGATGAAAAAGAATTGAATCGGAATTACTATAAGAGTACTTTATAGCTCATGAATAGCGCTTTATTATGCGTTCTGCCAAATTGCGAACAACAATTTTATTCCGCCACAAATACTTCCTGAAAATGGACAAAAACAGATCGTTTTGCACTTTTAGGTTAGGATATATCAAAATCACGACGTGATAGAATGAATGGGAGCTAGCTTTGATACAGCGCATCAAAACCCATTGGGGTTACAGGGTATGGAGATCGGCCTCATTTTATTGACCTATGCATTTACAGTTTTAATATTTTAAATATTTTTTCAACGTCATAGCAAAATTATCCCAGTATCACAAAGCTCTTGTCGTGAATTGTAATATTAAAATATAATACGTTACAAGCACTACCTTACTGTCATCCTACGGATGCCTTGATTTCCACAAATCTCGAATTCACTACATTAAATTTCCATAGTTTACTAGAAAACACATTGTAGGTCAAAAATTTGTAAATTGTAACGCGTATATACAAAATATAAAACCATGCATAATTCTTAACAAACCCTGTCTTGAAAAAGATCTTGGAGCCAAGCCTTGACCTGATGATTCCACATACAGGTTCGTACATGACCATTGGTCAATGCGTTCACGGTGCTGAAAGAAACCGCGATTCAGGAATGTTGGAACCGTTGATCGTATATGATTTCGCATTTGTTTCTCTGCACCACTAACAATCGAGTCGGTGCACGAGCCCGGAAATCGTTTTTGTCGGTGAGATTCAGCGCACTTTTTTTGGCGTGCCCGAAATAATCGGGCTTTCTTTCCTCCCAGTAAGATTTCAGTAGGACCGAAATTTGTTCGAGAAGATGGAAAAGATCTCCGGGTTCCTTGACTTCCGACACAGATTTTTTTTAAGGTTAGGTGCAGTGAAATTTAAACACGCCTTGCATCATGAATGAATTCCGCCGACTTTAAAATCTTTTCTTTCGTGCTACAATTATAATTAGTTTGATTATTTCGTTATTAGTCGTCAGGAGTGATTTTTCTCTTTAATTAATTATTTTTTGCATTTTTATAATTCAGGCTAATTGAAATAAGAGTTGAGCAAAGTTGAACTTGAAGTGTTTTTAATGTGAAAAATACGCCTTTATTTGTTTATAGTGTTGCGTCTGAAAAATGACGATGTCCGCGTAATTTGGTAACTTCTTAACTTTTTCTGCAATCTCATCAGCAACCGAACAAATATGAAGAGTACAATTTTTATAAAGATCAGTCTCATCATTTTATACGTATTTTAATTTGTTAAATCCGTGTATCCAAATTTTCCAAAATTTACCAAAGTTTTCAAAAGTTGGAAAAGCATTGATGACATCAGAAAATCTTACTTAGATTTCCCGTTTTCAATTGGGGTGCACCTCAAAAACCCGACAAGTCACAAAACAGTCACTTCAAAAATCCGACATTCAAACACCAAACATTTAAAAAATCAGACATTTCAAAAAGCAGACATTAAAAAACTAGACGTTTCCAAATGTATATATCCTGAAAATGTAATTAATGATTGAATTCTAAATGTGATTAATAAATAATCCGGAGATCAAACAGATTTGACCTTCAAGTGACCTACACAATTTTTTACCTTGAAATGACCTTCCATCTGAGACCTTAAGGGCGGCGATCCCAGATCATTTTTGCTATGCAGTAAACGCACCAATCGGGAGTGCGCATCAAAAACCCTACAAATTACAAAACAGACACCTAAAAAACCCGACATTCAAATACCAGACCTTTCAAAATACAGACACTCGAAAATCGCACTACATAAAAAATAAATATCTCGGTTCGCCGTCCTTGAGGTCTCACTGGAAGGTCATTTCGAGGCCAAAAGCGTTTGACCAAGGGATTAATTTTGTGGGTCACTTGAAGGTCAAATTAATGAGACCCCCGGATTATTTATTGAACACACTTGGCATTCAATCACATTTTCAGAATATGTACATTTTGAAATGTCTGGGTTTTCGAATGTCTGGTTTTTTAAATGTCTGATTTTTAAATGTTGTATTTTTGAAATGTCTGTTTTGTGATTTGTTGAGTTTTTGAGGTGCACCTCCAATTGGAAGGGTGTGTGTATTTTAAAATGTCGGATTTTTGAATAGCTGTTTTTTTAAATGTCTGTTTTTTGAATGTCGGGTTTTCGAAGTGTATTTTTTTTTATTGTTCGGGTTTTTGAGATGCAGTCTTCAATTGTAGGTATTCACATTATACAGAATATTTGTTGATAAATCAAATTTGACCTTGAAGTGACCTTCAAGAATTTCTTCAAGAATTGACTGGAAGAAATGGTCAGTTATGTTGACTTGTTAGGTTGTAGAAAACCACTGGCGCCATCATTACTCTCTTTTACGCGATATTTGTGAGCACAGATACTAAACCACTTATTGCATGGAATTAAAACAATTTCGTTCTTAGTATTGACATTTTCATCAAGTGAGTCGTTTTGGTTTTCAGAATTTGTTCGAAATCGTAAAAAATCTGGGTTAGACTCACGATTGACAACACAGGCCAACAAAATTTATACACAGAAATCGGACTATACTTTTCCTACGGTTTTCGATGCGCTGAATCCAAATTGGCCGTAAAATTGTTCTATTACGTCAAGATTTTGAGATATCCTAACCTAAAAATGCAAAAAACAGGTTTTTGCTCATATTCGGTAAGTTTTTGTGCCGGATCAAAATTATTATTTGCAATTTGGCATGAACGATATTAAGGTGCTATTTGTCAGCATTAACATTCTGTTTTAGTGATTTCTATGCGATTTTTTTTTATCGTGTTACCGAAGTTTTTGTCAGGAAACAATTATGATTTTAATATATTAAATAATTGTGCAATTGTGTGAAAATAACTAACACACTGAAACCGAATTTCTTGCTAAAATGTGTTCTTTTACGTCAAAATGTTGAAATATCCTTACCTAAAACCAGATTAAATCGCATTCATCGGAAACCTGAGTATATTTTTCCGACGGTTTTCGATGTGCAGAATCAAAATCTGGTCCTATAATTTCTCTATGACGAACAAATTGTGGATATCCTAACCTAAAAGTGCAAAAAACGAAAATAATAATTGTGCCTTGACAAAAACTTCGATGGCTCATTGAAAAAAAATCGTATGAAATTACTAAAAAAGCTTTTTAAAGTTGATATAACGCTTTAATCTGGTTCTTACCAAAGTGTGAATCAGCATTTTGTTCCTCCACAAAAACTTACTGAATATGAGCAAAAACAGTGTTTTTTGCATTTTTAGGTTAGGATATCTCAAAATTCAGAGGTGATGGAACAATTCTGCGGCGAGATTTGGATTCAGCAATATTACGATCTTTGGAAAAGTATAGTTCTGTTTCTGGGTATGGAGATTGGCTTCATTTTGTTGGCCTGTGCAATTTATACATTACCCCATGACATAAGATGAATTTTTTCGTCTACTGTTGGAAGAATTCCTAAAATTCCTGAAAAAAGACTCAAATTTCTCAATTTTGATTGGCTCACCAAATATCTCGAAATACATGAAAAGTAGTCCGATTTGATCCACAACAAATATCTCTCAAATAGGTGGTACTTAAGAAAACAGAATTGAAATCAGATTCGAATGTCGATTTCGCAACCGCAAACAAAAGCATCATTCGGCGCAGTTCCCGTTACGAGAGTGCGGTCTCGCAGTGTGAGAGATTCCCTCACACCGTGACCAAGGCATCGATAAAAACCGCACGTTCGAAACCAAGGATAATTTGCATGCCATCCCCCGACAAGCGTAAAAACAAACGCAAACACGCGCGAAATCGAAAGTTCATATTATTCGCGTCCGTGCGAAATTATCGTAGCGTTTGCGGGAACTTTCTACGCGCGCTTGGTCGCACGTACATACCGCCATGTAATTTCCGGAAGAAGCGCCGCGGTACTTGGGGCCCAGTTACCATCGGTACAGAAAATAATTAGCCGGTACTAGCATCACGACCGCGGAAGGTCGCCGACGTATCTAGACAGATAGTGATGCATAGTGATCTTGAGGAAGAGAGAGGATAAGGCAAATACAGAGAGAAATATACAGACACACATTCAGACAGATAAAGACAGATAAATACAGTAAGAGAGACAAAGACAGAAACAAGGAGAGAGATAGGAGTTGCAGATGGTGGGGAAGGCCGAACGAGGCTGTTCTACTTTAATGGCAACATAGGATGTGTTCTTAATCTGGAACGAATCTGCGAAACGCGGATTTAAGCACTTATTGTCTATGACACTTTTTAAGTATATCTAAAACAATACTAATCCAGAGAGAAAGCGTTACAATTCAAAATTTCAAACATTTTTAAGAATGCGGTTCAAATTGTCAGACAGTGTTTATTTTTATCAAACCAGTAGGGAAGTAGACTCGGTGAATAATTGTGAATTGAAATTTGACACAATGCTATTTGGCAATTGTAGCTATTGAACAGGAGAAGAAATGAAACAATCAATTCCAAGTGGTTCTATTTAATTGAAATACAAAATTTATGAAGATTGGATGAATGTACAATTTATATACTCAAGTGCGGTTTATCCCATAACACAGGTCAACATGGTTTTGTTTTTGGGAAGCTGTGGGTCATTTCCGACATAATTTTGCGCGCAGAATCAGAATCCGAAGTCAGAAGAGGCCAATCACGTAAGGATTTTGAGATATTTGAGGTTATTTACTCGAAAAACGCGTTTTTTTGCTATTTTTGAGGTTGTGTACAGAAGACAAAACATTTTTAGGAGTTTTTCCTTTCATTGGGTCATGTGGTACTACTCTTTTTCTTCAATATGGGATGCGCAGAATTCCATTTCGACTCTTCTTCACCAAGATACGCCAATTTGAAATTACCATATACATTTAAAAAAATTTACCTTGATATGCTCTTGGAGAACAAGCTCAAGGTCAAAATCAATATCATGAAACCTATATAAAATATGGATACTAATAACTAAAATCACGTTTCAGTATTGGGACTGTTTTTTTGATAACGTTATGGAATATATCTCGTAAAAAATCTTAGATGGTCGAATAAAACCTCATTATGAAGATTAAAGGTAGTACTAAAAGATGCAAATAGTACAGACGGCCAAACAAATTGTTGCGTACTGTACGTAACCTCAAATATAGCAAAATAACGCGTTTTTCGAGTACATGACCTCAAATATCTCAAAAACCTGACGTGATGGACCAATTCTGATTTCGAGTTTGGATTCTACGCATATAATTACGTCGGAAATGACCCACAGCTTCCCAACAACATCCAAGACCCTCTTTTTTGTAGATCTATGTAATTATTAGGAGACAATATCGTTACAAGTGCGTAGTTTTAGTGAGCATTCTGAAATTGTATTCCTTTCAGACTAGCATTTTTGTTATTAAAATTGAGTAATAGTTTTCTATTCGTTAGATACGTTATCTCCAATGAAAGCTTCCTAATGATCGTTCTAATTTTCTGAGAAAACTGTGTGAATCTGAAAACTTAAAGAATAGTATGAATCAAAAATGTCAGGATAGATGGACTGTCTCGCTCAAAAGACGAGCAACGCACGAAATTTTAGCTTCAAAGGATAGAATTAGCTCTAAAACGGACACCATTCACTTCTCTGCACAATTTCTAACAGGACATGAAAATTTCAAAGCAAAACTAGCCTGATTCCGATTAAAGGAAGATGGGTTGTGCACGTCTGGGGGAGACGATATTGCACCTGCTCAATGTATGTTCAAAATACACGGGATTGAGAAATGAATTGAAAACTGAGTTAGAGAAGCAGGAAAATGAGAAGTTACAACTAAAATACCTGGAACAAGAAACCAAATATTTAGGAAATATGCGAAAGTTTTTCCGAAGCAAAAAGAACTACTTTAACAGACAGGCCTAGCCTTGTGGGGTGTTCATATTTTATATCCTACTTTTAAGTGTTATAATTAAAACTTCTATGTACATTGACCTGAAATAAATAAAAATGAAATTCGAAACAGCAAAAGCAATAAGGTTAAAAATGCAGTCCGAAACGGTGATAGTAATAGATACCAAATGTAAACAGCAGTCGAAACAACGTCTGATCTAAGCAAACAACAAATCCAGTTATAGAAATATAGGTACGTTTCGTAGAAGTGCAACCGCTCTGAGAAGATTCTATACCAGCAATGGTATAGACGAGGTTTGGAGTCCTTATAAAACTGTAGGTCCAACCTGGAAAAAAGAAAAAAGAAAAACAATGCAATGAAATAAGAATTCTGCCACAGAGCACCCAAGGATCAAAAGTGGACATTTGGACGTCCTCAGGAGCACCCCAGGACATCCCGGTAGGGATTGTGCTGTTCGGGCGAAAAACTAGTCACAGAAAAATGCTAGATTTAGGTAGTTAACGCTCCTAGCCAAAAGGAAGCACTCAAATATTAGAACTACACTTTGAATGAGCACTCTTAAATTAATAGCAGTTGGTAGTAAATATGAAAGTACCTATCGCTGGTGTGCAATTGATTGGCACAACAATAAGATATATGATAGTATTGGCATTTGATACATTTTGGTAACTGATTTCTTTGCTTTGGTGTTAGGATAGTTGTATTTATGTTACTTTTTCATTTTGTTTGGTATGGATGGGTGGATTTACTCGATGCATCTGCAGTTTTATAATGACTCGGAACCTCCTGTGTACCATCGATGTCATAGGGTCTTCCCAAGGCAGATCCACTTCTACTAAGCATGGCTTCTTTCAATAAGTGCAAGGGCGGTTTCTCTATACAAGATGCAACTATTGGTTTTTTGTTGCGGTCATCCCAAATATTGGATACTTTTCTTCTTGTACAGGTTATTTTAGCCACCACCTCTAGCAGTAACTTCTTAAAATGTAATATGAACTTTTTAACGAATATTTTATTTTCTTATTAAAATAGTAATATTTATTACAATTGTAATAAGATTTACTACTAATGAGTTCTCAGTGTACTTTGAATAATTTTGTCAGTTTATTTATATATATGTAAATGATTAAATATAATTCTTCGTCATTACTAAACATTTCTTGTATTTATAGGTAGTAATCGTGATAAAAAGAAAACTAAAAAGATATTTTGCTTTCTTATCAGTGATTACAATGAAACATAAATATTTGCAAAAAATAATTTTTACTCGGGAAAGAATGACTTACCAAAAATAAAAGTAACATTAAATTGTTTTGCAGAAAATATTTTGCTTATAAATTGCTTATGCAGAAAAGCAACCATCTGAAATAATAAAACGGCATTTTAAAAGAATGTTAGAAAAATGAAATGCTTTAATTTATCTTAAATTCTTTTCAAGTCAATGGCCTGATGGTTATCAATTAAAAGTTTGAAACTTTCTCGGTTGCCTCGTCTACTGTTTCAAACTTCCGGGCTTTCTCCACGTTATTGATACTCATTTCTTTATGTGATATTTGGTCTTACTTATTAGTATATCACCGAAAGTTTGTAGTAACAGAATTGAAGCCCAACCGTCTTTTGTGAGATTTGGGTAATCTTATTGGCCGAGACTTTATTATTAATAATTAATCAAACTGCAACTTTTGCCAAACATCTACAACAAACAATTTATCGTAATGGCAAAGACTTAGAAACTCGAAGCAGTGATGCATGTCAAGTTCTAAGCGCATTTGAAGTTTGTATTTCATTTTTTAATTTTGTTGGAGTCAAAGGAACGACTGTTATCAAGGAGCTTATTTAGCAGTATCTTAAATGTTAATTGTACTGCAAGAAGAATTGTATTAAAATTCAAAAATAAAAATTGAGAAAAACAAAAACAAGAAAAGTTAGTTTCGAATAACCGTAGTGGTCTTGAATGGTTATATTTCCCTTCGGTTCCATATTTTTAAATAAAATAATCAGTAATGATTGATTATGACTTTTTAAAGTAAAATTCATATCAAGCAAATTAATCTAGAAATATACAGTCGTAATGTCGGTCTGCATAACATGTCGTGAGACGCGTGTAGTCATTTCCAGTCTTAACATGAAATTTTCCATTTTCCATGTTTAATTAGGAAAGTGATCTTGAAAGTGATTTCAGCATTGGTATTATCGTGATTACTTCGTTTAATAACTGTTTTGTAATATATTCTAGACAAATTTACAGGTATAATGTTATATTCTTTCTTTCTTCAAAAGTGATAAATTCAATATTTCATATATCAGTCTCTTTGTCCACTAGAGTAAATTATTAAGGTGGCAGTTGTCCCATACCTACCCGTCTTTCTATATCGACCTCCCTGTGACCCTGGGAAGTGCATTGAAATTGATAGTAGCGTGACTAGAACGCTGCCATCAACTACGCGACGATATATTCGTAGGTCCCGTCTATGCTTTTCATTTTATTCAAAGGTTATCATGTCCGATTACATTTTGACAAAAGTATAATGCAAACATCGAATCGAATTATATTTATAAAAAATTATACATATTATTTGAATTAGTCTCGAGTTACAGTAAACGACAATAAAGAGACCCAAATACTTTCATAATATACTATTATTTGAAGATTGATTTATTTCAAAATAATGATTGCTCGATACTAATGCGGATAGAATGGAAACGAATCAAAATTCATTTAGATTCAAAATTGCACAAGGAAAGTACAATATTTCGAAATTCGATCACGCAAATAGAACCTTATTCATTCTTCTTTTGCACTAAATGCGTGCAAATTACTTAGTACTATTGGCTGACGCAACGGTAGCTTTCTTTGCCGTATAATATGAGCTCTACAGAACTCGAGATTATATGAATAGATAATAAAATGTAAAATTAAGAAGAAAATTGCATCATAACCGTTTGTAGAATACACATATTTCTCTGTGTAATTGCAGAACAAGTGAAATTGCGATCTATTAAAATATTAAACATATTATGATTCTCTTTTATTCAAAAATATTGTTGCATGTGACAGTTAACTGGTGCAATTTACGAATAGAACGTATTTTAATGAAATTTACATTCGTAGCTATACTAATTTACACGTCACTTCTGCATATATCTTTGATATTGAAAAGTATTAGACGACTTTTGTAAACCCCACGGCTAATTTTAACATAAGTGTCGCACTTGTTGCAATAATGAAGCAAGCGTTTATAATCCTTGGTACGTTTGACCTTTTATGTTAACTTATTTATAATTGTTTAACATTAATTAATAATTAATCCATAAGTTATAATAATATTATAATTGTGCGCATCGGTAAATGGTAAAATGGGTACTATTTTTATGTGTCAATCATTTCAGTGTATAAAGTTTACTCAAGCTCCCTATAATCTCTAGTTTTTCAGTTCATGTACACTTCAAACATGTTAACTGTCATATATAATTTCTGTTAATAGAAATATAATTTCCGTCGAAATTTCAAGAAGTATATTGCCCTAAGAAAGCTGGTATAAAAGGTATCATATATCACTGATTGATCATCAGAAAAGTCCCGATCAGGAGTATTGCCAATATATTTGCTTTGCGGCAGGAATAACAAAATAGATAATGTTGAGAATTTGAAGTTGAATTTTTACATTAAATGATGCAACTATATATAATAGTAGATTATGTGCCAAGGGCGCAACTATCGATCTGCGACCATTCTGAAGTTTATCGCCCGAGTGAATTGAGGGTAACAATCATACTCGTATCGATATTTCGCCCGTGACCAATAATGTAGTTTTTGATCCGATTGTCGCAGCCGAAGGTTTTGCCCTAGGCCGAGAAATCGAGTTTTACGGCCGGAGGGTTGAAAATTGTTTATATGGTTTTTAAATAAATTTAAGGGGCTGTTATAGAGATTCCACATTCTCAAGCATGCTACTTAATTTCTATTTACTTGCAAACATACGTTTTTGAGGTGTTATACATTTAAGTGCAATCACACGTTTTTGAGGTATTTTTCGAAGTTGAATCCAGGCCTAATATAAAGAATCTAGTAACACCAAAACAACCTTTATACCTAATAGTCACAGTGAGCTTCAAGCATTTCTTGGTTAAACTAAAATGGCGATGAAAACAGCTATCAGATCACGATTGGTACATCATTCAAGATCACAAAACCATTCTGACTGAAATCGTAACTTATCCCCTTTTCGAGAAAATGTAATATTACAATTTCGAAAAATGAAAAATGAAGAAATATTGAAAATGTTTTCGAGAATGTATTCATATTCATGAGAAAACAATTTTGTGGGCTAAAAAGCTTAAATTGGTGCCAAAAAATGATCAAGGGAAAATATTTGAAAGAAACGCATGCCGCAAACGTTTGCGGACAGATTAGAATGATCCAGAAATTTATGGAAGCAATGATTTTCTTCAGATAGTTCCATTTATATCAGTTTTCAAGGCCATGAACAATGTAGTTCGAGATTGTTCTTCAACGTCAGAAATAAATAATAACAATTTGGATAAGCATATTCACGAATTAAATAAAATATATAAAAGTACAGGAATTTCCGAAACTTTAAAAATGCACACAATTTTGAACCATTTATAGCATCGCTTACATTTTTTTTGTAACAAAGGGTTTGGATTTTTTACACACCGTTACACCTCAAATTAAGCACTGTAAAGGGCTTAATTTCAGTCTAAAATTGAGCTAATAATTTTCTTAAATGAAGTCAGTATTTGCGCTTAAGTCTTACTTTCAGAGAGCAAAGTTTAATTTTAGTCGGGATTTAGGCTTAAAGAAAAATTTTTCGGTCATGTCACACTTAAGTTAGAGAATTCTTATTTCAAATCTCAATATCGAGTTAAAGTAAGTTTATAAAACAATTTAAGAAAATTAGCACAATCTTAGGCTGAAATTAAGCCTTTTACGGTGCTGAATTGAATATGTCACAATTTTAAGACTATTTTTTACTGTGTAGAGAGTTCTTGAAATTTTGGGAGCATCACAGAATCAATTCGACGACAAAGGGCACCTATTCTACGAGATTAAAAAGGGCTGTTGTTGAATTTTCCGCGCAACAAATTTTGATTAATAATTCGAAAAGTTTTCAAGTTTTGTTCCAACATTATAACAAAAACAAATGATTAAAATAATCAAATCCAAACAAAAAAATTAAAAAATTATTTAAAAAATGAAAATAAATAAAAAAATAACAAAAAATACGAAAAAATGGAACTATACTACGACCACGTCCTCGTCGTTGGTTCTGGGTTAGGCAGAGAGTAGTAGACTAATAAATTAAAGAAATAAATAGTAATCATAAATCTTATATTTTTCGAAAATAGTAATTTTACATTTTCTCAAAAACGGGATCAGTTACAATTTAAGTACGAACGGTTTTGTGATCTTGAATGACACACTAATTATGTCCTGATAGCAGTTTTCATCGCCATTTTAGGTTAACCGAAAGATGCTTGAAGCTCACTGTGTAGTGTAAAATCAGAAAGCCATTCATTTGTTTGCATAAATGCTTTCGAGAGGGCTTCGTGTTTTGAACGTTGGCTTGGGACCGACTATGTACAGTTGTTTTTTCTTTCTTTGGTTAAATAAGAGTAAATTTATATTAATTATAAATATTAATATCAAAACTGTCTTAAAAATAAAATAATATAGCCTCAAGCAAACAAAACAATGAAAAATATGTGAAAATGGACAGAAGGGTTTAAATGTTCCCTTAAATTGTACTAAAAATTGTTTACAGTATTAGAAACAGAAATATTTGAATCTAAAATCCAAGATTATCTTTCGCGCCAAAATATTGGTTTTGCGGCAGTCTAAAGGTTAAACTAGTCAAAAATGAACTGGTCTGATCGTCCCACTTATTGAGTTCTGTTTTGGAAATCGTAGACTTTGTTAATTGATAATTTTATATGCCATATAGAGTGAAATTATCATTTTTTTATGTTTATAAAAACAAAGTAAAGAGCGTCAATTTATACCGAATTTGCTAACATTAAAAAATTGAGGGAAGTTCTTAGACATTATTAGAGTCAGTGTTTTACTTATATTACATTTTCTCTCAAATTGTGAAGAATGGTTTGAAGTAAAATTTGATTTCAAAGGTTGCATTGGGTCATCTTCACCTTATAACTATTTCTAGTGTAGGCAGAAAATAATTCCTTTAATATTAAAAGATTTTATTTGTTAAAATAGTGTCAGTCACTGTAATTTCCAGAATTTAATGACATATTTAGGTTACAAAAATCTAAAAGCATTTTATTTTAGAGGTAATTTACTAATAGTTTATTAATATTACTATAATACTTTCAGTTGACTTGCACTTAAGGTAGTTATTCCCCGGGATATCATTTATTGTGGTCATATTGGAGAAGACTATTTTATAACATATTCAGAAAATATATTATGGATAATATTGACTAGAACAGCATTATTGCTCTTAAAAAAATGTGCAAAAATGAATTGTAAAACAACTTTTGTTATTGAAAAGTTAAAAAGAATGTTTAAAAAACGATGGATTTTACCGAAGGATGGCTTATTTTTTAGAATAAATGATTCTCCATAACTTCACCTAATTTTTACACGTATCTAAAGTTAATCCGATATATCTCCATTTATTCGAAAAAAATATCAGATTTTTCATTTTATTTTATAGTTGTCAAGAAGCTTTGTCTCGAAAATGTGAGCCAACATGCGTTAAAATCCATTTACATGCATTCTTTTTGAAAAATGGTTTAAAACTGTTTACAAGTTCGTAAGCATACAATTTGAGGACTGATGAAGACTAACAAGACGTCGAAACGTAGATAAATACACGATATTTACTAAAAATCGAATTTTAATGTTACCATCATTCCAAAATGAATGATGGACAAAACAAAGAAAGTCCTATAAAATGTCATGTTAAAGAAAATAACAAAGGGTGTCGACTTTGAAAGGAATACGAACTGACGTTCCTTTTATCAAAGCTTACACCTAACGTGTATTTTTATTTATTATGTAATGAAACTCCAAACTGTAGATATTGTGTAGAACCTTTACGTAAATGTGTACTTATACCGAAAATAAACCCGTTTATCGTGTTCTGATGGGAATGAATATAATCTTACGAAAAATTGCATAAGCGGTAATAATTATTCTATTTATTGCGCAAGAATTATAGAGTAGAATATGTAATTTGGAAACACCATTTTCATGAAACATTTTCCTGAAATTATATTGTAACTTTTCGATATAATCGCTGGTAGTCGAGTTCTATAGATTACATACGATTGGAAGTGCATAGATTATACGATTACGAGTGTGAAAACGCTAACGGTCTTTTAAAAATTTTAATTTCACGCTTCATTATACCTAGGCGATTTAATCACGATAATACTAGTTAATAAGAACAACGTTCTTAATTTTATCCCACAAAAGAATATATCAAAAACATTTTGTAAACAACTAAAACAAACAGGATTCGTAAAACACTAGAAATCCCTATGAAGTTAGTCAATTATTTGAATAAAGTCAATTGAGTGTAGTTAATTCAACTAAATAATTGTTTCATCCGTGTCAGGATTTAATTGTGAGAAATTCTAGCTATATTAACGGCAACCTACTATTTAGTCAATATTACGAAATTTTTCCTCATTGTAAAGTGAAATAATTTGTAACATATCAATAATTTTACTCAATTTTAATTTCGAAACTACCTGATAAAAATGAATATTTATTGGACTTTATTGAACAAGGAATGACACATAACAACGCTACGATTTTTTTATATAATTAATGTAGTGTTTCATAATAATACAGCATTTCATATCGTGACATTACCGAGGTGTATTTCACGAGACACTGCACAAAGGAATTTTTTAAGCCTTTCAATTAATCTTCTTGCAATCCCTAAGCTAAATACTTTCGCTTAATTAGTATTATATGCCGGAATAACTCAACAGAAAGAAATCGATTGTCAAGCAAAAAGGTCATGTAATGCAGCGGTTAAAAAAAGGAACATTCTAACCGCAGCACTGCGTAGAACACAAATCATTAAAATTCAGCGTTTGATCTGGTCTTGGTTAATTAAAAATTCAGCTTCGTAACGGTAGAGATTGTATCGACCTAGGCGATATTGAGACAACCGGGTCGAGAAATTCTGGGCAAGTATTTTAAACGCTTATTTCCTATCCGTTTAAATCTGATAAAATGTCGTGTAATGCATGCTATAATTTCACTTATCGGTGCAGTCGATTTTGAGGATATGTAACAAAAATTCATAGCGAGCTGAAAAATGTCAGTATGTAAAATACATGTCCAGTAGGCTGCCATTTTGCAAGAGACAAGTTTCTGAAATTAACGGCGCTATCTCTTAAAACGATCTGATATATTATATGATATATTATGTTATTAATTTAAAACGTCTTTTCGACGTTTGTCGTATTAACGTTTCATTCTTTTTGTTAGTTTCAGTAAGCAGTAGCTAGTTATATTACAACATATAGTCCTTTATTAATTATGTTTAATTTACTTCCTTGCAGTTACATTTTTTGTACTTGTGTCCGAAGCTGAATGGATTGTGATTGCTTTACGCGAAGGAAAAGATTGCTCACTGTAAAGAAATATAGTTCAATTACAAAACTGTCCCTTTTAAAGCAACTGTATATTTATTGTTCCTCTTCCCTATATGTGTTTTTCTTATATTGATATCGACTTTTTATTCACTCTTTACTGCATCGGTTTAGACATGATGTTTTCGATGCATATCGCACAAATATTATTTTTAATTTTGAAATTTCGCACCTTACTGAGTATGTTCTACACGCGACATCTAATTACGATTAAGACTGGATTGTTTCAAGATTATAGATTCGTACGAGACGAGACTAGACAAGAATTCGTCAATCTTGATCTTGATTTCGGAAAGTCTTCAAATATACATCTCGAATTCGAATATTCGAGATTTTTTAAGACCTGCTCTCGATCTTGATCTCGAGATCTCGTCATGGTATTAAAACTAAATAAGAGGTTTTTATTTTAGAAGCAAACGCCAAAATCAGACGCTTTTGATATGGTTAAAACTTAATGATTATGTCGGATGAAGTAGAAATAAATTGTGCATAATTATATAGATACATTAAATATATCAACAGGTATAATCTAACTTATATTCACAACATAGATCACTACAAGTTGTAGAGCTTTTAATGGCTTGGATCCATTTTAGCACATATGTCAACATTTTCCTAGCCCAACGGTTGGCCCAGGCTAGTTTTCTATTCGTGTCTTCTCTTCATCTGAATTATAAAGAAATAAAACGCAGCGGAACAACTACTTTCCCTGATTAACTCGATCGTTTCTAAAATCACAAGGATTGCTACTTAGATCAGCTTGCATACCTTACTGTTATAAAAATAAGAATTTGTTCACTGGGGAGTGCAGAAAATTATTGAAATAACAAGGAATCCTTATCAAAATGTCAATAAAGATAACTTTTTGTTAGTAAATGATATCTTGATTAGCTTAGGAATGATACATTAACGAATTAGTCATGATTCTTAACTGTGAAAGTAAGGTTACCTATAGTTGTTATAGAAATATTATCCGTATTGCGATAAATAAAAAATACTATTTAAAATGGCAAGGTGTACGTATGTATGAGTTAACACAATTGATGACATAGATTATACTTTCTTATTTTGTATAGTTTAATGTGTATAGTTCTTAATCAAATATACAATTCCATAACGTAGAACAAACTAAGAAGAACTGACAGTTCTTATATGCACAGACTATTAAGATCTGCACAACTTTCAAATAAACATAACTATCCTGATAATGTCCAATGACATGTCCTTTACATTTTAGGCAAATATTTTACAAAATTCATCTAAGTACGTAGACAACTGTTCTAAACTTACAATAATAAACATTGAATTGGTAACGCACATTAATAAGTTTCATTGACACGAATGGAGTTTTCACTTTATTAAATTTGAATACGTATATGTATGAGAATTATCGCTATAAAAATGTGATCTTTTTTATACACTTTTATCTAAGATTAATTTCATAACATAATATGATCAATTATTTTATATTTGTAAGCTCTCTATATAGGTCTTGATAGATTTTTTGTATCTTACAGTATCGTAAGAAATATAAAATTCTTGTAAACAAGAGTGATTTCACTATTTTCTATTTTTCCAAACGGACCCGAGTAGAAATTTATTACGGCCCTGATCAGGGCCTGATCAAAAGCGTCTGCACAAATTTCTTCTCGGAGACATAACCCGGTACACTCAGCGGATTTCATATGTTCCATGTGAAATATATAAAATAATATAATATAACTATAATATAAAATAATCAAAATTGAATTTTCGACTGATTTAAATGCATCTATTTATACAGCAGAGTGCATAGCAATAAATTCAGCAATGAACTGGCCCTAAACCATATTAATAAAAATATATTCATATTTTCTTACTCGTTAAGCGCGATAAAAGCTTTACAAGCACCTAAAATTGATATAATAATTAATCCATATATCGTCAAAATTAGAGAAAAAATTTATTCTTATTTATCATTCGACAACTCAAACACCATCAATTTTTTTGGATATCGTCACATTCCGGAATTAAGATAAACGAAAGAGTTGACAGCCTTGCAAAAAAGCTACACAGTTGGCCTCTCTGGTAGAACCAAAGATTCCATGTACAGATCTTAATTCAGCTCGCTCTACTTTACACACAAGCCATCACACTTACAATAGATGAATCTCGGCACTAGGGCATCGAATTTTTCAAAATTTACCACATCCAAAGAAAAAACCCATGGTTTCATAAATTAAACCTTAAATGAGATTTTATAACTTGGATAAATAGAGCACGAGCAAATCATTACCACCTGTCGGCATTCTTAGCTCGCATTGGATTCGTAAGTGATCCTAAGTGTTCCTGCAGACATGAGACGGAAGATCTAGATCATATAATTTGGCAGAGCCCAAAACACGAATCAAACCGGATAAAAATGTTAAGAGAGCTTATAATATTACAATTCTATACACCACGTAAAATGAACACCTATTTTGCTATTCAAAACGTCATAGCGTTAAAAATAAGTTCCTTACAGATCACAAATTGCATATCTGATTATGATGTACAGAATGTAGTTAAGCTATATGAATATGTGTATTATACTAAATAAAACTGTATAAGGGTTTCATAAATAAATAAAAAAAAGAAAAAAAACGTTATTAATCGATGAACTATCTTTACATCGAAAACATTTTCACTCGAGATTATTTAAAATATGAAAGAATGTATCAAATATAAATTTATATTTATAATAAGATGCATATAATTGCATGGAAATTTTAATGCTGTATATTTTGTAGGAAATTCTTAAGAAATTTCCAACGCTACATTATTTACTATCCGAAATGAATTGAATATTAACACATCCGTATGACTACATTTGCAATATTTTCATGAAAAAGATCTCAACGTTTTGTTATAAAGGCAATCTATGACAACTAAGTATTAATGCGTTATTACGAAAAAGCAACCAAAAATTTTCTTAAAATACGTCATTACAAAAAGGTATTTAAATGTGCTCCGGAATTAATAGTGTTTAGTGTAGAATGTTTATGTGCGTTAAATGCGACGGCTTAAGTGATGCAAAGCAGTACAAATATTCATTGCCAATTCTTATTTGAGAAGAGAAGTAATTTATATTACACAATTTTAATTTAAATTAAAACGTTGCTAACGCTGTGAAGTTCAATATTGATGAAATTGTCTCAAATTGCATAAAAAAGTAAATAACCAATATCTTAAAAAAAATAACAAATTTCATTACGATTTAAAACATGATAGACATCATATCTCAAGCAATTATCGATTAAATTCATTCAAGTTTGACACAAATGCAGTTTATGATAAAGTTTGTGGAAAGCAGATCAATTATTTTTGCTTACTTATAACAGTAAGTCGATAACAAGTACCACGGACAAAAAGTATGAGAGATGTACATATATATTTAGAAGATGAGGGGACCAGTTGATACTGGGGTAAATCTATATTAGTTTAAACCTATAGAAGATGAAGATATTTATACAATATTTGGTCCTGCACGTTATTACCAAAATTTTCTATCGTATCATTACAGCCCACTTGTTACTAGCGTTGGCCGCTAAGGTGGAATTTTGTAGACGAATGCTACAAAAAAATACTTCAACTTTTCTAAATTGATAAAACAGATATTAAACTAAAAAATTTGTAATTGGTATAGATCTAAATAAAACATCAATAACCAAACATAAAAACAATAATAATATGCACAATAGTAACTAAAGTAATTTTAAGGAAATGGATACCTACTAATTTATGGTTTTGGCGGTTTTCATTTTACTTTCAGAGCATATAATTCAGTTATGATTCGTTTGATTCATACACATAAGTGAAAAAAGTCAAACTTTTGAGAATAGCTATAATTTTTTACAACAGAAAGAAACAAATCAAACCCTAGGATTAAATATGTCCAAAATAAACGTTTGTTTTTGCAGACACTACAGTGAGGCTTTTATATATTTTTCCACTTGAATCCGAATCCGGAAATCAAAGTTTTCAAAAGAGCTCAAAGGTTTTAGAAAAACTAGAGGAATTACTAAAAAATGATAATTCAAAATAAAACGGAACCTTTTTTTGACGAAGCATAGTGTGTTCTCTTTTTTATCTTCATACCGAATTCGAATCAAAAATTAAATGATAGACTGGTTTAATATAATGTCCTAAGGACATACTTTTCTCTGGTAGT
Organism: Trichopria drosophilae; assembly: GCA_030407085.1. Lineage (NCBI taxonomy): Eukaryota > Metazoa > Arthropoda > Insecta > Hymenoptera > Diapriidae > Trichopria > Trichopria drosophilae. The sequence continues at coordinate 189,329,687 of CM059583.1, read as the reverse complement.
CGACTCTTCTGAATTCGAATAATGCCTCTTTCAGGTACATCCGTTTATAGTATTTAGCAGTAATTTGCCACCATGTTATTATTCCAATATGATTTAAATATGAAAAGGTGTGATATTAGAAAAATTGTGTATCACTTTTAAGGGGCTGATCTGGACCAAAAGGCAAAAAATAAATAAACAAAAAGAAGTTAATAAAAAAGTAAAAAATAAAAAAAATTGGTTACATAACTAGCGCAGGGTAACTCTAAAGACAAATGATAAAGGAAAGTAGAAAGAATCCTAAAATATAATATAAAATTTTTCAAAAAGTTGTTTGAAATTTTGTATATGCAATTCTTAATTTTTATCCGACATTAGATTCGCATTCAACAATCACAAAAGCCAGAGAAAAACGCAATTGTGAGGAATCAATTAAATTTTTTTTTTTGTTTGGTTACGTACTCTCTGAATTTGAAACAGTTAAACTCTCTATGAAAGAATGAATATTCACTGATTTTCAGTGAAAATGGAGTCACTGTTCATTTTCACTGTTTCACCGTGATTTTCATTGTTTCAAATTCAGAAAGTGAACTTTAGATGTTAGGGTACATTGGCGTCTCTGGCAAACTGTCTTCATATTTATACAAGTTTTTTATATTTAAAACTAATATTCTTAACAAAATGGACTGTGATAAGGTTATACGCCATAATATTGCACCAGTCTGTCAGAATGACCTTCAAAATCAAATTCAGTGTGAGATAAATGAAAATACCTTATAACATTGTATTTTTGATGAGTATATTTTTTAATTGGAGTCACTATAATGAATTTAACTTCCAGGTTTGGGTTCAATAGTAAAAAGCACAAGGATGCTTTTTCTAACGTATTTGAGCAGTTCTCACATGTTTGAATTGAGATTCAAATTCAGCAAGAAAATACCTAGAAATGCACTATAATAGTGCATTTACAAACGGGTTTTTCTGAAAAGCAATTAACAGAATTGTGTACCTGAATACAAATACAATAGGGATCCAATTTAGCAATCTGTGAAATCATTTCTCAACATGTGTACTATAGCACTTTGATGTACTTTTCACAGACAAATCAATCTGATTAATTGTAGATAGTCTTTGATTGCTGAAAAACCATCTTCGTTTAAGATAAAATAGAACCATTAATATTATCTAACACCTACAGACACATTCTGATGAAGAGAAGCAGTTTTTGTATTTTTATTAACATGCATTCAAGTATGCGCATCAGATTACATAATCGGTAGATTACGTGGGATTAACTGAACTGTTAAGTTCTACAGTCTAATTACTCTCTAAGGATTCAACAATAATTTCGTTTAATATTTGGATTTTTATTTACCGCGGAGAACTTGTCCGATGCAATTAGTAGGACGAAAAAAAAACGATACTTTGTTTACTGTATACATTTTACTCAGTTATTTCACTAAGTAATGCATGTTATCTGTAATTCATTCTTTTATAATGCTCGATTCGTGCGTAACCATCGATTGAAAAAAATGTCAGGACTTAACACTTTCTCAGTATCCTGCTGCATCGGCTAATTTCCTACTTTGCATACCGCCACGCAAACACATAACCAACCACCTGAGACACATATCGACTTTCACGCTAAAGTTCATACGCTTCCGATAAAGATATCGGTACGAAATCCGGCGGGACTACTCGGGTGTAACCGGGTTTCTTTTTCGGCATAAATCGGAGTGAACGATTCCACGATAAACGACGATCTCAGCCGAGTATCTAATGGTTATAATTCCTATCTTCTGGTGATCCGATAAGATAGGTTGAGGATCCAGGACCGGCTAAATGTCAGCTGTGTCTGGCCATCGATCTCATATGCATGCGCACCTATCTAGTTTCCAACCCACTGAAAGTAATTGGATCGCCGTTAAAAAAGAAATCTGGAACGGGCGGCGGCTGATATCGCAAAAAGGAATAATTCACTCGCGTCAAGGGAAAGTCGAAAAAGTCGTTTGCGTATAGAAAAGCGGCGCTGGAGCGTGGCAGGCCTGCGAAGGTAGCTGCAAGGTAGTTCGAGGTGAGAGGAGTAAAAGAGAGTGGCGGGAGAAAGACGAAGAGAGCGAGAGGGATACCCGGAGGCTGCTACAGAGTAAAAAGATCCAAGGATCGAGCGTCGGTGGCAACTCGAGTAAAAAGGATCGATGATCCAAGCGGAGTCGCTCCAAGGTCTCGTAGAAAGGGACAGTTTTCGAGACTGGACTTGAATGACCTGGCCTCTGGATCACGCATTTTTCACAGAACGTTGACCTCTGGCTAAAGACTTTTCCGACACCTTAATGAAATCTTCGTGTCGATGAACCTTTTTCATTGATCATGATTCGACCTCCGGAGGTGGGAACTCTACACGTGCTGGAGACTCTCGAATCGTTCGCCTTTTCGGAGCACGTGTTCTCGCTGACCTGTTGGAGAATTGTTTTGCTGTTGAAATCGGCAGGAATTACGATTTGTAAACAAGATTTATTTCAGACGTCGTACACCAGCTGATTCCAACGATACACCAGATCGATACATTGATTTATCGAAATTGTTGCGTTCGGATGTATTATTACGATTTTTTATCCCTGGAATCTGTAATTGCAGCAATAAAAAAAATCTGGTTCTCGCGACTCGAGACATTTGCCGTGTTTGTTTTACTCCAGAATGAAATTCCCAGCGAATGGGTGTTCTTCGAGTGCACTTAAGTGCGTTCTCGGCCGAGGCTGTTTTAGTGCTCGACTTTATAGGTGATTACACCGGGAACAACGCGAATTACTATTTTGGAAAATTGACGTTTGCGTAATCGGCGTCGATTACGCATGCTTTGTTGTGTAGCCGATAGTGCTATGCCCATTAATCTCTAACTTAGGGAAGTCGAGAATTTCGCTTTTACTATTCGTTAATGGCTGGATGATGTATTCATTTAGGCAAGAAACATATTTTCACTTGCTTCAAGTATTTGTTTATTTTACTTTTTTTGTAATATGTTCACATTAAAAATAATATTGAATATGTAACCGATAATGTCATTAATGAAAGTTTTAACGAGGTTTTCAATAAATTTTGTTTAATTCATTTCGTATTTCTTAATATTTTGAACTGAATATCGAGCCACTTACCGTATGTAATGAACTTTTAGATCCTAAGTGAGAAACAAAAGTTCAATTTTAAAACATCGAATATAACTCACGACCAGACAAATATTTTGGCAGAGTACACAGAAAAAGTGAATAGATTGGTTACTGAAAACGAATCCATTGTTCAATTTGGTCCATCATATTAGGTGTTTGAGGTATCCCACCCAAAATATTCAATGGCCTGAAATGTATTAATGTAGTTAGGTACAAAATAATTGCGAACAAAATAAAAATATGTATATTGTTATCCTATGTAATTCATAGTTACGTAACCTATAAAAGATAATCTTTTACTAGACCACTCATTTTTATTTTCAAAATATCGGGAGAGCATATTATGTTCAAGAACGTATATGTTTCAATATGATAAATTAAATCATGCCATTCTGATGGTGTATGTGAACTGTAAACTTGAATTAATATAAAACGACTTACCTTCAGTGTTGTTTAACAACAACAGTAAAAGGAACTGGTAAAAAAGAAATATAAGAAAAATATGTTCAAAACTATTCTAGTCGATTATTATTCATGGATGAAATTAATTATATTGGTACTTTTCGTGCTTTGTCTGTGTTCTGATGCTTTCGTAATCAGCACCCCTTTCAGTGACATGTGTAATTAATTAATCTTTTGTGGAATTAATTACTAATTTCGTCTATTAATACTGATTTTAAATTATTCAAGAACTCTCGCAAGGTAAGCCAAATTAATTCCTCAAAGGACTTTTTTTATTAAGATGCCAGAGGAAAAGGATAATTCTTATTCATATCGATAATAACTTTAAATTTATTAATTATAAATAATGTTTTATTTGTTTACTATTTGAATTATTAAAGATTCTGAAGAGGGCTCTTATCGAGGCCGAAACATATTCGGTGTAGAGTTTTAATTTTTTATTTGATATAAACTTCCAAATAAAGGACCGTACTTTTCGAGATCCATTTCAATTAAATACTAATTTCAATCAACGATAAATAAGTTTAAAATTTTAAATATTTTAAGAGCATCTATTCACAGCCTGATAGAAATGCTATGTTCACAGCTGTAAGAGTAAAGTCTAATAGAATTTTCTCCACAGAATCCAAATATATTGAATTTGACCTAATTTTGACCTAAAATTGAAGGTAAACGGGGTAAAAAATTTTGTTTGTTTTGTGTGTCGTTTCTCGAAAAGTAGCAAAAGTGATTCGAATTTCAAAAACTATCGTATGTTCGTCGGACATATTGGATCGTCCATTTCTGGATATTTTTTTGCATTGCATTCTGTAAAAAATATATAATAATATATACATGTAAAAAATGTTCAAAACCACAGTTTTTTACTTCTTTGACCTTCAATTTTATCAAAAAGTGGGTCCACATCAATATTTTGGGATACACATTTGGATTCTGCGGGAAAATGTGCGGGAAAATCCTATCAGAATTGAGACTTCCTAGGCAGAAAACAACATTTTTTGGGCTGCGAAGAGATGCTCAAAATGTAATCATTAAGCTGAAATCGATTTTTAACCCCCCTGACCTTCAATATCTCAAAAACTAGAGCTTGAGAATTGGCCATTTTGGCGGTCATATTTGGATTCTGGGGCAAAAATCCTATCAGAATTTACTCTTACTTATCAAGCCACAGAATTTTGACAAATATTGAGCTGTTTCAATAATTTCTTCCAATATTCACATTCAAGTATTTAAAACTTAATATTAATTTTGAAAAATTGTCAATATTACAAAGAAGTTTAGAAGAACCTATAAAAAAAAGATTGCTTAGGCGATCTACGGGTAATTCAACCACCAACAATATTTTAAAATTAGTTTTGTAATAACTTTAATAGTTGCGACATTATTATCTTTTAAACAAACAACTATGAAAAAAATTAGTCGCACACGAATTTAATCTTCTTTTTATTTTTATGAATTATTAGAAGTTTCTTGGCTTTTCTATTTATTTATAAATTTGAAGCAGCATTTCATACTACCAAGTTACACCAATCGCTTCACAGAGATGAAATTTCACTTTAATGTAATTCACATTAAATGTGATGAAGTCTCACTGAAATTTATATTATAACAGGGAATTTCAATTTTCATTCCTTTAAGAAAAAAATAATGAATTACATTGAAATTAATTTTACTACAAGAGAATTTAAAGACCTCTCTAAATATTCAATTCAAATACTGTATTTTTAGGTTACAATAACAGATATGCGACTACTGTGAGAATGTCGAAATGTTATATTTTACAGGTATTTTTTTTTTCAGGGTAAAAGTAAGTATCGTTGGTAAAAGTTCAATTTTGAAAGCTTTTAAGCGGATGATAAACTAGTCCCGTTAACAACATCGTTTTCTAATATTTGAAAAATGAGTTGGATATACTAACAGGTGTTTTTTTAAAGCTAGTTTTTCGGTTGGAACAAATTTTGTGAAAAGGAAATTAATTCGGTGCATATAGGATGATGTATGAAAACCATATGAAATCAACCTGTCATTCCTTTTTATGAATCTTTTTTTTGTGACATTCAGGTATCCATATGAATGGTAATTTCAACTATTTTTTTTATTAATATTATATGAAAAGAATGTTGAAAGAAATTATTAAATCTGATTTTAATACATATTTTACAGTAAAGTATAAAAGAATATATCGTATGTTACCACTTACCAACTCATTTTTAAATAATTTTACGAAGGTAACACAAATTGCAAATTGTGCTTTATATATATAGATAACCTTACTGAGTTTTAATTAGTAATTGTACATTTAAATTAGTTATATTAGTTTATAAATAAATAGTCAAGAACTACTGTTTCAGTTAGTAAGAAATTGTACTACTAAAAGTAAAATGGTATAGAGATTCAAGTTTATTATCATAATTTTTTCGGAAAATAATTTTTTAATAGTTTTAAATTTGGATAAATTTATTAATGATTGAATTTTTTTCTTCCTTAGGCCTTCTTCTTTATTAATCCGTTTTCAAGCAACTTTCTATGTGAATTAAGCGTTTGACCAAAGTTTTGCATTTGATTTGACAGTTGAACAATCCGTTTAAAAATTAAATTGCATTTTTCAAACATTCTGTACTTATGGTAACGAAAAAATTAATATTTATAATCTAAAAAATTATTAAAAAATGCATGAAATTCATATATCTAATAAAATGCACACTATGGCATTTTCTTCTGTATACAAATATTTTTTAAAATAATTAATCTTGGTGTTTAGAACATGCAGCATAACAAATAGACCTAATTTACTGCTAGTTTATAAGTATTGATTAAGACATCATCACTTATAATAAATATATTATTATTAGTTTTGTAATACATCTAACAATAAATATTTTAATTCTATGTTGAGGTACATTCGACGTCAATCCGAATGGTGGCATGTAATGTTCGATTTTACTATGTAACCCGCAGTCATACGAAATTGTAGACTGTTCTTTTATAGTATATTTTGATGTTTATTTAAATTGAATGGAAAAGAAATCGTTAAGAACAGTACAATTCCTTACAGCTTTTAGAATTAATTTTGTAACTTTCTCTTTGAAAGTCAATGTACTTAATTTAACTGAATTAGTAGTTCCTAATGACAAATAAATATTGAGTAGTTTTTACAGTTATATCGAGTTCTATCCACACAGTGGTCGAGTTCTATCTACACAAGAAACTACTAAATATTTCGTTTCCACTAAGTAACTACGAGGTTAGTTAAAATAATTATCGTTACAGCTATTGTTAAATTTATTGATAAAAATGTAATATTACTATTAACAAATTATTAATTACAAATGTTACTAAATAGTTGTTATTATTATTTTTATTGTTGTTTTCGTCCAACAAAAATCTTTTAAAAATGTAAATATTACACAACGATTAACTCACATGAATATCCTCTATTAAACCGCTATCATTGTTTCAAACAAATGATAGTATTCATTACTAAAGAATTTTATGTTAAATATGATACTAAATAAAGAATCAGAAGGTAGCTGCAAACGAATTTCGCATTCAGTTTAAATTTTTGCAAATTGTAATCTCGAATCACTATCATCATCTAATAATAGATCATCTGTAAATTTAAAAATTATTTCTCTGGTATACTACATGAATTACTTTTCTTGTCTCCTGGCATCTCTTAGAAAAACTTAAACTTTATGTGAATTAATTTAGTATCACAAACAGTATAAATTATTTAATTATTTTGTTACTAATAATAGAAATTGTAAATGATACTAATCCAAATTTCACTTCCGCGATGTTTGTTGTGTCACTTATTATTCGAATATTATTATGTCTTACATGGCACTTGCCTTGAATTCATCCAAAATAGAAAATGACAAAAACATTCAGTGATGTTAACTTGTAAATCAGTAAATACACAACGTTAAACGCCTATGGCAAAATTGTATTGTGAATTTTAAGATTGTTTCAAATATGTATTACTTTTTGATAATCATTGGTGGTGAATGATTATTTTGCCTTGAATTTTGAAAATTTTCTCTCCATTCCAAAGTAAACTAATCCCTTACAATGCAGCTACACTATGAATATTTCAAAGAAGGAACCTCATTTATGATCTTAAATACTAATAAAATATAATACATAAAATGAAAGTGCAGCATATGTAATTTATAACGCGGCATAGCAGGATAATTTTTATTTTTAGTGCAATACGCGTGCGTTTATTTTAAACGTAGTTTCTTTCTTTTTCATAAAAATGTGCACCTTCAAATATTTTCCAACCTGAAATTAAAATTAATTTGTTGAATTCAAAGCTATCATTATTGCTCCATGTTCTTTCACGATGTTAGCGAGGGCCACACCTACCTATCAGTTAGTAAAACGAACACAATATTAAAACTAAGATAGATGACAAAATTCGAAAAGAAATTTCAGATAAAATAACTATAATTAACTTAAGAAAGATATAATCAGTACGTGATGAAATACGTAGATACATTTGCCAGAATATTATTGGATATGTTAATAATAATTGTAAGGGAAAACATACAAAACCTAGCTGTAGCAGCTAATCCTTATTCAGTAAAATGCATGAACTAATTAATATCATATAATAACAATATTTAGTAAATTATATATTGAAATTTTTCATTTATGGAATATAAGTTGCCTTTAAGTTTCAAATTTCTGGACTTTGAAGCAACTCACTTTAATTAACGGGTTTATTTTGATCCTTTAAACAAGGACTGAATTTCCTTTTTTTTTTACTTTTTCTGCAAATTTCTTCTAACGTTGCTTCAGATGTGGAAACAAAGAACTATGTTTATTCTTCTGTTGCGAAGTTACTGGAATGATAACTGTTATTACGAAAAATATGTAAAAACCTTTCTTGTTATTTTTATTTTATTTTTATTGAGAATTTCATGATCAACATGTTTTGTATGAAACACTTTTTCGTCATATTTGTATTTTTAAAAATAAGTGCAAAACTTACAAAAATATTTTTACTACGACAGTTGTATTTAGCGCAGCACATTACGTCGGTCATTGTAGTTTTAAATTGACTGAAGGTACGGGAGGGACAGTATTCAAAATTTTGCAAAAAAATAAAAAAAATTGCTTCTTGTACGTTCAATATTTATCATTGACTCTTTTTTTACTATATTTCTAGAACCTTCAGTATGACATACAGTTATCGTTTTTGTGAATCTGTGAAAGTGAATCTGAAAAAGACCTCATCTATATGCAGTTCTGATTTATTTCTCAAAAATTCCTCATCCTGAAATGTTTAAAAAAAGTGATCTTACTTTGATCATTTTTCGATTCATTCACTTTCGTCCATATTTGATTTAATTTAGATTAATTTTTTAATCGGGCATGTTGAACATGTACAAATAAATTAATACTAATAGGTCTATACAAATAAATATCTTTAATCATAATAAATTTATATAAACCAAACAACCTTCAATTTATCTCTTGAAAATTGAATTCCCTTTTAATTCTTTTCCTTAATGTACAGCAAAAATCAAAATTAACGACATTGGCGTGTAGCAAAAAATGCCTTCAAATAGTTATAGAGTGTTATTTACAACATAGAAAGAGTCAGGTATTAATAGTGTAATTAATATGGTTACATGTTGACAAATGCAATGTTTCTGTATTTGGACATATAAATCCGTTTCATTTAAATATAACGATAAATTACGTACGTCGAATTGAAATATACTGCGCGTTTAGAAATTGATTTTGAAGGAACTATCAAGTAACCTTCACTCCTTTTCTATTATTACAAAACATTACATGTTATTTTTCCAATTTTTACTTAAATATATTAGCCGGTTGGTGTAGGAGAACGTAATTGATCATATCCGTCGATAAAATCGATTGCATTTAGTATCGAAAAATTAAGATACAAATTAATTTCCTTTTAAAAATGAAATTATAAAAATAGATCGGAAAATAATGTCATTCCACGTGACAGTGTCGACGTTATCGGTTAAATTCCATAATGTCATTTTGCAAATGGTGCGATTTGATCGATGAACTTTGTCGTTATTCTTATCGCCATTGATATGTTTCATTCTGAATTTCTGACGCCGGTGTCTGCATAAAAATGACACAATCAATGAGTAACCTGTCTTAACTCTACCCGGTCGATTGTAAACAACGTTTTCTCCTACATACAGGAAAATTTTAATAACCATTCCACGTGCCAAACAAAGAGAGGCGGATGAGAGGTGAAAATGTTAAAGGCGGTACTTGATTAAATTAACAATATTGAATGAGTGTAAAAATAGTTTTAATGCGAGTTCTGACAAATTAATAACGATATCATTGCCGTATTATCATGTCGGGAAGTTTACGATCACTAAAAGTCGTCACTCTAAGATAATCACGATGAAGCTTTTAGCCGGCTGTCACATAATCGTATACGGTCATCCTTCTACAAATTATAATGCACCGTTTCTGAACCCTTGAGGAATCATGAGCGTTTAATAGCTGACTGTCAATCAGCCATCACTGTCATGAAAACACCTAAAAAAATACCATTTACGACGTTACGCAATACACTTATACAAAACAATTATTTATCTCCTCCGAAAGGATATGAAAGGCGCATGTTTGAATTTTCGTTACAACCTTACTCAATAACACGAAAATTCGAAGGTCATTTTTCGGAAGGGAATAATAAAAGATCATATTTTAGAAAAATCACATATTGTCGCTTCCGAAAGATGGAATCTCGACCAGTTGGAATTCCTTCGGATCTTTTGTCTGACACGAAGATATATTTTTCAGTCGGACATTAAGCGCGAATAAAAGGCCGAGAACGCATGTATCGCCGTATGAATAATGATGAATGACTAGTTCTAGAATCAGAGACATGACGGATTGTTCGCTTCTGTGTAGGTGGAAATTTGAACTACATACGAGATAAATTAATGACAACCCCTTTGGAGTAATATTGATCACCTCGTCAATGAAATCTTAATCGAATAGGCGGAATTTCATCGCGTTACGATCTCCAACTTCAACTGATAATTGTCGTGTTTTAATCTTACAGTAAACTATCTAATAATTAATCTAGTAAGGTATGATGAAAGGCCGTGAAAGGACGCACAGTGCAGAAATTCGATATCTCACTGACTATGTTATAGGTTTAATATTATAACAGGTAAAACTGAGAGTTGCAGGGGAGTTTATTATTGTTCTGGCCTTATAAGATTGTTTTTATGAATTATTTGCAACCATTTTTTATTAATAATTTTATAGATTTCGGTTTACTTTCTAAATACAAATCTATTGAAGATAAAAATGTTTAATAATACTGGAATAAATGGAACAGAAAAATTTACCGTTTCATCATCCACACAAAATATAATGTTTTAGTAAAAGGACCGATTAAAATCAGCCATCTCAATTTTTAAATTTTATATATATATATATATATTTTTTTTTTTTTTTTTTTTTTTTATAGGTTACCTACTAACTTAATAAGGGACATATTTGGTTATGTTACCTAAACAACTTTAGTCCTGTAACTTAGACCGCTAAAAACGAGCAGGGTTGATTAAAGGAGGTAAGATGAATGTTAACCCATTAACGCCCAAGAGGACACAAATTTCACCAAGATTTTCGAAATATTTCTTGATATTAAAAACCAATTTAAAAAAATGTGAGATAGAACATTGTGGACGTTATTTAATTCTGTCTACAATAAAAGTGTAAAAAGTTATAAACAATTATTCACAAAAAACGCGATTTTTTCATTCACAAAAATTTTTTAATCAATATATTCATGTGAAACAAGAAAAATCATTGGGCTAAAGACTCAAAATATCGGACTATACTTTTCCAACAGAATGCACGCGTGTACTTTTGATCGCCAGAGGTTCAATCAACATCTTTTGTGGTCAAAGTTATATACTGCATTGACGAACAGCATCTCAGTACAGTAAAATGAAAGTAAAATATAATTTTTTATTTTTGACCGTGACATTGGATCCGCTATTTTCAATTTTCTAACAATTACTCCTAATTCGCAATCAGGGTCTCGAAAACCCGAATTTACTAAGTTTCATAAAAATAAAAAATAAAGTCTTAATTCTTCACCGACATATTGGATTTGACATTCTAAGTTCTTGAAAAAACGGCTACATTTTTGTAATCCGCGACCTCAAAAATCCCTATATATCAAGTTTCATAATTATAAGTTGAAATTTTTAATCTTCAGCCGTTATATTGGATTCGCTATTTTGTATTTTGGAAAAATAACGTGATTTTCGTAATCGGCAATCTCAAAAACCCTTATTCCAAGTTTCCTACATATAAAATGAAATGTTATGTTTTCGGACGCCATATTGTATTCGCCATTTTGAATTTTTGAAAATGACTTCATTTTCATAAGGAGCGATATAAAAAACCCCATGTAGCAATTTGCATGAAAATTAAAAGAAATACAAAATTTTTGGACGTCATATTGGATCCCCCATGGAAAATGTTTTTAAAATGACGTGAAATTAATACTCGGAGACCCCAAAAATGTATGGGTACTAAGTTTTATCAAGATGGGATAAGTTTTAAAGATTTGGTACTAGGTAATAAATATTATACAAAAAAATGGCTTAAGTCGCTATCTTTAATTTTTCCATATATGTTATTACGAATATTTATAGCTAACATACTAAAGACACGATATTTTTAAGGCTTTCACTCAATGACTTTTCTCGTTTGACATGAAAATATTGATTAACAAATTTTTGAGAATGAAAAAATCGCGATTTTTTGTGAATAATTGTTTACAACTTTTTACACTTTTATTGTAGAAAAATGTTATAAAAGAATCTGAAAAAGCGATCAATTTTATATGAACAATGATTTGTCTCAAATTTTTTGAATTGGTTTTTAATGTCAAGAAATATTTCGAAAACCTTGGTGAAATTTGTGTCCTCTTGGGAGGTAATGGATTAACTTGACAAGATGTATCGCAAACGATGAACGATGATTGAGATTGCAGATCAGTTTTAGGCTCAAGTGTCTATTACGATTGTTCGTCATTCCACGAACTAGTGTACCTGAACTTCATTCATCAATTGCAAAGATTTAATGTGACAATTGACCATCAACGACCAAGATGCATTGCTCCAACCAAACTCTTCAAGTATCGCAATCATCATGTGTAGTTTTGAAAACCAAACCAGTGTGATAGTTGCAACCGAACAACTATTTAACACATCATGTTCCAGTAACTATCCAATTGATATAATAATAACTCTTTTTTATTATAGCGACTCTATATTAGATAAAAAACTGGTCTGAATAATTATATAGAAGCTCTTATTTTTTTAAACTTTTATCCAAGCTAAATTGGAACTACAATATATATAAGTAGACTTTTCTTGTCGACAGATTTATTTTTCTAAATTCACAAAACATAAATTAAGATACAGTCATTTGTTGTCCTTTGATGAGTATAGAATTATCAACTTACATATTAATGATTGTCTACTATATACACCGAGTAAAAAAGTTTGTAAGACGTTAATATCCATCTTCAAAAATTTTGGGTTTTTGCAATCGGTAGAAAAGCAAATTTTATTTTCTATCTTGTTTTTGCTCTCTGAATGATAATGCAATTGTAAAGTTTATCGAGAACATGCTGTTTTAAAAAAATCTGTCGTTTTGAAAATTCGTTTCTTCTAGAATCTTCAAACTGCATCAAAACTTGAAGATTAAGCGCAAGACCTCTTATAATAACTTCCAGAATTAGTGTTGCCGAAACAAAAACAAAATTAGTTTCAATATTATTAGCTGAATACATCCAAATTGTCACTATAAAAGTTCTGACATATTTTAATTGAAAAGTGTGTATAATTTGAAAAACAAGATCTTGATCTATCATTTGAAAACCAGATATTCTGGTTAATTTTTTAAACGATATTTCGTTTACTTCTCTCGTATTTATTCCTGAAACTTATGGAGAGTATCGGATGTACGTTTGAACATAAAATTAATTTAGTAAGTTGAGTGCGAAATTTTTTATAACAAAACAAAATTGTAGTTGCAATGACATTTTTTTAGCTCTTGTCTCGAAATCTATTACAGACTAAAGTAAGATTTTCCAAACAAAAAATACTTTACTATCGGTTGACGAACGCCCAAAAATTATTTCAAAATTTTTTTTTATATATTTTTTTGTTTCTAGGTGATGGGTTGCAGATATATCATAATTAACATAATAATTAAATTAAGTATTTGAGAATATACTTTAACTAATAAATTATTCTGTATATATTCCAATAAAAAAGTGATTAGGTTAAAAGACTTGTCTTTTCGATACGTTTGTGTAATAAAATTAATGCTCCAAAATGTAGACGGATACATTTACCTTTTGAATTCGAAAAGAAATAAGAGTATAACAAGAATATAAATCTTGTGGAAACAAATCAGATAATCGTGTATCGCAAATTGAGTCTAAGAAATCCAAAATGCATTTAACATACTAAATCAAATACCGGAATATCGATAGTGTCTTATTCGATACAAAAGCATTAAGCACTGTTGCTTGGAATTAACTATTAAATAGACCTAGTTAGATAACAAAAATGGTATAATCGATCACTTCAAAGTTGTCATATTATAGATTATCGATTTTTATTGCATAAATGTCGTAATTGTCGAGTTATAGTGACATTTTGGGAGTTTTTATATTCTTTTTATTTCGGAAAAATTTGCACGTATTATATATATATATATATATATATAAGTTTCGGGACAAGTTCGTCAATCCTTTCAAGATATTCATTCATTAATTTTAAAATTTGTTGATATCCACAAATAGAGAACATTTCAGAAATGTTTCCAGGCAATATTGTTGATGTGGAATAGAAAAATTCTAAAAAAAACGAATTCACAGAAAAATACTAAATGTAGTGCACTTTAAGAACGTAGACTGTTTTAATTATTCTGTAATGAGATTGGGTTTGGTCGGTGGGTTTGGCCTAAAATTAGGGAATTTCAGTCCATAGGTGTAGAAAATATGTACCCTAGTGATGGATTGAACATACTCTATTATCTAAAATAGTCATTTTACACCAATGGGGTCAACATGAAGTAACTAATAAAAACAAAAAACATGCATTCTTAATATGATTGTTGCTAGTACGGAAAATTACAAAACGACATTTTTCGAATAAATTCATTTTCATAAAAACTATACAAAGTGAAAACTACACCGTCAAAAATCCTGATGAATTTTACAATCGCACTGTAATTTTCCTTGGCAAAAAGTCTGTAATATTACTACATACAACGTAGGGATTTTCTCCAAAAACAAGATGAATTTTACAAGGTTATGTAAATTTACGACATGAAGCATAGGCATTTTACAGCGCGATGAAAAATTATCACATTCAACGTTCGTTCACTAGCTTCACTGTACAATTGAAATTTTACAGTTGGGAGGAAAAGTACATAATTTTGCAAAAATACACAACACAAACGTAAAAATCCTACATTAAACGTAGTAATTTGACATCGTTAAACGTAGTAATTTTACAGCTTACGATTTAAAATTACCACGTTCATCTTTACCCCATTCAACGTTGTAAATGTCATCAGGATTTTTTACAGTGTATTTTATTTTGTTTTACAAAGTTAGCGAGAAATAAGATGTGAGGTTAAGTTGTTAAATACTAATTCTCGAATTCTGTACCATCTTACATGAAAGTAAAATTTAATTTACATAAACAAAGAAATAAGCAATGATTACAATATTTGTGTTCATTGTTTACTTCCACTTTCATGTAAAAATAATCTGCTACACATAATCTAGATGTCATATACAGCGGATGTTAACACTTCATGCATTGTAAAATTGTACTAGTTAAATATTATAATAATAGTCGAAATTATAATACTAAAAAACCTAAAACAAAATAATAACAAATTTAACGTCGACTCGACTTTTTGGCCATGTCAATAAGATGTTTTAATCTGATACAGTACTGTTGATTTACGATCCATTTGTATTTAATGACATATTTCAAAACTATATTTATGGTAAAACACACCTTTTTACCATTTTTTTGTTTTTACCACTTTTCCCATAAACACTTAGAACTTCACATCCCAATTGACGTTTCACGTCAGTATAGAAGTTAAGGTGAGTTCGTTTAGGCGTAATTTGTGCGTACTCTTTTCGATGAAGTCTACAAAGATCTGGTAGAATGATTGAAACAAGCATATTGACCCCAAGGAACTGAAATGTAAGTCTAAAGGAGTGAAATCCAGTAGTTACTCTTTCTGTAGGTACAAAGTTGACTCCAATAATTTTAGAGTGTAGGCCAACATAACCTGAACAAAAATCCAACGCTAAGACCATTTTAGGTGTCATTTCAGAAAGAGCTCTTGTGATCTTTAAGAAGAACGTCACAAGACATTTTATATATGAGGCATTCGGAAAGAACTTTTATTTAGAATCTTGCAGCCTCATTGTATTACAATTAATTAATATGTCTGAGTAGAAAATAATTGATTCTAAATTTGCGCTTGAACGTATCGTTGTGAGAATTATAGTCTATTTTTAATGATTTGATGGCTTTCGCATTAAAAATTATACGTATTTAACAATTTTACATTCGGTTATTGTTTGATATTTAATAACATTTCTAATGGGCGACGTAAAATTATTTTCAGGAAACTTAATGAGTTCAAAATATTAATATAATATATAAAAGGATAACGTAAAACAGTTCTAATCATCATGTCGATCACATGGCGATAGCTATGGCGGTACTGGTTTTGCATGAATGGATGCAAATAATTATTATAAAAATAAATAATTTGTTCTTTATATTCGTCATACTGTTTCAGAATTATATGTTGTCCATTAGTTGGCATATAAACTAAATGTCCCTAGTTCTTTTTTGGTTTCCAGTGACTATTTGTGGCTATAGAAGAAACAGACAACTCAAAACTGTGAATGCATTTCAAAGGAAGATAATCTAAAATTGGATAAATTTAAGGTCTTAATCATAATTCATCACATCTTCATGTGATTTGAAGAAACGATAAACCGGACTTCTTTAAGAATTCTTCCAGGGTTTGTTTTGAAAACATTTTTGACAAGAATTCAGGAAGACATCCTTAAGAGGTCTCAAGGGTGTTTAACAGAAAATATTTGGAAAAATCTAGGAAATTGTTAACTCTCATTGTACAGGAATTATGTTTGAATAAGCTTCGATTTTCATTTATATTATAATTACATTTAAGTTTATTTTTATCACACTAGATACGTTCTATCGTAATCCACACTAGATCGTAATTGATTCCCACAAATGTTTGTATTCTTATCAGTATCACATTTGCGTCGTGCAAAATTGATGGAATTTCTCGCCTGATCTCTTACTGATAAGTTTACTTACTTTATGTTAATTGCGTGGTATTATTTTACGGAAATTGCTGTCTCAGGCGACCTTAACAATATAAAAAGAGTTGCGGAAGAGCTATCATAAACATGAACTGTGGCATGGATACTTCATTCATTAACAACAAATTACGGCTATTATACATCAATGTACATTTAATATTAATTAAGTAAGAGCACCTGGAACCATTAAAATAAAAACATAACTGTTTTAAAAACTTTTCGTAGGGCACATCTACAATTCCACCTTAACTACTTTGACGTATGCCGTGATTTTCAAGGGGTATTATCACAACGAAAAATAATTTTATCACAAGAAATGTTATTGGGTTAACAATATTAAAAAAAACCTCATCTCTACAGTGACGTCAGATATTGCTTTTTTTCGATCTACTCCATTCCTTTTCGATCTTTCTCCCTTTTTCTCGTACTTTTTTATCTGTACTCTGTGATCTGTGATCTTTGATTCTTTGTGATCTGTTATCTGTAGGGACGATCTTTTTCCATTTTCTTTGATCTTTCTCGATTTTCCTCGACCTTGAAATTATAAATTTTAATCATGAACATCGAAACAGCGACCTGAAAATCCCTCAAGTACCATGTTTCATCTAAATCAAATTACTGACCCTTATATTACATCTTGAAGTACATAACAGCAACAATACTAAGTTCTCATCTTAAGGAGGCTTTGTGAAAATGATTTACGAGGCTGAATTATTGCTTTTAAAGATTGGTTGACTACGTCTGCTCAAGAATAACGATGTGATTTTAACTATAAACAAAAGTTTCATGCCAGTATAATTGATAACTATTCCGTGGATCTCTACTGTTTGGAAAATAAATGAATTGGCTTCAACCTCATGATTTGAAATGTGTTCACACCGATCGACAAAATAAAGCATAGGAAAGTTTGCATTTGTTATTGAAATCCTATTGAATCACTAACGTCATTCCCTAACGAGATCTCATGAGGGAATGATCAACGACATTCGGAATGATATTTTTCCAACATTAGTGCAAACAATGAAAGTTTCCTCAGACCGGCAAGTTCTCATTGCACAGAAACTCTGACAACGCAGGTGCTCCAAGAAGAAAGCACCTGATTGCACAATGGCGGAGGCATCTAACCACACCTAAATCCGCGAATCGAGCATCAGCCGTGTGTAATCGGACAAATCGCAGGTGTGATATATCAGCGAAGCTTTACCGTTACGGCGAATTCTAACTTATCTCTCGGCACTGCCACCGTATAGGAGCGGATAGTTAAGCAGTCAGATAGCGATCGCACTGATAGCAGTTGCCGATTGAATCGGAGCCAAGCGTTCGAGCGAGATTTCACTCGGTGCTTTAAGCCCGAGGTCGATCGACTCCGGCCGTGCCAAGAGTAATGGATGCCTGTCAAGAATCGGCATGAGATAAAAAAAAGTCGGGAAAGAAAGGCAGCCGGGCCCCGGCGAAACTCGAATTTCCAAAAAAAAAAAAGAAAAGGAAAAAATCTCTTATCGCACCGGCAGTTAACGAACGGGTTCTGTGACTGGATTTCTTATAATTGGCATTTTACTACAAAATTATTCTCGCCGAGAATTTCGATCTTAAAGAAATGCAGATTTCTTATAAATTGAGGTACGTTGCGCAAACTCGGGACTGGACTTAAACGGCGTACGCGAATTATGACGTTGGGAAAGAAAAACCGGAATCGTTTCTATGTCGTTGTTTAGCGGGTTAAGCACACCCCAGACGAGTTCGACACGTGGAACACAATGCGATTAAGAACGATATTAGCCATGTTGGAGACTTCTTCCTTAGTAGTGAAAGGGTTTATGGTAGACTTTAGTATCGTGAACAAGGTGCGCTACTTCTTTAAGATCTAGGAACACCTGGCGGATATACCTATATATAGTAGATCTTCCTGGGTAAACTCGATTTGCGTAAGGATGAGACTTTTCTGTTATCGAAAGTTCTATACTAACGTAATCGCAATCGATTTCGAAAGGTAACCGTATAAGTATGCGATTTATGTTGCGTTTGCTTGTCTTACGAAAACAATGCTACGTACACTGACAGTTCGCGCCAGGAACGAGATGTTTTTATTTTGATTGCGTGTTCACTCCTGCGAAGACTCGATGAATTAAGGATGTGATTCATTGCGTTGAAAATAGTGTGTGGAAATGTCAATGGATTCCACTGATGAATTAATTAGTACGAATTAAATAGTGTTCTTGGATTGTCAGAGCGTTGTACATCCCAAACATAAATGGCTGTTAGGTATCCAAATGAAATATATTATAGGCTTACCTACAATAAGCTATCGATTAGTTACAGGTATCGTTATGTATTCATTTTTTAATGACAACTAGCAAAACAATTTACGATTGTATAAACGTACAACAAGAAATATCTTGTAAAGACGTCGCATAAGCAACTGGAAGTCGTTTCTAACATTTGCAATACATGCAAGGACAAAAATTTTGTTTTAAATTTTACCATGCCGGATGTTGTAATTTCGGGGTAGACTTGCCATTATTAAAATTTCCATTTTCTCTTGTAAACGTGACTGTGAGTTCGTGGAATCAGTACTATTTAGACAGTAGAAATTATCCAAAATCTAGTATTTTTTACCTAGAAGTGCAAAACACCGTTTTTAGTAAGTTTTTGTGGCGGAACAAATTTATGTTCACAATTTGGCAGATCGTAGATTGAAGTCCTATTCATCAGCTTTAGTAATAATAATGAGTTCGGGTCGAAAAACCGATGAATCAAAATGCCGACATGTCAAAAACCCTACACTCAAAAAACCGACAATCGAAAAGCCGACAGTCAAAAGCCAATAGTCAGAAGCCGACACATAAAAATTAGGCACATCGACAAGCGGACAGTCATTTTTTGAAATTTCGGTTTTTTTACTGTCGGCTTTTCGATTGTCAGTTTTTTTATTTGTCGGTAATAATAATAATGCTTTTATAGAAAAGAATCGTTCCAATTCGAATTTTTTTCAACGAGTTATCGAAGTTTTTGTCAAGGCATGTTTATAATTTTTGTTTTTTGCAATTTTTGACTGGAACATCATAAAATCATGATGTGAATTAGCAATTTCGACCAGATTTGGATTCGGCACATTCAAATCCATCGGAAATGTATACTCAGGTTTCCGATGAATGGACTTTAATTTGGTTTTTGCCTAATAACGAACAAGAATTTTGTTCTGTCATAAAAACTGCATTTTTAGGTTAGGATAGTTCAAAATCTTTACGTTCTAAAACAATTCTGAGCAGGAAGGTCGATTTCATTTTGTTAGTTGCATAGAATTACATATTTGCTAAATACATCAAAATTAATTATACCTCGACAAAAATTCGATAATTCGATTAAGAAAAATTGTAACGGAATGATTAAAAAAGCATTTGAAAGCTAATAAATACCACTTTAGGATAAACAGCCATATGTGTTTTACGGAATTGCAAACAAAATTTTTGTTCCGCGAAAAAAACTTACTGAAATGGTATAAAACGTTGTTTTTGTACTTTAAGATTAGGAGATCTCAAAATCTGGACTGGTCTGGATGTTCTAAATTGTAAATTCTGAAACTGAAGGACTGAGAAAGAACGATAGTTGTATTTACGTGTAATTGTCTAAATAATGTTTAAATAAGCTTTATAATGTTTTGGTTAGAAAGAGTAATAATTAATCACGTGACTTCTTAATGAGGGATCCTGCGGTACGAGAAAGAAGATTTTAAGGACGAAGAAAAAACAAGAAAATATTCATTTTTCTCTTATGAGAAAAGTAAATACATTGGCAAAAATTAGAATTTTACTTAATTTCTTGGTAATTATGAAAGACAAATTGTTAAATTTCAATGAAATAATTGGAATGTCTGTACATACATTTTCTTATCAGTATGAGATAATAATGTACACTTATTGAAAAGTGAGGAATAATTAATTTAATTTTGAATTTTATATACATATCGATGTCTGCTAAGAAAATACCACGTTTCAACTTCTATGAAGCACAGTTTGGTAAAAAATTGGTCTATTTAAAAAATCTGGACGAAATAAGCTATATTTCGATTTTCCTTGTGCAACAAGCGGACATTTCAAAGTTCTGGATGAAGAACGCCAGGTTTCAATTCTTTGGACCAGAACAGTATAATTTTCAATTTTAATAGGCGATTAGAATTTTCAACAAAAACTGAGATGTATCATTCTACGTTAAAAATATATAAAACAAAACTTTCTTCTTGGCGGATACTGAAAAGAAACGTTCTTCATCTGATAATTTAAAATGTACTGATCTTCATCGGACAATCTGGGTTCTTCGTAGAAGATTTAAAAATGTAACATTCTTTGTAGGAAACATCAATATACACAGAATTATTGAAAAATTCTTACAATTTGTATGCTCTCATAATTAAAATGTTAATTTTCATCCGTTTTTGTTCAACAAATGCGTATTTGACGAAGCATTAAATTTTCGAGCATTACCTTTCTTGTTAGTGATAATTCAATATGATGTCTTAAAGATAGAGGTCTACATTCATAAAAGCAATGTTTTTTTACTTTTTTCGTTTTGATCTTACGAAATCTTTCTTGAATCTTCAGCACTTTCGATACATAAGTTCTGTGACTGATATATGTTTTGAATTCATAAAAATATATTGTCAATATGTATAGTGAGGCAGAAGATAATACCGATTTAATATACTTAATTCGGAACTTTACCCGTGATAAAACAGGCGAATTTTACGTTTTCTAACAATTACACTCTTTTCGTAAGAATAAATCTATTTTTATGCTTTCCACACATCTTAGCTTTAGAATTTATATTTTTAAGCCGATGGCGAGGAAGTTTAAACGAGACTAGATTTACAAAAATCGAAAAAATATTTGTTTTTTTATTTAACCCTCCATATTGAGCCTCCATATAGATGTCGCTTTCTATGACGACTACGTTATTCTACCAAGAAATTTTTGAGTGTCTTGTATCTGAGATAAAAAAGAATATTTAAAAGGAAAAATTGATTATAATTTTCATAAATCGATTCTTAGGAGAATTTTAACGACGATATCTGAAAGACGAGACTTCATTACATCGAAAGTGGTATATAAAGAATTTTTTCTAGAACAGTTAATAGATAATCGTTGGAAGTTGATAAAAAAGAATGACTTTCCCGCCTTTGAAAGGTTATGAAGAAAATATCACCGGTATGGAATAATTGAATGATCAAACGATATAAAAAAAAAATCAAATTATATAAAAAGTCTCGTTTGAAGATGATAATTATTGTAGTCATGCTTGTCTTGCCAAAATTCACAACGTTTAATGTTTAGATTTAAAATATTTTGGCGCCTTTCGCCATGTTATCCCTTGCGTGACACTCCACTAACTTCATATTGTTTTGTTTGATAAATATGTTGAATTATCACTATTTGTCCAGAAGATGATAACGGGTACACACAAAATTTTCTATTTATTTATTTATTAGGGGAAGGGAGGGATATTATCATCTTCGAACGAGACTTTTCATATAATTTTGATCAAACGTTTGATCATTCAATTATATTGCAAGTCTCGTTCTCAATGATAATTATTGTAGTGTTTTAGAGTATGTGATAATTCATAACAGAAAATTTATAATATTGCTTAAACATTTTATTGAACTTGAAGCTTATGGAATAATTACAAGGAATAGCGTTGAAATGAAAACTATTACTTCAATATCGCCCGTGCGAATTGGTCATTGGTTGATTGGATGGGTCTATTATAAAACTTACAGAAAGTCTGCGATCTTGGTGCCCAACCAGCAGTACGTCTTATAGTGTCGATATCCACTCCTCGCTTATGAGCAGCAGATACCGACGCATGTCTTGTACTGTATGCCGTAAATTGGTTCATATCAATACCTGCTTTAACTAATAAATTCTTTTACCCAATGGCCAATTGTCTGTGCGCTTACAGCTTCAAACGGTTTCACCGTCGCAATAAATAAATTTTTAGTTTTTTGGCTCCGCAAACCTTTGGTTATTTCAAGATATTCTAACACTAAAGAAGCCACACACAAACCGGGTTTTTGTTTGAAAAAGGGTAGGATCAAGTCAGGGTTGTTAGATCCTACTCTTGAAGTCTTGATAAGATCGGTGATTTTGATACTAATGCCAGATTCAGATCTGAAAATATTATCGACATTGATTAAAGACAATGTCTGAAGTCTCTGAGCAGTCGTCAGCGCTAATAATGTAACCACTTTTTCACTGGCTTCTTTTAATTTTAACTCCTTAAGGGTTTTAAGATTTTCCAAATAACGCAATACAGGCGTAATGTCCCACGTTGTCGAGTATTTTGGTTTCGTTGGATTTTCTCTAAATACACCCTTCATGAAACGAGATATTAGACCATCTAAATTTATATTATCAGCTGAGATCAAGGAAATAGCTGCCCGGGAAGTGTTTAAAGTACCATACTTTTGACCATCTTTCAATCTTAAATTAAGGAAATCAATGATGTCCGATGTCTTTGGATTGAAGGTATCTACATTTTTCATGTGAGTATAGTCCCACCAATGTTTGAGCTGACATTCATATTGCTTGAGCGTTGTTGATGCAATGGAATTGACTAATATATCAACAGAATCTTCATTAATTCCTTTTCTCAAATAAGCTGACCTGATAACTTTCCTACCACCAATGAAAGGTGGGATGATAATGGATGGCTCTCGTTGCTACAAGGAGATATTAATAAATATTTGTCAGGATGGAACGTAATTGGAGATCGGGTAAGAAGAGAGGTAAATAATGGGTACCATGGCTGTGTGGGCCAAAATGGTACCACCAGTACCCCTTCTGATTTTTCATTGATAATTTTTCTTAAGGTTTGTAGAATAAGTGCGAATGGAGGAAAAGCGTAAAAACGTTCATCCTTCCAAGAGACTGTGAATGCATCTACTAATTCAGCTTGAGGGTCAGGGAAACGAGAATAAAACTTTTTACATTTATTATTTAATCGAGATGCGAATAAATCAACTGTAAACGGTTCAAAAGTTTCCTCAATTTGCTTAAAATAGAAGTGAGAAATTTCCCATTCTGTATCTATGTTAGTAATACGAGATGCTCTGTCTGCTTCGACATTTTCTGCTGAACGAATATACGAGGCTTTCACCCACAATTTCCTCTCTTCGCACCAACTCCGAATTTTTCTCGATAATTCACTCAGATGAGGGTACTGTACACCTCCAGATCGATTAACATAAGCTATTGCAGTAGAACTATCCAAACGCAACAATAATTCGCATTCAAATAAGTTTGAAGCAAAACATTTAAGTGCGAAAAAAGCAGCTAATAACTCGAGATAATTTATATGATTTTTCTTCTCTTCCTCGTTCCAAAATCCGTGGGAACTTATATTATTACAATGACAGCCCCAGCCTGTCTGAGACGAATCAGAAAATATTTCCATAACAAATTTATTAATTCTTATTGGATTTGAACCAATGGCTGCATTTTTTTTTTTTTTATCCACCAATCTAAATCTTCAATCATATTATTATTTATATACATCTTTCCCTCATAATTTCCACCATTAAATTTTAGCGTTAAGAACTTTTGTCTCTCTAGTCTCTTGCAGTGAATAAAACTGTAAGCAACAGCAGGACAAGCTGCTGTTAAAACTCCTAGAAATGATGCAAATGTACGAATTTTAAAAGCAACGCCTAGCTTGAATTCACCTGCCATTTCTATTATTTGTTTTTTCTTTTTATCAGGCAATTTTAAAGAATAGTCTATAGAATTAATAATGAAACCATAATATTTACATGATTGACTAGCGATCAAGGAACTCTTCTCGAAATTTATAATGAAACCTAATTGTTCGAGAAATAATATAGTATCTTTTAAATTATTCTCACACATGCTTTTTGATTTATTTATAAATAAAAAATCATCTAAATAAAGGATTACCGTCATTCCTTTCAGTATTAATTCATTAACAATGGGTTTCATTATCTTAGTAAAAACATAAGGACTTGTGGTTAGCCCAAATGGCAGGCAGCAGAACTGATATAGTTTACCGCAAAATTCGAGTCTAAGAAATTTTTTGTGATCTTCATGAATGGGTACTACGAAATACGCATCTTTCAGGTCTATCGTGCTTATGTAATCTCCCATTGATAGAAGATTTAAAGCAGATTTTATGTCTTCCAATTTGAAATGAGGAGAATTAATAAATTTATTCAGGGCTTTCAAATTGAAAATAAAGCGATTAGTCCCATCAGATTTTGAAATTAAGAAATATGATGAAATAAATTCACCTTCTTCATGTAAACACTCTTCAATAGCTCCTAATGATAATAATTTATCAATTTCGTATTGAAATTCCATTAATTCAATCGAAGAAAAATTTCTACATTTAGGAGGAGCTTTTTGAAATGGAATTTCAGAAAAAGGGAGACGATATCCTTTTACATAACTTAAAATATATTTATCAGAACTTAATTTTTTCCAATTTTTTAAGTAAAAACGTAAGCGTCCCGCTGGCTTATCTACCTGTATTACTTCTTTAATGAAGATTGGTTCATCGTCAGAGAGCTCGTCTTCGAGGGATTGTGTGAAGGAGCTTTCGGTGGAACCCTTTTCGATCGGAAAAAGCGAGGTTTTTGTTGATGACCCACCTGACGATAATTGGCAGGTGGGTATTTCAAGTTTCCCTGGAATCTGATTTTTTGAAGCGCTTTTTGTTGTGGTTTGTCTTTTATTTCCGCAGAAGCTTTCTCTATTTCCTTTGCATCTTTAATCTTTTCCTTGAGGTTATTTCCGTATAACCACTCATTTGAAACCAACGAATCTACCGTAGATTTCATATTTTTATTAAAATGTGGAGTAATGAAAGATTTTCGAGCTACTGATTGCTGATAATAAACATCAGTAAGGATTTGTACAGCGTGGCTCAATAAATCCGTTAATACAACTTCATCGACCTCCTCTTTTGGAGGATCTACAAGCAAAGATACTGCAGCACCTAAAGAATCGAGAGCTGTACCAACACAGTTTTGTGTTTCTACAAAATGATTGTCTCGTTTCTTTGCAATGTCCGAAAGCAATGGAATAATCTCTGGATTAACTTTTGGGGCTTCCACAAAGAATTCACCACTGCGATTATATAAGTCAAGAATCTCTTTCTTATTCTTCTCAGGTAAACCTTCTTTGGTCCATTTTGACCAAATATTTATCAATCCTGAGTGAAATTTAACCTCTTTAAATTTTGATTGCACTAAATCCATACCAAGTGCTTTTAGAACAGTCTCATTAGCTGAAGGATCATCAGACTCAGAAATTGAATGCTCTGTTAACTCCAGTCCTTGAGAATTTTCAACATTTGTCATGGAACCGGGAATATTATTTGACTGGATCTCAGTTTCTCCATTCTCTTCTTTTTCCTTTTCTGTAATTGAAAGGAAAAAGAATGAAGAAAATAGTCTGCAAAATTGTAACACTTGTTGTGTACATTGTGATTTGATATCACAATACCCAATAAGTCGTGTAGACTCTCAAATTTCGTATGGAACTTTGAGTTATAATTATTTAGAGCCTTTAGGCGGAGAAACAACAAACTCGTATAGAGGTTTGCTTACCGATTACAACAGGTACAACAGTATTGCCTGCTTGAGGCGTGGAATTAAAAGTTGTATGCGAAACAGTAGCTGATGCCTGTTCTTTTTGAACATCCAGCCACGACGTAACCAAATTTGTGAGGTTATCCAACTGTTTCTCCATTTTATCAATTCTGGAACTGTCCGACGATCTTTTTTTGTGATGACGGTCATCTCTAGATCTTGATCTAGAATGTTTCTTCTTGTGACTCGGCATCTTTTATTGTTTGATGAGTATTTATTTAATCTTTAACGGAGCGACGAAAAAACGTTATGATTTTTTGACACAACGAAACAATATGAAGTTAGTGGAGTGTCACGCAAGGGATAACATGGCGAAAGGCGCCAAAATATTTTAAATCTAAACATTAAACGTTGTGAATTTTGGCAAGACAAGCATGACCACAATAATTATCATTGAGAACGAGACTTGCAATATAATCAAAAAAATTTGTGTAAAAGATGAAAAATTGAAAATGCAAATAATTGCAAAATCGGAAATAGTTTTAACTGCAGTCTCCTCAGTTTTCATTTTATCAAAATCAGTCAAAAATTCAAGTGAAAATTATAATTCGGATAAAAATTAGAACAGTAAAAAGCGATTCTTCACGTGAATCTGCATAAAACTGTTCTGGCGATTAACTCCGATTTTTTAGGTGTTTGGGAAAATTATACCATACCATTTTTCATAGCTTTGTCAAAATTGGTAATTATTGTTGTTGAAGAATATTTTTGTAGTTATCAAAAATATACATTTTCCCCCGACCGCGTCGGAATGTCCGTATTCCATGCCTGGAACGCGGGGCAAAAGTTGCCGATTCTGCCCGAGCGCCAGCGCGCATGCGCACTTTATTCTCATTACTCCCTAGTGACGGAAAATGCCGTCAGCGGGAGTAATGGATGGGGGCGGGAGAAAAATAGCGTAGCTTGGGCAGCAAACCTCCCTCCCAGGAATCGCGGGCTTTCCTCCCTTGAAGCATAATATACTATTATTTCAATAGCGTATATTATACAACTATAAATGAAAAAATAATGCATTTTATAATGTTTTGTATCCCTGATCGGAGTAAGTATTAAGGTGTCTTTAAGGGTTGTTTCTGTATATAATATTGACATTTGCGAATGTATTTAGAAAAATATTTGAATGAAAAAGACAATTTTGTCTCCCTTTTGAGTAAAATAATACGCTTTCGCATGAGAAGACAGCATGTACAGTAAATCAGAATAGGTGTCTCCAGATTTCTCCGAATTCGGCAAACTCGCACTCATCGGCAAACGACTATTTTGCTCCCTAGTTGCACAATTGACTATTTTAAGAGTAACACTATTTACGTGAAGAACTGGAGCGATCGAAAAATCCACCGCTTCAAATACTGAAACGTAGTTAATGTAGTACTATAAAAGCTGCGAGAACTGACATAAAAGCAGCTATAACAATCAGTTTACTAAAACCATTAAAAAAATTACCGCGAAGCATTCCTCAATTAACCCGTTTATGTTCAAACAGACACGAATTTCACTTCATATTGAACTTTGGCCATAGTTTTCGTGTTCGCGTCGTTATTTTAATATGGTGTTTTTAAATTAAACAAACTCTTTTACAGATCTTTTTCATTGTTCCGATCATAATCAATCCAAATTGAGCGGTCCCTATATGGATTTGGTGGACAAATTGGACTCAAATTTTTACATTTGTGAAATTCAATATGGCGTGCGGATAACAGCGGAAAGACACTCCTAACATAAATTTAAAGTTATTGATGAAATCGGATTTTTTGTACGGAAACTCAAATTTAATGAGATCAGTAATCATGAAAATAAACATCAAAAAAATAGTTATTTCGAATTTTTAAAATCTCATATCAAATTCGCAATCTGCGACCTCGTAATAATACGAAATCTTTGTAACTACTGAAAAAGAAACTTGAACATGAATATTTTTTAACGATATTTCATTTTATAGCGCCACCACATTGAAACATGTTGAAAAATATTTCTGTGATATTCATTTTCATGATTATTGATGTCACTGAATTAGATTTTTCGTATTGAATTTCACAACTGTAAAAATTTTAGTCACTTAAACGTCCAATTAGTCCACCAGATCCAAAGGTTCAGCTGAATCGGGATTGATTGTCGGAAGAGAGAAAAAGATTTATAAAAATGTTGAATGTTGAAAAACAAAACTATGCCCAAATTGAAAAAGTTTTATGGACGATCAAATATTTGATCGTTTACCATAAAAATTATGCCTTTCAAAATGAAGTAAATTTCGTGGGCGTTTGGGAGTAAACGAGTTAAAAGTTATGTAATAATAAAACAAAAGGAAGTGATAAGAATTTTTGAAAGCCATTTTTCGAGTATGAGTTATTCTTTGAACTTGACAACATTGGAATAAAGTGCAAACATATAATTTTGAAGAAAGGAAAAAATGTTGTTCACTTAAATGCCCTTTTTTCAACGATGGTTTTGGTGCTATTTTTTATATATCTTTTTTTTCGAAAACGCATGAAAACGTATGAAATCGTGTGATTTATATTTTCGTTACTACTCTACATAAGCATACAAATATTTATCTTCGTGCATCTAATTAATAGTTGATTAAATTCAGGATCGAATTCATTTGAATACTGCGTAACATATATATATATGCAAGTATTCGATCAGGTTAATACGATATAAATCTCTGACATATTATTCAGCAAATCAAAAGCGGGTTTGGCTTTACAGTAGGTATCCTATATTCGGCCTTGTCCGGTATGTATATGTGTTCTTTGCAAAAATACAAATGACAGATAAGAATACATTAAATGCCTTAAAATGAAATTTTCATTCCAAAGTAATATTTACGACACAAAATAGATTGGACCTGAATAGAGTGACATAGGTCCAATTTATCACTCAAATTATAACTGTAGACAGTTAAAGTACTGCAGTATTAAGAGTAAGTTTATTATAAATATTCAGTGAAATCAGTCATGAACGGTCAGCCAAAACAAATCTTATGAACATGACTAATTACACTGCCCGACACTGATTTTGTCTTTGACAAGCGAAGTATCATTTCTGAAGTATTTTTTCGTTTTGAAAACGATGGCGCTAGCAGAATATTCCTATCACGTAACACTTTGGAAAAAACGTGATTAAATGTGTCAAAATCAGTATTTTTGGCCATATTTCGGTTTATTTTGTAGCAAAGTGGAATTAATTTTTGACAAGCGAAGTATCATTTCTGAAGTATTTTGAATTTTGCTATGACGTCACACTTTGAAAAAAATGTGGTCAAATCTAACCTCCTTTTTAAAACACATTTAACCTCATTTTTCTTCAAAGTGCGTGACGTGATAGCAAAATTCTGCTAGTGCCATCGTTTTCAGCAGGAAGAAATAAGTCGGAAATAATACTTCGCCTGTAAAAAATAAATTCGCTTCTGCTACAAAGTAAACCGAAATAGCCCAAAAATGCTATTTTTGATACATTTAACCTAATGTTTTTTCCAAAATGTGAAGTGATAGCAAATTTCTGGTAGCACCATCGTTTTCCGTACGAAAAAATACTTTTGAAATGATACTTTGATTCTCAAAAGTAAATTCCCTTTTGTTTCAAAATAAACCGAAATATGATAAAAAAAACCCTGATTTGACGCAATTAACCAAGTTTTTTTCCAAAGTGTGGCGTGATAGCAAAATTGTGCTAGCACCATCTTTTTCAGTACAAAAAATTTCGTCGGTCAGTGTAATTGGTGTTGTAGTTGAGTTGCCTGAAGACATTTTAAATTTTGGATGGTTTTTATTTCTATTTGAGGATATACTCCTTAGACTTACTATTACAGAATTATATACTGTATACCCAATAAATTATCAACTTATGCAAAATAGTCGTATATTAAAATATATGTCATGGAAAGGTAAAACACAGAATTTAACTTATTTTGCTATTAAACACAATAATATAATAAAATGTCCTTTTTTGTAAAGATTTATCACAAAGCCTAACAAAGAAATTATATAATTCCGAAATAATGGAAAGATTGTAAACCGCGTATCAGATTGATCGATTATGCGAAATAAAATGCTTTGATTAACTTAGCGACTTTCGAAAGTAGGTAAAGTCTCAGTTCAATCAGTAAATTGAAAGGTTAGCAATTGAAATAGGAGGATCGATCCACTCGATGACCGCAATGGAACTATCTCTTTCTTGGTGTGTTTACAGCACTTGATTATACTGCATCAAACCCTTTGTTGCAAGAACTGAACACTAATTCGATTTCGTTCAAACACCGTAGTCGAGTTTAACGATGGTTGATTACGAATCGTTAATCAGACTTTAATAATTACTTTAGTTTATAACACCTTAGTAGTCATTCAATAGACCGTCTCTGCAATATAAATGCATATCTCGACAATTGTAATACCTATGATATGCATCACACGTAACTATATATGTATTATATAATTGCATGTACTCCGGCTATTCAAGTATTGCAATGATTTAATTATATATCAGGAGAGTAACAATCTGTAATAAAAACATGTGTATAATTTGATAGTTTTTAAAATAATTTTGTAGTAATATTATTCGTTGTAACGCCTAACTTTGAAAATGTTTGTTGTAAATTATAATATTACTTTTCGTTGTCAGTTAAATTTTTTATTTATTGTCATGTATACTGTTTGAAAGTCTTTACTTTTTCCGTACCTGAGAGTTTCTTTTTATGTTAAATATAAATATTTTATTTACTATTATTAATTTACATCATTTTTATTTCTGTTAACTCTTTGAAGCATATCTGACCTCAGTGTTTCAAAACTCAAGATGGCGGATCTAAGATGGCCAACCGAAATGTAAAAATTTATTTAATCGAGATGAAACTGGGTACTCAAGAGTTTTCGGGATCGTAGATTACGAATTTAATCTTAGATTTTCAAAATTCAAAATGACGGATTCAATATGACAGACAAAATGTTGAAACCAAAACAGTTTTCGAGGTTCTAAAACACCAGGAAATTTTGAAAATTATATTACGTTTTGTACGGAAAATTGACCAGACTGATTACCCACAACTTGTCCAGTATAGAAATCTATTAGACAAAAACCCACAATTATTGTGATGAAATTTCTACCAGGTTATTCTTTTTATTTCACCATTTTCTTTTATTATTCGTCCACATCAGACATGGATAATATTACCACATTTCGAATCAATGTCAATACACTCAAAATTTCTTAAAGTAAATTTTGAGCCAAGTTCGACTTTCTCTAGTAAATCCGATATTTCCACTTCTATAAAGTATAACTTTTTGGCGGGAAAGCAAAACTGATACAATGAAATAGTAACTGAAGTATTTTACTGTTACCGTTCCAGAATTTTACGAAACAAAATTAAAAAAAAGTTTCAAAAGATTACGAAAAAATTTCAGAAAATTACTAAACTCTATTTCGTACAATTCTGAAACCGCAAGGATAAAAAACTTCGGTTACTATTTCAGGAAATTGCTACAGACATTTTTAACAATGTACCATAAAAAAGCAGTTATTCTTAAGCTAATAAGTTATAAACAGCGATACGATTTCTTGAATATGTTTAGGAATTCATTTTTATCAGAAACATTTTTTAAAATTCTTTGCAAATACATTGCGGTATTGAAATTCATAGATGATTTTTTACTATAATGTAATAAAAATAATTGTAATAAAGGTGGAAATAATATAATAAACTCGGTAATAGTTCATAGACCAGAGCAGTTAACCATTTTTTGCCCTAGGACGAAATAATGATTGATACACTCGCTTAACTTGACTGACGGACGTAACTTACTATTCATATGTTCAATTGTTTATTTATATATACTGACGTTTCTATATGTACTTATACATTTAATAATTTTATCTCCTGGTAGTAAGACGAAATAAGAAATGATTTAAGCAATAATAAAAAATGTAAAACGAGTGATTAAAAATGGCAGAACATAACCTATTGCTAATATTTAATAAGCTGCAGTTTATTAGAATATTATACACTCTTACTGTAAACACCTAATGTGAGGAATTTTGTCAAAATTACCTTAATTTCTTTTTTGTTTTTGTTATCTCCTTGCTTTTAGTGAACAATTAATTAAATGTAAACAATGACAGAATGACATCACAGACAACGTTAAAATTGTAAATCATTACATAATAACATACATAGAATTGTGTTTATGGCGAGGCCGTCATAAGAAACAAAGACAAATGATGAAAATGAATAGGAAATTGCAAAAAGGTACGTAATAAAATCATACATAAAATCATTACACTAAGCTATCGAATTCTCACTACATCTACCAGCAATGAAAGGTGCATGTGTCGAATGCAACCTGATATACATACAATATGTAAATCGAACGTTAGTAGCCGCATTTCTCAATCGGTAATTCCATCTTCTTCCGAAGAATTTTGCGAATTCATTGTTCGAGTCTACCAATCATTACTCAGTCTTATAGATATGCATATTAAGTGGATTGAAAGGA
Source organism: Trichopria drosophilae (assembly GCA_030407085.1). Classification (NCBI taxonomy): domain Eukaryota; kingdom Metazoa; phylum Arthropoda; class Insecta; order Hymenoptera; family Diapriidae; genus Trichopria; species Trichopria drosophilae. The sequence goes on along the minus strand of CM059583.1, from coordinate 189,296,501 downwards.
GAAGCATACGTATCTTAGAACACTACGTTAGGTATCAGACTGCGGCTAGAAGAACGCGGGATCGACGCAGATGCATTGTGTTCTGATAGGAACAATGCGCTGGAATTGCATAAGAAATAAATGCCGATTACCACCTGTATAGTTACCGATCACAGACGCGATGTCGAAAGCTGCAGTAGACGTGACGTATCTTGACAAGATTTCTCTCGCTGATTAACAGTACAATCCAAATTTCCCACCCAAATTTTTAAAAATTATCACAAAAATTATCTTTTACAAAAGACTAAAAATTGTTCAAAATCTGATTTTGACAAAATAAAAAACGAGTAAAAACTCTATCAAGTGCGTGACAAAAAGTATTTGATAACAAAATTTATTTTGAATTTTTTAAAGCATAATTTTATTTAACTCGAAATTAGCCTTTTACTGAATAACCTTCCAATCTTTGCGAATCGATTTAAGAGATTACAAGTGCATTATGCCAAGATGTATTTACCGCGTGACCGACATAACACTTTGCAAATAATCTTTGGAAGCGTCAGTAAGTTGAGATACATTCACATTCCTGTTTTGGGAACGGGTATTCGCATTACGATTATTTTCAGTTAATATCTGATTGAACGTGCATATAATAAATATTATAAAGCCCGAGTTACTTTAACGTAATAGTTTGAAATATTACATTATCATTGCAGGGCAATAATAATAATCAATTAATGATAATAAAAACGACTGCAATTAAGGTTAGTAAATAAATTAGGTACGCTCGATTCTTCTGCTTCCATTTTCTGGACATTGAGTAATTGTACTTTATATAACGTAAAATTAATGTTCATGAATTTAACTCAAAGGCAATACCGTGAAAAATATTTATAAAGTAATGCAGATTGAATTATTCCGCTTCACTGTAGTAAAAATCGTCCATGCATTATTTCTCGATGTTTTATCAGGTCCTGTTTAAAAAATTAAGTATTACTGACATACTAATTAGTTTCTCAGAAGAGATTTTCTACATTTAATCCATGAATTTTTCATTAACCCATTAACGCCGGGAAGAACACATTTCCTACTTCAATTTCAATCAAGTATTTCATATGAAAATTAAAGTTCAATTGAAATGTCAAATGAACGAATATTTTAATAGACCATTTTGAATTTCCAAAAACAGAGTTCAGATGGTAATCAGCCATTCCAGAAAAAGCTTAAACCGAAAGAATCATTTAGTTAATCACAAAATGACAAATTTACTATTAGTTTATGTTACATGATATTTTTCTGGAGAATTATAGATTTGGTAGTATCAAAAATATTAAATAACTGTTATAATTGAAAAAATACCAAATTTCTAATAAATAGAAAATTTAACAAATGTAAAAACAAATACGAGGTTAGTAGTGCTGACCACCATTCAGCTAAAGGTTAAATTCGACTGTATGTTATTTTCGTATAATAATAACCTTTGTATTGAAAATGTTTAAAATTTGAAAATTACTATTTTCAAAGCTTTGACTCGACCGTAAGTGAAACCGAAGTATTAATACAAAACATTATTTTATATTAGTATTTGAGTGTGAAGGAAATATATCGGGTTTACACTAAGAATTTATTTAAAATGTGTTATTTCTATCATTGTTAGCCAAAAAAATATTCATGCTATGAATATAAATATACAATATAATATTATTATATCGAAATTATATCAAGACACGTATTGTGAAAAATGTATACCCTGAATTTTTATGTTTGTTCAGAAGAGAACTATACTTCGCACATGCTATTTCCGTTACCGATTATTCAGTAGTTTGTGTGCTCTTAAGATAATGCCACTTCTGTTATGTCCATTGATATGTGAGAATGTTCGTTCATGTTATCGAATTCATGTTAATAAACTAGATGCCTTCGACCCGGGTGTCTACAATTTTGGCTAAATTCGTATTGCAGTTCCCTGACGAAAGGCTGATGCTTCCGGGAATATTCCCATTTTAACACTGCCAGCTAGGAAAGAAGGCGGCAGAGGGTAGTTCTAGTATCGTTAGGTTCGAGTAGTTTCTATACATATATAGTATAGAACATAAAAATATGTATTTTGTTGCATGTTGCGCATCATACATTCATAAGAAATAGAAATATGTAGAAAATCGTCCATTCATTGGCATAATCACCCAATGGTAAAATTGAAAATGAGCATTTTCAAAACTTCGGCCCCGACCGCAGGCCAGCCGAAGCACTGATAAATGAGCACGTCTTGTTCACACTGATGTTAAAAAAAACGCGGTTTAGTCGAGTTTTTGACAGGTCGGGTTGCAGGAAATAAATTTTTTTATATGTGGGATACTTCGGTTTCCGTTTTTTACGGCATTATCGTTGATTTTACGAAGAAATGAATATAATCTTTTTTGTAGAGAATTCGATGTTCTATATTTTTTGTTAGAAAAATTTTTTTGTACGATTTGTATTTTTTGTTAAAAAATGGAAAAACGTGTTTTTTGAGCGTTTTTTTTTTTGTTAAACCTCCCCATAATCTAGTATGCATTGTCTCCAAAAACTAATCAGATCTAAGTTTGGCCAAGAGAAACCCAATTCCGTTTGTACTTTTTAAATTCGTCATTCCATTCGCGAGATATCGCGTATACAAAATTTTGCCCACGGACGGATGGACGTACAACCTAACGGACACCAATTTTTTTATTGTTGCTTTGGGTTCCTTCGGGCCTGAAACGTCGACATTTGATGAAAAACTATAGGGTAATTTTTTGGCGAGAACTGACCAAATTCAATACTTCGCCAGACTTATGGTCTGGGTCGAAGTAATATGCTTTATTCCCTCATCGGGTCAAAAATCGTTCGATGGTTCTAGAAAACCTAGAAAGGACTGCGGGGACACAGGTACAAATCGGCGAAGTTAGGTCCCGGCAAGATAGTTAGTTAGTTAGTTAGTTTCGTTTATTAATGGCACGGGATTTCAAGTCCCTTTAGCCAACCATACAAAGTGTACATAATAGTGTTTACAATAATGAAAAAAAAGTAGTATAAACGCAAATGATGAATACATATAAAGAAATAGAGTGTAGCTTAACTTAAGGTTAGATGGATAATAATAATAATAAATTTGTGTTAACACGGCGAGAATAGATACCGCAACTAAGTAGTACATTGTAACGCAAATATAATATAATAACAGAACTTAACACTAGTCTAAATAACGCAAGTTAGTGCGCCAATAGCACATTACGGCCCGACTTATTAGCTTCCAATAGATACTCATAGAGTCTACTCTTAAAGGACTGTAGTGTGGCGCTAACTGTTATGTTATGAGGAAGTGAGTTCCATAATCTACTAGATGTAACGATAAATGAGTTATCAAATACAGATGTACGATGGACGGGGATTCGCAAAACAGCCCCTCCCGGCCGTAGCTCACGAGAGACGATATCACTGCGCCAGAGGTAACGTTGGTAGAGATAAAGTGGTTTCTTATTGTGGATAATCTGATAAGTCAGGCAACCAATCATAAGAATTCTGCGGTTTGTGGCAGTTAGCCAGCCAAGTTTACGACGATAACAAGTAATATGTTCGAATTTCCGTACCCGAAAAATAAAACGTATAGAAGCATTTGACATTCGTTCGATTTTAAGTCTTTGGGTGGTATCAACAGCATTGTAAACCGCGGCACAATAATCAAAAAAAGGAAGAATCAGTGATGTTATTAGTTGGCGTCGTAGTTTTTCGGATAATGCCTTCTGGCTAGAATATAGCTGTCGTAGTGAACCGTACACTTTACAGGACAACTGCGCTATATGTTCTCGCCATGATAGTGTTGGGTCGAAGTATAATCCAAGATTTTTGACGGTGACAGACCAAGGCAGTGATTGTCCGAGAATAGCAATTTGAGGGAAGGTGTTAATGTCTATTCGGTTGATGTTTCGTGAGCTGCGTATTATCATAGCCTTAGTTTTGTTGACATTGACATTGAGGTTATTCCTCTCAACCCAATCAGCGAACAGTTGCACGTCAGATGTGATTCTCTGCACTCCTAAGTCCATTTCATCCGGACGACATTTTAAGAATATTTGGGTATCATCTGCAAATATAGCATGACTGGAATGCTGAAAAATAGAGGGCAAATCATTGATGAACATCGTGAAGAGGAGAGGACCAAGAACCGAGCCTTGGGGTACTCCAGCTCTCACTGGTAACCACGATGATGTGGTTCCATTTGGACCGCGAACTGCCTGCACACGTCCCCCAAGATAAGATGCGAACCATCTGATCACGGAGATGGAGAAACCAGCATCCTTCATCTTGTTAAGCAGAAGTACGTGGTCAACCGTGTCAAACGCTTTGCTGAAGTCGAAGAGCACCAACATTACAATCATACCCTCATCTATGGCTGAGCGAATTTCATCAGTGACGAACAGTAGGGCAGTCTGTGTGCTATGGAGTTTACGAAATCCCGATTGGAATGGGTCAAACCAATTTCGGCCATTTGAAAATTCAATAACCTGCTCATGAACAATTCGTTCCAAAATTTTAGAGGGCATGCACAGGATCGAAATCAGTCGATAGTCCGAAAGACCCACGGGCAATTTCACTTTTTTAATGGATGTCAACAAGGCATGTTTCCATAACGAAGGAAAATATGATGTCTGTAGTGACTGGTTAAGTAAATGCAGCAAGTAAGGGAAGATTGCCGGTAGGCATTTCAGCAGGAACGAACGAGATAGTTCGTCGACACCTTTGGCTTCAGATGATATGAGCATGAAATGACGCCACAATACCTCCGGAGTAATGTAGGCAAAATTTAATGTATCATCTGAGAAGTCCGGGTAAAGAACATGCAGAGTGAGATCAGTGGTTAATACATCGATCGAATGTTTGGATAACGATGTAGAATACATATTAATTTCATCAACAGTGCAACATAAAGGTTCTACGTCGATTTTAGTTTTAACTAGGCCCATTCTGCGTAGCTCACTCCATAGTCTTTTAGAGTCAGATATTCCCATAAGTCTAGAGGCGTAGTAATTATCTCTCGTCGAAGATATTAATTGCCTGTATATCTTTCGGTATGAGTTTAGCCGTGTTTTAATCTGGGGGTCCCGCGTACGTCTAGCTGCTGTTATCAACGAATAATAATATGTACGCATCCTAAGCAAGTCATCTGAAAACCAAGGGGTACGTGATACTGCAGGCCGGAAAGAGTACAAAGGAGCATGAATATTAAGTGCATTCTGTAGTGTAAGAGTGAAAAAATTACATGACTCATCAATGTCGGAAAACGAGAGAAAAGCTGCCCAATCGATATCATCGAGATCGGCCAACAAGTTGTTTATATTGATCCTATTGTAATTCCTGCAGGTGATAGCGCCTTCGGCTTCAATCTGTACCTTGATATCATAATCAATAAGTATTATGTCGTGGCCTAACAGATAGTAGTACTAACAGCCAGTACGGATTATCGGAAATGAGGCAGTACTGACAAAATATCAGAGAACAGCTGATCCAGTACTTGTATCCATTACTGCTTGCAACAATAATTCTATTTCAAGACAATACTGATCCAGTATTGGTAGCCAGTACTGTATTCGCTATTTAAACGAGTACTGACTGAATTAGTACTAGTACAATACAGGCCACAAGTATTTGCATCAGTAAGACATATCATCTGACCGCAGGAGTTTATCAGTACTATTCCAGCAAAGGTAACCAGTGCTACATTCTGAATTAGATCAGCACTGTCTGATGTAGCAAGTCAGTACTAACACAATATTAAATGACGGTAGCGTCATCGGTAATAAGTAACATCTGGCGGACGGAGCACGTCAGTACCGTCGCAATACTGATTACCAGTACCATTTTCGGTGTTAAGTTATTATTGACTGCCGAAATAAGTCAATACTGACACAGTACTCAGTGAGAGTGCTGTATTATAGTATTAACTGATTATTATCCTAGTGAAATAATATGAGGAATGCCGAAATTCTCACCGAAGTTCTACCAGTACGTAATTCCCACCAAATACTATCAGTACTATTTTCAATGTTGTTTAATTAAATTATTATATCAATACTTATTGTTCCCAGTTAAAATATCAGAGTAATACGTCGAAATTCACCTCCACTAAAATAATGACTAATTTTCAGTACGCACATTGAATGAGCATTGAGTTCTGTCATTGCCCAGTAGTAGTAGTAGTACTACGGGTAAGTACCCATTTAGTACTGTCGTCGGCACTGACTACCGGAGTCGAAACAGTATATCTAAAAACAGGGCGAATCAGAAACGGGTTTGCACTGTTTTTGTAAGTCTAGTTAGTGCTAATACAACACTAAATTTAATATATCTAGATTGTTAGTTTTAGGTAAAAAGTCCGGTACAGACACCGCATTTATTTTTGTAATAAATTCATAAACACATAAATATATATATTTGTTTATGTTTAAATTTATATTTTTATACATGCCAGTCACTTACATTAAATGCATCAATTGCATACCACACAGAACACATTTCTTGGATAGAAATGCTACATCTAACTACACGTAAGTAATCCCGGGAAAAAATGATTTATATCTGGATTATATATGAACCATATATGATCATACATCATCATATATGATTCTTATATCATCATATACGATTCGTATATAATCCAGATATGTTTATGTATGCTCATATATTGATTTTGACCTGATATAGTAATATATATATATATATATATTCATATGTAGCTAAATCTGATTATTTATATTTATATCAGGCCAAAATCTGTATACGAGCATACATAACCATATCTGGATTATGTACGAATCGTATATGATGATATATGAATCATATATGATGGTGTATGATCATATATGATTCATATATGATCCAGATATAAATCATTTTTTCCCGAGATAATAAAAATTAAATTAAATATCTATAATAATGTGTCCCATTTTTTAAAGATTTTGTTTAAAGACCAACAATCAGTACATCTCATTGACAGAACTGAAAAGTAGTACTGACTTCGCACTCCACGACTAGGGCATTTGGTACTAAACAGCGTTACCCGCTGTAATCGGCCCAGTAATGGTCCAGCATAGACGGTCAGAAACTGAAACTTCGGCAAACGATACTAAGTACCATGGGGTTTTTAGTACAAAAATATCTACCTGTGGATTTCGAAGAGAAATACATTTTTTGTTTCTATGACCATTTTATTTCAGGAAACAATTCATGGATCGATTCTAATAACTAATCAGTTGATCAAAGAGATGAATTTTAAAATTATAAAGTGTAAAGGAGGAGGGCCAATAAGGCCAATAACGTCGCACTTCTTTCAAGTTACTCATGAATGTTAGATACCAAAAGCTTTCTAAAAGACCCTGTGTAATCCTTGTCTTCCTTAATGCAAGAAATGATAATTATGATTGATCAAAGTCAGAGTAGTATTGCTAAATGGGAAGTACACTCCCCGGCAATCACTTTTGCCATGCCAAAGACGAAATTTATTACATTACATATAATGAAAAATAACAAAAATTTCTACCTACAAAAAATGTATGTAATTATCATTATATGTAATATAGTTCTTTATTCAAAATTATGTATACGAACAAAACGTAGCGTTACTTTTATAAATTTTGACTTTATTTTGGTATTTTCTACCTAAAAACGAGTATTTTTTGTAGGTAACATTTTTTTCTATCTCTCTTAGTTTTTGAGATAATAAGAAAATAAAAAAAATCATGTTTTTTTTATAAAAATAGTCATAACTCCGGTCAGAAAGGTCGCACAAAAATGGACGAGCAATCATTTTAAAGGTAAAAACCATACAGAAGGTAAAAACCATATGTTTTAGTTTCATTACCCTACTATTATTCGTTTCAAATTGGCAAACAATTAACTAAAGATAAAAAATATCGTATTTTTTCTTGTTGGTTTTTTCTCGATAAAAATCTGAATTTTGCGTCTTTTCGATTTTTTTTTCTGCTCAAATGAAAGCTATTGCAATAACCTTTGAATTGCCGTTCGATTTTTTAAGCTACGATAATTTTTCGCAAAGATATTAAACTTTGAAGTTTAATAAATTTCGTCTTTGGCATGGCAAAAGTGATTGCCGGGGAGTGTATATGTTTACTCTATACAATCTTTAAAAAAACTACAGAATTTCCAAACTCGTTATTATAACGTTTTGGGGGTTGATGCTAACGAAACAGACACCAGTTTACAAAAATTCAATATGGCGGGTACACAATGGCGGATGGAATTTTTCAAAATCAATCCAATTCGTTCGAAACTTGTTACTCTGGGATTTCTGTGATCGCTGTGTATGAAGTTCATGCCTATGTAAACTTCATGATCAAGTTCACAGTCAACGATCGTAGAATACATATGAAAACTTCAATACTCTGTCCAGACCTACCCTCTTGAGTCGAAGTAAGGTAACCGTATATAAATATTTGTAAACGTCATAAACTACAATTTAGGGAATTCCACGTCAATTTGACTAATCCGTTAACCTTACTCCTTCAGATTTAATTTTTTTCAGGAGGTCTCTCTATCGAGTCACCTAAACCAGGAATTATGGTATTAACATTTATATTTTCGAAAAAAATACTCGAGTAATTAATATCAGAAATAACAGTTGATTGTCTGTGCGTTTGGCAGATATAATAGTAATAAATGTTTCGCTGTGCGATACTTTAATATCAAAACATATTTTTTATCAACACTAGTTTCAGAATGGACAAAGGTAAATTACTATATGACGACGTTGATTGCGCCAGTGATTAAGTGCTTAATAATGAGATTGCAGAAAATGATTTTTTAATTCACACATAAGCTGCACATTTATTAATGTTATTTTTCAACCTAATACAAGCTGTCAAAGGGAGATGAAAAAATTAAGTGTCATAATGGTGAATGTCCTTTAGAAGCTCCTCAATGAAAATTCTTATTATTTAAAATAGTTACAAAGAGAACTTGTAACGTTTAAGAAATGTCTTGATTGTTCAATGGTCAGTAATATAGGTTTGAATGTAACCTTACTTCATAATGATGATCTAGTGAACATTCTTGCAGATTTGCATCACCAAAAGAATTGCACTAGGGATTTTTATTGTATTGTTCATGAAATAATGTTGAAGCCTGCAAGAATTCAAATTAAATACAATTTTAGTTTCTAAAAAATAATAGTGAAAGGTTAAGGTAGATATCTTAAATTGCAGAAATGATTAATTGTACACTTACCTAATGTATACATTGTGAACGACGATGGATAAATAGTCTCAAAATTATCTCATCGCCCGTCGTGCATTGCGGTTCTCTCTGAAGTATATACTGCCTGTCATGTTATATTCCGCTCAGTTCAAGAACGCAGAATATTTTTCAATGCATTAACGAGTTGTATTTTAGGTACTCGCCTTCGATTAAGAGAGACGGAATAAGTTTCTTATCCGAATTGAATAAATCTCCGAGTGATCCTCTCTCTTTTCTGCTCGATCAGAGATTTATAATAGCAGGACAGCAAGAGAAAGTCATTGATTTGCATTTGCATTTAAGCAAAACTATAGTGGACAGGACATAACAGTTTTACTTATGTAGACAAAATCTTGATTTCGTAGGGTCAGCGAAATCGACCACTTTACTGTTCGATCATTGAGTGATCGACAAGAACGAAAATTATAAAGTCGAATAGATTCGTAATTAATGACATCATTCTCAACCAGTAAATTTGCAACGATTAATGCCCTACGTTGCTGAAACATTTATAATCCAATATTTTCATTTTCTTTTTTTGGAATTAATTAAAGAGTATGAAAGTGAAACAAATTCAGAGCACAGTCATTCATTCCCAAACAATAAACAAAACTAACAAAATTTAATGTCTGAAATTGATGAACCCATAAAATCTCATTATTATCTGGTTTGATAAAATATTACTTTCTGACATTGTGATTGTTCAAATGTAAAATTCTGTATCAACTATTTTGCTTGTAATAAATCAGATATATAAGTATAGGATCCAGACGGATGTGCATGGTGAATATACCTCTTCGAGTCAATTTTGTTACATATTTATGATTCAAAAATTCAATTCGCTGAAAATTTTCAGATATTTATGTCCATCTTCTGACTTTTAATAATTAATAACGTGTTTTTTCATTTCTATCCTTTTTTGATCCCAAAAACCTGTTTACAAATCTGAAAAATCAGAAGTCCATCAGAATTAAAGCAAATATATTTCTGTGCTACTTGTATTAAACTAAATATTATAACTAAATTTATTTTATTTTGTTCAGATTGATGTACCACCTTGCAAAATTTTGAAGTGATTCTAAACAAAAAAATAAAAAATCCCACACTTCCAGCTGCAACACACTGAAGAAAAATTAAAACTGCAAATTTTCACATTTTTGTAGAAACATCCTATTTCTAGTTAGTAATTGCGTAATTATGACTGTATTATAAACAATCATATTACAATGAGACATGACTGATTCTATAAGGGAATGTCCAGTTTCGTTTTTGGTGTGTGGTAATGCGATGCGAATGACGTTAAATAAAAAATACCAATAAAAAGATATGATTATTGGCTACAACTTTGTCATAGAAAATTGTTTGATATCATATTAGAAACAAAAGTTATGGCCAATTTTTGGCTGATATAAAAATATTTTTGGTTGGGCAACAAAAATTTGAGTACAACAATTTGATCAATATAACATACTTATATATCTTATATTTTTTTAAGAGAAAATGACTGGCATAAAACTACACAAGAAATAGTTTCTATTCGAATATTCGATTGTTTTTAATTTTTAATAATTTTAGAAAGTTGTTGTATGTGCAATATTAAACTTGGACCTTTCATTAAAATTTGTTAATTTATAAATATATTGCAGGTATTTATATGATTTTAAATTAGCCACAATTCATATAGATTGCAGCTTATGTCAAACCCCTCAGTTATTATGAAATATTTTACAATTTGTTTAATTTAACTAAAGAATAACTAAACTATATCTATAATATCTTTGTCAATGTCATTCAGATTCAAAGTGTTATTACTCCCTAGCATTTCATTGATCATTGACATCTGAAGTTTCGTTTCATTTATTCTGATTTTTAGACAAGTTCAGGCTTAATTTATGACTTCCTTAGAACATCATATTGCTGTTTTAAAATGTTTCCAATTTTTTAAAACGTTTTCCATTTTGTACTTTTTTTACGATTAAAGTAAATTTTTTATGTTAAGATGGTTCCAAACTTTTGTAGGTCATAAACCGTAAAATTTACCATTTATTATACGATTAAGCTAGTAAAGTAGAATCGTTTTACAATCAGGAAATGACTGTATAATAATAAATATTTTGATTTCTTAGAAAAAAAGTCAGCTGTTTGAATAGAATGGTAGTTGAAACTAAACATTTTCACTGCAGTTTGCGCAACCAAAATTTCTCATAGAAGTTGGGAACCACACAGTACAATGCATTTCTATCAACTTTGAATCGATAATCATTCCTACTTAATAGTAAGCTACGGTTTTACGGGTACGACGAGATGTCGCAATCAAACCAGTTTAACCAAATCGTTTCGTTCTAATATTAACACTTGTGCAGTATTGACAACCAAATTGGTTTGCTTTTCATAGTCTGTCATTTAGTTGTGTTCATTGAAGTAGGTACAACGAAACTAGTTAATTAGAAAATAACCCGATATAATATATCCATGAGTAGTATTAGAAATGGTAATTTCTCTACTTTCGAAATAAAAATTATATTCTATTGGTTCAGGAGTTCAAGGTATTGTGACGGATTATACTTAAGAGACGCATTTTTTATTGCTACTGTATATAAAGTAAATATTGACTGCTGCTCCGAAAATAGGACCATATAATGGTTACTTTACAAATGCAACCTAATCGTTTCAACTAAACGCTTTGAGGCATTCCAACCATTCAGTTTGGTCGAGCCAGTAGCAACTAAACTATTTCGCACCAGGAATTATTCTAGATTAGAAGTAAACTCTTAGATAAATATTTAGTAAGAAAAAATCGCAAGTATACTAGAACTTTCCTGTATTCTATTTTATTGCAATACAATATGAAAATCTTTCGTCGAAAATATCCATGCCTCGATTGACACCTTAATGTTTATCATGTTAGTAACCCTGATTGTAGGTGTCAACATATAATTCACATTTTTTATTTGTTCATCAATACCGTAACTGATAACAATCACATTTAGACTTATGTTTTTGCTAATCACCGATATTTTCGAGAACTGACTAGCTTAGCAACATATAGGAATAAATTTCTCTGCAGTAATTATTCTTTTTACTGCCTTGTTATGAAACCGGCATAAAATAATTACCATAAAATATTAACATACTTATTAAATCGCAAATTCTGTTCTCGAATCGTTGTTTAATTTTAGTACACCTGACGTATGAGTGGCACATGTAATTATTTCGTTTTAGCGATATAATAATTGTCCGAAAACGAAACTCGTGCAGTTGTATAGTAATTAATTTACTTGTTGTGTGTGCAGATAATTATTCCAGACTTTTTATTGCGCGGTGTACCTCGCACAATTCCTTGTTAATAAAGTGAAGCTTTAAGAGAGGCCAAACATCAACGATCATAAATGCCCCACATACCCAAATCTGAATTAATAATTCCTGACATAAAAAATATAAGAAGGTGACTCGTTCGCACAATTTTAATATCCAAATGTGGTCTTGACAGCGTTGTCGTTCCGGCGATTCCTGCAGTGAAGGAAATTGCTTCGCGCTTTCGGGGGTTCTTATGTTTTGTGAACATGTCATCACGACGAAAATACGTGCATCGTTTTTTATCAGGATTATTTACAAGGAACATTTTTTGTGCCGATTTCAAAGGATATTTTATGGGCTCCACTGCCATAGCCGTTGATTTATCTCAAGAACTCGTTCTTAGATCCGGGTAAATTGATCGCAGCGGCAAAGTGCGAATGCGTACGCAGATATCGGCATATTTTCACCTTACCGATATATATTTCCGCTCTTGGTTCGCAGTCGACGCCTTATGGATATTTCTCATTTGTTCGTGTGAAAGGCAACACAATAAGTATTCGAGATTTCAATTTCACGTTGGAGTTGCTTGAAAATTCGCTCAAGTCCTTTTACGGTTAACGAAGAGCAGACGATCGAAGATTATCTCGGGTGATTTATGAGAGAACCCAAGTGATTTTTATTTAAATTGAAGGTTTTATCCGCTCTTAATATCAAGTTTCGATTGTTTGATTGATACAGATATTCAATTATTCGAAAAATTGATTGAAAACGATCGATAAATCTATTTCATCCTTCATATTATTTTCGTCCTTAGTAAATGAATGCAGTTAAATATATTATTAATTACTATTCATGATAGTAAGTCGTATTTGGTTAGAGTTCCAATAACAAAGTTGATATTTTATGAACTTTAATTGCATGGTGAGTAGTCCGACATACGGATCTGAACTGGTCCGAACCGAGTAGTTTGGTGATTAACTGTTTTTGTTCTTGTTGCAGTAATTTCTTTTGAACAAGTTTGGCCAATTTATACAGGGTGATATGAATATGTGAATCAGTTATTAATAGTCCTTTTCCTATTGCTTTAAATTTTAATAAAATATAAATATTACTTTTTTAAGTTGAAAGTAAAATAGAATTTTTTTTTTCGTGCATACAAATAATATACAATAAACATTGATATATCTTGTCACCTGAAAGTAAATGTCGATAAGGCTTTTAGGATTTTAAGAACTATTGATATTACTTGTAGGTTTGCAATTTGTTTCATCTATACCCAATAAACAAGATCGTGTGCAAAATTTTCACGTATTTTATGTTTGCATTCGATTTATTTCCATTTTAAAATGAACTGTGAGCCAAAAATGTTTACTATGCTATGACCCAGGAAATTCTACTGTATTGTGGCACACGAATTTTTACTGTGCTCTTGATCCGAAATTTTACATGTTACTTTGGAAAAATTCAGCATAGCAATGTAAATTTTACTTTGCCAATAACATGCACTGCGTTTATGGGACAGCACGGTAATTTTTCAGGACATTTCCGTACAAAAATTTGTCATTATTTATTTACGTTTTTTCAAAAATTGTCGAAAATTAAAAGTTCTACAGATATGCCATTATACATACACTGAAAAAGTGTAGTAACATATAAAATGAGGAGTAATCGACTGTAGATATTTCGGGAAATACATCTTAAAACCTTATAACTATATAAATGATTAGATATCAATAAATGGAATCTAATATCATGTTGTTTTCTCACTGTAAGCTCAGAGAATAACCATCTTTAGAATTTGATCATCAGGATCATGGATCTATAATTAGTCATATTTACCATAGATCGCATTTTGAAATTTTAAAATCTAATGAAGTAACAATGTACTAAACAAACAGCTAATTTATACAAAACATACACTCTGAATCTAAACCAGCGAAAAACTACTAATTGACAGTTTATCGCTACTGATTCACGAAGCTGTGAATCAACCATTAGATACTAAAACAATGCCTATTCACTGATCGATCCAGTGAATTTGACTGAAATCAGTGGAATGAAATCACGTGCTTTTTGCTGGAATATGGTGTTTACTAAGTGATAAATTAGGCGAATTTTACTAAAATCGCTGGTATAAAACCATATTCTTTGTGCCGGTAATAAGTGGTTTTCACTGGAAAACGGTGTCTATTTACTGATTAATTCAGTGAATCGGACTAAAATCAGTGAAATGAAATCACGCGATTTTCGCTGAAATATAGTGACTAATTTACTAATTCGACTGAATGGACAATTTGTTTAAAATCAGCTCCTGCTCATCTTAAGTAATACACAAAGCTATTAAAAGTATCTTAATCGCCATAAACAGTTAATAGTTTCGCGTGTTACGTGTGGTAAATAGAATCTAATTTTCTAGTACAGTTAATCTATTCAGTAAATTTAAGCAAAATCTATAACACAAACTTAGCTAATATAACTTTGTACACTCCCTCAAACTATATAGTAGCGCCTGCATGCAATTATAAAGGTTATAAAAGTGGTTAAAAACGAACAATTACGATAAACATTTGATACATACCTGAAACAGATCGCTATTACTTAATTTTTTGTGGCGTCTCCAGTATCTAGAATTTCATGCTTGCATGCGCAACTTTTGGAACTGAAATGCGATTATGAAAATGCAAAAAACAACACAGAACATTTACTTACGTTCCTTTAAAAAAACTTCTTGGGCCAGAAAAACCTGCTCAAATTCGAGGAATAAAGTTCTTGCAGCCTTAAAATCTACTTTATTGAAATTGTACATAGACGTTCAGTTTTATGTAGGATGAAAAGCTAAATCACTGGATACATTCTGTGATAGGTGTTAAAAGAATGTACAACTGAAGAACCAGTGAAATAGTGGGCATTATGGTTGAGTTCTACAGGAGTTTCAGTAAATACAATATTTCGATTGGTTAAATAGTAAAATCAACTGGTTAAACAGTTAAATTGACTGTTTTAACAGCGAAAATTGTTTTTGCTGCCGCATTTAGCGAAATTTCTACTGATTCAGATTAAGAGAGTAAGTTAGGTTAGACTTAAATGTGTCAGCTTCTAGAATTTGTAATATATTTGTTCGAGGTGATGTTATTAAAACTAATTACCGCACATGAACCGTTTTAATGTTATATACAGGATAGGAAGCATATAAATTTAAACTTATCTCAAGTGTTTAATTTTCGACTCAACTTTTTGTTATGAACGCTGCAATAATCCTAGGCTTACAAGTTACAAAATAAATTACTATGCATGTCAAGTGAATATTATCATCGTACACAAATCAGTTTTAATTACATTATCGATCATCTGGATACTGCAATCGTTTTTAGTTAAAAAAAAATTAAGTCTCATGATAGATTGCGTTTAATACATTTCATAATACCTCGGAAAAAATTAAAAAGTAGGCCGATTCGGATTAAGCATGTAAAATTTCGCGGTAAGGGTTCGCAAAAAATCGAATAAAGATCAATTGCTTCCGTGAAGTGACTGCGGGCTAAACTATTAATAGTTAGTTGCGATTCATCACGAGTGACAAGAAAATAAATCAAAATTCATTGTATCCTGGGAAGATTTGTTTTCTTGTGAAACTTAAATACCCGACGAAAGTAGATTAAGATTTTATGACCTATTTTTATGGTCACGTATCAAACGAAGACTAAGATTTGTAGGACATTGACAGCATAATTTATGCGAATAATTTGGAATTCTGTTCAATTAATTCGTGTTTAATGATTGATCAGATTCTGCATGCGGCTTATTTACATTTGTCAGTTTGCTTATGGAGTATCTTATGCAATATTTTCTTACAAATTTGAATTCCGTAAGAGATCTCACAAATTTTATGTAGTTAATTATGATTTTAATAGTATATCGAAGCATTTTATACGCCTAGTCAAGGACTGTCTAAATATCTTTTCAGGTTATCAATTTATATAAAAATATTCAGCTACTTAGAAAAAAGATGATGATACAAAAATATCTCCACCTTATCTAATAGATCTCTTGGTTTCTTCATTTTATACATGGGGAATTAATATTTCAATCAATTTGAAATCTACTATATGTTGCGTTCAAAATATTAAAACTAAACAAATACATTATAAATTTTATTCATAAACAAGAATTGTATAGAAGACGCATCGGGATGAGATCATCGGTAGGTATTCTCTTAAAATGAATTAGTCAAATTCTACTAATTGTTAGTCATATTCTACTAAGTGAATTAGAGAAAATTCGGTTACTAACAATGAGTAGAAAAGTAATAATCGAAGGAGAATTTTTTTAGTGACTAATTGAATTACTTATTTTTCTTTACTATTTCAATTTAATCATGGGTTACTAATTGAATTAGTTGAACTGAATTACGAAATAATATTGAGGTTAGGAAAAAACTGAAATATATTACATATTGAATGCATTAAAGTTGCCAGCTTATTAAATTCCTTAGTATGAAAATTCTCTTTTAGGAAAAGAAAGTTAATAAGATCATTACTTAGCATTGTATTAGGTAATAATACAATAGAAATACTGCTCCCTTGAAATATGAATGTATTTAAATTATCTATAAGTAAACTAACTAAATTAACTAATCTAAAAACCTTAATTTAAAAAAGAAACAGATATATAATAAAAAATAACTTGTACTCGTTGTAGTTAATAACATTTACTAATTAAAATGATTTCTGGTCTCTAAGTAATAGACATTCTTATAAAAGTACTCTCTAAAATTGAATTAATCAAAATCAGCTTATATTCAACGAAAAATGGGTTACCATCAAGTAGTAAATTTTTTACTGATAAATACTACAAAAATACTAATTCATTAGTAAAATTCCATTAACCTACAAGTAGATATTGACTTTTTTAGTTTAGTAGTTTGTAGAATGAGTAATAAATTAGTAGGTTTTTACTTTCTATTAGCAAAAATGATTGCTAATTCATTTGGTCACTCACTTTTCATTTTTTATTGGTAGTTTTTAACTAATTTAGATTTAGAGAGTATAGGTGTAGAAAGCAATATTTTATTGTATATTTAATGCAAAATTAGTAAATTCCAAGAAGAATGATAATGTTGATAAACGGTCGGAAGTAACTGATCAGTTAATATTTTACGATATTATCTAGATTCCTACAATTTGTTGTCATATCCCCGTTAATTTCGAATAATTTCTAAAAGCACAGAATTCCGTATCTACTTACTTTCGGTCAGAAATAAATTCGGAACACCTACTTTTCAAAACGTTATAGATACCCTTTAACCTCTTGCTCATAAACAGGAGAATACCGAAGTAAATACAGTGTTTAATTTAATATCCAATTAGCGTTTAATAATAGTTTATCTCGGCGATTGTTATCGGCAAATATGTGTTTCCCGTACAATTGTAATTGCATTTTGAGCTTACATAGCCATAATGTTGAGATTCAAGCGCGACTAGAAAGTTAGGAATATAATTGCGACGATTACTATTAATTGAATATATTGCAATTATTTATCTGAAAATGACCGATAATAGTTCATGTGTTCTGTTGAAAAGGATTTAATTCAAGTTGACCACTACTGATACACTTTTATGATAATTAGAATTGATATTAACATATTCTTGTTTAGTCTCTGGAGACACGTTCTTTACAACTTTTAATGGAATTGAATAATATCGATATGTTTTTTTCCGGTCCACTGGAACCAACGACGTTTTTTTAACAAATGTATTTTGGACAAAAATGTAGGTAAAGTGGCTCTCGCGGGCTCAAATTTTGTGGAATCAAATCGAATAAAAGGTCTAATTGTTTATTTTTTAAAATGCGCCACTTTTTTATAGGTTGCACTTTCCTATAGATATTGAGCTGAATTTATGTGATGATATATTAATTGAAGAAATATTAATTGAAAAGGAATCTCAAGAGACTAATTGAAGTTTAAAACAGCGTCGATACTAGCTTTTATTTGCTCTGAAAAAAATAATTTTATGTAAAAAAAACGTTATTCTGTGTTATTATGTATTATAAATTTTATCTAAAATTGCGTACATTGTATTCTTGCCCGGCTAGCAAAATAAAAATAGGCTCCCTTATACCAGGATTTGGTAATGATAATATGCCTGAAATACTTATCAGAAAGAGCTCTTAAAATGATCTTTCAGAAGATTTATGGGTCGATTACACTAGGCCAACAAAATGTATACCCAGAAATCAGACTATACATTTTCGAAGGTTTTCGTTGCGCTGAATTAAAATTTGGCCGCATAATTGTTCCATCACGTCAAGATTTTCAAATATCCTAACCTAAAAGTGCAAAAAAAATCACCGTTTTTGCTCATATTCAGTAAGTTTTTGTGGCGGAACAAAATTATTATTTGCAATTTTGCATGAGCAATATTAAGGTGCTATTTGCCAGCTTTAAAATGCCCTTTCAATAATACCGATACGATTTTTTTAATCGGTTTAGTGATGTTGTGGTCAGAGAACAACTCACACATAAAAAGTGTAATTACATAAAAAGACAAATTCAGACCGACTTTTTGGCTAAAAATGGTTCTATTACTTCAACATGTTGACTAAATGTGCTAAAAACCCAGTTTTTTCCCATTTTTCGTAAGTTTCTGTAGGGAATAAATTTTGTTTCGCAATTTTACAAAAACCAGATTTAAATAAATTCATCAGAAATTTAAATATATTTTTCCGATGGGTTTCAATGTGCTGAATCAAAATCTGGTCGTATAATTGTTCTATGGCATCAAAGTTTTGAGATATTCTAACCTAAAAGTGCAAAAAACGAAAATCATAATCGTGTCTTGATAAAAATTTCGATAACTGATTGAAAAAAAAATCGTACGTGGTAGGACGTTATCCGCTCGGGTGAAAAATTACGAACACTCGACTTAGTTTTGCGAGAGATAAAATTTTATTTTTATAATATAATTGTGCGACGAGTTGCCGCTTTGAAGGATTAACAGTCTCTGCCGAAAACGGAAAGGATCGGCGTCGTTGCCAGTGGGAAAGCATGACGTCACAAATTACAATTAATGCCGAACGACGGCGTTTATCTATAGCCGCGACAATTCAAATTTTTCAGGTGTACAAATCGTAACATGCCGCCCGCCTTGATAGGCCCTGCTATCAATACTGTACATACAATATACGTTTTCAAAATAGTAGATATAGAGTATAGATAAATAAGCAACTCAAAATAACCTATAAATAACGTCATAACTGCGCACTTTTACATTTCGTGTTAAAATATATGAAACGCAATGTCTATTAAGTACATAATTGGTTTATCACTAAGGTGCATAATTATTCTGTTTTCTCTGCCAACTTGGCATTTTCTTCATCCAAAGGAAGAACACACAACTTGACAACGGCACGCTTCAAGGTTCCAGTGGCTGTTCGAACAATGGCTACTCTAGCGATTCCATCTTTTCCTTCTTGTAGTTCAATAATTCGACCCATTTTCCAATTCATCGGAGCTGTACCATCTTCCTGGATCACGACTAGCGCTCCCAATTTCAATAGCGATGATTTATTTTGTTTCCATTTCGAGCGTATTTGAAGCTCCGAAACGTATTCCTTTGCCCATCGAGCCCAAAAATGCTGCAATAATGACTGCAACCTTTGATAATGTGACAGACGGTTCTCTGGTATGTGGCTTAAATCAGGGTCTGGAATACTGCTAATCGACTCGCCATGAGGAAGTGCGATGGTGTAAGAGGTTGTAGATCGTGAGGGTCATCAGACATAGGATGGATAGGACGGAATTCAAACAACCTTCTATTCGAACTAGAACTGTGTTAAAATCCTCATATGTCAAATACGCGTTTCCTAAAACGCGCTTTAAGTGCATCTTCATGGACTTTACTCCAGACTCCCATAACCCTCCAAAATGAGGGGAGCGAGGAGGAGCAAAGTGCCATTGAATCTCACGAATACATGCCTCAGTTACAATGGCTTCTTGATTTTTATTTAGGAAACTGGAAAGCTCGGACAACTCGCGATTAGCACCAACAAAATTTTGTCCCGTTATCCGAATATATGTGTAAGGGTTTTCCTCTTCGCGAAGAAAAACGGCCTAGAGCAGAAAGGAACGCTTCAGTCGACAAATCCCCGACTAATTCGATATGAACTGCCTTAGTGGCAAAACATACGAAAAGACAAGCATACGCCTTTATTAGCCTTGCACCGCGTAATTTTCGATCCTTGATCAAAAAAGGGCCGCATAATCAACTCCACAGCATGCAAAGGGTCGAGATGGAGTTAACCGATTGCTTGGGAGATCACCCATAAACACTGAAATAGGTCTTGGATTGACCCTTCCAACATTTCACGCATTTACGAACCAACTGTTTAACTTGGCTTCTGCCTGCTACCGGCCAGTAGCTATCGCGAAGCGAAGCGAGGACTGTTTGCGGACCAGCGTGCAATAATCGCTCGTGCTCGTATTTAATAATTAAACGCGTCAGAGCGTGGTTTTTAGCAAAATTATAGGATGTTTTTTATCGTATGCATGCTTAGAAAGTCGCAATCTTCCTCCCACTCTTAATACGCCGTTATCCATAAAGGGACTCAAAGACAGCAGAGCAGACTTGACATGGAGGTTTTGTCCTTTACTCAGACGACTTATTTCATTTGGAAATGCATCTCTCTGCGCCAACTTTACTAAAGCAGCCGTGCCTTCGCGAATTTCCTTAATACTGAGGGGACCCGTGATTCTATTTTCCTTTTAAATCTCGTGCGTTTCTAATAAATCTAAGAGAATACGCCATGACACGTCGTAGCTTTGTAAAAGATGAAAATTGATCAATGACGTTAAAACCCCAATGACTAGCCGTCACTAATACAACAGTTTTCCGCTCACAATCTACCTCTTTAGTCGCGTTTGTTATCAGAGGCACCTGAAGGCCATTCGCTTCCAAACACCTTAACCAATGTGGGCCATACCACCAAAGTTTACAATTTTTCAAATAACCTCGGTTCAACACCTCGCGATAATAAGTCCGCGGGATTTTCAACGCCGGCGATATGCCGCCAATCAGCTGTATATACATTCGACTGTATTTCGCTCACACGGTTTCGCGACGAACGTTTTTTCCATTTACTTGAACATTCTCGAAATCCACCCTAACACAATGGTACTATCGGTCCAATAATGATACGAGTGGATTCTAATTTTTAAAGCATCCCGCAACTTTTTTACCAACTGACTCAAAATTAATGCGCGCCCACAGCTCAAGCCTGGGTATAGACGTTGCTTTAAGCGGCGCGACACGAGCCTTAGAAGCAAGTAAACGAATCGTACAATTTGAATATTTATCGATGGAACGAATGTAAACACAGGCTCCATAGGCCATTTCCGACGCGTCGCAAAAGGCGTGCAGCTGAACATTAACCGAATTAATTGCAAATGCATGTCGGGGAATTGTAAAATCGTTTAATGTCTACTAGACTATCTCGCAAATTCTGCCACTTAGTTCTTTAAATCTAGAGGTATAGATTCATCCCAGGACAATTTTAAAACTGCCATAACCTTTGTATGATTGTTTTTGCAATAGTTGTCACGGGGGCAATCAATCCTAAGGGGTCAAAAATTTGCGCGATAGTCGACAAAATTTCTCGTTTTGTTATTTGCAACCCTTATGTCTCAAATCCACAGTAAAAAATAAAACATCTTCTCTTGGATTCCATGATAACCCAAGAGTCTTGTGATTCTCACCGTCCACCCAGCACGAAATTCGCTGTCGTTACATCGCTGTCCGCAATTGTACTTATAAATTCGGCACTATTAGAAACCCACTTTCTCAATTCAAAACCGCCGTCCCTGAGAATATGAGAAAGTTCGCGATAAATCCATTTTAAATCATCGACACTTTCGGCTCCCGATACCAGGTCGTCAACATAGAAATCCTCAATGAGTATTTCTCGAATTAATAACAATGGAATTTCTACAATATTTTCAGCTAGCGATTGTAAGCAGCGAATTACTAAAAAAGCAGACGAAGCCATGCCGTAAGTCACGGTGTTTTATTCATAAGTTCCCGAGTGGTTCATTAATTTTAAAAACCGCCAAATAATGCGTTGTAATGCCCTCAATTTCGAATCTACTAAAACTTGGCGATACATTTTTTGCGATATCAGCTGTGATTCCATATCTATGCTGCCTAAATCGCACAATTACAGTAAAGAGATCGTTTTGAATGGTGGGCCCTGACAACAACAAATCATTCAGTGATTTGCCATTATTTGACTTTGCAGACGCGTCGAAAACGACCCGAAGCTTTGTTGTGAACGACGAAGGTTTAAGCACCGGATGATGCGGCATATAATAACATAGAGCTGGGGTCGACGCTATCATTATTATCCGAAACTTTGGTCATATGTCCATCGTAAGATATTCGTTAATGAATTCATCATACAACATTTTTAAATTTTTTATCCCGATTCAATTTACGCTCTAAAGAATAAAATCTGTTTATAGCAATGCTTTTTGATTCACCTAATATATTATGATCCTTTTCTTTAAAATGGGAAAGAGACCACAAATCGACCGTCCGATGTACGATATGTAGTATTTTTAAAATGCTCCTCACAAAAATGATCATAATATGATTTGGGTTCAGTATTCATATACCGATCTTCTAGCTCCCAAAATTTTACGAGCTGTTTTTCTAAGACATCAGATTTCGCCAAATAACAAACAGTTTTTTTTACCCATATCATTTGGCAAAATTAATGGTCCAGACAAAATCCAAAACCGAACTGAGTTTTTTTGAAGACGGGGTAAAACAGAGCCTAAGCGAATTTGCCCCTGACAGAGAAGGTCCCAAAAAGAGTGAAGCACCTATTAACATATCAATAGGTCTTGATTCAAAATATTCTGGATCCGCTAATTGCAGATCGTCCGGAATATTTAATAAATCGTACTTAAATGTGCTCGATGGGACATTCTCTGTTATTTCGGGCAAAACAAGACACGTTAAATTGGCTTTAAAGGAATTTAATCGGGAATGTATAACAACATGCGTTTGCTTTGTTATTGTTTGCGCTCCTTGTCCAATGCCTGATACACTAACACGTATGGACTTCGGAATTAAATTCAAATTTTTTGCATAAATTTTCTGTCATGAAATTGGACTCAGATGCAGAATCTAACAAAACGCGACATTCATGGGAATTACCACTGTATCTTTAATATTTATTAAAGCCGTTGCCAATAAAACTCTATTCGTGGAAATTGTTGCGTTGCATGCCGCAACTACACTGTTTGCAGACAATTGCGAAATTGAATCTTCGCGTTTATCAATAGTTTCAACGGTTGTTTGCAAATGAAGAATCGAATGATGCCGTTTACCACATTTGAGGCATGATAATTTTATTCGACATTCACGTGTGGCATGCCCCTTTTTTAGACAATTAAACAGATTTTATTTTTTCGAGCCTCTTGAATCCTGTCACTTATCGAGAGTTTAAGAAATGCCGAGCAACTATTTATATAATGCACCTCTCCACAATACATGCAAACAGGTGTGCCGGTCGCTACAAAGAGTTTTAATATGACGCGTATGCGATGAATTTTTAGACAATTTAGCCGTTTGTTTCTCAAGTTTTAACCCTTGCAGCATTCGACATCTCTCTTCAAGAAAACACATCATTTCTTTTAACGTAGGAATTTTTTCTTTAAGCTTTACGCCCTTCCAATCGCGAAGGGTAATCGAGTCAAGTTTAGATGTGATAATATTGATTATCATCATATCCAGCCTTCTACAGGTAATCCCAATGATTTTAAAGCCCGAAGATTTTTCTCAATGCCCGTATGCAATTGTCGTATTCCGGTATAAGACTCTTGCTGCAAAGACGGAATGTTAAAAATAGAATCGATATGGCTGTTTATTATAAAGTGACTATTTTCGTACCTATCGTACAACAGTTGCCAAGCAATATCATAATTTGCGTCTGTTGTATCAAGCGATTGTACCTGGTCCGCAGCTTCTCCCGACAATGAGGAACGAAGGTAATGAAATTTTTGAACCTTAGGCAGTTGCTCATTATCGTGAATCAAGGATCGAAAATTATCTCGAAAATTAAGCCATTTTTCATAAGCTCCCGTAAAGGTCGGTATATTAATGATTGGTAATTGCACCCGACCGTTAGCGTTCACAACTAGAAATATTTGGTATAACGGTCGAACCGGAGCCATTTTGAATTTGAGATCCCGATACGACGGCTCGATTTAAACGAGAATTCTTTTCGATGATGAATTTATTTGCTGTACCAATGGCGGCAAAGTACGCGGTCTCGAAGCTTTCCAGTTCCATATCAAATTCATCATTATTTTGATTTTCAACGAAGGGCGCGAGTTTGTTATGGTTTTCAGTAAAATCGTTTAAAATATTATCAATTTTATTTAAACGAGCTTTTAGTTCCTCGATTTCATGAGAATCAATATCAAAGTTAGTCAAATACGTCTTAAAGCGCGTCAAAGTTGATTTTAAAGTTTTTCTTTTTTGTTTCAATTCAACTTCTGCCATTCTTTAAATATGTAATATAACACAATGATACGAAACAGAAAAAAAAAACAATTATAGTCAGAATAGATAGATTTTTAAATAAAATGATTTTTTTTTTTTAAGGTATATATAATAATTTGGAAAAAAAGAAGTTTTTAAAGGAACGTCTGACCTCACTTGAAGAACGTCGAAATTTGTCCGTGAATTGCACGTGGTTCGTCGTAATGTTGAGATGGCACTCAAAATGTCGAAAATTCCAGAATCTCCACGTGGCTTGACGTTGACCAGATCGACTAATTTTTCCAGTTAATTTATGTAGGACTACTTCCTTTTAATCCGGCTCGAAGGACCAATGGTAGGACGTTATCCGCTCGGGTGAAAAATTACGAACACTCGACTTAGTTTTGCGAGAGATAAAATTTTATTTTTATAATATAATTGTGCGACGAGTTGCCGCTTTGAAGGATTAACAGTCTCTGCCGAAAACGGAAAGGATCGGCGTCGTTGCCAGTGGGAAAGCATGACGTCACAAATTACAATTAATGCCGAACGACGGCGTTTATCTATAGCCGCGACAATTCAAATTTTTCAGGTGTACAAATCGTAACAGTACGAAATGACTAAAAAAGCATTTTTAGGTTAATGAATAACGCTTTAATCTGGTTCTTACCAAAGTGTGAACACACATTTTGTTTCGCCACAAAAACTTATTGAATATGAGCAAAAACAGTATTTTTTGCACTTTCAAGTTAGGATACCTTAAAATCCTGACGTGATGGAAGAATTCTGCGCCCAGATTTGGATTCAGCTCATTGACAATTTTCGAAACAATATAGTCCTGTTTCTTGATATGGCTTCATTTTGTTGGCCTGTGTTATAAGAGCTCTAAAATGCGAGGTATAAGAAAATAGCTCTTATTTGAGAGCTTTGACATATAAAATAAATGATACAAATGAAAAGGAAATTTCTGTGAATTATAGGTTTTATGTTTGTACCTTGATTAATAATTTATATAATTTTTACTGGATTTTATTTTATCTTTTGTATATATTTATAAATTGAACGGCGATTAGATACAGTAGAATGGAAATCATACAATGTTAATAAAAAATTCTGATAACACTTGGTAAATATCGTAAAAGCATTTGTTCTTTCTTTATAGCCATATCTTCCATCGGTCTGCATATGAAGTAAATAGTGCGCGATTTCATTTTTGGATTCCATAGCCATCTAGCGTCTCTGGAAGAAACACAAATCTCAATTCTGGTGATCCATTTACCCAAAGAGGGATGGTCTAAAAACGCGATAGATTTGAGACCTCAAACGCGAGATCTCTTTGAGAGTACTATTTTAAGAATTCTTAAGTAAGACATCTTTAAGAGCTCGTTATTGATTATAATCCTCTTTAGGAGGTATTTTTAGAGATATCTTTGAACTGACCTCTAGACATCCTCTTCAAGAGGTATGTGCATTATGTGCAAGCTGAAAATTACTGAAAATTTTGCACCCGAGCTCGTTAATGGGAATAGTTATCCTTATCGGCATTTAGAGTTAGTAGATTTTATTATTATCTTCTCTCAGTTTTACGAAATTTAAATATCATAACTCGCCACCCGGTAAATCAAGTTATTATGAAATTTCGCTTCTGTGATCAGATTAGGTTATTAGGCTCGACATTTCTTGATGTCTTGCTGTATTGGCATTATCGTCCAATCAATAAGTATTGATCAAAAGGCATGTTTCCTGTGTGATTTTCGGATAACTTAATTCGATCTTCTTGTTAAACAGAGCAAAAAAGAAGACACGGATGACCCGAATTTAAAAATTAAATGTGTTTAATTTCGTCAGACAGAAATTATCTAAATTTTGAGACACATTGTGTTTAAGACGCCTAAGTCAAGGGGACACTTCTAAGTATCTTAGTGACTTAATTTAAGTCACCCATAAGACATCCGATTTTCCAGTGTATAATTGCCGCATAAGTCTCGATTTGCTATTCTGTTTACGAGTATTTTACCCAGGAACTATGTAAAAATTGTTATGCTACTAAAGAAACCATAATATGTTAATACATAAGCTACAATTATCTATACAAATAGTTCACTTTTAAGCGGACAAAGATAGTGTTATACATGATTGTGAGGTTATGTCACGAATTTTATTGTATTTTTCGAGACAATGTGACGTAAGAATCCAATAATCGAATACGTCGCCGCTGGTATCTCCAGACATCCAGACGAAGTCATTGAAGAGTTCCGTTTTGTCTTATCGTTCAGAATCTAAGACAATTTAGTTCCTTAATGGTTGTTCGTCGATAAAAAAGGGACCGAAAAACGTGTTTCAGAAGCGTGGAAATGCATACAGTTACAAATGTCGTAGCATTCTCGGTGGCAAGCATCAACTCGTTGGAGCCCGAGGGCAAACCTGTTTGCTCCTTATTTTTTCTCACCACCGAGACGCTCAGAGCACCGGTTCACGTTTAAAAGGAAGGAACCGACGAGAGAAATTGAACTTTCTATCATTTTTGTAATAACGCGAATTATACCAATGTTTTTAATGCGTTACTAAACGATTAAACTTAATCATATCTCGAAGGCAGTTTTTCCTGTTTGCTGTTGCAACGGTTTCCAATTTTTTGCTTTCCTACACTCGATCGCTTATGTGCGATTATTCGAATAGTCGAGCCAATTAGTCATATTTCTTAATTTATTGCTTTTTTTCTATTTTATTTATATGCCGCATTGCTCGGTCGAATTACCGCACTAGTTTAGTGTTTATAAATTTTATTCGTATTGTTTCTGGAGATTTATATGATATTATTGTCTTTATTTTTAATACTAAAATATTATTTTTCAAATTCATTTTATATTGTTAATTACTAAGCGAGTGACGAAATTTAACTCATTAACGCCTGAAGTAAGTATTTGGTATTAAAATCGAAATTAAAAAAAATTGAAAGATTCATATATGAATATTTTCGAGATCACTCTTTTGAAAGATCCTGTCAAAATGTGTGTAAATTCGTAACGTATAGGTATTTTTGGCATATATGTATATTTAAAAAAAAAACACGTTTTTTTTTCATTTTTATCTTTTTGCCCTCATATAAGGTAAATACTCAAAGATAATTGAATCGTGGACATGATAGTCGTAATAAAATGTTACGCTGGTAGATTTTTCAAATTCATTATGGCGTACTCGTGAAATGAAAACAACTTTAAAAATATCAAATCAATTTCAAGATAACATTCGCCATGTTGAATTTTTGACTTGCCTCTCCATGATCGAGATCATCGACATACTAATAAAGTTGGAAACGATGCAAGTGTGAAAGATTGAAACAACTCGTAAACAAATGCTGTTCTTAATTTCACGACCTGTAAAAATGTAGATGTAGTAACCTACGACGACAGTCTTCAATTTTTAACCCCAGTTGGAAATTATTCAAAATGTCATACACGATAACGTTCATTGTACTACAGCTGATCCCGAGCAACGGTTGGGTAATAATTTCTTTAGGACACCAAATTAAAAAATATCAGAGTAGATTATATGTATCTTGATAAATTAAAAAATTTGTTTACCAAATCCGGAAAACCGGACGTTAAACCCCTCTTCACTTTGGGACGTGAAATTGAAATATATCAGAATAGAAATCTTCCTTGATCAATATAAGAATTTTTAGATTCAATTCGGATAACCGGAAATTAAACCCCCTTTGCTACGAGTGAAAGATATTGCAACGTTTGGGTAGCGAGTCTCTTGTTTATTTATTTATTTATTAATTTACGGGCGGAATCGCCCTTTTTACTTATTTTTTGCCATATTTTTTATTAATCGTGAGATTTTTGCGAGAGCTGCAGATCGACTTACGAAGATGGCGCCATACTTCACATTTGTGTATGAAATGTAGGACTGCAGAAACCTACACCAAGTACAGCAGCGGTCATGAGTCGATTTCCGCCAGATAAACAATATTTTCGAAACGTAAACAAACAACGTGGCTCGTCTTACCAACAGCGAGCTGCTGCTTGAAAACGAAATCGAAAAATTGTTCACCGGACGGGGATCGAACTCACGACCTACGACTCCGTAGTCCAGTGCGTTAACCGCCTGAGCCACGAACCCGATTGTGACGCGAAATTCAATCAGATTTTCCAAATTGGGTCTAAAGATTTCTAGTCTGATACATTTCCATTTCGCGTCCCAAATGTTACCGTTTATAATTGTTCACTTTGGGTCCACCGCTACAAAAGGAAGATGTTTATTTCCGGTTTCCAGATTTTGTCTGAAAGTTGTTAAATTCTTCAAGGAAGATATATACAGTAATTTTTTGCATTAACGCCGAAATACAAAAGATTTTTCCGTCAACTTCAATGTCCACTTTTCATATGAAATCAGGTTTAAAAAAATCTGCAATACTTGATTTTACCACTTTTGATTAACGATAAGAAAATTTGAAAAAAATTACAATTTGTCTATGATTTTGACGTAAATATATTAAAAAAATTCGTTTTTTCCAGGGTACTTTATTTCTAAATATCGAATTTTCGACCTGATAGACGGCTTCAAAAGAGAGGAAATGTATATTAATCGTGCACTCTATATATAGTTCTAACTTGAAAGTTAGATATCGTAGGAATTTAAAATTTAAGATAGTGTAACCAAAATGCGGTCGTTTTGACAACATTTTTCTTAAATATTTTCATATTTGAATTTATCACGTGCAGAACAAACCACTGGAAGAGTTATGCATTATTTATTAGGTTGTCGAGGCCCAAAAAATGATTTTTTTCAGAAAACTTTTTCCACGTTTTTTCTGTTTAAGTATTTAAAAAATGGAACGTGATATCAAAAAACGGACTATAGATTCGAAAAGAACATACCTAAAAACTATAGGAAACCTACATTTCATAACAATATCTCAAAGTTATCCGTAAACTTAAGGAGCATGAAAATATGGAACAAATTTTGTCGCTTTGGGACCAACCGGATTAAGTTGTTGCACAGAATGTAATATAGAATCGAATACAAAACTATTATTTCATTATTATTACATTGTCATCTTCATCACTTAGGCCATCTACGGCTAAATTACTCTTTATTTACCAAATTTTAGTGATTTCGTTTAATTTGACTTACAAATTAAATTCCTTCGCTGCAAAAATAATGGCAATATTTGACGTTAAAGGAACGATTTTTTTAATTCTGCAAAACCGAGGACACGTGTGATACATATCCGGGTCAGACATCATTTTGGAAACAGCTCCAGATATTTGTTTGCGTCAATGTTGTTTTTGCCAAAAATCCTTTTATATCATAATAAATTATATAATAGGTCTAAAACTAAGTTTTTACATATAGTCCGCACTCAACATCTTTTCTTAATGTTCACAATAAATAGGTTGATTTTTTTAAAATTGTTAGAAAACGATTTATAGTATATGAACTGATTGCGCATATCTATTATAAATAAGCATAATTTTGATTTCTAAACATTTCATTATAATACAATTGAACTTATACAGCCCAGGTGGAAATTTGTCTAGTTTTACTAGTTGGCGTAAACTAGACAGAAACAAGTCACATTCTAGACAAACTAGACAGAAACAAGTCACATTCTAGACAAACTAGACAGTTACTATCTAGAAATTGGGTGGCAGGGAAAACTAGCCAGAAACTAGCTTTATACGAGATTCAATTTCCATCTGGGAAAGACAAATTTAACTTAATAAAATAAATGTAGGTGATACTGTCAGATAACCATATTTCCATGTTATTCTTGACATTATTTCTAATTTAATCGGTCGGATAATTTATTTAGCTTAATTTTATTTATGCTACAAATTTGTTTCTATAATTATTTTTCTATATTTCATTAAAAATGTATGAATGATTTTGGTAACTTTTTATGTCAAGTTGGTACAATTGTTCGGTTCATGACACGACCGTTCAAATTTCTTTCAACTTGTGAAGTTCTAAGCTATTGTAAAATGTATTAAAAGAATGCATGTGGACTAAATTTATGTCGCTATATTAATTTGTTACTATTTTGTTACCTGAAAATATTCTCTAAAGGAAAGGAAAAAGAACCAATAGAATACTTAATGAAAATTGTTTGTTTAATTTGTTTGCAGCAAAAGGTTATTTTAAAAAACAGTCTTTGAATTTAAAATTTAATCGTAATATCAGGATTATCCTATGTCGAAAAATTATTCTGAATGCTTCAAATATCAAGTTCTCTGTACACAATTTAATATCTTCTTCAACTTTAAAAAAGTAACTAATTCGTATTTTAATCCAAAATTAGAAGCTGTTTTATAACGTGGACATTTTAGATTTATTCTAGAATGAATATCTCAAACTCATAGTACATTTTATGTAGAACAAAGATAAATTCTGTAAACAAGGATAATTTATATAAAGCACTATGAGAACAGTTTAGCGACAAGTTCTATAGACTTTAACAAGTTATTTTGCGATATTTCTGACACTATTTTCTTCATTTGATTATTTTTAAATTCCATCTATTGCAGCTCCATATTTCTAACATTTGGACCGTTATCAATATTCCTGATTCGTAGATACTTGTTATAAACTGTAGCACACCCATTGAATAATTTATCCACAAGGAAATAATGAAATAATAACTATTTGTACACGTCCGGTGGTAATATGGTAAAACGTATAGATAATTTAGATTATCGCTCGCAATTGCGAATATTGCTTATCCGCAGAAACACTCTCACGTTGAATTATATATTTTCAGATTACGTTTGCATCACATATACTCACAATTAATTACCTGCATACTTAGTAGTATACATTGACACTCTACTATATACAAGTATTGAAGCAAATAAAATTTGCAATTATTTTTCAAGCATATTTTTCGACTACTGGCTGCAAATGCGCTTTCCGTTATTTGCATAATTCACTTCATGGTATTTTATACGAAACGAAATTTGTAATGCATATAATTTATACTATTTACGGTGTTCTCGGAACCGATTATATCACTAGAAAACCTGTATTTCTACAATACAAATAGTCTGTGTGCCATAAGTCATAAATATCTTGTCAATGTAATCAATTAGAACGCATTTAAAATGTCAATTGAGCGTTTATCATCGCTGTTGACGTTTGTCGAGTGCATCCTTTGCGTAATTCATATCCTAGAATTCATTCGATTTTCTAAAAACTTGACGTAGTAGTTTCGAGTAGCCGTTAATTTTCCTACAAGAACAAACTTTTTATTTCAATATTACAGAAATCTTTCGCTGCGGAAAATGTCACAAAACATATCGAAGTTGAAGACACGATTATTGCAATATTTTGTTTGAATCTATTTTAATATTTGATAAAAATCAGATTTCTGATGTTAATTTTAATGTTTTAATCTTACTGATATATATTTATTGGTTCTTTCTTCATATAAGTAAGACATATAACGTTTGGTGCACAATCGATTAACGATTACAAGCATATGCATCAACTCTACATGTAGACGTAATCGGATACCTGCAGCAAGTATCAATTGATCGTTACTGCCATCAAAACGTAATATCAATTTCATCAGAAAACTCGATAAAATAGAAAGCATCGCGAATAGACGTTCGTTAGATGAAAGTATGACTACATTAAACGTAGAACGACATTTATTCTCATTCAGATCGTGACATCAGATGCAGAAATTGATTTACCTCAAAAGCTATTGTAACGAAGATATTTTTCATGGAAAATTATGTACTTGCCAATTTTGTTTATAATGCAAAAGCCATACATTATCCTTCACCAGGAACATCTGATACGTCATTTTTTTGCATATCGTAGTACGAGATCGCAAGAATAAATCAATGAAATGACAGGTTGACGTCCATAATGAAAACTAGTTATAACTGTTTCCATTTTAAAAGCTAAAGGTGGAACGTTAAATAACATTAATGACGCCATATACACATTCCAATTAAACATTTTGATTCTGTTTTTCTGGATAGCGATTTTGACAAGTTTCTTTGACCTAGTTTCAGGAGCACTCATTTGTTTTCAGCTTTATTCATTTTTATCGCCATGTTTAAAGTCGTTTTTTTTTAAATTTTAAGTGTGATTTTTTATTTTATATCTCTGTGCTATGTTAAAATCATAAAAATACATATATAAACATTGCAAAACCATCAACATGTGGTTTGAAACATTTAATTTATCATGTGTAAGTTCTGTATACCCAGTAACACTTAAAATATATTTTAAGTTCTTGGTTAAGAACATTTATGAAATTAATGAAATTCAGTTCAGTACCCTCGGTGAGATGACAAAAAACACTACGTACATGTATTTAATTTTTGAGTATAAAAATTAGGTGATTTAGATAATTTTTATTGTAAATATTGAGGAGGATCCGCATTGAGGTCAAAAAGTTTATTTTGCTATTTTCAGTTTTATATTAGGCTCTCCACATTTGTTAAAACCATCATCTTCTCCCTTTATCTCATTTACTATGGTAATTTATTTTTTACTTCACATCGTCCTTATTTTTACATTTAATGCATTTTTCCTTCATGTTCTCCTTTTTAACCTATTTAGTCACCGGAGACATTATTATGTCACCCTTTTACTCGTACTTCTTTCGCATTTTTTTCACGTTTCATTCAAGCAAAGTTTTGATTTTTTTTTCATCTCCAATTAAAAAGCTGCTAAAATGGTAGAATAATAATGTTATCATTTACATTTAGATTTGTTTTATACTTACTATAAATAAACATAGCCCTACCCGTAGTTTTAAAAAGTGACAACTTTAGCAAAGATGTTATAATAATCCTGTACTAAAGACACATGAAATTTATTGCTTGAAGACCAGAGATTATATAATCATCATTATTCATATTTTATTCATTTCAAAGTAGTTTATCTAACTCACAAAATTAACTACTCGTAAGCTTCTGGGATTGTTGAATAAAAATAGATCACCAAATTGTCAAATTTAAAAATAGCTAATCTAATGTGATGACCAATAAATTAGGAACATTTAAATAACGTTCTAAAGTCATAACTCAAAAATTATAACTCCTTATGAATTATAGACTAATTATGAGTATATCCTTCATTTTTCACTAGATTCTTATTCAGCGAAGCTAAAACTCCCGAGTGCATTTTCTTATGAGCATTTACAATCAATGAAAATAAATCTATATTTGCATTTATTTGCATTTTATACATTTACAATCGTTTGAATTAAAAAAATGCTATTCGAATCATCTGCAACGACCAAAAAAACAATACATTATCTACAGTTTTAAAGTATTTACTAATTGAGCGAATTAAGTGATCTAAAGGGTTTTTATTAGAGTCTATTACGATTAGGTAGTCAGAAATAAAAAAGGGATTTAAATATGTTTAACATTTAGATAGTTGGAAGACTCATACAGGCGTGAAAACATGTTTGTACTCATTTTTTTTAAATTTAAAGTTTATCGATCTCTCTCAATAGGATTCTGTATCCAAAAAAATTTCGGAATTCTCGCTGATTTTTGCTACTATTCGATGAATATTGTAAAATACGTGGCAATATTCTCAGCCAAACTGACAAAATTTTTTGAAAAAAAAAACTTAAATGTCGTTTGATGGGGCCCTCTCTATTTTTTCCAAGTAATAATGATAAAAACTCACTTTATTTGATCAGATAAAACACAATTATTTTACTGTTTTTTTTTTTTTTGAAATTTCGAAAATATAAAATTTACGCGTAAAAAGTTACGCAGCGTATTGTGCATATGTAACATTTAGAAAAATAAAAAAGTTATGTAATAAAATATGTGTGTGTTTGCGCACAGTTTTACTTTGTGATTTCCGCGTCATACGACTATGAACGGAAACGTCTACATCGAAGGATCTTGAGTATTTTCAAAGTACAATACTATGAAAATGTCTGTTTGTATAAGTTTCTTTATATTTTAAAACAGAAAAGCAGCAAAAAACCTTCTGGATGATCTGTAACAATTTATTAAAAATAACCAAGCTTTTTATTGTTATAAAAGTAGGGCAGCAAAAATATTGTAAAAAACTAATGATATGGATGATATTTTTCAAAGATTTCGTTTCTATAATTATTCACATATAAATCACCAATATAACCGGTATTTATAACATGGTGGACTCTGAAATCTGAGGTTATGAAGTAGCATACCTAATTTTTTTCTAATCAATTCTTCCACTGCACTATTCCAAAAAATTGAGTGTGTCACCCCTCAAATTCAGTTGTACGAACTTGTACCGGAAACAATAGGTTTTCGTACACAGGAGAAAAAATGAAACCAAGACCTAATGTTTCGCATTTGGTTTCTCCGTACATATACATATCAGCACTGCACACTTTCCCTGTCGCACTCGCAGACATTTAAGTTACAATTTCGGAATTTTAAGTGACATCAACTTACAATTTTATTTTGTTTCAGAAGTTTCGATTACCCTGAGAAACAGTTATCTTTAGTAAATTCCAGGTATGGTTTCCTAAATTTCATATAAGAGTAATGTAATTATTAATTCTGTGTGGTAATTCAGAAAACAGCGATACATTTATAACAGAAGAATGTCTTAACTTTCCGTACTTTTTTTTCAGTGTACAGCTAACTAATCATAATTGGGCTGTAAGGAAATCCATAGACTTTTAGTGATTTTTACGTTGCAATTTAAACATGTTATTCAAGAACGATTTTTTTTCACAAAAATTTACAATAATGCATTCTTTTTTAGCCGATTTATTATTTTACCATGATCATCCAGTGTCAAATTTTTGCCATTAAGACACTACATCAAAGACATAAAAATTTCCAAAAATTGTCAGATACAATGTGGATGAAATTCATAATTGTGAATAAAGCAGATATAAAATATGTTTGCATATATTATACCAAGGGGTTATACATCATGTTATTAAAATAATTTTTTTATAATAGGAATTTTTTAATTATTTGTTTCATGTTTCCGATTAGATTATGCAACGTACACGATAAGAGATCAAAAGCTTCGTAAGGTAACGCTAATGCTTAAGATATCAAACTAACGGTTTAGAGGATTCCTCCTGAATTTTGATGAAGGTTATCGATATGTATATAAGCTGGATAATATGCAGATATTTACAAATAATTAAATAGTACATTTTACATTATAAGTTTTCTTATTTTAAACAATTTTTGTAAAGATTGAACACATTTAAAACGAAATATGGTGCAACTATTAACTATAAAAGTAAAATTTAATATTCTTTGAAAAAATAATAATGAGTAAATGACAAAACATTCAAATAAATTGTAATTATTGCGAATTGTCATTTTATTTCAACGGTGTATGTTATAAAATGTTCATTTACTTGATTAGGTTTATAATAATAACATCGATGTCTTTGTGAATAATTGGAAAACGAGGTTGACAGAAAATCTTCTTCCATTGCATATAGATTACAACCTGTCAAATCACCAATGTAAAAATCCCATTTTACTTTCGAGAATAAACAAAACATACCATGTACCTCTTCCCACAAATAACGGAATTTCAAGTGAAATAAGCTAAAAAACGTATCATCTCACATTGGTGAACTTTCAGTCATATTCCAAGACAATAATATTTTGCTCAGGCATAAAATTCACTTGATTGATTGTGTTGATAGACATATATTATGTCAGTTACCCTGTTAAAAATTTCTGTAGCAATTTCCTGAAAGAGTAACCGACGTTTTTTATCGTTACGGTTTGACAATTTTATGAAACAAAGTTTAGTAATTTTCTGAAATCTTTTGGAAATTTTCTGAAATATTTTGGTAATTTTCTGAAAGTTTTTTGTAATTTTTTGAAAATGTTTCTTAATTTTATTTCGTAAAATAGGTAACAGTAAAAAACTACAGTTACTATTTCAGAAAATTCCTAGAGAAATTTCTAACAGTGTAACTTCTATAGATCTATCTAATTTTAAAGAATTCTGAAGAAAAATTCATGTAAATGAAGCTAGTAAATAATAAAATAAATGGGCCAAAATAAGCAATAAAGACTAAAAAATAAAAATATATTTAACATGTCTAAAAACCTTTTCGTATCAACGACCTCCAAAGATCTGCGACATACTTTGCATTAACACAAATCAATTAAATCATATAAAAAGAAAAATCTTAGTTGATGCGACTACTTTTTAACTACTGAAAGTATTTCAATAGGTCCTCAACGGAATTTTATAGATTATAGTTACAACCATAAAGGAGTTAAATTAACAAAAAATATAGTTGTGGAAACGATATTTTGGCGGTTAATTCTAGTACATTTGAAAACATTTTATAGAGTCTAACTACCTAGTACACTAAAAACTATTCAAAATGCGGGAGCAATATATTTTTTAATTGAATTTAGCAGTACTACAATTTTAGTTGATTTAACTTCTTTACAGTAGCAACTCCAACTTAGAACATTTTCTTGAAGCATATCAAACTACTCTGCGTAGTTAAAAAGTAGTCAAATCAAGTCAAATCGAATCAAGAATTTTTCTGGAAATTTGTTTGAGTGGAATTATTTTTAGTGCAGCTACTGGCGGTTGCTTTTTTATTGTATTAGTACATGCCTTTTTGAGTTTTATGCATAGTATCGCATTTTTTGATCTCCAGTCATTCGTAATACTTTTTCGTTTACTGGGTAAATAACATTAACTTAAGTTCAAATAGTAAAATTAACCTCGTCAACGAAGTTGTACTAACAAAAAAAGTATTTCTTTTAACTACTCTCAACTCAACTTTTCAATGATAGTTGAATTTGTGAAGTAAATTTTGTTCAGTGAAGTGTACAACTTCATGCACTGTACGAGTTGTATACGAAATTTTTTTGAAGTGCGAGATACAAATATAATGATGCACGAAACTTGTCACTAGAGAATATAGAAGACGGGAATTCAAAGCTTCTCAGAGACTAGGTCAACGGCATAATAAAAATGGATTTCTAACGAATAGAAAAAAATCGAAAAAGATTGCAAAAGCAGTGGTTCCAAAAAAAAAGTCATCAATCAGACTCTGGCGATTTTATGTATCCATATAATCGTAGGACGACACTTTCGTCGTATAGATTTGGTCGATGCTGAGGACGAGCACGAATAGGGGCGACCCCCCCCCCCCTCCCCCGGATGACTCTGAGGTCCTTGACCCAATTTGCACACGTGTTTGCAACACTCTCGTACGAGATCCCGGTGGCGAGAACACGATATCCTGTAATGGGGGGAAAAAACGTGTGGTGCGAACCCCCCTGCCCCCTTCGTCTCGCCAAGATATATCAGAGTTTCGCCATGCATCCATTTACTTATTCGTATAGGAGATCGGCCGACTGCGTATTATATTTATATGCAATCGAAGAGCGTGCATGCGTGAAAGCGAACACGATCCGCGATTTGCTAGGAAAACGAGGATCCCAGTTTCCTCACTGTTCCAAATGAGATCGTGGATTCTCCACTAGCTGAAAGTGCAAAAAATATGTCTTACAGGGGATTTTAAATAAATTAAATGAAGTTTTGATATGTAGTAGCCGATTATGTTAAAAAAGTTTTTCAAAATTTTTTATTCAGTTGATATATGGTCAAATCCACAGAAGTTTTGACTTTTCTTCAAAAAAAGGCTGAAAAAATTTTAATCGCACACTATTCCCCCTTCGCATACGTGTTTGGGTACTCATCTAAGAGAAATAACCTAAACCTGTGTAACTTTTTTATTGCGGGCCGTTTTAATGTGTATGAAATACGTAGGTGTTTTTAATAATTTTGAATTTATTTTCACTAAATTGTTAATTACATTTTCTCTAATAATACGAACAAATTACAAGAATTATTTGCGGCCTACATAATTGCTGTTAATAAATAATCCATTGGTGGAATCACAGACATCAAGAAATTTAATAAAAACGTATTAAAGATGTGCTCTACGATAATGTGCAATTTTTTATGTTTGCCCGAATTTTATTATTTATTTCTAGACAATTTATGGCTAGATTTCTTCATTTCTAATCCAGGAATAAAAAGCCTCTATTATTTGGTGGGGTTATTGCAGGCCGCAATCATGAAATAGCAAAATATCAATAAAATGTGGAATTCACAAAAAGTTATTTCATGTCAAACGGATGCTTAAATCTTATAATAAACTTTGCGCACATCAATGTGACATATAATACTGTTTCTAGTATGTGCAGTTACAAGTTAAACGTCAGATCAATGCCTTAATCCCGGGGCCGTGTGTTTAGAATAAGCGAGATTTTTAAAAAATTGGATTACTTAATTCGCAGTTTCCAAGTTTTTACAGTATTGACTGCCACTTGTTATTACATAAACATACGTTGGCACGCCTTTCTTTCTACAAAAATGTTCTTAATAAAGGTCTTTGTTGGAATACAAAAATAAGTATATATTTTAAACATTCCTAAAGCCTTAATAATTGTACAATTATGGGTATTTCACAAAAGTTATCTGTGGCTTTGCCCATATAGGTACTCAATTAAAATTATTGTGACTGTATTACTTTGTAGACAAAAGTGGATGAGTAAAAAATCAGTTATGAATAGTTAGAAAAATACTAATTAAAAGAGTTTGTGCTCTTCTACTATTTCAATGGGTAACTTAACCCATTAACGCCTGAATAACACAAACTTGAACCGCGACTTTGGACTCTCAAATTTTAATCAAATTGATGTTAGTTTTTTAAACCACTAAATTTTTTTGATGTTTTTGGGTGTGCTCTACACGACGCAATCATTAAAAATAGCAAAAAATGTCTTGCACTTTTTTTTGGCAAATTTTCGAAAAACGTCGAGATTTTTATATGATGACTTTTTAGACAAAGACCGATTCGAATCAGGAAATCTGTTTCTTTATGCAATAAACGGCTACAAACGTGTTATTAATACGTGTACCTGAAAAATAGGAGGGTAGTTTACTTTAAACAATTTTTCTTGTTAATACGAGCCACTCAAATTTAATGACATCGGTAATTTACGTGTTCTACTCATATTAACAGAATGGTTTACTTTATTTTATTCCCATGATGCTCGATAATTTGTTAAATCATATATTCAAGGATTTCGGAAATTCTGATTATGAATTTTTCTAAAACCCTCCGAGTGGACGTTTTCAGCTGAAAGTAGTTAAAAATATATAAAAAATTCCGCCATGTTGGATCCGCCATTGTGAATTTTCCAATGCTGATATCACATTCCTGACCAGAGACCCCGAAAACCCCCGAGTCAACATTTTCTGCCAAAAACTGTAAAATGTAAAAAATGTAAAAAAAATTCCGTCATTTTGGTCATTTAACCTCTAAAGGTCGGGCAATATCCAGTGTAGAAGCTTAGAAATCGACGTTCTTTGTTTTTGTTTACACATTACTATTTTTGTATATTGGAGTCGCTTTTTACGCATTTGAAGTCATATTTGAACAGTTCTAGAAGGAAAAATTAAGTTTGATTTTCGTATAAATTAATATTTTAGGCTTTTTGAGGTTGTCGATTAAGAATATCAAGTCTGAAATTAAGAATACATATATAATATGAAGAACAACATTTTTTGCAAAATTAAAATTTTTCTAGAAATTTTTGTTTCCAGGGGTTATTGGGCTGCAGATTCCGGCCTAACCTCACGATTTAAACATCCATGTCCGATTCTGCTATTATTAATCGGCTATCGTGTATCTACAATTTCAAAACACGCCCCATTATGAGCAGCTTTCTTTCGTCACACGTCTGATTTATAATTACGAACATAAAATGATTCCCGTTTTTTCAATTAAAGAAAAGCACAATGAAAGCGTAAAATATAAAGAAGACGAAAATGTACTGAAAACTTCTCAAAAAGTTTTTCTGCCTTTAGAAGTCGGTTAAAAAAGTTTGAAGGAAACTATAATAACATAACATTTACTGTCACCGTTATAAAATTTATAAACATCTGATTTTTTAACATTTTTATTTCACACTCGAATGAATGTTCGACCCCTATGGACAATAAGAGATTTAGAGGCCAACATACATTATCTTTTTTGACCCAGATATGCGGGATATGATTATCCCATTATAGTTTTACCAATCACGATTATTAATGTTTCAATTTCATGAAGTCTGTTACATCGCAATTCATCCTCGCCCCTTGCATAATTGAATATTATCAGTGGCCAACAATATTGATTTCTTTCCGAAAAGGACTGTGATTTTAATGTCCGTAAATTTAAAAACAAATTTTTCCTTGTGTCGCAAATCGTTTTATAATAAATTTATAATTTATAATTTAAGAATTAGAAATAAATGTACTAAAAGTGTATAGGCAGAAAATGATCAACATCTTTTTAGAATTAATTGTTTTATTTTTAAAATACGTCAGTAAAATCAACGCATTAAAGTTGTTTGGGTTTACATCCAAAAGTCGTAATCATTGTTACAAAAAGTAGAACCAAATAATTTTTCTTCCGAACGACGTATAATCTCATTTCACCATTTTGTTATAAAATCCCAGCCATAAACTCGAATTTTACACCTCACTTTGGTGAAAAATGTTGTTCGTAAGTGTCTACGGGCCGGCTACTTCGCCTCTTGAGCATCAGTATCGCTTGCGGGCGTAAAAATTCATTTTACGCCCTTAGCACGAAAATTACTGACAATATTTAATGCATGAAAAAATAAAGGATCTACTAAAACTTATATACATCTTACTCTAAGTCGATGAATATTGAGTTATTTGTTATGTATGACAATCTGACTTGGTAGTAGGAAGTATTCAAATGGTCTAAACAGCTTTTTTTGACATTTGAAAAATGATTCCCATCGAAAAAGGCTACGGCACAACATTGTCAACGCAAAGGTTGTGCACTTATTTTTAAAACTACAAGGACGATGAATTTACACATAATTAGCTCTTGTCATTTTAGTTATTAATATTTTGTATTAATAATGAGTATATTTGTCTTCCATTGTCCAATGCAGTGATTACAGAAATCTGAAAACGGTTCGATCAATACGTACATATGTTGGTTGAAAGTTTTGTATTATGCGTATATATATATTACAGTAAAAAATATCATGCGTCAAAATATTGTAAAGAAATATGATGCATAAAAATGTAGCAACGATGGAATATTTTAAATTCTAAAATATACACAAGTTAAATTGTAAGCCAAAATTCCAGCTCTATTCGTGGCCAACCTATTAACGTTAGACCAGGGCACTCACTTAATATTTTGTAGGAAATTTTATGCTCTACAAAAAAGGTTGAGTATATTTTCAGTGTATCTTGAACTGGCAAAGCCGATTTTTTCACTTTCATCAACGTTTGCAGATCATTACAAATAATTATTAATAACTAAATTGTCTAGAAGATCTCAAAGATGTAATAAAAGTGTACTTGTTCATCAAAACTTGTGGAAGGCACATCATGTTTTTTTCCGATTTTCCAGTTTCGTATATTTGAATTTCAAACTTAAATATAACCAGTGGCAGATTATATAAATTCTTCTATATGTTTAGAGTATAACTAACAATGTGGATTAGTTTTAACGAATTAAAATTTCTAAAAGTACAGGGGGATACAACATTTATACGTTTCTTTAATGTTCCAATATACTCTTTGAATTTAAATTAGTTAAAATAAACGACTAAGGAAGGAATCCAATTGATTTAGTCAATCATTTCAAATAACAAAAAGTATAAAACTACTAATTCTTTGGTAAACTTGAACTAATTCAGTTTAGTAATTAATTATTAAAAACTACAATAACTAATTTGAAATTTTAAGAACATGACTAAATAATTAGTAGTTTACTAAGTTAGTCACCGATTTTTCACTTCTTAATTAATAGTTTTTCCTACTCAGACCTTTACGAAATCATGGGAAATCTATTCAAATTTCTGCCCAGTTGATTTTTTTATTTAATAAAGGGATTCTAGTAAATATTTTCGAAATTATACCTACGTTTTTATTGTAATGAAAAATCTGTAAAATTATCCTTGAACAAGGAGTGGTCTGTAGAAAGTACAGAAAATCCATTGGCTCAATACTGACTTCGCAACTTGTGCACCTATAACTTTCGTCACTGCTCATGAAAAGCTTCAGGGGACATTTGGAACATGCCAAACATCACTCGTTTTGGTTTTTTAAGTTATGCCGCAGAGATAATCGTAGGAACCTCTTGCGAAAAGGCTCAAACATTATTTCTGAAGTTTACTAATGCGAGACGGAGTGAATGCAATAATTGTGGATTGAGATTTGAGTGGGTATAGAATTCTTCCCTGGAGGTATTAGCTGTTATTGTACGATTACTTATGCCTGTCAAACGACAATGCTGTTTAATTCAATTCTTTAACTATGGTTATCACCCTAGTGGAAATAAAATTGATTATTTAAACTTGTTCATTAAGTACAATATTAAAATAAGTAATCTGATAATTCATAAATAGTCCAGTTGAATTTATCTTTTGTTAACAATTTTCCTGCTGGAAATGTTGAATTTGTTTGTATTTACTATTTGTCATCGTTACATAGATTATATCTTATCAAATTATGATCCCAAGAATATATTCACTGCAAATAGAAAAGCGTGAATATAACTAATGTAAAACTATGAATATTTATTTGCAATAAAATGTACCTATTTACTTTTAGTACACTTGCACAATTTTCAAATTTCTGCTGCTGCCAGACACGATCGTGTTAAAAAAAAGACAGCCATTATTCAAGACTTCTAATCCTGGAATTGGGATAAAAAAAGAAAGCTCCGAATTTTAATGAGCTTATCTAAAATAACGTTTTTATGGGTCGGGATTTTATACGCATAGAAAAAATTTGAATTTCAAATTTGGTAAAATTTGCTATAAAGAAACATACAGATATCTATGGCGCAATTTTGGATTTTATTGATTTTTTTATTACCCTTCTCGGTATTAGAACGCATTCTATTAAATTTTCGATGATTCGCAATCCCTTAACTCCCTCATTTCCATAAAGATATGACATATACAGAG
Source organism: Trichopria drosophilae (assembly GCA_030407085.1). Classification (NCBI taxonomy): domain Eukaryota; kingdom Metazoa; phylum Arthropoda; class Insecta; order Hymenoptera; family Diapriidae; genus Trichopria; species Trichopria drosophilae. Next base: position 189,252,409 of record CM059583.1, on the reverse strand, counting down.
ATTCATAGATGTAACGAATTCATCATGTCAAATGGATAATAATTCTAAAAAAGGTCAATAAATTATTTTATAGAAATATATAAGTTTAATACCGTTATTAGTCGAATTATAAATGTGTTATACTAACTTAGATAGTCTGCATAGTTTAAATACTATTTATATTTATTACGAAATTTTTTATATTTTTCGAAGCATTATTGTGATCCTCATAAATAAATATTAATATATACCAGATATTTGAAATCTTTTAAATCTTTGTTGTTGAAAATTTCATGTTTTGAAAGGGGTGTGATTTTCGGAGTAAAAAATATAATACACATAATTGTAAAATGCAGAGCAATAGATTTTCCTATATCACTAATTTACATAAATACGATTAACGCTCCAATTATACTACAATTTCAATTAAGCTACGAGTAATTTCGTTGGATTTTATTCGCGAGAAATAGATAAAGGCCGCAAGGTAACATTCACAGTAGCCGAGTGCGTAAAAGTTTTTTTATCTTTATTGACCAATAAATATTAGGTGCTGTTTTATCTACTTTCGAATATGCAAATGAAAATTCAAATTGAAAAATAAATTTCTATTTGAAAGTTTATTATATTTCATGATTATTAAGTTTATGTAAATAAGGGCTAGATTAACAATTAAATTTTTTAGTCAGATGAACTAGAAATTTGCCAGCTTTTTAAAGGATTTATTTTCCCGTACATCGTACGCCTTGACATAAATGCACGTTGCAACGTCAGGGTCGTCTGATAAGACCATCGGCGTCAAACATAGATTGCTTGTACTGTCGCATTTGTATACACCTTTTTTTGAAATTATATTTAAATGAACAGAATGCATACATTTTGAAAGGTGTAAATATAACAAATTAATAAATTGTTTTCATTTGTAAATATGATACGTTAATCAGTTAATTCAAACGATACTTTTAGGTGCAGGATCGGGTTGCAGATTTTGTATATTGAAAATGGAGAGATGGATTTTTTTTATAGTTTACTGATAGTTATCTACAATATTAATTTTTATTTTGAAGTGCAATAATTTCAAAATTATAATATAAGTATACAAAAAATGTAATGCAACAAACAATAATATGCAATAATTCCAAAATTATTTGTACAAATCGATATTTGATATTGTTCAAGCATAAGATGAAAGCATAATTGTCATCTTTACACAGAAAAAAATAAGTCTTAAAATTGTTACATCTCTCATCATTAGGTGAGGCTTAATTTCAGCCCAAAATAGCGTTAATTTTTTTAAATTCTGTCAATATTTAGGCTTAAAGTTTTACTGTATGTAATTATGCATATAATTGGATATAATTGTATCTAAAATTGCGTATAGTTAAATATCATTCAGTTTTTCCTGTGAACTTTTAAGACTAGATACTAATATGTTAACAAAATTTCATTATTTTAACACCGATTGCTAACTCTATGTTGCTAAGAATATGAGTTAAGTGTAGGAGCACGTGAAGTTTATTATTATTCAACACACAAAGACAAATTTTCGTGGAAATTTTATAATTCTAGCTGGTAATTTTGTAACAGACTTGTACAATAAAAAAATATTATTAATCAAGGTAAAAATCACTAGATTTTTTGGAATTTTTGCTTTCGGTATAGATAAAATTCCCATTTTTATGCGAATGAGTAGTATTTTTTATATATATTTTATACTAGCGGTCTATTTCGAATTTACCATCTGGAATAATAATATTTCAAATAAAATTTTCTTAGTGACTGTCTTCTACATTTTTAATTTAAAATTTTATTTAATTTTTTCGTAGATATGTTAGTAGAAAATAGAGATTCGTTTTGGATAGTTTTTCTAGCCTTCATTGTTTATAGAATTTCTAAAAACCTCGGACAATCCCTTTGTACTTTGATCAAGTAACTTTTTCAGAGTTTGTTTCGACAGTGGCTTGATCGATAGACCCAGAATTCTCATGAAATCAATACAATTAATATAAAAACTAAGGTTTTTGGGTCATTGAATGCAATCCAGTATTAAGAATTTAAAATACAAGGAATTCAGTATGTCAGTCATGAAATTTAAATAGCGTAAGACCGAATTCATTTCAAATCATGCAGACAGATATGGTCAACATTTTAAATTTATTTGTCGACTGAATGTTATATTTTTGAAAATTGTGTGTCGATGCCGCATGTTTAACATTAAAAATCGCAAATGGAAGAACGTTCAGGGAATTTCGGGAATTAAAAATTCCACGTTTAGAAGCTTGATCGCAATAAAAATGGTGACCGATTATCGTACATGTTCAGAACAAAATTGAAAAATAATTGAATTAAAAGAAAGCTTAAATGAAGTACATTGTCTACAACTTATTTACTTAAATATGATTAGATTTTCAATACAAATATTTAATTGATTTCGAACAAAATTATTCATAATACTTGCAAACATAATTTTCGAAATTTGTTCGAAAAAAAAAATTCTCCTGACTACAAATATGTTTTAGCCGGCTTGAAACTTATAATAATATTCTTCTTCATATTTATAAAAATTTGTGGTAAAAATGTGAGCACAAAAAAAAGGTGGTGTTTCTAAGAAAATTGAGTTTATTTATTTTTGGCCAATCGGCCGCAATTTTGTTAATTTCGAAGATTTTTTAAAATGCACAACGGATTTTTCAATATTTCAAATTCGTCTAGAAGCATAAATAAAAGAAAACGAATCAGCTTAATTGGAAAAAAAATGGCAGGCAAAAGAAAAATTATTTAACGGTTTCTTCATTTTTAGAGTTAAAAGTTGTAATACTCACAATTGCGTTAAAAATTATCCTTTTCAAACGGCAAAATACGTATCCCCTTATTTTCCTTGAAGAATAACATAGGTATTCAGTCGACAATTAAATCTAAAATTTTGAACATATCTGCCTGCGAGCTTTGAAATGGATTCGGCCGTAAAATTTAAATAAAAAATGACCTATAGGAGTTTTGACCTATATGAGGCAGCTGAATGCAAGTTGGCTATTAAAATTATAAATTCAAAATAGCGGATCCCATATAACAGATATTGTTTCCCGCAAAAGTTTAAAGATTTTACACCGCAATTGTTTTCGATTGATAATTTATAATCGGTGGTTCAACTTTTCTAACATATTTGCAAAGCATCTAGCGGTACAGAGGCCAACCTTCGATACGTGACATCTACCAATGCATTGACGAAAGATAGGATATCATACAGATCTTTTTATGACACATAGGTTACACATAGTTTCTGAATGTGATCTTCTTTAATCTAATATCCTTTTTCATTTCATTTTTCTACATATAACTTGCCAACAAGTTAATAAATAAGGGATAACTTCAATAAACAGGTTCATAGTAGGATTCAAATTTAAAAATAGTGGCGTCAAAATAACGCTTTCATAAAAATATTCACTGTCTATTTAAAACAGTCTTTAAAGCTCCTGGGTTTTGATCCAATACAAAAATACAAGGAAAACATATTAAGAAGAAAAAGCTTATGTAATAATGGCCCTATTTTAATGTTCCCCTCTTGAAATGATAGTCCCATTATGCATGTTATTTTAATCATAAAATGAAGACATTTCATTAAAAGTTAATAAACCTAAAAATTCTCTGATGAGATCCTTGAACGTCATCACTAGAAAAACGATAACACGGGCCAACTAAATGAGGTCAATACCTAGAATTAAGAGTAGGACTATACTTTTTCTAAGGATTTCGATGGACTCAATTCAAAGATGCCCACAGAAATCTTCTATCGGGTAATTTGAGATATCCTAACCTGAAAATGCACCAAAAAACTGTTTTCAATACGTTTTCGTGTCGGAATAAAATTTTTGTTTTCGTAATTTAGCAAAAACCAGATTAAACTGCATTCATCAGAAACCTGAGTATACTTTTCTGAAGGTTTTCGATGTCCTCAATCCAAAGCTGGTCGCAGAATTGCTCTATCACGTCAATATGTTGAGATATTCTAGACCAAAAGTGCAAAAAACAAAAATTATAATCATGTCTTAACAAAAACTTATCGATAACTCGATCAAAACTAATTAGTGACTAAAACCTTACTTTAAAGCTGATGAATAACACTTTAATCTACGTTTTGCCAAATTGCGAATAATCGTCTAGTTCCGCCACAAAAAACTATTGAAAATGGTAAAAACCGGCGTTTTTTAATAGGATTAACTGGATGGAGCTCAATACAAAAAGTTTCCCTTTAAGCTGCAAATTATTTGTTCACGTTTATCCATAGTTGGAATGGATCGCCATTCATTATAAATTTGTAAAAAATTTTCGAAAACAAAAATTTTCCGATTTTTCTGTACTTTTTCCGATAAAATCCCCCACATTGTTTTTCTGCAGTAAGGAACCGCAATTTTTACCCCATAAATTGATAGAGCATACCAAAAATTAGTAAAGTAAGTTGATTTCATTCTGATATTTTTGTTTTTTATTTGCTAGAGGGCATTCAAAATGAAATAAACATCTTTTCATCTTGAACGTTAATGGGTTAAACTTTCGAAGTCACCAAACATTCTAAAACGGGCGAACCCTAATTAAAAAAAATCGATTTATTCGTAATATCGGAAATTAGCCCGAAACATTCTTGCACAGTTTGTTAGCTGGATGTCTGTAGAAGACTTTGCAATTCATTGTATTACGAAGGATTTTGGAGGATGTTTGAATGTCATATTTGAATTTCCATTTCCATTTTCTCTAATGAGCCTCTCTGTTTAAAGGTTGAACTGGGGTAAGAAATATAATATTACTTCATAACTATTGTAAGCTGATTTTCATCGCACGTAAATCTATTGGCAAAGTATACACTACCGCTCAAAAGTATGTGATCACCCTTGCAGAATGTTGGCTAATTTCATTCGTTTCATTTCCTTACCTGTATTTGTTTTTAAACTATGCTCCATTTAGTGCATTATCTGTATTGAGCAATGAGGAATCAACGTTTTATATGCAAATTTTGCAGGAGTGATCACATACTTTCGAGCGGAAGTGTATCTATGAAAACTGTAATATTTGTTGCAGTTCCATATAGATTCAAATATTTTTCTGACATAGGGTACTGTTCAAGTTATTTAAGCTGCTGTTGATTTGAGCAGTGAACAAATTTTAATTAATTAACATCTGAATTATTTTACAATTACTTATTTTCGTCTCATGCCGCTGCATAATCATACCCTCGATCCACTGTGCGCTATATTGAAGTGCGATTTAGAATTTTTGCAATTTCCCAAGTAAAAAAATTGATCTAGATTTGAACAAATTTGGCAGAGAACGAATTCCTGAACATCATCAATCTCAGAACATCCTCGGATAGACGAAGGCGGTCCTCCTCAGGATAGGAGCTTATCCTGGTTGGAGCGTCTTCGAAATGTGCTATATACGTCATAGGTGCACTTTTCATCAAAAATCACCAGCTCTCTAAATTTCTTGGAGTGAGAATTTACTCTTTGGTTAGTGAAAACCAAGCAACTCTCGTGAAAGAGTGAATACTCAACTCTTTAAGAGTAAAATTTCAAAATAACAATTCACTTTTTTCCTTCCGAGTCGTGGAGTTGACAACTCTGAAGGAAAGAGTGAATTTCCACTCTTAAAGAGTTGAATTTCCACACTTTTCACGCGAGTTGCTCGGTTTTCACTAATTAAAGAGTGAATTCTCACTCCAAGAACTTTAGAGAGTGTATAAAAATGTTCAGAAACATTTTTAACATTAATATGTGACATTAAAATTCCAATTATAATAGTAGGGGAAGTACGGGCAAAGTGGGATTTTGGTGTTTCGCCAAATAAGAACATTTCCTATGTGTTTGTTTGCATTGTTTATTTACAAATGAGTTACTATAATACAAATTTTGAAGCATATTTCAGTTTCTATTCACTATTTACCATCCGTTCGAACATGACCTAGGAGGTCGAAGTCAATTTGTAAATTTTTACATATTTTCAATCGACTAGTAAGTATCAATAAATTAAGTGAAATTAAAATCTAAATGTTATGACTTAATAGTCATCTTTTGCACTCTATTTTCGTTTTTTATTTGTTTCGTTTCTGGTTGAGGATGCTTTTTAACAACGTGTTTAAAAAGAAATCTATTTTGGGGCAAAGTGGGATGTGTTCCGTTTTGATTTAGGTTCACAGAGATAAGTAAGAAATCTCTCTCTCTCTCTCTCTCTCTCTCTCTCTCTCTCTCTCTCGGTTAAACCGTTCCAGAAGTAAATTTAACAACCCGTCGAACTTTGCCCCTGGATTTTCAGGTTTCTCAAAAAAAATTTTTTTCGTAAAATTGAAATTTGGAGTATTAAACAGATACTTTTTTTTAAAATGCGTTTTATAATAGGTTAGTTGAGGACATAAATAAGGGTTTCTAAACCACACCTAACCATTCTTATGCCCCATATTTCTTGTACACGAGTTTTTCCAAAACCATCCCACTTTGCCCCTACTTCCCCTACTTATTATATCAATATGTACACGACACTTCCATTTTCATACCTACAGATACGCGACATTAGTCTCACTTAGCTTTTAACGCGTAAAAGTAATAACCGCGTGTACTTGAAGTAACTGTACTTATAGGTGCAACTAAAGTCTTTTTCATCCTCGGTAAAAAGTTGTATTATAGTGTACTTTGTTTACGACGAACCGTATTTTATATTAAATGCCAATATTAAGTCATTTGCGAATGCTTATAGCACATTCATTAACTTTATACGTCGCGGTGTTTACATGTAGTTTTGTATTTATTACAGGGGAACAATATCGCTGCGAAAAGGACATGAATAACGGTTATTATAAATACACGTTCGAATTACGAAATTGAGTGGTTTAACGCGTTGCACTGGGTAATTTTAAAATTACGTCCTTTGGAGTAAGACGGTGCTGGTTATTGGCGCGGATATAATGAAATGCGCGACGAAATTCGCAGTCGGTCCACATTGAGATCTGGTATTGCAATGTAAATGGAATTATACACGCACGTTGAGACGTTTTAAATTAACACAGGCGTCTCCTGAGACGGGAAGTTACGAATAACGAGAAACCGGGGCTCTTTAACGCATGACAGTATTATTTAATCGAAGGTCTCGTCCGCACAATATAAACCTGATATATTTTTGATATGCTGTAATAATGTCCTTCGCTTTATAAATTATGTAAATTTTGCAAATATTACACTTTCAGGTGAAAAAAAAGTAACATGGTACTGCACTTTTATCGGTATAATTTGCAAAGTTCCATTTTGGGAAGTTTCGTTCTTATTTATGACATATTTAAGGTATCCTCACTTCTGAAAAAAGTATCAGAATGTATGCGTGGTTTTAATTGCTGCGCATGCTGTACAACGTTTTCGACAGACATTTGCATCTGATAAAGATCATCGTCTGATGTCATGATGAGATAAGATGAAGATGGGGTCCAATATAAGATTATATGAAAACATATTATCATCGTTTAGATGTAAACAATTTTAGTTAATCAATGGTTCTACCGTAACAATTCATGTTTTAGTGTGACATTAGATGATATTGCTAAATTGTATATATATAATTTTGTAAAAGGAGCAATGATAGAAAATTATGGATTATAAATATTGTTTAGGAAAATGCAATAGACTAAATAGGTAGATTAATAAAAACTGTAATAGCAAATAGTGTAACCCAATTCACACAATTAATTTAAATTTTGTAGTATGTGCTAGAGTATGGACAGTTACAGTAATCAGAATTCTGATTTCGTTAAAGGTACAAAATGATAAAAACAATGTAATGTAATGGAAGTGGTATTAAATAAGTTACAGTTTCCAATTAAGATCATTTACAAGTCTTCAACTCTCTCTTTACATGAAAGACACGACAAATATATTGAATCATTAATATAACAACTTAACGTTTCGGGACATTTAATAATACGAATGATATCCGATTTGTAATGACATGATATAATTTTTTTGTCGTTACAGAGTAAAGTTTAATAAATGCGCCAATTACAATGCTGAAATCATATTTTGTCATTGGTAGACAGTTAACCCTTATAAAAAGTAAGAATAAAATATCGTTTGGATGCTCTACTATACAATGGCATTATTCTAACTAAACCGGTTTGGCATTATGTCGAAACCAGCGTCTCGGATATTAGTATCCCAAAAATTGAAAGTTGATTTTTTCTGCATCGCGTTTTCGATTCTTATTGATCGATAGTAAAACCTACCTTGACTCCGAAATTGACTTATTCTGTAAGTCATTTATATTAAACTAAAGAAAATCTAGTCTTCCTAAAAACATAATTTTGCATGGGAACTAAAAGAAAAAGATTAAACAGCTAAAGATATGAGGGAGAATCCATTTTTGATAGGATCTCGAAAGTTCCTAAAATAGTTCTTGGTAGCCGATTGGCAGAAAATTACAGTTAGATCGCTATTCTTAGATTTTATATTTGAATGGCCCTAGGCAAAGTCCTGTATTAATTAACATACATTAAACATTTGATAAATCTAATTCTGAAATTGCAAAAACTATGAGCACTAAATATAGACGGATCAACTTAGGTACCCCTGAAACAGGATCATTATTCTTTGAACTTTTTTAAAATAAATCAACTATGGTTATCAGGTTCGAAAACGATTTAATTTTATGGGAATTAACGCAGGGCTTTTAGAGGTTATGTATCATCTACGATATTTTTACGCAATATCTTTGATTAGTGCGAATTTTTCTATTTTTATTCAAACTGCATAAATTATATTTGAATTGATTTTCAGTATTTTTCAATCGGCATACTTTTTAGTTCCTATATATCAGCATATTTTCGATTCGTTATATTTAGCGATATATTACAATTTAAATTTTTCATAAATATACATGACTTATTTTCAAAATCTCTTTTTTGAGAAATGTGGAGAATTTTAATCATTTTAAGTTCCCTTCTTGTGTGAATAAAGTTTGATAATATATATTCGTTCCTTTCTTTTTTTAAATATTTTTGAGTGGAATAACTATCACGGTATTTGCGCGTGACGATAGCAAATCTATATAGACAATTGTGAAGATAAGTGTAGAGATGTCATGAAATTTCCACTTTCCGGTTTTCACGATCATTACAATAACTTCCCACTACAGATCGGGAAGTCGATATGTGCATTAGAAATGAACAGAATTTATTTAGTACGGCGTCTACTTATGTAAATCATATCGATTTCTCTACTTGCGAGTTAAAAAACTACTTTTTTCATTTATTATTTCACTAGCGTACTGTACTTTCACAAGTTTCTTTCCCATTTTCGAAATGTTAAGTAAAGCCTTTATACAAGTTTCTATTTCTTCGAAATAGTTTTTATCTCAATTTACAGTTTTTATTCCCTTGCTTTGGAAAAAAAATATATTGAACTACGCAGGTAACAATTGCTTACAGAAATGAATTCCATTGCAGAAGGACAATATTTGTATAAAAATTGATTACCAAAAATACGTAAATTACGTTAGTTTTTTCGGTAAATAAGAAAATATATGTTGACTATAACAAGAACAAAAAATGATACACCAATATAATTCTGCTCTGAAAAGCCCGTGAGACTTACTATTAAAAGAGTCACATGAATATCCGTTAAATTGATATACATGACATCGTAATACATTCTTCAAGACTTTTATAATATAATTAATTTCACGCAAAAAAAAAGCAATATTGGTTTTTCGTTCTATTAAAGACAGTTTAGTTCGATCTTTGAGCGATAATATTGGCCATCTACAACAATTATGTAATCATTCTCTATAGTCCTGCTTGGTAATTTTTTAGAGCCTATTTTACACGAAATACTACCGTTGACATCTACAGGGAAAAAATATCCATTCACAAAAAAGAATTCTTTTAAATACTTGTTTTTATGATTTGCGTTAAACTTAGACTCATGGCAAAATTACTCCTTGCAGGGTGGTTAAATGAATCATTTTGTTTTTCTTAGTGTGGTGTAAATTATTGTATACAAATTTAATTGATATGAAAATATTTACCCGACCCACAAGTCGCTTGAAATTACAATTTTTAACGATAAACTGGATTTGTTTTCGATTTAATCGCAATATTTTTCAAATCGACACTCTTCTATTAAATTCTGCCAAATCTACGTTCGATAAACGTTTTATCAACTGTTTTAGAACGTTATAGTATTGGAATTTAATAAAATCAACAAAACCGTACAATTTCGTTGATAATTTAATCTTCTCTTTAATTTTCAAAATACATGACAAAATATGTTTTCAACTGGGTTTTGCATTTCTTAAGATTACACGATTAAAATAATATATAAAGAGGTTGGAATTAATTATTTATTTTTATAAAATTTCTTTTATAAAAATTTTGATGGGTAATATTATTTTTAGGTGGTATTTATTTCTTTTAATCGTAATTTCCGAAATAGCACTTTTCCAATAAGAATCTTATATTTTCAAGAAGATACTACAGCTCGCAATTCAATATTTTTACGCATTTTACACAAATAATAGGTGAATACAAGTGATAAGAATTAATGAATCTTTAAAAACCAATATTTTTTGCATTCTTTGAAAAAAAAAATTTTACTAGAAAGGCGTTTGTGTTGAAAACTTTATTGTAATAACTTATAACATATTTTCCGGACAAAACACAGCAAATAATTAGAAAAATGTTTTTCCTCTGTCTGATTCGTGTTAATGTTTAGAGACGTAAGAATCATACATTTTAATGTTTTTAAAGAAACGTCTGATTAAGCAAACAACGAAAATTCTCAGTATTGTTAATTTTTTTTGTTTTGGTTGTTATTAAAAAATTCCATGTAATTTCTTTTGGGAATTTGAAAAAGGATTACTGACGACGGATAAAGTTCACAAAACGTTTAAGAAAAATAAGTTTGGTGAATTTTTAAGCAAAAGTGTCGATGTGGGAACTCACTAAAAAAATTTCACTAAAAATTCCAACTACAGGTTAAAAAAATCGTTCAGAAATTCACACGAAAGTAAAAAATGAATTAAAAAAATCGACCCTAGTGACACTTTACTTGAATTACAAGGAATATTTGTGGAAAATGGCTGGTTTACATTGTTAAGCTGATTAAATCCGAATCTAATGTCAGATTTATGAAATGCAACGTAACAGATTCAGTATATCTTTCGATATTCTGAAAAATTAAATTCTAGACACTGTACTTGGCTTCGAATTTTAGGCCGTGGGATTCGCATTTGGGTATTGCTTTTGGAATTTAATAAGGTGGATTGAAATTAGAAAAAGGATGGATGTCTATAATAAATTACAGTATTCTGTTTGGTAGTGAAGTAGATTATCATACAATCGTGATTATAAATATTTCCTGACCTGAGATTCGTACAGACCGCCAGAATACGCAACAGTTCTGGATCGGGCTCCAGTAAGGTCCCATAATCTGGCGTATGGGAATATGGCATGAGCAGACCCTTACTAGATTTTCCTAAGTGTATCCTTATCAGGCTCTGAGTAGGCACTACCACATGCACATCTGAATTCATCCTGAGCATGCGCTAGAATGGACACCTAATTCTCGCCTAATCAAGTCCTATTAATAACTCATGTGGAAAATGTAACGTCATTCTGGCCCGAATCCTTACAGTACTCCTTATTTCTGATCCGATTCGGATCTGAAAATGATAGGATCCGTCTGGAAATTTCCTCAGATTTTCCATAATTCTGACCAGAATCTGACTACATTTACCCAACTTAGGGATTCTAATCAGAATCTGACAAGAGTCTGACTCAATTTACCGAGGTATATTTAGGTTAGGTTCCAATTTTGTAGTGAGTGGTCAGACGAAGCAGAAATCCGATCGGAATCTGGTCGGAGAAGCAGGATTCTGATCGGAATCCGGTCGGCAGAGCGTTACAATTCCTGAGATTTCCTGGTCAGACATAGGAAAGACTGGCCGAGATTGTGACCAGACTAGCGTTACATTTTCTACATGGGAAAATGTAACGCTCATTGGTTGGATTCCTGCCAGGATATCTCAGCAGATTCTGATCAGAATCATGTTTCATCCGAACAGATTCTAGTCCGAATCTTGCTTTCTCCGACTAAAATTGTACCCATATAATCGACTAAAAAAGTCAACTATGAATGTCCCGGTAATAGTCAACTTTAAGTGGACATGTAGTCAATTCTAATGCTAGTTGACTCTGAAGTCGACTCTTACTGGGACATTCTATGATGTAAATTTTAGATTATGACATCCTTTAATGTTTATTACTTGTATATTTCATGAATGTGCATCAACGATATGTGGGGCTGTGTGTGCACATTCGATCAGATGTGTGTGTAAATATTTTCGATAAAAACTTTTTGATTCATGACTTCTTTAAAATAATAGAAAATGTTCTTAGGTGACTTCAAGTCCTGGTGAACACTGTAAAAAATATTTTTATATTAATAATTATTTTCATACTGTTATTTTTTAAATCTGAAGGAAAAAGTAAAAAGCAAATATCATAAATCTTAGAAAAAGTGTTTCATTATAGTCCTTAAACAATTTTGGAATCGTCCGATTACTCTGGTCAGAATCGGATCCGATTGTAGTGGGGATCCTTATTTATGGACTAGGTGTATTTCCTGATCCGAATACCTAAACAGGAGTTCGACACAACATCTTTGGAAACTGATATCTGGCAGATTGTACATTATGTACAACGTTAAGATGATCATTTCTTAATTGATGTAGATTCAGATGTTAGTCTTTTACTCCTTAAAAAATGTAACCGCTATTTACAAAGATCCCTTGTAGAAATTTTGACACTTCCGCCGGCCAAGCCTTGTTCAAACAATGTGATTACACGAATACTCACGATCAGATCAGACACTGCGCTTAATCTGTTCCGTGCTTGATCAAAGATCCGTTTAGCACGCGTAACTGTGAGTCTTGAAATTATGAATGCACTAGCTTAGTCCCTGTTTAGGGATCCTGTCTAATCAGGATATGTTCAGACACTCTAACTACACGTAGAAAATGTAACGCTAGTAAGGTCAGAATCCGGCCAGCCTTCCACATGTCTGATCAGGAAATCACAGGAATTGTAACACTCTGCCGACAGGATTTTGACCAGGATAATCCTACCAGATTCCGATCAGAATATTGCTTTTCAGACCAGGTTCCGATCGGATTCCTACTTTGTCCGACCACTACAAAATTTGATGAACCTAACCTAAATATACCTTCGTAAATTCAGTCAGAACTTTGTCAGATTCTGATTAGAATCCCTAAGTTTGGTAAATGTAGCCAGATTCTGGTCAGAATTATGGAAAATCTGAGGAATTTCCACATGTGACGTCGTGGCCAAGAAGCATTGGGAACAGTACAGAGCCCTTTTGGCTCAAGTCTTTACTGTGACCGGAGACCACGACTTGCATGGCTTGCTGTAGACTCGTGCATAACAGATCTTTAATCAGCAGAGCCTACTTCTAGCCTATCCAGATCCTACGATGTTACATTGGCTGGGCAGGACCTGGATAGGAAAAAGGTCAACATTTCTACTAAGGAAATAATAAATTAAAGCCGAAGGATCAGATGATACTTAGACCATGATTAAATAGTTGATCAGGATCTCATCAGAAAAAAACCAAATACACAATCTATTAGAAACGGATTAGGCTGCAGAACTCGGTTATTTCTAAACGTATTTTATCCGATTATGTTCCTTAATTCGTACTACTCGACACCCAACCTGGATCAATTAATGATCAGTTACAAAACTCGGTCATCCAGCATTTATCATCGAGGCTATTTTGCTGGATGATCAAACTTCGCGACAGAACGCAGACGACCAAAGAAACTTAATTTTCATGTCATGAAAAACAAAAGTTAAATAACGCCGAGTACTACTTAGATCCGAAACGAAAACAGCTTGTTCATCGAAACGCTTCATTTTTATTTCTAAACAAAACGCGCAGACCTCGTGTTTGAATCGTGCATAATTCAACGGGTGTAACAGTATCCACTTATGTAAATCGTTTCGATTTCACCAGGCAGCGTCGGGCAGTTTGAAAAAGAGCACTTAGCACGCATTGATTTCCAGCTTCAATTTCGCATCTACTAGTCGGACTGGGGAACATGCGGAGCAGGCCAAAGTACGTGTACTTACTTATACTTAGGTATATTAAGTAGATGCATGGGGGGCACGGCGGAAAGCATCTTGTCCATTAGTTAGTCACGTGCAGGCGAACGGCCGCACGGTTGTTTCTCGCACGTGTGTATGTTTCGTGACTGCCACATGTGGTGGAGGTAAAGAACGCGAGTGCGTTTCGCTCGTGCAACTTGGAGAATGCCGGAGCAGGGCGTGGTAGCCGGTGGTCAACTCTCTTCGGCAAGGCCGTTCGTGTTCCGGTTTTGGAAAACCGCCGAGTCGACTCGAGCGAAGCCAACCATGGCACACGACCCCGCCGACGCCGCAACCGAACGTAACGCAACCGATACGTTTATATATATATATATATATTTATATATAAGGAGTCTGATGTATATAGCGCGTTACGTTCCTGATATACTTAGACGAGCCTCTTAGGACCGTTATAATGCCCGGCAGGGGTTAAATGCGTTCCTCCGCAAAAATCGTATGGGGATGCCAGACGCTGAACTTTGCTTTTATTTAGATGCTCCCCACACACAACTTTGCGGAACCTCCGACGATAAGGAGATTATTAACAAGGAGCTTAAGTGATATTTCTTGGATTGTCAGCGTAAGACTTAATGTTATAGCAGGACTGTACGCTCCGGGTGGCACCCAAATTGACGACACGTGGAGTAATGTTATTTTCGTACCAATGTTTGCTTTTCTGTCGATACTAGTCTTAAATTTATGCCCGTAACGAGTTCACTTTAAGAACCGGAAAATGCAATACCCAAGAACGATCGATGAATATAAAATACATTTAGTTATAGTGCTCTCTGTTTTCCCATCATTATTTGGTTCAAAAGTATACTTTATGGAGGTTCTAAAGTCACATCAAATAGAAGATAAAAGTTGTTACATTTGTGACAATATGTAAAATTTTGTAAAATGAAAGTTAAAGCGTACAAGAAAGTATCCGAAAAATTTGTGACTGCCTGGTGGAAAACATGAGCAGATTGAATATTATTGGCTATTACCCAGAATATAGCTAGTTTTGCTATCCAATATTTGTTTCCTAAATTCTAGCAAAAAACTGCACCCTTATCTAAGTATCTAAGCTTCTCGATGTTCGTGACGTCACGTTAGATATGCAAGAAACGGTGCAGATCCCGAATTCGCTATTATTCATAGTGGAACCACATTTTCAGAAACATCGATTCCAATTGTAGAAATGTGGATAAAACTGGCTTGGTGCGGAAATTATCAGATTATATTTCATTAGAAATGGGGTTTTTGTAGCAAACTATGTATGTTAATTTGTATATTAAAAGTTCCGTTGAATTTGCGAATGTTGTTGTCTGAACAAATTTATTTGTCCAGGATAAGATATCACAGGTTAAGGACAAAATAAACTCCCACATTCTATGTAAGCTATTTGTTAAATAAATTTGGGCATTTTGCAATCACATCACTATTTGTAGGTCAACGTGGATATTCTTATTTACATTCTCTCTCAAACAACAGGTACACTCTTCCTATTAAATATATTTATACCCACATAATTGTGCGATATAAATACATAGAATGGACATGTATTAATTATTAACTTTCTTTGACATGTATACATGTGCAGACACCTATTCTCGCCATTTCTAAATAGGAGATAATAAACCTAACCTATATAGATCCATACAATCTGCAATTAGGATTGACAAGTTATTGGCCATTTTCTACCCGGTACTATATGCGTTAATTTATATACGGTTTGCAATGACTAAAAATAGCCAACTATCTGGCACTTTATTTGAAAGTTTTCGGGCATCAATAATGGTTAGTTCATGGGTACATCAACGTTACATTACCGCCAGAAAAGTGGCCAGAATTCAGTGAAAATATTGGCCATGATCTAGCTATTAGCCCGTAATAATGGCCATAAACCAGGCAAAAAGTGGTAAATTTTTCCACCGAGGTGTACACGTAATTTATTTGTTATTGATGTTTTAAATCTCATGATTTAACATGGTTGGTACTCTCTAAACTTCTTGGAGTGAAAACTGAGCCACTCTTTCACGAAGAGTAAACTTTTCACTGCAAAGAATTTAGAGAGTGTAAGGAAGGATAACTCGCGGTGTTTATATAAATTAATTTGTATTGTACAGAAACTTATACATACACGACTAAAAAACTTTAACAATAAAGTTTGAAGCACATAGAAGTATAAAAAAAACGAAACGGTCTCAACACATACAGCTTATTTTCTCAAAATAATTTCTCTGATTTGATTAATTTGCTTCGAAACTTGAGTTAGTTGAGTTAAGACTTCCTTGAGTTACAAAAATTTTGTTTCCAAACCTTATTTTTACCTGAAGCACTTTTTCTTTTATCACAAACCGTTCTAAAATCGAAACATTGGAACTGGAATTTAAAAGTTACGGACTCAAAAAATTGAATTTGGATATAACAAAGTCAGAATGGCGTCCGAAATGGCGCGAGTTAAGTAAAATATTTAGAATTTCCATTTTTCAGAATATCGAAATATATACTAGATCTCTTACGTTGTATTTCATAAATCTGATATTAGATTTGGATTTAATAAAAAACCCGGTATAAGATAAACTCTAATTTTTAATTCGAGTGTTATAACTCATCTGGAAAAATTTTATATAATAAAATGTGTTCAGAGTAACCCAAAAATATATGTAAATTTTTTTTTCACTACTTTCGAATTTATCCAAAAACTGCGAAACCCGAAAATTCGGGTGTACCTCAAAAACCCGACAACTCACAAAACAGACACTTCAAAAACCTGATATTCAAAACCCAGACATTTCAAAACAGAGATACTAAAAAACCAGACATGACAAAAACAGACATTCAAAAAAAGATACATTTCAAAACCAGACATTTCAAAAAAGATGCATTCAAACACCAGACTTTTCAAAAAACACAGATTTAAAAAAAACTGACGTTCAAAAACCGGAAATTTCAAAATAATCCGAGGTTGACCTTCAAATGACCTCCGAAATTAATCCCTTGGTCAAACATGTTTGACCTTGAAATAACTTTCCAGTGAGACCTAAAGGACGGCGACCCGAGATCTTTTTTGTGTGTAGGGAACGCACCAATCGGAGATGTCCGTATTTTGAAATGTAGGGTCTTTAGATATTTGTTTTTTGAAACGCCTGGGGTTTGAATGTCTGTATTTTAAAATGTCTGGTTTTGTGAAGTGGCTGTTTTGTGCTTTGTTGGGTTGAGATGCACTAAAAAATCGCGGGCCGGCGTCCTTGAGGTCTTACTGGAGGTCATTTAAGGTCTAAAATGTTTGACCACGGGATTCATTTTATAGGTCACATGAAGTATGACCCTCAGGTTATTAATCAAACACATGGAGAAGTCAATCATTAATTATATTTTCAGAATATGTACATTTTGAAATGGCACACATATCACTGTTAAAAATGTCTATTTTCTGAAACATTTTGCTCTCTCATTCATATTTGTATTGCTGTTACAAGTTTCGTAATTTTCGGATAATGTTAAATAATTTTTCTGTCTGTTACAGGTTTTATTAATATTCTGTTACTCCAGTAACATAAAAGTATCAGAATTTTCCGAACATTTCTAACAGTGTAATTTTTGCAGAAACATAATAGGTACGCACAACTGCATGTATTTCACAAATATGCTTTTCAAACTACGATTTATGAAAGATAATCCACAAGGGTCAAGTATGTGCCTTTTTTTTAATAGGAACAATAACACGTTATCGAACAATAAATTGAGATCTGTAACAAAAACTCGGTAATTATTCAATTGAAAAGTCAGTCTTTTCCCGTTAATAGTATCGCGAATGAATATACTGCTCGCCTAACCGTCTGGCGTTGATTCAACGACACGCCCTGTTAAGCCTTTACAAGTGGTCAAGAATTCTTGCGATGCATTCCGTTAAAAGTGTCTTGTGGATTCCTTATCTTATATTTTCATAAATTTCCCGATTACGATATAAAAAAATAGTTATTGCATACATAATTCCTGACCTCTTTACAATAGACATTCTTCTTATTTAAGCTCTTATGGGTAGTCAATAATGGATGTCTACTGATTCTGTTATCAGTTGGAACTATAATTGTGTTTACTGAGGAATTTTAATAAATAATATTTGATAATATAAAATAATTAATGTGACGGTTTGGTTATTTTGGTCGAGATAGTTTAAAAGGCAATAAAAGCCTTTCTATCTTTAGTATGTTAAGGAACATGCCACCACTCAAAAAAATGTTCTGGTTATAATAATCAGAATTTTGGGTAGTCTAGTTAGAAAAATAATTGTTTTAACAATATTGCTAGTTAAACCAACACTATTTCTGGTTAAACCAACGAGAATTCTGGTTATTTTAACCAGGAAAAATAACAAGAGCCTATTTAATCAACTTTTCTGGTTATTTTAACTTTTTTTTCTGAGTATAGGAGTATACAAATTTCCAGCTTTAATGTTTCTAATAATGATTAAGTACTTATATTTAGACAAATAAAAAATTAGCAAAACATTTAAAATAATTTACCTCGAGATTGATCCAAATGACTAGAAAACGAATATGGTATTTCACTAGTTTAATTACCACTAGAGATATTTATATTTAAAACTGTATTTCACTCAAGGTAACCATCAGTACTATAATATATAGTTAATTTTACTACACAATATTATTTCGCACAAAACTATAGTAACAGACACTATATTTTTCTTTGCGTGTAGAAGTTTCATAATTATTACGCACTTTTAATGACTAAAACTACTAAAACCCAGTTTCATAATTTGTTTATATTTGAATTGTAATTTCGTAAATACGCAAGTAACATAATCAACCACTAACAAACATAGAAAATAATAATGTGCCTCGTAAAATGTCTGTAAGTCTTACTCCGATATCTAGAACGCATTTACAATACTCGAGACGATCGACTCCTGATAGACACCCCGAGGATATTTTATATTGTCACTAGTGATTTGCCAAAATAGTATATTTCGATACAAGTGAGTAAAAGTTTTTTCAACGAATGTGAATGCGGACCTCGCCTTCGGCTCGGCCTGCAACCCTCAAATTCGTAGAAAAAACATTTTCGCACCTGTGCCGAACGATATTTTTCGACGTAAGCGTACGGAAAATACGTCCCAAAAATATCAAAAGTGTGGAAATAGTATATTATGCATCAAGGGCGCAATTACCAATCTTCGACGATTGCGAAGTTTGTCGCAATCACAATCGTCGGAGACCAATATTTCGCCCATGTTCCATACGATATTTTTTAATACGACGTGCGTAGAGCGCGATTTTACGTACATGAAAATTTCGCCCTAGTGCGTAAAATCGAGATTTACGCACGGAATGTTAAAAATAGCATTTTTCGCACGCGATGTTGAAAATACTTTTTTTTTCCAGTGAGATATCTTTTGGACATCTCCAGGTTATCAATGATGAATGTAGGATCTTCAAAATCATTTGAGGATGTCTAGAGAACTTACAGTTTAAGTAATAATTTACAATTAAGTACTAAACTAATTTTTAGATTATGTAGATTGGTTAGAAGATCTACAAACTTTTCAGTTTGAAAATATTCTTAGACTATGTAGATACACCTCCGGAGATTTCAATGCATGACAACTATTCCGGAGACGGATTGGGGCAGTGGAAGTTGATATGATATACAAAAAACACTGCATTTCCCTTATAATATGGGATTAAATAAAATAAAATAAAATAAAATAAAATAAAATAAATAAATAAAAACAACTACAGAACTTAAAAAATAAATATAAAACTAACATAATAAAATAAATGTAAATATGAACAATGAATTATAAATAATTCAGAAACAGTTTGTAAAATGAAATGATAGAATACTTTATATTTTAATTGTTTTATTTCTAATATAGTATATTGTATATCTGATATAATAATAATAATATAATAAGAAGAACAATTTTACTAATGAAGATCATAATCTCTGACAGGAAATTATTATCTTAATTTGAAATTTCAATATTCCGAATTTTGACCCTCTCCTATTTCTTAGGGTACACTGATAATAAAATTGATATATGTCATTAAATTTGAAGAATGTTATGAAATTTATGTATTAGAATTTTGCCGTCCCCATGGTCGATCGGATAATATATTTCATCTTCATCTTTCCAACAATTTCAGTTTACGATATTTGCGCAAAAAAGTTACAACCAACCCAAAGAAATCAGGAAAGAAAATATATTCAACGCGTCATTTTTAGGAGGCGATTAAGACGAAACATTGTCTTTTATTGTTTCGTTTCCTGTTAAACAACGCATTCTAGATCCCTGATACTTCTTACAAGGATCTCGATATGGATCTTGGATTTCTTTTGGTCCTAATTTGCGTACTTATTGTATTAAGCTCACGATTTTATGTCGTTATGAAATTTCATATTCTTGAAAAAAGGAATTTTCTTCAGGCCATCCTTCGTATCTGGGTCTTGGCATAATTCTGGTATATATCCTTGATACACGATCCTAGCACTCCGTTATGTCTGTTAAGAGCCGGATGTATAATTACGTACAACCGTTAATAGAGCAAAAGTGAGACACAGACTGATTCTTTTTATATATACTTTTCTGAGGTAAGATGCCCACCTCGTCCGAAAAGATAAGTCAATGATTCGAATCGTCGAGCTAATTATAATGGACAACGGTAGGTCATTGATTGGAGCTGTCTCTTAAATCCAGTTTAGTATCTTTGGCCACTCAGTGTAACTGCCTCTAAAATATCATTTTTATCTTAGGGCTCCTTCATTTACATAATTGTGATTTGAATTCAATGAAGATCTACACAACATTTTTGCCGATGTAGCCTAAATTATCAAAGTAGGTCAAACATTTATTGCGAATTTTTAAATTCTTTTAACAAAAATGTAAAACTCTAATTAGGTATGCTTTGTTATTGTAAGACTCTTCAATATTTTGTTTTTATTTATGAATGTGCGAATACCTAAGTATATGAAAACGATAATTGGAGTCATGCGCAGCAACATGCTTATTGTTAGACAAACTCCAATATGAACATTATTAGATGGTATATCTAAAAAAAACATATATAGGCAAACCTGAGTTTATGTACACGAAAAAAAATACTGAGTTTTACTATCTAATTAGTCGGATCTGAGAGAGCTAGATTGTTTTAGTGGGTCTTAGTTTTTAAATAGCAGGCATGGTTATCTAATTTGTCGATGTTATTATTTAGATAATAAAGCTAACCAAGAACGATGGCTGTGATTTATTCTACTGTCTAGTTAGTAGTTCCAACAATTTTTTATTGTTTCCGTGTACCTACAAACACACGGAAAAAAGATATCGTTGGTTTTACTATGTAAATAGTGTTGTCTGCCCAACTGCGTGTTTTGTTGGTTTCAATATTTAAATAGTAGATATGTTTACCCAATTGTGTCTTATTCTAGTTAGTAGTTCCAAGTATTTTATTATTTCCGTGCATAATCGTCTATTAAACTTAAACATATTACAAGTGTCTGAACAAAGATAAATGCATACAAATACTATGTCGCTTTCGAATCGCAAAGATGATTTTAATACCATGGAGAAGCGAACATTAAAAATATTTATCTAAATTTAAATTAATATTTTTAATATTCAATACCATTAAAATTATAAATTCTTTATTATTCATATTTTAAGATTTTATTACAATTTATTTATTTCTCAAGCTCGACTTAATCTCAAGGAACTAAATTCCATAACTTATTACTTACGAAAATTGACATGCTGCAAGTACCATTTATTAGAAGCACTGTACAAGATGCATGGAGACAAATTTTCTTGGAAAATTTACAATTCTAAATGGTTATTTTTAGACTACTTGTAGAATTTCAGATTCTAAGAAATCTAGTAATTTTTACCAACAATTCTCGATGTTATGTAATTTCTTCCAAAATAACCACCTGGAATTGTAAAATTTCTAAAAAAATTTTTCTCCGTGTAGACAAAAAAAAATATATATGTACGCTATGCACACATTGCCGATTTTCGGCTTCGCATCATTGCCATAGCCGGCGTGTCAGACACAGAACAATAACTAATGTCGGGTTCGTTTCCTCCACTTTTTCGAATTATACCTTAGGTGTCATCATTTCTAAATGTAAAGTAGTGAAGTGACGAATTATACGGTTGTTTGTATAAATAATGCTTGTGTTTTATTATTATTTTAATTTAGTAGTTAATGCAACTCTATAAGATGAATTAGAGGTTATGTTATGTCACCTCCTCTACAGCTCACACTTCATTCTTACCCCAATTGGATTGAATTCTCAAATCACACCGGTCATTTTGTAATTCTTCATCCCAAGCATTGGACTGGTACTAGTTAAATCCATAGGACTTAACTTTCAGTCCTAAGGGATCGGTTGTGTATTTCAGTTCTATATGGATTAAAAGTTTCAGTCCAACAAATTTAGTGTGTATATATCACCTTCTAGCGGTAATTATAACATTACTAAATACACAAACGAACGAAAGTAGGGGTGCTGTAAGAACTCTTTGGATGATCGCTTCTATTACCATTAAGTTCAATTAATCCATCCGACTAACAACGTCGAAAAGGCGTGTATTGGTGTACTAATATTTAAAAACTATGAAGTGCTAATCACTTAAAAACTCTTTTCAAATAGTTCTTAATAATATTACAATCGAAACTTAAATTATAATAAACCTTATTTTCAAATCCACTTTATATCTGACATTACATTGATACCAAGTACATCTTTCTTGACTAAAAGTATAGAATTAAGTTAAGAATTTTTATAACAGATAAAACATAAGTAAAATACAGAAGCAGAACTAATAACGTCTTTAGTTTATAGATTTAACAGCACGTTTGATTAATTCTTACTGATATCGACAATACTAGGTCGCTTGATGGATGTATCGTGATGTTCACTACGACTAATTAAGGGAAAACATCTAGTTGTATTGATGCGTAATGACTGTATAAATTGTGTAGACAAGAAGAAGTTCTCTCTCGTGCGTCTTTCAAATGCCTCGTGTAAACCACTTTTTAATGATACTAATTTGCCTAAAATAGTAATAATGACTATAGTAAATTTAGTATATTCATCTTACTTTAATGAAAGTTTATGATTTTATATATTTTGTAAATTAATATACCATAGTTTTTTCATCCCGTTACTTTTAGAGTTCCCGTTATAATTTTTATTTAATTTAATTCAAGTCGTATTTCTTAAATATGTTTTTATGTAATTTAACACTATTTTTCAAAATGTCTTATTATATTACAATTACATCTTCCTAACACCGTAGATGTATTTAGTAATTTTTTGTCTTTGTAAGTAGGTCTTTTGGATTATACTCGTATTTATGTTAATGTATACTATTATTTAAGTAAAGTTTAATAATCTTTGTAGATAAATTTTTATCCAGAATAGTCAAAATTCCTCTCTAAATATACCAAGTTACTAAAATAATTATTTTGATTAACATATCATGTCTATTCTCGAATTCATAAGGAGAAATTTCGCACTGGATTTCAAGGTTAGATTAAAACTAAAAACTATACACTATTTTTTCTGTAACTACACATTTTTTTATAATTCTTGTGTATACTATTATATATATTATGCTTTTTATTATAATCTATTGTATAAAGCATATATGAACATTTTTAAACTTCTACTGATAACGTACTCACACAGCAGAATAAATCACGGTATGCCCTAAGGAGCTCCTCGAGAGCTTTAAACCAAATCATGTGATCTTTATAATTGTACTCTAATGAATTTTAAATGTTAGTATTTTAATAATTAACAATGAGGTAGTGAAATAAGATATTTTGTGATGCAGTAGGCGTAAAATGGTCATTTTGCGGGCGTAAAACGCTTATTTTACGCCTACTGCACCAAAAAACAATGTTTTAATCTCCGGTGTAGAATTATCGATTTTGCCGTCTCTCGGGTACTATTGCGGAGGTGTAAAACACCATTTTACGCCCTTGATATAAAAATAACTATTTATCTTACTTTGTATATTTATAGTCACTAGGTTGGAACCACAATTTAAAGATATACCATAGATAAAGTCTTAAATTATCCTTCTGCAGCTATTTTGATTCCGTCATCTTGAAATTTCTCCATTAATAAGCTTGGATATTGTGGACGCGATATTTTGAGGTGAATCAGAGCTCTAATTACATACTATCTTAAAACAACAATATTGTTTGAAAAATAATTGTAAAAGTGTATAGCTTTTTTGTTTAAACTGCCGTCACTTTTTGAAAATTGATTGTTATACAATTTTATTGGCAGATAGTGAAAGGGCATGTCTAAACACGTAACAAATGACTTTCGAACAAATAGTTACGTTGGTAATACCAGAGAAAATTAGGATTGAAACTGTCTGTCAAAAAAAACCTCTATCCCGGCGTTAATTGGTTAATAGCAAAATATTTATAATGTTTTCTTTAGAATCATTCGAATTTCTGCAAATGTATTCCACAAATTTATACTGAAATATGAAGAAATCGAAGAACTACACACGAAATACTTACATTTTATCTATTGAAGTTGGAAATTTTATAATTACATAAAATGGCGAAGAGAGTAGCTTAACGGTGAAATACTACAAGGAACCTGTTGGTATAATTTGTTTTTCTTACTTGATTAAATGTAGTTCCTTATGTACGAGTGGTTAAAATGTTTTTAGAATCCTTTACAATTTTATCGGATTACACTTATATCTTGTATTATTCGAACTTTTATGGAATTGGAATTTATGATTGCTCAGCAGAAAAGCTCTTTTTAAGTGGATCCTTTAATGCCTACATTATTCAAAGATTAAAACTTTCTCTTTGCTTCGTTTCATGTCACTATTATTATGCACTATCATGCTATATACTGCTTTTGCCTTCAGCACATCGCGCGTGCAAAGTACTTATATACTTACAACATAATTTCCATGTTTAGAAACACACAATTTTTAATCTTAGAAAATATTATGTGCAAAACTTATAAAGTCATTTAATTTTTTCTCATTTATATAACAATTTGCTTTTTCTAGAAAAACAAAATATATAATTTTTAACAGTTAGAACTGAAGTATTCTGGAAAATTATCTAATTGTAGACATTTTATTAAATGGAACATATATTAGCATTACTGTCCGGTTTCTTGAAATAAATAACGTACCCTATATTTTTTAAAAGTATAAACGTGATATTGTAATTAACTTTTGCTGAACGAATTAGATGAAATTTAGCGTTTTTCGCATTTCAATTTTTCCAACGATTGCATAAAATCATAACATCTTGGAAATGAAAAAAAAATTAAATACCCCTTAGAAATTAAATTGACTGGAAATTGGTCATCGTAGGTATCTTGTGGCTCAGATTACGAATCCGATATCAAATTTTCAAAATTAGGAATAGCAGATTCAATATGGCGACCACTCAAATGTAAATTTGAGGTAACCTCAAAAAACTTCGGATATGCAGTTTCATCGTATTGATTGCATTTTCAAGTTGAGGCCATCATTTAGGCGGTCAATTTTGAATTTGGTGAAACCAACATCGGATTTATAATTAGCAATCCTAAGCATACATTTTTATTAATATTATAGTATAATAATAACTGGTTTCAAATTCAAGTGGTCGCCATAAAATGCGCGATTTTGAATTTTGAAAATTTGATTCGTTATCTGCGATAACAAAAACAATTTGATATCAAATTTCAAATGACTATCTTATAAAACACGGTTAATAATTCTTTCGAAAAAATCTGGTTTTTTGATAAAAAACATAAATAACTGTATCTTAATTAACTATTATTCATTTATATTATTTCCTGAAAAACATTTTTCATTTTCATTTTCATAGGTGAATTAATGCACATTGGTATTCATAATCAGGAGACATATATCTGTCGATTCTAAAATTATTTTTCACTTCGAAATGAACAGACAATAAACACGGATGAAATAAATCTTTTCCTTCTTTTAAAGCAGTCATCATCTGTCAATAATGTCTGTATAAATTAATTAATCGGTTAGTAATTCATTTAAACTTTAAAGAAGAAGATTTGTTTCCTGACCCTCCTTCGAAAAGATGTGGACCAATGCATCTGAAAGTTATGTAATTACGTAAAGTTGGAATATATAAATCTTCTCATACAACATACCTGGTAAATTGAAATATTTAACAATGCCGACAGTGATTTATTTACCAGCTTGTGATGGTGTAAATTACTTTAAGGGGCATATTTCTATATGCACGCCTCCTAACTAAATATCTGTTTGTGAATTTCTTCGCGACTACCTTCAACAGTTTGACTTTTTTCTAATTTTCCGAGAAACGAATACACTAGCAGCAGATAATAACATCGATTTTCATTCATTTCGCACATTTGAAAATTCGTGCGACAAAAATTGTCTAGTTCTCACAACGTGGAAATAATAGTAAGCTAACTGTATACATGTTTGAGCTAACCATATACACAGTTGAAACAACCACATAAATAGTTGCGACTACTATAAATTATATAACCATACAATAATAAGTTAAGCCAACCATATTAATAGTTGACAAAACCATATAAGTGGTTATGACAACTGTGCGAATAAAAATAAAAAATAATAGATCTTGCACGTAAAATCTAAATAATTTACGCCATTTACGAAATATAGTTATAATTTTAAAATATACCTAACTATATTTTTCCGCAAGTAACATTTTAATGTAAAATTGCTTGATTGATATTAGACAAAAGGTTTTCGCGGTTGTAGATTTTGAAACTACCGAGAGACTACGGCCGGTTAAAAATTTCGCTGATAATATAATCTTATATCTTAAATGTTCAGCGCAAAATATTACTTTTTTTCAGTATCTGGTCATAGAATCGATTCTATTGCATGGTACTGTGTATTTACTTATTCTTAGCTTAATTATTGACATTAAATTACTCAAGTACAGTTTTTTTGTTACACTGCCCAGTTTCCCTATACCTTAAGGTATCTCGAAAAAAATGTAAACTGGATAGAAACTAGCCAACAACTACTAGGGAATCAAATTTTGAATTATAGTGAAACATTTTTGTGACTTCGGGGCTATTTTTAAACAGTTGAGTAAAAAACGTGTTGCAATAAATCATCCTTCTCAAATAACTATTACTTAAAAATTCCGATTCGCAGCATGGTTCATTCGGGAGCAATAATTAGTATTCGAAAGAGTCGTTCTCGAAAAATAATCATTTCAGTATTTTACATTCGTAACATATTCTAAATACTTGACTGAAAATTGTCGGCTGAATTTCAAAAAACATAAGAACTGTGTAGTTTAGACAAGTGTCTACGTATCGCATCCACCTGATCATACACAATAATGTTTGCTATGTATTTTATATCCCGTAAGGAAAATTAGAATTTTCATACTGATGAATTTTCTTTACATGAGAAAAGTAACAACGTGCTAGTAAATCACTGATATTAATTAACTAATGTAATGGAAAGAAATTATAGGAAATAGTCCCGATATAAAATTTTTTTGCATACATTTGACCATATATTACGATATGCATTTCCATACTTATATATACGTTTCTAACAGACTCAGAAAAAAATAGTTAAAATGACCATTTTTTTACTGTGAATCATAGTATGAAATGAGGACTAGGCATGATAATAGTTGAAATAACTATTCTGAAATAGTAAAGTTTAACTATTGCTTCATGATTCAAAGTGCTACTTGTCATAAGAGACAAAAGACTCAACTATTTTTAAAGTCATTTCAGAAAATTACTACCTTCACCGAGAGAAATTGTATAAGAAATTGTCATAAAACTATGGAAAGGAGTCAACATTTACTTTTTAAAAATATTTGTGAACTATATATAAAAATACCACTTTTCTCCCTTCGTTCTTTGTTTAAGATAAACAAGTAAGCAAAGAAAAAAACAAAAAATCAAAACTGAAGTTTGTGAATGTCACACTCTTGTCAGTTAAAAAATATATTATGCAATACCATTATACACACAATCGTGTATAGTTACACGAACGTATCCGTGGAGGGGGGGGGGGAGGGATACCGAAAATATATTTATCCGAAGGTACTATTTTCCGAATTTTAATAATCCGAAAGTAAACTTTCCGAAGGTTTAAAATTCCGAACGTAAATTATTCGTAAGGTACGAAGTTCCGAATGACAAAGCTCCGAATTAATGTAGGCGCCATGCCTTTTATATGTCCCCTATATATGTCCCATATTCTTATGAATTTTGGGCCCCTGAATCCGATTTGTTTTGGGTAGAATGCCTGAAAGTGGTGCAGTTGATTGTTATTAACAACTTTTGGTAACAAGTTAAAAATTTAAATTTTTTGGTCCGAAAGAATTTTGTTAGATTCTTTGGGTCATTTTGGACAAGCAATGTCTCTTGCGAATTTCTCAAAAAATGCATATTTTCGGAGATAAAAATTTCCGAACTTAAAAAAAATTGCCATATTCAACATGTTATTAATAAAAAACGGTACCATGAAATTTAACAACAATCAACTACGCCACAGGCATTCTACCCACAAAATGCGGATTCAAGGGGCCTACATTAATTCGGAACTTTGTCATTCAGAACTATGTACCTTACGGATGATTTCCGTTCGGACTTTAAAACCAT
Organism: Trichopria drosophilae; assembly: GCA_030407085.1. Classification (NCBI taxonomy): domain Eukaryota; kingdom Metazoa; phylum Arthropoda; class Insecta; order Hymenoptera; family Diapriidae; genus Trichopria; species Trichopria drosophilae. The sequence continues at coordinate 189,223,581 of CM059583.1, read as the reverse complement.
CGGAAAATTTACGTTCGGATTTATTCATTTTCGGATGATTAGCATTCGGAATTATTAAAATTCGGAAAATGTTACTTTTGGATAAATGTAAAGGAGCATCGAATGGCGGTTCAAATTTTATAAAAGGTTTTTCGTAAAAAGTACTATATAGAGATTTTTGGAGTCATGATTTTATATATGAAAAACGAAAAAGCTTTTAAAATTTCATCTGCCACTTTGGATCCGCTATTTTGAGTTGTGTAAATATGACCTCAGGTTCGAAATTAGCGACCAAAAAAATCCTCAGAGACCATCTTTTATGGAAATAAGTTTTCCTTCATATCTGCGTGCATATTATTATACATTTTAGGGATGTTTGAGTAATTCAGAGATCAGTTTCAACCCTTAAACCCTCTTCTTTGCCGATAAAAAAAAATACGTATCGAGTTCTAAAAATATATTAACTTGCGGTCCAATCGGCTTGTCATGGCTTGAGTAGTGTTACTTGTTGGTAAGTTGAATTAAAATAATTGTAATAATTTTTATAGAATGCTATAAAATGACATCCTACAAATTAATGTCGTCCTACTAAATGGAATTGTAAAATGCGACAAATCCATATTATACGCAGTATCGACTAAAAGTAACTTCCGCAATATTCGTTTTACTTCCTTAAATTTCGGAACACCCAGTATCCGTCCCAAATCCTGCAGGTCATCAACCTTCACGATAAACCGATCCACAAGTATATGACGCATGAGCGCGGGCATTTACACGCACTCGCTTCCCTGCAGGTACGAACTAACGATTACCTTCTCGTTACATAAATCCACCATTACTGTCGAGTGCATCAATTTTATTGATTAACGCCGCCGATTGCGCATTAACGGCTCGAAAGAAAGTCCTAATTGGACGCCATGGATGAGCTGGCACAAGGATCGCGTAAGGTGCCCAAGCTTGCGCACAGATCTCCCGTTATTATTTCTGCACTTTTATTTTCCCCAGATTCAAAGGCAGGGCTTCGAATTTCGAGCTTGCCCGGAGTGCAGCCATCCACGTAAATTATTCGCACGCATCAGCTTTTCAGATCAGGTTTCAACCGCAAGAAAGCGCAAACGAGATTCCGCATTTAGGGAATATACCAAAGATGTTAAGCGTCGAACCGGATGAATAATTCCATGAATTCTACCACTATTCTTTTATCATATTGCATAGAGATGGTAATATTGTTGATGCAAACTTATTAAATGATTGAAAGGACACATGGAACATACTTTTTTGTTCGTCTTCGAAAATTGAAATGATTCTTAACGAGAACAATGTCTAATTAATGTCCTGCAATACTTTCTAGTATCACATGTATTTAGGGTGCTGATAATCCTATTTTTGAGTATTTTTTATTTAATGCATTATTTTCAACTGGAATTTTTCCATCAGCATGGAAAAAATCTGTCATTTCGCTTATTCTTAAATATGGCAATATTCATAATATTCTTAACTATCGTCCGATTTCAATATTAACCCCTTAACTGAGGATGACGTCTGTAGACGTCAAAATAAATTGTGACATAACTGGTGATGACGTCTATAGACGTCATTATCAATATCTTTGAAACGACTCAACCAATCGTCTTGCAATTTGTAACTGTAGGGTTTTTGTGGTCACTGAATTCAAATTTTAGGTCAAAATTTCAAAAATCAAAATTGCCGATCAAATATGTTATATGGCGAACCGAAATGCAAAATGTTACTTGATTCTGTTAAAATTTGTTACAAGGGGGTTTTTGGGATCGCTGATTACTAATCTGTCACCGGTTGCTCAAAGTTCAAAATGGCTCACCTAATGACCTAAAAAATAAGTGCTGTATATTTCCCAATCGGACGTCAAATTTGCTAAATTCAATATGGTGTATCCAAGATGACAGACCGTATGTGGAAAATGAATTTTAACCTTAAATTAGCGATCTCAATATCATTTATTTCATAAAATACTTTTGCCATAGTTTTGCGAGACTGCAGAATTGCACGAGTGATCTAATAGTGCACGAAATTACTATTAGTGAACACTACTAGTGCTGATCATTTGTGCGTACTAGTAGTTTTTCTTTACGATAGGAGCGGGCAAGGGCGCATATTTTTGCGCTGCTATGCCATTCTCTTTTTCTTCTGCTTAACGAAAAGAGGAGGACGGAGAGTATTTTAGACCCCAAAAACTCCCGAGTAACAAATTTCTGTTATATTTATTTATTTATTTATTACCACTTAAACGGGCAAAATGCCCTTTATACAGATATAAAATAAATCGTCTGTCTATCAGTACATATAAAAACAAAATAATAATAAATTACATATGAATACAAAATAAGACTTGGATAAGCGCAAAATTTTTTGTGTTAGACGGCATGTTGCACAAAATAACGTATCGATGTTTTAAATGACCCTATAGAATCTAATGTCGGCTGGAACACAATTGACAATTTCATGAGCGTCGCATATGATCGAAAGGTGAATGAAAACAGTAATTTGATGAATTGTAGAACTCTTGTAAATATCATGTAACTTTTTGCATTTTGGTTCGCCATCTTGGATCCGCCAATTTGAATTTTGAAATTTTGACATCAGATTCACAATCAGCGACCCTCAAAACCCCCTAATTAACATTAACTAATTAACATTATCGAAATTGGACGAAAACTGGCTCGTACCAGTTTTGGCATTTTTTATTTGAAAACGCCTACCACTGAAGGGGTTAAATGTTTTTGCTAACTTCTGGTGAAGTTGCTAATCAGCAGTATGGATTTACAAAGGGTAGATCTGTGGTCTCCAATTTATTAGTATTTAGTGCCTTTTTATTGTAGGCTTTTGATGCATCAGTTCAAGTTGTTGCTATATTCTTAGACTTTTCGAAAACGGTTAACTCGGTGAACTACGGTATTTTACTCAACAAGCCCAAATTATTCGGACTTGGAGGAGTGGCATGGTTACATTCCATACCTTACAGATAGATCACAAGCTGTTCAGATTGAAGGTTTTTCGTCGCATTTTTTAACATCCCTTCACGTGTGTTAAAAGAGTCCTATTTAGGTCCTTTACTTTTCATTTTGTTTATTAATGATTTCCAGAATAATATTACTTCTTCCCTATTTTTTTTACGCTGATGATGAAAAAATACATAAAAATGTTATGTCTCCATTAGATGCAACCAAAATTCAGCGTGGCCTTCATAATATTAGCATGCGGTGTCATCATAATTATTTACAGTTAAATATTAACAAATGCAAGGGAATGCATTTTTCAAGGTTAGGCTCAGTTATGCATTATCAATTGATAATCAGAACCTTTAATGTATTAATATTATAAAGGACTTTGGAGTTACGATTGATGTTCGTGCTTCTTCTTCGGAACATCTTAAGATGATTATAACAAATATTTATAAACATTCTGTGTTTTAGTAAGTACTGCGGAGTGAAATCAGTGAAAATTTGATAGATTATAGAAAATACTGGAGTGATGAATCTTTGTGCGGTTTCATTTCGGTTTTTCGATTTGAATAAGATTGATTAAGAACTTTGATCTAAATCTTAATAACAGAACATTACCACACGGTAAAGTAAACCTAGAAAATGGATTGGGAAGTAAGTTGCCAATTTACTAGGTTCCCAATTAGCACTTAGTCCATTCCACATAGTCCAAAGTACGTTCACTAGATCCACCGAGTACTTCCATAGGTCGTCCAGAATTCGTAGCTCTGACGTCCATGATATGACCATATTATGTCCAAAATTACACTAGTGGATACGTTTATTGGACGTATAATGAATGCACAATGGATGTACACTGACTATTAAAAAAGGACGTAAAATAACTTACATTGGACAAATAGAAATAAATTACATTGGACATACATTGGTAATATAAAAGGAAATACATTGGACGTCTAATGGACGTATATTGGACATCGTAATATAAATTCGACGTACAATTGACTTTAAAGTACAAAAACTGGGTGTATAAATATGTAAATAATATAGATGTCCATTATACGTCATTGAAAATGAACACTCTTAAGTCCGAAAAACGGACGTACAAAGATTGTGTGTATAATGGAAGTGCATTGGTTGTCCGCTTATCTCCATTTTTGTCCTAGACAGATAGACGTAAAATGTACGAAATATGTGCGTGTGTAATATATGGGCAACATGTGAAATTATCCTATCAAAAAATTAAATTACTTGGTATATTTTTTTTTTAACTCCATGCGCGAAATTGAATCTTGCGCACCATTTTCAGTGCGCGAAGTAACTCATTTGCGCACTGAAATGAGCGCTAAAATCACTAACACTCGTGCGCAAATCACCTACTTCGCGCACTTGTATCATAATAGTTTCAAATTCTAGAGGGGAAAATATTCGATACGTTTTTTTTTATTTGGATATAAGTGGCAAAGTTTTCGAGTTACGATTTTTTTCAAAATTTGACCACGAGAATTCATACCCTTTTTCAATTGATTATAACTCAGGAAGTATTCAAGTTATGAAATTTTTGTAATGAGATACAATTTTTGGTTTTCTTCGACTTTTAAGCAATCATATAAGAAAAACGATTCGTATTTTTTTTATATAAAAAATAACAGTTTTTTTTATAAAAAATTGATTTTGTTTTAATTTGGGCACGATTAAAAATGATTTTTCTTTTTTCCTAAATAAACTTGGAAGTGTTACAAATAGAATTCCGAAGAATTCGTAATGCGCCGACGAATGGTTTTGTTACAATTATTTTTTTTTAAATTTCTGCGTACAAGCTCCACGCAGTGCTGCAGTAGGATTGTTTTTAACAACTCGGTAATCAAATTCATTTTGGACTATTATTAGATATTGAATACTTTCTGAGTTATAATTAATTGAAAATGGTATGTATTTTCACGGTCAGATTTTTGAAAAAGAATAACTCAAAAATTTTGCGATTCATATCCAAATAAAAAAACACGTATGGAATATTTTTTCCTCCCGAATTTGAAAAAAATATACTAAGTGATTTAATTTTTGGACAGGAAAATTTCACATGGAATTCTAAATTACGTATAGTAAAAAATTTCAGTATGTTAAACTGCGTTACAGGCATATTTGTCATTATAAGACATACTACAGTCAATCTATAACGAAACAGCTAAATTAATTTCATGATTCTATTTAAACATTTAAAATATTTTAAATATTAGTGTTAGATTACGTATCTTATGTATATCTTTATCTTATGTAAATTATTGTATCCATTTTCTCATTTAGTCTTCCTATTAATGAAGAGAATTAAATGTACTTAAATAACAGACAGATTTACTTGCAATTAACAATATAAAATTCGCAGTATGCGCATTTTACGGAAAATTATGAGGATACAAATCACATTGCATAAAAGAAGAGAAATAACTTATTTTCGATTTGTTATGAAATTCTTGACTTGAATCGTATATATTTCACGGTCTAAGAACATGAAAGTAGTTGGAAAAGAAACATTGTGGTTCAAAAAACAAAGATTGTTGGAGTACTTTTAAATACATTCAGATAATGAACGAAACCACATATTTAATTATTTATACAATAAAAGTAAAATGTTGGAGAGAAAGTTTGAATAGAGTAGTTGAATTTCAGTAGTTTCTATGATTACATCTTATGATTTTTCCAATGAAGAAAATATTACAATAAAGTATGAGATGTTAAAGATTTAAAATAAGCGTAGTTTTTCCAACCATTTTTACAACATCAGTATTAAATCACAACCTTTCGAAATTCTTAATTCATTTCCTAGAAAATTAGATATCTTCAGCCATATAAATGTCACACTTGAGAATTCATTTAAATTAAGTTCATTAATGTTACGAACTAATGTGAAAAGAATATAGTATGTTTTTGCAATTATCTTTATACTTTATTGGAATTTATGGATTTTAATTACACATTAATATTTCAAAAAAATTTTCTAATATTCTGTAATGAAACAAAAATTGTAATTGATTCTATATTTATATATTTATGCTTCAGGTGCATAATTAATATTAATTGCAGTGGTAAATAAGATACTATACTAATAATATAAAGGTATCTTCACTCTTTTTTCAATTTGATATTTCTGATTTAATTTATTTAAAATTTCTACATTATCTTGCAGATCTAATGGTCTAAAATAGATTAAAGTGTATCGCTAATAATAAGAGAAGGCTGTCTAAATTTCACTTTTATCAGTTTCTGCAGTAACTGAAACTAATTAGTGTATATTTTTTTTACTCTGAAAATGAATCTGATTATGTAACTGCTCCAGTACATCGGAATGTTTTGCAATTATAGCTTAATTAATAAAAAATGCCGATTTTAGTCTTTATCGTGGATTTTTTAGGGGTGCAATGTTTTATTTCAACAGTCGACAATCTACAATTTATTCTCTACAATTTTTTGCAAATGTTAATATATTTCGAAATGAAAAGCTCAAATGTTACACAGAGAGAGAAAAAAGGTTAATGGACCCTGAGGAAAAGTAGAATTTCATAATAGCACAAATAACATCCTGAAAAGTTATAGTTGGCAGTATCTAATTTTTATAATTCATAGCATTGTAAAATATAGCATACAATGCTTACTTTTTGTGATGATAAGTAGTTATTTTCGTTTAATCACTTTTACCAAATCTATTTTTCTAATCCAGAATATTTCGCGTAACTATTTAACTGTAAAGCTACGGTACATTTGAGGTTATGTGCTATGCTGCATATTTAAATACATATAGGGAAATAATAAACGGAATAATGTTTTTGGTTTGTTTTACTATGGAAATGGTTAATTTAACATTTTTTTTTAACCACACATTTTACTTTTCTAAAATGGTTCCATTAACCTTTTTCGTTCTCTCTGTGTTTAGTTACAACTTTCTTCAATTTCGAGAACTAAAAATGCTTAGAATTCAACAAGGATATACTACAATTTTTTTAGAATATTTAGTATTCATTTAAAAAGAAAATTAATCAAAATGTCTCAAAATGTCATGAGAATAATTTGACTAAATTTTAAGGAAGTGCACAGAAATACATAGTTCACTGAAAATTATCTGAATGAAGTTCGCTGTTTGATGCTATATGAAAAATTTAAAAATACTATGTACTAATCGCTGAAGAAAACTCGTAAGCAAATTGTATGCACATAGTAAAGAAGATTACCAAAAATTTCTTATTGTAGCATCAGTTCTCGAACTTCAAATTTACACTGAATCATGTTTTTTGTTTAACAAAAAGTGAAATTTATGTGTGTTGTACGTTACTCTGTAAATCTAAGGAACAAAAAAACTAAAGCATCTACTGATTATGCAATTATAATTTAAAATTTACTACACTATTAGATATCATTGAGGGAATTAAGATTCTTACAAGGAGTATAGACACCTTACAATAAATAATTGCACAGTTGCGTCGGTATAAAAATAAACGGCGAACACGTTTCACACTACGAAAAGTTAATAATAGTGTACAACAGGAAAATGATTATTAATTTAAACTCCGCAAACTAGCGGTGTATAAAAAAAAATAATCCGAAAAGTTTATTATTCAGACCGGAAATGGTCAAATCCCCTCGTTTTTGATCCCATATATTCTCAAAGAAATAGTATCGATAACCTATGAAAGTAGACTGCGTAGTACTACATATTTATCGACCTATAATCACAGGCGATAAATCGGAAATCGACACTGTCAGCGACACATTCGCGCGCTCGTGTATTTAATCGATCCCTGCTTTATCGCGCTTAATTATCATTACGTACAATTAGTAATGCAACCGGGAAATATAAATTTTGGCATGCCTTTAACTGCCGCCAGCGACGTGGAAACGTCCCCGTCTCGTTTCGTCTACTTTCTAAACAAGAATTGGGTTTTTGCAATACTTCCTACTGAAATATATAACAGTAGCATGTACTTATTTCTTGTCTTATATTTCGAACAGCTGAAATTCGAGTTCAAAATCAACCGGTTTTACAATCTTTGCCAATAAATTCAAATGTATATTCAATTTAAGAAAATGTAAGCAAGTAATATTTTACTTTATTAAACAAATAAATAGTAATTTTTAGTATAGTTACAATTGAACATGATTGTTGTATATTTTGTATTTTTTTGTAATTTTTGTTCAAAATACTTATGTTATAGCTGCAAGAATATGGTAGAATCGCAATAATCGAACATTTAATGAGGTCGAGAATAGACGCCTGAAACCATCTTATATTTATTAATTTATTGTCTATATAAATTTGAACGACACTGTCGAAAAACGTAATTCGATGAGAGTTATGACAAAACAAAAAATTAAACTTCTTCTATTTGGTTTTTTTACTAAAAAGCCTTTTCACTAAAAATGGATAACTCAGCTTTAAACCATCATTTTGACCTTCGGCACCAATATATATTCAGCATAGGATTTTCAGTAGATAAGACAATATTAATTTCTCCCTAAAAATTGTTTACATGTATCTGTCCATATAAATTTCAAATATAATTATTGGGCACTGGTTCAATTTTAACCAGTAAACGTCAAATTTTGGGTACTTCGTTTTTTTTCATAAAAATAAACTTTGTTGACTGACTGGAATCAATTCCAATTTTAATTCCAAATTATAAATTGCTTCACAATTCCTTGCAATTCCAAATTCTTATTTCCAAATTCTAATTTCCAAATCCAAATTCCAAATTGAACAAATTGTAGGTGTTAAGAACGTTATAAAGAATTTTTTTCTGAATAGATTCCGGTTCAATTTACTATTAAGTAAGTGTAATTATTATTTGTAGACAATGTAATTATTTATGCGATTTATTAATATCGTTAAAACTGGTACTTTCTTCACTCTAACGCTTCAGTACCGAGAATGGTACAAGATTTAGTAATTCCTTTATCTTTTTGTAGCGTGATTTCAGGGCAGCATTCGATCAGATAGTTCGGAATATGAAGTTACATATAATTTGTGGATTAGCAGAATTCAGTGGAGAATACGAAATTGAAGTAGATGCGCCAAAAGGTACTGACCCAGTACAATTTTTATTTTCTTTTGCAGTTGCCGCTTAATTATGAGTTTCTTATTCTTTTAATTCACATATTAATGGTGCTTATATTTAATACTTGATTAATTATAAACATAATTAATAACAAACGTAAATTCATTTAATTGCAACGTCGTAAAACATTATTCATTCTTTTTTTTAATATATTATGAATTAATTATGACTTCCTCATTACCCACTAAAATCTTTTTGAAAATTATGACACTATTATTATGCTCGGATTGAGTACAGTCATTACTTTTACATCTAAAAAATTCAGTAAACCTAACGGAAATCGTTGATTTTTATGAAATTTGGATATATTGCAATAAATGAAAAACTAAGAAACACGATTTTTTTTAACGACACAAAAACATAGTAAGGAGGTGAAACAGCTCCCCAAAAACTGGGGTTCAAATAGAAATATTGAGATATCTTTGAAGATAGCTAAGCGATTGTAATCATTTTTGGTAGGAAAGTATCATTCGATAGAATATCGGTCCAGACATCTTGAAGGGGGATGAAAATTAGGGTTAGACTCTAAATTTTTTAAAATGAAAATTGAGCCACTTTCTGCTAAGAGTGACTTTTTCACTATTTCTAAAGTGGAAATCTCACATTATTAAAAACAGTCGGAAAGATAACTCTAATAAAGTGAAATTTGCACTTTCAAAATAGTGAAAAATTCACCTTTAGCAGAGAGTGGCTCAATTTTCACTTTAAGCAATTTAGAATAGAATAGAATAGAATAGAATAGAATACCATTTATTTAGCCTGAGGGGTGACCTCTTAAGCTAACCATACATAGAAATTACAATTATGTGTTGAATAAAGAAATACAAAAAGTACAAAGTATTATTATAATTAAATACATTATAGCTATAATGAACGCGAGAACCGAACAGAAAATTTTTTTTTTTGTTAGAGCCACAGGGAGGAATCGCACCGAAGTAATAAACAATTAATAATATTAACATTAAACGAGAGAAATTCTTAAAAGTAAAAAATATAATATTTAGGAAAAAAATAGAAAAATTATTTAGTCAGCCTATTATCTTTCTACCCGAAACTTCGCGGTCACGTAGAAAGCGGTACAGTTTGGATTTAAAACTGTCAACTGTTAGACTGCCTTTAATACTATTTGGTAGAGCAGTTCAAAGCCTGGTGGATGTAATGAGGAACGATCTGGAGTAGGCCTCAGAGCGATGACTGGGTACTCTTAGCTCACTTATGGTCGACCGAAGAGTGCGATCAGTGACGTCTCTACGCCATACATATTTTTCATAGAGGTATAGCGGAATCTTTTTTTTATATAGTAGGTATGTAATAATACCAATAAAATAGAGTCGTCGTGACGTCAAAGTGAGCCAGTCAAGTTTATTACGGTATGCCGTAATGTGCTCGTCTCGTCGAAGGCGAAAGATGAAGCGGATGGCAGAATTTAGCATTCTTTCCAGCTTCATTCTTAATGTCGAGTCAAGGTCATTGTAGACTGCACAGCAATAATCAAAATAGGGGAATATAATCGAAGTTATGAGCTGTTTGCGTGTGTCCGTGGGTAGTACGTTGCTATTCTTCCAGAGCTGTCTTAAAGTAGCGTATACACGGTTTGACGTTACAAATATATGATGTTTCCAAGATAGTGTATTATCAAAGTGTAAGCCGAGATTTCGGACTGTCTTGACCCATGGAATGATATTATTCTGTACACTAATAGGTGGTAAATTGGCAAGTTCCAATAGATTAATAAAGTATGGACTTCCAATCATAATTGCTTGCGTTTTAGAAAAATTTATAATGAGATCATTTTCGAGCGCCCACTCGCAAAATCTTTCGGCGATTTAGAGTGTAAAATACTCCCAAAATGGATTTTGGAAGGGACTATTTCACCCCTTAAATATGTTTTTCCGCGCTAAAAGAAAACGTGTCTCTTAGTTTGGCTTGTTTTAGAATATATCCAAATTTGATATAAATTAGAGATTTACACTTCGGTAGTGTAAATTGTCACTGTCTGCCACGCTCCTTCGGCTGATGCATAATTACAATTAAAACATTAGAGGTCAATTATTGAAATTCAAGGAGCTTAAATAGCACAATCAATGAAAGAAATGTGCTGGAAATAAAAACTAACATGTTTTACATATTTATTAAATAATTTATATTTTTTTTCAATTTCCAAATATTGTTTTTTTTTTTTTTTTTTAATTTAAATCTTTATTGAAGCCTGCGAGAGGCTTATTCAGCTTACAATTCAATTTGTTACATTTTTTGGTAGAGAAATGATGGATTCCACATTCAAGGGGACCGTTAAGTCTATTTTTGCTAATTTTTTTAGCAGAATCGATTTTAAAGAATTCAATAATGGACACTGCCATATTATGTGGTTTATATCTTGATGGGAATCTCTACATTGGCACGTTGCGCTGTCCACTATATTTACCCTGTTCAGAGAAGCTGCTAGATTATAGTGGTCTGCCCTTCATCCCGTTATGGTGACAATTTCGCAGCGTTTGACATTCTGTTTTGTAAACCAGAGGTGCGATTTTCCATTATATTATATATCGAAGTACTTTCCATTGTACATTCCTCTTCCTTGACATACAGGTTCGCATTCTGCTTGGCTTCTAGCTTATATTTTTCACAGTCTGTGAATGGTACGACTTTGAGTATCCGCGGTAGAATTGGCAGTTATTTTTGCCATTGCATCGGCGTTTTCATCATCATCTATGTGAAATAGTACCCAGTATAATTTTGCCGATCTGTTTAATCCGAGATTATGCGCTTGAAATAATTTATTTTTTATGTGTAAAATATTCTGTTGTAGAAAGTATTCGGATTTAGACAGAGGAGAGTACTTAGGGAGTCGGAAAAAATTAAAAAGTTGTGGCTGGAATATTCTATACTGATATCTATCACAATGCTAATGGCCAAACATTCGGCCGTGAAGACTGACGCATGTTTGTCTATTGATTTTGTAACATGAAGTTCAAGAGAGGGGCATATACAGGACGAACCTGACCTATTAGATGTTTTGTTTTTGCTTCCATCTTTATAAATGGCAATTGCATTTTGCATTATTATGTACTCGTTTAGTACTTCGTTTGGTTTTGCAGAGGCTAGTAAACTCCTGCCCAATTCGAAATTTATGAGAAATGATGAAGTGACTGTTTCATAAGAGAAATTGTATATATAGATCATATGATTGCATATTAGAAGGTTCTTTGATCACCTCTATAATGGACTGATTGATTATTGCACTTTTGCCTTGACGTACGCTGTTAACAAGTTTTTTATAGTATTGTTTAATATTTTCCTGAGTGAATGATCTTTCATTTATGAGGTTTATCGTTCGGTCCTTAATTCGGGGGATTTTTTCTTCGGCAAGAATGATATCTGTTGGTGTGGTACGACGATATCTCATAATTGACCTCAGTGTAGATAGGTGTAGTTTTTCTGATAAATTTTTTTGATATGGGTAGTAAATGAATGATCCATAATCTATCAAGGACCGAACGTAGCCCTTGTACAAGCAGAGTAGATGGGTCAACTCCCCACCACGTACTCGATAAATACTTTATAATATGGAGTGGCTTCGATCCATTTTGGAGTATATGATTAACTTGCGGAATTCAAGTCGATCTATGATCGAACAGTATACCCAAATATAGAGACCAATATATCCAAACATTGTAGTTATTCAATATCATAAGGATATTTTAAAATATTAAGAATATAATGGGATTAAAGATGAATTGCAGTAGTACCCTTCCAAGTTTGCGGGCAAACGCGTTCGTAATAGCTCGTGTTTGTTTTTTTTTTACTGACCGGAGCTCGACCTGAATTGGTCAAGTGAAATTGCGCCTGGAGCGCGGGCGGTCCCACCACCGCCCCATCCTCATCCTCTTTTTCGCCTCTTTCGCGAAAATGAACTGTAATTCCAAAGTTTCCTGAATCAGTACATGCTTTTATAAAAAGACGCACGATCGTACTCTTAACCTTTGAACAGGTTACGGAGAGAAATGTGAACATAATTGAAGGGGTAAGAAAGCCATGAAGTACGATACTTTATTCGATAATTTTTTTATTTTTTGAAATTTTAGTAATTTTTAAGATAATATCCAAATTGGTTTTTAAACGTAGGTTAATTTTTTCAATAAATCTCTTATGTTTGATGCTCAACTGATTGACAGTAATGTCTGCCAATGGAACTAGCAATGCTTAAAATACAATGATAAACCTTTGTACATCTTTTTTATTTAAGTTTTTAAAAATTAGGGAATTTATAAAAGACCTGGTATTAGAATTATTCACCGTCAATTATTGCATAAAATTCAGCTATTCAAGGTGATCAACACTTTTATAATTCATTGACGATTCTGAAGCAATGTTATGTTACCCTGAAAAACAAGTAATTTTAGAAAAAGTACGTCAGATCATTTTTTAGACATCAAACCATCATTTGATCTTTCCACAGTCGCATAGGCAATTTTTTCATAAGATAAATTTGACGTAAAATTTTCCTCTTTTTCGATTTTCGAGAAAGGGTCTTGCAATTTAAAAGAAACGAAGGTGACCTTGAAATAACCTTGAAGATCATCTATAAAGTCAAAACTAACGTCACCATTAGATCCAAAACCAAAAGTTACTACGGAAATTACCGTAACCTGGGCAAAAAATATTTTATATAAAAATTTATACATGTGTGAGGAAAACCTTGATGGCTCCATCGCATTCAGCAATAAATAGTTCGGAAATGTTGATTTGCTTGTCAAATGCACAGTGTCGGACAGCGTTGTGAACGTTACATATTTATATATAAGTTTTTGCATTATATATGATTAAATGACTAAAATTTAAAAAATAATCTGGTAACTTTTTCCAAAGCTTTTAAAATTCTTCTTAACTGTTTTATTAAAAGATAGAAGTTATATATTCCCTTTGGTCAGGCTTTGTTCCTAGTGTATCTTCTGGAGAAAATAGCGACATAAGTAATCCGCATAATTTTAATTTCGCAAGATCAAGTTCAAAAGATATACATGTAGCTTAGGGTGGTCCAAAAATCACAAGGTGCAAAATTCTGCCTTGACACCAATGCAAACAACGGCAAAGAATTTTTTTGTCTAAATTTTGATTAAACAATGTTTACAAGTAGAACATTTTGTTTTAAGTCTTACGTTCAATTAACATGGGAAAATAAACAAATGGGAACTATTTTATAACGCGATGATGAACAAATAACATTATAAGGATACTTCGAAAGGATAGTGATTTTTACGTCTGCCTAAATTATTTTATAAACTTTTAGTTCTATATTTAATCCAGGGATCTGTAATTCTTAACATACTGAAAGTTGGTTTTTGAAAAAGTCAGATTTTATACATTCCAAATGAAGGACCAATATACAGAAAAGTTTACTCGTGATGAAATTGAGCTTCTTCAAGTTTTGAGAGTTTTTTTGGTTTGAGTTTTGGAGATTTTGAAGTAGAAACAAAATATTTATAACATACAGAGAAAATTAAACTAGATTATTGCTATTTACGGTGTTAGAACAGATTGCTTCACAATTTTTCACGCACCATTATTTGAGTATCATGATGGTTATTTTGTAGATCAAATATTGGAAAATTCAATTTCTTACATATTGTAACTTATTATATAACCATTATTATAACCTATTATTATTTTTTTAAGGACATAATGTACGAGTCAATCTTGGCATTGCATAACGATTAGTAGCATTTCTGAAGGGCTAAAATGATCGATATAAATGAATTTTGTATTTTGAGAATAACGCACTGTTTCATACACTGAAGTGCACAAAGAAAGTATATTATTCGTATCTTCGTTCACTTTATGTTAATTCAGAATACATTCATTTTTTACCTTTCTCTTTTTTCTCATGTCTCTTTCCAGGACTTTTTTCCCGCGCTCTCCCACACTAAAATACGGTCAAGCGGAATATAATATAATGAAATTAAAAATGCACAGTGCCTTTCAGAGACGCCGAGTAAAAGGATCTGAATCATACGTGAACTTACGAGTATTGCAAATTACAATTAAACTCGAGAAACGCAAGTAATGCTCTTATCTTACAGCATTTGCCACCGGCTACATCTAAATATTACGTAATGAAGATTTGACATATACATATGTATTGTATTTTACAAATTGATGAATTGTATAAAACTTTCATAATTGACGTTTTTCGAAAATTGTTTTGAACATTTCCAAGTGTTGTAGTAACTTCTATTGTTTTTCTATCATTTAAATTTTATTAGTACTGTTAGTTAAGAAAATTTGAATACATCAATGTCATTTCAAAATAATTATTTTCTTTCAGCAACGTTTATTTATTGTTTCGTCAATTTATGTAACAAATATGTTGGTAAAGTAGTATTATTGACTGGATTATTTTCCTTTCCAGATAGGTGTATGTTATTTCAGGCTTTTAGAACTGCAAGACTGAAACTTGGACCTAACTTTCAACCTTTGATTCAAAGACCCTTAACAGGAATTTAAATGAGTGAAGCTGGATGATCTCCTCTTCCGAATTTTTCGTTATTGGTTATAATTAGTCGAAAATTTAGGTGAAAAGACTTCTGATCATGTTTTCGAAATAATGTTTATTTTTCGAGGTATCTTTGCGAAAGTCGCATACTTTTACATTGAGATACTAACTATTGGAAAATGTACTAATCTATACTAATCTACCATTTTTTCTCCTCCCTTGCTTCTCCCATCGGATATTTTTCAAAAAAAATAGCGACTCTAAATAGATAGCGTTTGCAACGTTTTATTTTGCATTTTCTCGTACAAACATTGATTATTTGACCGCGTGACAATTTAAGAAATGCTGAATTGAGATGAAGACGTTATTACCAATTCTGAACACTTAACCCCAAAATGGTTCATTGCTAACTGAAATTTGTCCGAATTTGCACTGAATCATCTACAGTGATGTACGTGTAAAATTTTAAAGTGACTAAACAAGGTGTCCAAGAATTGACCGACAATATTTCAGGAGGTGGTCCTCTATGATATTTCAAACCGAAAAGTCCCTTATCAAAATTGGATCTGAGGCTCAGAATTTTAGTGACTTGTTGAGGGAAAGTTAAGGGAAAAAAAATACTTTTTTTGATGCAGTAGGCGTAAAATGGTCATTTCCCAACGGGCACGAAGGACCCAAATGTTGCTAAAACGTTTTTAGAATGTTCCAGAAACGTTCCTAAAACGTTAAATGTCTGCAACATGGATAGGGCTTAAATACAGCTTAAAAATGAGCCCTCATTCATTGAAATAACGTAAAAAAGAACCGAGTTATTGCGCAATAGTATCTTAATATAATAATAAAAAGTATAATAATAATACCTTTTGTATCAAGGGCGTAAAATTGAGTGAAATATACGTTTTACGCCCGCAAATGAGGGCGTAAACCCAACGGGCACGAAAGTGCCGAATGTTTCTAAAACGTTTTTAGAACGTTCCAGAAACGTTCCTAAAACGTTAAATGCCTGCAACTTTTATGGAACGTTTTATAAATTGCGAAAATGCGATTTTTCGCATCTAAGATAAATATAGCTATAATTGTTTCGAAATCGTGTGAAAAAACGGGATAGTTTTCTGAATAATTACTCTTTTTCCAATCAAAATTTTGGCTCCACGACTTTATTTCACATGACAACTAATCACACGAAAAAATAGAACACGACAATTGATCGCACGACAAAATATCACAAGGACAAATAATCATAAACAAAAATATCACTGAGGTAAAAAACCAGCCCTAAAACATTGAACATTGCACACGGAAATCCATGTCAGTCTTTTACCGCCGCCATTTTGGAGTTAGGACATTTTGGTCCCTCTGGTTTGGCGCCGGATGTTTTGGCATCAGGCTACTTGACTCTCGTTATTGTGACGAGAATTATTTTAGATAAAATTTTGTTTACTAAAATGGGGGAAACAGAGAAATGGCAACGTCATGAAACTAACCTAATCTAACTACTCAGAATTCTGCCCACCACTAATAATGCCTAAAAGCATATGCGTTCTCTAAAACTAACCTAACCTAACCACTCAGAACTCCGCTTACACCTAATAATACATAAATGAATGGCTGCACGGGGAAATTTTTAAATGTGTGATATTTTGTTGATGTGATATTTTATCAATGTGATATTTTTTCATTGTGATATTTTTATGCGAGATATTTTATCATTGTGATAATTTGACATGTGATCAAATGTCCGTGATATTTTCTCGTGTGATTATTTGTCCGTGAAATAAAGACGTGCTACCAAAATTTTTTATTGTGTTTTCAATCACGACGAGACAAATCAACCCTGGCGAAATCTGTTCAGCTCTCGAACGTTGTGGCCGAACGAATTCAGCAACGATATCAATAATATGGGGAAAAACAAAAGAAAAATCAGTTCGTTTTAAACATTCATGTTTCTATATCGAGAAAAGTCCAAATACACCAAAAGTGGACTCAACCTTCTTTGTGGAGCTCAAAATTTCCTACAAAATAGTCAGATCCGGGATCGGTGCAGTCAGACCCCGCGCAATAGTTACTACTTCCTGGGTAGGGCAAAACCTATTTAAAATGTTTCTGCTTTCATAATACAAGTTTTCAATATAAGTGTGGAAACGTTTTTTACGAATTCAGCTCGGTCGACAACCTCCACATTCGCATAAAAACGCTTTTGCATGTGCCAAACATTATTTTATGTTGCGAGTGTGCATAAAATGTGCCAAAAAAGGGATAGCATTTTATGTACACTGTAACAAAATATTATATTGACATACATATCAATACTTGCGTAAATAGATATTTTCGGTATAATATTCCTCGTAAGGAATGAACAATTTTGAAATTACGTTTTCGAGGATGGAGAATTTCATTCGAATATTCATTTTTTTAAAGTTTTTAATCGTCATAGCAAATACTTAACTCTTTTATTATTAAAAATGTGTTTCACTCGATTTTTAGGTTATAACCTGACAGTTGATAGATCAGAAATAGATAGTCCTTTTCAATCTCATGCGTAATGATAATATATTTCGGAAATTGAGTACAAATAAACAAAAACTCCAAGGGACTACAACTTATTTGACGTTATGAATGAACCATGCTGAGATTAGATGTTTACGAATGATATTTATTACTGTTTCATTTAAAATCATCATACTTCCACTCATGACCAGCATATAGCTGTAAAATGATGGATATTAGGACGAGAAAACATAAAATTACAACTTGCAGATGCCTTGTTGGAGGCGCTATTCAGTTTTTTGCGAAGCACCCAAATTCGCAACAGTGTACATCTATTGTTGCTTCTTGCAGCTTCTATTTTTTGAAAAAAAATGCGATTTTCAATTGTCACTGGAATATCTTACATTAACGTCGGATTGGTGGAAAACCATACCATTACAAATTTGTGTTGTTAAACATACCATTTCGTGGAATGAGTGTAAAACATACCTATTCGGGTACAAGCTGTTTGAATCATACCATTCCCGCGGACTATTACAGAATATATACCATTTCAACCTGAAACTTTTTTCTTCCGTTTTAAGTTGGTAATACTGAACAGAAATTAAAAAAGTTACCAATTTTTAAAAAACTGCCTTTATGTAGATGGTGTTACTTTTCGCTTAGCGAGAAATTTTACACTATCCACTATAAATTATTATCAACAGTATGTAGATTTACGATAACTTTTGTCTCAAAACCGACTGTATATTACATTTTTTTCTACTATATTTTCTATTATATATTCTCCGCATTATTTTTAATTGTAATTGAACGAAAACAAAAATGTTTCTGGTAAACCAACGCATGTTTTATTATCGCATATGTCATGGTATGTACTGTTTTTTCTTTAAATGAGTTCAAAACTATGCGATACTAAAACATGCGTTGGTATACTAGAAATCTTTTTGTTTTCCAGGGTTAGAGTCATTATTTTCAGAGTTGTGTGCATTTTGTGAAATATCTAAATACGAAACATCTTCACTTGGTGCATACAGACGATCACCAAATTGCTGTTGTAGCGTCGAATAATACCGAAAATAATCAAATTCCATTCCAATTGTTTCATTTATTGCAGCTAATTAATAGTTAATTTTTATCACTGACGGTGTTTTAGTCTTTAAAACTGTTTTCACTTAAAACACAAAGAAAACACTAATTTTCTCACAAAAACTAAAATTAGAATTTTACTAGAAATTAGTCAAATAAAAGTCATGAATGAGATTTTTGGTCTCTTATGACAATTTAACAGCAACTCGTCGACAATCTATACGTACCAATTAAAAATTAATACTTCACGAAAATGCTGTGGGAATAATAAGCCGAATTCGAAAAACGTACATATCGCACGTTTTGTGTGTTATTAAATCTCGAATTAGGTTTCCAATTACAATTAAAAATAATGCACAGAAGACATAGTAAAAAATATAGTACAAAAAATATAATACACAGTCGGTTTTTAGACAAAAATTATTGTAAATCTGAATACTATTGATAATTTTTATTGGATAATATACACGAAAAGGTTGAATTATTTCAGTTCAATATAAATAAATTTTTAGTCCATTTGTCGCTAAGAGAAAAATAATAACATCCATATAAACACATCTTTTTAAAAATTCATAACTTAATGAATTTTTGTTCAGTATTACCAACGTAAAACAGACAAAAATAGTTTCAGAGTCCTATGTTCTATAATGGTCCGCCGAAATGGTATGATACAAACAGTTTACCCGAATTGGTATGTTTTATACTTTTTCTATGAAATGGTGTGTTATTACTTTTATTTCACTGAATGCTGATCGAGAAATTCACTGTGTCTCCTGATTTTATTTTTTGCGTGTCCATACATCCTCCTTATTCCGTCTCTTACATCCTTCTAACAATACAAATAATACAATCAAGAGCGTGAGATGGCGTTTGCAGCGCTAAGGGAATTTTCGTAACAATATTGCGAGAGACTACTTCAAAACTTGTTACAAATTCCATTGAAATTTGACATTGTTTCTTTATACTTCCATTAATCATATTATATAAATTTCGAAAATTGTTTATAATAATATAAACACAACATTCGAACTTAATAATTCCAAATTCTAACAAGTTGCTCATTCTTTTATAATCTTTCGATTTCCCATTGGAAATACCAGGAAGGAAATTATTTTGTAAACTTATGCAACAAACTAGAAATTTTTACTATTTCAGAAAGCATCAAAGAAATTGTCAAAATTGTAATTATTTCAGTGATATATACGAAAAAATGGAAATTAAAAATTAAATAGAATATTTCAGGTTACAAATTGTCCTAGACCATGAAATGATCCAGACGACGCAATTTCGAGACGATGAAATGTTTGATATACGATGAAGCCTCCAGACGATCAAATGTAAGACCATAGAATTGAGTGGGATGTAATGGGATACCTTGAGACATCTATAAATCCCTCGTTATGTAGTATTGGCTAATAACTACATGTTAGAAATCGCTTTATGATCAGCTCATCTGTAATAGTGATTATGGGACCGGTTTTTAGTAGTATAAGTTAGAAAAAAGACATAAGTCGCAAATATCATAACATGAATAATTTTCTGATTTGGAAGAAATATTAAATGTCTTCAATTATTCCTTATAAAATAGTAGGCCAATTACCGTAGTATTTGACAATGCAACTTGCGTTGGCGTTACTTTAATAATGTCCCTGCTGACGAATATCATTGGTAAGATAATTTTTCTATAGGCTGTCCGATGTTTCCTTAAACTGGATCAAGATTTTAAAATTGGCTAAAAAAATGTATAATTTTAGAAAGAAGGCTTTAGAATTAGAAATTAAGGTAAGTAAATAATTGGGCGTTTCGGTTGTACTAATTTATCTTAACTGCACCGAACAATAAAACAAAAATTGAAAATAAAATATTGTTCCTCAACAATGTTTGTCTTCGTAAAATTCAGAACGATTCTACAAAAATTGCAACAAGAAAATGGATCCTTCGAGTACTCCTCAGCATTCTAAATATAATTGCAATTTTTTCCTCCAATTTAATTGCAAATTAAATTAAATTAGGTGTCAAGTTTGACATATTAAAAATTTCGACTGCTGCAGCAGAATCTGCACAACTTGACCAATTTGTTTGTTTGTGATGAAACATTAGGGAAATGACCGGATATTGCAAAGGTCTTCATGGGTTACAAATGACAATTATTGGTCGTTCCATACATACAATTGACCAGGTGCTCCAGTATGTATCATATTTTCGAATGTCAGATTTTTTATGTTGAAAAAGGTCTAATATCTAGTTCAAAACATAAAACTATACTGAAGGGTAAGAAATGTTGAGTGTCTTTCTTTATCTTTTTTAGCCATCTAGTACTTCATGCGACTATTATTTCATATAAAATATCTTCCCATTGACCGATTTATTCATTATGGAATACCATTCTGACACGTTAGAAGATTTTTCTAACTAATACCTTCTTCTCCAGCTTGTTTCTTATTCCTCTCTCTTTCTAGGGTACTACCCACATTCCCGTTTTTCTTGCTATCCGACGAAGAATATTCCGAAGCAGGATACATATATATCGAATACCGGATCGGCGATCTTCGACAATCATTGTCAACCTGCTTGCGGTCTAATAAGAACGAACAAAAGTTGTACCACGGTTCAGCGCACATATTGAATGTGATTAGTTTCGCATACCCGGATGCGTTTCTTAAGGCGCGAGGTTTGTCAAGATGCATACTAAAATCCTATAGTCTCAGATTTGTTTTGCGGTTCTGGTATTCTAAGTAAGAAACGGTAAATGAATATCGTTTTTATAATCTTTTTTGATACATGGAATTCCATTGGTTTTTAAGTAATATACTTCAAGTCCATTGGTTTAATTGGATTCGGTAAGAAAATTTAGTTGACAGCATTCGTTCCTGTTTGAATTAATTTTTAATTAATTACGTAATAGTATCACCTAGACAATTAACCAATTGTGTTCTTTATCAAAAATCTTGAAATTTCATGGCAATTATGAAAAGTAAATTGCATGGTTGTCATTATATTTTTCAAACAGCTTAACCCTTTTCATGCCAAATGACCATAATTTTGTCATGTTTTTCAAGTCAATATTTATCTGTGTAATAATAAGCAACAACATTTCAAAACGATATTTTCTAACGTATTTTTGTCCGTACTTTTCAATTCTGCTATTAATTTTGTCCTATGACGTTTAATTTTTCCAAAATGGCGGATAATTTAAAAAAAAAACGTGATTTTTAAAATTTTTTTATTTGTTTAACATACTGGATAATAATGTTCCCGTTGTTTGATCGGCACAAGTGTTCAAAATGGCTGGAAATATTATATTTTTATTATAATATAGATTTATCATGTATATCCCAGTTTGATATCGATTATGCAAGAAAATATCAATACAAGATGATATGGAATTAAAAAATAGTGGAAAGTATTCTATTTTCTTTCATAATCGATATCAAACTGAGATAAATATAATAAATCTATTAAAAAAGTAAATGTCATGGACTAAAAACATAAAATAAAAGGAAAAAAATGCGTGTAAAAGTCACCATATTGGATCGGCCATTTTGAATTTTGACATCCTGCGTCGCTTAAATTTTAGTTGTGGTTATTATTCAACAGGATCCCAACGCTTGTACCGATACGACTACGAAAACATTATTAGCAAGGCCGTTAAACAAATAAAAAAAATTAAAAAATCACGTTTTTTTTGTAAATTAGCCGCCATTTTGAAAGAATCAAACGTCATAGAACAAAACTAATAGCAGATTTAAAAAGTACCGACAAAAGTACGTCAGAAAATATGTTTTTGCAATTTGTTTGCTTATCATTACACAGATAAATATTCACTTGAAAATCACAAAATAATTGTGGCCTTTTGGCATGAAAAGGGTTAAATATTAAAATATTTCAATCAGTGTAATATGATTATTTATAGACTTCTTAATATTTCGCCGAATAAAAACGAATTATTTAAAAAAAAATAATGTTTTACTACATATAAAGTATGATGACAATTTACTGCATTATTCATTTACCATGGAACGAGTTCTGACCAATTTTAATTAAACAAACTTTCAAGAAAAACTTGAATTTATTTAATCGGACTTATTTGATAATTTGTGGTCTTTTTCGTCCTAGTATTAGGCGGTCAAGCAATATTGCACAAAGCATTAACACAAGCACGATAACAGCTGAGTAAAAGCAGCACAATTCGTTGAGAAAGGATAAGATAATAAAGTAAATTTCACCAACGAATGCAGGATTTTGAAAGTATAAAGAAACAATAAACACGCCGTAGTTTCAGCAAGTTTCTGGCTAAACATTAGAAGGACGTTATCACTAATGTATTTATTGAAATCTATTTTGAATCAATATCCGCAGTGTTCGACCGTTTCACCGGATAAAATATACTCGTTACATTCTATACAACGAAAATCACTTTTAAGATGTCTTAAAAATATTGTTATCGTTGAAATACAATCATAGCATTATTTGTAAGTATTTCACGACAATCAATGTATAAATCATTTGTTGCATACAATAAACTCGTTGCATCCTTAGGCTGTGAAATCCAGGTACAAACGTGTAGTTATTATTTTTTTAAATGTCTGATATCATTAAATTTTCTAATACTTCCATGTCAAGAAATATATCCTATAACGAAGTACATGTCGTAATTAACATATTGAGTAAATTTTTCATATAAAAGACTATAGATGATATAAAAGTAGCACCAATGACAAAAGATGATGGTGAATAATAATTCCCATCGAAATGGCTGTCCCGAAATATGTATATGATAGTAGAATTATTATAAATAACCAAATGTTAACAAAACATCGATTAAAAAAAGTAATTTTTCAGAGTATCTACATCATTCGATTTTCATGAAAATTTAAAATGAGGAATATCGATGGTCACTGGTTACAGCCTCGTTAGATTCATTTGAACCTTATCTTTGATTATATTGGGTCGTTGATTCAAAATTAGATTTAATGAATTTTTAAATAGCATTTCTACAAAACGGCGATATATTCCATCGTGCATGTTGAATTACGAAAATCGGAGTTCATGATATTCGTACACCGTAAGCTCCTAGTCTCATTACGATATAGTACTGTTTTATGAATTTCTTTACACATTTTGAATATGGCCTTTGAATTGTTAAAATGTTAGGTCAGAATATATTGATGCGTAATCCGCAATCCGAATATATCCCAGTATTGTTAAAGAATGAATAAAATGAACCTTAAACGAAAGAGCCACCATAAAAAAGTTGCAAAAATTCGCCTGCTTTTTTGACCTTGTGTCAAATTTTCAAATTGAGCATGTATCTTAATCTTGAGATAAGTGGGTTCAAAGGGGGGGTTATAAAGCAAATATTGCATTTTTTTTAAATATGATATTTTTATTTCCGAAAATTTACATTTTACGAAAAATATATATCAGAGATATTTTTTGTTCAGAATTGTCCAAAGAATGAAATCAAATTTCTCAGTATATAAAAACATCAAATTTTCCAATTGTTAACAAAATTGTGCCTTTGTTTTGAAAAAGTTTTCGAATAAAATTTGTTTCGATTCTTTTTGTGAATTTGACATAAAATATATATTTTTGGAGATAACAAATGTCAAATTTTCTAAAAATGCAATTTTTGCATCAAATTCCCCCCTTTGAACCACCAGATCTCAAAATTAAGATGTATGCTCAATCTGAAATTTCTACACCAGTAAACTATCAACATAAGGGAAGGGTTCGGCATCAAAATCAGCTCTATGATACACCTTTAAAAAATTTGAAAAAATTAAATCTGTAGTAATTTTTGACGTGGAATTCAGTGATGCTAGAGTAAAAAGTGTAAACAATTTTTTTGATCATAAAAAAAAATTTTTTTTTCGAAAAAGATGAAATTTTTTTGAATCCATCCGTAGTTATTTAGAAAATGTATTTATATGTTCAACCCAATTTTTTCGAATTTTTAAATTAATTTAGTAAAGTCTAGAAGCATTTTTTCAAAAAAAAAATTTTTTCCGTGCTAAAACAAGTAGGTCAAAAAAATTATTTCTTTAGTAATTTTTTACGTTAAATTCAGTGGTGCTAAAATACAAAATGTAAAAATTGTTTTTGACCCATAAAAAAAATGTTTTTGGCCCATAACAAAATTTTTTTTCGGAAAAAAATGGAATTTTTGAAAATCCATCCGTAATTATTTAGAAAATGTGTTTTTAAGTTCACCTTAATTTTTTTGAATTTTTAAATTAATTTAGAAAAATGTAGAAGCGTTTTTTAGAAAAGACAAATTTTGTTTTGAGCTAAAATTTATGGGTTAACAACATTTTTTAGATTTTTTATTCTAGCACCACTGAATCCATCGTCAAAAATTACTAAAGAAATAGTTTTTTCAAATCTTTTTAAAGGTGTATTTCATAGAGCTGATTTTGTTGCCGAACCCTCCCCATAAGCTTTCAATTGTTATGCATTTCGCTCTCAAATTTCAAGTCCAGAAAACAGGCAACATTTTTGGTATCTCTATTTTTCGTGTATATGGAAAATAGTACCAGATATCGACGCCTAAATAGTGATGGCTATACGGATGCTAAAAATATTTGGTAATTTGTAACTATAATATTCTGAAATTTTTCTTACTTTATATAATACTTGTTACGGACAGAATCGATGTTTTACCGACTGCGGTACCAGGCGTAGGTTTTTTCCCACAAAGGTGGTTTTCCCTACGCCATTGCACACCCGAATGGGGGTACCTCTCAAAACGAAGCAGGCCTGTTAGGTAATTATGTAAAGGCCTTTCGAAATGGTGACCATCTCGATAAAATTATTTGTAATTCGAATAATATATTATCGATGTAAAGTATGACGTTGTAGTCTATTTAAATGTTCGAGAGTTTGAAAAATCGAACTAAGAGGGGAAAAAGTGAAGATCGGTTGAGAGAGAACGTTTCGGAACGTCATCGGGTGAGGAAGTCCGCGTCGCGATCGGATCATCACCGGCACTGATCGGAATAAATAATTGATATTTTCGAGTGGCCGATCAAACCGCGTGTTTTATTTACTAGCCCTTCCACCAGTCGTTTAACAATACTCTTCAATATCTAGTTAGAAAGAAAAATGAATTCATGTGTTGATGAAATAATAAATGGCTGTAGTTAAATTTGTTTTAAAGTTTTCATCTATTATTTTTGTTCATTTTATCCTTCGACCTTTGAATTTCATTTTCTGATTTTCCGTTTTCACATTTTTTTGGTGGCGTTAAACCTGAGGCCATAAGTAATAAAGAAAACCTGTCGTGTTCTCTGAGTCTCGTGAAGGTCGGAAATAAATTTCAATTTTATCAAAATATAATCGAACATGCTAACTTTAGAAAAAAGTGAGAAGGATAACCAATACCTACGACCATATTATGAACATTATGGTAGCGTTCCAGGCACACTACTATAAATTCAAACGTCAGCGGTTTCTATAAGAAACACATGGAAATCGGTATGGTATGACCGGTCGGTATGGCAACACTTTTACCTGTATATGTTATACGAATTTGATCGTCGTCTATTTTTGTTAGGTGGGGTGCACTTGTTAGGTTATGGTACATGATCTTTTACCTTCTAGGAAGTAAAATTATAGCAGACAGTAACAATAAACTTAACCTTACTTCGTTACAGACCAGTCTCGTTAATTTAAAAGCTACTTATATTGGACATCCATTAACCGTTTTGCCAATATATTATTTACTTATTTTTCAAATTAAATAATGTATTTGCACAGATTCTAAGCTCATCTTTCGAAAGGAATGAAAAAGAAACTAGTTAAAATTTTGCTTTGTTCTTAAGTGAACTCATTTGAAAATTAATGGGCACTTGTTTTCAGTCATACAGACAGCAGATCTTCCATTCAGTATTCGTTTCATTCCTTTTGTTAAACCATTATCCCTGAGAATGATGTTTTTCACTTCACTTTCAATCAAATATTTTGCATGAAAATCCAAGTTACAGAAACTTTAAAGGTACATATCCTGCTATACATTGAAATTTTCATGTTAATTTTTGAGGTAAATTCATTAACATGAAAATTTCTATGTACGAGGATGCTTTGAGGAAATTAAATAACACGATAAAAGCATACTTGCTGAGGATATCTGAAAGCAAATGCGGTGTTTATACGAATGTGCTTCTAACACTCAGAAAATCCTTTACTGTTCACAGCATCCTTATGAATTAAATCAATACATTAGTTTCAAATCGACCCGAGCTTGAAAAAGAACTGTTTTGTCGAATAATGAGAATAATATTTTGTTTATTAATGTCTGTATTCTTCGACGAATAACACAGGCCGACAAAATTTTGACCCAGAAACCGGTATATACTTTTCCGAAGGTTTTCGGTGCGCTGAATCCGATTCCGAGGTCGGAATTTCCGAATTGGCTCTGGTTTCCGAGATATTCTAACCTAAAAGTACAAAAACGTCGTTTTTTGCCTATATTTGAGATTATGATTATGTAGCATCGAATTTGTTCTTTTACTCAAAATACTAAAAACACCATCTTAAAGTATAACTCTTGCCCTTTCAAGTGCCGTTGAGTTTGATTAAATATCTATTTTTTTCACTGAGATATCGTACATTGAAATTTTCATGTTAATGAATTTACCTCAAAAAAAAACAATAGAATGTTCTCCACATGGCAATGTATAACCTGAAATGTTCAATTCCAAGATTTTTGTTTCAAAAATTATGAAGCTTTATCTTCTAACAGTAAAAAATTCGATTTTCCCACGAACAGTCACTCAGTTTGGATATAAGACACCCAGAAATCGAGGTTGCAACAACAGAACATTACCGGCGCGAGTATTTGCGATGATATGGAAGTAATAACATATTATTATCCTTCATATTTTTACTGTTATGGCCTGATACTGAAAGTTCTAGCACTGTTTTATCGCCAGAGTGCTCCATAGCAATTCAGGAACCATTCGACCCGCTCCTTAAATTTCTTCTTAAAATCGCTGGTCAAAACAATGAAACAACAAATTTACGCAATTAAGGTCTGTGCGCAGTGACGTACACTAGTGGCCTACATTTCGCAGCATGTGTCATGCGATTCGAAATTTCACGATCTCATGACGGGCAAAAAACATTGACGTATCTTTGACGTCATCGATCGGGTGCTCTTTCACCGGGCGCGTTCGACTCCTGAAAGTGGCGATCAGTATAACTGGTGTAATCTGTCGGCAAATCACAGCGCAATTCCTCGAAAATAGGGTTTCCATTTCGATGCCACCGGTATTAATAGATCGGAAATTACACGTCTCTGGCGCGTTCTATCAAAATGGAATTCTCGGCACACCGTATACTGATACGTTTTCAGCAGCTTTCTTTCCTTGTAAGCAATCACGTAATTACAGACGATACACACGGATTGTGACTTATACGTGACGGGGCTTTCATTGGACGGAGAATCCGGATGTCCAGTAAGAAAGCGATGTGGCCAACGTTGTTGCTGGCAAGTTATTTATATATTTGTAATCAGCGATCTCCCCAGCGGCCAATTCCGCTTGCGGCCGTTCCAGTTTACGTCCTTGCTGCACCTCGTGCGAATACCGACTAGATAACGATCCCAACTGGTTCGTATATGAACCGTATGGTTCTAGCTAGCGTGAAGTTTGTTTAATGTACTGTACTAATATTAGCAGCCTGCAGTCATAAACGGATGTTTCGGAGAGAAGGATGCAGGGATTTACAAATCTCTTTCCTAGCCTTTACCTAGATTTTGAAACATCGTTCTTGAAGCATGGCATGTGACAACTAAGTGTTGTTAAAGATCAAAAGTATGGTTCAATAGAAATGAAACTGTAAAGAAGATCATATCAGATATATCCTAATACTATACCTAATCAGATGATCTGTAATATTATCTACAATTTTGAGCCCCGTCGTCTTCTTCCACGCTCAACCCAAGCAGAAAAATAGTGTGAAATTACCTCTTTTCAAATTTCTATCAGGACGAGAGATTTTCTAGACCACGGCTTATTTATCTAAAATAGAAGTCGACTTACGGTAAGTGGGGAGAAAAGTGGAAACAATTTGACTGTCGAAATTTGAAATACAAGGAAATTTTTGCATTAGGTCGTAGTCCTAATGTGGTAAAATGGACCTGTAATAGGTCGAATATCCGTAATATTTTGATAATTTTTCCCTCTTTTTTACCTGCAAAAGTTTTAAATCCGTGACGGATCCTTGATGAATCTTCGATGGATCTACTCCATCGAAAGTCTGTTTCTTGAAACGATCCCGCAATATCTGTGGATTTATAAAGGATCTATAATTTTCGTATATTTTGTTTACAAAAAATGCGTATTACCGCTGCCTTTAATGGAACTTTTAGAAATGCGTAATGATTTTTAGTACATAAAAGCATACTAAATTCGGTCCGTTAAAAATCCACAGATAGTGCAGGATCGTCTCAAAAGACAGACTTTTGATGAAGTAGATTCACCGAAGGTCCATCACGGATCCGTCGCGGTTTTAAAATGTTGTTTACAACCTTTTTCTTGAACATATACGTGGCAAGCTTGTTCAAATACTTATGTTTTTATATCTAGGTCATGATAATCCCGGGATACTCTAACGCCTTAATCAAAGCACAACGTAATATATGAAATAAATGTACAGAAGATGTCCGTTTTGTAAAGTAAAATATCGCATAATGTATCGTTAAATTTACATGCGACGAGAAATTGTCTCATAAAAAATTGATGTTACATTGTTAAATATTAAAACTCAACACCACAATAAGCGACTTAAAGAAACAATTTATTTCTCGTTAAAACATCGTCAATTTTATCTTGCTCATGAATTACTCGACCTGTAAGCAAAATTTCCTTATTTATGTAATTTTGACATCAAAGTTGTACACACTGAGTCGAAATGTCGATCAATAGGGCAATTGCGGATATTGTATTTACTATCGATTCTCGAACTGTTACATAAACGACAAATTGAGGTATAACGAATGTATTCATAACATTTGTAAGCAAATAGTGATGAGCAAATCAGGGCAAAACTGGATCGTCCCTATTTTAAGATCCCCATCGCTTTAAAAGAATCAGATCAGAAAAGAATAATAGAATACTGACAAAGGATATAGTTTCGATTTTTAAATTTTCCGCCTCTAGTTCACTTCCAAATTTCCAAAATGCGAATCAAAAGCTATTAATTCCTGGACTATTGATGGAGAGATATTTCAGACAATATTACAATTAAAAAATCATTTTGCCGGCACATTTTGAGAAAATTTTGAGAAAATTTATGTAAATTACAGTTTAGATTACACAATCTCATGAAAAAAAAAATGTCCGCAACCCAAGCCAAACCACCATATCTATATGTTTTTAGGGTCGCTGAATTCGAATACGGAGTAAATTTGTTCCCATTAGCTCAGGTTCAAGGTTAGGTCAAGGTCATACTTAGAAACAATAAAGTATTCTGAGCATAACTGGTTGATCTTTGGTGACTTGAAAATTTTAACTATATTGTTAGGACAACCAAGCGGATATACAAAACAACCTTAATTGTTTTCTGTATTTATGGAACAGCAAAAGTCGTGCCAATCACTATGTCAGGGAAACATGCCTTCACAGAGCTTCTTTACACGCAGGTTCCGCAGACATTTTACACGAACAATTGGTTGATCTACCTTTCCACAATTACACTCGGCTTAATGAAGCAATCTAAAGTTTTGGATAAATAAGGTAAATGTTTCGCGTATATAACAAAACAATTGATGAGCGAAAGTCTCTCATGATGTCTTCTATGGACCACAAATACGCAAATTAATAAGAAATGGTAACTTCACTTCTACAATGACTGAAAACGAAAAAGCACCCTAAATGAGTTTCAGAGAAGTTGTAGAGAATTTTCTTAGCAATCATAAAATAGAAAATTACAATGAAATTGTCGCTCGAATGGTAGCGAATTATAAAGAACTAGAGTGTTTGATGAATCCCAATTTGCACTACTTACACACTCATATAGATTATTTCCAAATGAATCTCGTCGATTTTAATGAGAAGCAAGTGGAGAGATTCTATCACGACCTAAAAACAATGGAAATGAGATAATAAGACTCAAGGGATGGAAATATGACAACTGCTGGACATTCAAAATGGAAAGTATTAAAAACCAATTGAAAATCAATTTGTGTAAATTCTTTAAGCCCTAATCCTCACCTGAAAAGGTGAAAATAATCTCAGTTTCTCATTCAGGAAACATATATTCGCCTAGCGAATAAGTTTTTCTCTATTTTTGACCTTTATATGACCTTCACCCTGATCTAGAGATCTTTTATTTGGATTCAGCGACCCCAAAAACATCTTACTGTGGTGTTTCAGGACGGTTCGATGTTTTTTTCTATTTATGCCCTTAATTTGACCTTGATCCCGACCCGACGTTCGCAAACTGACCTCGGATTTGGTTTCAGTGACCCCAAAAACCTATCAATGTAGTATTTCAGGACGATTCTATGATTTTTATTTCTATTTGAGGCCATGATTTAACAACCTTGTTCTTGACCTGATGGGAACGAACCGACCTCGTATTCGAATTCAGCGACCTTGAAAACATATACCAATTAAGACATTTCGCCCTCATGGTGGAAATGAAGACATCGTGCGAGGTTATATTGACTTAAAAGTAGACCCGATATCGACCTACAAGTATATTCAACTTTGAAGACGTAATTTTGGTTATGGATTCGATCATTTTAAACTAATGTGCGACTATGAACACAGGATCATAAAGGCTTTTTTTAGATTAAATTTAAATCATTTTTGATATAGCAGACGAGTTTCTGTCATCAGAAAAAATAACTAACTACGAAAATATCCTGATTTTCTCGTCAAACACGTTCCTTCAAATAGATAGTTATTAATTAATAATTACGAACATAAAAATACGTTTATTTGATTTGTAATAATGTAAACTTTTTAACATTTCCATGTACAGATCGCATGTTTCCAAATTGGTACAAAAAGGAATTTACACGACGTTAGCACAATAAATAAAATAAATCAGCTAATATTATATATATATTGAAAGTGCATCTGATGACAGCATAATAATTGAATGCCATTTAATTATAAGCAGTGCCACTTATTTGTTTGCGAATTGATAGAAGCAGTCAAATGAAATTACTATTAGAAATCGTTAGAAAACTTTTTAAAAATAAGGCTAATTTTTTATTTTCATATAATAATAATTCAATATATGGGCATTATTCTAGAACTTTTAAACTTTGAGGTTGAAGAAAATTGCATTTTTTTTAGGCATATTCATGAAAGTAATTTTAATGACTTTAGAATTGATCAAATGACAGGAAAAACCTTGCGTGACTCATTTATACACAATGTATTTTTTTTTTTAATGTAACATGTTACGTTACTCGTAAAATTAGTTTTTAGTTTTGTAACGTTTAATATACATAAAAAATTCAGTTCTTTTGCTTATGGCCTAATTTTTAGAAGCTAGTATATAAAATTAAACGTCTAGTTAATAGTTATTCAAATTTAAAATAACGGATTAAATATGGCGGACTATTTTTACAAAATTTCTGTGATTTTTATAAAATTTGATATGTTAGGGTTTTTGAGGCCACTGATTACAAATCCAAAGTCAGTTTTCATTAAAATTTGAAATCCAAATAAATCATTTAACATTAAGGATACCAAAAAATTAAAACGATTTGTAAAGAATAATCATTTTATTATTGTCAAAAAGTGTGTTTTTTGTTGTATTAAAAAAACACAAAAGTTATAAATACTTTAATAACATAGGAGAAAAGATCACAATGATTCCAAATTACTTAGAAGCTAAATTGTAGATGTGCCATTAAATAATTTGATTTTTCAAAGTGAGTTTCGCTTGGAAATTTAAAGTTTGACGTGGTCGCATTTTTTTTGTATAGGTGGCACACATTCGGGCAAAGGCTCAAATTACTTCTTATCCTATAGGTAATGTACCCCTGTTGTGTGGTTTCTTAAAAACCAATGTGAAAAAAATTATCTAAGGTTGATTGCTAAATTGTCAACTATAAAAAAAAGTTATCTCGCAAGTTTGAAGGTATATAATTTTATTCCTCAGTGAGGCACATCATTAAGTTAAGGATTTTTCATTTGTTTGCATCCCCAAATACTTCCACAAAAAACCACAGACCATAAAAAAAAAGGTTCAAAAAGTTTCAGTGTTAAAACTGAAAAAATGTAGCGAGTGTCGCTCACCAAAAATAGGCGAATTCACTACTTTTATTTACTCTCATTGTTTTCTACATATCGGTAATTAGTAATAAACGCTTATTACACGTAAAACGAAAAAAAATTTGTTGATCTGTAGTGTTGCAAAGTTATATTTAAAATTTTTAAGGTATCATAATGAGCGACAACATAAAGTTTAAAAGTTCTAGAACAATGCCCATATAATAAAAATTAAGATTTTGACTGAAATTTTTTAAATAAAATTTGAATAACATTCACATATAATACTTTGATAGATTACTCTCTCTAATTAGGAAACGCCGGTACTAATATACTCGTGACAATTACAAACAACTTTAAAGACAAAAAGGGTCCTTTTTTACTGAACAAATTGACCATACTTAAAAATTATCATGGTCGGATCACTAAAAAATAATTATGTATCTTAACAACCCTTCACACTACCCCTTCACTGAGCTACAGAGGCACACTGATAGTGAAATTTAGTGAAGTCTTTAACCAATCTCTTCTGCATATAAATGCCACAAATTTTATTACCAGATTGAAAATGTAAAAAACGTTTCCAAAATAACTTTGACAACTGTAGAGTCTATAACATAAGCAAAAGTTATTTCAAAATTAGCAATATCTCATTTGTTTGCTTTTCTTTGGACCTGATTGAGATCGAGTCACCTTACGTCAAAATTTACAAAATATTCTCTTTTATATTGATTCAGTTTTAGCACCTTTATAAAAATGCTGGAAAAATAATGTTTTTGGAGAAATCTAAAACGATAATAACTTCCAGTTGGTTTAGTGGTAATGTTGCAACATTCAGAAATAGAATTAGAGTGAAACAAACTATCATCTACTGTACATAAAAAACAAAAATGTAAAAATCATAAATCACAAACTACAGGACATAATAATGATAACAATTACAACTTGTTCTTTTGCGATTGATTTCTCGATCATTGATAAAGCATAGGTATTCTAAAAAAAAAATAATCCGTTTATTCCTAGTAAACTATATTTTTGTGCGCCTTGAATTGATAAAGATAGTAGTTCACAGTTCAATAATTAATCACTACGCTACTGCTGACTTAAGTACGTTAGTCGAAGAATTTTCGAATAATTAATAATTATCCCAATACCCGTAATGAGTCAGTCGTTGAGTGTTATTAGACTCTAATTAATTATCCATCAATAAAATAAAATTACGTTAGTGTCTTTATTTACAATTGGTATAATCTATAATTTAACGAATATTAAAAATTATTGTTCATTAAAACTACATTAAGGACTCTGGAAATTTGCCATTACTAATTTGTAAATATGCAGTAAACGCAAAGAAACTGTAGGTCTCATGTAATGATAGCGCAAAAACTTTCAGGGTTGTAACACTTATTTGTAGAAAGCGATGGTTGATTATTTTCATAATATGTGGAAATTTTCATTTTCATTCTGATTGCATTGTCCGTAATTCTAAGCATTATCGTTATTTA
The DNA here is from genome assembly GCA_030407085.1 of Trichopria drosophilae. Classification (NCBI taxonomy): domain Eukaryota; kingdom Metazoa; phylum Arthropoda; class Insecta; order Hymenoptera; family Diapriidae; genus Trichopria; species Trichopria drosophilae. The sequence continues at coordinate 189,188,709 of CM059583.1, read as the reverse complement.
AACAACAAAGATTGATTTAAACATTTACATTTAAGTCAGTATATTTTTTTCATATTTCGACAATAATGCATTACATAATTAACGTTTATCTAATCTGATTTATACATAACACAAGTTATTAAGTCTCACGACTGTTGCATAGGATTTGCCACAAAAAATACCAATATTGCTGTTGTTTTTCGACAGTATCTTAAAATTATATGTCTTCAGTCAGGTCGATCCAGAATCGGCTGTGTCTGTCAACTACTAAATTTTCATACCAAGAGTCTGAATCTGTCTCTTTTTAGTATAACGTCCGAAAATGAAGGGAACAATATTTAGTTTAATGATTTATTAACAAGTTTCTAAATTAAACGTTGTTCTCGACACTTTAGGCAATTATAAATGCAAATTAGAAAAGGTCAAAATACGTATAAAAAACATGGCTAAAACCGTGGACATGTTATCGGTTGACTTTCAGAATGACTTTTCCAAAATAAAATGATATATTTTCAATAAATTGCTAATTTAAACGCGGTTCCCAGCACTTTCGGGCATGTTAACTTTCAAATTCGGCTTCAGTAGGACGGAATACATATACCAGTAGCCCTTCCCTTATTCTAATTTTTTCTCTTCTCCTATTCTAATATTTCCCCTCATGCGTTCTTCCCACTGATGGGTGTTGACGTGTCGATTATCAAAATACAAATAACGGCGAATGCGCAACAAAACAAAAAGAGACAAAAGTGAGACAGCAAATTTAAGTAGAGAGGGAGAGGGAAAATTAGAGTAAGGCAAGAAGACCGCAGTCTTGTCTGACTGGACAGATTAGAATAAGGGAAGGACTACTGTAATAAGCATGGGTAAATCGTGGACATATTACACGTTGACCTTCAGCATGACTTTTACGAAAAATTTGTATTGTTGTTCATGTAATTGCTATTTGAAACATTGTTTCCAGCGTTTTTCTGTGTATACTTCAAAATGTTACTTGTAATGTAAAGTAAAAAATTCCAATAATAATGTTGAAAATGTTTCGAGCCATGCTGGGGCTGCAGCGAAAAATGCGTTTTGAAGAAAATAAGTATAAAAATTTAGAGTTGCATTGGGAAGGCGCCTGACGCGTTGTGAATTAGCTCGAATTTCCAGGAAAAAAATTACTTTATGGTCCATTTTATTCATGCCAAACAAAAAGACTGTATAAAAGAAAAGCAGAATTTTATAAAATCTGATGCTAAGTTTTCTCAGCATGAAAACTGGAATGAGAAGTATGCCTAATAACACCATCATCATCATTCATTAACATCTGCAAAAATGATGACTCATCAATAACGACTAATTTTTAATATATCAGGTCAAGCCACAATTCCTACCATACCACCAATCCGGAAATTTTCTCTGGCATTGAGGAAATCATTTTAAGAGAACAATCACGAACCCGTCATTTTCGTTCATTACCATTAGAAAACGAAGCCTCTGTAATGAGATGACTCGTTAATAACGACTTATTTTAATTTAACAGGTCATAACAATCATTGATTAGATCATTAAACGAAAATAAACGATGCTTCATGACAGATTAAATCTGCTGGCATAATTTATCGACGTTACCGCTATTACATTTCGATAATTACGCAGGTAACATTAAGGTTTTCATGCGCAGCCTAAACCGTCCATTAAATTTGCTCGCTGCTTTCGTAGTATTTGATGCACGCTAGTATGTGAATCTCGTAAGGTACCGTTGCGCAATTATTTATAACCGTCGTTCATTGGAAAAAAAAATAAAACACCAGATTCTTTCCTGTCCAGCCTACGGTAGCAAAACTGGAAGACCTAGTTTCCCTCCTATCACACCCACGTCGACATCCTGAGTGCAGGTTCGTCAAAGTCCTGAATGCTGAAGACTTGCATGTCAATTTCAACCCAGCCTTCCGTCTGCCTTGATCCTACCGCAGGGCGATTGTATTCGGCAAACTCGTTTTGTACTTTCCATCCTCTCAGACGTTTAAAATGCGACCAACTGCGGAATGCTTTATGGCCCTGACGTAAATTCGATCGTACTTTTTTTACCGATACGTTGGCTTCCGGTTGTGCGTAACACTTTAAGAATTGAAATTGATTCTAAAATGCATTTCGTGTTTGCTTGAAAAAATAATAAATATCACGGCAGACAAGAAAAATGTCCACAAATGCGTAGAAAAACGTAGACAATGACATAGGAAAAGGTGACAAAATTAGTGGTACGTGAGGTTAGAGTATTAAAATGAAAATTAGCATGTTCTCATCCCAATTACATAGACTTCAACACAAAAGTCAAAATAATAGACATTTTTATATACTTATAGTAGAAAGTTGATGTTAGTACTCTACTAACGAAACGAACACTGCCTTTCTTCATACATGTCTGTGGGGTGCACCTTTACGTACTTAAAGCTGTAAGAAATCTGCTTTCCCATCTCACACCGGTCCGTAAAGAGCGTACTTTACACACACGGATAAAAACATTCATTTTCGTAATTGCGTTCGCAAACATCGTGTATAAAGTACGTTTATCTTTAGCGCCTAAAGTAAATTTTTACGCACTCTCAACGGCGACTTTCCGAAAGTAGTCGGTCATGCATAAAGTTCACATTGCGCACTCGCGCAGGCGTCATCATTTTTCACACTCTCTTTACGCACGCAATTACAAAAAATCGGATACCTAACATGGCTGTAAAGTGTAAACTTTTAGACACACGCGTGGAAACTTTTTGAATGGTTCGGAGCCTTCTGGGTTACGTTGGTGCAGTTTCTGCCCGTGTTTAAAAGACTACTTTACACCCTCGTTAGGTAATCTACTATTAGTGATTCGGCCATGATAAGACACGTTTTATTTCAAGTATTTTTGTTTAATGACAGTGCTTTCATAAAACCTTAAGTAATACATTAATTAATTAGGAATTGAAACTAACAGTCAAAGTAAACATTTTTTGTTAATTTCAGCACTGCTTCACTGGAAATTAAATGTCTAAACCCCGATTTAAAATCAAATCTAATTTTTAATGGTTTCTATAAATATGAATATAACATCTACAAAGCATCTCTGATCATCCCGTTGATCCTATTGCTACATCATTGGAAAGTTTTTTTATGGATAATACTACAAATTTCCACAGTTACATGGTATACATTTCAAATTGATTAATCTAATCTAAATTAAGTATTCGTACACCGATATTTGTAGCAAAATCATCAGAAACACTATCTAACGAATTTTCCAATAACGACAAGGGTATTACATATATAAACATAATTTGTCTAATGTTTACTTACAATTAAAGCTCTTTTATAATCTTATATGCATATTATGTATAACATATATAGAGTGAAAAACAATAAGTTGTCGTCTGAAAAGGTTCTATTTAATTCTGCTTGTAATTTTTTCAGATTTAACAAATTTATGTTTCTGTATGAGTATGTATTCAGTTCTTACAAAAAATTGACGGTAAATAATTAAAAACTAAGCTTGCAAGAGCTTACATAGTTAGTTTAAGCCTCCAAAGATCGGGTAGAATTAATAACTACATAATATAATATTTTACAAAAGTAATAAAACATTCAAACGATAGTTGAATTTGCCCGGTAATTTTTTTGTTCTTGTGTAAAAATTAACAACTAGTGACCCCTTAATCTTTTACTAGTTCTCCAAACTGTAATCATTAAGTGCTATAAATTTGTCGTCTGTTTAGTGAGAGTTATTTTTCACAACATGGCTATCAATGCCGCATAAAACTGTTTAAGGGAAGAGGTTCAGTAAATTAAATGACTTCTTTACCCTCTCATTTAAAATATCAAGTCATGTTAAAGTATTGCAGTCGGTTATATATTATACTCATAAGCTATTATTACATTTTTTTCCCTAAAATCGGTTAATCAGAATAGAAACAACTTTCTTTATATCATCTTCTTACAGCAGTTTCCTATAAATGACATATTTAAGCATACGACAACAATGTAAATATAGTGTGCTGCATTGTTCCGAGTTGAGAAGTTAATAATTTACTATGGTAGATTCGTCATTCAGGTTAAATCTTCAGCGGGCTTTATTCCTTGTTAGACAAAATAAATATTTGTGTTAGACGTATTGACTCATTAACACATTTCGCTCTTATGACAGAAATAAATTAATCTTGTTAGGTTAACTGGATTTAAAAATGGGTCTAAGTTTATCCTAATTTGAAGACGTATTTTTTGGTTTCTGCTAAGATAAGGCTCTGAAGTTGTAAGAGTTTTATTTTTGTTGCATTTTTTTGTATTTAGTTGTATTTAAGGAATTCGATCCAACATTTAATGTTATCGCAATATTGCTATATATATTCAAAGCATAAATGGATTTATTTCTAGAAGTGTCTACACTGACAGAAATGAATATAGTTGTCACCATCCATAAGGGCATTTAGGTTTTGGTTTAAAATGTATCCAGATACAATCAAAATCAACAATTTCACCACGACCTTGTTCTGAAAAGCATTCTTTAGAACCTTTTATAATCTTGAACTAATTCAATAGTGAAAACAAATAACTAAGTCTACTAGTAAAGCAGAATTATTATTTAAATAGTAGAAAGGTTATACTATATTGCAATAAATATGACCTCATCTAAAAATTTTACTAATTAAAATAGCAAAACGCTACTAAATAACTATTGCATTAATCAAAAGTTCTTCTACGAACTGAATTAGTAAATACTTGTGGAATTCAAATTTAGAGAGCATCTTACGTATATGTAACAATATTTTGATCAAAAGGTTGGTATATTGGCAAACCTCCAGAACCTTTCATTTTGGAAAGTGGACATTTTGGAAAAATAAAGATGCAAGCACACTTCTGACTTTTTTGGTACCGTTGCTTGATACATTCAGAAATATATATTTATTCATAAACAACGTTTAAGCAAGTGCCAGTGCCTGTTATATCAATATTAAATAGACTAAAATGTACGATACGTTCTGAAACAAAAGAATCAAACAAGTATCACCTTAGAGCGTTGTTTTCAGATTTCGAAATATACAACGGGGCATTTTCCAAATCTAAGAATGCTGCATCGCAGTTCAAAAATACGAATACCAATGTTGTAAAGTACATTTTTATCTCTTTTCTTTTCATTTTTCAGCTCTTCTTTTTTTCGGATTTCTTCTGGTTTTCTTCGTACATTTAACCATTTTAGTTCCTTTAAACGATCCATTTCGCCGATTAATATTTTAAACTTATAAGACGATGACAGTTCTGGTTATCCATTTATCGATTTGGTGCAATGTTCATATAGAATGTCAAAAATCAGGATTGCGGTAGCGACAGTTACATTTGCAAATTTTTATAAATAAAAGTGGAAATATAAATGTAGTTGAGAAGCACAAGCACCTATGTCTTAATAACACATTTATATGTCTTTTGAAAATATTATTTTTCGAATTTTTTATTTTTTGAACGAAGCAGATTTGATTGTGGAAGCGACATTGATTTGTTCGCAAGTAATTTCGGTATTTTAAATTCGAAAAGATGAATGAAAAGCGATTCTCATCTTTGTAGGCTTTCGTGCACATATACACTGAAATAATAATTTGCTGTGCGTTAAAAAAAATTATTTTATTCTAATTTCATTCTGCGATTTACCTTACCATGGAGCATTTCGGATGCAACAAGAAAACTTGACTACATATTTTCGATTATTATCGCTCATTTACTACAAAGCATATGTAATTAACAAACTTAACATTGAATTCTTCAAACCTTCATGAACAATATATTTCAATATGAAAGTAATGTAGCGTTGTTTGTAAAAATAATGTTTACTAAACGGAAGAAAAATGTAGAAATTACATACGACGGAGGCGACATTTTGACAAATTTTTCATACGTTCTAATGAGTTTCTATGATGGAACTTAATAAAAATATTTGGACGATATACTTTAAGGATTACTTTGATATATATCATAATTTATAAGTCATAGTACTTTGCCTAAGTGATGATAAAATGCAAATAACACTAAATCTAAAGGTTCTGGACATTTGTCCACATGCTTTTAGAAAAATCATTTAGTTTTTGCCTTTGTTGAATCAACTCCAAGCTTCTTATGGTTCGAATAAACTATCTAAAAAAGAATGAATATTGTTGTTTACATGAATATTCAGTTAACAAACAAACAAAAATAAAAAATTACTGGATTTGAATGTAATAAATCTTGAATAACGCATTCAAATAAAAAATGCAAAAACTTTTTATTGGCGATGAAACACGGAAATCCGAAAGTCTCCATAAAAAGGGACGCCGCGCCCTCACGAAGGAATGAAATCGAGAAATTTCCATATTTTCCGGCAACTAATTTTCCTACTTTTCATTTGTCTATCTCGTACATTTTCATCGTACCTCAACGATGGGGTTCTTTTTGTTTATCCCTTGTGTTGATTTGTGAGATACAGGAAGTACTGCATAATCCAGGAAACGAATAAAGAGTACCGCGGATGCGAGCGATCGGCGGCTGATCGGGCGGTGGCGGCAATATGCCTGAATTATGCAGGACATTTGATGAAAAAAATTCTCGCCCGATCGCCCAGGAGCGATTGAAAGTTGCCATCGATTTTTTCCTATTAATTATTCCCGCCAAGGACTTCTTACGGCGACATTCCTGCCACCGCTCCGCGACCGCCGCCACCGCCCCGAGAAACTCGTATACGAATATATAACTTTTATGCAGAAACGAGTCCTACCGGATAATGCATATAGCTGCAGGCTTCAAACGCGATTTCAAGAGAAATTCAATATTGGCATTTCGCAAAAGATAAGCTTCGCTCCGGAGAGCGCCACCGCGGTTTCGTCTGGATACGCCAGCGCTTCGCTGTTGGTAGTGTCAATAAAAGACCCGGAATCCCGATAACTCGTATACTTATCCCGAAGTCGCAGGGTTATGACGGGCGGAAAAAATTCAGTCATATACCAGAGATTTTCCGGGACGATCTTATCGGACGAATATTTTCAACTGATTAAATCAGGAGATAAACTCTGTTTATTGTCAGACGATACAATGTAAATATTTCTGAAGCCTTGTTACAATGTTGACATCGTTTTAAGTGATATTAATCTGTCGGAGCATTTTCAAATGTTTAGGAAATACTCGGCATGATAAACGTTTAATATTGACATTGTTAATGCTACTTTGGCAAGAGTATTCTTCTGCCTCTTAAAAAGTTGATGAACCATAATATGAGAAAAAAGGACTTGTGGAAAAAAGAAAAATGACCACTCTGCTAACCTTGTCCTTAAAATTTATTGTACAACAATGCCCAGGTGGAAATTAAATCTGGGCAAAATCGAGGCATTGGACAGTTTTCCTGACAAAAATTAGGCGTTAGGCGGAGAAACAGGCCAGCTACTGGAATAACGTACACTCTAAATTCCTTGGAGTAAAAATTGAGCCACTCTTTTGTTAACCCCTTGACTGCCTATGACGAAGATCTTTGTGATTTTGGACTTTTCTAGACTGCCAGAAAAAGGCAAATCTTTGTCATGATATAAAGTAGACTAACAAATTCTGGAATGTATGTAAAATAAAACCAAATCCATTTCTAGACAGTCTCAGGTGTACTGAATATGATGGCGTTGTCCATTTTTAAAATCGCTGTGTCAAAAAAAATATATAAATCCACAAAGATGGTAGTTTTCACAATTTTTGCAAAATCTTCATCTTAAAGCATGACATTATCATGACATTGACATGAAGAAGTCAGATTTTGGAAATTCAAAATGGCGGATCCAATATGGCGGACTTGTTTTTAAAAAGTCTAACGATTCTGCCTGAAACTTGTTACACGAGGGTTTTCAAGGTCGCTGATTACAAATCTGATGATATCTTTTGAAAATTTAAATTGACCGTAACAATATGGCGGAAAAATTTTCGAAAAATGGAATCATTTTGGTTGAAAAATTTTCAAAATCCAACTTCAAATTCGTAATCTGTGGTCCCAAAAACCAGAGTAACAAGTTTTTGAAGCAGAATGGTTACACTTTTAAAAAAGTGTCCGCCATATTAGATCCGCCATTTTGAATTTCCAAAATCTGACTTCAAATTCGTAATTAGCGACCCCGCAAAACCCCCGAGTAACAAATTTCAAGCGAAATGGTTGGAATTTGGAAAATTTTCCCGCCATATTGAATCAGCCATTTTGAATTTTCAAAATATGATTTCAGATTCGTAATCAGCGTCCCAAAATACCCCTATTCACCAAGTTAAAGTAAAATCTAACAAATTTTTTTTTGGAATTTGGGCATTTTTTGTGAAATTCTCGTGGCAGTCAAGGGGTTAAGAATGAAAATGTCACTCTATTAAGAGTGACATTTCACTCCATCAATAGTGAAAGACAATAAACTTACTGCTAGAAGAGTGAAATATCACTCTCAATATAGTGAAAATTTCACTCTTCGGGCAAGAGTGGCTCAATTTTCACTCCAAGGAATTTAGAGAGTTATACATAATTCATCTACTGTGCCGATGTACTGTCCAAAAACTTGCTAGTACGACTCTAGTGTTGCACTTAAACAACATTTGACTGCCGTTGATTTTCGACGAACAGTTCAAAATGGACAGGCAAATAAGTACGGTAAATATCCTAGTAACTGAACATGTCCAAAAACTCGATCAGAAATTGGCGTTTTTATTAATAACAACAGTTTTTATTTTTTTGAAGATCTAAGATAGAATATGAACAATCTTCTATCTTTACATTGCGGAATAGATCAAATTTTATGTTTTTTTAACATTTTATTCAGCCTTTCGGACTTCTGGGACATTTCTTAAACGTTCAGCTACTGGGACATTTAACTTATCCAAAGCATGGTATAAAATTTAGCGCTGACATTACACCAAATTCTAGTATTTTTTTTTTGTTTAATGCGTCAAATCGAATAATTCTAGAAACTGGCTAATTTTTGCGGAGTTTTTGTCTTCAATATGTTAGAATGCAATATTAGAACGATGTACTTTTTTTACACCTCATTATGCCCAGTTTAACCTGAAAAAGGTTATTGATGCTGGTCATTATACAATTTGCATATGATACTGTACATAATCTAGTAAAATGTTAACGTTTAGGGACACAATTGTTGGGCATACTGGCTAAGTATAACCTTCACTTTTTAAGTTGCCAGATGCACACTTGTAAATTGCAATGTATGGGCAAATCCGCGATACTTTGAACTTTGCATTTCAGAAAAAAAAAAAATTTTTTAAATCCTCTATCTTATATATTATATCTTTTAAAAATGGTATGAAACGCGGTACCACAAAGTAATAATGTGGAAATAAAAAAGTTTAATGACCTTCAGAACTTTGTTACAAACCTTTTAATTAAACTCAAATAATAGTACATCTTTTTGTTACTTTTTCTGTTGATAATTTTGCTTAATTGGTAGTACAGAAAAAAAAAGAAAGGGACACAAGCCATTTTTAAGATAATTATTTAATATACAACGGTATATATCATATTCAAAATAATGAATTTTATAAAAACCTACAACTTATTTTTCCGAACATAACAACGATTAATAATTTCTGTAAAGAATATGTTCGAAAAATTACGAAATGACTTTTTTTGATTGAATTCTAATATTATAATAATTTTGTCGAATTTTTCACATTTAATAAGAATTTTTCCAGTAAATGATGTATTTAATATTTAACAGGAATCTGTCTCAGAAATCAATTGAAATTGGTAAGGGTGGGATAGGCTAAAAGGTAATTTTTTTTTAAACGAGAGGGTCTGCTATTTTATAATTCGAATGGTTGTCAAAGTTTTACTGATGAGCTACACTGTTTTACTTAACATCAACTTTTATAGGTCATTTTTAGGAATTAACAATCCATCTTTGATATTTTAGCATTGTATAAGTAATCTTACCAAATGCATTTAAAAAATACGTACTCTTTTTTTTAAGATTTTTTAACTCTTTCTTAAGTCTAGGCACACTATAAAGTCAAGTGTTTTTTTATTATTTGGATTGCAGTGAAGCTGTTAAAACAATTTCCAGTCATCGTCAAATAAGCAAAGCAAAATGAAATTAGTAATCTCACTGCTAAGTTTACGAAATTAAATGGATTAAGGGGACCTCTTGTAATGTTTTAAATTCTATAAATTCAACTTTAATGCATTTTTTATAATTTTAAATATATTAATATTTTATGACATTGTAAGAAATATTTTGTGATAAAGATCTGAAACCATCCGGTCTCAAAGAAGTTCAGTTTCATGGATTTGCCCATATTTAGCCTTCTTCCTCCCAAATTTAACCTAGAATCGTAACAATCGCAAATTTCCATACGTCTTGGATGTAATCAGACTGATGAGCAAGATGTTTATCACACTGTCGGAAAGTTTTATTTTCTCACATTAATTAATTATTTAATAACTTTTAGTATCCGCTTCATTAAGTTACATTGCTTGGTTAAAATTTAATGGAACCTCAATGGTACTTTGTTTTAATCATCGCCCTTCACTTTTACATCAAACTTGAAACATGTTTGCCCTCCAAACTGGAAACGAAATGTGCATTTCGGCAGGGACTATTTACGTCAGTTAAAAATTGTAATATAAAAGTATTTACAAATACGAAAGATTTTATTAATAGCATATTTTGTTAAAAATATTAACGCTCTTTGTTATTTAAACTTATTTTACAAATTTAAGATTCAAGAGTTTACAATAAAGAGGGTTTCAATATAATATTAAAAAATAAATAAAACGATGATACATGATAATGTATCCCATTGTTTTCAAGATGCAATACCTTTTATTTAGATTTTAAAACATTTCTTGAATTACGCAATAGTTGGTACCGTAACAAAAATAATTTGCCACTTCAATACAATGGTTTTATTCATAAATTCAAAATGTGGCATATAAATATATTTCTGACTCTATCTTACAATGGCTATTAAATTAACTCATATAAACAGTTTACATGCCGAGAACCATAAAATTAACATATCATCTTGATAAATGTACGCCCGGTTTTTAATGTGCCGTAATATCCTCGTGAGAAAAGTATGAAGTCATTCATATGCGCTTCTTTTTCTAGAATTCTACATAAAATGAGTAATTTTATTCCTTTCAAAAATCGTTAAAATTTATTTGAGATAATACTAATGCCTAATGATGATACTAGTATATTTTACATTCATGTCGAACGATACTTTAAAGTGCATCAGCACATTTTACTGTTAGACCAACATTATCTCATAATTTAATAACCTGAGCATTGAAATTTTTATTGTAAGTACAGATATAGAAGCTTTCGATTGCAGAATTTGAAGTCTGCATATTTCGCGATCGTTCAAAAAAGTTATACATAATATCTTATGCAATTGTGCATTTTACATGTTTTTATACACCATTAGTTGGAATAAATATAATACATTATTTTGTAATAGCTTTTATACTCCGAAATGTACTTAATTGAATATTCTTTGAATATTGAAATATATTTTAAACGATTAGTGATTTGCAAAATGTAAACTTTAATGCCTAAACCTGCTTTTAAAATTACAAATAATTTTTTTTTCATGCAGCTGGTAATAATGAAACTATATGTAAATTCCATATAATTATCATAAAAAACGCAATTCAATGCTGAACAAAAAAATGATAATCAAAATTCAATCTGTTCAGCGATGTCTATATTAAAACCAGATAAACCTACATATATGGTTGCAAATAACAAAAAGCGACTTTTGATAAATAAAGGCTCAAAATTCGTGTTATTAACAAAAAATTATTAAGTATTGTCTTTACAGAAATATAAATAATAACGTATATGCACTTTCCTCACTGTAAATAAAATATACATAATATAATACTCGTAACTGTCTGATATTATAAAACATTACAATCATTGTCATTTATCAAAGTATATTAGTATATTATTCTAAATTTATTATCATTATTTATTACAATTCATATCGTGTTCAGTAGAACGTAAATGTCCTGGAAGTAGAGTAAATTTAATTTATTATATTTTAAGAATGACCAAATAATAAATGAGATCTAGTTTAATAAACGTAAATCTTAATAAGAACTAATCCGTCAAGCTAAATAGTCGTTGAAAACGATAATAATCAAACTTCATCATAATATAACTATTGAAGAGAATAAATTAACTTCAAAATTAACTAATGATTATTATTTGCAAACTCAATTTTGTCGAGTATATTTTTCACTCTTTTAATAACTTGTTATCGAAAATATTGAATAGTTAATGTTTAAATAAAATTTCTGTAATATCAAATTTATTTCTACGATTCGCGTATTTTTGTGCTAAAGTATATTTTAAAACTAAGTGTAGTAGTAATTTACTATTTGGATTTATTCTTTATTTTCTTTCGAATTTACTAAAAGGAATATCTAATACTACTTCAATAGTATCTAAAACCACTTCTAGTGGTATCCTATATTACTTGTAGCAGATAGTTCGTATACAATTGCGGTGCCAAAATTATCAAAAAATTTCACAACAGTTTCATGTGATACATATAATATCTTCGAATTCGGCGCAATTTATTGATTGAAATTTTAATATTGAAAATAATCCAAATGAAATCTGACGCCGCAAAATGGATTCGAAAATCGAATCAGATAAATATTGATTTAACCCATTAAGTCCGGAAGATGTCCATTTTTTAGTTGATCTTCAATCGCCACAGAAAATAAGATTAATATTGATTTGAAGGTGAAAAACCCTATGAATTTCGAGTATTCTCTTTCGATTGGTGTGGTTAACATTACATTTAAATTGCTTCCAAAACCTATATGGCGCATTTTATATAAAACATGAGGAAAATTATTTTGTTTTACCCGTAGTTAACCTTACATTTTGAAAACGTCAACATGACCTTATTTGATGAATTATGAACATTATTCATGCAATTTGATCAGGAATTTGAGGTTAGATTTTTAAAATTAAAGATTCCGGATCCAAAATGGTGGTTTTGAGGCTATTCATTACGAATTTTAGGCTAGATTTTTAAAATTGAAGATGGCGAATTCGATATGGCCGATTAAAGTATGCTAGATATACGACTTTCTTCAATAATGTTCATAATTGACCGAGTAAGGTTTATTTTTTTCACATATTGACGTTTTGAAGAGGTTAGGTTTATTGGGGGCAAAACAAAAAATTGCTGTGGTGCACTGTTTATTGCGAATAGGCGTCGATCCCGTAAATTTATTGACGCGAACAAATTTCACAAAAAACGAAACGCACGAAATTTTGTTTGTATTTTATTTAAAATCGCCATATTGGTTTTTGAAGCAATTTACAAGCCATTCTGACGTTGCCATTCGAAAGAGCATACTCGAAATTGATAGGATTAATCACTTTGAAGTCAATATGAATTTTATTTCCTGATGAGAATGAAGGTCGATAATTAACTGTAAATGATCTTCTCCCGGACTTTATTAAGTGACATATTTTCTATAAACTATATTCTCAAATTATAATTAAGCACATTCTTAAATAATAAATGTTAATCGAAAGATATTGAGTAACTTAATTACAAATTTATAAAACAAAACGGATATATGCTATATATATACGGATAAAGGATTTATGAGAAGATTTTATAAGAATTTTTGTCACACCAGCACGAAAAGTCGATCTTTCCGCCCGGTGTGATAAAGATTGGCGTCACCGGCGGAAAAAATCTTTACCAGACCGAACAGTAATGGGACACTTTCTGCCCTCTTTTTCCGGGCGGAAAGATGGACTTTCCATGCTGGTATGACAAAAAATTCTTTTGGGTTGCTTCTTATAAATCTAGATTTAATATTCTAAATGTCTGATCCAATAACTCTATATTTTCAAAATAAAATCCAAATGGATTTTTTACACCGTGGCTTTTTTAACCCGCTCTACTCTATTGAAGGCAATGTCTTTCCATAAGCAAGTTAAGATTTTTCAAGGATTCATTAATTTTTGTTAATTAAAAATTTCTGTCTTTTAGCGGAAGACACTTGTCTGCCATTTGGAGGTATTTGCATATATAGGTAAAAAAATTATATTTTTCTTTCTTCTTTTCAATTGAAAATTTAAAAATTCGTATCAGTAAAGTAAGTCAAAGTGAAATAAAACTGAGCTTACTATTTAATTAGTAAAACCAACTATTTTTTTCGTGCAGTTTGAATATGCGTATTAACTTAATTAATGATTTGATCTGCATTTGTTTATTCTGTAAACATTAAATTATCAAGAATATGCACATTTCACTAACTTGCAATTTATTTTAACGAAAGGAGCAATCATTATTTATCGAATAATATTTGTTTGTTTATGTTTCCTTTGTTCAATAATGAAACTTTATTGCTAACAATCTTATGTGACTGAAAGATCATGATGCAAGGTATAACAAAACTTATTTTATTCTAGATTTATTCTTACACTATAATATTACATTAGAAATTCAATTCATTTATAAATATTTATCTGAATTTTCCTAACGCATCGTAATGTTACTTACTCAATTTATGTAGTTATCTACTATATATTATGAATAAGTATAAATTAGAAAATATAAAAATTATTGTAGATAAATTTTGAAATATGGATTTTGTTTCCAACCAAATTTTATCAGACGTGATGTAATGCAATTTATGTAATTTCTAACTTTAAAGTCGTAAAATACTCAAACTAAATTTTTCTAGTTTTTAAACAAATTTCTATTTCATTCTTATTTCAATTACTTTGAGATAAATATTAAAGATTCCTAATATAAAATACATAATCAAACCGTAATTATTAAACATCGTTTACACAACATTTTATCAGTTTTGATGCATTTCGACCATATCGTTTCTTAATTATATTAGTACGAATTCGAAATGCTCTCAATTAAACGCATTAATAAGTATGAAATTCAGACGCGATTGTCAAATTTCACTCGATTTGGTTATCTCAATCTTTTACACTTCTCGAATTCTCTGAAGTATGTACGATAATTTCGTTAAACGATTCTTATTTTTCAATGAACCTTTCGTGTTCAATCAAGTAAACCAACGCCTTGTCGTTATCGACTGTAATTTCGTGTAAACCTCCACGAAATCACTTTTCGAAAAATGGTTAACCAAAAACGGTTTACACACTCGTCGTTTACGATTCCTATCTCCTACACAGCTCAATTTACATATTTAACGTTTTATCGCACGTCATATATAATGGGTTTATTGCACCAATTTGCATTAATGCCTTGCACGGAGACTTTCTCCCGCGCGATTTACAACCAACTTCATCATTGCCGGTAATCATAGGTTCGACAGTTATGAAATGAACGAGAGATTCACCTATTTCTATGATCATTTGAAAATGGAGATGGCTTTTCCGGGATGAAACGCCGACGCAACGATGAATTCTAGACTCAAAAATGACAAATACAAAGCCGCATTATGGCTGTATTGAAAAGTGATTAAACTTCCAATCGTTCAAGTTGTTCATTTTTTCAAAAGTTTATTAACGGAGTAACTTATTTACTAGACAAAAAATCAAAAGTAATATAGACTTAATCGAGTCCTGACGATCATCGAAAAAGCAGATTTAGAAATATTTTCAAAATGTACTCTCTATGGTTTATAAAGTGAAAACTACTAAGTCTTACTGTCAATTAAGGTTGCTAAGTGGAACTTTTATATAGTGACATTCCAGTGCTATCTAGTTGTATTACAATACGTTGTCCTTTGAAATGGTAACCAAATCATCTTTAAAAAATATTTGATTAACTAAAATGCTACCTATATATTAAGTATACTCGTCTGGTAGTTTTGTTTATTAAAGATGGAAAGAAACATTATAACACTCTTATGAACCTCTTATGTCAAACCTTTAATGTCGAAAATGAAATTGTATTTCATGTTTACACATATTCAAATTACATATATATCGATATTAAAAGTTACTTAAACGTTGTCAAAGTTTCATTTTTCAATTTTCTAATTTACAAAGTTTAAAAAAAATCAGCTGTTTTTCTAAAAATGAATTTCTGAATACAAATTTCCTACACGGTCAGACTGTAAAACAGCTTAGTGGTGCTGTGCCTCGCCTTTTGCTTATACATATTTAGTTAGTAAGTAAATTCTCCGATGTATGTAGTGTATTCCTGATATAAGCAATAAAGTTGATTATTATTATTATTATTAATATATCTAATAGTTGTACTAGGATTGAATTTGTATGTGAATAAGTACTATTGTCCTGTTTGAATATTTTTGTCTATAAATGCTTCTCGATTTTCCACACGAATTTCTGATTTCAGAATGAAAAATGTTGAAAAAATTAAATTTTCATCGTATGGCATTACTATCAAATTCTCAATTATATAACAACATTTCCAAACCATATTAGATTTATTAGTATATTATTAGTGATGTGGATTTCTCTAAAGTCATATTTCTTATTGCACTTTTTGATATAAAAAGTTTCCCAGCCTATACGCGCATGATTTATATAACAATAATTACACTGACACGTCATTATGTTCGAAAAACGTATTATCATTTAGTTATTTACACAATGTAAAATTTTTCTAAAAATATAATATATACAAACATACCTTCTCATAATTTGTACCCTTCTTTTTGTTAATTCCGTTTATGAAATTGCAAAAACCGGAGAACAGTAATTAGTCGGCATTATGTTATGAAACGCTCAATTTTGATTTCGTTCTAATAAGCCCCAATCAATTTAGTAGGAATTTACCGGGTGCTAATTTTTGCGAAAGTTAAAGAGGAATGTTTTGCAAATACAGTGGCTAATGATAGGAATAAATTATGCGGTGAAATTATATAGCGTTGAAGATAATTAATGAGCGCGATTTTTATGTAGGTATTCTCGCATACGGAAAGGCGCATAATGCGTTTCAATTTCCTACCTATTAATAATAATAATTAATTGATGGTGATTAATTAATTACAAAAATTCATCGATTTAGTAATATATCATTTATTTATATAACACGTCTTCCAGCCAGTGACATGTGTTTTGAATTAGCCGTAAACATGTTTTTATTTATACTGCCTGCAATTTACTATCATGAACTTGTACACTGATGTTTTTACTACTAAAATCAATGTAAAATTCTGGAAAAATTTAAAATTAAATAAATTGGAATGCAACAAAATGAAAGAGTTGAAAACCTCATAGTCAACATATAAAAAGCTATTGGAAAAATGGTACTGAAATGTTTGATAACGAAAGACTATACATATTACAAACATGGCACGAAGGGCAAACATGAAAATTAATATTCAGTAACTTTATTTTAAAAAATGTACATTTTTTTAAATTTTCAATTCAATACAATTCTTAACTTTCTTTGACATGGGCATTAGAAGTTCGTTCATTTACGATGTCATTAAATGTCCCCGTGCAGCCAACCCTGAGAGACTGTAAATAACAAAAATTGTAAAACAGTTAAAGAATTTAGTTAATTACATATATCTTTTCTTATTGTTATATGAAAAATTATTTTCAAATTTTAGAATTATTATATCATCCAGTGTCCCTAAATTACTTAAACATTTTTATCATTTTTGTTATTTACAGTCTCTCAGTAGTAGTTAGTAGTAATGTAGATATTCATTAAATTCACAAATTTGTATGATAAGTGGGGATTCTTGGCAGTTACTCTTTTAAAAAATAACGCATGTATATTTCAAGTTTCTTTCACTAGAGAATGCGTCAGTAAACAAGAACTTGCTTTAGTTAACTTAGCTAAACAAAACGGCTTTTCAACCCTGCAACTTTTTTCTTATATATTGTCAAAAGAACGTGCATGTACACATCAAACAAATGATAATTCCGTATCGAACTGAATCAATTTCGAATAATAGCTAATAATGTATTTCATTATTCAACATAAGCTTCTATTTTGAAATAATCAGTTACAATTCTTCCATTGCTATATTTTGCTATTTCTATGTCAGAAAGTCTTAATAGAAAAATTAGAAACCATAGTTTTGCAGTCGATATATTGCTGTGATATCTATCAAATTTGTTAAGGTAACGCATAATTTATTATTTGAAAAAAGCAAAGTTATTATATATTAAAATATATTTGTTGTCATTTTTTAACTATACTCGAAAAAAAAATGACTACCATTGCTAATTCGAGTTTGCTGTCGACTTGTTCGCTACCACAACGAAAAATTTGCAAAGACCGTTAAAAATTATCAACTGTAACATCTACAGAACATTTGCAAGAGTGTTAATCTGGAGTGAGCAGTTGCAAGTAAATACTTGTTTGCTATTGCTAAAACGGTTTGCTATTATTGAAAACTAATAGTTAGTACTTATGTCTGTTCAAGTTTTAGCTGTGATAGCTAATCAAGTTCTCAGTGTTTCTGAATAATGTGTGCAGATCGTCCTGGATGTACGATGCGCATGCGGGCAAATGTAAAATTCATCCCAATAGTTAGAGAAATCAGTAGTAACAGTGGAAAGGGAAGGACCACCTGCAGTAGTAGCTAAAGCAAACATATGCATAATTGGTCGGATTTATAAATTAAAAATGAGAGATACTATTCATTTACTAGCAGTTTAAATCTTACTCAACCATCACTACTATAATATTATCTACAATTTCAAGAAATCGCATTAATTTATTCGGTACTGTTAGTATGTAATAAAATTATAAAACTGTTCTAGTTCTACTTGTTACGTCTGTTACATCACGTTTTCAACAAATAATTTACTCACTTCATTTTTTAATACATGTTATTATATAATTTCTTGTACATAATAACTACTTTATTACATTTCTCAATCACTGTTTATTACACTGCATTATTAATTACTTACACTTAATCCCTTTTAAGTCATGTCGAAGATCTGTTACGCAATCGTTTAAATTTACATTACTGACATTTTTCAGAAATGGTTTAATGCATACTAACTGCGATATCTGAAAAGTAGCACTTAAATAACTTTTTTCTGAAAGTCTTTTCTCTCACTCATAATTATTATTATTAATTGCATGGCTACCCTCTATTTGCTCTATTGAAGTTGAAAACGACTTCATTATATTGAATGTCGTCTTAAACAAATTAAAATATCAAACGCCTTGAAGTCCAATTTTACGTAATAGTAAAGATAGCAATGTTAACTCCCTTGCAGGTGATGGTAACATTAGTTGTGAAAGAAATTAATTGTGAAAAAAACAAAACTGACATTTATGGTACAAAATATCTTCATCTTTTCGCAATAAATGAATGGAATATTACTATATTCAGTGATCCTGAAAATGCTAACTTTTACAATTTTTTATATAAAAACAAAAAATGAAATTACTCATGAATTATATAATTTTATATCGATAGAGATCTAAAATTGCAAAATGAAAATGCAAAATTTTGATTAACAACTAAAATATACGGTAATCAAAGGAAGGCTCTGATGGGAGACAATATGTTGACATGACTAAAGAGTTAATAAAGTAGGAAAGATTATACTGAACCCTTTAACCACCAAACATGCACAAGAATTTTAGCATCGTTTTATTTATGCAAACATTTTTTTTAAATTGACACATCCATTTCCGACTAGTTTTGAGATCGCTCTTTTGAATGGTGCTGGTCCAACTTTCGAAAAGTTATATTCAACACATCACTGAAAGGTGTAGTCAGTTTAAATTATCATGAAATGTGTAAAAAATATCCAAGCTGCGAAATTTTTTATTTATGCAATTCTATAATTTTTAGTTATATAATTGAAGGAAAATAGAAATATGAGTGGCGGTTTTCTGTAAATTCTTCAAAATCTACAAATGTCAATGTAATGAAGCCTTGTTCGACGCTGATGGTAGCAATTACTTTCTTTTTTTTCTTCACAAATAATCATGTCAAAATTTTAATTACAGGAAAAAAACATTCTGTTTTCGTATGTTCAAAAATTTTGGACACCGCTTAAATATTATAAAAATTAAAATGTAATTGTATCATTGGATTCGATTTATATTGATTGTTGTTGTGCTTGATTTGCTCACGGACTTATATGCCATCGCAGGGTAAAAACAAAATCTAAAATCTCATAAACAGTGACAAAAATTAAAAACATTGCACAAAACTTATAAAAAATAAACAACCACCTATATCCCATTCAAAACAGATACATAATTGTTATCACATTGTATATTCATGAAAAAAAGTTTGCGTTGTAACTTTATTGACTAAAAGTTACATTAAAACTTTTTCAAGATTTTTGTCCCAGGAGTAGCTAATAAAGAAAATTTGCAAAAATCAAAGGGATGGAATTAAATGCAATAAAATTTGTAGTTCTGGAGTTATTATGGTCTGTTATAAAAATAATAAGGCGTTTTAAAACGTACAGCGACTACTCGAATGTTTTCAGTTTAGAAAATTTTTGTTAAATTCTCAGTCAAAAACATCATCTATTGATTTTCATAAAAAAAAACATTGAACATCATGAAAACCATTTTATCTCAAAATGGTTACCCCTTAGCATTAATTAATCGGTGTATAAAAATCGTTTACAACATCTACGTTCAAATAATATTAACGAAACGAATAAAACACTAAATTTCCCGTATATTAAGGGGATCACTAAGAATTTAACAAAAATTGTCACATTGCAAAACATTCGAGTAGTCGTTACACCTTTTAAAACATCGCTAAAATTCAACTAGCAACAAAGATATGTTACCTTTTAGTAAACAAAGTGGTGTCGTCTACAAAATACCATGCTTGCACTGTAATAAATCGTATTATGTTGGACAGACCTATAGACCCCTCGAGACTCGGCCAAAACAACATAAAAACAATATTTTGCTAAAGAAAAGTGAACAACATTCCGGTTTAACAACACACCGTTTCGAAACGGGCCAGGATTTTGATTACAGTAATACAATAATTCTCGCTAAAGAAAAAAACTGGAAAAAAGAGCTAATCTGGAAAACTTATTTATTAAAAAAGACAAAAATACTGTGAATATAAGATTTGAAGTATCAAGTTTATCATAATTTCGTTAATTAAGTGCTTTTTTCTTATACATATTTAAACCACTTTCAAATTTAACGTTCCAATAATCCTATTTTTTCTCGGTATTAAACCCCAATACATACACATTTCTATGCCCTCTGAATTATATAAATACGGCCAATTTCCACCCGTTTTCACTCTCTTTCAGAAGAGGATCCGAATTAGGGTCGAAACATCAAATTTATTGAATTTTATTATTTAAATTTTCTTTTATTATTCATTAATTTTTATTAATTTTCTTTTAATAATTTTTATTTATTATTATTTTTTTTTATAACAGACCATAATAGCATCACAACTATAAATTTTATTTTTCAATGGTCGATACTAAACAAAAACAATTTTTTATAATAATGATGTAATTAAATACTACTTCTCTAAACTGGTTATGAAACCATCCTAAAATAATAACTGTAAATACTAATTTAATAATCAGGCACTTTATATACGTATGCCTGATAAGGGATGCATTATTGAATCTTGATCACGTCAACAACAACATTTTTTTCGGTTTGACATTGAAACGCGACAAGGCGATTCTTATAGATTTTGGTCTCCAGAATTCGAATCCGTGGACAGAATTTGTCCTATACGTCAGGGTTTTTTTATATTCTAGGTTTTAAGTGTAAAAAAATGATTTTTTATGCATATTTGCTAAATAACTGTATAAAACAACGATTCGACCACAGAATGAAGCCGGACTAGACGATTCTTATAGATTTTGGGTTCCTGAATTCGAATCAGTGAACAGAATTCGTCCTATACGTCAGGGTTTTTTTTATATTCTGGGTTTCAAGTGTAAAAAATGCTTTTTTATGCATATTTGCTAAATAACTGTATAAAACAACGATTCGACCACGGAAGGAAGCCGGATTAGACGATTCTTATAGATTTTGGGCTCCTGACACTTAAAACCTAGAATATAAAAAAAAAACCTGACGTATAAGACGAATTCTGTTCACTGATTCGAATTCAGGAGCCTAAAACCCTGACGTATAGGACAAATTCAAATAGTCGCGTTTCAATGTCAAACCGAAAAAATTTTTGGTGGTCCTATGTAATAAGTCAATAATCGGGTCCTATATAATTGAGAGCTAGCAAAAGTATTTCATTAAACTACTTGCTAATTCGTATTACAGAAACTCTTTTTTTTTTGATTAGGCAAATATTTATACAAATTCAGAGATTTTCAAAAATATCTAAAACCTATCTTTCATCCTTTTTTTGCAGGCTGAATTATATTGTCGGAAAATAGAGAAACTAATTTCCGGTATTATTGCAAAAATGAACATGTAAATGATGACTTAATCGTACGCGCTAAGAAATTATTTGCATACTACCAATTTTGCACATCGATCCTGACGGAAGCCCAATAATAGTGTTTGAGAGAAATCGTAAGCATCGAGCTAATTAGGAAACCGTGCATCGTGTCGGAGTGCACCGAATCCGTATCTTGGATTTATTGTATGTGCGATCAGCTTTGATATGGTGCATATACGGGCAAAACCGCATAAATAACGATGCCGACATTCTGGGGCCTTTTGGAACTTTTTACTGGGTAAATTTATAACGTTTCGTTAAGTCGTTATCGAACCCCAGTGAACATCGGTGCAGTGTTTTATGACATTATTCCTGAAGAAGAATCTGTTTTTTATTGTTTTAAATCCCTCAACTAATCTCAAGTGAATTTTCCATACTTTGCGAAAGACTTACTATTTACTGGCCTGTATTTATGTACTAATTTAGTGTTAAGTCATGGTTCAGCATATCTGTCATTATTTTATACTTTAATGCCCCCGTCGTAAAATAGAATATTAATTCAACTTCCATAAAGTTATGTCCGAATGCAAGTCGTAAAACTGAAGTGCGTAATCTAACTGCAGTAAAATTAGATTTTAACGCAACTATCATCGTTTCGTTTACCTTGTTCTGCATAACGTTGTCGGAGTGTGCGTAGTGTAATTGATTCTTAGTTATTTATCGCGCGAGTAAATTCTCATTGTGGAGGAGTCAATTTGTGCAGGTTAGTTGCGAATAATTGCAGTGCTCTAGCTGAGGAGGATAGTTAACCCTTTCATGAAGCAATAAGGCTTGTAAACTATATGGACTATATGGGAAAATACGCATACGAGATTTTGAGTTTATCTTTGAATAAAGGTTGCCAATATTCGATGCACTGAAATTGACTACACTGAACAAAATGCGATTGAAAATTAGTTAACTCTATACTATAAAGTTAATTTATTAACTATTAACGATGTAACTTGACTGTTAAATGTATAGTGTATTAATTGTTAAGGATATTTCTCTGAGCATAAAAGTAGCATATTTTAATAATAAATTATTAGCTGGCTATTACATTTCGATTAAGATGCCCAAAATACTAGAATATTTTATTAGTATAAAAATAGCTATTTTTCAATTTAGGAAATAACTTCCTACTATTGAGATTTTGAGAAATGGATATCCGACAAACCGGAATTTTGCAAATTAGCTATCTGCGTTCTGTAAATTTTATTAGAAATGACGTGCCAGTGTAAGTAAAAGTCGCCTATATATAGGAAATAAATGTGTTTAAAAAAATGGAATTAAATATACATTTCAACTTATACTTAGTCGAGAGTAAATTCGATAATATACGTTTATAAAAAAGCATACAATGTTGTTTTCGTTAAATCTTGGGATAATATTGGCAACATATGCGTTAGTTCCTCTTTCACAAAAAAATTTAATTCTAAATCTTTGTCATGACGGAAAAAAAGCAAGCAAAAAAGTTTTGAGCGGAACGGAAATCCGGAATTTTAAAACAATAATTAACTGAAAATATTGAAACTTTTATCAGATAATAAATACTCTAAAAACTTGATGAATGAATGTGTCAATAGTCGTATTCAATCATTTGTTAATCAAATTCAATTTAATAGTTCTGATGACGAGATATTTTGTTTAAAAGTTCCTTCTCGAATAAAAAAAAATGTCTCAAAAAATCTAAATTTGAGCAAATTTGGCCCAAATCGGATGATTTAATAAATGAATAAAATAAGATCACTTTTTGACAAATTCAGGATGTGAACTCTTTCGACAATTACTAATGCGAATTAAATCAAAATTACATAAAAATGCAGTCTTTTTTAGCTGCATATTAGATATGTTTTTGATTTGCATCAGATATCCATTAAAATAGGCTCACTTTCTTATCGAAATCATCCAAAATGTGAAACTAATATAGTGTAAAACGTTTCATAATTCGACTCATTTTGATCTGAAATGTTCCACAATTTAGTCAATTTTGAACCGAATCATCTCCAAATATAAATGTTTTGAAAAAATGAACTTATTTTCATTATTTTTCGATGCATTCATTTTCGGCTATTTTTTTTACTCGGGTTATATTAATGCGTTTCATCGACCGCTACATCACAAACCCCAACAATGGAACATTATCAATGTTTCTAATTACATAAATTATCGAATGTTAGTAGAAAGGGTAAAGATCATACATGAGCGAAAATAAAAGAAGCTCAAGAATCAAAATATGAACCATAAATCAAACCATAAATGACGTCCATGGGCAGAACACTGACTAGGTACATTTCAATTGGAAACATGTTAAAATGTCAGACATCAAGTTAATTTTTCCAGGATAGGAGAATTTCAGAAACGAAGCACCAACAAAATCCTTAAACAAAATTGGACATTGCCAGGATTTAAATCCTTTATACGATGATTAGTTACCGATAACACATTTCAACATTACACCCCACCACTTACTTAATGAGCATATATAAAGGTGAACGAACACGACCTAGGTTAGTTCCAATTTCATATTTTATTTTCCTCCTGACGGACCATTGCTTGGTCCCAAACGTCGAGGACTGTAGTCTTTTATTGGCAGGTGATAAGCCCTTCAATTATGTATATTTTATTATTAGAACCTTTGGTCACACAAAAAACACTTGAATACATTAAAGAAAGCTTCATTCCTTCCTAAACATATTTTACGTAATACTTTTTCTCATAATACAACAGTTTCCACACATTATGCTTACCTACAACCAAAAAGATCGATCTCTTATTAAAAAAAGTGTACTAAGAAATTAGTGTTGTTAGTTTTCAAATTAAATCTTTATATTCCAAAAAATTACATGCATTGAAACTCATAACAAAAAAAAATTCTATCGTCGATTTGTACGAATTTTTCATTTTCATAAGGGTTTAAAATTTCATAAATATAAACTTATTTAGAAACTTGAGAATGTACGTTTAATAAACAATGGGGGGGGGGGGTGGAATAAAAAAACGAAAAGAAGTTTACTATAATATATTTTAATTTTTACAATAAGTGTGAAATTGTAATAGTTATGACATAAAGTAACAAAACTGAGGGTATCACTTTAATTTGTTGGCATCAGCAGTCTTCGTAATTCATAATGATTGACATTATTGTCATTGTCCTTGGTGATAGGCTACAATGCAGTTCACTAGAGTTCGTAGAGGTAATTATCATGACCCGAACGCCCACTTTACGTCATTCATCATCATCATCATCTTCATTTGTCAACGTCATTATTATCTTATCAGATCATAATCTCGTGACTTGTCATGACACTCACCTCATAAGTTGAAGAAATAATTGTAACTTGCCTACATGTAATATAAAAAATATATAATTATTAAAATAAAATATTACGTTTAATTTGTTCGGGTATATGAAATCCAAAATTTAAGTTACCTTACGAAGACATAAATTCTTGACAGGTGATAAATATATTGGTTCTAAAATAAACAGAACCATATAGATATAGTTCTGATAAAGCTTCATGAAGTAAGCAACTTTTTACTAATGAAAGTTCAAGGTTTCTGCACGCTCAGCATAGCGATGAAGATTTCACGATCGAGTGCATTCATCATTTTCTAAATTGAAAAAGTTTTGAATTGCTCATGTCGTTCAACGAAACTGTACAAGCTGTTCATCCAGACTACTTTTGAAAAAAGGTGAAAATATGTTTCTTTGTCGCACGCAACCCAGTTTCGCCACTCTGGGTATGGTAACATCCCATTTCTAAATTCCCGATGTCACGTACTACATCAATACGTCACCCACTCATAGATGAAGATCTTGACGTCCCATCTCGAGCTAACTCAAATCTGATTTCCCAGTTAACAGAATTGGAATCGCGCAATTTCCTACGAAACAATCGAAGAACGGTTAAGCAACATGGGGAATAGATACAAAAAGTCAAAATAGGAGCGGGAACCACATCTTGATCTTGGCGAATCTTGCAGACGCGTATGATGATTCGTTAGATTTGCGTACCTTTTAGCATTGCACGCGCCTCACGTGCCTTTCTACCTTTCACCTCGGAAACGGAATCCGGCGAGAGTCGAGAAAGGTTTAGTCCAAGTGACTGCTCTCGCATTCGTAGCTCGTCCAGGTGACAGATGATTTGAGTAATTCCCCTGATCGTGTCGTATATCGAAGAGACGCGCTTTCGAATGAAAAACGTAATTGCTTGGCACATTGCACCGACTGGCACGATTAATCTATCGATTTTTCTAGTTACCTAAAAATTGGTTTTTTGCGCAATGACAATTTCGTTTTCTGATCTTTATGGATGACTGATCAGATAAAAGCGATTTTAGACATTGTTTTCTAGGTCGTTTTCTGGACCAGGTCTCAAAACCAAAATCATGGTGCATGTGACACATGTAATCAGTATAAGTGTAGGCATATAGTTATAAC
This sequence comes from Trichopria drosophilae, assembly GCA_030407085.1. NCBI lineage: Eukaryota > Metazoa > Arthropoda > Insecta > Hymenoptera > Diapriidae > Trichopria > Trichopria drosophilae. The sequence goes on along the minus strand of CM059583.1, from coordinate 189,161,923 downwards.
GTAAACAATGTCGAACTGCTGGTTGCTTGTAACCAACAATGAACGTATTATTAATATTGTTATACAATGTACTTTGGAACCCCATCCACTTTAATCTTAAAAAGTACAATTGGTGTAAGAAGTGGTCAACCCTTCGCACGGAAAGAAATATATGCTACTGGGTAACATACTGATGGTATCCAGTATCCAGTACCATCAATATGTAATCCGGTAACATCAGAATGTTATCAGATACAATATTTTTCTCTTTGTGCGCCCAAAACTTTCCTGGAAGTGATCTACCGAATACCCAAGAAAAACTGAACATTTGCTCTGACAATCAACATGTCGAACTCTCCTACTAGACGTTGGAGTTTTATTCCGTGAGTTCTTAGTGGAACCAAGAGACAGTTGAACTCACATTTCAGTTATTTATTAAATTATAATTTAATATTGATCATTTTTTAGTGCCAAACAACAGAATTCCCGTATTTCCCAGAATGACCGATATATATCTCTGGTCGGCACCTTTAAGTCCACGTCAGATTGAATTCCTACAACTTTTCGGCAATGCGTCCATCTCTATTCAAACACCGATGATGGAATATCTACCCAGAGTATCTACAGTTTCAATCAACAGTTCTTCTACATCCGAAGAGATTCCTACAAGGTCAGATACTTGCGCATATTCCCTTGCCTTCTTTTCTTCCATCTCATATTCCTGAATTTTCCAACCTAAATTCTTCTCACTATGGCGCTATGATGCACGATACCTTTGATAGCATAGAATGTGGAACGCGGATATTAAACAGTTTTATATTTTCGCGAACTTATGTAGACGGAATTATCAAACTGAAGCTTCCCTGCAGTTCTAATTCCAGAAAACATCAAGAAACCTCACCGCAAGAAAAATCTGACAAAATCATTCAAGAAAATAACCTAAACGCGATAAAAAAAGATATATTTTGAGAAAATCGTCAAGATACTCTCTAAATTTGTTGGAGTGAGAATTCACTCTTTAATTAGTGAAAACGAGCAACTCTCGTGAAAGAGTGAATATTTTCAACTCTTTAAGAGTGGACATTCACTCGTTCCTCCAGAGTTGTGAACTCCACGAGTTGGAGGTACACAAAAAAAATAAGTCTTAAAATTTTTTTCATCATCAGGTGAGGCTTAATTTAAGCCCGAAATTGCGTTAATTTTCTTAAATTTAGTCAGTGTTTTGGCTAAAAATCTTGCTTTCAGTGAGCAAAACTTACTTTTAGTCATACAAATCTTATTTCAAACCAAAATATCGGCTGAAAGTCAGTTTTGTTGTCTGAAAGTAAGACTTTAAACCGAAATATTGACTGAATTTAAGAAAATTAACGCAATTTTGGGCTGAAATTAAGCTTCAACCTAATGATGAATTTAAGATGTAACAATTTTAAGGCTTATTTTTTCTCTGGGTAAAGAGTGAATTTTCACTCTTGTTAGATTGAAATTTTACTCTTAAAGTTTTAACTCTTTCGCAAGAATATAAATTTCTTCTTGTTTTCGGCATTTTTTTCAGTTTCTTCAAAAACTGCACACAGAAAAAAATAAGTCTTAAAATTGTTACATCTTAAATTCATGATCAGGTGAGGCTTAATTTAAGCCGGAAATTGCGTTAATTTTCTTAAATTCAGTCAGTGTTTTGGCTTAAAGTCTTACTTTCAGACAACAAAGCTGACTTTCAGCCGATATTTTGGTTTGAAATAAGATTTATCGAGCTAATGGCATCTAAGTGAGACTGAAAGTCAGTTTTGTTGTCTGGAAGTAAGACTTTAAGCCGAAATATGCACTGAATTTAAGAAAATTAACGAAATTTTGGGCTGAGATTAAGCCTCACCTAATGGTGAATTTAAGATGTAACAATTTTAAGACTTATTTTTTTCTGCGTAGTTACCTGGTTTTTCCTAGAGACATTAAAAGTAGCGCATATTACCCTATAATTAGCAATTTTCTTTAAAATATATTACAATAAATTACAAAATTTATCGTTATTACTTTCACATCGAAAAAATAAAACTGCAAAAAAGGAAATTAATTATTCACTTCGTAATATTTTTTTCACGCGCAATCGATATACATTCAAAAATTGTTTTTGCCGATCTTCATTTCTTTGACGTAAAAACAAGATACTACAAAATCTCGAGGCGTGGTCCAGGACAGGTCAGTTCTGATTACTTTAAAAGCGATATAAAAAATACCATAACCACGAAGAAATATCGAGTAACACTTCACGCTCGAGCATTTGAAGAAAAAAAAAAATGATACGAGAAGCGTAAAATAACCCAAGCATTTACAGTATCCATATGACATATCGGTTTGAAAAGTCTTAAGTAGGATTAAATTCGTTTACGAAGTAGAAGGTCATTCGGTTTTTCGTTCCAAATCTATACATTTAATCGACAACAAGAAAGTGAAGGTAATCCAAATTGTACGAGTAGCAGTAGGTCGGCAACACATTTACGCGTTATTGATGCGTGTAATTAATTCGCAACGAATGATTTGTCGTTTGACTTGCGAATCTGCAATGAATTATGTCAGAAATTTTCGACGAAATTATTCTTATTTAAGATGCAATTATTTTCAATTTCTATTACCGTAGCAAGAAGTCTGCCGGCATTATTTCATATCTCACTCTTGAACGTTGAGTAATACCGGAGTATATTTCTGCATGATTTTTCGTTTATAAGATAATATACAAATTTGTTAACACGTGTAAGACACTCAAATAATAAATTTATGCACTTTCCATTCCGCGATCGTGTAGGTGCTTTGCTGAACTCCGAACTCGAGGGTCAAAAGGTCGAATCTCTACTTTGGCGAACTGAATGCCACGTATTTATTACGATCACCGACTCCTTCGATTTCACAATTTGTTTATGTATTATTATCATTTATTTTAGTTATCTGAGATATATTAATAATGTGAATTAAATTAGAAGTTACTTTAAGCGTTTTATGTTACTGAGAATACTGGAATTTGTTATATTCCGACTTTTGACGAACTTCGTAAATATTGAATTGTTTATTTATATTTAATCATTTTCGCTTAATGGTCGCGTTTGGCACCTGAATGATGTCTATTCCTTTAACATCATAAATAATAATAATTGTAATAAATCTAGTCAACTTTTTTCTTAAAAGATATTTCATAATAAGTATCGAGTTTAATCTCTTATTTATCGAGTTTCATCTTCTTAAATTATTTTTTAAAGAATTTAGAAGAAAACTGCAGCAAGTTTTATACCATAAAATACGTCATATTTGTCCCTCTAAGGTCTTTGAGTGTAATCTTTAATCCTAAACTTACTCTTTTCGGAGTGAACGCTCACTCTACATAGCGTGAATATTAACTCTCAATGAGAGAGAATTCATTATTTTACAATAGCGGCATAATTGGCACTCTATACATATAGAATGAATTTACATTTAAAGAAATTGACACTGCCAAAAAATTTACCTGACAATTTCAATTACTTTCAGATAGTTGAGAGAACAGTAGTAAAAAAACAATTTTTTGTTATCACATCAACCTTGTCCATGTTAGTGATTTAAATATTATTAAAGTTAATAATTAGTTATTAAATTTATCAAGATATATAGTTAAACTAACTCAACTTTTTACGACCTACCAGAGTAGAATTTTATTTAGACCCTGATCAATTAATTTCTATTTCCTATTTCATTCAGCTAAAGACTTCCTTAGTTATTTTAATTATTTTACGGTAGTTACTGAAACGGATGAAAATCAGATAAGGATATATTGAACTCGCAGTTAATCCATTAACGCCCAAAGGACGCGTTTTCTTGCTTCTATTTCAATCCAGTATTTCGTTTCAAATTCGAAATTAACAAAAATTCAGAGGTATATGTCCTATTGTTTTCGAGGTCGCTCTTCGAGATTTCGAGGTCAAAATTGAATTTCAGCAATTAAGAATTCCAATATGGCGCCGAATTTGACAAAAATGTCCAAAAAATTGGGAAATATTTATATTCTTACCAATTTTTTTCGAGCCATTAGAATATTGGGATTCTGTTGAAACTCTGAACAAAGGTGAATAAAATGCTTCAATTTTAAGAAAACGTTTTACTTTTATACCCTGCATCATTCTAACGACCTCAAAATGGCCACAACAATGAAAATTTCTTTGAAATTTTCTCGGCGCTCTAACTCAAAAAAACTACAATCTTTTCTAAAAAATAGTAAGAATGAAAAGTTTTCAGAATTTACCGAGAAATATCAGGAAATTTTTTTTAAAAATTTGTTCAAAATTATTTTTCTTGAAAACTTTGAACATTTTGAAAAAATGCAAACAACATAAAATTCTTAGAATTCAGCAGAGAGTACAGTGCATTTTTTCATAATTTTTCTTAAATAAATTACAAGAAGGAAAAAATGTCCAGGATGTTTCTCGTTGAATTCTAAGAACTTTTCTTGGCATTTCTTAAATGAACCTCGCAGTTTTTGAGTTACAGCGTCCAGAAAATGTCAAAGAAATTTTTGTTGAGACCATTTTGAGGTCGTTATAATGATGTAGGGTGTAAAAATAAAACTTGTTCTTAAAATTGAAGTATTTTATTCATCTTTGTATAGAGTTTTAATAGAATCCCAATATTCTAATGGCTCGAAAAAAATTGGTTTTTGGACATTTCTTCAAATTCCATCCGTGCCAGATTGGAATACCTCATGGCTGAAACTCAATTTTGAAGTTGACCTCGGAATCTTGAAGAGTGACTTCGAAAACAGTAGGATATATACCTCCCAATTTTTTTTAACTTCGATTTTGATACAAAATACTCGATTGAAATTGAAGTAAGAAAAAGAGTCCATTGGGCATTAATCGGTTAAAGTGTAGCCAATTTTACTAAGCATATTTTTAAGTATTGAGAGACGTACAGTGTAAAACTAAATAATATGCATCCAGATCTGATTTTGAAAAAAATTAAATACATATGCGAATAAAATTTAACGTTAAATTTTCAATTGATAAAATGTTCATTTTGCATTGCTCTCTACCATTTTCTTAAAACGTAACTAATAAACATGCATATAAGTAAAATAGTATTTAAAATGATAAATTTTTCCAGTATTCTAATTACATAACAGATCTCCCACAATCTTAACAAGTGTTAAAATACCATAAAAAGATGTTAGTAATCTTTCTCGATCCTATTCTATTATAAAAAAGTGTCAACTAGAGAGTGCCATTTTTAACATTATCCAGTGCCCTGTAAGAATTAGAGTTTCGTTTAAATTAAAAACTGACAATGTACCGTCATTTTTTTTTAATATTTTAACAAACAAAATATTTTAATTTCTTTATTTCGATAGTGATTACTTCAATAAACCCTGTACTTATGACATTTCTGTCTTATTTCTTACACATGAGAAATAAACTCTGACGGAGTGCATTTGACGTTTGTTTTTTTTTTGCGTTTGTCGTTAATTACTGAGCTAAATATAAATAGTGGACGGCAATAGTCACAGCTCGGGGTTAATTTTTAATTAGACGGAAAATATGACAAACTATGTTACAATAGATAAGTTATTATAATGATAGCACAATGTTTTAAAACTTTAATGGTACCCCTGATAGAAATTTCGCACAAAACTGGTAAGTCAAAATAACCTCAACAATACATGCAATGAAAGTTTAATTACTCCAACTAGAGTGTTGGCACAACTGTTCTTACTGTTTTATATAAGTATAAGATAATGGTTAAGTGAGCCATAGTGCAATTCATGTAACTTTATTATAATTGGTCCAAATAATAAAATTTTTTTTAATTTGGTAGAAGGTTATCAAAGTATTTGGAAGACGTAAAGTGAGCTCATATTTCTGTGAAAATTTTAATTACTGTGAAACGTAAATTTTTAGATCAAAAGGATAATAAAGGCTTGTTTCAGCGACACTGAAAATACCTAGAAAAGGTTTGAAATCGTGTTAACTAAAAACCTCAACAATACCATATTCGTTGGGAAATGAAACATAGTAACAATTTCTCTCGATTTATGGCACTTCGAAAACAATGGGTATAGGGGCAAAATTGAATTCCTGGATTTTATGCAGATGCATTTCACGGCGATTGAATATCTCGATTTGATTTACGACGAGTGGGAGATAACCCGTTTATAGCCATGAATGAAGAAATCAGGTCGCAGAAGTGAAATCTAATGATATTGATGCACGAAAGAAGGACTTCATGTCTCGATATATTTAATTCTCACTTGTCGCAGACTAAGATCATCGTGCTGTCGTTTGGTTTCCTTAGTTTACTTTATGCATGTAGATAACAATAGAATTTTTAATATTTGTTATTTTGGTTTTTGGTCATATTTGTTAGTCTATTGTGTTACATCATATGCACCTGCACTATAAAAACGAGTGACTGTCACATAATTGTCTTATTTTAAGACACTTTTAGTGTTTAATACAATACAAGTGTTCTCCAAAGATCTTTTGGCGTGACTTGAATATTAAAAGATGCTTGAAATGAAACACTTGATTTTACCGTTTATTGATCTAATATTATTAAAGAAATTTGACTTTTTGATGAGATTAAATGTAGATTGTTTTTATTATTAAGGACAACATGGCTCATCAGGAAATCATTCTGTTTATTGGTACACTGCGAACACTATGTAACACTTCTATTTCTATGTTAAATCAATCAAAATAAATACTCGTTTTTAATTAATAAAATTTGTACATTTTTAACTATTCGATGAACCAGATCATCAGAACGTAGATTATAAAATGATATTCAATCTGTCATTAAAGAAATTCATGTACGGACTAACTTCCTTGTCAAAAACACCACCATAGTAAAATGCAATCTTTTTTTCTTCTACTTTACGTCTTTAAACTGAATATTGATCATCAATGCCCTAAATTTACATCATACTCGATTTTATAAATTAAAGATTTAAATTAATCAGACATAATTTAAATGATTCTGTTTAAGATGTTTATAAAATCGTGAAAGGAATTTTAATTTATTATAATCATGTTTTCAATATACAAATCTTTTTTACACGGAAAAAATGAAATAGTTGGAACTACTAACTAGATAGTAGGATAGGACGCAGCTATCCTTGCAGTTAATTTTACTACCTAAATAGTGGCATCGACAAATTAGGTAACCGAGCCTACTATTTAATTAGTAAACTACACTTAAAAAACGCAGCTGTCAAATCGATACTATTTACATAGTAAAACCAAATAATTCTTTTTTTTCTGTGTACGGTTTATCTTTTATCGACGTTGCGAGTTTATGTGAATATTCTTCAGAACTTATCTTGGATCAAGTAAGAAATATGATCCGTTAATATTTTGGTAATATTAAGTAAACCTGAAATATCAAATATATTCTGAAAATCCTCTGAAATGTTTTTTGTTTTAATATCTTTCATTAAACTGAGACAATTTTTCTTAGAAATATTCCCGTACTGCATGGTTTTAGCTGGATATACTTTTAAAATGCGGATATTTTGTACATTTTCTTGAAAAAAAATCTATACTGCTGAAGAAATTTAGTTTTTTCATAAAAATCTGCAAAAGTTCTTCACTTTCTGAGTATATCACGCTGAAACCAGACATTATGGGAATTTTTCATAGGAAAAATTTCGTAGTATATTCTTATATTTAACCCATTAATGCCCAAAAATGCACAGAAAGTTTACTGTAACTTATTTTCAATATAAAATAAATTTTGAAGTGCTACCTGGCAATATATTTTTGAGCTCACTCAAAGCATGATATTATATCGAGAACTCGATATTTGTAAAAAATCTGTCTTAAAAAATCATGTCTTTCCACTATATATGTCAAAATCATATATCAATTTCAGTTTAAAAAAAAAATTGTTTACTGCCATTTGAAAGAGCGGCCTTGAAAATGGTAGAATCTGTTTTTATTTTTTTCGAAATTTATTTTATATTGAAAATAAGTGTTGAAGTTGCAGTAAACTTTCTGTGCATTTGGGCATTAATGGGTTAAGTATCAAATTTTCTGCCATCGAGTATCTTTTTCATGATATAATCAAAATATGTTTCCCTATCTGTCTTTCCATTAATGAAAATAGATCTGAATTTATCGGGTTTGATGTGTTAAAATAATAATATTAAAGTGGACAATATATTCATAAACATATCTAATTTGGTGGATTACAGGATAATTGTACTACGGATTTGAGTACTTCAGATTGAATTCCAAATTTTAACAGTACATAATTATCTAAGCAAGATTTGAATTCCCTTTGTCTAACCCGTCATCCTGAACTTAACAGTAATTCTACACTAAACCCCTTTATTCAAATTTAGACTAACACTTCATAATAAAAAGAGAAAGGATGATTCTTAAAGAAAAAAAACGCATTGCTCCATATTGATACAATTGTGCTGATGTACCCTTCGGTCAACGAGAGTGTAGATTCATCTATAAATCTTGCAGTCACGCAATATGATTCACTGTCCTCAGTGTGCATTCAGTATGGTCGAGTTGCGGACTTTTTACGACAAATTTCAAAACTTCAATAAAACGAAATGTTGCGCAGATGATACTTGTAGTTACAGCTGTACTAGTATTTTTACATCCCATTGTAACTACAGCAAACAAAACAGTTCACATTTTGCAACGTAATAATAATTCTACATATAAAATTGATGTAAACCACGAATATAATAAATTTTAATGCTATCTGATCAGGGTTTGTATTATTGCAGTTTAAAGTTGTCTTTCTGTTGACATTACGTCATCATGCCATTAAATTAAAAAACATTAATACGTTTACATCATAACATCACCCAATTATCCTTATTTTAATTTCTATCTCATTTCTTTATTTAAAAATTCTATGTGTCAGATCCATTATGGCGGATAATATTTTTTAAAGTGTTCGGATTACTTTGAAACTTATTACATCGGGGTATTTGGGATCGCTCTTGATGAACCTGGGATTAGATATCAGCAAAATAGCAGAAATTAACTTGATTGTTTGAAACTTGTTTCTTGGGGGAATTGTTGAATATCTCAAATGTTAAACGCCTTTTTTCAACTTTTCAACATTCTTGTTCATTGTTGATCCCTTTCTGTCGTATTGCACAGTTGTATTCTAAAATTTCTTATCAAAATAGGAAATTTTATAATTTTTATGCAACTTTTTACGATATCAGGATTAAGTCTGATACAATTTATTAATTCCTATTTAACTGACTGAAATATTTTTCAAAACTTGTTGACAGGAAGCAGTCGTATCAAATATCACAAATCAACTAAGAAATATAATGCACTAAAAATATTCTGGTTTTGATTAATACCAGTTACATTCATAACTGTTCTTAAGTTTCAATATTATATAAAAGTACTAAAAAACTGCTTATATGATTAAAAATACTACTTGAAATGTAGAAAATAGATTAAAAGTGTAAATGTTTCATCGCAAATAATAATTCTTTTTTTACTCTGGTCCATCGCTTTCGGAATCTTACTCCGAAGTTATTTATATCTTTACTGTCAGCTAACTAGTTTGCAATTAGTTCGTCAAAGCAATATGAAAACACTAAATATGATCTAAAACAAGTAATTAACAAAACTATTAGAGCAATTATACAGAGTGCCCATAATTCATGGAGTGAATCTTGACAACATTCTGAACGAAAGAGTTTGATACCAAACTTCGATCCAACAATTTTTTATGCTAAAAATTATTATGATAAAAAATCGTTTTGCATTTTTCATGAGTGAAAGTTTCATTTAGTGCCTTATATAATCAAAAATGTATATTTTAACATTCCGGGAGTAGAACTCGACTTTGCGCCCTACAGTGAAATACTCGCAAATTATCGAGCCTCACGCCCGTCGTATTAAAAAATATTGTATGGAATAGGGGCGAAATATCTATCTGCAACGAGTGCGATTGCCATCTTCTTTGCACTAACTTATTTTGTATGATTTTACTACACAGCAAACCTAGCAGATACGAAATAATAGCAATTTCATCCATTTCAAAAACTTTCAACGTTTAGACGCTATTTTGAAATGAATAACAAAATAAATCAAAATATGTGAATGTATAATTTTGAAGTAAAAAAATCGGGAACACGGTACTGATAGGTCAGAAGGTGATCTGAAACGGATATCATAGTTTTAAAACTGCATTTAAAGAAAAACGTGGCTAAAAATCACGGTTTTTTCAATATTTTTGTAAAAAAATGTGGTAAACGTCATTTCTTGAAAATTTCAGTAGCTTCAATCGAAATAGCGACCTCAAAACTAGATGTTTTCATTTTTTTTTAAATTTTTATGGTATTAATAAAACGATGCTGAAATCCGGATGTTAATTGTGCACATTTGGGACTTATAGGGTTAATATATAGGTCTCTACAGTATAGTAGAACTAAAAAGACACATTCTTTTGTCATTCTTCAAGTGTCATTGACAAATATATAAATTTCATTATTGTAATAATATATCTAAATTAAATAGATTAAATATTGACATAATAATGATTAATTGTAGAAAATGAAACTAAAATGCAAATATCAAATGCAAATGACCATACAGTATAGTCGTTACTATGTCATAAGATAGTTCCGTCATTCCATCCATAGTTATAGCTATATAGTAAAAAATTTCTTTCATTGTTTATTGTAGTTAGTACATTGAAAAAAAATAGCAATTTTTTTTTAATATATGTAGTTTCCGATTAGCACCTAAATATTTATTTAGTCAATGCAAACTACAAATTGTGCTTCCAACTTCATCATGATACCGATTCAACAACATTTAGTTAATTCAACTAAAATGTATTTGGCATTACTTAATATTTGTCCGCTAACAGGCAACCACATATTTGATAAATATTACTAATTTCTATCATAAAAGAGCATTCTTCCTCTTTTGACCTCTTATACTTTATACCAAAGTATTTTTTGTATCTGGTTCAGCAGTAGTGGATAACAAGTTAATACAGTTTACTCGTCTCAGCAGGTGTTTCAAGTAATATAGCGAACGTCCAAGTGTCTATAATCTTGCACGTGCGAATAATGAAAGCTTGGAGATATCGAAGGTTAACCGGAAACCCGACACAAAATTAAAGCCATAACTGGGACAAATGTGTTCACCAAGTATCGGTCTAAAATCGATTGCATCGACTGGTGATCAGGAACGTCCTTTAGCTGTAGTTTGCTTATTGTGCATTATTTGCATTGTTCTCAAAGCTTTTTCCATCCTGGTGACATTATCTTTACGAATGCGTTTACACGATCGTGGAGATCTTTTTCAAATCAAGACGATGACGGAGGAACGGTCTTTCTATTATTGCCTGTAATGATGGTTGTCGATGACCTTTCGACATCTAAAAGCGATGGAGTTTATCGGGGACGGGTTAGAGGTGACGGCTTAATTTGGAACGTTCTGGCTACAAAGTAAATTCGACTTGGCAACAATTGCAATCGCAGCACTCCGTTATCGCGATCACTTGTTTACTTTATGTACAATCGTAAACAAGATTTTCGAAGCGAATGTGAAAGTGCCGGGTGTAACCAAAATGCAGCAACGGGAGCTGCGAATGATGATTCTGCTCCTTTTTGTTTCTGGGTGGTCTTATTTTAATGGGCGCGACGCAAGCACCTTTGGCCAAATCATTTTTGTAATTGGACTTTCGAAAACACTTAAAGTAATGATGAGGAAAAACATTTTAAACAAACATTTCTTCTTCCCAAGCCAAATGTTTTTCATTAATTTTCAGTACACGGTAACTTCTTAGGCCTATGTTTCAGAAAGGTGCAATTTGGTATGAAATTTGGCAGTTTACTTACTTTTTCACATTTATTTAAAAAATCAAAAAACAATGTAAACAAAAATTTATAAAAAATTCCAAGTTTATTATCATAACAAAAATTAGATTTGATTGAACATATTTATATTTGCTTCTAATTCAGTTTTCGACATTGGCAAAAAATTGTTCCAACACGCTTTTCTTTTTTAAGGGCTTTAATTTATATTATTTATATAAATTGTATGCTTGCCTTAGCTACAATGTATAGAGATAACTGAATTAAGGTGAGGACAATATAAAATATATTACTTGCACTTTGTCGCGGAATTAGAAACTTATATCGCATCTTCTCTATCCTCATTACTTGTGAATTTCTAGATGTAAATCTGTGCTTATATTGTGAAATTCTATTACTGGCAGACAGTTTTATTAGTAGCCAATCTAAACCTTACCTTTTTAATAAATAGGAGCACTGCGTCTCTACCAAATCAAATACATAATTGCCAAATATTACGTTCGATAAAGTGCATTATGAGAAAAGTGGTTAAATTTTAATATAAATGTATTTTTCATAGTTAGAAACATATTTAATGACTCTAAATAAATCTCATTTATCAGTGCATGTTCCGTTTCTAAAACAAATAATTAAATAAATATTTTATACTTGATTACATTAACAATTAATATACTTACTTATTATGCATTAATGGTGTGCATCGTATCATTATTTTCAAAATCATAAAAATTGAATTTTTATATTGGAAACAAAAACATTAATTATATAAACAAAATCGGAAATCCTTCTGTACACAAAATTATTATTTACAAATTAACAATAAATTAATTAACAGACACAACTACATAATAATTTTTTCGCCATTATCACGGATAAATACACCAGGAGTGCACAGGCACCGTAATGTGCAGTAATAAATATGTATTTAGTTTTATTGGTTCGTTTTGACGTTTCTATAGGATCTTTCATGTATATCGTTCTCATTCCGATAACGAAATGAGGAATGTATTCATTCCAGTCGAAATTTCGAAAATCGCAATAAAATAAGTCTTTATCCACTGAATTCATGCGGTCACACATCTTAAGCGTTTTTTCTACATGAATTTTCCAATTTCCATTCATGTAATAATTTATTTTGCCCAAGTGTCTATTAAATTTCCAGAAAAATGGAGTCAATCTGTTAACGAGAATATATTAGGTTAAAATGTCACAAACATAATTGTTAACATTTTCAATAATTTTACTATTATTAGTTCATTAGCAACTGACATTCAATAATTATTTGTTAGATATTCTATCAAAACTAATTATACTTACTTAGGCGTTTGACGTTTATAAATGTAGAGTACAATATCTCCAAGGACGGCAGGAATACCATGATATAAGTAGTGGAGTATAACAAATTGCCAAAAATTCGTACAGAATACCACGAACGGTAGCCAAACTAATGAGCTCGGAGGATATTTGTAACCAACGTCATAACATCCTTTAAAAAACGTATCCAGACGAATTGGTTTGACTACACTGCTGCCAAAATTAAACATGGCAGCTTCTTTCTTGCTTGTTTCTTGTTCATTTTGTTGTTTCCTATGGAATGATTAAAAATTATTTCTCAATTTATTTTAAACATAATAAAACATAATCTCTTAAGGTAAATCTTTGGCTATGTTACCTTATAGTGAAGTCCAAGTGCGATCACAAAGTAAAAAAAGAAAAGAGATTCGTAAAAACTGAACGTTACCGTATACATCAGTTTATATCTAAGAAAAAATAAATACTTAAAAACATGATAGCTAACCCTTGAGTCACTCATCGAGCTTAGCAAAGAATAATGGATTAACACTTTCGTGTTTTACTTAAAATTTGTTCATAGAAAATTCTGTTGAAGGCAGAACCAGATACAACGTACAGTGAATACCTTCAGTGAAATGATCATGTACATAGAACCTTCTGAATCATTGAAATAAGTAAACGTAATATAATAAATGAAGAGATTTTAGAAAGATAATGTTTTCAATAAAACAATATGTATATCAAGGTATGTATACTCTTCTTGTTTGATTTTCTCAGAAGATCAATGAATATTTAGAATCATGAAGAAATATTGCAATCAATCTTGGGGTTTATCGTCTGCTGCACCGCGTTATTCTGCTGAAGACTTTGTTTCTTGTTTTAATGATAATATCATGAGTACGATATACTTCTAAAAAAGTGACGATTTCTTCAGTAAAAAAGAAAGAGAAAAATGTAAAGCAAGAAATCACTTATTCCCAGATTGCAGCTGCCCTACATTGAATCATATTCCCAGTTTTCAGAAATTTGTTTTCTACGATTGGAAATTGGATTTAGACACACTAATGGCGTTATTACAAAAGTTAAGACTATTTATTGTCAGTCAATGTTTCGTCATCGATTGGAATTATGAGACTCTTTTGCACTTACTGTTGTTCGATGGTATACCACGTGGACGCTATATATGCATTCGTACACATATCTGCAGGTGCTATATCCATTGGATGTCCTTCAAATGGAACGCAGTGCACTATACCCATAGCTGTGCCAATCATGGCCGCCATAGGTCCATTGATGTTACCACACCAACCTACAAGTGGTTCGTTATGTGTTGAAAGCACTGAAATATAAAATTAGAAATAAATTAAGAAGCTTTCGATTTTTTTAAGTTCTTTTCTCATGTTTAACTTAAGAATCCGAGGGGCGGGTATCAATTCTGCAAATATAAATTTTCACACTAACCGGTTTGAACATAGTTCTGTTTGGGCAGCAGATCTATTAGACACAGTCGTGTTCGGACACAAGATATCTTAGGCACAGTCCCGTTTAGATACAAGATCTATTAGACACAGTACCATTTTGACACTCGTCTTTTGCACACAATCCCGTTTAGACAAAAGATGTATTAGACACAGTCTCATTTAGACACAAAATTTATTAGATACAGTGCCAGCTAGACATGATATCTACTAGATACAATCCCGCTTGGATACCAGATTTATTAGACAAAGTCCCCTTTTGACATGAGATCTTTTAGACATTGTCTCATTTTGACACAAGACCTATTGGACACACTCCCGTTTTAACAAGAGATCTATTAGATAGAATTTCGGTAAATTTGCTCAAAGTTTCAACGGTTGTGTTTTGTGTAAAAGGTGTTCTAACAAATTTCATAAAAGATTTATCTGACAGAAGATAAGTGTTTTTTAACATTTCTTAATCGATTTTTCAGAAAAATATTTTCAAAAAACCATGGATTTTTCAAATGTATTTTATCATTGAGTCTTCTTTTTCTTCCTTTTCCTGGCTTGAAATTTAGTTGCTCTCAACCGAACCAATGTAGGACGAACGCAATGGTGAATCTCAAACTTGAATTTTTCAACGTAGCCTATTTGTTTTTTTTTTATATAAAATCAGACATTTTTCAAATCAGGGTATTGAATGTATTGTGAGATTTTTAAAATTCAAAATGGCGAATTAAAAATAGCGGGTTAAATTTGGAAAATTCTCAATCGGGGTTTTTTTGGACCGCGGAATATGAATATAATCTCAGTCTTTTAAACTACAAAATAGCAAATTTATAAAAGCAATAAAAATTCTATAAAATGAGGGAAATCAAGTTGAAAGTGACTAGTTTAAGAAATATCCACATTTGCTGCGTTTTTTCCAAATTTAATCCACTAATTCGAATTTAAAAGCCGTACATTATAGGTTACATTTAGAAAATGTGTAACGAATACGACTTTATTTTGTTTACTTAAGTAATATAGCAAATGTAAAGAATTCCATTGCCATTCATTTTTTTTCAAATTGAACAGCTCAACTTCAAAATGTTCTAAACACGAATCTATTTGAAATTTTGACATAGGACATTTCCGTATTATTTTTACATAATCGTAATCTTTAATTGTTCCGCATTAATATAACGCCACACTTAAAGAAAATCTCTTTAACTATATTACTAAACGATTCAACGAAAAGTTACCTCATAAATGCATTTCTATTTTTGTTATTGGAATCTCAAATTACTTGCTAGATCCCATACAATGAGTTTCCGCACTAAATTTAAAAGCACAAGTTTTATCGATGGGGAATTTTAGTTTTTATTCAGGATCGAAAAATATATCGTTTTTCAAAAATCTCCGTAGTTTAAGAACTTTTTCGCTCAAAAAGCTACTGTGGTAGGAATATGTGTGCTCGAGACCTTAACTTAAAAATGTACATAATACGAATTCGATAAGAATGGTGAAAGCATCCACAACGGCGACCCAAACACTAGAAAATCGACAAAATGTTCAGAAATTTTCTATTCAAAAAGGAGAGGTTTTCCAAACAAAAATTTGTTGAACAAAAAATTCTTATAAGTGGTCAAAGAATACGCTGAAATGTTTAGAGACTTTTGTAATCTCGTGTCTAAACGGGGTTGTGTTTAATAGGTCTCTTGTCAAAACAGGACTGTATGTAATAGATCTCGTGTACAAACAGTAGTTGTGTCTAATAGATCTCGTGTCTAGCCGGGACTGTATCAAATAGATCTCGTGTCTGAACAGTGTCTAATAGATCTCCTGTCTACGAGGGACTAGGTCTAATAGGTCTCTTGTCCAAACAGAACTGTATGTAGTAGATCTCGTGTATAAACTTGTGTCTAATGGATCTCGTGTTTAAACGAGACTGTGACTAATAAATCTCGTGTCTAAACGGGACTGTGTCTAATAGATCTCCAGTTTACGTGGGACTAGGTCTAATAGGTCTCTTGTCCAAACAGGACTATATGTAGTAGATCTCGTGTATAAACAGTACTTGTTTCTAATGGATCTCGTGTCTAAACGGGACTGTAACTAATAAATCTCGTGTCTAAACGGGAGTGTATCTCATCGAGCTCGTGTCTTTTAAATAGGACTGTGCCTAATAGATTTAGTGTCTAAATGGAATGTGTCAAATAGAGCTCGAATACAAACGTAGCCATGTGTAATACATCTCGTGGCCAAATGGGACTGTGTCTAAACGGGAATACACCGTAATTTATACATATCTAATTGTTACCCGCCTCTGGATTTCAGCTAGAACCCAGTCTATATTTGGTACAAATCTAATCAATTCTTTAATCGAGTTATCCAAGCTGGGTACCAGCTGGGACTGTGTTTCTTTCGGGTCAAAAAGGGCCATTTTTACTCGGGCTTTGTATTCGAATATCGACATACACATCGCTGGAAAGATAATCCAATATTTTCTAAACAAAAATTATAGGCATCGATATGTTTCGAATCAAGTCTGAAGAAAAAATGGAGTGAAAGCAAATTTAATATTTGGCCTTTGAAACATTCTACCATTTAAGCCATTGCATCATATGCAATTAAATAGAAGCTGGTCATTGACTGCTGGGATTTCGTATAGAGACTAGAAAAGAAAAACAAGAAGAACCTTGACTGGGTCCAGGGGTGAGGAAAGATGGTGCCAATCAGCCAATCCTAAGTTCAGAAGCATTATATCAACCGAATTGGGCACATTAAGATATAAGCCAAAATTACAATCAAAATACATATAATTTACTCATGAAAAGGAGCAAAGTAGGTGGGAAATCTTTGCAGAACTGACCTAAGGGCGATAGTGGCAATCTCAACCGGATTCTAGGGTTCTATGAAAAACTAAAAATAGACTCAATACTGTCGTTTTTAGTTGCAGGGGTACGGTAAAAAAATTAATGTCACATACCCCAACCCCGAAACTCTTCAGAGTGATATTCATCTTTGCTTCATTTCAGTGTAATTTGTTAAATTACCATAAAATAACAATCATTTACGAAATAAATTTATATTAAGAAAGAAATCATTTAATCGAGGAATTCAAAGCAAATATTGATTGGTAGATGTCATTGACCCTTCTCTGACCTGTAAATTTATTTCTGGACGATTAATAGTTTACTCGTGAAAAAAATGTTCTCGATGCCGAGTGCGTTGTCGAAAGCAGTCCCTATCATGCTAACTAAAGTAATTTGAAACATTATCTTACTCTCATACCAAAAATTATATGGTTTTAGCTGTATCTTTTAATTCAGCAGCTCATAACTGATCAAAGAAAAAAGTGTACAAATTCGGACATCACTCCGTTAAATCAATGAAATTTCGTAAAAATATTTCTAGCGTCTATTTCTGAAAGTAATGCTATACAACTAGCTGAAACTATGCAATGACACTCACCCACACTAGGCCTATAAACGCCACATGCAAATTTAGCTGTCTCTCCACATTGTCTAACCATGTCTTCAGCAATAGCTTTCGTAAAGACATAATTATTGGGCCAGCCACCACGTAAAACCTCCATGGCTTCTGCTGTGATTCCTTCTTTGTTTTCCGTATCCGCACGGATGATGTCCTCAACCATTTTCATATCAGCTGGTGATCTGTAGAATTTTTCTTCTATATGCTGCTGATGACAATGAGAATACGCAGTAGACATGTACATAAAAATCTCAAGGTTTTCACAATTTTTAGCTATCTCCAGCAGTTTTTTGGTTGCTAATACATTAATTTGCAAGGCCACTGATATTTTTTCATCAAACTTTGTAGTTGCTCCGGTATGGAAAATAATATTTACTTCTCTCTCTATCATTCTTTGATCTTCTACTGACAATCCTAAATCACTTTTTTCCAAGTCACCTGGTATTAAAACTATTTTTTCTTCGAAATTTGGCGACTGTTTCCTTAACAGATCAAATACCTGTAATTTATCAAAGTAATAAATAAACCATTTTTGGTATGTTTAAAGAACGCGCACATATTATATGATTTACTAAAGTTTAGCTATTATCAATGTAATGAACTCAATTCGAATTATATGTACTTACAATATTGCTATAAGTTTTTTTTAATATTTCCAATACTGTTAGGCCTTTTTTAGGTCTAATGAGCACAAAAATCTTCTTTACTTCAGGACAGCTTCTAAGCAGTTTCTCTACTGTTAACTTTCCCATGTATCCAGTAGCGCCAGTCAAAAGTACAGTTTTTTCAGCAAAGAATTGGCGAATTTCGCTTTTTTCGTAATACGATGCAGCAACAGACTCGACGTCACTTTTCATTTTATCGGTCATTTTAAAAACCTGCCTGTGGAATGAAACCAATTATTTCACCAAAGTTAAACCATTCGAATGAGATAACAGATTTATTTTAAACCTAAGTAATTTGACACATATAATAAAGCCTAAGACTTATTCCACGTGAGAAAGACAGTGACTATATTTTTATTGGCTGATTCACAGAATAATTAAAATGATTTTTAAGATATTCGAGTCGTAGTAAAACCGACCAAATAGCATAACTTACTACTGCCTATTTTGAATAGAACCAAAAGCAGTTCACTTAGAGGTAATTAAAATTCTTGATGTAATCGATAAGCGTCATCTTTTTCATTTCAATCACAAATTTCAGTATGCCGGATATTACGCAATCGATTAATTTTTAAAACGAACAACAAACAAGTGTTACTAATGACACTAAATGTTCGCAACAGGCATAATAAAATTAAGGAAAAAACTATCTAGAATAAAAAAGAGTTGGAATTATCGCCGGACCAAAAAAATTATAAAAAGGGCAATTTCTAAACAAAATGTCCCAGTTACTGTTAACCCTTTGAGCCCCAGACATGTCACTTTTTGTATGATTAATTCAATTCCGAAGAAATTCGGCAGTAAACAAGTAGATTTAATTATCGTTGCTTATGTTTTCGGGGTCACTGATTCCGAATCCGATGTGAGTTTTTCGAAATTCAAAATGGCAGATCCAATATGGCGGACAAAATTTTGACAATTTGAACCAAATTCGTGAAAATCTATACTAGGGGGGTTTTCGGGGTCGCTGATTACGAACCCGAAGTCGGTTTCCTGAAATTCAAAATGGCGGATCCAATATGGCGGACAAAATTTTAACAATTTGAGGCAATTTCGTGAAAATCCATACTGGGAGTTTTCGGGGTCGCTGATTACGAAACCGATGTCAGTTTCCCGAATTTCGAAATTCAATTATTTCCACAGAATTATTGTATAGTAAACTAAAAATGGTTACTCTATACATATATGTTGCTAAAATAAATTGAGGGAAGTTAGCTGTATGATTTATTATTATTTATTGAATTATATATGACTATTTATACTTATGTGTAACTATATAAGTATATATAACATGTTATGAACATCTGTAGAAAAATCACACATAAAGCTTAATGACAAATATCTACAAAGCTCGCTTTCTTGTCACTAAGTACGTTTTCAAATTTCGAGACAATGTTTGCTCTCGTTATAGAAATTGGGTTTCCTATAGTATGTAAGCGGAAAACCCGGAAAATCTACTAATAATGATATTCACAAGTTTCATTCGATTTTTCCAAATATTGTCCGACATCTTCGTCTTGGCATTTTGAATAACAATTTCTCTGGATTTCTGCAAATATTCTTCACCATATTAGATCCTCCATTTTGAGTTCCGTAAAACTGTAAACAGATTCGTAACCAGCGATCCCCAAAATCCTCAAATAACGATTTTCACCAATTTTTCTCAGTTTTTCAATACACTGACCGCCATACCGAATCTGCCATTTTCAATTTCGAAAAACTGACATCGGATACGTAATCAGCGACCCCGAAAACCCCCCAGTATATATTTTCACAAATTTGTTTTAAATTGTTAAAATTTTGTCCGCCTTATTGGATCCGCCGTTTTGAATTTCGAAAAACTGACGTCGGATTCGGAATCAGTGACCCCGAAAACTATGTGTACCGTACGCTTTGAAATAATTAGTATATTCTTTTAAATGTGGGTCTCAAAGGGTTAAAGATTACCCAATCAGAAATAAGTAATATACAGAATAAATGTAGAATATATTTTACTGCTCTATTTTTTATTGTCATCGCTTTTCTTAACTTTGTTATGAAGGTAATGTTGGCAGTAACGTAATTAGTAAAGACGTTGAAGTAAAATGAATTCAATGTATGAACCTATTTAATATCCTGATGTTATTAAAATATTTTTTCATGTCTAAGGAGGGAGAAATAATACGTAACTTTAGCTACTATAATATTAACAAAAGCAGATTTAACTTAATCTGAAACGAATAAACAATAAACCTGAATTTTTAATGCAAATGTGACAAAAACAGGAAATTTTAAACTTATTATATATACCACATTTAATGGTAACATTATTATATTGTTTTAAACCTTTCGTCTAAAAGTGTCAAAACTGTTGCAGTACTTACTAAAAAGTCTGACCTAAAAAATCTGACCTCCGATAGTGATTGTTCACAACAGATTACAGACAAAATTAATAACGGAATATAAAATATATTTTTTTTTTGTTTATATATTTCAATTTTGCCGAGTCTTTAATAATAGTGTAAAAAAATTGCACTATTCGACTAATTATTAATGAAATAATAGCGTTTCAAAAAAAAGTTCCCTTAGCCCTTCTAAAATTCTGTCATTTTTGTTGTGAATTTGTGAAGTTCGTGATTATGATTTCTTAAACATTCTAACAAATAAATTAGATCTAAAAACTTGTTTTTAACTTGTTCTTTTTAACTTGCAAGGAACAACTAAGCAATCAATATATTTTGGAACTAACGTAGTTTTCCCCTGAAATATGTCAGTTCATTTTAAAAGAATTTTAAACTGTTTTTCAAATTTGATGATTTAATTTGTAAAAATGAGGATTTAATTGACAACGGAGCGTATAAGAATAATTTATAATATTTTGTGGTTAACTTTTGGATAGGATAGAACATCATAAAAAACGAAACTTAACTTGAAGAAAAAAATTAATGTAACTTTTCTTGTACAAAATTTGGTGTCTTTTTTGTGCGACAAATTTTATTGTTCAATCAATATTTTAAAAATAAATGCAAAAAACTGAAAAATAACAGGACTTTTTATGTTTAGCGTCAATTATGTCCGAAGGCCAAAAATGATTATTTTATTCATCAGTAGAAATAAGCGTAATCAGTTGAAAATACAGAAAAATGACACGGTTACATATTTTATTTTCGGTGTTTGAACTTTTCTAAGAGTTTACGATCAACGATCACAATTGTTAATAATTTTGGGTTAAATTACAGTATTGTGCGATATTTAATGAATGCTTTATTTATCATCAAAATTAAAATGGATTCATATTGAATTTCAAATTACATTCATTCCTTAATACAGTCTTTAAAATTTGTAATCTACATTGCTACTGCCTAGTAGGCAATCACTAACAAAGTGAATGTTAATCACAGAACAGGGTGAACAATCACTGTTCAATCTGTAAATTCTTTTCTAATTTAAATTAATATGCGGTTTCTCATTATTTTCCGATAAATGAAATATTTTAGACTGTTTTTCAGTTTAGTTATGTCTTACTTGAATACTCTAACATTTAGAATTTATATAAATAAGTAACCTGTTTAAACTGATAATCGATGTATAATAATTTATCTGTAGAGGAGGGTGAACCGGTAATCCAAGGCACTGCCTAACTTAAACTAAACAGCGGAAGCCTCGTGTTATAGTTTTCACTTATTAAATGGCACGTCTTTTTTCCGTGGCATATCTGTCAATGTACCAATCATGAATTATTAATCGATATGCACCCACTTTTTTCAGTTTGCATGAAAATTAGTTATCGATTGAGCTCTTTGTTTCACTGACATTGAAATCATTATGTCGCAAAATTACTTCGACCCAGACCTTAAGTCTGGACGAAGTATTGAATTTGGTCACCTCGGGCAAAAAAATTACCCTATAGTTTTTCATCAAATGTCCACGTTTCAGACCCTAAGGAAGCCAAAAAACGAAAAAAAAAATTTGTGTCCGTGATCTTGTACGTACGTACGTACGTCCCGTTTTTATGTCTCGCGATATCGCGCACACGGTAAGGCCGATTTAAAATTTGCTGCTATATTTCAGTTTGGCATGGTAAAACGCAGATCTGATTAGTTTTTGGAGTATATCCATACAAGATTACTGGATGGTCGGTTAAAAAAACAACAAAAAAACAAGTTTTTTGCATTTTTCGTTTTGAAATACAAATCACACAAAAAAATGTTTCAAACAAAAAAGATAGAGCATCGAATTCTCTACAAAAAAGGTTCTATACATTTTTTTCGAAAAACCAACAGTAATGTCGTAAAAACGAATAAACATGAAATTTATTTTTTAAATACGCGTCTTGGCATAACTTAGATCTGATTAGATTTTGGGGGAGATCTACCCGTCCATTACTAAACAAAATTAGCCCCAATTAAGTTTCTTCGTTGTCTTTTGCATTTATTTTGTAAAAATACAAATCTTATTAAAAAATGCTTCAAACAAAAAAATAGAGCATGAAATTCTCTACAAAAAACGTTGGATGCATTTTCTTCCTAAAGTCAACTATAATGCCATAAAAACTGTTTAAAATGTTTACGACTATTGTCGGAAAAAGTATTGAATTTGGTCATCTCGGCAAAAAAATTAGCCTATAGTTTTCATCAAACTTCGACGTTTCGACCACCTGCCCCCCCCCCCGGGGTAGTCTTCGCCAGCCCCTCGGGCGCGGTGATCACCTACGGGCGCATAAATTCTTTTACGCCCTTAATACAAAAATAACTATTTCCATATACCTAAAAGATGTCTTATAGATATCTAAAAGATATCGGTCAGAGATCTTTTCGGCACTTTCAAGATATCTTTGACGAATTATATGTATATATATATATATATATATATATATATATATATATATATATATTGTATATATAATATCATAATAATACAGACAGTAATTAGTAAAACACAGTAAACATGTAATATGCATCGAATAGTCTATTACAATACTAGTGCTTGAAGTAAGTGTTTTGCAACTTTTATTTATTAATACTTCGGCTGGCCTGTTGTCGGGGTCGAAGTTTTGAAAATGCTCATTTTCAATTTTCATACATATAAGAAACACTATATTGTTGTAACATATCTATCGAAGCCACTTAGACCTAAATATGATTGGACCCCCAAATATCAATATAATTTTATAATATAATTGAAAGCTGTTAGTAAACAAACCAGTATTAAGGAATAGCCGACTCTCCACTGGGTCGAAGTTTCTGAGCGAGCGAAGCGAGCGAGGCACCACGCCAACACTAGTTTTCACTTGCATTTCCATTTATAATGTACATAAGATAGATATAGTCTTTATCACTTTTTTAAAATTGTCATGCAGTTTTTTCTTTATTCATTTTAACTACAAGAAGAAATAAATAACAAATACAAAATTGTCTGGGTTCTTCCAAAAAACCAGGTTTGTGATAATCACAATCCCAGAAGTTTGTGTTAAACCCAAAGGAAAGTTTCAATACAAGTTTCAAGACAATCACAGGAAACAAAAGAAGGTTGTGATGATCCCAAACCCTTTGATTTGAGGTTGTGATTATCACAAACCTGGTTTTTGGGAAGAACCCAGATAATTTTTTCCCGTGTAGACGAAAAAGTAAACCTTGTAAGGTGCCAAATCCGTAATAAATTAATGCTTCGTACATTTTATCACAAATAAAAATATACAAAGAAATGTTACTGATGAACTGTATTTATTAATATTAAAAAAGTTATTTCTTAAAGGATATGATGTGTTACCGCCTTAAATTCCCACTTTCTTAAATTAAAATTAAAAAAAAAAAATAATTACATTACAGAGATATTTGTTATTGATTATGAGAAAAAAATTGTTATTAGTTTATTCTTACCCGGATCAAAGTTGACATCTGATGAATTTAAAAATGCTATTAAAATTGATATTAACATGACGTTGTCCTATTATGACCTGACATTTTAATTCACATATCTTTTGACTCACGCGCATATGCCGTGAATATCTTGCTTGTGTATTAGGAGGAAAGATTTTCGAACGCATTGAAGTTAATCGGTGACGCATTTTTCAGTTTATGAATTTCAAAACGTAACAATTAGAGATTACATGACTCCTCCTGAATTTGATGTACACGCGTGATATAACCATTTTATAGAACTAAAAACTAATATACGAATGAACAGGTCTATAAATAGTCTATTCCAAGTAATCAGTTATTAAGTATTTTACTGCACGATAATTTCGGAATAAATTTTTAACAAACATTCATATAAATGAAACAAAGAATTTTGACATAGAAGCCAATAGCTAATCGGTAATTTCATTCTATTATATACAGTAGTTTGTTAATTTTTGTTGCCGTACAATGCAAACAAGAGACACAAACAAAATAATAATTAGGATTATTACATATGTTCAGTAACTTTCACTGGTCAAGTAAATGCAAACAGATTTTTTTAGATATTATTAACAATACCTTTTTTGCTTCTTCTATTAATTTAAATGATGGAACCGAATTACTTATTGGAATAGTAAACCCGTATTAGTAACGGCTTAGCAGAAGGATTCTACTAATTGAAGTTAGTAAGACGTCTACCAAATAATTTTACTATAATGTAATGTAAGGTCTGAATGTAGAGCAATCTACATCGCACTTTAGTATACTGTAAAATTTCACTATTATGTAGGCCTGATAAAGCATAGTTTATTAAACCTTGATCAGCCTATGATCAGATATTACTCGCGAACTCATAAGACAAGCGTCATTGACTCTTCATCAGAGACTGAACAGTAATTATGAACTCGATACGACGAAGTGCGTTTTCGGATCAGGCCCTGATCAATATTCAGGAAGTTTGAATAGAGTTCAGCTGGGGTTAGTACGAATGAATGACTAAATCTAATCTTATTTAAACTAAAAGTTAAGTAGGGTATTGCAAATATTCTTTTATTTTTGGGTACACACTGTTACGTTATATCAGGCCTCTGCGATATACAATCACAATCTGTACGTGATGGTTAACATGTTTCGAATACAATGAATAATAGTTTTTAAAAAATATGTAGTATATTTACATAGTGATTTCTGACTCTCAGTACTTCGTAAAACAACGGTAAAATATTTGTCATGGATTGTAAGTGTGACAAATTGAATATTACATAATATCGGTATAGTCATTACAGGGAATGTAAATATTGCGCAAGGTGAAAAACTGACTTTACATGTTCCCTATCAGATTTGTCCATAAAGTGAATAATTTTACGTTAGTTTGTTACGCAAACGATTTTAGAATAAACCTGATATTAACATCGTGCTCGCTTACAATTCCGGTTGGATTCGATATGTCGTCCGTTGAATGAATACGTGAAAAAAATCATGTTGCCCCAAGCTATCTCACTACCTCTTCGGCAATATTATCAGCATTATATTCTGCTATTAATTATTAATACCACACTAATTTTAACTTCATTCAGTCTTCGTGAAGTTGACGAATAAATATCTCTGTATCGTAATTCGCCGCATATTTTTTTACGAAAAACTTAACTTGTTGATAAGAAAATCAGCCAAAATGCAGACATTAAAATATCGGTTTATTGATAATCGTACTTTTGTTATCGACATCTACTTGCCACAGTAGAATCGGATGTATTAATCCAGTCATAATACATATATATGTATCAAACGATTATTTATCAATGCACGACGATGACCCTTCGTCTTGGTCTTTGGATTACCTATCACTAATAAGACGATCAAAGATGGAAAAAATTGGCACAGTAAAAATAACCGACGCGACCTCAATACGAAAAAAGAGATTTGCACGGATATCTGCTGTTAATCTTGGACCAGAATAGTTTTAAATTAACTGTATTTATTTTACTGGAAAATTGACTTGGACGCATACTGTTATTTAGGAATTTTATTTTATAAATATGTACTAGGCATGAGCCACTTTAGACAAAACTGGGACTAATTAAAAATGAATATGTTTGTTTAGACTCTGACGGAAGATACAATGTAGTATGTGCTTTTTGCTTTATGTGTATCTCTTATTATACTTTTTATAATTATTTTGTCCAATTTTTATATTACAGCCATGGATGCAGAAGACAATAATCTTTCTTTATTTACACGACTATAGCGGAAGGGGTGATAAGAAATGTTAAAATTAGGGAATGCGATAGGAGAATTCTGGGAACGAGAATGCACACTTTAGAAGATGAACATTTAGCCACTTTTCTTCTCGACAACAAATTGGGGCATACTTTGCAAAAAACCTACCCTGAAAATTTGTTTAACAATTATTCTTTTAATCTGAATCAGCGAAAAGTACTGAGAATCAGCGTATTTAGATTGATTACAAGTGCATTTGCGACCACTGAAATTTCAGCGATTATAGCAAATTCAATATTATTTTGATGAACCTGAGGAAAAAATCGATTCTTATTTATATGTTTACATGGAATTGGAAAACTTGTATTGCTCAACAGTTATCAAAAATGATTTTATTATTATTTAAAAAGTATATCGATCGTAAACTTTTGTTTATGAAGTAGTGCTCTCACGATAAACATTTAGTTCAAATTCTGAAGGTCACTAATGTATTGTTTAAATATAATATGTGCATGATTGATTTTGGCAATCTGGATTTATTACGAAGCGACAAGCTATTATGCCTTCGCGTGACCTTGAGTCTGACCTGTAACCTTGCGATGGAACATGAAAGCCTAACACAATAAACACGTCCTGGATGTTATATGACCCTTCTCAACAATTTTTATAAACATTTGTGTCTGTAAAGTTAAAAATAACAATGTTTTATGTTTATCCTAATTTAAAAAATATTGGCTGGTAAGAAATATTTTGTTTTTTTGTACTGAATTTGTAAACATTTTTTTTAAATATCTGGATTACACAAAGGAGTAAAAAGTTGACGGTACAGACACATAATAGTGGATGTCGTTTTATGTAGTATTAAAATTTATCTAGTTTTTAAATCCGTTATTCCATCATCGAAGTACAGAGAAAGCACGGCCATTGGTCGTAACGTTCAATCCCTGCCGGAGACCTAATTTGATTATGCGACGTTTTTCAGATTTCTTTGTCCCATTGTTTCGTCCGTTATAATTTTTCACACGCTTATTTTTCCCGCCATATGAATGAAACGTATAATAATTTCATATTAACTTTATGCTGATTTATTGATCAACTTCGAAATGATTAATATACAATTCTTAATGTTTCAGTATAAAGCTGTATTAATTGAATACTACTTATTACAGCTGTAATTAAGAGAACTGCTACAATACTAAATGGTGAAAAAATTAACCAATTCTTTACTTTTTCTGTAGCGTTTATAATAATTTTGAATGCGTTTCTCAAGTTACTTGCAGATAAATCGTATTTAGCGTTCTGCACAGTTATACGTCAATATGTTGTGTTTTTATAAAATATTACTGCCATCTTCTATTAATGAGTGTCTATTTCAAATAATGTAGTCTAAAATACAGAAAAAGTACAACCTTGAGTAAAAAGTTTTTTGAAATTTTAAATGATCCCAACATGGAAGGTTGAATATAGGAAACTTTATATAAATATTAGGATTTTAATTTTTATAAATACAGTAAGTAAACCAATAGGATGACAATAAGTTAGTTTTTATCTAAGAAATAAGCCTTAATAAATATCTGCTCGGGGTTACACTGAATATTGAAGTAAAATTATTGCTCTTTCTCGGTTTTTCTTCCGTAACTAACACACTTACACAATTATAAAGAATATTAGTTATACACGTTTAAAACTAAACAATAAATACCCAAAACGAAATATTGAGAACAGGAAGCATGCAGAATAGAATAGTTTTGAAAGGAAATGCTTGTATTTTATAAAATTTGAATCCCGTTATTGGGATTATATTCAGATATAAATTTGTTTTTATTTACCATTGCAAATTATTTTTCCTAAATATGTAATCGCTGCATTAAATTGTTTTTTTTTTGCATAGTGTGGTATCAATTATACATAAGTATAATGCTTTATCTAATTGGAGATAAGAACCCGAGTAGAAATTTTGGTACGGCCCTGATCAGGTCCAGTTTAGGCTGCCTGAATATATTTCAGGCCCTTATCAAGCTATACTATCAGGGCCTGATCAAGAACATAACGATTTTATTGGTCCGGGCCGGGTCGGATATCCTGATATCCGGCCCTGATCAGGGCTTGGTAAGGGCCTTATGAGTTTCCTCCAAGGTTCGTTTAAATAATAATTAAATAAAATTAAGAATCACACAACAACTGTATGAGTCACTTTCATATACACATTATATTTATTATATATATGTTGTGCGTTTTCTTGTTTATAAAAAATAATTATTTATATTAATATGTTATAAACAATGACCTCAAACGTGGTTTTATACTAAATCCAATTGTGACAGTCGATATGGCGGAGTGCATTATATATGAAACATGTTTTATTGTCTATTACTGTTTCTTATTCTATATAAAAGTAACAATTATATATGCTTTCTACATACTCAGTAAATCCAAATGTCACGTTCATGCTTCTCTTGAAACCAGTTTTGATGATGTTTATAAAAAATTCTCATATGCGGCTACATCCGCACGCTTACCTGATAAAGTTTTACCTTGCAATCCCCTGATCAGCACATGATCAGGCAACAACTACGTTTGCCTGATAAGGTGCAGGTTGTAGTCCTCTGATGAAGACCTGTTCCGGCAGTATTGACTTGCTGCCTGATCAAGTTTTAATCAGTCAATATTAAGACACACTTCATCAGGCACACCTGATTGCTACTTGTTCAGAGCCGGATCCGGGAATGATATAATAACAGATTCTGATCAGTTGTCAGGCCGCCTGAACAGATTATCTGCTCGGGAACCTAATTTTTCTATTTTAAGATTTTCTAACTTATTTGAGGTAAAATAGACAATGGTTGAGTAATTATTCAAGTAAAAAATTGCATTTCTTGATAATATAGAAGATTTTTAATATAACCCTCCTCTTTTTATGGTAAGTTTGGCGGAAACTGACAAAAAATTCACGTTCTTAAAGTTTTCATTCGATCGTTAGTTACCTATGATATATTTTAAAAAATGCGATTTTTTTTTGCTTTTTCAGTCAAAGCTCCATGAAAGGTAGATATTAAAAAAAATGCATTAAATAAATAATAGTAAAATATAATTTTTTCCATGGTGTCATGGCGTCAAGAATTTGATTCCGATTTTTTTTAGTGATTTTCAGACCTCGGCTTTTTGATATGTCGGTTTTTCGGCCCGCACCCTTATTTTTTATACAAAATAGTTGAATTATTATACATACTCTTTACAATCATTTACTTTAAAATTTTACTTTGCAAATACTTGAAAGTATTTTAAAAATCTCACAATTTTTACTAGAAACAATGTCAAATTTTCTTAGAATCGTCTTCTAAATTACCTTCAGACATGATACAATTTTTAGGGCTAGTTTGACCTTATGAATATTAAAACAATTAGATTTTTGTATAGCACATTTATTTTCCTCCTGAAAATGTAACTTCACACTATGTATTGCACAGCTGTACTGTTATTCAATACTAGTTTATGTAAGTGGGAAAAATAACGAGTATGCTCTCTGAGCATCTAGAACATTGTAGATCGTCGAATTAATTTTTCAAATCGTTTCACTGTTACGTTAAGGTGTGACGTGCTTGAAAAGAAACCATTTATCGATGCCAATGTCCCCGATGATGATAGCGGGACTTTTTCCAGCATAATGTCAGACCTAAAGCGCCGATGCGTTATAGGCCATTTGAATGCTAATTCGTCGATTTGCACCTTTGTTACGGGGACAAATATTTTCACGTTCATGGGCACTAACGTAATAATTGCGTAAATGGCTAATTTATGTAAAACATTTGCAACTGATTAAAGGCGCGAATTTACTTTCATCTTTTCTTTACTGTATAATACGTTTTTATTATATTTTCAATTCTGAATCTTAGAACCGGTTTCTCATTAGCTTCTGAGAGCATATTGATTTTTTGGATTTCAGTGTCTCAAAGAAGCAAATTATTTTCCACTATTCGAAAATTAGTCTCAAAAAGAGCAGAAAGGGCCGGAATATTAAAAAAAATGCAACATCCTGATGAACTTGGCACGAAACATTATTCATATCTATCGTAAAATAATTTTGAATTTTGAATTAGGGATATGCGTAATTTGACGATTAAGTCACGTTGAGTAACTCATATCAACAAATATGACGATGTTATGAAGAACAATATATAAGTTCGAAATGTATAAATAAATTATTAATTGTAAAAAATTGTGAATAAATTTTGATCATAAAATTACATTCTGATTGTCTCACAATATTCTCTGTACAATGAAAAATCATATAGTTCATTCAATCAGGTTACAAAATTTTTTTCATTAATTATTTCTGTAGTAAAAGAGAATAATATAGTTCCGTTTACTATTTTCTATACATTCACTTTTGTTAGATTGTAATTTTGCATATTTATTGGTTTATTGATATGTTTTTTTTATGAAGTTATAGGGATTGCAAAAGTTTATTAAATATTGTATAGTTTTATAACAGATTTTTTGGAACGAAATATTACGATGTTGCTTTGATGATGATGTAGAATAATGTTGCTTTTTCAACTAAATTATATACTGCAGCGAGTTTTTCGATTTTTATTTATATTTAGATTATATTTTAGACAAATAGTTTTAAAATGTATCTGAAAAGGTAAAATTTTAACTATAACACGGTAGTATTAAAAATGATGATTATATAAAGAAAAGAGTTTTTTAATTTCTTTTCTATTTCCTACATCAATTTTAGTCATGAATGGTAATTTTTTAATACAGTTATAATCTCATCGACCTTGTTTTTTGGAATGCAGAGAGAATGTCATCTACATAACTAACATTGCAAATAACGATTATATTACAATGTCACTCCTCCTGATTTTGATTACTGGAGTTGGCTAAAATGTTGAGGATATCATACAAAATAATATTTTCACCAATTGAGGGGAAACCGTATTTGAATTTTTATTATTAGTATTAAAAATGGAGTCCCCTTCTTCTATTTAATTCACAAGTTTGAATAATATATTAATACATTAATATCAAAGTTTGATTTAATTCTGTCCAATTCTTCTTCCCAAAAGTAATCCTAAAAGAACCGTGAAAATCATCCGCTTACAGTTCTTTCCTCCTGTAAATACTGTATTCAACCATTCTGTACGAAAGACAATATTTTTAGAAAAAATTACCCATTTCTATTAAAGTCAGATATTCTTGATCTACTTAATTTTATATGGACAAAATGTATTGATTTCTAAAAACTGAGAACAGATATTTCATATATCACATAAAAATTGGATGTTATAACTATTTTCTACTATATTTTTTCAATTCCGAATGTATGTCAATAGAAATGTTGACATTCCCCTATTTCTAAAAATTAATTCAATAATTACTGCTTTCGTACTTGATCAATATTAGCATCATACTACTTTCTTCATCATTGTATAAACTGACTGTTATAAATGATTGAATAGGAATTTTTTTACTCCGAGGTCAGCTAATTACCACCACAATAATCGCTTACCGATTACTCCAAGACCATCAGATCGCAATTACAGATGTCGGGTACAAAATTTCTTTTCGAAAGTTACTCTTTGACGCATCAAGCTGATAAAAACTCTACATTCTCGTACAAATAGCCTGCATCAGACTCGTGAAATGTGATAATTTATATCGAAAACTTCTTTACACACATTTGGTGTAATAAATAAAGCATTGTTGCTTATACGAAACAAAGCCATTAATTACAATTCTTTCACAAATTTATATTACGTAATTATTACATGTTACTCCAATGTTATAACCCAGTGAATATCTCGAACGAGATATTAGCTGAGTTGTAGATAAGGGCGTATAACTCAGTTCAATTACTGGGTCCCTTAGGTGGGTGAGGGCTACTAATGACATAGGAAAATCGGGAATAAGGGTAAATGAGACAATAAGTTAATTGGGTGAAAACAATTTGTTTATTAATAGGTTGAGAATATTTGTTTATGTGCAGGTATAGTGACGTTGTCGGATGAGGGGGAAAGGGGGGGGGGGTAATTCTTTGGCATCCTGCCACTGTTTTTCCTCCCGGGCAAGGTGGAGGGCCTTTACCATTTTTCGGCGCTGAACCTTTTTGTCCTCCTCGGCGGCATTTAACTGAAAAATATTTTTGATTTTTTTTTTTAATAAAGCAATTTTTGATATAGCTTTGTTTTTTTCCAATTTCTTTCCGTAGCAAGAATCTTTGTTTTTTGATAATTGAACTCATGTCCCGTTTAGTTTCTATGTTGGGTTAAACCGGTATGTTAATTTAAAATTCTTTTTATACTCTTTCAGACGAACCTCTAGAGGTCCGCAGGTTTGTCCTATATATGACTTATCACAATGCATACATGATATTTTGTATAAGAAATCTTTGTTTTTCCATCGGTAATGTGTCTTTTCCTGGCCTTATCTGTGATGTATTAGTATTAAAAGGAGTAGAAACAATTTTGATGTTATTGTTTGTGAAAAGTTTCACTTAGGTCTTTGTCATAAGGATAACTTATTGATTTTATTATTTGATCGTTGCTGTTGTTGTTACTATTGTTTCATATGATTTAATATTTTTTTAATGCACTGGTTAATCGTTTCAGACGGATAAAGATTATCTCACAGAATTTTGAAAACTAAACTAGTGTTGGCGTAGTGCCTCGCTCGCTTCCCTCGCTCAGAAACTTTGACCCAGTGGAGAGTCGGCTATTCCTTAATACTCGTTCGTTTACTAACAGCTTTCAATTATATTATAAAATTATATCGATATTTGGGGGTCCAATCATATTTAGGTCCCAGTGGCTTCGATAGATATGTTACAACAATATAGTGTTATATGTTCTTAATATACATATATATTATACATATTCTTATATGTATGAAAATTGAAAATGATTTACAACTATGACCTATGGCCTGAGTCGACGTAAAATTGAAATGAGCATTTTCAAAACTTCGACCCCGACGACAGGCCCGCCGAAGTATTAATAAATAAAAGTTGCAAAACACTTACTGCATGCAGTTGTATTGTAATAGACTATTCGATGCATATTACATGTCTACTATGTTTTAGTAATTACTGTCTGTATTATTATGATCTTATATATACAATATATATACATATAATTGGTCAAAGATATCTTGAAAGTGCGGAAAGATCTCTGACAAATATCTTTTAGATATCTATAAGACATCTTTTAGATATATCGAAATAGTTATTTTCGTATCAAGGGCGTAAAAGAACTTATGCGCCCGAGGAGCTTGGGAAGACTACCCCTGGGGGGTAGGGGGTCGAAACGTCGAAATTTGATGAAAAACTACAGGGTAATTTTTTTGCCGAGGTGACCAAATTCAAGACTTTTTCAGACAATAGACATAAGTATTTTAAACCAGTTTTTATGGCATTGTCATTGAGTTTAGGAAGAAAATGCATAGAACTTTTTTTGTAGAGAATCTTTTTTGTTTGATCTACCATTTTTGAATAAAATTTGTATTTTTACAAAATAAATGCAAAAATCTACGAAGAAACGTAATTGGGGCTAATGTTTTTCAGTAATAGACGGATGCATCTGCGCCAAAATCTAATCAGGTCTCAGTTATGCCAAGACACGTATTTTAAAAAAAAATGTATGTCATTACGCTTATCATTAAAGAATCTAATTTCAACACTATTTATGCAAGAACACTAAGTATTTATAATAATATGTGATTTGTGGGATTTGTGAATAATATGTCATCTAAAGAATTCTTTACGAATGCTCTTATTGTAGTTTTGAAATGGTGTACTTATAGGTGGTTTAGTTTTGTCAATTGTTTCAAAAGATTACTTTATGAAAACTTTTTGAACACTGTTTGTATTAAAGTATTGCTTTAATACGGACATTAAAGAATTCTCAATAAATTCTTTTTCTTTAAAAGTATTTTGATCGGATTGTACATTTCCAAGTCTAAATTACGCATATTCCAAAAAATACATTTAAATAAACACTGATTTTGGATATCTTCCTAAATATAAAAAAATCTAATCTCTTATCTTTTACGTGCAACCATTATTAGTACTTTTTTTTACTTTACCATTTGTAAAAATTTAGTTTTGCGATAGAAAATTTAAAATAAATTAAAAATTTCTCGAAATAAATTTGTTTATTTATAACATATATATTTAGCAAATATACAAATTTCGGATTATCGACATTTCTAATTGCATCATAAGAATGAAGTTTTATGATTATTATCGATTTGGTTTGTTTCAAATGTTTTTGCACTTATTTTTGTAATAAAATATAAACACACAATTATCAATTTGGATATTCAAAGAATTTCTTACTAATTTAATTTTTAATAATACAAATTATTAACTCACATAATAAAAGATTCTCGCAATTAATAATAAAATATTCTGCCAATTAATTCATAGTTTTATAACAATTTTTTAATAAAAAAAGTATCAACTACTGTCAAATTGTATTCATTGTCTTCGTTGGATTTATTATATATGAATGCAACTTTGTTAGTGGTTGAGGTGCTCTATAAATTATTAAGGTAAAAAACGTCTTTCTTTGTTAATGTATATTCATAACTCTGGAGCGAATGCAAAATATTTTCATCTTATCCTTTTTATATGTATATAAATATTTTTTGTTGTTTTGTTCTTTTCTTATATTATTTACAATTTTCTGAATTTTTTATAGTATCAAATACTTTTTCAGAAAATTTTCAGAAATTTTTAATTGCGTCGTTGAAAATTTTTAATTACTTTAAGAAAGAAGATTGTATGAATAATTTATATATCTTAGAGAACATAAAAATAACAAAAAAAAATAAAAATAACAGAAAATAGAATTAAACAAAATTTCCATAGTTAAAAATTATTTAAATCTAACGATGACAATTAATAAATCGTTTCTTTAATAAAAGTTGCACTTAAATAAAATAATTTCTTTTTTAACATTTTTGTTTGAAAATGTCAATCCTTTTTCGCTATTATAACAATTAAATTGTAAATATTTAGAAGTAAAGTGACATAATTTAAATCTTTGTTACGTGGAATCGGTATCAAACTTTCACTTTAGTAAGACAGAGGGCACTTGTGCCTGGCTTACCTTTAGTAGAGAAATCTTCTTTACCGAATGTGAATACAAAACGAATTACCGACACATCCAAGTTAGCATCCATCGATAAAGCAATACCCTGATATACCGTGGATGATAATATGTAATGTTTATAAATATCAAAAGTGTACATATTTTATCGATTACTTCTCCACATGTGGGCGATCTTTCATATGATTAATTTCGTTATGAATTATTTTTCGTATAGGGCACCATGAATTTTTACCTTTCACTTCTCGCTGCATTCTCCGCCTGTCTTGGTACGTATTATTTATGATAGTAATAAACAAGCGCTAATATATATTTATTATTAATTGTAATAAAACATTTTTTGATTTTATAATCAGAAAAATTTTGGCGAATTTAGATAGATATATTTTGGGCGTGGTCATCGGGATTACTGGTTCGGAATTCTCCACCAGTTGGCGCAAAATCATTAATGCATTAATTTCGACTTCCTCCTTAATCATGCACCGACAATTTCGATGCATGATACATAATGCTATCTATACCGAACCATAACTCGTCCATTACTGTCGAAACGAACGCATCCCAAATGCGGCAGAAACTGTATACACGTCGCCTTAAAAATCAATGACACGACGCGACGTATCGCAATTAAATATAAAATTCAGCAATATCAGTGATTGTTTCCATTTGGCTAATTGGAATGAAATGATAAATGATGTTTGTTTTTTATTTTTCAAGGCACATACGGACAGGGAGACAGCGATGATTATACGGATGCGGAGTTGAGAAGGGCGTCACCTTCTATCGACATCTCGGAGGACTTCGATCAGTATGAGATCAGCGAATACGCAGACCCCATCACGCAAAATTACCATTGTACAGTTAGAGACGAAAGTAAAAACGAGACCTTCATACCCGATCCGGTGATGTTGCGATTTTTGGATGATAATGGAATTCTTTCGATACGACCAAAGAAGTACTATTACGAGGTTAATGATGCCTTTCAAAATTATTAGTAATTTAAAAAATTATGAATATCAATTCATCAAACATTTTTTTGTCACTTGTATTTCATTAATTTAATTTTGCCTGATCGTATTCAGAACAAGCGTACTAATATGCTACTTGTATTAGTTATCCGACAAATACAAAACAAAATTTGGAGACTTATTATATTTCCTTCTCAGCCTTGTAAATGTTGATTTACACAAAATAAGAACAAGTTTTATATTGTCGCAATATATATAATCATTTTAAGTTCTATTCAATTTTCTACCTTTACTCATAAGCGTAATAAAATTTCCTACTCATTTTTCTATGTTTATTATAATAGACGTTACTAAAAATACTGATCTACTCTGCAATATATTTAATATACAAATTAAGTATTTGGAGTATTATTTACTTTATTTTGAAATCATTATCGAAACATATTGTAAGAATATTTATGATTATCTCTTATTTTCTTGTATTACTGTACATTCTAAAAGGGTTGGAGTTTCTTGCTCGGTATATTAAAGAGTAGTCAAAATATTTTCTTTGGAGTATACCTAGGATCTAATAGAATAAATCATTAGTAGCACTATTAGGAGACGATTATTTACTAACATGTTTTAGTAAATTTACTACTCTGGATTAGAAATAATTAATGATGAGTTCACCCGACTTTTCATCATTTGGAATTACATTTCACTTCAACCGTTTTAGTGTGTACACTAAAAACAAAATTTCGTGATATTAACTAAATGTGAGGTTGTCGGTTAGCAGACAAATATTTAGTCTGCCCAACTAAATATTGTTCTCACCACTAAATCGTGATATTGAATCAACAACCACTTAGTTCAAATAACTAGATTACGTAGAATTTACTAAATTATTTAATGTGCTATTAGCTCACATTTTGTCACTAGTAGAAAGTTTGTTTGTCAGTTAGTAAATATAAATTAATCCAAAGGTATTCATGATAAAAGGAGCAACCATTTAAATTACACGTACAAAAATGGACATTAGAGGTTAAATAATAATGTTAAGAGTTATTGCGATAAATAAAATTTGACAAACTGAACTCCCATTGTATAATAGACATGAAAGTAGTGAAGAAACTACTTTTTTTGGTAGATAAATTCTACTCATGTTTTTTAGTATTATTATTCAACTTAGTCATAGTTAAATTTACCCCAATGTGTAGTTAAATCTGAACACTTTTTAAAGTTAATGCATTTAATTTCTATAATTCTTTCCATTATACAAATAAATATATTTGTAGTTTGAAGCTACTTTAGAATAGTTGCTGCAACTAAATGCAGTTAAGGGTCTTGCGAATTGTGCATAATAGTTGAAAAAAAATTTACTAAGAATTTTGCTTGAGCTTATCAGAGATATTCTGAATATTGAAAAGAATTGACTAAGATATTTCTCGTTAAAACAAAATAGGGATTACTTATATTCTCTATGATTTAGTAATATAGTTTTCGAATTAGTGATATCTAGTTAGTCAACATTAGGCTAGTAGGCACAGAGGGAAAATTTTACTTTTTTTGACGAGGAATTCGTAGACTATGTATCAGAAATGTGAACCTATCAAAGTCAGCATAGTAAAATTGGCTATTACAGTTTTGTCAGTTTGAAAAGACAAAGACGTTCATCATTGCGCTTTGGGTTGATGTGCAACATTGGGTTTTAGAAAGTTTACAGATACTTTATGATAAAATCGGTTTATATGAACTTCTATATGTCAGAAAATCTACTAATAATGCAGATAGATTTTATATTAGTTACTTTCAATTATTTAATCTTGCAATATTTCAAAATTTAATTATTTGACATGTTTTTCGAGCAGCGATTAAACATGTTGCACATCACCCCACAACCCCCTACTATACACATTTTGTTACTTAATTACTTTTAAAAAAACTCACATGTATGTACACCTCATTCCTAACTATCCAATTTTTTTATTCGTTATTACCTCAAATACATCATTTTAATTTCGTTAAACTGGAAATACTTTTTTATCAAATGAGTAAATAAGAAAAACAATTATGTGCATTGTTATGAATTTTTGTAGAGTTTTTATCTTTAAAAATCCTTATTTCTAAAATGTGCAGTTATTTTACTTTTGTGGTTATTTTTTTTTACAACATAGTGAGAAAATAAAATAAAAAATGTTTCGTTACTAAAGTTATAATAAAACTTGATAAAGAATGTTAATATGTTACGTATTTAAATGAATTATTTAATCATGCAGAACAAGAAAGAACAAGGAAGAGCTTGTCTTATGTGAAAAGAGGACAGAAATCACTTATCTTGAACTAAGAGTTATATCTCGTTTATTGATCAATGCTATACTCTAGAACATTCTTTAATATTGAAACCTGGTCAGTTCTACTTGGAAAAAGTTGACACCTTAACACAGCTTAAAAATGAGTTTCGCGAGATG
Organism: Trichopria drosophilae; assembly: GCA_030407085.1. Taxonomy (NCBI): domain Eukaryota; kingdom Metazoa; phylum Arthropoda; class Insecta; order Hymenoptera; family Diapriidae; genus Trichopria; species Trichopria drosophilae. The sequence goes on along the minus strand of CM059583.1, from coordinate 189,122,595 downwards.
TTTTCTACTATTTTATATGCAGAAAAAAAATCTTAGTAGATGTGACTTTTAAACTAACGTGAATTCAATAGGACCTGAACTGATAACTACTGTTAAATAGTTAAAACCACTAAGAAAATAGTTAGCCGAATATTCCGTTTACTGCTTTAGTTCTGCAGATTTTTCAGTGGAGGTATTGAGAGCAACAAAATGAATTTTAAAACTTATTCCTTCAAAAATAAAAACAACAACTTGTAGACTCAAAGTTTAAAACTTGCAGAGATTTATCCATCTACCAGTCGAGAATTTGTTCTATCTTATTATAATATAGATCTTAAAATGTGAATATTAAGTAGTATGTTAATAGTTAATATTCGCATATTAAGTTGGCAATCAGAATCTTTACTATCGATATCCAAACTTTTGCACGAAAAAAACATGAATCGGGTACGAATGGTAGCTTGAATTAGCTACAAATAGTTTATTTACACATGGAAAATTAGCATCGGGAATGGAAATTCGGTAAGATGTTAAGACATTTAGCTGAATGAAATAACAAAATTAAAACATATAGGCCAACAGATTTGCATTAGTTTTTTTCTTGGTAGTTTTCTGTATGTGTAGCTGCAATATAAATATATCAGAGGTATTCTAAAATCACTGATCGTAAACTAAACATATCATGTTAACATACTGTGTAATGACAGTACCTATAATAATAAGCATAATTATTGCACTATTCTTACCTTTAGTGTTTTCAGGGCACAAATATTATTTACTACTAATTTACCATTTATTAATTAGTCTTGTTCTGCCAATCTATTAATTGTTCATATTAACAACACCACAAAAGACAAACATCAAATTGAATTTGTTGTTAATCTTTTTTACACCAATATGGAGTACATACAAATTTATAGAGCAATAATATTTTTTTACCTATTTTTGCATAGAAATTTGCAAAAATAAACACTAATTATTAACTGTGAAATTATGAATATGAATATACATATATCTTAAAAATATACACACTTTATTTGTATATTAAATTTAGTAATCCGCAGAATATATTAAAATTTACTGTAAGTCGCGAATATAGAGATGATTACTAAATATTTTCTATTCTTATTTATAAATGATAAAATGTAGAGGGTACACTATAAATTGATGAAAGTGAAATTTGAGCCACTCTCTGCTAAAGATGACTTGTCCACTATTTCGAAAGTGGAAATTTCACTTTATTAGAGTGACATGTTTCCGACTACTTTTGATAAACTGAAATTTTAACTTCAGAAATAGTGAAAAGTCACTTTTAGCAGAAAGTCGCTCAATTTTCACTTTAAGAAATTTAGAGTGTAGTCTATAATTCGTTTACGAAAAAACTAAAAATGTACAAAAATTAAAATTCTTATGAGACTGTGAGAAAAGTATATTAAATTTAATGTCAAATATTCTTTATTTAAATATACATTTAAATACACGTTCGTTTAACAACTGGCAACTTTGTTATAGAACTTTTATATACTTGTAAAAATATATTAAATACAGAATATTCCCGTGCGAAATTTCGTTTGTGTTCAATATTGTCCGTATAGAATATAGAAATGATCAATACTCTCCATTTAAATACTTTATTTCGAAATGTTAAAAAAAGGTTATCTGTTAATCGACAGTGTTATATAGAAGCACATATAGTTAATTTCTGTTCATAACGCATTTTACTTTGAATGTTGAAATGGACGCTTGCATCGTATTACATTTCAAATATGCACAAAATATTTGGTGTTCCGTACTTGCAGAAAGTTTAGACAATAAAGTAGCAAAAGTATTTAGAGCCACAAAAACAGTGAATTACATAATTGTTTATGAAATTTTACTCTATCGCTATAACTCATGCTAAATTAATACAAAATAAACACCGACATTACATGTGTACTACAAAAAAAAAGATCTATTAATAATAGAAGGATTTGATCTATTAATAAAAACAACCAAATTATTTTAGGTGCGCTTGTAAAATTCATAAGTAGTATTGAATGATTTAATGAAGGAAAGAAAAATATTTAAAAACCTTATCTAAGAATATGACAAAAAGAGCGTATTAAATATAAACTGCTTCTTTGGAACGCTAGATGGAGCTCAAATATAAAAGTAAATGTTTCTTTAAGACATTGAGCTGAGTGTCGTCTAATATAAGATTAAATTCCAAGAAACGCCACAATAGTAATGTTCCTTGCCCTTTTGGTTTACGTCATCAGATTCTTATTATACAGATATATTATATTATTGTTTTCATTCGGACGCCATACACCTAGCACTCATAGACAACATTTCAGCATTTTTAAAATTGGAAAGAATACCTTTATATAAATTAGACCCTCTTTTTCATTTAGCTGTAACTTAAAATTTCCATTCCTTTGTATATGTCTAATCATTTTCTATATTATTATTATTGGTTCAGTGCGTTTTTATGATCAGTTCAAAAATACGACAAGTACTTGAATATTTATTTAACTACGAAAAATTTCTAAGTACACAGATATCGTTTCGGGTACGCGTAAAAAACCCGACAAATCACATAACAGACACTTGAAAATATAGACATTCAAAAAGCAGAAATTTCAAAATACAGACAAATTATCTGGGTCGCCGTCCTTAAGGTCTCGCTGGAAGGTCATTTCAAGGTCAAAAATGTTTGGGTTACACAGTTAATCCATTGGTCAAACATTTTTGACATTGAAATGACCTTACAGTGAGACTTTAAGGGTGGCGTCCCGGATAAATTGTCTGTATTTTGAAATGTCTGTTTTTTTTAATGTCTGGTTTTTGAATATCGGGTTTGTGAAGTATCCGTTTTGTGATTTGTCGAAAGCTATGTAATATTCTGATGATGATTATATATTTTAATCTAAAGAATAACATGTATTTTTTTTAAGATTAAAAACTAATTAAATTAATAGAAAACAAAGGGCTGTAATTTAAATCAGATTTTTTTTACATTTTAAATTGGACGACATTATAACACTAGACACGTATTAGATTTGTTCACAAGGTAAAATATGCATGCAAATGTGCCTATACTCTGTGTGCATGCATATTTAGTGCCACTGTATGATCCCACCTATAGTACGGTGATAAGCACGATTGGGGATGAGAAAGTAACGCAGAGAGATATGTCACGATCGTATAATCTCAAATGTCAATATTGAGAGTTACAACGATTTTTTGCACCAACCTTGTCACCCCAAGTCATTCATCTTTTTTTATTTGGGTTACACAAGTCGTAGTATGCAGATTAGAGTTGGAAATATTACCGTTGCAAATATTACACGTTTTTAGTAATCAATCAGAGGTCATGCATTTTTTACAAACGTATATACTTCAATGATTCAAGCTGAAATGAGTCGAATTATATACACATTGCTGAAATTTTTATTTTATATCATCCTCCTGCTATTCACACCAGACCTCCCACTATATCGTTCTAGTGATTTCTTGCTTCCTTGCACTGTAAAATGTCTAGGAGAAAATTTAATGAAATGTATTTTTTCATTAAGAATTTAGGAGATTAGATTCAATTTACTCGGTGCTATTACTTTTTAATAAAATCGTGACCACTTGAAACAGGAAGCTGAACGCTAGTTGGAAATGTTCACCTGCGAATCTCGAATTTATTTTAATATTAACTTAACTTTAATATTTACTTTATTTAATTTTAATAATTTTAACTTTAATATTTCGAGATGTTAAAGATTAAAAATAAATATTAAAGACAGCACATATTATAATATTATATCTTTTTATAAAGATACTTTTTCACGAACTACATTTTTCGATGCACACTTATAATAGTTCAAAATTCTTGCAAAACCAATACTTATAATGAAACTAATAATAATATTTAATTGAAAGCGATTTGATATCGCAAAAAGCACTTCTAACTAAAGGAACCACCAAAGTCGTGTGACTGGGATTCTGTTCAAATTTCGATTATAAAAAACTCATCATTATTAATGACAATTGATCATTAACCTTGGTGCCCTAAATCTCAAGAAACAATAGCTTGGTTCCAATTACGATTAAGGCAAAACTACTCAATCGATTCTAACGTATTTTTTTAAATAAAGCTTATAAAAGTAGGCAAAAGATTGTTTAAGTTAGACTTTTAAAAAGTTCACACGTCTCATTAGAAAAGTCACAAATATTGGCAAAATAAGAAATATCGTCGAAAACTGTTTTTTGGGCTTCTCAATTTATTTAATTAAAAAATTGTCGTTTGTCATAAAAAAATGTTAAAAAAAGATTTAAATACAAAGAAAATCTAGAGAATTTGATGTAATTTTTAATTTTTTTTGAAATTCCACTTTTCTTTCTCATGATTTATAACACCATGTAAAATGGACAATATTGTCATTAGTTATGATGATGTTTTGTTGTTCCAAAATTTAATCGAATCTAAGTTAGAAACCTCAAGTTTTCCCTTGATATATATTCGTTGTAAAGCATATTATAAAGCATATAGTGGGATAAAATAAGAAACTCAATCTGACCTAAATGTAGATAAAATACTAACACGAAATATGCAAAAATCACAAAACTTTCAAAAACAATTAGTTATGTGTGATATTATGACGTATCGATAAACAATTATTAATCCATAGGCACAAGAATGTAACAGAATTTGAGTCCATATTTATAGAATCCTAAACAAGGTACGCTTCTGACAAAATGGATTTTGTTCTTTTATTCGAAGGAAAAATGCAACCCGTTAAAAAAAATATTCGATTCAGTATTATTTTTTGTAATGTTAGTATTTAAGATATAATTTGTTGGCAAACTCAGTTGAACTTAATGTCATTTTTCATGTCTGAGTATTATATTTTTACAAACATCTATCAGAAAATGAAAATGCTATAAAAGCACAATATGACAATTGGGTATTAAACTTATTGTCATATTGCCATGTGTTAAACTTGATTTCTAAAAGATATTTAACTGTTATTTAAGCTAAAAATACAAGTATAGTTTCTTGATCTAAGCGATAAATGGAAATATATAATTAATATTCTCTAAATTTAAATTAGTTAAAAACTACAAATAAGACAATGAAAAATGAGTCACCAAATGAATTAATAATCCTTTTTGCTAATAAAAAGTTAAATCCTGCTACTTTGTTACTAATTCTATAAACTAATGAAATAAAAAAGTGAATATCTACTTGTAGATCAGTAGAATTTTACTAATGAATTAATATTTTCGTACTATTTGTCAGTAAAAAACTTACTAATTTATTGATGGTAACCCACTTTTCGCTATAGATAATTCGTTTTTTATTACTTCAAGTTTAGAGAGTAGAAATAAACTCTGTTTCATGTGGCTGTAGACTCCATAAATGTGTAAAAGTGAGTGAGCTCCCTGATTATATATTACATTGTAAACGAGAAGTACTTTTGCAAGTCATTTATTTATATTATCTAGAAGTATAAGCTATATTAAAAGATTGCTTTTACTTGTATTAAAGGCCCTGATATTGAATAGAGTAAAATAATAGTGCTATATATTATAATGCAATTCTAACCTATTCAACCAGTAATTATTTAATATCAAAAATAATAGTGAAGGTTTGTAATGTGTCACTACGTATTTACTCCATTACACAGATATTACTTATTACCGAAAACCATATCTGTTTATTTGCTGAGCAATTATTTACTGTCTAAAATAGTCTAAACTACCAGTTTTGTATGACTACTAAACTACTCAGTCCATCACGAATCATTTTATACCCGGAAACGCTTGTCAAACCCGAGTACAAATTTGATATGGCCCTAGTCAGGCCCGTATAAGGTTGCCTGAATATACACCAGAGTCTGATCAGATCAATATTAAATATGCTTAACAGTTTCGGCAATAACTCTAAATACAAGAATACTGATCAGGTAGCCCTTTTTATCTCCAGATAATAGACTTATCATATTGAATCTTGATCAGAGTCCGATCAATTAGTAAGTACGAGGACTGGATATGTCGTGCCCTATTGCAGTTGGATCAGGGTCTGATTAATATTCAGGCTGTTTCAAATGATTTGTACTCGGTAATAAATCCGTACATTAACCTACTCTGGCTGCCAGTAATCATATGATACTGGGAAATATTACAATGAAGTAGTACTAGTTCGTCACTAATTATACCTAATCTAGTATTTACCTTCAGTCAGATATTGCTACCCCAAACTAACTCTTTCGAAGTTGTCTTACTATTCATCTTGAACTGATTAGATAGTGATAAGGCATGCCTGATCTGACTCAACATGATCTTATCAACATTTAGTATCATATGCCTGAATATGTCATGTTTTACATTTCTGATCAGACCCTGGTGCATATTTATTTCCGAGTCTAATCAGGGCCTGACCTGGACGTTATAAAAATAAGTAAGAATATTTTTAAACCATTGAAAGTCTCTAAATTTAAATCACTGATAAGGCTAAAATTTAATAATAATACTAATAATAATATATTATCTCTTTAATGTATAAAACTATAAAAATGTTCAAAAGGGCAACAGTCACAGTCATAATAATACCCGTCTTATATTCATGGTAAATGTGTGATCAGTTAAATGATATTAAGAATTATTATTTACTGATGATGTGATAAATGTTTTTTAATATATGTGACAAATTCTTAATATAATTAATCAATTAAAAATTAATTCTTAATAGTTACTAAAACACAAAATAAAAAAATGACTTTGATTACCTTGTGCCAATCGGGAAACCTTTGTTTGACAACTAAAAGAGACTTTTGCAGAATTTGATTTCGGAAGCCTGATCAGGCCCTCAAGGTTATGCTGAGAATATAGTTAAAACTTGATCAGGGTCATTATCAGTTGAATCATTCGGGTGCGGGTTGATATACCGACAAATCAAAAAGCCGACGGGTCAAAAACCCCACAGTCTAACCGCGGAAAGTAATTTTTTCGAATGTCTTTTTTTTTACTATCGGCATTTCGATTGTAGGTTTTCTGATCTATCAGTGTATCGACCCACACCCCGCCATTCTCCTGTACTTAATTTGTTATGAATATGTCAAGTGTCCTGGTAGAGATTAGGCTGGTTGAGCTATCCATTATCCTAGCTGCTGGCTAGATCTGTTTGGTAGAATCTCGGTAGAAATATACACGAATTCTAGATGAAAACCCGCTAGACCAATAACATATATTTAAAGTAACATAAGGCAATAATTGCAAATTGAAAATATCATATCAAGTTTGTATAATAGGTAAGAATCAATCGATTCGACAAAACGAGCAAGTGTAAATGTAAACGATTTTTCTTTCGAAATGAAGATTTGATCTTTACAGCAGCTTTGTCAACAATCTCGACAGCATGTGCTCGCGAATCAGCTGAGAACCAGCCGCCATATTAGTAGTTCGATCGAGAGGTATTCGAGATTCTCGAATCGAGCCGAGTTAAACGATATGTCTGTCTCAATGTCTCGCGTCTCGGTAGATTTCGGCTAGAATTCATGTCATTTTTCGTAGGATTTCTACCCATATTATAGACTAGTTTCTACCCAGATAATAAAAATTTAGAATAATTCTTGCTAGATTCTCATCAACATCTCTACCAGGATGATAATGTCGTTATAGAGCATAACAATTACATTAATTTTCAAAATTCTTTTGAATTCTTTCATCTACTACTAGGAACGACTTTGGAGAATTATTCTGCACCATAAATCTTATAAAACGTTGTTTAACTTTCCAGAAGACAATTAACGTTCCTTATAACCCCACAGGTGAGATACGTGCGTCAGAGACTCTGCAGATTCGGCTTCAATCCGTTCATGCCCGACCACAAGACTGGCTCGATACACAAACGCTTCAAAAACACCCTACGACTGATGGTCTATAACACACCGGGGATGTTCCCGAACCTCAAAGTGATCAGGAACGATCTCGACCGTAAGAGGAAACGAGAGCCGCAAATTTGGGTGAAATTCGAGCTGACGAATGGACCACTGGTTACGGAATTCGACTACGATAATTATCTGGTCACCGTAGCTGGGGACTTCGCGAGGATCCAGGCTTATTCAAAACTGCTCGTGGCCTTAAAGCTGCACAAGCGATTGAACAACTTTAACGATTCAGTGAGCTACAAGGCAAGTTTCCACTTTTTTTTTGTCACGAATGATTTTACCGCGTTAGGATTTAAAATAAAAAACGACCATCCCCTCTGATGACATATGTCGGGGACGTGCCGAAAGGCGTCGAGCTGCAGGTCAGTGATGCACACGCAAACCGTTTGCGATTCAAAACGTGCATGGTATTCATAATCCATCGAATTACGTCACGCATCCACGCACAAAGCCGCTCGCGAGTCATCGAGATCATCAGTCTTTAATCAAAGTTCATCGTCCGTCATCCGCTTGATTCCAATCAGGCAGGTCATACCTGAATTGTACATCAAAGCGCTTGACAGATTTATGACCACGCCGGAACATACCGGAGATTCGCGTTCGCGAAATATCAAGAACATTTTTGATTCGATGTCCAATCGCGGCTACCCGATAAATATTGCAGCACCGAAATTCATCAATCATGCGCATTTTCGAGCGCTCCTGACACACTTCGCGATATTCCGAGCTGTTTGCGACGTTTTGAACGTCGAAAACTTTTTTTTTATATCCGTGAAATACGACCGCAAATCGCGGTGCGTCATTTACATCGATATTCGGTGTAGTCCCGTCAGACGTAATGTTGTACATGTCCGTGGCGAAAGATGGAATTCAATATTGTGCTAATGGTGGTTTGATAGTTTTTTGATCATTTTTCAATATTTTGGAGACATTGAACAATGGAGAGTTGATATCTAATACACCTTGTTATCTGTAACTAATCTAAATATTATAAGATAGTGAAACTTTTCCACGCTAATGCTATTACAGTATGACATTTAACATACAAGTAACTACTTATAAGTAGTTAGACATAAGTAATTACAGTTAGAACTAGTAGTAGGCTAAAGCATTTTAATTTCTTGACCGCTATCGGAATAGGCGTTTTGAATATGTCAAAGTGTTGTTATGAAATAATGATTTAAACACTGTATAGTTCGTGCAAAAATTTCTCTTTTATGCAAAAAAAATCCAGAAATTCCGAACACAACAAACGACCATATATGTCACTCGATGTACATTTTTTATTGTTTTCATTGTATTTTTTGTAAGTTATTTATTGTTAAAGCGATACATTAGTTTTTTTTTATTTTCATACAAATAATAAACATTTTTTGAAGATGGCCAACATCATGTCCGAAACGTCAAATTAAAGTTTTTTTCTGAATGTCTACACTCTAAATTTCTTAAAGTGAAAGTTGAGCTACTTTCTGATAAAAGTGACTATTTTTAAAGTGGAAATTTCACTTTACTAATAGTGGATGGAAATTTGCCACTCTAATAAAGTGAACTTTCACTTTAGAAATAGTGAAAAAGTCACCTTTAGCAGAGAGTGGCTCAATTTTCACTTTAAGAAATTTAGAGTGTACCGTCCGTTCAATCATAACTCCAGAAAAATTGATTAAGTAATTATAGTCTCTAAAGTCTGACGTCTTCACCAATATGCACAAAGTTAATATATAGGGAAGACGGGGCAAAGGGGCGAGGATTTTTCCGTGTATCATAACTCTCCTTGAATTTCGTATTTAGGATGATGCAAAGTATCATTTGATAGATAATTTCATAGTTAATAATTACATACATGTTACTTACGGTATATTTTTTACAGATAGCCAGCTATGGCCAATTTAAAAAACTTAAAAAACATGGGGCGAAGCGGTGATATCGGGGTGAAGTGGCGAATCCTTAATTTTTAGAGGTCTCTCAGACGACTATCATAAAATTAAGTGCAAATCATAATCTTTTAAGTTATTATTATTTGTTTTAATAAAAATAAAATATCCACGTTGGTGGAATGAATCTCTTCAGATATATCAAAGTTTCCAACAACAGTAAAAAAAGAAATTGCATCTTCGGAAGCTTTAAATACTCGTATTATATTAGGATCACATATTTTAACTTCGTCTTTAGTTACTCAATGCATTCATCAAAAGGGAATTCTAAATTAAAAAATAATCACGGAATAGAGACATCCGGGAAAAAATTTCACCGCTTCACCCCAAAGTATCCTTTGGACGTCGAGGTACGATATCTCATTATAAACACACAAAAAAGGCACAATTCATGTTTTATAAATAAGTCAAAAAAATATACTTTTAGAATAAATATATAAATAGTGATTATTAAACTGCCAAACTGGAAATATTGACCAATCTGAAAACAAAGTACAAGAAAATGACTTGAAAATTTTGTTTAAAAATTACATGCCTCGCTCCCAAAGGTAGGAAAGAGAACAAAAATTAAAATATGCCTCAAACTATGAAAAATGGTGTTAAAAAAAAACCATATACGATATTTTACAATCAGTATCATCATAATGGAAATATTTGAGATTGGTCACTTCGCCCCGTCTTCCTCTGTAATACATTAGCGAATTAGAAAAAATTATAGAGTTCGCATGATTTAAATTATGTAAAGACACACATTCTTGCGAAATATTATAGCGAAAAAGATTCCTCTTGGGTTATATCAGTTATTAAATTAATATAATTAAAAACAGAAATTTGTCATCAATTGCAATTCAGCGATAACAATTTGATGCAAAATATAAATTAATGAGTAAATATAAACCCAGAATGTATATAAATTAGAAATTAAATTTCGTTTAAATTTAGCGAATTTACTTATTCAATCTTAATTAGTACTCTCATATACATAACTCATTCATAAGCTTTCTTTCATAGCTTTAATATACATGTAGGTCAAGCACAAGTCATTTTTCTGCATAATTCATTCACTATTCAAAGCTCCACATTTTTTCTTTTTGCGCCCCGTATTAACCATTGCTGTTTTTAAATATATTTCAAATCATTTTCTTCCAACTTCCTGCATGAAAACGTTTTTATTCACTTTTCATCCCTTTAAAATATATTTATAATGTAAAGCCATTGCTTTCTCCACTTTACAGCTAAAGAACTACATTATAAATCTAAATAATGGTAACTGCATTCATTGTACTTAACGAGTAAGTAATAATTAATTATAACGAAAAAATGTTAATTACATGTTTTTATTTGTTTCCAACATTTGTACCCCTAAAGTCAGTAACTCGTCTATGTTCAGACGGTTCAGAGATTTGTGCTAATTTTTGGAGGACATTTTTTGTCAACTCGGGATCTTTAGGTTTCAAATCCCAGCGCATTGAATCTCTAAAAAGTTCAGCCATTTTTATCATAAATCAGTAATGATCCAAAAAATTAAATAAAAAATTCCATCTTTGAGAACAAATTTTTTCCAATAATAATTTTCACAATTCTCTGAACTTTACAGAGGAGTTTCTTCTGACTTCAAGGACACAAATGTCGGAAAAAAATGTAAAAAATGCAATTAACACCTTTCCGTTCGGCATAACGCGTTCTAGTTAAATTTTACTATATTATATTATAATTTTAAGTATAATTCTATTTCAGGTCACTTTTATAAATGCATACGAACTTTCAATGAAAAAGGTTCAGAATTAGGCGAGACTATAGTTTTGAATTACTCAAACCGTTGACGTTGTTACCGGTGAATTTTAATTATACTTGTAAATTCTCATTTGTTATTTTTTAATCGTTTGTTCTTCATACAAATAATAAAGTTCGTTCCTGTAAAACCACCGTAAAATAGTTCATAATTTTTAACCCTTTGAAGCATGGTGTACCTTTTTGTAATTCATTATTTACATATTTAAGATAATTATTAATTAATTTTGCTGCAATTTTTTACTTCCTTACTTCAAACACATGTTAGGAAACGTATTTATAATTTTACGAATTTATAAATCAATATTTTAAATTAATTATCATGTTATATTGTTTAAAAAAATTAAACAAAGTGTATAAATGGTGGATATTGTACGGAAAACATATGTGGAGAAAAAAACGTCACTCAAATTTGACGAGACTGGGTACTCAAGGGTTTTCGGGGTCGCTGATTATGAATCAGGCCTCAAAATTTCAAAATTCAAAATGGCGGATCCAAAATGGCCGACCGAAATGTAAAAACAAGTCAGATTCACCCTCGATTTTAGTCGGCCATATTGGATCCGACGCTTTGAATTTTGAAAATCTATTACCAGATTCGTAATCAGCGACCCCGAAAACTCTCGAGTAACATTTTTATGTTAAAAATACTAAAGACAAAGAAATCATTGAGGATTCACTATTCATAGGTGATGTACCTCTGTATAAACCGTGAAAAATTACCGAAATTTGTGTCTAAAAAAATCGAACATGACATTCGCATGATTTTTAATGAACTGTCAGAAAGAAAGACTTGTATATAATAGAGGGAGATGGGGTAATTCCAAACCTCCATATTATCTCACATGTAATAAAATCCGACAAATAATATATATCTATATATATTTTCAGCGTTGGTAGTAATATTTTCAATTTATCTTGAACAATGTTTCGGCAAGGATCATGTTTATGTTATGTTAGATAATTCCGTGTCAGTGAATCTGTAAAATTGGTTGGAAATGAAATTATAAATGAAGAAAATATCCCTGCTTTAGAAAGTTGCAGATTTCCCCTTAAAAAAGAAAAGTGATTATGCTATATGATCAAAAATATAGTAGAAGATAAAAAAACTGCAACACTTGTAGAATTTATGTCTGTAAATTTAAGTAAAATTGTTTAATACATCTAATATCATTAAAAAAAACCTTAAAAACCTTTACAAATGCTTAGATAAAACAATTTTCGGTGCTTTAGACATCATTTTGCTTGAAAATAATAGGAAGGGGGGGGAGGCAAAATTACCCAGCATTTTACAAAATCAAAAAGATTGCAATTTTTAATAGTAGTGAACCTATAAACTTAAACTGATAAAGGTGTAGATAATTTCGATAAACATTTACACATCTGATGCATGTTTTGAAACAGCACACTGTCCATATTCATTTAGTCCAGTTTGTTTTCCATAAAAGAATTCTGGTTAAGTAGATCAAAATTACCACCACGCTTTTCCATACCAAAATTGTTGAAACAGACTTAAAATCAACAAACGATTTCGATAGGTTTTCAAAAAAAGTTTGGATATCTTTTTGAAGGGTTACTATAATGTAACTGCACTTTTGTTATGGAACGAAAGAAAGTAATCCGTAAATATTTCTAATGCCTTAAACTTTAAGAAAAGTTTATTGATTTTTACGAGAAAATATTCTTCAGTGGGGTAAACAGGCTATTATATGAACCATAAAATTGCACGTCTTATAGAGATCGACCAGAGAAACGAAAATAGGAGTAACACATATTTTTATTTTATAGTTATTCAAATATACTATATTTTTTCAAACAAAAGCTTTTTTGAAGTTATATTTTGATTATTTTACTCAATAGATTATGAATTTATTAAAAAAATGTTACTAATTTTCTGTGGTAGCAGATTATTGGGCCACTAAATCTAAAGTTTTCCTATTTTTCTTCGTAATTGGAAAGGTCAGTTTTCTACATGGTTTCCAAAATCTATAGATTCTGGAAAATACTTCAAAGGAATTTTTTATTCGGAGAAAAAATAACTATTTAATTTTTGAATGAGTTTTGAGTTAACAAATTTTACTGAATTTTTATTTTAGTCGTACACGAACACAAATTATAGTTAATCTAATAATTTTATAAAAGTAAAGGATAATTTTTAAATAGTAACTCATTTCGTCTCGAAATGTCCATTTTCATCAACTTTCAACAACATGTTATCTATTTTCACCCTCCTAAAAAAATATGGGAAAGGCATTGTCTAATATTTTCGAGGTCATATCTATTCTACTTTAAAAACGAAACAAAAGTTTCCAATGGATGATTTTCTTCAATTAACAGAAAAAAAGCACTTTTTTTTTAACAGTGGAATTTCCAATGCCAAATACACCGCGAAATGCACTAAAATGAACGAAAACAGAACGTAAAAAATACCCTGTTATTATTTTATTTCTTTCATATAAGGACCCGGAAGAGGCTCTTTGATAAAAAGGTGGGCTGAATCGACGTTGTGTACCACTAACAAAACAGAAGCCCAAAAATTGAAAATAAAGAAAACATAACTTCCACAATCTCCCATTTTCATTTTAGTGCATTTCATGGTGTATTTTGCATCAGGTGCATTTAAAAGAAAATTTCCGTAAAAACCGTTTCTTTAATTGAAGAAAACCAGGGGTTTCAATTTTTTTTCATTTTGTAAATAGTATAGATCGATAGAGCGATCAAAATGGACATTTCGCCACGGAATGGCTTTATCGATTCTTATTATCAAAAATCAGCATGGTTTCTGCAGAAAAAAATCGACGGTTACAAATTTATTATTACTTTCAGATTTTGTCTTAAATATATTAGCGGTTAATTTACAAGTCGATATGATATACTTATATTATTCAAAAGTTTTGATGCAATTAATCACCAAATCTTATTATGTAAATTCAAGTACATTGGGTTTCCTGGTTCAATTATGCATTGGTTTAAATCTTATTTATCGCATAGATCTCAAAGTGTAAAAATTAAGAATGGAGTTAAATCATCATTTATGGTCCTCTCTGATATTCCCCAACGTCCCACTTATGGCCAATTCTTTTTAATTTGCATTAATAAGTTTATACAATTCTCAAAGTTTTTAATTTTTGCTGATGATGTGCAGCTTTTTACTCAAATTTCTTCTTCAATGGATGCCCAAAATCGTCAAAAGGATCTACATTCGATTAGAGTATGGTGAACGGGAAATTACCTTCATTTGAATGTAAGACAATGCAAATACATTAGTATTTGCTGGGGATCGCAATTAAATTTGACTGGACACTTAACAATACACAATTGATCAGAGTCACCAAGCATGTTGATTTTGGCATAGTAGTTTATCAAGACTTTTCTTTTACGGATCATTAAAAGCACTATTCGTACTAAAACACTGGGCACACAAGAATTTGTACTGAGAGCAACTAGGGATTTTTAAAATCCTCATACTATATCGTACATCATTTGCTCATTGGACATTCCGATCCTTCCCGATCTAGTCACCATATATCCAATTTGACATTTGGATCCTACATGAGGTTCAAAAGAGTCTTTGGCTTTGAACTTGGTCACCCTATATCAAGTCTAGATCATAGTTATAATGCAATTACCACGTGCTACTATTAAATCGTACATCCGTGTCAGGACCCTGATCTACTTGCATTGTTTCCATTCAGATCGTGTTTTACACAAATGCAGAGAAATTTGGAAGACATTTGTTCTACTAACTCACCTTATATTATAACCATTACTACCTTTTAGAATGAGGAAAATTTCCAAGGAATTAATAGCTTAATGATTTCACAAAACTATCAAGCCATTATTCGGTAATAAGTACAAAATATCATCAATATCAAAAGCTACTTGATATTATTTATTTCATTATAGTTTATGTTTAATATTTTTGCAAATTTTTATTCTTCTCTACTTTATTTATCAACATCAATTTTATTTCGTCCTTTCAGAACTTATTTTTTTGGAAAGGTTTATGAAATCTGGGAAAATCCATATTTATTATGTTAAAATAAATATTTCTATGTTCACCATATTTGTTAATTTTAACACGGCACTTCAGAGATATTCTGTTTTGAAATAAATGTACCTCAAAACATTATTTTGATAACGTGTAATGTATTCGTATAATAAACTTTGTGCATGGAAATATATGCATAAAGCAAAGTTGTACAAAGCGTATATATTACACAAATTTTATACTTTTGAAATTTGTTACTTTTCAGTCAAGCAACTCCATTATTTTCATTTGAATAAAATTGTCATTAAATTATTTATTACTATAATAGATCATCAACTTAGCATTACTAGTTACTTCTGTCAACAGATTTTGTCTCAAAAATAAATTTCAAAACTCCAAAAATGAACATCCGAAAATCATGCACTCAAAATCGTAAATCACGCATCTTTCGAACATCGTACATCATCACAACTTCAGTAACAATAAAATACAAAAATCTTTTACATCCATCAAGGTACAAAAGTGGACGATAAATCACGAACCGTTGCATGAGTGCAGATTTCGCATACATCAGCTCCAATCAGTTTCTACATTTTCGTTTTACTTCCGACACAATACTAAATCGATTGTTCTTTTAAGTGCAGATTAATCTCGATTTGGGAATAACCGAAGTGATTCTGTCAAGTTTTGGCATTTGGATGATGAAAGATAAGAACGTTGCTTCATTGATGGTGAACGCTTTGAACGGCATTAGGACTGAAACGAATAAAGGCGAGGTGCAGCTGGAATTCGAGGAGAGCTTGAAGGATGCCTCGGATCAAGTAGATCCGCTTCTCTACTCTTACATATGGCTGCTTTCCATGGCCGAGAAGTACGAGATCGTGAGGATCAAGGACAAGGGAGCAGTTAAGGATAAATCCCGAAAAACTAACGCTAAAGGAGAATCCGAGTAAATCTCAGCGCTTAATTTCATTTAACACGCAAAATTAAAGAGGCGAAATTTTAGTTAAATTTATCTCTTTAAATTTTATTTAATTTATTGTTTTTCAGCATTAAATAAATATTTTATTTCGGCTTGGATAACGACATTGTACGAAATTCTCGCCAACGCCACTTTTAACGCCTGATATCGTTAAAATAAACGAATATAACCCCCAACTTTTTACTTTAATGTTGCATCCGATATTTATGGTTTTATGCGCGTTCACGCGCTGGCTGCGTAACAGTACATTATATACGTCGCTATAAAGTCCGACGTACACGCGTATGACGAATTCCGTTAATAGGTAAACACGTACATTGACATGTATCACACTCTTGATAAGAATGTTCCAACAAATCAGTAATACGAACGAACAAAAAGTCGTTATCGGTTACATGCTTAATTGCATTTGCATAATGCGTTAGTATATCAGCAGAAACGTCAATACCTGATTAAATAATTTATATATTGTTAATATAAACGCTGATTTATCGAATGCGGAATAAATGGACAGGTTATAGAACCCATTAGGAAGACGTGAAAATAGTAATACAGACATAATATGAGTAAATGTAACTCCGTTATAAAAAGCCAATTTTTCTAGCTTAAATGAACGACGTATTCAAATTTTGTAATTGTAATGGAAAAATCGATGGAAAATGCATTCTGAAATTGCAATATCGAAGACAGTAATTAGCTTAACATTGTTCGCAAATCAGGTCAAGTACGGAATCCGTTGTAATCAAATTTCAAATGGTATCCTCTTTTCAGATATTTACGCCGATTTAATTCAAAAGAATGAAACACTGAAACTGGATTCTCTGTTATTTATTTCATTGTAGACGGCTTCGTACTTCCCGTCGAATAACAATAAAGTTTTAATTTTTATTCTGTTATAATAATATCGGTTTAATTGCAGTTCTTTTTATGAATACCTCGTTTTAAACGGTCGCATTTAATATTAAACGAAACAAATTATATTCAGAGGCTTTAATGGGTACCGTCAATTATTGCGAAATATTATTTGCTGTGTGAATATAAATAGAAATTTCAACCATATTTAAAAGTCTGTTTTGACATTTATATTGTATGGAAACATTTTAACGTGGGTACCTTACTTTTTAATGTTATGTTTTAAAACTTTCAGGAACGTTCTCGTAAAAATAAACGTTTAGAAAATCCACGATGTGTGGTATTTAATCAATGAATCAATGGATTTCTGTATCGAATTTTGAAATGACCTTGAGATTCGATGACACAATTCCTTTTGTGCCATCTACCTCCTTGGAGTGATCCTCCTCCATTGAGAATTTCAGCTTGAAAAGAGAAAGTAGTCGCACGTATTCATCCGACGAATTGTGGTCGATGGTCAGTACCTTTTTTTTTATCAAAAAAGCGGCTCACCAGATCGAAGCAATATGGTTGACCAACGAAGATTAACGACCAAGAAAGATCAACATCAACTGTTTGGGTACATCTAAGGAACTCTGAACTTTGTACACATAGAATCAACATGACATGCATCTTTGACTTTTCTAATATTTTTGTTCAAACTTCTCTCTGTATTTTTTAACTACCGAAGATAAAAGTGAAAATTGTTAGGATTGTCCACCGTTGTTTTTATCTTTTCTGTAATTTTTTTATAATTTTGGAGTACTATCAATGTTCATCATACCCATTTTTTATAAATCTTAACGTGGAAAAAGTTTTCCGAATTTTCAAAAAAATTAGCTGTTTATTTTTCAATTTTTCCAATTTCATATTAATATTACAAACGTTTCAGTAACAATCGTATTATATCGTAGTCTGATATTCTTAACTTTAATAAAGGCCCAAAAAAGGTTCATTAATAGACCTACGTTATACAAAAAAAAAAAGATTATGGAAAGTCACGTTTTTCAAATCAAAGGTACTTTGACACATGGTTAAAAATGTCAAGTTATAATGCTAGTTGGTTTCACTATTTAAACAATAGGCTTGGTTAACTTATTTGTGGAGGTCAGTATTTATATAGCAAATTAAAGTAAAAACGATGGCAGTGCCTTATTCTATTATCTAGTATATAGTAGTTCCAACTACTTTTTTCCATATAGTTTAGTTAAGATTAAGTTAATGACAATAAAATGCGATCGGAAAGTATATTCAGTTATATTTACAAACCCATATGGTCGAGTTCAATGCAAATCATAGATGGAATAATATAATTTCAGGCGAACAAAAATTATTTGTTTTAACACAGTGTGAAATAATATCAAAGCAACTTCTATTTATCATTGCTTTGCATAGAGTAACAATTTGTTTAGTACATCGTAATATTAGTTAATATCCAGCGATTCAGTACATTATTCAGCATATCATTAATACTACTTTGAGATTCTCCGAACTAAATTTTTCAGTCTTGCAGTCAGGGACTATTTGTCACGACGAAAAAAACTAATAAATAGAATAATAATAGTAATATTAAGAATATTTTCTTGGATTAACAAAATCTCTTTTAATGCTTTGTATTATATTTTTAATATAATGCGTTAATTAAGTTTGTAACATTTTAAACGAAGGTTATGATATTGATTCGTTTCAACGAATTTGCAATGTAATATTCGCAGTATGACAAGTCCTTCAAATCAAAAAATAACTTTGATTTTCAAATAATTTTTAACATAAGATTATATCAATTTAGCTATTAGTGTACACAGATAGAAAGAAAAGAGTATGGAATCGTGAAGAATGGCGTAGAAAAGATTAATACATAAATAATAAGTTATATTGTTCCATTTACTATGGAAATGGATAAATTGACTAATTTTAGTATTAAAGCGGTTTACTTCATATATTCGTTCATTTAAGAATTTTTGTTCTCTCTTTGTATTCTTTTTACACTTAACAAAATAAGTTTGCTTTACAGTATTCATTAACACAATCCACCAGTTCCAATTTTTAAAATCTGTCATCAAATTCGTGTTCATCTACTTGAAAGGTATAATATATTATATTTTATAATTATACAAGGAAACGTGTATAGCTCAGTTAAGGATACATCTACCTATATTACTTAATAACATGCCTGAATTAGTCAGGTATATATGAATACTGCTACACTGAAAGAAATCATATCATTTTACTACTCTAAGAATAATTAATAAGTAGTAAATTTTCGAGTTAATTTTAGTCAGTTTTCCTTTTTAAATAATATTTTTTCAATTCAGCATGGAAATGTATACACAGAGAATAAAAAAGTCACTAAAATAATAAATGGTCACAATTCTGTAGAGTGCAAAGTGAAAATTAGTATAGTCCTAAATTTTAAAACTTCTATTTAAGATATTTAAAATCTACAACACAGTAATTCAGACTTTTTAAATTTACTTGAAATAACTGAAAACCCATTGTTGTATATAATACAATATATCATACAATCACTGGTAAAAACGCTATAAACTATTCTTATTTGGCGGCTCTGTGTAGATAGTCACATTTGGTACATCAATGACTAAACTGCACGGAAAAAATGGTTAGTTATGCTAACTTGAAAGTAGTAAGCGCAAAAGTAGTGATTCCAACAAAAAAGATAGTAATCCTAACAAATGAATGTTTTTCACTGCTAATAATTTCAAATTGGTACATCAACTACCGAAAATGGTAAACGCCGTGCCTTACTAGTTTATTTACTTAAGGTTACTATTATTCATAGCATAGAAACACTTTTCGAAGTGTCTTTCGAATTAAAAAATGGAAGGAGCAAAAGTCAAAGAGAGAGACGAAATTTCGAACCATGTCTATTTGTTAAAAGAATGGGGATTATCAACATATATATGTTAAAACGCAATAAATGCAGTTTTAGAATTTATTTTTCAATCATTAATTATCGATAGTATAACGTAGCATAAATCTTGATAAATATTATATGTAAAATATCATGCTAACTGCAAAAATACAGTCATATAATATTTCAAATTAGTAAGAATAAAAGAAGAAAAACTCCAATTAAAAAAGTAGACGTTTTTGCTAAGAAAAGTAGTTAGCCTTACAAGAGAAAGTACTGACAGTGGTAACTAACCTGAAATAGTAATGTCAACCAAACAAAGTAGTTGGCGCAATATTTCCTACTTTTTTTAGTTGGCATGGCCATTTTTTTTATTGGCCTTACAAACTGTTTTTTTCCGTGTGTTTTGTGTATTAGTAAAATCAACGTATTTTTTGTAATTCAGTTCTCCAATAGACTTAATATGATTAATTTGGACCGGTCACAAGTTCATTATAACCTTATTTACAAATATTTGAAAATTAATATTTCATATTCCTTGATTTTTAGTCCTGCAAAGTAAATTAAAATACCCTTTTTTGCTTTTCGATTTATGTATTTCACATTCCACTACTTCTTCTAATCCTTTAATAGGTAGTGATTTTATTACCGCTTTCTTTTCGTCGATTTATGCTCACGACACGTCGTTTTCAGTTTCGGCGATACATTCCCTCAAAATCCGTGATATATTTTTCTCGATAAAATTCAAATCCCTGGTCGTTTCTTTGCTGCAATAAAGAAGTAAGAAATGATTATCCCATCATTTATGCGATTGCAAAAAATTGAGCATAAATTCGCGTGGTTACGTTTGCGTAGATGTAAGGTATCGGACGAATGCACATCGTATAAATACCAGCTTCGAAAGAAAAATAGTTTTTTACTCGGGGAATATATAAATCATTATTTGCCGGAGAGAATAGTGCGTCGAACCTGTAACAAAGGTGGAAAGACTGTAGGAAGAAAGATATCTCACGGATGAGCCAATACGGGGCTCGATCACCCACATGAAACACAAACAATGAACTCGAACGTACACCGATTATTATGAGAAAGTCCCTCGTTTCCATTCAATTCTCATAAAATTTCTCGGCTTGGAGATACGTCGGCACGTGATTTTTTGCAGGTGGAAAATGTCATTGGATGCAAGTGCCAATAACGGACTCTACCCTTTGTTACGAAACGTTATTACTTTTTCTTTACTGATATTCTGTGTCAATGAGATTGTCGCGTTTTGATTATTTTTGACATATAATAAATTGTAGACTTTAATTTTCGGTAAGAAATACATTAACAGTTTCTTTTAGTGAATTCCAATCTTGAAGAGCATTACAGCTTAAATCTTTCCATCCCGAAAGTCCTTAATTTTTACACAACTTTCAGCGCTGCAACGTTAAACAAATATGGAAAGCGTCAATATCGGTAGTTTTGGACCTCATCTTTGGAATCTGTTGGTCAGATTCAGCTAACGATTTCAAAGAAAACAAGTTATGTTCATTTGCCGTAAAAATTTTCAATTTTTTCGACGTTTTTTTCATAAGAGTTCCTGATGTTTTTGACGTTGAAAAGAGCAATACTGAACTTTGCAAAAGGTACTATTCGCGTCTTTTTGCTTAACCCTTTCTTCACTTCTCAATATATCATCAATATTGTGGACTTTGATTTTCGCTAAGAAATATATTAAAAGTTTCTTTTAGTGAATTCCAATTTTGAACAGAATTAAAGCTTAACCCTTTTCGTTCCGAACGTCCGCAATTTTGACGCAACTTTCAGCGCTATAACTTCTATTCCATATGCCGTTTAACAAATTTGGAAAACGTAAATATCGATAGTTTTGGACACTCGCGGGAATCTCTTGGTCAGATTTAGCCCACGAAGAAAAAGGTTATGATTATTTTACCGTAAAAAACAGGTTTTTTTGCTCAACCATTTCTTCATCCACCTGATTTTTTTTTAAAAACCAAAATGACGACTTCAAGATGACGTCTGTAAGTTGTAATTTTGCGATTAAAATACTCGATATCTATAGTTGCGAATCAGTAGTTTTTCGGTATATTAGATAACAATTTGTAATGCAGAATCTATAGTAATAGGTCTAATGTTATCTAGAATAATGTCTATGATATTTAACTTTGGGAATTAATAATTTTGAAATTGAGACATTAAAGGCTACTTTCACTCGATGATTAACTTTTATTGAGCTTACAATCTCCATAGTAGAAGCTTAAAACTCTCTCATAAATCTCACAAATAAACATCGAAAAGTGAGTGAAAATCAGACAAAAATCAGTAAAAACCCATTTTATGTAATTTATTTGAGGTTATGAATGCATAATCAATGAAATAATAAAATGATGATAATTACTTTTTCATTTCAATTATTCATGTTTCCGACCGTTTTAGGTCAAATATTCGATATTTATGCAAGCAAGGCCAAAATTACAATTTGCAGACGCCATATTATATCTGTCATTTTGTTTGTTGAAAAAAATCCGGCAAGTGAAGATAGGGCTAAACAAAAAGACGCGATCGATATCTTTTGCAATGGCCAGTGTTACTTTCTTCAACGTCAAAAAGTGTAATTTTTACGACGAAATGTCGAAAAATCGGTAATTCTTTTTTTTTAAATCAGTATTTTTTTTTTAAATCATCATAACTTATTCTTTCTGTAAGGAATAACTATTCACTCTCTCACGAGAAAAGACGAACTTATCTTTTGAAAAATGTTGGTAAAGTTAGGAATTGTACAGGAAATGTTGCTTTTTATTCTAAAACTTCTCTGCATGGATATTACGGAAAAGAAGAAATAGATGATTTAACTACATGAGATTGTAACACAAATTTCAGAAGAATGTATTGCAAAAATTAAAGTTAATATGAAGGAATCAACTAAATAATAGAAATTCTGTCATTAAATTACAAAAAAAGCATAACTGACAAGCTCATGAATTACGTAAATTTGCGATTGAAAACAGTTCTTGACCAGACAACGAAATAGAAGAGTCCATAATGATCTCGAAAGGTGCTCTAAAAGAACTAAAATGTCCCACTTTCTAAGGGTTTTCTGATTATGAGTTCATAAAGATCTCATGACATCATATTCAGAAAACCCTCAGAAAGTGGGACATCTTACTTCTTTTAGAACACAGTTCGAAATCACTTTGAACTCTTTTTTCTTTTGTTGTCAGGGGTTCCAGATTCCCAATGCAGTTCATGCGTGAATTCCGAAACCGACGGAAGAATCGGCCCATCACGTTGAGATTTCGAGATATTTGAATTTGTTAATTTTGAGATCATCTAAAATATGCAACAATTGCTTATGACGCTGTTGTCGGGATTAAAACTGATGCTGTTGTTTTCTTAGGAACAGATTATGAATTTATTGCAGGTTTTCGTAATCATGATGGCGATTCCAATATGCCGTGGTGCCAAATATTAAATATGAATTGATCTTCGCTGCTTTCAGTATCGGCATGTTTGTGGATCGCTGATAACATGTGGCCAAATTTTTTAAAATGACGCGTTGAAAATTGAGGACACCACTTGTATAATATTACATTACGGAGATAAAGGAAGTTCTATCGTATTATGATATCTATCGAATAGGTGATCAAAATTGTTAACAATAACACACTATGTCCGATAAAAAAATGCGAAAATGCCATACTGCAATAATAACACTTTAATCATTAACACTTCTGCAACTTCATTTCCTATGGAAAGAAGTTTAGCAAGTTATAAGCAAATTGTTTTTATTCCTAATCATTTTTTTTTTATGATACATTTTGTCGAAAGCCCGCCATTTTAAAGCTCAGCTGCTTTTATAAATTTTAAAAAGTTTTGAAAATATGACTACAAATTCATTATCAGAGCCCTCAAAAACGTCAATATGGAAAATTACGACAATCAATAAATATATAATATTTTACACCCGCCATATTGAAATCACCATCTTGAATTTTGAAAATCTGATCATAAATTCGTAATCAGCGACTGTTAAATTCCCTGGGTAATGAGGGTCCATT
This sequence comes from Trichopria drosophilae, assembly GCA_030407085.1. Classification (NCBI taxonomy): domain Eukaryota; kingdom Metazoa; phylum Arthropoda; class Insecta; order Hymenoptera; family Diapriidae; genus Trichopria; species Trichopria drosophilae. The sequence continues at coordinate 189,098,175 of CM059583.1, read as the reverse complement.
TTGTTAATAACGCACTCTCTACATTTGAATTAGTGAAAAGTGGGTTACTATTTAAAATTAGTAACGAAGTTTACTAATTATTAGTCAATTTTAACTAATTGAATGCGTTAATAAAATTATGTTACTCATTCAATTAGTAGAAATTCGCCAATATTTAGTAAATTTTGTTATTAATTTCAAATAGTAATCCACTTTTTACTAATTCAGATTTAGAGAGCAGTCAATAAAAACATCCAGTACGATACACTATTTTAATATTATTTACTACAATTACATTGTGTGCATATTTATAATACATTTTACATTAATAGAACCATTTTTAACAATAGGTAAATTTTGTCAACGGCTTCAGATGAATAAAAGGCTGGCAATAAGATTATTCTCCAATCGCTCCACTAAAAAGATATTGTAATAACAGCCGAAAATATTTCTTCAAATATAACGATTCGATAGAACTTTACACGAGCTGCTTAAATAAACATGTCGCTTTCTGCTTTAGTGTTACCATGAATCGTAAAACGACTCACTAAAAATTACTGGTAGACTCATCAGGCAAGTACTTTAATAGAAGGAACATCCCGTTTATCAGCGCGCAAACACGACCATCAAAAAACTATTATACTGCTACCGATCAAAAAGTTTTCAGTTTCAGTAGATCCGAAAGTGTAATTCACTGAAATTTCAGTTTCAGTACCTCACCGGCAATAAACCCTCGAAGTACGCAAAACCCATAAATTGGCAAAGTTTCAAAAGGCGAAAGGATATTAATCACTGCCCATTTAAGGAGGTCTCTTAAGGTTGGATTCTACGGAGTTTCGTCGAAATATTTCGTTTTTATGTGTATCGTGAATAATAGTTACAAGCTCTTAAGTCGAATAGAAAAACGCCCCAGAAGCAGTTGATATAATTCATTGTTACAAATTCGTATGTTTGTTTGTTTGACGTCATATATTTTGTAAATCTTTGATTTCATCTACCAATTCAGATTATTTAATAGTGTAACTGCTAGATTGTAATTGTTTCTTTTATTTTATGTGTGGGATATTAGAACAGTCGATTTAACTATGGGGAATGATGTTGAAGAATTATTAAACGGAACCATTTCAACTATGTATCATCTTTCAATTTTTAAATCTCGCAATTACAAAAGATCCATTAAATATTCAGATTACATCCAAAGTATTCAATATCATATTTTAATAATAATGTACATTTACAATGTTCAAATAAGGTTGCTAAATTTCATCATTTAAAATCATCTTAGTCTAATATATCGAATTAATATGATGTAATTTTTAACACGTCATATTTAGAGCATTTACCACGTTTGTAATTTTACAATACTATTATTTTCTCTCCCATACTTATAAACGTAAAAATTTAATAAGTGAGTTTTACAGGAATTACTTCATTACAATTATAACAATCATGGTAAGAAAATTAACTAATAGGAATAGTAATTAGATATATAACATTATTATAGTTAGATAACTGATACAAAATGTTATTTATTTATACGCATCTACTACATCAAGATAAAAAATAAGACACTGAATGAAATTTGACTGTATAAAAGAATTAATTCGATTAATAAAATTTGTTAATTAAACTATTTGTTATTTGCAGAAAGAAAAACAATCATAATTATTCTACTAATTTTAATAACAGTCTTAAACCAGTACAAAAGTTTTTTCAAGATAATTAGACAGTGTTCATACTTATTTCATTTCCTTATTAAATAATTATTAGTTGAATCTTTTTATTTTAGAGTCAACTCCCCTGTTTCGGTATGAAAACAATTATATAATTTCGAAAAAATGTCGTAATATAATGCCATAAATGTTCGTGTTTTAATTACTTTTCAAGTATATCATGGATTGCAAAATTAGTATTTCAATACAATAATACTTATGGCTACAAATAATTAAAAATTGTATCGCCAATTATAGTTTTACTCGCCCGGAAAAAAAGTTTAAATTACCTTAAGGCTAGCTATAATAAAGTCTTTGATTTGATGGAATTATTGTAATAGTATTTATATTGGAGAAACGGGTAGATTACTTAAAAAAAGAATTCGTGAACACGTTGAAAATATTGAAGAAAATGAGGGGAAATACGTAGGATTAACAATACGTAGAATAAATAATAATCAAAGTTTTGATTTAAAAAATGTGAAAATAGTGGAAATAGAAAGAAATTCACATAAACCAGGACATATGAAAAATTATTTTATTAAAAAAAATCTAATTACGTAAATATTCGATTTAAAAAATTAAATTTACCTGAAACTTATTTTTCGATTTTAGTTTTTTTGGTTTTAGTAAACTAAAACTTCCATAAGAAAACCATTGAAAGGTTAGATGTTTGACTCTATTCTCAATTTAAAATTTTAAATGTTTATAATAATTTTTATTAAAAATAAAAACATGAGAATGTTTTAGTAATTTCACACTGATATTTTCACTAGCCCGTTTCGCCTGAAATGGCATAAATTGTCGCCATTTTGTAGCTAAATAATTTTCATAGAAGGAGTATATGAATTTTTATATATGTCCGTGTCTTATAGGGTTCAAGTCTGCTATTTCTGAATCTGAAGTACATTTTCTAATATCTTTAGTAATTTTTCCAATACGGTGCTCAGAATGGCAAAAAACCTGATAAAAATGGTAATTTCTTAAATTGAAATCTTTTTTTTTTATATGAAACTGTAGTCCAATCCATTCCCACTTTTAGATCTGGTTGAGTAATTGGTTATATCAAAAGATAGTGTAATGCGCATCCTAACATTCAAAATGGCGGCTTCAAAGTAGCGACATTTTCAACAAAATTTTCTTTATTCAGTTGTAATACTTTTATAAATGAATATACATGCGATACTAATTGATAAAAGATATTTTTCCATATCCGCGTTCATTTCAGATTTTCAAAATGTAAAATGGCGGATCCAATATAGGGGTCAAAAATTCAAAACATTTATCAAATTTTGTGAAAAGGAGTATACGTGATTTTTGAGGTTCCTGATTCCGAATTCGTTGTCAGATTTTAGAAATTTAAAATGGCGGATTCAATACGACGCACAGTGTGCCTGGAATTCCGTAAGACAATAATCAGTGCCGGAGGTCAAATCTGATACAATCGGCATACATTTTTTTTTACTTACTAAATTAAGAAATATGTAAGTATGAACAAGGAAAATCCAATACAATAAGCGATATAATATTTATAAACCTATATGCTAATAACCCGGAGACGATTTTCACACTTTCAGTTTTATTTTTTCAAAGCGACAAAAATATCTAGGGGTTTTGGGGGTCGCTGATTACGAATCTGATATCAGATTTTAATAATTCAAAATGGCGGATCCAATATGGCGGACGATTTTTAAAAAGTAAACGGAATCGCTTGAAACTCATGGATCCAATATGGCGGACGAAAATGCAAAATTTTTATTAATTTTCATGCACAATTATCACCATCATTTAACATTCTTACATCTCAAAAGGACTACTGGTCTATTGACCAACAATAGCGATGAGAAATTACTGTTTAGCCTCAATTTGTATAATTATTCCATTTTCATGATTTAGTAGAATTGTGTATATTTTCATCTTATTTTTACTTCTGAATTATTTGTCTGACGAGGGCTATAATGATACCCGAAACGTTAAGCGTGGTTCAATTACACACCACGTCATTTTCTGAATTAAAACAGAAAAGGTTGAATATATTTTTCACTTATGAAAATATTATGACAATAGAATTTTTTATTATACATTGAAGCTACTTTCAAAAATGCTTTAATATTAAAATCAATTTTGATCACAATGAAAGCTTGTCAAATGCTATTTAGAGGCGTAAAATTACTTAGTAACATAAATCATGTTTTATAATCTCGAAATGTAATTTCTGTACAAAAAATCCAATGTACAATACTTCCTATCCGTATTTTACAATATGATGTTATTGAACAAAATAATTATTACTTTGAAATCCTGTGGACTACGTCATGCAGAGGTTTATAAAATAATACAAAGTGATCTAAAATAAAACAAACTATTTATTTTATTATTTATCTGTAATATAATATGTAAAAATATAAATAATACGAAGACCTCGAAATTGATGAAATTCCATCAGACGAGCGAGCTCATTACGCCGAGACGAAAAAATGAGCAAAAGTACGTAGAGCCCTTGAACATTGTAAAAACACCAGAACAGAAAGAAGTGGCTTAAAGAAAGATGATAAAGAAGCATTGGTACTCGATGAACAGATATTCCTTCTGTCGGTCATTCATTGTTTTTAACCCCCCAGAATACTTTTTAAAAGTCGTATTTAAGAGCATTGGAAAGTATGTCACGCAACTCTTATGCGCATGATATCAACTTTATTATTTCACGGAGACTTGTATACTTCTGCACATAATAAATTATTTTACTAAGACGTCATTTAATTCGAATTTGTGTTATAAATTATATTTTATTCAATTATCCGATTGAAACATATTTTTATTATTGGCGTATAATATAATGTTGAATAATTTACATCAACCTATATAATCCTATTATAATAATAAAATTCGATTACCATCATGAAAGTCGGTTTTTTATTAGTCTTGCTATCCGTTACTAATGCCACACATATAATCGCCATATGTCATCGTGACGTTTAGTATTTATATTTCATTGAATGTGCGGCCATCAGTAAAGTAAGTAATAAAAACTGAACGAATAAAAACGATTCAATTTTCGTTGAAAACAATAAAAAATATTTCAACATTATTTTTCTCGGTCCTTCCTCAGGAAGTAATAACTTGATATAAAAAGTAGCGCTTGATTTTTTCCTAGAAGGAGATAGATCCTAAATCATAATGTTTATGTATCAGCCTATAATTGTCAAGTACTTTTTAGAAAATCTTTTCTAAATGAAACGAAAAAATACGTTTCTGGTGAAAAATGATCTAAGAAAAATTTTACATATGTATTAACACTGTTTTCAGGCGAATTTATTATACGACCATAAATGAATGTTTTAAAAATATTATTTTTATTAAATTACACTTTGTACAGAAATTATTAATTAAAAATTATTAATATGTACGGTTGTACATTTCAAACGGTTTGAAAAAATGATAATGAAATTTACTTCCATTGCAATGTTGCACTGCTATTATTTAATATTGTCGAGTATTCATCCGTAAATAAATCTAGATTAGTCGTTGCATTTTAACGTAGGTACAAATTTCAGTTCTGAAGGATTTTTACCCAGAAAATATACCGATATCTCCAATAAGGAATTTCAAAATTATAGATCGAAATGTGGATGAGTTCAAGACTACCATTGCGTATGGTGTGTTCTATATTTCTATTACACTCTGCTACACTGATTTCTCTTTTGACAATCGCAGTGTAATTTCCAAACATATTTTTCATAGTGTAAACAATGGCGCTAACAGAATTTTGCTAACACGTCACATTTTCGATAAATGAGAGGTTAAATATGTTAAAATGTGCGTTTTTGACCACATTTCGATTATTTTTCTATAGCAATACAGAATTTACTTTTGAAAAAACCCAGTATCATTTCCGAATTGACTTTTCATGCTGCAAACTCTGGCTCTGAATTTTCTTATCTCGTACCGTTTTCAAGAATAGTGAGGTATGATTTGCTATAAAATAAATCGAAATATCGCCTAAAACCGACTTTTGTCGACGATGGGACGTGATGGGGAATTTTATATCTAGTTTTTTTTTTTGAAGGTCACATGCGTGATTATATTTCCATTGCAATTAGTTTTCTATAATAAAAAAAAATATTCTATAAGTAGTTTTTCTTATTATCAAATCTTTATTTGTGCTTTCAAATCTTTTTGGTATTATAAGTAGTTGTCGAAAAAAATCATTTTTACTGATTTTCAGAATAGTTCTCTTGTGAAAAAACAAACAGAAAACACAAATATTAATTACTTTACAACAACTTGATTATGGAAAGCAAAACACCTTACATTCGCAAATGCTTCATAAAAAATGAATACAAAATTGATTAAAATAACTAGATAATTTATTAGGCAAATAAATAATAGGATAAACAAAAAGTATTTCTGCTTAAAGAAACTAAATATTTCTATGCGAACTTACGGATTAATATTTTCTGTAATCCTTGTTAGTATACTTAACTATCAACTACTAATTAGATCTATTATGTTTTGGTTTACCAAATTTAATCCATCGTACACGAGCTGAAGTTTTTAATTCCCCATTATATAGTGATTCTGAAGATCATTACACATTTTTAAAAATGATCTGCCATATTTCATCCGCTATTTTAAATTTCGAAAATCTGATAACGGATTCGGAATCAGCGATATCACAAACCCCCGAAGTACCAAGTTTGGAGTTAATCAGGTGTAATGAAATATTCGTACAATACTGTTTACTTAATTATTTATTTAATTAGTTCAGCATTTACGACAAATGAGTTACGCGATTATTTTTCATCATTGTGTGCCTATGAAACGAAAAATAATTTGATAAAGTTAAAAGTTTCGGAAATATGCCCTTATTCTTTATTTTCTAGATTATTGTTAACATTTTAATTCATCAAAACCTTATTTCCGTCAGTAAATTAAAAACCTGTCATTTTAATCTATGCAAAACCGGTACACTATACAATATTATGCGAAAAACTGTAGAAAGCTAATTCTCTGCGAACGAATGTGTAATGTGTCTTTAGTGCTCCACAAAGCAAAAACTCGGTAGGAAATGTATATTCTGATCTTTTTGTGATGACAGAGAATACAGAGACTCTTGATGCTACCGATGGCAGATGTGTCATGATGCAGTTTCATTGACCGAAAGTTGAAAGGAAACATATTACCTCCACTTCCGCTTTGGTATCAAAGTTAATCCAAAATTACACAAATTGGACACGGGTTATATGTAACAGCGAAACAGAAAGCGTAGGATACTTTATTAAACTAAAATTATAATATTTTTCACAGTACAGACTTTTTTGTACAACAGAATGGGAAAATACATATTGAAAAATCGTAAAAACTAAACTGAAGTTGGAAACATCAATATCTCATGAATGGATGGCAAAAATAAAACTTACGTTATTTGTTGATTATTAAAAATATGAATGGAACAATAAAAATATTCTTATTTTTCAGTTTTGATGTACGATTTAACCAAAAAATGTTTTTCGAATAACATCGAAGGACTAATGCTTTAACTAATTTTAATGAAACATTGTAGATGCCTACGGAAATTTCAATATCAAGACTCTCTCGTATGATAAATTCATAAACACGCATAAAACTCGAAATTTATACAAAAGTTCTAACAAGTTGCGAATAACTATTTGACCATAAATTAAATTAAAGCACTATAAATTAAAAAAAATATATAAAACTAAGTTTTTGTAGTTGTAGTTGCAAAATACTCCTACTGCGTTCGTGTACACTAATTGTTGGTGCGTTCGACGGTGAAAATACATAAAAAAAGACTTTGGGTTATTACATTAATTTTATTGAAAATTATTTCACTCCTTTTGTATTTAGAACACGTGTACAAGTTTTGTTAGCTTCATATGACGAAGCGTCGTCGAAGAAGTCGGAAACGTTACTAACTTAAAATTTCAAGTAAAGTAAACATATAAGAAAATACATGAAATGTGTAACTGTTTTTGAACCTTCTATATGTATCGGTATTTACAATTCGCGGTTCAGCCTCAACACTAAGAAAACAAAAGTCATTTTTTGACAATTTTAAGGTACACGCGGGCTTATCTCAAATTTGTCTAAAACAATTTAGTTGTAGAATTTTTAAAATTTATATTTATAATGTATTTTATCATTTAGTATCACAAAAATTAACCTCTACGTTTTTTATTTTTTTTTTTATTTATGTATTTAGTTTGTGAAGCTTGTTCCTAGTAAATTTCATTCAACTTCATAAATTTGTTTCTGCGATATAATACTGTTCACAAAATTATTCAATGAAAACTTTTTTCTATATAGCGGGTTTAGATTTTACTACATCAATTCAACTTTTGTTTTTATTCAATATGTTTCTCTTCCTTATGTGAATTTAGTGGTGCACTATTCATCACTATTAGTTACAATTTAAAGAACAATGTTGTATTTACTAGCATTAGAAGTACTGGAATAATTTATATAAACGAATTTTTTCGTCGACTGTTTAATTTAAGAAATAAACGATTTTTTTTTTGTATTAGGTACATTGGATTTCTTCTCGAGTACAGTTAATTGTAGAAAATGTACTTACATAATATATCAACGTTTAATCTTAATCCAATACTTTTGTTAAATTCGTCTACATTATTATTGATTTTTCAGTAAAAAAATGTATTTGTGTTTAAAAAATCACTCCTGGTTTCTTAAAGATATTTTAACAGCAACATGTAGTATGTTATCAGTAATTAACACATGTCTAAAAAAAAAGGGGTCTTTGATGTTGTTGGGAACCTGTGGGACATTTCTGACGTATATTGTGTGCGTCGAATTCAAACCCGAAGTCAGAGTTGGTCCATCACGTCAGGATTTTGAAATATTTCAGGTTATGTACTCGAAAAATGCGTTATTTTGCTCTGTTTGAGATTACGTACATAATGCAACAATTTTGTTGGCCTTCCGCACTATTTGCATCTTTTAGTACCACCTTCACCCTTCAAAATAAGGTTCACCTACTTTGAGATAGATATTTTTTACTGGTATCGTCATTTGAAAATTTGTATTGGTGATATTTGGCGATACCAAATACGAATTTGAAGTCAATATATTAAAATTGCGTAATTCAAGAAGGCGGATTCAAAAGTGCTAATAAACAATAAAATATCAAAAAGTTATCAAAAAAACAGTCTCAATATTCAAACATGTTTTTAGTTATAAATATCCATATTTTATGAAGTTGTTTACATTTATATAGGTTTCATGACATTGAATTTGACCTTGAGTTTGTTCTTCAAGGGTATTTCAAGATAAATTTATTTACATGTATATCGTAATTTCAAATTTGTCGTATCTAGGTGAAAAAAGTCGTAATGGAATTCTGTGTCTCTCATATTAACGAAAAAGAGTAGTACCATACGATCCAATGAAGGGAAAAACTCTTCAAAATGTTGTGTCTTCTATACATAACCTCAAAAATAGCAAAAAAAGCGTCTTTCGAGTACATAACCTTAAATATCTCAAAATCCTGACGTGTAGGCGTAAAATGACCAACTGCTTCCCAACAACAAAACCATATTGTCCTGTGTAATAGAGGTAGTTCCAACTGTCATACATAAATGACTATTGATAAAAAGAAATATACTTAATTTCTCTTTAAACGAAAATCATATTTGAATAAATTCCAATGTTTAATTTCGGATTTACCCAATAGCCTCCGATACACTGTCAGAACGATTTTTCTATTTAACTCCTTATTTTGGATGATGAGGGAGGGGGGCGTAATAAACTGTCAAAAAAATTTCGGGTTTTGATATTTGGGTAGTGATATACCGCACTAAAAGATTACGTATATCAAAGAATTGATATGATTGATTACAAATATTTTATATTGTCTTTAATAGCGTAATGCAAATGAGAAACAAATATAAAACAATAAATTGTACTATTCGAATGTAGTTTGCCATGAATACCGACCAGAAAATCGCAAATAAACTTTTAATAGTAGAAAATATTGACAACAGAAATGTAGAATAATTTCTATCGATTTTGACTAAATTCCAGACTTTTTGGATGAAATGGGTAACCTGTATTTTGATGTAATAGGAATCAAAAAGAACGAAAAAATGTATGAAGTACTTGTACACACATCAAATTTAGCAAACGAATGTTCCGAGTTTTTAGTCTCCTTTGCACTCGATGACAACTTAATAAAAAAGTTTATGATCAAATAGTATTATTCCCGTGAAAGACAACTACGAATGATTAAAAAATTAAAATAAATATTTTATAATATTTAAATAAATTATTTCAAGCAATTTATAAATTCAAATGATTCAATGTAACTAATAATATAGTTCAGAGAAGTTATTGAAATTTCAGAAAGAATGAATTACCGTTCAATGTTAAAAAATTTCAGTCTATATCATGCTCTATAGAACAACTTTCACAATATCAATGCTTAGTTCTGACCAAGTGTTTTAGATTAATCTTGCATTAGCAGGCGACATGTCATGGAATTTATTTTGCGGTAATTTCTGAAATAAGACGCCAAAATGCTTTCACCGTGTTCCGAGAGCGAGGTTCAAATTTCACGCCAATCGAACGACTATCTATCATCGCAAAGAAACTTTCATTTATATGTATGGATTATCCGCACGCCCAGAAAATAGATAGGATTTTTCTCCAAAATTGTTTTCGTTTCTTTAATAATAGGTGTCAACTTGCCACGTCAATCTTATCTACTTAAAAAACGAGTTGAATTTGAAACAAAATAAGTTAACATTATTTGTTTGTTATTCTATTTATGACATTGATAAATGGAAAATAAATGCGAGTAAAACGTCGAAAATTTACTGTCCAGCATCGGTAGAAAGACTATGCATGACAGATATCAACCCAGGTTCAATATCGAATACAATTTCGTTTATTTCAATTTTGTTCCTTCTAATGAGAGCAACTCCTAAAGCTTTCATGAAAAATTACTTATATTTTTGTCGATACTTTACCTATTAAAATAAAATTTAGCGTAGAGAACATGGCCTATTTTTTTTTTGTTTAGGATATAAAATGGTATGTTGAAGACTTTACAAAATTGTTGTACCAACATTTTTGCAAATACCCGCTCAATACTTGTTAAATTAAAAAAAAAAAGTTTAATGTCAGAATCGTAAATTCCGTTGCAATCATCATTATGTTTATCATTATTCGTGACATTGATATTGATTGTCAAACTGCAAAAATTTGCTAATCAAAGTATTTGTGAATTGAAGGGTACAGTATTGTCCAAGTTGTCTCTGTAATTAGTTTGTGATCAGGTTCACATATATCGACAAATCTTGGAAACTTTGAAATTTTAGGTCACAAAAGGGCAAAAAAATCATCCTTGCTTAGTACATTCTTCAAATGTGTTATTATATAGGTTAATGTGTACTACATGGCGCTATGTGCTTCATTTTTTAAGCAGTGCTGAAGAGCGTTTTTAATTATTTTCGCTATCCCATTCAGAGACATATTTTTTAATTCAAATATATTTACGAATCTAAGCCCAATATATTACTATTTAACATATTATTGTTTTTAGCGTTAAACTCTTTCTTGATTTATTTTCTTTACATTTGTTTAATATTTGACAAAAAGAAACCGAATGGAAATAATGCTGGCGCAAGTACGTGTTTTATTAACATTTTCCTCTTCATTCTCTACCAATCCGATCCTGATTCAGTTGAAATGTATGAGATGTTTTGAAATTATTTTTTAAACCATATGGATCTCTTGTAGAATACATTATGAGAATTCTAAACTATTTTTTATTCTATTATCCAAAATGCCATTAGGCTCCGTTCGTTTGCCTTATCAGGATTTTATTAGCAAATACATCACCGTATGCATCAGGGCGAATTTGAGAACTCGCAAAAGTTACCCTAGTAAAAGGACATCTCACATATCAATTTTCTTCTTGAGACTCGGCTTGCTGATTACAGCAGAAAACGTTTTCGGCTCAGGTGAGTTGTTACAACATTTTTCTAATGCTCAAAAAATTATTTTAAGTATATTTTATAATAATTTTCATTTACTAGAGGGTCTACTAAGAAACTGATATAACATAGTTTTACATAGGTTATATAATTGTGACATCGTAACTATTACAAGGAAGTGTATCCTGAAGTGGATGATGTGATGTTACGGTTGTGAGGGACTAATGATAATGTCGAAAATAGGTATCGATTATTGAATCAATGCTAAGAATGATCTGTGTACCTAAAATTGTTCCTAAATATTTTATGATTTATTTTTATAATTTTTAGAAAGCTATTTACACAAAAGGCAAATTTGCGGTTAATGTAAGTAAAATAAATTTAATTCATTCCTGCATAAATGTGTAGCGAAGAAATATTTTATTTTTGAAAAAGTAAACTATGCAGTAATTTTGTAAGAGAATGAGTTCACTGTGATCGAAATCACTAAACCTGTGAAGGTACTATAGTCAATTCTAGAAACGAATTCATGTCGCGTATGTAATCTCAATATGCATGTTGTCACCGTAATGTTGAATGTATACAGAAATTACAGGGGTTATGGCGTAATAATCTGCAATTTATGTTGGTCACAAATATGAAAGATGAAAATAATTTTGCAATTCCATATATTCTTAAAAAGATACACTATTCTTGACAAATTCTACTACCTAAAAAAAAAGTTTCTTTTATAAGGACAATTTAAAAATTCGTCGATGGAATTGATTTTAGCTAAATTGCAGTTTATAAATATTATTTTCTGATTCTGTGGAAAATAGTATGATTTTACAGGACTGATCATCGGCTGGAATTTACAAGAGTATGATAGTTTTTCGCTTGCAAGTGATATAATGATTTCATAGTTCGTTACTAACTGTTAGTGTTAACATACGAATCACGAATTTTCCTCTGATGACAGAAACATTCGATTGCAAAAGGAATGTCCCTCTAGTTGTTCCTGTTTTCACTTAAGAATAGCATGAAACATGTAAACATTTTCACCATTATTTATATTAAGGGAATGTTCATATTTCTATTAGAAAGATTTCATCTATTGGAAATTCTTCTTGTCGTAGAATTCTGTTCCTCATCACAACGAAGAAAAGTAGAACAAGAAGTGTAAGTATATATACAGCAACTATACTGGGTGTCATTAAGCCGCGGTCCGGGCTAATAAACTTAACAAAATGTTGTTTTTGGAAAAACGCCGAAACACGTGTAACGAGTTTTCAAAAAATCTATCTTTTGGGGGAGGGGGGTCGCGAACCCCCACTTCTAAGGGGGCCCGTGGGGTAGGAGGATCATCATTTATTGAAAAGTTACTAGTTTAGAATTGTTAAAAGTCAAATAACCCCTCTGAAAAGGCATCGCAGCGCCATCTGTGCCTAGTGCCTTGAATTCGGCTTGAAAAGATCTTTCAAATGAGCCTCCACTCGACTTATGTTGCAGTGTTAAGGTCTTCAACCCCCCTCGTGCCTCACGTGCCCCCTTAGAGGTGGGGAGTCGCAACCCCCCTCGTGCCCCACGTGCCCCCTTTGAGGTGGGGGGGGGGGGGGTCGCAACCCCCCAAAATGATAGATTTTTTTAAAAATCGTTACACGTGATTCGGCGCTTTTCCAAAAACAAAATTTTTTTCATGTTATTAGCAGATCAATGAATATTAATAACTTGTTGTAGTTGTAAAAATGATTTTATTTTAATTAGTCGTTCCATTACTAATCCAGATTCAGAATGTACCTTTTACGTTATTAAAGAAGTCACCTGCATAAGTAACATTTTTCATTTCAATATAATAGTAATAACTAAATGTGACATTCTATATATTGGTACGTGTTAAAATGATATAGCTTTTAAAAATGTAAAAAATCAATCAAAAAAATCCATCGCAGAGTTAATAATAAAAAGTATTAGACGAAAGATATTTGGAACAAAAAATAACAAAATACTTTTGATATACCTAAGGCAAAGTTTACGTAATTTTTAAAGTTTTACCATTTAAAAATTGTTATAACTCTTGTTTGATATAGTAATTGAGAAAAAATACATTTTTCCCTTTTTAAATATGCTGCAGTAACCCGTAAATTTAAATAAAAAATCCAAAACTCATTAAAAAATTGTTAAAAAAACTCTGGTTTTGAAGTTTTTTTATTTTAATCTCTTAGTAACTCTTCTGCATTATGAAGATAAAGAGTTACCCCAAAAAGACCCTAAAAAGTGCCCGTTTTTTAGCAATCGAAATTCGGATTAATTATACTGCCAAAAGTTAAGTTATGGTGAGATATAAACAAGAAAAAAATTACAATTTCACAATTTATTTTAAAAATATGGTATTCTCGAGACGGCTTGTCATTCAGAATACTCGATACAGGTGATACTAGAAAACGCTATAATTTAACATATTTGACCCCCTATTTACTGGAAAAGGAAGTATCGTCAATTTTTTTATCTTGTTTTTATCTCACCATAACTTAAGTTTTGGCACTTCAATCAATCCAAATTTCGTTTGCTAAAAAACGGGCACATTTTGGGCTCACTCTTTCGGACTTGAGAATAAATATTACTGTCGATGACAAATTAAATTGTTTAAAGGACGTCGTTCAATATATAGTGATTTTAAATGTATCATTTATTTAATTGTAAAGTAATACATAAACACGAAAATATTAATCTAGGTCAGATCGTAAATAAACATATTTCAATTTGTAATATTCATTTAAAACGTTACATGAAGGAAGTCGGTCAATTTTTACGTCAGATTTATTTTTAATAAATCCAGCATCCAGGTAGTGAGTTTCGATACCAGAATATTTGTAAAAGTTTGCAGTTGACGCGTGATAGCGTAAATTTAACTTAAACTTCCTTTGCACCTGACTTCGACTTACCTTCAGTTTGCTGAAATGAAGTTTGTAACATAACGCCGCAACCAGCGTATCGCCAACTCCCATGACTAAACTGCAAATAGAGTGCATTTATAACTACGTCTAAAGACAAGGTAAACAAACCAGGCAGAGCTAATAGTGTTTACAAACAAGCGTGCAAATATTGTGATGTAATTAAGTCGGAAAAAAGAAACGAAAATAAGGAACCCAAGGAACACCATATCGAAATCACGTAATTTGCGCGTTTAATTAGTCTCGGTGTAAACCGCTTTAATAAATAATCTTGTACGCTTTGACGTTGACGGCGCATATGAAAATGTAATTAAACAAATTTACAACTTTCCCATAATTCACGCGTAGCTTATGCATATATTTTACATCTAAATAACATTTGAAATTTATTACAACCCAGCTATTTCAAGTTTGTGTTTCTTTTGTATAAAAAATTTTTTAATTTTATATACCTACACTTTTTTAAATACTTGCCTTCTTTTACGGAAACTTCTTTTTTAATTATTTTGCATTATCAGTTATAGTAATAGAGATGCTGAAGCTTTTATATTATATTATTACATCTTCTTTAATTCTGAGTCTTTTAATAATTTATTAGTCCCTAACAGTTGATTACATGATTTCTGTTATTGTTGTTTGAATGTAATTTGTGTATATTTATCACGATGAATATGAAACAGAAAATAAAAAGGAGGCTAATCTGTATCTCATAATCACTAACCCTAGCAGAAAACTAAGTTGATTTCTGGATAGTTTTACTGGACTGCATTACTTACAATATAAAGACCAGAAAAATTATCAAAAATTGGTTGTATTTTATTTCTACTGGGGTACTTTTGGAGCACCAAAAAAGTTCCCATTTTCACGATTTCTGTAATTTGACAGTATATATTGGAATCAAGTTCTTACTGTAATATAATAAATGTATCAACAACTCCTGTTTAGGATATTGTAATATATTAGACAAATAACATTTCTACCTTTTCTTGGACAGAACTAGAAGTCATTTTTCACCGTAGGGAACTGACGAGTATAATTGCTTCATGACCAGTTATTGAAAGTTGTTCAATTAATAATTTCGAGAGAAAGATTAGTATTTCGGTTTTTCAGAAATGACATGCACAACGACTACAAAATTCACCTAATAAATTAGAATCAAATCAAGCACATAATATTGGTTATACAGTGTCCATTAACCAGTTAATCATTAATTAACAAGTGTCAACTAGTCTGCTTCATTCTTCAAGAAACGCCCTTTGTTTTGTGGGGTTATGTAATCAGTACTTAATAATTACACTGAGAAAAGTGTTTTTTACCCAGTATTGGAATTCTTATGCCCCGTAAAATATAGTATTTTACGCATAGGGATTGCCATCTTTCTACTACCTGTTAAAAGACGAAGATTTTATATTATTCTAACCGATATGTCAGTTTATTTTAGCCTTTTCTCTTTAACTAAAAGCAATTTTTGTTTATGGAAATTAATCTAGCAAATTAAAATATTAAAAATGCCTTCTTTTAATCATAATAAAACATTCTTTTAAAATAGGAGAGTTTATTACAGTTTCATATAACCTGTCAAAAACAAATGCTGAACGACGGAGGATTTTACTAGTTATAATATTTCTTTTAATGGCTGTAATACACTTTTTAAAAGCCAACGGATAGTAACTGATAAAATACACTTTTCTCAGTGTACTATTCAGTTTCCGTAATAAGATCCACACTAATTACTATGAACTACACAGACAAATAATAAATATGCCAAATAGCATTCAAGCAGCAATTTCAGTCATGTCCATAAAACCGAACATAAAAGGTCCAAATAAAATGAATATTCTAGTCTAGAAATCCAAAGTGTACTACAAACATACAACATTGACTTATAGTTGGTAACTGTCCAGACTTCCCGATTAGTAACTCGGGCTAGCTAAGCTTGAAATCTGTCCAAAGGCAAAGGAATCTGAATGAATTAAACCTGAATTAGGTCTTAAGGACTATTAAAAAACCTTTGGAAGCAATTTTATCAAATAGATAGAAAGATTTTTTAAATGTAAAACACGGTATTAATATCTTCAGGATGGATTGTACAGATTATATAAATCTTTCCCTAAATATTACAGTTTGGAGACGGTGATGACATGTCTAACCATTGCAACTTACTTCTGGAAGTATCAAATAACAACCCACTTCTATATGAGACTAAAGCCGTATTGTGAACACTAGTAGAGAAGACAACTCCAACTATTTCTACACAGTATTGACCGACTCATGGCCGGAATTCAACCGAGCTAATCGGGCTGCATTTCAGTAGGGAAATACTGTTTGTGATCGGGTCAACTGTCCGAGGTATGGCTGGCATCCAGTAAGATCCAAAAGTGCTAACTAATAACATATCTATCTGCCAGTTTCCTCATTCTGTTGGGTTAAATTGAACTTATTCTTTTATATGTGGATCTCGGTCAAAGTTTCGCTTCTGTTCTTGTCAGATAGGATCAATTCTTCCGGTGATCCTCAATGCGAAAAAAGTTTGACAAAAAAGGATCCAAAATCAGGCTCCGAGAAAAGTTTCTACTTTATTTCTAAATTAAAAATCAGTTCGAATTAAAATCGTAGCTGAAACCCTTTACAAGATATTCCGATTTTAATTATTTTAAATCCAAAATCCAATTTATGCTTTCAACTTTAAGGAGGAATAACATTTGACTAATATTGATAATATAGCATTTAAACAAGCGTCAGACTTTAAATTTCTTTTGATTATTATTGAGCTACAAACGGCATCGGTAATGTGTCCCTGTCCATACAGTTTAATATCATTGAAGGTTTTAAGTGGTGATAATAAAATTGCTGACTATGGTTTAGAAAACGAGAATCCTACAAGATTTAAAAACTGACTTTTTATTTTTGAGCTATAGAGTTTATAAAATAAAATTATATTTTAGAATATAATTTGTATATACATTTAAGAGGAGTGCATATCAAATACAAAATAATTATTTATTTTCTATTTTTCCGTCTGTTGTTTATATTGTATTGTTGTTATTGTTTCCCATATCCGAGGTTCTCGGAAAAGTTGCCTCGTCCTTGAAATAACGAAGGAAAAAAATCAGTTTCTCGCACATATTAGCACAGCACAGATCGCTCATCCGCAATTTCTGAGTTTGGTACAATTTTTTTGATTCTGGGAGGTCCCGACAATTAAAGAAGGACGAGATTGATGATATGCCCTGTAATGGCTTTTCTTGCGCGACATTACGTGAGTATTTACGAATAAATTTTCATAACTTTGATTTGGTAAGTCATGTATATGGCTGGAACGGTTCGCCTCCACGGATGAGTCAGTGGACGGTCCCTTTTATTAATTATATTTTATTTATATAAAACATACATTTTATATTTGAAGATAAATGCGAAGATATTGCATGGGATCGTTAGAAATAGAGAGGGAAAGATAAATAGAGAGAGAGAGAGAGAGAGAGAAAGAGAGAGAGAGAGAGAGCGACGCAAGGATTGAATAGGGGATCCTGAAAGGAATAAGACCCAAATTATGAAATATTTAGCCCCATCCAAAACTCACCTTTTCCCTTCAATCACGCGTTTCTGCCCTTTAGAATAAACCTCCATATATTTTTTCCCGCCCAAACCCTATTCCCAACCCGTCTATCTCTTGTACGTCACGATTTTGACATAACCTCAAACACAACCGAAAAAACATTATCCCATTGCCACTTTCACGCTAATTGGTAACCCTATAACTTCATAATCCCCTACTTCGTTCAACAATAACACCATATAAATTTAAAACCCGTTCACTCTATAAACTCAAAAACTACATAACTACATAACTGTAACTAATTCTTCAATCCCGTTATCCTGTGGAGAATTCGAGTTATGGAAATAAGAAGAACCTCGCGAGTGTTTCTTATGGAACAAAGCCAGGGTAAATATTGTTCTATTTTCCAGAACCAGAGCGTCCTACTAAATAAGGTTACGAATATTCAAAGTTATACGGTTGTGGTAAAGGTTCAATTAAGAGGTTAGGAAAAGATGAGGTCATGGGGTTACCATTTTGGTGTGAAAGTGGTATGGGGTTAATGACTTTGGCGGTTTCAGTGGTTTTCGGGTGTTTTTGGGGCTACCTTAAATTTCTCACGTGTAGGAAATAAATAGATCGCAGATTCGGTTTCAGTGGCAAACTGAACATGACAAAATCATATTGGCATCAAAGACTCAGAAAAATTATATTCTTGTGGGCCTGTGTAATTTTGAATAAATTTGTTTCGTTCAGTGGCTATTTGGAATTAGCCATTGCATCTGAAACATATTCTGCTATAATATTATTAATATTTAATAATCAGGACCACCTTTTATATATGAATTTCATTGATATGCAACACGTTTCAGTGGAGAAATTCGTAAAAAATAAAAAAGACGTAAAAATGATAGTATTTTTGTTTTATTTTTTCAACATTGTTGCATAAATCTAATATTTTTCTGCAATTTTTCGACGAGAATCTAGTGTGCATACTTGAAATTAGTAGAAAAGGTATCTTTAAAAATTATAAAAAATTATTGTTCCTCGAAAAACTGAGCTGAAGTTAATGTATTTGCCTTTTTCAATTCGTGTAAAAAGGATTAAATTATGTCTATCCAAAGCTCGGAATCTCTTAATCTACCAATATTCCGTACGTTAGTTAATTAAAAAGTATTCGTTTGGTTTTATAAAGTTTTTTTTCTACAAACATAATTCCCAATATTATTTCGTGAACAATTAGATCCTATGCTGTTCGATCACTTTTTTAAACTGCTTTTATATATCTACTACAAATACATCAAACATTTCTTGTCCCCGTTGTTATTTATCCTAAATTGATTGATGCATGTATCGATTTAATACAATCAAGTGTGAATATAGACTATTTCAACACATTTGACACATATTGAAGGAAGAAAGCTTAAAATTTCTAATAATAATACAGAATTGTAAACTACAACTCGACTACATATATTTAAATAAAAATTCTAATCTTTTAGATACTTTGATTTTTAGTAAGTTTCTAATTTATACCGTCTTATTCATTCATATAATCTTGCATAAAATATGGATGACAACAAGACATTTCCTATAGCCATACGGTATAACAGCTACATGAAAACAAAAATATTCTTGATATTTTGCGTAACTAGGAGAGATTTAAATTTTATGCTGAGGGAATGGTGTCGTACTAATTTATGACAAGCTATCTATAATCCATCTGATCGTGATGACAGACTACGCCATGTTTTAGGCTGTGCTAACGACTTCCTATTTTTCATGTTTACATCTGCATTTATATAACCTCAGTTTTACATTAAGTCAATTACAAGCACACGTCTAGTTTCTGTGCTAATCATAATCTGACCAGATTATACTGACGCAATATCTAAACTGATCCAATTTGTATTTTCGACAACATAATTTCAACCTTCATAAACCTGAATTTTAAATTCAATTACAATGTAAACAAGCCTTGCTTCGATGATATGGCTCGTTGAATAATCCACATTATTTCTTACGAGTTTTAAACGTTTAAACAAGTTTGTCAATAGTAGATATTGGCTTTTCTCTGTCTCTAAGTCTGCAGATATTATTACTAACAACAAATATTAAAAATTCGATAATGAACAATAATTGTTTGGTAAAAAGTAATATATTAAATAATATAATAAAGTAATATAAAAAAATAATATAATAAAGTAATATAAAAAAAAAAAGAATTTATATTTTGTTTGTTTTTAGCATTATCTTGAATTAATCGTGCAAATGATGCGAGCTACTAGTTCTGTCAACAAAAAATGAATTATGTCCATTTATATAACAATTTAAGAAATTCAACTATGTTTTATAGATGTTTTCCACCAAAAAAAACTTTTTTTTTAAGTTTGTTTTTTCATAGTTCTAGTGTTTCATTCCAAAATATTAAGATATTGAAAAAACCCATCACAATATTAAAATTGTTTGCGTCCAGCGAAGGCGATCAAGACCCTGCTGGTGAGCACACTTGATCGTCCGTGCGAAGCGCATTTTTTAACAGTTTAATAACACATACTACAGGGATATTTTTCTATTTTCTGAATAGTAAAATTGCCTTTTTTCTGGCTACATAAATGAAAATAGTACGTTAATAGTTACAGTAATAGTCACGAGTGTCGCGTGAACTGATATCACAGTTGCGCAATTATTTATAATGTTATTGTTTACATTTATTATTATCCACTTAATTATAATGACCAAAAAATACTAAGAACTGTCCATTAATGTATATTTTTACAGTATTTGAAAATCTAAGTGGGGATTTTGTTTCTATTTGGTACTACACTGTACAATAATGAGGAAACAATTAGCATAATCCATGAACGTTTTTTCCGAAGCAGATATAATAACATTTGATGGTCGGTCATATTTACGCCGCTATTTTAAAAGAAGTGAAAAAGCAGAGAGTTTTCTTTTTTTAATTTTTTTAAGATTTAACTTGCTGAATACTGATCTGACGAAAATATATTTCTGATAAAAAATGCAGAATAAAATATTTTCTATAAAAAGGGTTTTATATTCTTTCGTCGTATTACCAACGGCAATTCAGTAAATGAGGGATGAATGTGAGAATAATCGAAAAATTTGCCGCTTCCGCAGGTATTATGATTGATTCATAAACTATGCAGTAATTATAGGGACTGAATCTTTACGTGTATTTGATTGTCATCTATACTCTTTGGTTGGTCGTTAGGCGAATACCCCAAGGACGCAGGCACCCCTTAGGTTTACGTACTTTTGAACAGAATGAAATTATAATTATAAATTCCAAAGATGCGTGCACCTAAAGGACATGACTGTGTCATGCTACAACAAGCTGAACGGATCACGTCATGCCGATTATTGTCAGCTTCATCCTTATTTTGGTTGTAATTGCTATATGAAGAAAATACATACATTGTTTTTTGTAGATAATTTAATATTTACATATTTTTTAAAATAATTTTTCTTTCGGAATTACTATTTTTCAAAATAAATACAAATCCATTTCCATTATAATTGGATTCAGCCTTTTTTCATGAATTTGCTGTCTGTAATTAAAAATGCATATAAGCTTTTTTTCTTGAGAATTTGATCCTCAAGATTTTTGGTTGCGAACCTTTTGTAGCCATGTTAGTCATATTAGTATTTCGGTTATCTTAGATTTTGTGACGTTTCGCAATAAATACAAAATTCTATTCCATTCGATATGCTAAAAATTGAGCCGATGATAGCATTTTTACTGATATTTTTCAACAAAAATGCATTTTTCTTTCAAAATCTCCTCCGCGAGTTTTTGTTTTTGAGTTAAAAATGTTCGTACAATAACCAGGCACAATTCCCAGTAGAAAAATCCTGTATGCCCGAATTTTTAAAACTCATTAAAGAGGGAAAAATGTTTATTTTCGCGGTTTTTCGGATGTATCTCATTTCGTTTAATAGCTAGCGAAATATCACATAAAAGAATATTGTAGAGCCTAAAAAGAACTACAATTTTATCCCTTATTCGATTCAATTTCATCAAAATTCAGCCTAGGAGAGCTTTTATCCCTATATTTTTTGACAAAAATTGATTTTTGTTTTTTGGCTAAAAATATTCGTACGGTGTTCACGAATAATTCCACGTTGAGAAAACCCATATGCCCGAAATTTTTAACTGAAGTTGGTTCCGACACACCGTGATGTGCAGAATGCAATTCCATTAATGTTTAGGCAACCTTGAACACATTTGGTAGTGGCGCCAAAGAATGCCGAAAAAGAATTTCTTTTGGCCAGGTGCTGTTCAGCCAATGTAAAATTATGCTTTATGGCGAAGTTACATTGACTCCTCAGGTTCTGGCAAGGAGAAATGTCAAAATTTCTACTGAAGTTACCTTTCCGCACTGCAGTATCAGATGACCGATTCCATTTCAAATCGGGCAAGGGTAAAATGTTGACATCTCGAAAATTGTTTTCCATGCAATATGTTGTTCTTTAGGGCAAATAAGGAGGCCCGTATTTTTTTTTGTTTTAGGAAACGAACATTTTTTTCAGAGTTCTGCGCAATTTAAAATCAGGAACGAGAAGCTAAGTTAAAAAAAAAGGGTATAAAACTTTTTAAAAATCGTGTATTTTCTAAAGTTTTTAATATTTTACTATTATTCCTCATGTATATGACTGTGTTATTGGCACTTTATTGATATCCAATAATGAAATTGACAAAAATTGAAAAATAACAAAAGAGCGAACATTTTTCGAAAAAACTAAAAAGTCGATTTTCTCAAAAACATCATCTTTTTTTCTTCCATTTTTTTTCTATAGATTACTGGTAATATTAGTCATAATACTTGAGTAATATCATGTTCGCTAAAAGACGCTACTCGGCTACAGAATTTTTTGTTTGTTTTTAATTTAAAGTAGAAATTTTGTTAAGATAGAACATATTTTATTTTATCTAAATTATTTCCAAAAAGGAATACGTCACAAACGTGACATACAATAACTAGACATCTCAAAAACCCGACACTTCAACAAACCGACATTTCCATGACTTTTGCAGTATCAGTTTCTTTTCAGTTTTTTGTTATATATTGTCAAGTTTTCGAAGTGCTAGGTTTGAACATGCTGGGTTCGTGAGGTGTCGGGTTTTTGGTATGCTGCCTTAATATATTTGTACATTATCTTTGTCTCAAATATGTTCTTAATATAATATTTTTCAATTCACTAGTAACTTTTTAATTTCAAATTTAACGCAATTCACGGCATACGTTCTTTATGTAGTTAATTTGACTCAAAAACATGAGGTGCAAAAATTGGACTCCTCAAAAATCTGACACTTCAACAACCTGAAAATTAAAAAACTCGCCAAATAACTTGAAAGAAACCGATACGTCAAAAGTCATGAATATGTCGTTTTTTTGAAGTGTCAGGTTTTTGAGATGTCGGGTTAATGCATGTCACGTTTTTGACGTATTCGTTTTTTGAAATAATTCAGATAAAACGAAATATGTCCTATCCTATCCTGACGAAATTTCTGCTTTAAATTAAAAAAAGAAAAATTCTGCAGCCGAGTAGCGTCTTTTAGCACACATGACACTACACAGATATTGTGACTAATATTACCAGTAATCTATCAAAAAAATGGAAGAAAAAAAGATTATGTTTTTGAGAAAATTGACTTGTTAGTTTTTTCGAAAAATGTTCGCCATTTTGTTATTTTTCCATTTTTATCCATTTCATTATTGGATATCAATAAAGTACCAATAACACAGTCATATGCATGAGGAATAATAGTAAAATATTAAAAACTTTAGAAAATACACCATATTTAAAAAGTTTTATACCCTATTTTTTGGACTTTTGGATTTTTCTGGACTTTTCGTTCCTAATTTTAAATTGCGCATAACTCAGAACAATTTTTTTTCTTAAAACAGAAAAGTACGGGTCTCCTTATTTGCCCTAAAGAACAACATATTGCATGGAGAATAATTTTTGAGGTGTCAACATTTTACCCCTGCCCGATTTGAAATGAAATCGGTCAGATACAATCTTTATTAGCGCAGTACTGAGCCAGGGAATAATTTCTATCTGGGTCCTGATAAAACGAATAAACTGAGGCCTAAAAACTAGATCCTAGTCAAACCCTGATGAAATGTCTAGCCAGGCACCTGATTAAATGTATGATCAGACACCTGATCAGTCCCTTATTAGCAAAAACCAGCCACAATCTATCAGATCTAAATTAGACCTAGGTTTATATTTAGGTTTCTTAGAAATTGCCTGGACTAATTCCAGTCTGAATAAATTCCAATGAAAATCAAATGATCTTCGAGTTGCTTCATTCTACCAATAATAACGATATTTGACGATAATTTCTAAAGAATGATTTTTGAGTATATCCCGGGACTCGTATGTGCATAACAAGATTTTAGGAAATTTTGGAAAATACTTCATAAATTTCTTCACATCCATTGTTAGTCCAAAAATGATTTCGCATGATAAAATATAGATACAAAACTACGTTTTTGCGCATGGTAGGTCCTCAACTTCTGTTCTTATTTCATATAATAAACATTTGATTTAAAAAAAAGTCAAAAACAGTTCTCATGTACAAACAGGAGCACAGGTCGTTCGGAAAACACGTTACCAGTTTGCCGCGTTTGCCGTATTTAAAAAAAAAGATCTTTTTGTAATTGTGTGCGTAAAGTTAGTGCGTAAAGTACTTTTGATGCCAGTTTTTCGTGCGTAAAGTTCACTTTTACGCACTCCCGACGACAAAATTCGTAAAGTGAACGGCCGTGCGTAAAGTTGTACTTTACGCACTCAACCAGGCATCAAAACTTTACGCACCCAATTACAAAAACTAGGATACCTAACATGGGTGTAAAGTAAAACTGTTACGCATCTGTCGGGAATTTTACACATCACTCGGCGGCTCGTACGTATAGTTGGAGCCCGGTGCGTAAAAGTACACTTTACACCCTTGTTAGGTAATATACTATTTATTAAACCTACAGATATTAAAAACAGTTTCCTAACCATAAATAAATAAACAAGTCGAAATTTCGGTGCTTCACTAATGGCACTGTTGCACAACAGGTTCTTCTCCCCTACCAAACTTTTATAGTTAAATTTACTATATTCTTAATTAGATGGACTATTTTTTCAGTATAGAAACTAGAACATCTCGTAAACTTCTTGTTTTAACTACTTGTCAGATATTTAAATCAGCTGTATCTACTTTCCGCAAATGTAACCATCTGTACGATTCCCGACAAATTAAAGTCACCGGATTAGAAAGTAAACAAATAACGTTCACTGAGCGATTCATCTCAATCGCCTAAAATAAGAACGACCTCGACGTATCTCTCAAATTAAGTAATTTACACTCCGACTCGAACAAAAACGTCCTACACACAGCCATCTCGCTCGTTCGAGTTGATGTATGTCCCGAGAATTCGTACAGTAGCACGGGTCATGTTTTACAATTCTCGAACAGGTTGTAGTCGTGTTTTCGCGTTTTCCACAAATTCATTCGGGGAATCCGCCTCCGCAAAAAAAAAAAGACATGGAGAACCGGACACTCGAAATTCGAACAAGATTCGACGATGGAGTCTTATGCAAATAAGAGCCTGGAGGCCTTATCGCTGAAAATATTGACTCTGATCAAAATGCAGCCATTAGCCAGCAGAGATATCCTCTAGTATAGGCGGACGTTACCAGGTGAGAGGGAAGATTCAGGAACTCCATTCATGACGTTTATCCACGGCCTAGTTGAGGACGTCACGGTCCGTCGAAAACCGTGTCCTGGGTGAAAAAGAGCACTAGCCATTCATTCACGCCAGTCGAATGTAGCCACGACTGTACGCTAATGCCATTATCCAACGATCTCATTGATCTTTTTGCTCTCTCTCCCTCTCCCTGTTTCATTGATCTTTTTGCTCTATCTCTCTCCCTGTCTCATTGATCTTTTTGCTCTCTCTCTCCCTGTCTGTCTGTCTGTCTCTGTCTTTCTCTCATGTCGGTCCCTCTCTCACTAACATCCAGACATTAGGGGCATTAAGACGGAACTTGGAATACCCGGTCGACTATACGGTAGGTGTCGCAGGCGTGTTCTCACACGAGTTTTGCGGCTTAAGAGCCCCTCCGGCTACCGTTCACGTTCATTTCGAACCAACCAACGAACGGACCGTGTCGCATTGCCCCGCTCGCGCCCCCTCTGGCCCCTGCCCGGCCGCAATATGCATCCTCGTTTTCTACCCGACGACGGATGGTGTTTTGTGAAATACGAGCGGGTTCGAAAATTGCGTAGGCGTTGGTAAATAACAAAGGTCGATAAGCCGCATGCACTACTATCGCTCGGGACTCGTTGCTTTATTGGATTCGTGTTCGCGGTGGCTGTAGACAAAATTTCAAATTGCAAACTTAATTTGCCACCCCGAGTGCGTCACGCACGAGATGAAAATTGTTAGAATTTTTCGTAATGAGATTTGATGACGAAAAATACCCGATAACGATCGACATAATGAAAAGTGCGTGAGTATGTTTACGAAATGGGGAACGTGGTATTTTTACCATTTTTGCAGGCCTTTCTGGTCGATGTTCGAGGGAACTCGGAATTCATTTTTTTTGTATCAAAGTTTATTCTTTACTGGATATTTACAATTATTAAATCGAAAGATTTTTGTTTCATTTCAAGTGATATTACATCTTAAATTAATAAATGATTTTTTTTCGCGACCGTTGTTATCAGAAATTAATGAAATCGCGTATACTAGTAATGTGTTTCACTCGCGCAAAATATCGATCACCGAAAAATTTTAATATGTATGAAAAATCGTTTTCAGCTGGTACGCTGCGAGAAATTGTGTAGAATGATATCTAAAACTAATTGGAAAAGTTACTATTTTCGTTGGATATTTGAGGATAGTCGTGAAATAACCGTTGCTTTAAGGAATAAATACTATTTGTCAAATTATTATGGGTGCGGGTTGAAAAACCGACAAATCAAAAAACCAATAGTCAATAAGCCGACACATAAAAATTAGGCACATCAACAAGCGGAAAGTAATTTTTTGAAGTGTCGATTTTTTTAACTGTCGGCTTTTCGATTGTCGGTGTTTTGACCTGTCGACTTTTTGATTTATTGGTTTTTTGACCGGCACCCATTATTATTAGAACATTTTTATATTGTTCTCAAATAGTATTTCCTAAACCAGAATATTAAATATGTAAGCTTATTAAATTTAAAAAGCTCTTGTAGAAAGTTTTACAAGTGAGAATAGTAAAAACGTTGCTGATAACCAATGAAAAGTAAATTACGTTATAAACATATACATGGATATCATGAACGTTTTTACTATTGTGACTAATAAAATTTGTGACAAGTATAAATTTCATCAATGTTTACTCGTCTTCACCAAAGGATTTCTTAAATCTAGTTACGTTTATCGCCGCCAGGAGCACACGCGACACTCATAAGTTTCTTGTGATCAAACGCGGCTCCCGTTATATAAAATGCGTTTTCATTCACTCAAAAGCAGATCAAATGACAAACTTTGACAAACTTAAAGATTGCACATAAAATATAACGGATATAGTATAGTATACAGAGTGTCCAATATCTCGCGGACCAGATTGAAATTTCAAGCAAAAAAATTGTATACCAAAATTAGATCTGATGTCTACAATTTAATTGGCACGCCGTTGCAATTTAGAAAAAAAATCACTCTTTTGGAAAAAATTGAGTCTTTTTGAAGTTATCTCAACAGAATTAGGCTCGTTTTAAAGTGACTTTCAAACTCTACAATTGATCTCTGGGGGTGCTCTGCGATCTAAAATTATATTTTTGTCTTACTATAGACACAAAAATGGTAAAAAATGCGCGGTTTTTCGCGTTTATCTCATTTTCAGTAAAAATTTGTTGTTTGCAAGAATTTTAAAATTTTTAAATTAATTAAACTTTTTAAGCATTTACTCATGACGAATTTTGTTGTCATATTCTGATTGAGTATGATACCGTATATCGATATTTTTACGTCGGATACGGTGTATCGATATTTTTCTTTGGTACCGTAGCATGAAAAAAAAACTGGAATAAAATTCATTGAAATTGACGACATTTGGGACTTAATGAGTTAACATACTTTTTAAAAAATATCATATGATTTATAGAAATTTTGGTCCACTGCTACCAAATGCAGCCGGTTTAGCTTTGTACTTGTCTTGATCGTGTACAATAAAGTACTGAAATTCCTCGATAGGTGTCGAGGGGACTGAATTCTCACAAGTAATACGCGATTTTTGGATCTTTGCAAATACAAAAATGATTATTTAAAAAATAAAAGAAAATGGCTTTGGCCTATAAATTAATATATAGTGGCCAGTGTTGAATAATGGCGTAAAAATTTCTTCCTCGAACGTTTTGAGTAACCAGTAAAAAAAAATTCCATCGATTTATAAAAACGATTTATTTATAATATTAATGTGAATTATTTATCTGCAAAGACCCATAACGAGAGAGAGAGAAAGAGAGAGAGAGAGAGAGAGAGAGAGAGAGAGAGAGAGAAAGCGAGTGTAGAACAGGAGACATAAAATGGTACTAAATATGTATGTAACGTTGGTATTTCTAAACAGTCAATTTCTGAAAATTTTATCCTCATTTTATGTTTATGTCGGTTAAATTTGGAAAGAAAATATTTGAAAAATCGGGATTTAAATAATGCTACTCGACAAAATGAAGCTTTGATTCAAATCTCAGTTATAATCATATCTGCTTAGATATTATCAATTCAAATAATGTCCTACTATACTGAGACAAATTTATAGTTGAGACTTTATTTCACTAAAGTTAATTGTAAAGAAAACAATTTGTTGAATCATAGTGTACCTAATTTTTTTCACCAGTGTAAGTGAGCAGCTGATCAACTCAATTTTCGAAAACAAATAAATTGCTTACTATCACTACTCTACTTTGTTGATGAAAAAATGCATATCTCTTAATATTTTCGGGCAAAGCACAGATTACTAATTCATTGAAGTACACGCATTTAATTAATATTTTCCCTTCATCTCGTTCAAAAAAACAAAGTTATTTTTTTCTCGTACATTGTAAAAATTATGATTTTCAATGTTCAGAGGCTTCATTTAGAGGAAAAATGATCAATAAGCAAAAACTTTCAGTGAAAAAAAGTTCATCAAGGTATGATAAATATTTCGAGAATGATATTTGAATGAGATATTTCTTACACTCAGTGTACTGGTGTAGGAATCATTATTAAAAAAGTATTTTGTGTCAAAAGCGTGCTAATGAAAAATTGCCTTTTTTGGGGGTGCTATTATCTGAGTCGTAATAATGCTAATCAAAATCAAATGAAAAAAACTTTTGACGGAAAATACTTTTATAATTTGGAGAGAGGAACCTGTTGTACAGCAGCTCCGGTAGTGCAGCATCTCCATTTCATGACTTGTATATTTAGCTATTGTTATGAAACTTTTGTCAATATCTAGTCTCATGAGAAGCTTGTTTTCTAATAAACGTCGACCTTAAGGAAAGCAGTTGAGTGCGGTCCATATATAAAAACTTAGTTTTAGATCTATATTTTATTATACATATAAAAGAATTTTTGACGAAACAAATGATATGAACAAACAACTGAAATCATACCTGCAAAATGATGTCAAACTTGGTTATGCAACACTAAAGAAATTATTCTTGTATATTTGTTATCAACAAATATTGCCAGTATTGTTGCAATGAAGCATTTCGTATATCAAATGAAATTAAGTCACTGAAGTTTGGTAAATAAAGAGTGATGCAGACTTAGATGGGCTGAGTGAGAAATCAATAACAATTTTTAGATAACACAAAAATATTCCCAATAAATAATAGTACATTATCATAAAAGCGTGATAATTGAATGATAACTGAACGAGTATTAGAGATTCACAGTACTAGCCGAGGGCGAGTTATTTAATCCCACACGAGTCAGTTGTAACGACTCCGCACTCGTGTATGCTATTTTGTAATCGCCATCAGGAAGGCTGCAGAAGGATGATGCACACTATGTTTTTTTTTTATTTTTCATAGTTTTCATTGTTTTGTTGTTGTTTGATTATATTTCTATTTATTTTTACATACGCGATATGATATATTTCATGAAAATATGACCCCCGTATTTCACGATGTTCGATATCTTAAATACAGATACCAGTTTTGGCACTTTTTTTCAAAACACCTTTAATCGCTCATAAATTCTACTAGCAAAAAGTATATTAATTCATGTTGAATTAGTTATTTTTGAAGTTGCATTAAACTTACAATTTGGCACTGCAGATGCTCAGGATTTACACTTTTGTAAATCTAAAATCGTAGAATTTACAAGTACGTCAATTTAAGTTTACTATTGCTATATCGATTTTTTCATTTGGATTTTATATGATTTTTGTTTGAGTATTAACAATTGTACAATGTTCGGTAACTAATGAACGCTTTTTGGAATTTCATACTTTCTAAATTTCTTTTAATATATTTAAAATAGGATTGCTCTTGGGAAAGAGAAAAATCCCTACTCTCTTCAGAAGTGAAAGCTCACTCTTGAATGAGTCAATAATTCACTTTTTACAAGAGCGGTTCAATTTGCACTCCAAGGAAGAAGGATCGAAACGCAGGTGCTTTTTAGCCTGTTTTCGGCCCTGGATCTCAGAAGCCTATGTAGAATAAAACATAATTTTATTTAGTCATTTTCAATTTAAATTTACAGCTTCAGATACATACTTTGGAAAAATTACTTTGTATTTATAATTAACAGTACCAAAACACCATTCATAGTTTTACGCAAGAATTTTAATCGACTACTACTGTTATTGTAACTTTGTATATGCAATAAAACTTCTGTTCCATGTATTGAATTTTTTCTCATTTTGAATAGATCGTATATTTAGTATCTAACAGTTGTTGGCGATTCATGAAATATATGCAAAACGGAACTATTGTAATCGATTGGGAAATGGGAAATGGGTGCGGTTTTAATGATCGTCAATAATAAGCAGTATAGGCTATTTGTTCAGAATTAATTATTATTTAACTTTTTTTTCACTGTTAGTCTCGCCGTTCAGATAATTAAGTGAAACATTATTACCTATATTTTTTACGTTTTAAATTTTATTATTTACCTAATTAACCCCTTAAGTGCACTGGCGGCAGAGATTTTTTTATCAGAAATACAAATTACGCTAACGATGTCAGTAATTTATGCAAATTTAAAAAATATTATTAAAAATGGTTATTTATCTATAGCTTAATAAGATATCGCAGTCCAATTATAAAGTCATTGTTTAAAATAAAAGTTTTTATAATTTTTTCAAAATCTTCTTCATCCGAAGTTAAGGGATTAATTTTCAATAGGTTTAAAATGTATCGTCTAAAGGAATATTTGATTTATACAGTAATATCGGAAAATAAGTTACTAAAAAACCAGACATATTATGTGTCCGTGACAGTGGAATAAATTAGCATATTCCGAAATGTTGTACTTTTAAAAGAATGATACAGCCTCACAAAAATACTGACTGGATCTGGGGGTCAGACTTTGTCTATAATACGTTTTGTGGATCGCTGAATATGAATCCGAAGTCCATTTAACTTGACATAACCTCAAAAAACCTCACAAAATACCATAATTCGACCGTAAAATGTTAAAGTAGAGAATAATTCGCACTTCGAAGTCCATGCCTTGTTTCCGGTCTTTTTGGGGTCTCTGAAACCATATCCGAAGTCCCTTTAGCCTTATCACGGTAAGTTTTTGACATAACCTCAAAAAAAAAACCTAAAAATCTACCCAAAAATTTGTAAATGATGTAAATTTTGGCCTGCAAGGTATACCGTATTTACTCAACTATACTGGACGCTATTATGAAATAATGGGAATTGGTTACATTTTAAAACAAACTTATAATATCAAATGTTATGCCCCGTAGAATTTAACGGCCATTTTACGGCCCAAGTATTACATAGGAAGCTAAGCGACATTGCCTTATTAACTATAATTAATTCGCAAATTTAACGAATGAAAGTCAATGTATAAATTATTATTTGTCTCGTAGTAATGACAGTGTAAATAAAATTTACAGAGATTTTTACATTTTAGATAACATACATTTCATCTGTCAAGTGGTTACATGAATTCTCAATATATTGCCAATATTTTACTGAAATATTTCGCTTTATTAGAAAAGTGCGACACTATTTTCACTGTTTTAATTGGTATTCTTTAAAAGTTAAATCTCAATCTCATCGAGGTTGAAATTACACTCTAGAAGGAGTGAAATCTACCTTTACGATCACGCTTTTATTGAATTGCATTGTTCCCCAACACACAAGAAAATCTTGTTCTAGTATTTTTTAATTTAACAACTTTTTAATATTGTTCCCTAGAAATTATACACGTTAAATTATAAAACAATAACAATTAAAAAATTTTCATTTTTTTCAGTGACAAAGTTTCTTGTTTGGTTTGGAAGAGAAATAAAAATTGTTTCGAAAAGAATGTTCATTAGCTTCGAAATTTGATGTTTTGAGTACTTTGAAATTTACTATTACGTGAATGTTGAAGAAACAAGTTTCTGTAAATTATGAAAATGTCTCAGAATTATCTCTGGAAATTACGAAACAGTCATTGGAATTTAGAGTAACGGTAACTGCATAATACTTACATGTTTCATAATAATTACAGTGTACTTTATAATTTTTCGCAAATGTTACAAGTATTTACTCTATAAATCTGAATTAGTAAAAAGTGGGTTACTATTTGAAATTAGTAACAAAATATACTAAATCAATTTCTACTAATTGATGGAGTAACATAATTTGATAACTCATTGAATTAGTTAAAATTAACTAATAATTAGGAATTTTTTATAGTAACCCACTTCTTATTAATTTAAATTTATAGAGTATAAAAATGTTTCTCAAAGGACCCATTTAAATTGATGAATCTGCCTGGGCATAAATAAATATTTTAGGCACGATGAGATGGGAAATTATATTTTAAAACAATAACAATAAGTATTAACCGTCTGATTTTAATGGATGAAATCTGCAATACAAAGTAATATATCAAAAAATCTCTTTTTAAGTACAATATATTTAGCATTTTATGAAATATTAATTATATCTGAACATTCTAAGCTGAACGTAATAAAGTATTTCTAATAAATTAATGAACATCTACGCAGTTTTGCAGCGATTGTTGCATATTACATATTAAATCGTATTATCTTAAAATGTTACTCTCTAAACCGGAATTAATAAAAAATGACTTATCTACAACGACAAGTGGCCATCAATTAGTCAGTTTTTTTACTGACAAATAGTACGAAAATATTAATTCATTAGTAAAATTCCACTAATCTTCAAGTAGATATTGACTTTTTTAGTTTAGTAGTTTGTAGAATTTGTAAGGAATTATTAGGTATTAACTATTTATTAGCAAAAGTTATAACGAATTCATTTGGTGACTCACTTTTTATTTTGTTATTGGTAGTTCTTAATTAATTCAGATTTAGAGAGGATGTGAAAACTGATATAATCAACAGATATCAGCCCTACTAAATATTCTGTACTCAAAAATGGATTGTTCCATGTTCAGTTTTTGATAAGATTGCTTATGCATTTTTAAATTTTCAAATGGGGTCAATGAACTTCGTTTCTTAATTTTCAACGAAGTATGCAAGTTCTGCATTCAAATCCTCGCAGCGTATATTTCGTCCGAAAAGTTTCGAAAATCTCCCCGAAAGTCAATTATGCATTGTAGTCGTTGAAAAGCAGTCAATTCTAAAAAAATTCTTTTTTGTCGAAAAAAATCTAATGCATTGTTCGTCGAATCATTTCTCACGAGTAAGTAAACCTGAAAAGGATCGCTCTCTAAAGTACGTGATTTTAGTGAATTTCGTTCGTACTTTTAAATGGCCTTTTCAATACATCTTAATAGCTCTCTTGCAGCCCGATCGTAAAGTGCACAAAAAGAATGACAACCTTGTACCGAATCGTCGAAACTGTCGCTTCAAAGAGCGTTGGGAAGATCAACATTCTTTCACGTAAATTTTCGTTCGTTCTCTCTTTGCGCGAAAGATTTTCATCTCGGTGGACGCATAAGGGATCTTCAGATTTCAATTTCTTATTTTTTTTATCGCAATGCTAAAAGAAACTATATAATATAATTACAAAAAGATATCGAAAACAAGGGCATATAAATTTATTTAAAGAAATGTTTATTAATAATTAACACATTGAACTTAACAGTCACGAGACGTCAGCAGTCACGACAAATCAGTTAATATAGTTAAATATTTATGTATTAACTATTATAAACATTTTTTAATATAAATTTAATTATTTCTCTGGTTAAATGCAGTCAATTTATATATTAACTACGAAAAATCTGTTCTGGCTTTATTTATGAATAGCCGACGAAAATAGAAAGAAAATTTCGTTTATGGCATTCGGAAGTATAGTTGTTCCCTGCATTGCAGTCATTCAGTATAAGATCTTACATCAAAAGTTTGCAGGTACTTTTCCTTCTGGAATGTAAAATAATTTTGTTTGAAAATCTTAATGGAGACTTTTGACATATTATTACAATACACAAAAATTTTTAAATTTACATCGATAATGATACGCTGAAAATGCGTAAATAATTTAGAACACCTGATTTAGAACTTTCAATACTCGCCGGAATACGAATACAGAACACTAGAATATATCGATTACCAATGGTTTTTCCATTTTCTTCGACTATTATATGCATAAGGATGATGTATATTTCAGTTTACTCCTGATGTGTTTTCTTGTTTTATTGTTGCTTTTGTGTAAATAAAAACTGCTCGGAAGAACGTATGATAGTGAAAATTGAAATATTCGAAAACAGAATTTTATATGATAAATGTAATTGTAAGGAATAATGATCTTATATACATTTAATGTGCTCTTCATATTTTTGATATTCCTATAATGAAAAGTGAATTGGATAAACTTCCGAAAACGCCCCCCAACCGATTTTAATGTACATTGGTATACTTACGTATTTCGGGGTGCTGATTACAGAAATGACAATGAAAATTGGCGCAAATTTTATTTTCATGGTGAAAACCTTAAAAAACCACCATAATTTATGTTTTTTTTTGCAATTATCTCATAAAATTCTGAAAATTTCGAAAAATTCTTCCAATAAATGTTGTAGATTTGATCGAAATACACATTTTATATTGTATTTCCGCCAAAATCGATAGTTTTTGAGAAAAATCGAAAAAACTACAAAACACCATGCCTAGCCCTAACAATGCCTAAAAGCATATGCGTGCCCTAAAATTAACCTAACCTAACCAGTCAGAACTCTACCTAGCCCTAATAGTTTTTTCGATTTTTCTTAAAAACTATCGATTTTGGCGGGAATATGCATACAATATAAAATGTGTATTTCGATCAAATCTACAACTTTTATTTGAAGAATTTTTCGAAATTTTGAGAATTTTAGGAGATAATTGAAAAAAAACATAAATTATGGTGGTTTTTTTAAGGTTTTCACCATGAAAATAAAATTTGCGCCAATTTTCATTATCATTTCCGTAATCAGCACCCCGAAATACGTAAGTACACCAATGTACATTAAAATCGATTAGGGGGCGTTTTCGGAAGTACACCCTTACGAAACAATATGAAGGTTAGGAAAAAAACTAAGATAAATAATATCATATGATAATAATATATGCATTGTATTTTTATCATTGTTTATTTTTAAACCTACTTAAAAATTATAATCGTCAAATTTTTTGTAAAAATCAGTTACTTATCAATATCGATTTTCTATTTATTTTCAGTGCCTGATTCCACTATAAAATCTGAAAAAAATAAGGAGTGCGCAAACTTAGCAATGCATTTTAAACAAATTACTAAACGCCTGCAAAGGATTCACGTTTGGGAATTGCAATTATTAAGACCTCAACTAAACATTTTACTAATACTTAAATACCAAACTTCCATGAATTATCTAAATCGTACTAATTGAATTATTGAATATTTGGCTAATTCAAATTTAGAGAATGGAACCATAAACAAGGATTGAGGAATAGTGCAATAATAGTAGAACTATAACGTCGTGAAAAGTTGTTGATAGTATGTCATTTTTTATAATTCTGAATATTTTTATTGTATTTTTTATTCTGTATTTTCGTTGTACTCGACCTGTTACTGCTCCTAGTAAGGGGGAGGCACCCTGAGGTAAATAAATAAATCAAATCAAATCAAATTAAATATTGTGAAATGTAGCATACAAGAGCTATGTTTACTATGACAAAAGATTATATTCGTTTAATCAATTTGATTACAACTATTGTACTATTCAGCAATGTTTAAAGTCACTAATTTATTTATATGAGTTTATCTATATTTTATTTGAGGTTATTATGTAATAATTGTCCTGTAATGATAGGAGATGTCTGCTCCATTAGACATATTGTGAATTAGAAAATTTATTTTTTTTAAGACGGTAAAGATGGAAATTGTTGGTTTGTTTTTTAGAACCTAAATTCTTTTATTATACTTAATAAACGTCGGCGGAGAGAAATTTAGATGTCTCGATTTTATTAAAAATGAATTATAATAACTCTGCTTCTGTTGTTTATAATACGCCATTTGAGATTTAAAGATCTTTTCTTACT
This sequence comes from Trichopria drosophilae, assembly GCA_030407085.1. Classification (NCBI taxonomy): domain Eukaryota; kingdom Metazoa; phylum Arthropoda; class Insecta; order Hymenoptera; family Diapriidae; genus Trichopria; species Trichopria drosophilae. The sequence continues at coordinate 189,061,331 of CM059583.1, read as the reverse complement.
TTTCGATAACAGTGATATTTTGTTTCTTCTGTTCTATTGACTCTATTCGTTTTAAAATTTATGAGTTGAAATTATTTTGTATTGTTGGACTTGATAGTTCATTGACCGTAGACTCCTATTATTTAATATTTACACTCCTTATATTTCTATCTATAATCTATTTATTTATTTTACGTTGCTACCGAAAGGAACTTTATCTAAATTTGTTTGATTGTGTCGTTTTTTACAGCTGTGAAAATACTGTTTCACTACTGACAGCTGTCGATATGATACTATTTATAAGTATCGATTCTCTAGTTAGGCGATGTATTAATTTGAATTCATTTATTAAAATATGCAAATTGTATTTGTAACAATACAACAATTTTAGAAGTTGTAGTAATCAAAAGTTTATCGCTCAACACTATACTGTTCAGTATACTAAGACGAAAATTTAATAAAATGCACATATAGTTCAGTATATCAATAAAAAAATCGTTGTATTACATTTTACACTAGTAAAGAATATAAATTTACTAAATTTGCTCGACAACAAACAATTACTATATTACCATAGATCTTTAATATCCAGAACAATTAAACGCATCCCTATTTTCTGATACGTAATGATTACATATCAAACAAGCATTCTTACTATTTCGTAGTTATATTATAAATCAACTAAATAATAACATTTTATCTCCTTCATAGTTATTAGGTTTATTAATTTCAATTAGTCTGATTTTGTTTGTGAGAATATTTATTACGTTATACCCGAGAGATAAACGATCATTTAGTAAAATTTATTAACATTTAATAGTCTCATAATACGAAATTTAGTTCAGTCCAAATTATTATGCAAACAACTACTCATTTTATTGCATTCTTATACAATCGTATTACGCACAATTGAACGAAGCATTAAAAGAAGTCGAATTCTTGAATTTCTTCTTGTGCAGAAAAATCTGAAGAATGCCCGAGTTCCGAATGGATCGACTCGGCAGAAAAATGCCTCGATTTACGGAAATATTTTCAGTGCCTAGAACATCTTTATATTGTGTGCTGCATTTATTTGCGGAAACTCATTGGGTATGAAGCCAATTTACTGTCGTGGAAAGATTTCTTATTAAATCAAAAATAAATTTATTAAACAATAATTTTTCAATCATGCTCACTGTTAAAAATGTGTATTAACATACATTAAGTAATGATTTAACGTTTAATGAATGTGCTATTTAAATCTCATTATTTAGTTAATGTTATATCAACAAAATATCGGCCAGTGGAATTCTTTTTCTGATCTCTTTAAACATCAATCAAATGCAGATTGATTTGCTTCATTTACGAAACATTTATGTAATAGTGGACATTCAAATAACGCATTTCAAAAATATTTTCGATATTTAAGCTCTAATTAGAATTACTAGGCACGTATAGATTATTTATTTCTTAACGTAACTACTAATCATTCATTTTGTATATAATTAACTTTCATAAGCTGGGCGCGGAAACACACTATAAATTGGATTCGTGAAAGACTGTAATTTCACACTTTGTCACTTTCATCATTAATTTTTTAAATTGTATGCTTTTAAATCGATCAATAATTTTATATAAATTTAGCTAAGTATTCCATCATTTTTCTTATACGTAATAATTACGTCGGTGGTCACACCAAACTTTAATCGGATTTTCGATGTCGAAAGTGATGATTTAATTTTCGTTCCTGAAAGTTTTGTTATCTGAACATATTTTCTTTAAATTTAACATTGATTCGGTCATTCTACCAAGTATTTTATACTTTTCGCCTATTTGGTTTGATAATAATATAAACAAATTATGTAGAATAAAATTTTAATCAGAAGTATTTTAGTTAAAATAACAAATGTAATAATAGGAGCAAAATATGAAAAAATATCCCCTAAGATTATCGTTTATTTATGATATTTGTTCAAGATGATGTTCAAAAACTCATACAAATTGCGTTTAAGACTGCGGCGACATTTTCAGCTGTAAGAAGGACTTTATTTAAAAATTCAACAAAAATACTTTTAAAGTAATTTTTCAGGAAGCCATTATTCTAAACGACTAGTTACACCCTTTACTTGTTCCTCTTCATTTTGAGAAGTAGGCATTCATCATTTTGTTTCGAGTAACTTCGAGAATCTCAAATTTTATCATTTGATAACATGTTTATTGAATATATCTGTAGAATGTATTTTTAAAAAATAACTTCATGTTCTTCATGCAAAAATTCACATCAAATACAGTATCTTGGTCGTCTTTGTCCTGTATTTACTTGATGTCTCAATGTTGATGATGACATCGTCTACGTTTTTCACAGTGTATAGACTTGAAATCTTTTTTTTTTACAAATTGATCTGATTTTCGTTTATCTTCAATTATTTGAGAAGCTGTTAGCTTACATACTAGAGCTTCAAAAATGTTTTGCAAAGAAGAAATTAAAAAAAAAAAACGATCCTCTTTTTTAGATGATGCTCCGATGATGATCAGTCGGAGTTTCTTCTTCCAATTTATTACTTTGAAGTCTTACATTGAGTGCATTTTCATGTTCAAAGTTCTAAAGTGAAAACGAAGTAATAATAAAAACATTTTTTTATATTAATGACATTTACTCATTTCAATATTACGTTGTCATCATAAATGATTTTTTAATTCCCAAAATATTTTGAAATGTTTCTAAATTATTTTTAAGGTTATTATTTCTTATTAAGAGTGCCAAAATATATTCTAAAATTCGAAAAAAATATTTTCTAAAACATTACGGATGGTTTTTAGAATCGTTCATTTTTTTTGAAAAAACCTTCAAAAGTGGTCAAAAATTGCTTTGAGCCATTTTCTTTGATGACCATTGAATTCGTCGTGAAAAATTACTTCAAAAATATTTTTGTTAAATTTTTAAATAAAGTCCTTCATGTAACTTCAAATATCGTCGCAGTCTCCTCTTAATCATTCGAATGCAATTTTTACTATCAGAGACATATATTTATGAAATAAAATTTTGATTATCTACATAATAATAAAAAAACCATGATCTTTCAACAATTGATTTAGCATCATAAGAATTGCATTAGTAACAAAACTTACTGTTCATCTGTCTATGACGAAAGTTTTTTTCAATTGACAAATAAATGTAATAATTGACGACCGAGTTTGATTTTGTACAAAAAAGACGAAAAACGAACCAGTTAATTATTTCGCAATGTAGCTTGTAGGTTTGTTACATGTCAATTAGGTACTTTAATAACATCGGAAATCTCGGGAAATTATAATTTCAATTTCGTACAAGTTTGCATTTGGGGAACTTGAATGGAAATATAAAAATACAACTTACAGTATTTGTATTATTCAGGTTTTGTCTTTTTTTTTAAGTACACACGTATGTATTCTATATGGAGATTAAACTACCTTGTAACGAGCAAATAGAGATGTCAATATTGCTATATTATTTTAATTGTTTTTACTAATTATTGCGAATACTAGTAATTTCTCGGCTGAATTAGAGGTATTGCAAATAACGTTATAAAAATCCACAATACTTATAAATGATAGAAAAGGAACCTTTTACCATTGCCGGTCGAAAGCTGCACCAAATAAACTACGCTCCCTCTACGACAATCTGAAAAGTAAATCCCAGCACATCGAATGTTTCCACTTTTTGTCCTTATTTTTTCGAAAATATGAAAATAATCCAACAGATTGTTACTTTACCAATTTTCATGCAACCGGAAATTGACCAGCGAATTTCTTCTTTACTATTTTTAAACACAGTGGATGTTTTTAAGAGTAATTTACGATAATTCTAATAGAGTAAAAATGGTTCTGTCATTACAGACAATTATTAATCGAATTCAAATATTATCGCAGTATTAATATCTTTATTATCTCGTTATAAGACCACGAAATATACATTTTATTGATATCAGATTAAATACTACATTTCGTACTGTGTATAAAAATGTCTCGAACGAAATGTTAATTATTTTTTTTATGGAAACCAATTTATGGAGTCTTTTTCAGAAAGACGTGTTATGTAGAACTAAAAAAAATAATTCTTTTGATATTGTTATCGGCAAATGTCTGCATTACTGTTGCAATGAAGGACTTTATAGGTCATTTGAAATGAGCTAATATTCGCATCAGCTTTTGCACATGCATTAATTACGATTGAAACTTTGGTTGGTGAAGTGGTGGTTATTGAGATAATAATGCAGTGATAATTAAATAATAATTTTGTTTTCGATTCCCTAGTATATTCTATGTATTAGCTTATTGAAGACAGTTGAAAAGACATAATTTCAAAATTTGCTCAACACTTTTACAGTTTCAATGAATTTTCAGTTCCGCAAAACCTAGGGTGATTTTTTAATGTATTAAGAAATATTTCTTTCAAAAATTGACCATGATTTCTCTGTTTTTCATGGAATAATTGTAATGACTGCGCAAGAAATTAGGCATTGATTAGTAGCTTTAAAACAGTACCTCAATCATCATTACAACACTTAGAAGTATCCCCTTTTGTGTCTTGATTTTGGCACCATACAAATGAAGTGTCTCAAAATTTAAGATATTTTCTATCTAAAGAAATAAAACACAATTAATTTTTAACTTCCGGTCGTTCCTGTGGCATTTTTTCACAAGGAGAATAAAGTTGTGCGAAAATCACAGAGTAAACGCGTCTTTTGATCCATTTTTACACACTGATGTGAGGGTAGTGACAATAAAGCAAGATATCAATATATCAAGAAATATTTAATCTAAAATTGGTACCATAACATAACCTGATAAAATCTACTAACTAAAAATGTTATAATTGTTCCTGTAGTCCAAAGGACACACTATCTCAATAAACGAGAATGTGCGAAAAAATTGCAGTAATTGTCAGCTTACATTCAATTTGTTTCGACTTTCAAATGAAATCCAACAAATTTTAATATCAAAATAAACCTTCCTAAATGTTTTCATACGTCCTATGCTTTTCAAACGTTTTTTGTATTTCGAGTTTATCGGATATTATACGTTGCATTCGATTCTGTGCGAAACATGGAAGACAAAATATTCATTTCTCATTCGGAGTGGTACGTTATTTCGAAACAGCCTGCTTAAAATGAATGCTATTTCATTCAAATTCATTTGGTTCTGCATTCGATTTGCATTTCAAAATGAGATGTTTTCGTATGTATACATTGAACATAACCTCAAACATAATCCATTAGCACTGCGGATATATTCGTTTGAAAACGTGTATTATTTTAAATTTGCTAAATTCCATTCAAAGAGGAAACAAAACATATGAAACCAGGAAATAACTAAAAATTTTGTACCAGATCTCCGCTATTGGAATTCGTTTTACTATAGTAGTGGTATAGTGTCTACTATAGTAAAAATAACAGTGGTTTAGTAATGTTAACTTATCATAACCTGAAAGTATTGGCAATAATTCATTTAACTACGCACATAGTTATACCGTATAATATGTAGTGCAATTGACTTTTTTCTCTTAATGAAAAGAGTTCAATCACTTATGCGTATCTTATATTCCAAGACACCCATAATAAGACACCAAGAAATGTCTTAAAAATGATCATCTATGTGTCTTAAATTAAGACATCGGATTTTGTAGTGAACGATAAAATTTTTGTTCAGTGAGTGTCATATAAAACTTTTTGTTTTATTTTTCAAATGCAAATTTTCGTTCGTTTTAGAAAATTGTAAGTAAGGCTTGAATTTAAGTTGACAAATAATTCTCGTGTAATCGTAACACGTAAAAATTCATTTTAAACAATCCTAATAAAAACAGTCTGGAATTTTCTTGAATATCTACCACATTATTACAAAATGAAAGTAATACTAATAATTCTATAATAACCCAGGTCATAAAAAAAAAATAAGAAAATATTATATTATTAGTATATTTAATACAAAATTGGTCCGCCAGCATGATAATGACACCGATTGACGATATTTTTCGATAATATTCTTCGAAAATGATTGTAATAACATAGATTGATGATCTCGCACGAAGACAAACACGATGTCTGGCGATTATAATGATGATCATTCATTAAATTCAAAATAAAGTTGTTTGAATAAAAAAGTGAAACACTGCTTTTTATTTCATTTTCTCTTTCCTACTATAAAATATGTCATGTTTGAAAATTAAATTATTGTCGTGAATTCATTCCTGAGATGCAGCAATTCTAAGAACATCAAACATATTTAATATCTAATTAAAATTGTTAAACTTTTGGAATACTGCAGACCCCGACAAATGTGCAGTGTAGATCAAGTGGACAAGGCTATTAATAAAGTACCACTTTGCACGAAGTTTTGTGCTACAATTTTTGCGTATTTGCATATCAGTGCATATGATGTAGTAAATGTATAAACGTGACTGTTGAATATTTATAACGAATTTGAGCATAACTAATTACCATTGAAGCTTCGACGTTTAATCAGTTGCGGAATCGGACGTAAGTTGCATCCACACTAAAGCTATTTTACAGAATCTTCTGTCCATATGTTTACACATTTGGAAGAGGAGACTCAATAATAGTTGCATTTTCAGTAAAGCCACTTAAAAATAATACTTTGTTTATTATTCTAATATTGTATAATATCGATTAACCTAGAGTGGTTTGATCGACTTAAACGCTGGCTTAACCGTTAACTAACAAGCGATAAAATCAAAGTAAACATCGCCTGTAACGTCGCCTGTAATCCAGTAATCTTGGATATTATGCCAAGATATTAAAAAAACTATGTTTTTACTGTTTTATTAATTATTTTTTATTTTATAAAAAATTGAGCACTAAACTTGAGATCTTTGACCCACAAGAAATGAGACATCTATATAATCATTATGAAAGTAACTTTATTTGTAACATTTTTAAGTATATATTATAGTGGATAAAACGTAGTATTATAATAATTATGTATTTCACTAGGTTCTTACGTCTTTAAATCCCCTAATAACTAATGCCTGTGAGGAAAATTAGTACGCAGCAATTAAAAAATGAATGCCCTGTTGAAGGCCTAAAATATTTTCGAATATTTAATAAATAATATTTAAAATAGCATTTGTATAAATAATATAGTATAAAAATAATATAAAACAATATATGATTAAAAAATGTAAAGCAAGCAAGAAAATATTTCAACCGAAAAAGACAGCGAATATTCTGCACAACAAAAGTACATTTGAACTGTGAAAAAAATTCAGAAAATTCTCATATACGTAAAACTTTTGATTATTTTCCAATCAATTATGCATTCCGATACCTTAATTTATTTTATTTTCGATAGAATTTACCAAGAAAATAAATTAAAATAAAGTATCATAGCGCATAATTGATTGAAAATTTTCCAAGGAATACAAGTTTGAGTTCAGATTTCTTCTCCAAAGCTGCACATGGATATAACAAAAAAAAAACTTAGATTACTTATATAATCAATTCAAAGTATGCACTTTTAACTATATCTTTCCTGAAAATTTCAGACAAATCGAAATAGTGTAAATGTGTTCGTTATTATATAATTTTTTATTTGTCAGTAATATTGTCAGAATATAATAAAATATAGGTCATTACATGGACATTAAGTTTGTAACTGACACATCTGTTAATACATTATTTTTTATTATATTCTGGCATTTTTAACAAATAAAAAAATATAATAACGAATAAATTTACAATGGCGCCCCATGTTGGGCGCCATAAAATACAGCACACATAATGTGTACTAGTGCTAAAATATGATATTTTCCTGACACATAAAAAAATAACATGAACATGTTCCAATATTTCCATCTTCATTCATTCTAATAAAATAGTCTATATAAGAAATTTAACTCCACAATTATTTCTGTGTTATAAAAAGCTGAACACTAATTTAGTTTAAAAAATTACGATTCTATGATTAATACCATGATTGACAACGCCAGCAAACAATGCAAAAGTACAATGCAGTACACGTGAAAATAAATTTGCAATTTGCTTATTGATCGCATGAATTACGCATTACATAAGTACAATCTGCGCGAGCGCTACTTACAGGAATTGTCAATAACATGTTGTCCGGTCAATTGCCGGCACCACCAATTTTCAAAGCGATATTCCAGCGCCACATTTCTCGATGTGTACCGAGCCACGGGGCGAGCTCCCATCGATCCGTATAAATTGACAAGTGCATGAATTATTGACACCTTGAGTGGCGTGCATTTACAATTCATAAGAAACTATACATATCGAGTTTTTTTCTCTCGCAAAAAACAAAAGTGCCACAATTAAAAAAAAAAAGTCACGCACTCCGGTACTTTTTTTTATCATACTCGTCGCGTAAACCAGGTGAAATACAATAAATGTAACCTGAAAGTTAATGCAACGTGGGTACAAATTATTCTGCGGTTAATCGCCGAGTCGTTCGAGACGAATGAAAAAATAAAGAGGATCAATAACCGGCGTATTTGTTGGGTTCATTTTAATCCGCGGTGCACCGCTAGAATCTCCATTAATCGATTTCATTGAAAACCGATACTCTTTAAAACCGAACTCGGCGAAACACGTGCACCCAAGTTTCATTGCTGTCACAAATTGTTCTGGCACCGTTCTTCGAGCAGCTTTTTCCCACGTGTACGTACACACGAATACCCTTTTTCGCTTCCAACCGCTCTGTGTTTCTTAAAAAGAGAAATAAAGTAGTTTAAACGGATATCGAATATCGAGGCGAGCGAACGACCGAAAGTAATAAACGCATTCGAACGTACAGTATTTAGAGTTCGCGCTTTTAAAAAACAATTGATTCTGAAAATATTGAGGGAAAGGCATTGAGTCGTTACGTACAAATATTTTGTCGTAGGAACCGTCGTGTATACAATTAGAGAAAGGTTTATGGGCTGTTGACAATTTCAGACCTTTTAAAATGAAAACGAAGAATGTTATAAAACTTGATTGATAAATTTACCGGTTTATGTCGAAAAATACGATTCCATGATAAATTGCTAAAGTTTGAAACTTCAATAAATATCTTAAACACTTTTCAATCGAAAGCTTTTCAGTGATGATTTGAAGAGGCTATCATGAAATTTTTTGATCGATTCCATAATAACCCTGAAAATTACAATGATTATACCGATGCCAAATAATTTTTTTTTTTTTGCAATTTAAAATGTTTCTAGGTCGTCCGAAACCAAACGCCTTATAATTCATGGCAAAGTGTATTTTTTTTAAAGTGAATTGCAATAAGTCATGAAATTTCATGTTCTCATTCAATTTCAGACTGCCAACATTATATTGCTTCTAATTTAAACTATTGTCAAAGTGCGTTTCGTACCAAAATGGCATATTGTGCTCTTCAGTAGGACTAATATGTGTCTGAAGTTTCGAACGTTCAGTGAGCGGTTTTCTGGTGATTTTCGGATAAATCTCTAGGATGATCCTGATCTTGAACAATAATATACTATAAACTGAAGCATTCTGCAGTTCTAAAAAGCGTTACCATGTTTCAAGCCTGGAATGGAAAGTCACGTTTGAAAATTCGTTCACTGAACGTTCAGATCTTCAGGTATATGCACTAATGACATCCTTGCCCTGGACGCAATAACCAATTTTAATTTTATAAAAACAATATTTTTTAATTTTATATTGCATTAAATGCTGGGATTTAACTTTTCAGACATTATAAAATGAAGAAGACGCTGTTTTAGACTAGGATATTAGTATGTCATTGGCTAGAATAGACTCAACTCATTTTCGCTGAATCAAATTTAGTAACAAAAGCTTTGCTGAATTAGCGAATTGTTTGCTGGAGCAGCCCCTTTAATTAGTAGTTTGTAAATATTATCACTAAAAAATGGCTTTGGAACCATTTTTGGAGTTTAATTTCTTGACCGCTTGTTAGAATAGGAGGAAAATTCAAATGAATTTTGTTGATTTTCTTGGTTATGTCGGTCCATAAATGAAAAAATGTATAAAAAATTCCTTTAAAAACGTTTCGGTCACAAAATGTGTGCCTTCTTCAGTTTAATCTATACAAATTTGTACATTGGTATTAAAACAATCAATAAATTTAACAAATTTTGGAATTAGCCCAACAAATTACTTACATAGAAAAAAGTCCATGTTTTTTTTTTTTTTGTTGACGGTTCGCATTACAATTTTTGCAAAGATTTTTTTTTTTGTACAAATTGAGTTCCGGATAATATTTTTGAGTGGCGTGAAGATGGTGTGAAAGTCCCTATAAATGTGATTATGATGACTTTAATTCAACTGGGAAAAAAGTATTATAAGACATTTCATAGGAAGACTTACACGAAACGGAGAAGCAGAACTATTTGTGGTTCAGCGATGTAAAAGATGCTGAGAATCTGCCACATTTTTTAAACACTTTGGTGTTACTTACACGACCGCTCAAAACTATTGCACATTATTTTACCGGTAGTCCTTCGCGAAAACGTCAAGACTTGCGATTCATTTATGATGGGATTTAAATATTGTGTATCCCCACTCTTATTATTCCAGTCCGAGGAAATAGAACGATATGAGGCATTTAAATTTTGAAGTATATGTATGTTTCGATTGTGTATATTTCTTAACTACTTCTGAAATCCTGTTATTACGGAATTAGAACATTGTAAATTTCTGGAAAATTAACAATTTCGAAACGTTCGTTAAATAGTTTTCTATTTTCTTTCTTTTAAATGTATTTGTCTCTGAAGCTAAAATTTTAACATTTGAGTAATTAAAGTCATGACCATTTTCCATTCTGTGTTTAGTAAGTGCTGTGAAATTATTTTCATTACCAAGGATATTTTTTTGTGTTCTTTGATTCTAGTTTCAAGTAACCTCCCTGTCTCTCCAATGTATACATAATTGCAGAAACCACAAGGAATTTGGTAGACAACATCACTTTTTTAAAATTTTTTTTTTTTTAATGTTTGTAAATATTATCAGTCATTATCAATACATTACACAGGTCTACAAAAAAGGGAGTCTTGGATGTTGTTGGGAAGCTGTAGGTAACCTGTAAGTATCACTACCCAAGTATCAAAACCCGAAATGTTTTTGACGTTTATACGTCCTCCCTCCTCATCATCCAAAATATGGAGTTAAATTGACAAATCGGCTTCTGACAGTTATACTTATTAGTGTACAGGAGACTATTAGGTAAACTCAAAATTAAACTTTCGAATCAATTTAAATATGATTTTGGTTTAAAGAGAAATTAAATATGTTTTTTTTTTTTATCAATAGTCCTTTTTGTATGACAGTTTGAATTACCTCGATTACACAGGTCAACATGGTTTTGTTGTTCGGAAGCTGTGGGTCATTTCCAACGTAATGTTGTACGCAGAATCCGAATCTGAAGTCAAAATTGGTCCATCACGTGAGGATTTTGCGATATTTGAGGTTATTTTCTAAAAAAACGCGCTTTTGCTATTTAAGGTGACGTATATGATGCAACATTTTTTGTTTGGATTTCTGTAATGTATTTGCATCTTTCAGTACTACCCTTACCCTTCAAAATGAGGTTTTATTCGATCACCTACGATTATTCCTTACAATGTTACGGCCATTTTGATGTATGAGATATATCCCATTAAAGTCATGAGCATATGCTTCAAATACTTTGACTCAGATATTTTTTACTGAGCATACTGAATATTTTATAATGGGGAAGTTTGGCGTTGCCGAATACGAATTTGTAGCCAAGCTATTAATATTACATAATTCAAGAGGGCGGGTTCAAAATGACTAAAAAACATTAAAGAATAAAAAAGTTTTCAAAAATAATCACAATATTGAAGCGTGTTTTTAGTTATAAATATACAAATTTTATGTAATTGTTTATATTTATACAGGTTTCATAACATTGAATTTGACTATGAGCTTGTTCTCCAAGGGCATTTCACGGTAAATTTGTTTACATGTACATCGTAATTTCAATTTGGCGTATCTTGGAACGTAAAGTCGTAATGGAATTCTGGGTCTCTTGTATTAAAGAGAAAGAGTAGAACTATATGATCTAACGGGAGGAAAAACTCCTAAACATGTTGTGTCGTCTGTATATAACGTCAAAAATAACAAACAAACCCATTTTTCGAGTACATAATCTCAAATATCTCAAAATCCTGACACGATGGGCCACTTCTGAGTTCGGATACTACGCACAAAATTACGTCGGAAATGACCCACAGCTTCCTGACAACAGTTATAAACATCGCTTTACTGAATTAAGATATACCAAAATGGTAGCCGGTTTTAGTTCACCCCAAAAGGAGATGAATTTTGGACTACTTGATATTTGTCCCATGAAGGCTCTTCATTTACTAATGGCCACAAAAGTGATAATTTTAATTACGGGCGTTGAAACTAAGCCCATTAGTAATCAAAAAGATTTACCATTGAATTTTGTTGCTATCAAATAAGCTTTACTAACGGAAGTCTCGAAATATACAGAAATGTATGCTACCGTTATCAAAATACAATTGGAAATTATAACCTTAGAATAAAATGAAAGGAATAGAAGAAAACTACCACCAAATTATCAATATTATGACAGCGTTCCAGTCACACTAATTCCAATTCAGGAGACAGCGCTATATATAACAAAAATGGAGAGTGGAATGGTCAGTATGGTACACTTCGCGACATTAATTCTGTCCTGCTTTGGCATCCTTGTTTACATCATAAAACAAGGATGAAAGAGCAGTATTACAGGTACAATTAATGCTGTTTTGTGTACGTAGAGTCCGATTAGTACACTTTATCCTAAATGAAATTTGAAATTAAGAATAATACGGCAAACGGACAAAACAAATCGTGCATATTGAAATTTGAGACTTAAAATGATTCAGCTCAAGAACACCCTGCTAGCAAATTTCTCATTAAAGTACATTAAGCGCTCAAAAGAACATCATTTCTATGATCTCTTAAAAATTATATGTCTACGTTAAGAAAAAGTTTATTGTAAATGTTTCTCAGCGGTCTTTCTTGAAAATAAAAACAGCTCATTTAGGAGACCATTTGAATCATTTGTCTTTATTATTTCGGCCTAGAGATCCTTAATGACAGTTAAGGCTTGCTTGCTAAAATTGGTATTTTGGCAAGCCAGGAACGAACTTCATCATGTTTTCGAACTTCATGTCGATAATAATATTAGTACCGATTAACACCGAAAAGTACTGAAATTCTACATCAACTTTAGTTGAAAGTATAACAAGCAAATGTGAATGCCTTAGTGGCCGCTCTTGTCAGTTTGTCAGTTAGCTAATTCAGTAGATTTTTGACATTTTTACAAAAGTACGGTTTTTTTTACCATGTTTCGCAACGAATCTAATTTTTTTAGGAAGCTTCGCGAATCGAAAATGGCGACCAAATTGTCGAAATTTGTAAAAATTGTGTTTTTTTTATTACCCTATTTATAATGGTAGTCATTTTATTTAGATGCAGCAGTATTAATAAAGTAACACTGAAATTTTAGAATTATAACAATTGAATGTATTGTAGTCGTTCCAGTGAAAAACTTTGTTCAAATTCCGCAAGATTTGTTTTTGATTATAAGAAGTAAGTTTCCCCATAACAGTAAAGCAGTTGCCAGTCGCAAATTTTGCAACACTTTTTTAAATACTTCAGTCACTAAAAGAATGGTATTTTTATCGCAAAACCGCGTAAAAGAAAAAGAAAGCCAAGTTCGGAATATGCATTGTCCACTACAGATTCGAAAAGAAAAACTGCTCCTTTAGAACACATTCCATTTTTTCGCAAAATCTCCGGTAATATAACACCACTAATTAAAGAAATTAAAACAAAATTTTATTCGCAATTATTTTTATAGTAAACGGAAATGCTTTAGATGTTTAAAAAAACCATATACGAACAGTAAACATGATACAAGCATTTCCGTATGTAGGAGACGGAAATAATAAAAATTAATTTCACGATCTTGCCATAATGTATGCACCTTCAAGAATATATTATCAGTATGCAAAAACGTTTTTAATGCTGATGCAAAAAGCCTATAATTCTTGTCAGTACTAAATAATCTGAAATTTTGAGTACTGTTTATTTCCTACGCGTAACGTGCATTTGCATTAACCAGCTATATTTTCGCCTCGAGAATTTAGAAGTGAAGTAACCACAGACTAAATGGAGAATTAATTTTAGCAACCGTAATTAATATCTATTTTCTATGCAATTGGTTCAATAGCTTACTCACGTCTCGTTTATAAATAAAAATGGTAATTAATGTATCCGGTTTCAAGTTGCTGAATTGAATTCATCCTTTGCTATAAAAATGCCCTCTTATTGCATAATATAACAGTATTAATAAGCCAGAAATAGTTTTTTCCACATATCCGTTACAAAATTTAAAAAATGTATTTTTTAATAATACCTTATTCAGTACTTTATCTATATGATTATAGAAATAGTGTAATGTATTGCTAATTTAGCCATTGGTATATTGTCAGTAGGCATAAATATAATAAATTAATTTCTCGCCCATGATTTTATTCTAATCTTTCTCTAAACTTATGAAACTATCGTTTGAAAATAAGTTCATATTGTGTTAAATAGTTAAAAAGTGTTAAATCATACACATGAGCTATTCTCGTCATAAAAGTGCAACAGTATTGTTTAGTAGTGAGTTCTTAGTAGTAAGTTAATTTTCTTGATAGGTTAGTTTTTTAATCAACCACAGAGTTTGTTCTATTATATTTGAAATTGCAAATTCACAATAGTGGCTCCAATAAGGCTAATTAAAACTAAGAAATTACTTTGATTTACATAAAAATTATTTAGCCATTTTTACGTTGAATTTGGCTACATTGAGAATTAAGTCATTAAAAAGGGTGAAACTAGTACGATAAATCAGAACGTACAATTGTTTTTGAAAAAGACAAATAACACATTTTGAAGGCTCTTCTTTAGAACTTTTTGGGTTTGTTGTCTATTATTTAGTTTATAAATTTCAATGCTTTACAGAAATTGAATATAATATAGAAATAATAACATGGATTAGTGATTTGGAACTTTATTTTTAAAATGTTTCGAATTAATTCTATTATTCGAATTTTGCTGTGGAAGGTACGATTTTCACACATCCTGGGTAGAAATTTGTAAGAAAAAATTATGGTTAAGGTACTGACTGATAACTGCTCGATAGGTCAGTACTTACCGCTAATACTGGGTCAGTCACGACATCTAACGCTGTCCCGTACTGTCTTCCGCAGTCGCGGAGTACGAAATCAGTACTGCCTTCTAGTACTGATAAGTACTAGATTGAAAGAAATGCAAAAGCATTTTGAGACTAAACGTAGTGGTAATGTATTATTTGTTTACCAATACTACTACAAATAGTATCTAATATTACTAGAATGGTGTCTGAAAGTAAGTGTAGTGGTATTTATTACTGCTTGTAGTAGTTGGCTTGTATTTAACAAATAGTATTTTATATCTATGCTTTTTCAGTGTGATTGCCGGAGTTCCTACGTCTACAGATAGGAATATATTCAAAAAATAAATGTATAAATGGTATCACTGTAGCGTACTTTTGCTACTGAACGGATAATCCAGAAATATTGAATTTAGTGCTGGATTAGTACTGCCTCAACTCCGTTACAAATTCAATATCTGCACTTACTAAAACATTACTGAATTGCTAAATTTTTTAGTGCTGCCCCTTCTCCGAAAATCATTGCTGACATTAGTACTGAATTGTTGCTGAGACTGCGTTTTTTTTCAGTATTGATTCAATGTTGAATAACAGTAACAGCAATTAGTACAGTCAGTATTTTGCTGGAGATGAACTCCTGCATACGTCCGATACTTTCACTAGGGGCAATAATATCTACAATAGGTACTGGAATCAGTACTGATTTATTCCGTCAATCAGTAATAATTTAAGACTAAAAGTAGTACTGGCTGATCACAGTCGTTCTTTCTTACCGACGATACTACTGACAGTATTGGATTAATACTTATAATTTAATCCATCAGTCAATGCTGATTTAATACCGAATACAGTACTATGGCTACGTGAACTTGGTTAGTACTGACGTACTATATCGGCGATCGGACATTACTTATTACTGATGTCAGTGCTAATTTACACCATCAGTCAGTACTCGTTTAGTAATGAATACAGTACGGGATATCTGTACTGAGTCAGTACTTTGTATCGTTGCCAGTACTGATTTATTGCAGAAAATAGTTCCGTATCAGCTCTCATTGCCAATACTTACTCATTTCCGTTAATCCGTTCTAGCTGCCAGTACTGAGTTAGTATCTGTCGAAGTTAGTATCCGTACATTTCTACCAGCTATACTATATATTTCATTAATGACGTATGGTTCATAGTCGTAAATATGTTTGGAGTATATTTGATTGCATTATATTTTAAAATGACAAAAATAACATACAGATGGACAAAATACTCTTATACAAAAGATTTAGCAGATTTGACCACATAACATGCAATTAAAAAATATGGACTGTTTCAATAACATATCCCAGACAACAAAACAGAGAAGAGTTCAGAATGATTTCGAAATGTGCTCTAAAAGATCTACGACTCTCTGAGGGTTTTCTGAACATGAGTTCATAAAGATTTCATAATGACATCATATTCAGCAAACGCTGAGAAAATATAACATCTGACTTCTTTTGGAGCTCATTTCGAAATCATTTTGGACTCTTTTTTATCTTGCTGTCTGGAATACGAACAACTTATGTCCACGTTGTCGATTTTAATGACGTAATGTCGGGTAAAAATATAAATCAAGTATACTTACGTTGTTTATAGGTACGTAGTAAATTCATTTTTTAAAATAAACGTTGAGAAATTTCTGGTAAATGCTTCAAATGTTACACGAACAAAAAATTGTAAACACGACAATAAATTTAACATCTGATTCTTAATAGTGCAGTATTTTTATAATTTTATAGCCTTTATTGGAAGTTGAAAACCGATGACCGCTTACTGCAAGAAATGTTCTGTAAAATCATTATTTACATTCATGTACCATTAAATTTTAATTTTCTTACACTTCCCATATTTTGATATATACAGTGTACTATTCTAAGTGTATGTCTACTATTCTAAGAGACATTGAAGTCTAAAACGTCATAATAAGTACCCTCTTTCATGACATTTTGCACCTTACACGTATAAGATACTTAGGTTTTAAAATAAGACACTTGTTTATACACAATATTCACATTTTTATTGTATTCTTTCACTGGTCACATTCAAGGATATTTCACATTATAATTATTCATAAAATTATATACTAAACAGAAAAAACCACACATTCGTTACGGAAACATACTTTGCGATAAATAAAATTCATATTTTGTCATTTGGAACCTGATTTCAAAAGAAATTGTGATGACTAGAATGAACAGTAAACTTAAATCCTGAGCTCAAATTTGATAATGGAAGAATTAATTACAATTTTTATTTACAAATGAAATGTAAGAAAGCGATTGAATCAATTGCAGAAGAAAAAGGATATTACGGTGGCTAAAATTCATTTCGCATTTAATCTGCGGTTAGCTCACTTGTAAATTCTCAACGCGAAAATATACCTGGTTAGTGTAAATGCACGTTACGCGTAGGAAATAAACATTGCTCAAAATTTAATATTTTAATTTACTACTGACATGCATTAAAGGGCGTTAAACGCTTTTTTTGCTGCAGTCGTAAAAGCGTTTTTGCATTTTGGACTAGCTACGCGGTAATTCCAATTTACACTGCGCACGCGGTAATTCTAAGATTCGTTTTTACGAGTGCATAATTGAAAAATATTTGCAAGGGAAATTTTCACGTTTAAATGTATGTCACGGTTGGAAATACAGTTACAATTTAAACGTCGTTATATAGCATAGAAACTTCTCTAAAATACAATTTTTCTTCTTAATTAGAATAATGAGTGATGAAAATGCAGTGACACGTTTTCGTTTAAGGATGTAATGTCAATTTTTAATAAGATAGCTGGTGTGTGTTTTCATTTTTTCTTTTAGTTTCCGGAACCGTTTTTTAATGAAATTGAATAACGGAAAAGGTGAGTAAAGTAATAAATATTATAAAGTATATTCTGAACATGTGGATAAATATATTTGGGGTATACAAAGGAACCAGTAAAAATTATTAGCAATTATTACTGACAACGGCATAGCTAACAATAACTATTTTGAAATAACAATAAATTTAGTGGTTACACGAAGAAAATGAAATAGTTCGAACTACTAACTAGATAGTAATAAGATTCAGCCATCGTTTTTAGTTAATTTAACTATTTCAATAGTGACCATGACAAATTTGGTTAACAATCAAATTAGTTAGCCAAGTCAACTATTTAAATAGTAATACCAACTAAAAACGTAATTATGCCAGATCCTACTATTTAGATAGTAACACCAACAATTTCTATTTAGTATAAGCATTACTGGTGACACTGTAAAATAATAAGGGTACAACTATGAAAATATATTTTCCTACAAAGTTACCATTAAATGGTTCGTATTGTTCTAATTGTAATATTCTAATATGCATATTTGAAAACATTAATTGAATTAGAAATAAGGAAATATATGTTGAGGTACACTTTAAACAAATTTATTTAGAACTAAGTTGATACACTGACGTAAAAAACTATACATCAACAATATTAAATCCAACAAAAATACAAACCATATTCGTATGCATGAAACAATTTTGTTTTTTATAAACCGAAGGTCAGAACCAGTCAAATTCACTACAGTTTGTTTATTCTTTTGTTTATCATTAATCGTACCAAACAATTGATTTGTACATCCATGTAATTTAGTTGTTTGGAATGCTTTATATAATAAACCACATACTCGATTGTACAATCGCAAAGTAATCACAGTTCGGTTACACTACCCTGTTTGGTTTTCACCAGCAATTTCTGTTCGGTCAAGAGTCACGAAGTTTTAATTTTACAACTACAAATTAGTCTTTAAGTACCAAATAATTTGTTTCGAATGCAAAGTAGCTAAAATTAAATAATCTAAAAAATATGAATTTACCAAAAGTAGTGAAAGAATTGAAAAAATAAAAAAGAATCGTGTAAATAAGAGAGATACCAATCTAATATATATTTCTAATTACTTTTGCAAAATAAACAAAATAAATTAATACAGAAAGGAAAATATGATACAAATCACGTTGAAAAAATTCTAAAAATATCGCAGAAACAAAAATATGATTGTTAGTTAAAATATAATCGTAAATAATATTTCGTATTTGTAAATTAAAAAAATCTTTGTTGTGCAATTAAGTGCTTCTTAAATACGAGATAAAATAAATTGTTTCATTATTATTGGTTAACTAGTAATATCAGACACTCTGTTCAGGTCTTGTTCATGGTCTGTATAAATTTGCACATGTTGTAGTTCTCAATTTAAAAATTGCTTTACATTTTACACTTTTAAAATTTGTGTTGCGTAGTTCTCAGAATTATTAATATTTCCATACACAATTCGAACAGACGACGATTCTTGTTATAATGGGCCTTTAAATCAAAAATATATTAACAACGTTTATTTGAAATTAACAAAAGTAATAGTAAATATTTACTATTAATTATTATGTATCCAAAAAGTACTTCATTCTATTTACGATACTTTAGATTATAATACTCAGTAGTTCGTCATCACTAGTTCTTAACAATGCTTGAGGCTTGGTAAATAATTATTTATTGAATGCAATTAAACATGGAAAATAAAGCCGAAAGTGCAATTACTCAGTTTTATTTACAAGACGAACAAAAATAGATTGTAATAACATTGATTAAACCGCAGTTAACAAATAAAATGAATGGGATACGTAAAATAGGCGGACTAAACCGAAACAAAGAGCGAAGCAGATAAATAAATAAACACTAAATGAGCACAATAAAATAAATGAGGGCAATAAAACGGAATAAACTTGGTTCATTTAATGATGTAAATGTATACCAGAATAAAAACATTATCAAATGAAAGATATGTCTCAAAATAAACAACATGATGTATGCATATTGATTAATTTTTAAACCTAAGTTTATTTGCAACTAAAACATCTTATCACCATCACACTACTTTAAAAATACAAATTTAGTAACAGCTATATAAAAGATTAATTTTCATCGCAATTATAACAAAAAATGTTTGTTAATATTTAAATTGCAATAATCCGAAATAAATAAAGTTTACTAAACAACTGAATTGATTACTAGACAAATAATATATGAAGCTACTAAATCTAAGGTATAAACTTTTATACGATTTCGCACACATAAATCAAAGAAATATTTTTTCAGCTAAAATCAAGCACGCCTTTTACGATTATCGAAAATGTATAAAATTTTCATTTAGGACATAAGTCTTTCTCAACGAAATGTTTCTCAGACGACAAATCAATTTAAACGACTATAATTGATATAACGGTCATAAATTATGGCCATCGCTAAAATTTTCACTGGAAACGATGTGTCGTAAAACGTCCCGTTTTAGAGACTTTAAAACCTATATTTGCTTTCAGAGCAGCTTCCGGTCACTTCGCAATTGCGTGTGAAAAAATCGCTCCAACAGATTTGTCAGTTTTGTCGAGACGGTTATGACGTACAATCGGATAAAATTCCATAAATCGTGAAAATTTATAATACATATTTTATTTGTGTGTTTAACATTATATTCGACCTGTAAATTAATGCCTGATAAAAATATAGTGAGAGTCCTTTACATACACAGAATTGAGCAAAATGAAATATGGCAGAAATCGCTGAAATGGAAAATGATGGGAAAATTCTATCAACCGATTTGGATTTAGCGAACAGAAATATGATAGAAAAGTACCTTTTCATCTCTGGAGACTTTTCACTATTGACCAGCGTTATGCATGGAAAGTGTGAGCGAACGTCTGTAATATAAGCCGAAAATAAATTTTATCGAAGGGTCTGAAAAATGAAGTTATGTCACGATGATGACTGAGGTACTTTTAAAAACAATGAGGGAAATTGGCAACAACGTCGAATATTAACGATTTTTTACGGAAAATTTGAACATTTATACTAACTAAATGCGAATAGTAAATAAATTAGCATTTAGACAGGATTTACTAACATAACATTTACGACGGTACATCCTAATTATTTTATGTCAGGTTCGAACGATAAAAAAAAGAACAATTGTTGGAAAGTCCATCGAAAACCGAAAATTTTGATTTCGCTCGAAATATCCCGGCACTGATGTACATTAACGATGAAATTTCGAACGCATACAATTAAACGCCCAAACAATCCCGGCAAAACTGATTTCATCCGACTGCTACTTTTTCGGAGCGCACTCGAAACTACAATTTTCTGTTTAATTATGCCACGTTATTTGTCAAACCCGTTCACAATTCCGCGTTAATTTTCACCGTGTTTGCAAAACAAACATTCTTTGGTTCTAATTAATCTCAAGTCCTAATTAAACCCTTTTTCCGAATAGCAAGTCTGGTTTTAATTAACCTGCGGCACGCAACACGTAGCACTTTGTGTCCGTTAACGATCTGCCATCCGCGACGCAAGAAGCCAACAATTAAATCACATTTGCAAAGGTAAAATTTTCAATTTCGAATTACGCAAAACCTCCTGACTAATTAAAATAGAGGAGACGCCCGATACTCTTGTTCGGTGTCTTGATTGAGGAACGTCAAGTCGCGTTAAAAGATGTCAAAATCGAACAACCCGATCGTATATTCAAATTTTTCGTGATTCGATCAGTGCATCCCACGCGACGACGGAAAAAGTCTCTCGAATCCCATTAAAGTCAGATCGATTAAAATATTCTGACACTGATGAAAAAAGAATAAGAATGCACTTCAGTGGCTACTTAATTCAGTCATTCGTCCAAAATATATTTTTAATAAATTGCAGAAGTTTACTCTGACTTTCAATGAGTCTCTTATCAAGACTAGAAAATCTAATTCTTAATGGTCAATTTTCAAAATTTGCATTCAAAATATCTCTGGCTAACAGAAGAGCAACAAAAAGTATGAGTGTTATCAGTCATGGCGAACATTCAAGTTCCAGTTTGTTAAATTAACAAAACATTAATATTCCCTGCTTCTGTTGAAGGACCCAATAAGTGGTCAACATCCAAACCTCCACCTTCATTAGGTTCAGACATTCATAAGGCAAACCTCTTGAAATTGGTGTACGTTTTCTATTATTTCCAATCTACTGACATCAACAATTGATGTGAAGTTTAATTCAAAACCTTTTAAAGGTTACCATTAAAGAAATGTGAGCATTGTCATGAAGCAAAACAAAACTATTCACAGTCAATTTTGAGCGATAAATTTCTGGCTCGCGACACAGTACCTCGATTTAGACACGCGTTTTAAATGTTTAAAGCGATAGGTACAAAATTTAGTACAAAGCCAAATTGCCTCCGAATTCAAACCGAAAGATCCATAAATTTCCCATTTCCACCAGATATACATACTCGCGTTCACAAAAGCATTTTCAGTTTGCCCAACAGCCCGAAATTCCTAAATCGATCCCTCTAAAACAAACGCCCACACGACACCGGCGCCACGGCGGACGTCTCTTGTTTTCAGTTTTCCAAACTACCTGAAACCCCTTTTTTTCCGCCACGGTAAATTTCACCACGTAAAAAGGTCTCACCGACGCGTCGAGCCTCACAACGCAAAGGTCTATTCTCGAAATGCACCCGAGCACTTGACGCTGGACCATTAAGCATATTCCGCGAAGGTTATAAATAGCCTTGCAGCCCTATCTCGCATTTATTCCCCATCCAATCTAAATTTCGCATCTACGAATCCTCATTTGCACCTATACGATACGGGGATCTCGCACGTGTCCCCAGAGGACGTCGTGACGAGATCGATGACAGGTAAAAATGTGTTCGACACGAAGGACAAAAAAATGTGGTTGCAGACAGATGTCTGCTTCTTTTGTGTGATAATCTAGGAAATCTATTTAGCAGAAATGTTATTTTTTGTTTTTGTTGAAATGGTAATTTGAGTAGATCCTTTTAAAATGGGATGAATTGTTTTTAAAAAATATACTGCATGTGACACATTCAATCTTCACTTCATCATTTTCAATTTTTTGCGATATATTTTGATAAAATAAGTTTTATGAATAACCGTAACGCCTGGAATAAAATGTAATGCTGAGATAAATAAGCTGAATATTTTATTTCTGTGCTTGAAAGTTGTCCATGACTTTTTTAATATTGTCAAAGTATGACGAAATGTTATCAACACTGAACAAACAATTTGCTAATATTAACTATTAATATATGTTTGCTGATTAGCACGCAAATGTTTAGTCCATACAGCTTCATATTAGTTCTTCCAACTGAAACATGATACCGATTTGTATACAAAATCATTAAACTTTTTTTCGTGCATTATATAGCAATTGCAGAAATTGCTGCTAGGTACAGGAACACTTACTCAGAACTTTAAGCATTTAGAGGACGATTACACAGGCTAACAAAATAAGGCCGATCTCCATACTGAGAAACATAACTATACTTTCTCAACGGTTTTTGATGAGCTGAATCCAAATCTGCCGGCAGAATTGTTTTATCACGTCAGGATTTTCAGATAGCCTAACCTAAAAGTGCAAAAAAGCATCATTCCGTTTTTGTCCGTTTTCAATAAGTTTTTGTAGTGGAAAAAAAAGTCTGTTCGAAATCTGGCAGAGTACAAATTTCTGTGGCATTCATCAGCTTTAAAATGCCCTGTTAGTAATTCCGATTTGATTTTTTTTCATCGAGTTATGGAAGTTTTTTTAAGGAACTATTATGATTTTCATTTTTTTGCACATTTGAGTTAGGATATCTCAACATCTTGACTTGATAAAGCAATTCTGCAGTCAGATTAGAATTCATCAAATCGAAATCCTTCAGAAATATATATTTAGTTTTCTAGTGATTTCAATTTAATCCATTTTTTGTACTTAATGAAACTGAGTAAAAAAATGTAATTCTTTGCACTCTTAGGTTAGGATATTTCAAGATCTTGACGTGTTGGGACAATTCTGAGCAAGAAGGGCGGTCTCGTTTTTCTAATTATTTTCATAAATTTACAATTGTACTAGTTGTATAAAAATCATATTTAACCCTTGACAAAAAATTCGATAACTCGATGAAAAAAATCTTATCATAACGCCTAGAAACGCACTTTAACGTTGATAAACAACACTTCAGTCTACGTTTTGCCAAATTGCAAACAAAAATTGTATTCCACAAAACCATACTGAAAATGGTAAGAAACGGTATTTTTGCCCAATTAGATTAGGATATGTCAAAGTCTTGACGTGATAGAATAGTTTTGCGGACAGATTTGGATTCAACGCAATGAAAAACTTCAGAAAAAGTGTAGTCCGGTCTCTGGTTTTAAATTTTGTTGGGCTGTGTTATCATAATTCGCAACTTTCATTCTAACCTAACCCTGACGTAAGAAAAAATCTCGTAATATTCTATAAATGTGAAGTTGCTGATTAGCGACTAAATATTTAATCAGTCCAAAATACAATTATTTCTTGCAAATAAATCATGATATTGAATAAACATGCAATTACACGAAATGCATACATTTAGTTCATTATTTTCTTTGGGTGAATGGGACGTTCCGCGATACTTTTAATATTTAGGAAACCGTACATAAAAATGATAATAGGGTGTTGAATAATGTGACAGAAGTGTTTTGGTTGATGAAAAAAAAATAATTTTTGCATGAAAAAATTTAACTACCTACCTTATTTTTAAAGATTTGCACAGGAAACTATTTTTTGTCTTTCGGACGAAATAAAAAATGTGCTTTTTTAGAAAAGTGCACAAATTTTTTCTGTATTACCTCCTGATATTGTACTTTTCATTAATGTTATTTGCGAGAGGGTGTCTATCTTCTGAAATAAAATATAACATAAAAAATGGAGGAAACTAAATTTTCATAAAAATGAATTTTTTCCAAATACCATTTTCTTTTTTTAAAATATATGTTTTGAGATTTCGAAGAAAGCAATGCATGTGTAAGTTCTCTTCATAATAAACATTTAAAGTAATTTTTTAAAATTACCGTGCCATTTAACCGGAAGAGATTATAGGGCTTTAAAATCGTTACTCTGTGCTCCCCTCGTTTCGAAAACTCTTATTTTTGTCCCGCACACCATTAATACAATTTAAAAACTCAATAAACACATTTCTCTTTTTTGTTTGATGTATTTTTCAGTGTATGCCTATATTCTCAAGTTACTAAAGGTTACTATGTCTAAAAAACAAGTTTGACAAATGGATGAAAATAAGTTATTTTATATGGGATTCATTCTTGTATATTGGTAACATTTAAGTTGTTACATGATTTAATAGTTTGTACTTAAATATTGGTATTTGCATCTCTTAAAATAACGAAAACAACTTTGCACTTGGGGGGGGGGGGCAATAATCACCAAAATCTTTTTTATATATCAAATATTAAATGTATCTGCATGAGGAGTGTTTTTCAATGATTTTAATACTTACAAGACTTAATACGTCCCATATCTTGGTGGCTACCCGTAGCAC
This sequence comes from Trichopria drosophilae, assembly GCA_030407085.1. Lineage (NCBI taxonomy): Eukaryota > Metazoa > Arthropoda > Insecta > Hymenoptera > Diapriidae > Trichopria > Trichopria drosophilae. The sequence goes on along the minus strand of CM059583.1, from coordinate 189,035,745 downwards.
ATTAAATAAAGAATGAAATTGAATACCTGAGATTTTTTCATACGAAGAAAATTAAGTGTTTACTTGCATTTAGGAAGATGTTCTTACGTGATGTGTTATAAAGGCAAGACCTGTCGCACATGGGAATTTTTTATTATTTTTTGCAATTCACAAAACATAGATCCATCTGTATAGTCGGATAATATGACAATTCGTCATTTTTTATGAATTAAATGAAATAAAACAAAATTTTTCAGTATTTTAGTAATTAAATAAATAGATAAATAGCGACTTATACCCTGCAAGAACTATAAAATATAAGAATTTCTTTAACACAACATTTCAACTCATTGCGATCAGAATAGTATAGATGCTAAGTATAAGTAATAAATTGTTTGTTAATTTATATACTACTTGATAGAAGATAATGAAGTTAATATAATGTTTTTTCTGTTAATTGGATCTGAATATTAATTTCAAACAATTAGTTCTTATCTTCCATATTATTGAATTAAGCTTTATGAAGGGGAACATCACCTACCGCATTTTCAAAATTTTGAAAAAATGAGTAAAATATCCGTCTTTAAAAATATCGAAAAATGTCAGAGACATTTTCAAAGCCCGGAAATGAGGATTTTATTCGCTGCATTCAATTTTATTTCAGACATCATATTTCTTCAATTGCGGTACGTTCAAAATGTCGAATTTTCTAACATTTTTCATAAAGTTTTGCAACATATTTCTAATTTGTACAATTTAAAATTTTTCTAAATATCAAATGTATCAAAATATTATATCAGGCTTTTGATTAATGATTTCCAAAATTGTTTTCTGAATTTACCGCAATAAACAACTTTTTCGCACAGGTTTGCTTATTTTAACGTTAAGGAATTCTTTTAGAGATATTCGGAATCAATAGAAAATCATTTAGAAATCTGTCATCTTTTGATAGAAATCATTTAGAAATTAAGGTACATTCTTATACGGGTTTCATGTACTCACACGGACTCACTCTTATTTGTTAATTAGCGAAGATCCGAATCCGTGAACCTGTATTAGTTACAAATTAAAACAATACTAACATTATTTTATTATCTTCAGAGTTTAAAAACAAATTTATTCTGTATTACAATTACAAAAATTTATATCAAGTCGATTTAATCGTAACAGCTATTAAAAAAATATAAAATCAGGACATTTATGATGAAAATGAAACGTTTTTATTGTTAAATTCACTATATAAATTGATAAAATACAATTTCTTTGGAGTAAATTTATTACTTATTACTTATGCCGCAAAAAAGAATAAGACAAACAAAACAACACCACAGCGTATAAAGTATTAGAAAGTTTCCGAAATTAGAGAATGTCTTTGATATTCCTATTTTACTACGTGAAAAGTACAAAAAAGATTAAAAATCGGAAAGCAGTTTCCTTCTACACTGAGAGACTTTTATTTACTAATTGTAAAAATATTTTCAATTCAGGGATAACTGGTGTTTTATCGTATTTTGCTATTGTGGCTTGTAAAATTTGATATGTTCGATTGTAAATTTTCCTAATTATACTTTAAACTTGTTAGCAAAAACAAACTTGAATGCGAAGTCGTTCTTATCGAGATTACATCAAAACTGCCGAAAAAAACGCTCGCGTTAATCAACAAACCTTAACAAGCAGTGAACAGGAGAATTTTTTGAGAAATCTTAGAAATTATCGATAATATCCGAGAAATCAGAATTTTGCGATGGGAGTCTGTAGAAATCACTTTACAAATGCAGTCTAACTTGTATGTTATCCAAATTTCTTGCGTGAGAAGTCCCTCGGAATAATTTTCTAATTTTGTGGATGTGTACAATAAAATAAAATTGTTGAAATATTTAACTGACTGGATAAACTTTTTAAAGATAATTAAAAAAAAAAGAAATTATGAATAAGAATTAATAAAATGTCGAAAGAATAAAAACCCAATTATACTTTTGCTTAATTTGACAGTTTTCTAAAACGTAAAATGAAGTAAATAATTTAGCAAATAATTCAAATGTATCAAATAGAACCAATAAAGGATCACGGGAAACAAGTAAAACGTTTAGAACACAGTGCGGTAACATCAAATAACTGCATTACAATATAATTAATGTGATCCATGTTGTTAGTGTAATATTAGCAGAAATACGACTTTTATTAAAATAAGATAATACACAATTAATAGCTCACGATAGTAATGGTACAATTCTCATAGAAAAGTACAGCATTTCGTGCAATATATCTGATATTACAATGTTCGAAATGAGACTAAATCATTTACGATGTGTTAGAACAATAAATTTGTTTGAGTTATGTCATAATTAGTGGCACTAAAGCAGGGACAATAAAATAAAAAGAGTCTGTAAAATTAAGGGTCTAGTGTTTAGAATAACCTTTTCTTTTGGGGTGGATTTTTATTGGTTTCTATTCATTCAAGCCAATTTTGCCTATCAAGATTTCGAAGTTCATCTTAACCAGAGCAATTTAATACCCCAGAGTGCAATATGAAAAAACAACATTAGATATTCACGGTTTTGTACTAAAACAATTAGAATAGGGGATTTGATAATTTTTTACGTGCCTTTTTAAACTGCAGCAACAAAATTTGAAACACTGCAAAAACTAGTATCTTATTTGGAAACTAGTAATAAGTTTCCAAAACGCATTATATCTTCGACATATAACAATAATGTCTTGACATAAGACACTTGATTGTCTACTGCAAAAAAGAAATACAATTTGATATATATTATAAAACCTACGTCTAAGTTCCCTTAGAGAAAACATTAAAACTGGATGTCAAGAAAGATATATCAACCGAAAACAAAAATTTAATCTGGAAATTTCGCTATGTAATAAAATATCTTTTAATCCGAATATCATTAAAAAGTGTGATCCTTTTTGGCCTATTAAATATAAATCCAATATAAAAATACGTTAATCCAAAGTAATGAACCATTTACGAAAATGAAAATGGTTCCTGTAAAACCCATATTACGCGATGAAAGAAATTAACGTCAGGATTAGTTTAATAATTTATACCACTTTTTAAGAAGACACATCAGACGCATTTACGGAATACACATTCCTAAAGCTGATTTGAATATATTTAAAATGTGTAATATTTATATGATAATTTAAAAAAAGGTATTGTTTACTTAATTTCAATAAAATTTGCTGCAAAAATGAAAGATTAACAACTGCAGTAATTATGTTTAATTACATAATGTTTATAATAATAAAAGATACATAATTGAGATGAAGCCATTAATGATTATTAAATAATTTAAAATTACTTAGTCGAAAAGTGAGTTCTTGTTTATTTGCATATTTTTGTTATGCTACAGAGAATAATTACAAGATTAATGCAACACAAAGTTGAATTAATAACATATAATATAAATAATGTGTACAAAATATATGAATAGTTTTAAACGTTGATATTTATTCGTTTCAACAAATACCAAGAACGGATTGAGAATTTTGAAAAAAAAATATGACCGCATCAATATCTTAAATAAGATGGAAATCAATATCTTTGATTCTGTCTATCAGATTTCATGGAAAATAATGTGACATCGGTGTTTCGAAGAAATATTGCTGCATGTTAAATATCCATGAAAAATGATCTATCGTGAGACAAAGATGAATTCGTTGTCGAGTGTTGTTTGTATCGATTAATAGAGATGAACGATGCTCCTGTCCAATCGTCAGTTAAAATTTTGCTAGTGATGAATTAATTACTTTATACAAGGCGTTCTTGTACGTTATTAAATTAGTATTTCGAATAACGAAAAGAAAGATTTTATTCATATTTAGTTATAAAATTTACTCAATTACAGTAATAAAACTAAGTATTGCCTTGTATTACCACTTTTAAGAGTGTGTTTTAAGATTTGTCGGTTTGAAAGACTAAAAATAGCTGCTAAAAATACTTGCGTTTATTCCTTATTTCTGCTGGAAATGAATAAAAATTATTATCGGTCCTACATTTTGAATCCACAATATTATATTTTGAAAATCTTGAGTCAAATTCGTAATCAGGGATCCCAGTGTCAATTGTACTAAGTCAATTTTACAACCATATTGGATCTACAATTTCGAATCCTTTTAAACAATTTGTTATCATGTAAATGAACCGGAACTGCATTTATTATAAAATATAGAATTAGTGCGTTTGAACTCAAACTCAAAGGCAATAATACAATAATACGATAATCTATATTAAATGAATCAAATTACAAATGTTATTGGTGTATATTAACATTTTACGGTATAGCGTTAAATATATTGAAATAACTATACTCTAACATATGATATAAACTCAAAAACGTCAAAAGAGTGAAGAGAAAATGGTGTTAAATATACTTAATGATATGCTTGAAAAGGTTAAATACACCAATAACATTTGTAATTTGATTTATTTGATATACATTATTGTAATATTTCATTGTTGAGTTTCAGTATGAGTATGAGTTTGGATATTAGTTTGAGTTTCAGTTTGGGTTGAGTTCGCGTTCGCGTTCGAGTATGAGTTTGAGTATGAGTTTGAGTTTGAGTTTGAGTTTGAGTTTGAGTTTGAGTTTGAGTTTAGGTTTGAGTTTGAGTTTGAGTTTATTAATCTGTGACACGAGATTATATATACATCCCTTAAGTTAACAATTAAATACAATAATTGTTACATAACAGTAACATTCTTACAATATAATGAAAATAGTATAAAAATACATAATGTGATTAATACATATAATAACAAATTTATAAAATAACATTAATATGAAAGCTAAAGAAACATTTATGATGTAATAGAAATGGTTTAATATACCGAATGTGCAAGTCTAATTAACACGATTGAAGTATATTATGGTTATTATTTTCCTATAATATTCACCATACAATTCTACACATAGTAATTGGTATAAAGTTGTTAAATGGGATTTAGTTAACGATATTGTATTCATTTACCAGACCAATAACAATTTCTAAACAAAAATTCAATACATATTATATTAATATTGTGTCCACTTTACTCGTGTTCTGTACCACATGCCAGGTGATACCTAGCTGCATATTGTAGGAGCAAAAACTATTGTTTGTTCGAAAGCAGAGAACCTTCAATTTCAACTTGCATGGACATTCCCAATCAATGGCAGATATGGAAATCGTCGACATTATTCCCTCAGACATGTAAAAAGGTTGGGGTTCCACCCTTTCGAGATCCACCCTTGAATTGCAAGATCTTTTCGGATGGCTGATGGTCGACATTTCTTGTACCTTTCCCTGTAATCTGCCATTCGTACCTTACGGTGAAAAATAGCAGTGTGCATATTTATGAGAACATTAAGCTCCATTTTTTAGGGTCATTCGACGTTATTTTTTAATTGGAACCTAATTTCTATTAATGTATTCTTTGCTTTGTCTGCGATTTGATATGAAGCTGGACATTAATTTCTAGAGGTCAAAAACTTATGACATTATCAATTGCTCTCATTTTTGTAATATTCATTGTAATTCGATTTCATAAAAGAATTGTCCACTGCGGGATTAATAAAAATGTTGCTTTGTCGATGTCAAAGTTTCGGAATCATCATTCAATATAAAATATAAAGTCCGTCATTTTATTAAACTTCTCTCAATATCGCGACTCTCTTCAAAAAACATATGAAAATATTTAATGAAACTTCGAAATCGGTTTTAATAAATTTCAATTTAAATGACTTTTAGTATATTAAACAATAATCAAATGTATTTTAAATTATTACTCTTATTACTTCTGCTTCATTGAATTGGGTATATGATAGAGCAGTAAGTTAAACATAGAACTTTTTTGTAGACCATAAAATTTGTTACAAATTAAATCAAGAAAAGACCTACCGAAAAATGAATAAGTTAATCGTTAACGAATCCAGAATACGGTCAAAATGTCAAATGTCAAGAGGACAGTTTTCAAATTAACTTGTTGAATAGGGATTTTTCGTGATTTTGTAGAGTATTTTAAGCTCGAAAAGACAAGATTGACTATAAATTACTCTGTTCAGTATAGTCTTTTATTTTTGATTCTGAAATAAGTAATTTTAGTTACGTTTTTAAAAAATTAATTACTGTTTCCATTTTTTTTTATTTTAAACAATTTTACATAAGTTTGAATCATGGGATACAGAAACGTCCTCATTACTTTTTCTTAATATTAAAACGAAGCACGAGTAAGACGGAAACGATTTTTAATTGCGATTTATATACAAAGTATATTTATAGTATTCGTAGTGCCCTGTCTTAGGGCATATTCTGCCCGAAACTGTTTTCACAGTAATCATAAATTACTTCGATAAGTTTTAATTGGTTGATTACGCAATGTTACCCTCTCATTTCGCAACTTGGTTGCAAATTGGAATTCGTTAATTTTGAGGCTGCATTGTTCCCAGCGGCATACAAATTTGCATATTTTTATGAGTTGTTGAAAATTTGGATAGCAAAATTTTGCTATATACATTGCAGTTTCTCTTTCTTATTATTAAGCTATTACAATTCGCAAATAGGTCATTCGAATGAAACACTGATTACTTCTACCTTTGTCTAAAGTATAATTAAAAGGTTTTATTAATGAAAACAACGAACAATTTATGAGACCGAGTTTTTTTAATTCAGTTGGACACAATCAGCATTTTTAGAATCTTGATATTCTGAACAACATCAGCTATCAATATTAAAACATTACTTTTAAAAAGTAAATTTACACATTCAATAATTAGGATTGTAGTATTAGTCTTCAATATCCTGACTTCCTAGCATAAAAAATGTAAATTTAAGCAAAATGAGCTATTTATTCAAGTCTAAATGTTTTTTAGGGTGCGTTTACGTTTTATTTATACAAATCCATATCTAATTTGAATGGGATCGATTCAGAATTGGGCGAAAATTCCGAAGGATAAAATGTAAAAGTCGTGTTGTTACAGAGGAAATTTATTCTTGCGAATTGTCTGTCGTTATTATTTTAATCTTTTATTATCCATACAAATATCGTAGGTCCTTACGGTGGCCTAAAATATCATTTCATTGTAACTTCACCTTGAACCGTACCTTTTAATAAGAACACTTAAAGTAAATGACAATTTTTTTTAATTATAAAAATTCGGGTCGGATTCTGGTTGGAATCCAGCCGGACCAGACAGATCCATTCGAACTCCGAATACAACTAGGGTAACCCGGTCGGGTTCCGATCATATCCGGGCCAGTACCACAAATCTGACCTTGTTGCAGTCAATTATGGTAACAAATATGGATTCCCGCTTGAGACCGGTTAAACATTCTACTTGAGAATTAAAATATACTTTTTGGGCAATTATAAAATCTCGACGTGTCATAAACCCGGCAGAGCAACAACCTGAACGTCAAAGCATCGACTAGATTTTGGACGTTTTCAGTTTGACTTTTCAAGATTTTCAATCAGTTTATTTGAGGAGTCACGCTATTGTTCATGGGGTTTTGATCATAGGGATTTGAGAAGTTGTGAATTCAATGTTTACGGGACATGGAAATTTTGAGGTGTCAGTATTTTGGTAACCGCCTAAGATTTTTTTTCATGCGTTTCGTTAACTTGTTATCGTGAATATTACAACATTTTCTTAATCTTTACTTGTAACGTTATAGTAGTAGAATAATAGAGTCATAAATAATATCAACGAAATGTATTTGCGTGTAGCGATATAAAATAAGTTTTAGAAGTTGACAATTTCATTGATGTATCCCCTATTTTTCTCAATTTATGCTATCGTAAGTTACTTGGTAATTTCCGTCTGACCAACATACTGATGATGTTTTACTGGAGTACCGATAAACGATACAAATAATTCATATAAAAAAGTAATTATTATGAGTACGAACGCACATAGAAACAATCCGAAGAATCACAAACAGTTAACCCCTTGATTGCCGATGACGAAGATGTTCGTCATTTCTAACTTTTTCTAGACTGCCGGAAAAACGCAAATCTTCGCCATGATATAAATTAAACCAACAAATTCTTGAATTTATGTAAATTAAAATCAAATCCATTTGTAGACAGTCTAAGGTGTACTGAATACGATGATGTTCATTTTCGTAATCGACGTGTCAAAACAAATATACGTCCAGAAAGATGGATATAACACAATTATACCGAGACTCTACTGTAATTAGTATTAAAACTCAAAAATAAAATTGTTTGAAATATAAATGTTTGACATATAATATTGAAGAACTACCGAATAAATGTATCATTAAATAGTAGATCTGGCAAGGAGAGAGCAAAATAGGTGTTTGCCGCCGAGTTTGACACTCGAGCGAAGCGAGTCTACATTTTGCATGAGTCTACAAACACCTATTTCCCCTTGATGCACGTACTATTTTCTGATACGAGAGAGTGCTATTTTGCTCCGCGATGTAGGGAACAAAATAGTATTTTGCGCTTAGAATGAGAGAAACTTATTTGCTCCCTAGAGAGCAAAGTAGCATTTTGCGCACCGAGTATCAGCAAAATAAATACTCTTTGTAAAAATATTCCTAAATTAGTCAGTTCACTACGTCATTCGAATTACTTAGGTACTCGAAAAGAAATGAAATAGCTGAAAGTAGTAACTAAATGGTAGAATACAACCTTTCTCAGTTAATTTTGCTACCTAAATAGTGGTCACAACAAATTAGATAGTCAAGTCTATTGTTTAAATAGTAAAATGAACTAAAAAACGTAGTTGCGCTGGATCCTATTATTTAGACAGTAAAACCAACTATTTCTGTTTTGCAGTGTAGGCCACGATGAATAACTTTCCATCATGAATAACACAATTACGAAAATTAATTATCTAAAATTCAAAACTATAGTAGCTCCTAATTTCTAAGGTTTTACTCAAAACCTTTCAAGAATTCTGTAGTATAAAAGATAATGAAAAGACTGATAAATTTCAAACTGAAAGAGACAAAACGTGAAAAAATATTTTAAGAAAATAAATTGTTTTAATTATAGAATAATTTTACGGAATCTTTAACTTTTATATTACGCGACTATGTATCTTGGAAACAAATGAATATCGAACTAAACAATCAAGATTCTTTTTCTTCGACACATTAAAATGTTAGCCCTTGTATGTTTTTTAAGATTATAAACCGCTAGAAAGAGTTTTACAATGTACCATCCAACAATTTCATTTTTAAATCACTAAAAAAAAGTAACTATTATCCAATCACTCTGAAAATTTCAGAGAATCTTCGTATAATCTTAGAGTTTCAATAAACAACATGCCGAGCGTGTGTTTATCTTCTCAAAAATTGTGTAGCTTAAAATTTTTCAATATGGAGAAAATAAATTTTCATTTCTTGAATTCTTATAAATCTCCTATCACGTGTTTAACTTGCCATTGGTTATCCTACACCGTGAAATCGACATTTTAATAATAAAAATTTTTTTTTTTTATTTTTATTATTTGACATTGTTAAGTTTATAATAGGAGCCAAACATTCTAAGAAATAAATGAGCATTTTGAAAATAAACATAGATTACTATTATTTCGGCTGAAGTCTTTAGACTCCCGTAATAAAAATTGAAAAAATTCAATTCTAAAATATTTCTATTAGCGATAATAAATGACGAGTAAAAAAACTATTTCTCGTAACAAGTACCTTATCTTTAAATATAAAAACTATAAGATGTACAATATAAGTTCCCGTAAATCTTTCATTAGGCCATTGTTTAGCTTCAACTTTGACTTTATTCAACTTTATACAACTTTATTAAAAAACGAGTTACGCCAACTGTTTCTTACTCTTGAAGTGCTGTAAAAACCAACAAAATATGTTCCATTAGTGTGCCACTAAAGTAATTTTTGATGATTTTGAACATTGGAAAGTTAAAAGTTCTGTAGAATTACTCATAGGTGCAGTGCAGCTTCGGAGACTTACCTCTGACTGATTTTGGGAGAATGATCCAAACTTTTTATCATACTTTAAAATAATGTTTATCCTATTGCAAGTCAAATCTCAATTTTAATATATTTGATTTAGATATTGAATTATTTCTAGTAGTTTTAGAAATTGCATTGTAGGGAAATATATCCATGGGCGGCTGGGCTCCATGAGTGGCCCACCCTTATGATTTTTATCAAACTAAAAACAAAATATCAAATTTTTGGTTGAAACACATGCGTATCATCGCGAAACCATTTTTAATAAGATCCCTAAGTCTATACATGCATTTTCGCATTCAGTACAGCTGCTCGTAGAAATGTACTGTTGAAAAACGATGTCCAAGTTTTGCGTTCATTTCAATTGAGTATTAACAAACATTATTTATGAATTATTACTTTTTTAAGGTAAGTTTTATTTTTTTCTTGTAAATTAAACATTGAAGTTCATCATTTCTGAAGGGTTTACAAATATTTCAATGCTACGAAAAAATGTCATGCATTTTAATTTCGGCTACCATTTCCATTAGTGAACCACTTTTTGTATCCATAAGCGGTCCACTATTTTTTATCAGTGTAAAGATTATGGTGCTGATGCGTAATTTCTGAGTGTAATTTAAAATTTTGTTTTTGAATATAAATAAATCAATAAAGTAGCGTTTAAGTGTTGTATTAAACCGGAATACATATTAGAATGATTGATTCGATGGCTTTTTCACAAAGTTTCTTTTTTATGTTGACCTTACCTTTATTCACATTTTCTTCATGTATTGCACACAGTAAAAGTGTTCTAAATAAATAAATTACTATATGAAAATTAGAATTTCGTTGTATTTTTGCTGTTTCTAGTCATTCTAAGGAGATTTGAACGAGTGGTCCACTCATTGATACAATTTTTTGTAAACAGAAAACGTCCATTCGTAAAAAAGGTTTAATCAATTTTATTTAACTGCAGAAAGTAACCCAAATGCATTTAATTTATACCTGTAAGGAGTATATCTACTTAACGGTGTATAGAAGACTTAAAAATTCCTTTAGTTAATTAACTTTTTACACTAAAGTAAAAACGTTGCCTCATGGATACATTCCCCTACTACTAGATTTTGCAAATTTATGATTAAACGTTGTTATAAAAAGATATCTCCCGTAATTATTCTGAAATAAGAATATTACGCGATACATAGAGTCAATAATTACCAGTTGCTATTTATGCAAAATCATTGGAGTCGAAGCGATACTTGAACACCCCAAAAGTATTCACTTGGAAAGTCTGCAGAGTTGAGACAGTAGGAATCGACAAGCCTTCAGAAATGGGAGTCGGCGACTTCTTACTCAAGCAACCAAAAAATGAACTTATAACGGACGAACGGCGAGAATCCCCCTTGTCAACGGAACCCACTTCCAAGCAACACCCCGAGGATTCGAAAGAACGTAAATCGATCTGTAAGCCAGATCTCGCATTCCTCGATATCTGTCGATTAAATTTAAATCGCCAGCCGCGGGCTATGCATCCTGTCGGGTTCGTAAAATCGGTACCACCCCCGGGATTCGTCGAAATCGTATTTCCACGATTCGGACGCGCATTTAGTGCGAGTGATTTGCAAGGAGACTGCATTTTTGGAGGGATTGTACGTACTCGCATGCATAGGTACATACATGTATACGCACGTACCGGATTCTTGGGGGCTTCGGGAGTAGAGCCGCGCAGACGGGTGACGTAGCCGCTCCGCACGCCAGACGAAAACCGAGCCGCGCAGTCTCAGCGCTGATTGGTCGAGCAACCGCTCTCGGGCCGATCCGACGACCAGTTGAGCGCGGGACATCAAGTCGAGCGCTTCCACGGGCGAGCGATGATAGAGGTGCGTCTTCATCGAACGAGAGGACTACGCCGTAGTAAAATCTGTCCGCAAGTCCCAGTGTCCGCGTCGCGATACACCAACGACTACACCGGTTCAGTGTCCGTAACGCGGTACCGCGGATATCGTAAGCGCGTCGAGGCCTCATCTGGCATCAGCACCGACGGACAGCGACCGCGAGGACCGGATCTGGCCCCCAGCACGGGACCGATCGGTAAGTGCACCAAGGCCCCGCGGGCCGACGACGAGTCCCATCGGACGTCGGTCGGGCCTTTCCGTGTCGCCCCACCCCCCCATCCCCCAGATCCCCGCTCCTCATCACACTCGCGGGTCTGAGGGAATCCGTCGCACCAGTCGCGAGTTTCGCCGCGGTAACGGTGCACTCGCTCCCGCGATACCTGACTTTCACCCTCACGTTTTTCTTTCTTCGGGCTTAAATACGACGGGTACGCGTTGCCATACCAAAGGGATCCCGCACGAGGAAAGCCTTGGCGTTACTTGTAAGTTGTATCGATTTTCCCTGTTGCAAATTCCACCGAGACCGTCCCCCAGTGCACGCGAAGGAAGGCGATGCCGAAGTCGCCGCGAACAGCTGTCAATGACCGACGCTCTCCCGGTGCAAAGACGGCTTTCGTTAATTAAATCCGAATTTTCCCCCTTGAATGCGGCTCCACCCGCCGAATATTAATATCGCAGCATCCGACACGGAGAATAATTGCGCCTGCAGCCGTCTGGATTTATTGGAACGGCCAGTGGTTGTGTACGCTGCATTGTTGATATCGCTCCAGGATCAGCGATTTTGAACGCACTCGAAATTCCTAGGCCGTTTGGAAATGGAGCCATTCGAGCATTACCCGCGGTACCGGTCGTATGTTACTTTATTGCGGCGAAATTAAAGGTCGCCGTTTTTTTACCGTCGCGTCTGCCTCTCTCTGTCCATGCACCGCCGGAAAATCGCGCGTCGCGATAAATCGCCGTCCTTTGTTCGGATGTTCGCGTTTCAGCGGGACTCGAATGGGGCTTTTCAACGAGATGTTGGATGTTCTTTTAGCGCCCAACGGTTGCCGATACCGGTGTTCGAATTCTGTTCGATTTACTCGAGTGACGGTAATTACTTCGTAAATCGAACGCCTCTCATCCCGGTATCGTCCTGTGGTATGTCGCATTAAGGTTTGTTTTCACCAACGCTAATTCGATACCGAATTTAACTAGTCGCGTGACGAATCGGATGTTTCCATGTAACGACGACTTTCGGTGTCAATTACGTTGATAACCGCGTCGTTAAGAGCTATTTTCGTGTGATTAAATTTTATCGATCCTGACATCCAAATACTTGGGGTCCCGAATTCCGGAAGGAAATTTTGGAACCAAGTTGCCTCAAACTCAATAAAAAATATAGAACTAGTGTAAACAATAGGTTATGTTTAGAAGAACGTTCCTGTCTGCCCATGGAGAAGTGTCTTCAGATTTGGATATCGCAAGTGAATTCATTTGTTTTGCTTTAGAAATGCAGCAGAAAGTCTTTCGTGGTTTTTAATAAAAACAAAAGTTGAATAGTGTACCGAAATATCTTGTGAAAATATCACACAGTTTCAGGATCTATGGCAACAGTCTTACAGCAAGTATCGCGCTAAATAAGCGGATGCGATACATAAGATATATGATCGATTAGTATTGTTAAGGTATTCAGCACATATCTCATGTATCGGATCTGCATTTAGCGATACATTAAAGATATATTCGTCAGGATAGTCGTTTTTTATTCCAGACGATTATCGTTGAAGCGATACATGTGTTATTTCATGACGATACCTGAGACAATTATGCAAATAGTATCTCCAGAAATTTCATCGATATGGTTCATCATACACACCGATACCTCGTAAAATTCGAATATAAATGATACAGCAATATATTCGATACTCGTATATATTGCGGGTATCGCATAAAATTGCAATGAATATCTACAGCTTTATATGTTAAACCGGTTATGGATGTAAAAATAAATCTGCTAAAGTATATGTGTTTTAGTGAAATACATGCTCGACTTGTTATTAATTACTGTATCATATTACCACGATACTTCACAACGATACCATCTATAAATAATTAGTGTAGTACTTGCTATGTCTTTAATAATCTGATACCGGTACATGCATTATACCTACGATACTTCCGGAAAAACTTTGCTAAAGTTTTATAATGTATCCAAAGTACTTTATCTCAAAAGTATAACGAGTATCGCAACTGTAAATGCATGCGATAGCTATGATATTTCTACATATATATTATTACTATAAAAAATAACAAACTTTTTGGCGAGACAATATGCGATACTTGTCATACTATAATAATAATGAACCTTTCAAAAACGATTCAGGACATTATTTGGGACATAATACATATAAGATTAAAATTAAAGTATCGAAACATGAAAGCCAATCGCGATATGCTCGACCAAAGAGAAAATCGCAAAAAATGCTCGACGGTTCTATAATCCAGGAAAACGGATCTCGAAGCGGTACTTTTCGGAGCTTAACGTTAAGCGTCGCTCTCAACTTTTAACTCGAAAAGTTCAGTCGCGATTTCATGCGTTTTTAAGCGACCACTCTTAATAGCGCCGGGATAATAATAGAAACGTCTCTTCTTTTTCGATGCAAATTGCGGTGAATAAGTAAAAAGTTGTGAGTGCAGGGACTCGTTTCCGGTTGTGAACGGTGTTTGCTGAAAATTCATTTCCGACGAGTGCTGGTGGACTTTGTTTCGCAGACGAGACACGACCCAAATTCGAGTAATATTTGGTATGCTAAAGTGAAAAATTGCAGATGAATATTTAGTCCGATTAAGTCGAGGTTGAATCAAATATGAGCCTTTGACCGCTTGTTATAGAAACCGAGAATAAACGAATCGACAGATGCAATCTGCGGTTCGATTTACAGCCTGTTTGTTTGTTGTTTTTTTTTTTGTGAAAGCTTTCGTACTCGATTACCAGAAAAAGGCTTTGTTTAGTTCGGTACATTGAGGTGTTACGGAAACAATAACCAAAAAAAAAACGACAGGGTTGACTCTACCAAATACTTGACTAAGTGACGAATGAAGTTTTTGAATAGTTTTGGAGCATTTTCATCACGTGATTTAATTGAATTGGAATATTTTGGGATTAGCAATAATTGGATTTTTGGTTACATTATTTCTAACAAAGATGATTATTGTAAGATGTAAATATTAAATAAAATGCGTAAGAAGCTAATAAAATAACGAGAAACCTTTCAAGATGCTTTCTAAATTTCATGGGGTGAATTCAAAGGCAGAATTCTGCTTGTCCGTACCGTTTGTCCTGACAGGTTGTCTATAGCTGCCAACAGGTTGAATTATCACTCGGTTCGACTGAGCGTTACTTCGAATGAACAGATAATCACTCCAAGATATTTAGAGAGTTGAAAAACATTATTTTCGCAAAAGTAATTTATTCTATTGACTCTTCGATGATTGAAAATTTCAGAAACGGCCGTTTTTTGACGTATGACGTTTACAAGTTGGTACTGAGAAACTTCCATTTTCATGACAAAGATACAAGAACTTATAAAGAATGGATCGAAAAATATAATAGCTAAATTTATTAATCATTATTTTTAGAAACCTTACATTATTAGGTGAACTGCGACCTCAAGATCGGAGATTTCTGCATATCAAAAGTGACAGAGTGAAATGGAAATCTGTCACTTTTGAATGAGTGGATTATTAATAACTCTGCAAAATTTGCAGAATCATTATTCGTTTAGTATGTCTTACTTTAAAAAATTAGTCGCGTTAATTTCCTTAGTCGCATTCCTCGCGATCCGATATCAAAATTTAATACGTGGATGGAAAGTTGCGTTAGCGTGAAAAAGTCTAAATCATAAACTATAGAAAGTGCTGTCACATGCCCGTTAATGTCATTCGTATAAAATTATATGGAAGTTAATTGCAATTTTATTTTAACTGAATCTAAATATATGCCATTGTATGAAAATGTATGCAGTTTATGATAAAACTTCTTAATTAAACATAAAATTAATAAATTAATCATTTCGTTTATATTATTTCAATATTGAATATATTTTAAAACTCACTTTGATTGTTTGCTATTTTGCATACGTATCATGATTGTATGCATTTTCTTTCACCCCTTTAGTCACAGGAGCCACTATAGTAGTACCACTTTACTTGTCCCTTTTTATCTTTTTTAATTTAATTTTAGGGTTTCAATTTAAAGGATGCTTAAACTTAAGAAATATAATGATTTTTTAATGAGCCTATAATTGTTTATAGTTATCAGGAATAAACAAAAGCCAAAAAATGTCGTCTTTTCGGCTAATCTAATTCGTTGAAGACTACCCTACTAGAAATAAATCCATTTTTCAGCCAAGAATTGTACAATTAATGTATTCACCATGTTCAAGGTATTGGCAAAATGGATAGTGTAAGAAAAAAATGGATAAGTTTCTACCAGGGTAGAGACTACAGAATATACAGACTAAATCACATTTAAAAATTTAAAGTGGCAGATTAAAAATTGCAAACATTTACAAATGTTCAAAAAATAACTATGGGGGGTTGCTACACATAAATCAGACATTATTTTGTTATGTAGCAAAATGGACGATCCAGTATGTGAATTTAAACAATCGTTTGAAAGAATCACATTTAGTGATCCCAAAAAAAAACCCAGTTGCTGCTTTATGCAATTTTTTATTCGTCATATTGGATATGTCATTTTTAATTTGTCAATTCAGAATTATGGTCAACTACTCCGACAACAATATGTATATTTTTTTATTATTTTCGTACTGAAAGAATAAAGTTAGCAACTCTTAAATAAAAATCCATTATAATAGTGTGTTTTTTAAAAAATGTTTAATAATCAATAGACAAACATTTTTATAATAATTGACACCTAAAAAACCCTGAACTAAGACCTGATTAGGTCTTGAATTATATTTCAGCAATCTGATCAAGATCATTATACGATTTGATAATTTTTTTTTTTGTTATGAATCAAGATTTATATCCTAACGGCAATAAGATTTTGATTATTTTAAAAAGCCAAACCATTGAAGTAAATTACCAATTTATCATTTTCATTATTCGAATTTTGAAATTTTTCATATTCTTTGTGTTGCATAAAATCTTTTCAACGAACTCCATATGAATGTACCTAGATTCGTTAGACACATTCATATATGTCTTATTTATAAAGGGGTTTCCGCAGTAATCACGAAGCCGTCGCTTTAACTCTACATCATTACGCATGGCATATTTTCCGACTAAACTGGTTTAGTTCTCTAGAGAATATTTATGAAAAAGACATAACGATAGTTTTATTTATTTTATATAAAAATCTCTAATCCTTGGCGATTTTTATAAATTTAACAGTCTCAAAGTCAATTATGCAATGGAATAAATCTTATACAAAAAACAGTTTTTTTAATATTATATTTATATTGTTATATAATACAATAATAATATTTCCATGTTAATATTGGTAGAACAAATGGTTTATTAAATTGTGATATTTTAACTTTATCGTTTCAAAGTTGGGGCAAGTTCGATCGAATATCAAAATGAGATCTTATTTAGTTATATGGTATGTAATCATCCTGAAGGATCCCAAGTGGAAATTTGGTTGCTATTTTAGTTAGTTTAGGTTAGGTTAGGTTAGGTTAGGTTAGGTTAGGACCTGATCAAATTGTCTGACAATTCATCATGGCTTGGTCAATAATATGACGTTTCACCTTACCAGGACCTGAACTGTCTCCTTTTTTTCTTTCATTCGTAATTTAAATATTTGTCGATTGTGACAACGAAACTAAAACAATAAATTGTGTCTGCAATAGTCATGAAGTTTTGGAAAAAGACTATAACTTTGTGTGTCTCGTATTTAAACAATAATTAGGTACTTTAATTAAATATTCCTTATAATTAACAACAACATTTAAATTTAACAAAGAGGACTTGCAATACTAATATTTTATTAGTTTTTTCTAACGTTTTTACTTCTGAAGTTAAAAACTCTGTACATTTGATGATTTGATGATTTCTTGATTTTTTACAAAAAAGGCGGAATAGTTTCTTTACTTCATAAGATAATATACTATTTTTGCTTAAATTTAAAACTGACAATTTTAAATTTTTAAGTCAATAGTTCATTAAAAACTAGTGATTCGCCAGTTCAAACGTTATGAATTGGTTATGACGTCGTTATTAGGAAATACCAGTTTAGTGATCAGCCACGACTAAGACCTTAATGTTAAATGATCAGGACGTGATTAAACAGTAGTTAAAAGCACTTGATAAGGCTGGACTATTTGCTTGACCAAGGCATGATCAATATACAGGCAGCCTGAAATGATCTCTGATCTGTTTCAAATGTGTCTATCATAGAAATAAATGAGAAAAATTTGACATCCATGTCAACATTAATTTAGTATGAAACAATGAATGTATTTTTATAATAAATAAATGATTTAACTGAAATCTTTGAGTGTGCTTGAGAGACACTCTTAAACTTTAATCATTACGAGCAAATTAAACTGTCAAAATCTTACTAAAACAATTATTCTAATACTAGAGAAATATAAAATGACATAATCGCTGATTCATAAGCAGTAGTCAAGTATTAATTTTGAAGCAGAAGAAATGATGGTTTGACTAAAATATTCGACTATTACTAACAATAGTAATGTTTGATCATATAATTAAATTATAGAAATGAATTGCCAATCTAATATTTTATACTCCCATAATTTAGTTTTTATTACTTTTTCCATCTTTTAAATGTTTAATATTTCATAAACTTATAAATCCTGTTTATACTAAATTACCGAGAATTTTTCAAAATAATTAAAATGTGGACATGGTCAAAATATTTACTTTTTAAAATTCAGTAAAATCAGATTAATTACTTTCAATAAATAACGTTGTAATTTGCACATTGTAATATCGTATGCAAAAATTTAAATAATGTAGTCATAAAATGAAATATTTGTGTTAATTTAATGAAAATAGCAAGTTAATTATTCTTTACAACAAAGGGTAATAATTATCGACAACATTGAAATTCATTTAATAAAAGATTTCAAAATCGCCATCCATTATTTCTGATTACACTGGTAATTTGTTACTATTTGCATCAATGTTAATTACATAATATATTCGCGAAATTCAATATCGTGTATTATTACATAATCTATAAATGCGAAATTAATAAACGTATTTAAATAATGCTAAAACATAAAATTCAATGAGTTAACTGTAAAACTGCAATTTATAGACCTTTTTTGAACGAATCTTGCAAATGTTATTTTTAGTAAATTAAATTCCTGTCTTCTGCATCTATTGTAAAGTCCTTTAAAAATATGTAGCACACTCGTAGTATCGACATATTTTTTCTTTTTTCGACATAACGAGGTTCTCCGTATGAAAACACGCATATTACTTTGTATTTTTTGTAATATGCAACTTAATTGCAATCACTGCTTTGAAAAACTTTCTACCTTTCCGAGATTGTATTTACATGGAGATAATAGAAATGGAATGCTTTGATACAAACTATCGTTCGGAAATAAACTACGTCATCGTACGGAATAAGCAAAAGGTTATTACTTCGATTACTTGGAATATACTTGTTTCCTATCTTTATATTGTAAATTGCAATTTTGCAATTCACAGAGGGATGACAGTATCCTTAAAGAAGCATTTGTTGAATTCTTTTCATCGATTGGATTTCATTTCCATATCTCTCGCTTGTGTATATAACATACTTGTGATAAAAGTATTTTGATTGTCAATAAGTCGTTACTAATAGAATAGAATATCTACGCCATTGTATTCTATATGCTATTTATTCCATTCAACTGCGGGAATACGATTCTTACCAAAAATTATATCTAAAATGTTTTATATTATCTTAATCGTGTCTGTAATATTATTATAATAATAATATTACACAAATATTAAAAAATTACCACGACTAAATATAATTTAAAACGAGATTAAGGAAATTTTCAGACACAAAAGAGATCAGTTCAAACATTTTCCGGAAACGTAATCCATTTAAAATGCATTTAATATTTAATAAAGTTTTTTAAGATAAAAATTCCATGATTTCCACGTTATTCTACAATAAAAATTTCTTTTTTTCTTTGACTATAAAGAAGCAGGAAAATGAGTATAAATTTCTGACTAGCATAATAAGAATCCCTTAAACGTCAGTGATTCTGAAGCAATGTAGAGCTCGTATTATGTATGAATCCATAAAATAAATTCAGCGTACTTACGTAATACTTTCTGAATTTTAAACGTCTAATGCCGTTAGCAAATTCTTTTTTCTTTCTTTTTCAAACATTTACCGTTGCATTTTAGCACTTGAAATCATTTTTTATTAGTTCTATAATACATAAAGGTTTTCAACTCTACTATTTGCAACTATTTTAATATTTTATAGATTTATCAATGATTTTACGTAATTAATTTTTTTAAATTGCAGCTCATTTTTACGATTTCTTTTTTTTTCATAAATATCAATTTAGAAAATATTATTTTTTTTTATTAGTTTTAATGGCAAGATTTTGAAAATACTATGTACAACTATGAACACAATCAGCAAATATATTTGATGATTATTAAAATCCTAACTTATTGTTATTCCATTAAATAGCAACGATCAATTATTTCTGTTTGAATAACTTATTTTGTTTGCAAGAAAAACAATTTAATTCGTCATAAATTGAATATACAATGACCAAAAATACTATGACAGTCAATAATACTAAGATATTGAAATAAAATATGCCATTTGTGTTTCAACAAAAATGAGATTTATTTTACGGTATTTTTAATTCATAAAGTTGAAGATTATCATAAAAATCATAACAAATTAATATAAATAAATGAATAAATAAATATCTACTATTTTAACTTTGAGTATTAAAAGAAAATAATAAAAATATTGTTAACAATTCTAAAGTGGACTGACTAATTTTCAAAAAGGACGGAGAATATAATTTTAATAATATCTAGACAGTTGAATCTCTTTTAACCAACGCACATGAAGGAAATCAGGAAGCAAAGTTATAACGAGTAAACTTTTCTAAAATGTGACATTTATTTTTCACGTTATTACTATGAAAATTAACTGTACTGTATTCTAAATTTATAGTGAAGCATTTTATACAATGAACAGTTTTCTTATATTTAAATTAAAGTTTTAAACTTAATTACAAATAATTTTTAGGGAACTTCAAGCTAAGTTTATTTGGGTCCCATTAAATCAAAATATTTAATTATTACAATTGTGATCGTATTACTAAAAAAAAATACAAATCAAGTCGATGTACCCGCAAATAATTATCTTTAAATCTATATTTTCTACGACTACTGTGAGATTAATTTTTAACAATATGTTTAAAAACTGTACAAAAATGAGTAGCTGATTGTTGATATAAGTAAATTTTAAAATATTTAAAGTAATCTGGAAATTTATAAAAAACGAAATTAAAAAAAAAGAAAGATTTTCAACCACTTAATGAAACAACCACAACCACCACAATTCAGCACAGTTTCAAAACATTATTTTAAGAATTAATACTTGAAAAGGGCTCTAAGAGAGCCGACACGTAGTAAAAAAATTTGAAGTTTACATTGAACTGGATGGTCCCATAAAGTTCCCTTCTTAAAACCTCCATAAAAACCCTCAAAGTAGTTTCCGAAATCTCAATTTTACACATGGCGCCCAAATAAAAATAAAATGTATAAATTAGCTAATAGCCACAATAACAAAAAAGAAATTACGATAAATGTAACACCGAATAAATACACAAACGATTTCAGTATCTTCGACAAATAACTCAAATGAAATAGAATGATAATAGAATCAACAGAATTTAATAACTGAAGTAAATAGAACAAAAGTTAAAGTACGGGTACCTAAGTATGCACACTAAATTAACAAGTTAAACTAAGTAAATTAAATTTTCTATAAATAAAAGACTTAAAACAGTCTCCATGGCTGTATACGAGCTAACCTAATTAATTGAGAGATAAATTAACGTCTCCTGTGCTCTACACAATTACCCTCAACGTGATTTATTTATGGCGACATATCCATAAATTATAACGCCATCAAGTGATTTTATATGTTTATACCGAAACTATAAAAAAGTATTATTTTCTTTAATCGTTGCAACAAAAGTTTTGCAACCGTTATTGAATCGTTGCAATGTTGCAGAGTTTAAAAGTAGCCAATGATAAAATGCCTCTTGAATTCATTATGATCTTGAAAATTGCAATTGATAATAGAAAAGCATTAATGGAATTCAACCATCAAATGCAAATTATAGAAAACAATCGAGCGAATAAAGGGAGAGCAATTAAAAGCTCTCATAATAAATGTATGAAACTTTCTACATTCGCGATTATATTGTTGACAGTCATCCAGAGGATTTAATTTAAAGTAGCTACGCTCGAATACAAATTTTAACAGAACATATTTTCACAATTCCCGAAAACGATGGGGCGGGATATTCGTATTCATATGTAGTAGAGAAAATTATATTAAAATGAATAATACATTTACATTCATGTTTGGACTTTACATGGATATTGATCACCTTGAAGCATATTTGATGCACACGGTACATGATGTGGATACAGATTTAAGCACAAAGTTACACGCTTGTTTTATTCCTTTCAGAGGACTATAATTTGTTTAACAAAGCGGAATAATGTTTTGCAGTGAAAATTGTACATTTCGAGGTAAACAATGTTATAATTTAACACAATTGAATTGTACTACGTGGAACAAACAGTTTACGAGCGGCTTATGCGTATTTTATAACAAAGTGTGTTTTATATTACTAATACGTGCTTTCCTCCAAATATCAGTCAAAAACGAAATTAATTTAATACTTTAGACAATTAATTATTAATGACCATTATATTATTAATAAATCTGTAAGTCAACTAAATTAAATTTAGTAAAGTAAGCGATTTTTAAAAAATTTTTGGGAAAGAGTTAAGTTGTATTTCTTGAAAGAAGAAATTTTAAAACTCGTTCATAGTCAGCTTAGGATCTATGCAACAGGTTTTTATACAAACAATCAATACTTAGTCCTGAAACTACAATGAATTTTGACCATGTATTATTGAAACGAGTCTAATAGCAAATCGGGAGAAATTGAAAACTAATTAATTGTTCATAAATTTAATGGAGATTTATTTGGTCCCGCGCTGTTAAACTTGCATGTACTCAGATAATATGTATATTCCATGATATAGTAACAGTTCTGTCCGGAAATTACTTAGAGCACTTTTAAGTGCATTCGTCGTATTCAAACATTTTTTACCATATAATTAATTTTTTAAGAAGACGCAATTCAGCCCCTAATAAAGGAGTACATTTTGAAGCAATATTAGACTAAAGCAACTATGAAAAAACTATATTCAACTTAATAGGTAATCATTTTCTTTCCGTTCAAGAAATGGATGTCACATTTCAACAAATAATATCAAGTAAATATTGAAAATGTAGGATACTATGCAGATTTTTAACATTAATCAAAAAGTGTAGGAGTTCTTGTATGCAAAAGATATCATTCAAGTATTGCATTATAAATAACTGAACTAAAATTTTAGCAGTTTTACTTAGAATTTCAAGTATGCGAAAAACAAGAATCACAACTATAATTTATGGTAACAATCCAAGCAAATGATGTTATTTTGAAGAAGTATTTCTTGTAATTGTTATTAAGTCTGATAAAACTCGGAATAAGTCCTTAAACTACTAAGATCTGGTAACCGCTTTTTCAAATTTTGTACTTACTCTCTAAATCTGAATTAGTTATAAACTACCAATAACACAATGAACAGTGAGTGACCAAATGTATTAGTAATCATTTTTGCTAATAAAAAGTTAAATCTTACTACTTTATTACTTATTCTATAAACTACTGAAATAAAAAAGTCAATACCTACTTGTAGATTAGTCGAATTTTACTAATGAATTATTTATTTTATGAATTAATTAATAAACATTTGATAATTTTGTTTTGACAGAAATTAACAAAAATTTGATAAACAAGTATCACACTAGCGATATTTAACGCTTAATAATTATTCTATCCTGGTTTCTCTAGTTACCGAACTCACCGACAGTACGAATTGTTTCATTCGCAGTTTCCTGCTATTGAAATATGTAAAATTTTAAAATATTTTATATATAAACCTATTTTAAAATAGAACAGTATAAACTTATATGTGAATTAATCTACAAATCATTGTTGACAGTTCGTCATTATATCTCTACTTTTAAAACTAACCTTACTCTGGTAATCAACCCTTTTAACCCCTTCGCTGCGGCGAGAATTTCACAAAAAGTGCCGCAAATGCGGGAAAACGAATTTGGTTAAATTTTACTGTAACTTGGTGTATATGAGTTTTTTGGGACGCTGATTACGAATCTGAAGTCAGATTTCGAAAATCCAAAATAGCGGATTCAATATAGCTGGCAAATTTTCTAAATCTAACCATTTCGAATAAACCGAAAAATATACATAAAAAATACAACAAAATAAATAAATAAAAAAAGTGCACTTTTAAGACTTTACTCCAATCTCTTCGTAGCAATGTGTGTGAGTGGATATTGCACGTAGAAAGTAGGGGGGATTAACAGAATTTTTTGAAAAATTTCACCGCCATATTAGATCCCCCATTTTGAATTTTCAAAATATATCATCAGACTTAACAACCTCTCAAAAACCCCTGAGCAGCAGGTTTTATGCAAAATGGTTCGATTTTTTCAAAATTTGTCAGCCATATTAGAGCCGCCATTTGGAATATTCAAAATATATCATCAGATTTGTAATCATCGACTTCCAAAACCAGGTATCGATTTCAATCGAATGCATTCATTTTTAATGCTGAAATTCACCTAATATGATGTCATAGCTCATGACAAAGATTTTTATCAAAATTGTAAAAACAACATATTTTAAGAACTTGTATCTTTTTTTTGACATCATGTTTTTGAAAAATGGTAACGACATGTTGTTCGGTATGCCTTACAGTCTAGAAATGGTCCAGATTTTAAATTGGATACATTGTTGCCAGCATTAGACAAATTTATGCCATGACAAAGATTTGCATTTTTACCGTAAAGAAAAGTCCTAAATGACAAAGATCTCTGACAACGGCAGCGAAGGGGTTAAAATAATTTAAAAACAGCCTGATTCTATAGTAAAAATAATTGTGTTTAATATTCTGAATTGTAAGAGGACAATTTTTACAACCATTGCGACCCTTGTTTTTGTTGATTTTACATTTTTTTCGTCTATTTTCAATACAATATGCAATATAATGCTAGTGAAACAAATGAAAATATGATCAGAAAAAAGTGTCTTCAAGAAATTTATTGCATTTGAACAAGTAAGAAATGCATTCACATAAATACATGCTCTATCTAGTAGGTGGCCTTATTTTAAAACTCACATAATCGAGTATTTTACAAATAGTGTTAAATTTCAGTTAAAATGTCGTTGTAATACACCACAGTTGACCAGTGAGATGTTTACACCGTAGACCA
The DNA here is from genome assembly GCA_030407085.1 of Trichopria drosophilae. Taxonomy (NCBI): domain Eukaryota; kingdom Metazoa; phylum Arthropoda; class Insecta; order Hymenoptera; family Diapriidae; genus Trichopria; species Trichopria drosophilae. Next base: position 189,010,336 of record CM059583.1, on the reverse strand, counting down.
CTGCGATGAAGCCAATGACTGATTGACTCTAGTGTTAATGGAACTGTTGACAGTGTCGAGACTTGTTGATATTAGTAATTCGAGCGTTTTCTAAATCCTTGGAACCAAAATGAAGCCATTGCTGCCTTTTTAACCCCGCGGTAATAATTAGCGTCGTTCCACATTTTTCTGTCGATATACTGACTTTTTGCCGTTTTAAACGAGCTCTATTGCAGATGCCTTAGTAATAAACCATTAAAAAGTGACGTTTTCTCTCAATTGAAACGTCAGTTACCATAATGAACCTGGAATTTCATTTCTGAGATTTAAGACTTTTTATTTCATCTGATTCAATCCAGGTAGATATGTTAATTAATAATCTAACAATTTTTTAAAACTAATTTCCAGATCCAATTTTGTATAAAAATGTATCGATTTTAATGTGTACTATACTTGAACGATTTGTCGTCTGCAAAATGTCGTAGGAAAGCTACTCCATTCTAAATGCTTGTTCGAACGCCCGCGCGGTGAATGGGACGTTTCCGGTGTCGAACCATATCCACTGAGAACGGTTTAAAGAAAAAATTAGAACCTTGTGAAACTAGTAATTATTACGTATTCAAATTATGTAAAACAGTACCCTAAAAATATAAAAGCACGCTGCAAAGGAAATATAAATATTGGTAAAGTATTTTGTCAATAATCTACCTAACCATCAACATAAGTCGTGTGCTAACTAAAGAAAGAATTGATTCTCATGATTTAATGGTTTTGGTCAGAATGTACGTGCAAAACAAATAAATAAGTGGTTATGAATTTAAAATTATTATTTACTTCGTTGAAATTAATATAAAACTGGATCATTTTGATTAAACTAAGATTTATTCTGGTCGACTTCCTGTACATGAATTATCATAATAATTCCTAACAGACTATAAATATATTTGTCACAAATATGATTACTTTTAAAATTAGTCCAACAGATTTTAATTCGTTTTAAATAATTCGAATCATTTTAAAGTAGATCTGGTCTTCCTTTTTATCTCGAAAGCTACCCTATTTCGGGCCGTTCGTTAATGAAACCGGATATAAATCGTATTCATCATTTTCTGGCCGATTAAAATATTTAAAATCTTGATACGTCTCGTATATTTAATATTAATATCATATGAGATTTCAAAAGTTGGTATTCGAGATGGAAAATAATTTGTGTATTTTCAATAACTTAAAATTTACTACGAAGAAAAATGAAAAGAAAAAAATCAGCATAAATTGGAAATATCTAGTTTATTTTAAAAAATCCCATTATGATACTTTGACTGAAGTGAGCAAAAATAATGTACATGAAAATAAACGGAAATTGCTAAAAATTGAGATAAACTGGACATGCCATAAAACGGCTTTATAATAACGAACGAAAAACTATGGAATGCGAACAAATAGTTCACGAATGCGACTAAAATGCGTGCAAAATAAACACAGCCGACACTCCAGTAAAAAAATGTGAAGAATGACAATATAATACCAATTTTAAAAAGTCAATATGTTAGTCAACAAATAACATTTTCAAATATTTGCCCTGCTTGATGACTTGAGCGGAAGAAAATGAACAGTATGTGAAAAATAAAACATGAAGAATGGCGAAAAACATGAAAATTATGAGACAATGTCATCAGTTAAATAATGAAGACTTTAAATTTAAATAAATGGTTATTATAAAGAAATTAATTAAAAGTATACCTTGTAAAGGTTCGAAGTATTTATTAAAACGATTTTAATATGATAACATTATTTAAAAGTCTATAAAATTCTTGTAGTTTTAATCATAAATTTGACAGCGCAACAAATTTTATGTTTACATCGTTGCCAAACGTCACGGTTACAACAGCTGATAAAAATACTGAACCCCTGTCTTGTATTCTTCAAGATTGAAAAGAACTGAACCTGTTTTATTTTCTGGTTCATTCTTGTCCCTACTTTTTAGAATCCAATTTACAAAGAAACATGATTTCAAACATAAGACTACTTACAAAACAACTCAGCAGTAGCAAATTACAATCTCTTAATACTTAATAAATAATTTTACTTCTTTCAATCGGCACTGTACTTGAAGAATTTGTAATCATAATAATAATTTCATCGGTACAAAATTTCAGTTTTGGAATTATATATTTTTTTTTTTTTTCAAAAGTCAATTATCTTCTTTGGTCAAAAGAACTTTGACATTGACTTAGCAAGTTTGAAAAACTGTTTGAGAATATTATTTATTATTTGATATCTTTCAGCAGAGTAGTTCAAACTAAGGATTAAAAGTAATCATCGAATCAAGTTTTTCGGACTAATGAAAACGTTGTAATAAAACAAAGAAAAAATTTGCCTTTTTTTGCAAAAAATAATCCTGAATTCGCTGAAACCAAACCGATTTGCAATTCGTTTTCCAATCATTCGGTGATGATATGTATTTCATGAATTAAACTGAAAAAATTATAAATATAACACTCTTTTTTATTATTAGAATGTCTTCTCAATATTCAAGAAAGATTTAACTTGAACCAAAATCATTCTTCTAGTCAGAAATCCTCAAGCATGAAATTAAATAAATGTTGCAGGTAAATAAACTATTATTAAGATATAAACTCGGATCAATTTTTGTTGTTTAAATTATTTAGATATAGCGAAAAGTGGTTGGTTTTGAATAAGGTCAGACTTTAAAAACCAAACTTTTGTTTACTCTCGTTCCCCATACATCCTACCTCTACTCTCTAAATCTGAATTAGATAAAAAGCAGCATTAAGAAACTGAAAAGTGAGTCAACAAATGATTTAGTAATCATTTTCCCTAATAAAAATGTAAAACTTACTAATTTATTACTAACTCTACAAACAACAAAAGTACAAAAGTCAATATGCACTTGTACATTAGCAGAATTTTACTAATGTATTTTCATACTATTTGTCAGTAAAAAACTTACTAATTGTTGGGAACCCACTTTTCGCTGTGAATAAGTCGTTTTTTATTAATTCAAGTTTAGAGAGTATATTTTTCGGTTTCCTTTTGTGCATACTCTCCAAATATAAGATTGTTAAAAGTTACTAATCAAGAAGTGAAAAATTCGTGGCTAAATGAATTAACAATGCTTTTCACTAATAAAGAAGTACAAAACTAATACTACATTTTTATTGTAATTCAAATAAATTGTTAATACCTTATTTCTAAAGTGAATTAGTTGAATGTAATGAATGAATTAGTCATTTCTACTAATGAATTACAAGTTTTACTCTTTCTTAATAAAAATGAAAGTTTAATCAGTGGCCAGCTTTTCACTCCTTTATTAGTATTTGTAACTAATTCAAATGTAGATAATACGAAATTACTTAAACAACACAAATCTCCTAAATTTAATGATCACTTTATAATTCATTCTATAGTGAAAACTGCACAGAAAAAGCATTTTTAACACTCCGGGAGTAGAACTCGATTTTGCGCCCTGCGGTGAAATATTCGGGCGCAAATTATCGAGCCCCACACCCGTCGTATTACAAAATGTCGTATGTAACACGGGCGAAATATGAATCACCGACAAGTGTGATGGTCACCCACGCTTCGCTCGTATGACAAACTTCGCAATCGTTGAAGATCGGTATTTGCGCCCTTGTTACATAATGTACTATTAATTCATTCATTGGTAGAGTTGTACAGTAGATATTTCATGCTACCTGGTTTTAATGATTTGTAGGATGATATCAACCAAAACATTCATAAATAGATGTCACATCTAACCTGTAGTTTTTTTGGTATTTTACAGGATTTGTCTTTACAATCCTAATCATCTTTAATCAGAAATCCCTTTTTAAAAACAATATGTAGGATATTAGAGATTCATACATATTAATCGTTATCTTGAAATCATCTGATGGGTTTGGTCCGCAATGATTAGTGAATTGGAAATAGAATTTAATTCATGAAATACAAATTTTAAGGCGCGGTATTAGAGGCCCTTCTTCTTTTAGATATTGAGTTGTTAAATATAAGCCAATTAATCTGAGCGACAAAATTTTACTTTTTGTTTGCCTTTCACAATCGTAGTATTATTTCCGAACGAATTTTTTTGTGCTGCAAATGATGGCGCCAGTAGAATTTTCCTATCACGTCCGATTTTCGAGAAAATTGTGGTGAAACTGTGCGTATTTGGTCATATTTCAATTGTTTGTATAGCAAAATTTACTTCTGACAATCGCTGAATCATTTCCCAACGGATTTTTATGCTGATAATAATGGCGCTAGGAGATTTCTGTAAATAAACGTCCCATTTTCGAAAAAAGTTAGATGACATGAGTAAAAATGTGCATTTTGTCTATATTTCGGTTTATTTTATAGCAAAACATTTCACTTCACTATACTGGAAAATAGAAAAATTCTGCTAAAGCCATCGTTTTCAGGATTGAAGATCCGTTTGGAAATGATACTTCTATGGCCAAAAGTAAATTGTCTTTTGCTACAAAAACATTCGAAATATGGTCAAAAAACGCACATTTTGACGCATTTAATCTCGATTTTCTCGAAAATGCGAGTGCGGGTCTAAAGCCGACAAATCAAAAATCCGACATGTTAATAAACCGACAGTCATAAAGCCGACACAAAAAAATAGGCACATCGACAAGAGGACTACGGACTATCATTTTTTGAAGTGTCGGTTTTTGGATTGTTGGTTTTTTGACCTGTCGGCTTTTTGATTTGTCGGTTTTTCGACCGGCATCCGAAAATGCGACGTGATAGGAAAATGCTGCTGGTGCTTTCGTTTTTATCATGAAAAATCTGTTTAGAAATAATACTGCGATTGCAAAGAAAAAATCAGTGTCGAACAGTGTTATTTTTAATTTGTCAGGGAGTTGATCAAAATTAGGGGTGCACCTCAAAAACCCGACACTCAAAAACCAGACATTTCAAAATGCAGACATTAAAAAAGCCAGACATGGAAAAACTTGACATTCAAAAATACGGACACCACCGATTGGTGTTTTCACTACATAAAAAAATTATCTCAGGTCGCCGTCCTTGAGTTCTGCAAGGTCATTTGAAGGTCAAATCAGTTTGACCCCCGGATTTTATTTATTAAGCACATTTAGAATTCAACCATTAATTACATGTTCAGAATATATATTTTTTTGAAATGTTTGGCGTTTGAATGTCTGTTTTTTGAAGTGTCTGTTTTGTGATTTGCCGGATTTTTGAGGCGCACCCGAAATTAGGTATCCATAACAATTTTCCGAAAGATACCAAATAAAAATAAAGCTGATGCATGAAAAGTGAGAAAATGCAATAGTGCATTTTATGCCGGGAACGAAACAATCGTCGAAACGAGTTAACGAGACAGATTCGTCGGTCGAAACCTTTTTGTGTGGGAAAATGCCGTTGTTCAACGGCAAGCCGTGAATGCCATCTGATAAAAGCTGATTACGATTAGTGTAACGAGTAACGGTGGCTCGGGTCGATGGTCATTGCGAAACTTTGGATGGCAACTTCGGGGCGCGAGCCAGATCCACGTGTACTCGGAAATGTCGCTCACGCGTTTTGTTCCCTATACGTGTGGGAAATATGTAGGTCCAGGAAATCGTTAAAACGTGTTATACCACCAGACCATAGCTCGGGGAATCAATGGTATACAGCCCACGTAAATATTTCAGTGTTTGCACGATGAGAGGCGAGTGCCCTACAAAATTGTCGTAACACTGAAACCGATTACCGACTTCGTTCCGAGGTGTCGGGCACGCGAACTTTGTCGCCTCTCTCACTTTTTTAATTATGCGCCCGACTTATCGGCATCCTTGCACTTCCTTTTTTAATGCGATGGGATAATTATCCCACGTACTTTAACGACTTTCCCGTAGTCTGCTGCTACAATGCGGTCAACAACCGGTGGGTGCGAGTGTTCGGTAATTGTTCTGATCCTTATGCTAAGATTATTCAATTTGTCGCTGGATTCTACCATAGAAAATACTCTGCGAGATTTTTCAATTTTGAGAACACAAATGGTTACTGTGTTTAAAATGGCATGAAATTCAATGTAACTTCAATGCCCACTGACTTTAAATTCCATGAGCTTGTAACTGAAATGTATCTTGTGTAGGTCTGTAGATGTTTCATGCATCAGCAAATTAAATTTATTGTACGTGTTCATTAAATTCCAATACAGTTTAACAATGTATCTTGACTAGTGCTTGTAAATGACTTTTATCTGGTTTTGCTAATATTCAATTACATGGAGACGAAGTTTCAACAGACATAAAATATATATTAAACCAGATGGGTTCCACGTCTTTATTTCACATGACAACTAATCACAACACAAAATAGAACATGACAATATTGATCGCACGACGAAATATCACATGGACAAATAACCATAAACAAAAATATCACTGAGACAAAAAATCAGCCCCAAAAAATTGAACATTACACACGGAAATTCATGTCAGTCTTTTGTTTTGGCTCCACCGTTTTGGCATCAGACTATTTGACCCTAGTTATTGTGGCGAGAATTATTTCAGATAAAATTTCGTTTACTAATATGGTGAAGACAGAGAAATGGCAACATCATGAAACTAACCTAATCTAACTACTCAGACTTTTGCCTAACACTAATAATGCCTAAAAGCATACACGGAAAATAATTTTACGCTGCGACAGGCTAATATTATGGTGCGACAGAAAAGTTGTGGTGCCGATATGGCTATGACCTCAGTATTAACTTGCGACGGCATAACAACCTCAGCATAAACATTTATTGTGCTACCGCAGCACAAGAGTTTTCCTAGAATGAAGTAGCGAAAGCGTATAAACAATAAACATGAGGCTACAGTAAGACAATGGCGCCAACACCACCCGTTAGGCTGCGGCAATATAAACATTATTTTCCATATATATGTGCCCTAAAACTAACCTAACCTAATCAGTCAGAACTCCGCTTACTTCTAATAATGCATAAATGAATATGGCTGAACGGGGAAATTTTTAAATGTGTGATATTTTTATGCCAGATATTTTATCCGTGTGATAATTTGACATGTGATCAAATGTCCGTGATATTTTGTCGTATGATTACTTCTCTGTGAAATAAAGACGTGCTACCACCGAGATGTGTGTGCAGCAGGTCCTCCTTATTTTGTAAACTAGGCAATAACTAGACACACAATAAAATCAGTATTTTGTTAAATACTTTCTACATAGTGGATACAATTAAATGGATGGAATATTTTGTTGTGGATCGCCCGTCGGCCTTGTTTTCATACAGTATTTTGTATAATTAACTACATAGATAATTACGTCGTAAGAAATTTGAGAAGCAACGTTTTAACGCGCAAAATTCATTACATAAAAGTTCTTTTAATTGCGACAAGTTTCGATATAAACAAGTAACTTCTTAACCATAGTGTCACAATTTCATTACAATGTAAATGACGTCTGGCAATAGCAGACCACTTACAGAGTCATTAAGGCACATAAGTATTCATAAAGGACACCTTAAGACTTTCTCAGCACTATTACAGAAATCATACACTTTTTAAGACCTCTTAAAGACCCCTTGCCAACTTTTTACCTTTGGAGTCACAAATGAATATAAGGAATTTTGTTGTCAAACCTCACGTTGGGTGGTAATACATCTATTAATGTCCGAGCAGTGATTAGTGACGCTAATGACGCACTAAGCTACAGAAGCTTCTAAATTAACCAATGACCTCAACTACTTCATCAATTTTACGAAAGTGTGCCCGACGACCCAGGATAAATTATCCACCATGATATTCTAAAAAACGAACAACACCGACGAACGGGATATTTTCCATCGACGATCCTTCAAGCTCAAAAAAAAAAAACTACTGACATTCGCATTCGAAATCGTAGAATTTCTCCGAGTGGTCGAGCGTTTTTCCCGAGGCGGAGAAAAAAACACATCACGGCACAACAGCAGAGTTTATAAAATTCATCATTGAAAAATGCGCGCACTCCAACTCTCCAGACGCGCGCTGTTGAAATGTTCTATGAAACCGGACCGAACAATGGCTGTCACTCCATTCACGCGCAATTTTGCCATAACAGGCCGAAAATGAAAAGTTATCGAGGGCGTCAAGAGACACCGCGTGTGAATGAACGTGTTGACAGCACACGTGCGGTTATATAGAGGGTTCGAGTGTGGTAGGTACGAAACGGAAGGTCCAAAATCGAGTCCGGTTGCGTCTGTCGAAAAAAAAAGTGAGAGAGAAGCCTCTTCAGAAATGCGAAGCGCGTTAAAAATGTGGCGGTACGAGAACGTGCTTTTTTACATATTGCGGAAAAGCGCCAAGATTGAAAAGGCGACGGCTGCTTCGACAATATTGGCGGTCCAAGTGACGAGCGTCAAATGCCAGGAAACGAGCTGGTGAAAACACCGTTTCTTGATGAAAAAAAAAATCCAAAATTCAGTGGTCATGTGGCAACAACATTTGCCCGTGAAAATTACTGAGCCGTGGGTAGTCGATTCAGAGTTTGTTTTGAACTTGTATAAGAGTTACTAAGTTTCCTTCAAAAAATACTTTAAAAATAAAGAATTTCTTGCCTAGTTAAGGTTTTTGAATCTCATCATACTATGGTATGAAACAGAAGATAAAACGGCAAAAACAATTGGAAAAATATTTTGAAATGTATACTGCAGTGGCAACTCATTCAGTCGATCATTATCATTTTAATCTTTTGGCAATATTAACAAGACGCAAATTAACGACACAAAGTTTCTCTGCAATAATAGCCTCGAAGGCTGGTATCATATTAATTAGCAGTACTCTAACTATCGAAAGAAAAGTACCGAACGTATATTATGTCACCAGGGCGTAATTAGCGATCTCCGACGAGTGACAATTTTATCGCACGAGCGAAGCTAGGATGACAATCACACTCGTCGGAGATCGATGTTTCGCTCGTGCTGCATACGATCTATTTTAACACGACAGACGTGGGGCTGGATATTTGCTAAAAATTTCACGACCGGGCGCAAAATCGAGTTCTACTCCCGGAATGTTAATATCGGCGACGTGTATAAAATCATATGGAGCTTTGTGCTTCTTTTTGCAACACTGTAATTTTTTTAAGCAATGCAGTAAACAATGTACTGTTGTACTTAAAATTATAGCCGGTTTACCCAGTTTTCATACACTTTTTAATACGGTAAAACTGGACTGAAAGTAGTCAAAATGTGGACTAATTTTTTATTAGGGATTTTATGACCTTTTATAAATTGCTCAGCTTTTATGTTGAACTGTGTTTCATTGATTTCTAATAAATATTATGTTGTCTTTTCATTTTATATTCATTTACAAATGTAATTTCTATTAATGTGGAATTACATTTCCTCATATAAATACCCATCTTTTCTGTATGGAGAAGATGTCATAACTTTATCAGATATTGTTCCAGGCAACTCTTAATGAGTTTGTATTAAAAAATTACTGAAATAACAATTATGCAAAACAATTAACAAGCAATTATTTCATTTTTAATTAAAAATATAATAAAGTTGTAATTTGACATGTTGCTACTATAAATATTCCAAAATGGGAACAATAATATTTGCTTTATTTAACTATGTAGTATTAATTTCATAAGCAATAAATTTTCCAAAATGTAGTAAACTATTTATCTACGTGACATTGTTGAACAACACGAGGTCTCATTTTTGTCAGCTTTGCAGCTTATAAATCATTCGAGTCGTTTGTAAAATCTATTATTTGACAATTTCACACTTATATAGGTTCGGTACGCATTGCGGGATTTTGAGATGCGGTGTAACAAATTGATGGGGACATCACGAAGCAAACTTGTAATAAATATGCCTAAATATCCTTTATTATTTCTTCACTACAGTTGTTGGCTTTAAATTTATTCCTATTTTGATTTTATTAATGAATTTGTAAAGAATGAGCTTGGACAGATTTTAAATTTGTTTTATTGGACGTGCACTTTAACTACAGAGAAAAAAAATAGCGTTAAGAACGTGAAATACACTAGCGAAATTATTTTTAAAATTACAAAGTTATTTTGTTAATGTTTTAGGCCCTCCTGTTTATTAACTATAATTAAATTATAATATGAAACAATCATTGTCATTTGATAAATATTCAGTAACATTGTTATGAAAGACAAATAGTATTACAAGTATTTTCATACACATATTACTTCACCTATCCATAAGTTTAAAAACAACGTATTTGAAGCAACTAAAAACAATTAAGACTAATTCGTTTGCTCTGAAAGACTCGACACCGTTTAGTTTTTATAAAAAACACTTTATTGAACACTTAACAAATGACCGCGATTGTTTTTTTCACCATTTAACTCCATAACTTTATATTATCAATTAATTTTCTGAAGAGAACCTAAAATCAGAAGTGATAAAAAAGATATTTTCTCATTATTAAAAAAAATGTTAAATCTACTAAATACAGATTGACTTCGTTCATCAATAATTACTTTTCAAAATTGATTTCAAATTTCAAAGCAGATTTCATAAATACAATTTTCCACATAACTAAAAAAGGTATAATTCTTCTTTTTAAATTTGCATTAATAAATTCATACTCTGAAATTTGTTGTTTTTTCCAACGTCATGTACATTTTTTTACTTTTAATAAGTGTATTAGCACTTTTAGATTAGCTTTACATATATGTATAGCGGTATATTTTTTAAACACAAACTTACTAAACGTACATTACGAACTTGCTAATGCAAAGCAGGTGTTTGAAATGTTGGAGGAAAAATTAAAGGATACTGTATATTTTAAATAATTAAATAACATTGTTATGTAAACGACTTGTATAGTAAATGTATAATTTTAGTGAAAAACTAAAACCCTTCTGTTTTATCGTCACCGAATTGTACTGATCGTAATTTCTTACTCTAACATTTTTCATGATTTTTTTTAAACTTAGGAAAAAGTGTCTGCGTTCAATAAAATATTAATTTTAGAAGTTAAAGATTTTGTTAAAAAATTAAAATATTTTGTGCATATTAACAAACATTGCTTCTTAATCTAACATTTAAATTTTGTAGATATTAAAATTTGGAAAATACGAGAATTTCAAGCATTGTAAATTGACTTCGTAATGAAATGTAAATTCACTTCATATTGTAGTAAAAATGACACTGAAAAGAAAGTGATTTAATTTTTATTAAGATTTTTCATTTATACAGATAAGTATTCTCTTAAACTTATAACACAGCTAATTACAGAATAGCAAAAAATGTTTAGAAGTTTTTCAAAAATAAAAAAAGTTACTACATTCAACCGCCTCATGTTTACGATTAAGCCAATGAAAAATATGTTTTGCAACAGTTAAAACATCGAAATCTTCTGAATTGATTGATTACTAATTTAATATTTGACATAAATAGGTATTTTCCCCCGATATACACATTTTCTTGGGTTTTAATAAGCTGAAATGGCCCATTAAAAGACACAAATAACAAAATAAAAATTAGCACAAGCCACAGAAGGGTTAACATAAAAGTTTGCCTTAAATCGATTCGCTTGTGTTACAATTTACACACGAACAGCATTATTTACGTAAATGTACAAGTGTACGTAAGTACTGATGTTTTACTGCAAAACTATTCGAAACTAGGTACAGGTAATCTATAGTCTCGAATGCTTTTGCTATACTTTCTAATAACCGATTACCTTATAGCTTCAGGTCGTTTCACTGTAAATTGTAAAAATGCCTTTTTTCTATATGTACAATTTACACAGCATAAATTAAAAAGAACAAATTTGTATATTCCAGTTTTATTAATTATAAAGTATATCTTTTATACGAATGTATGTCGTGTAACTGAAATGTCACTCTGCATATGACTAACGCGGTGTTGGAACGCAACAAGTTTTTAAAAAAAGTAGTTCTTTATTTTTATTTAAAGGGTATATATGAACTTAAGTTGCCTTTATTGTAGAATAAGAATCATATTTTGGAAAATTTGGTGTTAAAAGGAAATAGAATATTTTGTAAATCATTTTTTACACAATGCTTTAAGTAAAATGTCACGTCATTTCATAATTTGATGTTTTATATATTGTCTTTTGGGTATTTTTAATTTTTTAAACATAATTAGACAATAAAATTGAACATAATAATCCTTTAAAATTTGTTTTTTGTACTTCAATTTATCAATTTTTTTTTAATATCTAAACACTCCTTGCTATAAAATATAGGAGTACTACAGATCTATTTTAAGATAATTTATGCCATCCTAATATCGCAAATATCAGATTATTATAATTTTCCAAATTATCTGAAAGCAAGTATAGGGGAAAATAATTAATTACACAAAAGAATTGAATTAAACATTTCAAATGTTGCATTTGATTTACAATCAAACGTATACATAATATTGTATAGGAGAAAATAATGTTATAAAAAAATTGCAAATTAATATTTGGTTATAATAAAGCAAGAATTACCTCGAACTGTAATACACTTTTTGCAGTGTAGTTTAGTTGTGCAACGTAGTCATGGAATGGAAATTTAAAAAACAAAATGATTGAAAAAATTATATTAAGGTTTTAAATTACATTTTTTTTTTCAAATATTTGGAGTTGTGACCTGAAAGGGAATTAGTAAATGTTTTTAATACTCTTACTTTTAATAACTCTTACCTCCTTTTAATAACTCTTACCTCCAGAGTTGTCAACTCCACGACTCGGAGGGAAAGAGTGAATTTTCACTCTTAAAGAGTTGAATATTCAGTCTTTCACAAGAGTTGCTCGGTTTTCACTAACCAAAGAGTGAATTCTCACTCCAAGAAATGTAGAGAGTGTGTGCATCAAAAGGACTACAAATGACCTGATAAATTAGTCATAAAAACACGTGTGCATTAACAAAATGCATTATTTAAATGGAAGTGCGTGCATTTTTTTAAGATCCAAATGCCCAGAGTCATCATCCTGCCATTACGCACTATCACCGAGTAAACTGAAGCTCACGCGAACGGTATCCGGGTGGGTATACGTGGCTGAAATTCCTGTTTCCTTCACCGTACAGTAATTTTCGCTGACAAATTTTTCCGGACTCGTTTGTTACTACCATATAGGCGTGTACCCCTCAACATGGAAATGCGTAATTACACGTCTTGGTCCCGTTGATAATTGTATTTTACGAGAAAGCACGCGGCATGTAAGCAAAGAAAACATAACACATAGTAAATCTATTTCGACACGCTTAATGCCTGCGCAAACAAAAGAGGATAAGACGCTAAGTGTGCTAACGATGAGTTTTCTTCAATTTTAGTGCCTATCTTATGGAGTTACAAATCCACGACGAGACGTGAGCGCACTTTGATGAGGCACATGTGGCACTGGTCGTAACTGTGTCGTTCGTTCACGAGGTGCATATGTAAAGTAGACGTAATCGACGTGATGCTACTGTACTATTCACCACTGTTTGTAATTCAAAAGAAAATTTTGCATAGTCAATGCGAGTACCGTAACAAATATTTCTTTAAATTATCTGAAATATACTGAAAAAATGAAGAAAAATAACATTTTTTTATACAGTGTGCGTAAAATGAGGTTTTACGCACTTTTGACATTTTTTAAATATACTTTACGCACACTTGTAATAAAAATATTTTACAGCATGGGCAAAACGCTAGTTTTCACAATTTTGACATTTTTCTTTCGCATTTTTCCCACTTGTATCAAAAACTACTATTTTTTACCAATCTGAAAGTGGACCTTACTTTTACGCACTTGTTTCGAAAACTACTATTGTCTTTCTAATTCTCGAAATTGTATATTTTGTTACAAGTGGGGAAAATTCCATTTTCCGCACTTGTAATGTTTCAATTCCGCATTTGTTAATAAAACTACTATTTCGATTCACGGGTGTGTAAAATACGATTTTACACGTAGTTTTTCATACATAAAATAGTGTTTTATTGTTTCCGCATCCATTCATGATCTCTTTTTTTTAAAGGTTATACAAATACTATCGAATTTTTATACCGGTGTCGAAATAACGTATTATGCAAGGAGTTCATGCATTTTACGCATCCTATTTATGTGTATAAAGTAAACTTTGCATCCTCCATTTTATTTGAAGCATTGGAAATTGATGCATAAAATATTGTTTGTCAGACTGTTTAGTTTTTAGTATGGTTTTTTATAATTAGAATATTCGATGCATAAAACTGCACTTTACGCACATTTAGCAAAAAAGGGCTATTTCAATTCTATTCAAATAAATGTTTAATCAATAATTTATAACAATACAGTTCTTAGTTTACTTCCATTTTATTCAAATATGGTTTTGTTTAACGTCTAGAAACATTCAAGAATTACTTACATCGGGGATAATATTTATGTCCGTATTATGCAAAACAGATGAAAATAATGCAGGAAAATTTTATTCATTGTCAAAACAGAAAATAGAACTTTAAACTTGAAAAGTAAATAAATGAATGGTATTATGCTACAAAAGAACGATTCATTTTTGAAAAAGAAAAATTGTTGTACCTCCTAGTATTGACTTAAAAAGTTTAAAAAAGTTGAGAGAAGAAATATCTGTTGTAAACTTTTGTAATAATTTTACAAGAATTGTTATAATTTTACATTATTTTATTGTAATTTTACAGCATTTGTTGGATGTTTTTAACCGATGATGTACATCATGCAAAATATTTGCATTTTTTCAAAGTGTAAAAAAGTTCTGCATTATACATTTCCAACGTACTGTTATCACAATTAAAAAAACTTATCTTATAAAAAAGCAATAAACACCCATTCGTAAAAAATGTTTTTACGAAATATAGGAAATCATTTTTTGTTGAGTGTCGTATATCGTTCTTAGTATTTACTTGAGAACGGAAACTTCTTTTCTAATGTTTATTCTAGCGAGAAATGGATACTAATTCATAGTTTAGAATTTCGGAAAAAGATTGTAAAAATGATTTAGACTCATTTAGGTTTCTTTATATTATTTCATCGTTTGTATATTCTAACCAAATCATTAATTTTAAGTGATTATAGCTTTTAATCTATTAAAAAACGGTCGTTTCAAAGGCAAAAACATTTAAATATTAGTTTAGTTTCGACACTTTTTACAGTGACTCTTAAGATTGCGGTCAGAATTTTACCATCCAGCAAATATAATAAGTAGTTTTGAAATGAGCAATTTACTGCTCTAATTGAGATTAATAAAAAAAAAGATGACGTATACAAGAATCAAGTGTCAATAATTAGATTGTTTTTGATTGTTTAGTCACGATGGATTATCTTTGATCCTTTGGTGTTAATTCCCTGGTCTTGATTCGAATTAAGGTTCTTCCGACAGACAACCCGTCTTGAATCGAGATTAAACTAAAGTTTATCGTAGTTTAGAACAAGTAGCGGGCAATCAAACATTTCAAAGCCAAGTGTTCAAAATCACGTTGCTTCCCAGTTCTGATTTATTGATAGTTCTTAATTATATCTAAATTTATTAATTTGGATTTCTCGAGCATTTAACGCTTCATAAAGTTTAATCCAGGAAGTAATTGACATATTTCTATTTGATTTCTTTATTTTATTAGCGTAATTCATTTTTGATTATTCTATAGTTAAATAATTTCCACAAGATTTACAATATGCTTTGTTGGTGTATGAATTTATATTAGCGCAAAAAATTAAATTTTTTGTTTTAAGCCTTTATTTTTCACGTAAAACTTGACATTTACTGGTCAGTCTCTAAATCTCTAGCTGTGGCTCGCCTTTTGGTTAAATAGGCAATTTTTGTAACACTTTGAGCCAATAAAGACAAATTATTATTATTATTATTATTATTTCTCGAGTTCGAATTTGCATATATTTGTCTGTGTTAGTTTCTGTTCTGTACAAATATCTGAACACTATTTTTGTTATAATTACATAAAAATGATACGAAAATATATACAACAATACTTCATTTGATTCGTCGCATGATCTAAAATTACTATCAGTTCTTTTTCTGGTATTAGTGTTAAACATGTTCTTTAAATGATCACATAAGATAACATTTTTCCAGCATCCTCTACATGATCCATAGTTTTATTTTCAAATTAGTAACTGCAGAAATCGTATGAAAACATTCCCTTATACATAAGTAAAGAAATCATCTACCTTCAGTATATATCCAGCTTTTTCTTTCAAAATATTTTCTTGAAACCTTTTTTACCATTTGATAAATTCATTAATAATCTTGTTAATTTTAAATTTCTTCATTTTTTTGCGTGCATTTCTGTCATATTTCCTTCGGAAAATAAAATATTTATTTATTTAATGGGGAACGTAAACCGCTTCTTTTTCTGAATTATCCCATTTGTAATAGTTTTATTACATGGATTTTTTATAATTAACAATATTTCTTTATTTCAAAATATTGTAGAAGTCAATTTAATTTAAAGTCTCCTATAGTACTACAGATTAGGTTGAAGCTACTAAGTTGCAAAAGTTATCACCAATTTTCTGCATATCATAATATTGGAGCGAATGTCAATTCTAATTCAATCTTCATCTAATAGTAATAAGTAACTTTGTTCTGAAGAGAGCATCAAAATCAGACTATCATCACAATAAAAAAATACCTTTCGTCAATGCCGTTTTAAAGTATTTTCGTAAAAACTTTTCCATAAGTAATTTAAACGACCCGTCATTAGTTCATTATAGTGTTCGTAAATCCGATATATAATCACATGGTTAATTAAGACTTCAAAGCAATTCGCTCAAAAATTGCAAACACGAATGTTGATCCATTTTCACATAAATATCAAACACTTTTAGGTTACGTATCTACTATCGATAAGTACATTCAGATTACGATTGAAGACACTTCTAGCGTCTGAAAAGAAGTCATTTGTAAAATCTTCTTATAAGACAACCAAAAACGTCTTAAAAAGTGATGACAAAAGTGTCTCAAACTAAGACACCCGTTTTTGCAGTGCTATTAATATAGTAAGTTCTCACTCTATATGGGTGAATTCCCACTCGACGCATAGAGCTAGTAAACCTTAATGAATATTTCACTTCTCAATCCGTAAAGAGTGAATTCTCACTTCAAGAAGTTTAGAAAGTGAATAAAATATTCAGAAACTTTTCTGAAAATCACCTAATAGTAGGTGTAATTTACACAGAAAAAAAAAGTCTTAAAATTGTTACATCTTAAATTCATCATTAGGTGAGGCTTAATTTTAGCCCAAAATTGCGTTAATTTTCTTAAATTCAGTCAATATTTAGGCTTAAATTCTTACTTTCAGACAACAAAACTTAAGCCGATTCGTTGGTTTGAAATAAGATTCGTCTAACTTAGATGCTATGAGCTCGATAAATCTTATTTTAAGCCAAAATATCGTCTAAAAGTCAGTTTTGCTCACTGAAAGTAAGACTTTAAGCCAAGACCCTGAATTTGAGAAAATTATCGCAATTTCGGGATTAAAATAAGCCTCACATGATGATGAATTTAAGATGTAACAATTTTAAGACTTATTTTTTTCTGTGTAACACTCCGGGAGTAGAACTCGATTTTGCGCCCTGCAACGAAATCTTTGGGCGCAAATCATCAATCCCCACGCCCGTCCTGTTAAAAAAATCGAGTTCTACTCCATGAGTGTTAAAAGTACCTTTGAAGAAGTTACTTTTATAGACCCTCAACCTCAAAAATATTTGTCTATGTACATTTTTGTTTACTCTCGTCAACTCCGCGACAAGTTATTTTGGCAATGTTTTGTTTCTCGACGACAAATAGCACTTTTTATCATCAGTAGGTATTAATGCAAATGGCCGCATAAAAAGATAGGAATCAGTTACAATATGCCGGTACGAGAAAGGTAAAAAAGGGAAGACATAATGAATAAATTAACCATAAACTACGCAGTCGGGCTTCAGTCGACGACGCCTACTGTAGGGATATACGTATAGGTATCGATGCACTTCCTCCGATACGCGATAATGTATTCATTGCATCAACACGGCTCGTCTATACTGCACCGCCATGCGGCTTCGTAGGAAAGATACGAATAAATATTTCTTATTTGATAAAACGCAGATACGAGTGCTCGAGACCCATTCGTCTTTGAAAAGCTTGGAGTGGGGTGCATTCCGCGGGCATTTTTTGAAAAGCACTTTACTTTACGTTTGCGCAACCAGACGTTAAGTAACACCAGATGATTACTACCGTGCAAGATGCAGTATTGTGTTTCGGAGTTTATGGATTTTCCCGAGATCCTAAATGTACTAACGATTACGAAGATACAGCTAGATTAGCAGCCATTACATGCCGAATGAGAAATGCGCTGTAATTTCGTAAACGTTTCGTGCACGTACGCAAACGAGATATCATTTCTCCAGTCGATTCGTTATAATCGTAGGTGACCGACCAAATAAGGGGGGAATTACATTTAATAAATTTGTAATAAATACTTAATGAATGTACGATTACGGAGGTATAAATTGTACTGAATATTTTGTATGCATTTAATAGAAATTGATTTTATTTCACTTTCCCACGTGGAAGTCTGCTGGGAATGCTTCTATCTGGATACTACGTTACGACGGTATCGTTGCGAATTCTTCTGGCTTCCGAACCGAACAATAGACCAATGACATTCGAATGGGAATGTATGTGTTTATTGCAGTATCTAGTATACTTCCGATATACATGCCGTAAATCAGTGTTGAGTGCTGAGTAATTGAATTAAAATACATATTTTCACGGTTTTAGGATAGACTGTTAATACAATAAATGAAACTCGTATGTTTGAAACATTTTAAAAATATTCGTGCAGATTGATGTCTTTTTAGAGTCAGGTACATAAAAAATATACTTAGTCTCTATAAATTCGAAACAATGAAAAACTCATTATTTGCATCAGTGAATGAATACTCACTGTAGGGTCAGTAAATTTCCTCATATTCAATGTTATTGTCTAATAAAGCAACTGACTAAAACAGTGAAGTTTCACTATTTCAAGTTGAGAGAGTATATTTTAAATTAAATTTCCTTTTGTGAGAGAAATGTTTATATTGAATTACAACTTTTAAAATCAAATTTTTATCAACTGATGCCTCGACGAAACGTTGAACTTTGTATAACAGAGGAGCCTTCTTGATTTTCGTTGTTTTTAAATACATGACAAATAAAATTTCATTTATTATCATCTTGAACTTTATTAATGAAAAATATTCGAGGTTATGCAGTAACATTTAAAAAGTTTCTCATATAAGATTCTCATAATTTACAGTCAAAATTCGAGTTACAAAAATAATAATACTCGGAGAAAAATAGATGCAAATCGTTACTTTTTACATGTTCCAAATAAGAATAGGCATCACAAGCTTAGCTTAGGTATTATGCCTTACTATATTTAACATAAGTTAACATAGAAGTATATCTTCCACTAATGTCACAAATAGTGAACATAAACATTTAATGAACCCAAAACTCTACTTGCCAATATAAAAAATTACCTACTTCAATGTAACAGTCATATTAAAGTAACTAACAGACAAACTGTTTATAAATAACAAAGATGGTAATATTAGTATAAAATTTAAAATAGAATCGTTATAACTGTTATTGTATTCATTTATCGAAATATGTCATTTATAAGAGATCATATAAAAATTGTTTCGTGAAATCAAGACGAGCCTTAATTATTATGATACACAATCATATCATAAATATGCAGAAGCATAAGATCTCTTTTAAGCATTCATTTCTCTTTACACAAAAACAGCTCAAAGAACCAAATTTCGCCTGTCTTCTGGAGTTGAAATTTGGCAAAACAGGGGCAAAATTTTATTAAAAATTTGGAAATTTAATTTTTTTGATTCAGAAAACATTTTTTAGATTGTTTGGACAATTCTGAACATTTTGAAATTTTCTCGTAAAATGTATATTTTCGAAGATAAAAATGTCAAATTTTCAAAAAAACGCAATTTTCAAAGTAAAAGCCCCCCTTTGAACCTCTATATTTTCAGATTAAGATATCAATTTGCAAATTTAACAGGACTCTCCTAACATAATAAATTTTTCTTTTCCATACATTTTACCCCCAGAATTCGGTCTAAAAAGAAGCCGAATTTTCGACACTTTTGATTTTCTGGATCATTTATCGGTCTGACCGCAGATTTTGAAAATTAAAAATGGCGAATCAGATTTCTTCTAGATGAAGGAAATTTTTGTATGTTGGTCCAACCTCTTGGAACTGTAATTTAAAACGTTTAAAGAACATATTCGTATTCAGCCATCAAAAAACCTTCGTGTAACAAATTTTGTCTTTAGCAACAAATAATTTCCTTTCACAGTACAGTCTTTTTTAAAAAAACTATATGTCTTTACCTTTCTTTTTTTTTCAAAATAATAATATTTTATTTTATTTTATTTTTTTATGTATAATAAAAAATATTCAATTATTCAGAGTTCTAGTCATATTATTCTAATAAAGAATACAACATTAACACCTGGTAAGGGTTAAACAACGCACAAAGTAGTAAAGATTTCTGTATCGTTTTAATCTGCTTTGCTGTTTTAAGACAAAGAAAAGTAATTACAATTTTGTATAACATTGAAAACTCAGTTGAACTTAGAAAAGTTGTCAATAAACTTTTATTTAAAAAAAATGCATCGTACGTAACATTATTTAAGTAAGTTGTTGGTTTCAGAAGGTATTTTATATTTTATTACACATTTTTGTATTGAGAATTAACAATCTCTCTCACTAAGAACATTTTTCTTGTAACAATTCTGGTGTTAGCGAGATATACTCTAAAAATGCAAAAATTTTCATTTTTAAGAAATTATTAAAATACTTGTACTGAGATTTCTTCAACCGTATGGGAATTTTTTTCAGCAAAATGTAGAATTATCGGTATCTTACAAGTATGTCCCGCTGAAATTAACCAGTAAGAGCTTTTCTGTAAGGACAATTTTCAGAGTGCATACGAATTACGACAAAAATTCGAATTATAAATAAAAAAAGTTTTATCTTGTAAAATAAAGATATTTTTTCTTCATTTCAATTCTCCAAACCTACAAACCTAACTCTTTCTTGAGTTAAAATTAAGCCACTCTTCACTCCATAGCAAGTTAATTGCTACTCAGTATAATAATGTGAGGTTTACATTTATTGGATGAAGAATGAATTGTTATTCGAAAGAATTTTGAGATCACGTTTTATGTTTTAAACATAAAGCGGTATTATTTAATGTTGAAAAGTTCACTCAAAGTTTTATCAAATACTTTCAAGGCAAAACATTATGTTCTCATAAGCTTTTAAGAAACAGAAGTAATTGTATTTAAAAAAAATGTAAATCTTGTTATAGATTATTGTCCCGATAAAAAAAAACAGCAAAAGATAGAAATTTATAAGAACCTACTTAATTTTCAAATCTTAGAAAGGTCGAATATTAATTATATTTTGCGTTAACTCTTTACTAAATCTCGAACCCCTAAATTAGTCTATTTAACTAAAAAAAAAGAATATGTTTATAATATGGTTGTAAAAGTTATTTCTCACTTTTCACTCCAACTTCATGAAAAAAGATCAGAAAATTAGAAGGATTAAAAAAAAAATATTTAAACTACTACTAATCTATGCTTATTTTACGAAGCACACGAAATTTAAAATATGTATATGAGTTTGGGCTATGTTAAGCTCAAAGTAAATCACAAGGCCATTAAGAACAGTATTCTTCTTAATTCCAATCAATAACGTTTAAAAATTTTAAATAATACAATTTTTGCGTACTAAAATATTGCAAAGTCAATATCTTATTATTAACTATATAACTACGTTATTTTGTTACGTATTGATCAAGATTTGAAATTTACGAAGAATGACAAATTTATCAATTAAAATATTCTTTTCTGTGTTAAATTCATGCAAAATTACTCTAAACGATAGGTTGTCACTAATTGAGAAAAAAAATACATCTGATACCCGTTTTACCTTTCATATTAATTACAATCGATTAAAATACATACGTAAAATCGCTTGTTACACAGCCTAGAAAACTTTCAATTTATTTATTAGTCATGGACACGACTCAGGACATATATAATTTCATTTACCGACAGATAAAAGTCATATCCAAGATAGTCATTAGAAGCAGTTGTGGACTTTCAACATATTTATCATGATCACGTGAAAATGATTTACTGGAACATTTTCTACTTGACTGACAGATTTCCAGCGTGTAAAGGAACTAAATCGCAAAACTGAGATCAATCTTTGACTTAAGGGAAAATCTTAGTTAAAGTAAGAAAAGGTTTACTAGGCCAATTTAATAACAAGGCAATATGTTAAGTATAAATCAAATATTTTTTTAATTAAATTTTTTACTTAAATTAAATTATTTTAATACATATTTATTTACACAGTTTTTTATCTGTACATTAGTTTGAACATTTTTAATTAACTCGGTTCAGCAATTCGCGACAATAATAACACAAACGTAGAAAAATGATATAAAGAGTAAAGGGAAATAATAAGAAACTAATTCATTCGTAAAATGTTCATAATCTTAACATAATAATCGCTGGTATTCAAAATACAGTACAAAAAACAATTGATTATCGAATAATAAAAAATAAATTATTTAAAAAATCCATGGGGTTAAATAAAATTTGCTTACTTTCAAGCAAAATTTATTATAATTAATTGTATTTTAGTCCTTGAGTGGTGTTTTGAATATCAACTTCAAAAACTGCCCAAAAATACAATTATAAAATATATAATAGCATTCACAAAACAGGTATATACAAAAACTTTATGAAAGCGTTAAAATTGAAACTTTGAAGCAAATGTTACATACAAAATGAAATATATTCTAATAATAATAGTTATAACTTGATTGTTTTATTTTATTTTGATGATTTAGTAAATGCTACGTAATTTATTTCCAAATCGAATAATAACTATTTTAGTGCAATATGTTAAGCTTGATTTTTATTTTGTTTATTATAAATAAAAAATTTTATTGGAATTATAGACAAAAAGTATATGTTAAATATCAATATTCGGTATTAATATATTTTTTTAATTATTTGTACTTATATTGAACTGAAACACAAATTTATTAAGGTACACGTTGATAACTGAATATAACATGTATGCTATTCCATTAATTAACCTCAAAAAAAGAAACATAATGAATTAATTTTTAATTGGTCTGTTCTAAGGGAATCTATCATTAAAATGAATGAATCTTTAGAAGAGGAATCAAAACTAATATTTGTCTAATCTAAATCAGTAGCATATGTCATGTAATTTGTCCTTTTTTTATTCCAAAGTTAAAAATACATAAAATATTCACCAAGTTACTATTGTGTCAGTGATTTCTCAGTTGTTGTTACTAAATAATATCATGAATTGAATTAGTGACCCACTTTTCATTTTTTAATTAGGTAAAACCCTTACTAATATTTGATATATTTTCGCATCACTTAATTGTTACAAATGATTAAATTTTAAGATCGTAAATATAGAGAAACAGAAAAATCCACTCGGCGATAATCGTTAGCGTATTACGGTCCAGGTATAAACGTTCGATACTCCAACATATGTACATACGACTTACCGCTTTCAGCGTCACTTAAAACAAATAGCACACCGAAATAAAACCCTCTAAAAGCATCGATACATCCTCCGCGTAAAAATACGGTAATGATAAAAAACGAGCAGAAGGATCGAGGGGGGCAGTAAAAAAGGTCCAAAGCCCGAAGATAAAACTACTGGTTTCGTTAGACCTCGACTTTTTACCTCGGATCGGCTAGATTGAAGAGAAAATGATTTTATAACTCGATTTTTTTGACAGCTATTCAAGCAAATCGTTCGGTATTACCCAGAGTACCAATTTACCCGGCAAGAGTACTCTTTTCCCGCGGTACTTTTCTTCGCGCGTTACACCCGAGCCTTACCCCGAGGCGCGCACGGGAGGTCGCCGGGGAAATACCTTTTTTTACCTATTTCTAAAAACACTTAAAGCCCGAGAGAAATATCAATCAACATACCGATGTAATCGAAGGCAACGTGAAATGACTAACAAGTGCATTTAAGTGGCCGTACAGATAGCCGTCGATTATTTATCTGATTTATCGCATGAAAGTGTTTTACGCTTTTACGCACCGAGCCCACGATTTGCTTTACGTAAGAGATGTGTTTTTATGGGGTTTAAATACCCCGGTTGTTGTGCGTGCCCCTGCCCTTTAAACGACGCTCCTTCTTAATAGGATGCACGTGGCGGACGTGTGTTATCTAAAAAAAAAAAAACACACGCGTCGAGCACATAAGTGTGCGGCGTACCGTTCGAAAAGCGAAGCCTCCTACGGTATCGAAGACAAAAAACAGCCCCGATTTGAGGAAGCGGTTCCTTTTTTTTTAGGCATGCTCCAAAAATAGAAACCGCAACCGCGATAAAAAGATGTACGATGTTAAAATAGGGACAATGGAAATTACTCCGAAAGTTGGAGATTTACCCTCAAGGTTACTACTGATGTTTCTTTCGATAGGTTTTATGTTACACGCGTTAATACGATAGTGTCTCATTTGTCTTCCATTCAAGTTATTCGCCGTCTCTTGGCGTGAAAGAGACACCAACTTTGTAGTTTTTTTACTGAAAAACTTGAAAATTTATCAAATCTTTTTTTATATTTTTTACGTGTTAACTGCTTCAAGTTTGTTACTTCGCGTCATTAATTGTGAAATGATAATTTTTAATTCTGATCATTTAACCCTTTGCGGTATATTTTTGTGATGAAATTTTTATATAAAAAATGGTATGCAATGTTTTTGTAGATCGGAATATAAAAATATGAACTCAGATTTTGCAGGTTTGCAATTGAGGGATAAAATGGTGACTAGAAATTCTGTGCCAGTAATACTTCAATTTTGTCGTCTCCATCTTGGATTCTCCATTTTGAAATTCGGAAATTATGAACTCATTTTACACTTGACTGTATTCCCGCTTAAAAAAAAGATTAGAAATTCTTCTTCAGTCCATCTTCAGTCATTTCTTCAAACTTTGGCAAAAATGCGTTATTTATTTATGATCAACATTTAAAGAAATTTAAATTATTTTAGTACTTTGTTTTATTGCAGACAATCGAAATGCTATTAGTTATATGTAACGAAAAAGATGCCGAGAATTTTCTGCTACAAACTGATCAAGATCCTTCACATGGTTACTAGTCTAATATACAAAGTAAATGACAATCCCGTTAACAACAACGAAGTAGAAGAGCGATACCGCCTAGTGGCGAATATACGTACTACATAAAATTTAGAACAACAAGACTTGAGCTATGCTTGTCAGATCCTGATCAAACTTGTGATTTGTACCTGATATAAAATATATAAAAGTAGTAGTTTTTAGCAGTTTCTATAAGCTGGTACCTTTAGCAATGCTTGCCTTAAGCTGGCCCAACATATATTTATGTTGCTTGAACATATTTCCGCTAGAGTATTTTACTATATTATTGGGATTACTAATAAATTTATTAATAATTATTCCACATATTTTGGATATTTCCAATTTATATTTTTTTGATTATGATAAAGTTTTATCATGTAGGAATATAACTTCATAAACCATAATATGCGACGATATTAAAATTCCAAAGATGTTTGTTTAGGTTAGATTGTTAGGTTAGACTACCAAATATTAGTGACTTGGTTTTGACATATTTTGACCATGAAAATTCGGTGTTTCAACCGACCTCTTGGCTCTCGGATCCATTAGAAAAATTGGTTGGAACCTTAAATTATTCGACTAAGAAATAAATTGCTTACTAACGAATCAAGTAGAATTCAAAACTAAGCAATTGATTAGTGTAACTAATCGATCCTTAGTTAGCCCATTCGAAATTTCTTGTCTGGATCTGAGAGTAGCTAGCTCTTGGTTAACCCAACCAATCTTTTTTCCATTGGATTACTATCCAAGCAAATATATATAAATCATCAAAAAAATAATGCAAATTATTGCTAGCAATAAAATCAAGCTGTAGTTAGATTGTAAGCGAAGTACGTTTACTAGGAATAAGCAAACTACGATCGGTATTATGTGTTGTATGTTAAAACCTCGCCATAAAGTACATTTCGCACGTGAATTTGACAAATTTAAACTAATTTATAGCTATAAAAGTTGCAGATATCAAATAAATTTAATATTTAACTAATTCAAGAAAATAAATTTTAAGTAAACCTGGTCACTTCAATAAAGTAAATTTTTTGCTGATTTTTCATCAAATTTTCAACATTTATGTATAGAAAAGATCTCATTCTAACCATTCGTTACTATAGTAGTCTGTAACAGTTGATTGATTCCAATAGTCACTAGTATCTTTACAATAACTACTATTCTCATTAAAAATGCCAGCGAAAAAGTTTGATTGAAAGAGATTTAACTGAAAATAAAATTTTCTCACTGAGATTTTACTGAGCCTTTGCTTCATATTTGACAAAATGAAAGAATTTCTCTAAACCAGAATTTTATAAGGAAACCCATTTTGAAACTAAATTCGATTAGAAGAAATTTGAATAGATATACATTATACTATATTAAACCAAGTTTCATCTAAATTTCTATTACGTTGTTAGACGTACAATTAGAAAGAAATCTTCGGATATTTAATCACTTTTGCGACAGATGCATATATAAATAGATTACTTTGCATTCACGAAAATATGTTTAGTTCCCCGCATTTTAGAAGCTGCAAATTAATAACCAATAATAACTAAAAAAAACTAAAAAATAACCAATAAAAAATGCGATCTTATTCATTGGTAATTTAAGACGAACTACTATCAGTATAGCTTCGATTTAGGATCTCTTTGCTGATAACAATGCATGGATAGTAACTGTACTAAATACCGGTACTATAAATTACGAGCAAAGATACACGAAACAAATTATCTAGCATTGACCATCGACAACTAATCTTTACTTTTTCCAGCATACAAAAATTCTTAGAAACTACTGGGAATCATCTGTCACTATATTTAGCAAATTTTAATAATAAAATTTCTATCAAGACTATAAGTTGTTACTTTTCACTCCGCTAGTTAATAAAAACATTTACGTGTCCTTACTACCCCAGGAAGTACATAATTTCCGAATTCGTTCTATATATTTAACAATAATTGCTGCCAAATAATACAGTTTTGAAGACCTGCTTAGTCTGAAATCATCGTTTCTCAAATTTGTAGTACACCTTTTCATTTTCGCAATTCGATCTACAGAAAACGAATATCGTAGTGAAAATTGGCGCAAATGCTATTGAAATGGTGAAAATCGTAAAAAAAACACTTAAAAATAACACTATTTGAATTGTTTTCGTTTATGTAACAAAATATTGATAAATTCAACAAATTTTTCAAATAAAATTTGTAAATCTTCTCAAAATTCACATTTTACGTTTAGTACATTTTTTGTGAACATGTGATAGAAACTGAGAAAAATGATAATGAATTTAATGAATTGTTGTTAATGTAATATATAATAATTTTAAAAAATCAAGATTGCTTCTCAGTTTTATTACCTTTATGGTATCTTTCGGCTTTTAGTACCCCGAAAACGAAAATCGTCATGGAAATTTGAGCTTTCTGAAATTCAATCTACATAGTGAAAATCATGAGGAATTGATAAAAATTTTAAAATTTGAAATGAGAAAAATATCTCTAATAAAAGTTGTCCCCATTAAAATCTGCTCACAATACATATTTTATATTGATTGCATCTTTCGGAGTTTTCAATATTTAAAGAAGTAAACGAGGAGGAGAGATATGAAAAATCATAATTTTGTTGAATTCTTCATGTTTTTTTACATTTACATTACATGTAAATCGTATTTGTGCCTATTTTTGATATGACATTAAATTTCAGCGTATCAAAATACATAGGTCATCATAGATGTAATAAAAATTAACTCCAACCTTGACAGATTTTTTATCGATATTATAAAATGCACCTATAAAAATGATAGAACTAATTGTATTTTTTTCAGTTTCTATCATAAATGTATAAAAAGTGTATAAAATTTGTATTTCTGTATTTGGAAAAGATCTACAACTTTCATTTGATATATTTTTCGAATTTTGCAATATTTTTCATACTAAACGAGAAGAATCCGAACTATCTTAATTTTTATGGGGTTTTTTAAAATTTTTCTCCATCTAAATGGTATTGTGCCAATTTTTGCAATCATATTCGTTTTTAATCGAATAACGTATTATCCCTGTTATTTTAATATGTTAGTTTTTTAAAAAAGAGATCAATATAAAACGAAAACGGTTATAACGATTATTACAATTTTCGTATAGAGATAGTCTATACGTTAAATTAAAAAAGAAAATTCCATGTGCTCTTCACCTTTAATTTAAATACAATTTAAACACACCGAGTGCACTGAAAAGAACATTTATTACTTTTAAAACTATATAAACTTGACTAAAGATAATTAACGTACTTAAAATTTTACACTTGAATCAAATATTTGTTTCAATTAAACATAACATTTTTTTGTCCGAATAAAATGTTTTAATAAAAAAGTAATGGCTTGATTGAAGTGATTGAATACCATAACTAAATTTTGTTAATACTCCATTTTATTAGTAGTAGTATACGCGTTTACATTAATGAACTTTGAAGAATATTGCATTTTGCAACAATAACGAAATAATCAGGAAACTCCACAAAATTATGCCGTTTTATTTCTAATAATTTTCAATTGTCTTCTAATGTGAGCAGTCAAGTTTACTGATGTAAGAAAATATAATATAAAATCATACTTGTTAATAAGTGTTACTAGTGACAACAATCTCTATATATATTTTAAAGTCAACTCGATGTAAAAATTGTGTGTTTACGACCAATCTTTTTCTTATACTTTAGTAAGTATCTAACGCTTTTTTATTGTTTCACTATGTCTCTTTTTAAACGAATCGTACAATTATTAAGTGTTTTCGCAATTCATGTAGTAAATATTTGAGTCACACTTCAGAACTCACACTCAAGTGTATCTTTATGAATATTATAACATTTCTGATGTGGTTTTATTAAGTTTTTTTGAATCTTTACCTCCTTGTCTGAATTTTTTATTTACTTCTTTTATGCTTGAAGTATTCTGCTCGGTTTTGTCCTTTTCTTTCATTCAGGATCTTCAGATCATTTCCGCCCGTATACTTCACTTCGCGTACAGTCTTTCGTTTCTTTCTTTAGGGCGTAAACCCAAGATTCTTAATCTTGTCACATCTTTTCGGATGTGCCGTTGTTTGTTAACTCTTGCTGTCGTCTTATTTTTGTTAAGCAAAGTTAAAAAAAACACAGGCGTGCTGCATGAGATTGTCAAACCTTATCGCAGATTAATGAAAAGTAAGAAAAATTAAATGATTTTGAATATGTTTTATAAAAATATCTACTTGATCTACTTTTCTAAACAAGTTTGGTGTCTTAATAGTTATAAATTTATTTGAGAAATGTATTTAATTAATGTCATGCCTTATTATATTACTTACGACTTCTTGTTGAATGCAATTATCTTTTAATATGACATTTTATTTAAGTTTATTTAAGACACTCAACGCATAAATTTGCTATCGCAGGTAAAAAGTTTCATAAAGTTTTTAAAAGTCAGTGTAAAGTCTTCGTCAAAGACTCAAAAGCCTGTACGTGATACCAGAAACTTAGTAAAATATTTATAATGTGTTTCACGCGATGTAAAACTTTCATAACAATTTTTATCTTTGTATTTCAACTGAATTGGAGAAAAATGCAGATTAGAGGCCGAATGCTCAAAAAATCTATTTCGAATAGACTGATGCATCATTAGTAAAAAATTTCATATTTGGCAATAGCCTAATTGGACTAAAAATAGGGAGTAGGATTTTAGGGAGGACCAGGTGATTTTAGACAGTTCGAGTTGCTAGTTCAAAGTTGATCTAATTAAAACATGAAGTAAACGTGTTCTGACGTACTAAATATTATTAACAAATGTATGACATCAATGAATGAAAAATACAAAATGTAAATGTTCAGATATTAAGAAAATGAAAAATAAAAATTCTTTTATATGATTGTTAATGATCAATCCAACAATTTTTAGGTATAAATAATCTTATATGAAAACACAACGTAACCCCAGAAAATTTGTTAATAATAGTTTTCCTGTTTTGATTGAGTTCATTAATTTAGAAACTAGTTAGTGATTAGATTTTATATTAAATTACTTCAAAATTTCTTTAATTCTACGCATATTTTAATCGAAATTTTTATCTAATCTGGAACATCAATGGCAATCATATATTCTGCCGCATTGGACAAATTTAAACAAAATTTATTTGATTTTTTCTTAATATAGTGATTTTTTGCGGAATTTTCAGGACGATTTATTACTTCAATTTAAGAAATTGGCAGCAAAATCGGAATGAGTAATGTTCACAGGTTGGTCAAATTCACATGGAATTTCGTTGAAGTTGGGTGGAAATAACGAAACAAAAGTTTGCAAAGTTTTTAAAAATTCAAATTCTGTATAAAACTATATTTTATCAACTTGTATTAAATATTTTCTGCAAAAATAAACCGTTGTTAAACTTTTTTTACCTGGTATCGATATAAACCGGTTATTGATTTAGTAGCACATGTTAAAGAAGGGTACATTTTTAACTCGAACAATTACTAAAGCTCCGTTACTGATGAAAGGTTCAAAGTAGAATTGCCATTCCCATTTATCAGCATGCGTACTAAAATTGCACGTCGAAGATACGAATTTGGAACGCGCGTATATCGATACGTTTCAATTTTCCAAATGGGTTCATGCAAATATATTAATAATGTAACAGTACTTCCATCACGGTGTTCGCTACATATTAGTACGGTTCAGTGATACATGTTATTGCCTCTGGCGTTATAGCCGAAATAAATATTCTTGTGATTTACGAAGGCAGCCTTTGATGCGTGGGCATCGAAAATAGAATTCGTAACAGGTCGAAAAAGATGTTTCCGGCGTACAGTTGGTGATTCGAGTGGTACTCTAAATATGTACGACTTACTTTCTTTCAACCCTTTTTTACCCTTTTCACACTGTACTTCAGTAGTATCCAATTTTATAACAACAAAACGTACCCTCACCCAAACTGCTCGTTTTTGGCTATTTGCGGTTATTCGTTCCTGTTTTCCAAATTTCTATACTACTCAATTTGTTTATTTTGTATCATATTCCATTTTGACATTTTTATATGTGCAAATTTTTTGGTCACTTACGCAATTACGATTGTCGTCCACTTATCGCCAATTTCTACTATTTTGCCTAAGCAAACCTATTTTATGACATTTTACCGATTTTTATTCCGCTACAAAAAGTGGGGAAAATAGTACATTATGTGCCAAGGGCGCAATTATCGATCTTCGACGATCGTGAAGTTTGTCGCCCGAGCGAAGTGCGAGTAAAAATTATACTCGACGGAGATCGATATTTCGCCCGTGACCAATAATATATTTTTTCATCCGATTGTCGTAGAACTCGATAATTCGCGGCCGAACGTTTCGCCCTACGCCGAGAAATCGAATTTTACAAGGGTCAAAAAAGTACATTTTGCAACTAGGGAGCAAAATAGGTGTTTGCTGACGAGTTTGAATATGACCTCTTTTTTTTGTCCTTTGCACTTATTATCTCCCTTGTCACACGTACTATTTTCTCATATGAGAGCATGCTACTTTTCTCCTGCGATATAGGATGCAAAATTGCATTTTGCGCTCAAAGTGTGAGAAATACTGTTAATAACGACATATTATCAATAATATTCAACACTGTGTATTTACTGCTAAAATTATTCGCAACTTATATATTTGTTCTGATTGTTAACAATTTTTTTCATACTCAGATAATGTTCATATATTTATCTCATTTTTTACGAAATGTATTGAAAAAAAAAACATTATTTTACGCCCATTTTATCATTTTAGCTTTTCGTGTTTACTTATCGGAGTTCCCAAGTCGCCAATGGTTAAGTTAGCAATCGACGTTGAAAAATCTAAATTAAAAATTATTGAAGCTATTTTTCAAAATTTGAACTCTCTCACTGCAATCCTAACAATTACATATGATATCCTGTGAGGCATCACATATTCTTTGACACAATTCATCAAAAATAGTTTGGGAATTCCCGGAAATGGACAAAATTCATATATTTTCGAAAACTGTAGGTAAAATTCTATATTATATATGTTCTTTTTTTAGCAGATCTTTTATAGTGGTTGGAATTTTGAGAAACTGTTGCAACAATTTTTAATGATTCCTTGTGAACTGAGAACAAACACATTAAGACAATTTTAATTTTTTCTTGCATATTTGGTATATTTTATTTATTTTGGCTGCTTCATATTTCATACTATGGGATAAAATTTATTTTTCATTCATACGAACATTTATCAATAATTATATTCTACGATTAATTTTACCAATTTGCGGTTCCTTTCAATAAATTTATATCAATTTTCAGCATTTTTTTCAATTTTCAGAAACTTTATTATCTGGAAATAATTTATCTGAACACCAAATGTCTCCGATTTTTTTTACATTATCTTTCGCCTCCTTTGGGTGATAACGTTTAGTATAAATATTTATTATTTTGTGGTAAATTTCGAAAATGTTAGTTTCCACATTAAATATGAATCCTCATGACCTTACGGTCTTAATGTTTTTGTAATATATCGTTTTTTCTTAATTTAGAAGAATTCTTCTACTAATTTTAAAGATTTTTTATTTTTATAAGACTTATAAATTTTTAAACTTTTAAACTTATAAACTTTTACGTTCTTCCATTTTCATAAATTTTATTTAATTCAAGTTTCAAACCTCATTAACTCTCACTAAAATTATGTTAATAAATTCTAATTGGTTCTATTATAAATTAGTACGAGCACTTAAAAATGTTTGATGATCTTCAGTCAATCATGTTAACGCTTCAATTAGAAAGATTATAAATCAACTTCTTAATTTATATCAACAAAATCAAATTACGACATTTATTGATAATTAACAACAATTTTATCTCAATTGGAATAATCTTTATAGACTAGAAAATTAATGAATCTTCACGTTGATTAATGTTAAGAATTACTAATTACAAATTTTATAATACACGATAATTGGCTCCAGATTATGTAAATAAATATGTCAATAAATTATGCCGACAAAAAATAATTTATGTACTGAAGTCAGAATATGATTATATTATGAAATATTTTCTTAATCTGTATCAGATAAAAAACTATTTAATGAAACAAAAGTTTATTTTACACTTTTACACACTATTTTTCTTTAGAAATTGTAAATAATTAATAAGTTGGCATTAGTATTTCTTTATGCAAAACTCAGTGTCACATATATTTCTAATTAATATGTCTATAAATTTTGGAATTGTTGCTATTTCAAAAGGACCAATGTAAAATTTTTACATTTTAATCATTTTTTTTAATTTCTCAGTTTTGTCAATGATTTTTATACTTTTTAATTATCTTTAAATATTGAAAAATATGTCTTAAACCTTATCAACTTTTTAATTATTATTTACAAAAAATGACTGAAAAAGATGGTTGTACACTTTCTCTCTATTATTTATACACTTCCTAATTTTCTAGTAAATTAAGCAATAAATATTTTCCTAACGAATCATTCTTATTTTACTTGAGTTTACTATAATACTACATTTTTAGCAATTTATTGTCTTTTTGATAGCGAATAAATGGTACTGATATTTATCAAACTAGTTACAAAGCATTCCTGTGTGTTACATTACTGGCAATTGATATTTGAACAGCAATTCCTGAAATTCGTGAATAATGAACAAACAACGCTTAGGAATCGAAAAGCAATGCATCATTTTCAAAATATCATGTTGCATTGTTTACTGAAATATTATTGACAAATAAAGTATATCGAAAATGAAATTTACTTTTGTTAAATACAGTTATTGCATGCCAAAAAAGACAATTTGATTGCAGAAGAACTCAATATTGATATAAACCGTTAGAAGTTTGAATTTTAATATAGATTTTAAATACATGCACTTTTCATCAACTATTGGAAAACACGATTAATTGCATACAAATACGATAGGTATTAAAAAAGTATAAGCTATTTTTTTCTCTTTTTTGCCCCTTTCAATTTAATAAATTCTTTCCCTCCAATTTTAATACCGATAAATACCAAAACTTGATTATTATATAAATTCATATTAAACGGTCGAAAATTATTTTGCAAATGTAGTATAAGTTATAATAAGAAAAAATAGTAAAATTGATATACTGAGAATTATGTTTATTACATTTAACTAAATGTGAACTAAAAATTTAGTAATTCTTATTCTTAAAATGTAGTTCCGCTTACCAATTGAAATTTGGAGTCAGAAAATTTTACACATATTAAACGTTTTAAAAACTACTAAATATTTACTTCCCAATGCCTAACTGATAATTTAGTTAAATTTACTTAGTTTTATTTTGTTTTTCTCTTGGGTTTGTATGCAATAATAATTTTAAACTTTAATTCTTGATAGTGTTGGTTCTATAATCAAAACAACAAAGTTTTAAGACGAACGTTACAGCACCGATGTGTGTCGGTGATTTCTGTATGTACAAAACAAAATGTTTTCTGGGCTACGAAATATACATTACTTACTTGGTTGAAGTTAATGCAGTTTGTGATGACGACTGAAGGTTCCTATAAATGTAAGACTAAATTAGTAGATAATATTAAACATTAAAGGTAACTTACGAGAAGGAGTAAAAAACATTATGTTTTTGTCAACAATATGAAATTATTACGTTGTATGTTTCTCGCAAAAATAAATTTCAGTAATAAATAATAAATTCTTTGTTTCTTTACTCCCTAGATTCCTTGGAGTCAAAATTGAGCCACTCTTTATTAAGAATAAAAATTTCACTCTATAAAGGGTGAAATTTTACTCCATCAAGAGTGAAAGAAAAAAACTCAGTCCTACTCTCTAAACTTGCTTTAGAAAAAAACCACTTATCTAAAGCGAAAAGTGGGTTACGATCAATTAACATGTTTTTACTGGTAAATAGTACGAAAGTATTAATTCTTTAGTAATATTCTACTAATCTACAAGTAGATATTGACTTTTTTAGTTCAGTATTTTGTAGAATTAATAATAAATTAGTAGGTTTTAACTTTTTATTGGCAAAATAGATTACCAATTCATTTGATGACTCACTTTTCATTTTCTTATTAGTAGTTTTTATCTAATTCAGATTTAAAGAGTGGAAGAGTGGAATATTACTCCCAATAGAGTGAAAACTTCACTCATCGTGAAAGATTGGCACAATTTTTACTCCATGGAATTTAGAGAGTAGGCTTAACAAGATCAATTTCAGAAGATAAGATCTTGACTTCCTAATATTTAAAATCATACACACTTATCAATATATGTTCACTACAAACAGAACTCTCTAAATCTGAATCAGTAAAAAAATACCGATTAGCGAGTGAAAAGTCTGTGACCAATTGAATTAGTAACTCTCTCTTATAATAAAGAGCGAAAACTTCTAATTCTTTAGTCCAGTTCAACTAATTTTACCTTAACCGTTTTAGTAATAAATTAGTTACATTTTATTAATGAATTAGTAGTTGTTTACTCTTCATCATTCAAACTTATTCCTCACACAATTAGTGCCTGACTTTTCACTCCATCATTAGTAGTTCTATCAATAGGTCGCCCAGAGATCACTATAAAGAATCTCTGGGTCTTAATATATTATTATCGTTGTTTGTTTGAGGTCTTAAATCTATCTCATTTTGGACCATCTCATTTTGATTAAGAGATCTTCATAGTTTAGATGTGTGCAAGAGACACTAGATGGCAATGGAATCCAAAAATGAAATCGCGTGATATTAGTAAACAAATCTATTGACTGTCAAGCTCTCATAAAAGAGCTCTTTTTGACACTTCTTATTTATTAAAATTTCTTATACACTGCTCTTAAAATCGACGCATAAGACTTTTTAAAGATCACTTTGAGAGCTCTTGGCATTTTACAATTGTCAAAACCACTTACAAAGTTCTTTAAGATTTATTCTTGCTGTTTGGGAACTGTGGTTGCTTTGGTACTTCCAATAACTGAATTTATAATTTCATTATTTATTCATTGCATCGCTTACTTTTGTACTTACTTTTATGTAGATTGCGTAACTTACCATTTTATCTCATTTACAGTAGTGACAGGTCATATATACACCATATCAAATTTGGCTTGTACCAATGATTTTTATATGAAAGGTAACATTAATAACCTCTTCGAAGGTGACAGGATTCAAATTTTTGAAGAAGATTTATGTTAATGTTGGGTTCTAATGGGATATAATATTACCACCAGTAATGATGTGTTACGTTTCATATTACCCCGACCGAGTGATTCATATTGCCCCGCGCGCTACGAACGAAATAAATAGCCACATGATTTATAGACGCTGTGGGGACTGCGGACTCGAAACAAGCCGGAAAAAAATATTTCCGGTACGGAAGCCAAGATAATAACGAATGCTACACTCAGATCGTATTACCCTAAAAATTACTCCTTTCATGCTTTCATGTCGAACGGGCGAGGTACGAAATACAATGTTAATTGATTGCTGACAAATTTTCGCGCATGCTAACCACTATAATTTATGGTAATGTATGATAATTAATAATTACCGGCGAAGGTGGTAATTATGACGTAGATGATATTGACATTTGCGTGCGAAAGTTCACAAAATCTGTGTTTCATAAATAAAGTAATATACGTCGTTCCTACTTTCAAAAAAGTTATTCATATTTCAAAAATATTTGAACAACTGGAAAATTTACATTTTTTTAACATTTCCTAATCAAGAAATTCAATTGAACTAGTTTTTCAAGTTTTTAA
Organism: Trichopria drosophilae; assembly: GCA_030407085.1. Taxonomy (NCBI): domain Eukaryota; kingdom Metazoa; phylum Arthropoda; class Insecta; order Hymenoptera; family Diapriidae; genus Trichopria; species Trichopria drosophilae. Next base: position 188,973,404 of record CM059583.1, on the reverse strand, counting down.
TCTTTTTCACTAGTTTTGGTTTTAATTTTTGTTCAGTAGTTGACAATTTTTTGGTGCGGGTCGAAAAACCGAAAAATCAGAAAGCCGACAGGTCAAAAGGCTGACAGGCCAAAAAACCGACAGTCAAAGGCCGACACATAAAAAATAGAGACATTGACAGCGGCCAGTCATTTCTTATAGTTTCGGTTTTTTGACTGTTTGTTTTTCGACCACATTTTTTTTTTGTCGCAACAACAAAGTTTTCCTAATTTTGCTATTATTTTCAAAATATTTCAATAATAAGTTATCAGGTTATCAAGATTTAGTAAAGTTTTCATCATTATTTTAAATTTGCAACAATTTTAGATATGTCTTATAATAGCATAAAAATTGGTCAATATATAAACATGAATTCGAACTATTAATCAACACTTTGGCATCTGCTTCGATGGTCCCAATAAAAATGCTGAACAATTATTATGTAAATAAAGAGATTGACTATAAAAATATGGCATAAAAAAGTTAAAAAATTAAACAAAAAATCGTTTCTTTTGTTATTTACCTGCGAAAAGACGACAGTACCGATACTTATATTTGTATATCAGATAATTAATAATTACCCAATGAATTTAATACTTAATAATATCTATACAAAAGTTGTCCATAACATACGTCTTCATCTTTATCAAAAAACAGAATGTTATGAATTTCTGGTACTATTATTTTTTTTCTAGTTGAAATAAACATTTTAATAATTAAATAAAAGATTATTTATTAATAAAGTAGTTTTCTATTTCTGCCTATGTATAATTTTAGCTGTAAAATTTGTTATATTGATGTAAATAAAATCATGACTTCATCATCACATTTTGAGTACCACTCAAAATTTTTCTGATGTTTTTAATCTTAATTATCTTTTTAATTTAAGGATACGAAAAATTTAATCTGTAGTTAGTTTAAAAATTAAAAAAAAAAAAAAAACTAGTCGATTATAAAACAATCAAATATTGTTTAAAAGTGTAATATAATGTAAAATAAGCGTAATACTTCATAAATCTGTAATAGATTTTATAAAATTTAATTAAAAAAATAACAAAAATTAAATATGCATAAAATATACAGTTTGGTTTTATTTTCACATCTATTAGGCAGTTTTTTCATTACGAAGGTTTACGAAATTATGCTTTTAATCATAAAATTGTTGTTGATTTAATTTTTAGCAATGCATATTTTAATATTTAATACGTTATAGACATGCAAAAATTAAATTAAAAGTACTGTTAATCTTTCGAAATTACACATAATTTACATTCTTGTAATAAGTACACATTATTACTTGAACGAATGCGTATTAAATTTAATGTTGAGTAAATAACAAACGCATGTAACGATGTTTGCAAGAACGCCGTTAGTGTAATGTAATGCAAATTTAGCTCGTAAAATAAAGTTTCAACATATTTTAGTACACGTAGAGCTTCCACTCGAAAATTTTTTCTCGCGTTTTACAAACCTCGAAAACTTCCCTTGGGAGAAGATCTTCATAAAATTTGAATTTGAAATTTACATCTGGTTCTCTCTCTCGTTTTGCCTTTCTCATGAAATGCGAATAGCTTTTTACGTATTTTATATATAGATATTCGGAGATTTATTATTACATACGAATTTTAAATGTATTTACATTCAGATGCAATCTAAATGATAATTAGAGTACTATATGGTTAAACTAAAAAATATTAAATGCGGAAGAAAATATCATGTGTTGATAAATTCTTATGAAATTACGTAAATTACATACTTTTTTATAAACATGTCTATATTTATATTGCATACAATGTCGATAGTGAAAATTGTATTCTTTTTATAGAGAAACTTTGTGTAATTTGATTTTATCTTAAACCCACGGAAATATTGGTATGTTTGTTTTATAGAAACAGATACGATTATGTCAATGTTTATAACGATCTTGTAAGTTTACATAAATGTAATATACAGTATTATCTTATTTGGAGAAAAAATTCAATGAATTGGAAACTAAATTCTTATAATATGAATCAATGCGTATAAAAATAGATTCCGGTCATACGTAATAATAGTAATATTAACAAAATATGTTTCCCCTTCTTTACTATAAAAGAAAACATGTTTTTTGAGGGACAAATTCTTGTTGTAGATAAAGTATTTCACTAATTCTTAGGCAATAATATTGGAGACATATTTTTAATGCTAATAAATTATCGATATTCTATGCAATATATTTATTCCCACATTTTGTTGTTTGTTAAAACTATTTCTTAATGACACTTACTTTTTATGATATATACGTGACAAATCAGTGGACTACCATATTAGTGTCAAGGGAAAGTGCTTTTTTAAAATTATATCCTTTTCTTCAATATTTCTGTTCCCTACAGTTCACTTTTATAATTATTACCATTCCTTTCATTTTTATATCTATGTCGCTATTTGTTGATGAGGAAAGCTTCTATTTAAAATGTCGGCAAAATTTCTAATCCACGTATTTTTTAAAAATCATACTAAGAATGTTGAAAACTGACTTATCGAAATCTGTCTAGAAATTGTTTGAAACGAAGAAAAGTGTTTCTTTTCAAATGAATAAAGGAATAATTAGAAATTAGAGTGCTATTAAACAAAATTGTGTACTTATTGGTACTGTAACTGTGTAGTAAAAATCACATTTTTACAAGCATTTGAGAGGATTTGAGAGTGTGACTATACAAAAATTGACAATTATTTATACTGAAACTTTTTTAACGTTTATAATTATTTTTGGAAAGTATTAATTACATAATTTATATTGATCTTAAATAAGTCAAGTTTACAAAAAATTAAATTTTCATTAATTGATGTGTAAGCAAATATTCGTTAGCTTTTTACTATCCAACATCAAGTTAACGAAGTAAAGGACACTGTAGCGTTTCCGTAAATAACGAGACTAATTGACGATATTTTTGGAATTGGTAGGTTGATACTAAAAAAAAAGTATTTTTAAGACACGTTCAATTACGATACTCTGTTGAGACCAAGACTGATAGCGATATCCAATGAAACGATACCGAGACGAGACATTTCGAGACTACGACGATACCGAGGACAATACAGATTAGTCTTGTTTTATCGAGACAAATCCAAAACACTATTAAACAAACTACAATTACCTGCATAAAAAAGAAAGTGTTTTTTTCAAAATATTGGCTGATTTTCTTGGAATTTTGAAAATACAGCCAGTTAGTGTTCTTAATGTAGTTGGACCCCGGGATATATTACGTTTACGAAAAGTATTTTCTTCTTTTGGCCAGTTAAAAATTGTTTAAAAATGAATGAATTTTATCGAAAGACAGCTGATTTTGTCGAGAAAACCATTCTTTATAACTCTACCGTAAGATTTTTGAAAATTTCTGATGCTAACGTCAAACATCTCTATTTATTTAAAAAAAAGTTCTCAATTTTCACAACAGATTTTAGTGATCAGGTAAAAAGTTTGGAAATTTTCATTACGTAAAGTTATAGAGAATCTTTTTTTTTTTTTTAAATAAGCAATCATTCGTTACAATCCATTAATTTTTACAACATTTTTAACTAGCGATAAGAAGAAAGTTTGAATCATTAACAAAAAAGTTGTTTATCAAATTATTTTTGCAGGTAAAAACAATAATACTTTTTCCCTTCAACACTTTCATGATTAGTTAAAAATAAATTCTTTGAAACATTGTTAAATATTTTTCCCAAACATACCATATCATGGGGTCTAACTACCTTAATTCGAGACTTGTTTATTTCGCTGTGAAGTAAAACAAGACTGCCAAATGAAATCGAAAACCCTTCAGTAATTTTTCAAATGAGTTTCGTAATCATCATCATAGTTGTGTTACATATACGTATTTTTTTTTTATTGTACTTAGATAAAAAAGCCAGTAAATGACTATATGTGCACTTACAACAACAAAATATGTATTCTCACTGGTCTTTCCTGACTGTAATAAAGATCTATCATTGATCTACCGAATTATCATCTAAAATGATTTCTAAGAATATTTTTCATAATAGACAATCTGTTGATTGACTTAACAACATTACGTAACTGGACAAAATATTAAAAACACATAGATCTCATTATGCATAAAGAGCATATCTTTCAGAATTGAAACATGTCGTTTTTTGATTAATAATTGCGAACGCATTCTGTTACGATTTCGTCACCCGGGACATTTTCTTAACACTGATTTATGTAGGATAGACATGAATTAGATATAATAGAGGAAAGTTTCTGTCAGTGCACTCGCTTTGAATCAAGCAACATCCTCGTTGAGAGATGCTTGTTATTGTCTCCAATATTATCGCCTCCTCTATTCGAAATAAAAACTGCCTCGTAGAAAACTAGTTTGTTGTAAAATAAATCGTGACAGGTTTAAAAAAAAAGTTTCCGGCGAGGAATTTGAGTTAACGAAGGTTAATCACCTAATGAGTCTTCATTTTCATTAGTTCACCCGTTGACTAGATGTCTCAATCGTTATAATTTTTTGTTGTGGTTTTCAAAAGGGAGGAAGTCGACGTTTATTATGTATTTTAATGTCACGTAAGGGAACACGTTATAGAGGAAATGCCGTCCAGGTAAAGCCAATAAATCTTGGTGAACCTGTTGAAATTTCATATTTTATTCACTTTCCATTTTTATCACAAAACGTTTACATAAAATTTGTGATTTGCTTCCTTTCAATTTCGAAGTCCAAAAATTGATTGTGTAAGATTTTGTATTTAACACCATATAAAATGTTTATATAATGACGAAGGAGTTACAGGATTTTTGTAATAATTTTTATTTCGATATTTTAGGGTTACAAATTTCAGAATTAAATGGTGTTAAAGGAAATATAAAAGCTATTCATTTCTGTTCAATATCTAGAATTATTTCTAAATGATTAGAATATAAAACTTTAGAAATTTAGCTCATGATATTACATACGAACGATAAACAGCGTCATAAATATTTTAAAATCCTAAAAACAAAGAATTAGAATACAATTACTTCCTATATAACGAATATATTATTTATCTTCATTATTGAAAAATAATCAAGACATCAAACAAATTAAAGCAAGATACATTCGCAGTTTTGACATATAATGCATCATATATAATAAATCGATTAATCACAATTAAGTACTCATAAAAGACGCAGCTTCGTTTTGAGAAATTAGTACACTACATCATTATCATACGCGGAATTGAAAAGATACATTTTACAGTTAGCACAAAATGGAGCAATAAGAATATTACACTTTGTCATTAACGAACGAGGTACGATTATTAATTGCATTACCATATGAAAAGCGTGCGTTTAATTTCTGTTTTAACGTATCGTGCTTAATATTTCAATGTTATAAGATATCTTACACTTTTGATTAATTGACACACTGGCGGTTGATGACTATTAATGGTATTTGATGATACGAAACAGTGCTGCTAATTGACTTCCACTTCGTTATTATTGCTTGATTGACTCTAGGCGTATCGCACGCCCCTTGTGAATATCGCTCGACATTTCCAATTTTGCGTTTAATTTGTAAGCCAATTCATCCATTTTGCTATTTTTATTCAGTATTTTGTAATTCTGAATGACTAATAATTCACGTGCTCAAAATATCCAATAACCATTAAATATGAAATGTTTTTTTTATCGGAAAATCAGGAAATACTCTTTCTCATCCAAAAATTTGCATTGTTTATTAAGAATCAACAATTGTATGCCTTAAATCTTTTTGAAATTGGAGCACTGAAAAAAAATTCCCTAATTTCAAGTAAATATTTACTTGAATAGACGCAAAAAAATATTTACTTATAATAAAAAAATAGTTTGTTAATTCAACTAAATATTTATTTGATTTTATCCAGCAAGTAAATATTTATTTAAATTAAGAAAATATTTCCTTATTTTAAGTAAATATTTCGTTGCGACTATTCAAGTAAATATTTACTTGAAATTAGGAAATTTTGTTTTCAGTGAGGAGGTAAATGGATTTAAGAGCAGTCTTTTTTATACAAATTTCTTCAGAGCAGAGATTTCTTGCATAGATTGGTTACAAACTGTTTGGTATTTATGGTTTTTCGGGTCGCTCGATTCGCCCCTGGTGTCAGATTTTCAAAATTCAAAATGGCACATCCAATATGGCGAAATAAGAACTGAATAAACCCACATGAAAATCACTATGGGTGTTTCTTACGATTGTTGAAAATGAATTTGGTATCAGCTTTTTACTTTGGACGTTAAGCAAAACAAAATACTTACGACAAAAACAGTTATTTATATTGGCTGGGTTTTAAAATGTTCGCAATTAGTTTGATTTATTATTAAATTACAGATTATAGTACATAATCCGAAAAATTGTCTCTGAAATATCATCTGTGGACTTTGATGGCAGTATAGGAAAATATCCCCTTATTTCTAGTGAATATTACAGTACTCCTTCCCTTATTCTAATTTGTCCAGTTAGGCAAGATGGCGGAATTCTTCCTTGATTCTAATTTTCTTCTCTCCCCACTACTAAGATTTGCTGTCTCTTTTTCCTTTGTTACGCATGCGTCGTTATTTTTATTACGAAAATCAACACGTCAACACACGTCAGTGGAGAGAACGCGTGAGGGGAAAATTAGAATAAGGGAAGTACTACTGTACTATATATTTTTTGAGCATTTGTAACAATGATAGTAAATATTGTAAAGATTTTCAGCAAAAGTTATTTTTTAGGTAATGAGTCTTCACTTGACAAAATTTTCAGGCTGACGATTTGTTTGATGTAATAAAAAATGTAAAGTGATAATCTAAAAGAAAGTACAAAAAGGTTACAAACAAGAAAATGCAACAAAAAAATATTGAAAATATTCAAATGAAATACAAGTTTCATGAATAATAATTATACGATTTCAATTTCAGAGTACGTATCAGACTCAAACGTCTCTTGCATGTAAATCACGAACTCCTTTAGTAAAATCAATTATCCATTGAACGAGTTCATGTTAGAAACACATTGCTTAGAAACAATTTTACTTTCACAAAACGACATCTTACACTACGAGTATTCAATCGAACAATACTCGTTGTTTATATCTTGAATACGATAATGGTAGGTCGGAATATGAAAATGGTTTAAGTTCTATAAATCCTTCAGACGTAACGTTTTCTTGTAACGTCTAGAACCATTGTATTCGAGCAACGCGAATCCTGACCCGACATAGTGAACTATAACATTGACCACTATCTTTCAATTTTATTTCAAAAATAAATCTGAAATGCGAAACCAAATATTTCTAATAATCGAGACGTGCCAACGGCCCACTGACCTTCTCTTCAAATAAATTGTTGCCAGCACCGTTATTATCCTTCCTAACCATTAGAAACCTCCGTTTTTATGTTCTTCAACTTCGATAGAGAAATTGTTTTAATTATTTTTATCACAATAATTGTTTATCATTAGTTTTAATGGTTGTTTTTAAATTATGAACAATTGGATTTTTTACTTCTTCACACCACGATTTTTTTAAGATTCCATGAATTATGTATATAAATTTAATTATCAATTACTATAATTATCATACAAATTGTATAATTTCTAATTTTGACATTTTCTTTCAGGTAAGTTGCAGAACTCGTTCTCTAACAGAATAACTCATCTTTGTTGGATATAGACGCAACATTTTCAAATAAACACGCACATAAATAGAAGGTAGGAAGACACAATTTTTTTTACATTACATTTTTACAATGTAATCTTTACTTATCTGTGACAATGCCAACATAACTGGTGATTGGGTATTAAAAACTGTTAGTTATATTTACCGTACAGTTTCGAAAGCCCAGTCTGTTTGGAGGAAAATTTTGATACCATTAATTATTACCATTAATTATTTCATAACGTATGTGGCGACTATTTTCAATTAAAAAATAACAACTGATTCGTTTCATGTTACATGTAAACATCAGATCAACGAATTTGTTTAATATTTGGGTTTTATGCAGTCTTTGTACATGTAGAAAAATTAATGATTGAACCTGTGGATTTAATTAAATGAAAGTTAGCAGATATTTGTACACAAAGTTTGCAGAATTGTTCGTCAAATTTAGGGTTAAATTAAGAGATATTTTTGTTAAATTCTGTAAGAAATGCAGATGTAGTTTCTATCGTAGACACTTTCTTTTGGTAGAATTTAAAAATTTGGTATTTTTTTCGTGAACCCCAAAATAATATTAATAAATCGTTTTGCCAAAAATACATTTTTTTATATGCACTTTGAAATTTCTGATACATTTTTTAAACATTTATATTTACGTTAAAATTGCTTACTATTAAAAAATATGCAAAGAAAAAATTACATAAAACATTGTGAATATTAAGGAAACATCGTAAAAAATGTAACCTTTTTCCATTATTTATTTATGAATCGTTTATTAAAATGTTTTTAGGTGTTTTGCGAATAAAAACCCGTTTTAAACAAGCTTTGACATATACCGAAGCATCCTTCAAACACTGAAAATAATAATATGATGTAAATGTTAGATAAAATGGGATCCGAAATTTTCCATTGCATATATCGTAAAAAATTAATATTAAAAGGGTTGGCAACAAAATTTAGTGGTGCGAAGAATGCAAACAAACTAGGTGATTTTGCGCTTCTTTTTCATATGAAATGCCTCGACTGGTCAAATAATATCGGTTTTCTGGCATTTCATTAAAAAAGTTACTAAACCGTGAACCTGTTTGTGTAAGTTTTCGGCATAGTTTATTATTAATAATTTCCAATTGAAGAAATACGTTTTCAATTAAATTTCAGCTTTGAAAAAATAATATGTTATGTATTTAAAATTTGATATCCGAAATCACTAACATTATTGAAAATAACTAATAAATCTAACACGGAATAATATTAATGTATGAAAGAACTAAAAAATGGTGTTAATGTTAAAAGAAATCAATTAGTAACTATTTAAATCATATCATGCATACGCCGTTGATACAAAAAAAAACATTTCAGTAATATTGGAGTGAATCAGAGAATTTTTATAGTTTCAAACTTTTAAAGAATAATAAAATTATTCAGACGCAGACATATAGTTATTTTCTTTAAAATTTCGTTTATATTAATATCCATAAAAATAGATGATGTATGTAATTTTTATTGTATCCACAAAAGTGCTTACACAGACTTCCTTTACAGAAATACAAAAAGAAATATCGGCACACGAAATGGTATAACAACAATAGTACCACTTAAATGTACTACACTAATAAACTAAACCAAAACTAAAACCAAAACTAAAGAGACGCTATATAAAAATAGATGAACAATGCATGATTTAAAAACGATTTTAGTAAAGTTTCAATAAAAGTTCGTTTATGAGAAAATATGTTCTCGTAAAAATTTTTCAAATACCAATAATTACATTCCGTAGATTACATGCAAATTAGTCCGATATTAAAATGTTGAACAACTGTATTAAATGTAATCTCAGCGAGTATGCATGTAAATATTTTTTTTAAATAATATTAATTTCCAAGTAATAATGATTTCTTTTCCATCGCATTATAATCTAATCAGAATGTAAAAGTTGATGAATGAAATAGTATATTATCTCATAAAGGCGCAATTACCTATCTTAATTTCGCTTCGCTCGTGCGACAAACTTCGCACTCCTCGGAGATCTATATTTTTTAATATGACGTGCGTGGACTATGATTTGCGCCCAAATATTTCACTGCAGGGCGCAAAATCGAGTTGTACTCCCGGAGTATTAAAAAATTCTTTATAAGTATTTTAGATACTTTGGTAACAAATCGTTAAGAATAAGTGAGTTCGAAATAAAGACCTATAAAAAATTCTATTTTAGTTATGTTAGTGAACTTTTTAATGCGGTACAACTTGTATTAAATAGTTTCTTTTCAATAATTTAATGTAACTTACTAGTAAAATAATGAAGTAATTAAATAGTTGAGAGCACGTGACGAAAATAAAAATAAAATTTCAATCTAGAATGAATATAGTGACAGTATTTTAATGCCGTATAGAATAAAGAAAATTATCAGCGGATTTAAATAAAGATTTCAATGTTTTGTAGATTACATTATGAATATCATTGCAAATCCAAGTAGACGAAACTAAATAACGCGTATTATAATGAATTCTGAGGTCATTGAAGTTTAAAATGTACACTAAAAGTATATAGTTACGATAATTAGTGTCATCAAGTATTGTTGTGTTAACTATATTTCAAGCATTTTTACAAAACCTTTGATTACCAAGACAATACTTTGATCTCCATAACTTAACTTTTCTCTCAGCGTAATTATATAATTTATTGAAAACGTTTAGCACTATTTGATGACTAATGTTGACGTCAACACCTAATAATAGAAATTAATCATGCAATTATTTGATTCAAAATTGGGTATTATTATCAAAAAAGAAAGATTTTTAGTACACAAGTATACATTCAACAAAGAAAGAAAATTAAAAACAGTTAATGTTATATAGTTAAAGTCATATTTGACAAGGACAAGTAGTATTAATTGCATGAATTTTAAAATTTTGTATTACAACTTCACCGGTTGCACTTCTTTCATTTCAAGATTTAAGGAGTTACGAAAAAGTGCAGGAAAATCCGCCCTCAACCAGAAAGTAAAAAGGTAAATGGAACGCAGGTCATGCAAACACGATATCAAAAGCTAAATACGATGTTAGCATTTTGCTTTGTAGGGGAAATTATATGGCATAGGAACAAACAAATGTAACAGAGATACAGTTTCATTAAACAGTACGAAACGAGGCATTTCCCACGATTTTCCGAAAATATGCAAATCGCCTAGCACATGATAATTACAGAAAGTAATTACAAACAAGAAAATTAACAAACCATTCGAAACCAACATTCTCGTTCGCTCTCGGACGAAAATTTTAATTTCCATACACATCGCGTAGCGAGCGCCGTAATTAAAAAGTACCCACTTGACGCTTTTTTAGGTCGTTCGGGTCTCAATGGACGTTTCCTTCGGCATGCAAAAAAGCTACTTACGACCGCGTGTTGGCACGGGAGCTTTTTTCCGCTCGGCCAAAAGAAAAAAAAACGGAGTCGCTCCAAAAAACGTTTCCTCCGGTGAAATTCGAAAGACAATGAAAATATTCCGGCGCATCGCGGACAATGCCCAATTAGCACTTGCGTGGGCGGAACCAACGGTCAAGAGGCGAGTTTCTCTTTTGTAATCATAAATATCGCTTTTCAATGATGAGCAAGCCCGATCAAAACGAACGCATGCACGAGGTTCGAACAAATGCGCCGGGGTATGGTGGGCGGATACCTGCTTTTTTATACCCAAGAATCTGCCTGCCCACGTGCGCGCTGATTGGGTATTATCCGTAATTTTCAGCGTCTGTTATTTTCAGTCCTGGGGATCGTTACCGTTTCGGTTTAGCATTAAACGGATTCGATCGATATCTGTCTCAGCCGCTATGACAGTCTGTACTGAAAATCCAGGGAGATTACATCAGGTGTCATCGAAAATCCGATTCGACATGCGGTTAGATTATTGTAAATTTTGTTTGGTACCCAGTAACTTTTTATTCCGATCATGGCGAATTAATTCGACTTACGAATAAGTTCGCAAAGGAAGGAATATAAAGTCGAAATTAAGTAAATGGAAGAAGAATGTCTCCAAATTTGGAGAGGACGAGTACTTGTTCGAAAACTGGTATTATTTAGGGTAATGTTTGCCCGTATGGTCAATCCATTTCTACACAAAACCTTCTTGTTTCCATGTTTTTGTTTTTCGGCGCTAAAAAACCTGGACTATATTGCCTGGACTATACACGGAGAAAAATGACTCCGCTGGATTAGCTGATTCATATCAGCTAAAATTTTCGGCTGGAATTGCCGAAAATATATGTAATTTTAGCTGTTTTGATTCCGCTAATGTAGCCTTAACCCTACTCAATTCGCGCTTAGCTCTAAATTTCCGCTACATTAGCAGATTTGTTCCGTTAAATTTGCGGACTTTTTCAGTAAATTTAGCTGAAATTATCGGCTATCCCTAACGGAATTCCAACAGCTGTCCCTATAGGATAAAATTGGTAGAATCTGTGGATTTTTCGGCTGATTTTGCTGATTATTTTTCTCCGTGTAACAACCCGAGAATACAAAACTTGACTGTTCAAAATCGACACTTTAAAAACCAGACATTCAAAAACCCAACGTTCAAACACGTGACATTCAAAAACATGAATTCAATAATCCGCACAATAAAAAACGGAGAATAAAAAGAAAGGACAATTTAAAAACGAGACATTCAACTACCCGATATTCCTATTTTCGAAGTCGACATTTTCGAAGAATTTTTGTATCGTCAACTGTTTTAATACCGAGCTTTTGACTATCAGGTTTCTGAAGGTTGGAATTGTTATTATATTTTGAATGTCCGATCTTCGTTAGTTTAGAAAACAAGAATTCGAAACATAGCAATTTCAAAAAACTTGAATTTCGCGTTATTTATTGCCGGGTTTTTCAATGTATGATTTTTAAAGTGTCGGGTTTTTGAATGCCGGATATAACTATTGTTGGGTATGTCAATGTCGGGATTTTGATTATCGGCTTTTGGAATATCTGGTTTTCGGATTGTCAGGTTTTCGGTTGTCAGGATTTTGAATGTCCGTTGTTTGTAACTGTAAACACGCGATATCAATAAACAAAACGATTTCAAAACGTAATTGTTGTGTTTTTTAATTGTCGGATTTTTCAATGTATGTTTTTTAAAGTGTCGGGTTTTTTAATATCGGGTATAACTATTGTTGGGTATGTCAATGTCGGGATTTTAATTATCGGTTTTTGGAGTGTTTGGTTTTTGAGTTGTCCGATTTTTGGGTTGTCAGGTTTTTGAATGTCCGTTGTTTGTAACTTTGAATACGAGATATTAAAACACCAAACAATTTCAAAACGAGAATATTGTTTTTTTCATTGTCTAATTATAGGATTTTGGATTGTCTGGTTTTTGGGTTGTCAGGTTTTTTGGTTCAGGTTATTGGGTTGACAGGTGTTTTGGTTGTTAAGTTTTTGAATATGTCCGTTGTTTGTAACTTTAAACACGAGATATTAAAGCACCAAACAATTTCAAAACGTGAATATTGTTTTTTTTTTAATTGTCGGATTTTTCAATATATGGTTTTTAAAGTGAAAGGTTTTTGAATGCCGCGTATAACCATTGTTGGGTACATAAATGTCGGGATTTTGATTGTCGATTTCTTAAATGTCTGGATTTTGGGTTGTCTTGGTTTTGAATTTCCGATTTTTATCACGTATTCAAAAACGTAACAATTTCAAAACCTGAGTATCTTTCTTTTTTAATTGTCGGTTTTTTCAATATGTGGTTTTTGTACAGATAATAAGTGTCGAGTTTTTTAATGCCAGGTATATCCATTGTTGGGTATGTCAACGTCGGGATAATGATTTTTGGGTTTTTGGAATGTCTGGTTTGTGGGTTGTTAGGTTCTTGAATACCCGGTTTTTTTAAATATCAATACGAAATATTAAAAAACGTTATTCAACTACTTCAAAGGTTGGCGTTCGAAAGCAGGTATTAAAAAACAATAATTTCAAACCATGAATATCGGGTTTTGTAATTGTCTGGATTTTCAAATTATGGTTTTTAAAGTGTCGGGTTTTTTATTGCCGGGTATAACCATTGTTAGGATTTTGATTATCGGTTTTTTGAATGTCTGGTATTTTGGTTGTAATATTTTTGAATGTCTGGTTTTTTAACTTTAAATACTCGATATTCATAAACGATATTCAATTAATTCAAAACTTGAAGTTACAAACAGGTAGTAAAAACGCAACAAATTCAAAACGGAAATATCGTCGTTTTTAATTGTCGGTTTTAAAGTATCAAGTTTTTAAGTAGTTTCCTTAAATAGTTACGCGAACCATTTTAAAGTAAAATTTATAACTAACATTTTAGTTATACAATGAGTGACTTCAAATAACAAAAATTATAAAACAGTTTAATTACTAATATACTAATTTTTGCATATATTACATATTAATTACATACGGTTTTTCTTAGTATTATCTGAAAAATTATTATAAAATTTTAGAATTAATATGATCGCGCATCGATTATTTCTAAATTCTTAAACAGTTTTACAATTTTTGTTATTTACAGTCTCGCAGTGTGGTAGAATCTAGTTTATCCTCCTGTAGTAAACTAGACTATTCCCTTTACTTATACTACCCGATATGTAAACACCAGAACTTGATAAGTAACTATCTTAAATAGTAAAATGCCATTTTCGCCGAATCACTGTGAAGAAACTTAATCTAAACTTGGTAAAAAGCTCAGTTGAAGGCACCCTGTGAACACTCTTTCTTTGACATAGTGTCATGATATGGTAAAATTTGTGTGTTATAAAAATTAACAATATGAAAGAATTGTTGGACTTGAAAGATCGCTCCATATTTTCAAGAGTTGCAAGTTGTATTCTATCCTTCAAAAGATACGTTTCAAGGGCTGCTTTGTATTCATCGCAATATTTTGCAGAAAAGGAAGCAACAGACCGTGAAATTTTCTATATATCGTTTCCATGTGAATTATACTATTATTGACAATTGCAACAATTTTTATCAGAACAAGAATTCATTTACTCATTTCTCTCTGTGTACGATTAAAAAACCTGTACAAGCATTACACGGTGCGTAGTAGTCAATCAAGTGTATTATTTGCTTGATTTTTGTAATAGTCGATATAACCGGTCGAACTTTTTACTTTTATGTCGGCCAATAATGTTAATAAATTCACAACTTTTTTGGGGTGGAAAATGGATAATTGAAAAAGTTTATAAAAGAGTAGAATAACGAAGTTTCTAACATTTTCACGATCGGACACCAGTTTTTTTGAACTAAATGTTTTTCTTACAAATCTCAATGTTTTGCTGAAATCTAAACATTAAATCAAAATTTAATCTCTAAAATGTTAACACTAACTGAAAATTTGTGAGCTTCTTTAACAAAAATGCTAGGATCGAAATGTTATGTAAGGAATTTTTAGTAAGGTTCTCTAAGCGATATTTTGAGAAATTTTTGTTTTCAATATTTCAAACATTTTCTACAAATTCTGAAAAAATATTGGCACATTTTTTGACTTCTAAGCATTTTTTGTTCTTTATGATTATTTAGGAAAGTTCATTGTTTGCGAGGAAAAAAAATCAAAATATAAATAAAATAACTATGATATTTGAAATTTCATTCCTCGAAAACTATGAACTTTTTGAAGAAATTCCAAACAACAAAAAATTATTACATTTTTTCATTGAGTCAAAATTTTTTCAGAATTTTTCGTAAATATTTAAAATTTTTGTTACAATTTGAAATGAAAAACTGTCCATATCGTTTACAAAATCTTAAAAAATGTTAGTATATACCTCGAAGAATTCTAAGAATATTTTGTTGAACCCAGCACTGCTTTTCTTTGAGGTTATATTGGAATGATATGATTCTTTTAACACAACGTAAAACTCAATCAAAATGTCTTATAAAAAATTTCTCGCATCTCAATTCAACATGAAATGAGTTATCATAATTTCAACGCATTGATATAATATTGACACATTTCGCGCTAATCGTTAAATAAGTTGATCTTATGGAAAATCTTATATCTTAAACATTATGATATTGATAGAGTAAATTTAATTGGCTATCAATATATGCTTTGAACACGATTTGGAACTAATAAATATAAAACTTGGAAGTCGCATAATTTTAAAACCATTTTTAAGGTTATGTTTCATTAATATTCAAATTCACAACTCAAATGTAGCACATTGGACTAAACTGTTACATCGTGAGTTCAATCACCTATCCGAGTAGCGATTTTCCAGATAGTTTTCAAACAGCAGCTCCCAATGAGTAACACAAGCCAGTCGTTTGTTTACATTTTGAAATTTTGTTTATCATGAGGGCATCGACTCATAGACTCTGCTCTACTTAATGTATGTTTCTGCAGTTTCTTCCCACATTCTGGATTAATCTGAATATTGCATCATGTAAAGACAATCTGCAGATCTCGTACCATAACCTCCTAAGTATACAAACTTACGATTGTTTCTAGGACAATTCCGTGGAATGAGAAGTAAACACAACAACAAAAATTCGACCTATATTCTAGACATTTTTTCTTTGCCGGAAATACGATCCATTGGGGTAAAGCACAAAAGATTTGTGATATAAAATTCCTCTTTTCGTGTCTCACAATTTATAACAGAAAAGTTTCTAATATCTCATTTAAAAACTAGGAAGTTGAATACATCATGAGATCTTTTTTAATAGATATACCAACATCACCTTCGAGGATGATGCCCAACCAGATCTGGCATGAGGTGTCAATAAAAATCTCATTCGCTATTAGGATTGATAAGATTTCATCTCATCATTTTTGCACCAAACTACTTATTACTTTTAATATTTCTTTTCTACAAAAAATGGAATTTTCTACTTACGATAGGCATAAAACGTGAAAAAGTTTCATATATATCTTGATAAATAACATAAGATGATTTGAGATACGAATTCTTCTTAGGTCTCATATGAGATATATTCCTTTGAGATTTATAGAAAATCGTTCATCTCCAGCATTGTCTTATTTTTTACACGACATCTCATCACTTTTTATTTCATGAAAGGTTGGAATATCTAATTTAAGACCTATTGGAAGTTGAATATATCAAATGATCGCTCTTACAAGATATCATGCGAACATCACCGTCGCAAGTGATCTCCAGCAAGATCTCAACTGAGATCTCATCAGAACATATTCATTATATAGTACGTATCGCCTAATAATTTCTCAATAAGATGTCACCCCTGATTAGAGGTTCGCTTTAATCTGAAAACCTGTTCATCAGAGAGACTCATCAATTTGATTCCTATTCGAGCATAAAGACGATTATATCATTACGCCTGATTACGATAGCGAGTGCAATCGTATATATCGATAATGATTACCGGTTTTTGTTCCAATGTACTTTTACGATTCCGCAGACGATGTAGCATGAGAGATAACGGCTATTTTTCGACGGATCTCCATCCCGACTTTATTGTAGTCTCTCGGGTACGTGCAATTTGTTCCGGAGTATTCTCGATCGAGATTTAATAACCTTACAGAGGGTTTAAAACATCGGTATCGGTAGGGAGAGATCTGATTAAAATTCCTTCGTTAATCGGGTTTTCAATTATTACCGGGTTATTTATGATCCGATCCGGTCGAAACGGGGTTAGAGGAAACGTGATAAATATGGGAGTTTATAAGGAAAAATGGTTATTATACGCCGTTTTTCTGACGCGCTCGTGACTTCTTCGACGGCGTTCGGATAATGATTAATCCATTGCTGGTGTTTTATGGCGAGTATCCAAACGACGAAATAAACGTGAGCTTGTTTATCCCGACGTATCGCTTTTTGCAGGTTGTAATTGGATCGTTGGTGTCGTACATGCTTTTTGTTTTTTTTTTTTTGAAGCATTGGCTTAATTTATTGTGTTGAATTTCAGGAACTGCCGTGACAATGACGTTTAATTACGGCTGGAGCAATTTTGTTTATTAATTCGCTTATGGGAAGTCGGTCATGAAGTAATTGACGGTCCAACCGACAATTTAATATTCGAAGGAAAATTATCAGTGTATGATATACAAGAGCGAAATAATTGATTTTTTTTCGTCTGAGGATTCCAAGCTTATTGATTTTTTTAATATATTTTGTATTACGATTATTAACCTTTTATTCCTTTGTACACAAGCACCATAATATTAATTTCAATTTTAAGGATTTTTCTTTCGAAAGAAAGTGTCGGAATGGTAGTAATAACGTACTTATGATTTTGTTATTTAAACAAAAAAAAATAAGCATTACACTAATTTCCTGACGAATAGTCTGCCAACTTCCTGTTATATAACCTAGTCATTTTTGCATCATATATTAGCAGACCTTCAAAAATAATCTAATGATAAATTTAATAGCATCATCAACATCCAGGTTGTGGCCTCGAAATTTTGGGACCTTCTCAAAAACTCGACAATTAAAAACTCCATTTAGGTTGTTTAGGATTTTTTAGGTGTTTTCGAAATTTTTACCAAAATGTTATGAAGTTTCCAGACGACTAAAACTTGTGTATTTGAATATCTATAAGCTTCCAAATATTATGTATAACAAATTGTTTATATTTGGAGCTAATTTCTTCGATTCACGTTTTTTAAAACGTTATATAGTAACAAACAATTCTACATTTATTTTATATTTTTATATACTGTTTAAGTTATCTAAGAAATAAAAAAAAATATGTAAACTATAAAAGTGTTTAGTTTTCTTGGAAAAAAGACATTTATAAAAAATTTCAAAAACTAATTTTTAATAAGAATTTTATAACATATTTTAAAAAAACGGCAGACTTTTTGTGTTGGAATATAATCCTTTGAAAAATAATGAATCGAGAAAGATCACCTTTTCGGGTCAGCAACTGCTCTTCGTGTTGGAATTTTCATGATATTGATCTAAACTTGAACTGCGGTGCTGCTTTTGATGTGTAGATAGTCACCTGTGGCGTAAATCCTTGATGTATGAGGAGATTTCTAAATAAACAATTTAGACATGCTGTTGATCTGGATCAATAGCGTTTATTTGATTATATTGCATATATACGTATTTATTACAAAGAGTATAGAACATGCTCTTAGTATAATGAGTATTATACTATTTATCATACCTTTCATATCTTGTATTCTTGAATTTTCGATGACATACTATTAAAAACTACTTAAACATAATAGCACATTGTTTATCTCTTCTTTTAAACTGAAAAAAAAAATATTTCCGAATGTAGAAGTATAAATTTATTTGACGTAACAGCTTCTGCAAGACTATACCGAAATCGATAAAACTCTATAAAAATGGGCTAATATAATTCATGCATAAATCGAAAAACATCAGATTAAAATTGTTTCGTTAATCGCCAGAAAATTTCAAATTATTTGATAGTTGCACAAAAACCTAGTGGTTAAACTTTTTGGAAATAAAGAACTTTTCATGCAAAATTACAGAAATCGTTTTTTAAATAAGATAATATTTTGAGAGAAATTTTCTTCACTTTTTTCAGAATAAAAAACCACGGCAATTTTCTAGTATTCTCGAGTTCGGAAAAGTTAATTTCTTCAAGACATTATTTATCCTTGGGACAATTAATCACTGGCATAACTAACGACTTCGCAGTTTTATTTGTTCAGGAATACAAGACTCCAAATTACCCTCTAATTCAGACGAAACCAGACGGTTCTAGAAATACCTACTATCCCGTTCATCGCTCCTTTAGAATAAGTAGTTTTGAGATTTATCGGGACTCTAATGTGGAACAAAGAATTTAATGCGTGTTTGTCTTAGGAAACGGAGCATTTCTTCAGACAATCCTTCCGCAAAGTCTGACTTGAATCTTGATATTGGACTTCATCGCAAACTTCTACGTGAAATTGTGCTCAACTGACAGGAATTGTTTTGAAAACTTTAGTTATTTGTTTGGAGACACGTTTTGGAATAATCGCTATTATATCATATAATAACTAACATTTTTTGAATATTTGCAATAATATTTGTAAACATTTAAAAAAGTCCAGTAATTTCAAACAAAAATGTAAAAAAATGACTGAAAATATGGTGTCGTAAAGGCAGGCACTAAAACATTTAGAAATGTTTTAATCCTGTCATTGAAAGTCAAGTTTCAAAACGTTTTTAGTTGATATAGAAATACATTTTAATTTTTTAAAATTTGATTCACAGAAAATAGAAACGCGATTCAGGATATTTACCGACAAAGACGTTAAAACAATTAATTCATGTAGAAAATTAAGATACACTAATCCATATCTCATTTATTGACAAACTTAACCTTATTATGAAATTCTATAAAACATGATGTAACACACCTTAATTTTCGAGGATAAAAGTTTCTAATTCGTTCCCTTATCGTTGAAAAATTTGGACATTTTTGTATTTTTTTTGTATTTTATTCTTGCCAGCATTCTGACCAATAGCTTAATTCATTACTGACGAGTGCGAATAATGTCTTAATTCAACATGTTCTAACATTTTCCACCTCTTTATCTTTTGCACTGAATTTGGTGACAAAACTATAAACAAATATTGAAAAAAAATCACTTTAAACAAAAATGTTGTCAAATATTGTATCTAGAGGTTTTCGGGGCTGCTAAATTCAAAATGGCGGATCCAAAATGGCGGACACAAAATAGAAAATTTATGGGATTTACTTAAATCTTATTCCTCGAAGGTTTTCGGGATCGCTGATTAAGAATTTTAGCTTAGATTTTCAAAATTCACAACTGTGGATCTAAAATAGCGTACCACGGAATCAACAATTAAGCGGATTTTCATGAAACTTATTTCTTGGGGGCTCTTGGAGTCACTGATTACCATTGTTATATTGGGGTTTCCAAATTTAAAATGATGGATCTAATATGGCGAATGTCAAAATTAAAAATTGATAGGATTTGCTTGAAAAATGTTTTTCGGGGTTTTTTGGGGTCGTTGTTTCCCAATATAATGTTAGATTTTTAAAAATTTAAATGGAAGACACAATAATGTATTAATAATGGCAGATTGAATAATAAAAAATAAAGCCACGTGATTAATTTTGGACACGAAAATTTTAGGCGTCGAATTTTGTAAATTTAAGGTTGTATTCGTAATAAATGACCACGAAAACTCCCGAGTAACAAGTTTTAAGCATATCAGATAAATTTTGACATTTCGATGCATCATTTTGGGTTCCAACATTTTGAATTTGCGAGTCCGAAATCCGAAAATGTATCTAAACGTACGTAATAATTATAAACTAAATATCCTTAAAAAATATGTAGGTAATATTTTCTAAAATTCTTAGAATGAAAATTGAAGAGTGACATTTCACTCCAATAAATTCAAAGTGTACATTCGGAATAAGTAAATATCGTGCCAAAAAATGTTTTAAATTATTTAAATTCAGATTCCTTCGACTACATTTGCAATTCTTCGCGTTTCAAGATTTACCAAGTGAGCCTCATCAGTAATTCATGATGTTTGGATTCCTCATGAGGAACGATCGAGCTCGTCGATAAGTCACACCCGTACGGGTCGCTGCACTTCCGTCTACATCATCAGGCTTAAAACAAAAGCACACGTAACACGTGGAATCGATATACGCTTCAATCATCGAACATCGAGTACCCAAAACCAAACCTGAACAAGTAACATGAACACGTTTGGATGTACAAATTTGTCACTTAATATATATAGACACAAAAAGGCGTGTTTACGTTCGAGCACGATGTGCGTGTTAGACACATAACGGAACATAATTTTTACGTACACGAAGAAGCGTGCCTCTAAGACTATTGTTTTAGACACGAAAAAGCTTGTCTTCTATATCGTGAGATTCGTGTTTCATGTCCAGAGAAACCACGAAAGGGTGCGAAAGTCCACTTCGATTTTTATTCTGCAGATATATTCTCACTCGTATACAGTCGCATACCGCCGCAATGAAATTCGGAGTGGCCTTTGCGTCTTTCTTTGACGCAGAAACGTGCGGTGAACCTGTGATTTTTTTTCTGTGAAATTTGACTTTTATTTGAGTTTCAATCAATAATAAAAATGACTGGGAATAATTTATTCCCATCGAATTATATAAACAATATAAATGATAGAAATTAAGGTCCCTATAATCAACAAATATGAGTTGAAAAATGTAAATATGTTTTTATTGTATTGTTAGAAAAATTCTTATTTCTTGATGATGACAAATATAAAATTTTTAAGAAAATTCTTTTGGTGTGTTTTTTTTAACAACAAAAAATATAGGACCAATCTCGAAAGATTCGATGTAGCAGGAGTCGAAATCGAGACCTATTGTTTACCGGTCACTTGATCGTAAATTTGCAATAATATTTTCGAAATTTGGAAGCAAAAACTGCGCGGAACAAAGAAGTTTAGGTTTCACACAAACCAGGCTTGTGTTCAATCTAAACGTCGAAGTTTGTATTGGGCATAATCCATGTTTGTGTTTGTGTTTGTGCTCTATCAAAACTTATTTTAAAATACGTACTAAGTTTGCAATCGGCATAATAATTCTAACTTGCCTGGAGCCCAATCTATTTTTTCCCATGTAAATTTATAATTATTTAGACGATATACAAATGATCTTTTTTATGAATAGTATATACAAATTATTTAATTTTTTAATATTTTCTAAAGTAAAACATAACAGAACGATATAAAAGATCATTTGGTTGTGTCATTTAAAATATTTATGAATAACGAGTTCGTTGTATACATTCTTACTGCCAAATTAATTGTTAACAGACATGGACCCCTATTAATACGATTATAAATTTTTGTTTTTGCAAAGTTATAATTATTCATCTGGAGTAATTATTTTGGTAACTATTCAATGACTATAATCATTTTTTTGCGGGAGTTAACTAAAATTAAGATAAAACTAACTTTTTTTTTTATTTCGAATATTTTACCTTAAAACTATTTGCAGTATTACAAAAATTTGAATATCTCGACGCTGTTATTGGAAATGTTTAAATAAATCAATTAAACTATTAGGAAAGGGGTAAAATACGGGCCACCTATAGTGTAAAAATGCAACTATTTGCAGAAAAGATATATTCCTCAGTGGAAAGGCCACGTGTTTTTCAGCAAGGATTTCCCCCCTGTTTTTAATAGTTAAATTATTCTCTATGTCTGAAACGTTGATTATGGAAACTATAAATTTACTTTCTATTAATACAAAAAATGGGTTTTTCAGCGAAAAGGAGTACAATAAAATGAAGCCCTCATATAAATCTCTAATAAACACCTTAATACGAGTTTCTTAAAAAAATACACTATAATAATTATCTACACAAGCCGATAGGAAATTGAACTAATATTTTAGAAAATGTATGGATTCATGAAAGGATAGAAAAATTAAACACGTTTGTGCACTTGAACACGTGCAAATATTTCGAACAAATGGCATAACTGCATATATTTGTAAATTTTCATAGTTCTCTACATATTTATGATACATATTATGCTCATTACAAAGTTTCGTAACATTTATTTACTATGCTAAACTCCACGCATATACTACATACATGTATCATTTGGAGAGACCGCAAGTACGCATACATTTAACTGTATCAAGATTCCCTCCGCCTTATGTACTCTCGAAATTTTCTGGAGTGAAAAATCACTCTTTAAGAAATGAAAAGTAAAACAAGATTACGAATTACTATTGTTACTATCGAAGAGTAAAAGATAACCCTCGATTTTATTTTAAAGTTTAATTTTGATATTCTGGTTGTAACGTGTTAAATTTTTAAAAACTGATATTCGGTTTGTAATCAACAAATCCGAGAGCAACAAGTATCA
The DNA here is from genome assembly GCA_030407085.1 of Trichopria drosophilae. NCBI lineage: Eukaryota > Metazoa > Arthropoda > Insecta > Hymenoptera > Diapriidae > Trichopria > Trichopria drosophilae. Next base: position 188,949,923 of record CM059583.1, on the reverse strand, counting down.
ATGGAATCAAATCCATTTTTTATTAAATCAACAAACCGTTGGATTTAACATTTTGAATTTCGTAACACTAATTTTCTATTTTTATTCAGTGACGTTATAAATCCTATGTTAATAACTTTTAGTTTATTGTATTTAGTATAATGTTGAACAATAAGCGTATATTGGTATATTTTATTTATTTGTTAATTATATTTTTTTGTAGTTAAACATGTCAATTTTTCTCAGGAAATGATATATTAAAGCTTAGAAAATTTTGAAGCGATATCGATGACGTCGAGGTTTCTTTTTCACTTATTGTTGTTGTTTTACTATTTCCCGCATATAATATCTATGACGGATATAAATAACCGCTCAAAAATATCTGGGATTCAATATTATGAAACGTATATTCAAAAAATTCAGTACGTCGGCCCCAAAATGTTGTCCGAAATGAACATTTGTTTCTCAAATTTCATGATCCCTTACTAAAACAATCAGATTTCTCATCTTCAATAAATGCTAAGAATTAAAAGTTCTTAGAATTAAATAAGGAATATACGGGGATTTTTCATTTTTTTTTTGTTGAGAAATTTGTTATCTCAAATTTTTGAAACTTTTCAACAATTTCCGAAGAATTCAGAAAAAATTCTAGCATGATGAATTTTAAGATGTTTGGCTTCTTTGCAATTTTTTATAAAAGATGCTTTTTCGAGAAAAAAATAAACATGTATATTTACATATACATAATTTTCAGTTTTTTTCCTAGAAACTTTTACAAAATATTGTCAAAAACTAAAAGTTTTTCAAATTTATCAAGAAATTAACTAGAATTTTTTCAGAAATTTTCAGAATTTTTAATTATTAAAAAAATGTTAGATAAATGTTTCAAAAATGTCTTCCAAAGAACTTTTCATTCTTATCATTTATATGAAAGAGCTGTTTGTTTTATAGTTAGGGCATCCAGATACTTCTCAAACAAATTTTCACTTCGGAGCCATTTTACGAACTACTATATTAAATTTTTGAATGAAGCATATATTTGGTATAATAAAATAATAAATGTATAACACAAATTAATAAATATATATTGTTTCATAAGTAAAAGTTTTTGAAAGTTGTTTGGTTATACTTTTCACAAGAAAAAATTGTTTGTAATACTTCACTATTTTAGACATTTCTGTTTTTCGCGACTATTATTTTAAAGAATGTAGATTCACTAAATGTAATCAAAAGTATTAAAGTATAATAAGCTCAGACAAAGAGAACTCGCATAATAATAGACAGAAGGAAAATAAACTGGTATATTCAATAGTCATGATAAAAAATATAATTTAATTCTAAAATTCTATAAAATCTATAAATATTACTACAAATAAAATAACTAACAGCACATAATGTTAAATATTATCGTTTTAAAGACTACCAAAAAATGGAAAGCAGGGAATGTTAAAACAAAAAATAACGGAATACTGAAAGAAACGCTGAAAATATACAAAAAAGGAAATGAGAACAGAAAAATGACAAATGAAAATATGACAGTGAAAATATGAAAGAAAACCAGTGTAAAACTATGCTGAATCACCCTCAAACACTGTCATCTCTACATAGCGATTGTAGATAAAAATATATTAAAAAGCAGTGAAATATATGACCTGAGGAATTCATCTAATTAAGAATTTCCAAAATGAAAATTATTATCAGAAAAGACTACATAAATGTTATCGATCTTGCATCGAAACAAATGGAAAAAAAATTCATTAATTATATCAATTTTTCTGAAAGTTAAAAAATTTAATTAAAACTGGGAAATAAGAGGTAAATCACGAGCATTCATCGGATAATAAATAATATATAAATAATTATTTGAAATGGCCGTCGATATTTGCATAATGAAATCCGTAATTATACGAAAACGAATTTCCTTGATAAATAATTTAGTTGATTCTGGTACGGACGACTGCTGCTATTTTCACTCGTGTATATCGGAATTCAATTTAATATTAAATCGATTGAATCGATTTCGCTGAGCAGGTGTTATTTTTTTATTAGTCCGGTTTTATTTATGACTATGCTCGGTAAGTGCAATTTCATTCGCACGTCGTTTACGACTCCATCGTAAAAAGCGTTTTTGTACATTTAAAAATGGGGGTGCGAATTGCGAAATTGCGAGATTGATGTTCGCCGATGTATTACCGATTCGAGTTCTTCAATATTATTTATCGAATACCGCTGGCTGATATTATTTATGGATATGTTTTCTTATTTATTCCTACACGACATCAGGATTAATATGTATTAATTCCAGTAGCGTCAACAAAAATATAGTTTATTTTGGAGTTGCTTTCATACTCTGCCGCATTGCATTTATCGGTCGCTGTATCAGCTGCTGGTACGTTTAATCTTCCTCCAAGCACGTTAAGAGTACACAAGCTGAATGTTGACGCTATTCAGTTTCGAAATCCGTATATTGTTGAATGAAACCATATACTCGCATATTTAGATGATAAAAGTGATAATATAAGAAATAGAAATGAATTAAAAGATGGTATTAGGTTTTTATATTCATTATTTTATAAAGGAATCATTATAATAAAGATCTAACTTACAGGAGATCATAAATCCTTTGCATTATCATAAATAACGTATATTGTTAAGTTGGAACAGCTTCAAGTATGGTTAGACCCTAAAACCGTCGTATTTAAGAATTTATTGAAACTTTTGTCTGAACTTTATTAAATAATAATACGCATGTCTGTTAGTTCTGAAAATGTTATATCCTTTAGTAGCTGAGATCCCTGTTAGAAAATCTGAATAGTTTTTATGGGCACAACCCAGAACAGAAACCAGCCAATTTTACTACCCAAAACTTGCTTCCTAACTTCTAGCAACAAATTGGTTGACAAATTGCCAGTTAATGCCCATTTTAAACCAGACTAGCATCAACCTATCTAGATTTTGCCCAGTTTAGCTGCCTGAAAAATATGGTCTTCATTTACCATATTTATGGCTAGAAACTAGCAATGAAATGGACATATATTAAAATGATCTTACCTCAATAATAACCTACACAGTTTGGATTAAAAATATATCGCGAATATTATAACAAATGGTCCTCTCTGCATATATACGTGAACGTGTTAAAAAACATCGCAATATTGCTAAAATAAAAAATAAACTAGAGATTTCAATCAAGATTTTCAATCTGAAAACTGGCCAATTTTTACCCGGTTTTCTACAATAACAATGCGAAAACATAAACCAGTCAACTATCGAGCATAATCTCGTCGAGTTTTTGGCCATAAAAAATGGCTAGATTCTGGTCAAATGGCGCATTACCACAGGAAAACCAGCTACAAATGTTGGCCAAAAACTGTGCAGAAACCAATAAAATTGGGCATAAACCAGCCAAATATGATTGATAAAAAACGGTTATTTTCATACACAATGGTATGCCTACCATAACTTCAAGTACCAAAAGAATTGTAGACATGACGGGAATTTTCTGCCGCCGAAAACCCAACTGATGGGAAGTTATTGAAAAATCAGTCTGAAATAATTTAAGTAATGAGGAATTCTATTTATCAAGCTCGTAATTAATTACCGTTCGATGTAAAAGTTGTAGTCCATCAAAAATCAGTAAACTGAGAAATTTTACGAAGCCAGAAAGGGGTGATACGATGTACAAAACAGACGGCAACGTCGCTTTCGATTATCTTTGTATGGATTTCATATCCTTTGATCTTTAAGAAAAGTCAGGTTTTTTCGATCTTGTTGATTTTTGTTGCACTTTTCCTTTCTTAACAATACTTTTTATAATAATTGTTTTTGAGGGGCGTGGCCATGTGCCCCCTATATACGTATACATAACGAAAAATAATGTTACCACATATCTGTGCTATGTTATTCACTAGGATAATTTTTTTAACATTAAGTATATTCATAACTTATTCGATGCATCAAGTGCTTCATATTATTTATTTATTGTTATTTTTATATCACTGATAACAATTTCGACATGTAAAAGTTTACTATGTTTTTGACGTAGATAGTTAGGGTCTAACTACCTTAATATTTCCAAAAAGTGACCAGAAAATATTATATTTATTTCACTTTTGACATTATAATGACCCTTGTAGAAAGTTCCTTAAAATGTGTCCCATGGCCATACATGAACTTTCAATTCCCAGGTGGCTCCTAATAAACCAACATGGATAGGAACTGCCTGGAACTATTCCTAAGTATTTATTTTTCAGTAGTTACAAGAAAACTAAGCTTTTAGTATTGAAATTAAGAAATCAAGTGTCAGAAAGTATTCATGACTATTCAATTAATAGAATTAATTCTACTCTCGTTTTTTGTTTAATTTGTAAGAGTTAGTATTACGAGTCAATAGTAACTTTCATAGATTATTCATTGTACTATTCTCATTAATGCAAAGTAGTGACTAAATGACAGTGTATAATGACTAAAAAACTTAGAGTATAAAGGATATACTTTACTGATCAGATTTGACTCCCAATCGTACCGTGATTATTTTGTTAAATTCTTAAATTTTTTAAAACTTTTTCAAGTAATTGATATTTCTGTTTCTTTCTGTGATTTCATAGATATCAGAATACGAAATAAAATTTGTAAAATAAGATTTATAAGTATAAGGTGATCTATTAGTATGTGTACTTGTAGAAACTTTGGTAATACAGTAGGACCTCTCTTATTCTAATTTTCCCCTTACCCCCACTTATTTTGTTTGCGAGCTTGTGATTCGTGGACAATATTTTTTGTTGACTTTTCGTGTGATAGTGGGAGAAGACTTGTGAGGGAAACGATTAGAATAAGAGAGGCTGGACAATTAGAATAAGAAAGGCAATTAGAATAAGAGAGGTTCAAATAAGAGAGGTCCTACTGTACATAAATCTCAGCTCATTTTTATGACGAAAAAAAATAAAAGCATCAAATATAAAAAATGTTGTATTACATTGATCTTGTTCTTTTGATATTTAACGCTAATGAAATGGACACAAATCGTGTCTATGTATGAATTTGTCAATTCTTAACGGCTTTTTAGTAAATGTGTTCATTTAAAATTGAGATTAATTAATGTGTCAAACCCACGAGACTCACTGAAATTAAATTTCAGTTTCGAAATTTTGAGTCAAACAAATCAACTTATAATTTTTTTTCGTTTCAGAAATTTCAATTATTAATTATGTTGACATATATAGTTTCTTAAATTTCATATAAAACATATATAATAAAAAGAGGACACGCTGTGGATGTGTGTGGACAATTACTACATTACATGTCCATTAAACGTCCACGATGATGCATTTTTAGATATCAAACTGAGTGTCCAGCAATATGTAAACTAAACGTAATTTGAACCTAGAGTAGACATTGTCGTATGTACATGAAATGTTCAAAGATTTGCAGAGATGCATTTACATTAGACGTTCAATTATGTCCTTTATTCGTCCCTGAACTAATGGACGTCAAATGAAAGTAATATGCAGATCCATTATACGATCACTATTTGATAGGATATAGTAGCCAAAGTATTGTTATTATATTAGTGTATTAAGGTCCATTTATTAGATTTCACATGCGACGAATTTTACGAAAAATTCTTTTCAAAATTTGACCTTGATTATGATATATCAAAATTTTCATTAGATTTTGCAATTAATAAATTTGAAAAAATTCGGCACTTGAAAGAGCATTAAAGGATATTAATCATTTCAACTGAAAATTCTTTCGTAATATTTGTTAATGGACAAAATAAAGTTTTATACGAGACAATAATATTTACTTTGGAACATTTCACGTAAAATGTTTATTTATTTATATAGCATAGCTTACTTATCATAATTGTTAATATTCTAAAAATGTATAATAATTACCACATTTCAATACGTTTTATTATTTTCCATACGATAAAAATTAAATAAAAACTAAAATAATTAATGGTCACCGAGTAAAAAAGTGACATACAAAAGCAGACTAACAATAAATGTTAAAAAAGAAGTGCAAAAAACTAAAAAATAAATCGTGAACGTTGAAAGAAAAGATTAATGAATTTAATTCATGAAGGTACGAGCGTAAAAAGTATTTTATAACAGTCGTGAGAAAAATAGGCAAAATAAACAATCCAAAACTATTATTACATTCACTCGCTTTCGTTTGATTAAAGACTCGACGGTATTTATATGAATACACGAAAAAAAATTAATCCCATTCCTACATTTTTCTTTCTCTACCGTGAAAATTCCACGGTTTCATATTTTCATTCGTCGGCTCATATAATTTAAATGAAAAAACGCGTAAAATATGATAATTTCGTATCCATTTAAATCCGTTACTACGAGGAGAGAATGAACAGATTTTTTATTAATACGGACGTTCGTTTGAGGTTCAATGCATGAAGCGTTTGACAGTCAAATTTACATTACATTATTTAACGTCGAACGCATAAATTAGAAAAAAATAATCAAATTCGTCGGAACTTTCCATCGGGTTTATTACGTCAAATTCGATATTTAGTTATTTTAGGCGTTTTATTTATGTCGAACATTTAACTACCACAGGATAAGATATTCATCATAAGGCTACGGTGAATTGCGACGTGTTACGATCTTATTTTTGAAATACGGTCTTTTTATGATTATTAAAAAACGAAGTTTCGTAATTTATAGATCGACGTTGAAAAGAAAGTCACGACCTCATAGTACACGATTTTATTAAAACAGTAATTTCGCATTCATTTTTGTGGGCTCGTCGTCCCGTAGGTGAAAAAATTGTGACATTGATAATAATTCAATTCACGTTTGAATTGCCAATCGATGCACGAGTAATTCACCGTGACAAATGCTTCATTCATGTCGGCACCAGTGACATGTTTATTACCGTAATATATACTATAATAGAATTACTCGTACATTAAAATTCTTTAGTCGTTCTTTTTTTTTCGTTACCGCTACAAACAAGCGTTAAATTTGTATTTGTTCGCCAACCATTTCAAACGAATATTTGCATTAATTAAAGGAGAATTTTATCTAAGTGTTTTACTCGGATTTTCCTTGTCCCTGGGCTCAGGGGCATTTGGAAGACGATAGTGTCCGATTACCGAATACTCCCCACGTTGAAACTTTACTCCGATGGACTTGGAATTTAAAAAGTAGATCATCCGGTAAGCGATACAAACTTTGGTCGTCGAGATGGATTTTCTGAGAAAGTGGCTAGTTTCGAAACTGCAAAATCACTTATCTCAATCGATTTAACGGCATTAAGGCGGAATCTGAATAATCCCCGTAAAAACCAATTGGCCGGGACCACTTAAAGTATCGGCGTTATTAAAAGTTACGTTCGCGCCCGCATAAAATCCCCAAGAGGGACTTTCGAGGCTTGTCGCGAATAGCTTTATATACCAGAGAATTTTTTAACCGACGATTTTTATTATTTCGTTCATCCGTGCAACACAATTTTCCAGTCGGACGAAGCATTGTTTCATTTCCATTCCTGCATATTTTCAACCTAATGGATAGTTAGCTTTACTTCTGTCGGCGTTACATCTACATAAAGAAATGCATTCGTCGCACCAAATGCGAGAAAGCTCCCAAAACTGCATTTCCTTGTGCCATATTCGTCCGTGTACGAGCAAGTTTTAATAGGTTTCGAACACAATTTTCTGATATGGAAATTCAGACGTGGACTTTGAAACGAATCATTTTTGCATTTTCCGTTTCCGTGGTAACTGCAGTGTTTAGCTTTCAAAGCGAAGTTTTGACAGATACTGTATTGGCGCTGTCTCTCTATCAACATTTCGAAAGTATTCATCTGTTTTTCTCACTTGCTTTGATTATGGGTATAATATATGTCAATAAATCTTATATCACTAAAATTGAAATAAAAAACTATTCCAAAAAATACTTTTATCAACAAAAAAAAAAACACAAATAATTTACAATTTCCTATGCTTTTAACCTAATTTTTTTTTATCAGACTTTGAATACACATATCTATTCGAATTTAATTATTTTGTTTTTATTTGATATAAACGTATTAGACACACTAATAGAATCTGAAGCATTAATATACGAGACTGGCACACTCATTGTTTATAACTACAAAAATTAACGTCCCATTACTCTAAAATTCTTAAAACGAAAATTCCGTAATCTGAATACAGTCCAGGAGTGATTGCATTTCGCTATATTTACGTCCCAGCATATTTGCCCGGTTCTGTCTCGTTTTATTTATCTGTCCGTGCTCTCTTTTTCCCCCACCTTGCTGCCTGGGGCCTCAGAAAGGGCCTGCTGTGACGTCACGAACATAAGGCGACTGAGGGAAGTGGGAGAAACGGGACTCTATTGTATATAAAGGTGATATGTCACTTTCAAAGAGTGCTAATTCGACCAACTGTCAGTGGTCCAGTGTTCTTTCCTATTAAAGCTTTTTTGATCATGTTTTTCAGCAACAAATTTTTGTTGAATATTTTGTTTGGCAGTTTTAACATCGTTAGTTTTATCAGTTTTAGTGTTTTTAATTTAAATTGTTTTGACGTGGTCAGTTATATACTAGATGTGAACGAATTATATTTTATGTTTTTAATTCCAAAAGCATTTTGATGCTATGAAAGAATTGAAATTCTTCAATTCTTTTGAATATCCTCAATGGCACTACGTTAAATTTATACAAAATATGACATAATCTCTGTTTTGTATTGTGAAATTTTTCATGATTTTTTAAAAATTGTTTTGAAGGTGGCTAATACTAGACAAATAACAAAATTAGGATGATTTTGAACGTACTAAGTTTCATCATCGTTGACACTTAAAAAGTCGCAAACATTCCAAATGGTGACGATTTTTGTATGATTTCAGAATATGAAAAAAGGTGTGTATCATGGTCATAATACAAACTAACTTTGATAATTTACACTATTCCACCATGATCAATATAGAGCAATTACAAACATGAAGATAATCATGATGAAAATATACAACATAGTTATTGTTTGTGTGCTTCATTATGAATTTCAACACTATAAAAACAAAATGTCTGAAAGTGATTTATTTCAAGAGAATGAGACAATAAAGTGTCTTGAAACGAGGCACTTTCTTACCAAATGAAACATCTATCGTTGATATCAATAAGCACAATTAACGCACACATTTATTTGCTCAACTGTGCACTTTATAACCCACGTAATATAGACATCAATCAATTCTTTTTATTATCATCATGACAATCGATATCGTGATGGAAGAGTTCCTCCTGTTTGATTATGACTGATAAAGCTCTTATGATTAAGTGTTTCAAATTATGTCATTGTCAATTATATCATGTGCATTATTATCAACCAAATTTGTTGCCTACAATACAAATTGTTAATTACGACATTTTAATTTAAGTTAAGTTAATTAAGTCAAATTAAATTAAGACATTCATTTTTAAGACATTTCTTAGTGTCTTACTGAAGGTGTCTTGGAATATAAGACATACATAAATGACTAAACTTTGCTACCCACCTCAGCGGCTGCCGATCAAATTTAATCAGATTTACTACCTACTAGATAGGAGAACTATGTAAGTAGTTAAATGAACCATTCTCTATACTTTCAGATTATGCTGAGCTTTCAAAATTACTAAACAATAACGGTCTTTTCTACTATACTACTTCTAATAAAGGAGTTCGTGCGGCTTACATTCGATTTGTATCCGCTTTTGAATGTAATTTAGCAAAATTTAATACGATATTATATGTTTCCAAACCAATATATCCGCTGTGTTAATGGATTTTTAAGTTTGAAGTTATGTTCCATGTATGCATACGAAAACAGCTAATTTTGTAATGCAAGTCGAATGTAGAACCAAATGAAATTGAATGAAATATCATTCATTTTAATCACACGATATAAAAAACGCTTCGAATGAAAAATTAATATTTTCTCTTCAATATATCGCAAAGAATCGAATGCAACGTATGACATCCGTTAAACTCGAAGGACGAAGTACGTTTGAAAAGCATTGGACGTATGAAAACATTTAAGAACGTTTAATTCCTTATTAAAGTTTGTTGAATTTCATTCGAAAGTGGAAACAAATCAAATACAAGCTGAAAATTACTGAAAATTTTAAAAACGATCTCGGTTATTAGGATAGTTATCCTTGCCGTCATTTCAGCTATAACAAGAATAATTATCTGACTTAATTTTAGTAGACTTTACTATTTACTTCTCTCAGTGTTACGAAATTTAAGTGTCTATTACGATACATCGACACATACTAAAGCAAATTATAATGAAATTTCGCTTCTCTAAGATCAGGTTAGATTATGGTAGTGTTGACAATTCTTCATGTCTTGCTTAAGTGTTATTATCCTCAAATCAGTAAGTAAAACATGATCAAAAGGAATGCTTACTGTGTGATTTTCGGACAACTAAATTCGATCTGATTATGAAACACGTGACAATAATACCACAGAAACGACCAAAAGTTAAAAATTAAATGTTTTATTTCATTAGACAGAAAATATCTTAAATTTTGGAGACAGTTCGTTTTTAGGGCGCCTACATGAAAACACATTTCTAAGGGACACTTCTAAGTGCCTTAATTTCTTCATTTAAGACACCCGATTTTGCAGTATATATGGTTTATCTTTTGTTTATTTAACACGTATCCTCCAAAATCACGATCTTAAATATCCGTCAAGTTTTAAAGAAATGTCCGATTAGAACGTCATGTCTTCAAAAAGATAACTCGGAATAATTTTGTGTTGGTACATCCAACATTTTAGACAATAATCATGTATCGTATTGTTGTCGATATACTTCTTTTTTTTTTTTTAATGTCTTTATTTAATGTCGCATCGACATCATGGTCATTAGCGACATGGTTACATTACAGCGTTAACAATACTTGAGATAAGCAGCTAAGTTCAAATGACTTATAAAACTTTGATTAAGTCCAGTTTTTTCAAATATTTTAAAGTTTTCATGCTTTCACGTGAGCTTCCAATGCTTCTAGCGTTTCGCTAACTTCAAATGTCTTCCTCTCATCTTGATATTTGGGACATTCAATAATCATATGTTTAACAGATACTATTTTGTTGCACGTTCCACATATTGGGGGTTCCGTTTTCTGGAGTAGATGTTGGTGAGTGAAGTTGGTGTGTCCAATCCTCAGTCGAGCTAGGGTTGTTTGCTGGCTTCTATTTAGTTTTTTCCACACTTTGCTACGTATGTTTTCTTTGGGGATCGGATGGGTTCCTCTACCATAAATTTGGCTACGTTTGAACCTCCATTTACGATGCATTATCATTTTAATTTTCAGTTTTGTTTCTGTTAGATATTGTCCCATTGTTTCTTTTGATGTCGCTTCCCACGGTGTCGCTTCTTCTTGTTTCTTCACTATTTCAGTCGGAAATTCACCCCCCAAATCGTTCCTGATATACTTCTTATTATATCCTATACATAATAATAGAATATTCAAAATGCTCTTCTAAACTTCCGCATATTATTCATATTTTATGCAACTCGACTGTTAAATTAATCTTTGTTGTCAGTATTGCAGCCTGAATAATCAGAGCTGGCATTTGTTTTGACTTTGAGCAGGTTCATCAACGATTCTGATTCTTGTATGCCAGTGGGTCCAGTGGCTAATGAAAAACCACGATTGGTGGATCACTATTCCAGCTGACGTATTGATCGATATCATGTCTATTTTTGCTGTTGCACATTTACTAAGTGCCTCATAATCTATTAGAACTCGAATTAATTTCTAACATTTTCTACAGGAAGCTACAATTTAAAATAAAAATAGTTCATGTTCGATTGTCATGTGGTATTCTATTCTTACAATATTATTATTTTTGTTTACTTCTCACTCGTAACTTCCTCGCAGCTTCATCAAAATATACTTACGTGGGATCTTTATTAAAGTGCTGTGGTGAAAAAAGCTTTTGGTGAAGTTTTGATGAAATCGTCTTGTTGAGATTGAAAATCACTTTTATACATCCTTTTCGAAGAGGTTTCTATCGTCGGAGACATAGAGTAAAACTGCTGATGTTACTGGTGGAAAAGTTCAAATGTTGATGTCATCTTCGACTGTTTTGATGGTCCACGCATTATAAACATATTCATCATGATTATTTCTTGTTTATCATCGTTGTCATAGAGTATTTCCTCGCCATTATTACAATTCTCCCATGTAGTTTTGCATTTCTTCAAATCATCATAATTGTCATAAATCCAACGACGATATAATATTGTCCATAATCGTCAAAATTATCTCGGTATTAGAATATATCTCATAACATTGATCGCAATGATACTATTATTGAAAACTGTTCAATGATTCAAACAATAACAAAGAACAAGAAATTTAATGACATTGATGAAAATATGATGTTATTGATCATTATGATTGATGACAACGTCATATTAACAATTAAATACGCAATGACTGTGATATGGATGACAATATTGTAGCTAAAGTGTGACATTGACGTTATAACAATGAAAGGCGGAAATGAACTCTGCTGTTGTAATTGCGATAACTATGATAGAAATTCTAACCAGAATGTTACACAAAATACGATTATTTCTCTACTTTATATTGGACATTTTTCTGACATCATCTTAACAAAGACCATCAGCATGATAATTCTCATCATCACCACCATATACTAATAATAATCCTTGTGAGGATTAATTTCTAATTTTGTTTTGTATTCTTGTTTGTCATTATCCAAATAGAAGACTACTGAAGCAGAACACGAAAATACTAGAAATGTTTTAAAAATATATTAGACTGATGACGCTGAGAATTATACTGTTGAAAGTACTATTTCCTGTTGTTTTCTAAACAACCATGTTATTCATTATTAACATCAAATCATTATTGTAACCAAACAATTTCAGTAGAACGACAATAGCTGGCTGTTAATTTTGACATTGCTTGCCTATTCTCATTTTTATCTTTAATTAGAGCAATACGACGCTTCATCTTCTTGCTCACAGCTATCATCACCACTGTCATTGGATTTTTTGAAATTAGATATAATATGAATTTGTATTGACAACAATCAATTTCATACACAGCATTTGTATACCGCCATTAACCATTAATCCCGACGCCAGGGTCGTTTTCGACCCAGAGAAAATTCAAATTGTACTTTATAAATTGCACAACAGTAAGCACTTTCAAACTAACAGTTCATATTACAACCAATAGCCAATATTTATAGCTATGTATTTTCATGGCATATACAAAAACATGAGGTCGACATTGGTCAACAAAATTTTATACGTGATTATGACACGTAAATAAGTACCCAATTACCTTAAAAATTCTTCTAACCATTTGGGAAAATTGCCTGGATCATACCAAACTTTGCGATATAAAAAATGAGGAGAATAATGAATAAAGAAAAACAGTTGCATTTTCCGTCGACCTCAATAAGGAAAGTTAGAAAATATTCCACAAAGTGTGCATAATAATGGAAATAATAATCAACAAATAATGGGATAATAAAAAATGCGAAGGTTTTCCGCTCGGAACGGGTGACAATGCAGCCGAGAGAGCGTGTGGACCCGTGGAACTCGGGGTGGAAAAGTTGGAAAATTGCGGTTTCGGTTTACGAGCCTCACCCGGCGCGTTACAATGTATAATGTAAATACTACAATGTCGGCCGCTTTTAAAATCAATATCACACACTACCCCATCATTATTCGGGGCTCGTTTCCGCCCCACTAAAAGGTTATACACACACGCTAGCACCAGTGGGGAAAACGGCCGATTCCCCCAGCGGTGGATTATGATTTATTTATCGCGAAAAGGAGCACCTACGAGGCTTTTATGGAGTACTCGGCGCGTATCTTACTTACCTTCCTGGTTATTTTATGAAGGGACCTTTTCAGTTACTTTTTTTTCTCCCGCGCCCGCGGCAGTAAATTGCGCCTTGGGTTTAAGACCGGAAGGACGTAACTGTCGTGTTTTAAACCCTCGGTGTGATTAGATTTTCTCGTACCACTGTAACCCCCTCTAACCCGGACACTGTCTCGTTTCCCCATATATCGGCATCTCGGTCTGAACCCTTTCCAGGGTTAGCGATGCTCCGAGGCGCGGAATAATTTCAGGTCCGGAACCCCACTTAATCGTAAACAAAATTGGAGAAAATGAGCTTAGACTGCGGCGACTAAAGACTCTCGGTGAGGCTCATTTTATATTAATAAAAGTGTAATAAGTCTTCTCTTCCATTCTTCCCTCTTTCTTGGGGGTAGCTCCTTCTTCATTTCCGCGACAATGGGTAGGAGAGGGCCCTTCCGAAGACGTCGGGCCGTTTCACTTTTATCATTTAAATCTGTGGAGATAATGCCAGGGATAAAAAAGTTCGTATTTGGAACAAGGAAATCGTTGTACGCTCGTCTCCTCGTTTTAATTGCGCCCGGTCCTCGGGAGGAGATCCCGAAGAAGGAAACTTTATTCATTTTTTCGGTCGCGGGATGGGTCGAGCGAACAAATGAGGACGTTGGATCTCTTTCTTTTTTTTTTCTTCTCTGCAGAATCGCTCTAATAATCCGTGCATGGAATCGCCGGAAATCGACTCTTTAATTAGCTTGCTCAAATACAACGAAAGGAGAATTTCCATTTTAATTTCAAGTCAGATCTTATTGCGTTGTTTTACGAGTAAAATATGATTTTTATTTCGAACATTAATGATGTCGTTTCTTTATCCATTGGGTATACTTTTTTAATGATGATACAATTTTGTTCTGTCATATCTGTTGAAGCTGATCGTAGGTACGTGAAGCATTCGTAAAAATATTATTCTGAGTCATTGGTCACTCCAAAATTGTCTGTTTACTGAAAACATGTATATATATTTTTTTTTAATATTCACTGTCCACCTTCCAGCTTGATGAAGGTGTACCAAAAGCTCTCATGGAGCTTGTTCGGGTACAGGTGAATACAATTGCGAGAGCTGCAGGTCGTCTGAAATGGCGTCGTACTCACATTAGGTCGAGAATGTTGGAAACTGCAGAAAGCTACATTAAGTACAACATCGGTCATGGCTCAATTTTAAAAAATAGTCCAGCCAGCTACCGCCTGAGCTACGTAGCTATTCAATGTAAACTAGACATCTTTTTAAGAGTTGACGTTTTAGTTTATTTCTGTCACTTACTTTGGGGATCCTTTCCAATTCTCTAGTTTGGTCAGATGTCCGAACTAACCCATTAGGTTCATAGTTTTAAAAAGTTGTGGAACCACGAGATACTACTTATGCCGGGTGTAGAAACTTGTGTTACCTAGTTCGGGGCAAGTTTCGACGGGATGTTCTAATCCGCATGTTGTCGCCCTAAACACTTCATGTCTCCCATTCCCTGTAAGTCTATTTCCTGTTCATATTGCGGCTTAAAATGGAAGAAGAAGGGGAAATCAGCACTAGGGTGGGAGGCACACGTTGCTCGACGCGCCACTATACGGTTTAGTACCTTGGCTTCAAGTAATCGCCCATGAAAAATCAGTCAGTGCCAGTCTAATGTTTTGAAAATTTTGCCTGAGAATCAAAACGGGAACATGAATGTTCATCCATTCACCAATATTCGTTTAGATTATAAGCAGTATATTCAAACTGAGATTACAGACACATTAGTGTCTTCGAAAAGCTACTTACAATCTCTTATGAAAGACATCCGCAATCTTCTTAAAAGTGAAGACAAAAGCGTCTGAAATTAACACCGGCAGTAAGCGGTTTTGCATAGGTGAGCATTTTGTCATTTTGGTCGTAGGGTTTACCTTGATCCTTGAGTCATCTGGTACTGGTATCATTTTGTTGGTCTACTGGCAGTCCTAGTTGCCATTTTCATAATTGTTATTAATGAGTTATGTCGCTCTACTCTTCAACGTAATCTTGATTATACATGTCTGATACAACAAATCCAGGTATGGATATCTTCAGAAGCTCATCAAAACATCGTATATTCTAAGAATGTCCTGAGGATAGTAGTATATTCATAAGGCGAACATTCTGAAGATGTTTCTCAGGACGTCATCACGAGGACGTGCTGCATTGGAGATGCTTAATCAAGATCAGATTAGTTTAACTACATTAAAAAAAACTTATCAATAGTTACGTTTAAAATACCCAACATTAACAATATTTTTTGTAATACTATAGCATACCTTAAGGATACTAAACATAAAAATTATGAATACCGAATATCATTTTGATGTTTTATTTGATAATTGCGTTCTAAAGGACAAGCTATATAAATTGATAAACATACATCGAGTTATATACATCAATATCTTTAAAATGCCAAAAGAAAAACATTCAATACAGGAGATAAATAAAAACAGGACATTCGTCTGAAAGTCGAGGTTATAAGGTCAATCATAAATAGATTTCCAAGGAATTCTGGAACTTCGCTGCGAGTGATTTTATATCGGTTAAAAAGCCGATCGAATTATTTATCTTTGCGAACGACGGAAATTCCTGTATTTTTAGAAAGTTTCTGAAACCATGATCGGTCTATTTTCCAGATTAATACGAAAAATATACACTTACGGGAAAGCGATGTTTTGAAATTTAATTTTGAAGTAACGCGAAAATAAATTGAATTTCATGTCTAAACTTTTATAATTAAAAACACCATTTTAATCATGGAAACTAATTTATGTCTACAAAGTCAATCATGAAAATTAGGTCAGTATTTTTGTAGTTAGCTGTTGCATTAACAATACGGAACCGATGTATATATTCATTAATCAGGAAATTTTACTGACAACGTTTTGTGAATCTACAAGTTCATTACGTGTTTCCACCAAATGCAAATAAAAGTTCGGGAATCAAAATTATTCGCGTTTCATTAAAGTATCTGCCCTGATTAAAAGAAATGTAATTTATTTAGAAGAAACATCGATCTATGAAAGAAAAGTAATTTAAATCCAAATTCCCTATTTCATTTATCTCCGCGGAGATTAAAAAGCAAGTTGATAAAAAAACTACTTACACACGCGAAAGAGAAGAACTTGCAAAGTTATTTTCTCGACAAAAAATCCCAATGGGAAAGACGATCTGGTTTGTTTGCCGGTCAAACAAGTAAGAATTTCGATCAGGAATTAATTTTCTGGTTGCCTGTCGCTTCTTTGTCGTATAAAGACAAATTAGAATCGAATGGCGGAAGGTTCTCCGCGTCACATTCCTTTCTTGATTTAAATTCCGCAAATAACAGATCTTTTGAAAAATACGTTTTTTGAGAAATCCCGTTCTTATATAAACATTTTGACGTGATTCTGTCAGGATATACATTTTTCATGACCATTTAATCAGTGTTAAGTAACCTGATATATAGGAGTGATAAAAAAATGTAACCGCTTACATATATTAGCAAAATGAGAAGAGAGACTTTTTTCAATGGCTAAAGGAACAACTTCCTGTCGAATAGAACATGAAAATCAAGATGGAAACTAAAAAAATGCTCACGCAAAACAATAGACGTAAAAATTGTCTACGAAATTTCTAATCCGCATTGACAGTCGATCGATTCTAATACTAGAATTGATTTATTATAAGCCGAGTGCCAACCTTAGCCAACGACCGGCTGAATTTCGCATTCTAATTAAAAGTGATTGATTAATCCGAACCAACAAGAAAATCCGATTGGTCACAGTACACTTTCGAATTACGTAAAACAATTCCAAGTGCCGCGATATACGTTATTAGAATTCATTTGCTAATGCGACGCTAGTTTCGCTGCGCATTTATTAAGTACATTATCGAATCTATTATTCAATTACTAAATTACCCGCAATTCAATTTATATAAAGCGCTAGGATTAGACGAGAAGATAATCTGAAAGCAATGCATGTATTCTTTATGTGCAACAAAGGTTTTCATAATGAGTTAAATTTGTAGGCTCGAGACGATTCTTCGGTCGTGACCCTTTCAATCGAGGGAGGAGACCAAACAAAAACGAATCTCAAACAAAGCAACTGCTCTTGATCGAATTATATTTAATAAACCCAATTTTCTTTTATTAAGGTTAATTACACTGATACGTGATTACGTTTCTTGATAATTATTGTCTGAACAGCAATTGCAGTTGCAATTAAACACGAGCATCTAAACATTTCTTGCGGTGTTCAATTCAATATCAATTGTTCCTTTAATGATCTATTTTCGGCTACCTAGGACTCTTCAAAAAAATATAAATTTTTAAAAGAATTAAAATACATTTAGGAAGAAACTGTTGTTTTTAGCCTCTTTTATTTTTTTATTCAGTAGTTGAAGTATGGTTTTAGTACATTTTTATTGCGTAATCCAACTGACCAAATTGTTCTTCTAAAACTTTTTGTAGAACCATTCCACAAAAAAAATACATTTTTAAAACATTCAGGTTTATTAAATGCTGAAAAAGAGTATTTATTATAAACTAATATGAGGTGAAAAAATGCTCAAGTTCATTTCATGAGTTACAGAATCTGTCCTAAACTAGTTGGAAGAATTAAGGATGTCATTATCGTCATGAAAGAAACAGAACTGGTGTAATTTAACAACATATTTACATGATTTTAACATAAAAGTAGACTCAATTTAATTCCAGCAACAGGATCCAAAATTACCAAATTATATTTAGATGTTCTAACCTAACCTAAGGTAACCTAACCTAACCCAATAGAATCAAAGTTCTCGTTACTAGAAATAAACCTAACCTTACCAAAGATAACCTATCCTAACCTAACATAACATAACCTAACGTAGTTATACCTAATCTAACCTAACCTAACCTAACGTAACCTAACCTATCGTCATGAAAGAAATAAAAATGGTGTAATTTAGCAACATACTTAAATTATTTTAACATAAAAGTGTTAACTGATGTTATTGATACGGCATGACAATTTAATTCGAGGAACAGGATCAAAGATTACCAAATTATATTTAGATGTTCTAACCTAACCTAATGTAACCTAGCCTAAACCAATCGAATCAAAGTTCTGGTTGCTAGCAATAAACCTAACGTGGCCTAACCAAACCTAGAATAACCTAACAACCTAACTTAACCTAACCTAACGTAATCTAACTAAACTAATCCTAACCATAAATTATGATAAAATAATGAAATTTTTTTCATTCTGTGAATTAAGTACAAAAGTTTCTTAAAATTACTTCGACGTAACTCATTTCAGTGTGTAAAATCTCAAAAATTGTCTTCTTTCAACGGACAATTGAGTCTTCGGTATTCTCCATCATTTTATTAACACCTTATCTCCTCTTTTCTTTAAAGGCTCTAAATGGTCATCGAAACGATCAGTTTCACCGGGATTTCGTGTAAAAATCGGTAGGTCAATTACGTTCCGTCGTAATCTCGGCAAATCCGACAAATCGGGGAAAGAACGTTTCCTCTTTGACTGCACTCGGAAAATGACAAACGACGCCTCGAGCGGAGATTACACCGGGAAAATCAGCCTCCTCTGGTTCGCGACACGCTTGAAAAAGCGCGAGAACAGACTCGCTCCAACCGAAATAATGACAAATGTAATAGCACTTCATTGTAAGAATTCCAATAAATCGTCAACCGCACTTTGCCCCTTCGCCAATGGTTATTGGGATATCGATTCTTGGGGTGAACCAAGACGCGCGTGGAACGTAAAATTTACGAAAAGGAAAAAAACCGTGTAGGAAGCCCTCCATCGTCGTGTACTGTACACATATAGGGTTCTCATGCCGCTCCGGGGAATTAAGGCCTCCCTTAATCCATGCCTCTTGGGCACTATTCGGTTCGCATCGATAAAAAACGTCGCCTTTAGTTCGGGGATGTTTTATTAATTTTTTATTCCAGAAGTTTATTACAAATTAATTGCTCAAAAAAACATTGAAATACGTGGATTAAATATTTTTTAATAGATAATATCTTTCTACAAATTGTTTCTTTTTTTTTAAATATATTTCCTTTAAAATAATTAAGCCTCTATAAACAACGCCTGCTCTAAAACTGGTCAAGACTTTGAATTTTTAACTAGAATATAGAACATTGAAATCTTCAAGAATATTTAAAAAAACTTACAAACAATAAGAACTGACTGATTTTTCAGTTCAGTCTTTTGTTTTTTGTCATTACTAGATGACGATTTAACCAAATTTGACGATTAAATTAAAGGAGAATGTGATGGCAACATTACAGAACTTCCAACGTAGTCCTTAGTATTACCCTGGAAATTTTCAGGTAATAAACTTAGAAACATTTAACAAGTCTTGATTTTACTTTAATTTATTTAAAAGTTGTTAATGACTGTAAGGAAAACTTCATTAGTTTGTTACTACGTTATCAATCAATAACAAATAAGATTCCCAACGTTTTCTAAATACAACGATGACTAAATGTCATACAATTTTAATTATTAAGGACACGCAATTGGTAATTGAAGCTTAAAATATAAGCTATATTCAATAATAACAGAGCATTGCCAATAATTCGAAATGAAGTTTCCAATACTGTAAAATCAAGAATCTTATTAATTTTTGACAACAAAAAAAGTCTTTTATGAAGAGGTAATTGCCTCTACTTTATTAATTCTGACTAAGGCACTAAATAAGTCTTAAACTAAGATAACAGTATATTAAAAATACAGTTTTGAAAATAAACAAAAATTGAGCAAATTAATTTTTTAAATAAATTTTAGTATTTAAGTATACATTATAACAACCTGATCACTAAAATACTAAATAAGTATAGAATAAAAATAACTGTTAATATTTAAATGAGTATTAAAGCACAAATCATACGTTGAAATACTCACATGCGAAGTATATCAAGATAAAATGTTGCCTCAGGCATGTTCGTATGATTCTCTGGTGTCTTGAAGTTTTATGATTAAAATTTTCTTCGCAAACTTTGAAAAATGTGGTACTTTGTACAGTGATAAGTAAAATGCGTAGATATTTTAAATAACAATTTAAGTTTTAAATAAAATTTACAGTAAAATAATCTAAGTACAAAACTACAGAAAATTGAATTTGTCTTATTGTTTGTACTTCTATAAGAAAATGTACCTGCATAAAGATACCAAATGTTTACTGTCAAAAGTTCAACTAAAATGTAAATTTGAGAATTTAGAGTTCGATAATTTATCAATCAAATAAAATAAATACTATTTAGGATTTTGTTTATGGCAGTCGACGCTTCAAAACTATTGTATTTCATTATAAAAATAAATTTACATAGTGATAGTTCAGAAATGAAAGTCCACTAATCCCTTCTGAGCAGCGACTGAATAAATTTATTTTTAAAATGTGAATTAATTATTTTTTTTAATTGATAAAGTGCACGCTATCAATCATTTTTTGTAATAATTTTGAGAAAATTATTAATAAGAAAATAAATAAACAAATAAAATAGTAACATTATTTAATATTTAACCATTATACAAACTAATCATTCTATTTCATTCCTTCATAAGTATATTTAAAAATGTTCTCGAATGGTCAATAAGGAGGCACTAAATGTCACATGCCAGTCTTTATATGCTTTTTACGATGGTAGGAAGTAATTTTTAGTTTTCATGATCGAAATAAGAATGTCATATGTCACGTTTCAGTGTAGAAGATCGCTTATTTTATTAATTGCTTTTTTTTGCAAATTGATATAAAATATTCCTAAAATCAGACTATGAAATGTTAGGAATTCTAAATTTCTATTTTTTCCAATTAAAAATATGTTTATGAATGAGATTAACTTTTTATTAATCCCGGTGAAACTAATCCTTTTTGGAGTATTTTCATGTAAAATTGGCAGTAATGTTTTATCTCATTAAAATCTAGAAGACGAAATTTTGTCATTTAGAATTTCTAATCACACACTAGAAGAATAGTTTGAATTAGGGGAGTGTGATCATGTTTCAGCCACTTTTTATGCGTAACTTCAATTATAGGGAAATAATTTCACGCTTCTCACGAATAGTTGGAAAGATCTATTCAAATATAATGTTTTACTCAGCACTGATTTGTCTAAAACGTGAAGAGTTATATTCAATCCAAAAAATTGATTTAAAAAAAGATTGTCTGCCATACGAAAATGATGAAAATGAATGAAACGTTATGAAGAAACGCAAAAGAAAGTACCGAATTCAAATATCCAAAATTCACTTCACCGAAAACTTTCTATTTGCATTTTCTTTTTTCCAGTTCACTTTTTTCAAACAATATTACAAATTATTTTTATGTTCTCATTTCAGCACTGAGTTATGCGACTCGCATAAGTTCTCGTGCAGTTCACAGCAAGTTACATTAAATTTTTAGTGTCATTTGCATGCGAAAATAGATGGCGCTAATGAGATATTGCGGAAATAAACGCGATGGTCCTATCATGTCTACCATGAAGCCGCTCTAGGTCATTTTATATTTAATTTTCACGAACTTCATGATAAAATATTATTTACATTTATGAAATCTGCTTTGTAAATGCTAATTCAATTTCGTAAATGAAGTTTTCTGATCGCGTTGTAATATATATTATAAATATGATTGGCAATGATTTATAGCACCCAAATTAGTTTGAATTTTTTATTTCAATTTTCTTTATCGGTTTACCTTCTGAAGTCTAAAACGTATAAATAATTCACAAGTGTTTAAAAAATCCTGAAAAACTCACGTGATTATAAAAAAAGTATTTTGGATTGTAGGTCAAATGCTCTTAATTTAATGTTTTTCTATTTTCATTGTTTGAAAAATAGTATATAATATAAAAAGTTACATATCTGTTTAATTAACATCTGTGAAATTAATAAATAATTGTTTACTTTTTAGTTATAAGTCATAGACAACTAAATATTTTTAATTATTAGTTTTCCATTATTAGTTAGCAAAATACATCGAAGTAGGATGTAACAGCTATCATGTGATTTCTAGTGTATGTAATAATGATACCTTTTATGAATTAATCAACTCTCGAATTATTTACTATTCAGAAGTACTGTTAACTATTAAAGAGTTTAAGCGCACTGAAAAATGAATTTGGTTGGAAAAACTTATACAATTTATATTGTATTTTGATCTCCAGACTAAACATTTGTCTAGCCAGTAAAACTAGTTGTGTAAACCAAGAAAATTATTTAATTGGCCAATTGCTTAAAGTTCTCCTTAGCTGTATTAACTAACCAGTCAGATATTACAAAAATATATTTCTTGTGTATAGTGCAATGTCGTTTTCCCCAAATGGACTATTCGTAACTACTATTATATATAAATTACAAGTAATCAATCATAATCGGGAACGATTCAAATCTTCAATTGAACAAATACTTAGGTTTGTTGATATTTTAAATAATTCTAGATAGTCAGAATGATAAAGAAAATGGTTTATAAGTAACAGTTAATAGTTACAATGACAGGTTATTACCCAATTATTTACTAATAGTAACAAAATATTGAAATGCAGTCGATGAATTTATATTTTTTGGATTTAGTAATGTTGGCATCTAAAAAAATGGTCTAATCTACTAGATATTATCTCAGAACTAGGATGTCATACACACAAATTCACAATAATTAGTTAGTAGTTTCTCCTCACTTTGCAATTAAACAATTGTAAAGAATGAACAATATATCATTAAACAAAGAAATTAACTTGTAAATTAAATATGAAATAAACATCTGAAAATTTTATTTCATCCAGTAAAAGTTTTGCATATTTTAAACTACATCACTATTTTTAATACTAATTTAGAAGAAGCGTTCTAGATAAAAAAACAATTCTATTAATTTAGTTAGAAATAAATAATGCAATTCTTTTCATTACTACTTTCATAATACAGGAATTGGCAAAATTCCGTCGATGGTATTAGTTTGAAGATTTTCATCAAAACCACTCACTGAATTTTTCTGGAGCATTTTCCCTCGAGGGGTGCTTGTTTTTCATACACTGTGCGCCTGAATACCCGCAGTAGCAGTATGGTCATAAATTATCCCGTAATACGTACGTAAAAAAGTATTTTCTGCTGCATCGAGGGCATTCGTGGCTGATGAAAACGTGTTTCTAATAAAAAGTTTTACGACTTCTTTTAAAAATATTGAGATCGGTAACTTCTTAATCGGTGATATTTTCATGGTTACTCCGATTTCGTGGGAGTATATTTTATATTTATATTAAAATTGTAAGTTATTTAGAAAATTTGAACAATTGAATAAATAAACAAAATTTGTTAACAAAATGTTTATATTTTTTGTTCTTAGATTTCATGTATGTTTATATTTATAGAAATGAATTAATATAAATAATAACAAAAAAAGATGAACTAAAAATAGAAAATAACTCTGTAAAATTGAACGGTAAAGTGTGGTTAGTCATGACACGAGTATACGTAACGAATGGTAAAGTACATAGTGTACGAAGCGTTAAGTATGATTTCATATAAAACGACTAGAAAGGCAACTAAAAATCCTCTTATGGGATGAAAAGGAGAAAAACCTAGAAAATCCTTTTCTATAGCCTTTTCTCCCGTGTAATGTTCTTAGATTTCTTTACTTCGCTTTAGCTCGCCTTTGTAGTTTCTTGTTTTCGTGAAATGTACCTACTGCATACTTTAATAATATAGTTTCACATTTATAAACAATATTCATTCTCTAGATTTTGAAAAGGTGTAAAATACTGTTTTTTTTTAAATATGAATCAGAATTGAATCTTTGATCCAAATGATTTTTCAGCTGAAGTGTAATGTTGTCATTCGTATCTTGTGTACGTTGTGATAAACTTGTAGTGAGAAGGAACTAGAACAGCGAAGAAAATGGAAGTATATCAGTTTGACATTATGATTTATTATAGAACTTTTCAAGTCGGTCCAAAAGACTTGAAAAGACTTCCTTCTCGTGTTCATGATGCGAAGAATGATAGCCTGTTTCAATAACTTAAATACTTTTATGAAGATTATTAATTTTACTAAAACACTTTTTTAAACTAACTAATCATTTATGGATTGTCAACTATATCACAGCGTCAATTAGTAACTAATTTGAGTGCTAATAAATTGGTTTGAACAAATTTCAATAATTTTTACAACAATACATAATTTCTTTTCAAGGTATTAAATAAACGTCCTTTTTTACATAAAAACGATGTTTTACCTTGAAACCTTGAAACGTGTAATACACGTACCAGTTTTCAGATTTACGTACCCGAGGCTAACTTTACAGGATCAAGATTTCATGGAAGACGTTTAAGATAAAAGTATCAGTATACTTTCTCTCGTAAAGTCAAGTTTAACATCGTTATCAAATTTAAAATGTACGTATCATTGGCCCACGAAACTTTATATGCTAAAGTTGCGCAAGGAGTTCCGTATATTTTCAATAGACATAACTTACTTACTTAATGGGTGTTAAGATCGAACAAAGAGAAATATTACCGACTTAAAAATATAATTTTGAAATAATACTTCCCTCGAGGATTTTTTTAATTGCACGATATTTTCATGGCATTGAAAGGCCACTCGATCAGTAATTTCCGTGATAATCGGTACTTATTATTCTTTAAATTATAATTATTTATGTGCAGAAAACTGTTTGTCAGTGTATTTAAAATGCGTATGAAAGTTTAGCTTTTGGTAGATAATGATACTGCATGTTTTAACTAAGGACATAATAGGCATTTTCATTGTGATTGTACTTATTTACATGAACTAAATTGAGTGAATGTAATATGTATTAAATTAATTAAATTGAATTAAGTAAGCTAGGAAGAATTAAACATAAATTGTATTTTATACATTCTTAATATTATAAACAATTCTCAAGTTCATATTACCATCAAATTCGATTAGATATTTATTATGCGTAATTCGATTTATTTCAATATTTTGTAGTTACACTGACTTTTCCAAAACATTGAAATTGAATAATATAAAAGTCAATAACTCAAATGTTTTTTCGTCTATCATGAGCTTTTCGTGTGTTGTAAAAAACGTTAAAATTATTTTTAAAATTTACAAAGAACCTATCAGTTCAAGACTCTGCTAAATCCTTGGGTGATCCAAAGTTTACGAACCTATCCAGAATATCAAACCTTCAATAATGTACCTCACAGCTTTTCGAAGTTTAGTTACTCAAGATTTCTCCGCAAGTAGTCGACGATATCTTGTACATTTTCACAGTAAACAACCATTTTTCGAAAATGTCAGTTGACCTGATAACCATATACCATGTGATAAGAATTTCTAAAGAAATTGAATCTACTTTCACATAAGTTAAACTACAAGTTAATCTTTAAAATCCCCAAAAATATATACTCAAATAGAAATTATGGAATTAATATTCAATAAGTTCTAATATCATCAATTAAACAATTTTTATGCTATATAATGAGCATAGCAGTTTACAAAAAAAAGAGAGGACATTAAGTTATTTTTTAACAACTTTCAATAATATTATATTCTAAAAATTCGTAAAACTAATTAGATTCACATTCTTCTACGACTGCAGAGCAATATTCAAAAGTTTTATTACTTGTTGCACTTTTCGTTACAACAGTATCTCGATGTAAACAAATTCTCCCTTTCAAACTCTTACGATTAAGACGTTTTTCAAGTCTACTTGTTATTTTATGTCTACTGCGATAATCTCGTTTTTTTTACAATAACATAAGTTAAAACAGGTTTATAAATCGTATTTAACTCCATTTATTTTTTGTTGATTTCTTAGATATGAATCTTCCGTTCTTATTTTTATATACCTAGGGAATAATAGATTGATAAAGAATGGTAACTGTCATCAATTATTGACGAATTATTGACTTATGCACCGTAAAAATGAAATAGTTGAAACTACTAACTACATAATAGAATAAGACACATCCGTCATTTTTAGTTAATTTTACAATTTTAATAGTGATTACGACAAATTAGTTAGTCAATCCTACAATGTCAATAGCAAAACCAATCAAAAACCGCAGTTGTGCCGCATCTTGCTACTGAGATAGTAAAACCGACTATTCCTTTTTCTCTGTGTGTGACATAAAATATTTTATCATCATATCTGTTAGATTAATGAAAACACAACATAACTATGATACTTCAATTTTTACAATCAAATGATAAAACAGCATTTCTTTCCTTAAGAAAAGACTTTTTAGTTACGTTGATATAGTTTACGATTCTTGTAGAGTAATTCATAGAAATGAGAATGACTGCTGCAATATTTCCCATAAAAATGCAGAAAAGCTAAAAATGGTTATACATGCACATTTTCATTAACGTTTTCATTAACCGTTTGGAATTTTAATGTCATTTATAAAAAAATTGGATTAACAGAAAAGTATACGATGCAATTAGTTTTTCTTTCTTATCAGCATTATTTTGAGAGGTAAGTCTAATGTCTTTTTTTCTAATCTTGAACTATTTATAGACTTATGGTTTTAATCAGAAAGCTTTCCCATTACTTTTTCAATATGGTACAATTTTTAAAAAAAATGTTCCTTTTATGTAATGTAAAATTGTATTGTAACATGTAATTTTTACTTTTTTAGTTTAATTTAAATGTCACCATTTTATTCTAGAAGCCAATCGAAACAGCATACTGGAAAATTATAGACAAGAGGTCAACATTAGTCTTTTTACTCGTGATGAACCTGGAAAACAAAAAAAGTTCATGTTATATAAAACAAATTCGACAAGAATTTCGAATTCTCCGATATTTTTTGAATTTCTAACTTTTCGTGATGAATTTAATTAAAATCTCCAACTCATTTTGTAAGCGTTAAATAACAGTACTAATTCGGAAATTATTCACATTGATGCAAAATCTTTCAACCTTAATGTTTTTCATTAATGATGATAAAATATGAAGTAATCTGAATATTTGTTTTACGAATTCAATATGTTTATTTTGATGTTGTCTCGAATATTCATTGTCATTTCTGTCTAATGTTTATTGGAGTGTACTAAATATAAACTACATCCATCTTTAATAGAAGGTATTCATTCATTTTTGCTAGTGACAATTTAAAAAAGTATGCGACAGGAAATTTTACAAATTTAGATGTAATAAAAGAATTTTCTATGATCTCAGATGGTACATTTGTAAAACAATTTTTCATGCGATTGAATGAATCAGCTCACCAAAGTAATTGGTTACTTCAGTTATATCTTAATAGATTAAGCGAAATTGATCGTGGGAAAATTCCGAAAACAATATCGCATTATGTCTTACGAATTAGATTTGTAGCGTAGGTTATAAAATAAATCAAATTGGAAAGTTAAGTGACCAGACAATGACGTCAAAAACTAGTGAGGCACGTAGTGACAGCATACTTAAAATCATAATTTATAATACTTTCCATGTGTTTTATTACATTATTAGAATGTGTTTAAAAAATTAAGCAACAAAGCATCTAATTTAAAAACTTTTGATGACTAATTCTCATAACACTTTGAGACTGATTTCTTGACAGTATAGTAGTCGCATGAAAATGTCTCAATACCTTAAACTTTACATGTAGTAATAAATATCAAAATAGCCCAATAATTGCCTTTGTACATCGACAAAAATATAATAATTAATCATAACCTGTCAAACGATCACTAACTAGACATATTTTTGTTTAAATCAGTGCATTAAAAGTGAAAATATATGTTTTGCAAATAAATAAAATAAATAATGGTAACAATATAATGGCGAATAAACAAAAAAATATCAAAAATGCTTAAAGGCAGTTGATGTTTTTTGTGTAAATAGTTATTAAAATTAACAAGGCGTCAATACAAGGAGATAAAAGACATACAAAATGAAAACAAAAGTGCAGATTCGTAAACATCAAGGAAAAATAAAAAATCAACCAAAAGAATAGGCAGCAAAATTGGCATTAGAGACTAGAAATAAACATAATTCTAAAAATATTTGTATGGTTTTTCTACAGAACACCTTAGACAGTGTCATTGAAGTTTATTATTTCTTATGATAACATAACAGATACTTAAATAATTTTACTTCCTTTTTATATTGTTTTGAACGACAAACGCAAACTATCTGTTAATAGGCTAATCAATGCACCGATTAGCCTATCGTTAATAATAATAATCAATACATTTTTAACTAGTTCCTGGTCATATTATTAGACCCATGCTGAAAATTGAATATTTCGCTGAATTTTAGTCGTTTTATTGCAAGATCATTACCGTTCTTTAGTAAAACTTTTAGTTTATTACTTATGGTAACATTTTATGTAGTTGTTCTTACAGTTACCACGATCAAACGTAGATGGTAGTATAAAAACGTAAAATAAACAAATAAACGTCGAATACAGTGTAACAGGCTCTATTGTGTAAAATACATAGTTCCATTGCGTCAAATACATAAACATTGCTGCAGTATGCTCTTTAGTGATGCTTTGACACATTTTTATGAAAATAGTGTAAAACGTTTGCGATAATTATGAAATTTTCAAAATGGATAAACGACAAGATTTGTCCCCTACAACCGAATTGACGTTATCTTAAAAGCTAAAGAAATGAATTCAACTAAAAGTGCCTAATAATAATGAATGTGATCACGTTAAAGTCGCAAAATGTTGATTTTTCAGCACATGGGTATAATAATATGGCCAGGGACTATACTTGCTGTTACAATCGATACCAAAAATGAAATACTAAAAAAGCTAAAACATTTATTCTTACTAGCTCAGTCATAGCTACCATTCTCAAAACATCTTAAAAGTTACTGTTTTATAGTTCGAACAAATTAATAAAACATCTCGAAAGATTCCTTGGAAGAAAGTATTGTTCGTAAAGTTTGCCTTAAAAACCAAACTTCTCTGAAAAATTTGTACTCGAGTAAGAGAGTTTACGAATTCCGAGGGTCAACGTCCGATCACACACCCAAAAACTGGTCTCCAAAATATCAAAACACTCTAGAAAACTGTCAAATGCCAAAAACAAAATTCAAAAGTTCTATGACCATTTAGGAACAATTAAAAATCTCGGGTCAGGTTCATCTACGCATTGACTGACTTCAAACAAATCCATTTCCGAGTGGATTCAGACAGGAAGCACCAATCATCCTTAATTAAGCGTAAAAAACATTTAAACAGTCGTAAAACGCTGCGAAAACGACTGAAAATCTTTTCTGAAACCGAACAAAACGTCTCGCTGAAGCCAACCTCTCACTCTATCCCTCTCTCTTTCTGTTCGCGGTTTTATTCAAGACCCTCGTCGAGTTCGCCTGGTTTTCCTCCTCGACTCATACCGAGAGTAGCAGCTATATAGACGAGACTCGAGCATAGAGAGGCGAAACGAAACGACGCGAGAGAAGAACAAGAGAAAGAGACCGATTCAAAAGAGAAAGAGAAAGCTGGAGAGAGAAGGAATTATAAGTGACAGACAGAGAGAGGGAGAGAGAGAGAAAGAGACAAATGACAAAACCGAGAGAGAGAGGGGGGGAGAGGAAGAGAGAGAGGGGGAGAGAGAGATGGAGAGTGCTGCAGAGTAAAAGAGGAGAGAAAAAGTGACAGAAAAAAAAGAGAGAGGAAGATAGAGAGAAAGTACGAGAAGGAAAGAGCAAGGCTTATGTGCGACTCGACTCGCATTCGTCGGCGCCTCCACCGTTACACTCGGTTCATGGACCGAAGCACTGCCGGACTCGGTGCGAGTCTCCACGACCTGCCCACCGCCCGCACTGAGGGGGGTCACAGGTACAACGAAGTAGTATATATATATAAACATATATACATATATATATATATAGAGGTTCGCGATTATAAGTTCCGAACAGGTAAAATGCAGACCGGTCGATTCGTACCGGCGTGCACGACCCGTTGCTGCTCCTCCTGCCTGCCCCCTTTGCCCCACGTCCAAACCCCCTTCCCGATCCTGTGGTCCCCCCTTTACTGGAGACTGGTGCGATCGGTTTCTTACCGAGACGAGTCTTGTTCCAGGCTACAAAAAATAGGGGGGTTGCACGATGATGCTCCTCGATGATGCTCTTGGGGTGGATATCAAGGGTGGACCTAAATCCCCATCAGCTTCGAGATCGTGTAGCACGCTTTTCAAAATGAAATCCCATTAGATTGTCTTCAAGAGGATAAAAAAGATTCATATGGAATTTTAGGGATTTACGGGTTTTTAACATCTTTCGGGGTTTCTGGAGTGTAGAATATTTTGCGAGGGATGTTATGTTAGTAGGAGACATTGTCTAAACGTATATTAAACGTTGACTCTGTAGGAGGTGTGGAGATTGAGTAATGGTTACTCGATTGTATTTGGGGAGGTTAGATTTAGTTGCTGAATGTTACCAGATGGAGATGAGGAATGACGGCTATGACAAATATTGTTGTGTTGACAAATATGGGACCGATAATTTTGGGTTTCTATTCGTTTCAATTAGTTCCTTGAATCAACAATTACGATTGTTCTTAATGCAATTCAGGATTTGATTTAAAGGCAACACCAAGTTCAATGCCTCAGATTTAAGGTAACAACTGGAGATTACTAGATGGAAACAAATATTAATACTAAATTTTATGGAAAGTTCATTTAGTAACCTACGAAGTGTCCTATTGATGATTTTCTAATACATCTCTGTGATTGTAAAAAAAAAGAGCATGAGTCCATTACTTTTGAAAACCGAGATAACTATATTTTTTGACGTAGGAAAGCCTTTTACTCCATTATTCATATAATTAATTAAACAAACTCTGTAAAAGGTTATATTTATATGTCTCATTTGAACAAATAAGCCAAAACGGCTATAAGTTGTAGATTTATCAATTTCTCTTATCGATTTTTCGCATTTTCAGAAAATACTTTCGAGAAAACGTCATTTCACCCACGTTTTTTGAACAAATACATAAAAAAATATAGAATTATCATGATATTTTTATTATAAATCCATATTTTTTATCATATGGAATTTTTTCTTCAGAAAATCAGTCGAAAAAGTGATCCAGATATCTAAGGAATAAGTTCATGCTCAGAAAATATTTATTTTTCAAGATGGCATTAACATGTCTGCTTAACCCTTTGACGCCCAAGTGTACAAAATCTTGTCATGATGTATGAGAATAATTTTTGTTATTAAAAGCACCGAAAGAAAAACTTGAATTAGAAATTCCTTACGTCACAAAACTTACCGCTTTGGATGGTGTACCTGAGTACTCTTCAAATTTATAAATAAAAGAAATTACTCTTTAAAGTAATAAAAAAGAGTTTTCACGGTTTTCTATTCATTTAATTTTTTGTTAGATTTTATGGATAGACAATATAGCCGACATATTCAAGTAGACAATATTCAAAATCTATCTTTTTTTGCATTTTGTATTTTTATTTCGCCTTACTTTATTTATTGATCTGTTACATAGGGTGTCAATTATGTACCGGGACGATCAAATATTTTGACAACTTCCAACATTAAAAAAAAACGGTGAAATACGTGAAACGATTTTTTAACAAATCTACTTTCTGCGGAGGGTGCCCCCCCCACCTCCTAAAGGGACCAGGGGGCGCGAGAGGGGTCAAAAATCTTAAATGGCAACATAGGGCGAGCGGGGGCTCATTTAAAAGGTAATTTCGAGACGAATCCAAAATACTACTCATAGAGGGCGCTGCGACAATTGTTGGCGGGAAAAACATTTGGCAAATATTTCTATGTTAAGTTTAATACCATATTTGAGTATTAGTGAAGTTAGTCTGTGGCTCACTCCTAGTCATCTTTGTTATTGCGTAGTAACTCGAGCAATCTGACAAATTTGGTTAAGATAACTTCAAACATACTTTTTTAATGAAAAAAATTGACAGTTTAACGGTAAAGGTTATCAAATATGAATGATAAATGTTCAAAAAAATTTATACGAAAAATTAATAATGCTGATTGTTATTCAGCAGCATTTTCTATTATTTATATAATGATTGATTATTAACGTTTGAGTTAAAGCGTACAAATTATACGAAATTCAATGAATATACTATATTGGTTTATCGACAATACTAATCAAATGTATATAAAATTCATAAAATTAAAATTTATTACACAAATGTTAAATTATCTTTGGAATATTAAGATTGATAGAAACAAATATTTGCGTAGTTTGGAAACTTCTTATGAAGTATTATTGAAGAGATAATAAGATTCAAACGATCAAGGACATTAATAATGTTTTAAATGAAAATTCTTTGAATTGAGATATTACTATTTTTGAATATCAAAATTCATCTACTACAATTTCCATATTGCCCTTATGTATTAAGAAAGTGTACGCTATCGATAGAGAAGATATCATATCTTCAACTAAAAACTTTTGAAAACTAAACAATCGGTATTAAAAATGTAATAGTAATAAATCGTTCCCTATGTACGGTTTGTGTACCGGTTTCTATTGTTATATTGACTATTTCTAGTTTAGATTCATTTCTTCATTTTTAATATTAATATTATAGTGTCTCCGTCGATAACGTCAATTCTCAAATTAAGATATGCACATTTCACAAAAACGGAATATATTTTCAAGTCCATATCTACTTTAAAGTTATTATACACCATTTTTATGAATCTACGTCAAATTTCAGCGAAATCGATTCAGAAACGAGACAAGATCCGCAAGAAGATTTCTGCACTACTTATACAGTTCGCGTTGTTACCTACGAAATTTATTTTTGTGAATTCTCGCTGGTTTCGGAATTGATTTCATGTAGCTTTAAAATTTTAATTCATTAGGAATTCTCCCGGAAACATACGATTTTTAACGAAAATATGGCGACGATAAAAGCGAATTTTATAAAAAAAGAGCGGATCGGTATAATTGAGATGTGCCTTAAGACTAGCGTAAAAAATTCCTGTAAATTGCGAAACAAGAGGATTATACTTTTATGCAATTAATATTGCAGCTCGAATTATTCACATACATTTCTTATGTAACTTGCTAAAAAAATTCTACTACATATTATAACAATTTATTTAATAGCGATTTTTCTGTAATTATTCGAATTTTTTACTTTTATTGATTTCGACGATATTTTCGGTTTCGCTTACAAAATTTGTTCTTTTGAATCTTTTTTCTGCGGATTTAATCAAATTATTGTCTGTTTTTGATCTTTTGTACTTATCTTTGTACATGTTTTCCCCTTAATGTTAACTTCAAATCTTCAAAGACTGTCGTTTTAAGTTACACTTTTACTAATAAAATAAAAATATATATTTTTCTTTTCGGTGAAATGAAACAAAATATTTCGTAATTGTATTGTATTCTATAATTGCATTTGGTCCACATCTGACAGAAAATGACTTTGAAAGACATATTATAAAGTGAATCAGTACTTTCGTATTATAGAAAGGAAAAAAGATATCCCTCGAATTAGATAAAATTTTTTGCTGTAAGAAGAAGGTTCACCGAGCTGAGATAGAAATACCGCAGGCGACCCTCGCAACCACATCTGATCCGAAAAGGAACTAGTAAAACCTCCGCTGAATATATGCTGACACAGGCATTTTTCCATGATTAATTGTTTTTTTTTCCTTTCATACCCACATTCGATTCTGTCATCGAAAAAATGTATTTCTATAGACGTGGGAGGTTTATTTGTTTCGTGGAAAATTAATTATGTATTCCTTCACAAAAAGAAACTTTATTGTTCTTTACCTTTTACGTTCGAAATGGATTTTCAAGCGATTCGTATATATCTGGGATAAAAAGCAGTACATAGAGTATCGGTAGCAAAAATTAATTTCTTCGACTTAGAAATTGGAAAATATCGTTCGGAACTTGCAATCGAAGTTTTGTTTGATAATCTATAATAAAACTGTCGCCAGCAAAGAAAATGATCAAGATGGTGAAAAATATTTAACGACATTTTATAATACATTTCGGTAACCTTTTGTTCGCCGAAAAAGTAAAATGTAGAAAATCCGTTTTCCTTCGCTCGTGACGTCACTGCTTTCTGCTCTATACACGACAAAAGCTATTCGTTTCTCGACGAAACTATGTCACACGAAAAAAAAAATTCGCCCATCTAAGGTATAAACCGAAGTAATAAATGTCTACATTCACTTTCACATAAAATTCATTCTCTAACGCCAGAAAATTGTTACGCACGTCCACCAAATTTAATGAAAATTTATAGTTTCTGTTTAGAACCTTTCCTTTGTCTCACCCGAAACCGACGTCAATCCAGAATCACCGACCTCCACCTATCTTGTTGAATGGACCATAAAACCGTTTTACACACCTACACGAATTTTAAGCCGCGTTTCTTCTATGTTTACTAAATACCCTATCTGATATCTTCCTTGTTCCATCGGTTTTTGTTCATCACCGGTGAAATTTGATACAGCTGTTCATTCGGTTTTCTACTCACGGACTAGTGCAGGAAAACTGGCCATTTCCGAGAACCTCGTTAGATTTCAACGAGGAACCGAAGACCAACGGCACGAAAAAAAGCTCCTCGTAAAAAAAAAATGGGATCGAAATTTTGTGGAGTTCTACTAATTACAAAAAATCCCGTATTTCACTCCCATATCGGAGTTTTTTAAACGAGTCTTAATCTGGCGAGCTCTGATGCATTTTAATTTTACGAGGTATTTTCTGCCGTAAAACGAATTGGAGCCTATTCTTTCAATTTATGACGCGGTGTATTTTCTCTTTAAGCACGCGCGGTTACCTCTCGAACGTCATAATTATGCACGATGAGAAACGTTCTAAACTCAAAGAAGTATTTATTTTGATTGTATAATGAGAAGGGAGGAAAAATATTTGAAATTGATTATGTCATAAAGTAGTCGAGTGTATAGTAGGAGGCTTTTCAACTGAGCTTGTTTTGGTACACCGTAAATTAAATGGTTACGTAGGCTTACAGTTTTTCACACTAAGTCAGTATACCTCAGTCGTAATGTTGCTGTGTTATGTCATAAAGTTGCAATTTTTCCTTGTTGTTAGATTTTATCGATGTTTGTTATCAAATTCTTGTCAAAGAGAATTCTTAGTTTCTTTTCATCAAGTGACGTTATGACATCCTTTTTGTTCGGTTGCACTTGACAATCGCCATTTTTATCCAGTATTTTACAAAACAATTATTTTTTTAGTAGCAGTTCACATTAAAATGTACAAACTTTCCGACTCTAATTAACTATATATGATTATCAATATAAATTGCATTATTTATACAATTCAATTTCCTCCAGAAAAATAAATAGACTACAATTCCCAAAACTGTTATTTGCGAATGTAAAGCATGTTATATAAAATTTCTATTTCCCCGTACTCGTAAATATTAAAGTCCAGGCAAAATGGGAAACTGTCGATATGTGAAGTTAAGGAATTTGGGATTTGCCCGTTCGGAAATTTCAAAATGATGGATGAAGATTACAGGATACCGAAAACGGTCGAAACATATAAAAATATATGAAGATCACTGGGTGGTGAGGCGTGTCTAAAGCAGTTCAATGTATCGAGGGACTGTTTTGACATTTTATGTAACCACCTACAATAGCCATTAGTTTGAAATGCGTAAAACAATAATGTCTCACATTGTAATATAAATTTTGCAATTACTTTTAAGGCATTTTTTAATAATGATCCATTCAGAAGTGAACGAGTTTAGAGTGAAAATGCAATTAAAATGCATTTATTGCATTTTCTGATAGTGTCCGGAAGCCGTCCAAGGCCTTGTTATTAATTCCGTATCGAAAAGTGCCGTTCTACGGATAATATTGACATTCCATTGACGATATCGTACTATCCACATCTACTAATACCTGAAAGTAAAGCCTGTATAACGTAATTAATTTCAGAAACAAAATTTACCGACCGGGAACTTGTCGTTTAGTGCTGCATATTACATCCATTAAAGTCGATACTTCGAGCAATTAATATTTTTTAAAAAATACTAATTAAAATGTCGTAAACGTTAACTTTTTGTTACTTCATCTTTGGAAAATGAATTTTTGCTTGAATTAGTTTACCAACGTGTAATAATGAGTTTTATACAATTTTAGCTTTTCGATGAAATTACCGTTTCATTGTTAATGCAATGTTTGTTTAAAAAAATATCAAACTCAACATCAAAATCTGTAAATAAATCATTAACTCTTAAATCTGCTTGAACTTTCTTGAAACAACATTTTTTTAACTGTCTATAAGTCTAATTCAATCAACAGATCTATCGATATTTTTTATAAATAAAAGCATTTGTTCATCAGAAGTAGTCAGAATAATTTTACCATTTAGATAAATTTATTAATTGTTTATGAATTATTTATAAACCATGAAATTTAACCACAAACCCATACAACCGATAAAGTCTAGCAGTTTTATACCCATAATACGAATTTGAAAATATGCGTCGACTACCATTTTGCATTTCACTGGTCCATATAATTTGAACCGTCATTTTCTATTTTATTATCCTACATAAACAAGCCGCAGGTAGTAACTGCCAAAATAATGCTAAACGTATAAATCTGAAGGTAGCATATTCTTATATTTTTTTAACGAATATTCTCCGCTTTCGTGATCTCCATTATATAAGGTTTAGCCCTTTTAAATTCTATACAAGTGTTTTGACCACCTATATTTAAAAAATGTTCTAAACGACAACAGTTTATCGATGATAGAATACCGATTAAAAAAATTTATATACCCTATTTTGCTAGTGAATCACAATATTATTTACAAAAACTTAAAATTTTGGATCATTTATATAACTATTACTAGACATAAGTTAAGCTGAAGTTCAAAAAAACACTCATATAATTAATAACGATATTTACTAGTCGCGAAAAGAAAACTACTATTTATTGGCCAAATGTAACTAAACACGAGAAATAATTATACTTAAAAGATGCTCAATTATTATTTTCTTATATTAATAAATTGACAAAAAATATTTTTTACATAATATTTTGTTGAATTTGTGATATTTTATGTTTTAAATACATAAATATGCAGACATCAAAAGAGTTTAATATTTCTTTTGTTATTTTCATATTCTTTATTTCTTTTTTTAATATTCTACTATGTGATTTTAAAAAAGTTCAGTCTACATGATTCATTGCGAAGATAAAAAATGTTTACGTCCGTTTCTCTGTATTGTACACTATTTTAATTCATAAAAAATGACATTTATTATATTCGCATATGTCGATCAAGTCGAAATTAAATTAATTTTTTAAAAATGAGCTGTTTATTTTATTCATAGATTTATTTTCTTTGTCTGCTTAACAGACGCATGAATTTCTTTTCAGTGACATCTTGCAAATCAAAAAAATCTTGAGATGAATAGTCTTATAATGACAAATTTCCAATTCAATAAATTTAGAAAGGGAGATCTTCGTTACTTAATAAGCGATGCGTAAATCAGATTTCATAGTCGGTTTCCCAATCACAAGATCAAAACTTAGTTGATCCATCTTTATCGTAACTCTTCACTTTTGTACATATAGAGACAGATGTTCTCTGATCTTTAAAACTAAGAAAGGATTATGAATTCTATTATTAACCTCTTTGTGTACATCATATTTTTAAATAAATTTATATATCTAGACTAGTGTACCGCAGTATATCATCACGTTATTAATAAAATCTATAGTGAGAACGAAATATTTTCCCAAATCTGTAAAGTTCATTAGCTGTAATAATCACTTAAGTGATATTTTAGGAACGATAAACAGAAAACTAATTTAATTCGAAATAAAAATAGTTTGCCATAAAAACGGTTTTTTTATTCATGATTATATTGGGAATTATAAAAAACTAAAAGATTTTGAGTGTAAAGATAATTTGTTACATAAGGATATTTATTCATTATTTGTCAACTTTGATAACTTATTATTCAGTTCATAATATTCAAAGATTCAAGAAATATTTTATATAATTTTGAATTCACCATAATTTGTTATGGAGTATGCTGAAATATTATAATTATGAATATTCTGAAGAATTTCTGTATTATTTCAATAAAAAGCCAATTTATTATAATAATTGTTTGAAAACATTGAAGGAATCCAAACGACTAGTATAAAATAAAATATTCAAATCTCCTCATTCAAAATGTAGTAGATCAGAGACACATTTGATAATAATAAAACATGAATAAAATACGGAATTTTGAAAATTGACTTGCATAGTACCGATGAAATGGTTTAATTGTAAAATAAAGTAAGATTTCATCTACATTAAAAAATGTTTGTATTAAGAATCACTATTCAATCTAGATCGAGAATTATATACTTTATTATATAAGATAGTTTTCTAAAAAAATATATCTCATACAAAAATACAAAAAGTAACAAATAATTATTTGTTAGTATATTTATGTTATTCTAAAATTTATTGTGAAATACCTCAAAAATAAATTTAGTTCATTTGCAGTTAACTTCAATAATAATTATATCACTGACGTTCTTTTAGCAATTGTATACTACTTCTTATTACTGTTCTCGAACAAAATAAAAATTACCAGACTTATTTTAATATATAGTAAGAAATATCCTTGTATTTGTTGTAATAAACATTTAATTACACTATAAAATTAA
Source organism: Trichopria drosophilae (assembly GCA_030407085.1). Classification (NCBI taxonomy): domain Eukaryota; kingdom Metazoa; phylum Arthropoda; class Insecta; order Hymenoptera; family Diapriidae; genus Trichopria; species Trichopria drosophilae. The sequence goes on along the minus strand of CM059583.1, from coordinate 188,910,442 downwards.
GTATCTTATTTCAAGACATTTTTGGCATATAAGACATGAAAAATATCTTGAGGGTAGACACATTTTACGTCTTTGTTAGATACTGAAATGTTTTAAAATAGGTCATGTGTTTTTTAATGTGTAACTACAATAATTACGCAGCATCATAAACTAAATTTGTTTGGAGATCACTTGAATCAGAAATGACTGAAAAAAATGAAAAAAAGGTGGATCTTATAGAGCTTTGGCACATCACGTCAGGATTTTAAGATATCTAATCCGAAAAATACTAAAAAATATACTTTTTGGCTATTTAATGTTAGGATGTGTGAAAAATATGAAACGATGAGTGAACTTGGACAAAGAATTCCTTTTCAGTGACTAAAAATCTATAAGATTCTCCAATTCTGATTCAAGTTGTGCAAATAAAAATCTTGTGTTATTACCTTCAGCGATTAATTACACAGGATCGTAAAACAATTTTTTAGAGGAGATAACTTGAATCAGTGGTTCTGGATCTTATCCTTAAATAAAAAATATCCTTACCCTTCGTACAAGCTACAATTCTGCATTGTAGAAACTCAATTCTAGTAACTATACCTGTTCATATTTTTCTATTATTAATGTAATTACAACCATTAATACTAATTTTCAATTACTCATTAAACTCCTTTTACTTTATGTATTGTTTAATCTGCCAAGTTTATTTTGTAACTACAGTGAAAGATTTTCATTTGAATGTTGATCATACTTATAGCTGCAATTGCTGTAATGAGGAAAAATACGTGTTGTAATAAGATTATGTCCAACTATTTAGTGTTTCAATGTTCTGTGTATTTATCAATAATTTTTCATAATTCCACAGCTATTTTTGATTTTCTAAAGCCGAAGAAACTTCATCAAGATCACATACTCATGCACTATTAATAAGTGTTCGCATACTTATTTAATTTGACTAATATCAGAAACAAAATATTTTCACTTTATTTCTAATAATTCAGATTATAAAAATCCAACTGAAAATTGCCCATACTTTTAACGGATCAGGAAATAAACATCAACCGATACAGAATACCTGAAATGAAATTAATATTTTTGATGTCCCCGTTCCCGAATAAAAGTTGTCGGGATAACAATTGTTTTGTCGTTTGAACTTTTCACGAAGTGGACAAGTATGACATTTTCGCCTGAGTATCTTCAGGGATATCCTCGAAAGATGCTTCCATTCGGATATGTGCGATCGATCGTCATCTCATTCGAAACAATACGGCCGAACCGTTATTGAACCGTATCGTAACATTGCCAGTATCGTACGTTATACGAAAGCCACAATTCGAACATCCTCGTATTCCCCAAGGATGCGAGCAGACTCGCGCAATGGCCCTGCCATTTTTACAACCTAGTAATTTAGCCCGTACTAAAAACTATACTGAAAGGTACATTAAAAAAGGAACTTTTGTGTGTTTTCAGGTGATGCACTCACTCGGTACGAGCGCTGAGGCCAGGGCACTGCCGTTTATCTCGTTCAAGATCAGCAATTCATTCGCAGAGATAGCAAGCAGGAGGAACAGGTGAAAGCTGGTCTCCATGACGTGACATCGATTTACGAAATAGATGAGCCTTAATTCGTTCTGGGATCTCGGAACACGACATTGAGAGACCCCACGCGGAAGGTACCGGTACCTTCGAAGCCAAGAAAGGTTTCACTATCGACGGGACCGTCGTCGAGTGATCGTTAAAAAACGGTGAACACGCGAGTCGCATCCGGCCGAGAAGATGATCCTCGCAGAGGACGTTCTTGACGCAAACGCTCCACGTCGGTGGCCGAAGTGTTTCCCGGTCAATCATCCTGGACCGGAAGTCGCGATCGAACAGTGAAAAACGTTAGCGGTAAAAACAAAAAGTGAAGTGATGAAGATCAACCAGTCGTAGGTGATCTTGGTGTTTGCGGAGTAAACTCCCTGAGTTTCTTGTGATACGAGTTGAGTGATAATCCGGGAGGATGATCCGAACAATGTCGATCAGGCCAGGAGAGGGCCGACGGAGGGTCGCGATCCTGATCGCGGCTTTCGCGACTCTTCTGATCGGGGCATCGGCGACCCACGTTCGGAGCGACGACCTGGACACCCTGGCCGGCACCATCGAACACCACAACGGGATCAGGTGCCCCAGGGCTTGCAACTGCGGAGGACAGGATTTCGACTGCGCCGAGAAGGGTCTGACTCAAGTGCCTGGGAATTTGGCCGCTCTAACTCTAGCTGAAAAACTGTAAGTACTTCCACGAAATTTACATAGTAAAACCCCCTCGGGATAGCAGCGTGAATCGTGCCGTGGGGAAAATGCGACGTCGCTAGTACACTCCTGACTCATGAGGGGGTGGTCATTGTTTTTACCCTTTTTTTTTTCTGTTGTGTTGGCGCAGTGACGTTTTGCTCATTTTCTCTGGCTGCGACTCAAAAGCGCGTTCGTACATTCTTTCCCGGAAGTATTTTCCAATGTTTTACTCGACGCCAAGCTTCCGGTGCTTGGCTCGACCTTCAAGGGGGAAAATTGGCGTTTTTGTCCCTGCATGATCCTACGGTCTTTTAAACGGGTCTTGGAAGATTTTTATACCCACACGTGAATATTTTACGTGCACTCGTTATCGTTATTAAGGATCTGTATAGTCTCTCCTCCGGGTGCCGGCGAGACGCCGAGTTTTCCGAGTAAACGTTATGTTCGGGAAAATACAAGCTGCTTGATAAGAGAATGCCCTACAAAACTCGGCAAGTACCAAGAGCGGCGAAAGAAGAAACGCGCTACACGAGAGATTTGTTTAACCTTTTCCGGAGTTCAAATTTAAAGAATACTTTGTACTTTTTCTGCTCCGAAAACTACGAAATTGCTGATTCTGTTTAATTTGTACCATGATATCGTTTGAAGTCTAAGGAACAAAAAGTATAGCAGTAGTATTTATATAAATCGTTTTTGGTGACTAAGATAATGTCAAATTTAATGAGTCTAAAATTGTTAAGCTCATAAATGTCAGAGTATTTCAGTACTTAAAATAGTAGAATTCATAGGGTATATCCACATGGACAATTATTTTGAGTTCACTGTGACAAATTTCGTGCATTTTCATTACATGATACAAGAAATATTTCAAAATTTAATCAAAAGACATAATTTTGTAAGAAAATTACATTTTCAAACAAAAAAAATCGTTACATACAATTTTTTAACGCCAATTTTTAATACATTCAAAAAGGGAATAATATTGTAAAAAAATTGAAATTTATCCTTAAATCGAGACATTATTTTAAGACATTTTAATTATTTTCGACATTTTTTCCAAATAAAAGGAACACTTTTTTGTTTAATTAAAAAATCATAATGTAGGCAATGCTAATATATCTAAATTTTCAGAAATATCACAGCGACTGTAGAGGAAAATATACCGAAAAAGTATACTTCAATATCTATCGAAAAACAATGAAATGTTTCTAATATAAAAAATTAAAAATTCCCAGGCATACCAAAACATTGTTCCGTATTTATAATTTGAATAATTACGAAATAAGCCGAAAAGTTGCATTCAATTTTCTTATTATTTTTAATTTTTGTTCATTATTTCAGAACTTGAACCAATGTACAAAATTTCTATAAAGTTTCACATTGTCTGGATTAAAGAGAAAAAATGTTCTACATTTGAGGATTAATTTTTTTGACAAATTATCGGTTTCAAAAGTGTCGGATAGTTTTACAAAACGATAAAAAAGTTTTTGGAAATCTTAAAGTCTTATAAGGAATGATTCATAAATATGTAGTTTTAATATTAACTTTTAATTGGAGTGTTTTAAATAGTTAGGGTAAACTGTAGTTTAGTATTTTCAAATTCTGCTGTTAATATCTTCGGATGAAACCAGTGAGAATCCTTAAAACTGATGGAAAATTTATCGTTCAAATATGAATAAATTTCAATACATTGGTAATTTAATATAAAATTTAGATAATATCAACGATGATTATGCAGCAAATTTCGATATTGCCAAAATACTCAGAAATATACTTTGGAATATTGACAATATTCATTAGAAGAATCGATACATTTGTTAACTCAATTCATGTAACAGAAAGTATGAAAAACATTGTTGGAAATAACAAATATTACAATCGAGTGCTATTATAAAATAGACTTCGAAATATTACTCATAGCAAAAGTAGTTAAAGTATTGAATTAACAAAACATAAAACTGTTATTTTAAAATCAATATTTTTTTGAATGCAACATTTTTCATGATAGGGTAACTGTGGGTATTACTGCGGTTTTTTAGCATAGAGTGAGATTAGGCTCTTGCTTAAAGCATATGATTAACTAAAATTTCTTTCTCTATCATTTGGACGGTACTTCAGTAACAGTAGATTCGAAAGAAAAATTGTAACAAGGAAAATAACGTGGTTTTAATTCAATAAAAGACCAAATAAAAAAAATATCCAATGCATGTATTTCTGCGGATTTGTGTGCATTACTGTGTATCAATCACTGCGGAAGTGCCCAATTCTGCGTGGGAATTACTGCGGATTCTAAAGTGATGATGAAATAAGGTTATGAATAATTCTCATAGGAAAAAGAATAAAAGAACAGAGAAATTTCACATATTTATTAATAGAATTAATTGTTAAATAAGAAAGAAATTAATTTTCGCATTGATTACATCAATATCTCAACTTTTAATGTATAAAATTTTCACTCCGGTGAATAAAATGCACACATTTTAGTGATCGATGATGAATTTCAGACATAAGTGTAAGATTTTAGTCAACGAGGGGTAGTAGTAAACATCAAAGTCTGAAATTCACTATCGGTAAGTAAAATGCACACATTTTAGTGATCGATGATGAATTTCAGACAGAAGTGTAAGATTTTAGTCAACGACAGGTAGTAGTAAACATGAAGATCTGAAATTCACTATCGGTAAGTAAAATGCACACATTTTGATGACCGATGATGAATTTCAGACATAAGTGTAAGATTTTAGTCAACGAGGGGTAGTAGTAAACATCAAAGTCTGAAATTCACTATCGGTAAGTAAAATGCACACATTTTAGTGATCGATGATGAATTTCAGACAGAAGTGTAAGATTTTAGTCAACGACAGGTAGTAGTAAACATGAAGATCTGAAATTCACTATCGGTAAGTAAAATGCACACATTTTGATGACCGATGATGAATTTCAGACATAAGTGTAAGATTTTAGTCAACGAGGGGTAGTAGTAAACATGAAGATCTGAAATTCACTATCGGTAAGTAAAATGCACACATTTTAGTGACCGATGATGAATTTCAGATATAAGTGTAAGATTTTAGTCAACGAGAGGTAGTAGTAAACATGAAAATCTGAAATTCACTATGGGTAAGTAAAATGTACACATTTTAGTGACCGATGATGAATTTCAGACATAAGTGTAAGATTTTAGTCAAGGAGGGTTAGTAGTAAACATGAAAGTCTGAAATTCACTATCGGTAAGTAAAATGCATACATTTTAGTGATCGATGATGAATGTTAGACAGTGTAAGATTTTAGTTAACGAATGGTAGCAGAAAGCATGAAGTTCTGAAATTCACTGTCGGTGAATAGAGGGCATACATTCTGGAATACTAAGTCAGCTTCAAGTTCATGGTTAAGTGCGGCAAGACGTATAGACTATATAGGTGTACATATGTATTTCTAGGTTAGAATGTACCTATTTGATCCGCGCAGTAATACAAACGTTAAGGGAAAAATGGCACCTATTACTGTTTTCAAAAATAGGCAAAGAAAATAACTAGTCAGAAGATCATTGGTTACATTTCTTATAAAATATGGTTTACTTTATCGAATAACAAAGCTAGAATATACTCATGATTAACCTTTAGTAAAAATAAATAGATTTTAAATAAGCCATCTAAACGACGCCACTGCGTGATTGGTGATGAAAACGCATCGACAAATTTCAAACAACGATATAAAATTTTAAAATCACTTTATATTGCCATATTTGTAACAAATGAGTAGATTAATGTTTAATATTATTTATTCATTTATTTTTAAGAAAAATATTTAACCAGATACCGATAATTATGGCGTTTATAAATATCCGCAGTAATTGGGGCATCCGCAGTAATACCCACAGTTACCCTACTTAGGGCCGGAATCTAAAATTAAAATATTTATAAAATCATGACATTAAAAAAAGTATCGTTTATATTGTTTATTCAAAGTTTTTTATTTAGTTGTCCAGTAGTTTCCAATTTATAGTTTTTTATAACTGTTTTTATTATTGCAGAACCTTGAATAAAATACATTTTTCTATGCTTCAAAATTTATATGTATAAAAAAAAAGAGTTAAAAATGTTTTCTTAATCGAAAAAGATGATAAAATAACAATTTCAACACGCAGATATTCAGTTTTCAATAACCCCTCTTTCTTAATATGAATTAATAAATTTGCTAATTACCGTCAATGGTGAATGGTAGTTGGTAAAGGCAATCAGCTTTCATATTGATCCCTACTTTAGTACTTAAGTACTGTAAAATTATTAACGTTAAGACCCGGTAAATAATAATAGTTTTTATGACAACCACAACTGGACTACTAAAGTAATTATAATTTGTGATTATATACTGACAAGAGTTTCAATGGTAACACAAAAAATTATCCAATAATATGGTTTCATTAATAACACAATAAAACCATATTCCGAAATTAGTTGCATGTTATTAATGAAGTTGACTTATGTCAAAAACAGATGGAAAACATTTATTTGTATCAAACTGTTTTCTCAGGAAATTTTCAAATAAAATTAACTACCCTAAGTAAAAATGGCATATATTTTTATAAAATGTACTGATTGATACCATTAATATTAGTTCACATATTAAATACAAAAATTAAAGAAAGAATAGACATTTTAAATTGTCAACAATTTTACACTATTAAAATTAGTAACTATTACAAATTACTAAAATTGATACCGTAAATAATTACAACTACAATTACGACTTATTTTCTCACTTTACTTGGTGAAATTACCAATTTAGGTTAGGTGCTTCACGATGATTTTTGTTGCGATGGTTCAAATATTAATGTGTGCATTTTTTGTCAGGATTCATTATGTCATTAAAAATGATATCATTAAAACTATTTTATTGGCAAATACTGTGTGATATTAATTACCGTAACTATTCATACTTATGAAACAAAATAATACAATTTCTTCTTTTCCTTTTTTAAAAGTTTGCTCTTCTGAAAGCAATACTAGTGATAACACTTTCCTATGAAAATTGTCAGCCATTTCATTAAATTTAACACCTTTATGAGAGGAAATCCAATAAAATTTTATATTATTACGAAATGCCATACTCTACTTACTTTTTCCTGAGCGTCCGAAAATATGAACTCTTTGTGTAATTTCGAAACTTGTTGATTAAAATAGGTTTCGCTCTTCAAACAAAACTCTTTTGATCAATTGGGATACTATTTTATTGTTTTATTCGTATTATCATGTTTTCATTTCGTATTTTATTGGCATACCGTCTCATTCGATAGTGTACTATATTTTTTCGTGTATTTGAGGGTTTCCTGTTTCGAGCAATGTCCCATTGAAAGCGGATCGATAGGATGTTTCTTATTAAACGTAAGGCTTGTTTATGCACGTTGAAGAAGTATAAAAGATATTTCCACTATTTTTTTATGATATTTCATTTATTTTTATACAATGTTTATTGTGAATTTTTAATAATAATTTGGGTAAATATTGCAGTAGTTAGAACGTGTAAATATATTTCAATATATTCTAATAAATTACCACGAATTAGGTCTAAATCTCATACAAAACTGTTGAAATTTTACCTTTGATAACCATCGAAAATTATGGATAATTTAGCAATATATAAATATGCAGTATTGACAATAACAAATATTCATTCTTGTAATCGGAATACTCATCAGTTATTATACAATGTTGAAACAACTATTCGTCATTCCAATGCATTAATTCAAATATAGTCAATATATTTAAGGTGAACAAATTTAAAACTTTTAATTTAAAAATCCAAAATGATAAAAAAAATCGTTACAAGTTTTCTCCAAATTTCTTAGAGTGAACATTTACTCTTTAAAGAGTACTAATTAAGCCATTCTAGTAAAAGACTGAATTTTCACTAAAAACAGAGTGAATTTTCTTAACTTGATGCAACTCATTAGGATTAGGAATTCAGTCTTTCAATAGGATGATTAAATTTCTATTAAGAGTGAATTTTCATTCCAAGGAATGTAGTACTGTGCGGTAATTGTATTTTTCAACATCTTTGCAAATAATTCAAACTCTGTAGGGTACACGATGAGTTATACTGGCAGAATAATGACATTTCACTATTTTAAATTGGTATTTCACTTTATCAATGGTACATTTTTACTCATTTCTGAGAGTTTATAATTAAGGATTTATTATTTTCAGTATAATTTCGATATTAATATAATATTCTAAATGTTGAAAGGTTTAAAAAATCAAGTAGATACATATACCAAGCTATAAAAACGTCTTAAGTATCTATTCGCAAATTGCAAAATTTTATAACGGATCTGCGGTCAAGTTGTTAAAGCAGATGAAGCTAGAATACATTACTAATAACATTTACAACTTGACCTTTATTAAAATTTTGTCCACTGTTGGTCACGTAGTCATACGAAGCAGGGAGAAAAATCGGAAAGTTACAATAATGAATTCTAAGGAAATTTACATACGACGATTTTTATCTTGTAGTGTCAAACACATTTGTTCATGTCAGATTAAGTTGATTTCATTACAATATAAATTTCTATTCAATGTTAAATTCCAACCTAATGTAATGAGTCACAATTTGGAATCAATTTATAAAATAAATACCTCTTCGAATTCTCCAGAGGTCAAGTATCGAGTGAATTGAATAATTATTATCAATCAAATGTAATCAATTTTTAAGTGGAGATATTGGAAAATACGATTGTTATATCAGGATTTCATTCATTAAATAAGCATATTTCATGTATGATGCATTGGATTATTTTTAATTTTGGTGCATATATTTTTAGATCATTTTATTTATCGATAAGTTATTTATTTTCAAGACAAATCATATTTAGAAATATAACTGTGTAACGCTTTTAAAATTCACTTAATTCTGATCATACGATAAATTGGAATTTACATACTATATTTTTCGTGTTTCTCATGGAGGGTTTCGCTATTTTGACGAAGCTACGGTATCAAAAGGGATAAAATATACCAATAACTGTCAAATACTTTAAAAACTGGAAGCTCGTTCTTTTGTCCTTCCTTTATATTTTTAAAATTGATGATTTAATCCCCGACATAGTCTAACTTTCGTGCGACATAATCTTCCTATCGTATTAGTATGCACGTTTCTTAACTGTTCTCCTTCGCTTTCGTCCTACATTTTTTAAAAGTTTCCCTCGGTAAAGTTCAAAAAGAAAACGTATGTTAAGAACGTGGTTTAGTGGATATTTTCTAAATGACTAATATTTACTTACGATATATAACAATATGTTAATATATGGATAGACTGTATTTGTTTGTTTCTTTAAAATATGATTATATCTCCAATATTGAATCCTTCAAGAAGATAAGTGTGTATCCTTCCAAAAAATGAACTGTTTCTGCGGGAAAGCAAATATACATTGATGATTATCGCTGTAGTTTGAGGATCATTGTATATTGTCGAGTATTACTTATTTATTTAATTAGTTTAACTTAATGAAAGTCATTACTTTACATGAATGCAACAATTTTTGGAACAGGAAAACGTAAATTAATTTGTTATTTTTTGCTTTAAGAATTACTTTTGTTCGTAAAAAATATTGCTAACTACCCAAGTAGAAAATACTACCAGATTCCGGCCAGTTTTTCTGGTCTTTGTGTTGTAAACAATGGGAATCAGAAAAACTGGTGGCTAGAAATTGGTTACTTTTTATACCAGTGTATTTCCGAACATAAATATGTTAAAAATAAAGTTATTTGTTCCAGTTTTGAATAGTATCCTAGGTGTTTTAATAGTAATTTTTTCATTTATAGTAGACATGATTTAGTGATATGAGGAACTTTAATATTAACTTTTAGGTTTCTTGAAATAAATGAAGATTACTATAAATTATTGATCAATCATTTTTAACTCTAACCATGGATACTTTAATATCATCCTCTATTATTGCCAGAAAAATTAATAGAATGTATTCAATAGCAATTAATTATCGAGATGTTAGTAATAACGATTCTCAATGTAACAAATTTCTAATAACTTTTTATCAATACTTGGTAACTGTTTTGAAAAATTAAATATTTATAAATTTGCATGATTACTTAGTAACTTATATTCTGTTCTATTTAATTACGTGATAAATAATTCTTGTCATCGTCAGTTACACGTCTATACCATATGTTACTATCGGACTATACTATGTAACTTTGTACGTTATTTTGTTAAAAGTTTTCAGGAGTTGCTAACAGTCATTTTCTCAGAAATTACCCTATATATTAAACTCTCGTAATAGGCTAGTTAATGAACTATATGTTTACTAAATTTGTCACTTATAAGGAAAATATGTATAGTAATTCCTGATAAACGATGATAACTCCTGATGGGTTCCTAAATTAACTTGTTCTTTTAAGTATGTTAACATAATACGCGTCCAGTAGAAGATTTTATAATGAAACTAATTTCTAATTTCCATTGCGTAGAAAGAAAAAAGTTAAACGGAATCATTTACAAATATAAAACACGAAATAGCAAAAAAAAAAAATAGTCAAATTAACTATTTCTGTAGTAAACAAGACCACTACATTGTTCTGTTTACAACTTCTGAATACTTAAATATCGACCACCTTACCTAACCTCAAATGTACCTCGCATTTACAATTGGTCACTTTAAATATAACTGAGTAATAAAATAGATGTAATAAAATGTATTAAACAACAATCTTCTTTTTTCACAGTAAGAATAATTATTATATAATATAAGGTGCAAGTTCTGAATTGTAAATGTACTGTCAACGATAAAGTTTTCCAGTGTTAATTTTACTATATGTATAGATTTTAATATATGTATATAATTTTATTATTAGTATATGCTAGAACCTCTACTAATATTTTACCGTTTTTCCATTAGGTTTTTTTCTTTCTGTGTAAATAATCACTAATATTATATATAAATTTTCAACAATGCTACGTGGTGTAATATATTTTCGAGATTAATTTAGAAAAAGTACTCTTAGCACATCGAAAAAAGTTAGATAGTAATGTTCGATTCTATACTAAAATAATTAATAATAATAAATGTTCCAAGCTTCTGAGCACGAGTACTCATCAAGCATTTACTAATTACTAAATATTCTAACATTTAATATCAGTTAAACCCATATAAAATGACATTGAGAAAAGTTATGTGCATTCAAACACACGTTTGTTGATGGATGACAGCAAGTAACTATATTTACTTGAATTAAGAAAATATTTTCTTATATTAAACAAATATTTCATGCTTGTAAAAAATCTTACTGGATTTGGGAAATGATTTTCCTCGTTCAAGTAAATATTTATTTGCTACTATTCAAAATTTCTACATTAAAAAATGGTTTTTACATTGCACTAGTACATATAATAAATTCTAGCAAATTAATGCCTGAAGTTACCTCATGAAGTACTTATTATTTATTATTACTTTAAACAGGAGGTTTTAGTAATTACTAAATATTTAAAAATACAAAACTTATTGCTACATAGAACGTAAAAAAGTACGTTAAAGCTCAAAGAATTTTAAAAGTGGTATAGTCGGAAAATCTTGCAATTACTTTCGTTAAACGAATATATACTGAATTTAGATTAATCTTTTGAAAAGGTGACATTCCAACTCTATCAAGATTGCAATTTCGAGATCGACAGTTCTTCTTAGTAACAGTCAGAAAAACTTATTTACGGTTTCAAAAAGACAGAATGATTAATCAAAAGAATTATAAATTTTGTTGGATTTGAAATAAATGTATATATTTTAAACCTCCAGCAAATTCTGTAAAATACAACAAAAATAGTAAAATGACCACAAAATATATATTTTCGTAATTTTTGTTGGATGCTTATAGCAGATATATCGAACACTTTATCAACAATATTGAAAAATATGTCTATCGTGTTTCCTGAATACTGATATCACTAAATTAAATTTTGCACACAAGTGAGCCGATTTCAGCAATAACTTTGAATTTATGTCAAAAAAATGTCATCTTTTCGCTGTTATGTGGCCGTCAGATTGAATTTCACAAATGTAAAAATTTCAGTCATTTAGACGTCCAATTAGACCATCAGATATAAAGGGGCAGCTTAATCGGGATTGTATCGAAAGAGAGAAAAACAATTGTAAAAACGTTTTTCATTTTTTTCCCGTACTTTTCAATTTCAAATCGCCATACCAAAAAAACGACGTGTTGAAAATAAAAACTGTGGTCATATTTGAAAAGTGCATACAAACAATAGTAGAATACCCATTGACGATAAAATATTTGATCGTTTATCATCAAAATTTTGTCTTTCAATACGAAGTAAAATTCGTGGCCGTTTGCGCAGAAATGGGTTAAAGAAATTTTTTTGGTTAATCGAGAGATGTTAATACGTAAATTTGTAATTAAATCACAATATTTCGTAGTAATTGAAACTGTTTCTAGTACTGCCCTTTTATATTTTTCAGTGGGAGTCCACTCAAAAATTAATTTGAATTAACTTAACCCTAGAATCAAGGAAATTTCATTATAGCCTTAAGCAATATTTATTACCTCAATTTTGTTGAATTTAGTATAAGCGTGTAGATATTATCCGACAAAGATACACTAAAAGTCTTGTCATACTATAGTAATTCCGATCACTGGATATATATGAAAGCGTATCCATGCTCACTGACTCATCAACCAACAGCCCACGCCCCTGGCTGTAGTACATTTTAGGGTGTCCTCCCCTTTCGACGAGACGTAAGCACCCACTAAGATTGAGATTTTCCAAAGGCATATAAAAATGTAGTGCTATTTTTTGCACTTTGGGGGAATGCGTGAAACTTATCGGATGCATTGCTTATGCGTCTAGACGTCATAAAATGACGATCGAAATCGAACGGAAACGTTTTTGTGCGCTGTTTCAGAATTGTCCCTATGTATATATGTCATCACTAATGTTTCGATAATGACTCAGGGTTTTGCGGATGGTACACATTTTACTCATTCCTTTGTGTCATGTATTGTTACTTCAGTTACAAATAATGATGCTAAATCTACATAAAATATTGTGTTTTTATGCTTATTATGTGAACAATTTTGTTTTTTTAAATATTTTTTTAATCGATAAATCGGGATCTTAATAATTTATGGTTATTTACGCGTGTATGGTAAACAACATGATTTACCGTATATTTTTAATAACTCAATATAAAAATAGTAAAAGGTCTGTAAAATAAAGTGTGTTTAATTGTTTATTGACGTGTATTTATCTGCAGTATTGCACATTCATTGCACACACATTAAAACCATGGTTTTAGGAATCTCAAATATTTAAAACATGTCTAGTATAAAATACCAATATCTGAACTATTTTTAAACCAAACTTACGTGCAATAGTTTTTATTGATAAAGTTTAATGCAACGTATTAAATTCACTTATGAAGTAATAAAAATATTTATTTTAGCAAGACCTGAAATGGATTTAATAAAGTTGATACATTGCATTTCACTTTTTTTATATGTTTTATAATAAATTTTTATCGTTTGAAAAGATACGAATCATCATTTCATAAACTATACGTATTTTTGCGATGATTTTTTTAATTCTCAATATGCTACTGAATCTTTATACACACAAATTTCTGAATTAATACCTCTTAATAATCTGCAGCTACAACTTCTGAATGTAATATAAAATGCAATTTATGATCAAATCAAAATTCTTTTGATTAACCATTCTATCTTTTTGAAACCGTACATAAGTTTTTCTGACTGTCACTGAGCAGAAATGTCGATCTCGAAATTGCAATCTTCATAGAGGTGGAATGTCACCTTTTCAAAAGATTAATCTAAATTCGGTATATATTCGTTTAACGAAAGTAATTGCAAGATTTTCCGACTATACCACTTTTAAAATTCTTTGAGCTTTAACGTACTTTTTTACATTCTATGTAGAAATAAGTTTTGTATTTTTAAATATTTAGTTATTACTAAAAGCTCCCGTTTAAAGCAGTAATAAATAATAAGTACTTCATGAGATAACTTCAGGCATTACTTTGCTAGAATTTAATACATGTACTAGTGCAATGTATAAACAATTTTTTAATGTAGAAATTTTGAATAGTAGCAAATAAATATTTACTTGAATGAGAAAAATAATTTCCAAAATCAAGTAAAATTTTTTACACGGATGAAATATTTGTATAATATAAGAAAATATTTTCTTAATTCAAGTAAGTAATTACTTGCTGTAATTTATGAACAAACGTTTGCTTGAATGCACAAAATTTTTTCTCAATGTCATTATATGGATTTACTGTTATTAAATGTTAGAGCGATTTTAGTAATTATTAAATACTTGATCACTGTAAGTGCTCAGAAGCTCGGAACATTTATTATTATTAATTATTTTAGTATGGAATCGAACATTAAGATCTAACTAAAGTCTTTCGATGTGCTAAGAGTACTTTTTCTAAATTAATCTCGAAAATATATCACGCTATGTTGTATTGTTATAAATTTATATATATAACATCAATGATTTCTTACACAGAAAAAAAAGCCGAATGGAACAACGGTAAAAAGTTAGTAGTGGCTCTAGCATATACTAATAGTAGAATTTGTTAAAATTTGTCGTTGACTGTACATTTATAATTCAGAATATTGTAATTTATATCATACAATAACTATTCTTACTATATGAAAAGAAGATTGTCGTTTAATACACTTTACTACATCTGTTTTATTACTCAGATCTATTTAAAGTGAATATTCATTTGTAAAACTTCGGCATATTTGAGGTTATGTTAGGAATTCGTTATTTAAGTATTCGGAAGTAGTAAACGGAACAATGTCGTGGTCTTGTTTACTACAGAAATAGTTAATTTGACTATTTTTTGTGATTTCGTGTTTTAAATTTGTAAATGGTTCCATTTACTTTTTTTCTGTCTATGAAATAGGAATTAGGAATTAGTTTAATTCTAAAACCTACTATTAGAAGCCTATTATGTTAACATATGTGAAATAACGAGTTAAATTAGGATCACATGTGAAGTTATAACATCGTTTGTCAGGCATTACTGTATATATTTTACTTTATCTGGCAGAAATTTAGTAAACATGTAGTTTATCAACTAACCCATTGTACACGAGAGTTTATTATATAGGATCAATTCTTAATAAATTACTGTTAACAACTGCTAAAACTTTTGACAAAATACTATACAATGTTACGTAGTTTAGTCCAATAATAACATATGGTATAGATGGGTGACTATCGATAACGAGAATTATGTATCATTTAATTAAATAAAACGACATTTAAGTTACTAATAAATTATACAAATTTATGAACATTTTATTTTGTATAAAAGTTCCCTTAAATATAAATAAAAAATTATTAAAAAATATGTAACATTGATAATTGTTAATTCGTCATCTGGATCATTAATTACTATTAAATATATTCGGTTAACTTTTTCCCAATACTACAACTACAACTAGTATTAGTCTACTATTGTATATATGTTATAGATTGGAACTAGTATAATATCGTGGTCTTGTTTACTACCGAAATAGTAAATTTGTTGCAATGAGAATCGTTCATACGAATTGTTAATATCATCTAAATAATACTCTTGTATAGTACAGGTTTGTCTATTAACTATATTCTGGTAATAATAGAATCTGATATTAAAATACCCCATAGTTAGTCTTAAAAGTTCATTATACATAATTGATAATATTCTTGATTTATTACAAGAAAACATAAAGTTTATTTATTAATATCTAATGAACATTAAAGAAGCCTTTTCTCAATGTACAATTTTTTTGTAACATTTTTCGCAGTGTGAAAAGTAGTAACGCATTCCAGACAAAGGGAAGAACTTCTAAAGTATTATAAATAAAAAATGCAATAATAGATGAAACTTCAAGTACTTCCAAGATATTTTGTTCGACTGTTTCGTTTTTCCTTCTAACCAATTTGAATTCGTATCGTGTACTTGACTTGCAGTATCATATTATTAATCTATAGTTCCATATTATCTCACATTCTGCGCAGAATATTAATCGAAGAAAGACTTTACATAGGGAGCTGTCTAAGAACGTTAGAACTTCCATCTGGATATCAAGCTTATTAAATTTTCATAATATATTTGATTAAATTGTTTCATCAGCATTAGTAAAGGACTTTACTGTATCTAGTGTTTACTAGTTGATATTTAGTTAAGCAATCAGTATTTTACTTTATAACCACTGAATTTTCTTTAAAAACATTTGCAAGAACATATGCAGTAAAGAATTGAAAAATATCACTATTCGATCTATATCTATCAAATTCTATAAATAAAAGTTAATTAACAATTAATAAAATATCTACATTCAATAAGCAAATTATGAAAATTTAAATTTTACGAATATGACTTTAATACAAGTAGATATTCTCTACAATATGTAGAACAATGCGTATGAGTAATACGTTAATCCCTTTATTTCTGGAAGTGAAAATTGCATTATGTACATACGATTAAAATAATTATGCAAATTTTGCGAAAGATGCGTAAAATTGATGTGAACTTCAATATACGAGATATTCAGAAAATAACCACCCCGTAATTAAAACCAGATTCATTAATCACCAATATAGATTTATCCGATCCGCATGTATCGTAATTAACTGTTCACAATGCGATAATGCCACATTCGAAAATTTAATGCATTATAGATTTTGGAAAGAACACACGCACCGGAAATCACATCGAGCTGCCAAACCATATGCAAATATATTCGCGCATTAAAATCGTGTATACACCTAGATTTAACGATAATTAAATGTCAATTAAATTGTCGAATATAGTGATTTATGTTTGCGAGATAATTTCTTGTTTTAGTTAATTACGTCGATTTAAACATTTTTTATGCAGCGATTTCTTACAAGTAAAGTTTCGGTTTTTCAATCGACTTTAAAATTGATTTTAAATACTTAGTGTTTACCATTATTTTATATTTAACCTTTCATATGCATATAAATAAATAAAATTCCAAAAGTTTAGAAAAATATTTATGATAATTTGTAAAGCCTGCGAATTATACCTCGATATTATAAATCGTATGTTAGAAAAAGACATTAAAGTTTAAAAAAATGAAAGAAAGGTTTAAAAGCACGTTGCTTGAATTATTTTCTTCGTAAAAAGCTTTAATAACAATGTATTACCGTGCTTTGGATATCTACCACAATCTTTAAATTTAACCGCGTATTAAAACGTCTTATTAAGTGCACTTATAATCGTAGGGTAAAAGCGTGGTTTTAAAATATCAATACTTTTACATTCACTTAATACACTTTCACGTTTATAAATTCTATTAAAATATCATTAAAAATGTTTTTTTTTATTATTATTTATTCATGCAAGTAATAAGAGTTTTGTTCCAAATCACTGTATATGAGGAAAAGTAATTATTGAAATAATCTTTGGATTTAAAGCAGTAAAAATGAAGAATTCTTTAGATATAATTAACTAACTGAAATTTAGTTTTTTTACTATTTATTATTGAACATTCTTATAAGTTCAATCGGAAACCAACTTTTCATTTTTATAGTTATTTTATACTTAAAATTGAATGCTTATAATATTTCTACATGGAGCTTCTTCTAATGAAGAAGTTATTTTAAATCTATTACATCAATTACTAATTAATAAGAATGAAATGATAATTTTTTCTAAATTAATATTCATTATTTAATAATTTTCGAAAAATATATCGTTCAAAATTTCATTATTTTGGTACGCAGGATATTGTAAAAATGGTTTTTGGTGAAAAAAAATTTCTTTTTAAATGCTATGTTTTAAAGAAATCTTAAAACAACTCGAAAATATGTCACGAATTTAGTAAGAAAAGCAGGGAATTAAAAATCATTAGAGATCCTGATGTAAGGTTTTATTATTTAAGGATGCGGGTAAAACCGACAAATGAAAAAGCCGACGGGTGAAAAAAACCGACACTCAAAAAAACCGGGTGCACCTCAAAAATCCGACAAAATTACAAAGCAGACACTTTAAAACCCCGACATTAAAAAACCAAATAATTCAAAACCCACACAATAAAAAACCAGAAATTTCAAAAAACAGACATTAAAAACCCGGACATTTCAAAATGCACACGTTTGAAAGTCTGTTTTTTTAAATGTTTGATTTTTCAATCTCTGTTTCTTTAAATGTCTTGCTTTTGAAGTGTCTGTTTTGTAATTTGTCAGGTTTTGGCCGTAGATCAAAAAAACCAGCAATCGAAAAGCCGACAATAAGAAAACGACACTTAAAAAAATGACTATTTTATTGTGTCGATTTTTTTACTGTTGGTTTTTTTTATTTGTCGGCTTTTCGACTCGCACCATTATAATAAATGGGATATATCTTTTTGATAACAATTTTTTTTTTTGAAAAAGTAAAAATTATTAAAATTGTTCTTGAAGTAAATATTCTTACTTTCTTGCAGGTTTGAAGCAAAATGTTTTGTAATTCCTATGGCAAATCAGTAAAAATCAAGTATTTTTTGGTGGATTTAAGAAAAAGTCGAGCACTTTATTGGTTCTAACTGTTCCATTTTAAAAACACTCGCAAAAAAATCTACACTTTTATTGATTAATTAATTATAATTAAGGTTTTCGAAGTCCTGAAAATAACCTTAAAAATCTAACTTCAACAAATTTTTTTTTTTTAAATTAAAGAAAAAGTTCAAGTCAATGTATACATTTCTCTAACTGTTTTAGAAGCATATTGAATACAATTTAGTGAACGTTTGCATGAGTTGATTACATATTTAACAAACCGATTTACATACGAAAAAATGGGAACAAAATAAAAATAAAAATACAATTTGTTTAACAAAAAAATGAAGATATTTACGTTGACTTCTCTGCGAAATATCAGATTCTTGAAGAAAATCATAGATCTGTATACTCTTGAGAAGTTGTTATAATTTTTATAATTTAGTAAAGAAAAGAATGATGAAAAAAAGGTTAGAATTATTCCTAATTTATGAGCATTTACTTTCCTTGCAAAATGTACATTGCCTTCAAATTTAATCTTAAATGAGTCGCAGTATTATGAATGTTATTCATGAGAGAATTTTACAAGAGATTTCTTGTTTATGTGTAAATAAATTTTTCTCTATTACAATAAAAAATATCTGGATCATACATCACAAGTGTAAATAAGTGACGTTCTCATTAAAACCTTGTCAAAATTCGGACAACATTTTTTAAAATCCTTAACATCAATAAATGAAAAAAAGTTTTTATATTTTTTGTACAAATCTCTTGTAAGAAATAAAAAAAAATTACTCACCTTTTCGACGGAATCTGATAAAAATTGTTTCCAAGTAAGCTTAAAGACAGATTTAAAATTTACACAAATCTGATAAATCTGAGGTCACAAAACGTCAAATCAATTTCGAAGTCTTTCTCGTTTCGATAAATACGCTCTTTTAAGATCCCATAATTAATATCAATCATCATTCGTCGGATATGAAAATGGAAAATTTATTTCACCACAGGTCGAGCCATGGAACGTTTCGTCCCTGGCCTCACAGCGTGAAGCACGTTACGGCGGATAATCGGCATTCAATTAGCATTTAATTATAGCGCTGCCGAAATTTCAATATCGCGAATTTTACCGATTAAAATCCAAATTTAAATCGTTGTCGTCGCGGGGCCGATTCAAAAAAGCTCGCATTACTCCTGTTAAAGAGGTCTTTTAATTACGTATTAACGATAGCAGTTAATTATATAGGTCCAAACATTTAGCAATGCGTGCACGAGGATTACTTTGGACCCGACTTGACCCCAACTTTTTTTTAAAAATGGAACAAAGGGTTCAATGTAGGAACACGGCATATCATTAACTTGCAATTAACATTGATTTATGGTTTAGTGTTTATTGTTTGATTTTACTGTGGTTTTCCATCGATGAAGGTTAAAGTGATTATTGCTCATATTTTATGCGTTATTTGTACAGAAATGTGCTTTTTTTAAAATTATGTGGATAATTATATTTTGCAATAAGGTCCAGAAGTAAAAGGCGTCGTTACAGCATAAACGTTCTTGTAGTACGTCAAAATTTAAGGAAAGATTTTTTACATCTTTTTACAATATAATTCTCGTAGAATTATCTTACGAAAATGATAATTTTTTAATTTAGATTATCTACAGAATTTTACTCTTAACTAAATTCCTAAAATATATTTTAAATTAATATTTTTAGTAAAACTGAATTAATTATAACTACAAATTTACTTGAATAAATTAACTTATTCATATTGAAGTGATTGACCCATTAAGACCGAATGGACATTTTAGGTGAAAAAAAGGTCAAAAAAAAATGTCCAAGCAGACGTCAAATTAACTGAACTTTAACAATCTTTTGTTAGATTTAACAAAAAATTCAGCAGTGAAAAACTACAAATTTAGTTTGATGACTTTTTAAATTTGAAAAAATTTTTTCATTTTGAAAAGTGAACAAAGTGTTTTTCGACAAAATTTCGGCGTATTCCTGGATCAATTCTAAAAACTTTTTGTTTAGCAACATTTTTTTCGAAAATTATTTTTATCAAATAAAAAACCTTGCGCTGAGTTTTTCGTAGTTTAGTCGAAATTT
Source organism: Trichopria drosophilae (assembly GCA_030407085.1). Taxonomy (NCBI): domain Eukaryota; kingdom Metazoa; phylum Arthropoda; class Insecta; order Hymenoptera; family Diapriidae; genus Trichopria; species Trichopria drosophilae. Next base: position 188,889,534 of record CM059583.1, on the reverse strand, counting down.
TGGATACTTTCACATTTATTTTCAGAATGTTAATATGCACATTTTAAAGCTCCAGTCTCGAGGAAACGATTTCTTTACTTTAAAACAAGAATTCTGAAATTATTACAATGTCAAAAAATGGACATAAAGACAAAAAACATTTGTAAAATGAATGTTTTTTTTTAATACTCGTATATAGTTTTATACAGTACAATTGTTTGAAAAATCTAGAAGATTTTGGATGTGCAGTTAATTTTACGTCAGACTTGCCTTTTTTGGACATTTCTTAGAACCCTTTTTACACAAAGTAGAAGTAGTTTAAAATGTTATTTTGTCTAAAGTGAACATTTATTTGATTCCAGTAAATAAATTTCTATATGTATAATACTAAATATCAATAAATTTTGTTATAACCCTTAATTTTTTCACTTCGAATCCAGCTTCATTGAAAGTTTATTAAATTTCTGTTAAATTACGTTAAATAAATAATCGTAGCAATTTTGAAAAGGAAATTGCATGAGAATTCCAGATTAAAGGGAGTTTTGTATGTAAAACACTTTTCATTAAATTTTGTCGTACCTTTTAATTTAAAAGTACCAACATTTTTAACAAACAGCATTGTCCAAACGTTGCGATGTCGTGGGCAATTTGTCAAGCGAAAAATCCTGTACAAATTACACGAGTAGCGTAAAAATTGCGCAGTTCATTAAAATATACGACTTTTATCGCTGCGCAGCAAGTCTAGCAATTAACCGACATGACCGAAGAATTTTTGCGTGCGGTTGCGTCCGAATGAAACAAGGTAGGCGAACAATTTGCGGGGAAAGAATCGACATTTTTTATGGTTTATTTAGCCACAAAACAACTTCCTTTTGTTGGTTTGCTTTGAATATATTTTACATTTGTTTTTATGTAAACAAAACCTTTCGTACATTGTAAATAAGATCTGGTTAATACGTAGTGTTAATTTTCTTTTACATTTTGGTGTAATATGATTTTTGAAATGTTAATTTTTAAATCCTATATCATTCATTGTATTTCTTATTTCTAAGAAGAAATGTTTACCTGTTTATCCCTTTGGATATTCTAATTTAAAATTTGAAATTTTTGGTCAGGTGTTGGATGTCTTTCTCTATTTAAGTTTAATATTTCACTTGGTAATTCAGGGAAGAATTTTGAACATTCTGAAATATCCTCTAATTCTATGTAAAATTTACATTATTTTTTAAATGTATTGATTCAATTTGTCTTGAATACAACCAGATACAATATTTAATTTTTCTATAATGAAAGTGCATCTACAGATTAATTATCACATGATCCTGTTCAATGACAAATATTTTTTTCTTTATTTCAGTTTCGATAGTATTTTTGAAGTTCGTTATACAGTAAGACCTCGCTAGTACGACTATCTCGCTTGGTCAACAGTGACAGACCTCGATAGTTTGACAATAGGCGAAGATTTCTTCCTTATACTCATACAAAAGAAATGAGCCAATCACATTGGTGTGAGGTTATAGTGAATATAGTTAATGTAATGTCGATCAAGCGAGGTCATGGACAGACCACTTGGAAACGAGCATGTCGTAAAAGCAAGGTTCTACTGTAAAATGTTAAATTATTTGTTCCATCATTTTATCTTTTATGACAGTACATTGAGATTTTTTATAATTTTTTCAAAGACTATCAATTAGCACTATAAAAATGTATGTTTCAGTGCTTAAAACTTAGCAAAAGAAGCAAAATACTATAGAAAGAGAATTCATTGAGATCTTTAGGAACTTTTCAATGTCTGATCAAGAAAGAATGTTTCTACTTATGAAGAGAATATTTATACAATTTGTTACTTTTGTCATTTCTACTTGATCGTATACTAGTTTATAAATTTATTATTTTTAAAAATTTAATTTGTAATATTACGAATTTTCTAAAAATGTTATTAATAATATCAAATTTATTTTTAATTATTTCCAAAATGTTGTTATGACGTCATGATTGTTGCCTCGTTATACATCCTTTCCTTTTTCTTGAATATATTCTCTTTAGCAGACGTCATAATAATCACATTATGGTTCAGTTGACTACATGATCATATAATATCTTCTTCTTGACATCACGATCAAGACACAAGGATAAGAATGTCGCCGATTAAGATCAAACAAAAAAATTCAAATTCAAATTCGTTGATTCGTGCGATGATTGAAGGGCGTCAACGTCAATCAGATCTTTCGGGGCCATTGAGGAGCACGCGACCCATAAATGATTCCAATTTAGAGTTTTCTGTGGCATTTACGAAATAGCGACGCTGTAGAGTGCCAGAGATAAAATCTCTGCCAGACCGAAAAAAAAGGGAAGGTCCATTGTATAGGAAGTAATGTAGTGGCCTCCAGCCCACGTTTTCGGTGTCCGCCTTCAAATGCTCGAAGGTAGGTGGACAATTAAGAGTGACATATTCCTTGTCATTATGAACTGCAACAGTATAATAAAATTAAATTTAATTACAAAATATTGTTCATGAAATTCTGCAATAATTGCCTCAAAAAATGCAGATTAAACGTCATCTAATTTGATCAATGGTGATGTAAGATCTTTATTTGATCTGGTACGGAGATTTAATTTGAATTTACTCCATTTCACTTTTTGTTATTAGTTTTTTATCTTGAAATCTTAGGGTACAATTTGTATTTCTTTGTTACACTAAAACGTTTCAAATTGGCGAATTTTTATCGACCGCGCAAAAATGATAATTATCGCGTTATCACATTATCGTAGAGTTTTATATCTGAGTAACGTAACGAACCGGCAATGCCATCGAAAAAGTGATTAAAACTTCATTTTATTATCACTTAAAGCGCAGTCGTACCAACATAAGAATGAAAAATACCCCCGGAGAATCATGAACATTCTTTTTATAGCGTTGTACGGATGTGAAAGATACTTTTGCAGTAGAAAGTGAAATATACTTAACGACAATATAATAGGATTTTTAATGAATTTTTGAAATTACTATGAAAAAACAGCAATTTTATAAAGTGCAATTACCTTTCTTGTCTGCTCTGCATTACTCGTATAACCATATTATGTTCGCGCTTGGTTTGATAATTAAATTTTCGAACTGGTTTCAACTCGCATTCTCGTTATTTACATTGCGGTTTTCATTCCTAATGAAAATTGAAAACGAATTTCTAGTTTTAGTTTTCGGTATTTTTTTTTAATACGCCAATTCTCTGTGATGTTATAATATTTTCGTTTAAGTATTAAAAGCGGATATGTTCTATATTTTTATCAAATTAAAAACCATAGTTATGTGTAATTCTAAGTATGAAACAAAACTTATAGTTGACATTAGTTTTAATAATGTTCATAATATTTTTGTTAGATGTAACAAAATAAATGAACGCATCTGAAGTTGCACGAAGTGAATCGTAAAGCCGATGTTTCAAATGACAAACATTAGTCATAGTCATTAATTTATTTCTTGAGATGGTACGATTAAAGGTTGAGATCGCATATTTTGATTTTTTATTGTCATTGACACAGTGAAGCTACTTACTATAAATTTCAAACTTTGCAAACACTTGTCCTAATTATTAGCATATCTATACTATCACATCTAGAAATAACAACATGATATAATGAGTCGCTAACAATAATATTTCTTATTAGTGATAGTTATCAACTATAGTAACATATTAATAAAAAATAATTTTAACACAAAAATTACAATTTTTAATATTTTTTTGCGATCTTGTAAAAGAAACACAAGAAAACCGAATGATAGAACTTAAATACTTTACAAGAAATACTTCAAAGGTCGGTACTAAGTTAGTTAAGTGAACTGGAGACATAATGACATTTCGTTAATATTTCACAAATAGGCCTGTAAAATAAAAATCATTTATGTTATCATTATTTTAACTTGATTAGTAAAATCTGAGACATTAACGCGGTGTAAAATTACAGCCAATTCCACAAAATAATTCCTTGAACTAAAGGCCAATCACAAACACAAAATGTATTGCATGTAGTTTTGTACTGTAAGCTTCGATTGGAGATGGAAACTAAATCTTTAGTAGCTTTTGAATTTATATTTGGTTAATCTGACTAAAATTTAATTCATCCAACTTCTGCTTAGTTATATGAACTCTATACACCGATGAAAATCACAAAAAAATAATCACCAGGATGTAATTCATTTCGATAAATTTACGGAATATTTTTCTCAGTGTATATACTAAATCAATTTCTTCTCACGCACTTGCAACTAAATCACAAATATACTTACGCCACCTATCGATACATACGGAACTTCTGAAGATGGATAAAGTTGTTATCATCGTATTTGGACGTGTTTTCTCTGACAATCATGGGTAAAATTAAGGGAAGGGATTTTCATAAAATAATAGAACCTGCTAATTAAAGACTCCTTTAATTTTATACGGCAAATTTACAAAAATTTAGCGAAATATTATCAGAAGATCATTTAGTAATGAACCGGTTTCTAATAACTACACTACATATATGCAATCGTCTATATTTGTTGTGTTCGACGTTTACTGAATTGTTTTTTATTATCTAACATCTATATTAAATTTAAAAATTTGTTCTAATATTGACTAGTACATGTTATGTCAACTACTTCACGATATTTCCTACGAAATTGAACTGACAAACTATTGAAATCCACAGACTAGTAGAATTTGATAATGGTACTAGATACTGTAGCGGAACAAAATTTTTATTCGTAATTTCGAAAATACCAAATTAAAGTGGCATTCATCAGCTTTACAATACGTTTTTAGTCATTCCGATACGATTTTTCGTCATCGAGTTATCGAAGTTTTTGTCAAAGCACAATTATGATTTTCATTCATTTAATAAATGTGTTTAAATAACTAATAAAAGGAGACTTGCCATCTAACTAAGAAACCAGACTAAACTTTTCCGAAGGTTTTCTATATTCTGAATCAAAATATGGTCGCAGAATTGCTCTATTACGTCAAAATTTTAAGATATCGTAACCTAAAAAACGTTTCGGAATGACTAAAAAAGCATTTTAAATCTCACGAATGTCACTTTAATTTTTTTTTTTCAAAATTGCCAACGAATATTTCTCCCGCCACAAATTGTTAGTGTAAATGAAAAAACTGTGTTTTTTGCACTTTTACATTATGATATCACAAAGTGCGGTTTCTGTTTCTAAATTTTGCTGGTCTGTGTTATTTTACATAGGGTAAACATGACAGTTATCACCTTTTTTTTAAGGCTCTTAATTCAATGAATTTGACTTTAAAGTGCCAGAAAGTAACGTTTAACAATATAGACAACATTTAAAATTGGAAAATTTATTTTAGGGATTATCTAGTATTAGTATGCATGTGGTATAATAACGAATGAATAAATTCTAATTATTAAAAAATTAAAACTTTAATAACTGTCAAAACAGACAGTAGTCTGTTACAATAAAAGATTTCTCAAAATTAACATCAAAAGCGGAACAAGCCATGTTATTTCATCGCAATAAAAGACTATGGGTCATGGATGTGAACTCAAGATAATACTTGAGTAACAATCGCTAAAAAGTACTGTTTACGTTTTAAAAAAGTGTGTTTTTGTGAAGTATTCAAAACGACAGTAGTCGGCCACTTTTCAAAGTATAATAAAACCTTTAAAAATCAATATTTCTTCATTACCTAAGCTTACACATACTTACTGAGACTTGCTGAACCTCAATATAAAACAATCCTACATTTCTAACAAATATTAAAAGGTATTATTACATACGTAAAGTGGTCGACTACTCTAAGGTAGCCGATTAATGTCCTGTTTACCCTATAATAAAGGATAGAACACGGTTTTGTTGTTGGGAAGCTGTGACTCATTTCCGACGTAATTTTGTATCAAAATTGACCCAACACGTCAGGATTTTGAGATATTTGAGTTTATGTACTCGAAAAACGCGTTTTTTGCTATTTTTGAGGTTATGTACAGAAGACACAACATTTTTAAGAGTTTTTCCTTTGGTTGGATCATGTGACATTACTCTTTTTCTTTAATACGAGATGCGCAGAATTCCATTACGACTTTTCTTCACCAAGATACGCCAATTTGAAATTACGATATATATGTAAACAAATTTACCTTGGAGTGCCCTTGGAGAACAAGATCAAGGTCAAATTCAATGTCATGAAATCTATATAAATATAAACAACTATATAAAATATGGATATTTATAACTAAAAACATGTTTTAATATTGTGACTGGTTTTTGATAACTTTTTTAAACTTTATTGTTTATTTAGCCATTTTGAATCCGCCGTTTTGAATTAAAAAATTGTAACATCATGACTTCAAATTCGTAATTGGCAATGCCAAATATCACCAGTACAGATTTTCAAATGAAGATACCAGTAACAAATATCTGTCTCAATGTATTTAAAGTAAATGCTCATGACATCAATGGGATATATCTCGTAATTTCAAAATGGCTGTAACTTTGTAAGAAAAAATCGTAGGTGATCGAATAAAACCTCATTTTGAAGGATAAAGGCAGTACTAATAGATGCAAATCGTTCAGAAGGTCAACAAAAATCGTTGCATCTTGTACGTAACCTCAAAGACAGCAAAATAACACGTTTTTCGAGTACATAACCTAAAAATATCTCAACATTCTGACGTGATGGACCAATTGTGACTTTGGGTTCGGATTCTACGCGCACAATTACGTCGGAAAAGAACCCACTTAAATAACAAATAAATAACCACTCAAAGTTCCAGTAACGTTTGAAATCAAATATAAACTCGGCAGGAAATTCACTACTTATTAAAGCGTTTAGTTTGTGTGCGTTTCATTAGTGACCGGGAAAATAAAGAGAGCCGGCCGGTACTCGCGCCAAGTGTCTTTTCAGACGGTGACATGTATATAAAAGTGACAATCCGATCGGGCAGTGACACAATGTATCATTTTTACGCAAGCGTAGGCAGCCATATGCCCGGTCGAAAATTGATGGGATCAGAATTGTAATGCAAAGCAATAAACAAAGGAGCGTAATTTTAAAACGGACCGAGCGGAACGGGGCGTCGTTCGTCACCATTAGGATTAAATCTGTCACTTTTGAAACTGGAAATGTCAGAGCTCCTCTCGCCGCCGGTAAACAGACGGTTCGTACGCGGCTGCTCTTAATCCCGACAATGAATTCTGCAATAGAGACGTGGGGTGCATTTTGGGCCTCTTTTATATACCGGCCAGCATATATACACAAGGTACAGTTCCGTTGGTGGAGTGGCTCTTTCCCTCCCTACAAAAGCGTACACACATAGGGGAGATCCCATTGAAGCCTCTCACGATTCACGTCGCAGTGCCCGGAGCGTCACCGAATTATGTCGAAGCCCGTCGTCGTCATCGAAGATCGTTGCCTTTTTTCCCTTCGATTCCCTCAAACGATCAGATTATTCTTCAATTTCGCCAGGACTGCTAGATCGTAGGAAGGAGATCTAGAAATGGCGAGTCTCCAAGTCTGCGGTGGCGTCGTTCCGTTCCATTCTGTACCAAAGGAACGAAAAATGGATGGGTATAATTGAAATATCGTTGGGTGGGACGGATCTTTTATTCGCCTCATCTTGAATGACGCGCGACAAACTCACGTCGACGCCCGAAACTATCCCTCGGAAATGTGGGAATTTTATGAATTCGACCAGCTCTTTATCGAACTTTTATATCTACCAACTGACGTAACAGGAGATGTTGTGCCATCGCCGTTTTCTTATTTGTTTGTAGTAAGCAAATACCCAGTAGTCAATTGGATGGACTGAAAAAAATAAACACTCTTACAAATTTATCCAAGAAATGTAATGATTTTAAGATAGTTTCGGTCGGGGGTACCAAAAAAAACGAGAAAAAGGATACAATACAACAAAATTTTAGTCGATTGAAAAAATGATACTATCTGAAGCTAGCAGCTGATTTGAAAAAAGGAAACTCCAGGTATTCCAACGAGTTCGATTATATATTAACCCTTACAATCGCGAGATATTTTCGAAACGTTTTATCCCACACTGTTAAAAATATTGACATCAAAATTAATATACATATGTATACTAAATTTAATGTACATTACTATTTTAAAATTACTATACGCGTGTATTAAATTTTATAAAGTGTATGTAAAGGTTATGATTGTTCGTTTGTGACTGGTCACTAAGAAAACGCAAAACTCCGTTCAAACAATTGCGATTTGCTCTTTACCGATTGGCCACTAAGGAAAGCAGGAACGAAATTTTAATCAAAATGTAATTTGACCAAACAGAAACCAACTATCGAAAAAATATTTTTGGAATTCAGGAGGATCAAAAGTATTACATATGTTTTTTTTTTATTTTTTCATTTTTGATGCAAGTAGCCTATTTCTATCAGATAATAAGACGTTGATTTTTTCATCTAGGGACTTATATGATACACTGGAATCTCTTGACTACACTGTAAAAAATTTCATGAAATTTAAGAGAAATTTATGAAGCATATTGCATAAATGTTACTAAATAATAAGAATTAGTCATGAAATTTAAGAAGTTTGTCCCTTAAAACGTTTTCATGAACTTAAAACTGAATATGGAAGTTGCACCTCATTAGTCATAATTTCATATAGCATTGTTCGATGAAGAAGGGACAACAGCCAATCGCGTTTCTGTTCAAGTTTGACCATCCTTTACGCAACTGTTCGTTGATTGGTTGATCGACCGTTCTTTCATTAAAGTCCCAATTTTACTTTCTGACAATTTAAGTTTGATAAAACGTTAGATCAACCAATCACAGAACACTCGAGTGGGATACGTGTATATTAAATCTTTAATATTTGAGTATATTCATTTAAAATTAAGACACCAGATATAAAAATTAATTTACTTGTGTATATTAAAAATGTATTAAATTTAAGAACATTTTTAACAGTGCACTACATGGGTCAAATGTGCGTTGATGTTTAAAAATGGTTAAAATATGCAACTTATAAAGCGCAATTAGAATTTTTATTATTGTTGATACTATAAATGTATCATTTTATGATAATGAAACGGAACCTTTACATTTAGGCTGCTATACGAATTCTCTGCTCCATTTAGTTTCATAACCATGACGCACTTTCTTTTAGCAGTGTACTAGTAACAGTAGTTTTCTTTAATACCAATATTTTCTTTCTTTAATTCAGATTAATTAATTCTTATCATGTAAATCATTTTGTTACTTATATTAGTCGTTTGTAAGGGGATCCTACTGGTATAAAATCAACTCTACGAAATACACCATTAAAAAAGTTGAAACAATTATTTCTGTAGTAATATTTGACGAGGAATATAGTGGTGCAAGAATAAAAAGTGCAAACAATTTTGTTTAACCGTAAATTTACTTAAAACTACAAATTTACCTTTTCTAAATGAATTTAAATTGTCCAAAAAATCAAGGTGAAAATAAGAACACATTTTCTAAATAATTATATATGAATTTTTGGAAATTCAATTTTTTTCGAAAACGAAATTTTGTTATGGGCGACAAACATTTTTATTAGTGTAAAAATAAATTTGTTATTATAGCACCAATTAATTTTACGTCAAAAATTGCGAAAGAAATCATTTTTATTATTATGTAAACGCAAAAAAAAATGTTTTTTTTCGAAAAAAATGCTATTTTATAATAATGTAACATATGTAACACGTCGCCGATGACAGTCCGAGTTACGAATTAGGCACACTTCTGCCGAAATTTTTTCTATTCCTTACTGAATGAAGAATGCACCCCAGTAAAAAAAACTGATGGAATTAATAAATAAAATATAATTTTTTAAAATCTCAGCTACGCTCAAATTTTAGCTTCCTTTTCATCTTCTATAAGTGACACGAGTCTAAAATGTATGTTTTTAGAAACATCTATCATCAACGAAGATGTTATGCAAGCGCCAACTTGATTGCAGTGGGTATTTTTTTAATAGCAACTCAGGCAAAAAAATAATTTTCATTCAATATGGAGTGATACAGCTGACAAACGTCATATTTGCAAGAGTTTTTTCCTGATGAAATTAATCAATAAATATGCTAAATAGTATCCTTCGACATTAGTTTTAGGTATTCTTCGTAGATACAAGTTAATAAAGTTGCAATTTAATTGTTATATTGGCCAGTATTGTGATTATTAATATTTCCAGAGAATTGCTGATATATTTTTTTATAGTTAAGAAAAATTTCCAATTAAAAAAATGGCTTGTTTACTCTTATCTTTTGTTACTTAATAATGAATAACTCTACTCGATATTAGGTTTTTTATGCATCTTCCAAAAATATGCATTGGTTAAAATGTTATATTTTTATGTGTATAACTAAGTCGTAATACTATAATAAAAAGCAAACATAAAAGTCATTGACACCTGTTTCATAATATGATGAATTCAAACATTAAAAAAATTAATTTTCATGATTTCACCTTATATTAAAAGATGGCTATGAAATTAATTGTATTTTATTTAATTTCATACTTACTAAAAAGAAATTCAGCAACAAATTTTAAGTATTATAATTACCTGAAATGATATAATTATATGTAAAAATTATAATAAATACTACGATATTTCATTTACATATTTATTAAATTTCAGGAATGCATAGACGAATTTCGTACGACTCGAGTACTTGTCAGAAGTTCGTGGATATTCTGAATGTTCGAACTTAGCCAATAATGGCCTATCTCACTGTCTTGTCACATGTCAATTTTCTGCCGATATTGAAGACACTCGTACAACACAGTTTAAAGTAAAGAAACAAAGCTATCAATTGATGTAGTCAGTTTTCCATTTAGCGACGAACACTTTATTTTCCTAGTTGTTCTATTTTGAAAATAATTTGTACCAATCTTCCTTGCCTTCTGACCGATTTCGGGTATTTTTAAATCATTCAATGTGGAATATCCAAAACACTAACAAAACCAACAAAATTATAGTACAATTTATTTAATACTTTTTTATTTATCGTCACTATTATGAAACCTAATTACAGGTTTATTAAGCTTAAATCATAATGCATATTCCGTAACATATTATAATATTAACTTTATGTATTAAAATTACGACTAACTACAAATTTATAGATTATACGTGGTGAAATATTAGGACCATGGAAGAAAACGCTGATTTTGTGAGGAGGGCTGAAATATGTAGTTTTATATGTGAAAGTAAGATTTTGTTTCTATTTAATTCTAAATTTTGACATTGCCAGATAATATGATCTAAATCTTCAGATTTATTTAATACTTCGGTGGACGGGGAGAAAATCATTCAAATTATTTTTTTTATTTCTTGATAATGTTTTCCTTTTTAAACGTTTCAATTATTAATGCTCATAAAAAGTTGTAAAAGTTAGTAAAATGTATACTATATAATTGTTTTTTTCTTTGTAAATAGTAATATTTAAAACCTGTTTCTCCAAAATTTGATACAATTTTTTGTTCAAATTGCCAAGTTCTTCTTTTTTTGCTAATTTTTCTAGTTGGAATTTTTTGAGGCAATGGCAAAAGTTCATGAAGATAATGGAAAATTGCGTATACGCATTACGTAATAAGCATTGTTATCGTCTTAAAACATATTTAGCAAATTGTGATTTCAGAAAAGTTAAGAATTGTCACACCCATGAAATACAGTTTAACTATTAAAATTGCAAATTTAAAAAATAAATCATTAGTGTGGAACAAGATGTAATAACGACATTAAATAATAATATTAAACGTTCACAATTGTAGAACCTACCATAGAATTATTTTCAATGGCGACATAAATTTTTGCACTAAAATTGCACAGAAAACAATCACAAATTAAAAACTTTCTCATTAAAAAAAAAAAGTCGAGATACCAGCGACAAATTAAATATTCTCTCATGAAATCTAGACATAGGAAAACTGAATTATTTTAGTTTTTGAAAAAATATGAAACTCTTTAGTATAATCGGAAATTAAAGATGACTTCCAACATTTCTTGATGTGACGGTTCAAAAATAAAAGTTTAAATAAATATTTTATTTTAATGAATTAATAAATTACTCGATTATTTAAACTGTACCTTACTCCAACTTTTTAATTAAGAGGTTGTTCAGAATAAAAATTGAGGTATCTTTTTGAAAACGTTTGTTTGTGATACCAGACCGATAGCAAAGTTCTAACTTTTTATTATGTTTATGTCCAGAAAAGCAATGGCAATTAGCAACTGTAATTTTTGTTGTGAAAATTATTATATATTTTTATTCTTTAAAATTATTGAAAACATTTAGCAGGTAATATAATTTTTCAGGTGGAAGACCAATCAAATTACAGAACGAAAATAAAAATATAATTTTATAAATTATAGTATATTATGTAACAAGGGTGCAATTACCGATCTTCGACTAGTGCGAAGTTTGTTGCACCAGCTTCATAATTTGCGCCCGCAGATTTCACTGCAGGGCGCAAAATCGAGTTCTACTCCCGGAGTATTAAAAAATACTTTATAAGTATTTTAGATACTTTGGTAACAATCGTTAAGATTAAGTGAGTTTAAAATAAAGACCTATGAAAAATTCTATTTTAGTTATGTTAGTGAAGTTTTTAATGCGACAGAACTTGTTTTAAATAGTTTTTTTAGATAATTTAATGTAAGTTATCAGTAAAATAATGAAGTAATTAAATTTCTCATTCGTTTTAAAATCAATAAATTAAATTCATAACTATAATAGTGGTTATAACAACTCACCGTAAAACATTGTTTTTTGGAAAGTTTAAAATTGTTTAAGAATTGTTTTAAAAAACTGTTTAAAAACTTACGTTTTCGACTGTATTATATATAGCCACCTATAGAAATGATAAAACCAGGACTATTATGAGCGAAATTAAATTGCAACAGTGTCAGAAAAAGTGTTTATATTATCAATTTTATTCATTTCCTCGGAGGAACGAGACATACAGTCCAATTTTGCATGTTCGAGCATTTCAGAGATGTATATCAATGCTTGGCAAATGAATAACTTTGGTATGCATGGAAGTATTCCACTGAAATATTCTTATTTGAGAAACTGTTTTATAGACACCGACATACTGATTCGTGTCAAAAAACTACTTCGGTTTCGAAACTAAAACTTCTAATTTTGTTTAAATATAGTAAATAATATTACCTCGACCCAGACCAAAGATCTGAACGAAGTATTGCATTTTTTAACCACGGCAAAAACAATGGCCTTGTAGTTTTTCATCACATATCGACGTTTCAGACCGTAAAGAACTCAAAAGTACGTCTAATTTCTTTTATTTCACAATATCTCGCGGAAGGTAATGCCTATCTTAATGTTCAAACTCCTTTTGAGTTTGTCACGGCCTAAGAATTTTCAATTATATATATATAAATGAGTCAAGAAGAATTTTAAAGCTGGTTTTAATACCAAACTTTTCGCGTGATTTTGGTCAATAAAAAAGACACCCAAAACAAAGAAGAGAAACCAAAATAAAGTTGAATTTGTATTAGTTCAGTTACGCCCTTCTCTCACTAACTAATATAATCAAATTACTTAGGCTCTAAAGCAAGTTTAACTACAGAAACCTCGTTACGCGAAAGCATCGAATTGGAAGGCATTGAATCCGGAAGATTTCTTTTCAATTAAATTTCGTTTACAGGACGAAATGAAGTTTCCGACAAAGGCGAAGTTCGGGAGGTAAAAAATACGGTGCCGAACAGAATTTCAAGTTCCGCCGTGTGTGACTAAGTGCGTTATCCGTTTCGGGGTCCAGACTTCGCAAACAAAAAAAGAATTAACAAAATTTGACATTTTCTTTCATCAGATTCCTGACGAATCAATTATCCGCGAATGAAAAAAGTTACTTTATTCCAAACGTTTTATCACGGATTTTCCGAAGGGAAGAGCAGGAAATATTGTATGAGGAAATCGAACGTGTTTGAAATGCAAAAGTTTTGCTTTGGAGCATACGTACGATCGAATTTTCGCGTCGGGATGCTGACAAAACAAATGAATATTTGCACCTAACATTACGTTCCTTCGGTATATTCTTCCTTGAAAGTTACAATTCTGAATAAGAATTTAAAGCCAAGTCCTTTTTGTACTTACAGTCTAAAGAGTTTCGCTCTTGTAAGAGTGACAGGTCGGAGATTTAATTCAATTCCCACTGTAAGGAATGAAAAGATTTGTAATTGCTTTATTTTGGAGGTTTAAAATGAAACTAGAGAAAAGTCAACACATGTTAAAACCATCGCGTATAAAACTGTTTGAAAACAAATAAACAGTTATTTACGTTTTGACGTAGTTTCGCATAATTCACGTCAGTAACGTTTTTATCGAGAAAAAGAAGCAGCGGGCATTTTAATTAAATATATTTCAGTCCAGGGGGCTCTCGCATGATGGATAGTTAGAATAAAAGAATGAAAGTAAGGCTCGAGTTGGCGTGGTGCCATGCGACTTTGAGGAATGGTAGGATAATTTGATCGTTTACTCTGCAAGTGACAGAAAAGAGCGATAACTTCGTATAACTTGGCAATGCTTAGGATAAATTTCACCGGAAAGAAAAACAAATCTGGCAATTGAACTTGGATGCAAAAATAACTTGAGACAGGTCCCTTTTCGTCAAAAAGTGCAATTAACCGACGTTTGAGCAATTCTTTTTCTATGAGGCGTGACGTTGCAAGAATAAGACAGTCAAAACGTTCGAGTCTTCATTTTCTCGTTTGTTTAGTGATTTTTCATTTTTTAAGATTATATTCATTTCCCTTTTTGATTTCATACAAAGTTAACGTTTAAACTTAATTTAAGGTTAATGATTTAAAATGATAATGTAACTCCAAAATTATTTTTCTCTCGAAATGCAGTGGCGTAACGTTTGCTGTATCTTTTATGTTTTTTTATTCTGTTCTTGTCTGGTTTTATTACCGGAATAAAATTTGAACGTACGTGATTGAAGCTCGTGACCTTTCGTCTATACAGGTTTGTTTAATTTTTGAAATCGAAGAAAGAATGTGAATCGAGAAAAAATTGCGTATATACGAATCGAACGTGTTTCAAATACTGAAATTTCTCGCCAAAGCTTACGATCGGATTTTCAGAGCAATGGGATTTTCCAGAATGTAAATGTATAATATTTCAATTCATGATTTTTTTACAGAGCTATGCTCATCCGTATTACACTAACATATATACTTTATCCGAGAAAAATACATATTTTACTAAACTTTCTTTAAATAGAACAAAATTTAGTATGAAAACAGTCATAAAAAATATTTAAAAGGGGTTTAATTTCATAGACAAAATTAGCGTTAAAAATACAAAAGTAAATCGCGTGATAAAAGGAATAAATAGAAGCAAATTCGATTTACACGAATAAGCTCTATATTTTTTATTTTCATCCTCGCCGAGTAAATCAGATGTATAAACCCATTGCTGTATTTACTTCCGTTCTCAAAACATATCCAATTTGCATTTGTCCTATTTTGCATCACTGGATTTCCCAGTTTGTTTTTTCAGTTTCATACATTCAATTGCCCGTATCTGAAATCGATTATCTTTGTTATTTCAGTTAGTAAAATATAACAACTTTTTTAATTAAATATTCAAATAAACTATTTTTATACGTGGATTATTCTCTTATGCAATTTGTTTTTTGTATACTAAAGTCAAAAAACGATATTTACATGCACCATTTAAAAAAATATAGAATAAATCACAACTGAGTCAAGGAAACTAATAATTTTGAACTTCAACCCTTTCGTAAAACAATGGACAATTGTGAAAAAAATACTGTTTGATATTATGTGAATTTCATCCCTGCATTTTCCAGACGTATTATGAATTTCAATGAAGTCCCTGTACACTTCAACAGCAATAAAATTCAATGGAACAGAAACAGTCAATGGCGAATTCGTATTAAAGGATTTCGCAGCGAGGAGAATAGAAATTGGCTCAAAATTGCATGACTTGGATTCAACAACGTCGGAGAGAATTCCTTCTTGCATATCCACTTTAATCCATTTCAATCCTGTTGAATTAAACTTTACTTTCTTCCCCTCGCAACTGAAAACGAAGTCAAATTAAAATGTACGTTTTTCTTTACAGGCAAAAGTCACGTTTTATTGTTCGCACATTACAGACGACACATTTATGGACAGGAATTTTCATTAAAGTAATTAAATAATAAAAATAAAATGACATTTAGTAAAAAGGTATATTGAAGAGCATATGTTGAAAAATATTGGTTTTATGAAAGTGCTTTTCGTACTTTTATGTTTTTCAAGTTTTACCATGGGAAATAAATTCGACATTTCTTCGATATGAGTGCATTTCAATTTATAACATATTGTACTTAATTATTGATACTAAAATTCCTGAATTTATTGCGTCATCGATGTTACATGTGTTCAATGAATCGAAACGTAAAACTATTTCTATAATGAAATTTCAATGTACATGAGACAATTTGTGGATATTTTTATTCGCATATTTATTACAGTTAATATTGAATAAGACGTGTGGTTAATAGGTCAATGCTACTAAATTTTATTTAATACTAATAACTATTTCTGATGTATATTTCTAGCGAGTAAGTAATTTATAATGAAAACTATATAAATTTAAATAAATAATTGTTAAAAATTACTATAAATCTTTTAATTGCTCCACATTACTATATTAATTTTGTTGCTAATGTGTATTTAAGAAATCAATTAAACCGATAAAAGAAAGTTTATTTTCTTTAAGTAAGCGGTATATTTTTGGAGCTTTGCCAGACGTGATTCAGAAGAAAACGTTTAAGATATCGCAAAAAATCTTTTAGTTTCCTCAAAGTTGTCTCTCGTTATTTAGACGAATCGCGTCGAGCAGAAAGTTGATTAATTGTTTTATTTATTTTGAGAAAATGTAAACAGTCGTTTTAAGTAATTTATCGCATTTCCATTTCATTGTATCAAATAAGTCTCGTATTTATTACTAAGCTATTAGTTTACGCCATTATTAATTAAGTTGCAGGATTTAATTGCGTTTTTAGTAAGACAACATTTTATAATAATGTCTTGAAATCTTTGGAAATATCAGACAAAACTTTTTGAAATTGATGAAGATAAGAATCTTAAATTAGAGATTAAACGTGAGTTTGTTTAAGAGTCACGCCAAAGATTGAGTCATATTTCAGGAAATTAGTAGATTGCATTCAAGCAGTGGATAACGTTAGTAACTTTCATTTTGAATTAAATGCAATATCAGTCAAGACTTCGGTAAATCTAATAAACATAGCTAACTTATGACGCAAATTTTATGTTTCAGTGGTTAATTATGGTAGTAACTATAATTAATATATGTCAATTGAGACAGGCATCAAACAATTATAGTTTCACGTGTAATTAATAGTTTGTACTGATTAGAAAGTTGACCAGTATCCAACGTTCACAAAATTTTGAATTTTGAAAAATTCACAAACGCTGGTTATTGATAATAGCGAAAGATAGTACTAAAATAACTAGAGGTATATTTAATAATTCATACAGAAGAACTGTTAATAATGATTTTAAAAAAATCATACAACCCTTTAGGCTTACTAGCTGTTAATGAAACATTTACTTCGTTCCTTGAGATTTCCATATTTACTTTATTTAGTAGTGTGATCTCATGACAATTCTCCTGTGATCGCCAATTGTACTACTGATGTCACATGAGTGGGTTTTAAATAATATATGTCTAGCATGCGAATGTACCGTACGACAAGGCTGAATATAGAGAGGGTTCTAAGGGGAATTATCAAGAGACATTCAGTAAACATATGTATATACGTTGCATTCGAGACATTTCACATGATTATTATCAGTGCTTTGTTCACTTGCATCTAACCCTTATTGTATTCATTACTTATCAAAAGTGTAACTATTACATTGTTATCAAATTTCAAACGTAAAGAAACAACAAAAGTACTGAAAGAAAAATTATACTGACAAAATTTACATCTTTTGACGCAATATATTCACTTTAAATTGAATTACTTGAATCACGTAAGCATGTTTGTGATTCAAGTAAATTTTCGTTGGTTTGAGAGAAGGTTTATTTATTTCCTTCCGGTAAATCATTTCGTTGGCATATTATATCCTGCATTATGAAAATATTGTCTTGAATCAAAATACTATTTTGTTCAAAAAGAAAGAAATAATTTGCTTAAAGATAGTATATCATATTTCTTGAAAGATTAAGTAAATCATTTTAAAGAAATATTTTACTCTATCAAAGAAATCATATGTTTAGATCTAGAAAATGGTAAGACTTGATATCAATAAATATGTTTTTGATAATAATTTACTCATATCAAAAGAAATTTACTTGATTCAAGTTTACTTAAATAGTCGCAACAAAAGATTTATTTAAAAGAAGATCACGATTTACTTTGAACAATTATTTACTGAAAAGAAATAAATGTTCTCTTAGAAATGAGTAAATATTTCCTTAACTCACGAAATATCTTTCTTCCTTTACATAACATATTTTTTCTTCGAATACATATTTATTTGAAACTAATAAACATTTCGGTTGTAAATTTATTTCATTCGATAACTTGAATTGAGTAAATGTTTATTTAACTTCAGAAATGTTTCCTTATTCAAGAAATTTATTTCTTGTTCGTGAAAGTAGCTCATTTCAAATTTGGCGGTTCATTTGACTTCGGTATCTCCATGCTCGTTTCTCGGTAGTGTCAACAGGTGGCGCATACATTATTTTGTATATTCGCAATCAGAGAAATCGATTCACATTTTATATAAAAGTCTGCATTACAGTGTTCCCCGTACGCGTATTTAAGCAAAATACTCTACAACATAATTCGTTAAATAAATATTTCTTTATATCAATTCGAAGCTAAAAAGTATGTAATACGATAAAGTAAATATGTATTTCTTTCAAGTAAATATTTATGAATCTAAACGTCCCTTTCTAAAACACAGAATTAGTTTTCTTGAAAAAATGAAGTATTTTGTGATATCGAGTAAATATTGAATTGAGTAAAGGAATTATGTATTTTTTTCAAGTAGACAGTTAATATTCTTTCTAATAAATATTATGTTTGCAACTATATTCAAGGAAAACATTTAATTAAATAATGTAAAATTAGATTAAATCCACGAACATTTTTTTTCAGTTTACTATATGAAATCTACCACTTTTTCAAAATACGTTTGAAAGCTGATTTGCCTTTTGCTGAAATTAAAAATATTTTTCTTTCAACAAAATGTCACATCTACGAAATTGTAGGTTCTTAGGTCGTTACGAAACTTTATATGAGAAAACGTACTGCATATCTTATTATATATTTATTTGTTTATGTAATTAATTATAATAAACATTAATAATGATGAACAATATGTAGATTTTGTATATTAATCACAAATTTAAATTGATAATAACTATTATTTATTTGTATTAAATTGTAAATAAATAATTGTGATTTAATTAGTGATTGTGCATAACTATATGTGCCGGGTTCGATTCTCCGTCGGACAGGTTTTTTTTAAATAGACGATAATGATACAACACTACACTTGCAGCTATTGGATTTTATGAATTCTAAGAAGTTCCAAACAAAAACTAGAGAAAAAATGACCAAACCCTACCTTCTACCAGTTCTTGGTATGCTATTTCGATTGGCACGGATTGCATGCAGAAAAATCTCAAAAACCCTCCGATTTTTTAGATACAAGTCACAAAAACCGAAGTACCGCAACTCAGTGGAAAAACTGTACAGAGCAAAATTGCTCAAAAGATATGTGTAATCCTTACTAAAATGTTTCAAAACACTTTTAAGTATTTAAAAAACAAATCAAAATAAAAAAATTAAAACTGCAACAATTTTTTTATTTTTTATATGATTCTAAAACATTATTCAACTTTCAAATTTTTCTCAAAGTTCTCAAAAAATTTCATTATAGTTTTACAAAAATAAATCATTTAAAAATAATGATGCTGTTTCAACATATCTGGCATTTTGTATTATAAATAAGTAACTTTCTGAAAAATTTATTGATTAAAATATAAATTTATACCAACCAAACTTTGTTGGAATTATTAGAGTTGGAATTTTTCACGTATTTTTTTTAACAGTTTAAAACAATTTTTTTCAATATGTATTACCGTATTTAAATTAAAAAATCATGAAAATTTACTTTGTCGAAGTGCCACTTACCACATCATTTTGAATTCGCTTTATTGAAATTCACTCAATTCCACTTCTTGATTTTGGAAGGTTTTATGTTGCATACGAGCGGTTACGTGTTTGAAAAAAGAATTTAGAAAATTTTACTTTTTAATATAACTCTAAAAATTGGTTTATTTTGCATTCCATGCATGCTTAAAGTTAATAATGAATATAAGTGGATAGATTATTAATGACCGAAAAAGAAGCAATAAAATCATTATTGGACATTATTTACCGATACTTGGAAGAGATTTTTCGTTGCATCAATAACTAAATATTTAATGTAATTTGTTCGTATACTATTTCTGGATTAAACCAAACTATTATATAAAACAATGCAAGCCGGACCCCAATTTAAAAATAGCTATTAAAAATATCATGCATCTATTCTTCCTATATTGCCGATAAAATCTGTTATGCGTAAATTATCTTCTAAACAATAAATATACCACATTAATAAATACAACATACTAAATTCCGCATGTGCTATACTTTTATAATTTTTTTGATTCTGAAGATTTTGACACTTGCGAGAAAGGCTCATGGTATCTTATAGCGTAAAACCACGCGCCACCTCGTGGTAACTCAATAACTTAGTGAAGAATACTAATTGCTAGTAACTATATGTTTCCTTTGTTCCTCTAGTTTTTTCCTTAGTTCTTCTAGTTTTAATGCACAACTAGTGCATTAAATAAAGAATATACATTCCCATATTGATTTACAAAACCTCCTTAAAAAAAACGCTATAAAAATAAACCCAACTTATTGCTGTATTTGCTCAGATCTAATTGACAAAATTAATATATGTAGTTTTGTCTAGTAAAGAATTCGAATTTGTCAAATAAGAATTCAAATTGTGTAAAAAATCAATTAATATTCAAGCATTTATGAGAAAGAGGTATATCTAATCAGATCTACATAAATTTTGTTACGTTCAAGAAAACATATTAAGTTCCTCGCCTATCTTCGAATGAGATCTACCTACAGGTAAATCGATCTTATCAACAGGAGATCTAGTTAGACCACAACCCAAATCAAATAAAATCTAATAATTGGTCCTTGAGAATCACTCATCCGAAATGAGATACCATCTGGATCTGCTAGTGTATTGTTTGATCAAAGTTTTTACCATAGGATAGTAGAGATTATGCCACCTCTTGTATCTGCCTTTCAAGGATTTCCCATTGCAAAATTTATGAAACAAAATTGAAATTTCCACGCCAAAGTTAATTCAGAATCCTAAGATCTTCTTTTTTCATTTCCTTAAAACGAATTTCACTCAAACGAGATGAAAATTTATCCATCCGGCCGCTGCAGTTAAAATTTAACTTTTATACTTCAGACATTCACTATTCTTAAAGTGAATTCTTACTGCATCGCAGAGGAATCCTGGTCACTCGTTACCTTAAAATATTCATTCTTTTCGCTTTTGAAATTCTCGTTCGTATTACGGCTGATTATTCATCTCGTTAAAGACAAGTTGGCGCCACGAAAATGTTTTTTATTTTATCGTCTTTTGAAAAAAGTTTTCGTCGGGCCATGTCGGAAAATCGTCTAGCTAGCACTTGGAATAATGTTATTCGAAATGTAGTTCCCGGGCGTCGTGCGGGAGAATGAACGATAACGAAATATCTACGGAACCTTTCCGTCCACGTAGCAGAAACAGTATGCGATCAGTCGCACCGAAGGCGTACGGTCACAATGGACGTAAACTCAAATGTTCAAGAACTTGCATTCATCAACGTTGAATTGAATTTTTTTTCGCCCGTCCACTTTAATCCAGGACCCTGGGAGGCGGGTAACGGACGAGTCGAGGTTCAATTTGCAATCACGCTATTCTTCATTGCCGAGATTCGTTCGTTTTCCCCGGCGAAGAATGTACCTTCCGTTTTTCTTCATCAAGAAGAAAATTGAAGCTGTCCTCTAACTGTACAATTGAAAGTGTCATACTTTCAGCTCTTGGCACTAGCAACTATCCGCGCCTCCGGGAGTTAGTATACGTCCCGAGCCTTCATTCCGCATACCAGTACTCGTCCCGCATCCTCAGTTACAAGTCCGGACTAGCTAAGGCTGTTAATTGAGCTCTTGGTGTGGCGACATAAATTAATTTCGTTAATTCCCCGACGTCGTAAACATTCTCACGATTAAAGGCAGGGCGAAGTTCGTCGGAGAAACAGTTTTTGCTCTAACTTTAGCCTATGATTAAAACGAAATACGACTAGGTGTCGTGTGGGTTCGCAGAACCAAACGATCTTCGTTATTATTCGGAATGTGAGTCGGGAATCCCTGCAGTTCATTGGGACTAATCAATGCGGACTAGTTAGTACTCGGTGATTGTTTGGAATGGAGTAACAAATCTGGGATAGTTGAAGTAAATTCTCTGGAACTCATCAGCATTGGATATAATCAACACTAAATTACTTCCTGGCAAATGTCCTCCATTGCAATTTATTCGCGAAATGGAAATAAAAATCATCTTTAAGACTGATTAATTAATAACAGATATAATTACTAAATTTAATTGTCATTGTGGGTATCTTTGAACATAAAGTTTATGTTTAGGGACTGATGGCGATGTTAATGTCAAGTGATTTTCTTTCTAGATAATACGAAACTTTCAAAAATAGCTGTAAAAATTGTATCTAATTTAATCTTGAAGAAATAATTAAGCTTAAGTGAAGCTTCATTTATTTAAACGATGTGTAAATATGAGATTCCCTGGTTATCAAATACTATTTTCAACGCTCCGGGAGTAGAACTCGATTTTGCGCCCTGCCGTGCAATATTCAGGCGCAAATTGCTGAGCACCTCGCCTGCAGTATTAAAAAATATTGGCAATTCGGGCGAAATATCGATCTCCGACGAATCTGATTATCGTCATCGCTTCTCTCGCGCGACTAACTTCGCACTAGCCGAAGAATGCTAATTACGCCCTTGTTACATAATATGCTATTAAAAAAGGCTTGAAAAGTAAAAAAAAACGAGATAATTCGTGAAATGGTTTTTCTTTCTCTTAAAGTGCAGCTGATAATGTATAAATTGCAGAGCATATAATTTTTGTAGTTTGAGTTTGATCTACATTTATAACAAAAATGTTAGGCTTTTATATTCCGATTAAACCGATTGATAAAATGTTGATCTAAGTACATTGAGGTCTTTATTGTATGACTTGTTAGTAATCCAAAAAGTCTCGGGCCACTAAATAAAGTTTCAAACTCAATTTGTTGTTCTCAAACTGTCGACGGTACTCGACGATAAACTTAAAAATTCAATGCTTTTTTTGCAATTACTGTACTTAGCGGCAGCTATTAAATAAATTAGCAACAATTACGTGGCATTGAGAAAATGATAAATAATTGAAATTTCTTGCAATTGATGATGTGATTGTATTTAGTGGAAAGACCATCCGAAACTTTGAAACCCATTTTTACTTTTTCAATGTCCCGACAATGCTAACATGTTGTCAGAAAATTTCTGAATCGATTTCAACCCAAAGGTACTTGTACCATTAGGGATTTTCTTGATTTTGTTTCTGGCCCCAAAAATGGCTGACAACTTCCCAATAACAAAATCTTTTAATACCTATTGTATAAAAAGTTTGTGTGGAAATTGTTTTTAAATTATTATTTTTACAAAAAATTCCACTTTTTCCCCATATTTGATGGGCTCACACATGCATGCGATGAGGCCAATTTTCATATCTAATCAGACACAACACATCACGAATAAGTATTTGATCGCATATGAGTGTAATCAGATAAAACTTTTCACCTCGAGCGACTACTGGTCTAGAATCGCAACTCGCCTGGAGTCATGCATAATTTTCCTCGAGTGCAGAGTAGCATCAGCTAGCTGCATTTTTTATCGCGGCTTGGAGCACTCGATGAGCTACCGTCCTCTTTTAATACTCGAGCTCGAAAATGCTTAGCGGCGACTGTGCGACAGGTGCGAGGGGTCGTTCGACGATCATCGAGAGGATCGACATAGATCGATATTTCAATTACTAGTCACACGCTTAGTCAGACGCCGCGTCCCGTCGAAGGGTTATCAAAGTTCCCCGGGTTATTGATTTCTGATATCTGTCGGGAATTTTACTTTATAATATTTCTTCCGTGGTGTGTCCGACCCCACGGCTCTTTGACCGACGGCAGCCGCCGGTGTTGAGTGTCCCCAGGTCCCGGACTGATGTCGCTCTATTAGAGCGAAACGTCGCTCACAGAGCTTTTCTGAGGAGCTTTCCCGAAGCGGGTTTCTTTGCGCTTAAGGAAATTTACGACATGAAACGTTTCAGATTTTTCTCCGAGGGAATTGATTCTTCCTTTTTTTTGAAGCTTTTTAAGGTCGTCGTTTTGTACGTTTCAAAGCTGATCGTAGTGGTGAAGTAATTTTGTGTCATATGACCATGAGAGCACTGGGAATATGTACGAATTTGGCCAAGTCGTGAATTAAACAAATAGAAATTGACATGGATTTGATAAACCTTTGATAGTAAAATACTTAACCTTTATGTACTTATATTTAGGTTATGTAAATTTACAACTCCAAATTGAAAAATCAGATGTCTTATGGGTGTCTTAAATAAATACA
This sequence comes from Trichopria drosophilae, assembly GCA_030407085.1. Taxonomy (NCBI): domain Eukaryota; kingdom Metazoa; phylum Arthropoda; class Insecta; order Hymenoptera; family Diapriidae; genus Trichopria; species Trichopria drosophilae. Next base: position 188,864,744 of record CM059583.1, on the reverse strand, counting down.
TTAAGGCACTTAGAATTGTCCTTTTAAAATGTCTCTTGATTTAGGCGGTATGACCCTTTAAGAACGAGACGGACACTTTTCGAATGCAAACTTCAACGCTTTATTGGACAATGTTATGGTAAACAAAAACAAAACTACACCAAATTTTTCTTACGTCCAACAGTCTGCTCTTTTAAATTCTCCCAAAAGAATTGGTTCACAACTTGTTCTAAAAAGATGCAGTTCGTTTTTTCTAAAAACACGCGATTTTTTTAACCCTTTAAAGCCTAAACGGACATTTTTCGAACAACTTTTTTCTGCAGCATAGTACAGTCTCTAAGTTATCCAAAAAAAGGGGGGAGGGGGAGATTTTTTGTGCAGAATTTCATCCTCTTTCTGACGGTGGTCTTATTTTTTTGATTTAATGGAAGCCTGAATTGTTCTAAACGATTTTTTTAAAAATTAAATTGTTTAAACAATTTGTTTAAATAAATTTTTACAAAATCTATCGAAACTGGGTAAAAACGTTTACTTGGGATTTTTACTGTCGCTGATGAGGAATTAAACCTTAATTTTGCAATCTCCACAAACGAATATCGTCTATGTGCAAATCGGCTTAAAAATATATGGATCTCATAGTTTTTTGTCCACGGACGCAAAAAATTTACTTCCTGGGGATCAGAACGTGCGAACGTTGATTAAAAAATATTTTGTACCGTAAATTTAGTGTTTTCTTGCAATAAATTGTTTATAACAATTCAGGCTTTCATTAAATCAAAAAAATAAGACCACCGCCGGAAAGAGGATGAAATTCTGAATCAAAAACCTTTTCCCCGATTTTTTTAGACAACTTTAAGAGACTGTACTACGCTGCCAAAAAAGTTGTCCCAAAAATGTCCGTTTAGGCCTTAATGGGTTAAATAGTTTTGAAAAACCTGCCACTTTTCCAAATTTCAAAATGACGACTTCTAAATGGCGCTGAATGAACTGATTTTGTATATTATTTATCTAAATCGGCAATTGTTCCATAATTCCAAATTTACGTTTTTCGGGTCGCTGATAACATATCTCTATGCTGATAACGAATATACGGTCACATTCTCGAAATTCAGAATGGCGGATCCAATATGGTTCGGGAAATTTCGGAAATATTCAATCATCAAAATGATCACTAAAGGTTTTTTGAGCTCACTGAGTATAAAATGTGGTGGTTATTATTTGGATACGCTTCAATTATTGAACATTTTTAGTCAAGAATATGAACGTTGCTATGAACTATACTGCCATTACGATGAAATAAATGCAATAATCATAAAAACAATGAAAAACAACTTATTTTAGTTAGACAATTTATTGGAGGAAAAATGTAGAAAAATCATATTTTTTATTTTTTCTCTTGAAATTGTATGATAAAAATATTTGGACATAATATATTTATGTAAAAAATATACTGATAAAAGTGCACGCGTTTTATACATAATATACACATGGATGAAAGCCGATTTATACCGATAAAAATCCGTCAATATTTTAGAAATGCAGTCCGCTATATTGGTACCGCCATTATGTATTTCGAAAATGTGATCTCATATTTATAATGAGTGACAAATAAATTTGGAGTTTTAGAACAAATGCCGATTTAGAAACTTCCATCGGTTGGCTAATAACGAAATAACATACAAAATCACCTCTTTTAACGCCATTTACAAGTCGCCATTTTGAAATTTCGAAAAGTACCATTTTGAAGCCGAAACATTTTGAACGTGATATTTATTTCTGTGTTCTTTTCTTGTTGTTTTCGGGTGTAAATTGCAGATTTAACAAAAAAGCTATTTTAAAAATTCGTGAGTTTTTAGGAAAAACCAGTTGTATGTTTTTTAGAACGAGTTTTGCACTGATTCTTTTCGCAGAATCTGAAAGAGCAGATTTTTGCAGGTTAAAAAACTAAGTGCAGATTTTTTTGGTCATAACATTGTCCAATAAAGCGACGGAGTTTCCATTCAAAAAGTGTCCGTCCCGTCATTTAAGGTATTTTCTGCCTAATAAAACATATTTAATTTTTAACATCGGTTTTTCCTGTGGTACTTTTTCACTTGTTTTACCAGGAGATTAAGTTATCCGAAAATCCTAGAGTAAACTTGCCTTTTAATACATTTTTACTTACTGGTTTGAGGATAATGGCAATAAATTTTACATCTAACATTATTGAAAATATTTTCTGCTGATAACAACATTGTGTATAAAATATAACATTTATGTTTTTGATACTTTTGTTTCAGATATGAAATTAATTTATTGTTTCATTACATATATAAAATTTTAAAACGTGAAATTAATTATAAATTTTAATCGCATACTATATAGATCAACCTATAAAACCAATAAAAATGTTCGAAATGTGACGAATTACAAATACCGTTTGATTAATCTCTAGACGAATTTCATTAACCCGAAGTACATGTTTTCTTTCTAGCAAATTGAGATAACCTCACTAAATAAGAATCCAGCCGTCCTTTCTTTATTGACACGTATTGAAAGTACCGATTAAGAAATAAAAGAAAACCGTGACTCAAGTCAAGAATTATTGTTTATGAGTCACGATTTTATACCGTTACAATGTTGAGCAGGATAAATGTTTCTACTAAAACGAAACGTCACCGTCCCATTATAATTTTTTCAGAAATTACACGAAAATGGCTTTTTTACTTATATGCTTCTGGTAGATAAGTGCAATCCAGGACGACTTAAGTGAAAAAATTATCGGATTCGTAGATTAAGACGTATCTTAATGGTGTAGTTCTGCGATATGTAAATTGATGCTTTTTTAGCCTAGAGTAAATTGGTATATGTGAAATAGCTATAAAAAATCTGTTAATACATGTATTTTCCTATTAAAAACATATTCTGCTTCATTTACTAACATAATCGTACCAGATTTATTCCAACTTCATTAGAAGGCAACTATTCTAAAAGTGATATAGAAATACTTTTATGACGAAAATCAAAACTTTATAAGCTTTTGACAGTTAGCTGTCATTTTCATTTACATATTAACTGTAATGGATTTCGGATTGTACACTGCAATTAGGCCTATTTAATTAGGGATTAAGAAAATCGGATTCTTTGTAATGACAAGGTATGATTGAAACGTAAAAATTTTCATTTGCTAAAGTCCATTTATAGTTTTTAGTTTAATTGTTATAAAATACTATTTTAAGAATATTTGTATTTGGATTAATTCATTTTTACACGTTACGAAACACTAGTTAGTAGCAGAATTTAATAAAAAATCAGTTGTGAAGGATGATGAAAAGTCGTTTTCTTCGACCGCAGTGAAAATATCTTCAATTGCAATTTCGCGTTTTGTCGATCATTTATTTGGAAAGATGATAAAATAAAAATCTTATTTCTTTTAAGCATCGTTTATTTCTCTAAGTTTCAACCTCTTGTGTGTCTTCTTCAGGATTAATAACAATTTAAGCATCTATTTATATGATCGAAAGGAAGCTGAAAATCCCCAAAAAGGAGAACGACGGGGAAAACCTTTCTACCCACTCTTCAGAATCTTTGACCAGTTTCCCTTCTTTGAAAAATTGAATATAAATTTAATTAAAAATTGATTCTGACACGTTATAATTTTGTAATTAAACAAAAAAGTACAAAAAAAACGATAATATGTAAATTTAAGACAGTGATTTTGTAAATTGAATTTAGAGTTGTGGAGTCTTTTTGAATGTTAATGTTGTCTTTCTTTAAGAAGATGTGATTTGACTTTAAGTTTAATCTACTTTGGCCGGGATTTCTATTTTTCAAAATCGAATTCATGGTCTGTATCGTGGACATGTTGAGATAAGCCCATGTTATTCGTTCCTAGTGTGATGGATCTTTGTGTTCATTAACATATTCTCCTTTTTAGTGGTATTTTAGTTTGTAACGAGATGAACTTCGTTACACATTTTACATGGAATCTTGAGTACTAACTTCACCTGAAATTTCGTCTCTGTCTTTTATTTTGGTGAAAATTGAGGAAAGGTTTTTTTCATTTTTGAAGTAAACTTCTATGTTGAGGTGTCTTGTACATTTGCGCTGGATGTCTTTGGACAAACCTTGAATGCATGGTGGAGTCAACGATCTCACTAGATATTTTTTTTATGAAAATAAATTAACAGGAAGTATCCGAGACAAATGCTACGATATTATTACAAGATGGGAGTTAAAACTCAATATTGACAAGAAAAATGCATTAAAAACCACCAATTCAGTTATAGCCAAAGCTTACGGATTGCCAAAGGTTCACAAACCAGAGATTTTTGTTGTGTTTTTTTTTAACTTTTCATTTCAACTTACATTCAACAACTGAAGAAGATCCACAATGTAGATAAATAAACACTATTTAATTAAAATCGAATTTTTAGTTATAATCCCCGACAAAATGAAGAAAGTGCAACTGACTTAGTTAGTAAGTAAGTAAAGAATACATCGAGCTCGACATCAACATGGCATGATATAATAACATATTAACTTATTTAGGAATAAAGTCTCAGAATCTATGCTGCGTGAGATTACTATACCAAAAACAATTTTTGGTACTTTGGTAAATGCTTCAAACTTTGCACTGCATCTGAAAAATAATTCAGACCAAGTAATTTTTAATCAGTTGTCCATACACTTTTCAATGTTATTGTAATTTCTAAGGTTTAAGACTGATTTCCATACATTTTTAAAAATTCACTAAAAATAAAAAATGTTTAACTGTCAAACAATCCGCTTAGATAAATATAAAGCCGCTTAAATATATAAAAAATATTCTTTTGCACACATGAAACAATATTTGATTTTCTGTTTACAAAGTTATTGGAATTTTGAAATCAATCAAAGCGTTGTCGCAATATCAATATTTAAAGTGGAACAACTAACAAAAGTTGTTTACTTTTTTTACGCCAGGGCGAAGGAAAGTTTAGCTTGTAAAATATTTATTGAAAAGTAATTCTTCCGAATACGAGGAATTCCAAAAACACATGGTTGTGAAACTTGAATAATTATTGACAATCATTTCTTAATTTAGCGGGAAACGATTGTTATTTTCAGAATTTGAAGCTGATTGTTGAATTCTTATCATACTCTAGTTTTCATTATCTAACTCCTAATTTTTAACGACAGTGTAATTTTGAGGTTAAACTAAAATGCTTTACGTTAGGTGCCACTTAACGGTCTGTAATTTGGTTTCATTTTACAGTAGCTGGTGTTTTCGCTTAATCTTTTACTGTCAAGAATAAATTCATGAATTTACTTCCGCATTAATTAAAAGATAAAAAAGTTTCTAGTCGATAGGCTGACGGAAATGAAATTTTATTAAACATTTTATCGTTTTACTATAATTGAATTTTACTCTTACAATTAGTTAATTAGTTCGAAAGTATGTACTAATGTAATTTTCTTTTGTTAACAATGCTAATTAGCATTTACAATATATTAATATAAATATATGAATATCTAGCAGAAATCTCTCTTGCTAAGAATTCAGAATCTCACATTTTATAGAAAAAATAATCCAGCATAAGACAGAAATCATTTCATTCAGATTAAGAAATACATTGTCTGTTAATTAAATAAAAAAATACTACTTGCAGAACAACTTAGAAGTATTTAACACGTAAAAAATATATTGTCTCTATCTTCACAAAAAAAAATTTTGACTCTTTTTAAAAGTAATTAATAAAAAAAAAACGAGGTTACAAAAAATAGTTAAATTAACTATTCCTATAGCAGACAGGACAATATTATTATCCCGATCGTTAAATACGCAGTGCACTACATAACCTCAAATCAACTGCAGTTTTACTTTTAAATATTGACCTCTTCAAATAATAAAAAAAATTATTGCACGATATAAATTACAATGTATTTTAAATTTAATATACAGTAGAAAAAAATTACATGTCGTAAATTTTACAATTATTATATTATTTTACAACCATTTCTGCCTGTTTTTTATGGTTCTATAAACCCTTTTTTCCTCTCGATGTATTTCCGAACATAAGTCATGTTGATAAACTAGATGAAAAGTTTTGAAACCGCTTTTTATTGTACTTTTCCGAAAACTAAATTTTATGATCCTCGTTAAATGTGCCATAACATTATTCAGATAAGGTTCATATTCGAGTACATAATGAATCATGAGTAACTTGCACCACATTTTCTTATCTAGGAAACACATTATTATCAAAAAATATAAAAATTGTTAACGAAGCGACAAAAAAATCAGTGATTCAGTAGTGTGTATCGCATTTGCATCAGCCGCGATTAAAATTCAAATTATTTCATTCTATCTAGTGAAAAATAATTCCGATATTAGCAAACTCTGATCGTGTGCAATATCTTGTGAAGATGATAAGGATGCTTATATTCATTTCCTCGGTACTGGAATAAATTTATCGAAAAGCGATAAGTGATGCATAATCTGATATTAAAATGCTTTTCTTTTTCTCTGGCTCCATTTTTTAATATTTCGAAAAATTATCATATATCGATCTCTGAATAAGAGACATGTCATTAAAATTAGCCTCGATATAAAAAAGTTCGTATCTTCAGCGACACGAATGTTCTGCATGAGAATTACTCGAATTTCGTCGAGGCGTTTCGCCGTTCTTGATACATAAATTCGACCTTTTCTTCCGCAATTACACAGAGCGAGTCTTTATAACGCTTTTTTCGTTCTTACGCCAGTAGCCAGTAAATATTTCAGGACTAAAATTAAAGGTGAACGTATAGCAGTCCTGAATTCACGGGTCGTGCCAACAATAATTTTGTTTTATTTTTAAATGTACCGGAAAATTGGAAGAAAGAACGTGTCAGAATCAAATTACGTATGTGGAGCAATTTCAGGAATGGAATGGCATTTTTGCGAAAAATTTTCGACGTGCAAATTTCATTTCGACGTCGCTCTTTCCCAAATTATCGAATGTTAATGAAATTGGGAAGATTCTGTCCACATATATGTCGCCAATGGAAATTGATATCGAACGCCAAAATTCAAGCAAATCCTTACTCCATCTGCTTATTAAAAAATGTCTGGTATTTTGAAAAATGATATAAGATAATTACTGGATAATTGCTTTAATTTGTAATGAAAATATTTATAAGTTGACCTCATTTTGTTCATTGTATGAATCTCATTATATCCTTTATTGTCATTTTAACAATGTAATATTTCGAATAATTTCCATCAAAGCAACAAAAAGTGCTACTTTTTTGCCGTAAGAAATGAGATAAAAGTCCACATTTAAATTGAAAGTTTAAATGAATTTTCTTTTCATTCCACTTTAACGATGTTCCTCGCATAAAATACGTCACTAAAAGAGTCCATTTTTTTAACGAAACATAATTCAACGTATTCAAATTAATATTTAAAAGGCAAAAATATAAAAGAGATAGTTTAAAGTGTAATTAAAATTTGACGAAATGAAATGAACCTAAATATTATAGAAATTCATAAAATATCGATTTTAGGGTAATGGATTATACGTCGAGAATGTACAAAATTTATAGTACCTACAAGGCAAACGTAACTGAAATCATGTGATTGTACATAACGTATTTCACTCTACGTGTCAGATGCATGCATTTCATTCGTTTGTAAAATAGCAATTGCGTCGTAAATGTCTAGAATAAAATTGGATCATAGAAATGAAACTTTTAGAGGAAACTTTCGCGTTTTTCCTCGGATAACTCGACACAGTACTTGATACAAAATTCCTGAATATTTTCCAACGGAGGACATGACATTGTATTATATGACCGTAACTATAGACGATATTTTTTACCCTGTTATTTTATAGTGTCATTTTACGATATTATGTTGCCCTGTCTTCTTTTGGCGATAAACATAGGAATGATCTATATAGACAATAAGTATACTTTGTAAAAATTATTTTGTAATAGGAACAAAAGTAGTTTAGGTGAAGAAAGGTGTAAAATAATATTACACAACTCGTTATATTATCTTACATCAGTATGCTGAGTTAAAATGTAATGATTTGTATATGTAAACCCTCATTGTCTATAAAAAATAATATATAAAAATAAATTGGTAGACTTTATATTATTTTACAATATTTAATATGACTATATAATTTACATTATTAATATGATTAGATTAAGATATATATCAAGTAGTTCGTATTCATTACTTGCAAGTTTTTATTCAATTGGTATTACGCCATCTACTAGATAATTACTGAAGTATTGCACATTGATTTTCAGATTGTAACATGTCAGAGTTTGAATAATTTGAAAATGATGCATTTTTTCATTACCAGTAACATAATAAATCATAATAATGCATAATTTTTATAAATATAATAAATTTAATAATATTTTCATTTAAAAAATATTTTAATGTATTATGTATATGTATCAAAGGAATGAAAATATTCATGATTTACATTAATGTCACGGAAAGTTTCACCTTTTTTATTATGTTTTGCTTATAGAGACTATATTTTAAAATGAGCAAAAAGGTTCATTATCTGAAAGCGTTCGAGTCACGAAGTCGTAGATATATGGTTGTACTTTCTTCATGCACGTTATGTTTTACTGATCCATTTCATTAAATTCGTATCATTTATTTATAACATGCGCTACTGATTGTCTAATAATAACACTAAAAACATTTCGTAACAAGTTCCCAATGGTAATAGTTTCTTAGGCTGATCTCATTAGCACTTTTAGACGAATGTCATGCATTTCATATTTACATGAGAATTAACTTCTTGTAAGTAGTAAATACCTACAAGAATTTTGATTATGGGGAAATAAGGAAGACAATGTTAATTATGGTTTTACAAATAACAATTTCCCACGTTAAATAAAATCGATTGACAATTTTTAATAGTATACGAGACATAACCTAGTATTGTTACGTGTTCTTATCAACCTTATTTTTGTTAAAAAGAGTTCTAAACTAAAAGCGAACTTCCTATCGACCAATTTTCTTCTTTATTATCATCTTTATTTTAAAACGGTAAAAGTTCGTGAGATTTACAGACTTGTCACACTTTTTCCGTAAAAAATATTCCAGTAATTGTACAGTTCATTTATGATAGTTTCTTTACTCATTTTTCGTCAATTTCCCCTAAAACTAATTAAACTTTATTTATATAATCTTCATCTTATACTTCATATTGGATTAGTCATGTAACACGATAATTCTCAACCTGAAATTTGATCTAATAATCATGTTCTAAATTTTTAAATTGGTTTTCATTTTGATTGTGTAAAACAGTTTCAAAATTGTCATCAAGCGATTAATGCAATACATATATATCATTGTCCTTTACATAATTCCAATTATATTCTGTTTTGAATTTATATGTATATTGTTCTACTAGGTTAAGCTAAATTAAGCTGTCGCGTCGTTTCCGGTGCCAGATGGCGGCGTAGCATATGCTGTCTGTTTTGCTCTTTGTACAATTTTTGAACAGTTCAGTGACTTGTTGATTATTTACTGTTATTGTTTTGGCATATATTTTGTAATATTAGCATCTGTTTGTAAACACTTGCGTCAAATCGACGAAGTTCATTTGTAATTAATTTTTATCATTTCATAAGTATCCAAAATTTAATATTTGTAAATTAATTTTCTTGAGATGTATTAACAAAAACCAGAGTTTAGTATATTTTACTTTTCAAATTTCACAGGATTTTAGTAATTTAATCAGTTTTGAATACGTATCTTCATCATTAAAATCTGATAAAATTTCAAGTATGAGTTTTCAGTTCCGTGGGTCCATTGTGTACATCGCGGAGACCAAAAAATTACCAAAAACTGACCACATGTTATATTACGATTTCTCGTTTACTAACCTTTTTTCTTACATATCCATCATCTTTATTCCCGTCGCTAGTGACGAATTTAAAGTAAAAATTGAGTAATTCCAATTGGTTGATACAATATGGCCGCTAAAATATAAAAATAATGTCTTCAATGAATCAGTTGGACAAATCAAAATTTTAAGAGCGTCGAGTAAATAGAAACCGGTTCCCCTAAATTTTTCAGTTTTTTCAATTTGAAGCGAACATTGCACAACTAAATATGGCTGATCGAAACTGGCAGATATTGTCAATGTTTAGATTGTTAATAAGTACAAATGATTTTTATGTCTAATCATTCATTGCGAATTTTGAAATGTTTACTTCAGATTTCTCTCCGCGATCCCGAAAATCTATAGAAACCTGTTTTCATTGTCACAGTTTTCGTTTCAGTGTTAAATTTTAGCAGGTTAACTCGACTAATTAGTTCTTTGAAAATATTGTTTAGAATTTTCAGCGGCCATTTTGGACCGATCATTTTGATTTTCTTAATATTTACTTGGAATTCATGATCAGTTACCATTAAAAACGTACACTCTAAAACGATTGGAGTAACTTCTTCAGTGTAACAAAGAGTAGTGAAGATATTGTGATCCTTTGTAATATATTCTTAATCCACTGAAATAAATCGTTAATCTCCTTATACTATCCGTTAAAATTGACTAAAAAAATATTTATACGTACGTATTTTGAATAAATTACGAATTAAGAAGAAAATTTTATTTTTGAAGATAAATAAGTCAAAATTTAAAAATATAATTGAATCATTAATATTACCCACAATTAGGATAAGATTATTTATTTCAAAGGACTATAAATTAACTTCTTTACATTTAATCATATTTTATGTAACAATACATAATAGTTTTAGCATGTGACGTATATACTGTTTTTTACTTTTTAAGGATTAAAGTTACCAATTATCTTAAACACAGAGGACAACAATCTGTAATTAAAAACACCTAGGACAAAGGATAATACACACTCTTAACCTCTAATTCATCATCATATGAATCTGGACCAAAAGTCGATTAGAAATCCGAGAATTGCTTCGGAAAAGTAGGACATAATAAATTTCGCGCATTGCTTCGAGTTGCCTCATTTTAAAGATCTACGGCATTCTTGTGGGATAGTTTCAAGATGTAAACTGAAGTTTCTCATGTGTACTAGAATATTTGTTCCGATACTTACATATGCTCATCCTATTTATGTGCTGAGGTTCCAAATGTACACACAACACGTTTCTCAGCTTGCGGTCCATGTGGTAAAACGCATTATTTCACTCTCGTGAAGTGTACTGAAATAACTATTAGTTTGACTTCACGAATTGTTAATCTTTACAAAATTTGTATTTCAGGAAATGTTTGTTAGGTATTTAATAAACATTATTTAAAATCCATAATAGAATGATTCTTTGCTGGTATAATTTATTAATCACTAAAAAACCAATTAAATATATTTATTCATTGATTAAAAAATATTTTTATGGGTGATTTTCAAAACACTATGATCAATCGGAACTTATTTTAAGTTCCTTAATTGTTTGTCGTGTGTAATACTTACAATTTGCACTAATATGTAAACCAAATAATAACAATTTTGCTAGAAAAAAACGTGAAGTATCAAAATTATGAATGATGAAAAGTTTTATTATAAGTATTTGGTTTATTTTTATATTTGTAAAATAAATTAGGACCGAACTTTTAGAGATTCAATGGGCCAAGCTCGAAGCAGGGACTTTTAAATTACCGGTCGAATGTTTTAAACAAGAAACTATTTAGTTCAACATAATGTGATATTTCATTAAATAAAAATACGCATTATTTAACCCATTTTTTAAATATATTAATTACGTAATACATATCAAAATTCAACAAAATTTTTATTTGCATTTACTACATCAATTTTTTACGTATACATTCGCTGTGATAAAATACTAAACTTTAGAGTATAAGAATGTCATCAGTTTTGTTTTAAATGAAGCTTCCATATCATATAATTTTAATCATATTAGACAAGCTACTAATTTATGTCATTGAACTAGTTTGAAACAGTGACTACCAAATATATCCCAAGGTATCGTCGATACAATTTACTAAAAATTGACACTTTGAGTTTGCTTCATCAAACGCTTGCACATGGATAAAGGTAAATTCACATGTGGTGACATCGCATGCTGTGTAGTGTAAATATGTCTGTAGCAAACATTCAGTTCCTTAAAAATAAAGGAGTATACTAGGAGAATAACCGTAAATGTTCGCAAGTCTAATAAATAATTTATCCACATTAAAAATATTATTAAAGAATGAGTTTTAATAAAATATATTCACTTGAACCAAACAGATATGTTCTTACAAACTTAATGAATGGTATAATGATTTGGTTGAACGTGCATGTTAATAACTATATTTTTGAAACCTTAATACATTTTTCGTTTTATCAGCATCCAAAATTGGCCTTCGTCAATCAACATTGTCATACATTAACCTGGAATGGTAGTTATTGTAAAACAAAATTAGAAATTAAATTAAATGAAAAAATAAAAAAAAAATGTAACTAATGTCATTCTTATGCAGAACTAAACATTATACCTTTGTATTCGATTGTTATTTAATGTTATTTAACAAAATTTGTCTTGGAATGTGAGAAAATGTATCACAAAGTTTTATGCTTATTCCATTCCAATACATAAATAGATGTCAATCAATGTCCAATAGGCGTCAATGTTACTTACAAATATCGTCAAGAAATTTGTGACCATGGGTGGAGAGTTCGACGGACGCAAGTACCTTAACGCGTCTTCTGTGAATCCATTGCTCAACTTTAAAATTTTTTTATTTTTAAGAACCCATACATACCTCGCGTGTAAAGTACTTCTAACGCCTGAAGTAAACTTTTACGCACTCTCAAAGATGACATTCGGAAAGTAACCGGTTGTGCCTAAAGTTTACTTTACGCACTCAAGCAGGCATCAAAATTTTCCAAATTCTCTTTACGCACGCAATTACAAAAAATAGAATACCTGACATGTATAAAAGTTTACACTCTTGTTAGGTAATCTACTATTGGAAAAATCTCGACCATAATTTAAAAAACGAGAATAAATTAAATAGTTTTTCAATATATTTTTTCAAAAAATGATTATTACATAAACATCTAATTCACAAACTTTTGTGAATATCTGTAAGTTATTTAGGCAGCTTAGACCATTCATCGTGCATGATCCTGAAATTACACATTTTCTAGACGTCCAATAAATGTCTGACGTCCTTCCTAATATTGATATATCAAGATGTCGCCACCAGGACATTCACATTTTATTCAGGAAATTATGTTTATTGTACACAGAACTTTCATCTATTCTCAGACGTTGGAGACATGTAACTTAGTTTGTTTGTAATTTTATACATTAAGAAAATTCGTGTTTAAGACATGACATACGTGAAAATGCAAGACAAAAGCTGATCTTCTTAGAAATGTACATGAAATTCTCTAGTCACTGTCGATCTTCAGACCTAAAAATGCCTGGTCCCATCGCAACTGCATGTTACCAAGTATATTACCTCTGAAACCAGATAGTATAGTAATTTTTTAACAATGCGGGAGTAGAACTCGATTTTGCGCCCTGCAGTGAAATATTCGAGCCCACGCCCGTCGTATTAAAAAATATCGTATGGAACACGGGCTAAATATTGATCTCCAACGAATGTGATTGCCATCCTCGCTTCGCTCGTGCGACAAACTTCGCACTCATCGAAGCTCGATAATCACGCCCTTGTTGCATAATGTACTATTTCAGCATAACTGAAGGCGGACATCCTGTTAGTATCCTCGGGTTTCTTGCGAAAATCTTGTTGAGTAATTCAACAGGACTAAAAGTTATGAAAATTTGGTTGTCCTGAAGATGTTCTGAGGATATCCTTACGCGGATGGACAGGGTACACCATCTTTTGGGCCGGTATGTAACCACGTATAACTTTGAAAACAAACAATCGATGAAAGTGAGTACATTAGTTTTGAAAATGTTACTTCAGTACAATTTCAAACAGAAATCGCTTTCGTTACTTCCAATACGGCCAAACAGTTGCACAAATAGTTTACACTGATTCTGATTTTTGGAAAGTAAATTAAAAGCAAACAACGAGGCATACGTTACATTCTCTAGCGGCGTTAACAAGCAAAATTTCCTTTTGAGATAGCACCATCTAATAGAAGATCCTTAAAACGTAATTCTATGACAGAAAAGAGACTGTAGTGGTCGGGGTTTTGGCCTAAAATTATAATTGAGCCATTTGCCTTTGTAGAAGATCAAGTAGGCGATGGAAGTCAATTTCGATGGATGTTGGCACATTATGTGTGCCCGCAAATTTTATTTGGGAAAATGGTGTAGTCGGTTACTAGTTTGAATAAGACACTATGTCAAACTGCAAATAAACGATTTTTGCAACGGAAATTCCCTGGACATTTGAAATAAAAACCCAGATCTCAGACTTTTGCCGGGTTATTTGGAAAACACCAATAAATCTACGGCCAATGACAAATTCGAGGCAAATATTTCTGTTGAGATGCTGTAAGAAATGTTGAAAAATTCAAACAAAAAGGTCACATTTTACTGTGTCTAATAAAAACGAACTAATTTTCACTTGATGGTTGTATAAAGAAAATACGTCTAACTGAATTATAAAACTCCCAAGTTATTTAATCTTTAGATACTGACATAATAGATGGCGCACCCTATACTGTGTAGGAATACAACGATTAAAATTACAAAAGATTTCAAAACGAATACGCTTCAACGAAGGTGTCTAAAAGTTTCGCAATTTTTTCCCATAAATTCAGTACGGATCCATTCAAAGGAACAAATTGGTTACAAATTAAGACATCTCTCGATCCAAAACGTCATAATTCACAAAATACACGTAGGCCCACCAATTTGTACTAATTTACCGAAAAAAGGGCAACAAAAAAAAAACATGGAGTTAAAAGGCGAGTACAGCGGTGGCCAAAATTGACCACCAATTTCGGCGACGAACGGAATTGCATTAACTCGACATTCGCAGCAATTACCGCACAAACGTTTCCAACCGGGCAATCGACGCATTATACGGACAATAATATCGTCACTTACTTCCGTGCTCGAAATTGCATGCCAGAATAATTCACGTAAAAGCTCGCGTATAAGGAACGTGAATTTCGCTAAAATCTCGGCCTTTATTCAACGGGCGACTTCCGACGAGCGATTGACGTTAAATGCATTATGCTCGCGGTAACTTTTTTAAGCGCTGCAACCGGGGGTTGGTTATATACGTGGTGGAATTTTAGCGAACTGGTGGTGGGGGCCAGGGGGCAGAGAATAATTGATTTTTTTTTTACGCCAAATGGACGTCAATCGGGTTGTAATCGTCATAGACGTTTGTCATTCGGAGCGACTCTGGGCGTGGCTCGCCGCAGAGGCTGCCGTCGCTACACAATACCACCAGGGGCGGCTTCCAAAATCAATTTTAAGTACCCCGTGCTACCGACAGGCCTCCGAGATGTGATTATCCGTGGCACGACACGGTTTTTTTCACGTCCCAGCTTTTTTTTTTTTTAAGCTTTCGACTTATCGATCGAACCGTGAGCTTTTTGCTCACAGTCGCGTTACCTCCAGCCAGAGGCACGATAAGGGCCATAAATCCTACGCGCGGCGTTTCAAACGCAAGCGTCGCGAATCGGAGGAATACATTAGCACACGTACGTTTCTATACGTATATCAAATTGTACGTGTAAAGCGAACATCGGTACGTTTAAAGCGCTGAATCGCCGAGATAATTTCGTATTAACCGTTGAACGCGAGATGGGCGTTATGCGTGAAGAGAAAAATCATAGTTCGCGGCTTTTTACGAGTCGAAAATTGCTCGGGTCGTTGCCGTTATGATTGTTTTTCTTGCGGTTAATGTGATCTCATCCGTTTGAGACATGCAATCCTATTGGCGAATGCTTTGCTTTATTTTCAGAATGAAATGCATATGTGGACTGATATTTTCTCATGAGAATTATCGGATTAAGCTGAGAAAAAATTATTGGATTTTAAATTGTGTTTCAACATCAGGTTTGGTACTTCAGGGGTATAAAATTAAAATAAAATTAATTGGTTACATCATGGACGTTGTTAAATCATAATTTGTTGATAAAAATTTCCATTGAAAATAAAAAAAAATAGACTCTACACTGCAAAAACAGGTGTCTTTTTTTGAGACACTTTCGTCCTCACTTTTAAGACGTTTTTGGGTGTTTTATAGAAAGACGTTATAAACGACTTCTTTTGAGACGCTAGAAGTCTTCAATCGCTGAATGTACTACTCGATAGTTGATACATAACCTAAAAGTGTCCGGTAATTATGTGAAAATCATCAACATTCGTGTTCTGTTTGCAATTTTCGGTATAATTGCTTTGAAGTCTTAATTAACTGCGTGGTTTGATGCCACAAGAACGGCAATGTGTCTTCGATTTGCAAGTGTCTCAATACACATAAATGTCTTAAATTAGCTAAAACGACTTAAATGTAGGCACTTTTAGCGTCTTCATCATGTGTCACAGATTATAAGATACAAAAATGTCTTACTTACGATCGATAGCCGCAAATTACGTCTCAAATTTTGAGATGCTTTGCAACAAACATACACGTATATTAAGACTTTTATTCTGCAAAGACATTTTTGAAGTATCTAATGTCTTCAAATAAGACACGAGTTTAGAAGACACGAGTTTTTGCAGTGTAAAATGTGGTTGCAAAAATAATTTCGTTAGTTGGTATGTCTTTTAAATCCGGTATAAAGTATTTTAGACTGATGCTGTCAAAAACTAGTTTTTTGGTAATATTAGTAAATAATTATACAAGGAAATCTGAGGAAATCAATTGTTCATCAGAAGTAATAGATAGTTAACAAACATTGTCCATGAAATTCTCTAGTTTTCAGCAAAGTATTTGCTGTTGAGATCTAATTTGCTTAGGTGGTTTGGCAAAAACCATGCTACTTAAGGCGATGCGCTACAAGCTAAAACCATTATTCTAAGAATGTGGAAATCCTTATGAATTTTATTTTATTCATCCACCTGGACGGGTTCTATTCACTTAATTGTATGCAATAGTTACACACTGGAAAAAGACATCAAACTTGACGTCGAATCTTAGGGTAGTTTAAAATAAATTAGAGGAACCGCAACAGGTTTTTTCTCACCTTAATTTATTGATACACGGTTCAATTTTGAAAATTCAAAATTTCACAAAAGGATTATTGAATTTGTCGGACCTTTAGTCGGATCTTTAGTAGTATAAAAAGTTATGGATCTTAATAAACTTAGCTACTTTTTTACCTACGATCTGCATAAGATTATGTTCAAAGTTTCACAATTCCTAACAAATATTTTACTATTTCCCTCTAAAATTTCAAGCAGTCGTTGGATTTGTCATTTAAATTGATTTTGTCCAGGTTCTCTGGCTGGACCAACCGGCAATTAAAAAATTAATCATTTTGTGACCTATAAGTTAAAAAATACTTTCGTATAAAGAAATTACCTTATAAGTTTTTTGTAATTCTATATAATGTTTGCAACGTTTTCTAAACATTTCATTTATAAGAAAACATTTAATAATTAACTGAGAAACCGTATAATTTCTGAATGCATCCTATATATATTAGAAGGATAGAAAAAAAATTTTACACAGCATCTCGAGAATATTAGAATAATTTCGGTTTTTGTCTAATTAAAAAAAAATGAACTTTTGTCTGAATTACTCCAAAAATCAAACTTTTCAGTATTGGATGCCAGAAAAAAATTATTCTTAACAAATATCAAAATAGCCCTGAAATTCAGAATGAGATAAAATCACTAAAATTTGCTGAATTTATGGATATTAGAAAAATGTTAGGATTTTTCATAAACTAACCCAATATATAAAACACTATATTGATGTTTTGTTAACAAACTGTCAGCATACAAATATTGATATGTAAAAAAGTAAACATTAATACCATCTTTTCTCTTGAAAGTTAGCAAACTATTCTGAATTCAAGGATATTAGATATATTTAAGATTTTGTCTGATTTCGGAAATTTAATGAACTCTTCTTAAAAAATCATTTATATAGTTGAAATCCAAAATTTCCGGCTCTTGTCAATAATTAGCAATCCTGCGGTAATTAATTTACTGTTGAATGAGAGTTTTTTCATAAAAATACAAAAGTATACTAAAGTTTACGCATTGTAAAATCTCTTTTAACACTCCGGGAGTAGAACTAGATTTTGCGCCCTGCAGTGAAATATTCGGGCATTGTATGGAATACGGTAATTATAATTAATTATAATTAATAACGGTAATTGCGCTTTGTTACATAATATACTATTATTTACTGTCCTTTCAAAAAACTAGTATTATCTATTATAAATATTTTCTTTAAACATTCTCAAAAGAGCCAAAGAACTAACAAAAATAGCCAACATTTTTAAAGTTAAGGATATTATAAAAAAAGCCATATTCTTTTAACCACCTGTGAAAATTTTGTGTTTTATCAAAAATAGTTGTTAAAATCAATCTGTTAAAATATAATACAGTATAACATGTTAAAAATAACTTATATATTATAATAATAATTGAATGGTTAAAAATAACTATTCAATTATTACTTTTTTTATATGGATTTTACAATATTAATTTATGAAAATAAGTATACATATGACATAATAAATTTCCCCTTTTCATGTAATCTTGTATTACGTGTTAGTTCCTTCCGATTCTTTCAATAAATATTGACATGAAAATAAACGTACAAGTATATTGTTAGTAAGTTCAATTATTATTAATAACCTTTGTTTAATTTATTAATTAATCTATATAGTTTACAATATGAAATGCATTAATAACTTTAGTATTTAAATGGACAAAGTTTAAGTATATTCAGATAGATCATCATAGAAACCAATAATTGCAATATTGACATCTAATGACAACTTAATAGGGAAGTAATCTAAAGTTACTGATTCAATAAATATTTTTACTAAATATTGTCTACTAGAAACTATCCATTGTTGGTAATGGCTTTTCAAACGTTTTCATAAACATTTTCATGAAAATTAAAATATCAATTTTAGCATTATGTTATTATCTACTAACAGTAACGTCATTCGCTTCCAACAATACACGATTATGTACAAAGAATAGTTTTTATTTGTCCATTTGTCATCGAATTTTTAAGAACAATAGAGAGCCTTTATATGCGGGCTAGTAATTTCCGCCGCGATGAAAGCATGAATGAAATCGGTTGCACGAGTTTCGTTTCAATTAGTACGACGACAGTACTCGTCAAAATACAAGATACCTACATTCGTTGATTTCAATTAAAAGTTTTTTCGCATCGGGGCTATTCAGTAGAATTTGTACTTCTGATTTTTTTTGGTTCAGAATATGTTCTTTATAACAAGTGTGAATTACTTTCGTTTCGTGCAATTATATTTAAATATATACCTCGTTGTGAAGTGTAATAATATAAATAAAATAAAAAATATTTCATTGATTGACTTATTTCTTTCAGTTGTTGTAATGGATCTAATAAAATAATGCTTTCATCGAAAGAAATATGAGAAATTGCTAACCTATATGTAGCATTCACTCTGCTGTACTTATGTTTCTATAAAAATTTCATTAAAGGTAGAAAACGTGATTTAAATAAAATGGTTGTACAAATAATAACACAGGACCACAAACAAAATATGTTTCCAGATAACTTGAATGAAATACTGGATCATATAGATGTTTGGCCGCTGAAAACGAATCCGTTGTTTCGATTTAACCCATCACGTCAGGATTTTAAAATATCTGATCAGAATAATATTCAAAAATATATCTTTTGGCAATTTAAGGTTAGGATATGTGAAAAATCTGAAGCGACGAGATAAATTGGACAAAGAATTCGTTTTTAGCGACCAAAAATCTATAAGAAATTCCACATCTGATTTAAGTTGTGTAAAAAAAAGTCTTGTGTTATTGTTTTCGAAAAGTACCTCGAGTGATTAATTACACATGACCGCAAAACAATTTTTTAGGGCAAACATCTTGGATCAGAGGTACTGGATCTATATAAATCTTATAGATTTGTAGTCGCTGAAAATGAGTTAGTTGTCCAATTTGACTCGTCAGATATTTCAGGTATACTAACCTCAAATTACAAAAAAGGATACTTTTGGCTATTCCATGAGCTATTTATTTTCTTTTTCTATTAGTTACATGAGCTACTTTTTTCTGTATAGTAAATAAAACAACAAAATATTTTATGTTTACTGTTATCGCATTTCTGTAAATATACCAGACGTAACCATCTATGTAAATCATTTCGCAATTTACCATCCTTAATAGTAAGTTCTGAAAAGTATCGAGTTAACTTGGCTAGAACACCGAGGAAACGGCGAAATCCATTAAGCGAGGTGGGTTCAGGTCACATACAACCAAGCATTGGCACGTTTCAAGCACTGAATCAAAGAGATAATTTCGTAAACATTGAATACAAAATGTGCATTATGCACATCGGGGGTTAACACGCGGTTACCGATATATGTGTGCTAATACTATGCGGCGAAGCGAGTAGATAATTGCGTGTGTAATAGGCGGTGCTAATCCTGATGTAATAATCGCCCTGTAAATGGATTACACGTGACGTGTAAATCACGGTAATTGTTTTGATAAAGTCAAACTATTACTCACCCGAACATGATAATTTCGCCAAAAAAGTGTTGAATAGAGATTTGAGAAAAATTATTTAACTCAAGTTTACTTATAAAGTTGGAAAATTTAGACACTCGAGATGGACCAAATTGTTTTATGTACCCTAAATTATTTTTTGATATTGAGCTATCCTAACAGAGAATATATTTTGGGCTGCAAACAAGGGATTCTTTCAGCTAGAACTTGGCACATTTTTCGCATTGAAATTGTCCAATTATAATGCAAATTTCTGAACATTTGAATTTTCCAATTATAGTTTATGATTACTAAATTACTTTAGTTACTATTATCGATATAGAAATTTTTGGAATTGGAAATGTCAAATCATGTACCTCATAGACCGATCACAAAATTTAAGTAAATTTATGTTTTAATCCTTTCGCCAATAAAAAAGTAAAAACATCCAATTTACAAAGAATAAATATAAGAAACTAAAATCTCTTCGCTTATGAGAAATGTACTGATACACGCCATCTGTTATTAATTACTGCAACATCGTGATATACCTAAATACTTACATTTAATTTTGAAGTATAAAATAGTTTTTACTTATAATATTTTTACATAATGTTGATATTTTTGTTGCAAAACATGTCTATTTTACTAATTTTCAACTTCCTCTTAGTTCATCTTGCTACAATTATGATGAATGAGAGATCGTAGGTAAATAAATATTACTCTTTGCTAATAATAGTAACACTAATCAATACATGGGTCTAGATAAATCAAATACTACAAAAAATATATTTTATTATGTTTTAGATCCTTAGTGCAAATCACAAACTTTAGTTTGTCTTCTCTTTCTTAATTCATCTTATTCTACATAAAATTCCGTATTATTTAAATAGTTAAATAGTTAATAAGTTAAACACTTCTCTCTCTTAAGCTTTTTTTTTTCTCAAAACTAGTAATGGAGATAACATTTTAAATATTATAATAAATAATAAAAGAGTGCAAGGGAAAACCTAGTGGAAAACATTTATTATGTATGTATTAATTTTATTTAGCAAACGTTACAAAGATCATGTAATTCAAGTATATTATGACAGATGGCGTACTTAAACAGTTTCTCATAAAAGAAGTGAGATT
This sequence comes from Trichopria drosophilae, assembly GCA_030407085.1. NCBI lineage: Eukaryota > Metazoa > Arthropoda > Insecta > Hymenoptera > Diapriidae > Trichopria > Trichopria drosophilae. The sequence continues at coordinate 188,843,047 of CM059583.1, read as the reverse complement.
TTAATTCTGTGTGAGCAAAAACTAATTTTTTTATGTCATATTTATCAATTTTTAAAAAGGTTATACAATATGAATAGAAACTCAAATTTCTTAAATACGACATAAAATTTGATTTAATTTATTCCCAAATAAATTACATATTTTCTTCTACCCTAGAGAATTTCCTTTTCTAAGATATAAATTAAATTGAATGTCCCATATGAGAAATTAGTCCATTAATACTGACAAACTGAGACGATATTCATAATTTGTACGACATTGCAAAACTAATTAATTTAGATTGAGAATTACACAAGTTCAAATAAATGTTACCTCTAATATTTGAGTAATTTAAATGGGTGTCGCTTTCGAATTTAATGAGTTGCTACCGGTTCGTGTCATTAATACAGACTAAACATTTACGTATAATATTACCAAATATGTACACTGCACGGCGATCATTTATTTGACTAAGTAAAACTTTTCTATCGATTAAATATTGATTTGCGTAAGTACTTCTATTTAAGCGATCCATTCATTAACTTTGAGCTAACAAATACTTTCTATTGGCTCATCAAACATGCATCTGGGCATTCAAGAAATTTTATCGAAAATATTTACAAAAGTAAAAGTGTACTTGCTTTGGGATAGTTTTCTGCAAATAAATACAAAAGTAGTGCGAAGAATCTTGATTGATTTTTACATCTGCGATGAACTCATTAGTATTACATAATAAAAAATTCGAAATAATAAAGGAATATAAAAAAAAAGGTAACTACGAAATATATGTTGGTCAATTTCAAACATTCAGTTTTGTTGATCCTTGCATGCATTTTTTCCCGTTTCAGTAGTTAAATTCTTCTGTTAATAACTTACTTACTAGTTTATAAAATCTAATTTTCCAATATTTTAATGAAAGTATCTTTTATATGCACGAGAAAGACTAATAAAATTCAAATCATTATTTTTCATCAAGTTTTAAAAACTTACCTCGACTAAATAACAAAATATTGACTTTTTAATTTTCATTTAGTACTTAAAAGTTTAAAATCGCCGAAAACTGCTTTTTGATGAAATGTATCTTCAGAACTTCCATTACTTAATTGCTATTCTTCTTGTAACCTCTGCAATTCATATGTATACATTTAACTGCATAAAAAGTCTAATATCTAGAAGATTGGATTTTGCGAATTTATTTTCAATAGTAAAGAAATTAAACTTCATTATTGTTAAAGCAAAATTGCATTTGCTGAAATATATGTTGCATGCATAACTAGCAGATTAGTTTCGAAAATAACTGGGGCATGTGGATGGCATGATTAATTATCGATGTGAATTATACAAACGTAATATCTGTACAATTATCATTTCAAATGAATTATTTATTATTAACGACAAGTTCCTATACATACGATACCAAATAATTTATAAACAAAGTAACAAATTATTTAAAACAGATGGAAATTATTCTATTATTTGTAGAATTATAAAATTGAAACATTATCTTAGCAATACACAAATACACAAAATTAAATGTAAATTTAAATTAATAAAACCACGTCGAATCTATATTTTCGTTAGTATTAAAAATCTAAATAAGTTTAAAGAAACATAAAAACGATCTATTAAAATTAGTTATGTATAATGAACCCAATTTTAAAAGATTACTTCAAGAATTCAACTTTTATAATGCAAATTTAACAACAACATTTTCTTTTAAAAATGTGTTGTTTTAAGAAATTTAGGCAGAAGAATTATGGACAAAGCGGTAACTAGTACAAAGTAAGGAAACAAGTGCAAAGAAACTCGTATTCTTATGAATACAGAATTGAAAAGTACACAAAGTTCATTCGTTAAAAATTTAAAAGGATGACTTGAGCAAAGTATAAACGTCTTTAAATTTTTCACGCAGAAATTAATTTATAGATTCTGCCAAGATATTGTTTATGCATAAAGTCTACCAGAAATGTCATCTTCATATAAAATTAGTAATAACGAGTAAACGCTCGGGAAATGGATTGAAAGTTAAACGATAAAATGGAAATAAATAATAAGCTTCTTCGATCTATGACATTTTTGTAATAAATATTCGATTTAAAACTGTACAAAGTGTCATATTGAATCAGAAAATATTTCAATTTTATATGGCTCGTCTAATTTTGGGTTTACTTCTCTTGTACCAGAAAGCCGATAATTTCATTCAAATGTTTAAAAAATAATCTGGTTTCGAGATTAAAATAGATATATTAAAAGTATCCGTTTGTATTGCGGTTATTTTTAGCATTGTCAACTCGATTTTAAGAATATTTAGTTCACGATAAAGTTAAAGAAATTTACATTGCTATTTACATATTTCCGACATTTCTGAATGTAATTAATTTAGTTATTATGTTATCTTTGGTATCAACAAAGATATTTCCAGCAAAAGTATATTGAAATAAACGTCGTTTGACCATAATTCAAACAAGTTTGAGCTGAAAATAGTTGAAAGGAGACTTAACAAAATTTCAAATAAATATCTACTTACATAGTCAAATTAATATTTAATAGATGTATGGAAATATTATCTTAAATTAAGTTAGATTTATTAAACAGAAGAAATCTTTGTTAAAAATAGACGGTTATTTTCTTCAAGTAAATCTCGATTTGATATTTTTCTCTGCAAAAATGATTAAAAAAATCGATTTTTTGTAAAATTTCCTCGGCATGATCATGCTCCATCATTAATACTTTTTTAAGTACAACTTAAAAAAACCTTGATTAATAATTTAAGACTATGCTAAAATAATGTGAAAACTATAATGTAATTGTATAAAAAACTGATTCCGTAAAAAAATTAGGCATCGTTCTTAACAATCTGGATACAGGAAACAACTTTAAGAATCAAGAACATTTAATTTCCAGTCACGTTTTAATTGATCTTGTACAATTACCATTACTCATGTGCGAAATTAATATTGATGCCGTTTATCGGCTTTTAATTTGTTGTAAAATTTTAATTACTTTTCCAATAGCAATATTGAAAACAACTTAACAGTACAACAATGCGTATGGAATTGGGGATAACACTTCGTCATAATTGTTCGATTATCGAATTCACGTACAGAGTTGAAGCACAAAATTTCAGTATTATTTATAACCTGATAAGAACGAGAATCAAAATGCAAATTCATATTGAAATTGTAATTATAAGCGTAAAATGATTGAATCGTTTAACCGTTAAATAGTAAGCCCAATTTTGCATCAAAACAGATAATATCACTGGATTAAAAAGGGCTGAATAAACATCTTAAAAAATACGTGAGAATTGTGCCAATTTTAATTATTTTATATCGTATTTAAATTAAATATTTGAATATGTTTTGTAATACTACGTTCATGAAAATTCGATTAGGAAATAATTCAATCAGTACGGAATTATTTTAAGTATTTTAGCTTTCGTATTTTTTGACAAATAAAAAAATGTGATGTAGAATATATTAGAAACAGCAAAACTATTAAGATGTTTGTAAGTCCTGCAAAATAGTAAAATTTTCTTTATAATTCTTCATAATTTAGCATAAGAACTTAAATAAAGTACTTAAATACAAATCACTCAAGATTTAGCTACTTATTCTCGGCACTGTAAATAAAAAAAAAGGATAGCTTAGGGCAACCAACAGCTTAGCGTTCACCGGTACAGGCGAGGAATTAATTATGATAACTAAAGAAATAATTAAAAACTTAAATTAATTAGCTAACAATTTGATTTGGTTAGTAACCAGTTTATTTCTTAGTAAAATTATTTACTTGACTGCTGCAACCAATTTTTCATCTGGAGCTGAGATCACTAATCAAGCGGTTGCCTATTTAACCCATTGTTTTTCGTGTAATAAACACGTTTTCCAGAATTAATTGAATTTATTTAATGGTAATATAGAAAGTATTCAAAAGAGTAGGAACTTTACTAGTTACTTGTAAAAATAATAATGTTATTGTAATTGAAATGGTGATGAAATCAATTAAAAATTGAGAGACAGTAAATAGTCACTAATTTTCAGTCTATATCTAAGTAAATAGTAAACAAACTACCGAGGCGACTAATATAAGTGATAGATAAAGACATTTATTTTTTGTTACTAAACTTTTATGAGATGTGATAATTGTATAATGGTAGTGACAATCATTGGTCATTTTATATTCAATATTTTATAATGATTTTGCTGATACATGCTACTAATAATTATCAATTTTATTACATAAATAGTAATAAATTAATATAAAGTTAATATAATAGTAAGTTCATTTATAACATTCATTTACACTGAGAGACGGTGAATAACAAAAATGGTAAAAAATTTAGTATACAATTTTAGAATTATTATAGCTATGCATCGAGTATCTCTAAATTCTAAAACAGTTTTACAATAGCAAACTCCAATTCTGTCGAATAATTACTATTAGTATTGTTGAATAGTAACATAATTCAACAGAACTAACAATTTATCAATATACGATTGAGGCACAAAAGTTGAACAAAATAATTCCAAAAATGTTGAAATGTTCGAAAATAAGTTTTGCTGTAAAAAAATGTACAAACTAAAGAATTTATGGATTATAAAAATGTAAAGTATTCTAAAATATAGTTGTCTTGGACATAATATTGTCATGTAGAAGACAGGTTTGGACTTTTGGATTGGAAAAATAATATTTTTGGAACTTTATAATTTGTGATTAGAACATTTTTGGCCAAAATTGTGTACACGATGATTGGAATGGAAGCAGTTACTAGTAATGATTATTTTTATATTATTATATTCTTATACATGATACTTAGTTACTATTGAAGACAAGCAGTAAAACATATTTTTATATAAATAGTGACAAAATCACCGTATAGTTATCATGAAATATTTAGTTTCCATTATTAACATTGAAAACATGTTTTAAATGAACTGCTGATAATTAAATCCGAATAAAGCAATAAAATATGTAACAATTTAAAACATTTTTTTAGATAAACTTTACTACATCATTATTACACATAAGTGCAAAGTATATAATTTGCTAATAACAAAAATCATAACTACAAACCATAAATGTCATAAAATTAGAATTATTCCGCTGCAGTAGTGCGAAGTTTTAAATAATTAATCACTATTTCGCGTGAACGATAATCAAAATAAAATACGACTGAAAACGTTAATGAGGACATTGATAACCGTCAACACAATTGCATAATTTAACATCCGTAATAACTACTGAATTCATTGAATTATCGACATCCAAATGTCTAGTATCGCCATATTAAAAATAAAATTAGTAAAAAAAAGCTAAAAACCGTGAGGGAAATCATATATTAATGCCATAAAGCAACAAATTACATTTTTTATTAGAATGTGCACGAAGAAAATGGCGAGGCAATAAAGCCTGATGTTTATTTCGCACACGCGAATTTAACATCAAACGAAAACGATAGGACAGGCTTAACGTTAATGGTGAATATAAGGTGATTTATTTCGTTATTAGTTTAGAATTCCCGACGCGTATGAAATCTGCCCGTTTCGAATATCATTTTGAAATTGGAGAAATCCTTTAATAGGAAAATCATCCGTGAAATGCAGATTTGACAAATACGTTTAATAACGAGAATAATTATGAAGTGTTAATGGTGAGAGCTGCCATGAAGAGATGGCCCCTACTTAACCCACTTTTACCTAAGCGTAGGGACCAATCCAATCGGGGCTTGTCATTCACGATCGTATATATAATTATTTCATTAGAACAGAAAAAAACATGAGTCGCCGAATTCTTAATTGGTCGAACGGGTATTTACGAAATCCCACATTTTTTTGTGCGTACTTAAATGAAAGAGCGGCTTTGAAACTGATTGATGTAGAGTTATGAATTCGTTATGAATTTTTATGTTCGTAAAATATTTCGAAATAATACGATTGCTTGAGTTTTAATCAATCTACATGGTGTTTCTATTATTTGAATTCATACTCAAACAAGAACAATTAACATAACCTAAATGTTATTTAGTCCAATATGAAGTAATTTTAACTACTTCAATAAAAATTTCTTAATAAATTTTGTTTTTCTTAATAAAAACTAGTTTTTATGCGGTATTTCTGCACTTTAAAGTATTTATATCATAACTTGTCAAAGGTATAAATTGGGGTTGATTGAAAACACTCAATAATTTTAATCTTGACAATCAGAAAGTCGATCCAAGAAATCTAATATTATGTTCATTTAGTTATAAAATCTGGAGTGAATAATTCAATTGCGGTTTAAAAATCACATAAAATCTAATTCTGATCGAATTTTACTCCTATATTGGAGCCTAATGAAATTAATTTCTGACATTTATAATTATTCATTGTTGCAAATTGAAACATTGGATTGCACTGAATTAATAAATCGATTTTATACATGGAAAAAGTTTCAGTATTAATTTTGCTGTCGTTGAGGTAATTAATTTGACAAATGTTTCAGAACAATATTCATTTAATATTTGTTATTACGGTTTCTAATTTATTTATTTTAATCACTATTTTTAAACATATTTGTTCTATTATTTTTTAATTTGATGTAATTATTTATTTCAAATCTCCAAAAATACAATTTTTTGCATTCAGATTTTATAAAAATATTAGATGCTTTAGAATAACTTTTATAAAGATTTGATAAAACAATAAAGAAGTTAATATAAATTTTTCATGCAATCACTGTTTATTTTAATTTTTGTGTATATTGACGATTGTAACAGAAACCATTTTAAAATAATAAAATAATTCAAAATTGCACATTACATATTTAATCATTATAATAATTTTAAAAGATCAAATACGTGGATGTATGTTCATAACGCGTCATTAAAATAACATTTATGTAATTATTATATGCAACATTAATGTAATTTTATATTATGAATACGTGCATTCATCGGCGTTTATTATTAAATCTCAAATTCATAATAATTATGATAATAAACAATGTAGTTTCAAAATTGTTTGATATTCAAGAACAAAAGGGATCACGTTTATGTTCCAAACCCGTCATAAGTTAACAAATATAAATCATCGAAAAACCTGATTGTTAAATATGTTGTTTATGATAAAATAATACCCAAAATGTAAAAAACGAAGAAAATAAACGTATTATGCAAAATAGTTAGTAGTGGGTAATACCATTGTAAAACTTCAAGTTTTAGATAATTTTTTAAATCAAAATTTGTTATCGGAAATGTTATAATTTATTTTCAAATTTGTCAGTTTTTCCCCCCGAAAATGCGCAGTGATTGTTTATTATAACAATTAGTAATAAAATAATACAAACTTAATATATTGAAGTGGATCACTGATCATTTTTTTCATATTTACTTCTTTTTTAAGTTTAAAAACATTTGGATTTTTATCAATATTTGGACATTTTGCAGATATTTGTACATGACAAATAAAATGTTGAGATCATTTTTTTGGTATCTTTCATCATTTCCAATACAAAAATCTTAAAATTGGAAGAGAAACTTACTTTTTCAGATTAAACGAATTTGCAGATCAATATAAATAACTAAGTCGGCTAGAAACAGTAGACAAATATTGTTAACGACATACAAAAACGATACTTGATAAAAAAAAATAATTTTTGATGACAAATTAATATAATTTGTTCTCGTTACTAAATAGGTATTGAATATATGTCTGTAGTAAATTGTATAAGAATTTTCAATAAATTACTAAATATTTTTCATGGTTTAGTACACCTTTCTTAAAAACAAATAGGAACATATCAATTAAACAATTCATAACAAAGAAACTTGTTGGTTAAGTTGTATAATTTTGCTTTAATTAAAATGTTTGAAAAAACTCTTCGAACAAATTGAAATAGTCGCCAAAGGTTATCTTGAATACTTTAAAACCTACAATGCAATGTGGCTTAGTCTTTCAGTCATTGAATTTATGTCGCGGTCCCGGGTTCGAATCCGCCTTGATCAACTTTTTACGGTTATTCTTTTTTTAAATGAATAATTATGCAGGATGATGTCCAAACAACTTTTCTCGGGGTATTATTTACAAGATCCTCCCACAAACTACCTTGAAAAATTAACGAATAGTAATTTATTACACCAACAATAGTACGTAGTCACCACAACACGAAGTATTTTTAGAAATTTATTAGTTCAACTAATAAAAAATAGAAAACCTTTCTTTCGAATACTTAAAATCATGGCGTTAACCCATATTTCCACATAGATTTTCTTTATTCTTGCTAATTATAAAAATTTTAATATAAGAACACATTTAGATCGTCCTTTTTGATACATTTCTTACTATATTGGTAACAGATACTGCTTATTTTTTACTATTTCCAAATAAACAAACATGAAAAGAATACAATTATTTGAAAAGAATTTATTATTGAATCTCTTATTTTAAGATAATCCTTTGAAATTCGATATAATAGTTTTTTTGTTTTGCTGTGACGACCCAGAATCAGATTTTCAAAATGTTACATCCAAATTGAGATAACATCAATAAAAATAAATACTCGAGGTTTTTTGAATTATTATTATAACATAAAAATGCAATTTATTTGTTGAAACTGCGTAACCTAGATTTCGTTTTATTTTAGAATTATCGCAATTTAGTTTTAAGTGGTCGCCATCTTCAATCTCCATTGTGCATTCTGAAAATTTGACACAAATAACTCTCATTGGATAGTTAACAAGACAGTAGTAGAGAGAAATGCATTTTGAGTTAGATAAATCCTGTTAATGTACTTCATATTATTCGTTGTATTAAAGATAATTGGTAAATAATATGTTGCATTTATTGTACTTTACAAATAATATTGATAAATATAAACCTTCTTATGCTGAAATTATCTGAGAATATTTGTTGAAAAAAATAGTCGAGAATTAGACCGGCAACCGAGAGGTCGCGGGTTTTGTGTTTCGACGTATCGAATTTCTAAAAGCTCAACTTTTTTCAGAAATCATCAAATTATTTGTAAAATATTACCATCATTCACCACTGACAATAGAAAATATTTAACAGCAAAAAAATTGCACATAACTGTGCATTGTATAGACGACAATTTCCAAAGACAGATTTAACAACTCTGGATTTTTTATCTATTTAAAATATTTTATTTACTTAAAATAACCTGAATTCCGTCTGGAGCATAAATCGATTTAAATTAATTAGTTGGCGGTTAAAATGAAGTAATTATGTAGTAAAATTGCAGCAATTTTGAGAAATTCAGTTAAAATAATCTCTAAGTTTTATTCCAACTAAATTCTTCGTTTTCTTAATGATTTTATGATACTTAATTTGTTGAAATGCGATTGCAGACCTATTCAATAATGCAGAAAGAAAATTGTTCAGTGAACTCACTAGTAAGGTTTTACCTTCACTACTAAGTCTTGACTTGACTAAGCTTGACTTGTAAACACACCTCATTAATTACGTAATCCTCGATTATTTCTACCTGATGAGACGTACATATCTCCCGTGATAATAAATTATGAAAAACGAATGAACACTGGAACAATGATGCATTCTAGGGCGAAATTTTTATGCGTTTCTCTCAACTTGACTCGTACGTAACGCGGTTGCCATAAACCGGATACTACTTTTAGTTTTACATTAATGAAACGCCTGCATGCTAAATTCCAACGCGATGTCTGTAGGAATTTGCGTAAGCGGGTAATTTGAATTTACATCGGGTCGGATCTCGATAAGCGTCAATTTGAAACACGCCTCGATTTATCGTATTTTATCGCCCGTTAAACGTCTGTATTTTTGGAACGATGCACTGACTTCTGTATTTTCTCTTTGGTTTCAGGGATCTGCAGGGCAACAACATTACCGTCGTTTTCAAAACGAACTTTGAAGATATGGCTAATCTTCGACTGCTGTAAGTACATTCAATTAAAAATTCTATTTTCGTAGATTTAAATTGACGTTAATGACAAATAAGATTCAGCTTGATACTAAAAACTTTATTCCAAATATTTTTAACCTGGACGAAGAAAAAACTTTCTTCCTATATGGCTATTATAGCATTATAGCGCGGACAATTTTTGGAGACGAAGATATCAGAGGCATATCCTGAAATCATTGCCATTCCCCAGTAATAATTTTAAATTGATCAACATAGACAGAATGTTTCGAATTTAATTTGCAATGAGCACATAAAAAAAGCGTTACATTTTTGCGTTTACATTTAATTATTCTATCGTAAATTCAGTAAATAATTAGGTTTAAAATTTTGTTTTTAGTGACAGAAACTAAATTTAGGTATAATATTCACAATTTTAGATATAATAATTTAAAATAATTATTCTTCCAATCTATCTAATTGAATCTTCTGTAGAAAAGGTCATTTGTAATCTTTTGAATTTTATAATATAGCAAACTGATAAAGGCAGCTCTTGATAACAAAAGATGGCCCATGGGTGGATTGGATAGTAAACAATACGTTTCTTTGTTCAAACGTTTTAACAAATTGTATATACCAACAATAAAGCTCTTGCAAGAGGCCATGGCGATAGAAATGTTTATGCACATTAGAATTGAAAGTTAAATAAAATGTATAGTTCCACCATTTCTAATTTATTATAAAGGCACCTTTCATTAACTGATTCAGCTATAGTGATAGTTTACCTGCTTCCTCATCAATAATAAAAAAAAATGGACCCATGTGCTGTTTATGTCAATTAATACCTATTTTTGAAATTTATTTGAAAGTTTACATGATGTTCTTTATTTGAAACACACAAAGCAGAGAGAGCCATGTTAAACCATGAAGAGATTTCGTGTTTGTACACGGTTATTATGATATGTTGAAAATTGATTTTAATTATCCTTTGAATTTACAGATAAATCAGTTAAATTTACAGGTAAATTCTGTTATCACTTTTGTTAAAATCTACAAATTTTTTGGTAGAATTTAGATTTTTTTTAAAGCGTGTATATATATATAGCTTCGTTCAGAAATTATTCTGAACCCCTACATTCAGAAATCGTTAGGCATATGAATAAATCATAAAAAAATAACCTAACCTAACTGAATTATTCTAACCAAATCAGTAACTGGGTAGAAGGTTGTCTTGCACGTTTCTGAACACGGAAAAAAGGGTTGAACCAACTACAAAAATAGTAAATTCAGCGAAAAATTCTATACCACAGAACTTTTTTCAGTTGCTGCAACTGTTTCCAGTTTGTTATTTTACAATAAAAAAAAATAGTTGACTATTTCAATTAGGTAAATATAAAATCTTCGTCTAGTTCATCAGGACTCTTGCAAATAAATGAAATAACTAAACTATTCCTTTGGTAACACATTACTCTCGTTAGAACACTGACAAAAACAAAAAAAGAATTTAGAAAATGTGTCAGTTTGAATTGATAAACCAATATTTCATTCGATGGCTACTACCGATTATTATTTGATTCAATATCAATGTTTTCTTCTCAATCTCGGTTTAATTAATTCAATATTCATAACAGTGAAATTTTTATTAAGAAATTCATCTTCATTGGTTATATACATATATATATGTAATAACAACCAGACACAACAAATATTTCGCTCCGAAGAAAGGAAGTTTGGAAAAATCTACCCTAAAATTTACAATGTCTGATCAAATGGTCTGTTTCTACTTACGATTTATAATGTATTTATACATACAAATTTTACATCTTTACGATTTTTATAGTCGTATTTTGTTTTATGCAACGTTACAAGGGTAACACTTGCGCATTTGTTTTTTATTTCCTTTCGATTAGCAACATTTGATGTATATTCATATGGAAGTTTAACATGTACCAGACACTTCTTGGACTTAGCGCTATATTCAGCAGTAGCATCATAATGCAGTCCTTGCAAATCTCGAAGCAACCATTTCAAAATGCACACATAACTGCTCTTGTCATTGTTGCGTTTTTACTAAGTTAACAAATTGCACTAAGACAACTGCAGAAAAATTGTTATTCCGTTTGTGTTGAGAATAATCTACACGTAATATTCAGTCATTCCCTACGTTTTTCTGAGGAAATACTTTGTATTATAAACAAAAATTACCATATTTTTAAAGTGCATTATATTTATCTCAGAGCTTGTTCCTTCCACGAAACTTTTGGAATTAGGTAATAATACTGGAAATATAGATTTATAGAGGTTCGCCTGTGACTTATTATTAATACCATTTCTCTACATTTACAAAAATGTACATACAAATGTTATTATTTACTAATAACAAAACTTGTATTTCTATCAAACGGTGACCGTTGTTAATTTCGACATTACGAAATTATCGGCTACACGGACAAAAATAGTCTGGGAAATGTTACCACTTTAGACGGTAATTTTTGGACAGACTTATAGAATGAAGAAAATTGCTCTTTTTTCTGGTAAAAATTTCAAGATTTTATTGTACTTTTTACTGCTTAAATAGTAAAACTTCTAAGAACCTAGTAATTTTTCTCAGAAAAAACTTGTTTGAAAAAGTATGTCCCAAAATTACCTTTTGAAATGGTAAAATTTGCATGAAAATGTTTCTCCGTGTAGGAACGATATTACTAACGTTTAATAATTTATTGATTTGAATTATGAGGTAATGGTCGCACGTACCATTTTTCTAAATGATGATTCATAAAAAACTACGATTTCGAAATTGACTTTAAAATTGATTTTTTTATTACTTTGCTTTTTTTGTTAATCTCGCATCTATCAACAATTGGTTTATTGTCGAAGAGTTAATAATGTAATATATACCATTTTACTCCGGTAAAATGACTTTACGCATCCAAAATGAGGACACAAAGTAACACTTTGCGCACAGAATTACACAATAGTATTTTTCGATACAAGATCGTAAAATGAGATTTATCGTTTCTTAGATCTATCGCTGGATCGCATGAGGCCGTAAAGTCTTACACGGAGAAAAATAACCGGCTAAATCAGCCGAAAAATCCGCAGATTCTACCAATTTTATCCTATAGGGATAGCTGTTGGAATTCCGTTAGGGATAGGCGATAATTTCAGCTAAATTTACTGAAAAAGTCCGCAAATTTAACGGAACAAATCTGCTAATGTAGCGGAAATTTAGAGCTAAGCGCGAATTGAGTAGGGTTAAGGCTACATTAGCGGAATCAAAACAGTTAAATTTGCATATATTTTCGGCAATTCTAGCCGAAAATTTTATCCGATATGAATCAGCTAATCCAGCGGAGTTATTTTTCTCCGTGTATGGCCGTGTGTCGAACATTATTTTTCGGTACTGAAAGCTGTAAAAATTCGGTTTTGCGGACTACATTTAGTCCGTATGGGTTATGTTTTTGTCAGCGCAGATTCATGTTACACGAGATCCGTAAAATGTCATTTTACGGACTAAAAGTAGGCCGTAAAATCGGATTTTACGGCTGTAGTACCAAAAACGTTTATTTTTCATGTCGTTTGTACTTGCTATACTCCAGTTTTTTTACGTAACTCAAGGGACATTCTATGCTCAAAAAATTATTAAGTACACATTATTCCAACAAAAATTTAGAAAAACAGTTGTTTTGTGCAATATCCAAGCAGATAATAAGTTTGCCTTTCTAGACACAATTCCATACGAAATCAATTAACCGTCATAAATCGCTGTCATTTAAGAATCAAGAAAATAAGGCTCGCGAAAAATGGAGTTTTATATTTTCCCAGTGATATGCGATTGGAAAGAACCGATCTTGGCCTGAATGACGTCAATTATCGGAGGGAGCATCACCATTGAAAGAATTCAATTAAAAATAAGTTACACCGACCGAACGTGAACGGACACCATCTGCTTCATAAGTAGATTTCTCTGAATTCTTTGCAGCGTTTCTGCTCGCCGACCAATGCAGAACCAAATTAGAAAATTACTTATTTCTGTACTGGCGTTGATAGGTAGTTCCGACGGAGTCTCAGAAGTGACAAAACAAATACTGTGTGGGTGACGGTTAAGGATTGCAAATTATTATTACCCATTATTGATGCAACATTTTGTACGCACGTGTTAATTTTTTACACGACTGTGGAAAAACAAATGCGAAAATGAATACAAATTTTTAAAATATATAATATGAAATAACTTGATTAATTCAGAATAGAAATTAATATCTAATTTTACCTTTTATTCGACCTTTACGTAATTTTAAGCGAACTGACTTATTACGGCACAAAAAATGGTATGTGCATTTGGATTTTAATTAAAACTTCAATTATAAAAAGCAATTAGTGCTAAACTTTTACCAACTAAAAATTCTATTAAATTGTGTTGAACTCGAAATATGTGTTACCAGCAACAAAGTTTTAAAAGTTTAAATTGATTTCGATATGGCCTAATTTATCCGGTAGTTTTCAATCTTCAAAAATATTTTTATATTTTTTAAATGGAACGAAAATTGAATAAAAATGTACAGATTATTGATCGAATTTTATCAGAGTTATCAGAATACCTTTTGAGATCTAGAGTTATCTTTAGATCTAAGTTGATATTGTCAATTAGCAACCTAGTTAGATACAGTAATCGCCAAGTTGAAATAAAAGTTAGCACTTGATCATTTAAGATCTTAATAAGAGAAACTTTTCTCTTCGCTAGTATTATTTTCTTACGAGGTTCATCACAGACCAGAACTTTCCTACTAATTGTAGTTAAACAAGAGACTAAACTATAATCATCCTCTCTGATTCTAGCGAGTACGTAATTAACCAAAAACAGCAACTAAAATTATTTCTTGCTTAAACTCGTACGAATTAAATATTAAAGGAACTAATGCAATATTGGTCAATTGTTATTATAAATTCTGCTTACTTTTTTCAAACAGAAATTTAAAAAATTTTTATCCACAATTTCTTACTAAAAATCAACTGAGAATTATACCGATTCTTACACAGCCACAAGAATTGTACGTACAAATTACAAGCATAATTTTCTATCTACGTTTTTTATTCATTTGGTTAAAAGAAAAAGTCGATTGTTTTATTTTTCCGTTATTTATCTTCTACATGAATTTAGAAAAATTAATTAAAACTTCTTAAAGGTAAATTTTTTGTTTTCATCGAGGTAATATTTTTTAAATAATGATCAAAGGGTTACATCATTCAATTATTTAATTAATCAAAACACACGTATTGAATAGTGTTTTTCGAATTTATCGTTTCGTTTTATTATATAAATTTTCTTTTTATTTAGGAAATTCGAATTACGTCGAGTCAGTTCAATTTTGTTAGAATATGTTGCAAGTTAGTTGCAATTAGCCTCACTTAAACACATAATTAACATAATTTCTGAAAAGTACATGAAACATTTCGTGATCACTTCAACGGTTTACTTGTGATCAAAGTTTCTAACTTTTAACTCGTGAACAAAACGGTAAACTTTTAACATTATAGTATAACTTCCAGTAATTAATTTTAATTTTAGATAATACTTTAAAGTGGTCGATATCAATTTGTAAAATAAGTCGTGTCCCGCATTTTTGAATTAAATGATTTTTTAACATTCAAAACAATGTTTTTTACATCGAACCATTTTATAATATTTGAAACAAAACAATGGAAATAAAAAATAGCAAAAATATTTATATTTTAACGAAGGCATTTGCCGTGAACAATACGCGCGTCGTATGGAAAAAATCAAATATGGACTGACCAACCAGCTAAAAATAAACTTGTCAATTCGAAGTTCCTAAATCGCGATGAAATACACATGACGTAACTTTTTTAATTGTCCGGCAGTATCGCGGGATTGTATGTGTTTCCGTCGAGCGCAGCTTTTGATGCTCGATACGGTGTTCAAAGAGACTACATGAAAAGTGTTAAGCGGTGCGTGTCAGAGATAAAAGCTAATCGCTAATCAATCGTGCTCTCATAATCTGGGGACTTTATTCGGATGTTCTTTTGGCCTACTTTTCAAAAACATTATTATTTGTTTTGTTCGTTACGAATTGAAACTGTCAAATACAAAAAGGCATTCACATTATTTAGTGTAATGTTATCGATGTACAATAGGTTTACGGATTTAAAAACGTATCATTCGATGTACCACCAGCCAACAAAATAAAGTATATTAATCTGGGGATGAGGCCACATTAATCATGTTTATTTTTGACCGATAAAAACGAATCTGCAATAAAAGGTAGAGTAAAAGGCTCTTCTTTTGTTTCAAAGTTAACTTCAAAACTAAAAAAAAGAGATCCTTCCAACATGATGAAGATTATTTATTCATCGAATCGAAGCTTAAAAGTAAATGAATGTGCTTCTATGCCATTGATTCATTCCATTGCACCTAAAGAAGAATACTCTAATCGAAAGAAAAAATAAACAACATAAAATATATAGAACACGATTACTGTAAAGTGCATGTTTTAAAATTATATTCATGTTGGTAATTGATTACTTTTGTGATTACTTCATTTGTGGGGTTACCTTAACACATTACCCATGATACTAGGGCAACAATCAGGTTTCACTAAGCATCTATGCCATTTATGGATGTTTGGTAGTCGAAGCAGAGAATCGTTATAAAATCAAAGTTTAGTCAGTGTAGTATCTCTTGCATATCAAACTTATATCGATGAAACAATTTGTTAAAGCTGTTGATAAAGATAATTCCTGTTGTAAATACTTGGAAAGCGTATTTTATTTAACTCATGTAGCAAAAGAAGTCGTTTCGAAGAAGCCAAACGCAAAATTACCTAATCAAGTAAAATTTAAGATTTTTCAACAAAAAGTAAATTCAAGACTTGAAACAGGTCGAAAATTATGTAAATATAACCTAAAAATGATTTTGATGCCCTACGACTTCAAGTCGCACAATAAATTAAAATTACAAAATCCCGCAAAAAATGTATTCTATGTTTATTCTAAGTAAGTTTTTTACAAACTTTAATGCAGGCAGTTTTTTGAAAATACTGATCATGATATTGTGAAAAATAACCTCAGAAATAACTCCCCGTTAACAGTCGAAGATTCGAATTTTTTAAATGAACTTGAGGTAGAGGATCACAATTTAATAAATGAAAATGTATCCCTTACCACTAACCTTTCAATATTGTATTACTTGGCTTGAAAGTGACCAATCCTACCATTTTTGAGTATTCCCTTTCGATTGGTATGGTCAAAATTATATTTCAATTACTTCAAAAACCAATAATTAAATAAAAAATGAACAAAATTCCGTTCCGAACAAAGTTTCTTTTTTTGCATCAATAATGTTGTGAGAACGATGCCTATTTGCAACCAAAAGTGCCCAAAATCTATGAACTTCAACTAGAAATTTGTTTGTTTTTTCCCGAATCAACCTAACCTCTTCAAAACGTTAATATGTTGAAAAATTGGATGAATTTTTTTGAGAAATGTTTTTCTTAAATACCATAGACTTTAGAGAAAAGTTGTTAAGAACAAAAATGGTTTGGAATGAGTCAAAGAAAAATCCCAAATTCTATCAAAACGCATTGATACATTTTTTTATTTTTCAAAAATTTAAAATTTTGAAAAAAGTGATTTCAAAAAAAATATGAAAAATTTGAGAAGGTTTTTACGTTAATTCTAAGACTTTTTTGTTCCATGGAAATTTCCTCTAAAGTCTATAGTTTTCAAGAAAATAAATGATTAAACTTTTCTTTATTTTAAGATAAATAATTTATTTTTTGAAAACTATAGACTTTAAAGGAAATTTCCATAGAGCAAAAATGTCTTAGAATTGGCTAAGGAACCTTTTGAAAATTTTTTATATTTTTTAAATTACTTTTTTCAAAATTTCGAATTTTCCAAAAATCAAAATGTGTATCAATGCATCCTGCTAAAATTTGAGAGTATTCTTTGACTCATTCCAAACCAATTTTGTTCTTAGCAAATTTTCTCTAAAGTATATGATATTCAAGAAAAAAAAATTCACAAAAAACGAAACGCACGGAATTTTGTGGCATACTCGATAATGATAGAGTTAGTCATTTTCAAGCCAATATTAATCTTAGGTTTACTAAAAAATGTGCATCTCCGGAACTTAATGGGTTAAAGGTAGACAATGCTATTTTATGTATAGTTCGAATATTTTACCGTTAGAGCAAAAGTCAAAATCGCTCGACGGACATTATTAATTGAGTTAATACTTGCGTTCTGATATCTCTAGAAATTTAAAGAAGCTTTATTTTGTATTACTTTTACTATATGAATGATAAGAAATGATTTTAAGGTGATCAACGCGTAAAATAAAATCCATAATATAGTTATGCATTAGAAAAATTAAAAGAAAAATGAAATTTGTTAATATAAATTAATTATAATCAGACATAATCAACTGAGTATAGTATACAAAAAATGTTTCTTTTTGATAAATAATTATTAATATTACAATTTTTTCAGAGGTATTGCTAAATGTATCGCATCTTATTTGTCATTATGTCATAACCAATTTTAAATTATAAATTCATATGGATTTTTACGCTAAAATTTCCGAATGAAACCATTTCGCGATTTTTTGTTCTTTTGCAGGCAACTGTCCAACAACCTAATCCACACTATAGAACGCGGTGCATTCCAAGATTTGGTCAGCGTTGAGAAACTGAGGCTAAACAACAATAACATTCGTTTTCTGCCAGATCTACTTTTTAGCAATATGATGAACCTCAAACGATTGTAAGTAATTAAAAACTAGTACAAACTAATATAACTGATTAGATTATAGACGACTTTTTCCAAGTAAATTCTTCTGAATTTAAAAATTATATTATGGGATATTATTATAAGTAATGTCAGTACCTAGATTTTTATTAATGGTTAGCAAGTGCAGTGTTACCGTTGGGGTCAATGACGATTAATTAATTGGTTACTTATAGTGAAAACTATTTAATAAAATTTTGAACAATAATTGATTCTGATCATAGATAATGTCTGTTGATATCTAATATTTGCCGTCATTTGCCTTCGTTCTTGAACAGAATTTTCAATCTTGAGACATGTCAAAAATTGCATTCATCTTTCATAAACTTGATCTACCATAATTAACTGCTATTTATGATATAAATACGCTTTTCTTCATGATCAACCACAAACTTCCGTATTAAAGCAACATTCGTTGTATATGAAATTATAATTCATTATCATTCGACATCATCAATCATCATAATCTACTTACGCCCCGCTGAGGTAGTTTACATAGTTTATAGAGCAAATATATTGACGAAGTAAAAGGTGAAATGGATGAAAATGTAACGTAACAACTTTCATGAATATCAGAATATGAATGGGACATCTGTCTGTTTTATATGAAACTAAAAGTTACATATTTTACGGTTAGTTTCGTCAGTTTGTCAGTTTCAAAGTTAATACATAAAACTATTGCCAGTATTTTAATGACACTACGCATTTTGGAATGCCTTTGATGGGCGAAAGACCTATTCAAATCTTAATTACACATTTCAAATTACCTTTTTACCAAAGAAATTTTTAGACTGAAATAATTTTACCCAAAAATACTCCCTTATGCTTGATGTTCTCATATTAAATGTTTGATCACTTTACGATCAATAAATGTTTCGAAAAATGTTGTTCTTATACTTGATCCGATTTTTACTTGAACCGATGACCTTCTTACGAATATCAAATAGACATTTTTAAAATAAAAGTTATTTCAAATTACAGGATAGTATTAAAGATTTATGGTTATTCATTCCGCGACGAAAATTCATTATAAACATTTTTGCTATCGATTTAATAATTCTGCGAAGAGCATAAAAATTCACTTAAAAGTAAACGAATTTTGTATTACCATAAAGTAATTTTCCGAAATTTGTGAGAACAAATTTTGAAAATCGTAAAATTTGAAAGTGTAACAAGAAAAGTTAGAAATTCCAGCGACGGAAGTTTGTTTTGCAGTTACAAAAATTGCAATCGCAATTTCTTAATTTTTCCTAAACTTTCGAAGTAATTTCAAAAATATTGAGTTTAAGATTTATGGAATGATTACCACTTAACAACCCATGCAATACTATTATTAGTATTATGTACTAGTATTAGTATTATGTTAACCTTAACAATTCTTTTGACTAATTAATTCATCACTGAAACCACTACCCACGGAGGCAGAATAATTATGTTATTAAAAGTCGAGATTTATAATTTTCTGCTGAAATCAAAGTTTGAAAAGCGATTGGTACATTAATTCTCAAAGAAAAAATATTAATTACAAATTTGTCTAAAGTTACTAACTTTGATCGGACGATATATGCGTTCCAACATTTTATTGATTTAAAATGATGCCAGCCTGAAAATTAATTTTGTATAAACTTGCTAATTAATAATGGCAACTGCCTACCCGTCATTTTCTTCGAACACCATCAAAATTGATCGGGTTATACCCTACGTACCATAACATATTTCATTCATGAAATGAGGAAGTTTTCGATTGATTTGTCTGGAATCGATGTTCCTTGTAGCAGTCACTAAAATATGGACTTACGTTTAGAATATTTGCATGTTGCTTCTGTAAAATTGGACTATTGTATATGATTGATAATGACATAATTCTACAAATATTTTCTCCTAAAAATTACCAAACTTTTATGAAGAAAAGACATTAAAAATCACTAAAACTATTCTTGAAATGAATTGTTTGATGTTGGTAAGCTGTCAGTCATTTCCGAAGTAATTTTGTGCGTAGAATCCGAATCTAAGGTCAGAATCAGTCCGCAGAATTGTATTACCTCCAAATTCAAAAATATTTTACGCTTTTAACTCAAAAAATGCGTGTTTTTCTTATGTTTGAGGTTATGTACAAGATACGACAAATTTTTTTATAAGTAATTTTTTATCTTCCATTTGGAAAATTGACAAGAAAATGAATATGACAAGCTTAGGCTGAAGTCGCTTTTTTTCAGATCATAATGAAACATAGAAAATTGCTATTTTTAATCTTAGAATGTTGGCATTTAGGATTGTTCAAAAAAAGCATTCATAATCCAAATTAAATATTTTTAAAAATGCCGGTAAGATCGAATTCCGTAATTCAATTTCTTTTCTACTGAAGCGTAATTAATCTTTTTGCATAGTTGAACCAGAAACTATCGATAGTTGAACTAAACACTGTAGCGTTTGTTTACGATGTTTTAAAAATAACATCGTCGATATGATTGTTTAAAAGAATCACTGACTTTTTTCGACGCTTATTATTATAGGATATATTATTAAGAGTAATAAATTAATAATTGTACTTTTCGTGAGAAGGGCATAAAATAAGAGTTTTATGATGATTGCACGACCGAGGGACGAATTTTACAAATGATGACTTTGTAAAATCCCTATCTAATACATGGGTCGTAAAATGACGATTTTACGCCCGCCGAATCGAAAAATATATTATTATTACATTATAAAATAAATCTTCTTCATGAAAGCTTCTTATTCTTTCCAGAATATTTCAATTTACAGACATATGAAAGTTATACATATACTATATAGTTTAAAACTCTTTTTTTATGTTTCAGAGATCTCAGTCATAATCAACTCGCGATGATTGGACCTAAAACGTTGAGAGGCGTTTCATCGTTAAAGCATTTGTAAGTTTTGAAATTTATATTTTCAATTTAAGCTACACTAGATTTATAATGGCCATTAATTTATATTTCTAATTTTAATATTTGTAGATTATTAGATAACAATATGCTGAGTTGCGTGGACGAATCAGCGATAAGAGAGCTCAAGGAATTGGAAATTTTGTAAGTATATGCTTTATTATGGATAAAAATGTTATTAGTTTGTAATGTCAGCTTTTCTTAAATTATTAAGCGTCAAAACAGCAATAAATATTTTTTCCTGATCCAAAATTGCTATCCGTTCAAATTTAATACGTTAGTTAACAATTTTGAAATAAATTACGAATGTATGTATGCATGTATATAATGCCCCAGAATTCGAGGATAATATTTCACGTACGTACTTGGTGTTAAATTAAATAGAAGTGACGAGAATATAGAGGAGTCTAATTCGCTCAAAGTGCTTCCTATTGAAATTCTATGCTTCGAATTTCGGTTAAAAGATAATGTATCTGAAATTTAAGACGGTTAATAGTTAAGTTATAGGACATCTATATATTCCTTTTATTGCAGTATTGAAATTGAAATACAATAAAAAATGACTAAACTTTTAGTTTGTTTTTGCTTTACCAATTAATTTAAATCACGATGTCCTTAGCTAAGCACTTTTGTGTTAAGCAATGTAGAAATTGTTGTCCAGTTTATAAATAAATCATATATACCCGGCGAAAAAATATACTTCGCAAATAACAGAAAAATGATGTATTATTAACGAACAACAGAAATTGCGTTGGATGTGTCTGACCATTATCGGTTGTTTCTACTTGTTATTAACGATTACTCGTAGTCTTCAAACATTTGCGTTTATAAATGATTTATTATTTAGGTTTTTAATAGTTATTTAAAACGTCACATAAATATTTCAAAATTGTCTAAGCTATTTAGTTATTATCTCTAAATAACATATAAGTGAAGGGTTTCAAAAATCATGGAGATCTTTTATTTCTTTCCTAATATTTCAACTTTATTAGAAGTGCTGTTCTTAGGCATCTATTAAAATATTTTAATATTTAATATTTCTTATTAAAATACATTAAAGTTCCAAAATCATTATTTTCAAATAATAAAAATATTCTGATCTGGGTAATATAATAACTATTAACAAAAGACAAAGTACTGTGGTATTAATTTTTCATTTTCTTTTAGGTTTAAATATATTATTGGCCTCATTTGCTATTAAATGTTCGCGTTCTGACAAATTCTTTGAATTACTTATAGTCAAAGATTTATATCAAATGAACCCGTCGATAAACTAAATTAATAAAATAAAATTTGCATGTGCAATTAAAGCATACATCTTTAATACGGGGTTAAGAGTAATATATCAATCGTCGTGCGATTAAGATTTCATTAAAATCTTATTTCACTTCGAACGATCGTTCGAGACATGTAAATTTTCTATGTAGATGTTCTAATTTCCAACAATTAAAAATATTATTAAAAATGCTTATAAGGAGGTTAAAACGTTGGCCAAGAAATAAAAGATCTTCCTGATGTTTTATGTACATCTTTTGTCTGAACTTTGTTGGACATTTTTGAAACCCTTCGCTTAAAGTTATATTAATAGTTCATGTACCACAATCACATCTTTACGAATTTAAAAGAAAATTGTAATAAAAAATGTGTATTTATAAATAACATATATTAGCTAAATTGTCTAAATAAGTCGAATTGAAACTTCGAAAAATATTCAATATGAAGATCTATAGCACCACATTTAAGTCTGTCTCGAACTGCCTTTACTACTTATTACACAAAGTCGTCATAATTGACTCCATTTACATGAAGTAATCATGTTTTTCTGTTATTTATAATTTAGTTCATATTCAACATTTACTGACATTATGCTAGGAAACATATTTTAAAACTTTTGGTATTCGGTGCTTTGAAATATTAAAACTGAAACTGTAATTGCTTTCAAATCCAATTATTCCGTACTTCCATTTCGTGATTTTTCAGGATGCTGAACAACAACAGATTAACGACGCTGGGAAAGGACATTTTCAGTGGCTTGGCCCATCTCCGCACATTAAAACTGATAGAAAATTCATTTATGTGCGACTGTAACTTGGCGTGGCTTTCAAGAATGCTAAAAACTTTCTCGCGCCTTGGTCAGAATACTCGCTGCTCCGCACCGTTGCACTTGAAGAATCAAAACCTTGTTGATTTGCAGGTTCGTATAATTTGCGGTTTTTCACGACTCTCCACTCTCGTATATATCGCATCTCGTAAAAAAGTTACTTTTCATTATTTTCCTAATTAGACGAGGGTGATTTTCCCTATTTTTAAAGAAGATGCTTTTTAAATGAAAGTGTCATTTGCAGTTGCTTGTATTTTTAAGATTCTGTATAAAATATGTACAAACGTTAATTTAAATCCTCTTCTAAATGTTCGTAAAGAAAGAAAAACTATCTACAAATTTACGGAATGTAGGATAGCAAAATGTTTTTCGCTAAGCCAACAATTTTTTATAAATTTTTACAAATCATTTTTTTAAGTCAAGCTAATTTCTTGCCACTATTTATTCAACTAAATATTTACTAGAAAGCTTTTTTATTTAATTTGTAGTGGACATGCTCACTTTATCTCTGATAAATTATACATATTTGTTAATAATTGTAATACATTTTTTAGAATATTTTAAAATCGTTTATTAAAAATAGAAAAAGATTAAATAAAAGCAATTATCTCGATTAATTTTATTATTCTTCAATATTTGAATTATTTACAGCCAAAGATGTATATCTAATGAATCCATCGAAAGACAAAGTTAATAAAATAAAAATTGAATTCTTTATGCGCAATTAAAACATAAATCTTGAATATCGGTCGTCGTTCCATTGAGATTTATTAAAAAAAAACACATTTTATTTGAATTCGAACTATTACCTTTCAAGGCACGTACATTTTTCAAATACATGATCTATTTTCCAACAATGTATAAAACATTGTACGAAGCGAGTATTTTGTAAATTTATAATATATATTCTAATTTATAATTAAAAATATTTAATTGAATATTTTGCACAGTATTTTCTTGCTCATTAGCATATTAAAAATATTCGAATCTTCGTTTTAGTGCTAGTCTTAAAATGTGGAATTCTCTTTAGAATTGATGGCGTAAATTTACATTATTAAAATCATGTCTTCGTCTGGATATAATCTTGATATAGGACGAAACCAATAAACAAATTTCGTGCTAGAGACTTATTCTAAACGACAACTAGTAAAGTACAATATCCAAGACAGTAATGAGAACTATCTAGAGACCTGCCTCTATTATAAAGATGTGGTTATAGTCAGATAGTTATTGCAACAATAAAAAAGCTGAAAAGTAGAAATTTCAGAGGAAAGTAGTGAGATGCTGGAATATATACTCTACACATTTGTAAGAGTGAACATATGACAAATGAAATGTCACTCTTAAAAGTGAAACTCCATCAACTCTTTTCTAATGTAATCGATCAGAACTCTTCCATGATTTCATTCTTAGAATAAAATAAACAAATTGTACCCTACTTCGAGACCAGATCTCTGAAATTCCTACTTTTCTGGCATTTTATTGTTTTAAAATCTTAATAAATAACAGAAGCCAACAAAATGAATCCAATCTCCATACTCAGAAACGGAACTACTTTTCCGAAGGTTGTCAATGAGCTGAATCCAAATCTGGCCGCAGAATTGTTCCCTCACGTCTGGATTTTGAAATATCCTAACCTAAACGTGGAAAAAACACTGTTTTTCCTCATATTCAGTAAGTTTTTGTGGCGGAACAAATGCTTGTTCACACTTTGGCAAGAACCAGATTAAAGCATTATTCATCAACTTTAAAATGTTTTTTTAGTCATTTCGTACAATTTTTTTCAATGAGTTACCGAAGAATTTTTAAAATTCCTAATTTCTTTCATTTGTGAGCTAGGTTGGTGATTTTCGGGCTTAGTAGCCTATTATCTAAATTTGAATTCGTTAAAAACTACATTCATTATCCAACATTATTTTGTATTATTATATTATTATAGAATTAATATTTCGATTAGTATAATATTACTAATATATTGGTGGTGGGCCTTGCCATTTGTTAACTGAAAAACTGACTAATTCATGGTAACTCTTTTTTTATTTTATTTTTAATTAGTATTTGTTGCCTAATTAAAACTCAGAAAGTTGATCTTCTTTTTTGTACATTAATTCTTAGTATAGTCATATTTTGCAAACAATAAAAGGCCATCATATTCAATAAAGCATAATTTTATTCCTCTACGTAAACTAAATTTTTACACATTACCAAAAAGTTACTGAACTTGAACTATTCAAATAGGAAATATATACAAAAAACTTAAAAAATAACATTTAAACAAAGGAAATCAATTGAAAGATACACAAATAGAAAAGAAAACCTTCCAATAATTTCTTAATCAATAAATTATTTTTAATTAATTCAAGGTAATATGATATTATTTAGTAATTGTTGTTAAGATTTTGAAATGGAAGTATTACTTCTTAATAACTTTATAGGATATTTCATCTAAAGTCAAAATGGATATTGTACAAAGTAATTGAAAAAAAACTAGCGATCTCGAAACGTTATTAAGTGTGACATTTTTTTTAAAATTCAGCAGCATGGATCCGCCGATGTGAATAATTGACCACCAACTTTAGATTCATTATCAGCGATCCGAAAAAACATTGCACAACATAAATTTCAAAACAATCAATTCCTAAAATATCAGCAGCCATTTTGAATTTTTGAAATACTGGACCTCTATTTTTGTGAAAGAATGTTCTTTGGTCGCCGTTTTGGGTTCGTCATCTTGCAACTTGTAGAAGAAAGTTTGACGAATTTTAAACTTAATTGATATGTTCAGGTGAATCAGTGCTCCGATTACTCTTTGAAAAAAAATGTATTTTTTGAAATAAAATGGTTCGAAATTTGTATTTAAAAAAAATATTGCCCAATTATGAAAGTTACGGAAAAAAGACGCGTCCACGCTTCAAATGATTCATTACTAAGACACTCTAAACGTTCTATTTTGATATCCTTATACGTATTAAATTTACAAAGTTAGGATAGATTTCGTTAATTTATTCTTTGATGGACCATTAAATATACTAAGGAGATAACATATTTAATAGTGTCGTTATTGTTGACGAACTAAAAATCACTACTGCTACATTCAAATTACTTGTAAATAGACTACAAACAAAATGTTACCACCATTTTCTGTCACTTGTGGTCGTTTTCCTATTGAACACAAAGAGCCTCTGTAAAATATGCCCGTTTTTCGTACCTCGAATATTGAAACTTTTTTTATGCCAATTGGTTACATATGATGACCCAATATTCCCTGCAAAATTTCAAAGTGAGCATATGCCCCATTTCGGAAATATGAGGGGTCAAAGTTGACCATGTCCAATAAAAAGTGTACATCAATTTCACATTTATACTCGAATAATAATATTAAAAAACAATCAGACGATATGGTTCTTTACAGATTTTCGGCTGCTGATTACAAATCTGAAGTCAGATTTTAAAAATTCAAAATGGCGGATCCAATATGGCGGACGACTTTTTTGAAAATCGATGTAATTTGCCTAAAAATTATTACTCGGGGGTTTTTGGGGTCGCTGATTACGAATCTGAAGTCAGATTTTAAAAATTCAAAATGGCGGATCCAATATGGCGGACGACTTTTTTGAAAATCGATGTAATTTGCCTAAAAATTATTACTCGGGGGTTTTTGTGGTCGTTGATTACGAATCTGAAGTCAGATTTTAAAAATTCAAAATGTCGGATCCCATATGGCGGACGACTTTTTTGAAAATCGATGTAATTTTCGTAAAAATTATTACTCGGGGGTTTTTGAGGTCGCTGATTACGAATCTGAAGTCAGTTTTTTGTTTTTAGGGTTTTTGAATATAGGCTGAAATCTTTTAGAAATTCGAGATTTTCAACACTACAGATACTTTTATTTTATCACATTCGCAAGCAAACGATTCAAATAAGATGTACAATGGAATGGAAATAAATGAAATGCTAATCTGCTGATAGTCTTTTGTTTCTAGGGTTTTTGAATATAGGCTGAAATCTTTTATAAATTCAAGATTTTCAACACTAAAGATACTTTTATTTTATCACATTCGCAAGCCCACGATTCAAATAAGATGTCTTAAAAGATGCATTAAAACTTGGATTTTTTTAGATTTTCTTTTATTTCCTATGCAGGGTCCAAACAGATTTAATGCAGCGACAAAGAAAGCTGAGTGCCTTTTCAATATCAATTCAACGTTAGATTAGACTTCATCGACTACAAAAACCTTAAGCTGACGAGTTTCAAGCGAATTACATTAAATTTTTCAAAAGTCATCCGTTATATTGGACCTGCCGTTTTCAATTTTGAAAAACTAACATCCGATTCGTAATCAGCGACCCAAAAAAAAAACCCGAGTAATAAGTTTTAGGCAAATTACATCGATTTTCAAAAAAGTCGTCCGCCATATTGGATCCGCCATTTTGGATTTTTAAAATCTGACTTCAGATTTGTAATCAGCAGCCGAAAATCTGTAAAGAACCATATCGTCTGATTGTTTTTTAATATTATTATTCGAGTATAAATGTAAAATTGATGTACACTTTTTATTGGACATGGTCAACTTTGACCCCTCATATTTCCGAAACGGGGCATATGCTCACTTTGAAATTTTGCAGGGAATATTGGGTCATCATATGTAACCAATTGGCATAAAAAAAGTTTCAATATTCGAGGTACAAAAAACGGGCATTTTTTGCATGGGGCTTACAGAGGCTCTTTTGAAGAGATTTTAAATTACCAAATATTACACGTTAGTTAAGTTTAAAAATTTCTTTTAAATTGTTATAAAAAAAATGCAAATCAATTGTCGAGTCCCATTCTTCTAACAATTAGCTAGCATCCCGACACATGCGCGACAATGCCTAGGAGGGAAAATCCCCCTAAAGTATTTGATCCCAGAGCTTAGCGACTCTGAAGCAACATTTAAACCGCCAAGAAACTGAAAATGATGATTGCAACTTTCTGCGGCTTTGTTCCAGGAACACGAGTTCAAATGTTCGGGACTCGTCGAGCGCGTGAGTTTGGAGTGTAGCAGCGAGCAGCAATGTCCGCATCCCTGTAGATGCGCCGAAGGAATTGTCGATTGTAGAGAAAATTCATTAACGAAAGTTCCGACTTATCTTCCCGAGGATACAGTGGAATTGTGAGTAATTTACTTTTTTTTTAACCCCCCTACCCCTCATCCAGCTATTACGGCCGCGTCCGTAATTACACCAAACTTTTTCATCCCTACCCCAGGACCGAAGATCTTGTCTATCTCCCTTCATTCGACTTCATTTCTTTCCGTTAGCCACCAGTCCTCGTTCCATGAACCATTTTATACATCCAGCACCCATCCGTTCCGCTTCCTTCCAGACGCCAACCAGAAATTTACCAAGAAGGTTTTTCCAGCCACGCGGAATTTCCAATCAATTTTCGACAAATTTTCTGCTTTCAGGAGATTAGAGCAGAACGGGATTACGGAAATTCCGGCGAAGGCGTTCTCGCATTACAGAAAATTGCGGAGGATGTAAGTTGTAACGATAATTCTTGATTTTTGATATTTTCCTCATCGGAATATAGGCGATAATAATCGAATTGATTTTTTATTATGCTTCTTTTACAGCGATTTGAGCAATAATGCAATTAAGAAAATTGCTGCTGACGCTTTTCACGGATTGAAGTTCCTGGAATCGCTGTATGTGTTTAAGTCATTTTTCAAAATATTGTAATGAACGACTGCTATAGAATGTAATGCCGTAGTGACAAATCGAGACAGTCTTCTAGTGAACGTAAAATCATGTAAAGAATAAATTGTAGGGATTTAATCAAAATATTCTAAAAATGGTACAGATCTACACGGAATTTATTAAAAATCGGCTTCGTGGCTCAGGCGGTTAACGCACTGGACTACGGAGTCGTAGGTCGTGAGTTCGATCCCCGTCCGGTGAACAATTTTT
This sequence comes from Trichopria drosophilae, assembly GCA_030407085.1. Classification (NCBI taxonomy): domain Eukaryota; kingdom Metazoa; phylum Arthropoda; class Insecta; order Hymenoptera; family Diapriidae; genus Trichopria; species Trichopria drosophilae. The sequence goes on along the minus strand of CM059583.1, from coordinate 188,813,431 downwards.
CGATTTCGTTTTCAAGCAGCAGCTCGCTGTTGGTAAGACGAGCCACGTTGTTTGTTTACGTTTTCGAAAATATTGTTTATCTGGCGGAAATCGACTCATGACCGCCGCTGTACTTGGTGTAGGTTTCTGCAGTCCTACATTTCATACACAAATGTGAAGTATGGCGCCATCTTCGTAAGTCGATCTGCAGCTCTCGCAAAATTCTCAAGATTAATAACAATATGGCTAAACTTAAGTAAAAAGGGCGATTCCGCCCGTTAATTAATAAATAAAAAAAAAAAAAATAAAAAAAAAAATCAGTATTATACTAATTTTTTTGGAAATTCATTATATATCTGATTGCGGATTTTCCTAAGAAGAAATGATATTTCGCAACCCCCCCCCCCTTAAATGGAGAATCGAAGCCCAAAATAAACAAGTGAAAAATGCAACTTAATTTATGCAATTTCCATCATATTAAATATCCTGTTATTTTTAAAAAAATGCACTTTGTTTATTTTTTGCACTACATTTATAAACTTTATAATGACAGGAACTACAGAATCCTGTGGGTAATCGAATATCTTCATTTCCTCACCAATATAGTTTTCATATTATCTTTCTTTTCACGACAAAACAAACAAATTTTAGCAGCGTGAGTTTTAATTTTCAAACTCATTTTGAGGTTAAAAATTATTTTCACTACTAACAAAACACTATTAGTGACTTCCATTCGCATAAGAAGCAAAAAAGCGGATATCTTTAAGGCATGTTTTAAGACAATAAACACTTTGCATGAAAATCATTCTCACAGATCGTTTTTATTGGCTGAGTTTTACGTTTTTAAATTACTTTATTTGTTTTTTTTTTATTTGAATCGCTATTGGTATTAAACCACACGCCGTATTTAAAAATATTGTAGAGGTATTGCGAAAAGGTATTTCGTTTTTTATCACTCCGATATTTAAAAATCAATACTCAAAACTTTGTTATTTTTTCCAAAAATGACTAGTTCCCAGATTTTAAAGCTGGTCTCATCTTACACCGAGAACACCTTAGGATTAAAATCTGCAAGAAAATATTACCGGTGGTATGAAAAAAAGTTTAAATTTGTTCAAACCTACCGTCTAGTAAGAACAACATTTAAATAAGCTGTTAAAGAATGATCAATGAAACTAACAAAGACTTATAACCATCCGTAATTAATACATTTAATGAGGTTTAATTATTATTTTATTTTACGAAATATTTCTATTGAAATTTTCATGTGAAATTAAAATGTTCATTTTCGTTTTATATAAAAAGTGAAATATTCCGCAGCATTCACGTATTTTAACTACATGGAATCTCGTTGATGCAGTCGTTCAATGCAATTATTGCAGATAATTAATCAAACGGTTCAGTATTCAACCAAACATTGTTATTCAAATCTTATAAATCATAGGGTGCTGTACGGTAATAAAATTGCCGATCTGCCAAGTGGAATATTCATGGGATTGACCAATTTGCAGCTTCTGTAAGTCGATGAATTAAAAAATAATATAAAACACTCTAACAAAAAATTGTTAAAAAATTAAATTTGTTATTTTAGTGATGTTATATTTTGATCGTATGCAATATTCTGTAAAATGGTGAAGAAAATTGTCTTGCATGGTTTACACTATTACTAATAATGCAATAATATATAAAACATTAATGAAATATATGTTAATTAATTTTGTTTTTCAGGTTATTAAATGCAAATGAAATATCCTGTATACGTACAGAATTATTTCGCGACCTCACGAGTCTCACTCTTTTATCTCTTTACGACAATAATATCAAATCTTTAAGTAATGGGACCTTCTCCAATCTACGAAACATCAAAACGCTGTTAGTATTCAATAATTGCATAAGAGCTTTCCTTTGTTAACGATTTTAAAAGTCATTTTTACGATGACAATTTAAAAATTTATATATTCGTACGTAAAAGATCTGTAAAACCCTTTGACGCTATCAATTTTCATAAGTTTAAACAAGTATAGCATTTTGTACTATACAATTCTTTTATCATCTATTTTTTATGTCTTATAATTTGTTTTCACATGTTATTATGTACTATTAATTTTACTATTCGGATTTCCATTTCTATTATCATACTGCACATTTCCGTGTATTTTTATTCCATTATTTATGATTTTTTTAATCAAAACGGCTTGATGAATTTACAGTTTTACCACTGGAACTGACATACTCAGCATCACGTTTATTTTTCTATTTTTGGTATATTTCTATTTCGGTTAATACGTATTTATTTTAGTCATTTGTTTCAATCGAGGATAATTGAATTAAATCTTTTAATATTTTACCTCCAATTTCACAAAATTTTTAACGTTTATGATATAGTTAATCTAGAGTCAATTAGTAAAGTGTAAGAAACCAGTAATAAATTATACTTCATATTGTCGAGCAAAATTATCAATCCTGAAACTAATTTTCCGTTTTTACTAAATCATCCAATCTTTGTTAAAATATACAACCAAAATTCGACACAGAATCAATTTAAGATACTTATTAGATTGATTAATTGAAAAATCTACTAAATCATCATTTCATTGTCTACAGTATCAGTAAAATCAAACGTTTAGTCAAATTAATGGATTCTTTTACTTTTATATGCAATGGACAGACGAAATATCCCTGAGTCAATAGTATTTCAACTGATTCAAATAGTAAAGTTTTGATTTTGATTTGAAAATAGAGAGAAAATGTATGTCCCATCGAATGTGTAACTTCTCACTTGATTTTCTACTTATTTAAATATGCCAGCACAGGTTAATCTACTCGAGCGAAAGAAAAAATTGAATGACATATATATAAGACATATAAATGTACGTTTTAAAAGTGTTTTCAATTCAGCTGCACTTTATTCATGTCTCCTTCTTGACGTCATAATTACAAGTTTAATACATACGTATGATGTCTCTGAGATGACATCCGTAATAAATGTATCAATTCACAGTTCTTACATCACCCATATGCATTAACACGAAATTATTTTTGTTTATAATAAGATTAAAAAAACCGGTTTGGACGATTACGCTAAACGATTTCATACATTTCCGTAATCGATATTCAAAATACCACTGAATTTCACTATTCGTCATTCCGTAGGTAAACATTCGAAAATGTCTAGACTTAAACTTTGATATCTGGACTTTCGCAGTTCCATAAAACGCTAAAGTTGTTAAAGTACCAGTTCAAGTTTTTACGATCGCTTACCGCTGTAGATAGTTTTTGAGAATATCAAATAAAAAAGTTGTTAACAAAGGAATGCCGAAATAAGATTTGTGAAACTTCTCCCATGTGCAATATCTCTAAAAGGATACCCTGGTTTCCAGACATTTGGCGAGAAATCCCTTTATTTGCGATTGCAATCTGCGCTGGTTGAGCGAGTACCTCCACGCGAATCCCATTGAAACTTCGCAAGCGAGATGCGAATCGCCGAAAAGAGCACTGAAAAAGAAAATCGACAACATGCGAGATGAAAAATTCAAATGTAAGGGTAAGCATGATTGAATTTTTTAATATCTTATGCAACAGCGACAGGATACTGTAAGGTTGGTAAAAACGTCTTTCAATTTTTTCCCCAAATTTTAACATTAACGTAATGAAATCAAATCGCAACGTGTCTCATATGTTTGGATGTTGTATTAAGAGAAGATAAATATTTTGTCTATCGCTTTTCAAAATCGACGGGGTGTATAATAATGACTTTGAAAATTGAATGAAATCATGTTTTGGGATTATGAACAATACACGCTGTAAATAAAATTTATTATAGAGTTTTCATGCAAAAATTGGGATTCCAAAATACTTTTTCGTTTGAATAAATCCTACTTAAATTAAGAAAGTTAGGAATAATCTGCGCACACTCGAAACTAAAACTGACATTGAAATTATCTACACTATCACATTTTTGGTTCGTCAGTAAAATAAATTGCTGCATTTTTTTACAATCATATATACAACGTAATGTTCTGAAAGCTAACAAAGTTAATTTTTTATTATCATTATTATCTCATTTTTAAAACATTTTTTTAACTTTTTTCATGTTATTAGAATTATTTATGTCTATTTAGTGGTTTATATTTCACACTTTAAACCGAATATTTCTATGATATTAATGCAGCACTAATACTAGATTTCAAGAATATTAAAAAATTGTACCAGTATAATTTTCTTCATAACTAACTTAATTTACCATCTGATCACTCTAGTTTGCATTAAATATTGCTTTTGCATAAATCGACTAAATCGCAGGACTACGCACTCGACGATTAGGCCTGCAGGAGACTATAAAATACCTTGAATATACATGTGTCATAAAATGAATGACACATTTCCGTACGGAATATAATAGAATATAGCACCTCTGTCGTTTATGGCTGTTGTTCACTCAATCCCAACGTTTCGTGTAATTTCACCGTTCGAATTTTGTTCAATATAGTTAAATTGCATATTTTATAATTCGTCTATTTTAGAGTTTTATAGTGAAATGATTTTCAATGTTTCATTTTATACACATCAATTTCCTAACAGTTCGTGACTGAAATGTTTAAATTGAAAAATTTTATTCTTCTCAATACAAACTTCCGGATTGATTTCACTACTTCAATTTTTCTAAAAACGGTTTAAAACTAACATTCACTAATATCATAGAACATTATATAAATTACATAAAATCTAACATTTTTAAAAAAATATTATTAACGATTTTTAAGATTTTACAAATTTCAGTTGTATAATAGTATTATTTCTCATTCTATTGTGGTAATAATTTAAATACCTGCTACTAACATTTTTATTTCATAATTTAACTGCATGTAGTCCAAAAGAATATTTAATTAAATTCACCTAAAAGCATACTAAAACATACTAATGTAGCAAATTTTAGTAAAATTGTGGTAAAATTGAATATTTTTTATGGTGAAAATAAAAAACTTCCCTGACTATTTTTAGTACTGACTGAAAAAGGTCAACTGACAATTTTTATATCATGAACTGAGTACTTGTACCAAAAATAATTGCATTAAGAATCATAAAACAAATCTCATGGAATTAAGAATCATGACGTCGGATAGTCAGTCAACATAATTACAACATTACTAAACTTCCAACTTACAATAGTATGTGGTATCAACGTGTTCAGTAGATTTTCGCCCTCAAGATTGAGCCTCTGAAACTGATAAATTTGGATTCAGTACCATGAGAACTAAAGCCTCACGAGACCTAAAAGCTCAGAAAAAAAGAAAATTCCATTATTTTAACACATAAGTTTAGAAAACTGTTGAAGTTGAAATCTTATACAAAGGAAAATTCATTAATTTAAGTAGTAACAGTATGCACCTGCTCAAAGGCCGGTGTTGACTCTTACTACTTAGAATACTGCATTTTCTTCATAGTCCGCAACTTCAACAAAGATTTTTTAAATAATGAATGGATGTAAAGTGAATCGGATTCTAACAAATGAAATTCGGCTTTTGCCCCACCAATGGAAAATCTTTCTGATGATTCCAGTAGGTGCAGATCGGGATGAAACGCCAGAGGTGGTGTTCTCATTTTTTCAATGAGGGAATTCTGCTTCATTCGTCTGATGATATAAATTAACCTTTTCAATTAAGACTGAAAATCGGTCAAATTTCATCGTGATAAAGATTTTTTAAACTTTTAGAGGTGATAAAACAATCGAATTTACTTAGATACTCTAACCTAATTTATCAGTTTCGGTGTTACTGGAAAAAGTCATACTAGGGTATCATCCTCCTCTAAATATATCGAAAGCTCATTTATGGTTTTAATGTTGTAATTATGATGTAGCCGAACATCCATCATCATGATTCTTTATTTCAAATGATTTGTCTTATAATTGTCGATGGAATTTATTAGCATCGGAGATGACATCATGAGGGTAGAAATCAGCTTAATTGAAATCTCTTGTATTACCCGATATCGTATGATCTAAATATTCATTATCTATCCGATATTGAATATTTAGGATATGACATGAAGATAAATCGATGTAAATCGAGTTTCTCTGCTTCATTACTGATTTCCTCGAGACTAATTGCCGCAACGTCCTTAACGAATAGATAAAATTTATTGAGCTTCTTCATGATGTAAAATGTACCGGTTCGATTTCGAAATAATTTCTGCTTTGTCGGGGAGATGCGACGTCCTGTCGTTAAAGACTTAATTATGCTCTTCGCCCTGAGAATCCCAGCTAATTCAATTCATTAATTTTCAAAGGTGACGAAGAGGTATTGACGAAGCGTGCGGGGGAATGCATTTTGCCAGGTCTACCTTGCCCCAGCTCCTGCACTTGCAACGGAGCCACTATCGATTGCTCGAATCAAAAACTGACGGTTGTACCGAAGGACCTGCCTATCTATACATCCACTTTGTAAGTTCACCTTTCAAGTAATTCAATTTGTTCAGCTCGCTTATTATTGGCTTGTCGCATTTAATTAAGGTAAATAAAGGACTGCATGAACTGTTCACTGATCTTGCACTTTCTTAATTATACTTTTACTTTCTTAAGTATCACTTTAAATATTTGTTTTATCCTATTTTAGTACTTAGTTTAGTTTATTTTTAGATATTTAATCCTTTTTAATACAAAGGACTCCACCTAATTCTTGAAAATTAAGTTTTTCTGAAAAGCACCGGAGTGTCTAAACTAGTCTAAAAATGACTGAATCTCGACTGTTTAAATATGTCCCACCTTTTGGTAGATCATCCAGAAGAAAATATTTAGTCGAGTACAACTGAATTTACTTGGCCATTTTGCACCAAGATTGATTCAATAAGTGTCTACATGGGGCACAAATCCATGTGTAAGATGACTCTTTAGTTGAATTGCTTATGCAATTATCTCTATGGAAACCCAACCCCAATTATAGTCGTCGTGGGTATGTTTAGAAATAGATTATCCCAACTTATTGCGTCATTCTTAATGAAATAAGTGCAAGTAATTTTAAGGCCGGGGAACAAAGTTACGAAAATCAACACACTTAAAGTTCAAAATTTTGATATAACATGGCTCCAGCGTGATTTTCTTTACTTTGTCTTTGAAAATTTGGTAAAAAAAAAGCAAATTAAAATACCTTCGACTTACGAAATATCGAAATTTTAACCTTTCGGGGTCAGTTTTAACTGAACTTAACTAATTATTCTAACCAGAGATATTCAATGGCGCTTAAGAGACATTTGTAAGTTATGATTTATTTTTTTTAATTTGTTTACTTGAATTTGTTTGAAACCAACACACCACAAATTTTTAAAAGGTCTGAAATTGGGAATAGAAAATATTAAAATTAACAAATGATTAGCATTATTGGCTATATTAATTCAGAATAAACATTCAATTTATTTTTTAAAAAATTCAGCTCATGGAGTAAACGTAAACTTGAAACAAAGAAAACAATCCATTACTTACAATTTCTTCGAAGTATTTTTCTATTTCCTTATGTTTCTCAAAGAGAATTAAAAATTGTACTGGTGGACAGTAATAAGAGTTACTATTACACGAACCAGTGCTGCAGTTACATAAATAGACACATACAAACAAATCATATTGTCAACCAATGTGATTTATAATTACTTTATCAGGCTGAAGAAATAGTTATTAATGTTGAGAGATAACTAAGTTTACGATTGTCTAATAACATCTTCCTTTTCTTACTTTAATTACTATTTATGCTCCAAATGTTGCACAACCGAATTATCATTTTATTTTGGTAATTTCTTGTTAAAATGTAAATATTATTTTGAGCCCGAGTCCTCATCATTACATCCACGTATGAATCATCTGATAAACCCAAACATACATTATTATTTCAATATTTCTTTCCATTTTCTTGACTCTGGAGTTTTTAGAATTTGAATATTTTGCACTACAATTTAAATTTAGAAATAAAAATTTATTAGGGAATTTCAATGTAGGTTCCGGAATGTAATAGAATTTTTAGTAATTTATTTGTAAAAACAAAACTTGAAACAAAATATTTGTTTTTCATTTTTATTTGTTTGGAATAAAGAATTCTTTTTTCCTTAAAAAGTTAATTATAGCCGAAAATAAATTATTGACAGATGTAGCGAGTTTTAATCTGTAGACCTAAAAACACAAAATCCAATGTCTATAAAAAAAATAGCGAATGTAATGAAAACGTGTAAGAAAAAAGGTAAGTCGTTCAACATGGTGCACAGCGTTAAGGTCTTTCAACTAAATTTTAGGAATATCTCTTTTAGTATTTGTATTGTTTATACCTTATTCGCTTTAATGTAAGTTCAATTTTAATTTATTATCTCATTATTAAGATTTTTAAGTTATGATTTCTAAGTTTATTAACAAAATTTGTACAGCTTTGATGGAGGTAAGATCAAACAAATACTTTCAACCCTTTGTCTTATATATAAAACTAAAGTATTTCGTATATTTCGATCTTAATTTAGATCGTTAATTATGCACAATGTTATATTTATTAGCAATTAGTCCTTTGTAACCAAGTTTATATTAAACTGTACAATTTCAATTACAATAGATGACTAAGTAATGTGCTTACTAAGTGTATACTACAATATTCTGTAGTAAGAATCGTAAGTATGAAAGTTTAAGAATGTTGATTTCTCCATTAATGCCTGAACAAAGACTAACAAAATATTAAGGCATTAAGTGAAGAACAGTTTAAGTTATTTCATTTTCCTTTCGAAAATTACTGAATTTTATTCAGTTGTTGACATCAAGAATTATGCTTTTGTGGAATTTAAGTGCATATTTTAAAGAAAAAATATCCACTTTTGTAATTCGTGATTCAATACGGGTATAAAAGATATATGATGCAGTCACAACATTAAAATCCATTCCATAACTTTTTTATCGAGTCTAATTGCACTAAAAGTTTTTTCTAAATTATTATTCTTCATTAATAATTTATCAATATTGTCCCGATTTAGCTCTGAAGGTAGTAAGTGACAGTGCTCTAGATTGAGCATTTATTGACAAGATTTGTGAATTATTTATGTGGAACAAAATTAAATTCTTATTAATCTTTCATGGTATAGTAATAATATAATATGGTTAATTTTAGTCCGAAGAAAGTATCGAATATGATCTGGGACATGGAGCATATTATAATCAAATTTATAAAAATATCCTTATCGGTTTATTCGTTTTTTTTTGTCTGCCTGTACTAAGGTACTTTTCTTGTCTAGATTTTTCAATAATAACTTTCATCAATTATTTTTAAAAATTCAAGACAATGAATCCTTATTTCATACTAATAAATGTGTGCGCAACTAGTTCATAATTATTTCAGAAGTTAAAATGCAACCAAATCTTTAAAGATAGCTTTGATTTTCGGCAATGTTCAATTTAGTAGTAAGTTACATTTAGTTATTCTTCCACTTTATAGTGACTGTAGCAGTATTTTATGTCCTGAGTAAATTTGCACCAGGAAAATTATAAATAGAAAAATACTGATTTTTTTATTAAAGAAGAGTAATTTTTTGTATATTTAAAGTTTAAATTTTCTTCAGCAGCTGTTTTTCGCGTGGAAACTTTTAGTTGAATATTAATACAATTAATAATTTTTATATTAGAGACAAGTTGCAAATTCATTATTATTGACGTGCAATGTGTATGCAATTTTTTGCAAAAAATAGCCCTGTGTTGTCCAGTTCGCACAGTTTCTCTAACAACAATGCCATCGTTAAAGATAAGATGAAGGTGAGCAAATTACGCACAGAATTATATAAGTATTTTTTTGTTCTCTTTAACAATCAGAAGTTATGGCATTGTTTGTCGGATGTACGTAATAATGATATGGGAGTCTAAAATCCTCAAACAAAAAAATACTAAATTTATTTCATGTTTGCTACCTCATACCCAAAAATTTCTTAAGAATATTACAAAATATGACTTTTAATTGATATTTATAAGGAAACCGTCACCAGTGTTAAATTTAATACGCTATACAGTTAAATTTTTTTTGGTTTCAGTAAAATTACATATGACTATTATGAGTTATTTTTTTGCAACGAAAATTAGTATGAGAAATATGGTAAAAGCGGTCACTATATTAAAGTTAATAATAAGGTCTAACGTTTTTAGTTCTTGTTTGAATCAGTTCTAAAAATGAAATTTGAGTATATACTAGGAACGTACAAACAAGAAATAATTAATGTTTTAAACAAGGATTTAGCTCCTCTTTTTGATGTGGTTATAAAATATTTAAAAAACCGTGATCAAGGTGTTCTAAATTATAATGAGAATCTTATACGAATTAAAAAAAAAACAGCAGGTCGAAAAACCGATAAATCAAAAAGTCGACAGGTCAAAAAACTGACAATAAAGATACAATAGTCAAAAGACCGATACTTCAAAAAATGATTGTTTATTTTTTTATGCGTTGGATTTTTGAGTTTTGTCGGTTTTTCGACCCACACCCATTTTGTGTGGTAATTAAATATGAAATCTGGTGTTATGGTTTATTTGAATTTGTAAACAAGATGTGTCATAAAGTTCGGGTAATTATTTTTTAAGATTTTTTAAATATAATATTAGTTGCTTTTATATTTTTTTTAATTAAATGATTCTTTATTTGTTTTCTTTTAGTAAAACAGAATATTGGGACACGAAGTCCATAGACATTTTTTAATGTTAATTATGATCAGAAAGCAGTTTTGGATCGATTCAATTGTTGGACATTATTATTTTACTCGTGTCAATATGTTATGAATTTGTAGAATAAAATCAATTTGATGGAAAAGTGTCATCCCTAAAAAATATCTCAAGAACAAAATGTAACTATTTAAAATATGATACCCCGTTCCTCATTCGACTATTTGATTCGATACTTTATCTTTTATAGTTAGAATGTCTTAACTTTTCAGGAAATAATGTACTACTTTGAGGAAAATTTATCACATGACGAAATTTGTATTATAAACAAATTTGAAAACTTCATGCTCTGTGTCTCGTGAACAGACCTTGCAATCTATCCATACTTATCATACATGACCATAATAACACGTCAAAATAATTTTAACTTTAAGGAAATCAGTCACTAAAAAGTTCACCTTCTCTTCGACAAAATGCCTCAACGATGACAAGTTAAACCTGAATAAAAATATTCTGTATAGAAGATAAATAAACATATGAGACATTTTCAATAAACTGTAATACATATGCTGAATGACAGTCATGGTGTATTGTGAACATCAAACTGATTGGATGACACAAACTAGGCAACTTGATTAAGTCAATAACAAATAAAATATTTATTTTCATTAACCAGTATTCCGGTTGCAACAAAATCTTTGTTTCAGTTTGTAAAATACAAAATACATCCGAATTAGAAATACTAGTAGCTACAAATTTGTTTTACTTCATTATTATACATAAAACAGAAAATCAGTTGAAAGCTTAAAGAAATCAATTTAATCGGACCAACAAAATTACTGAAAAGGGACAAGAAGTTTACAATCCGATGTTCCTCTGTTCACGTTTTCATTCGATACGTCAAACTTTTTTCATCGGAAAAGCTTTTGTTCGCTTACTAGGCCATGTTCGACGACTAGTACATTCACCTTACTTACAGTTTGAGCATTTTTCACGAAAAAGTGTTCCACATCGAGTCATAACAATGCTATATTATGCACTAAGGAAACGGAACGGGACTTCTAAAGTAACGATTCCAACACAGAAAGTCAGGTAAGATCTCTAAGCGCGTGAAAACATTGCAAAAACTTAAAAATTCCCTTCGCTCTTTGTGCATATGATATTTTATACGACAAAGGCATGAAAATATCGACTTCTTGAGTCAGTATAAGGAGTAAAAAGCACATAGTATTTGGAGCGTTTGTCGCAAAGGCATAAATAGAAAGTAATTTCTTAATCTACGAGGAGATAAGAGAGTAAACTTCTACATCCCCAAGAGGGAATATAAATAACCTTTTACTCTCACTTGCAGTACACGTTCGTAAAGTGGAGCTGTGGCCTCTGTATTCTATGTTATTTTCGTGCACGTGTTATGTAAATTTCTTTTCTCCTACTCTGTATTTTCTTGTACGAAAGATTTGAATAGTGAACTTCTGATCAAGTCGGTCGTAACTTTTTCTTTATTTGCCATTAAATTGTTCTTCCTTATAAGAGTAAAATTTTATTAACTCTCGATAAAATTTTGAATCCAGGAAAAGTCTGATTCAATTTTTAGTTGAACAAATTTAGAGAATCTAGTTACAACAGAAATAGGGCACCCCATTCAGTACAATTTTCAAAAGTTCTTTCCTTGTAACAGTAATAAGATTTTATTTATGGTCGGATGAATCTCAATAATTGACCGTAATAAAGATGTATAATTTATTCTTATTTATTGAAAAACATAAATAAAAGAGCTAAAAAATATCGAAATAAATATTGGAGAAAATAATTTAGCCAAATTTTGCTGGACTAACTTTTTACGCTCTTGATTTGAATCTACAATTTAAATTTTAAAAAGTAGGGCGAAAACTATTTTGAATTAATAATTGAATAAGTTCTGAAAACGCTCGGCCACCGCGGATTCTTAGAGTGTAGTTATAATGGAGTTTGTTAGTTGGAAATGTGAATTTTGAGAGAGATTAATAAAAAATTTAAAACGAATGCGAACTTACACTTAGTTAAACTGCAATTGAGGTAACTCTGAATTATTAATGGAATTATGTTTTTACAGCATAATTTCAATTCTAATTTAGGTCACAATACTTTATACTATATTATACTACATTCTACCGATAGCTTTCTGTTGGCAAAATTAATTCGAATTATGTTTACAAGTTTGCTCTTTTCATGCTGCATAAATCTTAAAAGTTCACGTATCGCGAAAGTCGACAGTGCAAAAAGTAAACACGACTCGAGTACGAAGTTGGAAAAAATCGGTTTTCACATGTGGTCGGTACTATACCAATATAATTAATTCTATGCATCTAGCGTATGTATTTTACTTAATTGCACATTGTTTTATGTTATAATTATAAACTAATATGTGCGGAATAGTACATAGATATTCTATTATCGAAGCTTTCACATAAAAACTTACTTAACAGTATCAAACTTATGAATGTTTTTTTAGTAAGTATCTAAATTTAAACTTTATTAATTCATTTGCAATTAACTTCAAAATTTTTAAGATTGAAGAACTGAAACAATTTTTTGAACGATTATTTAGAAAAGTAAGTGGTAAACTATAGATTCAAATATTTACTGAAGTGAATCATTATTTAAATCCAATCTGATCTTTATAAGATAAGTTTTTATGAAGTCTTATTTCATCAAAATTAGATTTCTAATCAGTTTATCCTCTAACATTTACATCTTTTTCAAATTTATCCCCGTGGAAAAAGATAATTTTGCTATTGAAAATGTACAGCCTTTATTGTTAAAATTATGATTTAGTGTAGGTTATGTCCTTTAGCGAGCATCTTAGATAATTTATTACTTATTTCTTGTTATATAGTTTCACTACCTTGTACATTCTTTTCGAGGATAATTTTGTTTAGATTTATGTTCGAAATAGGTAGGTTAATATTAGGTTAAGTTACTCTCGAGATAAATAAATTGAATATTGACCAAATTCAATATTTAAACTCAACATGGCTACACTGTTAAAACTACCATGAAATTTAATGCACATTTATTAACAGTAGGTTAATTTTTGTGATGGTATATGTTAGATTATGTATAGATGTACATTGTCGAGAATTAATGTACATGAAGTATTTTGGTAGCATTTTTACAATGTAGATTTATTCTGAATATAAGTTTTAGTTAAGACAAATTTGATAGGATTGACTTAGTTTTACTATACGTAAAATTGTTGTCAAAGGATCACTTTATTAGGGATCTTCAGGCATCATTTTCTCAGTGGATCTTTTTCTTCGAGGATTTTTTGTTCGAGGATCTTTTGGCGTAGGATCTATTAAAATAGAATCATCATTTTTAATCTAAAATTACGTGTTTATTGAGTTTTATAAACTATGGTCACAATGGTAGTCAATAAATCAAAAGGATTCGCAAAAATTTCTTCTGTGAAATGTCGAGACATCTTAATTGATGTTGATTATTATTAAAATCGATTCGAAACTGTCTGCTTGTATTGTAAATAATCAGTCATAAGCAATGTTTCCGGACCGACCGTGAAAAATTCACGATCATCCCAGAAAAAGTGCAATGTAGGACAGAGGTTAAAATGTCACCAAACGGTATACTAGGACACCGCTTTAAATATTTTAAAAGACATTTGTTCTTTCATGAAATCACTCGTACTGCAATTGAAGTGATGCAACTTTTATGAGAATGTAACGAAAGTAAGGGAATTTTATTTCAGGATTTCTTTAATAAATTAACGATGGTAATATTACTTCTAACGCCAAAGTTTAAAGTGCAAAAAAGATCCTCCGAAATAACATACATAAAAAGCAACATTTAAGATTTCAGGTTTGTAATTAAGTGTAACTTAAGTAAAAGAAAAAGGGTTCCGTAATATCGGATAAAAATTCAATCTTTCCTCTCATTGTCTTGTTTACTCATAAAAATAAATAGTACATATTATAATATATATTAAGATCTACAAATGTTCTGAATAGACAACCATACGAAATGTGAAATTCATTTTTTGAAATATTCAATAGTTCGAAAATAATTCTATACTTTTTTTATTTTAAATTTACAATCAAATTTTGATGTATAATTTTTTATTAATAATAAAATATCATTCATTCTTAAAAACATTAATTGAGGTTAATGTTATCCCATGTCAATCACAATTTAAGTGAAGACCGGAGACTGTCCAATTCGCGAATAATTAATTCTAAGGACAAATTCATAAATGGACCTTCAGTACCATGCCAAAGCTGCAAACTTATTTTTCGTTTTTTTCGTTTTCAGATTTATTAAATTTCTAATTAATGCACTGACGGAATAAATATAAATTTCAAAAAAACTTTCGTCTATTTCAAAGTTCTGATGGAGGTCGAAAAGTCGACAAATAAAGAAACCGAACGTTAGAAAACTAATAGTATATAACCGAAATCCATTTTTGTCACCAGTATATCATGATTGAAAATGTACAAAAATAGAGTGTTCTAGGTTGTCGATTTGATGACATTCCATTTTTGGACCTGTCGATTTTTATATTATCGAATTTTTTTTCGGTTTTCTGACACTCCAAACTCGTTCGATTGATTCAATATATGTATCACGGATTGCTATATTTGTCAGCAACATAACTTACCATTCCATATGAAATTAGAATGTCTGGCTCCTAATGGATGTAAAACATGTCCAATTGTAGCGAACATAAAACAAATATACTACATCAGTCATTTCGACTTAACTTTTCGAACCAAAGTGTTTTAGCAACCTCAACCAACCAATTTGGTTGAGGTAAAATTAATTGAATTATTTACCACGAGGAAACGGAACATTAAACATGCAACCAAAACTTTTTTTGTACAAAAGGGTAAAATCTTCACCACTATAATAAAATACTTAAATAATAACCGAAGTAAAATACAGCTTCAATACATCAACATGCTTTTGCTCTCAATATCGAAAATGTATTCCTTGTCTTAAGACATTGTAATAAAATATTTTTTGTATGTTCCATTACTACTCTCGCAAGTTACATAATGGGAAATCCGTAAATAGTCACAGATTTCTAGTTCAAAATGAGTTTCTGTTTCAATCAATGGCTCCTTTATCATGAAAATCAATGACTATTCACGAAATCCGAGTGAGTACAATTGTCTCAAATTAGGAGAGTGAATTTGTGTTCACGATCTGCTCTTTGTATGTCTTATTTTTTAGAATTTTCTAGAATAAAATGGATTCATTTATTGATAATCAGTGAAGTAAAAACATTTATTTTTAACATAAGTTGTGGATCACTGTGTGAATTTAAACAAACACGATGACGAAGTAAGACCATAGTAAAAATCGTTTTGTGAATTTAAAACTCTTCTCTTAAACGCAATTTGGAATCGTCAATCCGTTTCTACTTATTGATTGTAGTATCCATTTTCATTGTACTTTTCAATACTTTTTTAAATCGTTTAATGTTGAATTTAATCGATCAAAAATATAAATTTGTTATAAAGCAAAAGACCAAAGATTGTAATGTTAACGTTATTTGTTAATTTTAATTAACTAATTTAACTTTAGCAAATTTAATTTTAAATTACAAATAATTAACAGCATAATCTTATTAAACAACAACATCTCATTTGGTTTCTACATTATTTATTTATTTTTGAAATGTTCATTGCACAAACGAAACAAAAAAGATATTGTTTGCTTTATTTTACGGCAATTTAACAATGAATTATGGAAAATTTCACACACTGCGTTTTTACTTTACGTTTGTTTATTTCATTTGCTCGGTTGTACTTTGGTGAAAGCTGTAGAGTATTTCAGGACTACGATGCCATTAGCATGTAAAGAGTAAGAGCCTCTACAGGCTCGCCATGCAAATTCGCAAAGGAAATAAGAGAACATACAAAAGAAAACGGATTTGGTCAGAATTAGGTCGAAAAGTAGTGAAAATACCAAAATATTACAAACGTTTATTAATTGCAGTCTCATTTTATTTGATTCGTTAAATTCATTTTCATTTTGTCTTTATTAATAATCTCTTGACAATCATGTCATTTTAGTTGGTTTCTATGTAAAAAATTTTTTAGATTATAGTAGGTAAAAAGTTGAATGTAGTTGCATAGTATTTTTTGTTTTAGTTGTCTATTGAAAAGATCTTCAGTGTTATTATTAACTTTAAGATTCTAAATGAACGCATCATTGATAAAAATAAATCATTTTAATCCTCTTAATTAGGGGACTCCAACTATATAAAAAAAAAGTGATCACAATCTTCTACATATCTCGTGTTTTTGCTTGTAATGTCGAGTTTTAACTCATTATGTTTATTTATGTTACTGTATGCGGCGCTAAATATTATTTAATGATTAGTTAATACCCAGTTTTTAGCATATTACGGTCACGAAATATATTTGTTATGACAAAGCAGTGTATACGGTACAATGATCCGAAATTTCCAAATTTAGGATTTCCTGTACTGTAGAGGCATTTAAATAATAAAATACATTTTTTTATAAAGTATTGTACAAAGTTTCTTCTAGTGAAAATATTATTAACGCAACTGTATGGCTGCCTGTACTATCTTAGAACTTAGTCATCTCGAACTTGAATATTTTTGAAATTTTCAATAAATTGTCTTTGATATTTTGCAATCGGAATTACTTCGACAATGACTTACGTAAAATGTGATCATTTTTACAATTTGTAAAGGTCATAAATGTACAAATTTATTCAAAACTTTTTGGGTTCCAGGGTAAAACAAACAAAAACTAATTTTATATACTATTGATGAAAAAGTATTGATTAATCAAACGTATTGACATGGAATAAATTTATTATTAAATAAATTATTTTTTAATTCCATTTTTTTCTAAGACAATAACTCTCATATATATTTAAAATTATTATTTTTAATCCAAATCCTGAAATGTTTAATTTGTACTGAATAAATTTTATGTGTCGATCTTACATGAAAAAAGATTATTATAAATATTAATGTCTATTTCTTTTTAATATAGTGCATTCCCTAGTAGACAATTTCGTGCTAACTTAATTAAATCAAAGGGCATTTCCCCTTAATTGTAATCAGTTTTCGATTATCCTTGGCAATAGCTGAAGTAGTTGAAGCACTTCGCAAAGTTGACGATGAATTACGTGATTTCAATTACTCGCGTAGACACGATCGTACAACTTATGTTAATTGCATTATCCGTTTTGTACGCTTAACTTTCATTGCGATTCACGAAGTTTCCGCGCTGCATTAATTCATCTTATCATAATTCCTCGTAAATAAGGAATTAGGCCTGTCGGGCGTGAATTAGTATTTCAGTATTTCGGTTTCATTTTTTCTTCGGTTCCTTTCCTAATTGCGCCATCGCTTCTTCACAATTAATAGAAGATTCCGGACATTTCTGGTATTTTTTTCTTGTAACAGACGGTGGAAATCGTAAGTAACTTTTAATTTTTCCAAATTTTTCTTACTAAATGAAATTTCATTCAGATAAATGAGGTTGACATATATTTCTTTTAATTCGTGTAACTATATCTTTTTTTGAAAACTAAAGTGTTCTTTATTATATTTAAATCTCGCAATAAATTTCTTATCTCATTTTCTTCAATTAACATTTCATCTCTTTTTTTGGTTTTACGTGAATTTTCTTCTTGCATTTTCTTCCGCTTTTGTATTCATATCTTCGATTCACAACTCCACTCACTTTTCAATTGGCTTACTTCCTTCCATCTCATTTTTCTTAATAATTTTATGCTAGCTTTTCTCCATATATTTTCCTCTTAGTTCCTGTATATTTTATCTATTCCTCCAATTTTACTTATACCTACTTTGTCTTCCGTTCGTATATTTTGTCACTGCCATTGTCCTCTTGTACATTCCTGCTTAATTTGTTTTTTTCCATATTTCCTTTCATATTTTCTTTTCACGTGCCTGTTAACGTATTCTTGCTACTGGAAGTCGTACAATTTCCTGTTACATTTGTCTCTCTAGTTTTCATCACTCTCTGACTGTCCTTCTCCCACTTGTTTTATACTTTTATTCCATTCCTTTCATCCCTTCTCATGATTTCCAGTGACAATTTTCGTGCATAATTTCCTTCAACATTTTTAAAATATCTTTTCCGCTCATATTTTCCTGTCTCACTTTTCTACTTTCCGTTCCTCTCCATTTTATTGGTTCACCTTTTTATGTATTTTTGCACTGTTTTCCTCTTACATTTCTTCAGTAGTGTTTCATACGTGTTTTAATCGAGTGATTTTTCAAATGCGTATACTTCCATTTTCTTTATTACGCTCTCCTGTTAAATTGTTTTATGTACTTTGCAGGTTTGTGTTTAGTATTTCCTTTTTCATAGAAGCTTTCCGAAATAAATACAATATCTACACGCTGTGCAAAATTTTGAAAAAATAGAATTCGTATAAATGTTTTTATTTTTATTTGCAACCAATTGTAGATAATCTCTATAAATTTTTATTAAAAATTGGTTTTTGTTACAGTACTTTACACGGTTACATGTCTAATCAATACAAAACAAACTCAACATACAAATTCAATATTTCCAAACTCAACATTTAATAAACTCGACATTTTCGAACTCAATATTTGACTAAATCAACAAATAATATAAACAAAATACAAAATAAAATTGTCAAACATTCCATTACAAGAAGAATAAATATAAATTACAACAATTATTAAAATGTCATGCGCATTCAACACAATCATGTTACATTAACAGCATACCTATCACCACCTAACCTATCCTAACATAACCTAACCGAAATACTAATTTAATGGAACATCTCAGTAGACAAGCGAATAATATTCATGAAATTCTTTAATACATTTGTATTATTGCCCATTATTAACCTACTTTTAAGATTTCATTTATGTTACGATTAATATCATTACGCTTGATTTTCAAAATACAATATAATTCAATAATTTAATAAACTAAAAAAAAATTGAATTTCTTAAATGTTGAAGTTGCAAATGTTGAGCTTGAACGTTGAAACTGCAATTGTCAACATTTGACAATGTTAATTAGACCTGTTATCCTTTACCCAATTTTTAACATTTTCATATGCACTTGTTTCATGTACACTTGCAAGGAAAAATGTTGTTTAATAATACAAAAATGATTGCAACTTTTCCCCTCTACACGGGCCTCAACGATCAATATTCGCTCTTTTTCGTACTTGTACAGAAAAATACTATTTCTACTAAATTCTTTCGGTTTATGCGCTGCTAATCCTATCCAATGTACTTCAATGTTTCAGCTGTCTAGGAATTCTTTTAGGTAATCGATTGGTAAATAACACCGGACTACAAAACAAAAACTTGTCATGTGCAAGAAACGCAACTAGGTCCATCTTATAAATTTTCGGCCGTTGAGTCCGAATTCGGGCTCAGAATTGGTCCTTTACGCATGAGTTTTTTTTATATTTGAGGTTTAAGGTGCGAAAAATTGTTTTTTTCAACAAAATTTACATATTTCCTGAAAGAAAAAAATTTTAAGTTGTAAAATGGAACAAGACTAGGTTCTGCTTATCGATTTTGAGCCGCTGAGTCTGGATTTGGGGATAGAATTGGTCCTATATGTCTGAAGTTTTTTAAATCTGAGGTTTATGCGATGAATTGTTTTTTTTTCCGAGAAACTTGACAAATCTTATGTCAGAAAAAAATTCAACTGTACAATGGAACAAGACTAAGTAATTCGTATGGATTTTTTGTTGCTGATCCGAATTCAGAATTTGTTCCACTTGCTTACATTTTTTTATGTATGATGTTAAAAAAACTGCTTTTTGAACATATTTACATTTTTTTTAGATTCAATGCATGACTTTTCATACGATTATTTCTAAAAATCAGTTTCGAAAATTGCTATAAAACGTAAAAATTTAGGGGTAATCGATGTAGTGTTAGAAAAATTCGAATACTGACATGAATTCGCCAAGTTGTTATAGTTTTTAAGAATATTTCAAAAGAATGTAAGAATTTTTCATATAGTAAATTAGAAAAATTAGTATAGTGTGATAGAAAAACCTCAGTATAACCTCGTTTAATATGCCACACACATTTTCAAAACAAGAAAGCGAGAGAAAGATAAAGAAAGACATATGCATATTGCACAAATAACAAATTTAAATTGATTTTTATTGGGAAGCTCGTGTAAATTTTCCTAAAAAAATAATTTTTCGCACTTTAAACATCCAATATAAAATATTCCGACGTGTAGGACCAATTCGGTGTCCGAATGTGGATTCGGCGGCCCAAAATCTATAAGAAAAACCTGGTTGCGTTTTTTCCACATGGCATAAGTTTTTTTTTTTAGTCCGGTGTAATTTATCGAATCGTCCCATAACAAAGTAATGAAATGCGGTATATTAAAATTTTGCATTCCTCAACCTTATGATTTTTCAAAAAATGCACCAGTTTACCTTCGTTATAAATTCAGGCTTCGCTTTTTCTGAATTGGATGGCAGAATAAGAAAATCACTTATAATATGGATTTTTCATTGTTTCTGTTTTAAAATGTTTTTTCCTGTCGATTTTTCTATAAATCGTTGATCAGAGTGTTATCTGATACTACAAATTAATGCTAAATTATAATATTTCTTTTAAAAACTATAAGAAACCGAGTAATTTCATTCCATAGTGATCAATAATAAAAATAAAAAAAACTTCTCCGTTTTTTCTTAAGTGAAAATTCTCTTGGTTATGTATAATTAAAAACCACAAGTGTGATTTTTCCGTTCTTAATTTAATTCTATAATACAATGTCTAAGTTAATCGATCATTATTTAATGCTTCGACAGCTCTAGACAAACCAGTAAATCACATTTGGATTAAGTAAAGAAGGATTCAACTTATGATATTGCATTATATAGGAAGAAAAGATTTGTGAAAGTAACGCGACCTCTGACAAAGCTGTTAGTTAATATTTGTCCAAAAACACTCAAAGGTGGTCTGATATAAAGTCAGGTTTCATTCCAAAAATAGGCTGCATTTATTTTTTAAAACTCTTCCTCTGTAAAGGTAATTCTATCTCTTATGAGGTATCCTAAAGAATATCAAAGGAACTAATTAAGAATTTATCACCAATTGTTGGAAATAACTAAATATAGTCTACTTTGAAAATTTTAGAACATTTCAATTAGTAGGTAACAACACGCCTGTGCTTACTACAGAAACTTATTCTTGCGAATTGTCGGTCGTTTATGAACGCATTTTACTAAAATTTGTCCTACATTCATAAAGAATGTTGAAAGTAGCTTTAAAGCAATAATTCATTGTGAATTCTCCTTGAAACCTATGTTTTTCAAAGAAAAGACAGCACCGGTAATCGTATTTGATTAAAATAGTGAGTCTGCATCTAGCAGTCTCGATTAAAATGATATAAATTAAATTTGGTATGAAGGTTAATCTTAATATAGGTCTTTGATTTAAAACAGCCAAATGTAAAAACAATGATCTAAGAATTGTGAATTAAATTTTAAAAAATTCTGAAAATCACATTTAATCCAAATTTTGGAATTTTCTTTGATATTTTCAGATTGTTGCGGAACAATGGGATAGAGAAAATCAAGGCGGAGGGCCTCTTCGAGAAGTTACCGGAGCTGCAGCACCTGGACCTGCGGGGAAACAAAATTTCACGCATCGAAGCATCTGCCTTCGAGGGAGCTCATAAGTTAACGGACTTGTAAGCACCTCATCCTTTTTAATCATGGTTGGCATATTAATAACTCGAAGACTTTAATTAATCGCGCATTCCTTTCTAGGCTCCTATCCGACAACAAACTTCGAGAGGTCCATAATAAAATGTTCGTCGGCTTAAACAGCCTTAAAAGCTTGTAAGTCAGCGAATTTTCCATATCAGTCATACCGCGCGAGATCCTTTGATGCGACATAACCTTAATGTACTTTTCTGCGCAGGCACTTGCACGGGAATGCAATTACATGCATAATGTCGGGGGCTTTCGACAACTTGCCTCATCTTCGCACCATGTGAGTATAACAAAGTTAAAGTATAATTCTGAAATTTATAATCGATGATTCCGTAATTTATTTAGTTTCTTCTATAATCTATACTTTTTCAGAAAAAAATGTTTACATAGTGTTAAACCTTTTTGTATTTAATGAAATATTATATGATGTAACTATTTCATTATTCCTTTTTATTGTGACCCATCAAACCAATGTTATTCAATGCAATGGATAGTCCAAACAGCAGGATTAAAACGTTATTTAAAATATTGTATTAGCTATATAAAATATACATTTTTGTAATACTAACGATATGAACTTAGAAAAATCAATCAACACGTGATGTGAAAGATGTAAATATTAGACTTTACAAATAGTTTTTATCTTCCTTTTTATCAACACAATTCTGTAATTTTCCCAATGAAGATTTCGAAAGTGTTCTACTATTACTTACTATTCTTAAAACATTAGTGCTTAATTTGCAATAGCACTTTCACATGGCGTCTTTACTAACTCATTAACGACAACGACGCTGCAAAAGCTACTAAGAATTTAAGGATGTATAAATGATCTCTCATTCCGATTCGAAACTAAAATTTGATTATTGTTAACTCAAACAATAGTAAAGGATATTTCGTACTGGAATACGTGAATTTTTAAGATCAAAATAACTTTAATCATTATTTTGGAATGGCAATGCAGACGAAGTTGTTCCAAAAGCTTAAAATATTTCGTCCTCGTATCACTAGCCATGACTTCGTGGTTACGTATTTTAAAGTTCAACATTGTAGACAACCAGATGGCGTCAAATAGAAACTATAAGGAACTTAGACATTAAAAAAATGGTAAAATTTTAAAATTATTTTAGCATTTAGTGAGAATTTCCACTCGGGTTCGGTGTGAAAATAGTGATTAACGATTTCCTTGCACAAAATGTACTAACTATCCAAAACTTGGTTTTATTTAGGAATAACGAAGTGTTTGATACAGAGACTAAATGACGAGAGGCGATTTTTATGTTACAAAAGTTTTCTTACATATGAAATAAGAGATTATATGATTCACCTAAGAAATTTAGTAAAACGGATATAACCCAATAAGAACTCGATGGTTTAATAAACGACTATTATATAATATATAATACGTATATACGTAAAAATTGTATAAAAGTATATATACGCTACGTTTATTAAACGTATAAATACAGTTTATGGAATAAAATCGTATAAAATATTTAACGTTTAGACTACATCTAAAGAACTATATAGTTTTTAGACGGTCGTCGAAACCATAATTAGACGTAACTTATAAAGGTTTTCTATCCTAGATTTCTACTATAAATTAAACGTTTATTAAATCATCCATTTCTCATTGGAAAATATCCAAAAGCTTCTTTTACAACCATGGCGGAAAATTGTTCTCAACATTTTGCGATATGTGTCTCAATTACAGGACCATTATTCAAGACACATTTTTGTGAAAATTTCAGTAACGCTTTCCTATAAGTATCCAGTTATTTTCTCAATATCTTTTTGCTTTCAAGAACGGCTGTTTACAGTATTGAAAATTCAGATTAATAATTGAAATACCGTAAATATGCGTCAGCCCCTTAAGTTCCAAATAGACGAAATTTGTTCCTTCTTTTCGGCTGTTAATTCTGATACTTCATAAAAGTCGAAAAAAATCTAGGTATATCATTTTTGACGTAAAATTTATCTTACTTGCCGATTCCGACCTCAATATTTTAAAAAATTTGATAAATTTGATTCACCATCCTGAATTTTTCCAACAGATTTGTGATCAATAACAAAAAGAAACATATTATTAAATGGATATCGAGAAGAAATTTGCCAATTTAAAGCGGTACGCGTGAAAAATTTTAAAATAGGATGAAATTTCAGCTTCCAGCTGCCATATTGTAATTCACCAATTTGAAATTTTATTTTTATGGTAATACGATTTTAAGTTTTGCTCTACGGACGTAAGGTTTTTACTTTCTAATGATTTCCTTATACGAATTATATGTAAAACTGTCTATAACAGAAGAAAAATTGGATGAAAAAATTCGATTTTTTTGTTAAAAAATCTTTTTTAATCGCAGTTTTTTTAATCGAAAAGTACGATAAATTTTACGTATTGTAGGCGATATTATATGGTGATTTTATACATTTGGAACTTCATTGATTAAATCAACTATATGTATACAACAGCTAAATAATTAAATATTAAATAACAGAACTAAAAAAGAATGTGCAGAGTGTTTTATTAAAAGATCAATCTAGGTAATAATTTTCTTATTATCGACGTCTAGATGCTCTATTTCTTCTTTCGTAATTGCCAAAGTGTTACGTAAATGTCGCCACTACAAAGAACAACGAGTAGGTAATTAAAAGAGATAATTTAATTTTGTTTCATCATCGGCTTCTAAAGATACTCATGTTCAATTAATCAATGAAGAAATGATATCACGGTTACGGCATTCTAGAATTCTCTCACTTTTCTGTCGATACATTTATTAAGTTCAATATTTTACAAGTTTAAATATTTGACAATTGATATTAAAAATTTACACATAAATATTGATATTATTGCCTTTTTTATGTGAACTTACCTTCTAAGTTTCATTTCGTAGTTTTATTTTAATTGTGCAGCCGTTGACTCATCAGAAACTAAGCATCCCATTCAGAAAAAAGTAAATCCTAGCTACAGCTTTAGTTGTAAAACTAAATCTATGTTGCGAAAACTATGTAGACGATCATGTGTTACTATTTGGATACATGTATGACAACTATAAGTTTGTATTAACTATTATATATGCGCCTAGCTCAGGACTATTATAGTTGCTAAGATTATATTCTTCGTTATTGGAACTTCTTCCTAAAGCATTAACAACGTAAGTAAATGCTTATGACATAAGAAACCCAAAGTTCGTTCAGATGTAATCTCGGTATTATAGTGTAACACACGCAAAAAAACTTTTACGAATTTTCGAAAAATATTTCAATAACTACTAAGGCTACAAGGTCTGACCAATTTCAACTGTTTTCACTTACTATTTATTTATTGATTCTAAATATTTCTTCTGCAAATTTAGTTACCAATTTCATTTTTAAGACTGAGAGTGCCCTCGATATTTATAATTTTTATCAATTACGTAATTGTACTAAAAATATAAATTATTACTTTAGTAAAAAATGTCTACTGCTCTACTTTCGTTATATTGTAATCTGCCTGGTGTATGTGGGTAAAGAAAACTAATTTTCTTTCTCTAGTGCTTTTAATTTGCATAAAATGCTTCAAAATTAAACCGCAATTTAAACTGTTATTAGTAAACTCTTGAAAATTTATTATTTTGAGAAAACCATGCTGAATATACTATTTTTAATTTCAATATTTTTATTATAATTTTATAATTTGATACTACCCGAGTCGAAATTGCATTCATGGCATATTATATAACTGGTGCATAAAGTTTACTCTATAACGCTTCCAACATAGCGACATACAGTCTCACGAGTATTGATACGGAAATCATATCAAAGCCATTCAAAAAAAAAAATCTTCTATCAAGAAAGATTTTATCTAAAAATTCGTAGTGTGTAG
The DNA here is from genome assembly GCA_030407085.1 of Trichopria drosophilae. Classification (NCBI taxonomy): domain Eukaryota; kingdom Metazoa; phylum Arthropoda; class Insecta; order Hymenoptera; family Diapriidae; genus Trichopria; species Trichopria drosophilae. Next base: position 188,787,182 of record CM059583.1, on the reverse strand, counting down.
AATGATTCGTCGATTTGATAAAAAAAATGTATATATACATTTATTAGAGATATCGATATGATTCATATGAAAGAAGCATAAAACAAATAAAAGAACTAGCGAAAGTCCAACGTAAATACGATGAATTTGTTAGTTTAATAATTAAGTCATTAAATATACTAACTTACAATTTTGTTTAAATGAAATAGGAAAGCTAAATTTCATTATTTACATACAATGCATGGACCTGAAAGATTACACGATTTTACACGCATAATTATGCCATTATGAGAAACAGAACAAATTTCATATATTCCGAATTTCATATATGAACGTATTTCGGTATATACATACATTAGAAATAGAGACTAAGTGGTATGACTTGGGACAAACGAAGAGTGCAATTCCAAAACAATTGCATTTTCTACGTCAAAGTCATTCCACATACCTTCTGCAAATGGATGTGGAAGGTTTTCCCTTTGTGACATCAAATGTTTTTCTCGTCTCCGGTTTCAATATTATAAACGAGAGCTTCTATAGGTACAAAACTATTTTTCTTACATTTTGTTTTCATGCGTTACTATCTTTGTACTATTTCAGATTTATATAAAAAATATCATAGTAATATTCACTATGAGAAATGACATAAAATTTGTATTGGTTAAAACTTATCAACAATATTAATTATACGCTAATCATATCGGCCAATGTATATAATTTATTGTTATATTATTGGTATATTGAAAATATGATATAAATCTAGCACTAAAATTATTTCTACTCGCACGAGAAAAATGAAACAGTTGAAACTACTAAAACTAGAACAATTCACAAATTCAATTTACTTATTTGCTATTTAATAATAATATATAATAATTAAGCGTACATGAAGATTTAAAATAAATTTATAGTATAGTATATTTTAAATTCGATCGCGAAAAAGATTCGAAAACCTTTGGAGAGATGTCAATCATTTGTATAATAAATTATATTACATATAAAAAAATACTCCAATTAATATTAACTTTATTAAATATGAGTTACTAAAATAATTTAATCACATATATTATCTAGAAATGATGATTTATGAGAAAATATTTAAAAACCACGGAAAATATTAAGAATTTCTATTCACTTTTTACACTTGATAATCACATATGGGTAATTCTACTGAAAAGGACCCGTTTCCGAAAAATTTTCAAGGCAAAATTTTTTTATGAAATTAAATATTGTTACTTTTGAAACATGTTTAGGGTATATTCTAAAGTGAAAATATGATGTTGCGCAAAATTCATTGTTATTATTATAAATGTTGTAGCCCTTCTTAAATGTTAATATATTAACATGATATTAACTTCGTATTACAAATTATTCCTTTTATCCAATTAATTAGAAATGCGTTACTCGGGGGTTTTTGGGGTCGCTGATTTCGAATCCGTTGTCAGATTTTTGAAATTCAAAATGGCGGATCCAATATGGCGAACCAAAAACAGAAAAATTGCTCAATTGACTAGAAATTTGTTTAGGTGGGGATTTTTGGGGTTCCTAATAAAGAATCTGTTGTCAGATTTTTTAAATTCAAAATGGCGGATCCAATATGGCGAGCCAAAATTCGAAACTTTCAGTCAACTTTCTTACTTAATTTAAGTATTTCTTTTTACAGTGCACGTAAATAAAGTCACTGAATTTTATTTACATCAATTCACACCGCGAAGACAAAATTAAATGAAAACTTACCTTACTTCTCATAAGGATAAATTGAAATGGTTGGTATTTTTATTTTTTACAAAATTGGTCCGCAAAATTAGATCCTCCATTTTAAATTTCTAAAAAGTAACATTACATTTGGAATCAGTGACCCCGATAACCCCCGAGTAAAGATTTTCAGGTAAATCGGAACTCTTTTACAAAATTGGTTCGCCATTTTGAATATCAAAAATGTGACAACGGATTCGTAATCAGCGACCCCAAAAACTTACGAGTAACAAATTTCGAGTTCATCTGAGGGAAGGAAATATTAAAAGTTTAGTGAATATGCCTACAACGAAATAGGTATTTTCTGGACATATTGTTGTTTATAATTATATCTATGGTATAAATAATATATGTTTAATCGATTTATAACTCCCGTATATGTTTACAGTAACATTTTTTAAAATGTTTTGAATGATTAATTATAAAAATACAGGTAAATGAATATTGTATGCGGTTGTCGAAAATGGCTTCGGAGATCACCAAGCTTCGGAGATCACAAATCGACATATTATTAGATTTTAGATAAAAATCGAATGCTGTAACGAAAAATTCTTCTAACAGCACTTTAGCACTAATTAGTACCTAAATTTTAAGGCCGTAGGATTCGATTTTAGTATGTTAATACATATTTATTATTAAAAATGGGTGGCTTCGGAGATCACCCGAATTTTTACTCGCAAAAAATGATAATGTTTGAGTAATTATATAAAATCCAAAAAAATTTTTTCACTAAATTGGCCTTACACAATATAAGTAGTATAGCTTAAAGTTATTTTTCATGCATTTTAAAAAATTATTTGTATTGTTTTTGTACGTTATAATGAATAATTACAATGAAATGGAATGTTTATGAAAAATATGCAACGACTTTGCAAACGCGTGTTTAGCTATGAAAATGACGTATTAAATTTTCTCTATATACGTCAAAAGTTAGCTAATATATTCTAGTTTAAGAATTAATTTATTCAAAATTGCAAAAAAAATATACGGTATATTGGAATTTCATTGCGAATCTTGGAAATAGCGATGGTGACGCATTTCGGGGTCATTTCAGGAGAATTACCCATATAACAAAATTGATCTACTAATAAATAACAGATTAACAATAAATTAGTTACTTCCTAATTATTCCCGAAAAATGAATATAATTCCTTAAGGCAATAGAATAGATTTAATAAAAATAACTTTGCACAGTTCGAAATGATGCGAGCTACAATTTTAATTAAATTACAAATTATTTTAATTTCAGAAAATGACTTACTAGAAGTAATTTCGTAATAGGTTTTTTATATCTTATTTCTTTATCTGCTATATGCTTCTGACAGAATTGATATTCTTTTCATGTGATCAAGACGATTGATTTACAAAAATATTATGAATATTAAAAATATTATATTTTTTTTAATTACATCCGCTGAATGAAGTATTATGCTTATACTAAAATTAATTAACCATAATTAGTAATTCTGTTGTGTGTTTATTCCAATAACGTAATAGGAAAAATTAGAGCGTAAAATTGTCTAATTAATGAATAAAACCCAACTAATACAGTTGTAAATATTATCTAAAATGTTACTGTAATAATTTCAGAATTAAACTTTCTAACATTTTGCATTGAGTACGAAATTTGATATTTTTCTTGTTTACATAACTGCAGAAAAGTTTTTTGTAATGATAAAGGTTAAATTAGAAGACAGATATAGAAAAACCATATGTATACGGTGTAATTATTCCGCAAAGGAAAATTTAGTCTAAAAAGGGGTCTAACATTCACATTCTTCATTTCTGGATACAGCTTCCACTTATTTTGTCATGGTTGGTATTTTAAATTGTGAAAAGAAGGTAGATAGCAATAAACAGTATCATAAAAATTGTATCGGACTACGAATTTATTTCAGCCATCAAATGTTTACTATTAATTTTTCTACGTTTTCACAATAAAAAATTGTACGAAATCTTTTTACATCCATTTTTACAGGCATTTTAAACATCTATTCACATCCCAAAAAATGCTGTTGCCCCACCAGGAAGAGTCAATTCTGATAGCATTTTTCCCGCAGAATCCAAATATGTACTCGAAAATATTAATGTAGGCCTAGTTTTTGACCAAATTGAAGGTCAAAGGGGCCAAAAATCGTGCTTATGGATACTTTTCCCATCTAGACTATAGAATGCGACCCAACAAATCAAGAAATCGAACTTTTTAAAATTTGAATCATTTCAGAGTCGTTATCGTCTTTTCTATTTAAAAAAAAACACAGAAAAATGTCCTACAACTCGATTTTTACGCCTTTGACATTTAATTTGGGCATACAGTGGGACCAATTTAATATTCTAGTGTACATATTTGGATTCTGCATGGAATGCCCTTTAAGAATTAATTCTTACTGGTAGAACAACAATATTTTTTGCGCTGTGAATTGATGCTCAAAAATGCCTAGAATCGAATTTTTAACCTCTTTGACCTTCATTATCTCAAAAATTATAGGCAGTTGGCTATTTTAGCGATCATAATTGGATTCTGGAGCAAAAATCCTACCAGAATCGACCTTTGCTTATAGGGCAACAAAATTTTGATGGACTGTGTTATTAATAATGATAATTATGCGAGTTTCTAGTCTTATGTTGTTATGATTATATATCATAAATAACGAAGCTTTGTTTTCCAATGTGTAAAGATAATGTGTATTTTTCCGGTATTTTTCAAGTGGAATAGGGCCTACTCTTTACATTATCACATGTTTTAACCAGATCTTTATAATTACATATGTTATACAATTTTGCTTTTATCCAATGCTGCTTTTTGTTATTTATGTACGGAAACATTCTTTATAAATTTCGATAATTAGTTAAATAATTTGTTGTGACAGTTTTGCAATTTTAAAATAAATATAATGTTGTTTTGTTGAAGAGACAAAAATAAACAATTAAAATTAATAAAACTGTCGTCAAATATATTTATTAATGACAAAATTACATTTTACAAGAAAATGGACTAAGAAGAGAGATATCTAATTACATGAAACTGCTATAATTACGTCTATGATTACAGAGACATTCAAGCTAATCCGTTGTCGTGCGATTGTCACCTGTCGTGGGTGGCGGACTGGTTGAAGAAACGAGATATAGCGACGACAATCGGTCATTGTCACGATCCACCTAGATTGAAAAACGCAGTTATCAACGATATTCCACGTCATGAATTTAAGTGCAATAGTAAGTACTAGAAAATATTACGTGTATGTTTGCCAGAATATATGTGCATAGATATCAAAATTGCAAATACCGTTCTATCGGGTATCTCATGATGTTCTGAACTTATGTTTAAGCGATTATAAATAATTTATACTGTGGTCAGCATTAGAATGACATTTGAGTTGAAATAAACGCTTTATACGTGCATTTTAAAAAACGAAAAGGTTTGGTGCATATGTAATTTATATTATTTTTTAAATTAAAAAGTTTTCTTTATTTCTTTCAAAGATTTCTTGTATGGTCATATATTAGCATTTTCATTTTTATACTGTTAGGTACTTTTAATTATGTAATAATTGCGAATTCATAAAACCTAATTGAAATGTTTATTGAAGAATTGTACAAAATTATTTAAAATAAGTACATCTCTTTAAATATGTAAGTGTGATGGGGAAAAGAGCACTACTTACGAATTTCTTAAACACTTTTTAGGCTCTTAGACCAGCCGTTTATCATAGTGTTTTTCAAATCTATAAAAATCTTGATCTTTTAAATGTTTAACCCTTTGAAGCACGGTGTCTTTTCTGTAGGACACCTTTTTGTAATCCAGTTTTTTGTTTTTCAGTAGATTAAAATTGAATTTTAGTGTAAATTTTTTGTTCAGTACTTCGATAACATGTTTTTAAATGTAAACAAATTAATATTTATTATGAATTATGTATAATATGTACGAACAATGTATAAAAATTACGGGATTTTTTACAAAGAATGTATGCTGAAAAGAAACCGTCGTTGGAATAAGACGAAACTGGGTACTCAGGGGTTTTCGGGCTCGCTGATTACGAATCTGGTATTCGATTTTCAAAATTAAAATTGACAGATACGAGATGGCCCACGGAAATGTAAAAATTTACGTGATCGAGTTGAAACTTGGTACTCGGGGGTTTTCGAGATTGCTGATAACGAATCTGACTACAGATTTTCAAAATTGAAAATAGCGGATCCAATATGGCCGACCAAACTGTAAAAATTTATTGATCGAGGTGAAACGTAGTACTCGGGGGTTTCCGAGCGAATTCAACACGACGGTCCGAAATGTAAAAAGTAATTTCACCGAAATCAAACTGAATACTGAATAGTGTTATATTTTCAAGATAAAATTTAGCAGATTCGACAAGCGGTCACGAATGCTGAAATTTCGTAGTTCATCTTTTACGACCTCGAAAACTGTTACATTTTGGCTGTCATATTGAATCCGTCATTTTGAATTTTGAAAATCTAAGATTAGATTCGTAATCTACGATCCCAAAATCTCTCGAGTACCCAGTTTCATCTCGATGAAATAAATTTTTACATTTTTGTCCCCCATCTTGTACCCGCCATCTTGAATTTTGAAAATCGGAGACCAGATTCGTAATCAGTGCAAATTAAAATGTAAGCTTCAAAGGATTGATTTTTGTATTTTGTAATTTTTCAATAGCTTAGTAAAATCTTTTTAAGATTATATCGGAACATTTTGAAGAATTTGTTTTATTTTTTATTGAAATATATTTTTAATTGGATCTTAAAACATACTGTAATTACAACTTGAATAACGCAGTTTGGTACTTTTTGGTATCAGAAAGAGTTTAAACTGAAAAAAATCTACCTGACAAATTGAAATTCAACTGTCATTGGAAAGTTGAAAGGAAAGTAGTAAAAAGAAATCCTTTTTTTAGTTTGGGTAACTGTGTCGATGTTGTTAAATTTACTATTGTTACGAATGTTCATAATTAGTTGTTAAATTGACCTAAATATTCATCCAATATTCAGAATAATTGAAGATCAAGTAAGGCGATATTATACGATAAACTAAGAATGGCATAAACTAATATAATAAAAAGAAATCGACAATAGCTTCACTCAAAATAATTCCAGTAATAAAATTTCCAGAAAAAATTATTATTTAAATTGTTACTTAATTTGGCTACTTTTTAACAGCACAACGTGTGTTGATAAGTCTCTAATGCAATTTTATAAGTTCCAGTTTCGATAAAAAAACGTTAAATGAATAAATAGTTAAAATCCAATCTAATTTTAATAAAAAATTAGTCAAAAGAACTTCCAAATTTTTATTCCTCTAACTATATATTTAGCTGATTTAATTTCTTTAGGGTCGTAACGACTACTTACAAAAATTTGTTATTGACCTATTGAAACACTTTGATTAGTTCAAAAATAGTCGAATTTACTACGAATTTGTGTCTGAGTAATTACGTGATCCGCCAATATATTTGCATACTTGAAAAATGTAAAGTTTCGGTAAAACCTGGGTACAAATTTATAGGTCAATAAAAATACTTTATTGTTGTTCACAAATAATTTACATGAAATAACTAAATCCATACATTATAATCTTAATTTGCGTTAAAAGGAAAGGGTAAAACGATTGAATAATCTATTATTCAAATAGTAAATCCAGAGGGAGAACAGAAATGCATATTCGGAGCTTATCACGAGTCTGCCATTTTGAATCGCAGTAAACAATGCAGTTTTAAAGATTAATGTTCAATTTTGGTTCTATATAAATTTATATTTCATCCCCGCCAAATTTACTTTATTTCTATTGGCTAATTTGATTTCCCGACCAGAATAATTATTTGTATGAATCTCTGATGATAATTATAGGGACATGTAAACATGAGTTACGGTTGTAACAAATGGTTTATGTCAATCTGTGTCTGTTTTATTGTTGTTTATGCTATATAATAAGTAAACTAACACAGTATAGAACAACAAGTAATTTTATTTGTTCCGCAACACTCTGCTTTCTTAACAAACTGCTATTTTCCGATGTATTTAATGAGCATGTTAGATATCATTGTTCATTTTACATTGAAATTATGAAAAACCATGACTAGTTTCGTAATCAGCGACCCGAAAAACACATTTATACTAAGTTTCGTAAAATTCGCTAAAAATTTTATTACCTTGGTCCTCCATGAAAGATCCTGGTCGGATTTGTAAGCAACGACATCAAAAACCCCTACACACCAAATTTCGTTAAGTTTAGTTGAAGAGATAACGTTTGATCCAACGTACTTGAAAATTGTAAATTTTATTTAACCCTAAGTACAGCAACGATTTTAACTAAGAGTATAGGTTATGTTCAATCCCACGCCATAGAATTGTCATTACTTTTAATAAAAATTGTTTTTCAATACGCATCGTAGATCGAGGATCTGATATTTTAAATTTAGGAATTCTAACCTAACAGGAAAACATTATAAGTAACAACTGAATATCATAAAAATTAAGTGTTTTTGTAAGCCTCGTCATGAGTGAAACCCCTTACGTCCCATGGTTAAATATTTAAGGATAGACAATAACGGATAACTAAAGTTACTAACTGATCATAGGTGTTGTTACTACTGAAGGGTCACCTAAGAATTTAAACATTGTTGAAAGTTTCACTTTTATTTTATCCATATATAAAGAAATACAAATAGTCACTTTTCCTTACAATCACCCATATGTTCTGATTTTTAACGATCATTAGCTATAAAGTCTTCGAACCGCCTTATCTGAAAAGTAAATCTTAAATTTTTGGGGTTTAATCTATGCAATACTCTGTGAAACCAATACCCTCGTAGGGAAATTTTGGTTTTACGAAAATCAAAAAACATGATTAGCTGTATTTTTTCCAACCTGCACTGATTACCAACGTGACATATTTTTCAAAAATAGGTGACAGCTTCGGATGCCTGGGTGACGACTATTGTCCGCCATCATGCAGTTGTGCGGGGTCTGTGGTCAGCTGCTCCAGATCGCGACTCACGGAAATCCCTCGCGGAATTCCGCCGGAAACCACTGAGCTTTATTTGGACGTCAATGACATCAAGACCATCCAGCCGGAAAGACTTTCGCACCTGAGCCTACTGACCAAATTGTACGTATTTAACGAACCAATTATTCGTTTCGTTGCACCGTTTAATTACTTTCCTCTATGACAATGTTTATTTTTTTATTTTTATACAATTAAAATAGGTAAACGAGCTACATCCTAATTGAATTTGCCTCTAACAATTGCTTGATTTTTTCAATTTGCTAACGAAAAGTAATCATTGTTGTGGAGTCATTTTAAACTGTAATTGTAGCTGTTGTTCATTTCTCACAAGAGTGTGGGATATTGTAAATTATTTACTGAGTGACTATTCCATTTCAACAGTTTTATTTGTATTATTTAAGTACATTCTAGTGAAGAAACTGCGTTAATTACTATTGAAAACTTTGAGAAAATAAGTCTCAATCACAAACACAATGACGTAAGGTGACCGAATTTTATTCCCCCAGAAAAAATATTTTAATATATCTTTTTTAACATTCCGGGAGTAGAACCTGACTTTGCGCCCTACTGAGAAATCTTTGGGCGAGAATTATCGATTTCCAACGATAATTGCGCCGTTGTAACATAATGTACTATTAAAATATACGCTATTAAAGTTGTATTGCATATATCCTATGGCGGTTGGGTTAATTTAGTTTTAACAATGTCGATAACCTGTGTAAAACGTAAGGTTAAGTTAGGTAACATTAGGCACGTAGATAATATTCACATTTTGCCAGAGTAATAGAATATTCGATAGTACAATCAAAACTAAATATTTTGATAGTAGAATCAATACCAAGTATTCACTATTTCACTAAATTTTAATACTAGCTAAAAATTCATGATAGTAACTTAAGTGTGCAAAAATGGTAAAATGTCTATATCGTTATCTATAATAATCGACAAATATTAATACAACTACTAACTGAAAATATAGTTGCTAATGTAGCATCAAATAGTATCACTATAAACTAAGCGTCTATATTATAATATGCAAAAATAATAAAAATCATGATTAAAATCGTTCCAGTATAATCAAAAAACTATTATCAATAATTAGGCATAGTTTAAAATATTACATATCATACATACATATGATATTACAATTATTACCATTTGAGTATAAATATTAACACCACGAAGGAAAGTGTATATTATATTACTTATAGTAACATACTATTTACTAATTGTTAATAATGTAATTAATATAACTTCTTGCGACTAAATTAGTCAGAAAAATCGTTCTCCATATCTTTTAAAAACCTTACGATAAAATCCTACATACTTTTCACTTATGGTACTATGAACCAGTTATTATAAGAATCGATTTAAAATAAAGAAGACATAATTAATAAGCAAATTAAAGTTTTAAATATTAAAGAAATTCTTGCTTAGACGAAATAATATTTAGAACATATTAAATAGTACTGCCAAAAAGTATGATAAGCAAGATTATAAGTAATATAATATCCTCGAACGTTTTACAACATTATGTAAGCAAAAAATCTTTCTTATCCCTTAGGGAAAGCACGCCCTTTCTACATAGAAAATAACTCTCAAATTTATTCCCAAGACAAAAAATTCGTTTACTCTGGAGAACATGCACTGTCAAGGAGAATAAGGGATAGTTTTACCTATTTATAATGTTGTCACAAGCGTGCAAATATCTCTCATTCATTAAGAAAAATACTGAACATTTTCTGGCTCGAACCGAAAGTACATTTTTCCTTAGGGAACACAAATATTTTCTCCTATGCACACAGCAAGCATGACCTGCAATTTATTCGACATACATTGTAGAAACTTAAGATTACAACATGTTGAAAGTTGTTTTAAAAATTCCGATACAAAAGTTCTTACGAATCATTATTTTTCTACTGTTAAAAGAATAAATTATATTTTTAATAACATTATGCAAAATTTCATGAAATATTAAAAACGTGACAAACGCAGAGTTCTGCGAAGGCTGCAGAAATAGTTCAGAGACACTTTAATTAATTAAATATTTACATAAAAAACGTAATTATAATAAATAACGAAAAAGAAATGGAAAAGGAATTAATTTATAGAGCTGTATTAATGCGTATCAGTTAAATACGAGTAGATAATTTATGCTACATAAATAACGTAGAGAATCTGGCCGAAACACTCGGGATATGTACGTTCGTTAGAGCTTTCCTAATAAGTTTCGGTGTAAATCGCATAAGCTCATTTAAATGAGATACTCACTTTGAAATGGAACGTCGTTCAAATTGAATTTTAATGAACGAAAAGTGCATCTAATTTGATAAAGCGAAAAATTCGTTAAAATGTGACCTGAATTTTTACTCTATTAGATTTAGGTGACTCGCAACAAGTTCCGGTAAAATTGCGCCTTTTATTTTGCTGAGGAATTATTAATTCGGGAAATGTAATTTTACACTTGTGTGGGTTAATGAAATTTGAAATAATTAAGTTATAGAGGTATAAGGCGTCAGTTTTAGAGAAAATGGACGTAAAATTGTTCCTTTCTTTTTAGCGGTTGAAATCAAGGAACTGAATTTGAATAGAATACAAATCTGAAATTTTATAATAATTTTTTTAAAGAAAAACTTTCTATTAATATTGTCTTCTTTAAATCTCACAGACATGTCCATTAAAATTGTATTTCACTTTTCTTTAATCATGACTTAAATAAAAATCTTGGATACGTCCACGGAACACAACAAATGTGTAGTAACAAAAGTAATTTATACTTATTTAAACATGGAAACTGAAGTTTATAAAATATTTTCGTCTTTGCTACACTATGGAAAAAGTCACGTGACCTTTCTCACATAGCGAGATATGGAAAATAACTGGCACTATCAGGACTCGAAACGTCCCGAGTTCAATTCCCGGCGCATCAAATTTTTTTCGATTTAAAAAAAAAAATTCCCTAAAAATATAATAATTTACTCGTTATAAGGGTTTCATCTTATACTTTTTAATATAGTTAGTATTGTTTCTAATTTATTTATAATGTATATTTAAAATTTGCAGAGATTTGAGTAATAATCAAATCGGAATGCTGTCCAACGGAACATTCAGAAACCTTACTAAACTGGCTCATCTGTAAGTAGAAATAGGTTTGAAACCGCAAAACGTATAATGTCTCTGACTTAATGCTTCGTGTCTCTGTTACAGTATCATCAGCTACAACAAGCTACAGTGCGTGCAACGTAATGCCCTCGCTGGCCTTAGGTCTCTTAAAATGATGTACGTATACTGCAAGTGTTCCTAAGTTATTAGTTAATATATGGTATTATGGTAATGTAGTAATGCAGTAGTTCTCGACGCTAAATAAATTTAATACTAATGATATATTATGCTCGAGAAACTATTCGAGTATTACGATATACGTAATGCTTTTGTATTAAGGATTACTTCTACCTGCGAACGGAAACTATTATAATATAACATCGTTGAGACGAGATAAATTGGTTTTACTTCCTCATATTAATTTTTTTTTATTCCATTTCGAAATTGTGTTTTAAATATTGCTGTATTATATAAAACATCTATCTTGTATTGTTTTATTTCAATTGATCAAGGTTTTTTTTATCTAAATTTTTCTTAATTTCTTTCATGTTTTTAATTTTTTTTCTCGGGTCTTTCTTTTCTCGTAATAATTTCATTAATTCAATATTTCCACGATTACATCTTTAGATACTCGTTCAGAAAAATACAAGAAATATATGACCAAATTGTAATTCTGTTATTTATTAAAATTCTAAAGTTGAGCAGAAACGTATTCGAAGCCACCTATTATTATAAATAATTTTGTTTATAATCAAAGTATTTAGCTTAATAAATATAGAGTTAAAATTTATTTAAGTATATTTTTCAAATTTTGTATAATTTTTTTTACTTAATACATCTTTTATGAAACGTATCCTTCTATGGAACTTTGGCGTTTCCTGTTTATTAGAAGACTTTAACCAGAAAAATATGTATCACTAAATTAAAAAATTTAATAAAATTAGGTCATATTTAGTCAAACAAATGATATACCGATAGTAACATTTGTTAATTTAGTAACTTGTTCATGCATTAAGTGTAATCAGTTTCAGCTAATTTTCTTTCCAATGAGGAACATGCCAGAAATTTATTAAAATATAAAAAGTACTAAAAATTACTACTGTAAAATTTAACTTTATAATATTTGTGTAGTAATAATAAGTATATTACATAATAAAAATAGGAATTACATGTAAATAATTTATCTCGTGTTCAATGAGTTATAACTGTATCATTTCTTTATAATATGTCTTATATATATGTTACTAAACTACATTTTATTTACAGATTTATTTAGATATTAAGCATATATTATATTAAATAATAATCGCAAATAGTATATACACATTTGTGGTCGTTAGGTAAAACCAGATATCTCCGTATTTTAAAAACTCGCAAAAAATGCGTTTAAAGTTTCAAATTTGCATTTAAGTCTGTGTAGTTGTTATCTTTATATTTTAAATAATTTTAAAATAAAATATTTCTATCTCACAGATGGATTGTGAATAAATAATCGATCACGTGTTCAATGATTTCTCAATTTTTTCAAAAAGTGCAGTTACCCGGTTTTTCCCATCGACCATAGGATATAATCGTCAGTATTTAATAAAGAGTGCTAAATATTCATTGAATCAATCTGTAAAGTTTTGTTCCGATAATATCTACACATAATATATATTATATTTTAGAAAAAGAAGTAGACTTATTTTTTAAGTTGGCGCATAAGCATCCCAGATGGATCCATTTTGGGTATATATATTTCAAATCCCCAAACATGAATATTTCATTATTAAACACTATAATTTTAAAGGTTCCTGAACACGAATCATTAAAATATAACGAAGTTAAAATTTTAACATTTTAAAGCTAGAATTCAATATGGCCGATCACTCGAATTAATAAAAACGACTTATCTACGGAAAAAAGTGTGTTACTATCGATTAGTAAGACAAATAGAACAAAATACAAATTCATTAGTAAAATTCTACTAATCTAAAAGTAGATATTGACTTTTTTAGTTTAGTCCTCTGTAAAATTAGTAATAAATTAGTAGGTTTAAACATTTTATTAGCAAAAATTATTACTAAGTCATTTGGTGACTTACTTTTAATTTTCGTATTAGTAGTTTTTAACTAATTCAGATTTATAGAGCATATACAGAAATCCGCTCTATCAGAACTTGGAAAAATAGACCTTCCAATTTCTTAATGCCAATGACACTGTGTATTTCTATGTTTTTTGTTACTAAAAATTTGGAGTAAAATACAAAATGGGGGCTCAAAAATGTCGAACCGTCATGAGCTAACTTTTGCTGTGTCAATCGCATTTTCATCAAAACCGATATCCATAATTTCGAGATTACTAATGCTGAATCGAAGTAAGAATTCGAAAAATCAAAATGGCGGACACAGTATGATTCACCATTATGAGATAACTTGTACTCTGCCAATCAAATTCTTAACTATAGCAATGTCTGTGCATTTTGTAAATCGCTTGTTATGAATTCAATGCTAAAATCATTTTTCATATTTCTGATTCGTACAGTGAACATTACCTCATGGTGATAGTTCATATTGAATTCGTAATTTTGCATACAAAAATTTAGCACATGGTGATCGTATGCTGGGTCATCCATTTTGAATTTTGAAAATCTGAAATCGCATTTATAATCAGGGAACACAAGAACGTATAGATACCGATTATGGCGAGAATGTGAATGGCAAAGTGAAGTTAGCTTCTAACGGTCTGCCATATTCGGTCCGACATTTTTATTTTGGCAAAATTTATAATTTTGGCTTCAATTTCGTCTTCAGCGATACCAGAAACATGTAAATAACAATTTCGATAAAATCCACATATAATAATATAAGTTACTTATACTGGTCCACCATATTGAGTTCGCCATTTTGAACATTGCATATTTTTACTTCAATTTCGTTTTTAATGACCCTAACAATATTAATATCCTCTCTCAGTGCCGTTAAACAATTGGACGGTCGATTAGTATAATTGAAAAAGCGAATTTCTATTTTTGATCCGCCATATTGGATTCTAAGTTTGGAAGTTTGAAACTTTAATTTCTAATTCGGATTTGGCGATCTTTAAAACAATAGACTATCGAGTTTTAGAACAAAGTATTGATTTTTCGGGCTTTAAAACGAGGGTGTCCAAAATCGATCCAGCTGCGACGCATATGCATTAACGAGTTAATCTGAATTCGGGAATATTTTTAAGTACTAAAGTAGCTCTTACACGGAAAAAGTTATTTAGCTACCACTGATACCTTCAGTTAGCTATATCTAGTTTGTTGCCAAAGTTCAACATAAACAATTGCGACCAATTGTTTTGCAACATAAGCTACGAAAGAATAATCATATGCAGCTAAACATAAGTCATTAGTGGACATGCATGTTCTAAGACTCCATTGAACAGTTGAAGCTAACTTTTTTCCGTATAGAAGTAAAACTTTACTAAATACTGAACTCGTTCAATTTTATTAGTGATAAGTATCGTTAAGTAACGAATAAAATGTTACTATATATTTTAATAGTTTTGTTGGATCGATGCGAAATACGTATACATTTCTACAAAATAAAAGAATCCAGCTTTCCGTTTTTCTTAATTTAACAAATACTTTTCATTATATGCAGAATTTATATCTTTTAAGTTAATGTATTTTAACATTTAATTAATTTCTAATTTCTAACAATTTATAGTTTAAACTATTTATTGCGAATCAACTGATATCTATTGTATGAAGAGTAAGGA
Source organism: Trichopria drosophilae (assembly GCA_030407085.1). Classification (NCBI taxonomy): domain Eukaryota; kingdom Metazoa; phylum Arthropoda; class Insecta; order Hymenoptera; family Diapriidae; genus Trichopria; species Trichopria drosophilae. Next base: position 188,771,578 of record CM059583.1, on the reverse strand, counting down.
GGAAACTCTGGAGCGTTGTATAAGTGAAAGCACATAGGCTATTCAAAAAAACAAAAATTGAAAAAATAATAGGGAGCAAACACCTGTTATCCCTTATTGCACGAATTATTTTCTCATACGGGAGCATGCTATTTTGCTCCCACGATATAGGGAGCAAAATAGTATTTTGGGAATAGAGTGAGAGAAACTCATTTTGCTCCCTAGGGAGAGAATGCGCCATTTTGCTCCCACGATATAGGGAGCAAACTAGCATTTTGCGCTCAGAGTATGAGAACAATTTTTTTTTCTCTGAAATACGTTATTGAGATCATTTTTTAAAAGAATAAAATATTACAGGCAGAAGTTAAATCTGGAATCTTGACATTGGAGAGCGATTTTTGTTAAGACGAGGAAATGATTAATTTAATGCGAAAACAAAAATATTTTGATTATTTAAAATGTATGTTTGAAATACTTCAACGATTTTTCGAAATATGAACTTCATATGAATTGAAAAAAATCTTTCGATATAAATATTATTTCAACAGTGATGCGAATAATACCTATTTTCCGCCCGCATGAAAGCTGACGATATGAGGAGTATGCACTCGGTTATAGACTTTAATTCGGGATAGTCGTTTTTTACACTAGTATCATAATGTATGAAATTATCGGTGGGTAGAAATTAGTCATTATCGTTTATAATTTTTTTCTTTGAAATTAACGATATACATATACACTTTAAAGAAGCCAAAATTTCGAAATGTCAGTAAAACACATTTTTTGCATTATGGCGTAATAAACTTTCATTTAGCTACCTTAGGTAAATGCTGCACTTTATAACCACTCAAGGTCTATTACCATATCGTACATCATCCTAAAAGTAATGTACCTTTTGTGGTTTCGAGTAAATGCGTTGCCTATGATTTCGACAACTAATCTTCTTCGTAAAGTTTTTAATATTATCTGCAAATATATAAATACTAATTAACAACGGTTGGTCGTTATGAGTTTACACATAAATAATTCTTAAACAAGAAGTCATGTTAAAATGTACTCTTAATTCATGAATTTCATTCCCAATTGTTTTCTATTTTACGGTTTCAAGAACATGGAAGTATAAAATCACAATGTCCCAAAGAAAATTCTAGAAACGATTCTTATGAGATGCATACTCGCATGTCCTCAATGGTCTTATAAAATTTCTATGCGTATCTTTCGCTTCTCTCATCGCGTGATGAAATTTAAAAAATTGTTCGTTTAAAATTTATACACAATAATAAAAAAATAATAAAAATACAGTACGTTCATATTATATCATATAAAACTATAATTTAAAATACTTCTTATATATCAATATTTAAAAAACTTTAGATATCTTTATGTAGTACATTAAATTCGAATATTGGTTACCAACCGCTTTTATTTTATTCATGAATATATTGTCGAATATAAAAATAATATCTTTATAATCTTTTATTAGTAAATAAAATTTCACCTAGTACTTCCTAATATTTGATTCATGAACGTAATGTGTTTGACCAAAGCTAAAATTACTTTACCTTCCGAACAAAGTAGTGAACTATTAAATTCGAAGCACGGATCCGTCAGGTTTAACGGAAAACAACTACATTAATAAACATTCCTCTACCTTGTAGAAATATTACACCTCATTCTGTAACATTCTGCTTTTAAAACGTCAGTGTAAAATTTTCTGCTGATGCAAGATGCATAAAATTTTTATTACCTCGGTATGACAAGCACATTTCCTACAAATTTTGTAATTTAGTTGGAGTCTTATAGGGATCTCGAAAATCTTCTTTGAAAATTGACATTTTGTCATTTACATCTTTCGAGACTCATAGGGTTTCTGAAATGGTCACGAGATAATAGAAAATGAAAATGGGTGTTAAAAAATAATGTAAAATAATATAATAACAAATGGAATTAGGTAATTTTAAAATACCGAATTGTTTTCTACTTTATTTAACTATTCGATTAACAATATACACTAATAATGTTGCTGCTGGACACATTTGCCATTTAGAGTAAGATTTTTATAAATTTATCAGTATTTCTGAGTGAAATACGACTAAATTAGTATACAGGTAATACGCGTTGTCAATACCCAGATGAAGTCGATAGTAGACAATAAGTGTTATTTATTTATTTAGTAATTGCAAGTTACTTTAAACACTTAGGTCCCTGACGATTTTCTCATTTAATAGAAAATAAAATAACCTAAAGTTATATTTAGATATTTGAATCTATTAAAACAAATGTTGTGAGGACTGTATTAGTTATAGTTGAAGTGACTTCGTTAAATATAACTTGCAGATTTATTGAAATATTTCGAATGTCTATCTATTCGGACGTGTCACTTTCATGATATTATTTGTATTAAATTAGATAAAAACTATTAGTCTATAAATAAAAATACTGTAATATACTGTAAGTAATGTTTAAATTGATGATTGAAAATGTTCCAATGAAAAGGACATTTAAAAAATGATATAAACATGAACTTTCTGTATACATATTTTGAAAAATTACATAATTAAAAACTCATGAAATTTGGATAGTAACTACGAAAATTGTGTTACTGTAATCTGTGTTGTCAAACAGATAAAAAATGGGATAATTCTAAAATAATTGAAATCATGACACGTAAAATTATTAAAGTCATTCAATGTAAGATTGACTGCGCTGTAAGATATATATATATATAATTATTTCGATATTTATTTTGAACATTACATTTGTTGCTCGTCAAACGAGTTATGGTCAAACAACCTCAATATTCAAATGGCATATGTGCATGGAAAAGTGGACAACGAACCTATAAAAATGTTTCATGCCTTCAAATAGTTCCTCATAACATTGTTTTAGCTGAAATAATTGAATTAAATTTTTATTATTAAAAACAAGTGTAAATTAAATTTGATTACTGGAATGATGTTAATAAAACCGATTTCAACTAGACACACAGACCTACATTCTCGTGGTTTGCAGTCCATCCATAACGACATGTCTATTAATCTTCGAAAATCCTATACCTAGTACTCTCGTAGATCTTCCTCCTTTGACTTTGACTACTCTCTCTGTAGTAATAATGTTCCTATAGATATTTCGATGTTGTACTCTCGTGATGTAGTATTATCATTTAAACCCCCTATTGAGGAGATTTCAATGCGTGATACCCGAATTGTTAACTATATTAAACGGTAATATCGTCGATAATACTTCTGTTATTGTCTATGTTTATAAAACCTTCACTTATAGTTTCGTACATGGAGAATGATTCTTGGAAATTTTACCCCTGCAGGTGGTAATTTAGGGACATACTTGCAGAATGAGAAATATTGCTGTTATTTCTTGTAAAAATTAGTAGTTTTTAGAAGTTTATTGTTTGAATATTAATAATTCCAAGATCTTCTAGTCCAAACATTACCATCTGGAATATTAAAATATCCTATAAAATATTCCTCCGTGTAGTTAGACCTCCTTCTTTAGGCACAGATTAGCTACTCTAACTCTTCTTCAACAAAACACTAATTTATGACACAAGATTTTAAAATATCATGTATTTAAATCATGAAAATGCTGTGATTTCTACCTTCTTAAAATGAATTTGTGCATTTCTACTAATTGAATTAAACTACTAAAAACTACTAATGTCACTAGGACACCTCTGTATTTGTTTATAAGTGTCTAATGACGCCAAAGCTCAGGTGGATTCCACCTTCATAAACTGTAGGTCCCGTCGCGATTTAGTCCCATATGGGTTCAGAAAAATCGACGTAAAATAATATAAAAAAAAAAAAAATAAATAAATAAATAATAATAGAAAGAGTAGAGTTTTAGTGACTAATTGAGTTAGGGAAATTTGTGCTTAAAAAGGAACGTATTCTTAAAGTTACCAAACTGAATGTAGCTTTAAAATCTATTTTGCAGTACATGTAGGTTGAAAAACTAAGTGACAAATGTATCATTCATATTAATATAGCAATTCGAGAGACTTTTTTTTTTTTTTTTTTTATTTGAAGCTTTTTCAACCCTATTTGGGTCATTTGGCTTTACATTGGTGGTATTTTACATCTAAATTTACATATTTGCGCAGAGCTACATTGTATTTAAAATTATATTTCTAATTTACATTGCTGAAAAAATTTTAGGAGATTAGTACACATTCGATCGTTCGGTTTACTAAGAATAGAGCTCGTTATCATCGGCAATTGCATTTTGTTTTTCCGTAACTCAATGATTAGTTTCGCTCGTTGTTTATTGTACAAGCATTGCCATACAATATGGTCGAGATCTTGAATGCCGTTTTTACATGTACATTGGGCGTCGAAAACCATGTCGAAAGACTGTATTTCCGGTTTAAAATATAGAATACCTTATTGATATAGAGGAACAATCAAATTTAACAGTTTTACCACATCTTTGTTCAGAAAACTATTCTTTAGAACCTTGTATAATCTTCGACAATACAAATTATGAAAACAAATAACTACTTCAAAGAGTAAAACATAATTAATGTTTAAGTAGTAGAACGGTGCTACTAATTGCAATTAGGATGATCTCACCTAAACATATAACTAATTAAAATAGTAAAATACCATTAACCCTAGAACACGCACGCGAAAAAACTTTGGTAAACACGCACAGGGGTCACTGCGACCCCTTAGGTTTTTAATATAACTATATTTCCGTCAATCATGATCAGATTGAAAAGTTTTATAAGACTTTTTTCTTCGTTATGGTCTCAACTTTAAGTAGAATTTATTAAAAATTTATTCTGAATAAATGAAAAAATTTTAGAATTGAAAATATCAAACAAAATTACGAAAAAATTGGAAAAATATGATTTTTTTCACATTTCGTAAAAACAATGATAATATAATATTTAATAACTTTAATCGATCATTTCGTCAAGTCAGTAGCTTAAACTTTAAGAGTATCATGGCGATATATCAAGATTTTTCAAAAAGTATAATTATTTTGACATATGAAATTCATAAATTTTCGTAATTTCAATTTCCTCTAAACACGTTGCTTAGAATTTTGTTTCGGCTATGACACAAATAAATAATTGTTAGATCGTAAATACATGTTTATTTTAATCATTATTACATTATAAATGTATAGAAAAGATAATTCTGTGGTGCATCGAGGGAACAAGCATTACGGAAGATGACGAATACAGCCAGCACGTACTTTTGCCCGGTGGTCAGCACACATATTGCGCTTGCATTTCAAACAAAACATGTTTCGTTTTTTTTATCTTTATCGTGGTCACACAATTGACATCTTTTTCTTTTAGACAAAGTTACGTAAATATTGAGTTAAATACTAAAAGTAATAAATATTATGATTAAATCAATTTTCAATCGACCGACGAAAACCTTCGATAAACCCGCACAGGGGTCTGGGTGACCCCGTCTAGAAAACGAAACGATTCCTATTCGAGTTTGCAACACAAATGAACAATGTTAATAATGGGAGGTCTTAATAAAGGTTATAAACATTTTTCCCCCCGCACAGCAGCGCCACCAACTTTCGCGGAATCCACGGGAAATCAATTTGAAAATCACAAGGGGGTCACAGAGACCCCTGTGCGTGTTCTAGGGTTAAAGATCAGACAAAGATTTTATCAAAAATTTAGTCGACCATGTTGGATCCGCCTGCACGAAAAAAAAATTATCTGGGTTCTTCGCAAAAACCAGGTTTCTGATAATCACAACTTCACAGGTTTGGGATCATCACAATCTTATTTTGTTTGTAACCTAAACTTCAGGCAACAGGGCCCATACATGGCGCTCGCTAGCACGAAAATCAATTTCTACCAGGGTTGTCGCGTATAAGTTTGGGGTTTAAATTCTCGGTTTGTGATTATCATAAACGTGGTTTTTGTGGAAAAATCTAGACAATTTTTTTCCTGGCGATTTCTGAAATTTTTAATTTAAAAAATCTGAAACCGGTTTTATAATCAGCAACATCTTATGCCTCAAATGTAAATAACGTGATGGTAGGAACAATTCGTGACTTAAAGGGTTAATAATGATTTTGGACCCCATTTTACCCTTTTAGGGGTTAAATTTTAAAAAATCTTTACTTACTTCCTGCATTCGTACATCGAAAATTTGTGTACAAAATTTCCTACCTTTGAGATTGAAAAGGGTGGGAAATGGTGACGTTTTTGCACATAGTGTAGATATATTTTAAAAAATGTATATAGTTGTTTAGTATTTATTTTATGATGTCAATACAGACTAGTTTCGATGATTTTTTTTTAAATAAAACAAAAATTAAAGAAATGGAAAGTGCGGTCAGTTATTTTTAGAATAATGTCATATTGAATATGACTGAAACTCTTTTGTATTTAAGATCTAGAAGAAACATACCGTGCAAAGTGCTATCGTAAAAAGCTTCCGTAAAAGTGATTTTTTCTAATATTTCACTTTCTTGTTTTCTTTGTCCGGGGACCGAGCTACATACGGGAAGATGAGGAAAAATTGAGAAATTTCGCCGACGTTGCTGTTAGCGGTAACGACATTTCGCCGTAAACACTGCGCGACAAGTTTTCGCGATCGCGTCGCTCTTCCCGTTGGCTGGCTCGGTCGGAATTTCGCATCGATCCGATAAAAACTTCATCGCTGGTAGCCATCGATCGCGGAAAAGCGATAAGAACCCTATTTAACGAAATTATTTTCACGCGATCGACCATTTTCAGCTCGCTTCACGGCAACGACATATCGGTCATACCGGAGGGAGCTTTCGACGACCTCAAGCACATTATGAACGTGTGAGTATAAAATTCAGCCAAACTATTTTAAACGGACACGAGTCCCGCGGGACTTTAATCCAGACTAATACAACAATGGGAACTTGTCTACAGCGCACTTGGGTCAAATCCATTGTACTGCGATTGCAATATGCGGTGGCTGGCTGAATGGGTGAAGCGGGATTACGTCGAGCCAGGGATAGCGCGCTGCCACGAGCCGCCGTCCATGAAAGACAAAGTCCTGTTGACGACGGCGGCGAATTTATTCCAATGTAAAAGTAAGTATATCTCGTAATACCTTTGTGCCTTAGCGCCAGCGCCATTATTATTTGCCTTTTCGCTCCTCCATTATCCCGCATTTCAATTTCAATCTCGGGAACAAACCTTCCGTTTTCGACGATTTAAGGCTATGCCATACGCAACGGATAACTTTAAACGATATTTATGGACAATTGACATTACCGAACGACACTCGTAAACTTTCCTCCCTAGGCTCACTCGTAATTCAGCATTGTTCGTAACGTTGTAACGCCTAGTTTCGATAACGTCAATATAATCTAGAACCTTTTAACAAAAGGTCCGAGAGAAATATGGATTATTCCGCCTGAATACTCAACTCTTTCTTGCTAAATTTCTTGGAATGAAAATTGAGCCACTCTAGTAAAAGAGCGAATTTACATTTTTAACCCCTAGAGACATAATGATACCACCCTCAGTTTCCAAATTTGTGATACTTACATTACAGTTAACGGATGCAGATAAGTCGTTTTACTAATTTCTGTTAGCTTAATGCCGAAATAACATATACAAAGACTAATAAGGCGTAGTTGTTTATTATTTAGGTTGTATAATTAAAATAATTTAACAAAAAAGTGAATAATTCGAAAACTGGTGCTATACGATTTTTAACATCGAATATTACAAATTCCAAATCAAACGAAGAGAAATTTCCAGATCTTGAATCAGGGTTTTGCTTCGTGGCTTTCTTATATTTTAAAAAAGCATAGTCTTCAACGAAAAAGGGGTGCACCTCAAAAACCCGACAAATCACAAAACACATTCATCAAAAGCCAGACATTTCAAAAAACAGGACATTTAAAAAAACACAGATTTAAAAAAACAGAATTTAAAAAAACAGGCATTGAAAAACCGGAAATTTCAAAATAATCCAGGGTTGACCTTCGAGTGACATATGAAATTAATCCCTTGGTTAAACATTTTTAACCATGAAATAACCTTCCGGTGAGACCTCAAGGTCGGCGACCCGAGATCTTTTTTGGTGAACCTCAAAAGCTCGACAAATCACAAAACAGACACTTTAAAACCCCGACATTTCAAAAAACAGAAATTAAAAACCAGACATTTCAAAAAACAGAAATTAAAAAACCAGATATTTAAAAAAACGGACATTCAAAAACCAGATATTTCAACAAAAAGACATTCAAAAACCGGCAATTTCAAAATAATCCACAATTGACCTTCAAGTGACCTACGAAATTATTCCCTTGGTCAAACATTTTTGACCATGAAACAACCTTCCAGTGAGGCCTCAAGGACGGCGACCGGAGATCTTTTTTTGGTGCACCTCAAAAGCCCGACAAATCACAAAACAGACACTTCAAGACCCCGACATTTCAAAAAATAGAAATTAAAAATCTAGACATTTCAAAAAACAGCCATTCAAAAACCGGCGATTTCAAAATAATCTGGGATTGACCTTCAAGTGACCTACGAAATTAATCTCTTGGTCAAACATTTTTGACCATGAAATAACCTTCCAGTGAGGCCTCAAAGACGGCGACCCGAGATCTTTTCTTGGTGCACCTCAAAAGCCCGACAAATCACAAAACAGACACTTCAAAACCCCGAAATTAAAAAACCAGACATTTCAAAAAACAAACATTACAAAACCGAACATTTCAAAATATAGACATTCAAAAACTGAACATATACAGACACCTCCAATTGGTGCGATTTCATTGGAAGGTCATTTCAAGGTAAAAAATGTTGACCAAGGGATTAATTTTGTAGGTCACTTGAAGGTCAAGTCATTTTGACGACCGGATTATTTACTAAGCATATTTAGAATTCAATCATTAATTACATTTACGGAATATGTACATTTTGAAATTTCTGGTTTTTGAATGTCTGTATTTTGAAACGTCTGGTTTTGTAATGTCTGTTTTTTTAAATGTCTGGTTTTTGAATGGCGGGTTTTCAAACTGTCTGTTTTGTGATTTGTCGGGTTTTTTAGGTGCACCCCGAAAAAGCGCAAAAAGACGCTGTTGGAGGATGACCCCATGCTTTTAGAGGATAAAAAAGCTGTGAAAAAATGTATCACGCAAAACCATGATGCAAAACGTAGAAATTTTTCATGTCACGGGACATCAAATTGTGAAATTTGCGGATGGTCATTTCAATATCAGATTAGTTTTTAAAATTTTTGTATACCTTACTCAAACTACCACTTTGAGTAGGATAAAACTAACGTGGCATTTGTAATCAGCTACCTGGAACCGCCCCCTCCTCTCTCCCCCTCTAAGTACGAAATTTTTGTTCAAATTTGGGCTAATTCAAAATGGTTGTCTGCCATATTGGATATATTATTTTCAATTTAGTCAAACTTCTTAGTATTCAGTAGCCCAAAAACTTCGGAATTACGATTTTTACTTGAATTACGTAAATAGAAAAATGTGTGACAAAGGGTTAAACTTGAGTTTTCACTGTGAACATAACATTTCATCAATTACAGATTTTGATGTCGTGAATTTAATTATTATAATATGTTAGATTTAAGCATGTTTTATGCAATAACGTGTCAGACACGTAAATGTAACGGTTTAAAAATGTACACCTTTTCACATGGTACTTCAGCAATAATTATACAGGCCAACAACATTTTTACAAGAAAACTTGATAATATTTTATTTCAGAATCCCCCTATCATGTCAGCATTTTTTAATCAGCTTTTCAATTACTGTTAATTAATGTTCCTGAATATTCTTGAAAGCTAACCTCAAATTTGTATGATGTTTGCTTCTTAACCCTTTAAGGACCAAATGTACATAAATTTATCGTAATGTTGGGCAGTACTTTTTAGTAATAAACTGCAGTAGAAAAGTGTTTGGAATTGATGTTTTTATAGCCCAAACCGTGCTCTTTCAAATGACGCTTCAAAATATGCTGCAAATTTAAAAATAAAACAATTACTAGCATTTATTTAACAAAAATCTTTGTTGTCACTTATCGTTATTTTGTACCATTTCCCATATTGGATTACCTCAGATATTTACAAATATCGCATACAGATTTTTCGGGGTCACTGGTTCCAAAATTGAAAAAATTATAAATATTCAAAATGGTAGATCGACCCTAAAAGGGTTAACATATAACAGCATTAAAATTCGTAGTTAATAGCAACTCTTTTGTGTTTATTAACTTAATTGCATCGTGATCATGTTATCGACATGATTTTTCAGGTTAGGAAAAATTTTTTTAAATTATCATCTTAAAATTGTATAATTACCCCGAAAACCGGTATATAAAACATCATTTGAAAGAGAAAGACTTCTGCTGTGAGATCCTGTTTGTACATTTTTGTGAAAACTCAACCTGTCGTGCATATTTAACCTTAAAAATGAGCAAATATGCATGGTGAATAAATGTTTTTATGCATCGTATCAAAGACGCCAGTTTATGTTTACAATTGTTAATAATATTATACTAAATTTCGAAATTGTACATTCTTATGCTACATTAGTAAGGGAACACCTTAAAAACTCTAAAGTTGTAACATAATTTAATTATCTACAACATGAAATCCACCATTTTTAAGTTGTATTTTTTAACTCTGTATCGCCCAAATGTATAAACTTTCTTCATGAAGTTTGCCACTATATTTTAGCATTAAAACTGTACTTTAAAAATTTGACACTTATTTCTTATTGACCAAGAACCGCTTTTTGCAACAATGTATGTCAAAATTTTTCAAATTCTAAAATAAAAAGTGTTACACTTTAAAAAAAAAAACATTTTTGGTTTTAATGTTAATTTAAGAAATATCATGTCAAAAATGAATTTATTGTCAGATAAACTATTTCGGAAGAACCATTAGAAAACATTTAATATGGCGGATACAAAATGGCGATAAAAGTGCATTTTTATTACTAGTCAAAATGTTCAAATTGCAAAACAAAAATGACTTTTCATAAACCTTGGTCGCTGATTACAAATCAAATCTGAAATACTGCTGCGTAGGAATTTTATGCAGGGTTTCTAAAATCCATAATGAATTACCTAAAATAGTGAATTCAAAATGGCAGAGGACGTTATCAAAAAACTACCAAATGTAATTTTGAAAACTTGGTTACTCAAGAATTTTGGGATCGGTGATTACATACTTCGCGTAGGGGTTTCACAAAATTAAGAAATTTCTCTTTCGAAAACTCGACATTAGTAGTTGTCGATATATACGATGTATCCGCCATTTTTAATTTTGAAAAACTGTCACAATTCCTCAAATATTATTCATATTTACTACATGCATATTTATTATTACCTTTAATAGTTTTAACAAATAATGCCATAAACGAGAACCTTATTTTTTTAAAGAGAATTATCAATATAGGTCGACGAAAGTTATTACACAGAAAAAGCTAGTAATAATTCGAAACTTCACGACTAACAAAGATGACGATGAAGTGGCATGAAGTCCTCGTTTGTTCCCTAGGGAGAAAGCTTACTCGAACCTCGTCGCATCGTGATTTGAAAAATCTCTTTCTCTTCGACCTAGTTCTGTAGACATGTTTTAATCACTGACATGTAATATTATATAGGTTTATAATTACGCTAAGTTCCGATTCAAGCGAGTGTTCTGTTAGCGAGCGAAGCTCGGGTCTTCTCCTTAGGGAGTTGAAGTTTACTCCTTAGCCAAGAAGCATTAAGTAACCGCATAACAACAAACTTAAAAATCAGTTTGCTGTTGTTTGCTATATGTCTTTAATTTATTGAAATTATTATTGAAATTAGTTAAGTAAAATTATTATTTTAAAAATTTATCACCATAAAAATTAAATGATTCAATAACAAAAAATCGATTCAGTATCATTTTTAATAAATTAAACTAAACAAAAATTTAATGTCTTGTATTCAATGTTTAATTCGTGACAAAATACATTTGAGTTATTGAAAAATGATAAAAATAGGTAAAACTAATGATATATGTCACCTTGATATTGTCAGTTGAGTATATAACATCACCTGTGGGGTCAATTGATGCTCGTTAACGCGAACTGTTGTCTCGTCTCATAAAACAATAAAAATTAATTCCATTTATTTCTTATCAAATAACAGCCCTTCAGGCATTCTCAAGATGAAATAAGAAATCGAATGTAATTTAGTACATCAAGCGTCATTTTATTTTAAACTATAATTACTTTCATTATGATGTTACGAAAATAGCAGATTGGCAGATGGAATGACATTTTTTATATGATAATTGTTTCATGAAATGGTAAAACGTTATAATCGGGTCAAATGTGATTTATATGCACTGCCGGAATCGTAATTACGTATTATTTGATTAGTCGCAAGTATTTCTTAGTTTTAATGAAATATTTTTAAAAATATTTAATCTATTTAACTTTCTTCAATATATTGTATAAAAATATATCGTAATACAATTTTAACGAATATAATTCTTGGAGATAGTCAAATGGATATTAAAACGAGCCCGTTTGAATCTACCAAAAATTGTTCACTGAAAATATACAAAACCAAACATTTAAGAATACCTAAAAACCCTGAAAAATGAAGAAATTAATTTCAACTAGGCATATATGATCAAATCTTTCATGCATTTAGAAGTAAATGAAGATTTTCAATATATGGAATTCTATTTACAAAATGCAATTTTATAGAATGCAAGTAATCGCCGTAGTTAGTATAATGGAGCCTTTAAAAAATGACCAGAGTTACTCGCATGTTGACAAATGTACCCGACCTAAATGCATAAATAAAAAATGATCGCGATATAACCAAATGCTTTGAGGTACTTGCAGAGTAATGTCTGTCCATTTTTTCGTTCTATTATTTCGTAAATAATTCTATCCATTTGCTAGACACTATTATCGGGGAACAGAAAATATTTGTCTTTTTAACACTGCGCTGTATATTAGTTTTTGACGCAGTGATATTGTACAGACAATATTTTAAATTGTATATTCAGTAATTTATTCATTTTAAACAAGAATTGAGATTTAATCTATTTATTAAATGAATCTGTGAAATATATAATTTAATGAAATCCGACAGATTTCGTTTTAAAAATTAGTATTCATGTAATGAAAATACAGAGATGTTTCAAAATTTTTACGTTTTAGATGACATATCATAATTACATTCTCACGTAAACTTATATGACGATCAAGCTATGATTAGTGGAACTACATTATTTAGAAAATTAACTAGTTATATTTATTTTATGGTGACTTTGAAAATTATAATAAACTCATCCCAAGTCACTTGTTTTGATGCCTTCTGGTTAACAATGTAATATTTTCAATTAGTAAGTTAATATAATTATCTATTTAAGTTCAATTCTTCCGCCATTAAAATTTATTCAATATTTTATTACTATTACTCTTATAAATGACTTTTATTTTTATGGTATTAAAATTGCGTTCCAGCGATTTATACAATAAACATTAAATACAATACAAAATGCATTTATAGCAAAATGCAGTATATAACACGAAGCACAAAATACATCTACAATTTTCACTTGAATAAGTTTAGAAAAATATTTACGTATTAATGAAGGAGTAAACAATTTTTTAAAAGTTGATTACTGTTATTTAAAAGTTGAATTTGTAAATATGCTTCATAAATACTAAAAGTTTTCAAAAATAAGAAATAAAACTTCACGAAAAAAAGTTTTTTGGATTTTATACATTTCTGCAAAACTTATTAAAATAACAAATTACTTATATAGACCTGAAAAGACTGTTGCGAATTCTATTATATTAGATAGTAGTTTGATTATATTCTTGTATTATTTAATAATGGAATTGTCATGGTACACGTCTTGGTCAAAATTACTAAAAGTTCTGTTATTTTCGTTTTTTAACGAGTACAATATTAATAATAAGAATAATAATGGTTAAATATTGAATTAAGGCCCGATTTGGAATTCGAGCAACAGAAATTAATTAAAAAAGAGATCCAAATTTGTATAAAAATTTTGTGTCTTTCACACAAGAATTGGCTGTTTTCATGAAAATAACTATTGCGGAATATTCAGATGCAATACTTTTTTTGTCGATAACTTTTTAAAACCAGTGATTATCAAATGTTATCAGTGGATGACTAGCTTTCAATTAATAATTCACATTACCATGTCACAATGAATACTATTGTCATTCCACATCCTGTTCAGATAAACTATAATAAAATATATTGATACTAGATATTTGAAAAAATGTGAATTGAACATCTTTAAACTGTGCAAAATTATTAACAAAAATTCGGACACCTAGTTAACAGAAGATGTTGACTAAAGCTGCTAACTATTCGTAGTACCATCCTGCAAAAAATTAAACTTCAATAGATCGCAAAAGAACTTTCTTAAAAAGGACACTACAAAGAGAGAAAAAAAGGGGTTAATGCAACCATAGGAAAAAGGTAGAAATTGTTATAACATCTAATTACAGCAGAATTAACAACGTGGAAAGTTATCATTGATAGTACGTTACTTCCGCAATTCAGAATCTTGGACAATATACCAGACTATATCTATTTTTACTAGAACAATTTTCATTACGAGAATATTTTCGTTTAATCCAATATTATGACTAAATTGATTCTAATCAATAGATATAGCTGTGAAAAAAATCTGTGTTACTACTGAGGAATATTTCAAGTGACTATTATGTCTGCCTTATTGCCGAGTTAGATTGAGGTTATGAACTCTACTACATATTTAAAGATGGGAAAATAGTAAGTGGAACAATATTAAGAAACATTTAAGATATTTTTCACATTATAATGTTTTTCTCAAGATTATTTCAAGATGTTTACGAAATCTTTTTGACCTTTTTCAGTCACAAAAAAGAATGTTTTAAAATTCTTCATTTTCGTATTTTTTATAAAAAATGATTTAATTAAGATAATTTTAGTTTTTGGGTTTTTATTTTTCTGAATAAGATGAATAAGATAAATTATTTTTAACATTGAGCATTTATTAGAAAGGAATTCCATTTTAACACGATAGCTGTTAATAATTTGCTTAAAATTTCTATAAGTTCTATCAATATTCCATCATTGAGTTAGTAATTTGTTATTTGGGCGCGGGCTGAAAAACCGACAAAACAAAAAGCCAATAGTCAAAAAGAGTGCTAGTCGAAAAATTGACAAATCAAAAAGCCAATAGGTCAAAAAACCGAAAGTAATAAAACCGAGAATCGAAAAGCCGACAGTAGAAAATCTATATTTGAAAAATGGCTGTTTGCTTGTCAATGTGTGTATTTTGTTATCTGTCGGCTTTATGATTGTCGGTTTTTTGATTTTTCGACCCGAGCCCAAAAAAACAGACACATTGACGAGCGGACAATCATTTTTTCAAGTGTCGGTTTTTGACTACAGTTATTTACGTTCACGGAGCTGTACTAACCGAAACCTAGAATACTAAGTCGTATTTTATTTATTTGTTATACGAAACAAAATAGTTAGCACAACATTTTTGCTCCTACTGGAAAAAGTAATAAGGATAGTCCAGCTACATTTTTTAGTTGCCTTTACTATTTTAGGTTAGCTATAATTCTTAATAATTTTCATTGTAAGAATAACTCCTTTTACTTGAAATTACGAATTTCAATTTTACAGATTTGTAAAACTACAAAAAGTAGTTACCATAACTACAAAAAAGTAGTAAGAAACAGATTTTATAATGTTTGATAGTTAGTGTAACCATTTAAAATTAGTAACAAACATTGGTTATAAGATCTACCACGTTTGCATCCTCCTACTACTTTTGTCCTCCATTACTTCTACGTAGTTGATGTAAATCCTAATTAATAATGATCCTAATTAAAACGGATTTTTTACGGGTTTCCAAAGAAAACTTCAGTATAATTTTTTTTTTAAATTTTTGAACTTTATTCCGCTCGAAAATATTGACTGTTTATAACAATTAATAATAACAGTAAAGAAATATAGCTAAATTGGCGTATTTTTGTTAGAATAAACATTTTCTGTAACCGTTGAATATATAAAAAACTACCTTACTTTCAGAACTATGAATGTTTTAAGTATGGCAAAATGCGTCAAACAGTGAAAAATGTTGCGACTTTGAACAATCGTTTCTCCATAACTTATCTCCAATTACTGACAGGATCATATTTCAGTGTCTTTTAACAAAATTGTGAACTCAACTCGTTTCCCTTAAACTGGAATGGCTCAAAAATATAAAAATGAAACAATTTTATAGAAATTTGGCATTAATCTAAATATCAGTCTGGTCCACAATTATGTGAAGTGTCTATTCTCTGATTGGTTGATCCAGAATATATTTCAGGTGCTTCACATATACTACGATTTCTATCATTATTACATTTTTAATAGGTCTTGTACTCCGAAATTAGTGAAAAGTGGGTTACTATTTGAAATTAGTAACAAAATTGACTAAATATTGGTCAATTTCTATTAATTGATCGAGTAACATAATTTGATAACTTATTCAATTAGTTAAAAGTGACTAATAATTAGGAAATTTTTTTTCACTATTTTAAATAGTAACCCACTTCTTACCAATTCAAATTTAGAGAGTAGAAGGCAAAGTTTACTAAAATTTACGTCAGAAAATCTACAAACATTTTTTGTCGTAAGCAAACAAATGTACATACAGAACAAAGAGGTCATCCTTTTATATTCACAAGACTGATCTCGTCATACATTCACGTATGCTACACAAGTAACAGCATAGTTTCATTATCCGCGTCATCGACGTCCCTCGCGCATGGAACACAATTATACGGGATAACATCGTAGCGTAAAGATGCATGAAGTTTTAATAAAATCACGACAAGCTTAATTAATGCAAACAACATAATCGTATTCGTCCCTTGACGAAATTCACGACATATGTCGCATGGAGAATTTTTACGTTCCCGAGATTCGAATCCAGTAAAGATCATTCTTGATAAGAGAAACCCTATACCCTTGTCATCCTCTCCAGAGCGTAAAAAAGTCCGAGTGGTTCACTATATAAACACCAGGTCCCAATTATTTTGTGGCATATAATTCTGACAATCACTGCCGATTACGACTTACAACCGAGGCGAGAAACATTTTCGGCATCCACAGAACGACTTTTCGCGACTTTCTCCCGGTTTATAAGGTCCTGGTCGTAAAGAACAGCATAATAAAAGTAAATTAAACCACCCGTCCAGGTTTCATTTTTTATACATTTTTTTTTACGAGGCTCATGAGGAAACTCAGTTTTCCCCCCTTGAAGATTCAGCAAAAAAGGGCGTTGGACCGTTGGTTCATCGGAGCGCACGCGTTACAAAAAAAAAATGCTCGTCTAAGATATAACGCGCTTGACAAATTTCGTGAGATATACGCGTGATAAGTGTGAAATATGAGATGTGTATCGCGTTTTGGAATGTCTGACGTACAAAGTTTGAGGCGGAATACGTATTGTAGCTGTAATGCGAAAAGTTTCTCACGCTTTAGGTATGAGGAATGTTTACAATTGCTTTTGGTTACTATGAAAACGACGAGTTAAGAGTAACTTTTTTTTTCAATTTTGTCACTTTTTATTTGGGTTTGAAGAGTTTATGTGCAATAGTTTTTTTTTAAAGGATCGTGATATTGGTTTCATACGAAAACAGAGACTTTTCAGTAAAACTGTAATCGAGATTATGTTACTGGTATACTGACTTTAGTCAGGAGCTATTGTTTATTTAGTCTGGCGTGAATTAAAAACGAAGAAGAAAAAAATATGATTTATTATTGATGTACGACGACAATCGCCAAACAGTTTCAAAACTTGAAGTAGAAAGCAATAATTATTACATTGATAATTAAGGAAGAACGTCACGAAAAAGGTAAACCTAAATTAAAATTAGGATTTAATTTTATATAAGTGTAGAAATTTAAATAATCTTATGACAAAAGATTGTCTTAACCAAATATGAAAAAAGCAAAAAAGTTAGCCGTTAACTTCGTTATTTATTTCTTGAAAATCATTTTTGACCTACAATTTACAGTTCTAGTGGGAAATAAATATAGGTTTTTATATATGATTATTATACAAAAATCCATAACAAGTTATGAAGATCTATAAAAATAATAAAATAAAATGAAAATGAACTGCTTTATGCACAAGGTATCGTTATAATTCTTTTGGTAACTATTTATATCCCTAGTATCACAGATTTGTTTATTCATTTATGTCAATTTTTATTAATATTTCGTAAGATTTTGTAAAAGAGTCAGGAGTTACTGTCGATGTAATCTGGATTTAAATACAATGGTGGTATTCGAAATCATCATATTTGATTATATTACGTTAAAAATAATAATAAAAATAATATAGGAATAATTATTTACTGTCAATCATTTGAATATGTTAAAATATAAAAATAACAAAACTTAAGTCGAATAAAAGCTTATCAATGTCAGGTTAAAGTAGATGAAAAATGGTACAAAAATTAATGACCACAACATCTAACATTCATAACATAATAATTTTTCTAATCTAACAAAAATTATGAAATGAATTTAATTCACGAATGGATCCATTCATTAGCAAATCGATTTGCTAAAATTTGATCGATTAATTAAAAAATGTTATGCATGACCTTATCTGAACAAAGTATAATTTTCACAAGAATACAAGAATTAAAAAATTATTCAAATGTGACAATGTTGATTCAAAGTGAATAATGAATAAATATTCGTTAACAAGTATAATAACCATTAACAATCATTGTACAAAAACAAAGAGTTCAGGCAATTCTCGAAGACAACTTAATGAAATATGTCTAACAGAGACAAAATATTGTAAAAGGAGAGCGAAATTTTTGGTTGCAAAAATTCAAACGGATGGTTCTTACTGAATATTCAGTAGTAAATGTTATTTAGAAAGATTTAGTTATTAAATATTCGTGTATAAACTATACGTAGTTTGAAATGTGATAATAATATATTTAATTTCTGACATTTTCTAACTAAGTCTAGTGTACGTTTTAGTATTAAATATGAAATATTAAATCAGTGTAATAACTATTAATAATCATTGTCGAAAAAAACAAAGAGTTCAGACATTTCTGGAAGATAATAATCACTTAATGAAGCATGTCTAATAGAAACAAAATATTGAAAAAAGGAAAGCGAAAATGTTGGTAACTACTAATAGTCGAGTCATGCTTTAAAAGAAGTTTTAAAGTGGTAAATGGATAAATAAAAATCTATGTTGAAAAATATAAATTAAAAATTATTGTAATTGATTTTTCAAAATTTAGTATCTGTAACTACATTTCTAACCATTATAGATAATATCTTATAATACTCAGAAAAATTCATCGAGAATTGATTGAAAACTTTCGGAAATAACAAAAATCATTTACTTCTGAAAATTCAGTACTTGATTCTATGTTTATTATCAGTTCTTCTGTATTTTTTAGGGGATTCATTATAGTGGTCAAAATTGTACTAACAGATCCCGAATTGTGATAAACCGTTTCCATCAGGTTTAATATATATTTTTACATATATAACTCATCAATTGAGGATATTATAACTCATGTAATGGACAACTGTATGAAATTTAGTCGAAACTAATTAATTTTAGTTGCAACAATTCAAAACTCGTCGACTATAGCAATTATAAACTAAATATTTATAAGTGATTTATTAAGACAGAAATATTAATATGGAGCAAGATTTCATCAACAAATAACAAAATTAGAGCGACGTAATTGCACCTGATATCAAACAATGAAGTTTGAGTAATGAGACTACGTCTAGATCTATCTCAAACTAGGTAAAACTTTTACGGAAATGTACGGATTCATAAAAAAGTTCTTGTGAAGATTGTCTATCTCATACGGAAGTTCATGAGTGGTCTCATTACTGTTGAAAGAACGCGGTGGAAAAGTAAAGACAATGTCGAAAAGGTTGGAAATTATGGCACATGCTGCGACAATTTTTCGAGGTTACATTGAAAATTTTGGTACAGAGAGATCTGGTAACAAATATTAAAACACTGAAAGGAGTTCGTCAACTTTTTAGCTTGTACTGAGATATGAAGCTTTTTTAAAATTGCAACAAATGAACAAAATATTAAACAAGTTTGGAAATGTGACACAGGCAAATCTAAAGAAAATCATTTTGGTTTATTTACATCATACACAAATGTTTGATTATATTATGCAGGAATAGTTTTCTCCATAAAATCGAATTAATTATATTGGTGCTTAATTGTTTAAAGCGATTGATACTCATGGATCATTTATCACAGACTTTTTCTTGTCAAAAACTTAAAATCACAATTGAATGACATCTCTTTGAAAAGCGTAGATGTTATAAAAAGAATTGACACAATAATTTTGAAAGCGGTTCTAAAAATCTGGACGAAAAATGTTGTTTATTTATTTATTTATTATTAATATACGGACCAAATGATTCTTAAAAATGTTATGATGAATTATTAAAAATCAAAGACGTTGTATCAAACCATAACAAAACAAATGTTTTTAATAAAATTCAATGACGAATTTTATTTTTCTACAAACTACGTCCGAAAATATTGTATTATAGAAATTCAGTATTCCAGTACTTATAGATTATTAAGTAATACAATTAAAAGGAAAGTCATTGAGTATTCAAGAGATAAACTGTATAATCATGATTCAATCGATAAAGAGTTTGAACACATGATTGACCAGATGGCGTGATTTTTATTTAAAATTGGTAAATATTATTGAACTCAAACAGATAATTTAGGGATAACTAACTGAAGTAGGAATAAATATAAAGGTTAAAATTTAGTGGTACCTGCTTCATTTTTTGTCGGCTTTTTGATCGAGGGTATTTTGACTATCGGTTTTTCGACCCACACCCAAATTTAAAAAACCGACAATCTTTAATCCATTTTTCATTTGTATATCAAGACCTTGTAAACGTAAATAAAAAGTGTGTCGGTTTGTTTACTTCAGTTTTTTTACTTTCGGTTATTTGACGAGTAGATTTCTTGGGGAGTGTGTCAAGAAACTGACATATCGAAACACCGACAAATCGAAAAACTGTTTCAGTAATTTAATTATTTGATTGTTATGCTTTCGGTTTTTTAAATATCAGTTTTTTGGTTTATCGGCTTTTTGACCCACACCCAACTTTTAGATTCTGAACCGTTCGGTTTTTTGACCTGTTGGTTCCTTGAATTGTGGGCTTGTCTACTCGTGCTCGTTTATTGTTAAAATGAATTTTCCAAAATTATTTAAAATCTATGATGGAAAAATATATTACAATCAACTGCTTTTCTCTAGTAGTTATGAAAATATACAAAATCATCGACGTAACTAGATCTATATGCCTACGAATGTTGATAAGTGACCCACAAAAAAGGTTGATCCATGAAAAACAACCACAAGTAAATATTGCATATAAAAAATATATACAAACACTTTCGATAAAAGTGAATGCAAAGTGATACCAATTAATATAAAAATCTAGTTAACTAAAAAAAAAAATATTATGAAAAGGTAAAATCCTATGAATTCAGTTTATCTCAGGATTAAAATAAAACTATACAGTAAATAAAATTACTATCTGCCAAACGTAATTTCCACTGCCAACTTTTTACGAGATTAAGAACATGATGACAGACATTGATTTGCAGATGTAAATCATACAAACACACTCTCATATTTTCTGAATTATTCCTAATATAATAACAATAAAGAAACCATCAATACAAAAAAAAACAATCATTAAAATTCGTTCCGCAAGTATAAAGAATAATCAATAAAATAAATATCAAACAATTTCACAAAAATAAACCGATTACACGTACTTAATGAAAGTAAACAACAACAAAGCAATAAAACTAAAGAGCACATTTCCGCGAGTACTTTCCCCCAAAATCCTTTTTTTCTACAACAGCAATAACATTCCCTTGTAAAATCGACTTCGAATTCACCGACTTTCCCGAAACAAAAACCGTCAACTTGAAATAAAACGCGGAAAACTCCTTCGGAACTATCCTTGCGGGAAAAGTGGAGTCGACCGCGTCGGGGGCGTACAAAAAAAAAACTATGGGAAATTGTTTTCGTACTGTAGCTTACCGCGTTACGCGAAAAGTTTTTTTAGGGTGTCGGAAACCCTTGAAAAGTTTCTCGAAACATACACAAACACATACGTAGATTGAACCACCCTGGCTTTTTCCCGCAGATGCACATCCTGAAACCGCTGGCACGCTTGGCGCTTTTTATTTTACATTTTTGGCGCCCGCCGTCAAATAAATACTAAAATTTCTCATTAATCGTAGACCTTTCTTCCGCGCAGCCAAACAACAGCCAGCCGAGGTCCTCGCAAAATGCAACGTGTGCTACACTGCACCGTGTCAGAATGGAGGATTCTGCGAGGCATTACCGAACAAACAGTTTCGTTGCAAATGCGCGCCAGGATATCACGGGGACAGGTGTCAACATAAAATTGACGCGTGCTATGGAAATCCTTGCCGGAACTCCGGAACTTGTAAAGTACTGGAAGAAGGAAGATTCAGGTGAGTCTCATCTTATGTCATCTACTTCTCTAACGTTTGACATTTTGTTGACTTATTTATGTAGTAAGTTTGTAGTGGTTGTAGTCAGTTTGCACCTACAAATTTATTTTTTGTTTTATTTGTAGAGCAATTTTTTTTAAAATTTGGTCTATTGATTTTGTTTGGTAGTTTTGATGCATATACACAACTCAACTTTTAGTGATAGAATCAGTGGACTGTATTTTTCTTTGATATGTTACATAAATAGTGTGTTCCAAGAGACTGACCCGACACTCACTAATTTTAACTTAAACTTTCGCGAATGTCATGTAGTTTTTCCAAATTTTTTTATTATAATAATAATATATGTGTATATAAAACCACACTTACACGGGTGAGGCACACTTGGACAACAGAAAATACACTTAACGATTACACAGATTTAATAGTTGTACGATACAAGTTTGTGACAATACTTAAAAAATATGCTCATGCATGGAATCTTTTATGTCAGTAAATAAATCCAATGTTCGGAAATTCGACAAAGATCAAATGTACTATTAACATTTGAAGGAATTATTCGGTGGTTTTTAGACAAAACTTCAGAAGGGTAAGTATACTAATATATAGGTGAAAATAAAAAAGTTGGATAATATATGTCCCCGGCATATTACTCAATTATGCGAGTACAGTAGAGTACGATATATTTACCCACTTGGTTCCTCGCCCCCTCTCCCGTATCGTTATATTTATCAAAAGAAGGGGGTCGCCGCTTCTCCCACTCCCCGTAGTCGCGTTATGTTCATGACGTCATATCAGGCCCTTCCTGAGGCCCCAGCCCGTAAGGTGGGGGAGAAAGAAAGCGGCGACAGTTAATTTTTAACTATAATCAACCTGGCAAATATGATGAGACGTAAATATATCGAGATACAGTTATACCGGGACTCTACTGTAGTGATATTATTAATATAAATGAAATTTCATAGCGTTTAGTAGTACCTTTCTTTTCTTATAAGCTCTCAACCCGAAACCTTATTCGAAATATTCGAAAATGTCATTCGGTCCTATGTCCCTTAAATCGATTTCTCAAATTTGGTTCAGTGTATTTTCTCACAATAACTTTATAATTTAAGATCTTAGCGTATATTTGTTCAGAATTAATCGTAGAATTAAATGTCCCCGAGAGTACATGTCATCCGGTCCTTTGATCCGGGCTTTTTTCTGTTTATAGAGTGTACTTCTCCGGAAATAATTCTTGTTAAATATGTCGCGTTTTACTATATTTTAAATTCCGGTATTTAATTTATATATAGATTATACAATTGTTAAAAAAAAACACAAATGTGTTATCTAAAAATTTCTTACATCAATGCAATGTCACCGGGTCCTGTTAATTTACGTATTACGTAGACGCACTTTAGTGGTTCTTCTAACTGAAAAAGTTAAGCAAACATGCTAACTTGGTATCTATAAAATTCAGTTTAGATTTGTTATTTATATTTATATTTAAAGCTTTTCCATTTTAAATAAATATATAAAATAAAATATCATCGGATCTCTTAACGCGTTAACCTGTCAAACGGAACGTTTCCTGGTGGATGTTAAAAGCAGTTGGTATCGATCTTCACCTAAACCTATGAAATTAATTTTAACATGTCCAGGTAAGATCATTTATTTAAACATAAAAACGAAATTATGAAAGTCTTTTTCATACCTTTTTAAAACAAGTATTGAAATATGAAACTACGATACGAAAAATAAACAAAATGACATTCTAATATGTTATCGAAGAAATTAATTCATTTATAATCATTCCTAAAAAGTGTAAACGTTGATTGCGAACAAAAGAAAATAAAAATTGATTACAAAACGCGCTTTGCATTAATAAAAATTATTTAGTAAGTAAATTTTAAAGAAATTTTGTTCTTCATTTTATATTTTGAAATTTGTATCTATGTTGAGGTTGCGGAGATTAAATAAGCTCGAATCGAAACAATTTTAGACTAGTTAAAACATTCTGGGTTTAACAAAACGGTAAGCAGCTTAGTTTATGGTAAGCAGGTAAGCAACTATATTAGTTGTATTTCGGATTGTGATTCGCCCCAATCGTTCCGCCATTTTAAAATTGAAAATTCTGACTTGAAATTAGTAATCAGTAACCTCAAAAACCCTTCACAACAATTTTTAAATGAATTGAATGTACTATAAAAATCGTGTCACAATAGCGTTAAAAAATATTTATTAAACATTTTCCTGAATTATTTCACCTCGCATAAACATTTTCTATTACTTAGTACAATTAATATAATCAGAGAAAAACATTATTTTGTGTTGATTTATCATATTAATTTTTTTTTTCTAAACCATATTAGATTTTTGCAACTTTTTCATATTCACCCATATACAACATAATTCCAGTTGGAAGTGCAAAATTGTTATTAATATTACCATTACTGATGAACAATAAATTATATTTTTTTAGAATCTTGTTCGTAAAATATTTAAGCGTTCTTTAGACATTAAAACAGTTTTCTAGTCCCGCAAACATTTTTATTATCTTATTCATGATTAAGAAACAGAAATACTTTACTACATATTTATTCGTTGGTCGGAGAACTTTCAAAACGCTATTAATTAACTTTTTTGTGTGTATTTACTAACTGAGTCTCACTTTTTATTATCTCACTATTTATCAAATTTTTTGAAAGTTCCACAGAACTTCTCAATACACTTTTGAAATTTTGTGAATATTTTTAAGAAGTCATACAAAAAGAAGAATTTACATAAAAGTTGAGATGGGAGCACAAAAATTAATCGATAATCCGAAATATGATCTAAATACTATATAAATAACATTATTAATTGCACAGTGCCATATACACATTTTTCAGCATACGAAAGATCCTTTACAAAAATAAAAATCTACAAATTAGATTGAGAGATAGTTTACTTTTGTAGTTTTTGTTCAGAAAAATATGAAAGGATTCTAGATTTAATCTTTCAGCGTAATTACTTTCGTTTGATATATTTTTTGTATTATCTCGAAGTTAAAAGCATGGCTATTATTGTACGCGTATTCTCATATAAACAGACATTATCGGTACCTTGTATAATGGCTCTATTATAATCGTGTACCTTCTTTTTTAAATGTCTTGATTTGAACTAACGCAAATTATACCACAGACAACATGCAATACTAAATAAATAATTAATTGCATAAATATAATTTTGGATATTTTGGAATTAATAGTCTATGCCTTCGCCAGACGGTTCTTAATTGTAAAATATTAATTACTGGTGGCTAATATAATAAATTCAGAATTTTATAGTAAGTAGATTCTTAATAGTACTTTACAGTCGGTTTAAGATAAATATTTTTGAAACTAAATTAATGGACCTAATACATTAGATTCTAATTAATAGTGCAGTAGAACTATTGAGTATCAAGTATTATTTATCAACGGGTTCTTATCACTAGTAAATTGCATTAATATTAAAAAACGGTATTAAAGTTAAGAGCATCATACACATAAAACAACTGACCTTACTTGATAACAAGTTAATTTGCTTAAACTTTACAATATAAGAAACATCAGCATTTTTTAAATTTTTTATATTTATAACTGCATTAGGAATTTTTCTGGAAACTTTTTAGTATTCACTATTCGAATAAGTTCAATATTTCGCATTTTAATACAATTGGAAATAGAAATGTCGTCCATAATTCGATTACATTCTTACTTGGAGAAATTGCTACATATATATTCATGCTGTGACTTTCTTTTAACATTGCGCACATGCCACAGAGTTACTTAAAAAAAAAAGATAAGTATATAGGAAAAAGAAACTTGCACGTGCATACGTTAATTGTACTATCTAAAACTGAATATATTGGCCGATTTTAATCGCTCGATTATTTAATCTATCAGTTTGGAACATTCTTCTATTAATTTTATAAACTCGTTCTTGAAACTTGTTTACACAGCCATCGCCCAGAACCAGAATATAGAACTTTTACTCGAACTATTTTGTTCGGCTAATTTGTTGGCTTAATTTATGTAATTTATCTATTGAAATTATTTAAAAAGACAACCGAACGTAATTACACATAATTTATTCTATGCATAAATACGGTTTTTTTCGATTGTAATGAGTTAATTAAATTTATTATGCTGATATCGAAATTAAAATCGTTCTCGATTGATTTTAAAAGTTTTGTAAGTACGTTTGCGTGTTTGTATAGAAATTAACAGATGACCTTTAAGATTCCCGCAACTAGTTTATAAAACGGCTGTTTCAACTTTTCCTCATCCTTAATCGAGTAAAACGAGTTAATAAAACTGCAATTAGCGCCAATGTTTCTGCTCGCGTTATGAAAGTTTGTATTTTATAACAACAACCTGAAAACGATACTCCTGTAATTGTTTGAAGTCGATAATGAAATTTTACATTCAATTTAAAATTGATAGGTATTTATATAAATATGTCATTTATTAGTTATATTTTCTTTGATCATTTCGTAAGATTAATCATGAAATCAAAAGTTGGCAATCATCCATTAAATTCCACTTTAATAGAGTACCCTTCAAAACCAGACGAGACAAAAATTAAAATGACTCGAGTGAACTCTTGAAAACTTCTATGTAAGAAAAGTAGGCAGACTTTTTGAAGGACTCTTCACGTTATAAAAGTTCTGTAACAGTTTTTAATGGTACTTGTAGACTTTTTCGGACAGTTCAATTAAATTTACTTTTCGGGTAGACATTTATTTAAATAATTCTAAAGTGCCTGTCAATTGCGGACATTTCTTAATATACGAAAGTCTTTTTATTATTTCATCACTTAAAGACTAATCAGAAAATAAGACATTTTCAAATGTTCACTATAAATAAATATTTCTGGAAATAATTAATTGTTAGTATTAAAATTAAAATAGAAATTGTAACAAGTTCATCTTGACGCAGGAGCACGATCTTTGAAAATGTCTGATGTTCTTAAATTATGTAAATCAGTCAATCTAGACATTTGAAACGTTTATATTTAAGAATTGCATTACTTTACAAATTTTTTATTTTAGTCTAGTTTTGTCTCCACAGAGTCAGATATTTAAATCCATTTCTATTACCACTAAACTCTAAACTGAAATGTTTAAAAATTGCCACATTTGTGGGAATAAAATCGTATTTTACTCCTTGGGAAATTACGTGGATAAAATAGGTTTTTTCTATGCTTTCGAGTTTTAAATTTTGGTAACATAAGTTCGAATTCAAGGGATTTTCATAAAAAAAGTATTCGTAGTACGGGCGCAAAAGCACCCGATTCCCTCGCGACGGTTTCAACACCCCTCGGGAGCAATGGTCGCTTGCGGGCGTAAAAGTTTACTTTACGCCCTTGTAATGAAAATAACTCTAATTTAACCTTACAAGAATCGTTAAAAAAAGTTTTGCTTTATGTAAACTTCTTACCCTTTGATACTCATACAACACACCTTCGTAAAGACATCCTCAGGCCGTTATCTAAAGACATCCTCAGACCGTTAGCTACTAAAGTCATCCAAATGGCAGCGTTTAGTTCATTATTTTTCTCGAGACTTCTTTAGGAGGTCTTGAGGATGGTAAAAGCGGACCCTGCCCCAGGAAACTCCTGTGGAGTTTGTCCTCAGGAGGATATGCGGTTTAGGTAGGGATTATGTAAATGTGTCACTTTGCGCCCTAGGTACATAAAGTGTTATATTTAAGTTGACTCATTTGTAAATAATTTTGTATTAATGATGGTCTATTTTTTGTTGACAGTTGCAACTGTGCTCCCGGATACGAAGGTCTCCGATGTGAGAATAACGTCGACGACTGCGCGAACCATAAGTGCGTTAACAACGCAACGTGCGTCGACCTCGTCCAGTCCTACCGATGTGACTGTGTACCAGGATATACCGGAGAATACTGCGAAACAAAAATACCCTTCTGCTCGAAGGAACACAATCCTTGCAAGAACGGAGGGCGTTGCATTGACCACCAAACCCACTATAGCTGCGAATGCCCAATCGGTTTCGCCGGTGTCAACTGCACTAACAACCTGGATGACTGCGATAATAATTTGTGCCAGGTAAGATGCTAATTACTCTTACTTATAGACAATCAAGGAAAATTAGTATGTACTAATTAGTTACCATTAACTTACGTAAGATTTATGTATTAAGTGTACATCGTTTACAAATCATACAAGCAAAATAGGTCCAAATGTGAGTCCCTCTGGAATACCAGCGAAAACTTTACTAGAGAATCAAATGCCTTGCTACAGATAAATAACAGCAACTTTAATTTGATTGATAAGATTATTAGATATGAAATAGCTAAATTCTAATGAAGTAATCAAAGTTGATAGTTTGAAGTACATGTTGCAGCGTAATAATCAATGAATGAAATACCGAAGCCACACGATCAGCTACTATTGAATCTAACAATTTCTAAATAGCACCGAGTTAAGAACCGGTCGAAAGTTGGTGACTAATTAAGTATCTCCGCTTTTAAAGGCGATTACAAAAAAATGATGTTTTCCATACATCTTTTACAAAATCTACTCAGACAAATGATATCTAAATTATCACAATCTATTTCTTAACCCTCCATCTTTCATCTTGAAGTTGTTGAATCGATAAATAAAGGTGGCTATAAATGTCTGGGGACATCTCATTCTGCATCTTTTATAGCAGTCGAGAAGACTGATTAAGAAGCTATAAAAACATTTGTCTTATGGTGACCAGATAAGTGTTTGGCATGTGGCTGTCTGGAATTCGAAAAAATCGAAGTGTGTTGACCGATTCTCAATTGCATATATGCGATGACACTTGTGACGACTGTGGCAATGATATGGGAATCGAAAGAGTAATTGTAATCACAGCGACTAGGCAGTTATATGTTATTAACTCGATTACGGTCTGCATTGCCGAGATTGGGGTCAACGGCTCTCGGTAAAACAGATTAAGCACTATATATGCTCTGGGCAGACGAGGTCGAATAGTCAGAACATTCCCTTTCGATCTAATTGTAAGTGGATTAGATCGGAATCGCGGTATCGAAATCGATCCTCTCTTGGGTATCCATGAACAAACTAGACTTTGATACAACATCCCAATTTCATGAACGGAAATATTAAACGTTCCAGCAACTCGATTAAGAAATTCGTATTAAGTGTTACCATGAGATACATTTTTAATGTACAAACAGAAATTATATTTTTTTAAATATTTTATTTAATAACTATTTGTGTTCTCTGTTCATTTACAGTAACTAAATATTGGGCAGCAATTACACACCCCAACATTGCCAATGTTATAATGTTGTAATCAAGTAAAACAGGGAACACAAAATAGGTGATTCTTTTTCATTGCTCGATTTTCGTATCAAAATTTGTGGTAAAGACGACCTTACTCGAAAAAAAAGTTAGTTCTATCTACGTAAATGTAGTAAGCACAAAAGTAGTAATGAAAAAAAATGCGTATCAAACAAACCAATGTCTATTACTGCTACTAATTTTAAATAGTTACACTAACAACATTTGTAACGCCTGATTCTGTTGCAGTCAAGGTAACTACTGTTTCTAGCAACGAAACACCTTTTGAAATGTACTTGAAATTGAAAAATAATAATGGTGAAAATTCATTTTTTATGCAATGAAAATTAAGTTACTCTTTTTGAAAGCTCATTCTATTAAGAAAGAATTATGACTTCAAGGTATTTAAAGAATGGAGCTGACCGAACAGAGATTTCTAATCTTTAAACGCCTTCTTTTGGGTCGATGAAATAATGAATCCGATATTTGCTACTCACTTATATATTGAACTAGTTATATTTTCGCCACCATCTTAAAAAACTAATTAAAAAATGTGTTTTTGTGTACAAATCTGACAACAAATTTATAACATCAAAGCAGGCAGAGTGTTCTCAAATCTATTAAAAGAAAAATATGAAATACATTTTATTGTAATATGATGGATAATACGAAACGATAAACGCAGTGACGTATCTCGTTTCAACCCACAACACACTTCCTGATTTGAGCATAATATTTATGTAAATTACGTTAATAGCAAGAACCAAAGAGACACCCTAAATTTAACAAAATTTGGTGTAAAATTGCAGATTGAGAATATGACTCAATTTTAAGATATGAGGGCTCAAAGGGAGAATTTACTGCAAAATTTAATTTTTTTTACATTTTTCATCCCCGAAAATAGGTACATTTACGTCAAATTCATAATTTTCATAAGAGATGTATTTTATTTAGAATTGTCGAAAGAATCTAATTAAATTTTCAACATTTTTCAAAACAAAATCAAAATTTTGAAAACAATTTGGAAATTTGTTTTTTTGAAAAAAATTTTTCCGAAAAATGTCTCCATTTCAAACAATTTTATTTTCGCAGTAAATTCCCCCCTTTGCACCCCGATACCTCGAAATTAAGATACATGCTCAATTTGAATGTTTGACATTAATAACCTAACATCAGAAACTTTTCTTTCCTATATATTTTACCCCAAATTTCATGTCCAACAAAGAGGTGAATTTTTACCAATTTTGACTCTTTACCATGGCTTCTATTATTACCCTGAAAAAAAAATGAATAAAAATTGGTTTAAGAGTTTCCGTATCATTTTTACTACAAAGTTAAGTTATACTGCTAAATTGTCTATGCTAACGGTTAATGACATTTCTCGTTGTGTACTCATATTTAAGTAACTGTAGTTTAGATTAGTTTATAAGAGAGTAGGGGGAAGGGGACCAAAGCCCCCACCATGCAAATACCTACGTTAACGAATTTGGTTTCCAAGGAATCATTTACTCGTGGATTCGATTAACATTTATGTATGTCATAATTTTTAGGTGCCTTTATTAAGGCCATTTTATTTATATTAAACTAATGTAGTTGGAAGTAAGAACATCATGGTAGTTTTGGGTGTATAACTCCTGTTTACTGATTACGTAGTAGCATGTAGTAGTAGAAATTATTAATTTCTCAAATTTAGCAGTAAAATATTTCAAATTAGTAAAAATAATAATTTTTAACATTAAGTAAAAAAGTAGCTGTTCTTATGAGCAAAAGTAGTAATGGCAACTGGCCTAAAATGTCAGTGCTAACTAGAGTAGTCACGTCTAGTGGTTGGTCTAACAATGTCACTCCTGCTATTTCTTTCCGCGCATAGTATAACATAAAAAATGTGCTATATTATAAATATTGATAGTATAGGTACAGTTGCATGCAAAAGTGTCCGGCCAAAGATAATTTTATGATTAAGTACAATAGAAACGGTAAAAAATAAAAACGCAAATATATCACCATAAAGTATTTTTAGTTTGTAATTAAAAGGTATAGTTAAAAAAATTGTTTACAACGATTAACATTTATTTATAAAAAAATTAACATATTTTGCTTCTTCATAAGTGTTCGGCCAAATTCCAAGAACGTATAATTCGCTCCGCTTTGTTTACGTTATTGGTCGCATATGTATGTAAACACGAGCTTTATTTATGTTCTAATATATGCGATCAGTTATGCTTAGTCAAAATGCCGAAGCGCACATCTTTAGACACACGTAAGTTGGTAATAAAGTTTCACAACGAAGGAAAAGTTTCAAAGACTGTTAACGATATAATAAATAAATTCGAGACTACAGGTATTTTAAAAGATAAACCCTGCCCCGGAAGGCCCAGAAAAACTATTAATCGTGTCGACAAAGTGATTAAAAGAAAAGCTGTCATAGACGTAAAAAAGAATGCTGCAGTCATCGCACGCGAGTTACGCGAAGAAAAATTGGCTGACATAAGTCAAAGTACTGTTTCACGCAGATTAACAGAAGTTGGACTTTCTGGACGCGTTGGATTTAAAAAACCGCTCATTAGTAAAATAGTATAAGAAGGCCGGATTAGAATTTGCAAAAAATCACCGCAGCTCGACTGTTGAAGAAAGTGCTGTTTTCAGACGAAACTAACATTCATTTGTTTGGAAATGATGGTAGAAGGTACGTTCGACGACCAAAGGGCACCAGAAATGATTCGCGATATCAAATACCAACTGTAAAACACGGTGGAGGTAGCATTATGCTTTGGGGTGCATTTTCTTGGAAAGGCGTCGGTCCATTATTTAAAATTACAGGTACTATGGACTCTACTATGTATAGAGATATTCTATTGGAATAAATGCTACCTTATGCTCGTCAGAATATGACACGAGGGTGGATTTTTCAACAGGACAATGACCCAAAACATCGGTCACAACTTCTTCAGGAGTTTTTTAGCAAGAAAAAAATCCGAGTTTTAGAGTGGCCGAGTCAATCTCCAGACTTGAATCCAATAGAGCATTTATGGCAAGAGTTGAAACTAAGAATAGGGACTCAAAATTGTACCAACAAAACTGCTTTGTGGGAAAAAATACAAGAAGAGTGGAAAGAAATCATCCAAGATAGAATCATTAAACTTATCGAATCGATACCTTACCGATGTGCCGCCGTGATAGCTTTGAAGGGTATGGCAACTAAGTATTAATGAAAATGTTACATTTAATGTCATTTAAAATTATTTTTCATGAGTTACTGCAGATTTTCTTTATATTTAGTGCATAATTTATACTTGGCCGGATAGTTATGAAACACCAATAATTATTACTTTTGTTATAAATAATTACAAATCATTATAAATAATTTTTGAAATACATATTTCGATTGCTTAATAAAAATGCTTTATGATGATATTATTGTGTTTTTGTTGCATATCCATTCTACGTTACTTAATCATAAAAATATCTTTGGCCGGACACTTTTGCATACAACTGTATCTCCTAGTCAAACTCAACTAGTAAACGATAAAAAGAAATGATAAAATATTAATTGTTCATGGGGGATAATCCAAGGATAACTAAAGTTATGTCTTGATAGAAGTATATTTAAAAAGACTAACAATACCAGTTGATCCACTGATTAACCGCCCTTTCAAAATAAACGTCACAATGTAACAACTCTCTAAATTCCTTAGACTGAAAATTGCGTCACTCTATTGAGAGTGTTATTTAACTTTTCTAGGAGTGAGTTTTTTCTCTTTCACTCTTAATGGAGTGAAATGTCACTCTTCATAGAATAAAATTTTCACACGTAATAAAGTGGCTCTATTCTCACAAGGAATTTAGAGAGAACTAACCTAATATTATGGAAAAAGTAAAAATGAACATGTAACTTCCTAAATTATGGGATCTTAATATCTTTCTAATTTAAACTTTTCAAACTACAAGCAATTTATCAAACCATATCAAACATATTTTAGGAAATGGATTATTTCATGGTATTGTACAATATTCAAGATAAATTTAGACTTAAAAATTCATTTTTAACAAAATCAATAACCGATATTAATTGTATCCGCCTTTAGTAATATTTAACATTAATAATTGAACAAATAATAGCAAATATCGACTTTTTTTATTGCTGCAGTATATAATAAAATTAACCCATTAATTCTACTTATAGAAGCATGACATTATTCGACTATAGAACTGAATTATCCTTGTCTTAAGTTGATTAAAAAATTAAATGTAGTCTGACTTTTTATACTTCTCAGTAGTCTGGTGTTCTTGATTACAATTCCATTCAGATTTTATATTAATAATGCAACACTTTTATTTTTAATAAACAGATTTTTAAATAGAATATCACTTGGAAGGTTATGTTGTAAATAAAAAGCTTCACCGATGATAACAACTATACATCTTCCTTTTCATTTCTTGTTTGATACACGGAGGTGTAAAACACTGGAAATTGTCACTTGTTATTTGCAGCATGTTATTATTTCTAGGAGTCATAAAAAAAGTGTGTAAAATAAGTGTTAATTATGTCTATAAAAAAAAAATATATATAGATGTCGTCAAATACTTTTTCAGTCATTATTACATACAAAATATTTACTTTTTTAAAATATGCTTAAAAAATATTTGTGTTTATTAAAGAGAATTCATCTACGCTTAAGGGTATCGAAAAATATTGTTTGTTAGAACTTTAAATAAAAATATGACTAGATTTCAAATAAATGTATTTGCATAATTTTAAAAATATCACAAAAATAAAACACACTTCACTATTTGCAAATAATGATTTTTTAAAATAAATATTTTTCTGCGAAATGCGTTTTAATATAAACAATATATATACCAGATATAAACAATATCAATAAAAGATTAATTCATATCATCTTTTTAATTAAAAATGTATACCATATTGACAACAATAATTTAATTATTAAACAAAAAATGTTCTTCACCTATGTAATATAATATCTTGAGAACGAAAATAAATTTCAAAGATGCACTTGAATGATAACAATTTGTTATAAACAATGTATAAATAGTAGACGGAATTCGTATACGTAAAATATTTATGGATACTTGGTAGACTGAATTATATTTAGAAACATGAAGCATACATTTAATTGTTAAACTTTGTCTGCAAATGGGTCCAAATAATTCAAAAGTATGAATAAAAATAATGTATACACATATTATGATCGATTAAGTTAGAGTAAGTAAGAATTTTGAAAATGACAGGCTAACCTAACCTTCAAAACTTCCTACTACTGGAATATTTTGTGGTAGACATTTTAATTAGAGCAGCAAATCTCCTACGTGGTTGACGAATTTTACAAAAATGAAGAATATAAATTTTGTTTTCAGAATGGTGCTACCTGCATCGATGGCATAAATAAATACGAATGTAAATGTGCACCAGATTATACGGGGAGGTACTGCGAAGTTGCACCATCAACTGCCTTACTATATCCTCAAACTAGTCCGTGTGCTCACCATGACTGCCAACATGGTGCTTGTTTTCAACCGTCGCCAGGCTCTGCGGACTATTTGTGCCAATGCCATCCTGGGTATACTGGTAAGGATAAGCATTTTTTTCAAATAAAAATTTCATTTATATCCATATATATAATACTTATGTACATTGAAGAAAAATCCACAAGTATTACGCCTGTAGTTTAGGTAAAGTAACGCCGCCCTCGTGGTTGTTTTTGACACTTTTGGCAGTAGATGAAAGTTAAATATTTGTTTATTTCTTTAATTAATCGTTGAAAAAAATCTCATTTTTGAGAAAACATTTTATAAACGATTATGTTATGTTTTTCCAAATAAACTGGAGACTTTTCAGAAGAAAAAAATTGGTCCATGCAGTGAAACTGGTTATTCTCTACGAATATAATGTTCTCATAAAAAAGTTAAATCTTAAAAATACAACAACAATTTGGTAACGGGAATTCGACATTTTAGCAAAATAATTTCTTTAAGGAATTTGAAATATTCATGAATTTGATTTTTTTAATTTTATTAACAAAATCTTTTTTTAACCAATTAACGTCGAAAGAACACTTTTGTTTGTTTCAATTTGAATCAAGTATTTCCTATCAAAATCGAAGTTGAACAAAATTGGAATGTACATATCCTGCTATTTTCAAAATTTCTTTGAAAATTTCGGAACTCTCTAGCTCAAAAATAATGAGTTATTTTTTTTAAATATTAAAAATGAAAAGTTCTTGAAATTCAAAGAGAAATACATTGACATTTTTTTCAGATTTCTTTGGCGATATTTTGAGAAATTTCTTATTTAAATTTTTGTTTAAAACTTAAATTATTCAGGAAAAATTCTATAAAAATCGTAACATATTCTATGATTCCATATTTGTTCTATAAATTTTAAAGAAAAGCTGTCATAAAGGTTATGTAAGTTTGCTCATTGATTTCTCTTACCGAATATGTATTGCATTAACTTTTACCAATCTTGCTCCAGTTTAATTGTACTTTAGTGTTTTTTCGTGATTAACCCATTAACCGCGAAGTTCACAGAAACTTTACTGCAACTTCAACGCATCTTTTGAATATGAAATAAATTCCGAAAAAAAATAAAAACTAGCAGATTCCACCATTTTCGAGACCTTCGAATGGTAGTAAGAAAATTATTAAAAAATTGAAATTTATATACGATTTTGACATATATAGTAGAAAAACATGATTTATCCAGGACGCATTATTTCCAAATATCGAGTTTTCGATACAATATGTTACTTTGAGTATGCTAAAACATATTTAAAGGGTGCACTCGATAGTTGTACTAAAAAGATACACTGGTCTATATTTAAAATTTGTTATGTCTGATTCAAAATGGCCAATGCATTTACAAATTCCTTTTCAAAATTTAACCATTTTTTTTTTCTTGAAAACTGTGGACTTTAGTGAAAATTTCAAAGAAAAATTATGTTCTAGAATAAGTCGAAGAAGACCCACGAATTTTTTCAGAATGTATTGTCACAATTTTTTATTGTTTGAGAAATTCAAAAAATCGCAATTTTGAAAAAAAAAACATTTAAAAAATCTGAAAAAATTTGAGAGTATTCTTTAACCAATTCCAAGATATTTTCGTTCTATGGACATTTGCGTCAAAGTCTGTATTTAAAAAAAAAATTAAACTTTTATGGATTTCAAAACTAATAGTTAATTTTTTTGAAAACTACAGAGTTTAGAGAAAATTGTTTTAAAGCAAAAAGTCTTAGAATTCCTTAAAGAATAGTCTAATTTTTTTCAGATTTTTTAAATGACTTTTTTCAAATTTTCGATTTTTGTTAAATAAAAACTTGTAACAATACATTTTGAAAAAATTCTAGGGTATTCTTCGACTTATTCTGGAATATAATTGTTTTTATAACATTTACTCTAAAGTCCATAGTTTTCAACAAATAAAATTGTTAAATTTTGAAAAGGAATTTGTAAATGCAGTAGCCATTTTGAATCTAACATCGAACATTTCAAGTGTACACCAGTGTATCTTTTAAGTACAACTATCGAGTGCACCCTTGCAATATATTTTAGCTACTATATATGTCAAAATCATGTATAAATTTTTTAATAATTTTCTTACTACCGTTGGAATGAGCGGCCTCGAAAATGGTAGAATCTGATAGTTTTTATTTTTTTTCAAAATTTATTTTATATTGAAAATAAGCGTTGAAGTTGCAATAAACTTTCTGTGCATTTCGACGTTAATAGGTTAATGTACAGCATCCAATGACGAATCTTTACTTTAGTGACCTAACAAAAACTGTAATAGGAATCTCTAAGATGCTGACATGAAAGAATCTTGTCATTTCTGGGGCGTCAAATATCTTGACGTCGTCCCAGATATATTCAATATAAAGCATTTATGTGACGTCTCAGAAATGATGTATTGTTGGATGGTCTTTTTGCATTCCACGTTAACTGAATATGTGGTGATCTGAAACCAGTCACATCCATCAGAATCAGTCCGACTTTGAATACTTTCCATTTCAATCTTATTTCCGTTTCTATACCGGTTGAGATTTCGGTAACGCTATGACGACGTCGACGTCTGGAACGTCGATCGATCCTTGAAGCAAACAGGTTAAATTATGCAGGAAAGGTAGAAAAGGGACGAGGCCTTTAAAGATGTGTATTGTTGCAGGTAAACGGTGTGAGTACATGACAAGTCTGAGCTTTATCGATAACAACTCGCTGGTCGAGTTAGAGCCACTTCGCACAAAGCCCGAAGCAAACGTGACTATTATTTTTACAACGACTCAAGAAAATGGAGTTCTGCTATACGATGGACAGAGCGGTGAACATTTAGCGGTTGAGTTATTTAATGGACGCGTGAGAGTGTCCTACGATGTAGGGAACTATCCGACGTCGACGATGTACAGTTACGAGATGGTGTCGGACGGGAAGCCGCATATGGCCGAGTTACTTGCAATCAAAAAAAATTTCACGATGAGAATCGACAAGGGTTCAGCGCGGAGCATCATCAACGAAGGACCTAAGGAATATCTGAAGCTTACCAAGCCTATGTACGTCGGTGGCGTTGCTAAAGAGACCGCCAGCATTGCCTTCACCGAATTCCACTTGCGGAACATCACGAGTTTTCGAGGTAATTCAATTATTAATTTAACGAAATTCTGGACTCTGCCCTCGCGGCTTTTTAACTAGTTCACCAGGAGACTGTTTCGAAGTATTTGTGTCAAAAGTTTCACGGGGTCGAAAGTTTATTAGACTTTCTCAAACTTTCGCGAATGGCCAACCGCTGACTCCTTGTCTAGGGAGGTGTCGTGGTCTATATATTTTCAATTTGCCTTATTCAATCTGTCAACCTAATTTTTTTTATCAATTAATAGAAAAAAATGATCCACATATAAGAACAGTCTATTGGTCTTATGATAATTTAAGTTTGATAATATATTATGAATGTAGGTAAAACTGCATATTTAAAAACAATACTAACTGTTATATTATAAGTATTTCCCGCCATTTTGATTCACAAGTTTTTTTTAGTTTTAAATCGATAATTTCTGAATTTCTACATATACAACGTCTGAACCGTGTGGATATGTTTCTTATTTTGGATCATACTAAAATACAGGTTTGGATGTACTGACCAAAGAAGCATCACGAATTAAAATATTGATAGGTCGACCGTTGCTAATGAAAAGAGACCCTTTTCAATCCTGAAACCCTTTCAACAGATATGGTCCAGGAACCATAGAGGAAGGAAATAATTATCAATATAATGTGGTCAAGACAACCACATCATAGGTTGTAACAACCGCGGTGTTTTTCCGTGTAACGTTTATTGCCCCAGATTTTTAAACATACTCAGAAAAAAATAAGTCTTAAAATTGTTACATCTTAAATTCATCATTAGTAAGGCTTAATTTCAGCCCAAAATTGCGTTAATTTACTTAAATTCAGTCAATATTTAGGCTTAAAGTCTTACTTCCAGACAACAAAACTGACTTTCAACCAATATTTTGGTTTGAAATAAAATGCATCTAACTTAGATGCCATAATAGTACTTTTCAGTCCTACGCCGTAAAGTTCAATTTTACGGACCGAGTGTGGATTGTGTGTCCGAGGACTGGCGAAGCCATTTTTTTATACACTGTTCGCAAAAGTAGGCACTTTACCGACTGTCTGTAAATTCAAACTTTAAAGACTAAAAGGAGTGTCTACTTTCCGGACACGTGTATCAAAAGTCTTATTTTAAGCCAAAATATCGTCTAAAAGTCAGTTTTTAAAATTAACGCAATTTCGGTCTTAAATTAAGCCTTACCTGATGATGAATTTAAGATGTAACAATTTTAAGACTTATTTTTTTCTGTGTAGTAGCGTTTACAGCCAGAAATGTTCAAACCTGCAGTTTATTGTTGAACATTTTGAAACTTCGTAGGACATTTTCAAAAAATTAAAAATACAGCGTTCTTTGTATGAGCCATCGAAATGGCCTTTACTCTATAATAACCGCGAAAAGATAGTAAATACGTTTATTGAAATAATAAAGAAAAATGGCATATTTTATATTTTCAATAACCGCGAAGCGAAAAGATCAGGATATGAATAGAGAAATAGAAATGTTCACTGTCTATAGTAATGTGAATATGAACATGTGCCTTTGTCTTGAAGGAACACCGAACCATTTGCACCACTGTTTTAAATCCTTAATATCTTAATACTTTACCAACAAGTTCGATAATATTATTTTATAAGAAGACAACATTTTTAATGTTCTTTACTGTTATTTATCTTTATCATAAATGCAACATAAAATATCTAATCTTCATTGACATTAACCTACAACAAATTGAAAGATGAAGCGAGTAAAAATCTCGACTGAATTGTCAAACAAAATATATAATTACATACTTAATGATGGTGCTCGAAATGGTAAAAATTTAATAGAACTGACATTTGACTTGGGTACTCATGGAGTTGTCGAGAATACGAATCTGACTTTAGTTTTTTGAAGACGTACAATATATTCATTGTGGTTTTATACCATCTGACGAGTTTTCTAAAATTGTTCGGATTTAACTGGTAATCGCTATTGCACTCTCTAAATTCCTTGGAGTGAAAATTGAGCCACTCTTTTACGAAGAGTGAAATTTTCATTCTATTGACGGTGATGAAAGAGTGGCTCAATTTTCCCTCCAAGGAATTTAAAGAGAATGTTTATAGAGTCGCTGACAATTTTGTTCCACTTATTGTTACTTCTAAGTAACGTTTTCTGTTTGAAAAAAATTCTGATGGAAAAAAAGAAAATTCAATTATTTTAACTAAAAACATATTACACTTGGTGCACTCTATAAAAAATTTAACATTTAATTTTTACCACTTCGAGCACCAATATTTAGTATTTAATTATATATTTTGTATGTTAATTTAGTCGATATTTTGACCCACCATCTTTTATTTTGTTTTAAGTTAATGTCAATGAAAATGAGATAGTTTACGTTGCATTTATGTAAAAATAACTAACAGTAAAGAAAATTCAAAATGTCGTGTTCTTATTAAATAATACTGTCAAATTTCCTATTAAATTAGTGTTCACTTATTTGTAAAGTATTAAGACATCAAGGTTTTAAAAAGAGTGATTCAAATGGTTCAGGGTTCCTTCTATTTCTTTATTTATATTATTGGAAATTTCAAATATGCCAATTTTCTATATTATTTCAATAAACGTCACATTGATGGCTCGTACAAATTACGGTGCATTTAAAATATTTTGAAACTGTCCGACGAAGTTTCAAAATGTCCGACTATTAACGCTGCAATGTTTCAAAATGTTCGGAAATAAATGCTGTGATTCGAAATGAAGGATGACCACGCGTATCAAAATTCCCGACGACTGACCACGCATTTCAAAATGTCCGACGTCTAACGATACATTTTAAAACGTAAAACAGTAACTGGTACGTTTCAAAATGTTGGACTATAAACGCTATAATGTTTCAAAATGTCCAGCAATAAACGCTATGATTCAAAATAGGGTATGACTATACGTATCATAATACCGGACGACTGTGGTCACGTTTCAAAATTTCCGACGACTAACAATCCATCTTAAAATGTGGACTATAAATACTATAATTCAAAATGAGAGACGACTAAAAATACATTTCTAAATACAGGACGATAAAAAGTACCATTCTGAATGCCCCACCATAAACGGTACATTTCAAAATGTTGACTAAAGATTCAACCAATAACGGTGAGTTTTTCTTGTCCAGAAAATGTATTTTGAACAAATTTAAAAAATGGCCATAAAAAAACATACCAAAAGACAATGAAACGTTAGGTTCTTCATTCGAATCGTACATTTGTAGAAAGTGTACTTAAGAGCAGAAACGAGCACGGATTTTTCTCTCGTGCGACATTCGCCTTTTTTCCAACCAAGTGTGCAATTGTGGCATTTCAGGTTGCATTTCGGAGATGTGGATAAATCGAAAGTTAGTCGACTTCACTAATGCAGCAAAAATGAATGGCGTGTCACCCGGCTGTTCTACAGACGACGAAGAAGCGGACGAGGCTAACAAAAACACCGCAATCGCTGACCACATGCAAGTCGACAATAATGACGAGGTGTTACCACAAAGCCACGTCATTCACGAACATTCCGGTAAATAGATCGATCTACCATATATACCTAACTTATCGTAAAGATTTATAATTTCAACTTTTTACCGATAAATTTCTTTTGTGATACGGCCTGAACAAATGTGCGTTTCTTTTTGCTCGCACTTCCGTTCAAGATTTGCCGCCGTGCTCATTTATGATGCGGTTTTGTTATATTTCAAAGAACATTCTAAAGCTTTAGTAGAGTCCGGAAGAAGAAAATAATTCTACGAGCTATTGTTAAAAAGTGTCCTCTCAATTTATTTGTTGTAATTATTCTCTGCATATTAACTTTTTTTAAAAACGAATTTGTAAAATCATGAAAGCGTAATCTCATTTATTAAGTGCATCTTAGTGAAAGAATTCGAGAATTTTTCACGCTTTGAAATTTGGAGAATATTGAGAAATGAATTAAATTTATCTTAAACAGAGCATTTCTTAGACTCACATAAAAAAATGGTAATTTTGATTTTGCTAACCATTTTTATTTATGTTATTTCTGGACTGTACTTTTACTATGATAATTTAAACATTTTTTTTGTTTCGAATAATAAATGAATGCTGTGAAATAGTTTTCTGTGCTTTGAGAAATCAGTATATTTATGAAAAATAAAAGGAATATTTTCTTTTATTTCTGTAAATATGACATTTAAGTAAGACAAAATTGAAAGAGAAAATCGAGTTAATCGTTTAGAACATTCATTGGATACAATTACAATGTAACGTGTTTCTTTTTATTTTTCACTAAAACAAGTCAATGCAATTGTTCGACCCTGCTCATTTCGAATCTGACCTCAATCTTCACATAAATTTAGCTACTTTTTGTTCAATGTGGCGTCTGGAAAAGGAAAAAACGAGAAGAAAGCTAAAATCTTGTTATGAAAAGTTATTTGTTTATATAAAATCATTCTCCAATCCATTTTATAATTACGTTATGATAGATTCAAAATATCGTCTTCAAGACGAAGCTATTACAGCAACAATTTTTCCTTACTATGGGTAACAATTTTGTAATTGAAAAATTTTTAATGAAAACTGATGTAAATGTTTTTTTAGGGTTTCAAAATAAGGAGGGGTTGTCAGGTTTTCCAAATTCAAAATAGCGAACTAAATTTAAAACAATTCCATCGATTTTTATGAAATTATATATCAGAATGTTTTTAGGATTCCAGATTACGAACAATCGATTAGAAACCTAAAATAAGATTTTAGGAAACCTGAAATCAGATTTTTAATCAATTACTAAGAAAACCTCCCGTCGATCAAGTATCGTTTACATTTCTGTGTAACAAATTGTAACGTTTTTATGTGCAAAGAGAAATGTATGCTTCAAAGAGTTAAAATATTTGCAGTGCGATAGGCTCTAACTCAATTTGAACAAAAAATTCACTAACATTTGAATTTAGTTAAATATACATACTTGTTTTGAGGACATGCTAGGATAATTAAGTCAAGTAACTAAGGAAGAATTTGATCCTCGTTCAGAGTTTTTGAAGTAATTTCTTCAAATTTATTTTCTCTGTATTTTGTCGTTCAATTTTGTCAATACTTTTGAAAGTGACCAACAAACCACCAGATATCTCAATTGCAGTTATCCTTCAGAAATGTTCAACATTCAAAGTGTTTCTCTCGATAAATGTAGAAGCTAGTTGTACTACACGATCTAAACTTTCCTTCCAGATTTCTCGGTACTATCCACCTCGATTTCAAGTAGTTTAGATCCTTGCTTGAGACACGAGTGTAGGAAAGGATCGCAGTGCGAAGCATCGCCATTCGGAACCGGTTACACCTGCCGATGTCAAATTGGCTGGCAAGGCCGATATTGTGAAAAAGGTATAACTAAACACAAACATAATAACACTTATGACCGAACATATCGCTCCGAAAATGGCGATAATTGATAATTAGTGCTTTTGTGGAAATATTAACTCTAATGGGGTTATATTTTTGTGCATTAAGTCCATGAAATAATAATGTCATTGAATTATGTGTCGATAATTTTTAACATTTTGTATATCGACTTTCTTGGTCGTTGCAACTAACGGTGAAATGCTTAAGGCGGGATTCTCATGAAGCCATCTGAAAAATAAATGTTTCCTTTTTTTTTTTGTAAATGAGCTCATATAAAATATATGTTCAATTATCTTATTCTAACTATGTGTGTAAAATACAGAACATATAAAAGGTACAGCTTCATCTATACGTTTAAGTTTCATTCAACGAAAGCATAAATCGTAATACACTGACAAAATTGTATTCTTCTTGGTTTTTGAATATTTTACCC
Organism: Trichopria drosophilae; assembly: GCA_030407085.1. NCBI lineage: Eukaryota > Metazoa > Arthropoda > Insecta > Hymenoptera > Diapriidae > Trichopria > Trichopria drosophilae. The sequence continues at coordinate 188,727,271 of CM059583.1, read as the reverse complement.
AATTCGATAAATGGTGTATCCCAAAAAACATGATCTTTTATCCATAGAAACAACAATATAATGTTATACACACTATTGTATGCAGTTTTTAAAAAGATAAGGTTATGTTTTCAACTTTCGTTAAAAATATATATTTTTGTTATATTATTACAAAAATGCATTTTTCGAAAATTGTTTCTGAATTAACTTTATTTATTTAAACAGTCAAAAGACATCTTTACGAGTTCTTTAAGAAGTGTCAAAAATTGTACAATGTCTTAAATACTTTTCAGAGAGAGCGTTTAAACTGATCTTGATGAAGACTTATGCGTCGATTTTAAGAACTGTACAAGACATCTCAAATATCAGGTGTGACAAAAGAGGTCATATTTGAGAGCTTTGACGTATACAATAAATATTATAAATGAAAAGCAAATTTCTGAAAATCATAGACCTATTTTTATATCTTAATTATTAATTTATACATATAATTTTTACCTGAATTCCTTTTTACCGTTTTTATAGTTATGCATTGGATGATTACATTCAATAGAATAGTGATCGTACAGTAATAGTACAAAATTGTGATAACAGTTGCTAAATATCGTAAAAGCAGTTATTTTGTCATTGCAGATTATAATCTATCGTTCTACATATCTAGTAAATATTGTGCGATCTCATTTTTGGATTCAATAGCCACCTAGTGTCTCTGGAAGAAACACAGATAGATTTAACACTTCAAACATAAGACCTTTTTGAGATTACGATTTTAAGAAGTCCTCAGTAAGATATCTTTAAGAGCTCCTTTTATAGATTATCATAATTCAGACCTCTTCAGGAGGTCTTTTTAGAGCTATCTTTGGACTGAGCTCTGGACGACCTCTTTAAGAGGTATATGCTGTATGGGTTACTTAGTACTACTGTTTTTTTCTGTAAATGAAACCGAGAATTGCTTTAGAAGAAGTAATTTGTTATCATCCTTATACTGCATTTTCTCATATAGTGATCATAATATATTTTTTAAATAAGTAGCATTAAAAATTACAAAATAGATTTTTTGTATCATCTTAATCCATTAAGTCCGGGAGATGTACATTTTTTAGTTGATTTTCGACCTACATTTTCAACAGGAAATAAGATTAATATGGACTTGAAAGTGACCAACCCTAACATTTTCGGATACGCTCTTTCAATTGGCCTGGTCAGAGCATTTAAATTGCTTCAAAAGCTAATATGCTGTATTTTAAATAAAAAATGAATAAAATTTCGCGTGTTTCGTTTTTTGTGAATTTTTTTTTCGCATGTTGCAGGATCAATGCCTATTCTTAACCAAAGTACACAACTTCAACTAGATTTTTCGCTGTTTTTACCCGAATTAACCTAACCACTTAAGAACGTCAATATGTCAAAAAATTTATTTTATTTCCGGTTCAAAATGAAGATCGAAAATCAACTAAAAATGTGCATCTCCCAGACTTAATGGGTTAAGTACGTCAAAACTTCCTAAAAATGATCTTTTATGAGAAAACATGGATGCTGTCCTCTTCAAAATGTCAAGATAATGTTATTTTTTAGTTTTTTTTTTTTAATTAATATAGAATTTGCTACATGGAAAAAATTATCAATAAAATCTGCCGAAGTTTATTAACTAAACTAACTACTTGTTTTAAAAATATATTATGATCACTACGAGAAAATGCAGTATAAGAATGATAACAAATGACTTCTTGTAAAGCATTAAGTAATAAACCAATAAAGTTCATGTAGAGAATATTCTCAAGAAATTTGTTATTGTAATGTAACAAAAATATCTACTTTTAACGAAATTTGAAATTGTAAATGGTATATTTTTAAAATCTCCATATTTTAGTATGTATAAGATATATTGTTGCTTTAGTTATTAACTAAAGTTTACTAAACTTATTTTTTCAACAGAATTTATCAGATAGTTTAAATCAAGTAACTGCAGTTTTTGAAACAGCTTATGAAATATCTGATCGATATGCTTATTAAGTATTACAGTTTATATGCATTTAAAATATAAAAATTGTATTAATACCACTTGGTAGAACAATAAAGTACAACTCCTTACGTGATGAAGAATTAGAATCTGTATTTGGAGTAATTGCAATGATATATAAACTAGGGATACATCAATAAACACTTGTATCAATATACAAAACCCAACAAAATTACTTATCTTTAACTGAAAAAGAATACATTTTTTAAGAAATACGAGGTAACGAAATGATTGTGTAACTAATGGTGATTAACAACTTTTGACTCAGAAAGCTTTTCTTTAATGCCATTCTATACCTTCAACACTATTCAAAACTATCTTCTTTTGAATAATCAAACTACGAAAATATGAGACTTAAGGATAGACCCCGGGATATATCATGTTTGGGAAAAATATTTGTTGACGAGAGAAAGCGTTACTGTTCTTAAAAAAGTTGTAACCGGCAAAAATAATTTGTTAAACATCTTCTATTCATGACTCTAATTTTCTATTATTATATTATAACTATTTTTTAAAGATGAATGAATTTTAATGAGTGATAGCTTATCTTTTAGAAACAGATTTTTTCAAACTTTTTCATAATTTTTTAAAACTTCTGAAGCTAACATCAAACATCTTTATTTATTAAAAAAAAAATTATTACTTTTCACATTTTCTAATTAATTTTCATGACCAGGTAAAAAATATTGAAAAATTCACTCGGTGAAGTTGTAGAGAAACGTTTTTTCGTCTAAATGTGCCGTCATTCTTTCAAATCCTTTCATTTATAAAAAATGTTTAATTGGCGACATGAAGAAAGTTTGAGACATTATCAACAAATTTTTTTTTTGCACCTCTCAATGTTTTTCTAAGAATAATAATACTTTCTCCCTTCAAAAATTAACATTATTAATGAAAACTAAATTCTGTGATACGTTATTCAATATTTTTCCCAAACATACTTTATCCCAGAGTCTGACTTATACTTTAAAATGTTTTCTCATTTTTTTTCTAAATATGTAGTTACACAGTTTTTTCTCTCGACCAAAAAAATTATCGTTCTTTTGATTATGAAAATTAACAATTATCATTTTGGATCGAACATAATTTTAACGACGAAACACATCATATTTCAACTCACTAGAAACTCACAAAAAACAAACGTCGAAATATTTTCTGAAAACAGCTATACTAAGATTTATATTTCTTGTGGATTAATTTATTCCCTTGTCCAATTTAATAGCACCGACCTGCCGAAAGGAACACATTCGCGAATATTATACAGCGAATGGATGTCGCAGCCGGAGACCCGTGAAACTCGCAAAATGCTGGGGAAGCTGTGGCAACTCCTGCTGTTTACCGAGAAAGACCAAAAGACGTAAGGTAATTAGAGAAGCGAATCTCGTCATTATTAATTACACATTTCGTGTTTTTTTTTCTTCATTTCTGAAATACTTGGTTATTTCAGTTGATTTTGGTTTTTGACTTTCGTTTATCATTTTTCATTCATTTGGCATGATTTTGACGAAATTTGGTTCTTTTTACATATTTCGTAAAATACATTTCTCATTTTTTAATTCCATTGTACATACTCTAATACGGGTTTTAATACAATATGAGGTTGTTATTTCTTCCTGATCTTTGGCAATTTCCTACAAATAATTTCTGTTATCTTCTTACATTTTAGGATGTAGATTTCATAAATGTATTTAAATATCAAGGTTTTATGAATAAACATGTTCATTAAATTGAATAACTTCTTATTTAAATATAAACATCGAGATTATAAGTGAGGCACTTTATATTTACAGATTGGCATTAAATATAATTTCGATTAGTTTTTATGAAAGAATATTGAGATTTATTAGTGAACAATAATCATTGAAAAACAATAAAAAAAAAGTTTAGTCAAAGATGTTTTTGGTAACTAACATTTATGTATCTTTTCTTCAATTTCATTCTCCAAAAATTGTCAAGTTATTTACAAACAATTTAAGCTATTTACTTACTGAAAGAAAAATGTAGTCATGTTTACTATGTAGAAATAATCAATGATCAAGTAGTCATTTTCATAGTTTTTTAGTAAGATATACTACGAGACAATAGAAGTGACAATTTACGTATATCGCGAAACGGCAAAAGTTTTAGTCGAGCTGATGCGTTTTGTTAATTTATGAATTTGTGAAAGAGATAAAGCAGAATGATAATATATCTTACTATGCAAATAGTAGAAATGATTTTCGTGTAATAATGTAAATGAATTTCTGGTAATATAATAACACAATTTAGTATTGTAGGTAGTAATTTTTTTAGTAGATTTTACTATCTTTTTCTCAGTGATGCATTTATAAAAATTGTTTTTGTAAAAACTCAGTTTTTTGTAAATACTAACTTGTAAGTCACGACTCCTTTTCATGATATTTCCGGGTAATGTTATGATGTGAAAATATACGATTTTTAGAAATGAAAACTGAAGGAGACAGACATTAGTACTGGAAACATTTTTAACTTAGTCTATTACAATTTTTCCAATTTCGGAACATCGTATGAAGAAATCTTATTACAATTATTATTCATTATTTTCAAAATGTCAAAGAAAAAAAATTAAAAATTTAGTAATTACTCTTTAAATGTGAATTAGTAAAAAAAAGTAAAATAGCAAAATTCTACGAATATATTCGTACAATTACAGTAATGGAGGTATTGGTTTTACTAATCTAATATTAAAAAATATTATTTGAATAATGAAATAGTAGTTTTTTTATTTTTATTAGCAACATTTATTACTAATGGAATAACAAACCGACAATCGTTTACGATCTAGTAGTTTTTAACTAATTCAAATTTAGAGAATACATAGTAAAAATCGTATATATAGCATTTAAAATAGATGATGCTATTTTCTCACTTATAATCTCGAATTTTAATTGATAAAACATTGAAATTAAATCTTTGTGCAGAAATAGAAAATGTAATATTGTAGACGAATAAAAATTGTAGACGAAATCCGATGGTTTTACTTCTCCTTTATTAATACATTATTACTAAAAAAAAGTAACAATATTTTCGAATCATTTATTGTTTAGAAAATCACATAAATTTTGTAAATATTAAATTTTTTATTTCTGAAACTAAAATGTATAAACTAAAGTATTATTAAATCTAATAATAAATCTTTAAATTTAACATTGCGGTCATGAAAAAATTTAAAGACCAACGAGAAAACTCGTTAAACACTGCTTAAAATTTATGAAATTTTCTTCCCTAAAATGTTATTGAAATTTCAGAAACTTATCCTAGGGTTGCTTTACTTTAAAGTTTGAAATAGTCTGATAGGTTTTTTATTTCTTTATTTCAAAAATATTTTTACAAAACCGAATCATTCATAAATCGCACTACTTTTTATTTTGAAATGCCTAATATTTTTTCTAATTATAATGATTCAATAGCTGGTAAGACATCTTAAACTATACTACTTAGTATTGTATTTTATCATACATACATTTTATTTAGATATCATATAATATAGGAATCTAATTCCAAAAAAAAAATAGTCGAAATGAATACTTCTTTAGCCAAATTCAACTTATTAGTGCACATTTATTACTTCTATGAAGTAGATACGAATATTTATTGTACTCATAATTTAATAACATAAATCAAATAACAGAAAAATGTTATGCATTTTTTGCATATGTTTTTGAATTTAAACAAAATAACTTGATAATCTATTCCCATATTTTGATTTAAATACTCCTGTAGTAGTTACTACAACCGATGAAATATAATTTAGGGCATTTTCTGCGATGGATATTAATTAAACAATAATAAAATCCAATAAAAATTGATGTTAGTATAACTGCAAAGAAATGTAATTTGTGGATTAGTTTAGTAAAGAGTCTAATAATTGCTGAAAAATGTTTGAATATATAATTTCATTTGGATTTTTTTTTCATTTTTTGAGTACTAATTTCCTCAGAGGTAAAAATATTAAACTACTTAGAGGATCTTTCTAAGCGTTGTCGATAAGTTTGTTAGCAAGGTTATTTCTAACTGGAATATGCTAATTGAAAAACCAACATTGTACATAAATGCCTTTAAAAAATTCCCTGAAAACAACTTAAAACAAACAAAACGTTCCAAGAATACTCGGGGTATTTGTATTTTTCTTTAGAATAGAATTGAAGTAGCAAATTTTGTTTAATCTACTCACTAATATGAGTATGCTGAAATATTTGTTAAATTAATTTTCAAAGTGTTTTAAGTAACTTATTGAAATAAATGATCATCATCAGTATTTTAATCAGCAATTTGTAATTTTTTAAAAGCTGTACATTATATATTTCTTCAGTACGTAGGAGAGTTTTGTATACAAGTTTTATGATCGGTAAATTTTGAAATTGCCAAAAAAAATGTTGTTTCTATTTACTATTTCAGGGTGTGGGTGAAAAAACCGACAAATGAAAAAGCTGCCCGGTCAAAAAACCGACAATTACTGTCCGCTTGTCGATGTGTCTATTTATGTTTGTGTTGGATTTTTAAATGTCGGTTTTTTGACTGACGGCTTTATGACTGTCGGTTTTTGACCTGTCCGCTTTTCGTCCGGCATCCATGCACATATAAATATAATTTATTTTGTATACGTTTAAACAGTTAATTAGGTGTTACAATTTTATTATTTCAACATTTGATTTTATTTCTAGCTATAATTACTGTAAATAATGAACTTTTATTATTGGAAATGGACATAATTTCCAAAGATTATACTAGAAATTTCAAAATTTCGTATAATTTAAACATTTATCTTCCATAGAGGGTTTTTTTTCTGCTTTGCATCTAGATTATTAAAAACTTCAAAAACTTGTTGCTTGTGATAGCCATTATGAACCAATATAAAGATCAAACTTATCAACAATTTTCGACTACAATTTGTTGTTAGTAACTGCTAAGAAATTCATTTTACACAATCATTATTAATAACTTTGCGATTGAGTTGTAATTCATTAGAATTGTAATCGAAATTTAGTTAAAATTAACAAGAACTAATGTACAATATAATTTATTGTCTTCAATTATTATTAGTTATTGGCAATTTTTAATGGACTTTTAAAGTCCTTTACATAATATGCGAAATAGGGAGTAATCTCGATTTATATTAAAATTTCGACACCAAAATTTAATTGACAATAATAAAGAAGTAGAAAAAGCTGTAAGATTATAAACTACGATTTGTTAATTATTTTTATTATAAGAGGTTAGTTTTATGTTTCTACAAGTATGAACATGTAAGAGTTTTAGGTTAGCCCATTGATTCGATGACGAACTGATAACAAAGGCAGGTTATATAATATAATATTTTGTCAAAAATAGTGATAGTAATAATAGTTCAATTAAAAAAAAAAAGATAATATCCCATTGATACTAAGGAACATTAGAGTCCACTGTTCTTTATATTACTATACGCAAGTATCCGAAATCGAATAGTAGCCATTAGATAAAAATTTCTTTACGGTGCCATAAAATACCAACAGAACATAGCAGTTGTTTATAGAAAATTAGCAATTTTAGTGCATTTCATAAATTTTTAATATTTTATTTTCATTAATATAGAAAATAAGTCTTTTTGCGACATCTTACATTTAGCAACATGTAAAAATTAATTTTAATATAAAAGAACGCTATTTTCGGATTAAGTTGGGTCGGTATTTAGGTTCATAATCTTAATTTTAGAAAACTAACTTTTAGACAATGGACAAGTTTCAAATAACAATTCTGGTAACATCAAATAAACATGTAACTTTATTTAATCAACAACTGATTTATCGATATATTTTTACAGCAACAAATAAAATACAATAACTCCTAAGATATCCTAACATAACCTAAATAATGCCTGATCATTTTCGAGGTCAAAACAAGTTGACTGTGATATTTAAAGGTCACGGAATGGTTAAATGTAAGTGAATTACGATCCTAACCTAAACTAACCTAACCTAACCTAAACCAACGTAACCTAACGTATCCGAAATTATTAATTTTTAAGATAAAACTAAGTTGAATATTAGATACAGACATAGGTCAAGTATACAGATTATTTGAAGAGCCGCGTTAGATAAATATTGGTCAAATACTTTTGTTCAAAAAAACATTTTGTCGCGTGATAAAATATCCATGAAATGGTGTCGTCATCATTAGTCCTCGGCGTAGAAATTAGGACTGAGAGTAATCTGTCCAAATATCAACAGTTCCGATAGGATTCTAAAGACTATTCCCTTTCAGACCTATTATCGGTAGTACATAAATAAAAAAAAACTCGCACCAGGGGGGATCGAACTCGAGACTCCGGCATAAGGACTATACATACGCTACAATAGGGGTTACATTAAACGAAAGAAAGTTGAATTTAACTAATGAATCAGTAGTTTCTGACTTTTTAGTAACAATTATTATGAATTAAATTCGTATTGTTTGTTTTTCACTAATCATTTTTAAGTTTTATATATAGATACTATCTGAATATCCCATGCAGAATCAGATCCTTATCATATGTAGACCATTATTAGGAACCATACATTTCCCTCGGCCAGAATCTAAAGAGAATATGACGGAATATTTGTGATCTGTAAATAGGAAATCCTTTGTAAATTCTGGATAGATTCTTCTAATTTACTTCGTATTTTATTTAATAAAAAAATCTTCCTTACACCTACAAGTTGGCTAAAATTAAGTTTTTACTATGCGGAAGTAGACATTGAATCGGGCACATGTAAAAAATCCGAAACATGGAAAAATCGACATTTAAAAAGTCGACACACAAAAAACCTTGACTGTCAAAAAACCAATGAGTCATAAAGCTGTAATATTCATGAAAACAACAATGTCAGATTTCTCAATGTTTCGGATTTTTTAAATTCGGTTTATTGACATGTACACTCTAAATTTCTTAAAGTGAAAGTTGAGCCACTCTCTGCTAAAGGTGACTTTTTCACTATTTCTAAAATGGAAATTTCACTTTATTAGAGTGGCATATTTCCTTCCACTATTTGTAAAGTGAAATTTCCACCCTAAAAATAGTGAAAAAGTCACATTTATCGGAAAGTGGCTCAACTTACACTTTAAGAAATTTAGAGTGTACCCGTTGAATCAATTTTACAAAATGAGTGCTATTTCGAACTAAATTAAAGTAGTAACGTATTGGATCTTGTGAATATTTACTTCCGAAATCAAAATATGGAAATAAATTTATAACAAAAAATTCACATATTTGATTAAAATATGACAATAAATAATAACGAATGATGTAATTATGATGTAAAACCGAAATCGTCTTGTTTTTTTTGCAGGTCCGCCTCATCTGCGCCGACGGCACTCGTTACACGAAGGACGTCGATCTCGTTCGTAAGTGTACGTGCATGCGCAAATGCTACTGAAGAAACAAAAATTGCCGAAGAAAATCGACCGATCTTTGTCGACAAAGCCGATAATAATTCCATAATGCGCATATATCTTCCTCTACCAGAATAGTTCGACGAAGAATAATTCCAGATCCGGACTTCGCGATTCGCACGAACCCGTTCCTTAGGACAACCAAAAGACTCAAAAGTGATGTCGTAAAACCCCCCTAAAATGACCGATTTGGTACGATTCGCGTTTTCCGAAACTACTATAAGTGCATCTAAGATAAACTATACCAGTACCGTTTAGTACGACACGTACGTGCCGTAAAGACATGCCTATAGCCATGATTTTTCGGGTCGACGAAACATGCCCCTGAGGCAAAGTTCGATGAAACCCTTGCAAACCCACGGGCGTAGGGTGTCGTAAGCGGCGAGCTTTTTCGGGCTTTGCTTCGGTTTTGGCTCCCGCCCGAAAAGTACCAAATGTTCTTCAAATGCATTTAGCGAACCTCTTGTTTGTTTTTTTTTGTATAGGCAATTTTACTATGTAGCCTTACGTATTATACGGTGTATAATTTCGAATTGCCGAACGTGTCGTGCTTTCGAAGATCGATACTAGGACCGAGACAAAAGCTCGAAAGCTCATTGCCCACGACCAAACGATCGCTACATACGACTTGATTTAGTAATCGGTCGATTTAGCAGCTATCGATTTTCGTAATTTTGTACGATCCAGTATTCATTTCGCAAAGACTCGCTTTCGACGACGTACGGCAAACAATGAGGAGCCGCAAACGGCGCCTTGTACATATAAACGACGACGCTTCGCGCAGAAGCGGAAACTCATCGTGGAATTGATCGTACTCGGAAGGAAACGTCTCAAGTACAAGTATGTTAAATTTGATATACGAGAATGTCGAGTTAGTATACATTTCATGTACACTAAAATTTAATGCAATATCGTATTTCCGGCATACATATAGGCGCGGGGTGGCGCCCCCTACCCCGCGCGTATAATTTATCGCGCTAAATATTTAAGGAGAGGGAGGTTGACCGTGCATGTATTTATTTACGCAATAAGAAGATCGCTTTAATTTGTAATTATGCGAGATATCTATCTGTATATTACAATATATACAGGACGAGGTGCGTGTCTTTCTTTCATTTTTGTTTTTAACGCCTAATTTCATCGCTCTTAGGCCACGCGGTTTTAAGTTATCGCACACGTTCCACTTTTTTCGAGGCCTGTGAAGAAGATTTCAACATCGGTTACACGTTTTGCAATCATTTTTTAACGATTTTTTCGACATTACAAATCCCCTATTTGGATTTTGTCGTTTGTGGGTTTTTATATTTGAGTAGGTGCTGGAGTTTATGTACATAGAACTTTTTTAAATTTATACTTTAATTTAGGAATAATATTTTCTATCGATTAGTGTATAGTATTTCCAAATTTATTCGAAATTCTAATAGTTTTGATAAATTTTTTTAATAATTTTAATACAATTTTTATTGTATATAATCGGCTATCGTTGAATTAAGTTATAATACTCGAAAACATCAGAAAAATAAAAAAACGTGTAATCGAATAATATATAATAATCGAAGAATAAACTTCACTCGTCTCGCTTTTGTAGGCAATTCGCGTCTGTTAGTAAGAATGTTGGGGAACTCGAACCTCTGGTTCTCGTATTCAAAACTCGAAAATAGTCCTTGATTATTATGTATAACAGAAACCGTCGAAAGTATTTTGAATAAAAATGTGATTCACTTCTACATTTTTTACATTTACATTTCTTGCATTCATTTTAACCCTTCCTACAACCTAATTGCATTTAATTGACACGAATTCGAGAACTGGAGGATCGACAATTCGCATTGGCTAGATAAAAGGAATTTTGTTGACTGACTTGATTCGTTCATTTCCCAAAAATTGTCAGAACAAGCGCACGGTGTAAATTTACCCTTGCGGAAATTTTAAAATACCATAATTTTACCTTTCAAATGTTCGTCGATATTTTTTTAATCGTTATTAATCAAATTAAATAAATATTAAAACAAAATTGTAAAAATGTTTTATAGTAAAGAGAAAATATGTTATTTTTTTACCTAATTGGATAAAAATTCGATATGATTTTTATACTTTGCATAATTTTTAGTATTTACATTTATAAGAATTTCCGCTTGGGGCGTTTGGTAGAAAAATCTGCCGATTCTTGGCCTCTATAACGAATTTGAGATTCCAACAATTTTATGAGATTTGAATAAAGAGAAAAATTTATCGTCACCATGCTTTCGGTGTGGGGTGTGCTTTGTAAATTCGTTGTGAAAAAATTTAATTAAAAAAATCGGAAATGTAGGTCTTCCTTCGCGAGCATTTCGAAAACTCGCAAGATTCGATAAAATGTCTTACTGTAACCGGAACACGTCAGAAATAAGCGTCGGCAATATTTCCCGTGTCGATTTCATTTTCGATCTTGGAAATGTCAAATTTGGTGAAATTACAAAATGGTTAGAAATGCGTTATAATCATGTACAATTTAGTATTTTATAACATTATAAGAGTTACCAACGATTATTGCAATGAAGTATATTATACATCTATGTACATCTTTTCTTTATAGTCAAATATATTATTATTTATATACACTTATACAATGTTTATATTTATTATAACCACGCTTTTTTAATATATAGATCTATTAACAGTTTTATACTACATTTGGGTAAAGTTTTTAATGTTTCTTTTTTAATACCAAGAAGTAAAATAAAATTCTCTTTAAAATAGATCATGTACTTAATTTTACAAAAATATTTTACGAAAAATATTAAAAAGCGTGGTAAGAAATAGCTTAGTAATAACCGTTTCTACCAAACTTTTCATCTACGTCGAAATTTGTCTCGTTTATTTTGTTAATTGGAAAACACAAGACGAGAATTTTTTTTTCGATACGGTTTAGATTTTGCCGACGCATTAATGATATTCGAAAAAAAATAAAACAACGTTTAGCTGAATTAGCTTGAAATCGCGATTGTAAGTGTATCCCGTAGCGCAGATATCATCCGTCAGCCAAGGAATTTCTCGTGGAATCCCACCGCTGAGGAATTGATAAACAGTAGTAAACAAACAGACTCCAACAAGCAGACACAAATGCAAGTGACTTTACTGTAAAATGTTCGAAAGCGCCTAAAGAAAACAGTATGGCAAATCAGGGTTGGAAATCACCGGATTAATGTTAATTAGATTATATTTAATGTATTACTTGTCATTTTTTATTCTATTAATAAATTAATAAATTAATACCTAATAATAAGTGACCTGTTGTCTTTGTATTTTTCCTCATTCCATTCCCACATTCAAGTTTGAGATCTGAAATATCATATTGGTAAGTAACTTTCTTAGTCTAATTAGAAGTTTAGTAGGTTACTTACTTTTTAAATCCATCCAAAGGTTTTTAAATTTTGGACTTGACAATTTCCAGCAACATCAGTGCGTATTTGGTAGCTTAAAAATGTTTCAATGATGTGGAAGTTGATATGAAATTTAATACGAATTAGTTTTTGTAATTACAAATTTGACAAAAAGTACGATTAATAATTTGACATAAACTTGAAAATTGTTGCAATTAATGTAGTAAAAACTGAAATGTTGGGGAAGTTAACGTTACTTGCCGAAAGTAGAATGCGAGGTATCACATCAGGGTCAGTCTTATTAACATTTAGAGCAAAATCAAGCTTACATCCTTTTCTTGAACACTTGTAGCATCCGGATAATGGAGAATTCGGACTTGTGTAACAGAAACTGTCAAGTTTGTAGTTCTTCTTGCGCAAATTTCCCATACTGTCAACGATCTCCTCACACGTTACATTTGGCGGAAAATTTATTGCCACATATTGAAAATTGTTGGGTTTATCGTTTCCAATTTTTTGGATTTGTATCCACGTGCACCTCTGAGTAGATTCGATGCTACGTGGACTGAGTCGAGGTATATGGGATTGGAATTGCTCACAAGGTACTTCCGTTACGTTGATTGGCGTACCATATACCAAAATGTAACACGAGTCATGTTCGGTGTCTTCACAACATATTTGATTTAACAGTGCAAGGAAGAGAGGAAGAAGTACTCTCTTTTTTACCCAGATCATGGTAAATAAATTTGATTTATTTTTAGTTTATAACTAACGAAACATTATTACACGCTAAATAGACAATTTTAACGCATGTGTCATTTACGAACAAATGACAGACGAAGAAAGTGGATTGCGTGTAGTTTTCACTTTCAATCGAGTTCATTTAACGATTTTTATCGATACGGTGTTTTCTATCGATTGCGTATATTATCGGTATTTCTTCTGACATTAATTTCTTGATAAATGAATGAAAATTAATTTGTTAAGTACATTTTTTTTTAAATAATTATATGATTATCCTTTCCTTCGAAAATTTAGATTTACTACACTGAAGTAGTGTACAGTCTTAACTTTCGTAATTAAAATCATGTGGGTTATGCAAACTTTTGTCAAAGTGATATTTCTCCCTTAAAAGATAAAGCGATTTTAAATTTTTTATTTATTCGTCTTCATAAACATTTTTATGTTGTCAACTGTAATGTTATTCGACCTGTAATATTACTCGGTTTTCAAAATTTTATCCCTTATCGGCGGTATCTCTCGACGCCACCTAATTCTACAAAATATTTTGCGAATTCTAAAAAGTTTTTATTCAATTTATAATTTTATATTCATGAGATATTACAATAATAAAATTTATGTGCAAAATTATTAAAATCATTCTGAGTTCATCGATAATAAACGAATGTTTTAAGGGGCCTTTCTGAAATTGAAAATATAATATTTTAGAAACATTGAGACATAACCTGGGATGAACACAACTATTGAAAATTCAAAATGTCGGTTTCAATAGGACCTTTTAAAATATTTATATTATTTATTATACTTTTATTATATAGATGACAATGGGTACTTAGGATTTAGGAGGATACAGCAAATTATTCTGTTGTATTCTCACGAATAACAGTATGCTAATTCAACACCCTAATAAGAAATCAAGTTGAGGAATCAACGACATGTATGTAAGTTTCCGTATATTCTTGCACAGGCGCAAATTTTGACATAAAAATATATTTATATTGTGCATATATTGTAGATAACTAAATAAAAGTTTTAGAACCTAATAATGGTTTTGTGTCATTCCACGTCAACTATATCAAAACTGAGGTCGATGTTACCGAATTCTAGGAAAATGAAATATTTGATGGGTATGGGCATGAAAAATATTTTGGTAGAATAATTTCCTAAAATTTTCAAATTATAATTTTGGGAAAATTTACACATGTGAGTGAACATTTAATTGTGTATTTCTATCAAATTTTACGATACATTAGTAAATGCTAGTTCTTGAAGCATAAAATAAAACGTTCAAACATCAAAGTGGAAAGTTCACAGTCCTCATGGTATTTCAATCGGAAGATGTGGTTTCGCATCATACTAATAAAACCTTGTTTAAAGGAGCTTTAAACGATAGTGTTAGTTTTCAGTTGCATTTTCTAACAATAGTTGTCGGGTACATTGGGTTCCATACTTCAGTACAGGACAGGTTACATAGGATCAAATTTATATTCATATTGTTACATAGATGTTGGTGTACGATTTTGAAGTTTAATTATTTTAATGAAAATTATTTTTCCTCTGGTTGTATAGGTATAGCAGATTGAAAATGCATTGAATACTGGGACATCAAAAACCCCTGAATAACACGTTTCAAGCATCACAGTTGGATTTTTAAAATGTTGTCTGCCATATTGAATCTGTCATTTTGAATGTTCACAACCTATCTTAAATTTCATAATCGGACACTCCAAAAACAACCGAATATCACGTTCCAAGCAAAATAGTTTGATTTATTTCAAATGTGTCGGCCATATTGGATCTTCAATTTTGAATTTTCAAAATCTGACTTTAGATTCGTAATCAGTGACGCAAAACACCGCCGAGTAACAAGATTGAAGTGATTGCAGTCGATTTTATTAAATTCGTCCACCATATTGGATCCGCCATTTTAAATTTTCAAAATTTGACTTCATATTCGTAATCACCGACCTAAAACCTATTATATACTACGTTTCAGTGAAAAAAAATATCATCTATGATTTTGGACACTGTTTTTAAGAGTATAATCGCCATTTTTAAAGTCGTCTGATACGATGCTCTACAATACCTCTGTATTATTGACAGCATTACGAGTATTTCTGTGAAAGAGTCATTCAATTCGATTAAGAATTGCACTATCGAGATAATTTTGTTCAAAATGCCACACTGTGCGCCTCTCGAAATCTTAAAAAAATTCGGAACGAAAAAAGTCTTCGTCAATTTTTTTTTTAAAATGAACGGTGAAAAATTCTCCTACACGATAGTACACTCTTTAAAAAGAAAAATTAGGTATAACTTTACCAAAATTAAAGTTGAAAAATCTATTACGCCAATTTTTTAACGCATTTAAAAAAATTTAATATTTTTTAATTTTATTATAAATCAGTACTCACCGATATGAAAAATATGCACTTTGTCGAATTTAAATACGATAGTAAAAAAAATATATATAGTAATTGTAATGACGCTATTATGTACCTAAATACTTTTCATAGAAATGATGAATGAAATTTTATGCAAATGCATGTGTGGTTTTTAGGTAGAGGAAGTGGTCCCCTCAAACCAACTTTTTGAATGAGACCATCCCCCCCCCCGCCCTAAAATATATTATTTTCCATTTTTTGGTAAAAAACTACAAAAAATACAGTAATCTTTTTATAATTGAATTACCGGAAATCAAATGGTCTTACTCGTAGTTTTAGTTGGCCCCTGAGCGACTTAACAATAGCAGTTCAAAATTTTACTTCAAGTTATCCCGTTTCCGCCCAAAATGCCGTAAATTTCCCTCCATTTTAATCTTCACTTTTCTTGTAGAAACTAACGATGAACAATTCTGAATATTTAGATTCTATAGTTTTCAACCCTCCTCTATCCGAATCCGAAGTCCGTTTTTCGCTGGGAGCAGCCATTTTTTAAATATGGCGGCGAAAAGGCAAAAAAATAGAGAAAATTTTGATTTTTGGATCGGTTTTTCATGTTTTTCAATAGGTTCGCGCTGACCGATCATTCCAAAGACCTGGATCTGGTGGCATAATGAGTTTGACTAAAAGTTGACATGATCAGATATGCAAAATATAATATGGCGGATCCAAGATGGCAGATTTTTCGCCGAATTTGATTTTTTTATAGCATTTCCGACATTATTAGCTATTTATGAATATTTTTTTGATGAATATTTAATACACTTATTATTGATTTATGCAATCATTTATAACAGTATCTTCTATCCAATACTCGAAAATCGAAATGGCGGATACAAGATGGCCGACTGAAATGCAAAAAAATTTCTTGATCCAGATGAAACTGACTACTCGGTGGTTTTCGGGGTCGCACATTACGAATATGACATTTGATTTTCATAATTAAAAATGGCGGACCCAAAATGGCGGACCCAAAATGGTGGACGAAAATACAAAACGTTGCATGTCCGAATTGAAAATGGTTACTCGAGGGTTTTATATTATATAGTTCGCAATTATATTACTTCAAAAACTGTTTTGCAATAAAACATACAAATTAATAATTTATGGTAGAATACAAAATGTAAGTAGAAAAATTTATAAAATGGAAAAAAATAACAATGCAAAAAAAACAAATAAAATAAAAAAATAAAAGAAAATACAAAAAAAATACAATAAAAATATGATTCTCTACAATCATTGACCTCCACGTGGTGAGAGTTGGAAACATGAAAAACCATGGCTAACAAATGATAAAAACACAATAAAATTAATTTTATAAGACTTCTATAATTGTGAACTATATTTTATATGCTATAAAAACACAAAGTTCGGCGAAAAATCCGCCATCTTGGATCCGCCATCTTATATTTTCCATATCTGATCATGTCAACTTTTAGTGAAACTCATTATGCCACCAGATCCAGGTCTTTGGAATGATCGATCAGCGCGAACCTATCGAAAAATATGAAAAACCGATCCAAAAATCGAAATTTTCTCTATTTTTTTGCCTTTTCGTCGCCATATTTAAAAAATGGATGCTCCTAGCGAAAAACGGACTACGGATTCGGAAAGAGGAGGGTTGAAAACTATAGAATCTAAATATTCAGAATTATTCATCGTTCGTTTCTATAAGAAAAGTGACGGTTAAAATGTAGGAAATTTACGGCATTTTCGGCGGAAACGGGTTAAGTAAAAACTGTTATTACAGATTGTACCATGATAAGTTTTCCAAAATTTTGACAGCCGTATTGGATCCGCCATTTTGAATTTTCCAAATCTGACCACAGATTCGAAATAGCAGACCATAAAAACTCATTATTACCGATGTCATGATGAAAAGGATAAGTTTTACAAAATTTTGACCATCATATTGGATCCGCCATTTAGAATTTTCCAAATCTGACCACAGATTCTTTATCCGAGATCATAATAATCAATCATCAAACGTCATGAGAATAAAATAAACTAGATAACTCTAATAATGGTTGTACAATACGATATATTGCCGTTGTTGTAGCTTTCCGACGATCGCCATGTTAAAAAAAAAAACATTTTTTAAATTCGCCCACCATAGTTTCAGAGTACAATACTCATTCCACGTGATTAATCGTTTTTAGTACTAAGAAGAAATTATTTCGGCAAAAATTCGGTCGTTAATCACGTAAAGATCGTGCAAAAATCGTGATTTTTTATATAAATCTGTTAAAAAACAATACAAATTGACATTTTACACTTTTTTAAACAATCTATCGCGTAAAGCGGACCCCGAAAACATACGGAAAATACTAATTACATAGCATAGTACTTTTTTATAAGATCCTACTGGTTACATTGAATCTTAAAAAATAATCCAATTACAACAAGAAAGTCAAAATATTGTTTAATATTTAGTACCGAGCTGTAACAAGTATTTTTAATACATAGGGAAGAGCGTCTCATACCGACCTTTGTAATCGTGATACGGATGTTAAAAATTTTCAGTATCAGGGATCACTTTATTATGTTCTCGCTAGCAGGTTATTGGTATGTTTCAGTGAGGTACAAAAAAACAAATTCTAGGTTTTCGACTACAGCAGTCCCCATCCTAAGTTGTCCCCTCCAATATGCATTTCTCCCTTCCAAAATTATACAAGCCTTTTCCCCGTTTCTCCCTCCATGACGTTTTGTTTTGCACATCGCGACGACGCAGTCGCCACAGTGGCGACACTCGACACATACATGTAAACCACGATCTGAATTACAATATTCAGCAAGGATCGGCAAACCTCGAAACACTTCAGTTATACACGTACCACACACACACGCTGGCAACGAACATAAACAAAAATGGGGCAGTGGGGGTTAGGAGGGGATATAATTTTGGACAGTCAGTCGCCATTTTGTAAGAACGGATCGTACAACTTAGGATGGGGATTCTGTAATTCAAAAATAGTGGTCCGAAACAGACTCTCCCCCTTTCTCCAAAGTTGACAGACCACTTGTTGTAATTTGTGCTTGAATCATATTTGAGAGTGGGAGTTTCTCCCATTCCCGGTTGACTGCTAAGCATAAGTGCAATCTAACTGGAGATGCACGTTTCATGGTATGTTTTCCTAAAAGTCTTTGGGTCTTGGGAGCAACATTCCAAAGACTTGTAAACAAGCCTAACACAGGCATCTAGAACCAGTTTTTCGCGAGCATCCGATCGGGTAGGATCAGTTTTCCTCGAATTGTCGCGTGTGTGCTATGCAAATGTTGCTGGTTTTCCTCTGCTCAATGTACGATCTCATCGTGTGTGAGTATTCGCATGTGTTTTGTACTCTATATATGTTAATACTTACCATATATGTGTCTATATAATATGTCAGTATTGGTGATTAGCGTAATTGGGGCAGGAACCGTTAATTACCCCCACTGATGAGACCGTGAGCGGGTCCGAGACGGAACACCATTCAACTGAATAATATTAAAATAATCTACATTCTTACGAATAAAATTAAATTAGTTTGGTATCTCTGGTATAAATGAAAACATTTTTTGTACAATTCTTGTATAACGTTCTTATTTACCATGTTAAAGGTATAGAGGAAATGGAGAGTGTATGAAAAAATGGACAAATTTCTACCAGGGAGGTTTTTTATTGACGACCAATAATTAAATTAGGCAAAGGAAGGCTTATGATCTACCTCGATTTTGACTTCCCTCTCAACACAAGTTAATTCTAACGATTTTCTTCTAGCATTGGGGAAGGGATTTTGGGTCCTTTTTTCTCTCTCGTATTATCCTCAAAAACACTATTTAGTTAAATGTTTACAAATCGATGACCACGACTCCTACCTCTTCACTTGCTCACCACTGTAAGCTGGGAATGAACCTCCATTGTTTTTAGAGTATTTTGCAAGAACTAATGAGTAGTTTAGCAGAATGACGTATAAGTTCTTGCTCAGAGACGGTGGTAAAGTGGTTTCACAGTTATCTTACTGGAAGGTCCCAAGCTGTATTAAAAGAGGATGGTCCGTATTCTGAATGGCTACCAATAAGCCGAGGAGTGCCTCAGGGTTCAGTACTTGGCCCTTTGTTTTTTTTTAAATTCATTAATGGCATAGGGCGAGTTCTGATGCATTAAAGATATATGCTGTTTGCTAATGACAAACAGATTTACCTGCTATGTCCAACATCTAAACTCTCATCTAATGTCATTAAAATCACTGAAGATTGTCAAGCAATTCCGGATTGGGCCAGAGCTAATAATCTTATACTGTTAATCTAGCAAGAACGAAAGCAATGTTGCTTGGTAGTCGAGTGTGTATTAGCCGTGTTGATCCCGCTTCTCAAAGCTGACACTCTCAAAATTAATAACCAATTGTATACCTTTTGTGAAATCCTTGAAAACTTTATACAGGGTGACCCATTTTAACTGCCCGAGAAAAAATTGCAGATAAAAGTTTTATGGTTGAATGGGGGCCAAATGATGGTGACCTCGATTTTGAACTTGACGACTATTTTCAAAGTCATTTGAAGGTCATCTTCATTTTTTCTTATGGGAACACATATTTTTTTTCATGGATTCGGAAATAGTGGGAAATTTTACGTCCGAATATCATATGGGAGATTTTTCCGACTACGTCAAGCTCTCGGAATTGCGAATTAACTCAGCGGGAGTGCGTTTTCGGGAAAAGTGTTAAATACAAAAAGTTGAAGGAATTCTCACTGGCTATTTAATGGTATCAGTGAAATTGACCTTGGATCTAGGTTATAAGGATGATAATTAATTATAATTAATTATAATTAATAGTATGCAAGTCAACCAATTGTAGTTTTACGATAAACGACAAACGAGTTCATGTAGGTATAACTAAAAATACAAAAAGTTACTAAAAATGTCGCAGGATTGGCATGGCATGAGGAAAAAATTGTATATCGAAAGTCTATATAGAATGATTTACTATGAAGCATTTTGAATATTACATAGTAAAGTAATATGTATATTGACACAATATAAAATAAACAAAATTATATGGAATCATATTAAACAGATATTAAACACTTTCCGACATGCACCTACATGTGTTTAGGAAAAGTTTGGAATCCTTTTTTTCTGTATAAATCTCTCTCAAATAAAATTGCAATATTTCAAAAAAATTGTTATTCCTAACATTCCGTCATTGATTTCAATAAACTTGTTGTCCATAAAACTTTAAAAACTGTAAAATTTAATGCTGTGGACGAGATGCTGTCTATGGGTCTCCCCTAACCACAGTACACCCTTTATACATCGCAGTACAAATCTAAGATGAGAACGGGAGCCGTCGAACTCTTAAAAAAGTGACGACTCTTTTATGAAGGATTTCACCATTGTATCGATACAAACTCTCTTTAGTTTATCCGCTTCGAGTTAATTGTTTGTAACCCAAGCAATTTATTAAAATAAAATAATATTTCTAAACATTTTGTCTTACTTTATTGTAAATTGTAAATTGATTTAATTTATGCTCAGACACGTATTTAAAATAAAAAATTAAATAAATTAATCTATCTATTTGGTACAATGTTAAAAAAATGTATGTACATGATCGCGAATATTTTGGAAATATTATATTCTCCAAATAGGTAATGTGTTAAAATAATTTAGAAGAATCTGCAGCCGACAAATTAATGAACAAAATAAGTCTACGTGCTAAAAAATCTAGTTTTTATTTATTCTTTTATTTTAAATTCGTATTTTTTATATTATTATTTTAATGATGATTAACTTTAAAGATTAAGTTTTAAAAAATTATTACAGCTAATGATCATACCAACGTTTACCTCCGTAGAAACGGTACCATTTAATTTTGAACGATATGTGACGGCCAACCGAGAGTTATCGATCCCTGTAAAGATGGGTTTCGGATAGGAGTGATTTAATCCGGGTCGTAAAGGTCACAGATTTGATGGAGGTGTTGGAACAGCTATAGTACCTGATTTCGCAATTTCTCAAAATGGGAAAAGTCAAAAGCTGATGGTCGCTTGTTCTCGAGAAAATTTTGCATTACACAGAATGGCAAATTTGCATCCCTTGCATTAATTTTGTGAATCGTTATTTGCTTTTGAAGACACGTTCAAAAAATTCAAATTATTTTTCTTGTGCCATGAGTAATTTTATTTTTAAAAATACTAAAAATGCTAATATAAATGATTGAACAATGAAGCATATTTTAGTGCATTTTCCGCTCGTTTTAATACGATCACATCGATTTGGACTACTAGAGGAAAAATTTCCATGCTGATAGAAAATATTCTTTTAAATGCAATGTATACCACCAAACGGTCTAAACAAAATTGAAGAAAAAATAATTGGATTCAATAGGATCAGTAAAACGAAAGTACTAGTCATAACATGAGCTTTTTTTTTACTAAATTCGAAATCGTGAAGATATTACTTGAATAGTCGCATATTTCTTAATAGGAATCGGTAATTGCCCACTGAATTGCAATGCTTTACAGGGTTTTAACGTGAGTAAATAAATGCATCTTTTGAGGTAAATTTCAGAATTGTTCGTTAGTTTTTGCATTCTTTATGTTCTAGAACAGCTCTTGGTGACATCGCGACCAAATAGAAGAAATAAATATTTCAAATAAAGCAAAATTTTAATAATTTTAAAGGATTCGGTCCTTTATGGTAACATAATAGATGAAAAATAAGTAGGGGAGAACGGGGTAATTCCGACCTACCTAAGCAAAATTGATTTTTGAGGTAGAGAATGTGATTTAATGAATTTGTACGTTATGCTTTTTTAAAGTGTATTGCATGGGTAAACATTTATCTATATTATTAATACCTTGTTCTGGTCTATTATAGGATTATACCTCCATTAGTAAAAAATTACAATTCTTCAGATTCTGTCAAAGTATGGGTAATTCCGACCCCAAAAGGTGTAATTCCGACCGCGTTTATTTTCAGCACAATTTCGTAGTGATTTATAGGTTTAATTTACATTTATTAATAATAAGTAAAGAAGATAATATTTCGCTATCTCAATAACTTGTTTATGTACAACACTACGTACATAGATCACATACCTACTCTACATTGTTGGTCAAAAATGAAAACGCAAATAGTCACTTCTAATATCGCACGAGAAAACAAGCGAAGCAAATTCAAATGTTGTGGTCGAAATGTAGAAAGAAAAAAAAATCAACACATTTGTGATACATTATATAAAATGCATACATAATATTGCTTAATATGGTTGTGATAAAAAGCGAAAATAAACTCGAAAAAGGATGGTCGCAATTACCCCATACATTAGGGGTCGGAATTACCCTGCACTTTCGTTATTTAAAAAAATACACGCAGTTAAAAACACACCGTCATCTCACTAAAAACCAAATTAATTTCATTAAATATAAGGTTAAGGCTTTCTAAATTACTTACGTTTGATTCGTTTGCACAATAATTTCAAACTATATTTACTTATTTATAATACTACAATTTCTAAATTAGCGCAGTAAGAAACAATAACATCACTGCCACATGGTTCAATGCAAAGTAAATAAACAACTACCGCAATCAAAATAGTTGTACTCATCAGTGTTTTCACAAAATTTCAATAACATTACGGGATGTCATATTGTAAGCGAGATATTACAGGGGGTCGGAATTACCCCGTTCTCCCCTATAAAAAATAAACTAAAATAATTCCACCTTATATGCAATACACAATAAGGAACAGAAACTACAGGACGTCACAAGTTGTAAATGATACTCTGATATAATTTTCAATGGAATTTAAATAATGAGAGTTTAGGATAGAATGCAACGTGGTGTTGGAAATTAGAATACAAATTTTGTTACTTTTCGAAAATTGTTGTATACTGAGAGTGAAGTATTAGTGGTAATTACATTTTTTAAGAATTGCCCAGGTGGAAATTTGTATAGTTTTATTAGTTTAGCGAATTTTAAATGCGCCCAGATACTCCTTAAGGACCACGATGGCCGACGAAAGTACAATTTTTTATATTTTTGTTCATGAAAATATTCAGAGTTAAGAAGGAAAAATTAATGAATCAGATATTTTATGTTTCATCCACAATTTCATTCCACTCTCCCAACAAAAATTATAAAATTAATTTTGGAGTTTTGAAATTCAAATAATGATTACTATACGCAAAAAAAATTGATTTCATTTAGGAATGCTTTTTGAGTGCCGCAATTTTTGTATTATTTAATTCGATTGGAACTCGACATTCAAAGGCAAATACAGATAAGCATATTGTGAAAAATCGAACTTATTCTTCGATATCAAGTCGGCATTTCAAAAGCTGAAAGAATCCAATAGAAAGAATATCAATATTATCTACGTACATATTTGCAGCATCGGCAGCTATGATGTATATTTTTCTAAAAGGCACGAAAAAGAAACTGCATTCAGCAGGAAATATCGATCTCTTTAAATACTGATATTTATTACTAATTCTAACGATGAAATTAAGGTAGAACATTCTCACTACGAAATAAGTCAAGCATAAAATGAATATATATATATTTAATATGCAAAAAATCATGTTTAAAATGGCATATATCTTGCATTTCACGGGTTCATAAAATTATCTATTAGATGTGGTATTTATGACCTAAAATATTTTTAAGTTTAATTATATAATAACCATATAATTATTTCCGAAATCTTTGCTGATTCAAGGTATCGTCGTGATCGAAAGTATTTCGTCAACATAATTTTGTAATAGTTTCGATGTAAAAACTTGTATTTTTGTAAACAACATTATGCCCTGTTTCTATCCTGTGCATAGTTAGACCAGTATATTTATTGTGATGCGCAAAAAAAAATTTGCCACAAGTGTTTGAAGCTGATGCGGATAGTAAAATATACTTTGTTGTAATTGTGCTTAGACACAAGTACTGTAAACGTTACTTTGCGATTTGAAATTTTATGCTTTGAAAAGTCATACTTTGCGCACAGAATTGCATAAAATATATGAAAATTCACTGTCGCAGTGCGTTGATAAAAAACTGTATGCCTTTAATTTGTGATTGTGCGCTGTTTTTTAATATTTCTCAAAAATCTGCACCAATTCGCTAATGACCACATAGGTTTAATATTCGAAATCAACGGAAAAATGCACATGGACAAAACATTACCTCAGACTATGGCCAAAAATCTTCTCACCTTCAAATCACGGTTTTTGAGAAGTTTTTTGTTTTTTGAGTTTTTCTAAGTTTTAGTTAATCTGAAATTTTTTCTTCGGAGAGAGTTTAAATCATGTTGTAATTTTGTAAAAGTTCTGCTAAACATATCACAGTGGTTTGAACTCTTGAAAGATCACAACATAAGAACGACAAGAGCCTCCGCCAATTTTTCATTGGAAATAAATGGACAATCATTTTCTTTAAGGTACCATATCCCATTTCAAAAATAAAATATGCTCTAAACATAAAATTTAAGTTGCAAAATGTTATGGGTCAATTTCTTGACAAATTTTTAAATTATTTTATTTATGAATGAAAGTGCATTATTTTCTGAAAAAATTTCACGTAGTCTCATTTAAATGCGATATTTAGAAAAAACGTAATTTTTTATTATCCTAATTTTAAAAAATTCAGTGCACGAGACGTCAAATCCGCTATTATGAAACGTCTACATCTATAAAATATTTCATATTCTTTAAATTCCTCGATATGGACCACAACTTTGATATTTTTGACATGGAATATTAATAATCCATTTATTGTTACTTTACGAATCGATTTACGTACTTGACCGATTCGATTTCAAATCGGGCCGAGGGAAAATGTTGACATCTCGAAAATTGATTTCCATGAAATATGTTGTTCTTTAATGCAAATAAAGAGACCAGTATTTTTTTGTATTTAATTTAAAGTAGAAATTTTTTCAGGATAGGACATATTTTGTTTTATCTAAATTATTTCAAAAAGGGAATACGTCAAAAACGTGACATGCAATGACCAGACATCTCAAAAACTCGACATTCAAAAACCCGACACTTCAACAAACCGACATTTCCATGACTTTTGCCGTATCAGTTTCTTTTCAGTTTTTTGGTATATATTGTCAAGTTTTCGAAGTGCTAGGCTTGAACATATTGGTTTTTGAGGTGTCGGGTTTTTGGTATGCTGCCTTAATATATTTGTACCTACATTATCTTTGTCTCAAATATGTTCTTAATATTATATTTTTCAATTCACTAGTAACTTTTCAATTTTAAATTTAACGCAATTCACGGCATACGTTTCCCTTTATGTAGTTAATTTGACTCAATAATCTGAGGTGCAAAAATTGGACTCATAAAAAATCTGACACTCCAAAAACCTGACAATTCAAAAACTCGCCAATATATGACAAATAACTTGAAAGAAACCGATATGTCGAAAGTCATGAAAATGTCGGTTTTTTGAGATGTCGGGTTATTACATGTCACGTTTTTGACGTATTCCCTTTTTGAAATAATTTAGATAAAACAAAATGTGTCCTATCCTGACAAAATTTCTACTTTAATTTAAAAACAAAAAAAAAAAATCTGCTGCCGAGTATCGTCTTTTAGTGCACATGGCACTACTCAGATATTGTGACTAATATTACCAGTAATGTATCAAAAAAAATGGAAGAAAAAAGATGATGTTTTTGAGAAAATTAACTTTTTAGTTTTGTCGAAAAATGGCCGCCATTTTGTTATTTTTCAATTTTTGTCAATTTCATTATTGGATATCAATAAAGTACCAATAACACAGTCATATGCATGAGGAATAATAGTAAAATATTAAAAGTTTTAGAAAATACACTATTTTTAAATAGTTTTATACCCTATTTTTTGGACTGATTTTAAATTGCGCATAAATCAGAAAAGAAAAATTTTTTTTTCTTAAAACAAAAAAGTACGGATCTTCTTATTTGCCCTAAAGAACAACATATTTCATGGAAAACAATTTTCGAGATGTCAACATTTTACCCCTGCCCGATTTGAAATGGAATCGGTCACTTGATAAACGATATGGTTTAATAAGATTGTGATAATAAAGTGACTAACATCATGCCGGAAATGTCAAGTTAAAATTTTTCATTGTGTTCTGACAGTACAAACAAATCTTCTTCTATATTAATTTAATAATCGTGTTTCATTTGTAAACATTTGTGTTACATGTTTAGTTATTAATCTTTTAGTTGACATATACATGCTTTACATAATTAATATATTTATTAAATATGTCAATTCAAATTTTAAACCAATATTTGCAGTAAAAAGATGTGGTTAATTATTTAGAGTTATTACCACTTATAAAAATCAGCCTAATTAGAAAAATGAGTCGTTCATGCCATTTTTTAAACAATATTTACTTCAAAATAATCTAACAATCTGAGAGATAACGGTTTTATTATTTTTATTATTTTTCCAGTGGTTTATGTTGAAATTTAAAGGAAAACAACGGCCATAGAGTGGATAATTGTTATTAGAATTCCTTTTTGATAATAGCGGCGCTCCCTTTTAGTTGCGTTTGTAGCGGCGATTCAACCATGCTCGCCATCAAGATTCGCCCTCCGATGTTCGTAAGAGGAGCTTGTGCTATACCTAACAAGAATTTAATGAGTTACTTAAAGCTATACCTGGGAAACGGAGCCTTGAGTGTGGCCTCTGCCCGCCCTAAGTGCTCTCAAGATATAGAGGATATACTATGAGACAGGCGATCAGCACCAATTCCTTTACAAGCACTGCTTGAAGTGATTTTCAATGAATTATAATACCGCATTCAACCGTTGAAAATGCATTCTTTCCTTTTTTTGCATTCAATATCAGTTTAAACCTCAAAGGAGCGGTTTGTGTTACCTTTTTAACATAAAATAACTCTATTGACGGACTTGTCAAGAACAAATTAGATGTTTCAATTAATAAATTAATTACGTTCTTTTTACCTTCATTTTTACTTTGTAAATTCAGCTATAAGATTAACTTATCCAATTACCATTTTAAATTTAATTATGTTACCGTTCTAAATTTTATTTTAAAATTATTGTACGATTAACGAAAAGGATGTGTATGGCCAAGTCCATCTCTAATCATGCAAGACTAAATAAACGTCTGCAAATGTTTCGAAAATGAAATATATTTTTTAATAATACGACAAATTAAAGTATACATATCACGGTACGCTTTAATTTACATATCATGATCTTTAAATCAAATGTGAAAAGCACATCAAATTTTCTTTTTAATTCTATTCCAGGACAGTTATAGACCATCTTTATGCAAAAATTAAAAAAAAAAAATCGTTAGACCTGTTTTCATTCCCAATTGATTTCTATTTTGCAAAGTCAATACATTGAAACACGGATAAATCACATTGAATTGTCGCAAATGCGATTTACGTGGTGAAAATCGTAAAAAATCGAATGTATGATATAGAAACTGAACAAAATGACAATAATTTGACTTCATCCATCCATGGTATCTTTTGCATTTTGGTGTGCTAAAAACGAATACCGTAGTGAAAATTGTCGCAAATCCAAACTACGTCTTCAACGCATTGAAAAGTGGACCAAAATTATGATTTTTTATGGTTTTTCTTATATATTTACAAAAAAATTGGAAATGTCGAAAAAAGATTGTAATAAAATTTGTGGATGTGTTCAGAATACATATTTTATATTAATACATTTTTCGAGTTTTTAATACTTAACAAAAAACATAATTTTGATGAATTTTTCACGTTTTCACTATGCGTTTAAATCGGTTCGGAAGTGGTCCACCCGTAAGTTAGGAAAATTCACTAAAACGCGTAACGTCTGTAAGAAAATACCAAAGATATTAATTGAAAACTGACTATTCGGACTCACTAATAAGTGATTTTTATTTCCGAAAATTCTCGGTCAGTTCTCAATTAATTTCTTTGGTATTTTCTAGGAAACTGTCTATAGTAATTAAAATTGCCCTTACAGAGCCCAAATTTTGAAAAATCGTTTCAGTCACTTTTTATTTACAGTTTTTAGTGAAAATTCCCTACCTTATCTTTCGGGCACTTTAGAACCCTCTTAATCAGTTTATTAGAAAACTGGATTTCTAGCCTCTTATTATCCTGCTATTCAAATCATTGTCATGGCATCTTGTTGTTAGAAGTCGTGATAAATATTTTTATACTAGACTTATATTGTACAAATGAGCCCAGAAACTGTCGAATGTAAGCAAAAACTACACAAATTCTAAGGTTTTCTCTAGCTATTGAATGTATATCAATACGTTTATGATGTTTTGACATTTCTCACCATAGTTTTACTAAATCTGTTCTTATTAAAATAAAACTCAAAGAAATGATGATGATTGATCCACAAAGTTACACAGTTAGGAAAGTTACCGATGTTCCGCCGGTATCAATTTGGTAATGTCAAAACCATGAAAATGGAAAAACCAAAATTAATGAAGAGCACAACAAAATATATTTATTGCATTTTTTATTATATCAATAAATAATATTAAATTAAATGTATGTAACAATCTACATTCTAGTAAATGACTTTCAGTACAAGGTAATCCATCTTTCCATTTTTGTACCACACGATGAAGCCACGAGTTTCGTGGGATGGATTCTAGAGATTCCTTGATTTGTGAGTTTGTGGAGAGGAGGAATTCCATTCTGATCAAAAGTATTTCGCATCTAGCGAAAATACTATGATGGTGTATGAACAGGATGTATACTGATGTTTGATCACTTTCGGGGTGCATTTTAAATCAAGATAATTTTGAATGCAACTTTGAAACAAAGTTCGATGCCAAGTTGTCTCCCTTTCTTTTGGATAAAACTCGAATAACATCAGAACCTGTAAACAGAAATGTAGTTAGGTTAATTTAGTTTAGGTTAAGGTTTCTGGTACCGACTGCAATTCATATTATCTATACGAAGTCAATATCAAACACATTATTAAGTTTTTACTATTTATCTAATTGAACATTTTATTGTAGAAAAAAAATCATAACGTCGTTGAATGATTGTGTTTTGATGATACATAAGTTTTATTTGAAGTATTATTTATAAAGTGACAATAACACAGGCCGCACAATTTACAACCTGGCAATAAGCTTTCGAAGATTTCTGATGTGCTGAATTCGAACCTGACATAAAAATAATTCCAGGACGTGAAATGTAAGAGATATTCTAAAGTAACAAACAAGTAAAGTGTTTTTTGTAATATTTATTGCCGTATAATATGAGGAGATAATTGTATTTTTAAAAAAAGCGTTACAGTCTTTAAAAGTAGGTACTACTATCTACCCTCAAAGTTCATTTCGAAATAAGAAAAATTAATTTGTTGCTGAAAACTCGTCTTTTAACGTTCCTTTTAACGTGCAGGATAATTTAAGCACAGAATTTCCCACATTTTTTCATCTCTGTGCTCTGTAAAAGTTTTTTTTGTTAAGTTTAGCACAATCTCTAAACCTTCAAAAAACTATATGTAATGTACGTTTATATGGTTATCTCAGTTTTTTATTTTTTTGGACTTGGCAGGTTTTGCATCCCAAAGCCTCAATTATGAATATACTACAAAACTTACATATTCATTGTAAAATGATTCAATACCAGGCGAGGAAAAAAGAAGGTTTTTACTTTAAAGTAAAATACATTGAATGTATTTTTATAAGGCAGAACTTAACTAAATTAATTTCTTAATTAAAATATTATTAAGATGACACGTCTTTCATATATTATACACATCTATCGAATTCGTGACATTTTTTTGCGTTCGATACAGTCTAGGTAGCATTTTATCGATAATTGA
This sequence comes from Trichopria drosophilae, assembly GCA_030407085.1. Taxonomy (NCBI): domain Eukaryota; kingdom Metazoa; phylum Arthropoda; class Insecta; order Hymenoptera; family Diapriidae; genus Trichopria; species Trichopria drosophilae. The sequence goes on along the minus strand of CM059583.1, from coordinate 188,696,502 downwards.
AGATATTTAAATGGTAATTTACTTTGAAACTTAGCAATACTCACTTGCGTTTGTAGGACGAGAAAGTTTCAGATGAATTTGTTCAAGAGCTCCGAATCCCTGGTGCGATTCACTTTCCTGAATATCCTCAAAAGCCAAACAAGCTTCCGACATGAATTTCGTTCTTAGAAAGTCTTTGTCCTTTACTTCAAATAGAACAAGTGCATTTTCCGTTCGTCGCTGTTCAGCGCTTAGTGGACTGGAATTATACCAAATACCCATACAGTATTTCACATCTTTATTTCTACCACATTTTATTTATTTCGAAAGTAATTACAAACAAAAAATGTACTATAACTATAAAATGAAATGGAAAGTTATTTATTTATAATAGAAGAGAAACATAATTTAGATTCTGGAGATGTTACTTAAAAAATGGTCATGCGACATGAAAGACACTTAGGAAGTTCACATTTCCAAAAAATGAGATTTATGGACTTATAATTTGTTTCACTTACATGCTGAAACTTTCTTCGAAAAGGGGAAAAAGCGTTTCTTTGTGCACATTAGTCTTTATTACTTTCGTTCCAATGAAAGCTTCCTCTGGTATAAGTCTTATTCTTACGTATGGATCACACTTTCCTGTATAAACACAAAGTAATTGGTATATATTTATATTTGTCAGAGAAGTAATTATACCAAATTGATATATCAAATCAAATCAAAAACTGAAAAACTAAATATTAAAATGAAACAAAAAATAAGTAACGTATTTTAGTGAATAAAAATTTTAATAGAAAAATTAATAAACCTTTATGCAACATCAAAGAAAAGTATCCCATTCTAATTCAATTATAATATTGTATTCATGAAGATTTTAATTTCTAATTTAGAATCTTGCAAAGGAATGAATTAAATGGTGTACAAAATCCTTTTCAGTTTTTCTTACCATTGCTGTCCGTAGCTCTAAGATTTCTGGCGTTTAAAATCTGAAATATCAATGAATTATCTACGAATTCTGCTTTCACAGTGAGAAGTCCATGTGTTTCTTTATCTATCTGTTTTTGCTCTTTAAGTCTGTCTAAGTAAAAATGATGGATCAATTCCGTCGTTTCGAGGCCATACAATTTCAAAATAGTTTCAATCTTTTCTAAAACTTTAATATTCGCAGGTTCGTCTGCTCCGAGATTGAAAAACTGAATGAGAGTATGCAGAGTTCGATGAAGATTGGAATAGAACGTTGGAGGTCTTCTCCTCTGTAAATTTATTAGAAAATTAATTAAAACATGTAATAATGGACGACAAAACTATAATTTGCGATATACAAAGGATATTGCACACGATGAATATTATTTTATACCTCTAAATTGTCCTGAACAAGTTGACAAAGGTTATCAGACATAATTTCCCAAATAACTGTTAAGATTTTTTCGAAATTATCTTCGTTTAGATTATTGTGCAACGTTGACAAGTTTGAATCTAAATATTCAAGTAATCTATCCATTGCATTACTCGTTGTGTCTGTGAGTTCTGCTCCTTCCATTAAATACCTAGACACATGTTTTATAGATTTCAATAAATATTTTTCTTATTGAAATATACTTTTAATATTGATTTACACTACCTGCTCATCGCTGGTGCCATTTTTCCAGCAACTAAACGAAGCATTTCTACAATTTTATTCATGACTGTATCATTAGCATTGTCGATCATCAACTGCAATGTTCGTTTACATCGATCCGCTTCTTCCTGGGTTTTTTCTTCTGCCAATGATTCAACAATACTTTCCAACCCCAAATCATTCGCTAAAGGCACTATGGATGTTCTGATATAATCAATATTATTTATTGCAAAACACCAGGCGACTGAAACGTCAAACTGGTTTCCGTATATGTTATTTCCACTTTCTAAATTTTCCTTTTGCTGAATTTCTTCGGCCTTTGTTGACATTTTGTCTACATATGCGATACAGCATTTACAGATGTCCTAAAGTGGAAATAAATATCTTTATTAAGCAAATTATAACAAAACAGAATATGCAATATAAATCAAAATTTTTGCTCTCATCGTGATGAGTTTTTTCTTTAAGAGTAGATGATACATGAAGTTCAAACATTTTTAAGCTTACATGTCGAGTTTACTGAAATCATATGAGGACATAGTCTAACATAAATAAATTAAAATCGTATTATAAATATTAAGCTATTTTTTGGTTAAGTAAAAGTTTTTATTCAAGTAATAGTTTTTATTTTGTTATTTTTAATGCTGAAATAAAATTTCACCGTTTTGTCAATTCATAACTTTGTGGCTGTCATAATTCAATTTTATGTTTCGCAAAGTTTTAAGTTATCTTTTTGCCGATGTCTTATGATCATATTAAGATAACAATTAAAATAATCGGTGTTTTTTTTTTGAGTTAGTGGACATGTTCACTTTAAAATAACAATTAATAAAATACCTATTGCTTTTGAGATATATTATAACATTAACAAATATTCTATTTTATAACCAAAATCATTTTGATGTATAGAATTGAGAAAATTTTCAAAAAATAATTATCAAAAGTAAGATTTTCTTTATTCATTTTTAATAACATTCTGTAAAAATAAATTAAAATTCATGAAATTTTTTCAAAAACTGAAAAAAAAAGCTTGCCTATCTATTGTTCTTACAGAAATATTGTCATTTAAAGATTGGTATTAAGCAAAAATTAATTGGAGTATTTGTCTTTTAAAAAAATATTCTCAATTATTGAAATCAAATAAATGTACTTTTATGATCGCAATTATTGTATAATACATAAATATTTTATGTACATCTTGTGACGAGCAAATCACGATGTTTTAGTGATCTATGCTTGTAATTTTTTAGTAATCTTGTAATATAGGTAACTATTTTTTTCTCTAAAAACTTGAAAAAAAGTTTCATTTGTGCTTAAAATAGCAAATTGTACTACATTTGCATTGTTGTTGTCTGTAATAAAATATACTATATCGTTAAAATTTCAATTACTATACAACTAAAGATCAAAGAATACCGATAGTATTTCAATTTCAATTTCATTTTACTAGAGACACTGAAAAGTTTTTATCATTAGCACCTTAAATATAAGTAGTTACAAGGCCGTTAATTAAGTAGTAAGATGCTGCCGTGAGAAACATTTGTAATGTCCAAATTATTTAAACAAAATGACAAATAGAAACTAAAACTAAAAAAATTATATAATCCTTATCTTAGAGTTTAAAATATTTGCTTCAATTACTTTTACAGGGAATTATATAACAGAATATTGTGAAATTCCGAAATACATTTAAAAATCGAAATTCTAAATATTAAAAAATAAGTTTCATACTTCACTTTCAAAAAAGATTAACTACTTTGATAAATATACATATATCCTGCTTTACATTAAAAGTATTTGTAAGTATTCAGTTCTCTTTGCGTTAGGTATCAAAGAAGCTAATTAATGGTCTCATTTCTTGAAAGTTTGCTGAGATGCACTCTAGCTGGACTTTCGAACTTGGCAATAATAAACTTTTCAAAAATCGATAGTATTAATTAAGTTTATGAATAGCTTCAAAGTAAGAAGATGTGTAAAATTGGATGATTTGACGTCACCGTTAACACTCACGTCGAAGTCTGTATTCAGTGATCTAAAGTACTCTTAAGTGCACACAGATTAACAGATAGTAATGTAATCAATGGCAATGTAATTAATAGAAACTGAATTAGATGTTGACCATATTGACAGAAATACATATAGCAATTTAGTCAAACTGTTGATCAAAGCACTATATGACATTTAGCGATGTAGCCTAAATATTAATTACTTTTAAAATATCTTCTTTTCATTTCTCAAAACGTAATAATTCTTCAATTGACATAAAAAATGAAATACATACAACTTTTGAAAAAAAAACACATTTATAAATTAGCAATGCATGCGATACTTTACTAATTGGATATGCTGTTCTGCTAAGAAAATGAAATCGTCCAAAACAGAATTTGAATGAAAAATTATTTTCTATTATTGTTCAATTTTCCGAGCTTTTAATGTCTGATAATTTCTAAATTTTTTAATTACACAGGACCACAAAAAAAATTTGTTTCGAGATAACTTGAATCAGTAATAGTGGATCTTATAGATTTTTGACCGCTGAAAACGAGTCCGTTATTCGATTTAGCCCATCACGTCAGGTTTTTAAGATGTAATCCGAAAAATACTCAAAAATATACTTTTTAGCAATTTTAGGATAGGATATGTAAAATATCTCTCTTCACGGGTCAAATTGGATAACTAATTTATTTTCAGCCACCCAAAACCTATAAGATCCACTACCTCTAATTAAAGTTATCTCGAAACAAATTTTGTTTCTGGTCCTATGTTATCATTAAAATTTTAAGCTTATGATAGTATACATCTTACTAATATGATCTTATTTTACAATGAATAGCATTTTTCAAAATACTACATTTGAATTATATCTATAGGCATTACGATTCCCGAACAGGGGGCTATTTTGAACAAACATTTGTTAAGGAAATATTAAAAATGGATAATCCGAAAATGTGTAAAAAAATTCAGAAAAAATAACGGGAAACTTCGAAAAACATTCGGTTGATACCAAGGTAAATCCTGGGACCAGCAATCGAAAGGTCCCAGAATCGTACCCAGGCATCTACCGAATGTTCTACCAAGTTCCCCGCCATTCTTTCTGGATTTTTCACACATTTTCGAGTATTCATATTTTTTATATAATTAACATTTTCATTAAGCATTTTTAACATTTTCTTTCAAAATATTAAAAAAAAAGCCTATTCGGGAATAGGACTCATTTCAACAGATGGCGCTTGAAAAATATTTCAACCATCTTGAAATGTTTAATTGATGCAATTACCGCCAGTTGCTTCGCAAGGTTTGAGCCGCCAAAATTGAATTATTATTTGCTTAAATAACGTTAGGTTTATAAACCTAAAATAATACAGCCGCACAAAAGAAAATAAAATACGGATGTGGAGGTCAGACTAGGTCTATATTTTTTTTTTGTGGCGAAATTCGAATTCGAAGTCCATTTTATCACGTCAGGTTTTTGAAATAACCTCAAAAAATCTAAACAAATCCTATAATTAGACCTTGAAATGTTAATTCTGTACCTAAAAGTCTATGCCACGTTTCCATTGTATTTTTGACATCGCTAGAACCATATTCGAAGCGTATTCAGCCCTATCACGTTTAGTTCTTGATATAACCGCAAACAGAAATTTAAAAATCTACCCTAAAATATGAAAATAAAAAAAATTTTGTTCTGGAAGGTACACCGTGTTTCCATTATGTTTTTGGGGCTGCTGAAATTGAATTCGAAGTCTATAAGATCTTGTCAGGTCAGTATTTTGACATAACCTCAAAAATATCCTAAAAATCCACTACAAAATGTTAAAATAAAGGAAAATTCTAACCTGAAAGCCATACCATGTTTCGTTTTAGTTCTTCGGATCGCTGAACCCGAATCCGAAGTTCATCACATACATAATAGGGCTTGTGCTAAGTAGTTACTCCCTGAAATGTCTGGAGTAAACGGAACTGTCAACTGAGCAGTACTGGATTTAATTGTACTGGATAGCACTGGAGAATATTGGATTCTATTGGAATGTACTGTACTGAAAAATTCTGGAATGTGCGTGAAAGTCCTGAACAATACCGGAATGTACTGGGTACTATTGGAATGTACGAGGCAGTTCTGGACACAACTGGAAGCTCTTTTAAAAAATTCTGCTTAAATTGTGAAATTGTAAACGAATAGCGTACGGTAGGAATCGAAAGACAATACCACTCGTGCGTAGTGCTAAAAATTATTGTAGTAGTCAATCCGATTCATGGTCTAATTAACCCCATCACGTCGAATTTTTTAAATAATCTCAAAATCTTTACAAATCGACCCCAAAATATCGAAATAAAAGACAAATTCTGTCCTGGTCATACTATGTATTCTTTATATTTTTGAGGTCGATGAAACCGAATTTGAAGCACATTTAATTCCATTACGTCTGGATTTTTACATGATCTCGGTGACATTAACTCTATGGTTTGATGTCAAGACTTTTTTTATTATCTTTATGTATTTTGTCGCGCTGAATTAGGTGCGGAATACGTTTTCTCTTATCGTCCTGGAGCAAAACTCCTGTGTAATACATGAGGCGTAAAATGACCACTTAATGTTACAGGGGATAAAATTCAGAAATATAAGTTTATTTTAAACTTTAACTAACCTTCCTTTATATAATAAGTTCAGTATATCCTAGTACTTTTAGTACACTCCAATATTGTGGAGAACTATCCACTAATTATTCCAGTAGTGTCCAGGACTGCTCAGTAAACACGGTATGCCTTGTAGGCCAGAATTTTTCTGTATGTTTATATTTCAGGGTAGAATTTTAGATTTCTTTTTGAGGTTGTGCCAAGAACTTAACGTGATGGGGCTAAATGGACTTCAGATATGGCTTCAACAACCCCAAAAACATGACGAAAATGTAGCGAGGCTTCTAACCGTAAATTATTCTTTATTTTAACAGTTTAAGGTCTAATTATAGGATTTTTGCGTTTTTTTAGGTTATATCAAAACCTGACATCTTGGAGTTGAATGGACTTCGGATTCGGATTCAGCGACCTAAAAAACATATTACAGACGTAGTCTGACCTACAGATCCGGACTTTATTTTTTTTTTTGGGAGGGCTGTGTAATTTTTTATAGTGATTTTTAATTTTCTGAATATGAGCCTTGCCTACATTTAATTGTTTTTATGTTATTATGAAAAATTGTTGACCTACGTCGATAATTTTGGCGATGAAAGCATAAGATCCTTCGACATCCGGCCATGCTAATTGGGTCCAGAAGACTTTGATTTGGTAAAATATTGTCAGAGTATCCACTGCGCTCGAACTGTACTGTACACTAGAATCGACCGCTTGCAAGTTGTCGAACTCGACTGCCCTGTCGATTCGCTTTACTGCCTTGTAGACTGAAATTTCGAGCCAATGGGCGACACCCGCTGCGAACCAGTCGTGGTAACTTTGAACTTTCATGTATTCGAGTCCTTCCGAACACAGTCTGAGGCCGGTCCTGAAAATTAATTGGATTCGGTCAGCTACTAAGATCCATTGTTATTCGTTATTCAGAGCATATCTCCAAATGCGGCGCGGTGACAGAAACGGTAATGACGAAGTTTAAATGGGTTGTAATAAATTTGAATTTCCGCACTCGGCGTTGCTACGTACCACAGTAATCGCTTATGACGTCAAATTTTGGAGGTACAATACAAAACAATTATTTTCCATAGAATTAGAATGATATTATTTTAATTATGAGGAACGGCGAAAGCTCGGAGCAGTTTTCTATATAAATTTTGTATAATGTTTCAACAATTTATTTAAACCTTATTATACTACAATGCTGAAAGGAATATTTGTTACTAATAAATTATAGGGAATGACAAAAAACGTTTTGACCTACTGCCTTAAATTTTATTACTTTGACAGAATAATTCATTTCGTCATATTTAAACATCCTAATCCACCTAGATTCTTATTTATACCCTTTAAAGAGGCGGGGATGAATAGTAATTCTTAGTACAAAATACCCAACAATCTAATTTACTAGCTGACACCCTTCGACTATAAAAGATTCTGGTGTTCAAAATTATTTTTAACAGACTAAATTATTTGGTACACTTAATCTGTGTTTCGTAATGACAGCCTATTGTTGTGAAAATGTACAGTTGTCAGATTCATGGTCCTTAATTCGGAATTTTTAAACATCGATTTGCTGAAGGGAGGCTAAATACTATGACGCTGTTTTAACCCTTTAACGACTATACATGCTCGATTTGCACTTGGATTTTAGCATCGTTTTGTTAAATAAACACATCCATTTCCGAATAGTCTTGAGGTCGCTCTTTGGAATTATATGCTGGTTAAACTTTCGAAAAATGTCGTTTAACACATTTTTCTTAACATACCGGAAGAAAAACGATTTTTGAGGTACAATATTGTTTCGAATGCAATTTTCACTACCATACCAGTTTCTGATACCTTCTATCTTCTCAGAAACGTGTTCCCGATTGTTTTCTTTCAAAAATATACATTCACATACTTTGATTTTTATCTTCATTTGGATTTTTAAATGGCTCCGGTGGTTCCACGTTGTTTAAAAAATGGGAAATCTTGTAGTCTCATAGGTTTCTATATAGTTCATACGTATAAAATAATTTATATAATGCTGCTGATAGTTTATTTACATTTCCGGAAACAACATTAGGTTTTGTGGCAGATTTTCAAGATGACCGATTATATTTGCACCAATTTAAGTGCGTTAAATTTCTTGTTTTATTACAGAATAAGAAGGAATTGTAAAGACATTCGGTGTTTACTAAATGATCATAGGAGGTGCAAAAGGACTGTAGAATTCTTGAAAAAAATTAATATATACGAATTTATATAACTGGACACAGACTAACTTATATATAACATCCAAACTACCATTCTATTCCTAAGTTAACCAGGCACCAAATGTACTAATCTATATAACTTTAGTAATTGTGTCGCTAATACTACTAATGTAGGGATGCAACGGGAAATAAATAAATTAAAAAAAAAAGAAAAGAAGGAATTGTAATCTGTCGATTACCATTTTATTTATTTTTGGACGTTCCTGAATATGATCACACAAAATCAGTTATTCAAAATAGAAAATGGTGGATCCAACGTAGAGAACGGACATAAAAAATATTTTGTTATAGGTGAAACTCCGGAGCCGTTTGAAAATCTAAATCCATAACAATCAAAATATGTGATTGTATATTTTTAAAGTAAAACAATATTGGGAACAATTCTGATAAGATAGAGACCGGTCGGAAACCGGTATCATAGTGAAATTTGCATTCTAAAATGTACTGTACCTCAAAAATCGGATTCATTCCAGTATTTAAAAAAAATGTGATGACTTCTTTTTTCAACAATTTGACAAGCGCCATTCGAAAGGGGAATCTAAACTAGTCAATATAGACGTATCTATGTAAAAAAAGAAATTTTTTTTAATCATTGTTGATACATGCTGGTAAACAAAGGAGCCACGCATAAATATATTAAAATTTGATGCTCTAACTTAGTTTCTCTAGAGTGAAGAGGAGAGTTTCATGTCTTAACATTTTCATTTTTTATTCTTGTCAGACTACCGACACCATATGTATTTTTTTCAACACAAAAAGTGCCAGAAATATTAGAGAAATAAATTACAGAAAAATGCAATAGATAAAGGTGAAGATTAGTAAAATTTAAATTCAAATATAAAAAATTCATTACTAAGGATAAAATCGAATGATTAATCTCCACCACCGATTTAAGGAGTACATAACTAGCACCGTACTCCCCGAATTTCATTATATTTAATTAGCGTCCTGAAAAAGGATCCTAATGATTCGAAACATCGTGAAACATTATCTTGCTCGAGTTTATAAGTCTTTGGCCTACTTCCATTTTTATATTCATATACTATCTGCTTCAACATAATTTATCGATTTTTGACATTATTGTATATTTTTTAAATTTCTGAGAAATGATTTCTTGAATGCTCTAATAGAAGTAAATTTGTAAAAGTCAATTTTCATAAAATTTAGTCGTTATCAGTTTGTAAACATGTGCAAGCTTAGCCCTGACTTTCCCCGATAATTTTCTACTACGATAACGATTAAAGTTTTTGAAAATTAACAAGAAATGTAATCTCCATGACGTCGTATACCACAATTCAAAAAGTTTACTTGAGTAGTATTTATAAAAACATATGCCAAATTTTTTTGACTATACTTTACTAAATTTCAAAAATTTAATTATTACATTTAGATGAAAAGTGACTACTTTTACCCATTTATTCCTCTACGAGGTATTACAAATACATACGGGCAAGTTTTAAATCATTTTTTATTCTGCAAGTAGTTTTTTTTACTATCACTATTTATGTAATCTAACTTTGCAGTATTTTTTAATGTTCTGAACACAATAAATAGCCAAGCACATTTTTTAAGTTTTTAAGTTTATCAAATTGATTGTTTTTCATAAATTTCCAATATATTATTCCAGAACAATAATTGTTAAGAATATCAGAACTACTTTAACGAGAAAGAGATTTCAAAATTAGTTATTAGTATCTTTGAACTAATTTATGTTTCGATGGAGCATTATATATAAACTATTTGTAAAGTAGAACAAAGGTTGCAAATATTGATAACAATTAAAAGAAAACAAATAAAAAATAGGCCGTGTCATATAAGCGGCTAAATTTTACAATATTATTTTAAATTATTGACTAAATTTTTATACATTTTTTTAAGAAATCCCATTATGGATTAGATGCCAAGAAAAATTATGTAAATAATTTTGCAAATATACCATTTAGTGATTTGGTGTTAAATCAAACTTGTTTAAATAAAATAAGAATAGTGATACTGTAACTATCTAGTAGATGAACAATAACGAAGTATTATACGAACAATGCTTTCAAAATGTTTTAATGACTACTGGGTCAATTATCTATTACTCAAAACTTTTGCGAACCTACAAGTACCTGGGAACAAATTAGATAACAATTAAGAAAGAACTATGAATATTGAAACTGGTTTGATGAAAAATATTTGTTTATTACAAATTCAAGAATTTTGTTAATTGCAGTAAAGAACCAAGTTTCTAAATTATTTTAGTTTCTGATTATGTTGGCATCATCACAGAGACAATCAAGCTCTCCGCAAATCGACACAAGTTGATGACGTTGCTCCACGTAACTACCATATCAGCAGTTTTCCGCAGAGTACCCATGCCGTATACGTCTAAATGGAAGGACGTAATCTCGAGAGCCGAGAGGTTAGTGTCTTTCCTTGTTCACGTTCATCAGATCTTGGTTATTTTCGAAGAACAAAGATCATACTACTAAAATATTCACTTAAGGGTAAGTCGATATTTTGACGTAACGAGTTCAAAATAACGAAATAAACAATTGACCCAATTACTAATTAAACAAGTAAAATGTTGGTTGTTAGACACTTTGAACTAATGGAATTAGTTGGACAATATCATTTACTTACTCCATATTATCACTAGTTAACTTTTTTTGTTCCGTCTTTACTACATGAAGAATTCCCGAATAGTTTAAAACATCATTTTACGCACATAATTTTTATAAATTGTGTAACTTACGCTGCATATCTTTGAATGGCGAGGTAAAGTTCGAAGAGGGTAGTTCCTAGACTTAATTCAGGATCATCTGAAGTTTCGATTTCGATTCGTTTCAGTCTTCCGCAAATGTCTTCCACTACTACCATACACATGTCGCTGATCCTTTTCTCATACATTATATACAATGTTTTGGCATATGGAAAATTTGCGGTTCTGAAAATCATGTAAAAGAGTGTAAGTGTGTGTAGCAGGAATTAAAAGAGTATACTAATTTCATTCTTATCCCTGTCAGAACCACATAATGAACAAATTTATTAAATCTAAAGTATTCTACTGCCGAGGACACCGGTCATGATGTTTAACCCGTTTCCGCCCAAAATGCCGTAAATTTCACTACATTTTAATCGTCACTTTTCTTATAGAAACTAACGATGAATAATTCTGAAAATTTAGATTCTACAGTTTTCAACCATATACTATAAAACCCCCGAGCAACCATTTTCATTTCGGACATGCAACTTTTTGTATTTTCGTCCGCCATTTTGGGTCCACCATTTTTAATTGTGAAAATCAAATGTCATAATCGTAATCTGCGACCTCGAAAACCCCCGAGTAGTCAGTTTCATCTGGATCAAGAAATTTTGTTGCATTTCGGTCAGCCATCTTGGAACCGCCATTTTGAATTTCGAGTATTGGATAGAAGATACTATTATAAATGATTGCATAAATCAATATTAAGTATACCACAATATTTATAAATAGCTAATAATGTCGGAAATGCTATAAAAACACAAAATTCGGCAAAAAATCCGCCATCTTGGATCCGCCATCTTATATTTTGCATATCTGATCATGAAAACTTTTAGTGAAACTCATTATGCCACCAGATCCAGGTCTTTGGAACAATCGGTCAGCGCGAACCTATTGAAAAACATGAAAAAACGATCGAAAAATTGAAATTTTCTCTATTTTTGGCCTTTTCGCCGCCATATTTAAAAAATGGCTGCTCCTATCGAAAAAAGGACTTCGGATTCGGAAAGAGGAGGGTGGAAAACTGTAGAATCTAAATATTCAGAATTATTAATCGTTAGTTTCTATAAGAAAAGTGACGATTAAAATGTAGTAAAATTTACGGCATTTTGGGCGGTAACGGGTTAAAATGATGTATCCAATATGGCGAACAAATTTTGTGAACATCTACCAAAAAATATATTTATAAAAGTAGATATAACGAATAATAACAACAAAATAATAAACAATCCTAATCCTTTGCACCATGATGGTATACTGAATCACCTAGTAGTTCTTTTTTTTTTAATTTTAATCAGTTTTACTTGTATTTTCTATTATTTTTTGTATTACATTCTCGTGTCAGATAAGCTAAAATCATCTGACCATGACCAATAAGCAAACATTGAAAAATGTCACTTTTTACAATAAAAATAGGTATTTTTATAAAATGTATTTTTTCAGTTCATATAAAATAATGTGCAACAGGTTTTCAACGTCTTTAATCAAGAATCCGTAGTCTAATTCATGATTAACGACCATAAGAACCACGAATAACAGGATTCATATCGATCAAGCCATTTATTACTTTTCTGTCAGCCATCTTCTATGCGCCATTTTTAATTGTAAAAATCTGAGGCCAGATTCACAATTAACAACCCCAAAAACTACCAAGTAAAAAATGTCAATTATTTTCGACGTAAAGAAAAATGGTTGCTTTAAAACAATAAAAATACTTCACAATTTTATTCAATTCAAATTTTAAGAGTATAATGAAACAATTCAATAATTATAGTTTATAAAATTTATTTTTTAACATAAAACTAATTGTAACAAAATTGACTTCATACGAATGAAAATTGTACAATATATTTCGTAAATGAAAGTAGAGTATCAGTAGTAAAGGCATTAAAAGTGTTAAGTGAAAACAACCACAAGTGATCAGACATGAATATCTAATCTATTTATCTTTAATAAACTTCAATACTTTTTAAATGATACTTGTTATGTTATGTTAGTGTCTAATTGTTTTTTTTTAATTTATTACGCAATCAACTAAATTATATAAAATAAATATTATATTAAATAATGAAAAAAGAAATATAGCATTTCATTATTACTTTCTTTAGTTTTACATATTTTAAGAAACATTTATCAAATAAATATTTTCCAAAATATACATTTGGGGTTTTTTTCTATTTATATTGTCTTTTCTTCATCTTTATTTCAGTATTAGCCGAAAATGATCTATTGGTTATTTATTTAAAGACATCGGAAGTACTTCTTAGGTATTATGAAGGTAGAATGTAATAATAATTGCTTGATTAGTACACAATAAGTAAGAAAATTTAAACTTACTTCAAAAACAATTTGTCATAGATTTCCATTGCTCGTTGCAGGTCCAATCGAATGAGTTGAATGACTTTTATGTGATACCTCAATGCCTGTTCATCCGAATCTCCTTCGAAATTATTATTTGCCAAAATGTAATTGTACCTGCATTACAATAATATGTCAACAATATTAGAATTATTATAATTAAGAAAGATGCATAAAAATGAATAAATTCCAAATGTAGTTATGATAAACAAAAGTTTTATAACTCAATTTCACTCAAGATAGGTATAACACTTTTTGAGATTGTACTTATTATTTTTTTTAAATAAATGGGATTGAGGCAAGATTTTTGTAGAAACAACTGACAAGTCAGATATTTGACATTCTTGCCTAGGTTTAAACACGTGGCTTGGGTAGTCAATAATTAAATAGTCTGACTCTAATAGTTTATTTAGTAACCTGCGATACGAGTAACTTTCGTTACTGAAACGTAGTAACCATTAGTACTAAATGAATAGCCAAAGTTACTATTCATCAATGAGATGAATAAGTTCATCTATTTAGATTTTTGAATGATTATAAATGAATTTTATTTTCTAAAATAGAGTTTTTAATATATTTGTTCAAATGCAACAATAACTGAATGTGATTAATACGAATCGAGTTTTGAATCTAGGGGCAATAAAGTTTCGCAAAACTAATAATTCTTACTTATGCATTATCCTAATCATACAATAAAATAGCTACATTTAAAAATATTGAAATCAAAAGTTAATAAAATATAAACAGACGGTGCATTCATTGCAAAGCAAAATTTTAAAGTAAACTTATTTTTTTTTTATCAAATTTTACAACAAATTTTCTCAAGTCTTCTTAGCATGATATAATTGCTATTAGAGAATTTAATTTGGTATATGACACAAATAGCTTACGAGTGATAGAATCTTTATTCCATTCTTACCATTCGACGCCGCCTTGTATGACCGTATATTCCAAGGCCTTCATAATAGTCACTTTTTCTTCTTCTTCATCTTCTGGAATCCAACTGTACATTTTTGCAGGGAAGAGATTAACGTCGTCTGGTACATTAAGGGTAGAGATTGACGATAAAACCCTGCAATCACGTCAGACTTAAGATACTTGTTTCTTAAAGTTCCATAATAAAAAGAAAGAATTTTACACAAAAATGTCTTTTAATTAAATTGTTGACATAGTATAGATATTTTTTATCGTACGAAACTATTTTTTAATATTTCTAGAATGGAAATGTATTGGCTAATTATACACAAATTCATTAAATTCATTTAATAAGTCGGGAAAATAATATAAATATACCGATTTTCCATGATTATAATGACTAAATTGCCTTTATTTAATTAGGGTATAACTCATTACGTCCAAGCATTAGTTTCCTTATATTACATTTTTAAACGTTTTCCTCGAAATTATTGCCCAAAAGAAAGTAAAGTCTACAGCAGAATTCAGTATAATATATCGAAGAAACTTATTTAAACTTAAATTCATTAACGCCGGAACGGTCTAATTTTTGGCATCAGTTTGAGTCTCTATAATTTGTATATAAACGCATTGCGAAACATTTTGGCGCCATTATTACTGACGAAAAAACTTATGCCAGTTATGAATCATACAACTAAATTTTGATAAAATTAACCGCTACAAAATTATATGCTATTTTTTCCTGTGAACAAACTCTTTTGACACGATAAAATATACTAAATAGTTTCTTTTGTTGCAAAATCCTTCAAGTTATAAACAATTAAAATTTTGAGTTCCTTTTATTTTAAAAATTGGCAGCTGTATCGTATTAGAGTTTTAAGGTAAGTTTATACGTCGAAATTGTAAGTAAAAGTCTACAATTTAATGAAATTTAACCCAAAAACATTATTTTTACATTATTTACTTAATAATATATTTTTATATAATTTTTGAAATTATTATCTAGATGATCGAAAAATCTAAAAAAAAATTGTTTTATAAACTTGGAAACTCTTCCTTGAATAAACTTTCATTAAAACTCAAAGACAAAACGGCTACAAATTTTTAAAAATAAAGACCTCAATTTTTCAGTTTGTTATAACTTGATGAATGTTGTATTAAATAAAAAAATACTTGTAGGTATAAAATATAATACGTCTTCTATTTTAATGATTACGTCTTTTTTTCTCCAATGTCAAATTTATCGTATTTTTTAATGATTCATCAGACAGAATATGGTTCGAAAAACGACGATTTCAGCCCCAAGAATGGTGCATAAAAAAATGTTTACATGCCAAAGTTTTCTTTAAGGCTTGATACTAAACTTTAATATCAAACTTAAATTAGAACATTTTATCCTTTGGGCAATTCTCAGAACTATTTGTGCAACAACTTTTTTTCCAATAATCTATAATTTTAAAATAAAATGTTGCTAACCTTTTTTACGTTTTTTTCGTATGTGAGGAGTTATTTTAGATATTTTCCCCTTTATTTTCAAAATGGTACCGCGTATATTTAAAGGATAGGCTTCGAAAACACTTTTCTATATGGAATCGGATGCGCATACCACCAGTTTCTTATACAAAATTTATATCTAACAGTTTTTTCGGTCAAAAATTTCCCTTTTTTTTCAAAGAATTTTTTATAATTTTTGAAGCATTAACTTTAGACATATTTTATGGTCATATTTTGACAGAGCATTAAATTTTACATCGGATACGATGTGTCAATATTTATTTTTGATACTTGTAGTATGAAAAAAAATGGAAGAAAAGTCAGTTTTTACTCATTGAAATCGGTGAAACGTACCCCGAGAAAAAAATTAATCTTCAAATTTATATGAACAAATTCAATATAGACACGTAATACTTAATTTTGCATGATAATAGGAATAATTTTCACCCATAGAAATAATTGTTTTACTACTAGTAATAGAAGTAGTAATATCAACGAAACTCGAACTCTTCAGCCGAGGAACGTTACATTTCCATTTTTAATTGATTTTCTTAATTATGTAAACGTAAAAGAAATTATATTTTTATCTTACGGTATTATAGTACAGAACAACATATATGAATTAAGCTTATTTTTATTGTCTAATATGTTTAAAATCCCAAATATATATTCAACATTTCCGTCATTAAAACTATAATCTATTCGTATTTTAATCCATATATGATATATCGTCGTTTTCTTGATTTATTGTTGACTTTGGTCTTAATAATTTGTTATTTTTTAGTTATTTATCCAAATATATCAGTAATCGTGTTTTTTTTTTATTTTGTAGGTTTTGTCTGTTTCACTTAAACCTATCTCAATTGTACCCGAAATATCTTGATTTTTGTTGCTGGAGACCCTTTGAAATATTTTAATTTGGAATCACTGGCGACGAGCGAGATTTAAAAGTTAAAAGGGAAAAGTTAACGTCACATACAAATGGCTTCGATAAGGGAACAAATCCTTTAACGTGTAACGTTCGTAAAAAGAATAGGATTAAGGGATCTAAAACACTGTAAAATGCTCTCCAAATAAAAGAACTTCATGAAAATCGTATATTTACGCGGTGTGGGTATAAACTACGTTCGAAACGTTCAATAAAATAATAAATTAACTAATAAATATTAAAGAGAGTTTGTTTTTCTTTCCAAGCATCCATTTTTGTGATGAATACTTAGAAAAACATCATCTATCATTGAAATGTCGAGTATGAATCATATTTTAGAATAAAAAATATACCCCAATACTTCCAAGTTGATATTTAATAACATTTATCGGAATGAAGAATTACTAACAATCGTGTTTTTCAATTGAAATTTCGTGTTATTTTGTTTTCAGTAAATGTTATGAATATTTTAGAGATATTTCATTTTTAACAAAACAGTATAATCCTCAATATTCTTTGTGTTTTCAAGTTACTGTTCTATCTAGGAAATGGCAACATTTATGTGTATTCTAGAGATAAATTCGCACGCCACGTTAAATTACGAAGTACTTTAGCTATGTCGATCAACATATTAACTAAAAGTTTATTTGATTATATGTAAATTCTTCTTGGTTACACAGTCCTTACACTGTTAGTTGAGTGAATTTTGGAACAATAACAAAATAATTTTTACGTGTCGGCTTCATATGCTGGCCCCCATCAGAAAAATTTTATTCCTTGAATATATTCTTTATTTAAAGTAGATTTGGAAAAAAATCAGTTGATAACACCATTTTCAAATGATTACAAAAATAACTTCCTTGGTTTTTAAAATGCTTGTTGTCGCAAATCCACTGGAAATTTCGTCAATAACGTACACATATCAATTTTTTGAAATATTTTTGAAAACATTCTTAAAAACCTATGACCTGCTTTGACTAATTAACAACTAGTTTGTGAAGAATCCACATTCCATCGATGTATATCAGTTAAAAATAATATGTAAAAAGATATAATCACTATTCAGGACACCTCTGTATATTTGTTTATAAGTGTCTAATAACGCCAAAGCTCAGGTGGTTCGGATTCACCTTCATAAACTATAGGTCCCATCGCGATTTAGTTCCATATGGGTTCAGAAAAGTGGACGTAAAATAATTTAAAAAAAAAATAATCACTATATAAAACTTTGACCTTTTTCAAGTCTACTTTGTACGTTGTTAACTTGTGAGCGTTAGAACGTCAAATGTGAATTTAATTAAACATTGACTATCAGTTCTAACTTACGTATATTGATGAAATGAATGTTAATTATTCACAAATTGGTTCTTAATTAGTCAAAACAGGTCTTATTTTTTTAAAAAAGTTTTCAAAAATATTTAAAAAATTGATATGTGTGTATATTATTGATGAAATTTTTAGTGGATTTGAGGAAACAAGGATTTTAGTAACTAAGACACTCCTCACGGATTTAAAAAAAATATTATTATTTACTGAGCAAACGTTTTAACGTTCAACGTCAGATTTCTTAAATCTTTCACTAATATATTTGAAAGAAGGTGGACGATATCGCTTGTGTACGGACGTGTAGTGAACGGTCATTTGAGCAGGATATAATAGTACCGTCAAAGGAATGATGTATTATGCGATAAAGATGTGGAAGACCAAGGAATGGAGAGACATGAAAGCGCTGTAAGAAAAATATCTGAAGAGGATTTTCGAGTTTAGCGAAGTCAATAACGGGTCAATAGTGCGCAACGAGCTTAGCAGGAAATAAAATTAGTGCTGGAACTTGCCGGTTAATGTAAGGTGTAATGTTACCGTAAAAATACTAGAAAAAAAATATATGGCAAAATATTCAAGATGATGAGAATTTGCGAACGAAGTAGTATAATTTAATGTAGAGAAAAATCTAGACTTTTACAAAAGAATTCATATAAAATAATACTTAAAAGTGGTGAAGCGCTAATTTCGAGTTCCGAAAATCCTGTTCTTGTGGTTAATTTTACTGCAACAAAAAGTCTAAGAGACCATCGATCAATCTATTGTCAAGGTGTAACAAAAACAAGCCTAGTTGAAAAAGGATAAGTTTATACACTTCACACTAGGTAAATTTAAGAAAATTGAATTTGTAATAATATTTTTACTTTTTTTTAGGTATATTTGTTAAAATGCATGATTAGTACGTAAATGGACCCACAACTCTGTAATATGCAATAAAACCTTAATATTTGTTTTTCTTTCGTAAGGTAGGACAATGACTCCATCCAAAGTAATTTATGACTGTCAGCTCATGACCAACTGAGACATTGCGAATTCTTGATAGTGGGGTCAATGGTAAAGGCTAATATTGAGAGGGAACCCGCGATTAATATTCGTATTTGGACAATATTTTAAGACACTACTGCACAGAAAAAAATAAGTCTTGAAATTGTTTCATCTTAAATTCATCATCAGGTGAGGCTTAATTAAGCCCGAAATTGCGTTAACTTTCTTAAATTCAGTCAGTGTTTTGGCTTAAAGTCTTACCTTCAGGGAGCAAAACTGACTTTTAGACGATATTTTGGCTTAAAATAAGTTTTATCGAGCTTATGGCTTCTAAGTTAGACGAATCTTATTTCAAACAAAAATATCGGGTGAAAGTAAGTTTTGTTGTCTGAAAGTAACACTTTGGGCCTAAATATTGACTGAATTTAAGAAAATTAACGCAATTTTGGGCTGAAATTAAGCCTCACCTAATGATGAATTTAAAATGTAACGATTTTAAGACTTATTTTTTTCTGTGTGTATTATGCAGCGAATTCCCAATCATTTCAAAATTACACAAAAAAATGTCTTAAAATTGTTACGTCTAAAATTAAGCACTGCAAAAGGCTTAATTGCAGTCTAAAATTGAGCTAATTTTCTTAAATTAAGTCAATATTTGCGCTTAAAACCTTGTTTGTAGTTTTGGAAACTTACTTTTAATCAATATTCCGGTTCGAAATAAGAATTCTCTAATTTGGGTGTGATAAGATCGAAAAATTTTTCTCTAAGCATAAATCTCAACTAAAATTAACCTTTGCTGTCTGAAAGTAAGACTATATGTGCAAACACTGACTGAATTTAAGAAAATTAGCTCAACTTTAGACTGAAATTAAGCCTTTTACAGAGCTTCATTTGAGATGTAACAATTTTAAATTTTTTTCTGTGTAATTGTCACGCCAGTAAAAATAATTTTCCTATATAGAGTGAGTTTTCACTCGTTAAGAGTGAGAATTCATTGATTCTTCGGAATGTGCGCAATTTCTAATCCGTGAAGAATTAATTCTCATAACAAGAAATTTGCATGCACAATAGTAGTTTTCGATTTAAATGAGTAAAAGTTTTTCTGTGAATGTGTAGGTTACTGACCTAGCTGAAAGCGAAGAATACTTTACGTTGCCAGTGTCTGTAAAATTGGTAAAAAAAAAAGACAAAAATGTGGGAAATAGGATTTTACGCACATTGAAACTTAAAAACCTTTTATTCCATTAGCAAAAAGTGTAATAAAGCTATCCCATGTTTGTAGTTTTACAATACTCCAACTTTAAAGGTACAGCCTCTATTTGTGGAGATTTGTTAACTGTATGTTTTGTTGTACATTGTGTAAATAACATTTTGGTGCATTTGTTTGCTACACAAAAGTTGAAATTCTTTCATTCGTATATGAAATGTCGTAGCTTTAGAACGGAGACCAGAAAAATTCTTTGACCTAAAAAAAATTTCTTCAGCAATATTTTAGCTTTGAAAATTTGCTTTAGCGTACTTGCGCTAATTTAAAAAATATTATAAAAAAGAATCCTTTAGCATTCTTTTTTATTCACTTCCTGTGCATAATATTGTAAAAGTATTCAGTACACTGAGAACTCATCAGTAGTAAATGTTATTACAATTGTAATAAATATTACTATTTTAATACGAAAATGAAATATTTGTTCAAAATTCATATTACATTTTGAAAAGTTATTACTTGAAGTAGTAAAATTTACCAGTTATGTGGTATATTTTGCCGTGATTCCATTGAATTTTACAACTTCAAGTAGTAACTTTTCAAAATATAATACGAATTTTTCTCACTTTTGTACGAATATTTCATTTTCGTATGAAGTAGTAATATTTATTAAAATTGTAATAAACATTTACTACTAGTGAGTTCGCAATCTACACAGTGAGAACGAAAAAGGTTAATAGAACCATTTTAGAAAAGTAAAATATGTGATTAAATTAACCATTTCCATGGTAAAAAAAAACAAAAACATTGTTCCGTTTACTATTTCTTGATACTTAAATCTGCAGCGTAGCACATAACCTCAAATCTAGCGTAGCTTTACAGTTAAATAGTTACTCGAAATATTCTTCACTAGGAAAATAGATTTTGTAAAAGTGATTGAACAAAAATAACTACTTAACACCATCAAATGTAATTAGTTTATGTTATATTTTACCACATTATGAATTATAATAATAACATACTTTCAACTACAACTTTTCACGATGTTAATTGTACTATTATCAAATGTTATAATCATTCCTACCTTTTCTTCGTAGTTCCATTAACCTCTTTTTCTCTCTGTGTAGGGCGTAAAATCGGACTTTACGCAAAAAATATGGTATTAGATCGTGTATAAAACTGGTGTTTTATGTACTAGAGACGTAATGTACAATTTTCTTGTTTTCAAAAGTCTTTCGTTAGAGAAAATATTGAAATACTTTTTAGAAATGTTACTGTTGCATCTCGATTATTCTTTTTGTACAGCTATATTACAAATATGCACTAAAAATATTTTGTCCCTGTACCTAAGGAAACTCAATAATATGACTTGGAACAAAAAGTACAATTAATATACTCACTGCAGAATAGCTGTGATTTCGGATATTGCGTTCTCCTTATCAATCGGTTTTCTTCGTATCTTTCGCAGCAAGTTCATGCAAGAATGGATGACTTTTTTTGCAGCTTCCCAGAATAAATTCATCTCCTCGGTGGAAAATAGGCCATCCCCGATCGGCCTCAGTAGTTCGGAGGCGAGTTCGTGAAAAAGCTTAAAGCTCAACGGATGTTCCTGATGTATCGTCGAGTATTCGGCCCATTGCGCCAAAAGCTGCTTTTCGTTTCGCAGTCCTCTCTGGACGGTGTGTTGCGAAACTATCACATCCGCTGGTCCAGACCATCGACCGGCCCATTGGTATTTCCCGACTTTTCGGCTTTCAAGCTCGTGCAGCAACAATATCCGCAACAGATGGCGGTGCTCCTGAAAAGCTATCTGCTCATTTTGCTCGGTATTGAAGGCCAATTTCAGCTTCAGCACGCCGCGCCGCTTCGCTCGCTTCTTTTTTTCCAAAGTGTAACATACGCTGTGCCCGGCCACTGGAATGTCCTGTTGATTAAAGATCGAGCTTACATAGGGTTTTTATTCTATCGGCCATTTAAATTCAATTTGAAATTCGAAATCAAATTCGGTTCATTGCACACATACTAAATTTAAGACAATGAAAAGTCATTGAGAGGTCGTTCTTATCCCTTTAACATCGAAAATATACGTTTCCCATGTACAACTTCTACCGCATATTCCAAACTGAAAATAATGCACAGGCACTTCGGATGGTGACTTTAACATTTGAAAAATTCGAGTATTTTTATTTGATTTTCCCAAAAGTAGGGGAGAGTCTGGTAGCACCGACCACCCGGTAGCCCCGACCACTCATTAGTTCTAAGAATGTAGAAGAAGATAGATTATGGCTAATTTTATAATTTTTTTATGGTACACTACACAAAACTGTAAATTTGATAATACGAAGCTATTTGTCTTTACTTTAATGGCATAGCCTAAATTTTTATTCTTGAAACTCATAAAATGAACATTTAAAAAAAAATAGGTATGTTTCGCAGTTAATATTTATTATATAATAAATAAGCTAATTATGGTTGTGTGTACACAAATATTCGTACCTCAGCTTTCGATTTAGGCTATAAAAACTTTATTTTTTATGTCTCATTTGTTTGTAATAACAATTTCAAGGCTCATACATACTTTTCGGTACTCCCGACCATTTAGAGTCCGGTAGCCCCGACCGGTAAAAATATTGCTTATCTAACAATTTTAAAAGCTAACTTGACTTCGGTAATGAAATTAAGCTTAAATGTAATTTGTTTTTTCGTTTATTCTTCATAAAACTCCTCTCGCGAACAGACTGGCACGACTACACATTAGTTATGTGAAATGATTTATAAATTTATTTAGGAAATAAGAAACGGAAATTACCAGATCTTGAGTACGTTGTTTTCTACATTACATTTTTAAAAAATAAAGCTATTTTTTAATAATAATTTTATTTTTCAATAATCATTATAGTAATAATTTTTTAATAATAAAGAGACGAGCCGAACACTCGGAAATTTTAACGGACAATGTCATTTACGAAACTGCGAAGGCAAAAGAGCAAGAAAAAATGTTTTTATGTACGTCTTTTCGGTGCGTAAAGTATACTTGTGCGTAAAGTAAACTTTACGCACTCGATTATACTTTACGCACGAAAAAACCGTACGTAAACAATATTTCGGCACACGTGTGTGTGTAAAGTTCTTTACGCATACGCCCTTGTATCAAAAACTACTATTTTAACACTCAATTTTACGCACTAGGGCGAAATTTTCATGTTCGTAAACTCGAGCTCTACGCACGTTGTGTTAAAAAATATCGTATGGAACATGGGCGAAATATCGATCTCCCTCGTTTCACTCGGGCGACAAACTTCACAATCGACGAAAATCGAAAATTTCGCCCTTGTTGCATAAAATACTATTATTTTCAATAGTTTTAAAAGTTTCATCAAAAATCTTTTTTAACGATATGTTTTTATTACATTGATTACTACATCTATTTTAAGTTATATTAAACAATGGATCATGTAAATATTAATTTATTTCGAATAAAAGTTCATTAGAAGTATTTAATGATGTATTTTTATTTATAAGTTAATTTATTAAGGATTCGGGGCTACCGGACAAGTAAAATAACCAATTTTATGAACAACGAAGAGGATGCAATTCTTTAACAGATTCGCTATTTTGTCTTCAAATTCTCTACGGATGCATTCAATATGATACAAATATTATTTTTAATACTTTCTATTACTTGTTGAAGTCGCGAAGAATAAGTCACCAAAAACCTTAGGTGGTAGGGGCTACCGGACTCTCTCCTATGTGAAAAGAAAAACACATTTTTGAGGTTCATTTTTGTTTAAATCTTATTTTTCATGTAGATACCTTGATTTTTATGATCGGAAAAGAGCATAAAAAGTTCATCAAATGTTTGAATTTAAGGGATATGCAGGTAGCCATTTATTATTTCACCTTGAACTATCCAAAATAGCGGCTTATTCCAAGAAATTTTTAAAAAATTTGGGCAGTACAGAAATGTAGCATTTTCAATAAATTTTCAACTAAACTATCAATATTATAAGATGTTTTTTGGTATTCTAGTCACGAATCTGAAGTCAAAATATCGAAATTCCAAATGGCTGACTCAATATGACGGGCATTCATGAGAAACTTTGGAAGTCATTTCTCGATATGCGGAAAAATGTATATGTTGGTTTTCGAGGTTGCTGATTACGTATGTGAGGTCAACATTATAAATTCAAAATGGCTGACAAAAGATGATGTTCATGGTGTGGCTTAGTTTAGTTGGAAGTTTGTTTAAAATGCTATATTTCCATACTACCAAAATTTTTTTTTAATTTCTTGGCTTGAGCCACCATTTTGGATATTTCAAGGTGAAATAAAAATGCCTTCCTACATAACCTTTAATTTCATACATTTTATGCTCATTTTATGCACTTTTCCGGGCAAAGAAATCGCGGTTTCGATATGAAAAGTGAAATTTAAAAAAAAATGAACCAAAATGAACAAAAATGTGTTTTTTTCACATACTTTTGTCAAAATCAAAGGAAAATACTAAACTTTTAAAAATGTTGAAGTCACCTTCAAAAGAGCACCCTGAAAAATAGTAAATAAGGCACATTCCGAACTGCCTGTCTATTATTTTCAGTTTGAAATATACGGTAGAAGTTGTACATGGGAAACGTGCATTCTGGACGTTAAAGGGTTAAATTACATTACCTTTCTTTTTCTGCATTTTTCACCCTCACCCTTAATGTAACGGATAATATATGACTCCCGTTCCGAAAAATCACACTAGACGATCCTCAAATCTAAGTAAATACTTTTTGATATGTGTCATACTGTAAAAGCAAATACTTAAAATGATTACATCTTAAAGTCAGCTAAACTCAGCCAATGTATAATGCATAAGTCTGCCCTAATTGGTCTTATTTACATTGCATCTTACTTTTAGTCAATTTTCTTACTTAGTTTCAGATTTAAGTCGAGTTTCTCGTATTAATTTACGTATTTATTTTTACAGAGTTGAGAACAAGGTAACAATGGAAATCAGTGTAATTCGTCGTTGGATTCACTGGAATTCAGTGAATCATGTAGCAATATAGATTATTTTTGTAGATTTGCTCATATGTGCATTATTTTATAGATTTATTTACGACTTTAGAAGAGTGAGACTTCTAAACAACGAGATTGTATTCTTTGTAATACAAGAAACTAAATCTCAACAGATTTCACTGCATTTAAGTAGATACGGAAATGAGTCGGACAAGTTTGGTTATCAGTGGGATCCCTTTTCGGCAATTGTTTTGAATCAATTAGTGTTTTATAGACTATTGCCCAACAACTTTCCTCAATACATGAGATATTAAAAAAATTAATACGACACCATTTTGACAAAGACAAAAACACTTTACATTATAAATATATATTACTATTAATTACATTTTCTGGTATTCTGATATTCATATTTTTGAAAAATATTCCAGCTTCTTAGTAGCATTCTTTTCAAATGCAAAATCTAAATAAATAGTTCTCTTGTACTTTTGCTTCAGCTCATATTTGGAACAAATTTTTAGCAAGTTTTTAATAAAATGTATTTTTAATATAAACTCGTACCTTAAAATGTTTGGTCATTATAATTGTTTCAGATATTTTTTAATTTCTTTTGTTTGTATATCAATTGTTCTGCAAACTGCAAGAAAGTACTCATTTCAGAATTAAAATGTTGATACGTTATTGCATATGCGACTGTCGACACTTACACTAGAACATGTGCCACTGTCTATACTTACACTATAACATGTATATAATGTAACAAGCGGAAATTGTAAAAGTTCAGATGACTTAGCAAGAAATGATCTACTTCACTAGTTTCCTTCAGCATTGTCTTGTAATATTTATAAATATAATGTATGTATGATGTTTTGCTTTGTTAGAGACAAAAATCTCTAAAGTAAAATCATTCTCAAATTTTCTAATATGATTTGGAAGATTTTATTACACATTGAGATTATATTATCAGGAATGCTGAGTGATGGACGTTTTTGTTTAAAAAAGTGTGTTTTATTCATTAAAAAAGGACATAACAGATATTGTAAAGAGGCTGAGATCACTTATACAAATAAATTAATAAAACCTGAAGTTTCAGTATCCTGAGGGTGTTATTAATACAGAAGATTACAATAGTTTTATTTTAATTTAACATAAATATCCTCTAAGTATTTCGTAATCATTAGATGAATAACCAGACTGCACATTTCCCTCAATATCATGAAATTATTACGCGACTAACATAAATTATTAACGATATAAATTGTCATATTTACTAGGCGCTTTTATTTGTCATGAAATTATTTTTAGGAAAAAATTGGTAAAACTTAAAATATTCTCTTAAATCATCTAAAATGTAATCAAAGTTTCTTTACCTTAAGAGGAATTCGGCAGCTGCCTATGAACTCATTATTGTGACTTCCTGCTGCTGCTGTAATTGCAATTTCTTTGGCTAATTTTACGAGGCCTCGAACCCCTTTGACGTCCTTGACTTTGCTCATTTTTTCTGGTACGGTCTCGGCGGCGTCAAAGTCCCTTAAAAATAAAAATCGTTATATTTATTTTTAGACCGGCATTTTTAAAGCAAGCAATCTGAAACGACTCGCGTAACCGTTTTGCAAGTAAAATACCACATTTTTATACCGGTTGAAATGTAATATTCGATATTTTCGTCAATCTTTTAAACGAAATCGAATTTTTCCATGCAATATTCCAGTCAACTCCATCAAGTTATTTTTAAAAGTAAAATACTGTATCAAAACACATAAAAACAACTATAAAAATGTTGGAAAAAAATATAAATTAAAGCATTTGTAATTTTATATTGTAATATTAACAAGATAAACGTACAATCTTTTTACAAATTAATAATGAAATTTCCATGTGTTATTTTGTAATATAGAGAAGTCGTGACTAATATTTAACGAAATACAGAAATAACAACTTTTTACAAATATTCAAGAGTAGTTTTCTTACAAATGTACAAATAACTAAGTTTTATTAAACTGACTATTTTTTATGCACATCTAATGTTTATTAATTGAACGAATCATTTAGTTTTACTATTATTAATTATTTGAATTGTTATAATTGTTCCGTGAAAGATAAATTAATTAAAAACTCACCATACTTCAGCACATAGGACGTCATTTTCCGGGTCTTCTAAGTTCCTAAAAACACCAAATTAAAGACGTTGATACTGATATACCAGTAAGTTAATTCAACAATTTAGATAAAAATAATTACTACTCTTACATTTTCAACATAACAAATTAATTTTTAATGAATTCCCAAGTGTGATAATTAATTTTTTAGCAGGCACTATAGTTACAATACTATGTAGTAGCTATAATAGTCAAATATGAAGAACTATTATTTGCTAACTATTGACAACTACTGTTAAAGCATATGTGCATTAAAAAAAGTTTAATTTTGAAGATTTATTAAATATTAATAGATAGTTTTCAACAATTTTTTCAATAATTACCACACGGAAAACAACCATAAGTAGAATTTGCTGAACTTAGTTAAGTAAAATTTACCGTGTCTCATTAAAAAGCAAAATTGATTGAAGAATATAAATAAATAGTTTTCTAGCTCTTAAGTAATAAGTTTTCAAATGATGTTTAATCATAGATTGACGAAAAACTAGGCTAGAATTCTATAACAACACAAGCAAGAACATTGACACCAGTTATATTAAATATAAAAATTATGTGAATTTGTTTACTTGGATTAGATTTTAATACATCATCGGTGTTAATCAAGCATTTAAAAGATAAATTCCAGATAAACTGCAGAAAATTAGTATTGTTCATTTGATTATTTTTATTGACAATGGTTACTTAACTTTTTCGGTAAATTTTACATAAGTTCTAGGTAGAATTTACTAATTATTTTTTTCTGTGCAACTCTTCTAAATATTACACATAATTTTGTCTATATGATATTTGCTTACATCTAGTTAAGCAGAAATAAACTGGCCGAGATATATTTACATTATCAATTATTTCATATAAAATTAACTCAGTATG
This sequence comes from Trichopria drosophilae, assembly GCA_030407085.1. Lineage (NCBI taxonomy): Eukaryota > Metazoa > Arthropoda > Insecta > Hymenoptera > Diapriidae > Trichopria > Trichopria drosophilae. The sequence goes on along the minus strand of CM059583.1, from coordinate 188,668,036 downwards.
CGAATAAAATGAAAAGAAGATTAAATGTTACATTATCCGCAGTAAAAGCAATGACAGTTAAAATACCAAAAGTGAAAATAACGATAATCAAAATACCGACAATTAAAATTATATTTAGCGCATGTATGAGTATGAGGTAGTGGAACGATTCAAATACAACCTCGACATCTTATAAAATACCGATATTTGACATCTACGAAAATGAATAATAAATAAAGTAAGGAATATATCCGCAGTGTTAATAGATTTTTAAGTTTAAGGTTTTATTCAATATGAAACTAGCGAATTTTGGAATGTAAATCGATTGTAAAACCAATTGAAATTGAATGAAATATCATATTAAAAAAACGTATCACTTTGAATGAAAAGCGAATATTTTGTCTTCAATATTTTGCAAAGAATCGAATTCCGATAAACTCTAAAGATGAAAAAAGTTCGAAAAGTATTGGACGCATGAAAATATTTAAGAGCGTTTAATTTTAATTTCGTATTAAAATTTGTTGAATTTCATTCCAAAATGGAAACAAATTGAATGAACGCTGAAAATTTCTGAAAATTTTGCACACAATCTCGTTTATTGGGATAGTTATACTTGTCGTTATTTCAACTACCGAATAATTATCCCGTTGAAGATTTTACTATTTTCTTCTCTCAGTGTTACGAAATTTAAGTGTCTATTACGATAACTCGCCACCCATTAAAGCAAATTATATCGAAATTTGGCTTCTAAAATGAGATTTGGTTATTGTACGATAGACATTTCTTGGTGTCTTGCTCTCTAAAGCTGCATTAGTTAAAAACTAACAATAAGAAAATGAAAAGTGAGTCACCAAATGAATTAGTAATCGTTTTTGCTAATAAAACGTTAAAAGCTAATGATTTATCACTAATTCTGGAAACTACTAAAGTCTAAAATAACACATAAACTATAAAAGTCAAATATCTACTTGTAGATTAGTAGAATTTTACTAATGAATTAGTATTTTCGTACTATTTATCAGTAAAAAAAAACGTACTAATTAATGGTGACCAACTTTTCGCTGTAGATAAGTCGTTTTTGATTAAATCAAGTTTAGATACTGCGATATTGGCATTATCCTCAAATCAGTAAGTAAAAATTTATCAACAGGTATGGTTACTGCGTGATTTTCAGACAACTTAATTCGATCTCCTTGTGAAATAGGTGAAAAAAAACACAGGAATGTCCTAATGTTAAAAATTATGTGGTTTATTTCATTACACAGAAAATATCTTAAGTTTTGTGACACTACTTTTTTCAAGAAGCCTAAATCAAGACATATTTTAAAAGAGGAAACTTCTAAGTGCCTTAGTGTCTTCATCTAAAATACCCACAAGATGTCAGTTTTCCGAAATCCAAAATGGCGGATCCAATATGGCGGACACCAGTTTTAAAATTAAAGACAAATTCGTCAAAATCTATACTGTGCACTGATGAAAAGATTTATTTGTCATAAGGAACGCTTATTTAAATACGCTGGAAGAAACCATTTGTTAACAGTAAACAACTTTAGTTAATAGTTAATTAACATTTGTTAAGAGTAAAATACGTGTCTTAATTATTAAGAGATGTATTTTAACTATTAACTAAAGTTGTTTACTGCTAATAAATGGTTTCTTCTAGCGTATTTAAATAAGCCTTCTTTACGGCAAATAAATCTTTTTATCAGTGTGGGAATTCCTTGATCAAACTGACCTCGAATTCGCAATCAGAGTCCTCGAAAACCCCTGAATATAGTTTTCACGAATTTTTCTCAAATTTGTGCAATTTTCTCATCCATATTGGCTCCACCATTTTGAATTTCGAAAAACTGACTTCGAATTCGTAATCAGCGACCCCGAAACCCCCAAGTACTGATTGTTATTGGACTTTACTCAATCCTATAAAAAGTGATATTTTTAATTGTTAATTTGTTTATAACAAAAACAAGTACTGTAATATTGAAATATTCATATCAGATTCAGAATCAGTATCCCGAAAACATAAATAACAATAATTAAAACTATATGTTTACAGCCGAATCTCTTCGGAATTGAATTAATCACCCAAGCCACAAAAGAAGTAATTTCGACCAAGTCAAAGTCAGAATGCCCTAATCAAGTAAAATTTACCACTTTTCGACCAAAAAATTGTCCTGTAAGTCGAATAAACTTTCAAGGGCTAACGCAGGTCGAAAATCACCTAAATATAACCTAATAAATGCCTTTAAAGTCCTACGACTTCAAAGTTATTCATTTGGCCGATATTACCAAATCTGGACCAAAAATATGTCTTCAAAGTCGAATAAACTTATAAGTCGATATCGTGCCTACTTTTAAGTCAATATGACCTTGCACGTTTCCCTTTTTTCGACTACGAGGGCGAAATGTCTTAATTGGTCGCATATAAAAAGGGATATTTTTAATTGTTAATTTGTTTATAACAAAAAAAAAAACAATAAAGTTACTGAAAGTACTGTAATATTGAAAAATACAAACTCTTACTGCATTAAAAATTCAATAAAAATGGAATATTAGGTATAAATAGGAAAATATGACCAAAATGAGAAGGCTAAAACTGACGACACTTTAGTGGCGTCTGGTACTCAAAGGGTTAATATTGTCATGGACGTAGATTTAATTATTATTCGCTACTCTGACATGTTTCATGTGACACATTTCACTATATGAAAACAGAAAAAAGGTGACATTGTTGTCACCAACATTGATAAACAAAACTTTAAAAATGATGGTTTGAATATGCCCGGTGCTATTAATAAATCCACAGTCCTTTAAAAATCATACAATAATTTTCCCTTATTGGATCCACCATTTCAAATTCGGGAAACAGAAAACCATATTGGTAATCTGCGACACCGAAAACACTTTAATCTGGAGTTTTATCGCGAATAATTAACTTTTTAAACTACTATCAACCACCTTGAATCTCCCATTTAGAATTTTAATACTTGAAATCAAATCATAATGAAAAATCACGAAAACTATGGAAATATAATGTCAATATTACACGGAAAATAATGTTTAACCCATACAGCAAAATATTCATCTGTCACAGCTTAACCTAAACACAGTTAAACGCAGTTCGGCTCTATCAAACTCGTTTAGCTACCACAGTTTTTCTCTCTTACCTCAACACTTTAGCTGCCTTAAGATATATATTTCAATAAACACAGCCTATCAATTGGACTAAATAATGGACTATTTTTCATTTCTCTTATATTTATAGACGTGAAATTATATTTATGTGTGATCACGTATTAATCTGCACTAAAAAATAGTGATTAGTACACTGAAAGAAAGGTTAAAAACCGATATAGTACGTGACTGTACTTCATTACATGCATTTATTCACGTATTAACTTTATTAATAATAAAATAAAATATGAGTCCCCATTTTGTTAACTTATTTTTCACAAAGAAATCAATTTTAACCGCAACTTGCTCATTTATACAGCGAATAATTTGACAGCATACATGCACTTGTCTTTCAGCCAGTTATCTTTTGCAGCGACAACCAAACACCCGCAGATAAATTCATTAAGCTGTGGTAGCTAAATGAATTTTCTGTATTACATTTATAAATTATTGTGACAGACTTATAATTGTGCTCGTATAATCAAACGCCTGTCAACCAAAGTATTTGAGCTAACGTAACCTAAATATTTTTTTCCGTGTAATTTCCTTTTAACATGATTTTTACAAAAACTATATTTTTTTACCTTTTTTATATATATTTTTTAATTATTAATAAATATATAATAATAAAAATTAAAATGAATAATATGTAACTAGTCAAAATTCTTGACATATTGTCAATATGAGAAAGCATAATCAAATAGTAGTTACCTACTTGGAAAATAAAAGTAAATGAGTCGGAAAAGAAATCAATCTAATAAAGACGGAAAGATTTTAATTTGATTGTTGAATAAATTCTCTCATATTTTCACAGACATCATGTTGCAGTATACTAACGTTGTTGTGTCCATAGTCTTAATTAATTAATAGGTAAAATTTATATTCTAAATGTCGATAAGTTTGAGACGTATAATATTATGTTACACGATACTATATATAGTTATGAAAACTTTCAAAGTATTGATTTTCTATCACTCTTCTTTTTAAATACTCCATTCTAAATAGTATTCACTAAAGCGTCATTAAGATTACGATTATGTAGTTGACAGATCTTTTTAAACTTTATACATTTTCCTTTTATAGGATTATTTACGATATTTAAATTCTTTGTAACTAAAAAAAAAAGTTCAGGAATCAAAGTTTTGATTATTCTACATGAATTATGCATCAGCTTAATCAAAAGCTTCGATTGTATTCATTACTTACAGTAAGCTAACCGATCGATAGTTTGAACAAAAGACTAGAAAAGTTTGCCATAAACACTTCTGAAGTAAAAAATACATTAATTTTGAACCTTTTTACAAAGCTTTACAGTTTTTTTTATGTAATGGAAGCAAATACAATTTTTTATAATTAGGCTCGAATTAAAATTAATGTTAAAAAAGGATGAACTTAAGTGACATAAGTTTACTTACATTTGGAAATGTTCTCCCCAAACAGGTGTCAAGGTCGCCGTTTTTACGGCTGTGTTGAATCTTCTGGTCGGCGTGGATTCCAAATATAGAACGCAAAAGGGGTCACTTTTGCCATTGGCATCTTTAGGGATCAACTCTTTCGCATCTATTACCTCTATATTTAAGTGCATATCCGGGGCCTAGTAAAACGTCAGAAAATTGTGAATTTCCAAATATTATACAATTTGAAACGAAATCAAATGAACTAAAAAGATAAATATTTGGATGCAATGTGATGAATAGGTCAATCAACATGAATATAATTTATATCACTTCAGTTTTCTTACAGAAATACAGTTTTTAATGTCAAGTAAATAAATTAACAATAAAAGAAGAAATAGACATAAAAAATGTAGAATACTGATACCCTAATACAAATCTGTAAGCACGTCAAAATTCAACAACAAATTAAGAAAATCAAATGATCGTTCAACAAAACAAGGTACAATTTTTTGAGTGTTAATAACCGATTTACTTTTGTATAAAATTCATTTGCCATGCATATCAAACATAAATACTCACCTCCATATTCCGTGTTTCCTCCAGAACTTTTTGGTGTGTTTGGTCATCGATATTAAATGCTTTTTGTAAATGATCGAAAATATCATTTTGTCCAAATTCATGAGATCCATCGTATCCTATTTGATGCTGAGTGACATAAATTAACGTCGTATACAACTCTTCAATCTAAAATAAAAAATGAGCAATTGAAATTTTATTTTTTGAAAAAAGAAATTCATTGTGATAAAATATGATTGAAAATGTTCAGCTTATTCATTAATAATAACTTCTAACATTAAAAACATTTTTTTAAAAATTCTATTAATTTAAAAATAACAAATAATTGCAAGAAAATAATCCATTTGTAAAATGAATATGAAGCATAAATTAATTAAAGCGTAACAATGGAACTTGGCAGAAGTTTACCGTTTAGAACGCAGATTAATTTAGGTGAAGGGCGAAATTAGTTTCACTAATCACATCCCACTGCAATTCAACCCACTTGTCATAAATAAACATTTTTGAAAATTAAAACGTGACAGATAGCTTTATTTGCTTAAGATTTCAATACATTTGAGGAATATTTACGTTGAAATGTTATTAACCCCTTGACGAGTGCCAATGACGATAATTGTCGTTATATTGGATTTAGTCCAAAACACCAACAGTGCATTTCGTCGTCATATGACACGGAATACGACAGTCTAGATAAGTTTCACAATGTAGTCACATTTTTGTACATTTCATTTTTTTATCGCATTTTGTATTGCGCTCTTATTGACCTATAAAATACAAAAATAAAACGCTAATTTAAACGTTTGGGAGGTCCGATACTTCTCATCTTACTTTCTTAGATTTAGAACCGTACTCTGAAAAGTTAATCTCAATGAGAGAACACTTTGTACAAATTAGATCGTTTTTACTGACGAGTAATTTATTTATTCATATTAAAAAAATGTAAAACTAACAACTTTGAAAAAGACAATGTGTTTTAGTAATAGGTTTTACGTATTTTAATGCCAGTATCCGGTGACTTATTAAAGGTCTTCATGATGATTTATTTATATTTTATGGGTGCAATAAAGTGTTATTAATTAACAGTACATATTAAGGCTGATAGAATCAATTCTGTTGCATGATTACAGCGAACTTTCATTGTGACTTTTTTATCATTTTAAATTTTTGTATTTTTTATATATTGCTATCTTTTGTTTTATTTTTTCGTTTAATCCCTTCGGATATTTTTGGTTTCTCTCTTCTGCCTCATTTTTTATAAATGATAGGATTGATACAATTTGAATAGTTTAGGTAGCAGTATTGCCTTTGGTATTTCAACTTTGAATTTTAGCATAGGTATTTATGAAGAGTGTATCTAGTAGTAGCCTGAGCTTATATCAGTTTTTGAAATGTTGTTCATTCTTCTTAAATTCTGTGGCATTATCAGAGATATGTCAGAGATACATATATGTACATTTAACAAAAAAATTGAAAAAAAAAACAATAACGGGGATGATAACCTCTATGTCATCGTTTGTTTGGCAGACAACTGTTCTCTATTTTCGTCCTACTTTTTTGAACTTTGTAATAAAGTAAATCTTAACATTACGTTCGGCTTCCTCGAATTAGCTATTTTGACATTTCAAAATCTGAGTTCCGATCCGTAACCAGCGGCTTAAAAACACCTGTAGCCCAATTTTCGGAACGTTATGTCTACATACTTCCTCAATAATAAATTTATTATCACAAAAAAGCCTTTTTTAGAAATTCTTTATTAATTATCAAGCAATCGAAAATCATTTAAATAATGTTATCCATGAATTTTCAATTATTTTATAAAACAAGTATATAAATTGAAAAAAAAACTACTTTGAATTCGCAAAAAATTGTTTAGAAATAGGTAGCAAAAATTCTTAAATAAGAAAGTTTAGAAGAAACAAACTCGGATGAAGGTAAAATATTCATCATTAGTAGAAACCACAACAAAACTAAATTACGTGTCAATTTTTAATATGAAATAATCTCCTTTACAAAATTTACTTTAAAACATAAATTGAATGCTATATCAAGTGGAATTTCATTAATATTCAGAAAAATTCACTAGTAACTTATTTTTTTTAACAATTTGACGATATCCGTAATGTATTGCAAGACTGACACTTTAATGGATGAAAAGCAGATTTTGTTGGATCTTTTAGCTAATTATTATAAATTGAACATATGATGATATTCTATACGAAATACGGAGTATACAGGAAATAATTGTTACCAACTTTTACTACTTTAGAATCTTAAATATAATAAATATTATATAAATATTATAGCAAATCTGAATTTGTCGAGGTCAGAGCATCAGCCGCGAAAATATATTAAAATTTAAAAAATGTTGTAATATTTAACAAATGTTTCATTTTTTTAATAAATCTTATTTGAATCGGGAAATTATTCCCTTTATTAACATAAATATTAACTTAAATAGGCAAAGTTATTATTTCAGTATAAAATTAAACTGAATTAATTAAATGACTAATTACAAAATAATATAATACATTTTACAACTCGAATAACAAAAACTAGCATACTCATTCCAATAACAAGAAATGGGTTACTTAAACTAGAATGATCAACAATGTTTAATTGTACAATAACTGGTATGAAAATAGCTACGAGTCGAATAACGATCAATTAGCGTGCGGCTTTAATGGCTGTAGAATTTCTAATACACATTCGCGTTGTTTAATGTTACGAGAGTATACTTCAACAAAATCACCAATTTATTAAGTTATTGCGAAGATATAAACATTTCATGTGAAACATTATACGTTATAAGTAATTATTACGAATCAGATTTATTAATAAATTCTCCTAAAGGCATTAATGGGATACGTAGTATCTTTGTAACATTTGGTAGCAGCTAAAAGTCTTTAAATTTCAATTATTTTACATAATTTTTTTATACAAAAATACCTTCTTGTGATTCTTGTTTCTGCATATTACGTTCCGATAATTATTATGTTCGTATTATTTATTATTTAAAAATATTTTATTATCTCATTCTCTGTAAAAAACAAACTTTAAATATTTTGCTACAAATCTGGTTGTAATAAAAAACCATCAAATGTATGAATAAAAAAATAATTTCGTTCAAATGGCTTTCGTCACACTGGCCTCTCCTTGGATATCATATATTATAGATATATTAGGGGAAAATCTTTTACGACACTTCAAAGAATTAAGTTGTTATTATTATTAATATTGTTGAAGAAATTTTTGTTGTTCAAAACGAGAAATCGAAACGTGCAAAAATAATTTTTTAAACAATTTTTTACCCACTAAAATTGTCTCGTATTCTCCTGCAAATGTTTAAATATCAATGGATTTTAATGAATTGCAGTTTGGTTTTACGACCGAATCAATTTTGTCATATTATAAACTATAAATTTGTAACAATTAAGCGTATTGCAGTTTCTTATCTTTGAAAGTTCTTTTTCCGAATTGTACTCAGCAGTTTGCTCTTGTTTTGCAGGTGTAAATTAAAATTAGGACATTTTACGGAAATGAGTTTGACGCGGAAAACTGCAAAAAAAGCCCTTTTTACCCTTTTTAGATCGCTAACTGGCGAAATATTCATTGCAGGTCATATGCTCTTGGAGGTAAGTTGTAGCCCTATAAAAAAACTTCAAAATCAGCCATCATTCATCAAAGTAACTTTAAAACGAGCCGAGTTATTGCAAAAAAAAACTATTTTTGTTTAAACCTCAATGGCTCGCCACTTAAATTCTGAGCTTCAGATCCCAATTTGGTATTAAACTTTTTTGCTCGGAATGATGTTAAGGTTCACCCCCTGCAATATTATGCGGGAGTTCTGGGACACCCTCTATTGTACAAGCACGGGGACAATGGACCCTGGGAGATTTCTTAAGTTAACAAGAACTACATCGATATTGCGTTATTTATTGTGGATATTAGCATTTTGTATAATTTCGAAAATTAAACTTTTATGCCATCAAAGACGCTGTCAAAGGCTTAAGCAATGTCAAAAAATAAAGCTGCGGTTTTTTTGTAATGAATAAGCGAGCTTACTCGCCTCTATGTTAGAGTCCAAGATAGTAAGAAGATTAAGCGTGGACTTTCCTTTCTGAAAAGCAAACTGGAATATAGGAATATTTTTTTGTACTCCTGCGACTATTCTGCATCTTAAATTTTTCCCACAGATGCTAAAAGAACTATCGGTCTGTAATTGTATACTTTAGATCACTCATCTTGGTCCGATTTACGGATATTAACAACGACACCTAATGCCCATATCTTAGGGAATACTGCATTTTTCAAACACCTGTTAAAAGCTTTAACAAAAAAACAATGCACTGTAACTTTGAGCTTTTCAATAATGTAGCTAGGCATTTTATCTACTCCCGAAGAATAGTTTTTTGTAGTTTCTCAGGATCTTCCTATATATTCTTCTAACGAAATTTCTCTAAATTCTTCTTTGCTTCTGGATTAGCGATAATACTCTTCCGTAATTACGGAAGTGTTTATGATAAGATTGGTCGCTAGTAATATTATAGATCTTAGCGTAGTATTTTGCGAATGTTACTACACGTTTGTGTTTCTACCCGTTATTATTCTCACCAACTCAAAAATGGCTAATTCGAGGCTAAGATACTTAAATGTACCCAACATTGTGGACTCGATATAAATTTGGAAAAATTAACATCGGATTGATAAGTAGAAATCCTGAAAACCGAGCAACAATTTTTTTTTCATATTTTTATACATAATATTGGATCTGCCATTTTGAAATTTATAAAGTTAATGTCGTATTTTTAATCATTAACCCAACAACCCTGATAAATAAATGTAGAACTTGCTTATTTTGAACAAAAATTAATTTATACGAAAAAATTCAGTTTTTACAACTTTATTTTGTTAATAACAATTATTTTAATAATATTAAACGAGAAAGTTAGTCTTTGGAGTTCTTTAGAATCTATTTAAAATATGAAAAGAGATTTGGCCCCTGTACCATTACTATTCTACTAGAAAAGTAATGTAATATTCGATTTGATCCAGGTTGGACAACGTACTATATGTCCTACTTTGCCGAAAGGGGTTCATTATTTTTTGGCAATTATGCACAGATTTTACTGCATGTAATTTAAAAAACAGTATAAAACTGAACTAATATTGGTGAAAAATGATTAAAATTCCATTACAGTAAGAATTTTATTTACTCTTTGTAAAATTAAATAACTTACTCAAAAGACTAATATCTTACAGTAAAATAGTGCAAATTTACGATTTCATTAGAAAGAAAAGTTGCTCAATTATTGCTCTAGTCAGAGTAGATTCTAGAAAATTCTATTTTTTACATTATTTGAAGAATAGAGATAATTCGTTACTTTGGATACTATTCAAACAGCAGTGAATGTTCTAAAAAGTGGCATAATTACTGTTAAAAATAAGCAGAGGGTGAGAACAGGTGTATAAGACATGAATCTATGTATATTCTCATAAGATTAAATAATACATTACTACAATGATACAAGCTCTTTAGCCAACGATCAAGTTTTTACCAGAATTAAATTCATTTTAACCCATTAACGCTGAAATGTATGACCATTACAAACTTCACTAAGAAAATCGCCTTGAAATTTACGAGCCTCAATTGAATATAAAAAAAAAAAACATTTTTTCAAAAGCTGTAGAAGCAAATCTTCACTACTCGTCACTTCCTTCTTGTAATCTCTTATATGTGCATAAATTTATATTTATTTCTTTATGGAAATGCATTTATATATACAGCCATTTGAAACGTTTTAATTTTAATCGTCAATAGCATAGTTCCAAAAAAGTATAGTTCTGGTACTAGGAATGAGACCACATTATTCTTATGTATTTTGATTTTCAGAACACGAATTTATAATAAAAAACCAGGACTCGCGTCAGAAGTTTTAGAGAAGACCTCAAAAAAAACACATTTTGTGGTATATAAATAACAATATGTTGTGAAAAGGGGATGATACGATTTTAGACCAAAATGGATCTTGTTCTATATAAAATTTGGAAAGTAACCTATGTTATAGTTCAACCCATTTTAGTCATATCTGTTAGAGCTTCTAGAGCACCGTCTTTTGGTATTTAAACTCCACGAGAAAAATTCTTCATTAGTAATTTCTTATTGCCCAAGATCCACTCTTTCCTATGGTGTATGGCAACATGTTTCAAATATTGAAATACAAAAGTCGTTCACATTTTTTATTTAAAGGGGTGACATTTTTTTGTTTTATTCTTAATACTCTACCCATATGTTGAAAATAGTAAAGCTCAATAGATTTTCATGAAACTGGTATTCACTGGCTCTGTTGCATTGGTTTTGATTGCGAATCTAGATCAGCTTTTAAATAATCAAAACAGTGAATTCAAGTGGTCATTACCGACCCCTCAAATTCCTATATGATAAGTTTCAAGTGAATCCGATCAACTTTAAACATTTTTATTGGCCATATTCGAATGGCCGGTTCTTATTTTCAAAAAATGACTTCTGATTCGTAATCATCGACATCAAGAATACTTATTTACAAAGGTTTAGAATAATTCATTGAGTTTTGCTATTTTTAACATATGGCTAGGAATATATATTGCAAATGAAAATTCACTTCTCTGGACATTTTGTCTCCGTCATTTCGTATACAAATTTCATTTTCGACACGATATTTGTGGTTTTTTTAGGTATGCCAATGCTTTCACCCATATTAAAATTCGATAAATTGAAAATAAAACAAAAAATCTTCATGTACAAATAAAAGAAATAGTTGGTTTTATTATCCAAATAGTAGGCTTGGGTACTTAATTTTTCGAGACCAGTATTTAGATAGTAAAAATAACTCAAAAACAATCTCTGTGTCTAATCCTATTATGTAGTTAGTAGTTTCAACTATTTCATTTTTTCCGTATGCTTTAAACAAAAAAAAATCATGAACTTTTGTATTTCAGAGTTGAATATTTTTTACATGCGCCATTCGAAAGAGCGACTCTTGGCCCATAAGATATGACTAGTATCAAATTCGTCACGTGTAATTTAAATTCCAATATGTAAAAGTGTCAAAACTTTTTGCAGAAATTTTGTACATTTTTGCGTTAGAGGGTTAAATAAAATTATTATTCGATACTTCAACATTGAGGCAAATTTAAAGCACATTACCATTTTACTTTAAGCTTATTTAATAAGTAGAAATATTGATTTTAATTTCGTGGTAATGCATTTATACGTTTTTAAGTTTCAAAAATACTGACGAAAATAGGACAGTCGATATAAAACCAGTGATTTCCTTTTACTATTTTATATATTTTCAATTTTTTAGTATTCAACGAAAGTGTATGAATCAAAATTGTATAAAATGTTCATGAGCTTTATAAATAAGATAGAAAATAGCGATATGTTTTCTTCTCAAAATCAAGCTTTGATGATGAGTTGTACATTCATTCGCCTTCAATAGCAGGTTTGATCAGATCTAATTTGACGTGAACATGAAAGTAGATAGGTCTGTTGATACGATATGAGAACTAAAATTGAATTTCATTTCAATAAAATTATTTCATCGAATAATATGACAGTTATATTTGATTTAGCGATAATATGAATTTAATATTAAATCGACTAATAAAATTATTGATGTTTTAAAGTCACATTGTGTCATTTTAGAATTAAAATTATTAAACTAAACAAAAATATTTGAATACAATCCATTAACGCCCAGATTGCACTTTTCGCGTGGTGCGAGTTCCATGCCGGAAAGCGTTGCAAAGAAGAGGGATAACAAAAATTGAAAAGGAAAAATCTAATTTAACCTTAACATTAATTTTTTGTTTAGTGATATTTACATTTTCAACCCGATTTTTGGCAACGGGAAAATGCATAAAAAGTGCGCAAGATGTTTTACTTTCCAGATACGGGCGTTAGATTTTCTTTTTTTCTTTACATACAATATCCAAAACAGCGGGTTATTTGGTGTAATTTTTATGCAAAATTCGGAATACGTTTGTCTCAAGGTTGTATAATATTTGCGGGTGAAATAAATATTTTTATAGTGTTTATGTGGTCTGTAAATGCATGTTTATCTCAAAATAATGTATTTAAAATTTTGGTGCAAATTTTTTCTTACATTGACTTAAAATTTTGTATATATGGGTTTTCTTGTCGTTGACTTCGAAAATGTGATAAGAATTTAGAAGGTCAACATGGCAGATTGAGTATGGCATAAAAATTGAAAATAAAAGTGTAGAATATAAACTATCCAAACGCTCAAAGTTTGGACTCTTGTAAAAGTACCGAAATAAAAAATACCGGAATTATAAAAATAAAAACAAAAAATAAAAATAAAAAATAAAAAATTTGAGAAAATAGCAGTTCAAGCATAAATAATAACAACCACGTTTAAACGTACGTATACAAGACAATGATTAATAATTGTAAACCATGAGTATTAACATATTACCTAGTCAAAAAAGAAAGTACTACATAATTTAAATTTATCATAATTTCCTGTAATAGTGTCACCTAAGTAATATAAAGAAATTGACGTATGAATACACAAAACTGATATAACATACCAATTCTTTTAGTGGTACTACGAAGACAGGGTGTTAAATTACAGTTCTAAATCAATTTACTGTGTCTAATCTGCATCTTTTCAACTTTTAATATTTTCAAGTTTCAAGAAAAATACTATTCAAATACATATCCACAATTTCAATAATAGCTACTTTTGTATCAAGGGCGTAAAATTGAATTTTGCACCTCGACAATAGAACCCGAGAGACGGTAAAGCCGGCTGGAGGTTCATGAGGGTAAAATTCTACGCCTGAGATTCAAACATTCTTTTTTACTCAGTATGAGTAAAATATTTTACGCCTCGATTTGCCGGCCGAAAATGCCAATTTGACGCCTCCGCGGGCGTAAAATCTATATTCTATGCCTCAGGAGGCGTGAAATAGACGTTTTGCGCCCGCAAATGAGGGCCTACTGTATCAAAAATTACTTTTTCGAATAGCTGTAGCTTATATTGTAATATAAAAATGCTGTGAACCTTCGGAAAGACTACGAAAGATGACAAAAACATGGTTTCCGATACATTTAGAGTCGTTGAATTCTAAATTGAAATAATAAATAAATACCAAATTGTCGTTCGGCAATGTCTTGTCCATTATTTTCAAAATAAAACATCGGAGATAAAAAAAAAAGGACAGTTCGATACGTTAAAACAAACAAAAAAAGGTGGACCGGTGCGTTTTTCCTATAGAATTTTTTATTTCAAACATTTTTTCACGAGATCAATAATTTACGGGGTAAATGCAGAAAAATAAGCAAAAGTCTCCTTTTTTATAAGGTTTTTTTTCTGGCTCTCAAATTTCAAACAATGATATCTAAACTTTTATTTATTTAAATACTAAATTTAACAATACTTTAACTAAAAAAAAACTTGAATACATGGAGGGAAAAATCTTTTTGTATTAACAAAATAAAAAATTTATTCGTAAAAATAACTTGCCTCGAAGATGTTCCCACGCCATGCACGCATAGTCGTCAATGTGCTTCTTGTATTTGCCCGTGACCTGATGTCTAGTACGGACGTTATTTAAGTTTTCCTCTCACATGCTTTTCATTAAACGTTTATGCTCACTGATAAAATAAAGTTTTCGATAGAAAAGATCTAAACTATTAATAATCCTTAATAATTTTTCCTTTCAGATTTCCTCACGATTACAGAAGCGAAACAAAGAATTTCACTTTTGAAAATATACAGAAAACACTGTTATTCAATCAAAGAGTCTCAAGAAGTCACGTGTACACAAAATATTGAACAATTTCCGTATGTTTACAATTAATGAACCTTGTTGAAACTGCGGAAGAATGAACGGTACTGATTCATACATGTTCTATAATCTCTTTTATATATGTGCGCAAAACGAAAATACATCATTTTCAACGAATTGCTAACTGCGTCGATTGGTACAAAGATATAAAACTTCTGTGGCCATTGATAATGATAATTAATAAAGCGTAATTATATCGGTTTTTTGGGAAAATTGTTCGCAAATTTCACGAATATCTTAAGTAGTTAGAGAAAAAAAACTATTATTAGTCACAGTCTGTGTTTTACGTTTACATCTTGGGTTTTTTTTAACAGAAACATCTTAACGTTAAATATATCAGTGTACGAAAAATAATTTTGTTCAATATTTTACGTTTCCAGATTTAGTTTGTGTCTCTTTTCTTGTAATAAATTGTACGTTTTGGAAATTTTACTACTAGTATTGAAATATTCGTAGAACAGCAGTCAGTTTTCAAGTTTGTATGTTCAAAAAAAGATTGAATCGATTGCAAAAAATGACGGTTAGTCAATACAAATATATAATATATCAGAAAAAATATCATTTTATTCTTGAATATATGTAAATTTTGCATATCTGTCTACTGAATTGTAAAAGGGGGTAACTAAGCTTTTTATTGCTATCTTTAAAATGTGCCTTTTGCTTTGTTGCATTTTATAAATTAGATATTTAAACATTAGAGGATTTATCAGTTGCAAATTTGTTTTTATGTGACCTTAGGATATCTTAGATCTGCAGGTGACACCAATTTGATTAATCCATATGAAATTTTCTACAAATATATTAAATATCGATTTAGTACATGACTGCAGAGTATCATTACTTGAATTTTAACAAATATTCAAAGAAAACTATTTTCATCATAAAAATAAATTATTTAATCAACATTTTTACAACCTAATTTTACGATAAACAATTATGCAATCTGATTAAATATTTCTTAAACTGAAATGTAACGAAAGAAATAATGCAACAACTACAATGCGAAAATGTTAAAGAATGTATGGACGAACCAGAATATAATTTTACAAGTGACCGGAAACAAAAGTATCCTTTAAGAAAAGAGGTTATGTGTGCCTAAATTAAATACATTAAAAGTTTTAGATCTTTCAGTGTCTCTTAAAAAACAGTCTCGAAAAAGGCCTATTAATATTTATAAAAATAACAGGTCAAAGACATCCTTACATATTTCATGATCTCAGAAATTCTGAGCAGAACGATACTTTAATAATGATCATAAAGGCTTTTGCAACGAATTCGAAAGGTTTGTTTTTTATACTTCACAACTAAGAACTCATTAAGAATCAATTTTGTATATTCTTCAGGTAGAACACTTGCAGACGATTTTAAGAGGCGTGTTCCAACTGATAAATTATTCTTTAGTGTTTTCTACCTTTAAACATTCATTATGTGAAAATGTAGGATCATTTTCACAAAAAGTATTAATTTTTTATTATCGATTCACAATATTGATATACACATTTTTAATATAAATATTAACATTTTCTACACTTTTGGAGAAATTACAAATTTTAATAATTATTGCAAAATAAAGACGCATTATAAACTAATAAATTATTTTTATCGAATTACGACAAATGGATAATACAACCTACATCAATAAGTCTTAGAATATAAGCGTAAGTACTGATAATAATTATGAAAATGAATTGTAATTATTAACAAGTACTGATGAAATCATAAATTGTAATTATAATTACTGTGTTATGTAACATCAAAAATTTCTTTCTAAAATTATAAGTAGTTCGCCGTATGAATTAGATTGTTTCGGTAATATCAGAATAACTGTTTAAATATCTTTTATTCAGAATTATGCATGATATCCCTTTTATCTATATTCGAAACTATTCAATGCTAAAGCTTTTATTCTAATGTTCTGCGAAGAATGTGGGTCCAGGTCGAAAAATTAACAATTTAAAAAGCCGATAGGCCAAAAAACCGACAATCGAAAAGCCGAAATTAAAAAAAACAACAATTCAAAAAATAACTGTCCGATTATCAATGTGTCTATTGTTTTAAGTGTTGAGTTTTTGTTTGTCGGCTTTTAGACTGTTGGCTTTTAGACTGTTGGCTTTACGACTGTCATTTGTTTTGACCTGGCGTCAAACCTGACTTTTTGACGTTGCGGCTTTTTGGTACTCCTGAAAAACTTCGGTTGGTCTTGTTTTGAACTACTGAAGCTTTTTTTATCACAAAATTTGACCATCTCGAATTTCAATATTTTGTTTACACTTAAAATCTGAAAAAAAATGTACAATTTTGGACAGCCTGTAAATCAGAGTATAGTTGCGCGACTCGCTCATTTTTGTGATTTAGTATTTAATATTTAAGTAAACTTGTGGCGATAAAGTCGTATTATTATAATTATTATATTTATATTTTTATTGTCAAGTCTAAAAAACACAAGTGAATCACATAAGAAAAGTTTGTTGCAACAAATTGATTTTTGTATCTATTCTTAATCTTTAAATTTTGATAATGTTAAAAAGTGGTAAAGACACAAATAATGCTTTTCTAATTGCAGACCTACAACACCTAAGTAACATGTTTGCAATATCTCAGTTGGAAATTCAACGATGGTACTCAATTCATTAAAATCGAACAGTTTGTTTAGTTTGCGTTTTTTTTTTCAATAATTAATTAAACTTTGTACCTTTTTACAGAGAAACGTGGATGTTGGTGATAAATAGAATAAAGTGAAACGTTACTTTCTTGATACTTCGAATAGGGGTTGTTGTCTCATATATTGCTCATTGATAAATTGTTGATAACAAGTGTTTGCAATTACATTATAGATTAATATCCAGTGCTTTTGATTTAGTGCAACATTAACATGGAGTTATAACAAACTTTTGTCAATAATTTACAAATTCGTAAAAATAACCGTAGGGTCTCTAGATCGGAATTAACCAAAACTACTAATAAAGAAATGAACATTCTACAACTACCGTCTTTCTTACTAAAGTGTATTCGACTAATTTCAACTTAGTTTCCACAAAGTTGTTTACTCTTTATAAATAAAAATCAATATTAGTTTATTTACAGTCACCTTTTTTCATTTCTTGTTTATTAATTGTAGACTAATCCCAAAAGTAGGATATTTCATTAATTGAGAAAAAAAATTGAGTGTCTTCGCTGCTTTTCGACACTGGTAGAATATATGTCTAAAGCAGGTGTTTCTTTTCGATAGTTTTTTAACCAATTTCATTTCTGGGGAATTTAAGAACACATTCGAAGCAAACAAGAATTTTATAATCAAAATGTTATGTTTTAAGAATTAATTAAACAATAAAATATTTAAATCAGAAATGGTCAAATTTTGCGATAAGCAAAGACTTGATTGTACAGGAACTGAATTTGTTTGGTACAAAATAAAAATTGAAAATGAAAATACAGGTTATTTGCTATAACAGGTTTAATCGTGGGTTAGGTAGTTGAACATTTACAAAAACTGGTGAATTTTTAGAAAAAAAATGTTCAAAGTCATTTGGGTGACTTTTTATCTCAATACAATAATATAAAACCTTAAAATACAAAAAGAAGAATAGTTTGATACGTTTTTTAGTAATATGCCGGCTTCTTCTCAAGTTGCGATAACGACAAGTGAAAAAATTTTAAACTTCATTTCAAGTCCTACAAATATTATCTTCAGCTTGAAGAAACACTTTGACCAACATTAATATTTTCTACTTTTTAAATATAAGTAACAAATGGTATTAATAGGGTAAACTACACAACTGTTGACATTCACAATATCTGTCTACAACTTCAATATTTTTAACAATGTACTAATAAAACTAAATATAAAGTTTCTAGAATAATTCTAAATATTTTTTTTTCCATACGTAATAAAAAGTTAAGTTCAACAAATTATAAAGCTATCTTAAAATCGCATTTTATCAGCATTAAGTACAAAATAAACTGGATTATGTAATTCGAGCTCCGTTCAGCGAATATTTAAAAATACATCACTTTTTAAACACTTCTCACACACGGGACCTCTTCTTCTCTTAATGAACCACCTTACAAAACAATCAGCAAATTAATTTTCGCCTGTTATGTGTAAAAAATGACTTTGCTACTATTTATTATCATATCTTACTTTTTGCTTGTTCGTATAGATTGAGGAAATGTTACAATAGATGTAAGTGATTTTGTATTTCACTAAAGTTCAATCGTTATTAAAAATCGCAGTATCTTAAGCTGTCATTACTATTATGAGACATGAAGAAATATCTATTTCGTATTGATTACATAAAACGCTTCTTCTAATTTTCCTCATTAATATTCGATATTCCAATATGCATTTGATATAATTTAATTTCAGTACCATACTTTTAGTTTACTGTTTTTCTATTTGTTCAAATGTAACGGTGCAGGTAAAGGAAGTAGTTGATGCTCTTAAGCAACAAAAAGAGTTGAGAAATATTGTGAAAGGAATCCTAATTTAGAATCGTTACTATACGAATAGAAATGAATGTTCAGATTTACAATATGTATCATAAAATATACCATACGTATTGCAACATTTACAATATTTATTGTATTCTTAACAATACTTATTGTAATAATTACAATATATATTGTAAATTATAAAATACATTTCTCTCAAAGGAAAGGTGAAATAAATTTTTCTGCACGAAGTCACTTACTCTGATACAGAGCGTACCTAATCACACGCCTTAGTATTTTTTACTTCAACACGGATAAAATGAAATAATTATTAGTTAAACTTGATCAGTAGAAAAAAATCTGTGTCCATTCTGAACCAAACTTAAGAAAATGATTACGTCTAATTAAAAATATTTCTTTAGACACGTGACTTCTTGGACTCTTATACATTGACAAACAAAATTAAATCAATACCAAAAATGGATAATTTTGACGAAAGACAGTCCTCACTGATAATCGACACTTTTTCATAGAAAAGCGAAAGATGCACTAGTACGGCACTAATTGATGCAAGTGAAAATCTCGAGTGTTGTATAACAGATAAACTGAAGACTTGAACCGGAATACGTAACGCGTTAAGAGTGCACTGATGACTGATCGATGTTAACCGAAACACGAGATAAGAGTTGGGATTCAAGTTCGCGCAATTCGAAAAGAGAAGAAAACACACGTCTTGACGGAATCCAACTCAACACTGCCAGGAATAGCCGGTCCATCGGACGAAGGCAACGTTTGTATTTAACGAAACTACGTCGACGATATCTGCGATGGCGGCGTCTGGATGCACATCATCTTTTCGTATTAAGAGCATTGACGCGTGGACTGATCGGTCTTGGCAATGTCTTTGTTTATGTCGATCTACAACGGAAGGAACTGTTGAACTGAATTTATGACTAGAACGATGTATTTAGCAAACATTGTTGACATTTAGAACGGTCTTGATCGTTCATCGGGGAGCAAATTTGATAAACGAAGGCGCGTGTCTGCTTTTTATTTATATGAGGAGTAAACCAAACAAATACTGGTGGGAACACCTCAAATATCCGGCATTCAAAGATGTGACATTCAAAAACGTGACAATCAAAAAACTCGATAGTCCAAGAATCATAAATTCGGATTTCTGAAAACCTGAAAAACTCATCGTTCAAAACCAGGCATTCAAACGCCAATAATTAAAAACTCGCAAAATAAAAAATGCTCCATGATAACAATTCTCGAAAACCCAACTATGAAAAAAATTCCGAAATTTCAAAAATCCAATATACAAAGAAAATGTTAATCACAAAGCCAATATTCTAAATTCCAACATTATCAAACCCGAGACTTCAAGAAGCAAAAATTCACTTTTAAATTGTTACCATGCAAAAACTCAATAATTCAGAAACTCAACAAATCAGAAATACAACATTCAATGTAAGAAACACGCCAATGTAAAAAACAGATATTTAAGTTCTTTTAATACCTCAAAAACCAAGTTATCAATAACCGGACAAATAAAAAAAATCAAACCAACTAACATTTCTTCATTAGAAATCCTGACAATAAAAATCCGTCAATTAAATAACCCACTAAACAAACACACAACAATTAAAAAATACTCGAATAAAAATCCCAATATTCAAAAACCCGAAAATTTATAAACCTCTAATCAATATCCTCAGTATAAAAAACCCGACAATATAAATCCTGCCATTAAAAAACGCAATAATTCCAAACCCCGTAATTAAAAATCCCACCAAACAAAATTACTGGGATGAAAAAATGCGCTAATAAAAAACGTTGCCATTAAAGCACCTGACGATCAGAATTCAGATATTCAAAAATCCGACAATCATACCACGAATCTTCAGAATCCTAAAATTAAAAAACCTGTCGATTTGAAAACCTGCCATTCCAAATCCCAAGAATTCAAAAATCTGTGGAAGAAAAACCGACATTAACCATCCTGACGCACCATAACGAATATATTCATTCAAACTATATAGATATTCTTGAATACATTAAGAACCCGATAGTCAAATATTCAAGAATAAAAATCTCAACATTAAAAATCCGAGAATTCGAAATCCGAAAATTCGAAACCCAGCAATTCTAACAGTCCGCTTTCTGAGCACCTCAAAATCCGACATTAAAAAAACCAATTATTAATAAATCCTCCAATCAAAAACCTCACAATTACAATATCCTCCAATAAAAATCACGACATTCAAAAACCCCCATTCCAAATTCCGACAATTAAAAAATCTGCGATTCAAAATTCTGATATTAAAAAACCCAATACTTTAACAATCAGGCACTCAGATTCGGGAACACCTCAAAAGCCCGATATTTAAAGACGCGATAATACTGAGAAACAAGAACCCGACAGTACATAGACTTGATATGAAAAGACGGCGAAACACGCGACGGGTTCCATTTTTTCGCAAAATATATCAGTTTAATATAGTTAAATGTTACCTACCTCTCGGAAAGAGATGGAGGAGGTTGGGTCACACCTCACAAACCCAACATTCAAATACCCACTAATTAAAAAAAAAAAATCGGGTTTTTGACCACCCCAAAAACCAAGTATTCAACCTAACGATTAAAAAAAATTCATGAATCAAAATCTCGCCAATAAATAACTCGATGAGCAGAATCCCGACATTTCCAAAAAGCCGTCAGTCAAAAAAACAGACAATCACACCTCTAACATTCAGAATCTCTACGTTCAAAAACCCACCATTCCAAATCCCGACAATTAAAAAATGTGTGAATTGAAATCCCGACATGAAAAAACATGACAATGCAAGAACTATTCAGATCCTTGAACACATCAAAAACCCGATATTCAAGGAGCTGACAAAAACCAGTCATCCGGCTGTTTAAATGGGTATATGATTTATTTACTCGTATAAATGCTACTTATACAAATTAGTTGTTATTATTTAAAAAGAATCATACGCATTTTCTAAAAGTAACAGCGCAACCAGAAAACTTACGCCCAATTTTAAAATTTTGTTTGTTTTCATAAGTAGAAATAAATAAAGACGCAAATGCTAAACAAAGATTTTTCGTACAGGTTTATGGATTTTATTACTATGGTGATGTGCAAAATTATTCAATGAGATATAGGTGAACGAAATTTTCGTTTGCAATTAGCAACTATCGCAATATCGACGGAGAAAGGTAAAGAATACGATTTTGCTTAGCTAGAGAATGTTTGATTTTTTTCATTTGATTTGGAAACAATTATTCAACAAGGAATCAACATTTCCTTTCAAACTACGATGACTCTTTTTTTACTAATTTTAATACATAACTGCTCATTTTAAGCTCAAGACTACTAATTTTCGGAACTTTATAAGGTCATAATTATAGGATGAATTCATACAGATGATCATACAGAGAAACCAAGACCAAAACGGGAAATCCCTAAAATGTTTAATTTTTTTAGCAAAAATCACTGACACTCAATTTGTAATAACTCCATTTAAAACTGATTTTAATTTTCAATGCCATTGTCGAAGCTGAAGGTGTTTTATAGATTTCGGTCTTCACACTGTTTTTCCTACTCATAAAAGCTACAACTAAAACTTCAAGGCTCTAACGACATAAAATTCAAAAATAGCGTTGGGAATGGATGTTGTGACTTGAAGCATTCCAGAATCTGGTCCACGTGATATTAAAGGACTGAGCAAATGGCTCAAGTCGATTTGTTGGTGTCCAGTGAATTTGCATATTGATATGAGAGGAATGCGTATGAAATACAAAATAGTGATTTGCTTATGATTCGTACGTCTGTTGTTTACATTGTATTTTTGTTATTGTTTTCCATTATCCGACGTTCTCGAAAAACTTGGCTCGAGTTCTTGAAGTATTAAAGGAATAAAATCAGTTTCTCGCGAATAGTCGCCTAGGGCGAACACTCTTCCGCGATTTGCGAATGGTGAGGCCCCCAGAACTGACGAGGGAGGGACACATTTTTAGCTGGTCTTCTAATAGCTTCCCTGGTACGACATTATGTGAGTACATACAAATATTTGTATATAACTTTCATTTCGTGAGTCGTTCAGCCCCACTAATGAGTCCATAAACGGGACAAAACATCATTTACTGTAAATTTTATATTTAATTTCAATGATAGGGAGTTGCATGCCATCCCCTGGGAGAAAGAAATGAGAGAGAGGTTTGAATCGGAGAGAAAAATATGACCTAAATATTCAAATATTTTATCCTCGTCCAAAAACCACCCCATCTCCCTTCAATCATGCCTGATTATCCCTTACACCAGTAGTGAAGATGTTTAAGATAGTGCCAATAATATATAGCCGATGTGATGAGGCTGTGGGCCAATGTAGTTCCTTTTGCTAAAGAGTAATATGCTCGTCTGGGAGAAAGCCGCAGATAAATCGAATACTCGCGTTAAGCATCATATCTACCTTGATTTTCTGTAAAGTGTTGATGCTGTACACAGCACAGCAGTAGACCTGGTTGGGCAAAACCATTATTTTTACTAGTATTTCTCGGTACTAAACGGATAGCGACACTCACTTTGGGTTAAGTTGACGTAAGATAGACAACACTCGCTTGGACATAAAGACAAGATGTTCCTTCCATGATAGAATACAGTCCATTATAAGGACCAAGTTTTTGGCTGAGTTAACCCAGGGTAAGCTGGTGCTCTTTATAACTAGTGGAGAAGTGGAACCCATACTAAGAGTATTAGGATAGTATGGGCTGCCAAAGAGTATTGATTTTGTCTTATTGAGGTTAAGCTTTAGTCCATTCTCTTCCATCCATTGAACGAAGTTGTCCCATCATAATTTATTCTTTGGATGGCCATATTTCAGTCAGAGATGTTCGATTTTAAGAATATTATATCATCCACATATATCATGTGTGTTGGACGATCGCAGGTAGGTCGTTGATAAAGATCGAAAGCAAAGGTCCAAGAAGCTAATCTAGAGATACTCCTGCATCAGCTAATAATCATGTCAATCGTAAGCCATCATCGCCTGCGACTTCTTGCTTTCCATAGAATATATGAACCATTGGATTGCAGTGTCAGATACATTGGTATTTTTCAGTTTTCTAATTACAATTGAATAACTAATTGTGTCGAATGCATTACTGAAGTCGAATAAAGTAAAAATGGTTATCATACAATTACCTGCCTACAATATTTCCGTAGAGAAGAGCTGTCTGAATGCGGAAGCCCTTATCGAAACCTGACCAGGAACGATTGAACCAAGATTGAACCAATTACGTGTTTAAGAAAACCGGTGGGTTGATGAAAAACAATACGTTCTAAAAACTTAGACATTGCAGATAAAATATTAACTAGGCGAAACCGGCAGGCAAGTAATTTGAGGGATTTTATTAATAGGGATCAAAGTAAATTTGTCCAAATAGAAAGAAAGATCGACGAGTTTAATGGTTCATTGAAAAGAGAAACTACGTAAGAAGCTATAACTGGAAAAGATTTAGTGTAAAAACTGAGGGGAATCATGTAATTCCCAAGAGCTTAGGATTTCGCACTGGCCAGTCCATCAGCAACGTTGCTAATCGTAATATTAGAAAAAAATAATCACTGAAGTTGCCCTGAAGAGTTACAGAGTTCGAGTCAAGCATGTCGATATATAATGGTTTTGGAGATGTATGGTAGTAATTAAGTTCTTCAAGAGAGCAACGCAACACTGTGGTGCTTTTTTGGTTTTATGACGCTTAATTTCGGAATAACGTTCTACAAAATTTTAGTAGGCTTCTCTGGCCTAATTCCTGGACCATTTATTGATTTTTATTTTTGCATTAATAACCTGGGGTCTTGATGATGGATCTATTGTTTTCCTACATGCACGGAGAAGAGTGTTTATCTGCAGCTTCAGGAAGTCAGGTGAAATCCATGGTGAGGATTTAAGAGACAGAATAAAAGCCTGAACCGGAGCATGCTTATTAAATCAATCAAGTAAATATTTATACAGCGTTTGTGGGTAAGTGAACATTGGACACTCCAAAAGGGGAGGTCAACTTACTCCAATCGCATGCTTGTAGATTATTAAGCAGGAGAGAACAGTCGAAGAATCTTAATACGCGACGTGTTATAAGTGAGGGTCTGAAACTTTGCGATTTATTAGATCGTGGCGATAGATAAATTCGATATTATGTTGGGAATAATTAGTCACATATTCGAGGTTATCGACAAGGCAGTGTGTCGATCGAGGTATCAGCGCGGCTAGTGTGATTCATAGACTGGTAAGTTACAATTTCTGGGTCATTCACAGTTGCGAGATATCTAAAATATGCGAAATCAGGGTATCCTCGGTTTAGGTCGAGTTTAAAATCGCCCATGATAATTGCACCAAAGCCTCTGAAAGTTGATTTAATTTAATTCAATAAGGCTTTCTTGAATGCTCTAAAAACAACACAGAGCAAAATACGTTGATCAGAAAAGGAGTCGCTATTCAGTTCAGT
Organism: Trichopria drosophilae; assembly: GCA_030407085.1. Classification (NCBI taxonomy): domain Eukaryota; kingdom Metazoa; phylum Arthropoda; class Insecta; order Hymenoptera; family Diapriidae; genus Trichopria; species Trichopria drosophilae. Next base: position 188,642,111 of record CM059583.1, on the reverse strand, counting down.
AATTATAAATTTAAGTAAACTTTATTTAACGAGCTTGAACTTTCAGACCGCTCGGGACGAGGGAGGGAAGAAGTCTCCGCCCACTGTCGAACTAAGGAGGTCCGGCACTGTCGAACTAGGGAGGTTGTCGAACAAGCGAAGTGTCGAACAAGAGAGGTTGTACTGTAATCATGGAGGAAAAACATATATTACATCATGTTTCGGTTAAGAGAATGCCATAATAAAAATGTTCAGCGAAGAAAGATTTAAAATCGTCGAATTGATTTGCGGCACCAAATTACATTTAAATTGCATGATTTCATATAAGCATAAGGGGTGCACCTATAAAACCAGACAAATCACAAAACAGACACTTCAAAAACCCTACTTCCAAAAACCAGACATTTCAAAAAAGAGATACTCAAAATTCAGACATTTACAAAAACAGACATTTCAAAAACAGACATTTCAAAAACAGACATAAAAAAAAAAGACATTAAAAACCAGACATTTCAAAATTCAAATACATTTTGTAAGTCTTTGTTTTGAATCTCTGTTTTTGAAAATGTCTGTGTTTTGAAATATCTGGTTTTTGAAAGTCGTGTTTTTGAAGTGTCTATTTTGTGATTTGTCGGGTTTTTGAGGTGCACCCAGCATAATCTTTTAACCGACTATTGTTAAGAAATGTGTAACATCAAGAGAAATTTACCATCCTTAAGCACATTTAAAGATGATCTTATGTGCTATCTCTTATCCATGGACCAACAAATCATTAAGTTGCCTCGAGGGTCCATAACCATTAACATTTTAGACCTTTTTTCTAGAATTTTATACAGAAATAGGCTTCGGGTCCCAATGGGTACGCAATGGAGTAATATAGTTAAAATCATTGCTTATAAGCAAGAAAAATCAAACCTTGAAGTTTGACGTTAAATTTTGAGGTTAGATTTCCATTTGTCAAGTTGTCAAGTTCTATGCCAGACATGAAACTTTCAGGTTACATTTTTTATATTCGCAAGCAACAAATCCTAACTATGTTACTACCCCGGTAGCCCTTGAATGAGCATCGTATTTCTGTATAGAAATTTTGCAAAAAGAATCGAAAAATTGAATGTTTATGACCCAAAGTTTCCGTACTTTTTTGACTTTGGATTGCTTGTTGGCCCGTAATAATTAAATTACATATCTAATTGGCAATTTTGCTGCATCACGCATTATCACTGCATTTCAGTATGTGCAACTGACGTCACATTTATTGTTCTAGATTCGATTATCTATTTAAAAATTATTACTGTATGATGTCAAAGATCAAGTCAATGATTCTTTTAACTCTTTTTTAATACTTATATTTTGATGTTACCTCAAGGGTCTAAACCCATGGGTATTCACGAAAATAAATAACTCATCACATGGATAGAAAGAATCAAATAAAATATGAAATGGAATGAACCCAGATACATTTCAGAAATATTAATAAACCATATATCATGAAATTTCTTATTGAAGAATGAGTTTCTTATCTCATATAAGAATATAATTTCTTGACTTAATTAGCAAATTTTTTTTGTTTCAGTTATTTCTTATTACGAAGGAAGTTAAATTATTTCGATAACAGCTTCTTATACGGTTGTACTTCATAAACTTGTCACAAACAAATGTTCTCTTCTATAGTCAGAAATTTGTCTGTCCAATTCAGATTATTTCAAGATCATGACATTATTGTGTCAAATTTCCGAAAGGACGCATGGAGTTGAAACAGAATTGTCGCAATCGAAAAGTCCAAACTTCATTCCCGCTGCATAAAACCTCTCGACTTCGATCCTAATTTTATTAAAATTCAAAAAAATGTTGATAATTTATTTTCGGATATTTCTTTACACATTTCTGAATTGTGGAGACTATTTTTTTGTTCTCAAATAAATGAAATAAGCAGTTACAATATTGTTAGACATTTTAAGATCAAAGGGTTTCTTATATGATAAACAAGTAAAGATTAATAATTTGTTTGTCGAATTTTTCTTTTAAATTCAGTAAATTTATTGCATGTATATAATATATGTTTTTTAAAGTACCCTTCGAAATCCCATAGTAAAATAATAATTGCTTCCAATTACTTTTTCAATTTCAAAATTTTAACCAAACTTTATTTAAACTGCACTTAACGCTTATAGGGTATTTTCAATTAATATTTCAATATAATCGTCAAACAGGTAATTCAGGTGGCTGGGTTTGTTGACGCTTGAGGCTTTTCTAATTTCGTTCGCAAAATTAGACCGTCGTCTATATTTAAAGCGGAGTGAACTTCAGAATCAGTGAAATATTGATAATATTATAAAGAACACCATTCTCACTAGCTTTTGGTAGAAATGTAGTAAACGTTAAAACGAAAATTGAGTGAAGAATGCAGCTCCCTTAATTGAAATGTCTGTTTTCAATTTTTATTTTATAAAATATTTTCCCAAGATTTGATTGATTCTTACAATTAGTTTCTTTTAAAAATTAAAATTCTTGCACGTAGAAAAGAGGTATTTAAAAACCTACATTTTTTATTTTTGATACATTCAAAATGTTTAAATTCCTTTGAGGGAACTGTATTTAGAAAGTATTACTTTGTATAAAATGAATTTACCTTTAAATTATACAGAACATGGTTTCAATTAAATATTACAAAAGACTTTATGAAATACGATAAGCAAAATCAAAAAGCTCTTTTAAAATTTAGTGTTTTTTAACTTAGTAAATGAAAAAGATAATTGCTTTATAATAAAAATAAGGAACAGACAATTTTAACACGAATTTCACAAACTGAAAATAACTGTTTTATCTAAGGAACGAAAAAATACAGGCGATAGTAACTGAATCATTTACTACTAAAATAAGAATGGGTAAATGATTCGTAGTAGAAGGTTTAATTATCTTACACTTTTCTATTTTTGGAACGACAACTCTATGATTCTGTTAACATTTCTTATTGTATATTAATTCTATTTTATTGTTGCCAGGAATGCTTACAATACCCATGACAAAATAAATAAATTAACTACCTAACTAAATTGTCTTTGGCGAGAAAGATTTTGAAGAGTTTTTTAAATCTTCGGTCCAATTTTAACGTAAATTTTGCTTAAAAATGTATCTTTAACAATTCATTGGAAAAGTGATGTGTCATTTCACAATTTGTTTCGGGTTTCAAATATATTGAATATTGAAAATACAACTGTAGATGTATCAGAAAGTAATGACCAATTTTTGCATTTATCTAAAAAATTGGTTACCTTTTTTAATATAAACATGCACAAGTATGTAACTAGTATAAACATTGAAGTAAGAGTTGAAGTTGTCATCTATCTCGTCAAAATTCTTTTTTATGTAGTTTATTAAAATCCCTTTTTTTTATTTGTTAAAATGGATTATGTACCTCATAAAAGCGAAGAACTTAGACTTTAAAGTAAATACCATAAATAATAAAAAATGTTACTGTTCAGTATGGCAATTTTCCTATGTATTAATTAATTTTGTGTATAATAACGTTTTCTCATACATGTAAGAAATATCTACATAACAAGATCATTTCAAACCAAACATCCTGATAATTTTTGAAATAGAAATGTTTAAAATATAAATTTATAATTAGTAACGGAACGTTCGCTGTTTTTTCGTTTTCCACAATCGATTTTCGTAACGTTTTAATATTCTCTACCGAGTATCAAAAAGATAACATGAGTTAAATAAAATTCTTTGAAATAATGCGAGATATTCTCGTAGAGGAAAAATAAAACATATAGCAAACTCCTCGATTTAAAATGAAGCTCGTGTTTGCATCTATTTATATCCGGTTTAGTAAGTGTACTCTGCGAAAAAACAGTTTAGTAATAATTCGAAAAATAATGTTTCGAGCCACATGTTTTTTATCCAATTGTGTTTGTCAAATTTGATTAAGTGTTTCTGTTACATATCGTTCAATTAACCATTTCCTCCCAATAATTGTTTTGCAACTAGACTCGAATAAGAGATACAAACATCATATTCGGCGATTTCCAGCTACTATATTTATATAAAAATAAATAGTAGATTTTTATTAATTTATAAATAATACTAATGTTATACTTTAGTATTTAACACTAGTAAATTACTTATCAAGTATAATTAAGGGTAATCAATTTATTTAGTTTAAAACTCGATGAACAATAAATAGTAAATTTCAACTAATTTAATAATACTTCTTCGTCAGTTTTATTATTTTTAATCGAAATATTTATAATATACGCAATTAAAATTATTATTTTATCATCTTGTTTTCTATTTTCTCTGTACTTGCTTATTTACGAGTTTAATTTAATCCGTATTCAAATCACTAAATTAAATAGGAATCCACATAATACGTAATTGGTTCGATTTTCAATTTTGTGAAATAGTAAGAGGATCGTAAATAGATTATCAGCGTTATTGGAAAGCCATTATTTAATACTCATTTTACCAAATTATTATAAAAGGAAATCAGGAATTTGTTATGTTTTATGTATAATAAAACAATAATATATTTCTCCATATTTAAACGTGCAATTCTAGAATTTTAATAAATAGTAAAGTTTATTTAATATTATTTACTATTAGTATTATTACCAGTATTTTCGATCAAAATTAGTTTAATTATTGCCTACTCTTCCTAATTATCAATATAATAAACTTGAATATAAACTCTTTCATCATAAGAAAAATTCATCGAAAGGTTTCAATATTAATTAATCAGAAATCTGAATAAGAATTAATAAAAATAAAAAGAATTAATGATATATTTTTAGTTGTTAACCTTTTTTCTCCCTATGAGATATACAATTCTGTAGTAATGTAGCTGCTAATATGCAATTTGTTATTGTACAATGTGAATACAATTTTTTTTTATAATTTTCATTGAAAGCAATTACTATTTATCAAATTGGTCATGAAAGCATATAAACATTGGATAAAATATGTTGTGAAATCCAATGGATTTTTATTATGAAATTTTATATGAGGAGACTTTTTACTAGATGAAAAAATTATTGCACTAATTGATTTAAGTATGCTTGTATATATTAAATGTTTATACTTTTTTGATAAGTGTCCAAAAATTAATTATATAAATGTTTTGGCCATTATTAGAATTTTGACAATACATATATACGCTTATTAGAATTTTGATTTACAGTTTACCCAAGTGCATAAAAAAGTGTCGTCTAACACGTTTAAAATTTTTGGTCATACGAATGAAGGATCGTGAAACCAGTGGAACCCAAAATATGCTTTATTCGTGTTACGAGGATTTTTTTGTCTGCATATATACAGTGCAAAATGTAGATAACTGAGGATACTATGTTAATATACTTATTGTTAGTTAATCGCGTACAGTAAATTAAGTATATTGACTACACAGTAAGTTACCATCAAAAGATTTCGATCACTCAATATTTCTACTTAGGACATAATGATCACATCAACTTAAACAGTAACATGTAAAACATAAGTAATCAACACATAATATTTCATATTAATTGCTTTTTGACGAATTGATCTAGATGCATCTTATTTGGTAGACGAACCATCGAAAGGTCCTAGTTCGAACCCCGGCACGTCAAATGTTAGGAGTTCGGTCCACAATAATTAAATATTTCAAAAAATGATAAAAAAAAAATGTTTGAAATGTTCCATCGTTATCACCAAAGTGACAATAGAAAGAATTTTCAAACAAATGCAAATGATTCTGCAGACGAGCTTCAGGCTTCAGAATAAAAATCATTGGTCATCATATGGTAATTTATATAGTATATTATTATAATATAATGAAAACAAAACATAATTTTTTTCGAATGAAATAAAAGTGATTATTTATTTTTGTATATCGCAAAAATAAGAAATAACACGAACCCTGTATAGAAATAATTGCAACTTTCTTCACTCAAAATTCTCAATTATTGATTCCATTATTTCTTGAAACTCAATATTACACGCTTTAATAGAATCTGTCAATTACACTGTTAAGTAGATGTCATTTTAGTTTGATGTTTGAAACAAAAGAAACTTACGCCAGAATCTGAATTTATAAATTAATAACAATAAACTGAAATTCTAAAAATTTTATGAATTACTAAAATTGAAAAATGATCAAACTCACATTTAATCCTACGGATTCAGCTACAAAGTCACATGCTTTCTCGTAGTCTTCTCGTTCAGTATCACTTTCAACAATTGGTTCGGCGGATGGTTGCAAATTGTTTTCTTTCTCACTGAACAACACTTCCTTTTTTGTCGCGACAATTTGATCTTCTTCCACCGTATCGTCGTCGGAAACTTGAACAACTTCTTCATTTTCTTGAACTTGAACTTTCTCCACTAACGTAGTCCCTAAGTTTTCGAAGAAAGCTCCGTCTTCATTTTGTAACCTTTAAAAATAAAATTACTTTATAGTCTACGAAGTTCATGTGGCACGTGTACCAATGTGATGTATTATGTAAAAAAAGTATTTTTATCGCCGTTTGAGAGGTGGGAGTTTCTTTTCAATTTGTTACTGTCATTTATCACAGAAAATATCAATATATCTATTTGCGAAAAAACTACGATTGCAACTTTCGTTCAACCAAAATACGTACAAAATATATACATACGTTTGATATTTCAGGGCTGTGAATGACTATGGTTCATAGAAAATAATATAGGAATTATTTTTACCTAAGATATCAAGATAAAGAGTTAATAAAACTCTATTTTAAACAGTACATTAAGCCACATCTCAACTTTCGAAACCTTCTGTCAAGATCTGAACTCCTTTACGCATATTTTGTATACAATATAAAAAACATTAGATAGTTAAAAAATCGCATAAAGGGTCAAACCGCATAAGCATGTAAAATCTGCACCCATACAAAATCAAATCTTACATCCATAATATGTAAGCACTTGGTTTGAATTCTGTTTTCTGAAAATTTCTAACCACATCTGACATATCATGTGCGCAAATCATATCATTTCCGTTATTTGACTTTTTAGACCAAACAAATCATCGACAAAATTGAAAAAAAAACAAGCACAGCTCTTTTCATCACATTGATTGACTGTGATTTTTACAGAATTTCAGCTCTAGCAATGTCGCAAAAAAATGACAAATTTGTTGATTGCCAAATTCGGCGAGTTCCCTGGCGAGTACTATATCAAGGTTTTTACCATAAATCAGTAGTAAAGCAATTGTGTCTGTAACATTTTTTAAAGTGGTGCCCGGTAGTTAGAAGAATGAAATTTGTATTTCGACCTCTAAATACGTTTCAAAAACTTCATTGTCGGTTTTGAAGCAATGTAATTGAATTAATTTTTCAATTATATAGTTCATTAAGAAAAACTGTCGTAATTATAAATTTTGACCGCTTAATTTCAATGACTTTTAATAACTTATATGCATATGTTTTTGAAAAGATTGTATTGCTTTGATTTTATTATTCATTAGTTATAAGCAACAATCATGAGTTCTGTTTATCGCTGTCATCCTGTTAAAAGTAGTTTTAATTTTACAACAAAATTGCAATAAGAAAATAATGTAAAATTGCAATAAATATTGCGATTTCAAAATATATTTTGTAAAATTACATTTTATTGTGAAATTACAAGTTCTAAATAATCTATTGTAAAATTACATTTACTTTGGTATTTTACAACATTCTATCACGGTTTTAATACATATGTATGTATTATATGCCTATCTATCGCCCTATTTGCTCAAGCCAGAGTTTAAAACATTACTGAAAAAGTATTTTTACTCCACTGAAAATTTTTAGAGATCACTATACAATCCAGTTGGAAGTAAAGAAACCAAAAATATCGATTTTAAGTTATGTGCAATCCCTTTCGATCTACCAATAGTAAACTCCTGTACATTAACTTTGGTCATTTTGATAAAATTAAGTAAATGCAAGTAGATTGAAAATGTTTTGATTAATCAAAACTAACGCGTATATTTAATTAGTAGTATATGGCGGTTTTAAACCAAGAGTTTACATATCATCAACGTAAAATTTGATTTAATTTGAAGGCAGAGATTTTATAAACTTATACAGCTGGACCCTTTCTACTGAAATCTAGATCTGTATTTTTTTCTAGAGCATAATTTCCAAAACTACAAAGTAACATCTCAAAGGATTTTAATTGCAGTCTCATTTTTTGAGATTCGATAAATAACTTTTCTAGCATATCATTAATTCCTCTAACTCTTAATTAGTCAAAAAGTAGCAATTTTTTACTTTTGGAAAACTTAACTACCATTCAGCAAAAGGTTGTGTGTGCATGAAGGATACCTGCAGCCAGTTCTTAGACTTCCTTTGTCTTTTTAAAGGTCTTATTATAATTGATTTAGATTACAGATCGCCTTTGTAGTTTGATTGTCCCAATCTGTCTTAATTAGCTATGAATATGACTTTTTATAAATAAAAGACAGGATTCGAATAAAATGGCTTCAAATAACATACAAGTTCAGTTTGTTCTATCTCTTCTGTACATTCAGTAAACGGCAATAAAAGTCTTAGATTTTGAGACGTTTTGCTTATAAGACATCTTTATCAAGATACGTCTTAAAAACGATACTAAATGTTTTGGTATCCTTGATTAAGATATCTATAGAAACTCTACTTTGTAAAAATACAGACTAAACATACTCATTTCACAACAAAACTTTAACAAATTTACATAAAAATATAAATTAAAATTTAAATTAATATTAACAGAATATTTCATTATTCATCTTCGCTATTTGATGATATATACTGCAAGACTAATTAAGTCCTTGTTGAAAATAAAGACAATCTGAAATGGCTTCCTCATCAGTGTCTCATAATGAAAGCACTATTATATCCATCGACCCGGTTATGCAGTGTTTTCTTTGTTTTTATTAAAGGCAAGTAAGTATATCTCCGTCATTAAGAGCCTGATTATATTTCAACCTATAACGTCCGATTTCATACCCTATCTCTCTGTAGAATAGTAATTGTGCCTCGTCGAATAGATCATACGTATCATGTGTGTCTATTTTGAGATGCTTGATCTGAAATGCCTGACGTATCGCAATTTCAGACACCGAAGGGCATTTGAAAATTTTCTATTTTAATGCTTAATTATTTCCAAAAATGTAAATATTTACTGGCAACTCTTTCTGCAAATTACACCAGTAATCCATTACTCGTAACTATAGGAACACTTAGAGCACCAAAAAATATGTAAGCAATTTCGGAACTTTCTTTTGTATATTTTGCAGAAGAAGTATTTGAAATATAGGTTAGAATCAGAATTTTTCATAAGAAAACTCTGAAAGTTGAGGACATTTTTTGTAAAATTACAAAAGTTTTATCCACACGATTTATTTAAATGCTAGATAGTTAAACGAAATATGATCTCTTAAAAATTATATCATACTTAAGAGATTTTGTAACAAAATTAGTATTCTTATATAAATCCTATCATTTCTACAAATATTTTAAAGTTTTACATATTTTCACAGAATCAATAATCATTAATAAATATAAAAATGGTTATTAAAAATATTAACGTAATGTCTTTATTGAGCAACAATACGATTCATAATTAAATGCTGAATGCTTAAAGATATAATTGTAGCTAATGAAATATTTTTTTTTCAATGTTAATTCGGGAGGATTTAGAAAAATGTCCTTCAAAGATCAGGAAAGTATTTAAAATGTTTAAAACGTTCTTTTGTTTCTTAACAAACTCCGCCCTTTTCTTTGTCTTTATTAAAAAATAATACAGAAAAATTTTAAAATATAATTAGAATATATGAAAAAGTATACAATAATAAATAACAAATCAAAAGGGTAACGTAACCTAGAATCGCGTAGCACAGAACACGGAACAAACAGATAACATTCAAATATAAGTTATAAATCGTTAATAAATGATACTAAATGTTTCTTTTTGATATACTATGCGTAAAATTCGATTTTACGCGCCACTTTTCGTGCGTAAAATACGATTTCACGCACTAGTGCTGACCGGAGGCTTCACCGACCACTCGTGTGCCGTGGTCATCACGAAAGTGTGCCATCACACTTGACCCACAGAAAAAGCAGCACAAATTTTACCCATAGTTTTATAAAAATAGTATATTACCTAACAAGGGTGTAAAGTGTACTTTTACGCACCGGGCGGGAACTATACATACGAGACGCCGAGTTATGTGTAAAATTCCCGACCAATGCGTATAAGTTATACTTTACACCCATGTTAGATATCCTAGTTTTTGTAATTGGGTGCGTAAAGAGAGTGCATAAAGTTTTGATGCCTGGTTGAGTGCGTAAAGTGCAACTTTACGCACGACCGTTCACTTTACGAATTTTGTCATCGGAAGTGCGTAAAAGTGAACTTTACGCACGAAAAAAAAAACAGGCATCAAAAGTACTTTACGCACTAACTTTACGCACACAATTACAAAAAATATGGTTTGATGCAAGAACTTGTTACGCACCGACCCTATCTAACTGCATGTTAAAAAGCGGTGCGAAATGTAGTTTCTTACGCATTTGTATCGAAAAATACTATTATAAGGGTAGTACTGAAAGATGCAAATAGTACACAAGGCAAACAAAAATTGTTACATCCTTTACGTAACCTCAAACATAAGAAAAAAAATTGTTACATCCTTTACGTAACCTCAAACATAGGAAAAAAACGTTTTTCGAGTACATAACCTCAAATATCTAAGAATCCTGACGCTAGGCACCAACTCTGACTTCGGATTCGAATTTTATGCAAAATTACGTCGGAAATTACCCACATCTTCCCAACAACACCCAAGACTCCCTTTTTCATAGAGAACATGTTATATCATTTAATTTTTGTGAAGACAAGTACAATCCTGATGCATCCGAAGGTATCAAAATTAATTTTTAAATTCAGTCAATTATTAGTTTTATATAAGGCTATTTATATGACATATTTTTTTTTTTAATGCTTTAAAATCTTTTTATTTCACCTGCTTTCTAATTAAAATTGATGGCGGAGTTCATACAAATTTCAAGAGTACATGAAGTGAACTAGAGTTACTCTGGTACAGTTTAAACGTAAGAACATGGCAAACATCAGAAAACTGCAGATAAAAAGGATAAAACTGATATCATATAGCCTGTATTAATTTGCTTTCATTTTCCAGCATGATGAATCTTTTGTACTACTTTTCCGTAACCTATAATTCCTTTGAAATTTGTCTTGAATCTGAGAAAATCTAAATTGAGCCATCGACGATTCAAATAAGCACTCGCAATAAGTTTCTCTATTTTCTCTCTCCAAGTTTCTAGGAGTAAAACTTGAACTACTCTTTGAACCCGCACCGTAAACTTTCGAAACACACCGTCGCGACACTTATAGTATTAAATTTAGTCGGGTGAAATCAAATTCCCTCCTCACTTTTTTCGACAAATTTAATTTCAACTTCAGCAATTGTATATAATAATGAGATATATTAATATACTTCAAAACTATTTTTAGCTAATTTGAATGTACAATTTTTCTGTGATTAATAAGAGAAAGTACATATACAAACCGTTAGAAAACGGTTCAAATACACTTGATAATGTTTAAATAGCAGTTGACTAACTAACATATATGAGCAGGTTCGTTTACTTGAGTCGTCGAGTGAAATTTTACCTGGTTGAAATATAAACTAAATACAAACTTTCTTATGATCTTTATACCAAAGAAATAATTTATGATAGATACGTCAATAAGTTTAACACTGCAAGGCGGGTGTTCTAAAAAATTAGTTTTAAATTTAAGTTCAACCATTTCGATGAAAATATCACTTTTGCACTTAATCACCAGAAGTACACAAGCAATATATATTTTATTTCAAAATAGACCAAAATGACATACATATTTATTCCAGTTTCGAATAATAAATTGCAGTACAATAAATCAAAAACTATTTCAGAACCTGACCAGGAAAACTTATTGGAACCTGATCATGCCCTGATCTGGCTACATTCAGGAGTACCTGATCAGGAACGCATTACTTGAGCCTGATCAGGCCCTGGTACATATTTAGGCTGCCTGAATAAAATGTCGCTGTTTTCCTGCTTGCCTGAAAATTTTTTAAATTCTTTTTTTACCCAAAATACAACCGTTGAAAACTGTAGTGAACGAATTTCCAATCAAGACTTGATGGGTTAGTTCGGAATAAATTCGAACGATTTCCTATAAGGTAAAGACTGCGACAAGTAAAATTATTATAAAAGAAACATCCTTTATATTAGAGGCATTTCTATTAAATTTTAAAATGTGTACTAATGTTAAATAATATTACATATTTATATAACAACAAAAATAATACAATGAAAAAACTTCTATTTTTCGTAGATTTCAATTTTACCGCGGAGGATTTATATGTCTTCATTAGTTTATGTTGCGCCATCTATCAGATATGCTTCACAACCTCGAGGAAAAACATACTACAGCTCCGTCGGTGCATTTAAAATTATATTTCAGCGTAATTACAGAAATCTGCAAAAATTATCTTAAATGTAGACATCTCTTTATTTGTATTAATATAATTTGTAAAAAAATTAATATTTCTGTATTTTGTGTAAATAAAATAAAAAATTAAGAATTGGTACAAGATATTCCTACCTCCAGTTTACAATTCATACAGTATATAAATATAGTATATAAATATAGTATTAGATTTAAATTAGTATAAATATTTTCATTTTATTTAATAAGTTCAACTTTTTTATAAATCTTTACTTTTACAGCATAACACTTGCATTCGGCTATTTATTTCTAAATTAAATCGAAACGGAATTATATATAAGAAGATTTTCAATTCATACATTTTCTATTCTGAAAAATATATTTCGCGAGAAACGTCACTATTTTGTCTGTAAATTACAGTGAAAACGGTTTATGTCTTATCGTATATGATTTACACTCGCAGATAAAATTTGTTGACAGTTTTATTGTTTCGTGAGTTGTTATTAGGTCTACTATTAATGCAGCTTTAAGTTAAGTGTTTAAGAACATATCTAAAAATAACTTTAAACTGTCACTTTTTCATTCTCTACATGTATTTTTAATTTTTATAAAAATATATTTAAAATACATTTCGAATTAGGGTCTTCGTAGGCCACGAAGTAAACGAAATATTTCTTAGGCAAAATTATACTGCATAGGTTCAGATGGATGTTGCTCATATCATTTTAATTTTCAGTATATCTCGTCCATTCAAGGCAATATTTTTCTAAAGAACAAAACAAAGTTAGCATCGACTGGAATGTTTAAGATTATTATTATTAAACTTCTTTTCAAAAAAATAAATAGACTTGATGATTTTGCACAATTATCTTTAATATCTAGATATACTGTCATTTTTTAGTACTTTTTCTAAAAATTGACGCGAAGTTAATCTGGAATACGAAACTCCATACAAAAGCAATAATAACTATACAAGAAACGTCAACGTTTTAAAATGTAGTTAGCACTTTTTATACTCATTTAAAAGTAATTTGTGTATAACATTTAAAAATTTGTTTCATCACAATTTTAAGTTTTGAGGAACTAAAGGCACTAAATAACTAAAAAATTAAAAACTATTTAACCAATTTTATTGTATATTTTAAAGGAATAATTTTGAGGGGATCATAATCTTCAGTATTAAAATTTGATGTCTTTGTATTTTACACTCTAATTAGAGATTAATCTGCGCTACTACATTTAGAAATCTTGCACACCATTTTGAAACATTCGTAATAAAATATCAGTATATTTTCAAAATTATATTCCTCTTTTAGGACAAAAAAATATTGTTGGGTGTCAAAATAAATTTATATGCAGATAATAATTTTTTGCTTCTGAAGGAATTATTTAAACATGACTAATTACCCCTTAAAGCTGAAATGTGCTAAATTTGCACACCGACTTTAGCACCGTTTTATTTATACTTAACTTAGTTACTACTTATTTACTTAAATATGGCGAACTAAATCATTTCATAACTGTAAACAACATTCATTAACATTTTAAATATATTTATTACTAAATAAAATTATTACTTTACTATTAAAAAATGCATTTTAACTGTTAACCTTTAACCCTTCAATTACAGTTTTCGACTACTTTAAAATCAATACGGTGCGAATGAACAATAACTGGTTCAACATTGCTTAAAGTTTATACCCGACTGTTTTTGAGTGTGCTCTTTCGATTGGCATAGGTTGAAATGCCAAAAAAAACCTCGCTAAATTTTTAGATTTAAGTTAAAAAAAACAGAATTTCATTAAACATTACTTTTACTCTGAATCAACTCTTCTTTTTATGTAAAATCATGCAATTATAACTCGAACTCAAAGTTAGTTAGATCTGTAAAATTGAACGTTAATGAGACGACTTCAAAATGGCGTTAAAAATGGCGCACTAGAAGGGTAAAATTTCATAACTTTTCAACTTGAGTACGGTAGCTTCTACGCAATAATATTATGGAATAACTAGTGTTTAAAATTACTCAAACAATACCTGTAACTTTTTTCAAAATTTTTGGATCCTTCTGGGTTTTGCAAAAAATGACAAAATTCAAAAAATACAAAAACGTATCTAAAAATACCGAACAAATATCCGCTTCTTTCATAGATCATTCTTAACCATCTTTCAATTAAGTTTTCGGGTCAGTTATTTATGATGAAAACAGTCATAGACGTATAATACTAGCAAAAATGAGATATATTCGCAATTTTTTCTATAAAAGTACTAATTTATTTTATCCAATCGTTTTCTTATTTAGTTTTTATTCCTTATGCTTCATGCTATGAATATTCATATTTTCACAAAAAAGAGGACTCACCTCTTCGTAATCAGAAGTGAAAACCATTTTTATTATTAAAAAGTGGCTACATGATATTAATAACGTACGTTGAAATATGACTATTTATAACATAAGTTACAAAAACTAAATACAAAAATGTTTGGATAAAACTAATTAGTACTTTTATATAAAAAATGATCTCTATTTTTCCTAATTATTACTTCGACCCAGACCATAGGTCTGGCGAAGTATTGAATTTGGTCAGTTCCCGCCAAAAAATTACTCTATGGTTTTTCATCAAATGTCGACGTTTCAGGCCCTAAGAAACACAAAGCAACAATAAAAAAATTTGTGTCCGTTAGGTTGTACGTCCGTCCGTCCGTCCGTCCGTCCGTGGGCAAAATTTTGTATACGCGATGTCTCGCGACTGGCAGGACGAAGTTAAAAAGTACAAACGGATTTGGGTTTCTCTTGGCCAAACTTAGATCTGATTAGTTTTTGGAGACAATGCATACTAGATTATGGGGAGGTTTAACAAAAAAACGCACAAAAAACACGTTTTTTCCATTTTTTAACAAAAATACAAATCGTACAAAAAAATGTTTCCAACAAAAAATATAGAACATCGAATTCTCTACAAAAAAAGGTTGTATTCATTTCTTCGTAAAATCAACGAGAATGCCGTAAAAAACGGAAACCGAAGTATCCCACATATAAAAAAATTTATTTCCTGCAACCCGACCTGTCAAAAACTCGACTAAACCGCGTTTTTTAAGCATCAGTGTGAACAAGACGTGCTCATTTATTAGTGCTTCGACTGACCTGCGGTCGCGGTCGAAGTTTTGAAAATGCTCATTTTCAATTTTAATATAGGGTGAATATGCCAATGAATGGACGACTACCAATGAATGGACGATTTTCTACATATTTCTATTTCTTATGAATGTATGATGCACAACATGCAACAAAATACATACTTTTATGTTCTTTGAACATTCAAAACAATATTTACAGTACTATTGATCTTCCAGTGTTTATTATTTTGTAAAATCAAAACAAAGTTTTAAAGCCATCCAAAACTGGTACTGAAAACGTCCCATTTGATTTAACCCGTCTATTCATTGGGGTTTAGCGGATTTGTTTACAAACGTATGAAGACGAGGTTATTAATTAAATAAAATCAAAGGTTGAACTAGATGGTCATAAAGAGCAGAGTCTAACGATTCTAATGGTGGTATCATAATTAAATTTTTATTTAAGAATTCAAAAGTTACAATCGATCAAGGTGTGAAAAATGCTTAACCGTCCATTCATTGACATATTCACCCTATTTAAGGAACAAGATATTGTTACAATATATGTATAGAAACTACTCGAACCTAACGATGCTAGAACTACCCTCTGCCGTCTTCTTTCCTGGCAGTGTTAAAATGGGAATATTCCCGGAAACATCAGCCTTTCGTCAGGGAACTGCAATACGAATTTAGCCAAAATTGTAAGCACCCGGGTCGAAGGCATCTAGTTTATTTGTGCATTTAGCAAAAGCATTTTGTATTTTCATAAAAGCATTTATGACTTTGTTGATCGCAAATAACAAACCTTGGGAAAACTTTTAGAATTTGAAGATGATTAACAATAATCCAAAAAATAAACGTTCATTTTTTTTCGATTTTGAAGTTTATTTGAAAACTCAAAACTCTTTTTTATTCTATTTTTGCCTACCAGTTACCCGACTTGAGTAAAAACCATGAAAATTTAGTATGCCAATTCGTCATTTTCGACACCATTTTGGATTTGTTTTATTGTAATTCAATTTTTTAGGTCCATAACTGTTGAGTTCACTTTTTGAAGTTTTATGTAAAAAAAATAGACTTTTTCAAAATAAAAGTAAGGTTTGGACAAAAAATTGATAAAACAAATTTTGTTTTTAACATAAAATTAAAAATTTGACGACGTTTTGAGGTATTTTAACTCATGTCAAACTAAAGAGCAAAAACAAACGGATATGAGCGTTGAATAATGTTAAATCCAGTTTTTGTTAACTATCACCCGATTGAACTTAGAGTACTCGAAAACTGCATTGGATCTCTAAGAGGTTAAGGTTGAGAAATGGTTTAGTTCCCGATATTAAACAACAAATTCATTACAGTAAAAAAATTCTTTATTTTATATAATTAACTTCAAAATTTCTGAAAATTCAACGTATAATTCAATACAATTTGTTTAAAACGTTGTATAATCACGGTCTGGAAGAATAAATTATTGCAATTATGTAGCAATTAAGTAACAATTTAGCACTAAATTGACGATAAATACGCCAGAAACTAATGTTCCATACGTTACATAAATACGACTTGCTGTTAATAACTCATGTAGATAAACAAAACACGTGGTCTCTAACACTTTGTAGCTGTAAAGTTTCACAAATAAAAATAACAATGCCTTTTAACTCTATCTAATGATAGTTTACATTTTATAACAAATTTTAAAACGAGTGTAATGAATTGAACATTTTCATGACGTATAGTTAATTATTGGATTATTACTTCAGCCAATCTAAAAAATAGCTTTAACGAAGTATATAACGTTCAACCTATAAGAAAATCGCTTTAAAAATTTATAACATTCAAATGAAAGATAATCAGTTCTTAATTCGTCAGATAGAAATGTTATTTTTTAAGATTTAACCCTGTATTATTAAATTACACTGCAGAACCATTTTAAGTTTAAAAGGCCTTATATAGTATCCTGATGAAAGAATTAACAATGAATGCATATAGCGTAGACTGAACATATGAGTGAAATGCTTAATCAAAGTAGAAAAATCAGCGTTCAGAAATCTAATGCATAATTCATCGATAGAAGCTCAATTTTAAAAATTTAAATTGATTACTACGTAAATAATTAAATGCACGTATCTCAGTCGGAAATGCTAAGTACATCCGATCATTCTTCTTAGTAATCAATGACGCGAAAGAGCATACATCGACACAAATAAATTCCCGATGACTCGATAGTGTTGTCGTAGGTCTACACTGTTTCTTGAACACTTAGTCGTTGTATTTTACTATATACTTATAGTAGATACAGAATACTTTCATAATTTCGTTTTAAAAAATGACTGATTTAGTCTTAATTAATATATTTTTACACCTTTATACGAATAACTAGGCAAATTATTCGAAATTCTTATGTAAATCATTAAATAATTTACTCAAAAAACTGAAGCTAATGTAACTCATAAACTAAGGAAATTCATATAGTCATTCATTGTGCAGACGATTCACCAATTCTACGACATTAAGAGTATTCCCGCGGACTCAATTTTTATCGTAACCTAATGAATGAGGGAACAAATTCTTCGTCTTTTGACACTCAAAAACTTTTCGTGGGCGATATTTCATTATCTATTTAGTGAAATGAGTAGATGCGAAAATCCACAAAAATTCGCGTTTTTCCCATTTTTGAGGCATAACTTCAGAAATATTCATCGCAGGTCAAATGTTAATATGATTAACTTATAGGTGAATTGTACGGCTTAAAATAAGCTTCAAAATGAGCCCTCACTCAATGAAATAACTTCAAAGCATGTCGAATTTTTTATGTCTAAACTTCAATAGCTCGTCACTCAAATTCTGAGCCTCAGATCCAATTCTAGGACACCCTGTATCTCGATGTCTGGTTTGAAGAACCGGACATCTCAAAAGTGAGATGAAGAACCGGACATTTCGAAAGTTTTGCGACGTAGAACCGGACTTTTAATGTACCGCGATGAACAGGGATATTTTAAGATTTTCTATAGCAATTTATTATATCATATCAACTTTTGAAATGTCCGGTTCTTCGTTGCACACCACGAAATGGCCGGTTTTTCGTCGCAAACTTTTGAAGCGTCTGGTTTTTCATGGCAACTGACGAAATGTCTGGTTTGTTCATCCCAAAACCGAGTTTTGGTGTCCTGGTATCTCCCTTCATAATTCTCTAATTCTGCTGTAGCCATTTTATGTATCAACAAACTGCACTTCAAACCGTCTCAGACGTTTAGATAATCATATCGGTGGAAATAATGATTTTTTTTTAATCTGTCCAACGAAAAATGTTGTAAATTTAATCACTACAACTTTTACTGTGAGCATTTTTGTCGCAAGATTAAAACAAATGGGATTATCAGAGAAAGCGAATTAATCCATTTAATTCAAGATGGTATAATATACATTAGGAAGATTTTTGTGAATTTTGAACTTTTGACACACAATTACACTAAAATTAAAAAATATCCAGTTTATAGAGGGAAATTTCTGAAATGTCTACACGCAAAGAAATAGATGTTACCAGGTAACATACTGATGGAACCGTGCATCATCTAATGGTATCCAGTACCATTAGCATGTTATCCGGTAACATCAGTATGTTATCGGGTATAATATTTTTTTCTCCGTGTAGGCTAATATGATTTGCAAACAAGAGCATGTTTTCCAGCAAAGTGACTTATACAAAAATGTTCGTCAATTTATAGTCAGTGCGGTGGAAAGAGAAATTGGAGAAACTGTACTAAAAATGTGTCGTTTTCCGCATGGAAAAGTATACGAAAAATTGTCGACCATTTAATTCGAGACATCCCGGTAATATCATGGAAATCCGTATGGTAATTAATATTAACGCACGTTTTTCTTGGAAAACTCGAATTTTCCAAAAATATTTGAAAAAATATTATACCATACGATTGTGAATTACATATCAGATACTCTCATTTTGCTTGTGTTTTCAATCTCCCTTTCGTTCAGTTATCTCTAATTTATCGCATTTCTAGTTTATTATTTTCTAACGTTTTTCTTCTATAGTAGGAAGTAAAACTCAATTAAGATTTATCTGCAATGAAGTTATGAGTAATGCAAATGTCACAACACTGGAGGAACATTGTTTTCTATCATTTCTTGATCTGTGAAAACAGTATGAGGATCAAACTCAAGAAATTTCATGACCATCATCGGTATTTTCATGTTTTTGGCATTAAAAAAACGTTGAAAAAACATTAGTACTATAAGGGAGTACCTGAAATATGTGTCCAAAAAGTTATATTCATCACGAAAATTAATGAATATAAATTCAAATAATATCGATTTTATTAGTTGAACTAATAAAAATAAGGGATTCAATGATTTGCTTATATATTTTATTTGATGTATTAAAAGTACATGGTTAGCATTTCAAAATGCGATGTTAATTTTATTGACATTTTTCTTCGTTAGAAAAATTCATGCCATGCCATCATGTATTACTAGTATAACCCATTAACGCCCAAACGACATTTTGTTTTGCTCCAATTCAATGAAGTGTTTCATACGAAAATCGAAGTTGATAAAATCCAAAGGAGCATATATTATTTTAAAGGTCACTCTTCAAGATTTCGAGGTCAAAATTGAGTTTCAGTAATCAGGAATTACAATATGGCACCAAACTTTTGAAATATCTTTATTCTTCTGAAATTTTTGAAGTTATTAAAATGTTGGGGTTTTATTGAAACAATGTACAAATGTAGTAAAAATATTTCAATTTTAAGAAAAACGTTTAGATTTATAATCCACATCATTGTAACGAGCTCAAAATGGCGGCCTCACTATGAGATTATTTTAAAAAACGAAAAGTTTTTAAGACAATTTTTATCTAATTTTTTTTTCGATATCTTGAATTACTAAAGAAAAATTCACAAAAAATGTTAACCTATTCTATGGTGAATTCTAAGCGTTTTTGTTTCTTCCAAACTTTATAATTTGTGGGGAAATTAATTTCAAATATTATGTTTAGAATTGTTGTTTGTAACTTTTAAATTGCAGACAACTCAAAATGCTTAGAATTCATCAGAGAAGGCAGTAAAATGTTTTCCGAGTTTTTCGCAAATACTTTAACATTTTGAAAAAAATGCATACATTTGTCAAAATATCATAAATAAAATCTGAAAAAATGCATCCATATTTGTCAATGAATTCTAAAACATTTCAAAGAAATTTTCATTGAAGACATCATTAAAATTCAAATATTTTGACGACTTGCATAGTTTTAATAGAATCCCAATATTTTAATAGTTCAAAATAATTGAGAAGATTAAATATTTTTTTGCAATTTTCGTCACATTTGGTGTATTATTGGAATTCCTGATGGCTGAAACTGAAACTCAATTTTCACCTGATTCTTGAAAAAATAGTATATGATATGAGTGTGGATTAGTGACAAATGACTCGGGTTTTAAAACTCACACACATGCGGTTATCACTAATTTACCACCCTTGTAGCATAATGAAGTATTATTGTACTAATTTTCAGAACCTAATTTCCATGATTATCGTTTAAGATATATAAAAGATACTTTATGTTATTAAGAAGAAGAAAATATATGAGTGTTATATTGCATTTGTAGAATTATTTCTTCGTATCTTTCATATTCTTGGAATAAAATATTGATAAAAGATTGTATATGTTTGAAAATATGAGCAATAAAATATGTTAAAATAAATTTAGGACGCAAAAACAGAAAATTATACAGAAATTTAACAGATAATTCTGCTCTTGTAAGAAAAATCTCCTACTTTTTTTGTTACTTTTTGTTTTAACCGATTGTTTTAAATAAACAGATAATTTTTTATGGACGTTACTTTTGTTTATTTGTCCATTGTTGCATATATAGATTTTCAATACAAATGCTTATGGTAAATTATTCAGAATAGAATATTACACTGTACGACACTGATTTTGCCTTAGACAAGCGATGTATCATTTCTGAAGTATTTTTTTCGTGTTAATAACGGTGGCGCTAGCAGAATTTTTCTATGACATCACATTTTGGAGAAAAATATGGTTATAATTTTAACCTCATTTTTAATCACATTTAACCTCATTTTTCTCCAAAGTGTCACGTAATAGTAAAATTCCGCTAGGGCCATCGTTTTCAGCATGAAAAATACGTCGGAAAAGATACTTCGCTTTACAGGCAGTCAAAAAGTAAAATTTTGTAGGACAGTGTTATTCAGAAAAGCCGACTAATACTGTAATTAATTTACTGATAAGTATATTTCTCATTCATAATCTGGTTCATTAAAAAACACAGAATAGTGTTATAAAGTCTGATGTCGAAATTTTGTATGTAGTCGAATCTTTGTTTTTCTAACTTTAGAAAGTATTCATTTTATAGTAACTGTTTTGAATTTAACGTAACTTAAACCATCTCCAACTTTACGGACTCATAACGGACTGCATAAAATGAAATATTATAAAAAGTGGTTTTAGATAAAAAAGGGGAACATTCAACATAACATTCGTAGAATACAAGTATCATACTTCTCAACTTCAATTCTGTAATTTTTGAAAATGTGTATTAAACTTCTGAGTTTGCAGTGAATAGTCACTGATTTCCAACATAAAAATATACCCTGATTGAAACAATGGTGGATTTATCTCTGGTAATCAAAGGCTTTGATACTGAATTTGAATTTGCTATGGAGGGTCATATTTTATCCATTAATTTGTCTTATTCAAAATATTATACTTTGAAATAATATTTGCTTTTACGAATCTTTGTTGTTCCAACTTTAGAAAGTATCCTTTATTGTAGTATCTGTTTTGAATTACGCATGATTTGAAATGTCTCCTATTTGACGGACTCATGACAGTTAAAGTTGATGATTCATGGTTACGTATTTTCCTAAAGCCATAGTTACAAATCTATGGAAATTGAAAAACAAACCTCGATTTTTTAAATCTTTAAATGTACCTACCAATTTTCTTTATATTTGAATTTTTCTTTATTCATCTCTATTTTTGTTGAAATGATATGTTTTTGTAATGTTATGACTTCTTAACTATTTCATCTTTTCACTTTTAGATGTCTGTAATTTCACTTTATTACAGGTAATTAATTAAATTAATAATTGATGAGTAACAATTTTGGAATTATAATGCTTAAAATTTGCAGCTGTGTTCAATTTCTGTATGAGATAGTTTCAAAGATAACAATGAATATAGACGTTCATTACATGACAGTGATTAACGACGACGTAGGTTAAACTGGTATATATACTGAAAAAAGCAAAGACGTCGAAACCAAACAACTGAAAACAAAATCGGGTTTAAATTAAAATGTACAACAATAAATTAATCAAGTAACAGGAATGATTTCTGTACTATTGTCAATATGAAATAATATTCATTTATTGATAAGAGATATAAAAAAACTTAAAAAGCCGAAATTTATCAATTTCGTCAGTTTTTAAATAATTTTCCCTTTATTACTATTCATCATCATTTTTTACAGCATCATCAGCATGATGAACCCAGTGCTTCGACGTGAATACACTCAGAAATATGAACAAAAAACTGACGTGGAATTACCCAAAATACTCAGATTTGTATCAATCTTTCAAAAAAAAGTTTTCGTTTACAAAAATTTCTAAAACTTTGATGGATCATAACTACCCTTAGTCTCAATGGAAAAAGCTTTTAATATAGTATTTTAAAAACCTTTACCCTGAGCTATGTAAAAATATGATAGAAAATGTTACGTCCATGACCAAAAAAAATAGCTTTTCCATCCACTTTTATGCGTTAAAATAGTTTCATAGTATTCTTACTTAATCTCCATGTTTTTAATTTAATCATACTTTTTATTTTGAACTTATAATAGAATTATACATCAAATAAATATTTTCTTGAACAATATTTAACCCAATAAATTTAAGTAGTTAATCTACGCAAGTTCAACAAACACTATCTTATATTTCTTAAAAGTTTCTATTGAAGATACACAAAATAATTATTTTATGTATTGTTTACTTGGTTAATTAATCAAATATTTAATCATTACAGGTGGTAATAAAAGTTTTCTATTATTTGATTCATGATTACTATATATATTATTTTAAGATTCTTTTCAGTACTACAGCCGTAAAATCGGATTTTGCGGCCTACTTTTAGTCCGTAAAATGAAATTTCACGGATCACGTGTAACATGAATCTGCGCTGTCAAAAACAAAACCCCTACGTACTAAATGCAGTCCGCGAAATCGAATTTTTATAGCTTTGAGTACCGAAAAATAACATTTTACGGTCTTGTATCGAAAAATACTATTATAATTACAAGATAATTTATTGTTCGAAGTATTGAAGATTTCCATACAAATTCAACGGTTTGTAATTTAAAATGAAGAAGATTTTACTTTGATAAAGACAGACAGTCATTACAATATCTTTGAAGAAAGTTTAAAAATGATTAACGATCCGTATAACTGAGAATAGTCAGTCAAAAATCTCTGGAGGATGTACAAAAATACGTTTGTATGAAAACAGGATATTCTTACGTAAAATCTAATTAACGTTGTGTATAATTGTGTATAACTATTGTAATATAAATTATCAAATTTAATCTTGTTATTCGAATCATTGCAGCAGCTACTTGTTTTGAATTCGACGATTACTGTTGTGTAATTTGAAAATTTACAAAAAGAAAATGAAGTTTGTAAATTAAATTGCTCGAGATCAATTTCAGTTTCATTTTTTCAGCTAAATTAATATCATAAATGTTTTTTTCTTCATCTAAGCAGGACTTAAACTGTGACCACGATCTAATAGCCCTATGTTATTAGGTTCTTGTGTAATGGCTCTCTTCTGCTCATACATTCTCCTCTTTAGTGGTCTTTTGGTATGTTCAAAGTACACACCGTAGCCCGTTTCACACAGAATTTCGTGTAAAATTAATTTCATTTTCGAGTTCATCTTTACCTTATTATTGTTTTATTTTAACATTTGGATAATATTGCTACGATAAATTAATGAAAAATACTAAAGGAAACCTATAATGACAAAAAATTACAACAGCAGTAACAAAATGACACGTACTGTTAGTAGCACTAAGGCAATGCATTTCCGGTCTTTTAATCTTATACCACTGTCACGTAGGATGCAAATATTAAAACATTCCGATGATCTATTGTTTGCAACAGAAACATTTTGAGAAAATTGAAAGAAACAACTATCATTCATGATATTTGCCAGCTTAATTAGAATTAAATTCAAAGAACTTTGAAAAGTCTTTTCTTTTTTGAACTAGGAAAATGTGTCACAGTTAGCTATTCTTTCAATAATTATCTTCTATTGTTTCGTTTTCTCTGTTAAACATTATTTAATTATGATGAATTCATTAATAATATCTGTATGAGCTTGAAAATTATTTAAATACTTGATAAATATTTAGTTTCGATACGTTCTTTTATGTCTTTCATCAATAAATGAATATTTGTTCGTATTTACAAAAGTTTAGAAATCATTCGTGTTATTTGATTCTATTGTTGTCTTTGAATTTCTCATATCGATAAATATTCCAGTTTAACCTACATCATCGTTTATTTTCGTATAATTAACGTCGATATTCTTATCGTTGACGCTATCTCATACTAAAAATTAACGCAACTGCAAAATCTAAGCATTAAAATGTCAATATTATGTACTCATCAGTTATTAATTTATTCAATTACCTGAACCCTGGTAGAAATTTGTCTATTTTTTCTTATACTGACCATTTCCCCGATACCTTTAACATGGTAAATAAAAATTTTATACAAGAATTGTACAAAAAATGTTTTCATTTCTACTCTAATAATAAAATATCCTGCAATTATTACAAATGATCCGGGCAATTTCATTTTACGGACTAAAAGTATGCGGATTTAACGGCTATAGTACCGAAAAGGGTATATTAAAATAATACACATAGTAATCATGAATCAAATAATAGAAAACCTTTATTACTACCTGTAATGATTAAATATTTGATAAATTAACCACGTAAACAATACATAAAACAATTATTTTGTGTATCTTCAATAGAAACTTTTAAGAAATATAAGATAGTGTTTGTTGAACTTGCGTAGATTAACTACTTAAATTTATTGGGTTAAATATTGTTCAAGAAAATATTTATTTTATGTATAATTCTATTATAAGTTCAAAATAAAAAGTATGATTAAATTAAAAACGTGGAGATTAAGTAAGAATACTATGAAACTATTTTAACGCAAAAAATTGGGTGGAAAAGCTATTTTTTTAGTCATGGACGTAAAATTTTCTATCATATTTTTACATAGCTCAGGTCAAGGGTTTTTAAAATACTATATTAAAAGCTTTTTCCATTGAGACTAAGGGTAGTTATGATCCATCAAAGTTTTAGAAATTTTTGTAAACGAAAACTTTTTTTTGAAAGATTGATACAAATCTGAGTATTTTGGGTAATTCCACGTCAGTTTTTTGTTCATATTTCTGAGTGTATTCACGTCGAAGCACTGGGTTTATCATGCTGATGATGCTGTAAAAAATGATGATGAATAGTTATAAAGGGAAAATTATTTAAAAACTGACGAAATGGATAAATTTCGGCTTTTTAAGTTTTTTTATATCTCTTATCAATAAATGAATATTGGTTCGTAATGAGATTATTAAAGAAATCATTCGTGTTACTCGAATAATTTATTGTTGTACGTTTTCATTTAAAACCGATTTCGGATTCAATTGTTTGGTTTCGACGTCTTTGCTTTTTTATATCGATATATATTCTAGCTTAACATACGTCGTCATTAATCATTGGCATGTAATTAACGTTTATATTTATTGCTATCTTTAAAACTAATACATACAAAATATAAGACAGCTACAAAATCTAAGCATTCAAATTCCGAAATTTTTACACATCTGTTATTAATTTAATTAATTATCTTTAATAAAATGAATTTACAGATATCTAAAAGTTAAAAGATGAAATAGTTAAGAAGTCGTAATATTACAAAAACATACCATTTCAACAAAAACGCAGATGAATGAAGAAAAATTCAAATATACGAAAATTAGTACATTTAAAGATTTTAAAAAATCAAGGTTCATTTTTCAATTTCGATAGATTTGTAACTATGTTTTTAGGAAAATACGTAACCATGAATCATCTACTTTATTAGACTGTTATGAGTCCGTTAAATAGGAGACATTTCAAGTCATGCTTAATTCAAAACAGATACTACAATAAGGATACTTTCTAAAGTTGGAACAACAAAGATTCCACTACATCAAAAGCCACAAACTCTTGATTAACACCAGACTTTATAACACCATTCTGTGTTTTTTAATGAACCCGATATTAGGAATTTATACAATATCGACCAAGACTTTTTATTTATAATGTGATCGAAAATATATTTGTTATATATAGATAATCTTGTAATTCATTAACGCAGTTTTCAACGTGTTACTAAATAACCTAATACGATATCTAGTTGTCATTCGGGACCAAGAACAAGAGTATTCAAGACCATGAATATTTCAAGTTTAATATTAGCTATTTCAAACGTTATCTCTTGCAAATAAGGCAAATATCAACATTTTACACGCCTAAAGTATGTATGAAGCAGATTAATTTAAAACAATTATTTAACATAACTAAACAAAGTTATGACGATTACTCGATAACTGGCTTATTCAAACAATTTGTAACCAATAGGAATGGTAACTTTACGTCTTTTCGTTTATGCAATTATTGTTTCAAGTTATAATATTTTGAATAAAACAAATTAATGGGTAAATGATAACCCTCCCAAGTTTTCAAATTGGAATTAAGTATCAAAGTCATTGATTACCAGAAAAAAATTAACCAAAAATTAATGTTGCCATCGGTGTTTATTTTTTTTATAGGAAATCAGTGACTATTCATTGAAAATCCAAAAGTTCAATACACATTTTCAAAAATTGCCGTATATTAAATCAAATAATTAACGTCTTCATAATTATGATACATTTATTGTCCAGAGGTTACGTTCAACCTATGATCGAACATTTTCATCTAAAATTACTGTGTGTAATAATTAATTTTGCACATTAAAGTCACAGTTAAAAGTGTAAATACGATCAAAAATTGTAACAATAAGTAAACTTTAAAAAAATCCTTTGAAATAAAATATTTACTTGATATCTTAAAAACTAAACAACTTGACATAACAAACAAGTTAATGATGTCCAATTCTGTCCACTGATATAATATTCAATATAGAAAATAAAAACAAAAATCTGAATTATTAAATTATTTATAGATACACCGTCACGATGGTAACTTTCTAAAATATTTCAAATTATCCAAACGATTAATCCAAACATTTAAAATATTGTAACTTCTATATTTACCTGATCTCATGACTCGACTGTTCCTGCCGCTCCTTTTTCTTCTGCTCCGTTTCTGCGACAATTTTATGGTAAAAATCTTTCCACATCGCCTCTTCATCCATTTTTTATAAAATTAAAACTATCACAATATCATAAACATAAAAATATAATTTAATTAAATAAAAATTTGAATATAAACACTTAAAAAGTAATTAAAAAATCGCCACGACGATGCGAATCCTTGGAGCGACGATTCGTGAATCACAAATCATAAATGAGGTTTGTTGCAAATCCCCGCTCATTCACATGTTGCGACACTATTCGTATGCAAAGATCACTCATTTATAATTTTTCAGAATTCAAAAAAATCGATCGATGATCTATATGGATCCGGGGTGGATTTAGATCCGCGAAAGCCGGCCGGGAAAACGAACGATAAGAGTGATAAAGGAAGCGCCTTGGCTGTTTTGAGATTTTAACAATAACGATGACAGATCGATCGCACCGTACCGGCTGATTTTCATAGACTATGTAGGGAGACCGACCTTCATGTTCCATTTTACTTGAGACTTACCTTGGAAAGTCACACCCATTGCTGCAAGATGGCGACACTTGGTCTTTCTGGAAGTTGACTTGCAAGTTACCTTTCGATTCGAAGTCGAGTTCACAAGTAACTAATAGTAAGTCGGTCCTCGAGATGATCTTATAAATCGAGATCGTAGTTTTTACGATTACGTCATTGGTGTAATAACAAGTAATTATAGGATGAAAACACATCAGGTTTTTAGGAAACCCCTTTTAGCATTTTCCTTTACAGGTTTTCCCACGATGCGTATTCACCAATGGAGATAATTAAAACAATCACAGCGATACCCGATTATGAATATTTAATATAATCAGTATTTGCGATCTAAATCAGTAAAAAATATTCGAAGAATAAAAAGAAAAACATCGTTCGATAACCCTAACTATATTGGTGTCTTATGAAAACATGAGTTAGAACTAGAAACATTATTAACGTCTATCTGTTAAAAATATCAATTTTCGATCATCCCAGGGTACTTTTTTTTAGTAATAATAGATGGCAGAATTTAATTACTATTATCATTTTTTGTTCTCATTAAAGTTTAGAAGAGGAATCCGGAATGTTTTTGTAGAATTATTTTGATATCTTTATTTCTTTTTTATGTTTTCTCCACATTTTACTAAAATACATAAAAAACGCGTAATTCCAAGTACTTTATTCCTAATTTTGTTTAAAAAAAGATTCAAAATTGTTTGAGTCTGAAAAACTATACATTTATCTGTTTTCTTTCACAATTTGAAACAAATAAAAATTCGTTATTTGAATTAGTGATTTCACTGCTAAATCAGCGACTTTTAGTGAGTTCGCTGCATAAATTGTGAAAATGAATTGGTTAATACATATGTCAATATAGGTCCAATGACACGTACATTGTTTAAATTAATTAATTAACAATCACTTCATCATAGATTAATTACAAAGTCGTGAATTTGTATGCATAGTTTTATTGCACGTACTGTCAGCAAATAGTATATCTCTTTTATATTAACATAGTCTTATATTATATGCTTTTAATATGATCTACACTGTAAAACGTGCCTTTACCATATACTATCTGTTACCTGTTAAATAGGTATTGTATAGATCTTACTTTCTAAATTTGAATTAGTTAAAAAGTACTAATTAAAAAACGAAAAGTGCGCCATTGATTCAATTAGTAAACTTTTTTACTAATAAACAATTAAAATCTACTAATATATTACTAATTCTAAAACCAACTAAACTAAAATATTCAATTTCTACTTGTCGTGTAGTAATATTGTATTAATAAATGTTTTTTACTATTGTCCCGTAAATAATTACTAATTGATAGTAAGCCACTTTTCACTTTAGATTTAGTAGTTTTCAGCTGATTTAGATTTAGAGAGTAAAAGAATGTATTCTAACTTAACCTAAGAAGCGTTTTTAATCAATTCAATTGTGACATGATTTTCACTTAGAAAATTGCTTTTAGTTGGAAGATAAAAGTCGAAAACAAACTGATGGCTGTCCCTTTATGAAAA
Source organism: Trichopria drosophilae (assembly GCA_030407085.1). Lineage (NCBI taxonomy): Eukaryota > Metazoa > Arthropoda > Insecta > Hymenoptera > Diapriidae > Trichopria > Trichopria drosophilae. The sequence goes on along the minus strand of CM059583.1, from coordinate 188,612,044 downwards.
AACGGGATACATAGGCGATTCTCTGGTAACTGTTTGACGTATTTAGAATAAATGAATTTAACCGTACAAATCGTTTGCTTATTTATCTTTTTGGTGTCATGTAGAATCACTGTTTAAAATGAAACTGCTACAAGATTCATATTACAGAAATGACACGCATACTTAAACATGTCGACGCCACAGGAGTTACCAAAAATCTACGATAATAACAATATTTTTACATGATAAATATACAATTTATATCACAAATATTATTTCTACAGTCCAAATAGGTTTTTTAATGACGAGTAAATATAAATTGAGTGGTTTTAGGTGTAGTATATAAATAAAATAGTATCAAAACACAATTATTTTTAAGAGAAATTAATATTCTCTAGGCTTATGGAATTATTCAATTATAATATTAATCTCCATAATAAAATATTTTACTTCGTTAAGAATTTAATAATCAACTCAGTTACTCTATGAATCGGTGAAAATTTCGCCAAATACGTCAGCGAAAACAATTTTCAGTCAATTTCACTATTTAACCTGTCGAAATATTGCATTTACTGAAACTCCTGCAGAACTCAACTCCATGTTTTTAATCTCCATGTTTTTAATTTAATCATACTTTTTATTTTGAACTTATAATAGAATTATACATCAAATAAATATTTTCTTGAACAATATTTAACCCAATAAATTTAAGTAGTTAATCTACGCAAGTTCAACAAACACTATCTTATATTTCTTAAAAGTTTCTATTGAAGATACACAAAATAATTATTTTATGTATTGTTTACTTGCTTAATTAATCAAATATTTAATCATTACAGGTGGTAATAAAAGTTTTCTATTATTTGATTCATGATTACTATATATATTATTTTAAGATTCTTTTCAGTACTACAGCCGTAAAATCGGATTTTGCGGCCTACTTTTAGTCCGTAAAATGAAATTTCACGGATCACGTGTAACATGAATCTGCGCTGTCAAAAACAAAACCCCTACGTACTAAATGCAGTCCGCGAAATCGAATTTTTATAGCTTTGAGTACCGAAAAATAACATTTTACGGTCTTGTATCGAAAAATACTATTATAATTACAAGATAATTTATTGTTCGAAGTATTGAAGTTTTCCATACAAATTCAACGGTTTGTAATTTAAAATGAAGAAGATTTTACTTTGATAAAGACAGACAGTCATTACAATATCTTTGAAGAAAGTTTAAAAATGATTAACGATCCGTATAACTGAGAATAGTCAGTCAAAAATCTCTGGAGGATGTACAAAAATACGTTTGTATGAAAACAGGATATTCGTACGTAAAATCTAATTAACGTTGTGTATAATTGTGTATAACTATTGTAATATAAATTATCAAATTTAATCTTGTTATTCGAATCATTGCAGCAGCTACTTGTTTTGAATTCGACGATTACTGTTGTGTAATTTGAAAATTTACAAAAAGAAAATGAAGTTTGTAAATTAAATTGCTCGAGATCAATTTCAGTTTCATTTTTTCAGCTAAATTAATATCATAAATGTTTTTTTCTTCATCTAAGCAGGACTTAAACTGTGACCACGATCTAATAGCCCTATGTTATTAGGTTCTTGTGTAATGGCTCTCTTCTGCTCATACATTCTCCTCTTTAGTGGTCTTTTGGTATATTCAAAGTACACACCGTAGCCCGTTTCACACAGAATTTCGTGTAAAATTAATTTCATTTTCGAGTTCATCTTTACCTTATTATTGTTTTATTTTAACATTTGGATAATATTGCTACGATAAATTAATGAAAAATACTAAAGGAAACCTATAATGACAAAAAATTACAACAGCAGTAACAAAATGACACGTACTGTTAGTAGCACTAAGGCAATGCATTTCCGGTCTTTTAATCTTATACCACTGTCACGTAGGATGCAAATATTAAAACATTCCGATGATCTATTGTTTGCAACAGAAACATTTTGAGAAAATTGAAAGAAACAACTATCATTCATGATATTTGCCAGCTTAATTAGAATTAAATTCAAAGAACTTTGAAAAGTTTTTTCTTTTACTGAAACTCCTGCAGAACTCAACCCTAATGCTCACTATTGCTCTGGTTCTTCAGTTGTACATTCTTTGTAAACCGATCACTGAATATAACTAGTGATTTGCTTTTCATCCTATACATAAAACTGAACATCTATATACAATTTGAATAAAGTAGATTTTAAAGCTGTAAGAACTTTATTCTTCGAAATTGAGCAGGTGCTTTTTGCGTTTTCATAATCCCATTTGACTACCACAAGTTGCCCATGCAAGCATGAAATTCTAGATACTGGAAACGCCACCGAAAAATTGAATAATAGATCTGTTCCAGGCATGTATCTAATGTTTATCGTAATTGTTCATTTTTAACCTTAAAAGCTTTAAGCTTTAGGGGAGTATACAAAGTTATATTAACTAAGTTTGTATCATAGAGTTTGCTTTAATTTACTTAATATATTAATTACACTAGAAAATTAGCTTCTATTTACCACACGCAACACGCGAAAAACTATTAAGTATTTATGGCAATTAAAATACTTTTAATAGCGTTGTGTATTACTTAAGATGAGTAGAAGCTGATTTTTTAGCGCAAACAGTCCATTCAGTCGAGTTTAGCTAAATTCGCTGAATTGATCAGTTAGTAAGCACCATATTCCAGCAAAAATCACGTGATTTCATTTCACTGGATTTAGTCCAATTCGCTGAATTATTCAGTAAATAGGCACTGTTTTCCAGTGAAAACCACTGTTTACCAGCACAAAGCATATGGTTTGATTCTAGTGATTTTAGTGAAAGTTGCCTAATCTACCAGTTAGTAAATACTACTGGATCAATCGGTGAATAGGTGATTTGAAGCGGCAGAAATGTGATTTCATTTCAATGATCTTCCAGCCAATTCAGAAGAGTTCGCTGTTTAAATCAGTGTCTAATGGATGATTCTTAGCGATCGCAAATGCGCTTTGTGAATTAGCGACTATGAACTGTCAATTAGTAGTTTTTCGCTGATTCAGATTAACAGATTAATTACTCCATAGAATTAACAGACTATTTATAGTTAAATCGAATGAATCGAACTACATTAATAATATACATAGTCTAACTTATTAAGTAACCTTATTTAATTAATCTAATTTATATAATTATATTACACAAGGAAAAGTATCTTTTACCTTATTAGAATTTTTATACAAAGTAAAAGACTTTTACATCTCAGCGCAGCCATATTTCTTTTACGGGCTATAAAAAATTATTTAAAAGACACTGTCCTATAGCTGGTAAAAGTCACGTTTCTCGGTGTAATAATGACATATAAATTATTTACTTCTATTTTATGAACTGCGCAATTGGTGTCCACATGGGTAAAAATTTGTGAACATTCTAATTTTTTAATTTGTTAAATACTGTGTCAAATTTCTGAATTCATTGATGATTAAAAAAAAAACTAATAGGACATCTTTTAAAGTGAAAAACTATAAATAACAGCATGCAGTTTTACTTCACGTATTATATTCTGTAAGTTATCATAAATTTATAACAATACCGACTCCTTTCGCCATTTTTATACGTTTTATACGGGTGCGGGTCAAAAAGCCGACAGTCAAAAAACCGACACTTCAAAAAATGACGGTTCGATGTCATTCTTGCTTGTCGATGTGCCTAATTTAATCGGCTTTTTGACTGTCGACTTTTCGACTGTCGGCTTTACGACTGTCGGCTTTTTGATTTGTCAGTTTTTTGACCAACACCCATAATTTATAGAAAATAGCTAAAAGTGAACCGCTGCTTTATGCATGCAAATACTATAATACTCACATTATGTTACACATTTCATTAAATAAGACTGACAATTAGCTAAGTTACGTTATAATTATAATCCTTAAATGGCACACAGGATCCGAAGGCCCATAAAAATTTGAATGACCTATTTTCCAAATAAAAATGGAACTCATAGGTTCCTGTGAGTGCATGTAAGAGTGTGAACTATTTTGCACGCTTGTCACTGTTTTGAAGATTTCAAAGATCAAGTAGGGTCCAAAATATCCCCGTGTATCTTCAACGTCCTTTTTTTTGTTTAAATAGTGAAATACTTGTTGTTTATTGTTTGTGATATTTACCAATATTGAAGATAAATATCGTTACTAAATTTTGGTATATTATGCAGGTAGATCTGGAATAATCAAGACAACAACAGTCATTAAAAATAAAGTGGTTATTATAAGCGATCACAAGATGACAAATGTGCGGCATTCCCCACCACTCAGTGTAAAAAATTAGTTATTTTTTGCATTTCTTCGTGATACATTGTATTTTATACTTAACTGGGTATATTTTCTATTATTAACAAGTCGCACTTTACATTGTAAAATAAATACCTTTTATTAAACAATTCAATATAATTTTTATTTTTTCTTTAAAATACAATATTTTAAAAGTACTGTGCTGTACTCAATTTTTACAACACAATATTAAAAATTAAACATTTGTTACTAAATTCTTTATGGAAATCTATATTTTCAATTCTTTTGCAAACTGTTTTCGTTATACAATACGCACATTGAAATTTGAACCATGTAAGCATTTTAAACAGCTTCTATAGCCTTGAATATTACATAAAAAAGTCCACATAAATCAATCTAAAAAAATAAAACAATTGGGAGACATTTTCCATTATGTGACGAATACGTACTCATACACTGAGAGTGCATCGTCAAAGAAATACCTACGTTATAAGATTCCTTAACAAATTGCAAAATAGCTGAATGTTATAACACAAATTTCGTTAATTAAATCATATTCGTACAGAAAAGATAATATTAAATACTCAGTAATAGCATATTCCCCATCAACAAGTAACATGTAATGCTGGAAATGAAGATAAAATATTTATATATACATGTATTACCTTCAAAATTGGATACTATTTATAGTATTAAAGCATGTGTCAATTACCTCAAATCATATTATATAATATTATGAGTAGCATCTAATACCCTACAGAGAGATGAAATGGTTAATGGATCCATTAAAAGACGACACACGTATATCATGTATAACATATAATAATAGTAGATTTAATAATATAAATAATTGTTGATTGTTTGTTAATTTTACACAATTCATAATATTGTAAAATATATCATATAGTAACTATTTTTATTATGCCGAGAGATTTTTTTCGATTAAACTATTTTAGTAATATATTTTATAAATCTATTTTACTACTCTAGAAAATTTTAAGTGATTATTTCACAGTGATACTGCGGTACATTTGAGGTTATGTACTGTACTATATATTTAAAGATCGGGATATAGTAAACAAAACAATATTATTGTTCACTGTAGACATAGTTAACTTAACTATTTTTTGTAATCCGGTATTTTACATCTATAAAATGGTTGAATTAGCTATATATTTTATCTACTAAATACTATTTCAACGACTTATAAATTAACATCAGCTTTTCAGATGTGATCATTATTAAATCAAACTTGATAAAATGTTTCAAATGTCAAATTTTTTTTAATCGATTCAATTCGACAGAATGTGAAATCATCAAAATGTAGTTACATAATAAAAAGTATGAAAGTTCTATAATAACTAATTACAAGATGACAACTTCCAAATTAGGTCATATTATTACATGATCTTTAATAGTCTTGCTTACCCATGAAGTCTTAAAGTAACTGCGAATTCCCGCCAGGTAATCCGACCTTCGGGATTTTCCGCAGTTAAGATCGGTACAGCTAAGAGGTTTTTAATTCTTTCATTCCAGTATGTAAATTTCATTATATTGGACAAGAATTTTGAAGAAGATGACATTGAGTCTTATAATTGTCCCTGTACCATTTCTATCTCAATTTGAAGTAATCAAAACATTTACGAGTTGACATTTTATTTCAACATTTTTTTTAGATTCCATCCGCATGATTTCATGATGCATACTGTCACTTGTTCAATAGTAAGTGCTATAGCACGTGGAAAATGATCATGAATCAGGTTTCAATCTATTCCATGTCGTCTGTAGTATGTTCCCATGTGTATTCCCTATGGTCATCGCACATATAGATGATAGATGGGGCGCCAAAATTGCGTATGCCATTTCTGTATGGGAATACTATAAATGAATTCTGTAGGGAATATTCTCCAATTTGACAATTGCATTCAATAATTTACTGGAGTTTTTTGTGAATCATTTATGGCAACGAACACTCGTCCATCGTTGGACGATCACATATGATTATTCTATATATAAAATAAATATAACAACTGGTATAAAAAAGAAAACTTGTATCTTCGTTAAATCAAGTTTGAGATTTCCTATTCACTTTGTCAACCTGCAATTATTAATATAAGAATAAACTTTATGTAGTCGCTAATAACCAAGCAGGTGGATGCGACTTAAAATAAATAAATAACAAAAAAAAATGTTAGAGGGCGAAGATATTGAAGCTACCGTCTTCAAAAACGAAGCAAAATATGAGTTTAAAGTTTCAATTGAGAAATGGAGCTTTTTTTCGTTTACATCTTGTATAAAAAAAGCGAATATCAATGTAAAAAATAGACATTTCCCTATACGAAAATTGGATCCTTAAAAATAAAAGTTGTCCATAAAACCGGTTGTAAAATACGTTAGTAACTGCGGCCTCTATTACTGCAATGATAATCCACTAAGAAATGGTTACCTGACAAAAGTACGTAAATAAAAAAACACTACAAAAGGACACAGCGACAAAAAAGCACTGCGAAAAGTGACAAATAAATATACCAACATGCCTACCCACAAAGTAACCTGTGTATGGGGGACTTGCCCCCAACCCTTTCTGGGTAAAAACAACCGACACACTCACATGTAACAGGGCCCAAATCCATTAGAATGCGAACTAATATAATAACTTAATTCAAAAATGTATTAACATGTATTAGAATTTAAAATAATTTTTTTCATTACTTAAATATTAATGTGCAAATTAAAAAAAAATATATTCTGTGCTTTTTATCCTGTCACCCTAATGTATATTCTGTAATAATGACATCACAGTACATTACTTAGCCCGCATTAATGACCACAGTTAGTATACTTTCTGGAAATTCAACAATTTATTCGAAAAAATCATGCACTAGGGGTAACTGGAGAATTCTGTTAGGCCCACATTTTTCGAACTTTAAAGAAATTCCTTGAAAAAACTTAACATCTCCTAACTATATATTTTAACTTTTAAACGGGATTAATAAGGTATGATTTGAATACGACCTTAAGAAATAATAAATATATTAAAAAAGTTTATAGAGAATCGTTAAAGTATCAAAATATAAGTTTTTGGAAAAAGTAAGAATATATTTTACTCTTTTGAAATTAAAAAACCAGCTTTATGAAATAAGTGGTTAACTACTTGTTCCAAACATTCTTAGTAATAAACAGTATTGAACATACCACTTTTAAATCGCTATTCTTTATATAAAATAAGACTTTAGATTCGTCATTGATTAAATTTTTAAAAAGTCATAAAAGTCAACAAAAACAGTAATATTTCAAAACAGCATCATGCACTACAAAACATTCGTCAATATATAACTTCACCCAAGATGTGTCAGGGTCATGACACTAGAATAGTTGTCGAACAATTTTGAAAGTTTCTGATACGTTCATATCTGCACATAAGTTTGGGACGAATATTGTTCTATATTGTACTTCCACAGAACTTACCCGGTGAGCTTAAAAATAAACGTCGAATGTAACTACCACGTAGATAACACAATCATTGAAAATCACTTACTCAACTGCAAACACAGAAAGAAGTAAAAGGTTGCATTAACAAATTACGTATTAACAAATTTTCCACTAATATTCTCAGGTTTGTTTTCGTTAAAATAATTTGTTAAATGTATAATTGTTGTTTGTTATAAATGCAAAATAACCTTTGCTATATTGGCAATGCTCATTTGTGACATAAAAATTGTCGAAGTGATACAATTTCATATTGATACCCAAACAAACCATTAAAAAGGTATTGCCGACAAAATAAAAAAGCCATTTTTGTTTTTTTTTAGACGCTGCCATATAAAAACAAATTCCTTACATTAAGAATTCCCCCGAAAAGAATTGCCATCCATGGAATTATAGCAAAATAAAATCAAAGGAATGTAAATGCATCGAGTACAAGATCAGATCAATATTACTATTGCATACAAATACAATAACTCCATGACTGATTCGGCAACTTCAACCCTTACCACCAAAAATAAAAAAGAAAATGCCGCAGGGACAAAAATCACGTGGTGTGTAAAAAACCTGTACACGTGTGCGGTTCTAATAAAGTTTCATAAGAAAGATTAATAGGAATAACAAATTTAAGAAATAAGATAAGAAAAATTTAAAAGATATATCTCTTCTCGAAGTTGGAAGAATTGTTAAAAAGACTTGTTACTATGATCAGAAGAGGTGATGCAGTCATTAAGGATAACCTGAAAAAAATAATTTGGGAGTATCATAAGTGTAAACGAAACTCTACAAAAGAAACATGCATTATTTAGTTTGTCAGTTAACCCTTTGCGGCACACATTTTTCTGATGAACCATTTTTCATGAAAATGGGTACTCGAAGGTTTTTGGAGTCGCTGATTACGAATCTGAACTGAGATTTTGAAAATTCAAAATCTGAAATAGTACTTTTCGGTCCTAGGCCATAAAGTTCAATTTTACGGACCGAGTGGAGATCGCACAATCTCCGAACCGAGGTCGTAAAATTTTACTAACACTATTTTTTGATACACTGTTCACAAAAGTAGGCACTTTACCGACTGTTTTTAGTCCGTAAAGTGCAGAGATCAGTCCGTAAAGTGTGCTTTACAAGGAGTCCGTAGAGTGTCTACTTTACGGACACGTGTATCAAAAAATAAATTTTGATATCTGACGTCCCCCGAGTACCTAGTTTCATCGAGCATCAAGTAACTTTTTTCATTTTTGACGGACATCTTTTTTTCACCATTTTCCGCATTCCGCCATTTTATATTTTCAAAATATGAGTTCAGATTCGTAATAAGCGACCCCTAAAACCTCCGGGTACCCAGTCTCATCTCGATTCAGTATGTTTTGTATTTTGGTCGGCCATATTGTATCCACCAATTTGAATTTCCAGAGTCTGAGTTGACATTCGTAATCAGCGACCCCAAAAACCTCCTAGAACCCAGTTTCATCTCGATCCAATTGAACATGTGGTAGCGATAATGATATTAAATCAATAGTGATATAAATCCAATATTAAACATTTCTTTAATTCCAACTTAAATCGGATTTACAAAAAAAAACCTGGCGAAAATGCATTATTTCGTCTTTAAAAGCTCAAATTTTCAAATGAATTCCGATGGCCTCTATAGTGGTTATAATATAATATATATAATATATAATATCGAATATAGAGTTAATAAACTTATGACATTGAATAGCGAAGAAACCAAAACTTTCCCAAACTATAAGTTCTTCAGAATCAGCAAAACCTTACCAATAAACTGGTAATCAACCACATCAAGATTATATATTGACCCTTTCAGGAACGTCCAGGACTCACCAACGTAACCTCTACAACAATCCTAGGTCAATCGAATAAAAAAAAATAAATTTACCTTCCAAGATTATTACATTCATCATCAGTTACTCTTACTCAATGACATATACCCATATAACCATTCCTTAGGTTGGCAAACAAAATTATCAGCCCACCTGTCAGGTACATCGGTCATGATTTACATATTTGTAATCTCGTAACTCGATTGGTTTTATATTAACAATTCATATTTGTTTATTCAAATATGGAAACAATACAGTAAAACGGTCAAATACAAAAGATTCCGATTCAAAAGCATCCCCGCCTCCCGTTTTTTCTCTGATATCATTTCAGGGTAAACCTTGGAATGAGGAGCCCATTCGAAATCGAAAAATCGACAAGGTACATTTATTGTATTTTTTCTTCCTGAAAACGAATATAACAATAGAAATTGGCGTTCGAAAGTATCTTGGCCGCCACATTAAAAAAATAGGCCAAAAATTCGATTTTTTTTAGTCTTTTGCATTTATTCAGAAAAGTAAAAATCGAATGAAAAAATGGATGAAACGAAAGTTGTAGGAAGCGACCCCGACTATTAGATGGTGACTTCGGTTGATATGTACCTGCATGGTTGCAGGTTAGGCTAGTATAAAAAAGAGAGGTTTCTCGCATTGTCTTTGAAATTCACAATTTACTATATGGGTCATTCTCCAGAAAAGCGTAATTTTATATCCCCAGGTAATAGTTTATCCAAATAATGGAATTTATTCTCTAAAAATTTTTTTTTCTTCCGCCTTATACTTTTATGTAAACATTGCACAAGAGATAATTTGTTCAAATTGCATGATAAAATTTTCACGTACTGCTAGAGGTCCGAAATGTAAGCCTCCTGACTTTCCCCAGGTATGAATAACAAGTTTTCGATGATTCTCTGTCGTTCTCTTTCATGTGAATGATTACATTTGTTTAAAAGTGGTTATGATCTGTTTTACTTATAACAAACAATTAGTGCTGTGAAAATTTCACTATAACGTTCCTGAAAATTGTTATAGCTTTGTAAAATGTGTCCCCATGTTTTAAAAAATAAATCTAAGTACAGAATACATGCCATTTCCAGTACAAAAAAAAATTAAATGTGGAAGACAATCGTTCTACAATTTCGATTACTTTAAGACTATGGATTGTGTGTATAATATTACTGATTTCAAAACTAATTTAAACCCAAATTTAGTAATATTGTTAGAACTAAGGCCAGTACGTTTATTCCTTGTAAGCCTCCTGTCATATTTGCGACGCTAATTTAGCATGTTAAGAAAGCGAGTAAGATCTTAAAATATAAAGAAAAGATAAACTCTTACGCCTGAAGTGCATTTGACCGAAATTTATTTTGTTCTTATGCATAACATGTTAACTTGGTTAATACGTTGACATGTAAGCTCCCCTGTCATATAAGCCTCTTGGACAATTGTAGTGATTTACGGAAGTTCCGTTGTTATTAGTGATAAAACGAATTTTTATTGACCTTAACATCAATTTTCTTAACTACTTTGAGTATTAAACGCGCATCATCAGTAATATGCGATAATCAAAACTTTTTTTTACATCGCTAAAATAACTAAACATATCAATTTATAATTTTCCATAATAATTTTAACTGTTTTGAGTTTTATAAAATAAATATTATTAAGTTACTATTTTTATTCTTACTCTTTATGAGTCACTCATTCGCTAATAGTGAACATTTCGCCATTTTTATATAAAATTTCCATTAAAAAATTAAATTACTTGCTTGCTATAATCTTTTATTTTGTAGAAAAAAAATACGTCGATTTTACACTTTTTCGAAGAATGACCCATATCAGGGTGTGCTTGCGTGTTGTGGGGGGGGGGGGGGGGTCCGTCCCCCAGATCCGCCTCTTTTCTACTATCCTAACCTCCAACCACACCGGTGTGGGTGATAATCGAACCTGCGATATGAATGAACTGAGGTTGGAGGTTAGGATAGCAGAAAAGAGGGGGGTCTGGGGGATGCGGCCCCCTTATGGTGTTTAACTACCTTGAGCAGACCCTTAGAAATACTTTATTTCATCGCAGTAAAAAATACAATAAATGAAAAATGTTATTGAAATATGTTATATACATATTACAATAACATCCAGTTATATTTGTATATCACTAACTCCATTTCGTAACGTAAATTCAATCGACGTCAACTGATCGGCGTCATCACTGCTCGATTCGGTTTCTATATACAAGCCCGGACAATTGTATTTTTACCAATATATAAATAACTCCGGAGTAAAAATGAATAAAACCTCCAAGTAGCATCGCGTTAAAATCGCTAAGAACCATACGAAAACGTTCCTACACTAATACGGCTATATTATACACTCTGCTAAGAACTAAAAATATAATGTTCTCTCAACTATTCTAAATAATAATAATAATAAAAAATCAAAGCGCAATAATTTAAGCAAATAATAGAAAATTATTCTTTCATTTCAATATTATGTTAAGTAGATATACCGTGAATGTACAAAATAACGTAATTATTATTTAACACTCGCACAAATTCTCTTGGAAAAATGGACAGTCTTAAAATATTTTTACTTGCATCGGATTATTCAGATGGTAATAAAAAAATCATTCTAGAGTTATGTCTCGACAATAGATGTCAGCCCTCGTATTAATATTTTATTAATCTACCTGCCGTCGGTTAAGTAGAAATTTTCACGTATTGTGGAACACAATTCAATGAAAATCATTCTATATATCTCATGTAGACGGGATATACTTTGAAAACAGAGAAATTATATAAATTTTATTAAAATAATTAAAAACACATGATTTGACTGTAAGATAATTCTCATTTTCTTTTTGGTTTCGGAAAAAGTCAGTCAATATCTGCATTTTGCAAGTTTATAATTCCCAAAACATGACAGTATGAAGACTTTTCAAATAGAAATTAGCCTATAATATTAAAAATACTAGTCATTTATACTTATAGTTCCTCATGATAAATGGCGGGAAAAATTGTCCCATCTATTTCATTTTCCTGTTTTAAGATAAAAATAAACATGATATTAATATTGAATTGCAAATTAGTAATTAGCAAATTAGTAAATCTGTGTCGATAATTTGCGTAGAATGAGTCGGACTTGATTTATTTGACTAGCTATTAATTGAGGAGTAATTAATGATCGTCAACATTTGTAATTGTAAACAAATTTCGTCGCAATGGCAGTTTCCATAATTAATGAATTTCTAACATAATATTAATATAAATATTTCGTTTATTTCCATACTATAATTTTTATTGCTTTTGCAAATTTGTCAAATCCAAATATTTGTTTAGAACTTTAAATGACAGATATATTTTGATATAAACTATACACTGGCATAAAAATCAGTAATATTAATTTAAGTGGGCTTCACGCGCTTTGCTGATAAGTTAGGAAGTGACGTTGAAAATCGAAAATTAAAAGTGTCTGAATGAATTTGTCAAAATTCGGAAACTGTAAAGGTTAAGTATAATTGCTATATACGCCTAATTAACGAATGACAAAGAAATTAATTGAGAATTGAATGACAACTATTGGAAATGGGTTATTTTTATGTATTTCCAGTAAGTCTCTGTCAATTTTTAATTAACTTCTTTGGTACTCTATAAAAATCTGTATACAGACAGTAGAATTGACGTTACAGAGCCCGAATTTTGAAAAATTGATACAGACATTTTTAATTTATATTTTTCAGGGAATATTCCTACTTTATCGACGTAGCACTTCAGAACTGCCTTAACTTTGTTGACCTCTTTTATGGTATAAATCGCATTGGATGAATACAATATTTTGGTAATGCATACTGAAATTTTAGTTCTTATATATAAATCTGTATATTTTACGGTTAAAAGGAAAATTCCATCTATCGGTTCAAATGTATGGTTTAAATAATTGTTTAGGTGATCCATCGAATTGCTAAAAATATGAGAATGTTCTTAAAAGTATCTATATAGTTTTTGTTTTTATTTAAAAATATCTTGTAAATTATAACTTTTATTTGAACATCATATTTTATATATAAAATTGACTTTGATGGCGATGGTAAAATTTCCCAAAAAACTATTGAAAAAAAAGCTTTTTTGGAGCAATTTTCACTATCATCCCGGTTTCTGATCACGGGCTAACCTATCAAAAACGTGTTCCTGATAGTTTTACTTCAAACATATGCTTTCATATATTATAAAAACGAGAAAATACTGTAAATCATGTTCCTTGAATTATTGCTATGTTGGTCTAAAACGTAGATAATTTCTCAATTTTGAACATTTTTGGATATTCAGACACTTTAACTCCAAATCGATAAAAATAAAAATATGTGAGAGCAGACATTTGAAGTAAAACTATCGGGATTATGTTCGTGATAAGTCAGGTGATCAAAAACTCGTATCATATAAAAAATTATCTTTTAAAAGAAATCGTATCTCAAAAATTCCATTTTTTATCAATAGTTTTGAAAAAAATGTATCAAACATTGTATTTTAAATATTTGCTCAACGCCATTGGAAAGAGCAACCTCAAAACAAGTGGAAAAGTAGTGGAATATGAATTAAAATATCTCTATTGTAAAAAAAATAATTATTGCATACAAAAAACGATGAATTATGCATATTTGGGTGTTAAATTATACCATCGTTATTTAGAACATGTACTGAACGATATTTTACTATAATAAAAGTATTGAAAATGTTTGATTGGCATTCGATTGTTCCAAATAACTCCAGATAGCAAGGCGTGAGTCTCAAGATGTTCTCATGTTTGAGATTTCGCTTATGATTGCTTATGTGAATGCATATGAGCGTTCAGAACTGAGTAAAATATGCGAGATTAAACTGCCCACGTGCAAAAAATCTCCGCTTCTATGGACGTAATATGAGACTTTTGTGATATTTGTCAAGATAGGCTGATAGTCTTCATGGGCGACCAATCGGAATCGCAAATGGTTCAATAAGGCAAGACTCATATGTGAGTGATGAACGCCATCTGATTGGAGGACACAATTAGAACTCACATGGAGTGCAGTTGCGCTTCAATCTCATTTGTGAGTTCCATTATGCACATTATGCGAACTCACGTTGCTATGTTGGTATGTATAAGTTAAGTCGAACGTGTTCAATACAACGTATTAAACCTATTTACATCCGCGTATTATGTATTATGTTCATATGAGGAATTATCTCAAACTTTTAATATTTAACATCAACAAAAATAATGTTTCCTTTTGATGACACATTAACCAGCCTAGTGCCGTTTTTAAAGAGGATTTTAAGAAGTAAAAATGAGTGGTTCCAATCAGTTTTTAATAATGTTATTTTTATTATACACAAAACAATGAGAAAATTGTTGGTATAACTTCAGAAGTGATAGCTAAAAAACATAATATTAATAAACTCTTTTAATACATTCTAGCCTCCCGGTTAAGAATATGATAATATAATTTGTGAATCGTTCATATTAATGAAATCATCTTGAAAGAAACTTAAAAATTTGATTTTCATGGATTATTTTCAGAATTATTTCTGAAAATATTGACCGGACCAAAATATTTTGAATAAACATAAAATTCGGCTCAAAAAATATTCATTACATTTTTTCTTAATTACTATTCTCTCTTTATGTTTTTAATAAAACTGCACAATTGTGCTTTTAAAGAATACAATATTTATGTTTGTTCTTTTAAAAAAAGAAATACAGAATTGTACAATATATTGTCTTGAAGTTATCTGATTTTTGGCGTATAATAAATTAGCATCTTTCATTCGCAAAAAATATTAAGCCGCCATTTTGAATTTCATAAATCTGTTCCGACATTAGCTAGACTGACCAGAACCAATTAATAACATCAACCAATATTTCAGATTACAAAAATTTCATTTGTTTGTGAACGTAGATAATGAAAAATTAGCAATACATTCAAAATATCTGTTTCAACCCCCATCCATGTATCACAATGAAATAATAACTTAGTAATTGATTGATGCTCGAATAGAGCAATGTTAAAAACGTTTCCAGCCTTTTTCTATGGAATACACAATTTTTCAAGTCGAGTTCACTTATGATGAATTTGTTAAATAAACGACACATTTTGATTAAACTGACTGAGTTCCACTGGAATCTCACTCTGTACTGCTGTTTCTACAATAGGCACACGTCATCATGGCAATTTTTGAAGATATATGCTCAGATTCAAAAGAAAATTGTTTTTTTCTACGGGTAAAAAACATGTCTGTGTAGTTTGCAAACAAATAAATGAATTTTGGCATTTGCATGTTTGAACGAATATAACTGCAATTTTTCGAGTAGCACGACGTGGTAGATGTGCCTCTACGCCAGATGTATCATATACACTGCAAAATTTGTTTACTCCCTTTACTTTAAGGGATATTTGTCAGTTCTGCGAAAGAATAATATTGCAACGTATATTCAAATATGAAAACAACCTTTGAATTGTATAAAGGATTGTCAGACAACAGCAGTTAATCGCAATCAAGAAAACGTCATGCTGACATCGAGGCCAACGATCGTACGCACATTACACGATTGTAATTAATTTTCAATAAAGTAAAAAAGGTTGTCGAGCTGTATATCTCACTTCTGTACATACTGAATTATAAAAAATTACGTTATTTAAAATAAATACCATATGAAAAGTTTTTTAAAATCTTGCCAAAGCTTTAAAAATTGTTGATTAAGAACTTGCTGTCGATTTCTACAAATTCAAAATTGTGTGCAGATCCAATACGATACAATCCTAAAATCTTAAAATCCTTGCATTAATATTACATCTGCTTAACAATTGTGGCAATATTTTAGCTTATTTTTGTTTTCTGAACTTAAAAAAAAAAACACTTTTGAAACTAACAAAACAAAAAAAATGTAAAAAATAAAATAAAATTTGACTACGTTCTTGAATAATGGATTTTAATGAAATCAAAAACTTTTCATGCCCTTGTCATCGGTATTGAATCATTCAATTTCAGTTTTTGTCTGCAGAATTCGTAAATACTCTAGGAGGTAATACACAATTTTTTACTTTTAGCAGACATATTGTACCAACAATTTTTTATTTTGATATTCATTGCTATCGATCAAGAAAATCCACCGAGTACCCAATTCGGTTATAATCAAACAATTATTTAAAATTAAAACAGCTATTTGACTTCGCCATTTTAAATTTTTAAAATTTGAGGTGAAGTTACTAATTAGCGACCTCGTAAACTCCAGCATCGTCCGTTTTAACTGATAAGCTTTAAAAAAAAAGTGCATGCTTCAAAGGGTTTAAAGAACTAGTCATACGACTAGAACAACTCAGTAGCAACAAAAGATTGAAAGGATAATAACGTATCATAACAATACATGAAGTTGTAGTTGACAACAGTAATTTTGCTATAGTATAAAATTGGCAATGAGCGCATATACCTTACAAAAAGTTGGCCCTCGTCCAAAAAAGTTCTAAGATCTAGTAAGATATAAAAAGTTCTACAATCAAATAACAATAATAAGATAAACTAAATCTTTATCGAACAAAATCATATTTGATCCTCTTGTACAATTTACGATGAATTTAATATCGAAAACACATTTTTCCTTGCAATATGGCGTTGTGATATGAATTTCTTATCGCAAAGAGTCTGTTGAGTTCAATCCGTGTTTCCCGTTCAAAAATGAAAAAATAATGTAAAAAATAGAAAACGGAAAATGTTATGACAATTAAGCATTTGTCCAATAAAATAGAAATGCATTGAACAAAATTTACTTCCATTGAGAAGTTGAGTCGAGAGTAGTTAAAAGAAATACTTTTTTTGTTAGTATGATTGGAGATCAAGAAATGCGATACTATGCATAAAACTCAAAAAAGCATGCACTAATATGATGAAAAACAACCGCCAATAGCTGCACTAAAAATAATTCTACTAAAAAAATTTCCAGAAAAATTCTTAGTTGATTTAACTACACAGAGTATAGTTAATTCCATACTTCTTCGTCATAAAGCTAACATAAAGCTAAATTACATATATTATGGTATTATTTGTTCAGTAAAATATAAACATATTAGGTAAATTTGAAAAGCATTTCTTTTTTTTGTAAAAAAATTGTAGTTGTAAACGTTTATAATTTTTGTACTACTGTTTGGCTGACGTTCCTAACGTTTATGTGCGTGCTTGAAC
Source organism: Trichopria drosophilae (assembly GCA_030407085.1). Classification (NCBI taxonomy): domain Eukaryota; kingdom Metazoa; phylum Arthropoda; class Insecta; order Hymenoptera; family Diapriidae; genus Trichopria; species Trichopria drosophilae. The sequence goes on along the minus strand of CM059583.1, from coordinate 188,594,251 downwards.
TATTTTTAGGAATCAGCTCATTCAAAACGAATTTATTTATTGTAATGCATTAAATAAACTTTGGATCCACGAAAAATATTCTGCTGGTGAATCGAGTCCAATTTTGTGCATTAAAAAAGTTAAAAGTCACATGAAAATTAGCGTTATACATCTTTTATGATATTAAAACCGACCTTGGGCAGTTATAAGTAATAAATTCGAGAAAATACCAATAAGTAGAACCGAAATGTTCTAAAGCAGTAAATTAAATGATACAACATACCATTTAAAGCTACATGTCTTAGAAAATTTGCAATTCTAACACAAAGACGTCTTTTAGCAAAAACAATTTTGATTTAAATTTGTTTGGACAAACAAATAGCTAAAGTAAATATATATTTCTTTCACATGGTTTGAATATCTCTATGTTAACCACAAATATCTCATATCCAAATATCTCATTACGTATTTTACAAATGTTATAATCGTCGATTATGTAATCGGCATTTAAAAAACAATAAATTGTATGAAATCGGAACTTCCCTTTAATGAAAATCTGACGATATGACAGTCGACACTTTTACGATACTATTAGGATTATGTCTAAAGCAACCAATTATATTAACATCCTTACTTTGCAACGTAAATCGAAGGTAATTTAATTTTGACCATGATATTCGAAATTAAAATCAACTAAAAATTAAACTTAAAGCGTTTAAGTCTACCTGAAATTTCCTTCAATTTGCATCATATTCCAGTGAAAAAGTACGCTTAAATTGTTAATTTTTATTAGCATGTTTGAAGTCTTTATCAAATTTTGATCGTTTTTGATGCCATTTTTCAGAAAAACTATTTCACTTTTTATGGACCATGTTTTAAGAAGGCGGGTTTTTTAATTCTCGAGTTTTACTGACTATCATAATCTTGATATTAATATATTAAAAACTCGACATTCCGAAACCCGACTTCAAAAATCAGATTTGACAACATTGCTTTGTTTGGTGTCCAACAAAATAAATTATTAAAATTAGTGCAGGAGTCAGGACATACAGTGATTTATGAAGAGCGGCCATAAATCTAAATGATTAATTATTTGTCGAATAAAAAACAGAAATTTCTGAAAAACAAAATTTTATTAAAATTCGCGTACTTATATTAGAATCATTGAAGTTGTTAGTAAACACTTCAAAATGACGTAAGACTTCCTTATGCAATATTCGTTTCAGTAGCCGGCACGTTTTTTATGATCGTTGATGTATCAAAGGAGAATTTCACAAATTTGAAGTTATATCTGGTATTCTCAGATACTCAATCGGTTATGCTGATTAAACATGACGCGATTCTCGCATTCGGTTTATATAGGAGTCACGAACATAAACGTATCTGTGTGTATGTACACACTGAACTCATTTTGCATACTTATTCCTTCAGACTGGAATGGTCAACGCTTCAGCATCAGTCACCGCTGATACACGGTCGAAGATGTTATAATAATAGTCAATTCAAACGTAAACAACCAATATAACGTACGGAGTTATTGAATTGTCATATTTTGGAAATTAATACGCACCAAGACTTAGTGTTCGGTGGTTTATTGTGTCGTATTGCTATTAAGTATATTATTAATGAGTGAAATTCGATAATAAGAAGAAAGTGATTAAAGTACTATGCAATTTCTGACGTTCCTAACTGAATTGTGAAAAACTTTTTTGGAAATTTTTGCAACATAAAAATTGTAAGTGTTAACTGTTATTTAATTAAAATAATTGTGTCATTTAGGCTCTTAATATGCATGACAAGTGCACTTTAGTATGAATCTCTTCTAAGATCGAGAAGTTTTTCATTATTTGGTGTGCTTTTATACGATTCATTTGATGCAATGCTTTTAAATTCTGACAATTAGAACAGCCGAAACCTCGATCATTGAATACTAATTCGTTCAAATGGTAATTGATACTCGAAATATATTCAAATTTCAATATCTGGTCCTAAAATTATAAATGTACAAAAATACATGAAATTTGAAACTTTTTGGCATTAAAACGTTTATAAAAATGTTTAATGAAAATTAAAAAAAAAATACATGTTTCTTTATTTTCAAGTAGAATAACCTATTTCATTGTGATGGTGATTCTTGACATGTCATCAGGCTGCCTGCATTATTTGAGATGGACCCAGTCGTAGCTTTGTTTGTTTACGTCCTGTTATTCGGTTGTTTGTCTGCGAATGAAGATACAGAAAAGACTTATCGACTGAAAATGATTGAATTCGATAATGATTAATTTTCAAGATAGTAAATCATTCTTTATCGTTTTATATATCATTTTCAATCAAATTTGGACCGTTTTTCTCTGTCAAATTTTTTACATTTAATTCGTAGTATAAGGGACTATTAGTCTGACTAGTCAGACTAGTAGTCTAATAGACCATTAGTCTGACTAGTCAGACTAGAGTGTGTTCGTTCATATGTAATTATTACATATGAATTTTTATATTGTAATATAAATTTATATATTCCAAAATAATATTATTAAGATAGATTTTAATGCGAAATACATTCCTAAGATCCTGAAAAAGCACACATTTTTAATTTCTCTAAAAGCATGTACACATTCTGAAATAAATTCAATGTATTTTATGCATTCAATTAAAAAATGGACTATTGACTGGTATCATATTTTATGGCTTTAAAACGGTCAACCACTAAAATGTATTCCAAAACTAACACTAATATTTAAATTAAAGTGATATCGGTATGTATTCATGAAATCATTACTTTCAAATCTACAAATTATTAAATAATACCCAAAATCATTTCATTATAAATAAAAAAACCCGCTGAAAAAGGAGTTAAAAAAGAGTTTTCCAGTTTATTTCAGATTTGAGTTTCATGTTAATTTTTACGAATGGGTTATTATGATTACTGATGAATCTCGGGTCAAATTTCCAAAATAGCCAATTTAAAATGGCGGACAAAAAATTTGAAAAATAAATTGCTTTTACCTGGAAATATTTGATCGGAGTTCTTTAGGTCACAGATTATAATTTGAAATGAGTTTTCAGTTGTTATGTGACCAAGAAGCTGAATTAAAAAAAAATGGGACAAGAATGTTCAAAATGTGTATTTTTTTGGAAACGCGTATTTAATACTTTCAAGATGGCGGGTTCAAATTGTCGGACAAAAAAGTTTAAAAATAATAAATTTTAACTCAATTCCATGTAAAACAAAATATGTATTTGAAAGGGTTAAACGTAACAGCGAAGTTTGACTGAGATTGGTCCATTGGTTTCGTAGAAAGTTTGCTTACTGTTTTTAAAAATGTACAGGATTTGTACAAATCTAAAATAAAACGCAGGCTGTCGACACATATGTTCAGACATATATGTTCAGGCAGTATTTGTACGTAAAAATATATTCTTCGTGAACTAGTTCATTTTGGTCCTATAGTTCAACTATACTCTAATATTTTATTGTCTGAAATGTTTATTTTGGTATATTAGACAAAATATTTAATAGTCTCTTTTTAAATTTCACGTCATTTTTAAAAAAGTTTTATTATCCCCAGGTGGAAATTGGTATAATTTTACTAGTTTGGCGTAAACTAGACAGAAACTAGTCACATACTAGACAAACTATACAGTTACTATCTAGAAATTAATTGGCAGGGAAAACTAGCCAGAAACTAGCTTTCTACGAGACTCAATTTCTATCTGCGTCATTATTGTAAATATTCAAAACATGTTTAATTTTAAATATCTATACCACACGAAAAAAAAACAGATTTTGGAAACTTTGTATTGTTACCTAAAAAGTATTATAAAGATGGAGTTTGTACACAACATACGTGGAATTTTTATATTACCACACTGTAAAATGTATAAGAAGTCATTTTAATTTCGACTGAACTTTCTTTGTGTTCTTATGTGTACTCATATCATCCTATTAAAATTTGTTACTCACAATGGCGTATTTTTTAACGAGAAATGTTTGGAAATTAACATTTGAGAAATTAACAATCTTTCTCAGAATATTTTCGCATTTTAAGCTGCATTTTAAAACATTTATGTGGAATTCATACAGTAAAAATGTTCTTTGTTCATTTTAACAAAGGTTTTGACTGCTTAACACAATAAGTTAAAACTATAATGGAACTTGCACATCTTTTTAATACGTATTTTTTCTGTTAATTTATTGCAGAATTGCGAACTGCAGAAAAGATATTCCGATGTCAAAAGATGTTGGTTAACAACGGTGTGCTCAGTTTTTCTGATGTCATAAAATGATAATGAAAATTGATGTCAATTATTTAGATTGCACGTTAGCTATTATGTTGAGACGTCAATACTAGAAGATGATGTCGGATGATGTTATTGATGATCTCCCCTGTCAAAATTGTCATAAATTGTCACAAATATCATCATTAATCATCTTTCATCATTCACATGATAATATAACATTGGAGTAACAGGTAGATGATTCACTACTTTGTTTACTTAATTGAAAAATCAAAAGTTTATATTAACAGAAACCATTCGAAAATCGCAGGAACATAAAACTTCTAATTTCCAACAGAACTCTTAGTTATCCCTGAAATAGCAGGATCTTTTAAATGAAAGAATTATTTGTTATCAATAAATAAGATTTGGTACGGGTCTAAATAGGATAATTAATGTTAACAAATCGATTAATTATAAAAGTATCATGATTTACTAGTAATATACTAGTAGCAAATTAAATTGAGTATTAAAAAGAGATTACTAGTAGCAACTTAATTCGACGTTTAAAAGAATGACAAATATTTTTCTAGAAAATAAATTTGTTTTTTATTAGATACATGATTTTATTTCGTAAAAGAAGTTTCTACCAAAACCGATTCTTTCTTATTCGATTAAACCAAAAGGGTACATTATTTCATCTTTGCACTCTCTAAACTTGAATTAATAAAAAACGACTTATGTATAGCGAAAAGTGGGTTATCACCAATTAGTAAGTTTTTTACCGACAAATAGTACGAAAATAATAATTCATTAGTAAAATTCTACTGCCCTACAAGTAGATATTGACTTGTTTATTTCAGTACTTTATAAAATTAGTAATAAAGTAGTAGGATTTTACTTTTTATTAGCAAAAATGATTACTAATTCATTTGGTGAATCACTTTTCAATTGTTTTATTGGTAATTTTTAATTAATTCGAATTTAGAAAGCAACTATTGCTCACATTAAAGGATTCATACGAGGTATGTGCGCATTAACTGGCATATCGATTTATGAAATGATTTGATAATCTTTTTGGATATATGATATTATAAAAAATGAACATAATATATAGTGAAATACTTAATCAAGCTATTGGAAATAATGAACTCTTCTTAATTATTATTACTATAATTGCTAGATCTTAAAGAGGTTGTGTTTTCACTTTTAGTGATTTTCCAGATAGTAAGAAAATCTTGACTATACTTGCATCACTTAATAATAAGTGCATTTTGGAGTTAGGAGAATTATTAACGTAATAAACAAAAGAATATTTCACAAAAAATAGCCTTACAGATTAATAATACAAGATATTGCTAATTCTACCGATTTCGCTACATTGGGTAATCATTTTAGAGATGCAAATTTAATTTTTTCCCCGAATTCTTCATAATACGAAAATTCGAGAATTTTGAATTGAAGTAATAAAATCATCAGTAAATACTACTTAATAAGTACATCATTAATTAACGCATTTTTCCGGTATCAAGTTTTGGCAGATTATTTTATTGCAAAACATTAATGATCCGCGGATTTGACCCAGAAAGATAAAATGCGATACACAATTTACGACCGTACTACTGAAATTTTAAACAATTAATACGTATATTAACTACCTACAGTGCACTTAAATTCTGAAATATATATTTCAAGGTTACTCATGATATTCTAGAATATTTAGTCTTGAAACGTGAAAGGCGATAGTGTAAAGGTTGCGAGATAAATTATACTATACATAAAGAATGAGAAATTAATTGTATGACATAACTTTGAAAGAACTGTTATCTAAATTACAAGACCTCATTCGAAATTATATCTATTATTTTTAGCTATTGTAAGCCGTATTATGCGTCATTGACAATATCGATAATATCTGATTATAGATTTTCATCATCATTAGCAAATCAATTGTCCGTTTTTTGACATTTTTGCAATTTCGTTCGATATTTCAATTTTATATTGTAAATGACTCTTTAGAGGATCATCATTTTTTATCTATTCGTTTATCATGTGAATTTGAAAAAGGCTTGAAAGTAAAAAGAAGATAATATAAGAAACCGTAAAATTTCATAAGAAGGTGAAATTATGGTAAACTTTTTTATTCAAATGCAGTCAACGACCGTAAAAAAATGATTAAAATTTTTCTTAACCCTTCAACTAATTCAAAAGAAGTTAATAATCATGAAGTAACGATTATGAAAATGGAATTATTTTGGAGATGATACCAATTCATAATATAGGAATACTGGTGTAAAACATGGAAGACAATGGATGTCTTATTTATAACATCTGCAGTAAAGGAATATCGCGTTATCGCTTTTCATAGATAAAACGAGATATAAGCATCATCTTAAATATTTCAAGAGAGTCAACATAGCACACCTTGTTATTGTAAACGTATTCAAGAATATGAAAAGACTTCATTGTTCGTGTTTGACCGCTTTTATGTATTTTTAATAGGTGCTGATATGTTTCATCCATTGCAGTAAATATTTTAATTGCATTTATTTTTGTACAAAAAAAAAGACCAGTTTTATATTTAATAAATATTTCTTTTTGTGCTCTTTAGAAATATTTTATTAATTAATGGTAAAGACAGATAGTAAATTTTACAGAATTAAGGTTACTGGCAATTTTATACACAAACATTCTTGAAATAATTAGCTGAAATAACATTTTATTCCTAATCTTCTAAGAAAGTTATCTTTAGAACATGGGATAAGATATGTTTTCCCAATCACAGCTAAATATCTCTCCAAGAAATCGTGCCTGGATCATGGGTGATCAGTGAAGCTTGATCCCATCTTTTAGTACTTCCCTGTCTCAAGGTGTTTGTGACATTCAGAAATTAATCCTCAAATTGTTTCCAATGCCCTCATTTATATTAATGAATGTGTAATTTCTTAGCATCTCATTACTATAAAATAATATTCGACGAATTTTTCTTTGTGTTTTTTCGTTGACTTTTTTAATACTACACATGCTACTTCCGGTTCTAAGTTTGCATTTCCATCAGACTATCAGTAGACAATATACTATCAGAAGTTTTCGTTGTATTATTGCTATTATTAAATTACCAGCTACCGCCGTATTAATACATTTAACTTACGTAACAAAAAACAAATCGTTAAACACAATATTAAGAATTAATTGTATAAATATTAGATTGATCAGTTAAGTTTTCTTGAATAAAGGTGTTCCAAAAAGTGGTTTCAGATTTATCATTTCTGCATGAAAGCTTTTTGTGAAAATGTTTTTTTTTTTTTTTGAAAAACAAATTCTAATGTTGCTTTCACGTTCCAACAATATACTAAACACTTCAGTGCTGCCGTTCTCCATTACAACCATTTAGACAAATTAAAAATGTCATTTTTTATTGTTTTTACAACAAATTTTGTACAAACTTTGATTGATAGAACACACTCAAAAGCGCCTGTAAATTATATATTTTTGACATTCGTTAACAATTTGGTCATTATATTCAAGATGTGCCGGAAGGCTGGGGAAATTTCACTAAAATGGATCCAAAATCTGAAACAGCAGAAAGTTTCTATATTGTTTGAACATCAAAATTCAGTTTGGATCAACGGATCAAAAATCCTAGCATATCCCTTTCGCGAGTTATGCGCATTCTTAGATTTTTACATAACTACGTGAACTCAAAATTTTACATAGTCTTCCATCGTATATTTAAAAAACACTAACACAGACATGGGTTTGAACGAAATGCGTTTCGAACGCTATTGAAAGAAGTTTACAAAATAGAAGATCCATAAATATATGAAAGGTAGGTATTTTCAAAATGATACCCTCTGTAAATGCTTATTAAACTAGGAGTAAATTAGTTCACTGTAGTTTTACCTCTGGAAAAGTTAGACACTCACCTGATGCTTATATAAATGTTTCAGATAAGAATTTAACAGGTATTGATCATTTTTCTGAAACACATATTTCTTGATCATATAAAAGAAAGTTTAAATTATATAAAAAACAATAATGGATTAGGGTATTGGTCAAAGCGAAGCAGAGACTCGATGCATCCTAATTTTTTGAAATTCTGGGTATATTATAAGGTATCTAGTATATATAAGATATCATTGATTAGAACTATTAAAAGCAGTGATAGAATTTTCTAATTCTTCTTATAATTTTACCCCCACCTAATCTTTTTTCCTAAATGTCATTAAAACTTACGTATTGTTATTATATATCGTTTGATTTATAATTTATACAAGAAAATGTGAAAAACCACCATCACTCAATTACTCATAACTACGATATTTAGCCACACATTTTTTTCAACAATACCTATAGTTTTATTTGTGGGCCTAATTGCCTTTGACTGCATGGTTTTTGTTTTTTTAATCTACATTATGGCGTCAGATTTAAAGCTAGAAGAAAATAACGAAATTTTTAAGTTTAGTAAATTAAATATTACATCTGAAAAAGTTATGGTATTAAATGTAAAGTATATTTTTCTTTATTTTGTAAACTAGTATAATTAGTTCTCATTGTCGTAAATTCAATGATTCAAAATGAACGTCTAGTATACATAGTAATTTATGAACCATGCAGGGCAGTTATTAACTTAAAATATCACAGTATAAAAACGTGATTGAATTTTTGTTTAAATGCGACAGAAAAACCATTTTCAAAACGATATATCAAAATTGATATAAATCAAGTCAACCATAAAATTTGATTACGAGTACCAATCGGTTAGTCCATACTAAAATTTTACTAGACATATAAATATCGAAATAATATACTGTAAAATCGGGACTAGCAAGTATCCTCTTTTAAAATGTGTCTTGATTTAGGCGTTCTATAAACAAAGTGTCTCAAAATTTACGATATTTTCTGTCTAATGAAATAAAACAAATTTAATTTTTAACTTCGTGTCTTTCCTGTGGTATATTTTCATGTGTTTTACTAGAAGATCGAATTAAGTTGTCAGAAAATCACACAGCAAACATGCATTTTCAACAATTTTTACTTATTGATTTGAGGATAATGACAATAAAGTAAGAAATTAAGAAATATCAAACCTAACATAACCTAATCTGATTTTAGAAGCGAAATTTCATTATAATTTGCTTTACCGAATCGCGAGTTATCGTAATAGACACTTAAATTTTGTAACACTGAGATAAGAAGATATTTAAATCTTCTAACTCTACACGGGATAATTATTTCTGCAGTGGAAGTGACCACAAGGATCCAATAAACGAGATCGGGTGGACCATTTGAGTCATTTTTAGCTTGCATACGATTTGTTTTCAATGAAACAAACTTTCGAATGAATTTCAACCAATTTTAGTATGAAATTAAACATTGTTAAATGTTTTCATACGTCCAATGCTTTTCAAACCTTTTTCGTCTTTCAAGTTTATCGGATTTCATACATTATATACGATGCTTTGCGAAATATTGAAGACAAAATATTCATTTTCATTCGAAGTATTATGTCCTTTTGATATAACCTACTGAAAATGAGTATTTCGTTGAATTTCATTTTACATCCCAAAAATTCTCTGTTTTCTTATGTTTATATTGAACATAACCTCAAACTTAAAAATTCATTAACAACTCGGATATATTCGTTTGAAAACGTTTAATATCGTACTATAGTTTGTCAAATTTCATTCGAAAGCGAAAACAATTGTAAGGTAAACAGGAAATCACTGAAAGTTTAGTACGCGATCTCGTTTATTGAAATTCGTATAGTAGAAATGACCGTTTAGTAATATTGACAGCTTATCTTAACCTGAAAGTGTAGACAATAGTTCATTTAACTACGCACAAACTTATCCCATCTAGTAGGTACTAAATTTGACTATTTTTTTTGTTCCACTATGTTTTAATACATGACACGTCGCGATCAACAGCGGTCCAGTTGAGTAGTAAAGTTTAGTCACTTATCTTATATTCCAAGCGTGTCTTATATTCCAAGAAACCTGCAGTAAAACACCATCAAATGTCTTCAAAATGATCACGTAAATGTCTTAAATTAAGACACTTGTTTTAATAGTGTACAGATAATTAATTATAGAAATTAATAAATACTGTCATGATAGTAAACCAAGATGACTAACATTACAGTTTTTAAACGCCTAGAACTACCCCAGCTTTTCTAGCTTAATATAGAATCAATCTTCTTCATTTAGCAAAACGTGACGATGCTTATAGAGTTTGTGAACTATTTTATCGAATAACTTTTTTATATTAGCCAACAGGACGATAAAATTGTACATTTGAACATACAGAGGAGCGCCTGATTACATCGTTAGGGAGAGGTGATGTATTTGTTACTACCAATAAGACAATAGATATTTTTCAAAATTACAAAATTTGTCAAATATTTCTATGAACTAATTACAACGACGTTTTCATTTTTAAAGAGTAGTTCGGAGAAAAATAACAGATACAATTTTTTTAATTTTAATGATGGTTAATATAATGTTCAATAATTTCGATTTATTCTTATCTCTATAATTTCACAAAAAGGTGTGTCTACTCCCTGCGGCACTGCAGTTCTCCATTCTTTGAATCCTCGACGTCAAAGGCGATTGGAAATCGCGGAAAGAAATCACGTCATTCCGGTCCCATCTGCTTTGGAACCAGCTCGACATTAATAGCACAATAATTATCATCCATCGTTTTCCTCAAGATCGATTTGTCATCTCGTTTAAATTTTCCAAATCCACTATGAAATCTTTGACTGAAAATGTGAATTAATCTACCTCTTCCAACCATTTTTATTGACTTTATTGCAATAAATATGCATTGAAATTTTATTTTGTATTAATGAAGACTTATTTTTTTTTAATATCCTTAAATCATCTTCTAGATGTCATTAAATCGATTGTAATTCTAGAAAATTCTTACGCATTGGGTACTTCCCAGAGGATATGATGACGTGAGAAGGTACGCAATATGTTCTCGGCGCAATTCTATGTTAAAATATTAACTTCCTATTGATCTCCAGCTAATGACACCCCAAGTTAAAATTATGAACATTTTATCATATAAACATACATTTTAGTCGTATCAAATTAGTCTAGCAAACGCATAAACCATATATGCATAACGTGTAAAATGTCACAAGAAAAAAAGCGATTGAAGCAATATTTATTATATTTTTGTTATTTACTGTTTCAATAACGATGTTTAATACAAAATTGAGTTTAATATACTATAATTATAAATGTTTAAAACTTTTCCGATCTAAATGGTAAATATTATTATTGTTATGATGTTTTGAAACGCACTAATCAAAAACTGGAAGTTTCACGTATATGTACTGGAAGTTATTAACCCGTGAATTAATTTTTTCCATACCATGAAACATACGGAATAGATTTTCTCCTACATGCCTGTTAATTTTTGAAATGTTCCGCAATGAAAGAATTCCACACCCGTTTTGGAAATATTCCATACTTTCGATACTCAGAAAAACGTTTTTTAAACTCAAACAAATTAATGCAATGCTATATAGGGTTAAACAAATATGGCTTTTTAAAATATATTTAAACAACAAATTTTTGTTAATCTCCTTTTGTTTACATAAATAAATATTCAGAATGATTCAAAGAATCATTTTTTTTTTAATTTTAAGGAATGATTCCTTGAATTTAATAACTTTATTTTTCTTTAATATAGACAAATTATTTCTTGTATTTAATAACATCATTTGTAGCATTTAATAACACTATTTCTTGAATTACAAAAAATACTTCTCGAAATTAATAAAATTACTTATTGAATTTATAAAAGTATCTTTTAATAAGTTGTAAAAAATATTATTGAATATATTGCACATCTGTTCCAATATTTTCAAAAGAATATATGATTAATTTGAGATCATATTTGATCATTTATATGTAGTAAATAAATTATTGCATTTCAAAACATTGCAATTATATTAACTATCAAATCAATCATATATAATGGATTCAATGCAGAAAATACAGAAAATAAGTTCATTCTGTACACAGGAGTCAAAAAATTTTGTTTTGTGAGATAACTTGAATCGGAGAGGATCCTATAGATTTTTAATCGCTGACAACGAACGTGTTACTCAAATTGTCCATCACATCAGGATTTGAAGATATCTGATCCAAAAATAGCCAAAAGTCTCTCCTTTTTGACAATTTGATGTTAGGAAATGTGAAATATCTGACCAAAGATCTATAAAATCCAGTTACTCTGATTCTAGTTAGATGCCCTAATAAATTCTTTAGCGGTTCTGTGTACTTAATCACTGAAGATACTTATCAAAAAAATAACACAAGACCGCAAATTTTTTTTTTCACGACTTGAATCAAAAGTAGAGGATCTTGTAGATTTGTTGTCCCTGAAAACGAATTGTTTGTCCAATTTAACTCATTGATTGAGATTTTTCACATATCCTAACCTTAAATTACCAAAAAGTATATTTTTTAATATTTTTCGAATCAGAAATCCTAACGTAATGGGTCAAATTGAACAACGGATTCGTTTTCAGTAGCTACAAATCTATAAGATCAACTTTTCTGATTCAAGTTATCTTGAAACCAATTTTTTTATGGTCCTGTGTTATCAATCAATATGAAGTGTTTGACATCTGCGACATTTTGTTCTGCAAAGTTTATCATAATTTACATTCATAGCATTAATTATATCACTTTTAATAATACTTATGAGTGTCCGCTTAGTTTTTTTTTAATTCAATTCTCTTTGTCAACACTTGTCCATTATGCCAACATTCTATTCTTCCAAATGAAAGCTGTAATGAGAAGCATTTATTTACAAAAATTGCAAAAACATTTTCAATTTAGAGATAACTGGGGGATTATCATCCAGTTTTTGTATTTCTTGCGATTAGGTTTTGTAAAATTTACAAACGAACATGAGAAATTTTACAAACCACAACAGCACATGGTTATCCCTAAATTGAAAACGTTTTTGGAATTTTCGTAAATTAAAGTGTCTCAATAATAATACTTTTCTATATTGTACTAATCTAATGTTATCTGATCTCCACGAATATTAGCTTGTTCATTACAGTTGTCACCATAACTTTTTAGACATCTCACGGCTGCTGCATTTATACCTTACGTCCTCGAGACACAAAAATACAATTTTGGTAGACGTAGAATTTGAAAATAGAATTTGTATTTAAAAAATAGAAGCTTCTTATTATTCCTACAATTCATAGATTAAAAAAAAGTTTCAATCGCATTGATGAAGTTCTTAAGGAGTAACAGATAAAAAAAGAAGTTGCTAAAAAATATAAAAGCAACCAACTCTGTGAGATTACATTATTAAGCATGAATTTTATTTTGTATAAATCTTTTACTTAGTTCCTGAGGACTATTCGATAAATTATTACGCCTCGCTGAAAGTATAACTAATATATATAAAATAGGTTTCCGAACTCGGGTTTTTCCATACGGTTAGGTCATTGCTACCAATTCCAGAATTATCTTCAACCTTCAAGTTCAATTATTAAGCCTTTGTAAGATTGTTTGCATTTCACTACCTTAAATGCGATAAAATTATTGACTGTTCACGATTTCCTTAATCTTCCACATCAAATATGTACTTTATTAATTTTCTATGAAATGATAACGTTAGGGCTTAGCGGCATTCATTACAAGTGATGAATCTATGAAATCAATTAACGAAAAATATATATCCTACACGTTTCAATATCTTTATTGTATTGAAAATCATAAAGTAGGCTATTATAATGAAATTATTAAGATATTATCTTCTTATATATACAATATAATGCATGGCTACAGTAACTCTTTCCTCATAAGTTTTGCCGCGTAGATTGTCCATTTATTTGATGTATATTTTATATCATGTTATACTCTGCCTAACATACTTTTAAAGTATTCATAAAAATGACAAATAGTTATTGCTATAAAGTTCTTGACTGGTAGACAATTATTGATCAAAATCATGCCAAGGATTGCTTTATAAAGCTTAAAACAATAAGAACCTTTCACAAATTCATCTAAGCAAATTTCATGATGTAATGTCTTTTTTTAACAGTGTACGTCCTTAAATAACAGTGGTGCAGAACAAATTAAGATTTGTTGACAAACATGATGTCTCATTATGAATACAACAGAATCCAATTACAATTGTATCATTGTCCAGATATTTTTTATGAATCTAAAGCTACAAATTCAAGTGTATTAATCAGTACATATAAACATGGCCCTTTAAATATTTTGATGTTTGATCCCGTCGAAACCATTTGTTATGTAATAATAATATAAGAACCGTCCAAAATCAGTAAATTTAAATGTATATTCGAATTTGTTTCTTCGCAAGGCACGAGCAATTCAATGGTCGAACATCTTCAAATACTGTAATTAAAGAAAAGAAGGTAAAATTACTAAAATTAGAGGAGTATAAATTTTGTCCATGTTGAAGGTATAGAGAAACTGGGCAGTGTAACAAAAAAATGGACAGATTTCTACCAGGAAACTCTTGTCTTAAAAAATAAATCACTGTTAGCTTACCTTAAGCGAAATCTTCACCTGTCCTAGATGCAGTTGCTAAGAAATTGCAACAGCTAACCTGTTCTTTCATTTACGTATAAAAAATCTTTGGTCCACATCTTATTAGTCAAGTAGTAACCCAGCTATCTTTTTTCATTTTATCACCTTGAAATTAAACTTGACCTGGTAGTAAAATTGACCACTTTTTGTCTGATTTATGGCCATTATTATCGGCTAATAGCCAGATTATGGTCAACATTTCGCTAAATTCTGGCCGGTTTTCTTGTGGTAATGTAATGCTGAGGTACTCATGAACTACACATTATTGATGTCCAAAAACTTTCAGCCAGTTAGTTAGCTATTTTCTAGTCATCGCAAACTGTATTTAAATTAAGGTATATAGCAAGGGATAGAAAATGGCAAATAACTCGTCAATCGTAATTGCACATTTTATAAATCTACACAGGTTAGGTTTGTCATCTCCTATTTAGAAATGGCCAGAATATCTGTACATGAATATATGTCACAGAAAGTTAATAATTTTTACATGTCCATTCTATGTCTTTATATCGCGCAATTGTGTGGTTGTAATTATATTTAATTGGAAGAGTGTACCGAGTATTTGCGAGAGAATGTAAATAGGAATATCCACGTTAAACTACAAATGTTAACGTGATTGCAAAATTCCCAAATTTATTTAACAAATAGCTTACATTGCATGTGGGAGTTTGTTTTGTCCTTAACCAGTGTTTCCATTTCCTGGACTAATAAATTTGTCAAGACAACAAAATTCGCAAATTCAATAGAACTTTTTATATACAAATTAACGTACACGTTCTAGGGAAATATAATATGAAAACCTCTGCACCAAGCAAGTTTTATCCACATTTCTACAATTGCAATCGATATTTCTGAAAATGTTATTCCCCTATATGTAATAGCGAATTTGGGGTCTGCACCGTTTCTGCTCTTTTGCACCGTTTTTTTTTCATTAAAATGTAGCGAATATGTATAGAGATATCTAACATGACGTCACGAAAGTGGAGAAGGTTAGTTACTTCGATAAATGCCCAGTTTTTTCCTAGAATTTAGGAAACATATATTGGGCAGAAAAACTATCTATATTCTCGGTAATGGCCAGTCAATCCACTCATATTTTTTGCCAGGGAGTTTCTATCAGAAAAGACGGTTGTAAAATGAATAAAATGGAACTTAAAACAAAGATCTAGGTATGATTACTGTAGTAAAATTGGAAAGATATGAATTTGCGCAATTCGCTGATGCAGAGCATATAGAACATTCATCATTGCATAACATGATATTCGATTAATCCGTTGTGAACTCAAATATCACGACCTTGTACAATGTTAGTTTTGTTACTTCCAACAAAACTTAAGTGCATTAATAAATCTGCACTAAAATATTGCAATTTATTTCATTACTTCATAATGAATACTCGTGTAATAACAAAAAAGCACATGAATCATAAATTTAATTAAAGATGACTGATGATCATTTCTAAAATATATGTATAAATAATAGGAAAATCAGTGACATTATACGTTAATTATGAAATGTGATGTTAACGCTGTTAATATTATGAAGAAAGTTTGACATGATATGGGCTCGTACAGTTTCTTTAAATTTAGAACTTTATTTAGGTCACACTTGTACTTGTATTTTAAATCAAACTCAATCAGCTTTTTTATGAGCACGTGAAGATTCTGATCATGTGGAAGTTTCCGACCATTCTACCCACTGGAAGGTTTTTATCTTGATTTGGAACTATACACTCAAAGTAAATTATAGTGTATATTACTATAGGCTTGTGTGAAATACAAGCGCAGCAATATTTTGTAGTAAAAGTAATTAAATTATATTACGCACTGGTTACCATAAACTTGAGTGAAATACAGTCATAACTATCAATTTCTCGAAGTGAGTGAAAAGTTCATTTTCATACGAATTTTGCTAATCATTTAGAAAACTTTATGCCCCAAGTGAACAAAGATACAGGTTTTGACTGCAAATTTCGATATTTTACTGTAATATTCAAAATATAAATATGTTTTATTTTAAGTGAAAATGATGGTAAATAATACCTTTTACTGCCATGTGAAAACCAAATACAATTGAATAATTGCAAATTTTGCACTTGAGAAGACTCTTTAAAAAAATGAACTGAAAGTCTGAAACTGAAAATGTGCATGTGAGCAAATGAAATTTTAATTATATCTCATTCTAGAAAAAAAATGAAGGAGAAAGAAGGATACACAGCTCATTATTAAGTTATCTATTATGTATAATAAACAATGATGTACATCACTTTCCAAAATAACGTATTTCATTACAAATTTGCAAACCAATTTTTTTGCCAGTATAAAGAAAATTAGCATTTTATGTAAATGAAATCTTACGAAAATTACAAAAGAAAATTAGAAAATGTACTTGACCACTTTTTTATAGGTTCCTAATTTCTTTTCAATAATAATAAAATGTTTGTGACTTGTTTACATACTGTAAAGTTGTAAATAACCAGAGGCTCCATCCAAGAAACATTTTGAAATTGATAACAGCGGGCTAGACTAAAAGGAAATTTTTTTTGAACAGAGGGTGATTTTCATTTTATATTAAAAAATTTAAAAACCTTCCTGAGGAAACCTACTCTATAATTTTATGTAATTTTGAAGAGGATATTTTGCCTCGAGTAAAACTCTGCTTACGCACTTTAGATAAATGAAAACAAGTTATTGCATAAATATTCGAACAAGAAATATTTTCGAAAAAACGTCTTAATTTTTTAGGACATTTTAACCCGTCATTAGTTTTCAACACAAACTAGTATTGAGTGGTTAATTGCATAGCAGTGAAGCATGAAAATAAAATGATCGAATGACTTACAAAAGTTACAGGGGTGATACGTATTCCTCTACTTGTTATTTTATGTTCCTATACTTTTAAATTACATAAAACTAACTTGAAATGATAATGTTTCTCAAATTAAACATATTTACTAATATTTTATTAAGTTTTTATAACACATATATTGTCTGAAAAGATTTAAACCGTCCAACCTACCACAGCATTCCTAAAATGTTGAAATTTATGTAAAAATGTTTTTAATGGATACTTTTTCAGTAACCAGTACAAATTGAAGCATCATTTTACAGTCACTCTCTTTAAGTTACCTTTCTAGTTATCTTAAACGCATTTACAGAACATAATCTGAATCGCTTTTCCCAATGCACGTTAATACAGAACACCGCGAAATCGACCAGACGAGAAGTTTCGTATTTAAACAAAAAATAAGCCCAAAATAGAAACTCGACGTCGATACATGATAACTGTGCTGATAATAAGTGACGATTATCGCTGAACTTTTATTGTCGGCAAGTCAGAATATTGTTATTACGAGGTACGATGTCTTCCAAAATTGAAGTATCAGTTATCACAACTGATTGCAAATAATTAATACGTGTATTGAAGATTTAAAAAATGTATTCAAATACTTTTTTTTTAATTTCATCTTTTCGAAGGATATTTTTAACTTTACAAGTAATGTTTTTGTTATTTAGAGCAGTGCTTACTTCTCCAAATGTCAGCCTTTTACACTGAAAAAATAAGCCTTAATATAATACTATTAATGGCTGTATTTAAGATGAAACAAAAACTAGCCCGATTAGAAAAGGTCAAACTTATGCGCCATACATGGACTAATTTTAAGCCACTTTAATTTGTAACAATTGTAAGACTTATTTTTTTCTGTGTACCATCAATGGTTTTCCTTAAGAAAAATCAGTAAAATTTATAAAAAAATTACGGTGATGAACATTTTACTATTTTTGAACTATTCTCGAATTCTTGGTGTTATGTAAATTTTGATTTCTTGAACTTTCC
Source organism: Trichopria drosophilae (assembly GCA_030407085.1). Classification (NCBI taxonomy): domain Eukaryota; kingdom Metazoa; phylum Arthropoda; class Insecta; order Hymenoptera; family Diapriidae; genus Trichopria; species Trichopria drosophilae. The sequence continues at coordinate 188,575,619 of CM059583.1, read as the reverse complement.
TCGACTCCCGAAATTGTTTACGTACTCAGCACATCGTTTTATCCGGATCTAAATTCGAAAATGACGTTGATTTAGAGCATATTTTCTGAAAATTTCGTATTGAAATTCTAATTATTGTAAAATTTATGACGAGTTAAAGACAAACATAATAAATTGTTTGCTCGTGAAAGATATTTCGTTTTTTGCGATTATCTGGAATACCAAAAGTGATGGACAATTTTCGTCATTAAGGAAAAATGTGCGCCTTAAAATTCTCTATTAGAATTTGTTCCTCACAACTTAAAATTCGAACTGAAAAAATTATCATCAATAGTACGAAAACCCCGACATCTCAAACGCGAGATGAAAAACTGGACAACTCGGTTTTGGGACGAATAACCGAACATTCTGGGAGTTACGACGAAAAACCGGAGGCTTTAAAAGTTCGTGATGAAAAACCGGCCTTGGTGTGCGACAAAGAACCAGAAATTTCACAATTATGCGGCGAAGAACCGGTCATTTCAAAAGTTGCTATGAGATAACAAATCGCTATAAAAAATCTTGAAATGTCCAGTTCTTCACGTCAAGATTGTCAAAAGTCCAGTTCTTTACAACAAGATTGCCAAAGTCCAGTTCTTCGTCGCAAATTCTGAAATGACCGGTTCTTCATCGCAAAATTTTCGAAATGTCCGGTTCTGCGCCTCAAGTTTGAGTTATCCGGTTCTTCGTACCTGCCGTTGATTTCACTCATTTTTATTTATATAGCCAAGGAACAATATAATGTTTAGTCGAAAGTGATCCCAAATAAAAATCGCCTGAATATTAAACAAATGGTCGTCAAAAAAGTTGTTTTTAAATTTCGGTTGTGACCAACCCGGTGACAAACTGGATCATCTGAAACAAAAAATGCAGATGAATCTAATTAAATAATAGTACAAACTAATATTTTAACAAAGAATTTATAAAAATATGAATTTTTCACAAAATGGCAGACAGTAAAATTTATTTGTTCGATTTTCATTAAAAAAAACGTTTTTTTATTATTAAACAGCAATTTTAAAAAAATATTTCGATTTAACACTACAATTCTATGTACAGAATTAGACTGCCAAGTTTAAAATAAAGTTGACTTTATATTCAAAAGGACTCCCAGAATGACTGAAAAATTACTATGCGAGGGCTTTCAAATTCGACAACAAATATACCAAAATCTTATTAATTTTCAGATGATAATATAGAAAAATCTTCATCAGAAGAAACTTTTAATTCCAATACACGTTTGAAACAGGTAAAAAACATGACATTTACATAGAAGATCTAGACGTGTAAAATATGTTCAAAATACTTGTAGCACATAAAATTATAACATTTTTCGAAAAATAACAGGTGTTATATTAACTTGATTTTCCTTAAAAATTTAACCGATTTATATCTTAATTGATACCAATAAAGGATTTTTATTTTTTATTTTCTGAATAAAGACAACCTTTACATAATGTCCAGAGTGTTAAAAAATTGGTAAAAATAATGAAATTATGTTATTAAATATCCTTTAACCGAAATGGGTGCGGGTCGAAAATCCGACAAATCAAAAATTTGTATTGAAACATGATGTAGATACATTTAGATTTTGCCTGATCATAGTTTCTTATAGAATCATTGGGATATTCCAAAAGAAATGATGCAAATGTAAAACGAATCGATTATCGCACACGACGGTGGAAATATTTCATAATATTAGGAGATATCTTGTTAATTTTCATTTTGCTAAAATAGCCATAATATTTGTTCTTGAAATTATAGTTATTAATAACACCTAATACATTTTAAGATATTTTAAATCTCAATGTGATTATGGAAGAAAAGAAATTTGTAAAGTTGAAATTAAACGTTTCTTTCGATTAAGTTGATTTTGAAAAAAAAAATTATGTGGTCTAATAAATATTTATTTCAATCGACTCGCATTTACTTACAATAAGAAAACTGAGAAAAATATAACATTTAACAACTGTTTTTTCTCAGTAATCTTACCAATTTTTTAAAGTTCAATATAACACGTAAAAAATGCAATAGAATAGAAATATATTTTATTTAATTAAAAAATTTAAGTTGATTTTACTAATTCATTTCAGTATCCAACTCGGGGGAAAATGTAATATTTATTGTCTATCAATGTATCTATTTTCAATTTGGACAAGTTTTTTTATATTAAAATTGAGTTTAATATATTTTTAGGACGACTAATCCTATTCTCTTATGTAACTTTATATATTTCATAAACACTAAAAGCCATACAGTTAAGTATACGTTTTTAATATGAACTTTACTTGTGGAAACTTTACTATTTTCTAATATCAAGTACGCCGTCAATCGGATTAATAGGAATTTAAGATAACACATTTTTAAATGGTTACACACCGTATGTAAAAAAAAAGCAGATTAAAGTTCAATAACCAGCGAATAAGACATTTTGATAGAGTTCAATCATGTGTCATTTTTCTTTTTCTTTAAACGAATGAATCAGAACAATAGCTTAGGACTAATATTCGATTTGTATGCAAATTTCAAAATTCATTACTATTTTGTAACTGAGAGACATTATATTCTGTTCTCGGAAAATTAAAAAATGGTCGTTAAATAATAAACTAAATGAATATAAATCAAATGACAGTAACGGGTATGTATAAATGAATTATTCATTACAAAATTAAAAGTTGGGTATAATTGGAAAATGATGCAACTTGATTCAGTAGTCTTTAAAAATAAGTCCCTGAGATGAGTTTAATATCTACAGATTAATATGCCACATAATAAAATATGTGAATTTTAGGTTAAGGTTAAACAAATTAAGACTTTGCTTACACCCGCTTTCATCCTAAAAATGAAAGTTTTTTCACATTTCATTCAGTTTCAGCTAATTGTTTGTGGCAATAAAGATCGTCTTCTCTCGATGAAGGACTCAAGAGCTCCGACACGATGAATAACCTCCATTTTTTCAATAAAAGCATTTGTAGAGAATCACAGACAAAATGTTTCAATGTGTTTGGAAATAAACATTTTTCCTGGAGGCATGTCTACAAGATATTTTACAAAAGACATCTTTGCGGAAGAAAATATCTTATCAAAGATATAAAAATAAATATACACAATAACATTTTAATATATTAATATTATATTAAGAGAAAAATTAACGTTATTTTGTTGCTTCCTTTCACTTCTACTTGTATACTTACCACGTATCATAGTGCTTAAGACGTCAATGTACTAAACGAGGGTTCAATCCCCAGCCGGACAAAGTTTTTTACTTGCCAGAGTTATTCATTTATTTCCGAGCGTTTTAAATGATGGACATATACCATAAAGATATTCTTATATAATCTTATACAACATATATTTGACATAATAAAAAAAATGTAGCTCAAAATAAAGATGTGTAATAATTATATACATTTTTCATTTCTTTTTGATCTCTTTGTAAATTTTAGACATGCATAAAAGATTTCTCCTAGATACCTAAAAGATATCTATATTTGTTACACAAAACATTTATAATATATCTTTTAGAGATCTGTTCGAAATTTTTAAGATATCATTGATGGATTGAAACTTCAATCAAATGCCAAGTTTTCGAGACTAGTATATAAAGTGCTTTTGTGCTAATCGCACGAGTATCTATAAGAATTATAAAAACACGTATTGAATAACCTTTTTTGCAGTTTCGTACATAAAGTTCAAAAATAAATTGTCTAATACTGCAAATTAAATAATGTTACAAAGCACAAATAATGTATATTGTATGATTTAAAGGCCAAAAACTATCAACTTCCACTACAAATTATTTGCTTTGCCTACATAAAAGTAAACCACGTTTTATCAATTCTGAACATTATTGATGAAATTCTCATCTATAGTCTTATAATTATTGATCCTAACACGTAGGTACAGTCGTTTTCGAGATCGCTGATTCGGAATTCGAGGTTAGATTTTTAACATTCAATATGTCGGATTCAATATGTATACCGAAATTCAATCAAATTCGCTTCAAAGTCGCGAGAAAATGTGAGTTTTTTGGGTCGTTCTTCGCGAAATTTAGGCTATTTTTTTTTTAATTCAAGATGGCGGAATTGATATCGCCGACCCCATAATTGATTATATAAGGTCTATTTCTTCGACATATTAATATTATGAAGCGGTTAGGTTGATTCGGGACAAAACAACTAAAAATTCTAGTTAAAGTTCACAAATTTTGTTCATTTTTTATGTAAAATGCGCCATATTGGTTTTTGAAGCAATTTAAATGCCATTTTGACCACACCAAACGAAAGAGCATACCAGAAAATACTAGTTAGTAACTTTCAAGTCTATATTAATCTTATTTTCTGTTTGGAATGAAAGTCGAAAATCAACTATAAATGTGCATTTCGTGTAATCAGAATTGAAAGTGAAATGGAAAAATTAAAAATGGCGAATCTAATAGGCTTGCTGTAAATCGCGCTGAATTCATTAACCTGTTTCGTCCCAAAATCACAAAATTTGTCGCCGGTTTTCGTCCTCCGTAAGTTTATGGATATTTTCGAGATATTGTTATGAAATTTAGGTTTCTTACAGTTTTTGGGTATGATCTTTTCGAATCTGAAGTCCGTTTTTCGGTATCACTTTCCGTTTTTTAAATATGGCCACTTAAATGAAAAAAAACTTTTTCAGGAAACTGCAATTTTTATTGCGAAGGAATTCCAAGATCGTGTCAGGCCTCACAATCCTGTGTCATAATGAGTTTTATTATAAGTTAGTCAATATTACGATATAAATTATTCAATGGCGTCTTCAAAATGGCGCTATTTATACGTAATCTTTTTGTTATTTACGTTTTATTAAAATATTTCTGGTATCTTGACATGTATTTTGAGGAATATGTAGATTGTTTTTCACGTGGCTCAATACTAACCCGTTATTACATTTTGAAAATTCAAAATGGTCAATTAGATATGACTTCGAAAACATCTATATACTAAATACCATAAAATTTTTCTTAAATGTCGGTTAGCCATATTGGATTCGCCTTTTGCAATTTCCAAACTTTAATAACGGATTTGTATTCAGCAAGCTCCAGAATAATCTAGAAAAACATTTTCATCAAAATCCCCGACAAGATACCAGAAATATTTTAATATATTGTGAGTTGTGAGGACGCCATTTTGTAATTTAAATCTTGATATTGACCAACGGTTAGCAAAACTCATTATGCCACAGGATTCAGAGGCACGGCATAGTTTCGGAACTATTTCGCAATAAAAATTGCAGTTTACTGAAAATGTTTTCCCTTTTTCCAGGTTTTCTCTCATTTAAGTGGCCATATTTAAAAAATGGAAAGTGATATCGAAAAATGGACTTCAGATACGAAAAGAGCATACCCAAACACTATAGGAAACCTAAATTTCATAACAATATCTCTAAAATATCCATAAACTTACGGAGGACGAAAACCGGCGACAAATTATGTGATTTTAGGACGAAACGGGTTAATAAATTCAGCGCATTTACAGCAAGCCTATTAGATTCCATTGTCACGAAATATATATAAGTTTTGAGTCAAACGTATTCGCCAAAATCCCGTTCCACGTATGAGAAAGCGAAAATTAAGGGTCACGTGTATATGGCCATCTATCGGCGAAAAGTGGTAACTGAAGTTTTGTAGGTAATACAATTATTATAAAACGGGGACACGATTACTAAAAAAATTAATTTACATTCAATTGCCTAAGTAGGAACTTTTAAAAAAATATAGCATAAACCGTGATTCATAAAAGAAAATTTAAAACTTCATATTTTTCTGTGTAGTCATCTATAATGGAATTTATTCAAATATTTAACTTTTCCGTTGAAAATTTCAGTCAACAAACATGACATTTGGACATTCCCTAAAAATGCGAATGTTCCTACGTTTTATTAAAATTAAGGTTTTTAATGGAAACCACTATCAAAGGTTATATTTTGATTTTATATCCCTATTTTGCACTTAGGATTGATACCTTCGAAATAATTTCGCAAAAATGTTGTATGAGTAACCGTACTTCATTGTAATATAAAAGCATTTCATTGTTAAACGAAGTTTAAGATAGCAGCAAAATATCGCACATTCACTCATTTTTATCAGAATTAGCTCTCGAACGAAGCTGCTAATATCTTTACTTCAAAAATAAATTGCTTCACAGATCTTTAATGGCGTATCAATATGAGTTCTTTTAACTTCGGTAATTTCGTATGGTGAAAACTGACAAAAACTTCTGACGTAATAGTGTGGTCCTTTAATATATTGTGAAATTTTTCTTTCTATTTTATGACATTTTACAACAAAGAATTGTGAACAATGTGTGCAAAATATACTATTAAAGCGAAGAAAATAAGGTTCTAGGTCACACAATTTATGCCTTTGCGAGTGTTTAATTTCTTCACATCATCAATCCCGTCATATTTCAATAAATATAAATTACATTTCTGTACAAACACGTATGATTAGAGAATGACTTTCATCAAGCAGACAATTGGCTTGAGATTTGAAGCCAAGTGTTTCCCCGTCACTACGTAATATCCTAACAATGTATTTAATTGATTCTTCGTAACCATGCATTTAAGTTAGTCGTCCTGTTAAACGTGTACGTTTCTATGCAATTTAAATGTCAAATGTTAATCGTATATTCGAAAAACGACAATATTGTCCGTGTGAATTCACTCACATGATTTGCTTCCCCAAGTTTTAGGGACTAAAATCTCAAATAAAAAAGTTATAGTTGGAATTGAAGGTAAGATTAAATATGCTTTATTGTTTTGATAAAAGTGTATTGAACGCATGTCCTTGCAAACATTGCGCCATTACTTAAATACAGGACTTAAGTGAGCAAGAAATTATAAGAGGTGTCTCATTCCCTGACTTAGGATACTGAACTATAAAAGACAAATTGAGTAACAAAACACTTTATTACTTCAGTCAAAATGTCTTTATCTGAAGAAACAATGAAACATTACAATGATTGATGAAGTCCCACTACCGAACAAAGAACAACTTCTTTTAGCGTTCTAGATACATTTTATTACAAAAGTTCGAGTTCATTAATATATGGAAAATATTTACGCGACGCAGTTTTTACGAAATAAGATACGCAATTTTGCTTCGTACAGAAGGAATTTAACAAACATTTACAATTTTTTATAAACTTCATGACTCATTGATGAAAGCACACAGATATATCCTTACATCCAAACATATTAATAGTATTATAAATGAAGATGTTTATGCATTATTTCTTCAGATGCTTTTCGTGGTAAAACGTTTTGACCTGTAAAATTTGACATTTGTTATTCAGTCGATAAAACAGCCCACTTAATTTGTTAAACATTTTTCAGAACGACAAATGGCATTAAATTACATGAGTCATAATAAGGTACATATAAATGCTTTTATTAAAAAGGTACACGTCACGCTCTGTATGTCAGCATCTTTATATCAGTTTTTTTGCTCTGGTCATATTTTAATAAATATTATAAATAAGTCAACCCGCATTGTGTTACAGAGTGAAGAATTCAGCGAAAATACTTTCAGTATGTGTTTAACCAGCTATTAACGAACAAGAAAGCATTTTTTCAAATAATAGTGGATAATTTAAGACAAAAGTGTTTTCGTAAGGAATATTTAGTTCACAGTTGTAAAATTTTAAAAAGAAGAGTAAAGAAAGTGTAGTATAAGAGTTTTAAATCAAGAATTATAAAGTGACTAGTGTAATTGCTCATTAAGCGCTTTTTTAAAAATAAAGTAAGTACCCAAAATGCAGCAACATCATAGTTAAAAAGTTAGTTAATAAGAAACACATTAAATTTAATGAACATGTGCCGGAAGCACATTTCAATTCCAACGTTAAACGACTTTTAATATCAGACATTAAATTTAATATCATTCTCGATACAGTTTCATGTATACACCCTCAAAAATGGATCCATGCCATCGAATGGAAAATTCACTTAATGTACAGTAGCCCTGGTAGAGATTCCGACTAAATACTGGCCAGTTTTTGGCAAATAAACTTGTATACTGACCAGTTTGTGGGTAATAAAATGTGACCAGTTTTCCATACAAAATGATTGTTTTAAATGGCAAAAAATACTCAGAATATTTAATACGAATAACCTTATTTAGGTTAGTTTTGCCTAGTTTCTAAACGATAATTTAGGTAATACAGTGTAGATGTTTTTTAACAATAACTTTAACAATAAATTGTCTGGATACTTTTTTAAGCAGTTTCTGTGCAGTTTTTATCCAGTTTTTGTAGTTTTGGAGCGTAACTATTATTAGGAAAAAGATCAAAAAGATTCAACATCTTTAATACTCATCATCAGCATCCTTATCGGCATTATCATCATCACTGCTATTGTTACTATTTTCGTTAACAGTTTCATCAGTTACTTCGTAGGAGTTTATATGCTTAGCACAGGCACATAGGTTTTCTTTATAATTTTCCTGAACTGCTTAATATAATTTAATCCGATTCTATGATCACTAGAGTCAGAAAACAATATAATTATAAACCGACGGGAAAGAGTCATCTTATTACCAAACTTATACAACACAAACGGTCGATCAACATCGGCGAATATTCGCTAAATTCTGATTATTGCCTTCTAATTTAATAGCAAGGTACAATTTTTGCAAGAATCGTGGGAAGGGAAAAGAATAACAAACGTGAAACATAAACAACATACGTTGAGGATTGTAAACAGTTCGCTACATTTGATATGTATTCTTCTCCAATCCACATTTATTTCATGCATATTTTGAATAATTTTGCTAAATAGTTATTAGGTAGAATTTTGTAACAAATATGTGAGCAATTTATCCATTTATCTTTATCCACGATACAAATAGTTTTGTAACAAAATACTGATTATCTGATTTGGTGTCTTAATGTCTAGTTATTGCCCATTTTAAATCAAGGAGGGCCTTGTGCGCATACATCTGGCTAATTACTCATTAAATATAATGTATTAGCGGGTATTGACCTTACATTCAATTTCAAGTAATTTATAACAGTGTAAGAGGAAATTATAATATGCTAAATTGCACTGTAAAATCTGTTGTTTTAAGACAATATTGTACAGTAGATATTTCCTGTGAAAGCCGCAACGTTGTCTGCAATTTTTTTAGAATTATTATCTTTGTCAAATATTCGACGTTATGCCAATGAAGTCTTGCTTTTTTCCCACGTGTGTTCGGTTGTGATGATCTATGAAAGTGCATTGATTCTTGGGATTAGGCTTCATTTGCTTTCTCCTATGTGAATTCGCAGTCCGTTACGTATTTTATACAGTAAAAAACGGTATTCTCCTGTACTTTGTTTAGCATTTTATCTTTTCTTTATGATGATGTTTAAAGTGTTATTGAAGACGGTACAAATTATGTTGCAGTGCCTCATAGAATCCTTTGATGTAAGGTATTATTATTGTGTAGAATGGAATACGAAGACATTCATTTGTAGATATATTTTTCTGTTATGTTTAGAGGATAATCATTGTCTTGGAGAACTAGTGTTACTGTTTTCAAATTTTATTTGTGTAAAGGAAGTTTTGTTTGTAATGTTCTTGATTGATCTGCCAACTAAATTACTAAACACAAAAGCACATCTCAAAAAATTTCAACATTCAGTAAACAAATCACACGACAGTTTTTTAATTGTACGTTTACCTCCTTATTCCGAATATAATAATAATTATTGCTAAACAACTGAAACCTCCATCTAGAAAAAATAAAAATTCTCTACTAAAACTATTACCTCCATTTTATTCTTATATCACCATTAAGGCCGTGAAGGAATGGATGAACGTGAAAGTAATTGCTTGCCCCGGTTCAGCTTGGAAGGTTTTTCCATGTTCAGGGATATTTATCTACATTGCGTCAATTACGGGAAATATAAATTCACATGTGTTCGATTATTAACCATACTCTACGTTGTTAAATGACTGTTACTCATTATATAAATAATATATTAACGCTACACAGATATTACTAATGTTGTAAATTGGTATTAGTATTTAGTTAATACAGAAGACATTTTCAGAAAGTTTCAGTCAGAAGACTTCATTCAGAACTTTAAGATTTATTTGACTTTTAGGTTGAAAAGTTGCACTTTGATTTCTTTCAGGCATTTCGATATTTAAGTTAATCGAGATGATCAAAACACCTGTTTGCTACTTCGTAATTCTTGTTAGCCATACAAAATAATGTTAATTCCCAAATTAACTATTTTTTTCTGAATTAGAAGCATTATCTAAGATAGATGATGAGATAAATACAATGATATGTAAAGTTGAATTACGAATTCACAAAATACAGCTTAGGAGGAATCGATAAAGTACATAATAAAATAGATATTCAGCGGAAATTGTGAAAACGCCCTTGAGACACATGTAAATAGACAAATTATGGCGTTTATATCATCAGTAGTAACAAAGGTAATTCATTAGGATGGCTGAAAAACAACTCGGACTAAATGTATACCTGTAATTAGTATTTTAATGTTAAAAATCGTTTATTTGTACTTCTTTTTTATTACACGAAGAGGTGTCATTAATAAGTAATTAATCCTTTAATGGGCAAACGTGTATTGAAGTTATATATGTAGAATTCATCGTGAACGTCCATTGACAAACGCTTCAAACAAAATCGGCTTAGCTTTTAAAATTTAGGAGCCATTCTTTCTTTCATTGATGTCATTATTATTGATACAATTGTTTTTTTGCACTTTTATTTTTAGAACCCTTCTATACAAATCGTAAAATTAATATCGTCAAGTTTATCCAATAATAAGCATTAACTATTTTTTACTAATAATGTTATTTCATTAACGAATATAAGCGTCAATATGCAGCTTTTTCTCCTTCTTCTTCATCTTAATTGCTAGTACCTTATGCTGTAATTATTCAAAATATCTCACGTTTTACGTAAAGAACCAAAAGATTGAGTACTCTAAGTTACCCTATTGCGCTACACTGGTTAACTTAACCTACATTGTTCAGCGACTCCATATTACATTAATACTCCAATTCGATAAAATATTACATTTGAATTAAGATGATCTTGTAACCATAAACTCAACATCACTTTTTCCTCCGCCTGTAATTGCATCGGAATGTGACTCATCAAATCATCGATCATTTCGATGGAAAGTATATAATTACAGCATTCGTCACATTACCATACTATCACGTATCCATAACTAAGTATTAAATACAAATGAAATACATTTAAGGATAAATATATCACATTTTAATCACGCACATTATTTTATGACTCACGATTTTTAAAGGTTGATTGTACTAAACACAAAAGTTTAGACATTTGGAATTGAATTTTTTAATCCACTGTCGATAATTAAAGTAAACTATTATTTGTAGTCAAGTAGTTTGTGGAACATACTTTTACTTCTTTTTGATAAATGAAAAAGGCAATTATCATCTCAAATATACCCTTCTCATACATCACATTTCAGTACCATGAAACATACGAAACTTTTGTTTTCGCCTCCTCGCGACTGAACTACAATGTGATAGAGCAAAATAAGGTGTTATAATCAGGAAGATCCAGCAATCCATGACCTTCAGTTCATTGCATGCCCTCGCAGATTATATAATTTTTTTTTTGTTTATTCAAACCTTTCATAGGATTTTATTCTGCTCTCTTTTCCTTTTGCTCTCTAAATATAGCTTTTGCGATACCGTCACATTGAAGATTGCATAATAGTGAATGTTTCCACTAATTACCCCACTACAGCCAGGTATATTTGTAAGTGGAAAAAACAAACTACCGAATTAAGAACAGCTAGAAAGTTTGACCTTGACTATCTCACCTACACAATGGAAGCTGAAGAATTTTTTTTACCAATAAAAAAAATGAAGAAGAACAAAAGGAAAAAACTAACGTGCATTTCAAACTTGAACTCCAAGCTGAAATTCAAAAGAACCCGAAGGCATTGGAGACTCCGGATGGATGTAAAGGTCGTTACTGGAAGTAGTCCGAGCAAAATCTAGACCTTTAAAGGAAAGAATAAAAACTTCTCGAATGATTCAGAACTAATAAAGCCGACCACCGTGATATTCGCTGTCAGTACGGTCTTACGAAATAGTCCGATTCTTTGTTCCGGCGGTACTAAAAGAGACCCAACTTCACGTCTCTTGTGAACTTCAGGTATTAAAAAAAATAAACGCCTATCGTCACAACAAAGATCCACAAAGTATCGAGTATATGTAATACTAGAAAAGTGTCTATCTAAAATCATTGTTAATATTGTTGTTAGTGAGACCTCTAAGATTGAATACAAATGATTATTAAATAAATAAATAATATAACCATTGTTGTTTTTTTAAATTTCATTGTCACAAGATTAAAATAATAAATTGCACTCTAAAAAAATATCAGTTTTTAATGCAATCTAAATACCACTACATTATAACCCGAGTACAGAAAATTAGAATTAGCGAGATGAGCGCGGAATTCAAAGCAAGAACTCGAGAAGAAAACTGTTCTGCCGAATATTCAAATATAGTTGGAATCGACTGTTGTTTGTATCTTGTACCGTTTTCGATACGGATGCCGTAAAGTGAAAAAACACCGATTTTTTTTATTTATCGGCGTTTATAAAGCATACAAATAACCACACAATTATGAAATTATGTACAAATATTCTTAATACTATAGCAAAAATATACATACATAATCCAACATTTTTGTAATTTTACGATTTCGAATTTTAATCGCTATTTTTCGTGTCAACCGCAATGTACTTGAGTGTACATCAGTTTTGATAGGAGAGGCGTGTAGCTGCGAAAAATGTTTATCTATATGAAGAAACTTGCGCTTTACTCGCGTTATATCAAAAAATGATTATGTTCCTCATATTTTTAAATAAACATATCATCTTATGTCGCGCGGGACCCACTTGTATTTACTAGAAAATCACGTATAAATATATTATATTTCAATATTTTAAGTATCTTGGGCATTCATTTCAATCCAAGTTTAAACAGACTTTAGGTCTACTTTTACAATATTTAAATCCGGAACGACCATAAAAAATAAATTTTTAATAAATATATATAGGGTAAGGAGAGCCGAAGAGGCGAAGATTTTTTCCGTGTATCATATCTCTCCTTGAATTTCGTATTTAGGATGATGCAAAGTATCATTTGATAGGTAATTTTATTGGCAATATTTACATGCGTGTTACTTATGATATATGTTTTACACATGACCAGCTATGGTCAATTTAAAAATCTTAAAAAACACGGGGCGAAGCGGCGATATCGGGGTGAAGTGGCGAATCCTTATTTCTAGAGGTCTCTGATACGACTATCATAAAATTAAGTGCCGTCATAATCTTTTAAGTTATTATTATTTGTTTTAATAAAAATAAAATTTCCACGTTGGTGGAATGAACATCTTCATATATATCAAAGTTTCCAACAACAGTAAAAAAAGAAATTGCATCTTCGGAAGCTTTGAATACTCGTATTATATCAGGATCACCTACTTTAACGTCATCTTTAGATACTCAATGCATTCATCAAAAATGAATTCTACATTAAAAAATGATTGCGGAAAAAAGACATCCGGGAAAAAATTTCGTCACTTCGCTCCAAAGTATCGTTTGGACTTCCAGGTGCGATATCTCATTATAAACAACAAAAAACGAACAATTCACTTTTTATAAATAAGTTAAAAAAATATACTTATAGAATAAACATATAAATAGTGAAATTAAAATATCCTTTAGAATTGGTTGACAGGCTTCTTATTCCTATGAAATGTTTAGAAATTATTCAGAAATTGTTTTGATACTGTTTTGAGATTACTATTAAACAATATGCGTCTAATACTGTTAAAAACGTTGAGGATATACTATTCAACCGAATATAGAAAAATAATTGTTATATTCCTCCAGGACACGATATCTTGCTGCTCTTTGAACAACGCCAACTCTTGGCAGAGTAGTCAACTTTATAGTACTCTATTCACAATTTTGAATTAAATACGGATACAGAAATTCTAAATGATTACAATAAAAAAGAATCTGCATCTCGTATAAATCGTAAAACTATTTAACAATAGAACAAACCATTCGGCATCAGAAAGAGGAAGCTTCATACTTCCGAAAATGGTACATGAAGAATTTTTTCTGAATTGAAAAATCCAAATTAAAAAGTATTGAAGACATTTCTTAAATTCGGGCTTTGTAACTGCGATTCTAACCATTATACATAATATCCTATAAAATAACGAAGAAATTCATCAAGAATTGATTGAGAATTTTCAGAAATAAGCCAAAATAATCCTATTTCCGAAAATTTAATATTTGATGAGTCCTCAGTATTTTTAGATCCTTTAACCCTTTCGAAAGTGGACTCAAAATGGTACGTTGTTTCCGGTCAATTTGAAATTTGTGTAAATATGGATATTTATGTTTTCGAAGACGCTGATTACGAATTTGTAGTAAATTTTCAATCATTCAAAATGGCGGATCCAATATGGCCGACATTTTTTTTTAAAGTCAAGCGGCCATATTGAATTTTCTGTTTAAAGTTTCAAAAATTCGGATTCAGCTATTTAACATACCCAACAAAACCTAACTCTGGTGTATATCTGTTTCTTTATTCTCTATTTATTAGTTCTTTTATAATTACGTGTATAATGAAAAATGCTTAAAAATTGTCCAATTTTGTGCGGCCATATTGGATTTTACGTTTAGAATTTTCGAAATTTGACCTCTAATTCGGATCCTGCGATTCAAAATACCCAATAAATAAAACATAACCACATACTGGGATCCCACCTAGTCTACTACGTGTATACACGTAGCCCACAGCGAAAGGGTTAAGTGACTAGAATTCCAGTTACAAATTTTGAGAAACCGTTTCAGTAATCATTAATTTTTACATATAGACGTATCATTAATAAAAAATGCATGGAGTTACCATAAAATAGATATGGGCAAATCCACAGAACTTTCAACTTTTCTGTGACTCAGTGATATACGGAAATAAATATGTTCACTATTAAAATATATTCAATGTATGTTGTTATTTCGGTTTAAACACATTTAAATAATATATCTGGACACTTGTTACAGACGTTTTCGAATTGAAAACCGAAAAATTTAACTTGTGATTCTTACAAATTATTTAAAACTGTGCTATGTTACATCTATGCCATGCAAGATATTTTATTTTCTCAAAGTACAAAATGTAGTCAAGTAAATACACTAAGTAATAGTCACAATCTGATCAATGTGCTTGCTTGTGATAAAAAACTACAGGGATTTAAAACTGCGTGATGAAGTTTTGTAGAAATGTTAAATAAATTTAGATTATCTATTATAATTTTCATGCCATATTATTAGTCGTTTTAACTCAGCGTCCAATTTGTTACTAACATAAAAACGAATAAATTACGCTGTCACTCATCTGTGTGCCCCTTTTAAAAATGATTCTATACAGGTTTAATCATTTTCACTCTAAACGTGATTTACTACTTAAAATAAACAATATTTTTAATTATTTCTTTCTGTGATCGATCTCAAATTTCATACTTTATTAAAAAATTATGACGGCATCTTTAGATTTTGCAAATTGGTGCGCACCACTCGTCCCGGATGGCTTTACTTCAACGGATCTTCGTTATACAATTTGCAGAGGATTTTAAATACATTTTAGTAATTATATTCTGAATTTTTATAGGTTGTTGATTACAAATCTGAATTAAGAAATTTGAAATTCAATATGGCGGACCCAATATGACGGACAAAACTATCAAAGTATAATCTAAAGTGGGCGAAAATCGAAGATCAGAGTTTTTTGTGGTCGCTGATTATGAATCTGAAGGTAAAATTTTGAAATTCAAAATAGTGAATCCAATATGGCAGACAAACTTACCAAATACGACTTAAATTTGACAGAATTTCTTTTTTTTTATTATTATAAGAAAAAAATGTTAATCGGGTTCCTATGTATATTATACACAGTAATCAGCGATCACTAACATCCTCCACCAAAAAAAAAAATTTCATTAAAATCGAGTAATTTTTCACATTTTATCCGCCATTTTGTATTTTGCACTCACGCCGTGTCATAAAAATTGTGCACGTGCATGATTTTCACTTTAGAGTGATAGCCTGAATATATGGTTAAAAGGAAAAAATTGTACCACAAAATAAATTCCAAAAATGATTTAGTGCCAAAAATTAAAAGTTCCGTGGATTTGCCCATATACCCTTGAAAATATATTTATAGTTCCTGTTTAATTTGAATATTTTTGGTTAGGAATTGACGGTATCGACCGAGTGGGTTTATAATTCCTTTAAAGAATCTCAGGAAAGTCAACGCCATCTATGATCATTCTGCTGAACGTTTGTTTAAGAATCGTGCTGTATCCGAAAAATCCCAATTAATTGTTATTGAAAATGAAACTATTTATTTTCAATTGCAATGGATGGTTTAGATGATTAAGGTACGATTTCCAAACAAATCGTTGAAGGTGGCATTGAACCCGATCTCTGATTGGTTTACCGCATAAGGGCCAAGTCTCATGTTGCCGAAATAGAAACACCGTGTGGAACGTATATTGCACCGAGTATATATAGGCGCACAATACACACACACAACAAGCACGCTGCGTAGGGTTCTTCCACAAGGAATGCTTTATAGGGCTAGTGTGCGCTCACTCTCGTCCCCTTCTAAAGGGACTGACAAAGACGAAACTACCCTAGATAGAAAACAGCCATTGTAAAAGACCTTTAAGGTCCCGGCGCGAGAAACGACAGCTTTCCTTGACGTTGTACGCATACGTGCCGCATGTTCCACGAGGTGCAGTTCGGCAGCATGAAACTCAAAATTTCGAATTCGTGTGTCACGTGCTTGATTGTGTCCTTCTTCCTCTGTTGAGTGTTTTGTTTGTTCTGTAATATAACGTGGGTGAAATTGTCAGGTGTAACCGAGATCCCGCCAAAATTTGTTCGACCGTCCAGACGGAGGCGATAATCACCGAGGGTCATTCGGATTTCGTCAAAGCCGCGCACTGGAAAAAACACTTTTGTGCACGTAACAAGTAGGCGTTTTTTGAAAACGTTCCAAGAATCGTACACTTTTAACTCGTGAGCCCCAACCTCCTCGCATGCTCGTACGGGAATAACATGCCGCTGTAGCCCCGGAATCCCCGTGACTCCCGTCGTACACCCCACTTCACCACCGGAAAATCCCAACGAAATACAATAGAATACTTTTGTCGTTATTCTTCAACACCGCGCTAGTGTACACCGGTGTTGTCACCGGTGTTAGCACCTGCCCCCTCCTTCCCTTTCCCTTAAGACCCGGTCACAGATATCTTCGGTAATATCGGCGTCGGCGTTGCAACAGGCATCAGTACCGACACAGACGGCGGAGTCGTGAACCAGAAAGTGAGGCGGACGGTCAATCGAGAAGGAGGGAATTCGATTTCGAATCTCAAGCGGCTATTTTCCCACATCGGATTCTAGACTAGTAAGTGATCGTGACGCGCTTATTTTCCGCTCTATTGCCCGCGCAATTTAAGTTTCGAGTGTCCATCTTGTTTTTTTTGTTATTTTTTTTTGCCTTTTTTCGGGAGAGGGCCACGTACAAACCGCACTGGTGATAACACAATCACGAACTGTGAGGTTTTAATGATGGGATGTCGAACGGCCCATTAGGCCAACGATCGGTTCGTGCGATTTCGACTTTCTAATCAGTTTTATTGTGACGTTCGCTCCATTTTTCGACCGATTGTCGTCGCCGATTTCGCCGACAAATGACAATCGTCCATCCTGACCTGCTGTAAAGAAAGGGATCTCTGACGTAATTTAGGTACAACATTTCGCAACTGAAAATTGCCCACCAGTGTAGTTTTTGTGATAAAGTGGACTTATTGTCGAAGTTTAGTTATCTCTTTATCATTACAGATATATTTGGATAATATCTTTTACGCGTAAGTCGTCAAAATACGGTATTTATTGGATGTTCCGCATTTTTCACCCCTGCTGAAGTGTGAAGGGTTGTCACCCCCTTCAAAGAAAGTTTCACTAGGGTGGTTTGGTTAAAAACAGTGCATTTAATTATAGTCTACAAAAAGTTACAAAATCATTGTTAGTGGTGACATCCCTAGAATGTCATGGCCCAAGAAAGAGTTTGATATTACTCCTGTCATCACAAAATGCAACGTAAATACCTTATCGCGATTAGCTCCATCCTAACGACGTGATTATAATATCATAAACGCTAAGTCGCTTAATTACACCGAGTTGAACGATTCATTTTTTTTTCACGATCTTTCCAGAAACAAAACAAGCGCCGGTCGAACTAATATCGACTGAAATTTCTTTAGCGTAGGACGTCAATTCTTACTTCAATCAAATCGTTAAGTTTTATTACAGTTAAGTAATCAATCGTCACTTAAGTCTTAATCGATGCTTAAATACGTAGATTGTTAAGTGGAACGTCGGTATTAGTGGCGTTTTACTTTCAAAAATGTCATTTTTTTACTTTCGAAGGCAACGATTATTTACTTATTGCCGTTGCTATTTCTCAAGGACTTTTAATTATCTAGACGCGTTATTTGTTTACTGGCATAGTGTTGGGTCATTTTTACACTGATCAAGTTCATGTAATCGAATTAATTTGATTTCGTGAACGTGTGCCAGTAAAATGTAATTTTAATATTTTATTTTTAAATTTTGAAGTAAATCTTAGGAGACAACTTTTGTAATATCCGGTTTTAAAATGTTCACAGTCGGTTTTTCATATCGCGTATTATAAGCTAATGTGTATTTAAAAATACACGGATTTGGCAACACCGGAAAAAATGGCGCCTTTTTGTTATTCCTTGAATATTTTCTAGAAACCATCAATGAAAATATAAAAATGATGGAGTAATATTAAAAACAACATAGGGATGTAAATTAAAAATGGCGGACATACAAATCGTAACATATATTGCAGTTTTCTCGTATAAATTTATAGGAAAAACAAAAAAAAAAGGCGTTCGTTATGTTTTGGTATCTAAAAGGAATGTCGAACTTCATATAGAAATTGTTTACATTCTTTGCGTTAATAGGTTATATTAGCATCATGAATTTTCTAGTTTTAGGAATTAGTATCATTACCGTGTAAAAACCGTGACGTCACGCGTGTCATTCTAACAAGATGGATTAAATATTAGTAGCACAAACAATAGAATTTGAATGTCATCCTTTTTTTGTCTAAACGTCTTTTTTCTGTGTCTTTGAAAGTACATTTAAACTTAACTTTATAAGAAATCCCTACGAGTACTCTTCATAAAACGAAGAACAAATATGGCGATAAAAATATATAAACAAAAAATTTATTTTATAAAATGGAGTAATCACGAATTTTGTTATGATATTCCATCGGCCAATCGATTTTATTATTAGGTTAGCACAAAAGATGGAAGTACCAAAATTTCTTATTAAAATTGTGTTTTTTTCTGATTTTTATGAGTCATCATTTTTCGTGGAATATAATCTTCCTGCTTGATGCAGTTTCCGTGTTTGTACACTATGCGAACTACAAAGTTGTAGACTTGAAGATCGTGTTGTCAATATAAAGCTATTCTTAGTTTGAAGGTTTATATATAGACGGAGCTTCGCGTGAAAAACGAAAAGTCGCATTTTTATTCAATTTTATCAATTATAGAAAGATTCGTTTAAACGTATTTAATAAGTAGAAAAATTGAAGGTTCTTTCATTTTTTTATTAGTTGCTGTTTTTATTCTCAAGTATTATGCACTAACACTGAAAGAAAATTTTCTGTATTCAAGTAAATATTTATTTGAACTGCTGCAAAGATTACTTGAATTAAAATTTTTTTATGTTGAATAAATAACCTTAAACAAAATATTTAAAAAAAATGAAAAACGTCTAAACAGTTTGTAAATTCGCGACTATTTCTCCATTTCATGAAAACAAGTAATTTGAATTTCTGTGTTATTAAACAGTTCAATGAAAAATTTTAAGGTCCATCCTAGCAAATATGTTTAGGTCAAAACGGACGTCTGACCATATCACGTTTAAAGTGACCGAGTTTTTTTGATATGATTAAACTTAAGTAAAAGAAACGTGTCAATATCTGGAACGAACAAATATTTCAAATAGTCGACGAAAGAATTAAAAATTACGATGATTATTATAATATAATAATTACATAAATCGCAAATGTTGACGTTTTATTTAAAATTGTTATTATATTCACACACGTTTCGTTTACTGACTTTTTTTATCAATTTATTTCACATAAATTTAATTTTCTTTTTTAAAAATTAATTTACTATTGTTTATAAATTTAGTAGGCGTAAAATGAATTTCTGTACAGGTTAATTAATATGACAAATTTTAGCGGAATACTAAAATGTACACCTTTTTTATTCCAACCACGTTATTTTGCGTATTCCCCCTCCCTTTTAACGCTTACATTATTCGTTCCCCCCACCTCAACCCATGCGCATGCGTAGAAACGACTTTTCTCTCTTAGAAGGATAGTGGTGGGGATGGATATAAACGTTAAAATAAGGAAACGCCGGCATATTGTCTCTCTCGATAAATTTCGAATAAAACGAAAGAAGATATCAATAACATTAATTATAACCAATTTCATTAAATTTTGCATCATTTTTGTTCATAAAAAAAAAATAATTTGCTTTCGACTTCTAAAAGTATTTGGAGCACAAATTATTTGCTATGTGATACCGAATTGAACATAACCTATAATTAATTGCAGCTACTTGAATGAAGCCAATCATCCGAATGTTTGTGATATTTTAAGGTTAGAGTTAATAATAAAACATGTATTGCCCTTTTGCCAACTTCTTCTAACGTAGTTGTATTCTGGAAATCTTCCAGTGACAAAATAATTATTTAATTTTCTTGGGGAAATTTATAAAAAATCTATCATAATTGTTCAGCTATAGAATGTTAATGGGAAGCATAAAAAATTATTTTTAAGGTGCATTGTTTGCAAACATATTTCCCATCCATTCTATTGTCTTCTTTTTTAATCGTGGAGGTCTGAAACAAATTCATGTGAGGAAAGTGACAGGTCACATGAGAATTTTATTGAATCAAATTCTTTTAATTAGTTTTATGAGTTTCTTATTGAACATATTGCTTGTATGCATGTTCTTTTCTTTTTTGTTTAATGAATTACATATACGAAAAGTACAAGTTAAAGTATCCGAACATATGAATATAACATATTGCATTTGTCTTTCTTACATCTACAACTTTCTTCTGTTATAATACATAAAATTGTTAGAAATAAATGAATACAACTATATAAAATATATGTTTTGGAATATTATTACAGTGAAATGTTTACATACAAATTATTTTTGTGATGAATCTCCTTTCCTGAATGACATTTTCATTGTATTTTTATATTGAGGAAATAGTTTAAATACATACTATTATTTCCGATATTATAATATAGAAAAACTTATCTTAATTTACAATATTGAAACCAAAGAAATTTATATATAAGATGGACATTTAGGAGAAATACAGTTGGAGATTACATATAACAAAATTTAGATGTACATTGCATTTGGTTATTATATATCTTTTTACTATTTTCCCCTCTATTTTAATATTTTCTACTAAATTAAAATAATTAATATTTACCTTCTGAAGATAGAATAAAATTTATTATATCAACTTTTGACATAAATGTTTCTTTCAGTTTTGTAGGAAATTGAACTGGAGAAATCCATTTACAAATAATCTTATGAACTATGTTTATAAAATTATAGTTAGTATATATTTATAAATAAATGATTGTAAGACATTTTTAGTTTAATGTGTTTATTACATCTTAGCTCTTTATTTATAATTCAATTCTTTTAGTAACTATCTTATAAGTGAATTACTATGGTATCGAATGTAACTTTAATTTTGTTTAGCTTCTTGTTTATTAAGCAAATTACTCAACATTGTACTTTACCTTTAATGTTGAAATTTATATGATATATAAATATGTCAATATAATATTTATTCTCTTTATGTTATCACAATAGGTGTTAATACTGATGAAGCCTCGAGTACAGTTATTCATTCTTGTTTTTGTTATTTTGTGCTGTTCCTGCTAAAGTAATCATCAAATAATACCAAATTTGATTTTATTAATTAATATTTAACTAATTGTTTATTTTAATTTTTTTACTGTCAACAACTTGAATGGATTTTCATCTGGCATGTGTCAATTTTGTTTTCAAGAAAATGTTTTTTTTTAATCATTCAGAATTGAGGTCAATTGTAAAAAATAAAGTTGTACATAAAATTCTTCAACTAATTAGAATATAATATTGTTATACATTCATAATTTAGAATTTCACGCCTTAAATCAAACTTCTCTATTCCTTTTGTTTTGATAGTCAATTTGTCTTGAAGTTATATTTTGATTATCTGGTATGTGACAGTTTTTGTTTAAACCTATAAAAAAAAATCATTATAGATTATGGGTTTACATACAATTGACATTTGAAGAGTCTAAGAACAAGTCTAAGACATTCTTTATAACTTTTTACATTTATTGAAATATTAAGACCATATTTTTAAAATTTAAAGTTGAATTAGCAAGTTTTGTATTATTTTGTGCAATATTAAAACAAACCTTCATTCCTAACATGATTCAAGTATAAATTTAATAATTCCTGAACCCAAAAAGTGAAAAGTATTTTTGTCCGTTTACTTTCATTAAATTTAATTCATTCAAATTTGAAGGACATACATTTCGTTTAACATCTTTACTTTATTGATCTAATTAGTATAGTTTACCCATAATTCTAAGTGACTGAGAGAATCAGTCTATTCTGATTAGGCTTGTACATTTTTGGAATAATATTGTTGTGAATTTAATCTGTAATAATAGCCCTTTTTAAATGTTTTATACATTCAAATGATTTTATAATTCTCCCTCTTCGCAGAGTGCATCATATTTTATGATGCAGTATCATTATTAATGACATGCAATCAACAAACATGGGTATATGACTTCTATTTAACAGTTTTCTAAGATGGAAGCCTTCGACCTTGAAAAAGAAAATTTCCAGGTTCAATTCCCGGCGTATCACTTTTTTTTTTTTTTTTAATTAAATAACGATGATTTTTAATACTACATAGTGTTTCGTAAATTTTTGGAGTTATAATTAAGCATATTTTTTTTGTTGGTCACGTTTTATATGTTCAAAAATAAAATATTTACTTGGTTTTAGTGATGATTTGAAATGTACTTACTCGAACCAAATAAATATTTTCTTTATAATTATAATGACACTAGTTGCACCCACTAAATTTTTGTAAATTCGATTTTTTAATTACTTTTTAATATCGTAAATGTTGTGTTTTAAAATGGATTTAAAGTTATGTGATTATTACGAGAGTCGTAAGGAATGTTTACTATTTTATATACAGTTGGTCAACTTTCACTTGAAGATGATTAATAAAGTTATCGTACACAAAAGGCCATAAGTATAATTTAACGACAAATTGTTCCTTTATGTACATCATAATTCTATAAATTATGCTTTGTATACGCAGCATTAAGTTTATGATGTTTATTATACGAAATGTAACACCCTGCCGATAAGTCCCGTTTTTTAAGGTGCCGTTTTTTGGGTTCGAACTAATTCCTTTAACACGAATACCATAAATAACTAACCTCATTGCGAAGTGTATTTCATTACAATAATTAAGAGAATAAAGTAGGTTTATAATAATCCAAAGTATATTTTTTACTCTTACCATTCTTTACTTAAAAAACGTCCAGTAAACAAAGAAATTACATTATCATAACAATCTAAGAACATAATTACATACCTGCACAATATAATAGATTTACTATCCTAAGTATTCATTTTAATATATAAAATACATTTATTGGTAAAAATATATAATAAACATCAAACCCAAGCCATCGTCGTAAACATCAATAAATTATTTAGTCGATTGGCAAACAAAAAAGAAAAATGAGCTTACATCCTATTTTTGAAAAATATAAGCTGCCGAGACATTTTTAGTTGTGATGACACGGACATTCGAATCTGAACTACTCCAGAGATAGACAGAATGGTCGCCAGATCCAAAATAGTACGTAAAGTTTAATTCCAGCTAGTAAAATCGCGTTCCACGTTAGTTCGTTTCTACTTGCTATAATTAAAATGAAAAGGTAATTAATCGAACTTATTAAAATGAAAAGATATTATTAATATATTTTTTTTTCAATAACGTGCAGATAGATAATCGTAATTACTATAATTACATAAAGTACCGATCTAGATAATATTACGTCAGGAAAGAAAACGTCAGTTTTCTATACCGGTTACTTTCAATTGATATACATTTTTTATCTTAAGATAATTAAATCTTACCGTAAACAAGAATTTTCTTCTGTGCAGTTCGGTGAAAAATTAATATTTAACATCTAATTCATTTGATTAGCTTGGAAAATGTTAAATAATTAAATAAAGGATTAGTACCTTAAATATTGTGTGTAAATTCGTTTTATAAAGGAAAATATCGATACAATATGCGATACAATAAATCACGTTTATAGCCGACCTTTTAAATACCTAATATCTAATACGTCACGTTCATTAAATAAATATAATTTATGAAATACACATTATGAAAGATATGAATCGCCTTATCGTGAAAATTTAATCTACAAGGAAAGGATTGCTTACTATAAAGAAAGTTTCTTAATAGTTAAGAAATCGTATATTTAAAAATGGCGAATCTCATTTTTTAAGTTAGAAATAATTATACATTTTATATAAAGCTAACATTTCTTTGATGATAACAACACATCATCTTAAGAAATGCCCATTAATGCAACGAAATATTTCTTGGTAGTTAAGAAACCATTATTATACTATACGTTCGTATCTATAAAGTAATGATTTCTTAATAGTTACCAAAAATATGATGGTTGGAGTCGAAACGCATCGTAACATAACCTCAAATGACACGTATGTTTTATTTTGTTTTTAAGAACGATCGAGTGCCATTGTAATTCGGTAGTTGTTATTATGAAAAGGAATAAATTAACGATAATATTATCGTATAAGACACATGCCCCATGTCTTGCTTGTGAATTTGAGTCCCGGTATAATTGCATCTCGCTATATTTACGTCCCAGCATATTCGCCAGGTTCAGTCGCGTTATAATTGTCTGACATCGCTCTCTTTTTCCCCCACCTTCCGGCTGCAGGGGCCTCAAGAAGGGCTTGCTATGACGTCACGAACATAATGCGACTGAGGGGAGTGGGCGAAGCGGGGTTCCCCTTCTTTTAGTAAATATAACGAGACGGGAGGGGATAGCAAGGGACCGAGTGGGTAAATACACCGGGACGTTACTGTACACATTTCGCAACTATTAATAAATGGTCCATTCTAAAATAAGAATAAAATACGAATATTAAACGAATCGCCTTTAATATTACAATGCCATCTTTACATTAAAAAAACAACTTCAACTATTCAATTTTACAGCAAACAATCCTTTTTCTCGGTGTAATAATTGAATTTTTTAAACGTTTCATCTCTAAGGACAGAAGCGCGATTGTAGTGCTTATTTATTCATTGTTGTTGGAAACTATTTCCAAAGGTCACAATTGTCAAAGATGACTTTTTTAAGATTTTTTTTTAATTTTTAAAAGACCAAACGTGATATATAGTGGATGCATCGGGACTCGAACTCCGGACCTTTGGGTTGTCGGTTTACCAATATTTATAATTTTAAAACATTTCAAATTCATGAAAATATACATTTTTAAAAACGAATTTAGAATATTTTTGTTAACCTAGAGTATTAAACGTTAATAAAATGCCTGACATCCACCATATTTATATTTAAATATTAAAATACAGTCATTATTCTTCCAAACATAAACAGATCTATTATAAACATTGATAAAACAACATTTTACATACTGGCATGTGTATTTCCTAAATTTATTGGTTGTGTGAGGAAAAACTTGCAATTACTCCTAAAGGAAACTATTGTATAATTATTTCTACTTATTACTGCAATTTCTGTAATTTCTTAACCATAATACAAATTACGTAAAATCATTTTAATAGACTCAATCATTGTGAATAATATTTCAATAACTTTTGAGTACATTTTTATGAACTCAAATATATTTAAACATTTTCAACGTGTTTATTACCACAAATTTGTTCTATTAATAAAGATTTAGGACAATTTTTTTTTATTGTGTACGTATAATATAAGAAACGCTAATATACACTTATTTGAAGACATTCAACAACTCAAAAATGTATTTTCAGTAAAAACGTTTTAATATATGATCGTAAATACAACATTTTTGTGTCTTATAATCTGTGACTTATAATGAAGATGGTAAAAGTGTCTACATTTAAACCATTTTAGCTGATTTAAGACATTTATATGTTGAGACAATTGCAAATCGAAGAGATTGCCGATTCGACTATTTTCGTGAATATTCGAAAACTCCCGACTTGAAACGACGTCTTCTAAAGCCACATAACCTATTCTGTTAATGTGATTCCAATGGTTCATTATTTTATTCGTAAATCCGATATATAATCACATGGTTAATTAATGAAAAGTAGTTAGCGAAATTAAAAAGTAGTTAACGAAAATTGCAAGCAAAACACGAATGTTGATCCATTTTCACATAAATATCAAATACTTTTAGGTTATGTATCAATATGGAGCAGTACATTCAGACTGCGATTGAAGACACTCCTGTCTAAAAAGAAGTCATTTATTGAGGCCAGATGATCGAAATACTTTTTCCAATCATAATTTGAAATTTTTTTGTGTGAATGAATTGAATATTGAATAATATTAATATTAGAAATTGTCGGTTTAAAACGCCATATTTAAAAGTTAATAATGTCACCGAATAATTATTAACAATTTATTATCTATTTTAAAATATGAAGTGCAATATGATAAGCATTTAAATAATTTTTTTACAGAATATAAATTAAACATTAATTCTGTTATTATTTGTATGCAAAAAACAAATCGTCTAAATATATTATATTTATTAAAAAATATTATCATACATATGATTAAAAGATGAATATTTTGCCTAAATTAATTCGTTTATTTTCATTAAATTTTTATAATGATTATCTAATAAGTGAATGTTACGTGCAGTTTTAAGTAAAATGTTACATTATTAAACATTAATAAACATTAAATATTATCTTTGAGCATTTTCAAGATCGTTTATTGAAATTCTACATTAATTTTTGCCTTCAGTAAAAAATTTGCAGATTAAACAATATCTTTACGACAATGTAAAGAATTTACGTATTTTATGTAATTGTAAATAAGCTTATGAAATGTTGGAATTAGTTTTTACTTATTTTAAAAACTACATTGAAATTAAAACGTATGTAGCCTGGAGTAATGTGATATATTTTTCATCGCAATATAAGTAAAGTAAAGCGAGTTTCAATTTTTAAAATTATCAGGAAATATGATGTGCTTTAACGGGTCTCATAATATTGTGTTGCACACTTTTATTACTACTTATGTTTCATTATTTATTGATTTTCCAATTGTTTTACTACTAAAGAAAATTTATTTTTCTTTTTGAACGTTGCCATTCGAAAGTTAATCGGTTTTCGATGTATCCAGGCATGATACTTTCCTTTGAATTGATTCTAATTTAAAATTATCATGAAATGTCCCAATTTTCAAAACGGGTTTCATTTACCCCCGTATCGTCCATTTTGCAAAATTTGGTAACGGGTTACAACAGTATTTTGTTTTAAAACACACATTTAAAAATTCGAAACATTCACGTACGAATATTCTTGACCTTACTCGTTTTATTTCAAAAATATATTTTGTTTTTCTCAATTTTTTTATTCAAACCAATAATTGTTAGATTATATTTATCTGCATTACTTTTTACGTTTGAACTATGTAAGAACTTACCAAACTTCAAAATGTGTACGATTCTTTGATTTCATAATATGTTTTGGTGTTCGGACGCCATGAAAAAATCGAAATCCAAGAATAAAAATATGAACTCGTATATTTTCAAAATAAAACAATCGGAAATACATTTTTAATCGGTTAAAAAGTCTTGTTAATTATTTAACACGAAAAAAAGAAGAATTATTAAATGTCATTTTTACATTTTAGTTTTTCGAAATAATTATTATCGAAATAACAACCTGAAAAAAGTCCAATATCATTTGTCCAATTTTTATGAAATTCTGGTATAAGTTCTTACATTTGGCCATTTAAAAAACTAAAAATGAACACAAAGGCGATTGTACTTTACATTTATTAAAATAATAAATTGTATGTAATTTACAAAACAATATTTCGTTTATATTAATATTGTAAAATGAACTTTTTTGGTGATGTTAATAACTGTAACGAAATTTTGTTATCTCCAATTATTGGCAATATCTTATTAAAGCTTATTCATAAAAATATTTATACTAAAAAAATAGATAATTTGATTCACTAGATATATACGTTAAGTATACATACTAATTAAATTAGCAAACAGTATTTTACTAAATCGGCTCCGAATTTTAAGAAAATACTTATTTTAGAATGGAAAAATGTGCAGTGTATATATAACTGCCCGATAAGACAGAACACTAAAAGATGTATTAGATTAAGATATCAGAGGATGTGTGAGAAAAGTGCGAAAAAAAAGATAAAAGTACAAAGAAATGATTAGTAAGTTGTCAAACCGCAAAAGATTTTAAATGCTATCGACAAAATATTAATACATTAATAAAATAAATTGAAACTGTTTTTGTACTTGCACTGAAAAATTCAGTCTAGTTTAAGATAATAACGACATTTAATAACTTTAATATATATTAAAACAAATAAACTTATGATATTTAAAATTCATAAATTCTACAAATTTGTTATTAACAAACATTAAAAATTAGAAAATTATTTGATTACTTCACGTGCGAAGCATAAAATTATAATAATAAATACCTTATCGAAACTTCTATTTCACAATGTTTTTAAAATGTAAAATCTTTTTATTTGTTTTACAAAAACATTAATGACCGTTAAAATGGATTTCTTTGCAGTTCGTTATTTATAGTTTTGTTACAACAGTTTTAATGCTGTTTTAGACGATTAGTAAAGAAACGTTTCTAATAGTTTTCCTGTAGTTTTTGTATGGAAATTGTAGAACACATAGTTTCAAACATTTTTAAATATAAGTCTTAAAAAGGTTACCACTAAATAAATCAACTAAATATTTTTAAATCTAAAATTCTGTTCTAAATATACACCTGAAAGTAATAGTTGCACAATAATTAGTATGGAATACATTGCAAACATGCAAAGTGTAATTTAGTTATACATCCTCATTCAAAAAGTGTTTAAGAAAATAAAGTGTTTCGTACATACTTTGCACTAAATATATTTAGTTATTTAAGGAAATTGCAAGTATTTAGTAATCTAGAATCATACTTTTATTTAGTCACTTCAACTATATACGTAGCATAAGAACTATATATTTAACGAATGTTTTCTATAAGGTAAAAAAGTTTGAATAGCCAGAAAATTCATTTTCAAATTTTCAATTAAAAAATACTATTAAGTTAGTTCTTTAAACAAAAGCTAGTAGTGAAAGTTCCTTTTGTTACAAAACCGTTCAACTCATCAATTATGAATACTAAAGAACTGATCACAAAAAAGGTTGTTTCGTTTCAGCTCATTAATTTTACAACTAAAACGTCGTATAATTTCTAAAACAATTTCGGAGTACAAGAAAACAAAGTAAGAAGGGAGTATGACGTAAAGGAAACCGACTCCCTTATCAATGAAAAATATAAAAACAAATGATTTTGTTGTTTGTATTTTTTTGCATTTTATTCTTGACCTGCGATAATAAACATGTGATATATCAAATGCGAACGACACTTGTATTTTGTTATTTTTTAAGCGTTTTTTAGTCGATTCGTAGCAAATTAATCTATTTCATAAAATCTTTGAACTAAGAATTAATTTTAAATAGAATTGCGTAAATTTGTTATTTAATCGATTGTAAAAGGATTTCGATAATGTGAAACATGAACGAATATAAACCGGCAATGGGCGATTGTGCTTTTAAATATCTTTGGATTACTTTTCTAAAAACAGATAAAATATATTGTAAGTGCTTCCGTTTTTGGTGGAATATAACTAACGTAAATGATATAACCATAAAGTCATTTATAAGTTGGAGTTTTATGCCTCTGAAAGGTATCATTGTAAGTATTTTAAAATGGACAAAGAACATATCTTCGTTTCTAAACTTTGATCGTCTTATTATTTTATTATAGTTCTAGTCACATTTTTAAAAAAAATTTAAATCTTATTGAAACTTTTCTGGATTATTTAATTTTTGAAATTTATTTCCATTAATTTATAACAAAATTCTCCATGTTTTATGACATCTTGGTACTCATTTTGTCAACTTTAATACTAAATTTCATTTTTTTAAATAATTTAATGTCTATTTTACCAATTTTTATAAATAGTAATTAATTTTGTGTTAGAAAAAATGTAGCTAATATCTAGTATCATTATTTTTTTAGTATACATTTCTTTATCGATTAAAAAATGTAATATTCAACGTATGTTGAATGTATTTTTAAAAATATTACGTCATTTAAATGATTTTTTTAATTCTAATTTTTTCATTTTTAAACTTTTTCGGTTACATTGTATTAACTTAATGCTGCAGTTTTCATTTCTTATTGTTTGTTTTTATCAGGTAATGTACATTTTCAAATTTGTATTTTTATAATAACTACAATCATTGAAAACTAATGACGATTTTACTTTCTAAATTTCGAGATTTTATAATTTCGTGTTTGTTTAATATTTAATATTTGAATAATAATTCTAAAGGGTTATTATTTCCAAGACATGAATCGTTTTTCTTTGCAATACATATATGAAACTAGATATAACGTTTACATTTAACTACATTTAACAACAAAATATTGTTTCATTTTTAAATTGACGAATTTAGCTAATGTTACATATAATAATATATTATTTTATATTATCATACATTATTTGTGTTATTTTATGGGGTTTAGTAAAGTAGAATTGATGAACTTTATAATTTTCAACCACTTCTTACCTTCTGCTACATCATTAGAAAATACAGAGTGACATCAAGTATTAGTCACTTCCATATTAACTATCCATACAAATAAGTATTAAACGATACTACAAGAATATCCATAAATTAACTATATACAAAGTATTCTGAATGATTTGAACACGATATAAAGCTACATTGTTAGAACGATTGATAACGACTGAAAAATTACTAACAAACACTGTACGAAAGGAACTACTAATGAATTCACTTGGCAATATTTTATAGTTACATTCTTTACGTAATACGAAATGTTGAATTTGTACTAAAAACAGTTTCCTGCATGTAATTAAATATTCATCTAATTAAACGGAAATTGAATCATTTTTTGAATTAAGAAAACATTTTTCTTGTCTTTTGAAAATAGGTATTAACTTAAAAAACACTAAATACTACAAAATAAATCTTTGATTCGAAAGAATTCTACTTGAATATACAAAGTTGATTTTAGTGTTACATTGTAAAATTACAAACAACATTGAAGACAATAAATAGTTGGTTTTACTATCTAAATAGTAGGATCTGACTATGTTTTTTAGTTTGGTTTTAGCGTTTATATAGTAGACTGGAATACATAATTTGTCGATATCACTATAATAAAATTAACTAAAAACGATGGTTATGTCTTATTCTACTATCTAGTTAGTGGGTCCAACTATTTCATTTCTTTTCAGTGAATTCTGAATTTCAAAATTATCTGTCGCTACTATATTTTCGTCTTCTTTCGGTAGTATTATACTTTAGAGCAATTTTTTCTATTTTTCGGTATTATTGTTAACTATTGGCATAAATTTCTCTATATTTCTGTCTATATTTTATTGTAGTATTTACTTTTATATACCATGTATTTACTAATTCAATGCATATCTATTGTTATTTTGTACAGCTGTAATGAAAGTAATGACGGTTTTGAACAATCATAACAATTTCTTGTTTATTTTCATTCTAGTGAAAAATAATATTTGCCTTTAGTAATTACATGATTATTATTATTTACTTTTCCAAACTATTAGTATTTGTGAACTCATTGATAAATCCAAATAACGGATTCATTACTTAGTAATTGTATGATAGACAAAAATGTTAAAAAGTACGTTTACAAAATAGTATTAAGCCCAGCTAAGTCTTAGTTTAGTAATTTCCAACAACTTAATGAATTTGAATGTTTCATTTTATTAAAAATGTATTAAATTGCATAAAGTTTTTAAGATCATCTGGTTAACTCAATATTTAGCTGACTTAACTGACTATTCAATAAGATGTATTAAATGTACATATTTAAAGATATATTAAGTTGTTCCTATTAATTTTTCAGTGCATGTGAACTCGGAAAACTAGGGATTCTGATGATAAGAAAAAATTGAATGTGAACTAAATTAAGAAAGTAAATGGTGCACATATATGCATACATTTCTTTTTTTTCTTTATTGTGTTAGTAAATCCTGTTAGTGAAAAGTATGATTAAGAACAGTATAGTACTAGCACATGTTAATTCGATCATAAACAATAATACAAGATATTTTCATATATCATGAAGTAATTAGTTTAAACTATGTTTTCCCTATTTGCAAAATTTCAAAATTGCACCTTTGCGAATAAAATGTTACCCATAGCATTACGTCATACCTCACTTTTCGTAAAATTTACTATACTGATTACTTTACTAATGAGTTACGGTTTCACAAGTGTAAACTAGTCTTTATCAGAAGTAATGGAAAATTTTCTCATTTTATGTCTTGTCTTGCTTTTGTCTGTTTTAGTCAGCCTCTTAGGCTGAAATCTAAGCCGAAAACAGCTGTGATGTGAATATAAAACAATGAAATCTAACTCAAACAAATTTTAATCTTAACAAATCCATAAAAACAATTACTAACAAGACCGAATAAAACTAAATTGATGTTTCATTTTTTGTCTTTATGTTCTGAGTCTTCATTGTATCTGTGATACCATCAGAAAAATGTCTTTTACCCGTGAATAAATCCCTTTTCTTTTAAGAGGGTTCCAAAATAATCAACCGGTATAGCAGAAAATTTCACTAAAAAACATCAATTTAAGATGGCTGCATAAATTTTCAAAAATCAAGCTCTGTAAATGCGATTGTAATTAGTATAGACGGTTTTCTAATTCCGAATTGATTAAGAATTCTGTAGTAGTTAGAATAACCGTTACAGGGCTCGAATTATGGAAAATCGATTGAGTCATTTTTTATTTTCATTTTTTAGTGAAATTCTTAACTTAGAGGCGGAGCACTTTAGAACCCCCTTAATGTCCTTTTATAGATCTTTAAAAATGTAGCAGAACTTCAAAATCTTCGTATTTTAAAGTTCGTTTATTGGAGGTTAGAAATTCTATTAAACTCTTGTAATATAAAAGAGTTTTTCATTACTATTAACAGAAAGCAATTTAAATGTTTTCAACTGTTATCATTTTCAATAAAAAATTTGCTTTTAGATACACAGAGAAAAAAACACTGTAAAAGGCTTAATTTCAGCCTAAAATTATAAATAATACAACATATTCATATTAGTATAACCATAAGACTAATTTTCTTAAATTAAGTCAATATTTGCGCTCAAAACCTTGTTTTTAATTTCGGAAACTTAGGTATGACAAGTTCGAAAAATTGTTCTTTAAGCATAAATTACGATTAAAATTAAACTTTAAGCTCAAATATTGACTTAATTTAAGAAAATTATCTAAATTTTAGAGTGAAATTGAGCCTTTTACAGTGCTTAATTTGAGATGTAACAATTTTAACGAGAACACAGAAAAAAGTTTGTCCCCTTCATCTTTAAAGCTGCGAAAAACAAAATTAGATTTAGATTCGAGTATTCAGCAGTCAGAACGTTTCGGGTTCGAATCCTTTGGCGGCATTCAATATTTGTTAACAACTCTTAATTTTTTTAAAATATTTTCCAAACATTCTCAAAAATAAATGAGAAAGTTAGCGTGAAATTTAAACTTTGAAGTAAATTGAAGTAAAATTCAATTTTTGCTGAATACAGAAATTTATTGTCTTCATCACAAACTCGTTTCACATCTATTTAACAACGACCAAAATCAATTTTGATGTTAAAGTTGTGTATTGGAGATGGTATGGAAAGTCTCTTTGAAAGCTCTGAAGGAGTTCGAACGCAAGTTCGTGTATTATGTTAATAATATTTACTATTCTTTGTAAATAAATGTTTCTAAAATAATACATTAATAGTCTTTCCTCGACGGTATACTAAGACTAGTAAAATTTGTTACAAAATTTTCTGTGGGTCACTGAACTGTTTGTCTTTTCTATTTTAGTCCGCCGATAAGGTAGGAATTTACGTAGAAAAACGTAAATTAAAAATGTCGGAACCAATTTTTCAAAATTAAGGCTCTGTAAGGGTAATTCTATTATCACATATTTCCAATAGTTTTTGTTCAGTTACTAATTATTTTCTTTCGCATTCCTCAATTAGCCGTATATAGTAATTAGAATAACTCTCACAGGGCTCGAATTTTGATAAATTGATTCTGACATTTTTGATTTTCGATTTTCAGAGCAAATTTCTACCTTATTACAGGAGTACTTTAGAATCGCCTTAAGGGGTTCTAAAGTGGCCACTGGTATAGAGTAGGAAATTTCAATAAAAACCCTAAATTAAAGATGACTGAATAACATTTTCAAAATTCAGGCTCCGTAAAGGCAATTCTCATTACTTTAGATGGTTTCCTAGAAAATACCAGAGACATTAATTAAGAACTGACCAAGAATTGTCAAAAATAAATAAAAATGTGCTGCTTTGTGGAAAACTTGGAAAACTTAAACAATTTTTCGTTTATAAAATAGTACGATTGAAGTGAGTAAATTGGTATTTGGCTCACTAAACAGAATGCGAAATTGAATTTCCCACACTGAATTAAAAAAGTATTTCCTTAAAAATTGCACTTAAATGAAATAAAAATGTTTGTGTGGAACTAAATATTGTCATGTGTCTTCTTTTTTGTATACCCCATATTTATTTTGATTGGTTTGATATTTATTCGAAACTTTTTTATTTTGTTTCAGTTATAAATCACAAATCAAGATGCATCTAGACAGTACTTCTTTCGTTCCGATGAATGAGGAGACGAGACACATGAATACAATTGAAGGACACTATTCAACTGCTGAAGAGGTCCTTATCGCCAAAGCAGTTACTATGGTCATATTGTGCATGGTGAGCTTGTGCATGGGAATCATTCCAATGTACTTGGCACGTTGGTTCAAATGGATTTCCGATGACCAAGTCGTCAGTCCAAGGTTTGTTACTTTTCAAAATTCATTATTTTAAAATTTAGTACAAAGTTTAAAACAGATGTTACGGGGTTACATCTTAAGGGACCAAATGTACATAAATTTAATTTATAAAATGTATCGGCCAGAAGATAGAACTAGTGCAAAAAATTAAATTTCAAAATGGCGGCTCAAAAATGGATACTAAATTCAATTTTGTTTCAAAATCATACTTGGGTGTACTCAATCGATTGAACCGAATGAAATTACTTCACACCTGGTTCCTAGTTTTTTTTGGGATCGTTGACTCCAAATTTGAAGTTAGTTTTCAAAAATTCAAAATGTGGATCCAATATGGCAAACGTATTTACTAAAATCAAACGAAATCACTTCATTCTTGATACTTGCTGGTTTTTTGGGGTTGCTGACTCCGGATTGTGGATCCACCATTTTGAATTTTTGAAAACTATCATCAGATTTGGGCTCAACGACCCCAAAAACCGCTGGGTACCAAGTTTGAAGTGATTTCATTCGGGTCAGTACGCATTTTTCAGCCGACATTTTAAAATTTAATTTTTTACAATAGCTATATCTTCTAGCCCAAACAAATAAATATCTACTTTAATAATCATTATGTCATCTTAATTATATATGTACCGAGCATATTTCGATAATTTTTGTTTTGAAAAATGTTACATAGTTATATTATACAAGGTCTTCAAAAAAATTGTGTTTTTATTTTGATGGCTTACGGTAACCAAAATTATGGCGAATTGGATCATCTGAAACAACAAATTTGGATTTAGTTAAATAACCGTATAAACTGTTACTTGATTGACAGATTTAAAAATATATTCATTTTTCATAAAATGGCGACTAGTCATAATTAATGGATTTATTATACAATAATCGTCGGTTTTTTTTTTAATCGAACGATTAAGTACTACATTTTTATATACTTAATAAGCTTCAGTTCAATTTTTAGTAGTGCTCTTTTTAGTGATTATTCTCTTGCAAATGGCATATGTGAGTCCCTTTTGTTTAGGTCGACTTGTAATTTCAAGAGTATACAAAAATTCACCTTAAACAAATTTTTTATTTTACAACAATGTCTGATCTTAGGAAGGTTTTGATAACGAATTTTGAAGCCCTCGAAAATAATTGAATTCAATTCGAAGATCCCATTTCTCATTGTTTTTAAGTGCGCAGTTTATGTACGGCCAGACATGCATTTCAATTAAATAAGAGCTCGTGCAAAGATAAAATTGTATCTTCTTCGAAACAAAAAAACGCAACGCTGCATTCATAATAGAGATAAGTCATACATTTTGTCACACTCGTGAACTTATATCAAACAATAAGCATAATATATAAATTGCGATATAAAAATTAAAATGTACAAGAAAATCTTTTGTAAACGGAATGAAAAAGATTCGAAAAAAGTAAACCCGGTCATGGTCGAACCAAGATCTTATCTATAATATTATAGACGTCAATTAACGATATCACTTTGATTTTTTTCCGACATATGGATCACTGAATAATTTTTATACTTTAGCTACTTCATGATAATGAATGGTACTTTTTTTACACGTGTACCTAAGATCACAAGTTTTAGAAGGAATTGGTTATTCTGTGATGAGAATTGTTGGAAGATGTTAAACAAAATTATCAAACTTTAAATAATATCTTTCAAAAAACAAACAAAAATTTTGAACGAAAAAGTTGAACGTAAATTTCCAAAAAAGTCGGTTATCATCAAATTTAATTGAAAGACAAAAAGTATTTACTGTAGTTATTATTAATCACGAAAATTATGAAAATTGATTGCACAATTTCAACTGTAAAGAGTATAAAAGGCTTGACCCCCCCCCAAAAAAAGAAGAAATGGTACGTAACTAATATTTAATAAAGGCTACTAACTAAGCCATCAGTAAAATCTACTAATGATTTTTTTCTTTAATTACAAGTACAAATATGTTACAATGTACAATAAGGAAAGTAAAAACTTGGGTAGATAATGTACGAGCTTTTGTCATGATTAATTAAAAAGTATTGTCTTATTTAGGGACATTTCTTGTTAATGCAGTTGCTTTCGTTTTGGTTAGAATAAATTGATAGTTTAGTTTTATTTTAAACTAAAAGTATTCGACACAGGAACGTTTTGTGCGTTTTTGTAAAGATACGACTTAACGTTAACATGCGATTACAACAGGGTAATGTCCAAGTGATTAGAAAATGACAAGTGCCTATATCTTTTTAATAAAATGTTGTATCCTTGGTGATAAATACGGGTTTTAAGGAAATATGGTATCTGAGCAATATTTTACAATTTATGAGAATTAGCTGTGTTTTAGCTAGTTGGATATTATATTGAGTTAAATTAATATTTTTTATATAATTATTTTCATGAATTAATATATCTACCAATCCACTCAATTAATTAACGAAATATTTAAAAGTACAGTGTAGATTTTTAATTCAGTGAATTTGTTTTAAAAAATGGTTTTGATTTCGTTAATTACGGCAGTGATTAGACAAAAATGTTTTTGAAATTTTTGAGACGTTAGGAGTAGACAAAAAGTTGTAAAAAATGACTAAATCTAAATGATTATACGAAATTTTAGGATACTTTTCTGTAAATTTATTCGAATTCAAATTGTTTTTAATTTTTAATTTTTAAAGAGTCGTTATTCATTATAAATAATTTGATAAAGTTTATTAGTAGTTTTAAGTTTAGTTTTATGTTTGTTATACTTTTTGTTTTGTGATTGTTGTTATCTATGAAATCATTGTAAATGTTTATAATGATATTTAACCTTTAAAATGCGCATTTTTTACGTTGGCCCCTGTCAATTCAGATATAAAGATAAAAATAAAACTATAAATGTAGTTTTTGTTCAATTTAATGAAAATTAATAAATTAGAAAACCTTTAAAAGGGAGAATATATGAATGAAAAAGCTCTTAGGAATATTAGTTACGACATTTTCATGAATTATTATCTGAAGACAGTTATTTTAATAAAAGATTAAAAAGATTTAACTTCAGTGTTGTTTTTAAACAATAATGTAAACACTCAAAAAGGCAGCTTATCTCACGATGCAATCTATAAAAGCTTATATTTGCAATCGATCTTTCTTGCAAATGTATTTTAACTGAAAAATACAATTTATATTCGGTAGTAATGCGATAACAAATTGTATGTATATTAAGAACTTCTTTTTACTTCGGTTTTAGATTTAAAATTTTCTTTTACAGTTTGCTTTTTTTTAATTCCACTGAGATCAAAATTCTCTAAAAATGGCGTATTTCTCAAATCCTGTAAAACTGCATTCTTAGGGAGATACCTGGGGATTTGTAATTCCTTTTGTTATGTGGAGAAAACGTCTCTGGGAAATTTTTCATCTGGCGATTGTGGCTGACTTTCAATCAAAATTTGATATAGATCCTTTTTTAGTAATTTTTATTGTTCATTGTTAATAATGATAAAATTTAAAGAAATTGTAATTTTAGAAAAAAAATCTGACACCACATAATATTTTGATAAGTCGGTAAAATTTCTAAGAAATATTTTTCTCTGTAGACATTTCATACATTATGATTTCCGAAATTTATCGACTTTAGGATTTATTTTTTAAATAAAAAAAATGTATTTTTCAGCTCCATGCGCACAGTTAGCATTTTACTTGGATTTGGCGGTGGAGTATTGTTCTGCACCACTTTCTTACACATGTTACCAGAAGTTGAAGAAGCTGTTGAAGTCCTTATTAAAGATAAGGTCTTGCCGAGCACAGCTTTCGATTTAGCGAAAATCCTGCCATGCATTGGGTAAGTTAAGAATATTTACAAACAAAATATTGTGTTTTAAAAATATGTTATTTTCTGTTCAAGTTCATAATAAATTAAAGATCTCTTTTTTAAATTAAATCTTGAAATTTAAGGTATCTTTATTTTGGAATAAAAACAATTTTATCATTCATGCCACTGTTAACGAGAAGGAAGTTAATTTTAATTAATGATTTAACTAAATAAATAATAAGGTTGTTGTTAAATTAGAACAAAACAAAAGAATTTTGAAAAAAGCTGATTTTTTTCACTACGTTTCAGTAAGTAATTTTAACATCTTTTATTGAAAAACACGTAAATATGACTTTTAAATTTATCTTTTTTTACTTTTTTATGTTTCGTATTAAATGAATAGTAATAAATAAAGATGATTCCATAAAAAGTACTTGAAATTTCATGATTTTATGAGTCCTCATAATTTCTGTCTTTGACATTGTAAAGAATAACACAGCCCAAAAAAGTGGCTGTAGTATTCGTTCTAGTATTTATTCTTTTCTATAACTTTGCTTTATTTTTGTCCCTCATCTAAGTTATTTTTATGAAACAAGAAATGGAAAGTTAGATTCAGTGTTGGGTTATAAACTTTATACTCCAGCCGGTAAAAGAATATTCTGCTATTGTTCGAACAAATATCAATTTTGAATGATGGAATCTCATTTCTATAACGGAAATAACAATGAGACTTGAGCATCGCGTACGCGCCTAGCGGCGACAAACGTAACTATATTGGTCGAATAGTTTCGTGTTCATACATAAACGTTTCTTTATCACGTAATTCAGTTTTATTCCTTCAATTTGACATCACAATATTTTTACTACTCTGATTAGTAAAATGTACAATAGCATGGTGATTTCATAAGCTTATATATTTTATTCTATTCTGATTTAGGAAAATCTATAACAAAACAGTATCGAAATATATTTAAAGAGTAGTATTTCTTAACATAATTGATGGTCATTTCAAGTTCATTGTTCGATTTCCATTTCACTTAGTATAGTAAAAAAAATACGTTAATTCGAAATTTACAGTAGAATATCGCAGTTTTAAGTATTTTAGCTATTTTTATACCCGATGATGTATTTTTACATTAAGTAATACTTATTTACTAAAAAAATGATGCATATGAAAATGTCAAATTTGATGTATAATAAAATGGTACAATTTATGGAATAGTTAGTTAAATTACTATATTTTGTTACTAATCACAAATTTCCGAATATATGACTTTCATCGGTACTAATTATGTTTCGTCAAAAAATATCCCTTCCTTACGACAGTACTAATGCAGAATACGAACGATTGAAAATCACTAAAATACTTACAACTGTGATATTCTACCGTAAATTTCGAACTAATGTAATTTTTTTAGTACATTAAGTGAAACGGTATCGTAAATTTTACTATTCTGACTAGTGACAAATAATTAATCACTTTTTTAATGAAGCACTACTCGTTAATACATGTTGATGCTGTTCTGTTGTGCATTTTCATAAACCAGAACGTAATGAAATATGTCAGCTTTTGAAATTCACAATACTTTTGTAAATTTTACTAATCAGAATAGGAAAAAAATTGTGAAGACAATTTAAAAGAATAAAACTGAATCACGTAATTAACATACGCTTATTCGTGTGAACGCAAAAGTATTCCATCGATAGAGTTAAGATTGTCGCCGCTAGGCGCGTACGCGATGCTAAAGGTTTGATGTGTCTTCATTGTTATTTCTGTTATAGAAATGAGTTCCTATCACTCAAAATCGATTATACCCTTTGATTTCTTTTTTCATCAAAATAACATAGATAAAGAACGAAAATAAACGAAGCTCTAGGATGTTATTAGGATATTTATTTTAATTTCCAGTAACATTTCTACAGGACAACATTTTTACAATAAATGGTTCATATTTTGCCTAATTAACAATTTTTTATTTGGTTTTTTAACATTAATTCAAAATAACCTTTTGGATTAGTTGGTCAGACTACACAACAATTATTGTCATTTTGTTTACGTTAAATTTCTACTTTTGAAATTGAAGAACGGTAAAAAATTTTGGAATTGAGCAGAAAAATCGATTTATAAAATTGTAAGCTATGTCTTAAGAATTTGCTACGTGACCAGAGACATATCGCAATTCGTCAGTTTCAATCTGATGATACCAAAAACGTGCTTCGCGAGCATATCCTAGAGACATTACTCGATTTTCAATTACGTTGAAGAGATAATGTTCATCCTTGAACACGCATTGTTATTGTCTAGATTGCAATATTTCTTAGGGATCTGCAGATGATAGTTCTTTATATTTGAACATGTATGTTGAAACATTTTTAGTTTATCAAATTTGACTTGTATCACAGAAATGTACACATAATTTTATGACTCGTCTTTACGTTTATTTTTCTTCTTTTCTATCAAAGCATCGTTGTCACTGTCACTAATTATAATATTTTTGTTATAAGTTAATTTTTAATTTTTACGTTTGAAATTTTTATTCCATACAACTTTCTTAAAACTGAAGACATTGAATATCAGACATATATGGTATTTTTAACAATATTTTGATAAAAAACTTATTAGACAATTGTAAATGTACCATTATAAACAAAAATCTTCTTGCATAGACAATTTTCATCCAGTTCAACTGAAAAATTTATTACAAACGTAACATTTTGTGAAATAATAATCTGCCTAAACTTCACTGGAATTTGCAGCATTTTTGTTGAACTTAAGATTGAATTTCTTTTGAATAAGAAGTTTGATCCTTAAAATTTATTCTTAAAAACCTGAATTAGTCAACTGTATTAAAAAAATTGTTTTTTATTGAAGTGTGCTAGATTTTTACGAAATTTTAACAATCTGTTTGTCAATTTGTCGCATTATTATCAACTATAAATCGATCAACAGTATTCCATGAAAATTAAAACCATCTTCTACTGAAGCCTGTTGTTTTTCCGAATGGTATTTTATGGATGAAATTTTTTTACGTTTTGTAAAATCAAAATTTGACAGTATTTTTACAAAAATTGAGTACATTCTTAAAAAGTACATAAGGCAATTATAAATGAATTTCAAAATCGATTTGATCACAAGTTTTAATCTTGAAAACTTTTTTAAATACATAAATTATTCAACTATTACAACAATATTGTTTTTTTTTAACCAATTAACGCCTGAAATGACAATTTTTATACTTCATTTTCAATCAAGTATTTCGTATGAAAATCAAAGTTGAAAACAATTGAGAGGTGCGTATCCTGTTTTCGAGGTCGCTCTTCAAGATTCCGCGGTCAAAATTGAGTTTCAGCCATCAGAAATTCCAATATGGCGCCGAATATGAAAAAAATTTTATTGAAACCTTGCATAATGGTGCATAAAATAGTTGAATTTTAAGAAAAAAATGTTACTTTTATACCCTACATCGTTCTAACGACTTCAAAATGACGTCAACAATGAAAATTTCTTTGAGAAATTTCTGGACGCTCTAACTCAAAAACTACGAACTTTTTTAAAAAAATGCCTAGAATGAAAAGTTCTTAAAATTCTTCAAGCGATATAGTGGAATTTTTTCTACATTTTTTTATGACATTTTGAGAAATTTTTTTTCAACATTTTTTTTATAAATTGTAATTTATTTCCAAAAAATTCCGAAAAAAATGTAGTGTATTCTCTGATGAATTCTAAGAGTTATTTGTTCATTGTAATTTTTTCGAAAAGTTGATAGTTTTCGAGGAAATGAATTTCAAAAATTATAGTTTAGGAGTCCCCCCCCCCCCGAAATTATCAACTTTTGGAAAAAATTGCAAAGAACAAAAAACTCGTAGAATTCATAAGTAAATACACAAATAAATTATAATTTGGAAAAAAATTTTGAACAAAAAATTCCTCAAAATGTCATCACAAAAATCTGAAAAATTTTTGTGAAAAATTCCACTATATTTCTTGATTAATTCTAAGAACTTTTCATTCTTAGCATTTTTTTATAAAAGCGAGTAGTTTTTGAGTTAGAACGCTCAGAAATTTTTGAAAAAAATGTTCATTGTTGACGCCATTTTGAGGTCGTTAGAATGATGTAGGGTATAAAAGTAAAATTTTTTTCTTAAAATTCAACTATTTTATGCACCATAATGCAAGGTTTCAATAAAATTCCAATATTCTAATAGCTCGAAAAAAATTGATAGGAATAAATAATTCCCAATTTTTTGGAATTTTTTTTTAAATTTGGCGCCATATTGGAATTCCTGATGGCTGAAACTCAATTTTGACCTCGGAATCTTGAAGAGCGACCTCGAAAACTACAGGATATGTACTTTTCAATTGTTTTTAACTTCGATTTTGATACCAAATACTTGATTGAAAATTAAGTATAAAAAATGCCATTTCAGGCGTTAATGGGTTAAATAAATGTATGTAAATTTTAATAAAATGTAATGTAACATTTTAACAAATATAATAGTTTTCTGCAGTTTATTTAAAAATTTCTCTGATTACTAATTGCAGACTGATGGAACAATATAGTTTTGAGGATCAGAAGTATAATAATTTTTTTTATCAACCCTAAAAAGTATAATCCTCACTTAAATATCTTACCTTGTGCAACTTCTAATCCTTAAAACTCTACTGTTCTATCAGTTTACAAAAAGATATATTTATTTGATAAACACCAAGATCTTAATTCATTTCATCAAATCCCCATTTTTCTAGAATAGTATT
The DNA here is from genome assembly GCA_030407085.1 of Trichopria drosophilae. NCBI lineage: Eukaryota > Metazoa > Arthropoda > Insecta > Hymenoptera > Diapriidae > Trichopria > Trichopria drosophilae. The sequence continues at coordinate 188,531,574 of CM059583.1, read as the reverse complement.
TTGTACAATAATTTTCTCTTTTTTGTACACTGGAATTTGTAAAATCAAAATTTCTTAATATTTTCACTAAAATTTATTACTTTCTTAAAAAGTATATAAAAGTGTTCTAAAAGAATGTCAAATACTCTTAAAAACAAAAGATTTGTTCTACAAAACCATAAATGATGCCCCTTTTTCAAACCTTTTCTTTTTAAGACATTTGATAATTTATGAAGAAATCTTATAGTTGTTTAATTTACCTATTTATTTTCAATTATAAAAAAATCGAAAGTATTTTATGGACTAATTTTTTCTGGCGTAATATCATAATTTTTTATTTTCTTTTTTTAATAATCATTATTTGACGGTTTTTACCATATAATTCGTATGATTTGAAAGAGCTTCAGGTCGACTTCCTAGATGGCGCCATACTCATGATCCAATAATTTGGGAATTTTTTGACTAAAATTTATTACATTCTTCAGGAAAATATAAAAATAATAAAGTTCTCAAAATGCCAACTGCAAGACCCAAAAAAATCCAATGAATCACATTGAACATGTTTGATTTGTTACATTTAATGGTTTTTTTTGCAGATTTTTCGTCATGTACTTTATAGAAGAAATAGTTCACTCATACTTAAGAAGAAGACAAGCAGCAAAACCAGTACCAGAATCCGAATCAAACAGTTACAAGACCAACACAAGTGGAGATTACGGAAGCGTTGGCTCCATCATGTCGAAAGAACATGACGCGTAAGTACAAATTATAATCCAGCCATCAGATAAGATGAAAGTAACTCAATGAACCTGATAAATCGAGACAATCAATTCTATCGAATAAAATATTTTTTCCTTGCTTATTTATCAAAGTGTGTAAATCGAAAGAATTTATTCAAATTTTCTTGTATTCGCACCTTCATTAATTCTTTTATCTAACTTTATATCATATTCATTTCATCTATCTTGTGCAATATGAATTACTTAATAAAATATCAAGATGTATTGAAGCTGACAAATGAACCCTAACTATGAAATTAGTTAAAAAGTACAATTAATATACGAACAAAAACTTTCAAAAAAACACAGAAAAGAAGTGAATCCAAGATTTAAATGAAGCAGAGATTACAATTTCGTAGCAAAGAGACACGAAACAAAAAATAGGTGACAACACTAATAATATTAGTCAATCAAAGCAAAGAAAAAAAGTGAATTAATCAATGTGACTGTAGATGATTAAAAAAAAGAAGATAAAAAATTAATATAAGAAGAAATCAGTGATATAAGATTACATAAATAATAATCAATTTCCTAAAAAAACAACCGTGAAACAGTACGACATAAATGAACCAATTCAATTACACGAATTAATAAAGCGATGAATCAAATGAAATGCAATGAAATTAGTAATACTATAAAACTGATGAAATAATAGATTATGCAACAAGTGACTAAAATGAATGATTACCACACAACAAATAATCATAGAAGTCACGAGTAACATTTTTTTAATACTAAATTATTGCAATGGAACATTTAATATTTTCATATTTTTATATTTGCAAATTTGACTTTTTTTAATTTCTCGAACGATTCTTTTTTGTTTTGTGAAACCATCCTCAGATATTTTTCTTCCGTACGTATTTGTTATTTTTTAGGGTTTTAGAGTTCTCTAGTTATCTTAGATATGTAATATTATATTTAATATATTACTGATATACAAATGTAATATCAAACTTGTGATATTATTTTGTCTAAACAAACATGCAAAAATTAAAGTAAGGAAGCTCGTGACTGACAAAAGACACATTACAACACTAAAATGTGTTAATAAATAAGGAGACATACAAAATGATAACAGTAAAAATATAAATTTTATAATATATTTAATAAATGATTCTATTTAAAACAAGTTTATAACCAATTCGATATAAAAATTCTTATTACCAAATTTCCTTGAAATAGTACAAAATTTTTCGAAAAAAAATTGATTGTAAAATAGTAACCGTGTTATTTTTTAATATTATTTTTTCAGGTATTCATAAATAAATAGATACATTACAAATATAAATTATGATTATGATTTTTTCTTCATCTTTTTCTCTTTTATTTTACGTCTGAATAATGTTTACTCTCTTTTAAATTAATAAAGACGAAATAATAATAATAATATTTAAGTTGTGTAATTTGCTATACTATTTTTAAATTATCTCCTTCAATTACTTTTAAGTACTTAATAAAGGTAGAGAAAAAATAGGTAAAAAATAGGTAAACAATATATTTAAACAATTTCTATGGCCAAATATCTGCAATTGATGTTTAAATACTGATTTTAAAGTATAAAACGTAAAATGAAACTAATAGTTATTTGCTTAAGAGTTGGACTATTTTTTGTTTTTCACTTTCGATTATTTGAAAAATTGATGTCAAAAAAAGAAAAAAATCTTTTTTCATATTTTGGTACACAAAGTACAATTTTTTTAATTAAGGGAATAAAAATATGACAATGAATGTATTTCAAAATTTAAATAAAACGTCGGAATAAAATTTAAAAAAATGTATTAAAATTATATAAACAAAAACTGCTGTACTAAAATGATGAAATAATAAATACGTAAAAAAAAACAGATGAAATAAATAATTAATAATGGAAATGAAGGAAAGTAAAAATTCATTAAAAACGAAGCATTTTACTAAATTAAACAATGCATAACAATAATAAAATTATAATAAGAAACATAAAGTTGAAAACATTCGTAAAAACAAAATTACGGCATGTATTTCTACCTGATTCAACTTAAAATTAGTTCATTGAAACGAATATATATATAGACTTACAATTAGTCACGAGTGAAATGGCATTCGTCCAAAGTTACACTGAAGATTCATTCAAAATCTGTGTATTAGAAAAAATTTTCTGTTCAGTTTAAATAACAGTTTATATAAACTGCATATTATTTAATTGAAAAGCAAATAATGAGAGAATTTACGGAATTGACATTATTTCAATGTGGAAACGTATGCTGACGACTTTTTATCTATTATTAGATTTAAAAGAATTTTCTGATAGCATTAAAATATCAATGTTTCTCAATTACTGAAAGCCACAAATGTCCCGTTGTTTCTTGCGACCTTGTATAAATTGCGTTGTTATACAAATTTTGTTATTCGAAGAATGGAAAAATATTTTCTGGATTTAGGTTCCTTATCGCGAAACTTTTGGGGACAAAAACTAAATCCGTTTTTTTAAACTAATGGATCTTTAAATATCGCGATGTTAAAAATAAAACGTGATTTTTGTTTTAATTGAAAAACTTGTTCAAATATTATTTTTCAAAGGAAATTCAATTCAAATGTGTTACATGATGAAAATATTAAAGTAACAGTTTAAGAAAATCTTCAAGTTTTATGTTCGAAACTGGTTGATTATATTTTCTACGCCTGATTTATTAAGTAAAGTGGACTTTTTTTAACTAGTAAAGAAATACATACTGCGATTTGATTAGCGAAACTACTAATGCAACGGCAACTGTCTTTCTTTTAATATTATTGTCAAAGAAATTTCAATTCTCTAATAAATGAGAAAAATATATTTTACATTTTGATTAAAAACGATTTTTCGATTTAAAACCCAACATTATTTTGCTCAACAGTTTTTTTTTAAGTATTCTAAGGATTTTCGAGGTCGCTGATCAAGATATTTATGTCAGATTTTCAAAATGGTTGATCCAATATGGCGGATAAATTTTTTAAATATCAATCAAAATAAATTTATAAAAGCTGACGTAACAAATAATAACAAATGAATAATAAATCTTCACCACCAATTTTTAACCATTTTTACGGATTTATTATAATTTTCTGATATTTTTTGTAAATTCAATGCAGTATAAGATATTCTAAACTATCTAATAGTTAATGAACATTATCACACATTTTTTTATATCAATAAGCGAATGATGAAAAATGTCAAATGCATTTTTCCAGTTCGTACAAAATTATACGCAAATTTGATTTTTAAATAAAATTTCATATTTTAATATGAAAATTAAACATGAATCTATTGTCAGGTTCATAATCCAGGACGCTGAAAATCCTTGAGTACCAAATTTCATATGGATCAAACAATTTTTGATATTTTGGTCGTGCATCTTCATTCATCATTTTGATTTTTTGAAATCGATTTAAAAAATATCAGTTATTTAACACACAAACAAAACGTATGCTTCAAAGAATTTAAACAAATTTTCCGACATATGTTTATCACAAACTTATAAATAAATAATACACATTTTTTTCCGAATTCTGAAACTATGCTTGTATAACATTCAGACAAATAACGGAAAAAAGAGAGAATAAATAGTGGTACATGCATTGTATGCCTCTGAAAGGTTTACAAAATAGTTTTTAATGAATTCAAATTTTGAGTATAAAAATTCCACCGTATTTTATTTGTAAATTTAATAGAAAAATCATTCAAGCAAATTTCTAAAATAGAATTTGTTACTAATTGTATTCGATGGAGTTGTTATCGAAATAAATTTCGGTTAGTTTTGGTTATTTATTAGCTTAAAATATGTTTTTCTACAATAAGCCCTAATTTGTATTTTAAAACGTTTTAAAATTAAAAAATGTTTGGAATTAAAAAGTCCAAAATTAAATGTCAGTAAAAAAATCAAAGCATTTAACCAAAAATTGAACCAATTTTTCTTTTTTCTTGCGTGTTTGTCTATTATTTCTTCAATTTCTACTTTGAATTTTGTATGCATTTATTTTAGTTTAAAATAATTATATAATTAATAAAAATATAGTCAAATTAATAAAATTTGATTTTTTACGTAAAATAACATCAAATTCTACACAAATTTTGAAACTGACTGCTTCAAATACTTAAATTTAACAATAAAGAAAAATAATTCTCCTTGGTACTTTTCTTAAAACAACATAAAAGTCTTTGCAAAAATTTACTAATCAAATTGTGAAAATATTTTTATATTTCTTGAGATTCTTAATTAAACCATCAAAATTTTCTCTCATACTTTTAAGAATCTTTAGCATTCTGAAATACATTATGTACCGTGTTTGTATTAAAATATAAAATCAGAAAAAGACTTAAAATTAATAATCATCGATCGATGAAACTTGATGTTTCAGTAATCTAATGAATGTAATTTTTAATACTATTACAATTATGTAATTGTTATGTACTGATGAAAGATATTGAATTATATAATAATACAATTTAATTTGTATTAGTAATTAATTTAAATTCGTAGGTCGTTTTTAATTCGACAATATGAAAATCACGATTTTATCTATCTCGACGACTTAAACAAATCGTAAGTAACTAATATGTACTAACACAATAATATCGTGTTAAAATAAAAGCTACTATGTATCAACCGTTGTATTCCGGTGCCATGATTATACAGTAGGACCTCTCTTATTCTAATTAGTAAAGTTTTTCAAGATGACGCAGACCTCTCTTATTCTAATTTTCCCCTTACCCCCACTTACTTTGCTTGCGAGCTTGTGATTCGTGGACAATATTTTTCGTTGACTTTTCGTGTGATAGTGGGAGAAGACTTGTGGGGGAACGATTAGAATAAGAGAGGCTGGACAATTAGAATAAGAGAGGTCCTACTGTAGTTTATTCTGAAGTATAGAACAATCAATTGCACGGATTTTTCAATAATTTTTTAATAATTCACAAACTAGTTTGCAAATTAAGAAAGTTCTATACGCTTACAGGAGATCTTTTTTTTAAAAAGAATATTGAAGTTGCTTGAGTTTAGAGTTGAACTAGATCGCAAACGGTTGAAAAAAAAATTTATAAGTGATTCTATGACGTAAAACTCTTCTTTTTTTAATATTTTTTGTATTACTTTTTTACGGGTGATTGAAGTAAAAACAAACATTTTTCCTTAAAAATACCACCATTTAGCAGCTGTAAAATTGCTTTTAAGCAAAAATAACAGAAAACCGTTATGACCGAGCCTAATATGTATTGTAAAAATATGTTTAACACTAATTTTAGAGGTACCACGTCCACTGACCTAAAAAATCGTTTAGACAAAAACATGTTTAAATGACAGTATCCCTTTGTAAAGACAAAATGAAGGCTAATATTAAGATGATTTTATTTTGTAATTTTGTTTTCTATAAATGGTAGTATACGACATATACTAAATAAAAAAAATTTCATTTCATTTTTCATTTAATTTCACCTAACACAAAATGTGAAAAAGATTTTTAAATTACGTGTAAAAAACTATTATAGAACCTAAAACTTTTCAGAAATATAGAATTTTACAAAAATTGAGTCAATACAAACGAAAAAATGCATTTTTTATAATAAAATTTCTCTATTTTTCCACGAAAAATTTTATATACTGTACTAGAGAATGTAATTAAGAAATCACATCCAAAAATTCTATTCTATTGGTTAAAGAATGCGCTACGATTGCGCCCGTGTCCAAAAACGAAATTTCGAGAAAACCGCATTAAAAATTTAACCTTTTGTCATCCCGAAATGAGAAAAGCAGGTATGTCAATTTCAGCTCAGTCAGTAAAATTTTTTTTTTAATCTTTGAAAGGTGCCTTTTCTACTAATTTCAGGTGTGCTCCATCGAAAAAAGACAAAAAAAAAACGATTATTTACGGACAAATTTTACGAAATAAAAAAAAAACGCTATGATGTTTGTCCTTTTTTTTAATTTTCGTGAGTTTCTTTACGAAAACGAGTTATAATCAATGAGTTCGACTATTTTTTGTTTTTCACTTTCGATTGCTGAGATAAAAATTTTCAAAAATTAATGCCAAAAAAATGGAAAAAATCTTTTTTCATATTTTGTTACATAAAATACCATTTTTTATTGCAATTAAGGGAATAAAAATATGACAATGAATGTATTTCAACATTCAAATAAAACGTCGGAATAAAATTTAAAAAATGTATTAAAATGATTTAAACAAAAACTGCTATACTAAGATGATGGTATGAAATAATAAATACTTAAAAAAATTAGATGAAATAAATAATTAATAATGGAAATGAAAAATTCATTGAAAAAGACAAGAAAAACGATTATTTACGGATAAATTTTACGAAATAACAAAAATGCTATGATTTTTTTTTCTAATTTTCGTGAGTTTCTTTACTAAAACGAGTTATAATCAATGAAATGCGTACATAAATAGAGCTCTCGATTGTTATTAAGAGACCTTTTAAGATAAAGGAAAAATATGTATCATAACACATTGCCACTAAAAATTTCAACTAGGAAAACAGACAGAGGTCTCTTAATTGGATTTTACTCGAAGTAACCGAAAGTTTTTGAGAAAATATTTCTAAGTTGAGTTCTCAAATAAAAAATAATTGTAAAAATTGACTTTTTGAAGTTGCAAACCTTTTGAATGTAGGTTTGATAGAGTCAAATTAGTAATCACTTATTTATTTCTACAGATGCGGACTTGGACACAGCCACATGCACATCATTGACGATTGTGATGATTATCATAGCGGTGCTATAAGAGGCTTATTAATTGTGCTAGGGTTGTCAGTACACGAACTGTTTGAAGGCTTGGCCATAGGCCTCGAGAGTTCCGCCACACACGTGTGGTAAGTTCACTTTTTATTCTTTATAATATATGTTTTCAAAAAATGTTGTATTTTACTAACTTTTTTACATTCGTACTTTTGATTAATATTCACTTAATAGTTCCCCAGTCTATCATTTCCAAATATCTTTCCATTGGCGTAGCCAAAATTTCATTTAACTGCCTTTTCGGCACAGTGGCAGTCCTGAGTTTTATGTTTCACTTTTTTATTATTAAGTACCCTTTTGTTATAAATAAATAAAGTCCAAAACTCGTTATTTTGCGTTTTTTGTAGTCTGCGTTGCTGTTTCCGAGTGTAAATTGCAGATTTAAGAAGTAACTGTTTAAAAAATTCGCGATTTTTTAGAAAAAAATCCATCTGTTTTTCAGAACTAATTTTGTGGCAATTATTTTGACAGAATTTGAAAAAAAAAACAGATTTTTGCATTTTAGAAATATTGTGTGTAGTTTTGTTTTTAGACACATCGTTATCTAATAAAACTTTGAAGTTTCCGTTAAAAAAGTAGTTGTTTCAATAAATTAGTAAGTAAAAAACGATTATTTTTTGACAGGTTCATGTTCGGTGCAGTGGCAGCCCATAAATTCATCATCGCTTTCTGCATCGGAGTGGAACTCATCACATCAAAGACAACGGCTGCATTGTGCTACATTTATGTATGCATGTTTGCGGTCGTTTCTCCCATGGGCATAGGTATAGGAATGTTACTCGTAGGTGGCGAAAGTGCTGCAAGCAGCGGTCCTGCTGCGGTATTTCTGCAGGTCAGTATTTCAAAGATTTGCATTTAAGATACATATATTCAGAGTTGATATTGCCTTAACGATCGATCGCAAAAAAGGAATCGTCACTTCGAACGCTCCAGTTCTCTATCGACATTTAATTTTTGCCAATAACTACATATGTTTTAGAAAAAATGTTTTTATTGTTCTTTCTTACGTTCAATTTTTTTATTTTATGTACTTCTTCCTTGATTTTTGATCTTCAGATTATTACGGCGTAAAAAATGCGATATTTTAAAATTTAATTCGTTTTCCACGAATGTCATTGCCGACCGACATATCGGATCAGCCATTTTGAATATTGGAAATCATACATTGTTGTTATACGTTATTGTTACATCTTATTGATGTTTGAACAAGTAAATTCCTTTCGTAACGAAGTAAATCTGACTTGTGCGAGATCTAGTCAGAGGAAAAATTAACTTTTTGACGAAATAAAACAGAACAAAATGATAAATTGAACTAATTGTTTAAAGGCCTTGATTAAAATTTACCAAACACATAATTGCAAAGAATATAAACATAAATTTCGAATATATGAAAACATTTGCAATGCCATAAAATCTAGATCATGAAAAATCAAAAGATGTGTTATAAACAACGAAAAATAGATGAAAAGGCGCCATTGATACAAAAGAAGTATTAAAATATGTATGACGATTACAACTCACTCGTAGAAATAACTTTAAAATCAGTCGAATTTGCGAAAAAGGTATTGTTTTTTCGAAAAAATTCAATGAGTGGGAAATTCTACGTCTGAGATCCAATTTTGATACTCTTTGTTCCAAATATCACATAGAATATGAAATATATAATAGCAAAATGTTGTTACCGAGTTTTTGGGCACCGTGTATATATCATAAAACCGCAAAAATTGTCATTTTTCCCTTTATGTACCCTCCAACCAGCGAAGTATTCACCACATGCCAAAATGTCAACATAAATAATATTGTCGAGTTTCAAAAAACCTTTAAATGAGAACTCACTCATGGAAATAACTTTAAAATCAGCCGAACTTGTAAAAAAAGTATTGTTTTTTCGAAAAAATTCAATGATTGTGAAATTCTACGTCTGAGATCCAATTTTGGTACTTTTTGTTGCAAATATCACGTAGAATATGAAATATATAATAGCAAAATGTTGTTATCGAGTTTTTGGGCACCGTGTGTATATAGCATAAAACCGCAAAAATCATCATTTTTCCCTTTACATACCCTCCAACCAGCGAAGTATTCACCACATCCCAAAATGTCAACATAAATAATATTCTCGAGTTTCAAAAAACCTTTAAATGAGAACTCACTCGTGGAAATAACTTTAAAATCAGCCGAATTTGCGAAAAAAGTATTGTTTTTCCGAAAAAAATCAATGACTGTGAAATTCTACGTCTGAGATCCAATTTTGGTACTTTTTGTTGCAAATATCACGTAGAATATGAAATATATAATAGCAAAATGTTACCGAGGTTTTGGACACCGTGTATACAGCATGAAAACTAAAACGTTTATGAAAATCCTATATAATATATATCATCCAGTTACATTTTTAAAATAATAAAAATGGTACTAAAAAAACGATGAAAATCTCCTAAACTATTAATGTAGAACTTGTATTGGAAATAATTACTTTTTTTCAACTAATCACTTAAAAGTTCAGCTTAACTTGACAGAATTAACAATTAATGACATACAGATCGTTATTATTTCTTATGTCTTTCATACAAAATGTTTTACGTAATTGCAAAATCAATAGTTTCTTTTTAATCAATTCAGATGACTTATTTTGATAAAATTCCTAAGTAATCACTCGTGCAAAATTAATGATGATCGCGACTTTTCATACACTTAAGGCAACATTTCTATTTATTGCAAAAAAAAAAAATAGCGATACGTATTTGAAAAAAAGTATTTTGTTGTTTTCAAGGCCACGCCGCAGGAACCTTATTATACGTAGTATTCTTCGAAATAAGTATTAAAATGTGTATAACAATTAGAGAAACAAACTACGAAATAGTTCTACATTTAAAGATTCAAAGAATATCAAAATATTCTCAGTTTTTTACGATCATTATTAAATGAAAATACTGGAAGCCATAAAATAGAAAATAATTTCAGAATTGCTTAAAAATCAAATTAACGAAACTGCAACAAGTGGTTCATGGGAATAAATCGCTTTAATGCGTTACATAATGGTAATTAATGCGAATTCTTATGGTAATGCCTTCATGTCAGAACAGTCTCTAAATCACGTCGGGAGTAAAGCCCGCGGCTGCGGCTCGCCTTCATTCTTGCCGATTTTACCTGGCACTATGTGTCTATATTTTCTCATGAACAGGAGGAATGAAACTCGTGAATTAATCTTTTATCTCTAATGTTTACTTTTGGGAATTTGCGGTTTGTTTGCCAAATTTACCATTTGTTAATATAATTCAATTAAAATTAGAAAAATTACTGTTTAATACTGCTTGAAAAAATACATAAAACGTTCATTTTTTGGGCAGCAAAATCTCAAAACGAAAGAATGATGAGCAAATAAAAATTTCATGTGTACTTTCTTTTGTACACACATTGAAAACAGACAACTTGCGCAATTAAATAATTTAAAGCTAATAACAATTACATCATACATTAAATTTGGTAACTATCACATCCTAAGACCTTCAATAATAAAAGTCGACAAAAATTTTATCGAGTAATTCGATTTCTCGAAGAATATAGAAAGTTATAAATTGACATTCTGTAACTGGGGTTGAATTCTTTGTCACATTTTCAAAATTCAAAATGTCGGATCTAATATTGCGGGTCAAAATTCAAAATATTTGTAAAAACGGACTTTAGATCTGTAATCAGTGATCATGCGAACTCATTAGTGACTAGATTTAGATTATTTAAGTCAATTTTGAAAAATTCGACGACCATATTAAATCCTCCAGATTGAATCTCACAATGGCGATTTTGGATTCGACCCAGGTGGCCTGAATCAGCCGACCGTTTCGTAGAAAAAAGTTATGATAATTTTTTTTTCCAAAACATGTTTCATCCATGAAAATGATGTATTTAGACATTAAAAAACCAAGACCGGTCATTTAAAAAGATGGTGATGGTGTATTCTTATGAGCCCTTTTTTTTCGTTAAACTTTGTTGAAAAATCGTAAATTCGGCTCTAATATTGTAATATTTTATTTTCTCATATAAATTATTCAGTATCGAAGACTTAAATCAATGATATGCGGATTCAAATATAGCAATAAGTCTAAGCAGTGTCTTTTTCAAGAGAGCTTAACGCAAAACAGACTGAAACATTTCCATAAAGTGTGTACCGTACCATAGAGGGTGTTCAAAAACTGAGTAGCAATAGTAAAGATATAATACAGATAAATATATTCTGTGTGATCTGTTCCTGCAAGAAAGTCTAGTATCGAACATAGATCTGAGTCATACAATTTGAGTATTGAAACACTTGATTTTCGAGACAAAAATCACTTTTTTGCACTATAAAATAAAAAGATGCTGATTTTATTTCGGGTTTTGAAGTGTCACATAGTTAGAAAAAAAATATTACTTTTGAAGAAGTTGTAGTGCTTAAAAAAAAAGAAGTAACTGATCACTTATACATTAAGTTTCGATAAAAATTGATCCTTTTAAGAATCAATAAATTGTTCCTTTATTGTCAGAGAATTGTCGAAAAATGGACATTGAAATGGACGTGTTTATCGACAATTAATCTACAACATTATGAGACTCGCTGCACACCACTGTGATATTTCGATAGCTATTTAGAAAAATGAGGTAGGCCTAAAAAACCGAAAAAATCGTCATTTTTTCCCTTTATGTACCCTCCAACTAGAGAAGTATTCACCAAAGGCAAAATATCAACATATATAATATTGTCGAGTTTCAAAAAACCTTTAAATGAGAACTGACTCGTGGAAATAACTTTAAAATCAACCGAATTTGCAAAAAGGTATTGTTTTTCCGAAAAAATTCAATGATTGTGAAATTCTACGTCTGAGATCCAATTTTGGTACTTTTTATTGCAAATATCACATAGAATATGAAATATATAATAGCAAAATGTTGTTACCGAGTGTTTGGGCACCGTGTATATATCATAAAACCGCAAAAATTGTCATTTTTCTCTTTATGTACCCTCCAACCAGCGAAGTATTCACCACAGGCCAAAATATCAACATAAATAATATTGTCGAGTTTCAAAAAAGCTTTAAATGAGAACTCACTCGTGGAAATAACTTTAAAATCAACCGAATTTGCAAAAAGGTATTGTTTTTCCGACAAAATTCAATGATTGTGAAATTCTGCGTCGGAGATCCAATGTTGGTACTTTTTATTGCAAATATCACATAGAATATGAAATATATATAATAGCAAAATGTTGTTACCGAGTGTTTGGGCACCGTGTATATATCATAAAACCGCAAAAATTGTCATTTTTCCCTTCATGTACCCTCCAACCAGCGAAGTATTCACCACAGGCCAAAATATCAACATAAATAATAATGTTGTCGAGTTTCAAAAAACCTTTAAATGAGAACTCACTCGTGGAAATAACTTTAAAATCAACCGAATTTGCAAAAAGGTATTGTTTTTCCGAAAAAATTCAATGATTGTGAAATTCTACGTCTGAGATCCAATTTTGGTACTTTTTATTGCAAATATCACATAGAATATGAAATATATATTAGCAAAATGTTACCGAGTTATTGGGCACCGTGTTATATAGCATAAAAACTAAACCGTTTATGAAAATCCTATATATTATATATCATCCAGTTACATTTTTAAAATAATAAAAATGGTACTAAAAAAACGATGAAAATCTCCTCAGCCATTAATGTAGAACTTGTGTTGGAAATAACTACTTTTTTAAACTAATCACTTAAAAGTTCAGCTTAACTTGACAGAATTAACAATTAATAATGGCATTCAGGTCGTTGTTATTTCTTATGTCTTTCATACAAAATGTTTTACGTAATTGCAAAATCAATAGTTCCTTTTTAATCCATTCAGATGACTTATTTTAATAAAATTCCTAAGTAATCACTCGTGCAAAATTAATGAATTTTCATACACTTAAGGCAACTTTTCTATTTATTGCAAAAAAAATCAATAGCGATACGTATTTGAAAAAAAGTATTTTGTTGTTTTCAGGGCCTCGCCTCAGGAACCTTATTATACGTAGTATTCTTCGAAATATTGCATAAGCATCGCGACGGTTTGTACCAGTATTGTGCCATCCTGCTCGGATTTGCTGTAATGTTTGGACTCCAAGTCGCAAGTAAGTCGATTTTTCTTTCTCGTCTATTCTTGTTTACGTGTTTACTTGTTTACAATGTTTCTGATATGTTTGCATAAAGTACATTTCATTATGTTAGATTATGATATCTAATTAGTAAAATAAGCCAGAAGTATTCAGGAGAGTATGCAAGATATATTCAAAGGTAGGTAAACAATCATTTTTTTACGAAAGAAAATGAAAAGTAAAATATATCCGGTACGCGTACTTACCGAAAAGTAGCTACAACTATTTTTGAAGCTAACAAGTTTTTGTTAAAGACCTTTGATGGCTTTAGACCTGTTGTGCGTTAGCGCCTTCTGGCGAGAAAAGTTGGAACTGTTCCGGAATTTAAAAACGCTAATAAATACGCGTTTGAAGTGGAGTAAAACGAATAAAAAGGACGGAATTAGTCCGTTTTCTTTTAGCTTTCTTATTTTGGTAGACATGAGAACATTTTTATTCTACTGTAGAAAATTAAGAAAATTTTAAATTTTACACCATTTTAAAATATAAACAATCGAAAAAATCTCCGAAATAAAAATTAATTCAAACGAATTCCTTTTATTTAAATTTCTGTTTTGGTATATTTTGGTTTTGACGAATGGATGTTTAGTAATAGTTTTAAAAATTGCTTGACATCCTTCTCAGGATATTTTCGACAATTTTTACACAAAATTCGTTCCTTTTTTGTTAAGTGTAATCATTCTAAGATAACATATTGACATTTTTTTCGATCTTTTGTTTTGAAGATATTTTTTAAAATTAACAGCATTTTTGTACTCATAAACAGAGAGAAATAATAATAAGTATTGTAAATATTACAATACGTACAGTCAATTGTATCATATACGTATTGTAAATCTTAACATTTCTCTCAGTATATAAATTGCCAGAAATGTTAGGTTATGAAGAAATATTGAAAATAATTTAACAATAAATTGTTGGAGAATCTCATTACATCGGCGTTAATGAAATCAGATTGTCGTGATTGTTGAATTACCGTGTCCCCCTTGGTAAGCGAATTTTGTATTCTGCTCATGCCACTCAATTAGCGTTCGAACGAGCCTGTCGTAATAAAACTATCGAGACGCCAATAATAAAATAGCGCGTGAGACCCGCGTCCTGTCAAAAGTCAGCCGCTGTTATTCCAAATCGATTCCAGGAACGAAATGATTGTGGGTTTCCCACGTGTGAATATTTAACAGTTCGAATGGACCCGTGACGAGTTCGTCATGTTGACTTTGACGTGTATTCTGTCGGCAAGATATATTTTTGCTCCGGTACTAATTAAAAGAACACATCATTTTGAATGGGGGGTTAATTATGATTTATTAAAATTAATTTAAGAGCAAAAAGTGTAATTTATGAACATCTTATTGCAAAATGCTTGTGTGTCTATAAGTTTTTAAGTGACAGAAAAAAAAACATTGTAAATTGTATATTATCAAAATAACTATCAGTATTAAAATTGTAGTATTTTTTTATCATTGAATGTTTGATATTGGCACGGAAAATGAGTAGTGAAGACATTGTTTACAGTTCTTTTCATCTGGGAAATTTCCAGGACGCCAAAGAAATTAAAATAAGAGTCGATATCAAAGAAATTATATTTAAAAAATGTTCATGAATTGTTTTTGTGATTAGACACGATGAACTTGGACGAAGTTCAACCCAAAAGTTAATGTACATCGTCGCTTTCTTTTGGAATAACTTTGGGGAGGTCTGCTGATTATTTTAAGCCTAAAATGAAAATAATCGGTGGAGGGAAACTGAAAATATCTTGATTTTCCCATTTTTTAGCGTTTTTTAAAATTTAATTCAATCCAAAAAGTTAATCTACATCGCAGTTTTCTTTTGGCATTACTTTGGGGTGGTAGACTGATTATTTTAAGACCAAAATGAAAATAATCGACGGTGAGAAACTGAAAACATATTGGTTTTGTCCCTTTTTTTAAG
The DNA here is from genome assembly GCA_030407085.1 of Trichopria drosophilae. Lineage (NCBI taxonomy): Eukaryota > Metazoa > Arthropoda > Insecta > Hymenoptera > Diapriidae > Trichopria > Trichopria drosophilae. Next base: position 188,515,948 of record CM059583.1, on the reverse strand, counting down.
CGTTTTTTAAAATTTAATTCAATCCAAAAGATAATCTACATCGCAGTTTTCTTTTGGAATTACTTTGGGGTGGTAGACTGATTATTTTAAGCCCAAAATGAAAATAATTGGTGGAAAGAAACTGAAATTAACTTGATTTTTCCCTTTTATTAGCGTTTTTTTTTTTAAATTTAATTCAACCCACAAATTAATCTACATCGCAGTTTTCGTTTGGAAATACTTCGGGGTGGTAGACTGATTATTTTAAGACCAAAATGAAAATAATCTACGGTGAGAAACTGAAATCATATTGGTTTTTTCATTTTTTTTGATGATTTTAACTTTTTATCTTAAAAATTTGATTTAAAACTTAACAATTTTTTTTCTTGAAAAATATGGACTTTAGTGAAAATCAACTAAGAATAAAAATGTCTTAGAATTGGTTAAAGAACCTTCTCGAATTTTTTCAGATTTTTAAAATGACTTTTTTAAAGATTTCGATTTTTTGAATTTTCAAAAAACTAAAAAGTGTATCAATACATTGTGATAAAATTTGAGAAGGTTCTTTACCCAATTCCAAGATATTTTTGTTCTTAGCAAATTTTCTCTATAGTCTATAGTTTTCAAGAAAAAAATTTGTGTAGTTATAAAAAGATTTTTGAGCTTCTGGGCGCCATTTTTGAAGTCTCCATCTTGAAATTCAAATTAGAACATGATACGTTTTAATCCTAAGGATCCATGAACGCGATATTTTCACCTTAGACATGTTTCCCAATGCAATTTCGAGGTGAAAGTGATGTTAGAATGAAAAATAAATTTTTAAAACCATGTTTTTTTACAAAAAAACGGGTATAACTTTTTTGCTTTTCATTTTATCGAAATTTTATTGAAAGATTATGAAAGAGCATACAATTTTATGTCAGAAATAGTGAGAGTAAAATTTTTCCAAATGCTTTTATATGCGAATTATCGACGTTTAAACAGATGCTCAAAATGTGTTCTTAAAAGGGATCTAATGCAGTCTAAAGCTAAAAACGTTAATAAAAATGTCTGAATCAATTTTGTCAATTTCGGACTCTGTAAGGGTAATTCGGCTTTCTATATACGCACTCTTACAGAATGCCATAGAAGTTAATTGAGAATTGACCAAGAGTTATTCGAAATAAATAAAAATAACCTATTTCCAATAGTTCTCGTTCAATTCCTAATTAATTTACTATCTTACAGCGGAGCACTTTAGAACCGTCTTAAGGCCTAGTACAATAAAATTTCTTGATTTTCAGAACAAAATAAAACTAAATAACATCGACATTTAAAAAAAAAGGAGAGTTGGAACATCTGAATCTAAAGTAATATAGAAATATGAACAAAATTGTAAATATACTTGTAGAAGTCTTTGAATTCTTTTTGTAACTGTAATTAAGGTTATGTAGTTTATATGCGGTCATGAATTGGGGTTTTAGTAATAATGTATTACCTTTTTTATATTGTAAAAAGAAAGTTCATACTGGTTCAAATCAAATTTATTTTTATTGGTAGTTTTTTAAAATATGTTATCATTGCTATAAAATGTTTATGACAGTAATCCAATACTACGTTGATTATTACGCCACGACATAAACTCAAACAAATATTTCATTGTTGGTATCAAAGTATAAAATTCGTTAACTCCATTATAGAAAATAAGACCACTTTTGGCTAGTTGCTGCCCATTTTACTTATTTACTGTGGAAAAAGTATATGAAAATTAGGAAGTGTAATATAAACTGCACAGATTTATACCAGGGTTATTTCTAAATATTATTAAATACAAGATTTTTTCTCAGTTCACAAAACTGTTTTTTAAAAATTCTAAATTGAAAATACGTATTTAAAACAACAAGAAATCACACATTTTTTAAAATTGAATTCACGAATCTACTGTCTAAATCTGAATCAGTATAAACTACAAATTCTTTAGTCAAATTCTACTGATCTCAAATTATCTTCAGGACTGATCAGAAAACCCACAAGTATTCGAAACGTAGACTAATATATGCTATTTACTAATAAATTTTTATTAAGAATTTTATTTTACCATCCGTCCGGAATTACCAACAGAACGAATAAAGTCTAGTTGAAAATATTTTCCCTACAGTCAAAAAAATTGATTTTATCCATCTCAAATGATAGTATCTTCTTACCACAAAGAATTACTTGGATTCGACTAATAAATTAGTATTTTTTTTACTCTTTATTAGTAAAAATGACTACTAATTCCTTTATTCGAAATTTCACTTTTTCGTTATGAGTTTTTATAAAATTCTATTTACAGAGTAAATTGGTATTCTTATATTTTTTTTTGTTTTCATGAACACCATACATTTACGTGTCCCTATGACGTAGTATGACGTCAATAACTTCCTGTACAGAATATAAGAAGGGTTGTATGTCTTGGTTCAAGATATCATTGTGTACTAAGGAATTTATGACGCACAGAAAAAATTAGCATTTCTCAAAAACAAGTTCCGGGTTTTCCAAAAAGCAACCTTGTCACAGAATCCCGTAAAGCGCTCGACGTAACGCAGTTTCATACATTTCGATCACGTTTGACTTTCTAGGTACATATAACGTTTTGTATGTTTTACGCGACAGTCGTAATCCGTTATTTCGACAAAAAAAATAGCTAGAACGTGCCGTTGGTGAACAATAAAGCGTATAGCATCCTTTACGCCCACTGCATCAGACAGAAAAACTCGACAAATATTTCCGTGATATGCAACCGTTTTTTATAATACGTATCATTAAATCTCGAAATAGTCTTTGTTCATACAGATTACGTTAGAGATATTACGATCTGTATTTAAGTATCTGTTAGCAACTGATGAAAAATAAGCCAAAAAACGCATTTTTAAGTATTTTTCAAAAAATGTTTGTGTCGACAATTACGTCTTTTTTCGCAAAAGTGTCATGAAATATGAATTTCGATAATTGCGTTGAAAAAGAAACATTTATTCAAAGAAAAATTTGTAAATTTCAATACGAGTTGCAGAGGAAAATAAAAACATCAGTTGAAATAATCTTATATAAAGAACAAAATTTGTAGCGTCTCCTTGGACAGTAATATTATTGTCAGATTATACATGAAATAAAGCACAATAAATCGCGCTAATTGAGATTTAACATTTATAAAATAGGTACGCGTTGTTATGCAATTTTTCCTAACCATTATTCGCAAATGTATCAAAATACAATTACGTACAATTAATAATGAGCCATAAAAACGTGCAATTAATTTGAATTGATGTGGGAAGAGATCGAAACAATACTAGGAAGATTTTCCTATTACCAATTCGTTTCTTCATAACGTTTAATTGATATTCATACATGTTAATTAATTGAAAATGTTTCAAAATACTGCGACGTGTATGAAGATTCAGAAAAAATTGTTCGTTTATATATTATATTTATTATGTGTGATAAATCTTGTAGAATCTTCAATTTGCATACTTTTTTTTCGTCGTTTTTATTTTTTTTATGGTCTTGAAATTGTAAGCGAAACATTAATTTTTGTCATTTTTGTAGGTTTTTGTCGGTTTTTGTCGATTTCTGTCAATTTTTGTCAATTTTTGTAAATTTATGTCAACTTTTGTCTTTTTTGGTAATTTTTTGGTCATTTTTGGTCAGTTTTTGTCAATTTTCGTCATTTTTTGTCAGTTTTTGTCATTTTTGTCAGTTTTTGTCAGTTTTTGTCAATTTTTGTCAGTTTTCGTCAATTTTTGTCCGTTTTCGTCAATTTTTGTCCATTTTCGTCAATTTTCGTCAGTTTTTATCACTTTTTTGTCGGTTTTTGTAAATTTTTGTCAGTTTTTGGCAAATTTTGTCATTTTTTTGTCATGTTTTGTCAGTTATTGTCAGTTTTTGTGGATTTTTGTAAATTTTTGTAAATTTATGTTAACTTTTGTCATTTTTTTGTCATTTTTTGTCAGTTTTTGTCAGTTTTTGTCAGTTTTTGTCAGTTTTTGTCAGTTTTCATCAGTTTTTGTGAATTTTCATCAGTTTTTGTCAGTTTTTATCAGTTTTTGTCAATTTTTGTCAGTTTTTGTCAGTTTTCGTGAATTTTTGTCCAATTTCGTCAGTTTTTATCACTTTTTTGTCGGTTTTTGTCAATTTTTGTTAGTTTTTGGCAAATTTTGTCATTTTTTTGTCATTTTTTTGTCATGTTTTGTCAGTTATTGTCAGTTTTTGTCGATTTTTGTCAATTTTTGTAAATTTATGTCAACTTTTGGTCATTTTTGTCGGTTTTTGTCAGTTTTTGTCAATTTTTGTCGGTTTTTGCCAATTTTTGTCGATTTTTCTCAACTTTTGTCATTTTTTGGTCATTTTTTGTCAGTTTTTGTCAATTATTGTCAGTTTTTGTCGATTTTTGTCAATTTTTGTAAATTTATGTCAACTTTTGGTCATTTTTGTCGGTTTTTGTCGGTTTTTGCCAATTTTTGTCGATTTTTCTCAACTTTTGTCATTTTTTGGTCATTTTTTGTCAGTTTTTGTCAATTCTTGTCAGTTTTTGTCAATTCTTGTCAGTTTTTGTCAATTTTTGTCAGTTTTTGCCAGGTTTTTACCGAAAATTTCTCTGTATTTATATACATTGGGAAAATATTTAAAAAATTCTTGGAATGTTTTTGAATTCTTTGAATTTTAACAGAATTGTTGGTATTTTATAATTTCAGTGTCATAAAAAAATATAAAACAGAGAAAAATCTCACAAATGTTTTGACTGTTTTATATGTAGAAACGATATAAAACATTTGCAGGAAATACTGAAAGGTAAGGGTTCAAATTTACGTGGAATGTCCCAATAAAACAAGATTTCTCAGGTTATCCTTTCAATAAATATTGAGTATGATATCGAGTGTCAAATGAGCTAGAGTGTATTTGAAGAGTGAACTCAATAGTTGTACTTTCAAAGTACATCAATATTATTTCGCATTTTTAATGGCGGACCAAAATAACCATCTGCTCGAAAAATTTTTTCTTTTATTGTGATATGTCCAAATAAATCATATTTGTGAAAGGTAATGCAAAAGCAAAAAGTACTGTATTATATATCGAGGGCATTGAAACTTAGAAACTCAGGTGTATAATATTAAAAAATTCATCAGTATTTTACATGCTTTAGAATTTTATAGCATCAAATATAAATTTTGCATCCCAATGACATTCAGATAACCATTTACACCCCGAGACCTAAAAGAGCAAAATTGTTGATGGCCTTTTCTAATCCGTTTTGGAAATTTTAAATTAGATTCGTATTCAGCATCCCTGAAAACCAAATTGAATGTATTTTCCTTTACCATTTCCTTTCAATAAGATAATTGATTTGAACATATCACCATTGAAGAAAAATTGATTTGATTTGTTTATACATAAATTTTGCAAAATAAAATAAAAACGTCATTTTTAGGTCTTTTTTGTAATTTGTCATGATTTTCTGTACTGAAATGGGTTATAATCAATGAAATGGATATACAAAAAGTGATCCCGATTGTTAAACATAAATATGGCAATAGATTATTTTTCAGAAATTGACGTACCTGCTTTTATCATTTTGGGAAAAGAGGGTTAATGAAAATAAGTAATAAGTAAAAATTTAGTGCATTTTGGTATGGACTACGATTAATCGTTCCCTATATATGGTTTGTCCTTGTTGTAATTCTAAAAAGAAGATAAAAAGAAAGAAAATTACAAATGTGTTTCGAAAAATATGAAATATCTGTACCAAATCATTTTGCACTGGATGTAAGACGAACTGTTAAGATATTTCCTTACATTTCAATTTTAATGAAAGTAACAAGCAGAGGGAAGTAATTAAAAATAATACATTAATAACAAAAAGACAAAGGATTTTATAAACTACGTTTTGAAACATAAATATTAGGAAACTAACGTATCGAATTCGGAAAAATAAGACATGTTTAAAAAAAATAGAAACAGTGAATTTTAATTAGATAAAGGGCAAATATTTACCAAGATTGTAGTGATGAGACAAAAGTGTTTGCTAAAATGTCAGTTTGATAAAAAAAATCTTGAAGAAGATTAGAAGATAATCACTTCAAAGTTACAAAATTATGTAAATTGTATTTGGAAAATTCGGAAATGTATATTTTGAAAGTATTCATAATGACACAATTATGTCAAAATAGAACCAAATTCAAATCAAGGTACAAACTATGTAAAAACAAGTGACGTCATTGATAACAATGTATTAAAAGTAGTCAACAAACAATGGTAAAGTCTTTAATAAAAAAATTAAAAACAGTACATGGCAAATAAAACAAATTTGAACCAAAAACAAAAATTGGAAGTTTATTAAACATATACTAATGACGCAATGACTAAAGATATCTTCCGTGTTTTCACTATGTTTTCGAACCTTCAAATTTGTATTACAATGACATCAATCACTAATGACATAATAATATTTACGTAGATGGTAAGAAACTTACGCAACCTACCAACATACCAAAAATTGGTCCATGAGGAACATCCAAGGTTACCATCTGCCTTTCAAAATCACGGAAATCGAAACTCACACTTACATACGGTTCAACGCACGTTACTAGACGAAAAGCAGCTTTCTTAAAGCCGATCTTTTAGTGAGACTAGTAAAGTCGTAGAAGGCAACAGGGATTGACCTAATAACATAGAAAAGGTTTTCACCTTAAGTTACCGGTGACGGGCTTGAGCTCAATTTTATGTTCATGTAAGTTTCTATCCGTCAATCATCTTCAGATTACGGAAATTTGATTTGTTAAGTTTAGACGAGCCTTTTGTTCTCGAATTACTATCTGCAGTTTCTAGAGGTACATAGATATTAGTCGATACTTATGCAGTTCGTCAAAATAGCATGCAGAGTGTCTGACACGTGGAAGGGCATGCATCAAAGCGATGTAAAAGTGTCAGAAAAAATTGATTTAAGAAATTTTGAAATGCAGGATATTTTTAGAGTCCACAATTTTTGAAATGCATTAATCTGAAAACAATTAGGACTTATTTTGGGCATTGTACAAAGTCTTAGATTTTTTGAATAAGATGTCATTATGAGATCTTTTTGAACTCATGTTCAGAGAACCCTTAGAAAGTGGAACAGCTGGCTTTTTTCGGAGCACATTTCGAACTCTTTTCTATTTTGCTGTCTAGAATGTGGCACAGGAAAAAAAACAACAGAATTAGGCAAGCATTTTTCAATTTTAATGCATTTTGAAAAATCAAATGTTGACTAAAGTCAGTACCAAGGACAGATATTTGTAGAATTTGTTGAAAGTGAGTTCAGCAATGAAAAACACTATAAAATAAGAAAAAAATTAAATAAAAAAATTGCAAACCTGAATTAATATCTTCACTATCTTAATTATAATTTCAGCATTGACATTCATTGCGGAGAGATCGCCATCTTTAATAAGTGTTCTATGATGACTATTCAAGTTCCAAAAACTTAAATGCAGTAAGGAATTTGTGTACTAACAATTAAAAGATTCCCAAATTTATTTTTTTTGCTTTGAACCTGCTCATACATTGTGTATCTGAATTAGTTAAAAACTACTGTAATTAAAATACGAAAAGTCGGTCACTAATTAAAGTACAGAAGAACTTCATTTTATTGTCCTACTGGGGGTTTTGCCTTTCACATTGTTGTCCGACAAATGCTCATCGTTTCTTGCGCATCTTCCAGCCTACACAATAGGCACAACACTGGAAATACGAAAGAAGGAAGAAGAACTAACCTTATCTGCGCTAAATACATGAGGGCAATCTCGCTAATAATGTGAAGGCGCTAACAAAGTGAAGGACAATGAATTGAAGTTCTACTGTAATCATTTTTAATAATAAATTATGAAAGCCAACTGATGTATTACTAATTCTAAAAACTACAAAACTAAAATAGTAAATTTTTATTTTTAGATCAGTAGATTTTTGTTAATAAATTCGTAGGTATTTTACTATATCCTAGTACAATAATGACTACTTAATAGTAATCTACTTTTCATTTTAGAATAGTTATTCCTAGCTAATTCAGATTTATAGAGAACCAATTGATGTTCTTTTTTCAATAACAAAAATGAACACCAATTTTTTCCAGGCACAACAAATTTTCTCGTAACGAAAGTTACTAAATTGGCATCTGAGATAAAATATTCAAAACAATTTTCTAAGTGTAGTCCTAATGCAATACTTGGATCGAAACGTTTATTCGATCGAATAAATTGTCCACGCGAAAAGTTGGATTTCACACGCAAAGCAGGCATTAAGAATCAGTGCGGGATTATATAACGATTCGAAAGTGGCACGCCAATAAAACAATAGACGTTCTGGTGTTAGAGGTAAACATTCTCACTTGCGCTGTGTTGAATTAATTGAAGTTTATCTGCGGTTTGCTAACAAAATAAATCAACTATCGACTGTGTCATTGGGAAATAATGGAAGTGAACGTACTAGCACGTATAAGTTACTTCAGGTTCGTGGAGAGATAGGACATTTGCGAGAAAGCAGATGTATTCGGATACGTGACTTGCTGCTTTCTGATATGTTATATTCGATGAGAAGCACGATTTTTAAATAATTGGATACTGCAATACTGAGTTCTCACGTTTATGTTGCATGGGAAAGAAAATAAGTGACAAAGACACAAATTATGCTGACTGGCTAGCGTGAAGATTTTCCCGTTAAAAGGTAATTTTCGGGAAGAAAGCATATGTGCAATTTGTTTCGTGTAGTTTTTGAAAATTGGGAATGTTTACAAATTGAAATAAACAACTCGAGGATGTAATTGCACTTCACAATTAAAGAATAAATGTATCACATTTTGTGATTCAATACCGAGAGATTAATATTCACTACCACGAGGCTGACGCCGACCGATTTTTCCTTGTCCCTGTCTTGAGGCGAAAGAACTAAACCGCATGGCGGCGCGCCCAGCACCTTGTGCCTCCCACCAGTGCCGTTTCCGGCGCATTTCTCCTTTCCTCTCAAACCACGCAATATGATTAGTTTGTAACAGGAGAAATTGACGTACGAATATGAAGAGAATAGGATCTTGAGTGGTATGAAGTGTATGAGGGAGGGACACAAACTTGGGGCGACACCCTGCGGTTTAGTTCATCTGTTTCAAATTTGCCTCAAAATATGACATTTGAAATAGGGGTTCGGTTGAATTTCGGTTGTGCGCACTCTAATTAATTCATGCAAGTGTGTTATTCATTATAAACTCAACAATTACATTTTTGAAGGAATCCACAAAGTAAAATGAAAATGTTTCTTAAAATTATAAATAAATCGGAAAACAAAACAAATTATAAAAAATATGATAAATAAAAATGCAGGAAAATAAAGGAAAGAGACAAGATTCAGTGTTCGAAATGAGATTGCCTGTAAGTTCCTGGATCTGAAAGCAAAAAAAAACGAAATAAATCCAAGAATTTCTTTGAATGAACATTCACGCGCATATCAAAGTTTGAATAACTGCACGAGGTGGCAGACGATGCAATTTTAGATAAAACAACAAAGCAGAAACAATATTTATAAAAAACGAGACAATGGCTTGAAATTTCAATGGAACTGGAGTAACGCTTGGAGTTCCACTCGTCGTCCTTGTCCTTGTACGATACAACGGGCCCATACTATAAACGTCACGTAAGATAACACACGTTTGCCATCAAACGTAATTGTATGAAATAAAGTGTGTCACGAGTACGTTTCATTCTTGTCAATCGTTATCATTGATTTGTAAAACGTAATTTTTTCATCCTTTTGTTTTCATACGAGATAGCACGAAGAAATTTCAACTTTTAAATAATGCACCATTTTTGTCCTTTTTTTGTAAGGCATAAATAGAGGACTGTACAGATGCAATGATTAACTAAAATTCCGAATTCTAAATTTAAGATACATATAGTTGAAATTGTTAATTACATAAAACAAACGAGTTTTGTTACATAATTGTATCAAGACTATTGTGTTTTTATCAATTACAGTTTTATTTGTAATTTACATCCAGTTCCTTTAATATTAATTTTGAAACGGAATTTGATCGGTCAGATTTTTTAAAAATATAAATAAGTAAATAACCGAGGTTCACAAAGAAATATTAGTTTTCTATGCTGGAGTTCAGAACGCTCTAATCCAATGTATTTTAAACTGCTAAATAGGAATCTACAATAAAAATGTGGATTGCTAGGCAAATTCTAGACATAACCTTGTAAGACTAAATTAGCTTTTTAGCGATATAGGCTTAAAAATTTAATAATCTCATCTTTTTTGGTCCGTTGAATACGAATGTGATTAATAAGTTATAACCTATGAAAATTCACAGTATTTATTTTGTGTGCATTTCTCCCTGTAAAAACTTATTTTCTTACCATTTTGTATGGTTATGTCCGACATTTTCTCAGCAGTCCCTATTTTTTATTACTGATTAATATCCACGGATAAAAAACGATGAGATTTGTAGAAAGAAAAAATGTTTGTTTATGGTTTTTTGATGTTATTTTATGAAATTTGACTAACCATCAGCAAATTCCTATTCAGTGGGTCAAAATACATAAAAATAATGGGGTCTTATCCGAAACAAGACATTTAAATATGCGATTTTGAAAACGCCAATCAATAGAGCGTGCTCGATAATGGTAGAGCAGGTCAGTTTCAACTCAAGATTAATTCAATACCTCCTTTAGAATGAATCACGAATATTTTTAAAAAAATTGGGTAAAAAAATCTCTGGGACTTAAGAGTGTACTTTGTTTCCTGTTTTTCTTGCAACCAATATTTTTAACGCTTTGCTCATTACTAATTTGTGCAGAAATGCAAATTACAAATCGTCGAAATTATTATTGTGAAATAGTATTTCTGATTAAAAAACCAGCAATTTGATAAAAAAAAGACGTGCTTCAAAACGATCCAGTTATAATCAATTTTATAATAAAGTCTGCATTTTATTGTTTACATGAATTTGAAAACTTTCATTTGAAAACTTAATTTTATATAAAAAAAAATCTGTTTCAAGAATTTGTCTTTCCAGATATAAAAACAAAGATTAAAATTAATTTAAAAATTCAAAAAAAAAAATGCAACAAATTCTTTTTAAAATTGTCCAATTTATAGCTGGTTAATTTTTGGCCCAAAAACGGGGAAAATTTCAATTGAACAACTTTTTGAAAATGCAATATTTTTTATTTTTTAACCGAAACTTTTCAATTATTCACGTAGAATATTTCTTTAAGGATATTTTGCTCTAATCTGGGCTAAAAATGTTGTAAATTTTTCTAAAATTATCGGGCACCGCGTTTTTCTTTTACGATTACAAGATCTTACAAAAAACGGCGAACAAATGTTAAAAAATTTGATGCTACTTTTAATGAAGGATGGAGGAGCTATAATGGGAATAAAGTCTGAACGGGTGAGGTTCACATTAGACTGATATCAATTTCTGTTTGCTATCCTTTCAATGAAAGAACTACAATGTTGTAGCGTTATTTTCATATTCGCAGGAATTGAATCAGATGTGAGGAATATTTTTAATTTTATTTTGTAGTACATAATTAGTTGGATTGAAATAAATATACCATTAGATGCATTGACTTAGTGTCTAAAAATAAAAAATAAACTGATTTAAATATGCCTTCAAAAAGAATTAGAATTTAGAAAAACTAGCCCGATTAGTATATGAATTCTTACCAGACTCTAAACAAGGAAGCGTAACAACATGCCCAGTAATAGTACTTAAAAATAAAAAATGTTTGAACAAATCACCGAAAATAAACTGTCATAACATTTGTCATCAATTTAACTCACCTGTTAAATAAAAAACCATAAATACGTCATGCTTATTATCATCACATAGTAAACGATGGATAAATACGATGCAAAGTTGTTGAAAACAATTTCGAGCATACTAAAGTCGTAAATACAAGCAAACAATTGACTAATCTTTAAAACATAGCCTCTGGCAGCTGGTAGTCGATAGACTTTAATGAATCACCTCTTCGTTTGTTCTACTTTTGCTCAGTGTCCAGATAAAATCGTCAATTACGATATCCTGGCATGTCGTTGAGCCCATTGCAATTTGTGAGTTTAACTCCGACTATTTCTATTTTTTTATTTGTCTTTTATGCATGAAATGTATTAGATTAGATTAGATTTATTGTTAATCTCTAGGACAATCCTCAATGATACTACAGAGGAAAATTACAATAAACTTAAATTCTTTGCAAAAATTAAAAGTAATAACGTGCATGTTCTTTGTGGCCGTAGAATTATCAGATAGTTCTTGTTAAAGTGGAAGTCATTATTCAACACAATTTTACGCAACTCATATCTATTTAAATCAGTACATTGAAGATATAATTTAAGGAAGGTTGTTCTAAAACCTGGGAATCATGATCAGCGACTGAAACTCGTCTGAACATCAAATAAATCTAATATGTTAAAACCTTCTGTACAGACTGAAGTTTGCTTCAAAGATAATCTTTATTCCTACACTTTGAGGTTTTAGAGGAAAAAATCGGACAAAAATAATGGTTCTTAAGTAACCAAACTATCTGTTATTATTAAATTGTTGTTAGGCTTCTGGTGATTTCTAGGTATAAATATACAATCTACCTCTTAAAAGTGATACCGTAACCCTTTATGATGATAATGTCGATCCCAAAGTTTCACCCCACCAAAGTTACATTGTCAATCCGAAAATAAAAAAAAAGAAACAATTGTTCTCTTCACTTCTAAATTTTAATATGATTTTCAGATAGAACATGAAAATAAAGTTTTAAACGAAAACCATATAAAATAATAAATTTACAAAATATTAGGAACAGATGGGACTACCGATTACTATCGAATTTCAAATATATATGCCCACGTGGAGTATATGTCATTTTCACCACGTAACCTGCGTTTTTTTTACTACAAATAGTGACACCTAAGTAAGTGCTTCCATATTAGACGTTATATATAAAAGTTTAAATTTTTATCTCGCGTTTATTCGACATGTACACGTCATGACATCAAATGGTAATGTTTGCTTGAAATTGGCAACTAACCAATAAGTGCAGTGTTCTATTAAAGTGTTACCTCACATTAACTCCACAATGTGACAAAATTAAACACTTTTAACCTCAAATGCTTCATAAAAATCTCCTGATGGAGAAGTTTGACTCTCAACTTCGGATTCGGCGATCCAAAATCTGTAAGATTTAGTTACTGACCTTTTTCTGATTAGCCAAACTTTTTATTAAGATTGTAAAATAGATCAGCAATTGCCGATAACTCAGAAAAGATACCAATTTATTTTTATAGAAACTGTCTAATGCTTTTTGCAATTTGTTCAATCGATCTTGAATCATTATTTAGCAACTAAAAGTACAATTATAATAATTTAGATTTCAGTGTTTTAGATGTAACTATTTATTCTCTGGATTAGTCAACGATACAAGGGCAGTAATCAATACAAAGTTTCATCCACAGTTTTTCTTGATAGTCTGAAATAATTAAAGAAAATTTTCAAAAATTAGTTCCTGTTATTTTTGAAATTGAAAATGGTTCACGAGCGTGACGAAGGTTATCTCTAACCGATTTGTAAAGGCTCAACTATATTCGCACGACCACAGATTTAAGTGGATATCGATTCGAGACGTCGACTATAGGTTTTCACATGCGCCAAAATGATATATGTATGCACAAATTGCCTTGTACGAGTGCAATTTCACCCCACTAAAACTTGCACGGTATTGACGTAGTAAGAGGCCAAATATAAACTGATCCTCACGTATACGGATATCCCCTTACTCTTGTCGATTTCCTCGTCAATTTGCATTCGATCGGGTAGTTAAGTGCAAAGTAAGCAGAATGATCCGTTTGCATGTGTCTGTTATCGCATTTACGTTATTGACATTGCAAATTTGTACTAGATGGTATTTAGACCTTTCCTTACATACTAGATGTATATTAAGGTATTTTAATTCACAGGATTATCTCTTTATGATGGGTTGAAATGGTCTGGTAGAAATTTAGACTAAAAGCTGTTTGGCAACCCTTAAACGTTTTGTAATAAAAAAACAGATTTTTTGCATCCTTTTAAAATTTACAAAAAAACATTATGGTTAGAATGAACCCTGTTTGCGATGAAAAGGTGCAAAAAAAGTGTTCTCGGGAAGGGGTTAAACATGACAGAATCAATTTTTCGAAATTGGATCCAATATGAAAATAATTCTACTATATGTAGTTTATTATATGAATTAATTGAAATCAAAACGAAACTCCTCGAATTTTTAGGGCAGCCACCTTTAAAATCCTTTAAGCTGGTGCCGTCGTGGAGAACCAGTTTTGCAGTATTTTTGTAAAAAAAAAACGCAAATAATAAAAAAAAAATTATAACACTGGATAACATAAAAAAGTGGATTCTTGAATCTTTAGGTATCAATGAACAAAAAAAGAGGTTACAAACCTTTTTTCATTCAGTCAGTTCTACGTAAAACGAGATAAAAGTGCGAAAAAATGTTTTTTTACCATTTTTTCAAAAATCACTATTAATAGTGGAGAACTATAATCGTCGTTTTTGTAAATTTTAATAACTGGGCTTTATAATTGCATCGGTAGCAAATTTCACAGGCAAATTTCGGATTGTATTTCATTTAAATGTTTTTCAATATAGCTTTAATGTAATAATACAATTGATGGTAACAAAACTATATCCTTCTTAAATTTTACCTGTATCGAAAAATAAATTTTAGATTTGTGATCATATACTTCGAAATCACTTGGGTAACAAAATCATAAAGAAATTCGAGTAAATTATCAACTATAAAAACCATAATGGGACCAGTTAAAAAAAAATCTGATCATGGAAAATCGTTTTCTAACAGTTCTGGTCACCACGGCTATTTTTTTTTTGTTTTGAGGTGTTTCATAAATTAAGTTCCCTAAGTTAATTTGGAAAAATCCACTAAAATCATCTATTTTTCGAAATTCTCAGTCAGTCCCCAACTAATTTCTTTGATTTTTTTAGGAGTACATATAACACGATCTAAAAGGTGCGAGCTAGTTCGATTTTTTTTTCAATTTATATCTTTCAATGAAGATTAAAAATTAAGGAATTGGATTAAGTGTCAAAAATACTTAGATTACTCTCTTTTTAAACTTACCATTAAAGGTTCCATTACCTGATGCATCATACTAAAGTTTCTTAGTTAATTAAGTATTTCATCGTCCGTTTACAAAATCCGTTGCTTTTAAAATCGTATTTTGATCATTTATGATTTAAATACAGTTCAATACGTTAATGTATTCCAAAGTTTAATGTCACAGTTTAGTGGCAGTTTCAGAAAAATCTACACATTCTCTCCCTAGGGAGCAAAATAACTATATTCGAGAGTAAAATAAATTTGACGTATTCGGAGCCCAAAATGCTATTTTGCTCCCTACATCGCGGTAGCAGAATAGCTCGCTCTGGTATGAGAAAATAATATGTGCAACAAGGGAGAAGAAGTGTTTCTAGACTCATAGGCAAACGCCTATTTTGCTCCCTAGTTACACAATCTTCTATTTTCAGGAAAATACTCTCGAGAACATACTGTACCTTCTGTATTATTATTTATTTAGACTGTATTTCTATTTTAAAATGTATTAGCATAAAAAATGTTCTGGAAACAATTTTGAAAAAAATTCGAAATATGAATGTAAATTTATTCTAAAATAGGATCAATTTTTAAACAACTGAAGACGACCTTAGAAAAATGACCATTGACTTTAGAGAATATTGCCAATAAATTTCACATTTATATTATTTTTGTTTGTTGAATACGCATCTAGTTTTTTAAAACTACAAAACAGGAAATACACTTCGCATAATTTCTAACGTCTACATTTTAATTGGAATCTCTTTATTCCGTATCGTCACGCATACTTAAATGCAACAAGTCCATTTGTCTCTTGTTATGTACCACGAAGTACGAAAATTAGAGACACAAAATAATTATAATTTGCGGAAACTAAAATTCTATTTCGACAGAAATTTGGTATCGTACAAAAACGAATATTTTATGAATGCAAAATAAATAAAAATCGATGAAAATAAACGAATCAGGAAAGAAGGTAAAAATAAGCATATATTTGTTAAATAAGGAAAATTATAAAAATTTACTGGAGTAATGAAAATTTATGAAACATGTGGATAATTCATTTGCGTGAAATAATGAGAAGAAAAATAAGAAAGTTGTGTATGTGACGTTTTAAGTGTCGTAGTTAGATATAGAGATTTTATTTTATAATGATTCTGCGAAAATAGCTTTATTTTATAAAATTAAAAATAACATTGTAGCATTTGATCATACGAGGTTGATTTTAAAAATATAGTGGACATAAAATTTCAAACTTGCAAATATTGAAAGAGGATTGAAAATATTTATATAATATGTAATCAATTTACCTTATGGAAAATAAAAATTGCTTATGAGTGATAAAACAAATATTAATCTAAACAATTTATTCGTTACTAATTTTTGTTTAACTATGAAAAATGTTCGAAATTTCATAATTATTGCAATGAAAAATTATGTTCCATGTGTACAGGAATCATTGTCAACTTCTAATTTGACAAAAATTGCATGAAAAGGTTAGATTTAGACGACTTTAAATTTAAAATTCATCGACTATAAATTTGAGTTTTAGTAACAACGTTATTTCAACCCCTCGAATTTGGCAATACATCGTTGAAAATCAAAACAATATATTTTGAAAAATCACGCAAGAAATAGAATGATAACATCGAATTTAGTTACTAAATCAATAACAAAATACTAAGATTTTATTCCATGATCAATATTTGAATATAATGAGGATTTATTACTAAATAATTTAAATAGTAAGATCTAAATATGTCAGAACATATACACAAATGACGTAAATAATAATACCAGAAATAACTCGCAGTACTATACGAAAACGATGCATATTAAACCATTTTTTTATCAATTAATTTTACCATTCAAATATTAATGATTAAAAATAGACATTTCAGTAATAATATTTTTAACTCTGTCGCGATTCAGGTTAAAAATAAAATAAATAACATGGATAAAAACAAGGCAGTATATCCCTTAGGTTGCAAGGGTTAGTTATTCTTTTCATTCTTATTTTTCTGTTAAGGAAACTAAAAAGAGCTTAAAAATGAGACTTTAAGAAAATCCACGAGAAAACCGTATACCTTAAGAAACAAATACCATATCGTTACAGAACACAAATTACGAAGATATTTATTAATTACATTTTGATTATTACACGTTTTTATCAAATTTATGTAAAAATTGAACATGCAAAATTTTATTCATTTAATTCGAAAATTTCAATATTAAGATTGAGTTAAAAAAATAAAATTTGTTGTTCGTTTCACTTTTTAATAAATTTTACTTTTCTTTGAAAACTGAATATGAACCCTAATTAAAAAATATACGATGTTCTTCTGGAAAACATGAATTATTACATGAACAGAAATTTGTTATTTAATAGTCCAGTGTATACAAAAATGTTAAAAAGCATTTGCATAAAAGCTTTTTAAAAGAACTTTATTTTTCATAAATATTGAAAAATCGTGGTTAATTTCTTTAATTGTTTATTAGTACGACATTTTACCTCGTCATACATTTTTAATTACTTAATCTATTTTTTAGCAATTATTTCGGTGAAATTTTTTCTTTCATTTCAAAACTTTCTGGTATAATAATAAAAATTTGTTAAAGTTCATACTAAAAAATCTTAGCTCTTTTACAATTAAACTCTTTATGTTCTATAAAAAGTGAAAAAGTACAATTTAAGTAGTAAGAAATAACTATCAAGAATATTTTCTCTCTTTTTATATTTCAAGATAAAATCGCTCGCATTTACTAGTTAAAGACGTATTTTTTTTATTATGCAATATGACACCAAAAATATGTTATGTTTTATATTTACCTGCATTATTTTTACCTGTTTTTTCAAAATAATCATATTTCTCGTGCTAAATTTATTTATGCATAGTCAATCTGTGTTCCACCTCTGCACAATAGAGCTTTTCAATGTTTGGTCTATTCATTTCTTCTTACTTTTAAATTTAGAACCAATTTTAGACTGGTCTCTATTTAACCACGTGAAATCCATAGCCTCAATATTCAACTCAATAGAACTCAAAAGAATTTACGAATGCCAATTATCGACAGAAACTGGAAAAGGTTCTAATACTATTTAATGAACTGGAAGGATAAATCAATCTTTTAACAAAATAAATCATGTGTAAAAACTAAGAATTCATACAGTTTTTTTGACACTTGTATGAAATTTGACAAAACATATTTAAAAAAAACAGATCAATTTGATAGATTAACAGAATATAGAAATGTGATTGCATCATATTTCAAAACAAGTACAGTTTTTAAGGCTCAGAAAACACAAAATAAGAACAGATAATAATTGTATCGAAACCCCAAAAATGGTTCATATGATAAAACAGTTAAAACACGAATTGAATAATACGTTTTCGACTAGAAAGAATTCTGAAAATAAAATGTTCTAAAGACTAATTCATGTACAGTTTTATAATGTGGGTGAAGAATTTACATGATTAAAATGATTCGATGGATGTAATATTTTGTAAATATGTAAATACGTAATATCAATGCTACTGACTTTGAATATCAGGTTATGCAAACGTTACAATCATCTTTTTTTTAACACGAGTTGTTCTGATACGCCGATAAACTCAAAATGCACCACCTATACGTTTAATAGGTATTTACATTTTATTAATCACTAAACAAACATGATCATATTTATTTTACTTATCGTAACTATCATGCTACTATTTAGAATACTGTGAGATGTATTTCATTAGATTTTCATTGCAGACATAACATAATGTAATATAAAATTGTTTTTAAGTCAGTGAAGTCCACTTCACATATTTCATAGTATCCATAGTCATAGACGAATCCTAAACTATTGGGAATAAAATAAAAAAAAATCTTTATTATATTCATTAAATTTTTCAAACCGTCAAAATTCTTATAATTTTTACCAGAAATAATGGTACATTTTCGTTCTTAAATTGCCAACTTTATCAGTATTATTTTGCTAATATATTAGTAATTTTTTAGTATTTATTGGTGAACATTGACTAATATTTAATAATTTAGTTTTCATTTTTCATAATGAGTATTTTCTTACCAATTCAGGCTTAGAAAGTGTGTCATAAAAAAAAGTTGAAATACTATCGGATTGTCTGAAAGTTTATACTACATTTTTATTTTCTTTCAGATATAAATCTAAGTTAAGAATCTAGGTTTTTAGATGAGAATGTGGTGGTAAAACGATAAATAAGTACGTTAGCAACAAAATTGATAGTTGTGAAAATAAAATACGACAAAATAATGTGTAAAAATACATTATTAATAACATAATTCGAATCTATTCACAGATGTATGACCGAAAATTGTGAAAACAAAATTGAGTTTTTCTGCAAATCAAAAACTATTTTCATTATTTACTTTTTATTTGTTCAAATATTTAAAAAATTTGCTCACTCGCTTTCTCTGTCCATAATACGAAACTATGAGTTTTCATCGCATACTCAGAATTGGCATCATCTCGTCTGATTCAGAAAGGTCATGAGTTCATCACAATGTATTATGGAAAATATGGTCATTTTTTGAGATTTATTTTTTTGGCCAAAGTCTTTTCTTTTGGTGCAACAGGAAGTAACCAATTAAGAAATAAATGGTTTATAAAATCTTCTAGTAGGTATAATTCAGGAAAGATACATTTCTCTAATTTGCACTTAATTGGCACATCGCTCTCAAATGATTCACTGTTATTGTTACACTTATTTAAACAAAAAATAATGCAAAACGTCTTGTCGATATTATATATTCATAATTTTAAATCTGGTCACACGTAAGACATTAAACAAATACTTAATGGTAATTTAGAGTTTGATAAATCGAAATTGTTAAGCAAATTCTTTTTCACTCGTAGTAGACATTTTATATTTAGAATATTTATATTTTACGATAAAATTGAAAGACAAACTGTCTTGGAAATTACATTCTCATACTGATTTACGCTTAAAGAATGTTAACATATATAAACTTTTCCCCAGTACTTTTTTCTACAATAATATGTGTTGTGATGTGAATGAAATTCCATTTACTTGTATACATTCACGAAAAAAATAAAATAGTTGGAACTACCAATTAGATATTAGGATAAGACACAGCCATCTTTTTTAGTTAATTTTACTATCTAAATAGTGACATCGATAGATTAGGTTGCCAGGTCTACTATTTAAATAACAAAACCGACTGAAAAACGTAATTGTGTCAGCTCCGACTATTTAGTAAAACCAATTAAAACTTTTTTTCCGTTCATTGTGTTTATTAATAAATTAATTTCAATAATACAATATTGATATCTGTAAATAAATAAAAATTTATTCCAGCACCTCGAAATAAAATGTATAAGGTTGTTTTAACCTATTATTACGTCTTGATTACGAATATAATAATAAAATTTGGCTGTCAGACATATTGAAGTTGCCATTTTGGAAAAACACAATTTTTCCAGCTTCTTTCAGTTATTTCAGAAAATGAAGAATATCAAATTCTCCACTGAAAAGGGGTTTTCTTCGTAATACGTAAAGAGAAGGATGAACATGGGAATAATCGGCTTTGCACATCCTTTTTCACCTTTTAACCCTTTAAAGACGGGAAAGCCATTTTTTTCTCTCAACGCTGTAACTTTTAATGCCAGGTATGTTCGGAAGTTTTAAGACTACTTTGTGAGATGGCATCGCTAAAATTTATCTATGAAGGGCTACAAAAAAAGTTATAATACCTTCTTCCAAACTATTGCCAGATTTTTCGCTACTTTTTTTAAGATCATACATTTTGAAATGGAAAACGGTTTGCTAGAATATCGTAACTGTGATAAAAACGTGACATGTGTCCTAATAAATCACATTGCGTCTTTATGAAAATTCAATATGGCGTCCTTCAGAAGATGCCCAAAATTTAAAAAACCGATACTTTTTTTTTTACTTTTGTCATTCTAATATCATCAAATCTTTAGCATTTTAATACACTGTAAAAATTTAAATTCAGCCAATGTATAAACTTTATTCAGCTTGTTCTTAGTAATCTTATTTACATTACATCTAACATTCAGTTTTAATTCTAATTGAATTTAAGTATTTCTTTTTTCCGTGTACAATTTTGACAAGCAGATACGTCATCAACGATTTAAAAACCTCGGTATACAAAGTTGCAAAATGTCCATTCAAGGCTTAATGGGTTAATTCTTATGTTTTTACGTTCTCATACTAATTAGATTTCGATTCAACATTTATTTGATTACTTACATATATATGTATAAAGAAAAAGGGCATTCCATACTTTTTATAGACATGGTAACTAAACTTTTCTGGTTCCAGTCAACCGTGAGCAATAATTTTTCAAATTTGAAAAATCCAATGAAATGTTTACTAAAATTTAATTACATTTCAACCACTGCAGATTTTGGACCGCTCTTTAAATGTATAGTTAATTCCTTAATACCTTAATTCCTTCACCCTAACTAATAGTGAAAGTAGTTAAAATACTTTCAAACTCTTTTTATTAAATCCACCAAAACCTTGAAAGAACTGATCTTTTCTTTCACACACAAACCAGTAAAACCAGAAACTATCCACACAAGGATACGAACGGCCTTGTCGTTTCTCTTGTCATGAAGGATTCTGCTCGTCTTGTTGGGTTTTAAAAAACCTTTTTTCGTAAAACCATATAATTCTCTTTAGAATACGTACCAGGGGAAGCCATTTAATTCGAGATAAGGGAATAAGGTATTCATTATTCGGAATTTTTCACGGAATGTTCCGATGAACCTATCGAAGAGAAATATCTACAGGTTGTTTGGTCTCCTATAAATATCTACTACTGTTACGCATATCAGGTCTCTAATTTTCCCTATCTTCTTCCTCCACGTGTAACTTGGATTTAAGAAGGGGAACCTGCAGTTCTATTGTATATCAATTTCAGGCCGCACGAACGCTTGGGGCGCAACGTTCACGCATGACTTCGTCAACATCTTGGGAATTCTTTATTTAGACCTATTTTCAATTTCCTCGTAAAATCTTACGTGATAAATTACATTAATTATCAATTATGAATTCTGAATGATCGTTGGAATTAAATGAAAAATTGAGGAATAAAGGACGGAAAGTTGAGGCGCCTGGAGATGTATCAAATTTTGAGCAAATAATACCATGTGAAGACATGAAGCAATGATGCTGAAAACTGTTTAAGTATCTGAAGGGAAATTAATGTTATAATAGGTTTCTGATGAGCACAGGCCACGACAAAGTTGCAGAGGATTAAAAATAAAAGTTTTTAATCATTAAGACTCTTCAAGCATTTTCAAACGAATGAAAGCACCTATTCATCAATTTTCTAATATATTTGATTTAATTTCGTAGGAAATTAAAAATTGTACGGATATTCGTAAAACTTGTTACTCAGATTTTAAATTATCACATTCAAAATGGCGGAATCAATATATTTTAAGATGTTATTGAACGCTTTGAAACAAGGTTTCATAATTATTTACATCGCTCCAAAATATTGGCCAAATCACCGGTCGCCCTAGAATATTCGAAAAGAAGCTCTTTAAAGAGTATATTTTTACTCCTTTTACACTTTTTGGAGTGAACCTAACAACCGCCGCGTCTTTGAAAAGAGTGAGTCAAATTTCGCTCTTTTTGAAGTGATGTTTCCCTCTGTCGTGTAGTCAATCGAAAAATCGATATGTTTATGATTTTTTGTTCTTTTTTTAGGGAAATGTCCCACCAGAAATTATGGAGATTAAGCTACTCTTTAAACGAGTGAATTTTAACCCCTTGCGAGTGAAATTACACTCTAAATTTTCGTTTATAAGAAAAATGGCTACTTTCATTAATGAATGACGTCTTTCCTACTCTGTTTGGAGTGAATCTAACAATGGCCACTATTTTGAAAATGTGGCTTAATGTTTCACTCTTTCTGGAGCGAAATTGCCCTCTGTCTCACAGTCAATCGAGAAATGTCCGCTTTTTGAAAAAGTGATTCAATTTTATTTCTTTTTGGAATAAAATGCCACTCCACTAAGATTAGGAAGTTAAGCACTATTGTAAAGAGTGAAATTTGCCTCTTACGTGTTATATTTCATATTTTTTTGACTGAAATATCACTCTGAATTATACACAATCCAAAAATGTTCGCTTTATTGAATGAGTGATTTAATTTTTGATCTTCTTCGAGTGAAATTTTACTCTTGGAAGAGTGGCAATCTTCATACGAGTGAATTTTTACTCCTCACGAGTGATATTTCATTCCAAAGACTGTAAAATATCACTGTAAGTTAATAAAGAATGCCCAATTTTTTCAATAAGTAGCTACCATTTCACTCTATTTAGAGTGAATCTAACAATGGCGCTCTTTGTAAAGAGTGAGTAAAATTAGATTGTTATTGGAGTTAAATTCCATTCTATATTATAGTGAAGCGTAAACTCTCTAAATTGCTTGGAGTGAAAATTGAGCCACTCTTTTATTAAGAGTGAAAATTTCACTCTATTAAGAGTGACATTTCACTGCATCAAGAGTGAAAGAGAAAAAACTCACTCCTAGAAGTCTGAAATATCAATCTCAATATAATGAAAATTTCACTCCTCGTGAAAGAGTAAGTCAATTTTCACTCCAAGGAATTTAGAGAGAAATGTCCGCTGTTTTGAACGAATTTATTGCATTCTTTTTTCTTTTTCAAGGAAAATGTCACTCCTATTGGGCCACTCTTCATAGGAGTGAATCTTTACTTCTCACGAGTGACATTTCACTCTAAAATCTGTAAAATATCACTGTCAATTATAGTTAATAAAAAAATATCCACTTCTTTTAATCAGAGACTTTTTTTTCACTCTTGGAGGGTATCTAACAATGGCCACTCTTTTTCAAAGTAAATGAATTTTCGCTTATTCTGGAGTGTAGTAACCCAAAAAATGTCCGGTGTTTTGAACAACAGATTGAATTGTAATTCTCTTTAGAGTGAAACGACGCTCCATAAAATTTAAAACGAATTACTCTTCAAAAGAGTGAATTTTATTCCTTATCAGTGATATTTCACTCTAAAAACTGAGAAATATCACTCTAAATTATAGTTAATAAAAAATATCCATCTTTTTTATTCAGTGACTTTCTTTTCACGTTTTGCAGAGTGTCTCTAAAAATGGCCACTCTTTTGTAAGAGTGACTGAATTTTTGTTCTCTCTTGATTTAAATTTCACTCTACCTTATAGTGACTCTAAAAATGTCCGCTGGAAAAATGAATCACTCTTTAGATTTTGATTCCTTACGAGTGATATTTCATACTTTCTAGAGTAAAATGTCAGTATAAATTGCAATTAATAAAAAAACGCCCACTTCTATGAATGAGTGACTTTCTTTTTACTCTTTATGGAGTCCATCTACCAACAAAGGCCAATCTTGTAAGAGTGACCGCATTTTCGCTCTTTCTGGAGTGAAATTTCACTCAATTTTATAGTGACTCCACGAATGTTCGCTCTTTGATTATCAATCACTCTACAGTCGAGTGATTTTTTACACCTTACGAGTGATATTTCACTCTAAAGAATATGGCTGCCCCCCCCCCCCAAAATGAAAAAACAAAAATCGATTCACTCATTTAAAAAAGCATTATTAACAATAGTTTAGAGTGATATTTTACCGTCTTTGGGGTGAAATATCACTCGTAAGGAATAGAATTTACACTTTTAAAGATCCATTCATTTATAATCTTAATGGAGTGTAATTTAATTCCAAACAGAAATAAAATTCATTCTCTCATTCAAAACAGCCGACATTTTTGGAGTTTTTGTAAGGTAGAGTGGAATTTCACTTAAGAAAGGCCGAAAATCCAGTCACTCTTGCAAAAGAGTTGCCATTGTTAGATACACTCCATAAATAGTGAAAAAAAAGTCACTAATTCAAAGAAGTGGGCATTTTTTTATTAACTGCAATTTATAGTGATATTTCATATTCTCTAGAGTGAAATTGTAAGAGTGATTGAATTTTCGAATGAGAGAATGAATTTTAGTTCTGTTTGGAATTAAATTACACTCCATTATGAGATATGTCACTCCAAAGAGGGTAAAATATCACTCTAAACTGTAGTTAATAAAAAATGCCTACTTTTTTGACTGAGTGAATCGATTTTCGCTCTTCTTTTGGGGGAACAGTCACTCTGCCATATAGTGAGTCTAGGGTGACAATTTTCGCTCGTTCTGGAGTGAAATTTCACTCTATCATAGAGTGAATTCAACAATTTCTACATTTTCGAACGAGAGATTCAATTTTTATTGATTTTGGATATTCATTATAAGGGACTCAATTCTACTCTTTTTTGTCAAATTTTCCTCCAAAAATTTTGCGTGAATCACGGCCAAAATTTTGAAATGCCAACGGAGACCAACGGTCGAAAAGTCCGCGCAACCACTTTCCGTTCCCAAATGGCACGATGTCATTCACCGGCCTCAGATACGTCTGTGTAACGTAAACAAACTAGGAAACGTGCTTTCTTGACGTTCATGCACGCATGAAAGACCGCACAACGTCCCAATGCAACAGTCGATTACGACCAGTTACACCCACACCCACGCATTTGCCGGTCTCACACCCACAGACACAGTACAGACCCGACGACACGGATTCGAACACCTGAACAATGGGTTCCCACACTCGGATGGTTTTCATATATAAGCGCCTACGGGCAAATTGGCTCGCACAAGCGCGATCTTCGCATACTTAAAATTGATCCTCCCACCCCCGGAGTCGACCCGGACTCGTCCGGGGGTCTCTCGTCCATCGTTGGGCGCCAGGTCGAAGGCCCCCCGCGTTACAAAAGCGACACGTCGAGTGGGGGACACCCGGAGGAGGTGGAGGAAGGAGTCGTCGTCGTAAGCGCATATACCGCGGGATCAAGACTGGGTTATGTGCGATCCTAAAATCAAGGATCGAGGGGGATCTAGAGTCGAAACGTGGAGACGCTTCGAGAGCGTCCGGTTGACCGTGACTCCGTGCCGGGCGCAAAAGTGGAGGATCCTATTTTTTTACCGGGCATTCGGAGGTTGATAAACATTCGCGCGGCCGATCGATCGGACTGCGTCAAAGCGGCACGTGACGGCCGGCGGCTCGCAGTCGATGCTCAGCGGTCGCTCAGCGATCACCAGACACTCGCGGTAAGCCTTTACTTTTCCGCCCGGTCGAAAAATATTGCCGCCCTGTCGGCTTGACGAACAAGTGCCCCAGCACGGTTTCAGTGATCGGCGAGTATAACAGTATCAAGTGTTTGTAATAAAACAATAGGAGATTTCGCACGTGATTCGAAATTCCAAGTGAACAGTCGAAATGTGAGACGAGCTTAGTGGTACTCGTGTGAAAAGCTCACGTTTCAGTCATCGAGTGCTTTCGTGAAAACGTCGATAGTTGGCCGGAAGCTGATGCCACGAGTGGTACCGGTACTCGTAGCCGACGGCCCATTATTCTTCGTTACAGGAAGTTACCAATCGATTTTCGAATCGCTTTCCCAAAGGCGAATTTTTCTGGTGTCTGTAAGTCACAAGCACCGCTGACTTTTAGTCAAAAACACATTTCCGAAAATTTTATTTTTAGTCGATTTCTTATAGGAGGCTTAAGTGACGACTTGATGGAATGAAATGAAAAATGGATTAGTTGTCAATAACAAGTTGATTAGTTAAACCATGAATTAGTCAATTTTTTACTTACAATTAGTCACCACTAAAATATTAATAAAACTAGATTAATCGTAGGGTTGATTCTATTAATCTAATAGTAAAAAATATTTAACTAATGAAAGAGTTTCGGATAATTTTTTTTACGATTTAGCTGTTTTTAACTAATTTAAATTCAGAGAGTACCATTGATTTAATGGTGTGTGAATTTTGTTCTATTAAAAAAACAATCTAATTGTTGACAATTTTATTCAATGAGCTACAGTTTAGTTAACGTTTACGAGTTAATAATTTTTTTTAAATTTCGTTCAGTAAAAAGTCACTGTTTATGGAATAAAATGTCTTGATTAATTTTAACTTATTTTATATTTTTAACTAATCAGATGATTAAGAACAGTACATTGATAATAAAATTATCATGATTACTCAATTTTTTTATAAAGAATTTAATAAAATTTTAAGAAGCAAATTTCATAAACATTAAGTTTCATTACTAACTATCTATCAATGGAAAAGTACTTCGTTAAATTCCTGAAAAGAAAAAGAATTAGTGAAAAGTGATCACTCTTTCGATTTAACACTTGATTTGTAAATCAAGCTTTTCTAACTTAGTTAATCGAATGACGAAATAATTAGTAAAACAAGATTCATTGGCAGTTAAAGTAGGATATGCATCGACAAAAAATTGTCTGTATTCAACTAAATATTGAATAGTCGTAAGTAAAATATTTACTTGCATTAATAAACACAGTGCTCCAGAAAATAATCGAATCAAAAGTCAAAACAATTTTTTGTAGATTTTGAAAGAACTTAGATAACAAAAATCGAAAAATCATCCGTCGCGGGATTTTTGTTTGTTATTAACAATTTTCATTAAAAATTTAACAATGTTATTAATAAGTCGAACAAAAATGCTTTCAGATTCTTTAAATAATTCTGAATAAAAAAATGTCTGCTTGTCTTTTTGTAAGATGAGTATTTTCGGAGATAAAAAATGCCGGCATTTAGTTTTTTTTATCTAAATCTTTAAATTTAAAATTGTTAACAATATTTGTTATTAACAATAAAAAAGCCCTACATAGATGATTTCTATTTTTTTACTCTAGAAATAAAGTACTTCCACTATATATTGAAAAATTGAACTGGTTTTGATTTTTTCGTTAATTTTGTTTAAACGCACCGTAAAAAATGTGCTTTTATTTATAACAAAAAGTTTCTTCCTTTTAGTAAATCTGACTTACTTTAAGATAAAATTTTCTTGTGTTAGTTTAGTTGACGTCAAATAAACATTGACTTCCAATTATTCAAATAAATATTTATTTGAAATTACAACATTTTGTATTTTAGATGTATAAAAAGTACGAATTAATAATTGTAAATGTTTTAACATATCAATTATTGTTCATCTACTTAAAATATAGATTACAAATTCTGTACAGAATCAATGAGTGAGATAAATGTCATCGCATGTCAAAAACATGACAAAATTAAATCTAAACGACATAAAAATCAATCGCTTCACTGATTTTTAGTTTTCTACATTTTTTAGAGTGAAATTCACAATTTATGGAGTAAAAATTGAGATAATTTAGTGAAAACACAAATTTAATGAATACGTTTTCTGTGTTTTCCAACTGAATTTAACTTTAAAGTAAAATAATTATATTAACAGGATCTGACAAATTTTTCAAAACTTATTACTATAATTTGTACAGCAGAAAATCGCAAAATGTTACTATAGTTGTTTTTTATAAATAATCTTTTAAATTCGTGTAAACAAATATAAATCTAAAAAACAAAATCTAGTCATGTCTTTTTTTGTTAAATCTTTTATTGTTGCCTCTTTATTTTGAGAATGTGTAAACGTTGTTAAACACATTGTTTTTTATCTTTAATCATGATTATGTTTTATATTTATATTTGTTATCAATTTTTCAGCAATAAATGCCGAACAAATTTTCGCCGGAAACTAGCCAATAGTTGTTAAAATATTATCTACAATGTCTAATAGTTTAAACATCGTTTTTAAGTTATTAACAAATATTTGACTTAAATCACTTCAATGGAGTCCTCGTTACAACAATATTATTTCACTTTTTGAGTGCAAAAAAATAATAGAAACCAGAATTTACTCGTTAATAAACAATATGCCAACTATAAGATAATAAATAACAAATCCAACTAAATTTCATTAATTTCAGTAATCAAATTCACGAATATTTTCGAAGAATTAAATGAAATTTCACTTCAAAATAAATTATTAAAATTTTCAAAAATTGTTATTGAATCGCTCCAAAAAAACAAGTAATACCAAGTTTTGAACAAGTTTTTCATCTGACCTTTACTTCAGAAAAGTTTGGTAATTTTTTTAAGAATATATTTTACTCGAAAACATTCTGATATATGTATACAGAAGTTTTCTGGCATTTTTGTACTTTTTTGTAAAATTGATTTTTATGCACTTCTACATCAAAGCCCAGTACAGTCCAATGCAATACACTGTGTACAATTCCAGATAAATCACATGAATGATATCTGATAATAGCTACTGATATTAAAGTACGATTCTTTAAAAAATTACACATATATCTAAAAAATCGATTTATTCATCAAAAAGAAGACTTGTTTAGATGTGATGAAGAAAAAAACACTTATTAGTAATGAACATAATTATGATGTAAATTATATTTATAAAGTTGTAAATAATTTAATAGAAGTCTTCTATAATAACTGCCTTTTGTATGTATTGATGACAAATGATTTCTCCAGCATTATTTAAAGCTTTTTGAATGAAAATGTTCAGAAATAATTGTGTAGTATAGTGTATGAATATAAATGTATGTGACAATATCTCTTTTTATGGAATACTGCTGTGAATTCGTTAACAAAACTTTATTTCTTAAAGAGAAAGTACAATGTCAGACAATATAAATTCCTTTTGAAGATTCTGTGACGACTGTTAGAATGATTTCTCTTCATTTGAAATAGATCCAGGCTTTCTTTTTGTTGTTGACAATTTTAATAAGAAATTAAGTTTCTAGTTCCTGAACATTTTAATTTTACCATTTCTTGAAACTATTTGATGCATAATCTTGTAATTTGTAAACGAAAATTTATTAGTCAAATATAACACAAAACGGTACCAAGTTTTTATGCACAGAAGAGAAAAATATTTAACAATACCAGTTTTGTTATAATAAGATATTGTTGCTAAAATTCTGGTCTGATATTTGTAGATCGAGTTAAACGTCTAAGGTACTAGATATTTAAAGATTTATAATTATGTCCTTTTATTTTTCACTTTTTTCAATAATAAGTCACAAATATTTTCAATATCAACATTTTTGTTTTCTGAATTTTTGTATAATGTTATCTATTACACAAAAATGTGCGAAAAACAAAAATTTTTCTTAATAACTTAACTTTGTAGTATAATTTTCCATGGAAGTAATCCTTTTTCCTATTAACTAACCAGAAATGAAAGAAATTTATATTTTTAAATAATTACCAAATGGAGAATATGACAGAAAAAAAAAATACTTTACTTCCTTAAAACTATGCAGTGTAACTATATTTATAGCGGTTTTTTATATAATTTTTATTGAATCTAAAGTATTTTATCAGATGCAAAAGCGTGTGCAATATTGGACATTATTGAAATTCGTAATGTGAAGAATGTTTTCAAGTATTTATTTCAAAATAGACCAACTTGCTACTGGAATTAGAAAACAAACACATGAATATTGTATTGCGTTATATTTATTTATTTACTGTCTTGATTATGACTTGATGTCAAAGTAATCATTTTTTTAGTAAGATTGTTTATAAATTTAAAATAATGTGTTGTCTAAAATTTTACTCCAAGAAAAATAAACATTCGCTTTGTGCTAAATCAACACTTTTTTTTCAATTTAAAGTTTATTTAATCAATTAAAGTTGTAAATAATCCTTAAAAATAGTAAAAATATCACAGACAATAAATTTACATTGGTTTCTATCTAATAAAAAACAATAATTACTCATAAAACATAAAATTAAAAAAATAGGAACAAATATTTTTTTATTTATAAAAAAAAGGTAGCAAAACGGCTTTCAAAAAATTGTTTAATTTTTTTTTAATTTACCTTCATTAATAATGAACGAGTTCATGTACATTTTATACTGTTCATATTTCGTATAAAAATCACTTAAAGTACACAACTTTTGTTGAAATTAAATAAATGTTATTATAAAATATATTAATATCTTTTATTCAATTTTCTTTATTATTCCAATAAAAACATGGTACAAACTTTGATATTTCTTAAATTTAGTTGAAAGGATGTTCGTTAGGTTTATAACGAAGCAGTTCTCAAAATAAACAACGTCAATTAGCACTACTTGTATTGAAATAAATATATAATTATTTTCATAGGTACCAGATTTATTTTTTGAGAATTTTTTGATATACAATTATACGTTATATACTCAATGTAAAAAATACTCTTAAAAATGTCAGAAAACATTTTGTGTGTAACACCGAATATTAAGATTTAGTTCCAGTATTGAGAACAAAACATAGGACTAACTAAATATTCGTCTGCTACCCGGCAACCTTATATTTAATCGACGTTACTAAATTTTATTCGTGTTCAATTAAATACTTTTTCATTTATTCGATTACTCAAGTATAAATATATTTATTCTAAGAGTTGCAAGTAAAGGTTTTATTGTATTAAATGAAATTATCTCTTGAATGAATCTAAAACTGGCTTTAAGAACATATTTCCTTACTACAAATAAGTATGTTCCTGCGACGTGTGCAACTATTAATCTAAATAAATATGTTTAATTAGTAAATATTAATTTCACACTTATTTTTGTTTCTGCTGATATTAAATAGCATGTAAATTATAACATTACAAAGAATACAGAAATTGCAACATACTTTCAGTTCGAACGCTAGACAAATGATGTTTCTGAATAATTATCTTACCATGCATTCATTAATAATAGAAAACTGCAACCAGTATATTGTCTAATCTAGAATAGATAGGTGTTTCCTATGTGTAAGTGTACGTGGTATTCTTAAATAGAAAAATCTAATCAAACGCGTTACAACAATTACAGTAATCAGAATTATAATGAGGATGACTAGACGTGTAAGCATGTTAATTTTACTTGCTACTCTACCTGGGTCCGAGACAACTATCTTAATATCGCACAACTACACGCATAAAGGAAACGGCTATCTAATCATATGTTACACAATATGCATTAGTTGAAGTTCTCACGATACTTTGAGAATCTCTGTCAAAATTAAAGAAAATATTTTCAAATACTTATGACTTATTATAATATTTATATAGTTTTTTTTATGTATTCCCATAAAAATTTGTAAATAAAAGGATGAAAAATAAATCAACATACATTATTGAGATGCCAATATACGCCAAGGACTTTTCAAATATCCAAAATGGCGTTTTTTTTTAATTGGAAAAGGCTTAAATGCTAAATAAAAAAAAATATTCTTCTCGAGTAGAATATTTGAAATAAAAAAGTGGAGGTTTTGATAATGTTTTCGGCGATATTAATCTAAATTTCGTTTTGTGAGAATTTTAACTGCACAACTGAAAAGAGCTCCCTCAAAATTGTCTTTAAAAAATAATTTTGTTCGCAGCTTATGTAATGTTTTATGACAAAAACGTTGCACCATGCAAATAGTGCAATTTGTGAGTTAATGGGTTAATTTCTAGAAAAACAATTTTAATGTTCCCAAATGGAAATATGTAAAGAATACGAAAATAAACTGAAAATGAGAATTGTTTACTAATATCAGTGACTAGACTTATAATCTAGTAATAACACATCTTTAATAACATACAGTAATATAAAATATACAAAAATAATAAATTTATTACGTTATTGTTTCATAGCAAATTTAATTTTTTGTTTTCTTAAAACAACTAACTTTTTGCCCTTAAAAAATACTTTTTAATATACAATTAAATCAAGCACATCAAGGTTTAATATTAATTCTATAAAATCATCGCCTAATTACACAGTTATTTTCCTTTTTTAATCGTACCTTTTATAATTTGTTTTCTGAAATGAAGTTTGCACAACTCAGAATAATAATTGGCATTTTTGGAATAAATTTGTTCAATTGTTACGATGGTGACTAACATCACAAGGGAAAAAAATTCTCTTGTTGCTGACTTTTTTTATTTTTATAAAATTGATTGATCAACTATATTTTTCTCTCCGTAAGGTAATGGTACCAATTCCTGGAATTGAACCAATAACTGTACAGCATAATCCATATTGCCATTCCGTCTTTTAAAAAATTGTTAGATTGTCATATGTCATTGATAACAAAGTACGAAATGTTTTTGCACACAATTTTAATTAAAAAACTATTTTCGTCATTCAATTTTGTCATTTTTTATCTGAGTTTAAAGTTTACAATGCGATTTCTAAAGCATATATTTCAATTAGCTTTGGTTAATTCATCTGCAATAATTCTAATTAAACAAACCACAATTCGTATTCACTGAACCGAAAGATGTAGAAAGAGCATTTCTAATTTACTTTTCTTGAATATTCCAACTAGCAGCATAATTGCATTATAGTAGTTATATATGAAATAAATCAAGTTTTCAACTATTGTATACTCGAAATTTGAATTATTTATACAAAACAATAACGACAAGGAAATAGGTGCTAACTAGCATTAGTAAACTTTTATTTATCAAGAAAATACATTGAATTTGAATATCCTTTCCTTAAAACGATGCAATTTGGTTTATGTGTAACAAATTTCGTACATTTGTATACGAAGAATCTTAATGAAAAATTTATTTCGAAATAAATTTAAAAAAAATCCATTCTCATACTTTTACAACATTGCTGGACATTTCTACTCTAATATTTTTCAAAATCTTCCAGATATTCGATAATATTTATTTTATACTTTATGTTGGGATTGAACTAAGTTAATTATAAATTTGAGAATACTTTTTACCATATCAACTATACTGAAAAATGGTTAAAACACAATACTTCAATGATAGGATATTTAGAACCTTAGAAACAAAGTTCCTTTTATACATGAACAATAATTATTTGTAAACAAATTTAGTACTTCAAAGTTAAGTTTTTCAAAAACGAAAAGATTGTCTAAAATATTATTCTGAATTAATATTTTCATTCTGATCGGAATAAATTTGTTATGTAAATAATTATAGTAAATCATAACATTTACTCGAAAACATAGTTCCAACATTGATAGGTTTTTCGAGTTATATTTATGTGATCATCGTATACATAACTGACATATATGTACTCATTGAATGAAATTTGTCATAAGCATTTTTATTTGAAAAATCAAATTCTATACTTTATCAATTATTTGATCAAGTTAGTCACTTAAGCTTCCACTTGAACGTACAGCCTTGACCCTACTACAATTTAGGACGTTTATAACAATACAATAAATGATGCGTACTAACACGTGTCTTTTGTTCGCTTATTTAAAAGTGTGCACAAAATACGCATGTGAAAACACGTAAGCAACTCCGATTCTATCTCAGTGACAAATATTTTTAACGTTTCAAAAATTACGGAAATATGTGTAAGCAAATTCATGGGTGATTTTAATTTCGCTATGAATCAAAAGGGACTAAAAGGACTATTTTTTATATCGATTAGATATTTGACAATGACTAAGATTTATTTGTATGTGATGTATTTAGGTACCTCTGTCAATCTGAATTAGTAAAAAAACTACTAAAATCAAAGAGTGAAAAATCGGTGACTAATTAAATTATTATTGATGTTTATCTATAAAGAATAAAACAACTAATTCCTCAGTTCAGTTCTACTAATTTAAAATTGGTTATTATATATTTTTTAATACATTATTACTAAGATGAATTAGTAAGGTTTGGCTAGTAACATAGTAACTTTTTTCCCTTTATTAGTGAAACTGTTTATTTATTTAATTAGTGGTCACTTCTTCATTAGTGGTTTTTAGCTAATGCAGATTTAGAGAGAGTTCATTTAGAACGTTCGTAAAAATGTTCGTGTCATTTCAAAGCTTTTTTTTGCCTTTCAGTTACTTCTGCATTATTGAAGGTATTATATAAATGCCAGTTCTGATTACGAAGCAACATCTTTTTAAAATAATTTTCAGGACAAGAAACAGATGATGATAGCTAGCATTAAATTGGTCTTTTTGCAAGAATGATTTATATTTTATTTGGTATTATTATTATTATTATTATTGTCATTTTGCATTTTTGTTTTTATCATCCGTATAAAATCAGTAAAAGAATAATATCATAGGATGCATTTTTGTCAGAAGTTCAGTATTTATATAAATTTATTAATTAAAACAAAAATTATATAATGTAAGTACCAATTCATATTTCTAACTAAATTTTTGTTACAACAATTGGACTTGGAAAAAAGATTCTCGACAGAAATGAACGAATGTTCCATACGTCATACGTTTATATCAAATAAATAAACTTTATACAGATATTTTAAAATGTTTTTTTTACTATTTTATTTCTGATATTGACAGATATTATTGAATAAACATAGCAGCACTAAAACACGAAAAAGAGATTGAAAAGAGATTTTATTAAACAAATCGAGTTTACGACTATTTGTTCTTTTATTGTTTTAGAGAATTATTTGTTTTTAGACAAATAAATTTCAACAATTTTATTAATTTATTGTCACGAACATTTCTAAACAATATTAATCCCAGAAAAAAGTTTTGATAGACGTTCCCACTTGAATATGTATTTGCAATATTTTAAAAATAAACATTGTAATAAATTATAGTAAAATTGTTACTAAAACTTGGGTTTGTCTGGATCTTTTTAATCAAAATACTTTTGGTTTGTCAACTTTCAATTGTTGTAAACTTCTTGTAAATTGTTGAAATTTTGTTCAATTTTGTGGGTCTATGATTTTTCGAAAGATAAAAATTCCATGAATTTGCGAATACAATGCTTTTGAATAATTTTGTGCGCGTCAATAAAGATGTACTCAAACATTTATGACATTGTACGAGGGGTAGGCAATAGAGAAAAGTTAGTCGGCTGGTGTTTTAGCAGGTGGAGTATATGTGTGGGTGACACGTGAAGTATCGCGTGATGAATCTAATATACTGAAGTTATATCTCCAAAGAAAAACGATTCTTTATAATCGCAAATAATCCATATATACGCTCAGAAAAGAATTTTTTTCAGGGGTTCCTAAATTAAAGTTTATTTTCGGTTTCGCTATTATCTATGAACTGAACAGTATTAACTTTTGACTTAATTATGGAACAATTTCCCATTGTTCCTTGCAATACTCTCAGAATTAATTGACGGCATTCTTTATTAAGTGAAAATTGAGGGGTGCGCCTCGAAAAATCAAAAAGTCGATAGGTCAAAAAAGCCGATATACAAAATTAGACACATCGACAAGCGGGCAGTCATTATTTGATCTAGATTATGTTGAAATAAGTCCTCAAAATGTTGTCAGAGTTAATACAGAAACATTTAGTAATGCTTAGTATAATTTGTACTAAATTCAATAAGCAACTCTTATTAATTTAATTTTTGAAAATATCCGCTAATAATTTCGAATCAAAAATATTTTCAATTATCAATCGTCTCAGATTTCGACGCCCCCTTAAATCTATAAACTGTTATATTGCTACAAATCATTTATTGTGACAATAATTGATATGATAAAAAAAGTACATAGTAACAGCTTGATGTTTATCATTGATTTATTTAGCAAATACCTTTACATTCTATGGAAGGAATTGTACCATAGTACAATTTCATAATACTTACTCGAAACATGATTTCATTGTTTTCAAACTCATTTCAACTATCTTATAAACACTAATGTCTAAATGTACATTAGCAACTTCCAAAAGATATTTGCACAAATACAATCCTGATCGTTGAATTATGTTTAGAATTTCGTTACAATAAATGATTTAATTACACTATAAATTTGAGGATGTCTAAAGTACCTAATACAAATAGTTTACATTTAATATCTAATACTGTTATAAACATCGAGAAATACGCATGAAACTCCGTCAAGAATTTAAGATATCTAAAAATTGCGCGAATTAAAATTAAAAGATCAATTCCGCTTATCTATCTGAACTATCTGGCCCATTTAAACTGACTACCTACGTTTAAAGCTATAAAAAAAAAAAGTTTTCAGCTTACGGTTAGAACTAGTTAATCGCCCCAACTTTTAATCCTAATCGCTCTTCACTAAACTCGGTGAAATACATACTCACTAGTTCGTTCGGAAATAACAGGTTCATTCCAAACTGTTTTTCAACGATCGAAAATGTGGGTTCTTTTTAATAATACCCAGGTAGCGTGGGATTTCGTTGAATTCGAATTTAATTGAAAAATTTCTCTACAATTATTGAAGCATATGGCGGAAGGATTAAAATTTATGTTGCACGTAGTCACAATTTTGTACAACTTTACAGCATTGAATTGCTCAAAATTGTTGATGTACAGGGCAACCAATTAAGAAAGTTGAATAGAAGTTGATTAAAATACAATATTTTATCTGTGAGATTATTAAATATTCATTTTCTCGCAATAAAAATTATGATGTTCAATATTCGTTTATTATACTATCCTTGCTTAAAAATGGTGTAGGTATATACTATAAATGTTTATTGGTGACACGTTTATTTAACTATCATAATGTACGCTTTTAATACGTGTATACGATACGTATTTTAAACGTAAAACAATCGTTTATGACGTACCATAATGTGTACGAAAGACGTTTAAATTTACTCAAAGTTACACCATTTATAAACGTGTACGTAATTTAGTTTAATGTTAATTTATGAAATACGATAATAAAACGTTGAACTCATACCTCTTTTATACGGAAAAGATTTTAAACATTCAATATCCGGTCATTAAACGTAACAGTAATGTAAACCGTTCCACTGAAGACACTATAGTTTTATATACGTATTTTACACGTAAGTTTGGTTTAAAAATAGTATAGGTGCATGTCGTGAACGTTTTGATGTAACAAGTGTATTCAACAGTCGTATAATATACGTTTATGATATACGTTTATAATATATGTTTTAAACATTGACAAATTTAATTATACATAAAAATTCAACGTTTATTAAACGATCGGGTTTTTAATTGTGTAATTATTTTCATTACAGTTAAAAAATTGTTCCATTAATTTACTATAAAATGAGACTTTGCTTTGATACTGGTATCCTTAATTTTGTTCTGTAAGAACAATTTAAATATACCCATTTGTATACTTTTATAATCAATTTTGACGCCATGAACTTGATTACAGGCGAAATGAAAAATGTGTTCTTCCGGTGTTAATGAGTGTAAACGTCCATGTTATCAGTATAAATTAATATTATTTAAAAAAATATTTGATTAGTGTTCTAATTTGCACAACATTTATTAAATAACATACTAAAAATATGCACTAAATTATGCATAAATGCAAAAAGTTCCAGCAGTAGCATGCAGTTATTTTATTAAGGCATCGTGTTATGCAAATGTGAATAAAACGAACACGACTTTAATGCCAGTTGCCACTTATAATTTCCAATTCAAATATGGAATGTAAATACCTGAAGACTCGTTCATTATCACTTTGCAAGTGTCTACCTGACATCAATTTTTTAAAATTAAAAGAAATTACATTTTTTAAGACGATGTACCGTTTATTGACATTTTGAGACTAAGTGCAGCACTTTTTTTTATTATTTCGGAAACACATGTATGTTTATTATAATATGTTCCTATTTATAGAATATTAATCACTTATGTTTACTTAGAAAATAATTATATGCGGCATTAGTGACATGGAACTTAGCCATTTTTTTTCTAATTTTTTTGAAAGGTATACAATGTTTTATTCTTTTCTAAAATTTCTTTATTAAAATCACCGTCAAAACAGAGAAAGGAGTTAAATTAGTTTACCTAAATTGTAAAAATAAAAAATGAATTTTGAAATTTTAAATTTTACAGGCTTAGTCAGTTTTCCGATCTTCTTCAAAGCATTATTTTTTTTTATTATTCATTTCTGTGTACGGCACGCTCGGTTATGCAACGAAGAAGATACGGCCATTAATTTTATATAATAACGTCTTTTTAAGATCTGTTAACTATTCAAGAAAACTGATTTATATGTTTTTCAAGGTTTTTCATTTGTTAAACAAAAACAGCGTTTATTTCTGCTTTTAAAAATTAATAATTTATTAACCAATAGCTGCTGTTCAACTAATTAGATTTATATGAATATTTTCTGATAAATTTGAAATATTCGTCCTAATTTGAAGAAATTGCAAATTGAACAGAACTTTTCAAGCTGCCAAAAGCAATTGATAAAGAAGTTTAATAGACATTTAGAAGACATATGAGTATCAATTATAAGAAAACAAGAAGCTGAAAAGGTGTTCCACTACTTTTCTATTTACTGTCAAAGATTACTGAAATCTATAAAAAATATATTAAAATGTCCACTTACAGTGATCAAAGTCTATAAATAAACGTTAAAATCCAACAAGAAGTGAAATTTTCAAAGAAATAATTTTTTGGTTGCAAGAAGGCATAAAAATACGATTTTGCGCCCTCGCTTTAACCAATAGGAATGAATGCTCCGGGTGGCGGTGCGTTCATCCCACTTGAATCCTGCTGCGACAACAAATGTCGTACCGAGAGCGCGAAGTGTCATTTTGCGCCTTAGGAGAAAAAAAATACTATTGTTATAATAATAAACAATTCAGTGCGCAAGAAAATTACTCCAGAAATTTCAAGTAAAACGAATAATAGTTTAGGACTGTTAAATAAATTTAATCAAAACTATTTAAACATATATTTTGAAATTCAAAATGGCGAGAGCCATCCTTAGAGTTTTAGATTTCGTAAATGGAAAAAGTTTGATTTTATTCAAAACTAAATTACTTTCTGGGATTTTCGTCTAAATAGCATTCTTTCCTTGAAAAAATGGTTGAAATTTCAATAATGCAATGAATTTCTTTTCTTAGATAACATCTGATTTAGAGGAAAATCCCAAGAGAATTTCTGTCTTGATCATTTTGCTTGCAATACAATAATCAAAATTTCGACAATAAATTTCATAAATCTGGACATAAATTCAGATCCAATGACCCAAAATACTAAAAGTCACAAAAATTAATGAATATTACTTTGTGTCAGTAATGCTGGACCAGCCATATTGAATTTCAAAATTCTGATTTTTTGAAAACTTGTTCCTTTTTTGTATTATATTGTTTATAATTGTTTACTGACAAACGACTAATGTACAAAGCTGACACAGAGCAATTGTCCTTTGCAACGATTCGAGCAACTACTTGACACATTTTCACTTTTGTGATTATCGAGAATTGTTGATTTTTCACTTTTTATCAAAAAGTTCAGTAATTTTCCGACGAATGCACTCGATTCTTCAGCATCGTTCTCATCTACCTCAAAATTACCGGTGTCGGAATCCCTCATACACTCCACGTACGGGTTTGTTTACGGATGCACCGACTTTAAACAAACCCTTATCATGCATCACGTCGAACCTTATACGATGATGAATCCGAGCATGAACCACGATGATAAGATACGCAACACCCCATGTTTGTGTGACAGCGCCCCCTACATACATACTGTGTCATTGCACCTTAGTCGTAAATAAAAAATGTCGGTACAAGTCGACAATCTGCTATTTAATCGATGCCCCGACCACTGACGGTTCAACACACTTTTAATTTCCGACAGCCACAAGTCGCCGGACGACAGCCAATGACCGCTGCATTGATGTAATCTAATCAGCATAAATATACGGCTGGGTTACGAAATTCGAGAAACGTGAAATCCTAAGGCCAGATCTATCAAGATCCCCTTGCGCAATTCACGAAAGGACGACCAGAAGTTCGGGCACTTTTACTTTTTTTTTATCTCCTTGCCAAAGGTTCAGGTATATACAGTTCGATGGAAGGGGTGGTCCAATGCCAAATGATCTCATGGACTCCTTAAACGCCATTTCTATTAAAATGTTATCGAAAGAAATTATTTAACATCACTTACCTAATAATCGTTACAATCAAGAGAGGTGGTGGTTACTCAATTTTCAATTATTTTATTCATCCGTGTCAAGTGCTCCGAACGTTTCTTTACAGGATTCTGTGATTTCGATTTCAAAAATTCCATAAACAAATTGTGTTCAGCGAACTCAAAAGCAATCTAAACAATCATATTCATCAAGATACCAGAAATATTTGTATAAAACCCAAATAACCAAAAAATTTCGTGTCAACAGCGCCATTTTGAGGACGCCATTTTGTAATTTAAATCGTCGTATAGACCAACTTTTAGAAATACTCATTATGTCACAGGATTCTGAGTTTTTTTCGTTTAAGTAGCCATATTTAAAAAATGGAAAGTGATATCGAAAAACAGATTATATTATATATAATTCAGAGTATGTAGGAAACCTTCAGTTTAGAAATCTACTTAAAGATATCCATTAACTTACGCGGAATGAAAAATTTTGTCGATTTAAGACAAAACGGTTTAATAGGGCCAGTTATTAGGTTATAGGGCAAAGAGTAATACCCACGAACACTCTACTAGAATTAATGTTTTTTTTTTTTTTTTTAATGAAAATCCAATAAGGCAGTCTGAATAATACATTAAAAATGCACCTTTATAACAAAAAGTCTTCAGGAAGTCCTCATTCATCGTCCTTTGAATATTAGCTTAGAAATTAATGCCCAAAATATTTTTCGGAGTTCATAGAATGAAATTATGTTTTTACATCTTAAAGATTATTTAATGTTCGAATAATTTAACATTTCAAAGGGAAGCCTTATTTATAGTTTTAAAATTATTCGTTATTTGGCACTGATCAATTCAGGGTTATTTATTTTTAAAATTGTATTAAATAGATGTCCGCGTTCTTGTGGTGTAACCAAACAACAAACACGATTTATAATGGTATAGGGCGAATTTGATTTATTTATAAAAAATCCCATTTATATTTTCAGTGGAGGGAGAAATTACGAGTGTTTTTTTTAAGATTGGATTTGGAAATAATAAATACGAAACCTGTAAATTGTTTATATTGAAGTCCGACTGTGTCCAAAATTATAAGGCATGCAACGGAAAATATGCGTCAGGATGGACATTATTGGGTCTTGGATTTCATGCATTGAAAATGGGGTTATTCGATTTCCTAAAGTGAATTGATTTTTATCAAAAAATATTCAAAATGACTTCAGGTAATGTTGGCAGTTTACAAAGGTATCTCTGTCCTTTCATTATGGATTACAGGAAACCTTAACTTAAAAGTTACAAATTTATGACTTTCGCAAGAATCAATACAAGTCTAAAAAGTACAATTAAATATCATGAAAGTAATTAAAATATTTTAAGCGTGGTTCTACAAAAATTAATGTTCTCCATAAACCAAATACAATAAAAACACAATCGCAGGATTTTAAATTTGTAAAGAAACGATAATGAATATTTTGGAAAATTTGTGCTTATTTCTAAGTCTGCATTACTTAAGCCATAACTTGACGTAACGAGTTTTTTATATTTTGTTTTATAGTTTGGCAAGTTTCATATTAAGCAAACTTTTCTAACCTTCGGTAGTATAAAATTTGCCATGCAACAACATGACATAATAATCTGAATTAGTTTGAAATGTGCGTTTTTTGCCAATTGCCACATTGTTAGACAAATTTTCACAAACTCCATCGTATATTAAATCTACTTTTACTTACATCTACTCGATTAAATTAACCATACTTAATAAAATAGTTTTCAAGTTGCATGAGTATAGTTACTAAAATAAAAAATAGTTTTTATTAATTTATATTTTTTTAATGATTTGCTCTAACATGTTTATTCGTAACATTTTTTTTTAAATATTTTTTGTTGATTTTTATCACTGCATCATCAGTTTTTGAGGAATCTATTAGCAATAAGATGCATCAAATCAAAGGCCGAAATGTAATTTTTAGTGCTAATTTCACTGAGAAAATATTCTCGCATCTTTATTTAGATAGACAAACCCAAGAACTATTCTTATTTCTTTAAATAACACGAAGGATTATGCATACATATTTTCTTAAATGTGATTCATTTTATATGAATGTGCTTATCTCTCTGTGTTATTATACTAGTAGTGATTATGTTAGGAACATCTTGAGTGTAATTCAGCATTTATTTAATGCAGAGATTCGTATAACAATCATTTTCATATCATTCCAATAATAAAAAATACTTTAAAATGTTAAATCTATATTCTTCAGCAAGTATCAATTATTTCCTGTTAAATTAGATTGTTGAGTAGTAAAAACTACTAAAAAGCGATGATTTAGTTCAATCTTATTATCTTTTTTTTATATATCAAAATGTTAGTTATTAGTATATAACTATATTATTTATAGCACATATAATTTTTATACAAAAACAATTACATCACTAGTAAAATTGCAATTTCTAAACTGGAATATCGAACATCCGTAGAAAGTCCTAAAATGTAAAAATAATAAAGTGATAAACTATATGTCGCATGAAATCTTATACCAGGGCTGACCTAAATATTATTATTGAATTACAAATCTAACATGTTCTAGAAACGAATATCGAATCTACGCGAATTTATTAAAAAGCATATTACTAAAAATACGACTAAATTAAACGATTATTGCATAATTTGTTTGACATTCCCGCATCTGGAATTTAATACTTTCATAAAAATGTGACCTTGATCTTGGCACTTTATTCCTGTGTTTTAGAATTATTGAACGTTATAAAAGAAGCTCAAGTGAGGTAAATTATTGAAGACTAAACTAAACGGTATAATAATTTACTTCCTTCCACTATACTATATGTTTATTCAGCTTCTCACGAAAAGTTAATTTATTAGTTGGATTAAATTCATTTCTATAAGTACCTGCACTTTAATTCTTATATCTTAAAGTATTAGTGACAGTCACTAAGCTCAATAATTACAAATTACTGGTTACTAGCGCTTCATTTTAATCGTACGCAATATGATAGTACGCAACGTATTTCACATTGTACATTAAAAAATACCGTTTCGCTATTTAAGCAACATTCTAAGAGGCGTTGGTGCAAGAAAGAAATCGCTTCTATTTCTCAAATAAAGTAGAATATTTTGTATTAACGCAATAAAATGAACTTTTATCGTAACAGTAACCATTATTTCATCCAAATTTTGTCCAATATGGTATTCATGTTCAAGAAACAATAAAACTCGTAAAAATATTTATAATATGCATTGGAGAAGAATCAAAATTGCTTCAAAAGGTAAAAATACGTAATGTACCATTAAATTACATATGAACGAAATAACCTAGTATCAATAAATAATTTTTCTAGGAAGTTCTCGAGAAAATTGATTGTTTTGCAACTTAATTAATATTGACGAACGTGTTTTGTTATCTCAAACAAAATACCTGCAGGAAACAAATCAAAACTAGAAAATTAAGCAATCATTCCATTCATTACATAATAAAGACACGATAATACAAATAATAAACTGTATAAAATTAAGAAACCTTCATAAGTAATATTGTTATTAAATCTTTTTAGGGGTCTGTATTTTTTGTTTTCATTTTTTTGTAATTTTTTGCACCCAGCTCAAGCTATTATTACACAGACTCTCGCAATGCACTCGTAAAATTTTATATTTCCTTCAGCCGTTGCCATTCATAAACTGATCGAGATAAAAAGATACAAAAAGCACGTGACCGACGCCAGGAAGAAGCGATTTGTTAGCACCTCGTTGCGATGTTTTATTAACGATTTGATATTTTTATTACGAATGACATTTTAAAAAAATGTTATTTGTGTTCTTTATTTACTATCCTTAATTCGGATTAGTATTATACGATAGTAACGATAAAAAAGTAACATAAAAAGGGAGTGAAGCAAAAAGATCAAAATTTACATAATCGTTAATAAGTTCACTTTTTATAATATAAAAAAACGTCGTTTAGTATCGAATCCATCGACATCAATTATACTTAGTT
The DNA here is from genome assembly GCA_030407085.1 of Trichopria drosophilae. NCBI lineage: Eukaryota > Metazoa > Arthropoda > Insecta > Hymenoptera > Diapriidae > Trichopria > Trichopria drosophilae. The sequence continues at coordinate 188,471,048 of CM059583.1, read as the reverse complement.
CATGATTGATTATTATTTGTTCCCTATTTAAATATTGTCACTTTAGGAAGACTAATTAATACGTATTCATAAAAATTTTTTTTTTTCAGAAATCGAAATCAATTTTTCATCGAATGAAAGAGTTCAAAAGTAAAACTGTAAAAATTTACGTATTTGCTTATTGTTTACACTTTCCAACACAATTATTAGTGTAAAAATTAACTTAAAAATTAGTGCAAAAATGGAATTTCGAAATTTACTAATTTATTATATTATTGCATAACAGAAAACTGCATCTAGTGCAAAGTACTTTGGCCTATATCGCCGATAATATCAGCGAAATTAAATAGTAAAACTTTTCCGGATCACATTCGCGCTTGACTTCGCATTAGCATTATTAAACATTTCAGGAAATTAGATCAAATGGCCCGAAGGCAATTGTCCGTACTTTAATGCGTTTTACGAATATGAGCGTCTTCCTCAATTAACCAAATAAGAAAGTGGCGGTTACTTTGCTTACTCTACAAGTTTCCAGAAAATTACAATTTTACAATCACTCGTTTTAACAAATTAATGACTGCATGCATTTTTTTAATTTTCTTAGATTTTTATCAAAATAAAAAATGTGCTTCGTAATAGTAATTTAACTTTTTATTGAAGGTGGATATATTTAAATTTAGTTTTGCTTCACTTAAATAGTCACATATTAAATATTTATTAAGATAATATTGGTTGACAGGAAATTTGTTTGATCAATGCATCATATTTTTAAAAAGAATTGTGTATAAAAAATACATTTAAAAAACTTGCACTAAACGTGCAAGTGTCCTAATTGAAATCGTCTTTTTTTTTGTACTCAAGGTAGAAAAAGAAACTAGATGGGGAAATACTTAAAAAGATTTTGTTTTAAAATACTAAAATAACTTGGAAATACCTTAATAACTAACTTTTAACTAATTCAACATATTAAAAATTGCTAATAATCAGTAAAACATACAAAATATGTTAAATTATAACGTAAATGTTACTTTTAGGCTCGTAAGCGGGAAAATATAAAAACCAATCTTTTGTACTTACTTTCGTCAGGATGCTTGATCGATCAAATTAATTTGCAATTCAAACTAACCATGTCTGTGCGCCGAACCACTTACATGTCTACTAGTTGCCAATTCGATTAAGTGATAACTTTGACATCCAGTAAGATAAAATCCATCAGCTTTCAATCGAGTGTAAAAGTCGCGTTATTTCACTTATAAATAGTTCCTAGTTCATTACACTTCATAAAGATATCCGTACTTGTATGCAGGATGTAATGAAATTTAACAACAAAGTATAATAGATAAAGCTATGTTGATTATTTTGCATATAAATGGCTCATTTTAAAGAACTTGTTAGGCGTAAGTGAATCTATTAAGCATATCATGATTTATAGCTGCTGATTTAGAAAATTTATGATAATAAATAATTATAATATATTTACAGATAATTCCCTGGGTTTCAATTATTTTTATTTATTGTTTTATATATACTCATTCAAATAACCCCACGAAGGATTTTTAACTAAATTTTAGAATGGTTAGACAGAAAATTGTATTTTATCTGTTAATTGTAAAAATATGTGATTTTATTTTTTTTTCTAAAATTATGTATATTAAACAGAGAGAAATGCTTCTTTCCAAATAATTTTCAAAATTTGCTGATTCAAACATTTAAACAATAAAAGAAAATGCTCAAATTTTTACTAATCACATGATAGGTAAAACGCATTCGTATTGTAGATTTGAAAAATCTCCCATCAAATGCGTGTTCTTCCAAGGCGTTTTGATAATATCATTGACCTGCTTCAACGCAGAGGCGTATAATGACCAATTTGTCTTCATACATTATGAAAAATTCTCTTTAAATGTGTGCAACAAGTAAAGTGCACGTCCACTTTTACTTGAACGCTTTAATATTCATGCAAATCGACTGACATAAATCAGCAATGATCATAATCATTTTGATTAGCTAAGTAGACCCATACATTAATTACCGAATCATTTCATTTGTTGCATTTTAGCTGTAACATGAAGTACTGGATTTGTGTTTAATTGAATTTTTTAAAATAAAAAGCTCCTATTTTACCAGGATATTCATGAAAAGTCAAAATATTTGAATATTCCAGTTTGTATTTTAAATTAAATAAATACTTAAATTTTTATACTATTTGGACATTTCGTAAAACTTATATTTAAAATAGTTTTAGGGTTATTGAGTTCAAATGCAACGTAAAAATTCAACAATTTTTTATTTATGACATTTAAAACTTAAGTTTTGCCCCCTTCCCCCCTTAATATTAAGTTTTAACAAACTATGTTCATATTTAAAAATATTGTCAGCCGTTGCATCTGCCATTTAACATTTTTAATTTTTCGGCAGATTGAAATTCTAATAGGACTGTTGTTTCTTAAAAATTGGTTGACTAAATTCTTGTGTACATTTTTGAATAGCTCAGAACATGACAACTGAAATAGTGAAGGGGTTAACATTTACTGCCAATTCAACTAAATGTTGTTCATTCAATATCATTCTTTATTTGCAAGAACATTGTGTAGTTGTACTGATTAAATATTTGGCCGTTTACCAACATCTTATTTAGTCAATATTACGAAATATTTCTTGGGTATAAAACAGTTTGGGCAGAAAACATTTTTATTTTTTAAAAGAACCTTTAAAAGAACTTTTTTGGATTAGGATAAAAATATCGCCTCCCTTCGATTGTGAAAAATCAATAGAAAATTCTTTTTTCTATGCATAAATAATTTTTACATTTCTGATTCTGATCCTATCCGAATTTAACCATTAAATGCTTAAGTAAAAAATTTTGCCATGAAGTTTGTCAGTATTTTTTGCTGTTCAAACGCAAAGACAAAAATTTTGGATTAGACATTCCTTGTAGCTAAATACCTGCCCTTTCAAAAGGCGCTTCTGAAAATAATGCAAATCTTTAAATGAACAAATTAAGCTTCGGTAAGTAATAAAAATGCTGATTTTTCACGGTTTTCTTTTAACTTCGCATCATTTTTTATTATTATTCGCATTAGAGTATCCTAAATGTTTATAAATAACGAGTCAAAACAGTCTAAACTTCAATGTGGTAGCATTTATTTTCAAAAAATTAAAAACAGCAATCCTGGACATGGGGTCTGAAATTAAAATTTAAAAAACAAATTTAGAATCACTAATTAAAAAACTATGTGCATTAAAAAAAATGAGAGGAGTGAAAATTTCGGAATAAAATTTTTTTAGTGATATTTCGAAAAACTTTTTGTTTACAGTTTTTGAAAATTGAAAACAATTTACACAAATTTCTGAATAACTTCTCATTAACTTTGTGAAAAATTCTACGAATTTTTTGTACATTGTCATTTTTTCAAAAAATTGATAGTTTTCAAGGAAAAAAATAGAAAAGAAAAATATATAACACTTAAGACTTTCTTTCCTCGAAAACAACTTTTGAAAAATAATAATAAATTTTGAAATGATTTAAATAAACAAATTTTCAAAATAATACTAAATAAATTCGAAGAAAATAGCAGTATATTCCTCCAAAAAACTTTATACTCTCATCATTTTTTCGTAAAAGTACATAGTTTTTTGGTCGGAGTGTCATTAAATTTTAATTTCTAATTCCATTTTGAGGATTGCCATACTGATTTTTTTAAAATAAATACTACCACACTGAAGCTTAAACATTTTTGCTACGTCATTTATAGCCATTTGAGTACTGTAATGCGGGAAATAATAAAAAAAATGAAGCCAGTTGAAAAGAAACCCATGAAAACGACGTGTAATTTGTTTATTTTTAAATTCGGATACACAATTCGAAACGGCAGGTTTTGAACCTTAAGACATTTCTAATCCAACATTTTTAGAATTATGAGACGAGGCAGATGAGCGATTCCAAATTTTTCTAGGCTTATTATTGGTTGTAAATTCTTCATAAAACAATATTTTGATCATTTTGATGTGATTGTTAATTTTTTTGTTAAGATTTTTCTACAATTTGACGTCGAAAAAGCAAACCTTCTTTTGATACATTATATCTCAAAAAGTACTGCTGCAAGATAATGTTTTTGTTTTTTATAAATACCATTTCTTGTTTAAAAAAACGTATATTTTTTTCCAGTACTTTCTAAGCTACAATCAATCGGAAAAAGTTTTGTTTCTTCAACATCAAATTTTTGAAAAGTCATAACTCGAAAAATTGACAGATTATATCAAAATTAAAAAGAAAAAATAATTTTCTTTCAAGAATAAACAAACAAATATTAAACTTTATTTAAATGTTGTATATAAAGGTTTCACATGGAATCGCTCACATGTATACAAAATAAATAAAATTTTACATAAATGCAATGATATTAAACAAGTTTTTAGTAACAAATTAGATTTTTTGACATAACTAAATTTTGCCATCGGTTTCTCTTTTGAATTGAAAAAGGATCTGTCTTGATCATTCAGAAGATGAATCCTCCGTCCTGTCCTTCATTTTTTTCTAAATGAAACAAAAAATCAAAAAATATTGTTATGACAATTCATTTTTCTTTAAGCTGACTACTTACATTCCGACGTAAGAAGTGAAATCGCTGAAAAAATTGCAATAAGTATGTTACAAAAATTTGTAATTAATGCCCTAAAAACATTTCCAATATTATACAATTATAATAGAAGAAAAAATTGATAAAATTTAAAATAATGATTTTTAAGCCAAAAACAAATGCTACAAAAAGCATTTAGACAATTTTGAAAATTATTTTACAAATATAACGTTGATAAGTTGAAAAACGTCATAATGAAGAAAATTCTTTTCTGAGTACGTTGCATCGTTAAGAATCGTTTCCGAAAATTGACCAAGTTCTATTTATACTTCCTACTATTTCGATTTTAAAAAGTGTACATCTCCACGCTATCTTATCACTTTCACCAACACGAAAACACAGCCGGACTAGCGCGAGGTTTCCACGCGACGAAGGCACCCAGACCTTTCGGGACCGTCCTCGCGAAACGTTCGTAAAGCGTGAAAATCTCGCTCCGGAAAAAGTACGCATCGTTTACTGTTTACCTGACAACAATTAACAAACACAAATAAAAACTAACGGAAGAGCATAACAAGTGATTTTTTTAGTCAAAGTGCCGCGTGAAATGAAGGAAATCCTGGCGCACCTGAAAACGCGTCGTCGACAAGTGGGACAAAAATGAGTCGAGTGGAACAATCGGTGAACTTTGAATAGTACAGAGAGAGGAAAAAAAAAGACAGAGAAATTGCGTCCATCGTGATAGTGCCCCGTAGAAAAGATGGAGGACGAGATGAGAAAGTCGTCGGTTCTATCCGATTCGACGATTCTATTACCAGCAAAGATCGGCGCCATGGTGATACTGGGCACTGGATCCCTGATGCTGGGCATGCTACCTTTGATCATCGGCCGCTGCCAACTGAAAAAAAGCGAAACTCGACGAGCCATCACCAGTGTTTCCAGTGCCTCCACCACGACCTCGACCTTAACAGTCAATTCCCACTCTCATTCCTCACAAGTAAATCTAACGATCAGCTGATAAGTCTTCTTCGAGGGGAGATATTTGGGTTTATCTAATCACTAGCTTAGAAGATTACTGGCAATGGTTTTTGTTTATGTTACGTAAGTGGCCATGGTGTATGTAACAAAACATGCATAACATGTCAATTTTACTCAGAGATCTCTTAGTTCATCAGTTTCAATTATTGTAACCCATAAAAAACGTGTTTAGTTGCTTAATTCTACCTAATTCTGGTAACATAGAGTCTAGTTTTAACAACCTAGAGTCTAGTTATATTCATACGTTATAGTCAAATCATATTGTCTTTTATCAAATTCTTCTTTCATTTTTGGGTATTTTAACTTTAACAGGTTGATTCTTGTTTTAATTCATACCAGATACCAAATCATTGCTTGGAGACTACTGGCTTCCATGTTCTATGATTCCTAATTCATCATTTTTAGTCTTCCGATCCGAAACAGCTAATGAGAAACGTCACATCCTTAGTTTGAGAACATACCCAGATATGTCAACTCGAAGAAGAGTCCAACTAACGTTATTGTATAATATTAAATTAAAAATCTGTATAACAGCAGGGTCTGCTGACATCACTCTTGCTCTGCTTCGGTGGCGGAGTGCTCCTCTTCACAACATTCCTGCATCTAGCACCAGAAGTTCGTGAAAGCGTCGAGTTCCATCAATCGAATGGCCAACTGCCGACGTTAGGATCATTGAGTTTGGCAGAACTCCTTTTCTGCGCTGGTTTCTTCTTCGTGTACCTCGTCGAAGAAGCTGTACATGCAGCATTAACAGATAAGCCAGAATCATCGGAAGATCTCCTGTACCGAACGGTATCCGTCAGGAGGTGCAACAATAACAATTCCAATCGAGGCTCCCTGTCCACGCCCAGGCCTAACAGCTGGAAGGACAGCAGCTGTTCGGAAGATGAAAAGACAGTATCCGACAAATGTCGGGAAAATTCAGCAAAGCTCATCAGCAAATTGCCAAAAAACTGTAGGAGGGGTACGTCTGCAGTATTCGTGCTGTCACCATCGATGGAGGCAGCCAAAGCGGAAGGCTTCGACCATGAAAGTCTTGCCAAACCAGTTGTAGTGAATAGAACACCTGCCAAACCAGACAATTCGATTAGGAGTCTCCTGACGGTTTTGGCACTTTCGTTCCATGCGATTTTTGAAGGTTTGGCGGTCGGTTTGGAACCGTCTTTTAGTTCGGTTGTGTATTTGGCAGCCGCTATTGCTACGCACAAACTGGTAATCTCCTTTTGCGTGGGTATGGAGTTGTACGTAGCTGGTGCTTCGAACAGGACGATTCTCAGTTATCTGTCGGTTTTTTCGATGGTTACGCCACTGGGAATTGTTATTGGGGTTATTTTGGGCCATTTCAGGAACGACAGTGGTACCCTGGGCCCAACGCCGACGATTTTACAGGGCATGGCTGCGGGAACCCTGCTTTACGTTGTTTTCTTCGAAGTTCTGGCTAGGGAGAAGGCCAACGATAAGAGTGGCCTCTTGCAGTTGGCTGCAATTTTAGTCGGGTTCATGCTGATGCTGGGACTCCAGATTGCTAGTGAGTAATTTTGGGTTTGGTTAAATTTTATTTGCTAAGTAATGGGAAATGTATTATAAATTTTTCTTGGTCATAGAAGTTAATTTCATATTATGATTGATAGACTTGTGAATGGGGACGGGTTTAAAAGCCGATAGTCAAAAAACTGTTTTGCTTAATTTAATTATTCTGGTAGTTGTACCAGTAACCAGTAAACTAATGAGTTGTTCACAGCAATTGGACACGTTTATTTTTATGTGAGAGTACCGTATTTTCATTAAAAATCTTATGTTTCGAAGGGAACTTACAATAGAATACTATTTCAAAGCTATTTTATGCATTTTTTAACGAATGTACGCAAATTTCAGCGAAATTTGTTTAGAAACGAGCGAAAATTCACAAGAATTAATGTCGTAGATAACAAAGCGAAATGTATGAGTACTGCAGAAATTTATTACCGCTTATTCTCGATGTTTTCTAATCCGATTTCGCTAAAATTTACAGTACACTCACAAAAATTATGTAGAATAGCTTTAAAATATATGTGGGCTTGAAAATATGTATAGTTTTTGTTTAATTTGCTTATTATAAGTTAAGGAGTTACGTATCGATCAAGTCGCTTTAGCTGTTCCTCATGTATTGTCACTATAAGACTGGGAAGTTCAAGCAAATTTGTTACTCACCTATCAAACAGATGTGTTTTAAGTATTTTTGTATTACTATTGCAGTACAACCAGTATTAACCTCAAAGAAACTAAAAAAATATATATCATCTCGTTATTTCATTCTTCGTTTGGTACAGAATTGCTTTTTCTATTTTCAATCAATGAAATTATTTTGGAACTATAGAGAAATGAAAGAATATAATAAAATTCAAGCAAAATTAATCAAAGGAGTGAATTTAAGTATCTTGGCGATGAAAGTAGTTTTACTATTTAAAATTTCATGTCAAGAAATTTTGAAAAACGATTTTTAAATATTAGTTTATGCGTCGTGATATTAGGAAATTGAAATCTAAAATCTACGGCAACAATTTACATTTCTTCATGAGTATCCTTTCGTTCGCTATATAGACTTTAAAAGGAAACATTCTATTAGAATGTACGTGATTAAAATGTATAAACTTACAGCGTCTAAATAAGGCGCGGTAAGTAATTCCATTTTTTAATTTCATTACAGAGAAATTTAAAAACCTAACCAGTATTTTAAAATTTTTGTTCATTATTTATCATCTTAAAGTGTATATATTGAACCGCTTTCAGTAAATTTTTTTTTGCTCAAAAATATATTTTAGTTTTGTTACAAATAGAGAAAAATATTGACAAAATTATGATGAACTAAATCAGCTGAAATAAAAAATGTCAATGGATTTTGGTAAATAAATATTGTTCGTTCGAAGGATTTAAAAAAATATTAAATTTTTATAAAATACGGGAATATCAATCGTTTATAGGCTATTTTGTATCGATTAAACACTACATTTTTTAATAAAACTACCAAATTTCAAAAAAATCGGTTTGATTGTTTTCGAGTAATTTTAGTAACGGATTTCAATTTTATATCACAGCATTTTTACTGTTTGTAACAAAAGTATTCAATATTTTTCAGCAAGATCACACTGAAAGATATTCAGTATACTTTAAGCTGACATATTGACCGTTTTAAGACATTATTTTTACAATTAATTAGTATTATCTACATTCAGTATTATTCGCATTTTTAAAAAATAATATATGTTAATTTTATGAACTATTGAGAATAATTAATTGTTATTAAGTAGTTTTAATATAAAAAATAGTTTTCAACGTACTAAATAAATAGAAAACAAAGAGAAATTTAAATATTACACAAAGGGATGAAAAATTACTTTAGGCTGGGTATTTTTTTTTAATTTTCTATCATTTTAAGTACGTTTTGCTATAATTCGAGGATTTTAGACATTTTTATTGGGCTATTTTTATTCTGCGTTGGAAAGCAACGTGTAATCTATTCTGTATTAAAAGATATTTTACCTTAAAAATTACATTTTTGTATCATTTATTGTTTTTTAAGGGCAGAAATTCACAAATAAACCCTATTTGTGATTACTTTGCTTAATCGTTTGGTAATATTTATATTTCTTTTCCCTACGTGGAGGTAAAGAAACATTCAAGTATTAGTTACTTAATTAAATAGTAACCGGAAAACAAAGCAATCAGCTAAAAAATTTTAGTGACATTTTAGTCTTAAAACCCAAAAATAATTTTCTCTTCTTCAAGTAACCAATTATAAAACCCGACTAGAGCAAGTAATAAATGAAACTTAGATTATTGGAGTTTAAGATCAAAGTTTCTTAAGATATGAAATTTGATGGACACGATTAGACTTTTTCATGGCTTTCATTTTCGTTAATTTTAGAGTTCTATTACAATTTTACGACAAATTCTCTTTTTTTAAACTTCTATTAAAATAAAAGATAATAGAGTGTATTACAGATAACACGTCGTCAGTTAATTACATATTGCGATATATAAAATTATTTCCAATTATTACAAAACATATCTTTGAATACGTAACGTATCATAATTTTATTACAGAAATGAATAAAAAGAATTCTTTGTTACAAGAGCTTAACAAATGTTATCAAATATTATTTAAAAAATTAAAGTTATATTATGTAAATGTTATTTGAAAAACCATATACAGGTCTAGACATTACGATATATTATGATTCATGTAAAACCGGTTCATATAACCGAATAAAAATGATTACGATTTTCATTGCAAAACGAACAAAGGAAAAAGAAAATTGGTGTAAGGCATAATGATAGATCATGTCACAAGTCTTTACTACTCAGATTCTTAACAAATTTGAACAAATTTAATCACTTTAAAATTAAAATAAAAAATTACTTTAATTATCGTTAGATAGATAGTTAGTAGAAAACGATAATACTAACTTTTCAAGTGTTTTCAGTGGTTTCTATTTAATGTAAATCACACTATAATTATACATCATTTTACACTTACATTAAACTTGTTATCGCCGCTAGAACGTAATTAGATGTTCGATAATTTAGAAACACGTATATTAAATATTTTATCTTAATTAGCTTTTATGCACTACACGTTTTTCATTTTGACTTTACAAACCTATTTTAGAAATATAATATTTTAGAAATGAAAGCTCAATATATCGTACAGCACATGTCATTTTATGATTAAACCTCAATGTTTTATTGCAATAAGTTTTGATTATAAAAAAAATTGTGAAAAGTGTGATTTACGAAAACCGTTATTCCAATATGATTCATGTCTTGGCGAGTGGAATTATATAACTTTGATAAAAACCCAAAAGAGAACGGTAAAACATATGGCAACCTTCGGGGATTTTTCGTTTTTATGAATGAGAAGTTTTCCCAAGATTTAATCGGCATGTCGAAAGGAAAATTAGCTTTGTTAACTTCATCAAGGATGCCGTTTCAAACGTCCTTAAAAACTTCACACATAAATCCAATAAGATGGATCGGAAACTTACTTACTATTACACTAACTAAAAGATTATGATTTTATTGGAATTTGTTGAATTAAAAATCATACAAAATAATATAATTTTGTCAACAGTGCTCAAATTACTTTGTACAACGATGATAAAATAAAATCTGACAAATTCAACTACCAGGAAGTTGAAACTACTTTTTTAGTTAGGAAAATGTTGATTTTAGTATTTTTATTTAAGTTAATAATTAGTAGTTAAATTGACGTAAAAATTTTACCCACTATTCAGAATGATTAAAGATTATGAAATCGCCACTAACAGTAATTCCACTAAAAAAATATCAGAAAACATTTTTAGTAGGTGTCAAACCTATGACTACTTTTTAACTATACTAAATTTGTTTCAATAAGTCCTCCTAAAATTTAATTAACCAAAAATAAAATTCTGCTAAAAATCAATTAAAATGCATCTTCTTTTTCTTTTACTAAGTAAACTCCACTATTTTTGTAAAATTTAGTGAAATGGACTTTAGTTAAAATGTCATTACTCTAACTATATTTTTAACTTTTTTGTGAAAACTAATAGTGTTTTAGTAAAATGACTCTAGTTAATATTAACCATTACATTTATACTTTTTCGAAATTGTAAATGTTATGTTTGATACTGTATCAAGTGATACGATATTTTTTAGAATTGATTAGTTACTACCAAATAAGCTCCGTATTATTCGTTAAATCACATATAATTAGTTTCACACACATTTATTATTAGAAACTTATTATGAAATTTACTATTAAGCCTACAAAATATTGTTTGAAATGAAATGTACTTTATGCAAACATATGCCTGTATTATAATCAATTTAACATGATTTTATGAAAATCTAAGAACTGCAATTACATGAAAGTTTTTCATTTTTTCAGCGGCACATTCACATGAGCATGGAAACTCAAACGCACATCATGACAAAAATGACAGTGATCATCACACTACTGAGGGTGATACGCACAACGTTTTAGGTAATTTATATTTTCTTTCATGATTATTTCTTAAATTTACAATTTTTCTAAATTTTTAACCCTTTGTGGCATGGTGGGATAGAATCTATACCAACTACATGTACTTTTCCCTGGTTTTGCTACATGCAATTGGTAAATATTTTGAGTGAATTTGTAGATATGAATAAAAAATTACTGAAAATTGTCACTTAAAAAATATATTATTAGAAAAAGTAGTTTTCGGGATTGCTGATTACAAATCTAGCTTTGGATTTGCAAAATTCAAATGGTGGATCCAAAATGGCGGATCGAGATGTAAATAGTCACTTGATCAAAGTTAAATTGTGCCTAGGGGGTTTGAGGGGTCGATGATCTGGTTTGCCGAATTCAAAATGTTGGATCTCCGATGGTAGAATAAATAGTAAAATTTTACTTCAACTAAGACAAAACCGGGTACACGATTGTTACAGCAAGAATACATAAGATAAGAAGAACTAAACAATCTTATTTCTTTTTTTTTATTTCTTTTTTTTCCTTGTTTTTTCCCTATATTTTGAATATTGCAAATCTGAGGTCAAATTCGTGATAAGAAACGCCTTCCAAAAATAGTCCCTCAACATTTAGGTGTTACGTAAGTATTGTAATTTGGTCACATTTTCGTAACATTATGTTATTTATTTAAAAAAAAATAAATAACATTTTTCTTTTCTTAGTTTAGAGTTTTTATTTCTTGAAATATATGACACATTAAGAAATTCCAACTAGAGATTGTTCAAAATGACAAGAAATGCATGCACAACTTATTACATTTAAAAACATTTAAAATTGTGGGGCTAGTTCGATTTTATTGGTTTGAATTTCTAGATTTAAGCGCCTAAAAATATTAGTATTTCATTATTTTCAATAAATTTTCGTTCAAATATAAATAAACTGAAGTTTTTATCATTTTTATATACTGCGGCATATAGTAAATAAACTTTATGTGATTTTTACATTATAAAATCAGTTTTATTACGTCATGTGCACGGTCAAAATTACAATATGAAATAATTAATGACACTCATTTCAATAATTATAAAATTGAAAACTGTGTATTAGAACATGCTATACATTAAACTATGAGTGTCTAATCCTCTCTTGTGTTTCGTGCTAATGCCATTACATTATAATTTTAAATATGATATATTGTTTCAAAAATCGAACTTATTTATTAACCCATTAAGTCCCAAAAAGGGCAGATTTGTAGCTTACGTTTTAGCTCAGAAAACGTGAAAAAGTAAGAAAATCTTTTGCAAAATACCCAACCCTATTATTTTCGGGTATGCTCTACACGATAGAATGGTTTAAAAATTTTTTTAAATTTGATTTTCAATTGTTAATTAACAATTTTTAAACAAAAATACGTTTTTTTTATGAAAAATTTGAGTGGGAATGAATTTAATTCTGTCGCAAATATGGACAAATTTTTGAACTTTTTAAACCATCTATCGTGTAGAGCATATCCGAAAATAATAGGGTTGGGTATTTTCCAAAAGATTTTCTTACTTTTTCACAAAGTTTTCTGAGTTAAAACGTAAGCTACAAATTTTTCCTTTTTGGGACTTAATGGGTTAAAGTCTCTGTGTAGATCTTACGTTTTCTTTTCTGGTTGTTTTTTGTCAAGTTTTTTTTCTACTACTACAAATAAGATCTGGTTTTTTTGTTCCTTTGCAGTTCGTTTTCTTTCGATGTGCATTCATTCGTTCTTATTTATATGTATTATAGTCCAGGAATGTTCTAACAAATATTTTTCACTTTTATAATTTTCGAAATGAGTGTAATTGTTATTATATTTTGTAATTCATTGTCTTAGTCTGCTAAAAACCACAAAAAGTACACTAACTATATATGGGCAAAACCACGGAACATAGTGAAGGCTGATTACGGTTATGTTGTCCGATTTTCGAAATTCAAAATGGCGGACCCAATATGGCGGACTAAAATTCGAATAATTGTTTAATATAAATAGAACTCGGTTCTTGAGGAGTTTATATTTTTTTTATAACATTTGTACACTAAAATTAGGAAATCTTTCGTGTTATTTTAGAATTCATATTAGGCTAAAAATCTGAAATTCAAATCTAGTCCCACAATTTTATATATTTTTAAATGAAAAATTTTTAATATATTTCTTATCATTTTGAACAATGTCTCATTGAAGAAATATGTCACATATTTCCAGAAACAGAAATGCTAAGGGAAGAAACAAAAAATGTATTTTTTTTTTACCAACTCTCATAATTTTAAAGAGAAATTGTGACTAAATTACAATACTTTAGTAATTGTAACTTTTAAAAGTCGAGAGGCTAATTTCTAGCCTACCCCTCCCCTTAATAAAGTTTTTATTATTTTTTGTTCGAAAAAATTCAGGAAATATTTTTAAAACTAAGCTATATTGATTGTTACGTAGAATATTTCAAATTTTTTACGAAATATAGAAATGGATCAAGAATTGAAACTTTTCTTTCAATCTAGTTCACAATTTCTTGAATTTTCAAAATTCAAACACGAAAATATAATATATACTACTTGTATGTCCACTTTATATTTGTTCTCTTTGGAGCCTTAAAAAAACTATTGATTCTGAAGAATGAATAAATTACTAAATTATTAAAATCAATTAAAAAATGATTGCGCTATTTCTATACATGAATTAGTGCAATGAAAATTTTATCTAGAAACCAGTGTAAACTTTAAACACAAATTTTGTCCATGTTTTGAGGTTATACGTACGTAGTACTTCCTTTTTAACAGGTGTAAATTTTATTGAAATGTCTTTTATTCGTTGATTTTGTACAATCTTAAATTTATGAAAATGTTCATTTCCCTATGTCTGGAAAACCATGGAAATAATATATTTTAGGTTATGTTATACATAAAAATTTAATAACAAACTTTCGAAATGCAGCTTGTTATATATTTTATACTTTTGACTGTCTAAAAAAACTTTTAATTATTTCTTGGACTAAAAATTCGATTTTTGTACGTATTTTATGTTAATCTGAAAACTTTATTGTAAAATTTGACAATTCTAACCAAAAAGATTAATACGAGTTTAATTTTTTTTAAAATACACTTACCCTATTTATATAACCTCAAAAATAGGTATAATAATGTCTTTTGAAGTCTTAGTCTAGGAGTGTGGTTTCATTTTGTTGGTCTATACTAATAAAAACGTATTACTTACCATGAATAAAGCAGCGAATAATAATAATAATAATAATAATAATAATTATTTGGATAATGAAATTAACTATTTTTGTTCTTTTTTTCCAGAAGGTGCAATCACTGAAACCTATCGCGCCCTCGCCTCGTCGGTGGCGCCAAGTACGTAATTTGTAAAAATTAAAATAAAAAAGTAAAAAAAAATAAATAAAACTAAATTTGTCATTTTGACTTTGGCAATTTTAAATACACTGGTTGCGAATAAGTTAATATATTGATTTAAGTATTATTAATATAATTACAATTTCAATAACTAAAAAATTGTACGTGTACACGCATAGTTGTGGTGGTAATTTCGACCTTTAGGAATTAGTCATATCTTCTTTGGGTAAATTTGTCATTAGAGATATCAACAATTGGACATTTTCATTGTAATAATCTTACCATTGGAAAGTTTTATTTATCAATTCTTTTTATTTTGGAAATTTGGCATTAGGATTGATGTTTATGAATTTGTACACATTAAATTTTGGAAACTTTGGCTCTGGGGAATTTTGAATTTTGGGCTTTCTGACCGGCACCCGGTCGACGTTTAGTATTCTCAACGGCCAAATATACGATGGCGCACAAGAACTCCGCATCCGATGCTCCGAAGATGGCGCTTACGTCGAAATCTTGCCTTTTCGTCGAAGCGCAACATTACCTTTCTTTTCTATCGAATACCACACCTGTATAAATAAACGACACCAAACCAAAAAGAGGCAAGATTCGGACGTATCCTTACAGTTCCCGAAGCTTCGAATGGAGATACGAGAAGAAAAGAG
This sequence comes from Trichopria drosophilae, assembly GCA_030407085.1. NCBI lineage: Eukaryota > Metazoa > Arthropoda > Insecta > Hymenoptera > Diapriidae > Trichopria > Trichopria drosophilae. The sequence goes on along the minus strand of CM059583.1, from coordinate 188,455,443 downwards.
TGTATTTTGTCTACATCGTAGAAACATTATTTTATTATACCTATGTATATTGTACAATTATACAATACATGGACGATATGTACAATGAGGATGAGAAATACAAATGAAAACGAATAACAGTATTTTTTATAAACAAAAATAATCTTTGTTTTTCCATTTATTTCAATTCGAGATCGTTGGGCCTAGCTGGCGAATCAATTCGTAACATTCCTGTAGACGTTTTCTATCGCCAAGCCTTTCCAAAGTTTTAGCTGCTTCGGCGAGCATTCCTGCCCGTACTCCTGGTGATTCCAGAAGAAGTAAAGGTAAGTGACGACAGGCCAGACACAAAGCTGCAGCGTGTTCCCGTTCGCCGCTTTTCTGCTCTTGCGATCGATCTTTTCCACAGATGATCGATGATCGAGAGATCCTGTGATGCAGACTACGATCCAGCAAAATTTGGGTTTTTACCGGCGTTGCTCCGGCCATAATCCGCGCTGTCGCTTCGTACAGGAAGACACGTGGTAAAACAGACTGTAAACAAAAAATGATTTATTAACTTTTCATCACGTACGACTTTCTTTAGAACAAATTAATAAAATCTAACAGAAGTTAATTCACAGTTTTTTAACCTAAATGAATAATTTAGTTATGTTCCTAATTGGTAAAACGATAAGTGGTAATTTGTACGGCTATCGGTTTTAAACTGATTTTTTATTCTAACTTTCATAATTTTTTGTAATGAATCATACCATCTTAATGTACTTTCTAATAACATCACGATATCAATGCTCAATTAAAGCACATTTTTCTGAAATTCCTTATTAAAGTCTAAACAAGGAATTTTGTGGTTTCTGGAGTATAACGCGATGTCATCTACGAACTGAGATATCGATACTCTGAAATGTTTTACGCTATGTCGGCTACAAATATAATATATAAGAGGGGACTTAAGACACCTCCTTGCGAACGCCTTTAGATGTTGAACTTTATGAATTTAATTAAGATTAGCGGACAACCTTTTTTACCAAGTTTGTCGAGTAATATTTTAATGTTCACGTTATCAAACGCTCCTTTTACGTCTAGAAAGCCCGCAAACATATCTTTCTTTTTTCGTAGTGCTGTTTGAACAGAGATGGTCAAATTGAGCAGAAAAATCTAAACAATTCTCTCCTCTGGCCTGTCCTCTCAACGGTTTCAGTTTAATTTACAGATAGTAAATACCTTCTTTGTATCAGTCGTTAAAGTAGATTAGCTCGTATGTAAATAAATATAATTATTACTAAGGAAAAATACAACAATATTTATTTTCATTCATTCTCGAACTTTATTTTTGTACCTTTTTTTTGTTTATCTACCCTGGCAAATTTCGCTCCGTTAGTGTAAACATAAATATTAGACGGTCATATTCAAATTGGCACTGAAGGACCTCTATCGGTGTGAAGTTAGCATTAGTAAACACGCGAGTCGTTAGATTGCCGTCATTGTTTATTTGGTGTCCACTGGCGAGTGATAAAACTTATACTAACTTTATTTATTTGCGTTTACTGCCCTAATTTACTAACACCGCGATAGTTAAAGTGTGATAAATTATTAACCTAAAAATTACTTATGTCAATTAAAACAATTTAATTTATTATGAAAATATCTCTTTCTTGCCGTATTTCACCTGGCAAAATAACAGCCAGGGGAGAGACTCACTAACTAGGGGAGATAATATGCATCATAAGATGTTTGAGCAATCTAATTCAGATATGTAACTCGAATCAACTTACGTTGTAAATAAATTAAATGATTATGTAAAGTTCATGTTGTTATTATATTTATTGTCTACTATTGGTGCAGACTGTAATACTACAATGATATTCTGATTATTAGTTAAGTTATATGTTAAGTATAATGTTTAATAAAGGTTGATATTGTGGATTTAATTCATTATTTTATTGCGTCAAATTCTCCCCCTAGGTAAATATGTATCTACCATGCCTGATGTATTTACCCTGGCCTTCTAAAAAGTACCAAAATATATATAAAGTGACTTGCCCTTACTTGAAAAGGTACATAAATGGAACTAAAATCGTAACTTAACGTGTGCCAATAAAATAGCTGGACAGAAGTAAACAGCAATTATATCTGTATAGGTGTGTTTATTTCATCTACTGTTTTTGTTATGGTTCATCTAGTCTTCTTCGAAAACAGAAATTTAGTATAAATCTAATCAGTAATCATGAAGATCGTGGAACAGAACTATCTCCGAGCGAGTGTTTACAAACTGCTTGGACAGCGTTCTAAGAAAGAAGTTTTGGAACATTTTGTAAAAGAAAATGTCGCTCCTTCCACAATTTATTCTATATTTAAACGTTACGAAAATGGTCAGTCAAATGTGGGAATTAAGAAAAAAGGACGTCCAAAAAAATTAAGTAAGTCTGAACTTCAGAAATTCAAGAAAGCTGTGGTAAACAAAGTTGGAGCATCAAATCGAAAATAAACTTGGTGTTTCGAAAGAGATAGTTAGTCAAAACTTAATAAATATGGGTGTAAAGTATCGCAGAAGAGTGACCTAGATATAGTGAAAAGCAACTTCAACATATCTCAAAAAAGTGCAGAATTCTTCGTCAAAAATACTTCATTGGTGAGATTGAGATCATTCTTGACGATGAAAAATATTTCTCCTATGCTTAGAACAATGGGGAACAGAATGCCGGATTTTATACAAACGATATTGCAAATACTCCTGTCGCTATAAGATTTACCGTCAACGGTAAATTTGAACAAAAAATTTTAGTTTAGGCAGCCATATCGACTAAAGGAGTGTCGCAGCTTTATATTCAAGATTCGAAAGCTCCAGCTATAAAAAGTGACACTTATACAAGTATTTGTCTTACTAAACTTGATACACTGAGAGAAGTTAATTAAACCGCGATTAAAAATTGTGGGCGTTAAAATAAAAATTTTTTTCTTCAGCACCATCTTTGTTTTAGCATTAAGAAAGTGTGCATACAACATCTACATAGTTAAAGTATTTAATTATATTAAAATACTCGATTGAAGTATAAAAATTTGTGTTATTTTCATATTAACGCTTCCGTATCGAAAACGGTGCTAGATAGCACAAAATTGTACTAAACCTTTATTGTAGAGCACAAAATTTCCTACAAAAAAGTCAGTAAGGGCCCTAGTCTAAAGACGATAGTTTAGCCACAAATAACGACATAATTTCATCTTAGAAGTCAACGGTGACCGATCTATAACCTCAAAAATTTTCGATGCAACTTTAAGCATTATTTATGGCTAAACTATTGACTTTAGATTTGGGGTCTCCGTGACATTTTTGTAGGAAATTTTGTGCTCTATAAAAAAGGTTCAGTACAATTTTATGCTATCTTGCACCATTTTCACGACGGAAGCGTTAATATGAAAATAACACCAACTTTTGTACTTCAGTCGAGTTTTTTAATATCATTAAATACTTTAACCGTGCAGAAGTTGTATATACACTTTCTTAAAGCTAAAACAAAGATGGTGGTAAAGAAAAGAAATTTTAATTTAACGCCCACAATTTTTATTTTTCGGACCGCCCGCCTCCTAGCTTAGGGTACCTGCTACCCTAAACTTCTCTCAGTGTAGATTTATTAAAACTGTACACTCTGGTGACAACATAATATCTAGGCCTGATCTGGCAAGCAGCCATTATGCTAGAAAAACATTAAATTGGCTTAAGGACAAAAACATCCATTTTGTACCGAAGTATGCAAATCCACCAAACATTCCGAAGGCAAGACCAATTGAAGATTTTGGGAGTTTATTGTGTCAGGGAGTGTAAAAAAATGGTTGGGAAGCAACATCCAATAAACAGCTTGTTGCAAGAATTAAGAAATGTGTGAAAAATTATCACATTTTTTGGTCTCTCAATTAGTTAATTTTAATTATTAAGTAGCTTATATCGAAGCTCGATCTAAACATTATATGTTGTTATTTATTTTCGTGTATTTGAACCGTAATCCCAAGCAAACATCTAATATGAATTATTTAAATGTGTGAAAAATGTTAATCTTCAGGTCGTCCAAGAATTGATTCGAGGTATCAAGTCAAAATTGCGGAAAACTGAAGAGAATGGTCCTTTAGTTCTCTACTAAAACTAAAATTATTATGTAAGTTTAATGTAAATCTAATATAAATAAATCATTTTTCTTTTAGTGAAATATATTTCTATAATATTATGTTTTAAGTAAAAACTCTATCTTTTCTCCGTGGCCGAAACCATTATGGACTCAAAATCTTTTATCGTAGCATTACCCATTTGCAAATATATCTGATGACTCTGCCAAGGGCTGCCTTGGGCTTATAGGACCTTTCTTAAGTCTCCCTGTCTGGATCTCCGCTAGTAGACTTAGTCAAGATGAGTTCAACGCTTAGAACCACCTTAGAACTGAACATTATTACTTCAGCGCAGACCATGAAGAGCGGCCCTACCGGAACTCGCCCGAATTATTTAAGGTTCTCTATCCAATACTTATGATAGTATTTTTTGAAATAATGCATTAACATAGGTAAATAGGTAATGTAAGGTGATAAAGTAAAGGCCATTACGGTTCCGATCATATTATTATATAAACAAAAAAGAGGAACACCAATGGGATCACCATTGTCTCCTACTTTAGCAGACATTGTAATGATTGATTTAGAAAAACCTATTTTATCATCTTTAATTAAAAAACCAGTTTTCTATAAATGATATGTTGATGATATTTTTATGATATATCCAAAACATTACATCAATATTTTATTACACACATTTAATAGTTATCATCCAGATTTACAGTTTACTTATGAATTAGAGAAAAATAATAAATTACCTTTTTTAGATACAAAAATTATTAAAATTGAAAATAATAGTTTGATCACTAATTGGTACAGAAAGAAAACCTGTTCCAATAGATACATAAATTTTAACTCATCTCATCCAACACACATAAAAACAGGTATAATTAACATGTTAGTTGATCGAGATATCTTGTTGTCAGATGAAAAATTTCATGACGAAAACTTAAAATTTATACAAGAATTTTTAATATGAAATGAATATCAGGCTGCACTAATAAATAAAACGATAAACAATAGACTAAAAACCTTAACCAAAAATAGTAATGATAATAAAAAACAACAACTTAATAATTACATTGTTATCCCATATTTAAATAAATTAAATTATAGATTCCAACACATTTTCAAAAGATTTAACATCAATATAATAAATAAACAGTTTAACTCAATTGGACACATATTTAATACTAAGATTGACAAAGTTGATAAAAATAAAACATCAAATGTAGTTTATGAACTACAGTGCGCAGAATGCCCGGGTATATATTGGACAAACGAAACGATATATTGAAACAAGAATAAAAGAAAACAAAAATGGTTGGAAAAAAGAAATAGGGCATACAACACTTTCCAAACACATGTTAGAGACGGAACACAATTTTAAATTTAATGAATTTAAAATACTAGACAAAGAACAAAATTGGTACAAGAGAAACATAAAAGTGATGATCCATATAAAACATAACAACAATTGCATCAATTTTAGAACAGATGTTAAAAATTTAGATCTTGTATATGACAATTTAATAACGACACTTTGTAATTAGAAAAGTATATGTGAATGCATGTGTTTAAATCTTTTTTTATAGTGTTGGTTTTCATAAATTATTTTCGAATTTACGTATATATACATTCAACAATCAAAATACTATTTATATCATTGGTAAGTGGTAAAATAAACAATACTTATATGTGACAGTTAGTTCACGTATTGATTACGATCTGCTCGGTACGTTCGAATTCGTTTTACGCGAATCTTATATAATGTTTAAATATGTTATAGTTTATATTTTAAATTTATGTATTTATATTTTTTAACAGAAGCCCCTGAAGAGGAGTTGTCACTAAGTCGAAACGTTGGGCATGAGATGTTTTTGCTAAATAAATTGGCAAAACATATAATACAATCGGAACCGTAATGGCCTTTACTTTATCACCTTACATTTTATAATTTATAACAATCGGTTCATAATCAAGAAGATCTTCCTTACAACTGTAAATAGGTAATTATTTAATAATTTCGCAATAACGCAAGATTGTTCAGCCTATGGCTTATAATTCACACGACGAAACATTCACTGTTTATCGGTTGACTCGGCTTTGGAATTCGTTACCATGAGATATTGTTCTAATATACTTCTAAAATTTTATGTAAAATAATTTTTTTTACGTCTGTTTATTTTATGTTCATATTTTTCTTCCTTTTAGTCATCTGTCAAATATTACTATTTTTTATCTATTGTTGTATTATTGGGCCATCACGCCCGTACATAATTTAAATAAATAAATAAATTTCGCTGACTTATTCTGAAAAAAAGGAACTTGCATTTTTTGTCAATATTTGTACCCCTGAAGTAAAAAACTCGTCTGTATAGTTCAGAGATTTGCACAAATATTTTTTGGACAAATGTTTTTTCTTTCTTTGAATTGTTGGACTTTATTGGAAAATTAAATTTAGCTTGACTTCATTTCTGATTTATGAACAAAATGGCCGAACTTATTAGAGATCCGTTGCGCCGGGATTTGCATCCTAGACCTTTCGAGTGCCGGTCGAATGCTCTACCAACAATTAATCAACTGTAATTATAGTAAAACGTTTTTCACTTTCTTTAATTCATTATCTGATATTCTTCCATTTGTATCAACAAATAAATGTTTTCCAGAAATAATTTTCATTTTTTATCGATTTATATAACTGTCCAATAACACCCCGAGATTTTTCAAAATCTCAAAAACCTACTTTAAATAATAATTTGATGAAATTGCTCATACCAAAAGAAAGGTTACTTATCATACCACGAAATCAAACTTCAACATTTTCAGAAAAAGCAATTTCTTTCAGAGATTTTGGACAAAATAAAAGTATTATGTATATCTAAATTCTCATATAGAGAACATATTATAAAATTTCTTTGCCGCTTGTTAAATAAAATAAATTTATAAAATTACAAATAAATTAAATGATCGCGTCCAGAGTACGGCTGCTGGATCCCTGCTGAAGAGCACAACCAGCGGCCAAGTGTGAACGCCTTTTTTAACATAATAATTTTGCAAAATGAATAACAGGTGGGGTTTTGTTTTTTCTTATTCAATAGTTAAATACATTTTTCTGGCCACATATGCTTCCGTTATAAATGTAAACATTCGCGTTGCGTTCATATTACAACGACGCATATTTATGTTTCCTTTTTCCCTTTTTTAAATTAAGTACAATGCCGTCTAGACCGAGAAATTACTTGTTTATTTTTATTTTAAAATAAAAGAATGTCCAAGAATACCCCTACTAAATGTACATATTATGACATCAGGATTTAGAATTTCAGTAGGGCCGTTCTTCATGGTACGCGCTGAAGTAATATAATACGCAGTTTTAGTCATTTTCGGGTAAATCTTTACAAACGGGCATCCTCGCAAACAAAAAATTTACTATACTATTTCGATGTATTTTTGCCCGCTGATTACGAATATGATCATAAAAATTGGGGGTCGGACGTATTGAAGTCGCTATGTTGTAAAAACAGCCAAAAAATGGGTATTTTTTTAGTTTTTTGTATTTATTTTGATAACTAAGCCTCAGACGAAAAAATGTTTCCAGCAAAAAATGTAGAACGTAAAATTCTGTATAAAAAAGGTTGAATGCATTTTTTTGTATTCGCAAAGGACATCTCGTAAAACAGCGACGAATTCCCTAAGCCCACGCAGTGGTAATTACAGGGTCGCGTACTTCACATGGGTTCGATTGTTACAAACACTTATTGGTTGGAGGTTAGGCTAGTATAATAACGGGGAGTCTGGGGGGTGGAGCCCCCCAGCATGCATGCACGTCTTAGGCTCACACAGTGGTAATTACAGGGACATGTACTTCACACATTTTCGTAACCTCTAACCAACAGATGTTTGTAAAAATCGAACCCATGTGAAGTGCGTGTCCCTGTAATTACCACTGTGCGAGTCTAAGACGTGCATGCGTGCTGGGGGGCTCCGCCCCCCATACACCCGTTTTTATACTAGCCTAACCTCCAACCAATAAGTGTTTGTAACAATCGAACCTATGTGAAGTACGTGTCTCTCTAATTACCACTGCGTGAGCCTAGGAGATGCTTGTGTACTGGGGGGCTTCGCTCCAGAACCATCCAGATGTGAGTAACGATCAAACCTATGTGCGCATTCAGTGTCCCTGTAACTATGGCACTATATAACGCTATACATAATATAATGAAAGTATCCATAACCTCATTTTGAGCACGTTCCGCACTCATTTGCGATCTTATCGTTGATATTTCGAAAAAAATGTAGTGTATCTTTTCTGTAGAGAATTTTATACTCTACATTTTTTGTTTAAACCATTTTTTTATCAGATTAGTAGTTTTTAAAATAAATGCAAAAAACTACAAAAATACCAGTTTTTGGGCTGTTTTTTCAAGATAGCGACTTCAGTACGTCCGACCCCAAATTTTTATCATCATATTCGTAATCAGCAGGCAAAATCACATGGAAATAGTGTACTTAAATTTTTTTTTGCGAGGATGCCCGTTTTGTAAAGGTTTACCCATTTTCGACTCATTTACAAATCATGACGGACTCCACAACTATGGAAACTGCAGTTCCTGAATCGTCGAGTAAGGAATATACAGAAAAGGTCTACAAACCCAAAAGCGAGTGGTACAGGAGGTATCTTGATCCGCCTCACTGATGAGGCACCTAAATCGGCCCTTCTTAGGGCCACCAAAATCTGTCCAACGAGGAATTAACTTTTCAAAAAAAATTACTGGATTTGTACAATCCAGACTTTCGTAAACGTTTATAAAAACAATAAAAAGTTTGTTTATGTTAAACATAAACACGGGCCTCGGGTTGTTCACCTCTTAAAGGAATGGACTTTTATCACGGAAAAAAAAAATACACAATGGTAAACTGGTGGTTTTTAACTGTTAAGGGAAGAGACCTGCCTCTCCTTTAGCAATAAGAACTGATGCAAAATTACTTACCCTTCCTTCCAAAATGTTTTTTGTACCATATTACGCTAAAGTTAATACTAATTTTTTTGAAGAGGGCTGCGAACAAGAGCCGAAAACGTTAAAACTTTTTTAATTTTTTTAATTGTTGATTATAATATTTATTTATGTATTGGTAAAAGTTTATTTATTGTGACCGTTGTTAACGCGATTAATTAATATTTTATTTAAATTATCTCGGTCGAATAGAATCTTAATTCTAATATTATTTATAAAAACAATAAAAAGTTCAACACATCGGCATCAATATTTAGAAGGATTTTCTTTTTGATGCAGTAGGCGTAAAATGACCATTTTACATGTTACATTTTACATTAAATCCTGATGTCATAGCTCTATCTCATAATATGTACATTTAGTAGGGGTATTCTTGGACATACTTTTATTTTGTCCAAAATCTCTAAAAGAAATTGCATCGGAAAACAATCACAATAATCGTTGAAAATGGCAACGAAAAAGTTTTTTTCGACCCTCTTAATTTTAAATTAAATAATATTTAATAATATTTCTTGGTGTTACAGGTCGATTAACTAATATAAACATTTTTTTGGTTTTCGATTGAAAACACGAAGATGGTAAAAATATGAACATCGCCGGATTTTGTATGATAATCGCGACAAAACCTTCACTTTGGAATATTCATATCTGTATTTAAATTGATTTACATATAAATGGGTTTTGTGTCCCTCTAGCGACTATCGTAGCAACAAGTGCCTATTGTAAATAATGTACATTTTATTCTTCACAATCAACATTTTTAATTTACAAAATGGCGGCTCAAAAATGACTACTAACGTCGATTTTTTTTTCAAAATCATAATGGCGTATACTCAATCGACTGACGCGAATGAAATGACTTGAAACTTGGTACCCGGGGGTTTCTGGGGTCGCTGAGTCCAAATTTAAAGGTAGTTTTCAAAAATTCAAAATGGCGGATCCAATATTTGGAACAATCTACCACAGGAGATTTGAAAACTCATACTTTAGAACAATCTCGAAAAAGAAAATATTGTTGCCAAGACAAGTGTGAGATTAGAACGTTTTCGATCTGCAAAATGTGCAATGCGTATTTTTGCAAAACCTGTTTTGTAGCTTTTTAGCACATAAAAAATAAGAGAACCATTTTAATAATAGACTGAAAAATTACAACAACAAAAAAATACAAAAAAAACCCATAAATTGCAAAAAACTAAAAAACTAAAAAGTAAATAGTCATTTTTAAGCCGCCATTTTGAAAATTAACTTTTTTCATTAGTCCTATCTTATAGCCCAAACATATTTGTCACGATATTTATACCCATCTGAGATATTCTAATGCGGGAAATGATAAAAAAATAACGAAATGTGAAAAAAACCTAAAAAAATCATGGTTTTTGTTAAATAAACGCTTGTAGTTTGTTTTTTAAATTTGCAGCTTTTTTCGATACACCATTCGAAAGAGAGGGCTTTGGGCAGTAAAAAACATATATTCCGAAATTTTCTCCATTACGTTTTAATGCTAAAAGGTACTGTCAAACTTCAGGTTAAATTTATGTACATTCGGTCCTTAAAGTGTTAAACCAAATATTTTAATAAAATTCTTGTTGTATGGAGATTGTTCAGTACTTTCTTGAACAAAAATGCAGGGAGAATTATTATTAATGAGTAATGATGCATTTTTTAAAACCAGAATTTCGTAAAACTAAATAAAAAGAAACCGATAACAAAAACATAAGGATGTAAAAATACAAATTAGATAAATGCAATACGAAAATTCGTAGTAAACAGTTTCAAATTAATAAAAGAAAACTGATTTATTAAATGTTTGCATTACAAAACATGAAGTACTTAAAATTTGAAGACAAATACAATACTTGTCCTTATTTCATACATGCGTGATTCATTTTGAATCGTAAATTGAACCAAAACATCGTTTACATTTTTAAAAAGGTTTTTATTTAGTATAATAATGTTAATTTTAAAAAAATTAATAGGGAATAACTTCTCGACAACTTCTACAATTTTTTATTGTCAAGTATTTAAGAATAATTTAATATAATGCTAAAAAAGAAGCGAATTAAAGTAATATTATTAGTGGATATTATTCTATATATTGTTATTAGATTAAATTATATCCCGATATAAACAAATTGTTGTGTTTACTAATCGTTATTTTGGCTAAACATCGTGAAGTTTATATTGTACAATAATGAATCTGTTATTATTTATTGTAAGGTAAAATCGTCTAAATGTATTTATATTTTTTCCCTATGATTTGCAGAGAATTAACCGATATAGGCATAAATATTACATGTGAAATATATAGCTCGTGCAAGATTTACCGTTTGAAAACAATTTAAAAAAATTTAAATTAAAAAAGAATAAAACATAATAAAAATATTGCACTCGAATAACATCGCCGTATTGTTTGTTTTTTATTAATTGGTCTAGGTTACAGATGAAATGTTCACAATTTTTTCTGATTTATTTTGATCCACTAAATTCGAAAACTACATCGAAAATGAAAATTGATTTCAAGAATCAATTTTTAAATAATTTTATCGTTTTTTTCTAAAGCAGCTTCACATTTTACACAATATTTATAGTATAAAAACCCAACTAGGTTGTACAAAATATAAAATTCAAGGCAATTAAGCTCCAACAATCACGTCCATACTTTTTTCATATTGTTTACTAGTTATTGCGGACTAAAATATGATTTTTTCAACAAAAACTAAAATACAAAATTTACTTTAACACATCCAAGTATGTCCAGTTCCTTATTTTTTAAATACAAACTTAACTTTAACGCACAAAAACTAGATATTGCTCAAGACAGTTATAAGCAGACTAGATTGAAACATTCAACTTTTCATTAGTTTTTGTACATTTTCTCCAACTATTACGGCAATTAGTTCAATTAATGTACAGCATTGTATTAAGTAAAAAATGAGTTTCTTTCCAGGATATAATACAAATTCCGATGTTTTTCGTATTTCAAATTTTAACGGGAGTAATATGATTCTTGCGTCTTTCCTTCTAGAACAGAATTTGTTATTGATATTTGTTTATAAACAAAGCAAATCATTTTTGTTTATATCTGAGGTAAAATAGAAAAGGAATTAAAACTTTGATTTTGTTAACTATTACGCAATGCTCATTTAACGTTTCAGTTTACATTGGTCTTTTTTTTTATTTTATAAAGAAACAAAAAGATTTATTATTAAAAAATAATACGATTTTACTGAAATTGTTGTTACTAAGTATAACTGTATAGGTATATATCTGTTTAGTAATGATAATATTAGTATCATTCCGATTTTCAATTTCAGTGACAAATAGAAAATAAGACTTAATACTTTGATTTTGATACTTTTATTCAATTGTTCATGGCTCCGATATTTATCCATAGATTTCCTTTAGCAATACCTAGTTTTCTACGAAAAGGCGTAACATATGTGTAAAAAATAAGAAATCGGATTTAACTTGATGTTTTCTATTGTTACAGGACACTAAAGTGATTTTTTTATTTTTAAATTCTACATTTCTTAGTCATTTTTGTCCGTAATGTATGAAAGTATTTGTTGGAACATAATTACCGTAATTTCACGTTTTTTGCGCCAAAATGCCTTACAAGCTACATAAAAAAATCATATTTTGAAAAATGTTGAAGGTGGTTTTTTTATTTTATTAACTTGTATTATTTAATGACGTTCTTAAATGTAAATTATTTTAACACGACAACCAAACTTATTCACGTGAGTTTTTGAAAAACATTTATTGATAAAAAATTTAATTAAAACCAAAAAGTGTGCTTATAAATAGTAAAATATTATTATTCGTAGTTATACAACGGTTACAATAAAACAGTTAGTATACAAATTTATTAACAATTTTAACGTTTTCGGTTCTGGATTGAAATCATCTTCAGAATAAATGTAAACTAAACATTGTAAAAATTTTAAAAATTAACAAAAATTCATGTTTTCATTTGTATGAAGCTAGAAAAGTATAGAGGTGTAATCCTCTCGATTTGCAGTGCAACTAATTGAATGGTTTTGTAAATTAAATGCAGTTATACAAATAATTAATAATGAATAATTAATTCAATTAATTTCATTACATTTTGGTATAAACAATTATAATAACACAATAAAACACCTCGATCAACTTGTCGAGTGCCTGTTACTTTATAATGTTACCACTAGATGGACACATAACCCGCAATTACTACGGTAACTTTTAGGCTTATATACCGTCGGCAATACAACATAAATATAAATATTTTATTATAGTTGTTATTGTTTTTAACAACTGGTACTGATTCTGAGAAGGTACCTTATACCACAGGGTTATGGTTTAAAAGCTACGTATCTGTTATTGTCTGTCGATTTTAAGGAATCGACATGACTGGAAGGCGTTTTTAGAGGTTTTGCCACTCTGTTCATTGAATTGTGAATGATCCAAAGAAACTTCTTGAATTTAAGTAACGTTTAATTTACGGTTGTATATTAATTTTGTAATTTACTATACCATTAATATACATGTTTATTAAATTTAATAAACATTTAATTTATGTAAATTAAATTTCGTTGTTTAACGACGCTGATATAGTTGCGCTCGTGGCCACCAGGCGTGCAGCTCTACTCTTTGAACTTGCTGCTCTCGTTGTAAGAATGGTATCCCTTCCACGAACAGTTTTGCATTACTATGTACATGAATATAGAATACAAATTTCGAGAATCAAAACAGAATCATGAAAACAAACATAGCTACAAAATCAAATCCTAAATATTATGTTCGATAGAAATGTTTAACATTCTCCGTAGAAAATATTTTTATTTATGTTCGACTTTCGGTAACTGAAATCTATTATCTCTTTTGATAATTGAAAATCTGTTACTGCAAGATCAAATAATGAACTTAGCCTTAAATAATCAATCCATAAGAAATGTGCATAATGAAATTCATGATGTACGCCTCTGAGACCTTACTTTGGAAGTGTTCGAAAAGTCGAATCGGTGTTCAATTTGGACCTTTTTCTCATAAGCATTATCTCTTATTTGAAGTTATGCGATTTGTTCCAATCAAATTTTTTTAGGCTTTTGAGATTCTAGCATAGCTCGAGACCAGACTATAAGGTCATTTTTATGCGAAATTGAAGGAGTTACAATGATTTGATACACGTTTTTGCGTGGTTAGTTTGTACGTTTGATATATTTAGGGCCCTGAAAAGGGCCTATTTTAATATTATTTTCATATTTCAACGAAGCGTTAGATTGTTGTACCTCTTGTACCACAATTTTTTCGGTTTATAAGACACCGTTTCATTGTCCCAACATTTCGAACTGTTAAGAAGCAGCACAGCTCGTCTTACATATTGCAAAATGCGGCTTGAAACAATTTCGAAAAATTGTTAGCCGGTCGGGGATCGAACTCGTGGCCTATGACATCGTAGTCCAGCACGTTTTTTAATAGTTAGTTCATACGTTTGATATATTTAGGGCCCTCAAAAGGGCCGATTTTAATATTATTTTCATCTTTCAACGAAGCGTTAGATTGTAGTACCTCTTGTACCACAATTTTTTAGGCTTATACGCCGTTGTTTCGTTTTTCTTTTCAGCTCGTTCGGAAAATGTGGGACGATTCGTCTTACTGTCCGTCATTTTGGATATGTAGTAAATAAGCCGATAGCGGTAGAGCACTGGTTTATATTCCAGCGGTCCCCACCCTGAGCGATCCTAGCAGAATCACTATTTTTGTTTATTCGCTTTAAGGGAGATTTTCTTGTAAATAACAACAAATTATTAATTTTTTCTTACCAGAATTTAAAAAGTGGAAAAGGATAGTTTAATATTAAAACAACAACGATTTTAACACGTTTTGAGAAACATGCATTGAAAGTTTTATAAACTTCCACGCTTGCATTGAAAAATCGGGTTTAAAGTTGCTTAATGTTCTGAAATTTTGAGACTCTCAATTGTTCATTTCATTTTAAAAAAAATGTAATCTTCCCATTTACACGGAATTTCCCCTCAAGATCGATTTACCATGAAAAATGAAACATTCTGGTCGACAAAAATAGTATGTGTAGATGTTCGATAGTTCTCCGTGACGTGGCGTTGTTATCATTAAACACACGAATGACAGAATAACCGCTCAGAATTGTTGTCATTGCGATATTTCTAAAATAATTTTGTATAACATTATATCTTCATTACAATCAAATAAGTTACAAACTTAGACCAAGCGATGCTAGCTCACATGAGATTGTTATGAGATATTCTAATGCCAGACCTTACGGTCACTCTTCATGGTACGTGCTTTCGTAATATAAGGTAAAATTTCAAGACTTATTTCTTCTCCAAAATGCCAGAGAGCATTAGCCAAGTCGGTGGAATCAACTGCCGAAAATAATACAAAAAAATAAATGACCTGAAATGCTTACAACACTCGAAGCACAGAAGTGGGTATGAACAATATTCGTTCAAAACTCTGTATGAGTACGTCTCTGTTTCCAATAAAATGTAGTTTTTTCCCTATATTATTGCCGTATTTCTACTCCACATTTCCTCATAATGAAAAGGCAGAAAAAATTTGTTTAAAAGGTCTAAAAAAACATTATAGTAAATTTTTATTTATATGGATTGGAATTATTGACGTGAAGTAATGTTTCAATCATGTCAATCATATTTGCAATCAAATATTTTGTTCTTAAATATTTATGACGAATGTTTTTAGATACTATTGTATGCATACACTCAAAAAAATTCCTTGCACACGTGTGCAAGGATTCAATAAGGTTACCTTATCGAATACGGCGCCAACTAATCGATCCTTGTTAAAGTAGCAAGGAAAACCTTACTGCAATAATTGGGAAATTCATTGTTCCACTTAGTTTTCTTGATTCATTTAACAATAAAAAAGTACTGTTATGATAAAGATAATATTATTCTTTTAGCAGCAGGGTTAATAGAAGTAAAAATAGATAATAAAAATAGATAATTATGTATTATGGTATGTATTACTTGTATGTACCTTCATCATCTTCATGTACATTCATGTTTTCAATTTTAAATAAAGTCTTAATTTTTAAAAAGTGATAGTGTCTTTAAATTCATGAAGAAGGAAGAAAGAAGAAATTAAAAAATTTTTTTTTTCAAGTGATAGGCAGAGCCCATAAAATTTATATTTATTGAAGAAATCAATCCTATCTTAAAACCCTATTTAAATAAATATAAAACTTATGCTGAACAATAAAATGAATTAAAAATGACACCATTTGTCCTCATTATATCTCTTCTAATTTATTTTCAAAATTAATTTATAACATTGTCTCGAGTTATGCCAGATTCTCATTTCCCTGAAAAAACTCGATTGGATAAAATGTCATAACTTGTAATCCGAAAAAATGCTCAATAAAAAAGAGTTCCAAATTGAGGACCAACTCGACTTTTCCAACATTTCTTTAACATTTGTTTTAGATGTACAAAATTTTAATGACAAATTTCACGTCTCTTAATAAACTTAATTACTTATATATATATTAATTTTGATATATCCACATATCGATAAATGACTGAAATGTACTAGCGCTTTCAATGAAAGTTTTATTATTACCATATTAAAATATTTAGGTCTCAAACAATTAATCAATAATGAATTTGTATTAAAAAGTTCATTATTTAGGCCTCTTCGTAGCTCCTACAGCATACTCGAATACACAGCAGAGGAATTACTGATTTCCATTTTTCTGTTGTGAAGTTCCCTTTTCAAATTCCTATCTATCTAAAAACATTCGTCATAAATATTTAAAAACAAAATATTTGATTGCAAATATGATTGACATGATAGAAACATTACTGCACGTCAATAATTCCAATCCATATTTATAGATTGATAGAGCATTAAATTAACTTTAAAATGAAACAAAAAAAAATTATTTCGACCAAAATTGGGCGAGATAATCGATGTTGAATTTGAAAAAAAAAATAAGTCCCCTGTATCATTCGTTTTACACGTTAATCAGGGGACTTCTATTTATTTATAATTTTTTAACTCAATTTTTTAATTGTAAACCGATCCACAGCCAAAATTTTAACTGCACTGCCATGGAGACAATATATTTAATCTTTTTTCTGAATTTTTTTAGAATTTTAAAAAGTGTCCATCCTTTGAAAAATGTAAATTAAAAACTTTAAAACGATTTTTTAACCTCATCCTATTACAATACGTGAAAGTGAATATTTTCACAAGAAAGGCCATAAAAGAAACTGTAAAAAACATGTGTTACATTAACTTTTAGATCTGATACTTTTGCGCTTAGATAAACTAAACGTTCTGAGAATAGAAAATGACATATTTCTAAATATCTTAACAACTTTCACTACAGTTCATTTTAAAACGTTTTATACGGCCAACAATACATCTTTTGCATGTACTAACGGTATACAAATGATAAAACTAAAATTAAAAATGGTGTGAAAAAAAGTTGCCGATTTGACGTGGAATGCCCCAGAAATAAAAATTTACTATAATGTTTTTTAGACCTTTTAAAAAAATATTTTTTGCGTTTTCATTATGAGGAAATTTGGGGTAGAATCCGGCAAAAAGCTATTTATTTTGTTGGAAACAGAGACGTACTCATACAGAGTAGTTTTGAACAAATATTGCTCATACCCACTTCTGTGCTTCGAGTGTTGTAGGCATTTCAGGTCATTTATTTTTTTGTATTATTTTCGGCAGTTGATTCCACCGACTTGGCTAATGCTCTCTGGCATTTTGGAGAAGAAATAAGTCTTAAAATTTTGCCTTATATTACGAAAGCACGTACCATAAAGAGTGACCGAAAGGTCTGGCATTAGAATATCTCATAACAATCTCATGTGAGCTAGCATCGCTTGGTCTAAGTTTGTAACTTATTTGATTGTATTGAAGATGTAATGTTATACAAAATTATTTTAGAAATATCCCAATGACAACAATTCTGAGCGGTTATTCTGTCATTCGTGTGTTTAATGATAACAACGCCACGTCACGGCGAACTATCGAACATCTACACATACTATTTTTGTTGACCAGAATGTTTTATTTTTCATGGTAAATCGATCTTGAGGGGAAATTCCGTGTAAATGGGAAGACTCAATTTTTTTAAAAATGAAATGAACAATCAAGAGTCTCCAAATTTCAGAACATTAAGCAACTTTAAACCCGATTTTTCAATGCAAGCGTGGATGTTTAAAAAAGTTTCAATGCATGTTTCTCAAAACGTGTTAAAATCGTCATTGTAAAGTATCCTTTTTCACTATTTAAATTCTGGTAAGAAAAAATTGGCTAATTTGTTGTTATTTACAAGAAAATCTTCCATTAAAGCGAATAAATAAAAATAGGGATTCTGTAAGCATTAACAACTGAAAGCATTTTTTCTGTACAAGTCGTAACCTGTAAATCGCCTGAGCTTGAAGCGTTCGCCGCTAGGATCGCTCAGGGTGGGCGCCGCTGGAATATAAACCAGTGCTCTACCGCTATCGGCTTATTTACTAGATATCCAAAATGACGGACTGTAGCGCCAATCGTCCCACATTTTCCGAACGAGCGGAAAAGAAAATTGAAACAACGGCGTATAAGCCCAAAAAATTGTGGTACAAGAGGTACTACAATCTAACGCTTCGTTGAAGTATGAAAATAATATTAAAATCGGCCCTTTTCAGGGCCCCAAATATATCAAACGTATGAAATAACTATTCAAAAACGTGCTGGACTACGATGTCATAGGCCACGAGTTCGATCCCCGACAGGGTAACAATTTTTTAAAATTGTTTCAAGCGGCATTTTGCAATATGTAAGACGAGCTTGTGCTGCTTCTTAACGGTTCGAAATATTGTTTATCAGACTCATCGCTATACTTGATTTGGGTTTCTGCATTTTCCTACATTCTTCACAAGTGTGAGTATGGCGTCATCTAAAAGCCGATCTGCAGCTCTCGCTACACCAACGTACAGAATACTTGTATATAACCTCTGTAACGCACTTATGTAAATGAGGTTATGTTTATATTTAGGCGGGAAAGTTTCTGGTCGGTGAGGAGAAGCACTATCGAGGTACAGGTGGCGCGCTCAAATCGCTCGGAAGACCGGGAAGTATTTTCTGACCACGATTTTGACTATCAAAATGCTAATATGCACATTTTAAAATTGCAGTCTTGAGGATACGAGAATTATTAAGAATTATTTCAATGTGAAAAAAAAGATGTAAAAAAAAACTATTTGAAAAATGCATTCTTTTTAGAAATATAGTTTTTCACGGTTGAATTGTAATAGCTAAAAGATTCTAACAGTTTAGTTAATTTTATGTCAAATGTGGATGCTTGATTATTTTTTAGAACCTTTTTTTTTTGCAGAAAATACAACCGTTGAAAACTATAGTGAAAAAAATGTCCATTCAGAACTTAATAAAAAAATTAATTTTATTCCCCAACATGTCAGTACCGAATTACGTATAACAAATAGGAATAAAAGTAAACAGTAAGAAAAAAGTCTTATTCGCAAGGCAAAGCCTGAATGCGAAAGAACTTAAAATTAACTTACACACTACTAAAATATTGCACGGTTTAACCATTAATCAATATTATTTGCATAGTTAACACAACAAAATTTTAAAGTCATGACTATATCAATGATGCTTTACTTATGTCATGTAGTATCCAGAACTTCAAGTGAAAAAAAGGAATTTAACTATACATAGTCTAATCTAAAGTGACATTGATAACTGCGAAGTTGAAATGAATTCTGAATTCGACATGGCAATTTTAATAGTATACAGTTAATTCGTATAGTTTTTTAAATTAGTAATAATGAAATAGTGATGTAACTATTAACATATCTAAAAATAAAGCAATTGAATCCCTATACATATCCTCATGTACTGTATCGATCATTAGTATGATTGTGAATAATTGTTACAAATATTACTTAATAATACTATGGTTCACTAATAAGTTGTGCAGAAGCAACTGAGGTTCTACTTTAACATCTTTTTGTGTTAATACACTTGCATCACCATTTTATTAATGATTTACTTGGGTTACGTAGTATTTTTAACTTACTTAGTGAAAGCAATTTTAACTACATAGTCTAGTCTGCAAAGTTAAATTGAAATCTGAGACCAATTTGGTATTTTTAATAAGATGCATTTATAATTTTATACTATAAAAATGATGCAATATGATGAACTGATATTCTATTATACTTCTTTCCTTTGAAATACTACATAATATAAATACAAAAGCATCGATGAAAATGTGATGCAAATAAATTTAATAATGTTTTGTGGATTTAAATAATACCCAGCGTAAATGAAACTTTTAATGAAAGCTGAATTCAAGAAATTAATTAACCGAGGCTCAATATCAACCTAAAACTGCCCTTTCGTAATGAATTTCATAACTGAACTTATATTTGCACCTGAATGAAAACCTATTCTCATTAAATATATGGGTGATTCTCCAAAAACAGGGCATTTTCAAGAATGAACATTTTTTTTTTTAAGTTACTGTAAATTTGTTTTTTTTTAATGGATTCTTGCTTATTAGCACCAAGTTAAGTTATTGTTAAAGTAGTCACGCTACAAAATTATTTTAAAGGAAAGGGGAAGACTTTTACTATGACGCATTTTCATACGGCTGTATAAACCAACAATTGCTTATTAAAAACTTGAAAAAAATAACTCTAAAGAGTCAAAAACATAATGTACATATCTGATTTAGTGCATTTTTGTAAATAAATGAAAATTATTTATTAAGTAATAATTAAAAAATTAAGAAAAACACATGAATTTTTGAAGAAGTTTTAGACAAAATAAATTTATTAAAGTTAATGTGTCGTTGGTTAGTAACTACAATGATAATATTATATTCATAATTTTAATAAATAATATTATTTCATAATAAACTTGATTCATAACGTTGTAACAAATATAAAGTTTAATTTTGTGGTTTTTTAAATTATATTTAAATAAATGTCTAAGAGGAAGAGAAATATAAATGTTATTTATGATTTGAAAAATATTTTCTGCTACGGGTTACACTTTGTTCTTGTTGCGTACCTGATACGCCAAATGTTTGGTAACGACAACGAAGGTGACGACAATGAAAATTTGTAAAAAAATCCAATTTTACATATTTTAAACAATAATAAATTAAAAAACAAATTGCCAGTTACGTTTATTCCTTTAATCTTTAAGTTTTCATCGTTTTTTAATTGCTGTTTTTATCAAAATACCAAAATTAGGACGGGTGACGACAATTAATTTAATAAAAATACGTAGTATTTTTATACAGTTTTTACTTGTTCATGAGGTAAATATGTTCTCTTTTCAATTTTCTATGGAGGATTAGTAAAGTGTTTTTTTTTCTTTGATTTTCTCATAAGTTTTAGTAAAAAAGTTAATTATTTCCAGTTCCTTTATACCAGTTTACGCATGGTCGTTACCTCATAGAAATTTCTTAAGACATTAATATTTCAATAATTATAAGTATATATATTGATTTCATTAAATATTATACAGAGAGAAATTGTACAGTTTGAGCTGTACTATAGAAATATTATTTGAATAAATTAAAATAATTCGGTTTCTTAATAGCGCTAATATTTTAAAGTTTTGAACTTAGAGGTTTGGACATATACAAAATGCTACTTTTAGTCTTTAAATGTCATTTTACACCAGTTTTTTGTAACAAAAGTATTATTTTTTCAAATTAACATGGGCCAGGGATATTTATTTAACATTTCTATCGAAATTTAATAATTTATTGTCAAAGTTTTTGTAAGATATAACGTAAAGACACGAAAATGCCCTGTTTCCGAAGAATCACCCATATACAATGAAAAAAGAAATTAAAAATTTTAAACTGATTTTAAACATGTCGACAACTCCAAAATTAATAATAAACTAAAAAACGTTGATTGGTACAATATGTTTAAAAACCTTTGCATTACGGATGCAGTAGACATCTTCTATCAAAATCTTCATCAGATTTGTCTGCTTTCGATTCCGTCAAAAGTGAATTTTGTTTATTAATTCTCGCTGACTGACATATATTCAGATAAAATGAACAGGGAAAATGAAGATTTTAATAGTAAGTATGAATACTTTTTACGATTTAACAAATTAGAAGCGAATTTATTACTCAGTAGAAATTATGTAAAGCAGAAAGACTTCATCGATGTTCTGAGTAAATATATATAGCCCGAAGGAAATTTCTTTTTCCTTTTTAAAAATTAATTTTACTTATTTTTTGGAAATTAAATAAAGGAGTTTTTTGAAATAATTTTTGAAAAATAAGTATTTCCTTCACCTATATATATTTACTGACTCGGAGCATCGATAAAGTTTTTCTACTTCGTATACTTATTGCGATTGTTCTATACATTGCCCAAGATTCATGCGAAAGGTAATATTTAAATAATTAAATAACAAAATTTAATAATATTAGATAATAAAAATTTTACTGTATTCAATGAACTAAATCGACAGGGGAAACTCAATTTGAGAGAGCTACGAGAATTTCAACCATCAACAGCGAAACTGAAATTAAAACATGTAGTGCGAGAATACTAGTATAGTGTAATTCTTACTATTTACCATAAATTATTTTTTTTCTTTTTTTATGTTCTTTAATTGCATGTTGTGAAATACTATTTTCAATTATAATTATGCAGTTACATATGTTATAAATACTTTTATTGTTAAATCATGGAAATTATGGGCAAATACTCGTTTATAAAATAAAAAATACAAACAAAAATTGTTAATAAATACAGTACTACACTGAGATTTATTAGTCGATACTAAATATCACACCAAAATTACCTAAAGGTACAGATTTTCATGACAGGTTTTACATTTATAATCGAATGTAAAATATTTTTATGAAATGTTGTTCATCGACATTTATTGAAATAACAGGAAATCATTTTCTATTAAGTCGAAGAAATGAACCTTTAGTTAGAAATGTTTTAAAACCTGTAATTTTCTAAAGAAATAAAAACGATAGTAAATAAAAAGACACTGATATTTATTATTCAATACTAAATGTGACACCAACATTACCGCAATGTAAAGACTTTCATAACAAATTTGACATTTATAATTGAATAAAGACTATTTTCATGACATGTTCATCAACAGGAGAGATAACATAAAAGCATGTTGTGTTAAGTATATGAGAAATGAAATTGTGGATTGATCACCTTTTACTCGAAACAACAACATACAGGCGAACACTGATCGCAGTGCTCAAATTATAGACTGCGCAGGGAATAGTCACTTTTATTAAACAGAAAGTGTCTCGCACTAAGCTGTTTAGTAAAATCAACAAAACGAAACTAAACTATGTTTCATAAATTTTACTTGATATGTAGTTGTTTTTACGACATTTTAGCAGACTAAACATGTTAAGTAGAATTAACTATAACTTTTCACTCCGTGTATGCAACGAGATAGTTTAAAGTGGGTTTCTTTTTTTTTTTATTTATTATTACAGAGTTCCGTCTACTATTTTATGAGTGCTAATACGCTGATAACTTAATACGATATTTGTAATTTTGTTCCTAATAATTTTAACTAAGTTGTGATTATATATCATTATTAAATTATAGCACCAGACTGCCACAAAATCGAAACACTGTCTCGCTACCTCTTTTTTCCTGTTTCTTCTTGTGTTTACTAATTGGTTGTTATATTGTAGTAAATTATTCCCCAAAGAAAAAGTTAGCGCTGTTACCATAAAGTTTTGTCTGATATCTAGTATTTGAGTATCAGAAAATATGGGGTTGGACGAATATCCCATGCTTTTGTCTAGGATAATCTTTAGCATGACTTCAAGGGACTTTATATTATAATAAACACAGGTAATGACATATGGATTACATAAAATCTTCAACATTAACAAAATGGCGACAATTACAACAAAGAGTAAGATTTTTTAACCCCAAAATTCCACTGTAAAGTTCGATTAATTGTAAAAGAATTCGACTTTCAGTGAATTTCCATCTAGTCGAACATTTTGATGAGCTTTTGCTCTTAGTTGTTCAAACTTAAGGTTCTACTGGTATTATCTAGTTAGTAGGAAGACTAAAATATTTTTCTTGAAATACTTTCATAAAAATTGTATTTCTAATATACACTGTAAAAAATGGAAATGTAAATTTACAACTTGCAGAGGTGGACACAATATTGCCCATGCTACAAGTAGGACTTTTACGCAATATTATTGTAAATTTACATAGGTACTGTGAATATTACTTTTTTACCTTTGTAAATGTCAACTTGTAATTGTAAATTTACAATTGAAAGTGGATTTTTCAGGTTACGGTAATATTACCTCGTAGAGAAGTTTAAATTCTTCAATAGAATAGTAAATTTACAACAAAATGTAGGGAAAATTTTACTAAAGCACAATAGCCTTATGCGGGCAGGTGATTTGAACTCCACATTATGTGGTAAAATTTATCCACGTAATCCTGAACCAATTGTAGTGGCTTGTAATAATAATTTGTTATTTTAATAATTTACGAATTTAGATTTTATGATTTAATGTTTTCCTTCAACAAAAGTTTTATCGACAAAAGATTATAGCTCTAAAACTTGCTTTCGATCAAAGTTTTTCTATCGACAAATGAATTTAGATTTAAGGTTTTCTTTCGACAAGAGTTTTAATATCGACAAAAGATTATATCTCTATAAAAACCTCTAAAATATTAAAATACATCTTATAATGAATTTTACAATATATTCCTGTTTTACATTTATAACATTATTACATACCTAGACAGAATCTTAGTCCCAGCGGATTAAAACTTTACAAAAAAAAAAGAGTTGCAAAATTGTGATACTCAGAAGTAATTTTAAGAAATGTCAAATTAGTTTTACTTATGTTAGTTTAGTTTTTAAATTTTCTTTTTTCTCGTTTTTTGTTTTTAATTTTAACTTAGTTAGTATATTTTATTATTAAATACTTTGTATAAATTCAGGACGCGGACAAGTAGGGATCACTACTTTTGCGGATTATGAATTGTAGTGGGGTATTATATTTAAAAACAAAATAAAACTAAAATTTGTGGAATTTTAATGTAAAACTTAACTTTACTCCACCAATGGTTTTTCCCCTCCTACTGTAAATTTACCATGTACAGCATGGACTCGATTTTTACCCACGCATTTGAAAAACGCATCGCGTTTTAAATCTACATAGGGAATTTACAAATCGTTCTGAAATTCCTAACCTCCCGTAGGAAATTTACAACTTTTAACATGGGAATATCACCACATTTTTAGGCATTTGTAAATTCCCCACACTGAAGGTGGTAAATTTACAACGCGATTTTTCATGGTACATAAAACGATCTTGAGGGGAAATTCCATGTAAATGGGAAGATTCAATTTTTTTAAAAACTTTCAATGCATGTTTCAAAACGTGTTAAAATCGTCATTGTTTTAACATTAAACAATTCTTTTTCACTATTTAAATTCTGGTAAGAAAAAATCGACTAATTTGTTGTTATTTAGAGGAAAATCTCCCCTTAAAGCGAATAAATAAAAATGGTGATTCTGAAGGCATTAATAGCTACAAGCATTTTTTCTGTACATGCCGTAACCTGTAAATCGCCTGAGCTTGAAGCGTTCGCCGCTAGGATCGCTCAGGGTGGGCGCCGCTGGAATATAAACCAGTGCTCTACCGCTATCGGCTTATTTACTAGATATCCAAAATGACGGACAGTAACGCGAATCGTCCCACATTTTCCGAACGAGCGGAAAAGAAAAATGAAACAACGGCGTATAAGCCCAAAAAATTGTGGTACAAGAGGTACTACAATCTAACGCTTCGTTGAAGTATGAAAATAATATTAAAATCGGCCCTTTTCAGGGCCCCAAATATATCAAACGTATGAAATAACTATTCAAAAACGTGCTGGACTACGATGTCATAGGCCACGAGTTCGATCCCCGACAGGGTAACAATTTTTTAAAATTGTTTCAAGCGGCATTTTGCAATATGTAAGACGAGCTGTGCTGCTTCTTAACGGTTCGAAATATTGTTTATCAGACTCATCGCTATACTTGATTTGGGTTTCTGCATTTTCCTACATTCTTCACAAGTGTGAGTCACTCGCTACACCAACGTACAGTAGTCCTTCCCTTATTCTAATTTGTCCAGTCAGCTAAGATGGCGGCATTCTTCCCTTATTCTAATTTTCCCCTCACCCCCACTACTTCGATTTGCTGTCTCACTTTTGTTGCACATGCGTCGTTATTTGTATTTAGAAAATCCACACGTCAACAGATGTCAGTGGGGAGAACGCGAGAGGGGAAATATTAGAATAGGAGAAGAGAAAAAATTAGAATAAGGGAAGGACCACTGTGCACCCAAGAGCATCGATTGTATACGTTTCGATCCTTTGTTGTCTTTATCTTTTACATGAAGATGTTTAGGGGAATACAAAGACAACATAAGAATCGATGCTCTTGGGTGTAAAATGGTTTTGGTGGCCAGGGCTTTAATTCCAACGGTCAAGTTTTTACTACAATCTTGTACCATCGGTAAGGCGAACTAGCCTCGAGGGCAGAAAGGGCCGAAAAAAAATAAACTGAAAAGAAAGTAATAATACAAACTGAATAAAAGAACAATAAAGATAAATCTGTAAAATAGATTCCTTATTAATAGTTCAAATTCGTCGCTTTTTAACGAGGTGACACTTTTAATTTACTGTTTTAAACAAACTAGTTGCCAATGTAATTTAACAACTAGATAAATTAAGATAGGCTAAATTTTGAGTATTATAGTATATAAATATAATAATAAAAAAATTTAGTAATAGCTTTTTAGATTTTCGTGTTTTTTTTGCACTTTTTTGTATAGAAATGTAAATTGATTCATATATCATCTAAAAGTAGATATTTTAACCTACAAATTCCATTAAATAAAGGTCCATTATCTAAAGTTTTAATATTAATTTTTCACTGGAAAATATATGTTTTTTTATCGGTTTTTGTTCAATAAAAAAGAAACGAATAAATATTATTATTCAAAAAAATTACAGCTTATTCGGGACAGAAAAAGGTAAGCCTCCTAACAATTTCAAGAAAAAAAAAATCATTTTTGAGCGTGAAAAAAATTAAAAACAAAAAAAACGGTTTCTTCCATTTTTTCTGAAACTTTGAGGTTATCTGAAAAATAATGTGTATAAAAATTGTAGATCTTTTTTATACCTACAGTATTTCCATACAACATTTTTCGATTGGAGGTCAATTGTCGTCGGTAATAACGAAAAATCGCTGTCAAAATTGTAAATCACCTATATTTGGAGAAAAAGATCAGCTGGGATTTCGAGGTTTGCAAATTTTGAAGGTAAATAGTTGTACAATTAAAACCGAGAAAGCCGTTTTTCTCTACATTTTTGTCAGATAGCTATATACGACCAGATTTTGATTCAGCACATCAAAAATCGTCGGAAAAACATACTTAGGTTTCTGATGAATGCAAAACTATTTTTTGCACTTTTAGGTTAGGATATTTCAACATTTTTATGCCATAGAGCAATTATAAGACCACATTTTTATTCAGCACATCGAAAACGTTCGAAAAAATATACTCAGGTCTCTGATGAAATGCATTTTAATCTGGTTTTTGTCAAATTGCGGAAAAAAAATTATTTTGCCACAAAAACTTACTGAAAATACGCAAAAACTGTACATTTTTTTGCACTTTTAGGTTAGGATATTTCATCATCTTCTCGTAATAAAACTTTTTTTAAAAAGAAAGTCGGTCTCTGTCAGTTATTTTCATGTATAAATTACACATTTACTTAAATGTATGAAACTTATAATTGTTCAACAAAAACTAAGATAACTGGACAAAAAAAAAGTTTATCGGAATGACTAAAAAAGCTGACAAATTACACTTTAATATTATTCATGCCAAATTGCAAATAATGTTGTTACGCTACAAAATCTGACTAAATATGAGCAAAAACAGTGTTTTTTTTTTGCATTTTTAGGTTATGTTATGATATACAGTGCCCCTCCCCTTATTTTAACTCCGTCCTTTATGTTAACTTCTTCCCCTCATGAGTTCCCCACCATTCGCCATTTCAAAGTGTTCAAAAGATTGCAGACTGCTGTTTGCGCTTGCGCATACAGGTGATGAAAGACGCTACTACAGCAGTCCTTCCCTTATTCTAATTTGTCCAGTCAGGCAAGATGGCGGCTTTCTTCCCTTATTCTAATTTTCTCCTCGCCCCCACTACTTACACTTTTGTCTCTTTTTCTTTTGTTGCGCATGCGCCGTTATTTGTATTTATAGAAAATCCACACGTCCAAACATGGCAATGGAAAGAACGCGTGAGGGGAAATATTAGAATAGGAGAAGAGAAAAAATTAGAATAAGGGAAGACATTAGAGTAAGGGAAATTAGAATAAGGGAAGGACTACTGTATATCTCCCCTCTATCTGTTTTTATTCTCTCATACTGCCAGTGGTGAGGATGAGGGGAAGCGGTAAAATAAGGGAAGAAGCCGCCATCTTCCTTGACTCGAAAAGTTAAAATAAAGGGAGGGCCACTGTAACTCAAAATCTTAACACAATAGAACAATTCTACTGAAAAATTTGGACTCAGCCCAAAACCTTCGGAAAATTATAGTCCGATGTAATTTTAAACTTAATATTAAAAAAGTTGAAAATCTTGGACCAAACAAAAACACATTCATTGTAAAATTCTAATTAATAATTTTTACTACTATCGAAAACAAGTTTTTACTACTTACTGGAATGTGCTGGCAAAGTTGACGCATACAAGCTAAATCTCTTTGGAAGTTGATAAGCGTAGACCCGGACGTTGGCTTCTCGGTGTCGCCTCTCAGTTCTTCCCAAATTGATGTACGCATTTCCAACAGCCAATCGCATACCCAAAGTTGAGTGAGCTATAATTAACGAAATTATTTCATACATTTTCTTTTAAAACTAATTTTTAACCCATTAACGCCTGAAATGGCATTTTTTATACTTCATTATCAATCAAGTATTTCATATCAAAATCGAAGTTGAAAACAATTGAAAGGTACATATCCTATTGTTTTCGAGGTCGCTCTTCAAGATTCCGAGGTCGAAATTCAGTTTCAGCCATCAGGAATTCCAATATGGCGCCAAACTTTTAAAAAAATTCCAAAAAATTGGGAATTATTTATTCCTATCAATTTTTTTCGAACCATTAGAATATTGGGATTCTATTGAAACTCTGAACAAAGGTGAACAAAATACTTCAATTTTAAGGAAAAATTTTACTTTTATACCCCACATCATTGTAACGACCTCAAAATGGCGTCAACAATGAAAATTTCTTTGAAAAATTTCTGAACGTTCTAACTCAAAAACTATGAACTTTTAAAAAAAATGCTAAGAATGAAAAGTTCTTAGAATTAATCGAGAAATATAGTGGAATTTTTTCAAATTTTTGTGACGACATTTTGAGACATTTTTTTTCAAAATTTTTTTCAAAATCATAATTTATTTATGAAAAATTCTGAAAAAAATTTGATGTATTCACTTATGAATTCTACGAGTTTTTTGTTCTTTGCAATTTTTTCCAAAACTTGAAAGTTTTTTTGGGGAAAAAAACTATAACATTTGAAATTCATTTCCTCGAAAACTATCAACTTTTCGAAAAAATTGCAAAGAACAAATAACTCTTAAAATTCATCAGAGAATACACTAAATTTTTTTCAG
Organism: Trichopria drosophilae; assembly: GCA_030407085.1. Classification (NCBI taxonomy): domain Eukaryota; kingdom Metazoa; phylum Arthropoda; class Insecta; order Hymenoptera; family Diapriidae; genus Trichopria; species Trichopria drosophilae. The sequence continues at coordinate 188,425,588 of CM059583.1, read as the reverse complement.
AATTTTTTGTAAATAAATTACAATTTTGAACAAAATGTTGAAAAAAAATTTCTCAAAATGTCATCACAAAAATCTGAAAAAATTCCACTATATTTCTCGATTAATTCTAAGAACTTTTCATTGTTAGCATTTTTTTAAAAAGTTGGTAGTTTTTGAGTTAGAGCGTCCAGAAATTTCTCAAAGACATTTTCATTGTTGACGCCATTTTGAGGTCGTTAGAATGATGTAGGGTATAAAAGTAAAATTTTTTCTTAAAATTCAACTATTTTATGCACCATTATGCATGGTTTCAATAAAATTCCAATATTCTAATAGCTCGAAAAAAAATTGATAAGTATAAAAAATTCCCAATTTTTTGGAAATTTTTTTCATATTCGGCGCCATATTGGAATTTCTGATGGCTGAAACTCAATTTTGACCTCGGAATCTTGAAAATCGACCTCGAAAACAGTAGGATACGTACCTCTCAATTGTTTTCAACTTTGATTTTGATACGAAATACTTGATTGAAAATGAAGTATAAAAATTATCATTTCAGGCGTTAATGGGTTAATATATAAAATATTTCATATATTTATTGTCGTACACTTTGATGACGTGACCCGCCACAAGGGTTGCATCGTAGAAGTACTGCATAGCCTATTTTCATGCAATGCAACTACAATGCACTCTCGTAATAGGCAATCTCCATTATAATTTGTTTTCTTTATAAATATTCGTATTTAAAATCATGAAAAATACTTACAAGAACATTCTGCGAAGACTTTTGCTTGCAGTTATAATAAACCGTAGACTGATCCAATAGCGTCCCTGTTTGATCGACGAGTCTCATAGTAGTTCTTTTCGATGAGCATCGAATCGACTGCAACAAATAAAGTACAGCAAGCGGCAAAGGGTTTCCACTGCCGTGTTTGGAATACTTTTCGAATGGGAATTTAGCTTCCAGAATACTCCAAGCGGTAGAATCATCTTCTCGTAATCGGAAGTTTGCAGCTACAGACATTACTGCACCCCACCAAAGTCCAATTTCATCTTCTGCTTCTACGAAAGTCAAATATTAGCCTTTACAAAGACAATAAATATATAATTTCTAACTCACTCTTTAATTTCATCTTATCGTCGTCTGGGAGGCAAACGTCAATTTGTGCCGATGATATAATTCTCTCTGCAATGTCTAAAACTGACGATGCGTGTCCATCTCCGCCAGTACCAGCCAGTAATCTCAAACCTTGGGTGATAAGTCGTTCTCTGTAGGCTCTAGCCGCATACGACAATGGATCGGCATTATTATTCTGAGACGTAAAGTCGCTGTCTTCCCTGTGTCCGTATTCCCATTTCTGAGATACCAAAAACTTAATTCCTTCGTCGTTGGTGATCCACTTCAACTTCTGTGGTACTACGCACGACGACAACAAGTTTCTAGCTTTGTTCAAGTAAAACTTGTGGACAAATGGGACAAACGTTTGTTTAAAACATAAAGCAGCATTTACATAAATCTCTGCAAGCATCGATTGTGGCATAGCGTCACCGGCAACCTCAGCGTAATTTACTGCTGACAATGCGACAAAGAATGTTGAATCTTTGGAACCTTGCGACAGTCTCAAACACAGGATGTGATGATAAATAATCGCCATTTCCATCGATGACATTCTTGCCAATTGTCGTTCTGAATTGTCCACAAAAGCTTTTCCGACATACGTAACCCATCGCAGAACCCAAAATTTATGCAAGATCTGTCTTGTAATTTGCCACATTGTTACGAAATAAACTTCAAATCGATTGAGTGGTAAATGTCGAGAGAAATATTGCAAGCATTGGTTCAGATCTATATGGGCTTGTTTGTAATCCCCTTTAGAAATGCTAAATTCTGCTTGACGACGCCATCGTCTAAGATCGAGAGAAACTTTGTTGTCGGCAGGTAAAATTGGATCGCCGTAAAGTAACAAGCGACATAAACCACCGGCTAGTAAGAATATGTTCATGATCCACAGAAGCAACGTACTCCAAATCCTACTTTCAGACTCGGTTGAGTCTATCAACAAAAAATTTGTTATTGATTTGTCAATATTCGGTTAATTAATAGACTTCTTACCTTGATAATTTAGAACTGTTCGTCCATCTAATTTTGTATAAGCGTAATCGTTGAATCTTCCCATATTGTTCATCATAATACCGAATGGATTAAATGCCAAAAATATTAATAAGAAAGCGCACAAGGACATGCGAGTGTGATCAGGCATTCCTTCTTTGCGCGGAGGTACAGGTTGATGCAAGCCGTGCATGAGATCTGGCTCATCTTTAATAAGTAACGGAGGAGAAGCCGGTGACAACGGCGCAGGAGCTGGTGACAATGATGGTTCGCTACTGTCTGAACGAGGCGGTGTCAAATCGCCACAAACTAATAAATCTCTAAGATTTTGCCGTTGGGCATTCATTTTCAATGCCATATTTTCTGTTTTTAATTTTGCATTTGCATTTTGTAAAAATCTAATATAATCAATTGTTTTCCTTAAGATTGCTGATTTGTTTAGCTTAGCATCAACACCGACGATAATATTCTTTAATTCAATTATCTTATCGTTAATTGATGTTCTGTAGCGGCGCTCTATTGCATTATGAGCACTGCGTTTAACTTCCTTTACTTTTGGTACTCCGATATGAGTATTAGTATTAATACGATTAATTTGTACTTTATCAGTATCCAAAACAACTGGGATACCTAAATAATGACATTTTATTAGTACAAGTATTAAAAATGTTTGTACGCAACTTTATTTAATTCTAAATTACCTGTTGTAAGAACTGTTCCGTTTCCAGTATTCACCAATGTGTGAATCTGGTGAGAAACAGGTGTGGAGGTTATCGCCTGTGGTGTACGTCCCGAGTACACTACCGGCTCTGATTTAATTAACTTGGCCGGTAACAACAATTGCCTCTGTTGTGCTGGAACTGGAGCTAACGTAACAACCTGAGGTTGTACATTAAAGTTGATATTTGGTGTGATCGCATAGTGCGAACCAAAAACCATTTGGGTCGGTGGTGCTTGAACTCTTTCTGCCGATCTGTTTATTATTGGCGAAGGCTCAAGTGGACCACATGGTAATTGAGGTGAAATTATTGGTAGAATATCTTTCGGAGGTGTCGGTGGCGTCAAAACATTTTTTAACACCGGAGTCGTTGGGAGGAAATCAAAATCAGCTTCCATTCCCAACGGCTCATTGAGCTCCGAAAGTAATTGTTCGTCACTGAACAGATTATCATTTTTCAATAATTCACTTTCGCAATTGGATAGCAAATCTGTAAAGGAAAATTTCTTATTGAAGAGAGTAACCGATAATATTTTAGTTTAATTTATACAAATTTTTATGCAATTGCTTTTTTATATTAGGGGTTCTAAAGTACTGAAAATTAAAAAGGTTTTAATCAATTTGTTAAAATTCGGATTCTGTAAGGGTAATTCTAATTATAGTCAATTATAACAAAAAAGACATAATAAACGTAATACAAAGAAAAACAACAAAATATAATGAAGATAAAATAAATTGATATATAATTAATCTCAAATTTAATAAAGAAAAAGAAACAATTCATAGCTTCGTAACGTTTCCCATTTACAGTTTAGGTAAAAGTTAATCTACAGTGATTCCTTAGTCGGAGATAACACATTATACCAAGAAATGATGTTTTACAACACAAATCTGTAATGGTATGGTTTTCCAACAAGCCGACGATATTTAGGAAGCGAAACACATGAAGCATATATTGGTATAACTAGTGTTAAATATATAGGGATCTAATGTTAGTAATTTGAACACATCCCAATATTTTCGATGATTTATTTGCAATATAATTTATGTGACCTTTGAATGTTATTTTTTTATCGAAGATTACTCTAAGATCTTTAATGGTGGACATGTTCTGCAGTATGTGGTCAAATAAAGTATATTCAATGTTTTATCGAAAGTAACAAAATAACATTTGCTCAAATTCAAAGTCATATTAAAATTCAGAGCGAAAAGATGGTTAAGCGATGAAAATAGTTTAGAAATGGATATACTTACTTCAATTAAGTATATATATATATATATATATATATCACTGTTTTACTTGTTTTTCTAGTAACTCTTATTATTATTTTATTAATCATTAGTGAGTTTACTTTTCAGATCATAGACAAGTTCTGTCGTACCTTGGAAGAAAAGTGGTATCGCCATTTTGATGATTTTGAGATTGATGAAAAACTGTTTTTAAGCAAATATGAATTTGTTTATTTTTAAAAATTAGTTTTGATACACGCATATTTTAATTCATGAGTTAATAAATCATCTGATATAAATATGTTGCAAATTAATAAGAAATTAAACCGGCTTATGCCCTGCAAAAATTATTTCAGTTGAAAGTACAAGAAAATAGCTATTGTTTACAATTTAGTTGACCAGGCTCTGAAATTGAGTAATACTCAGTTTCATAACAAAAATATGCAATTACTTAGAAAATTTCGAATAAATAATGATTACCCAATAAGTTTCATAAACAAGTATGTCACAAAAAGAATTCATAGTTATAATAATACCGAACAGGCGAATAATGACAATAATTCACAAATATTTCTAAAAATTCCATATGTACAAGGTATTTTTCATCGGATTAAACAAAGATTACAAAATCATAACATAAAAATGGTTCTACAATTATATAATAAATTGAGTAATATCGTAATAAAAGGAAAGGACAAGTTGAACAATTTAGACAAAAACAATACCGTTTATTGCATTTTGTGCAATGGTTGTCAAGCTTCATACGTTGGCGAATCAAAAAGGGCATTAAAAATCAGAATTTCAGAACACAAATGCAATTTGCAGAGACCATCAAAAGCCGATTCTGTAATTACAAAACACAGACAATTAACGAAACATGATTTTAGTTGGTATAATGTTCAGATTCTAGATGCGGAGGGTAATTTTCACAAAAGACGAATTTCAGAAATGTTTCCCTTCAAAAAGCTCCACTAAATAAAATTGAAGACACCCAAAAATTACATGAATTTCATTCTGATCTAATTAACATATTAAGACAATATTATTCACCCCACTTCTTGCTGACAAATTAGTATATAAAGGGATGAGTTTTGCAATCTCGTCATTATATGTATAGCACCTGAAGAGGACTTGTAAAGAGTCGAAACGTCGTGCAAATTATAATTCCAACTGAAATAATTTTTGCAGAGCATAAGCCGGTTTAATTTCTTATTAATTATTTAATTAAAACCTGCATTTTTTATTATCATACTGCAATTTTTGAATATCGTGTTGCAAATTAGTTAATAAGCAATAGTTGAAAATGGATATATCAACTAATCAGGGAGCTATAATACTGTGAAAAGAAGTGGTAACTCCCAATTTATGGACATACCAACTTTTTCCGATGTATTATTGACTTTACCGAGCTCTGCACATTTGATAAATGTAGAGATATCATCCAAGAAAGTCGTACGTTACATTTTTTATTATTCAAATGATTTATGTACTATGTATTACTATTTATTTATTTATTTAATAGGATCAACGGCACTTACTGTGCCTATTACAAAAATAATTATATACATTTAATTTTATGACTCGTATAGAACATTGACTAAGTTTCATTCTTGCTTAGCAAAGAATACATAAAAAAGATAGATGTATAAATGTATAAAATAACAATAACAAAATTATAAAAATACAATATAAACTTCTGTCGTTAGCGATATTCTACTGTAGAGTTTCTAATGTACGACTGAAATAGGGATAGGTTACCCCCAACAACCGGCCTCGGAAGAGTATTCCATAATCATGGTCGAAAAAGTGCATGGGATTATTTGATTTATAAGAGGTATATCTCAAAAATTTCTAAATCGACTTTATCGTTAATCAAATATGGAGACCAGATCGGAGAGCAGTATAACAGATGAGGCAAAACTAAGGAACAATACAGATATTTAATTACATTAATATCTTTAAACTTATTTGTGGTTCTAATTAAAAAGCCCAGCATTTTATAAGACTTCACGAAAACAGATTATAAATGGTCGTGGAAATTTAGAGACTTGTCAAAGATTACGCCAAAGTCTTTTATCTTCGAGACCGATTCTAAATTACTCCCATTCAACATGTAGAAAAAATGCACCGAACCATTGCCTCGAAAGAACGAATTTCTCAATGTTCAATAGGAGCCTGTTATTAAGAGACCATGTATACAATATATCAAGATCCAACTGCACCTTGATGGCATTTTTACTGTACTATAACTATTATTTTTGTCATCTCATTAGTAACATACTTCACCGTTTTTATATAATGTAATAGTAAAAAGCATAAAAGTATTACGACTAACAAAACGTTTACCATTTCTAGACTTTGTAATCTGCATATAACTTAAATATAACAATCCGAATTTAACATTTTACCAAGAGATTATTCTTCATGTTTAATTTCAAGTTTCCAAGGAAGTAAAAATACAAATTATAATACATTTTCTATAATTCACGTTAAGTTAACCTACTTTAAGGAGTTTAATAGTTTCCTAATTCAATTTTACTTATTATTTCAAATTCTTCAATCATAATCATTATTAAACACGAGATAAACTTACTTTAGGAACTATAATCGACCCCTCCTAAAGTGCGTACTTTTTGAAAAACTGTGTCAGATTATTTCGACGCCCCTTACGAAGAGTAACACATTTCATATGTCTTATGAAGAACAGCATATAACGTGATTTAACGAAAAGAAATATGTTTGAACTTATTTGGCGAATACCAACACATTTCAAGTCTGGTTACGAAAACTAATACATTTCAGTGTTCAGACGAAAGAAAAGACGAAAAGTAACATATCTCACGTTTATATTGCGGAAACCATTATGTTCGAATGTTATTCGACTACTCATCATGGTAAAACGTCCAAACATATTCATTTTTGTGATATAACACGAAACGAGTTATTTTTCTCAATTAAATGACTGTAAACTTTCGAACATGCTAGTTTTCGTGAAAGCAACATAAAATGTGCTACTCTTCGTAATTCAATGTTGAAACATTCATTTTCATGATATAACATGAAACGAATTACTTTTCGGGGCGATAAGTCTTTGAATCCTGGAATGCGTTACTTTTCATCGATAGAAGAGAAAATACAATACTCTTCGTCCAAAAAAATTCAAATATGTTACTTTTCGTTGCATAGAACAAATCATGCTACCTTTCGACTGTAAAAGCATAAATGAATTGGTTTTCCCAGCAAATGCTGAAATGCAATGTTCTTCTCCATACACAAGAATAATGTACTGTTCTTCGTAAGGCATATGAAACGTGCTACTTTTCGTAAGGGGCGTCGATTTGCTGTAATATTTCTAGGACTCATAACGATTGCGCATTCTTTGACCGCCTTAGCTCATCCTCGGAGCCAAGTCTCTACACAGATGCCGGTCCAAAGACACCCAATCGTCACTTGACCACGAATCGAAAACTACTATTATATAACTACTTTTTCTAGTCTTTACAAAAAACAATGCATAAATAAATAAATTAATATCATATTTTTCAATAATATGTTACTACTATGGAATGTGATTTTTTTTTCATGTTATTATTGACATAACTTTCTGAATATTCAATTTCAATAAGCGACGTTCAGTATATTTTTTATTTAGCATAAGGAATAGAATAAATAATAATTAGGGAATATTTAATTTTGTATTGATAATTTTTACATGTTATTTTAAAAAAGAGCTAATTAAAGAATTACTAAATGTAATTAACAGTCATTCTGACACAAATCTTTAATGTTGGATTCAGGTAGGTTGTACCAAAATTTTTGTCGACTAATTGGCATTAACGGTAATAATATCTTAAGGATATTTTGAATTTAATGTATGTAAAATTAATAGTTTATTATATGTGTGTGTACTTACTTCCTTCTTCATTTGAAAAAACATATATTGTGGAAAATAATTTAGTAGTAAATCATTTTCTTTTAGATTTCGTTGACTGAAATTGAGTTTATACAATCGAAAAATGTCCGACAGAAAGTGGACATACCACGTTTATAGTTAGTATTTGAAGATACCACTTTTTTACTGAGAATAATAAATTCACAAATCGAGATAATACAGCGACAACTCCCATATGTGGCGGTTACAGTGTGTTTAAAAAGTATACCTACCAAAAATTAACTTCTATAAGAAACAAATCGCTTTTTTTAAATTATTTTAAATAAATAATCATAATATTTATGTTTAGAATATGATGTAATTAATTGTGCTGATTACAAACATATTTTTATCTCAATTTTAATAAAAATTAAGATATGACTTTTCTTCCGAGGTACAGCAGAGTAGCTAAAAAAAAATTGAGTGCAAGAATGTTCGCATTAGGTATACTGAGACCAAATTGGAGAGTGTACAACAGCACTGGCGAACTAACATCTTGTAGAGGTTTATAATGACCAATTTACAAATGCCAAAGATTATTGAACAAGAACTATTTGAAATAGGTGATTTTTGTTTAATTCCAATAACTCTCAGTCAATTCTTAATTAAATTCTGTGCAAATTCGTATGTTGGAAGTAGAATTGAGCCTCACAGAGGCAGAATTTTGAAAAATTGACTTAGACATTTTCAATTTATGTTTTTTAGTGGAAATCTGTACTTTTTCGTTGAACTACCTTAAAACCCTCTGAACTGAATTTTATTTGGTCGTATTGCTATTTGAATTACTTTTATATATTCAATATTTAAATCGTTACAATAGCTGAAAATTTATTAAAATTATATATTATATTACAAGTAAAGCTTAACACCTTCACTGTCGATGTCTTCTGCAGAAGACATGACTAATTTCAACGTGCAAGAATTAAAATTCTCATTTTCGACTGTCATAATGGATTCGCCATTTTAAATTTCAAAAATCGAACATCAGATTCATAATCAGTGACCCCGAAAACAGTCATATACGTTTAGCCATTAAATTTCGTTTCCTGGATTCCATTCCGCATTATGAGTCCACTTTCTGATTTTAGTCCGGCACAATGAAAGGGTTAAATAAAATGTTAGGTTTTGAAAAAGATAGAACTCAACTTATGGAATAGATTTCTATTGATAAATATGACATTGATCGCAACTTATTTATTAATAAATCTTTATCTATTGTCAACTGTTGACATTAATTATTTGTCACATCAATTATTTGTTAGAAGTTGAACAAGCAATATATTTATAAAAATAATTTTATAAATAATAACAAAGTTTTATAGATTCGATAAACATTTCAATAAAAGATAGAGCGATTCAATCTTAATTTTACAATTTGGTAAAAGGTATAATTGTTTTAGTCGATAAGTTAAAAGAAATGTTACTTTTAAAACACGACTCGACTATCCAACAAATTTATGAAACACGGGACGAATCGAAATAAAACCACATTGTGCAGGTAAACAAATGTCACACATGATCTTACACGAACTGATTTTTTATATCGTTCTTCATTCTTCACTACCTTTTTTATAACTTTTGAATTAAACTTTGGTTTTTGTTCATATTTAAATATTATATCGAAATTTTTGTTTTTACTTATTTTTCTAATATTTTTATTTTGTTAAAGGCTTATCGGTGGATCTTTTTATACGAGAAATATAAAAATTGAAAGATCGATGGATATTACAGAATTATCAAAGCAAAGCCACACATATAACAATCTGCAAAAGATTGTAATCGATTGTTAGTGAGAGGAATTGCCAACACGTATTTGCATTTCTGTCATCGGTGGATGGGAAAGTTGAAAGAAATAGTAAACAGGAGGTAAAGAAAATAAATGAAGGAATTAAAGCGACACATAAGCAGTTTTGATAATGTAGATATAATATAATTAAAAAAGTTGAAATGTGCACCTTTGAAGCCGGTCACTTTATTTTGATTGAAGCTGTCTGTTGCGGAGAAAGTTGACATTATGGCCCTTTTTTCTCTCGACTTTTCAAACAATTAACTTTTATAAGAAGCAAATCACTTTTTTCAAATTACTTAAAATAAATAATCATAATATTTGTGTTCAAAATATGATTACAAACATATTCTTATCTCAATTTTGACAAAAATGGAGATACGACTTTTCTTCCGAGGTGCAGCTGAGTACTTTTAGTACATTCGCGAACTTTACGATATATTGGGCAAACTAACGTCTCATAGAGGTTTATAAAGACGAATTTACGAATGCTAAAGAAATGATTGAAAGAGAACTATTGGAAATAGGTGATTTTTATTTAACCTCAGTCAATTCTTAATTAAATTCTGTACGAATCCGTATATAGAAGTAAAATTACCCTTACTGTGCCCGAATTTTGAAAAATTGACTCAAACATTACGTCTTTCAGCGTAAATCCCTAAAATATTCTTGGACTACTTTAGAACCCTCTTAATTAAATTTTATCTGGTCATATTGCTATTTGAATTACTTTTATATGTTGAATATTTAAATCGTAGTAGCTGAAAATTTATCACAAGTAAAGCTGAAATAAAATGTTAGGTTTTGAGAATAATAGAACTCAACTTATGCAATAGATTTTTATTGATAAACTATAACGATGATCGCAACTTATTTATTAATAAATCTTCATCTATTGTCAATTGTTGACAATGGAAGCAAATTAAGCAATTGTTTATTACAAGTTGAACAAGCAATACATTTAAAAGAATCATTTTCACAAATAATAAAAAAGTTTTGTAGATTCGATAAGAAAAGCAAGAGTATACAATTATATTATTAATATATTTCAATAAAAGAAAGATTGAATCTGGATTTGACAATTTGGTAAAAGGTACAATTGTTTCAGTCGATAGGTTAAAAGAAAAGTTACTTTTAAAACACGATTCGACCATCCAACAAATTTATTTACGAAACACAGGACGAATCGAAATAAGACCGCATTATGCAGGTAAACAAATGTCACACATAATCTTACACGAACTGATTTTTTCTGTTGATAAACTATGACGTTGATCACAACTTATTTATTAATAAATCTTCGTCTATTTTCAATTCTTGACAATCGAAGCAAACTAAGTAATTATTTATTATAAGTTGAACAAGCAATACATTTACAAAAATCATTTTCACAAAATAAAAGTTTTGTAAATTTCATAATAAAAGCAAGAAGATGTTATTATATTGTTAATATATTTGAATAAAAGAAAGACTGAATCTGGATTTGAAAATTTGGTAAATGGTATAATAGTTTCAGTCGATAAGTGAAAAGAAATGTTACTTTTAAAACACAACTCGACCATCCAACAAATTTATTTACGAAACACAGGACGAATCGAAATAAGACCGCATTATGCAGGTAAACAACTCCCAGTAAACAAAAACGAATAGAAAGTTAAAAATTCGAATTGAAATGAATTCAAGTGAATTAAAATGAATTAAAAATTGGATTCAATTAATCATTTTCATGCGTTTTAATTCATTTTGATTCACTTGAATTCATTTTAATTCGTATTTTTAACTTTCTATTCGTTTTCGTTTACTGGGCTGTCACACATAATCTTACTCGAACTGATTTTTTATATCGTTCTTCGTTCTACACTACCTTTTTTATAATTTTTTAATTAAATTCCGGTTTTTGTTCATTTTTAAATATTACATCCAGATTTTTGTATTTTACTCATTTTTCCAATACTTTTCTTTTGTTAAAGGCGTATCGATGAAACTTTTTACAAGATAAATATAAAAATTGAAAGATCGATGAATATTACAGAATTATCAAAGTGAAGCAACACATATAACAATCTGCGAAAGATTGTAATCGATTGTTAGTGTGAGGAATTGCTAGCACGTATTTGCATTTCTGTCATCGGTGGATGGGAAAGTTGAAAGAAGTAGTAAACAAAAGAAGGTAAAGAAAATAAATGAAGGAATTAAAGCGCCACATAAGCAGTTTTGACAATGTAGGTGTAGTATAATTAAAAAAGTTGAAATGCGCACCATCGAAGCCGGTCATTTCATTTAGATTGAAGCTGTCAGTGGTGGAAAAATTTGAAAATTCGTGATCCTGGGCCGAAGCCCAATTTCCCGTGTCTCCCATTTCACTGCGGCCCTTTTTTCCGCGACTTTTCAAACATTGAACGAAACTCCCTTTACGCTGTCAAGGCACGAGTAACGTCAAACCAAATGCAGAGCCCGAAAAATGCGTGAGAAATCATCCGACCTGCTCGCCAACCAATCACGCTCGCTCTCAGAATCAGACGATATTACGTCACGCCCGTTCGAAAATGGCCTAACCTCCAATGAGTAAAAGAGAAAAATGAAACCACGTCAGTTTCCAGCAATCGCGCTGCAGTCATCGACAAAAATTTGTACTATCTCTTTTTACTCAATCGATAACAAAAATCTAATATTTATCATGAAAAATTTCTATCATTTTTCTATCGATGTCTATTCGAAATTATGACGTCATTAACGATTGGTAATTCTAGAAATTTTGATCATTTGATTTATTTCATCAATATTTGAAATACTTCGTATTGATAAGAATAGACAATAAAACATAAGTACTTGGAATTATTTGGAAATGTAACATTTTTAAAATTTTTCCAAATTAAATTTGAAAAAGTATTACAGATTCCTACATAACCATCTGAGAGACTCGTGTCTCCATCTTTTGGCGAGAATTGAAATTAATTTTTCAATTTTAGTTTACATCATTTTTCTATCGATGCCTATTCGAAATTATGACGTCATTAACGATTTGTAATTCTAGAAATTTTGATCATTTGATTTATTTCATCAATATTTGAAATACTTCGTATTGATAAGAATAGATAATAAAACTTAAGTACTTAGAATTATTTGGAAATGTAACATTTTTAAAATGTTTCCAAATTAAATTTGAAAAAGTATTACAGATTCCTACATAACCATCTGAGAGACTCGTGTCTCCATCTTTTGGCGAGAATTGAAATTAATTTTAGAAACTAACCTCAAAATATTTGAAAATTAAATTTAGTGATATTAGGTCACGCATGCGTCAAGCGGCCGATGCTAATTGTTTACGTCTTTTTTGTATGACAGTGGTGACACCATGTGTCAATGTGCCCTAAGAAACATCTGAGTTTACTAACAATCGTGATCTGTCAAATAAAAAGTTACTAATTATTGAAACATTTGCCTCCCAGAAGTTACAATTCTACTTTCTTAACATTGTTAATGATAGAAACGAATAATAGACACATATAGAAGAAAACGGTAGGCCAAAGGATCAACGTTACTCTTGTAACGTTTACTCTTGTAACAGTGCAATCTCTAAAAAGAAGAAAAAATGTCGAATCCCGATTTGGATGATGGACTGAGCTCCATTTTCATACGTATCAAGGAGAGTTTATTCCAAAACTTAAAATCTGAAAATAAGAAAGATGTTATCGAATCTCTAGATGAATTTCTAAAATACGTAAGTCAAATTTTTAGTTTTATTTTACTTATGAATTGCATTATTGTTATCCAGTAAATGAAAAAGAATACAAACATTAAGAATCCAAATTCAAAAATGTCATTAATTAACTTCTATTTGCGCTGTCATTAAGTGATAAAAATTCATATTGGTAAACCGAAATTTGGATTCTTTATAGTGTATAAAATTTATTCAGGTAACTTTTTTACAAGATGGGATTTCCCAATGTATTATAAAGTTCGCAAAAGTATTAAATGTACTCTGCCGCAGCTTGGAAGAAAAGTCGTAACTCCATTTTTGTCAAAATTGAGATAAAAATATGTTTTTAATCAGCAAAATGAAATACATCATATTCAGAACACAAATATTATGATTATTTATTATAAATAATTTTAAAAAAAGTGATTTGAGTCTTATAAAAGTTAAATGTTTGAAAAGTCGAGAGAAAAAAGGGTCCAGTGTCAAATTTCTCGTTACTGACAGCTTCAATCTCAAAATGACACTTCGATGATGCGCATTTCAACTTCTTTAATTATACTAAACCTACATTGCCAGAATTGCTTATGTGTCGCTTTAATTCCTTCATTTATTTTCTTTACCTCCTTTTTGTTTACTACTTCTTTCAACTTTCCCATCCACCGATGACAGAAATGCAAATACTTATGTGCTAGCAATTCCTGACACTAACAATCGATTACAATCTTTCGCAGATTGTTATTTACGTACTGCTTTGCTTTGATAATTCTGTAATTCCATCGATCTTTCAATTTTTGTATTTATCATACAAAAATATCCACCGACAAGCCTTTAACAAATTAAAAATATTGGAAAAATGAGTAGAAAACTAAAATCTGGATGTAATATATAAAAATGAACAAAAACTGGAATTTGATGCAAAAGTTATAAAAAAGGTAGTGTTGAATGAAGAATAATATGACTACAAAAGTTACGTATGGAAAGATTATAACAAATCAGTTCGTGTAAGATTATGTGTGACATTTGTTTACCTGCCCAATGCGTTCTTATTTCAATTCATTCCGTGTTTCGTAAATAAATTTGTTGGATGGTCGAATCGTGTTTTAAAAGTAACTTTTCTTTTAACCTATCGACTGAAAAAATTATACTTTTTACCAAATTGTAAAATCCAGATTCAATCGCTCTATCTTTTATTGAAATATTTACCGAATCTATAAAACTTTTTTATTATTTGTAAAAATGATTCTTGTTCAGCTAAGCTATATCAAGTATATTATGCTCTGTTTAACTCAAGTATGTCTTATGCCATATTGCTCGATTGAAAAAATCCATATGGATTCCATATGGATTTATTTATGTGGATTTCATATGGATTTTCTACATGGACACTATAAGAGTTTTCTCGATGGATTCCATATAGATTTATCATGTGGATTCCATATGGATTTTCTAGATGGATTCCATATGGGTTTCATGTGGATTGGTGTGGATTCCATGTGGATTTATGGTGTGAATTCCATATGGATTTATCATGTGGATTCCATATGCATTTTGAATATCGATCAATGTGGATTCTATATGGATTTCTTGTGGATTGGCGTGGATTCTATGTGGATTTATGGTGTGAATTCCATATGAATCTTTTATGTGTATTTGATATGCATTTTCTATATGGATACTATGTATATGAATTTTCGATGTGGATTCCATATGGATTTCATGTGGATTCCATGTGGATTTATGGTGTGAATTCCATATGGATTTATCATGTGGATTCCATATGCATTTTGAATATCAATCAATGTGGATTTTATATGGATTTCATGTGAATTCCATGTGGATTTATGGTGTGAATTCCATACGGATTTATCATGTGGATTCCATATCCATTTTGAATATCAATCAATATGGATTTTATATGGATTTCATGTGGATTCCATGTGGATTTATGGTGTGAATTCCGTATGGATATTTTATGTGGATTTCATATGCATTTTGTATATAGGTCATTGTGGATTCTATATGGATTTTCTTCATAAATTCTATGTGGATTCCACATGGATTGTCTACATGGATTCTACTATGTATTTTCGATGTGGATTAAATACTCGAAATACTCGGTCCAATATTATTTATTTATTTTTATTGTTAATACAACAGAAAATAATTCAATACATTACTCTCTGTAATTGTGTATTGTTTACACAATCGCGTGTGTTAGCAAATTTATCTACACTGTGCCTCTTTACATACGAAAAAATATAATCTTGTGTACATTTCTGTTCGCATATACTAAGCATTGTGCAATACGTCATGGTTCGACTGCTAGATGCCTTATGGCCAAAATAAAAATAATTTCTATAACGGGAGACGTGGGCTCAAATGTGGAATCTACAAGGCATCAATCTAGAAAATCCATCTAATATTAATATTAAGCAATTGCTATTGGTTATGAATGTTAGCGACATTATCATAGCATTAAATAAAATAATAACGATGGCTGACATTTATTTCCACACCAGAAATCTACATGAAATCCGTATAAATCAACATAGAATCTATATAGAAAATCCATATATAATTCACATAAAAACTCCATATGGAATCCACACAGGAAATCCACGTGGAATCCATAGAAAAATCCATATGGAATCCACACAAATTCACGTAGAATCTATGTAGAAAATCTATATAGATTCCACATAAAAAATCCATATGGAATCCACACAAATCCACGTAGAATCTGTGTAGAAAATCCATATATAATTCACATAAAAAATCCATATGGAATCCACACTAGAAATCCGCATGGAATCCACACAAATTCACGTAGAAAATCCATATAGAATCCACATAAAAAATCCATGCAGAATCCACATAAAAAATTTATATGAAATAAACACAAATCCATGTAGAATCTGTGTAGAAAATCCATGTAGAATCCACATAAAAAATCCATATGGAATCCACACAAATCCACATGGAAATCCATATGGAATCCACATTGATTTTTTGAAGTCCATGGACTGGGATGGTGCATGCAGTAGTATAATTAAACGTTTAGAAATATTACAGAAAAAACGCAATCAATCGAATATTAGGCGTAACAAATACCTATCCGGCCAATTTATTATTTAAAAATGAAAAAATGTTAGACATAAAAAACACTTTTTTACAAGCGATAATATATGTGATTAAACAAACAATTATAGAAGCAGAGCATCAATATAATACTCGTGATAAACGTAGTGAAATATTGGGCGAAGAGCTTACAATGATATTGGATGCAAATGTCTTAACATATTACCTTTACAAATTAGGAACTCAAAGAACAAAATTAATTACATAAAGAAAGGAATAGTAAAATTCCTGAGTGAAGTTAAAACAAGCGAGCTTATAAATTTAATTGATGTGCCGTATATTCAAATACTCTTCAAGTAGAACCATCCAAACCTCTTTATTTTAAAATTATATTATCTTTGATTGTTTTACTTTTAATTTTAAAGATTGTATTTGGGGTTGCGAACAAGTATGTATTGTACTTTTGCGAGAATGATTGTTTGATCGAGTGGCAAGGATTTATGCTATTCCGTCAACAAAATTTGTATTTTATATACCTGAATAAATTTGTATTGTATTCGTAGAATACATAAAAAGCTAAATCGTTACTTGCCTTTTTTTTTATCAGTATTAACAAAAATAAGCGTAAAAATATTTCATTAACGTTAATTAAAATATAAGTAAACACTTTCGGCGCATATTTCAGGACATAATCAATTTGCTTCATTGTAACTGAATTCATTTCTGTGAAAACAATTTATTTTGATCACTTTTAATTCTTAAAAATTTCTGATTTATTGTCGCAGAGTGTAAAGGAAATGGAATTCGATTCCCTAAATAAAGACAACTTGCGTGAAGAAGTCTGGGGATCGATATTTCAATTGTTAACGGAGGAGACTTACCAAACTCACCATGAAAAGTGTCTAATGGTATTACGGATACTTGGGTAATATATTTTAACATTATGTGCTATAAACATAGGATGAGCGATTACGACTAAAAATCATATGTTCTTAATTTCAGCCGAGATAAGACGGGCTTAGATGAAATAGTTACTTTAGATAGACTTAACATAGTTCTAGCGAAAGCGGGATTGAGTAAGATTGAATCGACAGAAATTGTAACATCTGGTAATACCATTTATAGATTTAAAATTTTCCTAGTGAAAAAATATTGCTGAAAAAATAATTAAATTTGCTGAAACGATCAATTAAGCTAAATTTTGCTGAAATTCAATTTAAATTAATATCGAAATTGGGACTCCATTTCAGTATGTAAGTTTTGATATTTTCAGACAAATTCAGAATAAATTTCAGTAAAATGTTATTAAAAATTGCTGAAATTACATTAACATGTTAAAAACTGAAAAGTTAATGAAAAAAACTACATTTTACTGAAATAGATAGAAGCCACAATACAAATTTAGAGCCTATTTTTTTTTAACTTTCGGTTATTTTCAGAAAATTTCAACAAATTGCTTTTCGCACAAATACTGAAAGTTACTGAATTTTTCTAAATTTCTCTAAAAATATTCTATAACAATTAGTAATTTGTTATTACATTTTTTCAGATAATTTCGTGTATTTTTAGCATTATTCAGAAACTTTGTATAATGTTCTTAGGAAATGATTAATAATTACAAATTTATCCCTCAATGTTTCCAAAAAACTGTTAATAATACAGATTTCGTATTCGAAATTGGAACTTGTATAAAGTAATACTTGGGTATTTATACCGAGTAAAATAATACAGCAATATGTACCTTGCTGAAATGAACTCGAAATTTTACTAAAAACAATGTGAAGTATTTCTCTAGAAAATATTAAGATTGTATTAAATTTCCTGAATGCCATTAAATTAATATGAAAATTGGTGTTGTAGAAGGTTTTTAAAGTCTCAGTCAATTTTAACCAAATTTATTAACTTTATTGAAAGACATTCATAATTATTTGTATGAAAATTGTAAGAAGAAATCTGACCAATTTCTTAATAATTGTTCCAGATAACATTTCATTAGAATTTACAGAAATATTAGTCAAATTTAAAAAATGTACGAAAATCTATAATCAACTAAGTTCCTGAATGTTCTAAAATACCAATTTTTATATTAATTTAGCAAAATTCAGACAAATTCAGTACAATTCCAGAATTTTTAAATGAAATAGCTCAGAATAATACTTAGTAAAATTAAGATAAATATTGAGTTCAACAATATCACTACATTTTGTCGAATTACATTATCCTGAAAACAATAGTTCCAATGTCAATATTAAATCAGTATTATTAAGAGATTTTCAGTAATTTTCAATAAAAGATACATTAGAATTTTCAGTGGAATTCAGGGAAATATCAGCTTATTTCATGAAACTTACTACATTTTTATAAAGTAATTGAGTGTAATTCAGGAAAATTCAGAATAATTTTAGTATTTTTCAGAGAAATATTTTAGTAACATTCAGATAAATATTTCAGTAAAATTCAGATAAATATTCAGTATATTTCAACAATGTTACTGCAATTTGCTGAAAGTCTCTGAAATATCATGAACATACTAGTCCCAATTTCGGTATTAAATCAGTATTTTTTAAAGATTTTCAGGAACACATTTTCAGTACTTTTCAGCAATATTTTTCCACAAGGGTTATATTAACCCATTAACGCCTGAAATGGTATTTTTTATACTTCATTTTCAATCAAGTATTTCGTACAAAAATCGAACTTGAAAACATTTGAAAGATATCCTATTGTTTTTGAGGTCGCTCTTCAAGATCTCGAGGTCAAAATTGAGTTTCAGCCATCAGGAATTCCAATATGGCGCCGAATTTTTTAAAAAATTCCAAAAAATTTGGAATTTTTTATTCCTATCAATTTTTTTCGAGCTATTAGAATATTGGAATTCTATTGGAACCGTGCATAATGGTGCATAAAACAGTTGAATTTTAAGACAAATTTTTATACACCACATCATTGTAACGACCTCAAAATGGCGTCAACAATGAAAATTTCTTTGAAAAATTTCTGAACGTTCTAACTCAAAAATTACGTGCTGTTATAAAAAAATGCTAAGAATGAAAAGTTCTTAGAATTAATCGAGAAATATAGTGGAATTTTTTCAAATTTTTGTGATGACATTTTGAGACATTTTTTTCAACATTTTTTTCAAAATCATAATTTATTCATGAAAAATTCTGAAAAAAATTTGGTGTATTCTCTGATGAATACTAAGAGTTATTTGTTCTTTGCAATTTTTTCAAAAAAATAAACTATAATATTTGAAATTCATTTCCTCGAAAACTAAAAACTTTTTGAAAAAATTGCAAAAATTCATCAGAGAATACACTAAATTTTTTTCAGAATTTTTTGTAAATAAATTACAATTTTGAAAAAAATGTTGAAAAAAAATTTCTCAAAATGTCATCACAAAAATCTGAAAAAATTCCACTATATTTCTCGATTAATTCTAAGAACTTTTCATTCTTAGCATTTTTTTATAACAGCACGTAATTTTTTAGTTAAAACGTTCAGAAATTTTTCAAATAAATTTTCATTGTTGACGCCATTTTGAGGTCGTTAGAATGATGTAAGGTATAAAAGTAAAATTGTTTCTTAAAATTCAACTATTTTATGCACCATTATACAAGGTTTCAATAAAATTTCAATATTCTAATAGCTCAAAAAAAATTGATAAAAATAAAAAATTCCCAATTTTTTGGAAATTTTTTTAAAAGTTCGGCGCCATATTGGAATTTCTGATGGCTGAAACTCAATTTCGACCTCGGAATCTTGAAGAGCGACCTCGAAAACAATAGGATACGTACCTCTCAATTGTTTTCAACTTTTGATACGAAATACTTGATTGAAAATGAAGTATAAAAATTGTCATTTCAGACGTTAATGGGTTAAAACAAATTTTCTTTGTGAGAATTAAACGTAATACTATGTTTCCAGTTACAATCGAAGCTTTGAAATTACTATGCAACTTGCTATATAACAGTACCAAAGTTCAAAATATTATTATGGAGACTGAGTGCATCGCATGCATTATGAATCGCATAAATAAATACGACAAAGACACTTCCCATCACTTGAAACTTTTTGATTCGAAAATCATTTTTCTAATCACTGCCCTCAATATGTCTGCAAGAAACATAGTAAAATATGACCACAAAGGAGATGAAATTTTTATTGATCTATTGGATAAACTAGTACCAATAACTTGCAACGAAAGACCTCCGATTCCGGTAATATATTTTATTTATTGAATTTATTTCCTATAATCTTAATAATTCATGTTTAAATAAATGTAGGACAACGATGTATTGGTTGCATGCGAAGTTTTGAAAGTTTTATTTAACCTCTTCATAAGTACAAAAGACTGTACAGTAGAGGAAGAAGAAAGGTACGAGAATCTTCTCGACATCTTAAGGAAATTATTACTTTGTAAAAACGATCAAATGCAAGACAAGCTGCAGAGGTACGAATATTAATCTTTTATTATTTTCATTGAAATTACATCGTAATATTTTTACAGCAATATTGTTAATTTATTAACCATATTACCGTACAAGAGCTGCTCCATGTTATTTCCAGTATCGGAAACTAAAAATGCCGATATGTTTCAAGATATGAATATGTCGGCAATTGCAGAACTTTTAAAATTTCTCGATAGTAAGTTAAGCGGTAAGGGTTCTGAATTACCAGAAAATCTTTCACCGATACTTACTGCGTTAATCAAACTGTCCAAGAATGCGAGATTTATTCGTAAATATATCAGATTGCAGGTAATAAAATTACTTATGGGGACCATCTCAATTAGAACCAGAAAATTTAGTCGTGTAATATTTCTTTAAGCTCTTTTAAAATTAAAGAACCCTTTGTGCTCGACTCTGGAATGTTCCTCAGGAACTGCAGTCAGAAAAATAGTTGAAATTACCATTTTTTTACTAAAGTATAGGTAGGTAATAGTTAAAATAATTATTCTGAAATAGTAAAGTTTAACTATTGTTTCATGATTCAAAATGCTACTTATCATAATAGACAAATAGACTCAACTATTTTGAAATAGTCATTTCAGAAAATTACTACCTTCACTGAGAGAAATTGTATAAGAAATAGTTTTAAAAACTTCGTTCTTTATTTAAGGTAAACAAGGAAACAAAGAGAAAAACAAAAAATCGTGATGATTCGTACTTTTTTTTATTTCTTTAACACATTTCGCAAGATTTGTAGAACTTTTTCTATTTGATTGCCATCTTCTAGCCAATTTAATTTAAAAACGGGTTAACCATCGACTAAAGTAACGACAAAATTCGTTAATCGTTACTGATAACACTGGTCAACACGAAAATTAAGTAAATAAATAAAATTAATAAAATAAATTTTTTGAATCAATAAAATTAAAATTATTAAAATTACAATTCATCAGAGATGCGCATACACTTTTCTGACGTATTTTTGTGCGCTGACCCAAATTCGTTTATAGAATTTTTCCATCACCCTCCATTTTCGAGATAACCGCCATTTTGTATTTTTTTCCAAATTCGTTTCTTCCGGAATTTTTTTCTCTGCAATAGAACATGATAACACATCCCCACAAAAGAAAACGAAAGTCCGGATCTGGAGGTCAGACAATGTCTACGATATGTTTTTTGGGTCGCTGAATCTGAATCCGAACTCCATTTAACCCCATCACGTCAGGTTTTGGACATAACCTCAAAAAACCTAAAAAAAATCCTATAATTCAACCTTAAAATGTTAAAATAAAGAATAATTTGGGCTTGGAAGTCCATGCCTCGTTTCCGTTAAGGTTTTTTTGGGTCGCTGAAACCATATCCGAAGCGTTTAAAATTGCGGCTTCGCAATCGCCAATCGTATGACTTCCAGGTTACAATTTACCTTTATTCTAACATTTTGGATTCGATTTTTGAGGTTATGTCAAAAGACTTACCTGGTGAGGTTGAATGAACTTCGGATTCAATTTCAGTAACCCCGAAAACATAATGGAAACATGGTATGCCTTCCAGGCCTGAATTTTTCTATATTTTCATATTTTAGAGTTGATTTTTAGATTTCTTTTTGAGGTTACGTCAATAACTTATTGTGATGGGGCTGAGTGGGCTTCGGATATGGTTTCAGCGACCCAAAAAAACCTTAACGGAAACGAGGCATGGACTTCCAAGCCCAAATTATTCTTTATTTTAACATTTTAAGGTCGAATTATAGGATTTTTTTTAGGTTTTTTGAGGTTATTTCCAAAACGTGACGTGATGGGGTTAAATGGACTTCGGATTCAGATTCAGCGACCCAAAAAACATGCCAAAAAATCACGAAAAAAAAAACAAAAATTGTGGAATTATTAGAATAAAAAATATGTATAACTTGAAACGTTTTCTGGAAGTAATTGTCCGTAAAATGAGAGGCCGTACGTTTAATTATCATGTTCTATTACAGAGAAAAAAATTCCGGAAGAAACGAATTTGGAAAAAATACAAAATGGCAGATATCTCGAAAATGGAGGGTGATGGAAAAATTCTGTAAACGAATTTAGATTCAGCGCACAAAAATGCGTCAGAAAAGTGTATGCGCATTTCTGATGATTTCCCAAAGACAAATTTTGTTGACCAGTGTAATTAGTAACGACGTTACTAATGAAGAAAAGTAACGCCGGTACTCAATTCGATATAAAAATAGTGACGCGTTACTTCCGAACCCTTGATAAAAGAATCCCAGCAAACGAAAATTCATTGAAATTCATTGAGTGATTTTAAATGAATCTCAATAGATTTGAATTTGTTTTCTTAATAACTAAATATAAATAGAAATCTATTCAACAGAGCTGTAATCAATGATTTTTTATTGTTTTAAAATCATTGACTTCAGTATATGCTTATTATATTATTGAAATTCATTCAATTTCGCATTTTTTAATCATTTTGTATTAACAGAAGGTTGTACATTTTATATATTAATTTTTCTAATTATTTATTATTACATTATGTTAGATCTTGTCAGATAGGAAGGAAGTATTATTGCTAACACTTAAATTGTAGTAATTTTCTAGTACCATGGTGTTTTTCAAGATGTAAATCTGGCAAAATACCTGAAAAAGTTGGAGTAATTTATATTTATTAATTAAAATCTTTTAGAGTATTCAAAATGAATGGATAGTTAATTATTACAGGACAACAAATTTAATGATTTTGAATCGAAAAAAAAAATTGATGAAATCTAATCGGTTATTACCAATAGCACAGTTGGGAGGTAAATGATTTTGAATGAAAATAAAATATTTAAATGAAACATTCGTTCAAAAAATACCAAAAAGTTGTTTTTTTTTAGTAATTTTTGACGAGGAATTCAAAGATAGTATAATAAAAATTGTAAAAAATGACCCAAAGCAATTTTTCCTCGAGAAGAAATGGAATTTTTTAAAATCCATACGTAATTATTTCGGAAATACGTTTTTCTGTTCACCAAACTTTTTTTGAATGTTTAAATTAATTTAGAGGATTTTAATGAGTGAAAGAAATTCGTTCTTGAGTAACTTTTGACTCGGAAGTCAGTGGTGTTGGAATAAAAAATGTAAAAAATTTGTTTTTTAAATTTAATTTCTTTAAATCCATCCGTAATTTTAAAAAAATGTGTTTTTATGTTCACCGAAATTTTGGAAATTTTTAAATCAATTTAGAAGAAAGTAGTAATGAAAAAATCGAAATTAAAAATTACTGAATCGAATTTTCAAAATTTGAGTTTCATAAAGGCAATTCTAACAATTTTTTACGATCTCTTAAAAAAGATCAAAGAAATTTGTCGAGAATTGACCGAGAATTTTCTCCAATATCGAAAAATCATGTATTGCAGAAAATTCTCGGCTAATTCTCTTTAATTGTTTTTGATTCTTTTTAGAAGATAGTAAACAATGGTTAGAATCGCCTTTATGAAGCCCGAATTTTTAAAAAATGTGTCAGAACGTTTTAATTTACATTTTTTAGCTTTGATTACTACTTAATGGTACCTTTAACCCTTTTTATGCCAAAAGGCCAAAATTATTTTGTGATTTTCAAGTGAATATTTATCTGTGTAATCATAAGCACAAAAATTTCAAAACATTATTTTCTGACGTAATTTTGTCCGTACTTTTCAAAGCTGCTATTAGTTTTGTTCTATGACGTTTGATTTTTTCAAAATGGCGGCTAATTTACGAAAAAACGTAATTTTAAACATTTTTTTAATGGTTTAACGTAATGGCTAATAATGTTCCTGTTATCGGATCGGCACAAGTGTGTAGATCCTGTGGAATAATCACCATAACTAAAATTTAAGAGACGCTGTATGTCAAAATTCAAAATGGCCGATCCAATATGGCGGCTTTTACACACATTTTTTACGTTTTTTTTTTCATTTTATTTTATATTTTTAATCCATGACATTTACTTTTTCAATAGATTTATTATATTTATCTCAGTTTGATATGGATTACGAAAGAAAATAGAAAATTTTCCACTATTTTTAATTCCATATCATCTTGTATTGTTATTTTCTTGTATAATCGTTATCAAATTGAGATATACATAATAAATCTATATTATAAGAAAAATATAATATTTTCAGCCATTTTGAATTCCATATCATCTTGTATTGCTATTTTCTAGCATAATCGGTATCAGACTGAGATAAATATAACGAAACTATTCAAAAAGTAAGAGTCAAGGACTAAAAACATATAAAAGATTGAAAAAACATTAAAAATTGCGTGTAAAAGCCACCATATTGAATCGACCATTTTTAATTTTGTCATTCTGCGTCGCTTTCGTGCCCATCCGACAACGGGAACATTATTAGCCAGTACGTTAAACAATTAAAAAAATGTTAAAAATCACGTTTTGTTGTAAATTAGCCGCCATTTTGAAAAAATCAAACGTTATACAACAAAACTAATAGCAGATTTGATAAGTGCGGACAAAAATACGTCAGAAAATATGGTTTTGAAGTTTACTATCTTCTAAAAAGAATCAAAAACAATTAAAGAGAATTAGCCGAGAATTTTCTGCAATACATGATTTTTCGAGATTGGAGAAAATTCTCGGTCAATTCTCGACAAATTTCTTTGATCTTTTTTAAGAGAGCGTAAAAAATTGTTAGAATTGCCTTTATGAAACTCAAATTTTGAAAATTCGATTCAGTAATTTTTAATTTCGATTTTTTCATTGCTACTTTCTTCTAAATTGATTTAAAAATTTCAAAAATTTGGGTGAACATAAAAACACATTTTTTTAAATTACGGATGGATTTATAGCAATTAAATTTAAAAAACACATTTTTTACATTTTTTATTCCAACACCACTGACTTCCGCGTTAAAAATTACTCAAGAACGAATTTCTTTGACTCATTAAAATTTGCTAAATTAATTTAAACATTCAAAAGAAGTTTGGTGAACAGAAAAACATATTTCCAAAATAATTACGGATGGATTTTACAAAATTCCATTTCTTTTCGAGGAAAAAATTGTTTTGGGTCATTTTTTACAATTTTTATTATACTATCTTTGAATTCCTCGTCAAAAATTACTAAAAAAAAACAACTTTTTGGTATTTTTTTAACGATTGTTTCATTTAAATATTTTATTTTCATTCAAAATCATTTACCTCTCAACCTTGCTATTAGTAATGACCGATTCGATTTCATCAGTTGCATTTTCATCTAATTTTTTTTTCGATTCATTTTCAAATTCATTTGCTGTAAATAGAACTATTTTTCCATTGCGATTCATTGAACTTACAATTATTCTATTCGCACGTTTCAATTGAAATTCATTCAACGACATCATTTCTTCATTCCACTATTTTCCAGGGTTGGGTAAGTTAACTTTTTGTTTTAACTTAGTTAAGTTAAAGTTAACTCCATAAAATATTAACTAAGTTAAGTTAAAAGTTAATACGTTATTTACTTAATTGAAATAGAAATTAAGTTAACTGGTAAAAAAGTTAAAAGTTAAGTTAAAAGTTAAAAATTAAAAAAATAAAAGTTAAAAAGTTAAAAGTTAAGTTAAAAAGTTAAGTTAAAAGTTAAATTAAAAGTGAAAAGTTAAAATTTAAGTTAAAAGTTAAGTTAAAAGTTAAAAGTTAAGTTAAAAGTTAAGTTAAAAGCTAAAAGTTAAAAGTTAAAAATTAAAAAAAAAACTTAATTAAGTTAAGTTAAAAGTTAATGATCTAAAAAGTAACTAAGTTAAGTTAAAATTAATTAATTTTTTAACTTTTAACTTAACTTTTAACTTTTCCACTACCCAACCCTGCTATTTTCCCATTCAAAATCATTAAATCGAAGAACTTTTTATGAGCCATTAACCATTAAAAATCATTGAAACACATTTTCTCATTGAAATTCATTGCAGAAGATTAGAAAACGAATTCAGAAGTGATGCAGTGAATGAATTTCAATGGATCTTCAATGAATTCTTCGAGTCTTGAAATTTGGTCAAAGTACTTTAGAAATACAAAAAAAAACTTTTTTTCTTACAGTTCTAATTGAGTTGGACCCCTTAACCTCTTAAATGTCTAAGTATTATTAAAAACTGCGACAAATTTTAGGTACTGCCACCATTAACAGAAGTAAAGAAACGTCCTGAAGAAGGAACATCCCTCCGAGCTAAACTCTGTCGATTACTCACATCGGTTTGTACCGAAATACAAACTTTGGTAGCAGAATTCATATTTGTTTTATGCAAAGAAAATGGTAAATTCTACAAAACATATTTTAAATACATCATCTAATTTATTTTACTTTTAGTTAATCGAATGGTAAAGTACACCGGATATGGAAATGCAGCAGGAATGTTTGCTAACAAAGGCTTATTAGGACTGAGTAGTTCCGGAGTAGTTTATTCGTCAGAATCCGAAGACAGTGAAACCGAAGAATACGAAAAATATAAAGATCAGTAAGTTTCAACTTCAATATTTAAACTTTATTTTACTAATTTTTAATTTTGATAGAATCAATCCGGTAACTGGATTTTATGAAGGACCAAAGACGAATCCTTTGGAAGGTATGAGCGAAGAACAAAAGGAATACGAAGCTATGAAACTATTATCACTAGTCGACGAATTGACAAAGTAAGTACATCCCTTCTTACTTGTGAATATGGGTGAATATACAATTGTTGGGTAACTTTTAGGGATATTTTGTTTACTATTGTTTTTAAATCCAATTTCTACAAATTCAGGTATTTAAGATAGCTTACTTAATAAATATATTGCTTGTAAACGGGCCAGTCATTTTTTTAAGTAGATTCCGAGATATTTTAATTTTTTTTAAATAGAACTGATGGGGATAACAGAGTACTAATAAAATATACACAACTTCGAAGGAAATGTTATGCGCTTCATTAAAACGTAGAATCATTCTCTTACTATCTACCCACCCAGCAAACGAAAATGGATTAAAATAAATTGAAAATCTGAATTTTTTTGAATCCGGATTCTTAATTCCGTGTAAAGAATTTAAATAAATTAGAATGTTCAGGGTTAAATAATTTTCTATTCATACTGGGTAATTGAAGCGTATAATCATTTTGCATTGAAAAACATTCAAAATATCAATTAATCTCTATCAACGAAGTGAACATAACCTTAAAATGGCAGCAAACGAATATGGATTGGAACCCAGCAAACGAAAAAGTATTCAGAAGCATTGAAATTTTCAATACTTCTGAATGATATTTCTTAATCCTTGTAAAAATATTGGGAAGGATAGAATTGTTCCTACCGAATCCTATGAAATTCAAAACTGATAGGAATTTTGTTTAATTCTTTTCATTCTTTCTCTTTTTATTATAAAATTTTATTAAAAAATTAAATTGAAAAATTAATATTGTTTATTTAACTTAATGATACTTATTTTTTATTTTTATTTTAATAACTTAATTATTTGTGAAGAAAATCTGTTCTCGGGCGGTCACTATCCACCTACTGTTCTCCAAGTAAGTAAGTCACCTATCCTCCACTGCTGACGATCACTGTTTAACACGTAATTCGATATTTATGGATACATAATATTTTGTTTTGACGCTTTCTAGTTTTAATTATATATTCACTTTTTTCGGAATTATACAACACGTACAAAAGGATAATTAAAATGACGAAGCTCACATTATTAAATATTAAAAGAATTGTCGTGAATAGATTCTCGTATCGAGGAATTCCCTTCATTTATTTCATTCGGTATTGATTTCAATACATACAAAAATCGGCAATTCCGCACACTAAACTGAAATGAATTCCTCTACAATATTTCTGCTAATAATTGGATTATATACAAGAGAAGGTTGCCTATTCTGTTAAAAGAATAAAAATTAATCTGATTTTGAAAGAAATACACAATTATTGAAAGATTGTCTTTTTCCAATTCTACGTCCTGAATTCAAATAAATTGACATAACCTCTCATTTTACGAAGGATTCAATTGAATCTCAAATAACATTGGCGAATTCTATTTATTGGAATTGAAATCAATAGACTACAACTTCCATCTTGTAATTGATTTCACTGAATACAAATCGAAGCAGGGCAATCCATGTACAGGAATACAAACTGCCCAGTAAACGAAAATGGATAGAAATTTACTAAATCAACAATCCGGATTGTTGATTTTAGCACATCTATTTCAATTCTGAATTCGTTTGTATTCCTGTACATGGATTGCCCTGCTTCGATTTGTATTCAGTGAAATCAATTACAAGATGGAAGTTGTAGTCTATTGATTTCAATTCCAATAAATAGAATTCGCCAATGTTATTTGAGATTCAATTGAATCCTTCGTAAAATGAGAGGTTATGTCAATTTATTTGAATTCAGGACGTAGAATTGGAAAAGAAAATCTTTCAATAATTGTGTATTTCTTTCAAAATCAGATTAATTTTTATTCTTTTAACAGAATAGGCAACCTTCTCTTGTATATAATCCAATTATTAGCAGAAATATTGTAGAGGAATTCATGTCAGTTTAGTGTGCGGAATTGCCGATTTTTGTATGTATTGAAATCAATACCGAATGAAATAAATGTGTGGAAGGGAAATCCTCGATACGAGAATCTATTCACGACAATTCTTTTAATATTTAATAATGTGAGCTTGGTCATTTTAATTATTCTTTGTTATTAAATAATGGATATAACTTTTTTCTAAATAGGCGATTATCACTTTAATACGCATAACACATAAAATATGATAAATAACCAATTATTTAAAAATATTAATATTATGAGAAAATATTTTTTCCGGGTTTCGTTAGAAAGTTAAGTTTAATTGTATGATAATTTTTCAATTATTTATGACCCACTTTCCTTATTTTAAATTAAAAGCCTGCTTTTTAAATTTATTTTAAGGGGGTTTTAAAATCGTCGCTTGATAAGATAGTAATCTACTCTTAAGATCTCTTAAAAAACATAGCAAAGAAATTAATTGAGAATTGACCGAGTACTTTCGGAAATAAGTAAAAATCATTTATATCCGAAAATGCTCGGTCAATTCTCAATTAATTTCTTTGGTACTTTTTGGTATAGTGATTATAATTACTTGTACGGAACCCAAATTTTTAAAAATCGATTCAGTCATTTTTAATATAGATTTTTGAGCGTAGATTACTACCTTATCAACTGATGACCTTCCCCAACTCTTTTATGAAAGAATGGAAAATCAGAATTCGAAAGAATTCAAGATTTCAATGTATTCCCATCCATATATTCGTTTGCTGCCATTTTAAGGTTATGTTCACTTCATTGATAGAGATTAGTTGATATTTTGAATCTTTTTCAATGCAAAATGATTATACGCTTCAATTGCCCAGTATGAATAGAACATTATTTAACCCTGAACATTCTAATTTATTTAAATTCTTTACACGGAATTAAGAATCCGGATTCAAAAAAAAATCAAATTTTCAATTTATTTTAATCCATTTTCGTTTGCTGGGTAGTAATGGCACATATCTTTTCAATATCAAATCACTTAAATAACTATTATAACTTATAATAATATGAGGTAGTTTAACTAAACAGTACGCATTTTCTAAGTAATCGAGGAACAATCGAAACAAAACTATCTCAGTCTTAAATTTACCAATTAACGTGAACTTAATAATAATTATATAATATAATTATTATTGTATCCTCTGGCGCAATAACAAAGGACTGACGAAAAAGACCTGAATTTGAGGTTATAATTAAAACTAATGTTTCTTTTGACATTTTGGAATACCGAGAAGTTACATTTTAACAAATCGCAGTTATCTGTGCATAAATTAAAATATAACATAAACTTCCCAAAAAATACCGTCTCACCACAGTACAGTAGGACCTGTTTTATTCTAATTGTCCAGCCTCTCTTATTCTAATCGTTCCCCCACAAGTCTTCTCCCACTATCACACGAAAAGTCAACAAAAAATATTGTCCACGAATCACCCCGGTAAACATGTCGTCACAGCGACATTTATGTAACGTTATATTTAGGGTGAATGTCCTACTTCAAAAACGTTTCAGATGTGACGTTCTTTTTTTAAATTGTCAATTTAGAGCAGATAAATATGAAAGAAGTAAATTATTGTAATCTTACATTTTAGACAATTATATATACTAGAAAGTGGACATAGAGTAATTTCATTTTTTCTTATTTATAACCTCTAAATTGACAATTTAAAAAAATAACGTCACATCTGAAACGTTTTTGATGTAGGACATTCACTCTAAATGTAACGTTACATAAACGTCGCTGTGACGACATGTTTACCGGGACAAGCTCGAAAACAAAGTAAGTGGGGGTAAGGGGAAAATTAGAATAAGAGAGGTCCTACTGTACTGACATTTTGGCTGGATCGGCACGTATGGTAACACTGGTAAACACAACTCTAGCATTGAGACAGTAATGCATGGTGGCCACCGTCAGGGAAAACCGGGAAATCAGGGAAATGTCAGAGAATTTCAAAATTGGTCAGGGAATCAGGGAAAAGTCAGGGAATTTCAAAATTGGTCAGGGAAAAAGTAAATTGTAGACAAATCTTTAAAAAATGAAAAACATTATTTAACAAAAAATCGCACAATTTCATATTCAGAAAAATGCTTTATTTATCGTGTTTCGCATAAAATTCATTTAAATGATTTTAAATGCTTTCTCACAAATTTAAACAAATATTGACGTTTTTTATCAATAACATATTTCAGTTTTGAACATTTTCGACAGATTTCACCAAAAACCAACAATTTTGAGAAAAAAAAAATCTTAAATTAAATATATTTGTGGCACTGCTCAGTTTTAAACGTTCTGGTACATTGCAACAAAAATAAACACGTTTAACAATAACACATTTCGGTATTGAATATATTCTAACAGATTTGAATAAAATTTCATAGTTTAACAAAAATAAATGCAAACAATTTTACATTTAAAGATATTTATCTTTCTATAAAGATACTTTACAGAATATTTCAAAAATATTTGCCATACTAATTCTCTATTTAAACAAATATTTATATAAATAAAACCTTTTGAAAATGATAGAAAACTTTCATACATTTTTTTAAATCTTCAAAAATCTTTTAAATTGCATAAAAAGGCTAAAAATCGTAGAAAAATTTTTAAAATGTTGAAAACAGCACAAAACTCCCAAATTTTGAGAATGTTAATTTGTTTAAATGATTATTTTACCATTTCTATTTTAAGTAGTTGATATTTGTCCAATAGTATTTGAAAAATATAAAATTTATGGCAATTTTTTGTTATTGTCAACATTCGTAAGAATTTTGACAATACTTTGAATATACTGTCCAAAATTGCCTAAATTCCAAAATTTATCAACATTTATAATTATTGTCTAACATATTACCGCAGAACTTGACATTTTATAACAAATTTTGACAAAGAACCCCCAACAAATTTTCTACTATTATTTTGAATTAAACACGAAAAAATCCGCAGGAATATGATTTTTTTTCTGGATTTTTATAGATAATATGTTTTCGAATATACTACTCGTTGTTGATTGAAAAAATAAAGAATTTATTGAAAATGTGTAGCTGTTTTTAAAACATTTTTATCCGTATTGTTTATTTTTAATAGATATCATTAAAATATTGGTCAGGGAAAAATCCAGGAAAAGTCAGGGAATTTTTTTCAGAGAAAAAAGCGGCCACCATGTAATGGTATCCGTCAAACGGGGCCATCTGCAGTTAACGTTACTACCAACAATGAAATTTAACATGGATTTGACTTTGAATCGGTGATATTTTGCGAGGATTTCCAATTCGAACAACACACAAAGGACTGACGAATAAAACTGAACACAAAGTTTCCTATTTTTATTAAACAATGGCGAGAATATTATGTTATGAATTTAGGGGGGGAGATTAATTAATACATCAGAGATTGTTGTGAAATAGTAAGTTTTCTTAATTTAAAGGTAATGTTTAACACACAGGCATTTGATTGCACGTCTTTGGGTTTATGACATGCCAAAAAACTGACGTTTTGGGAACATTTATTGCTTTTTTACAAACTTTTATTTCAAACAAATAGCTTAACTTGGGTCACCAAATAAAATACAATTGTTTTAAAATAAAATATTAAAAAGATATCACAACACTTCATTCCTACTGACTGATGACATTGAGTTACCCATTACAGTAGTCCTTCCCTTATTCTAATTTTTTCTTTTCTCATATTCTAATATTTCCCCTCACGCGTTCTCCCCACCGTACCTACTACAGTACTCCTTCCCTTATTCTAATTTTTTCTCTTCTCCTATTCTAACATTTCCCCTCACGCGTTCTCCTTACTGACGTGTGTCAAAAGGAGACAAAAGTGAGACTACAAATCTAAGTAGTGGGGGAGAGCGGAAAATTAGAATAAGGGAAGAAGGCCGCCATCTTGCCTGACTGGACAAATTAGAATAAGGGAAGGACTACTGTACAGTGGCCCTCCCCGTATTTTAACTGCGTCCATTATTTTAAATATTTTTCGTCTCTTATGTTAACTTCTTCCCCTCATGAGTTCTCCCACCATTCGCCATTTGAAAGTGTTCAAAATGCTTGCGCATACAGTTGAAGAAGGACGCCACTATATCTCCTTCTTTGTTTTTATTCTTTCATACTGCCAGTGGTGGGGATGAAGGGAAGAAGCCGCCATCTTCCTTGACTCGAAAAGTTAAAATAAGGGGAGGGTCACTGTACTTTCCTTCGAAGCACATATGACACATAACTGCGCATGCGCTGCGAAAAAGAAAGAGAGAGAACAAGCGAAACAGCAAACGTTTAGTGGGAGAGAGGGGGGAATTAGAATAAGGGAAGAAGGCCGCCATCTTGCCTGACTGGACAAATTAGAATAAGAGAAGGATTAATGTATTTGTAGAACTACAGTAAGACCTCTCTTATTCTAATTAATAAAGTTTTTCAAGATGGCGTCGACCTCTCTTATTCTAATTTTCTCCTTACCCCCACTTACTTTGTTTGCGAGCTTGTGATTCGTGGACAATATTTTTCGTTGACTTTTCGTGTTATAGTGAGAGAAGACTTGTGGGGGAACGATTAGAATAAGAGAGGCTGGACAATTAGAATATGAAAGGCAATTAGAATAAGAGAGGTCCTACTATACCCATATGTTTAATTTAAATGTTATTTTTAGGAAGGGAGTTATACATCCTTGCCGTATTGGTGAAGATGGTAAGCCGAAGCCAATCGAACATGTACTGGAATTACAGGAACAATTGCCGAAACACCAACCAAATGGCTGCGACTCTCCATAGTTTAATGTAATAAATATGTCAATACATTTTTTGTTATTTTAATTCAGTATTAAAATGTTTTAACTCAAAGTCTTGATTTCAATAAATTGGAGAAGGTAAGAAATAATCATAATTTAATCCTTTTTTTTCATATTTTACAATTGAACACTTACTGGTCTTGGAAAATGTTTTTCAAAAACAAAATTAAAGCTATAATACAAATTATACACTAATCGAAACACAGTTACGTCAATATAATAGGTGGTTCTGTCGAAGGTGGTAATTCGTGAGTCTCGTGGGTTTCTACGAGTTTACTACTCAAGATGTTTCCGCATTCATCTATTTCGTCGATAGAGATCAATATAGTTGGCATCGATTTTCCTGTGTAATTGTCAATCATAACAATATGCGGTGGAATCTGCGATCGAGTTTTCGAACCTGATTCATTAGTGTCTTCCTGATCTTCTACGATCTGAAAATATTAAGAAACTTAGACATATATTTAACAAAAAAGAATATTGATATTAATTTTATTTATTAACCTCTAAGTTTGGCACTGATAATCTTGGCGAATATTCTCCTTGCGAGTTCTGAGGAGAATTTATTATATCTTTGGCAGCTTGAGCGCTTTCATCGATACTTTCGTATCTGATAGTTTGTAGTCGATAACAACCGTCGTCTTCCAATATGTATTGGAATCTTCGATGTCCGCTTAAGCACCGGAGGTGATGAGATTCGATCAAGTGTTTTGTAAGGCGGTAACTCTTACGATACTTGATTGGACATTCGTGACAACAGTACCATCGAACCTCTAGCCTGTGAACACGCTCAACGTGTCTGCAAATAATAAAATTATTATTATCGATCAATAGAATTTAGTAGATAATTATTTTTATTACCTATCCATGGAATATGCATTTTTACAGGAATACGAGCACCCTTCGACGTTGCAATGGTAATTAGCACCATTGGAATGAATCGACATGTGAGAGTCCAAATCCTGTTGGGACTTGGCAGCATGCGGACACATTTTACACGGGAATGCTCTCACAGTATCGTGTCTATACAATATATGTTTCTTAAGACTAGCAGGGGTTTCACAAGTCATGTCGCACAAGTGACATTTGTAATGATAAATATGATTTCTCATGTGATCTCTCAATATACATTCGGTAGGGTAAAATTTGTTACAATGCGAGCACTGGAATCCTTGAACTGAAAAAAAAAAAACATTATTTAAATAAACAATTAGACTCCTTGTTAAATGTTTACCTTCTAATGGAATTTGCCGTTTGCAATGATCGTGGAATTTTGTGTTAGATGCGAACATGTTTCCACAATCGGGGCATGCGACAATTTTTTCTTTAGTGTGGCATCTGATGTGATCTCGAAGCTTGTAAAGGCTTGGGTATTTGCCATTGCACCCTTTCCAATTGCATTGCACTCCGCCTTCGACTTTGTTACCACGAGGATTGCACTCGACGTGCGTCAGGACGTGGAAAAGGAAGAGCTGATAATTAGTGTATTCTTTTCCTACACAATCGTTCCATTGGCATACGTGAGGTGGCATTGTCTCCAAAATATTTTTCCAATCGGGATCTCTGCGACATTTCTGTAGTTTTGATTGTTAATAAAATTTAGTTATTTTCCTTCGTTATTTTATTTATTTATTAAAATACGAGGAATATGAAGTATGAATAAAAGACAAAAATAATATTTTAATTCTCAATTAAAATAAAATTTGTTATTATTTCTTTTTATTATTAACCCTTTGAAACATATATTTTTCTTTACGTTGAATTGGGGTTACTACTCCGGGGTTTTCGAGGTTGCTGATTACGAATCCGGAATCAGACTTTCAAAATTAAAAATGGCGGATCCAATATGGCGGACAAATATATGAAAATCCGTTGGAACCCTAGTAGAGTCATCTTCATTACAAGGGGGGACGAAGATTCTGTTATGACAATCTTAAAGTAAAATTATCGCAGTCTGGTTGAAGATTCTTCACACAAAATTCTTCATGTAAACTTAATACAGTCGTATTGAAGATCTGCAGCAGAAGCTTATTTCATTTTTATATACTCTGCATAGAAGTACCTGAATACAGACTGAACGCAGATTCTTATGTTTGGTAAAATCGTACATGATTCGCATGAAGATAAAAAGAAGAATCTACTAGCAGAATGTTAGTTTAGCTGTAGACCAGCATATGAAATAAACTTCAACCGGATGTCATTTCATCAGTTACTTACAGGAATTTCTTGAAAATTTAGCAATTTATAATACTGTTATACACAGGAACGTCTAGAATTACGAATTAATGAATTAAAAATTATTTAATCGATTTTTCAAAATTCAGACTAGAATACGTCAATTCTGGGCTATCTATATACCTATATGATCTCTTAAAATATAGCAAATAAATTTATCAAGAATTTATCCTAATAGTTGATTTTTCCTCATTTCACAAGTTTTTGGAATGTTTTGTTAAACAAAAAAAATAGGTTTTCTTGGTTCTAATGTGAATTATTAACCTCGTCTACAGTTAATAATCTCATAGAAAGTAATCATTTTTCTCTCAGCCGGGGATATTTTTCTTATCAAAGAAACTTCCTGAAAAATCCATTCATCAGTGGCGCAGGAAACAGAGACTGCATTCAATAGACGTTTCGATTGCTTCGTGAAGATTCTTACTGCAGATTATTAACTTACGCTGTATTAAGATACAAGTTCATATTCCGAAAGAAAATAATGATGAAGATTCTTCTCTCAACCTGCGATTTATATTTATCAAAGAAACTTCCTTCAGAACACAAAGTGAGTGTAAAGCAGATTCTGCAGTCACTTGAAATTCTCAATTGTTTAGGAAGGATCTTACGGCAGATCAATGCGCAAATTCGGACATACTCCATCTGTAGTCTTTAGCAGATCTTCTCTGAGTCTGATTGCAGAATTCACTCATTTCTCTACTAATATCCTGTATCTTGTTACTTGGGGGGTTTTCAGGGTTGCTGAATGAAAATATGAAAATTCATTAAATTATTTCGTTTTTACATCATGATGGCAGCCATTTTGAAGCCGCCATTTTTAATTTCGTAAAATCAATATCGGTATCGTCAACAGCGATATCTAAAACCCTGTTATACCAAATTTTAAATGATTATCTTAAAAAACAGCGTCAATAATGAATTCCTTCGAAAAAATCATGTTTTTGTCATGTTTGTTTATTTATAAATCATAAATAATAAACAATCATATTGTAATAACTGTTTTTATACATTCTTGTATCACTATAGTAATAGAAAATAACAAAAAGACCGATCTAAATGCGTTAACTGGAATTTAAATTAACAAATATCAAAGAAATCGAGGTGGTAACGTAGGTTACAAACGTAAGGGTTAAACAAACTTGAGGCCCTTATGCCAAGTTACAATATTTTGAGGTAGTGTGCAGAGATCAATTATTAAATTCAATACAGAATTTATATAAAGCAACTACGGAAATGAAAAGATAATGAATATAAATGAAATGATATGAATGAATTGTGTTGAATTACTTATATTCGAGTAGTCCTGTGAAACATGGCATTCCTCACTCAAGTCAACAATTTGAGTACGTAATGGAGGAATAACCAATTTTTAGTTAGTACAGACAGACTAAAAAAATAACGCAAACAAATTCACTGGATTGTCACCTGTAGTTGCAATTTAACTATTTAAATGTAAGTGTTCTGATATACCAGAAGAGTTTCTCTTGTTGTTTACAAAGCACCAGAATCTTTTGATGTCGCCACATATATTATGTTCCAAATTGGACAAAAAAGTATTATAACATTGTTTAGATAATTGTTTGATCATAAGTGAATTTATTTCTGTAAAATTATCTAATTTTATGTATGTATATCATTTATTAATATCTTGGACATATTGTCCCTAGATATATATGTACATAAATAATAAAAAAACAATTTAATAACAAAACAATATATAACGCAAATAATAATAAACATAACAAATATAAATCGTAGCGCACGGTGGAAATACAAAATAATACAAAATAATAAAAACTAAAAACTAAAAACTAAAAGCTAAACGCAAATATAAAAAAAAACAAAGCCGGTATATACGTTACATTTGACACGATAACTACATTTACAATAATTGTTACTCTAACATTAATAATTCCATCAGTCCCGCACGAAACATGTTAGCACTACGAGTTGATTTCAGCGCGTCAGGTAGAGTGTCCCAGTACTGAACTTATAATAGACAACCAACATGGTTTCAAGCCAAAGAAGTCTACTGTAACGAAACTAGTCTCTTATCAAAGATTTATTACCGATGCGATAGAGAACAAACTTCAAGTTGATGTTATTTACACCGACTTCTCGAAAGCTTTCGAT
This sequence comes from Trichopria drosophilae, assembly GCA_030407085.1. NCBI lineage: Eukaryota > Metazoa > Arthropoda > Insecta > Hymenoptera > Diapriidae > Trichopria > Trichopria drosophilae. Next base: position 188,386,906 of record CM059583.1, on the reverse strand, counting down.
ACGGTCAACCATGATATGTTACTGTATAAGTTACAAAAATTGGGAATTTCGGGATTCCTATTGACATGGATGTTTAATTATCTTACCAAATGAAAGCTGATAGTGAGATATAAGAATTTCCAATCCAGATAAATAATCGCATCTACAGGTGTACCCAGAGAGACGTCACCTTGGCCCTATCCTATTTAGTATATTCATTAATGATATTTTTTCGGTAATAACTTATTCAAATTTTCTGCTATTTGCAGATAATTTCAACATTTACAACACTACAAGCACATTAAGCTTTGATGAAATTAAGAGCAATCTAAATAACATTTGTAATTGGTGTAAATTAAATGGTACGAAACTCAATACATGTAAGTGCTTTACAATTATGTTTTCCACAAGTCAGTCCCCCATTTTTTACAATTATCATCTTCAAAATCTTAAGCTTCAAAGAGTCGAGAAACTAAAGGATCTGGGTGTAATATTTGATTTCAAGTTAACATTTGCTGATCTTATTTTCGATATAAGTAAAAGAGCTGAACAAATATTGGGATTCATTATTCGTCATACTTGAGAATTTAAAAATGTAAACGCTATAAAAATGCTCTACATCACTTTAGTTCGCCCCATATCATCTTACGCTTCAACAATATGGAATCCTTATTATAATATTGACATAAATAGACTAGAAAGGCTACGTCATCAATTTTTTAGTTATGCATCCTATAAACTAGGTACTCCAATGTCCTTTAATCAGCATAATTACGTGTCTATCTCAAATAGCTTAAAAATACCTACATTAAAATCTCTCCGACAACTTACAGACGCTCGATTCCTCTATAAATTACATAACAACCTACTACTGATTCCTAATTCAAGTTTAATTATACCACAATATCATTCTACATATTTAGATTTCAGTCAATATATCGTTTCTTAAATTACAGAACTAACTTAGGTCACAATTCTTCATCTTCTAGATTATTCTCATTATCTGGTAACATGGTACATAACTGCAATAATATTTTTCATCTATCTTTTATCACTGCAACAAAATCTTTTAAATCGAAACTGCTTGAATGTAAATAATTCAATGCAATTCGTTCATATCATTTCATTCATATTCATTATCTTTTCACTTCTGTAATTGCTTCAAATGAATTCTGTATTCTTGTATTTAATTAATAATTGATCTCTGTACCCTACCTCAAAATATTGTAACTTGTCATAAGAGCCTCAGGCCTGTTTAATAAATAAAACAAAATTAAATAAAAAAATAAAGACTATTTTTTAATATGAAAATTGTTGTACTAATTGAACACAAATTAGCAAATGTGATTATTTTTCTGAAGATGGCTACAATACATGAGCTGAAATTTAAAGATTTTCTTTCCTTTCTTAATTATTTTCTTCTTATTTTTCAACTGTTTTTGGGCTTCAGGCATTTTACAGAGAAATATAGCACAAGTGATTTTGCATTTCTTTGAATCTGTATTTTTTATTATCAATAACCTGTACGTCCATTTTACAGTAGAAATTATTTAAAAATTTTTTTTTACACGATAAAATACAAAATACATATGTTATTAAATATTGATTAAAATTTTTACAAAAACATAACAGGAAATTAAAGTTCTCGAGACAAATAGTTTTCATTGATTTTCTGGGTTTAGCTGAAATGTCACTTATGTACCTTTTTAATTTGGAGGACAGTATAGTACAATAAACACATATTTTTATTAAAATTTGAAATCAATATAATTAAACGTATATGTGGGCATATCTTTAGAACTTTTAATTTTCATGAAGGTAAGTTGTTCAAGACCTTTCTCATGATTTATTTCATATAATAATACCATAAAATATAAGTAAGTATGTTTAATTAGAGGAACACCCATACTTTAAATTCAGTTTTATATCATTCAAACAAACAAAAAGTTCCAAATCCGTTAAATATTGATGCTATAGTAGTGAAGATATGAAATTTGTTTTCAATTAAACTGCTATAACTTTTTTAAGTCGTTGAATAACAACCTGAACATTTTTTTACTGCTTCTCTACTATCTAAATAATACAGGATCACTCATTATTGATGCCAATAAATAAGAAAGAGTTAGAATGCACTAAACTATGAAAAATGATTTTTTCTTCCAGGACAATTTCCCAGTAAACGAAAAAAGATTAAAAGTGATTCAAAATGTTTAATCCCTTTTTTGTTGGTATTGAAATTAAAACAATTCTATCTTTTTTAATCCCATATAATCCCAAATCAATAAATTAAAAAAAAAAGTAGATTCGTTTCGACCGAGAATCGAACCACGGTCCTCTGCGCAGCAAGTTCGAAGCTTAAACTCGGCCACACTCACTGTTGTGAAATAATGAAAACATAACGAATAGCTGAAACAGAAAGTAGAGAATTTTTCTACGTGTTCATATAATAATGTATTCGGGCATGTTAAAATACATTAAATACCACAATTCACAGCGAAATTTCACTGAATTATTTACTTTAAAAACAATCGAAACAAAGAGTTGGTCTTTTTCTGTGTGTATATAAAATAACATAAATACATAAAACATTTTTTTAATGTTTTTTTCGTGCTCAAAAATATATTGTTTCAAATTTTTGTTATATGAAACAAAAGTTAATTTACATATAATTTTATGAACTCGTGCATCTATTCAATGATCATTATTTATGATTTTAATAATTTTATCATAATAGTAAATTCAGTATTCACTGAACACAATTCCAAATTTGGTATCCGTTGAGATAAGTTTTAATGTTTGAAATCGTTGGTATTCAAGAGGATCCATAATATATCTTTAGCAATTCTGAGCTGGAATTCAAAATTAATTTAGGGCCAAGGTTATTCAAGGGAATTTATTAAAATGAGTTTGAATTCCAAATATGGAATACAGTGGAATTAATTTTGAAGTGGTAATTGATAGATTTCGAGGGGATTCAGTAATACATTCTTTTATGCCATATTTGGTATTGAATGGTATTTTTTAATGGGAGGAATTTGAGAGGATTCAATGAGATATTTTTTAATTCCAAATCTTGTATTCGCTGGAATTTTGATGGTCGTTTATAGAACAGCATTTGAGGGGATTCAATAAGTCAAAATTCTTTTCATAATTGAAGTTTTATTAGGATTAAAAATCATTCCAATACCTTTTTTGAACAAAATGAGATAAAAACAATCAAATTTTAATCTCCATTAATCCCTTCTAATACCTTTCAATCTTTCTTCGTTTCCTGGGATTGGTAATAGATAGTATTCGACGATATTCAAAGAATATAATCTTAAATCCCATATCTTGTATTAAATGGGATTCTTTCAAATATTGGTAATAAATGGTATTCAAGGGGATCCAAGAAAGGAATTTTTAATTCCAGAAATGGTATTTAAACGATACTAACAGATGTGGAATTCACAGAGATAGAAACATACGTTTTTCAATCCCAGTTATGGCATTCAAGGGAATTGATTTTCACAACGATCATTTGAGGAAGATTCACAGGAATTCAATAATTTCAATTTATATACCTACTTTGGAATTTACTAGAATTCAAAACCACTCTAATCCCTTTTTTGAACAAAATTAATTAAAAGTAGTCTCATTTTAATCCCAATTGATCCCCCTTTTTAATACTTTTCAATCTTTTTTCATTTACTGGGTTGTGCTATAATTTTTTTAAGTTTTGCTTTGGCTAAAATACTGAATAAATAAAACTTTACAAAATGGTGATCAGTATTTGAGCGGGCCCTTTCAGAAAAAGTTTTTATAACACTTTGAATTTTGAAATTTAAAGCATCACTTGTTTAAAAAAATGACCTTTCGATCTTGCACACTTTAATATGTACTTAAAATGTTTCGCTAACTATTGCTCCTGGTAATTTACATCTCAAACGTTATGTAAGCAATTTCTTCCATGCTAACATTGAAATCGAAGGTTTTAATAAAAACTAAACTAAAAATAAAAAAAAAACTAAAAATCCTACAAAAGAGGAAAGGCAGGTTTCTACAGTAGTGTATAATTTAGTTACAAATTAGTATGTATTTTTAAATACAGTTTTTGTTATTATTAGAGCAATAAAATTTGTTTCCTTGGAGATTTACGCTATCGCTCCTAAGTATGAAATCACCCCTGGAGAATTTTTTATAACTTTAAACGTTGATATCTCAGCGCCACATTATCGCACAAAAATAAACAAAAATGGAAATTAGAAAGGAGACTTCCAGCTTTTGAATCCCATTGGATTAATTTTCATAAATACATCTGCCTTCAAATCATGCTCAATTTACTAAAGTAATTTTATTTTTTTTCAATCTGCCTCCAATTTTGCAAAAATGATCTCAGGATAAAAGAGCAAAGTACGATCAAAAGCTAATCATTTCAGCTTTAATTTGGCCCTTTTACATTTTGTCTGCTACTTTTTTGCACATTTTTATTCATCTTTTAATAAAATGTTATTTTTTCAATTCATATCTCGAAAAATTGTCTCTAAATAAAAAATGTTTAAGGAAGAAAAAATTTCATTTTTTAGTTATCTATTAGTAGAAATTTAAAAACATTTTTAGATCTACATTTTTTTTAACTTTTTTTATCGACTTGATAAATTGATTTTTTTTGCGGGGATCATTTGAGGCGTTTCGTGCAAAAACAACCTAACTCTGAAATCCCTATTTTAAGATAAATGTGTTTAAAGTTTTGATACTGTTATCTTACAATTTCGATAACATTTTTAAACAAAATTCTTTTACAGCCATAAAGTAACACTATTTGACACCCGAATCCAATAAAAATAAAAATATTTTTGTTTTAAACCTTAATTTAACAATAAAAATAAAAGGGCAAAAGTTAGGTTGTTTTTGCATCCAACGGGTATTTTAAGTAAATTCTTTTATAAATTTCAAATAAAAACGGTATATATTAAATTTTATGGTGAAAAATAAAAATTTATTTATAAAATTACACATTTTACAAGGATATAACCGAGTAAAAATGTTCAGTTTTTAAATTCAGATTCTTCATCGAATACAAATTCAGTGGATGATAAATCTTTTTCACTTCTTTCAACTCGAGGTTATGTCAGTCATTGACACATCCATTTTGTATTTAACAAAACAATTCCAGAATAAATTTTATGGTGAAAAATAAAAATGTATTTATAAAATTACACATTTTACAAGGATATAACGAGCAAAAATGTTCAGTTTTCAAATTCAGATTCTTCATCAGATACAAATTCAGTGGATGATAAATCTTTTTCACTTCTTTCAGCTCGAGGTTATGTCAGTCATTGACACATCCATTTTGTATTTAACAAAACAATTCCAGAATAAATGGTATAATAATTTCGTATACGCATATTTACACAGACTAAATAATTAACTTTATTCAATCGACAGAAAATATTAAATGTCCTAGAGATATGCCAATATGAGAAATAAATAAAACTTACCGGTAATTTAACTCTTCCTCTAATGTTCATTCCGATGCACTTTAGTTTCGAATGATAAGCATGGTAGTTGACATGTCTCATAATTTCCACTGTCACTCCACTTTGAAACGCACAACCGTTCCATTTACAAACATAAACTTCAATGTCTTCCTCTGTTTTTTTAATTTCCAAATCAGAAATATGATTCGACACATGTTTAATGAACGTTTCCATGCTAGTATTATTAAAGTCGCAGTTTATCCATTCGCATTTTAAAGACAACACCTCAGCTTTCAGTTTCTTTGCTACTCTTCTTCTTTTAGTTCCACATTCGGATACTGAGTCAAATTCTGAATCGGTGTCGACAAAATCATCAGAGTCGCTATCTCTCTGTCTTGAAGTTTTGTCATTCGTAAAGGAAATGTCTTTCTGAGCATCGACCCAATCGGTGCACCGTTCATGCACATCTTTGCTTGTCATCAGTCTTTTAATAATCTCACTCATTGTTGCTAAATACTGATTTTGTCAAAAATGTAATATTTTTTGTTTTCGTTTTTCAAGTATAAAGTACATAAGTTTTCATTATGAATAGAAATGAAGTGGCAAAGCAAACAAATGAAAATTCTTATTGTTGATTTTATTTTTGTCAAGGTCTGCAGAGGTTAGGTAATTGTTTTGCATATGTTTTCATGGTCTTAGCTTGTTTTTTATTTGGAAATGTGTCTTACCTTTTTTGTTTGAATTCGACTGATCTTTGAGTGTAACAATGACAATATTTTACTTGCAGAACAGAAAGAATTCGGATAACTGACTTATTGATGGCGCCAAAATTTTCACTCCCGCTTAATGTGTATTATGCACCTATCGATCCTAACGATTTCTACGATAGACGGTAAAACAGTTTGTTTACAAGCCATGGGGTTTTAAATTACGTCATCTTACAAGTACATCTGTTTTTTAACCGAAGGTTAATGACGTAAATTGGATTAAAACGAACTAAAAGTTTTAATACATTCCTATTCGTATTTTCAATCTTTAAAACGTGTTAATATGAATTTTTTAACAAATTTGTTGGAATGAAAAAGATGGCGCTAGCAGGATTTTCCTATTCGTAGCATTTCCGTGAAAAATACAGTTTGTTAAAGTGTGCGTTTTTTGAACTTTTTCGATTGTCTCCCACTCAGTAAACGAAAACGAATAGAAAGTTAAAAATACGAATTGAAATGAATTGAAGTAAATTAAAATGAATTGAAAAACGCATGAAAATGATTAGTTGAATCCACTTTTTAATTTATTTTAATTCACTTGAATTCATTTCCATTCGTATTTTTAACTTTCTTTTCGTTTTCGTTTACTGGGCCAGCAATCGAATTTGGATAGAGTTGTATAGAATTGGATTCAATTATTAAATTCTGAATCCATACTTTGGTCAACGGTGAATCCATTTTAATACGTAAATACAATTCTATTTGTTCATACGAGTACAAAGGTTACTTTCTGAATTCATATTAATCCAAAAAAAGTTTTCTTTTTAAAAATTAAATCTTAAAAACATCCGTATTCAACATTACGGATTTAAAACTATCCAAGTGTATTCATTTCAATCCAAAAAAAGTTGTATTTCAAAAACAAAACTTTGAATACCTCCGTATTCAACATTCTGGATTCAAAACTATCCAAGAGTATCCATTTTAATCCAAAAAAAGTTGTATTTCCCAGCAATCGAATTTGTATAGAGTTGCACAGAATTGGATTCAATTATTAAATTCTGAATCCATACTTTGGACAACGGTGAATCCATTTTAATACGTAAATACAATTCTATTCGTTCATACGAATAAAAAGGTTACTTTCTGAATTCATATTAATGCAAAAAAAGTTTTCTTTTTAAAAATTAAATCTTAAATACATCCGTATTCAATATTACGGATTCAAAACTATCTAAGTGTATTCATTTCAATCCAAAAAAAGTTTCCTTCTTAAAAACGAAATATTGAATTCTTCCGTATTCAATATTACGGATTCAAAACTATCCAAGTGTATTCATTGCAACCCAAAAAAAGTTGTATTTCAAAAACAAAACTTTGAATACCTCCGTATTCAACATTCTGGATTCAAAACTATCCAAGAGTATCCATTTTAATCCAAAAAAAGTTGTATTTCCCAGCAATCGAATTTGTATAGAGTTGTATAGAATTGGATTCAATCATTAAATTCTGAATCCATACTTTGGACAACGGTGAATCCATTTTAATACGTAAATACAATTCTATTCGTTCATACGAGTAAAAAGGTTACTTTCTGAATTCATATTAATCCAAAAAAAGTTTTCTTTTTAAAAATTAAATCTTAAATACATCCGTATTCAATATTACGGATTCAAAACTATCTAAGTGTATTCATTTCAATCCAAAAAAAGTTTCCTTCTTAAAAACGAAATATTGAATTCTTCCGTATTCAATATTACGGATTCAAAACTATCCAAGTGTATTCATTTCAATGCAAGAAAAGTTTTCTTTCAAAAACAAAACTTTGTATACATCCGTATTCAATATTACGGACTCAAAACTATCCAAGTGTATTCATTTCAATGGATTACTTTTTCTAAAATTCAATCCGGCAAATTACGCTTCCGATTGTATTCGTAATTGTTTTCGTAAAATTGAATTCAGATGGATTACTTTTTCTGAAATTTAATCCGGCAAATTACGCTTTCGATTGTATTCGTAAAATTGAATACGGATGGATTCCTTTCTTCGGAATTCAATCCATTTGAATACATATTTACGGAATCAAAGTATGAATTTAAAATGAATTGAAATTTTCAATCCAATCCTATCCAATCTCGATTGCTGGGCTTTGTAACAAAAGAGAATTTACTTCGCACAATCGCAGCATCATTTCCGAAGGATTTTTTTGTGCAGAAAACGATGGCACTGCAGACTTTTCTAAAAAAGTGAGGTTAATTGTGTCCAAATGTGCGTTTTTGGTACTATTTCACGGTGTGTCGGACAAAATTTTAATTCAAAATTTCGGACATATGGGTTTTCTCAACGTGGAATTGTTTGTGGACACCGTACGAACATTTTGAGCCGAAAAACAAACAAATCACGGGGGGTTTTGAAAAAAAACATCAATTTTTGTCCAAAAATATAGGGATAAACGCTCTCCTGGGCTTAATTTCTATATTTTTCTGTAGTTACATATATATATACGTAGTTTTCGTAATTAGTTTACGTATATTGATTATAATTGCTTAATATGTTTAAAAATTACGAGAATCTTTATTATTAATAAAGAATATCGAAAGAAATCAATTTTAATCTGATTTCACGAATTTAAGTGGATTACAGCTTTCTGGGATTAAAATAATAAGAAATAAAAATGGTCGATCCACTACAGAGGATTAAAACAAATTCGTATGACAGCAATTATTTAAAGATTAAAATAATACAAATGACGATTTTTCTATCCTCTGCTGTGAATAAAATAGGATCCTTGAGACGAAAATGATTAAATTATTGGAAAGGATACAGAGAACTTTTTTTCAATTCCGTCCTGAGAATAGAAAACGATTCGAATAAGTGGAAAGTTTTGAGGGAATGAAATGGATTAAAAGTATAATGTTTTATTTCCAATTTCAGGATTAAAATCGATTTAAATCTTTTACAAATTTCTCATGGATAGCTAAGGATTAAAAATGTTCAGATTTTGAATTGAAATCAGATTAAATGAATCTCTTTCTATCATTTTCAATCCTTTTCCGTTTACTGGGTTTTGAACCCAGAAACAAAAATTCGCGAAGGAGATTTTGGAAGAAAAATGCATTTTTGTTCATAGTTTGTATCACATTATTTGACATAGGTCTGTAAATTCCAATTTCCAGAAATAAAAACAGGCCCTAAAATTGAATGTTTATATTAACTTTTGAAGCCTTGCAGTTCTCCTGTTGACAGTCATGAGCTGCAAGTAATACGTCTTGTTGTAGCTGATTAAAGGGGAAAAAATTAATATTTTCTCGGGTTCAGGTCTAACTCATTTCGTTCAATAGCTAGCAAAATATCATATAGAAAAATGTTGTAGAGTTTAAAAAGATCTACAATTTTATCCCTTATTCGATTCGATTTGATCAAAATTGAGCCCAGGAGAGTTATTTTCCCTATTTTTTTTTGTAAAAAATTGATTTTTTTTAAAAGACATTTTTTCTTTGACTTCTCAACCACAAAAACTTTCTCGAAACGACATTTTTGCATCTGGCGCAATATTCTCCACTATCATAGCTATAAGCCGTAGCTCAAAGTTGTTGATAACTTATGTTTCTAGGTTCTGGTGTAGGAAAGGGTAATTTTTTTCTTTTTCATTAAATCGCCGCCATTTTGTTAATTTTTGAAGAAATAAAAAATGTTAGGTACCGGATATAGTGGCGAAAACATAGATTGATAACAGGATATGACGAGGAGGTTTGATTGTTTTTTTTTTTACATTTTTTTAAACAGTAATTCACAGCATCATTAATTTTTAATCGATTTTAAAATTTGTTCTTTATTAGGAAACAGGAAGGATATATTTTTTCGGCGCTATTTTATTTACATCGATAGATTCAATCCAATATATCTTAGAAATTTATATTCAATTTTTTCAACGTTGACAACAATTTTACGATATAATTTTGCTTCGAATATAATTTTCTGCACCATATTTTGAAAGTATATGTAATTCCGATTAAAATGACCTAATTGTGTACTTCAATTGGTGAACATTTGATCGTGATGACTGGATTTTACAATTTTTGTAATTTTAAGCAAAATTTGGATGTTTAGCTAAGGTTTCATATTCTCATTCTTACGATCAATATTGAAATTCCACGAAAAAATGACATATTGTAGCGTCTGTTTGTAAACAAAAACGTGCTTAGTTTATGTCAAATAGTCCCACTGTATATATAAAACAGCTCTATCCTTCATATCCGTTGAAGAAGATTTTCTGTACTAATTTTAGGAATCTTTGTTGAGCCCCAAATTCGAAAAATGATGCAGGATGAGGAATTTCCAGACAAATTAGATGCTGTAGAAAGACGAGCTTGGACTACTTTTATTTCACGCGATAATTTTTTAGGTTATGCCCTGCAAACACAAAAATAACAATTATGTAACAACTATGTAACATTTATGTAACAACGTAGCCATTACGTAAATATTACATAACTGTTACTTTCCGTGTTTGCAGGGAAACAACCCTATTGAATTCTATGTGGATTTTCCATGTGGATTCTATGTGGATATTTGTGGAATTTTATGGAATTATGTGGATTTTCCATGTGGAATTCCACGGGGATTTTCTACGTGGATTTTCCATGTGGAATTCCACAGGGATTTTCTACGTGGATTTTCCATGTGAAATTCCACAGGGATTTTCTACGTGGATTTTCCATGTAAGAAAATCCTTGTGGAATCGTTCCCCTGTTCGCCTCTGAGTTGGCCAAGATTTTAAATGCGAATGTAGAAAATGAATCTTGATCGACGTGTTGCAACTCTAGGAATCTTTGTTGAGCCCCAAATTCGAAAAATGATGCAAGATGAGGAATTTCCAGACAAATTAGATGCTGTAGAAAGACGAGCTTGGACTACTTTTATTTCACGCGATAATTTTTCAGGTTATACCCTGCAAACACAAAAATAACAATTATGTAACAACTATGTAACATTTATGGAACAACGTAACCATTACGTAAATATTACATAACTGTTACTTTCCGTGTTTGCAGGGAAACAACCCTATTGAATTCCATGTGGATTCTATGTGGATATTTGTGGAATTGTATGGAATTATGTGGATTTTCCATGTGGAATTCCACGGGGATTTTCTACGTGGATTTTCCATGTGGAATTCCACAGGGATTTTCTACGTGGATTTTCCATGTGAAATTCCACAGGGATTTTCTACGTGGATTTTCCATGTAAGAAAATCCTTGTGGAATCGTTCCCCTGTTCGCCTCTGAGTTGGCCAAGATTTTAAATGCGAATGTAGAAAATGAATCTTGATCGACGTGTTGCAACTCATTGCAAATCCACATAATTCCACAAAATTCCACACAATTCCATATAGAATCCACATGGAAAATCCACGTGGAATTCCATGTGAATTTTTTCAATAGGGAAAAGTCCCGACTACGTGAACGTAGCACGTGAATTTTTGAATGCCTACGATGCAAATCTTGTCCAACTCAGTGGCGAACAGGGGCAAAGATTCTATCAGGAGCTAATAGCTTTCGAAACCAGTTTTCAATGTAAAAGCTCCATTAATATGCTTGCATATTACTGTTGGTCACTTAAATTCGAAACAAGTGATGATTTTTGAGTTTTGACAATTTTTAATTACTTGTTTCTCAACCTCACCATCTTCCATGTTTGTTATTGCTTGATATTGTGCATGATATTGTAGGAAACGATTTAAAGTTTCACTACGTAAAATATCGTATAAAGGGGTTTCTGAAGTTGCTGATCACGATTATGAAATCAGAATTGCTTCTTTGAAATTCAAGATGGCGAATCCAATATGGTGGCCATTTTCAGAGGCATTCTTTGTTTCTTATGAAGTCAGTCACGGTCTACATGTATTGAGGTTTTTGAGGGGCTGGTCATGAATCTGTCGATCGATTTGGCAAATATAATAACATACTGGATCTGATACAGCGACTGCCAAAACTAAATTAGTTGTTTTTTTTTCTGCAACAGTATAGATCCTACTTTTCTTGGCTTTTGGCAGGAATTTGATTGTTATTGCTTCTTCGATGTTTGCCTGTAAACACTGACCGAATCTCACTATCTAGCGGTAGACAATATTCAAAATCCTTCTTTTTTTTTTGCATTTTTTATTTTTTTTTTTTATTTTTTAACTGGAATATTTTTTTTTATATTTTTTTTTCTCTTTTTCCATTAATTCATTTACTTATCCGGTATATATCTAATAATTAGTTGATTTCATAGAAAGGTTTGAAATAAGGATCACAATAACATCATTGAAATTGTTGACAACATTTTCGGCTTCAAGCAACTTTTCGTGCAACAACTTTTTCAAGTGTTTTTTTTTTATTTAATATATTTTAATTTTATCGGGGCTGTTTTTCCAGTTTTCGAATTTTTCTTAGAGGCATTAGAAAGAGCGAGCTCAGAATCACCGGAAATTATATATAGGTGGTCAGAGAGTATACATTTTGGGAAATTCAGTAAACAATCAAATTCAACGTAAAAAATCAGTTGACTTGGGTCTTAATAGTGTCTTATGTTTATTTAAAAAACATATATAAACTGAATTAAATCTAAAATAACAAATGTACCCTCAACCTTTAATTAAACGTTTGTATATAAACTTTCGTAAAAGTGGAAACTTATTATCTATCATGATTCCAATTAAGAACTGCGTATGTCCTATAATTTTAATTTGTATTTACTCAGATAATATAAAATGAATCATTCGCCTTCGTACAATAATAAGAAATTAAAGTTTATGAATAGTCAGATGGAGTATCGACTTCTTGATTTTCGAGTGATTGAAATTTGGAATGCAGTGCTAAATCTGACATTTATCAGTCTTGTAGATTTGGTAAAATTTATGTACGACTCGAATTTCTATCTAAATCCCATATTAACTTAAGCACAACGTTAAGTCACGTCTCAGTTGTATTTCACATATCCGAGGTGAATTCAATCGATTATTGAGTTTGCTATCATTGTTATCAATGCGATATTAATCGGTGACAATATTTTCAAGCTCTCATTTTTTCACTATATATCTGTTACGTTCTTGTTAAATCAGTGCCAGTTGTTGACTATTGAAGATCGCAAAGTAATACGTTAGTGTGAATCGAAGAGGCAAGTGTAAAAGAAAATTACTTAAATCCTAAAATTCGACAATTTTTAATTAAATTATAGCATTACTTCATGTCCTAGAACTTTTAATATTCCACTTAAGAAAAAAGAACATTTTTAAGTTATGCTATCTAAACTTAGTTTTTATATTTATTTTATGTTAACGTGTCCCAGAATGAAAGTAATTTTTTTAAACTAGTGGTATTTTAAATGTTAAAATTGAAAGTGTAATTAAATTGCTTCCTTAAAAAATGTTAGCTTTACATATTTTAACTAAAGTAAAACTTGAAGAATTTGTGGAACAAATAGTCAAAAAGGTTCTAATTTCGAAAAAATCTTTTTTCATAGTTTAGTGTACTCTTTCTTATTTATAGGCACTATTCTGAGTAGTCCCGTATTATTTAGAGTAGGGATCCAGACAGCAAAATAAAAAAAAAATCAGAATGATTTCAAAATGTGTTCTAAAAGAAGTCAGATATCACACTTTCTGACGAATTTCTGAACATGTCATTATGAGATCTTTATGAACTCATGTTCAGAAACCCCTCAGAAAGTGAGACATGTAACTTCTTTTAGAACACATTTCGAAATTATTCTGAACTCTTCTTCATTTTGCTGCCTGGCGAAGTTGTAAACAAATTTTTCAATTCATTATATTCAATGACATAAAAGTTTAATCGAAACAAAAACGTATACCATCGCTACTATAGTAGCCCTTGGACTGATTTGGAACTTTTTGTATGTTTAAATTATATAAAATTGTCTTTAAATGACGGTGTTCATAAAATTAAACACATTTACCAATATCTTTTATGCGATTATCTTATGAAAGTTTTAGGGATATTCCGATATGCGTATACACAAACAGATTAAATTTCAGTGATATACTTGTTTTAATATGTTATTCTACTTGAAAAATAAAGAAACACGTATTTTTTTTTTAATTTTTATAAACAATTTAAGGTTTTTGGAAAAAAATAAGTTTTTTGCAAACTTTTTGGTAAAAATCTCGTCACTTTCGCAATTTTCAAGTTTTTCCGTCGCCTTTAGGCTTAGTTCGTTTAATTTTTTGTAATATTTAATAGCACGGTGTGACAAAATAAAAAAAGTCTAAATATATTTTTAAACGATATGGTTATTTTTTCTTATACACCCCCAAAATCTCATTTTATATTTATAAAACCTTGTTTTTTTATTTTTTTTGTAAAAGTAACTCACAGCTCCAGTAATTTTTGTTCGATTTTAACGGTTTTTCTTTATTATTTATTTTTTTTTTATTTATTTATTTATTTTTAGGTAAAAGGAAGGATATATCATGGCAACGCTGTATTATTTACATCTTGTTTGCTCAAAGATACTCTAGTTATAAAACGCGAACATAATTTATTTTAATACCAGTTTATGAAATTCGTTAACAAAACGTATTTGTACCACTTTTAAACCGAAAATATATTAAACGTTCATTATCCTTTTACTACCGAAACAGCAATGTGAACCGTTTAATCAATTCCTAACATCTTAATCAATGTAAACTTATTAAACTGAGGTGTTGTGTATGATGGAAGAATATCAGTTTCACAAGTTTATTAATGTCAAGGTTTTTACAGTTTTAAACGTTGATTTTACGTTTCTTATTATGGCCAAGTTATCTTGAACTTAACATAACTTTTATTTTTGTACGCCATTTTTAGTATTCCTTAATATTTGTTATTTGTATGAATGTTAATCAACTACACGATATGTCTGTAGTTTTTTATTTATTTTCAATCTCTTGTATAATAAAAGACAGCGGCAATAAACAAGGACTTTTTGTTGTGGGAATTTATTTATTCATTTTGCTATTTTTTAACATGTCTGCACAACTGCATATTTGATCTTAATTTACAATTTTTTTAAATAAAATTATTGTGATGATATGTTAAGATATTTTGAAAGAATATATTGTATTCTTTAAATTTCATAAATATGTACGAAAAGTGGTCAAATGTCAACCATTAACTGTTAAACAATTGTTTTCACTTCTTTCTGTCACAGATCATTATGTAACTTTAAAGAAACTATTTTTACAAAAAATGTCCATAGATACAAATTTATTCAATTACCAAAATTTAGTAAAAAAATAAGCAAAAAAAAAGTTACTTCAAGGCAATAAATACATTTAATAGATTACCAAATGGTCTTAAAATTCTGCAAGGAAAAAGAACTGTAATTAAAAAGAAAATTAAAGCATTTATTGAGAGTGAGTAGAATAAGGTTTTGTCAACTATCAAAGAAAAATATATAGTCGTATAACTGATGAAATATTTATCAAAAATGTATCAAAAACTAGTTTAATTATTTTAATTTTAAGCGCATTATAAAAAATACAAAGGAAAAAAATATTTTTGTAAAATATATAACTTGAAACCGAAACTTAGTTTTAAGTTTGTTAGTTTTTAAGTGCGATATGCAAACCAACCTATGTACAGGTAATATTATTTCCGTCTATAGGATTTACACATATTTGTAATTATCTGGTTTAATAAATTGAAATTGAAATTGAAATAAGTTTATTTTTTGCAAAATATTATAATTCGGACTTCAAGTTCAAGGTTGAAAGAACTTCCATGATTTTTTGAAGCACTTTTAGTGGGTTAAAAACTAGGGGTAAGTGCCGAAAATAAGACTAGGCTTTAAGGGATTTTCAAATTGCGTTTATCTAGTCAACGAAATGAAGTTGCAATTTAAACAACGGTTAAAACACTAAGAAATGTAATGTGTTTATAAAAGCGCTTAGGGTGATAGGTCAATCGGAAAAGTATTTTTAGCGTTCCAGCAAAAAATGACAATTTTTACCCCGAGGGGCCCGGCTACCATTCTGATTTTAAAAGCTCATAAGTTTCACTCTAAATTTCTTAAAGTGAAAATTGAGCCACCTTCTGCTAAAGGTGACTTTTTCACTATTAAAAAGTGGAAATTTCACTTAATTAGAGTGGCAGATTTCCATCCACTATTAGTAAAGTGAAATTTCCACTTTAAAAATAGTAAAAAAGTCACTTTTATCAGAAAGTGGCTCAACTTTCACTTTAAGAAATTTAGAGTGTAGAGTATTTACAAGGCAGTGTCGTGAAAAAAGTGGACTATATTGGTATTTTGGAGTAGAAAACATGCTACTAATTCACATATGGGTTACAGAATACTTTTTTCTCCCAAAAAAAAATTAATTTTATGAAGTTTTCATTTTTGAAAAGTGATTCACAGTTCATTTTTAAATCACTCGTATCTCTTATTTTTTGCCTTGTGGAAGCACATTCTTAAAACATTATTGATTCAATATACAGGGTATTCCACAACTCGCGATATTGCAGGTACGTAATTCTACGTGAAATTTCAAGCAAAAAATACCTAAATTGGATCCGATGCCTACAGTTTGATTGACGCGACATTAAAGTTTAGAAAAAAATCACTTTTTTGTAATAACTTGCCTGTTTTGAAGTTATCTTGACAAAATTCGGCTCATTTTAAAGTCACTTTCAAGTTCTACAATTCATCCCTGCGGCTCTTTGACCTTAAATGAATGTTTTTTTTTTGCCACAGTCATAAAAAGGGTAAAAATTCCAATTTTTTCGTTGTTTTTGTGTTTGTCATATTTCAAGAAACAGCTAATAAAATACCACTACAACGAAGTTATAGCCCTTGTAAAAACGAACAATTTAACCTCTAACTCAAAAAGATTCGAAGAAAATTGAGCCCAAAAGGATCCTCTTAATCTCATAAAATTGACGGAAAATGGCTTGAAATTCGCAAACCGTGTTTTTTGTCATTTTCCGGGAACTTCAAACGCTGTTTTGGGCTCTATTTTTGTCGAATCGCTTCGTATTAGGGATCAAATTGTTCATTTTTTCAAGGGCTATGACTTTCTGAAAGCGTTGTTCCATTAGCTATTTATCGAAATGAAATAAACATGAGAAACCACAAAGATTGGTATTTTGTTCCATTTTTATGGCTGTAGCAAGAGAAATATTCATTTTAGGTCAAAGAGCTTCACAGATGAATATTGTAGAGTTTGAAAGTATCTTTAAAATGAGCCTAATTTCGTTAAGATAACTACATAAAGAGACAAGTTATTACAAAAAGAGTGATTTTTTTTATTTCAATGGCCTGCCAATGAAATTGTAGACATCAGATCCAATTTTGGTAAAGGATTTTTTGGCTCAAAATTTCATGTAAAATACGTATCCGAAATGGTCCACGAGTTGTGGGACATCTTATAGAAAAGGTACTTAAAAATAAATTTTGAAGTGATTTGCTTAAGACATGTTATTTGTCATAATTTTTCACAGAGAAAACAGTTTTGAAATAAATATGACCACTTATCGTAGCTAGATTATTATGGAGAAATTAGAATTTTAAAAGTTTTGGAGATTATAGCTCATATACATCCGTCCAAACTGCGATTGAAGATTGGAGACATTTCTAAGAAAGCAATTTATATAACGTTTGTTATAAAATTAACGTAAATTTATAAAATTATCTAAAAAAAACTGTTTTTGCCGCGTAGATGTACTTTTTCAATGTTTTAAGCTGCAAACATTTACGAAAATATTTACATATAAACTTTTACGAAAGTTTTTTGTGTTATAAATGAACATGATAATTTTACTCTTTAAATAAGTTTGTAAGTTTTAGCAAAAAAATACAACACATTCAGAAATTGAAATTTGAACACTAAAATAAAAATTTGAAATTTGAAAATTGAAATCCTGTAAAAATATTGGATTTAATAAAATGTAGTAGATTCGAATTACTTCGACACATCTTGAGTAATTTATATTGAATAATATCAATTTAAAATTGAATATCAGATAAATAAAACCGCAAATCATCATAGGATTTTTTATTTTGAATAAAGAAGATGCCTCATCTATGCTTCCAAAGTTAATGCATTAATTATTTACATAAAATCTGCAATTCACGATTGAGTGTAACATTGTTTATTTTGATGAATGTGCGCGAAAATACATGATCGATACTTTCCTAATCCTGATGTAAGTGAAATCATGCATCAGAAGTAATCTAATCTACAGAATCGAGGATAACTAAACCATGCGTCAAGTTGATTCCTTCTTTCTGCGATAATATGAAATTCATAAAGTTTACATGATGTATTTTATTGCATAAGAAATGTTGTATTTTTATATCAGAATGTAATTATACATACATATTATTCACAAACAACAATTCTACATGATTTGTAACGAATTCGAATTTACGAAATAATTTTATAAAACAATTTAATTTTTTTTGTTGGAGTTTTCTTTTTAATATGCAGAACATATGTTAAATCGTAATTATTTAAATAATTATTAATAATAATTGTGGTATCATGTCTAAATGTTACGGTATTTTATATACACATCAAAATATTACATGACAAAAATTAAAAGTTATCGTGTTTCTAATTTAGTTAAGTTAACCCTTTCAGTCACGCAATTAGAATAATAGACAAAATATTGAAAACGCTATTGTAAATAGGGGTTTAGTGTCGCTGAATACGAATTCAGAAGGGATGCTTCTGTCAGATTTGCAAAATTTTCGAAATTCAAAATGGCGGCTACGACATGCCAGACGAAAAGTTCCTAATGTTTTATCCGCCAATTGGAATATTATAAATCTGTCATTACATTC
Organism: Trichopria drosophilae; assembly: GCA_030407085.1. Lineage (NCBI taxonomy): Eukaryota > Metazoa > Arthropoda > Insecta > Hymenoptera > Diapriidae > Trichopria > Trichopria drosophilae. The sequence continues at coordinate 188,367,930 of CM059583.1, read as the reverse complement.
GTTATCAGTGATCCCAAAGAACCCGAGTAACAACCCAGCAAACGAAAATTCATTGAAATTCGTTGAGTGATTTTGAATGAATTACAATAGATTTGAATTGGTTTTCTTAATAACTAAATATTAATAGAAATCTATTCAACAGAGCTGTAACCAATGATTTTCTATTGTTTTAAAATCATTAATTTCAGTATGTGCTTATTGAAATTCATGAAATTTCATTGGCTTTCGAATATTTTAATGATTTTATATTAACAAAAGGTTGTACCGTAAAGTGGGGTAAAGTCGGCTTGACAGGAAAAGTCGGCCATTCGATAACCTATTTTAAAATATTTAATTATCCTTTTTCTATAGAGAAAAGTCGAAGATGCGCAATTGTTTTATTTAGTAGGAATGTCAATCTTTCATTTACAGTTTATTTGACTCAAATTCATCGATAAGTTTTAATAAAAACGTCGTTTATGTGTGAATGTATATTTAGCCTCTAGTAAGTAGTGTGAAAAAAGCACTTGTATACTTGTAAAAAAGCAATCCTAAATAGTTTCCTTTTTAAAAACGAAACTTTCAGTACATCCGTATTTAACATTACGGATTCAAAACTATCCAAGTGTATCCATTTCAATCCAAAAAAAAAGATTCTTATTTAAAAACGAAACATTGAATACCTCCGTATTCAACATTACGGTTTCAAAACTATCTAATTGTTTTCGTAAAATTGAATACAGATGTATGATCAGAATCAAAGTATGAATTCAAAATGAATTGAAACTTTCAATCCAATCCTATCCAATCTCGATTGCTGGGAACTCAACCCTTTGCGGCATAGTGTTCCCAATTGGTAGTATTGGGACCACCTTTTTCCAAACAATTTTTGAGGAATTTGAAGTAGTTTTTATTCGATTTGTCCCCTTTTTTTGGTGTTACATGTTCATGGGATGTTAAAATATCAAAATTCATGCGTATATTCTATAATATTATCATCAGTTTTTAAATAATAAACAAACAAAATCTAAAAATGGTCACTTTTAGATAAAGAATTCATTATTGACGAACCTTTTAGAGATAATATTACAAAACTGGATACTCGGGGGTTTTCGGAGTTGCTGATTACGAATCTGACCACAGATTTTAAAAATTCAAAATGGCGGATCGAAGATGGCCGACCAAACACTAACAACTGAAAAATTACCCGATCTTGATGAAACTGGGATCTCAGACTTGTGTATTTAAAATTCAGAGTACATAGAGTACCCAGTTTTACCTCGATCAAGTAAATTTTAACATTTCCGTCGGCCATCTTGGAACCACAGTTTCGAATTTTCAACATCTGATTTCACATTCGTTATTGGCCCCGAAAACCCCCGGGAATCCAGTTTCATCAAGTTTGGGTGATTTTTCGCATTTTGGTCAGTCACCTTGTATCCGATATTTTGAATTTTCAAAATCTGACTTCATATTCGTAATTAGCGACCTCGAAAACCCCCGAGTAACAATTTTCAGCTGTTTGCTGTATAAAGAAAAATCTATGCCACAAAGGGTTAAAGGAAGGACCCCAGTAAACGAAAACGAATAGAAAGTTAAAAATACGAATTGAAATGAATTCAAGTGAATTAAAATGAATTAAAATGAATTAAAACGCATGCAAATGATTAATTGAATCCACTTTTCAATTCATGTTAATTTACTGGAATTCATTTCAATTCGTATTTTTAACTTTGTATTCGTTTTCGTTTACTGGGACTACCCCAATATACGAAAAAGTATACGGAATCGATATTTTTCATTCTGTTTCTTTCTAGTGGCGCATTGATTATTCGAGATTCTTATTCGAATTTATACTATTTTATACGACCTGTAAGACTAGAATTGAATTCATTCGATCTCATACGATACCGTATTTAACGCATTACAAACATTGATTTGTTGCAGCTTAGAATAGCTTTAAAGTCTGTTAATTTAATCGAAGAATTGATTATATCGTTTTCTGTATTTCATAATTTTCGAAGAAATGTTCTGTTTTCTAGTTTTGAGTTTAAATCATTCGATAATCTAAAGTAATCGTTTGTTTGAGGTTATGTGCGTTTATGTATCGCGTATAATATCGTATACACTCGCATTCATAACTGAAAGAGTGGGAAAGAAACAGACTTATTTCGTCCCAGTAAACGAAAAGGGATTACGGGATTTTATCTTTTATTCTTTTATTGAACATTCAGAATTGGCAATTTTCCAATTCCTTTATAGAAATTCACGCGTGAGACATGTGAAATCCGTTGAATTCTGATAAGCAACTTTTTATTCCGCGCATTTCCATTGAATTCCCTAACCTAACCTAAAATAATATGGATTCGTTGGCAGGAATTAAAATTATAATTTTTTATTCCACGCAATTCCATTTAATTCCCTAACCTAACCTATAATGTTTACATCAATATTATCAGGGATTCCTTGGAATTCGTGGGAATTGCAAATTTAACTTCTCTATTCCACTGAATTCCATCAAATACCTTCAATAAAGGGATTTAACGGAATTCAAAATTCCAATCCCTTTCCGTTTGTTAGGGTATTAACCCTTAAAACGACACCCGGAATAAAAATAACACAAAGCGCCATGTGGGGTCGTGGGAGACCCCAATCCGAAGATAATCTCGTCCTGCGCGGACAGTTTTCGTTATTTCGTCTCAACCAAATTATTGGATACTTTCCAAGTATCACTTGACCGCGTAGATAAAAAAATTATTGGTGCTCGTTATAAAAAATGAAATACAAAAGTGACGTTTTTCACAAAAAAAAATCGTAACTCAGCCATTTTTCAATATTTTGTCCTAAAAATTTACCTTGTGACTCTTGAAATGTAGCTCTTTAAGATAAAAAATGCTGTAGAAGTGCAGTTTTAGAAGGGAAAAAATGTAATATTTATGTGTGGGGTCTCCTAGTACCCCCAGGGCGCTTTAAAGGTTAAATCGTACACAGATTTTTCATATACTTTTTCGTTTATTGGGACTGTATAACCGGAATATAGGGCAGCCGATGCTACAGGAATGCGGCCTCGTGATTGGTCAGCGCTAGTTATATGGCTAGTGGATAATTTGAAAACTCCCTAGATAGTCTAGCGCTGACCAATCACGAGGCCTTATTCCTGTAACATGGACTATGTTTAGGTTATACGTCTACATAAATGTCAAAACTCCCGCTTAAAAATGGCTGCTGAAGTTCGTTTTCTTTTTCAAAATCATAAAAATTTACAATTACATATAATTATGCATCAATAATTTTTTGTTTCACAAACAAATACACTGTGATTAAAACCGAAATGAATATAGGAGACAATATTTATCCCAAATTTGAAAATATGATTATAGAAAGCTTCAGATCACTTCAAATTCAGTACTAAGCTGCTGATATTAGATTTGTTTGTTATTTTGCAAATGAAAGACTTTTCAATTTTTGTGGAGGTCTTGAAATACACATCATTAAAAATTTACAACATCCTAACCTTCAAATGAGCACTTTTATTTTACGAAATTAGCAGCTTCTCGAATAATTTGTATGATGTAAATCATGAGTTTGATGCAAGATTTTAAATGAATTTGAAATTTCATTACATATCAGTCTACCGACTATACATATTTGCAAATTTAGGTTAAACGGTATTTACACTGTACAACTTTGATGGTGTAAACACTGTAAACTGTATCGAGATGTTCGAGCGGTGGTGGGAGAAGGCCTGAGGGGAAACGATTCAAATAAGAGGGGCAATTGAAATATGAGGGGTTGAAATAAGAAGGGTTCTACTGTAATTTGATTTTCTAAATGAAACTTCGTAAAACTTGTTATTTGGAGGTCTTTAAGATCAATGATCATATAAATCAAGCTACTTTTCGAAAATTGGAAATTATAGATTCAATATGGTGAAGGAATTTGGAAAATCACTTGAAACTGTGTTTCGTGTAACCATTTTGTAACTTTAAGTTCGTTTTAACAAATTTAATATGTCGATTCTAATACAGTGCTCGAATTTGTGAGAAATCAAAACTACACTTGTTGCTCTTTTTTTTTTGAGTCGCTGGTTATAAATTGCAATTTATAGAACTGTTTCAAAGACGAGTATAAAATAGACAACAATTTGTACAAAAAAAAAAACACTGAAAAATAAATTGTACACATTTACATATGACTTTTGTGTTTGAATTCAGAAAAAATGCATCGAGCCACGATAATGATTTTCATGGCTATCGTTGTAGCAGTAGCGTCCAAAGAAGCTTGTCTATGTCCACGAATCCTCGCTCCAGTTTGTGACAACTACGGAGTAACGCACAGTAACCTTTGCATGTTCAAATGTGCCGCAGTAGCAGCTAGTCGCGATGGTAAAGGTAGGTTCATCACAGTAATCGTTGAAAATAGCAACGAAAAAGTTTTTTTCGATCGTCTTAATTTTAAATTAAATAATAATTAATAATATTTTTTGGATCATACAAAATCCGGCGATCTTCCGCCATCTTCGTGTTTTCAAACGAAAACCAAAAAAATTATGTTAATTAAAAAATTGTTATATTAGTAGGTACTCATATTTTGAAACCAACTAAATAACTTTTTAATTAACCAAACTGTTTTCATTTTCAGATTTACGTATATTCAAAGAAGGACCTTGTGATAAATCCGAGATATAATCAAAATGAATTTGAATCGACAACTTCGAATATTATTTTATAATTCACTTTTGTACATCAACAATTGAAATATAATAAAAGTAAAACTTTTCCATTGTTCTTTTTTATTGAGAAATACAAATATGTGTTGACAGGCAGCAATTAACTTTCAATATACTTGAAAATAGAATAGTTAATTCTGTTATTACATGTACGATTCGTTCAGAAATATTTTAAAATGTGAACTATTGCAGAAATTATATTATTTCTTAGAATCTTTATCTTTATCCTTTTCTTTCTCCTTATCTTTATTTTGCTGCAACGAGCCGACAGCTTGACGAACAGCTTCGGATTGTGGATCGACACCAGGGAGATTTTCCAAAACAGATTGAAGAAATTCTGTATCGGCCATCACTGCTGCATAATCCTCTTCGACTTCCATCGCTTCCTCCTTCGGTGCTTCGCTTTCTTCTAAACAATTTACATAACCTTATTAATAAATTTTGTTTAACCCTTTCAGTCACGCATTTCTCTTTTCACTGAATTCGCTTGAAAACAGTTACTCGGGGTTGCTAAATACGAATTTGATGTTAGTTTTCAAAAATTAAAAATGGCGGATCTTGTATATTTGTATATGATTATATATAATTTTACTTGGGTTCTAAATAAAAATACTGATGTGCATGAAAAGGCTTCCATCGTTTGTAGGTAATTATTTTTCATAAACGCTTTTTTCTTTCAGAAACTACTTATTTTTTGGTATATTTTTCTTTATAACTAATTGACTATAGTATTTTAATATGTGCGATGTCTTGCATTTAATAAATAAATGCCTTAGCTATGTAGAAAATGAATCACGACTTAAAAAACATGAGAGACTGATTTTTAAATGTGAAAAAACTAACGAAGAAAAGGTGGCACACTGTGACGGAAAGAGTTAATACAATATAAAACGAATGAAGTTAACTTACGTTGATCTTGCATGGACATTTGCATAGCGAAAGCAATTTGTTCCTCTTCAGTCATATGCGCAAAGTCCGGAACTGCAGTGGCCGGAGCAGCAGCAGCAGCGGTTTCCGTAGTTGCAGGAGTCGTGGTTGTTTTGGACTCGGCCTCGGACTCTTCGACACCTAAAGACATTTCTAGAGCACGTTTCAACATAGCCTCTTCATTATATGCTTCTTTAATCGTTTCTGGTTTAGTCTCAGTAGTATCTTTCGCTTGTGCACTTCGAGCTTCGTCCTCTTGACGCTGTCTTTGTTCTTCCATTGATACACGAAGAGCCTATTAAATTTTCCAGTATTTAAATAATGAATTACAGTAAATTTGAATAAAAAAATTACCAAAGCAAGTTCTGGATCTTCGTTAGGATCGACTCCGAATTCGTATGCTGCACCGCTCATTCCAGCTCCGCCCATTCCGTATTCGCCTTGGATGATTGGAGAAGACAGAAGTGCGTCACACAAGTGGGGACCAGGTGGAACGGTAACGAGGTGACTACCAGTTCCGTCCCTTCCGTTCAGAGCGTTGATGAAGGCTGTCAATACGTCGTTGTTTACTGCTTCTTCTCCGAAACTGATTATATCGACGTTAACCTTTTCCTTCTTCAACCTCTTTGCTAATTTCACCATTTCTTTCTCATCGATTTGAATGGGACTGCCGACAAACGCTACAATCCGCATCTTGTGATTTTTACCTTGACGATGCTTCAGAGCTAGCTATAAATCATTTATGAATTGTGATTTAAAAGTTTTAATTTTTACTCAACTGTATTATTTTTTATTTTCTTTAATACAATATACGTTTGAAATATTTATGTGAACTTACATGTGCAATTCTAATTCCGGTGACGAGAGCCAAATTTCCATTAGGTTGCACTTGATGAAGTTTCGATAATATGCGACCAACATCGCTGGTCAGAGTAGCCAAAACTTCAATACTGAAAAGTAAGAAATTTATGTTATTGATACTTTGTCTTTTTAGTTAGTATATTTCTTTTGTTAAAGTTATTACTTACTTGGCAAGAGTTATAAGTCCTACATTATTTTCGGGGTTAGCTTGAGTTTTTGAATGGCAAACCATATTGACTGCATCTTGTTGGGCTTGCAATCGAGTAGGTAAGAAATCTCCATTTCTCATGTAGTCGCTACTGTCGACACTGTAAAAATAAATAAACTTATTGAAATAAACATCGGATCAACATAGAAGGAAAGCTAAATTTTTTTTAAATTTATCAATCTCTAAATTTATGAATCAGTCACGTCCAGTTGAAGTTACTTCGGGTGTCCCGCAAGGGTCCCATTTGGGCCCCCTGCTGTTTAATATTTTTATAAACGATCTGCCTGAGGTTATTCATCATTCCATTCCACTGTTTTTCGCGGATGACCTTAAGTTATTTTATATTTTATGCAAATCAAAAATCCGCACGACTCCTTTCTTTTACAATCTGATGTAAATAACTTACAACTGTGGAGTAAATTAAATGGCTTAAAATTGCACCCTGAAAAATGCTGTGTTTTATCTTTCGCTAGAAAGCCATATATGCCATTTTATTATAATATAGCAGACTATGTGCTTAGGAGAACAAGTACAGTTAAGGATCTTGGTGTTGTTTTTGATGAGAAATTATCATTTAAGCCTCATTTAGATAATATAAGGAACAAAGCTTTAAAAACTTTGGGGTTTATAAAGCGGAACACTCAAGATTTTAAAAGCTCATCTGTGATACGGTATTTGTACAATGCGCTTATTCGTCCTGGCTTGACGTATGCTTCTTGTGTTTGGGCACCACAATACAATGTCGATGCGAATAGCATCGAAATGATTCAACACAAGTTTTTACGCTATTTGGCATATAAATCCGGAGAACCTATGTCGATTCGTGAACACGACTTTACTGCAATCGCTACAAAATTCATGCTACCAACTCTTACTTCGATTCGTAAAGCCAACGATATCATCTTTCTAGTAAAAGTGGTGCGGAAAACTATGAACTGTGAACAACTGTTTAATATGATTCCATTTGCAAACCCAACTTATGCATTTCGCTCGAACTACATATTCTATCCACCTGTTGCGACGAGGAATTACATCAGTAACGCTCCAGTGAACCGAATGTGCAATCTCTTCAATGAAAATTTTGATGGAAATTCAACTGGTTTTGATTTATTATTTAACGTTAGTTTAAATAGTGTGGTTTCAAGAATTAAATCTACGTTATATAAATTTAATTAAATGTGATTATTATATAAGTTCTTTATATTTCATTTAAACATTAGTATTGGCTGTGTTTTTGTTCCTGTTGGCGCCTTGAATATGGTATCATATACATATTTTATGTTAATTTGCATTTATACTATACTGTATTTCTTTTATTTTGTTATTGGGTTTTTAACCCGTTAATTAATAAATAAATAAATAAATAAATCTCAGATATACAATTCATAAAAGAACTGCTGTAACGATCTGCATCTCTAGTGGAAATCGAAAGTTTATTCCACTGTCTCCTCATACGAGTAACAGCAGAATAATATGACATATTGGACCGACTACAACCTTCTTTAACCCATTAACGTCAAGAAGGACACTTTTTTCACTTAAATTTCAATCAAAAATTTCATATGAAAAGGTAGAGTAGCATCGACAGAAGTGGGCCACACTTTGGTTTTCATGCTGCAGGATGTTCAAAAGTTAATATTTTTGAAAACTAATGGGTCTATTTGTAGAGAGATGTATTAGTTAACTTATGGCAAAGACATATTTTAAATTTTTTAATGTTAACATATTGTTTTACATTGTTAATTAAAAAAAGAGAAATTTGCGATTTCACGATTTTGCAGACAGAAGTGGGCCACCAAAGTTTTTCATCTAAAACAAGTAACAGGATCAAGCACTATGATTTTTTATGTTAAATAATTAATTTTTGTAATAAATCGTATTGTAAAAAACATTTTTCATGTGTAATACTGTTTGTTATTTTGCCTCAATAACACTTTATAGTACAAAGCAATTTGTCGTGGTCGATGGGTTCATAGCTGTCGGTTTCAGTTTTTTTGGTGGTATGATCGCTAAAGCGTTCAAATTAATTCATCGAATCACTTGTTTAATTCATATAAAAACACTAAATGTCGAAACAGAACTTTAATGATGTGGTCCACTTCTGTCTGCAAAGAATGGCCCACTTCTATCCACAAGCATAATTTGACACGAAATAATGTGTCGAGAATGCCACACAACAATATGCTAAAATCTCTTTAAATTTTTTAATGTTATGTCTAATATTATAATAAAAACTACTAACACGATTGAATTCAATTATTAACTTATGCAAATCATAATAACCGTAACAATAAGAAAAAAAGAAAAAGTACATGTTTTTGGCGCTAATTGCTCGTAAACACAAATGTACGTCTGCACGCTTCAGTGACCTACTGAAAACTGAGCTATTGTTGATAAAGGAAAAACAAAATATTCAGTTGGCGGTCAAGTCACTCGCGAAAACAAAAATTGCGGGTGGCCCTCTTCTCACGGTGGCCCACTTCTATCCATGCTACTCTACATGTCTTACTATTTTCGAGGTCGCCGAGACCCTCATGGAGAAGGAAGTGACAAATAAAACGATATGGATATGCTCGGATAGCCAAACCGCATTGAGAGCGTTAGACAATCCAGTCGTCAAATCAGCTTTACTCAGAGATACAAAGACCTGCCTACGTAACCTGGCTATAAGAAACAAACTCAGCCTGACCTGGATACCTGGCCATATGGGCTGGAAAGGAAATGAAAGAGCGGACACCCTTGCCAAGTCAGGAATAGTTAATGGAACTGACTTGACTAGGAGGGTGGCACTGCCATTTTAAGAAGGACTCAACCTACTGGAGAGAGAAATGAAATCCCAAAAGGTTAGAGAGTGGATCAAAAACAAAAAATGCAGCACAACCAAAAGCCTCGCAGGAGAGCTGCAGGCGGACTGATGGGCTGAAAAACTGATCGAACTAGACAGAACAGAAATAAAAATCTCCATCGAAAACCTAACCGGACATGGAAATTTAAACAAGCACAGTCACACCGTAAGAAGGAAACCTTCACCGATGTGTACTAGATGTGATGAAAACAAGGAGGAATCATCCATTCACTTCCTATGCGAGTGCCCTGCACTGATGGAGGCTCGAAGGAGATACCTGAACTCTCCATTTGTGAACAAGGAGGAAGTCAAGGAGCGGAATCTCGGGTAACGTTTGAGATTCTGCAAAGCAGTTGGATATCCAACGGAACCCTGAATAGCATCAGGAATAGCATACAAAGGCAAACAGCTAAGTGTGCTGATTTCTGGGGTTCACCCCGAACCTGATGAAGAAAATACCAATACCAATACCAATACCAAAACATGTACCGAACAGATTATTATCTTTGTAACTATTGGGTATTATAATGCCTGTTTGTTGAAATAAATAAACACAAATAAACAAAAATTTATAATACCATATATATATATATACAGTACCAGTCAAAAGTATGAGCACACCCTTACGGAATTTTGGCTAAATTAAATTGTTGATATCTCATCGCCAAGTTAACGTACGGGAAAAATAAAAAAGGGAATTATTAAAGAGGAGACTTCCCGCTTCTCAGTCGTGGTGGTTTCATTTCTATATATACATTTCTGTACAAACTATGCTCGATTTACTAAAGTCATTTTTTCTAATTATTTTTTCTTTTTCAATCAGCTCCCATTTTTTTTAAAATATTGCAACAAAAATGTACAACGTGTAATCGAAAGGTAATCCCTGTAGCTTTAATTTGCCTCTTCGGGATTTTTAAAAAATGGGAGCTGATTGAAAAAGAAAAAAATAATACGGAAAAATGACTTTAGTATATCGAACATAGTTCTTACAGAAATGTGTATATATGGAAACGAAACCATCACGGCTGAGAAGCTGAAAGTCTCCTCTTTAATTCCCTTTTTTTATTTTTCTCGTACGTTAACTTGGCGATGAGATATCAACATTTTAATTTAGCCAAAATTCCGCAATGATCTCATATTTATGACCTGTACTGTATATACAGGGTGATCGGCCAACCATTACCCAGCGGCTAACTGTAGATTGTACAGATAACTCTGAGCAACTTTTTCCTCTGAAAAAATTTCCGGGAAGGTAGAGTTTTTAAGTTATTCAACACTAAAATTTAGGGGGAAAAATCACTTTTTTTTAAAATATCTCGGCTCTGTATGAAGATATCTTAGCGAACCGAAGCTCATTTTAAAGATATTTTCAAGCTATACAAGTTGTATCTGTTGATTTTTGACCTGCAATGAATATTTCTCTTGTTATAGCCACAAAAGCGGGGGTAAATACCGATTTTTCAGGGTTTTCGCGTCTAACTCGTTTGGACACATAGTTACCGAAATATCACACAGAAAAAAGTTGTAGGCCTTGAAAAAACAAAAATTTTTTGTCCTCTAATACGATGCGATTAAATTAAAACTGAACCCTATTTGTACTCGTTTTCATAACATTTTGTTATTAATATCGATTTATTTGTCGAACTGTATTTTGTCAACTTTACGAGGCTCTTGTAGGGTTCAGTTTTAATTTAATCGCATCGTATTAGAGGACAAAAAATTTTTGTTTTTTCAAGGCCTACAACTTTTTTCTGTGTGATATTTCGGTAACTATGTGTCGAAACGAGTTAAACGCGAAAATCTTGAAAAATTGGCATTTATCCCGTTTTTATGGCTATAACAAGAGAGATATTCATTGTAGATCAAAAACCAATAGAGACAATTTATAGAGCTTTAAAATATCTTTAAAATGAGCTCCGGTTCGTTAAGGTACCTTCAAACTGAGTCGAGATATTTCAACAAATGTGATTTTTTCACCTAAATTTTAGTGTTGAATAACTTAAAAACTCTACCTTCCCGAACATTTTTTTAGAGGAAAAAGTTGTTCAGAATTATCTGTAGAATCTAGAGTTAGCCGCTGGGTAATGGTTGGCCGATCACCCTGTATATAAACGCAAGATAAAAGACTTTGACATTAAAATTGAAAAAATACATAGTATTTATATATAATTCTAATATTGCTTTTAATCATGTAAATTATTGAAAACATAATAACATACTCGTAATATATCGTTTTCTAATTTTAATACATGTACGATTAGACAAATTTTACATTGATTCCAAACTTTGTAGTCAATACTATATTTATAATAAACATTTGTAATTTATTTAGTTGACAAGAATAACTTAACACATAGAAATAAAGTTCGGGTATTCTCGAATTAGATATACGATCGAAGACTAATGTATCTGCCGTAAACTGTATTCTAGAAAAGAATACATTGTCGAGAACAAAACTTAACCTAACATTTATAAAATTTGTTTTTTAACCACCTATTGTGAAATTCATCTAATTATTATTAGTTTTACAATTCAAATTCTTTACAGAAATTCAATAAAAGTAGATATTATCTTTACTTTGACACATCCAGAAATAAATACTTTTCAACTTTGCAATGTCACTCTGAATACAACCTATAAGAATTGACATTTCTAACGATATCTCGTTCCGGTGGATATAGTTTTTATGTTTAAATAAACCTCGTATTAACTATTCAAATATAGTACATTAAAAAAATCATAAAATTATTTACAAAATGTTAATATTTACTTAAATTTAACAGAACGTACCATATCATCGTACTTTCGAGCACCATTTTGGACAACTAATGAATTTCGTTCCGTGTTCCGAAATTCCCAAAAATCAAGGTTCCACCCAACCTTAAAACATTTTTGTTTTTATTTTTGTTATTTCTTAAACAATATTATATCTATATTAAAATTGTTATTGTTGGTATATTTATTGAGAATTATATGAAATTTTTGTGTAAATGAAAAACACATTTCTAAAATTCCAATTCCAAAATTCCTCAGTCGGTTACGTGTTCCATTAGTCGATCCATCATAAATAAGTACAGTACAATTTTTTTCATAATAATTTTATTTATTTTTATTTCTGTAAACAATAATATAACAAGCAACGTCAATATGAAATAAATTGTTAAAAAAAAATGTCCAAAACATCATAACAGTTTTGTTCAAGTTCCAACAAATTCTTTTGCACGTTTTTTAAGGTTAGTAATTATAAATAATTTATCATTCTATTTTATAATTATGTATTGTCAACTAAAAAATGTACAATATGTCATCATTTACGTAAATTTCCAAATCTATCTAAAAAATGTCTTTTTTTGAAGGCATAGGATTATTAATTTTAAGAAATAACATTGTACGCATAATTAATGTCAAAGTTTATGTGACACCACTCGGCACTTACACTCGTAACACAAATTTCTTATACGCATCATTGATCGTTTCATTTTCATTAATTTTTAATTTCTCTCATTGTTTTTAACATGGAATTATTTTGTCTCGTTCAGTTTACACAAGACACAAAATGATCAAAGAGGCGGATATCCTAGCCATAGGCAATCTTTTAAATGACGAAAAAAGGCCGCTGAAAGAAAGATTTCGCGCGTTATTCACATTGAAAAATGTTGGCGGTGCTTTGGCCATTGCGCAAATTGAAAGGTGTTTCGACGACAGTTCAGCGTTGTTGAAGCATGAATTGGCATATTGTCTCGGACAAATGTTAGATACTCGTGCGATACCTGTGCTCACTAAAGTTCTTGCCGACAGGGAACAAGCACCGATGGTTCGTCACGAAGCTGGTGAGTATTTTAACTATAAATAATTGACGACATAATGCATGACGTTTCATTTGTGTAGCCGAAGCGTTAGGAGCGATTAAAGACGAAGACACGATTTCGATTCTTGAAGAATATGCTAAAGATCCTGTTGTCGAAGTAGCCGAAACTTGTCAACTTGCTTTAGATCGGTTCGAATGGTACAAGGCGCCTAAAGATCAACATGTTATGTCGCATTTAAGTAAAAATCCTTATGCGTCTGTAGATCCTGCGCCTCCGTTCGAATCGACAGATATCAAATTTTTGAGGTCACATTTGTTAAACGAAAGTGATTCATTGTTTAACCGATATCGAGCTATGTTTTCTTTAAGAAACATGCGAGATGAGGAGGCAACCCTTGCTATTACGGAAGGTGAGTTATATTTGTAATTTTTTTTTTATACTTAATTTTCGTTTATTTTATGCTGCACTCGATTTCGAGGTTCCAGAATCTTTTCCAGGTACTTAAAACATGTTTCAGTAGGACCTCTCTTATTCGAACCTCTCTTATTCTAATTGCCTTTCTTATTTTAATTGTCCAGCCTCTCTTATTCTAATTGTTCCCCCACTATCACAAGCTCGCAAGCAAAGTAAGTGGAGGTAAGGGGAAAATTAGAATAAGAGAGGTCAGCGCCATCTTGAAAAACTTTACTAATTAGAATAAGAGAGGTCCTACTGTACTTATAATCATTTCATACAGTTTTTTAAATTTTAGGGTTGAAAGGCCGAAGTGCACTGTTTAGACATGAAATCGCATTCGTTCTTGGACAATTACAAGATGAAGTTACTGTACCATATCTGAGAGCGTCTTTGGAAGATCGTGAAGAAAATGAAATGGTACGACACGAATGTGCCGAAGCTTTAGGCGCCATCGCAAGTCCCGAGTGTTTTGAAATTTTGAAACAATATGTTGAAGATGAAAAGCGAGTTGTTCGCGAAAGCTGCGTCATTGCTTTGGATATGTGCGAGTACGAGAACAGTTCGGAGTTTCAATATGCCAATGCCCTTTCATCCGTAAAGGCTGCAGTTTGATAACAGTTTAATTGTATAAATGATAAGCGAATATATGTATACATAATTTTAAATAATTCTTGTGTTTTGTTTTCCTAACCTTAACCCTTTCAGTCACATATTTTTCTTTTCAACAAAATTTAGAGGTCACTGTACACCAAAGGGTTTTTTCGGGGTCGCTGATTACGAATTTGAAATCCGTTTTCAATAATTCAAAATGGCGGATGACTTTTTCAAAAAATGATCTGGTTCGCTTGAAAATGTTACTCGGGAGGTTTTGGGGTTGCTGAATACGAATCTGAAATCCGTTTTCAAGAATTCAAAATGGCGGATCTAATATGGCGGATGACTTTTGCAAAAAATGATCTGATTCGCTCGAAAATGCTTACTCGGGTGTTTTTGGGGTTGCTGAATACGAATCTGAAATCCGTTTTCAAAAATTCAAAATGGCGGATTTAATATGGCGGATGACTTTTTCAAAAATTGATCTGGTTCGCTTCAAAATGTTACTCAGTGGTTTTTGGGGTTGCTGAATACGAATCTGAAATCCGTTTTCAATAATTCAAAATGGCGGATCTAATATGGCGGACGACTTTTTCAAACAATGTTCTGATTTGCTTGAAAATGTTACTCGGGGGGTTTTGGGGTTGCTGAATACAAATCTGAAATCCGTTTTCAAGAATTCAAAATGGTGGATCTAATATGGCGGACGACTTTTTCAAAAAATGATCTGATTCGCTTAAACATCCCCATTTCTTTTCTGGGTTATGTCTGGTTCCTGCATCAAAGTGCTTATATAATAATGAACAATTTATAAATTGTAATTCTTTATTTTAGATTTCGACACAATAGCAAACATTTTTAAAATACAATCTAGTACAATCTTGTATTTTTTAAAATTATTTTTACATTACTGGATTTATTTTTAAATCCTAAAAGTTAACTGTAAAATTTATAACCAGCGATCATATGAACCCTATGATAAATATCCAACAATCACGAAAATTCCTCCGCCATTTTGATTTTTGAAAATCTGACGTCATATTCGTAATCAGCGACCCCGAAAACCCACGAGTGACGAGTTTTAAGCGAATTTCACATGATTTTTAGAAATTCGTCTGCCATATTGGATCCACCATTTTGAATTTTTAAAAATGGATGTTAGTTTTGTAATCAGCGACCCCGAAAACCTCGGAGTAACAAGTTTCAGGACAATTGTATTGATTTTCAAAAATTTCGTCCGCCATATTGGATTCGCCATCTTGAAATTACAAAATTTTATTACGCATATCAGTACAGTTATTATAAAAGAAACCCATGTATTGTTTCATTATTTTTCATTTAGTATTTCTTTTTAATTTTCCGAAAAATTTGATTTTTTACGTTTTGTAGGAATAAAATTTAATTTATTAAAAAAAATATGGCGGAAAATTCTGAAATAATTTTTTTTAATAGTATTGAATGTGCTAAGTACATAAAAAAATTGGCGTCTTGAATCTCGTAACCCATTAACATAAAATTGTATGCTCTTTCAGAATCTTTCAATAAAATTTCGATAAAATAAACCGCAAAAAAGTTATGCACGTTTTTCTGTTAAAAAACATTATTTTTTACATTTTATTTTTCATAAAAACATCACTTTCACCTCGAAATATCGTTGGGAACATATCTAAGTTGAAAATATCGTGTCCATGGACCCCCAGGATTAAAATGTACCATTCCTGAATTCATAATTAAAGATGGCAGTTTTCAAAATGGCGCCTAGAAGCTCAAAATTCTTTTTAAAACTTAACCATTTTTTTTCTTAAAAACAACAGACTTTAGAGAAAATTTTCTAAGAACAACAATGCTTTGGGATGAGTCAAAGAATTCTCTCAAATTTTATCAGCATGCAATAATGCACTGCTTGATTTTTCAAAAATTAAAAAAATCATTTAAAAAATCTAAAAAAATTTGAGTAGCTTCTTTAAATAATTCTAAGATATTTTTGTTCTAAGTAAATTTTCTGTAAAGTCTATATGTAGTTTTCATGAAAATAAATTATTAAAATTTTCTATATTTCAAGACCGCAATAATTTATTCTCTTGGAAACTATAGGCATTAGAGAAAATTTTCTTATAATAAAAATATTTTAGAACTATTTAAAGAACCTACTCAAATTTTTAAAATAACTTTTTTTCAAAATTTCTATTTTTCAAATTTTTGAAAAATCAAGCAGTATGTTATAGCATGCTGATAAAATTTGAGAGTATTCTTTGACTCATTCCAAAGCATTGTTGTTCTTAGAAAATTTTCAATTTTTTTTTTTTGAGAACACAAAGTAGTCACGATGATCCCGACATTAACGGCAGAACTCATAGCGGAGGTAAGGAGAACTATAAGGAGAAAAAGGGGCCAACCCTCCTAATCTCATGTTCAGCGTTCGTTTATGGGCTTAATATGAAGTTTACGAAAAAATGCATAATACCTTTTTTGTAGAGAATTTTCCGCTCTTCATTTTTTGTTTGAAATATTTTTTCTGTAGACGCGTACTTTTTGAGATAAACGCAGAAAACTGTAAAAAAACGCGTTTTTTGACGTTTTTTTTTTAAATAGCGGCCAGCATATGGCCAAGCCACAATTTCTTTTGCGAAATTCGGATTCAGCAGCTCAAAATACATGAAAAATACGTTGTGCATTTTGTTTTTTAGGTGGCCGAATTTTTCCGAAGATTTACCAAATTTTTTTCAACACCTGGTTAATTTACTCCGTTTTACCAAGGTAATTAATTCAAGAATATTTTCACTTAAGAAAACATATTACGTAGAAGAAGAGACTTTTTTTTATTTATCGAAGCTATGGTATATTTAGAATGTAGAATTGGATGTCCTTACTTGTAAATGTTTAATATATGTTTTTCAAAGTGATCCTGCTATTTGAAAAATTCGTCGAAATTTCGTGAAGGTGGAACAGGGGCACAAACTTTTCCAAAAATCTCTATTTTTTGAAGATTCTTCTCGAAAATGCCGTATGGGACGTGGATGACCACTTCTGACACCAGTTGAAGTATTTTATAAAACTTTAATAGGAGTCTGTGTTGGTACGCGAAACCGTGATAAAATGGACTCAAAAAAATTTTATATTCATGGATTTTAACTATTTTTCTACTCTACAATAAAATTTGTATCAGGTGGACTCAAAAAAATGTTATATTCATGGATTTTAACTATTTTTCTACTCTGCAATAAAATTTTTATCAGATGGACTCAAAAAAATTTTATATTCATGGATTTTAACTATTTTTCTACTCTACAATAAAATTTTTATCAGTATTCTGATGAGGACCGAAAATTAATAAAGGTCGAAACGTTAATGATTGGTATATTTTATTCACCAAGTTCAACTATATCCGTTTTTTTCCAAGAAGATTATTATTTTGAAAACTTTTTCACTTAAGAAAACAATTTAACGGATAAGAAGATTTTTATTTTTTTACAAATTTAAAACTTTAATATGTTTATTAATCAAAGGTTACACTCAAACAGACTTGACAGCTTGAAATCTAACACTTGATATGCGCGCGTAGACAAGAGAATGAAGGAACTTGAAATTACATATGAATATAAACACATAACATAATATAAAAATACAACTTCCTTACAATACTTAATTGTGCATAAATCAGGTAAAGATATATGGCTGAATTACTCCACGGTATGGCCGATGAGATGGGGCAATTCAGCCAATTTCAACTTTTTTTTAGATGTTTGTTTTTTGACAAATGACAGTACCTACAGCGAAAAGAGCAGTTCACATTTTCACAAAGTTGTGCAATTGGATAACCTTTCGAACAGTCCACAGCTAAAGGAAATCTGTTAATTTATCTCGTGTAATGACTCGATATGGCTTAATATGGCCGCTTTACCCCATTCTTCCCTACTATTTCAAAAGGCGGCAGAAGAATTTGTGGTTAAATGATTAGAGTTACCGCTTCATTTTGCGTAAAATTTTTTTTTCCAGATAAAAAAAATTAACCAAGCACGAGTATACTCGTCCAAACTACATTTTTTCCATATGGCAAAAGAAAAACTCGTGCTCAGAGTATAGACCTCTTCCGATCCGCCATTTTATCATGAAATTAGTTGAAAAAATTACATTTTGTACCTAAATATTGCCGTAATGTATTTAAAATTTTCACACATGAAAAAATACTATCGTATTCTGCGCAAAATTTAAAAAAAAATATCTCTTGTGATTTTTCTCTAAATTTACTTGCATTCGTAAAAAAAAAATGCCGAAGATTTTTTTGTACATCCGTCGTGACAAGGGTTAAGGACGGGACGGTCATTTTTTGAAATAAAACTTCAGTGCTTTATTGGATAATGTTATGGGCAAGAAAAAATAGCTGTGCAGAATTTGTCTTACGTGCAAAAGCCTCCTCTGTTAGATTCTGCAAAAAAGAATTGATATATAAGTTGTTCCAAAAAAGAGATAGCTGGCTTTTTCTACGATATCTGCCATTTACACCTGTAAACAGCGACGTAGAGTACACGGAAACACGAAATATCGTGAAAATGTATCAGCTTAAAAATGGTACCTGTCACTTTTAAAAAATTGAAAATGGCGCTTAAAGAGCGGACTTTGTGTGTTATATCTTTGTTTCTAAATCAGCAATTGCTTCATAGTTATAATTTTATGTATCTGGGGTTGCTGATTTCTAATATGAGATCACGTTTTTGAAATTCAAAATGGCGGATCCAATATGACTCACGAAATTTCTAAAGTAAAGGGTTTTTGGATTCGCTGATTACAAATATGAACTGAGATCAATGTTTAATCATTTAAAATGGTGGATTATTTTGGTCCTCTTTGACTATTGAAAGTTTTTAGACGTGAAAAATATGCACGTTGCCATAAACTATATTGCCATTATATTAAAACAAATCTAATACTCAAAACGACGAAAAACTAATATTATTTATAGGAGGAAAATTTAGAAAAATGAAATCTTTGATTTTTCCTGTTACCCTATGATAAAAATATTGACACTAAAATGGTTACGTAGAAAATGTAGTTCGATGTAACTCGATTTATACTAATATCCATCAATATTTTAGAAATGTCGGCTGTCATGTTGGATTCGCCATTTTACATTTCGAAAATGTGACCTCATATCTGTAATCAACTAACCCAAAAACAAATCTGGTAGATGAAATTGATAGAAACTTGATAGAATCCGTTGGCTAACAAAGAAATAATATATAAAATCAGCTCTTTGAGAGCCATTTATAAGGTGCCATTTTGAAATTTTAAAAAGTGATAAGTACCATTTTAAACTCGATATTTTGAGTTTCCGCGAACTCTGCGTCGCATTTTCAAAGTGTAAATGGCAAACTTAAAAAAAAACTAATTTAAAAATTTGCGAGGTTCTAGAAAAAAAAACAGCTATATTTTTTTTTGAACTAGTTCTGGACCAATTCTTTTAATAACATTATTCAATAAAGCGCTGAATATGTGTATGTCGACAGAGATACTTTTAATTTTGAAATTCTGCGACGTAAAATTTACATTTAGAATTTCAAGATTTTTGTTAGTGCCAATAACAAATTACTCGAAGTAAAATATAGTGGTTAGTATTCTACAGGATAATACCTTTCAGCTCGTATTAGTACTTTTCGCGAGCACCTTTACTATTTCTGCCTAATCCGAGTGAGAAGTGTGAAACCGTTTCACATGGTTCACTTTGGACCCCATATTTTCACGCGCAATTTATAATTTATTTATAATTGTGTTATATATCATTACAAACTAGTGTTGGCGTGGTGCCTCGCTCGCTTCGCTCGCTCAGAAACTTCGACCCAGTGAAGAGTCGGCTATTCCTTAAGACTCGTTTGTTTACTAACAGCTTTCAATTATATTATAAAATTATATTAATATTTGGGGGTCCAATCATATTTAGGTCCAAGTGGCTTCGATAGATATGTTACAACAATATAGTGTTTCTTATATGTATGAAAATTGAAAATGAGCATTTTCAAAACTTCGACCCGACAACAGGCCAGCCGAAGTATTAATAAATAAAAGTTGCAAAACACTTACTTCATGCACTTGTATTCTAATAGACTATTCGATGCATATTACATGTTTACTGTGTTTTACTAATTACTGTCTGTATTATTATGATATTATATATACAATATATATACATATAATTCGTCAAAGATATCTTGAAAGTGTCGAAAAGATCTATGACGGATATCTTATATAGATATCTATAAGACATCTTTTAGATATATCAAAATAGTTATTTTCGTATCAAGGGCGTAAAAGAAATTATGTGTCCGTAGGTCCCCCCGCGCCCGAGGGGCTAGCGAAGACTACCCCTGGGGGGTAGGGGGTCGAAACGTCGAAATTTGATGAAAAACTATAGGGAAATTTTTTTGCCGAGGTGACCAAATTCAATACTTTTTCAGACAATAGTCATTAGCATTTTAAACCAGTTTTTATGGCATTATCGTTGACTTTAGGAAGAAAATGCATACAACCTTTTTTGTAGAGAATTTCATGCTCTATCTTTTTTGTCTGAAACATTTTTTAACAAAATTTGTATTTTTCAAAATAAATGCAAAAAACTACGAAGAAACTTAATTGGGGCTAATGTTTTTTAGTAATGGACGGATGGATCTGCGCCAAAATCTAATCAGATCTAAGTTATGCCAAGACACGTATTTTAAAAAAACATTTATGTCATTACCCTTATCCGTACGCGAGTTATTGCGAGACAAAAAAACGAGACGTACGGACGCACGGACGTACGGACTTGCGTACGTACAAGATCTCGGACACAAATTTTTGTATTGTTGATTTGAGCTCCTTAGGGTTTGAAACGTCGACATTTGATGAAAAACTATAGGGTAATTTTTATGTCCGAAGTGACCAAATTCAATACTTCGTCCAGACCTAAGGTCTGGGTTGAAGTAATAACTTACTTATTCTTTAAATTACTTTCGGTATGAGTCAAAATACTGAAAAATAAATATTTACGTACATAAACATCAAAAAGAAGAAAATATATTTAGCATTTATATTCCAATGTTTACAGTGCCATCTACATCATCACAACCGAGCTCGGGTAGTTTGTGGAAGCCGCTCGCAAAAATAAAAAGTTCAATACTTCGAATTTGGCTCTGATTCCGATTAATTGATACTTTATTAATTTTGTTTATTTAACACTTTAATACAACACAATTTAAACAAAAAAATAGAATACGCCTGCTTTCAATTTTAATGCGAAAAACGATAAAAAAGAAGTGGTTCGAATTGGAACATGGTTGTATATTTTTGTACAAAAGCGTTTATATATACATTTATAGAATATCGCAAAAAACATCTGGGAGGGACTCTTTAAAGTTATTTTGGGTGCACCTCAAAAATCAGACAAATCACAAAACAGACACTTCAAAAACCCGACCTTAAAAGCAAGACATTCAAAAACTAGACCTTTCAAAATACAGATATTCAAAAACCAAACATTTGAACAAGCAGACATTTAAAAAACGAACATTTCCAAAACAGACATTTAAAAATACAGACAACTCGTTTGGTGCGTTCACTACATAAAAAAAATAATCCCGGGTTGCCATCCTTGAGGTCTGACAGGAAAGTCATTTAAAGGTCAAAAATGCTTGACCAAGGGATTAATTTTGTAGGTCACTTGAAGGTCAAATTAGCTTGACCTCCGGGTTATTTTTAAGCACATTTAGAATTAAATCCTTGATTACATTTACAGAATATGAACATTTTAAAATATCTGGTGGGTCTCTATTTTTTTAAATGACTGGTTTTTTAATGTCGGGTTTTTGAAGTGTCTGGTTTTTGAGTTATTTTTAATGGTCAGACACACAACTTTTAATTTTAATTAGTCATATGCTTATCTTACAATGAAACGTTGACAGGGCTTTCAACTATCCTACTAAACTAGACGACACGCTTCTCAAACTAGTCAATAGCTATAAACACTTGGGCAAAGGAATGGGCCTTGCTATTCTCGAGGAAGGACTCGTGGATAAAAATACACTTTTATAAAACCATGTTCAATCACCTTTGATTAGTATGAAAACGAGACTGGGGTCTTTATTAAAATTCAAAGAAAGTAATGTACATATAATGTTTTAATTCCTATTTTTACGTACGCCTCAGCTGCGTGGGATAAGATACTAAAAACAAAAGAGAAATTGGAGAGATGCGCCCTTCTGAGGATTACTGGTTCATACAGAATCTCTTCTGCCGAGTCAATGACTTTGTTCACGGACGACGTCTTTGGAAACGGAGAAACCTGTTGGAATAAAGATACGGAATTGTTAGCAAAAAATATTATTTTGGAGATTTTGTATTCTATACATTTCAGACATTCAAAAAATTAAATACATGTAATTCAAGTAAATTTAAGTGTTCAGTAATTAATTAAATTCTAGTAATTACGTTTGACGAACCCAACAGCAAATATCCAGTCGCAAAGTTACTTTTATAATTTTACATTATAAAATTTGAAAGATATGGCCATATCGATTGGAATTGATTATGAAGTCGTTTTATTTCAGTTATATTTAGAAATATACAAAAATATTTCAAAATCGCGAAAAATTAGGTTAATATGGTTATAAGAAAATTTAGATACATTATTTTTGGTCCGGGTCAGGAACTCTTTATTTTTTAATTGTGGTATAATTTATCTATTGCAACTGTAATTTTGCCTTTGTAAAGGAATATATCCGGGTTATTTTCTGTAAAATCTTTACCTTTTTTTTGATGGTTTTGGTAGATGTTGTAAAGAACTATATTTGTTTAAGATTTGCGTATGCACTCTTATCTGTTTTATTTCTTTCTTCTGTAATGAAAGATACAAAAACTAATAAATTTCTATATTAATTAAAAACGGTCAATAATTGAACAAATTCAAAAGGATATATATGACATTCCCTTGATTACGTAGTCCAGACAACGAACGATTTTACCAAAAACAAGTTGCAACACAACCAATTTTTTCTCATAACTTTTAATTTCCTATAACTTTTATTTGACATGTTATGAGCTCTAATGCCTGATTGTAAAGTTACAATCATTTGTTTACAAAATTAGGCATATTTTATAATAAAATTCAACTTTCTCCTACTTCGATTTTCGGCCACTTTTGACAGTTTTTAACTCGTTTTTAAATTAATTATCGGTCGTGTTGCAATTTGTTTTGAGTTACCCCTTTTTTCGTTTGTTTCCTGTACTAATGTAAAAAATATAGACTCCGAATAAAGAAATTTTATAACTTTAAATGTTGTTCAGTTATTTACTGAAAATAGAATGAAAACATTGTAGAATGCAAGGATCACTGGAAATAGGTAACAAATTTTTCCGTAGGTATAGATCAAGTTACATATTCTTTTATATTTCTGCAAAGTATCGAATTTCTTTGCGCATCGTCTTCTGAGCTCAAATTGCATCATATTCTGGCACAAGAGCATATTTTTTTTAAATCTACGTACACGTGCTAGCTTTTCTGAAAACGTTTCAGTTTCATAGTTTAATTCGTATTAAACATAAATTTTCTTGAATCTTTAGGAAGTTTTAATGGTCTGGATTGACAATTTTTTTATGCGGTTTTTGTTTTTTATTTTGTTGTAAATTCATATTTATTTCTGACTTCAGTTCACTGCTTTAGTTCGCAAATGAATGTTATTTTGTTAATAATATTTTGTGTATTTTTTTACAATCTTAAAAATTTTATTTCTGTTTATTTTTGTCGATATTATGTATTTATCTTTGAGTCGTAAATTTTAGTGGTCTACGTAATTTAATTATATATGTGACTACATAAAAATATGAAATAGTTGATTTTACTATTTAAATAGCAGAATTAGTCACCCAATTTGTCACTATTTTGCTAGTAAAATTAACGTATGTAATTAGAGTATGTAAATGAATACTCAAAAAAAATCATTAGTTAACATAAGCTTTCAATTGTTGATAAATAATAAACTTCCTTAATTTCGTGATATTGGTACATTTACTCGAGAATTTTATTAAACCTTTGCAGAATCTACACAATCGCAGAAAAAAATATTTTCTTTTAGAACCCCCGTAAGTTCTTTATTCTTAGAAATAATTGAAGGTTTTTATGCATTTTCAAACATTTTAAATAATTTAACAAAAAGTAGCAACAAGCAAAGTACAAAATTTCGATTTTATTAAACAAAGCAGAGTTACTTCCATCAGCTTCGTTTAACAGCTACTACACAAAATTCTCATTACTATTATTTATTTACTATTTTTTATTGATGAGGATTCTAATAGTTTTCAATTCAATAATTGAAAACTGCTTTTTGTAAGATATTTTATGCAGAGTATACGAAAAACATTGTACAATAAAAAAACATATTCATTTAAGAAACTATTTAGTTTATTGAAATATTGATTGTTGATTAAAGAGTCGAGATCTTAAATTAATCAGGATACACATTTATTTATATTAAGTAACAATTATTAATCAAAATAATCATTCTCAATTCAAGTAAACATTTTTCTTTCTACTTGAATGAAGAATTTTTCGTGTTTTTTTAGTGATTATATATTTAGATTACATTTTAGTATGATTCTACGCATTCTACTTTTGTTATATTCGAAAATTTAAATGGAATTTTCATAAAATATGTTTTGATGCAAAAATTCGTTACAAATGTAGAATGTCAGTCAGATGACAAACCGCGATAATCATTTGTAATATAACATTTTGTAAGTCAGTTATACAAATAAATGTACATGTACCATGAACGAAGTAATTGGTATTATAATAATACCAACATTTTATTACGCATCATTTAGTTGAATTATATTATTAAAGTAGAGGTGTACATTCTTAATCAATTGTTAATAATTGTTAATCAAATATCTGAATAAATTTTATAAAATTGAATAATATTCATTGTGATGTGAATATGAATTACTATATAACATAAAATTATACAAAAAAGTATTTTATTCAGATGATTAACTAACAATAAGTTATTCTCAAAATTCTTAATTAAAAAACTATTAATGAAGAATTTACTAACTAATTAATCATGATTTTACTAAAAATGAAAAATGAATGCAAAAAACTAATTCATTAATTAAGTTCTACTAATTTTAAATTATTTACTGCATTTGTTAATACTTTCTTATTAACAGGAAATAGTTACATTTGACTAACGAATTAATATATTATTATTAATTATTAACAGTTTTTATTAGTGAATTAGTAAAATCTATTAGTGGCCGATTTTTAATATTAATTATAAAATTTGTTTATGATA
This sequence comes from Trichopria drosophilae, assembly GCA_030407085.1. NCBI lineage: Eukaryota > Metazoa > Arthropoda > Insecta > Hymenoptera > Diapriidae > Trichopria > Trichopria drosophilae. The sequence continues at coordinate 188,342,204 of CM059583.1, read as the reverse complement.
AAATATTACTCTCTTATTAGTTAGATTGTTAGTAGCCAATCTGTTAGTAAAATCTTTTATTTGGTTTAGATTTTTAACGTTAATAGTAAATAATCTAAAACTTATGAGAATTAAAATAAAATAAAATCAATGTAAACTTTTGCGTAAGAAATGTTTCTCTCTTAACTAGTAGATCTACTCTCTAAATTTGAAATCAAAAGCTACTAAATAATGAGTAAAAAGTCGGCTACTAATTGAATTCGTAATCATTTTACTAATAAACAGTCAAAAACTACCGATTCATTAGTCAAATTTAAGTAAACATCATTTTAGTAATAAGGTATTAAATAAAACAATGACTAGTTTGAAATGAGTAAAACTCAACTAATAAATTTATAGTTTTTGTAATCTTTATTAGCAAAAATCATTACTAATTCAATTACTCATTTACTTTATATGATTAGTAATTTTTTACTAATTCAGATAAAGTATATTTTTATAACATATAATCGTAGTTTTACAATCATCGATGATGGCTATAATTTATATAATTAAAAAAAACAAAATTTGTTTTCACAAGCAGTAAAATGCCGAATTACTATTTATTTTTAACATATTTTATTCAATTTGCAGTTGCAATTGTAATTAATATCAACGTTTTTTAAATGAAATGTTATCATCCAATACATTTTGTTGTTAAAAAAATCTTATCTAAACTGAAATTTTAGAGAAATTGAATCTAATGACTTCTTTGCAAGTCTTTAACAATATTGTTGTTGTTACGTAAGATTCATTTGATGTAAGGCCTAAAGTTTTGATTTATCCGCTGATATTGTTATGAAATTGTAATTGCTGTTTAATTAGTTCTGAAAAAATAAATATCTTTATGTACCAGAAATCAAGAATTTTTTGAATGGCCTAACTGTCCAAGTAATCATGAAAAGTATTTGTAAACAGTCGGTTATAAAATAAGTTAAGAGATATAAAATTTTCTTCTTGACAGTCAATGTGCAGACTATAATAATGTTTTATAAATATTATTAAAAAAATGGTGTTACATAACTTTATCGATGTAGAACCTTTTTGTAAATACTGATCATTACTGACTAAGCAAATTAAACTATGATTAAAATAAAATGAAGTGTGATGAGTTTTTTAATGTAAATATTTTGAATGAAGATCTTAAAATAATTAATTGGAGTAAAAATGTTTCGTAGGTAAATTAACCATGTTCGGTATTTCTTTTTTCATTTTCTTGAGTTAAAATAATTAAGTTTACACTTTTTATTTAAATATAATGTTTTAATTTCCTCTTGAATCAAATACTGAATATTAATGCAAATCTGACTAGTATCTTGAAAATATCGAAATGCTTAAATCCGACAAGAAGTGCAAGATTTGAATCAGTATTTATTCTTGAACGAATATTTGAAAATTGAATAAAAAATAAATTGAAAATGAATACTTTTTTATCATAACTTTACACAATAATTGAAAGTTGTTCACTAACTTCTACGTTATTAAATAAATGTTGAATTGAAAGATGAAACAAACTTATATAAACAATAGGAAATAAAAGAGATATTTTTATATAAATATGTTTTTATTTTTATGTATTTTTATTCTTTAGTCAGTTGTGGTTCGATTTAATTTCAGTGCAACGGAATATTTTTCGAGCATATTATTTGTTTATATATTTTTTATGCATTTTATCAGAAATTAAGCCTTGCATTATATTTTAATCATAAGTACATTGCAGAGATCTTGATAAGTTAATATCTGATATTAACCAATTTATCGTAACACTCGGCGTTTAGTAAAGAATAAAAAGATGCATCTGTTTATTTTATATGAATAAAAAGTAATGATTTTCTTCATAATTTCATTAATAAAAATCTTAAAGTGAATTAAATATTGACAATGTATAAACTATTAAGTAACATAGATGATTGTTGATGACTGAGAAGTAACATATACACCTTGCAAATAGATAAAACATTGGAAAACATGGAACTATTTTATAAAACACACGATTATTAAAAATAGTTAAATCAATTATTTCTCAACTCGTAAAATATCTACCCTAGTACATAATCTCAGAAGTAACAGGGTTATAAAATTTAAAGACACCTTTAAATATTCCCAAGTAGTGAAGTAAAACTGAATTAAGTTAATGAACAAAAATAGAAAATAGTTATAGCATGGCATGTTTTACAAGATTTAGAATACTGCCAACTACTACTTTTCACATTGTTATTTCTACTATTACAATATATTACAACCATTTTTCTTGTGGTTCATTAATTTTTCTTTTTGTATGCAATTTATTATTTAATCTAATCTTGGTGATTTTTCGAATGAATGTATTGCTAAATCTTTTGTTTAGACCTAAAATTTTTTTATTAAAAATAACGTATTTTTTGGTAAAAAATTGTTTATAATTTTTTAAGCACTGACTTTAGACAAATTATGTGGCCATATTATGAAAGAGTATGCAATGTTATGTCGGATAAGGTGTATCGGTATTTTTGTTTGTACTTGTAGTATGAACAAAAAATGGAAGAAAATTAATTGAAATTTGACATTTTGGGCTTAATGGGTTAAAATAATACAAAATCTATTTCCGATCGTTCGCTTTCTCGAAAGATCTTAGGTTCAAGTCCCTATGCGTCGAATATTTCAACTTTGGTCTGCATTTTTTTTAAATAAAAAAATTATAAAACTTTTTGCAATTCAAAATAATAGTTATTAGTATATTTCCAACTTTGTTTTTCATATTTTTACTTAAGTAAGGAATTTTTTTTTTCATTATAACGATATTCCTAAAATTATGATTATTATTTTTAAATTATGGTTCACTGAATGGTTGTCTTCATACGATATGCAAGTAAAATCAGATCTAGCTTATATTTGACAAATTCTTTAAAATTATTGAGTGATATTACTGACTTTTAATTGATATTATTCAGTTCAGACGTCAGAAAGTTAATCGAGTTTGTGTATAATTCTGTGCATAGAAAAAGCCATTGAAGTAAAAGAAAAATTTGTAAGATATGACAACTGGTTATTTAGAAGAAATTTAAAAGATATTGAGGTTATGAAAATTTGTTAAATTTACGTTTCTGGTTTTTCAGATATTTTTACCGATATTAAAGTTTATTTGCAAATAAACTATAAAGATATATATATATTATGATGAGGTATTCTTTACTAAGAAACTATTATTTAATTATGACATCTATTATCACGTTCAGTTAACTAAAACCATTAGTTTATTAAATAACTTTTAACCGATTAACCGATGAAATCTGAAAAAATTCTAGTATATCGATGATTTTGAAGACCTTTTTATTCTTAGTATTTTTTAAACAAAAATTTAATTAAGGACGATATTTTGAGGAGGTCGTTATAATAAAGTGTGGTATAAAAGTGAAATATTTTCTTAAAATTGGTATATTTTATACACTTACCCACAGTTTCAATAGAATCCCAATATTCTGGTAGCTCGAAACAAATTTATAAGACTAAATATTTCTAAATTTCTTCACAATTGTCCTCAAATTTGACGTCATATTAGAATTCTTGTAGGCTGAATCCAATTTTGATCTCGGAATCTGAAGATCGACCTCGAAAATAGTACTATATTTTAATAGTATATATTTTATTGAAGTGGAAGAAAAGATATATACAAGAAATTAAATTCGAGTTCTAATATGACGTCAAATTTGAGGACAATTGTGTAAAAATGTAGAAATATGTATTGGACAATTACCGTTATGAGACATTTAATATTTACATAAAGTGTTAAAGTTCATTTTTAACATAATGATACGACTCTATAAATCTAATAGTTCATCTTTGCATAGTTGTTTATTATTATTTATAATGTTATTGAAAATGTTCGCAGATGAATAGTTTGGTAGACTCGCCAAAATAAAGTCACTCACAAAGTTTCAAGTCATTTAAACGCTTTGTGCAAATTTCGCGTATCAACGCGTAAGCCAATCGTTTCAGTTAAATTATATACTACACTTTAACAACATTTGAAACTGAAAGTGTCGACGTGATGGTGAACTGGATCAGTTTCAAAAGATTTATATAATAAAAATGAAAAAATACTATATTTAACCCCTTTCTGGTATACATTTTTCCGATGAACTATTTTTCTTGAAACATGGGTACTCGCCGTTTTTTTAGTCGTTAACTCCTTGACTGCCACGACAATTTCACAAAAAATGCCCAAAATACCAAAAAAATTTGTTAGATTTTACTTTAACTTGGTGTCTAGGAGTGTTTTGGGACGCTGATTACGAATCTGAAATCAGATTTTGGAAATTCAAAATGGCGTAAAAATTTTCCAAATTCCAACCATTTCGCTTGCAATTTGTTACTCGGGGGTTTTCGAGACCGCTGATTACGAATTTAAAGTTGGATTTTGAACATTTTTCAACCAAAAAGGTTCCATTTTTTGGAAAATTTCTCTGCCATATTGTAGCCGTCATTTAAAATTTTCAAAATATATCATCAGATTCGTAATCAGCCGCCCCGATAAACCCTAAGTAACAAAATTCAAGCGGTTTTATAAACTTTTTATGCATAAATTGATTGAACACATTTGTCATACTTCGTGACTAAGATTTTGCAAAAATTGTGAAAACTACCACTTTTGTGGATTTATATATTTTATTTGACACAGGGATTATGAAAAGGGATACTTTATATCACGATAAAGATATGCCTTTTTCTGACAGTCTGGGAAAAGTCCAAAATGACGAAGATCTTTGTCATTGGTAGTCAAGGTGTTCACTGGGAATATGAACTCATCTTTTGTAAATTTTAAATTTGAAAAACTGAAATTTTAAAATCTGAATTTAGATTAGTCATCAGCGACCTTAAAACACTCCGAGTACTCATCTCCATCCCGTAAATTTTTGTATTTTAGTCGTTTTCTGATATTCTTTCCGAATATTCTGGACCATATATTTTTGGTCCGCACATTTTGGACATTGTTTTGAATTTTTATTACTTTGGTGGAATTAACAATGTACAGAAACTTTGTCTTCCTAATTATTGTATATAGCATTAGGCAATTGTTTCTTTCAATAGAAAAAAACTTGGCCTTATTACATGATTTCAGTGCTTTTTTTATAGAATAAGAAGTTGGCGTCTTCTTTTTACAGAAAGTGTTCTTTGGGAGATATAGGATAATATATACAAGATTAGGGCGTTTGATAAGAATGAGCTCCCGCTCCTCTGAATGACGTAACAAATATTCTTTTTGAAGACTATTCTTTTATGGTAGTTCTTGTGATAACAATTATTGTATTGTTATTTATGTAATGTACATGTAAATTAAATAATATTTAATACAAAAATAATTTTTGTTTATTTTAAGCACATGAATCTAAATTCGTAAAAAGTATCTGCTTCAAAACCATACATATTTCATTTTCAACAATGTATTACTAAAGTTCCTTATTGGAGCAAGTGGACATTGCACAATTACGAATGTCTAATAACAATTTCCACGAGAACAGAAAAATTAACGATCAGCGGTTATCGCTCTACTAATATGCGTGTTCTAAATAAAGTTCACAAGTTAAATCAATCAATCTGAAACAAATATCAAACGTATACCACCAATTGATACACAGAGGAAATGTATTTCTATAAATATAGGAATCTCATTAATTTATGATGAATCATTTGTATTAAAATATATGAAGTGCTCCCCTAGCACATTAAGAAAATTTGGTTCATCTAATTTGGTACATCTAATTTGGTTATTTCCTGGTTTGGAGAGATAAGAATGTATTTGAATAGTAATACGTGAAAATTGATAAGCAATAAATATTTGTGTTTATTAACCCTTTAACGTCAAAACTGCACTTTGTCAAAACCTTCGATTCAACGACAAAAATTATGGAAACGATATATATGGATATTTTTGAGGATGCTCTTTTGATTGATGATATTTAAGATTAAACAAATAACTCGAAAAATAGGTAATATTTTGGGTTTTCAATGCCAAAAATGCACATTTTTCGGTTATATGTTTGGTTAATTCAATGTTTTCATCTGAAATTAATATTTAAACTTCAAAATTATACTATTAGAACACCAACCCCCGCATGATTTACCACAAATGATCATTAGCATTTGTATTGTATTAATATACATTTTATTCTGTTCCATTTTCTTGAAAAGAAAATGAGAAAATCTTATATTTCAGTTATTCCTTTGTATATTTAGCCGCCGTTTTGAAATAGGCTATATTTTGCTATAAGTTCCTCTGATACTGGCGATCTGTGATTTCTATGTCCTTTCTGCCAAAATACTTGACAAAAACTACCAAAAAATCTTGTATTTTAATGATATTTTCATATTTTCAACCGTCATTTGATTTTACTATTATTGCATGGATCTGCAATCTTCAGTATACACTCCCGGTTTGTTGAAAACCATAAATATGATAAAATGACGAATCACTAAATTTTGAAAATTTTAACATTTTCCATCCTCCATTCTTAACTCACCTCGTTGAATATAATTTTATATAATATTTTATATAATAGCGTCACTTTTTTTCTGGTCGATTTTCGTTTGCTGAATTTCCCTTTTTTTCTGAATTGTCCCATATGCCCATTTCATTGCTAGTTTCTAACCATAAATATGGTAAATGAAGACCATATTTTTCAGGCAGTTAAACTGGGAAAAATCTACATTATCCATTTTATATATATAGACATATAAAATTATTTTTCTTTGTCGACCGTACGAAAATTTATAATCTTGATGGTGAAGTTATTATTTGTTGAGCGGTCACATGAATTAAATATAAACAAAAACTTTTTTGATACGTCTCGGTGTCCACCCTCGTGAGTCATCCTTTATTTAAATTATACATAACTGTAACATTATAAATTAGATACAACAAAGAGGACAAATTATTAAAAAAAAAATTTTTTTTTTTTACAAATAAAAGTAATTACTTACATGATTTAACTTTTTATAAATTTTTAAACTGGTCTTAGGTAAAGTAAAACTAATTAAATCCAATTTGTGTTAATAGTTAGTCTTCTGAAAATAAGACGGATAGAAGTATTATATGGGAATTCAGCACAAAAAATTTGAATATATTTGAAAGGTTGTCACTAAAATCAGATTTAAACCACTTTTAATTTACCTTTACACTATTTGATGTTCGTTATTAAGACCAAACTAGGTTTGAACTGCACTTGTAAAGGTTGTAATACAGACTGACTAAAATTTAGAACGGTTAGGAATTACAAGTATAACTATATACACACATTTTAAATTCTTAGAGCTAATAATTTATTTAGGACTAAATGGTGGTTATTTATTGATACCAGTTAAATGTGTTCGAATTTGAAAAAAGGAATATATGTTACTATTTTTAAGGTAATTTTAACATGTACTATATCAAATTGAAATAGTTTGGAGGTAAATTTGAAGATTCAAAACGTATGTTGACTGCATTTTTGTGTCTTTTTCTATAAAAGTTTTCTAATTCTAATCTTTTCCTATAATTGGTTTCTTTGGTTAAAATACTGACATTATTGAAATTAATATCAATTCTATATATTAATTTCCATTATAATATATATAATTATAATAAATAACAAATATCCATTATATATATATATAATGGATAATTCGAAATCATGTACAAGCCGTGAACGTGTCCAAAAACATCGCAATATTGATAAAATAAAAAAAAAATTAAAACGATTAGAGATTTCAGTCAAGATTTTCAGTCTGAAAACTGGCCAATTTTTATCCGGTTTTCTACAATAACAATGCGAAAGCCTACATAAACCTGTCAACTATCGAGCACAATCTCGTAGAGTTTTTGGCCATAAAAAATGGCTAGATTCTGGGCAAATGGGCGTTACATTACCACAGGAAAACCAGCTAGAAATGTTGGCCAAAAATTGCGCAGAAACCAAGAAGATTGGGCATAAACCAGCCAAAAAATGCTCCCTTTTTCTACAAGGGTATTTACTCGATCTAAGAAGCTTTCAGTTCAATCGATGATGCAATTTAATGTGAAAATTTTGAATTAAACAAAACAAATTGAAGAAAAAAAATGATTTTCACTTAAAACCCCAAAAGAACCGGAAACTGGAGTGCTTTTTAATTGTAAACATCACTTATTTTTTTTCAGTGCAATTATATTATCTATAAACTGAATGTCTATAAAATTTGCTCATGCTAGCATTTCATTAGCATAATTAATGTAACTTTAAAATGTATGTATATTTAAATTAAAATCTTTGACGATTATCACGTCTAGAACATATATGATTTGTTTGAGGCTATGAAAATGTTAATGACAATAAAAAATCGACTGCGAAATTGTATTGAGATACGTGCAGGAAAGTTGGTTTCATGAAATAACAAATTTTGCCATTTCATGACAGATTTTGTTATTCAAAATTCCCGAAATGATAAAAAACTGTAATTGAAAAAAAAGTCTTAAAAGTATTCAAGGAGTGCGTTTGCATTTTTTCTAATTTTTTATAGATATTTTTGAATTTTTTAAAATATGGCCCAGTTGCGAAATTCCAGAAGTGGTTTAAAAAATTCGGAAAAACTTAGAGTTCCTGGGGTAATTTTCTGTACTTTTTATTCTATGAAAGTTTTTGGCAGTGTTGATAGTTTTGGAGTAAAAAATGCATGTACATTTTTATGGCTTCACAGTACAAAACAGCTACTTTGGACAAAACAGAGCAGAAAAATAATGTACTATTCATGGTTTTAGAACGTTTAAATATCAATACCATGATCTCTGGTATTATTATGATTTAATGAACACGGAAAAACAACAAAAAATCGACTCGAAAAATTACATTATCCTATTTAATTGCAAAATTATCATTGTTATTGAAAAACCAAGGACCAATTCGGAAAGAACACCCTCAGAACTCCCCTGGTACAGGATTTAAAAAAAATTGTTTCGAATAGGTACATCCTTAAAAATTCATACAAAAAAAGGTTGTTTTTGCGCATTAACTACCCAACTATAATGTAAAAATTTGCTCGTCAGACGGATGTAAACTTTTGTACACAAAAGGCGGATATAAAAGTTTATTTCACGCCCTTGTAACAAAAATAATTTCCAGATACTTAAATCATTTGTACATAACCTCAAATATCATCTATAACCTTTCATGTTGCTAATTCTATTATTTACATATGTTAAAATCGTTTCTACCATGTTTCCATGGTTCTATTAATCCTTTTTTTTCTCTGTGTATTCCAGGTCAAAAGCCATTCTTAAGTAATTCGTACCTGGTCCCGGTTTCAGAAATTTTTAAATCAAATCGCTGATTACGAATCTGACCTCAGATTTTCAAAATTCATAATGGTGGATCCAAGATGGCTCACAGGAATACTAGAAGCTTGATGGAGATAAAATTGTATAATCCAGGGTTTTCTGCATCGCAAATTATGAATTTGACAACGAATTCTTAGAAATTACAGTAAGTAAATAAATATGTTACCATTTACACTGCAGTTAATAGTGCGTATCTGTACTTTTAAATATAATAATTTACCTCTATCTGCTTATCTTAGAACGACGCGGACCCGGTGGGCGGTCTATTTCATTTTTTTTCCTTTGTTTGTATATTTTTTTTTGTTTTATTTTATTATTTTCAAATTTAAATTGTAAATTACGTCTCTGGTAGAATATACGATCACTTTTTGACCATTTTTTCTGATCTCTGAGTTGTAAACAATGTAACCCAGTAAAACTGGCCAGAAACTGGTCGCTTTTTCTACCAGGGGTACGCATGTAATTTATAATTAAAGCTATTCCTTCAATGTTCACCATCACATATTTAGCGCAGCTTTGTGTTATACATGCAACGATAAAAATTGAACAATGGTACTTTTTACCATCTTGAATAGTAACAGTACATCCTAGGAAAATGATAAATTGCGAAAATGAATTGGGAAAACTTCGGCAGAAGTACTGTATAAATTTCTTGGAGTGAAAGTTCAGCTACTCTAACTAAAGCGAATTCTTAAGGCAGAGTTTTATTTGAGAGTTGATTTGTAAATAATACTATTATTTTCACACGTTTAACATTTTCTCTTTTGAAATACTTTTATTTATAGATTGCTAGAATAAAATAATTTTACACTACATTTATTCCATGGTAGTTTTTTCTTCAAGCTTGATTCATTCGTATACAAGATTAAACTGATTTTTATCAAAATCCAGAAAATGGGAGAAAGTAGCTAATATATAATTTATGTGTACAACTTGAAATTCCATTAGATTACAAAACGAATTAAGTCAAACAATTCTATTTATTTCATAGTACTTTTATTCCATTATTTCGATTCGTTTGTATTCCCAAACTAGATCTTTTTTTTAAGAGACGTTTATTTCCACGTTCATTATTCCAAGAATAAAATGATGGTGTCTATATATGATACATTTAGTGAATGGTCTTTATTTAAAGAAAATTATTCTTTAGTAAGTCTGGAAAACGACAGGTCATGGGTGGCACTTGACCCGAAGGTTATTTACGTGGCATTTTCAATACTGAAACCCTTTTGAAATATTCATTATGCAGTTAAAATAGTAGAGCATATGTCGAAGAATTCAGTTAATTTCATACAGGTAAGTAATTGTTCAAACGATGCAACCGTTGATAAGAAGTTATTTAAATTTTGTGTAAATGTTTGTAATCTACGCAATTAAATTTGAAAGTGTAATTATATGTCACCTAGAATTATAAAAGCAATTTTCTCATAAGAAAAAAGAATTTTTAACTGTAAATGCTAAGAGACATTCTGTGCGAGAAGTAAAACTCGTATATTATCTCATTAACGATCACGGGATACTTTTTTCACCACTTTTTCAGATCTCTCTACATAGGATAAATTTGGACCTCAAAAATTTTGAGCACATGAAATTGATAGCTCTTTTTATCGTTCTTTCCAATGGCGATATCAAAAATTAGAAAAAAAATGATTGCTCAAAAACGATTTTCATTGTAGAAAATACACAACATTTTTATTATTTTTTCTGTTTAAATTGGATTTCGTATCATCTGTCCGTTATGGAATCATCTTGCAACCAATTTAGGTGATAGTGGGAATGTTTGAGCTTCAGAAAACCGTATTTAGAAATCAGTCACCTGAATAATCCGAAATGGCGTCCGAAACGAGAATTTTCGTTCATTATGTTTAAGAAGCTTTAACTAAAAAACTATATATTTATAATCACAAAAAGGGCTTAGAATTCGTCATAGAATGCAGTAGAATTTTCGCAGAATTGTCGAAGACAATTTTGAAGATTTTAATTCTCGAATTGTTTTATAAATTTAAAAAAATCGAAAAAATCTGAAAAAATTCTATAGATAGATAGATAATTTATTCCCTTTATATGAATTGTATAAAAAAATTCTATAACTTTTTATTGATTGCAATTTTTCTGGAAATTGACAGTTTTTGAGGAAAATAATCTTAAAAAAATAAACGAAAATTATGTTATCATTTTTACGGTTTAAGGTGTAGTATATTTATAATAAGCTCATTTCAAAATTTCTTTTATACAGTGTGTGCAGTTATAGGATTTTTTCCAATTTATGGCGGATCCAATATGGCGGACCAAAATGACAAATTAGGGCTGGATTTTCTAACGTATTCCTATTCATGCAATATACACACATATACGCACACATGCATACGTAATCATGTACATTCACAAATGCTCAAAATCAGATGAAAATGAAGGTAATTTACTCGCTTCGTATATTGTACCGAAAAAATGCAATTGATTTTTTTGCCGTAGCGTCCTTAATTTTTCAGTTACACATTCGCTTTAAACGCCATTTTTAGAGGATTCCAAGCTCTATGACTCCTGTGAGTTTAATTATTTTATAGCCCATAGTTTTTTATATTCACAAGTTTACTTATATTACAAGGGGTCAGGGAAGGTAGTTTCCGTGCTTAGTTTTGACATTCAAACGGCCATAACTCAGTCAAATTTAATCGTACGAAAAAAATAAAAAAAAAAACAAATTGTTCAGCATAAAAAGACCTACATTTTTTTGTCTAATATCATTTTTTCGTAACTTTGTTATTTTTGCTGAAATTAAAAGAAAAAGCCAATTTTTTAAGAAATTCAATATTTTCTTTCGACAATATATCAAACATTTTTCGGAATTTAGGCTTCTAAAACCGGTAAAACTTCCAGAACCTATTGTTGATACCTATATAAAGTATATTGCAAAAGAATTACGTTCAATTTCAATTTGGGCCGGTAGGGCATCACTTTTATTACCGATTTTTGTTTCCAAAAATCAAGAAAATAATTTTATGTTCATCATAACTCTGTCAGTATTCATCCAAACGACTCCACTAGGTGCTCAATTTAAAGCTCATTTCAAGTACTGTAAAAAGTGTCTGATAAGTTGTTTAAAAAAAAACGTTAGCTTTTCCGATATTTGAAGTTGAAATGTTCGATTTTTGCTATCATCCAATTCGGCTTGACCTGTAAGGAGCCATAACTTGGGTTCTATAGCACCTAAAACAAAAAATAAAAAAACAATCTTTTTGTTATTTAATTACCTTCATTTTTGCTTTTAAGATACTTTTTTGCTACAACGTGTTCTTTCTGAGATATTCGTGAAAAATCGCTCAAAAACATGCTTTTTTTAGAGTAAAATCGAACATGTGAAAACGCAAATAACTCAAAAAGTATCGATCGTACAAAAAAATGTTATAGAACATTTTTTGCTTAAAATTAGTTCTTCTATGGATTCCTGGGGTTATTTTTGATAAAAAAAATTCCACCCCGGAGAAGGGGTGGGAACCACCCCCACGGTAAAAGCGCCCTCTGGCACAATATAGATTTTGATCCTTATGCTATTCCCTACCTACTGTCAAAATTTCAAGTAAATCGATGCAGGTCGAAAAAATTGCCAGGTCAAAACCTCCATTTCCTGGACTATATGTGCTGGTATCCAGAAAATCTTTACCGTTCTGTTATTCTGATTGTTTTGATTTATTTCAAGGAGTCTTTGTTTAATGTTGAGTACATACAGGTTTGTAGAGATCTTAATTTTGGGGCTGTTGATGGCCTGGGTGACGCTAAGAGAGTCCGTTAAAATGAGGAAATTGTGTTCAATATTTTCTAGTGCTATATTAACATGGCTATATACTTTCGGCAGTGAAGGTTACTGATGTTTTTTAGCGATTGATATTTAATTCTGAACAAATGCAGGCTGTACCTGTTGAGATACATTTTTCAGATTTGCTACCATCGGTAAAAATAGCTAGTGCGTTGCTCTTTATAGTCAATTCCTTAACCCACGAGGAAGAGTCTGTTACTTGTGTTAATTTTTTGCCGAATTCTGTATCAATAGATGGTTTGGATATAATAGTCCCGTACACAGATAGAACGAAAAAGGTTAATGGAACCATTTTAGAAAAGTAAAATACGTTATTATTAAAAATGGTTAAATTAACTATTTCCATAGTAAAAGAAAACAAAAACATTGTTCTGTTTACTATTTCCCGATACTTATATAGCATAGCACTTAACCTTTGCAGTGAAATAGTCACTCTAAATATTCTTGACTATAAAAATGGATTTAGTAAAGTGATTAAACGAAAATAACTTATCATCATTAAAAGTAATTATTGTATGTTGTATTTTACAATATTATGAAATATAAAAATAATATACCGTCAACTGCAACTTTTTACGATGCTAATTGTACTATTAAGAAATATTATAATCATTTCTACCTTTTCTTCATGATTCCATTAACCTTTTTTTTTCTCTCTGTGTAGTCATGCGTGAAGACGTTCAAGTTTTTATTGATAAAGATGAGATCAACATTATCACTGATTAATTTGAGACATTGTTGTAATATTCGGTTATTTAACTTGTTACGTCTATTTACCTGTTTTTTGTTATTATTGGCAACTACTTTGTCAAAGGGATCGGTGATTATAAAGTCGTTTAGGGTTTTACAAAATCCAAAATGGCAGATCTAACATCGCGCAGGAAAATATAAAACTGTACATTTTTTAAGTCGATGGTTAGTTGTTCATTCATGGTGTCCAAAATTAAAAGTGGCAGTGGTCCAACAAATATACTTTTTTCATATCATCGCTTACGCATGGAAAACGATGTAAGAGTAAAATTTGTCCGCCATGTTGGCATTTTTAGAAATCCTAAACTGGTTCATAATACAACCGCACAAAAAAGAAACTAAAGTCCGGATCTGGAGGTCAGACATTCAATATGTTTTTTGGATCGCTGAATCCAAATCTGAAGTCCATTTTTCTCCGCGCTATTTGGAAGAGTGGACCTAAAAATATAAGATATGATGGTCGAGCAATCCAAATAAACATTTCTGAAAATGCAGTGAAACTTGACGAAAAAAAATCTGTTCATTTGGGCGTTAAAGGGTTACGTTCTAATTATATGATTTTTTCAGGTTTTTTTAGGTTATGTCAAAAACCTGATGTGATGGGACTAAATTGACTTCGGATTCGGATTTAAGGACCTAAAAAACTTATTACACTGACCGACAAAATTTTACTTTTTGTCTGCCTTTGACAAGCGAAGTATCATTTCGGAAGTGTTTTTTCATGCTGAAAACGATGGCACTAGCAGAATTTTGCTATCACGTCACACTTTGGAGAAAAATAGGGTTAAATGTGTCAAAAATAACGTTTTTGGCCATATTTCGGTTTATTTTGTAGCCGAATGGAATTTATTTTTAACAAGCGAAGTATCATTTCGGACGTATTTTTTCATGCTGAAAACGATGGCACTAGCAGAATTTTGCTATCACGTCACACTTTGTAGAGAAATGTGGTTAAATGTGTCAAAATCAGCGTTTTTGGTCTTGACACATTTAACCTCATTTTTCTCAAAAATGTGACGTGATAGCAAAATTTTGTTAGCCCCATCGTTTTCAGCGCGAAAAAATACGTCCGAAATGATACTTCGCTTGTCAAAAATAAATTCCATTCTGCTACAAAATAAACCGAAATATGGCCAAAAACGCTGTTTTTGACACATTTAATCCAATTTTTCTCAAAAATGTGACGTGATAGCAGAATTCTGTTAGCCCCATCATTTTCAGCGCGAAAAAATACGTCCGAAATGATACTTCGCTTGTCAAAAATAAATTCCATTCTGCTACAAAAAAAAAACGAAATATGGTCAAAAACGCTATTTTTGACACAGTTAACCCCATTTTTCTCAAAAAATGTGACGTGATAGCAAAATTTTGTTAGCGCCATCGTTTTCAGCACGAAAAAATACGTCAGAAATGATACTTCGCTTGTCAAAGGCAACATCAGTGTCTGACAGTGTTATAGACGTAGTCTGACCTCTGGATTGGTTTTTTTTTTGGGTCTGTGTAATCAATGATCCCAAAAATCCTGAAATACAGTAGACGCTCGATATAAGAACTACGTCCGTTCTGAGCTTCCCCGCCAAGCGCCGATATAAGAACCATTGGAGGGGAATTGATGCTTCCCCTTCTCTTGTATGTATTATGTATGTATAGGTGGACTCGACGGAATGCGCGGAACGGTTCATTCCAGCAAAAAGTGTATGGAGGGGATACATCTCGAATGTTCATGGGCACTGTAATGATCAAAAAAGTGTTCTTATACCGATCGGTTCTTATAGCGATGGTTCTTATATCGAGCGTCTACTGTACCAAATCTCGTACCTTTCTTGACATGTTCTTTAGAACTTTGATTGCGATGATGATGTTCAGTTTCGTTAAAATTAGAAGTGAAAAGTGTCGATGACAATTGAAAATGAACTAAGCGCCAGGCGGTACCGGCAAACAATAGGAAGTTTACTTGCACTCACACGTCACTGAAACGTGTCTGATATCGTAAATACGGACGTAAAAGCTCGTCCGTTGATCAGTCCTATCCCTATCGGACCTATCGTCGTATTCTCCCACTCTGGTGGAGTAGCACGTGGGTATCCGAAACCGCTCGTCCCATCCCCCTTTTATATAGCGGGTTTTCCGTCGCATCGGTCGACGTTCCCCACCATATCAGTTTGGGCCGCGAAGCAGCGATTCGAGTCCGAACTCCACAATTCACGGCAGTAGCTAGTTAGCGATCGCGACTAGCCGCTATAGGGCTACGCAGTTCTCGTGTGTGGGCTATCTCCCGTGGAGTGCACCAAAAAAAAAATCACGACGTTAGCCCAAAGAAACCTATCGAAGGGTTCAATTTTGGACATTCATTGGTGGAGCATCTACTGGAGTCCCGCAGCACACTCACATACACACACAGACACTCTGCATGGTAATAGTTTTTTTAGCCTTCATATTATTAGCGGAGTTCGCACGCTGCCGGCGACCAATTCGGTAATCGGTGCACTCGGCTGAATTAACGCGCGTGGAGATCTGCAAGTTTCCCCGCAGGTCGAACGTACAAATTTTCGCAATTTACTTGACTGACAATTCAGAAAATGATCAGGTAGAACAGGTTTTTGACAATTAGTAGATAGTTACTCGAGTGCCAGTAAGAATTGGTCAGGTCAACGTATACATGTTACCAGTTTTTTTGACATTTCGTCTGGTCTTAATCCTTACTGAAATTGCACAGGAAACATCATACGACTTTCAGGTTAGAATTTTCCTTTATTTTAATATTTTGGAGTCGATTTTTAGAATATTTTTGAGGTTACGTCAAAAGACTAACCTGACGAGATCGAATGAACCTCGAATTCAATTTCAGCGACCCCAAAAACATAGTATGCATTCCAGAACAGAATTGTTCTTTATTTTCAGATTTTAGGGTAGATTTTTACATTTATTTTTGAGGTTATGTCAAGAACCTAACGTGATGGGTCTGAATAGGCTTCGAATATGGTTTTAGCGATCCAAAAATAAACGATAAGTATTTTTTTTTATCGGCAAAGAAGAAGGTACAAGGGTCTAAACTACCCCATTAGTTAGTCAAAAGACTCAAATTTGTATAAAAATGTGCTCTTTTATAAATCTCATATAGTTAAATATAATTTCTCAATATTTGGTAGTGAAGGATTTTTGGAGGTGCTAATTACGAATCTGAAGTCATTTTTTAAAAATACAAAATGGCGGATTCAATATGGCGGACTAAAGTTATTTAAACGTTTGGATTTCAGTGAATCATAACCAGTTTTCTTCCCCTCAATTAAAAAATTTGATAGTTTAGTTTTAGTTTTACAGATTCAAAAGTATCATGGTAGAAGAGCGGTTTTTTTTAGGAAAGAGTACCTGAATTTGAAAATACCGTCGATTTCTGCTCGATCGAATTAGTTAGTAGATAGTTCGTTATACTCGAGTGACAGTAAGAATCGGTAAGAATCAGTAAGCCAACGGATACTTGTTACTAGTTTTTTTTACATTTCGTCTGATCTCAATCATTAATGAAATTACACAGGAAAGGACTCCGCATCAAATACATTAAAAATTGCTCTCGGTAGAATTTAATAAACTTTGTAGTTTTGTAGTTCATCGGATTGTGAACAAAAAATCTTAGTACCAAAAGTCAAAAAAATGGACAGTTTTTTTGTTATAAATAATTGAAAATGTGAATCCGTAGTTAACGATCCGATGAAATTCGTAGTTAACGAAAAAAACAACAAAATAAGTAATCGAAAATTATTTTCAGTTTTCTGGATAAAAGTAGTGATGAAGTTTTTTAATTACTAAGTACAAATACGAATTAATTGAACGGTTTTTTAAATGTTTACATCAAAAAAGCAGATTCAAAACAGCGATTTATTAATATAAAATGTATCGACTTACATCGTATGTAAAAACACGTGTTTCATACACTCTTTAAAATAATAATAACCTATGAGTAAACAGAGACAAAAAAAAACTCAAATCATCATTACTTTTATCCAGAAAACTGAAAATAATTTACGATTACTTCTTTTTTGTTTTTTCCGCTAACTACGAATTTCGTCAAAAAAACCGACAGTCATAAAGTCAACAGTCGAAAAACCGACAGTCAAAAAGCCGACAGTTCAAATAATGTCAGTCAAAAAACCGACAATCAAAAAATCGACAATTAAAAAATCGACATTAAAAAAACCGACAATCGATAAGCCGACAATCAAAAACCCGACACTTAAAAAAAATGACTGTCCACTTTTTGAGTGTCGGCTTTTGGACTGTCGGTTTTTCGACCCGTCCCAAAAATTGTTGGTTGTATCATTCTAACAGTTTTTGAAATGTTTTCATAAAAAAAGCAGATTCAAAATAGCGATTTAATAATATAAAATGTATTGACTTACATCGTAAGTAAAAACACGTGTTTCATACACTCTTTAAAATAATAATAACCTATGAGTAAACAGAGACAAAAAAAAACTCAAATCATCATTACTTTTATCCAGAAAACTGAAAATAATTTACGTTTACTTCTTTTTTTGTTTTTTTCGCTAACTACGAATTTCGCATTTTCAATTATTTATAAAAAAAACTGTCCATTTTTTTGACTTTTGGTACTAAGATTTCATATGAACATATCACAATCCTATGAACTACAAAACTACAAAGTTTATTACAATTCTACCCAGAGCAATTTTTAATATATTTGGCGGGGGTGCTTTGACCAAAAATTTGAAGACAGACCTACGTGATGGTTGTAGAAAATTAGTTTATTCAATTTTCTTATTTAAATCGGAGCTTTCTATTAATTGTAATAAAATCGGAACGTTTACTAAAATAATAGCAAATATAAGAGATATGGTCTGTCTTCTTACTTGTTAGTGAAAATAGTATAATTTCATACACAATTTTTGTATTCTGAACAAAAAAATCACACTAAGAATTGGGTACATTTCTACTCAAGGTCTTTTGTTAATTTCTTCTAATTATGCATTTAACGATTGTCTATTGGAGTGACAAAAGTACCAAAGGTCAATGAAAAATTATTCTGTGTTAACCCTTAATAATTGCAGTTTTCGCATACTCCAAGTTCAATAAATTACAAATTAACAAAAACTAAGAAAAAAATTTATAAACATCAAATCTTCAATTTTTGGAGGGTTTTTTCGATTGACATGGGTTAAAATATCACGAAACATAAAAACAGCACTAACATTTTCGATTAGATTTTTGTATCCATTTTTTACAACAAAACGTTAAGAATGTACAAATTTTATCGAAATTTTGTGAACCACAAAAAAAAAGCCAAATTCAAAAATGTCTAAAAAAATTCAGGGAAATTGACGCATGCTTCTTGAATGATTACAAACCAATTGTCATCAATAAACGTTTTTCCTAAAGTAGGTTATTTCTGGTCAAAAAACCCTTTTATATAATATATAAAATTAGCAAAAATAGCCAGTGTATCGCTTTTGTTTACATTATATAAGTACTAGTTAGTCCCAAGTATTTCCAGTCGAGTACAAAAAAGTAAAACAAAACCAAATAAAAAGCAACAACAAAATTCTGAACAAACGTCTATCTTTACGTGGTCAGAATTGGAAATTTTTTTATTTTAAAAAAACTGATAAATCGTGTTAACATTATGTATTAAAACATTACGTTTTGGTAAAGGTAAGTTACGATTCTAAATTTCGAAATACTTTTATATACAAAATTACGAGATTATATGGGTGTGGGTCGAAAAACTGACAAATAAAAATCCGGTCATAAAGCCGACAGTCATAAAGCCGACAGTCATAAAACCGACAGTCAAAAAGCCGACAGTTCAAAAAATGACTGTCCTCCTGTCGATGTGTCTATTTTTTTATGTGCCAGGTTTTTGACTGTCGGTTTTTCGACTGTCGGCTTTATGACTGTCGGTTTTTTTACCTGTCGGCTTTTGATTTGTCGGTTTTTGGACCGGCACTCCATTATATATTTAAAAATATGGGTGCGGATCGAAAAACCGACAAATCAAAAAGCCGACAGGTCAAAAAACTGACAGTCAAAAATCTGACAATCAAAACACCGACAGTGAAAAAACCGACAATCGAAAAGCCGACACTTAAAAAAATGACTGTCCACTTTTTGAATGTCGGCTTTTCGACTGTCGGTTTTTTGACCTGTCGGTTTTTCGACCCGCACCCAAAAATGTTTGGTTATATCATCCTAAAAGTAAGCATAAATTTTATCAGAAGTTTGTGAGACATTTTCAAAAATGTTTGATCTTTTTAAAATATTTGAAAGTGGTTACAAAATTTACGGTAAAATGTTTTGAATCATCCTGAAGACTTTTTGTTTTATTAAAATCTACAATACGGGATACCGTACTCGAGTTAAAAATTCATTAATGTTTACCCTGCTAGAGCACCGCTTCGAACGTCGTTTTGATCTATCGAAATACAATATTAGTAGTAGTCCATAACTTTTAAGTTTTAGGTAGTGTTATAAGTGCACGTTCTAAATGGGTTTATGAAAAAAGAAGAGGAGTTTCAGGGTAAAAATTAAGGGCTGAAAAAAAATTGCTACACAAAATTTTTTAACTTAAATCTAAAAATTTAACAGGGTGTTTACTTTTATCAGCATTTTAACCCATTCTAATCTAAAGAGAATACCCTAAAATAGCCGGATGCGGTGTTTATTAATTGAATTGTAATACTTAAATTGTATCGTTATAGGGTTAAGTCACAGTGGTACATTTTGCAATATTAGCTACATTACTTTTAAAAAGATTGCAGTGGTTTTTTCAAATTTTATTATTTTTTACATTACGGTGTCAGTTAATATTAGTCAGGTCGTCGATATTAGATAACGTAATGTCTAATAATGATAACGTGTAATAGGGTCCAAACTTACCATGTAGTGACTATTTTTTCTGTTAAAAATCAGGGATTTTTTTAATACTTTAATGCTATAGTTGCAGCTTCCGTGCATTCTGAATTCAACGAAATAAGCTAGTTTACATATGAACTCTTTAAGGACCAAATGTACATCAAATTAAAGTTTGACAGTACTCTTTAGTAGTAAACCGCAGTGACCAAATTTTGGAATGGACGTTTTTTAAAACCCAAACCCTGCTGTTCGCAATAGTGTATCGAAAAATGCTGCAAATTTTCATAGTACGAAAATTACGAGCATTCATTTTTAAAAAATTAAGAATTTTTTCACTTATCGTTATTTTTTTATGCCATTTTTGAGCCGCCATTTTAAAACTGCTTGTACTAGTACTGTCTTCTAGCCCAAACATTTTGACGCTATATTTATGAATATCTGAAGTATTCTAATGCGAGAAATTATACAAAAATATAAGGATAAGTGAAAAAAATCCTACACTAATCTTGATTTTTGTTAATTAAATGCTATTTTTTTTATTTTTATATTTGAGGCGTTTTTGATACACCATACAAAAGAGCATGGTTTGGGCAATAAAAAACGTTCGTTTCGAATTTTTTGTTTACTGCGCTTTACTACTAAAGGTTTAAATACCAACTGAAGTTCGACAGTACTTTTTGGCATTAAAACGCAATTAAAGCATGTTTTTTATTGCTCAAACAACGATTTTTCGAATTGCATAATCGGAAAATACTACAAATTCGAAATTAAAAAAACTTGTAGTGAATGAATGAAAAATACTTTTTTTCAAGATTTCTTTTTCTCTTATTATTTTTTCATTCTGCTACAATATAAAACAGCGAATGAATGAAAGTCCGAAATCAAAATTTGTTTGACAAACTTCAGGATGACCTACCAAACAATCAGTGTTTTCAAAGAAATTATACTGAGCTTTACTGATGATTATAAAAGGATTTTAATTTATAAATATATTTTTTAATATATTTGTGCAAATTTCAATATAAATTAATGTGAGTATTCTGATTTTTGCCGATTTTGGATATGTTTTTTGACTCATTTTTTGAATAATTTCCACGTAAAAGTCGGTCGTTACCCCCTTTTTTTTCTTTCGTCCCTTGACTAAGATGTTAGTGACGAAGGATGATCAAATTCATTTCTTAAAATTTCAATAACAATTAGGATTTAAGCGCACTATAGTGACGGAAAAATACCAAAAGGCTATTGTGGCTTAAGATATTCGTGTGTGATAAGAATCTCCCGCCGAAGGTTTGACCTCTTCAGAGGTATCTATTAAAAAACTACAATTTATAAATAGATGTACACACGGAAACATTTCGTATAGAAAACCCAGGCATTTTAGCGAAGAACCAATCGTTATCTGGAAAATGAATTTTGATCGCTGTTTATCATAGAGGAGACAAACTTAAAAAGATCATTTGAATATTTTTAGAAATTGAATTAATTTTTTTTTTTTTGTACTAATTGATAGTTATTGTATGAAAGGTATTTCAGCATGGATGTGCTATCTAATTCTATTAAGAACAATGGGTTACAAAAAAAGCTTGAGGTTTGTTCATTTGAAAATTGTTGAATTTCTTGAATGTTTAGGTCACAATGAGTAGGAATGTAAAAAAAATATTTTCTTATACAAAATTTCTTCATGAACTCTCAGAGGAAAATATAACACAATTCATTTCTTATTGGCTAAGAACCGCTGTTTCCAATGGTGTATATCAAAATTGTTCAAAATTTGAAGTTGTAGAGAGTGTTCAAAAAAGAAAAAGAATATCAGTATTTGGTTTTATTTTTATTTTATCAACTTTTATTCAGGGTAATGGTATTAGCATATCTCTAAAAGTCATAAATATTGCGTGAAAAATGAATTTGCGCGTTTCGGAAAGCAAAAATTCAAAATGGCAGACGCAAAATAGTATTGAAAATTGGTAGTATCCTAACAAAACACTGTTAACAATTTCTGTAGCAATTTCCTGAAACAGTAACTGCAATTTTTTATCGTTACGGTTTTAGAATTTTACTAAACACAGTTTAGTAATTTTCTGAAATCTTTTGGTAACTTTCTGAAATTTTTTCGTGATTTTTTGAAAATGTTTTTTAATTTTGTTTCGTGAAATTCTGGAACGGAAACCAGAAACGGTAACAGTGTATGTTCAAAATCGCAAAACTCAGTGAATTTTTATAAATCTTAGTAGCCAAGGTTTCTTGAAGTCGCTGATTACGAATCTGTAGTCGGTTTTTGAAAATAAAAAATGTTCGTTTGAATATGGCGAACAAAATTGTTTACAGTTAACCGAATTCATTTGAAACTTATCATATAGCATTTTTGTTGTCGCTAATAACCACATGGGATCCAGTGTTTTGAATACTTAAAAACCTATCCAGATTCTTGATCAGAAATCGTATAACGACCCATTTTTGTCCATCATTTTGATTTTTTTCCTAAATACGATGATTAATTTTTGACACGATATTTGTGACATTTAGAGATATGCTAATTACATTACCCTGAAAAAAATTCGATAAATTAGGAATCAAACTAAACAATGCATTCTTATTTTTTAAAAAAACCTGTAGAACTTTTTTATTTCAGAATTTGAAAAATGTTGACACGCACCATTAGGAAGAGCCAATATGAAATTACTACTGTTAAATTTTTCTCGTAGAGTTTAAATGTTAAATATAGCGTCAAACTTCATGAAAAATAGTGGCAACCTTTGGCCGTTAAACAAAAAATTGCGTTTTTAGGACTGTTTGAGCCAGGCAAAATATCGTTTTAACGTTTTTTTTTCTGGTGATATTCAAGTCAAAGTTTTATAATATTTGTTACAGTTCATTAAAACTCCTGCAAAAATTCAGGTGTTAAAATAATTTTCGAACTGAATTTGACGTGTATAGGCACTTTATGGAACCACGAAATCTGTTTAATTTTTCTGAATAAATTAAATTTTGGTATTGACATTTTTGGTAGGTCTGAGTTTTAATTGTTCAATATGTCCCATGGAAAAAATCATATAAATCTTACACACGTGCGTTATATACCTGTATATGTATAACCCAGTATTTATGCAAACACATGGACTTTGTCTGTATACAAATAATGCGTAATTTGTGTATAGATTATGCATGCGCTGTTCGTGACCTGTTACGTCACTTCTGATATACAATCAACATACAGTTTACACCTAATCTATAAATAAGTGATAAATAATGAAATACATTTACGATTTAGAGTGTAAAATAAAATAATAACCATATGAACTCCCTTTCAGAAGGAATGCATTTCTTCAGATTTTCTTTGATTTTTTCAAGATTTGGCAATCATTTATTTATTTTATAAATGTAATCTAGGAATATAGTAAACGTAAAATTTCAGTATGGTACAACTTGCTCATAAGTTATGTAGAAAAATTACAACAAAACGACGCCTTCCTCCAAAATAACCTAAAGAAACTACTGGAACCTTTTTGATACTGTACTTGCGACTTTACCATGGGAATTTTTTTGGACTTGCACATGGGAAAAAGATGGCAGCGCCATCTATACTTAGTGTTAAGACCTTTCTAATGAGTGATGTCACTCAAGATATTCATCATCGTCCACCGTGTCCCAAATTCCCTCGGGGATGAAAAGTTGCAACCCCTGAAAAGATTTTTTTTTTAATCATTCCAAGTATTTGGGAGTTTTTCAAAATTGTCTCTCCTAAATTACCAGCCCTGCCTGATTCAATAGACACCCCGTGTATGACATTTAAACAAACCAATTTCTGATATAGTTGATTTTACATTTCGCGTTTTATGTTTTTTAAACGAAAATCTTAAACATTTTAAAACACTTTTGATTTTGTGTAAGTAGTTTTACGTGTGAATGGATTGAACAACACCGTGTTTAATTTGTGTGCAAAAGGGTGAATTTCTTACTAAAAAAAAAAAGAATCCTGACTTGTTTTTTTTTAAACATATTGTTACCTGCTATTTTCGAATGCGACAATACAAATTTCCTTTCAGACATACTGAAGCCGCAATATTGAATAAATTGCATTTTATTGTGGTTTTGGGCATTTATTGTAAAAAATACAAATCAGATAGAAAAATGTTTCCAACAAAAAAGATTAAAAATACAATTTTCTACAGAAAAGGTTATATTCATTTTCATCCCAATATCAACTATCATGCCACAAAAGATGGATTTACCTGAAAATAATCGGTTTGTCGTGTCACATAACCTCATTTATAACACAGTTTCGTGTTCTGGAGTATTTATACACATTACCTTTGCGAAAAAAATGCATCTAACCTTTTTTGTTTAGAATTTGATGCTCTATCTTTTGGTTTTATATGTATTTTTGAAAATGAATGAATAAGACCGCAATGAAATATGGTTTTTTCAAAATGTCGGTTTCTATATGTCCGAATTTCTTAAGCTCCAAGTTATTTTTTCCGAGTCCGAAAGTTCATTTTATATACGCGTTTCATAATAGGGACACTGTGCATGAAATAGTAGGGACAAACTGCCATGTTGGTGTTTCATAATATAGGGATGTGTAGTTTATCCACTTTTACCCGTATTAAAATAATTCTGCAAATGACAATTGATTTTATAAAAGTAATTATTATTTTAAAAGTCGTAACTATAAAATATAATAAAAATATTCGATGTTTAATGTTTTTTTAATTGTTTTTTAGTGTTAATACGTAACTCTCTCATAACGCCTGTTTCGTGATTGGGACGTTTACCTTATACATGTTTAGAATCATCATATTTCTGGAAAATTGCAATAAAAACATTATATGTATTCTATTCTTTTCTATTTATATAAATATTAAGATTTTGAATTAGTGCAGAAATTTTGAAAACTAGTTTCTGCAAAATAAGTTATGTAAAAATTATAAAAGCACGTGTAAACTACATAGAAACTCGAATATTAGAAAAACGCCGATAGTGATCCTAAAAATTAGTTTTGTATTTCAAATTTGTATTTTTTTTTCTATTTTATACATTAAAAGTACAACAATTGTATTGTATTATACAATAATATCATGAATAAGAAATTATACAAAAGTTCAAGAAAAATGTTAGACCGACTAGCCCGTTGAATATATAATAATAATATATTGTTGAATATATTTAACTCTAAAAGAGTAATAACTCTGAAACATTTCCAGAAGAAATCCGGTATGTAAAAAAAGTTCTGAAAAAAATATATTCGAGAAAAGAAAGTTTATTGTTTGACAGGATTGGAGAAAGTGGCGACAAAGAGCATAAGAATAATCGGATTTACGTAACCTTATAGACGACTTACACACACGTTGTTATATTTTAATATATTTATTTAAAAATGAAAAGCTTTATTTGCATATGAAGGCAAACTCATTTAACTACTGGTAGTTCCAAACCCTTTGACTTAAGTTTGGTATAAATAACATCATGGTCCGTATCGTATTTGTCTTGAACCATAACTCTTTGGAGTCTGAGTCTCCCACGTGGTTTCTCATTGATGAACAATGCTGTGGTGGGTGTCGAAAGAAACGTTGCGCATTATCCACGATTTTATATATGACAATCCAATATAAAGGATGAGCGACATTTCACGTATGACATAATTTTTTGCTTTACTTTTCTCTCCGTATGTGTCTTAATACTTTTATATTTAAGTAGCATAATATTGTGTACTTAAAAATTACAATAGATGATTATAATATACATTTTTCCCCTCATTTCATATTTTTCCCATAAGTACTCACCAACCGAAACCAAAAGATTTGGGGCATTCTGTAGAAATAATGGGGCACATTATTTGTTTCGGGGTGAGACTTGCTGGTTGCCCCCTCCCTCTAGAACTTTTTTGCTCATACCTCAGTGTACAAGTAACATATCGCTAATATGTACATAATATTAGAAAGAGAATTTAAAAAGCTACAATTTTCAACAAAAAATTGTCCGCCTTCTAAAAAAATAAGTTAAATACCACATTTTCAAAAGTAACTGAAATAGACGTTCTAAAATTTGGACTTTCAGCTTGCCCCCATTTGAATAATTTCTGAAAACAGAAAAAATAAAGCTAAATCTTGTTAGTCTAGAGTATTTTAGATCGCTGATCACGAATATGAAGTCATATTTTTAAAAAATCAAAATGGCGCAACCAATATGGTGGCAGTAATTATAAAAATCAATATAAATAATGAAACTTGTTTATAAGGGGTTTTTGGGTTCGCTGATCAAGAATGTAACATTGTATTTCAAGATTTCAAGATGATGGATCCTATATAGCGGCTGACATTTTAAAAATTATTAGAATTCAGGTTACTATCCCGCTGATCTTAGACGTATGGTTCGGTTTGTGGATAAAATATAGTTAACGCACTTTGCAACAGCCCTTGGGAGCCAAATTATAGAACCGAAAACACCAGAATTCTGTACTGTCTGATGATGATGATGGTGATGATGATGGTAATGATGATTGCGATGATGATGGTACTGATGATGGTGATGTTGATGATGATGAATACGATACTGTCGATGACGATGATAAGATGATGATGATGTTGGTGACTATGATGATGATAATAAAGATATTATAGGAACAAAATGAATGCAACAGATACCTACATGTAATCTACGATGCCAAAAGTCGCGTCACAGCTTGCATACTAACTTATTTGCGTCAGGGAGACCGTTTAACACTCAAGTTATTCTTGATGACAGTTCTAAACAACAAACAATCGTGAAAAATGTAAATAAGCTTAAAAACAAGGTAGCAACCTACATTTTTAGCACCTTTTTGAAGTGCCACGGATGACATTGCCAATTCTTATTGTTAAGAAATTCTTAAATTCAAGTTGTGAAGACAAAAAACATTAAAATCCTTACAATTGGACTTATTCAGAAACAAATTTTACTTTGGCATTTGCAATGTCAGAAATAACATTGGGGTGAGGGGGGGGGGGGCACCTGAAAGTCTCTCCCCTACATTATGATATTTTTTAGCGATTGATGTATGCAATACTAAAACAATTCTTCATAAAAATTGACACTTTACAAAATATTTTAAATTGTACCTGCAAAGGTTTTCGAAAAAAAAAATTGTTATTAAGGGGTTGTAATGTGGTATGCGGATGATGATTTAAGCTAAAAGATGTTTGTTAAGAATGGGTAAATTAATTTTTTGTTATTAATGGTTATTTCTGTAAAGGTAACTCTTATCATTATCATGTAGATGTCCTAAAAGAAAATAATTGAAAGTTGACCGAGAATTATCGGAAATAGATTATCTTTACCATCATATAGTAATTTTTAATTTACATCTTTAGCAGCAGATACTATGCAGTCTCTGTAATAGTCAACAATCGAATAAAATATGAAATGTTAAAATGTTTGTTTATACTCGAAATTCTCTTAAGATTGAAATGATTTCATTATAGTGAATTTCACCACTTCATATTAAAGTGAAATTTGATTTCATATTACCCAAGCAGCAAAGTAAGGAATTCTGACCCTAGCCACTGTTGAAATGCCCTATTTTAGTAAAAAATAGCCAAATACAACCTAAAATATGTCTTCTAAGTCAAAATGTATTTGAGTTCTATTGAGTCCTAATTTCTCTTTTCAAAAACACTGGTCTTTTAACGCAGAACACATATTCATATTTGATAAATTGTGTACTAAAATTTAACCTATTCGTTAAAAACCTTCAGGGGAATTTTATAAGTCGAAATTTGGTTAATTTTACTTTCAGAATTCACCTGAAATACTTTTTTACTATGAGTACATTTTTAAAGTCATCAAATAGATCTCAAATACATTTTGACTACTATGTGAATCTAAACAAAATCGATTCTACATTCTGCTACAGTGCCAATAATATTTTAACACATTGTCCAAGACGATGACAAATTAATTCGTAAACTTACTTACGGCAAACATCGGCGTGTATAGGTTAGGTAACTAGAAATATGCCAAAGCTTTTTTGACGTCATAGTTTTGTTTCTCTATTAAAAAGTGAAAATGACAGATTCACTTTAGATAATGTAGAAATGTAGCAGCAAATTTACAGAACAATACGGGTATAGTATACCACAGTATTTTATAAATAGTCCTCACTGATCGATAATTGGACCCCTTAAATAAAATGTTTTGCATAGGAATACTGTGCAGTATATTAATGTATAAAAATATATACAATGTTTTAAAATTTATTATACAGAAACTCAATTATTCAATACAAAATGGTATTATTTATCAATTATTCAATATTAAATTTGCAGCTCGAAAAGATTTTCAGTTAAGTAAGCATTTAATAATCCACTCTCAGTTATCTGTCCAAGTTTAAATCATGATTGATAAAGATTAGTAGATCAAGAATGCATTATCACAAATCAAAGACGTCATCGCTAATATATTCATAAAAAATGCGCGTGAACCATTTTTTTTACTTTGGTATTTGTAATGTCAACGTTTTCGTTTAACGAAAAGGGATAACTTTAAGATTAATAAACATTTTGCGACATTTTTGCCGAATTAGATCAATAGAAAATGAAATTTTACACATAAATACAAAGGAAAGGACGATAATGCTGCATAGGATGAAAGTCACTATTTTTATTGGTGTTATATATTATTTTTAACATATTCCCCGAATACAAATATAGTGCAAAAATATTCATATAAAATGAAAAATAACAAATGTCAACTTTAATAAATAATATCATTTTAACTTACCTAATAAAAATGCCTTTTTGATGCATCAAGAAATAATGTTTGATAAAAAAAAAATCTCAGGGGTAGAATTTTCACCCTTATGAACCTCGAACCGACTTTGCTGTCTCTCGGGTTCTATTGTCAGGGCGTAAAATGGAGTTTTACGCCCTTGGTACAAAAATAACTATCTTATTGTGGATTTGTAGATAGATTTATAAATGGGATTATTGCAACTAAATTATTGTTATGAGTCTTCAATGTTTTGTAACGCTAGAAGGCGTTACAGTTTAAAACACATATCTCGGTGTTATTGGAAAATTGGAATAAAGCAGTCCTGTATCTCCAAAATAACGACGGGAAGTAACGTATAAAAATTGTTAACGTATAAAAACAATCCATTTGAACAGAAAATCCAAAGTCCATTTCTTTCTGAGGTAGCGTAGGTATTGCAGAAAAAGTATGAATATAAATTAGTTCAATTGGTAACTAAAATATAGAATCAGCTAATTGTTAATAGACATGCATACAACGTAAAGGAAATAGTATAATACGATACGAGTGCGCGAAGTGGGTGATTTGCGCACATGTGAAATGAGTTATTGGTTCATTTTTTTAATCGATGAATAATGAAATGAGAATTATTCTTAAAAGTTGAAATAATATTTTGTTATTTTATAAAACACTAAATTCATAGATGACGGCTGTTGAAATGCTGAACTGCTTTTAGAAGAAGAGTTATTATTATAATATTGTTCGTCAATGATCCATATTCTTAATGATTTTTAATTAATTTATAATTTGACCATAATTCGTTAAATTCACGATGAATACTTTCTATAGTTTGTTTACCATAAAACCCTAGTTTGGTCTTGTTGTTCTTGCTAAAGTTTAATTCAATAGAGTCCTAGGATATTTGCCCGCGCGATTCCTCGCCTCCCGTCTCCTTATATTTGTCAAAAGAAGAGGAGCGCAGCTTCTCCCACTCTCCTCAGTCGCGTTACGTTCGTGACGTCACAGCAGGCCCTTCCTGAGGTCCCAGCGCGCAAGGTGGGGGAAAAAGAGAGCGGCGGCAGACAAATATAACGAGACGGAATCGGGCAAATATGCTGGGACGTAAATATAGCGAGACGCAAATATACCGGGACTCTACTGTATTACGGTGTTCATATAATCGCTGTTTCATGTATCTTTTGATTTGTTCAACGTATTTTGCAGTACATTCACTACAACTAATTTCATAAATTACATTTGGTCTTTATAAATTGTCAATTCTGTTAATCTTTGGTTTAAGTAACCACTCTAATGAATTGAATCGTTTATTCACTATTTTTATGTTATATTTAAAAAAAAATGCAGATGCGAGTATTAAAGTTTCTTATGTATGGCATAACTATGTATTGTGAAGGTTCAGATTCATTTGTGTTATTAACTAGTGACATGTCATCTTTCAGTTTTAATTTGTTTAATCTATTATCAACTGTTTTTTTAAATAAATTGTTAACTATAAGCATTTTTTTGTGAAAATTTATAGATGTAGTTTATATTTTTTTCTCGAAACCTATTGTCAGCTAACAGATTCGTTACTAACTAATATAGTTATAATTGCACGTTCCATGTGTAAAGGTTGACTTGAATTTTAGTTCATGTATCTTATTGAACATGTTGGTTTTTTATACTAATCAGTAATCAATGAATAGTTGTATTTAATTATGTTTAAAACTAAAAATGGTAGTTTGTTGTCTTTTATTGTAATTCTACAGTGAATTTTAGGTCAGGATGGTAGTCATTAAATAGTTTTACTAGATGTTCAATCATGTTTTCAGGGTAAATTAAAAAGATGTCATCAACATAACGTTTATAAAATGTTGGTTTGTTGCTTTACTTAGAATATTTGTTTCTAAGTCAATCATTGCCATGTCTGCTTATACTGGGGACAATGGTGATCCCCATAGGTGTTTCAATGGTTTGTTTGTAAATTTTCCCATTAAATATAAAACTAATAGAATTTAGTATTATTGACATCATTTTTATGATTTCACCAACATGAATTTCAGTGTATTTTGAAATGTCAGTTCGACCTTTTTCTAATCCGTTAATAATTAAATTTTGTAGTATATTGGTGAACAGACTACCGACATCTAACGATAATAGTTTATGTCCATTTGGCACTAGGACGTTCTTAATTTCCTTCACTTTATATTTCATATTATAAGAAAAAATGAAGAATAACAAATGTAAACATTTACTTGTCAATCCCGAAAACATTAATCTCCCGCATTCGTCAAAATAATGATAACGTAATGATGAACCGGTATAAACTTAGCATTCATCATGCATACATCGATATGAGAGATGAATGAACGCTTTGGACGCAGAACTTTAAAATAATTAGACATAATAACTTATTATTTCTGGTATCTTACCCTTGTACTTCGGATATACATAAAATAATGATAATTATTACAAAGTAAAGAATATACACATAACATATCACAATGTAATTAATAAAAATCATGAATAGGGTATGGTCGAAAATAGAAATTAATATTTCTTTGAAAAATTCAAGTCTAGTATTTAAATATTGTCTTAATCGTCGAGATTTTCACTTATCGGAAACTCTGATTTACCGCGCTCAAACAATACATTTTGAAATACAAATAATTCTATCGGTATCTCCTGTGCATCGACGAGCTGTATAGATAATTAACCAAACAAACTACGTTCATTCTGAGAGGTGAAACATGAAGGCAAATCCTCAATATTTGGTAAAACAATGATTCCATTAAATACGAGTAGATTTTTATTTTTATTCGTCAGTTTTTAATTACTACTTTGCGCTCTAAAGTGATGTAGTAACTAATAAATTGGAGTGAAAAATGTAACGCGGGAGTGGGTAGAACTCAATTATTACGAAGTTAATATAAATAAATTGCAACAAAATTGTAAGTAAGAACCATGCAGTGGATTTTCATATTTGTTGTAGGTCGTCTTCAACAATATTTGCTTAGTTATGCATTTAAATTAAGTTGGCTGTAACATTATTATTACTATTTTTACGTTTAAGTAATACACTTGTATTAATTTTTTTTAAACTTTAAAATAATACCAAAATTAATATTTAAAGTTTCAAATTTGTTTTTTTTACAGAAGAACCCAGAAAAATTTGCCTTTAAACATCTATGAGTATACATATGGATTTTACCGTTATTTTTAGTAATTCCGTCTTAAATCCGATTCAATAAAACTGGTACAACCAAATAAAAAGCGAAATAATACGTACAAAAATAATTACATTAGTCAATTAATTTTTTATTCTTGTAAATTTACAATTGTTAGATAAATACCAGATAAATTAATACTAAATTTTAAAGATATGAGCTGGTTTGGCGTCTGAAATATTCTTTTACTTTGATTGCAAACTATTAACAATATAAAATACAGAAATTTACTAGTACTGTGGTTGGATCAATTTTAAAGTTAGTTGCGTTTATTTTAAAGGATCATCTCACGAAGAAGATCTTTTAATCCATCATAAATTTGAATGTAAAATCTCGAACATTCAGCTATGCGTGCAAGACTTGAAATTGCAAAAAAACTTATTTTTAGGTTAGGTAAATCCTATCAATTTAGTGAATTTTACTTTGTATATTAATTTTTGTTAGTGATTAGTAGGTACTCTCGTTAAAATTACCTAACTGTGTAAATATTCTTAACATTTTTTAAAATTTATTTTTTACTTCAACTATTGAAATGCATTTCAGAACCTTTCCAACTATGAACAGAACTTTATAGACGTGAAATTGATCAATTCCGGCAAATAATAGTAGAATAAGTAACAAGGGCGCAATATTATTGATCTCGGACGAGTGTAAAGATTGTCGCTCGAGCGAAGCGACGCGCGGGGCTCGATAATTTGCGCCCGATTTCATTGCAGGGCGCAAAGTGGAGTTTTACTCCCAGAGCGTTAAAAAAATCATTATAATACTATTTCATTTCAAAACGACGTCTCGAAGCAAGAATAATAAAAAATACAAATAATTTCCTGAACATTTATATTTATATATACGTTTTGGCAAAAATCATAATCCGAAAGATAAAAAGCAACTTTCATAAACGTTTGGGAATTACCTTCAGCGGTAATAATAAATAAATTGCGTAATTAATATCTGCATTATTATTACGAAAGCAACGTTATAGCGTGTTTATATTATAATGTCATAAAGTAGTAGTCATAATTATCAGAATCTACAAATTTATCTGAACCGCCATTTATCTCCGGAAATATGTAAACGGCATTACGAAGCAATTGTGATTTCTAGATAGTATTTTCCTGGCGTTTTGTTTGCAAACATTTTTTAGACGTTTATAACCAAATGCACGTATGAGATCATTCATTAATAATGTTACCATTTCTTGAAATGTTTATCGACCCCCCTTCGTTTCCAACTGCGGATTTTGGACAGGAGCCATTTGGACAATTTTTGAATATTGCTTGAAAAATAAATGCATCCATACTAAGGTTATGATTCCATTTTGTTCAATCACATTTGTAATAGGTACCATTTCTATTATGAGATTTATAGTTACACAGAGTTCAAAATTGTAGGTAGTAGTATTCAACTAAAATTTATTTTAAATTTATTTAATCATTTTTATTTTATAAATTTTGAAAAATTTATGCTTTTATAACCAATGATAACTTATATTGACCAGGAACGTGTTTTTTACTATATTGCCGCGGTGTGCTTGAACCAAGGGGAAATAAATAGTCTACTAAATGGGATTATCTTTTTTAGTTCAGTACGGTGAACATTCCAAGTATTTTGCATCGAAGATAACAAAAATCATTTGAGTCTGTTTTATAAAAATCCATTTTTAAAAAATTGTATTTTTTTTCAAGCTCTACAACATTCTTTATGCAAGTTCGTTAACGATTGGAAAAAAAGTTAGAGGCACCCCAAAAATAAGCATTTTTGTTTTATTGTATCGTGTTTAACTTGTTGTAATGTCAATTAATTACAATATTTAGTTACATTTTTACAAATTTTTCATTTCATTTACATTTTAACATTTTTAAATTTAAATAATAATAAATAATGACGCTTAAACTCACTAACAACTTTCAACAAGTGAAGTTTGTATTCCACATGCATGCGTTAAATTAACTTTATGTTTAGACCAAATAATTTTAAATTCAGAATAAACTTATTGAAAGGCTTCTTCGATAAATTAAAATTAAGATTTTAATCAATCTTAAAATTAATGATGCGAACAAACTTTTCTACGTAAAGAAGCATGTGTAATTTACCGGTTTCTTATAAACTTTTTAGATATAAAATTATTTATTACATTATTACATAAAATTCTATTTTACGACAATTGTGTTTAACTTTTTAAGCAACCCTTTTCGACACATATTCTGAAAGAACGTGAAATTTTTCATCAGTTTTAGTATGTCCGACATTTTCTTGTTGTTGTTGTAAACACAGTAAGAATAGAAACTCTTCTAAAATTCATAGAAAATTAACGACATTTTGGACTTAATGGAATAAACTGAATAATATTTAATAATAAATAAAAATGTGATGGACGTCTTATTGACAAAAACTCGTCTGAACGATAAAAAAATGCAAATTTTTCTACAAAAATGTACAAATTTCTTTGAGATTTTCAAAAATCTTAAAATAGTTCATAATCTTTATCAACAAAACAAGATTTGGGTTATTTCTGATAGTGGAGACGAGTTTCTCTCATAAGAAAAATGATTTTTCTTAGTATGTAGCATATTTTACGTTCACTTTATAATTATTAATAAAACGCAAAACCACAGGTAGAACTAAATTTGATTGGAACGAAATTCGAGACTTCCATCCGACATAGATTCATGTATCAACTTAGAGATTCATTACACCAAAAAAGTTGAATAAAATATTGAACTTAACGATGTCTAAATGCTCGATCAAGTAACATTTACATATTTGTATTTCTGCATTTTTCATAGACAGAAAACAAAAATGTTCGGTTAGTGGAAGTTTCATTTTAAGCGTAGCCAGAATATAAATAACAAATTTTATTTTATTTTTTATGTAAAATGTCTCTCTGTTCATAGTAATAAATACAGAATGGATAATCAATTTTACTGGCATGTTTCTAGTTATAAGTTTAAGGTAGCTAGACCCCAAGATATCATATGTTAGCGAAAATAATTTAATAACACTTCCAGGAATTGAAGTTTTATTATACATGATATTGTTACAGAGTTCAAGCATTATTATTCTTGAAACAAAATTGAAACTTGCAAAAATAATTTGTTAACCAACTTTTCTTAGCGACTCAAATTTTCTTCTTATTTTCATTCAAAACTTTTCTAAAAATGAATGGATTTCAATGAATGACGGCTTATTTTTTCGAGAAAAAGATTCTCTACAACTTCACCGAATATATTTCTCAAATTTTTTTGCGTGATCACTAAAATTATTCAGAAAAGTTAAAAAATAATATATATTTTTTTTTAATAATTCGAGATATTTGACCCTAGTTTTAGAAATTCAAGAAATTCATTCGGTGAAGTTGTAGAGAATCTTTTACTTGAAAAAATAAGCCGTCATTCATTGAATTCCATTCATTTTTAGAAATGTTTTGAATGAAAATAAGAAGAAAATTTGAGTCGCTAAGAAAAGTTGGTTATCAAATTGTTTTTGCAAGTTTCAATTTTTTTTCAAGAAAAATAACGCTCGAACTCTGTCACAATATCATGCATAATACAAATTTTATTCCTGGAAGTGTTATTAAAATATTTTCGCTAACATATTATATCCTGGGGTCTAACTACCTTAAAAAACTCTTTCGCAATGAAGTCAAATGTTGTACGCACCGGTATCTATTACACAATGTAATTAGTAGTGTTGATTTTTACTACATTAAAAACTGTTTCGAAATTTTCAATAGATTTTAAAATTAAATAGTTATTTTTATAACACATAAATACGTAACCGAAATATGTAAAAATGTAATTAATTTAATTAATGATTATGTGATTTTGATTTTCATGCTTTTTCTCATTTTTTACTGTCCATTTGTTTTTACAGAACATTTGTTACTGTCCAATCAACGGATTAGAAAAAGAAATTATCATTTTACTTATTTGATATTAATAATTCTAATTTTAATACAAACATATCATATATCAAATGCAGAAAAACTTTTTCATATAAACTTATTAAACATAAATTAATATGTATGTTTCGCAAACTTCCTTATTCTACACACGTGACATCCAGTTATAACAAGTTATGATTACAAACCGCGAAACATGAGATATCTCCTGTAGACTTCTGGAATACGACAAAAAGGAAACAAATTAACAAAAAAACAAATTGTTGTACTGTCTAGAAATTTTGTTTTTGTTTACTCAACCTCCGTTAGAAACGTGATATTGTATTTCAGTTGACCAACTTTCTTATCAAGTGAAAGAAATAATTTGCCAAATGGCAAAAAAAAAATAGGTAAGTTGTACTAAAAAATAAGTAATACGTTATTACGAATGTGTGCATTCTGACATATGAAGTCAAGATTTGTGAAAAAAATCAATTTAAAACACATTTTATTCTTATGATATTGATTACTATTAACAGACTATCTGAACATATTGTTTAAGATACATTTCACAGTCAGCTTCGATTAAGTTTAAATAAAAGTAGCGTGCAGGTGCCAAAAAATTTCAATTTTTGAAAGTCGAATTTTAAAGTATCATGGAATTTCTCTTAAACTTATTTAACATTTACAAATTGTTGCTGATAATGTCATAAATTCGTGATATAACGAATCATATATATAGATCAAATACGAATCAGAATGAATGAAAAACCAATTTTTAAAACGCGAAAATTCAACTGAGAACAAGTGATTTTTAAGGTGACGACCGTGACGAAGAAGGTTTAGTACTAAATACTAAATATTAAGTATATAAAATTTAGTTTTTTGAGAACAGACAAGCGTCTTAAATGTGTAAAAGGAAATCTAAACATAACTCGAAAGTTGCGACAGGCGCAAAGTTAAAATTTGACATGAATCATATTTCACATTTGTCGTCGAGGAAACGCGAAGAATGTTTAACTAATTATGCATAAATAATCGTTTTCGTTTAATATATGCAATTGATTGATATTGCTAACTTTAAAGTATTTGTATTGCAAAAGTAATTACTACAAACTTATCGTCTTGATTACTAAGTAGAAAGAGATAAATTTGAGCGAAATATAAAATTCGTAAGCACCATGAGAATTTGTGTATCTCAGAATTGACCCAATGTATTCATGTTATTTTAGATATATTCTAATTAAAATTGACAGCAGTCAATATAGCTGATGTAAGAGTATACTTCGAAGTTCTATCGTTAAAGAGGTATAAAGCCATCAATCGATAAAGTAGTAATCTATGTTGAAAACTCTGAATTAAAAATTATGGAAGTTATTTTTTTAAATTCAGGCTCTGTAATTGCAATTCTAACTAGTATACATCATGAATTTTAGAAAATGCGCGAAAATCATCTATTTCCAAAAATTCTCGGTCAATTCTTGATAAAGTTCTGTGATAATCTTTAGGGAATCTTATATAGTTGTTGCAATTGCAGTTACAAGGCCGAATTTTGAGAAACGGTTTCGGGTATTTTTAATTTATATTTTTGCACATAGATTACTACCTTATCAACTAAGGAATTTAGAACTCGCTTAATGATACGTTCAATACATCTGAAATAATTTGTGTTGAATTTTTTTCCATGAATTATGTATTTACATTAAAACATATTACAATTAATGTTGTTTTAAAAGTATATAGTTACTATGAAATAGATTTCATAACCCATTAAATGCCAGATAATTATTAATACTCCATAATGGACAAGATTCTAAGTACATTTGTAACTAATATGCTTCAATGAAGGTAATTTACTCGAGTTAATAATGTAGTAATATGTAAAAATATAGATTAAGAATTGCTAAAACCGGTTCTCAAAATTTGGGCCTTTACTTGCAGTTCCAATTAGTATAAAGAATTTCCTAAAAAATACCAATTTTATCGAGAAATTTATTGAGAATTGAGTGAGAATTTTTGGAGATAGATGATTTTTGCTTATTTCCAAAAATTCTTGATGAATTTCACTAATTTTTATAGGATATCATGTAATGGTTAGAATTACAGTTACAGACACCGAATTTTGAAAAAGCTTCAATAATTCTGAATTTAGATTCTTCAACATAGTTTACTACCTTATCGATTGACGACTATAAACTTTATTTTGTTTCGTAACAGTCACTTTTTGAAAAGACGAAATAAATTCTCAATTTTAGAATTTTGTTTATATTAAGTTATTATTTTTTAAATATGTTCAATCAACAGCCATATACGTATTATACAAATTTACGAATTCCTTAAATTAGTAATAAAATAATGTACATAAATGTTGCTAATAAAATGTGAAAAACTGTCACCTCATTTAGTCACTTTTGATTTATTACTTTTAGATTAATATAATTTTATTACACATTAGTAACATTCTGTTATTTGTTACTGATAAATTAAGTAATTCATGCCAATCTATTTTTCATTTTAAATGAATATTTCTTACTAATTCAGATTTTGGGAGTAACGCTAAAATATCAGCGAATTATCACTTCGGACCATTCATTATTTTTGGCAAGGAATCGTTTATATTTATATACGTAGATCATAAATATTATGCGAAAAGGTATTTCACGTTCTTGGGCAATAATTACACAAAATTGATTTTTCAGAAACATACGATTATGCTACAATATTTGTGGAAAATATGTTAATGAAATCAGTATAATCCATTTGCTATTTCTAATAAGTGTTATTATATAGAACGGCGTTATTATTTTTAAATCAATATTTCATTGATTATAATTTTCATATATAAACAATAACATATAGTGGCAATCAAAATAGAAAGTGCATTTTTACTTTCTATAGTAGAAAATAAAATTATTATGCTAATGTGATGGTTGTATAAGAAAAATAACTTTTTAAATCAAGTATTTTATAGCACACTGATATAAAAAAAAAATATACGTTTATAAATTGATTGTTTAAAAAATATAATTGAATTGTAAATTACTGCATTTTTCGTTAAATATATTTATTCCTGCACTAAAATTGTTAGTGTTTACCTTTTAGGTTAGAATTTAGTTTTTTGAAAATTTCTTCAGTATCTAGGTTTTATCTTTGTAATGCAAAGTACATATTTCATCATATTGAATTAAAGTTGACTGAAAGAACTATTCATCTACTGAATGAAATTCGAATTATAAATAATAATAATAATAATTATAAACGTCTTTATTGTTCTCATATAATAATCAGCGAGACTTGAATCTTATAAACATCAGCTCCAATTTTTTTCCGTTACTGAAAGTCTTATTCATCTAGTTTACTCCAAAATTCTGATAGGCAAACATCAGTGATATTTTACACATAATTCAGACTGAAAAAGATGGGACTTTCATTGTTTCAACACAGTGTGATCTTACATAGTGAACACCATTCTCGATATTTTTAATGACAGTTTAGATAAGAAAAAATTAATGAAAATTATGAGATCAGAAAAATTCTATTATCAAACCAATTAATAAAATACCATCACCTACATCTCTTGAACACTATAGGTCTATTTCACGTCTGTGTTTCTTTTCCAAAATGTTGGAACGTCTAGTTAGCGATAACTTAATTAATTATCTAAAATTAGACAACCTTTTGGATACGAGACAATCTGGTTTTCGTGGAGGCAGCAGTATTCAAACAAGGATTTAGTGACAATACTTATATTGTTTGATTTTTCTAATGCTTTCGATACTGATGATATATCCACACTATTGCGCATACTTAAAGACCTCAATATCTCTTCAGTTGCCCTAAAGCAGTTCACCTCATATTTGACAGACCTCAAACAGGCAGTAGCTGGAATTGCCGGTAAATTGTAAGAATGGGTAGAAGTCTTTGCGATATTATGGGTAGAAATTTTTTGATATTATGTATAATACACATTCAGATGTTTTTTATAGCACTTTACTCTTGTCTTATATCGTTATTTCAGTATTGGGGTGGTTTTTTGGCGAACGGGTAACAGCACCTAAATCGGGCTTAGCATATTTCAAAAGCACCTAAAAAATGTCAAATTCCTACACTCGTATAATAGACATTCAGATGTTTATTATAGCACTTTACTCTTGTCGTATATCGTTTTTTCAATATTCGGGGTGTCTTTTTACGGATAAGGGTTGATTATACGGTTTCGATTGTTCGATATCTGAAAAGCACCTAAAAAGCACCTAATTATGACGCTAATTGCATTACCTTTCCATTATTCCTGCATCGTTTTTCACCACTTCGTCTGCTAGCTTGAATCACGCTGGCAGTACAAATTTGTTTTTTAATTTCCGGACTTACCTTAAGAGCACCTAATTTTCAATTAGGGCACCTAATTAGCACCTAAAAAGCACCTAATTTTCGTATATTCAGTTTTTTATTTTGACGCCCTTGTTCTGCCAGCTTGATAGACGTAACATTTGATTCAATTCAAGTTGTTGAAAGGAATAAATTAATATTACGAAGTAAATGTTTATTGATTTCAAATAAATATAAAAATACTCGAAGAAAATAAAAATTTATGTAAAGGAATAAACACATTTCTTAGATCAAGGCAATATTAACTTGAACGTAGTAAATATTTACACATTTCTAAGAAAACATTTATTTTCCTTAATTACAAATTCAATTGTTCAAAGTAAATCGTAATCTTTTTTTAAATAATTATTTTGTTGCGACCATCTAAGTAAACTATTTATTTGAATCAAGTAAATTTCTTTTGATATGAGTAAATTGTTGTCAAGAACATATTTATTGATATTAAGTCTCACCATTTCCTAAACCTAAACACATGATTTCTTTGTGGAATAAATATTTGATTAATATGATTTACTTCTGTCAAGAAATATGATTTACTACCTTTAAGCAAATGATTTCGTTGTTTCAAGAAAATACTATCCTGATTCAAGAGAATATTTTCTTAATGCAGTATATAATATGCCAAGAAGAAGATTGACATGAAGAAAATAAATATTCTCTTAAAACAACGAATATTTATTTGAATCTCAAACATGATTACTTGATTTAAGTAAATCAATTTCAAGTAAATATATTTCGTTAAAAGAAGTAAATTTTTTATTCCGTATAGAGTGAAAACTGAGAGAAGGAGCAAATACCCACACTTAATGAGAGTAAACTCTTTATTTAGTAAAAATTGACTATTGAGTGAAAGAGAATTTGATTTTTTATTCACTAGTTCACTACAGTAGTTTAATTTTCATTTCATGAAATTTATAGAGTAGTCAAACCTGATTTACTTATTTTCTGTGTATTTAAATAATGAAATACTAACCCTTAATATTAATTTCAAGCAGTAAAAATTTCTAACCATATTCTAAGACACATTTTCATGATTTTATTATTTTGGTGTTATTATTTATTTATTAGTTTGAAAAATTGTCATACAGCAAGTAATCTTTTCTATAACTTATTATGATGATTCATTGAAGTGTAGGTACAGTTATTACGATATTTGGTGCAAGTTTTTATCGTGACGCGTTTCAAATCTTTGCTGATGAAGATATGGAAGATGTTATGAATGTGACATCACCATTAGACTAGTTACATCGCCATAAGACATCTTCATATAAGGACTAGTTATTCGAATGCAATTATCGATCTTCACAACTATACATTATCACTTCATTTGAAGTCAACAATCGATACCATCACTGACATCACATGCAACATCATAACCCGAGGAAATTTCATCATGCATTTTTCCATCACTCCTGTTCACTTGGTGAGACTTCGGGAAAATTAGAAAGCAGCACCATCGCTCGAAACTCCGGTTTTCCAAGGTTTCTGATTGGTTGGGACTGCATGTTTCGAAGAATCACTGTTGGGTATATAGATAAACTTCAAATTACCTAGACTCGATTTTGGCGGCTTTAAACGTCGAACGCTTCTGATAGATTAGTCTTCGATCAGATTTACATTTGCTCGTATCGGTGTCCACATTAGACAGTTCCCATTGTTCAAGGCAGACAATTGTTGAAACCAATATTAAATATATACTATCAGTGATTCGTCAATGGAGATAACATATTTTTATCGAGGTGAGCACGAATATTTTTAGTCTTTATGATTTTCTTCGTTGTGGTCAATTTCATTACAGTTTCT
This sequence comes from Trichopria drosophilae, assembly GCA_030407085.1. NCBI lineage: Eukaryota > Metazoa > Arthropoda > Insecta > Hymenoptera > Diapriidae > Trichopria > Trichopria drosophilae. The sequence goes on along the minus strand of CM059583.1, from coordinate 188,299,413 downwards.
TTTATTTTGATTTTTGGCGTGAAAAACTTTTTTTTTAATATTGAGCAGACACCATAAATTAAAATTATTTAAAAATGTACAAAACTTGTATTTAGAATTGTTAAATATAATTCGAAAAAACATCATAACTTGTCGCTTTGTGTTTTTATTTAGAATGAACCAATTAAAGTTAATACACTTTTTTATTGTTTTTACAACTCTCATATTAACAGAAATAAAAAGTTACAAATGAAGCATACGAAAATTTAATTAGAAGCTCGTAAACTTCATTAGAAAACATTATTTTTATATTTTTTTATTCAGGTGTATCAATAGGTGGTTTATTAGTTAGTTTTAATTATATTTTAATAGCTCTATTCATTTACAATTTTTTTTTCTTTACTAAACTAGTTTGACTTAAAAATAAATAAAATATTAAAATTTGTAAGAAAAGCACTTATTTTATTTTATAGCACAAGTAAATTCGATTAAAAAATTTAATATTTTTAAAATGTTATTACTTAAATCCGCTTTTTATTTTAGTAAGATTTCTTACATCTTAATTTCTGAAATGAAGAATCCAAATTCATATTTTTCTTCTCTAAGATTTAGAAAATAATTCTAATTATTAAGTTAAAACTTACGAAGTAAAAATTGAAATTTAATATTCCATAGAAAGCTTAGTAAAACAATAAATCTAAAGTAATTTTAAAGCAGGATAAACAATGATGAGGAAATATGCAAAACATGACAGTCGGCACAAAATTTCTCGCGTTACAAGTGTTTTATTGTTATCACATTTATAATCAGATTTCGATAGATTTCGATAAACCGGTAAATTTATCTGAATGTAATGAAACATCATTTTGGTAGGTTTTTTTTCTCAAGGCACAGTCAATTAATTTCACATTTAATTTTATCTATATGTAATTGCAATTACGATTAAGAATCAAGTACGTACATACTTTCATCGCTATTAGTTGACAGATTGATTAGGGAAGCTTCATTAGTATTCACATCAAAATGTGCTTTAGTACAAACAAAGGTTTTTAAGAGAACTTAATTTTTATGAAACATTTTCGGTTTACAATTGTTTTAAAATTGCAAAAACATGACGTTTGACAGAACTTTTTAATATTGAAACGCAATGTCAAAAGTTTTTGAATAAATGTTTCATAGGACTTGATGACTGTACTTTATTTAAAAAGCAGGTAAATTAAAAAAAAAATACACGTAATTATTCTAAAGAAATTGTTTGTATCATATTTTTTTCGTTTTCATTGTTTTTGTATTCTAATAAACATTGAAAAATTTTTAAAAAGTGAAAATCAAAACAGACAAATTTAGTTCTTTTAAATAATTACACTTAGTTAATTGACTATATTTTTGTACAATCTATTGGAAAAAGTATGACACATACGAAATATTTAATCCTTTTTTATTGCGTGTAAATGTTAAAAATGACTCGTAAACTTCATGTTAAATGTTTATACATATGATATCAAAAGGTTAACAGACAAGTCACACCTATCGATTGATATAGTATTTTCAATTTGAAATTAATATTTCCTTTCACATCGTTTACATCGCAAAATATGTGGTGAAGGTTTATTGGACAATTAAAATGCAAATTATGGCTCATAAAATTGTACCAAAGCAATTTAGTGTACGACGAAAGTATTTTACATATACTAGACGTGGTCGGCAGACTAATCATAACATTGTGAAAAAATGAACATAATTAACTAAAGACAACTTAATTCAAGCAAAATATAGCAAGAAGAAACTGGGAATGATTCAATAAGTTCAGAGCTTTACTATATAAAATAACCTATCCCAATTTTATTAAGTGCACTATTTTAATATTATAAGAATTATTATTATATAAGGGTAATATATTAATGTTTGAAATCGATGAATGAACTATTGACAGATGTGAATGTCTAAATCCACGTTGTAACTCATTGATGTCTCATTACCGCTAGTTAATGCACTGGTTTGTAATTAACTAGCGATTTATAGCATCTCTGGCGACAAGAACTTTTCAAATTATGCCTTAAATCAAACAACGTTCAAAGTATTTTATAGGATTCCAGGTTTTCGGATTTTCTGTTATTTTATTATTTCTCAATTGTCAATTACGTACATTTTCATGAGTTTCGCCGGATTTATTGCTACTTAAACAATTCTATATTTAATGACAATGCTTTAGAAGCTTTGCCTCAATTTTCCAACGGGGTTTTTTTAAACGTTTTATTGTGTTTTTAATTTTTGTGTTTTTTATGTGTCGAAATAAATGTTGAATTACTGGTTCAAAAATTAATCAAACCGATATAAAAGATATCCAGCATTTGAAAAATGGTGTAGAATTAACTAATTTCAAAATGGTACATATTTTTTTATTTGTAATAAAAAATCAAGTGTCAAACTTTCTAATTTTATGGGCAAATTCACAGAACTTTTGAATTTTATGTGATTCAATGATAGAAGTAAATAAAAATGTTTAGTAATGTAAAATTTACTACTATTGCTGAAATTTTCAACAAAATTTGAATTGATTCGTAATGTATTACTTCATTTTTCTTATTTTGTTTGGCCATTTTGAATTTTGAAAATATGACAATGGATTCATAATCGGCTATTTTAAAACCTGCGATTAACGAGTTTCATCCAAAGTATGCAACATATTAATTTTTGGGCTGTCATAATGGGTTTTCATTTTGAATTTTGAAAATTTAATAACCAATTTTAAAAAATCAGCAACCGTTGAAATCCTTAAGAGCCGAGTTTCTTCAAATCGAGCATCGCATTTTGAAAACCTTCTAACAGATTCCTAGTCGAAGATCTATATAACCGTTAAGAGATCATTTTTTCTTAATTTCTCAATTTCTTGTATTTTAATCCGTCATATTGGACCCGCCAATATTTATTTCGAAAATCTGACTACATAAACGGATGAGAGGTCAAATTCCCGAAAAATATTTTTAACGAAAGTAATGTATCCCGAATATTAAAGAATCATAATGGGAAATACGCGAAAATTAAAAGTCCCAAAATCAAATATCCCGAATTGCAAAAAGCATAAACTGTACCGTATAAAATTTTCTCGAATTTTAAGAAAATTACAGTCAATCGTGCATAAATAACAAAAAACGTGGTTAAACGCATGTCTATCTAACTGTTTGAATTTTTTCCATTTTCGTGAACAAAGAAACAAAATATTATTGAAATAGTTCCTAGTGAATTAACAAAAAATACTACCAAACCGAAATTTCAATACCGCGTTAAAATAACGGTTTAAATTTAATCACCATGCAATATAATGATTGGAATTCTCTTCGACTTTATCGGTACTACAAATACAAGGTGATAAATTCAAAATTTGCATGAATTTTCTCAAAATTCCAAATAATTTTATTCGCGACATTTTACTTTCGGGTGTTTTACATTATGGCTTTTGTTTTACTATTTACATTTTATTTTCGAGCTACCATCGATCGGATACTTTACATTCTGACTTAAATATTTTGGATAATTTACTTTAGGGACAAATATTTTTCCAGAATTTTAGCCCCCTCCCATACACGTAATCAGCGACCATAAAGTAAAAAGCAAAAAATGTTTGGATTTTCTGGTATACGGATACCAATATAAAATGTAACTAATGCATGATAAATATGCTTAATAAATAATCCGGGGGTCAAATTGATTTGACCTTCAAGTGACCTACAAAATTCATCCATTGGTCAAACATTTTGGACTTTGAAATGAACTTCGATAGTGAAACCAGAAGGACGGCGACTCCATATCATTTTTTTATGTAGTGAATGCACCAATCGGAGGTATTTCTATTTTGAAATGTCTGGTTTTTTAATGTCTGTTTTTTGAAATATCTGGCTGTTGAATGTCGGGTTTTTGAAGTGTCGGTTTTGTGATTTGTCGCGTTTTCCCCGACATTAAAAAACCAGACAATTAAAAAAAACAGATATTCAAAATCCAGACATTTAAAAAAATAATCTTTCAAAGTCAGACGTTTAAAAAACAGACATTCAAAATCAGATATTTAAAAAATACACATTTAAAAACCAGACATTTCAAAATGAACACATATTTTGTATGTCTTTTTTTTAAATGTCTGGTTTTTGAACGTCGGTTTTTTGAAGTGTCTGTTTTGTGATTTGTCGGTTTTTTGAGGTGCACCAAACAATTATACTTACAAAAATGTAATTTCGAATTTACAGTACCCCAAATATTTTAAGTGAAGAAGAGACCTTATGGTGATTTATTATCCCCTTAGCATAGGTACTTTTAATTCATGTATCTACAATATACAAGTGTAACTATCAGGAGTATATTAAGAAATGATTTTCGTACATAAAAGAATGTTTTGACATCAGGGCACATCGACAAATTAGAATTACGCAAACAGTGATTTTTTAAATGAAACAGGTATTTTTTTACACGTTGCGTAACATATAAACGATAACAAAATTGATAGATAAAGAAGATACGACGGTAATTCCTGTACATTGACTAAAATTTAAGAACCGGGGATTTACGTTTGTTTAGATACGCATATTCCATTTACTAGATATTGTCTGAAAATTGTGCGACTATGTCATCAGACAGAATCTCTGATGTTCGAGCTATATAAACAATAATAATGAAATAAGTAAACGACTCCTTTTAATGGGTAGTATACGTAAATGTAAACATGGTAAAAACGTATTAATTACACAAGATTGTTATGAATGAAGTACGTATTTGTATGCCGTCTATTATCACAGCCATATTGATATAAGTTTATTTTATATTACGCATTGTCTGTTATGCTTGATGTAATTTTAGAGATTTCGTGTACGTTATGAGAGTTGGCGCTTCTTTAGTATCAGCAATGATAACAATTGTGATTACATCTACTTAATAATATTGTTTTCTGCAATATTTCAAGGATTAATTTTTATAACGAAATTTCATATAGTATTTTTAATGTTTATTATTTCTTAAACGTTTGATGTTTATTTTTTAATGACGGTCATATACAATAATTCTGTTATATAAATATGTTCATTTTTTAAAATAAATTAGTTTTCATACAAGAGAGTAAGCAGAACTTTAGTATGATTTTGCTAAAAAAAATGCATCCTCTAATGAGTATCCTTTATAATAAATCTGGAATATGTTCCCTAATATCTGTCATTCATATGAAGGTGACAATTAAATGTTTAATGTTTAATTAACTTGAAAAACTGTTGTTTAATATTGCAGAATGTTTATCGTCATTTTTTAGGCTATACAGAGGGAACAAAAATAGTTAATATTTCGACGATCAGCGTTTAATATTATAGTTTTAGTTCCTGTATCTGATCGTACGGAAATATCACATTCCCGTACTTACTATTTTCCGGTACTTAAATCATTCGTACATAACCTCAATTATCAACTATTATCTTTCTTGTTATTAGTTCTACTATCTACATATGTTAAAATATTTTCTACCATTTCTTCATAGTTTCATTTACCTTTTCTTCTCTCCGTGTACTTAATAGGACTATTGAAAAATAGTAGGTTGTGCAACTAGGGACTAAAATAGGTGTTTGTCGACGAGTGCAAATTTAACGCCCGAGCGAAGCAAGGACGTCATTTCGCACGAGTCTACATTCTACAAACACCAATTTTCCCTTGTTGCAAATACTATTTTCTCGCACAAGAGACTGCTATTTTACTCCCGCGATATGGGGAACAAAATGGTATTTTGCGCTCAGAATGCGAGAAACTTATTTTGCTCGCGGATATATATTGATTTTGCTCCCTTGGGAGAGAATGTGCTATTTTGCTCCCTAGATAGAGAGTGTGCTATTTTTATCCCGTAATATAGGGAGAAAATAGTATATTACTCAACGAGGGAGGTAAAATAAAGAATGCCTCAGACTGCCTGTTTCTCACCCTCGGCTTCACCTCGGGTAAAAATTACACGCAGTCTGAGACATTCTTTTTTACTTCCCGAGGGAAGTATACGATTTTTCTTTATGGCCGGGAGGATAAGCGGCATCTTTCGGTGTGAAGAAAATAGCATTTTGCGCACCGAGTGTGAGAACGCAAATTTTAAAACGATTTCTCAAAAAATGGGTACTTGGCTACATAAGTCCAGTCGATTTTTCAAAGATGTTATTCTGCCTAATCGAATGGTTAAAATTTGGAAAATTTGGAGGTCATTAGGGCAAAAAAAAATAACGAAAAGTTACTGTAGAAATTACAAGTAAATTAGCCCATTAACGCCCAAGGGCTACTTCTTCTTGCGTCAATTTCTGTTCAGTTTTTCGTATAAAAATCGAAGTTAACAAAAATTGAGAGGTACATATTCTACTATTTTCGAGGTCGGTCTTCAAGATTCTGAGGTCAAAATTGAGTTTCGGCCATTATGAATTCCAATATGGCGCCGAATTTAAAAAATGTCAAAAAAATTGGGAAATATTTATTCTTACCAATTTTTTTCGAGTCCTTAGAATATTGCGATTCTATTGAAACTCTGAATAAAGGTGAATAAAATCCTTCAATTTTAAGGAAAAATTTTATTTTTATACACGTCATCATTCTAACGAGCCCAAAATGGCCGGAACAATGAAAATTTCTTTGAAATTTTCTGGACGTTCTAACTACTTACGTTTATTTTCAAAATTTTAATATATATGTTTGAAAGTTCCAGTATCCAGGACGACTTCTTTACTTCAAACAAGAATTTTGAAATTATTGTAATGTGAAAAACGATTTATCGAAAAAACAAATAGAAAAATGCATGTTCTTTTGGATATAATCGTATATAGTTTTTCAGAGTTGAATTGTTTTAGTAATCTAACTGAAGCACATCTTTTACAATGTAGTGACAAAATGTCCATTCAGAACTTAATGAGAGTTAAGCGACCCTGAAATTTAAAGATGATAAATGGTCAAAAATGAAGAGAAAACTGCAAAAATAACGAATTAAAACTCAAAATAGGGGACAAAAATAACGAAAAGTTACTTTGAAAATGACAATTTTTGTAAACTAAAGTGAATTAAACAATGATTTCTAACAATTCATAAACTCGTTCGTTTGAAAACTTTAATAGTTGTTGATTTTAATACATAATATAATATTTTGTTCGTAATACAATTCGATGTAACATATTATTAAAAATAAACTTATACAATAATTATTGGACAATAAAATTTGGATACAATGGCAAACCCCATGAGCAGAATCGTCGTTAACCTTAAGAATTTCAAATGTAACTATCGCACAAATTGCATCATCGCGTTTAAAGGTAGTTGGTATGTCTCTATTAATAAGACAGGCGATGCACTTGCGAAAAGTACTGTTAACACAGACTTCTGAACCCCAAATTAATAAAATGATTACAGAAGCTTAATATTGACGACCGATAAGATGCATTTGACCTATTTATTTTTCTTGATTAGTTCAAAGAATTGGTTAATTGCTTTTTAATGAGTACTTTTGATAATATTTATAATTATTAATTTTTGATGACAAAAATGTGTTTAGTTGACTCGTGTTTAAAGTTTATGTCGCTAAATATTACGTTGTTTCTGAAATTGATTTATGCATTGTTTTTAATCCCGAAGTCCACATTTCAAACGAAAAAAAATGATTAAATTAACATAATAAAAAATAAATAAAAAATAAATAAAAAAAAATAAAAAAGTTACATTTTTGGAGTCAACTATACATTAATAATATTTCCTGAACTATTTATCGGTATTTAATTATGTAAAAATTTAAAAAAACGCGTTTTTCTCTTTACACTGAACAAAAATTTAGTGACTTCAATAAAATTTTGAAAAATAAAAATAATTCTTTGACTACAATAAATATTTCTTTAATTCTTCAAATATTTCATTTTTTTTTCAACAAAATCAGTTCGTAGTTTAAGCAATGCATTTTTTACTTTCAGAAAATATTGACTTCAAAAGGAGTAGATGTTTACTTCACCCTACTAAATAATTTCTTCCTCTGACTTTATATTAAATAAGTATTTACTTCATTGCAGAAAACATTTTCTAATTTCTAGTAAATTCGTTCTCATTTATAGTTTACTTTTTGAATTCAAATAAACATTTACTTAGGGAAAATAAATATATGCTTTACCATACTAAATATTTCTCTTCTTTTACTGAATATGTAATGAAATTTTTAGTTGAAGTAAATATTTATTTGGTAAAATTAAGAAATAATAGAATAATCAAAAATAGTAACTTTGACTAATGAAAATTATACTAATTTTTAATACTTCGTCCTCAGGGAAAAACAACAACAAAAATATTAACATAAAATATTTATATAAATTAATTTTAGAATATATAAACAAATAGTCCACGAATTTAAATATATAATATGTTGTAGGATATATAATAATAGTAGAGTTAATAAGATGGATAGTGTAGTTGCTTTGCAATTTTAAATTGCAAATCCTACCTCCTGATAATTATGTTTACTGTAGAATGAGATGATTTTTATATTTGTAGCATTTAATATGCTCATAATTCAAATAATATTTCATCGTAAATATTTGTAGTAAGTACTAACTATCTATATATAATGAATTTTAAAAAATTTAAATTGAACAGGAGAGATTGGATACGCCGTGACTTGAACTCGGAACATTTTGCTTAACTATATTTCTTGTTGTCAGTTGCACTATTATATTATTTATTTTGTTCTCAGTGCCTTAATTATATCTATCCGTCCTCGTCATAATCGAAAAAACTAAATTATTTGGACTATTCTATAACTTATACTGAAAAAATTAAAAATAAAAATACTGATGTGATAATTTGTTTACCGCACTAGAAACGTTTTCAAAATTTATTATTATTAAAGATCGGTTTATATTTTCATTTTATATAAAAAATACAATAGATTACTCGAATAACCTAACCTTATCTTACGCAGTCCCGAATTAATAATAACAATTATATCAATAATTAATCAATAAATCATATTTTTTATATAATAATGAAGTATTTACATATTTCTATTACACTTTAATCTAAGAAGTTTTGAGGTTGTTTAGTAATTCTTGAAAACTAGAAATCTTCGAAAGGTGATTTACAAGTCTGTTACAATTTTGCTTTGTTACGAGACTGATTAGTTAACCTGAGTTGATCTTTTCATAATATATAGGCTGCATTTATGCTTCAAAATGTTTTATGGCATGCGTAGAATCTTGGTAATCAATACTACGTCTTATATGCGACAGAACTTCACTCTGTTAGACCATGCTTCATATTAAAATATATATGTTGAAATTATACCATAGTAAAGAACAGAAATTATTTGGATATGTGGGCAAATCTACATCTTTTCATTCAAGAAACTTTTTTTTAAATACTCGGATTTCTTATAATAAACATATTTAATTAAACATTTTTAAAAGTAACTTTTTGTAAAGGTTGAAAAGTAAATAGTGTAGTTTTTATATGAATTTTATTAATAAATTTTAATATATGTTGGAAAGGATATAAAAATACTAATTTTACGTGATTTTTAAGAAGTATAATGATAATAATTATAATATTAATACAATATAATAATAAGCAAAATAATATCAAAAACATTAAATTTGAATGAATTTTTCACAGAGTGTATTTTTTTAAAATGTTTGTGTTATTGGAATTTTGTTTACTTTGACTTTTTGACTTTTTTTTTCAAATAACAATTGTATACTACCGGCCAAAAGTTCATGAACGCTATTAATTTTCGAGCTGGCCAAAAAATGTGGCGAATCCCTTGAAGATAGTGAAAACTTGAAGTACAGTAATAAGGCTTTTAACTAATGCTCGCAGTTTAGTTGTGACATTGTTAAAATGTTGAAATTCGTATCTTTTTTTCGTCTGACATTCAATTCGGATAAATGGTTTAATAGCATTTTATGAATATTGCCAGTTTTTATGGAAATACTATAATTCAAGATCTTTAAAATCTTTTTGAAAAACCAGCGTTCATCAACTGCAACTCAATCAAAACTCCCAAATATACCGGTTTGAAATGGTGTCAAAAATCGAGATAAAGATTAATCGAAATAAAGATAAATAACATTTGTATGATTCAATTATATCGAACAAGTGTTATTAATATACATATAGCATGTCACATAATATGGGTATATTACCAGAATTAAAATATATAAATTTTACAGTTCAAATAATGGAATTGGAATACAAAATTAATATAATAAGTTGAATCTATGGATTTTCGGATCTAAAGTTCCACAAAATCGGTGATAGTTGAAGCTAATGTTTTAGGAGTTTTGATCACCAGTCTCTTCAGAACTCATTTTAAATTTACAAAAAGATCGTTCACATGTCTGGTAACAACTTTTTAACTAACTTTTCATCTTTCTAAATTGAGTTCTGTTAAAGACGGACACGGCCGTCCTCAATGAGTATGGTTTCATTTATTATCTTTTCACTGAAACTCCTGATCTGAAAATCAATAACATTTGTGTTCAATGCGTAGTAATTAAATCAATATAAATGTTATTTTTCATAAAACCTGACAAATTAATATTTATCTCGATTATTTACATTATTTGAAATAGTAAATTTTGGAAATTTGAGTTGCAATTGATGTTGAACGAGTGTGTTTGTAATAAATTTTTTTTTGTTCTTTGTATCCGCTGTGATAGAAAAGTAACATTTCAGACTCACGAAACATGAATAAACTGCATGTTCACGAACTTTTGGCCTATTTATAATATAATACGTAACGGCCAGTAGATCTTCTCTTGTCATATACGTGACGCCCATAAGGTGGATAATGTTTATTGAAATCGTTTCTTCTCTAGCAATTTTTATGAAGTAATTATTATTCTACGTTGCAGCATGTACCTCTTATGGATTTTACATTATTTTTATTCATACAGCCATGTACAAAATTGTGTTTTGTTTCAATTATTTATTTTTCTAATTAGTTATACAATAAATCATACAGGTTAAAAAAATTTATCTTATGTAATTACAATTTTTTCCATTCAATCGATTGTCGGTATCAAATGTGACAAAAATCGGTCTTAACAATATTATCATAAAAAACAAAATTGACAAATGATTGTTTAAATATATTTTTGCGTAATTAACAATTGTTTGCAGTTTTTTAGATTTCGCCTTCGTTTTCGAGAAAATCGCGTTTGTTAACGAAATCATGCATTAAACAATGAATACAAAAATTTTGGCGGATTTTGGATGTTTTTTTCAACAATTTTTGGGATAGATTCCCGAAAGAATTGGCTTCATTTCAATTTGTTTAAATTAGGCTGTTTTTCCCCGTAACTTTAATGGACTGTCTATAATACAATTTGTTCCAAAATGTATATAATAACAATAATTTTATATGCGCCGTTTCTTGAAGTAGAGAAATAATACCGAGAGCATAAAGTTTACTTTACATAGAGAGGGGTTTAATATATGAGCTATAGAAAACATCTATCACAAATTCTTTGTCATTGGGTCTTAATAAAAGTTAAGAAGTTCTATCTACAGGGATGAAATAATACATTCAGTAATGGCGTAAAATATAGATTACAGCCTATATGTTATGAAGTCGAAATGTGTCATAACCTGATAAAAAATATCTTAAAATGATCATTTGTTTGAATGCACAAAAGGTTGTCTTGCAACTGTCTGTTACTACTTCGCAGCATCATCGCAATTCAATTCCGACGCTGAAAGCTTTTTAACACCTCAAATTTCTGTTAATTTATTATTATTACTAATTTATATTAGCAATAACTGAAATTTGATTGTTTGCGAACTCCTGAAGCGGGCCTTATCGTAAAGTTACTGAGCCGAATTACTGAAAAAGCTTAAATTATTTTTGGCGGCCAACTAATTGAATTTGGGACTCAAATTCCCTTCGGAAAATAGTTCTATAAAGACTCTTATTTGCGTATTGTGTCCTAAGCTCTTTTTTAAACTATTATCGAAAGTATTACCTCGTTTCTGTCGAAAAAAATGTTTTGTTTTGTAGTTTCAACCCAACATACCAGAGCTAATATTATTGAAATCTTTTTTTAAACTTTTATTTACCCGTCTAGAAATTGCCAAAATTAAGATAAACTTTATTAATAAACAAATACCAAATGTTAGATATTATTTCGTCTTTGATATTTTTTATTTCTCATTCACTTTAAGTTTTTTAAAATTACAAAACATTCTCCCGTTATAATTAGTTGTAAAGATGGGTTGGAAAATACAAATCGGACCCAAAATGAAGTAAATATCCCAATATACAAATAATTAAATGTTTCAACTGATATAAAGGGAATGTTGAAATAAATAGGCACGACACAGTTACAGTTCTAATAAAATACTAGTAGATAAGTTACTAATAAATCGGAGATACGTTCTGTGTGCCGGAAGCATTTCCGGTAGTAGGCATTTCCAATCAATGTAAACATTGATGCAAAGAACATTATGCGAGTCCAAAAGTTATTCACATTTCTTAACGAATTCTTTGTTTGAAGTACAATTTTTTATATGAGATTGATGTGATATTAATTATTTCCAAAATAGAAATTACTGCACTGCATAATGGCATTGATCAATAAACATGACACCAAAATTTCAATGCCTAACTGACAGAATCTGCCAAAAAATACTCCAGATCATCGGTAACAATTTGGCCCTAAATATAGATCCTTCAAAAATGATAATAAAACCGAGTTAAAACTGCGACATGGCGAAGGACAATATCTGAAAATACTTGTAGAAGAAGTAATAGCTGGAGCTCATCTTTCGGCAAAAGTACACTGAGAAAATGTTTCTTCAAAAAACTACGTACTATGATGTACGGGCTGGATATACACGGAAAACAAAGTTTTCTACATTTTAATGAAATAATTACAACACCTGAACAGAGATGGCCTTGGCAGTATGGACATTTTATCAGAATCAAGGAGGAATATCTACATTTTACGAATACAAATGAAAATACAGAAAATGTTCACAAGGTGCTTGATACAAAAAATGAGCAATAAAATATTTAATAAACACGACGTAAGCAAAAAATAGATATCAAATCTTAAAATCATTAGGTGAGGCTTAATTTCAGCCCAAAATTGCGTTAATTTTCTTAAATTCATCCGGTGTTTAGGCTTAAAGTCTTACTTTCAGACAACAAAACTGACTTTCAGCCGATATTTTGGTTTGAAATAAGATGCGTCTAACTTAGATGCTGGATAAATCTTATTTTAAGCCAAAATATCGTCTAAAAGTTTTGCTCACTGAAAGTAAGACTTTAAGCCGAAACACCGGCTGAATTTAAGAAAATTAACGCAATTCCGGGCTTACATTAAGCCTCAGCTGATGATGAATTAAGATGTAACAATTTTAAGACTTATTTTTTTCTGTGCGGAGTAGGCATGGTAATAGTTAAATTAACTATTCTGAAATAGTAAAGTTTATCTAATGTTTCATGATTCAAAATGCTACTTATCATAATAGACTTGTAGACTCAACTATTTTGAAATAGTCATTAAGATGTCTTATTTCCCAATGATAACCGGAAATAATATCTCAACTTTTGAGGCATTTCTCTATCGAAGTCAGATTTAGGCGTTTTTAAGTGTTGGGTGATCAGTTTGCAGACAGAAGTTTTTGAAGTCAGAGAAATCAATATCCTTATCTTATTTATAAAGGAAAATAAAAATAACAAAAGAGCTGACAATGAAGAATAAACATCTGTCATCTAATAAAAAAATATTTTGAAAAGTATCAGTAATGCTAATAAAAAAAACTCGCTAAAAAATGTATGCAAGCAAATAATTATATGTAAACAAATAAATATTAAAACTAATGGCTTGTTGGCGCAATATATATTATATTTTCAAAAACATGTTTCGCTTTATGATTTTTGGATAATCTCATACCTAACATAAATTATCCATCATCATAGTCCGATCAGTTACTTTTTCATTTGAAATTATTTCTTTAGTTTGTAAGACTATTAAATCTATTCTTATTAAATAACCAATTATCTTCAACTGAAAAATATATTAAATATTTCTTTCTTGTTTTGTTGCAGGAACTGTGAATCGACAACCGACTAGTAATTTTTTTTAAATCGCAATGACGACAACGGAAAATGCGAGTACCGAAAGAGAATCGAACGTTGAACTGAATGGAAAGTCAATAACAAAATGGGAAAACTCCGACGAAAACGGCGAAAAGGTGCTGCTGGCGGTTGAAAATGGTAGCGGCCTATCGGAACCTATCATAATTAATATAGGCAAAAAAAATGGATTGGACGCTGGATCGCCATCCAATAATTTTAGAAATACGGATTTGGAAAAAAATGACGACGTATCAGAAAATATCCCGCCAGATGGCGGATGGAGAGCATGGTCGATAATGATAGGAAGCTTCATTATCAACGGCGTTCTCTTCAGTATAATCAATACTTATTCATTTATTTACCGTGATCTCCAAGATAGACTGAAGGAACAGGGAGAGCACGAAGCGGCGACAAAGGCCGGTAAGTTTTTTTTATTTTTTTTCCTTTCCTGATAGTTATTTCATAATTATTCTGCAGAATCAATAGCTACACTAATTACGTAAGCGAAAGTAGTCCCATGCCGAACCGTAGTATCATAAGAATCTCCCTGTGTTTCTCATAGATTGCGCTGCCGTCGGAATTGATACTAGTGTGACTGAAACGCTGTCATTGTAATCTGCGAAAAAAATTTTAATTAATAATTACCAAATGAACATTCATTATTTCTTGCAGTTTGCTAATAAAATAGGGAGTTTGTTATAGATTAAGGGAAAGTCGGGTTCGGATCACCTGTTTTGAAATTGTTCTTTTTGAAAATCTTGCATTTTTTGTTTGTTTTTTTTTTGTATGAATATTGCAAAATTTGAAATTCGTAAACAAAATTTATTTTTAGTATCTGCATTACCATTGCCATTTAAGCGGTTAGTACGGGAGCATTTTTCACTATTATTAACTTCATAACATCATACAACTTTCTAGACAGTTAAAATGATTAAATTAATATTCAAAATAAAATCAAATGATTCAAATGCGCATTTCATTTTATGTTTTAGATAAGTGTTTTCTTACAAAAAGTGGTTCTTTTAGCTATTCGTAAATAATTACGTGTTGTAAATTATAATTCGTAGCGTTCATAGTCTATAACTTAAATTATAATTGATTGGTTCAATGATTCATTGGTTACTATGAAACACAGGGTTAGTCCCAACGCTGATTTATTAAAAAAATATATTCGTGCTTGAAAATGAAGCGGATTTTTTTGACATTTTGTCGAGATTTGTTGCTTCAGACATATAGTTCAGATTTTCTATCAGTGTTGAGTATATCAGAATTTGTTTTAACCTATACTCCGTTACTTTTAATGAAAACTCTATCAAACTTACTCGATTTTGGTTATAATCGTCTTTAATTAGAACACCAATAGATAAGATCTCCAGATCCTGACATTAGTTCATGCTTCTCTTGAGCTTCAAAAATATAGTTGTTAAAACATATCTTCGTAGACTTAGAAAGATCTATTTCTATTTAGTTTTTCGTATAAGTTATGTATTGACTTAGAGTCCGTACATTAGACTAAGGCTAAGTATAGTAACAATTCAACCTGATCAAACTTTCTACCAATACGACTAAAAAATTACTTTTTTTTGTCAATTATTTGTAACCGGATAATATGACATCGAGTGTCTTTAAAACTAAATTTTTTTTTTGTAATTTGGAACGATTTATAGCGCATTATTCCTTGCCAAAAAAGTGGTTACCCGCTTTATATATGAACTTTTTTTAAGGGATGAAACAGCCCCCAAAATCATTTTGGGTAGTTTATTGAAAGATACTTTCCTACCAAAAATCATAAAAATCGCTCAACTATCTTCAAGGATGTTGCCAATTTTCAATTTACGGTTCAAATTTTTGGGAAGCCTTTTCACCTTTTAAATATATTTTCCTGACGCTAAAAAAAATACGTGTCTCTTGTTTTTCATTTTTTACAACATATCCAAATTTCATAAATTCAGATTTACACTTTAGTAGGTTTAGTTCTCAGTATTTTTATTACTATTTGTTTTTAACGAAATAAATTATTAGTCTTAATAATAAATAAATTGAATAAATTGTAACACACTAATAATAAATAGAAGTAGTTCTGAGTAAGACCCACATTTTTATTTTCCCACCCTTCCAAATAAATGGCCGACAAAAGAAAGAAATTGCAATTGAAGATAATCACACTAATGTTTCAATCGAAATATTAATGAGGCATACTTTAAAGTTCAATAACTTTTATCAATGTTTAACTAAATTTATATCTCGAATCACTAGTACATTAATTTAACCATAATTTATTTGATTAACAAACACAAATTTATTACGTAGTGATATGACAAAATAATTATTTATTTCTTGTTTTACATTTACATTCATTACTTGTTATAGATTTTTTGTTTTATAGATAAGCTCTCATATATCGTGTTTAACACCACTCATATTTTTATCATCTTATGAAAGTTTATCAAATCAATTTTTAATGTTTTTATGTCGATTCATTTGTGAGTTACTCTAACAATTTATTTAGACTAGAAGTCATTCTTAGAAATTGTTAACTAATTTTTTACGAATTATTTTGTAGGTCGAGAGTATTCTTTTATTTGTTTTATAAGTACTTTTTTTCTCTGATCAAGTAGCATAATTGTTGAATGTTTATAGTTTCGATTGGTATTAATACTAAGCTATTGATTTACCAAATATTGAAATCGTATAATATCGAAATATTTTTCAAAATTTTTGTCAATAGATAACGTAACCTAAAAAATTATTTGATACCCGACTCGTTAATATTTAGGTACATAAAATCATTTTTATTTGTGTTTACAACTACTCACTTTGATCAGCTGTTTATTTTATGTCTGAGTTTTTGGCAAAATAAATTTTTGCTAATATGCAATGATTCTTGTACTTCAAACAACATTATTATTTACTAAACCTTTCATTAATATTTGCTTTTTCGTTGTATTCGATATTCCATTTTCAATATTTTGGTAATTCTTAGAAATATCTATATTTCTTTGGTCGGTAGCAAAAACCTGGTTCGAAAAAACTGAAAAAATTGAGAAACCACCGAAAAACGAATGGATTTTTGATTTACAATCAGTCTGAAAATCTAAATTTGGATTCAATATCCTATTTTATAATTATTAAAAAAAAAAATTTAAATATGTTCTACTCAAGTTTTCAAAATATGAAGTTACATGGTTTGCATTGCGACCACAGATTTGTTGTCTTATATATTGCTTTTCTTTAGTTTTAAGAAATGGGTAAGAAACTATTCTTTTTTACAATTTGACTGATTTATTTTTGTTCATTTTATTTATTAACTAAATTTAACAAGTATTTTTTTTTTAAATTAAGTTAAAACAAAAAAGTGTTCAATATAAGGAAATTAACATTGATGTTTGATCAGCTTGTACATTTATTACTGGAATATTCTCCTGGAAGACACTTTTGAAATTTAAAAATTCGAGAAACTTGAAAATATGAAAATCGTAAATACAACATTATAGAATTACAGATTAAAGAGAAACGAAAGGAGGTTGAGATTAATCACTAAGGAAAGTTAGATAAATAGGATTCCCTTTTTTAGGGTATTATTTTATTATTTTCATTATCAATCACTAATGAGAAAAGTTATTTCTTTCTACCAAATATGATGTTAATCATATGCGACAGAAAAAAAAGTCTTAAAATCTCAAATTAAGCACTGTAAAAGGCTTAATTTCAATCTAAAATTAAGCTAATTATCTTAAATTAAGTCAGTAATTGCGCTCAAAACCTTGTTTTTATTTTGGGACACTTACTTTTAGTCAATATTCAGGTTCGAAATAAGAATTCTCTAACTTAGGTGTGACAAGCTCGAAAAATGTTTCTTTAAGCATAAATCTCGTCTAAAATTAAACTTTGCTGTCTGAAAGTAAGACTTTGAGCGCAAATATTGACTTAATTTAAGAAAATTAGCACAATTTTAGACTTAAATTAAGCCATTTACTGTGTTTAATTTGAGATGTACCAATTTTAAGACTTTTTTTTCTGTGTATAGTACCTTTTCGGCTACAATGTATATAATCCAGGCACCTGTACTTTATTTTCAATTGTATTAGGAAAGTATGAACGTAATAACTCAAAATTCACATTTTTTAAAAATAATTGAAAATGAAAATTGAATTTCGAATCGGATCATTTAAACCATATATCACTGCACTGAGTGAAATATGAAAGGCAACTCCCAGTGCTTAATTGTGTTTGCCAATTAATGGTGAGTTAGGAACAATAAATAGCAATTTGGAACAATCAGTGATATAGAACGAGCTTGTTATTAGATGTCCTTTTTTCTTCCTCGTTACGTTAATTAAAAGACAATTGAAGAGTTTGGATCATCAACAATTCCTATCGTGCTGACCGTCGAATATGTAATCCGTATTTGTTAATTGACTTCGGAAGTTCCGATCTCTTTTCATATCATGAAAGTTCATTCAGAGTCCACTATCATTTTTAAATATGAACATTTTTGCTGTTTTACAATAAAATAACCATTTCGTATTTTCTTCTAAATGTTAAATCTCTTTCAGAGACGTAAAGAAAAATTATTTTCTTCTGAAGTAAATTTCGGTGTACTTTTTTAATGCGATTCATTAGACTATTGCTTCTTAAATTTATAAATGTTACAGGAAATAGATTATTTTTTATTATATTGTACTATGTAACCTTTCTTATCTTTCACCAAACAGGTTGCTCCAAATCTTCGGCCTCGTTTGTATTTCGTTTTAAGAGTTCACATCATCGCTGTCGTTGACAATTTAAAAATGAAACATTTATAATAGAGGTTCCAAAATTGAATGAGAGTGTTAATTGAATAAGTATTGAGCGTAGAAAGCATTTTAGAACTAAGTAAGACGCTACTGTTGCCCGGACCTCGCTACGTAATCTCGATTGTAAGATCGTTTCTGATTTAAAAAATTAATTTTCAAGCTGTCAATTGTTAAAAAAAAAATATGGCGGGTATACTAATTTTTCTAGTAATAATTCAAATTATTTTAAATTCAAATTTTAAATACTTGATATTCACCAATTACCAAATATTCAAGAATCACCAATCAGTGAAGATTGTCTTTTTGGATATAAATGGTTTTCTCATTGTAAATTTAGATTATATTTTCCATTATTAATTACTGCAAATTGATACTTTACTAACTTACTAAAAGGGAGATAAAATTGTGTACTAAGGATGAAAAGCTCAATACACATTAGCCCGAGGAAGATACTTTTCCTAAACAGAAAAAATGGTATGCCTTTATTAGACACATTCGCATATTTTTAGGCATATTTTTAACTAATTCAAGCAGTTATCTGTCTACAGATTTTTCTATGTGTTTAAAATGATGTTTCACTTCATAAGTACGATTTTCATGATCGGAAAGCAAACAACTACGACAAAAAAAAATTTTGAAAAAAAAAAATTATTATTAAAAAAAAAAAAAATTAATATTAAGTCTAATCTAGCCTAACTCAACTTAACCTAACTTAACATAAAGCACCATATACTAACAATACTAACTACACGTGCAATATTGTCACAGACAAAAAACAATAGCATAATATATCGTACAAATATCGAATCTATCGATATTATATTACAAATAATCTAATTAAATTTGTATAAAATATTGATTAAGTTTCTGTAAAATAAAAGTCGTTTTTCAACAAGTTTTTGAAACGTTTTCTCACTTGAGGTGCAGTAAAGAAATACATTTTTAGCACTTCTGCTTGCGAACAAAAAGCATGAAAATTTATAACTGAATGTCCTAAAATCTAAAGGAAGATTAAAAGAATATAATATTTAAAAATACACAAACAAAAAACAATAGTATAATATACCGTACAAATAACGTTAAAGGTAGGAATATAATAAAATTAGTTGTTTTCATTGAAAGGCATCCACTTTCGATTAATAAAATAAGGAAAAATGTACGAATATTAGTTAGTTCAATTTACTTCTATATTATTGTATATTTTCCATTTCACTAATTTTTATTAGACATTGTTTCACTATTAAAGTGCAATACTGCAATACTGATGTATATTAAATTATTTTTGTTGACTAGCATCATAATTAAATTTTCTTAACCGCTTGTATCAATTATAAATTAATTACTTGGTGTGACTGTTCTCTGTTGTTATCAATAAAAACACTTTAATATATTACTGGTTTAAAGATCGATGTATGTTGTGTAATGATATCATATTATCAAATAATTGTATATTTTTTCCTTAACAACAGGCATATATAGTTCACTTTTGTAGTCACTAGAGGACTTTAAATCTCGCTAATGTAATGTACAATTTTTAAAATATATTCAGTTGGTTTGATCTTCGATTCAAAGACAATAATAATTGCTAACATTAATCATTGCTTTGTCTTAAAAAGAGCTTTTTACGTTTTCGTGGCTTATATAGAAAGCCCATATTATCTGTCTATTTACTTATTTATTTAATTATTTATTTACATTTTCATTCGAGAACCGGCACACCAAGAAATTCATTTGTAACTAATGAACAGAAACTAAATCTGACGGAGATTCAAAACTTTCATCATTTTTTTAATTGTAAATGACAGCTTCTTGCACAGATTTTTAAATAAAATGGAAAGAAACAAATGGTCATTTAATCAGATTAAGTCACTGGATATATGTTAGGTTAAGTTAGGTTAAGGCTGGCAGCAGATTAAGATACTCGCTACAGGTTATGCGAAATTTTACTTGTACGTAGCGCATATTTCGAGTAATTTCGACCCGATCATGTCAACGTTCCCTATATTTTGATGTTTTATTTTATTTTAATTTTTTTAATTTATATTATTCTATTATATGTAGCCCATTTTTACACATAATTGTATCTTATGAATTCATTGGTCCTCATTTTTTTTCCAAAAATCTTAAATAATCCAACCTTTCCAGCTTTACAATCACAAATAAATTGTGAATATTTCTAGTAAAATTTGCATTAGTTCTTAAAAGTGTAATCAAAAACACGTCGTGATTTGCTTATCAAAGACGTCCCATCAAATAGTTATTGCTTAATAATTAGGATCATCAAAATATACCCACCATATTGCTTTATAACGCACTTTATAGAACTCTATATCCCTAGTTACGGAACTTTTTGTAATTATTCAACAGAAAAACATGTAGATGTCAAATTTAACTACTCTTTCGGAGGTAAAAAAACTATTTTCATAATTAGATACAGAAACCAAATTTAAAAAATCACTTTTTTAGCTACTTTTCCTTAGCTACTTTTAAAGCCATCTTTAGCTACTTTTAAAGATGACAGCTTTAATATGTGTGACCTCTGATTTTCAATGGCACGTTCATAGCCAGGAGGCGACAATATATTAAAAAACTCTTGTTTCTGTTTCTTTTATAAGGGTTTGTTTCATCCGAAGGTTTATCTGATCAAAGTCCCTAATAGGGGATTTTAAGTTACTTTAAAAATAAGATTTTACATATTTTAATTTGTGTAAATGTTGTTATTGTTGCTTAAACTATTAATTGTCTGAATATAAATAGTCCTCTGCAATATACAATGCGTTTATAAAATAGGAAATTTAATACATTTTAACATCAAAAGAAGCTGACTTCTTTGAAATTGGCAGCAAGTCTAATTTAGTTGACGAAAATAAAAATAAATAACTTTCAACTTTAAAATAGTTACACTTTGCTTGAGCTAATATGAAAATGTATGGAATTTCTTAATTTAACCATTTGCGGTGCAAACGCCACTATAGTGGTGCCCTAGTTGTTTTCAGTTTGTTTTTTTGCAGGATGAGACACTGTATATAATTAGTTACAAACA
Organism: Trichopria drosophilae; assembly: GCA_030407085.1. NCBI lineage: Eukaryota > Metazoa > Arthropoda > Insecta > Hymenoptera > Diapriidae > Trichopria > Trichopria drosophilae. The sequence continues at coordinate 188,277,485 of CM059583.1, read as the reverse complement.
ATTAATAATAAAAAAGTGTAGAATACTTAAACTAAATTCGACTGTACTAATTTTGCATAGAAATTAACTGATATTTGATACACATACGTTTTTAAGGCTATTTATTGCGATCCCAGTTCCAGATTTTGAAAATTCAAAATAGCGGATCCAATATGACAACCTGACCATAAAAAAGACACAAAATTCAATGAATACGTTTTTCATTACCTATATGGGTTTTTTGCGATTACTGATTATTCCTAACGTCGCAAATTTCAAACAATTTTATCAATAATTGTCAGAGATATGATGATTTAGATTTTAAAATGTAATTGATTTAGTATACGGGATTAGGGCGAATGATAAGAACTTGGCCCGATTAGCTCCCTCTCTTGATGTACAAAAATCAGAAGATTTACAATCATGATTTTGAAGTCAAACTATCGAGACCATGTTTCTAATAGGTTATAAAACGTGCAGAAACCGGAATCGCGGTAATAATTGTATTTAAAACAATTCTTTCCCAAACATTTTTTTGAATAGATATATTTAAAAAAAGAAACATTAAGTGTCATGTTTTGAAAATTTTCGCCATAATCGCTAAAATAAATTGTTATTCGAATAATTGACCTCAGAAATAGTTGAATGTAGTTGTCCCCAATTAAAAAAAAATACAATTTTGTACATAATACGATTTGATTTGCCTGTGAAAATTTTGTACATTACTCTCAAAACAATGTCTTCCAAAGTCTCTCGCCAAAGACCTACCCCAACGACCTTTCAAGTCGGAAACAATTGACATGAACCCGATACATCAGCTGATGTTACTCTTCTGTTTCATAACGTACATCAATTCTTTGTTGAAGAATGTTCCACTAAAACAAATTCGTACGATTTATTGCCAATTGATAGACTTCGATTTAGGATGTTGCATCTCGGGTAATCGATCAGCAGGCGGATTTCCAATTAGTCGATAAATGGATAGGTCAAATATCGATTAACGTGTTGAATTACACGCGAGGACGAACTACATTCAGCGAGATCTCTGGTCACTGAACTACATTATCGTGCAAGACGTAAACCATTTACGAACTTCCATTCCGGAATCGATAATACTATCGCGAAATTTTAAAACTTATTTGTAGGTCAAAAATAATTCCAATCCGTTGTTTACCTAAATCTGGAATCTTCATTGCTGAGCTGCTCCGCTACGACGTCTGTTTGTTGCTGTATGATGAACTGTTGGAGAAATTGTATAGAGTCAGACCAAAATTGTTTACTAAATAATTTCAAAACATGTTATCTTTCCTGGTTCTAACTGGATTACTGGAAAATGATACTTTCTTTGATCTACCCTGGTAGAAATTTGTCCATTTTTTCTTAGACTGGCCATTTCCGCTATACCTTAAACATGGTAAATCAGAATGTTATATAAAAAGTGTACAAAAAAATTTTTTCATTTCTACCAGGGTAGAGTTTGATTGCTTCTTCTAATATTGGAAATTAATAATTTTCATGTTGCCTAACGTTTCAACTATATCTTACGATCCATATTGATTTTGGTAATGCGTGTAAAAACGAGGGTATGTCAAAAAAATCAGTTTAATGTAATGTAACGTAGTAAGTGCTTGTATTTTTAGCTTCGGTTCAACAAAATTACTTGAATGATGCCTACGAACAATTCTATAAATGTTTGACCTTTTTTACACTATTGACCCCAATGAATTAAAGAATATTGATCAGGATTTTTTTTTTAAGAATATAACTTGATTCTATTAGATTTGTTGAAGTTGCATTCCTTACTGTAAATTGGGATTTGACAATAACAGACCAAAAGTTGGATTATGAAGGCGCCAGAATTTTGTGGCATGTATGCCCATATTTGTTTCAAAAATTTAATAAATTCAAGAACCGATTCAAAACTATTCCTAATCAATTCCGCTCGGAATATATTTAGAAAATTTCATGTTTTAATAAACGGAGTTTTTATCTTTCATGTAGTTTGTGTGTGTTTACACTGAAATAACGATTTTGCATCGTCAAATAAATATTTATTGTGATTATTTATCGGAAATTGATATAAATTTAATATTTGATGCTCAATTTTTAAACGACCATAATAGTGAGAGAAGAATGATTCTACTTTCCATTTGAAACAGTAAAACATTACTAAAGAAGAAAAACTCGTTCACTGATTGAATTAATAATAATCTTTAATAATAAATAGTAAAAAATAGTGATAAATTTGTCATTTATACCCGGAGAAAAATTAGAGAAAAAAATGCATAATTAAACAAAGTCAAATTAAATTATTCATTTTGTTTTTGTTTAATCTCTCCCATAAAATATGTAAGAAACGTAATCTACAAAAGAAATGTAATATCATATTAATTATTAACTAATCAGCTGCATTAATTATGAAGAAACCAAAATAAATTAACAAAAGATGTATTCAAATCTATTGAAATGGAGTAAATGTGTCAAGTGTCCATATCTCAATCAAAAAGATGAATTCAAGATACAAACCGATAAAATCTAATAAAAGTTACAGCAATCGAAATGAATGAAATTTTCATTTATTAGTACAAAACAAAAATGTACAAATTGAATTTTTATCATTGCATCATTAAGAAGGAGGAAGATTATCGAGAATTGGAGGAAAAGATTAATTGTGACGTATAATTTACAGATATCGTCGATGATTGATAAATTGCAAATGTTATTTCATCGACTACCCATTTCTCCTCGTATCATTAGTGTCTGTCGGCGAAGGCGGAAAATCGTGAAATATGTGCTAAATTATAGAAATGTTATAATTGCATTTTTTCTATGCAAGTCTGTAAACATGTGGTACTTGCTGAATTGCAAGTACACCAATCCTAGTTTGTTTCGTGACATGAATGTATCACGTTTATGCTAATGTTTTTGTCAAGCTGCATTTTAAATAGAGAAATTGTTAGAGACTAGGTGGATGCACCTCACAGACATTTGCAATTCATTGAGTGTGTATTCGTGTAAAATATGGACACAAGATACTTTTTTTAAGTGCTTTTTAATAATAATTTTATGCGAGATTTTTTACAAAAAATCAAGAAGCTTTTCATTAACTTCAGAACATATTTATGTGGATTATTGTAAATCTTTTTGTTACTTCGAAAAATACGGCGAAATATTGTAAATGGTAAATAAAACTTATATTTGAATAAATTATAACTTTTCATTAATCATTTAGGGACCAAAGGGACACAATGTATTAACTTTGTTTTTTAAGATTCTTTATGGTATCGAGCCATCACTTTTCGAATAGGGAATTGAAATTAAAAATTTGTAACTATTTAATCAGCAAAAAGTGATTTTCCAAACTTTTTCTGTAGAATTTATATTTTTTTTAGTAGTAACGAGTATCAGTCACTGCCCGACAGGTTAAAATACGGCGCCCTTTTTATCTAAACTTTGAATTGCCATAATATATTTTTTGCAAATTCAAAATGGCGTTAGAAGAACAAGGTCAGAGCAACGCGTGTGCACGAATAATAAAACATGCTTATGTCATAAATAAAGTGTGGAAGATTATTAATAAAACGAAAATTATTTTTCATATCTAGTTAGATTGTAACTAGTTAGATTGTGCAATTTATGTTTTTATTATGAAGAAACTTAAACTACTGAAATGGCTGGTGGATAACTTATGTTTGTTTATGTGTTAGTTTGTTGGTTTATTATTATACATTTAGTATTGGGAATCTCCCTTTTGCCTACCATTTACAGTAAAACATAATATATAAGATAAGATGTAAGTTACATAAAGAATACTAAAAATAGTAAAGAGAAAGTAAAAGTAAAAATGTAGGTCACTTTATTCGAAAAAAGAAATGAATTGCAATATGTTACTTAATTCTATCTTAAATAATTATGTTGGTTAGTATGAGTGATTTTAATAGGATCGAATCTAATCAGAAAAAATTACATCAGGGCATCTAAATATCCTTTGATCTGTGAATCATATTTAAAAGTGGCGAAATATCCAAAATATCTCTAAAATATATCTATTAGATGTCTTCTGCAATATTGTCACAGATCTCTGAGATCTATTTTGGCTTTTTTTAAGATCTCCAAGAGACATCTAAGAAATATCTTAAAAATATATTTGTCCTAGGAAAAAACATCTTCCAATTCGTCAATTACGAACATTTAGAATGAATATCCATAAAAGATATTTTTCAAAATGTGTTAAAAACATGTATAATATATGATGCTCAGAAAAAACATACAATAATGACATACAATAAAATTAATGGCTCACATATTACACTTGCGTCCGAATATTTCATTTTAGGGCGCAAAACCGAGTTCTACTCCCGGAGTGTTAAAAATAATACGATTATGCGATTATATATACCTAATCAATATCACTATCGTCTATTATCGTATATGAAGCATCCTAAAATCTTGACTAATAACGTACACATCGTAATATTGTTTCCCGAGTAAAAAAAAGTTGATCAAATTTTGATGAAAATCGGCCAGATTCAAAAATGATCCAAAAGAGATCCAAGTTTTGAGACATTCTAGGACCAACTTTGGACGAGTTTACAACCAAAAAACTAATCCAATTTTTGTCTTTAAAGATCAAAAAATGGTTCATTTTTTCATCTCATGCAATTATAATTGAGATTGTTTTTTGGTTGTAAACGCGTCCAACTTTGGTACTGGAATGTCTCAAAACTTGGACCTTTTTTGGATCATTTTTGGAAATTTGATCAACTTTTTTTTACTCGGGTTATTTTGTGTTAATAATATTATTAATGTAATAATAAAAAAATTTGATTTCTTGAAAAATGGAAGTTAATTTTGTCGGGCTGATTACAGAGAATCCACGACGGACCAAAATTCAAAAATTTATTAGATTTCGACGAGTCTCGTTAGTGAGGGATTTCCAGGTTGGCAATTAAAAAAATGTCAGATTTATAAAATCCAAACTGGCGGATTCAGCATGCTGCCATAATGCATCCGCGCTTTATGAGTTTCGAAAATCTGACAATGACAACACCCATCAGAGTATTATTCGATTTCCACGATGGACCACCCGTTGACTTTTTACATTACCGGGAATTTATCTTTTATTTCTTAAATTGAATTAAGTTTTACATATTTGTTTATTCTACGTCGTGAACGATAGGCATAGGCATAATACTTTCAGTTTATGAAAGTCTATACCAGAAGGGACATTTTCCCCGATTTCTGAAACATTTGGACAATACGATTTTTTGTTATTAGAGCAAATAGAGAAATATTTCTGCTAGTATACCGGAGAATGTCCAATGTTCTGATGATTGTACGCGGTTCTAATGATCCATACTCGTATTTTGGTGGATGTTTTTTTAACCCTTAGAGGGCCAGAATTTTGATACGGAAATTCCCCTTAAAAAATTGGGACAAAAGGTACCTTATATCATTGATTAAACGTAGACAAAGTGTCGATAAGGGGGTGTGTCATTTTAGTGGCTTTCTGGTCCCGTATGACACAGTCAATGTTAAATATTTCAAGTTTTTCAAAAGTGCATTTTAGTTTTTTCATCATATAATTGATAAATAAGATAATTTACACATCAAATAAAGTTTTTTTTTACAACCTTACAGGGTTGTATTAATTCAAAGTTGCTTTAAGTAATTCACCCCTTCAACCATAATTTTCAATTTTTACGTATTTGAAACTGCAAGTATATGTTTTCGATGTATTTTTTGATGCTAAATCCAAACCTGATATAGAAAGTACCATAAATTAAAAAAACAAACCCCTATGATAGAGTTTTTTAGGTGTGATGCACCTCTTTAGCCACGAAATTCAATATTTACGTATTACAAACTGCAAATCTATGTTTTCCGCGTATTTGCTGACTGAATCCAAATCTGATATCAAAACAAATGGAAATTCAAAATGCAACCCCTATAATGGAGTTGTTTTAGGTGTGATTCACCCCTTTAACCACGAAATTTAAATTTTACATATTTGAAAGTGCAATTGTACTTTTTCGATGCATTTTTCGACACCGAGTTCAAAGCTGACATAAAAATACCGTCAATATAAAAACAACCCTGGTGATTAGGTGAGAACTAAAAACCTCACGTGGTTTTAGTTCATGTAGTAAATTGCTACGCGTAAACAAAGTGATATAGAATGATATAAGTGGTATAAAAAGAGTAAAAATAGGTAACAAAGGGATGAGAAGAGTTGAAAAAGGATAATAGGTGATCAATTTATATTCAATTGCATGAAGTAGTGAGAATCAAAACCATATAAATGTAAATGCATTATGTGAATAAAATAAGGCAATATTTTTAGAAAGATATACCTACTAGTACATTCAAGGGATGCGGGGTAGCTAAAAAAGAGTTGGAAAGGATAAATTTGATTTGGATGACATTAAAAAGTGGTCATAATATTAAAAAATTGATATTTTAATGTAAAAATAAAATTTTAAAAAAAGTTTTTTTAGCGACCTATAATAATAATGATTTTCCGGCCCTCTAAAGGTTAAATCATTCTGACCATGTCATGCTAATGCCAAATCAGTGCAATAGTAAAATGAAGCATTACCACGTAGTACTTTTTACAAATTCCACGGAATTGCTCACATAAAATGCATATCTTAATATCCGCAAATATCAACGCCATCTAATACTGCCTTTTAACAATCCCACATTCCCATTTTGAATTTTGGTATGGATTACAAGTTCCATCGTGTCTTACTGATATACTAAGCCCACATTCTTTTAAAATACCCTCTTTACATATATATGACATTTAGGTTAAGTTAAGTTAGGTGATAGGTCAGTCATATATAGTATATTTTTCGTGGTTATTTTGCTATTGGATATTAATACTCGCAGATATTGGGATGCAACTTTTCTAGGACATAAATGACCACAGGGTACTGTGATAATTTTGGATATTTCAACCATAATACAGTAGTCCCTCCCAATATTCGCGTTCCCAATATTTGATACCCCCTAATATTTACCACTAAGTCCGTCCCGATATTTGCCTTACCCCTCGATTGCTGCCCCCTACCACTTCTCATAGAGCGGTAATTTTGTGGCGACACTGAATTCTTAAACTGATTTCTTCTGGTTGACGCATGCGCGTTCTATAACTGTTTGTAGGCGGAGTGGGGGAAAACTTTCTTCCACTCGCTAGGCATAAAATGGGGGGGGGGGGCACTGTATATCTGATATAAACATAGTTATAATTTAATGTTCATATGATTATGCTATTAAACTCAGTATATATGGACATTGTACAATATTATATAATGATACCTTCACAGCAAGGTTTTCTATGTTCGTTAGAGATACATTTCTATGATGGAAATGAAAGAACCGCGAAAGTCACGAAGGCACCTAGCTACAATTCAACGTACTCTATATGTGTAGATATATTTTGCAGGTGTCTTTTTCAACAAGTCTTTTAGATACAATAGAATTAGTAAAGATATCTTTTCAAAGATACTCATGGATTATTGATTTATCAAATTTTTTAAATGTCATAAAATATCGGATTCGTAAATCAGACAGTAGCGTACTGGACTAAGTAGATCGTGAGTTCGATCCCTGTCCAGGGAACAATATTTTGATAACGATTTTCAAGCTGTAACTCGGTGTTCTTAACTCGGTGTAACTCTCGTTGTTTATTTGTCGGAAAATCGACTCATGACCGTTACTGTACATGGTGTAGGTTTCTGCACTCCTACATTTCATGCACAAATGTGAAGTGCGGCGCCATCTCTAAAGACGATCTGCAGCTCTCGCAAACTGAAGTATAAAGTTTATGAAACTAGTTAAAAAGGACGATATCGCCTGTTAATAAGATAATAAAAAAGATAATAAACATCAATTTTATCATAGGTTGCCTATGAAATTCATAAAATTGAACAAATATCATTAAGACCTTCCCTGGTTCCGTTTCTTCCTCTAATATAAATCGTTCACGTCTCGGTATCTACATTCACATAATTGTAATTTCATTATCAAAAATTACGCAATCCATATTTCATTGTTTGTAAATGTGACATTTTTTTATTGCAGCTCTGGTCGGCTCCTTGACGATAGGGACGACCTTTTTCTTATCGCCCGTGGCTGGTATGCTTACTGACAAATTCGGCATTCAAGTCTCGACATTTTTCGGAGGTGCAATTGCTGCTGGCGGCATGTTGCTTTCTTCCTACTGGTATGAACAGGTAAACAACTAAATCCATTCTTACAACATTTATTCCACTTTTTTTGTGACAATGTCTCGTCGTGGTTTTCCGCGGTCGCTGAACTCACAACAGAGCTCGTTGCCGGCTTTATTTATGCGCCCGGATAAGAAGTCGAAAAATGTTGGATAATTGACCTCGTTGTAACCATTGTATGTGTTGAGTTATCGTTCGGAGACAGCGGCATTTTTAATTTCTTATTTTATCCCGATGAGTTACGTAATGTTATTATGGGATGATGTTCTAATACGGGATCTAAGAAGCACTTCGGCAATTAATAAAGAGGCCATGAATATGTAACTAATCAAAAATAACCCGTCAAAATAACACTGAGAGGAGAACAGTAGAAATAGTCAACGACACATAATTTTTTAACCATTAAACCTAAAAAAATTTTTGACAGTTAAATATTGAAATAAAAAAAACGTTAGAAAAAATAGATTACAATAAATCAGGATAATTTTATAACATCATAAACAGTTTATTAATTTAGAGACGACTCATTTTTATGCTTCGAGTTGTTTAGTACGTTGCTTAAGGGAATTCTAAATTGCTCCTCGGATAAGGTAGAAAATTTCACTCAAAAACCTAAATAAAAAATGGCTGAATCGATTTTCTCAAAATTCGGGCTCTGTAAACGTGATTCTAATTACTATAGCATCAAAAATGTAAACAACTGCCGTTGAACAGTTGAGAGCAAAGTAGTAATCTACTTTTTTATTTAGACAAACCGCATTGACGTTGCTGATTTTACTACTATTGTTTAAGTTAATAGTTAAGCGACTGAATATATGGTTGAAGTTTTACAACATAATTTTAGAAGAGTCAGACAAACTTCTCAAATGCATTCAACTAACTTTTTACAAAAAAATAATTAGTAGATTCTATCTAGAACTTAAGTAAAATTTACCAATTTACCAAATAAGTTGAGTAACCATTGTTAATAAAAATAATTAAAAGAATAATTCTAATTTTCTGCACTGTATCTGAAATTTATCTAAATGCTTGGTTAACACCAATGATGAATTGAAATCTTTTCCAAGTAAACAAATTCAAATAATTTTTATATTTATTATAATTGGTGTTAATTTTCTTGCGACTGCTGTTATGGAATATCTAGTTTAGTTTTTCATTAATCTGTGATTAAACATCATTTAAAAATTATTACTTAAAGGCCAGAATACTATTTATTTATATTCTTCAATAAATTTTGCTTTTAAATGAGATTCGGTAAATTTTACTTAACTAAGTTTGGCAAATTCTACTCATGATTTTTTCCTTGTACCATTTTAATGCCGTTCCTTTTACGAAATCTACTTAGAATTGTGAAAAAGTGACCCAATGTGAACTCACCAAAAAAAAATTGGGGTCTGATTTTAAGTATGCACAGAGAAAACAGACGTTAATGGAATTTTGACAAAATGGACTAAATATTTTTAAATATGCCGTTACTACTTAATTGATTGGTCTTACTATTCGGAGTTGATATTCTCCTAATTCTTCAAGGACGGGAGATACACATTTTTGACATAAACTAAAGTAAATTGTAAATCACTGCAAAATCTCAGCTATCAGGCTGATACTTTATGTTCACCATTATTTACTTATTTTACACCGTACACTTATTTTAATATAAATTAGTTTTGCAGATTTGCCCATACCTGAGACTAAACTTCACAAAACGATTCAATGTGACTAAATTTATGCATTTTTGGTTTCAGGTCGAAATCTTATACTTGACGTATGGAGTGATGTTTGGCATCGGTGCCAGTCTCGCTTATACACCTAGCTTAGTAATCTTAGGACATTATTTTAAACGACGTTTGGGAAAAGTGAACGGAATCGTCACGACCGGAAGTTCGTTGTTCACCGCTGTACTTCCCTATCCGATATCAGCATTACTCAAGCGTTATGGATTAGAAGGAACGTTAAGGAGCTTTGCTGTACTTAGTGCGGTAGTAATGCTATGTGCATTACTTTTTAAACCAATTCCAGGTATGCACCGTTAAGTTACTAATTTTTATTATTTATTCTTTAACCATTTAAAATTGATTCAAGTACGAACTAGTGCAGTGCTCCTTTTTCTTATATAAATAACTACAAGAAATCATTAGCAAATTAAACGAAATAAGAATTGTACTGTCTAAACATAAAGAAAAAAAGATTTACGTATAAATAATTATGCTACATATAGTTTGACCTAAAAGTCTTTTATATATTTTTCTTCTTGCCTTTTACGTCTCAAAAGTTACCATTCCATATTCTTACGTATAGTACTCGTGTTATGGTAGACTAAAACTAGTTCAATATTTGTTTGCAATTTTTTGGGGTTATTAAATTTAGAAAACAAATTATATTATTAAAACCATTTTTAATGGAAATTGAGGTGGCCTTCGTGGTTATCTAGAATTTTCCCTTTAGCCACTAGCGGCTAGACCGCAGGATTTTTGCGCCACCTAGTTAGAAATAAGAAAGCTGAAGTAGGTAGGTCAGTTTCGATCAATCAGTGTTATCTTTTTTTCGTATTTGTGCGATGCACTTAACTAGACAGGTTATCACTACTGCATCGAAAATTACTCTTCAAGAAATGTTTATTACACAGAAATTTAATAAAAAGTTCAATGTTTACAAATTAATACTGATGATGGAAAGCTCCAATTTTAGTTTCACGTTATAATAAGCAATAATTCAAAACTCTCTGTTTGAAAAACTTTATTTTCCTAATGTATTATCAAGATTTTAAAGTTCCTTAATTGTAATAAAAAAAACAGCAATAACTTCCTATTTAATGCAAATCACTGCACTGATTATATTTTTATAGTTAATATGGTATATTATTAAGTTGCCATATTAAATTAATGTATTCTTAAGTACTTACTAATTCTTTAAACATTTTTATGTGCATTTAGTTAACACTCCATTAAAAGATAAGGCGACAGATCAAAAAAAGAGTTTCGGAGTTATGATGAAGGACGTCGTCAATGTTTCAATATGGAGGCGCAAAAAGTATGTCGTTTGGGCGTGTTCAATCCCAGTCGCTTTAATTGGGTAAGTTTAACATTTTCGTTTTATAAAACTCCAAATTACACAAGTTCAACGATTGCATAGTGTATCATTAAAGCAATTTTCATTCTGAAATGCATGCGATAATCGGCGTAATTTGTACGCCAAGTTCGTATAAAATCAATTTTTTTAATGGATTCCGAGTGGGTTTTGCTTGGACTAGAACAACTTTTAATTTCACAAATGCTATTTTGTGCAATGTATTGTAAAACGGGTCGAAACGACTCGACTTTTTTTCTTCCTGCCTTCCCTTTTAAATTTTGAACTGTTACTGACTATTCTTGATTATGAGGCCAAAATACATCGAAAACATCTAGTTACTAAAGCGTAACTTTTCACTTTCATTACTATTTTTCCTACTTATTTACCAAATTTTACTTCGCAAGAATATTTTTTAATGTCGGTATCATTGCGCAGTAATATAAATCGTTTGCAACATGTAGAATCCTTAAAATTTTTACGAGTTTTAGTAAATTTATCTTTTAATATTAGTTCATTTCTATGAATTTTTTTAGGTATTTCGTCCCATACGTCCATATCACTAGTTTCGTGAAAGAAGAATTTCCTGAACACAACGAAGAAATAGCGATTTCGTGCATCGCAATTACTTCTGGAGTAGGTCGACTTATCGTAGGGTACATCGCCGACTTACCCCGAGTTAACAGGATACTTTTGCAACAGGTACTGTAATATGAAATATTTTAATTCTAATTGCTTTTTAGTGTTCGAAACAAGTTGCTCATGCAAACAGTGAATTTTGTCTAACTTTCACGTATTCAAAGACATAATAAAATTATTTTTTGTCGCAGTAGGTCGCAAAATGCGATTTTGCGCCCCGTTTTGAGATATGTATGGTCGAGGTCAACGGGCACTCATTGCATTTTATGACCTGCTGCGACAAAAAATGTTGTTCGCCCCTAGGGCGCAACACTTTTCATCCTCGGGCCTCCGATCGCCCTGGGGCGCGAAATGTTATCCATCATATAAATTGTTTCAGGTCGCTTTCTTCAGCATAGGAGTTTCAACGATGTTACTCCCATTGACGTCATCTTTCTGGGTTTTTATAGCCCTTGTACTTTGTATGGGGCTATTCGATGGATGTTTCATAACACTTTTAGGCCCCATCGCCTTTGACATCTGCGGACAAGCGGGTGTTTCTCAGGCGATCGGAAACTTACTAGGCATGTCATCGATACCGTTAACGGCCGGTCCCCCCATTGCTGGACTACTACGAGATAATACAAGTTAGTAATATCTTATTACCCTCGGATTGTTACCTAATGACAATTTTTCAACCTTCACAGTTCTATCTTGAAGATTGTCATTTTTAGCAATCTTTGACTAGCATCTAAAATTATAAGCTGCTTTTCTAACCACAATTTCATGTTCACAAAACGATTGCATAAGTAACTTTTTTTTATGTTAAATTTAACCCTTTAATGCTCAAATGGCCAAAATTTTAACGTCCATTTCAACCCCATGCCTTTCAATTATTACCTGTGTGGAAAAAATATTGGGATATATAGTTTTGTGTAAAAAAGTCTAATCTTTCGAATGGCATAGTCAAATTTATCAATAAATGAGAGCAAATTGTTTCTTTTGAACAATAAATAAAAGAAAACGCTGATTTTCTATTTTTTTTAAGGAATTTTTTAAACCATGTTGTCGGTACTTAATAGCATTCTAACCTATCAGGATATGGGACCCGAATGTGATACTTCCAAAGTATATTTTTAGATTCTTTGATTTTTATAGTTAACAGATCCAAAATGGCGTCCGAATGCCCGAAATTATTAATAAGTCTAATCTAAGTTTTAGCGGGAAAAATAACTTTTGTCAGTTTCGTGGCAACAGATTGGATGCACATTGGCAAAATTAGCTCATACAATTGATTTTCAACCAACACTTTTTTCCCTTGAGGTTAAACACTAAAAAGTACTATCAAATATATATTTTAAATTCATGTACTTTTGGTTCGTAAAGGGCTAAACTCACTTTGTCAAGAGAGTAAATAACCTTAACCCATTAACGTCTGAAATGACAATTTTTATACTTCATTTTCAATCAAGTATTTCGTATCAAAATTAAAGTTGAAAACAAAAAGGTACGCATCCTTCCGTTTTCGAGGTCGCTCTTCAAGATTCCGAGGTCAAAATTGAGTTTCAGCCATCAGAAATTCCAATATGGCGCCGAATATGAAAAAAATTTCCAAAAAATTGGGAATTTTTTATTCTTATCAATTTTTTTCGAGCTATTAGAATATTGGAATTTTATTGAAACCTTGCATAATGGTGCATAAAATAGTTGCATTTTACTTTTATACCCTACATCATTCTAACGACCTCAAAATGGCGTGTCAACAATGAAAATTTCTTTGAGAAATTTCTGGACGCTCTAACTCAAAAACTACGAACTTTAACAAAAAAAAATGCCTAGAATGAAAGGTTCTTAAAAGTCATCAAGCGATATAGTGGAATTTTTTCAAAATTTTTTGATAACATTTTGAGAAATTTTTTTTTAACATTTTTTTCAAAATTGTAATTTATTTACAAAAAATTCTGAAAAAATATAGTGTATTCTGTGATGAATTCTAAGAGTTATTTGTTCTTTGAAATTTTTTCGTAAAGTTGATGGTTTTCGAAGAAATGAATTTCAAATATTATAGTTTAGGATTTTTTCCCCCCAAAAATTATCAACTTTTGGAAAAAATTGCAAAGAACAAAAAACTTATAGAATAAGTGAATACACCAAATTTTTTTCAGAATTTTTTATAAATAAATTATAATTTTGAAACAAATTTTGAAAACAAATTTCTAAAAATGTCATCACAAAAATCTGAAAAAATTCCACTATATTTCTCGATTAATTCTAAGAACATTTCATTCTTAGCATTTTTTTATAACAGCACGTAGTTTTTGAGTTAGAACGTTCAGAAATTTTTCAAATAAATTTTCATTGTTGACGCCATTTTGAGGTCGTTACAATGATGTGGGGTATAAAAGTAAAATTTTTTCTTAAAATTCAACTGTTTCATGCACCATTATGCACGATTCCAATAGAATTCCAATATTCTAATAGCTCGAAAAAAATTGATAGGAATAAATAATTCCCAATTTTTTGGAATTTTCTTTAAAATTCGGCGTCATATTGGAATCCCTGATGGCTGAAACTCAATTTTGACCTCGGAACCTTGCAGAGCGACCTCGAAAACAATAGGATATGTACCTTTCAATTGTTTTCAACTTCGATTTTGATACGAAATACTTGATTGAAATTGAAGTTTAAAAAATGCAATTTCAGGCGTTAATGGGTTAATAAAATAAGTACTCAAGTATGTATCAAATAGAAATTCATTTCTATCGCTGGCGTGTAAAGCAGCTGTGGTAGCTCCTGTGACTGCGCCTAGCGGCGGTAACAATAAGTACTTCGCTAGCATACTTAATTTTAGGTTTAGTATTTTGCAATTGCTTTATTACATTCTATTTTTTTTTCTTGTCAGTGTAGAAGAAAATACAGCAGATATATTATTTCCTGGTAGAAAATATAAGATTCATTATTATAATGGGTAGTCTGTTCTTAATTTGGTAACCGTGATAGTAACACATTCTATTATAATAGTAGGGGAGAGTGGGGAGTTTTGAAACACACTTTTTCAGGTGGTCGAAAGTACGTCGAAAAATTTTTTTTTTGGCAATCTCTAGAGCAACTTAAAATACAACTTCTGGTAGGTTGATTTGCATAAAATCCAAAGTTATCAGTAATTTATAGCTGTTTGCCCAAAAAGTAGCTTTTGGAATTTTCAAAAATCATGGGGAGTTGTGGGTGGTTTCTTAACAAGCCATTGAAAATGGTACAAACCATACGCAACAAAAAATAACAAGAATTTGAGATATCGAGACTCCACTGTATATGAAATGTAAATATATGAAAAACGGTTCTGCAAGCAGTATCCTCCTTAAAAATTCCAATTTTTAACAAGTAATGCGTAATACGCATGTAAAATACAATTTCAGGTTCACATGTGGCATATTCGCCATGTTTCACAACTCCCCACTTGATGTGTTTCATTTCACCCCATTCACGACTTTTTTAAAATTGCCACCGTGTCAGTAACACATTTAATGTTTTCGAATAAACTACACTTGGACGTCGAAAGCCTAATAATTGTTGAATAATTTATGTGCACTTTCCTTTACGATTCGCTTTAAAATGTTCCCAAACTGACACAAACACGAATGCTCAAAAAAACTTTTTGCACAAAATGTTCAACACGCGGTCTGGAAAGATACAATAACAGTGTGCTATTGGTATAAACGCTGCAAGAAAATCAATGTATTAAGCAGACAAACGTTTAACAGTACGCAAACCCTATGAAAATCACAACTAGCGACATCTGTGGCCGTGTTTCGCGACTCCCCACTTTCCCCTAAAGTTTTCAATAATATATAAATCTGAAAAATAACCAGTTAAAACGTAATGCCTATCTTCTCTCAATTTAAAAATACAATAACATTTAAATTTTTTCAGATTCGTACAAGATCCCGTTTATACTTGCGGGAATTTCTCCAATCGTGGGGGCGCTGTTGATGTTCCTTGTAAGGTGCGTCAAGGAAGATGAACCTGAAAAATTAGAAGATAATACAGAAGCCGTCGAGGAATCGTTAACATATTCCAAGCGGCTTAACGGTTAGTCCCTAACGCTTTTAACGTTGTAGATTGTAAGTCGAAACCCTCCCATCTATATAATTGTAATTTATAGTGACTACTAAGTGCATTTATAAACTTGCGCCACGAAACTTCGCTGTTCAAATCGTCAATTCGCGAAGTAACGGAGTTTTTTTCACTTCGAACGTGACACGAAATATCAGTATGAAAAATAGTCCATCCGTTTCGTTCGTTAAAAGTGTTTGTCGATAGGCTCTGTATTAAAAATGAAAAAATCCAGGAAAAAATACACTATTTTATATCTCGCTGAGCTTAAAAAAAAATATTAACAAAAATTGTTTACAGTGATAAGTTATAAAAATTAAACGGTTTTCTCGTTCCTTATTGGCCGCAGCATAATGAAAGACATAAAGTTTAATCAAAATGTCCTTCTCTAACTTAGAAATTTCTTTCAAAAGTGATCTGCTACTTTTTCGTGATCAACCAGAAACCAACATAAAGTAATTGTTTGTTTCGAATAAATAATAATTACATTGATAACTTATTAATATAACAAAATTGTTAAAATATCTTGTTGAAATTTTTTGAGGGATCTAAAGTAATTCATATATTTTTTCTGGATTATTTCATTTTTGTATGCAAGTAGCCTATAGTTAGAGCAGTATTTAATAAAAGATATTTTTACAACGCATACAAAGAGAATCATGTGACGCATAATTGAGGTTAACATCGTCACGTGGAAAAACTGTATTTTATATATACTCTCTAGATTAAAAGTGTAAATGATTTTAACAGTTAAGAAAAGTAGGTAACTTTTTTGATGCCGTCAAAGAGATTTTTCACATATCTTCACGGCGGAGTTTTCAGGAAACACCGGACTGAGTTTAAACGCGTTATATTTATCCGAATTTCCTGGCTTTAATGTTTTGTTATTATTTATAGAAAAAATACACATATTTTGAAAGAACATGCGTGTCATTTATTTTGTATTGTTTGGGTATTTATTGCTTGTAATACCAACAATCATCATTTACCTATATTTACGCTTCCTTTACCTATCATCCTTCATGAAAACATCTTTGGGATTCTGCTTCAAGATGCTTTTTATTAGAAAATGGTAATTTGCATTTGTGATGATTTGCAACCAACATTTTTGAAGGGGTATGTACAAATGAACAAATTTGGGGGCGCTGCTGAAAAGCAAATATCTGTGTATCCCTAAAATAAAGAATGGTACCTTAAATGGTTCCTTTTATAACGTTTTATTTCATACTTAAGGAAAGTATTCTAGATAAGAAAACTTTTAAAAGTACTGGAATAATATTAGTCAAAAAATAACTGAATTGGATGGAAAAATTAATAGTCATTTGCCATAGGTATAGAAACAGTTTTCTGTTTCTGGAAACCTATATATTTTGTAATTAATTGTATTAAAAAAATTCGTTTCGATTTATTCTAATTTCAAGCCCTTAATCTATTAACTCCAACAAAGATACAAATTTTACCAAGAATATTTTTTTTTGGAATTGAAAACAATTTTTAAAAAACGAAATAAACAATTTTTAACATAAAATTGATCGCTCTTTCGGATTTTTTTGTCGAAATTGGTTTTAAAATAAGAATGTTTTAAAATATGAATCATTTTCTTGGTGTATAAGAAAAGAGAATGCGTTAAAGCCTCAAAATACTGTTTTTTTGGCAAAAAAAGTTTGCATATGACATTTTTTACGAGAAATATATGTTATAAACAATTATTTCCAAAAAATATTATTTTGTAAATAAAAATATCTTTGTGTATATGAGGAAAACTGACAGTCAAAAAACTGACAACCGAAAGCCGACAGTAGAAAACCGACACTTTAAAAAATGATAGTCCTCTTGTCGATGTGCCTATTTTTTTGTGTCGGCGTTTTGACTGTCAGCTTTTCGACTGTCGACTTTATGACTGTCGGTTTTTTAACCTGTCGGCTTTTTGATCTGTCGTTTTTTTGATTTGTCAGTTTCTCGACCCGCACCCCTACTTTTAATGTTAAAATGGCGACGGATAAGATACTGCAAGATAATACCAGATAAACGACTGAAATCGCTCCAAATGTATTACTGGGATGCTTTTGTCGCTAATTATGAATCTTACTTTTTGAAAATTAAAAATGGCCGATCCAATGTGAGGGTCTGAAATCTAAATTGTTACTGAAATTAGATGAAACTCGGTGTTCGGAAGATATTCCTTTATTTTAAATTCAAATTCAATCCTCAAAACAAAATACCAAAATAGCAAGATACTAATTTTTCGATATTTTATCAGATGTTTAAAAAAAATCAAATTGAATTTTAAAACGTGTTATATAAATGTATATAAATAAAAAACTGCCATTCTGATTTTCATCCTTAGATAAATCTAAATTTTTGCGGGTAAAATGGTATAAAATGTTGATATTTTTGGGTGTGCTCTTTCCGAATTTGCAAGCCATTTTGGATTATAATCAGCTATTTTTCAAAATGGTAGCGAGAACGCAACAAAAACGTAAAGAAAAATCTTCTTTTTGCGGAAAAAATACTCAGTGTTTTATATTAAGACGTTATGCAATCGGAATGTTCGTTTGGATCGCGTTGTACGACTAAACATCACCACAGGCATGATTAAAAATTCAAAATGTCGGCTTCATAATGGCGTGCACAATAAAAATTTGTTTGAAAAATTTCGGGACACTCTAACTCAAAATCTATGAGCTTTTTGAAAAAGTGACGACAATGAAAAGTTCTTAAAATTCACCAAGATGTCAATTTTAAATTACTGACGAAAAATTCTGAAAAAAGTCTCTGATGAATTCTAAGTATATTTTCTTGTTTGGAATTTTTTCCAAAGATTGATCGTTATTTTTGACAAACAAAAAATCCTAAAAATACGAAACTAAAATACTTTTCATGAAATTCTTTTCATCCAAAACTATCAAGTTTTGGGAAAAAATGCAAACGCGCATTTCGATTGGGTAACGTCTTCCTATAAAAAAATGAAGTAAGAAATGAGTATTTTTTCCAGAGGATATTTTCTTCACGTTTTTGTTACGCTCAGGTCACCATATTGGAAAAACGCCTGAATATAGTCGAAAATTGATTGCAGATTTATGACGGATACACTGTGACCGATATAATTAGAAAAAATACTTTTAAATCTGAATTAAGAATTAAAAAATTAAAAAACTCGAAAAAATTATAAATCTGTAAGTTTAATTCGAAACGGTGTGTAGGAAAATGCTTGTTTTATTTTCTTGAAAATGATTGCTTGTTATTTTAAAATTGAATTAAAAGTGTATGATTAAAGCCCTGAAATTACCAATTCTTTCATTAGTATACGAATTCGGTTACATGTTAGAGCATGAAATTATCAAGTTAGGAGAAGCTCTAGGGGCTTTTCAAAATATTATTGGAATATAGAGAATTGAGATTATCTCTGTCGCGTACTTTACGATCACGTATGGAGTAAATAATATTTTTGTTTAACAGTGGTAATTTTTAAAACTAATTACACAAGTGCTTTTTTGAAGCTAATTTTTAACTAGACCTATTTTTTGAGTAATTCTAGACATTTTTGTTCTATCACATTTTTTCGTAAAGTTGAGATTTCTGACACCATATTGAATTCGATATATCGAAATTAATGTTTACCCCGTAACGTTTTAGTTCGAGATCCATTTGGATTATTTTAAAAGGTTGCGTGTAAAAAGGGAAGGTGGTTTAAAGATAAAAATGACATTTGAAATAAAAATGCACCCAAGTAATTTTGTTTAACTTAAATCTAAAGAATTCGAAATTTTTTTTTATTTTTCTGGCATTTTAACCTCTTTCAATGAAAAGAGTACATCCAAAAAGGATACTCAGGACCACAACAAAATTTGTTTCGAGATAACTTGAATCAGGAATAGTGGATCATATAGATTTTTAGCCTAGATCACGTCAGGATTTTAAGATATGTGATCCGAAAAATACTCAAAAATATACTTTTTGCCAATTTAAGGTATGTCAAAACTCTGACACGATGAGTTAACCTGGACAAAGAATTCGTTTTCAGCGACCAAAAATCTATAAGAGCCTCCACTTCTGATTCAAGTTGTGCCAAAAAAAAATTTGCGGTCTTGTGTTATTTATGTTGAGAAGTACCTTCAGCGAAATTACACAGGACAGCAAAACAATTTTTTAAGTGAGATAACTCGAATCAGAGGTACTGGATGTTATAGGTTTTTGGTGGCTGAAAATAAATTAATTATCCAATTTCGCCCATGACGTGAGATATTTTACATATCCTAACGTCACGTTGCCAAAAAGTATATTTTTGAGTATTTTTCGGATCACAAATCGTAAAAGCCTGACGTGATGGGCCAAATGGAATAACGGATTCGTTTTCAGCGGCTACAAATCTATACCATTCACTATTCCTGATTCAAGTTATCTCTAAACACTTTTTTTTTCGTCCTGTGTAGTTGGATATGGTATTTCAATAATAACTTTCACGGTTCGCACTGCATTTGTGTGAGAGGCCTCAAAAACCAATTGTAGTATCAAAGCACTATTCCAGATTTTAAACATTTACAGAAAAACATACAAATAAGCATTTTTATACAGTGAGACAACATAAAGTTTCTAAGATTCGCTCAATTATGTCTCAAAATAAAATGCAATTAAACTTTTCGAGATTAATTTAGTACCCTACGACAATTGTAACTCAATTTTAAAGGTTCTTGATATTTGATCAAGATTATTAAGAATTTTATGTGTTATTTAATCATTTGATATTTTAAAATTATAAACTGTTTTACCTAACTGTTAACACATTAACACGAGGGTAATCACATCGTTTAAATATTTTTTTTGCTTCTAAATTGCTTTTAAATGCCATAAATGGAAAAAATAAAATAATGACTTGCAATTTCTTATAAGGGTTTGTTACGATATTTTTTTGTATTTCGTAAGAAATCTGTAATACAAAATCCTGAAATTTTCTTTATAATATAAAGATCGATATATAACCTATGATTCAAATTATTAGAAAGTATTGTTTTTGACGTTTTAGATTTTTTGGGGCTTCGTTATGATTTACTATACATTATTTATCGTTGAAGTTTTCATATTTTTTATTATTTTTTTAAAGTTATTTTTAAGACCATACCACATATTTTATATTCCTTACATATTTATATTGTTTCTCTCAATGTTAAACGCGAAAAGACACTATGAATGGCATAAAACTATAAATTATGCCCTTTCAAACCACATATTGAAAAGTATTTTCTACAACTGAACTATACAGCATGGCATCTTAGTTAATATAATATTTTTAATGCAGTCTGTAAATTAATGCACAGCAAAAGAGATAACTTTTATTTCTAAAGATGTTTAAATTAATTTGTTATTTTTCACAATTATAATAGTATTATGCTGCAATAAAGTTCTTTACAAGTTTTGTGTCGCTGTAAAGAAGCTATTAAAAACGTATCACATACAAATTTTAGTTAATTTCACACGCAATACAATTGAAGTAAACGTTAATACGGCAATTACGCGTTTGATGTTTTTGATAACTTTTCATAGATTTTAAACGAATGCATACACGCAACGTCACTTGATATCGTATATTCTTTGTAAGAAAATTCAAACCCAAACAAATTACTTTCGGCGTCAAATATGTCTTCTAGACTTGCAATAAAGGAAAAAATATTCATTTTATGCATGATATATTTAGGGAATTTTCAAAAATATAAGACACTGTTAAATATTTTATTTAATAGTTTTAATAATCGGAAAAAAGCAGGGCTAAATAATTTGTAATTTGTTAGGAGCTGACTTGAATGAGAGGTAGTGGATCTTCTCGATTTTTGACCGCTGAAAACTAATCACGTCAGGATTTTAGACAGCTGTTGAATATTCAAAAATATCCCTTTTGACAATTTGAGGTTAGGTTGAGTGCAAAATGTGACGCGATGGGTCAAATTGGACAACTTTTCGTTTTCAGCGACTACAAAATCTATTATATCCACTACCTTCGAATCAGGTTATCTTCAAAAAATATGTTTTGGTGGTCCTGTGTAATATTTTTCGAAATACTTATTATTTACATTTGAAATCACAAATTATGCTATAAGTATCATCGATGATTAATACGTTCTTAGAGTTGCTTATAGGCTCGAATTAAGCTAAAACGCTTTCACTTTCATACCGCTAGCACTGGGCGATAAAAACTCAAACTCAATCCTGTGTTTGGAAAATATGGTATATCTATCATTTTTTAATTTCAGGTATATTACTAATGATATTATATGATGATTTCTCTGAAAATTGAAATGTTTGGTCCTGAAACAATAGTACTTTTCGTAAAACTTTATTTTACGCCCTTAATACGAACAATATTTTTCGCCCGAGTAGGTGTAACATTCGAATTATGCCCTGAATTTTAAAATGGGATGGGTAAAGAACTCTTATTTCAGCCATGTAATTTTCGCCCGCAAATCGTGGCGAAAATGACATGTTGTCATATACCCATTAACATTTCATTTGGATCCTCTACAAAAAAAATAAGTACAAGTTTGGAGCAATAATTTCTGAATTGAAGTGAACGGCTTTTTTTGGAAATACACTACCGGTCAAAAATTTGGGTTTTCTTGCTTTATATAATAGTCATTTCAACTAAAAACGAACCTGGAAAGTGAATAAAACCTCTTTAAAGAGAGTTGGGTAGCCAAAAATTTGAAGTTTCCGCTGATCATATTTTAGATCATGGAAAATGCAAAAATTTCGTTTGTAAACATCTTTTGTTAAAGATATTTTACTAATGAGTGTTAATTTTGTAGCTTTTCTCATTCTCTTAAAATATTGATCGAACCACTATTATCCTCTTGTAAAGATTGAAAAAGTTTCAACATGTGGACACATACGTTAAAATCTCTACAATAGAAGCCAAGTAATTACATAAAAAAGCAATTTTTACTTTTTCTATAATATTAAAAAGCGAGCAGTTGAAACATTGGTCGCAAACGTCAAGCACTTTAGGACTCTGAAGTGACAAACGCTTTAAAGGTTAAAGTGTAAAATGATTATTATTGTTTACTTGTGAATTGAATCCAGCCATTTGGTCGGCACTCTATCTGACGTGTATATATATACAATTTCGTTATTTAATAGGGTAGTACTTAAATTTCCAGAGAAATCTTCATACATGTATAAATGTATGTGTATAATGAAAAAAATAATGTTGTGGAATTAGTAACTGAATAACTTGGAACTATAAAATACTCAAAGAAATTAAGTCACTCGGGAAGTGAAAAAGGAAATAAACCCAATGTCTGATAATTTAATATGCAACAAGTATATAACAATCTTTTAATGTCTGAATACTGCAAAAATAACCAGATTATCCTTTATAGAAAATAATTTAAGTCATCAGCCTTACACAAGTAGCAATGTTGAACTTTAAGCTGTACATGGATACCATACTACATGGATACCATACCCATAAATGTAAAGAGTCGTATAAGGAATCAAGATGTTAAAAATCGGCCATCAAATGAGACAAAAAATTCTGATTGAAAGCATTTAAGGAACCGTATAAGAAATTATGATATAACATATCATAAAACATAAAATTAAAACGAAATCATATAAATTCAATTACAGTACACCATATTATCATTTATCGTAAATCATTCTTCAAATAATATCCGAATGTTCATAAATGAATTCAGTTCGATAAATGGAATACTTAAGCATAGATATAACCTCTGAAACTGGTAGATGATGAATTTGTTACTTATAACCACCCGCAGGAATCGAGATTGGATAGGATTGGATTGAAAATTTCAATTCATTTTGAATTCATACTTTGATTCCGTAAATATGTATTCAAATGGATTCAATTCCGAAGAAAGGAATCCATCTGTATTCAATTTTACGAATATAATCGGAAGCGCAATTTGCCGGATTAAATTTCAGAAAAAGTAATCCATCTGTATTCAATTTTACGAACACAATTACGAATACAATCGAAAGCAGTATAAGAATACAAATAAATACAAATTTATTCAAAGTTTATTTTTTGAAAGAAAACTTTTTTGCATTGAAATGAATACGCTTAGGTAGTTTTAAATCCATAATGTTGAATATAGATGTATTCAAAGTTTCGTGTTTGATAGAAAACTTTTTTGCATTGAAATGAATAGCGCATAGATAGTCCTGAATCCGTAATGTTGAATACGGAGGCATTCAATATTTCGTTTTTAAGAAGGAAACTATTTTAGGATTGAAATTAATAAACTTGGCTACATTTGAATCCGGTATGTTGAATACGGATGCATTCAATGTTTCGTTTTTAAATAGGAAACTTTTTTTGGATTGAAATGGATACACTTGGATAGTTTTGAACCCGTAATGTTGAATGCGGATGTATTGAAAGTTTCGTTTTTGAAATACAACTTTTTTTGGATTGAAATGGATACACTTGGATAGTTTTGAATCCGCAATGTTGAATACGGATGAATTCAATATTTCGTTTTTAAAAAGGAAACTATTTTTGGATTGAAATGAATATACTTAGATAGTTTTGAATCCGTAATATTGAATACGGATGTATTTAAGATTTAATTTTTAAAAAGAAAACTTTTTTTGGATTAATATTAAATCAGAAAATAACATTTTTATTCATATGAACGAATAGAATTGTACTTACGTATTAAAATGGATTCACCGTTCACCAAAGTATGGATTCAGAATTTAATAATTGAATCCAATTCTAAACAACTCTATCCAAATTTGATTGCTGGGGCAGATAGAAAAATAAACATAAGATGAGCGGATAGTCTCTAAAGGTGCTCTAAAAAGATCGTTCCACTTTTTGGGATTTTTCTTTAGTTTATTCATAGATTTTATTATGATATAAAGTTTCGAAATTTCTAATAATGTGAGACCTCTGACGCATGAAGAGATCATTCTGGACTTTTTTATGTCTCTTATCTGTTGGGCATGTAAAAGCAAAAAAAAATGTTGCCAACTTTTTATTCAAAGATTCGAAATTTTCATGATTTTCAGTAGCCTTTGGGATTGTAGAGCATTTTTCATACTTTTAAAAAAATGTCTCCAAATATGAAAAATCTCAATAACCATTAACCACCATTTTTATTAACAATAACAAATTTTTTTCTAAAAAAAACACCACCTTTTTTCTCTATACATTTTCGGGATTTATAGATAATCATACGTGCAACTTGGCATAAAAATTTAATTTCGTATTTTCCCGTTTCTGAGTGGATAAAAAACTATTTTTAACTGTTTTTTTAAATCTCTTAAAATCCTCGGTTGTAACAAATATTTTTATGACAAACTACTGAAGTGACTGCAGTGGAAAAATTTCAAGAAAAACGTCCTTTTTTACGAATAATTTTTGTTTCTTATTTTAAAACATGAAGTATTAGTATCGATATTCTGTACTTTTCATGACATATCTAAGAAATAGTATTAGAAATTGAAAATAAAACGCAACAGCTAGAACTCATAAAAACCGAGGATTTTAAGAGATTAAAAAAAATTGAAAATAGTTTTTTTTCTCCTCCTCAGAAACAGAAAAAATCCTAATTAAATTTGTATGGTAAGTTGCACGTATGATTTTCTATATAAGACCGTTAAAAGTAGGTTAATATCAAAAGCACGCGTCAAATAGAGGGCATTCCATGTAAACCAATCGCGTTTTGGAGTCGACATTCAGTAGTTATTTAAAGTTGAACTGCGGTTATTATGTATAAGGATTAAATGTATCACTAAAGTATTTCAAAAGTTATTAATAAAAATGTAAACGAAAAAAATTAAATTAAATATTTTTTAAACCGCTATATGTCGAAAGCTATAATTTAGAGGAAAATAATTTGTATTTGTGAAAATGTATAGAAAGACAAATAAAAAATTTTCCACGATAACCGTGATATTCGGAACTATAGATCTATATCAAAAATTAGCATAATTCCTAAGACTTTAGATGCTGTAGTTGCAGACAAATTAACAGCATCATATTTGTCAATATCTATACCATAACATCATGCGTTTGTTAACCCCTTAACTACCGATGAAGAAGATTTTGCCAAAATCGTAAAATCTGTATTATAATATATATTATAGATAATCTTATTTAGTATACCTTAGACCATCAGAAAATTATCTAATATTACATTTCCATCAATAATCCAATTCGTTAGGGTAATTTATATTTACCATACAAAATCTTCGTCGTGAGTCTTAGTTAAGGAGTTATGGACAAATCCACAATTACTAACTTTGTTCTTTACAGTTATTATATCTAACGGCATTAGGAGAGTCGGGGCAGGTTGATTGAATCTACCTCGCATTCTCCAAAAGGCCTTGAGGATCGATCCTATCCCAAACTATATAGAAACTTCTCAATTTTTTTGTATACTCCTGAAATGATTCGAATCATTCCCTAAACTACACAACATTCAAATCCAGTAAATTTTTGTCAATGTTTACATAGATTCTATCTATATCCGTAATCGGAAACTTAATTTTTGTTTTTTTTATTTCCAGCCACCTAGATCGATATCAACAGTGTCTTAATTGATCTGTAAATGTTGTCCTACCCTAATGGAAGTAAGCGGATTGAATGGACAATTTGCATTTTTTTCAATTTGTTATTATCCGTCAATACGGATTGGGAAGCATAGATGATTATTGGATCGGATTCATACGGATAGATAATTATTGGAACGGATACGTTTCTCATTCGCGGGAATCGACGGGAAAAAATTGCTTGTAGATAGTCACGGATTTAATCGCAGATATAAATGAATAAAGACGTATTGAAAAGTATTCTAACGTATATGAACGGATAACTGAAGTATTAAAACGGATAGTATTTGAATCTGTTTACTTCCAACAGGAGATCTAATTTGATCTGAATATCGTATAAAAATCTTACCCAAAAACTTTCGAGATTGCATATGAAACGTGTTAAAAGGATTGGATAGAAAAGGATAAATTTAGAAAGGATCACAATCCAATTATAGCACTGGCGACAGGATAGAAATTTGATCCGACGTAATCTAGAATTTGTAGCACACATAATTTTAGTTTTTTCATACTATTTTGCAATCCGTTCAAACCCAGTTCATTCCTTTATTCAATCTGATTCAATCCATTTCAATTGTCGTTTCATTTCAATCCGACTTTTCCAATGAAATTAGGAATACTTTGTCCATATGCATCCGTTTCTGAAACACAAGAATCAAAATCTATCCGAATATTTGAAGTCTCAAATAAAATCCAATTTATACGTCGTCATGAAGGATTTCGGGGAAATATCTCATAAACTTCATTACATTCTGTCTCATTTTATTTCTAATACGGTCTCCCAAGTGAATGCTGACACATTCATTTGGTACTTATCAACAAAAATCTTGATTCCAAGTACCACATAAAATAGATTATACATATTAATGGAGAGTTACCTTTCTTTCTTAAGCCTCAGTATCATTTTCTTTTACATTTTTTAAATTTGGTGGTGGTGCGGTCTTAAATTCGTAGGAAACTCTTATCCGGTTTCGGCTACATCAGCATGCATAAACAGCAAACTCACTAGGCATATGGTAGAAAGCTGGAGCTGCGAAGAAAACTGGCAGAATAGCAACGAGTGTACGCCATTTCCCCGTTACTGTCTGCGCAATTTTAAACGCTTGGATTATCTACAATACGTCGCCAGGACATGTTCGGTGCAAGAGGAATATTCGGAAAGTGTCCCTCTTTTATCAGCGCAAACCCGCATGGCTTTAGATAAAAATTCCATGAAATATTTGGAAAGGGGCACACGCTCTTTGGAAATATTTACGTTTTGAAGATACGATGTATCAAAAACAATGTTCGTCTTTATTTCTTCTCTGAATCTCGTTTTTGTAAATAAATAAATGTATTTATATTATTTCGAAATAATGAGACTAAAAATTACGTCTAGATGAAACTGTATGTGGTTTTACAGCGTTGTTGAAGTGAATAAATATTTTAATAACAAATTTGTATTAAAAAATATGACAATTTTTCCGAATGTGTCATTTTTTACCTGAAAACCAGACCCGAAAAGCAGAAATAAGACAACAGCGGAGAGAGTGTACCAATTGTCTGCTGCGGCATTGTTTGTGACTTTGGAAGAATGATTCGATTTCATGCATTTTTACTGAATTCATTCACTGAAGAATTGCACAACACGTGAGAATCATTTTACAATATATAATTCTTACATATTCAATAAATTATAATAATTTATATTATAATAAACATTATTTGCTGCTCCAATGGTAATGGCCTTATATAAAATCTTTTCTTCCATCTCTTCATCAGCAGGAGCTGCGGCAGATACAGCTGGTGCAATAGCAACGGTAAATTTGTTTGTATCCTATAATAGAAATAATGGTTTAAAGATTTGAAATGTGAATTACTTTGGAGCAAAAATTGACATTTTTATCAAAATGTTAATATCTTACTCGGATGTACTCCTTGATCGTAGCATCCTCTACAAAATCGACATCAGTTTTTGAATCCATTAACAATGCTGTAAGGAGGACTGGTAATAGTTAGATAGTCAATGGCCAAACAAACTGCAAACACAAAAACCACTGACACAGATTTTCGGGCTTGATGTTAAGTATTTTCGGTGCGAAAATAGTTAGAGAATCATAGAGTTGTTCAACAATTTTGTCTCCAGGCTTCAAGATGTGGACATCGAACTAATAAAAATATAAAATATTAAAAATAGTATTCATTCAAATAGACTGTAAGTAATGAAAGTTTGTGTGATTTGTTTTTAAAAATACATAAGCAGTTATATTAAATACATTATCTATACAATGTCCACATGTGTATAATATAATAACATTAATAGTATGCCTAAAAGAAAAAATTCTACAATATTTAAAGACTCCAAACCTCCCCTGCGTACATATGCTCTTAAGCATCATGATTTCAATTGAAATGGGTTTCCTTTATCTTCGACATACCTTTTATTTGTTATGCATGTCGGCGACGTTTCTCTTCATTTCCATCTCCATCAACACCCATCAATAGTCCATCATCATATATGATGTCCAAGCTTCCTTGGTATCGTTTCTTTTATATCCTGAGAGAACGTGTTTCCTTGTGCCTCTATAGTTTTCAAGATTCTCTTGAAATTCATCGAAATAAGAATAGAAGAAGCGAAATTATACACCGCTTAATACACCTCCATGCGCTGGGCATTCGAAACAACCACTATTGTTGATTTACATGGCATTTGTTCACAAAGAACACTTCAGTGCCTCCAGACCTTGCCCGGAATGCTGAACTACACTTACGAAGGCCGGCTACGGTAGATGCAATATCGAGTTAACATATTGAAGCATTGATATTACGGATACGGGCTTTAGTTTGCTTTACATATTAATACGAAACAAGAGTATGTATATCGATATGTCCAAGTGGATCGATGGATTAAAATCTATCTCAAATCAATTGATCAATCAATTTAAACTTAACCTTGCAAACATTGCAAACTGGTAGCAATTTTTCGATTGCCTTCCAGAGCAATGGAACATCATAGGACTCTGTACTATTATCACAACAAATGATATAATTTCGACCAATAACGTTTTTTCTTGGAGATTCTTTTGGAATTACTTTCGTAATATTTTGATTATTTGTTTCTTGTCATCATTCCCGACTACATAAAGAATTCTTTATTTCAAAAGAGATAGTCTTGGTGACGACGGTTTTATTCCATTGTTGTTTCCCGATATCTACTAAAAACCAAAGCGTGGAACACGTGGGGAACAAATAACCGGGAAGAGGTACGTTTGGACGCCTAAAACTACGGAGTGGGACACCTGTATGTGGAAAACTACAGTGCAAACACTTAGAGGGACAAAAGCATTTAGATGCAGAAAACTGTGGAGTGGAGCATTTCGACAACGAAAACAATAGGGCTGACCGCCTGGACGATGAAAACTATGGATCGGTAGGTCTGGGCGTTAAAAAATTATGGAGTGAATCATTATGGAAAACCACAATGTGAAACACTTGGGAAACAAAAACTAACGGAGAAGTACACTTAGATGCAGAAAACTATAGAGCGGTACATCTGGAAAACGAAAACAATGGAGCTGAGCGCCTGGATGACGAAAACTACGGAGCGATACGTCTGGAAGACAAAAGAACTATCAAGCTAAACACCTGGACGTCGATAGCTACAAAACGAAGCACTTGGAGAACAAAAAATAATGGAGAAGTACACTTAGATGCAGAAAACAATGGAGCTACGCCGCTGGACGACGAAAACTATGGAGCGGCACGTCTGAACGATAAGAAACTGTGGAGCGGAACATCTCGATGTCGAAAACCATAGTGTGAAACACTTGGGAAACAAAAAATAACGGAGAAGTACGCTTAGATGCAGAAAACTATGGAGCGGTACATGTGGACAACGAAAACAATGGAATTGAGGGCCTGGTCGACGAAAACTATGGCGCGGTAGGTCTGGACGTTAAAAAACTATAGAGCGGAGCACCTGAACGTCGAAAACTACAGAAAGAAACACTTGGGGAACAACAAATAATGGAAAAGTACACTTAGATGCAGAAAACAATGGAGCTACGCCGCTGGACGACGAAAACTCTGGAGCGGCACGTCTGAACGATAAGAAACTGTGGAGCGGAACATCTCGACGTCGAAAACCATAGTGTGAAACACTTGGGAAACAAAAACTAACGAAGAAGTACACTTAGATGCAGAAAACTATAGAGTGTTACATGTGGACAGCGAAAACAATGGAGTTGAGCGCCTGGTCAACGAAAACTATGGCGTGGTAGGTCTGGACGTTAAAAAACTATACAGCGGAGCACCTGGACGTCGAAAACTACAGTGCCAAACACTTGGAGGGACAAAAGCAACGAAGAAGTACATTTAGATGCAGAAAACTATGGAGTGGAGCATTTCGACAACGAACACAATAGGGCTGACCGCCGCCTGGACGACGAAAACTATAGAGCGGTAGGTCTTAACGTTAAAAAATTATGGAGCGGAGGAAAACCATAATGCGAAACACTTGGGAAACAAAAACTAACGGAGAAGTTCACTTAGATGCAGAAAACTATCGAGCATTACATTTGGACAACGAAATCTATAGAGGGGTGCATCGGGACTATAAAAAACCAAAAGGCCGAACATCTGAACGATGAAAACTGCGTCAGGGAACATGCGGACGTCGTTAAGAGCATAAATGATTATGAATATTAAGTGATCTCCAAAGGACTTGTGGACATAAGCCGCTGCACAGATCCTATCAATCTGAGAACAAGCGAAAAATTTGCTTTTTTATTATTTTCATTTTGTTGTTGACAAATACTGTCCTCATTCTTAGAACAAAATATTTGTGCGCAATTTGAGGAATCGAAATATCATAACGACTACAAATCACTTCCCATAAAAAGGCTGGAATGGAAATGCCGGCGAAAACAATTAACAGACAACTCAGTAACGCATGAACATGTTCAGTATCCGAGTCGTATACATTTGTCGCATTCTTGTGTGCAATTTTCTCTAGATCTTCTAATTTAGGTTGAATGAAAGTCTGCGTCAAGTAAGCCGATCTTCTAAGCTTTAGGCAACTCAATAAACCTAATTCTATGTACAGTAGACGTAATTCTTCGATGCGCTCAAAATAAGGTGAATTTGGAGTCAATGCAATATGATTAAAGGTGGTTCCAAATCGAGGAGAAATGCACGTCACAATTTTTTTGTTAAAAAACGAGTTTGGGTAATCTACGAAGCTTTGGATGTTATTATTTTCGTTTATTAGCAAGCTTATATTCTTGTATACGTACAACCAATCCATAACAGATGACTCGCTCTTACCGACTATCGCCTTTCTTTCTAAATTTACGAGTACAGGATCGTCTTCACCAATTCCTATCTTATTATTGACTGAAAGCTCAGACATTTTGACAGGAATGAGTCCAGTGTTATCAACATCTTCCAGAGTTTGTATATCTTTCACAGGAACTTCGTTAATAACCAGTTTAATTATGTCTCCGAATACGTCTGTTGAATATATGAAAGCCTCAACAAAGAAGCATATTAAAACTAACCGTCCTAAAGGACTCTTCGAACGCAAATTTGCACCTATACCTAGAAATGTATCCCATACGTCCATGAAGTGCCATTTCTTTTCGGATAAATTAAAAATTCTTTGCACATGTTTGATAAATACCGCGGTGAGCAAACTGACAATTAGAAACGAAATACCGTTAAACACGACTTTAACTTCAGATTTATACGACAATGGTACAGCAAGGCAGTGACTTAACTGTGGCATCCATGTCGTCATTAAATATTTTACTTCAAATAAGTTTCCGACCTTCGAATGTAATAGGCCAACACCTCCGCGTATATTTTGATGGTAGTCGAATCGTCGATGCTTGTAGTCTTTTTTAAATTGTTCGTATGAAGATTGCTTAAGTGTGTACACTGTAAGAAACGATGATGCATTCATTGCCTTAATTACAAATCGACTAAACGTGTTGAATGTTCTTAGAACGTGAGTTGCTATGTGAAGTGGGTATCTGTGCATATTCAAAAATTTATTTGGAAACAGTAACATCTCTGAATTGTATGGTTGTACGAGATATTCATTGTTAAAAAGATTATACTGATGAATTGTAACATACGTATCTTCGACGCCTGCTGAGGTAATTGAAGTTTGATTCACGTCCACATTTAGTATAGTAACGTGTGGAGAATAAAAATGAATCCAAAAGGTCCTCAAAATCCATTCATAATCAGCTTTCTTATGACCTCCCCAATAAATGATCAAATATTTTGGCATACTTCGGACGCCTCTCTTTTGCAAAACATATTTTCCGAAGTGTCCCACTACTGCAAAGTATTTTGTGTTCACTTTTACTAAATGGGCTACGGTAGCAGAATTCTGTAAAATTATAATGAGATTTGCCCGCCCGATTGGATGCAAATACGGCCATTTAAGTCGAACAGATTTATGGGTTCTAAGCGATAAAACAGTGGCAGGAAATCCATCTATTAAACGATCAGCAAATTGGTTGTATTCTGAGGAATATTTTTTATACAAATCATCGATTACTAAAGTAACCGGGTGCAGGTTGAGATTATTCGAAATATATTGTTTTAAGTTATCCAACCAAAATTCGTCACTTTTAGCAAGCCCTATTAGAGCAAAGACCCAACTCATATATACTTTCAGATTCATGATTGATATATTAAATCATTATTTTTATCATCAAGCCAAGATTTTGAACCCAGCCTTCAGTACTGAATTTCTATACTAATCGACGCTAGTGTATGGACCCAGTTACTATTTACATAATGATTACCGAGACCAATTGCGCAGTATTTTAAAGCTGTTACCAATCTATCGTTACTTCATTTAATGGACTATTATTATGTGTTTTCAAACGATTTTACTTTCGTTACCTTGAAAATGAAAATTTACCGCTGTTTGGAATAGATCACGCTGATGATGTTAGTCATTATCGATTGAAAAGGTCAGTTTTGTTTCACAATATTTTAAGTCTATGTTATATGTGATGTATAAATATCGAGGACGAAAATCACATATGATGTTTGTATATAGTTTTTTAATATACTAATCAAACAATTTATTCGTGATTCTATTTCCAAAAAACCTGATATTGAAAATCATGATTTATAAATAATGTTTCTTGACAATTAAATTCAATGTTTTTTATTTTATTTCTCACATTTACTCTATAGAGCTTCTAATGTCTAAATGGCACCAAGAAGCGACATAAGTTTCTCTTTGAATTTGTACGTCATGTTGTAGTTGAAATAATGAGTAGTTGAAGTTACGGGAAACATCAGATACCAGCCCCTGCCACGACAAGGCTTTATTGATTCTCAAACTAAGGATTCGTACTTCATTTGTAAATAAGATCTTAGCTCCATCAAGTACTGGATTAGGCATGTTTAGCAAGTCAACTTTACTGATGTTAAACAAGGCACCTAATATTATTGCTTGAGATTTAATTGTATTAAGAGAGAGACTTATCTGCCTTGCAATTTGTGAAATAGCATTTGTATCTTAATGAAGATGATCAATTGTGGCTGCGATATCTAGAAAGTCACGTTGAGTCATGATTTGTAGATCGTCAGCGTACAATATGTGGGTGGAGAATTAAAATGCAAAGTATACCTCATTAATGAAAATTGAAAAAAGCAATGGTCCGAGAACCGATCCTTGCGGAATCCCGGTGAAAAGTTCCTTCTAACTTGACTTGGTTGAACCCTCACCAATTACCGACTTTTGTCGACCAAGGGGGTAAGAAACAAACCAACGTAGTTCGGGACCAAGGGTACCTAGGAGTTTGATTTTATACAAAAAGGATCAGAATATCAACCGTGTCAAAAGCTTTTGAAAAGGCGAACAACATAAGAATGGTTACTTTGCGATTCTCAATGCTTAACCTAATGTTGTTCAAAACAGAAATTAACGCGGCCTGAGTATTAAAACCTTTACAGAAACCGAATTGTTTTGAGTCTATTAATAGAAGCTTTCTATTAATAGTCTTCTTGTCTATTAATAGACAAAATCAATATTCATCATCGTAGGTAATGATGACGCAGGCATCTTGTTAATTGGTCTAACTAAGGCTTTTTTTCACTTGTGTGGAAAGACTGATGTCTTAAAACTTTTAATAAAGATTCCTACGAGAATATGGATTATGACTGGTAGGGAGTTGGATGGAGAGACCGAGAAGATCAATGCCGTACCAACCGATAATATTTCGAAAATAGTTGTTATCTCTCTCTCTCTCTCTCTCTTATTAAGATCAATATAGGCCTTGACTTTAAGTATGAGGTCGTATAATAAGGTCGCATACCTTAAATGGAGGCAAATCAGAGTAGATCATTGACAGATCAAGATCCCGCTTGGCTTTCGCACATTTGAGAAATTGATTGCGGATGTTTTTATGAGCGAACGGGATCTCTTTTGATCTCGGTTTTTTACAAGTTTAAGGTTAGTGTTTTTCTTACGACTTATTTCGGTGATCTCTGTAGAGTCTGTAGGTTGAAACAATGTGGAAGACAAATCAATATCGCATTTTATATCATCGTGACTATCATGTTCTGATAATCCAACTACTATAATGTAACCCTGCAACATCTGAAATTCATGAAGTTCTGCTGCCTGCTAGCTCATTAAAGCTTTGTGGGTCGCATTCTCATCCTCCAAGGCTGCACGTTATTATTATTATTATTATTAGTAGTACTTTATTGAGTAAAACGAGACGTACATACTCCTCGAAAGAATCAAAGGGCGAGCCACACCTAATTGCTGCTTTACATCTATCAGCTAATAATTTTTGAGAACTTTTATGTTCCTCATAGTATCATCGCATTTCAGTCTTGATGTCAGATACTTGAGATATTAATGATGACATTTACTCGGTGTTATCCGCATTATGCTGATCTTGACTTCCGATACAATTGTCTATTTTAACATTAAATGGCAATTTCAGTTTTTTAATTGTTGTTAAGATTTGATTATTGGTTCCTGCTATTGGTGATTTATCGAAAATTTTAGACTTTGTAGAAGAGCTGGAAGAAGTACGCGATTTGATTGAAGTCAGTGTACCCGCGTTATTGGTGTCAATACAAGCTGTACATACTTTTAATGATTTGTCACCCTTAGGCACTTTGTCAAATTTAGTACATTTCGGATGATATGGAAGATTGTATTACTCGCAGAAAACAGGTGTTTTTGCTTCTTGCTTACAGATACCTGAGTAGAGAATAGCTTGCTTTATTTTAACACATAAATAGGAAATACGTTACCATCTGTAGTTATTTAGTTGACGATAAGTTACCGACTGCAGATAATTTACGAACCGCTAACGGGAATGCCAGCGGTAGGTTTAATCAAGCTTAACCAGACATCTGACTTTGATATTGTACTTGACAATGGAAGGTGGCAGCTCCTGATTCAACCAGCAGTTATGGGCAAATCTCTGGAACTTTTAAATTTCAGCCTCTCAATAAATTTTTTTTTTAAACTTCAAGCACAACATTGGCGATGGGTATATGTATTCATATCTACATAAGAAGTAAAAATGTACGCTCGTGCATCCTTTTTACTCAACGGCATTAAAACTTTGCGGTACAATGTCCAAAATATTGACCACCGGGATGAGCTTGAAATTTTGATTTTTTGAAAGGTTAATAATTAAATAACGCATTTCCGCCCAATTTTTTAAAAATATCACTTATGTGAGAGTTGAAGGATAGTTCATATATGATCCATATATGATTCATTTTTTCCCGGGTTATCACTTATACATAGACTCGAAATGCATATTTTGTTTTACAATAGCTCTGATTTGAAACACAGTGCTTAAACAAGTATAATAAAGAATTGTTTTTCTTTAAACACATAAAGAACACCAAATTTTATCTGAATAAACATACTTTTAGTTTTTGACCACAATGTTACTAAGCTTACAGTGTTTAATTCATCGTTAACTTACGACTTTATAAATAGTTCTTTCAATAACTTTGAAAATATGTAAAATATAAGAATGCCGCGCACTTTACATACTTATATAAGGTATTTACTTACCAGCACACCGAACAACAACTTGATATTGGCGATATTTTGAATGTGCCACGAAAAATAGTCAATTTTCTGAAATTGGCACGTTATTGGAATGTATGTTTACACTTGTATAACATCAACAGTTTAAGGCGCACACAAATGAGTAAAGTGTCAAACACTTTATTATTGTGTCCTTTAATAACCAAAAACAATAAATATTCGATTTCTAAGACGGCGCGGATAATAAATAAACAAATTTAAATAAGTTTAGAATTTACGAAATTCAAGGGACGGGTACTGTAGGCTCACTCTATACAATTAAATGTGTGGCACATATAATTCATATGAATATATTGCTTTATGAGATGTTTGCCTCCATTTCGCGCAAAAAACACAAGGTTAACTCACGCGGCGCAAATACAATACTCATAAGAGTAAAAAAAACATGCAAGGGACGCATGAAATTTCATTATTTTTTTATCTATTAATAATTATAGAGCGTCTCTGTAACATCGGGCGACTTCGAAATTCATCAAGCCTTTTATTTATGATATCTTGATGTATAAAAAAAATATAGCATTTGTGTGAAAACAATGACGTTCAAGTAGTGTCACAGGACTCCACAGTTTAAAAGTTCTAGAGATTTGCCCTTATATCTCTGATGATCTCTTATAATTCCTATAAATGTATACTAAGAGAAATTTTTCACTAATAGTTAACGCAAGCTAATTTCAAGGCTCTTACATTAACTGTAAAACTATAAGTTTAGGGCCAGCACTTTCCTACATGTACGTAATGTTATTGTATATTGACTCATATATTTTAACAGACAAGGAGCGTTCGTTAACTGTTAATAAAGCTTACATTAAATTCTGTCGTTTGAACTGCGCATGTCAACAAGGCGTCGAAAAATTCGCAGGGAATCGACTAACTGCGCGTGCGTATGTTTGTTTATCTCTGTTTCGGCGAAACTGTAAGCCTGCATACGTTTCACTTAATGATTTCAACATTAATATTTAAAATTCTTATATTAACTATTATATATGAGCAATTCTCTGAAAATTTTAATATTTCGATATAAAAAAAATTAAAACAAAAAATTAATTGCACACTTATCGCACTTATTCCACTACGTTTCTACACTTATAAAAAGTAAGAAAAATGGTGTGCCAATTGTTTTTTTACAAAGTATATTTTAAAATACACGTTTTATTGAAAAATAATTTTTTTAAAGCAAAGAAGCTAAAACTAATGATAATAATTTATTGGAATCGCTTCGATACCTTTGAAAAACACTTATATTTATAGTATATTATCACAGTAGAGTGGGGTGAAATAGCCAACTGCATCACTTGAATAGAAAGAGTGCAGCTAAATACTAACACGAAATATGCAAAAATGTTTTATAGCAAAATTTTAGCCAAATGATAAAATTTTCAGAAACAATTTGTTATTCAAGATAATATTTTTGAAATTAGAGGTAGTTGTTTTACCCCACTTTACCGTACTACATTAATTATTATTGTTGATTTCGATGATCTCACTCTTAATATAAACACTGTAATACATTCAAAGCAAGTAGCCGTTTTATTTTTCGACAGTTTTCGTACAATATTTTTTTTTTTCATTTTAAAAGTTTCGTTTCTCACTTGGAACGTCAAATTTGCCATATTACCAAATGATATATTATCCAAAACAGGCTTAAGAAAAATTGGCAATACCTTACAGATGTTTCTAGTCAGTCGTCAGGACGTGCTGATAAAAAATGATGATTTTTAATCCATTGGCGCAACGACGTAACACTCTTTGCGCTGATATTGACTGAGTTCTAAGCGAGGCACGCACTTTTCCCAAAATGCGTTTTGTTCCTTGTTAAATGAAGAATACAACCCCGTAAAACAAAATATTGAATTCACAAAGTATTTTTTTAACGTTGAAATTAATAAAGTACAATTTTTGAAAAACTCAGTTACACTCACTTATTCGCGTTTTTTTCGTTTTCTATAAGAGGCACATGTCTGAATAGCATATTTTTACAAATGTCTATCATCTATGAAGATGTTATGAAAGCACGAACTTAATTGAGCACAAGTATTCTTTTTTATAATCACTTAAAAAATTAATTTTCATCGAGTTCGCAGTGAAATAGTTGAAAAATGTCATATTACACGTGTTTTTCGTTATGGTATTGGGCAACTGGTCCACTAAAAAGTATCATGCCATATGTTTCTTGGTTAGTTTTAAGTATCACCATATCACGAAGAGAAATGTTTCTTTACAGTTAACTTAATGGCTTAACAGTTAAGCTAAGAGAATTTAGATTCTGAAGCTAAGATAAAGTACTTTGTCCTAAAGTTTCTGTAATCCTGGCATCGGTTACACTTGATAATAATACTATTAACGATGAGATCATTACAGCGAATACTAGAATATTATGTAATACAAAGAGTATATACTGTAGTGTGTTATCATTTCGTATAGGTTAGTAAACGATTTTCTGCCTTTGTTGCATA
This sequence comes from Trichopria drosophilae, assembly GCA_030407085.1. Classification (NCBI taxonomy): domain Eukaryota; kingdom Metazoa; phylum Arthropoda; class Insecta; order Hymenoptera; family Diapriidae; genus Trichopria; species Trichopria drosophilae. The sequence goes on along the minus strand of CM059583.1, from coordinate 188,238,357 downwards.
AAGTTCGTATACTTCGATAAGTAGAAAATTTGGAAGTGTACACTGAGAAAAATGTTTGTTTACAGTTAATGTAATAGCTTCATAGTAAAGTTTCGCCGAAACAGAGATAAACAAATATACACACGCGCAAATACTCGATTCCCTGCGAATTTTTCTACGCATTGTTGACATGCGCAGTTCAAACGACAGAATTTAATCTAAGCTTTATTAACAGTTAACGAACGCTCCTTGACTGTTAAAATATATGAGTTAATATACAATAACATTACTGACATGCAGGAAAGTGCTGGTATTTTCATCTGAAAGTCACCTGTCGATCTTAACTTTACAGTGACACTTACAGTTTTACAGTTAAGCTAAGAGAATTTAGATTAATGTAAGAGTCTTAAAATTAGCTTACATTAACTATTAGTAAAAAATTTCTCTCAGTGTATCACTGAGAGAAATGTTTCTTTACAGTTAACCTAATAGCTTAACAGTTAAGCTAAGAGAATTTAGATTCTGAACCTAAAATAAAGTACTTTGTCCTAAAGTTTCTGTAATTCTGGCATCGGTTACACTTGTTATGTTAATAGTTAAGATAAGAAATTTAAATATTAACGATGAGATCACTAGCGAATACTAGTATATTTTATGTAACACAAAGAGTATAATGTAGTTTGTTATCATTTCGTATAGGTTAGAAACTCTTTTCTGCCTTTGTTGCATAAAGTTTGTATACTTCGATAAGTGGAAGATTTGGAAGTATACACTGAGAGAAATGTTTGTTTACAGTTAATGTAATAGCTTCATAGTAAATTTTCGCCGAAACAGAGATAAACAAACATACACACGCGCAGTTACTCGATTCCCTGCGAATTTTCGACGCGTTGTTGACATGCGCAGTTCAAACGACAGAATTTAATGTAAGCTTTATTAACAGTTAACGAACGCTCCTTGACTGTCAAAATATATGAGTTAATATACAATAATATTACTGACATGCAGGAAAGTGCTGGTATTTTCATCTGAAAGTCACCTGTCGATCTTAATTTTACAGTTACACTTATAGTTTTACAGTTAAGCTAAGAGAATTTAGATTAATGTAAGAGCCTTGAAATTAGCTTACATTAACTATTAGTAAAAAATTTCTTTCAGTGATAGGTATAAGTCGATAAAAGTTTTGATTTTATAGTTAAATTGGCCAGTTCGCTGAATATTAAAATTTTCAGAGAATTGCTCATATACCTCCAAATCTTCTACTTATCGAGCATACGAACTTTATGCAACAAAGGCAGAAAAGAGTTTCTAACCTATACGAAATGATAACAAACTACATTATACTATTTGTATTTAAATTTCTTATGTTAACTATTAACATAACTAGTGTAACCGATGCCAGGGGAATAGAAACTTTAGGACAAAGTACTTAATCTTAGGTTCAGAATCTAAATTCTCTTAGCTTAACTGTTAAGCTATTACGTTAAATGTAAAGAAACATTTCTCTCAGTGAGCACCAATTGCTGGATAATTAGCCGAAACCAAGGCTTGCAAGTTAGATAGGTAATTCGGAATTAAATTCGCTTGATTACTCAATGGAACCGGAAAAAGGATGGATATAAGTAAAAAAAGAATACAATTCAATAAAAGCAAGCTAATATAACACAACGGTTTAACGGCTTCATTCATTTTTGTCGGACAAATCGACATCTGAGTTACTGAGTCAGTTTTATGCATAGCTTCGGTTCGCGTTGACACACAGCGGTAGTTATTCACCAAATTAGCTAGCGTATCCTTCATGCAAATTTTATAGAATTCGGCATCTTCTACATCCGATGATGAAAATGATTTTTTTCTTTGTAGCTCGCTTTTTGGTCTGGCGATTTCTTCTAATCTTTCTTTTTCTTGACCTTTAAGTGATCAACAAAATCTGATGAGGTTAGGACAGCATTTTTCATTACGGCGTAGCCTGTTGAAACGATCTAATATTAATGAGCAACAATGACAAATTATTAGATCGGGAAAAGATTGACGCCACAACCGATGTCGAGGTTACTGAAGTATATATTTTCGTATGTGTTGTTATATTCTTTTGGCTGCTCAAAACACAAATGTGCCGTTAACAACGATTGGTCGTTACTTTAATAACTTTAATTGAGCGACATAAACAAAATCTGAAGATTCCGATTGGGCGGACAGATTCCTTTTGCAGTAAAACCGGCTTTAATATTTGTTGAAGTCAAGGCTTGATCTAATGATACAGTACCCAAGATAATAAAAAATTGTTTTGTAAAAACAAATTCAGAAATAAATTTTTTTAAAACCTAGAACTTGGAGCAACCGATTGCTCGCTGTTGTCTCTTGCCCGCCCAGACGCTCGAGGGCCTTTAACGATATATAATTGATGTAGGGAAAAGGACATTATAGTACACTTTCTTACTTTCCCTCATCAAAACATGTATTTACCACTCATACATATAACACAGCATACATTTGTAATTAATAAATACTGTAAAATTAACGATATTATTGCAACCACCAAGAAAAAAATTAGTGCAACATATAATTTTACAAAACTGATAATTGAATGTAGATCATACAATTCAAGTTTTGTTTTTTAATATCTTCCATTTCGGTTTAATAAAAACTATTTTTCTTCTACGCCTCTGATACGAGTAATTTGTATTTTAAATTTTGCCTTAAATCCTTCAATTCCACGGAAGATATATTGATGAGTAATTTCAGAAATCGAAATATCATAACGACTACAAATCAACTCGCAAACAAAAGCAGGAATGGAAACGCTTACAAAAACAATTAATAAACAAATCAGTAACTGATGAACAAGTTCAGTATCTGAATCATATATATTTTGTGCACTTTTACTCGAAATCTTTTCTAAATCTTCTAATTTAGGACGAATGAACGTTTCGATTACAAAAGTCGATTTTCTATGCATCTCTAAATTCCATAAACCGGATTCGAAGTATAATTGGCGCAATTCATCAAGACGTTTTAAAAAAGGCGAATTTGGAGTCAATGCAATATGAAGAAAGTCAATTTTAAATCGTTGCGAAACACTTTTTATTATTTTTTTGTTAAAGAACGAGTTTGGGTAATGTATGAAACTTTGGATGTTACTAACGTCCTCTATGAGTAAACATGCGTTTCTGTATATGTACAACCAGTCCATGACGGATGACTCACTCTTACCGATTATCGACTTTTTTTCTAAACTTACAAGTACAGAATCATTCTCATTAGGACCTATGCTATTGATCGAAAGTTGAGACATTAATACAGGAATGAGCCCACTGTTGTCGACATCTTCCAAAGTTTGTATATCTTTCTCAAGAACTTCATTAATGCCTAGTTTAATTATGTCTCCAAATACTTCTGTTGAATATATAAAAGCCTCGACAAACAAACAAATGAAAACTATCCATCCTAAAAGAGTCTTCGAATTCCAAGTTGCATTTATTCCTAGAAATGTGTCCCATACATCCATCAAGTGCCATTCATTTTCTGATAAATTCAATATCCTCGGTGCAATCTTTATAAATACTGCGATTAACAAACTGACAATTAGAAATGAAATCCCGTCAAACGCAACTTGAATTTCAGATTTATACGACAGTGGTACCGCAAGGCAACGACCTACCTTTGGTATCCACGTCGTCATTAAATATTTTAACTCGAATACATTCCCATCGTCGGGGTGCATCGAGCTAACGCTTCCGCGTACGTTTTGGTGGTAGTCGAATCGCCGGTCCTGATAGTCCTTGTTAAATTGTTGGTATGAAGAATGCGTAATTGTGTACACTGTAAGCAGTGGTGTTGCATTCATTGCCTTGATTACGAACTTACTAAACTCGTTGGATGATTTTAGAACATAAGACGCTATTTTAAGTGGATATTTGTGCATATTGAGAAATCTGTTCGGATAAAGCGACATCACTGAATTGTATGGTTGTACGATATATTCATTTTTGAAAGAATTATACTCATGTACAGTAACAATTGTATCTTCGATGGCTGCTGAGCTTATTGCGTTTTGGTTGGTGGTGACGGTTAGTATAGTAACATGCGGTGAACGAAAATGTACCCAAAAAGTGCCAAAAATCGATTTATAATCAGCTTCCTTATGACCTTCCCAGAAGATTATCAAATATTTTGGCATACTCCTAACACCTCTATTTTTAAAAACATGCGCTCCAAAATATCCAACTTTGTGGAAGTATCTTATATTGTTTTTAACTAAATGGGCTGCAGTAGCAGAATTCTGTAAAATTATAATGAGATTTGCCCGGCCGATTGGATGCAAATACGGCCATTTAAGTTCAACAGATTTGTAGGTATTAAGTGATAGCACAGTCCCCGAAAATCCATCGCTTATGCGATCAGCGAATTGATTGTATTTTGAAGAGTACTTCTCATACAAATCATCGATAACCAAAATCACGGGGTGTAAGTCGAGATTGTTCGAAATGTATTGTTTTAAATTGTCCAGCCATAATTCTTCAGTTCTAACAAGCCTTATTACAGCAAAAACCCAACTCATAAATACTTTTAGATTCATATTTGAGATGTTAAATATTTTTATGTGTCGAAAACCACGATTTTGAAGATTGAGTATCGAAATGAAATAATACACTGTTCATACTGTGTTAAAACTTAATGTTTAGTCCGTGTTGTTACCATGGAAATAGTGATTAAAGATGCTAAATGTAACGCTTTTAAAAAACTGTTATCGAGATGTCGATATTTCCATTAATAGACTAGTCTTTGTTTTCAAACACATTTTGTGACCATGAAATTTTACCGATGTTTAACATTGATTGAGTCTGCTATTGGTTGAAGAAATAATAATAAAAAAAAATTAAATGATGAATCCGGTTATCGATGATGACGATCGTCCTGACGGAGTAATAGTTAAACATGATAATGATGTATGATTTATTTTCATCTCAATATGTTACGGATATTACTTATCGTATTTCTTAAAATACAATATATTCAACGTAATTATCATTTCATGAAACAAAATTGCCAAATCCTTTTTCCGTTTGATTACAATTTTTTACGGAGTTATCATCAGAATTCCGTTTTATATATGATTAGAAACTACAAATAAAGAATCAAAAAGCCGTTTTGTAAACAGTCATGAACATTGAATTAGAAACAAACTATGGGATTTCCATAGTTACGCGTTGGAATAAAAAATGTATACATTAAACAAAAGATTAGTAGTCAATTAATGATTAAATGTAGCAAATTTTTGAGGTTATGCTATCTAATAATGTCGTGCGCGTCATTCTGACTTTCGACCTAAAACTAAAATATTTGACCTTTAAGTAAAATTTCCTTTTTTGTAGTTTTTACTTCAATGTTGTGGAAGTTGAAGTGGAAATGTCGACAGGAATCGAGAAATAATGATTACTGAGGCCACTTGTGAAACATTTTTAAAAGATTGTTGTCAATATGTCGATATTTCGGTTAATGGTCACTTTTTTGTAATTTCGTTACCTTGAGAATTCGATTTTACCGTTGTTTAAAATTGATTTTGGTCTTGGTTGAAAACATAATTGTAATGGAAATAATAACATCATATGTTAGGTTGTCGATGATGCCGATCCTACTGCTAAAGATATTGAAAAATGCACATGATATTGTCCGAAGATTTTTATTACTATTCAATTTCAGGTTATTGTGTTAACCCGTTAACTCCCAAGAGATCACTTTTTCGGATTTTCAACGACATTATGTTTAATGTTCAATATCTGGAAAAAAGGTTTGAATCATCATTTCTGAAATTATATATATATAATTTTCTGCTTTTTCAGAATATATTGTTAGAATTGACATAAAACGCTTAGAAAATTAAATATGGCTTGAATGTCAAACGACAGTAAGTTTATAAATGATATCTATGCACATGCAGTCAAAGTGAAATTAATTGTTTCCAATGAGCATCTCTTGGTGGGGTCTCAGAGAACCTCAAGAGATTTTCCAGGCAGCTTAGGCGTCTGCTCCCTATGCGTTACAATGGAACTCTATGGGTGTTTAAAAAAGCGAACATAGAAGTTTTTGTGGAACCAATTATGGAGTGTTATTGCAAATAAAGCTACTAAGAAAATTAAAATTTTAATTTTTAATTAACTGTTAAATTTTTAAGTGCAATACGAATGGACTGTTGGAGATTGCAGAAATGTGTTGTTTTCGGACGAAATCAAATTTAATTTAATTGTAAATAATGAGGGAATGTAGTGTAGGCAATGTTAATGGTGCTTTTACACTATCGAAAAACGATTTTAAATAATCATCGTCACAATCTATGACATGTTGTTTTACTAACAAAATCCCATCTTTCTATGGTGTAAACTCTATGACTTAGAACATTCTATTTAACGTTATGCCAGACTTTATTGTTCTGACTGAGATGTGATTCTTTGTATTTAATCTTCTAATTAACCCTTTGAAGCGCGGTGTAGCATATATACTTTTTGTAATTCATTATTTACATATTTAAGGTAATTATTAATTAATTTTGTTCAAATTTTTGCTTCCTTACTTCAAAAACATGTTATGAAACGTAAATGTAGTAAACAATAATATAAACAAAATAAAGTAAACAAAGTGTAAAAATGGTGGATTTTTTACGAAAAATATATGTGGAGAATACAACGTCACTCAAATATGACAAAAGTGTGTACTCGGGGATTTTCGGGGTCGCTGATTACGAATCTGACATCAGATTTTCAAAATTCAAAAAGGCGGTTCCAATATGGCCGACCGATTTGCACAAATTCACTTGAGCCAGGTGAAATTGGGTACTCGGCGATTTTTGGGATCAGTATAACAAATTTCAGCTATTCAGCGTTAAAAAAATGTATGCTTCAAAGTGTTCATTGTGAACACTAAATTTTTTTGCCGGATATTCTCATGATGCCTGATACACGTCGTTCCACGCTAAACTTGGACTAACTTTAATCCAAAAATTCTTGCACATTTTATTTCTGATATTGTTTCAGTGATGACACACGATTATTTTAAGATCAATTTTTCAATTTTTTTTTGCATGTTAATTATTGCACATATTGAGGCGTAGAGACTTGTAATGGAAGTATCTTCCACACCAAGTTTCTTTTTGAAACCAATTACGATTTTTGCGTCTAAATAGTTTATTTGTTTATTGATGTCAGATTCTGGCATAAATTTGAATCTAGGTTTGAGTCTACATATCTGTACAAGAAGGGTGGGAAAAGTTTTCATTCAATTGACCCTTTGAGTCACACGTTATTCTTTCTATCGAATTTAGCTGACATTTTTTACTCGAGGATGTTCTAGGTTGCTGATTATGAATCTGACGTAATTATTACCAAATTCAGAATGGCGGATCCAATATGGCCGAAAAATATTTTAGAAATGCCTCCGATTTTAACAAAATTTACTACTCGGAGACTTATTTGTTATAGCTGAATGAAAAGATAACAGATTATTGTAAGATAAGATTTTTATAGGTTTTTTCATGAGTTTTCGAATGCTGTCGTGCATTTTAAGAAATTTCTATTATGTTTATTTGTTATAACTGAATGAAAATTTGTAATTAAAATTAAATGTGTAAAAATTGTAAGTCCGTCCGTCTCCTTCAGTTTTTTATAAAATTCAAAAATTATTCGCTGATAATTTACTAATCAATAGTTTTTCATATTTTCGATAAGGACCAAAAATCGTTATTGCTGGTGTTTATTCCCAACACTTAAAAAAGTTTTCATATAATATTTCGCTAGATTATACGTAGCGCCAAACTAGTATGTTAATTATATACCATATAATAGGACAGTCTTGTCGTGTCATTTCATTTAACTGTATAAATAAAATTTGGTGGTGCATAGGGAAAAAGGTTTGATAGAATAATACTTTCTTATTACTTTAAATCACCGTAAAATTTATTTGCAATACAAAAATATTACGTGACGTACATTTGTTATTAATAAATAGGATAAAACTAATTACAATAAAATTGCAACCGCAAATTTCAAAACTAGCGCAAAAAATAATTTTACAAAATTGAAACGTGCAGGATATAAGTAAAGTTTTGTTTTTTATAATTTTTTGACTATTTTTTTAAAAGTCGTTTTATTCTTAAAACTAATTTTCTCCTACGCATGAAGAAACTGGCAATTTTTATTTTTTTTATTTTAAATTCTGTCTTAAGACTTTGAATTCTGCGGACGAAGAACTTATGAGTAATTTCGGAAATCGAAATATCATAATGACTGCACATCAACTCCCAAACAAATGCCGGAATAGAAACACCGATAAAAGCAATTAATAGACCGTTCAACAGCTGATGAACAAGTTCGGAGTCTGTCGAGTATACACTCGTATCTTTTACACTCGAAGTTTTGTCGATATCTTCTAATTTAGGATGAATGAAAGTGTTGATTACGTAACCTGAATATCGATGTTGATTAAGTTTTACTAAACCTGATTCAAAGTATAGCAGATGTAATTGATCGACGCGTTGAAAAAAAGGCGAATTTGGGGTCACTGCAATATGAGCGAAGGTCGTTTCAAATCGATCAGAAACACAATTAATTATTTTTTTGTTAAAGTATGAGTTTGGGTAATGAACAAATATTTGCATGAAATCAGGGCCGCCTAAGAGTAAGCATATATTTTTGTATAGATACAATCCATCCATGACGAATGATTCTGATTTAGCGTGTATCATCTTTTTTTCTAAACTTAAAATTATTGAATCGACATTATTCGAAGCTATCTGCTCTCCACCCACAGATGTTGTGACTGGAATGAGTCCACTATTATCGATATCGACTAATGTTTGTATATCTTTCACGGGAACTTCGTTAACAACCAGTTTGACTAAGTCCCCGATTACGTCTGTTGAATATATAAAAGCCTCAACGAACAAACAAATAAAAACTAATCGTCCTAAAAGAGTCTTTGAACGCAAATTTGCATCTGCTCCTAAAAATGTGTCCCATACATCCATGAAGTGCAATTCCAATTCGGATATATTCAATATTCTCGGTACAGTTTTCATAAGTACCGCGATTAACAAACTGACAATTAAAAATGTAATTCCATCCAACACAACTTTTATTTCAGATTTATACGTCACTGGCACAGCAATGCAATGCCTTAACTGTGGTATCCACGTCGTCATTAAATATTTTACTTCAAATACATTCCCAATGTCGGTGTGTAACTTCAGAACCCCTCCCCGTACAGTTTGATGGTAGACGAATCGTCGATTCTCATAGTCTTCTTTCAATTCATCGTATCCAGATTGCGAACGTGAGTACACTTTAAGCAACGGTGATGCATTCATTGCTTTGATAACAAATGTACTAAAACGGTTGTATGTTCCTCGAATTTGAGATGCTACGCGAAGTGGGTATTTGTGTACATTCAGAAGTTTATTTGAATAAAGTGATATCACTGAATTATGTGGATGTACGATATATTCATCTTTGAAAGGATTATACTCATGTACAGTAACAATTGTATCTTCGACGGCTGTTGAGCTTAATGCATTTTGGTTGGCGGTGACGTTTAGTATCGCAACATACGGAGAAAGTAAAACTGTCCAAAAAATTCCAAAAATCCATTTATAATCAGCTTTCTTATGACTTTCCCAAAAGATGATCATATATTTTGGCATACTTCTGACGCCTCTTTTGTGGAAAACATATCCCCCGAAAAATCCAACTTTGGCGAAGTAGTTTATGTTATCTTCAACTAAATGGGCCATGGTAGCTGCATTGTGCAATATTACAATGAGATTTGCTCGCCCAAATGGATGCAAATACGGCCACTTTAGTTGAACTGATCTGTACGTGCTTAGTGATAGAATAGTGGCAGGAAATCCATCTACCAAACGATCAACAAATTGATTGTATTTTGAAGAGTACTTGTACAAATCATCGATAACTAAAGTGACGGGGTGCAACTCGAGATTATCCGTAATATATTGTTTTACATTTTTCAGCCATAATTCTTCAGTTCTCGCAAGCCCAATTATAGCAAACACCCAAATGATGTATACTTTGAAATTCATATTTGATATGATACGTTATTTGTCGACAAACCACGATTCTGAATATTAAGTACCGAAATGCAATAACACACTATTTTTACCATGTTAACAGTTAATGTTTAGTCTGTGCTGGTGCCATGGAAATAGTGATTACCGATACCAATTCTAAAACTAAAAAACCGTTATCAAGTTGTCGATATTTCCATTAATGCACTATTTTTTGTTTTCAAGCGATTTTTGTGACCGTGAAATTTACTGATGTTTAACATTGATTGAGTTTGCGCTTGGTTGAAAAAGTTTTAATAGAAATAATAAAATGTTGAATTCGGTTATCGATGATGACGATCATCCTGATGGAGTAATGGTTGATCATGATAATGTCGATGATTTATTTTCATCTCAATATGTTACTGATATAACCTCTCGCATTTTTTCACTATAACTGGTAGACAGTTCCTTTAAAAAAATATATTAAACGTAATTATGATTTTATGAAACGAAATTTCGAAATTCATTTTACTGATAGATTATTACGAATTAGAAACATACTACCTGGTTTCCATAGTTACGAGTTTAAATCATAATTATCAATTATACTCATTATTTCTTTACACCACAATTGAATAGTAATAAATACATACGAAAAACAGTTCAGTTTTATTTTTAACAGCTTATTTGCACTTGTTTTTATAGCACCCATAATAAAAATGGAACATTTCGATGTACACAACCGAAAAGGGACGAAAGATTAAAAACATTCAAAAAGCTTCAGAATATACAAACGTAAACATATAAATTTAAAGTCATAGGAGAAGAACGCCATAATACTATTCTTTACGTACTAGAAATGCAAATTAAGCAAAATATCAATAATTGCTTTCCTCAGCTGATGCTCAATCGATTGTGTAAAATTACAATGAGATTTGCCCTCCCGATTGGATGCAAATACAGCCATTTAAGTTGAACAGATTTGTAGGTATTAAGTGATAGCATAGTCCCCGGAAATCCATCTACGAAACGATCAACAAATTGATTATATTTTGAAGAGTACTTCTCGTACAAATTATCGATAAGTAAAGTGACGGGGTGTAACTCGAGTTTATTCGAAATATATTGATTTAAATTTTTCAGCCACAATTCTTCAGTTCTAGCCAGCCCATTTTAGGCCTGCAACTCACCCCGCTTTTGGCGACCCAACCGGCAACTTCGAGGTAACTAGTAGAGACATGAATATATCGAAAGTATAAGATAAAACAAGTGTCTCATGCAAAATTAAACAAAATTTGAGTGGGGGCGATACCAAAATGGCGGCTCCAAGGCGCGCGGCGGTGGCAACTTTGTATTATGTTTTTCTCGTTGATTTCTTAATGAAATGGAAAGTGTAAGTAGGTCATTTTATTCGTTTTTCCCGTTCTTTAAGAATATATATATTACCTGCGCTCATTTTTAATTTAATGCATGAAATTTCACGAAAAATGACAAATTTTGTGTTTTTTCGGCTTACATTGCCTGATTAAATTGCAAATAACTCTGTCACTTTTCATTTTATCGAAAAAAAGTTCAAACAAAAGTTGTAGATTATACTTTTCTACATAAGAATCATCACCGACATATTGCACTTGTAGCTTCATTTTTCATTTTCCTTCGTTCTTCAAGAATACGTATGTTACTTGCCCGGATTGTTGAATACAGTGCATGAAATTTCACTTTAAAGAGAGAGATGTGCATTCTTCTATTCTGTATTACTAGATAAAATTGCAAATAAGTTTGGATCGATTAACGGTGCAAAAAAAAGATGTAGAGCATAATTTTGTATTTAAGAAACATAATCAATGTATAGTATACATCGCTTAAGTGTAGCTACAGAGTATAAAAAACCGCCAGAGCTCTATTGGTTTCCATTATGACATATGTACTGATACACTTTACCGCGAGAAGGTGTAGAGTTGGACTTTTAAAGTGCTTTTTTTTTGTTTTTTTTTTATGTTTTTTTTTATTTTCTTTTTTAATTGTCTACAGAACTCTTAAAAAACTAATTTAAGCATAAATTAATTATAGCTTGTCATCTAACACCTCCTCGTATTTATTGCCACACTGCCCGGAGCACTTGCAGATTTTGCTGCACATGAAATATGCAGCTTGACACGGACATGAGGTTGCATTTTTACACGAGGAGGCTTTAGATTTGCAACTACAAATATATTTTTTGTAATTGGGTGCGTAAAGTACTTTTGATGCCTGTTTTTCGTGCGTAAAGTTCACTTTTACGACTGTTACTCCTGACGACAAAATTCGTAAAGTGAAGAGTCGTGCGTAAAGTTGTGCTTTACGCACTCAACCAGGCATCAAAACTTTACGCACCCAATTAAAAAAAAATAGGATACCTAACATGGGTGTAAAGTATAACTGTTACGCGTCGGTCGGGAACTATACATACGAGGCGTCGAAGGCGCTGAGTGATGTGTAAAATTCCCGAACGGTGCGTAAAAGTACACTTTACACCCTTGTTAGGTAATATACTATTTGTAGTAGCTGAAAACTTGTTGGACCTTCAAAGTAAATGGGCTGCAGCTGCTCATCGCATAACTCCTACATGAAACTATAGTAGATAAAAATACATAATTATTATATAATACAGAAAAATATTTTCGTACACTCATGTTTTTGTGGTTTGATTAGTAATTTGTACCCTGTATTTTTGTAATCGGTTTAACTATTGTGAAGTAAAATATTTTAATATGACAATATTTATGATGTATCCATAACTCAAGTAAAGATACATATGATGAGGAAAAGGTAATAATACCTAAATGTAAGTACCTTATCTAAGTAATGGATAACATAAGATAATTATTTTGTTGTACTGTCGTATTAAATACTCTGTTTAATTTATACAAAGATATTGCAGATTTAGATAAAATCTAATCTTTTTCTATTTGCAATTGTGGGAAGTAATATGTAACGAAAAAAATGCAATACTACTTTTCAGTTTATCGTGCAATTTCAAGCTCTGAATTCAATAATCGGCGCAAGTAACATATGTATTCTTGAAGTACAAACAAAAATTGGCTACCTACACTTTCCATTAATTTAAGAAATCAATAAAAAACAAAAATAAAAATGTTGCAACTGCCGCGCGCCTTTGAGATGCTATTTTACTGTCGCCCCTCCTCTAATTATTATTAGCTACAAATGCGATACGTCGGTGATGATTCTTATGTAAAAAAGTATAATCTACAACTTTTGTTGGAACTTTTTTCCGATAGAATAAAAAGTTACAGAGTTATTTGCAATTTAATCGGGCAATGTAGGTCGAACAAATACGAAATTTGATATTTTTCGTAAAATGTCATGCATTAAATTAAAAATGTGCACAAGTAACATACAAATTCTTAAATTACGGGAAAAAACGAATAAAATGACCTACTCACACATTCCAGTGACACGCCGACTATGTCGGTAACTCGTGCTTGCTCTCGCTGCTCGTGCGGTAAAATACACTTTGCGCACTTCTTCCATAATATACTATTTTATTTGTCGGCATAAAAAGTTAATATTTAGTCCGTGTTGTTACCATGGAAATAGTGATTACCGATGCTAAATGCAACTCTTTAAAAAAAAACTGTTATCAAGATGTCGATATTTCCATTAATGGACTATACTTTGTTTTCAAACGATTTTTGTGACTATGAAATTCATCATTCATGGTCAAATGCAAGATTAGGATTATCACATGAATACTTTTTTTTCGATATTTTATAAACCGCTCCAAACTTCTTTTACAAGTTGTATTCAGTTGCGGTAAGAAAAATAATGTATTCTATCCAATGTTGAAATTAACTTTTAAAATTTCATTTGTAAAAAAACGTACTTTTGTATCAATTTACAAAATTGAAAAACAAATGTCACTAGAAAGCCGACGTTTTTATCTTTAAAATAAAAAAAAAGTTTTTGTTATACGATAAAAAATGACTGAGATACGTTGATTTGAAAATGACCACAAAACGCAACACGCCAAAATTTCATATCGCTCGAAAATAATATTTTATTATATCGAAAATAAAATTTGTGAAAAAATTTTCCGATACACGTGTTCGCTTATTTCATACCTACAACTTGTAAACAAAGTTTGTAGCGATTTAAAAAATAACCCATGGCGGTTCTTAGCGCTGTATACTGCATTTTTTCGATGGTTTGAGCCAGTGGTTTTAGGATTTTTGTAAATGAAAATCACGTAATCGATTGTGGAAGGAATGTATGCCTTGTACAAAACCAATGATATTTCAGGATTTGCTCCCCACAATGTTCGATAAAGATATTTTATAATTCTATGAGCTTTTTGGCACTTCATTGAGACTGTCTTGATGTGCTGCCTAAACGGCAGTACATAGTCATACATTATTCCCAGAAATCTTGTTTCATCCACAGATCTTATTTTATGACTGTTCACAGTAATAAATGTGTTTTCAGATCGAAATTCTTTCTCGTTCAAATGAACCATTTTGGTCTTTTGAAGATTTAATGCATGGTCATAAGAGATAGCCCAAGCTCATAAGGTTCGAATTAATGTTATCTACTCCCTTTTTTAACAGCCCTTTGTGTTTGTGAAAAGGTAGGATATTGATGTACACACCAATGTCATCGGCAAAATGTGAGACCTAACTAAATTGGGAAATGTCACCGGTAATACCAGCAACATAAATCAGGTATAGAAATCGAACTCAACACCCCCTTGTGGTACACCTTTGTGCCAAAATCGAGGTTGATCCCTATTGTATTCCGTATAAATTGATCCCTGGAAGGTAACATGTACAAAATTCAGAATGATACTTGAACATCCAATTTCTTCCAGTTTAATCAGTGGGATCCTTCGATAGACGTTATCCTAGGGAAAACAGCCAAGGTATCAAATTGCAAAATTCAGGGTATAAAACTGTTTTATTGTGTATTAGGTAAAAAATGAAATTCTTGCTTTACATTTTCTTCAGCCATAATTTTAGATACCTTTTGATCTCAGAAATGTGAAGAAACTTGGTTCACACCGATTGGTTGAAGTTATCACCTTCAAAACCGTGAAACAGAATAATAAGAAATTTAAGGTCGATACGACATTTTAAACACTAGGGTAGAAAGGGCAATCTCATTCAATTTGTAATATTTTACATTACATACCATGAAAATGAATTTGTGGTTAAATGTCAGATACGTATTTTGAAAATTAATTTGCTGTAAAATATCTGAAATTGGTAACATTGATCATAAAACTATCAATTCATTCCGCTGTGATTGACAAAATTGTTTTATTGTGTATTAAGTAAAAATGAAATTCTTGCTTTACAGTTATCTATAACCATATTTTCTCATACGTTTTGATTTCAGAAACTTAGCGAAACTTGGTTCACAGTGATTGGTTGAACTTATCACCTTCAAAATCGTGAAACAAAAACAAATTTAAATGCGACACAGCTTTTTATACATTTGGGTAAAAAGTGGTATAATCTAAATTAGTTGGGAACGATTTACATGGATCTGTGTTTAAATATATAATTTAAAACTAAATTAATGGTAAAATATTAAAAAACAAGTTATTATAAACCTGTCAATTCATTTCGGTGTTATAGATCAAAATCGTTTTCTTCTATATTAGAACCAAAAATATAATTGCTGCTGTAAATTTACATATAGCTGGAAAACATTTATTTATAACCATGGATACGTATTATTTATTTATAACTATATATATATATATATATATATATATATATATATATATATATATATAATTTAAGGTTAATTATTGTACATATTGAGGTGTAGAGACTTGTAATGGAAGTATCTTCCACACCAAGTTTATTTATGAAACCAATTACGATTTTTGCGTCTAAATAGTTTATTTGTTTATTGATTTTAGATCCTGGCGTAAATTTGAGTCTAGTTTTGAGTCTATATATCTGTAGAAGAAGGGTGGACAAAGTTTTAATTCAATTAACCCTTTCAGTCACACATTTTTCTTTTTATCGAATTTAGCTGACATTTGTTACTCGACGATTTTCTAGGTCGTTGATTACGAATCTGACGTAATTATTACCAAATTCAGAATGGCGGATCCAATATGGCGGACAAATATTTTAGAAATGCCTCCATTTTGAAGAAAATTCACTACTCGCACTGAGAAAACTATATAATAAGTTGTAGTGGAAATTATATTACACTGTAATATCTTAGATTATAAACTATGGGATAGCAGTCTAGATAATATAATCTAACTTATCTGGATAGTGAAAAAGTAGATATTATATACTACATTAGGTTAGATTTTGAAACGTACAAATCAGGTTATAATATTTATGTCATTGTCAATAAGGTTGCAGATACAGTCATATTTCTTAGGTTATGCGTCATTAATTCAAACCATAATTTTCAAGGGTACCTAGGCATAGACATATGCTTTATAAATACAAAGCAATATGTATAAAGATTAGGGATTTCCGTGACTGGTCCATCCGTTATCGAAGTTCTGTTATGAATACAAAACAGCAGTTCATTATAAGACAATAATTCTTCATAAACATACAGAACAAAGAGCCTCTGTAAGCCCCATGACAAAAATGCCCCTTTTTCGTACCTCGAATATTGAAACTTTTTTTATGCCAATTGGTTATGATGACCCGATAATACCTGCAAAATTTCAAAGTGAGCATATTCCCCGTTTCGGAAATATGAGAGGTGAAAGTTGACCATGTCCAATAAAAACTGTACATCAATTTCACATTTATACTCGAATAATAATGTTAAAAAAAATCAGACGAGATGGTTCTTTACAGATTTTTGGCTGTTGATTACGAATCTGAAATTAATGTACATTTTTTATTGGACATGGTACGAAAAAGGGGCATTTTTGGCATAGGACTTACAGAGGCTCTTTACCTGCGTATTACTTTCTATTCTTTCAATATTTCTTTTGAATTCTAAAACGCGATACCTTAAAGAATATTATTTTTAAACTTAAAAATACTGAGTTACAACAATTGATGTTTTCAACATCCCAGATATTGTAAATTAATATCCGCTATTTAAAAGTATAATCCAAAGATTATAATTTGTACAAATTTTAAGTCTATAAGAAAGGATTATAGATTATACCCCACATTATATTTTCGCATAAATCTTAAGTTCTGTAGCTTTAATATCTTAGATAATGGTATTTTTATAATCTAGTTTTCTCAGTGCGGAGACTTATTTGTTATAGCTGAATGAAAAGATAAGAGATTATTGTAAGATATGATTTTTATAGATTTTTCATGAGTTTTCGAATGCTGTCGTCCAATTTAAAAAATTTCTATTATGTTTCTTTGTTTTAACTGAACGAAAATTTTTATCTTTTCTTTCAGTTACAACAAATAAACAAAGTAAAGGATGCAACGGAAAATTAAACGTGCAAGAATTGTAAGTCCGTCCGTCCACTTCAGTTTTTTTATAAAATTAAAAAATATTTCGCTGATAAATTACTAATCGATAGTTTTTCATATTTCCGATAAGGACCAAGAATCTTTATTGTTGATGTCTTGTCCCTACACTTTCAAAACGATTTCTTATAACAATTCGCTAGATTATACGTAGGGCCAAGCTAGTATGATAATTATATAATAAAAAAACACAGCATATAATAGGTCAGTTTTCTCGTGTTATTTCATTTAACTGTATAAATAAAACTTGGTGGTACATGGGGAAAAAGGTTTGATAGAATAATACTTTCTTATTACTTTAAATGATCGTAAATTTTATTTGCAATACAAACATATTACGTGACGTACATTTGTTATTAATCAATAGAATAAAACTAATTACAATAAAATTGCAACCGAAAATTTCAAAACTAGTGCAAAAAATAATTTTACATAATTGAATCGTGCAGGATACAAGTCAAGTTTTGTTTTTTATAATTTTTTGACTATTTTTTAAAAGTCGTTTTATTCTTAAAACTAATTTTCTCTTAGGCATGAAGAAACTGGCAATTTTAATTTTTAATTTTTAAATTCTTAACTACAATAAAATTGCAACCGTAAAGTTGAAAACTAGATCAAAAATTAATTTTTATAAAATTGAATCCTTTAAGATACAAGTCAAATTTTGTTTTGTATCATTTTCATTTCCTTTTTTCAATTTTTAAAAGTCGTTTTATTCTTAAAACTAATTTCTTCCTACGCATCATAATGCGTGCAAATTGAATTCTCTTCCTTTTAAATTTTGTCTTAAGCCTTTGAATTCTTCGAATGAAATGCTTATGACTAATTTCAGAAAGCGAAATATCGTAACGACTACTCATCAACTCCCAAATAAATGCCGGAATAGAAACACCGATAAAAGCAATTAATAGACCCTTAAACAGCTGATGAACAAGTTCGGTATCTGTCGAGTATACACTCGTATCTTTTGCACTCGAAGTTTTCACTACATCTTCTAATTTAGGATGAATGAAAGTGCTGATTGCGTAGCTTATCGTTCTAAGTTCATAAAGTTTCACTAAACCTGATTGAAAGTATAGCATATGTAATTCATCGACACGTTGAAAAAAAGGCGAATTTGGGGTCAATGCAATATGAGCGTACGCTGCTTCAAATCGATCAAAGACACAATTAATTATTTTTTTGTTAAAGTATGAATTTGGGTAACCAACAAAGATATGCATGAATTCAGGGGCGCCTATTAGGAAGCATATATTTTTGTATAGAAACAATCCATCCATGATGAATGATTCTGATTTAGCGTTTATCATCTTTCTTCGTAAACTTAAAATTGTTGAATCGACATTATGCATAACTAACTGCGCTTCACCCACAGATGGTGTGACTGGAATGAGTCCACTATTATCGATATCGACTAATGTTTGTATATCTTTCACGGGAACTTCGTTAACAACCAGTTTGACTAAGTCCCCGATTACGTCTGATGAATATATAAAAGCCTCAACGAACAAACAAATAAAAACTAATCGTCCTAAAAGAGTCTTTGAACGCAAATTTACATCTGCGCCTAAAAATGTATCCCAAACATCCATGAAGTGCAATTCCAATTCGAATATATACAATATTCGCGGTACAGTTTTCATAAGTACCGCGCTTAACAAGCTGACGATTAAAAATGCAACTCCATCCAACACAACTTTTATTTCAGATTTATACGTCACTGGCACAGCAATGCAGTTACCTAACTGTGGTAACCACGTCGTCATTAAATATTTTATTTCAAATACATTCCCAATATTGGTGTGTAATTCCACAACTCCTATACGTGTATTTTGATGGTAGACGAATCGTCTATTCTCATAGTCTTCCTTTAATTCATCTTGTCCAGATTGCTTAAGTGAGTACACTTTAAGCAACATTGACGCATTCATTGCTTTGATAACAAATCTACTAAAATGGTTGTATGTTCCTAGAATTTGAGATGCTACGCGAAGTGGGTATTTGTGTACATTCAGAAGTTTATTTGAATAAAGTGATATCACTGAATTATGTGGATGTACGATATATTCATCTTTGAAAGGATTATACTCATGTACAGTAACAATTGTATCTTCGACGGCTGTTGAGCTTAATGCATTTTGGTTGGCGGTGACGTTTAGTATCGCAACATACGGAGAAAGTAAAACCGTCCAAAAAATTCCAAAAATCCATTTATAATCAGCTTTCTTATGACTTTCCCAGAAGATGATCATATATTTTGGCATACTTCTAACGCCTCTTTTGTGGAAAACATATCCCCCGAAAAATCCAACTTTAGCGAAGTATTTTGTGTTATCTTCTACTAAGTGTGCCATGGTACCTGAGTTGTGTAAAATTACAATGAGATTTGCCCGCCCGATTGGATGCAAATACGGCCACTTTAGTTGAACTGATCTGTACGTGCTTAGTGATAGAATAGTGGCAGGAAATCCATCTACCAAACGATCAACAAATTGATTGTATTTTGAAGAGTACTTGTACAAATCATCGATAACTAAAGTGACGGGGTGGAACTCGAGATTATCCGTAATATATTGTTTTACATTTTTTAGCCATAATTCTTCACTTCTAGCCAGCCCATTTATGGCAAATACCGAACTGATGTATACTTTGAAATTCATATTTGAGATGTTAAATCTTTTTCTTTGTCAACAAACCACGATTCTGAAGATTGAGTACTGAAATACAATAATACACTGTTGATACTATGTTAAAATTAATGTTTTGTCTGTGTTGTTACCATGGAAATAGTGATTACCGATACCAAATGTAACGCTTTAAAAACTGTTATCAAGATGTGGATATTTCAATTAATGGACGATTCTTTGTTTTCAAACAATTTTTGTGACCATGAAATTTTACCGATGTTTAACATTGATTGAGTTTACTCTTGGGTGAAGAAATAAGAATAGAAAAAATAAAATCTTAAATTCGGTTATCGATAATGACGATCGTCTTGATAGAGATATGGTTGAACATGATCATGATCTATGATTTATTTTCGGGTAATTGCGGATATTGTTTTTTTAATTTTTTTATTTATTATAAAGTCCGACAAAACTAAGATTCTAGTTGACAAACCAAGAGTGCTTCGACGTAGTGATGTAGTTACTAAAATATTATTAGCCTTGAACTGTTACCAGTTGTACGTTGGATTGCTTGGTGTTGTTGCAGGCTAATATCATCTATGTTAGTTTGAAATCCGTATATGGAACCGCTGATTTATCGGATAGTGCCTTAGTGGCTCTCATGGAGTGTTTATCTGCTAATTCACATCTCTCGATACCTTTATAGGTCGGAATCCATACCAGTTTTAGCGGTTCTTCTAGATGACTATTTCTGAAAATATCGAAGATCTTGCATTTAGCGCTAATAATGAGAGGATGATTTACATTTACGAGTTTTAAACATTGGAGGACCAACAGCACACTTGGTGAGTCCTTAAGGATAACGTATCTTGAATTTTTTGCATCTGCTGCAAAATCAAGAGCCACATTCATTGCCTTAGCTTCCGTTGTAAATATTGAGGAAAATTTGCTTAAACTTCTGGTGTTGACTGAAGTGGAGTAACCATTAACGCATGCATCTACTACTGAGCGTGTGTTTTCCAAAACACCTCGATCTACGTACTACTTTATAAAAGTTTCATCAAAGAAATGTAGGTCAAGTGAAAGATTGGGATTATTACACGTTTTCAAGATCGTGTCTAATTTTAAGTCTATATTGGGTCGATGATAAATGGCCTAGTTGGAGATGTAGATTTCATTAATTTATGCAATCCATTATAATTCTACGCTTTTCAAGCCTTCTTCTTTTGTGTTTGTTGAAAAATAGGTTAATATTTCTGTAGGCCGAGCTTTTATTAGAGAGCGCTTTGGTGATATAATTGCAGCCCTGTCGTTGATCGAGCAGACTTTAGTTTCTTCAAGAATGACATTTTTAGGCGACCTATAAGCCATGGCGGTCGTTAGCGCTGTATATTGAATTTTTTCAATGGTTTCAGGCAGTGGTTTTAGGATAGTAAATGACAATCCCGTAATGGATTGTGGAACGAATGTATGCCATGTACAATACCAATAATGTTTAAGGATTTGCTCGCTACCATGTTCCATAAATATATTTTATATTTCTATGAGCTTTTTGGCACTTCATTGAGACTATCCTGATGTGCTGCATAAACGACAGTTCATAGTCAAACATCATTCCAAATCTTGCTTCCTCCACTGATCTTATTTTATGATTATTCACCGTAATAAAAGTGCTTCCAGAAAGAAGTTTTTTCTTGTTGAAATGAACTAGTTTGGTCTTTTGAAGATTTAAAGCAAGGCCCAAGATCATAAGGTTTTTACGGATTTCCTCTACTCGCTTTTCTAACAGACCTTTGTGTGAGAACTGACTAAATTTGGAAATGTTATCGGTAATACCACCAACATAAATCAGGTATAGTAGTGGACTCAACACACCCTTGTGGTACACCTTTGTACCAAAATGGAGGTTGATCCCTATTGTATTCCGTGTAAATTGATCGCTGGAAGGTCAGATGTTGTACAAAATTCAGAATGGCACATGAACATCCAATTTCTTTTAGTTTAATCAGTGGGTTGATTCGATTGATGTTCCCTTAACGCCTAGGAGAAAACAGCAAAGGTATCTGTACCTTTCCTGAAACCGTCTTCGATGGACAAGGTTATATTCGTAAAGTTATCATTAGATGGCCTTCCTTTCCTAAAGCCGAATTGTGAGGTTGGGAAAATGTTTTTGTGTTCGCAGTACCATTTTAAGTCTGTATTTGACCATTAGTTCATATATTTTGCATAAGCAAGACGTCATTGTTATAGGTCTAAGTCCGGAACGGTCTGGTTTATTGATGAAATTGTACCTAGGAGTCTTGCCAGTTGAGAAGAGATTTACTGCTCCGATGCATTAAATTAAAAATGTCCAGGAGTTCTAATTTATATTGAATTGGAATATGGCTCTGGGTAAGATAGTCCATCTAATCCGCACCCAGAATGTTTGTTTCTCGATTCAAGAACTACATTGAGTTCGACAAAATCGAATGAATATCAAAGAAGGAATTCTCGATGTTGAAAAGTTGACATCTCGAGGACTATATTATTCCAGACGGCTATAATATGATACGTACATAAAAGCAGATAATAATACCAGCGAGTATTTCGTTATCGACTCAATGGTAACTACTGAAATTTCCTCGTGGGACAATGTCTACATACCAACACATGAAGACATAAAAAAGAAGATTTTGTCGAGCACGGCAAGCAGTACTCCTCAGGAAGCGATATTGAATAGACCTGCACTAAATTTCGATTATCAGACTCTAAAAATCAGCTCCGTACTCTTTCAGCAGCGGTGTCAGTTAGATCGTGACTCAACCGGAAGTCAACGGACTATTAGTTAATGTAGTCTACGTTTAGTCAATTATGGCAACCCTACAGTGACGTGGTTAGTCATCTATTTTATTTTCAATAATGGTTCCTTAATTATCATTCCTTAATTCTCCCCCCCCCCCCACCTCCCTCCCACAAGAGACGACACTTAATAATCAATGCTTCATTCTTATTTTTATATTTTGTTCTTTTCACTGAGACGAATACGTATCCTCCTAATTTTTTTCTCTTCACTTTACGTAAATGGAACAACAACTTAGAGAAAATACGCGTATTCATTTTTCTGATTCTAGGAGAAAGACACATTGAATTTGAACACTGAAGAATCTTCAAACTTCACTGGTCCTCCCCTTAGTCTATACTACCACTACCATATTAATCCCTCTATACTATACCAGTTTCATTCCGGAAGCCTATATTTTTCTTCCCTTACCTTCCCCCACCATGGAATCCAACTTTGCGCTGATTATAGGATGTACGCATGTGTGTAGTTGAAGACACGACCATGAGTTTCTCTTTTGCATACAGTGCATGCGTGACACGTAATTGAATGGAGAGCTTGGTGTTATGGTGGGGATATAGTATAGGGGGTGGAGACGCCATCTTGCTGGAAACAACTGTATAAGATAAGGGGAGGACCACTACACTCGCATCCTTAATTTCTTCCAATCCTTCCTTTATTTTTATCCTTCATAAATAACACCGAATAATTGTTTACTTTCCATTTAATTTTTTTTTTAACCTTTAACCCTTATTCCTATTCTTTTGCATTAGCAGCAGTCCCACCAATTTTCAAAATCAGAATCAACTCTCCATTCAGTCTTTTCTTGGTATGTCGAGGTAACTTTATTTGCAACCATTATGGCAAAACGGTTCCCCTCGCCGTCCATAACAAAATCATTGATATTCCAGGAAATTACAACTTATGTTTGGAACAAAACCAGAAACGTTAAAAGCCAATCATTCACCCAAAAAGGACGAAAGATTAAAAACATTTAACAAGCTTCAGAACATAAACAAAAGTAATCAGACAAATTTAGCGTCTCAGAAGAAGAATGTCATTAATACTTTTCTTTATGTACTATGAGTGCAAAGTGAGCAAAATATAATTAATTTCTCTAGTCAACTTATGCTCAATCAATTGCCTATGCTGAGGTCGTTATGCTGACACAAGGTAATACTGATGTCATAAGCCATATCGACACGAAAATTTTGCTATCGCACCATAATGTTAGCCTGTCGCAGCGTAAAATTATTTTCAGTGGGTGGAAATTAAATATAATTCGAAACATACATTTGACTGAACATTTCATTCCAGCCACAAGAAACTTGTAGCCTTTTTTCATTATGAATTTCCTATAACATATACCATTTCACATATACCATATAGAGTTCTTTCGAGAGGTATGATTCCACTATCTATACTAGCATACGTGGAATCGACACCAAACGTTTACGAATTCTCATAGGTTTCTTTTATCGCAATTAAATCGTCTATATTTATATTAATACGTTTCAAATCATTTTGAAAAAATTTTCAAACCTTCGCACTTCGCTTTTAGCATAGATTTGTCAAATCCCGTTAATTCTATTTATTACATTCAAAAAAATATTTGAACTATCAGATCCATTAAAGATTAAAGACCAGAAATCTCCTCGAATTCTGTTATTTAATCTAAAGAAATGATGTCCGATATTATCGTTTAAATTAAACAGACTTTATACGTGATTTGAAACAATTTGATTATTTTCAATTAAACAGTTGAGATAGTTCGATTATAAAAATACGAAACGAGTTTCAGTCAATTTAGGCACAGACGCTAATCAAATTATTGCACCTCGTTTGATTTTCTCCTTTACATATATCTACGTTCCTCGTGTGAAACCAGTTACAATCTGGTAGAAGTTATTAATTCGATCATCCATAATTTAAAAATTATTGCCAATAGCATTAAAGCACTACATTTTATCGATAGGTGCAACCGGCTAAATCCGACATTGCCAAAAACGTACATGAAAGTTGACTACTTGGTGAGATTAACTTTAATTCCTAGGAATATATGTTTCCTACGAGAATATCTAGGAGTCGTTTGAAAAATACTAGTTTCTAAGAAGAATTGGGGAAACATCCATCCTCAATTGAGAAACAATTTGCATGTGGATGTACGTGAGGTTATGTGGTCATGTGTCATACTCGCAATTCTTCTGCGAAAGTAGTATATTTCGTGATCAATTTATTCATCGTCAATACGAAACAAATAGTGTTGCGTTTGATAAAACGCAGTTTCATAGTGTTTATTTCAACTATTTATTACTATTAGATTCTTGGCAGATCAACACAGAGTTATTTTTTTTTTTGCGGAAGATTTTTTCTTGATAATTGAAGCTTGGAGTAGTGGCGAGTTTGATCCTGAAATACAAGATTTGGAGAATAAGGAAATTTATGAAGTTGATTTGCTAGAATATGATTATGATGAGACACAACTTTTTGAAAACGCGTATTTTTATCCATCGGTCAAACATTTTCAAGGTACTTTTAAAATAAATCCTAACATCTCTATATCGGGGACTAAACCAATCAATTACTTTGAATATTTCTTTTATTTCCCTCTCATTGAAAGAACTATAGATGAGACGAATCGCTATGAAAGTCAGAATCAAGAAGATAGGCAATGCCATCAGAAAACTTGGTTTCCTCTTACAAAATAAGAATTTGAACGTTTTCTTGACCTTTCAATTCTAATAGACCATAATCGAACAGGTGAGTTGAAAGATTATTGGTCAAAAGATCCTCTGCTTTATACTCCAATTTTCGGTCAAATAATGTCTCGTGATAGGTTTCATTCAATCTTAAGCTATTTACATTTTCATGGTAATAAAGATACCACGGAAATCGCTCACCATCCTTTAGTGAAAATGAAACCAATAATAGATAACCTACAATATAAATTCTCAGCAGCTCTTATTCCAGGCAAAAAGCCTAGTATTATTGAAAAGACAGACTTCGATTCAAGCAGTATATTCCTTTGAAAAGGAATCGGTTGGGCACCAAACTTTTTGAATCAGTAGACCGTGAGACTGGATTCATTATGGGCTTTGTTGTCTACACTGGCGCTGATACTGATTAACAGAAGTTTGATTTGGGTGTTACTGGGGATATTGTCGCTCGTTTCTTACAACCTTATTTTTACAAGGGTCATGTCATATACATATAGATAACCGGTATAAATCTCCCATTTTGGTAGAATTTTTGCATGATCGCGATACTGGCATGTGTGGCACGGTAAAAACAAATAGGAAAGGATTACCAAAATTAGAAAATAAATTAGAGCGAGGTAAAGTTTAAGTTGCTCATAACAGATCGTGAATAAAATAAATTAAAATATGGGTGGTGTTGACAATGTAGATAGACAATTGTCTATAACCGAAACAATTAGAAAAACAATGAAGTGGTATCGCAAGTTATTTTTCCATCTTATACATCTAAGTTTATCTAATGCTCTTTCTATATATAAAATGAGAAATCAAGGACCAATGCCCTTTCCTTCATTTCGATTATCGGTTGTTAGATCATTATTGAAATTGGATAATACCAATGATAACATTTCTCGTATTGTGAGCCCTCCTATTCGATTAGTTGGTGGTCATTTTCTAAGGTTTGCTACAAGTCGAAGGTGTCACTTGTGTGCTTTAGGTAAAATTACTAGACGAACAAAATACATGTACTTTGATTGTGATATTCCTTTTTGCGTAGCCCATGTTTTCAAGAATGTCACACAAAAGAAACATTATGATAATGTCAAATAGAGATTATTAATTGTCAATTAGAGGTGAGAAGCAAGGGGACTCGCGGAAATAAAGCACCCCAACGTTAGAGGCAAGAAGACTAACGGAAATAAAGCACCCCAAAGGTATCAGAGAACTGATACATTTCTTGTGATAAAAATGCATGTTATGCATACAGATATAATTTTTGGATAAAAACAGTACAAGTAATGACGTTGACCTTGAAATGCAATTCTCAAGGTCACGGATGTCTCTTGAACATTTTCTGATATTTTTTTTCGTATTAAGCGCATCCAAATACGTCCAAAAGCACTCCTAACTCGGCAAATAAAAATTGTTACATTTAACTTCGAATTTGACCTTGAAATGAGGTTTTCAAGGTCCTGAATGTCTCCCGAACATTTTTCATGACTTCTCTCGTATTTACTGCATCCAAATACGTAGAAAAGCACTCCTAACTCGGAAAATTAAATTTTTAACATTGGATTTTAGGTTCTAGTCGGGACTGGTCGATATATCGACCACCAATTTTGTCAGGCACTCCAAAATCTATACTCTCTAATCTATAGAGAACAAAAATTTTGTAAATAATACAATAAAAATATAATGATAGAACATAAGTGTACTATTATTGTGCATATGACTGTATGTGTGTAATTAAAATATTTTAGACGCGTTGATTTATGCATTCCTCTTTTTCAATTATGAAATCTGACCCATAAAATTGTAATTTGTTCAGGTCTTGCAAAGTTTTTGCATCGCCTTCAGAAAGCAAGGTCGAATAACGAAATCCAAAATTTTCTGATCGTCCCCAAATTTCAGTAGCCGCTGCCATTTCCATAGCTCCTGACGAGCCAAAATGATTTTTTTGACATTTATTTTTATGACCTTTCATGCATAAAGCGAATTCAGGACTATCTTCTACAACTTCGATTGTACTTATAACACATTCGTGACAATATTTCGACATGACTTACAAGTCGATTACATAGCCATTCAGGACATCTATAATGCATTCTACACCAAGAAGTGAAGTGTGCCCTCTCGTCAATCAAGAACCATCAAAACTGACTGTTATGTTTATAATGTGGCGACTTCGTTTTTCCAAAGCAAGGTATGCATTTATTACTGCGCTACGAGCAATTTCCAATATTTCTTCAATTTTATTATTAGTCGACTTGCTTATAGATTTCATGTGTTTCCAAAAAGATTGATTTGAAAATAAGCGCATATTCACAATCATCCAAAACAATTCAATACCAGCAAAATGTTTACCCATTTGTAAAAATGCCATATGCATTCGACGATTTACATCGAAAACTGTAGAGTTGTCAGAATCTGCACCTTCAACTTTTATTAGAACCGACGTATTACTTAATGATAAAAATTCGGTATACCCTCCCCTTAATATCGATAATTTTTGAAATATTTCACCGCTCTCGGACTTTTTGCCATCACTTTATTTTTGTCTCACTTTATTGCTCTCGGCATATTATAGCAGATAACATATATTTCTGTGAGTAGGACATATTGAAGATATAATTATTGATATAGAAAAAAGGGTATTAAGCACAACAGTTTCTTACTTCGCTACATCAAAACATGTATTTACAAATTACACATATTACACAGCATACATTTGAAATGAATAAATACTGTCAAATTAGTGCAACAAATAATTTTACAAAACTGATAATTCAATGTAGATCACACAATTCAAGTTTTGTTTTTTAATATTTTCCATTTCCGTTTAATAAAAACTATTTTTCTCTAACGCCTCTTGATACGAGTCATTTGTGTTTTAAATTTTGCCTTTAATCCCTGAGTTTCACGGAAGACATATTGCTGAGTAATTTCAGAAAGCGAAATATCATAACGATTACATATCAACTCGCAAACAAAAGCAGGAATTGAAACGCTGACAAAAATAATTAATAAACAAATCAGTAACTGATGAATAAGTTCAGTATCTGAATCATATTTATTTTGTGCACTTTTACTCGAAATCTTTTCTAAATCTTCTAATTTAGGACGAATGAACGTTTCGATTGCAAAAGTCGATTTTCTAAGGATCTCAGAATTATATAAACCAGATTCGAGGTATAATAGGCGTAATTCATCAATACGTTTTAAAAAGGGGGAATTTGGAGTCAATGCAATATGTTCAAGGATAGTTTCAGATCGTAGAAAAATACTTTTCATTATTTTTTTGTTAAAGAACGAGTTTGGGAACTGTATAAAAATTGGGATGTTAATATTGTGTTCTATTAATAAACATACATTTCTGTATCTGTACAACCAATCCATGACAGATGACTCATTCTTGCTGATTATCGACTTTCTTTCTAAACTTACAAGTACAGAATCATTCTCATAAGGACCTATGTCCTTGATTGTGTAATTAGACATTTGGACCGGAATGAGCCCACTCTTATCGACATCCTCCAAATTTTCTAAATCTTTCTCCAGAACTTCATTAACGCCTAGTTTAATTATGTGTCCAAATACTTCTGTTGAATATATAAAAGCCTCGAAAAGCAAACAAATGAACACTATCCATCCTATAAGTGTCTTCGAATTCCAAGATGCATCTATACCTAGAAATGTGTCCCATACATCCATGAAGTGCCATTCATTTTCCGATAAATTCAATATTCTCGGTGCAATCTTTATAAATACTGCGATTAACAAACTGACAATTAGAAACGAAATCCCGTTAAACGCAACTTTAATTTCAGATGTATACGACAATGGTACAGCAATACAAGGACCTAAGCGCGGTATCCATGTCGTCATTAAAAATGCTACTTCAAATACATTCCCATCGTCGGGGTGCAGTGACATAACGCTTCCGTATTCAGTTTGATGGTAGTCGAATCGTCGGTCCTTAAAGTCCTTTTCAAATTGTTCGTATGAAGATTGCGCCATTGTGTACACTGTAAGCACTGGTGTTGCATTCATTGCATTGATCACGTATTTGCTAAACCCGGTATATGATCTCTGAACAAAAGATGCTATTCTAATTGGATAACCGTGTATATTCAAAAATTTATTTGGATAAAGCGACATCACTGAATTATGTGGATGTACGATATATTCATCTTTGAAAGGATTATACTCATGGGTAGTAACAATTGTATCTTCGACGGCTGTTGAGCTTATTGCGTTTTGGTTGGCGGTGACGTTTAGTATCGCAACATACGGAGAAAGAAAAACTGTCCAAAAAATTCTAAAAAGCCATTTATAATCAGCTTTCTTATGACTTTCCCAGAAGACGATCATATATTTTGGCATACTTCTAACGCCTCTTTTGTGAGAAGCATATCCACCGAAATATCCAATTTTGCCGAAGTATTTTATGTTATCGTCCACTAAACGGTCCATGGTAGCTGAATTGTGTAAAATTACAATGAGATTTGCCCGCCCGAATGGATGCAAATACGGCCATTTAAGTTGAACGAATCTGTGCCTTCTTAGTGATAGAATAGTCGCAGGAAATCCATCTACGAAACGATCAACAAATTGATTGTATTTTGAAGAGTACTTCTCGTAAAAATCATCGATAACTAAAGTGACGGGGTGTAACTCGTGATTATCCGAAATATATTGTTTTAAATTTTTCAGCCATAATTCGTCAGTTCTAGCAAGCCCAATTGTAGCAAATACCCAACTGATGTATACTTTAAGATTCATATTTTAGGTGTTAAATCATTTTATTTGTCGACAAACCACGATTCTGAAGATTGAGTACCGAAATGCAATAATACACTGTTGATACCATGTTAAAAGTTAATGTTTAGTCCGTATTGTTACCACGGAAGCAGTGATTACCGATGCTAAAAGTAGCACTTTAACAAAATTTTTATCAAGATGTCGATATTTCCATTAATGGACTATTCCTTGTTTTCAAACGTATTTTATGACCATGAAATTTTACCGATGTTTAACATTGATTGAGTTTGCTCTTGGTTGAAGAAATATTAATAGAAAAAATAAAATGACGTATTCGGTTATCGATGATGACGATCTTTCTGACGGAGTGATGGTTGAACATGATAATGATGGATGATTTATTTTCATCTCAATGTTTTACGGATATTACTTATCGCATTTTTGTATTATAACTGGGAGGCAATTCTTAAAAAACAATTTCTTATTAAACGCAATTATGATTGTATAAAACAACATTTCGAAATCCGTTTTACCGATTGGTTACACTATTCATAATTATGAAAAATGCTTTAAACCAAAAATGAATCTAAGGATATATGAAAAAAAAGTTGAGTTTTATCTTTAACGACTTACTTGCACTTGCTTTTATAATACAATAAGAATGCAACATTTAGAAGCACATTAATGAAAAAGGCCAAAAGATTAAAATCATTCAAAAAGCTGCAGAAAATAAACAAAAGTAATGAGTCAAATTTCATCTCCCTGAAGAATACTATCAGTGAAAAGTGAACAAAATATCATTAATTTCTTTCCTCAGCAGATGCTCAAACAATCTTCCCCTGAATAGTAGTCAGAGGCAATTTTTCAAATATCTCAAAATAATTGAATGTCCTATTTCGAATCTCAGTCTTCGTATTCAATGAATCAATATGGCATATTTTATTGCAACAATCGCAAAAAAAAAAATAATGCTCACGTGTCTCTTTCTATTAACCGTGGACTTTGTCAAATGATATAATTTTCTTATTAGTTTTGTATTATAAACATCGACATGCATAAAAACGTACGAATATTGAAATTTTCGCCCGTGCTTTCGTTTAAGGATCAATATTCCCAAGCTACAAAATAGTCATGTGCAAATCATGGCTAAATTGGATTATCCTCAATTTAAGATCACCACCGTTTTAAAAGAATGAGAAAGTAAAAGAATACTGACAAAGGTCGGTAACAAGGGATATTTTTACGTTTTTTAAATTTTCTTCCTCTACTTTATTTCCAAAATTCCAAAATGTGAAACAACATTTATTGATTCCTTAACTATTGACGGAGAATTATACCATATAATATATCACAATCAGTATTTTCAGAAAATCATTCTGTCGGAAAATATTGAGAAATGTGGTAATATCGATAATCAATATATCGACCTATAAGTTTATTCGACTTTGAAGACATAATTTTGGTTATAGACTTGGTAAATTTGATCAAGGTATTCTGACTTTAGTTTGATCGAAAGGACTTCTCTTGCTGATTGGGATGTTTCCGTTTCCACTTTCTAATACTTCAATATCCATCACCTTACATAACCTCAAATTTACCGTAGTTTTACAATGGAATCGTTACTTTAAATATTTCTGGGTAGCAAAATAGATATATAATAAAATTGATTACACGAAAACAACTTTTTGTCCTAGTAATATTAGTTATCGAATGTTTTATGTTACAATATTCTGAGTTGTAAATGTAGCACATAGTCAACCACAAATTTTCGCATTGTTAATTCTACTATTATATGTCGAGGTCATTTCTACCTTTTTCCGATGGTTTTATGAGACATTTTCTCTTTTTGTGTATCTAACTGCATCGTTTTTAGCTTAAAAAATACTTTGGAAATGATACTTCGTTGTCAAAGGCAAAATCAGTATCGGGCAGTGTTATGTGCGATAGATATGAAACTCGTAATTTTACTGACCCAGAAACCAACATGGTTTTTCTTCTTTCATATTGGTAAAGTACGTACTTCATTTACGATTGATAGAAACTGATAGAAAAAGACAGAAAAAGGTAAAACCAAGTGTAAGGTTCTATCATTTTAAATATACCGGAACCATCGAAGAAATGAAACAGAAGTATGTTCTTATATGATTCCATTGTCCACTTTCATTGTTTTTTTAATATTGCCTCATTAGAAATGAAAATGCTATCTATGGTTCTAAAGTACATTGCTAAAGTTTCTATTCATTGCTGCTGGTTTGAAATCATTACTGTAACTATAGGTATACAGAATACTTGTAGCCTTAAATGATAAATATTTTCCATAGGAAAATGGAATATTGGCACCAAAATAGTACCGAAAAATTAAAAAGCACATATATTAAAAGTTCCAATTTGAAATGTAATATTAGCAACTTTAACATTTAAACATTACAACAATTTTACAGCAATTCTTAACATATTGACTACTAATTTGGGTGCGGGTTGAAAAACCGACAATAAAAAAACTGACAGTTCAAAAAAATGACTGTCCTCCTGATGATGTGTCTATTTTTTTATGTGTCGACTTTTTGACTGTTGGTTTTTTTAATGTCGGCTTTATGACTGTCAGTTTTTTGACCTTTCGGCTTTTTGATTTGTCGGTTTGTCGACCCGCACCCATTAATTTCATTTACTATATTTTTAAATTTTACTATGTGAACTAGGAGAAATTTGTTTAGTTAGAAAATTGTAATTTTGTGTTACAACGTGAAGTTTATAAATTTTACGGAATGTATGTAAACTTATTTTGGAGAATTGGAGGTAATCTGGAGAGAATGCTTATGTCAATTTACCGATTATTAAATGCCTATGAGAAAGCCGTCAGTCGGTCGACACTTGCGAGTAGGATTCGTGCCCCTTATGCGACATCTTTCTGAAACATGGTCATTTAAATGGATTTGACGATTTCCAAGTGAAGGAATGGAAATAATCATAAAAACGACATAATTTTGCAGTACGTTATGCGTAATGTTATGAAAATTGCTAACATCTATACGCATTATGTTGTTTTCAAACTTTCGTACCACGTGCTCTAAGGCAGAAAATACATATATATGGTAGCACGTCTTTATTTCACGGACAAATGATCACACGTCAAATTATCACATTGATAAAGTATCACATCGACAAAAATCAGACATTTAAATATTTTCTTGATTAAAAAAATTATATTTATATTACTTCCTCATATTTAAATGACCTTAATTTATATTTTCATTGACAGTATTGCAAAATATCATATATTTATGTACAGTAGTCCTCCCCTTGTTTTAACTCCCCTTATTTTAACTTTTGTCCGTCCGTTATTTTAACTTTTTCCCCTCATGAGTTCCCCCACCATTTCCTATACGCTTGTAGTAGCAGCCACGTAAGAGTATACGGACTGCTGTTTGCGCTTGCGCTTCCAGGTGAAGAAAGACGTCTCTCATACTGCCAGAGGATGAGGGAAAGCGTTAAATTAAGGGAAGAAGTCTTCCTTGACTCGAATGGTTAAAATATGGGGAGGGCAACTGTATTATGATGTCTAAAAGATCACGTTGAAAATATTGTTAAAATAATATTTTGAAAATCTATAATATTTTGTTTACGATTTCCACATATGTTTATAGATTTATTTTCCGCGAACAAAATTTTCCTGTGCAGCCACACTTAGGTTAGGTTAGGGTATTTTTAGGGCACGAATATGCTTTTACTGTACGAATAAACATAGTGATATTGTTGTTTATGATTATTAGTTCATGTGATATTTTGGCGTGTGATCAATTGTCATGTGATTAGTTGTCATGTGAAATAACGTAGAGCCATATATATATATATATATATCCCAGTTATATTTTTCCGTTATTTTGTTTATTTATTACCACGTGGGCAGAATCGGCATCGCTTTTATATAAAAACTAGGAAAATACACAACGTTAAATTGCAAATGATCGTATTTACAACAGTAGGTGACGCGCGTGTGTATTTCCTACTTTCGAATAGTAAAATGTAATATTATTTTGCTTTAAAATGTACCATTGAAGAAGTAATACTTACAATGTTAAATGGATTTTTTGCGACTTAAATAAAAAGTACCATGAAAATAGTACATTTTATAATGCGAATATTAATAAATACTATCTTTATGCGAACTATTCCAAAAATAATATTAAATTGTCCAACTTTTCTTTTCTACTAATCTATTCTTTTTAATTGTTAGATATTATTAGTTAGTTATATTCCTATTCATGGAGCTATGAAAATATTTCATGCAAACAGATTAAAAAGTTTTGTTGCAATGACTAAGATTTGAATACATGATAAAATACATTTATAAAATACTGTTTAATGGTTATTACAGAATTAACATTTTTCATCACATTAAACATTCCTGAAATTTGGTACTTCAAATATGAAATTTGGAATCTTAGAAAATTGAAAAAGCTACATCAGTTTTTTTATATTTAGCTTGCAGCATATTCGTGAAGTGAAATAAAAGCAAAACCAGAAGTAAATCCAATTGTATATAGCTTTGCTGTTGGATTCACAATTTACGACCCCAGTACTCACTCAGTTTCATTTGCAACAACTTTCTGCGTTCCGGTCCAGAATCTTGGACACGCCATTTCCAATTTTGAAAATCCGACATCAAATTCCCTGAAATCTCCTCCAAACTTTATACTAAATTTCAGGCATTTTCAATGCGATAAAAAATTATGCTTCAGAGTATTGCAGTTTTTTTCCAGATGATCGAAATATATATTTGGTGTTAAACTATTCCCAGCTTTTTGTGTCTGAGATAGGCCATAATTCATATAATCAAAAAAGGTGGTATACTTTAAGTTCATATCCGTTAAACTTAAAAAACAAATGTTAAAAATAAGATTCAGGGGAAAAATCTAAATATTATAACACGGACCTTATTAAAAAATGGTTACCCGATGCAGTTTATCAATGGATGTGTCAGTATTAAAATTCATAAATTTTATAACTCGTTAGAAAAACATAAAGAAGACAATGACACCGTCATTAAAAAAAAACTTTATCAATTGCGTATGTAACAGTTATCACTAAAAAATTCAAAATAGAGAACATAAGTGTGGTATCTAAACTTATATGTAAAAATATATGACATATGAAGCCATACAAAGATAAACTACCACTGCAAAATAAAACTACAATAAGTGTAATGTGGTTTATCAGATTCCAATTCTTCAATGTGATAAATCTTATATCGGACAAACAGAAAGAAAACTTCAGACTAGAATTCAAGAGGGTAAAATAAATATATATCCAAAACAGCACATGGATTTAACTATACATCGATTAGATACAATTTTGATTACGAAAATGTTATTAAAAAAATTATATTAAACGATTAAAACAAACTCAGTATACATTAGATTTGAGAAATCAAACTTACTTGAAATCTATAACTCATTATTATAAAAAATATTTAAATAATTGGTTGTATTTAGTATTCGCGAACGGACGGAATTGGCGAAAATGTTAAAATTTTCTAATTATTTTTAAACACTTTTTACTATGGTGACCGACATTATACGCGAATATATTTCATTATTATTTAAATATAAATTTGGTATGGTATACCATTATAAAAATTATGTTAGAAAACAAGAAAGTAATAAATGAATGATTTTCTAATCATATTTCGAAGGCCATTAAATATATTACTATTTGTAAATACGAACATTTTACTTTAAGTATATTTTACTATATTCATATTACCATTAAAATATTATCAAATTATTCTCATAATTTTATTAAACATATAATATTATGCTTTTTTGTAAGAACAAATTATTTCGAGTTTAAAAGAGGGTGAAATCTTCCTCTACTCCTAATTATGAAAGTAATCTCATTGGATTAAGTTAACAATGCATTGTCGGAGGACTTTTCCTCGGGTTACACCATAAATGAATTTCCCTTCCATCTGCCATTTATCGAAGAACTTAAGTAGCACAATCAACTAAGATGTCTATAAACTAGGATAATCGATGCTAATGGTTATAATGGAACAATCAACACTTTCAAGTAAAGGGTACTCAATTGCCTAAGAGTTTACATGACCAATTAGAAGTGACAATTGATATTCTCAACTTTTCAGTCAATAAGTCATGGACAATTAACTAAAACTAGTAGAAACTTTCCTATTGAATTAAAATAAAGGAGTTACTAATACGTTTACATAAAATTATTAATTGAGAATCAAGAAAATTTTGTATAAAAATTATAAAGAACTGGGTAATTTAAAAACTGAAAATAAAACACGCGTTTCACCAACATATTTTTATATATTACATTTGCTGTTTCCTCCAGTCTTAGCAAATATTTTTTTATCGGAGTTTCTACGTTTTGAATGTAATGTCGTGTACTAAG
The DNA here is from genome assembly GCA_030407085.1 of Trichopria drosophilae. Taxonomy (NCBI): domain Eukaryota; kingdom Metazoa; phylum Arthropoda; class Insecta; order Hymenoptera; family Diapriidae; genus Trichopria; species Trichopria drosophilae. The sequence goes on along the minus strand of CM059583.1, from coordinate 188,201,530 downwards.
AATATCGCCAATAAATGTGTTTGTTGTATCAATTAGCTCCAATCAGTAACACGCAATGTTCAAGCTGGGATATATTCTGGCGTCAGAGCCAACACTTTCATTTTACATTCACATTCCATTTATATTTCATCTCTCTTGCCAGTGAGAAGAATTCCTTAAATGATATTAGTTAATAACAATACTGTATTAATAAATAAATTTGTTTAGTTCCTATTTTGTATACACTGTAAAAAAAAGTCTTAAAATTGTTACATTTAAAATGGTCTTAAAATAAGCCAATGTATAAGGCATAAGTATTATCCTTTTATAATTGGTCTTGTTTTTGTTACATCTTAATTTAAAACTTATTTTTTACTGTCTATGTTTCAATTCCTAACACTTCAATACAGAAGTAATTTTTGTTTTGATTTCGACAATTTCAAATTTTCAATAATTTTCAGATTCTACATGTACAAATATTTTATATTTTATTGTTGTTACTCGTATGTTTTTCTTCTGTTCGATAATTATCATTAATTGAGGCATGCGTCTAATTACTCCTTGCTTTTATATCAATATTTTATGACATCATTCCAATGCTTATTATTCATGTCGTAACCTTAACCCGTGCTAGCATTTCTTAAAAGTGGCAGGCGATCTTCTTAACGTCTCCATTAATCAATGGCCTTTTGCATAGTGATCTATATTTATAAAATGAAAACGAAAACTGAAAATTTTCTTCATTAGATTTGACGTAAGCAGATTTACGAAACCATAACACTAATATCATTCGTATTGCGCAAAACGTGATACTAATACACTCTAAAAAAAGTTACTATACTTAATCTTTGATTGAAGTTTTCAAGATATCAATTTTTTATTTTTTTTTTCGAAATAGCTTCATTTCTTACATAGGTTATAATTTGGAGCAAAAAAATGTTAGATTGGGTCACACGAAATGTGACCTCAACACATTTTTTAATATGTTCAGTAATGTTACTGGGAAAAACAAGTAAAAAAATATCGATTGTTTTGTTTAAGCACAATAAAAAGAAAACTGTAAAAATTAAGATCTACTTTCATGCCTTGCAAAAGTAGAAACATATAAGTATTGTCATCGTTGAAAAAAAATACATGAATAAAAAGTCGCATCACTTTTAATTGTTCAATATATAAACTTGTAGTTAGGAAATGACTTGATCGACCGAATCGACTTAGCAGCCTCTTAAGTGTTCTAAGAAATGGCATAAAAGATTACGTTTTAGGTTTGTCACGTCGATAAATCATTAATGCTGTAGGATCAAACGAGCTTCTACAGATTGGACTTTGACTTTGAAAATACGTGCGAAGTGGACCTTGACGTAACACATAAGCTGATTTATTATTAATCCTATTTTCAGTATTGATTTTACTTCGAGTTCAAACATTCACTCTCTGATTATATGAAGCCGACCTAGACATTCACGTGCGCATATTTATCCGTTCACGTCAAAATCACCAATGACGCCCTTGTTATAGTATTTTAACTTCGTTAAGCATGTGCTCTGGTAAATGACAGTTTAATTTCAATGGAGATGACGAACACGCATATTACTGAAGTTGTAGTGTAATGCCTCGTCATGTGGAAGATGCAAAAGTGTTATCGATCTGGTAATTCAAAAAAAGGAAAGAAATCTCATGTACAATTAACATTTGGTTCTGATCAAGTAAACGAACAATAATTCAGAATGATTGAAAGTGTTCATTTCTTAACTTCTTTGTTGACCTTTGCGAATACTTCCCTGTTGTCAGTAATTCTAAATCCTATTACAAGAATCGAGTAACTTCTTCCTGAATGCTTCTCAACGGTTCAAGATGAAAGTTTAAAGCCGATACTCTACTATTCATACCGATCTTCAAGGGTGAGGACGTATTAAAAAATCGCACTTCAGAGAAAATTTCCATATGATTTCTTGGTTTAAAAACAGTTGAAATTATAGCTTCCACCTTTCGAGATAAGCATATGTTTGTATTTTAGGTTTTAAATGTCAATATTTGTTTAAAGAGTGATAACAAAAATCAGAATGATTAACGGCACATTCGAGCGTGACGGGAAAAATCGATGTTCTGTTTTTTGCATTTTTACACATAAAATTGACATCCCATAGTGCTGACCAAAATTAGAATGGTGCTAACTTTGATTTTTCAACTTGAAATACTTTAAGAACGTGTTTCTTTAAACGACATGTTTCAGAACATTGCACCTGACACAGATGATTTCTCAAAAACGGCCTGGCGTATCGACTTGAAATTTTAACAATATTTAGCCCTAGCGTGGCTATCGCTCGTAGCTCAAAGATGTTGATATCTTATTTCTAACCTTTAATTTCGCATGATTCATGATGCAGAAAAGAGTTTTTTTTTTCTTTTTTCGAAAAACGCTGCTATTTTGTTAATTTTTCATAAAATAAAAAAGTTGAGGTACGGAACATAAGGACAATAACATAAATTAATAATCTTTTCTGTTTCAGATCACCAGGAGCGGTGGAATCACCCGCGCCAGCAGACAAAATTTTGTTTTCATATTCAAACATTATTTTCTAAATAAATAAATACATTTTTTATTGTATTGGATTATACAATTCAGGCGCGCCTGATTGCCGCCTAAACAGGACCTGATCAGTTTTCTGGCTGTTTCTACAAGTTCTTAACGGCGAAAGAAATGAGTTAGAAAAGGATTATACAACATGAAATTTTTTTATGATCTTTCGAGTAAAAATATTAAATTTACGTATAACCCAGGGACTTCCGTTTCAAACAGTGCGGTTTCAACTGATTTCTCGTTTTTATTAGCTACCTATACCAGAGTTCTGTATATACTAATAGTTTCTTACTTTTAAGAGCTTTTTTCATATATTTTTGTTTGTATATTTAGAGGGTACATACAGATTTTAAAAATTAAATTAAATTTTGTACCCTCAATTTATTTATATTTCTAAACATTAATATTTTTACTCGAAACATCAATAAAAAATACACAAAATATATGTCGCATAATATTTTTCTAATTTATTTCCTTCTCCGTAAAAATAAAGATAATCAATCAAATAAGAAATCTAAAATATATCCAAGTCTCTTCAAGCCCATATAAGTGCAATTAAAATAAAAAATTTTATAAAAAAAAAAGTTGCCCGCTTGACATGGAACATCCCATATATTCTCCAATTCTAATTGGACAGAAAAGTTTCTAGCATTGTCAGAAGAATCGCAAAAAAATATATAAAAAAAGGGTTCAAATATTTCATGTTAATGTCACAAAATGTTGAATTAAACGTTTCGGTATTCTAATCACGTAAATACCTAGAAGTAATTTTCATATACCAATTGCTTAATTCTATAAGATTAAAAACAAGCATATATGTAATATGATGAATCTTAGAATTCAACAAAAAATCACAAGTGCATATATCTGAAACAAAATCAAGTTACTTGTCTTAATTCGTCAAACTCAACGATACTTAAGAGTTTCAAGAAGTCTAATATCACAAAAATAACTAATCGTATGCAGAATTTACAAGAGTTTTCCTACTGCTGTCAATAATGTTAAACGTGTTTTACGATTTAAAATAAAACTACGCACTGACTGTCTAAAAAAAATGTGAAAGATCTGACATCTGAGGTATGTCACCAAACTTGTTTAAGAAAAGAACTTAAAATCGTACCGTTATTACTGCGAGAAGGATGCACTCTTCGGCCATTTACCCTAGAAGTGAAGACGAATTTAATTAATATAATAAATAATAACAAATTTAAAGAAGAAATAATAATGCGAAATAAACAAAAAATATTGCACGCATTGCATTCAACCTATTAATACCGAAATTAACCGAAATTTCGGGTTGCTTTTAGCCTTATAATTTCTTATGAAAGTGTAGTAGGGTCTTATAATGTAAATTTTTATAGGTGCAGCGTTCGCTCTTTCTGAATCCGTCAGAATAAGAAAAAATAAGAAAATATCGATTAATCAGCATTAAAAACAACGATGCTATTTTTGCCCTATAAACCAGGTTGAAACTGTACAAAAAGTGGCCACCCGCATAAAAATAAAAAAGACTTTAGAAGATCTCAAAAAAATCTTTATTAAAAATGTCACTATTCAAGATGTATTTGAGAACTTTTTAAGACTTTTAAACTACTAGCCTATCAAAATCTTTTTGAGATCTTTTTTTTTTATCTTTTTCGGATATGAAGAAAAATATTTGTAATAAAATGCTGAATTCTCTTATTTTTTACCAAAATTAATTATTGAAGATGAATTTTAAAGTAATTACTTTTTCTACTTGCTTTCGGGTCTGATTTCTAAAACTTCACTTTATAATATGGGGTCAATATTTACAACGAGTCGAAGATGAGACATAAACACATAGTAGGCGTTAATACGATTCATGTCATGAAAACAGAAAGTTTCATATTACGAAAATTCAATATTTACAACACAAATCGAAGACCAGAGATTTCCAGAGTTGTTTTTCGAAGCGCTGACAATTTTTGAGAAATGAAACTGTGACAGAGAAATGAAAATTTGTCATCTTTCAGAAAGCATGAAAAGCGCTACAATTTGACGTGTCTTAGACAAAAATTTATACATTTTCTTTTACCTATACACATTATAATTTCTGCAATACAAAGTATTACAAATAATGAAGTTGACTACCGGAAGACCGGAAATCCAGTAAACTGTGTAATCACCTTAAATATCATCTTCGATAATTAATTTTGGTAAAAAATAAGAGAATTCGGCATTTTATTATAAATTTTTTTTGTTCATATCCGAAAAATATTAAAAAAAGATCTTGAAAAGATCTCAAAAAGATCTCGATAAGATTAATAAAATTATGTTTTCGTAAAATCATACTGTGAAAAGAAAGTCTTAAAAAGATCTAAAAAAAATAGGACAAATTTTTCTTAAAGATCTCAAAAAGATTTTGATAAACTAGTAGTTTATTGAAGTCTTAAAAAGTTCTCAAATACATCTTGAATAGTGACATTTTTAAGAAAGATCTTTTTGAGATCTTCTAAAGTCTTTTTTATTTTTACGCGGGCAGTTTATGTCCATAATTGATGTTCATATTCTGTTGCTATAAAACGGCTTAAAGTTAGCCAGTTTATAAATGTAATTGGGTTCCATAATCTGTTACTGAAAACTAGTGTAAAATGTGCCAGAAAATAGCAAGTTTCTATAATATTGATATTTTAAACTGGAAAAACGTAGTTGCTGTCCAATTTGACAACATTCTTTATACAACTTTATTCTGAGTTAAAAGTTCAGGGAGATAATATATTCAATATTTTTTTAGTTTTTGAGAGTCTGGCACAACTCGAGGCCTGGTTATAATATCGGTTTCGTGGAAAATTAGAGATGTAACGATGGTAAACTTTGATATTTTTTTGTCCTTCTTGGCGCTTTCAGTTCTTTTCACAATACAATTTATTGTTACATGTTTTCTGTCATTCATCAACTTGAAAAAGGATGGCTCATAATTTTATTTAGCTGGAAAAAGTATTACCACGAAATAATATAACAATATAATTCAAAAATCCCTCTTGTAGGGACTATGCGAAGCAGATACCTATGCCCAGCCCCCCAAAAAAAATTCTAGTAACTGTCGGAAATTTTCAATAATTTCGACGAGTTCATTGCCATTTATTGGCCAGATTATGGCCAGATTATGGCCAGATTATGGCTAGTTAAACGTTACTTATTCATAGGAAAACTGTCCAGAAAATATGACCAATATAGGCCCAGCCGCCAGAAAAATGGCTGGTAACTTGCCAGAAAATGCTCATATTTTCTACTAGGTCAATGACTATATTCATAATGTACCTATGCTGTGTTAATTAGGTATATATTAGACAAAATAAAGAGAAGAAAAGTTTTGCATTTATAAGTTATTAGGGTTATGAATTTTCCCAAGACAAAGTCAAAAGATCAAGCTGGATCATGTGATGAAAAGCGTAAGATTTTGTTTTTTTTTTTGGTTAAATAAAAATGTTAAAATGGTAGAAATTAAGGGTGCCTTAATCATTTGCGATATAGTACTTTTTCCAAACAATTTTTGATGAATTTGAAGTAGTTTTTATACGATTTATCCGCTTTTTTTGGTTATTACATAGGATGTTGAAATATCAAAATTCATGCATATAGTCTGTAAAATTATTGTCATTTTTTTTAATAATTAACAAACAAAATATAAAAAATTGTCACTTTTAGATAAAAACGCATTATTGACGAACCTTTGAGAGATAATATTACAGAACTGGGTACTCGGGGGTTTTCGTAGTCGTTGATAATCTAACCGTGGATTTTTAAAATTTAAAATGTCGCATCCATGATGGTCAACCAAAAGTGAAAAATTACCCGATTTTGATGAAACTGGATACTCGGAGATTTTTGGGGTCGTTGATCGCGAATCTGATCTCAGATTTATATATTTAAAATTCCGAGTACATAGAGTACCCAGTTTTATATCGATCACGTAAATTTTCACAATTTCCTTTGGTTATCTTGCATACGCAGTTTCGAATTTTCAAAATCTGACTTCATATTAGTAATCAGCGACCACGAAAACCACGAATTGACATTTTACAGCAAAATTCTGTCTTACATTTCACCAAAGATAATAAATATGACGCGTATTTAATATACCTATGATTATTCCCAATTTGGGTTAGCAGCTTGTAATATTAGGAGCACCGAAAGCAAATTATGTAGTTGTGACTTCTGTAATTTAATGAAAAAGCGAGAACACATTAAATTCGTAAAAATTAAACCAATAACACAAGAAAAGAAAAAAAGTATGTGCCGATTAGACATATTTTAAGGAAAACCACATTTTTTTTTGTACGCACAATTTGGAGGAGAACGATTTATCTACAAAGGAACAGAACACCTAGTTTGTCATTAAATTAAACATATTTAAAGTCCAAAAAAATTAATTATGAATGAGACGAGGTAGAATTTAATATAATAACTTAATATTTATGTAAAATGCAATTTGAATATTTTCATCTCTGATTAGTTGCTTTTTCTCAGAAACATTCGAAAGCCAGTAGAAATTTCTTTAAATTTTAACCCTCAATCAATATTTAAAAAAAGAAAAACTTTTTCTGCTGAAGATGTATAAAAAATTTGAACAGATCGTCGCCTTTCAACGCGTACACAGAATGGCAACTCTCTTTCGTATTGCTACAAATAAAAGAAAGCTCTTTGATGCAAATTTAAAAAAAGTAAAAAAATTTCAATCATACACAATTGATTCTTATTTCAGTGTTAAAGAATGTATTGTCACCAAATCTACGAGTAATTCTACCCGTTTTCTTAATCAATTAATCGAAATAATATCTATTTATTACATTTTCATACAAAATTATTTTTTAAAGCAAAAAGATACTTTTTTTAAAAATGGTTCGTCGAATTCTATTTTTGAGCACCAATATGGCAAACTCAAAATGATGAATATTTCAAATATTTCTTGAATTTTAGCTTCAAAAATGTCATACACCAAACTTACGTGAAGCTTCGATTCTTACAATAAAAGTGAAGAAGAACCAGTCACATGTTTTCAACTTGGAAAACCATTCGACAGAATTTTACAAATAAAATATTCACATTTTATTGAACAAAATGTAACAAATGCATACATAATAAATAATGATAATATCAAACTGTTATAAAAAACCCAAACGTGTATGCTTTAATCATTTTCTTTTCTATTCAACATTTTGTAAGTCTATTGCAATATAAATTAGTTAGATCATTCGAGTTATTTCATTCTTATACGGTTCGTTTAGAAACATTACATGGCTGCATTGTTTTTATTGACCAATCGACCCGTAATAAATGCAAAGATTCATAAATGTTCCAGAATCAGTGAACTATTACGTCTGCTTTCATTACCCTTTTTCAACGAGTCCAGGTCACGATTAGATAATGACGGCGTCATAAATGTCTCGTCCAGAAGCCGCATCGGATGTGCAGGTCTATATAAACCTCATAAGACTCTGAACTCCACTTTCCTGCACGTGCACTTAAATATCACTTTGAATTATCGTACACACGCTGGATTTAATAGTTTTACTGCATTTTTAGTTTTATCAACATAATAATAAACATTTGTATTTCTGATGTTACTGTACATGTTACATGTTCCGGAAAAACATTTTTTGGCCGTATATTTTATCTTCGACGATCAAAATATTTAGACCAACTACAAAACTGTCAAAAAAATTTTTTCGGTGGCATCCTTCTTTTAACAAAAACTTTTTGTCTATTAAGTTTTGTAGCGTGTGCTTGAAAAACTGTAGATTTTACTGGAACGATTCTAAGGACAAAAAATATAAATATTGAGGATTCAACAATATTTTTTAATCGTAATTCTTTATCATTTCTATGAAGTGAAGAATAGCTGACAAATCCTAGGATTTCATTTTAAAAAAATGTACTATTTCTTGTCTTTCAAAAATATATTTTGAGAAAAATTCAGTAATTCTTTGTGAATGTTCAATCACAACTCCCTTTCTTTCTCGCTTAATCTCACAATGAAAAATGAAGATTTAAGAAACTCAGCAATCAGAATTGGACTACAAGTTTTAATTCATTCCTATTCGTGCATTGAATCCGACAAAATGCATTAAAATGAATTCAATTCTTAAACAATTTAATACATTTCTATAGTCAAACTTATGAATAGTCAATATCAATAATTATATTGGCTGCCAATGAAGCAACAAATACTTGAATGACAAATTAATTCACGAAAATAATTTAATGTTTGAATCCAAAATGATGATTCATTTTTTTTTCACATGTTTTAATACGATTTATCTTAAACACATTAAACTAATTTCTTTGAGAATATTATTTATGGATTCGGATTTTTGGACATAAAAGTTTTTGTACTCAGAAATGTGGATTGAAACGCATTAACGAGGGATAATTAAAAATAGAAATTTCATTATTCGAAAATTTGAATTTAAATACACTAATGGTTGATTTTTTCGAGACTGTCAATAACATTACTTTTAGATGATGATTGATTGAAAAACAAATTTTCTTATTCGAAAATTTGGATAGACACGCATTAACTGTTTTTAAAGAATATTATTTTGGAAGTCACATGGATTCCAAATTCCTGATAACGAATAAAAATGCATTTAGAGCCTGTGTGAATCAGACTCTAATTTGCATGGTTTAAAAATTGATGCTTATGAATAAATAAAAATTCAATGCGAATAAAAATGGTTTCGTTTTTCCCAAAGTATGAATTCAAATTTCTGCTTACTAGGAAATACTGAATTATAGAGTTTCAATATATTAAATTGACAGAGTAACAACATGCTTTAACAACCAAAAATTCAAAAACGTTTGTTTAATATAATTCCTTATAGGATGAAAGATTGAAAACCTACAAGGAAGTGAAGGAAACGTAACCTACCATTTCGTGGTTCAAATTTCGCAGTTGTTTCTTGTCATTTCTATCTAAAATTTAAGTTTTATATACTTATATAATAAAATAAAAGATATTATTTCTCTCGATGACAAAATTTCTGATGTAACTGATTCTTCAATGCTGCAGATAAATTCTATGTAAGTCAAATATGTAAATACAGAGATATTTCAATTATGCCTTCTTAGGTCAGTTCTTTAACGTATTTTAATTCCATACTTATTAATACACCCATTCAACTTGTATTTGTAAAGATGATACTTATTTTTTGTTAATTTTTCAATTGTATATTTTATTTGGTGCTGTTAGGCATTGAAATTGCCATTTAATACAATTTTTTAGGTTATAATAAGAGTACTTGTTAGGTTTTAAAAATGCTCTTATCGGGTATTGGTCGCCTTAAAATTTTTGTAGTTGGTTAGGGTTCAGACGTTAATTTCAAATCTAAATCGATATAAATCGAAATATGTAAAGGCATACTTTTGAAGTAAATGTTTTTGGAACACATTTCTAATAGGTTAGTAGGTGATCAAAAATTGGTATCATAGTGAAACTGGTCTTTTAAAAAAAATCAGAGCTCTGAAATCGCCTTTTTTGTTTCAATATTTTCAAAATTAAATGTTTTTGAAAAATTTGATTAACGCCATTCGAAAGAGGGACACGGAAGTCTTCATTTTAAAAACATGTTTGTTGCGTACAAAAAACAATCTTGAAATCCGTATACAAATTGTGCATATTTGGGTGTTAAAAAGTTGAGTGGTTTTTTAGAAAGAATCTTTAGGTATTGAAACGTTGACTAACTCCAGTCAATCTTATATTTTCTCTAGAATCTATATTTCAAGTTAAAACTGGATATTTTGTACGACTAGAACAAAGAATTCGGTATCATTAGATCAGTGTGTTAAGTATAATAAGAAAATGTATTACATTTTCTGTTATGATTATCTCATTATTTAAATTATTAAAAAGCATTAAATTATCTACATTACATAAAATGATTCTTTCTAGCAATTTTAGTTAATATCGCATTATTTCATGTTTCCAAGAAAACCAAAAAATCTGGCGAAATCAATACGGAATCCCCTTACTATTAAAGGAAATAGGAAATTTTCCCATTTCGGTACATTCTTTACTAATACTTTAATATCGATCGTTGTTTCAACCTTGTAGTCGTGAACCATATTCCTCCACTCCCCTTTTCACAAAATTACGATAATTTATATGAATCACTTCAAAAATCAAGGGTGTTCAATATTTAATCTATTAAGTCCCGCGAATGGATACGTTTTCAGCATAGCTTTGTTTTTGGATTTTCTGTGAAAAAAAGTTGAAATGAATTTCTAAGCAGGAACATTTGAGGTGCAATTTACTAAACATTCAGAATCTCTAATTAAATTTGTCGAAAAACGTAACCTAAAATATTTGATTATTACGATTAACAAAAATTATGTCAAAACATCAGGATATTTTTGGACTGTTTTATATTGAGAGATAAAAATAGTCAAATTTACCAAAAAATTAGTTCGTAGTATATTAAACTGACGGAATAATATATTACCTGTAGTCAAATAAACGTCTGCTATGAGAAGTTCTACTAACAGAATGGAAGTTAAATTACTAAGCGGTTCTATAGTCTAACTTATTACTAAGCCAGTTCTACTATTTTTGTTGTAAAATACATTATTTTGCTTTCGAGTTACAAGATAAAAATGAATAATATGTCACTTCTATTATCTCGTAGTACATCTTATTACTTTGAAAATTACTACTTGATTATTGACTGTTTTTATATTTAAAAAAAATATTACTACATTTTTGGCTTGTCAGTGTAAGAACTTTTTGTTTCAGTAACATTTTCTCCGAAAGTCTCTAATTTAAAAAAGTTACTGAACTCTTCGCTATTTTCGTGTTTTAAACATTTTGGAAACTTTTAGCTTTATTTTAAATATATTAACATGCGTATTTCAAAGTTCAAGTTAGAGAGCATAATTTTTTTAAGCCATTAATGACCAAATGTCGTCAATTTTCAACTAATTTTCATATATTTTTATTAATTTAATTATAATAAATATCGATACTTCATATCCACCATAAATTTTCATGCACTCTTATAATATGGCCACATAATTTATCTAATACCAGTGCTTAAAAATCTATTCAAAATTTGTTAGAAAAAATGCGTTTGTTTTATAGAAAAAAAGTTATATCTAATTTGTGTAAGAAATATACCCATCGATTTCCATGTAAGAATGGTTTTTCGCGACCTATATTTTAATATATGGAAAATCCAGAATGAAAAATTAAAAACAGCGGTTCCTAAAATGGCGTCCAAAATAAAAATTAAAAAAAAAATTTGAAATCTGTCTAACTAAAAAGCTATACATTTTTTTAGGGTAAAAATTACTTAGAATTCATCACAGAGCACATTGGAATTTTTCCAAATGTTTTGTCATGTTTAATCTTAAAATACAGGTCGCCAAGACACTTTCTGGAAATGTATCTATTAACGCTATCTTTCAAAAAATTTAGATCTAACATTTTTTTCAGTAAAAGAAATTTTTGTCATGAAATTTTTTAGTGTTTGTTTTTTTAGATTTAGTGCAGACAAATTTTGCAGTGATATTCTGGAAGATCATGAAATGTTACGTTGCATATAATGTATCGATATTTTTGATTGGTGCAGCTAATATGAAAAAAATGAGAGAAAAGTAATTGAAAATTGACTATATTTTGGGTTAAAAAAACAATTAAATGCCGGACTTTTGTAGAAAATGTTACTGAATGTTCTTACAATGAACAAAAAACGTAGTCAAATTTATAATATAGAAATCAATAACCGAGTACAGATAATATGAACTAAAATGGATGAAATTCGTTGAGGATTGACGCCATTTGGTCCTTAATGGGTTAATAAAACAGGAATTCAATATGGAAAAATGAAATAAAAAAAATTGATTTGAAAAATCATGTTTGTTTGGAAATAAACAAATATCTTTTTTCACGGTTGTATTTACGAAAAATCTAACACAAGATTCTGAAAGTTCAGATAATTCTACGTCAGATAAGCCTGCTTGTAAATATTTTAAATATGTCTTCCACACAAAATACAACCGTTAAATAACAGTAGTTAAAAAAATGATCATAAGAATTTATTGGGATAATGAGGAAGTTTATAATTACGCACTATATTATTAGATGAAAAACGATTATAATTAAATCAATTAATTGAAGCTAATTATTATTATTATTTGTCGCTTTTTGAATGCATCAACTTATTTTCATAATTTCATATAAAATCAAGGTTTGACTTCTTTTTTTTTGACAAAAATTAGTTACTTTCAGACATAAAGTTATATACAAAAATCTATTTATATCACATTAAATAAGGAGCTATTTTAAAGATCATAAAATGAAAGTTCAGGAATGCATCGTTCCAGTTATACGGTGCACCGTTATAAACATCATGAAATGCAAGATAGATTCTTAAACCTTGTTTCCTGAGCAGACACTCAACGTAATTATATGTTTATTATTTTTTTCATAAAAGTACATGAATATTTAGGAGGCATTATTCAACATGTATATTAATTTTCATGACATTTTTAACATTCAGGGTAAGAAACCTCTGTTTTAAACTTTTAGCAAATGCTATAAAAAAATAGTATTAAAATATTTATTTTGTTATAATTTTACAGCATCGTATTGTAACTTTTATTTGTTGTAACCTCTTTAGCATTTGCTGGAAGTTTTCAACAAATATATCTTATTTTGCGTATAGCTCTGGTACTTTAATAAACTTCAAAATGACATCTATAAGAACTCTTAAAGGAATCTTTAAAGTAACTTATGCATTGTTTTTAAGAGCTCTGCAAGACCTCTCGAATATGAGGTCTCAGGTAAGAGCTTTTATATGAGAGCTTTAACATTCAATATGAAATGAATAATATAAATGACAAGCAAGTTTCTCACGATTAAAGATTCTATTTTTGTACCTTACTTATTAAATTTTATAATTCTTACCTATTTTCTTTGGTATAGTTGTATATTTGACGACGATTACATTCAATAAAATGGAGATCATACAGTAATATAATACAAATTTGTGATAACACTTGCTCAATATCGTATCAGCACTTATTCTTTCTGTATGCTTTTCTATATGTATCTATCTATTATAGCTATATCATCGGTAACACCCCTAAATATTATTGGAAAAAATATTATTCGACAAAATATCATGCAAAAATATTATTAGGACAATTCGTCACAGGACAAAATATTATACTAAAAAATATTATTTGTACGAAATATTATTTGGACAAAATATTATTATTCGAAATATTGTAATCAAAAACATTGGTATGTCAAAATAGAATTATTTTATTGTTGAAATATTATATTTAATAAGATTGTAATCAAAAATATTGTTTAGACGCTCGTATTTATTATGTCAAAATACCTTGAATGTGATTACATACTCTAGTAGTATGTACATATTGTTTTCAGTCATTGTTTTAGTCGCGCGTTGTTTATTTAGTCAGTTGTGCTGTTGCAGTCATGCCTTTACATTTTGTGTTGAGCCAGAAGGGCAAAAAATTTCTCCACGAGGGGTATTTATATGACACTGAAGCTAGCAGCTGAATCGCAGCAGCGGATTCGAAAAAACTATGCTTTTCATCCATTAAAATTGCCAAAAACAGATTATTTATATAGTATTTGTTTAAAACTGTTTAAATGCAAGTAATTTTTAATAAGAAATTATCCATTTCCACAGTTTTCTTGAATCCGCTGCTGTGAATCTGCTGCTAGCTTCAGCGTCATGGTATTTATTTAATCGATTGCGCGAAAGTTGATTATGTGTTCTGTATAAAGTGGCCATATACACGTAATAAAAATTATTTTCGGTATTAAGTTGAGCTTATTTCAGAGAAATAATATTTTCTAAAATAATATTTTTTTCTAATAATATTGTGTCCAAATGATATTTTGGAAAGTAATATTTTGGCATGATATTTTGTCCAATAATATCTTTTCTAGTAATATTTAAGGGTAGAATCATATCATCCATTGACCTGCATATGATGTAAATATCGCGCAATTTCATTTTAGGATTGAATAGCCACCTAGTGCCTCTGGAAAAAAACACAGATCTCAACTAAGGATCCCTTTACCAAAAGAGACATATTCTAAACCGAGATAGATTTAAGACTATAAACATAAGGCCTCTTCAAGTTTAAGACTTAATGTAACACATCTTTAAGAGCTCATTTTAGAGATTACCATAATTTAGACCTCTTCAGGAAATCTTTGGACTGAGCTCTGGACGACCTCTATAACAGGTATGTGCGAGTTGGTGAGTCCATCTTTAGCATTGACCTTAGCTCGTTAAGCTATATTTAGTGTAATTTTAGATCAAATTAAGTAGATAATTTTGTATTAGTTTTATAAATGTTCTATTTAGATTGTTGAAAAGAGCACTCCTATTAGGTTAAAGTTGCTGAATATGTTTTAATTTTGTCCTACTGGTGCTTAAAGTGTGTCTCTTTGCATGTATAACATTTAAGGTTATGTCCGATTAGCACTGACCGATTTTTGTGGTCGCCTTTTTGAGGCCAACGAACTAAACCGTATAGCGGAGCACCGAGCTTTTTGGGCCTCCCACCACAGTTTCAACAACCCCTTCCTCCCAACCTCCCTTCTTCTTAAACCGCGTAATATAAACGGTTTGTGACAGAAAAGAGAGCAAAGAGCTTAGAATAGAGTTTTATAAAAGTAAGGAAAACACGGCGTGTGACTGTAAAAATCTATTTTCGCAGTCATTGAGTTAGTTTTTTTAAATAGTTTATTCTCAATTTAGCCGCCATCTGCCGGTATTGAATAGTAGATTATAGTGGAAATTTGTATTTTAAGCCTAGTAAGATTTTAGGTACCAACCAAACAACGTTTTGCACTAATTTTTACATTTTCTTAACATCTAAATTTTTTACGTAGGCTGAATTTTAATAGAATTATTTAACGTTTAAAACTATATAATTAGAACTATATTATTAAAATTACATTTTTTGTTGTACATATTTATGTACATGAAAATATTATAAGTCCTAATTTGCTTATAACTGATGCTGACTTAAACAATTTCTGTAAGTCAACTCAATCTTGAGGGACATCAGTTTTTTTATTTTTCATAAAAATTAAGATATAAAAATTACTATTTTGTTAAGTAAGTGGATAAGTTTTTCCCGTTATAAAATGTTAATTACCATTTCTTCTTCGGTCGACTTGTTAAAATTGGTATTGTAATGGATGAAATTCCTTTCACGATTGTGTTCTCCTTTCACTTCTTAAAATATGCCGGTCATTTATATAATTTAAAGTTATTAAGCATCCGAGTTACAAGAAACAAACCAAGCTCTCTTTTCTTTGGATCTGGTCGATACTAATGTTTCATAACGACTATATCATTTTTGAAAATGAAATAATTTCACAATTATTTCTAAGCACGACATGCAGAAAGTCACTTCCTAAAATTCAATTGGACTTTCAGTCCTGAAAAAGACCCACAAGAGGTCCAAACGTTGACAAATATACGATTTACTAAAATTTTGATTTTTATTTTACCATGTTTCGAAAGTATTAACATTGAATTTATTATTCCCAAAATTATAGAATGTAAGCAGTTTTTATTTAATGAAAATGCGAAAAACAGAATGCAGCGTACAATTTTCGTATTTTTAAAGATAAGTGTCACAAATAAAGGATAGGTTAAACGTTGTTGTTCTTAACCCATTGAACTTTTCAAGCGTTGTAAATGAAGTAATGGAACTGACTACGTTCAACATTCCACGACTTCACCCAATAGGACAATATGACATTAATAGACTCAATTTCTATTCCAGATAACACACTAAGAAATTAGAATCCTTGAAATAACAATTCCAATCGAAAGAAAATTAACTTAGATCTGTACAAGTTACGCAATTTATCAAGTCCACAGTTTTATTACGTAAACAATGTATTTTCAAACCTTGCGAACTGATTTGTCCCAGATTTTATATACGAAAGCAGTCCTCTGTGCTGTTACTTACCCAATGAATAACCGAACGAACAACTTGAACCTTATTTTGCATATACCAGAATCTAACCAGAACAGACAAGATTTTTTTTTATCTGGAAAATATAATAGACATATGGCGTTTTATTATTTTGAAAATAATTTTAAATTCGGTTTAAAAATTATTTAAACTAAAAACCATATTTTTGCTATAGGCTATATGATGTCCAAAGCTAACGTTTATTGAAAAGAATTAACTTTCCTTGTAATCACCTCAAGAAAACCCCAAAGAAAGGATTTTACGTCAATTCGGGGTATTTAAATAACTTGTCTGTCATATTGGATCCGCCATAATAAATTTTTTAAAACTGACTTCAAAGTTATGACCAACAGCACTAACAAACCTCGTTATAACACGTTTGTGACGAATCTGATGATTTGTTATATTTTTCGTCGGCCATATTGAATTCAACATTTTGAATTTTTGGGAAAACATAATCAGTGGCCTCAATAATTCATAACAGAACCTTTTTCACATTAATTCAGTTTGTTAAATCTGCCCTTGGGCGGGCAAGAAGGGGCCAATGTATATTAACTACATATAATTCGTGCGCCAATTTCATTTAAATTTAATTTTATACAAATTTATTTAAAATTAACAATTTAATCCCAATTTTTCATTGTATTAGTTCAAAATTCATTGTATATAACAAAAACAAAACCAGACATGCAAAGAACTACGTTCGTTTTAAAAAATGTTCGCTGCAATGGATTTAATCCTTTACGTTATTTAGTTCTTGGGTTTTTTGAGATTCTGTAAACATCCTGATCAAATGGAGTTGAATAGATATGAGATACGGATTCAACGACCCCAAAAACATATAGTATTCGTGAGCCCTCATATCAGAATACAATTTGTTTTGTGGCTGCACTAGTCGACATATTTATTGGAATTATCTGAAAATGTAACTGAAGTTTTTTGCTGTTGCAGTTTCATAAAAATGTTGTAATTTTCCGAAACTATAACAGCAAACATCGGTTAATGTTCCGAAAAAATCCGTAACAGTTTAATAAGTCTCAGTTACTTTAACGAAACGTTGAATTAACTTTTTTTTTTTTTATTTTAATACTAGCTTTACATATCTGTTTTTTAGTTATGATTAGAAAATAGACTGAACGATATAATAATAGTTCAAAGTTAATAAAATTAGTTTGACAATAGATTAGACTGTTCATAAAGGACTCATATAAGAATTGAAAACATTTTAAATTAGTAGTTAATAAATGCACTTCGATTTCAGGCATGTTCTAATGCCTGTCATTTGCACGTACGTTACTTTGCTCCGTCTCAATACATCTAAACTACAATATCTAATGGGTACAGGAGGATTCGATTCTTCAGTCCTTTTATCTTGCAACGAAGATTAATACAATCCTGGAATCTGAACCAGTTTGAATTTGACTTTCTTTCCTACCTAATACTAATATGTTCCTTTATTGATCAGAAGATTTATCGGTACGATAAATTACTCAGATCGCCATTGCGGATGTCCTTTTGTAAACCGCTCCTTTCCAGGGTCTTACCAGCTGGAGACCATGAAGCCAACGATTAAGCAAGAACTCTTGTATTTCTTCAACATCTTTAAGCACATTAACCCTTATTCTCTTCTAAGAAACAAATTGACCAGGTAATCCAACAGTGCATTTATATCGTTTACCATACTGATATAGTGTTCCTTTACTTTTAGGTAGTACTCTTAAATTTGAATGTGCGTTCCTTGCGATGACTCAAGGATACGGAGTCATTCTTACAACCCGTCTTTTTCCAAATTCTAGTGTGTTAATATAGAGCCAGCGAACAATTATAGCAGATAAAGTGAAATAATGGGGTGAAATAATAAAATAGAGATCAATGGATCCAGTGGTACAATGGAGAAATGCAAAAAGGAAACCCGTTAGGAAAAAGAAAACCATCATGCATATTGGTAAATTTCTCTTATCTTACAAACTTCCGAAATGATTTCGACGGGCGTGGGAAGTAAGGTTCAGAAGATTTCATATAACACTTGACAATTCGGAAAATTTTGAGAGAGAATTTTAAGGGAAGATCGGAAAATTTATTACTTAGATACATGGAGTAGGCAATACTTAAGCTTTACTTTATCCCATCTTTTATCCGTTCCTATCAACCAATACACTATGTACTATTTTAAATTCAAAAAAGACACAAATAATAATCACAAATTGTCTTTATTGGTTAACAAAATAATAATACAGAGTAAACGACCAAGTACAATGCCAAACGGCGAGCCATAACCTAAAAAAGTTGTTTTACAGACTGACCTCCAAAATTTTAAATCATTGAAAATTAATTATCCAAATTTTTTACTTTTTTTTTAATGTAAGTTTATTTACTTCTGTTAAATTTTTAAGATATCTTTGACGGATATATTTTAGACATCTTCAAGACACACTTTCGCTTATTGACAAGCGACTTTATAGAAAAAACTAAAGATTTTTTCGAAATAAATGCCGATTTTACCTACGCTTCTTTGCAGATGTGTTGATATTGCAAAGGGCATCTTATGATCACGTATTTTTTATCTGCCTTTTGTGATGTAAAATTTGTAATATTTCATTTCATCGTCCAAATATCGATTACACGGGACAACAAGGTTTTGAGGTTGGGAATCTGTGAATCATTTCCGAAATAATTTTGTGCCTATAATCTAAATCTGGAGATAGAATCGACCCTTCACACCAGGATTTTTAAATATTCCAGGTTGTGTACTCTGCTCTACGTCTTATTTCACATGACAACTAATCACACCATAAAATAGAACACAAGAATTGATCACACAACAAAATATCACATGGACAAATAACCATAAACGACAATATCACTATGTTTATTCATATAGTAAAAGCATATGCGTGCCCTAAAACTAACCTAACCTAACCAGTCAGAAATCCGCCGACGTGTAATAATGCCTAAAAGAATATGGCTGCGCAAGGAAATTTTGTTCGGGAAAATAAATCTGTAAACATATGTGGAAATCGTAAACAAAATATTACAGATTTTCAGAATATTATTTTAACACGATGAAACAATATTTTCAATATGATCTTTTTAGACACCATAACAGATAAATATAAGATATTTTGTAATACTGTCAATGAAAATATGAATTAAGGTCGTTTAAATATGAGCAATTAATACAAATATGATTTATTTAACCACGAAAATATTTAAATACGGGATATTTTATCATTGTAATAATTTGGCGTGTGATCAAATGTTCGTGATATTTTCTCGTGTGATCATTTCTCAGTGAAATAAAGACGTGCTACCGTATACTCAATGGTTCCACGTGATTATTTCACGTGACAACTACTCACGACACACGGCAAAATATCACATGGACAAATAACCACAATAAAAAATATCACTGCGACAAAAAAAAAAACAGCCCAATAAAAAATTGAACATCAGACTCAGAAATTCATGTCAATCTTTTGTTGCCGCGGTTTTCGCGCCGGAGGTTTCTGCTCCGCCGTTTTTGGCGTCAGTCTATTTGACCCTGGTTTTTGTTGCGAGAATTATTTTAGATCAAAATGCGTATAATGAAATGGGGGAAACGGAGAAATGGCAACATCACGAAACTAACCTAACCTAACTAGATAGAACTCTGTCTACCCCTAATAATGCCTAAAAACACAGGCGTGCCACAAAACTAACCTAACCTAACCAGTTAGAACTCCACTTGCTCCCAATAATACATAAATGAATACCACTGCACAGGGAAATTTTTAAATGTGTGCTATTTTATCGATGTGTTATTTTATCTATTATTGTCATTGTGATATTTTTATGCGAGACATTTTATCATTGCGATAATTTGATATGTGATATTTTCTCGTGTGATCATTTGTCCGTGAAATAAAAACGTACTACCGTACTCAACATTTCAAAATCCATTTTCGATGTTTTTGCAATTATTTGCAAAATGCGAATATTTTGTGTCGTTTTTTCACTATTTGCACCATTTAGTACTACTCTCACCCTTTGTAATGAGATATTAGTCGACTATCTAATTTTTCTCACAATGTTACGGCTTTTGTATAAACTTAACGATATCAGTTTCCTGACTTCATTTTCATGCTTAGCGAACCCAGAAATGCATAAGTAGAAATTTTTGGAAATAAATATCAAGCAAAAACGTTGTTGAGATACATTTCATGATTTAAAATGGTCGTAACTTTGGGAGAAAAAATCTTAGATGGTCGACTAATAGCTCATTTTTATGAGTGAGAGTAGTACTAAATGATGCAAAGAATGAAAAAAGCCACAAATATTTGACACATTCTGTACATAACCTCAAAAGTATAAGGAAAATGATACTTTTGTGCACATAACCTCAAATTTTTGAAAATTACTTCAGAAATGACCTTCGCCAAAACAAGCAAGAAACTGGGGGTTATGCAGACTTGTGTTACTAAGTCGTTTATGTATGACGCTGAAACTAGCAGGAAATTCGTGAGTGGCTGATAGCCCTTGGAAATCCGTAGCAGGAAATTCAATTTCTGAGTTCTTAGCAGCGATTTGCACTAGATAAATGTCTATTCGTTTGATTAACATTATATTATTCTTTTGATATATTGTCAAGAAAATAATCGACTAGTTCCAAGTGGTTTCAACCTAGCCGAAAATAAAAAATGGTATTTTCTCTAACATATTGTTATAACACATCATTATATTCCAAAAAAAATAGTCAAAACTCAAAATAAAAGTGTCTTTGCATTCTATTTTCGTCATTTTGGGAATTTCATACCGTCGTCTACAATATATAAAATAACTTACGGGTGGTCCCAGCCCGGAACCTAAGCAGAAAGTATTTTTTTAACTCTTTTAAACCTAATGTTATAAATTCGGTATCACCAATTATGGTAAAAAAATTGAAATGGAAGTATCTTGGCACTCGATTTTTGTCATTTAAGGAATTTCATATATTTTATCAAACTTTGGGACGTGTCATTTTGAATCAATTGAGGGATAGTTTTTAGTTTTTTTAAGAACCCCTGTTTTTCCGAATCCACTTCTGCGAATTCACTGTCAGCTTCAGCGTCAGACTGATCTATTCTGCACCAATTTCAAAATATGAATAAACAAGGCCGCGCTTTCCTCTCATCAACGCAGCGACATCTATCTAACTCGCATCCTTTGGAACTACATTGTAACGGGAACCTTTTTTCCTATTCAGTTAACTCCCCCTTGTTTATGTAGATCATAATAAAACGTAAGGAAATATGTCATGAAACCCAATTCAGCCGTAATAAATTCGATTTAATTCTCTTTCGTTGCGAAGGTAAGAAGCATTGCTAATAACTCCATCGATTTGAAAGTGCCGCTAGAAAATCCTTTAAACGAACTGCATCGCAACGGACCAATAGGAACGAAGGACACCTTCCGCCCTCTCGTCTCCTTTCACTGCACTTCTCGGGGGAAGAGAAAGAACAATTAGCGCCCATGACCCTCTGATCCTACACTACGTCTATGACTCATCGACGGTCGACGAATTTCGCGATGATGCCCCAGGAACACACGTAGACACGTGACACACAATATTTTCGGCCATGTGTTCGTGTCTCGAAGTTGATTGGCTGAACGCACGCGTGCAGACGTCACGGAAGAGCGAGCAGCTGACCACGCAATGATAGTTTGAAATTCGAATGGAACGGAGAATATATAGACGGCCACCCGCCGCCTCCGCTCGCGAAGGGAAGCCTGCCACCAGCCGCCGACAGAAATTCATTCTGGCATGTCAGTGCGGAGAAAAGCGCTGCCGGGTGTGCGCGCATTTGGCGCAAGTTCCTCCGTAACTCGGGAACGTACGAGAATCAGTCGGTAACCGCGCGATACAAAATGGTAACTAAGTTTTTTTAACCCGAAAATTTGAAAGGTTTTGGCAACAACGCCTTTCGCGTTCCGCGTTCCTAAAGACACACAGCGTGAGAGTGAGTCGCGGAAGCTGCGTGGAAGACACGCGCAGGATACATACGTCGACTCAGTTTTGGTTTTCCCTTACGACCGGGTCGTAAAGAGAGGCTTTTCCAAAATTCGAATATTGTTTGAAAGCGCGCTCCTCTCTTGAGAGCGGATCGATCGGCCGCGTGGTTACGGAATGTTGTCGTTCCTTCTCCCCCTCTGAAAACTCGACGGTTGAATCTTATATTGATTTTCATCGCTCGGAGGAGAGAGCGCGCGTAGCCTCTCGCGAATCGAGATACGGCGGCGGACGCCGCCGCCGGATTTTCTGTGCTTTTTCGATGGTGTCACCTGATTTATTACGCAATTAGGCATTGTTAAATGCAATTTGCAAACAAAACTCGATTGCGAAAATCGATTTTACGCCGCGCCAGTGCGACGACGGTGATTTCGGTGGATGCGCTGCCAATCATGATCTCGTCGAGGATGCGGGTCACTCCGGGATGTTGGTAAGCGCATGGGTCGTTTTTTTGGAGTTCGACTCGATTTTTTCATTCGTCAATGGATGCACAACTCAGTGATCGAACTTCGAAAAACTTTCCAACCGTTTTCATCTCGGTCAGAAATTTTCTGAAATCTGGAGACATTAATCCCGACTCCAGGATCGTTTTCGACCCAGAGAAAATTCAAATTGTACTTTATAAATTGCACAACTGTAAGCATTTTCAGGCGGCAGGAAATATTTGACCAAGGTAGTGGGAGGAAAAGGATTTAAAATAGCCGTCGGAACTAAGGGTTAAATTACTGATTTTGTTAGGTCCATTTTGAATGTCGTTAACCGTTTTTTCGAATGACGTTTTGTTTTACTCCTGGGTGTGTAAGTTAGTGTCGTTTATCGAAAAGGAATTAAAAGTAATACAAAATTTCAACTGTTCTAATTAGAGTTACTTCACCAGCTGTTTTCAAATATACTGAAGGGAATTGAAAATATGAATTTATTTCGTGATATAGAAGAATATAAAATACGACTCTATTCATCACACAAAAATTGGATAAATAGTGGAAGACATCAATCTCGGTAAACGACAATGGATCGAGATTTAACCAATTAGCATCCATGCCCTGTCTGCATGGTGCAACTTCCATGCTGTAAAACATTACAAAAGTGGTAAAAAAAAGTGAGCTAAAACATGGAGATTATCTTCAAGGGTGTTCTTTTGAAGATGTCAGTTGAAATTTACGAAAAAACTAAATTAGAAATTGTAGAATATATTTAAGAAATCGTGAGTGTTTTTTTTGGCTATAGTGATTTTCAGAGACCTTATTTACGATATTGAAGTTTTCTTTACATAGAATTTCCAAAAGGATGACTTAATTAAAAACATTTCTACTGTAAAAAATGTTCGGAAAATTACGACATTTTTCAGTTACAAAAATATTGAATTTTACGAAATGACTGTCACTGAAATGGCGTTTACATCTCTTTTATGTGAAATTGAAGATACCATATCTGAAATTTACAAAAAATAACGAAATTTCTGAAACGAAACAAAATTACAAGATACGACTTAAAATTCCACGACTGAACTTAAATTTAAGTGGCACTCCTTGATTTGACAGATTAGTTAACGTCAAATCTTAATTTGAGATATCTACTAACCAGACGTAAGACTGAGAATTCGCACGTGTATATTGATGCTATAATTTATATTTTGTTAATTTCTCGACGGATTCAGTTTAATACTATACATGATAGAAATTCTTGGTTTTATAACATTATACAATTTATAATCAAATTAATAGCTAATATGACTAATACATATCAAGAATTTCCATCTCATATATAGGGGAGAACGGGGTAATTACGACAGGTCGGATAATTCCGACCCCCCTAATATCTCGCTTACAATATGACATCTCGTAATGTTATTCAAATTTTGTGAAAACACTGATGAGTACAACTATTTTGATTGCAGTAGTTGTTTATTTACTTTGCATTGAAACATGTGGCAGTGATGTTATTGTTTCTTACTGCGCTAATTTAGAAATTGTAGTATTATAAATAAGTAAATATAGTTTGAAATTATTGTGCAAACGAATCAAACGTAAGTAATTTAGAAAGCCTTAACCTTATATTTAATGAAATCAATTTGGTTTTTAGTGAGATGAGAGTGTGTTTTTAAGTGCGTGTATTTTTTTAAATAACGAACGTGCAGGGTAATTCCGACCCCTAATGTACGGGGTAATTGCGACCGTCCTTTTTCGAGTTTATTTTCGTTTGCTTTTTATCACAACCATATTATGCAATATTATGTATACATTGTATATAATGTATCACAAATGTGTTGATTTTTTTTCTTTCTACATTTCGACCACAACATTTGAATTTGCTTCGCTTGTTTTCTCGTGCGATATTAGAAGTGACTACTTGCGTTTTCATTTTTGACCAACAATGTAGAGTAGGTATGTGATCTATGTACGTAGTGTTGTATATAAACAAGTTATTGTGATAGCAAAATATTATCTTCTTTACTTATTATTAATAAATGTAAATTAAACTTATAAATCACTACGAAATTGTGCTGAAAATAAACGCGGTCGGAATTACACCTTTTGGGGTCGGAATTACCCATACTTTGACAGAATCTGAAGAATTGCAATTTTTTACTAATGGAGGTATAATCATATAATAGACCTATAACAAGGTATTAATAATATCGATAAATGTTT
The DNA here is from genome assembly GCA_030407085.1 of Trichopria drosophilae. NCBI lineage: Eukaryota > Metazoa > Arthropoda > Insecta > Hymenoptera > Diapriidae > Trichopria > Trichopria drosophilae. The sequence continues at coordinate 188,176,299 of CM059583.1, read as the reverse complement.
ACCCATGCAACACACTTTAAAAAAGCATAACGTACCAATTCATTGAATCACATTCTCTACCTCAAAAATCAATTTTGCTTAGGTAGGTCGGAATTACCCCGTTCTCCCCTAGTATTAAATCCAAACGATCAAGAAATTAATAATCTAAATTATTTCCATATTATTCCAAACAACGTTTTAAAGTTAAGGGAGTTCTTAAGTAGTTCGCTGGTAAGGTAGGTAGGTAGGAAGATTCACTACAATTCTAATTACTATATACGATTTCCTAGAAACTACTAAAGACATTAATTGAAAACTGACCGAGAACTTCCGGAAATAAATAAGGAGGTATGAATTTTTTAACTTCGAAATTTTATGTAATTCGTTCAGTCACCACTAGGCGTGATCGCGCATCTACTTCATTCCTATTAAGGAAATGTATTTCTATTCTGTATATTAGCCTACTTGTAGGAACGTTTTGGCACAGCATATTTTACACACTGTATGTGATGGATATGTATACGATTTGTATGTATGTGTAAATAATATATTTTTTATTTTGCAGTCTTTTTACTTGTCAGATAGTAATAAATCATTAAAAATTAATTTATTGTTTCGTAATACTATTGTAAATATTTTCACCATGAAATTTGGAAAGCATGCGAAATATTGGGTATTGTAAGGTCCTGATCAGGGCCTTAACAGAAAAAGCGTTACACGATATGCCAGAGCCTGATAAGGGGACATTTCAAGACCTGATTTTGTTCACATGCTTCATGATCAGGACCTGATTCCACCCTGAATAATTTTCCGCTCAGTTAGTCATTAAATACTTCTTTAACACGGGCTTTATTAATAAGGCCTCTTCAGGAAACAGGAAATGATAACCGTTAAATTGATCTTACAATTAGACAAACTTGAGAAAAGGTGTTTTAATAGATATATTTCCAAAATTGCTCGAAAAAACCTTGACTATCGAATAAAATGCGAAAATATTATCTGTTAATAAACACCTAATCATGTTAATTGATGTACATAAACAATATGGCGTTCCCGCCAAATAGTTTCGTTCTGGTTAGTGAAACATATTAACCTTGCATATCCTTCTGAGCGTCTATAGACCGAAAGGCATGTGTATTGTAGAATCCTTTACGATTTGAACAGTTACTAATCATAATTAATTATATTCACTTCGACATAATGGAAGTTTTTCCCTTCAAAAAATCACGTCACTTTCCCACGTGTTTCCGAAAATTCTCGATCAGTCTCAAATTAATGGCTATGGTATTTTATATGAAACCGTCTATAGTATAAATTATTTTTAATTTACACTCTGCTCTCTACGAATTTAGTAAAGAATTCTACTGAAATAATAAAAAATAACGATTTTATTACAGAAAATAAACGAACCATAATAATATATGTAATACACCTTGTGCAGTCTATCCAATAAACTAGTCTATATAATAAATAATATCATCCTTATAAAACGAAGACACTGGCAATCAAGTTATTCGAGTTTCATTTTGAATGCATTTCAGACGTTCTCACCGGTCACTGACCATTGCAGAGGTCATTGGCGATCATTTCATTTTATATAACAGACCGTAAGCATTTTCATAACCAGATGATCATTAAGTAAAGAGAACAGTAGTCAGCCACTTAAGGCGATCATTTCGATGACAATAATGTTTAAATATGCATTTACGGTTATTTATTAATCAATTCTGATTGCTGTTTATGATCATACAAAACTTTTTGATTTGTTTCATTTAAGACAAAAACAAATTCTTACAACTTTACCAAGTGTTATACTTAATTTAATACCATTGCCACAAACATTTGCACAAAAATTTCAAAAATTCTATGAGAATTCTACAATTTGAAAATTTGATCTTGACAATGACTTCAAAGGATGTAGAATCGATATTTATAAAATCTGCTTTTTATTTATGAATTTTAATAATACTAACTAAACATGATATTTATAATACTACTAATAGTCAGATTATTATTATTATTATTATTACTACTCTATTGGCCTAATAAAATAATTACAACAATAAATATACATATAAACGGATATGCCAAAAGGCGAGCCGCAGCTGATGCTGTTTTACAGACTGACCTCAAGATTCTACTGGAAACGTCAGTAAAATTTAATAAAAAAAAATTAAGTAACCTTTACCACATAACAGAATTAATTTCATCGTTGCATTATAGTTTTAAATTCTTCAAGAATGTTTTGAACGATAACAATATTTGACAATTTATGACAATTCGATCCAATAATACAAAGTCCAAAATGTAGATATATTTGAGGTTATGTAGGAAACTGTTATATTTAAACTCTTTTTGAAGGCCATAAAATGCACTTCTATCTATAACTCTAGCAATGTCCCTTTGCTTCATGATAATGAAAAATAAATATCTCGTTTTTTTCATTTACAACATTAATTATCACTGCGTCCAGGGTAGGGATGCCGAAAACCCTGCTGATGAGCACATACGGCATCCTGGTGCGAAACGCATTTCTACAATAGTTTATAATATTAGTATCAAATTTAAGCGCTAGAGGAACTTTATAGACCCATTAACAGTCGACTCAATTTTGTCCCATATAAGTATTTTCAGAGCGCGAAACGTTGTATTGCAATCGCAATCACGTTGTAGATATTTTTTTTCCCCGTTTTATTTTTGTAATTGAACCTGGACTTATATTGGATTTTTATTTGGTGACCGTCTTACCGAGAAATCGCAATGTATTATTATTAATTAAAAGCGGTCAAGAAGTTAATTATTGCACTTAAACATACCGTTTAATTGTATCAAGATTATAGTGTGAGGTACTTTGGTTTTGTGTTTTATATATATTTTTATGTTTGAATATGCCGAATTCTAAAGTAATCACGTGCCAAAGGGTAAGATGCAAGAGAAGCTCTAAAACAAATGCCATTTTCACTACTTTTTTTTTAAATATCCAAAAACACTGATTTCTTACAAAACATATTCATAAACAAAAATTAAGAAATAATTGCAGTTATGAACTTCTTTGGAGTACTCCAGATGTCACAGAAAACTTACGTCCATTTTTTAATAGATTTCCCCAAAAAGGCAGATGATGAAATTTGTCTTCGTGTTGTAGCCAAATATTTTTGAAAATAAAAAGAAAAGTAAAGAAACACAATGTTAATTTTTTTTATTTCGATAATATTATGTTACTAGATAAATAGAGAAATTTGGGGAAGTGATTACAAATCGAACGTTTTCATAAAGCAGCATAAAAAGTTAAAAGCAAACTTATAATTTCTAAAATCACCATACAACTTGAAACTAACAGATTAACTTAGTCAATAACAAAATTTGCTTCTAAAATAAAAAACTATTTTTCTTTTGTTCCCTAAAACTAAATTAATTTGTTCCCTATTCATTACAACAACAAAAATAATTAACTTAACGTTTCTGACTATAAAAAAAATTATTAAAAACCAATTTATCACAACAGGGGGTTCCAAAATCCGATTTTACGCCCCTATTTATGGGAATAAAATGGCATTTTACTTGTTCGAAATTTACATTGATAAAAGAGGAGTTTCCCATTGTTTTTTTCCAAACTGGAAATAGTGCCAAAACTACCTATTTATCTGCAATTCTCAAAGAAAATGTGATTTTACTCCCATAAATGGAAGCGTGAAATGTGATTTTACAACCCCACAGGACAAAAATAACTATTTGTTTATTTATTTTGTCCTAGTATTTTTTTATTACTTTTTTCGAAGGTAGCTATTTTTGTATGGATAAAAATCAAAATTAATTTTCCCACTACTATTAGCTTCCTATCGATATCTTTAGTTAAACAAATTAATCCCATAAAAACTTAAAGATGATTTTTACCTGCTTTAAAAGAAATGCAAAAACATTCGACTAATTTCCATCCTTCATTTTTTATATATTTATAACATAAAAATCTATGTTTGTAAAGAAATTAAATTTAGAAATAAAGAACTTGTTCAGTTAATTATAGAAAAGTATAAAATTGACTTATAATTAGTGAAGTTATAAATAAAGTGTATAAATAATGTGGTAAATTTGAGCGTTGGTATTTATAAATAATAATGACCATATGAAATAATTTTTAAACTTTTGTTTTGCGTCATCTTCGATAAGCTGTAGGCTGTGCCTTAGACTGAAAAATTATTGATAAACATTATTTATGATACAATGTTACTTTTCTCAATGGCTTTTTTCATTATTTAATAAAAAGATATATAAAATAATAATTACCAGAAATTCAAGAAATGATCACAAATAACTAAATTACTATTTTTGCAAATAAAATTTGACTTTTATCTTCCTGTTACTGACAGAATCGATGTTTTAATAACTGCGGTACCCGGCGTAGGATTTTCCCCACTTTGCTGCTTTTGCCCTACGCCATTGCACAACTGAATGGGGGTACTTCTCAAAGGTACAGAAGGGTGCCTATAGAATTAACTTTTTACGGGCCCTTCTGAATTGGCGACGATATTTGTATTTGATTTAGATCAACGCGGGAAAGTTATGTTTATGAAGTAGGTTTCGATTTATCGATAGTCAGTTTTTATTCTGAAAGTTTGCTTTATCTGATTTTGGAGTCAGTTCGCGGTTTTTAGTACTTTTTCGAAATATCGTCGCCGATCACATTAATAAATATGCTTTCATAAGTTTCTCGATATAGTATTTTTCGATACAAGGCCGTAAAGTCTTACGGCGATGTGTCGAACATTATTTTTCGGCACTGGAAGCTGTAAAAATTCGATTTCGCAGACTGCATTTAGTCCGTATGGATTATGTTTTTGACAGCGCAGATTCATGTTACGCGTGATCCGTAAAATAAAATTTCATTTTACGGACTAAAAGTAGGCCGTAAAATCGGATTTTACGGATATAGTCCCGAAAAAAATGTAGTTTATTATTGATTAGCAACTCCGTCCGTTCGCGAATACCAACATCGAATAAAATGTATGTTTATAAACTTTATTTTAGTATATAGTTTCACATTTTTTAAAAAGCAATGGCTGAGATTTGTTTATATTTTCATAGAATACATTTTTAAACTATAATTATTTAAAATGGTCAGTACCTGACATAAATAAATCAAACGAGCAGGGGGGGGGGTATAAGTTAATATGAAATTCTTAACATTACAAATAATAAAGCGACTTATTATTTAAAAAAGGTGAATGAAAATTAATCATCGACATTTTAGAGTTCTTTCTGAAGTGGACTACAATTTAGTCAAATAAATGATTTTTTATGCATTTTCCACTAATGATTACTTGCTATTTATCCTCACAGAACGTGAATGTTGCTGTAACATTGTAATAACCTCTGAAGTGTATGCTTGTATGTTTAGAATGTTGAGAAACCTTCACAATACGTTACGTTAACATGAGAATCATTGACCAAACTTATTGCATGGAGGTTACACGATAATGTTAAATTAATGATTACATAATCGCCCTATAACATGTGTGTAATGTCCTCTTAGGGCTAACACTTTACATGTATGTGAGAATATTAGGGTGAAAATTGGCGCAAATGCAATTTTTATGGAAAAAATCGAGAAAAACTGTGAAAAATTGTACTTTTTCACGGTTTTTCTCGTTTATTTCCAAAAATGTATCAAATTTCGAAAAATGTTTCAAAGAAAAGATGTAGAGCGTGAGATTCTATTAAAAAAAGGTCTAATTCATTTTTCCAGTACGAGTGATACGAATTAAGAAAAATGGCAATGAGTTTTGTATGTAACAAAATCTGTGTACATGTAGTTCTCCCGCTCTCCGCATTGTGTCGCGAGTGAGTTTCGTTGCCCGCGTGTGATTGTCGCAGACGGAGTTTAGGCAAAACCACAAGGTTAATTTTTTTGGGGGGGGGGGGGGGAGTCTGAGGGACCTGCGGCCGAAAGCATTCGGCTATGGACATCATTACACAATTTACGAGGAAAGGCAACTTCCAGTATTTTTTACCGTGGGTCATTCATTTTATCGTACATCATTTATCTCTTGATCATTTTTTGTGTGGTCATTTTTCATCGGACATTTTTTTCACGGATCCAGTGGTGACATTAGACCTGGCTCTGGGCACATTATTTAATTTCCCTCATACATTAACGTACTAGAAAACATGAAACGGTGTTACAGTTTGAAAGGGGAAGCGCCAAGCCGATTACTCTCATATTCATTCTACTTTAACGGCGTTAATGTTCATTTTTCGAAGAAAATGCACTGGAACTCTTTTGTCAAGAATTTCATGCTCTATATTTATTGTTTCAAATATTTTTCGAAATTTTGAAAATTTTCGGAAATAAATAAGAAAAACTATGAAAAACCATGATTTTTGCAATTGCAATTGCGCCAATTTTCATTACCATATTCGAATTCAGTGCATCAAAATACGTAAGACAACATAAGTTTCATAAAAATTTCTGACGGCACCTTTTCAGAAGTATATACGTAATTTGTATAATAACTTAGTGTACCTTACACTCTAAAATGATTGGAGTCAATTGCGGAGTCCAAGAGAGAGTAATCGGTAAATTTCACTCTCTCGGAGTCACATTCGCTCCTTTAGAGTATTTCATGCTAGGTTTGAATCCGTTACCGGTGTAGTTATATTCTGCAAGGAAGACTGGTTACTACGTGGCCGGCCGACAAACATGTTTTGTGTCAACTCGCTATAACTTATTCAATTCTGAGAATTTTGAAACGAATAAAAAAAGAAATTGTTCGTTAGAGTTTTTTGCATCTAATGAAGAATGAACAAATTATATATCTGAATAAACAATGAAGTTTTTCAGGGCCTCGAAGCACATGGCGCGTTGGTCATCGGCTGCCACCAACTTTAAACATTCATTACTTTTTGACTATTAGACCAATAAAAATAAAACTTTCCAGAAAATTTGTTCATATCTTTATGAACAACTTTCTCGCTGACACTTTTCGGATACTCGAAATTTGCTCGATAAACGAAGAGCCAGAAGGTATATATTGCAGTTGCAAAGAAAAAAATTAATAACTTTATTGTTTATTGAGATACATAATTTATTATTTCACCATTAGATGCGGAAATCTCTAACGAACAATTTCTTTTTTTATTCGTTTCAAAACCTTCAAAATTGGCTATGTTATAGCGAGTTGAAAAAAAAAGGCGACCGCGTAGTAACTAGTCCTGTCTATACGGCATTCAGCCGCCTTTCTCTTTTTCCGTATTTATTGACACCATTGGAGTATATTTTCACTCCAAAGAACTCAAATGTAGTCGAACCCGGCCTACCCCATTTTCGACTCCTTTGGAGTGAAATTTGACTCCAATAATTTTAGTGTGTATCTTACAATAGAAATAACATACTTTGACTTTCCATACGTAATAATATATATAATTCTAAACCCATTTTCATTCCGGGAGCCGAACAGAGGTGCAAAAGTTGCTATAAACACCTGGTGGTGATAAAACTAACTAAGTCGGTCAATTTTCAATTGGCAACATAATATAAAAGTTAATATAACGTTGTGTGACTAAGTTTGTAACATTAAATTTTCAGTTCTATGTAAGATTAATAACTTTTATTAACATTACACTTTAAGGTAAGTTACAAGAAACCGCATTTTTTTTGTATTATTTAATATTATTGCAATGTTTCATTTAAATGTCATAATGTCGGATTCTGTGAGGGTACTGAATTAAAAAAATTTAAAAATGAAATGTGGACATTTTTACTTATTACTCTTTACTAGAATTTGGTACATTAATGTCGAAGATTTTGTCTTTCTCATTTTTTTCTGATACTCGAAGTTTCAGAAGTGGAGTAAAAAACTTAATTATTTCCTATGTACAAAATTGTAAAATATATTTAAATATGGTATGACGACTGCATGGTTAGCAGAATGATTAACTAGATTTGTATTTTGTTTGCACAAACAATAAAAAATTCTTGTAATTCGAAATAATAGAGAAAATACGAATTTCATGTTGCACTGTAATAAAAATCTGCAAAGGTGGTAAATGTTACTATTACAAAAAGGTACAATATATATTAGTACTGTTCAATACAGTTTCAAATTGTTATATATTGAAAAAAGTTACATAAATCTGAAACTTATCATCAGCACGCAAGGGTTCGATGATATTTACTAAAGCGTTAAAATCTGTTGAAGTTAGTTCCACGTGCGCACCATTAGTATTGTCGAAACTTTGGTCGAAACTAGCAATAATAGAGACTTTTTCCGTTAACATAGTCAACCTACAGTAAAACGCTTTTTTCGATATATCGCGGGATTATCAGAGTCTGCAATTGTATCCACTCTTGGATCAATTTAGTGTTTTATATATAGATTGTGAAGTGATTAATATTGTTAATAAGTACATTCTACAAATTACAAATTGGGTGATCTTTATTAGTGCCGGTATCCCGAAATTTCTTTCTCCTTTCCCAGACGTTTTTCGATCTGGTTCAAATACCACATACATATATGTCGAGTGCAACAAATAAGTTGTGCATGTAATATACAAAATAGAAATGGGTTTCTATAACGAGTGCAAAATAGAACCGCGCGAGTTGCGAACACTCCTAACGGCGTAGCGTCTAGTATACTTCAGTGTAATCCACACTTATAAATTGACTCTTATCACAAAATTGAAAATATTAACTCTTTTTATAGTAAAACACCACTAAATGCAATCTTATTGGAGTGATTTTCTTAGTCACTCTTCTAGTAAATAGTGTACCTATCTGGTATTTTTCTTTTTCATTTTTTAATTCGCAGTCTCTCTTGACGCCTGTTATATGAGGTTATATCTGCATCAAATGAGGTAAAAATATGTAGAGAAAGTAAAAGATACTTAAAAGAAGAACATCAACTGTGCTACTTATACTCGCACTGTACAATCGAAAACGGTGTGAAAAAAAATGTGTATACCAATTCACGACACTAGACTATCTAACAGTCATATTTTACAAGAATATAAATATTGCATCTTTCTAATTTGATGACATACAATACGAGAATGCACTAGATGAGCAAAAGTGCATCAAATAACACATTTAAAACTCTCCAGATTCATTGCAACAAATTAAAAGTTACAAATTAATACATCTAATTGTTAATTGCACCGTTAAAAATAAATAGTTGATTTTACTGTCTAAATAGTAAAACGTAACGCAACTACGTAATTGACTACCTAAGTGACTACCTAATTTGTCAAGATCACTATTTATATAGAAAATTAACTAAAACGCTAGCTGTCCTATTTAGTTAGTAGTTCCAACTGTTTCATTTTTTTCCGTGTAAACTTAGCTTTTTATATGCCGATATTTTTACTACAACTTGTTTTATTTCATTATTAATATTGCGTGATGCACTCAGTACCGTTTAAATTTAATTCGCAGAAATAGGATTAATACATTAAGTGGTTCAGGATTTTAAAAATAACTTTTTTTTATATAAATATAGTGATTTTTAACTACATTTCGGCTTCTTTTGCCTGAATCAAGTGACCGAAATGTTGATTACAAGTTCTTGTATTTAACCTTTCGTGAACATATTTCCAAAACCTCTGAGCAAAATAAAGAAGGAGGGAAGCTAACATTAATGTTTTTACTATGTATTTTTTGAAGTCCATCAATGCTTGTACGAACTCAATTAGGTAAAATTTTGCAAGATATTTTTACCATTTTATAGCTAAATTTATAAATTTATCATCACAAATCAGAAGTATTGTAAAGATGGTAGAAAGATTAAATCGTTTGTTAAAAATTATTTCTTTATTTAAAAAAAAATGAGGACAAGCTCGAGAGATTTGAACCAGGAACCTTCAGACTGCGGGTCGAATGTTCTTTCATGATGATGCAGACTACTGAGAGGATGGGGCGTAGATGATTTCTGACTTCTGAAGAGAAATTGCTGAAAAATAAAAAATAAAAGTTGCCAAATTCCGTCTACTTATTAACAAAAACATTAAACATCTTATCTATACTTGAACAGTGATGAATTTAAGAACAAAAATCATCTGTAGACCAATAAATTACATTTAATAAAAACGTAGTCTGAATTTTATTAGGTATTAATAATTATTAAATTAATTCGACTATATTAAACTATCAATTATAAATATTGAGCTTTAAAAATGTTGTTAAAATGATAAATTTTCGACCTTCAGATTGATGACCAAGATGAACATTGAAATGTCGTCTAATTCAACTGATAGATCAGAAATAATTAATCTAAAAATGTCAATGCCTAAAGTGGGTTGAGGAGCAATTGATACTCGAAAATAAACATTTGAATTCTTCAATTCTTTGATTTTTTAAAAGTAATATTCATGAATAGTTTGCATATCGACTTCTCAGCACAATGGTTCTATTTTTAGAAAACAATCAAGAAATTTTGAATATCAAGTAGATCAATAATATGATACTAGTGGGTGCTTGTCTGCGAAGGAAATATGGAACTGAGAAATTTGCACCAATATGTTCATTCACTCGATTTAAATAGAATTATTCTTACTTCTTAATTACAATGGATGACTAAATATCGCACCGTTTAGTGTATCTTGATTATATTTTTGGAACTACACGGAATAATATACGTTCCCTACTAATACATTTTCCTGACATATCCTTATATTTTTTTGTACTGCACAAATAATATTTATTCTTGTTAAATAATATTTATCCATGAAAATACTTTCCTACAAAGTTACCAAATTTTTCGAGAAACGCTGGATTTTATTTATTCTAATAGCTACCAATCCTCGTTATTGTATTAATTTTTCATTTTTTTAGAAAAACTTTTTTTAGCACATTAACTAAAAAATGCCTCCAGTAGCAACCTTTACGTTTTTCAAATAGGAAAATTCATGACAACAATACTGACAGAGAGCAAAATAAAAGCCTCATGAATAATTAATTCAATATTCGTACCTTTGTATGTGCAAAGTAGTAAAATGTAACATTAAAGTTAATATTAAAAAAATTTAGTTCGCTCCGAAGATTACCGCTGAAAATGCTTTATGTCTGATCAATTTGTCTGTTTCTACTTAAAATTTATATTGTATTAAGGTTAAAGTTAAAGTGTAAAAAATTATAACAATTTCGCACAGCTGAAATTTTGAAAAACTTCCCTTGATCGAACAACGTCTTTTGCTACTTCTGTGATCATTCTTCTTCGTATGTTTCTCGTAGTACTGAATTCGTTACAAAAATATATAATAGTCAGGATTTACGGCTATTATTTACATTTTTCACTAAAGATGTTTTGAATCTTTTGTTATTTCAGAAAATTTAATTTCAACTCAACTCGATTTTGCATAACCTAATGTATTTTATTCAAAAATTAAATTAGGATTTATTACTTTAAGGGATCCTTTTATAAGAATTGTTCCAAAGAAACTAGCTATCTTTCGAAAATAAAATCTGTTCGATAATATGATTTAACCGTATAAAATTAAGTTTATAGGTTATTATTTTCAAAATACAGGAAATCCAACTTTCGATTAAAAATATAAATGTTATGTGATTTTTTCATATCTGTTATTTCTTAAATAATTGTTTCAGGAAACTATATAAAGTAGCGACATATCTTATTTACAAATCGTCAGACATCGAATTTGGACCGGCTCCAAAGTAAAAAATATTAATAATTTACATTTTATTAGTATTGATGTTTGTAAAAAACTGGAGGATAGATCAGAGGGACTCCAAACTTCAAGAAGATTACCATTATGTAAATTAGAATCATCAGATATTAAATTTGGACGGACCCGCAAATAGCAACATGTCCAAAATATTGAACATTTCCTTTTGCAACTTATAAATGTTTATAAATACTGTAGGAAAAATTTGAGGGACTTGTAACTTTTAGGAAATGCTCATTATATAATTAAGAAGCAATAGAGATTAAATTTGGACCGGGCCAAAAGTAGCAACATGCCCAAAATATTGAACATTTACCTTTTTAAGGTATCAATATTTGTTAATAGTGCCGGAAAAATCGGGGAGAAATTCAAACTTTTATGAAATAAAATTCGGACCGGCTTGTGGATCCGAAACAGCAAAAAGAAATAGTGGCTGCCTAATGACATAACCTCAAAACCTATTCAAAATACATATTTTTATAGCGATAACGGCATTGAAAAGTGCACACAAGAACTGTGTATTGCCACGTTTTAGGATCTCAGATGTAAAGTAATTGGCACATTCGACTTCAACGTGCTGATGTATCCAATATTAATGTCTTAGGATTAGGAATGAGTGATGGAAGTGTGTTGGTTTAAGTCTTTTTCTACATATAAAAATTTGTACGTTTTTTAGGTTTTGTCTCATTGTGATTAGGTGGTCTTTATTTTTTCAGCGGATCCAAACAGACAAGAAAAATCTGGTCTTACTTTTTTGTGGATCTGTTTAATTATAATTATTTATTAAATTATTTTTATTTTAGATAATAAGATTGATGTCAGCATGATTTTTTTTCAGTAACTCCATAATACGATTTTGAAATAGTTCAAGAGTATCATTATTATACATTTATTTTTGAAGCATTCCAGATACCTTCTCTAGCAATTGATGTGCACAAATTAATACTAAAATAAAATGCATACTTTATCGAATACAAACTACATATTAATTATAGATTGTTTAAAGTATGGTTATATGTATGCCTTTACGTTCGTTTTAAAATAGACACGACAGAAATAGAAGAAGCCTTAAAAACAAATTATTATTAATATATACATAAATATTACTTTGATTTGGATAACATTAAGATTTCCAGTGATATATTTCATGATAACTTTAAAGTAATATTATAAAACGAATAAAAGTTTTAAGCCCTTACGATTTTTGGTGGCGAATCCAATTAATGTTTTTATATTAAATTGAATCTATTAAAAATCATCGTTTTAAATCACTATACCCTAAATTCATAAAACTATTAAAATTACTTTGGGGAAATCATTTTGGCAGATAATCGAGGTTCTCCCACACTAAAATTTGTTCCTCACAATAATGCAACTTTTCACTATATTTCATGACAAATTGTTAAATTGGTACTAGATAAATTTTCTCACATGTTATCTCTAATCATTATATAATTTTCTTATTATTGTAATTACTGGTATATATTAGGCCATTTATCACATTAGAAACAATGTAACACTGACCCGAATCACGCACTTTGTAATAGTTCGTTTAATAGAATAATGCAAGTGCAAAATGATATTTTTGAAATGCAAGTAAACCAAACGAACTAATATTATTACAAAAGGATGTTACTTTCAAATTACTGCATCCTCGTTCTCCCCTCTTAGTGACTGCCTTGATGAAGTGGCCTTCTTAACATTATGAGCACATTATATAAGTAGACAATTACAGGTCATTACATTAGTGCTCCACAATATTGGGAATTAGTTTTAATGGTATAACTTGTGTCAGCTTCTCTGTTTGAGCTTCGTCATTGATAAACTAATATTAGAGAGATACACAAATGCCTTATTAATTCGATTATTTAATACTCTCAAAAAGAATTTCAAAACTTCTCTTAATAAACCGATTAAGAACGAATGGTGGCATCACAGATTCAGTTTCTTACATTAATGTTAATAAAATATTCATATATTTTGTGATTTGAAATGTTCGAATGAAACGTTATATTTAAAAATGTGAAACGCTTGTAACGTCGGGTTTCATTAAACGTAATTGCTTTAGTAACAGTTTTAGTAGTACAAGAAAAAGATCTACTTACCTTAGATTTTAGTTATTGCTGATATTTTTAAGTTCTAAAATATATTCACTGTCATAGTTTAAAATGTGCAATATTCTTAAATAATAATAATAAATGTAAATAATATATTTATTTATTTAATCATATAGACACTTCATATACATAAATTCCATACAAATATCTGTTGATTTGACAGAAAATGACAAACAATATCTGTAGTTGTTACAGAATTTATCTGTACATTGAACAGATTTGTCTATAAATTTAAAAGGATTATCTATAACTTTCACTGATAAATCTCCTGTATTTGCATACAAAAATCAGCATATTCTGTTAAATCCAGAGAGAATTTGTCTGCATGTCTGATAAATTATCAATAAAATGATGCCGATCTTCATACCAAGAAACAGGACTATCATTTTTCAAACGTTTTCGATGCGCTGAATCCAAATCTGCCCGCAGAATTATTGTTGTATCACATCAAGATTTCGAGATATCCTAACCTAAAAGTGCAAAAAATACTGTTTTTGTCCATTTTCAAAAAGTAAGTTTTTGTTCGTCATTTGGCAAAACGCAGAGTAATTTGCTATTCATCAGCCTTAAAATGCTCTTTTAATAATTCCCATTAAATTTCTTTTTCATCGAGTTACCGAAGTTTTTGTTAAGGCACGATTATGATTTTCCTTTTTTTGAAACATTTATAATTCTTTTATAAATCTTTCATTTATAAAAACTTGTTATAGCACATTGTTAGTAAGTTTTTGTAATAAATTGCACAGTAATTATTAATTTTGCCCATTAATGCATTAGTTTTTAATAGTTTTGAATATATACTTTGGTGAAAATGAATTCGTTTTATCAGCAAGGCATTTCTATTTATTCTTACACATAAGAAATTTGAATTCTTTATCCAAGCGAATTCGTATCGAATTCACGCAGGCAATGAATGCATTCTTATTCATTATTACGAATTGGCCACGGTAATTTTGAATTCACTTGGATCCAAAAATAATACAAAAAAAAGTCTTGAACGCCTGTCTATCCAAATTTTCAAATAAGACAACTTGTATTTCAGTGAATCTTCATCCAACAGAAATATTTTCGAAAAAACAAAATTTTCCATTGTAATTTTGCATTTACATGACTTTTACACGCATAAAGAAAAAAATGATTTTATTACAAAAAATTATATTATTTTATGTATGAATACAGATTATATAATTATTGTCATAAATCATTTGTCAGTTTGGATAGAAATGCATTAAATTGTTTCAGGATGGCATTCATTTTAATACGTTTTAACAGATTGAAAGTACGAATACGAATGGATTGTCAAATTAAATTTTAATCCAATTCCGATTTCTGAGTAGATGATGCTTGTTAACAAAAACGCTAAAAGCAAAAATAAATTTATATAAATAGCAACAAACAAACAAAAAATCTTGACTCGATAACGCAAAGTTAACATGACAATTTTTTCTGGAGTAGGTTAATTATTTAAAGTTAATTACATCGACGTATTTAGCTATATTTAATGTTACCGGCATTTATTTTCTCATTTTTAAATAATTTACTCCTGTGACTAATTATTCAATAAAATTCTAAAGAATCTGTGAACGAAGTAAAATCAATATTCTATTTACATCTTGTCACTTTCTAGTAAACATAATATAAGCGGAACATAAAGCGTATTTTTTTTTAATTTTATAGACATTTTTTATATTTGTAATGTGTAATCTCACTTCTATTTTCACCCTAATTCGTTTACTTGTTTTATTATAGACCCTAATTTAAATACGTATTCAAATATTCTTAAAAAAATACATTTAAATATGATTATTTTATAAAACAACAATGTCAGGTTGGAAATTTTAAAATAAAATTTGTTAGTATGTACAAAAAATAAATTAATTCCTTAATTTAATACTTCGAGATATAGACACCAGTTTTAACATTCTCGGGTACAAAACGAAAGTTTCTTATATGTATACAAACACAAATGTCATAATTGTCTTATCTAATTAAATATTTGTTGTTAACTGCAATTAAACATTAAAAAATTGAACCATTTGTTGCTAATTATTCGATAATATCTGTTTCAAACTGACCTTATCGGGGTATTTAAAGTCGCTGATTACGAATCCATTGCCGGCTTTTAAAAACTCAAAATGGTGGATGAAAATGGGAGCCGAAATAATCAAAATTCTAACAAAAATTTGTAATAATATTCAATATATGGGAATGTTGAAATTCGCTGGTTTTCAATTCATAGAAATAAAAAAAAATCCCACAGCAATTTTATAAATAAGGGACATGCATGATTTTTCTTTATGTAATTTAATTTTGTTTGATATTTTTCAGATTCCAACAAACTTTCTTTACATTTGTGTTTAAACTTGCTTCTTGAAAATCATATATGTGCAGTAATTCTTTTGGAAGAAGATTGTTTTAGTGCATCGAGATACTTTTTATAGTAATATTTGTTAAACTGTGTTTATATTTTATCAAAAGTAACTAAAACGATTACGAAAAACATTTGATTAGGATGATCGATTTTAGATCAATAAAATTTCAAAAATTAAAATTAAAAATAAATGAAAATTTGTCCATCATATTGGCTATGCCATTTGAGTTTTTAGAAATCGATATATAATTCGTGACCAACAACCTCGAGGAATGTTTTTGTTCACGGTATTAAACCCGATATTTTGAATTTTCAAAAATCGACAACGAATTCTTAATCAGCGACCTCGAAAACTTTTGAATACCAATATTCATAAAAGAATTAAAGTATTAAAAGGATTTCGAAACAAAAAGAGATGACCAAAATCGGATTAAAATCTAATAAAAATTGGCCAGATCCAAAGTCAATCTAAATGAAGCCCTGATTTTAAGACAATCCAGGACCAAATTTGAACAAATTTACAACTAAAAATAGATCTTAATCAAATTACGAATTTATAATTTTTTTATTGCATTGAAAAAACAATAAACAAATTCAAAAAATTCACCATGAAACGAAATCGAACTTCTGATCCTTTAGAAATAATCTGCACCCCTAACCTCTCGGCTGTGAAAATGAGTATTTTCTAGCATGATTCGATGTAAAAATGTTTTTATTTGTAGTGTTTTAACAAATTGCAAGTGAAAATAAATTTAAAATATGAACGATGTTAAGATTTCAGAAAGTGCTGCCAATGAGAGAGGTTAGAAAAGTACAAATTTCGCATAAAAAATTGAAGGTGATATTTAGATTGTTTTTAATATTAAAAAATAAGGACCGATCTTGCACGAATCGAAATATTTGAACGAAACTTTTGGATCTGATTCTTTTTGGTCTGATTTTTGAAAAGATGAACAAAAATACTGACTGATGTATTGTGTTATTGCAATAAAAAAACCATTGTGACATTTTTCATTATGTTGGACAGTAATATGTTATTATAAATAAATTGTCAAAATGTCAAAAAAGTGA
The DNA here is from genome assembly GCA_030407085.1 of Trichopria drosophilae. Lineage (NCBI taxonomy): Eukaryota > Metazoa > Arthropoda > Insecta > Hymenoptera > Diapriidae > Trichopria > Trichopria drosophilae. Next base: position 188,159,088 of record CM059583.1, on the reverse strand, counting down.
AAAAAATCGAACTGGAAACATAGTGTATTAATTGAGGAAAAATTATAATTTTTTCAGTTTTATCATTTTACAAAATAACGTTTCGAGCTACGGGCGATTCAAAGACAAAAAATAACCAAAAAAATAACCTGTCATGTTTCAAATGTTTTCAAAAATAAAAGATATTTATTTTTTGCCTATTACTTAAAGAAGTGAGTTTCAAATTCATTATTTGTTTTCCATTGATTCCCACTCACTTTAGAGAAGAGGTAAGTATCACGTGTTTTTAATGAACAATTTCCCAGTGAAAATAAAAATTTTACTCAAATCGACTCAAAATAATACGTAAGAAGTTTCGATTAGTATTTTAAATTTTATTAAATTGAAAAAATTTTGGTAAAAGTCGAGGAATTAATTTTTGTAATGCTTCACTTATTGATTATTTTTCGATTTTAAATCACCCTTCGTTCGAAAATAAAACATTTTTCAAGAATATGTCAAGAATAATTAAATTTATTTTTCTTAATAAATACGATAAAAGCGTCTTCGAAACACCTTTTTATATAAATGTGCCAGTTTATTGTTAATAATAATTACTGACCATCAGAAGAAAAAGAGATAAAATACGCCCTTAATTTGAAATAGAGAAAGTTACTGTAAAACTGTAAGTAAATGTTCACTGATTTTCAATGAAAAAGGAGTCACTATTTCAAATTGAAAAGTAGGTTTTGAACAGCGGAGATTTTTCAGAGTAGGTGTATTTTTGAGTCCTGAATAATATATTAAAAGTCCCCATTGATAGAGCTTGTAACAATTTCCTTTCTTTAAAATTTTTCTCGGTGCAAAATTGACAGAGAATTTTTTTCATTCATTTCATTTTTTTAGGATTTGAGAAATATTTATTTTCCGCTCGTTTTTTGCTGGTAATTCGAAAATTATCACTTTATTATCACAATTTCTTAGACATTTGCTTGTCAATTAGGCCAATGTATTTATATTTTCCTTTATAACATGAAAACAACATCTACGTAAAAGTTCGTACGGGAGAAAAAGATATATAATTTTTCCTTTCATTTGATATATTGCAAATTTAAAAAATTGTCACTGGGGCTTCTCAAAAAAAACCATAAATAAATTTTCATCATTTTTACATATGTTTGTGCATGCTACCCCCTTAAAATGTTCACAAAATTGGAATTTAAGCATGGTTTTTGAAGCTAATGAAACGCCTTAGAAGATGGACCTGGTTTGAAGCGGTTGCGATAAATATTTATCCAAACATCGCCGTTCAAAATTTTACAATTTTTTAAATTTTTAAGCTAATTTGGAGTATTCCGATCAACACAGGCATAATGATATTTATGCTTTGAGATGTCGGTCACTTTTTCACAATGTTTCCTGCAATTTTGATATAAACTGAATATGTAATGTGATTTGTCTTTTAATACCTTGCATATTAATAAACTCATTCTAAATATATTTTCTTGTAGTCAAAACGATACAAATTAACAGCACTGACATTTTACTATAATATCTCTAACACGTGCAAAATGGTTATCTCTTAGTTTACCTGTCACAATAAATTTATTCTTTTTTATACATTTTATATTATTTAATGCCAATTTTTAATCAGAAATCAACGATTCTTATATAATCAGTGTTTTTAAAATCACCAAAAGACAGAAATAGACACAAGAAATCGAGGCTGAAAGAAAGTATATTGACAGTGAAAAGACTAACTTTTTGTTAGTAACTAAAATAATTCTAAAATAGTAAAATGTCTGTACGTTCCAGTAGACTCGTTGATTTGAATCGACTACAAAAATAGTTCAAAAAACTATTAATAATGACCGCAATAAGTTAAAAAATGCAAGTATAAGTAACACAACTGACTTATTTTGTTGCGTGTACATGCGACTAACGATAGCGAGTTCATGAATGCATTGTATTGTTTCTCTGTTTAATGACGAGATCATAATATACATAATGCAAGAAGCTTTCTGAGAACGTTATTTGATATCATAAAATGTATGGCGAATGAAATAAGTAATTTGTAAACCAAGAATATCTTGCAATTCAACATTTTTTTAATGTCCGTTCATGTCGATTAATACTGTCCATGTTGAAACACTACTAAAGTTATCAAGGGTCGTATTTCCGCTATTCTAAAATCTAAAAGTGTTATTTCGCATCCTTGTGTGTTTGTAGGTTGTGTAAATATTTACTCAGCCATGTATGCACGTGACGATAACAGAGCATTCCAATTAAAATGTAACAGTCTGCGTGTTAGAAAGTAAGTAATGTTTTGGCTCATCAATTCCAATTACTTTTAACGCTCATTTTATCAAATGTGCAAATTTATAATTTTTTATTGCTGAAGTCACTTTTGCTTAATTTATCGCTTAGTGGGGAGTCTTCATCATTATGATTTACGTATATGCAAATGTAATTCGAATGGATACTCGTGGCTGCACATTAAATTATTTGCCATAAATAAATAGATATTTTTAATAATTTTTCAAGTATTCATATGTGTCCAAAATGACTTCTGAAAAACAATTATCTTTTGATTGGAAACATTTAAAAATATGTTTAAACTTGGGAAAAATCTGATTATTTTTCTCAGCCTGCAACACTTTTTTCGAGTGTTTTCTATAAATATGATACAATTCGAAAATATGACAGAAACAAAATGACATTGAATAGGAGGGTTATCAGTATCGGTTTTGATGAACAAATATAAAATATCGGTTATTTTATCGAAACTTATAATTTGATTTACTGACACGATAGCCTATGACGACACCAATTACGTTTGTAACTGACACATGTATATCCTATGCGATTACATATTTTTACAGTGATCGGCACCCAATTACTGTTTCTAATATAATGGAAACTGTAATGACATAACGATTATTGGTTCCACTCATTGTTAAGTATGATGTTCGCTAGTAGCCATCTAGCGTCGATTCATCATATTAAGATATGGCACCCCGAATATTTTTGATTGAAATTATTCTTCGTATAAAACATAATTTGAAATATAAAGCAGTTATACAGTTAAATAGCCTCATCTTAAAAAAATTCTTCAGTAGTAAAATAAATATAACATTCATTAAGTAAAACTTCTTCTCATAGTAATAATAGTTATTGTATCGTATGATTTGCAACATTCTGATACATTGTCAATTACATTTCATGTTTTTCATTCTAATATTACAATATGTTACAACCATTTGTACGCATTTTCATGGCTCCATTAACCTCTTGCAGTATTCGAAAAAGAATTAGCAGAGGATGAAGACGAATTCAAATATATTTAATTAATTTTTCCAAACTGAATCCTTTTTAACCCAAACACAATATTCTAAAACAGTGAATACCGCCAATTTAGAAAATTGAATTCATATTAATCCAGAATAATTCCCTGAAATAAAAAAATAATTCTTTATTGCATTGTATACTTAGCCAAGTTTCAAAATTTTTAAGTGTAATTTTAACTGAGCATTATGAGAATAATGCAAATGAGAAAGTATATTCTAAAAATACATTACTTTTGCTTCTCGTAACATATGGATCATACTAATCAAATGATTAAGTTTACAAAATAACTTCGAAAAAATACATTTTCGAGCTTCGTTATAAATAGAGAATGGTTTGAGTTATTTGCTAGTATAGATTTCTTTTAAGTAAAAATATAAAATAATATATCAATGTTTCTGTTGTGGAGCTATCAAAAATACTATTTTCGAAATATCAGTCGAAAAATCAGTCAGTAATTCCATATAATTATTTGAAGTATCAAGTTTCATGCAAATCATGTTCTCATCATATCAAATCCGACTCATAAAAAAATAGACACAGCGGACAGTGAGGTTTTTTACTGTTGACTGTTTTATGCCGTCTTTGACCTGTCGGCTTTTTAATTCGTTGAGTTTTCGACCTGCACCCCTATTGTATGCTTTCAAGAATTATAACTTTTAGCAAACGTCTTAATAAAAATGAAATTTATAAAAAAAAACATATCGGAAAAACTTATGCTTTCAAACGTCGAATCTCATCCAGAATTAAAGAAACTTTTATACTAGTATACTATTTTTAAGGTTAAAATTCAAAAACGTAAAATTTATTATATTAATAGATAAAACATTGTTGATTTAGAATGCTTTTCCTGTTAATATTGAAAGATCAACTCTGTCATTTTAGTGGTTTGACAACCTGCCAAGAAATCAATATTTGAAGATTGCTTTTCCCCAAAACAAATATTTAAAATCTGTTCCTATGCATGTTTATGTGCACATCAAAACATTTTAATATATATAATTAAAAGTTTACTTTGGAACTTCAAAACGATGTTACCCTTCAGATGCATCACAGGCTAATGATGTAGCAAACGAAGCGAAGATTTCAAAACTTTGCATAAACCTTGTAAGTTTTACTTGAGTTCTCAATTGATTTATATTTTCTTCTGAAGGTGATTAAATTTAAGATAATTATTGTTGACCTGAACAGAAATTAATTAACGAAAAATATTTACAACTTTTTTAAAATCGAAATCTTATAGAGCTCTAATACAAAAGTGTAAAAAGAAAGGTACCATTTTTTAAGAATAAAGTTCGATTTCACTTCTATCAATGTCAAATTTTCTTGTCACGTACTTTAAATTACAACAAATAATATAATTTCTCATATTAAACTAATACAATACATGAAATCCCATTGTATCCCCTTGAAACTTCTTTTTGATAAGCAAAGTATTTGATTCAAACATATTACAAATCCAATTCCATACTAATAAACTGAGAGTTAATAGAGTGAAATCTCAAAAAGTATGTAAACTAGGTCAAGTTTACACAAAATGTTAATATCATTTTCAACAATAATTGTTCTGGTTGCCTGCATACATCGTTTTAATCTTGCCTTTTTTTAAAATCAATTTCTAACATTATGTACAGCAATAATTTGTTAAAAATATATTTGGGCAAATCCACAGAACATTTAATTTTACGCTCTATGAAAAACAACCATTTTTTTGGCTGACATTCATTCAAAATCAACCTGAGTTCGTTCTTAAGTGTACAAAGTGTAGAAAAAACGTCACGTTACGATTTTTAAAGAATTTTTCAGTGCAGGGAGTGGTCAAACGTGACAAAAAATTATATCTTTGTATCAAACATATTTCTTTACAGGGAAAACAGTTGAAATTTGTTACTCTGGGTTCTTTAAAGATGGCGAATTCAATATAGTGGACCGAATTTGTAAAAAGTTCAAATTATGTAATCAGGGGTTTTCTAGGTAAATAGTAATCAACACACCTATGCAAGTGCTAACAAATTTTAATATTTTACCGTGTATATAAGGAAACAAGTGAAGAGTATTATTATGATTCATAAAACAATAAATTACGCCAATAATCGAGACATATAATTGTGTATAGGTCGTGTGCCTGACAAAAGTACAATTTTTCATCAGCAGTGACGAACGAAGGTTACAATTTGTAACAAGTATAGAATTGAGATGAGGCTAGGCACACTTTATTCCCTGGAATATGTCACTTATTATATTAACAATTAAAACTTCTCAAAGTACGGACCCATACTATTGTTTGTTCCAAAAGTTATAGTTAGAAATTAACGAATATACAATTTTTCATAAATTCACTGCACGCGAATTTGGACGCATGCCATTCTTATTAAGAGATAGGAACACCTAGTTTTCAAGTATTTTTGGCTTTTATAAAGTGTAGTTAATGAACCGCATGATTTTTAAATGAAAAGAATACACCTTCCAAAAGTTATAGCACAAAATATTAAAGAAAATACAATTTGCACGAAGTAGCTTATCAAATTTCATCAATTTTGGTGTTTCCTGGTTTTTTAATCGACTGTCATGCAAAACAAATGACTGTATCTTCAAAGCATGTCCATTTTAGTAAATAGTAATATTTTATAAATATTTTTGTACAGTTTAATTAAAGTAAATCTTATAAAAGTAAATTTTATAAAAGTCAAAAGTTCTGTGGATTTGCCCTTTTACATATTAAGAAAATTCGATCCGTGTGCCTTCTAATTGAACTAATGAAGTGCTTGCCCAATCAATATAAATCCAATTAGATTCTTCAATCACTGCCTAACTTTGGTACCATTAATAGAAATTCACTAACTTGAAAATACTATTCTTGTCCAACATACATGAACATCTGTATTAACTTAACCAATTTACATTCGTCGATTATGTTAATAAATAACTCTCCTCCAGGTATTAAGTTCAGATATTCATGATCCGTTAGGGACTATAGGTCATGCAAGAATAATCAACAGGAAGGATTGAATTTTACTCGGAAAACAGTAATAAAAAACAATTGTACTAATTGAAAAGTAGTTAAGAATAGACTAGGCCGAAACATGAACTAGTTTATAAAGAAACAAATAAAATGTGACTGATAAGATTACTTTGATTTAAATAGGAAACTAATCGCAAAGAATAGAAAATTTGGTAACCCTTTTCAGTTAATAACACATACCTTTTCATCAAAACACATTTTAATACAAGAATAATTCAACATGAATTTTTACATTATCATTAATATTAATTAATTACTGAACATCATGATATATATTACGTTACAGATCATGTGATAAATTATGTCCTAAGTTTAGAAATTAAGTAATCTAACTTTTACACTTGTATTTTAATAGAATACACTGAAAAAAATGTACTTGTCATATTCAACTACCATTGAGAAGTTGAGACGAGAATAGTTAAAAGAAACACTTTTTTTGTTAGTATAACTTTGTTGATGTTGTTAATTTTAGTATTAACTTAATATTACGTTAATATTATTTACCCAGTAAACGAAAAAGTATTCCAAATGAGTGGAGATCAAGAAATGCGATACTATGCATAAAACTAAAAAAGGCATGTACTAATATAAATAAATAAGTAATCGCCAATAGCTGCATTAAAAATAGTTCCACAAAAAAAAATTTCCAGAAAAATTCTTAGTTGATTTGACTACTTTTTAACGCAGAGTAGATCGATACGCTTGAAGAAAATTTTCTAAGTTGCATTTACTACCATACAGTAATTAAATCATCTAAAAGTGTAGTTCTAATAAATTCAATTCAATCGCTGCAGTAAAACATTGTTTTTAAATGTAGTAGAATTAACTGCCAAAATGTTGTTTCCATAACTACATTTTTTGTTGATTCAACTCCTTTATAGCTCTATCTATCTATCTATAACCTATAAAATTCCGTTTAGGACCTATTGAAATACTTTCAGTAGTTAAGAAGTAGTCAAGTCAACTAAGAATTGTTGTCAGTGTACGAAGCAATAAGAAAATACAGAATACTTGTAGTATTGTGTACTTAATTTCATGCATTCCTATTGGACATATTTCTTCGAAATAATATTAAATACCTAAATTGTTATTACTCACGTGATTTATCCCATCATTGATCTCATTCTATATTCTATATCAGGAGTGGGTAGTTAAAAATTAAAAAGTTTAAAGTTAACTTTTTGCTTTTAACTTTTAACTTCACTTAGTTATTATTTCGTATAATTAAATCAAATTTAAGTTAGTTACAAAAAGAAGTTATCTTACCCAACCCTGCTATCTGATGGTATATCGCCTAGTTTATGAGACCTGATCATCTTCTTCTATGTATTTTCGCTACTTCATAAATAATATTTAGAAATTTACGAAATTTTTAGTTAGAAAAGTAACACAATGTTTAACAAGACTGATACCAAAATTGTATACTCTCTAAAGTTGAATAAGAAAAAATCCACTTATTTTAAGTGCATAGTCACTTTTTGCATAAGTTAGCAGCCAATTCGTAGCAGCCGATTATAAATTCCAGGTTCCTACTTTGCATGATATTGAAAAATATACATTAAAGTGTCAATATTACACAAAATATAATATAAGTACCATCTAGACTAATTAGAATAATCGGAATGTCAGTTTTTCAAATCGGCTGCTACAAATTAGCTACTAGCTTCAACACCATTCTTACTACATAAGTAATATTACTTATTAAATAAGTGATTGCACTTGAAAGTTAACATATATTTACTAGGGTCCTTGAGAGTGCACACCAAATGAATCCGTCGTTCACATGGAGTAAGACTAAAAAGTGATGAAATTTGGTCTCGAACATTTAAAATAATTAATCAATTTTCGATAACTTTTTTCTGAAAATATTTCTTGTTTTTTACTTTATACCTAATATGTTATTTTGGAAACATTCATCTGTGTGAGATAGTTAAGAATACATTGAACAATGTGTTAGAGAACTTGAATCCTTGTCCTCGGCATAACCTGTATTTTTAAAATGTTATTCCACTCGTAATTTATATTTAAATTCATTAATTTCATAGACATTTAAAAAAGAAATATTCATGTAAAAAACGTACTTGAAAAACAACTGGTAATTCTTATAGATTGCCTCAAAAGCTTTCACCTCAAAACTCAAGGGATTTCTAAAGTACTCCTCCGATAAAGTACCAATTTATGGTAAAAATTATGAATGTTTCTAGTTCAATAGTACTCGTTCAATTCCTTATTAATTTTTGTGGCATTCGTTAATTGGACGTATGTAGTAATTGCAATTACTCTTACAGAGCCTGAATGATGACAAACTTCAGACATATTTAATTTTCGATTTTCAGCGTAAATTCATAAACAATTTAGAAACCCTTTAAAACGACACTAGGTCAATGTCACGTTAAGTCTCCAGATGAGGAAGAATGTTTACACATTTACTGAAATGTAATATTTCGTAGTGTTTTACATTACTTAATTCCTAAAATTTTTAACCTCATGTGATTTATCACATTATTTATCACGGGATATGTCACATGACATGATACTTTTCAGTAGGGTTACAATTGAGTATTACTCAACATTCCTTTCAATTAACCCATCTACGTAATATTTTTTTCAAATTTCTATACTCGGTTCTTAGCATTCAAGTCGAGCATCCTATCAATTCCTTTTATAATCGGGATGAAGAGTTTGTTTTGAAATGCTGTTAGGTAACGTTAGATAATGGAAAGTAATGCGAGGTTAAGTTAGATATTTTGGGTTTTAAGGAGGTTCACCAGGTCAAAGAATTAACATTGAGAATTTAACGAAAAAATTATAGTAGGTTAAACAATGAAAGAAATTAATGCCTGCAAAGTTTCAAGCCCCTAGGTACCTTCAGAGCAGAGAAATTAATAAAAATGTTCACGATTCTTTAACATTGAGTTTTATGGGAACATGTATATATTCATGAAATTCGTATTGAATTAACATTGAGTTTTTCGTAAAATTTATACTGCTGATAAAAAAATTTGTGAGATTTTATTTGCAGAAAGAAATACGTCTCTTCTTACCTTTAGAGACGAGAAATATAATAAACAAATAGCTAAAAGGGTCATTTTTGGTTATGTTGACGGACGGCAACGTCTTAGAAAGCATACTACCGAAGTCATATCGGCGTCCGTTCCACATTTGACTCGGTAGGTACCTGGTGAACCTCCTTAATTCTTTTCTTAAACAGATTTGGTTTTTTGTTTTGTGATGAAATTATGACAGGACGAAAAGTTTGTGCCGAAGTGGTCTTATGTTGAAAGGTCGTGTCTTCACATGTCGATTGTTGAATTCTTGCGATGAAATTTGATTTTGTGAAACTGCGTTACCATTTTTATGATTTGACTACTTTAAGTGAATTTAGGTTAGGTGAGGTAAAATTAGGTTAGATTATGTTGAGTTAGGTTGGGTGATATTAGATTAGATTAGTAAAACACCTGCACAATATTCGATTAGGTTAAGTAAGGTTAGGTTGATTATATTTAAAGGAATTCGATTTTTGTATTGCGATAAAAAGTTTGTTTTGGAATAGTGTGGCTAGGATAGGTTTGATAAGGTGATATTACGTTAGGAGAGCTTATATCAGGCTAGGTTGGTTTGTATAAAGTTAGGTTATTTTTATATTTAAACGCTCCCGTTTTTTTATTTTGTGATAAAACGATCAGGGGATAGAAAGTTATGTTGAAAAGTTGTGTGTTGCACCTTGAATTCTTGTGATGATTCGTCGTTCGTCGAAAAGTCGGGAGTTTAATATGTGACGGTAATCATCATTTGAAGTAGATGGAAGGAATCCTGCTGTAGTTGTCGTCTATAGAAATGTATGCAGTTAAGATCAAATCTTTTGGATGCAACACTCTTAAAACGTCCTTTGAAATCCGCTTGTTATATGATGAATAGAATTATTCCACTTGGGTAAAGTCAATTTCTACTTGCCCGAAGTGGCATCCGCTTGCGACAAGGGGCCTCAAGAACACTATTTTAAGAGTAAAATCCATACGGAAGATGTTTATAAATCTATCCATAAATTCTTTCCATATCCAACTTTATATGTCCAATAGCCAATCCACATAAATCCTAAATTTTAACCTCTCCTGAAGTCACTAGATCCCAAGTTATGTTGTTCTTTGTGTTCCCATGTATACTCTTGTTCCTGTAAATGCAGTTTTTACGAATGAAGAGCAGGAGAATATTGTGATATACGGTTACACTTTTAAGATGCAGTGATCATTTTTAGGGCTCAATAGAGAAGGATGTCTAAGTATCACTTGCTTAAAACAGAAAGTCTGGCTGATGGTCAATTCTGTGTTCATTTTCCAATGTTCAATCCCATAGGTTTTCCATAGGTTTTCTGAATGCACCAGCTATTGGATTTTTATTTCTTTATTTGCGGTTTAATACATTATGAAAATTATGAGAAATCGTTGTCTTAAATGCTCATACACAATCGGTATCATTCGGATTATGAAAATCCATGAAGCAGTTCCCTTCATCTACTCGGACACACAAGTCCTCTGACGAATTCGGATTTATTGCGATTTTCGGATTAGGGGTAGAGAAATTTAACAACACTTTTTGTAGTAAGGTATGGTAATCATGAATATAAATCAGCATTGTCTTCCCTTCTATCGTTAGTAATTGTAATTTTGAAGGTTGATCTTCTGATGTTAGCCATTAGCAGGGCATAAAAAAGGTGCGATAACCCAGCAATAATCTATTTTGGGTATCTACACTTGGATAGTGTCATTCTTCAGTTGTGTGTACGATCACGTTAAGCACAGATTTTTCGACTACTTCGTTCTGAGTGCTGAATCTTCTGTCCGCCGTTTTGGAAGGGAGGAAACTCATGTGTTCTAAAGTTTTCCACTTAACCGCAATTATAGAGAAAATATTCCTTAACTTTCTTGTTTATTGGCGGATATCCATTATTAAATCCTCTTCGTATATAATTATTGTAAAAATTTTAGACAAGTTACACAAATTCCGCGTAAAGAATCACAGAAACCATTTAACACATTAATAAAAATGAAATTATTTAAACGATTTATAATAAAAAACTAACAGATTCTTTTGTTTGTTCAGGTATTGTACGGTGCTGGGGGAAGAGTTATGCGGTCGGACACGTAGACAACCTTTGTTGGATGCAGGCGTCGCTACGGCGAAGGTTTTTTTCTTCGATTCTTCCGCCTGCTCTGTGCTGCAATCCTGAACATGGATGGATCGAGTTTACAACAACTCATTGCAGCACCAATTAAAAAAGTTCTGCAAATGAGACGCATTAAAGAGTAAGCTTCTAAGACTCACATGTACAGTGGCCCTACACTGTTTGCTACTTTTTTATTGATTTTGAAAGGTGAAAATCAGACCTTTCTGACTGTAAATGACTCATTTTATCGAAAGTTTTTTTTTAAAAGAATTTATTTTACTTTCATTCAGCTTATTCAACTTTAACGTTTTTTAGGTTGACATTCTCAAAGTAAATTTAATTAAAAATCGATTGAGCTTATATTGAACGAAATGGGATGATTTTCGCTAACAAAGGTTTATAGTAAAGTTCCTTATAATACTCTTTATGACATTTGGTGACTTTTGTTGCATGCTTAGAACGTAAACTTCCCCATTATATAATGATTTCATAGTGTATTTTCGAAAATTTAATAAACGTATTTTTTGTTAGTATTTGACTCTCATATTTTTGTCTAACATTTATAATCTTTTTGAACATGTGAATGAGAGGCAATACTTTTATTTGGGTCTAGTCTTTCCTAAAAGCACATCAGCATGAATTGAAATTGACGGTCATTACTTGCCTCGTTGCCATTCATTATGCCTTCAATACGTACTTTATTCACAAAGAGACAGAAATCAGTTTCTTTAATGTAAGAAAAGATATATCTTTAAAAACATTTTTGTATATAATTCGTTAAAAAATGTTAACATTGATTGAATATGCTACCCGTTTTTTAATTCTCTAAATGCAGTAATTGCAGTAGAATTTCTGATAGTAATTTTAAGTTTTGCGAAGGCAAAATTAATCTCTTATTGCTTGCCTCAACTTCATAATAATTATTATATGCATAACGCGTATGCGAACATGAAGCATGAACAGAATTTAAAATTACGTATTAACCGCAATTATCGAGTTTATTTCGTAGTACGCAAGAATTTTACAAATATGCTATTTTTCGCATCGCACAAACTATTCTAAAATTAATTTAATGTACTAGTTTAGTACATTGTTTAATAAGTAATATTTACGGCATTTGGGGATTACGTAAACTGTACACAAAATTACAATATAAAGTTTAAACATTAGTAAAGATATATAGAAATAACAACACGGCGCGACAGCGATCTGGTACTTTTATGGAGATCTAGTACAGCTGTAGATCTACTGAAACTGAGCACGATGGTATAGTATAATTTCCCCATACACCCCCTCAAATCTCATTTTATGCTTAAAACCCGTTTTCATGGAGGTTCGTGTGAAAAATCACTCTTAACTACCATAACTTTTATTCGATTTAGATCTATTCTTTTAATTTCATTGTCAAAAAGTCATTGTCTATTCAAACCTGATATCAATGAAATGAAAACTGACGAAACTACAGTTAAAAGTATCTGTGATTTCTTTAACTTTTTTCATTTTTTTCAATTTTAACGATCATTTTACAATATTATTCGATCGTGGATATTTTTTGCATTGAGTTGAAAGTATATTCAATTCCGCATTGAATGAGTTTTGTTGAAAGAATATGGATGAAAATTGACGGAGATATGCAAGTTTTAAAATTTTAGAAATTTTTCGCCAAATTTACATCTTGCATATTTAAGCTAAAATTAGCATCACGGATCGTCGCGAAGAACGAAAATGAAAAAATTAAAATACAACAAAAATACAAAATGTATAATGATTTGGATTTACTATAGTATAATTCAGTATAGTTCAGAACAAAACAAATAAAAAAAAATAAAACAAAATGAAAAATAAAATGGCTGTTGGCATTATTTAAAGTTTCAATACTTAGTTTAAATTGTAATAAAAATGTGTGATCATCAAAATAAGTTTAACTTTATATGTGGTTAGTTTAATGATCAGGCCCATCGCTTAAAGCTGGAAAATAATAAAGATGTGGTTGATGGGTATAACAAATTTTTTAATTTCGAATATAGTACCTCTAAAAATCACTGGGCCAAAAGAGTGATGAACAAGGCGAAATATTTCGCCAAGAAATAAAAACTATTGAAGAATGTTTCCAAGGGAAGAGCTCAATCAACATGCTTGCTGATTACTGCTGGTTATTCATATGTACAAGTGATGACTTATACAGCCGAAAGCGTTTAAGCAACCATTTTAAAATAAAACAGCCATTATTTTATTTTGCATTTTGTTTTTTATGTTTAATTTTTTTATTTATATTGTTCTGAACTATACTGAATTATACTATAGAAAATCTAAATCATGATACATTGTCTGTTTTTGTTGTATTTTAACCCTTTGAAGCACACATTTTTCTTTACATGGAAAATTGTTGGAATGTATTACTCGGGGGTTTTCGGGGTCGCTGATTACGAATATGACCTCAGATTTTCAAAATTCAAAATGGCGGATCCAAGATGGCGGACCAAATTAGGAAAAAGTTACTTGATCGAGATGAAACTGGGTACACGGGAGTTGTCGGAATCGTTGATTACGAATATGGTCCCAAATGCTTAATATTGAAAATGGCGGATCCAAGACTACGGATCAAATTAAGAAAAGGTTGCTTGATCGAGATAAAATTGGGAACTCGGGAGGGTTTTCTGGGTAGCTGACTACGAATGAGGCGTCGGATTTCTAATATTCATAATGTCAGATCCAAGTTTAGAATTGTAGAGTCTGAGTAACGATTTGACCCCCTGAAGCCTGTTCGAGGCTGCACAATCGTAACGAAGCCATACAATTTTACGGACAAGAATCAAAAGCAAAAGGAACATAAAAAAAGAAAAGTATCAAAAAATATTAAGAAAGAAACAAAAAAAGGTATAAAAAAATATTTAAAGAAAAACAAAAAAGGATAAAAAAAAGGTGGAGCTACAAGCGTACTACGCCATCGTCGTTAGCTCTGGGTTATGCCAAGGGTAAGCAATCAAAATCGGCAATATTTAATGTACAATTTTTCATCTAAATTACAGTATTTCTTAATCTCAAAAATCTTCAAAAATAGTTTTATCAAATTTTGAGTTTTTAAAATTCAAAATATATTACATATGTGTATTTCGGGGCCCCAAAAATCTCCGAATTATTTTTAAAATTGTTGCACTGTCATATTGAATTTTGGAAATGTGACCCCATATTCGTCATCAGCATCCATAAAACCACCTTATTAAAAATTCCCATGAAAATCGAAACTGAAATAAGGTGGAAAACGCTTTTTCCCCAAAAAACTGCATTTTTAGTGTTTATTTATTTATAACACTTGTACTTGTGTTATTTATTTATAACACAAATAAAATTTTATTGTTAGTGGTATAATATTGTTAACAAATACCTTAGCTACTAGAAAAACCAACCAATATTTCTAAATACCTCAAAATTTAATTTTTATAAATGAAATTATCTGTCAGAAAAGGTAGTCCTGAGAGGACCACCGTGCTTCAAAGGGTTAAAGGTTGTTAACATTTTCATTTTTCTCGACGCTCCGTGATGCTAATTCTAGGTTAAATATGCATGATGTAAATTTGATGAAAAATTTCTAAAATTTTAAAACTTGCATATCTCCGTCAATTTTCATCCATATTCTTTCAACAAAATTCATTCAATGCGAAATTGAATATACTTCCAACTCAATTAGGTGCAAAAAATCTCCACGATCGAATAATATTGTAAAATGATCGTTTAAGTTGAAAAAAATGAAAAAAAGTAAAAAAAATCACAGATACTTTCAAATGTAGTTTATTCAGTTTTCATTTCATCAATATAAAGTTTGGATAGTATGAAAGGTGAGCTTTTTGACAATCAAATTAAAAAATTAGATTTAAATCGAATAAAAATTAGGGTAGTTATGAGTGATTTTTCACGCAAACCTGCGTTAAATCGTTTTTTTAGCCATAAAATGAGATTTTGGGGGTATATGGGGAAATTATATCATACTATTTTGTTCAGTTTGACTAAATCTTGTATCAGGTCGCTATAAAAGTGCCTGCCGATTTTGCCTAAACACGGTGTAATCTAACCCAGTCATTTTAGAAAATAACGTTATGCAAAGTAAAATGAAGAATCAATTTTGTTTTATTGTTCGTAAATAATGAAGGATGCATTTGAAATACATGTCAATAAAAAATTGCTTTCGTTTGGATATTTTCAAATTAGTCTACAAATGATGTACTTTAAATGATATAATATTACAATATTCCAATTAAATAGTATCTGTTGGTGCCCAGACAAAATCAACATTTTTTATTTTTGTAAACGCTACCCCGCTAATAGGTACTTTGAAATAATGTCAGAAAAAATTTTTGTACCTTGAAGCAAATTATTTCTTTGTTTAAAAAAAATACTCGTGATATAAGACAATATTTTCTTAATATAGGATATAATATACCAAGGAAATTATTAGTCGAAGGAAATAAATCTTTTCTTAAACAAAAAAAAAAATTTATTTGAATCAAAAACATGATTTCTTAATTCAAGTAAATGGATTTCGTTCAAAAGTACTGTTTTTAGTATAGTAATCACCATAATATCTGTCTTTTTCTGCATTATTTATAAAAAATATATTTATATTTGACAATTTATTAATCATGAATTAATTATGAAAATACAATTATAGTACATAGTAGATTGAGTGTATTTTATTCACTATGTAACAGCTGAAAATGTACAACTATAGGTGGGTGTGTCCCGTACCAATACCGCGTTTGATCGTCAATACAATATTTTCTTTTAAATTCTCCCAGTATTGCAAAATCGATGCAGCTATTAAAAGCTACATATTATACGCTGTTCTCGAGCTTGAATCTAATTCGAGCAGCCACGTGCGGAAAAGTTAAATCTGGACATTTATCAAATGCAGTGTATTCAATTCAAAAGAGTTGCTTTCTCAGATTTCAAAACAGAAAATTAATTTATTATATACATATGATACAAATTGTTAATTGGATATTTGTCATATATTCGAATCTAGAACAAGAACACCTTAGTGTTAGGTTTTTCATCATTTCAATAACTTCCTAATAATATTGTACTGATTTTCGTCATGCAAAATCAAAAAAAATCTTGAATTATTTAAATTAATAGGCGTTCTATTCAAATGTTGATTAAAATTCTATTAATCGACCATACCTAAATAAAAGTCATTCGTTTTATAAAAATTACAAATTTGTTTTCGTTATTAGGCTGCCGTATTTAAGACATAAATAACTGATAAATGTATTTTAACGAAAGTTATTAAAAAAGAAAATGTTTAACTGCGCATGTAATCTACCATACATAAATTAATTTAATACTAGTCTATGATCAATCTTGTTAGCAATAATATGCCTCGACGTATATTAATGATTTCATTGTTCTTAACAACTTATTTTTGTATATGGTTGGGCAAGAGGTTCAGTTGTGAACATCGTTCGGTTGCGAACATCCCTGCGTACATTTTGATTGAAAAGAAATTAATCAAATTCGACAAATGTAAAGTATGTGTTATCACTATATGTAGCTTTTGTGTGAATATGAAAGCAAAAAGTTGCTTTTGATTTAGCTGCGAATAAATTGATTTTCTGACAGGTATGTATACGTCGACACAACTAATTTTCAGTATTCTTAAAAGCCATAAAAATCAAATTTAATCAAAGGAAAAGATAAATGCAACGCATAGTTTCATAGTAAATTTATTATATTTAGTGATTTAATAGCGACAGCCCCCAAAATGTGCAAAGAACTTTTTTATCATGACGTTTTAATGTAGCTATAACTACAATTTAATTTTTGCTCATTTTTTCGCATTTACACAAAAGTTCGTTCGGTAGTGAACACCCCTTTATTGGACAAATCATAAAATATTGTCGTATGCATTGTATAATTCATAATCAATCTTTGGTACTGGTAATGGAAACATGTGAAAAGGATGAAGAATAATAAGTATCAATAGTGCCATCTTCTGCTGTTGTTCTGTCGTTAAAGGTTTTTGAAATCAATTAATTCTCATTTCGGTATATATCTGGGGCGGTTTTACCTGATTTTTCCAATTTTTAGTAGATTTTTAGTAGATTTTTCAATGGTGTCCACAACTGAACGAAAAAATTTTGTTTGCTAAAAATGACCACTCTACTAAACATTAAACCAAAATTTTCTAGTCGACAGAATTAATTTAGTTTTTTCAATAGCAGTTATCTAAAGTCTCTAGCTATCCATGCATATGCATATGTCTGCTTAATATCTAGTTCATCAAAATTTATGAGCAAAAAATGAAAGCAAAAAATAACCTCTTCCCCTACGCTACTAGAAATTTCTCTAGGAATTTTCTGAAATAATAACTGAACTTTTTTACTGTTACAGTTTCAGAATTTTACGAAACAAAATTAAGAAACATTTTCAAAAATTTACGAAAAAAATTCAGAAAATCGCCACAAGATTTCAGAAAATTACCAAAACCTTTCAGAAAATTACTAAACTCTGTTTGGTAAAATTCTGAAATCGTAACGATAAAAAACTATTCCTCTATCAGGAAATTGCTACAGTCATTTTTTACAGTGTAATACTACCATTGGAATAACCTAAGAAACAGTTATGACAACTTGAATAGGTCATATATATATTAGCTATATTTACGGTTGTCAGAACTATCCCTTTATCACGAACGTAATCTGTTTTTTAGAACCAAAGCTGTATATACTTGTGGAAACTATAGGTTCATAAACATTTCAACATCTATTCATTTTTAAACATTTCTAAAATAAATATATTCGTTGCATCTATCTTTTACGTAATGTCCATAATTTTTGTTTGAAATTTGTCTCACTGAAAATTGTCTAAATAATGGTAATGACGTTCTGTACAGCCATTTATTTCAAAGCAAATGCAATGGGTTCAGAGCAACTAATCTTTGAAATCGTTGGTTCACTCTCGTAAAATACCAATAGAGAACCAAACAATCTAGTGTTAATGAAATGATAATAATACTGTTGGCGTAACTATTTTCGGGTGTCCACAACTAAATCTATTTATTTATGGCAAATAAAAATGAGTTACAAATATTTAAAATTATTGTATAACATTTGCAAATTTCTTGGATAAAATTGTCATAATGGTGACTGCTTTTAAAAAATATTATGTAAATATTATATAAATATAGCGTATTCCCATCATTATTGATCAGAAGGCAACACATATTGTTTACAAATTAGTCCAGGCAACGAACGGCTTGTCTCGGAACAAATTGCAACAAGACCGATTTTTACGTGATAATAAACTAAAAGAATGAGTTAAAAACATATCCAAAATCGGAGTGGGAAAACCTTTTGTACAAAATAGGCCTAATTTTATTTAAAAATGGCTGTAACTTTTTAATGACGCATTATAGCGCAAAATATGTCAAACAAAAGTTGTAGGAAATGTAAAAATCTATAAAAAAGGTAAGAACGATATTTTCTCTATATGTCGCCATTTTTGAGATGACAGCTTGGAGATTTGTTAAAATGTTGGTCAAAAGAAGCCTTATTAATCTGTTTTTTTGTGAAGTATATATAATCGTTAATCTAAGTTGATTTGAAAGATAAATTTCATGTTCTGAGCCCTACTCTTAACCGCACGCTTATGTTATACAGAAACGCATTTTAAATACAGAAATGTGACACACCTAGCGGTGGATATCTGAAGCTTTTATAATTCTTGTAGGAAGAATAATACGGGAAGTTTAGGATGGGCCTACACAGAATGGACTTTTAACCGCATTTATGTAATTATTACTGTTAAAATAAACAACTATAAGTACGAAAGAAAACAAAAGACGTATGTTCCTTTGAACTTACGGTTTTGAGTTTTAAAAGTTAGCGATTAAAAGGTTATGGTCATGATACATAGGCCTAATGTCATTGCAGTCTATCGAAGTATGCTATCAATTTCTACTGATTTTGCGACTAGACAGCGGGGAAATAGTGTAATATGATATCAGATCTATTTGTCCGACATAACGTCACCTTGCTTGGAAATATGACCTAAAAGGGGGATATTGTGAGCATTGACATTTTTAGCGTCAAAATATATCAGAAATTATATATACTTTTTTACAAAAAATAGAATAATGCTCATTGTGTCCAACATTTTAACAAGTTGTCAATTTCCAAGCCATTATCTCAAAAATTGTGACAGAGATAGAAAATATCGTACTTACCTTTTTTATAGATTTCTGCATTTCCTACAACTCTTGTTTGACATATTTTGCGCTGTAATGCGTCATTGAAAGTTACAGCCATTTTAAAATAAAATTACGCCTATTTTGTAAAAAAAAAACAGCTTCCCCCCACTGCGATTTTTTGCGATTTTGGATATGTTTTTTAACTGATATTTTAAGTAATCATCACGAAAAAATCGGTTCAGTTGCCATTTTTTCTGGGTTACTCTCCGTTTTTTTTTGAGAAGAATGTTGAAGGGTTGAAAGTACCACTGAATTGCTCGAAACCCTGTAAAATGTATAATAATATGCACGCGTATATAAAATAATAGTATATTACGTATCTAGGGCGGAAATGAAGCAATTGACAGGTGTGACAAAAACCACATTTCCTCATAAAAGTTGCTGTCTGAGTGATTTTCAGTCGCTAATTTCGAATCTAAGGGCATATTTACAAAATTCAAAGTGGCGGACCAAAACAGCAGATCAAATTTTACAAAACTTTTTCGTTTCTCTTACAAAATAATGACCCCAAAATCCTGGACATACTACCTTTTATGAAAAAAACGGAACTTTTAAGATCCGCCATTTTTGATGCTCCACTTTTAACTATTGCAAATTTTACTTCAGTATTAAAGGCAGTTACCTAAAAAGCCACTAGATACCAAGTGTTATAAGAAGAGAAAAAGTTTTCTAAAATTTCGTCCACCATTTGACATTTTGTAAATATGACCGCAGATTTAAAATCAGCGAACTAAAAAATTCTCAGACACCAACTTTTATGGAAAATAGTTTGACTTTACACGTGTGAAAATGGGCAAAAATGCAGTGAAATCGGCGTATCACGCTTGGATAGTGTTACTTGTGAGAAAAGTTTCCTTGTAAAAAATCCCAAATGATATTTTTTAATAAGTCACGAATGATGCTCAATAATTTGCGCCCGAATATTTCACTTCAGGGGGCAAAATTCAGTTCTACTCCCGGAGCGTTAAAAATACAATTTTCAATTGTTGCTTGAGGCTCATTGTCTGCAGTAAAAACAAAAATTCCAAACATACCTATACTAATGGTTTTGTGAGTGCCCTTTGGATTGGCGTCGTCAGAATTGCATTTTAAGGACCCCAAAAATTAAGATGGTGCATTTAAATAAAAAAAATTTGATGTAGTTCGTTTTTTTTTATTTTTTAGCACCAATAAAATTGTGGGACCAATGCCGTACTGCAACGAAAAATGTTCAAACTCTATAAACTTTTCAACTAGAACTTTCATTGTTTCGCCTAGATTCAACCTAACCTCTTTAAAACGTAAATGTGTCGACAAAATTAATTACTATATCGTCAATTGTGAGCACAGTTGATGATATTCATCATCAAAGTCTAGTGATTTCGAGAAATTTAATTGATCAAATCACGCAACGTAACGAACATAATAATTTTAAATACAAAATGACGAATTCAAAATGGCCGACAAACTTACCAAATACCCATTAATGTTGACAGAATTTCACATTAACCCTTTAAGGACCAAATGTACATAAATGTAACACAAAGATTGACAGTATTTTTTAGTAGTAGAACCGAGTAAAATAAATGTTGGAATGCCGAGTTTTGATTGCACAAACCCTGTTCTTTCGAATGGTTATCGAAAAATGCCTGACGTTTAAAAATAAAAGAATTACGAGCATTTATTTAACAAAAATCAGGTATTTTTTAGTTTTTTTTTCTTATTCATAAAAATTTTGGACTAGAAGAAAGAAATAATATAAAAAATTAAATTTCAAAATGGACGCTCAAAAATGGCGGAAAATTGAACAATGCTTTCGTAATTAGTAACCTCAGAACCCTTTAAGAATCGAGTTTTATTTAAATGAAGTTTTTTTTATATAGGTCCGTCATATTAAATCCACCATTTGAACTAAAATTTGATAGCTTAACAGTAATCAACCATCGCAAAAACCCTTCAAAAACGAATTTCATTAAAATCAAACAATTTTGTTTGACGCAAATAAACATTGTGCAGGCGCATGATTTTTACTTCAGATATCCTGAATATATGTTCAACGAATAGTGCCACGAAGTAAAAACAAAATATGTTTCAGCGGTAAAAATGAAAAGATGCATGAATTTGTACGCGTAATGACATTTTATCGATCAATAAATATTTTATTTTTTTTTCTGTTTTTATATACTTCAAATTAAGCTCATAAAGATGAAAAATACTTGTCAAATTCACATATTTTTTGTAATCACATAATGTAGAATTATATTATCATAGTTAATTAAAAATTTCAATTTATCTCATAGTGAGACTTAAACTGACGTGATAATAAATCAAACAAACTCTTTGGTATTTTACGTAAAGGTTTGGTCATTACTTAATGATTGGAGTTAATGTTACAATTAGATTTTTGACGTAAATTTCAAGACACTAACAATCAGGCAAATTAATGCGACACGAGAGGGACTCGATTAGATATTTCGAGGTAAAACCAGTTGACAGGCAATCAACATTACGCAACTTGTCATGCTAAGAAATTGATATATTCTTACACAATCGTAATCTGATAAGAGCCTCGTTACATTCACGCACGTAAATCTGAATAATGCATCAGTGTTTACTTACTTTACTAAATCATGCAAAGCATGCGATTTATTAGTGCATATTCGAAGCTAATTTCTACAAAAATATGTGACACACAGAAGAAAACATTGGTAGATTCATCTACATATATAGGTAACAATTCAATTCTACCAACGAAATTAGGATTATAATAATTAGGAATATATTTGATTAAATTATTAAGGATTAAAATATTAATTATTAAACAAAGTAAGGAAACCTGGTCAATGTTTATTCAGTTGTACTAATGTTGAGTTCATTGCACTAATTCTTTATAATAATTCGAAGCCTTAACAAACAGTCATTATTTAATTAGTAAAAAGAATTGTTTTACCATCGGTTAAATATCGAGAAAAATGATCAAATTAATAAACAAAATAAAATTGAAATATACAAATAGGATTATTTGATATTTTTCATAATACAAATTAAAGCTTAGAGTATTATAGTATTATAAATTGACAATATCCATCATGGAAAAAATATAATTTTAGACTAATTACGCCATTGTATATGTTGGTCTTTGAAGCATTTTTAAGTTGAATTGCTTGGAAATTTGTCATTAGAGGGTTTTTAACGTCGCTTATGAATCCAATGTCAGATTGTCAAAATTTAGAATAGCTAATTCAATATGACGCTCAGATATAAAACTGTGACGATTTAAAAAAAAATCTCGATTGCACCGTTTACATAAAATTTATTGCCTTTTCTTGACATAATGGCTGTTATTTCGAGGCTGCCATTTTGAATTTGTTAAAACCGACATTGCATTTGTAATCAGGCAGCTCTTCGAAATATCCGCTTTTACTAAATTTCAAATGATTGTGCTAAAGACAAAATTAATTCTTTCGAGAAAATAATTATTTTGTCATGTTTGTTTATTTATAAATCTTCCGCTATTAACAATTACTGTTTAATAACTATTTCTACACGTCCTTATATCACTGTAGTGACGGATAATAGTGAAGAGACCGATGTATTAACTGGAATTTACATGAGCAAAAATTAAATAAATCAAGATGGCAACGTTTATTACCGTGCTTGTAATCATTAAATAAAAATATTGCAACTTAATTCACTCTCTGCTGACCAGATTTGGCAATTAAACGCTAACAAATAAAGAGGAATAAAGTGTGTTTTCTTATAAAGGTTTAGTTCACTTTGTTATCACTAGAAGTGTAGACGGCTTTGCTTCGTAGTCGTGACAGAAATGAGGTTTTGTTTAATATATAGAAAGTGTGGTTTCTATGTTACGACGTTGATATGTGTTCACAATTTTGTTTTTCAATTTTATTTTTCTGTATACTAGAAGAGGTTTGGAAATGTAACAACTTTTACTACTGAAACCATACAAATTCCGACTTATAATTTAGAGCGTGTATGATATTTTTCATTTTAGAGGTAAACCATTGATTATGTTTATTCTTATAGAAAAGGAAATGAGTTGCAAACATAATTTGTGGCTTGAACATTTTTCGATTATCTTTCTAGTAAAAATTATAATTTTCATATGTATGAATAAATTGATGGAAAAAATGTAATTTAATTTTTAAAATCCCTTTTTCCAAATACTCGTACACTCCAAATATATGGACAAAGATACAAAAAAATAGCTCATTCAAGTAACAAACTATTAATAAATGGAGAGCTCTGGTATATGCAGCTAATATGCACAAAAAATCAGTTGAAAACGGACTGTTAGAAAAGAAGACCCCTGGATTATATGTAAACGCATTAACACGAGGCCATTTTACTCGTATGTTTTACTGCACGTATCTCCTTTTAACTGCAATGCATTTAAAATTTTTTGTTTTCAATTTTAAACAAAATCTACTTCTTTTTTAGGTAAAAATACAATAATTATGATTAGAAGTGTCTAATTATGTCGAAAACAAATTTTTCGCGTTTCTCGGAAAATTCTACCACTTTTTTCTCTTTTCTGATCATTAATTTCTTCTCTCCTTCATTAACCTGTGTTGTTGATATGAAGCTCTGACATTTTTTAGTAATTAGCATGGATTTAGCTATAGCTTTCATATACATTTTTGGTCACGCCGTGTAATGCAGTGTAAGTAGTAACAGTGAATCCATTTCAAACATACGATGATGCGGACTGTTACTACTTAGATTACTGAATTTTCCTATGTAAAATCCGCGACTTCAACAATGATTTTTAAATTTTTTATATATAATTTATATATATAATAAATAATTTTTTTATAATATATTTAAAAAAAAAAGCAGATATTCAAAAACCAGACATTTCAAAATACAGACATTCAAAAACAATACATTTCAATAAACAAACATTCAAGAACCCGACGTTTCGACACCTCCGATTGGTACGTTCAAGACATAAAAAAATGGATGCACCTCAAAAATCCGTCAAATCACAAACCAGACACTTGAAAAACACGACATTAAAAAACCAGACATTTAAAAATACAGATATTCAAAAACAAGACATGTAAAAATACCAGATATTTAAAAAAAAGACATTCAGAAGCCAGACATTTCAAACAACCGACTTCAGAAAAGCAGACATTTAAAAAAAGCAGACATTAAAAAACCAGACATTTCAAAATGCAGACATAATTTGAAAGACTGTTTTTTAAATGTCTGGTTTTGAAATCTCTATTTTTTTAAACGTTTGGCTTTTTAATGTCTTTTAAATTTTAATATATAAATAAAATTTAAATTTGGTTTTTTGAGGTGCATCCCTGGTTTTTTAATTTTTGTTTTTTTAAATGTCTGATTTTTGAAGTATCTGTTTTGTGATTTGTCAGGTTTTTGAGGTGCACCCAATAAAACATTCGAATTTGGTATAAGGTGTTACATCTTAGCATACTGTCAGAATTAGGTTAAACCCGGAAGTTAAACTCCAGGGTCAATACTCTTGAGCATCCTTCTTTCCGTGGCTTTTTTTACTATTCGCGCCATATTGTACTTCTCTCGCCCTTCAAAATAAGTTTAGTCGACGACCTAAGATTTTTTCTCCCAAACCTACTATTATTTTAAATTCTGACATTTATTCCAACAACGTTTCTAACTATACAAAAAAGAAAGAGATACAAAGTATTGTACGGGTTTGTCATTACATCGAATCGAAACCGGACACAATTTTAACTGTCAGGAAGTCAACATTTTAGCCGGAGAAAATAACAATATAATGCTAAGAAATAGAACATTTCTTTATTAAAAAGAACACAGATGTATCGGATCAGCGTTCGACTTGAACAGTAAAATTTGCCAGAGATTTACAATACTTTAGTTTAATAACTTTTAAAATCCTCCAACATTCGATATTCATTATTTACATTGTATAATATACTAAATTTATTATAGAGTACTAGCTAATACACAACGGTTTTGTTCTCTTTCCCACAATACTTTATGTTCGTTATATCTTGTAAGCTAGTGCGGATCCAAAACCCGACAAATCAACAAGCCAACAGGTCAAAAAACCGACAATCAAAAACCGACAGTAAAAAAACTGACACAATCAAACAGCCGGCAGTAAAAAAACTCATACTTAAAAAAACGACTGTTCGCTTGTAGTCCAGTCGTCAGAAACAAATATACCACTGAACATCTTAAAATGATACGACATGGCTGAAATTTGGTATGAAAGTCCACTTGTAGTCCCCCAAAAAATGTACTACTTATATTCCGAGCTTCGTCAGAAATTGCCCCCTCGTCATATTTTTTCCAAAACATAAAAAGCGAAAATTAGTGTAGGTACTGCAATTTATACTATAAGAATATTATGATTCCATACATATTTGTCATAAGATGTGATTAATTTTATTAATATATGGAAAATCGCAAAACATGGCCAAAAATCGCAACACCTTGAAACCTTCATTTCATTAACAGATTTGAGCAATCTTACTTCTATTGTGGTAAAATATTATTGTGTTATCAAAAATATGCACTCTTCTCCTTTAAAATTAGATTTTATTTGGCACTCTAGGTCACTGGGGAAAAAAGTTATTGAATATTTATCGCGTACTTGATAAACATTTTTTCATTTCTCAAGAGTAACTGACACTTAAAAGTCTTTACTTGAATCGTTTCTGTGCGAATGGTTCACTTCACAAAGAAATTGGTAAGGGACCTTTTTGTTCAAAATCGTGTCAGCTACGGTTTTTGATTCAAACTTTTTTTTTCATGCATACATTTTTAGGAAATCGATGTTTTCCTTTTGTTACCACCTTTAGGAGCAAATTCTGAAGAAGTCCGGGGGGTACGAATGGCAAACTTTTTTCCATCTCTTTTGGGGACTACTGATGTGCATTATGGGGACTATAAATGTACATTCTTACAAAATTTCAGCAAGATCGGTTCATTTTGGATGTAAATTCTCTGAAGACTAGATGTGTCTATTTGTTTACCCATCGGCTGTTTGATTTGTCGTTTTTTCGGCTCACAATCCTTATAAGGCAACCTTCCATGTGCCTAAATCCTAAAGAAATCCATATGCATTTTACACCATGCCAATGTGGTGGATGGATGGTCAATAAGAAGGAGACACCACCTTCATATGTCAATATGGGAAATAAGACCGACGTAATTAAGAAAGAATGCACCACAAAAATTCGACAAATCACAAAACTGACACTTCAAAAATAGGATATTCAAAAACCAGATATTTCAAAAAACAGCCTTTTCACAAAAGAGACAATGAAAAGGCAGACATTTAAATAAACAAATATTTCAAAAAACAGACTTTCAAACTATGTGTGCATTTTGAAATGTCTGGTTTGAAATGTCTGGTATTTTGAAATATCTGGTTTTTTAATATCGAGTTTTTTAAGTGTCTGCTTTGTGATTTATCGGGGTTTTGAGGTGCACCCTTAAAAACAACATCTAGAAACCCGACAAATCGCAAAATAGACACTTCAAAAAACTGACATTCAAAACCCAGCCATTTAAAAAAATAGACATTCAAAAACTTGACATTAAAAAAAATAGACTTTCGAAATATGTCTGCAATTGAAATGGCTGGTTTTACAATGCATGTTTATTGAAATGTCTAGTTTTTTAATGTCTTTTTTTTAAATGTTTGGTTTTTGAATGTCGGGTTTTTGAAGTGTCTGATTTGTGGTTTGTCGGGTTTTTGAAGTGCACCAATTTTCTAGATATTGTTTTTAAGGGTGCACCTCAAAAACCCGACAAACCACAAATCAGACACTTCAAAAACCCGATATTCAAAAACCAAAATCGAGTTTTTGAAGTGTCTACTTTGCGATTTGTCAGGTTTTTGAGGCGCACCCTAGAAAATATTATCCTCCCACTCTTTGAATTTTTTATTACAATGTATTCTGCAAATGGTCAAATCAATGGCCGAAAACTTAAAATTTTTCAATTTCAATTAGCTATTCAATATTCACTGACCGATTATAAAAGCGGGTGCACCTCAAAAACCCGACAAACCACAAAATAGACACTTCAAAAAGCAGAAATTCAAAAAACAGACTTTCAAAATAGGTGGGAAAAAAACAGTTTTCAATACTATGTCTGTTTTTTTACAATAGCTATTTTGTGATTTGTCGGGTTTTTGAGGTGCATCCATAAAAGCGACTTCTATTTTTCTATTTAAATGCAACGATTGATAATGAAACTCAAATTTACTAACATTTCTATTCGATAATTCCTCTAGGAAATCTGTACATAGGCATTTCTGGATTGGCTAAGTCTTAAAACCAAAGCAGGAACTTAATATCGCTGAAAAGACAGATTCAAAATTGCGAATAACGCGAATCTTATAAGGTAATTGGGATAATGTCCCCATTTTAAATATCCGTCATGATGCGAGAAAAATATCTTAGATATTCGACTAATAGCTCATTTAGAAGGGTGAGAGTAACACTAAATAATAGTACTAATTAAAAAAATGCGAAAAATTTGTCGCACTCTGCACATAACTGCAAAAACTGCCAAAAATTGTTTTTTTTTTTTAGTATATAACCTGAAATATCTCATAATGCCGACGTGAAGTGTCAATTCTAACCCCAGATTCAAATTCTACCCCTAACATTACATAAAATATGACACACAGATACCTAGCAACAGAGCCTTGATGACCTGTGTTATTTTAACACTTTTTTTATTCTTTCTGGAGACTTAACTACGTAGAACAGAAAAAAAACTGTAACTAAGACAATGTACCAAAATGATATCTTAACGTAAAGTAACATGGGATAGTAAAATTTCCTATACAATTTCTCTCGTGCACATAAATTAAAAACGATTCAAACCATAAATCAATTTTTAGTGTCGCATGTCAAGGTCAGTATTTCCAATTCGGTTTTTACCGGCTAAGCATCTGTCATTGGCACTACTCGTTGTAACCATGTTTCATACTGCGCAATGGGTAAAATTGCTAAGTAACTGTGTACAGTTTAATTATGTATGTTTGCATGTCATCAAATCTGTGAATATGGAACGAAATACTTGCGTTACCGACGACAGTTACTGGTTACATGTGCAATTTTATGTGGAAATTTATGCGCAATGCACACCTTCTCGTGATCCACGTGCTTTTGAAAACTTTTGCATCGGATATGACATGAACCACATGGCGAAATGTCATATGATAAATTCAAAATCTACATTAATGATTATTGAGAGGATTTGGTCATTTGAAATCGCAAATGCCATTAAGTTTCTTGTTAATTAATGTACTATTTTGGGAGTTTTTGCTACACGAGGAGAAAAAAGTTTAGTTCATTTTACCACATTGTAAAAGTAATAAAACTTAATCATAAAATGTAGTTATTTCATATTCTACGTAACAGTGATGAATCATTTGATTAATATTAATAATAAAAGACAAAATAATGTCTAAACACTGTTGCTTCTATCTTGACAATTTGTAGATAAAATATGAAAAATAAGGTAGACAATAAGTTAGAATATGGAATAAGTCTAATATTTCAGTCTTAAAATAGTGCTATATTATACTTTTTTATTTTTGTTTTAGCAATGTAAATGAACTGCTCATTAAAGATAATTGTTTCCATTCCAAACGTCTACCTAACGTCTCATACATTGACTGAGAAGGTTATAATGTGTTCCGCCAATAAAGTAGGAAATTTGCGTTAAATTTATAAATTCAAAACGATTTAATATGTTTCTTAAAATTCGGACTATGTAAAGGTTCTTGTAGTTATTACTTACGGCCTGCTAAAAAATGCCAACTAAATGTATTGAGAAATGGCCGAGAATTTTCGGAAATAAGTAGGCAGTAAAATTATATTTGTTTTGATTTCCGACAATTGTAGGTCAATTTTCAATTAATGGCATTAGTATTTTTAAAGAGATCGCGAGTAATTATTCCAATTACCTTTACAGAGCCGGAATCTTTTAAAGTTGATTCAGTCCTTTTTAATTAACAATATTTAATGTAAATTCCTACGTTATCGACAGATGACTTTAGAAGCCCCGTAAGAGGGTCCAAAAAAATATCACAGTAAAATTATGAAAAATTATATAGGGTATTTTTTTTAATTTATAAAAATATCATAGTCACATCGACTTCATGAAATCTTTTTTGTTTCAGAATAAAATGGAAGAACAAACAAGCGTGCCTAAACGAGGCCTATGTGCCAACGTATATCGAACATGTCGCAAACGTAGCGAGCCATGGAATTTGGATCATCCCTGCACTCGCCGGAGGGATGGAACTTCTCGAACGTTCCCTAACGTGGACACAATTGATTTCTGCTTTGGTATACGGAACCTCCCTGCTTCTCGTTTTTACCGTATCAACCGTCTTCCACAGTGTACATTACTGTTACCACGATGGGTAAGTTACAATTATGTCATACTTCGATTGTTACATTACCCGTACACCACAATTGCTCAGGACGTCCTTAGACGCTCCTGAGGACAACCATAAGACGCTTTGGGATTAAACCAGACTATAAAAACCGATGTTTGATATCCATAGGAGTGCGGCTCGAAAAACCGACAAACCAAAAAACCGCCAGGTCAAAAAACCGACAGTCAAAAAGCCGACAAACCAAAAAACTGTTTTGCGTAATTTAATTAGTTAATTTTTATTCTGACGGTTGTTTTACTTATCGGTTTTTTGGTTTGTTGGTTTTTCGGCCCACACTCTTTTTTTCACCGTATCAACATGAAAACGCAAACAGATAAAAGGGGAAGTCGAGAGGTTGCCAGCTTTTTGAATATTGATTGTCGGTTATTTTAAGTATCTTTAATGTCGGCTTTCTGTCTGTCTGCTTTTAAATTGTCGACTATTTTAGTGTTGTTTTTTCACTGCTGGTTTTTGACTCTCCGATATTTGATGTGTCGTTTTTTTTTAATGTCGACGTTGTGATTGTCCGCGTTTTCTTTTTTCGGCAGGTCGATAAGTCAAAAAGCCGATAGTCAAAATACCAAGAGTCGAAAAACCGACAGGCAAAAAATCGGCAACATAAAAATCAAATAATTAAATTACGCAAAGAGTTTTTCGATCTGTCGATTTTTCATTTATCGGTTTTCTGATTGTCGGTTTTTTATTTGTTGGTTTTTTATTTGTCGGGTTTTTCGATTGTCGGCTTTTTTGATTGTCGGCTTGTTGATCTGTACCGCTCCTGAGAAGCTCCCGTAGGTGTCCTTACGCGGATGTAATGCATGAGCAAAGCTTGCAAAGATATTAGATATGATAATATTGGTACGAAAAGAACATTTTTATTCTCTAGAGAGTAAAGAAAACTCCCTAGCTCCCTAAAGTCTGAATTATTTAAATACTACTGTTGAAGGAGTGAAAAGTCGCCGACTAATGGTAATTAGTAATCAATAGTATTAAGAAGAAGTAAAAAACTATTTATTCATCAGTAAAACTCTAAAAATTTTAGATTAGTAATTTATTTTCTCTTATCTTATTACCTATTACTATTATATTAGTTATATAAGTAATAGATGTAATACAATATTCTAATATAAACAAATTTGAATTAAGAATCAAGATTTCTTTTAGTTTTTATTAGTAAAGATAATTAGAAATTGATATTCACTTATACTAATTACAATTTGGACAGAATTTGGATATTTCAATAGTAAAGAGAAATCGAATTCAAAATTAAGTTCGAAAATGACTATTTTACTCCCTAGAGAATAATGGTAATTTAATGAATTTCAATATAGGCTCCTAAATGAGAAATTAAATAAATAGCCATAAATTTGACTGATAGAACTGTTGCACGTTTTAAGCGCTATTTAGTTCTAAGTTTGTTTATTATATTAAGTACATATGTATAAATTTTGTAGCATGTAATATAACATACAGTCCTCCCTCCATAATTGCTGCCTTCCTAGTTCCATCCGTAATTATTGTCCCAAAATATTCCGTGATTGTTGTCCAGGTTTCCCCTTCCAGGTGCACCTTAAGAAGTAAGGCACACTCGCGCATGCGCACGTATGTTTTATTAACTATTTCATACATGGAGAAGGGGAAGTAGGAGCGTGAATGCCAGAAAAGCAATTATAAGGGCATGAGGGGACATTCGGACAGCAATTACGGAGGGAGGACTGTATACGATTATTCTACTACTGCCTCCAGGCTGGATATGTTGAAAAATTGTGTTGATCTGTACAGATTCAAAA
Source organism: Trichopria drosophilae (assembly GCA_030407085.1). Lineage (NCBI taxonomy): Eukaryota > Metazoa > Arthropoda > Insecta > Hymenoptera > Diapriidae > Trichopria > Trichopria drosophilae. The sequence continues at coordinate 188,127,144 of CM059583.1, read as the reverse complement.
AGTGTCTCAAAAAACTCAATGCCCTACCTCTACTCATGTCTCAAAAAATTTTCAATAAAAACTACTAACTCAGAAAGGAAAAAGTTCTTATTACATAATTTGGCAAAAACTAAACTAACCTAACCTAACGCTACAGTAACACTATATTAACTACACACCGAATATTTCCCGAGTAGAAAATCAATAAAACAAATTAATAACAAATCTATGAATATTATATATTATGAATGATATTATTAAATTGGTATAAAATATTTTACTTCTTGAGGTTTATTACATTTGTCTGAAATACAATTTTGTTATTCATACTATATGTTTAGTTAACCCTTTAACGCTCAAACGTGCAAAATGTCTTCATAAAGCGTGACACTATATTTTAGTATTTAACGCTAATCGGTCCAAGTGTACCAATTTTTATGTTGACTGTGATTCTTAACTGTTGTCACAAAATGCAATATTCATCTATGGCAATGTTTATATCTTATATTTTCGAGATCACTCTATCGATTACCGATGACAACATTTAAAAAATAACCCTAATCTCTATTTTTCAAAGAAATTTGGGGAAAATATTGATTTTTCATTCCTTTTTTTCTATATTTTTTGGAGGGAAAATATTTTTTTACCATTACGAAATTTACTTTAATTAATTAAATTTACGAACTATTAGAAAAGTATTTTCGATGCCCCAGGAATAAGATCAGACTTAAAAAAATTGTTTTCCCGAACCGGTGGTTTCAAAATGGCCGCCTACGAAAGCACTTACTCTGAATCCTCTGAATTGATAAATTTCAGTATTACCAATTACTTTTTCGTGCTTCAAAAGTGACAGTATCATTTTAGGGGGTTTTCGGAGTGTTCAATATGTCTGAAGCAGAAATCATTGTTTCTTATTGAGTATTCGGCAAGATTATCAAACTTCACGAAAAACTTCGTATATTTGGAGGTTAAAGGGTTAAGTATCACTTTAAAAAGTTTACGTGCCAATGTTTTTTTAGCAAAATTTTGTTCAACAATTTTTTGAGACATGTTCCTCTCCAACGTCTCCAACACATTCCATTAGTAAAGGAAAATAGTCTTTGTTCTGAATTATCGATTTCAAGATCGCAAAAAGAAAAAAAATCTTGATTTATTTGACACAAGTTTTTGCTGCAGTGATAGTCAGTCGAGTACAGTGTAAAAGGAGATTTACTTCAACGCATGGCTCAATTTTAGCAGGATGAAAACGTCATGAATTTTTGTTTTCGTTAATAAATGCAAAATACGTTCTTTCTTTTCGATTTTTAATCAAAATTATCGTGAACTTGTCATGGATGCTATTATTAATGAAAGATCGGGTTTATTACAAAAAAGTCCGGTATTTAATTTAAAATTTGTGTAAACTGATTACCAAAATTTCACGACACGATTTTTGACAACTGCGCGACAAAATTTAAATGATAAGGAAAATTTCTTCCATGACACATTGTTAAATATACAAAAATACTTTTCCAGCGGAACAACATATTTTTATATGTAAAAAATAGAAAGTCGTAAAGAATGTTTGCGAGAGTCGAGACTGGTATCTGACATTTATAGGTTAAATCATGACGACAAGAAATACTTAAAATGCGTAAAAATCAACATTTTTATTAAGTATATTGACACTTGATACATTATGTAATAACCCGGGTTAATTTAATCTATTCTATTAATATAAGTACTGGTTTAAGAGGTATTTTGAGAGGAATTAATAAAAAATTATCGCTTCTATTATGTAACCTATATGTGGAGGTTATAACCTACATTGCCTAATCATGTTTTAATAAGTAACTAAGAAAATATTATTTTTTAGTAAACATAAAAAGGATGTATGTGGATTTTGGTACTAATTGCTAGTACAATTTTTAGTTAGACGCTCGTAAAATGCACACCTAATTATCTAAATCTTTACATCTTTCACTTACATGTTAATTTGCGTTAAGAGGAGGGACCAGTGACATTTTAATCCATTATAGTTCTTTAATATGTATAAAATTATTATTTATGAGATTTATCACTATTATGACACCAAAATTAACCCTTTCGCTTTGAAGACCGAAAACTCGAAAGTGGGCTCAAAATGTTACGATGTTTCCGGACAATTTGAAATTTGTGTAAATATGGATATTTATGTTTTCGAAGACGCTGATTACGAATTTGGAGTCAATTTTCAATCCCTCAAAATGGCGGATCCAATATGGCCTACATTTTCTTTAGTTTAAGCCGCCATATTGAATTTTCTGTTTAAAGTTTTAAAAATTTGTCCTCAAATTCAGATTCAGCGATTCAACATAGCCAATAACACCTAACTCTGGTGTATATCTGTTTCTTTATTCTCTATTAATTAATTCTTTTACAATTACCGCTGCAGAATTTTGGTAAAAAGTTGATTGCTCATCGCGATGGTAACATAGAGAAGTAATGAAAAATGGAAATTAAATAGGAGAATTTCAGCTTTACAGTCCAATTCGTTTCATTTGTATTTGTATTTGTTTTTAAACTATGCTCCATTTACTAAAATCATTTTTAAACATTTTTTAAATTTTCAATCCACTCCCATTGTTATAAAAATGATCACATGGAAAACTTACAAAATGTCATCGAAAGCTAATCATGTTACCGTTAATTTTTGTATTCTCTATTTTGTCTAACATTTCTTTACAAATATTTCTTCAGTTTTTAACAGAATAATATGATTTTTTCCATTTGTTACATCTGGAGAAAATGTCACTAACTAAGAAATGTTAAAAAAAAAGTTTCATTTTGTAGTTATCTAACTGAAATGTTTAATATTTTTAACAGTAAATTTTTTTTACCTTACTTTATTGACACTCTTTTTTTACTGGCATCATTTGGAAGAACTACACTGCTAAACTTTAGAAAATATTTTCTTAATCCAAGAAAATATTTAATTGATACTATACTAATAAAGGTTTTTATTAATGCAAAAACTTTTTTCTCAATATTCACATTTGTTGGATGGGAATATCCTTCATCAGTTCCTATAAAATGTTTATACCCGATTCATACATTTCTAAAGTCACAAATAAGTAAAGTAATAAGCCGGAACTAAACATATAAATTAGATATGATTTAAACAATTTGTTCAATATGAATTCAGGCAATCAAATTCTATAAAATCTATCAGATACTTGGAAAATCGGAAGGTTTAATTTATTGAAGAGCCATGCATTAACAAAAATTAATCTATGTATTCCTAATAAGAATACCGTCGAATCTTTATTTAAATGATGATTTCTAATAAAGAAAAAAAATTATTTAATGTGGTATTTATTAAGAAATATAGACAAAAATCTAAATGTATTCGAAGCGATCGAAAGTTTGAACCTTTGCTTTTTTTGGTGTTGTTGTGCATTATATGCGTATTAATTTCATAATAATAATTAGATAAATAAACATTTAATAAAACTACCATAATGAAAGAACATACTAAAAGCTCCTAATGTTAAAACCAGGTTACTCGAGCAGAATATTATGACTACAGTTTTTTATTGGCCATGTTTGTAGTTTATTATTCTTAAAAATATATGAACAATCGGCATTAACAAGTTGTTACCAATTTCAATGAAGAATATTTTCTGTTGGACAATTACAACATTGCACAAATTGTTGCAACGTAATAAGGCAATTGACGCTCTATAGCTGCGCTTGCAATCACTTTATGAGTGAATAAATTGACCAACATATAACTTCACCATGCTGAGTTCGTTGCATCTCTCTGTTGTTAATACAATAGACTGCTCGAATTTTGTTTGTCTTCTAAGGCAGTATTGTTTATATTATTATCAAGATATTTCTTCGACTCAGTAAATATTTGCTTAATAAAAATTTCAAAAGTGTTTAGTTGATTCCATTTAAATTCGTCTAGTAACTGATTTAGTCATTTACTATGTACACTAACGTCACTGTCTAGTACGGTTTAAGTAACATGTTCAACATCTTTAAAATACAAATATTTTAGAAGAATTTGAACAAATTAATCACGAAAAATTTCGCGAATGACAAATTTACAAAAATATCCAATCAAATTGTACGTTCAAAAAAATACATTTCTTAGTAGCTTAACAAAAAAGTAACATTTATCTTCATCTATAGTAGAAAGGAATACGGATTTTTACTAATATGCATTATATTTAGTTCGTTTTCTACAAACGAAGTCGAAATAACAAATTTTTCTTTCACAATTTCTTTCCAATGTACTTGTCAACAAATATTAAAAAATAAATTTGTACATCAATGAATTATAGATATTTGATAAGTAACTGTGTTTATTGTACACTGAATCTGATTTAGTTGAACAAATGAGAAACCTTTGAAAAAATTGTAACGAAGTCGATTTTTACTTCAATTATTAAAAATAACTTCGATTGATATAGAACAAAAATCGACAGCTTTTTTTATTCAATTTTTTAAAATAAATTTATCAAAATTATAATATCTAAGAAATCTTAAATATTAAAAATTCATATTTCTAATAAATGTATCTAAACAAAATTCACTAATTCTTGATTATCGTTTACCACAAGAAAGATATTCTGTCTTTAAAAAATTGTTTATCTTTCATTGTTTTATTATAATATGAACGAAATGCATGTAAATGAATCATCAACAATTGTTTAAAATTTGCCAGTTAATGATTGATTCGATATAAACTATACATCAAGGAACGTCAATAATAATTAAATTTAATCATTTTTATAATCTATCAATCTTTAAATTAAAAATATTATCGAAGAGGTGATAAATAATTTATGTCCTAGTTTAGCTCATACTGTATTTGTTATACTCTTTTAGAAAACCAATTTCTTACGCAAAAAGGAATAATAATTTCATCTTCAATAATTCATATATATGTGATTCTTAACTAAGTCACAATTAAAAATCACTCATGAATTAAGAATCACAAAGAACATGACCAAATCAAGCTGAACAGAAATTCGTCATTTTTTTATCAATTTTTTTTATAATCAGCCATTCAAGAAATATAAGTGTACCCTGCTCCATAAAATTCCAGTGGTTTCTTTCTCAACACAACTATAGAGAATATACTGAAATTCACTTTTTGCATCTTTTTTAACTTTTAAATTAGTTTTTTCGTTGCAATAGTTACTCCACAACTCACCATTTTTATCAGCAAAATCATGTTCAGCACAACGATATACACGAGACTACTATGGTCTCAACTTCATATTAAATCATAAGCCTTTAAAACTAAAAAACATGAATTTAACGATTTTTTGGGACTATCTCTGAAATTAGCCCACTACCCCTATTTATTATTGCAAATTCGTGTTCGGCGGGTCAAAATACTTTGGAATATTGAGCTCCAATATCCAGCGCAACACACTTTTTTAGCAAGAACACATTTGGAGATTTTTTGATGAAATTTTGAAACAATTACTATTTTATTTTTTCGTAAATTTTTAAAATTCTCACAAAAATTACATAAAAATATTTTCATGATGTCACTAAATATCTGACGAAATTCCGGTGTGTTTCTCAATGAATTCTAGCATCTTCTTACTTTTGTTATTTTTTTTTATAAAGAAATTTTCATTTCGGAAGCCATTCTCGAGTCTGCCATCTCGAATTTTGTAAAAACGTTTCGCACCTTTTTTGAATCTTGTACATTTATACCGAACAGTAACATTTTAATGCTATAAGTGATGAAAAATACCGATAAATGAATAAAAAAAAAACTAAACACTCATGATTTTATTTTAAACAAAAATTATATGTAATTCGTTCATTTTTGAATTTACAGTATTTTACCACACACCATTCGAAAAAGAGGGGTTCAGGCAACGTGAAACATTTATTCCAATTTTTTTTATTGCGTTTTAATATTAAATGATGCTCACAAACCTCATGTTGAATTTTGTATATTTGGTCCTTAAAGGGTTAAAGAATTAAGGATATTTGATAAGGAATCGATATTACATGATTTTATGAGTTTTTGATAAAAGTTTTGTTTGATTTACAGACAGCTGAAAGACGTTCTTCACCGTTGTGACCGTGCCATGATTTACGTCTTCATTGCCGCAACGTATTTTCCTTGGTTAAATGTGGACCACCATGGAACAAATGTACTATTGTGTACAATGCGTAATTTAGTGTGGATTATGGCGGCAGTCGGAATTCTATACCAACAAATATTTCACGAAAGATACAAAATACTAGAATTAATATTCTACCTAATCATGGCGATTGGTCCTAGTATTGCAGTAATTGATATTGTAAGTATTTCATTCCAAATTATTATTGTTATTAATCTCTTGACTTATTAGACTAACAAATTCTGGAATTTATAAAAATTAAAACCAAATCGCTTTTTAGACAGTATAAGGTATTGAATATGATGACGTTATCCATTTTTATAATCGTTATGTCAAAAAATTAATATAAATCCTCAAAGATTTTCATGATTTTTTCAAAATCTTCGTTGTGAAGAATGAAGTTCTGTTCAATCACTGTATGCATAAAAAGTTTATAAAACCGTCAGACACTTATTACTCGGGAATTTCAAGGTCGCTGATTACAAATCTGATGATATATTTTGAAAATTTAAAATGGCGCATCCAACATGGCTGCCAAATTTTTCAAAAATCGAACTATTTGGAATTTTCGGAGTTATTGAATGCAAATCTCAAGAGCTCGGAAAGTCGGGCTAAAGTTCTCGTATTAGAAAAACTAAAAATAAAGATTTTTTGGTGAAGAAATTTAGGTACATTCAGAAGTTCTATATAGTTAGTTTATAAACAATTACGAGAGTGTTTTTATTGTCAGGCAAAAAACCATTCTCGCTTTACGGTAAACCTATAAATAACAAATTGTGGCCATTTTGGACACGCAAACACTGACATAACATTCGTAATAAGCGATCCTAGAAGACCCAGAATGATAAATTTCGAAAAAAATGAATTGAATTACGATAAAGTCAGGTAATCAGCGGCCCCGAAAACCATAACGTGACAAAACTAAATGTAATTGCGCAAATTAAATATTAAAAGTAGTGGGTCCTATTTAAAAAAATCACTTTAACTTTCAAATAACCTTGAAAACAAAGAGGCCATAGTTAAATTAGATGCTTCATACCGAATTTTTGTTTAACACATTTTTTTATTTATTCGCATTGTTTCGAAGTATTTGACTGTCCAAGTTAAACCGGATCACCCTGTATATTCCAGAAAAAAAGAACAAGATGAACGAAGATGATATTTTTCAAACGTTAGTACGTCTAAGATCTGAAAAAAGTCAAAAATATCTGCGAAAAATGATCGCAGCGCCCTCTATGACCAGTGATCTGATTTCATCTCGAAAATACCTTTCAAATGAGCCCCCACTCAAACCATGTTGCCATTTAAGATTTTTGGCCCCCCTCGTGCCCCCCGCCCCCCTTGAGGTTGGGGGGCCGAAACCCCCCCTCAAAAGATAGCTTGTTTGAAAAATCGAATCACGTGTTTCGGCGATTTTTGAAATTTTTATTCTTTCGAAAGTTATTCAACCGTCCCGGGACTTTTCGTACACCCTGTATAGCAATTGTATGCTGTAGGAATCGCAGAATAAATGTAAACACCAAATGTCTAATTCTAAAATTCTGGAGACGTTACAAAATGATTCAAGCCTTCAGAAGGTAGTTGTTGAGTTTTTATCTCTTCATATTTAACTTTTAATTTATATTACAAGTTTCATTTCTAATTTAATATGGACAGAAATGTCGATATCTCGAAAAAAGGGATCAGCTAGGATTTCCATTCTTCGATATTTGACATCTACAAATGATATAGAAACATCCTGATTTTGGATTAATTTTCATTGCAATTTTTCCCCATTTTTATCTGTTTTCAAAAGCTGAAACAATTTTTTTTCAGAAAAATCCGTAAAATAGCGATTTTTTGTAATTATTTTATTTTAGGAGTGGTCACACAACCCCTTCATGATGAAAAATGAATTTTTTATGTGCATAACTTTATTATTTCGACATTTTGAGCCGGAGTTTTTATGGTTTCAGCTATCGCCAAGACCTCTTTCGCATCGAAAATACGATTTAAACAAAAAAAATACCTTAAAAAATCGTGTTTGTGTTAAATTGAAAATTAGGGTAGGAAGGGGTGGTTTTTTCAAAATATTCGATCCGGACTCTGAAAGAGTACCCTCGAAAGTACCCGCCTACAAAGGTTTTTTAAAGCATAAATAACAAACCCTGGTAGAAATTGTAAGCATTTTTATTGGATTAAAACTAATTATTAGGCAAATATGTTGCTTAAAAAATGGATACAATAAAAATGTCTAAAAAATGGCCAAGAATTGGACAACTCTAAGCAAAACATATATTAAATAAGAAAATCTTACATAATTGTCTAATTCTTAGATATAATAAATGTGTATTAATTAGGGAACATTTTTGTCCATTAAATGTCCAATAAAACTATTCTAAACTTGGCTTGAAATTTTATGCAATTTTTTTATCTAATTATTGCACAAGAAAAATGTTTTAAATTTATTTAACCCAAAAAAATGTAATAAACGAACAACAACATTTGTAATTGTATATTTCTCGTTTTTAAAGATTTTTAATTAGTTTTTTTTGCAATTTAATTATGAATCTCTCAAAAGAGTATGTGAAAAAACATAGACAATTAAAAAAATATAAGCAAAGCCTGCTTTTGATGTTTACTGCGGCCAATGAAGTGAAATGTGAAAATGCAGTGGAAGACGATCACAGAAGCGAAGAAGATTCTTGCTTCAGAGGGCTACGATACCAGCAAACACACTCGTCAAATAATGTAATATAATATGTTAACTGTAATTTTTAGTAAAGTGACTATCATATAACAATACGCTTAAGTAACTCTTGAAGGTAACGCTTCATTTTCATCAGGGAGGACACCCTAAGGGCCAAGTCCCGTAAACCGATTCTCCGTCGAAATCTACTTTTGTACTTGAAAATTACAAAATGTTTAGTTTATATTTGAATATACGCTACCGCGTTATTCGCATTACTATATACTGTCCTGAAAATTGCATTTTTCTTACTTTCTAACCTTAAAGTCGTAAAATATAATGTTATCTTTCTTACACATTCCAATATGAAATAGACAAATATTTTCTAATAAAAATGTCTAATAAATGTCCAAAACTTTCTAACCTCAAAATCGTAACATGTAATGTCATTTTCCTTATAAATTGCAATATAAAATAGAAAATATTGTCTAATAAAAATGTCTAATAACTGTCCAATAAAATCTTACATTTTTGTCTATTAATTGTCTAGTTTTATTGCCCATTATTTGAACATTTAACAAGAATATTAGACAATAAATGTCTAATAAATGGCTAAATTTCTACCAGGGAAGTTGTCCGAGCTTAAAGTTGACGGACAAAAACGGACAAATTGGGTCAATAAAGGTTAAGATGGCCGGAAAGTCGAGTGAATTTTTAATTGTTATTTACATATTTCATTATTGTTTTTCTGTCGCAAATTTATTATTTATTTCTTTTTACTATATTGCCTAGGTTCACCGTTCAAACTTTAAGAATTTCATTTTCAAAGACAATTTTTTGTATTATGCCTAACTGTGAACCAGCACGCGATAAAACCATACCGCTATGTTCGTGTGTTATGCTTTACAAAAACTGATAATCAACTTTTTTGCACGCATTTGCGATATGCATTTCTGCGTTATATAAGGATACTCAAATCAATTTCCACAATGTCGAATGTAAATTGCATTCAATCTCCCGAAGATAATATTAGTTGTTCTTAAACTTGCATGAGACCAACATCGACTTCAGCGAAAAATAATAACATGTTACAAATTTTTAATTTTAGGTTTTTTGTTTGGTCATTTAAGGGTTAATTATCTCAAATTCATTGGTAAAATTTCAAAAATTTGGGTAAACATAAAAACATTTTTTTTAAATTACGGATGGATTTAAAGAAATTAAATTTAAAAAACAAATGTTTTACATTTTTTATTTCAACACCACTGACCTCCGCGTCAAAAGTTACTCAAGAACGAATTTCTTTGGCCCATTAAACTTCGCTAAATTAATTTAAACCTTCAAAGAAAGTTTGGTGAACAGAAAAACGTATTTCTGAAATAATTACGCATGGATTCTAAAGATTTCCATTTCTTTCCAAGGAAAAAGTTGTTTTGGGTTAAAAAATTTTTTTACAATTTTTATTATACTATCTTTGAATTCCTCGTCAAAAATTACTAAACAACCAACTTTTTGGTATTTTTTGAACGATTGTTTAATTTAAACTTTTTTTTTCCATTCAAAATCATTTACCTCCCAACCTCGCTATTGGTAATAACCGGTTCGATTTCTTCGATTTCGTTCATAACAGTTGTATTTTCATCTAATTTTTTTTCGATTCAAAATCATTAAATTTGTTGTCCTGTAATAATTAACTATCCATTCAAATTCATTCGCTGCAAATATAAATATTTTTCCATTAAAATTCATTTAGATTGGTCTATTCGCACTTTTCATTTGAAATTCATTCAACGAAATCATTTCTTCATTCCACTCTTTACCCATTCAAAATCATTAAATCGAACAACTTTATGAGCTAATAACCATTCAAAATCATTGAAACACGTTTTCTTATTGCAATTCATTGCAGAAGCTAAGAAAACGAATTCAGAAGTGATGCAGGGAATGAATTTCAATGGTTTTTCAGGTGCTGGTGCATCATATGGACATTTTTGTCCAGAAAAATTCTGATGGCGAAATTACTTCTTGGATATTATTTGCTGGGAAATAAAGTCTGGTCGTTATAAATACTAAATGTCACTTCTTCTTTAGTCAAATATTTTGGAGAGAGGAGGGGGGGATCAAGCTGATGTCTGCGTGATATGACGTGGTGGGGGGGGGTCCAAAAATGGAATTTTTTAATATTTTAATTTTTGACACGAAGATATATGAAAAAACATGAAACATAACCAACTTACCCCATATTACTGTATTTGATATGATGCATACGATCGAATGAAATTGTACAAAATCGAATAAGAAATTCTGAAAATTTTACAAAAATGTAACACAGTACAAAAATTCAGACATAAATTCAAATTTCGATTTCATTGTTTTCGTTAACAGGATACGATCTAATTTTGTTTCAGAACGAATACAACAATATTATGGAATTGAAGATTGGAGGATTGCTGTACATGATTGGTCTACTGTTTTTTAAGTCCGATGGCCGAATACCTTTTGCCCACGCGATTTGGCACCTATTCGTCGCGGTTGCCGCAGGCTTCCATTACCACGCCATTTTGAATCACCTATTTCCCAGCGAAAGTGGCAGGAGTACGTTCCTATTTACTCCCTTCGCATCGTTGGATTCCACGGAACCTCGCGTCGAACTCTAAAAAGAATTCTAAAAACATAACATTAAAAAAAGAATTCTAAAAAAACTTTAAAAAAACGAAATGGTCGATTTGTAGCCACACACGTTTAAGTCCCCAGTGTCTTCCGTTATCGTGTGTCTCGTTCCACCCTTAACGAGCAAAACAAGAATCTCAAGTGGATTTTTTTGTATATTTTCCAAATATTTTCGACGTTTTTGCGAAAACTCCGTTATCGAACGGATCTGTAAAAATAGAAAGAAAAAAATTGTATATACGAGGAGTGCAATTTTTAAAACGTTTCAAAAATTGTACTTCAGTCGATCGAGATCTTATGAGTTATTCAGGGCGTTCTCTAGCTTAATTACTCGGCGATTATACAATGAAAATTGTAATAGTAATTGATGCGTAATGAATATTAGTCCTGCAAACCAGATGGAAATAAAAATATAACAAATCATTTGTTTCTTACCTTTTATTACTTAGAAGTTTATTTAACTTTTTGTGTCTTATTAAAAATTCCATAGTATTAATTATTTGTTTTAACTATGCAGATTCTTTTGTATCTTATAAAATTTCGATAATTTAATATTCTGTAGCCTTTTTTCAACAAATATGGCTTTTATCTCCATCTGGTGACAACGAATTTATAATTTTGTAAAATATTGCTTAATTTTTTGACGATAATATCCGCGTATGCGTCTGTACATTAATTTTTCGAAAAAATGTCGAAAATTTTTTAATTTGAGGTCGATCGTTTTAAGGCCTCCACGCGTAAACGTAACATTCCTCAACCGCACAGATTCTCGCGATGATTTGCTCGTTAAGGGGTTTCGCGTTACGAGGAATGCTGACGGTTGAAAATCTCGTACAAAAAATAATTGAACTATTGTCGAAACTATTAGAACCACTGTTTACCGCGACTGTTGGCGATTTTTGTATCGAAATGTATTAAAATAATCCGTGAATTAATTTGTAACGTGTGATCAGAATGTCTGATACTTTTTTTTTTAATGCGGATAGTAATTGTTTTGTTCAAATCGTTTTATTTGAATCGTCCATTAATGTTGAGTACACAAGTTAGATTTAGAACTCAGGTACATTAAAACCCGTGGAGGAAACTTTTTTGGAAAGAATATCGAAGAAATATTCAGCAAATGCATCACAATCAACTACAATCATTCGGAGCAGCAATTTGAAATTTAATTGACACATACAGTTCTGCTACAAGGTTAGTAATGATTTTATTATATACTATGTAGTTTTAAATATAATAAACAATGTCGGTACCCTCGCAAATTCTAGACATAACCTCAAAAGACAATAAAAAATTAGCTTTTAACGCGATATACACTGAGAGAATTTTTTTACTAATAGTTAATGTAAGCTAATTTCAAGGCTCTTACATTAATCTAAATCCTCTTAGATTAACTGTAAAACTATAAGTGTAACCGTAAAGTTAAGATCAACAGGTGACTTTCAGATGAAAATACCAGCACTTTCCTACATGTCAGTAATGTTATTGTATATTAACTCATATATTTTAACAGTCAAGGAACGTTCGTTAACTGTTAATAAAGCTTACATTAAATTCTGTCGTTTGAACTGCGTATGTCAACAATGTGTCGAAAAATTCTCAGTGAATCCAGTAACTGCGCGTGTGTATGTTTGTTTTTTACTATGAAGCTATTACATTAACTGTAAACAAACATTTCTCTCAGTGTATACTTCCATATCTTCTACTTATGGAAGTATACGAACTTTTTGCAACAAAGGCAGAAAAGAGTTTCTAACCTATACGAAATGATAACAAACTACATTATACTCTTTGTGTTACATAAAATATTCTAGTATTCGCTGTAATGATCTCATCATTAATATCAAAAAATCAAGAAAAACCCATTGTATATAACTAATTTGAGGTTATGAATGAATAATAATGAGATTAGGTGTTCACAAATGATAATAATTACTTTTTCATTCCAATTCTCCATGATTTCAACCGTTACGCGGTCAAATAATCGATAATTGTCCGAGAAAATGGAAAATTATACCTCGCAGACGCCATTTTGAAGCCGCCATTTTGTATTTTGAAAAAAAAAATCAGGAGACAAGAAAGGGATAAAAAGACGCGATTACTATCTTTTGAAATGGTCCGAATATCTCTTTTTAACGCCAAAAAAATCGATTCTTGCGAAAAAACATCGAAAAAATCAGTATTTTTTTCAACAAAATGATAACATTTTTCTTTGAAGTCGCCGGCTGATTCTGATTACGGCATTTGAACTTACGGATTTTGACTTATTTCAATTTTTTCTAATGCTGTTTGGGACAAAAATTACAGCGTTGAAAGTTGTGTCCAAATTCCAAACTTTTGGGACGAAATGGGAACCCTTTGAGTCATACATTTTTCCTTTTATCTAATTCAGCTGAAATTTGTTACGTTTTTGAGGTCCCTGATTACGAATTCGAGGTTACTTTTTCAAAATTCAAGATGGCGGATCCAATATGGCGGACAAAAATTTTATATATAATTCGATTTCGACAAAATTTGCTACTCGAAGGTTTTTAAGTTCCCTGATTACGATTCTGACGTTACTTTTACCAAATTCAAAATGGCGGATCCAATATGGCGGACAACGATTTTAGAAATGCCTCCGTTTTGAAAAAAATTTGCTACTCGAGGGCTTATTTGTTATAACTGAGCGAATATTTCTTTCAGTTAAAACAAATAAACAAAGTAAAGCATGCAACGAAAAATTAAATCCATACAAATTTTAAGTCTGTCTGTCTCCTTCAGTTTTTTTATAAAATTCACAAATATCTGGCTGCTAAATTACTAATCGATAGGACAACTCATAATAAAATTTGAAGTAAATTAGACATTTTTTTTTTGGTGGACATTTGACGAGAAGTTAATCATATACAATTATATATAATTACATACAATTAGATGTAATTATATTTATGAATGTATAGGTATATATTTGTTTATAAATCCATATGAGAACAACATTCATTCATGATTATATATGAGGCATTCCATGTAAAATCGACGATGAAAATGCGTCACCCTCTTCTTTTTTGCTGCAAATTTGTTAGACTATAGTATTCATCGAAAAAATCTTTCTTGAACTGTTTCCGATTTTTATCTTCGAATTTAAAAAAAAAAAAACATCAACAAATTTTCAACTGGTTGTAACACAGCAACAAAAATAGATAAAAAATCGTTCGAAGCGCCATTTTCTTCAGTTTACTATGTAGTTTCTTTAAAAATATACAGAAAATTATTGCTCAATTATTTGGTCAAAAAATTCACATTTTTAGAATAAAATCGAATTTTTAAGGATGATAATCATAATTGATTTTTTTGAAAAAATTCTACAAAAAACTGTCATAAATTTGACTAATTTTAAGCCTAGTCCTGTTATGGGCAGGAGTTTCTGTCTACTAAAAAAAATCAATAAAATAATTGTATAATTAATTAATTTAAAAAATATTTATCTGTTTTATACTTCTCTTCTTCTGTCGTATATTTGTGTTGTTTGGTGTTATTTTTGAGCATATGATAAATATTCTTGAATTTGCTCGTATAAAACATATCTTATTTTATTTTATTTCATTTATTTTTTTGGAGAAACGCAAAAATTTCATTTTTCTCATTTGACCATCTGATAGCTGGACCAATTTATACATGTTATTCTTAATCACTTTAAATAATTAATTTTATTAACCCATTAACACCCATGAGGACACAAATTTCACCAAGATTTTCGGAATATTTCTTGACATTAAAATTGAATTTTTAGACCAACAAATTTTAGACCAAACATTTTCGACGTAAAATTGATCGATCTTTCCGAATCTGCCATTAAAAAAAAATCAATAGAGTCCATTCCAAAAAAGTTATGCTTGGTTGTTCAAAAAAAAATCACATTTTTTCACTGACAAATATTTTTTAATCGGCATTTTCACATTGGAAACGGTTAAGGAGATCACTGATCGCTGAAAATATCGTGTCCTTGATCCTTTAACTTTAAAATGTACATGATATAATTTTGAAAATGAAGTCGGAAACTGTCAAAATGGCGACTGAAACACGAAAAGAACGACAAAAAGCTCCTGAATTTTTAATTCGAAAATGATAGGCTTTCTGAAAAAATATCGCTGAACAAAAAGTTCTTAGAATTTATCAAAGAATACGCTCAAATTTTTTCAGAATTTTTAAAACACGTCGAAAATGATTTGTCTAAAATTTTTTAAATTGAATTTTAATGTCAAGAAATATTCCGCAAATCTTCGTGAAATTTGTGTCCTCTTGGGCGTTAATGGGTTAATAATTTCAAACAAAATTACGCATTTATATTTATAAGGAATAAAAATGGTAAACTATGGTGTTAGATTTATAAATAAATAATCTTCAAGGGCGATTTAATTAATTCAGATGAAAATATTTCATTTTAAAAATAATATCGAAAATGCAGTATGAATCCCAACTTTAATGTTATTCTTTATATCGATACGATTAAAAATTTTGTTTTGCACTGCCGTTTGGAACAAAAATGGTTAAAACATTTTTGTAATGGTTTTTTGCGGTTATTTTGTATAATTTGAATGGCTGCCATCATTCTTGGCTGCAGATTCAAATTTAGTAACTCAAAATACGTCGGATTAGTGTGTTTCTAGTGGGGTATTTTTAAAAATAGTTCACTGTACAAAAAAAATTCAAAAAAGATTAAAAATTGAATGAACAAAATTCTCAGTATTATAATTACTTAAATTACTCACATTATGTGTCTATTTCCAAGTAATTAACTGCTACAAAATAATAAAAACATGTTTTCTAAATGTGAAATCTTACTAGTATTGTATTTTCAGGTGCCATTTAATAGAAGAAAACCAAATTTCGAAAACGACTGAAGATCGGTTGTGGTCTAAAAAACAACAAACGAAGATTCCATCGGATTGTGTAGTGAAACCCGGGTTAATTTTTCCCAGAAACTGTTGCCGATAGTCCAAAAAAAAATTGTCAATCGATAATACTTCGACAGTTTCTCAATCCTTTTTCGTACGAGGGACAAGAGATAATTTTTATTGTAGTGCGGCTAGATAAATTGTTTTCTAATTGTAAATACTTTTATTAACGCCGACAGCACGAATGCTGATTAAATTGTGTCGTAAAGGATAGAAATGGACAAAACGTGAGAAAGTGAAAGAAAAAACGTTTTTTTACTAGATGAATACAATGTGTTCGAAATGTTTTCCGAACTTAGTTTTTACCTCGACATAGAACTGTCAAATATTCATTTCTGCTAGCATTACGATGTCTACTATCAGGGTCCACATGTTCGATTATACGAGCTGCAAATACAACCGAGTTTACAGTTCGCTGGGAAAGAGCAAACGAATTTGCTACACTATTTTATAATACTATTACAAAACTCAAGCAAATAGGAGGGATATTTTTCATAACGCTTCTTTTTCTTCGTCTTTTTGTACTATCGTCAGTTACTTTATGTTGTTGACTGTAAATAATACCATTTGTTTATATGTTGAACGATTATTTAATTTCCTGTATTGTACAAGCAATTATAAAATTTGTGTAATATATGGGCAATTCTCGCAAACTTCGAACTTTTTTATGAACAAAATTTTTTTTTTAAATCTTGAGGACATGTCTGAAATTTTGAGTATACGTTCCTTTAACTATTCGAACCGTTTAAAGCAACGCACCAAACGTATAACTTTTTTCCACGTTTTTTTTTTTATTTTTTCGTGATTTTCAAGTTATTTTCGTAAGATAAGTAATGAATCATGGTGTAATAATAAATAAACAAACCAATGAAGTCAAGTTACAGGGTGCTGGTCGAAAAACCGACAAATCAAAAAAGCCGACAATAAAAAAACTGACAGTCGAAAAGCCGACACTTCAGGAAATGAAAGTCCAGTAGCACCCTTATTTGTAATTTGGGTGCGGGTCGAAAAACCGACAAATCAAGAAGCCGACCGGTCGAAAAACCGACAATCGAAAAGCCGACACTCAAAAAACCGACAAATAAAAAAATTACTGTGCTTGTCCATGTGTCTATATTTTTATGTGTCGGCTTTTCGACTGTCGGTTTTTTTTACTGTCGGCTTTTTGATTGTCAGTTTTTTTACTGTCGGCTTTTTGATTTGTCGGTTTTTCGACCCGCACCCAAGTTACAAATAATAATACTTACTGTATCAAGTTTCCCTCCCTTTGTAAAGTTTCATTGGATGCCTTCAATTTACGTTTTCTAATGCACTCGTTTTTGTGTTTATGAGCAGCTTCGGCACGATTTTTTCTTCGCATATTCTCGCTTTGGTTGTAGTTGCTGTTCTTGTGTATTTACCCATTACCCATTTTAATTGCTCCAATTGATTAACTAAATGGCATTTTGCAAGTCTAAAATAAAGTGCTTGGTGATTTAATAATAACAAAATGATCACTTTCCATTCAACAACCAAAATACTGTGACTCGTCGGTGCTATAATTTAATTAACTTTGCAGCAAAACTAGAAGCGGGAGAAGTACGACCAATATATATGACTAAAATGTTTACATCGGTGACTTTGTAAATATTACACGGCACAACAAACATTTTAGAATTTCACGTTGCCCTATAAGTAAGAGTCGATTCTGGTAGGATTTTTGCTTCAGAATCCAAATATGACCGTCAAAATATCCAATTGGCTCTAGTTTTTGAGATATTGAAGGTCAAACGTGTCAAAAAATCCGATTTCAGGCATTTTGAGCATTTATTCCCAGCTCTAAAAAATTCTGTTGTTCCAATAGTAAGAGTCAAATCTGATAGGAGTTTTTCCACAGAATCCAAATATGTACGCCAAAATATTGATTTGGACCTCCTTTTTGCAAAAAATTGAAGGCCGAAAAAGTAAAAAATCGTGTTTTAGGATATTTTCACATCTGTACTACAGAATCGACGCAAAATATCAAGAAATGCAAATTGGCGGATCCAATATGTCCGACGAACTTTTAGAAATTTGAATCACTTCAAACTCATTATCATTTTGAAAAATTTACTTTGTTTTTTACCAAATTGAAGGTCAAAGGGGTAAAAAATCGTGTTTTCAGACATTATTTTCGGTTTTTCTAGAAAACTAGTTAAGACGATAACGAGTTTGAAGTGGTTCGAATTTTAATAGGTTTGTCGGACATGTTGGATCCACCATTTTGTGTTTTTTTATTATTTGCGTCGGGTTCTATAGTATAGACGTAAAGAATATCCTAAAGCAAGCTTTTTTACAATTTTGACAAAAAATAAATCCAATTCAATATTTCCGATTACATATTTCGATTCTGTGAGAAAAATTATATGAAAATTGACTTTTACTAGTGGAGCAACATCATTTTTTGGTTATCTGTGAACAGATATTGAAAAATGCCGAAAATCACATTTTTAACCACTTTGACCTTCAATATCTCAACAACTGGAGCCAATTGGATATTTTGGCGGTCATATTTGGATTTTGGAACAAAAATCCTATCAGAATCGACTCTTACTTATAGGGCAACAAAATTTTGTTGGGCTGTGTTATTATTGTTATTTCACTTATTCCAGCCTTGGTATACTTACGTGGACTTTGTAAATATTATTATAGTCTAGGATTATAATTTTTGAGTGTTTAGCACTTATTTTAATACACTACAATTTATTTTGAATGTTTTGTATGAACAAATTGGTTAAAAATGAATTTAAATGGAAAATGCACGCTTAATAATTGTATTTTCTTGATTTTTTCAATTTTTGTTCGCTCTGCAACTTTTTAAAGGACAAATAAATAATTGGGGCATGAGAAACATAGTTCAATTAGTATATTGAACAATAGAGCACAGATGTATTTGACTCAATTTTCCAGACGATGTGCCAATAAAAAATATTAATTTTCTGTTGCACGTTTCGTTATTTTTTAAATAAGTTATATTTTAACTACTTTCAAATGAAAGCACATCGTTCTACCACGTCCAGAATTATTGTTTTTGTTCTCTAGAATACTGTTAAATTTTCCTCTTAACCCTTTTCGTCCCAAAAGTCCAGAATTTCGACACAACTTTCAACGATGTAACTTTTGATCCAAACAGCGTTAACAAAAATTGAAATAAGACAAAATCGATAGATTTGGACCTCCTCTTTTAAATGCCGTGGTCAGAAACAGCCGGAAATTACAGAGAAAAAAGTTATGATCATTTTTTCGAAAAAAATACTGGTTTTTTCGACATTTTTTCCCAAAAATTGCGTTTTTTTGACATTGAAAAGGACAGTGCTGATCGTTGCAAAACATACTAATCGCGTAATTCTTCTCCCGTCGGATTTTTTTCAAAAAACAAAATGGCGGTTTCAAGATGGCGTCTGGAAGTTGTAAGTTTGAATTTTCTCGCACAAATATCGATTATTTGAACGTGTAACGGCTCAAATCATGGAGAATTGCAATGAAAAAGTAATTGTTATCATTCGTGAATACCTAGTCTCATCATGATTTATTCATAACCTCAAATTAGTTAGACACAATGGGTTTATACCGATTATTTGTCTAATTTTCACACAATTTTCGACGTTTCCGTAACATTACTTATGTGTGAAATTAAAAATGACCATACACCCTTATGACCTATTAATTATCCGGTTATAACCTAAAAATTTAGTACAGTTCGACTTTTTTTTATTTTTAAAATACTTTTCTTCATTTTTTTTTATTTTAATTTTATTACTTTCATTTTTTTTTGTATTTAAAACACGTGGAGGCAATGAGGAAATATTTGTTTTTATTTTTGTGTTTTGTTTTGTATTTTGTAAATCAATATTGCAGATATTGAAAGTTATGTTGCACTACAAAATGTGGATTGACCTGCGACCTGCAAATTGAGTGAAAATCGGACAAAATATCGGTAGTAACCCATTGTACACGACTAATTTGAGGTTATGATTGAATCATGATACGACTAAGTATTCACAAATGATAATAATTACTTTTTCATCCCAGTTCTCCGTGATTTGAACCGTTACGCGGTCAAATAATCAATATTTGTGGGAGAAAATGTAAAATTACAACTTGGAGACGCTATCTTGAAGCCGCCATTTTGTTTTTTGAAAAAAATCCGACGGTAGAAGAATGGTCGGAGCAAAAAGACGCGATTAGTACGTTTTGCAATGATCAGCACTGCCCTTTTCAATGTCAAAAAACGCAATTATTGGAAAAAAACGTCGAAAAAACCAGTATTTTTTTCGAAAAAATGATCATAACTTTTTTCTCTGTAATTTCCGGCTGATTCTGACCACGGCATTTGAAAGAAGAGGTCCAAATCTATCCATTTTGACTTATTTCAATTTTTGTTAACGTTGTTTGGAACAAAAGTTACATCGTTGAAAGTTGTGTCCAAATTCCGGACTTTTGGGACGAAAAGGGTTAAGCAGTTTCAGTACCCACCGGCCACATCACATTATAATGTCTATGAATATCAGAATTTGAAAAAGGGAGTCACGCCACTTTGACTCTTTATAACTTCGTTGCTACTGAAAGCACATACATTTTGCATTCGATTTAGTGCTCCAAATTCTACCACTTCGTTACCACTTCAAACATAAACAATCGACGCACCTTTGGCAAAGTAAAAATTAAAAAAAAATAAGAGAGTTGCAAATTTCTCAATTTTATTTGTGTATTATATGCAGATTTGTCCTAGAAATTATGTGGGGTAGTCCTGTTTTTTGGATTTACATAATCTATTTTTCCTTAATATATGAACGAAAATGAAGTTACCCGAATAAATAATGTCGAGTTCGCGAAAGCTCGAACTAATTGAGAATTGTCCATATATAAATATATATATTATGCACCTGAGGGCAGAAAAGGAGCAAGAATCATCGTGGTTTAAGAAATTGCGTACAATTCTTTATTCTGTGGTGTGTACGATATGTTATATAACACATGTACGATGACATTAACCCTTTAAGTCCCAAATGTGCACAATTTGCACATGGATTTCAGCATCGTTTTATGTATAAAATAAAAATTCAAAAAAAATGGAAACATCTATATCCGACTAGTTTTGAGGTCGCTCTTTCGATTGGCGCTACTGAAGTTTTCGAAAAATTACGTTTAACACAGTTTTTTTACAAAAATACTGAAAAAAACGCGATTTTTTAGCTACAATTTTTTTTTAAATGCATTTTTAACTATGATACCGGTTTCAGATCACCTTCTAATCTGTCAGAAATGTGTTCCCGATTGTTTTACTTCAAAATTATACATTCACATATTTTGATTTATTTTGTTTTTCGTTTCAAAATGGCGTTTGAACGTTGACAATTTTTGAAAGTATAGAAAATGCTATTATTTCGGATCTGCTAGGTTTTCTTTGTAGTAAAATCGTACAAATAAATTATTACGAGTTTTGTATGACCTATTTTGATTTACGGAAGCAGTAATATCGGTTACAGGTCTATTCAACTAAATCAAACTCAACATTCCTACTAAACATTGGCAAACTCAACATTGACAAACTCAACATTTGACAAACTCAACATTTGACAAATTCAACATTTTATACTCAATATGTAATTACAACACAATAGAGTCAACAACAATATCGATTATGAAAACGGTATCCCCTCTACTTAATAATTTCGATCAAATGCAAATACTAAAGATAAATTTTCGTCGTCGAAACACTACGCAAAGCGTCATTATTGTAAACATGCCGCTACACTTCATATTAAGTCAAAGGCTGATTTTGTCAATGTATTAGATTATCTTCGTGGACAAGCCCACAAAATTCATTAAATACAATACACATGTAATTAATACACATGTAATTAAATATGTAAAAAAAATAAACAAATTTAATTCTTAATAATAATTCTTATGTTGAGTTTGTCAAATGTTGAGTTTAAAATGTTGACTTGGTCAATGTTGAGTTTGTCAATGTTGATTTTGCAAATGTTGAGTTTGTAAATGTTGAGTTCAGTGTTGAGGTGGGCGAATGTCAACATTTACCTATGTTGAACAGACCGGTTACCGTAATATCCCATAAAACCCAATTTCAAGATGGCGACTGTCATGTGCTCAGTAGAAATACGTGTATTTCGAGACAACCAAAATTGGTGTGAAATTTGTTAATTACCATCTCATAGGTTTCAGTCATCGCTAAACTCAAATCTTGAGTCAGTTTAGCGAAATTCAAAATGGCGGATCCAATATGGCGGACCCGTTATGTAAAATTTCACATTTCTGGAATAGGAAAAATACTATCGTATTCCACTCAGATTTTCAAGTCAACATTATCCTTAAGATTTTTTTGATTATATAAATGGTTTTTGTGACAGTCGCCATCTTGAAATTGGATTTTATACGATATTACTGCTTTCGTAAATCAAAATAGGTCATAAAAAACTCGTAATAACTTATTTGTACGATTTTACTACAAAGAAAACCTAGCAGATCCGAAATAATAGTATTTTCTTCACTTTCAAAAATTTTCAACGTTCAGACGCCATTTTGAAACGAAAAACAAAATATGTGAATGTATAATTTTGAAGTAAAACAATCGGGAACACGTTTCTGACAGATTAGAAGGTGATCTGAAACCGTATCATAGTTAAAAATGCAATTAAAAAAAAAAATGTAGCTAAAAAATCGCGTTTTTTTTCAATATTTTTGTAAAAAAACTGTGTTAAACGTAATTTTTCGAAAATTTCAGTAGCGCCAATCGAAAGAGCGACCTCAAAACTAGTCGGATATAGATGTTTCCATTTTTTTTTTAATTTTTATTTTATACATAAAACGATGCTGAAATCCATGTGCAAATTGTGCAAATTTGGGACTTGAAGGGTTAATCAAAATTCCGCTCGTTTGAATTTCGAAAATCAATTTTCTTTGTTATTGTAAACATTGGTAGGTTATAAAATGATCGTACATGTGTTATGTTTGTATTATTGTAATATATTATATATTATATGTACATAATTTAAAGAAATGAAGTAAAATCATGGTGTTAAAAATGTTAAATAACAGAAAATACGTGTGAAAATACCTTCCGAATGTGTTTCGATTTAAATAAGTCGACATAAATGACATATTTTTATTTAGCATGACCTGTAGCAAAAAATATAAAACGCTGAATTAAGGAAGACTGTATCAAAAACAAAAGGGATACCAAATGTTTTTCTGATATATAAATGCAAGCGTGTTAAAAAAAACCCTTCAAAGGTTGTAAGCATAAGTGAATACCGATGACCCGGTATGCCTTTTATTGCACTCGAATGTAAACCAAAATATTTCACTTTAAATTGTTCCATTCATGATATAAAACATATTTATAATACATGGCTAAAAATCTCTTATTGCTTACGTTACCAAAAAAAAAAAAAATTATATATTCTTGTATAGCGAGGTTTCAAATTACTCCTCGTTGCTAAAAGAAGAAATGATCTTGACGTTTTGTCGCTGTGCCTTAAACTGTTCTATGCCACTCTCCGTGACAGATGTGCCGGTCACATCGAGATACTCGAGGCTCGCCACGTTCTCTGCTAAATGACGTAGGCTACTGTTGGTCACACGTGGATAATTTCTGAAATAAACAATGAATATTAAATCTTTCTTTAATAGAAATTGTTTTATGAAACTTACCTTACAACTAATGTCTTAAGGTTAGGATTATTCAAGATTCGTTTTTCTCCTTCTACCAGAACCAATTCGTGGCTACCATTGTCATAAATCCTTCGATCACTCACGTAACTACCCAATGTGCATATCGCTCGATCCGTTACCAAGCACCGATCGGTACGATTCACCACATCCATGTTGCCTAAGTGTATCACCTGCAAGGATGCGAATGTATTGTAAATAAATTAATCATTTTGTTCGAAATGTTGTTCAATCTTTAAAACTTACCTGTACGGCATGATCTTCGTACACGCGATTATTTTCGATCATTCCGACCTCTTGCTGAAGTCTTGCTCGTTCGTTACGTTCTCTGTGTTCGAGTAATGGATTTACCATATAATGATCTAAACGCTCCTCTGGAGGATTTTGAGGACATTCTAAATACACGTGAGTCAGTGTATGTGTGCTGCTAAAACAGCAGATTTCGCTATCACCAAGAGAAGTGTCTCTTAAATCTAATATCTGTGACAAAAAATTTAATTTTTATATTTTTTTTGGTTCACTTCGTAGTAATTTTTACTAAATATGAAGATTTAAGGCTTTAGATAAACCAATCAGATGGTATTTTTTTTGCACTACTAATTTTTTAAATTTTCTCTAACGTTTGCTTCTAAAGCCAGAAACTCGCCTGAATTCATTAGAAGAATTGCAAATATGTCAGAGAAAATTTTAATTCGTAAAGATGGAAATGATGGAATTTTTTACGAAACTGTTTTTTGGATTGTTTTTTCGAAAATCGAGAACAATCGAAAAAACAGTTTCGTAAAAAATTCCATCCTTCATATTTTGTTATATTTTCTTTTTAATAATAATTCATTTTACGAACTTACCTCTAAAGATTTAAAACCAAATCTTGTTGCAAGACTGGCATACGCGACGCATTCACCCAAACCATGACACGAGTTCAGTCGTAACTCTTTAAGCTTAGGAATTTTACTTATCACCATTAAAGAATGCGAAGTGAACCACTTACAGTTACTAAGAACCAAACACTGAAAAAAAAAATATGATTAGTAAAACAAAGAATTTATTAAATACTTTATATTTAAATGTAACATTACTTACTGTTAAATTTCGCATGTGAAGATCTATTTTATGTAAATATGATCTTTCTCTGACACAATGATATACATCCGTACTTTCCAAAGACAATTTTTCCAACGTCGGAGGGAAGTCAGTTATTTGAATCTAAATACAAACATTAAAAAATCAATACTCACATTTTTTCAATTATTAAATGAAATGAGAAAATTTGAATTTACTTACTTTTTCTGCATTTATTTTATAACTTTCTATAATTAGTTCCTTAAGGTTCTTGCAGCTCTCAACGACATCCCGCAGAAAGAAAAAGTTTAGTTCAGGATAGTCGTTCATGTCTCCTCGAAATGCTAAGCATTTTGACGTGGGTTGCATAAATCTGACGTATTTCCATAGTTCGTCGGAACTTGTGCTCCGTTCACGAAAGTCTAATCTTTTCCAAAGTGTCCTGTCGCAGGCTACTTGACATAACCGCTGACAGCATCTGTGCATTTAATGTCACTATTAAGTTCTTCAAATAATTGCTTGCGGTTTATAATAATAAATTTATTCAGGAATAATTTACATAGGGGTTTCAAATCTATAGTTGCACTTAATATTTTTACACTAAAACTATCTTATGAACTGACTTAAAACTATGCTTTCTTGTGTATAGATTTGTTAGAGTGACCTATTAACATTCACAGTAAAAAAAATGATATTTAAACGTCACATATTTGTTGATATTGTCATTTGGTACTATTTTCTTCCAAAAATAAATGGTATTTAGTCGAATTAAAAAAATTTCAATTTTTTCATGATTTGGAATTTATATTTTTTGAAATATGTGACATAATAACAAATCCATGCGAGAGATTGTTTAAAATGGAAAGAAATACACGTACAGATTTTTTTGATGGAAAATAATTAAAATTGTGGGAGTAGTTCAATTTTCAGTATTTTATTTTCTATTTTTTAGTGCATCGACTTTCTGGCTACATTTTTCAATAAGATTTTGTATGGTTATCAAATATAAATAATATTTTGAATCGATACAATATCGATACACCATATTCGACGTAAAATTTCATGCTTTCAGAATATAGCCACAGAATTTGTCTAAAGTCAGCGCTTAAAAAGTTATAAACAATTTTTTGCAAAAAAACGCGTTATTTTTTGGTCAAAAAATGTTAGATTTAAAATTTTTATAAGAAACCGGTGGTATACGCATTCGATTCCACATAGAAAAGTGTTTTCGACGCTTAAACTTTAAAATGTATGTATTACAATTTTGAAAATTATGCTGAAAATATCCACAATGGCGGCACAGAGACGAACAAATCGTCAAAAAGTTCAGGAATTTTTTATTTGAAAATTATAGATTATTGGAAAAAATGTTGCTGAACAAAAAGTTCTTAGAATTGACCAAAGAATACGTGGAAATTTTGTTCTGAATTTTTTAATCATTTTTTACAATTTTCAAAATCTCGAAATTTTAAAAAATTGTAAAAAATTATCAAAAAATTCTGAAAAAATTTCAGTGTATTCGTTGATCAATTGCAAGAATTTTTTGTTCAACAACATTTTTTCCTAATGTCTGTCGCAGTGCGAACAAACATTGGATGAAATTTTATTAAAAAATGACGATATTTGGGACTTCATTTAAAATTGACAGACATTAGGAAAAAATGTTGCTAAACAAAAGATTCTTGAAATTGCTCAACGAATCCACTGAAATTTTCTTCAGTATTTTTTGATGATTTTTTCAACTTTTCAAAATTTTGAGATTTTGAAAATTCTAAAAATTGATAAAAATGTCCACATATTTTTTAGTCAACTGTAAGAACTTTTTGCTGAGCAACATTTTTTCCAATAGTTTGTCATTTTCAAATAAAAAATTCCTGAAACTTTTTACGATTTTATCGTCTCTGTGCCGTCATTTGGGATACTTTCACCTTTATTTTCAAAATTGTATTACGTACATTTTAAAGTTTAGGCCTCGAAAACACTTTTCTATGTCGAATCGGATGCGTATACCACCGTTTTCTTATCAAAACAACCCTTACGTGGACACATTGAAAAGGGTTCACATGTAAAAATTTATTTCTCAAGTTCCGTGTGGTTAGGGCCGCTTAAATTTTAAAAGAATGTAGTCAATATGCTTAGGTATTTACTGTAAAAATGTCAAGTAAATCCACAGAAAGTCGATTTACTGTAGAATCTCCTTAACCCGTTTCGGCCTGAAATGCCTTAAATGTTGACTTCTTTTCATCAGAATCGAGATTGGATAGGATTGGATTGAAAATTTCAATTCATTTTGAATTCATACTTTGATTCCGTAAATATGTATTCAAATGGATTGAATTCCGAAGAAAGGAATCCATCCGTATTCAATTTTACGAATGCTATCGGAAGCGTAATTTGCCGGATTAAATTTCAGAAAAAGTAATTCATTGAAATGAATACACTTGGATAGTTTTGAGTCCGTAATATTGAATACGGATGTATACAAAGTTTTGTTTTTGAAAGAAAACTTTTCTTGCATTGAAATGAATACGCTTAGGTAGTTTTGAATCCGTAATGTTGAATACGGATGTATACAAAATTTCGTTTTTGAAAGAAAACTTTTCTTGCACTGAAATGAATACGCTTAGATAGTTCTGAATCCGAAATGTTGAATACGGAAGAATTCAATATTTCGTTTTTAAGAAGGAAACTTTTTTGAATTGAAATGAATACACTTGGCTACTTTTGAATCCGTAATGTTGAATACGGATGCATTCAATGTTTCGTTTTTACATAGGAAACTTTTTTGGATTGAAATGGAGACACTTGGATAGTTTTGAATCCATAATGTTGAATACGGATGTATTGAAAGTTTCGTTTTTTAAATACAACTATTTTTGGATTGAAATGAATATACTTTGTTAGTTTTGAATCCATAATGTTGAATACAGATGCATTCAATATTTCGTTTTTAAGAAGGAAACTTTTTTTGGATTAATCTGAATTCAAAAAGTAACCTTTTTATTCGTATGAACGAATAGAATTGTATTTACGTATTAAAATGGATTCACCGTTGACCAAAGTATGGGTTCATAATTTAATAATTGATTCCAATTCTATACAACTCTATTTGATTGCTGAGGTGCTTTCTTAGGGAAAAACATCACTCAATCGTTTTGATATAACCATACCTATTCTATTTTTTCTCGAACTTCCTAAATCCTGTCTCAGATTGACGCTCTCCGCCGCCAGTTTTTACTATGGCGGTTTAAACATAAAAAATTGTGATTTTGAAAAAAATTGTTCAAATAATGGTATTTTCGAAATAAACCGTGTTCGGAACAAGCTAAATCTCTGTATCTGGTGGAGTAATTAGTTACACTAAAATATAGGATGGTTATTAATACACCATTCAAAATTACGGCTTCAAAATGGCCCTTCTCAGTCAAAATTTTGTTGAAAAATTTCTGGACTATCTACGAGATACGAGCTTTTTAAAAAAAATGTTGAAAATGAAAAGTTCTTAGAAATCCTTGAGAATGTGTGAGAATCAATAGTGGAATTTTTTCAGATTTTTTAAATAAAGTTATGAGATATTTTTTTTCAAAATTTTTTTCAAAATTGTAATTTATTTACGAAAAATTCTGAACAAAATTTCGTGCATTTTCTGATGAATTTTAAGAGTTTTTGTTCTTTGCAATTGTTTTCAAAAGTTGATAGTTTTCGAGGAAATGAATTTCAAATATTATAGTTTAAGATTTTTCTTTCTCGAAAACTATCAACTTTTGGGAAAAAATTCATAAAATAAAAAACTCGTAGAATTCATCAGAGAATGCACTAAATTTTTTTCGGTATTTTTCGAAAAAAAATTTTGAAAAAATTTTGAAAAACTTCATTTAAAAAATCTGAAAAAAATCCACTATATTTCTCGGTGAATTCTAAGAATGTTTCATTCTTAGCATTTTTTAAAACAAGCTCATAATGGTTCAGTTCGAGCGTCCAGAAATTTTTCAACAAAATGTTCACCGAGGTCCGCCATTTTGAATCCGACATTTTGAATGGTGAATTAATAACCATCCTATCTTTTAGTATAACTATTTATTCCATCAGATACAGAGATACAGCTTGTTCCGAACACGGTTTCCTGTTCAAAAATACGATTATTTGAACAAATTTTTTCAAAATTCACGATTTTTTGCCGAAACCGGATTTAGAAAGTTCGAGAAAAAATACAATAGGTGTGGTTATATCAAAACGATTGAGAGACTTTCTCCATGAGAAAAGAAGTCAAAATTTAGGACATTTCAGGACGAAACGGGTCACCTCGATAAAACGTCGGAACCTCCATTAAGACGTCGTTTCATGTCCTCCCCTCATCCCCACCACGGCCTTTTCTCTCTAACGGAACCCTAACCTTACAAAAAGTACCCCTCCTTATTGAGTGGTCACAGCGCGCATGCTTCTGCGCAGGTTTGGGAAGGAGAAGCTGACTTTCTCTCTCGAATGGCTTATTGAGAGTTGAGAGGGGAAGCTGGAATCGACCACGACGTCTTATCGAGTTTTTTTCGAAAGTGGGGAAATTATAGTTTCTGAAATGACGAGAAAAAGGAAAGATAAAGAGATGAAAGCCAGGAACTTTCTGTTTTTATACAGAATTAATAAAGAGTTTTGAACTGAGTACAAATAAAAATCGTCCAATCTATACGAATCTACATAATTTGAAAATGATTCTAACTTTTCGATTAGACTTAAACCGAGTTCAAAAATAAATGATCAAACATTATTTTACTGCTATCAAATACCAGTATTTATTACAAATTGATTGATTTAACCTAAAATTTCAGTTTATTTATCAACGGATCCCGTAAGTAAAATTGTTACATCTGAATAAAATAGAATTGATAAATAGAATTCTTTTAAATCTGATATAACTAGTAATGCACTTCATTTATAAATTTGTTAACTCGTAATTTTCGATGTCAATTAAACCATTAGTTTAAACGATTGTTGAAGTAAATTTTGACAAATAAGACATTCCATCCTTTTATTTAATTCTTTCAATTAAGTTTAATAGAAATTAGATGAAATTTTTGGTGTAACGACTAAATAACTTTGCAAAAATGACTTTGCAATAATAACCTCTGAAAAATAACTTTCACTAAATTAACTTCAAATATTTCTGAATGCGTATATAATAGAACATTGTTCGAACAATGTTCATTACATTCTAAACCACTATTCATTAATTATTGAAGCAATTCATGGAAATAAGTGAACATGAATATATTTTAACACATTTTAATAAGTTCATACTTTCTATATCAATCATTATGAATATAGATTTTAATTTAATATTCGTTAGGTTAGGTTAGGTTAGGTTAGGTTATGTTGGGTTAGGTAAGGTTAGGTTAAGTTAGGTTAGGTAAGGTTAGGTTAGGTTAACTTTGGGTTAGGTAAGGTTAACTTTAGGTTAGGTTAGGTTAAGTTAGGTTAGGAAAGGTTAGGTAAGGAGTTGAAGAGATATTTGAAGTTATTTTTGTCAAAGTTATTTTTATTCAAGTTATTTTTCGGAAGTTACTTTTGTAAAGTTATTTTTGCAAAGTTATTTAATCATGTAGCCAAATTCTTAGATTATTTTTTGTTTACGACTAAAAATTAATAGAATTTTATTAGTCCCCGTATATTTCAATCCATTCCTATCAATAGGGTCTTCCTCGAAAACTTTTTTTCTTTCCTAAATCGATGACATTACATTCGAAAACAAAAGTTACAATAACAAAAGATATTAAAAACCAACCAATAATTTGTTTACTTAGTTTAAAAATTAAGTCTGTTCAAAACTCTCAGTTCCTTGCGCCTTATCCTGATGAATCGTAACATCAGGCACAACCAATCACGTTTCCTTTTTTCGTTCTGTCGTCACACGCAGTCAAAATATTGCGTTCGATTCGCCCCCATTACATATGTGTTTTTAATCATTTTCAATAAAAAATTCAACTATCAACATCACTTCAAATTACTTTTAAGTTAAGGACTAAGGTATAAACTATTTAATTATAATTTTGTACACGTTTTAATTTTTGCAAATAAGACCCTATTCTCTTTAATTTCGTTAAAATACAAATAAATTATTTTGAATTATTACAAACTTGAATGATTTTTGTAATTTATTTATGTAGAAAATAATAAGAAGGTAGTAACGATAAAAATCATAATCCAACGAAATAAACAAATTGCTGCGACAAACGATTAGATGCACAAGAAAGTATAAAACCCATGTTAATGTACTGGATATCGAACTGTTAACCACAAACTACATTAAACAAAAATGTTGGCCCTACAGGGCAAACGGCTATGGAAAATTAACACGTAAATTTTCTTTCCGTTTAAAACACTATTACATGCGATAAATAACCCGAAAAATGCACTATAGAACACTACACTCAGATTTTTGATCATGTTGCACAGAAACCAATTTAACACGATCAACATCACGAGCAAATATAGCATTAGTTATTATATTAACTTTGTTTAGTAATGTATCTGTCAATATAACACAATATTAAGTTTGTTTACTTACTTGCTAATAGTGTACAGTTCGTACGACGAAAGGTATTTTAAGATATTCAATAGAACATCGTCGGAGACATCCAGCAAGCCATGCTTGTACTCTTTAGCATATTCAACCAACTTAGGCTTCTTCGTAACGCTGCTGCTGGAGGGTTCAGGTGACGCAGACCGGCTGCGTTTCTCTTTCATCTTTTCGGACTCCAGCTGCGAAATAAATACAACACTTTGATGAATACAAACTCAAAAAATATATAAATTTGCAAAATTAAATAAACAAAGTTTAGGTATGGTTTTACATTGTATTTAGACGAGTGCAAAGTAAAAATAAAGAATGTATAGATGGAGTTATTACCTTTTCGCAAATTCTTGACAGTTTGAAAAACGTCAACAAACGGAGCAGGGCGCAAACATTTCCATCCAAGATCCAAGCTATAACTGATACCAACCAAGACTAAACGATATTCCGTAGCGTTTCAGGTATTGTAGAGGGAAAGAGGAGAAATTGCACTTTTGAAGCGCATGCTCAACACAACGGAATGCACAAACTTTACAACGAACAATAGGACCCAGAATGTGTTTTCCCAATGATGTTTACCAGTGCACTGCAATCGACTACGACCGTAGAGGACTGGCGGCACTGGCTGGAATTTGGAGTCTGGGACTTTGGAATTCTTTTATCTAGAACCTTTGATGACCTTAACGTACACAAACAATCACAGGTATACGCATTCCCGTGCACATGCGTAACCGTCATTGCAAAACTGCATCCCAGGGGGTATACATGTGTATCTTTTTATATACCGGGTGGGGTTTTCGAAGAAAAACATAGGGAAACCCATGTTATAACCAGTAGCCAATGAGAAGCGAGCTTTAGTCAAGCAATTACACGAATCGACCAATGGCGTGAAAGTTATGGAGTCGTATCGATTTTGCTTTCTTTACGACTCCATAACTTTCACGCCATTGGTGGATTCGTGTAAATCTTAACTAAAGCTCACTTCTCATTGGCTACTGGCTATAACATGGGTTTCCCTATGTATCACCTCACCACTATGAGCAGTGTTCGGTAAAATCAAAGAAAAACTAGTTTTCTACAAATATACGTAGATTACCGGTAACTTACGTCGAAAACTGGTAGAATACTAAAGTATGTATAATTAGTAAATTTCTCAACTGTATGTTTTAAAATTTTCAGTAAATAGTATAGCGGTTTAATTCAGTCACCGTAATACATAAATAAGAAATTTTGCGTTTGGTAAAGTGAAGGAAAACCTATTTTTCCACAAATATACGTAGATTACCGGTAACTTACATCGCAAACGTCGAAAACTGGTAGAATACAAGTATGTATGTATAATTAGTAAATTTCTCGACTGTATGTTTTAAAATTTTCAATAAATAGTACCGATTTAATTTAGTCACCATAATGAATAAGAATTTTTATTCACGTTTCATTCTTTACCCCAAAGTCAGAAATTATCAGTAAGGGAAAATGATGGCATATACCCTTATACGTAATTAAAAAAAGATGTTAAAATTTATTAAAATTTATTAAAGAATGAAACGTGAATAAAAATTCTTATTTATTATGGTGACTGAATTAAACCGCTACTATATTTACTGAAAATTTGAAAACATATAGTCGAGAAAGTTACTAATTATACTTATTTTAAAGGTCTCCAAAGATAAATAACATAAAGATTCATATAATTTAACTAATTAAGTTATTTACTTCTATAGAGTTCTTAAAAAGTTATGATTGTTGATAGTATAAATCGATATCTAAAATCAAAATATAAGAACTCACATTTTTTACATCTTTTAACCCATTAACGCCTAAAGGACCCTATTTCTTCCTTCTATTTCAATCGAGTATTTTGTATCAAAATGGAAGTTAACAAAAATTAAGAGATACATATCCTGCTGTTTTCGAGGTCGCTCTTCAAGATTCCGATTAGAAACTCCAAAATGTCATAAAAATTGGGGAATATTTATTCTTCTCAAATTTTCGAATACATTCTTACCAATTTTTTTCGAGCCCTTAGAATATTGGGATTCTATTAAAACTCTGAATAAAGGTGAACAAAATACTTCAATTTTAAGGAAAAATTTTACTTTTACACCCTACATCATTCGAGCAACCTCAAAATGGCCGCAACAATGAAAATTTCAAAGAAATTTTCTGGACGTTCTAACTCAAAAACAACGATCTTTTTTAATACAATGATAAGAATGAAAAGTTCTCAGAATTCATCTAGAAATATCACGGATTGCTTTTCGATTTTTGTAATGAAGTTTTTTTTTTTAATTTTTTCACAATTGTAATTTATTTTCGAAAAATTCTGACAAAAATTTAGTGTATTCTCTCATGAATTTTAAGAGTTTGTTCTCCTTTGTATTTTTTCCGAAAGTTGATAGTTTTTGAGAAAATGAATTTTAAATATTATAGCGTAGGATTTTTTTGCTCGAAAACTGTCAACATTTGGAAAAAATTGCAAAGAACAAAAAATTCTTAGAATTCATTAGAGAAATCTTTTGAGTTTAAATCATTCGATAATCCAAAGTAATCGTTTCTTTGAGGTTATGTGCGTTTATGTATCGCGTATAATATCATATACTCTCGCATTCGTAACTGTAAGAGTGGGAAAGAAACAGACTTATTTCGAATTAAATCGTACACAGATGTTTCGTATACTTTTTCGTTTGTTGGGACAGAGATTATAGGGGTAGCCCTATAATCTCTGGTTGGGATAGTAATCCGTTTCCCTCGCATTGTTGAATTGCACGCCATAAATTAGCAAATGTCACGTAGAGCGTCAGTACGATTTTCTACACAAGCGACATCTGTCCATAAATTACCAGAAACATAAAGAGAAATTGTGAGTTTGAATTCTGGAAAGAAAACGTTTCGTAAATCACACTTTTAAAATATTTACGTTTTAATCATTTTTACTGTAATATAATAATCCATTTCATCTATAGAGATTAATCCGATCTCTTAGTTGTCTTAAATATACATTTATTATTTATCACAAGTATCGTACGGAATATGTAAAGTTTTATTACATGAAAGAACATAATTTAATAGGTAGTTTTATCAGAGATTATAGGGGGGGTCGCTCAGTTGGCTGAATTCAGCGTGCCGATTTTGAAAACTCCGTAAAGTGGCGCCCCGAGGGAATCCCAGCGTTAACTAAATGAGGAAAAAGGAGAGAAATATATTTTCACTACGGGAAAGCATAGGACAGAGTTTGATGGAAATTAAA
Source organism: Trichopria drosophilae (assembly GCA_030407085.1). Classification (NCBI taxonomy): domain Eukaryota; kingdom Metazoa; phylum Arthropoda; class Insecta; order Hymenoptera; family Diapriidae; genus Trichopria; species Trichopria drosophilae. The sequence continues at coordinate 188,092,181 of CM059583.1, read as the reverse complement.
CTTAACACTGTACGACGGGAGCATTATGGAGCATGAGGGGACCGCGGGGCATAGCGGGGTTGGTTTCGAAACTTGACATCGGAGAGCCAAAAAGAAATCGAGAAAACGGCAGGGACGAATCGCACAATATGCACACGGGGCCCTGCGCTAAGGCAGATTGAAAATTTTATTATTTTTCTAAGAAATAAAAATGCCTTATCATACAAAATTATTCAATAATTATATTTCAATTTATATTTTTAATAAATCATTAATTAAAATTATTATAGCTTTGTGAATAGTAATTATCTAAATTTATCAAACTTATGTAATTTTTAATATTACATATTCATTTTTTAGTCGCAATTTTAGATTAATAATTTTTTTTTTTATTTAATTATTTATATAAATAACAAGTAAATAGGTCCTCAATTCTTATTTGTTTAATTATTATTATATTAATAGCACTTAATTATTAATTTTTATAAAATTAAATTACGCGTTCAATTCATTATATTTCTCAATAAAAAAAATATTGAAAATTACGAAAATTATGCGTAATTAACAATTGTAAAACACAACTTAATACAGGCGTACAATGTCATTTGCGAATTTAACTAACAACATAAATATATGAGTAGAATCATGAATGTTTTCAGTTGAAATTTTATGGAAATTACATAAAAATCTCATCACAATCAGGTCAATTTTCATACAAATCGCAAATATTGTCGAATAGTGTTTCCGTAACATATAGTGCGAGTACTATACGACACTTATATGAAATTTAGAAGATACTTTTTTCAAATTCTTATCATTCTCATCCTACCTAACATTTTTCGCAGTTTCCTTTAACCCATTAAGTCCCAGAAGGACGAATATTTTTTAAACATTTCAGCTGTAAGTTGTAAAGGGTTATCGTGAAAAAATTTTGGACTCATCATTTCTAACGTAAAATTTATCGTACTTTCCGATTCTGGCCTTAAAATTTTGAAAACATACGATCCAAAAAAGATACAATCGATTATTTAACAAAAAGTCGGATTTTTTTACGGTAATTTTTTTTTCGATCAACAATTTCACGCCGAAATTCGGTGAGGAGGTCACTATAATGTGAAAATCTCTCGACCTCGGACCCTAAACTTCAAAACGTATGAGCGCTAAAATAAAATTTCAAAATGGTGTTATCCAATATGGCGGCTTGAAGCCGAAAATTTAATGACATTTTCGAATTTGCGATGTTTAACGAGCTAAATTGATAAATTCTTACTGAAAATGTGTTTATTAAACGTTAGTTGTGTCCCTAATCACTAATCTGATATCCAATTTGCGAAATTCAAAATGGCGGAACCAATATGGCGGACGAAAATTTTCGAAACATTTCGATTTTTATGAAAATCGGTATACCGGGGTTTGTACGATCGCTGATCACGAATCTGATGCCAAATTTACGAAATTCAAAATGGCGGATCCAATATGGAGGATGAAAATTTTCGAAACGTTTCGATTTTTACGAAAATCGGTATACCAGGGTTTGTAGGGTCGCTGATTACGAATCTGATGCCAAATTTACGAAATTCAATATGGCGGACGAAAATGTCCAAATGTCCCCATTTTAATAAATTCGGCATTCATTGATTTTTTGTGTTGTCGACGATGATACTGACATAACAGAATTCTAATAATAAAAATACATACGTTCAAAATACGTTTCTGTTTGTTAAGCAATTCCAAATATAACTTTTTATTCAAACATGATTTGAATCATTCTAATGCACAATTACAATTGGTATAATTCTTACGGAGTATAGTCGAAATGAATCCAGTGTAATTATGTAAAATTTATTTCATTTTTTGATTTCAATAACTGCAATGTGGTTCAAGTAATCAAAATATGTTAACTACGTTATCAATCATGTTAACTGTCGTCAGCATTGTAAAATTTGATTAAATTGTGATTGATAAAAATAAGAAATATTTACGTAATGGTTACATTGTTACATAAATGTTACATAGTTGTTACTTAACTGTTACTTTTGTGTTTGTAGTGTCTAGAGATAGCTTTAAGTTTTGTTTCGAACACAAAAGATTTTGCTTAGAACTTATAATTCTATTTCATAAAAAAGATGTAAGTTTTTAAGGTTGCCGCAGTCATTGTGGATTTTGCAATTTTCAGATTTGTTTTCAGCGATTCCAAAAATCAAACACTTTAGAAGGTTAACTTAACTTAAGGGGCTAGTCCACTGGTTTCTTCAGGTTTAGAAAATAATTTTTATTTCATGATGGAGACTTTTAATCCATACACATCTTTTCACACTTTGGAACTGACATATTTTAGTTGCAAAAAAAATGCTATATATACATGTCATTCTTTCTCCGCTGTAGCTGCGTGAAGTCGGTCCGATCTTAAAACGGCATTCAAGATATCTCGGGTCTGAATCATCTGAAATATAAAAATCAACATTTTTCTTAAAATATAAGTTAGTAGCTATCTTGTGAACTAGAATAAACATTGTACGATGAAAAATAACGACATGGTAAACTTTTGAATTTTTAAGCGTGTTTTTTGCAATTTCAATTATTTATAAAATTGCTGAATATTAATAAAAAATTAAGATTCTAGTTCAGATGATAGCCAGACATGCGTAGAACATCCCCTTAAAATTTCAGCGCGATCGGATGAATAGTTTTATTTTAATCTTGAATGCCAGCTCAAAAAATACGGTTTCGAGAAAAACGCGTTTAAAGTTTTAGGTCTGAAATAGTGACTAAAAAGTGACTTACCTTAATCAGCCATGCCAGGACCGTAGAATCCAATAAAGACATTGAAATGCTTACTAAAAGAAAACAAAACAAAATAGCATGCATGCCTAAACAGGACCCAGTCTGATAACAGGACAGAGCACGCGGCGAGTACGCAAGTGCGACGTTTTTGATATATCAACTTTTTATTCGGATTCTGAGTAATTTTCGAAACAAAATCATTTCTAGCCACTTTCAGCGTATATTCTATACAAAAATCATGTTTTTTGAAAAAACGATTTTTTTATGAAAAAACCACTTGACTAGCCCTTTGAAAAATTTGTTTGTGTTTATTTTACACTTACCTATAGGAAAACAAAAAATATTCGATCTAAGAAATAAGGTCCAATTTCACAGAAAAAATCCCTACAATTTTTATTTGTTTTTATAATTCAGTTCTCAACATTTGTAAGCAAGGTACATAATCTGAATTAAACGCTAAGAATAAATGCATACATTTTTATGGAAATGTAATCAATCTTCAGTTTTTGCAATTTTACTCCTTGATTCAGCCGATGGAACTACATCGTTGATCCATTTTAAGTAAGGTTCATTTCCATTTTGAATCTTAAAGAAAAAATCGAATTTTTAAAATTCCGTAGAAAAATTTTAATTTGTATAAACTTACTGGTAATGAAATCACTTCGCACACTTCATAAGGATGATTTTTCCTGCGACACAGAAAGAAAATGACTACATTCACATCGTTCTTGAATTACCCAGTAATCGAAATTGTATTGAAATGTATTGACTTGGATTAATTTTTCGCTTTTGAATACGCTATTTGAAATTTTCGAATACATTCGAATCCAAAAATACTTCACTATTATTTTAATACAAAAATATGAATCGAAATGAATACATAAATAATATCGTTGCCGAAACTACTAAAAATATTCGAAAAAGGCAAAAGTCGTGAATCCATCTGAATACAAATGAAGATTGAAATGATAATTTTTTAATACAATCGAATCCATAAATAATAGCAGTTAATTACCGGAATTAATGAATCCATTTCAATACATGTCCGAGTAAAATAATGCCTGCTATAATCCAAATGAATTTAAAATAAATCAATACAAAAATTAAAGTGTAGTGAATTTATTTGAATACAAATTCTTAATGATTCTTCATTTTAATACAAATGAATCTATAAAAAAAAATAACTTCCGCTTTGAAGTGAAAAAATATTAAAATTATGTTCATTTCGTAATTATTCATTTCAATTACAAAAAAGTTATTTTCGAAAATAAAAGCCACAAATGACTGTTCATTCAAAATTTGAAATGTGAAATGTTTATTTTAAATCAATTTCCAATTACATTTAGCAGTGCTCTGTCGGAAATGGTACACTTTATTTAAGCGTTCAATGCACAAGAGTCCAAAAAGTGTTGTACACTTAAATTAAATGTATTTCTACACTTATTGGACACCTAACTGACACTTATTTTCAAATTTACGCAATATCTTGTAAACGGTATGAGATACGTGAAATCTGATGAAATTTTGCCATGATGATTCAGCTGACATACACAATTCAAAAATTTCATAATTTTGGAAATCGAAAATTTCGAAAATTCTCGAATCATGTACAGTGGCTTCGAATCGTCGCACCAAGGTACCCCTGATTTATGTCAATTACGTCGAATTTCACGTACAGTGGTCCTCCCCTTATTTTAACTTTTCGAGCCAAGGAAGATGGCGGCTTCTTCTCTTATCTTAACGCTGCCCCTCATCCTCACCACTGACGGTATGAGAGAATAAAAACAGAGAGAGGAGATATAGTGGCGTCTTTCTTCACCTGAACAGTAGTCCCCATCCTAAGTTATACCGTCGGTTCTTTCAAAATGGCGGAAATTTATCCAAAGTTATAGCCCGTCACTATCCTCACTTCTGTAACTCTGTTTATATCCGTGCAATGACTGCTTCTGTGTCTGTGTATCGTGAGCAAGTGTGGCTCAGCGAAACAATGTGGTGGGGGAAGGAGACCCTGGCAAAAATAGGACGTTACTTAAGAGTGACTGTAAGAGTGTCAAAGGAGTGTGAAAAGCGTTAGAAAAGCGTACCAAAAGAGTTAACAAAGAGTGAATTTGGACAAAAAACGCTTAACGTATGCTTCACGACTCTTCGATTTTTGCCAGAGAGCTAATGAGTGTGTTAAGGGTATCATAAGCGTGAATTTGGACATTTTTACGCTCGCGTAACGCTTCATTAACGCTTAATTTTTTTCCAGGGGAGGAAGAGAGTGGTATAACTTTGGACAAGTCAAATCTATAATTTAGGATAAACATACAGTGTTCCCCGTCCAAACGCATATTTCTTTCCTGTCTAAATGCATAAATTCCCCTTCGTTCCTCTCCCCACAACACGATTCTTAGTTGCTAGCGTTGCTAGTGAAACATCTACGCGCATGCCCAGTGTGATAAATGCAAAGAGACTTTTGCCGTAGTGGGGGTTGAGGGAGGATATGCGTTTGGACGGGGGCGACCATTTTTAATGGAACGAAACATATGCGTTAGGACGGGGACCACTGTATAACTTTGGGCGGTATAACTTAGAGCGGGGACTACTGTATGCGCAAGCGCAAACAGCATCCCGACTCTTTTGAACACTTTCCAATCGCGAATGGTGGGGGAACTCACGAGGGGACGAAGTTAACATAAGGGACGAAAGAAAGTTAAAATAAAGGACGCAGTTAAAATAAGGGGAGAACCACTGTATTAAAATTCGTAAAATATACAGAAAATATTTATAACTACAATACTTATTGGTAACTAAGTTTACATTATATTTAGTACATTTATTACATGGAGCATAAATAGGATAAAAATCTTTTAATTAAAAAACTGTCTAAATTAAAAACATTTTCCAAATATATAAAACTTTCTGAAAAACGACTATAAAAGTTACAGCTGTTGTATAATATGTATCATTGTTATTTTAATGTCTGTAGCAAAATTTGAAATATCGACGACACTATCTACCATAGCTTGAACGGCTGATACACTAGGAAAAAACAATGCGGCTTGTTTTGTAGTTGAAACGGTTTCTGCCAGTGTCGCATATAAGGCGTTGCAACATTGTACAAGTTTCGGTTTAACATATCGACAAACTTGACTTCCACATAATGTATCGTAAATATGTACCAATCTATGCGCTTTCATCAGTACAAATTTAGCACTGGCCAGAAACATTTTTGGCGGTTGGTTTCTTTCGACAGTTTGAAGAAACGTATCAATCGCATTTGTTAAATGCACTGTATGTGTTATAATTTGCGCAGTGTAATACGTAAGCAATTGTTTATCTTTCGGTTCCATCGGTGGTAATTGTATCGCTTCTATCTCTTTCGTATCGTAACAGTCCCAAACTTCATCACGAGGTTTTATTTTAGAAGTTAAATTTAAATTCACGTAACCGTTATCAGAATTTTCATTGTTACTGTCTAAATTATTATTTTTTGTATCGTTATTCTCATTGATTCCGTTGTTGTTATTATTACTGGATGGTGGATTGGCACGATCGAATAGTAGCGTAGCATTTATCTGCATAAAACTAACCAGTTGTCGAACATCTTCCGAAAGATTGGTCAAAGCGACAACCATTTGATCAAACGAATTCATAGAGTCGCTACCTGAATCAATCTTTGATTTCTGACCATCTGGTCCCAAGTTGCTTGCAATTTGCTGCACAAGTTTGTCATTATCTCGCATAGAATTCACTAAAGAGCGAAGTCTTGTCGCCGTACATTTATCTGGTGCTTTTTCTGCATTTGCAAAAGTCCCTTCTGCAAATTCTGCAAGATCTTGCATTGATGACCTAATCTTCAAAATGGCGTGCCTGAAATCTATTGAATTTTGCTCCGAGGAATTCCAAGTGGGATTAACAAATTCCAAAAGACAATTAACAGCTGACAAACTTTCAGCTTGCAATTTCTGAAGCATTTCTAACTCAGATTCGTAAGCTTCCTTGCTTACTGGTACGTCATAGACATTCATTGGTGGAGGTGTGGTTTTGGGAGTTGGCAAACGTGCCGACAAGTTAAGTGAAGCATTCGAGCGTGGAACATCGTAATCCGGTCCGATGAAAGTTGATCTGTTAGATCCGCCTAGAGAGTTGTCGTTTGCAAGACTAGAAACTGAGCTTCGAGGCCTTCGAGATTGAGTACTGGATGGTCTAGGTTCGTTGTAATAACCTAACGGAGATTCAAATCTCGAAGGTGTTAGGGAGTTCTCGCTGCAAGGCTGAGGCCTTGGCACTTCGTAACAGGATGAAGCTGGACTGGAACTTCCTGCAGAAGATGTAAGAACTGACATTGCTCTTGGTGGAACGTCGTAGCTTCCAATTCGTTCTGCGTCGAAGGAAGCTCGGGATAATGTAGCATAATCGCTGTTGCAATTTTGCGGTACGTCGTATCGTATGTGAAGCATTGCTGAATTCCGGCTTGCTGCAAGGATATTGACATTTACGTCTATGTCTTCAAGTTTTTTAAGGTAGTTCACCCCGACAGTGTGGACAAAATAAAAGCTACAATATTTCTACAGAAACTCTATTAATTATATATAAATAAATTCTTCTTATCCGTAATTGTTTCTTAAGTGAAAAAATTCCTGTGTGAATTTAATTTCTTGGAATGACGGAAATAACGAACTCAAATTAATTAAAAATCTTCGACGTTTCGACCAATTTATTTAGGTCCTCTTCAGAAAGTAACTATTGTAATAAATTAAGTAATGATACATATTAATTTTTATAAAAAACATTTTTAAACGTTTTAATTATCGACGAAAAATCAAAAAAATATTTTTATAAACCTAAAAAAATAAAATGAATGTGAGTTTTATATAAACTCAGTAAGGAGTAAAAAAAAAAGAAAAGGATTTATTTAAAAATTAAAGGGTTATTGTTGACCACTGACTTTTTCTTTATAACTGAAATATATATACTGAAAGTTATTTGAACTTTTACGTTCAAAATATACATTTGATTGAAAATATGTCCAATAGAAGTCAATATAAACAAATTTCGTGATGTACTATGAATGTTATGAAATTTTAAATGTGTGAACTTAACTAACAGAATAATTTTGTTTGTTTAATATTTAATAAGAGAAAAATATGTGTTAGGAAGCTGAGATAATTCAAATCTTATATTAACAGCATTTTTATTAAATTTAATAAAATAATTTTCGATATGCTTTCTTTTGTATAAATTATGTTCAGTAGCTAGAATTCTAATATTTTAATAATCAAAATGTTGACCAGTATTAATCCTGTGAAAAATTAAACCAGTATGTTTGTTTTCATTTTCCAAAATATTCTTTTTATGTTCTAAAATTCTATTTTTTAAAAGTCTTCCTGTTTGGCCAATATATATACTCCTATATAAAATCTATTAATATTTTGAAAATTAACGGCACTGTTGAGCGAACTACCTTAACTATTCTATTTGATTGAATATACAAACTTCGATGACTTCCGAGTTGTTGAACACCATTTTCAACGCTTTGTGCATCAACGATTTTCAATCTATTACCAGGGCAAATTCCCTGCCTTCCTCGTAGAGTGCACATCCACCATCCATCCAGTCCAGTTGTGTTTTGCTCCAAAACGGAAAGCACATCGCCTTTTCGAAATGCCAATTCGTCAGGAGCCTCTGCGATATTGTCATACATTGCTCGAGCGAACAAGCATTGGTTTGGGGTATTAGCCGTAAGCTCAGACATTTTCAAGTTCTAAACTTTGCCCTTTATCTTCAATCCGGTCTTTAACAGGATTGTTTCTAATTATTTTTATATTTTTGTTTTTATGGATTTATCAATTGCTAATAGCTTTTTATTGTATATATTTTTACTTACCGAACGTATTCGGTGAGAGCATCAACGGTGTCAGTTCTTGTTTTTATCATCTATTCATAAAAAGTATATTTATTATCTATCGAAACTTAAACGATGAATCAATATTTAAACCAATTATTACCAGAAGCAGCTCATTGTCTTCATTTATTTTTCCCTTCCATTCGTAGCTGTAGAAAAAATGATTTAAATTTATTTTTATATTTTTAAATTACTGCAAATATGTGTACATAATATTTAGTTGGATACATACACAGAAGTTATTTGTGGGATGATGTTAACGCATGCTCCGAGTTTCTGGCTTACGATCCCGCTAAAAAAAATGTTTTATGTTTAATATTGTAGTGAGTTTTATTCTACATACTAAGGAGTTGTTTATTTCTTAGTTAAGTCTTTTTGGGATTTAAGAAAAGAAAGAAAGAAAGAATATATTTATTTCCAGGTTACAATACAATATAATATAGTAACAATACCGCTGTACAATAAAATAATAAAAAATTATAATACAATAGCAAACGGTATACTGCAAAGACATAAAGTCTGTACGCAGTCAGGAAAAACCCATAATAAACCCCAATCCAAAACTTAACCTAAACCTAAATCTAGACCTTAAACTTAAACTTAACGATTGTTCTCAAAACATAATAGTATCTAAATTCAAATCAAGTATCAACTTAGAGATTTGTAATATTCATACTACCTATACGCCTACATAACAATTTATTGTAATTAAGTGTACAAGCTGATTTATCCTTCTCTTCTAGTTTATTAAAGTATTTTATGGCAACAAATTTATGGTTACGCCTTCCAATCTCTTTCTGAACTTTCGGTAGTATAATTGCCTTATTACGAGTAACAGATAAATTTTTGTTAAAAACATACTTCAATTCTTTATAGTGAAAAATAACGCATTCAAGAACATACTTGTTAAGTAAATTTATGGGTTGAATACAGGTTCTATTATTTGTTCGCAGAATTTTAATAATTTTGTTGTGTACACTATTTAATAAACATAATACTGATTTATTAGCCGAACCCCACGCAATAATACCATATGTTACTACACTGTAATATATGCCATACATAACAGATAATAATAATTTCCTGACGAATATTTTAAGCCATGAATGAAAATGATCGTCAGGGGGAAAACTCAAAATAATTCAATTTTCTGTATTTTTTTAAAAGATTTTAGTAAATATTTCCATAAAAATAGCATCTAGACCTAATTTACATTGCAGATTTCTTCTGGGATCTTTTTGGAATTTCCTGACGATTATTTTAAGCCGTGAATGAAAATGATCGCCAGGGGGAAACTCAAAATAACTAAATTTTTTGTATTCTTTTATAAGATTTTAGTAAATATTTCCATAACAATTTTTTTTTTTTACAGATAATCTAATAAGGTACAACTCGTCCTATGGTAATTTTGTCACGGATAATAACATTATAAAAAAGAAATTGACAAAAAAAAATCAACAAAATCTACTTATTTTTAGTTATTTTTGAACATCCTTTGAATTAAAAAGTATAAAAGTAGTTTACACATATCGGAATTGTCTTTCTGATTAAAAAATTAAGTTTTAATGCCAAAAAACTAGATCTAAATGCTATTTTGACGAAAATATTTACAAAAACCTTAAAACTTAATTTTTAATTAGGCACAAAAAGTTTTTCATAATGTCTTAATACTGAGGTATCCAAATGACTCAAAATTTTCAGGGAATTCTTGTAATTTTTTCGTCAGAATATGTTTGTTAACATTCTTAACCATACCAACCTCCTTAAGGAGGCTTGTTCACAAAATAAAATAAGATAGTTTTTAGTAATTTTATTTATTTTATTTTATTTGTTAAACAGGCCTGAGACCCTTATGCCAAGTTACAATATTTTGAGGCAGTGTACATAGATCAATTATTAAATACAAGAATACAGAATTCATATAAAGCAACTATGGAAGTGAAAAGATAATGAATATGAATGAATTGTATTGAATTACTTATATTTTAGCAGTTTCAATTTTAAAGGTTTTGTTGCAGTGATAAAAGGTAGATGAAAAATATTATTGCAGTTTATGTACCAGATTATCAGTTAATGAGCATAATCTAGAAGATGGAGAGATGTGTCCTAAGTTAATTCTGTAATTCGAGGAATGGTATATTGGCTGAAATCTAAATATGCAGAATAGATATTGTGGTAAAATTGAACTTAAATTAGAAATCAGTAGTAGGTTGTTTTGAAATTTATAGAGGAATTGAGCATCTGTAATTTGTCTAAGACTTTAACGTAGGTATTTTTAAGCTATTTGAGATAGTCACGTAATTATGCTCATTAAAGGACATTGGAGTACCTAGTTTATAAGATGCATATTTAAAAAAATGTATGCTGTACCCTCTTTAGTCTATTTATGTAAATATTATAATACTGCTGTGCTAAGGAAAAAAGTATTTAACTGCATTGTGAATGAAACAGAGATAATCGAAGAAAACTGTTTATGAAAATTACCCATTTATATATAAGCAAAGTGCATGAAGTAAAAACGTGTTTTGACTAAATCAAGTATGCTTTTTTCATTTCTGCAATAAAATAAAAGAAATTTGAACTTTAGCTATTAGAAAATTAAACATAATGCTTTTTATTTACTTAATACAAGAAAAAAAGTAACTATCACATGTTAATGCTTTTTTATCATGTAACATCGTCCGAGCACTCATAGGCCCTGCCAGAGAAGAAAACATCTTATTGACAATCTATACACATTTTAAATTTTCAATCTTTTAAATTTCGTGTCATTATGTATTTTTGCGCATATATGTGACCTGGACAGTTGAAAGGGACCTTACGTCCAAAATGAAATGTGCAGTTCATTTCGTTGAAAGGAGCACGTTTTTTTATATATTTTTTTCAAAATAAATAACCTATATGACACATCGTGCTGTTAATGCTTTTTTTCTTGCAAATGTCAACTTCACTCGAATCTTTTACAAATACAAGAAAGCCCTAAATAACGCTCAGCGAACACAATGCTTTTTTCTTGTAAAACACTCCGCTCTCGAATGATTTTACAGGAAAAAACGGGCTTAACAGCTTTTAATGTACTTTTCATTTGTATTTTATATATATTTCTGTGTAGTTTATCGGAATGTGCAAATCATTGTGCAAGTTAAAGGCTTTTCATTTTAAAAATTTTAACCTTCTGCAACATTTAAAAATATAATTTAAATATAAATATCACGATTTCCATATTTTGATTATAAGCACTAGGCGTAGAATATTTCCAGCAATCGATTGATATAAAAACCCCATTTTTCGTGAAAATGGTAGTTAGAGACTTTTTTCCTTAGCACGGCAGAATAAGGATTCCATATTGTTGAAGCATATGATAATATGCGGCAAACTAAAGTAAGATAGAGCATTTTTATAGCGTTTAGATTTTTAAATTCTTGAGTATGACGAATAATGAATCCCAACATTTGTTCAGCTCTTTTACTTACAGAAAATATGATTAGCAAATGTTACTTGGAGTCAAATATTACACCAAGATCCTTTATTTTCTCGACTCTTTGAAGCTTAAGATTTTGAAGATGATAATCGTAAAAAATAGGGGACTGACTTGTCAAAATCGTAATTGTAAAGCCCTTAGAGGTATCATACCATTTAATTTCCATCAATTACAAATGTTATTTATATCGCTCTGAATTTCATCAGAGCTTAATGTGCTTGTAGTGTTATAAATGTTGAAATCATCTGCAAATAGCAGAAAATTAGAATAAGTTATTACCGAAAAATATCATTAATGAATATACTAAATAGGAAAGGGCCAAGGTGAGATCCCTAGGATACACCTGAAGATGCGATTATTTCTCTGAATTGGAATTTCTTATATCTTACTATTAGCTTTCTTTTGGTATTTAAAAATTCTTTTCATAATTAACCATCCATGTCAATAGGGATCCTGAAATTCCCAATTTTTGTAACTTATACACTAACATATAGTGGCTGACCATATCGAAAGCTTTTGAGAAGTGGGTATATAGCATTAATTTGAAGTTTGCTCTCTATCGTATCAATAATGATAATAATAATATTTATATGTTGTATTTAAAATAATAATCTTACTTGCACTGGTCAAATTGGATGTAGGGTAATAAAATTAATGATTGAAATCAACTTTTCAAATTGTTAATATTTTTACAAACTGATGATAGAAGTTTAAACAGAACAAGAAACATTTGAAGGAGATAAAGCATCTGCAAAATGCGTGATCCTTTTGAAAGCAACAAAGAGCCTTTCGCAACATCATTTACACACTGTGAACGGAATAGTGACCCACATAGAAGAAAAATATCCTGATGACATTTCCATAATATTACTTTTGAGACATTAATATTCTGGAGATGTTATCAGGAATATTCTAGAGGCATCCCCAGAACGTCTTATGTCTGCTTTTTTTATATTCTGGTGACATCTGCAATATTCTAGAGACATTGTAGAGACGTTCTGAGTTTATTCTGTGATACAACATATATATTCTGGAGATGTTCTGCAGATATTCTTTTGACATTCTAAAGACATTTTGGTCATAAAGAAAGCTTAAAAAATAGAACGAATTATTATAAATATTTAATTTTATTTTTATTATTATGTATCTTTCGTTAGATTTGTTGTTACGGAATGTAGTTATACAATTTCACTCGCAAATAAATCTATGAATCTGAAAATAATTTACCCCGACCGAAAATCGAACCCGGGTCTTCCGTTTACTACGCTGACGTATTAACCACTACGCTACGCTCGCATTTATATTATTATAGCGTGGTCAAGATTATATCTAGAAATGCTTTATCTCCAGAATATTCTAAGAACCATATGCGTAGAATATCGTAAATGAAATATTTCCAGAATGTCTCATCTGCAATGTTCTACAACGACTCTCGCAAAACATTCTAGCGATGTTAAATTTGAGATATAGTGAGACATATCAAATAAGACATCTCCAGAATATTCTAAGAATAATACATATAGAATGTCTCAAATGAAATATTCCTAGAACGTCTCATCTGCAATGTTCTGCAATATTTTCTAAGCAACGTTCGGTCGACATCAAGTTTGAAATGTTGTGAGACATTTAGAATACTACATCTCTAGAATATTCTGAGAATTATATATATAGAATGTTTTAAATGAAATGTTATCAGAATATCGCATTTGCAACATTTTGTTTGAGATATTTTCAGAATATACTGGAGTTGTTGCAAATGCAATATTTCAAATGTGACGTTTGTGACATTCTGGGGACATTCTGGAGATTTTATTTCTATGTGGGGAGTTCTACATCCGACTTACAGCGGACTGAAATGGAGCAGTAACCACAATAAGTTTTGTCATCTAACGTTCACTACATTAGTTTTGCGCATATTATATATTGTATCATTTGATTCGATAATATTACTAAAGTCATCATAAGAGCCAGTAGTATGCGAAAATTTTAATTTCTTGACCGCTATCTGGATAACCAATTTCTAAGGAATTATGGTTAAATAATCGGTAGACATTGAAAATCTTTAATTTGATATTTCGGCCATGATGTTGATCATCTTCGAAAAATTGTTATTATATCGAGTGACATATTTGGTCGTTTGAGTGGAGTTGCGTTTTGAATATAGTGTTGTCATGAAATGTTGATTTAAACACTGTTTGGATGTAGAGTTTGTTAAAAAATGGCAATTTTCCTTTATGCCAAAACATCCAGAACTTCCACTCAAACGACCACATATGTCACTCGATATAATAATAATTTTTTAAGATGGCCAACATCATGGCTGAAATGTCAAAGTAAAGTTTCTTTTAATGTCTACCGATTGTTCAACCATAATTTCTGAAAAATTGATCATCATATGAGCCCTCAAGATTTAAAAACTTTAGTGACCATTAGTATAAAGTAATTATGCAGTGATTTGATAGTGGATGTACTAGAGGCTATCGAAATATAGTGGAAGTTATGATTTACATAGCTCATGGGATTTCTCATTTCGAAAGCTAATCTTAGATAATTCTTTAAACTGATTCTATAGTATTGCTTTTGTAATGTAAATATTGATGCCTCTTACGAAAACTAACATGTTTTTATGTTGTTTTAAATGTAAATATGCTAGTTTTGTAGTTAATATGGTATCTATATAGGAGCACAAAAGTTAAAGCACATAAAAGCAAAGATTTAAACAGTCTAATAGTTTTCCAATTCTTAAAATCAATAATAAATCTTTTTAAAAAATCCTAAAGCATAAAATCATAAAACAGAACTGCGTGAAAAGGAAAATGTTGACTTCAAAAGTACGTCATCATTATCAAGCTGAAATTTATGAAATTAACAAATTATCATATTTTTTATGAATAGACACATAAATGAATATGTTATAAACAATTTACATAGAAACCGACATACCGATAATTAATGAAAATTATATTTATATGTGAACATCGTCAAGAGTAAGATATTTTTATTTATTTTTTTTTTATTTTATTTTATAAATGGGTATTTGCCCATAATTTCCATGATATAACAATAAAAGTATTTATAACATATCGGTGATTCGGCGGAAACTGTGATATTTTTTACTCGATATTATCAAATCAACAAATGAAATAAAAAATGTATGTTCTCCATTTTTTATTTTTTTGTGGCATATATATGGTGTGTTATGTGTATGTAATGTACATCAACTCCAATTTGTTAACTTTTTTAACTCACATTTTTTAACTAACATTTTTTAACTTATTAAATACAATTTTACGGCGGTAATGACTTCGGCGGTACTGACAAACTATGTTTGAGGTTGTTTTATGGAGCAATCACTGTGTACATAACTTTTTCCGCATTCATTCTTGAAGTAACCAGTAATTAACATATGTACGCTTCGGGAACTACACCTAAACAATTTGTCACTTAAGCACTTTTTACAAGTGGTACTGACCACAATTTTCTGAATCGCAGTTGCTTGAAAATTAACTATCCGTGTGTGCGACGAAATATTCAGTGAGCACTTGGTGCGATGCTTGTTTGTTTATCGATATTAACCTTTCAATGGGCACTGACGAATTATAAATAAAGTCATAGAAATATATCATAAATATTGGAAAACTTACAGATTTTTAGAATTGTGCATAAAATCGTAGACAAATTTCAAATTGTTCTACTCAAGATAATTAAAGAAAGAGAAGTAGAATGTGAATGATAATCATCTACCTATCTATAGACAAATATTTTAAGACCAATAACGTTTATTTAGAAACTATATTCTGCACTCAATTCATAATTGAATGAAAAAAATCGGAGAAAGACACACTGGTGGTGCTGACATTTTACTTATATTTCAGTCTGCAGAACGATGATAATAATTTTTTTATTCATCGTTTTCACGTGTACAGATTAAAGTGATTGCCTTTTAATACGTTACATGAGAATACATTTATTCTATATACGTATTATTCTATTTTTTTACACAAGACCTGAAGTATCACAGTTTCCGCGGAATCACCCATATGTAACTGCATAATTATAATTGAAAATAGTATTTCACAACATACAATCAAAGAACATCAATCAAAACAATAATTTATGGTAAGTAGTAAGAATTACACTATACTAGTATTCTCGTACTACATATTTTAATTTCAGTTTCGCTGTCAATGGTTGAAATTCTTGTAGCTCTCTAGTTTTCCCTGTCGATTTAGTTCATTAAATAGGTGACAAATCCTATATAGTGGTGCATTTGAGATATAATTCCTTGTAGGAACCGGTAGTTCAAAAATATTAGTCGGGTGTAAAATATAATTTAAATCCGAAAAATTTAAACGGTTGTAGATTTGTGGGCAGTCTATTTCTCCAGTTAAAAGTTTAAATAAAAAGTTTAGGTCATTTGCTTTTCTTATTGAAGTCAAGGTTGGTATCTTAAATTTTTGGCCAATTTGAAATATCATTGACATTCGAATATTAACGTTAAATTTAACTGTGAAACTTACTTACACACTATGTCATTGTGTAGTAGTGAATTGACGGTACGTCAGTTTCTATGCAAATTGTTTATAACTTATTCATTTATGTGTCTATTCGTACCAAATATGAAAAATTGTTCATTTTTTACTTTAATAAATTTCAGCTTGATAATGATGATATAGTTCGTCAAAATATTGCAAAAAACTAATTTGGAAGTTTTTTAATTTTCAATTCTTTGACTCGTTAAGATCGTTAGATTCTTTCCTTCTTCACAATTAAAAAACGAGTGATAAATTCTACATCATTCTGATTTTATCAAATTATTTTAAGAAATATTTAATATGGAAGTACAAATAAATGTTGCCTTTAAAATAAAAGTTTTTACTGTGAATGTGAAGATTGTTGGTTGAGTCGAGGCAATGGTCGTAGTTAGATTCACATTCAATACATATTTGCACATGCGTTGAACGTTATTTTATTCTGCAAATGTGTGTAAAATGTGACAAAAAAGGCAAAAATGTGTAAAATAGCATTTCATGCATATTGTAAAATAAAATGGTATTTTAATATAACTATTTTACTAAATATCAACGTTTAAAAGTTACAAAATCTTCAGAGTATTTATAATTTTACTCAACCCTGAAGTTAGAGTCCCAAAATTATGGCATTGTTGTGAGATTTTTTAAAATTTGCCTTTTTTATAATTTGAAATTTTTAATATTTATTTATTTATTAATATACAGACCAAGTTGTCCTTCACACAATACGAAAGCAATGATGGCGATACATAAATAGAAAATATAATAAATGTAGGATTTACAAAAATTACAATAAAGACAATAAAAAATAGTAATACCAAGTACGAGCACAGAAAGATACAATCAATCGGAATATTGGTAAACAAGACTAGACACTGTATTTTTAAAAGTATCTAATTTTAATATCTTGGATAAATATGTAATAGGACAAAACTTTCTGGTTCATTACTGGAATGTTGTCAATAACACAGGACCAAAAAAAAAATTTGTTGCGAGTTTCTTTTAATCAGAGGTAGTGGATCGTATAGATTTTGGGTCGCTGAAAACGAATCCGTTGCCCGATTTGGCTCATCAGGTTTTCGAAATATTGTATCCGGAAATTGAAATTAGCATCGTTGTAACAATGTCAATCATTAAACATTCCTATCCTCTGTTTATCACTCATTAATTTGATTACGACAGGTAAATATTCATAAAAACAGACACCATGACTAGTTTATAACAAAATCTGTTAAATACAAAGTCAAAAAATGAATAAACATTAAAGTATTACTTGGTAACCACTGATTTTGTTTAGATGCAACCACTACAGTTAATCTATTCGACTACCATGTTTTACCTAATCTAATGTCACAATTGTTAACTATGAATTGCCTGAATAAACATAAAACGAGATCACTTCACTAAAAAAAGAGTAAGAGTTCACAACAGAAACGATTTAGAATTACACGAAGTCAGATAAAATGTAATTAACACAACTATTTTAAAAGTAAATGAGTAATATCCTAAAGTGAGTAAATTTACAGATATTTTGAAGTTTTGAAAGAAAAGTATAGATAAATGGTTACCGAGCCAACGTTTTGGCGACTTCGTCCGATGGAACGGTAACGTATGCCACGGAGTGCATTCCTGCGAAATGACTCATATTTTGGAAATTTTGTGCGCTCAGACCCCTCGAAAAACACAAAAAAGCAAATAATCCCAACGTTGCTGGTTTTCTCACCATTTCAGAACATCTTTTCCCTCGAACGCCCGAATCGTTGCCCATTCTTGATTTGGGGGCGAATTAGCAGCGCCCTCTTAAAAATCAATTATGTGCACATATGTAGTGTATGTATACATATGTACGCATTTTGTAATCGAATTGGACTGTCCCAATTTGGACATGCGCACTGATGCACACTATAATGGCGTCGAATCGAGAAATTCTGCGTATACACTGTAAAAAATGCCGGTGTAAAATCACTGTGGGAATTGTAAAATTACACGTCACTTTTACAGCTCACATGGTAAAATCGTAACTCTGAGAGTGGTAAATTTACAATTCTGTTGAGTATTTTACCACAATAAATGTAAATTACTACAAAAATTGTAAAATTGTTGTTCTGAGAGTAGGTAATTTTAATTACCTACTCTGAGAGCAGTAATTTTACTTCTCTCAATATTACTATTTGGCTGAAAATCACAACCAGTATTGTAAAACTACAATCTTCCACAGTAATACCTATTTGTCGCAAAAGCGTTCACGAACTCACGAAGTATGTAATCGAGAATATATACGAAAGTTAGTTTTATAAGTTCAGAAGAGGTTAGAATACGTACTTTGTTAACAGATCTACGTGATAAGCAGAAGTCGAGACGAAAGTTTACTTTAACTTTCTTTTAAGGTGTATAAGTACACAGGTTATTAAAATATAATTATTAAATTTTCAACTTCGCAAAATTTTGAAAAAAACTTTCAGATTTGTTATTATTTTCTTAAGTTTTACGACTTTCAATTAATAAATCATTTTATTTATTATACAATTACAGTTTAATGATGTATCATTATGTTTCTCTCCATGTGCTGTAGCTGGGTTTACAAATGTAAACTGAGATGGTTGGTGATATATCCTGGTGAAGCAACAAGGAGTAAAAACAAATGTGTGACTGAAAAAGTGTATTCTTTTTTTAGAAAATTGCAAAATATCAAAACAATTGATGTGATTGACGTATAAAGTTTATAAACATTTCTTTTATGTAAACATACAATTTCTCCAATGTTGTCTATTATACATATGTATAAGTGTTTATTTCGTTCTACAATTTAATAAATTAATAAATTAAATGCATTTATTTTGTATCCTGAAACCCTTTGAAAGTAACACATAGATAAATTAATACCATTAAAACCGCTATAAAATAATATACACTATACCTAACCTCCAATTGCAAAAGTAAATACCGAATGTAATTTTACAGCAGAAATTGCGATTTTACTGCAATAATTGTAAATTTAATCTCATTTTTGTAAATTTATGGCACCGATTGTAAATTATAACCTTCCGTTCGATATCGGCTGAAAATGACATCGCGGTCGTGTAAATTTACACTTTCGGTGAACTATATACAACAGCCTAGGAATTTTCCTACTCTCAGAGTAGGTAATACCTACTCTCAGCGTGGTAATTTTACGCTGGCATTTTTTACAGTGTAGGTGTGTAACCAAACCGAAAAAGAATAAGATCGAATTCAGAAATTACGTTTCCAATCCGGTTTCTTGACGATTCGAGAAACGTCACAATCTAATTCGAATTTCATCGATTTAATACTTTCACGTGGATTTCCGAATATTTTAATTCGGTAATAATATATTATGTTAAGTTTTATGAATATATTTTATATTGCAAAAAAAGAAGTAAAACAAATGTTACGTCCATGATGGACATTGTTTACTTTCACATATATTATTATTACTTAGTTCCAGTGAAATTGATTACATTTTAGTTCGTGTGTTTATGTAAAAACTGCTAGTCAATGTTTTTTAGGTTATGTTTATGTTCTATATTCACGTATTATATCCGATTAGAACGCGTACAATATTTCAAAGAAAATGGTCAAGAAACCGAAATAAAACGTATTTAATTCGTATTAATTCTTTTTCGTTTGTTGGGCATAGAATCCATAATTTTAAATTTTATGTGAAATCCTTAGTTATTATTCGCCATGTTAAGGTCTGTGGGTGGCGATCCCACTGGCGACAAAATTAACTACTGAGATGGGGGTATGTGACACTAATCATATGGGAAAACGGGCTTATTTTGCGAATAGCTTTACAAACAGACATTTTTCGGTTGATATTACTGTTTCATCGTACGGCATTTCAAAGACTAAAAGTAATTTGGAAATATCAGTTTGCTGAAAAAGGCATTTGGAAAAGTTATTCTCAAAATAAGCCCGTTTTCCCATATGATTAGTGTCACATACCCCCATCTCAGTAGTTAATTTTATCGCCGGTGGGGTCGCCACCCACAGAACTTAACATGGCGAATTGTTTATCGGAGGTTATGTCTAAATGGTAGCGTCTATGCAAATGCTAAACATTTTTTTTCGAGTTTTAATCATATACGACACCAGATGAAATACCTAACAACCGAAAAAGAATAAGATCGAATTCATAAATTACGTTTCCAATCATATGTTGTTCTTTAGGGCAAATAAGGAGACCCGTATTTTTTTGTTTCAAGAAATTTTTTTTTAAGTCCAAAAAATAGGATATAAAACTTTTAAAAATGCTGTGTTTTCTAAAATTTTTAATATTTTACTATTATTGCTCATGCATATGACTATGTTATTGGTACTTTATTGATATCCAATAATGAAATTGACAAAAATTGAAAAATAATAAAATGGCGGCCATTTTTCGAAAAAACTGAAAAGTCAATTTTCTCAAAAACATCACCTTTTTTCCTCAATTTTTTTTTTGATAGATTAGTGGTAATATTAGTCACAATATCTGAGTAGTGTCATGTGCGCTAAAAGGCTGCAGATTTTTGTTTGTTTTTAATTTAAAGTAGAAATTTTGTCAGGTTAGGACATATTTCGATTTATCTAAATTATTTCAAAAAGGAATACGTCAAAAACGTGACATATCCTAGTTATTGGACTTGGCGCATTTTCGTTCCTGATTTTAAATTGCGCATAACTCTGAAAAAAAAAATTTCTTGAAACAAAAAAAATACGGGTCTCCTTATTTGCGTTAAAGAACAACATATTTCATGGAAAACAATTTTCTAGATGTCAACATTTTACCCCTGCCCGATTTGAAATGGAGTCGGTCATATATTTTTGTATTATAGAGAAAAAATAAATACAAATGTTACGTCCATAATAGGCGTTGTTTACCTTAACATATATTATTATTACTTAGTTATATTAAACTAAACATTTTTTTTAGTTTTAATTCCAATACGACACCAGATCAAATAGAAACCAGAATTCGTTGCGATAAAGAATGGTTTTTAATTTTCCTGATGTAGTTAAACAATTAATTACATTCTTTTTAGATTCAAGAATCGCTGGAGAATTACTTTGTTAGTTTTGAAATTCCGATCGGCTGATCATTAAATGTAATAAATTCATTTAGGTTATGTACATTTACGTATGGAGTATAAAAACATTCGAAAGAACAGGGAAGAAACATACTTATTTCATACTAAATCGTATGCAGATTTTTTTGATACTTTTTGGTTTTTTGCGATGAGAAATTGTGTAATATAATAAGAATTTAAAAATGTTAAGCATGGAGAGGGATGTTCAGAATTATTCACGGAAGAGGTTTTCAATGCACCTACAAACATTGAAAATAATTCGGAATATAGAGAAATTGGAAAAGGTTCAGAAAGTGAATTCAGACATCGAGCAACAAATTATTATGAATACTGTTAAATCGATTTTCGTTTGATAGGTAGGAAGGTTGCTGCAACCTTAAAAGAACTTTATTTCGCGAAATTAAAGAAAACATTTTCGTGAACAATTTTTGTTTATGTCACAAGAAGAAAAAAGATGGCATATGTTCGGAAATTGAGTTACAACAAAATAATCGTGAAAATTTGTTATAAACAATAATACTTTGTTTATATCATTTACACCAGTAAGAAATTTAGGCATTTCTGTACATTTTCAAATTCAACATTTTTTTTTCTCTGAATTATAGTTTTCGAGATATCGCCGTTTAAAAAATAGTAAATTTCATTTTTGTCATTTACGCTTTTATCAATAACTTTTGAACAAATTATTATTTTGAGCTAAAATATACAGGGTAGGCTTATCTTTGCCCATTCTAAACGTAGTTCAACTTTGAATTAGTTTTGAAATGACACCGAAACGTTGGTGGTTTTACATGGTTACGAACATTACAGAATTTTACCGTAACTTTTTGATAATAATATTACAGAAATGTAAAATGTCCGCAAACGTTAATATTAACGTGAATGTTATTGTAATATGTTGGTAATATTGATGCTGCATAATGGTTACTAAGGTCTATATGATTTCGTAAAACTTAACTGAAATTAATTAGCAACGAAAAGGACAAGTATATTTAAGTATAGAAACAAAGGAGATTAATTTAAATAATTTAAAATTTAAAACACATAAAATTGATATTAAATATTCATATTAATAGTCGGTAAGTTGATATTTAAAAATTAGTTCATATCCATTAAAAGCTTTCTTGAATTGATAATAATTATAACAAATTTGATCTATGATATTTTTATTTAATTTAGTAGCTTCCTAATTTTTAAATATCAATTTACAAAATACAAATACGAATAGATATAAGGAGGAAACAAAATTTAATAATTTTAATGACATTTAACACATTAGAAAATATTTCTATTATAATTTGCTACAGCATTGTAAATGATCAATTTATTGTTATAATATTAATTCTTATTTGTCATCACCTTTTAATGAATATTCAAGTTAGATTTTTTAAGCTGTGGTGGAGGGTTTGGTAGCATACACTGAGAGAAAAAGAAAGCTGTTCTGGCGCGCCACATCAGCCAAAACGGCTGCACATTGCGACGCTGCCAGCGGCTAAAGACTTAAAACAGCGATTAAAATTCGAAATAGTAAAAAATAAATTTTTTATCAATACATCCTCTTTTGTTATGTCATTATGAATATTTATGCATCATTTTTAGACTGTATTGTTATTTCTGTGATTTATAAAGGTCATTGAAAGTAAAATAATCCGGACTTTTTTTCACTTTAAGACTTCCGTATGAAAAACCGAGCAAGATAAGACAAAAATGCAAACACCTTTTTTGTAGACCACGACATTTCCAATAAAAAAGTCAGTGATAGGCCTACTCTAAAGTTAATAGTTACATTATAAATATCGTAAATATGTCACTTTCAAAACTTCAATGATTGTTTGCTATAACTTCCAACGTTTATCGTGATTAAACTATTAACTGTATTGATCAAAAATTTATTTTTTTCGATTTCGAATTTTAATCGCTGTTTTACGTCTCTAGCCACTAGCAGCGTCGCAGTGTGCAGCCGTTTTAGCGTATTTTTTCTCTCAGTGTACAAATCTCCTAACGTGTTTTCTTCTGTGCCAATATGACCGTGAGTGGATGCAATCTATATTATTAAATTGATTAAATTTATGTAAATGATACATTTTTTTAATTGTATTGACTTATGAACAAATTTTTCTCTATTTGTGCGGTACACTTGGCACGAATCCTTTCACAAGGCGTTTTCACTCAGTTTCATCAGTTAAATAAATTAACAAAAACACATAATATAAAAAAAATCTATAAAATATATGGGAAAATAGTCTTTTTCTGAAATATTTCATTTTAATTATCAACAACTTTTATTGATAAATACCGAGTTTATTTCACCTGTATTGAAAGGACCTTTCTTTTTATTTGTTATTTTTCAGTGATGTAATTATGTATAGGAGACGCACCACCTCCGAAGCATCATGAAGAACATAAATAAGGGGAAGTATAAACAAATGTTTCTTTGGCTCAATTGTGATTTTACAAGTAGAAATCACCCGCGTTAATTTTAAGAGTAAATTCGACTATTTTATATTGTAATTACGATTTATAGTTGCGATTTTTATAAGATTGTATATCTAAAGGTTTTTAAGGTCGCTCATTACAAATTCGAGGTTAGTTCTATTAAATACAAAATGGAGGCTCCAATGTGGCTAGAGTAATATATTAAATATCACCTTCTGTTGTTGTCAGTATCTTTGTTTTTTGGGTTGCTGATTAGGAATTTGCAGGACCATTTTCGATATTCAAAATGGCAGGTAGAATACAACGGGCTCAAAAGGTGAAATTAGTTAATTGTTTTCAGACAATAATGTTGCGAAAGCTATACATAAGTAGCTTTTCGAGGAGCCAGATCTCCGAAAGCATTAAAATATATTATTCCACATAAAAACTGTCCATAAAATCAGAATTTTTTGGTAAAATATATCTTTTAATCGTAAATGTCAGAATTGAGTCAATGTAATTGAATAAAACCAAATGAAAATAATATTTCCTACAGGTTACAGGATAAATAAAGCCCAAGCACTACTTAACCCTTTAAGGACCAAATGTACAAAAATTTGACACAAAATTTGTCAGTATTTTTTAGTATTTAAATTCAATGAAAAAAATTGTGGTATATACGTTTCCAATTGCTCGAACCCCGCTCTTTCGAATGGTGGATGGTAAAATACTGTCAATTTTAAACTGAACGAATTACAGACCATTTTTTAACAAAAATCATGAGATTTTAAAAGTTTTTTTTCATTTATCGTTTTTTTTTATCACTTATAGCATTACTATGCCTCAGTTCGGTATAAATAACGTGACAAAAATGTCTAAGCTTCAAAATGGTGATATATGTTTTTATAAAATTCGAAATGGCGGTCCCGAAAATGGCGTCCTAAATGAAATTTTCTTGAAAAATTTGAGAACGCTCTGACACAAAAATTATGAACTTTATTAAAAAAATGATAAGAGTAAAAAGTTGTTAGAATTCATCGACGAATACACTGGAATTTTGTCAGATTTTTTTTATGATATTTTGAAAAAATGTTTAATTGTTTTTTTCCAAAAATTCTTAAAAAATTTGAGTACATTTTATGATGAATTCTAAGCATTTTTTGTTCTTTGTATTTTTGTCCTAAAGTCGATAGTTTTCGAAGAAATAAATCTCGAATGTTGCGTATTTATATATATTTTATATTTTTTCCATCGGAAATTAGCAACTTTTAGAAAAAATTGCAAAGAACAAAAAATGCTTAGAATTCATCAAAGAGTATACTAGAATTTTTTCAGAGTTTTTAATAAACTTTTAAAAATTTTCAAAAAAAAAATTTTTTTTTATTGAATTTAAATACTAAAAAATACTGACAAACTTCGTGTCAAATTTTTGTACATTTGATCCTTAAAGGGTCAAAAACACCTTTTTCAATTAAAAAAGAACTGAATTCTTGCGATGAATCATCCAAAAAATTATCATAACTTTTTTCTTTGAAATCGCCGACTCATTCTGACCATGGCATTCGAAAGAGGAGATCCAAAACTATCGGTTTTAACTTATTTCAAGTTGTTTTATCGAAGTTTGGAACAGAAGGTATAGAACTGAAAGTTGCGTTAAAATGTTAAAATTTCTGGATAAAATGGGTTAAATTGTCGGGCCTTTGAAGTCGGGTTTTGGTATCATCATATTTTAGGACAACATTTCTAAGGAGTTGTACTTTCATATAAAAAATTTGCCAAAAAAAAAACATTTTTCAAAGTCATTATTCCTTACCCTCTCCTTAACCAATTTCTGCTGTTTTCCATGTAAAGAAAAATGTGTGCTTGAGGATGAAGCTGTGCCGATTCCATTACATACAGTAGGACTTCACTTTATTGTCCTACTCCGCCTTTCACTTTGTTGCCCGACAAATGCGTATCGTTTCTTGCGCACCTTCCAGCCGTATCGCCAATCACAATAGGCACGACATTTGAATTACGAAAGCGGGAAGGAGAACTAACCTTACGTGGGCTAAATACGTGAAGGGAATCTCGCTAATAATGTGAAGACGCTAACAAAGTGAAGGACAATAAAGTGAAGTTCTACTGTATTTGATAACTTACCTTCATTTATTTGCCTTATTTTCCTGTAATAAAATAAATTTATATAATCGTCAAGGGGGTAATTTGGTAAATAAAAAACATTCATAAGGCT
Organism: Trichopria drosophilae; assembly: GCA_030407085.1. Classification (NCBI taxonomy): domain Eukaryota; kingdom Metazoa; phylum Arthropoda; class Insecta; order Hymenoptera; family Diapriidae; genus Trichopria; species Trichopria drosophilae. Next base: position 188,065,777 of record CM059583.1, on the reverse strand, counting down.
TTAATAGCATATCTTTATTGAAAAAGAACAAAGAACAACATTACAAATTAAACAATTGGCGGGAAATAAAAAATATAACAGTTTCCAAAATCACATGAAATGCTTAAACCTTACGATTTTCGTAAATTTTATGTGCTTTGTGAGCATCACAATATATCATTATTGCATTGCAACCTATGCGCACACAAGAACGTATACGTTCCTACAGGTTCATCATATTTTTTAAAATTTTTATTACATATTTCTTTTAATCGGAGAACTGCAAATACGATATCCGCCGTGAAAACGCCTTAGAATAGGTCGGTTTTGTCGCGCGCACAAAATAAAAACGCTTAGCGATATGCGCGGATCCACCCTATAATAAAAGCGCTTTCAAACCGATACATTCGATAAATATATCATAGCGTATATGTAGCAAATGCTTCGCAATCTTAGCATATTATTTATACTTAACTTGTAATCATCATGTAATTTTTAAAATATTTTTGTTTGTAAAAGTGTATATAATCGTGTACACGTATAATACAATAAATTTAAAAGTGGGAGGAATCAATACCGATCGTTCGATTGTTCTGTAATCGCTACACTTGTATCTATAAACAACAAACAACCAAAATAAAAACACGGTATAAGACAGACGTGGCTAATATATAGAATATTTGTAAAGACTAGCCTCGACAGTTATAACGAAAGAAAAGAGTAATAAACGCAAAAAAAAAAACGAGCGAGAAGTAAAAGTGCTTCAAGCGAGATATAATATATCAATAATTAATCGTTATATAATAAGAATAATAGGAATAAACGACGACCAAAAAAAGTCGGGAAAAATATAAACAGTCCACTTTCGACATCTAGTTACTTTCACTACGTAGACTGGGTGTATGAGCTTTCTTCCTTATTTTCGCAATTGAAGGAGCCGCTTTTTTTATTTTCGTCTTTTTTTCCCGCGACAGACGACCGTACCGTTTCGTCCTACATAAAAATAACTGACATCCCTAAACGTAAAGTTAAGAATAATCACATTTTAAATAATCGACTGAACCGTCATCCGATCATGCTCTTTGGCATCTCGTTTCTTGCATATAAAAAATATATTAGGTTTACGTTTCCACTTATTTCTGTAATGTCGCTTATCGCGATTTACTTTTCATTCAGTTGTACTATTCCTGTGCCATCAGAGTGTATAAAAGACGATAAAACCTATCTTTTTTTTTTAGAAATCTCGCGTTTGTATTTTGAAAAAACAAATAGTCGGGAATGTTGATTCATGTAGTACCTGGGCTATAGCGTTCGCTATTATTCGGCGACTTTTTTTTCGACCTGTTCATATTGTCGACGAGAAAATTCACTGAGGTATACTTTGTTTTTAAATACTACCAAAAATACTTTGAATTTAATGGACCGATCTCGTCATTAAGTCAATTTTAACCATTTATCTATAATATTCGACTACGTCGCTTTTACTAAGAAAAAGCACAGGTATTTGGCAGCTGAAACTTCCGTGCATATTTTTTTTCAAAAGGACGAGTGGTACAATTAATTACAATGTATATAAAATTCATCTTTTTAAACGTATACATGAACAACTCCCCATACGAGAAATGTTTCGTAGTCACCCAGACACGAAATAGTTTCACTACTGAAAAGTAAATCGCAAATTGCGACATTGTTGATGATAAATAGCTTTTTATTCACTAAATGTGATGCCAAAATGAACTGTAGGATGATAATGATTTGGAATACGATTATTCTTAACACCGTGTCTCGCTCAGTTCGCGTTAATAAGCAGCGATCGAAAATGGAATGCTTTTTATTAAAAAAAAATATATGTATATACGCTGACGCGATTTTGCAAAAATACCTGTGCTTTTCGGTGTTTATGTATGCTCGGATGTAAAGATAAAAGTTTCTTCCCTTCTATTCGATAATGGTAAACTCGCAAAAAATTAACTCTCGGAATTAATTTGTCTTGCTCTCGCGATCGAATACAGCGACAAAAAACTTTACATAAAATAGAGAAAAAACTAACCTATCGCTCTCACGAACAAAAAAAGAACATACCGTATTTTCTTCTAGTTGCTAACAATTTTTACATCTGGACGATCGATCATTAAAATTAACTTATCAACGAACTCCGTCCGTCCTCTAATATCAACGCATACTTTTGGCAATATATAAATGACGGAAAACTAAGTAAAATTTTTTCATGATCGACGTATCTAGTCGGAAAATCGTCGAAAAAAAACAAACACTTCATGGAAATAAAATCTAACGTCAGATACCATCATCCCACGGAACTAAGAACTACATCGATAAACAAAAAAACACAACTTCCGAGTGTCTCGGGAAAAACGCATAAAATCTGAACGAATGCCGTGGGTTCAGGTGTCTTAGTATCAGTTCAGGTTGTTGGGACTTTCCAGCAATCAAAGAAATGGGTTGAACCAAAAAGTCAACGAGAAGCATTGTTTAAAAAAAGAAAGAAAAATGCTCCTTTCGCAGGTACGTACTTCCTTGCCGATATAGTCAATTTGCCCAAAAAGAGGGCTGAAATCTTAGAGAATCGTCCCGTCGAAGCCTTACGACGGCTTTCTTTGTAATACTTTGCGGACGCGGCGAAAAAACACGCAGGAGATCGGTTTACCGGAATAGAAATATAATTCGGTCGTACCAGTTTATAGGTTAATTGGAATGGCTCTTTTTCTCGACGATGGAATGCTAACCGAGGACCTCGCAATTGCTTTTCTCTTAAGACCCCATCGAAACGTCGCGTCTTTACAATTACCCCCAAAACTTCAATTACTAATCACCCGATTACTAAAAAAAATTAGTAATATCACCTACATCGACTTCAGTCTGTTAAAAATTACTCGTCTCTGTTTTCACCAATTTTCGTTAGTAACCGAATTCTTACCAATAAAATTTTTGTATCTACGTCAATTGTAGAGGTCGACGTTACGTAATTGCAAAGACGCTGACGCCACGTCGCGGTTAAGGAATACAAAAATTTGAAATGTTTTTTTTTTTCGAGTTGCGAATGCGAAAAAGAAAATAAACAGAAAGCTCTCCAGCGACGATTCGCTTGTACTTTTTTTTTGTCATCGTGTCATGGGCGCGATGCGTTTTCAAAATTAATGGACCGCATAGTTCAAATTTTGGAAACTCTCGACTCATGTCCGACGAACTAGGGTCAAAAATCTTGGGCGCAAAGTCGAGATAACTAGTGCGAATAAATCAAGTCCGTGCCTTCGAGGTTGGTACGAAGCGACACTTTCGTCTCTTCGCGACAATTCTCATTCGCCGTTCGATCCATGCCAAATCCCCGCGTTTAACAACTAGTTAGCTCGTTACTTAGATCCTAACAATAAGATACATTTAAATATTTGTACTTTAACTGACTAATCGAAGATTTAAATTCATCGCAAAATCGTTTTTATATTATGTTAATTCGCACGATTCGACCCAAGAGATGTCGCATCGTTATTTTACGGCTATGGGGATAAGAGGTCGAGAAAAAATATCGCGGGAGAGGGGGGGGAAATGGGAAAATTTTGGGGGAACGGAGCAGTGGAAGGATTGTGCAACGATAATCGAAAAACCTAAAGATACTTAAAATTTACGATTAAAAACTAATAAACATTACGCCGTACATGTATCGCCCTCTATGTAAATAGGTCCTTCATATTTTTTTGGCACTAAACGTATTAATCGTTTGTCTATCTCTCGAAATTATAAAATATAAAATAAAAAAGAAACGAACGACGCGACGAGGAGGTGAGGGGAAGGGGGTAGGGAGGCGGAGGGAAAAAAACGAAAACGCGTTAAAACTGGCAAAGAAAACGACTAAGGCAAGATTTAAGGTACTAATGTGCTGTTAATCGATTCTCAATTGACGCTAAGTGCATCTCGAGAAAATGTCATTTTTTTTTTAACGATCAGGTAAATAAAAAAATGTGTTCTATGTCGGATACTTTCTGTATCCCAATAAACATATCGATATTTTTTTTTTTAATTTTTGTTTAAAATTCTACTAGAACACAATTCCGCACTAAGATGCAAGCGTCTTTATGTGCTTAGGTACTTTTCGTTATGCGGATCGGCCTTCGAGAAGAGTTTTTTTCATCGATTCGTTCACCTTACCTGATAAATTATAAATTCTTCGTATTCACTTCTAAAAATGATTTAAAATTTTGAACGACAATTTAACACAACATAAATACTAGACACGAATTAAATCTTAAAATTTTGATTGACCAAAGATATGTCAATTTAAGACATTTGTACTGTCTTTGTTTTGTTTAAATAATTTTTTCGACATAAAAGTGAATCTGGCGATATGTAAAATGTAAATAAAAGACGATATGTATAACACACAGTACCATAAAAATAATATAGGTTCCTAACTTCTATCGATTAAAAACAAACGTATAGCCGAAAAAAAAAGAAATAATTTGTTGTTTTTTTTTACAATGATTATTTGGCTTTTACATGATGTACACTCGTTGGAGTACCATGCGTGAACTAAGAAACATTTTGTGATTGTGAATATACGTCTCCTTGTACGAAGGGAAATTTAGCACAAAGAACGCGATTGTTAAAAATACTATCCGTTTAAAATAACCTCGAAATAAATTCTTCAAAGTTACGTTATAAAAACACTTCGTTCGATTTAAAACTCTTCGACTAAAATCAAACGACACTGAAAGTCGTGAAAGCACTTTGGTGTATCTTTTCTCAATTCCTGAAAGATTAATCGAATCAAAACTCTTTCTCGGGCCGGGAAAAATATTTCACCAAGCTTGCATTTTCTTCACGCTTATTTTATCGACACGTTTACTTACAGAACAATAGGTTCTAAGGGCCCTCGTCGAAGTTCAGCGACGAATGAAAATAGGATTCGTCATCCGTTCTTCGAATAAAAACACGTACCAACATAAAAAAGGAGAAACGGAAAACAGGTCTAGTAAGTTTCGCCGTAACGATTTCGTAACTAGCACTTTATCATAATTCGCAGCTAGGAATTTCAAAGATCATAAAGTTTCTCTAGGAAGACTATGATTAATCGTAGGCTAGAATTCAGCTTATTTTTTTTTTTGCCTTAAGCCTATCGTTAATATGATTGTATGCGTGTATAGGTGCTTGATTTTTCCTATTCTTTTAAAACTTTTATACTTCCCTTCGAAACTAATAAATATACGTTGTATACGACATACTAGGAATTGTAATTTATTTAGCAGTGATGCGCGTTCGGAAAAGTAGAACGCGCGAGTAATTTTTTTTTTTTGTTTTTTTTTTTACTTTTTCGTTACTATGTATATATATATATATCATATGACAAGAATTTTGTAAGAGTATGAGAGATCTTCGAATCGACAGTTTCATCCCACATTTCTGCGTGAAAGCTCGCGTTGTAAATTTTATAAAACACAGAAACTTGTATTATTCGAAGCGCCAAGTTCTAGGGAATTTTTTTGCGATTTCTCGAATACGTTCACGCAATTATGTATAATCGGTGCGTATATAATCGACGAACGCTCTGGGAATACTCGTTGGAATTCGAAATATGGAATTTGATTTTCGTGCGGGAATCGACGACGCTAGCGCCACCGTTTTAGGACCAGGGCGAAACTGGAAAACGCGAAAAGTCGCGTTGTCCAACGCGCGTCTAGCGCCGAAATTCGCATTTTCCTCTTCGAAAAGGCGAATTTAAGTAAAAGCAGAGTATATACGTATCTCGAAGATAGTGAGGCTATTTAGTTCTTTTTTTTTTCCTCTTCTATACATGTTACAATAATAAGAGCTTTGAGATTGTAAAAATTATCAAAAAATCTATCACAATTACCATTTACGCAACAAGTAATGCTCGCGTGTCTTCCTCTGAAATACAGCTCTGCTCCCCGACGGACTATTTTTTTTTTGTTATTTTTACTTTTTGTCATATAATATTATTGTAATTCAAACATCAAGGCAAATAAGGGGTGAATTTCAACAGTGGCCTAAATTAGCCAAGTAGTCTTCGACAGATAAAAATATGTAAATAGAGTAAATCTATACTAAAATATTCAAGTATATGGGTACGTGTTTGGGAGTATGAGTGTTTGTGTTTTTTGTTTGTGTTTACGGTTTACGACTTCGTTAGGTGTTTCGCGCGGGAATGTCGTTCGATCATGACCAATCAAAGCCTTGCTTGTAACGAACTATTCGATTGCGACAATTATCGAGTATTTATTGTCATGTACATCTCGCGTTGCTGCATCTGTAAATGAACCGTAACTGCAAAAACCAAATAAATCTTTACGTCGATTGCTTTTTGATTCGTCATGACCTACGTACTTTTCTCGAAATAATGTCGCGCCTCTCCGTCTTCTTTCCTTCGTTTTCATTTTCCCTCGGGGTGTTTTATGCCTTCTGATACACCTTAAATTTTTCAGTAATATTTACCTAGTAACAATATCAGAGACTCTTTAAGGACACAACTTATCCTGACGATACTATTATCACAGGCATTATTTAATATAACTCTGATAACCATGACTACTAAATATTTCAGAATCGTCAAATTTCGCTTTTTAATGCTTTAATATAAAAATTAAAGTCCTTAGTGATATTTAGAGGATTACGACTGATTAGCTTAAGTGTAAATAGGCTTTGAATGAATATTTTGACGTCGCGCTTAAGCCGTCCCCGCGACTTCCCTCGCTTCGTGACATTTCCCATTACTTTTTCGTGGAATTTTTCCACGCTTCGAGTTACTTCCTGTCTTTTTTTTTTCTACTCACGCCAGCGACTCCGATTAAACTATTCGATAATAAATTACTATATAGATGTGCTCGATAACATTTGGTATGGCAAGAAAAGTGGTGAGTCCAGGTTTTTTTTTTCTTCGCTTTTCTTTGTTTTTCTTTTCGTATTGCAATACACGTCGGTTTTTTATTCGATATGAAAGTAACGTTATACACAGCAAACTGTTGAAATGCCGAATGCGTGTTCGTAGTTGTTCATTTTTTTTTTGTTGACGTTTAATTGAATCAAACTTTAAGGCTGATCATGTAAACAACCCTACAAAATATGTGTATTTCTATATGTACGTGACTTATAGCGAGTTTTTTTTCTTTTTTTTTTTGTTTACCGTCCTGTTCTCGTTTACTCACGTATATACATAAAATAGAAGTCGTTTAGCAAATTGTAACTCGTTATTTCGTAACCCTTTCCCTGTTTTTTTTTTCTCTCCTTTGTGACTCTTTCTGTAAAGTATCTCCTCTCAGGTATATATAATTTATATGTACATATATTGTTTTTGTTTATTTGAGAATCGAATATATGTACATATAGATCTTGTTCACTTACGAATCTAATATATATAATATATAATATACATATTATATACTACATATAATATATATTATACATAATATACATATTATATATGTTCGTGTGTGTATATATTTATATATTATGGACCGCCCAAACTTCATTGTAAAATGTGGAATGAGTATCGGCCATATATAATTTCGTAACAAGTAGATAGATTTTCAAGGTATGGATATAATCTATGCGTTATTCACCTACGATCTAGCACCACGAACAAAGATTTTTTTTTTTTTTTTCACACGCGCCACGTAGAAACACGGAAATGCGCGCACCATACGTTTCTTTTATTTTTCTCTCTTTTGTTTTATTTGTCCACGGTGTAGGCTTTAAACGTTGGTGCGCGCGAGAACGTGTTAGTATTGTATATATAATGTGTGTATGTGTATATATATAATATGCTTGGAATGGCAAGCCACGACAAAGCATCCTGAGTAAATATTGTTAGTCATTCTGTGTCTCTAAATGTTCAACGGCATAAAAAAAAAAATGGGAGCTGGCCATTGTTCGAGTCCGTGGTTCAAAAACCGTTCACATTTTCAAATGTTTGATTTTCATTATTTCGTAATCTTTGCCGTCTTAGCGTTATCCCCTCCACCTCGGGTTCCCTTACCTCCACTCCCGAATTCAAGCGAATAAATTCGAACAAGGATATGATGAAAGAACTCGGTCGCCTCGTCGATGGTTTAAAAACGCCTTACACTTTGGATTTCGTTTTTTTTTTTTTAATGGCAGCGTTTTGTGTGATTCGGCCTATACGACGATTGGTCGTCGACTAACGGTGACCCGGATCTAAACGAAAAAAAAAAAGATACGGTAGGTCAAGAGGTTCCTATCGTACCTTGTCGCAGTCTGAGGGCGCAACAAAGAGTGGCTGAAAAGCGCTGATGCTGGTCCAAGACTAGATAAATTTGATTTTATGAACGCACTTAAAATACTGACGCGTCGAATGTAATGCGTAGAAAACGGCCCGCAGGAGACTCAATCGGACAATTGTTTTGTTTGGGCCTCACTGCGGACGACTAGACGGTTCTCGGATAAACTAGTGATACACTGCATTACCCGACACAGTCTCATTTTACCTAGTTTCTGCGTGGGTATTGTTATTATTATTTTTTTTTTTTTTAGTTTTTGCTCGTTTCTTTCGTTTCAAAGTTCTTCTAAACTCTACACATTGGCAGTTTAGCAAAACGAAAGTCGCAACCTTACTATTTAGACTGATTGGTCAGACATGTATAATAATCATATGTTCGTCGTTCGCCTCTTCTGACTGTTACTTTCATAAAACAAGAATACGCGATATATTCGCATAACTATTAAAGCTGATATGCATTGTCTTTCTATTGCTTCGATAGGCCCGAATATCGATCGGCAAGGTCTGGGCGTGTTCTTTCATCGTTCGTTGAGAGCGAAGCAGCTCCAAAAGGATTCTTGCTCGCGGAAGAGGTTGTGAAAGGATAAAATTCATAGCCTCACCTCACAGTATGTACAAAGTATTCAAAACGAGGACGTGATGGTTGTTCTTAGCAAGGGTGACCACGAAGCCCTCAGATGTTATTTTCAATCCGCAACAGCGGGAAACCTGAAATTAAAGTTTTGCAATTACTTTCGTTAGGCATGCAGTAAATTTCTTGTATGTGACTGACGAACAGGAAACCTTTGGTGGCATAAAAGACATTTTGAATATGTTTGTACATTTCTTAGAAATTGATGTTGTAAGCATAAATCTATTAAGGTAGTCGATACAATTGTTGATCATTCCACAACGATTAACCATTTCATTTCAATATTCTATTTTATTTCATGTGGGCATTAAGATCCAAGTTCAAGTAGAGGGATAATATTACAAATTACTTTAACAAGTTAGTAGTAATCGAATACAAGATTATTACAACAATCTTTTTAAATCCCAATAACTGGTACATCTCTCACTTCTACGTTTAATAAACTCAAATAAAGGTCTAGTAAATTTATTAGAGATCCAGTTATAATCATGTTCAAAATATTTCATAGACTTACTGGTTTCGGACCTTAAACATTCTAAGATGTCCATATCTAATTCCGTATCGACGACTCGTACGAATACGAGGAACTTTTCAAATCTTTTATAAAAACTGGGATATTTCAGATATTTCATCATTGAGCTACAAAGTAATTTCCTTTATATCGACAGTTCTCTGTAAACTGTTACTTTTAATGTCCCCCGTCATTTTAATTTATAATGACGAATAATCCTTAACCCCTTGACAGCCAATGACGAAGATCTTTGTCATTTTAGACTTTTCCCAGACTGTCGGAAAAAGGCCAAATCTTTGTCATAAAGTAGACTATCAAATCCTGGATTTTATGTAAAATAAAACCAAATCCATTTCTAGACAGTTTAAGGTGTACTGAATATGATGGGGTTATGCATTTTCATAATCGCTATGTCTAAAAAAAATATATAAATCCACAAAGATGGTAGTTTTAACAATTTTTGTAACATCTTAGTCATGAAGTATTAATAATTTATGCATAAAATGTTTATAAAACCTCTTGCAATTTGTTACTCGCGGGTGTTCGGAGTCGTTGATTACGAATTTGGGGTCAGATTTTGGAAATTCAAAATGGCGGACACTTTTTTGACAAGTCTAACCATTCGGCTTGAAACTTGTTACTCGGGGGGGTTTCGAGATCGCTGATTACAAATCTGATGATATATTTTGAAAATTTTAAATGACGGTTACAATATGGCTAAGAAATTTTCCAAACGTGGAACCATTTTGGTTGAAAATTTTTCGAAATCCAACTTCAGATTCGTAATCAGCGGTCTCGAAAACCCCAGAGTAACAAATATCAAGTGAAATGGTTGGAATGTAGAAAATTTGTCCGCCATTTTGAATTATCAAAATCTGACTTATCTCAGAAACTAGAGCCAATTGGCTTTTTTGGCGGTCATATGGGGATTGTGGAGTGAAAATCCTATCACAATTAACTCCAACTTGTAGAGCAACATAAAAGTCTTCAATTTTTGTTGGGCTGTGTAATGAAGGTGGTTCAAGAAAAAAATGATTGTTTTTAAAAATCAGTATCTTGTATATGATTAGTTTTAAGTAATATTAATCCCAGGACTGGTAAAATGGTCTAAATGTCAGAACCGTACATGTTCCCATTTATGGTTTTGAAACCATATTGTTAACATCTGCATCAACCCATTAATGCTCATGAGGATACTTTTTTCACCACCTTTTAAGAGCTCTCTAGATGGGATAAATTTGTGCCTCAAAAATTTTTGAATGCATGAAATTGATAGATCTTTTATCGATCTTTCCAACTGTGATATCCAAAATTAGAAAAAGAAAACAAATTATTACTAAAAAGTGAGTTTAAGTGTAAAGAAATAGCGACAATTTTGTTGTTTAATTGAATTTTGTATCAACAGTCCGTTATGGAATCACCTTGAAACCAATTTAGATCGTGGACAGAAGTTCAGAGAAAACTCTATTTGTAAAGTTAATTTTGTCACCTGAATGATCCAAAATGGCGACCAAAAGGATAATTTTCTCTCATTATGTTTAAAATGTTTTAACTAAAAAATTATAAGTTTCTCGAAGAAAATTACAGTACTGGTCATAAATATGAGATCATTGCAGAATTTTGGCTCAATTAAAATGTTGATATCTCATCGCCAATTAAACATACAGAAAAAATAAAAAAAGGGAATTAAAGAGGAGACTTTCAGCTTCTCAGTAGCGTTGGTTTCATTTCCGTATATGCATTCGCCTTTGAACTGCGCTGGATTTACTAAACTCATTTTTGGGCATGTTTTTGTTGAAACCGCTTCTATTTTTTTTAAAATGATTGCAGGAGAAAAGTACAACGTGCGATCGATAAATAATCCCTTCAGTTTCAATTTGCCTCTACGGGATTTTGTCTAACAATTCTTTACAAATACTTATTTAATTTTGAACAAAACAATGTTTTTTTTTTTTTAATCTGTCCTATCTCGGAAAATTGACGTGATATAAAGAAATTATTAACCCTTTGCGGCATAGTGGTACATACAGTAGTCCTTCCCTTATTCTAATTTCCTTTATTCTAATGTCTTCCCGTATTCTAATTTTTTCTTTTCTGCTATTCCAATATTTCCCCTCACGCGTTCTCCCCACTGACGTTTGTTGACGTGTGGATTATTTAAATGCAAATAACGGCGCATGCGCAACAAAAGAAGAAGAGACAACAGTGAGACAGCAAATCTAAGTAGTGGGGGAGAGGGGAAAATTAGAATAAGGGAAGGACTACTGTACGTTGTACCACCTAGATTTAATCACATTTCCTTACTTTTCTCGCAGAATATGAAAGATACGGGGACGAGATCTTTTTCCATTTCCTATATACAACCAATATAACTATAAAAAAAATTAATTTTCTCGTTTAGTGTTACTACTATAATTGTTATTAACAAATTAAATTGAAAAAACGGCATTTTTTTCGTATGAATTCATTTTTGCAAACTGCACAAGGTTTTTTTAACTATAGATTTATTTATAAAGGTTTTTGGGGTTGCTGATTACGAATCCGATGTTAGTTTCACCAAATTCAAAATGGCGGATCCAATATGTCGAACAAAAAAAATGTTAAATGTCTCATTTTTAACAAAATTTGTTACTCGAGGGTTTTCGGGATCTTTGATTACGAATCCAACGTTAATTTTGCCAAATCCATTGAATCCGGAATTTTATAACATTATCCTCGGCGTTCCTGAAAACCCTCGAATATAAAATTTTCTTCAAATGGAGTCGTTTGTAAAATGTTTGTCCGGCAAGTTTGATCTGTCATTTTTAACATTGTAAATATAATAAGGGGTAACGTGAAGACGTTTTCAAAATTGTTGGCTGATAAAATGGATTTTGCCATTTTCAATTTATTAAAACTAACGTCCGATTCGCAATTAGCGACCCCAAAAACCCCCGAGTAACAAATTTCAAGCGAATCCAATGAATTTTGAAAAATTCGTCCGCCATATTGAATCCGCCATTTTGAATTTTCGAATTTTCAGTTATTTTCCATGTAAAGAAAAATGTATGCCGCAAAGGGTTAAGGAAGAAAGTTTCATTTTTTAATTATCTATTGGCTGAAATTTTTTCAAATTTTTCGAAGTAAATTGTTTTTACCACATTTTATCGACTGTAATGTTTTTGCCTAACAACCATTCTCGGATGTGAATTTCCATTTTAATGTAACAACATATTCAAGTAAAAGTTATGATCCACTTTCAGAAAAGCAATTTTACAATTTTGTTGTAATATTACTACTGCACAGGCAAAATACTTGTCCCAAAATATTAGTCCCAATGTAAAAATGTCTGATGTAAAATTACTAAGAAATGGTAAAAATTGATTAGATTAGGTTAGGTAGCGGCTGTGTAAAATCACTCTAAAATGTATAAAATTCCAATTTTATTAACCCATTAACGCCCAAGAGGACACAAATTTCACCAAGATTTTCAGAATATTCCTTGACATTAAAATTTATTTAAAAAAATGTTAGACAAATCATTTTCGACGTAAAATTGATCGATCTTTCCGAATCTGCCGTTAAAAAATCAATCGAGTCCATTCCGAAAAAGTTATGCTTGGTTTTTTACAAAAAAATCAGATTTTTTCACTGACAAATATTTTTTAATCTGCATTTTCACATTGGAAACGGTTAAGGAGATCACTGATCGCTGAAAATATCGTGTTCTCGATCCTTTAACTTTAAAATGTACATGATATCATTTTGAAAATGAAGTTGGAAACTGTTAAAATGGCGTCTCAAACACGAAAAGAACGACGAAAAGCTCCTGAATTTGTTATTAAAAAATGATATGCTTTCGGAAAAAATATCGCTGAACAAAAAGTTCTTAGAATTGATCAGTGAATACGCTCAAATTTTTTCAGAATTTTTCTACGACTTTTCATATTTTTTCAAAATTTTGTGATTTTCAAAATGAAGAAAAGTGTTTTAAAAAATCAGAAAAAATTTGAGCGTATTCACTGATCAGTTCTAAGAACTTTTTGTTCAGCGATATTTTTTCCGAAAGTCTATCATTTTTTAATAACAAATTCAGGAGCTTTTCGTCGTTCTTTTCGTGTTTGAGACGCCATTTTAACAGTTTCCAACTTCATTTTCAAAATGATATCATGTACATTTTAAAGTTAAAGGATCGAGAACACGATTTTGAAAAAATATGAAAAGTAGAAATATTGTGAAAAAATTTCGAGGTTTTTTTTTTATCAATTCTAAGAACTTTTTGTTCTGTCACATTTTTTGCGAAAGTCTATCGTTTCCAAATAAAATATTTCGGAACTTTTCAAAAAATAGGGAAACAGGAATTTTGTTATTTGAAAATAATAGAAAAAATGTCGCTGAACCAAAAGTTCTTGGAATTTATCAAAGAATACGCTCAAATTTTTTCAGAATTTTTCTACTTTTCATATTTTTTCAAAATTTTGCGATTTTGAAAATGAAGAAAAGTGTTTTAAAAATTCTTAGAATTTATCAAAGAATACGTTCAAATTTTTTCAGAATTTTTCTACGACTTTTCATATTTTTTCAAAATTTTGTGATTTTGAAAATGAAGAAAAGTGTTTTAAAAATTCAGAAAAAATTTGAGCGTATTCTTTGATAAATTCTAAGAACTTTTGGTTCAGCGACATTTTTTCTATTATTTTCAAATAACAAAATTCCTGTTTCCCTATTTTTTGAAAAGTTCCGAAATTTTTTTATGTGGAAACGATAGACTTTCGCAAAAAATGTGACAGAACAAAAAGTTCTTAGAATTGATAAAAAAAACCTCGAAATTTTTTCACAATTTTTCTACGACTTTTCATATTTTTTCAAAATTTTGCCATTTTGAAAATGAAGAAAAGTGTTTTAAAAATTCTGAAAAAATTTGTGCGTATTCTTTGACCAATTCTAAGAACTTTTTGTTCAGCGACATTTTTTCCAAAAGCCTATCATTTTCGACTAAAAAATTCAAGAGCTTTTCGTCGATCTTTTCGTGTTTGAGCCGCCATTTTGACAGTTTTCAACTTTATTTTCAAAATGCTATCATGCACATTTCAAAGTTAAAGGTTCGAAGACACGATATTTTCACCGATCAGTGATCTCCCTAACCGTTTCCAATGTAAAAATGCCGATTAAAAAATATTTGTCAGTTAAAAAATCTGATTTTTTTGTGAAAAACCAAGCATAACTTTTTCGGAATGGACTCGATTGATTTTTTTAACGGCAGATTCGGAAAGATCGATCAACTTTACGTCGAAAATGATTTGTCGAAAATTTTTTTATATGGGTTAATGAAATTGGAATTTTATACTTTTTAGAGTGATTTTACACAGCCGCTACCTAACCTAACCTAACCTAACCTAATCTAATCAATTTTTACCATTCTCAGTAATTTTACATCAGACATTTTTACATTGGGACTATTAAATTCATATTTTTAAAAACAATTTTGCATTATACCTAATGAAACTTATCAGTAATTTGTAAATTCACGTAAATATATCAAATTAAAAAATCAACATAACCTATTAAGTTTAGTCGTAACATAAATAAATTGAAAATTCATAACAAATATGATGTTTACTGACTATTCTTTTTATAATATTATTGTAACAACTTGAAACTTACCTTATTTACAAGTCTCTTATGCACATAAGTATTTTTACATTGAAAATAAGTAAAAAATGTAAAATGTCTTTTAAGAGTTCAATTGTATTGACTACCTTACATTTCGACATTAATTTAAAATGAATAAACAAGTTTAATAGAATAAACAAAACAAATCACGTCAGAGATTTATAACCAGTTACAGTGGTCCTTCCCTTATTCTAATGTTTTCTTTGGGGCCCTTTTCTCCTATTCTAATATTTCCCCTCACGCGTTCTCCCCACTGACATGTGTTGTGTAGATTTTCCAAATACGAATAACGGCGCATGTGCAACAAAAAAAAAAAGAGACAAAAGTGAGACAGCAAATCGAAGTAGTGGGGGAGAGGGGAAATTTAGAATAAGGGAAGAATGCCGCCATCTTGCCTAACTGGACAAATTAGAATAAGGGAAGGCCTACTGTATATTGTAAAATGTTTAAAATATTTAAACTTATCAATATTAAACAAGTATTAAAATGAAACATAACCTTACCTTAACGTACGGGCATTCGAATTCAGAAATCAATGAACCGTCTCTGGAAAACACAGCGACATGAAATCGATTTCCGTGCGAATCGCCAATTAAGACGTCTCCTGCATCGCTAATGTCAATCCCGTTTGGGAAATTCGTTATATTCTCACAGCCGATGCGACGCAGGTATTGTCCTTCTTCGTTAAAAACGACCACGCAGTGTCCTTTAAAATCACAAACAAAATATTCCTTTCCTGCGAACAGAACAGGAATAAAAATTATTCCAATGTCACTTCTCTTTGTTGTACAATTTGACATCTCGAAGTAAAAAAAAAATTACCACTAATAGCGATATCGCTTGGCTCTCGCATGTAGTCGCTGCAGTCGAACCACCTGAGAAGTTCGCCAGAGTCGCTGATGACAAAAACAGTCGGAGAGACACTGTCGACAGCAACGATGTGACCGAGACTGGTAATGGCGAGGCCAGCCACAATATCGATGTATCGAATGGCAATCTTTTTAATGAAGTGTCCGTTCTTGGTAAATATCTGCATCCTGGACCTTTCATTGCCTCGATCGCAAACGACGAATTTACCGCTGTTCCTCATCACAGCTACTTTCCTCGGGTACCATAATTGTCCCTCTTCTTTTCCGGGTGTCCCAAATTGGAATTTAAAATTTCCATTCTTTTCAAAGATCTGCGACCAGATATTTATCGAACAATTAAAGTAAACGTTAACGATTCTTTTGCGTATGTATTCTCGAGTATTACCTGAATCCTATGATTATGCGTGTCGGCGACAATAA
This sequence comes from Trichopria drosophilae, assembly GCA_030407085.1. NCBI lineage: Eukaryota > Metazoa > Arthropoda > Insecta > Hymenoptera > Diapriidae > Trichopria > Trichopria drosophilae. Next base: position 188,049,452 of record CM059583.1, on the reverse strand, counting down.
TATCCTCGTTAGTGCCAAGGCAAAAGCCATGAGGAGAATTAAATTGACTTTTGCTATGTCCTAGCTGCCCAAACTTGCAACGGATTTCCATAGCTGTTAATTTTGGATTGTTAGTTCGGGAGTGACCAAAATTGGTGCTTCCGAGACCCTGTATGTTTCCGACTCCTCCTGTTATGCTATGCATTGAATCTCCAGCAAGATCGTCTAATGTTAGAAAGTTGTATTAATTATGTATTAATAAACATTATGTTTCTATTATTATACAAGCACTTACCAGCTGTCTGCGAAAGAATTGGCGACGTAGAAGACGAGAGAGACTGAAATCCACCATTCATAAGGCTATTACTTGCCAACGTTGCCAAATTTGGTCCATCGACCATCCCTGGTGATGCGCCGCGGCCCAACACTAAATTACTTCCATTTAATGTTGGATTATTTAGATCTATAATTGAAACAAAATGAATTAAATAATAGAATGCAATTGTATTCCAAGTAAAAGTGTTACCTTGAGTGTTGAGAGAGTTGCCGAGTTTAGCCAATGCCTGGAGATTATTAATGGCATGACTGGTCGAACTGAGATCACCCGTGAATAAGTCGGCAAGAGCGAACGATGCTGTAGGGCTAGGATTGGCGCTTGGTCTAACTATATTGCTTTCGCTCGTTTCTTCGGCCAGACTCGCTAATTGCTGGAGATTATATTCTTGAATACTGGTCAGTCCGTGAATGGGACCTGGAGGAAGAGAGACTGGAATTGGAGGAGGTGGCGGAGGAATAATGGGAGGACTGGACGGTGGAGGAATTACAAAGGAGTTTTCACCTTCGAAGGAGGATTGCATAGATGCAGGAAGCGAAATTGGAGAACTCGTGCTCATCGAGCTTGTGCAGCCACTGGAAACATGGCCGATCTGTTGGGTAGAGTGTCCAGGTACACTGGATGTCGTATCCAGTGGTGATTTAACTGAAGATATATTTTCTGCATGTACCTTACCGAATGCATCCTTAATAAAAGAACAAATTTTAATAAAATACTTAACATTTTTAGATATTACCAATAGTTTACGGTAGTATACCTTTGCTGATTTTTCGAAATGATTAAAATCTGTTTGAAATTCTATGGTAAATGTAACATTTGGCTTTGGCGCATTTTTAATGAGGTTTAAAAGTTGATTTGCTACCATTCTCCGCAGGCTTAAAATTTCTACAGCGTCGCCATGTTCGAGCAATCGGTTTGTAAATCGACAGGCACACTCGATTTTTTCAACTGTCTTGTCAACACTGCAACAAGATAAGGAATTAAGATTTAAGCACTTTAGATTATTATTAATACAGGTATGAAAGTACCTGTGAAAATTCTCCATTATTTCGAGTTCTCTCTCAGAATGTATTTTCTCGAGATTTTCCAAAGAAGTGTCGCGGCATTTCTCAAGAATAGCCTTGTAGCTTTGGAAGGTTTCGAGAATCAGATCTTTGGCTTGATCACGCTGAGCTTGAAGCTCGCTGAGCGCATTCTCAAATTGTGACGAGATTTGTTCCAAATCATTAATTTGAGCTTTGCTTTCGTTAACGAGGTTTACCAATTCTTCTTTCTGACGAGGTTCTGCATCAGAGAGTCGTTCGTACTGGTGCTCAGGAGCATTATGCTCAACGAGTAAACAATCGTTACATATCGGTATCTATTATTAAACAAAATTTAATATGTAGTAGTTATTTTTTAAAATTGTTATAGTTTATTATATTTTTAAGAAATATCAACGACATTACATCTATATTTTGTACAGAAAATGACAAATTTTAATATTTTGTTGAATTCATTGTTTCTGCTGTTATTACTTCATTTATTAATTAACTCGTAGATAAAGCATCATTTTTTAAAAAGCTTTTCATTTCACTCATTTCTTTAAATGTCTGAACTGGGTGTTCAAATATATTGTAATCAAAATATTTAGTAGATTTCAATCCATTTCTGATTGCTGGGTGTGAAGTATCAAAATAAAAAGAAAATTAAATGCGTTTGTGCTTTTTAAATAAAAAATTACAATAAATTAAACAGTTTTTATTTCTTAAAAATAATACTAAGTAAAAGAAAATTTGTTCATGAAACTTTATATTTAATACCATTGATTTATTTTGTAAATTTAATCATCATATTTTTTTTTTTTTCTGTAACTGACCCCCTGAATTAATTATCAAATGGTAAATGCTACACTTGGCTTTTGTACTTTTTTTGTGAGGATTAAAAGTTAATTTATTACTATATAAAATGTAATATACCTTTTTCAATAATGTTTATTACTAAAATCGATGTTTGATTGTACACTGTAAAAAATCAAAATGAATTTTATGACATTGAGCATGGGCAAAAAGTTACCCACTTTCAACACAGTCAATTTACAATGAGGAACTCTGTAACTTTTTAAGTTTTCAAACGTTACTTTTCATGTAATCTTGTATATTTTTCTTTAATTGGAAAAATAACAGCCTACTATGGGCAAAAATATTACCCACAACAACGTCGTAAGAGTATATAGTTTTGTGTATTTTCAGTATGCAAAACATCCGAAAAAATTCCTACGCTCGACTTAGTATTATTACAAAAATGTTGCTAGTACGATGTAATTTTCATTTTGATTCTTTACAGTATAAAGGCAACAAAAGAAATTTAATCAAACAATTGCGAACTTTATACCAACAATGAGATCCATATTTATTACATAATTCCCTAGTTTAAATAATTACATTTTTGATAGAATGAATGATAATCTAAAAAATACAACAGTAATTTAATAATAAAATACTAAGAAAAAAAAGATGTATTTAATAGCAACAATTGAAAAACACTCATAAATTACTGTGTTGTTACTACGATTTTTTCGAACTCTCAAGCGTCACCAAAGACAAAAGAACAAACAAAGAACGATAAAATTTGAGGTCAATCTTTAAGAATTTCTTACTGCCCTGGCGTAAAAATCAGATTGAAACGGAATGACTTTCATTCCGTCTTAGTCCGTTTCATGCCGTAAGCTGTCCCCTATCGAATCCTGGCCATTCCTGTCGAAACTGAGAATGATATGCAATTGAATCAGATATAAACCGAAACTTTCCGAAATAATCACTGAATGAGAATGAATCCTGAACGAATCCTGTGTTGATTTTGAAACGAATGAATCCGGTATATTCTGAAATTATTTGTCCCGTTCTAATCCGATCTAAACCGGAAATGTCGAAAAAGGTTTCTATCTGGTTTGATCCGATTTAATCCTAAATAGTGCGACCAGTCTTGATCCAAATAAATTCAATCTATTCCGAAATTATTTGGTCCATTTCAATCCGTCTCATTCCATTCTAATTCGTCATGGACGAAACGAATGAGCGGGGATTCGTTCGAATAGAAATCGAGGAATGAAATGGACAGGAAATGTGTTTCGGAATGACTCAGGATTCGTTAGGATTGAACTTACGGAACGAAACGGATTGCAAATCGACTGAGAATAACCGAAGACTCGTTCGGATTGAAATGGAGGAATGAAACAGATTGCAAATATGTTTCGGAATGACTCAGGATTCGTTCGGATCGAAATCGAGGAATGGAACGGTTTACATATGTGTCTCGGAATGACCATGGCTGAAAACGGATAGAATTTTCCGGTATGGCATGGCTTGGAACGGAATGACAAAGTGACCCGGATTAAACAGGGGACAAATTCCGGATAGCCTCGGATTGCACCGGTTTCGGTCGGATTAAATTCCTATCCGGAACTTTCACCAGGGTGGCCACTTAGTAAGTATGGATAAATTCTGTCGCTAGCAAATATTTAAAAATGTATCCACACTGTAAAAAATCAAAATAAAATTTACAACGCACTGGTAAAATTCGGACATAAAATTTGTTTAATAATACGATGTTGAGCGTAGGATTTTTTTCCGAATTGAGGTTAAAGTTCAAGACTGCGTTGTAAATTTATAATGTTGCGTATCGGAAATGTACCAAATTGTGTATTCTTGCAACGTTGTTCGTGGTTAATTTTTTTGCCCACATTGGACTGCAATTTTACAAATCGAGGAAAAATATACAAGGTTATATGAAAAGTAACGTATCGAAAGTGACAAAGTTACAATGTTCCTCATTGTAAATTTACTGTGTTGAAAGTGGGTAAATTTACTGTATTGAAAGTGGGTAAGTTTTTTGCCACGCTCAAAGTCGTAAAATTCATTTTGATTTTTTATAGTGCAGAAATTATGAATTGAATGAAAGGTTAGAGATATGACAGGTTTCTATCCTCTAATCTGCCATTTAAATTATTTATAATTCAAAATGACGGACGAAAATACAAAACGTTGCATGTCCGAAATAAAAATGGTTACTCGTGGGTTTTATATTAGATAGTTCGCAATTATAGAAGTCTTAATTGTAAATTATATTACTGCAAAAACTATTTTGCAATAAAACATACAAATTAATAATTTATGGTATAATAAAAAATTTAAGAAGAGAAATTTATAAAACGGAAAAAAATAAAAATGCATAAAAAACACATAAAATAAAAAAATTAAAAAATTAAAAATTAAGGGCCCTCGAGCACTTATCTATAGTCACTTTTATATATCTAGTAAACGAGGAATTCGCCCGTCTCCTTTGCGACGAACTTGTGAAAAAACGACAGCACCTATGACGCTGAAAAAATTACATGACATTCTTTGAAATGTCCTTTGCGCGGGGAAGCGAGCTTAGATGCATCCGTAAGCAAGAACATTAAAATAAAATTCAAAATTTACCTTTCCACGAGCTGACAGGTACATATATGTCATCTTCGATATTTAACCTCATAGTCGTGGCGAGCGTATGCAAAAACGCTGACATTTGTAACCTCTTTTGTTAAATCTATAACTGCAAAGTATAGTGTGTGTTTATGCATAATTTAATATGCGTTAATAATAATGATGCGCTCATTGAAAAAGAAAAAAACAGAAACATCTTTTTATAATGAAAATAAAGCAAACGAATATGCTATTCAAATAGTACAAAACATAGATAGTTCTAATTATATATGTTTTTTATGTAGCTCTAATGTTTCTGCGATCATGTGAAGAAAAAATAGCGCTGCAAAGGAATATAATGTTCATAGTTTGTAATAAATTATTTCATTGTTAATTATTGTAAAACGAGATAAAGTATAAAATATAAACTAAATAAAACGACATTTACGCGTGCTGATTCATTCTTACACAATAAGTAAAAGAATATTTGATTAAAGTTCATATTACAACATCGAACGATGCCTACTGTTGCATTCTTATGATACTAAGGTTATGAGGTTATGTGTTTTGACAGCTTCTGAAAGGGTAATTTTTAATTATTTTTTATAAATGTTCTAGTTTATGGAGGCATCTCAGCTCGCTTCCCCGCGCCAAGGGCATTTCAAAGAATATCATGTAATTTTTTAAGCCGCATAGGTGCTGTCGTTTTTTCATAAGTTCGTCGCAAAGGAGACGGGCGAATTCCCCGTTTACTATATATATATATATAAGTGACTATAGATATGTGCTCGAGGGCCCTTAAAAATACAAAAAAAAATTTAAGATTCTCTACGATCGTTGACCTCCACGTGGTGAGAGTTGGAAACATGAAAAACCATGGCTAACAAATGATAAAAACACAATAAAATTAATTTTATAAGACTTCTATAATTGTGAACTATATAATATAAAACCCCCGAGCAACCATTTTCATTTCGGACATGAAACGTTTTGTATTTTCGTCCGCCATTTTGGGTCCGCCATTTTGAATTATGAAAATCAAATGTCTTAATCGTAATCTGCGACCTCGAAAACCCCGGAGTAGTCAGTTTCATCTGGATCAAGAAATTTTTTTGCATTTCAGTCGGCCATCTTGGAACCGCCATTTTGAATTTCGAGTATTGGATAGAAGATACTGTTACAAATGATTGCATAAATCAATAATAAGTGTACCACAATATTTATAAATATCCAAATTTTATCAACATTTGTATCGTTTAATAAACGGATTTTCGTTAGAACTAAATTAAATACAATTAATCTAAACGCTGATTGACTTAAAAAAAAAAAGAAAACATTTTATTCCTATGGAAATCAAATGTACAGTGGCCCTCCCCTTATTTTAACTTTTCCCTTCATCCCCACCATTGGCAGTTTGAGAGAATAAAAACAAAGAAATAAGACATAGTGGTAACCTTCTTCACCTGTATGCGCAAGCGCAAACAGCAGTCCGCACTCTTTTGAACACTTTCAAATGGTGAATGGTGGGGGAACTCATGAGGGGAAGAAGTTAACATAAGGGACAAAAAAAGTTAAAATAAAGGACTCAGTTAAAATAAGAGGAGGGCCACTGTACCTGCTAATACCTGTCAAATTGTACTAAATCAAAACACAAAGATTGAATCACATGTGTAAACAAAGTGTGAAAGGAAATTGTTTACAATAACAAACATTATAATTAAAAGGAAATGTCAAAACACAGATTGTAAATTGTAATCGAAAGAATCTTTTCAATCTTACATTTTTTTAAAAATAAAAAAAAGATCAGCTAAATAATTTACTGAAACAATTTTGTAACAATTGTGCTTAGAATTACATTTCCTACTTTCTCAATTTGCAAAACTTTTTATCTAACAACTTATAATTAATCTTTCTTATATCAGCTACAAGCGTACACATTGATATGCTTAAAATTATTGTCGTTATATTGTTCCAATGATGTTACTATCTGCAAACGCTGACATGAATTTGCAACATTAACCATATAGTACTCCTTCCCTTATTCTAATTTTTTCTCTTCTCCTATTCTAATATTTCCCCTCACACATTCTCCCCACTGCAAAAGAGACAAAAGTGAGACTACAAATCTCAGTAATGGGGGAGAGGGGAAAATTAGAATAAGGGAAGAAGGCCGTCATCTTGCCTAACTGGACAAATTAGAATAAGGGAAGGACTACTGTATTATAATACAGTAGAACCCCTCTTATTTGAATCGTTTCCCCTCAGGCCTTCCCCCACCACCGCTCGAACATCTCGATACAGTTTACAGTGTTTACACAAAAGTTGTACAGTGTAAACAGTTTAACCTAAATTTGCAAACATGTATAGTCGGTATACTGATATGTAATGAAATTTCAAATTAATTTAAAATTTTGCATGACACTCATGATTTACATCATACAAATTATTCGAGAAGCTGCTAATTTCATAAAATAAAAGTGCACATTTGAAGGTTAGGATGTTGTCAATTTTTAATGATGTGTATTTCAAGACCCCCATAAAAATTGAAAAGTCTTTCATTTGCAAAATAACAAACAAATCCAATATCAGCAGAGTAGTACTGAATTTGAAGTGATTTGAAGCTTTCATTAATCATATTTGCAAATTTGGGTTAAATATTGTCTCCTATATTCATTTCGGTCTTAATCACAGTGCATTTGTTTGTGAAACAAAAAATGATTGATACATAATTATAGTGCATCAATATATGCACATATATAAGTGCATAATGTATATTTAAAATGTTTATTTCTACATTCGAATGCAGATATAAATGACCATAAATAAATGCGAAAGGTTGCAGTCTTTATTTATCACATAAAAGCACGAGTTGCGATCTTGTTACATTTTTATCCAAATTTAAAATTCGCCACACACTTTTTCAGATAAATTATATGTATATTTAACATAATTCAACTTTAAAATATATACAATGTCTAATAAAAATAAAAAGATATCAGATATTATCATCCACTATTAAAGCGTTAAGTAGAGTAAGGGGGTAAGGGGAAATTTCACATAAGAGGGGTCGGCGCCATCTTGAAAACCATGACCAGTTGAAATAAGAGGGGTTCTACTGTACAGTAGGACCTCTCTTATTCTAATTGCCTTTCTTATTCTAATTGTCCAGCCTCTCTTATTCTAATTGTTCCCCCACAAGTCTTCTCCCACTATCACACGAAAACTCAACGAATCACAAGCTCGCAAGCAAAGTAAGTGGGGGTAAGGGGAAAATTAGAATAAGAAAGGTCAGCGCCATCTTGAAAAACTTTACTAATTAGAATAAGAGAGGTCCTACTGTACTATGGACTAGCATAATTTTAAACAACAGAAACAATGAATTACTAATGTAGTAAATCTATATTTTTTCTTGAAACTTGTCATTTTATACACAAACTGTTCAATTATTTCATTCAATATAAAAGTTTTAACATATATCAAAATTAAAATTTGCAATACTAAAATATTTCTACCATGTTTGAATAAACATTTAATTTTATGTACAACACTGAAGTAAAACAAGAAACATAAATAAAAATAAAAGATGTATTATATAATACATTAAAAATTGTTTTCTATAAATTTAATTTCATGATTATCTTCTGAAACATTTTATTAAAACTTATAAGTGCTAAAAGAAATATTATAGTACAAATTTTAACTTTAAACATGAAAATATCATAAAAACTGTTTTCGAGACCAAAAACACTATCTGGAAAACAGAAAATTTTAATATAGATAACTTCTTACCTGGCAAGTGTAGCAGTAGAACTTGACATTTTCTGCATTATGTGTTTCGCAAAAAATTGGCTTATGTATCGGTATAGCCTCTTCCGACTTCCTGAGATCTTCCAAGGCGACAACCTTGTGGCTCTCGAAACAGCGCATGAACTGATGTGCGGTATTACAATTCGGGCAAAGGAAATTTGCGCAATCCGAACACCTCGCCACTGCATTTTCCATCGCTTTGCACGAGGTGCATAAGACAGCAGTGTTTTCAATAGCCGACATGTCCAGAATATTTGTCAAAACATAGTCGCAGGGAAGAGAAGCTGCGCCTTTCGAGCCGACTACAGTTTCCTGCAGGCACATCGGACAGGTCAGTACCGAACCGATCTTAGAATCGCCAGCCTCGTCTATAAGTAACTTGTCCAGGCATGCCTCGCAGAAGACATGGAGGCAAGAAAGGACACGGGGTGAGCATAATTTGCTTGAACACAGCGAGCACTTTTGGTCTCTATTCTCACTACTATTGCCACTTATTTCCCCAAGACAATCGCTAGGATTATCATCACCGAAGCTGCCATTTCTCTCTGCGTAGCTGTCTGCACCATCGATCTCGTCACTCTTTACCGAACCACTGCACGACGTACCCGAGGTCGTCGACGTCGTCCCGGTCGGGACATTCAAAGTCGTCGACGCCATCCTGGCGTCAGGTTTTTCGACGTGTATATATAGATATAGATGTGACGAATATATCAACGAGTATACATATATATTCCTTCGCGGCGTCCTTCAGAAGGATTTCGACGAGACTTTTCTAACGATAAAAAGAAATTACGCCAAATGGCTTAAAATAAAATCAGACGAATTTAATGCGACGAAATCGAAAAACTTCTTCGCAAAACTAGGTTTTGTGAAAAGACAAAAGACAGCTACCGTCGCGATGGAAATGAAACGAGCGATGGCGATCTTGGCTGCGCGACTTTTTACCCGTGCCAATTTTATGTTTCTTTACACCATGATATTATCAACGAATATAGATGCTTATAGAAGCACTGATCTCTGCCAATCTCATGTTAAAAGGCAGGTTACTATCATGAAACCTCTAGTGTATGTTGCCACCTGTATGGTGGCGCTGATTGTAATTTTCCGTCCCCGTCTTTTTAATTAAACGATCCACTCGGATCCTCTTTCTCCTTGAGATTTTTTTTTCTTCGTCTTTCTAACGCGGAAAACATATCTAACCCTCTCCGTTTATTTCGCTATATGCCCCTCGTTTTTTTTTCTGCAAGCATATGGAAATGGCCAAATGCGGAGATTGACGCTAGGTGGCTAACTACACCAGTTATCGTTCGCTAGTTAAAGTGTCCCTGGGTAATTATAAGACCCTCAGAGTAGCTTTTTAGTTTGGTACCGGGAAAAAAACGACACTAGGGCACGATTGTCCTATTTTCTCCGAGCTTCTATATGCCTCTGTATTTGTTGATATAGTTTCTGCTTTCGTCGCGAATTTCCACAAAAAATGTGATTGAAACTTCGAAAGACCAGCGCGACTAGTGTATTTACATCAATGTTTGCATTTTAAAATTACACGTACACTCACGTTTCACGCCCTGTAACACCCACCACCTGCCATGATGGTTTCCCGAATTGCGAAGAGGTTTTCGATTTCCGCCCCGAAGTCCACGGGAGACAATTGCAACCGAGAAGGCCACATCGCGTTTGATCGAGGAACGCGTATTTTGCCTTTTTTTTTTATCCTACCCAGACTGGATATACCCTCGCGAAAAATATGGCGTGTTTCGACGGGATGGAAATGGGACGGTCGTTTGGCGAAGCTCGCAAGGTCAAGTCCTCTTTTCGGCGACTTTTCAAAATTTCACGTCCGGACGATTTTTGCTCATCCGTCACTTGCTGCGTGACCGTCCGAAATTTCGGCCATTAGTCGTAGGAGACTGATCGACTGATGATGCTGATGAAAAAAAAAATTATCTGGTCTATTTTCAACGTAGCTGCAAATTTATCCGCGAGTGCGTCCACTATAGATCGAGGCCTGTTTTCATAGAAGGAAGAAGCTATACTGTCGATACCAGTAAAATACAATATGTATCCATATTTGTATGCTTAGTCCTAGGTTGCATTCAATTTAAAAAGTTGGACAGCAAATACTCGTTGCATTCATTTGCATAATCGATAGACATATCTGCGTGTAAATTGTCCGTTAACATTGTTAGACATACGTCGATAAAGTAGTAACCGATGCAGATATACAGAGGAGGGCATTTTAATCAGTTCAACCAAATATCTAAAAAGGAAACGTTTTGCAAAATAATTGTTCAATTTGGGGGTCAAATTATATTTTTTTTTTTTTGGAACCCCAATTTTTAACCAATCCAGCAAAGACCGAAAATTGTGGTTATATAACCTGTAATATAACCTAGATGTTGCCGGTTAAGTTATTTCCCACACTGTAAAAAATGAAAATGAAATTTACAATTTTGTTGTGATTTTCATGCCTAAAAATATGGTGATATTCCCACGTTAAAAGTTGTAAATTTCCTGCGGGAGGTTTGGAATTTCAGAACGATTTGTAAATTCCCTACACTGAAGGTGGTAAATTTACAACGCGACGCGTTTTTCCGACGCTATAAGTGGGTAAAAATCGAGCCCATTCTGCACATGGTAAATTTACAATATGAGGGGAAAAACCATTGGTGTAGTAAAATTAATTTTTACATTAAATTTCCACATATTTTAGTTTTATTTTATTCTTAAATGTAAAACAGAGGAATATATTTTTTTTAGAGCTACATACATATAATCTTTTGTCGAAAGAAAACATTAAATCTAAAATCTTTTGTTGATAGTAAAACTTTGATCGAAAGCAAATTTTAGATCTATAATCTTTGGTCGATAAAACTTTTGTTGAAAGAAAACATTAAATCATAAAATCTAAATTTATAAATTATTGAAATAACAAATTATTATTACAAGCCACTACAATTGGTTCAGGATTACGTGCATAAATTTTACGACATAATGTAGAGCTCAAATCACATGCCCGCATAAGGCTATTGCGCTTTAGTTCATAACCTAAAATTTTTCCTATATTTTGTTGTAAATTTACTATTCTCTTGGAGAATTTAAACTTCTCTATGGTGTAATATTACTGTAACCTGTAAAATCCATTTTCAATTGTAAATTTACAATTACAAGTTGACATTTACAAAGGTAAAAAAGTAATATTCACAGTGCCTATGTAAATTTACAATAATATTGCGTAAAAGTCCTACTTGTAGCATGGGCAATATTGTGTCCCACTCTGCAAGTTGTAAATTTACATTTCCATTTTTTACAGTGCAGTCAAGTATTGCGATGAGGTTATGTTTCATTATTAACCCTCCTGTGCTCAAGGACGTGCATACTCGTTCCAAACTACATTGTTTCCATGTGGGAAAAGAAAAACTCGCGATCAGGAGGGTTAAAGACTGCGTTATTAATGATCAATCCACTGATTCCTAAGGATGTGCATTTCTCAAATTATTGGAAAAAACGAAAAAAGTTGATTATTTCAGTTAAAGGTGTCGAATTTCGATGAAAATGATTTCCATTTGCTGGCAACAACTGCAAATGTGTCTTACTTAAGTACATAAGATTAAATTAAAAGAAATCAATAAATCCGGACACATTTTCCAGCTGTTGCCACGGATGCCCACTGATTCGGATGAAGTCGATTTGGCGGGCGAAACTTATATCTTCTGAAATGGCGTTCGAATTGGCGCCTAATCGCGCAATTTCAAATATGTAACGAGTATATATAAGTTATCTAACAGCTTTTACAGATTTTATTTAATGTAATTGATACATACATATTTTACATAAGTATAACTATTGGTAATTCCTGTATCAAGAACATAATACAGTAGGACCTGCCCTAAGTTATACGCCCCAAAGTTATATATTTCGGTTTGTCCAAAGTTATTGGGAACTCAACATACAGTAGTGCTCCCCTTAAGGGGCCATCCCTAATCTACATTACCGTTTTAGGGGGGGGGGGTCAGCCAAGAACTACGGCCTATATAAAATATATGTATAAAAATCATAAAACTGTCTACGGAGGGGGGGGGGGTCAAAAATACCAAAAAAAGGTCTACGTAGTTTATGGATGGCCCCTAAGTCATACAGGCGGGGCAAGCAAGATGGCGGCATCTCCCCTTAAGTCATATTTCATAACATTCAATTTCAATGACTTTGCAATGTCAATTTCTGGTACTTTTGGTATATTTGTTAGTTACATATTTATACAAAACGTTACGCGAACTACCGTTAAACAGAACGCGTGATTGGGGAAGGCATCAGGATTTATATTATAACCTATAAAATTATGACTTAGGGGAGCAAAAGATATGACTTACGGGGATCATATGACTTAAGGGAAGATGTCTTAAGAAGAGGACTACTGCATAAATCACGTGGTCCCAATATGGCCGCAATCTTGCACAAATTTGTACGCAGTTAAATGGAGATTCAGTAAAAAATTTGAATTATGGCACCCCAAGTGCAAAATATAATCGAGTACGCAGGTAAAAATTGTTACCAGGGAATTTATGTTGAAGGTGAACGAGTTCTTTTGGCTGGACATATTATTCAATTAAAAAACTTTAATTGTCCACATGTAAACATTAAATCTAACCTCAATTTTTTTATTATACCTGGAAAGTTATAATTATTTTCGGTAAAATGCAGACTACAAATTTTCATTGAAGGTGTCACTTCTATTCTTAACGCCTGTTTCCATGCTGCATGTAAATCAATATTTTTTACATTTCCAAAGTATAGTCCACAACTGACACAAGTCGAGTTTTCAGAGCTGGAAATGGATGGAAGTGAATATTTGTATTTTCACTTGGTTTACTGCTGCAACTTTCTACCGCACACTTCGATCTTCTCGTCGGTTGCCCATCTGCCTCAGGAAAAAAATAACATGCTCCATTTACTATTAAAATGATGAAATTATCCAATACATCCCATATGACTCCACGTATTTTTGTGCAAGATTGCGGCTATATTGGGATCAGATGATGTATCTGTTGAGTTCCCAATAGCACTCTCTTCCTCTCCTTCCCTCACCATATTTTTCGCGACAGTCATACGCAGACGCACTCATTGCACAGATATAAACAGAGTTACGAAAGTGGGGATATTGAGGGGCGATAACTTTGGATAAATTTTCGCCATTTTGAAAGAACCGACGGTATAACTTAGGATGGGGACTAGTGTATATCCAAATTTATAACCGAATTATAACTTGAATATAACAATATTACCGTTATATAGCATTGACTGGGATATAACAATTAACCGGGACGTTATGGGTAACATCCAGGTTTTATTGCCTGGTGTATTAAGATTTGTTGACAGGTTACATAACAGTTATAAAACCCTAATTTTCGAGGGAAGTATTTGGAAAGGTCAAACAATTTTGCGGTTGAATAAAAAGCTAAGAATTTTCTGGAATGACCTTCAGAAGATCACATGTCAAAAAATGATGCAAAAGCTGTTTTATTTGAACCTTAAAGAATGATGTGAAAACATAAACATGAAGAGTTTAAATTTGAATTGCATTCTGATTTAATACAACTTTAAACATTTGCATTAAAATGGTAACTAAAGGTAAAAATATATTCCAACATGTTTTGCTGCTCTCCGGGATTTTTCTTTGTGTGACCGCACCAATTTCCATACAACTGTGACACAAAATAGTGTACAGTAGTGCCCGTCCTAAATTATAATGTAGGTTCTTTCGAAATGGCGGAAGTTTGCCCAAAGTTATAGCCCCTCACTATCCCCACTTCCGTATCTTTGTTTATTTCCGTGCAATGGGTGCTTCTATGTGAGTGTCGTGAAGCGAGTATGGCTCAGGGAAACAATATAGTGGGGCAGGAGAGGAAGAGACTTGTATAACTTTGGAAAATGCAAACGTATAATTTAGGATAGGCATATAACTTAGGGCGAGTACTACTGTTCACCCAAGAACTATTGTTCCCTATCGATGTATTTTGTCTTTATTTTTACCTATGCACATGAAAAACAACGATAAAACGAAATCGATAGTGAAACAATCGTTGCTCTCGGGTGGATTTATTGCGGGCGAAAACGCATTCATTGCATATACTCGGGCCATATTGGGGACTCTCAATGGTAAAAAAACTGCTGCTTACCTTCGGCGTTCCGCAGTTTGTACCCCCTCGACCCCCCTCATAGCCCTCGTTGCAATGACTTCATTTCCGCCCTAGATACGCAATATACTATTACAAGCTTATGTCTAATGATTTTGCTAAAGATGATGAGATTTTAGCTTGTGGTATTTGTGGTACTTTGGCAAGAAGTTTCGCGCAGCGGCCAGGAAGTTGCGGTTTCTGGCCGGAGGGCAGAAAATTTGTTTTTCATTTCGGAATTTCCAGAGATCTCATCGGAGTTCTCACTTATTGAGTTCTAATGTTCTCGTGTGAGATCTCATGCGAGATCTCAGGATAAATTCTCAACTGACTTCTCGTATACTTACTCTATTCCCCTCTACAATATGACACTGTAAATTTTGCGAACAATGAGATACAACTTTTCCTTCTTAAACAATTCGTGTCCTGATAACTTTCCTTATAGGTTCTCACTACTACATAATAGTCTCGCAATCCATAACAATTAACAATTTTAATTATTCGTAACAATTGTTTGGAAGTCCATTCACTTAATTGCGAGCATAACGCAGTGGTTAAGGCGTTCACTGATTTATTTGCGAGCGTTCGAGGATTTAAAACTCATGTGTTCGATGAAATCCGACCGCCTTTCTCGACTGGTTCATTAGACCACTACCAGCATGACGGGCAAGTTAATTCCATCTGCCAATAAATCGATTTCGTCTTTCTCCGGGAGATCTAAAAATTGCATTACATTAAACTTAACGTTGATATGATCAACGGACTTTTCCCTCACATACTACCATATTTTAATATTAAATTTTACCATTGCTGTCATAAAAGAAACTTTTCAAGAGAAATAACTTAAAATACTATCTTTTATATTTGCTGACCACAAATAACCACTTGGTATCTACGTCCACTTAAAGATCAGTATTGTTGCCAGATGCAACTCCTCATAGGGAACATCATAGAGATTTCCCATAAAACCAAACTTATATCTGTTTTACGGGCGCAGTTCTTATTAGATGCATCGAATATTGGCTGAACCCGGAACGTGACTCTGCACCGGCCATCCTCTAGATTCAACAACTAATGCTACCAGCTAACTGAGCAACCATAACCAACTAGGATTGGATATATATTATTTGCTGGAAGCACTTCATGAAAACGTCGAAATCACCTGACACTGCACTTATTGCACCTTGACTCGATGCTTCCACCTGCAGTATTCTGTAAGGGGGTCGACTGATTCGTTTTATTCTGCTGCATTCCTGCTTCTGTTTAATTTGTATGTTTTATACCAGTAATTGGCGTTATCGACGCTTAGTTTTCCCGAAATTCGGGCTCTCTGTGGGAAATTTTCATGACTATCCCAACCAGGACAAGCCCGTCTCATGATGACTTCAGAAGCTCCTGAGGAGCTCCCGAGGACCAAAAGCGGACATTTAGACGTCCTCAGGAGCTCCTCGGGACGAATATTGTGTTGTTTGGGTACATCGTGTCCTAAAATATACCAAATAAATTAATTGAGAATTGACTAAGACCGAATCCATCTCAGATCATGCAGGCAGTCCGATGACATGTCGCCAATCACAGTGCAGTTGAAATATGTTATTTTGTATGGAAAATAAGCAAATACGTGTTTTTTTTGGTTTCACGACTAATCGCAATTTGAATGATTTATCGTTTTTTTTTCATTTTAACAGGCTTGATGGATTTTTTTGAAAAATTAAATAATTTTTTAATAAAAAACGCTACCAATTTCTCATTATGAGATATATATATAGATCAAATTAACACATATTATAGAAGGGCATTAAAGAGTGAAAAAAAAAACAAATTTCCACAAATCCATTAAGCGATTAAAATGAAAATACAGAATAACATATTTGAACTGCACTGTGATTGGCGACATGCCATCCGACTGCCTGCATGATCTGAGCATGATTTTTAATTATTTTCGATAATTACAGGTTAATTTTGATTGAATTTGTTTAGTATTGGTAAAGTGATGGTGGATATTAAATGAAAATTAAATTCCAGAGTTCGAATTCCAAGAAATTTATTTTTACACTAAACTTTTAAATTAAAAAGGCTTGATTTTTAAAAATTTGAGGTCTGTAACAGCTAATTCGGTCACTGCGTTCATGGATGCCTGGGAAATATCAAATAGATTAATTCAGAACTCTCTCTCAGTACTAATCTCATTTCTTCGATGATTTTTAGGAAATCAAACATGGCGATTTGAATAGTAGCTTAGTCATTCCCCTACGAATATTATAATCAGCAATTTTTTGATGTGGTTATCTGTCCTGCATACTCAGTGACGTAAAATCACAATATTCACGATGAATATAACATTCTTATGCGTTTTCCGCCATTTTTAATTTAAGGGATGCAATCGTTTTGTATGTATCATTTTCAGTTTAAAAAAATCATAAAAGCAAAGTTGTAGCAAATCAAATTGTCTACATCTCTATTGTATAGGTTTAATAAGAAATTTTGTGTTAGCCAATAAGAACGCGGAACGCCACCATCGAGATATTGAAGGGCATTTTTTTCGCCGAAGATCAATAATAAAATTCAGACTCATAATAATTGATTCCGACTTCTTCATCGATTTACATCGAAGAGAAAACTTCAAATATCCTATTAAAAACCATTCAAAATCTAAATTATTATTTTTCCATTGATTTTCTTTATTTCCGTATATTTTTTTATTTTAATAAAAAAAACTGAAATAGTAAAATGGACAGGATGTACACCATATAGAATAAGCCTATACATGGGAAAATGTAAACATGAAAACAATCGATATCTATAACTGAAAACTAGAGGTTGGCATGGAAACAAGTACATTTTCCCGGTGAGTGGTGAGCTATATAGTACACCTACACATTGGTGTTCAGCGCGTTTCCGAGCGTGAAATAATCCCCAGCAATCTGAAATGGATTCGGAGGGATTGAAATTTGAATGCCTCCTAATTACTTTTAATTCGTGATTTGTCCACGAATATTGTTTTTGGATTCCGATGGATTCGTACAGACTGGTTTCAATTCGACTTTTTGGAATCTGGGATATTCAACGGCATTGAATTTTCGACAATATTGATTTTTGATTGAAATGGATTCGCAAAGATTGGTATGAATTCTATACTTTATGGATTCCGAAGCATTCACCGTTATTTCTATTTTCGACGGTATTATTTTCAAATTCAAGTGGATGATGATGAGTCCTATTTTCTGCATTCAGTGGCATTCAACATTATCACAAAAATTTTGGATTCCCAGAGATAAGATTTGGACAATTCATGATTTGAACTGAATCTTTTTGAATCCATCTGAATTACATTCCCAGTCCATTTTCGATTACTGGGTCATTTCACAGGAAACTATTTGATAAAAAAAGGGGTTTAAAAATAATGAGAAATCATTTTTCATTTAAACGCGGCACTTATTTTGCAAGATAGACGGAAAAAATGTAGAAAACTACGCTAAAATCTCCTCAATGCCGCCTTTCCGGGCGCTTATTGGCTAACAAAAACTTTGTCTTCATGATTTTTGTTGAAAAACGCAAAATGAGAGAGATATTGGCCGACAACGATTTCATCAGTTAAATTCAAGATAACGGAAAACGCATAGGTTTTCTTTTAATATTATTTAAGTCTCTGAATACGCGAGACAAACTTTTACATACAAAAAAATGGCTTATGAGAATTTCTTGAGGGGATCCTTTTTTGGATGCGTCTGTTAGAGGCAAACAGCTAAAGTGCCGCATGGCGATCATGGAACTGAACTATGTAATATGCACCACGACGCGATATGGTGGCATGGGCGTTGAATCTATAAATTTGTAGACTTTTTTTTATTTTTATGGTTAGAAGTTAAACCACGTGAGCTTTAAAAAGTTATTCACAAATAACTGCGCTACATGCATAGAATTTAATTATTAGCACTGATTAGTAAAATTATATTTGAAATCGATCAGTCGTGTAAAAAGATCGTAAAAACAAAATTGTGGAAAAATTATATAAAAAATAGTAATGGTTTATGAGAAATTGCATACAAAATATTAGCTGGAAAACTAATTCTAAAAATAGTTTCTGTACTCTGACCCTGGTAAAAATGAAGCGTAATTAAAACGTCTGGTAAGAGTACAAGAAACGTTTTTGCAAAATTGTACGCTTAATCAAGCGAATCGCATGCTTAGAATAAGTTTAAACGACGCTTAATTGAGAAAAGTTCTGAAGCGCGAATATACACATATTTTAAGCGTTATCTAAGGGTCCAGTTAAGCGGCTTTTAGAGTGCATGAAGCCTACATCTTACTTTTATACGCCACATGAGAAAATCAAAATTAAACAGTTCATGACACTTTCAGCAAGAATGAGTTAAGCGATTTTTACAATCTTCTACAAGTTTCCTTACGAAACCTTATAATTGTCAGCATTGAAAAGCGATTTTGCTCTATATTTTGCAGTACTAGAAGAATATCAATCATTTTGTATTCATTATCAACAAACATTTTTATTTTTTACGCAGTCTTTATTTCATGTTTAGCGTCGCATGCTGTTGATTACGACTGGATTGGTGACCGAATGACAACACCTTTTTTAAACATAATTAATTTATCCTTAAAAGAGTTAAATTGCATAAAAAATAATAACAATTAACTTTTATATAAAACATGGAAACAAATATAAGAAATAAATTAAATAAAAACGTTTGTAAGGTAAGTATTTTTTTTTCTTATATCATTAATCAGAAACTCTTCCTGTACGCTTTTCAAAACTTACGTAGCCGTTTACAAATGCAAAACGTTGAATTCTTAAAAGGAGAATAGTCACGCTTTAAGTACTCCTATAGAACTTTCGTGGAAGCGGAGTGCACGTTTCTTGTGCGTTTTCTAAACGTAAATTTCACACTTTATGAACTCTTAATGGACGCTCATATTTTTGGCAGGGTTCTCTGGAAAAAATGAAGCGTTATTCGAGGGTACAAATCATTTAAATTCACTTTTACGGTACACTTAACAAACTCTTATGTTCCTTGGTAAAAATTGAAGGATACGTCAAGCGTTTTCTGTGCAAATTCACTCTTTGTCAACTCTTTGGGCACGCTGTTTGAAGCGGATTTAACGCTTTTCAAACTCCTTTGGAACTCTTACATTCACTCTCGTTCTCTCGTCACTATTAAGTAACGCTCAACTCTCTCATTTTTATCAGGGTTCCCCTACCACATTGTTTCGCTGAGCCGCACTCGCTTTGCGGCATCATACACAGAAGCACCCATTGTGCCAGATGTAAACAAAGATATGAAAGTGGGGATAGTGACGGGCTATAATTTTGGGCAAACTTCCACCATTTTGAGATTACTGGAATAAAACCCTAAAAATGTTGATTACCCACGATGTACTAGTGATTACTCTATAAAAATATATACGACTGCCAATTGGTATAAGCAACAAATTCTTAGAAAATTTTAATGTTCTGCAAACCCTTAAAAAAATCGATTTAAGGGGGTTTAAAGCGGTCCGTCAGTAAGGTAGGAAATTTCACTAAAAATCGTAAATAAAATGTGACTGAAACAACTTTTCAAAATTCGGGCTCTGTAAGGGAAATTTTAATAATAATAGACGGTATTCTAGAAAATATAAAAGAAATTCATTAAGAACTGATCAAGAATTTTTGGAAATAATTAAAAATCACTTATTTCCGAAAATTCTCGTTCAGTTCTTAATTAATTTCTTCGGCATTCTCTAGGATACCGTATATAGTCATTAAAATTGCCCTTACAGAGCCCGAATTTTGGAAAATCGATTCTGTAATTTTTTATTTACGTTTTTAGTGAAAATCCTACCTTACCCAGTAAACACAAACTTCACAGAGACGTCTTAGAGGCGCACATTTTCGAGACGACTTAAAGTCGTGTCTAAAAGCTGACAAAAAGCTGGCCTTGGAAAACCGTCTTGAAGAGGTCGTCTAAGCACCATCTCTATTTATGTCGTCTTAGAGGCATCTATAAAATGATGCACGATTCTGTCTTTCTCGCAAGTGGCAAAGTTTTATGTAGACCAGTATATGTGCAGCCGAATGATTAATCACATATCACCTTTATGTTAAAACACGCTTTGTACTTATAAAAGTGAACATTACAAATAAATAAATATACACGTGTACCAATTACTAATGAATGTTAAATATAAACATTTCTACATATTACTGTATATGAAATAATAGATTACCAACGCTGGATGATAATATTAGTCGCGTCACTGCGAGAGACGGCATATGTAATTGTTCTTTTTTAGAAGTCTTAAGTAAGACGGCTTATTTGCGGCCTTTAAAACCGTCTTCTGAGGGTGCATATCACGTCTTTAATGCGTCGCAGAACAGTCTTCAAGACTAAAAAAGTAAGGCTGTCTCAAAATTGTCAAGATGGCTTTGCGTCCAACTTTTAGACGTCTCGGTGTTAAGGTGGTTCGAGCAAAAATCGAAAAACGACAGAATTGCGTAATTTTTTTTTAGGTTATAGTTAATAACTTCACTCATCGATATTTAACATAGGTGCTAGGGTTATTCACCGCAAAACAATGTTTTCTTAAATATAATAATGTACTTTAACATGACAGATCTCAACCAAAAACCACGTACATATCACAAATTTAATAAGGATATCATTCCAGTTTTAAAAATATGCCTTCACCGAATGATTAGAAAAGATATTCGTCAATAAATACTTAAAATATGCGGTTTGGTACGGACTCCGACTAATCAGTAGTTAGACACATTTTTTACCTAATATTTGCGTAACTTAATGAGAATCTAGTAGATAAATGCAGCAATGACAGAAAAATTTAAAAAGAAGTGTTCATATAATTAATAGTGAAAATAAACATTGAGAACTTCCAAATTCTATATACAGTAAAACCCCTCTTACTTGAACACCCCGTCTATTTGAACAAAATAACCTCGTTTATTTGAACGATTTCTACTTCCCCTTACCCCCACAACTCGCTCTTACGCGGATGCAAATTCCAATGCGCATGCGCTACTCACGCCGAACGGGTATATTGCGCGAGGAGTGGGGACAACTGTAAGCGTTCAAATAAACAGGGTCGGAGGGGAAATGCTGGGGCTCGACCCTGTTCAAGTAAGAGGGGTTTTACTGTATTTACATTGAGCACCTGCAGGTCCATATTAGTTCAATCTATGCCACCAGATGCGCCACACTACAGCCAATAGCTGTATTTTAATCGAGACTTTAATCGGTTTTCAGTAGAATACTACCTTATCGGTCAGTCATTTTATTGACGCAACCATTGAACGAGGAATTTGTAAAGATGGTTCGATGATGAACACATAATGTACTTATTTAATCAAATAAGTTTTATAAATTAACATCACCGATTAAAATAAATTTTAACAACAAACTTTTGTCGCTACCGTGAAACTGCAGCTTAAGGAAATGATAAAATCGCGCGGCGAGATGCGAATCACGCGATTATCAATTCACAGGTGAAATGGGTGAAATGTCGACGAGGAAATCGAAGTCGAGTGAAGTCGACTCCGACTCCAAAAAGTGCCGTTCCGGGCTTCGGCCTGTCAGTCAAAAAAACAGAAATTTGGCTTGAAAATTTTTTTAGAAAATTTTATATGAAGACAGCTACCGTATATAAAATATCGTGAATTATTTTGTTTTAATAATTTCTACTTATACTTCGAGAGAAATAACACGCTAAACCTAACAACCGCTCGATCCATGGTTTTATACCATGGTTCTTAGTTTAATTATGGCTCGATCGGTGTTGATTTACCATCAGTAGCGGAATTTACCATTGATACAATGGTTCTATCACAATTTCCGACGTTAACGAAGTTTCTCCGGGGATTTCTTATTCGAATAAGCAAATCGTAAAATGGTAAGTTTTCACTATTTATGCATGAACGTTTTCCAACCTCGCGGCAGTAAAGATAACCTCGCTTTTTCATAGAGCATGGATTTTTATATACTTGCCATCTAATAATCTACAAATTTCTAAAATTCCAAGAACGGCGAATTATTATCCTCTGTAATTCTTTTTATTTATTAAATATTACAGTTGATAGCAGTTTTCATTTATGATGAACATTCTTAATGTTTACGCTATATTAAAACCTTTTTAATCCTTAAAATTACCGTTAAATTGAACATTTATTTTTATTAGGTTTCCTGTTCTATTTTTATCATTTAAGTTAAGGTTACGTCCAATTTCTGAGTTTAATACAAGAAAATTTTACGATACATGTTTTCGATAAGAATGAATTTGATATTGTATATATTTAATTCATTATTTAAAAGAAAACAAAAGGACTACAAAGATGTAAACTGTAAATATCAGATCGAAATCAGGATACAAATTTACAGACATTTAATCCATTTTTATCCATAATGAGGTATTTTTATCCTGTATTCGATCTGTTTCTGTCCGGTTGTGTCCGATTATATCCACTTTTTAAGTAGGGTTAACATTTTATGTATAAAGTGAAGTTTTCTTTGAACCATGAATAATTTCAATATTTCAAATGAGCATGAGGAGGAGGACACGAAACTTGTGTCCAAACATAGAGCAATACAAGAAAAATTAATCGAACCGTTGTGGCCGTTATTTACACTCATTTAAAATTTAACATTTGGATGTACATAATTTACTAATACTAATTTTGTTTGTCATATAATAAACTAAATATTGAATGAATCTATTGAAATATATTGGTTCGTTAAGTATTTTTGATGACATTAAAATATAAAACAAACCACGATGTTATCAATTATTCTTATTACAAATTAAAATTTTATCTTGATATAAAATTCACACAGATTTTTTAATTAAATGTTAAACATCACATTCTGTTATTTTTGTATAATATAGTTTCTTTTTTTTAAATGTTTTATGACAAAAATTGTTATATTTGTCAAAATGTTAAAATACTTGAATTGGTAGTCAACTTTCGTTATTTCTTGCAGTTAAATACTGAATATTGTATTTTTTTGTAACAAAATATTACAAAAATGTCATTTACATTAAACCGAAGAAATATAAATTATATTTATGTACTGTTTGCATTTTAACAAAATATAACCTATACATATGGTTTACAGTAGGACCTCTCTTATTCTAATTAGTAAAGTTTTTCAAGATGGCGCCGACCTCTCTTATTCTAATTTTCCCCTTACCCCCACTTACTTTGCCTGCTAGCTTGTGATTCGTGGACAATATTTTTTGTTGACTTTTCGTGTGATAGTGGGAGAAGACTTGTGGGGGAATTAGAATAAGAGAGGCTGGACAATTAGAATAAGAGAGGTCCTACTGTACTTAGCGAAATATATTGTTATTAAATACTATTAACTTTAGTTTCTGAAATTAAAAGAAGGAAAAATATTGGTCAAAGATGCTATACCGATATTGCACATAAATTTATAAATTCATTAATAACCCTCATTTTAAAAAAAGTCGATGTAATTTTACTACGTTGGAAATAAATCGAATACATGGCAATATTTTATTTATTTACATGGCAATATTTTATTTATTTACAATCAATGTGTAATCGACAACAATTAAATTTTAAGTTCAGCTCATGCAGGACAAGAAAACACATAGTTTTCTGAAATAAACGTAAAAACAGTAAAAAGTGGCCAAATTTTTATAATTGCCGTTTACATGCTATTTGTATTTCCACAATGTAACACCATGTCATTTTACATACGGTTTGTACTTTTACTACGTTACACGTGAATCGATTTATTTCCAACGTGAGGTGTAGTAAAATTCTATCGAAATTTTTTACAGTGCAAAAATAACAAAAAATGGCTTCATGATATTCTAATAAAAGAAATTACCAGAATATTGTCTATATTTAATTAACATTGTATTATAGATAGATTAATTGATAGAGCCACTAAATTATCATCCATTGATTTTCATAAAAAAAATGTTAACATATTAACCCTTTAACTGCCGCCGATGACGAAGATTTTGACTCGGAAATATTAATTAATCTAACGAAGTCAATAATTTATACAAATTTAAAATAAAATTTTAATATATTTTATAATAATAAAAAAGTCGGTGACTGTTTTCGAAATTATTGTTTAAAATAGAAGATAAAATATTTAAAACTACAGTTTTGACGAATTTTTCAAAATCTTTGTCATCAGCAGTTAACCCATTAACGCCTGGCAGGACACTTTTTTCACTTCATTTTCGGTCAAGTATTTCGTATGAAAATCGAAGTTCAAAAAAATTGAAAGGTGTATGTCTTACTATCGCGTTCAATGGCGTTGTCAAAATTGAGCTATCTCAATTAAACAATTAAATATGGCGATTTAAATATCAAAAAAACGTGAAAAATCGGGTGGAATTTTTTACAAAACATTTTTTTCTCATCGAAAGAGTAGTTGCCGTAACAAAATTCCTTCACCAAACGTAGACCCAATAGTTGTAGTATTAAGATATATTTTTTAAAAATTTTAAAATTAACATGGAGATCTCAAAATGGCGACCGCATTGACAAATGTCGTTTTAAAACTTAACGAATTATTTTCTTGAAAACTACAAACTTTAAAGAAAATATACTGAAAATAATTATGTTTTAGAATGAGTCAAAGAACACTCTGAATTTTTTTTAGAATATTTTGATACAATTTTTTATTTTTTTGGAAATTTGAAATATCGAAATTTTGAAAAAAGTAATTAAAAAAATTTGAGAGTATTCTTTAACTAATTTTAAGACAATTTTGTTCTAAGGAAGTTTTCTCTAAAGTTTGTAGTTATGAAGAAAAAGATTATTACATTTTTCAAAATTTCAAGACTAATAATTTATTTGCTTGAAAACTAGATTTTGGAGAAAATTTCCTTAGAACAAAAACGTCTTAGAATTAGCTAATGAAAACTCTCAAATTTTTTCAGATTTTTTAAATTATTTTTTTCAAAATTTCAATATTTCGAATTTCCAAAAAATCAAAAATTGTATCAAAATATTCTAAAATTCAGAGTGTTCTTTGACTCATTCTAAAACATAATTATTTTCAGTATATTTTCTTTAAAGTTTGTAGTTTTCAAGAAAATAATTCGTTAAGTTTTAAAACGACATTTGTCAATGCGGTCGCCATTTTGAGATCTCCATGTTAATTTTTAAATTAAAAAAAAATATGTCTTAATACTACAACTATTGGGTCCACGTTCGGTGAAGGAATTTTGTTACGGCAACTACTCTTTTGATAAGAAAAAAATATTTTGTAAAAAATTCCACCCGATTTTTCGCGTTTTTTTGATATTTTAATCGCCATATTTAATTGTTTAATTGAGATAGCTCAATTTTGACAACGCCATTGAAAAGAACGACCTCGAAAATAGTAAGACACACACCTTTCAATTTTTTTGAACTTCGATTTTCATACGAAATACTTGACTGAAATTGAAATGAAAAAAGTGTCCTGTCAGGCGTTAATAGAATAAGGGGTTAAAAACATTCTATCTCAAAATGGCTCATTAGCATTAATTAATCGGTGTATAAAAAAACGGTTACAACATCTACGTTCAAATAATATTAACGTAACAAACAACAATTATGTACTTAATAAAACGGTAAGTTTCCCTTATATAAAGGGGCTTACTGAGAATTTAACAAAAATTTTCAAAACTCCAAACTTTGAGTAGTTGCAACACCTTTTAAAACAAACATCCCCAAAATTAAACCAGCAAAAGATATGTTACCTTTTGGTAAACAAAGTGGAGTCGTCTACAAAATACCATGCTTACATTGTAACAAGTCTTGAAACCAGGCTAAAAGAACACAAAAACAATATTTTTGCTAAAAAACGAGAACAACATTCCGGTTTAACAACACAACAATTAGAAACGGGTCACGATTTTGATTACAATAATACAATAATTCTCGCAAAGAAAAAAAACTGGAAAAAAAGATCTAATCTGGAAAACTTTTTTATCAAAAAAGAGAGAAAAATACTGTGAATATAAGATTTGAAGTATCACAGCTTCTAGAAGTTTATCATCATTTCGTTAATTCGATTCCAATTTTTCTCAGTACTAAACACCAATAAATGCACATCCCTACGTTCTGTGATTTGTATAAATACGGCCAATTTCCACCGGTTTTTCACACTTTTTCTAAAGAGGACCCGAATCAGGGTCAAAACGTTATTTTATTATTTATATAAACAATTTTCTCGTATTATCCATTTTATTTTATTACACTCCTTTTTTTACATATTACTATCCTTATACATTTTTTTTGTTAGAAATGTACAATTTATTTGTCACACTCACAAAAATTCATTATATTCTTTACCGACTGCAATATCAGATTATTTGTTTTTAATTTATTTTTTTTTTTTGTATTAAATTATATTTATTTTCTACCCTTAAAACAGTAATCGCTTATGTACCTTAAAATGAAAGTATCTTTACACAATAATTACTTTTTTTTTTATCACTTGCAAAAATGCGTTGATGACTAGTATTTGGGACATTGCTCACATTTACTTCTTCTTCTTCGACTTCCAAACTGTTTAACTCATCTTGTTCGAGACTATGAAGCATTTGGAATCCAGCGTCTAAACTCGATGGAAATCCCATATCTGGATCCAGCAGTTGTAACGTTGGCACATCTCGATATACATTACTGAACTCTCCGAGTTCTTCAAATTGTAATCGGTTTGATGCTTCCTCCAACTCAACCTTTGTATTATTAACACTCTGTTGCATTTGCCTCTGTTGCTCTAATTTTTTTTTAACTTTTTGTCATACGTTTTTCTCGCATTTCAAAATATTTTCATCGTAGTAGTTATGAATTGCTGATATTCCTCCAGTTCCTGCTTCAAGCAGAACTTTCTCTATTGCATCGGGAAACCCATGAATCTGGTTTTCTGAAGTAGACTTCAATAAAAGGCACATTCGACGAAGAAAATGTGATGCTACATCTGTCAGAGTTTCGATAGAAAGATCGGTGCATTTTTCAAATCCGATATGTGCCAGCAGAACCTGTACCGAATCTTTTCGAATGGCACGTGCTGTTACTGGCCGGAGGCTGGGTATGCAGCCGTTACCCTTAAAATCTTTTCTACGCTTTTTTCTAGGCATTGAAAATTCTAAAGATTTTTTCGATGATTCTTCTTCTTCAGAAGGACCAAGGTCAACTTCTGTTATGTTTTGAAGATCGTTCCATCTTCCATTGTTCGGAGTTGTTCTAACAAATGTACTGTATTTAGAACATGAGGATTTCCTTGCGGTAACTCAATAAATTCTGGTTCCTTTGACATTTGGTAGTCTTCAGTATTGTTATCTACTAAGATTAAATTAATGTTGGTCAATGCTTTAGTCATTCCTCATTTTGATTACGAATGCTTAGTTTATTCAGGTCTTTCTAGCTACTTAAACACTAAACTTTGTCGCATTCAAAATAGTGCATTTCATGTACAATCTTTGCCGAGAACAAAATCTTTCACCTTATTATATATCAGCACAATGGCTTTCTTGTCCAGTTATTTGGAAATATTTTTTGGGTACCCTTATGTACCAAGTCTTAGCAACTTCACAGCCTTCATACTTAGGTTCTAGATTTGTAAATCTGTCTGGTTTACGTAGATCATTGCGTTTATCATCTTTTTCTTTTATTTTACCCTTTTGCCGCACAAATTATTATTCGGACTCCTTTTGGATCCCTCTTACATTAAAGGAATGCCGCAGTATAGTTGTCTTTCTTTCTCATCCTGTAAATTATCTCTTTTCCGATTTGTAAAACTTATGTTACTGCGTTTTGTTTGTATCACCAGTTTATTTTATTTTGTTTAGTTTATATAGAAGTATATTTGTAATTTTACCTTGTATTGTAACAACGCGTCGCGTCTATATGTGTATGTTAATTTTGTTTAGTTTATTCTTTTCTTTATATTCTATATTTCTTGTTTATATTATATGTCGAATGTATATCTAAGGACTTTTTATTCAAGATATTAAATATTATACTACTACTACTACAAATCTATACACTATACAATATCTATACAAGAAAATTATTCTTGCATCTTCTTACAAAAATAGATAATGAATTTTATTATGGTAAGAAATAATCTGTCGTTTATGTTAAAAAGCTGCAGAAAGTTGATACTCTTCGGAGAGTTTTCATATAACAAACGTAGAAATTTGTCGTAACTTGTATTTCTTATTTGTATTTGTATTTGTATTTTTCTGCTCTTGAACAACAGACTATGTATTTTATATCTCCTTTAAAGGGCGCCTCACCCGTTTAATTTTAAATAAATAAATAAATAAACCGGAATAAATACAATTTCGTATCTTTCTGTTACCCAACAGGGTGCCAATATATCGCAGCTGGAAAGGGATATTGGCCCTGACCAATTTCCGACAAATGAACATTATTTTGGATTAGTAAATGTAAGTTCGCTTTTATTATACTAATATTAATGTTCATTTTATTATTTTTTTCTACTGTTTTATTTATCTTTTACTTTGGTATTGATATTTAGCAGTCAGTATTAATAATTGGCCTGAAGATGACCCGAATCTAAAGTCGAAGCTTAAACGATTAAATATCTGTCTATTTTACATTATTCTATTAAAATTAATTCCACTCCATTTTCTATTTTCCTTTTTTTTTATAACCTTAAGTTACTCGTATAGGTTATTATTAATACTGACCAATAAACAACAAATTTAAAAATAATATAAATGTTATATCGTTCAGTTATGGAAAAATATTTAACAATTGTTCATTTACTTTCCAGTTTGGCAATACTTGTTATAGTAATTCGGTGTTGCAAGCTTTGTATTTCTGTCGTCCGTTCAGAGAAAGAGTTCTCGAATACAGAGCTAGGAACAAACGAACCAAAGAAACTCTTCTAACATGTTTGGCAGATCTGTTTCACAGCATCGCTACTCAAAAGAAAAGAGTTGGCTCGATAGCACCAAAGAAATTCATTAGCAGATTAAGAAAAGATAAAGGTAGGACAATAAAGATTCGATCGTAATATAAATTAATTTTTCTTTTGTGTCTCCAGAGGAATTTGACAATTATATGCAACAAGATGCGCATGAGTTTTTAAATTTTCTGATCAACCACATTAATGAAATAATTCTGAGTGAGTTATAAAAATATTTTGTTTGTAAAAACTCTAAAGCACTAGCATAATAATTACAATTATGATTTAGCGGAGAGGAATCAATCCAAACCTCCGGGTAGCAAAACAGGTGCTGGAGATGCCGGAACGCCACCCGAACCGACATGGGTACACGAAATATTCCAAGGGATTTTAACTTCGGAAACACGATGCCTCAATTGCGAGACTGTTTCCAGCAAGGATGAGGATTTCTTCGATCTTCAGGTCGACGTCGAACAGAACACCTCCATCACGCATTGCCTGAGATGTTTCTCGAATATCGAAACATTATGTAGTGATAATAAATTTAAATGCGATAACTGCAGCAGTTATCAAGAAGCTTGGGTAAGTTACTTTAACAAACACGAATATTAATATTATGCTTAAATTAATCTCAAATTTTCAGAAACGAATGAGGGTAAAAAAATCACCTATGATCCTTGCGTTACATTTAAAAAGATTTAAGTATATGGAGCAGTACAATAGGCACATCAAAGTTTCCTACAGAGTAGTTTTTCCTTTAGAATTACGTCTTTTTATTATGGTAAGAAATAATCTGTCGTTTAATTATTAAAATCAATGATTGAATGCATTGCGACAAGGATTTTTATGTTTTAGAGTGATGAAGCTGTTAATCCAGATCGATTTTACGATTTGGTAGCAGTGGTGATTCACTGCGGTAGCGGACCAAATAGGGGTCATTACATTTCCATTGTTAAAAGCCACGGATTATGGCTCCTATTCGATGACGACATGGTCGATGTAAGTAAAATTTTCAATTTATAATTAAGAGTTTCATCTTGTTGTTGAGTTCGTAAACACAAAAGTCTTGGAAAAACCTTTAGTTTGTGGAATTTGTTGTCGAAATAACTTATTAGAAAATGTTTTTAGCTATTCCGAAAGCTTACGTAGTCATTTATGTGACATAACCATAAAAATAAAAACAAACTTGTTTTATCTTTTCGTTATTTGTTTTTTTCAATGTTTCTTACGTTAAAAAGACTGCTCTTTTAGATTCTGCAAAAAGAATTGGTCCAAAACTGTTTCCAAAAAAGATACAGCTGTTTTTATCCAAAAAAACGCAAAAATTTTAAACTATTTTTTTCATAAATCGTCAATTTACACCGGGAAACTGCAACGCAGAGAACTCGGAAATGCAAAATATCGCGTCCAAAATGTTTCAGCTTCAAAACGTTACCTGCGATTTTTCAAAATTTTAAATTGGCGGTTTAAAAATGGCTCCCAAAGGGCAAAATTTGTATATTGATTCATTTTTAGCCAACCGATTGAAGTTTCGAAATCGGCCATTGCTCAATAACTGCAAATTTATGTTTTTGGAGTCGCTGATTACAAATATGAGGTCAGATTTTCAAAATTCAAAATGGCGGATCCAAAATGGCGGATAACATTTCTACAATATTAACGGATTTTCGTAAAAATGGTCACTAAAAGTCGTTAGTTGAGGTCGTTGGTTGCAGATATGAACGCCTTTTGCCATCAAGAAAAATGGACGTTGCTCGACTCTTACTACGAGGAGGTAGACGTATTAAAAGTCATTTTTTATTTTTTTTTTACATTTTTTAATTTTATTTTATTTTTCTTTTGTTTTTTTTTTATAATTTTTTTTTGTATTTCTTTTATTTAGTGTTTTTTTGTGTTTTTTTTTTGTTTTTATAATTTTTTGTTTAAATTATTTTATTTTGTACATTTTTTCAAAAAATAGAATAAAGAAGATAACTTTTGACGATACGTTTACCTCCTGGTGGTAAGAGTCGGGCAACGTCCATTTTTCTTGATGGCAAAAGACGTTCATATCTGCAATCAGCGACCCCAACTAACGACTTTCAGTGACCATTTTTACGAAAATCCGTTAATATTGTAGAAATGTTATCCGCCATTTTGGATCCGCCATTTTGAATTTTGAAAATCTGACCTCATATTTGTAATCAGCGACTCCAAAAACATAAATTTGCAGTTATTAAGCAATTGCCGATTTCGAAACTTCAATCGGTTGGCTAAAAATGAAACAATATACAAATTTTGCACTTTGAGCGCCATTTTTAGACCGCCATTTTGAAATTTTGAAAAATCACATGTACCATTTTGAAGCTGAAACATTTTGGACGCGATATTTTGCATTTCCGAGTCCTCTGCGTTGCAGTTTCCCGGTGTAAATTGACGATTTATGAAAAAAATATTTTAAAATTTTGCGTTTTTTTGGATAAAAACAGCTGTATCTTTTTTGGAAACAGTTTTGGACCAATTCTTTTCGCAGAATCTAAAAGAGCAGCCTTTTTTACATAAGAAACATTGGGTGCAGATTTTTTTTCTTGGCCATAACATTATCCAATATCGCGCTGAAGTTGGCGTTCAAAAAGTGTCCGTCCCGTCCTTAAAGGGTTAAAGTGTTAACCGCTGTAGTATGTTTACTTCTAGTAGTCTAAAGAAATACTAGAGATAACAGTTACAGGTGACATAGAAGTGTTTTTATGTTCGATTTAACTCGATTGTAATGAAAGCTTAGCAATTGTTTATAACATGCCAAGTAAATGAGTATCAATTAACTTGGTGTACTAAATAACAGATTTTAGACAATTTAATTTCGCAACCAATATAAACTTACTGCGTTAATATTTAAAAGCTTTAATATAAAAAGTAGTTAAATTAACTATTTCCATAGTAAACGGAACAATTTTATTATCAGCCCGGTAGTATGATACATTTTGTGACATTCACACAATTTTGTTATTTTCTCTTTGTTTACTTGTTTATCTTAACCCATTAACGCCTGAAATGACAATTTTTACACTTCATTTTCAATCAAGTATTTCGTATAAAAATCAAAGTTGAAAACAATTGAGAGGTTCTTCTCGTACTGTTTTCGAGGTCGCTCTTCAAGATTCCGAGGTCAAAATTCAGTTTCAGCCATCAGAAATTCCAATATGGCGCCGAATATGAAAAAAATTTTCAAAAAATTGGGAATTTTTTATACTTATCAATTTTTTTCGAGCTATTAGAATATTGGAATTTTATTGAAACCTTGCATAATGGTGCATAAAATAGTTGAATTTTAAGGAAAAATTTTACTTTTATACCCTACATCATTCTAACGACCTCAAAATGGCGTCAACAATGAAAATGTCTTTGAGAAATTTCTGGACGCTCCAACTCAAAAACTACCAACTTTTAAAGAAAAATGCCCAGAATGAAAAGTTCTTAAAATGCATCAAGCGATATACTGGAATTTTTTCAACATTTTTTGATGACATTTTGAGACATTTTTTTCAACATTTTTTTCAAAATTGTAATTTATTTACAAAAAATTCTGAAAAAAATTTAGTGTATTCTCTGATGAATTTTAAGAGTTGTTTGTTCTTTGCAATTTTTTCGAAAAGTTGATCGTTTTCGAGGAAATGAATTTCAAATATTATAGTTTAGGATTTTTTCCCCCCCAAAAACTATTAACTTTTGGAAAAAATTGCAAAGAACAAAAAACTCGTAGAATTCATAAGTGAATACACCAAATTTTTTTCAGAATTTTTCATAAATAAATTATGATTTTGAAAAAAATTTTGAAAAAAAAGTCTCAAAATGTCATCACAAAAATCTGAAAAAATTCTACTATATTTCTCGATTAATTCTAAGAACTTTTCATTCTTAGCATTTTTTTATAACAGCATGTAGTTTTTGAGTTAGAACCTTCAGAAATTTTTCAAAGAAATTTTCATTGTTGACGCCATTTTGAGGTCGTTACAATGATGTAGGGTATAAAAGTAAAATTTTTCCTTAAAATTGAAGTATTTTGTTCACCTTTGTTCAGAGTTTCAATAGAATCCCAATATTCTAATAGCTCGAACAAAATTGATAAGTATAAAAAAATTCCAATTTTTTTGAATTTTTTAAAAAATTCGGCGCCATTTTGGAATTCCTGAAGGCTGAAACTCAATTTCTTGAGGGATCTTGAAGAGCGACCTCGAAAACAATAGGATATGTACCTTTCAATTGTTTTCAACTTGGATTTTGATATGAAATACTTGATTGATCATGAAGTATAAAACATGCCATTTCAGGCGTTAATGAGTTAAACAAAGAACGAAGGGAGAAAAGTGGACTTTTCATATGCTATGATACATATAGTTTACAAATATTTTTAAAAAGTAAATATTGACTCCTTTCCATATTTTTTATGACAATTTCTTAGACAATTTCTCTCAGTGAAGGTAGTAATTTTCTGAAATGATTATTGCAAAATAGTTGAGACTGTTTGTGTATTATAAGTAGCATTTTGAATCATAAAACAATAGTTAAACTTTGCAATTTCAGAATAGTGAGAAAAGCTAGGGTGGCAATGGGATGGGTATGGAGCTACGGAGAGAGGAAATTTAAAGGGGATGTAAGGTGGAGGTTAAAACTGTTTGACAGTATAGTAAAAGGAATTTTATTTTATGGAGTGGAGATATGGAGTTACAAAGAATGAAAGGAGGTGGAAGGGCTACAAGAAAAATATCTTAAGTGGATTTTAGGGCTGGAAAGAGTAACACCGGGGTATATAGTGAGAGAAGAGTTAAAAAGAAATAAATTGAGGGTGGAGGGCGGGAAGGTTTGAGGAAAAACTGGAGAAAGGAGGATGAGGGGAGTTGGGTATGAAATGCATGTTGGAGAAAAGGAAGGATGAAAGAGAGAATAATAGGAGTGAATGGACAAGAGAGAGTGTTGAGAGGGGGAATTATTTGTGGAGAGGAGGTTTGAGTGAGCAAGCTTTGAATGAATGGGGAGAGAATAAATGGGAGCGTTTGAGGGGGAGAGATATAGAAGTGGATGAACAAGAGAGAGGGGAGAAAGTGAGAGCGTCTAAGTCATGTGTGAATTATGGAAGGGTGAGTCGGGTGCCAATGTATACAGTGGCTCTCCTTTTATTTTAACTTTTCGAGTCAAGGAAGATGGCGGCTTCTTCCCTTATTTTACCGCTTCCCCTCATCCTCACCACTGGCAGTATGAGAGAATAAAAACAGAGAGGAGATATAGTGGCGTCCTTCTTCACCTGTATGCGTAAGCGCAAACACCAGTCCGCACTCTTTTGAACACTTTCAAATGACGAATGGTGGGGGAACGCACGAGGGGAAGAAGTTAACATATGGGACGAAACAAATTTAAAATAAAGGACGCAGTTAAAATAAGGGGAGGGCCACTGTATACAGTACTCCTTCCCTTATTCTAATTTTCCCCCCTCCCCCACTACTTAGATTTGAAGTCTCACTTTTGTCTCTTTTTCTTTTGTTGCGCATGCGCCGTTATTTGTATTTAGAAAATCCACACGTCAATACACGTCAGTGGGGAGAACGCATGAGAGGAAATATTAGAATAGGAGAATAGAAGGCCGCCATCTTGTCTGACTGGACAAATTAGAATAAGGGAAGGACTACTGTACGAATTTGTAACAGAAATGAGGGGAAACGATTGGTGAAAATAGCGAGGTGGAGATGTGGGAACGAGGAGAGGGGGAATAGGAACTGGATGGAGGAGGACGAGAGAAAGTTGTAGATTGTGCGAGAGGGAGAGAGAGAATGTTAAGCATTTAAGAAGCAACTGCGAGTATGTGAGGGAGAAAGGAGAAAGAGGTGTGAATGTTTTAAATGAGGATGGAGGGGAATCGGATAAATGGAGATAATAGAGCTAGTAAGAAGAGAGAGAGAGAGAGAGAGAGAGAGAGAGAGAGAGAGAGAGAGAGAGAGAGAGAGAGAGAGTCTTCGACGCAGGTGAATTATTTCGCCATTAATAGGAAAATATTAAAAATGTAAACATCGGGACAGTCATAAAAATTGAATTAGTTATTACGACCTGACGAAGACCTAATTAAGGTTGCATATTTTGGGATTCTCGTATTTGTGAATATATTATAATCGTCCCTAGAAAATAAGTATTTCCGAACACTTCAAAAAATAAAAAACTGGAAGCCAAAATGATAACATTTTTGAGAATGACCCATATAAACAAATTTTGAAAGGAAATATTGTAAGTTCTTTCGTGTAGAATCAACAAAATATGCACATATATCATTTGTTTTCCAGAAAATCGATGCTCAAACTATCCACGACTTTTTCGGACTCACATCCGATATACAAAAGAGTTCCGAAACGGGGTACATACTGTTTTACCAATCCAGGGATTGCAGTTAAGATTGGACAATCTAACGGATTGTCAAGATGACTCACGGAATACTTCGTTTCGATCGGTCGTTTGCGATCATCCGACATCGTCGCCAAGGATGTCAAAGACGCCAGCGCCAACGAGTTGCATAATGGTTAGAGCGTTATTAATTACCTCGTAAGTAGAGGTTTAGTGAAATTTTTACACAAAGACAGTATTTGTGCGTTCGATCTTGATCATCATCGTGGAACTTCCGAAATGGACGCGCCCCCCCTCCCCCCATCGACCCCTGATTTCCTGAGTGGCACTTTTGGCGTGCTTTTCTGTGCTACGAACGAATGAATGCGCGCAAAGAGCTTTCGTGTTAATCGTCAGAAAACCCATTCGTATTCCTCTGTGATCCACGAGTATGAAAGTTTGCGACGGAAAGTCGAAAGTGTGTACGAGCGTCCTTTTAAGAGAATACTTAAAATAAGGTCGAATGCGATTAACGGAGGGATCCACGCAAGTTATGCAAATTCATTTATCAAAAGTCATTCGATGGTCGAAAATCAAAATGCATTTAATTTTTTAATATTCCTTAGTTTTATCGCAATCAGATCTTCATTTTCAAATAAATCAGTATATTTTTCTATATTACTTTCGATTTTTATACATTTTATATGAATTAAATATTTTTTTATCCCATTACTTTTATATGAAAATTATTGGAGTCAAAATTACTCGAAATGTAGAATGACTGACGTTTATGGTACAAAAATATGAAGAGCTTCTACGTTCCTAAAGTTTTTCACGTCCAACTTATTAAAATTTTAACACTAACGAACTAAACCTTTTGTTCCGATCTATTCAATATCTTTTAAAAAATTTTATTGTTTTTACATTTTGCCAGAATAGTGAATAAGTACAAACTGCTGCCTCAGCATACCTTTTTTTGTATAAACTGTAAATGAAATATGAATGGAATGGAGAAAATGGTAACGATCAATGGTAAGTCCTAATTGTGTATTATATTCGATTAATAACTCGACCATCCAACGAATTTTGAATGAAAATGAATGCGTGCACGGTGGGATCCAGTTCCGATTTTCGTGAAATCAGTGAATGCTGTTTATTAAGGTAAAAGTACCAATCGTTAAATTTACCCAACTTATGAAACAGTGTATAATTGTGGTAAAAATTTGAAATTGAAATATATTTTTAGAATATTTAACACTGCAAAGACGTTAGTCCTTTAAGCTCTGGTCGAAAGTGGAATAAGGTTTTTGATATGTGTATATTTGCATGCTTTTCTTGTTTTGCATTTTAAAAAAATTCGAGCTATTAAATAGCTCGTTTATTATGAAATATTTTAAATTATTGAATTGTTGAAAAACCTTGGTCTTTTTGCGCATGTCCCAGTTTGTGAATCACATCGCTTGTTGTTGAATACTTTCTTATACATAAGCATATATATTTTTTTACATGTATAGCGTAGGTTGACATTTCTTTATAGTAAAATTTACAAATCTTGCATATACACTCAACAATATACAATAGCAATCATAATTATTGTTATGTAAATGAAAATGTTTATATCGTGTAAACGATTTATCGACATGTACTATATTACGATTTTAGAGTAGCAGTATCATTTAATTGCCCGGGAGAAAATGGATTATATACAATTATATATAATTATATACAATTTTTGATAGAATTATATATAATAATATATAAATATGTTTGTTTATATACGATTATATATTAGTTATCCTGGTATTTTCGTTATATAAACATATAAAATTATATATTATTATATATGATTGTATCTAAATTTACATATAATTATATATAATTGTATATAATCCATTTTTCCCGGGTGCTTTTTAAATTTGGTGTTTTTTTTTGAAA
Organism: Trichopria drosophilae; assembly: GCA_030407085.1. Classification (NCBI taxonomy): domain Eukaryota; kingdom Metazoa; phylum Arthropoda; class Insecta; order Hymenoptera; family Diapriidae; genus Trichopria; species Trichopria drosophilae. Next base: position 188,011,516 of record CM059583.1, on the reverse strand, counting down.
TTATTATTCCAAGATGGTAAAAGTTGATAAACTAAATCGCATTAATATCTTTTTTGCATCGAATAAAACTTACATCGAACGTTACATTCTGAATTGAAGATATTAGTGACAGATTTTGTTCAAGCTTTTAAGTAATGTTAATGATTTTAAAACTTTTCAAGAATGCTACCAGCTGCTGAGTTATTTGTCTACATTTCTTGTTTACATCTATTAAAGTGTAATTTATCACCCCCGAAAGAATATGGTACAATAAAAAAACGTGAGCATTCAAATGGAAAGAATATGTTATTGCCTGTTTCAAAATTGGGACATTCTGTCCGAAGCTAAGGTGTGTAGAAACTGTTTCATAATGGGTAAAAATTAGTTATCCTGGTATTTTCGTTATATAATTAATTTTAAACTAATGTTACATTGAAATGAGAAAATTCTTTTTGACCTTTTATAAAACTAAAGTGTCGAATTTATAAATATGGTGATGTCTTAGAACCAAAAGTATTTGTTTCCCCAGATAAGATTTTCAAAAAATATTATTTCACCTTTAAGTATTTTTCAAATTCATGTAATCATGAACGTTAGTGTGGTTTAAAACTTTTTTTTTAATTGTTATTCCGTTAATTTCTTTCAAAAGAATGTCATTTTTTTCAAGTTCTAGATGTCGCTAATTGTCGCTAAAATTTTTGAAATTCGTTAGGTTCTAAAAAATGTGTATTTAATGAGTCGTCTGGCGTTAAAAACATTTCAACGTGACGTAACATAGTGTTTCAAAACTGTTCTTTTAGAGTCTGTAATAAAAATTGCAATAACTTTAAGAAAAAAAATAGCTCAATTTTTTATAAAAAAAAGAAATTTTTTAAATATTGTTCAGCATAAATGATTTTTCGTAATCACCACAAAGTGTCAGGGTATATGTGAACGTTTTAAATTTCAATATTCAACATGGTGGGCATTAAAATGGCGTCGAAAAATTTGTGTTATAACGTAGACAAAACGAGTTGTTTGGAGCAAATAAAATATTTTATTTCATCTTGATGATAGTATTTACTCTTAGGATTTTGAGATCGTTTATTATAAATCTGACACTAACAAATTTCAAAATGGAAGATCTAAAATGGCGAGATGGAAATATTAAAAGTTTATTACACAAAAATTGTAATATAAAAAAAAAAGTACACAAAAATAACTACAATAATACGAATATATTACAGTTAGGAAAAATTCACCTATTATTGCCAAAATTCCGTAATATTGAATATTATACGACATTTTTTAGCTCAAAACTCGCAACAGGGATATTTTAAACGTTCACACATACTCTGATAATGTATGAAGAATAAAAAAAATAATTTATGGAGAACAATATTTAAAAAATCTCATTTGTTTTTGTAAAAAGTAGTTATGTTTTCTTTTTCTTCTTAAAGTTATTTCAATTTTGATTACAGAATCTGAAAGAGCAGTTTTGAAACATTATTTTACGTCATGTTGAAATGTCAGACATTTTTTTAGAACATTTTCGGATTTCAGACAATCACATAAAAGAAATTGACGGGGTAGAACTTGAAAAAAAAAATTTAGAAAATTGTCCCAAACATATAAAATTTGTATCTTACGTTTGAGCTAATGAAACTTTGTGAAAAAATAAGAAATTCTTTTGGAAAATACCCAACCGTATTAATTTCGAGTACGCTCTAAACGATAGAGTGGTTTAAAAATGTCAAAAAATTGATTTTTAATTGATGAGTAACATTTAACAATTGTTTATTTAATAAAAAAATTTGAGTGGAAGGGATTTTTTTTACTGTAGCAAATATGCACAAAATTGCACAAAATATCTAAACTTTTCAACCAGCTTTAGTTTTTTATCGTACGATTTTTATTAACAAAATGGCGGCCAAAAAACGAAAGCTAAAAATCAAACTTTAATTTAATTTCTGTTTTTGACGTTTTTTTCATTGGAATCGTGTAAATTATTCAATTATTTCAGTAAAAATGTAAGTAAATGTAATTTTTCTTTTTTAAATAACTATAAAAAGGGTTAAATTTGAACAATAATGTTTTTAAGTGTTTAAAAGTCGTTTTTTACGGTTTCTCATCATTATTTCAGTAGGAACTAATGTAATAATCTGAATATCATTGATTTTTGAAATATTGGTTTGCATTTTTATATTTTCAAAATAAATTTTCAAAGTGAATCAAGTAAATCTAATAATTTTTCAATTTCCACCTCTTAGCCGTTGAAATTTTTTTTAATATTTTTTAAATTTTTTCAATCTTTTTTTTATGTTTTTTTTACTGTTTTTTTTTCATTAGGAACTTTTATTATAGTTTAGTGATGTATAAAATGCATTTCTAAATATTTTCACCATTAGATGAATACATGACAGTATAGAAAAAAATATTACATTTAAGTACATTTTTATTGAAACAATTCAATAATTTACATGATTCTAAAGAAAAAATGTCGAGAACAGTAGTGAATTTATAGTTTGGTTTTGTAGCTTTCGTTTTTTGGTCGCCATTTTGTTAAAAAAAATCGTGCGATAAAAAACCAAAGCTGGTTGAAAAGTTTAAATGTTTTGTGCAATTTTTTGCATATTTGCGACAGTAAAAAAAATGTCCTTCCCGCTCAAATTTTTGATTAAATAAAAATTTGTCATAAAAAAATTGTATTTTTTTTTGAAATTGTTAATAAATAATTCAAAATCAAATTTTTGAAACTTTTAAACTATTCCATCGTGTAGAGCGTACCCGAAAATAGTAGGGTTGGGTATTTTCCAAAAGATAGTCTAACTTTTTCATTAAGTTTCCTCAGCTCAAACGTAAGATACAAATTACGCCTTTTTGAGACTTAATGGGTTAAACCACCGTAGTAATTACATTAAATTTATTTATATAGAAACAAGAGAATATATTAAAAGTATAAGAACAAAAAAAAGTGACGATCAATTCGAATTTAATTATAATGATCAGTAACGCATTTTTTGGTGATTTACTCAAGAATTCTAATAATCGTGTAATGGGTACTTTTATCTTAATCAGACGAGGTAATAGATGCTATTGTCTACGTAAGGCATATTTATTGTAATTATACTTCAGAACTAGTCCATGTCGAAATAAAGAAAATGATCAGGGTTCAATTTCACTCGTAACTCTGCAATATTTGTGTTGGGAGACATTGTAAAATTCTATCGAACTGTAAAAACTGCGACTGAGAATAAAAACTATTGTTATGAATGGGTCAATTAAAGTCTTTAAGGTTTGTATTATTATCCTTATTTCGTTTAAATATTATATCATATTGCTGTTTTTCTACAGTCAACACATTCTTCCTCGATTTTTTGTATTTATAATTATTATTTTGAGTGGTGCAACCAAATCACGCGATTAACCCTTTCAAGCACGGTGGTCCCTCTCCCTTTCTGCCAGATAAATTCCTAAAAATTCAATTTTAAGCTATTTAAAAATATTAGTTGATTTTTCTAGTAGTTAAGGTAATTGTTTATAATATTATACCACTAATATTCAAATTTCATTTGTAATAAACAAACACTAAAAAATGCAGTTTTTTTTAAATGCCATTTAATCGTTATCTATTTACATTTCAATTTATTTAAAAATACAACGAAAATCAACTGCAGACGTTTAAATAGTTTGTAAAATAACAAACAGGAAACTAAACATTTTGCTGCTCTTCTTCTGTATTGTCTGTGACAGGAATCAATTCTTCTTCTTCTTCTTCTTCTTAAAAATTATTGTCAATATTGGTGCAATTCTTCCCTGCATAATATTAAGGGGAGGGTGCGCCCAAAAACTCAGCTCTATGAAATACAACTTTAAAAAATTTGAAAAAATGATTTTTTTAGTAATGTTTGACGTGGAAGTCAGTGGTGCTAGAATAAAAAAGTTTTTTAGCCCATAAAAAATTAATTTTTTGAAACCCATCCGTAATTATTTAGAAAATGTATTTTTACGTTAATCATAATTTTTTTTTAATTTTTAAATTAATTTAGAAAAATGTAGAAGCATTTTTTCGAAAAAGTAAATTTTTTTTCGCGCTACTATGTAGGTGTCGGGAAAATTAATTCTAGAGCAATTTTTAACGTGGAATTTAGTGGTACTAGAATAAAAAATGTAAACATTGTTTTTGACCATTAAAAAAATTGTTTTCTTCCATAACAAAATTATTTTTTCGAAAAAAATGAAATATTTTAAAATCCGTATAATTTAGAAAATGTGTTTTTATGTTCACTCTAATTTTGTTGAACTTTTAAATTAATTTAGAAACATGTAGAAGCATTTTTTTTCAAAAACGCAACTTTTTTTTCGCCGTAAAATTTTCGACACAAGCATAACTTTTCCACTTTTTATTTTTACACTACTGTTTTCCTCGTCAGAAATAATTTTTTCATATTTTTTAAAGGTGTATTTCGTAGAGCTGATTTGATTGGTGTACCCTCTCCTTAACAGGCAAGATTGCCGGCACACGAATTTCCACAATCAGTTTTGCAATGGCAGAAAATTAAGTTCAAAATGCTTGGTGCTAAATTTAAAAAAAAAAGTTAAATCGAATTAGATATCAACTGTTGCTTTTTTTTATTGTTTAAACCATTTTTATGCCATCAGTTGATTTTCTTTGTATTTTTAAATAAAATAAAATGTACATAGATATAAATTAAATTACATTTTTCTGATTAACGGGTTTTAACTCAATATATTAAAAATTGCCATGAAACTCCAGGAGACGAGATGGGTATCGACGTCCCTTGGGCACCAGGTATCTCTGTGACCTTCGCCGTCGTCAGAAGCGTATCCAGCGACCCTGAAACCCCCCGAGTATAGAGAAATTGAACTTGTTTCTGTCAAGATCTACGAAATAAACAAAATTTTAAATGCTGACAATTTTAAATGTAATTGTAAAATGTATGTTTTTAATGCACAAATGCAATTTTTAATTTCCTTCTTATCAATTTAGTTCACAAAGTTAATAAACAGCCTCAAGAATCGAAAAAAACCGCATCCAATTCGTCTTACTGCGCTTTGGAAATTTTGGAAGATTCTGAGCTTCATTTCTTCGACTATATATTCTAATAAATGTTCGAATTTAAAACACAAAATGTCAATAAATATTTATTTTATTGATTTTGAACGTTATTTATATCTTATTTCTTTGCCAACGATTCTATAAAATGATTACATTTCGCAAACAAAATATATTTTACTCTTTAATGAAAGTAGAGCGAAATAATCATATATTTAGGGGTAAATTCGGTCACTGCATAAAGGTACTTAAATAATTTTATACAATATATAATAATTTTTTCAGGTTATAATATGAAACAGGAAACGTTAGAATTATATATTTTGAGTATCAATATTTGTTCGTATCTTTTACCCACAGTTTTTTTGAACGTGAAAATTTGAGCGTAATAACATAGTTTTATGGTATATTTATTCCACGACGGCCACAGGACATAAGACTTGAAGCGTTGGATATCCCACATTGTGAATGGTAAGCTATTTTATATCCTGAAAATAAAAAAATCAAATTTCATCGAAAAATATTGCATTCGATTACACTACCGGTTAAAAGTTAGTGAACGCTCTGAATTTTCCAACTCGTCAAATAACGTGTCATACCACCGAATCCTTTGAGATATTCAAAAAAATTTTTAAGTACAGGAATGAAGCTTTCAATTGGTGCATACAGTTTTACATCAGACGTTATTTTGTCTTAGTTGTTGTATTTTCAAAATGTCGAATTTTGTAACTTTTTTCTTCCAACTTTTATCTTTCACCGGATGATTAATAAATTTTTCTGGATATTGGCAATTGTTTTGTAAATACTACAAATCAAGACCTTGAAATTCATTTTTTATAAAAGTCGCCACGATTTTTTGTTGCAAAGATATGATTTTTTGAAAATATCGGCATCGTGGCTCAGGCGGTTAACGTACTGGACTAGAAGTCGTAGGTCGAGAGTTCGATCCCCGTCCGGTGAACAATTTTTCGATTTCGTTTTCAAGCAGCAGCTCGCTGTTGGTAAGACGAGCCACGTTGTTTGTTTACGTTTCGAAAATATTGTTTATCTGGCGGAAATCGCCTCATGACCGCTGCTGTACTTGGTGTAGGTTTATGCAGTTCCTACATTTCATACACAAATGTGAAGTATGGCGCCATCTTCTAAAGTCAATCTGCAGCTCTCGCAAAAATCTCACAATTAATATGGCAAAAACATAGTGAAAAAAACTTTACCCGTTGAGTGAGAATTCTTTGAAAAAAGGCCAAAAGTTCGTGAACGTGCAGTTTGTTCATGTTTCCCGAATCGGAATGATACGATTCCTTAAAGATGATGCAACATATTAAATTTTATAAAGAATACACTTTTTAAATGTGAACTGCGATTCCAAACTCCAAAATGTACCAAGCGGAAATGACGTAAATAACTCAGGTAAGCATTAACCTGTCACGTTTTGTGTTATTATTATGTTAGTATTTATCGACCACATACAATATTTATATTATATAATATAATTGAAAGCTTTATTCCTGTACTTAAAAAGATTTCGTTTGCGTTTTTTGAATCTCAAATGATTCGGTGGTACGACACGTTATTTGACGAATTGGAAAATTCAGAGCATTCACTAACTTTTGGCCGGTAGTGTACATACTGAAGTACATTTATAGGTTCCGTTTAAAAGTCGAGAAGCTTTTCTTAGTGTTTACTCAAGGGTATTGTTTCAGCGAGCTGAAGGAACGAGGTAAATATGGAAGCAGGTTCTGTGTCTAAATATCACATGTCAAAATATTACGTCAAAATTATACACGTCACAATATCACAAACGTAAATGTCGCACGTCAAAATATTCCACGTAAAAATATCAAATAAGACAATATCACCGTCAAAATATTACTGAGCGCAAATTTATGAATGAACAAACGACAATACCTAACCTAATTTAACCCTTTAACGCCGGGACGGACACTTTTTTTCGTTCATTTTCAACTTTAATTTTCTTGACGATTAAGAGTGTAAAAAGTCCTTCAGGAACCATTTCTTATGTATCTTGACCTCGCTCTTTCAGAAAAGTTACAGCCATTTTTTTAAAGAAAAATCGAAATTTTTGACAAATTTTCTTTCGGAAATGAATTTTATTTTCATATAGCAGGTTACCAGAGCACTGTTTCACCTGAAAATATCGCTTCCGCAATATCTGAGCTTGAAAATGGCGAAACGTACTTATCAAAATTTAAAGATGGCGGCTCAAAAATGTGGGCGGAAGAATTTTTTCCCCACAAAAATTAATAATCTGTGTATCCTTATTTTGTTCAATATTCTATTTGTATGACGTTGAGTATGTAAACATTTCTCGGGTCGCTCATAATGAATCTGCAATCAGATTTAAAAAATTCAAACTGGCTGACGATGTTTTCAAAATTGTTCGGAATGTTGTGAAACTGATTACTCGGGGGTTTTTGGTGTCGCTAAAAACGAATCTGAAGTCAGATTTCAAAAATTCAGAATGACCGACAAGAAAATTGTCAAAAATTTCGATTTTTCTATCAAATAATGGCTGTAAATTTTTGAAAATTCATTTTCTTGGAATGTTGATTGCAGACTCTGAAATAGCGAGGTCAAAAACATAGGAAATGGTTCCTGAAGGATGTTTTATATTCTTAATCGCCGAGGAAATTAAAGTTGAAAAAATGAACGAAAAAAAGTGTCCGTCCTGGCGTTAAAGGGTTAAGCTAAGTAAATTTGAAGCGTTATAATAGATGTACAAAGGAACACAAAAAAGATGGTACATCTATGCCATATGTAAAAGTTATATTCAAAATAGATTAAAAAGAGAAAATATTAGACTGGGTTTTAAACCAATCAAGTACGAATTTAGGATAAATTGCCTATAACTAAAAACGGCTTTGTAATTTGTCAAATTCATTGCCTACACCTTGACAATTTTTGCATTGGTTAGATTGATAAAAGATTAGAAATAAGAAAAAGGAAACATACAAAGGATATTAAAGTTTGTTTAGAAAAAAGACCTTTCAAAAAACTCACCAGTGTCCATATAACAAGACCTCGGTGAGAGCAATCGCTCTGTAAATTCTGCGAAGAAGAACTAATGAACGTAAGACAAGCATCAGAATCTCTAAGATGTTTAAACCTACACATATTTAGACTAAATGACCTTATGAAGGAAAGGGAAAAACAATCTCCAACTTAATCTCACTAAAACTAAGGCTATAATACTAGGATCACCCTCCAACATACGAACTATAACTGGAACAAAACTTCCAAATATTGTTGTGGACAACCAGATCATTTCCACTGCCAAAGAAGTCACAAACTTGGGATTAATACTCGACTCTTCCCTCACGGGGAATTCCCATATTAATAAAATTTCTAAGCGAGTCAATTTTCTGCTTTACAGTCTTAAATATAATAAAAACGCACTATCGACCTTATTATAATTCCTTCGCTCTCACTCCCACCAGGCTTGGGAACTCTCTTCCCAACTATGTCAAAGAATCATTCACTCTCTCAACTTTTAAATTATCTCTTTTCCAATTTCTGGAAAATCAAGCTAACGAGATTCCTAAATAATAAATAATTTAAAATTTGAGTTGGTTTGGTCACACAGACCGAAAACCTGAGTGCTTGGGTAGTCCCTTTGCACTCCTCCTATGACCTCCTGCTATGTGGCACGGCGCATAGCCATCCAGACCGCGGCCATGGTCGCAGCCACCATGGAGGTGATATCCTGCCTTGTCAGTGCAGGTTTACCCGTCCCTTCCACTCTATGTCGAGTGGTGGAATGGCATTCACAAAGAATGTGTTCGGCGGTTTCTACCGCCTCTCCACAGTACCTACAGGCCGTCGAGTCTGACAGTCCTATTTTGTCGAGATGTCCCCGGAGATCCCCGTGCCCAGTGATCATTGCCACCAGATCTTTGGCCACCGATCTTTTGGCATTCAGGAATACCGGTTTCCATCTGCAGGGCCAGCTGTCGCCAATAAAGAGTTTGGCTTGCCTGCATCCCGGTGTGGAACCCCATATCCTTTGGTGTTCGAGCTCAACCTTCGTCCGGAATGCTTCCCGAGCGAGGTTTTTGCACACGCCCACCACGGGTGCGGGGCCAATGAAATTCTTTTTTGCTGCCAGTTTGGCTAGCTTATCTGCAATCACGTTGCCTTTGAATCCACATTGGCTTGGGATCCAGCGCAGCATGACGTGGGTTTTCGCAGCTAGTCTATTCAGGGACTGGTAGCAGTCCCTGACTAGTCCTGACCTTGTGCTAAAGTTGTTGAGGGCCTGTAAGGCTCCCCTGCTATCAGAAAAAATGGTGGTATTATTACCGTTATCCTTATTTAGCGCTCTATAGGAACACTGAATGATAGCCATTAATTCTACTTGCAAAACAGTGGTGTAGGCTCCCAAGGGGTATGTGGACCTTTTTCCACTTCTTCCTCTGTATACCCCTGCTCCACTCCCCCGCGCCCCAACTGACCCATCTGTGAACTAGTTGTTGCCGTTGAGTAGTATCGCATGGTTGCTTTTTCAGTCTTCTCTGGTCGGGAGACTGATTTTGTATTTTTTGTCAAAAAGATAGCAGGGTGACGTGCGATCTGCGATCTCGTCTAAGACGCTACCACGAAAGTAGGCATCCAGTGGTCCTGTTCTTTTGACAGAGCTCCTGTACCCACTCTTTGCTTTGATCCTGCGCAAGGCCTTTGCGGCTTCGGCTTTCAAAGTTATGTGAAAGGATTCTATATCCAGGAGAACACCTAGTGCCGCCGTGGGGGTTGACCTGGCAGCGCCCGTGATACTCCTGAGTATGAGCCCTCTCACTTTCTCTAGGTCCTTGACAGATGTAGTCATAGTGGACCTGTTCCACCAGGCCAGTGAAGCATAGGTTAACCTTGGCTTCAGTATAGCCTCGTATATCCATAACATAGTAGCCGGCTTGAGGCCCCAGCTACTGCCTATGGTTCATCTCATTAGCCATAGGGAAGCTGTAACTCCGGCACATCTGTCTTTCAGATGTTTCTTCCAGCTAAGCTTGCTGTCTAGAGTCACCCCGAGGTATTTGGCTGTTTTCGCGTACTCTAGTCTGTGTCCAGACAGAGTGAGCGGACAGACACGGTCCCATTTGTAGCTTCTGGTGAACACCAGCATCTCTATTTTCCTAGGATTAATAGAGAGCCCCGTTTCCTGACACCAGTGCTCCACAAATGTAAGTGCACGCTGCATTAAACTTGTCAGCGGACTCAAGAACGGCCCCCTGGCAATTATCAGAGCGTCGTCCGCATATCCCGTGACGTGTAGTCCAAGCTTCATGATTCCAACCAGGAGTTCATTCATCACCACATTCCATAGTAGTGGCGAAAGAACCCCTCCTTGTGGACATCCGGAGTCAACATAGCCCCGGATTTTCTTATCACCCTTCTCCGCTCGCAGACTACGATTCGCCAGCATGTGGTCCACCCAGTCCACGATTGGTTCCGGTGTGTTGTGCGTCCTGAGGGCTCTCCTTATCACTCCTCGCGCGGTGTGATTGAAGGCCCCCTCAATGTCCAGCAGAACGCCCACTGCGAAGCCCCTGTTCTCCAGCTGGGTCTCAATCAGTGAGACAGCCTGATGCAGTGCCGTCTCAGTGGAGAGACCCGTACATTTTTCTAAGAGCTACAAGTCTATTGAGGTACTTTTTAAAAAAATAATTGTATAGGTATGCGAAAATACAGGAAATAGAATTTTTTTTTAGAAATTAGAAATTTGACCTTGGATTTGAAGGTCAAGAATAAACTTTTTAAGGACGGGACTATTTTTTCCCTATTCGATATTTCAAGAAATTTTAAATGCATTTTGATTTTTTGTCTACATCGTCTGCATCCCGAGATATTTGATTTCTCGCAAGATCGGCTCAAATTTCCTATAGTGTGACATTAGGCTGATTGGTCTAAAGTCCTTGGGCGATTCATAACCGCATCTCCCTGCTTTAGGTAGGAAAACCACCTTAACACCCTGCCATGCACTAGGCGCATGGCCCAGAATGAGACTAGCTGTAGTTAGTCTCATAAGTGGTCCTATGATCATATCGCCAGCTCTTTAAAGAAGAGCTGGATAAAATCCATCTAGCCCCGGTGGCTTATATGGACTAAAGCAGTGTATGGCCCACCTTATCCTCACGGGGATGACGATTTCCCGAGCGATTCGGCGTCCAAGTTCTCTGCGGGCTTCGGACATCCCACCTCCCGTGCCGGGAACGGCTCGGTTCAGGTCTTCGTCTCCCCCCTTCCCACTCCCAGACCTATAAATGCCCAGGCTTGGGGATAATTCCTCTTCCTGGCTAACCTGAAAAGCTTTTTAGTGTTAACCTTCTTAGCCTGCAGGCTGCGGTTCCACCAGGTCAGCCGCCTGTCCCTGACAGGGGTTTCCTGGCAGTTTCACTCGAAGGCATATTTAATGCCTGCGCTGAACGTCTTGGCTACTTCCTCTAGTGCCAGAGGATTCTTGATCTTAGCCCTTGGCACATCCTCCAGGACTACACATAGGTCTCTTTTGAAACCCTCCCAGTCTGTGCGTCTGGGGTTTCTAATAAATTTCATATTGGCTCCTACATCAGCCGCCAGATGAAATGCAATCGTCATGTGACCCGACAGTGACGGATCATCTTTAACCCTCCAATCTTTAATCCTATGGAGGAGGCTACTGCTGCAGAGTGTGAGGTCCAGGACTTCAGCTCTGATAGCGTTGCGAAAGGTTGGGGTGCTGCCGGTGTTGCGGATATCCAGGTCGGTGGTGACCAGATATTCCAGCAGCGCCTGTACTCTTTCGTTAATGTCGGTACTGCCCCATATCTGATGGCGTGAATTAGCGTCACAGCCTATCAGTAGGGGGAGCCCCTTCAGCCTGCAATGATCCACCAGTTTCCTTACCTCCCTTGGGGGATTATCAGGCCCATCATATGGGGAGTAAGCTGAGGCCACTGCTGTTTCCCCCAACTCATTTGTGTTGATCGTTATCACCATTAGGTCTTCATTACTCAGATCCATCAGTGGAACTGCATCGATTCCCTTGGTGAGAATACAGGCCCTGGGTTTGACCGGCCCTGTTTTGCTAAAACAGTGGAAGGCCCCCAGCCCCCTAATGGCATTTTTGACAATCCAAGGTTCTTGGATTAGTGCTATGCCTGTGTGCGTCACAGCCATGCTCCTCTGTAAACAAGCAGAGGCGCCCTTGCTGTGGTGCAAGTTAATCTGGGTAAACTGAAGTTGCCCGGACGCCATTGTGAAACGTCGCGCCTCTTCTTTTACCATGATGGGCCCTTACTGGCCGGTGCCTCCGGTAACCTTGAATGACACCCGGGTACACCGGTAGTAAGGCCGATTATCAAGGGCCGCGAGCGCCATTGCTTGGGCTTCCGGAATCTGGACAACCAGCAGCATTTTTGTGCCGCCTTGCTGCCCAGATGCTGGAGCCTTGGCTGAAGGCGCCGGCTGACGGATAACGCTCCAGCATGACGTCTTCAACGAGGGGTTGTACTCACTCAGACGCCGAAGTATTACCGCCGGGATCCTCTGGTTCATCTGGGATCCAGGCTGTAGCCTTCAGCATCTTTTGGAGGAGTTCAACCCGCCCGGTCCTGATCTTTGGACCCTTCCAGGGGCCCCCCGCGGCCGTAAGTTCAGCCATGAGACGGTCCCTGGTTGCCAGGTTCGCCGGGATGAACGTGATGGCCCCGGCCTTGCAAAAGGAGGCATCGATCTTCGGCCATTGCTCCTCTGGCAGCTCTTCAGCATGCCTCGAGAAGACCCGGCAGAAGGAATCGAGATGCTCCTTTGTCAGCTCGGCATCGGGGTAATCCTCATTCACCACGACGAGAGTAAGGGGGTTCGCCCGCTGGGCGGCAGTGAGACCCGAACCCATGGCCCTGTGTCGCTGGGAGGACACCGACGGTTGGACGTTCAGCCTGGTATCCAGTAGGCGTCCCGGCCGCCGAAGCGTCCGTTTCGACCTCCATGGTCTCCAAGCCGTCTGTCGGTTTTTTGTGTGGATTTGTAATGGTGTCGTTCATTTGCTTCCCACGAGTAGCTAGGGAAGTAATCTTCCCCTCGACAGAGCCCCGCATGCCGAGGTGAGGCTTAATACGAGGGATGGCGCCTGGTGCCCCAAGGGACCGTTTTACGACACCTTCATAACCCCCGGTGCCAAGACATTCGGGTCATGGCCCGAATGACAAGTCGATCCCCGATAGTTTGTCGGTTTCCGGTACGGTGTCCTACACATCTTCCGACTTTGGGGCTGTCTCTTCTTAGTTGGACCCGCCCCTCTACCCCGCGATGCGGGGTTAAATCCCAACTACCTACCGAGCTGAAATGTGCCTACCGGGCAGTCACAGACGCACCGGATGGGTTGGGTTCGCAACCTGAGATCGGCCACTAGTGAGTGTCATAGACCCCATGTTGCCTAGGTGACCCTCCAATGTCACAGCCCTTGGAAGGACTTGTGAAGATGCCTCCACTCCTGTGACGCCTAGGATCGGACACGTGAAACCGTGTCATAGTACCCAGGATTACCTTCGGACCTCTGAGGTCGGACCCCTGCAGGGGTCATAGTCCTCGGGGAGCCCGATAATGGACTGGAAGCCCACAACAGTGGTCTTCACTGGTAGATTTATCGAGAGGCGAGCGGCGGCTCACAAGCTCCCCCACCAACGACAAGGTCCTGAGACAGCTAGGGGGAGAGATTCCTAAAAGTAAGTTAAGAAGTTCTTAAATAATAAATAAGAACTCGTCTTATTCAACACACATAAAAACCGGTATAATAAATATGTTAGTTGACCGGGCTGTATTATTGTTAGACAAAAAATTTCACGAATTCGTTGTTGACTTCCTATAGTTACTTCTTGTTGCCGGGTCGTAAGCCTGATGGATGTTGAAGGACTGCAGGACACGGTTGTAGTTACGGTTGCCTACCTCACGGGCGGCAATACCGTGTTTACGGTAACCTCTCCTTAGTTCTAATGTCCGGTGATATGGCTCGTCTTGCTGACAGAAGAACAACCGTTGGACAGCTGTTGTCCGTCTGTTTTGTGGTTGGTTTGCCGCTGGACCTCGTTTTCGGTGTTGGATGCTGCAAAAATGAAAGGTTATTATTTGAGTCCTGAAAAGGACTGTTAATTCCCAACGTTGAGTCCCTATCTGGCTGCAGTTGACAAAATTGAGGATCGCCGGATGACTGTGGTACAACCGTTGGAAGCTGGAGGCTGGTAGTTACGTCCTATGATTATCTGCTGTTGCAACCTTGGAAGTTCGAAACCAGTAGATAAGATCTCTGCCCTATAGTTGTCCACTGCGTTTGTCCTGTGTCGAGATTCGTCCTTATTTGCCTGTATAGTAATATTCGCCAACGTAGAATCGACTCGTATTTATACCTTGGACGCGTACTTCACTCTGCTTTAATTGGATGGTGCCCTTTGAGTGGGGTTTCCTCGCATGTAACGTTTATCACAAAAACCTCTGTAAGATCGTATATCTTACGAGCCGATCCCGGACCACCTCTATCGGCCCGGATATCAACAGTTCGGCTTTGTCTCACCGACCGATAAGGTCGCGTAAATCGACTACCCGGTCGATTTCGGTCGGTCGTATACGACACGGGCGCGGTCGTGATGGTTAAATGATTGCGACGGAATATAAGTTTGGTAAATTCTTTTGAACTTAAATTTTTCTCTAAAGGCTCGGGACGGCAGGGCGGGTGTTTACCAACACCTCGATTTTACCGGGCCAACTTATTTCCTGTGCCCGTATTCTGTAAGTCGGTATTACGAATAACGTCGACGTTACTGTCGATAACGACAATATCCTGGACCATGGTTGGTTGGAATTGTCATAACGTCGACGTTATTCGTAATGACGAGTTACAGAATACGGGCACTGGCAACTTTTTTTCGTATTTATTTTTAAATACGCAAACAAGTGCTCGATCGTTGCAACCACTTTCCGAAAATTTAAATTTTCAATTGGACCGTTGCAACCACTTTCTAACGAAACTTCTTATTTTCACTTTATTTTCACTTTATTTTCACTTTATTTTCACTTTAGGGGACGCGAAGCTAAAAATCACTAAAATATATTTCACTTAAAATTCCCGGCGAGTTCCGCCGAACTCGTAACGACTCCTCTCGAAATGAAAATTCACTTTTCAATTTTTACGAATTGGGAAGTCAAAATAGACGTCCCCACCAGGTCTCATATCTCCCACAGTCCACCCCAGTAAGAAGCCAACCCTAGAGTCTACCCACGAAAACCAGGTCATGCCAAAACGATCCAGACCTAGATCAGATCTGTTCGGAAGAGCCGAGGTTGATGAGGCAGGGGGTAACCAGAGGGTCACCAGGCGCCAACTCCATTACTCAGCAGAGGTGACAGTTCCAAGCTTAGAGGAGAGGAGGATGGAAAGGGTGATTGATGATTAACCCGCTGGAAGGTCACAGGAGCTGCAAGATGTGATAGAGGTGCATGAGGCAGGAGACCGTCCAACAAGAGGCCGCATCCAGGTGGTTGATTACCTGGATAGGAAGATTTGCAGGCCCCCTCCTTCACTGGCAAGAGAGCTACAGCTGTGGGCACAGGATAACTGGGCTCATCTTGTTGCCCCCCCCCCCGCAGCAAACTTGGTTCCAAATTTCTTTGTTGCATGTCTCCCAGATTCCCTGAGCAATGAAGAGTACTCGCGTCGACTAATGATCGCAGCAAACAACCTGGCCATGTCACAGCTGAGGGCAACTATGGGCCCTGCAGGATCCACCACAGGTGCTGCGCCCAAGAAATGTCCCATCCCCTACCCTGCGGTGCTGGATGACAATCACTCGCAGAAGATTGCAGATGGAGTAACAAGCTTGACTGGGTCCCTTCAACAAATGACGAAATCATTGAGGGAGTCCATTGTAATTCTTCAGCGGAACATAGACCGACAAGGACAGGCTGCCCGGGCAGTAACAGTTGATAGTACTAATCGCTTCAAGGCTTCTGCTGTGGAACTTCTGGCCCAATTACACAGGATTTCTACTGCAGCCAAGGAGCGAACCACTCCACTCCCTGTTCCCCGTTCAGTTGCCAGCTCGCCAATGCCTCCACCCATAGGTGATCCGAGTCAACCAGGCTGCTCAAGGCAACCCGATCCATTGATGCCACCTCCGCGAAACCCGAAATCTTATTCCAGTTCTAGAGGACGTAGAGGAAAATAGTTTAATCAACGATATAAAGAAAACCAAGTAGGCGTGTCAATGGAAGGCAAAGAAAATCATCTTTTTGAGGAAACAGAGTTGGTTCCATTGAGCATTGTTACCGCTAACATCCTTAAGGAGTTGTCCAACTTTGACTCCTCAGCTGTGGATGATGTAATAGGGTTTTCTAACAAGCGTTCTCACTCTATGTCCCCACCAGGGAACACCTGTTTTTCAGATTATGTGGTTTATTTAAACCACATAAATTTTATTTTTTTTTGGATAATGGAGAATTTGTCCTCCCATAATGAATGGCGCCTGGTTCATTGTTTCCGGTTTCAACCACCGAATCCAGGTGTTATAGTGGTAAATTTTAACTAATCCGATCAAGTGCGGAATGAACCTTTGGTACCAGTTATTTTTTGTTGCATCTTGTCTCCTGGTAACTTGGTTGAAAAAATACCAAGGTGAAAGTCTCGAGGCTAAAGACCACATTGATTGGACCTTGAGAGTTCTAGAGGACAACTTGAATAATGAGCAACCAGCGCGGAGGGTCAAGTAGGTCCATCGTATGTAACCTGACAACAAAGTTGTTTAAAAAATATCATAAATATTTTTAAACAGTTGCATTTAATTAAAACATAGTCTAGGTATACAGGAATTGATCTTGTATCTTTAAAGAAATAGAAATAAATGGCAATGAGTTACTAAACAAGTGAAGTAAAACATCAACCTTGAAGATATTCTCGAAGATTGTGCCGTCAACAGTCTCCATATAACTTCAATTCCATTTTAATTGCGAAAATGAGCTCTCGCTCTAGCGATTGACGTCCTTCTTTATTTTGTTGCGATAGTTGTTTACGTTTATTGCATAGAACGTATAAAGGTAATTTTGATTATGTTCGAATTCTATCAATCGCATCAAAAATAATTGTTGTATTATCGCTATTTTTAAAATAAAACTAATATATAAATACTTAGAAAATATTTAATAATATACAAAATATTTGGCAAAACTATGTTTCTTTCCAAGAAAGAAAAAGTTACTAAGGCGAATGCAATAAAGACATTTCTAACAAAAAAAAAGTATCGTAGATGTATCGAACTAGATATTTGGATACAGACTTTGGTAAGCTACTAATAAAGTGTTTAATTTTTCATATCATACAAGTAAATATTTTATTATATATAGGA
The DNA here is from genome assembly GCA_030407085.1 of Trichopria drosophilae. Lineage (NCBI taxonomy): Eukaryota > Metazoa > Arthropoda > Insecta > Hymenoptera > Diapriidae > Trichopria > Trichopria drosophilae. Next base: position 187,994,095 of record CM059583.1, on the reverse strand, counting down.
TTATTGAACTGTAGAGCAATAATGCAAACTGTAACAATCAATTCAACGGTTTTTTACTTGTTGATACCATTTTTTGTCAATTTTTCTCTACAAAGTTACCAACCCATACATATATTAAAGACTGCAGATTAGTTTTAGACCGATCGTTTTTTTAGATTTGTATTACACTGAGTAAAGTATTGTAAGCGCTCAGATATCGAGCACTTACATAAACTTTCCATATATCTAAAGCATTTCCTTATTTCACTTTAGAAATTATTATAAATATAAACATAAAAGGTTATTTTACTGCTCTGATTATAAGACTTAGAAGATTATAAAATTTTCCAATTATTTTAAAAAGTCGAAAAATCGTTTATATACTCAAACGTTTGTTATTAAATTACACTCTTGAAATTGAAAACAAAACAAATTCGAGATGTAAACAATGGTATTTGTTTTGATCAAAGTCTTGAAGCTATCATTATCGTAAATAATAATAATTTGAAAATTATCCATAGATCTTTTTCTTGCAAATGAAACAAATTACGAATTGACAAAGAAACGAATTTTCATTTTTTTCACGACAATTTTCAACTGGTGCATTTTATCTAAAAAAAAGGTTCTAATGAACTTCCAATCAGTCATAATTGTATATTAACATTGAGAATTGGATTTTTCGAAAATCGTGACCTCCAAATAGTATATGTGATTATTTATAAAAATGTGCGTATTATCTTAAAAATAAAGGTATTCAAAAGGGGCGACTCAAACATGCAAAAAACGTCAACATTATTTGAAAATGAGAGAGAAAATGGTATTGAATAGGAATTTCTTCTACTGGTCAAAGAATATGCAAAAATGTTTGCTCTGAAACATTCAAAAGTTTTTTATATTCTGTATTTTTTGCAGACGCTCATGTGAATGAAAATAAAATTTTATAATGTTGATTTGTAAAATTTTTGTTCATTAGATAGCAAAATATATGCAGAACATTGTCAGTATTAGTAACTTGATTAATTTTTGAGAAAATATTTTTTCATGTACTGGAGATATAACTGAGGAAAAAAATTAACGTATTCCTTCAATACAAAATTTGTTTAATTTATTATATAATTATTTTAATTCTTCGACTAATGAATAAGATTACAAAACTTAATAGCAATGGAATTAACTTAAATTAGGAAAGTATTACAATATAATACAAAAAATATTACGTAAAATATTTGAAATACAAAGGCACGCCGTCAACTTGCCCAAATGATTCTTAAAATCGTCACTTGGAGAACGCATCATAACTTTATTCTCGTGAATGTAATAACAAATAAAACCAATAATAAACACGTGTTAATGCACACATTTGCAGATTGCTGTAATCCATCTTTTCATTACAATAACAATACGGCTTGTCAGCGAGCAATAAATGTTGTTTATTTCCTTAATTTCCGTCAACTGGCCAATGAATTCTGTATTAAAAAATGTAGTTTTTGGAACATTTATTTTTAAATTACATAAGGTTGTGTGTATAGATTTCTCTATAAAGAAAGTGTTATTACGGGACTTTTGCTTGCTCGCTCTTTTGATTTTCGGCCTATTTCCGTTAAAAGAGTAAATAACACTATTACTTTATTGAAAAGTTATAAAAAGTCGGATAGGATATTAACCTAATATATCCGCTGCATCCTCGCTAACCTTCTGTCCTAGAAAGTAACATTTTTGTTAAAAACTTTCCTACTTCGTAGAATCGATCCAATTTTATGGATTAGTTCTTTATGTATTCAGGGCGCAAAATGGAGTTTTACGCCTTTTGATTACAACGTGCGAGGCATGGCCACGTTGGTTCCTAGCAAGGGCGTAGAGGACATCGGTCATCCCTGTGCGAATTCTAAACCGATTTTAATGGGACTACGCTTAAAATACTCGGAACGGACTCTAGTTTAAGTGATGAGGTCGGTTTATTGATACGATAATTTGCTGATCAACAATATGTTGTCAAAGTTGATAACCTCTGCGATTAATAATATCTATTTAAACCATACGTTTTTATATTACATTACAGCGACCGAAGACAGAACTTAAGCAGATATAGAGGTCGCTAATGAAGAATCTGAAATCGGAAAATCAAAATCTAAAATGGCGGTTCTAATATGGCGCACAGTGAATCGGAATATAGGGAACTCGGGATATAAAGTCAGATTTCTTACAGTTTAATGTATTTAGTATGAAAACTGTGTCGGGCAAGGGTTTTTGAGGTTACTGAATTCAAATCCGGCATTAAAATATTGCAAATTCAAAATGGCGGATCCAATATGGCGCACATGAAATTGGAAATGTCGTCGAATTTAAATGAAACATGTCCTATAGGGGTTTTTGGGGGCGCTGATTACGAATATGAAGTCAATTTTCAAAAATTAAAAATGGCGGATCCAATATGGCGAAATAATTTTTGAAAAAATCATTGTATATTCACGAAACATAAAATTTATATGCTTTCAGAGTTGCTGATTACGAATATGAAGTCAGATTTTAAAAATTAAAAATGGCGGATCCAATATGGCGAAATAATTTTTGAAAAAATCATTGTATATTTATGAAACTTTATATCTATATATTCTTGGGCTCTCTGATTACGAATCTAATATCTGATTTTAAAAATTCGAAATGGCTTATTCAATATCGCGAACTTGTTTTTTGAAAAATCATTGTACGTTTATGAAATGTTATAAATTTATGTTTTTGAGGTCACTGATTACGAATCTGAAGTCAGATTTTAAAAATTCAAAATGAAGGCTCAAATATGGAGAACAATTTTTTTAAATCATTGTAACATGTTGGCGTTGAAGGTTTAAGACAATTTTCATGGTAAAGAAAAAGAGTAAAGTTATGTTTAAAACATAATCTTATTTACATTTATTTACATCATGCGCATAATTATTCTTCATCTGAAGAATCGTTTGAATTATGGTTCAAAATTACAAGTTGCGCGGCTTCGGGAGGTAAAGGTAATGCTTTTTTATGTTTAAGGAGGTAGTCGTGCGACAGTACCCGTCAAAAGTCTACCCCACATAAATCCACAGACGCCACTTTGTTTCTTCAGTGCGCGTAATGAACGTTTTGGGGGAGAGTGTACTTGATGGACGCCTGTTACACACTAATTTCTCAAGGAATCGTGTCTGTGTACACCAACATCAGCAAAATTTCGAAACGGCAACCTCGCATTTTACGTTCACGACATAATTTCGCTGTCTATTTATTAATATTATTACAAAACTGTACCGCTAGGGTTCTTCAATTTTTTTTACAATGTTCTTTAATATATTTTACACAACATATTAGTTTTTTATAAAAACGGTAAATACCGTTTTTCTGTAAATAATTAATATGTCATGTCGGCAAAGGCTTAGTATGGGGAACACGTGTTAAAAAGTGAAACTTTGAGGACGATTATCTCCATTATCGTACGGACAGGCTTTCTGAAATTTTAACCACGTATTGATATCAACGTCATTAACGTTTGGTGAAAAAATGAAAGACTTCGTAAAAAAATCGTTTCACGCGACTACCTCCTTAATTCGCCCAGACAAACTTATTTTCGGGTCTGCATACAAGGCCCATCTTTCAAAGATATCAATATTTGTTAATGTTCTTGACATTTTTCGTGAATGCCTGTCTCGAAAAATTTTGCAGATTCTATGACTGGCTTCGAGTACTTCTTCGGACAGGCAACCCATCGGAAGAGCTCTATTTTCTGCCACAGATGGTTCATGTATGAGAATTTTATGGAGACTCGGTGACATAAGTGATACCATTTGTACAGTTCTTGGTAGAGATTGGCAGTTTCAGTGCAACATGTTCTGAATCGAGGAACATATATTTCGTGACCACTAGCCATTGTGATCAAAATTATTCCTATTCGCTTAATAAGTTCTTCCTTAATGCCTGCAAATAAAATATATGTAATGAGCTACAAGTAACTGTGATTAACATTATGAAAAATTATAAGCGAAACTTTATTCCTGTCTTATTGTTCTGAACTAAGTACAAGACATAAATTTTAGGAAGTTTTTTAACAGGAATAATGTGACTAAATTGTATCACGTGTAATTGAAACAGGAATTTTGTGACAATCTTATGAGAATCTTATAAGAATTTTGTGATATACTTTTATTAATTTTGAAAGGATGATATATGAGTCTCATAAAAATTGTTAGGAGAGAGTCCGGTAACCCTGACCACCTAAGTTTTTGGTAAATATTCATTCATTCCATCAAAATAGAGTGGAATATTTTCATATTTAGAAATTTACTTCTGGTATGATTTTCGAAATTCCAGTACATAAAAATAAAACTTTTGCATTATGTTTTCTTAACTCATTTATAATACTGCGCATTTGCATATTGTAAATGCATTGCAATGTATTTTTAAATCTACAGGGGTACTCTTATCATAGGATACTGTGATTACAGTATAAATTTTATATTCATTTTTTATTCCCAAACAATAGTAACTTTAATTAACGTATTCGTCACCATCATGAACTGACCAGTAATCTCCGAACTTTCGGCAGGGTTTGCGAAAAATCTTCGTGCCGTGTTTCCATCGTTACTCGAGCCAAAACCTGGTTTTGGAAAATCCACACGTAATCCCATCTTCTCAATAAATTTATTTTGAATCTCTTTTTCCGAGCATTCATTATAGCTTTAGTGCCATCTTTTTCATTCATCTATTAAGTATAAATATTATATTGGTAAGTTGTACTATATATTCGAGTTAAAACTATAGAAATCATCAAGAAAGAATAAAATTAAGAAAAGATATTTGTAAATTAGCAACGATTTCATTGACAGATATTAAAACTACCCTATTTAAAAAAATTACCCTCCATTTTTGAACAGATAATCTGTACGCAATATGCAATAGACATTCCATCGCGTTAATGTACCCATGAGTAACTGGTAAGTTATATTGGAATACGTCTCCGTTTTCTGGATTTGACAGCATTTTTGAAATGTCGTTCATTTGCGATACGGTAGCACCGCAGATATTGCAGCACATACTTGATGTATCCGTAAGTGTGTTGCCAATCTAAAATTAATAACGAAAATATATTTCCTTTCCAACTATCAACCACTATTCGTAATGATATCGCTGAAACTGCGGTTACTCTTAAGTAAAATCAAAAGTGATCGTGACTAACTGTATTGCTGGATACCGCATTTAGTTCTATAGGTTCTATAGGTTCTATAGGCAGTTAGAATTTATTCTATTGATTCTTAAAAAATCGTATCAATCTAATGAATCAAATCAAATAAAACTGAAACATCAGGATTTCATACTGCAGACTTGAAACAAAAAAGCCAGATCGTTGAATAGACCCCTTATTTCCTTTCGTAATCCCCCATATTTGCATGGAGTGAATCGATCGTAGTATTGTTAAAATAAATTTTACTTTAACTTCCAAAAGTCAACTATTGCATTAGTGGTTTGCATTTGTGAACATATATTTTTTTTATAAAAATGATTGTGATTTAAATTAACTCTCCATGAATAAGCGCGTTTTGACACCTCAGGACTAACGACAAATCGCGATTATGAACACAAACAAGGAAAAAATTGTTTACGAATTCTGATTTTCGTCATTTTCTTTTTTTTTCATGTAACGCTAGAATCTACATTTTTAAATATATTAAATATGATAAATATATTAAATCTTACTTTTCCATCAAACATTGTTAAGTGCAATTCAAAAGAGACGGTACAATTATTGTTATGCTTGTACGGACGAAGTCGAGCAATTTGTTCATCCAAATCTTCTTTTTCCTTTTTTATTGCGTCCGAATTTTCATGGAGCCATTGAATCCGCAAGGGTCTGCAGAATCGAGGTGAACATGATTTAGGATTGTGCCATACGATACTATCCATATCTGCGTTGCATAAACGAAGGGGAACGATTGACGTTAAAAATAAATTTTCGTCCCCCTCGTTTTCCTCTGTCCATGCCTGCTTGAATCTGGAATGCCCAGAACTGCCATCAAAACCACCTTTGAGGATCAGGTGTAGTCGGACTTCCTCATTTGATTCTAAATAGGATGGTCCGATGGCCTCAAGTAGTCGACGGGATGTGTGGTGCAAGAGATTCTCCAAAGGAATTTCGCATTTTGTTTCCGTCACACTCATATTATCTGGATAGGAAGCTTTTTTCGCGGCCAGTACAGTCTTATACGACGGATAAATATCATGACTACGTTCTATAGCGCCCCTGCGTAATTCTTGATAAGTGTATTTTGTCATATTATGAGTCACGATAAGAAATACTGCCTCGTCGGGAGTGTATTTGGTAGGTGCTTCTTGTTGTCGACTATGACTCCACGCATCAAAAATCTCCTTTCCTCGATCAGGATTTTCTATATCTTCCACTATTTTTGCTCCCCATTCATTTCCAGACTGTCGTAAAGCTTTTGCGGTTGCTAAAACTAATTCATGTACCTCGTACTCTTGTTGAAGATTTGCCACTTTCCTTCGTTTATGTCTGACGCTGTAGTCGTTGAAATGTTTCGTCGTTTGGACATCACATGCCATCAAATCTAAAATACCTTTTTACATTATTCATATATATACAATATAAGATTAAATATTGTAGTTCATTTTATCCACGTCATTATTGAATTTTTCAAGAACAGTTGGAGGTTAGGAAAACCAAAAGATAGATTATGTATTTCTCTTTGGAAAAACAAGAAAAAAAAATCATTTATAGGCCAGATATATCTCAAATCATGTAGGCAGTCCGATGGTATATACATCAAATAAATTTCGAAGAATTAATGATTAAATGTGTTCTTTTATTTGAGAAATGAAGAAAGACGTGTTTTTTTTTCATTTTCATTCGATACTTTTTGAGTTTTTACGAATTATTTAAGATTTTCGCAATAAAACAAGCCGCTTCAGTGCGAATTTTTATACAACGGTTATGGAAAGACTCTGGCAACCCCACTATTATTCAATTTCACAGTAATAGATGCACGTGCATAAAGTACTGCACACATTACTACGTCTGAAAATTATTAATAAAAATATGAAATACACAAAGTTTCATTTCAATTTTTGAATATATCAGTATTTGCTTTCTCTATAAATCGCTTTACTTTAATTATTTCTTTGTCAAGTACATTTAAATAAATCAATTTCTTAAAGGACTCTCAACCCACTGACATCATAATTCTGTCTTAGTATAAAACTATAGCGACTTTTAAAGCTATTACACATAAAATAAAAAACACTTTCCAGAATTTCTCAGTAATAATGTTCAATGAACTCAATAATAGTGTTCATTTTATATTTAAATTATAATATCCTGATGCTTAAATACATGATATATATAAACACATTTTCAAATTACCATTTTATACGAATTCGTTGTAATTTGTGCATACGTAGTAATTGGTACATTTACCCTATATAGTTTCATTTTCTATACTTTTCAAAAAACTACGACACTGTAAAAAATGCCAGCGTAAAATTACCACGCTGAGAGTAGGTAATCAGTATTACCTACTCTGAGAGTAGGAAAATTCCTAGGCTGTTGTATATAGTTCACCGAAAGTGTAAATTTACACGACCGCGATGTCATTTTCAGCCGACATCGAACGGAAGGTTAAAATTTACAATCGGTGCCGTAAATTTACAAAAATGAGATTAAATTTACAATTATTGCAGTAAAATCGCAATTTCTGCTGTAAAATTACATTCGGTATTTACTTTTGCAATTGGATGTTAGGTATAGTGTATATTATTTTATAGCGGTTTTAATGGTATTAATTTATCTATGTGTTACTTTCAAAGGGTTTCAGGATACAAAATAAATGCATTTAATTTATTAATTTATTAAATTGTAGAACGAAATAAACACTTATACATATCGGAGAAATTGTATGTTTACATAAAAGAAATGTTTATAAACTTTATACGTCAATCACATCAATTCTTTTGATATTTTGCAATTTTCTAAAAAAAGAATACACTTTTTCAGTCACACATTTATTTTTACTCCTTGTTGCTTCACCAGGATATATCACCAACCATCTCAGTTTACATTTGTAAACCCAGCTACAGCACATGGAGAGAAACATAATGATACATCTTTAAACTGTAATTGTATAATAAATAAAATGATTTATTAATTGAAAGTCGTAAAACTTAAGAAAATAATAACAAATCTGAAAGTTTTTTTCAAAATTTTGCGAAGTTGAAAATTTAATAATTATATTTTAATAACCTGTGTACTTATACACCTTAAAAGAAAGTTAAAGTAAACTTTCGTCTCGACTTCTGCTTATCACGTAGATCTGTTAACAAAGTACGTATTCTAACCTCTTCTGAACTTATAAAACTAACTTTCGTATATATTCTCGATTACATACTTCGTGAGTTCGTGAACGCTTTTGCGACAAATAGGTATTACTGTGGAAGATTGTAGTTTTACAATACTGGTTGTGATTTTCAGCCAAATAGTAATATTGAGAGAAGTAAAATTACTGCTCTCAGAGTAGGTAATTAAAATTACCTACTCTCAGAACAACAATTTTACAATTTTTGTAGTAATTTACATTTATTGTGGTAAAATACTCAACAGAATTGTAAATTTACCACTCTCAGAGTTACGATTTTACCACGTGAGCTGTAAAAGTGACGTGTAATTTTACAATTCCCACAGTGATTTTACACCGGCATTTTTTTACAGTGTACAGCGGAAAACAAATGAACCTCGCATTTCGATCCTTAATTAACCTTGTCATCAATAAAACACAACGATTTGTCGGTACTTGTCTTCTGTAGTTTTATGAATATCTTTTAGAAATTTCTAAGGGTTTATTCAAATTATACCACATATCAATATATAATTCAAATCCGTAGATGCATTAAAACTGTTATGCGTAAAATGTATACTAACCTAAAAGATTTGGACGATCACTCGTTTCCACTTGTTCATTGTCGGTATACGATATATAACCATTTAGCCAAATCTCATTCTTTTTAATAAAATCACCGTTTTTCTTTCTACTTTTGTTCCATCGGTCGAAATATGTTGACATAAAATATCGATTTAAAAAGACTTGTAGTTTCTTTCGGTCTGTGCCACAGCATCTCTTTGCCACGAAGTCTACCTTTTTTTCCTTCTTTTCTTGAACACTGATTTTACCTTCGTTTAAAATGAAATTATGAACATCAATACGTTTAATAAGCGTTGCCATTATTTTCGAAATTTCAATTACATGTCGATATTAACGAAAGATCCAGTGCAATATTAGGAATGATCTCAACTAATTTTTATGTAGAGCGCCCGCTATAAACAATGCGGCATATGTTGGAACTAAAAAGTTCATGTTTCTCGCATTGCACTGAGCGTTTTGCAAATGTCGACAATTTCTTTTTTGAAATTTCGAAAATAATAAGAATGATCAAACGTATAGAATTTCTTTTTAATCCGTTTTATTAACTAATGTAATCCTCTTGAGTGCGAGGACGTAAATATAAGCCAAACATGATAGTTACCGTATGCGCAAGGGCGAATATATACGCACAAACATTTTTGTGCATAACTTTTGATCTGATTAACATAGAGACTTGAATAAAACTTCAAATTAAAGCTTAAGGTCTGTAGATTACCGTAGAAATGTATTATTGTCTAAATTTTAATTATTTCCATATAAATTTACGAATTAAACTAACATATTTCATACAAGTTTTCTTCCGGTAATATTAATTTAGAAACATCAGTTGGATACGTATGACATTTGGTATCTAGGGGTTTTTGAGGTCTCTATTTACGAATCTGATATCAGATTTTGTAAATTGAAAATGGCAGATCCAACATGCCGAACTAATTTTTGAAAAATCATTGAATGTTTATGAAACTTTATACATTTATGTTTTTGGGGTCATTGATTACGAATCTGAAGTCAGATTTTAAAAATTCAAAATGGCAGATCCAATATGGCGAACTAATTTTTGAAAAAATTATTTTATATTTATGAAACATATTTATATGTTTTCAGGGTCGCTGATTATGAATCTGAATCAGATTTGAAAATTTCAAAATGACGGATCTAATATGGAGAACTAGTTTTTGAAATAATCATTGCATATTTATGAGATATTACACTGATATATTTTTGAGGTTGCTGATTACGAATATAAAATCAGATTTTATACAAAGTGGGAAATAAATAAATAATTAAATTTATTAGTAAATTTTCTTTATACATTTTTAAAGCATAAAAAGTACTTCATAATAGTTTTGAATTTACCTAATTTCATCTTTTTTGTCTAACACAATCGACTAGTATAAATTTTTCGTGATATGTTTCAGATTCGTAATCATCGACACCAAAATCACAAAGCTATGAATTTGAAAAATATACAATGATTTAAAAAAATTGTTCTCCATATTTGAGCCTTCACTTTGAATTTTTAAAATCTGACTTCAGATTCGTAATCAGTGACCTCAAAAACATAAATTTATAACATTTCATAAACGTACAATGATTTTTCAAAAGACAAGTTCGCGATATTGAATAAGCCATTTCGAATTTTTAAAATCAGATATTAGATTCGTAATCAGAGAGCCCAAGAATATATAGATATAAAGTTTCGTAAATATACAATGATTTTTTCAAAAATTATTTCGCCATATTGGATCCGCCATTTTTAATTTTTGAAAATTGACTTCATATTCGTAATCAGCGACCCCAAAAACCCCTATAGGACATGTTTCATTTAAATTCGACGACATTTCCAATTTCATGTGTTGGATCCGCCATTTTGAATTTGCAATATTTTAATGCCGGATTTGAATTCAGTAACCTCAAAAACCCTTGCCCGACACAGTTTTTTCATACTAAATACATTAAACTGTAAGAAATCTGACTTTATGTCCCGAGTTCCCTATATTCCGATTCAGTGTGCACCATATTAGATCAGCCATTTTAGATATTGATTTTTCGACTTCAGATTCTTCATTAGCGACCTCTACATCTGCTTAAGTTCTGTCTTCGGTCGCTGTAATGTAATATAAAAACGTATGGTTTAAATAGATATTATTAATCGCAGAGGTTATCAACTTTGACAAAATATTGTTGATCAGCAAATTATAGTATCAACAAACCGACCTCACCACTTAAACTAGAGTCCGTTCCGAGTATTTTAAGCGTAGTCCCATTAAAATCGGTTTAGAATTCACACAGGGATGACCGATGTCCTCTGCGCTAGGAACCCGCGGCGCACAGTAGGAAACGGAGGTAATATCCGTTAACAAAAATCGCCTGTGACATCAATTCTCAAACGATTCTAATAAATTTTTTTCAAAATTCTCAGGAGAGATTGTACTTTATGGACCCATTGCGGCATTTTGAGTTTCCACAGAAATACGTGCAGTAGATGGCGCCACAGTGGAACGAAGCATATGCAAAATAGACTATTTGTAAAACAATTTATGTTTAGTTCATTGGTATTCAAAATATGAAGTTTAGGGAGTCGCTAAACCTTAAGTAACTTCACCTGAAGTAATGTTACCTAAAGAAACCAAACCTAACGCAACCAAACGTAGACAAACTGTATCGTACGAACCTTTGTAACTTAACCAATACAACCTAAGAAACGAACCTAGATTACTTTAATCCTAAGCCACCTAACCTATCCCGTTAAAGGGTTAAGCTAAGTAAATTTGAAGCGTTATAATAGATGTACAAAGGAATACAAAAAAGAGGGTACATCTATGCCATATGTAAAAGTTATATTCATAATAGATTAAGAAGAGGAAATATCAGACTGGGTTTTGAACCAATTAAGTACGAATTTAGGATAAATTGCCTGTATTTTTTTTTAAATACGGTAATTAGTTAGTTAGTATAGACCGGTAGTTAGTTAGTTAGTTAGTTGCCTTTATTTTGCCATGGGATAATTTTCCCTTGTGGCAATTTATACATAACTCGATATAATATAAAAATAACATAAATAAAGTAAAGAATTAAAAATACATTAGAATAATATAAAAAAGAAATATAATTAATAAGCTAATTTCTTATAACTAAACTAAATATGAATATAAGAGAGTCTATCGTGAGACCTATAGATACATTGGAAAATAATTAAGTAATCGCCGACGGAAAACAAGGACCAGGAACGCTTACTACAATTTAGAACGAATCTGATGATCTAAAGAAAATAGGTATCTGAACAGATGAGTCTTGAACGATCGAAGAGAAGGCAAGTTACGGATATCAGGCAGCAAAGAGTCCCAGAATTTGATTCCACTTACCCTGAATGATCGTTCAAGTATACAAGTGCGGTATGTTGGCAGGACAAATTTCGATGATGTAGTGATATGATTTGATCGACGAATGTCAGAAGAAACCATGGCAAGAGGTGAAATAGATAAGGTGGAGTACAGGACGAAAAAACACTGTAAAGCAATGATCCGAGAAAATATTTGCGACGAGAGATGGTAGTTAGCCATCCGGATTTGATGCGATAAGGCGTGATGTGACGATCACGACGAATACCATAGATAAATCGGAGACAAGCATTTAAAAAAATATTTAAAATGTCCAAGTTTGCAAAAAATTTAAACTGAAAAATCATGATGAATATGTAAATAAAATAAAAAATCATTTTAATCATCGGAAAGTGCATAAAAAGACGAATAAAATCCACTAATTATTTTTTCCTTTCTCCGAAACAGAACTTCAGAAACAAGCGTTTAATGCGAGACACCGAAAAAGATCTTCTCAGTTGCCTGTTTGGCATGGAATGCCCCTTATATAAGATGCTATAAATGTTAATGAATCATCAGAGAACCCTAATTCCCTGAAACATCGAAGTAGTATAACATGGTTAATTGTGTCAAATGCTTTACGAAAATCAAATAATACCAAGATTGTGATATTACCTTTGTTTATTCCCGTACGAATGACTTCAGTTAGTTTTAAGAGCGCCGTTTGCGTACTGTGCCGCTTTCGGAAACCTGATTGCAATGCATGTAACAGATTGTTGCTTTCGAGAAAGTGGGTCATTTGTGAAGTGAACAAAAAGTCGAAGCCTTTAGAGAAATGAGATAAGGTGATGATGGGACGCGTATCAGACCGTGTTAATGGGGCTTTTATTTTGTTGAGAGGGGTAACGTGCACTTGTTTCCAAAGTTCTGGATAAGCTAAGGAAGATAATGAGAGATTATAAATACTAGTGATAAATGGTGCAATCATAGATAATATATCTTTAAAATATTTAAGAGGTAAACCATGAGGGCTACGACTAGACGTACGCGACAAGAAGTGCAGTAAGGTCTGTCGAACTTTAGCGACATTAAGTGCAGTAAAGTTGAAGACTGGTTTATCATCAGGGAGATGGTTATGCGAAAGAAGTTTACTGGAGATCTTGAAAAGAGCAAGGTTGATGCTTGGATGAAGTCAGAATAATGAGTAATGGGGGTTTCCGGATCAAAGAACGATACAGATGACCTAAATGAGACTGTGGATAAACCAAAAGAGGAAAGAATAGACCATAAATGATTTGGGTTATGCGCGTTTGAGATGGAAGATAACTAAAAGTTATTCCTGGCCTTATTTATTCCGCAATTAACGCACGCTTAAATTTACTGTACAGCACATTTCGACGCTTTATAAGATTCTGAATTTCACGACTAATCCACGGTGCAGGAGGTTTGCGAAAGTTGCGATTTACAAGCGGCGCATGTTTATCTAACAAATTTTTAACGGTAGTCGTAAATACCTCAACTAAACCCGATACATCTTCCGTATAACTGGTAGACTGAAAAAGACAAGAAAGCGAAGTTTGCATATCATGAGTTAGATTTTCCACGTTACAATTTCGTACTTGAATGCGGAAACCGATACTCGAAATGTAAGTATAGTCATGTCCTGCTGCCAATGGTAAATGTGATTTAAACAGCGACTTTACTTTATCAGAATTATCAACTATAATGACGTCAATCAAGGTATTGGATTGGCTAGTATGATTCGTATGCTGTTTGTAACTAAGTAAAGTGAATGTTCGAAAATAAAAGACTGCAAATGTTTCGAGTAAAAGTTTCCAGGGTTGAGTAGATCTGAATTGAAGTCACCCACCATAACAATGTTCTTATAGGTTGGAAATAGTGTTTCAAGATAATTAGTGCAATTGGCACTGCCCAGTGCCAAATTTTACATGGGCTCTTATGGGAACACTGAACGAGTGCAATGAGTGAAAAATGTCATGAAATATATGCGGCAACTCTAAAAGCCGATGACAATTGAGTACATATGACAGGTACTGTAACCCATTTTATTTATTTTTAAATACTTCTTAGCGGCAAAAGTCTTTCAAAATAACTTGTCCGGTAGCCAAGATGGTAAAAAATAGTTTTGTGAAAAAATTAAGTAAAAAACTCTTTTTAAAACCTGGATCTTTGAGCAACCGTTTCCTCGCTTTGTCCTCTGTCCTTACCCCGCTCTCGACGGCCCTTAACATTTAATTTACGTAAATTACTAATTTTTGTTGTTCACAGGAAACAAAATTTTCTTGAATATTTTGAATTAAATGTGTTACTTATGTTTAATCTTGATTATTGTATGGTACATAATCTTAATAATGGCCAGTGCTTCTTTCTTTTTTTTACAAACCATATAGAAAGAAAAATAGTAGGAAAAAGTCGTTCAATGGTTGGATATTATTGTGTTGCAAACGTATAAGTATGAACACGAATGATTATCAAATATTTTTCTTGCCAAAAAAGAACTCGTTTAAAAAATAATCGATGTAAAACACAAAATTGCAGAGGTCCAAAAAACAAAAAAGGTATATTGTTCCGGGATTCCCGAATGGTTATTCGTATGCATTTTAGCCTCTGAATTTGAAGCCGAAATAAAAAATAGGGGGTTCTTTTTTGTGAGAAAATCTCAAAAAACTATAAAAAATCGCTTTTCTTAGATTGAGACCATACTGCTTTCCATGTATTTTCATCCGCTGAATATGAACCTTCCAGCAAAAAGAGCACTCGTGCGTTTAATTTCAAAGAAAACATAAATAATGCGATTATGTAGCTTTAAAAATGAGAATATGAAGTATCTTTGGTGAGATCACTCAATTTTTATGTATTTTGGCCAGCCGAATCCGAAATAAAGAATAGACCCACTGTCAACATTTGGTAAATAACATAAAAATCCAGAAAAACTCGCTATAGCAATAAAGGATTTCAAAAAATGGAATATATGATGTTTGTTAAAATTTGCTCCTGTCTTTGGTATTGAAATCCTGAGCGATTTCACAAACCAACCGTTGCAACTTGCGGTTCAAAAGCTTACTGCTTTTTTGGTAACGGCGGATCTCACGAAGGGCAACGGTTCCAGGCCTGTAACGATGACGTTTTTTTACACCACCTGTGACAGGGGCGCTCTTACAGGGGCAGTCTTGGTGGCCAGCTGCTTCCCTCAGGTAGATTTACTTGCGGTTCGCTTTGTACGTACCATTTTCAACAGATTTCTCAAGAAACGAGAACTGAATGTAAATCAAGCGGAAGCTGTTCCTGTGAAGAGGTTGCTACCTCCGGTTTTTGCACAACTTTGATTCTTGAGATAAGGGGAGGGGATAACCGAAACTATGAATACTATAAATAGCGTGGCAGCCATCTAAATTTCATCAGTTCTTGTCGTCTACTCAAGTCGAGACTTACTACTTCAAAATGACTGGCCGAGGAAAGGGAGGAAAAGGTTTGGGAAAAGGAGGCGCTAAACGGCATCGCAAAGTTCTTCGGGATAACATCCAGGGAATCACCAAACCTGCCATCCGTCGTTTGGCTCGTCGAGGTGGTGTCAAGCGTATTTCTGGCTTGATCTACGAAGAAACCCGAGGTGTCCTCAAGGTCTTCCTTGAAAACGTCATCCGGGATGCTGTCACTTACACAGAGCATGCTAAGAGGAAGACAGTCACTGCCATGGACGTCGTCTATGCCCTCAAGAGACAGGGACGCACTCTCTATGGTTTCGGAGGTTAAGTCATCAAAATTCAAAACAATCGGCCCTTTTCAGGGCCACTAATTCGTCATACGGAATGAACTACACATTCGGTTTGGTACATAATTAATTCACCCTCAATTTTTCGAGCATTTAATATTCGATCACTCGTTTTTATGGTTTCTAGTTTTATGTATGGGTTATGTTTCCAACGCCTGTAACTCGAAAACTGTTAATTGTACAAACAAAATTTCGCAGAGGGATAAAAGTTTGCAATTTACAAACTTTATATATAATTAGCAAAAAATAAGAAAATTTGTTTTATAACCTAACAATTTGTGAAATTTTATGCAAAAAAATCGATTATTTTCAAAAAAGGTGTTTTTTTTCATCTATTTTTGGTGAAAATATATATTTAAGTCCTCGGAAGATACTGTGAAAAATTCGTCTAAAACTATGTCGAGTGTGAATTAAATCAGATCCCTTCGTTTACATACAATTAGTGGCCTTGAAAAAGGCCGATTGTTTAAATTTTGGTCTTAATTTTGTCTACTTAAGCTTTCTTTTCAGTCTTCTTGGGGAGGAGTACAGCCTGGATATTGGGTAGGACTCCACCTTGGGCGATTGTCACACCGGACAAGAGTTTGTTCAATTCTTCGTCATTGCGGATGGCGAGTTGCAAGTGACGAGGGATGATTCTTGTCTTCTTGTTGTCACGAGCGGCATTTCCTGCCAATTCCAGAACTTCAGCGGCCAAGTATTCCATGACAGCTGCCAAGTAAACAGGAGCTCCGGCACCTACTCGCTCGGCAAAGTTGCCTTTACGGAGAAGACGATGTATACGACCCACAGGGAATTGGAGTCCTGCCCGAGACGAACGGGTCTTTGACTTTCCCTTCGCTTTTCCAGCACCTTTACCACGACCAGACATTTTGCAGGAGAAATAGGAAGGAACAACTCTGAGCAAAACCCAAAGAACGAATGAAGCTAAAACCGGACCCCCTGTATTTATACCTTCTGGTCCTTTAGAGGGGTTGCTCGATCCTGCTATATTCGTCCTTTGAAAAGTAGCAGGTTTTAACATAGGGGGGCCACAGTTTTTCAGCGATTCGTGCGGCTCGACCCTCCGTTCGCATATAAAAAGGCCTCTGTTTTAATAGCGTGCATTCGACATTCGTTTCTCGTGTAACGAACTTCGTACAGCTAAACAATGCCTCCAAAAGCATCAGGAAAAGCAGTCAAAAAAGCCGGAAAGGCCCAGAAGAACATCACCAAAGGTGACAAGAAGAAAAAACACAAGAAAAGGAAGGAGAGTTATGCCATCTACATCTACAAAGTCTTGAAGCAGGTCCATCCTGATACTGGAGTTTCCAGTAAGGCCATGAGCATCATGAACAGTTTTGTCAACGATATTTTCGAACGTATCGCTGCAGAATCTTCCCGTTTGGCTCACTACAATAAAAGATCGACCATCACTTCCCGGGAAATCCAAACTGCTGTCAGGCTTCTCCTTCCTGGTGAACTTGCCAAACACGCTGTCAGTGAAGGCACTAAGGCTGTCACCAAATACACCAGCTCCAAATAAATTCGAGTAACATCAGATTTTAATCGGCCCTTTTCAGGGCCACCAAATTTTTATAAAGTAGAAGCTGATTATTCAAAGACTAAACTTTATTATTTTTTTGAAGGGAATTGGTTATCGAGAGACCTTCGACTTTATGAATGTGGTTTTAATATGTAGTGTGTTAAATATCAACATAATTGTAACTCTTTCATTTTTTATGAGTCATAATGTACATTCAAATATGGAGGATGCTCCAATTACATAAGGAACGCAAAGAAAGTATACGATTGTTGTTATATCCCAAAGTGTTAACACGTTTCTGAGATATAGTAGTAAGTACCTACTTAGAGTTAAGTGCAGCAATATCACTGTAATCGATGAACGAAAACAACAAACTCTCAGTTTGAAATTAAAACGTATTTATTTTAGTTAGTTCCGAAAAGTGGCGAACCATCTACTCCAGCAGCTAATGAAAATCTGTCAAATATGATTTCGACTAATCCTCTTGGCTTTTGTCGGAAAAGAAAAAACAAACTCCATGCACGCATATATTCATTTACGCATTACATCCATCCCTCTTGTCGTTGTCAGGAATAAATTTAATTTCAAAAATTGGTGTGTAACAATCACTAATGACGTACTTGACCGTACTACACTACAAAATTATGTGGATGTCTTAATCGAAGCAACGAAGACATTTAGCGTCGTATTCAGTTAAGAAACATCAGGACACAGATGTCTTTTAAGCGAAACGTCTTAAAATTTATGATTTTATTGATGAATACTACAAACAAGGCATTATTTTTCTAATGAAGACACCGAACGAACTGAAATTATCTTTGTTACAGTCTCTTTAATAGAACTAAGTAATTTACCTGCAAATTCGCTGAAATTAAGTTATATTGAAAATTAAGACACATTGGGCCAATTAGACTACGAAAAGGAACTTCGAACCTAATCTCGTTTATGACCGGTGTTGATCAATTAACGAACATATAGTAAAAGAGTAAAGAATTAAAAACTATACTGTCAAACTTGTAAATCAGGCTCTTATATGGTCTTTAGATATTTAGGTGTGTCTTATGCAGGAGACAATTATAATAAGACTTTACAAAGATACTATTAAATATTTTAAAATTGACTGTGAAAGTATATTCCATGAGGATACCATTCATTTTTTGGATATATTTTTTAAATGCCTCTCACATCTGTGAAAAATGTAGTACATTTAACGTTAAAATTCATACCTGTCAAAGCGAGCTCCATATCAAAGTGAAATCTTTCTTAGCACAGCACATTGCTAGCTTATTTTAGCCATTAAATTCACATCTATGTATCTTAGTCACTAAATACTTACTCTACATGACGAAAAGGTATTCGATTGATGTTTATACATAGTTTATAATATATATCTGGAATAAAGAAATAATATAATAAGGAACAAATTTCTCTAATGACAAGGTTTAATAATTGCAATAAAATAGGATAAAAAGTTATATTTTCTAAAATGTCAGCAGAAATGCAGGCGGATTCATGTATAAAGAATTAAGTTATTTTATAAGAAAACAAGGTGTTTTAAATTTTTTTTACTTATATTCCAAATTGATGAAGCATCTTGTTAAAAGAGTTTCGAAACTATAAAGCCATTAATAACAACGAATATTCAGCTGATGACAAGTTTTTCCTATCATATTTATTTCATTTATTGACATAAAGAGTTCTGTGTTGAAAAGGTTTACGTTAAAAAAGTAGATGGTATGTTTCTGCCTTATATTGGTTAGAATTTCTGTAACGCAGCCCAAAATTTAAAAAAATCGACTAAACGTTTTTAATTTAGATTTTTAACGTAGATTAATACTTCTCAACGTAGCATTTTAGAACACATTGTGTTAATAAATAAAATAAAAATGGACTCTTCTTAAAAAACACATCATCAGATAGTGAAATATTCGTCGTCATTTAGTTGCTTTAAGTTCGTTTCTTGAAACTTTTAATTTTTCATTTTTTTGCTTCCAAACAATTTTTTTTAATTAGAAATGACCCATTGACAAAAATCTTAAATTTATTACTTAAAACGTAATAAAATATGTGTAAACAAACTGCAACAAAATTTGCATTATACCTATATAAAAGTACATTTCAAGACGAAGAATTCAATTTTACATTTGCTACTATACGATAAGTAAAAACTGAGTTATAGATATTTGAAAATGTATATTATATATAATATAATGATAACTCATTCGTTGCCGAGTGATTTTAAAAATCTGAAAAGAAATGTACAACATTTATTTCACCAAGATCCATCTGTAAAAAAATCATGAACAAAATCGATAGTAGTTAATTTCGATGTGGAATGATCTAATAGCTAGTGCAAAATAAGACGTTATATCCAAATTTGCAGAAGCGACAAAAAATCTTGTTTAATACATGTTTAAAAATGTCACACTATAGATGATATATATAAATTTCACTTATAAAATAAAATGCTTTGAGAGCTTTACTTAAACATAGCTTCGGTTTTATTAATTATCGATTTAATATTTACATGACTTCCCAATATTATCCTTGTCAAGAACTATTTCTTAAAATAAATGATAAATGCAGATCGACAAAATAATATTATATTAACGTATGAATCGAATCCCACAAACGAATATATTGTGGCCCTGAAAAGGGCCGATTAAGTAACAGAAAATATGCTTAAGCACGTTCTCCCCGAATACGTCTAGCCAGCTGGATATCCTTTGGCATGATGGTGACACGTTTGGCGTGGATGGCGCAAAGGTTGGTGTCTTCGAAAAGACCGACGAGGTAGGCCTCGCTGGCTTCCTGGAGGGCCATGACAGCTGAACTCTGGAAACGCAAATCGGTTTTGAAATCCTGAGCGATTTCACGAACCAACCGTTGGAAGGGCAACTTGCGGATCAAAAGCTCAGTGCTTTTTTGGTAACGACGAATTTCACGAAGGGCAACAGTTCCAGGCCTGTAACGATGAGGCTTCTTCACTCCACCAGTAGCTGGCGCACTCTTCCTGGCAGCCTTGGTGGCAAGCTGCTTACGAGGGGCCTTTCCTCCGGTGGATTTACGGGCTGTTTGCTTAGTACGGGCCATGTCGACTAATACGAGACAAAAGTCAAAACTAGAATAACTTGTATAACTCAGAGCCGGCTATTTATAGCACCTCTACATCCCTTTGGATTCATGGTCCTGGAAAAAGAGGGGAGTCCAACAATGCTTAGGACTATAAAAAGGCGACCGAAAACGAGACGGTCATCAGTTCAGCTTCGTTCGTTGAACACTTTAATTCAATTTGATTCAATATGACTGGCCGAGGAAAGGGAGGAAAAGGTTTGGGAAAAGGAGGCGCTAAGCGTCATCGTAAAGTCCTTCGGGATAACATCCAGGGAATCACCAAACCTGCAATCCGTCGTTTGGCTCGCCGAGGTGGTGTCAAGCGTATTTCTGGCTTGATCTACGAAGAAACCCGAGGTGTCCTTAAGGTCTTCCTTGAAAACGTCATCCGGGATGCTGTCACTTACACCGAGCATGCCAAGAGGAAGACGGTCACTGCCATGGACGTCGTCTATGCCCTCAAGAGGCAAGGACGCACTCTCTACGGTTTCGGAGGTTAAGACATCACCTCAACATTATACAATCGGCCCTTTTCAGGGCCATCAATAATTTTACTTTCGTGGAATTGCTAATTCTTTTTAAAATGATTATATAAAAAAAGAAATGCTTGTAGTTAACAGTGTACAGTGCGCATACCCGAACACTTGAATACGTTAATTACTTATACTGGTAAGAATTTAAATACAAATACACAAATACAATAAATATTATAGTAAGATACACATTTTGGACATGCGCACGTCAACCGAAATTTTACGGCTGAGATTCAGTCATAATATTTTGTTGTAAATTAACAGAAAAAGTAGTGGACATTAGGGGAGTTGTTCATATTTCAGAAGTTTGACCACCGGTTATAAGTGGCAACATTTTGTTTTCAATGCACTTTCCATTTGGAATCATTAATTTTCCAACAAAAATTAATTTTCAGTTGGAATTTATATAATAAAAAACACGCTCTCCAAGCATCCAGTAATCGAAAATGGATAAAAAAGTATTAAAACGCACTCATTTATAAACGTTTTGAATTTGTTCTTTGAAAAGAGCGAATCCATTTCTGTTTATTAATTACGGAAACTGCTGAATCAATGGAAAAAATAGTCCAGTCAAAAATGATGGGGATATTACGTCACAATTTTTGTTAGTCGCTGCAGCTATTCTAGTTTGTTATTCTGTAACCAAAAAAAAAATAGCTGAAATAACTATTTTAATTCCTTGAATCAACGATTTCAAATAGTTAAATGGTAACACCTCTGTCGTGTTTTAACCAATTACAATACCTTCACAACTATTTCAAATAATTTAAATAACTATAAAAATAGACAACTTCACTATTTTTTTGTTGACGCATTACTAGCGTCGGAATACGGACACAAACAAAAAACCGATTATGGAATACTGTTCCATTTTTTTGACCGAATGAACTAATCTCATTCGATGGATACTACCTATGACTTGCTTCTAAAACATTGAATGGTAACCCTAACCTCAAACTTTCTACTTTGAAGACATAATTCGTAAATTTATACCTAGCTTCAAAATTTTTTACATGTTCTGCCAGTTCCCAGGTTTCTAAAATATCTTTCCATGTTAACCTTTTTTCTCGACAAAATTGAACATTCAAAAACCTAAAATGCGACGTGAAAGGTGACAAAATTTTCAACAAATCTGTATAGCCCGATTTTTAAAATTAAGATTTAAAAGTTAAGCTTTTAAGGGATAAATTTTGAAATAATTATAGAGATCTGTGAAATAATACCTAAAAGTGTATAAAGGGTTGCAAACTTTTTTTTTCATTTACTTTTGCTATTTACGTGGTAATTATTATCATAAGGTATTTGAAGCAATCAAATGTAAATTTACCGAAAAATGTTTAAAATAGAATTGGTGGTTCAACCATAGTTGGTTTGTTATATTTAGAATCGAGTTCATTGTGTTAGCTATTTTTGCGACAGATATTTAACCCCTTGACTGACACGAGAATTTCACAAAAAATGCCCAAAATTCCCCCAAAAAATTGTTAGATTTTACTTTAACTTGGTGTATAGGGGTATTTTGAGACTCTAATTACGAATCTGAAGTCAGATTTTGAACATTCAAAATGGGCGATTCAATATGTCAAACAAATTTTCCAAATTCCAACCATTTCACTTGATATTTGTTACTCCGGGGTTTTCGGGACCGCTGATTACGAATTTGAAGTTGGATTTTTAAAATTTTTCAACCAAAATGGTTCCATTTTAGGAAAATTTCTCCTCCATATTGCAGCCGTCATTTTAAATTTTCAAAATATATTTTCACATTTGTAATCAGCGACCTCGAAAACCCTCGAGAAACAAATTTCAAGCGGTTTTATAAACTTTTAATGCATAAATTGATTGAACACAATGTCATACTTCATGACTAAATTTTTGCAAAAATTGTAAAAACTACCATCTTTGTAGATTTATGAATTTTTTTTTGTCATAGCGATTATGAAAATGGACACCACCATCATATTCAGTACATTTTAGACTGTCTAGAAATGGATTTGGTTTTATTTTACATAAATGCCAGAATTTGTTCGTCCACTTTATATCATGACAAAGATTCTCCTTTTTCTGGCAGTCTGGGAAAAGTCCAAAATGACAAATATCTTGGTCATTGACAGTCAATGGGTTAAATTAACTATTCTCTTTTTTCTGCGTGGGTAGAAAATTTGAATGTTGGATCCATACGAATTTGTGTCTGATTTTCGTAATGCAAGAACTTTGAGGAATGCATATGTTATTGCGAATTGGGAACTGTATTTTGGAATCCATGTGAATTGTCGAATAATATTAAAAAAGAATAAGCCATTAGTGGGTATCTCTCCCAATTTCGAGGATCCCAAGTACAAAATCAATAGTCTAAATCGAGTTAAAAATTAATTAGACGGTTTACAGTCATTTTATAGTCCGAAATGAGTGTTTTTACTAGTCGTTAGTTAGCTGGGGAATAGTTACATTAATGTCGAACTAGTATTTAAAATTTTCAGACATGCAATATATTGTAATTTTAGACTAATTCAAGTTCTAATATAATAAACTCAAAAAACTAACAAAAAAATTGCAAACAATGGGTGGGTTACTCATTTGATTTGTAATAAAATTCGAAAATAAAACGTAAAAAATACTATTTTATTAGTCAGATACTACTCTTTACTATTAGACTGTGGTGGAATCAACAGTGTTTAGCACGATTTTACTAATAGATTAGAGGTGTTATATTATTAGTTACTGAAAAATGGACTAATTCGTGGTAAACTACTTGTCATTTGATATTAGTATTTTTTGACTAATTCTTATTCAGAGAGTTGAAATATACGTTAAAAAATGACAATGTTGAAAAGTAGTAGTAAACTGTGCTTCAATAAATTAAATATTTACTTAATATCAAGTCACAAGAAGAGATTATTTTGAACGGTGTAGCAAATATCTATTTCTTTCAAGTACATATTTACAGAAACTAAAAACTGCATTGTTAAACTAAGAATTGAATTTCAAGTCTACAAATTAAAAATGTAAACTAGTATTGGCGTGGTTTGTATACAGCTTTCAGTTATATTGTAAAATTATACCGATATTTGGGGGTCCAATCATATTTACGTCCAAGTGGCTTCGATAGATTTGTTACAACAATATAGTGTTTCTTACATGTATGAAAATTGAAAATGATTTACAACTATAACCTATGGCCTGGGTCGAAGTAAAATTGAAAATGAGCATTTTCAAAACTTCGACCCCGATGGTAGACCAGCCGAAGTATTAATAAATAATACTTGTAAAACACATATTTCATGCACTTGTATTGTATTAGACTATTGGATGGATGCATATTACATGTTTACTATGTTTTACTAATTACTGTCTGTATTATTATGATCTTATACATACAATATATATACATATAATTCGTCAAAGATATCTTGAAAGTGTCGAAAAGATATTTAACTGATATCTTTTAGATATATCGAAATAGTTATTTTCATATCAAGGGCGTAAAATAAATGTTGTGCCCGTAGGTGATCACCGCGCCCGAGGGGCTGGCGAAGATTCAGTTTTTTTTCAATGTAGACGTAGTTATTCCTCGAAAATGTCGAAATTTGATGAAAAACTATAGGGTAATTTTTTTGCGAAGGTGACCAAATTCAATACTTCGTCCAGACCTAAAGTCTGGGTCGAAGTAAAATTGAATGCAGCTATTTTTGATGATATATGTAATCGGGTATAAAATGTTTTGCAAGAAGTTTTGAAATACTTCAGTTTTGCAAGAATTTATAAATATTTATGTATTCGACTTAATCGAAAGTCCTAGCACCAATTTTGTTATAGTCAGACATCAATACCGTTTCTTTTTTACCAAATGTAAAAAATGTACTCTCAACAGGGAATGCAAGTTTTTCACATAAAGAATTTTTTTAGGTGACAATTTCTACACAATTTTGTTACAATTTTGGTTTTGAATCTACTGTTACTGAAAAACCTTCCAAATATTAGAGAAATTAATTTTTGTTAATAATATATTTTTAGCAAGCCTCTAATCTCATCCCCATGCTAAAAACCCAAAGTAATAACCACAGTTACCCCTAATGAATAATAATACAGGTTAGGAGTTCACAATTTTGAAATTAGGCATTCGAGGATGGAGAGTTTTGCTCAAATATTCTCAAATATCTTAAAACCTACATAATTATAGTTTAACGCCGTATTCAATTTTTGGATTTTAAGGCTATTATTTCTCGATTAGAACCCTATGTACATTTATGACGTGCGTAATAAGAGAAACATTAGAAAATGAGTAAAAAATATGCCAAATTTCGGTACAACAATCCATTACATGACTAACATTAGCTTAACAGTGAACCATTTTGAGAATAGGTACCGATGAATTTTTTGTTATGCATACAATAAAATAGAGTGGAGGTAATAGAAATTCGATTTAATTATTAAAAAAAGATTTGTTTCGAGACACAATATTTTATGGTAAAAATAACCATGTATTTGTATTTCAATAAAACTCAGTTACATTTTAGAACATGTAACGATGCAAATACATGGATCTAATTGGATCTTCAGTGCCCCCCCCCCCAATACTTGCCTCATCCGTCTCGTCTGTCCTTTTCTAACCCTCCTAATATTTGCCTAGTTACAGGAGGAAATTTTTCCCGCACTCCGTCGACATACAGTTATAGAACGTGCATGCGTCGACTATCAGTTTAACCTTTTCTACATCGCGCGTGAGTGGTGGCGCCACCGAATTACAGCTACAGTAGTCCCCATCCTAAGTTATACTATCGGTTCTTTCAAAATGGCGGACGATTCTCCAAAGTTATAGCCCCTCATTATCCCCATTCCCGTAACTTTGTTTATATCCATGCAATGGGTGCTTCTGTGTGCGAGTGTAGCGAAGCGAGTGTGGCTCAGCAAAACAATGTGATGGGGGAAGGAGAAGAAGAAACTGGTATAACTTTGGAGAAGGTCAATCTATAATTTAGGATAGACATATAACTTTGGATAGTATAACTTAGGGTGGGGAACAGCAATCGAGAGGTAAGACAAATATAGGGACGGACCTAGTGGCAAATATTAGGGGGTACCAAGTATTGGGAATGCAAATATTGCGGGGGGGGGGGGGGCTACTATATGTACCGATAGAAATGGGGCGCTGATATGCTTGCGAAAAAGAGACAAAAAATATTCGCCACCTATCTTTAATTTATAAAAGAATCTCCGCGAATTTCAAATATCTTATATACGGGTAATTCTTTATAAAGTGGCCGTTTTCTCGTCTTGTATTTAAACATAAACTGCAGTGCAGCTGTAACTACAAAAAATTGATTTCACCACATTTTACTCATATTTATGGTGAAGTTCACATGGAATATTACGGTAACAATATCGTTAAAGTTACTCTCTAAATTTCTTGGAGTGAGAATTCACTCTTTAGTTAGTGAAAACCAAGCAACTCTCGCGAAAGAGTTGAATGTTCACACTTTCGCAAGAATTGGTCGGTTTTTACTAATTAAAGGATAAAGTCTCTTTGCGCACTAAAATTCGATGAGCAAAGTGAATTTTATCGCACTAGTGCCTAAGCATTTTTAAAATGCACTTTCCGCACTTGTTGCATAATGTACTATTACTATACAAAATAGTTAAAGTTACCAACAAGCTTTCTCTGAGTGTAGAGATTTCTTATATAGATAATAATAAATCGTACATCATAAAATTGTGGCGTATTTTTTATTTTTTAAGAACTGTACACATGCAATCGGAGGTACAAAAAGTTTTTGTATACGACAAATATTGCAAATTAAAATATCTCTCAATTTGAAACACTGAAACTCACAGTGAGTTTCAAATCGAGATCGTACTGTAATAAGTAATTAAATAATAAAATATACCTAAAATTAAAAAATTGTAATTACGAACTGAGTTTGTTTCTAGCACAGAACCATTTGATGGCCCTGAAAAGGGCCGATTTAAATCGTTTTTGTCATTGAATTTACTTCTTGGCTGCAGCTTTTACTTTTGGAGCAGCGGCTTTCTTGGGCTTTGACGTTTTGGGTTTGGCTGCTGGAGCTTTTGCAGCCTTCTTTGCCTTTGATGGGGATTTTGGCTTAGCTGCCTTCGCGTCCTTTTCCGGTTTGTCGGCCTTCTTGGCTGCAGGTTTTTTAGCAGCAGCTTTCTTTTCACCAGCTGGCTTTTTAGTTGCTGGTTTCTTGGCAGCAGCCGATTTTGGTTCGCCCGCAGCCTTCTTCTTAGGTGCCTCTCCCTTGGCGGCAAGTTTGAAGGATCCAGTGGCTCCAGTTCCTTTGGTCTGGATCAGGGTTCCCTTTTCGACAGCAGATTTAAGATACTTCTTAATCAAACTAACTTGTTTTGTTGAATCTACAAGGTAAGCGCCTGCGATGTATTTCTTGATTGCTACCAAAGACGAACCACCACGTTCCTTCAAGGCGGCAATGGCTGCAACGACCATCTCGCTTGTAGCAGGATGCGTTGGCTTCGTAGTTTTTGGCTTAGTAGAATCCTTCTTAGGCCCACTGGTTTTTGTGGCCTTCTTTGGGGTTGTTTCGACAGCCGGGGCCGATTCAGGTGCAGGAGATGAGGGAGTGTCGCTCATATTGAATGAAGATAGTAAGAATTATTCAAATGTTCTCTTGAAGTGAAAGCTTTGCAGTTCGAAACTAGAATGAAACCTACAGGTTGATGTTCGAGCTTATATTTTAGTCGCGCAGACCAAGGAGAAAGGCCCATGAGAACTAATGCATGAAATCTAGAATATTTTCTTCACATTTTAATCAAAGATCCAAGTTTATTTGTAATTCGTGCGCGAAATCAATTGAATATTGACATAACACCTTCTGTTCCACTTTTATAAATTTGTTTTTTATGTAATTCCATACTTTTCCAAAGTTTCCATGTGTAAAACAATTAATTAGACGACATATACATGTTAGAAATATGCAGTACGTGGACGACATTATACCGTAAAAACTTTGTTTACTAATTTTAAATAATAATTGTTGGCTTTAGTTACATGTTTTAACTGGAATAAAAATATTCATTTTTCTGGCGGTAAAAAGCAGGACAAAAAAATGAATTAAATGGTGATATTGTCGCATTATTAGCGAGTACGACAAGCACTGCTTTCTTACCACCTTACAAACGTTTTAGATTTTATTTACGAATGTACAAAAGCCACCCGGTCAAGAATTGAGTTTTTTTTTGGAAAATCAGATATAAATAATAAAAAACAAAATGTTAAAGCGTCATGCGAGGCACTATGATATAATCTTTATATAAACTAGTATACTTCCGTTTGAATCTGTAGCACTGTAATCGTACACAAAACACTGTTTGATTTGTTAAAAATATCCAAATATGCCTGTAAGCACATACTGGAAACGTTTTAATACTGTGTTTGGATATTAGTAGAAAATTAAATTGTACCACGTAATACGAGCAAGTACGAGTACTTATTAGTATGAAATTGATGACGGTGAGTTTCCATGAGGTTCAACCTAAAAGTCACGATATCGATTCTTTATTCATTTTTCAGGTTTCTTGATATTTTCATTATTGTAAGAACTAACAAAATATTTATTGCTTTAAGATATATTTTGAAAGTAAAATATTTTTTTTCATAACCAAATCATTTTGATAAATGTAATTTGATAAAAGAAAGCTTATATCTTTATTGTTGTTACAGAAATATCGTCATTTAAAGTTCGGTTTTAATGAAAAATTTACTGGAATTTGCATTCTTATGTAGTTTTGGTGATTTTGTTTTTGTTGAACAGTATCGCAATATTGTTCTATTAAGGCGATTCAATGTTGAACAATATTACGTAAATAACTGATTTATCTCTTAAGCATCAAAACTTAAAGTGTAATGAAAAGGTAAATCCAGGCTTCAAAGATATCATCAGTGCATTGAAGGAAAGTTATTTAGAATTTAATATCCCCATAACTCCAAAAGTTCACGCTATCTTTTACTATGTTCTGGATTGAAAGTTTTGGATTTTACAGTGAGCAGGTAATTAAGTCTATGCACTTCGATTTCAAAAATATTTGGACACAATACAAAGTATCTCGAAGTCATTGCGACTATTCTAGAAAGTTGCAGGTAGCTCTTTTTGAATAATATCCATACATTCCGCACATTCCTCTGTTAATGCATTTTTAAACAACGTAAATAATATTAACAAATTACATTTTTTTATTACTTAAATTTCAATCAAGTATTGCATATAAAACTCAAAGTTGCAAAAAATTATATGGTATATATGTTACTATAACGAGGTTGCTATTAAAAATTCTGGGGTCAAAATTGAATTTCAGCCATTAGGAATTGCACTATCGCTCCAAATTTAGAAAAAATTGTCAACAAATTTTGGAATATTTATTTTTATACATTTTTTTCAACTGTCAGAATATTGGGATTCTATTCAAACTGTGAAAAAAGGTGAAAAAATATTTGAATTTGAAAAACAAATTCAAAGACTTCAAAATATTTTAAAGACTTCAAAATGGCGTCTCCGATTAAAATTACTTCGAAAAATTTCAGGACGCTCTAACCAAAAAACTATAAGCTTTAAAAAAATGATAAAACGAATTGTTCTTGTTTTTAAGCTACATTGTGACAAATTTTTTATTTCAATTTTATAAAAATATTTCAAACATTTATGAAAAATTATGAAAAATTGTTGGTTTCTTTTATGAATTCTAAGCCTATTTTGTTTTTTTGTGTGATTTTTTCCGAAAGTTCATTTTTGGAGAGGAGAAAAATTTGGAACTATAATCTGCGAAATTCCTTTGCTCGAAAACTATGAACCTTTGGAGGAAATTGCGAACAACAAAAAAGGATTCGAATTTTCCATAAAGTGTACCATTTTTAGAATATAACATTTTTTTAGAATTTTTCGAAATATTCGAAATGTTTTTAAACATTTCATTTAAAAAATGTCTTAAATTATCGTTTAGAAAATCTGGAAAAATGTTAATATGTTCATCATTTCTTTTTAAAAAGCTCATAGTAGTTTGATAGTAAGAGATTTTTCAAACCAATTTTCAATGGGAATGCCGCTTTAAAGTCCTTAAAGTAAAGTGAGCTAAAAAAAGCCAAACATTATTAAAAAATTCAAATATTTTCTTCACTTCTCTTCACATTCTGAATAGAATCCCTATATTCTGATAAGTTTGAAAAAAAATGACAAGAATAAGTATTTCATAATTTGTTGACAATTTTTTTAAATTGGACGCTATGTTGTAATTCCTGAAGCTAAAGTTCAATTTTGACATCAGAATCTTGAAGAGCGACCTCGAAAATAGTAGGATATGTACCTTTTAATTTTTCTTCGATTTTGATGCGAAATACTCAATTGAAATTGAAGAGACAAAAATGTAATTTCTGTCGTTAATGGGTTAATTAGTATAAACCTACTAAAATTAAGTACCACTTCAATATTAATTACTGCATAGAAAATACGAATTGGTTACAACAACCAACCTCGAATTGGTTGGTTAACAACAGGTTATTACAACTATTTACTTGGTTAAATAAATTTGGCTTAGTTCCTTTAGCATTTACAGTTAGTTAGGCCACGCAGTTTGCGTAACAAATGTAATTTGTTAAAATAACCATTTTAGTTGATATTGTAACATGCCTTTTGCTCGCCTTTGTTTAATGTAGTCTGTATGCAATCATAAAACTAAATTTATGGAAAAATATAATAAATGAATCAGATTAATTACAAATTAATTGTGTGTTAATTTCTCTGATATTCATAAAAATTGATTTACTCTCTTTCTATGGTAAAAAATGTATCTTTTGACTTACAACAAATTAATTTACAACCATATTTCTGACTACCTTTTGTACTTAAAAACGTGGAACAATTTGCTTCACGGTTCGTTGAAATTATCATATTTAAAAAGTCGAAACAAAATAATAAGAAAGAGCCTCTGTAAGCCCCGTACAAAAAATGGCCCTTTTTCGTATCTCGAATATTCAAACTTTTTTAATGCCAATTGGTTACGTATGATGACCCAATAATCCCTGCAAAATTTCAAAGTGAGCATATTCCCCGTTTCGGAAATATGAGAGCTCAAAGTTGACAATGTCCGATAAAAAATGTACACCAATTTCACATTTATACTCGAATAAATTGCTGCCAAAGACGAACCACCACGTTCCTTCAAGACGGCAATGGCTGCAACGACCATCTCGCCTGTAGCAGGATGCGCTGGCTTCGCAGTTTTTGGCTTAGCAGAATCCTTCTTAGGCGCTTTGGTTTTAGTGGCCTTCTTTGGTGTTTCAGCTGCCGGAGCCCGATTCAGGTGCTGGGAGATGATGGAGCGGTCGCTCATGTTGATTGAAGATAGGTAAGAATTTTTTTAAAGTTCCCTTGAAGTGATACCTATATGAAGGTTCAAACATAGAATGAAACATACACGTGGATGCCCGATTTCGGTTTATTATAGTAGCACGGACCATGGAGGGAGGCAGCAAAGAGCTAATGCTTCAATTGCGAAATATTTTCTTCACATTTTAATCGAACATACACTTTAACTTAAAAAAAATCAGCTAATTATAAACATGAAATATTTTTCGGGCGAAATTTATTAAAAATGTTTTTTATGCATTACGGGTATTGTGCCGAATTTTTTTCTATGTTAAAACAGCTCTTTCATTAAGCGGTAAATAGATGTTTCGAAATACGAAACACATGACCCATATTTTCCAGCAATAATGTTTTTTAAATCCTCGATAATATTAAATAATACTCTGAAGACGTTAATTGCAGTTTATTAAGCGACTAAATATATTTGTTGACGTTATGGTAAAAGTTATTATGAAAAAATTATTTAAATGATGATATGAAAGACACGTAACAACGGAAACTTTATTAAGGAAATTAAGTACTATTACGTTTTCATCCCTCAAAGCGTTGGATTTTATTTATTGAATACTTCATTAAAAAAAGACCATAAGATAACAATACAGGAATTAAATAATAATGAGCAAACGATTTTTATTTTTACTAATTTTACGAAAGATGTTGTCGAGGACATAAAGATAGATTAAAACAGGCAGCGGCGCGATCAATAACATTTTTAGAAGAGGCGTATTAATATGAAATATACACTTTTAAAAATTAGTATGAAATTTCTTATAAGTGCATGTCCATAGATTTTTAGGTGCTTTTACTTTTATTCATTTATACGTACGGACAATGGCAATCAAACCTGAAATATACTTGGTATAGATGTATTCCTTTTTTAACCTATCTCGGGGTAAAATGTGTCAAATGAAGAATCGAAATGTACAAATAGTCCACTTTTTATATTATTATTGCACCGAAAGATTAGAACATACTAACGGCGAAACAAAAATTAGAGACTGTGAATAAGGGAAGTTTATTAATAAAGTATAATAATAACGTGTATAGGTTATTATGTTTTTATGCATTAATAAAAATTCATTCCACCTCCTGTCTCAATTTTCTATTGTGTTCGAAATTATTCAGAGTTATTTTTTGGTCGGGTGAGATAGGATAAGATAAATTTGGTTAATTATGGGTTGACAAGTCTTCCAAGACAAGTGGTTAATATATTTTCGTATACGAAAGGGGTCGACCCGGACATATTTAGGTGACATGGGACATTTTTCTGTCGGGTGTTGTTGGGACATTGTCAAAGTTCATGGGAAACGATATTTTTTGACTATTTTGATTATATCAAGTTTTACATGTTGAAACCCTCTGTCCTATTTCACCCGAACTTACCTAGTCACTATTTTTTACATCATTTCATCATTCTATTATTAAGATTCAAATTTACTGACATATATATCTTACCAGTTTTTCAATGTACTCTCACGGGATGAAAATCAGCGAAATGTATTTTATAAATCGTGCTCTCCAATTATTAAGTTATAAATTATAAGTAGTAACAGACAAAATTAATCAGACATTACAAATTTTAAGGGACAGTTTTTCCAAATTTCTCTTCTTCAGTGCATTCTAACTTTTTTTTAATATTAACTTTATATAGGATATTATTAAAAGTTTTTTTACTTCTGTTAATATTGCCAAGGTTAATATCCTTCGCGAACATTATAAGGTCGGATTCTCCTTTTGTTTAAATAGTTTTTAATAATTTAAGGTTTAATATTGAATCATGATTTGACAATAAAGACATTAAACAACAATTTATTGAGTTTTGGTGATATTTCTATCAATTTTCACCTTAAAAAATTATAGTTATAAAATAAAATACATTATAAAAATTGTATCGTCTTTTTCATTAACTTTAACGAAAAATTCCAACGACCATTGAGGATATCATAAAAAAATAACGGTAAGGTGTAGTTGCTTGCATGTTAGTTTATCATTCGACCGTTAACTAAATTCGTAGCTGTTTTTGTCAGGGTGTTTAATAAAAATTTATATGGACAAATTTGTATTGTTTTCAATTTACTTGATATCTGATTGAACTAAAGTTTGTTTAAGCAAAAAAGAATTATATTGATTATAAACTGCTCTGTGCTGTCGATCAATTATAGTAGAATGAAATGAAATATACTTAAATAATATCATTTTACAGGTTCGACATATCGATTCATGAATTTCATTTTTTAAAAAATGTTTAGTAAAATTGATTTATAACGACGATGAAATTTATTTTAAAATTTAATATAAAACGTTCAGAGAATTTCTTAATTGATTTGTTATTTAAATTCATACTGAATTTATTTTTATTTCGTTTATTTAACTAACAAATCATATTTGATTCATTTCATAGTCTGTTGATTTTTTATCATTATTTTTAACTCGATGTTATCTATAACATTATGTTTAAATATCATCCTTAATCATTCCTCTTCGCGAATTCGATATTCTTGTTTAGTTTAGACTGCAGACGTTTACAATCTTGAGTATAGGAAATATTATTTTCTATTAGTTCCAAGATGTATTCCCTAGTAGAAATCGTTTCGCATGGTAAACTTTCTTAAAAAGTTTTTAATGAATTCTTAATGAATGCTTTTTTGTAAGTTAACATTTTTAAAAGAATTCTTAATGATAACTTTATGTTATGATGTAACGAAATGTCCACATATCTATGGTTAAAAGTTGTGAATTCTTTGTTATCATAACGAGATTTTGTTCTACCAGGAAAACTACGGACGGAAGTAATCATTAAGTATTTTTTATGAATACTTTTAATTTCTTTTACGACTATTTTAAACTGATCTGTTAAGGGTGTAATAATTAATGATAATAATTATATAATCATAATCAATATTAATTTTTCAAAATTTATAGTTATAATTATCATCATTTATTAGCATATAGCGGGTGAGGTGAGTTATGGAGAGTGGAACATATAGAGACACCCATTCTCCAGGTTCACAAGAGTCATTTTTAGGTTTTAACTGGGATTATTCCCATATATTCCAGTATATCTCACTCACTCAGTTTAATTTATTACACGCTTGTTATAATAGTACTTTTTGGTACAAGGGCAGTAATAAAGTTTTTGCAACGAATGTGCAGCCCGATCCGAAGGCTAGACGTTTGCACTGTTTGCACTGACGTTTGGGACTAGACGTTTTACAGCAATAATATAATATAATTTTTTATGAAGTGTGTCGTAAATATATGCGATCAACTCGACACATAACGTCATTTAGTATTCGTTGATAAAATTCAGGTACGATTCCATCATAAAATGTCCTTAAATTCTTATTCAATTTTATAAAAATTAGTACCTTAACTTTATATAAAATATTATTATCTGGATTGACTCTGACAAATCTTCCGAGAAAATAGTTTATTGTTCAGTATAAATATTGATTTAAAGCGGACATTAAAGGATATTCTTAATGAATTCTTTTTTTTTGAAAGTGTGCTTATCGGGAAATTTGTCCAGTTTGTGGCTAGTTTCACGTATAATTTGGTTATATTTCCAATATTAAAGGTATCGGGATGACTGGACATAGTAATACAAAATTGGACAGATTTCTACCAGGGGCCATACATAGATATGAAAAATATGTGGGATATATTTAATTGTTAGTTTATTCTTTGGACCAAATACTAACACATTAATGTTTTATGAAAATTGAAAACTCTAATGTTTTCAAGAACAAAAAAGTGTTAAAAAAGAAATTTAGCATCGCTGTGTCAATTTATTTTAACAATCAATGTTTCCAGTTTGCTTGACTCGTAATTATTTTAGGTTTAGATATCGATAACGCGATATAGTTAAATATATATCGCTACATAGATAGATATTTAGTCTTATAAAAAATGTTTTTAATTAAAGAACCAAGTGCAATTATTACAAAATAATTATTCAAACCGGAAGCCTACATTTCTTTTGGTTAATTCTTGATTTGTCACGATTTAAAACTCATGTTAGAAAATTTTGACAACCATCATTAAGAAAACACCCTCAAAGACATTAGATGCCAACTATGCTTAAATATTTTTTAATTGCGCTAAATGTATTTTAATACCGCGACGGGACATAACAAAATTCAGTGTTTGGGGGGGGTGGGGGGGGGGGGGGGTGGGGGGGGGGGGGGGTGGGGGGGGGGGGGGGTGGGGGGGGGGGGGGGTGGGGGGGGGGGGGGGTGGGGGGGGGGGGGGGTGGGGGGGGGGGGGGGTGGGGGGGGGGGGGGGTGGGGGGGGGGGGGGGTGGGGGGGGGGGGGGGTGGGGGGGGGGGGGGGTGGGGGGGGGGGGGGGTGGGGGGGGGGGGGGGTGGGGGGGGGGGGGGGTGGGGGGGGGGGGGGGTGGGGGGGGGGGGGGGTGGGGGGGGGGGGGGGTGGGGGGGGGGGGGGGTGGGGGGGGGGGGGGGTGGGGGGGGGGGGGGGTGGGGGGGGGGGGGGGTGGGGGGGGGGGGGGGTGGGGGGGGGGGGGGGTGGGGGGGGGGGGGGGTGGGGGGGGGGGGGGGTGGGGGGGGGGGGGGGTGGGGGGGGGGGGGGGTGGGGGGGGGGGGGGGTGGGGGGGGGGGGGGGTGGGGGGGGGGGGGGGTGGGGGGGGGGGTTGTGTCTGATTTTCGTAATGCAAGAACTGTTGAGGAATGCTATATGTTATTTGCGAATTGGGAACTGTATTTTGGAATCCCTGTGAATTGTCCGAATAATATTAAAAAAAGAATAAGCCATTCAGTGGGTATCTCTACCAATTTCGAGGATCCCAAGTACAAAATCAATAGTCCCTAAAATCGAGTTAAAAATTAATTAGGACGGTTTACAGTCATTTTATAGTCCGAAATTGAGTGTTTTTTTACTAGTCGTTAGTTTAGCTGGGG
The DNA here is from genome assembly GCA_030407085.1 of Trichopria drosophilae. Classification (NCBI taxonomy): domain Eukaryota; kingdom Metazoa; phylum Arthropoda; class Insecta; order Hymenoptera; family Diapriidae; genus Trichopria; species Trichopria drosophilae. The sequence goes on along the minus strand of CM059583.1, from coordinate 187,957,576 downwards.
GTATAGTTGACATTAAATGTCGAACTAGTATTATAGAATTTTCAGGACATGCAATATAATGTAATTTTTTTTTTTAGACTAATTCAAGTTCTAGATATAATAAACTCAAAAAACTAACAAAAAAATTGCAACAATGGGTGGGTTACTCATTTGGATTTGTAATAAAATTCGAAAATATAAAAACGTAAAAAATACTAATTTTATTAGTCAGAAACTACTCTTTACTATTAGACTGTGGTGGAATCACCAGTGTTATAGCGACGATTTTACTAATAAGATAAGAGGTGTTAAATTATTAGTTACTGAAAAAATGGACTAATTCGTGGTAAACTAATTGTCATTATGAATATTAGTATATTTTTGACTAATTCTATATGCAGAGAGTTGAAATATACGTTAAAAAAAAATGACAATGTTGAAAGTAGTAGTAAACTGTGCTTCAATAAATTAAATATTTACTTAATATCAAGTCACAAGAAGAGATTAATTTTGAAACGAGTGTAGGTAGCAAATATCTATTTCTATTCAAGTACATATTTAACAGAAACTAAAAACTGCATTGTTAAACTATGAATTGAATTTCAAGTCTACAAATTAAAAAATGTAAATTATAGATTTTGCAGCGCGTGGTTTGTATACAGCTTTCAGTTATATTGTAAAATTATACCGATATTTGGGGGTCCGAATTCATATTTACGTCCAAGTGGCTTCGATAGATTTGTTACAACAATATCAGTGGTTTCTTACATGTATGAAAATTGAAAATGATTTACAACTATAACCTATGGCTGGGTCGAAGTTAAAATTGAAAATGAGCATTTTCAAAACTTCGAGCCCCGATGGTAGACTCAGCCGAAAGTGATTTAATAAATCAATTACGTTGTAAAACACATATTTCATGTGCACTTGTATTGTATTAGACTATTGGATGGATGCATATTAAATGGTTTACTCATGTTTTTACCTAATTACTGTCTTGTATTATTATGAATCGTATACATACAAACTATAAATACATATAATTCGTCAAAGATATCTTGAAAGTGTCGAAAAGATAGTTTAACTGATATCTTTTAGATATATCGAAATAGTTATTATTCATATCAAGGGCGTAAAATAAATGTTGTGCGCCGTAGATGATCACCCGCGCCCGAGGGGCTGGCGAAAGATTCAGTTTCTTTCAATGTAGACGTAGTTATTCCTCGAAAATGCGAATTATGATGAAAAACTATACGGGTAGAATTTTTTTGCGAAGGTGACCAACATTCAAATACTTCGTCCAGGACCTAAAGTCCTGCGGTCGAAGTAAAATTGAATGCAGCTATTTTTGATCGAGTATATGTAATCGGGTATAAAATGTTTTGCAAGGAAGTTTGTGAAATACTTCAGTTTTGCAAGAATTTATAAATCGTATTTATGTATTCCGACTTAATCTGAAAGTCCTAGCACCAATTTTGGTTATAGGTCAGACTATTCAATACCGTTTCTTTTTTACCAAATGTAAAAAAATGTACTCTCAACAGGGAATGCAAGTTTTTCACCATAAAGAATTTTTTTAGGTGACAATTTCTACACCAATTTTGTTACCAATTTTGGTTTTGAATGTCTACTGTTACTGAAAAACCTTCCAAAATATTAGAGAAACTTAACTTTTTGTTAATAATATATTTTTTAGCAAGCCTCTAATCTCAATCCCCATGCTAAAAAAAACCAAAGTAATAACCACAGTTTACCCCTAATGAATAATAATACAAGGTTAGGAGTTCAACATTTTTGAAATTAGGCATTCGAGGATGGAGAGTTTTGCTCAAATATTCTCAAATATCTTTAAAACCTACATACATTATAGTTTAACGTCCGTATTCAATTATTGGATTTTTAAGGCTATTATATATCGATTATGAACCCTATTTCATTTATGTTACGTATGCGTAAGTAAGAAGAAACATTAGAAAATGAGTAAAAAATATGCCAAATTTCGGTACAACAATCCATTACATGACTAACATTAGCTTAACAGTGAACCATTTTGAGAATAGGTACCGATGAATTTTTTGTTATGCATACAATAAAATAGAGTGGAGGTAATAAAAATTCGATTTAATTATTAAAAAAAAGATTTGTTTCGAGACACAATATTTTATGGTAAAAATAACCATGTATTTGTATTTCAATAAAACTCAGTTACATTTTAGAACATGTATCGATGCCAATACATGGATCTAATTGGATCTTCAGTGCCCCCCCCCCCCCCAATACTTGCCTCATCCGTCTCGTCTGTCCTTTACTAACCCTCCTAATATTTGCCTAGTTACAGGAGGAAATTTTTCCCGCACACCGTCGACATACAGTTATAGAACGTGCATGCGTCGACTATTCAGTTTAACCATTTCTACATCGCGCGTGAGTGGTGGCGCCACCGAATTACAGCTACAGTAGTCCCCATCCTAAGTTATACTTATCGGTTCTTTCAAAATGGCGGACGATTCTCCAAAGTTATGAGCCCCTCATTATCCCCATTCCCGTAACTTTGTTTATATCCATGCAATGGGTGCTTCTGTGTGCGAGTGTAGCGACGCGAGTGTGGCTCAGCAAAACAATGTGATGGGGGAAGGAGAAGAAGAAACTGGTATAACTTTGGAGAAGGTCAATCTATAATTTAGGATAGACATATAAACTTTGGATAGTATAACTTAGGGTGGGGAACAGCAATCGAGAGGTAAGACAAATATAGGGACGGACCTTGTGGCAAATATTAGGGGGTACCAAGTATTGGGAATGCAAATATTGCGGGGGGGGGGGGGGCTACTATATGTACCGACAGAAATGGGGCGCTGATATGCTTGCGAAAAAGAGACAAAAAATATTCGCCACCTATCTTTAATTTATAAAAGAATCTCCGCGAATTTCAAATATCTTATATACGGGTAATTCTTTATAAAGTGGCCGTTTTCTCGTCTTGTATTTAAACATAAACTGCAGTGCAGCTGTAACTACAAAAAATTGATTTCACCATATTTTACTCATATTTATGGTGAAGTTCACATGGAATATTACGGTAACAATATCGTTAAAGTTACTCTCTAAATTTCTTGGAGTGAGAATTCACTCTTTAGTTAGTGAAAACCAAGCAACTCTCGCGAAAGAGTTGAATGTTCACACTTTCGCAAGAATTGGTCGGTTTTTACTAATTAAAGGATAAAGTCTCTTTGCGCACTAAAATTCGATGCGCAAAGTGAATTTTATCGCACTAGTGCCTAAGCATTTTTAAAATGCACTTTCCGCACTTGTTGCATAATGTACTATTACTATACAAAATAGTTAAAGTTACCAACAAGCTTTCTCTGAGTGTAGAGATTTCTTATATAGATAATAATAAATCGTACATCATAAAATTGTGGCGTATTTTTTATTTTTTAAGAACTGTACACATGCAATCGGAGGTACAAAAAGTTTTTGCATACGACAAATATTGCAAATTAAAATATCTCTCAATTTGAAACACTGAAACTCACAGTGAGTTTCAAATCGAGATCGTACTGTAATAAGTAATTAAATAATAAAATATACCTAAAATTAAAAAATTGTAATTACGAACTGAGTTTGTTTCTAGCACAGAACCATTTGATGGCCCTGAAAAGGGCCGATTTAAATCGTTTTTGTCATTGAATTTACTTCTTGGCTGCAGCTTTTACTTTTGGAGCAGCGGCTTTCTTGGGCTTTGACGTTTTGGGTTTGGCTGCTGGAGCTTTTGCAGCCTTCTTTGCCTTTGATGGGGATTTTGGCTTAGCTGCCTTCGCGTCCTTTTCCGGTTTGTCGGCCTTCTTGGCTGCAGGTTTTTTAGCAGCAGCTTTCTTTTCACCAGCTGGCTTTTTAGTTGCTGGTTTCTTGGCAGCAGCCGATTTTGGTTCGCCCGCAGCCTTCTTCTTAGGTGCCTCTCCCTTGGCGGCAAGTTTGAAGGATCCAGTGGCTCCAGTTCCTTTGGTCTGGATCAGGGTTCCCTTTTCGACAGCAGATTTAAGATACTTCTTAATCAAACTAACTTGTTTTGTTGAATCTACAAGGTAAGCGCCTGCGATGTATTTCTTGATTGCTACCAAAGACGAACCACCACGTTCCTTCAAGGCGGCAATGGCTGCAACGACCATCTCGCTTGTAGCAGGATGCGTTGGCTTCGTAGTTTTTGGCTTAGTAGAATCCTTCTTAGGCCCACTGGTTTTTGTGGCCTTCTTTGGGGTTGTTTCGACAGCCGGGGCCGATTCAGGTGCAGGAGATGAGGGAGTGTCGCTCATATTGAATGAAGATAGTAAGAATTATTCAAATGTTCTCTTGAAGTGAAAGCTTTGCAGTTCGAAACTAGAATGAAACCTACAGGTTGATGTTCGAGCTTATATTTTAGTCGCGCAGACCAAGGAGAAAGGCCCATGAGAACTAATGCATGAAATCTAGAATATTTTCTTCACATTTTAATCAAAGATCCAAGTTTATTTGTAATTCGTGCGCGAAATCAATTGAATATTGACATAACACCTTCTGTTCCACTTTTATAAATTTGTTTTTTATGTAATTCCATACTTTTCCAAAGTTTCCATGTGTAAAACAATTAATTAGACGACATATACATGTTAGAAATATGCAGTACGTGGACGACATTATCCAGTAAAAACGTTGTTTACTAATTTTAAATAATAATTGTTGGCTTTAGTTACATGTTTTAACTGGAATAAAAATATTCATTTTTCTGGCGGTAAAAAGCAGGACAAAAAAAATGAATTAAATGGTGATATTGTCGCATATTTAGCGAGTACGACAAGCACTGCTTTCTTACCACCTTACAAACGTTTTAGATTTTATTTACGAATGTACAAAAGCCACCCGGTCAAGAATTGAGTTTTTTTTTGGAAAATCAAATATAAATAATAAAAAACAAAATGTTAAAGCGTCATGCGAGGCACTATGATATAATCTTTATATAAACTAGTATACTTCCGTTTGAATCTGTAGCACTGTAATCGTACACAAAACACTGTTTGATTTGTTAAAAATATCCAAATATGCCTGTAAGCGCATACTGGAAACGTTTTAATACTGTGTTTGGATATTAGTAGAAAATTAAATTGTACCACGTAATACGAGCAAGTACGAGTACTTATTAGTATGAAATTGATGACGGTGAGTTTCCATGAGGTTCAACCTAAAAGTCACGATATCGATTCTTTATTCATTTTTCAGGTTTTTTGATATTTTCATTATTGTAAGAACTAACAAAATATTTATTGCTTTAAGATATATTTTGAAAGTAAAATATTTTTTTTCATAACCAAATCATTTTGATAAATGTAATTTGATAAAAGAAAGCTTATATCTTTATTGTTGTTACAGAAATATCGTCATTTAAAGTTCGGTTTTAATGAAAAATTTACTGGAATTTGCATTCTTATGTAGTTTTGGTGATTTTGTTTTTGTTGAACAGTATCGCAATATTGTTCTATTAAGGCGATTCAATGTTGAACAATATTACGTAAATAACTGATTTATCTCTTAAGCATCAAAACTTAAAGTGTAATGAAAAGGTAAATCCAGGCTTCAAAGATATCATCAGTGCATTCAAGGAAAGTTATTTAGAATTTAATATCCCCATAACTCCAAAAGTTCACGCTATCTTTTACTATGTTCTGGATTGAAAGTTTTGGATTTTACAGTGAGCAGGTAATTAAGTCTATGCACTTCGATTTCAAAAATATTTGGACACAATACAAAGTATCTCGAAGTCATTGCGACTATTCTAGAAAGTTGCAGGTAGCTCTTTTTGAATAATATCCATACATTCCGCACATTCCTCTGTTAATGCATTTTTAAACAACGTAAATAATATTAACAAATTACATTTTTTTATTACTTAAATTTCAATCAAGTATTGCATATAAAACTCAAAGTTGCAAAAAATTATATGGTATATATGTTACTATAACGAGGTTGCTCTTAAAAATTCTGGGGTCAAAATTGAATTTCAGCCATTAGGAATTGCACTATCGCTCCAAATTTAGAAAAAATTGTCAACAAATTTTGGAATATTTATTTTTATACATTTTTTTCAACTGTCAGAATATTGGGATTCTATTCAAACTGTGAAAAAAGGTGAAAAAATATTTGAATTTGAAAAACAAATTTATATACCCCACTTTATTTTAAAGACTTCAAAATGGCGTCTCCGATTAAAATTACTTCGAAAAATTTCAGGACGCTCTAACCAAAAAACTATAAGCTTTAAAAAAATGATAAAACGAATTGTTCTTGTTTTTAAGCTACATTGTGACAAATTTTTTATTTCAATTTTATAAAAATATTTCAAACATTTATGAAAAATTATGAAAAATTGTTGGTTTCTTTTATGAATTCTAAGCCTATTTTGTTTTTTTGTGTGATTTTTTCCGAAAGTTCATTTTTGGAGAGGAGAAAAATTTGGAACTATAATCTGCGAAATTCCTTTGCTCGAAAACTATGAACCTTTGGAGGAAATTGCGAACAACAAAAAAGGATTCGAATTTTCCATAAAGTGTACCATTTTTAGAATATAACATTTTTTTAGAATTTTTCGAAATATTCGAAATGTTTTTAAACATTTCATTTAAAAAATGTCTGGAAAAATGTTAATATGTTCACCGATTAATTCTAAGAACATTTTGTTTTTTGCATTTCTTTTTAAAAAGCTCATAGTGTTTTAGTTCAATAGTCAGAGATTTTTTAAACCAATTTTCAATGGGAATTCCGCTTTAAAGTCCTTAACGTAAAGTGAGCTAAAAAAAGCCAAACATTATTAAAAAATTCAAATATTTTCTTCACTTCTCTTCACATTCTGAATAGAATCCCTATATTCTGATAAGTTTGAAAAAAAAATGATAAGAATAAGTATTTCCTAATTTGTTGACAATTTTTTGTTAAATTGGACGCTAAGTTGTAATTCCTGAAGCTAAAGTTCAATTTTGACATCAGAATCTTGAAGAGCGACCTCGAAAATAGTAGGATATGTACCTTTTAATTTTTCTTCGATTTTGATGCGAAATACTCAATTGAAATTGAAGAGACCAAAATGTAATTTCTGTCGTTAATGGGTTAATTAGTATAAACCTACTAAAATTAAGTACCACTTCAATATTAATTACTGCATAGAAAATACGAATTAGTTACAACAACCAACCTCGAATTGGTTGGTTAACAACAGGTTATTACAACTATTTACTTGGTTAAATAAATTTGGCTTAGTTCCTTTAGCATTTACAGTTAGTTAGGCCACGCAGTTTGCGTAACAAATGTAATTTGTTAAAATAACCATTTTAGTTGATATTGTAACATGCCTTTTGCTCGCCTTTGTTTAATGTAGTCTGTATGCAATCATAAAACTAAATTTATGGAAAAATATAATAAATGAATCAGATTAATTACAAATTAATTGTGTGTTAATTTCTCTGATATTCATAAAAATTGATTTACTCTCTTTCTATGGTAAAAAATGTATCTTTTGACTTACAACAAATTAATTTACAACCATATTTCTGACTACCTTTTGTACTTAAAAACGTGGAACAATTTGCTTCACGGTTCGTTGAAATTATAATATTTAAAAAGTCGAAACAAAATAATAAGAAAGAGCCTCTGTAAGCCCCGTACAAAAAATGGCCCTTTTTCGTATCTCGAATATTCAAACTTTTTTAATGCCAATTGGTTACGTATGATGACCCAATAATCCCTGCAAAATTTCAAAGTGAGCATATTCCCCGTTTCGGAAATATGAGAGCTCAAAGTTGACAATGTCCGATAAAAAATGTACACCAATTTCACATTTATACTCGAATAATAATATTTAAAAAAATCAGACGATATGGTTCTTTACAAATTTTTTACTGCTGATTATGAATCTGAAGTCAGATTTAAAAAATTCAAAATGGCGAATGACTTTTAAAATATCAAATACAATTCGCTAGAAACACGTTATTCTGGGGTCGTTGATTTACGAATCAGCTGTTAGTTTTTCAAAATTTAATATAGCTCATGACTTTTGAAAAATGTAATGCAATTTGTTTGAAACTCGTCAGCTTACGGTTTCTGTAGTCGATGAAGTTGAATCTAACGTTGAATTGATATTGAAAAGGCACTAAGCTTTCTTAGTCGCTGGATTAAATCTGTTTTTACCCTGCATAGGAAACAAAAAACAATCTAAAAACAATCAAAGTTTTAATGCATCGTTTAAGACATTTTATTTCAATCGTGTGCTTGCAAATGTGATAAAATAAAAGTATCTTTAATGTTGAAACTCTCGAATTTATACAAGATTTCAGCCTATATTCAAAAACCCTAGAAACAAAAGACTATCAGCAGCTCAGCATTTCATTTATTTCCATTCCATTGAACATCTTATTTCAATCGTTTGCTTGCGAATGTGATAAAGTAAAAAAAAAGACTATCTTGCCTTGGTTGTAGTATTGCATCTTGCCTTTGGTGGTTGAATTTTTACAACTTACTGTTGTTGGATGGATTATACGATCTTACCTTTGCCGGTCGCATTATTACATCTTGCCTTTGTTGGTTGGATTTTACAATCTTACCTTTGCGGTTGGCTTATTGCATCTTGCCTTTGTTGGTTGGGTTTTACGATCTTACCTTTGCCGCTTGGATTATTGCATCTTGCCTTTGTTTGTTCGATTATACTACCATACCTTAGCCAGTCGGATTATTACATCTTGCCTTTGTTGGTTGGATTTTACAATCTTACCTTTGCGGTTGGCTTATTGCATCTTGCCTTTGTTGGTTGGGTTTTACGATCTTACCTTTGGCGCTTGGATTATTGCATCTTGCCTTTGTTTGTTGGATTATACTACCATACCTTAGCCAGTCGGATTATTTCATCTTGCCTTTGTTGGTTGGATTTTACAATCTTACCTTTGCGGTTGGCTTATTGCATCATGCCTTTGTTGGTTGGATTTTACAATCTTACCTTTGCGGTTGGCTTATTGCATCTTGCCTTTGTTGGTTAGATTTTACGATCTTACCTTTGCCGCTTGGATTATTGCATCTTGCCTTTGTTGGTTGGATTTTACAATCTTACCTTTGCGGTTGGATTATTGCATCTTGCCTTTGTTGGTTGGATTTTACGATCTTACCTTTCCCGGTTTGATTATTACATCTTGCTTTGGTTGGAGTATTGCATCTTGCCTTTGTTGGTTGGATTATTACACCTTGCCTTTGTTGGTTGGATTGTACGATCTTACAATTGCCGGTTGGATTATTACATCTTGCCTTAGTTGGAGTATTGCATCTTACCTTTGTCAAACTTCAAGCGAATTGCATTTTATTTTTTAAAAGTCGTCCGCAAATTATATCTTCCATTTTGAATTTTTAAAATCTGACTTCAGATTCGCATCTGAATATTTTTTTTCTATTTTGCTTCATTTTTGCAAACCTTATAATACAATGACAATGACAAAAACCGCCCAAGGAAACAATATTAGTACTCTAATAACTAACCTAACCAAATCAGTATAGGACTTATGTTAACCTACGTTAAATGAATTATAGAGAATCTTTAAACGTGTATTAATGTATGAAATAAGTAAATTTTTTAACAAGTAACCACATGCATTCTTTTGGTCACCTCTTTTTGTTTGTGCTATGTTTTTTTATGCCTGTGATTTTTTGTCGCGCCTTTAGGCATATTCCTCCTTCATACCAAATTTAAGGTTAGATGTGTTAGTGGTCAATCAAATTTCATAAAGCAAAATTAAATATATCAGTCTATTAGCCGGTTCATATGGCCGTTTTTCATCTTAATCCGTGTGCAGTCCTTTTAGAATTTTTTTACCTTTATTTTTGCCACTTATTGTTGTTTTGAAGTAGTTAAGTTGCTTTGAGGCAAGACATCGATTTTCGGCAATTCGGTTTGACATCCATCCCGCAACTTTTTTCTCAAAATTCCCAAAAAACAAACCACAAATGTTATTAATTTTTTATTTAAAATCTGCCATATTTGTGCTTTTTATCATTGAATAGCAGTTCAAACTATGTTAATCGAAAGAGCACTCCGAAAAATAATGAAATATTTATGTTTGAAATTTTTATTTCAATTTTTCATTGAAGAAAATAAGTCTTAAATATCAATTGACAATAGTATGTTCCCTGGATATTTAATAAGTAATACTTTGGAATATGAATACTGTTAAAAGGATGTGATTTACTGCTGAGGCGGTCCAAAACAGTAATAAAGAAAGCCCGGTTTGAATCTAAATATGCGCTTTTCTTCCTCTTTCTTTAATTTCAAAAATTCTCACCAATAAATCACAATACTTAGTCTGTTTTAAATATTACATTTGAAATATTTATATACAATTATGACGGTTTCTTAAATAATATAATAAATTATTAACAAGAAACTAGATCTACGAACGGAATACGTTAATAACGAAATGAGTTTGTTTCTAGTCTACAAATTTTGATGGCCCTGAAAAGGGCCGATTTTAAATCGTGTTTGTCATTGAATTTACTTCTTGGCTGCAGCTTTTGCTTTTGAAGCAGCGGCTTTCTTGGGCTTTGGCGTTTTGGGGTTGGCTGCTGGAGCTTTTCCAGCCTTCTTTGCCTTGGATGGAGATTTTGGTTTAGCTGCCTTAGTTTCCTTTTCCGGCTCGTCGGCCTTCTTGGCTGCAGGTTTTTTAGCAGCGGCTTTCTTTTCACCAGCTGGCTTTTTCGTTGCTGGTTTCTTGGCAGCAGCTGATTTTGGTTTGCCCGCATCCTTCTTCTTAGGTGCCTCTCCCTTGGCGGCAAGTTTGAAGGATCCAGAGGCTCCAGATCCTTTGGTCTGAATCAGGGTTCCCTTTTCGACAGCAGATTTAAGATACTTCTTAATCAAAGTAACTTGTTTTGCTGAATCTACAAGGTAAGTACCTGCGATATACTTCTTGATTGCTGCCAAAGACGAACCACCACGTTCCTTCAAGACGGCAATGGCTGCAACGACCATCTCGCCTGTAGCAGGATGCGCTGGCTTCGCAGTTTTTGGCTTAGCAGAATCCTTCTTAGGCGCTTTGGTTTTAGTGGCCTTCTTTGGTGTTTCAGCAGCCGGAGCCGATTCAGGTGCGGGAGATGATGGAGCGTCGCTCATGTTGATTGAAGATGGTAAGAATTTTTTTAAAGTTCCCTTGAAGTGATACCTCTGAAGGTTCAAACTAGAATGAAACATACACGTGGATGCCCGATCTTATATTATAGTAGCACGGACCATGGAGGGAGGCAGCAAAGAGCTAATGCTTCAATTGCGAAATATTTTCTTCACATTTTAATCGAACATCCACTTAACTTAAAAAAATCAGCTAATTATAAACATGAAATATTTTCGGGCAATTTTATAAAATTGTTTTTTATGCAATCCGGTATTGTGCCGAATTTTTAATATGTAAAACATTTCATTAAGCGGTAAATAGAAGTTCGAAATACGAAACACATGAACCAAATTTTCCAGCAATAATGTCTAGTAATATTAAATAATACTCTGAGACGTTAATTGCAGATTATAAAGCGACTAAATATATTTGTTGACGTTATGGTAAAAGTTATTATGAAAAAATTATTTAAATGATGATATGAAAGACACTTACAACGGAACTTATTACGGAAATTAAGTACTATTACGTTTTCATCCCTCAAATCGTTGGATTTTATTTATTGAATACTTCATTAAAAAAGACAATAAGATAACAAATGAATTAAATAATACTGAGCAAACGATTTTATTTACTAATTTAACGAAAGATGTAGTCGAGGAATAAAGATAGATAAAACAGCAGCTGCGCATCAATAACATTTTTAGAAGAGGCGTATAATATGAAATATACACTATTAAAAATCGTATGAAATTTCATATAAGTGCATGTCCATGATTTTTAGGTGCTTTTACTAATATTCATTTATACGTACGGACAATGGCAACAAACTTAAATATACTTGGTAGATGTATTCCTTTTTTAACCTATCTCGGGGTAAAATGTGTCAAATGAAGAATCAAATGTACAATAGTCACTTTTATAATATTAATGAACCGAAAGATTAGAACATACTAAACGCTAAACAAAAATTAGAGACTGTGAATAAGGGAAGTTTATAATAAGTATAATAATAACTGTATAGGATATTAATGTTTTATGCATTAATAAAAATTCATCCACTCCTGTCAATTTTCTATTGTGTTCGAAATTATTCAGAGTTATTTTTTGGTCGGGTGAGATAGGATAGATAAATTTGGTAATTATGGGTTGACAAGTCCTTCAAGACAAGTGGTTAATATATTTCGTATACGAAAGGGTCGACCCGACATATTTAGGTGACATGGGACATTTTTTGTCGGGTGTGTTGGGACATTGTCAAGTTCATGGGAAACGATATTTTTTGACTATTTTGATTATATCAAGTTTTACATTTGAACCCTCTGTCCTATTTCACCCGAACTTACCTAGTCCCATTTTTTACATCATATCATCTTCTATTATTAAGATTCAAATTTTCTGACCTATATATCTTACCCGTTTTTCAAATGTACTCTCACGGATGAAAATCAGCGAAAAGTATTTTATAAATCGTGCTCTCCAATTATTAAGTTATAAATTATAAGTAGAAACAGACAAATTAATCAGACATTACAAATTTTAAGGGCAGTTTTTCCAAATTTCTCTTCTTCAGTGCATTCTAACTTTTTTTAAATATTAACTTTAATGGATATTATTAAAAGTTTTTTTACTTCTGTTAATATTGCCAAGGTTATATCTTCGCGAACACTATAAGGTCGGATTCTCCTTTAGTTTAAATAGTTTTTATTATTTAAGTATAATATTGAATATGATTTGACAATAAAGACATTAAACAACAATTTATTGAGTTTTGGTGATATTTCTAACAATTTTCACCTAAAATTATAGTTATAAAATTAAAACAATATAAAAATTGTATCGTTTTTTCATTAACTTTAACGAAAATTCCAACGACCATGAGATATCATAAAAAATAACGGTAAGGTGTAGTTGCTTGCATGTTAGATTATCATCGACCGTAACTAATTCGTAGCTGTTTGTCAGGTGTTTAATAAAATTTATATGGACAAATTTGTATTGTTTTCAATTTACTTGATATCTGATTGAACTAAAGTTTGTTTAAGCAAAAAAGAATTATATTGAATATAAACTGCTCTGTGCTGTCGATCAATTTTACAAGAATGAAATGAAATATACTAAATAATATCATTTTACAGGTTCGCATATGATTCATGAATTTCATTTTTAAAAAAATGTTTAGTAAAATTGATTTATAACGACGAGAAATTTATTTTAAAATTTAATATAAAACGTTCGAGAATTTCTTATTGATTGTTATTTACATTCATACTGAATTTATTTTATTTTCGTTTATTTAACTAACAAATCATATTTGATTCATTTCATAGTCTGTTGATTTTATATCATTATTTTTAACTCGATGTTATCTATAACATTATGTTTAAATATCATCCTAATCATTCCTCTTCGCGAATTCGATATTCTTGTTTAGTTTAGACTGCAGACGTTTACAATCTTGCGTAAAGGAAATATTATTTTATTTATTCCATGATGAATTCCCCTAGTAGAAATCGATTCGCATGGAAACTTCTTAAAAAGTTTTTAATGAATTCTTAATGAATGCTTTTTTGTAAGTAACATTTTAAAACAATTCTTAATGATAACTTTATGATGTAACGAATGTCCACTATCTAAGATTACAAGTTGTGAATTCTTGATATCAAAACGAGATTTTGTACTACCAGGAAAAAATTACGACGAAGTAATCATTAAGTATTTTTTATGAATACTTTTAATATCTTTACGACTATTTTAAACAGATCTGTAAGGGAGTCATAATAATGATAATAATAATAATCATAATCAATATTAATTATTCAAAATTTATAGTTATAATTATCATCATTTATAAGCATATAGCGGGTGAGTTATAGAGAGTGGAACATATAGAGACACCCATTCTCCAGGTTCACAAGAGACATTTTTAGGTTAAACATGGATTATTCCCATATATTCCAGTATATCTCACTCACTCAGTTTAATTATTACACGCTTGTATAATAGTACTTTTTGGTACAAGGGCGTAAAAGTTTTTGCAACGAATGTGCAGCCCGATCCGAAGGCTAGACGTTTGCACAGTTTGCACTGACGTTTGACCAGACGTTTTACAGCAATAATATAATATAAATTTTTTATGAAGTGTGTCGTAAATATATGCGATCAACTGACACCTAACGTCATTTAGTATTCGTTGATAAATTCAGGTACGATTCATTCATAAAATGTCCTTAAATTCTTATCAATTTTATAAAATTAGTACATAACTTTATATAAATCTTATTTATCTGGATTGTCTCTGACAAATCTTCCGAGAAAATAGTTTACTTCAGTATAAATATTGATTTAAAGCGGACATTAAAGAATTCTTAATGAATTCTTTTTTTTTGAAAGTGTGCTTATCGGGAAATTAGTCCAGTTTGTGGCTAGTTTCCGTCTAATTTTGTTATTTTCCATATTAAAGGTATCGGGAGACTGGACATGTAATACAAAATTGGACAGATTTCTACCAGGGCCATACATAGATATGAAAAATATGTGGGATATATAATTGTTAGTTTATTCTTTGACCAATACTAACACATTAATGTTTTATGAAAATTGAAACTCTAATGTTTTCAAGAACAAAAAAGTGTTAAAAAGAAATTTAGCATCGCTGTGTCAATTTATTTTAACAAACAATGTTTCCAGTTTGCTTGCCGTAATTATTTTAGGTTTAGATATCGATAACGCGATATAGATAAATATATAGCTACATAGATAGATTTTAGTCTTATAAAAAATGTTTAAAGAACCAAGAGTAATTATTACAAAATAATATTCAACCGGAAGACTACATTTCTTTTGGTTAATTCTTGATTTGTCACGATTAAAACTCATGTTAGAAAATTTTGACAACCATCATTAAGAAAACACCCTCAAAGACATTAGATGCAACTATGCTTAAATATTTTTTAATTGCGCTAAATGTATTTTAACTACCGCGACGACATAACAAAATTCAGTGTTACTTTACACATCTTGAGCGATGTTTATTTAAATGAATAATAAAAATAAAAAAAATAAAAATAATTATTGCATTACAACTAAGATAAGATATGCAAGGATACAAGGCTAGCCGGAGAATACGGAGTTTAAACATTAAGATTGTAAGGATTACACAGAAGAAAATAAGTCTTAAAATTGATAAAAATTAAAGTGGCTTAAAATTAGTCCATGTATGGTGCATCAATTTGTCCTTTTCTAAACGGGCTAGTTTTTGTTACATCTTAAATGTGCATCAATGATCTTAAATTAAGACTTATTTTTTTCAGTGTAATGTAACAATCTGCTCAAATCATATGTAATATTTGGAAATACAGTCGACTCCCTATCCCAATCTTTGCCTCGTCCGTCTTGTCTGTCCTTTTCCAACCCTCCCAATATTTGCCCAGCGAGGGAAAGACATTTTGCCCGCTCTCTGCTGACAAACAATTATAGAACGCGCATGCGTCGACCAGAAGAAATCAGTTTAAATGCGTGATGTCGCCACAGAATTACCGCTTGGTGAGAGGTGGCGGGGAACATTAATCGAGGGGTAAGGCAAATATTGGGACGGACCAACTGGCAAATATTACGGGGTAGGAAATATGGGGAATGCAAATATTGGAGAGGGGGGGGGGGCTACTGTATGTTGGAAAATTGTTTGCATCTCTGAACAATATTTTTTGTTTCATTTCTTGTGTATAGAAGATTATAGGTGGAAATCTTCATTAGACGAATTATTGGTACACATTGACAAAAAACGAAGACAGTTTTAAATGAATATTTGTAATTGAAAAAAATAAAATTTTAATTGGAAACCTCATACAGCACTTGCGATTCCACATACATAGATCTTTTTCAGTTTATGTGTGTTCATCAGGTAATGTTTGTATTATTATAAATTCATAATGTGTTCATGTTTTATTCGGTTACATTATAGGCTATTGCGACTGAATTTAATTCCTCTTGTAAATATATAGTGGCCCTGAAAAGGGCCGATTAAGTAGCAGAAAATGTGCTTAAGCACGTTCTCCTCGAATACGTCTAGCCAGCTGGATATCCTTTGGCATGATGGTGACACGTTTGGCGTGGATGGCGCAAAGGTTGGTGTCTTCGAAAAGACCGACGAGGTAGGCCTCGCTGGCTTCCTGGAGGGCCATGACAGCTGAACTCTGGAAACGCAAATCGGTTTTGAAATCCTGAGCGATTTCACGAACCAGCCGTTGGAAGGGCAACTTGCGGATCAAAAGCTCAGTGCTTTTTTGGTAACGACGGATTTCACGAAGGGCAACAGTTCCTGGCCTATAACGATGAGGCTTCTTCACTCCGCCGGTAGCTGGCGCACTCTTCCTGGCGGCCTTGGTGGCCAGCTGCTTACGAGGAGCCTTTCCTCCGGTCGATTTACGGGCGGTTTGCTTAGTACGGGCCATGTCGACTAATACGAGACAAAAGTCAGAACTCGAATAGATGGGGTAGCTCAGAGCAGGCTTTTATAGTGCCTCCACGTCCCCGTTATTCTGTCGGATTCGCGGGATTGGAAAAGGAGGGGAGCCCAACAATGCTCTTGGGCTATAAAAAGGCGACCCAAAACGAGACGGTCATCAGTTCGACTTCGTTCGTTGAACAGATTAAATCAACTTGAATCAAAATGACTGGCCGAGGAAAGGGAGGAAAAGGTTTGGGAAAAGGAGGCGCCAAGCGTCATCGTAAAGTTCTTCGGGATAACATCCAGGGAATCACCAAACCTGCCATCCGTCGTTTGGCTCGCCGTGGTGGTGTCAAGCGGATTTCTGGCTTGATCTATGAAGAAACCCGAGGTGTCCTCAAGGTCTTCCTTGAAAACGTCATCCGGGATGCTGTCACTTACACCGAACATGCCAAGAGGAAGACGGTCACTGCCATGGACGTCGTCTATGCCCTCAAGAGACAGGGACGCACTCTCTACGGTTTTGGAGGTTAAGACATCACCTCAACAATTTTATCAAACAATCGGCCCTTTTCAGGGCCACTAATTCTTTATACGGAATGAACTGAAACTTCTCCAAAATTCATTTTAACTTAATTTCAATTGTATTGTTTATAAATTGTTGACCATTACGCTTTCTGTTTAAGGGAATGCTTGGAAATATGAGCGTACGTGTATGGCAATTTGATCTGCGAATAGCTACTACATATTTTGTAAAACGTTACAAAAAATTGTGTCGTTGCCATGGTACACTATTTCTGTTAAAAATCGACTGTAAATTCATGATCTATTTGAATGATTTAAATTCAATCGATGTTTGGGCTATAATTATACTGTTTCCGAATTTATGCATTAAACTAAATATCAGCTTCGGTTTCATTGTTTATATCATCACAGCATGATCTTTATCAAACAATTGTCCATTTTCAATATTCTCGGTTATTTTTGCATTTGAGATGTTTTTATTTATTTATACTTGTTAAACCTAAATACAGGTTTATTTATGTTACGTAACAATAAATAGACATAAATGGTGGGAAAGTAGGTGTTGTTTAAAATAAATTCGAGGGTTGGGGCTTAAAACCTCTTCAAATCTTTACTAAAAATTCCTCAACGTTTCGGACCACTAGGGCCTCTCCATGCAGTAGGAACTATCGAATTTAATGGCATTCGTAAACTGAATTGAAATTTTGAAAATCTTCATTTTTATTTAAAGCATTTTTTTTTGTAATTTAATAGGAGGTATTTCAGAGACTAGTCTACTGGCAAAATTACTTTCGGTGTCCAAAATCTTGACATTTTGCCAATTGAAATCGTGTTTCGTGTCCAATCTGTGCTCAGTTCTGACGGTTCAGAGTTGAGATGGTCTATGAATATTTGATTCGTGTTCTTTGACACGAGTACTCTTTTGTTTCACAAACGTAGGTGGTCATCATAATAGTAGATACGCCGAATTATGTTTTTATATGTAATTTATCTTTACCTTTGGTGACAGTTGATATATTTATTTTTCAGTAAAATCTTTCCATATCAGGTTCAGAAGTGTTCAATTGATTGTCACTAGTATTATATGAACTCATACGTTTGTTAACAACTTGTCCACTAACTTTTCAGGGTAATTATTTTTTTAGCAAAATGGAAATGATTTTATTCTTATTAGTATTTTAAAATTCAGGTTCAACTTTTTTATCTCTTTATCAACCTAATAATGACAATCTTTTGCGAAAAAGGGTGATGCGACTGTGACTTAAAATTCAAAAAACGACCTGAATAAGTGGGCTTAGCTTACAACGCCAATCAGATTTTAGGGAGCTTTAACGTTGTAAATAGACATAGTAAACTCAAAAAAATTCCTTGCACCCTTGTGCAAGGAGTCAATAAGGTTACTTTACTGAATATGGCGCCAACTAATCGATCCTTGTTAAAGTAGCAAGGAAAACCTTACTGCAATAATTGGGAAATTCATTGTTCCACTTAGTTTTCTTGATTCATCTAACAATAAAAAAGTACTGTTATGATAAAGATAATATTATTCTGTTAGCAACAGGGTTAATAGAAGTAAAAATAGATAATTATTTGCAACAACAAAGAATATGTTTATTGCTAGAACTACGTATGAATACGACACCTGTGCATACATATGAATGTATTATTTGTATGTACCTTCATCTTCATCCCAATAAACATTTCGACGAGGGCATGTCTAAAAGATATCTAAAAGAAGTATTTTCCTTAGAATAAACATAACCTCGAACTGTAGGATATATGTAGTGTCAAAACATGGACAAACATGATCCATCTATACATATTAATTTTGATATATCGACAAATGATTGTACTAGCTCTTTCAATGAAAGTTTTATTATTACCATATTAAAATATTTAGGTCTCGAACAATTAATCAATAATGAATTTGTATTAAAAAGTTCATTATATCATATATCATACATAGAATACACAGTAGAGGAATTACTGATTTCCATTTTTCTGTTGTGATGTTCCTTTTTCAAATTCCTTTATATATAATACATATAATATATTAAAAAGTATTTAAGTTTATTAAGAGATGTGAAATTTGTCATTAAAATTTTGTACATCTAAAACAAATGTTAAAAAAATGTTGGAAAAGTCGAGCTGGTCCTCAATTTGGAACTCTTTTTTATTCAGCATTTTCTCGGATTACAAGTTGTGACATTTCATCCAATCAAGTTTTTTCAGGGAAATGAGAATCTGGCATAACTCGATAAGGTTATAAAGTAATTTTGAAAATAAATTAGAAGAGATATAATAAGGACAAATTGTGTCATTTTTCAGCATAAGTTTTATATGTATTTATTTTTCTTTAATTTTATAATTAGTTTGCTGTGAGCATTTAATACTATCAGTTGAATTGGTTCAAATCTACTATAGCTTAGAAAACTAATTTAATATGCCTTGAATAACATTGAAAACATTAAATTTTATACTGCAATTAGAGAATAATGCCCCAATTTGTCATCATTGTATCTCCTTCAATTTTGCATAAAAATGACCTTATAACCTGGTCTCGAGTTATGCCAGAATCTCAAAAGCCTGAAAAAAATTGATTGGAACAAATCGCATAACTTCAAATAAGAGATAATGCTAACGAAAAAAAAAGGTCCAAATTGAACACCAATTCGACTTTTCGAACACTTCCAAAGCAATGTGTGAGAGGCCTACATCATGAATTTCTGTATGCACATTTCTTATCGATTGATTATTTAAGGCTAAATTCATTACAACTTGATGTTGCAGTAATAGATTTTCAATCATCAAAAGAGATAATAGATTTCAGATACCGAAAGTCAAACATACATAAAAATATTTTCTACGGAGAATGTTTTCTTTCATTTCTGCATTGATACAGATCTTTTAAATTATAACAAATATTTAAAAGTTCAGAATCAAAATACATTATACATTTATATCACAATATAAATAATGTTCATTAAAAATAATTAAATTTTAAAAACTATAATTGAAATGTAATGACTTTGGAAAAAATCAATTTAATGTATTTCATTGACTGAGCTTATTAAAGAATTAAATTTAAATTAAATGTAAAGGGTATATGTTTTAGACTTTCGAAGTGTCTCATATATGTACATGCTTGCCATTTCAAACAGTATATTGTTTTATTTATCTTATTAGGCATTACAATATTTATATAGCAACTATACGTAATCTTACTTTCATAGTTACGAAACCTGGTTAATTGAATAATTTATCACTTCTGTATTGACAGAGATTCCTCTGCTATTATACATGATATCATTTACTAATATTACTGCATCTCTGTTGCTAGTTTAACAAGGATTCCTTGCTAATTCAAACATTTTCTATACTTTTAAGGAAACAAATTTCCTATTTTTATAACAGCGAGGTTATCCATCTCTCACTAAGAAGGAATCCGTGTTATTTTAGAAAGGATTGAGTTAATAAGGGGAAACAGTTGTTTTTCAGTGTTTTATTACTTTAAGTGTACGTATTTAGTTTTAATACTTAAGTTTACGTAAAAACATTAGGACTTGCGAAAAATTTTTCTATAATAACAGTGTCGAGATATTAGGTTTGCAAAGATAGATAGATACTAATTCTGTGAAGTCGTCTGAAATTTAGACCATTTTTTGTTAAATTTGCGGTATGAAACCGCGATCATGAAATCCGCGATATTCTTAGTGTTCGCTTGACCTTTTAATTTTGTATGTGTCATTATTTTTGCTTGTTTACATAGAACATCGTAAAAATCGGAATGCAAAATTTTAATTTCAGGACTTGGTGTATTTTCTGTAGCTTCTTTAAATTGAGTATCTACAATGTCGTTGAATTCAATGTTTTTGTGAGATAAGATCCAATAATTTTATCTGAATATGATCTAAAACTTGTCATTTTTTCTCCGTTGTTGAGAATATGTGGATTAATTTTTGTACACACTTTTGGAAATTTC
Organism: Trichopria drosophilae; assembly: GCA_030407085.1. Classification (NCBI taxonomy): domain Eukaryota; kingdom Metazoa; phylum Arthropoda; class Insecta; order Hymenoptera; family Diapriidae; genus Trichopria; species Trichopria drosophilae. Next base: position 187,936,473 of record CM059583.1, on the reverse strand, counting down.
AGAGAGCGAATTACACTAAGAGAGTAGGAACAGATTTCTATGTTTTTATCTTTATATTGTAAAGATAGATTTAAAGCAGCATCGAAGGCAATACATTTATCTGTAAAGATTGAAGTAAATTTTGAGAAACTAATTTCGAGACAATAATAGCATGCGCCAAATGATAGTGCACTTTATTTTACTGCCATCCGTGAAGAAGTCTTCTGGTATGTTTGAGAAAAATTTATTGAATTGAATACTCTGATATTGAATACTGATATTGAACACACGCTAGCGGATTTATTTTTAAAGAAGTGACCAAATTTATTTCACATGATGCAGAATTCATTAGTGATAAACAATTACCTTTTAAAACTGGACGCCTCTGTGTATTTAGATAGTTCTCTAAGACCATATGCTTGATTGAATATAAACGATTTGGAATAAGGTGGAATGTTTGAAAAATGCTGAAAAGAGGAGTTAATAATTGTGGAGATAGGTATATTTTTATTGTTTAACATTTTAAGTAAGTATTTCTGGTAGTAATAAAAGTAGTCAAGTCTTCTAACACTAAACATTGAGATTCTTCAAGGTTTATGTTAGTGTTTCATCTATGGGCAAATGCATAATACTCGATTCTTTTTAACTTAAGTTTCAGATTTTTATCTTTGGGGTAAAAATATATAAATAATGCTAACATAATTCGTATGCCATCTTATAAGGCTTTTAAAGAGCTAAATGAATTTCAATATTTCAGTTCCCTATCGAATTCCGTTGACGAATTTAATAATATTCATATTTATTTATTTATTTATTTAAAGAAATAAACGGTCTATAAGACCTTTGTACAAAAAATATTCTGACATAATCAGCGCAATTTCAATAACAAAGAAAAGAAACAAAAAATTTGGTAATAGAGTAATTGAGAACCGTATGTTAAAACAAGAATAAAAAACTTAATAATAAGTGTATAATAAACGTCGCACTTTAAATCGAAAAGATATAAAACTAATAGTGTTTTTTACATCGCCGGGAACACTGTTCCATTCACGCCTGAGTCTAGCTACACTAGAGTGAAATCCATAACGAGATTTACTATTATTTTCACAAATATCCCGATAACGACGCAATGAATATGGTTGAGAACGAGTAGAGAACAACGAAGATATTTGCTCAGATTTAATCATACCCGTAGTAATTTTACGGACAAATAGTAAATCAATAATATGATGTATTGAATAAATTGATGGTATTGTAAATTTAGAAGCAACCGTAGAATAATCGTGGTTCATATAACTCATAGGAGTACCTGACTTATACGACAAATATCTTAAGAACCTGTGTTGAACCCTTTCAAGCTGATCAATATCTTTAGAAATAAAAGGGCGCCAAATAACTGATCCATAAGTTAAAATTGATAAAACAATTGATTTATATAAATTTATGATTGCAGGAATAGAAGAGAAATCAGAAGTAGAACGTTTTATAAAACCTAAGATTGAGTAACATTTACTGATTATTGTACGAATATGTTCAGAAAACTTGAAACTCTGATCAAAAATCACTCCCAAATCATTAATAGATAAGACAGCCTGAATGGGTTCATCACCCAGTAAATAAGTAAATGCCATCGGAGAGGTACACCTACAATATGATATCGATTTACATTTAGGAATATTTAATTTAAGACGATTTGTGCTAGCCCATACAGAAATAGAGTTCAAATCTCGTTGCAAATTTGATGCATCAATTGGGGATTTAATCATTGCAAATATCTTAACATCATCAGCGTAAATTAGAAACCGTGAATAAACAACACAAAAAGGATAGGTCCCAGGTGCGAACCTTGTGGAACACCGGATGTAACACGTGTAAATTGAGATACAGATCCTTTAACCCGAACAGCTTGCCAGCGATCACTAAGATAGGATGAGATCCATCTCAGTAGTGATCCACTTATATCTAGTGAGTTCAATTTTGTTACTAGAATACCGTGATCAACGGTGTCAAATGCCTTAGCAAAATCAAGATAAATAGTATCTACCTGAATCATATTATCCAATGCAGACGATACAAAATTACTGTAGGTTAAGAGATTTGTCACCGTTGATCATATTAAAAAATTAACGAAACTATTTGCCGCCTTGTACGACCCCGCAAATTGTTCGTTATTTCAGTAGTTTTTTTGTGAATTTAGTAAAAAAAAATGTAAATATCCCAACAAACAAAATTTAAATTTATTACGTAAAACGTGAAAAAACATGTAACCAAATCGCAATAAAGTTTTCATAATATCTAAATAAAAGTACATTTCAATATGAACAATTCATTTTGTTTATTTGTAATTGTGCGGTAAGCAGCAACTGAGTTATGAACAATTAAAGATTGTCAGCCTTTTAAAAATCCAACATTTTTAAAAATTCTCACTTGTTACCGAGTAATTTCAAAAATCTGAAAAACACCCACGACATATATTTCATCGAGATGCATCTGTAAAAATACCGAACATAATTGATTGTGGTCGATTTCAAAAGTGGATGAGTACACGGGGAATGACCTAATATTATCATTTAATGCAGTTCAAAAGAGGTGTGCTTTTTAGCAATACTTTTATTAATTAGTTCAATAGAAAATCCATTTTCTAATAAGGTTTTTCTATCTATTTTCAGATTCTTTTTTCTGAATCTGATCTCCGACAAGTTAACAGCTCTATCGATTAATAAAAAATTTACACTGTTTGTTGTCTTGTATCGAATAATTGACAGAAAAGTGTAAATATTTCCCTTAAATATTAAACTGTGATTAAACAAAAAAATAAGTACCAAGTTTGAAGTGATTTTAATCGAGTTCCATAAATTCGACCACCATATTAAATCGGCCGTTTTTTATTTTGAAAAACTGATTTCAGATTCATAATCAGTAACCCAAGAAACCCCCGAGTAACAAGTTTCAAACGTTCTCATTTAATTAAAAAAAATTTGGCCGTCATATTGAATCCGCCATTTTGAATTTTTGAAAAATAACTTGAAATTCGGAATCAGCGAGCCCAAACCCCTCGGTTATCAAGTTTGCAATAATTTCGATCGATTTCCATAAATTCGTCCTCCATATTGAATCCGCCATTTTGAATTTTGAAAAACTAACTTCAAATTCGGAATCATCGACTCTAAAAACCCCCGGGTACCAATTTTAAGGTGATTTCATTCTAGTCAGTCGATTGCTTACACGCGATTATGATTTTGAACAAAAAAATGGACTTTAGTAGCCAGTTTTGAGCCGCCATTTTGAAAAATTTCTTTTTCCATTACTTCTACCTTCTAGCCCAAACATTTATACCCATCGGAGATATTCGGATACGGGTAATGATTAAAACAAATACGATAAGGGAAAAGAAACCCTGAAAAATCGTTATCTTTGTTTAATAAATGCTCGTAGTTTGTTTATTTTTTAATTTGCAGCAATTTGCAATACACCATTCGAAAGAGCGGGGATTGGGCAATTTATTGTCCATTCCAACAATTTTTTCATTGCGTTTTACGCAATTCAAAAGTTGTTAGCAATACAAAAAATTGCTAACAAACTTCATATGTACATTTGGTCCTTAATGGGTTAATTCAGCATGTAAATGAAGTTACATGCCTAATTCGGATGGATTACTTTTTAAGTTTCTGTATTTGAGTGCACATAACATTAATCTTATTAACAAATGTTCATGTTCATGCTCAAACCACTTGTTATTGTTTAAACTATTATTACCAGAATGTACAACAAATTTACTCCAACTTCATCGCCTATTTCTACTAACGATTAAATTTTGAAAAAATCAAGCATACAATGAACAGTATTCTGCCATTTCCGGTGTAGCTTTTTCGAATGTTATAAACATTTTGTCCAACATTATGCCATGGTCAAACAAAAAACTGAATATCTATAAAAAATGTGCCTCGAAAAATTATGTATTATCGTATATATGTCAAATTATATATAACATTTTTTTAAACGTTCCAGCCAGCATTCGAAAGCGCGACATGTTATTGAGGTACGTTGAAATTGATGTAATGTTTAATTACTATTTGTTTTTACCAGTGTTTGAGTAGACTGTTATTAAAAAAGATACACTAATTCCGCTCAATAAAAGCGAAACAAACCCATCTGCTGTTATCGAAATTATGAAAATGTTCCGAAATTCACAATCTATAATCTTCATGATGAAAATCACGTACATGTCTTATAAATACTGAAAAAGAGTACTATCGTCGAAATGGATTTACTGAAGACAAATACATTACACTATAAATCGACAACAACCAGTAGCGCCAAACTTCAAAGAGGGACATGGTCCGCTTTAGGACAGGGTTCGAATTAGGCTACTCTCTTCTATATAATTTCAAAAAATATCAAATATTTTAATATACTGTAAGGAATAGTTTATCAACAAAACATGAAAACCATTCTAATACGAATATGTTATATCCTGAACGTGTAAATAGTTTTAGTGGCCCTGAAAAGGGCCGATTTTTAAAACATAACTGAACAAATTTAAGCTTTCTTTTCGGTCTTCTTGGGGAGGAGTACAGCCTGGATATTAGGCAGTACACCACCTTGGGCAATTGTCACACCGGACAAGAGTTTGTTCAATTCTTCGTCATTGCGGATGGCGAGTTGCAAGTGACGGGGGATGATTCTTGTCTTCTTGTTGTCACGAGCGGCATTTCCTGCCAATTCCAGAACTTCAGCGGCCAAGTATTCCATGACAGCTGCCAAGTAAACAGGAGCTCCGGCACCTACTCGTTCGGCATAGTTGCCTTTACGGAGGAGACGATGGATACGTCCCACAGGGAATTGAAGACCTGCTCGGGACGAACGGGTCTTTGACTTTCCCTTTGCTTTGCCAGCACCTTTACCACGACCAGACATTTTGCAGAAGAAGTATCGACAACTCTGAGTAAAACCCAAAGAACGAATGAAACTGAAACCGGGCGGCTCTGTATTTATACTTTCCTTTAGAGGAACCCCGCCGTCATGCTACATTAAACCTCGAAAAGGAGCAGATGTTACGAAGGGGGAACGTTTTTTGTGGTTGGTGCGGCTCGGCCCTCCGTTGGCATATAAAAAGGCCCTCGTTTTTAAATCAAGCATTCGACTTTCGTTTCTCGATTAACGAACTTCGTACAGCTAAACCATGCCACCAAAAGCATCAGGAAAAGCAGTAAAAAAAGCCGGAAAGGCCCAAAAGAACATCACCAAAGGTGACAAGAAGAAAAAACACAAGAAAAGGAAGGAGAGTTATGCCATCTACATCTACAAAGTCTTGAAGCAGGTCCATCCTGACACTGGTGTTTCCAGCAAGGCCATGAGCATCATGAACAGCTTCGTCAACGATATTTTCGAACGTATCGCTGCAGAATCTTCCCGTTTGGCCCACTACAACAAGAGATCGACCATCACCTCCCGGGAAATCCAAACTGCTGTCAGGCTTCTTCTCCCTGGTGAACTTGCCAAACACGCTGTCAGTGAAGGCACCAAAGCTGTAACCAAATACACCAGCTCCAAATAAATTCGAGTAACATCAGATTTTAATCGGCCCTTTTCAGGGCCACTAAATATTTATAAACTAGAAACTATTAATTCGGTTGCAATTTTTCATTAAGATTTAAATGTTTTGTATTCAAGAAAATAACCAGGGTTCTCGCACATTACAATTATATATTAAAATGTAATTGAATAATAGCAATAACTATTAAAATGAAAAATTAACCATAGTATGACATTGTTTTTTAGTTTGATTGTTAATATAGAAATATTGGAGGTCGAAATTGGTTGATTTAGTTGTTTGTAATATCAATTTTTTTCAAAAATTCTCTACTAAAAATTCAAAATTCATTCATTTGTTGCATCTATAATCGTTCCTACTACGTACTATGTAAACATGTGTACAACAAAGATTTCCAAAAATTGGATGGAAATTGATAACGTCAACAGTACTCATACATGCATGATAGGTGAATCTTAATATTAGCACAGTCTGAACTGACGTTCCACAGAATAGCGATAGTACCTTTCGTCTCAAATGATGTAATTGAAAATTTGCAAAATTTGAAGCCCAATTTTATTTTAACCAGAGGTTTTATGAGAATTTACGGTCTTTTTTGTAGGAAATTTTGTCTCTAAAAGAAAGATTCTGTACACTTTTGGTGCATTTTGCAATGTTTTCGATACCGAAGTGTTATACTTTTAACATTTGAAGTTCATCAGAAGGAATTATTAACCATTGAATTGTACAGAAATTATAAACAAATATTTTCCAAGGTTTTACCCCAAAAGTGATTCTATATCAAGTGGAAATAGAATGTTTATAAACTTGACAAAAATGTCGCGCAAAATAAACTAATATGACATACAAATATAATATAAAAATCTTTTGACTATTTTTCCTAAAAATGTTTTATCCTAATTAGAATATATCTGAAAACCATGAAGCGAATCGGCGTAAAATCTCTTTATTGTAATTACAAAAATCGAAACAGATGTTTCTAATTAGTTAATTATAATGTTTCAATTTTTACAACATCCGCTCGAGGAATTTTTTTAATTTTTTCACTACAATGATCAGAAAGCGACGTAGAAACATGAAATTAAAAAATTTTCAAACGACACCCATCTTTTATTTAATCTTCGCTCAGGAGCACCGTGAAGCGTTTAAGGAATGCTAGAAATATATGTGATAACCTTTCCAACAATATGCCATGTTGTAAGCAAAAGACGTCGGATAGAAAACTCTTGGTGGCAAAGAAACATAGTTAAATTTTTTAAGAATTTCTTTTGTCCATTTATAGGGAATAAATTGTTTATGACCAAGTTTTCATTGTTTTTACGTTACCTTATAATTAAGTGAACGAAATTTTGTTTACCCAGAGAACAAAATAATATTGAATTCATTAAATTTCTGTTATAATTATGTTTGTTGTCATAAAGTTGTCATTACAATTTCCATCTCAAATGAATCAAATATACTTTTGAAAGTATTGAATTACATGTGATCAATGTACTCAATACTATTTTCTCATACTTATACCCTTACACAATTTTTTTAATTCAAGAAATGATTGTATTAAATGCAAGGAATCATTGTTTTAAACTCAAAAAATTGTTTGTTTAAATCATTTTGCATATTTACTTATTTAAATCGGGAGGATTTAAAGAAATTTAGTTTGAAGTTCTAGTCGCAATAGTAAAACTTCTTATACAAATGTCTTAAACTCAGTGTACTCAGTGCTCGGTGCTACTTTTAATTAAATATATGTCATACGCCTTGTGTGTTAAAATATATTTAAGTTTTGAATGATTAATATTCCTCATAGAAATAAATTGTGGCCCTGAAAAGGGCCGATATTAAGTAGCAGAAAATGTGCTTAAGCACGTTCTCCTCGAATACGTCTAGCTAGCTGGATATCCTTTGGCATGATGGTGACACGTTTAGCGTGGATGGCGCAAAGGTTGGTGTCTTCGAAAAGACCGACGAGGTAGGCCTCGCTTGCCTCCTGGAGGGCCATGACAGCTGAACTCTGGAAACGCAAATCGGTTTTGAAATCCTGAGCGATTTCACGAACCAGCCGTTGGAAGGGCAACTTGCGGATCAAAAGCTCCGTGCTTTTTTGGTAACGACGAATTTCACGAAGGGCAACAGTTCCAGGCCTGTACCGATGAGGCTTCTTTACTCCACCAGTAGCTGGCGCACTCTTCCTGGCAGCCTTGGTGGCAAGCTGCTTACGAGGGGCCTTTCCTCCGGTGGATTTACGGGCGGTTTGCTTAGTACGGGCCATGTCGACTATTACGAGACAAAAGTCAGAACTCGAATAGATTGGGGTAGCTCAGAGCAGGCTTTTATAGTGCCTCCACGTCCCCGTTATTCTGTCGGATTCGCGGGATTGGAATAGGAGGGGAGCCCAACAATGCTCTTGGGCTATAAAAGGGCGACCGAAAACGAGACAGTCATCAGTTTGACTTCGTTCGTAGGACAGTTTAAATCAACTTGAATCAAAATGACTGGCCGAGGAAAGGGAGGAAAAGGTTTGGGAAAAGGAGGCGCCAAACGTCATCGCAAAGTTCTTCGGGATAACATCCAGGGAATCACCAAACCTGCCATCCGTCGTTTGGCTCGCCGTGGTGGTGTCAAGCGTATTTCTGGCTTGATCTACGAAGAAACCCGAGGTGTCCTCAAGGTCTTCCTTGAAAACGTCATCCGGGATGCTGTCACTTACACCGAGCATGCCAAGAGGAAGACGGTCACTGCCATGGACGTTGTCTATGCCCTCAAGAGACAGGGACGCACTCTCTATGGTTTCGGAGGTTAAGTCATCACCTCAACAATTTTATCAAACAATCGGCCCTTTTCAGGGCCATCAAATTATTATACGGAATGAACTACTACTTCGATTCCCTTCAAAATTTCTTGATCAATCAGTTTGATTTTTGTACACTCGGAGGGTTATTTACTTTTGTACAAAAGAGTTATTTAAATTTAAAAAATAGATGTTTGACCAACTGCCTTTAAAACATAAAAATTTGTTTAAAATACAACAACGTTCCTATAATTTAAACAAATCCTGAATTTGAATTTATTTGTAGAAATAGGTTATTTGTTTCAAAACAAATTTATTTTAAATCAACAAGATTTTGTTTTTTTAACAACAGTAATAATTTTTTTGAGACGGATCTTTCGGATTAAAAATTTCGTTAAAATAAACAAATTCAGTACGAGAATATAAACACATTAGACGTGAGAAGGCCAAAAAGTCACGTTAGACAACTATAATATACAAATTAATATTCAAGGTCACTAGATATTCACAGGTAAGTGTAATAAATATAAAGATTTTTATCTCGATTCCTTCACGTGCCGATAGAGTATTAAAATTTGACAGTGATTTTATGGGAGAAAAATAGTTTTTTACTTTTTTTACCATGAACATTTCTATAAGATATTAACAAATCTGAGCTCTTGCATATCGTACTTCACATTTCCCTGAAGGCATCCCATGTATCAGAAATGTAAAAAAAAAAAGTTAAATATTCGAGCCTTCTCGCTCAAAAAATGTAAGTAGACTCATATTGTCCTGTTTCTCTCATGATTTTGCAAAAACACTTACAAAATGTCAACTAACTTTTTTTAATTCCTTTACATTTTCCGAAAAATTGCGGGGGCGCTGAATCAAAAATGATTTTCATCATAGCAGAGCTTCTTTAATACAAATTTGGTATAGGGAGTTAATTGTTACAGTTTTCGCTGTCACTCATAAAAAAAAATTCAATGATATCGCCGATGAAAGCATCTCATTACTTACTTTCTTCTGCATCGGATCATGTACTTGTCCACAAAAAAATGTTATTCACTGAGATATGGGTTTTTACATAATAGCGATCGGGACCTGTCTGCATAATCTAAAAGTGGTTATGCTTATACAATTTAGTGGAAAATGATTTCGAAATATTTTTGGTACCATTTGAAAGATCGACGGCATACCGACAATCCTATAGAAATTTTTTGTTAATTTCTGAACAAAACCAAAAAATATAGCTAAATTTCTGCTGGGATTATTTGATTCAACAAGTGAAAAATATCAAGTGCACTCAATAGTAAAAGAAAATTCACGCAATATTACAAGGTGAAATAATATTTTGTTGTATTTTACATTTAAAAACCATACATTTAGACATACATTTATTTGTAACTACATTGATCTGTAAAATAAGCTAATAAATAGGTCGAGAACAAATTATGTCCAATTCGTAGCGAAAATCCGAAACACACAACATCAACGATATTTTTTTCAAAACGGAAAATCATATATTTTTCGTCATTACACGTATCTAATTCTTTGTGCATCTTAAAGAGGAGAAGAATTATATACAAATATATAACATATGTTTTATAATTCATAAAGAGAAGTTACTTTACTAATTAAAAAGTGACATCTTTATTAATTGCAAAAATACGAAAAACAAAAAGACCTTTTTAGCTAATTGCTATTAAGTATTTTTTAATAAATCCAATGTATTTGCAGCTTGTCGATGAGGTGAATCTTTTGCAATTCAGTAGATGCCGTTACACATTTCCGAAATATCAAGAGGGGTTCAATTGTAGTATTATATTGAAATAAATTGGAAAACACTTCTCTTTGGAATTTCAAAATCAATGTATTGATTATATTTGAATTAAATATGAGAACATAATATAAAATGGAAAATAAAATATACATGAATCATAAAAATAATTGATAAAACAAATATATAACCGAATTTTTGTTATAGTGGTATAATGCGAGTTTCTATTATAAATGTAATAGATGTAATAAGTATACCATTCTGATAAAAACGTTTTGGCATTGCTAACGTGTACGGATGATGCACCAACGCTAAATTTTTTATTTTATTTTTTCAAAAACTGCTTTGTCCGCTGTAGACTGTGTCCTACTATGTACTGTAGTAAATTTTGTTTGTTAGTGTAAACTCAACCGTAATTGAATTCTTTTTATGCCATTCGATGCGTAAAATGCTATTTTACACACTTTTGACATTTTTCGGTCGCATTTTACGCACTCAAGTGACATAAAATATCGTATGAAACATGTGCGTAAATGTTTATTCTGTGAATGCGATTACGACCCTCACCTTCGGCTCGGTCCGCAACCCTTCACATTCGTAGAATGAACTTTTACGCACTAGTTTCATAATATACTATTATCTACCATATGAGTTAAGAAATTACTTATACAGCTACTACACTGTTAAAAAGGTTCTTAAATTTATTACATTTTTAATATGCACAAGTAAATTAATCTTAATATACGGTGTCTTAATTTTAAATTAATATACTCAAATAGTAAAGGTTTAATGTACATACATGGATATATATTTCATAATGAACAGATTTGTCATCGGTACAAGATTTTAGTTGTAAAACTTTTTTCAAACAAAATTTTCACCATCGCCAGAAAACTTGAAGAGTTATATCAATTAAAGTTTTAGACTGCACAGAAGATTTGAAATTTCGAAACTGCTTTCGACAAGAAAAGAAAATTATCTTCAGATGAGAGATTTTTAATTAACAAATGATTTTACAGCTAAATATTTTTTTAAATTGAATTTTATCATCAACAAACGATTTTTAGTTCAAAACCTTCTTCTGGTAAAGAGTTGTTTTGAAGAAAGTTTTATCATTTATGCAATATTTTTTATCTAATACCTTATACTAATGAAGATTGTGCAGCCCAAAAATTATCCTACTTTAAAATACTTATGCAAAATGTTATACTAATATTAAATGTACATTTACAAAAATAAATAATAATAAGTCTAACAAATATCGATAAGAATTACAAATCATTTCAGTTCCTCGACTTTATGAAAAAATGTATGTATTAACATAATTTATACATGCTAGCCTTTACATACACTTTATGAAATTTAGTATACGCATATATTAGTTTTAAAATAACCATGTATGTTAAATTTAATTTAGTTATATATGCAAATGACTTCATATACATGTATATTAATTTTGACGTCCATATTTATAACAGTGTACTTACTACAATAAGAGTTTCTGAAACAGTTATTTGACAGCTATTAGCGCATTGGAAAATTATTGAAAACATAGAAAACCTGTCATAAAAACACGTATTTTACCACATCAAATAAAAGTTCTACGGAAATGGTTATAACATCCTTTAGTTTTTATATTACATTAATATTTTTGGAAACGCTGTTTATCACCCAGATGCTATCATAAAAAAATTCAACATTTCTGCTTCAATAAGGAGTGGACAATGTGTTTAAAGTGCACACAAAAATACATGTTTATATTTTTATGTTACTTTTGACCATTTCAACGATCACTCAAAAACATATATTTACCATTAACTTGAGTATTATTTAAAGTTAATATTTTGTTTGATTTCTAAAATATGAAGGAAAACGAGTGTGTTCGGTGTTCATCATTTAGATATGGATAATTTATATGAATATTAATTCGATAGCGGACAAAAAATGAATAAAACTGAATAGGAAATATTAAATTTGCGAAAAGGGAAGAAATAGAAAAAATGGGAAAAATGGTTAATAATGTCAATTAAGTAACAGTAATGCATGCAAATTGTCTGTTACTACTTAATTTTGAAAAAAAAAGAAAACCATTGATCGCGAACATTCAAGCGAAAAATACACATAATAAATAATAATACAAATAATACATAATACATATAATAAATAATACAAAATAATCGACTTAAATTATTATTATTATGTAGTAAAACTGCAGCTACATGATCAACTTTCATTGTTAAAAACCTACGCCAACCGGTTTCAATTGGAATTTTGTTTCAGCAGCCATTATTATTACTACTTAATTTTATATATAGTAAAATATGACTGAATTTTATTCGGACAGTCTTATTGTGATTTGTCATAAGTATATTTGTTATTCTGCATCACAGCGTGCACCAACAATTTCCCGTCAATCCAGAATTTGTATACAATTATCTGTTACTATGTTGAAGTTCAAATTAACTAGTAACAGACAATTAGACAATTTTTTGTAACTACAAAAAAAAACTATGTAGAAATATAAAGAACCGTTAATTTAATAATAATTCTATCATGTTATAACTATACCGTTCATTGAAGTCGAAAACAGTGACTGTTTTCATGCTATTTTCACAACGTCTCGCAACTAAAAATTGTATATTTTTGAAAATGCCACTAAATGAGGCCCAATAAAAACTGAAATTCTATATAATTCAATTATATTTAACATTCTCAGTCTGTTTTTATAACAAAAAACTGTTATATTGAAAAACAAAAAAGACAAAAAATTCCATATCAGCGAATATTGGTCGTAGGAATTTGAATAAACAAAAATGGTAGGCGTTTTTATTACCGATAATTTTGCTTTGTATTTTTTTTTATCCAAAACAAATACTACGCGAGGTAGCTTTTTAATCCTTTTTAATCATAACTGGATATGCTGGCACTGTACGGGTGGCGAGTATTTTTAAAGCAACACTAAAAGGAGACTGTATACCAAAAACAGGCTTTACGGCATTTTGTTCCCTGCAAACTCCAAAATAAAAGTTAATTTCCTGGTCCATTTGTCCAGTATTCGGAATTTGAAACAAGTAAGGTACCCAAATGTATCGTTAGGAAAAAAACATTAGCGGTGCTGGTATGATCTCTAAAATAGCATAATTTAATTTCATTACATTGTACTGCAAGGCAAAAAGAAAAGCAAGAGAAAAAAGTGAGAAAAATGAATTTTTTCTTAGAAAAAGATTTCAACTTTTCTAGAATGTTCAAGTAAACAATAAGTATAAAAATGCAATAAAGGAATAAAATTATCGATACTCCTTTTCAATCAGTGTGTTGAGACTATAAATATGTGCAAATCATTAACATCTCATGTTCACACGAGAGACACATGTAACGAAATCTTATTTCACTTTGCCACAATGCACAGTATTGTTGTATTAATTCACCAGAATTAACTAGAAATGCAGCATAATTATAAATGACGTTAATTTTAAAATATTAGTGCCTTGCAGTACAATGAAATGAATTTACTTTTCTCTTATTTTTGCATAGACCACTAGAGATTGTTTTCCTTTTAATAGTTTACATCTTATTAAACACTATATATGTATAGCTTCTCATAGCAGTCACAGAATTTGATCAATTTAACATGCTGAGAAGATAAACAATTCGTATTCTTGAATCACCATAATATGAACGTTTGATCCTTAACGCGTAAATATTTGTAGTGGCCCTGAAAAGGGCCGATTTTGGTAACTAAATTCTACCGATTTAAGCTTTCTTTTCGGTCTTCTTGGGGAGGAGGACAGCCTGGATATTGGGTAGTACACCACCTTGGGCAATTGTCACACCGGACAAGAGTTTGTTCAATTCTTCGTCATTGCGGATGGCAAGTTGCAAGTGACGAGGGATGATTCTTGTCTTCTTGTTGTCACGAGCGGCATTTCCTGCCAATTCCAGAACTTCAGCAGCCAAGTATTCCATGACAGCTGCCAAGTAAACAGGAGCTCCGGCACCTACTCGTTCGGCATAGTTGCCTTTACGGAGGAGACGATGGATACGTCCCACAGGGAATTGGAGACCTGCTCGGGACGAACGGGTCTTTGACTTTCCCTTTGCTTTGCCAGCACCTTTACCACGACCAGACATATTGCAGGAGAAATAAGGACAACTCTGAACAAAACCCAAAGAACGAATGAAGCTACAACCGGGCACCCCTGTATTTATACCTTCTGGTTCTTTAGAGGGGTCCGCCGATCCTGCTATTCACTCGTCCTTGAAAAGGAGCAGATGATACGCAAGGGGACAACGTTTTTTGTGATTGGTGCGGCTCAGCCCTCCGTTCGCATATAAAAGGACCTTCGTTTTAACAGCAAGCATTCGACTTTCGTTTCTCGTTCAACGATCTTCGTCCAGCTAAACCATGCCTCCAAAAGCATCAGGAAAAGCAGTCAAGAAAGCCGGAAAGGCCCAGAAAAACATCACCAAAGGTGACAAGAAGAAGAAGCATAAGAAAAGGAAAGAGAGTTATGCCATCTACATCTACAAAGTCTTGAAACAGGTCCATCCTGACACTGGTGTTTCCAGCAAGGCCATGAGCATCATGAACAGCTTCGTCAACGATATTTTCGAACGTATCGCTGCAGAATCTTCCCGTTTGGCCCACTACAACAAGAGATCGACCATCACTTCTCGGGAAATCCAAACTGCTGTCAGGCTTCTTCTTCCAGGTGAACTTGCGAAGCACGCTGTCAGTGAAGGCACCAAGGCTGTCACCAAATACACCAGCTCCAAATAAATTCGAGTAACATCAGATTTTAATCGGCCCTTTTCAGGGCCACCAAGTATTTATAAACTAGAAACTGGTCATTCAAAGAACAAATACTCTACTTTTATAAGTAGAAAGTATTTTATAGAATAGTAGACAACTTATAAAAATTTTGATGTGCGGTTAAGTCCTGCAATGAATCAGAATACGAAATTCGATTTCACTCACTTCCGAATTTATCATTAAGAACGTCTTCACATAACATTTAGATGGTTAATATATTATGTGTAGCAAACTTTAAAATTCCATCGTCGTAATAGTAGGTTCGAAATTTTATGAACGTGCACGTGCAGGAAAGTACACAAATCGCTGTTTGGTAAGTAAATTTTAACCCATTAACCGCCAAAATGTACTAGAATTTTTTCCTCGATTGCAGCATTTTTTGTCGTCGGAAACTAATAAGAAATAAACTTTGCAAATACTTAGATTGTACTCTTTAAAGGTCGACTTCATAATGCCAATGAGACAATTTTTTAAAAATTGTAATTTTCAATATTCTTTTTACATGATTTTTACTCTCTTTTTTTTGGTTTCTCATAAAATTTGTTGTCAAATTTCATTCGTTTCGACTGAAAATGTGTCATTAATAAGCACTTACTTTTCCTAAGGGAATCTGTCATGACATTTTTTTTAAGTTTCTTATAAAAGAAATGTCGGTCAATAAGACGAAATAGTCGTGGGTTTTTCAAAATTGCACTAGACATGCCGTACATTATGAGTTAATTCTGTTTGAACAAAATTCTTTCTCCGGAAGTTTTGTGGTCACTGTCTAGTGTTCTTCTCTAGTATCCTTATTGTTTTTGAATCATTTATGCTCAGACTTTCGAAATCAAAGTTTGCGGACCCAATTTGACGCATGGAGTTTCTTTATCAATTTTTGTGATTTTCATTTTCTGCATGTTTTTTGGATGGCTAATTGACGAATTTGTGATCAAATCTTAAACATTCAGAATAACCGGTTCAGTGCCATGGGCATCATCTTCAACATCTTAAATCACGAAAATGATAAGGATTTGATTACAAATAAGAATTATAAGAATTGCATTAAGGACATTGTGTAAATCTTTTCCTAGGAAAAAGTGTACCTTCGCCTTTTTTCTTACAATAGAAAAACATTTATTTCATTTGTATTAACGTATTATTCAGTTATTTTTCTTTAATATTCAAAAATTATTAAAAGCGTTTATAAGTTCTGAAATGATTCCAAAGAAAGACGCTTCTAACCATTGATTCCTATCGATTATTCAAGAGTTTTCAAATTTGCATAAATAAATGTCTTGCCCCAGTAGACTATATTTATTAAGAAGAAATACCCTATTCACAATTGAATCATTCCCAATATTTCGGAGTACTATTTCTTGGTGTCGAAGGCTTCAAAATAAGTATAACTTGCAGGCAGGGAACACTTCCCGCATGGAAAAAAAAATCGATGAAAATATATGCGAGAATATTTGTGGCTTATTGCATTTTTCGACGAAAATATATGCAATATATAAATTTAAAACTACATATGCATTCATATATCTAACATATATGTCACAATGTCACATATTGCATTTTTTGCCTAAAATATATGTGTATTTATTTAGCATATTCATTATATGTCGCAAATATTTATTTTTCGTGTGGGTTGCTAATGCTAGGAATGCTTCAATAATTATTCACAATAATTTGGAAATATAAATAAGATTTCGGAAAAAAACTGTGATTTGAAACGAGAAAAAATTCCTAAATAAGAATTTAAATTGATTGAAAATAGAGAATTATTCAAGAATCTAAATCCATAAAACTAAATACGTTTAAAGAATTTTGAATT
This sequence comes from Trichopria drosophilae, assembly GCA_030407085.1. NCBI lineage: Eukaryota > Metazoa > Arthropoda > Insecta > Hymenoptera > Diapriidae > Trichopria > Trichopria drosophilae. The sequence continues at coordinate 187,919,764 of CM059583.1, read as the reverse complement.
ACTTTTCGTTTCCTCAACAGAGATACGAATTCAAAGATCTGGTCTTATTGACACTTGGGATCCTAACCTACAATTCAGGGGAGTTATTTACCAGAGCCACTGGAAAGTCTTCTCAAATAAGTTTCTATCTTAAACCTTTAACGACTAAATGTGCATAATTTCCATATGTATTTTAGCATCGTTTTATTTATACAAAAAGTTTATTATTAAATAGACCTATCCGACTATTTTTATTATATATTATTTTCATATGTCGCCCTGTCGAATGGTACTGGTTAAACTGTCAAAAAATTACGTTAAACCGATTTTTATTTCACAAATACAAAAAAACGCTATTTATGAGGTACCTTTTTTTTAGAATGTCATTTTGACTATAATATCGGTTTCTCACCATCTTCTATCCTATTAGAAACGTATTTCCGATTGTTTTACTTACAAAATATGAATTCACTTGTTTCGATTTCTATCGATTTAGATTTTTAGATGGCTCCGATGCTCCAAATTTTTTCGAAAATTTTGTGGTTTTATAGATATAAAATATAGTTCATACGTATCAAATATTTTATTTAATATTAGTAATAGTTTATTGATATTTCTGGTAACATTATTATGTGGTGTTGCAGATATTCAAGATGATGACTTATATTCTCTCGAAGTAAAAGTGCGTTCAATTTCGTCTTTTATTGCAGAATTGTAATCTAATTACCATTTTACTTATTTTTGGATATTCATGTTTATTTTTTTTACAATATTATTTTTACAATATTTTGTAAAAATTTTTGTGCCTCAAAAATCGATGGTTTTTCCAGTATTTAAAGAAAAGTGTTAAACGTAATTTTTCACAAATTTTAACAACGACATTGGAAAGAGAGACCTCAAAACTAGTCTGATATGGATGCATGTCTATTTAAAACATCGAATTTTGTACAAATAAAACGATACTAAAATCCATGTGCAAATTGTACACATTTTTCGTTAAAGAGTTGAACAATTACAAATTAATTAATTGCACTCAAAACATAAACATATAAACGTATATGAGTTTGGATTTTGCATCACTATGTGGCCTTTATTAATTGGTAACTGTACCAAATACGTTCGGTTCAAAAAATTATCATCATTTTCGAATGCCTAAACTCATGATGTTCATTGATAACCTCAAATATGTTGTATTCAATGGGTTTTTATTGATTTTATGTGTCCCTAACATTACGTATGTGTGAACTAGAAAATTAAAATATTAAAAATTTGTGACCTATGAATAATCGGTTTGTAACCTAAAAATTTAATGCAGTACGACGAATTAATTTATGAGAGATTTGTAAGCTTTTACTATGACGATTGTAAGCGCAATAAAAGCGAATCATCGATTAAAAATCATCTTGAATGCCTTAATTCAAAATTGTTCATTTCCAAAATTAACTATTATAGACGTTATTCTAGATAATATAATAATAATAACAATAATATTAGAGCTATTGTTATAGATTCTACATTACGAGTCAAAACTACTGATTCGTAACTATTGATATCGAGTATTTTAAGCGCAAAATTGAACCATCTTCAAGCCGCCATTTTGTTTTTCTGAATAAATTCCGACATGTGAGGTAAGCTGAAAGACGCGATTAGTATCGGTAACTAAGGTCAGTATTGCTCTTATCAATGTCAACGAAATTCGCGTGAAGAAAAGTCCAAATATTGATATTTTTTCCGCATAAATGATTGTAACTTTTTTTTCAAAATTGCTGGCTAAATCAAGGCATAAAATTACAAAGAGGAGTTAGAACATTAGCGATATTAACATCTTTCAATTTTGTTTAACGGCGTTTTGAACAGAAGGGCAGCCATGACAGCCGCGTTAAAATTTCTCACTTTTGGGACAGAAAGGGTTAAATTTCTGCACTAAAATATCTGTCAGATTTTAAAAAAGCACCGGCATTCAATTAAAAACTTTATTTTTTAATGACAAAATAATGCATTTGCGATTGTTATTTTGTAAATCCAATTTAAGTGGGAATTTAAGAAGTGTTTAACATCACATTTAACTCATTATTTATTTAATATTATGTTTTATATTATAAATTAACAACTAAAATTCATCATATGTATAGCAAAAAATAATGTCGTCGGCAAATTTTCAATTAGACCGAGATAGAATTGTATACTCGGAGATTTTTGGGGCTGCTGATTAAGAATCTGAACTCAAAATTAGAAAATTCAAAATGACGGCTTTAATATGGCCGACAAAAATGCAAAAAATGATTACGAGGAAAATGGGTATTTTGGGGATCAATAACTGCGAATCTGAATTTAGATACTGAAATTTCAGTTTTTCTCATTTCGAATTTACAAAAGCTGAATTCAGATTCGTACTCGGTGCCAAAAATCTCCGTATACTCAGTTCCCTTTGCATTGCGTAATTTCTTCATTTTTTGTGGACATCTTGATACTGCCATTTTGAATTTTCAAAATCCAAGTTCAGATTCGTAATCGGTGAAACGAAAAGCTCCCGAGTCGTAGTGTTATGAAAAATAGGTTTATCACAAAAATGTGTGGCGGAGAGGGTTAAAGTGAGTAATGTAGAATAAAGAATATCTTTCAGGAGTTATTCGCATCTTATCAAAAGATACCGTTGGCAAAAATAAGTTTTTTTTAGGATAATTTTCAGGGAAACTATTATATAAATGTATTTTTTCATATTTTTTAAATAAAATTTGAATTGATTTTAAATTGGTTTAGTTACATTTCCAGCTGTATTACAAAAATTCGTGTGGAGAAGATTCGTAAAGTTTTTAGTAGCTCTCTTCCTGAATGGCAGACCTAGATCAGAATTAAAAAATGGGTGGTTTAAACATTTTTTCTAGAGTAATCTTTTACAATATCCTTCTTGAATCCCCAATAAGTAATTTGCAATGACAAAGTTTGGATTTTTGTAAAACGATTATTCAGAACTATTTATTTACAATCCAACTCCACTGGTAATACTAAAGTTCATTGCGTCATCCAGTAATATTGTTCTTTTTTATTTATAATAATGTGGGGTATGAAACATTGTTTGATAATGATTTAGAATTCCTTGTATAAAGAAGTGGTGGCCCTGAAAAGGGCCGATTATGTTACAGGAGATGTGCTTAAGCACGTTCACCTCGGATACGTCTAGCCAACTGGATATCCTTAGGCATGATGGTGACACGTTTTGCATGGATGGCACAAAGGTTGGTGTCTTCGAAAAGACCGACGAGGTATGCCTCGCTTGCCTCCTGGAGGGCCATGACAGCAGAGCTTTGGAAACGCAAATCGGTTTTGAAATCTTGAGCGATTTCACGAACCAGCCGTTGGAACGGCAACTTGCGGATCAAAAGCTCCGTGCTTTTTTGGTAACGACGAATTTCACGAAGGGCAACAGTTCCAGGTCTGTAACGATGGGGTTTCTTTACACCACCTGTGGCAGGGGCGCTCTTCCGGGCAGCCTTAGTGGCCAGCTGCTTACGAGGAGCCTTTCCTCCGGTGGATTTACGGGCTGTTTGCTTGGTACGGGCCATAGTCGACTAATGACAAAAGCCTAAACTTGAATGAGCTCGGTTTAACTCAGCGTGTGCTTTTTATAGTGCATCCACATCCCCTTCATTCAGGGCTGGAACAAGAGGGGAGTCCAACAATGCTTAGGACTATAAAAAGGCGACCGAAAACGAAACAGTCATCAGTTCAACTTCGTTCGTTGGACACTTTAATTCAATTTGATTCAAAATGACTGGCCGAGGAAAGGGAGGAAAAGGTTTGGGAAAAGGAGGCGCTAAGCGTCATCGTAAAGTCCTTCGGGATAACATCCAGGGAATCACCAAACCTGCAATCCGTCGTTTGGCTCGCCGAGGTGGTGTCAAGCGTATTTCTGGCTTGATCTACGAAGAAACCCGAGGTGTCCTTAAGGTCTTCCTTGAAAACGTCATCCGGGATGCTGTCACTTACACCGAGCATGCCAAGAGGAAAACGGTCACTGCCATGGACGTCGTATATGCCCTCAAGAGACAGGGACGCACTCTGTATGGTTTCGGAGGTTAAGACATCGCCGCAACCATTTCATAAAAAAATCGGCCCTTATCAGGGCCACGAATACTTTGGAATGTTGGGAATTAATGATTTCATACGATGAAAAACTGAGAAATCTATATTTTTAGTTGTAAGTCAGGGCTACCTTTATGCCGACTGCTACGTCAATTCTTGGTCGATTTGAATATACTTTTTTTAAATTCTCCTCAAAAATTGTACGGATCCGTTCCTAAAATCTGAGGTTTCGCAGACATGCGTGTAGTAGAGGGCGGTGAAATGCATCCAAACTTAAGGAACGTAGAACAAAAAAGAAATGTATTTGTAGTTTTCGGTACTTGATACAAGAAGTTTTTGCAGTCTTGGATCACAATTGTGATGCCAATATTGTTATATTAAAATCGTATAAAATATAAAGCTGTAAAAACCTTTGGAAACTTTTATAAAATGACGATTGGTAATACAATTTTATATTTTCATTTTGGAGAGATATTTATGATGTTACGGATGCTGGCTACTCACATAATAGCACTCGTAACATAGACAATACTTGTCTTTGTAAGATCGACAAGACACACACATCGAAGGGCCCGATTCGGCGCGGGCGTCGCACATATATTGCACACGTGCTGTAACTTACACTGGGAACCACGGGTTCCTCTAGCTGCAAGCCCAAACGGTCAAGAAAAGAATGTGCCACGCCGAAGCTCGAAGTAACACAATCCTTAAGATTGTGACTCACATACGCACACAATAGCACACGTTCCCCGAATCGCCAAGGTTACCGATAAGTCAAAAGGGGTGAGCGATTCGTGGAAGATGGCACGTGGCAAACAACAAGTGCAGGTTTCCATCAAAAAGGACGATGATCTCATCAACATCTACCATATAAAAAGGGCAATCGCATTGCCCGAAATCAGAGTCGCCCCGCGATTGACGCCGTGAAGATCTCGGTGCAGAGTCGCCCCGCGTACGATCAAGCGAAGATCTCCGTTACAGTCGCATCGTGAACAACACCGAAAGGATCTCGCGCACGGGACTTACAAGCTTCGCGACACATTAATCCGCGACTCTCCGCGAATCAATACCGGACTTAGTACTTATATACCCGAACGATCTGTACGACCTGTAGTTGGCATTTCCAAAAATAAATCAAAGTTATTATTACTAAATTCGCCAGTATTTCGTCACTTGGGGTGTCGATCCCCTTCATGCGGAAGATCCCAAAAACGATTCTCAGCTACCGAGAATCATCCCTTACAACTCCTGATCCTGATAAAAATTGCATTACGAAAAACATAAAAATCGCAACAATGACATAAAAATGACATAAAAATCAAGATTTGAGAAATGTCAGCCCTAAAAACTTTTGTCAACCTTGCACATATTTTATTAAAGACCGTACCTGTAATGGTTTATGGGATTGTTGATATACGAATTTGATGTGAAGATTGATGCTTTAGTAACAAGGATTTACTAATCAGTTCCTGTTCTTACATTAAGAGTTTATATAGTTAACATATACAGTATTCATAGCAGAATTTAGAAAAATGTGAGGTATTACATATATTACGATCATTATATCAGAACCTAGTAATAATAACTCCCATGATAAAATTAATATTGTAATGTTACGATTATGTACAATATATTTGTAACTTTTTGGATAACGAACATTATTTAATGTATTATTTAGACAAGTAATCTCAAATGCCTATAAATAATCAAATTTCAGTAGAAAGAAACTATCAATAATGTTACTGTACATTGCAAATCTGAATTATGGAAAATGTAGTGGTGAAAAAGTGAAAAGTTATTCACTAATTAAACCCGTAATAGTTTTTTACTAATTTATTATTGAAATTGAACTAATTTTCTGTAGTAATCTGCTCTTAAGAAACTCAATTACTATTTCATATTACTAGAATGTGATAAAATGACTCTTAAAAGTATTTTACGAGTAAATTTCATGTTTGAAAGTTATTTATGTTAAAATCATCCCAACACAGGTTCAGAAGAATGGAAAGGTTCAGAACAGATCCCATTGCTAATGAACTCTGGAGTAAAATGTCCCAAATATTTGATTCGATTTAGAAAATGTGACGTCCACATTTTAAAATCGATGGATGCATCTTGATGGTCAGCGTAACAACATAATAAAAGGCGTAAGTGCAAAATCAATAAGGTCTATTTCACAACTAAAATATTACCCACTTGAAACTTTTACAAAACAAAACAAATTTGCTATGTATGGTAGAAAATAAAATTATATACGGCGGTTTTGAAATAATGCATTTCAGAAATTGTTGTACTGTAGATATATCATATACGAGGATAATTTTATATATTGTACGACACATTATTAAGAAACATAATTATTATTGTTACACGTACAATTAAGAAAATTAAAAGAATCATCAGAATTCTAAAAGAACATGATGGATCATTTGCCGACGTTGCAAAACTCCTTAGGTGCTAGACAATCATTGTACAACGATAGCATATGTGACCATTCCGTCTGAAAAATTATTTTTATTATCAGAAGAAAAAATGATTTTGAATTTCGTCGAAAGGGCAAATTTTACTCAATAATTTTTGCATAAAACATTCATTAAGTTAGTTATCAGTTATCCGATTGCATAATTTTAAAGTCACGTTAAATAAGCTACATACATTGAACTTATTCTAAGGAACATTATTCAGAATTCATAACGTTTAACAAGCGTTATTACAATTATTACTTGCCTATAAATTTTGTCAAGGTTTGGCACTTCCCACACTTATCAAACGATTTCCAGCTTGCAGAACATTTCTTTGCATGCAGTGTGGTAGGTAACTCTGAGTCGAAATGAGGTACAATTCTTATGCTTCGATTTATAAATCACTTAAAGACAATATTTCAAAATAAATGCACAATATACCTTCACGGTCAGTTTTCCTACATAACAAAACATGGAAACGTACTAAAAACGTACATCTACACGACGAATGAATTCCAATTTACTTTGTCCAATTCAAGCATTCCTTAAACAAAACTGATTTTTTTTTGGTATAAAAGAAAATTATCCATGGTAGTTTTAAAATAATTTATTTCAGATCTTTTACACACAAAATATTACACGTATTAGGGTCAAATTAGGCCAATTCGATCCAAAATAGTTGACATTTTGACCCTTGTGTTGTCTACCGAAAACCATATTTATTTATTACTAACAAAACATTACTCCCATTAACACATAGATGACATTATAACCGCAATTCTAAATAATAAATATGCCTATACCTATACTTTATTGCCTTACACTGTGGTGTATGGCTATGACATGCCAAAAAATAAATTGAAGGCAGAGTTCTCAAGATGTTATAAGAGACAATGTTTACTAGAAAAGCTTGTAGAATTTTTTAAAAACTAAATCATCTGCTACATAATACAGTGTTAATGATTTCAACAACACTAAAAAGAGAAAAACCACTAACATGCTGTACAAAACGGGTGGAAATGAAACGCGTGATTTGTCGTTGAATTCAATATTAAATTTATTACGACACTCAGGACGTAGGCGACAATTTTTACAGCAAAATATCGGACCAACGCAGGTTTACTCAAGTGGCTACGACTCTCCTAGCTTGCGATCAATTTTTGAATGTGAGCCTCGAGGAGGTTTCGAGGGGAACCAAACTATAATAAGAGACCAACGTTCTCCGGCCAAACCCAAACTTTCGAGCGCTTATATCGGAACACAAATCGATGAAATTCAAAGAACAATTATTTTCGAATTTGAAAAAAAGACTACAGATATATAATTTCCATTTCGATTTGTCCACGCTCAGTTCTCAAGACTTCTCATTCTGCAGAGGCCTGTATAAGACACTTAGTCATACGCAGGTTATTATCCATCAGGAGATTGAGCATCATGTGGACCAATATATGTCACGCTTCGAACCTCCGGACTTCTTGTTCAACAACAGGCCAGCGCGGTCAAAATTTGAGTCTGACTCCAATCCCCGAACTCGTAACTACACAGGTTACTCTCCATCCAGAAGCGAGCCACGTGTGACATCAAAGTTCGATATCTAAAACAATATCTGCTTTTAAAATTTCCTATAACGCAAACCGAGCTAGATAGACTTTCGCCAATTTGGAGCGGGTTTCGCTCACAGGAAACCCGATTCCGAATCTGCGAAATATCTTTATACTATTGAAGCTCACTTTACGTTCAGGATACAATGAAAGGTTTCAGAGAGCTATCCGCAAAGACGGCCCTGAGTGTCCACAAAGACACTTATCAAATTCGAAATCAATCACACGAATTCAAACAATAATTCGCAATTTACGTGGCTCCTCAAGGCTCGCAAACTATAAATCGGTACAACAATATTACATACTTTGCTGGTATTATTGATATTGTCGCCTTTCAGGATCTTTACAAACATGTGCCTAACTGATCCCCGTCGTTTGGCCATAGCCCAATTTTCAAGAGAAGTATCCCCCATTTGGTTGCGCAATGGCACAGGAAAAACCCCACTCATGTGGGGGAAAAAACCTGTGCCGGGTACCGCAGATTTCAAACGTCGACTCTGTTTGCAACACATGCCTTATATCAAAAGGATTAATACAAATCTCGCAAAAAGGCTTAAGAAAGCCAATACTGAAGATAACCATAAATCGTAGCTGACTAACATTGAACAGATATAATCTTAAAATTTGTAGTTGGATGAAGTGAAAAGAAGTGAAATTGTATAACAAATCCCATGTAAATTTTGAAACGAAGCATAGATTGGTAAAAAAAAATGAGCTAGAAAAATATATCTGAAAAACACCAAATGTTATGACACCCTGAAAAATATTGTGCACGAAGCAAAGGCAACAGGCAATTCAAAAAATTTTGATTCTTGCATTGTCAAAATACTGGCTTCTGGCTCAAATTAAATTATGGATATTATCTTAGTAAACTATATGACACTTCATAAAATACTGTCAAAAAATATACTTATACGTAGAAAATTTCTCGAACAAGTAATCTTTCGAATGAATATTGTAATTAAGATATTACGCCAAATATCCCACACGTTCAACACAGTATTGTAATTTTTTCTAGGAAAAATATGTAAATGTAGCTATATTCATCTGTGGGATATGAGATGTATTCTCTATTATTGTAAATCCGTTAATTGTCTACATACATGTGACTCTATATTAATCGCCTTCTATTGATTTGGTGAGCAATAACTTCACATATAAATACGATAATTGATAGCGAATATCCAATAATTAATACGAAGAAAGCTGGCCTAATTAATCCAGATGCATCCTTTAATAGAAGATCCTTCTTAAAATCTATCTTATCTATTGCAATTTTAACCAATCTTCCAAAATCGATTGGGGGATAAAGATGACCTTCGATTACTCATTGCATTTTTTCTTCAAACTTCTCCAGGTACGGTGAACCATATTCGTACACGGAAAATAATAATCCAGTGAAAATTTCCGAACTCGTTCGGATGTTGAGGATTTCAGTATACTTGAAAGAAGATTAGGAACTGTCTCGTCAGAAATATTCTAGACCCTTTTTCATGAAGAAGTCAAATTAATTCATGAGGAGTTCCCGAACTGTGAAGTAATATGCTCGAATTATATCTAATGAAGAATTATATCTAAGATCTTATAACCAAGATCATTTCTAAACAGTTCGGGAATATTTCCGAATCAGTTCAAGAAAAATTCGAAGCTAATGTAAGTAAATAATCCGACTAGTTTAAGGGAAAAAATTTGGTTTTCGTATGTATGTCTTTTAACAACCATTTACTCATTCAAGAACAAAGTATTCTAACATTTTATACACAAGGCCCATACATAGAAATACATCGCTAAACGAATTACAACGCAGACCTACACAATAATATTAAACTAGATAACAGTTAATATACGGTAACAAACGGTATTAACGGAACGCTAACATATTTACTCATTAGTGGACTGAGTCAGAAGTTGTATTTATACATAATCTATCAGTTTCGCGCACTGGTGAGAAACCCGCCATCTGTGAATATCTGTGTAAGTGAATGCCCGCGAATATTTGAATGTAGTTATTCACAAATAACGTTCTTTATATATTTCATACAATCGGGTATATAGGTTTAAGGGGATTCCGTACGGCTCAGTCATTAAGGTAGAAATTTTCACAAAGATACTTAAATTAAAAATGATTTAATTGATTTTTCAAAATTCAGGCTCTGCATTAGAAACTGTAATGAATATATATGATGTCCCAAAAAATATGAAACCCGTTAGTTAACAATCCACTGAGAATCGTGCTAAATGGATAGCCGTCAAAAGTCATTTTTAAAAATACAAAATTACTGTTATGACTAAAAACCGTATTTCACGAAAAAGTGAAAATCGTAGAAATGTAGATACGACCTTTTCTAAGACACACAGCTGTATAATACCATTTTACACTAGTTCCACTAGTACGGCCAGTGAAAATTGCTCTAAATAAAAATTGTCTCATCCCAGCTAACACACTGCCACATTCGTCAACAAAAAGTTAACGAAATATACAAACAGTATACAAAACATTTTGTATATTTCGTAACATTTTCGCACATGAACATGACCGTACGTCAGCTGTGCCCGTATTCTGTGAGTCGTTATTACGAATAACGTCGACGTTACTGTCGATAACGACAATATCCTGGACCGTGGTTGGTTGGAATTGTCATAACGTCGACGTTATTCGTAATACCGACTTACAGAATACGGGCACTGGGATTGAACTGAAAGGTTTGATTATTATGTAGTTTGGAGTTTTACTACTACTATTAATAAGTTTGGCGTTTTATTTTGTTTTAAACATTTAAATAAATTTTTTTGTTTTTACCACATTCACTTCAGCATTATCGCAATGTACTTCAATAGCATTTTCTACAAGTTTGTCTGTATTATGACTGCCATCAAATTCCTATTAATGTAAATTAAGGTAAACAAAATTTGATAAAGGTCAAAGTATTTTTCAAAAAATAACTTTCCTACCGGCATATTCTCCATTCTTTACCTGTGTTAGAAGAAACATATCGAAGCATAATAATCGAATATATATTGTTTTGTTTTCATTCCCTGGCCGCCATGTGCGAATACATCGCATGCGCAGTACGGCGGGGTTGGTTCGTTGGTTGTGTATATATATGTACATGGTCTGGCGTATCGGTATTTGCGCATATAATATATATACATATAGGTAGAGAAGTACACAAAAGTTCGGGAATTTTCATAAACTGGATGCACAACTTCTCACAATCGTAATATAATAAAAACTATTTCATGTTAGATGTACATTTTCTGAAATACTAATGACATAAATATTGAACTGTTTCTTAATTTTATGTGAAATCATCTGTAATATTTACTTTCAGCGTATTTCCGAACCAAACTGTTAAATATATTTTCAGTTCGGGAATTACTCAGAAACATTTCGAACATATTTACCGATAATCGTGAGATTTTCATCGAATTTTTCTCAAATCCTTAACATCCGAACAAGTTCGGGAATTTTCACTGGATTATTTTTTTCCGTGTATGCGAGATTGATCATGCCTTGATAAACAGGCTCTGCCACTATGTACTTCCGTGGTATTTTATAATAAGCAGCGTGCAATAAGTTAAAGAATTTTGCTTGTGTCCATGGCAGTACACACGATATATTCCCAAAAATAATGCTATCCTTTTGGGAGCACTGATGATTATGCTTGATTTTCGGGAATAAATATGAGAGTCCAAGAAACTTCAGAATACCGAAATCTGCAAGGTTAACTTCAAATTGGTCTAATTCTTCTATTGTTTGTATACGATAGTGACTCTTGTATGATGTGTTCATTTTAACCATATCTGCATATAAATCTATTATAGCTGTAAATGACAAAAACCATATGCATATGAAGATAATTCTTAAGGAAATGGCGAGAGGCGTCCATGTCACGGGTTGATTTAGCAAAATTCTCGCAGAATAGAAAATAGTCTTGTTAAATTGCTCCAGTCGCATTAAGTAGGTAGTGGCAAATACAAATAACATAATTACAGCGACAATCAAAATAACAGATACGTAAGAACTAACAGCATTATAATTGTTTCGTGGTTCATCATTAATCAAAGCACAGAAGGAGTGTGAAGACAATACTGAACCAACTATAATCGGCGGAATTGTTCTGATTTGGAAATCGAAGACACCCAGATTAAATTCTCCATTTGCGATCATTTCAAATGTATCCTCTGAAGATTCGAATTTTGGACTAAAATTCAAGGCTTTCGATACTTCTTCAATCTTCAATTGGTCATAACCGATCATTTCATTTGTTCCATTCACATATATTTTATAATAAGGGTTGAAAATGTAGCTTCCACTGATACGTATCTCACGACCTTGCATATTTTTCAGCTTGTCGGGAAAAAACTCTTGTCCGTATATATAGTTCAATTCGTAATACCGCTCTTCAAACGGATTGAAGTAGCGAATGGAAATTTGTTCAATTCTGCTATGGTTAAATCCAACATTTTTCTTTTCCATCCGTAGTACAAGAGTGACTGGAAATAATATTCACTACCTGATTCTCTTCGTAGTGTAACAATTAAAATTTTCGGTCGCATTTTATTTTTGGATAATTTATTAATGAAATCTAGAGCATTTTCCAAATCCTCAAATGTTTCTTCCTTATTTTTGTTGTCGCTTTTGTTATCTTGATTTTGCATTATAATAAATAGAGTAGTGTCCCGAATTCCACTGAACACGTGACTTTGCATTTGATTATGTATATCATTGATTTTAATATCTGCAATGCAGTAATTCAACATAGGAATCTTTGATGTCATTTGACGCGTAATGTGATCTATTTCGCGAGCTCCTCTGCATTCTTCATTAGCGTTAATAATAGCCACTTGTCGATATTGACGGTCTTCTGTCACGTATTTTCCCAAATAATGAAAAAATTGTGGAAATTTGACGTTTTCTAATAATATATTGGCGTTTGCAGCAGTTAGAATGATGCAAAACAACGCTAACGACTTTGGATTATTGCCGACAGGTGGCTGAGATTGTGGCATGTTTTCTCATACATGAAACATTATAATACAGAAATATGTAGATTGAATTTTGAGTTCTCCAGAGTTATTAAGTGCAAACTTTCACGTTGTACAAATTTTTGAACCTTCTGGAAGTTCAGGATATTTCTCTCGAAAACTCTCAAAAACACTAATCAAACCTGTTATTTTAATAGTTTTTTTTTTAGTGGGTTGATCCACCTGCTTCTCCACACGTTTCTTGCCTTAACATTCATTTTTTAATAAAACAAAAATAAATGAAAAAATTAAACCCAAGAAAAAAAAGAAGATATATCTAAAACAAAAAATATCTTGCGAATGTCAATAAAAGTGCAGTTACTTACAATTATCTTTTCAGATCAAATAAATGGATAATTACAGTTTAACGCGTGATAAAAGACATAGTGCAATATGAGTGATAAAGGGATTTAGTAAATATCATATTTCCTACCATATTTCTGTATTATAACGTTTCATATATGAGAAAACATGCCACGAGTTCAGCCACCTGTCGGCAATAATCCAAAGTCGTTAGCGTAGCAGCGCGGTGCATTGGTGCTTCGAGTTGCCGTGACGCGCAATCTTTATAATTCAATTTCTCGAAAACAAAAAAAACGATGTTTTGAAATTCAAGTATTTTATAGGAAAAATCCTCAGCTTTCTGTTAAAAATATATAAAAAAAGTGCCCAAAGTCGAAAAAACTTGAATTATATTTTTGATTTTCAAAAATTTTGGTCAAAATATAAAATAAATTCAAAATGGACTACACCAATCGAAAGTTCATGAAAAATCCTATTAAAATCATATCTGAAATAAATTTTGTATTTATTTGTTTAAGTGGAATAAATACACAAATTAGCGCGTGACATAAAAAAGTTAAAAACTTTCACCCCCTCCCACTCCTCCAATTTTTAATAAAATTAAAAAATATTTTCCTGAATAATTACTAACCTATAGTACAACTCATAAAAAAAATTGGGGCTGGATTGGAGAAAATTTTTTTTTTGTCTGGACATTTGACGTGAAAAATACATAATCACAATTTACCTTCGTTAGCCGTAAAAAATCCCCGTCCAGGGATAATATTTCGAAAACGATTTTTGAGCAGCAGCTCGCAATTCGTAAGACGGCCCACGTTATTTGTTTACGTTTGGCAATGTTGTTTACCTGGCGGAAATCGACTCATGACCGTTGCTGTACTTGGTGTAGGTTTCTGCACTCCTACATTTCATACACAAATGTGAAGTATGGCGCCATCTCTGAAGTCGATCTGCAGCTCTCGCAAATTTAAGAAATAGATATATGTGTATAAAATTCTGTAAAAAGGGCGATATCGCCCGTTGATATATTAATAAAAAAAAAGGTGTGTCTCCGACCACTCGGCGATCAACGTATTATAAGGACGCTTCTTTTATTTAAACAACAAAGTTTTTGTTGTACTTTTTCATTTTTAATTCTTCTTTCTGAATTCGAAATCGGTAAAATATCATGAAACATAACTCGTCATGGAAACGGGCGTAACAAGACCCATAGAAATAAAGTTTGCAATTTGTGAAGAATCTTTTCAAAATTGTGATAATAGTTCTTCGACATTTGTACAAAATTCGTCTACCATATTCAGAACACCTTTTTGAATTTCGTAAATTTGACGTCAGGCTCGTGATCAACAACCCTATAATCTATAAGAAAACGAAAGATTTAAAAAATTTCCGTCCGCCATATTGGATGCGCCATTTTGAATTACGCCAATGTAACATGGGATTACTGATGAGGAACACATTTATTGATTTAACCTAACCTAAACATGGAAAAATCGAAAATGTCATTTAATTTTCGGCCTCAAGCCTTCAATCACCAACACCAATCATATTTAAGTTAGACTATGTCAACCTCAGAAAAAGACGGACGTACAAGATCACGAACGCCATTTTTGGTTGTCTTTTTGGATTCCTCAGAGTAAGAAAGGCATTTAATAAAAAAAACTATCGGCTAATTTTTAAGTGGGAAATTATCAAATTAAATTTGCACTTCAAAAGATTTAAATAAACATATAATTCGTATACATAGTTAAAACTTCATTTACGTGAAATTGTTTTTGTACGGTGTTGAATGCATTATTTTAAATAGAAGAAATTACAATTTTTTGGTCGATTTCCGAATCGTTGATTTTCCGAATAGCAACAGTGTATTATATTTTCCAATATTTTCTTACATATTTAATATATAATTTTACTACTATCTGGAACATCACTTATTTATTCTATAATATTATGCACACTGAGAAGAAAAAGTTCTATTTTCAAGTAAATAAGTTATTTGATTAGCGGTAAGTAAAGGTTTACTTGAATTAAGAAAATATTGTCTTATGTTTAGTAAATTTAATAAAATATGCTGTTTAATTCAAGTAGAAATTTACTTGCTACTATTCAAATAAATATTTACTTGAATATACCTTTTTTTTCTCTCAGTGCAGTAGTTTTTCGCATAAAATATTCATTAAGGATAGTTATCAGTTACCAGATTGCATAATTTTAAAGTCACCTTTAATAACTTTCATACTTTTATTACTTACCTTTAAAATTTTTTAAGGTTTGCACTTCCCACACTTTTTAGGACGATTTCAAATTTTTCATAACATTTCTTTGCATATAGTATGGTAGACAACTATGAGTCGAAATGGGGTACGATTCTTATGCTTCAATTTATAAATCACGTAATAACAATATTTCAAAATGAGTGCACAGTATACCTCGAAAGTCAGTTTTCAATATAACAAAACATGGAAAGATACTGCAAACACAGGTACACGATGAATAAATTCTCATTTACTTTTTTTCCAATTGAAACATGCCTTAAACAGAACCAATTTTATTATGAGGCAGAAAAGAAAATTATCGATCGTGATTTTAAAATGATTTATTTCAGATCCTTTACACACAAAATATTACACGGATTAATATAATTTTATATGTTTTAGATTAGATGATCTAGAAGTACAATATCATCGTTACATGTACAATTACGAAAAACACAATAATACACAGAAATAGTATTCATACACGACTTTTGCGTCAAGTAAACTTTATGCACCCATTTGTACTTTACAGACGTTTTAACGTTTGTGTTCTCTATCAAAAACCACATTTATTTATTACTAATAAAACATTATTCCTATTAATATATAGATTACATTATAACTGCAATTATAAATGATAAAGATGATCTTCTCACCGCATGAATTACAGAATAAGTCTACTTTATGGCCTTAGGGCTATCAAATGAGGAAAAATAAAATTTAATGCAAATATCTGAAGGTAGTCAACGTTGTTATAAGAGACAATCGTTACCTAAACGGGCTTGCAGAATTCTTTAAAAACTAAACTATCTTCTACATGACACAAAGTGTTAATGGTTTCAATAACGCCAAAAATAGAAATACTACCAACATGCCTTACATCAAAAGAATGAGCAAAAATCTCGCAAAAAGGCTTGAAAAATACAATTTCTGAAGTTATCCATAAACAACATCTGACTAATATTGAATAGAATATTAAAAAGTTTATTTGGATAAAGGGAAAAAGATTGGACTTGTTCACCAAATCCCATGTAAATTTTGCAAAGGAAGCGTACATTGGTACGGGTGGGCCAGAAAAATATATAAGTGTAAACACAAAATGATAGGGGAACCCTGAACTATATTCTGCTCCAACCAAAGACAAATTCAACAATTCACAAAATTTTGATTCTGACAGTATTAAAATACTTTCTTCCGAGGTAAATTAAATTATTAAGAAGAATTTGGGCATGTTTGTTAGTAGTCAAAAACAAAACCGTTCTTAACATTAGGCACGACAATTCTACTTTATCAGACTCGTATAGCAGCTTTAATCAAATAGCAAATTGCTAACAAAAAAGATAAAGAAACAAATTCACTGCAAGGAATGTTCCATGCATTTTTCTATAATCGGAGGATGAAAAACTAGAAAGGAATAATAACATTAAGACGAAAAAGATCTCAACATTATGAGGAAAACTTTAATGGAAACTGAATAATAATAATAATAGCCAGTAGAATTAATATATGGTTGCTTTTCTAAGAAAATTCATAATGTTTACAATAAAATAGGTACTCAAAACAAGTCTCAAATTATTACTACCCTAAAAACTTATACAATATACCATATATAAAGGATGACACAGAAAGAATCTAAAGAAGACTTAAGAATGAAATTATAAGACTAGTATCAAATACAGTCTTTAAAAACATAGGGAATTTTGGACTATATAAAGATAAGCTTTCATTCTCAGAAAAGATCTGTATAGTATATTTAATTCTATGCCTTTACTGTCAGAAACTTTTACATTGGGCAGACAGAAAGAAGGTTAAAATCGAAGTTAAACGAACACAAAAAGAGTTCGAAAGTAGCGAAAACGAATACACCGGTTTAACTATACACCTAATAGTAACTGAGCATAATTTTGATTATATCAATGTCAAGATTTCTGTTATAAAATGAAACAATAGAAAAAGCAAAATTTACGCTCTTTCATATATTATATTGCAATATCTTAGGGATAAACAATCGCGTGAACAATGTCGTTTAAAACATATAGAGATAATTTTATAGGTTTTCGTTAAGAAAAAATCTCTCTGGAAATTAACGTAATGAAAACGAGAAAAAACGCAATAACTTGCTGTTGTTTATGTAATTTTCGCAAGTTAGGACTAAAATGTGAAGAATATATGCAATTAAATTAACACTATTCAGTGTGCAGTCATTGATATTTACACCCACTTATAATGTAGAATATAGGTTTCACCACAACCAATGTTTTATGCTGATTAACTATTTAGACCCACAAATCAGCATATTTCTTACATATATTATTATATTATACAATACACAATTTAAAGATTATCCGTGGAACACATTTCTATTCTTTCTATATTTTCTACGTTGTAATTAATTTTCTGGTCAATTTCAGTAGCGGCGTCAGTAGAATATCCTGCATTCTTCATTTCGTCCATTTTTAATCAAACTTATTGAGCTGACATAAAATTTTGGGCATAAAGATGGAAGATAAGAGTATAACAAATCGCATATGAAGACACTACAAGTTGGTATTTTCAGGAGATGCGCGAAGTAAAATTACGTGGATTTTCTCAAACCAAAATCTAGTCTCCAAATCAGAATCAGCGAAAATAAAATGCACCGATTCCTAGTAGCATTTGCTAATTCAGATTTAGAGAGTATTCGCATACAATCGATATGTCCTACTATGCCACTAACCAATATATAGAATACAGCTAAGCAATAGATAACTGCAATAGTCAACGTTAACTACCTATCGAATTTTTATTGAAATGAATTCTCGTTGTGTCTGGTTTAGGTGAAACATGCTACTAAATTTAGATATTTCATATAATATTGTCAAAAAATCCATTCTCGTGTAAGAAAATTCTCAAATTATGACGGAATCTTTCGAATAAATATTGTAATTAAGATATTGGGCCATTTTCGGAAAATATCCCGCACATTCAACATAGCAGTTTAATTTTTTCCAGGAAAAACGTCTCCGTGTAGATATATTCGTCTGTGTGATGTGAGATGTACATTCTAATATTGTAAATCCACTAACTGCCTAGACATACCTACTTACATGCGACACTATAATAATCTCCTTCTATTGATTTTGTGAGCAATAATTTCATACATAAATACGACAATTGATAGCGTATATCCACTAATTAATATAAAGAAGGCTGGCCTAATTATACCAGACGCATCCTTTAATATAAGATGCTTCTTAAAATCTACCTTATCTATTGCAATTTTATACAATCTTCCGAAATCGACTGGGCGATAAAGATGACCTTCGATTACTCGTTGCATTTTTTCTTCAAATTTCTCCATGTAAGGTGAACCATACTCGTATACGAGATTGATAATACCTTGATAAACAGGCTCTGCCACTATGTACTTCCGTGGTATTTTATAATAAGTAGAGTGCAATATGTTAAAGACTTTTGCTCGTGTCGATGGCAGTACACACGATATATTCCCAAAGATCATGTTACTCACATTGGAGCACTGATGATTATGCTGGATTTTCGGGAATAAAGATGAGAGTCCAAAAAACTTCAGAAAACCGGCATCTGCAAGGTTAACTTCAAATTGGTTTAATTCTTCTATTGTTTGTATACGATAGTGACTCTTGTATGATGTGTTCATTTTAACCATATCTGCATATAAATCTGTTATAGCTGTAAATGACAAGATCCATATGCATATGAATATAATTCTTAAGGAAATTGCGATTGGTGTCTGTGTCACGGGTTGAGTTAGCAAAATCCTCGCAGAATAGCAAATAGTCCTGTTAAATTGCTCCAGTCGCATTAAGTAGGTACTGGCAAATAGAAATAACACAATTACAGCGACAATCCAAATAACAGATACGTAAGAACTAACAGAATTATCATTTTTTCGTGGTTCATCATTAATCAAAGCACATAAGAAATGTTCAGACAATACTGAACCACCTATAACGAGCGGATTTGTTCCGAAATAGAAATCGAAGATACCCAGATTTAATTCTCGATTTGCGATAATTTTCAATGCATTCTCTGGAATTTCGAATTTTGGACTAAAATTCAAGGCTTTCGATATTTCTTCAATCTTTAATTGGTCAAAAAAGATTATTTCTTTTGTTCCATTCACATATATTTTATAATAAGGGTTGAAAAGAGGGTGTCCAAAAACTCGTATCTGCTGACCTTGCATATTTTTCAACTTGTCGGGAAAAAACTCTTGTCCGCATATATAGTTCAATTTGTAATACCGCTCTTCAAACGGATTGAAGTAGCGAATGGAAATTTGTTCAGCACCTGTCGGAATCAATTCTGCAATGGTCAAATCCAACATTTTTCTTTTCCATCCGTAGTATAAGAGCGGCTGGAAATAATATTCACTACCTGATTCTCTTCGTAGGGTAACAATTAAAACTTTCGGTCGCATTTTATTTTTGGATAATTTATTAATGAAATCTAGAGCATTTTCCAAATCCTCAAATGTTTCTTCCTTATTTTTGTTGTCGCTTTCGTTATCTTGATTTTGCATTATAATAAAAAGAGTAGTGTCCCGAATTCCACTGAACACGTGACTTTGCATTTGATTATGTATATCATTAATTTTAATATCTGCAATGCAGTAATTCAACATGGGAATCTTTGATGTCATTTGACGCGTAATGTGATTTATTTCGCGAGCTCCTCTCCATTTTTCATTAGCGTTAATAATAGCCACTTGTGGATATTGATGATCTTCTGTCAAGTGTTTTCCCAGAAAATGAAAAAACTGTCGAAATGTGACGTTTCCTAATAATATGCTGGCATTTGCAGGAATTAGAACAATGCAAAACAATCTAATCACTTTTTTACTTGAAATCATATTTACACAATTTCAGTGCTGTCTTCGAATCTTTATTTTGAAACTAAGACGGAGCGTTTACTTTCGCAACTGACATTCAAATAGACTCAAGGAATGTATCATCATTATTGGATTTCAATTTTCTTTTTCTATTTTCTTAAAGTAATGTTTGGTCACCTTGGTGAGCATCAAAATCAATATCCCCGTGACAAACCCTTTCGAATGTAATACGTAATTATATATAGGTGATTTTTAACAAACAAAATATTTATATTATAAATTTCTCGAATATTTTATCAGTAATTTAATGAATCGTGGTACTTATTGGTCACCACAGTAAAATTAAAATGTAATATACCGGGTGAGTGCGAGAGAATGGAACATAGGGTAACCAGTGTATAGCCCGCAACCAATGAGGATTAAGCTTTAACAGATACCTTACGGGTATTGACGAATAGTATAAGAGTTACGAAATGAAATCGATGTGTTATATTTGATCTTTCGAATATTTAAGGAAAATAACAGTAAACACAATATAAAATTATTAATTTTGTAATTATCCTTTATTATGGAAAACGCGAATAAAGTGAAATGATCTTTCGAACGCTCTTGAAATACAGGTTAGGTCAGTCGATGACTTCGGAGTGCAGATCGCTTTGACGTTTGTACTGTCATATTGTTGTCCATGGTTTTAATCAGTGTAAATTAATTTTTAGTCATCATAATTTCTCGACGTTAATGGTTCCATCATTAATTTAGGTAAGTGAAAGGAAGGATTTTACATAGCGAAAATTGTTATTGCTTTATTGTACTGCAAAAAATGATATTTGTGTATGTTTATGTTTCCGATGCAGTCTTTCGGAATGCAAGATGCAAAGGACCAATTAAATCCAATTTGTGTGGAAGAACTCTCTCTCCAGGTCGTTACATCCTCAGATACGTTTAATGTTTTTTAAATTTAATAATATTTTAAAAAATATGATTCTTTGGAGATTATTTATTTCAGCTCTTCAAACTACTTCTTCAACAATACATAACAAATGTCTGACTCGTTGTTGTTGCGAAAAAAAACAACCTTGTGCGGAAGTGCAACCGTCTGTCAACGATGGCCAGTGACGTGCATGTTCTTCAAGTAACAGGGATTACTTTAAGCACATTCCATCATTGAGACGTCTTACAAACAAAACGTAAAACGAGCTGAAGCGAATTCTCGGTTATGCCCTACACAATGATGTAATTTGGTGAAACGTCATTAATGAATGGTGCTGAGAGTAATAGTGCGATGGTACAAGTGGAATAATGGTGCGAGAATATTAGTGTCTTTATATCGTGATGTGAATAATAATTTATAAATATAATATACTGTGAGTGATCAAGAAATAAAATTAACTCAAGTTTTTGTGATTTGTGACAAGTTCAATACCTTATTCTATTATTTACAATTAATGGATTTATTTACAAATAGGACTTTTTTAAATGGAACAAATGATATAAAATTTTATTATAAAGTTTATGTATAAGTAACGACAAATAAAATAAAAAATAAAATAAATTATAATAATGATAAATTTAAAAAAATCTTGGTCTTTAATTTAATAAATGTTCAAAGTGTTTCTCTTCTGATAAGGTACAGATTTAAAAACTCTTCTTCTGTTTTCGTAATCATATCTGCGGTAATCGATTGCAATATAATTCCAATGCTATCCCGTAGTTCTACTACAGTGTTTACTGCAGAACGACTGTAAAATTGTTTTTTTTTTACATGTCCCCACAGAAAAAATCTAATGGGGTCATATCTGGAAAGGTCATATCTGAGATGCTGAGTTACTTCTCGAATGCCGTGTGCCGGTGCACCATCCTGCTGGAAACAGACAGGTTTCTCGATCTGAAATTAATTATTAAGTAATTATAAATGTATTCTGATTACCGATGTCTTATTATAATATATTACTATTTATTAGTACTATTCATCTTATTTAGTTAGTTAATAATTTAATCAATAAACATGTAAGAAGTTATGGAAAAGTATAAGCCCATATTGTTATGCATACTATGGCTTCGATTTCTCTCAGTTGTGGTGTAACCACTTGCTCCAGAAGATTGCTCCTACAATTGCTGTAGGGATTATTCCAATCCAGACATTAATTTTTATTGGGTATTGAGTCTTAATCTGGAGTACTCTAGGATTATCTCGTGTCCAATACCTGTAATTCTGATTATTTGGAGAATGCTTCGCAAAGAAAATACATTCATCGCTGAAGCATATCCTCTTTAAAATATCTTCATAATCTTCAATAATTTATTTTAGTTTTTATTTTATGGATCGTTACTTATACATAAATTACTTCGACCCAGACCATAGGTCTGACGAAGTATTGAATTTGGTCAGTTCCCGCCAAAAAATTACCCTATAGTTTTTCATCAAATGTCGGCGTTTCAGGCCCTAAGGAACCCAAAGCAACAATAAAAAAATTTGTGTCCGTGATCTTGTACGTACGATCGTCCGTACGTCCCGTTTTTTTGTCTCGCGATAACTCGCGAACGGATAAGCGTAATAACATAATTTTTTTTTAAAATACGTCTCTTGGCATAACTTAGATCTGATTAGATTTCGGCGCGGATCCATCCGTCCATTACTAAAAAACATTAGCCCCAATTAAGTTTCTTCGTAGTTTTTTGCATTTATTTTGAAAAATACAAATTGTACTAAAAAATGTTTCAAATAAAAAAGATAGAGCATTAAATTCTCTACAAAAACGGTTTTAAGCATTTTCTTCCTAAAGTCAACGATAATGCCATAAAAACTGGTTTAAAATGTTTATGACTATTGTCTGAAAAAGTATTGAATTTGGTCACCTCGGCAAAAAAATTACCTTATAGTT
Source organism: Trichopria drosophilae (assembly GCA_030407085.1). Taxonomy (NCBI): domain Eukaryota; kingdom Metazoa; phylum Arthropoda; class Insecta; order Hymenoptera; family Diapriidae; genus Trichopria; species Trichopria drosophilae. Next base: position 187,896,319 of record CM059583.1, on the reverse strand, counting down.
TTTCATCAAATTTCGACGTTTCGACCCCCTACCCCCCAGGGGTAGTCTTCGCCAGCCCCTCGGGCGCGGTGATCACCTACGGGCGCATAAGTTCTTTTACGCCTTTGATACGAAATAGTAGTTTTCGACGCTTGTGCGAAAATGTTTTTTGTAGTAATATGAATGCGGAACTCGCTTTCTTCTCAGACTGCAACCCTCACATTCGTATAAAACCTTTCTTCGCACTTGTATCGAAAACTACTATTTTATGGTTTTTTTTTCCATAAATCTTATACGTCACATTTTAAACAAATTCTCAGTACAAACAAGGCATGCTTACTTTAAAGTTGAAAAAAAGAATTTTTTTGTATCCATGCTTCTATTTTCCTGCGGTCTTATGGATGTTTGGCAAATGCTCAGTTTTCTTTTTTAGAAATTTTCACAACAAAATATATTATTTGTAATATTTATCAAAAAGATTAGAGGGGTAAGTAGTGGGTAGACATTTATGAAGTACTGATTACGAATCTACAAGAAAGTGCAATTTGGCGAAAGCTATCATTGAACGAAAAAGTGTTAATTAATAATAATAAAAATAAGTAATAAGGAATAACCGACGTGACACAGGGTCGAAGTTTCTGAGCGAGCAGATAGATATCGTTTAAATTAGACAACAATAGTATATTGTGCAACTATGGAGCAAAACTGGTGGCAATTCACACGAATATTCAAACACTTATATACCCTTGTTGCACATAGTGTTGTCTCACGACGAGAGTCTTTTCGATCAGAGTGTGAGAACTTTATTTTGCTTCCGAATATATTTATGTTGCTGATAAATATTCATTCAATTAGAAAGTTTCTTAATTTTGTATTTAACATTTTCTCAATACAGCTTTTCATTTATTAGTCAACTGATAATAATACTTAGTCGCAAAAAACCCTTATAACTTATTTGTCTTGTTAATAAAGTATAAATATTCCTTAAATTTGGATTTAGTTCTATTTCATTTTATTAAATATAACTTTTTCAGAAACCTGTGTAAGACTAGAAATTGAAGCCGTAGGCCTAATATTCGAAAAGGTTTTAGATACTTTCATAAAAAATAAACATATTGCAGCAATTTTTAACAGGGTTCAGAAAAATGAAATGAGCATTATTTGATAAACACATTTGATTTGCTGTATAAAAATTGAATTAAGTTTTGTTACTGTTACAGACATAATTGTCATAAACGTAAACAACGGTACTGGGCGTAGGTTTTTTCCACAAACTGTGTTTTTTTCTCTATGCCATTACACACACAAATGGGGGTAACAAATTTGTGGACGGGGATCTAATAGGTGTACATTTGTAAAGGTCCTGGACTGGCGACGATATGAATTGTTAAGCTACTGTTGTAAAAATAGTTTAAAGTCAATTCGTGAAATATAATGGATAAATACAATGCACGTTAATTATAAGATGTGGAATGAAGCTCTATGTGACCATTGCCTCACGTCTAAATGGACAGAAGCTCTTTGGTTCCGAGCACGTGGATTCGAATCTTGGTCAGTGAATAAGAAGTTTGGAGGTTCGTAAGGTGGGACTTTTTACGTAAACAAAAAATCAAATACCTGTCGATAAAACGAATTTCTATCATTCGAAATGCAGCGTTCCTAGAGACAAAATTTGTATAAGCAACGGTGACCGCCAACACCGACAGAGTTTTTATTTCTTCCCGTGTCGTTACAGTTGCTACAATATGAAAAAAAATCATTGAAGTAATCATCCGGTCATAGCTAACTAATAATTGTTCTTTTTTCTTTAATTTTATTTACAAAACTTTTGTCTAATTAATATATTATCTTCGCATCTTTGAGTTATTTTCAGAAATCGTGAGTAAAGGTTTTACTTAAAACATAGGGAAGAGTGGTCCCATACCGAGACCACCTAAATGGTAATGGCTATGCGGTTGCTAAAAAAATCAACCCGAGCTTAAAGTTTTGAATTGTACTGGAATCACTTCCTTATAGTCTTCTATCTTTGATAAGGTTTGCGCACGTGATTTTGTGAGATTCTTGAAGCAAGTAATAGTATTTTACGTACCAAGGGCGCGAAAGGACATTTTAAAGGGTGCAAGCTTTATAGAGGTCAAGTTGCGAAGAAGAGTTTTGTTTTCGATTATTTCCTACTTTTTTATTTTGCTATCCTCTCCATAAGCAAAAACTGTTCTACTTCTCCGCATTGTAGGGTAGGCGTATAAGGGGCTGTCCATAAACCACGTAGCTCCAATTTTGGCCTCTTCTGACCCCCCCCCCCCTCCCCCCATGTGGCTCAGCGTAGCATTTTGCCAGACCCCCCCCCTCCCCTGAAAAGAACGTAGTTTTTGGAGTCACGTTAAATTCGTTTTTCCAGTGAAATATATCAACTATAAAAGTAGTAGCTACCGTTTCTTTACACAGTTAAATGTATTCGTAACATAATTCTTATGTATATGGGTGCGCGCAATTAAAATACATAAATCAAATACATTGCAAAATTAACATATATTTTTATTTAAAATAAGTCAATATTTAATCTACAGAATCGACATTTTTGAATGGTGATGTCAGCCATTCGTGGATGGATTCTATAACTGGAAATGAATCCACTTCGTCATTGCTTACAGCTATATTAATGTGTGGTTCCAACGAATCCGCGTCTATTACATCATCGTATTCAAGCCACTCAACTATCGGGTTCAACGCATCAACTTCGCACAGTTCTGATTCCCTCTTCGATATAACTTTTTTGATACGCTGTTTACCATTTATGGTATGGCCATGCATTGCTTTGGCATGCAAACATTTCTGCTTCTTTGTTGCAAAATATGCACCACATGAATTGCAGCTTCTCTCTGAAAAAGAAACAATGGTAAAGTGGTTATATACAAGACCAAGCATATATTCGTGTGCAGAAAATTATCGATAGTGCTGGAAAATTATTATAAATGTATTTAATATACCTTCAATCTGATCTTGCACTGAGGGACAGTACAAGTCGTATGGGATTGTCGAACCGATTGCAGTACTTGGTTTCAGCCCAATAGATTGCCTCGTACTCAAATCTAGAAAACTGTCAGTTTCTACAACGTCTTCTGGGGGCGGAATTGCGAGTAGCCCGTCAATTGTTCTGCGCAACGGGAATGGCGGTGGAAGAAAACCATTACTTGTAGGAAGTACGTCCTTTAAATTACTTCTCCAGTCGCCACAACAATCTCTATCAGAGCATTTTACTATCTGTAGTCATAGTAATATAAAGTAAGGCATTTTTCTTTCATATTATTATGAAAATAACGTTTTTAAAAGAGACTTATATGATATCATATATTACTATTTACCTGGAGGAAATACTGGCTCTCCTGCACATGCAGATTGTACCATTCGGGCGACATGGATTCTGGCTCTTGAGCAATAGAACTAGGCTGGACATATTCGGCATGAACTGTAAAACGGAACTATTAAGGTGGGAGCCAAAATGATCGTAAGGCAATACGACGCCAGCTAGTTCGCGATTCAGGGGTGCCATACGCCTTTCCACGCGATTATAAGCGCTTCGTTCGGGAGCATTAGTGATCAAGAATAATGCATCGAGATTATAATGCTTGAAATGATCCACAGCATGAGCTATTACTTTTCGATAGCGCGGGTTTTCATCTGGTCCACCATCTGACATGATGACTAGTACTGGCTTAACTTGATCACCAGCTTTATCTGGAAGAAAAAAAGTTATTTAACATTACTTGAAACACAAATTACAATTTTTTAGTAATAGTAGTTTTAATTTCAATATTTAATTTATACCATAAACTAAATCTTTGAAAGATTCCAAGCGAAATAGCCTTTGCAGATCAAAAGCATGCGACGCTGCAGTGCTAGAGCAATGCTTGGCGCTGCGTATGGCAATGTATGTTGGCCCTGAATAATAATTATCATATCTTTGTATATAGTGCACGATCTTGTAAAGGTTATGTATATTTAAAAAAAAAAATAAATGTATAAATATATATTTGACAATGATATTCTGACAAATGTGAAAAAGAATAGATTTACCTGTCGTGTGAAGAAACTCAGACGTTCTGCGTCTTTTTTTTTTCTTTGCAACAATTCCGTTATTTTTTTTTCCACTTCCGCGCGTAACGTTTCTTTGTTGGTTTTTAATGTTTTCCACATTTCGTTGACATCATTTTGGATGGTTTGCTTCGAGAGTTCCTCACAATAACACTTTTTGTAAGCTTGGAACAATTTTGAGTACAAATCCATGTTTTTAATTCATGCGTGTCCAAACTCCGAGCACACGTGCGCGCGAGTAACAAACAGACAATGACGTGAAATGTTAAGAACAAAAACATATCGATAGGTTTCGCGAAGTGACCGTTAGGAGTAGTAGAAGCCCTAATAGCCTACAGTTCCTCTATTCTAACTGAAGGGAGTCTATATATAGATATAACAATGAAAGTTGTGGCAACGTTGCGGCAAAGTTTATTCAACGAAAGCGTCGATATAAACGTTGCGGCAACGTTCCCGCAACGTTTCTTTTAGAAAATGTTATGTGGGATATTAATGGTCGTTTTTCATTCTCACTATGGAATTGGATTTCTATTTCAGAAAGCGGTATATTCTAATACGAAATCACAAGTAGTATGACAAGAAGCAGGGCGATCCACTTCATCGAAGAAAACAATGTGAATCTGCATTATACACGGACAAAAAATTATCTGAAATAGCCGAAAAATCCGCAGATTTTATCGATTTTTCCGCTAAAGTAGCTGTTATACTTCCGTTTTGGGGATAGTCGATGATTTCCGCTAATTTAAGATATACAGAGAAAAAGGAAATAGTTAATTTAATCATTTTATAAAAATAAAACACGTAATTAGAAGAAGTAGTTACATTAACTACTTCTGTAATAAACTAGACAATGTTGTTCCATTTACTATATCCCGATACTTAAATATGTATCATCGCACATTCTCAAATATCAGGTACCGCAGTTTTAGAATAAAGTAATCACGTTAAATATTCTAGAGTAGAAAAATAGACTCTTTTCTTAGTAAAAATGGTACGTTTTACAATATTCTAAATTGTAAAAGTAACATTATACTATCTACTGCAACTTTTCACATTGTTAATTTTACAATTATAATTATAACTATTAAAAGTTCTATAAAAATATAAAACTACGTAGTCCGGTGTAGACCCCCCCCCTCCCCCACGTAGCCTACCGTAGCGTTTGACCAAACCCCCCCCCCCCTGCAAGAGCTACGTGGTTTATGGACAGCCCCTAATTTGATTTGATTTTGAGTCAAAAACTTTAGCATTGTATTACAACATTAATTTCCCCATCTTGAATCGTGCACCAGAGAGAACGCAAAATCTCATTTTGCGACCCGAAAACATGGGATTTTCGACAATTTCGAAATGGTCCAGAACTGACCCCCTATTTTTACTTAATGAAATGTAAGAAGTAATAACGTTTTCGTGGTAATTTGTATCTAAAAGAAGCTGATTTTGAAATAAGTGAAATATTCTTTACTTTATTATTAAAAATGCAATACCTTCATGATTTATCTGGATTTAAAAAGCATAGAATATGTGTTTTGTCTCGGCTAACTTTTGCCTATATCAATAATCCGGGAGTCCAGTCACGCTACTATCAATACAGATGGGAGATGAGGAACATAGGAAGGTAGAAAACTACTTACCCTAGATTTCTTTTTTGTCTTAACTAATGTAACCAGTGATGATGATCCTATTGTTCCTAGGTTTCTAAGTTTTCGATGTAGTTAGTCGATCATTATTGTTGCGATCCTTAACAGCACATAATTGCAGAATTTTTTTTTACTATTTATCTCGTTGTTTTACATTTTAATCGCGCTTTAATTCATTCGTATAGGATTTTTATTATTAAAACTAACTTTGTATGTGTATCACCTTTACCCTAATTAATAGTAGGAATATTTCAGGAAATAAAATAATATAGACCTAAATTATATTTGGATTTCGACAATACTAGTTTTTATTACATATCATAAAATTTGCTAATTACATTTCCGTGGTTTTGTATTTAACTAATGACCTGTTTCGGAAGATTTAAATAATTGAATGACACATTGCATGTATACAAGGCCCTTTGCACAATCATCAGATTGTTTGTTACCTGTAACAGAATATGTCTTTGATACATCTCAAATTTTATTTGAAAAGGATATTGTTACAATTGTGTGCTACATATGTTCATATGCATTTTTATACGTATATTATGTACAGCTACTTTGATGAGATTATAATAATATTTAGCTGGTTATAAATGTGGTACCGACCAAATCCAAGGATGAAAATCTTCTACCGTAAATATTAACAGAATAATTTTATTCCTTTAATAAAAGTGGGACTTTAGGCATTCTTGGCATTTTTAAACGCATCAAAAACTATTTGTATATGTATCAGGCTATGAATAAATTATTAGAATAAATGAATTTTTAATACGTTAATGGATGGAAATATGTGGTTGATGTGTATTTTAATAGTTTCTGCATATATAAATTAATTAAAGCGACATACCAGTCTCCACGCATTTTCCCATGATTTGTGTCGCCTGTGCACGAGATGCTTCTCCATGTACTTTAACTATATTGCTAATAACACCTTCTATGTCAATGATTCCATTCTTGAACTGTTAAAAAATAAAACAAATTTTATGTTAGTTCAGAGTCAGAATAGAGTTCGCTTGTTCTGATCGATATCTTCCTGGTAACTTTCACTGAGATATACTCTCATAAGCATAATGATTGTTACACATTATTTTGAGTACTTGGGTAATAATAAAATGTTTTCCATTTCATACTTTTTTGGAGTTATCACCTTTTCATAGAAATATATACAAACTATATGCTTACTTCGCCATTTTTCTTCAAAACGCATGCCGCAACACAACCAAGCTCACGAGATTGTTCTTTCAGGAGTCTTTGGAGATCCTCTATAAATAAAAGGAAAACATAAACAATTTTTTGACTTACTAATGTGTTTACAATTAAAATTTATTTAACAACAACGTATCATGATATATTACTATTAGTTTAACTGTTGTATACTGCTGCTACTAGACAAAGCTTATCTAACAGTAATCCAGGATAATATTAATCAGCTGATGAGCAAATACTATATCCTTATTCTGTAAAAAGGTAGATCTACTATACACAGTTTATTTGTCATATGGAGCTGTAACCGAAACCTAACCTTAATTTCGAAATTTCTGCTAAAAGTTATTTTACAACAAACGTTTTTTTTTCAAGAGTTTCTTTTTACACTGTTATCATTTCTGAAGTTTTCATTGTGAAAATTATTTTGTCGGTTTTTTTTGCCAATGTTATCGAGTAAGCTTCCCGAAATACCATATACATATTCGATAATCACAGACCTGCAAAATTTGAATCGAGTTTGTTAAAAAACCAAAAAAGGTAGGTGACCCTTATAGATTTTATTTATGCAGAATCCGAATCTGTCATCCAAAAGACTCATCTCATCAGGAATTTTTGTAACGATATGTTAAATTGACAAAAAGACGACCATTTTGGCAATTTTTAGGAATTTTTTGTGGCTTACCAAAATAATTTTTGTTAAGTTTCGAATCAAATTTTTTCAAATTGTTGTACGAGTTTTTAAAAATAAGTTATGTAGTTTTGAGATTTTGTATATAGGACGTGTTTACTATTCGTTTAAATATTAAAATATTAATAATATTTCCTAAAATAAATATGCCAAAAAATATTTATACTAAACGATATGGAAGTAAGTAAATTTACCTGGTGCATGTCCTAATTCTCGACCACATTGTACGAAGAGTTGCTTCAACCTCTCAGCGCTCTCGTTCTGTGCTTCGGAAAGACTGGCCTAAAAATAATTTATGATAAATTCGTTAATATTTTTTATAAATAAAATATTCGATTATAATAAGACTATTAAAGTATTTTATTATTATTACTAATATAACTATGTATAAATTCTAATTTTTGTTTGGCATAATTCACTTTTAAGGATTTTCAATCTTCTTGCGCACGAGAATTCCGCGTAAAGATTGTTATCAAATGCAAATCCACACGTTGGATATTTATTAATTATTAAATCTAAAGGTTTTCGAGGTCATTAATTACGATAATGAAGTCAGATATTATAAAACCAAAATGGCCTATCTATTATGATGAATCATTTTCTTAATAATTATTGTAATTTGATGAAATTTTCTTTTTAGAAGTTTGTTTAGAAGAAAGGTTATTTTAAATTTTGCATTTAGATGTCAAATTTTTAAATCACAAAAAAGTAATTTTTTTTAACTGTTCATGAATGAATTATGTCTAGAATTATCCAAAATTTGAGATGACCATTCCACTCGACATTAGCCAATTTTTTAGGCATCAAATTAATACACAATAGCACAGGCCTGTAAATAATAGGTGGATATCAGTTGTTCAAAAGTAGAGGATCATTCTGAAGTAATTTTTTTGCATAAAATTCGAATCCGAATCCGATATTTCAGGTTATGTACCAAAAAATGCTGGTTTTTTGCTACTTTTGAGGTTATGTTTAAAAGACATTCGATTTTTTGAGAGTTTTCCTTTATTTGAATCGCGTAGTAATCACTTTTTCTCTTTAATTTTAGAGTCACAGAATTCAATTATGAACTTGAAATTATCGCATATAATCCTTCTTCAATTTGCAAATTTTAATAAAGCTCCCTAAAAATGTATTTTCTGTACATACACAGTCAAAAATAGCAGTATTTTTTTAGTACATAACCTGAAATGTATCAAAACATGAACAGATGGAACAATTCTGCCCTTTATTCTTTATCTACACACATAAAAAATACAGAAGCTTAATTACTCAAAAGTTAAATTTTGAAAGAAGTTAAAGCACAGCTTTGAGCATCGTTTAAAAATTATATTAAATTGTAGGATATGTACCCGTATTGCATTTTAAATAATCTACTTTATTTACTTACCAAAACCAGGCAAGCGCTAAGAATTGCGAGGACTTTCATTTTTAATTTTCAACTGTTTCGGTAACTTTGAACAAGTGAGAATGATTTTATATTCGCGGCTATATTACATATGTAAATATATACAGTTTTCAGGTGTAATTAATTTATAAAAGTGTGTGAAGACTTTTTGTGAAAAACAGACGTTATGTTCTATTCAATTGTTTCAATAACCAATTCTTTGTTCAATAATATATTATTCATGCTTCGGTTTCAATTATCCATTCAATAGCCACTTATTTTATTATCTTTCTGGTCTGCTCGAATTGTCTAGAACCGGATGCTGATCTGAAATTTAGATTATTTATTATATGCATTTTGAGTACTGCTCACGTACGAAGCATGTTTATAATTATTCAAAACCAGAGAAGATTATCCACGTTTTAGGCTTTTTCAAATTTATTTAAAGCTGACACTCTGGAGCAAGTAGCACACTTTGAACAGGCATGTAGCCTGGACATTATCGTAAAATAAGTAAATTAACTAAGTTATAAACATACAATACTTTGTAAAAAATGGATCTTGATAAAAACTACTCTATTATGACCTTGTTTATGCAATAAATAAATGTATAAACAAAATTGAAATTAAAAAAATATTCAGTTTCAATGAATATTGTAGCCTATGTTACATTTTCTGGTTGTATTTGTAATGTTCTTTAAACTTTTAAGGACGGGACTGATCGATATATCGACCACTTCGGTATCATATTATTTTCGAATTGTTTCGGGGGTAATGTTGAATGCAGGAAACATAGTGTCACCATTCTAAAAAGTATATTTGACATTGAAATAGTGATTTCAACTTCATCAATATCATTATTAACTTAGTTATCACAAAATTACAAGCAATTATTATTTTTGATAAATGCGTTGATACTGAAGGTTGCAGTATTGGGGAGTGTGAATGTGAAATACAAGATTTTAAGAAATTTATGAAGTTGATTAGAGAATCATCATGAACCGATCAATTACTTTCAATACTTTTTAAATTCTATCTGTTAGAAAGAATTCCGGATGAGACGTATCGATATGAAAGTCAAAATCTTGAAGATGGCAAACCCATCAGTAAACTTGGTTTCTTTTACAAAAGATGAATTTGACCGGTTTCTTGGCCTTATAATTTTATTAGGTCATGTTCGGAAAGGTGACTTGAAAGATTATTGGTTTAAAGATTCTCCGCTTTATACTCCAATTGTCGCTCAAATAATATCTAGTGACGTCCTTTTTTTGTAATCTTACGTTATTTACATTTTCATAATAATGAAGAAACCTCAATAATGGTTTATTATCCTTTAGTGAAAATAAAACTTTACAGCAACTCTTCTTCCAGACAAAAATATGTGCATAGATGAAAGCCTAGTATTATGGAACGGCAGGATTCGATGCAAGCAAGATATTCCCTTGAAACAGAATCGGGTTGGCATCAATCTTTTTGTATTAGTGGACTACAACTGGATTCATTTTGGGCTTTGTTGTCTACACTTGCCCTAATTATAAGGAGTTTGATTTCGGCGTTACTGGGAATATTGTAGCTTATTTTTTACAAACTTATTTTTACTAGGGTCATGTTACTGTTACAGTATTATTTAGAATAAAATTATGTACATTATTGTATGCTATACCCGGGCACAGGTTTTCTGCAGTTTCCCTACGCCATTGCACTATGAATGCAGCCGCACAAAGCACATTTCATCCCATATTATTCAATCGGGACGAATTTTTTCGTCAATCAAAAGTCATTGAAAAATCGTAGATATAAATAAGAATAACTAAAATAACTTTTTTTTTTTTCAAAAAGGCCATCTTCGATTTCCGCCAAATTTGGATATGTTTTTTAAGACTATATGAGCTATCTTTCTACCAAATATCAATATACCAACTTGCTTCTTTTCGGAGATACGACCAGACAAAAATAGTCGCGCTTTTGATATAAATAAGATCCACTACTTTTTTACCGACATGTCAATGACATACTGATATGCATTCCGGAAAAGAAAGAACCGAACATCCTACGAGATTTCAATCATTTTGATTCTCACAGTAGATTGAAATTCACGTCAGGAATTGATCAAAATAAACAAATAAATTATCTGGATGTCACAATATTCATTCAAGACAATGGGAGTCTGAAACTTGATTGGTTTCATAAAGAATCCTGGTCAGGCAGATACACACACTACGAATCCATCCATCCTAGTTCTCAAAAAATCGGAATGATATACGGTTTAATCGACCAGGCAATAAAACTGTCCTCTTCTGAATTTCACCAAACAATATTTTAATCTTATAAAACCAATAGTACTAGAAATCGGATATCCGTTGTTATTAATTGAACAAAGTATCAAAATACATCTAAATTTTATAACTTTAACAAACCAAAATAATTTGAATAGGAGTATTAACGAAAATTTAATCAAAACAATAAGTTGCCCCAATATAAAAGGTTAAAATTTTCAAAAACTCAAAATATAAGGATAGTTTTAATCGCCTTTAAAACTAATATTGCGCAAATCAAACCACGAAAAGACCGACTTCCTTTTGAAAAACAAAGTGGAGATGTGCACAAAATTCTTTGTTTCCATTGCAATAAATCTTATATCCAACAGGCCATACGAATAAACGAAAACAAGAGGAAAATTGTTGCAAAAAACTCGGATCAGTGTACAGGTGTAACCAACCACAGAATTGATACTGGCCACGATTTTGATTATAACAATACCATAATCCTTGCTAAAGAATTCACCTTGAAAACTATTTTATTAAAAAGCAGAACAACACCATCGATCAATATCCGTTTCGAAACATCAATGCTACCGGCAGGAAACCATCCCTTTCTGTAATGAATCCCATTTTATCCTTTTAACCCTTTCGCTGTGGATTATGTGTATACACCTAGTACACTATCCCTTAATCCATACACAGTTTGTCAACGGTTCCTTTATTCTTAGGACCACACCACCAACACATACAAAACCTCATATCCTCGAATTTAGTGTAAATGCGATGGAATTACCACCATTTTCTTACACAGACTTGACGAGGACTCATATCAGGGTCGAAACGTTGCTAAATAATTATTTATTATTTGTATTACAAAAAAAAACTCCAAATTATAATTAACCCTTATTTGTTTTTTTCCTCTTCCTCTAATTTTAACATTTTTATTAAACTCAACCATTTTTAATTCTATTATATGTATGACCGAAAAAAACCAAAACTATTTAAGAATACATTAATCTATAAATCGGTCGAAAAATTAAAACCTATCAAAGATCCACTATTCTCATATACGACTCCTATTCTCATGTATGACGACTCTCACCTTTCAATTTACAGAATATTCGCAGATGATACAAATAATAAGTTTCGGAAATCTCTTAAGCTTAACTAATTTGTCCCAAATCGAAATTATTTGGAAATGTATCGAGATGGGTCGCTTGAATTCGATAAATGGACGCATGAAATACTAATAAAGTTCAATAATGAAATTCGTCAAAATTATTCGTGAATATTAAAATTGTCCGACAAAGCGATGATGAAAGAAATAGTATTGTACTGAAGATATAATGAAAAACACGGAGAGACACGAATGGTCAAAAGTTAAGGACTTATAACAGCAACAGATTTGTGTTCATCTGACTTTTAATTCTGTCTGTTATAGTGATCTCTTATCAGATTTTTAATTTGCTTCGATTTAATGAAAGTAAATAAAATAAAGAAATATGCATCGTATTTCAAACTCTACATATGTATAGATTGCATTTTTATTTATATTATAATTCTACTTATTTTTATGATGAAAGATGGTTATCCAAGTTAAGGTCGTCGGTAGTTGTCAGTATAGCGTCTTCAGCATACCCCACGTGCGAAACTCTAAAACTTATAAATCAAAAAGTTTGTGTTAATTGAAGATGGTCTTTTTTGAGATGTTGAGTTTTGAAAAAAAATGATGTTATTTTTTCCCGTGCATCACGATAAATTTTCAAACAATTTCGATTTGGGAGAAATTAGTTGAGCATATGTGATTTCAGAAATTTATCATTTTGATAATCTATAAGTAGTTCTTAAGTAAATATTCGGCAAATACATAGGTGAGAGTCGTCGTATATGAATAAATAAATAAATAAATATTAAGATTTGGTAGAAAAATAACTCACGCAGTCTTGAAAAATATATCTAAATTTAAAAGAAATCGAAGATGGCCTTTTTGAGAAATTCCATTTTGAAAAAAAAAAACTTTTTTTAGTTATTCCTATTCATCTCCACGATTTTGAAGCAATTCAAAATGTGGCAGAGCCAAGTTAAAGTGAATGAAATTCCGCACATGTAAAAAAAATCGTCCCGATTGCATAATGTGGAACGAAATGGCGGCAGTTTGAATAAAATATGAATTTAAAATCTTAAAATATCGCATTCTGGAAGTAAAGTTTGCCATACCGCCACAGACCCTCAGAAGCATTTTTAGGTCAAAATAAAAAACATGTCTCCCATGAAATTTGAAGTAGAACATTATCGCAGAGTTACAAAAGAATCAAAGACATCGATTTCTTTTTGGTGGGTGAATCCATTTGGAATGGGCCATAGATAACGAGTATACATCTCCCGCATATTCTTGGAATTTTGCATGAACGCGATACACGAATGTGTGGCACAGTAAAAACAAATAGAAAAGAATGCAAAAATTAAAACATAAATTAGATCGAGGTGAAGTTGAAGTTGCTTATAACAATTTTTTGATAGAAATCAGGGGGTAAGATAAGCATGGGGCTTACAACTGTGCACGAACCTGAATTCTGTACCACTATCAAAAACACTATCAAATAAATGAGGATATTATAAAATCTCAGTGTATCCATGAGCACAATCAAGATATGGGTGGTGTTGACAATGTACATATATAGTCGTCTGTAACCGAAACTGTGAGAGAAACAATGAAGTGGATATCTTATTGATCTAAGTTTATCTAATACTCATCCTCTATACAAAATGAGAAATGAAGGAACAACGACCTTTTCTTCATTGCGATTATCGGTTGTTAGATCATTATTGAAGTTGGATGCTACTGACGATAATATTTCTCGCCCTGTTAGTCCTCTTACTCTCGATTAATTGGTCGTAATTTTCCGAGGTTTACTACAAGTCAAAGGTGTCACTTTTGGGCTTTTCGTAAAATTACTCGTTCAACAAAATACATGTACTCTGATTGTGATATTCCTTTACATGTACCATGCTTTGAAGAATATCACACAAAAGAGACAACATATAGACAATTATTTAGAGATGAAAGGCAAGGGGACTCATAGAAATAAAATACTCCGAAGGATTCAAATTTTCGCCATATCCACGCTGTTGATCCTGCATCATGCTATGAGTGAAAACTGTTACATTTATTATGATAAAAATGCATCTAATGGATACAACAATCCAATTTTGAAGATCAGGGATGTTTCCACACATTTTTTTATATTCGTTTCGCATTCAGCGCATCCAAATACGTGGAAAAGCACTCTGGCCAAATTAAATTCTTAACATTGGACCTTAGGTACAAGACGAGACTGGTCGATATATCGATCGCCAATTTTGTCAGGCACTTCACGTGACACATGCATTCATTTTATGCACAAATATTGGATAAAAAACAGTCGAATTTGACAGTAAAAATCCTCGTCTTTAAAAAGTTAAATAATACATGTATTATTTTAATTATTTATCATTCATTGAAAGTTCTCTCTTACTTCTTTTAAGCCGGAAAAGTACATAAAAACATTTTCTTATCCATTGCAAATTTAAATCTTTTTTTGGTAAAAGACACTATTAATGTTTGGTTCAATTGTAAAGTGTCCACAAAGAGAAGCTGGACAAACAGAATAAGAAAGTCAATTAGAATACGAGAGGTTAAAATGAGAGTCAATCTGTACTTTAAAAATCACTTATTTCCGAGAATTCTCGGTTTGTTCTGAATTATTTTGTATGGTATTTTCTAGGATACCATCAATAGTAATTAGAATCGCTTTAACAGAACCAGAATTATAAAAAATAGATTCAGTCTTTTTTATTTATGGTTTTTCAATGGAGCACTTTAGAACCCATTTAAGAGAGATCTAAACTTTGAAAATTATGAAAAGTTGTGGCCAATTCTTAATTAATTTCTTCGATATTGTGTAGGAGATCTCTTATAATGATTACAATTATCTTTACAAGACTTCAATTTTGAAAAACATTATTTTTAATTTCATATTTTTATCCGGAAACTTATTTCCAATAATTCTCGTGCATTTCTAAACCGATTCAGCTGCAATGTTTACAGCGATCGTATAAAATGTTCAGAATTATCCTTGCATATTCGTAATTTTGGAAACTTGTAAAAATTATTTGTTTAATTTTAGATAAGCAATGTTACAGATACGCTATTTGTCACTTCCGCCTTACTGCAAAATAATTGTTGCAAAAAATCATATAAAAGATTTATTCCACGAGGTTTACAAATACACTAGACAGAAACCGCTTTTATACAGTAATCGAAGCAAACTAGTAGAAATAAATTAGCTGCGTTTCTGGGTGTAATATTTTGTTTTTGTTACTATTGCATGCTATTTCTACCTCATGATAGTTGAGACTTATAGTGTTCCCGAAGTTTATAATAACATTCAGCTTAGTTCGTAACAGCGGGACCTAGAAAAACCAGTGTGTTATTTGTAAATCAGCTTTAGAACCATTAATAGAAATAATTAGAATACTTGTACACAAATTTTCGAGTATATCTGCTGAAACTTAGACTCCTGAAATGTTCAAAGAAAATTTTCTCAGTACAAATAAAAACTAAAATAAAATATTAAATGATACATTTGAAAATCTCTAGTAGGAGATCCCCCGCCTCCCCTAAGTCACATTGGAATTAATCTAATTAAAGTGTTGAATTTGAATTGTAATTTAAAATGAAATATACGTTTATAAAGTCAAACAGAAAGCGGAAAACGAAATAATTTAATTAAGTAAGAACACTGATAGTGAAATGTGAAGCAAATAAAGCTCAGACAAAGGTGTACTAAACATTGCCAAACTTTGAGATAATCATTCTCAGTCATGCTCCTTATCAAACTTTTATCTCTTTAATAAATATTATTTTTTGTTTCCGAACCGTCACTCCTGCTTTTCAGTAATTAAAAGAATATTTTATCAGTTTAAAAGTTGAACAGCAGCTCTACAATGAAGGTCTTTGGAATTCTTATAATTTGCCTCATTGCCGTAAGTGACTTAAAATTTGTATTTCATTAAGATGGTGTTACCACAATGTAATTTCTATCCAACTTATTTAATATATGCAAGACAAAATAATTTGAAATTATTTATTACTTAACTTCGTGCATGAAATCGCACTGTTTTTTCTTCGTGAAAAAAGAAGTAATTTTTGTCTTCGTTAAAACATTATACTCGTCTTAATTAGCGAATAGGAATAATATTCCCGCAGATAATATGCATGCTTTCTGTGTGACCTTTTGTGCATTGAAATCTTAGATATATCCGAAAAGTTTTTGAAAAAGTCTATTTTACGTAAGTTAATGACAATTATTGATTCTGTTTCCTCGATTATTTTCTATAATTTCTTGGTTTGTTTTTGATATATAAAACATCTTTTCAAGGATAATTTTGCAAATTAAAATTATAATAGAAAGTCTGTTTTAATTACTTTCAATGAGTACAGAAATGTTATCCATTACATGCCAATGGTTGCTATGACGTAATAAACTTGGTGGAACGTTTGATAATTTAAAGTTCTGGTTTTAAACACAGTTTTTAAATATTATTTTATGTGATGGTATCTTCGAATATCGTTTTATTTATTTCTTATTGTTCAGTGAACGAAAAAGTATCAGGAAATAGTATGACTAGAAATTGACTTTATCTTCTTTACCGATTTATGATTTTCAAATTTAATTTACACCTCAAAGACCATTCATTCATAACATAAGAAATTAAAACTGAGAATCTAAAAACAGGCAGATGGTTTTTTAAATATCCAGTGTTTAAATTAAAGATGTTGAATGTACACAGAAAAAAAGAAGCTGCTTTTACTTTAAATAGTACGATTTTCAAGATTTACAAGATGATTTTATTCTTTAATTAGTAGCCTCGACCATCTAATTTGTCGAGGTCAATATTTGGATGGTAATTAACTAAAAATGATGGCTGCATATTATTCTACTATCTAGTTAGTAGTTCCAACTATTTCATTTTTCCAAGTAATGTTTTTGTATTTCGTATATTTTGAGGTGTTTCCATTTATACCATAAATTTGCTAAAGATGCGATCATTTTTCGCAATAAAGTATCTTAAATATCAAATAATTGTAATAGCAGCAGAAGTTTTCAAGTACTATGGCAAAGTTGGGTTTTTTCTGTACTTTTTCCACCCTAGTCTAACATTTTTTTAACATAAAAAAATAATTGTTGCTTGTATGATTAATGGTACGATATTAATATTTTATTGCAGGCTTTTGTCAATGGTCAGACAAGGGGATCATCATTTTTTGAAACGATACATAAGAGATGCGCTAGAGAAAGTGGATTAACTGAAGGTAAAAAAAATAATTATCTTAATCGCATTTATTTTATTTAAACTACAAAATACACACATAAAAGTTCAAAAGTAATTCAGCTACAAAGCAAACTATTAACTACAATATTAAATACAACATTGGTGGGGCATAAGCCGTATTTAATTTGTTAAAAACCGACCCACGTTACATCGTTTCATTATTATTAACTACAATATATTATTCAGCAAATTACTTAATGAATCCATGCTATGGGTTAATTGTTAATATCTAAACATTTGAAGAAATAATAATCCAACTGAATAAATATTTAACAACTTTTTAAAATTTCAGAAACATATGCTGAGTTGAGAAAAAAAAATGATCCTCAATTAGGATGTTTAACTGTATGTGCCTTAAAAAAAACCGGTGACGTAAGTATATACACTAAATCAAAATTATAACAAATAATATTATCTAACAAAAATGAGTGCACAAAAATGGTTATGCTTTCTAGAACTGAATACATGAGTTAACTAAATGCAGGAAATATACATTACGGACTTCGAGATTAATGCGATAATAATTAAAAATAGAATAGTTTTTTGTTGAATTTCATTTTATGTAAAAAAATTAAATTAGGAAATGACCTTTAGTGAATATTTTATTATATCAGGTGTCACTTATTATGTATTGTGACATAAATAATTTTAAAATTATTACATATCTATTGTATTTTCAGTGGATAAACAATAAAGTGGACAAAGCTCACGCGATCAGGACTGCGAAGCGATTACATGAAGGAAAGTTTGGCGACAAAGCACTCAAAAGTATCGAAAATTGTGTAGATGAAGGTACGTGAAATTGTTGATTATTTTACGGCTTGTTTTATTTATTAATTGAATTTATATATTTTTATTAGTAGGTGTATATTATAGTAATGAGACGTCCTTTTTAAATTAGTCCTTAATATTTAATTTATATAGCAACGTAGTTAAAATATTCTCCACTTCTCAATAAATGCCAACAAACATGATGACAAGATTGTTTTTTAATATACTTAGTAGTACTTAAAGTATATGTTATTTTTCTTTTCATATTTGTCAACATTTTTAATATATTACACTCTTTCATCGATCTCTTGTAAACAAGATTAAAAATAGAAATGCCTAACAGAAAGTGGATTTTCCCAGTTAGTTGAAACAATGCATGTGAGAATAATTTTGTAGTTATTTTGCTGAAAATACGCGAAAGAATATAAAAATACAGGAAATTGTTTGACTGCATGGAAATAATATACTATGTACCAAGGACGAAATTTAGCGATTTAAATAGTTAATATTTTACAACAGTTGTTGTAAGATATAAATATTTTGCACGCAATACATTAGATATTATTTAGTTCACCAGTCTTCGATTACTTATACTAATAATTTTGGCCCTAGGGCGCGAAATCGGAAAAAAGTGCCCAAAGATCTAAGATTACTCTATTTCTAATGAGATCAGTAGCTTAAACTAAATTAAACATTTGTTAAGTATCTATATCGAAAATCAATGCTTGGCTTAGTTAAATACGAATGAATTTAATGCAATTAGTTACAAATAATATTGCTTGAATTAATAAATGATTTACCTATTTATTGAAGTGTTTTTGAAGTTGGAAATTAAATTAATCTGTTGTTAAATGACGAGAGATTGTTTACAAATAATTATTGACACACAGTAAATAAGTGACTCATTGATGCTTATCACATGATTTTTATGATTTGTACGGATATATAAACAAGAAATTAACGTAATAATGTTTTCTGCAAATTACAAACAGAACTTCTTGTTTTTAATTATGTATCTCCAATTTTTAATCTTACAAAAACATATTATAAATTTTTACTAACTTGAATGCAAACATTTTTTTCGGTATGCACGACGATTAACCCAATAACGTCCACAAAACGCAATTTTGTCATTCAGGTTCGAATCTTGGTCATATGATGAGCGCGACAAAAAAAAATATTTGGGAATTGTTGTGTCTTATGTTTTTAAGGGAGTTCTTTTTAATGGTAATTTTAACTATGGAAAAACACACGTGATTTTATTCCAAATTGTTGAAAAAACGAAAATTGTTCCAAAAAAGTCCTGAAAAATGGTGATGTAATCGTTTGACCAATTTTAAAAAAAATTCTAAAATAATCATAAAAATGGTTTAATTTGAAGAAGAAATTTGTCACTGCTGCTGCCAATGTTTTAATAGACAATTTTGTTAGCTTGCTTATTGTATGTACTTTAAGTTGAGACATCGAGGACGCGATTTAGAAATGTTTATTTTAGTTTATTTGTTCATATTATGCACGTAATTGACCATAACAATGATTTTTTCTGTTTCAGCTAATAAAGCAAGCACGGACTGCGATAAAGGCTTGAAATACTCCAAATGTATTTTGCAGTTAATATCAAAATCTAAATCGAATTAATATTACTGGATAAATTAGTTGAATAATTACACTGCATGAAAAATGTCTCCAATTATTTATTTGAATAGTCTAAAGTATACAATTTTGTTGATTTAAAAATATATATATGATCATTAAAGCATATAAATCATTCCGTACGGCATTCATGTAAATATTTCCTTGTGAATACCACATTTTCATTATAGATAAGACGTCGGCTGTATTTTACATTACACCAAAAAAGGATGATTCAAAATTAATTTGTGAATAAATATTGTACGCATAAAGTTTTAATAAATGACAAATATAAAGACCATAAAGTATGAAACAATTATAATTATATAGGTAACAAACAGTTGTGAAACTGCTTTCCAAGCATTACTAATACATTTCTGTACTCATTTAGAAAGAACACTCCTCTAAAAAAATTGATTGTTTATTCTTGCAGAGAATTATGATAAGGTAAAAGTACCCAAAGCGGAACACTGTCCAAATAACGGAACAGTTTTTGAAAATTTACGTTACTGGTGTAATTTAATCTCAAATAAATGTAAAAAAAATCCTGAATTAACTTTAAATATTTTTGATCGAATATCTGCCATTATTTTATGATAGTATTTATAAAAATTACTTATAAAAAATGTTGAAATATAACCAAGCTACATCATTTTAATTTTGTAGATGTATAGAAGACGAAACGGTACGATATAAGAGCGAAAAATTTGATTTACATTTGAAATGAAATATCTTGTGGATCAAAGTGGAATTTCGATTTCCTGAAAGTATTTTGCATGTAGTTTTTGACTAAGTACATATGTTTGTAAAGTATTTGGTTTAATGTTTTATAAAATACGTGTTCCTAATTAGGAGCTGTTTCAGTTTCTTGTTCCGGAAACGGAACGCCAAAAATCTGTGTTCCGCAATAAGCACATGTCACCCAGTGCCATGATCGTATTGCGGTACGCATGTTATCTTTCGTGTTATAAGCATTGTGAAAATCATATTTGATTCAGTAAGTAATTTTTTCTAATTGTTGAAGAATAATTGCTATTCTAGCAAGTTATCTGGTAAGTTTAAATTCGATATTTGTCACGAGAAAAAAAACTAACCTCAAAAAACATGTTTACAACAAGTTACATTAACTTACTAGAAATGCAATTGATTTACATTTTTCTTACAGAATGTACTACTTGAACGATGGGTAAAGTATCTACCCTGCAAACACGGAAAGTAACAGAGTTATGTAATATTTACGTAATGGTTACATTGTTACATAAATGTTACGCAGTTGTTACATAATTGTTACTTTTGTGTTTGCAGGGTAGTCGTAAATAGAATTCAAAGCAGAAAGTAAAAATTTGCTGAAAAGAAAAGATTACAAGAAGAAAATAAATCACTAGCAAAAAAAAAAACAATTAACTCTGGAAATGAAACAACTAACACAAAAAATTAAAGAATACAAAGTTTAAAAACATGTTTTATTAGATGTTTAATATAAATGAGCTAATAAATAATAACAGTTTTCAATAATTTCTCTGCCTACGTTTAAGGAGGATCGACACCGCAAGTTCATAATCCCGACAACTGCCATATTATTTAATTAAAATTTAATAATTTCCTAATGATGATATTATTAAAAAGAAGAGATATTATTGTTCCCTCTTGAATAAAGTTGATAATTGGCAACGATTTTTTACTTAATAGGTATTATTTATTGTTTAAATTTTCTTAAAAAATAATTTACATTTTTAATAATTACGCGAATTAGTCAATGATAATATTATTTTATGATATATATTATGTTTATGATTATAAACAGTGTTTGTGGAAGACTTTATTGTCGAATACCGACCCTCTTTAAATTAAATTAAAGTTCAGTTTTTATCATAACCTAAAATTATGACTGTTCCACATTAGGATCAACTGTCATGGAACAGAGGTTCACACGACTTCCAGGCCATTCCGCTTTAGGAGCTTATTAGCCCCTCCGTATTTTTACTATTATAATTTTGTTTTTTATCAAATCTAACGGTTCTTAAGCGCATTTTGTTTACAAAACTATAAGCTTTCATATAAAATAAACAGTTTTTGATCAAATGTAATAACACATTTTCAATTCAGAAAACAGGGAAAACGAGGTTAAAAAACGTTGCGCGATCGGTACATTTACCTTATTTTAACTTAAACTACAAAAATTCTTTTGATAGAGTGACTCATTTTTTCCTTTCTAATGTGTTACATTATAATTCTAAAAAATGAAGAAATTATGAAGTTACTATAAGAAATACATATGCTAATCTGTAAACATATGCGAAAAAAATGTATTTTACTTTCCAACGAAACCGGCTTGATTGTAGTTTTGTTCATGGAACGAAAATGTTTGGTCATGAGAACGAAACTGGTTTAAGTGCAACGTAATCAAATTGGAGTTTCATAACAAACAGTTTTGTTGCGATAACTATACTCGTTAGTTTGACATAATAATTTGGATTTCGAAAATCGGACAATGGAGTCATAATCTGCGGCCAAAACCTTCGAATACTATTCTATTTCCATGAAGGATGTCACATTTGAAAGCTGGCAAACGTTGTCACGTAATACCTGATTTAACAATACCCTATAAATTCATTATTTGTTTTTTTTTTCATTTTCGCTTGGACTCCAGCCGCTGTCTAGCAACGCAATATGTTTGCAGGCTGGACAGTAAAAACATTCTGAACACGACAGATGATTTAAAAATTACGAGCTTGGCTTGTTTTGATACCTCTTTTGTAAATAACTAATATAAATGTTAATACGTTTTGACAAATAAAAAACTTTAAAGGCATTTTTTAAAGGCGAATCATTCAAATTTTTAATACTTTTAAATCCTATTTCTTAATCCTTCAATAAGTATTAGGAAGTATAGAATGCAATATTTTTAAATGCTTTTGTATCGTTTGGTGAATCATACACATTTTGTGAAAAAAAAACAATGGCTCATACCGTGAAATCTGGTTTGATAGATGGCATCAACGAAGACAATTACTAAATTTTGTTGTCTGCCTAAATTTTGTAATAATTTGATTAAACCTGAAAGTTCTTTTAATAAACGTGATCTTATTACATGCGGAAACCGTTCTAAATCCTATATACATAGTTTACTATTTCGTAAACTTGGTGAATTGTTTTAAATATATGGTTTAAGTGTTTTGATCAACCTTAATTTTCCACGTGGTTACTCTCAGGAAGAATGTGCCTAAGTCTTATATATTATGGTATCTGACGAGAAGGGAAGCTCCGATTGTAAGCTTGGAAAATGCCATGAAATGTGCTACTTCCCAGATAACATAGGGTGCGCTTCACGTTGGGCTCACGGCGTGAATTCATGACATGAGGTCATACGCGCATAGTTCATGATATCATTCTCGTGTGCATCACGCGTGCCGCTCACTTACGAATCACGCCGTAATCATGCGTGAAGTACATTATGAGATCATCGTGATTCCTACATGAGTGGCATGCACATATATATTATATATTTTTTTGTATTTTTAGCCTTCTCCATCTTACACGTAATTTATGTGTGTAGATCATATGTAAATAACAAATAGCGAATATTTTTATAATTTAATGAATAATACATCAATTATATATAGGATTCAATTCGAATGAGCGTTAAAAAATGCGCAGACGCGTATTGTACATGGTCAAACGCGTATGCGCATGCGGTTTACCAGCGCGTCTTATTCTATACATAATAGTTCGACGTTTCGAGCAGTTTCGAGTTTCGGCTGTGCTTACCGTTTTGGGTTTTGTGCTATTTACTGGAAACTATGACATACCTGAGTTACTGATATAATATCATTTGTGTTTTCATGTGCTACTTACTCCTACCTGTGTTACGGATATAAATTTCAAGATCGTCTATCAATATTGTTGCAGATTTTAAGGTTATGTAATTCCAACATATATTATATACATAAAATATTTCGTTTTATTTTAAATTATTACTATTGAATTCTTTTCTCTAAACACTCCAAAGTCATGTCAGAAAAATATAAAGGTTTTTCAAATCTTGGACCGAACCGAAAAAGAATACGATTAATAAATATAAGAAGTAATCGAGTACAGGATTCTGGAGATAATAATGAAGGGAATGAATCAATCAATATTCCCGAAGGAAGGGAAGTAATAAATGAACGTAGCATTACAAATGATCTGCAACAAGATCATAATGGGGACAATGATCGTATACATGAACAGGATGAACAGAACGATTTACAACAAAATTATGACGATGATAATAATTCAACAGATGTAAATATGATAGTTAGAGAGAGGGCAGAAGAAGTGCAAGAAGAAGTCGAATCAGATGTGGAGATTATGGAAAATGAAGACGAGGAACAGAATAATGATGAAACGGATGTAGAATATAATGTCGATAATAATATTGACATCCACAGTCGAGAAGAGCTGTGTGCAACAACCTTAAGAAATGTTTTCTTGGATGCAAACATCACCCATAGTCAAGGAAATTCGTTGTTAACAGCTTTGCGAAATTATCCATTTAACCTGCATCACTTACCAAAGGATATAAGAACCCTATTAAAAACGCCTACTTCAATTGATAATAGTGCTATTACAACTATATCTGGTGGTGAATATTTGCATCTTGGTTTCAGAGATACCATAATGAAAAAGCTGCAAAATGTACCTGAACACATGCTACCAGATTCGGTGATAATAGACTTCAGCACAGATGGTGGTTCGCTTCATAAGACTGGTAAAAACCAATTTTGGCCAATTCAATATAGGATTTTCAATATTTCAGACACGAGACCTATAATAGCTGGTGTTTTCAAAGGCAATCAGAAGCCAAACGATCCTTTTGAATTTTTTGAACCATTCAGTAATGAGCTGCGTGAAATACGTGAAGAAGGTGGACTTTTGGTCCGGAATAAATTGTTGCCATTACATCTTCGATGCTTTATTGCTGATGCACCAGCCAGAGCATTTATACTAAATCATTACGGTCACACATCCCGACATGCATGTTCAAAATGCAAAATAGAAGGTCACCGTTCTGAACGTATGCGAGGTGTTATGACATTTACAGGAAGTGAACATGCATTAAGAACAGATGATGATTATAAAAATATTATTGACGAAGACCACCACAAAGGTCCGAGTCCATTAACCGATCTCCTAGGACTCGTGTCTCGAGTTCCATTTGAAAGCCTCCATCTAATATACCTAGGAAATGTGAAAAAAATATTGACTGCACTTATTACGGGAAAATATAGATGTCAGAAACTTAATGGCAGGAAGCTACAAATTCTCGATTCAAGAATGACTGCTCTAAAAGCGTACTGTCCTTCAGATTTTAACCGTCGGCCAAACAAATTGACTGAATTCCATCATTTCAAAGGGACCGAATATAGACAGTTATTACTTTATACTGCACCAAGTGTATTTCGTAATGTGATAAGCGATGACTATTATCAACATTTACTGATTTTACATTGTGCCGTACGCCTTCTAAACTTTACAAATCTGACAGATAATATGTTTATTTACTGTAACGAGGCATTAAAGAAATACGTTTCATTGTGTGAAGAATTATATGGGGAAGAATTTATATCGTACAATGTCCATGGACTTTTACACATTACTTCAGATGTAAAAATATTAGGACCGCTAGATACTTATAGCAGTTTTTGTTACGAAAACAATATGCCCTTCTTCAGTCAATATATAAGAAAGCCACATCTTCCCCTTCAGCAGTTCTATAAACGAATGTGTGAAATTAACAATTCTGTTACAGTAAATGAAAATCCTACTACAGAAATTAGTGCATCAAAAATTCATGCGGAAGGTCCTCTGCCTAATGTACTTCGAAATCGAACGTGTCAACAATTCAAGAAAATTAAAATAGGTTTAACTGTTTTTTCAACTTCTATGAGAGACAACTGCTGTATATTGCCGAATTCAGAAATTGGCATTATACAAAACATTGTTAAACATGGAGAAAGATTTAAATTCATTATAAGTAAATTTCGGACTCTGACACCATTGTATAATGTTGGATATACGTCAGATGTGACAGGAGTTAATGTTTGTAAAGATTTATCTAACACATTATACACAGTTGACTTACAAGATATTCAAGGAAAGTGTTACAGAATGCCAAATTGGAGCAGTATTGAGGGAGATGAAGAGCATATTCTTGAAAATGAATGCATATGCGTAACCTTGTTGTCTGATTTTAAATTCCCAAATGCTTCATAAGGAACAATTGGTGTTTACACTACACATACACTATATACAAGAAAAAACATTAAATGAAATGTGGACATAGGCCTTACGAGAGTAAGGGAAACCACAAAAAAAAAAAAACGCACTGTGAACTCTACCTCAGTGGTGGTGTGGAAACGAGTTCGGTTCATCAAGAAAATACGTTTTGGAATATAGTCCATTACAAATTTGTAAAATGTGATGTTCACTCAGTAAAAAATTATGTAAAATAGAAGCAGTATGAGAAAAGCAACTTATTTTGTTGCAACTGTATTATACTAACAAATGCAATTTACAATTTTTAATTTCTTTTAGGTGATCATAATGTCACAAAAGTCGCTGGCTGAAAATAAAGCCAATAAGAGAAAGAAGGTGCAATGGTCAAGCTCTGGAAGACGGATAACGCCGAATAAACATCTCCTCTCTTCGGATTCAGAAGATTTTCCGGTCACAAAGAAAATACAAAAAAATAAAGAAAAATCCACAACAAAAGAAATCCAGTCGTTAATAGATCTGGTTGCAAAAATTGAAAAGGGAAACATCAGTTCGTGAGTATTGTATAACCATTAACTAATAGAACAAATTGAAATATTAAATACATATATTTAATATATGTATGGTATAAAATATATATACGCATACAAATAACACACACACACACACACACACACACACACACACACACACACACACACACTCAAACATACATACATGCTACCATTTGTAAATGCTTGTTCGCAAAATTATTTATTATTATTCATTATACTATAATATTTTTTTTATATTATATTACTTATTAATATTTATTATTTTTACTTTTTCACACGTTTTCTGTTTTCTCGTATTTTAAACAAATTCATGAATATCAATTGACATTTTTATACCATATTTAAAAATAAATGAAATAAAAGACTTTTGTTATAGGGATTAATGGCAGTTATCGAAATTATTGCCCGTTTGACATAATAAACATATTTTTTCGATTGACATATAGGTTAAATTCGAATCTATCCTACACTGTGAAAAAAGATTCATGTGATTGTACCACATTTAGTGTAGGTATTACTTTTGCCTACGCAAGAACGTAGGAATTTTCACAGGTCGAGCATTGTAAAATTATATCTAATTTTATATCACTCGAGAGCTCTTAAAAATACAGAAGTTTTATTCTCAAAGAAACTTATTTGTTTACACGTTACAATACAATTCAAATTGATTTAATTTTAAAATATTTATAGTCCTACACTCTACGAAGAAGAAAATGAATCGGTAACACAGAAAGAAAATCAACCAGAATTACTGAATATTGTTCAACCAGATAAAGATATGTAAGAAGATATTTTTCACTAATTTTATAACATTCTTTTGATATTTTACATTTTTAATTTATATATTTTTCTGTATACATTAGGACATATACAAACGATTACCATCTGGATGCAACACTCCCTGTGCTCCAGCTACCATCGATATTTCCAATTACCATGGATGAGGACTGCAAAACATTTATGCAAGAGGTCTTGCAAAAACTAAGGTATAAACTTTGTTTCTAGTTCATCGATTAAGCAGTGCAACAGATGTATTTCAAAGCGGATATAAAAACTGATTCTAATATATGTAGCACTTTCCAGTAAGAAGAACTGCAATCGTTCGGTTTTCCTGTAAGAGCTACATTAAAATTTACACTGGTGCACTTTTTCGTTTGTACTCAATCAGTGCAAGTTTTACTTTTAACATTGCTCACACGAGAAAACTTAGACCATTGGAAAGTGTTATTAGTCCGAAACACAATCAGACCTTGAATGCAAACCTCGAACTCAAAGCATCATCCTGTCCCTCTCTATCTTGTGCACTAGAAAAAGATAGAAGGATGCTTCGAGTTCGAGATTTCCTAAATTGTATTTAGAAAGTTCTTCAATAACATTCCTTCGTATAAATGCCATAGCATCCCACATTTCTGGATAACTGAGCATTCTAAATATACCGCTATTATTTCTCTATAATAACAATTAAATATGTGACAGGTAAAATACGAATTGTTCTATATTCTTCTTTCCTGACTGGCCAATCTACGAAGGTAGTACAGCCTTAAAACATGGTAACTTTACAAATGCAAACTTGCGCTAAATCATGTATGTAAGCGTATATTCCAGTAAACACAAATGGTGTATTCAGTTACGGGGTTTTCCTTTATGAATAGAAGCTAACAATATAACATTCGGCATCAGAAAGTTATTTGACAGTAACATCTATTTTGAAATCTAATCATCATCTCTATATATATCTCACACTGATAACGAGTTGCTGCCGAATGTTAGTGACAAATACTGACAAATAGTATGAGATTAATATTCTTCTAATATTTGTAATTTTAGTTTATCTGTAATTAAGTTCATATTTCCTTATACTGAAAACGTGTAAAAAGTTAATATAAAAATAATTGTTTCGTATTTTTAGTAATCTCGAGAAGCAGAATGAAACAATCATTGAAAAAAACAATTTGATTGAGGAGCAATGTAAGGAACTCCGCAATGACAACATAGCTTTAAGAGAACGATTAGACGATTGTATATCTGCAGTTTCTGACAAGGTTATGACAGAAAATGGTACAAAAGTACATGGGCTATTAATTGAACCACCTTCTGGATTTCCAATAGAAACGTTACAAGATTTTGAAAACTTAGAAACAGATCAGAAGAAACGATTAGAACTGGTAAGTTATTTAAAAAGAAAATATATTGTAATATATGCGTATTTTAATTTGTTTACATAATGGCTATTTATGAAATTTTCCTTTTTCGTTAAAATATGCTGTACAAATGTTGACTATTTCTTTCTATATTTTCATTGAATTACGTAAATGAAGAAAAAATTTGTTCTACCTGCAGATTTACCATGGAAACATCATTAACATTAATTATTATACATAATAGAAATTGTAACGTACTGTGTACACTGCTGATCAGAGATTGCAGAGATTCTGTCACACTAGCATGACATAGATGGGCGACTGTTTCGGAAGATTCCAACATAGAGAATTTGTCTATGCAGTTTTCATTGCTTCATGCTTTTTTGGGAAGTCGTAACGGGTAGTAAGGCTGGAATTTTTGGACGCGACTCAGTCTCTAATTCAGACTCGAGTCTCCGAATCGCATTCGATATCGCGAAACTTGTCAGGTTTTGGGGTGGGTAGGGTGCATTTGTCCGACACGCCATTTGTCCCCAAGAGCTGATAAGTTTCGAGATATCGAATGCGATTCGGAGACTCGAGTCTGAGTTTGAGACTGAGTCGCGTCCAAAAATTCCAGCCTAAGAAAAAACGCATATGAAAATGACCAATTAAGGCCGAAACACAATCATCCTCGAAAGCAAACCTCGAACTCGAAGCATCCTTCTGTCATTTTCTAGTGTACATACCCAGCTAGCACGGAGATGTAGCATGTCAAACCGATGTCGCTGTGCCGTCACCAAGACGTCATAAGTCTGTCATAAATGACACGTCTTGGTTTGGACGTCCTAATAACGTTAATGCGAGCAACTTCTTATGCTTCGGATTGAATAAACTCTGAAATTTTTTTCCATGTCAAGTATCGTTAACCTAGTTGGACATGTTAACCACTTACATACCTTTTCTGTACTGTTTTCTCCCGAAAACTTGTAAATTTTTATGATACATACGTGTGTCACTAAAGCAGTAGACCTTACTTTTTTTCATATTTCATATATTTCTCCATTTTCTGAACATCAAAATCACGATTGGTCGTGTTTTCATATGCGCTTTTTTCTTGCCACCCATTACAACTTCCCAAACAAGCATTAAGTAATGAAAACTGCGTACAAAGATTCTGTATGTTGAAATTTGCCGAAACGGGCACCCATGTTTGACATGCTATGTAGTTGTGACAGAATCTCTGATCGATAGTGCATGCATACACACACATCTGATGTCAGTATATTGAAGTTATTTATTTCTGTATGTACTCTTTCAGTTCAACCATTTCAAAAACGTCGGAGCATGCAAATTGCGGGAGTTTGTGAGCTATGCGCTCAAGCATACAATGAGCGATGAACTTTTAAATAATTTTACATGGCTCGGCCTGAATGGCACTTCAAATTTGCAAGATGCATCAATCACAAAAACGATATATTGTAAGTGTATCATTTTATATATCATATTTATTTATGTTCATATAATATTACATTACTAAATATAATTTATTGTCCTCTCTTAGCTGCTGCTGTTGAGTGTCCTCTATTTCCAGGGCCAAATTCCATTCAGGAATTTAAAACAGAAATAGTCGAGGTTCTGAGGGCTACGAAACAAAGGCATAGAAATAAATTGGCCAGGGCTGATCCACAGGGGGTATTTCTGAACAAAATGAAAGCCCTAAAAGAAAAATATGAAGCAAATTTTGATACAGCCGAATCAAATTCGTCATCAGTCGACTTGGACGTGGTCAACGAAGAAAACGAAGAGGATTAATTTTAGAAAAAAATATTTTATTTGTTAACGATTGTTTGTTCTTTAATGTTACAAAATAAAATTATTATTTTTCTAAGAGTAATTGTTATTAATGTTGAATGTTTGCATTCCTATAAGTTTATATACAAAAAAGGTTTAAAAAAATGTATAATTTCTCTTTTTTTTATATTTTATCACAATCTTAATATTTTTCGATTTGTATAATATATATTTCTTTTTTAATGGAAATAGTTTTAAATTATGGACAAGCAGCCTGTACAATATCTCTTTTCGATATTTGAGAGTAAACTCCACTTTTAAACTACTCTATAATATACATACTAGGACAGTGTCAAAGAAATAACTAAAATTACATATCACCCAAATTTATTATTTCCGAAATGTAATTATTTCTAACAATTTTTGTGTTCAAATTACACATTTCTTGTAATTTTTCAGCGTTTTCCCGCTGTTTTTTACCATAAATATAATATTATTACAATAAATATGTAATTTTACAATGAGAATCATTGGACACAAAAATACCACTGATTTTACATTGTTTATGTACTGTTGCCAGTGGTACTTTTATGTCCTACGATTTTCGTGTAAATATACATCACACTTTTTAAGCTGTTTATGTGTATACCTATATATAGTACATATGGAGTTTGAATTTACCGCTTGAATTTCAGCCAATAAGAGCGCTTTGATCTTTTACAGAATAGCGCCATGATTGGTCGTCTCATTGCCATTCTTTATTGTGATTGGCCAGCGCTAGGTTACCATACACAGTTATCCCGCACGTGAAATCACCATGAGCTCACTGTGTCACGCATTTCACGTGAAATCACGCGTGTGATTTCATGGTGGCACGCAATACGCATCGCATTACGCTGCGTCCGTGAGTTCACTCCTGAGTCTACAACCTCACGCGTGAATCCATCGTGATTTCATTGCGACGTCATTTTGTTATCTGGGCATGGACTGCTGTGCTGAGTCATGCATCAGGGGCTGCCGAAAATTTCTCTCCAGTTCGGAATCAGGTGTATAGCCCGCAGTAAAGAGTGCTGATGGATGATGTCGATCAATGTTTACAAGCCACTCCAAATTTGAGAAAACAAGATCTAGGGTATAGCCGTTAGCAGGAGTGTGACATCGCTTAATTTAACCCTAAGGTACACGGTAGTGTTCGATAAGCGGCATATCGAATAATTTGTAGAATACCAGGTCACAAGGTATAAGTTACTGTTAACGTGGAATCGCAAACAACACCACTCAAGTCGCAGTCTGTGAAAAGAGCTAGGTTAAAATCTGGATGTGCCAGGCTAATATTTTCCACTGCGGTAGCATGTTCTAGGTAAGCGTTTGGAGTTGACATCAGAGGGATGTAAGTGCTACCGAGAATAATTTTTAAATTGTCTAGCCATATACGAACAAATGTGTGTTCGCTAGAATTACTTTCAGCGATGCTCTTCACGTGCAATATCTCTTCATTCCAGCATATGGTGCCTGGTAGCACGTCTTTATTTCACGGACAAATAATCACACGAGAAAATATCACGGACATTTGATCACATGTCAAATTATCACAATGATAAAATATCTCGCATAAAAATATCACAATGACAAAATATCACATTGATAAAATATCACATCAACAAAATATCACACATTTAAAAATTTCCCCGTGCAGCCATTCATTTATGCATTATTAGGTGAAAGCGGAGTTCTGAGTGGTTAGGTTAGGTTAGTTTTAGAGAACGCATATGCTTTTAGGCATTATTAGTGGTGGGCAGAATTCTGAGTAGTTTGATTAGGTTAGTTACATGACATTGCCATTTCTCTGTTTCCCCCATTTTAGTAAACAAAATTTTATCTAAAATAATTCTCGTCACAATAACGTGGGTCAAGTAGCCTGATGCCAAAACATCCGGCGCCAAACCAGAGGGACCAAAATGTCCGAAAGCCAAAATGACGGCGGGAAAAGACTGACATGGATTTCCGTGTGCAATGTTCAATGTTTTAGGGCTGGTTTTTTACCTCAGTGATATTTTTGTTTATGATTATTTGTCGTGTTCTATTTTGTCGTGTGATTAGTTGTCATGTGAAATAAAGACGTGGAGCCATGGTGCCTATAGGATTAACTTTTTTGTTTATATTTGATTTAGATCAACGCGGGCCTTTATATAAGGGTCGTCTTGGATAGTTGAGATATTGGACATACCATTTCCTATCGTGATAACCGTAGATTTGTACCCTTCTTACGTGTTTGTACCTCGGTTACATAATTCAGTTAACGCTGAGGACATTCCATATAGAGTACTTTGTAGGGTACTAACTTTTAAATCCACACCATTCATTGATTTGGATAGAGAGTTGGAGAGTCTTTCGCTACTACCCAGATAACAAAATGACGTCGCAATGAAATCACGATGGATTCACGCGTGAGGTTGTAGACTCAGGAGTGAACTCACGGACGCAGCGTAATGCGATGCGTATTGCGTGCCACCATGAAATCACACGCGTGATTTCACGTGAAATGCGTGACACAGTGAGCTCATGGTGATTTCACGTGCGGGATAACTGTGTATGGTAACCTAGCGCTGGCCAATCACAATAAAGAATGGCAATGAGACGACCAATCATGGCGCTATTCTGTAAAAGATCAAAGCGCTCTTATTGGCTGAAATTCAAGCGGTAAATTCAAACTCCATATGTACTATATATAGGTATACACATAAACAGCTTAAAAAGTGTGATGTATATTTACACGAAAATCGTAGGACATAAAAGTACCACTGGCAACAGTACATAAACAATGTAAAATCAGTGGTATTTTTGTGTCCAATGATTCTCATTGTAAAATTACATATTTATTGTAATAATATTATATTTATGGTAAAAAACAGCGGGAAAACGCTGAAAAATTACAAGAAATGTGTAATTTGAACACAAAAATTGTTAGAAATAATTACATTTCGGAAATAATAAATTTGGGTGATATGTAATTTTAGTTATTTCTTTGACACTGTCCTAGTATGTATATTATAGAGTAGTTTAAAAGTGGAGTTTACTCTCAAATATCGAAAAGAGATATTGTACAGGCTGCTTGTCCATAATTTAAAACTATTTCCATTAAAAAAGAAATATATATTATACAAATCGAAAAATATTAAGATTGTGATAAAATATAAAAAAAAGAGAAATTATACATTTTTTTAAACCTTTTTTGTATATAAACTTATAGGAATGCAAACATTCAACATTAATAACAATTACTCTTAGAAAAATAATAATTTTATTTTGTAACATTAAAGAACAAACAATCGTTAACAAATAAAATATTTTTTTCTAAAATTAATCCTCTTCGTTTTCTTCGTTGACCACGTCCAAGTCGACTGATGACGAATTTGATTCGGCTGTATCAAAATTTGCTTCATATTTTTCTTTTAGGGCTTTCATTTTGTTCAGAAATACCCCCTGTGGATCAGCCCTGGCCAATTTATTTCTATGCCTTTGTTTCGTAGCCCTCAGAACCTCGACTATTTCTGTTTTAAATTCCTGAATGGAATTTGGCCCTGGAAATAGAGGACACTCAACAGCAGCAGCTAAGAGAGGACAATAAATTATATTTAGTAATGTAATATTATATGAACATAAATAAATATGATATATAAAATGATACACTTACAATATATCGTTTTTGTGATTGATGCATCTTGCAAATTTGAAGTGCCATTCAGGCCGAGCCATGTAAAATTATTTAAAAGTTCATCGCTCATTGTATGCTTGAGCGCATAGCTCACAAACTCCCGCAATTTGCATGCTCCGACGTTTTTGAAATGGTTGAACTGAAAGAGTACATACAGAAATAAATAACTTCAATATACTGACATCAGATGTGTGTGTATGCATGCACTATCGATCAGAGATTCTGTCACAACTACATAGCATGTCAAACATGGGTGCCCGTTTCGGCAAATTTCAACATACAGAATCTTTGTACGCAGTTTTCATTACTTAATGCTTGTTTGGGAAGTTGTAATGGGTGGCAAGAAAAAAGCGCATATGAAAACACGACCAATCGTGATTTTGATGTTCAGAAAATGGAGAAATATATGAAATATGAAAAAAAGTAAGGTCTACTGCTTTAGTGACACACGTATGTATCATAAAAATTTACAAGTTTTCGGGAGAAAACAGTACAGAAAAGGTATGTAAGTGGTTAACATGTCCAACTAGGTTAACGATACTTGACATGGAAAAAAATTTCAGAGTTTATTCAATCCGAAGCATAAGAAGTTGCTCGCATTAACGTTATTAGGACGTCCAAACCAAGACGTGTCATTTATGACAGACTTATGACGTCTTGGTGACGGCACAGCGACATCGGTTTGACATGCTACATCTCCGTGCTAGCTGGGTATGTACACTAGAAAATGACAGAAGGATGCTTCGAGTTCGAGGTTTGCTTTCGAGGATGATTGTGTTTCGGCCTTAATTGGTCATTTTCATATGCGTTTTTTCTTAGGCTGGAATTTTTGGACGCGACTCAGTCTCAAACTCAGACTCGAGTCTCCGAATCGCATTCGATATCTCGAAACTTATCAGCTCTTGGGGACAAATGGCGTGTCGGACAAATGCACCCTACCCACCCCAAAACCTGACAAGTTTCGCGATATCGAATGCGATTCGGAGACTCGAGTCTGAATTAGAGACTGAGTCGCGTCCAAAAATTCCAGCCTTACTACCCGTTACGACTTCCCAAAAAAGCATGAAGCAATGAAAACTGCATAGACAAATTCTCTATGTTGGAATCTTCCGAAACAGTCGCCCATCTATGTCATGCTAGTGTGACAGAATCTCTGCAATCTCTGATCAGCAGTGTACACAGTACGTTACAATTTCTATTATGTATAATAATTAATGTTAATGATGTGTCCATGGTAAATCTGCAGGTAGAACAAATTTTTTCTTCATTTACGTAATTCAATGAAAATATAGAAAGAAATAGTCAACATTTGTACAGCATATTTTAACGAAAAAGGAAAATTTCATAAATAGCCATTATGTAAACAAATTAAAATACGCATATATTACAATATATTTTCTTTTTAAATAACTTACCAGTTCTAATCGTTTCTTCTGATCTGTTTCTAAGTTTTCAAAATCTTGTAACGTTTCTATTGGAAATCCAGAAGGTGGTTCAATTAATAGCCCATGTACTTTTGTACCATTTTCTGTCATAACCTTGTCAGAAACTGCAGATATACAATCGTCTAATCGTTCTCTTAAAGCTATGTTGTCATTGCGGAGTTCCTTACATTGCTCCTCAATCAAATTGTTTTTTTCAATGATTGTTTCATTCTGCTTCTCGAGATTACTAAAAATACGAAACAATTATTTTTATATTAACTTTTTACACGTTTTCAGTATAAGGAAATATGAACTTAATTACAGATAAACTAAAATTACAAATATTAGAAGAATATTAATCTCATACTATTTGTCAGTATTTGTCACTAACATTCGGCAGCAACTCGTTATCAGTGTGAGATATATATAGAGATGATGATTAGATTTCAAAATAGATGTTACTGTCAAATAACTTTCTGATGCCGAATGTTATATTGTTAGCTTCTATTCATAAAGGAAAACCCCGTAACTGAATACACCATTTGTGTTTACTGGAATATACGCTTACATACATGATTTAGCGCAAGTTTGCATTTGTAAAGTTACCATGTTTTAAGGCTGTACTACCTTCGTAGATTGGCCAGTCAGGAAAGAAGAATATAGAACAATTCGTATTTTACCTGTCACATATTTAATTGTTATTATAGAGAAATAATAGCGGTATATTTAGAATGCTCAGTTATCCAGAAATGTGGGATGCTATGGCATTTATACGAAGGAATGTTATTGAAGAACTTTCTAAATACAATTTAGGAAATCTCGAACTCGAAGCATCCTTCTATCTTTTTCTAGTGCACAAGATAGAGAGGGACAGGATGATGCTTTGAGTTCGAGGTTTGCATTCAAGGTCTGATTGTGTTTCGGACTAATAACACTTTCCAATGGTCTAAGTTTTCTCGTGTGAGCAATGTTAAAAGTAAAACTTGCACTGATTGAGTACAAACGAAAAAGTGCACCAGTGTAAATTTTAATGTAGCTCTTACAGGAAAACCGAACGATTGCAGTTCTTCTTACTGGAAAGTGCTACATATATTAGAATCAGTTTTTATATCCGCTTTGAAATACATCTGTTGCACTGCTTAATCGATGAACTAGAAACAAAGTTTATACCTTAGTTTTTGCAAGACCTCTTGCATAAATGTTTTGCAGTCCTCATCCATGGTAATTGGAAATATCGATGGTAGCTGGAGCACAGGGAGTGTTGCATCCAGATGGTAATCGTTTGTATATGTCCTAATGTATACAGAAAAATATATAAATTAAAAATGTAAAATATCAAAAGAATGTTATAAAATTAGTGAAAAATATCTTCTTACATATCTTTATCTGGTTGAACAATATTCAGTAATTCTGGTTGATTTTCTTTCTGTGTTACCGATTCATTTTCTTCTTCGTAGAGTGTAGGACTATAAATATTTTAAAATTAAATCAATTTGAATTGTATTGTAACGTGTAAACAAATAAGTTTCTTTGAGAATAAAACTTCTGTATTTTTAAGAGCTCTCGAGTGATATAAAATTAGATATAATTTTACAATGCTCGACCTGTGAAAATTCCTACGTTCTTGCGTAGGCAAAAGTAATACCTACACTAAATGTGGTACAATCACATGAATCTTTTTTCACAGTGTAGGATAGATTCGAATTTAACCTATATGTCAATCGAAAAAATATGTTTATTATGTCAAACGGGCAATAATTTCGATAACTGCCATTAATCCCTATAACAAAAGTCTTTTATTTCATTTATTTTTAAATATGGTATAAAAATGTCAATTGATATTCATGAATTTGTTTAAAATACGAGAAAACAGAAAACGTGTGAAAAAGTAAAAATAATAAATATTAATAAGTAATATAATATAAAAAAAATATTATAGTATAATGATTAATAATAAATAGTTTTGCGAACAAGCATTTACAAATGGTAGCATGTATGTATGTTTGAGTGTGTGTGTGTGTGTGTGTGTGTGTGTGTGTGTGTGTGTGTGTGTGTTATTTGTATGCGTATATATATTTTATACCATACATATATTAAATATATGTATTTAATATTTCAATTTGTTCTATTAGTTAATGGTTATACAATACTCACGAACTGATGTTTCCCTTTTCAATTTTTGCAACCAGATCTATTAACGACTGGATTTCTTTTGTTGTGGATTTTTCTTTATTTTTTTGTATTTTCTTTGTGACCGGAAAATCTTCTGAATCCGAAGAGAGGAGATGTTTATTCGGCGTTATCCGTCTTCCAGAGCTTGACCATTGCACCTTCTTTCTCTTATTGGCTTTATTTTCAGCCAGCGACTTTTGTGACATTATGATCACCTAAAAGAAATTAAAAATTGTAAATTGCATTTGTTAGTATAATACAGTTGCAACAAAATAAGTTGCTTTTCTCATACTGCTTCTATTTTACATAATTTTTTACTGAGTGAACATCACATTTTACAAATTTGTAATGGACTATATTCCAAAACGTATTTTCTTGATGAACCGAACTCGTTTCCACACCACCACTGAGGTAGAGTTCACAGTGCGTTTTTTTTTTTTGTGGTTTCCCTTACTCTCGTAAGGCCTATGTCCACATTTCATTTAATGTTTTTTCTTGTATATAGTGTATGTGTAGTGTAAACACCAATTGTTCCTTATGAAGCATTTGGGAATTTAAAATCAGACAACAAGGTTACGCATATGCATTCATTTTCAAGAATATGCTCTTCATCTCCCTCAATACTGCTCCAATTTGGCATTCTGTAACACTTTCCTTGAATATCTTGTAAGTCAACTGTGTATAATGTGTTAGATAAATCTTTACAAACATTAACTCCTGTCACATCTGACGTATATCCAACATTATACAATGGTGTCAGAGTCCGAAATTTACTTATAATGAATTTAAATCTTTCTCCATGTTTAACAATGTTTTGTATAATGCCAATTTCTGAATTCGGCAATATACAGCAGTTGTCTCTCATAGAAGTTGAAAAAACAGTTAAACCTATTTTAATTTTCTTGAATTGTTGACACGTTCGATTTCGAAGTACATTAGGCAGAGGACCTTCCGCATGAATTTTTGATGCACTAATTTCTGTAGTAGGATTTTCATTTACTGTAACAGAATTGTTAATTTCACACATTCGTTTATAGAACTGCTGAAGGGGAAGATGTGGCTTTCTTATATATTGACTGAAGAAGGGCATATTGTTTTCGTAACAAAAACTGCTATAAGTATCTAGCGGTCCTAATATTTTTACATCTGAAGTAATGTGTAAAAGTCCATGGACATTGTACGATATAAATTCTTCCCCATATAATTCTTCACACAATGAAACGTATTTCTTTAATGCCTCGTTACAGTAAATAAACATATTATCTGTCAGATTTGTAAAGTTTAGAAGGCGTACGGCACAATGTAAAATCAGTAAATGTTGATAATAGTCATCGCTTATCACATTACGAAATACACTTGGTGCAGTATAAAGTAATAACTGTCTATATTCGGTCCCTTTGAAATGATGGAATTCAGTCAATTTGTTTGGCCGACGGTTAAAATCTGAAGGACAGTACGCTTTTAGAGCAGTCATTCTTGAATCGAGAATTTGTAGCTTCCTGCCATTAAGTTTCTGACATCTATATTTTCCCGTAATAAGTGCAGTCAATATTTTTTTCACATTTCCTAGGTATATTAGATGGAGGCTTTCAAATGGAACTCGAGACACGAGTCCTAGGAGATCGGTTAATGGACTCGGACCTTTGTGGTGGTCTTCGTCAATAATATTTTTATAATCATCATCTGTTCTTAATGCATGTTCACTTCCTGTAAATGTCATAACACCTCGCATACGTTCAGAACGGTGACCTTCTATTTTGCATTTTGAACATGCATGTCGGGATGTGTGACCGTAATGATTTAGTATAAATGCTCTGGCTGGTGCATCAGCAATAAAGCATCGAAGATGTAATGGCAACAATTTATTCCGGACCAAAAGTCCACCTTCTTCACGTATTTCACGCAGCTCATTACTGAATGGTTCAAAAAATTCAAAAGGATCGTTTGGCTTCTGATTGCCTTTGAAAACACCAGCTATTATAGGTCTCGTGTCTGAAATATTGAAAATCCTATATTGAATTGGCCAAAATTGGTTTTTACCAGTCTTATGAAGCGAACCACCATCTGTGCTGAAGTCTATTATCACCGAATCTGGTAGCATGTGTTCAGGTACATTTTGCAGCTTTTTCATTATGGTATCTCTGAAACCAAGATGCAAATATTCACCACCAGATATAGTTGTAATAGCACTATTATCAATTGAAGTAGGCGTTTTTAATAGGGTTCTTATATCCTTTGGTAAGTGATGCAGGTTAAATGGATAATTTCGCAAAGCTGTTAACAACGAATTTCCTTGACTATGGGTGATGTTTGCATCCAAGAAAACATTTCTTAAGGTTGTTGCACACAGCTCTTCTCGACTGTGGATGTCAATATTATTATCGACATTATATTCTACATCCGTTTCATCATTATTCTGTTCCTCGTCTTCATTTTCCATAATCTCCACATCTGATTCGACTTCTTCTTGCACTTCTTCTGCCCTCTCTCTAACTATCATATTTACATCTGTTGAATTATTATCATCGTCATAATTTTGTTGTAAATCGTTCTGTTCATCCTGTTCATGTATACGATCATTGTCCCCATTATGATCTTGTTGCAGATCATTTGTAATGCTACGTTCATTTATTACTTCCCTTCCTTCGGGAATATTGATTGATTCATTCCCTTCATTATTATCTCCAGAATCCTGTACTCGATTACTTCTTATATTTATTAATCGTATTCTTTTTCGGTTCGGTCCAAGATTTGAAAAACCTTTATATTTTTCTGACATGACTTTGGAGTGTTTAGAGAAAAGAATTCAATAGTAATAATTTAAAATAAAACGAAATATTTTATGTATATAATATATGTTGGAATTACATAACCTTAAAATCTGCAACAATATTGATAGACGATCTTGAAATTTATATCCGTAACACAGGTAGGAGTAAGTAGCACATGAAAACACAAATGATATTATATCAGTAACTCAGGTATGTCATAGTTTCCAGTAAATAGCACAAAACCCAAAACGGTAAGCACAGCCGAAACTCGAAACTGCTCGAAACGTCGAACTATTATGTATAGAATAAGACGCGCTGGTAAACCGCATGCGCATACGCGTTTGACCATGTACAATACGCGTCTGCGCATTTTTTAACGCTCATTCGAATTGAATCCTATATATAATTGATGTATTATTCATTAAATTATAAAAATATTCGCTATTTGTTATTTACATATGATCTACACACATAAATTACGTGTAAGATGGAGAAGGCTAAAAATACAAAAAAATATATAATATATATGTGCATGCCACTCATGTAGGAATCACGATGATCTCATAATGTACTTCACGCATGATTACGGCGTGATTCGTAAGTGAGCGGCACGCGTGATGCACACGAGAATGATATCATGAACTATGCGCGTATGACCTCATGTCATGAATTCACGCCGTGAGCCCAACGTGAAGCGCACCCTATGTTATCTGGGTGTCCAGTGACACAGGCTTTGTTGACTCAGTAGTTTTTGCAGTGTTGATTATGTTACTGCTACCGCATGCAGGACAAGTAGTACCGAACCGTCTGGACGACCGGATCGCCACCGGACAAACCACCGAAAAACTGGGTCATGACTAGGTTCCAGATTCATGTAATTTCTCCAGTGTTTTGTTCGGCCGTGTCTGCCGAAAATTTCTCACTATGTGGTTTTCAACTGCGATTACTATGCAGGTGCCTCAAAGTATCTATATCGACCATTAAATAGGATACTTTGACAACAACTTATGATGGATCAGATGGTTGCAGTTTTCTACAACATAATTAACAAGTCTATAAATAAGATCGTCCCGCTTAAACATATTCATTACAATGATTACCCGTGTTGGTTTAATAGCGAACTCAGGTACCTAATACGCAAGAAAAAGCTTCTGTACATACGGTTTAAAGTGATACGTTACTTCTGCGATAAACAGGTGCCTAGTGATCTGCGAACCAAATGTATCACACCTTGGGATAAGTATTATAAACAGTATATTGATAACACTGAAAATAGTATTAAGAATATTAAGTCCTTCTGGTCATTTGTTAAAAATAAATCTATGACTAGTTGCGTCCGGGCAGGTCCGGAGATAGTGAATCTATTAGGTACTTTTTCAAATCTGTTTCATGAACAACAATTGTCACCGTACTCTACGATAGATTTATCTGATCTTGTTTCTTCCTAGTCAATGAGTAAAACAGATATTTTCAATGCTATAAAACGACTTAATATCACAATAATAAAACGCCTGATGGAATCCCTAGTTTATTTGTGGTTTGCCTTATGGATTTGTTAATCAATCCACTATTTCTACTGTTGAACCATTCATTCCATCCGTATGGAAGCTAAGTTTCATTACACCTATATTCAAGAATGAAAATCACACCCTGGCATCTAATTATAGACTCATTTCGATTATAAGTTGTATCTAAATTACTCTTGGTTAGTATAGTGACTGAGAAACTATATGACTGCATTAATTCAATTATCATCCAAGAGCAACATGGCTTTGTCAAAGGTGGGTCGACTTTAACAAATCTATTTATTTTTTCGAATCATATTTTTGATTTCCTCTTGAACTAAAAATGTCTAGATAGTATTTTTACTGATTTTTCTAGAACTTGTGATACCATTAATCATGGGCATCGAAAAGCTTCATGCTTATGGTATCAGAGGGACTTTACTGTACTGGATTGAATCGTTCCTTGAATGTAGGAAACAGTCGGTCAAAATAAAAAATGTTGCATCAGGTCCTATGATTTGTGTCTCGGGAGTTCCTGAAGGCTCTCATCTTGGTCCTTTGCTGTTTATTTGATATATTAATGTTATTAACACAGTAATTATTTTTTCCAACTTTCTTATCTTTGCGAATGTTCTTAAAATTTTTCGAATTATTTTGTCTACCTACGACACTTCTAAGTTCCAAATTGATCTCGTGTCAAACTGTTGTGTAGATAATGGATTCAAACTAAATGCCTCAAGGTGTGCATCTATTTCTTTCTCTAGAACCCAGGATTATCCTGTACTCGCATTGTCGGGACTAATTAATTTTTGGAGCGACATTGGACTTGGTGGAACCCAGGAGGACCTCGGGGTTATTTTTGACATTTCTTTATCGTTTCACTCCCATATGTTGCTTTTATTACTTCTAAAGCTTTCAAACTCCTTGGTTCTATCAGACATACTATTACCGATTTTTAATCAGTTCCGTGCAATCATAGCTTTATATAAATAATTAGTTCTATCTGCAGTTAATTATTCTTCTCCAATTTGGTCACCACACTTAGCGTAATAGATGAATAAAATTGAATCTGTTCATCGAAAATTTTTAAGATACTTATTGTTCAGATCAAATACTCCGATGCACCGATTCGATCATAATATTATCTTTCGATCACCTTAAAATGTAATCTATTTTCCTAACATCCTAAGTTGTTTCTTTTTTATAGAAATTGAGCCAAAAAATGAGAAAAATAACGTTTTTATTTTTTTTTACTATGGCGCACCACTTTTAAAAATCTGAAAAAAATTGACCATATAGATTGGCCTAAAATACAACTTCTTGAATTTTTTCAAGAGGGCTTTTTTTTTAAACGCGAGAAAACATGTTTTGAATTTTTCATGAATTTTTTAAAAAGTTTCTATAAGGTCAAATTACTTGAAAAACAGAAAATTCACTTTTTTTCTTATAGCGAGCGCAATTTTGGGGATAGGGAGTGGAAAATTTCTGAGAATTATTACTTTTCGACATAGAAAAGGATAAAATTTAATTTATCTGAATAATGCTGGGGCAGATTGGACCTTCTTATCCTGGTAGACTCTTTGCTACAAATTTTTTAAATTTTCAAAAATTTAACATTTTTAATTTTTTTAAAACTGTTTAGACTTTCAAAATTACAAAATCTACCTATACTTCAATAGTTGAATGCATTTCAGAAGGATTCGAAACATTCACGTTAATGCTTCGTTTGGTTTTAATTCAAGAACAAAACAGTCAATGCTTGCAATAGGATTAGAATGATTGATAATAGGGGATTATTCT
Organism: Trichopria drosophilae; assembly: GCA_030407085.1. NCBI lineage: Eukaryota > Metazoa > Arthropoda > Insecta > Hymenoptera > Diapriidae > Trichopria > Trichopria drosophilae. The sequence goes on along the minus strand of CM059583.1, from coordinate 187,852,172 downwards.
CAAAGTACAAGAAATACAGTACCACTCAAAAGTATGAGCTCACCCACGCGGAATTTTGTGTAAATTAAAATGTTGATATATCATCGCCAAGTTAACGTAGGGGAAAAATAAAAAAGGGAATGAGAGAGGAGACTTTCAGCTTCTCAGCCGTGGTGGTTTCATTTCTATATATACATTTCTCTACGAAATATGCTCGATTTACTAAAGTCATTTTTAATGATTGCAAGAGAAATGTACAACGTGTAATCGAAAGGTAATCCCTATAGCTTTAATTTGCCTCTTCGGGATTTTGTTCCATATTTCTTTACAAATAGTTATTCAATTTTGCACTAAATAATGTGATTTTTTATTCATTCTGCTATATCTCGGAAATTTGACGTGATATAAAAAATATTTAAGAAACAAAAAGTTTCATTTTTTAATTGCGTATTGGCTAAAATTTTTTCAAATTTTGTTTGTGTTATTTTGTCAAATTTACGCTTTCGTGCTGCGATTATTAACAGATATAGATTTGCTTTTGAACTATACTCAGTTTGCGATATAATAATTCATATACACGTATTTATAAATGGACAATGAACTTTATTTTAACATACACTCCCCGGCAATCACTTTTGCCATGCCAAAGACGAAATTTATTAAACTTCAAAGTTTAATATCTTTGCGAAAAATTATCGTAGCTTAAAAAATCGAACGGCATTTCAAAGGTTATTGAAATAGCTTTTATTTGAGCAGACAAAAAAATCGAAAAGACGCAAAATTCAGATTTTTATCGATAAAAAAGCAACAAGAAAAAATACGATATTTTTTGTCTTTAGTTAATTGTTTGCCAATTTGAAACGAATAATAGCAGGGTAATGAAACTAACGGGGTTTTAAAGGTATGATTTTTAAATTTAAAATAATCGCTCGTCTATTTTTGTGCGACCTTTCTGACCGTAGTTATGACTATTTTTATAAAAAAACATGATTTTTTTTATTTTCTTATTATCTCAAAAACTAAGAGAGATAGAAAAAAATGTTACCTACAAAAAATACGGGTTTTTAGGTCGAAAATACCAAAATAAAGTCAAAATTTTTAAAATCAAAACAATTTTTTTCTTCATTTTTTGTAGGTAGACATTTTTTGTTATTTCTCATTATATGTAATATCGTTGTTTATTCAAAGTTATGTCTACGAACAAAACGTAGCGTTACTTTTACAAATGTACACATCAATATTTTAATGATAAGGAAATATTTTTCTGCATTATTGGGCACTACGAAATGTTTTGTAAAATTATTATATATTTGATTTATGTATTACATAACAAATTCTTTCAAGAAACAACAAAAATCTTTATTTCTTAATTGTAGAATTTTTATTTTATAACATACACAGAACACAAACATATGACATAATATGTCATGTTACAGTAAATTGCTCAAAATTATAATACATACATAGATGACACAATGTAATAACATCAACAAATTTCAACTTATAATACAGGTTATACTTTTTTTCATCGAAGTGACCACCTTTGCTTCTTTTCACGGCTTTGCATAAGCGTGGCATTCTTGAAACAAGCTTATTCAAAATATCGTCTTTCAAATTGTTCCATTCTTGTTGTAAGACATTCCATAAATCAGATTTTGATTTGGGACGAATTTTTCTTACTGCACGATCAAGCTCGTATGTATAACTTTGAATAAAGAACTATGTTAACTATAACTGTATTATAAAATGAGAAATTGAAAAAAAATTTCTACTTAAAAAAAAATGAAAAAACAAATTTTTTGATTTTTAAAATTTTGACTTTATTTTGGTATTTTCTACCTAAAAACGAGTATTTTTTGTATGTAACATTTTTTTCTATCTCTCTTAGTTTTTGAGATAATAAGAAAATAAAAAAAATCATGTTTTTTTTATAAAAATAGTCATAACTCCGGTCAGAAAGGTCGCACAAAAATGAACAAGTGATTATTTTAAAGGTAAAAACCATACCTTTAAAACCCCGTTAGTTTCATTACCTTACTATTATTCGTTTCAAATTGGCAAACAATTAACTAAAGACAAAAAATATCATATTTTTTCTTGTTGGTTTTTTAACGATAAAAATCTGAATTTTGCGTCTTTTCGATTTTTTTCTCTGCTCAAATGAAAGCTATTGCAATAACCTTTGAAATGCCGTTCGATTTTTTAAGCTGCGATAATTTTTCGCAAAGATATTAAACTTTGAAGTTTAATAAATTTCGTCTTTGGCATGGCAAAAGTGATTGCCGGGGAGTGTACATAGAAAATATCAACAATTGTATTCATGTATATATGTACATATTTATTAAATTTTGGTTTCTTCAAGAAAGCCTAGCGGCAAAGCTTTGTGTGAAACATCCTAATATAGTAAAGACAAACATAATCTTAAACTTGATCATAGTTTAAATGCAACTTTGCATCCGAAAATGATTGTTACATAAAAAATGTTGAAGTCGTCAAAATACGGTAAAAAAAAAGTTCCTTTTAAAAATTTCAGCCACTAGATAATTAAAAAATGAAACTTTTTGTTTCTTAAACATTTTTTATATCAACTTAATTTTCCGAGATAAAGCAGATTGAAAAAAATCATATTAATTTGTTCAAATTTAAATCAGTATTTGTAGAGAAATATTGGACAAAATCCCGAAGAGGCAAATTAAAGCTATTCGGATTACCTTTCGATTACACGTTGTACATTTCTTCTGCAATCATTTTTTTTAAAAATGGGAGCGGATTGACAAAGAAAAAAATAATACGAAAAAATGACTTTAGTAAATCAAGTATAGTTCATAGAGAAATGTATATATAGAAATGAAACCAAGCTGAAAGTCTTTTCTTTAATTCCCTTTTTTTATTTTTCCCGTACGTTAATTTGGCAATGAGATATCAAAATTTTAATTTAGCCAAAATTCCGCAAGGGTAAGCTCATACTTTTGAGTGGTACTGTATAATTTAAAGCTCAAAATAGAATCAGTTTCAATAATTCTGAGTCATTTTCCGTTTGGTGGACAGTGTCTCTCAAAAATACGAAAAAGTTGTTTGGAGAAAAATGCTTTCGACATATATATGTATACATACATACAACCTGACTTTCAAAACATTTGAGATTCCGATCTAAACTTTACAGCGAATTTTTCAGGGTTTTTTTGCCGAAAAATAAAAAAAAAACATTGATTTTTCCAATCCATGACTTTGAACTCGTATGGCGATTTGAGCGCTATCTATATGTGAATGTGTGAGTTTACTCAACAAGTTATCTTGGAAGTTGGAACATGCTGGCTTAGCAATTATTAATATTCGTTTTGTTATATTTATGAAATATAAATACATCAATAATAAATGATAACAGATCTTGCATCCCAACCCCATTCCCATATTTCTGATATTCTGATGTATGTAACAACTAACCTCATCAACATAAAAACATCAGTTGCCTCAGTTTAGGCTAGGACTGTTTACTCCTGTTGGCTGCGACAGATTCGGCAGATCGAATCTAGTTTCTGAGTTATTTGGTACACCTAACTTACAGTGAATAATCTCGTTGACGATTTCTGGATTACTAAAATAATTAGTGTCGACAGCATATGTCAATATGTTCTCCTTTACACAACAAAGTGCAGTCGAACCGATGCAAGTCGACGTACCTCCAGAAGACAATGACAACACCGAAGAGGAACCATACGTTGTTGAAAATCCCACTCTTGTAAGCAAATTACTTTTAGTTCCCTATAGATTTTCATATCCGTACAAACTTAAAGGATAAAATTAAATTATTTCTGATTCTGAAAATGTTGGTACAGAATCTAACTAAAATTTTAATTCGGAGTATATGAAAATAAATTACTCGATAACATATCGTAATAACATTAATACTTCAGTTTATCTCATTTCTCGATCTTCTTAAAATTTCTATAACTCACAACATGCAAGTTGATGTTTCGACGTTCAATGTCGTCATTTTCAAAGTTACGATAACACAAAACATATTTAACATCACAAACCAATATTTATTTATTTATTTATTAAAAATATACACAAGCGTTAAGCGCCCCTTAACATAATAACAATAGTAAACAATGCTTATAAAATCTATAATAATAAGAAGACGTTCGAGTTTACAGTTAGCGTAAAAGAGAAATTTAATCATAGTATCTCGGGTCAGTCTGTAAAACAGCTATTGCTGTGACTCGCCCTTTGGCATTTTTGTATTATTTATATCTTGTATTTGTTTCTCTAATTGCCAATAGCTAATTTATTGATCAAGATTTTATGGTTAATAGAATCGAATGCTTTCGAAAAATCGAGATACATAAAAATCGAGAGAAATAGAATATACAATAAAAAAATATAAAATTAAATAATTACCATTAACATTACACATTAAAATATAGTAACCATGTTAAGTAATAACAAAAAATAAAATAAACAATCTTGTAGCGGAATCATAATTACCGCACCGTTGGAAATAGACACACGAAATATTAATTTTCTTGTGATGCGCTCATATCATTGTATATATTATATATGCACACTACACACACACACATATATATATAAACCATATTCACGTAGGTATCCTGCATATATCTAAAATTTCATTTTATTTAAAATATTTTTATACGAAGTACACAGAAAGAAATTTTAATTAAATGCCACTGCTCAGGGAAGTAACTGCTACCGCACGATTTCTGACGAATTTCAAATGGCAGTTAACATTCAAAATTGTTAAAAAGAACATTTTTATAAGTAGATACACTTTTATTACACCTTTTTGAATAGTTATTCATAATTTTCCAACTATTTAGTTATTAATAATTAATTTTAATGATCTATAAACGTTGTAGAAATGGAAAAACTTGGTACTTTTTTCATTCTGAAGCTACCGTATCGAAAACAGGGCAAGATACACTAAAAATGCACTAAAACTTTTTTTTGTAGAGCACAAAATTTCCTACAAAAAAGTCAGCAAGGGCCCTAGACTAAAGTTAATAGCTTAGCCACGAGCAACGATGGAATATGCCTCATATTTTACAAAAATTCTAAAATATTCATAATTAACTTGTAAGACAAAATTCCAGCGTTATTCATGGATAACTTATTAACTGTAGAGTAGGGCTCTCGCTGACTTTTTTTGAGAAAATTTTGTGCCCTATAAAAAACGTTCAGTGCATTTTTAGTGTATCTTGCCCTGTTTTCGATTCGGAAGCTTTAGAATGAAAAAAGTACCAAGTTTTTCCATTTCAACAACGTTTATAGATCATTACAAATAATTATTAAGAACTATATTGTCTAGAAATTATGAATAAATATTCTCAAAGGTGCACTCAAATTGGATCTGTTTATAAAAATTTTCTTTTTAACGAATTCGAATTGTATTCGTCATTTCAAATTCGTCAGAATCTGTGCGGTAACTAATACTTCCCAAAATGCTGTTGCATTGACATAAAATTTCTTTGCGTGTATATAAAGATTAAGTGTGTCTTCCATTTTGTTGAGGCTATTTTTTTTTAAATGGTAATTATTTAATTTTATATTTTTTTATTGTATATTGGTTTGTGATGTTAATATATGTTTCGGGTTGTCGTAGTTTTCAAAATGACGACATTGAACGTCGAAACATCAAATTGCATGTTGTCAGTTATAGAAATTTGATTTTTTTGACACAAGAAGATCGAGAAATAAGATGAACTGAAGTATTAATATTATTAAATATCGTGTGACTAATTAATTATTTGAATATTGTAATAACATTTTGCGTAGATAAAATTAATAATAAAGGTTAGCATGTTATAAAAGAAATGACAGGTGATAATTTATCATAATCGTTTCATAATCTTTCATCTCAATCAGTACAAATACGATATACTGTCTGTTAACCCTTTACGGCGCACATTTTTCTTTCTACGGAAGTCAGATTTTGTAAATTCAAAATGGGGGATCCAAGATGGCCTACATAAATGTAAAAATTTACTTGATAGAGATAAAACTTGATACTCTATGTACTCGGAATTTTAAATATAAAAGTCAGAGATCAGATTCGTAATAAGCGACCCCAAAAACCCCCGAGTACACAGCTTCATCACTATCGGGTACATTTTCATATTTCGATCGGACATCTTGGATCCTCCATTTTGAATATTCAAAATCCGTGGCCAGATTCGTAATTGGCGACCCCAAAAACCCCGGAGTAACGAGTTTCGAGTAAATCAGATAAATTTTTAAAAATTCACCCGCCATATTGTTTCCGCCATTTTGCATTTTTCAAAACCAACTTCAAATTCGTAATCAGCGACCCCAAAAACCCCCGAGTAACAAATTTGGTTATAATTTACCTTTTATTTCGTTCAAAAACGATTTCTTTCTCAAAAATCGACGATTTGTTTAAATTTATTTATTTATACTTGTTAATAATTTTGCGTAATTGCATTTATTATCCTTTTCGTTACGTACTAAAAAGTCCCCTCTACCACTGTAAAAAAGATTTTTTGAATATTGCTTTGAAAGCATTGAAACTAGACAGAAAAGATGCGAATTAAAAAGGTGGTAATCTGGGTTACCACTGTGCCGCAAAGGGTTAACAGTTAAAAAAAGAACCATCAAGTCTTACAATTTATATCGAATACATTTACTTATTTATGACATACGTTTTCTTTCGATACATGTTTAGAAAATATTGTTACCATTCTAGGATTTGGAGGTATACGCAAACAGTTACACTGGTCTAGCGAAATTGTTTCGTTTGATGTTTATTGCAGACCACTGTCCAAGTTTCCGCTTGGAAGCTTTAAAAATCGCAATAACGTATGTCATGGACACGTACAATGTATCCTTATACGTAATTTTACATAAGAAACTATCGCAAGCAGTAAGCGCTTTAGAACTGCCCGATTCAACTTCCCAATCAGTATCGCAAAACACCCCGAAATTTGATTCAACATGGGTAGAATTACGTTCGAAAAAAGCAGCACTAAAGTTAGAAAAATACGATACTGATTTAAAGAATTATAAGAGTAATTCGATAAAAGAAAGTATACGACGAGGTCTCGACGACTTGGGAGACCATTACCTCGACTGTGGTGATCTTGGTAACGCACTTAAATGCTACTCAAGATCTCGTGACTATTGTACCAGCGGAAAACACGTTATTAATATGTGTTGGAACGTTTTGAAGGTGTCAATTTATCTTCAAAACTGGGCTCACGTCATAAGTTACGTGACAAAAGCCGAGACAACACCCGACTTTCCAGAAGTCAGCGGAAAAGAAAACTTGGCGATTGTAACAAAACTGAAAGTTGCGGCTGGTCTCGCTGAACTTGCAACCAGAAAGTACAAGTCGGCAGCTAAATTGTTCTTACAAGCATCCTTAGATCACTGCGATTTTCCAGAAATATTATCTCCGGGTAATGTTGCATTGTACGGTGGCTTATGTGCTTTGGCAACGTTCGACAGACACGAACTTCAAAAACAAGTTATTTTAAGTAGTTCGTTCAAACTCTTTTTGGAACTCGAGCCGCAACTTAGGGACATAATTTTTAAGTTTTACGAATCTAAATATGCTTCCTGTCTGAAATTATTGGAGGAAATTAAAGATAATATCTTGTTGGATATGTACATCGCACCACATGTTGCTGTTCTGTACTTGCAAATTCGGAATCGAGCGTTAATTCAATACTTTAGTCCATATCTGAGCGCCGATATGAGGCATATGGCAACTGCGTTTAATACTTCACTGTCTGCGTTAGAAGAAGAATTGATGCAGCTTATTTTGGACGGACAAATTCAAGCTAGAATCGACTCTCATAATAAGGTACATTTCGAAAGAAAAATACAAGACATATGCAATTGAATAGTTGAAATTCTGATCGCTTTTTCAGGTGCTTTACGCCAGAGACATTGATCAACGCAGCACAACCTTCGAAAAATCAATTGCTCTCGGTAAAGAATATCAACGACGGACCAGAATGCTAATTTTAAGAGCAGCAGTATTGAAAAATCATATTATAGTTAAAGTATGTATCCGAATTTCAAATTTTCTATGATTAATTTTTAAAAACTACAACAAAACATGAATGTTTTTCAGAATCCACAACGAGACAATATCCAAACTGGAGAAACATCTGTAGTTCCGGCTATTCCGAATATAATCACCAAGAATTAAATTAAAAACTTTGAAAATTTCAAAGTTTTTGTAAAGTCACTTTTTGCCTTCGTTATATCGTTAATACAGTTATTTCAATAAAGTGACCAAAATTATAAAGTGAACTGCTGACGATTAAGAGGCGTTACGTGATGTACAATTTTTTTACATGTAAAACCTTTGCATCTCCAGCGATTCAATGTCATTTATATCTAATGTACATAAAGCATGTTTAACACATGATTCGCAATTTGTAGTATTTAAGTAAAGATGTCGTAATTGATTTTTATAATTATTAAAGTTGCATTTTATACCAATCATATGTACGTTTGGTGTAGTTTTATTATTCCTATTTTTCATTCTGTTTGGAAATAACTTTGAAATTGTAAAAAGGTACCTTCGATCCATCGATTGATTAACCCCTTCGTTGGCACAGAAAATTCTACAAAAAGTGCCCAGAATGGCAGGAATTTTTTTATCGCCATTTCGACTCCAACCTGTACTGAATTTGAACTCAAAATTTGCAAATTCAAAATGGCGAATCCAATATGGTTGCCGAAAATGAAAAAAATTACTTGATTGTGATGAAATTTGTTACTCGGGGGTTTTCGAGGTTACTGATTGCGAATGTGAATCCGCCATCTTGAATTTTGAAATTTCAAGCTTGAATTCGTAATTAGCAACCCCGAAAACCCCTGCGTAACAAATTTCGTTACTATCGAGTAACTTTTTTCATTTTTTTTCATTTTCGGCCGCCATTTTGAATTTTTAAATTTTGACTTCAGATTCGGATTCAGTGACCCCAAAAAGTTAGACTTGGATTCCAAATCGGAGCAAGTTAAATGGAAAAAAACCGATGTGCGGCACTATTGCGTCAATGCCAACGAAAGGGTTAATATAATTGGAAATTCATTGTAGATTTCCAGTTATTTGTATTAAATAAAAAAAAAACTATGATGAAATAAACAACAAATATCTGTTGTAACCTACGAATACTTTTATCGAATTTTATTGAAAACTTTGGTACTTTTTCTTTCACTAGTCGTTAAACCCTGCAAACACGGAAAGTAACAGTTATGTAATATTTACGTAATGGTTACATTGTTACATAAATGTTACATAGTTGTTATATAACTTATTTTGTGTTTGCAAGGAATTCGGTCAATTCATTTTACTGTTTACTCTTTTACAAAATTCATACTAAGGAATTTTGATGTTCATTATATTGTATAAATTAAAAGTCTGCCAATATGGCAGGTGAATTTTTGAAAATAAGTTCGTAGGTTGGTTATTTTTTGTATTATAAGGAAAGTAAGAAAAGCAAATGTTTTACCTACGGTACATTATTATTACTTAGTTAATTGGTAGCAATAGACCTTCGCAAAACATGTGACGAAAGAAAAAGTTCTTAAAATCGATCAAAGAAAACCTCGAAATTTTTTCACAATTTTTCAACGAATTTTCATATTTTTTCAAAATTTTGCGATTTTGAAAATGAAGAAAAGTGTTTTAAAAAGCATTTCGCCGTTCTGTTCGTGTTGGAGCCGCCATTTTGACAGTTTCCAACTTTATTTTCAAAATGCTATTAGGCACTTTGTAAGTTAAAGGATTGAGGACACGATATTTTGACCGATCAGTGATCTCCCTAACCGTTTCCAATGTGAAAATGCCGAGTACAAAATATTTGTCACTGAAAAAATCAGAAAACATCCGATTCCACATAGAAAAGTGTTTTCGAGGCCTAAACTTTAAAATGTATGTATTACAATTTTGAAAATAATGCTGAAAATATCCACAATGGCGGCACAGTGACGAAAAAATCGTCAAAAAGTTCAGGAATTTTTTATTTGAAAATGATGGACTATTGGAAAAAATGTTGCTGAACAAAAAGTTCTTAGAATTGACCAAAGAATACGTGGACATTTTTTTCGGAATTTTTTGATCATTTTCTACAATTTTCAAAATCTTAAAATTTTGAAAAGTTGAAAAAATCATTGAAAATACTTGTAACTCACAATTCATTTAACTCTAAGGGTTTGCTGATACTTATTTTTATAATGGTTAGCAACAAAACTTTGGAACTCGGATTATTTTACGCTTGATTAGAATGAAGTACTCTATCAGATCTATGGATTTTTAGCTATTTACAGTTTTCAGAACAGGAAAACAATTGTATTGATTTATTTAATATCTGCGCAGATGTTAAGTAACTAGAACAGGAGAAAGGTTCAAGGACAAAAAATGACTTTTTAAACTTTACTTATTGGCTTGACATCTTGTAGCTAACTTCCGAGACTATAAGAAGAAGACTTGTACGTATTTATATTAGCATTATACGAATTTCGGAAATAATAAACACAAAATAATAACAATATGACACTTTTGCTAGAATTGCCCACAAAGTGCAAATAATTATTGGTTTTCAGTAGTATGATGTTCTTTCTTCGTAAAAAGCAAAATCAAGTTTAAAATTTAACATTTCGGCCAACATATGAGACCCTCATCAGAAAAATGGTTATTTCTATAATACCAAAATAATGTACATTTAAAACCAAACATTAAAACAACAAATTACGTTTTAATTAATATAAATATGAGGATTTGTGCCGTTAATATTAATAGTTTTGGCATGAAAAAACTGAAAAGTCCGCTGATTAAATTTTTTATTTATGACAAGATTCTGAGCAAAAAAGTTTCAATAAAAAATTTCGATCCAAGGTATAGAATTTGAATTCTATACGTGAATTAAAAAAAAGATCATTTTTCTGCAATAAATCGGCAAGTTTTAAAGTTATTTCAAGGAATGGGGGTTCATTTTAAACATTATTTCAAAACCTACAATTTGCCCAGTTAGTTGACCTATTATTATTATTATTATTACGCCTTTATTGGCTGCAAAGAAATATTACAATTATCCCTTCAAGCCAAAGGGCGAGCCACAGCTGAAGCTGTTTTACAGACTGACCACACATAAGATGCAATAAATACAAAGCTAAGATACAATAAATATAAAAACTTAAAAATTAACAGGATAAATAAATAAAGTACTAAAAGATAAAAAAGACATTACAAAAAGTAACATATTCACACTCGGTAACAAAATCACTGCCTTTAAAATAATGTAACGGAAAACACTTTCTAATAAAGACGAACATGAACATATAACTTCGCTTATTGACTACTGATTTTCACTTAACGTTTTTATAATGATCTCTCACCTTGTGCATTAATTGACTCGTAGTCCAAACAGTCTTACGAATTTAGTGGCAACAAGTTAAAAATTTTGGCAAAGCAATAAAAAAAGGAGCCTGTATATTTGCAAGATGAGTGAGCTGGGTAACGAATAGTACATGAGATAGTGGTTGTATAGTTATTATTACTGCTTCTCAAGAGATCTAGCCTAGAATGGAGGTATTCAGGTACTTTGGTAACCAACAAATTGCTTATAAGATTTAAGAGCCTCACCTCCATTCTATCCTGCATCTTCAACTGGCTCGATTTCTGATAAGCTGGAGTTATGTGGTCAAATTTTCTGATAAGAAATGCATGCTGAACGGCTTGGATTCTTGACCAGCTTTTTTGTGATAAACAAGGGCCGAATACAGAAATGCAATATAAAAGATAGGGAAGCACGAGAGATTCGCAAAATGCTTATCAGTGTCAAACTTTGAAAAAAACGGAAATCACTGGTTAAAGAACGACGAGAAATAAAACAATTTTTTGTTCTGTTTGCATGTTAGTTTATTTTTCCAAGTTAGTTAATTAACGCCAACGATTCCCTAATTGATTTTGTGACAAATAATTTCACATATAAATACGACAATTGATAACGTATATCCAGTAATTAATATGAAGAAAGCTGGCCTAATTAAACCAGAAGCATCCTTTAATATAAGATCCTTCTTATAATCTACCTCATCTATTGAAAGTTTAAACAATCTTCCAAAATCGATCGGGGGATAAAGATGACCTTCGATTACTCGTTGCATTTTTTCTTCAAACTTCTCCATGTACGGTGAACCATATTCGTATGCGAGATTGATCATGCCTTGATAAATAGGCTCTGCCACGATGTACTTCCATGGGTGTTTATAATGAAAAGAGTGAATTGCGTCTGCGGTTTTCGCCATCAACGATGTCAGTACACACGATATATTCTTAAAGACTAAACTATCCACATTGTAGCATTGCTTATCATAAAGGATTGTATGAAATGAAGATGAAACACCCAAATAATCCAGAATACCGCTATCTCCAAGGATAACTTCAGACTGGCTTAATTCTTCTATTGTCTGTATACGATATTGACTCTTGTATGGTGTGTTCATTTGAACCATATCAGCATACAAATCTGTTATAGCAGTAAATGACAAAATCCATATGAATACAAACATAATTCTTAAGGAAATTGTAACAGGCGTCCGTGTCACGGGTTGATTTAGCAAAATCCTTGCAGTATAGAAATTAGTCCAGTTAAATTGTTCCATTCGCATTAAGTAGGTCATTGCAAAGATAAATAAAACAAGGAGAGCAACAATCCAACTAGCGGACACATAAGAGCTAACAGAATTATAATTTGTTTGTGGTACATCCGCAATAAACGCGTATATGGAGTATGATGACAATCCTGAGCCGCCTATAATCATCGGATTTGTTCCGGTATGGAAATCTAAGGCACCCAGATTGAATGTACCATTTGCGATCATTTGTAATGTTTTTGAAACCCATTGAAATTGAAATTGTGGAGTAAAATTCAAGGCTATCGATATCTCTTCAATCTTCAGTTGATCATAAAAGATCAGTTCGTTTGTTCCATTCATATATCTTTTAACGTAAGTGTTCCATAAAGATTCTCCAAACACACGTATTTCATGACCATGCATATTTTTCAACTTGTCCGGAAAAAACTCTTGTCCGTATGTGTAGTTCAATTCGTAATAGCGTTCATTAAACGGATTGAAGTAGCGAATGGAAATGTTTTCAGCATCTACAGGACTTTGGATCAATTCAACAATTGTCAAATCCAATATCTTTCTCTTCCATCCGTAGTGTAAAAGTGACTCAAAATAATTTTCACTACACGATTCTCTTCGTAATGTAACAATTAGAATTTTCGGTCGCATTTTATTTTTGGACAATTTATTAATGAAATCTAAAGCATTTTCCAAATTCTGAAACCTTTCTTTCTCAGCTTTGTTGTCGCGATTGTTATCTTGGTTTTGCATTATAAGAAATAGTGTGGTGTCCCGAATTCCACTGAACGCTTCATGATTTTGCAATTGATTCTGTATTCTGGTAATTTTAGTATGTGAAATGCAGAAACTTAATATGGGAGTCTTTGATATAATCTGTCGAGTGATATGATCTATTTCGCGAGATTCTCGGCATTCTTCATTAGCGTTGATAATAGTCACTTGTCGATATTGACGATCTTCTGCTACGTATTTTTCCAAATAATGAAAAAATTTCCGAAAGTTGACATTTCCTAATAATATAGTGCCATTTGCAGAAATTAGAAGGATGCAAAATAGTATAATTACTTCTTTACTTGAAATCATATTACACAATTTCAGTGCTGTCTTGGAATCTTTGTTTTGAAACTAAGTCGGAGCGTTTACTGACACAACTGAAATTTGTACAAGGAAGTTATGATCACTTACTAGATTAGGTTTCAATTTTCTTAAAATAATGTGCGGTCACCTTGGTAGGCAGCAAAATCGATATCCACTAAAATTTAAAATATCATAAATAAGATAATAAAAGGACAAAATATTTAAGGATCGGTTAAATGCCGACTTGCTATTTTAATCAAATCCGCTTTCATCGACGTCGTATTTCCAGCCATAAAGCATATGATGTAAAGTCACAATGAACAAATATTTGAGGTCACTTTTATTATGGCGGATACAAGATAATGGCAAAAAAATTAAAATCCACTAATATTTTAAGTTCTCGTTTCCGTCTTGGAAACGGTAAAATATTATATAAACTTTGTCTCAAATGCAATGTCAAACTGTTACTTAAGTTGGAGTTTTTAAAAATTGGTTAAAATGTTTAATTAGCCTTTCGACAACTCATTAAAAAAATTGGACGATTTTGAAATTTGGGTTAAAAATCTGATATGTCGAGCAGCCATAATTACACAACCATTTATACTAACTAAACTCGCTGTTCTTAAGGATTTGGAATTTATATGGTAGGTTTCTTAGACAACTTTCATTGGTTATGTAAGTTTTTTACAAAAGTTTTCTGTAATGAAAAATTATATATATTAGGATCATTGACCTAAGAAGTTATATAAAATTATACTCATATGTGCAATATTTTATATAGTGTAACAATGTGTGAAATGCGGCCGTGTATAATTTTCTTTTCTACCGAATATAGCAAAATTAGTTTTGTTTCGTGAAAGTATCAAGTGGCTAAACTTTTAGTTATTGATTTTGCACTTCCGCCTACTGTTGTTGTGCGCTGACACCTTCAAGGAGTAAATTCATTCATCGATTTTGAAATGTGGATCTTAAAATAGTTACATTCGTTAATCACATGAACCAATTTCATATAATATCTATATTTCGAATATTTAAACTTCCCCCTAATTTCGTGAAATTGGCAATCAATGAGCACCGTCTTTGCAAAATCCGTTTTTCGAAAACTCGGTGATATTATACAGCTCTGTACGCTTAATTTTTATCTAAACGTAATGTATATAGGGTCAAATTCTTTGTTTTTCCAGCTTTCCAACTTCTTTCAAATTGATTTTCGTAAACTATTTAGCGAAATGATTTAGACGCGAAAAGACAACTGCGCGGGCAGAAAAAATTATACTGTATGTCCAAATTGTTACTTACTACGGTAGAGCTAAATAAATTTGAAAATCGAGCAATTCTTCCTAATAATAGTTCACAGTTAAATTACATGCGATAGAGACTACAGTTTAGTGAAACGAAAACTAAAAAAATTTGATACAATATACACGTGGTATCATTATTATAAAAAGAACGTGATATCGGTGGAAACAAGAGATAGGACTACAAGGAAAGAAAACAAATTATCATTTGGAACTCATGATAATGCCCATTACATTTACACTTCGAAATCTGCTGGAATAATAACGGCATACTATTTCATAGATGAGTCCGTAAAATACACAAACAATTTGCGAAAAAGGTCAATTTCACGATTACCCACTGATGCAGCTTACCCTAGTGGCTAAGTTCCATTAAAAAAGCAAACATTGAGATGTGAAAGAATTACAACAATACATACCAGATAAATATCTAGGTTTTTACAATTGACTGATCGAATGGTCTTCTGTTACTGAAAAGATAATGATATTAGTTCTTAGTACACCGAAAAATGTAAGTATACCTTGTATATACTTTTGCAAATAAATTAGTTAGATGTGTTGTAAAATGATTGCTTTTATTTCAATTTACTCATGATTCATGCCAAAAGGGACCAAAGTCCACTGATATTTTTTATGATTATTAAAATCCTCTTTAACTTAAGCATATAAAGATTTTTGTACTATTGTAAGCGCATAAAAGCAATATTTCTATGATGTAGTACACGGAGAAAAATGACTCCGCTGGATTAGCTGATTCATATCAGCTAAAATTTTCGGCTGGAATTGCCGAAAATATATGCAATTTTAGCTGTTTTGATTCCGCTAATGTAGCCTTAACCCTACTCAATTCGCACTTAGCTCTAAATTTCCGCTACATTAGCAGATTTGTTCCGTTAAATTTGCGGACTTGTTCAGTAAATTTAGCTGAAATTATCGGCTGTCCCTAACGGAATTCCAACAGCTGTCCCTTTAGGATAAAATTGGTAGAATCTGCGGATTTTTCGGCTGATTTTGCCGATTATTTTTCTCCGTGTATTGTTCAGTCTGAAAGAAAAATAAATCAGTTTTTTGCGTTATCCCAACAATTACCTCTAAGGGCCCTTTTTGCATGGATCGATTCAAATATAATATTTATTTTTTCAAACAAAAAAAGATCAATGCAATGAATGTGCTGCATATAATTCTATGAGAATTACTGATGTTGAATCAGCACTTATGCACCATTAACGCATATATATACCGTTAATAAATGGTGTCATTTAATATATACTATATACTCCACACCAAATGCAACAAACTGAATTTCTTGACTTCTCTGCTTCAGCACAAAAACAAGAAAGGCAGAAAATACTGACAAATACAAAAAAATATGTCTGAATTACAAGAAATCAAATTCATTTCTACAAACAAAAATGTGTTTATATATTTGATTTGACGGATGATGCATGTTAATACCTTGTTATTCTAAAATTTTAGACATAGATTTAAATAACAAACACGACTTGAAAATGTCGTGTGAAAAACGTATCATTCCTGAAATATATTGACCATTTCATCACGAGAAAATTGATAACTGCTAAAATAAAGCTTAGTTACTTTTTATTTTATGTTTTTGTTTATTACGAATAAACAATAAATTCAAGAAAAACTTACAAATTAAAACACCTGTCAATACGATATTTATTTTCTGTAATTGCTAGAATCACCTGTGAAAAAATCTGATCAAGAGACATCCAACTACAGATCCAAATTGGTCGGAAGATTATGGCCATATCTATACTTCTATCTGGTGAGGGTTTAGAGTGAGGTAACGTATTTTAGCCTTTTCATATTGACTATTTAACATTACCTGTATCTTCAAATTAAAAATAACAATTTCATTTGGAATGTTTAATGAGAACTATACTTTCAAGAGGTATTTATGTCTAAGGTAATGAAGCAATTTTTTTTATTAACATTAAATTGGATATAGATATTAACGATGTAGTAGTTCTATTCGTAAAATAAATTGATGGCCCTGAAAAGGGCCGATTGACTCAATTAATTTCGATAAATTAACCTCCGAAACCATACAGAGTACGTCCTTGTCTCTTGAGCGCATAGACGACATCCATGGCAGTGACCGTCTTCCTCTTGGCATGCTCGGTGTAAGTGACAGCATCTCGGATGACGTTTTCAAGGAAGACCTTGAGGACACCTCGAGTTTCTTCGTAGATTAAGCCAGAAATACGCTTGACACCACCTCGACGAGCCAAACGACGGATGGCAGGTTTGGTGATTCCCTGGATGTTATCCCGAAGAACTTTACGATGACGCTTGGCGCCTCCTTTTCCCAAACCTTTTCCTCCCTTTCCTCGGCCAGTCATTTTGATTCAAGTTAATTTAAACTGTCCTACGAACGAAGTCGAACTGATGACTGTCTCATTTTCAGTCGCCCTTTTATAGCCCAAGAGCATTGTTGGGCTCCCCTCCTTTTCCAATCCCGCGAATCCGACAGAATAACGGGGACGTGGAGGCAATATAAAAGCCTGCTCTGAGCTACCCCATCTATTCGAGTTCTGACTTTTGTCTCGTATTAGTCGACATGGCCCGTACTAAGCAAACCGCCCGTAAATCCACCGGAGGAAAGGCCCCTCGTAAGCAGCTGGCCACCAAGGCTGCCAGGAAGAGTGCGCCAGCTACTGGTGGAGTAAAGAAGCCTCATCGGTACAGGCCTGGAACTGTTGCCCTTCGTGAAATCCGTCGTTACCAAAAAAGCACTGAGCTTTTGATCCGCAAGTTGCCCTTCCAACGGCTGGTGCGTGAAATCGCTCAAGATTTCAAAACCGATTTGCGATTCCAAAGCTCTGCTGTTATGGCTCTCCAAGAAGCCAGTGAAGCCTACCTCGTCGGTCTTTTCGAAGACACCAACCTTTGCGCCATCCATGCCAAACGAGTCACCATCATGCCAAAGGATATCCAATTGGCTAGACGTATCCGAGGAGAACGTGCCTAAATTCTATTTAGCAATTCATCAATTCAATCGGTCCTTTTCAGGACCACTAATTTATTTGGCGAGGAATGTACTGACATATTCTATTAATAATATCAATGTTTTCACTGACGTTATGAAACCAATTGTTCTGAGGAACATTCACGAACAAAAAAGTGACATTTTGGCGTCTTCAGGTGCTTCTTAATTAATACAGCTTGTGCTGTATTGTAATGTTCTTATTTTCAAGTGAGAAAACTTGAACTGAACATGTAAAAGGTGATTAGAACCTTAAGTAACCATAGAAATATTAAAAGTGTATGTAATACATAATGAGTAGTAGATAATTATATTTCCAACAGTATTTCTTCAAAGTTTTCAGTATTACCGAAAGTGCAATACTCAATATAATTCATCTAATCTGCAAAGAGAAAAAGTGATAATAATGTGATCAATATAGGTCGTGACCATAATAATAGTAGAATTAACAACTTGTTGTTGGTTTCAGATTATACTAAAATATAGCATACCTTAACTATTTTTCCTGTGACATGAGGCTATTCTCCGTTAAACAATTTTATCTCTTTTACTATTCACTAATGTATAAAATGACTTTTTAACAGTAACACTACGGTAGATGAGAAGTTAATGTAACTACTGCATACTTAATCATCAGGACATTTAAAACCGAACAATATTTGTCTACTACCGAAATAGTTCATTTAACTGTTGTTTGTAGGCCCTTATTTTTCTTTTTTTAAGTAGTTGGATTACTCAATAATAGAAATCAGATTAAAATATATTAAAAATTTTAAGCTATTCCTATTCGTACTTTGAATCTGTTTTAAAGTGAATTCAGTTCGTAAGCAATGCAGTACGCGCGGTTCAGCATAATACACGACATGTTATTAACGAAAACGCATGAAAATTGACCGAGTTATGTGAATTTAAACATTTCTTGAAGTACGTTAACACCATGGAATTTGCATCATGACACATCGTGAGGAATAAATATGAGACCAACCGTCATTACAGTAATGGAATTATTTTAGTGCTTCTATTTTCTAATTTTAAATGATGTCGCTGATCCACGAACAAACCACAAATAAAACAAAACTTATTACGATTATTACACATTTATTTTCAAAATACTGAAAAATGTCAATCGAGTCTGTTACAAGAAAGGGAGGTGATTCTTGTAGATTTTTTGACGCGCAATCTCAATATAACAGCCAAAACGGCCTATTACTTCCGGAGTTCTTGTAACGTTAGGTTAATTTGACAACAAAAAATGGTCAGTATTGTCATTTTTGTGAAATTGTGTTTATCAAAATACCAATTCAAAATACTTCAGAATGAATGAATTTGAATACTTTTTTGTCCAATTCCGATTACTGAATTATAGGTTTTCTTTGTGTGTAAATATTTCATTGTATATTTTGAGTTTGAGCATAAAGACCAATTGAAAGATTTGATAAGCATACAATTTTTCTAGTAGAAAAAAAACTTGATCTTTGGAAAAATGTTATTACTCGATAGTTTAATTTCTTAGTAACGAATTTTTGTTTTATTTTTTGTGTTGCATAGGTATATAAAACAGTTCATAATACTTCTGTTAAATAACTTTAACAACAATTCATGTTTAAATAGTTTCCCACGTTTTTCAAAATACAAAATACAGTCTTGAAGTTATGTCGTTATTCTACCGAACTACTCATTATTAACAAATAATAGATGTGACTTTATTCATCTTTCGCTGAAACAGTTAGAAGGTAACAAAAGTTGTGAAAAAAAGATTTGAAATGTAATTCAACAAAAATAAAACAACATAATGTGTACAGAAGATGTATTCCTATCATCTATATTTGCACTTACTAATACTTAGAGCATTTCCCTGAAACTTTTAAATTTTGGATTTTAAAAACAAAAAAATGTTCTTTACTAGGCACAAGGTTGTAATTGATATATGTTATTACTCAATATATAACTACATAATTAGGAATTTGTTGTAAGATTTTTCGAATTTGAAATGGCGGATCCAATCGTATAATGTTCTTCTTTTTCCCGACCGTCAAATATGCAGTAGAGAAGATAACCTCAAATCTACCGTAAACATTACCTCAACAGTCTCCTTAAATATTCTTCTGTAGTAAGTAACATTGAATTCAACAAAATAATTTTTTAATAAAAATGGTCATACCAAAAATAGTTTTTATTGTGTGGTATATTTTATAATATTCTGATTTATAAAAGTAACGGATTATCAACAATTTACTTTATTAGTAACGGGATATCCGAGCTTTAAAAAACGGCTTTTAAACTTATAATAATAAAAAATAATCAAAAACGATATGCAGAATATTAATTACACTGTATATATTTATTTTGATCAATAGAAATTTGAAGAAATAATTGGAAAAATTCATTTTTGAAAATACGCTTTCTCAGTTTTTTCCAGTTGTGGCAAATTTTTGAAAGCGCTAATTTTGTTTATGACCATCTTTAATAAATGGACATTTTAACGAACAAAATCAAATACAAAAACGTTTAAAAATCTAAAACTTTAACACGAGAATATGAGGTTGATGTTACGGGTTATTTTTCGTTTTTAATTCAATATAACATCTAATAATGAATATTTTTATTTGCAAAAAATGCTACCTTATTTGAAACATGAAATGGCAAGTTTCCTTCACATTTCGTGAAAAAATATTTTGTTTTGCGCGGTAAAAACGTTTTTATTTATGTATCTCATTTAAATTTTCATTTTTATGTATCGTGTTTAAATTTGGAGGTTATGTGAAAAATGATGTATACAAAAGTTGTAGGTCTTTCTAATATCACCAAACTCTAATCTAATTAATACATATTGAAGTAAGTTAGTTTCTAGTTCAAAAGAAATTGGTGGCCCTGAAAAGGGCCGATTTCTAGATGATATCTGAAGATTTACTTCTTTGGTGCAGCCTTAGTTTTGGGTGCAGAAGTCTTCTTAGGCTTGGGTGTTTTCGGTTTGGCAGCAGGAGCTTTTCCAGATTTTTTAGCTTTGGAGAGTGATTTTGGCTTGGTTACTTTAGCCTTCTCTCCAGCTGGTTTCTTAGCAGCAGATTTTTTAGCTGCTGCTGGTTTCTTAGCAGCTACTTTTTTAGATGCTGCTGGTTTCTTAGCTGCTACAGCTTTCTTGGTTGCAGATTTTGGTTTACCAGCCGACTTCTTTTTGGCTGCTTCGCCCTTGGCAGAAAGTTTGAAGGATCCAGCAGCTCCTGTACCCTTGGTTTGGATCAGGATTCCTTTCTCAACGGCAGCTTTCAAATACTTTTTGATAAAAGTAGTTTGTTTGGTGACGTCGATCAAGTACGTGGCTGCCATGTACTTCTTGATGGCTTGCGAGGACGATCCTCCACGTTCCTTCAGGGTGGCGATTGCGGAATTGACCATTTCACTCACTGGTGGATGTGTTGGTTTCATGCTCTTTGGCTTGGCAGATGCCTTCTTCGCAGGAGCTTTGGCTTCTGGTGCCACTACGGGCGTTTCGGTTACTGGGCTATCGCTCATGTTGAATTTCTGAAAGTTTGATATGACTGTGGTCTACAAGAGATCAGAATAGAATGATCTTGTTGTGAAGCGTCGACACTTATATAGCCCTAGCGCGGACCACGGAGAGAGACCGTCGTCCTCCTAAGCAAAGTTTAGTAAAGATTTTTCGACCGTTCCATCAATATAGTCGCCATAAAAGTAATTTTTTTAAATAGTTGTAAACACTACAAAAGCGGCCAATTTGTTTTTTTTTCTATAGTAAACATTTTTACAACGGAGACATAAATTTAAATATTATTTTTATCATTATTTTAGTTCTAAATTGATGAAAACATTAATGTGCTAATAAGAACTTACTTCACCTTTTAACTAAAATTGTTGAAAACTAATCTGCTACTTTAATAAAAATAAAAATATTAGGTATAATGATCAAAGGATCTCTCAGCTTTCATGTAAGCAAAATAACTCTTAATTGTCATCAAAATTAAGGAGGATAGCGATGTATTTGTATAAATAGGATAACACGGTGTAATGATCTTTTGTAATTCAAGATTTACTCAAGTCTCAAAAATTATTTTGATAAACATCAAATGTGTCCATTAATATTACTCAGTATCGTTCGGATATTCTGATCGCATATTTCGAATAATTAAAAATTGCTTCATTAAATTAAGAAAATTACAATTATACGATCTGAAGCGGAATCTCTGTGCACTATTATACTTTGAGTTTGATAAACAGTTATAGCTTCAAGTATTTATAATTCTTTAGGAAGATTAAAATAATATTTTAAAATATTTACAATGTAACTTGTGGCAAATATTACATATTATTCATGACGATGGATTAATTTCAGAAAGTCAAACTTCCTTATTTATTTACTCATAATATGTCATATTTATAGGAAATAACGTAAAATATTTATGGGAATCTCAGAGCGTTTGCACACTAAGTATTAACAATTAAATAAAAGGGATAATCTCTTCTAGTCAACTTTTGTTTTGCTATTAATACTAACGATTTCGACATTCTAACTTACGACTGTTGAAAAATTAAGTCATTTTAAACACTTTGACGGTCGAAAATCATTAAACAGTGAAAATTAACATAATTTACAGCGAAACTAAGAGTATATAAAGATTAGTTTACATTCTTAATTTTTTATGTTCATTACGGCATGAACAAAACAATTGGTAAAAAAATAAGGCGGAAACTGATTATCTTATTGAAATTAATTTAGTACTACTTAATCATATAACATTTGTTTAGAATCTATATCGTTCTATTAAATGTGAAATAAAACTATTCTTAATTAAACACCTCTAACGGCTAAAAATGTTCTTTTATATATCGGGAATATAACTTGTATTTAACAAATAAGACAGAACAGTGAAAATATATCTGTGGTCGAAAGGAATAAGGACATGACTGAAACCGTCATGATTTTGAGAAGAAGTGGTTTTAATATTCATTTAGTTCTCTCAAATCGAAAAATGAATTGATCTGTTTTACTAAAGTGCATAGATTAATACGAAATTCAGCGTATTTCCAGCGTTTTTAAATTACTTTCCGGTGTTTTTCATATATCAACTTCTATAATTCTAAAACGTA
Source organism: Trichopria drosophilae (assembly GCA_030407085.1). Taxonomy (NCBI): domain Eukaryota; kingdom Metazoa; phylum Arthropoda; class Insecta; order Hymenoptera; family Diapriidae; genus Trichopria; species Trichopria drosophilae. The sequence continues at coordinate 187,829,054 of CM059583.1, read as the reverse complement.
CAATCTTACAAAAATAATTCATTCAATTATAACGTTTTGTTTCCTTAAAATTCTAAATTCAATTTTTTATCTTTTTTTATATTTTTTATCTCAATCTGAATCCGGTTATGCGATTATACGTGTTTTTCATTGCTAAAAATGCAGCTATACGATTCTGCCAAGGAATAATTTCTACACAAGTAATCATTAAAAAAATCTGCTATAATCTGAAATTTGATGAAAATGTCATTTATGCATTTCAAGTGCTGTTATATTTATACATTTATACACTTCACCTAATTTTTAAAAAAGTGTGGAGCATGATAATCATCATATAAATTGAATGTTACAAAATAATATAATTTAGCAACTTCTACATTATTGGTATACTCTCTAAATTCCTTGGAGTATAATTTCACTCTAAAAGAATGAGAATTTACTCTATGTAAAAGTAAAAGGTGCGTCACACTGTACGGAGTGATTATTGCAATCCAATTGAATTTTAACTCTACATAGAGTGAATTTTCACTCCACGCGAAGATTCAATTTTCACTGATTAATTTCTTCAATCTTTCATCTGGAGTGACTGATCACATTCTTTTCTTGTGTCTTTCACTCTTTTTAAAGCGAACACTCAGTTTTGGTTATTCCAGTTATATATTTTTATTTTACTTACTACTTAATAGCCCTTTACAATAACATGTCCGATTATTAAAATCAGTGAGATACTTGGAACAAGATTCAACATTTAATGTTTAAAACATTGATGTTTATTGAGATTTTATATATTAGTAGCAATTAATGTAATCAATTTCTATAAATAAAGATGATTTAGAAGCAGCGAAAACAAACAATATGTTTCCAAGTTATGATCGCAATATATTTGATTAAAACTGCTTACTAAATAATTAGAAAATATTAAAAGAGTCCTTAAGGTCAAAACGACTTAATCTCGGCTGAAAAAGATCAATTTTGAATACCAATTGCATACAAACATGTCGAAAATTTGAACATCATAGTATAGATAATTATCAAATAACCTGACTTTAATATAATAATGTTTTTTTAGACCAAGAAACACATTTTAATTTTGTCAAGAAGTTACTATCTACATGTAGAAAATTTGTAGTTCTGGAAATACATATTGAAATCGCGACTTTTCTCGAACTTATTTAGAACTGGTGTTTTCTATGGTAGCCTTGGTGTTGTTTAAAACCAGCACATGCATTTTGAGATCTGTATTAGAAAAGTTAAAAAACCGAACTTATGAGAGTTTCCACTCGACAAAATTATAACGGTTATGTGACAACTAGTCAGCAAGTGAACAATACATGTGTATTTTAAAAATCTTATACGGTTTCAAATAGTGATTTTATTGTTTAAAATTGTTAATTTCCCTATGTAAAAAATTGGATCCCTGGTGAAAGAATTCGATATAATGTTTGTTCTTTCAATATTCAGTTACTACTTATAAACACAAAGAACGGTTGGCAATTGATGAACTCTACCTTTTGCAAAAAAAATATTGTAAATTGAAATTTTTTAAAAATTGTCTCATTGACATTTTAAAGAGCGACCTCCAAAGAGTAAAATCCAAGTATTTGAGAGGTTTCTTTCTTATTAATTGTTTTATGCGATAAATAAATGCTGCGGTCGAGGTAAAGTTCTAGTACATTTGGCGGTTAATAGGGTAAAACTTATGCTATATACAGCGATCTAGGAACTTTCCTTTCTTATTATTTATTATAGACAGGATAAAGAGTTTTGTGTACGATATTTTGTGTTTGGAAAAGCAAAAGTTCATAAAATTTCGAACATTTTATTACATTTGAATTTTTAGTTTAGAGTTTGCTACATATCATAATATATTAACCGCGTAAATGTTTTTTTGAATACTTTCTTAATGATAAATTCGGGAATGAATAAAATCAAATTTCATATTCTAATTCGATGAAGGACATAATATACACAACAAAGTTATCTACTTTACTATAAAATACTTTCTGCATATCAAAATACAGTATTAGTTCTTTGAATGATCAGTTTCTAGTTTATAAATATTTGGTGGCCCTGAAAAGGGCCGATTAAAATCTGATGTTACTCGAATTTATTTGGAGCTGGTGTATTTGGTGACAGCCTTGGTGCCTTCACTGACAGCGTGCTTGGCAAGTTCACCAGGAAGGAGAAGCCTGACAGCAGTTTGGATTTCCCGAGATGTGATGGTCGATCTCTTGTTGTAATGTGCCAAACGGGAAGATTCTGCAGCGATACGTTCGAAAATATCGTTGACGAAGCTGTTCATGATGCTCATGGCCTTGCTGGAAACTCCAGTGTCAGGATGGACCTGCTTCAAGACTTTGTAGATGTAGATGGCATAACTTTCCTTCCTTTTCTTATGTTTCTTTTTTTTGTCACCTTTGGTGATGTTCTTCTGAGCCTTTCCGGCTTTCTTGACTGCTTTTCCTGATGCTTTTGGAGGCATGGTTTAGCTGCGCGATGATCGTTAAACGAGAAACGAAAGTCGAATGATTCCTATTAAAACGTGGGTCTTTTTATATACGAACGAAAGGCTGAGCCGCATCAATCACAAAAAACGTTGTCCCCTTGCGTAACATCTGCTCCTTTTCAAGGACGAGTACAATAGCACCGGGGGACCCCTCTAAAGAACCAAAAGGTATAAATACAGAACACCCGGTTTTAGCTTCATTCGTTCTTTGGGTTTTGCTCAGAGTTGTCGATATTCCTTCTAAAAAATGTCTGGTCGTGGTAAAGGTGCTGGCAAAGCAAAGGGAAAGTCAAAGACTCGTTCGTCCCGAGCAGGTCTCCAATTCCCTGTGGGACGTATCCATCGTCTCCTCCGAAAAGGCAACTATGCCGAGCGAGTAGGTGCCGGAGCTCCTGTTTACTTGGCAGCTGTCATGGAATACTTGGCCGCTGAAGTTCTGGAATTGGCAGGAAATGCCGCTCGTGACAACAAGAAGACAAGAATCATCCCCCGTCACTTGCAACTCGCCATCCGCAATGACGAAGAATTGAACAAACTCTTGTCCGGTGTGACAATTGCCCAAGGTGGTGTACTGCCTAATATCCAGGCTGTACTCCTCCCCAAGAAAACCGAAAAGAAAGCTTAAATCGGTACAACTCCGATACAAAAATCGGCCCTTTTCAGGGCCACAACATAGGTGATACGTAATGGATCTCACTATTCTTATAGAGTATGTCAGAATTGTCCTGACATCCTAACAAGAATGTCGCTTGATGTCCTGCTAAGTACTCAAAAATCATAAGACGGTTATACTTTTAAGACAATATACATTTTAGTTCATATGAAATGGCCTTAGGTATAATATTTTTCAAATATATTACTGCTTTAGTGTGCTATTTTGAAATAATACATTTTATTGTGTTACAGATTGTACATTTTATTGTGCAATGAATTTTTTTATAATGTATAGAGGTTCGATTTTAGTTTAAATAGTCTAAAATTCTCAACCGGATTAATTTCAGCCCAAAATCTGAACATCTAATTTTTGGTACTTCATTTTAGAAGCATGGTAAATTATTTTGATGACTTTCGAAGAAGTCCATACTTTTCAGTCGAATAATGCTTCTCTTTGTTACTTTCAAAACTTATTTTTTTTTTATCAAGATCCAATTGCTGTGATCAACATAAAAGTGCATGCAGACGATGTGTAGGGTACTTTGTAATTTTATCCGAAAAAAGGATAAAAAGCCAAGAATCGTGGTGAAAATATGCAAAGTGATGGGTCATTTTCCAGTCATGTTGCAAATAAAACTGCAATTTTTCAAACTTTTAAAACTCATGAATAAATTTAACTAAATGATGAGTTAGCCAGTGGGTACTAAATATTTTGTAGTGTATATAACAGCATTTAGTTCAGATGACTAAATGAAAAACGGATAAACTAAAGTTTTAAAAACTGTTAAAAATTTAGTTTCTACTAGTTAAATGTACTAAATATTTTTCTCAGTGTCCGTTTGGACGAGTACTTCCGAGACAAACTATATTGTATTACATATCATATGACATTTCAGGTGATAATTCGTCCTTTAATACACCATATACGAAATACAAATTAATTCTGCACATTTTTATTACGAAACTGTAGGATCACGATTGTAAATACAGGCTGTTGCAGTTACATGGGAATAATTTTTTTTACAACATACATCTCACATATAAGATTACTTGTCAGTGCATCATATGATATATGGTGCGCATGCCACCATTGTATTAATTTTTCTTACTTCATAGCAAGTTTTTTGTGGTATCCATTCTTTCACTGGTTACAATGTTTCTTTGAAAAACAATAAGAATAGTTTTGAAACACAAGGTCTTAGTAAAAGAATATTTTTCTTACTATACCATATTATATATTTGGACTGCGTTGATAAATTTTCCAATTTGAGGTGTAAAACTCCGTAAATTTTCATGAGTCACCCCATGTATCAGATGGATGCGTAGGACAAAATAAAAACATAATTGTTTTGTTTGCAGTTTACTGTTCACTCTTTTTTAACCCGCTGACAGAGTATTCGGCACGATTGAAAAAAAAGGAAAAAGACTGAATACAATTCTGACATCAGAAGATTATATTTCAGTAATAGGTGACGCTGACTGCACTATTCTTCCAGGAGGGATAAATTGGCACTTGATGGATTGACGAATAGAGGCACAGAAAAATGTAAAGCTGACCAGTAATTTTCACTTCAAGATTTCAAAAGCAAAAAGAGTGATCATCAATAGAATTGCAAAAAAGAAGATTGTTAGTAGGTAGGCTAATACATCTCTTTCTGAAAACTTTTCTGGAAGATCGAAATCAATTTTGAAAAAGGAGTTTGTTTCCATACACATTCGAAAGTGGCCACAGAGTCAAAACAACCAAACTAATTGTATATTACGCACATGTATCGTAAGATATTGCATGTTATTTAAGTGTGTAATATGCGTCAGAAAAATGTAAAAAAAGTGTAATATAGCATTTTACGCACGGCACGACATAAAATATGTTACCAAATTATTACTGAAGCATTTTGGTAATTCATGAATGACGCTTGATGACCAAAAGTGGTATGTGTCAGTAATAGAACAGTTTGTAATACTAACAGGAATAGATATAATAGCAGTAATAGAATTTCCAATGAATCAGAATTTCCCACTGATGTTCTCTTCAGGAGTAAAAATGCAATATTAATCATTATTATTCTTATTATTATTGTATTTAAGTTTGATAAGGTATTAATTCATGCATATTATATCAATTTTATTACTACTTAATGGCTAAAACTTCATGTCGTAAATTTTGGAAATCAAAAGCCTTGAAGTCCAATCCAACTACCAAAATTATATGCGTTAAGTACATTTCGCTTCGTTTTTTAATACACGGTGTACTGATTTCTCACATATATCCCAAAGTTTCACTCTTACATTATGCAATTTATCTGTATATAGGTACGGTTCTAATACGTTTGAAATTTTAGCCACAATTAGTTTTTTACTATTTTCTCAAAACTCGATATGATGGACGAGGCAGGTTTTGGAACCCAGCTCCTTAAATATAGTCGAATCTGTCTGTTGCTGAAAACAAGCTCCTTCACTTGTATGGAACATTTTGCAAAAATCAATTCATACTATATCACATGACGTGCTACATAATATATCACATAACATACCATATGAGATGTTATATGGCATATCACATGGCATGTCAGATAACATGACGTATAACGTGTCAGATAGCACATCACATAACCTGTCATATGACATGTAGTATGAGACTATCTGACAAGTTATGTTATGTGAAATGCATAGCGTGAAAAAAATTTATTAACACGTGATTAATAACACAATGTTCTTATGGGCCTGCAACATAGTTTAACAAATTCCTTTAAAGAAAACAAATCCAAATTAGCGTTTTTATTTGTTTATTGTTAAAAAGAAACAATTTTCTGTCATTTATTGATAAATTTGGCTATGCCATTCGAAAGATGAGACTTTTTCACACAAGAATATGCATCGCAATATTTTTTCCATACTATTTATAATTGAAAGGCACGGGCTTGAAGTTAATGTTAAAATTTTAGCCATTTAAGCGTTAAAGGGTTAACTGCAAAATTATTTAAGAATAAAAATCGCGTAGGGTAATGTAATTACATAATCATAATTGTGTCATACATGGATCTAGAAGTATGTATTAAAGTATCCAACAGTAAGCGACATCGTTTTTTAGTTTTTATACAACAAAATAAAGCAGCCGTTTACTCTATTTTAAGATTTATCCGTCATCTCCACTACTACAGTTGCGCAGGGGATTACGAAATGTTTCTTTTCATCCCCTCATTAAGTGGCATAACCAGTATCATAGTAAGTTGAAAAAACTTGATATTTATGATGAGCACAGAGCTATGCCAGGGTTGGAATAGGGAAAAATGTATTATATATACATGTAACCTAGCCATCCAAAATTGATTCGTAGACATTGAAAATTTTTTAATACATATAGATCAATGTTTTACCCATAAAAATGTATTCTAATGCAATTTGACCGAAAATAGATTCAAAACATACGAAATGAATGCATTTGAATCTTTTCTGAATCAAGGTTTAATTTGAAAAAATTATGTTAATAAAAATAAAAGCCGTCTTTTAACGAGACCTCTGAATCTTTATGTATTGTAACGAGCTAAATCTGAATCTGGTTATCCCAAACATTTCAAAAAATTTCAAATAACTCGCACAAAAAGCGAAAAATCACATTAATATTTGTCCGAGGAAATTGGAAAACAATTTTTCTTAATGTCTATACTTGATCAAGCTCAAAATGTTTTTATCTAAAGTTTCTCGTAAACATTAATGTTTTTTTTTCGGATCTTCAGATTGAGATTCAACTCGTCAAAATACATAACGATTAATATGTGTCGCTAAAAGTACATACCACTTTTGTTTTGTATTGTAGGCATGTTCACGGAATTTAAAAAACCATAAGTAAGTTTCACCCTGGTCCACTGGTATATTGATGAACAATTTTGTACCAAGGATTCAAAGAGATAGCTTATGGACTTCATAAATATATCGATATATCTGCTAATATAGATTATTTATAAATACTTTCTGGTATTATTATATAAGAAATACCAAATTTGTGACTGTTGAATGAACCTACAAGTCGTAAAAGTATCTTAAATGAATAATTTTACTTACAAACGGAAATTTGATTTTTGAGAGTGCATAAACTACTTAAAACCCGTTATAACCCATTTCAGTTTCACTCTATTTGTCTCTACATTTCAGCAATGGAGATTTTCACGACCTGTTCTTAAGGGTGGTTCTACCGGTATTCTATAGTTAGCTGACCTGTTCATTTTTCTTCAAATACTTCAAATGCGTACAAAACATAAATATCTAACGGAATTTTCATGATTTAAAGCTTACCTGTACTTGATCATCCGATAAATTCGAAAGACGAAAAACATTTGAAAAACATTACAACGTATCAAAACAATTAAGAACGTTTAATTTTGTATTAAAATTTATTGATTTCATTAAAAAGTGGAAACAAATCGAACGCAAGCTGAAAATTACTAAAAATGTTGCACGCAATCTCGTTTATTGGTAGAGTTATCCTTGTCATTATTTCGACTACACGAATAATTATACCGTAGACAGTTAGTAGATTTTACTATTTTCTTCTCTCAGTGTTACGAAATTTACTCGCACCCGGTAAAGCCAATTATGACATTTCGCTAATAAGGTCAGGCTTTGTAAGAATATACATTTCTTGTTTTTTTGCCTTATTGTCATTATCTTCAAATCAGTAAGTAAACATAGTTCAAAGAGCATGTTTACCGCGTGTATTTCGGGCAACTTAATTCGACCTTGTGAAACGCATGAAAATGGACCACAGGAACGATCGGAGGTTTAAAATTATATGTGTTTTATTCCATTAAACAGAAACGGATCTTAAATTTTAAGATATTTCGTTTTTAAGACGCCTAAATAAATGCACATTCCTAAGGGACACTTCTCAGAGTCTTAGTGTTTTCATTACACCTATAAGACACCAGATTTTCCAGCATACGAAAATCGATTGAAAAGTATTCTTAATAATTGTGTGTTCGTTGTTTTAATTCACCTTTTGAACTTGTTCCAATCTTTCTATTTGTCTATCTATTCCGAAGTATTTTAGATATTTGCAGATATATTGTGTAAATGTACTTTGTAGATGTACGTGAATAGTATATAATATATGTAATATATAATATAAAATATAAAAAAAAAAACTAATTCTGAACACCCAATGCACACTTAAAATTAACCACTTCACTGGTAACATATATGTACAAAAAAAGTGCCACAAAAGTGATGTATCATATATAATAACTTCCACAGTTTTCAATGAATTTACATGAAATTTGGCATATTATAGGTTTTTAAGTCGCTGAATCCGAAGTTGATGTCATATTTTCATAAATTAATTTAACGGATTCAATGTGGTGGCTTCAAGTTCTCCGTTTTTGAAGCCAATTTTTTTTTGGTTACCAGTGAAGCAGTTAATGAAAAAGATAGGTTATGTATGAAGTATTAGTCAATTTCTAGGCGCTGGATAACGTTTTGACTATAATTATATACAGGCTTGTGGAAACACTAGGTCATTATATATAAGCGAAATGTCAGTTCCAAAATGGAGATCCAATTATTTCTTTAAAATTATCTTGAACTAAGATATAATGAAAACTCGCAGTGGATATATTCATAAACATTCGTGAATCATTCTCCAGTGATTGAAAGAGTGAATTTAGAAGAATTCTAAATAATTCAAAATCTGAATCCATTTGAATCTATTTTCGTTTGCTTGGCCCCTACAATTCTCTTTGATATTCGTAATTGTAATTTTTAAAAGAATGGCAGTTTTACCAGTGTCTGCTTTCTCACAATTTTTGCATGAAATCTGATAGATTACGTTAGACGGTTTTCCTCTATACTTTGTTTTTTTAACGGTATTATCTCTCCGATAATAGTGTTTAGCGGTTTGTGTACAACTCTAATTCTTCCTTTTTTTGAACAATTTGACAATGCCTGTATATATGTCACATTTGTTATAACTTGAAGGAAACTAGCTTGCTTGAGTCGACTAACAACAATTCGATTAAATTCGCTAGCGGAACCAAAATGATAGCTCTGACTTACAAATGAATATATAGATATCTCGGTTTCACATCGTATGAAATCAGTAATTCCAAACATTCCAAAGAATTCGTGGCCCTGAAAAGGGCCGATTGTTTGATGAAATTGTCGAGGTGATGACTTAACCTCCGAAACCATAGAGAGTGCGTCCCTGTCTCTTGAGGGCATAGACGACGTCCATGGCAGTGACCGTTTTCCTCTTGGCATGCTCGGTGTAGGTTACGGCATCCCGGATGACGTTTTCAAGAAAGACCTTGAGGACACCTCGGGTTTCTTCGTAGATCAAGCCAGAAATACGCTTGACACCACCTCGACGAGCCAAACGACGGATGGCAGGTTTGGTGATTCCCTGGATGTTATCCCGAAGAACTTTGCGATGACGCTTGGCGCCTCCTTTTCCCAAACCTTTTCCTCCCTTTCCTCGGCCAGTCATTTTGATTCAAGTTGATTTAAACTGTCCGATGAACAAAGTCGAACTGATGACTGTCCGGTTTTTGATCGTCGTTTTATAGCCCAAGAGCATTGCTGGGCTCCCCTCCTTTTCCAGTCCGAGGAATCCGACAGAATAACGGGGACGTGGTGGCACTATAAAAGCCTGCTCCGAGCTACCCCAATCTATTCGAGTTTTGACTTTTGTCTCGTACTAATCGACATGGCCCGTACTAAGCAAACCGCCCGTAAATCCACCGGAGGAAAGGCTCCTCGTAAGCAGCTGGCCACCAAGGCTGCCAGGAAGAGTGCGCCAGCTACTGGTGGAGTGAAGAAGCCTCATCGTTACAGGCCTGGAACTGTTGCCCTTCGTGAAATTCGTCGTTACCAAAAAAGCACTGAGCTTTTGATCCGCAAGTTGCCCTTCCAACGGCTGGTTCGTGAAATCGCTCAGGATTTCAAAACCGATTTGCGTTTCCAGAGTTCAGCTGTCATGGCCCTCCAGGAGGCAAGCGAGGCCTACCTCGTCGGTCTTTTCGAAGACACCAACCTTTGCGCCATCCACGCCAAACGTGTCACCATCATGCCAAAGGATATCCAGCTGGCTAGACGTATTCGGGGAGAACGCGCTTAAGCACATATCTTGGTAACATAATCATCGGCCCTTTTCAGGGCCACTACTTATTTATACAAGGAATTTTATATCATTATCAAACAATATTTCATACCCTACATTATTATAAATAAAAAAGAACAATTTAATATTTCTGGATGGCGTAATGAACCATTGGAGTTGGATTGCAAATAAATCGTTCTGAATAACAGTTTTTTAAAATTCAAATTTTGTTCTTGCAAATTACTTATTTGGGACTCCAAAATCTAAGAGATTACTCCAGAGAAACATGTGTAAATGTCGCATTTTCGAATTGTAATCAACGTCTCCCGGTCATCAAGAGAACTACTAAAAACCAATTAACCCTTTGAGTCACGGTAGTAACCCACGTTACTACCTCGATTTCTTTGAATTTTAATTATTTACGTTCAAGTTAACGTATTCCGATCGTTCTTTTTGCTATTTTCTGTTACCTTAGTACTTAAAGAACATATCCACATGACTAAAAATACATAATTGTTTATTGTTTACTTTATATAAATAAACAAACACAAAAAAATCATGTTTTTTTGGAAAGAATTCATTTTTGACGCTATTTTGAAAGATAATGACTTGAAGTTCGGGGTATATAGGTTTTTGGGGTCGCTGATTACGAATCCTGTGTCAGATTTACAAAATTCAAAATGGCGGATTCAATATGGCGGTCAGAAACATGTAAAAAATCGCCAATTTTGATGAAAATGTGTATTAGGGGGTTTTCGGGGTCGCTGATTGCGAATCCGATGTCAGCTTTACGAAATTTAAAATGACGGATCCAAGATGGCTGATTCAAGATGGCGGTGATCGAGATGTAAAAAAGCGCGAATTGTGGTGAAAATGCGTATTTGGGGATTTCCGAAGCCGATAATTACGAATCCAATATCAGCTTTACGAAATTCAAAATGGCTGTGAGCAAGATCGGAAGAGGCAATCGGACATCAAATTCGTAATGTGTGACCCCACACATCCTCCAAATGACATTTCTATCATTATCATAGCAGATTCACAATTGTACAGAATGTAACATCGAAATCGTTATCAGCGTCCCTGAACATCCCCTAATACGCATTTTCATCAAAATTCTCGGTTTTTATAACTCGGTGACGTCCATATTCAATCCGCCATTTTGAATTTCGTCAATCTGACATCGGATTCATAATCAGCAACCTTGAAAACCCCCGATTAGCAAATTTTGTCCCAATCGAATTATATTTTAAATTTTTGTCCGCCATATTGGTTCCGCCATCTTGAATTTAGAAAAACGAACCTCGGATTCGTAATCAGCTACCTTGAAAACCCCCGAGTAGCAATTTTTGTCCCAATCGAATTATATTTTAAATTTTTGTCCGCCACATTGGATCCGCCATCTTGAATTTCGAAAAACTAACCTCGGATTCGTAATCGGCGACCTCAAAAACCTCCGAGTAACAAATTTCAGCTAAATTCGATAAAAGGAAAAATATGTCACTCAAAGGGTTAAAAACCGATTCACTTGAAATTTTGAATACATTGTTAAATATACATAGAAACTTTTTTTATTAGGAACTTTCGAAATATTTTTAGGCTTAATTTTTACTTTTTACTATAGATATCCTCCATTTTGTCAGAAATGCATATATTGAAAACATCCTACGTACTGCTCTATCTACTATTATGTACATGCAAATACATTAACAAACTCATAATAATAAAAAAATACTGAAGTTGGATGCCTCAAAAATATAGATGCCATATCGCAACCACCGCTCAACCACCAGTTTCCAGTGATTTATTCCGAAAAAAATATCCTTTCTAGTTTCAGACATATGATTTAAATATCCTTTATAAAAAAATAGATTTATATAATAGTTTCCCTGAAAATTATCCCAATAAAAGCTTATTTTTTACCCCCTACTGTGATCGTTTGATAAGGAATACTAATTATAATTTGAGGGGTATTATATATTAATTTATAATATTAATATATTAATAATTAGTTAGTTTTATTATTAATATTAATAATAATTAAATAGTTTGTGTTAATAATATCGAGTGCAATTGGCTTCACATTGCATTTACTCTGATTTCCTCTACCGGTATTACAATTATTTGATATTGATCGTGCACCAAATATTAAGGATATATGAGAAAACTTTTACTGTAGGTTTAATTAAATTTAAATTAAAAAAAAAATTTTATATAAATCCGATCATAAAATCCACGTGCAAATTCAGCACTTTCGGTCGTTAAATGGTTAAGTCAGAAACTTATTTGTGAACACATTTTAATACACTACTACTATGAGAAAATTACTTGACAGCTGTTCACTAACTCCCCAGAATTGTAGGTTAGGATTCCAAGTGTTTTATGCATTGGAAATTTCTTGGTGTTATCAAATAATTCCCTATTTTCTATGAATTTAAATTCTTATTTAACATTTTCTTATTTCGAATATATTCAAATAAATGTTCTTTACCGAAATCTTACATAACCTCGCGTAGAATCGTACTGAATAACGAAGGCCAACAAAATTTGTAACCCGAAACCGAACTATATATTTCCGAAGGTTTTAGTCGCCTTAAATCCAAATTTTGCGGCAGAATTATTCCCGTCAATATTTTGAGATATCTTAACCTAAAAGAGCAAAAATCCCAGGTTTTTACCATTTTCAATAGGCTGTTGTGGCGGAACAAAACATTCGTTCGCAATCTGGCAAAATTCAGATTAAAGTGCGTGTATTCATGAGGTTTAAAGTGTTTCTTTAGTCATTAGTTTAGTCATTCCAATACGATTTTTTCCATCGAGTTATCGATGTCTTTGTGAAGATATAAATATGATTTTCATACATTTAGTGAATGTGCATTATATGCAAATAATCAACAAAATGAGGGTGATCTTCTTGCTCAGAATTGTTCTATCACGCCAAGATTTTGATACATACTAACATAAAAGTGTACAAAATTACATCACCCATTTTTTGTTTTTGAGGTGGAACAAAATTTTTGTTCGCAATTTGGAAAAAAAGCAGATTAAAATGCATTGATCAGAAACCTGAGTATACTTTTCCCAAGGTCTTTGATTGGGTCCGCCAGCTTTACTTTGAAAGTCGGGGCATAAATGATTCAAAAATCATAAAGATACTGAAAAGTCGATGACTATATTGGGCAGGCATATTGAATGTATTAACACTAACATCAGTCAGTGACCCCAAAACTCCCTGAAAATGAATTTTGTTGAAACAGAATTAACTCAAAATGTATTCAACAGGTTTACTGCTATTTTGTAAAACGTAATTTCTTTCTATTCACCAACATTTTAATACGATTATAAAAAAACTATCAGGATAGATTTCTTTAGCTGACACGTTAGGTGCATATTAATATCACATTTAAGTTAACAGAAATACAATTGAGCGAATGTTATGAGAAACAATAGAAACCGAGAGTAAAATCAAGTTTTTAACACATTTTTGCAAAGAAAATTGAAAATTATTGAAAATATTGAGAGATATTTTCCATGCAACAAAATTATAACGGTTATCTGTAAACTATGAACCAATTGAACGACAAATACCTATTTTGGAAAATATGAATACTGTTCCAAATAGTGACTTCATTGTATCAAATTTTTAATTTCCATACGTAACAAGTTTTGCTTTGCTACAAGGGCCGATTGACAATTGGTGTACTTCAATTTTTGCACATTTTATCAGAAAATTACAATTTTTGTAAAAATGTCTCATTGCCAGTCTATAGTGCGATCTCCAAATAGTTAAATCCAAGTATTTGAGTGGATTTTTTCTTATTTATTGCATACGACAAATAAATGCTGCAAGCGAGATAAACATGTAGTGCATTTGATCGCTAATAGATTAAAACTTACTTACCATAACGCGATTTTTATACTTTTCTTTTTAGTATTGAACAGACGCGATAAAGACTTCTTTGTGCGATATTTTGTGCTATTAAAAAGCAAGAGTTTAATAAAAATACAAACACAATACTTCGAATGATGAGTGTCTAGTTTATAAATATTTTGTGGCCCTGAAAAGGGCCGATTAAAATCTGATATTACTCGAATTTATTTGGAGCTGGTGTATTTGGTGACAGCCTTGGTGCCTTCACTGACAGCGTGTTTGGCAAGTTCACCAGGAAGGAGAAGCCTGACAGCAGTTTGGATTTCCCGAGATGTGATGGTCGATCTCTTGTTGTAATGTGCCAAACGGGAAGATTCTGCAGCGATACGTTCGAAAACATCGTTGACGAAGCTGTTCATGATGCTCATGGCCTTGCTGGAAACTCCAGTGTCAGGATGGACCTGCTTCAAGACTTTGTAGATATAGATGGCATAACTTTCCTTCCTTTTCTTATGCTTCTTCTTCTTGTCACCTTTCGTGATGTTCTTCTGGGCCTTTCCGGCTTTCTTGACTGCTTTTCCTGATGCTTTTGGAGGCATGGTTTAGCTGGACGAAGATCGTTGAACGAGAAACGAAAGTCGAATGCTTACTATTAAACCGAGGTCCTTTTTATATGCGAACAGAGTGCTGAGCCGCACCAATTATAAAAAACTTTGTTCCCCCTGCGTGACATCTGCTCCTTTTCAACGACGAGTATAATAGCATCGGGGACCCCTCGAAAGAACCAGAAGGTATAAATACAGGGACACCTGGTTTTAGCTTCATTCGTTCTTTGAGTTTTGCTCAGAGTTGTTCCTATTTCTCCTGCAAAATGTCTGGTCGTGGTAAAGGTGCTGGCAAAGCAAAGGGAAAGTCAAAGACCCGTTCGTCCCGAGCAGGTCTCCAATTCCCTGTGGGACGTATCCATCGTCTCCTCCGTAAAGGAAACTACGCCGAACGAGTAGGTGCCGGAGCTCCTGTTTACTTGGCAGCTGTCATGGAATACTTGGCCGCTGAAGTTCTGGAATTGGCAGGAAATGCCGCTCGTGACAACAAGAAGACAAGAATCATCCCTCGTCACTTGCAACTCGCCATCCGCAATGACGAGGAATTGAACAAACTCTTGTCCGGTGTGACAATTGCCCAAGGTGGTGTACTGCCCAATATCCAGGCTGTCCTCCTCCCCAAGAAAACCGAAAAGAAAGCTTAAATCGGTACAACTCCGATACAAAAATCGGCCCTTTTCAGGGCCACTACAAATGTTTACGCGTTAAGGATCAAACATTCATGTTCCAGTGATTTTAGTTGATATTTAGCAAATTATTTTTTCTTTCCGCATATTCAATTATTTAAATTAAGTGACTATGCTATGATGTGCTATATACCGTGTTCATTGATATGCAAAGTATAAAAAGGCAAACATTCTATATTGGTATATGCAAAAACTGGAGAAAAGTAGATTCATTTCATTGCATTACAAGGCTCAAGACTAAATTATGTCATTTTAGAGATCATTTCAGTGTTTGAACCTTCAGTTTTTTCCTGACGATACATTTCGAGTTCTTTACTTGTTTTATATTCCTAATACTCGATAAATAGCACAGGAAAAGTAGCGTTTATTTTTGGGTTTACAAGGAACAAAACGCCATAAAACTGGTTTTTGGTATACATGCTCCGTTTCGCGTTGCTTTGAAGATACTTGCCATCCATACAGTGCCGGAGTTTCGAGTGATGATGATAGAAAAGGTGAATGCATTTAACTCGAAAATTATTGGTTTTAGATAAAAACTCATTGTACTTATTGCAAAATTATTATGAGTAATAAAAATATCTACAATAATTACTGTTGCCTGTTAACTCTCCATTAGCACCATATCTAAAGGTTGAAATAAAAACCTGGTCATCCTAAATAAATAAAATAATATCGTCATATTTCAATAAATTTCCATAATCACATACAGAGGTATTACTGTCTATGAAATTGATAAAATGAAAATAAAGTAAAGAATTTTGATAACCTACTTCTATTTATTAGAAATGGTCTAATTATCTGTTACTAGTCAATTTTTAGCGAAATGGTGGAGGATCTTTGAAAAGTGCACCAAAATTTAAATAACAATCACAATGCCTTATAATTTCATACACATTCTTTCTTTTAAATAGGTGTATTAGAATTTATTGTAAGCTGATGCAAAATGTAGGGTCTTAAATAATTCGCTCTTTTATTTTACATCTTCAAAAATAAGTAGTAACAGAGTTAAGTAATTTATTAATTTGCAATTACTCTAGATCTTGCATATTAATTGTTGGTTAAAGCTGTGATACATAACAATAAATACACTTATAACCAATCATAAGCCGTCTCGCATTAAGCCGTCGTAGCTCTCACAGCACGTCCGAATACTCAGCCTAAGGAATGACTAATTTACATTTTTGTGTTGTGGAGTTGCTTTTTCAAATTCCTTTTTATAGATATATACGAATATATGTATATTTAAATTTGTCGTTAAAATTTTGTACGTCTAAAACAAATGTAAGTGAAATGTTAAAGAAATGTTGGAAAAGTCGAATTGGTCCTCAATTTGGACATAACTCCAGACAAGGTTATAAAGTAATTTTGAAAATAAATTGGAGGAGATATCAGTAGGATGAATTGTATCATTTTTCATTCATTTTGCTGTTCAGCATATAGTTTTATATTTCTTTATTTTGACACATTATATTAAAAATAATATAGTAATTATGTATCTAGTCTTTTTTGCATATTATAATAAAATCACTTAACTCCTTACATTAAACAAGGCCGAAAATACATTATCGAAAAGTACAATATATCTAGTGACATAAAAATTAGATGTTGTATCGATTATTTTTCTACAAGTTTGATACATTTCATTAAATTTACACTTTGGTAAATGAATATATATTTAAGAACTTTTAAATATATAGAGTTGTCCACTATTTATGCTACTAAGTCGGAATTATCAAGATTATTATATTTTACGAGGCTATGTTTCTTAATGCATATGTATGATATATACACGATATTTTCACGTTTTGCCGTAAGAATGACTATTCCGAAAAAGTTTTATTTTTTGTCGCTTAAGTTTTATATAAACCAATCGTTTCCATTAGCTTAGGACATCCTAATCGCGATTCACGAACTTTATTTTTACGAAAGAACAGTATTAAAAAAATATTAAAAAGCATGTTTTAACTATACATTGGAACGTCAGATGATAATATTTTCGAAAACTGTTATAGAGTCTTTTTTTCTGTAGAAGAGATGATTTTGTTAAAGATCCATTTAACTTCTAAGGCAAATGAGTATGCACAAAAATGAACGGCGCAGAATTTTTCTTTCTTTTTGTAGGTGTAAAATCATAAAAAAGTAAGTTTAGATAGCGTTCATGACAAATTCATTTTCATTTTTTGTTAAGTTAAATGTTAAAAGTTCTAGGGATATACCCAAATGCGTTATCAATAAAGAATATAAATATATCGCCTCCCTATTCAAATTTCCTAAGTAGAATAATCCTGAAGTTTATAATATATAAATATTTGCTACTTGCAAATTTTATATGTTATACAAGACATAAGAAATTGTGGTAAAAAATATGTGTTCCTATTTAATAATGAAGTAAATTCGACCTTAAATGCCATTAAAGCATGCAGCAGCTGCTAATCAGTCCAAAGCTAACTAATGAGCGAATAATGAGCGATACCGGGTTAATGAAAATCTGAATCGTAAATAAAAAATTACTATCGACTATCAATTATACTTTAATTTCCATCGTTCTCTGTAAAATACTATTAAATCTCGTCCGCATTTCATGACATAAGATTTTAATGACATTTTTCTTCGATATTTGTGCATCTACGCTTATTAATAGTCAATCTTCCTCGATTAATATTACTGCGATCTTAAATTAAATTACACGGAAAAAATCATAAATAGAATTTGCCGAACTTAGTTAAGTAAAATTTACCGAGTTTTATTTAAAAGCAAAATTTATTGAAGAATATAAATAAATAGTATTGCAGCCCTTAAGTAATACGTTTTTAAATGATGTTTAATCCTGGATTAGCGAAAAACTAGGCTAGATAATCTATGACAACACTCGCAAGAATATTGACACCAGTTATATTAAATATTAAAATTATGTGAATTGGGTTATTTGGATTAGATTTCAATACCTCATCGGTGTTAATCAAGCATTTAACAGAAAATTCCAGATAAACTGCAGAAAATTAAGATTGTTCTCTTAATTATTTTTATTGACAACGGTTATTCAACTTTTTCTGTTATTATAATTTTTAACTCGAATGGAAATTATTAGAAATTTCTATTTCTGTGATGAAATTACATAGTCGTATCATGTCTGATCTGCTGCATTTGTATGAAACAAACAGCGGGTTAAGATACAGAATCAATAAACGCGAACCTGCAATATCCATCAAACTTAGTAGCTAACTGAAAAATATAAATAATAAATTATCGAATTAACCAGGTTTCTTAACTACAAAAGTAAGGTTACGTATAGTTGCTATAACAATATATTATTATAATTTATCAGTTCTGTATTGAGTATGACATCATTTACTAATAAAAATGTATCTCTGTTACTAGTTTAACCCTTATTTAGCCAAAATGAGAGAAACAGGTACGTCAACATCAGCTCAGTTTTTACAGTAGAAAGAATTTTTTTAATTTTTGGAAAATATGTTTCCGACTATTTTGAGGTATGCTCTATCGATTCCCGTCGACCAAATGGCAAAATTGTATTTTTTCATACATATATTTCCCTACAAAAGTCTAACGATTAATAATTTTCAAATAATTTAAGCTAAGATCGCAATAATATTAATCAAGAACTGTCTAATAACGCAAAAGCTCAGGTGGTTCGGATTCCACCTTCATAAACTGTTGGTCCCGTCGCGATTTAGTCCGATATGGGTTGACTAGAGTCGACGTAAAATAATATAAAAACAAATTAATGAAGGATGATTAACAATTAATATGCGTAGATGCGCACGAAAAGAATATAATACGAATATAATGAAGAAAAACATTAAAACCATCATTATGAAATGCGGACGAGCGTTAATAGTATTTTACAGAGAACGATGGATATTAAAATGTAATTGATAGTCGATAGTAATTTTTTATCTATGATTCAGATACTATTAACTCGTAATCAGTCATTATGAACCCATTAGCCGACTACTATATATTTTGGATGTATTTTCCACAGAGTATTATTCTGTTGTCGATCGGTACGCTAGAACATCCCCATAATGGTTGTCCCGAATGAAGAGAGAATTGGAGTTGGCTTTGAGGCACCTCCATGGACGCCAAAGTTTGTTGAGGGAGAAGGCAGCGATTGCACGGTGGATCCCGCAATCAGGAAACGTTTTCAGCAGGAGAGACGACGGGCGCATTTGCGTGAAAACCCCGTAATCCAGGCGACAGCAGCAGCGTTACACCGGGCTGCCAATGCCAATGCCAATGCGGCACCTCCTGGCCAACGGCAATAACAAGTGCCATTGGCTGTTGATGGCAGCAATGACAGTGTCCAAACGGCCCTTTTCAGGGCCACAAACTTGTATAACAATGGAAAAACTCATCCAGTAGATAATTTTGACTTGACATGTTGTTGACGGCTGTATCGAAGAGTAGCACACAAAACCATGTTTTTGATGAAACTAAACACATCACCATATGTGATGCGAAAACTACTTTTATAATTTCCCATGAAAATTACCACGTCCAGCTGTTTTTTTGTAAAAATAAAGTTCCTGCATCGCGATTAGGATGTCCAAAACTGCTGGAACCGTTTGGTTTATATAAAAATTAAATGACAAAAAATACAACTATTTTGGAAAAGTCGTTCTTAATTAAGGTCCATTTATAATATGTTCACTGATTTATCTACGCTTATTATGCATCTTTCGATGACCTAAATCTTATTCTCTTTTATAAGGAAGTCCGAAAATGAAGAGAACTAGGTTTAGTTTAGTGATGCATTAAACAATTTCTAAATTAAACGTTGTTCAGGTCACTAAGGAAATGTCAACTTTTAGTTTTTTGCGTAGTATATCATCAATATTATTATATATCTTCATTTACTTATGAAAAATGTCATAGCGCTTATGTGACACCTAAACGTAACGCTCCACATGCTTAACTAATTTTAAAGCACAACAACTTTCTCTAATACGAGGAAAACATTATTCGTTTTTATACGTGAAGTACACGGCAAAACGCTTAAAATATCGCGTACATCTCATGCATATGCATTAAGAAACATAGCCTCGTATGTTTAACGCATAATATAATATTCTTGATAATTCCGACTTCATAGCATAAATAGTGGACAACTCTTTATATTTAATAGTCCTCGAATATATTCATTTCCCAAACGTTTCCCAACCCAAACCACGTGCAGGCGGAAGAGTCTTTTTTTTTTATTTTTTTATTTATTTTTTTGTACCGTTATTAACATTATACAAAATGTAACAAATATGTAATAAAAAAAAAATAAAAAAAAGACTCTTGCTTCCACCTCCCCGTGGTTTGAGTTGAAAAACGGCTAACGGACAGAAACAACTAATTTTTTTTTCACAAAACCCCCGTATACGCATTTTACCGCGATTTTGAAGCATTTTATTGAATTTCAGTTCACCATATTGGATCCACCATCTTGAATTTTAAAAACCTAACCTCAAATTGCTGATCAGCAACTTTGAAAAGCCCTGGACCTCCGTTTTAGGGAAAATAATATCACTAGAGATGCGAATTTCATCAATAATGTTCATAATTGATAGAATAATGTTTATTTTTTCGAGATATTGACGTTTTGAAGAGGTTAGGTTGATTCAGGGCAAAACAAAAAAATTACTAGTTGAATTTTATATATTTTGTGCAATTTTGGTTGCAGAAAGGCATCGATATGGCAACATTATTGATACGAACAAAAATTCACAATAAACGAAACACACGAAATTTTGTTCATTTTTTTTTTAAATGCGCCATATTGGTGTTTAAAGCAATTTTAATTCAATTTTGACCATGCCAATCGAAAGAGCATACTCGAAAATGGTAGTGTTGGTCACTTTCAAGTCAATATTAATCTTATTTCCTGTTGAGAATGAAGGCTGAAAGTCAACGTAAATATGTGCGTCTCCCGTCCTTAATTGGTTAAATTAAAACTGTATCCAAAACAATTCCATATATCAGTTTTATCATCACCATTGAAAAGATTGAAAATTCTCGTCTTTATTATATGACCAGCTAAAATAGGTTCACCAGTTGTTAACGATCGTGATTAGGGGTCCGGGTATCGCGCTCTGTAATTTTTCATTTTATCAGATAAAATATTTGTGCTGGGTCTTAAAAGGGTAGTCGCGAATACTACGTTCAGAGCATGTGGTGAAAAGGATCACTGATGTCTAGGTCTAGGTCTTCCGCTCCATAGTTTATCTCATTAGCCCAAATATCTCCACAAGGTATTTAAATCTTTGCGGTTGCAGTTGGAGGTAATTTCAAGGTCAAATAATCTACTCGGATTTGTATTGGATATGTATTAGAGATAACTGTAAACAAGGGCACTACACAAGTATGTTACGCAATGGGAAGTCTAGGATTCATGTAAACGAAACATTATAACAAGCAAAACGTGTCCAAGAAATTCTAAGCATATGTATGTTCTTAATTTACATGAAGTTTACACTTTCAAAAATAAGATAATACACATGGTATTTTTTATCAACGATTGTATATTAGCAAACTTAAGTGAAATCCCCTAAAAAACACTTCTTGTAAAAAAACTCGCTTAAAAAAAAAGTTAAAAAAAAAATTCTTATTAGTAAAATATAATTACCACAAAAAATGATATCAGAAATAAATTATGTGCAATTATAAGGCTATAATCTTATTCTACAAAAAGCATTCACAAAAAATATGTTCAAAATGGTCAAGGTAAAAGAATATTATAACAAAAAATGCGAGATGAAGAGATAGATATAAAGAATTTCGATATCGTACTTACTTGTAGTTATTAGAAACGGTCTAAGTGTCTGTTACTAGTCAATTTTTAGCGAAATGGTGGGGATCGTCGAAAAGTGCACCAAATTAAAATAATAATCACAATACCCTGTAATTTCATGTACAGACTTTATTTTAAATAGGTATATTAGAATTTATTGCAGGCTGATGCAAAATGTAGTCTCTTAAATAATTCGCTCTTTTACATCTACAAAAATAAGTAGTAACAGATAATCCTATTTTGTATGAAAATTCTAGATTATAGGGACTTACAAGTACTCTAGATGTTTCATATTAATTGTTGGTGATAGCTGTGATACATAACAATAAATACATTTATGACAAATCATAGAAGTTTCAGAATCAGGTTGGGACATGTTTGTCAGGTTTTCTCCTCCCGCAGCTTATTTTTGTAAAAATTAAGTAGTAACCTCCCGAGCAGAAATTTGTGCAGGCCCTGATCAGGGTGTAACGCTTTTGATCAGCCCCTGATCAGGGCCGTAATAAATTTCTACTCGGGATTCGATATATTAGACGAATCACGTTACTCAATTTCGAAAATATTTTGACATTTATTAGATAACGATATACTGGGAATGTATGATAATCTATACCGAAAACATTCGGTCTCTATATATTCAGCAACGCTTCGCAAAACGTGACCCCAATCCACCAAAATGTTATTTGCAGTAAAAAAATTCTATGATTTAAATAAAATGAAACTATTTGTTATTTTGTTATTCAAGAGAATTCAAGAAAAATATCACGTTTTATTCCTTTTCTAACTCCGTTATACTAGTGGATAATGAAAGGCTGTAAAAAAGATTATCAGCGGTTAAAAAAATACGGAAATAAACAATAATTATGAAATGAAAAAATTAGAAAGTAAAAAAATCCAGAAAAATGAATTTTTCCTAATATAATTTTCCATGCTCTAAGGGAACTTCTGTTACCCACTGTACTTTACATTTATTAACAGATTATCTTTATATTACTATAAATCAATTTTTAGTTCTGTGTCAAGACAGTCTACTTTTAGATACTAAAAACTGCTAAATTCCCGACATTATTAAACAATAAAAGAATATTACGATAAGAATGAATATAATGGTACTGTTTAAATTCTATTTGTAAACAGTTTCTATCCAAACATATAGAAAGCATTACATTACTATGCCGGAAATGTAAAGCACGCCCAATATGTTCAAGTAAATTAACAAATGTAAAATCTAAGAAAGGCATAAACTTATCGATACTCCTTTTCAATCAGTGTGTTGAGACTGCAAATATGTTCAATTATAATGACGAAATAGGTTTTTTTTTCTTATTGAAAATTATCAAAACATTAACATCTCATGTTCACACGAGAGACACATGTAAGAAAATCTTGTTTCACATTGCCGCAATAAATAAAATAACCATTTTAGTAGAATTTGTTTTTTATTTTATAAAATGGGTGTTTTTATTACGGGTAGTCTATGTCTTCCATCGTTTCCCAATGCGGTAATAGCTTTCAAATGACTTTCAGAATCTCACATTATCATAATTAGTAGTAGTATAAGTAATTTCTTAGCCCACATGGTAAATAAAAAGGATTCAATTACGGTTGAGTATACACTAAACAAAATTTATATTCAAAAGTTTGTTGTGCACAAAACGAGGAAAAGTTTATATCTAATATATTTGTAATTTTACCTTGTATTATAACAATGCGTCGCTTCTACCTGTGAATTTTTAAAGTAAAATGTTAAAAGTACTGGGTATATGTATACCCATATGCGTTATCAATAAAGAATATAAATATAAGCCCCTTCGTATTCCAATTTCCTAGGTACATGAATTATATGATATATAAATATATGCTAATTGCAAATTTTTTATGTTATACAAGACATAATAAATTGTGGTAAAAAATATATGTTCCTATTTAATAATGAAGTAAATTCGACCTTAAATGCCATTAAAGCATGCAGCTGCTGCTAATCAGTCCAAAGCTAACTAATGAGCGAATAATAAGCGATACCGGGTTAAGGAAAATCTGAATCATAAATAAAAAATTACTATCGACTAACAATCACAATTTAATTTCCGTCGTTCTCTGTAAAATACTATTAAAGCTCGTCCGCATTTCATGACGTAAGGTTTTAATGTTTTCTTCATTATAATCGTATTATATTCTTTCTGTGCGCACCTACGCTTATTAATTGTTAATCATCCTTGATTAATATTAGTGCGATCTTAAATTAAATTGGTTAAAAATTATTAATCATTATACTTTTATAGGGTAATGTAGCTATGGCTTAAGCTTAGTTTAGTTTAGTTTATTTAGTTAATTAAATTTTACTAAAATTCGTACAGTTTTACATCACATTCTTTGCACAGCTATCGGTACAAAAGTATGAAAACCGCATGTACACCTTGCATATCTTTTTACTGTTCCGCCAATATCATGGCAAGCATTTTTGCGATCAGAAATGGTAGAGAAATGACATTCAGCCTGGACACGAAAACCGATTCGGTGGTAACTTAAGTTAGCAGAATTGTTGTTCTTATATTGCGCTGCCGCACTGTCAGAAAAATAATTGATTTTATTAATTTGAGTTTCGACATATTTTTCCAAAAGTCAATTAATCAGCTTTTTCAAATAGGTGGACAGCAACACTATAAAGTTTTAGAAATGGATCGATCATTGCATGGCCATTATTCCAGAGAGAACTTTGTATAACAGCAACTATAAGTAACGTTACTTTTATAGTTAAGAAACCTGGTTAACTCGATAATTTATCACTTCTGTATTGAGCAGGATATTATTTACTAATGCAACTGTATCTCTGTTACCAGTTTAACAAGAACTCCTTGTTATTTCAAAAATTTGCTATGCTACACTTATCTCATTCAGAATGTTATACAAAATCGTCACTTGAATAATAGTTAAGCAATGATCGATCCATTTCTTATGTACCGAACATCATGAGATGAAAGTAATGTACAGAAACTTAAGTTACCACCGAATCGCGTACAGGCCGAATGTCATTTATCTGCCAATTCTCATGGCAAAAAGATATGCAAGGTGTAAAGGTACATCCGATTTTCATTCTTTTCTTCCAATTTTCATTCAACTGTATCTTGGTTAGATGATTCGCCCTCCCAAATATTTTCATTAATATGAAAAACTAAATGTAGTATTTTCTCAAGCGTTTGTATCTTCGTTATTATGACTTTTCGAAAAAATATATAGACACCAAAGTGACCTAGAATATATTTCTGAAAAATCGCTAAAAAGTGAAAAATAAAACTGTACAATGTATATTTAAAAAACAATTTTTTTTTCAAAGAAATGCAAAGATTTTTCAGCTTAGCTATTAATTCTGATAGTGCAGGTTCGCGTTTGGAAATTAAAATGTAATTGATAGTCGATAGTAATTTTTTACGTACGATTCAGATTTTCATTAACCCGGTATCGCTCATTATTCGGTCATTAGTTTGCTTTAAATGCATTGCACATGCTTTAATGGCATTTTAATGTCGAAATTTACTTCATTATTAAATATGAACATGTATTTTTTACAACAATTTCTTATGTCATGTCTAACATAAAAAGTTGCAATTAGCATATATTTATATATTATATACTTCATGCACCTAGGAAATTGGGAAAGGGAGGGCGTTATAGTTATATTCTTTATTGATAACGCATATACGCGAGTTAATAATTAATTGATATCTTATTGCTTTAAAGAAATCAATAAACGCAATTATCGTATAAAACTGGAATGTTCTGACCCTGTAATTTTGTATAATTAATTAGAACTTAAATATTTTACTTCCGATAAGTAAACGGATAATGCATAGTTCCTCATTAAATATAGCCTATGCTCAGCAAAATATTGAGGTGTTTGGTAAACGCGCATTGCAAACAATTTACAATACGTTTAATCGATGACCTATTTTTAAGAGAATGTAAAGGCCTTTTAACGTTTTACGGATGCCAATCAGCTCGAGTATCCAGGAACTGAACAAATAATGTGTTTTGATTATTTTTGCACATTTCGCTGCGGATAGTTCACTATAGTACGTATTACTATTTGAGGGAAAATCTTGTAATCCAGGCGACAGCAGCAGCGTTACATCGGACTGTCAATGCCAATGCTGTACCTCCTGGGCAACGGCAATAACAAGTGCCCATTGGCTGTTGATGGCAGCAATGGCAGTGTCCAAACGGCCCTTTTCAGGGCCACAAACTTGTATAACAATGGCAAAACTCATCCAGTAGATAATTTTGACTTGACATGTTGTTGACGGCTGTATCGAAGAGTAGCACACAAAACCATGTTTTTGATGAAACTAAACACATCACCACGTGTGATGCGAAAACTACTTTTATTATTTTCCCTTGAAAATTACCACGTCCTGCTGCTTTTTCGTAAAAATAAAGTTCGTGCATCGCGATTAGGATGTCCTAAATTGCTCGAAACGATTGGTTTATATAAAAATTAAATGACAAAAAATAATACAACTCTTTCTGAAAGGTCCAACTTACGGAAAAACGCGTAAAATATCGCGTAAATCTCGTGCATATGCATTAAGAAACATAGCCTCGTATAATATAATCTTGATAACTCCGAATAAATAGTGGACAACTACTTATATTTAATAGCTCTCGAATATATATTCATTTACCAAACTGTAATTTTAATGAAGTGTATCAAACTTACAGTAATTTTTCGCTCTCTATGTCACAATATACCCATATTGTACTTTTCGATAATGTATTTTTGGCCTTGTTTAAGGTAAGAATATAACCCACACAGCACACTATCCTAGGGACGTCCTCAGGAGCTCCTCAGGACGTCCAAATGTCCGCTTTTATTGTCCTATTAACGTCCTCAAGGCGTCCTGTGACCTGACGATGTCCTGTGGACGTTAACTGCATATGGACTATAATTTGCAATGCTTTTGAAAATCCACGATATTGGAATTGTGGACTAAATTTATTCAAAGCTTTCGATACTTCTTCAATCTTCAATCGATCATACAGGATTGTTTCTTTTGTTCCATTCATTTATCTTTTATAAGAATGGTAAAACAAACCTTTTCCAAATACAAGTAATTGATGACCTTTCATATTTTTCAGCTTGCCGGAAAAAACTCTTTTCCGTATGTATAGTCCAACTCGTAATATTGCTTTTCGAACGGATTGAAGTTGCGAATGGAAATATTTTCAGCATCTACAGGACTTTGGATCAATTCAACAATTGTCAAATCCAATATCTTTCTCTTCCATCCGTGGTGCAAGAGTGACTGAAAATAATTTTCAATTCACGATTTTCTTTGTAATGTAACAATTAGAATTTTCGGTAGCATTTTATTTTTGCACAATTTAATAATGAAATTTACGGCATTTTCCAAAATCTGAAACCTTTTGTTCTCATCTTTGTTGTCGCTTCTGTCATCTTCATTTTGCTTTATAATAAATAGTGTGGTATCCCGAATGCCACAGAATACTTCAAGATTTTGCATTTGATTCTGTACACTCGTAATTTTAATATGTGAAATGCAGAAACAACTCTATCGTTTATGAAATCATGTTTACTAAATTTCAGTCCTCTCTGCGAATTTTTGTTTTGAAACTGAGTCGGAGCGTTTACTAACGCAACTAAAATTCACAAAGTTTCAAGGAATTACGTTCAAAGTTCATACAAACATAATTTTTTGATTCAGTAGGTGTGAAAAATTGCCATTTTTCAATCATTTTTAATAATGATGTCTCATAAATATTCCTATGTTTATACATTATTCATTTTACGCTTACTGAATAAAAAAATCGGATTTTACGCCCGGGAGAGGAAAAAATATGAGGACACTTTTACAATGATGAACTAAATTAATTATATAAACAACATAAGCTTAAAACAATAATATAAGGACACATGTACGAATATTTCGTAACAACGCGAAATTAAATATTAAATAAATTAACTTTAAACAAAATTTTAAATTGTTAATATATTTACCCCAAAAAACAAACCAAAAATATTAAATTAAATTTTATTAATATAATTTCAAATTTTAACTAGTGTTGGCGTGGTGCCTCGCTCGCTTCACTCGCTCAGAAACTTCGACCCAGTGGAGAGTCGGCTATTCCTTAAGACTCGTTCGTTTACTAACAGCTTTCAATTATATTATAAAATTATATTGATATTTGGAGGTCCAATCATATTTAGGTCCAAGTGGCTTCGATAGATATGTTACAACAATATAGTGTTTCTTATATGCATGAAAATTGAAAATGAGCATTTTCAAAACTTCGACCCCGACAACAGGCCAGCCGAAGTATTAATAAATAAAAGGTGCAAAACACTTACTTCAAGCACTTGTATTGTAATAGACTATTCGATGCATATTACATGTTTACTGCGTTTTACTAATTACTGTTTGTATTATTATGATATTATATATACAATATATATACATATAATTCGTCAAAGATATCTTGAAAGTGTCGAAAAGATCTCTGACGGATATCTTTTAGATACTATAAGACATCTTTTAGATATATCGAAATAGTTATTTTCGTATCAAGAGCGTAAAAGAACTTTGCACCCGTAGGTGATCACCGCGCCCGCGGGGCTGGCAAAGACTACCCCTGGGGGATAGGGCGTAGAAACGTCGAAATTTGATGAAAAACAATAGGGTAATTTTTTTGCCGCGATGACCAAATTCAATACTTTTTCAGACAATAATCATAAACATTTTAAACCAGTTTTTATGGCATTATCGTTGACTTTAGGAAGAAAATGCATATAACCTTTTTTGTAGAGAATTTCATGCTGTATCTTTTTTGTTTGAAACATTTTTTAATAAAATTTGTATTTTTCAAAATAAATACAAAAAACTACAAAGAAACTTAATTGGGAATAATATTTTTTAGTAATGGACGGGTGGATCTGCCCCAAAATCTCATCACATCTAAGTTATGCCAAGACGCGTATTTTAAACAAAAATTTATGTCAATACGCTTATCCGTTCGCGAGTTATCGCGAGACAAAAAAACGGGACGTACGTACGTACGGACGTACAGACGTACGTACGTACAAGATCACGGACACAAATTTTTTTATTGTTGATTTGGGTTCCTTAGGGTCTGAAACGTCGACATTTGATGAAAAACTATATGGTAATTTTTTTGCCCGAAGTGACCAAATTCAATACTTGGTCCAGACTTAGTCTGGGTCGAAGTAACTGTACTGTGAAAGTAATAAATACAAAATATTAAGATAACTTATCTAAATATTGTCACCGGAAGGATGTATGAGTTAAGTAATAGCATATTTTAAAAAATTATTTAATGTATAATTTAAATTTCTTTACAAAAATATTAAAAACTATGTAGAATTTTAAAATCTACTTTTTAACTAGAATGTAAATTTAAAACTACCAATCTACTTTAGAATGGAATTGGTAATTTATTTTAGCAACTCTATCAAGTTATAGTAATTAAATTTAAAGAGGGTCTAAAGCCAAATCGGTAGTTATAATCTATGTCGAAAAATATCATTATAAATAATTGAATTCTATTAAAATTTGGAATCTGGTATTATAATGTCATATAATCTGTAAGATACTAAGACAAATGCCAGTTCAATCGGTTGAAAATTGAAGAAGGCATTTTGCGTAGAATTTTAGAACAGGAGACCGAATTTTTAAAAATCTTTCTAATAAGTCGCTCTGTTAAGTTCCTTTGGTGGCGAAAATGGAACTAAAATAATTGGGTACACATACAGTACATAATGATTGAAAACGTCATAGTGTACTGTATATGTACCCTATTATTTTAGTTCCATTTTCGCCACCAGAGGAATTTAACAGGGCGAATTAATATACAGGGTCATCGAAAAGTATCGGACCCCCCCTAATATCTTCAGTTAGAATGCACTTAGGAGAAAATGTCCAATAGCAAAGTTGTATGGTTTCAAGCGGGGAGTAAGATGATGACCTTGACTTTGACCTTGACCATGTCCTTCAAAGTCATTTCAAGGTCAGTCTTATTTTTTTAAATAGAACCCCCTACATTTTATTGCATATTCTTATAGCTTATCTCGAGAGCTTTCCAAAACACTACAATAAAATATTTTTTTATTAAGTATTTTTTGAGTTATAAAGGTTTGAAGTTAACAATTTTTTGACACAAAATGTAGAATATCTTGTAAAATATTATTTAGTTTTCAGTAATCATAACCTTAATACTTTTGTGCGCGGAATAATGAGACCAATTAATTGGTTTAAAGAAAATACATTAATCGGATCCCCCTAATATAAGATATTCTACATTTTGTGTCAAAAAATTGTTAACTTCAAACCTTTATAACTCACAAAGTACTTAATAAAAAAATATTTTATTATAGTGTTTTGGAAAGCTCTCGAGATAAGCTATAAGAATATGCAATAAAATGTAGGGGGTTCTATTAAGGTTAAAAATAAGTTTGACCTTGAAATGACCTTGAAGGACATGG
Source organism: Trichopria drosophilae (assembly GCA_030407085.1). Classification (NCBI taxonomy): domain Eukaryota; kingdom Metazoa; phylum Arthropoda; class Insecta; order Hymenoptera; family Diapriidae; genus Trichopria; species Trichopria drosophilae. The sequence continues at coordinate 187,798,355 of CM059583.1, read as the reverse complement.
TCAAGGTCAAAGTCAAGGTCATCATCTTACTCCCCGCTTGAAACCATACAACTTTGTTATTGGACATTTTCTCCTAAGTGCATTCTAACTGAAGATATTAGGGGGGTCCGATACTTTTCGGTGACCCTGTATGTAGGTTTTTTTAGCATAAATAACTGCTTTATCGATTGAGCGTTTAAGACACTCCTTGTTCGGACTCTAAAAACGGCCCGGTTAGAATCTGTGTTTGACCCGCCTGGATTAGAATGTTAGCCCTGTCGGAATCTAGACGGATTACTCTAACTGGGTGCTGGTTAGTGAAGCGTGACAAGACCGACTGGATTCCTGTCAGGTAGCCCGGTGAGATCCCGAATACAAGTAGGGTAGCCCGGGTAGATCCCGGCTATAGCCCGGTTTATATTTCTACACGGGAGTGTTTGATGCTTCTTGTAAAACTGATTCGGGAACTTCTCTTAATGATATTCTTATGGTAGGGCCTACGTTGCAAGAAGATTTGTTCTTGATTCTCGCTCGATTTCGCACTTATGCTGTTGCGATAACGGCTGACGGAACTAAGATGTATCGTCAGGTTTTGGTTGACGATAAGCATCGATCGTTACAAAGAATTTTGTGGAGAGATTCTCCAACGCACGAGTTTAAAACATATGAATTGTCCATCGTAACATACGGAACAGCATCTGCGTCATTTCTCGCGATTCGTACTCTTAAACAAATCGAAGAGTTGGAAAAATGTTCTTATCCAACGGGCAGTAAGATCGTTTGCCGGGACTTATAAGTCGACGATTTTTTGTCAGGAGCTTCGACCATAGGAGAAGCTAAATTATAAAAATGGAAGCTTACAATCTTTTAAAAACAGGTGGGTTTGAATTACGAAAGTGGGTGCCGAAGGCTCCGTCATTATGTGATAATGTTGACAATGCTGAACATAATGAATTCTTGGATCAAAATGTGACAGCTGAAACTCGGGCTCTCGGTATTAAGTGGTCTTATTTAAATGATACATTTCAATTTAAGAGTACAAAAGATGATACGTTGAGGAGAGCTACTAAACGAAACGTGCTATCGCGAATTGCTTCGATCTTTGACCCATTCGGCCTATTAGGTCCCGTGATAGTAGTAGCAAAAATGATAATGCAACGATTATGGTTGCTCAAGGTGGGTTGGGATGGACCATTGCCATGTGAGTTAAACACGAAGTGGCTTACTTTTGAATCTGAATTAAAGACATCAAGTAACATAACAATCCCCAGAAAACTTAGTGAAATAGAATCACCGGTTAATTTGCAGCTCCATGGATTTGCTGATGCAAGACAGCAAGCTTATGGAGCATGCATTTATTTAACCTCAGTTTCGGCAAATGGTAAGGTTCAAGTGCGATTGATTGCGTCAAAATCAAGAATTGCTCCCGTTATAAGCCAATCAATACCTCGCTTAGAATTATGTGGTGCGCAATTACTCGCTCATCTTGCTAAGAAATTAAAAGATTGTTTAAATCTCAAATTTGATAATGTCATTTTATGGAGCGATTTGACAATCGTGCTACATTGGTTGCAAAGTTACAGTCGCAATTGGACGCCATTTGTAGCCAACAGAATTGGCGAAATTCAAACGATCACTAATATAGAGAATTGGCGACACGTTAGTAGCAAACAAAATCCAGCTGATCCTCTATCGCGCGCAGTAATGCCTTATGAATTAAAATCTCTGTGTTTATTGTGGAATGGACCTAATTGGCTTGAAGAAGATGAGGGCCAATGGCCCACTTTTGACTTAACAACTTCGAAAATTAATATACCTGAGAAAAGGCAAATCATATACGTAAATTTGAATCGCGTTATTGTACATTGGGACATATTTGATCGTTTTTTAAGGTTATTGAAATTGATTCGCGTAACTGCATTTCTCCTACGCGTAATTACTAATTGTAAAAACAAGTGTGAATCGCGACTGCTTTCTCAACATGAAACTAATTGTCAGCAAAAAATTTATCCGTTAAGTATTGATGAGATTGAAAATTCTCGACTGAGTCTTGTGAAGGTCATACAATCCCTATATTTTAAAGGCGATATTAACTGGATTTTGCATAATAGAAGCGTTCAGAACAGCAGTAAAATCGTAAGTCCCAATCCGTTTATAGACAAGGTTGGAGTCCTGAGAGTTGGAGGTAGATTGAGGCACGCTGATATCGCGTATGAGGCGAATGACGGGGTGTTTAATTAGGTCCTTAACACAATATGTCTTTATACAATAAGAATCTATTCGATTTGACAGTTTGGAATATATTTCCTGCATGACCCATCTTAAACCAACATATCCCCGTACTAACTCGCATCCGTAATTTAACTGTATTTACATCATTAGTACATATCGTCCTATAGTTGTCATGTTGACCATTTTTATTATTATCATTGTTATTATTATCGCGTACAAATACATATTACAAATATGTATCGTTATTGATTAATATATCAGACTAAATTTTTTATTCATTAATTTGGTTCGTTTTCATTAACTAATTGCCTTTAAATAATAATCAGGATGGGTGAGCGTAGATATAGTTTTCCTTTTTCCTTTCCTAATTAAACACCCCTTCAATCATTTGGGAATTTTTTACCTGGGTTCTCGATAAATACGATGCATGTGGGTATCAGAATTCAGTTTCAGTTTGTAGTTAGGGCCGCTGAGGCTGATTCCTTCCGACAAGCCACACTGAAGAGTTCAAGTGCGGAGGGGATTGAACGAAACGCCATGTATGTAAATTTTTAATTTTAATCTTAATTATTTGTATAATATTTTGCATGTCTATACATTTTTTTTTTGCATATTTATATATTTTTTTTATATATATATTTTTGGATGTTTATATATATCGTACCTTCATATATTTTTTACTAATTGCATTTATTTCTTTAGATTTATTATAATTGCATGCTAACAAATCATATTTATATATCAATTTATTTCAAATAACTGTTAAATCGAAATTGTATTATAATATAATTGTATCAGCATTATTATGAATGTAGTTTTTATCTTTTACCTTTTTTCTTTTTAATATTATTACTAGTTGAGAATGTTTTGACGAAGCCTAGCGTTTGGGAATCAAAGTAATTACGACGCAAGGGCTTGAAATGTTTAGCGATTTTCAAACTTTAACATTTTAACATCTAATGCAATTTTTATAAACATCCTGGTAAGTCTGAAGCCCGGTTTTAAACTAATTTAATTTGTAAGTCCTCTTCTTACTTTACAATACATTATCATGTATTTAGTAACTAACATAATTTCGTGGTATGAAATTCACTTTTTGTGGAGTGCACATTGAGCCACTGGGGTAAAAGTGTAAATTCCCAGTTTTTATGAAGTGCCACCTCACACTTTCGCTCGTGCGGTTCAATTATCACTTCAGAGATCGTCCATTTTCTCTCTCCGAAATGTAGAAAGTACATTCTAGATATTTTGGATAGCGATAAAGATGGTACTAAACTCTATTAAAAAGTATTTAAATTACATGGTGGCTATTGTTAGTTTAACTCTTTTTAGTTCAGAAAAATATCTGTTCATTCGAAATAGCAAAAATGTAAAAAAAAAAGAGAATAATATAAAAAATGTATATAAAATAAAAGATGCTCAACTTTGAGCATGAAAGCCTTTTATTTATTTTTTTTATGTGAATGATTCCAAAATGGTATAGGGTAAATGTCGATGCCACCGAGTTTGATGCTGTTGCGTCGCTTTGCATTAAAACCTTCATAGTACCACAGTAATTCTCGCGTAGAAAACCAAAGCTTAGGCAATATTTTGGGAATATATTGGCCATTGCAAGTAGGAATGCATTGTAGCTATATTATTCATAAACGTCCAATATGTGGGCAATATAACGCCAAACAGCATTCTACAATTACATTGCCAATATATTGCTAAAATTAATTTATTTTGAATTATTGAAAAAAATTATTTTTAAGTTTCCAATAACTTTCATTATTGATACCCAATTTTATTAATTTTCACTATCGCAAAGAAATTAAAAAACCTTAATTACCTCGACAAGATTCGATCCCGCGATCCTCACTCGCATATGCCTGTCGTTGTAACTTCTGCAAAAATAATGCATAGTTGACACCGTGTAAGTGCTTCAATACAAAGCGTATGAATTAATATTATCGATAAATATAGATATACTGGAAATAAAACTAAACCATTGGATGTTAATTTTTGCAGTATGTTTCATAATGTGATAATTTCATCGTGAATATTAAACATTATCGATTTCATACATTATAGAAGTATAAATAGTTTACAAGTTATTTATAAGAAAATATTTTAGGTTAATTAATTAACCATTTAAAATTTTGTTTTAACACTTTCTGCAAAATACAGAAGACAGGAGGAATACGGAATAATATAAAAACAATAAAAGCAATAAGGATATATTAATATTAAGTACTAGATTTATATATAAATATAAAGAACTGCACCGGGCACTCGTGCTCCGCGGTCATCACACGTGCGTAACATATTTGACCCACAAAAATATCGTTCGACACGCGTGCGTAAGAGTTCGATTTTACGCACCGGCTTATCTAATCGTATGTTGAAAACATTATGTAAAAAGGTTCATTATGATACCCTGTGCGAAAGAACAAATTTTAACCCTCCTGCGCACAAAGCCGAGTATACTCGTCCAAACGAAACGTACCCATATGCATGAGGACGAGTATACTCGGCCTAACGTAATAATAATAGTAATAATAAAAAGGACAATTGAAAGGTTTTTAAAAAATAGGGGAGGGGAGGAGGTTATGTATTAAACGGGAATTTTCGTTTGACGTTTCGACCCGTGTTAGGGTCATCTTCAGAATAAAATTTTGAATGTTTCGGGTGCCGTGTTTATAGGTAGTAGGGGAACAAAATATACAACGAGAAAGTAAACGGAATACATGAACGGCATTTAAGTGAATAACAACATAAAATTTAAGAAATTAATTTAATAGGGAATTATAAATATCAGGTAGATAGGATTTTTCAAATCTAATGTTGACCGTGTTATTTTCTTCTTTTTTAATGAAAAAATTTTCCATATGGCACCTTTTTCTCCAGTTCTTTTCCCTCGCGAGTATCTTGGTGTTATTATAGTCGAAATCATGTCCAGTCTCATTTCTATGATGCGTTAGACCAGTATGTTGTTCTTTGTTTGAAGTTAAAAAGTTTCTTTTGTGTTCTTTAAGTCGCACTTCCAAAGGTCTGTATGTTTGGCCTATGTACGTTTTATCGCAGTATGCACAAGGTATTTCGTAGATAACATCCCGTTGTTTTTTTTTGGTGGTAAAATGTCTTTTCCCGGCTTTATTCTAGCGATATTAGTATTGAAGGGGGTAGATAAAATTCTGATATTATTATTTTTGAAAATTCTTGCAATTTTTTCACTTAAACCTTTTATGTACGGACAACTAATTGTTTTAGAGAAATCATTATTCGAATTGCTATTATTATTGTTTTGGTTGAAATTTAATATATTTATTCGCTTATTAATGCATTGATTTACCATAAGAGGAGGATATGATTTCTGTAATTGGATTAGATCAACTAAAGGAGATGACGTCGTATGAACTTTAAAACAGTGGTGTAAACTGAATATCTCTCTTGCAAAACATCTTAATCGAAGGATATTCTTGATTAGATGTAGGCAAAATCGTTTATTACCCCCCCACTTAACCAATAGTAAGTCAGAACCTGTATTCAACAACTTTTATATCAAAGCATCTTTCAATAATCATAGTATGGCTTACAAAAACTATTAAATCTAGAGATTAGAGATGTGCACTTCATGATTAAAGACATTAGAACATCACGAAATCAGTTATTACGTAAAATTGTTACTCAATTACCACAGCATATTTATAATAATTTTTTCTTTTTCGAAAACCTTCAATTTAACAAAATTTTTATAAAAACCCGTCATAGACTTGTAAGCAAATTCAACAGTCTATCTAAACACTTTTCTGTCATTGAAACGAACGAAAACTCCTTGGTGACACAGAATTCTTGGCTCAAGAATTTAACCAATACTACCACACCGATCGATGTGCAAAATATTATCGCCTTAGGCGACAAATTGACATTTGAGATTTGTCACAAAAAAGTTTTGCCCTTGCATAACATCATTGCCAGTATCGAATCGGGAGTTTCATATGTTTTTGATGAAAACGAGAAAAACCGAATTCGGCAAGAATGCACGCAGGCAATTTACCAAATTCGTTCGTCACAATTTTTAAATATCAACAAATTTCAATCTAAATCCAACAACCACCAAAAGATTGTAAATTCATTCTTAAAAGATAATCCGGATATTTTCCTTGCCAGGGCCGATAAGGGAAATGTAACTGTTGCTATGAGTAAATCAGACTATAATTTAAAAATGAACGAAATTCTATCCGAATCGACCACGTACGAAAGATCGAAGTTTGAATACACGGCCACCATCACCAAAGAAATCAACGAAATGTTAAAAATTTGGAATAGTACAAAGTTAATCGATGATAAAACTCTCAAATCATTAACAGTGCGTAATGCCACAACACCTAGAGCATACGGACTTCCGAAGATGCACAAAGACGCAAACCCGTTACGTGTCATTGTCTCCACCATAGATGGTCCGGCGTACAAGCTAGCCAAATTTTTATCCAATATCGTGTATAACGTTCTACATAAAAAATCAAATATAAAAGATACTTGGTCCTTCGTCGAACAGATCAAAGGTGTAAAAATACCAAAGAACTACAAGTTGATTTCTTTTGATGTTGTCTCAATGTTTACAAACATCTACAACTCTCTAATTATCGAAAGCATTCAGAATAAATGGAACAAAATTAAAAATTTCACCAAATTAGATCAAAATGATTTTATTATGGCAATATTGATTTGTTTGGTTTCTACCTATTTTAAATTCGGAAGCTCTGTTTATAGACAAACCTTTGGTATGCCCATGGGATCGCCGCTATCCCCGGTTCTCGCAAACCTCGTACTCGAGCATGCTACTGAAAAAAATCTTAAACAAATTAGATTTCAAGCCACCTTTTTTCTACCGATACGCTGACGACATCTTGACTTGTGTTCCGGAAGGATCTGAAACTAACATCTCAAACGAATTCAATAATTTTGATAATATAAATAATAGATTAAAGTTTACTTTCGAATTAGAAAGCAAAAATGAGATCAATTACTTAGATGTCAAAATTATAGTGATGCCCGATGGTGGAATCAAACTAGATTGAAAGAGTGCAAAATGTAATTAATAACTAACCTTTTTCACAATTTGCAGCCTAAATTGTATTTTCTTATTTCAATGATAAAACTTCCATCGAAAAGAGGAATTAGCTATTATCCGTCCATTACTAAAAAAAATTAGCCCCAATTAAGTTTCTTCGCAGTTTTTTGCATTTGTTTTTAAAGATACAAATTTTATTGAAAAATGTTTCAAACAAAAAAGATAGAGCATGAAATTCTCTACAAAAAAGGTTTTATGCATTTTCTTCCTAAAGTCAACGATAATGCCATAAAAACTGGTTTAAAATTCTTATGACTATTGTCTGAAAAAGTATTGAATTTGGTCACCTCGGCAAAAAAATTACCCTATAGTTTTTCATCAAATTTCGACGTTTCTATCCCCTCCCTACCCCTAGGGTTAGTCTTCGCCATCCCCTCGGGCGCGGTAGTCACCTATGGGCTCATAAGTTCTTTTACGCCCTTGATACGAAAATAACTATGTCGATATGTCTAAAAGATGTGTTATAGTATCTAAAACTTTTTACATTTTTTTCTTTTTTTACATTTTTTCATTTTTTTTTTCTAATTTTCTCAAATTTTCTTTAATTTTTTGTGTTGTATTTCAAAATAATTTATTTCATGTGCTTAAATTGAGCACCTGCAACTTCCTGACCGTGCCCCAGTCTTAAATAGAATTCGCCCAATACTTTCAGCCTCCTATCTCTTGAAGTAAGATGTGCCTCCTGGATTATTCGTCCTCTCTTGCAATTTAGCGCGTTTCGTCGTGTATACCCTTGTCTTTGAGGTATCCCCACAAGAAAATACTCGCTTTGTAGTTCCTCATTTCGCCACTATTCACAGGCGTGACTTTCGCTATCCTGCGGTTTGCGTCCGTTAGAGGAATGGATTTTCATTTGGAATATTAACGAAGCTTTTCACCACATATTCGTTATACCAAATATTACTTTCAGACAAGTGAGTTCCGACTCGTATACATAGTTTGAATGGATTTTCTACTGATATTTTTATTCATATTATTATTGGTATAAAAATATTTCATCTATTAGAAAAAGCAAAAATGAATTTAGGTGAACGTGAGCGAATAGAAATATTAATTGCATGAGGGTGCGGAAATCTGACTTAAGGTACACATAAAGAATACTTGATGATAACTTCATCGTCATTTTTTTTGTGGTAGGGCAAAATCTTGTTTTGATATTAACAATTCTTTGAAATCGTATAATTCTTTGAACCGTGAATATTTTTTAATATTTAATACAATTAATTAATGCTAAGAAGTCTGCACATAAAATCTGGAAAGAATCCAACCGTTCTGATGACTTTAACGCATTCAAGCGACTTCGAGCACAATGCATACGACTATCTAGGAAATTATATATGGATTACATCAGAAAGGTTGAATTACCCTCTAGGACTAATATAAAGTCTTTCTGGGCATAATTTAACAACCTCAGGAAAAGTAATGTTTTGCCTAATACAATGTATTTAAATGATTCATTCGTGGATAATGGCCACGATATCGCAAACTTGTTCGCTGCGAATTTCCAGTCAATTTACGCCAGGAGCTCTAGTGCCTGTAGCTCTGATAACTTAAACACAGAACCTTATCAGTCTTTAGTCATAACCCGCGAAGATATTTTAAAGGCGTCTCCATTAGTGAAGGATGACCTTGGCTGTGGTCCAGATATGTTGCCTGCAGTCTTAATAAAAAAATGCATATCTTCCCTGATTGAGCCATTGCTCCTTATTTTTAATAGTTCATTGTCCTCGGGAATTTTTCCAGCTCTAGTCAAAAAATCATTCATTACCCCAATTTTCAAATCTGGTAATAAACAAAATATAAAAAACTACCGCCCTACCTCTATCCTTAATGTTTTATCAAAAAGTATTCGACTTAATATAGTTGCATCCAAAATTTCTGACTATCCCCAGCAAAATAGTTGCCCAGCAGCATGGCTTCGTTAAGGGCAGATATGCGATATCGAACATTTTAGTTTTCTTCATACGTCACTTGAAGCACTTGATGCCTCTCATCAAGTTGACGCAATATATCTGGACTTTTTAAAGGCATTCGATTCCGTTGATCATGGCGTTATGGTGGACAAATTGAGTTTGTCCGGCTTCGGGGAATCACTGCTTGCATGGATTTATTCCTATTTGACAGAACGGTATCAGGCTGTCCGAATAAAGGAATATATTTCCAACTTTTTGGAGTCTTCATCGGGAGTTCCACAGTGATCTCATTTGGGACCGTCACTATTTATTTTATTTCTAAATGATTTGGGGAATGTTATATCCCATTCCCAATTTCTCTTTTATGCCGATGACCAGAAACTATTCAGCATTGCTAAGTCTCCCTTAGACGCCTCTAAAATGCAGCGTGATCTCGAGCGAATTATCGATTGGTGCCACTCTAAGCGACTTTATCTTAATTTAAATAAATGCAAGATAATGCACCTCACTAGATCACATTCTACCTTCCGTTTTTACTATGCCATTCAAAGGTATCTGGCTTGCGTACAGGATATTAGCTATCTTGGCGTGAGATTTGACCGTGTGGGATCGTTTTCCGGGCACCTACAGTTGGTAGTAAATAATGCCTTCAAACAACTCGGTTTTCTTAAGCGTGCGACCAAGAACTTTACTGACACCTCAGCTATCGTTCACTTATACAAATCTCTAGTTTTGCCACATTTATTATACGCCTCATCCATTTGGTGTCCCCTTTAACAAACGGTGACGTTAAAATACTTGCCGTAGAGTCCGTTCAAAGGAAATTTCTGAGATATCTGTCCTACAAAACAACCAATCCAATGCATAGATTTTCGCACAGCTATTCACAAATATCTACCCAATTTCACATCCCTACAGTCCACCCAAGCTCATAAAGTAAATGATATAATCCTCGTCAAAAAAATATTATCCGGTATAGTCTCATCGCCTGAGGTGTCTAATTATTTTACATCTCGTAGGCCTACGCACTCTCTTCGATTTTATCGCACGTTAAATGAGTCCAACTGTAGGTCCAATATATTGTACTTTTCCGCAATTAATCGTCTTAGGAGAACATGGAATGCGTTCCCACGTCAATTCTTAACAATTGATACCATATTTTTTTTATCAACGCCTGCAGGAGTGAGTTCCTAGTCGTGTACTCCCCTTAAAAATCTGTGTTGTACCAAGTTTTACAATGTTTTATAGTTATCATGTGGCGTGTCATTTTTATTTGTAAACATTATCATTACCGCAACGGTTCTCCACGCTCTTTTATCGATTTTAGCTAATTATGTATACTAAATGTGTGCGTTTAATTTTAATTTTTAATTATTTTAATTGCGTTTTATATGTATTTTAGAGCGACTACGCCCGTAAATAAATATATAATAATAATAATAATAATAATAATATTTAAATAGGTGAAAAATAATAATTGGCCATTGTGGTTCCATTAACTACTTTTTTAGTGACCCAACGTTTCGACATCTGGTTTGATGTCCTCCTCAGGGGTTTTTAACCTTTAGAAATATATATTTCTATAATCATAGAATAAGTTTTTTACAATCATAAAATAAGAAAAAATAATAATAAAAATAATATGAACAATAAAAATAATAAAAATAAATTAATTGTTGGTGCGACTTACAGATAGTTGATGGTGTATATACATAAAAATTTTTACATTTTCAAACGAGCGTAAGAACTCATTTGTTCTTAATACGACATTGTTGACTGACAATCAATCGAGTGACCTGTCATTGAATTCTAGTTGATTTGTGTGTTATTATATTGTGTAGTGTTAGTATATATAAGTATGAATGACTGTTGTAATTGATGTGTTCCTGGCAACTAAATTAAATCGTTGTATAAAGAATTTAAGTTTTCAATGTCGTTACGGTAATTAACTGCATTATTGTGTTTTTTTTTATATGTATCATCTCCTTGATCCGACGTCTATCGAAAACTCTTAAAACATAGAAAAACTATCCATAATTTTTCTCAATCCAATAATCAAAAAAATCCCATTACATATGAAAAGATTAAATCGAAGTTCACCACTCGGTTCGACCGACTACGGAACAAGCAAATCAAATTCAGTGACACCAATTCCAAGATGGTAACCAACACGAGTAATTGTTTTTTAAATCTGACGAAGGAAATAATTCCATCGTAATTCACGGATGTTTTGGCTCTTGGACCGAAATTTAATTTAAATTATCGACCGAACGACTACCCATCGTAGACATCGTTACAAGATTTGAGTCGCAGATCTACCACGTACCGACCGAGGATAGGGACAAGGTTCGTAACAAAATCATTCACGTACTTTCGAACGCAAAAAAGATCGCAGAACCAAAATTTTGGTCATGCTTTTCAAACACGCATTATTAAAACAAACAAATTTATAAAGAACAATAAGTTCTATTTAACTACAGCAGATAAAGGTAATACTACAGTATTAATGTACAAGAATGTTTATGTTAGGAAGGTTGAGTCAATGTTATCTGATGGTGCGACTTATAAAATAGTTACGCGTAACCCGGTTAGCTCTACACAAATAAAATCAAAAACATACTAAAAGAATGGGCTAATCGTGAATATATTTCAAATGTGACGTTAAAATCTTTGTCTTGTAGTAATGGTGTTTTTACAAGGTTGTATGCTCTACCGAAAATTCATAAGGAAAATTATCCCCTTAGGGTCATAGTTTCAGCTTGTGGGTCACCAACTTATAAATTAGCTAGATATTTACACAACATCTTAAATAAACTAGATTTAAACAATGATTTCTCAGCGGGCAACATTTGGAAATTCAAAGACGATATTTGTGAGCGGTCGATCGCCTCCGATGAAAAATTAATTTCGTTGGACGTGACGTCGCTATTTACAAATATTCCTAACGAACTGGTCTTTGCCAGTATTACTCGCAGAACACACTTATTATCTGATTTCACTAACATACCAGTAAATTGCATTATTTCTGCAACAAAATTAATTTTAGAATCCACATTTTTTGTTTTTAATGGAGTTTTTTTATCAACAGATCTCGGGTTCACCTATAGGCTCTCCACTGTCTCCAACACTTGCCAACATTGTTATGATTGATTTAGAATCTCATTTTCTCAACATTTTAATTCGCTCCAACATTCCGTTCTACAAACGTTATATGTTGATGATATTTTTTTAATATGCCGTCATGACATGATAGACAACATTCTTAAGGTTTTTAATAGCTATAACAATAAACTACAGTTTACGCATGAATCAGAAAGAAATGGTACACTACCGTTTCTGGATGTTCTTGTTATAAGAGACGATGAGAATCTTATTACAGACTGGTATCAAAAACCAACCAACTCAGGAAGATACATAAATTATCTTTCTAATCACCAGCTGTCATATAAAAAATCCGTCATAACGGGTCTGGTTGACCGAGCCATATCCCTATCTGATAAGAGATTCCATAATAAAAACATAAATTAGATTAAGAATATTTTAATTAATAACAATTACCCCATTTCATACATTAACTCAACTGTTCATGAGAGAATTCATTTTTTAAATTTAAAACAGACTCCCAAGGATAACAACATCTTGGACCCAATACATGCTAAGTTTTTAGTTATACCACATGTTGGTCACATCACAGCGCAGATCACAAAAATCTTAAGACCTTATGATATAAAAATTACAATCTACAATCTACAATCAAAACAGTCTAACACGATTGTACTCCACCAAAATAGACAAGATAGACGCTGACAAAAAAAACGAATGTCATTTATAAGATCGATTGTATGGAATGCAATGGCACTTATATATTAGGACAAACAAAACGCTATATAGGTACCCGAATAGGAGAACATAAAAACGCTTGGAAGTATAACAATGGACATACAGCCTAGACGAAACACATTTTAACCATGGGACATAATTTTGATTTCAAAAATTATAAGATCTTGGATGAAGAACGAGTTTACGATAGACGTCGAATCAAAGAGATGACACATATAAAAAAACACAATAATGCAGTTAATTACCGTACCGACACTGAAAACTTAAATTCTTTATACAACGATTTAATTTAGTTACCAGGAACACATCAATTACAATAGTCATTCATACTTATATATAGGAATATCTCTGGAACTTTTAACTTTACAGTTTAAAAAAAATTAAATATTTTTAGAAGCACAATCTTTTTCAAATTATTTTTTGTATAGTTGGTATATAAAACGATGAAAAAAGTTCGCGTCATTAAATTGTTGTAAATGCTCGACTAACTAAATAAATAATTACACAAATAGTTTGTCAAGAATTTTTCCTTTCACGTGATTGACTCCAAATTTGGTACTCGGGGGGGTTTCGGCATCGCTGATTACGAATCCGTTGTCAAATTTACGAAATTCAAAATGGCGGATTCAATATGCCGAATCGAAACTTGCAAAATTGGTAAATGTTCATGAAAATCGGCATAAGAGTAGGGGGGGGGGCGAATAATGCGATTGAAAATTACGAATTTGACCTCGAACGACGGATTCAATTTGATCAATCAAAACATAATAAATTTATAATTTGTTTGTTGATATTTAATTACAATTACAATGATTATTATTGCAATTTACAAATATAAACCTTAGGAATTAGGACATATATACAAGAATACAGGCTAATAACTACGATCAATTTTCAATCCGAGCAGAGCGACGAACAATTTTTTCACTTGTTGGGTTTACTCTAGGAATCTATTCTTGATTTACCTTTTTCATATTTGTTTTCTTCGCGAGGTCAGAAGATTTTAGAGACCAACCTTCATCGTAAAGAGAGAAATGTTGACATGGTGGATTGGAAATGCATTTGGAATCCGTGCATGAAAGAGAATTAAAATATAAGATATTTCGTTTTTCTTTGTTCCAAAGAATTTGAAAAATTTGATTGGATTTTGGTGCAGATTTGACATGAGGCCTTACTAATTTGTCAACCGCTCGATTTTCTGCTTCCGTGATGTGAAAAATCTTTATTTTTAAATAGTTATTTACAACATCGAGCACATCATTTGCTGAAATGACATCTCTTCCAGCAGATACAGCTCGATCGCATAAAGATTTGGTAGTGCCCCCTGAACCGTCAGCGTTGCTTTTACCATGTCCTGTTGTTGTAAAATTCCAGGTAGCACTCTGAACGTTAAGTTTCTGACAGTGATATTCAAAAAAGTCGAAATTAGTTTCATTCTTATGCTGGGTAGAAGGTCCATTCGCTTTGAAAATGCACAACTTTGAGATCAGGTACAGTTGATTTAATCAGTGCCAGTATTGGCTGCAAATGCGCCCAAATTGAAGAAGCATCATGACGAAGACATTCCGAAATAGTAGCAAAAGAAACACAAGTTTTTCTAGTGTCATTAATTTCTCTGTAATAGAAAACTCCTATCACTCCGTACCCTGTGTGAAGGGTCATTTGCGTTTTTGATGCACCAAAGTGAACACTTTAGATTTCACTCGAATATTTGCATACATAATTCTCGAAGAAGTCTACAACTACTTTTACTTCATTTGGTTGTAAATTAGATTCAATATTTCGAATCGATGTGTATTGATGCGATGTATCATAGGAGTGTTTCAGGAAAATAGGTATTCTTAAATTGCATTCTTTAATAATTTCATCTACAGAACATTCAATTTTTTTTTTGGTCGTTATTGTTACATTGAACATTTTTCATTGTTTACCTAATCTATTTTCTTTATGCGTAATCCACTGTTAGTAATTCGACATCTCCTTATTATTCCCGATTTCAATACATTTGTTTGTACACTTCAAACAGACACCGTACATACAATCTTTATTGGTTACATTGCAGTTTAGTTGTTGAACAAACTCTCTAGTATTTGTTGAAGGTATTACTTTCAAAAATCCCAGCTTTTTTACAAGAAAATTAAAATTTGATTGTATTTTGCATAGACATGTATCTCTGTCGGTAATATTTCTTGTCACAATCCAAAATGGCTTCATACGGAAAAATGTTGCTCGTGATATTTTAAGTAATTTTTCCTCTTCATATTTCGTGAACAAATTTGATAGAGTATCTTGCAAAAATCTTTTTCTTTTCACAACGCCATTTTTAGTTATATCCTTTGATCCCGGAGCTAACGCGGAATTTTCATCTCGCTCTAAAAACTCAATGACACTCTGTATTGCATCCGTACGAAATTGTTGTGGCTTTTCTTTATTTCTGTCAATACTTACACGTAAATTACTCGAGTATTTACGTTGGTGATAAGTACTGACTATACCTGAAAACTTTTTCATTAATTTGTATTTTCGAACAATTTTTCGAGATATTATTTGTGACAATCTTGATCTATCCTTTTCAGTTTTTAAATTACTTTTGCCATTTTTTAATTGAGTTTCCAAAACTTCACAAAATAATAATCGATTTTTGATGGCTCTTTCTCCTTTGTTCATAATTTTCTTTACATTACTTGCTATTGAATTATGATCAGTTTTATCTATATTTTTTTTAATTTAAAATATTTCGTTTTCCATCGATTGATGAAAACATTTTTATGCTTAACGATATTGGTCATTTTCTTCAATTTTCGTTTTAATCTGGCTTCTCTAGCTTGCGACTATTTTAAAGTTTTAAACAGTTTATTTTCGTTAATTTTATTGTTACTTTTGCTTACATCTTTAATTTTGTTATTACATGTATTTATTGTTACAATGTTTACTGTTTTATTATCCTCACCTTTATTAGAAATCAACGTTTTTGAAGATCGGGTTGAAATAGTAGAATTGGGCATTTGGTGTGTGGGGTCTTTTTGCATTGTAATGGCTGGTATCTTTCCTGTCGAAACTATTTTTTCTGCCCTCCGGCCAGAAACCGCAACTTCCTGGCCGCTGCGCGAAACGAACTTGTGGCTTTCTGGCTACGTCGAGCAAAAAAATAGTATACGGCCCTTGGCCAATAAAAAAGAAAGCCTCAGATCACATGTTTGTCAGACTCGGCTTCGCCTCGGCCAACAATTTCATGTGATCTGAAGCACTTTCTGTTTTACTGGCCTAGGATCGTAATATACTATTCTTCTTTTGTTAACTGCCATTTTTCTTAGTAATTCAGCATTTCTCTTTTCTTTATCCCGTTTTCGTTTTTGTTCCATTCGTTCACGTTTTAGTTGTAGCTTTGATTCTCGACATTCATTCATTATTACAACGAAGTTTTAAGGTTACCTAAAGTGTTAGAAACGTATAGGGTTTATGAATATAATTTCATCAAATAATAAAGTGGAACAAATGTTAGATAATAATTTTAACTCGCCGATTAAAGATGATTTCTTTCATACACTACGTCAATTAATGAATAGTTCTCAATAACCCTCAATTACAGTAACGAAACCCCCCCCCCCCCCTTTCAATCATAGCAGGACACTACTGACCCACCTTAACACTATCGATTTTTTTTATCGTTTATAACTAGTTCGTTATTGATTTCGTTCCGGTATTTTATTCCCTGCCTTTCTAAGATTCCACTAATTTTAAAAAAATAATAATATTGCACAACTATTTAAAATAAATATTACTAATAACAAATTAGTATTAAAAAAGCGTAATTTTCACAATAAATTCATGACAAAACGAACGAATAGCTATTATTGTAGGAAATAGTAAATATCGGGGCTTTTACGATTACTTATTACAAATCCGCTGTCAAATTTTAAAAAATTCAAAATGTCGGACCAACATTTTGAAAAAATAGTGATTTTTTCTGAAATTTGGTATAATTTTTAATCGGCCATATTGGATCCGACATTTTGAATTTTAAAATTTCGATAGCTGATTCGCAATCAGCGACCTGAAAAACACTAATATATCAAATTTAATAAAAAATCGATAGTAGGAAGTTTGAAAAAACTAACTGAAATGATTAAAGAAAAATAATTTTCCGTTTTTAAACTTTTGCACTAGGATATTTCAAAATCCTAACGTGGTAGGTTAATTCTGTAGCCAGTTTCGGATTTAGCATAAAAAAATACGTCAGAAATGAATATTCTTGTTTCGGAATTCTAACTCTCGTTGGTCTCTGTTATTTAAACAAATTTGATAAACTATTATTTTAACCCTTTCCGGCACACATTTTTCTGATGAACAATTTTTCATCTGAAATCTGAGTTCAGATTTGTAATCAGTGACCCCGAAAACCCCCGAGTACCCAGCTTCATCTCGTTCAGGTAATTTAACATTTTTGATCGGCCATATTCAAGCCGCCATTTTAAAGTTTCAAAATCTGAATTCAGGTTCGGAATCAACGACCCCAAAAACCCCCGAATACCCCGTTTCATCTCAATCCAATTGAACATTTGCCGGCGAAGGCATTTTTTCTAAAAAAATGATGATTTTTAGTTGTTAATTTGTTTATAAAATGTTATATTAAATAAATATTGACTTAAATACAATGTTAAACACTTCTTTAACTCCCGCTTAAATTGGATTTAAAAAAAGGGGCGCAAAAGCATTATTTTGTGTTTAAAACTCAAATTTTCAACTGAATTCCGGTAGCCACCGTGTCGGAAAGGGTTAAACGATAACATTTCTCTGCAAAAATGTTCTTCTATCCTTCTATTTAGTATTCCAACAGCAATTTTATATTTTATTGTAGCCTAGGGACCGTAAATTGGCATAAAACACGTACTTCTCATTCTTATTAAAGATAATTTGTACCTATCTCTCGAGCTATCTCCTATATTTCGTTACAGATTTATTGAGCGATCTGGATAAATCTTTAAGATAATTGGATAAACCGCTAACGCGGCCATAAACTGAGTCATCAATTAATTTGTAAATGTGCCACCTGATAATATAGTTTTTTAAAACGAGTGACGCTGAAAACATCAATAATAAAATACGTGTCAAATTTGTTATAAATGAGGCACATTCAAAAATCAAGATTTCTTGAAATTGTTATGTTCTATAGAAACATATCCACGCTATAAATTTTTATGAAGATAAGCGCTCAAAAAATACAAGGATAAAATTACTGAAAATGTTTTTTCTCAAAAATAGCAGATACCCGAATTGATGAATTTTTCTTGCGTGTTTATAAATGAGGCACACCTTGTTATGATACATTTACATGTTCGACACAGTCCCAAATATATGTAAAAAAAATGGGGTCCCTGCAATATGCGCTCAATATTTTATGTATTGAGAATGAAAAAAAAGTGTACTTGGTACCCCTCAGCAACTTGCGATTATTAGAACATTATTTTACCTCAAATTTGTTTTTAAGCATTGAATAATTATTTTATGTACGTGACTATCACAAGTAGTAGATAATTGAAGGAACTTCTGATAAAAACTATTAAATATCTACTTCCTAATGTCTTAAAACTCATGTACCCCAAAGGTTAAAAGTTCCAGAGACATGCCTATATACTAACACTACACAATATAATAACACACACAAATCAACTAGAATTCAATGACACGTCACTTGATTGATTGTCAGTCAACAACATCGTATTAAGAACAAATGAGTTCTTACGCTCGTTTGAAAATCTAAAAATTTTTTTGTATATACACCATCAACTATCTGTAAGTCGCACCAACAATTAATTTATTTTTATTATTTTTATTGTTCATATTATTGTTTTTATTGTTTTTTCTTATTTTATGATTGTAAAGAACATATATTTCTAAAGGTTAAAAATCCCTTAGGAGGACATCAAACCAGATGTCGAAACGTAGGGTCAATAAAAAAACTAGTTAATGGAACCGCAATGGCCAATTATTATTTTTCACCTACTACTAACAATTCTTTATGAATACTTGTAATATTTGACATAAGCAAACATTTGTTACATAATAAAATAACCATTAAGAATTCTTGGTAAAGTTGCAGAAGAGCTACCTCACCTCAAAAATTAATTGTACGACATGTTTCTGACGTATTTTGGGGCGCTGATTACGAATCTGATAATAGAAATTGGCGGTCGGCCATATCGTGGCCGCCATTTTGAAAAAAACATGATTTTTTGTAGATTTTTGCATTTATTTGAAATAAATACAACTGACGAAAAAATGTGTCAAACAAAAAATGAAGAGCGGAAAATACTCTACAAAAAAGGTTCTATACATTTTTCTCGTTATCCCAACGATAAGGCTGCAAATGAGCGGCGAAAGTGCCCAGGTGTTGTAAGGACACTACTATAGAAAAACCTAGATGAAGGGATCCCGATAGTTAAAGCCACACAAATTGCACGTGGGTTTGATTATTAACCGCACCTGTGTGGTTAGAGGTTAGGGTAGTATAAAAAAGGGGGATCTGGGGGCGGAGCCCCCCAGCACGCAAGCGCCCCTAGGTTCACGCATTAGGTTCTACTACTAGGTTCGAACGGAAGGGAATAATATATTGTAAAATCTGAAGGTAATGCATAAACCTAGGGGGTGCTTGCGTGCTGGGGGCTCCGCCCCCCCAGACCCCCCTTTTTTATACTACCCTAACCTCTAACCACAAAGGTGCGGTTAATATTCAAACCCACGTGTAATTTGAGTGGGTTCGACTATCAGGATCCCTTCTTCTAGGTTTCACTAGGGTTTACTACAGTAGTGTCCTTACACCACCTGGGCACTTTCGATGCTCATTTGCGGACTTTTCGTTTGGATATCGAAAAAATGCATAAAAACTTTTTGGTAGAGAATTTTCCGCTCTACAACTTTTGATTGAAACATTTTTTCGTAGGATTGTTACTTTTTCACATAAATACAAAAAACCCCCAAAAAACGCTTTTTTTTGCTGTTTTTTGAAGATAGCGAACGAAATACGTCCGACCGCCAAATTTTATTATCAGATTCGTAATCAGCGCCCCAAAATACGTCAGAAACATGTTGTATAATTAACTTTTTAGGTGAGGCAGTTCTTCTGCATATTTACCCAAATAATAATTTTTATTATTATGGAATTTTCAGGAATATAACTCTCATCTGCACAATCACACATACCAACTTTCGAAGTTTGAACATGTTAACTGCAAAATGCACACTGATCTTTGTGTGTTATTGTTTACATAAAGTCCCCGCGCAGTTTTTGAGAATTACAAGAGTCTACGAAAATGAAAACAATAAAACCACTATACACAGATCGTATAAAAACAGTGCCTCCACTATTATATGGAGATGGTGTCAAACAATAACATAATTGTATAGAAATCTATTTTATATTATAATTACAAATGTTAGCAAATTAGATTTAAGAATTAAATAATACATGACAAAAAAATGCCCGATTAAAAAAAATCTAAAATTTTTTTCATTTGGGATAATTGTGTCGATCAGTGGTATTTTACGGACACTTTGTCAAAAAAATAATTTTTTTCAACAATCAAAAATAAATTAATTTTGGCAATATATTGGCAATATATTGAAGGGTGCTGTTTGGCGCGATATTGTCCGTAATAAGGGCACCCTATAATACCTATAGATATATCAGTAGGGATAATAGAATCTAATACAATATAATTCATTTTTTATTTTGAGAACGGCTACATTAGGCTGGTTCAAAAAAAAAGTTTTTTTTCTTTTCACTTCCCACCCTTGCAAAGTAAACCTTCTGGGGTCACTATTAATACCTCCTTGGGTGGGTGCGAGGCGATTTTTTTTCGCGTCGCGCATCGCGAAAGACTTTTTCCCATTTAATTAACACGTAAATGAGAGACTTGTCTCATTCAACTTGGCATATCACTTCAGAAGTTCATTCAATCATTCTATACGCTCTGGTGACGATAAAATATGGACGAATACTCAACATTCCATTAATAGACTTCGTAAAATGTTAAAAAAAACGTGCTAATTTCTTAGACGCAAGTTAAAAATACTGAATTTTTTCGAGCCTTTTTTTTTAAACATAATTTTCAACTTGAAAAACCTTTTCTTTATTCATGAAACGTTTTGAAATGCTACAATTTGTTCTCGAATTGAAATGTTACGAGCATATAAAAATTAATTTCAATATACCGAATCCAATATGGCGTCCGAAATGGCGCTTTGGCAACATAAACTTTCCTGATGTTTTAACCCCTTGTGTCACGATTTGCACATTGTATCTAAATCGCTTGAACATTCTTACGGTGGGTTTTGGGATCAGTGATGACGAACCTGACCCATAAATTTGAAAATTCAAAATGGCGGACAAAAATTCTTAAATTTAAATGAAATTAAACAGAACCCTGTATTATAATTCGGGGTCGCTGGTTGGCATTCGACCTCAAAATTGTTAAATTCAATATGGCGGGTTCAATATGGCGGACAAAACATTTTGTTAAATTCAACGAAAATTTAAAATTTTTTGTGCGCCATTTTGAATATAAAATTTGTGACGTCGGAGTCCTAATCGGCGACCTAAAAACCTCAAAATGTACAGTTTTGTTGAAATCAATAGAAATGTAAGAAATTTTGTTCCCCATATTGCATCCGCCATTTTGAATTTCACGTCCGCGACCGGAAAACATAAGAATGACTGTAATCCCATTTGTCGGACTAGCGTAATATAATAATATATTATTTTGTTTATAATTATTTAACATTAACGTATTGTTGCTCATAATGATATAAATTCTTTAAATAAATGTCTGAGCCATATGCAGAGTCAAACACGAAAAGGAATTAAAGAAAGAATGATTTTGCAACGCGAGAAAAACGAACGGAGAACAGGTGGTCCTAAAGTGGCACAAAATACGTCTAAATTTTTATACAAATGACAAATGGGTAGAAGTCCTAAAAATAGATGTAATTTCGTAACTGTTTTATCAAAGTATTGATGAATTTTATTGAAGTATTTAAGAAAAAGAATTGTATAATTAATTTTCAACAGAACTGTATAATTTGAGGTTTTTAGGTCGCCGATTAGGACTCCGACATCACAAATTCTATATTCAAAATGGTGGACAAACAATTTTTAATTTTCGTTGAATTTAACATAATGTTTTGTCCGCCATATTGAACCCGCCATACTGAATTTAAAAATTTTGAGGTCGAATGCCAACCAGCGACCCCGAAATACAGGGTTCTGTTTAATTTAATTTAAATTTAAGAATTTTTGTCCGCCATTTTGAATTTTAAAATTTATGGGCCAGGTTCGTAATCACCGATCCCAAAACCCACCGTAAGAATGTTCAAGCGATTTAGATACAATGTGCAAATCGTGACACAAGGGGTTAAAACATCAGGAAAGTTTATGTTGCCAAAGCGCCATTTCGGACGCCATATTGGATTCGGTATATTGAAATTAATTTTTATATGCTCGTAACATTTCAATTCGAGATCAAATTGTAGCATTTCAAAACGTTTTATGAATAAAGAAAAGGTTTTTCAAGTTGAAAATTATGTCTGAAAAAAAAGGCTCGAAAAAATTCAGTATTTTTAACTTACGTCTAAGAAATTAGCATGTTTTTTTTTAACATTTTACGAAGTCTATTAATGGAATGTTGAGTATTCATACATATTTTATCGACACCATAGCGTATAGAATGATTGAATGAACTTCTGAAGTGATATGCCAAGTTGAATGAGACAAGTCTCTCATTTACGTGTTAATTAAATGGGAAAAAGTCTTTCGCAATGCGCGACGCGAAAAAAAATCGCCTGGCACCCACGCAAGGAGGTATTAATAGTGACCCCAGAAGGTTTACTTTGCAAGGGTGGGAAGTGAAAAGAAAAAAATTTTTTTTTTTTGAACCAGCCTAGGCTACATGCCTAAAGAAATCAGATACCGGCGTGGAGAAGATTGCCAAGGAGCCTTCTCCACACAAGAAAATAATTATTAATAAAATATACAGGCCATTAGCGGTAAGAGACCAAAAAAAAAAACTCGACCGTCCCCAGTCGATACGAAAACAAAAAAGGAACACGTGGCAACGGAATCACCGTTTGGTAATTACTAAAGTTGACATTTTTTCAAATTATTCAGTTTGCAATAGTTCAGTTACTTAAATTCAGCTTTTACTATTCTTGTTTTAGGCTCTCCTAAGACCCCGAGCTACGACCCAGCACAGACATCCAGACATTCAAAAAAGATGAAGCGGACTGTCTAGACATCAGTGTTGACGTTCTAGATAGTCCTATCATTTTCCAGGAGAATTTGGATGATGAAGTAGCGAATGCCAATATAGAAGACGTATTAAATGATATACTGCAAATGACCACCTTACATGAAACGTCATCTTTTATATACGATGTTTACGGTATATACGGCGAAGGGGGGGGGGCGGCGTTTTGCGGGCTCGGCCCCGAAATAAAATAAATAAATAAACATTATGGAATGAAATAATCTATTTCTAGATCTTATCAAATTCATATGAAAATGAAAAGTGTATCACTTATTATTAAGTAACATTAACTATAATTAAGTATATATTATTAAGTATATATGCAATTATTTACTGATTCATCTTTCTCGCCGGAAATGCAATAGTATTGAATCAGTATTGGACAAAATACTGAAAAAAAACGTATTATCTATAAAATAATGGTTAGCTCAACTAAATGGCGCAATTGGCTGTTAGCAGTCACGTATTTTGTTGATTGGAATAAATTAAAGTAATTAAATCAAAATCTCATAATATTAGATTGATTGAATAATATCGCTACATATTGAACGCACAGATGTTTTAAATCAAGAAAATGGTCTATATTTTGTAGATGCTTTCAAAAAACTTTTCGACCGTTTAACATGACGTAAAAGAAGAGCTTGGTATTTTTCGGTCTTTATAATTTTGTAGAGAATAATAAATGTTGTAAACAATAACATTGTAAATAATTGCGTAACTGTGATATCAGTTCACGCAACACTCGTACCTATTATTTTGATTTATGTAGCCAGAAAAAAGCATTTTACTATTGAGAAAGTTGAAAAATATCCCTGTACAATGTTATTGTTTACAACATTTATTCTCGTTTTCGTGCATTGTCGTTTCATTGTTTACATAAACAAGTATATGTACTTCTTACGGGAAAAGTGTCATGCAATAATTATTAAGTATACAAAACAAAAATCGTGTTTTAGAAATATCTATAAAGATATCGAAAAGTTTCTAACACGAATAAAATATAGCAATTCATAGAACCATATAGAAATGAAATGATTGTGAGATATATTAGATTTATTACAAAAATTATAATTTTAATTACAATTATTTAGAATACTGCATATAAACTATTTGAAACATTTTTAAAATATAAACATAAAAACACCTCGATTAGTAAGACAGGGAATAAAACCTATTATATATGCTTGTGTCTCTAACGTGTTATAACATTTAACTTTCATTTTAAAAAGACCAAAAAAAGGTGTTCAAACCGCTCTTGACTTGCGTTAGTTCTTCTGAACAAGCTATTTTTACAAAACTATTTTTCTCAAATTACTGAATAACTACTAGCATGTGTAATAATAAGTTTTATTCCCTGTATTAGTAATCCGGGTGTTTCAGTGTTTATATTTTAAATCGCTTAAAATAGTTTATAATGTAATATATTTCTAAATAATTGCAATTCAAATTATAACTTTATAATAACCCAGGTGAAAAAGTTTTATAAAAGTTTTATAGCATTTTTATAAAGTTGCCATATAAAAAATACATAAAAACTTTATAAAGAAATGGTTCTACAAATACATTATATTGTTTTTATTAAACATACATACTTATATAAATATTGTAGGAAATCCATAAAACATTGTATAAAAATAATATAAAAAGAGAAACTGTGCAGTAAAACCATTTTTTCACAGAAGTAACCTAGGAATAAATATAATTTCCTCGGAGAAAATTGACTACTTATTACTAGTAATATCAGAAGAAAATTATAAGAAAAGCAATCCATCTGCGTAAATGATTAGAAACTTCCAAAATTAGAAATGCTTTTTAGACTATTGCCCTATTATAATAGATGACAAACTACATACGAGAAGCATAAAATCAGTAATCTATAGGATCCTCTAATGCTGTTCGCCAATAGTCAGGATAAGCACAGCCTACTTCCAACAACAATTGTTGCCACATCGAATCAGAAACCGATTTTGCTTTCCGATATTCTTGAACCTGCAACATATATGGAAAACACTAATACTAATAACATTTGTTGATTTCTAATGCAAGCGTTTTTTTTCATTTTCCGTTCAACCTCCATATTGGAAAGTAACATTGAAAAAATATTGATAAACCCTTTAAGTGTTTTCTCTTTGTCTCGGATTCTTCGTTCAAACATTGTTGAACGATACTGATGCGATAAACCTGCGTTATAATTGTAACTGCTGCCAAACAGAATTGAATTCATGGTATGCAAGGACAACTAAATTTGTCTATATGAAGGAGTTGTGACCCATCTTCAGTATATGTATCAATGTTAGAGATGGATTTCACCTACTTGAATATAATCTTTCATAGGTCTTTTGATTTTACACCTATCGTAGCAAATTATCGTAGTAATATCGTAGTAAAATTTCGTAGTAGTGTAGCTGAAATTTCAGAGTATAGGTAGAATCGTTAAATATTAAAAGTTCAAAAATTGACTCTGAAGTGAAAACTCACTCTGCAAGAAAAAAAAATCCTATTTTTTCTATAAACTCCATTTTTACTCGATTGAGACTCAAGAATAAATTAATGTAGGCAGAAAATGTACTGATAGCTTCATAAACTGTCAATGCCGAAAATGTTCATTTTTTAATTTATTATATAAATATATGTCATCTTCTTTCGCTACAATACATTAACTATTATGAATTTATTAACCACCATAATTTCGTGGTATGAAATTCACTTTTTGTGGAGTGAAAATTCAGCTACTGCAGTAGCAATATGTTGAAGCTACATTACTCATAAATGTCTAGTATTGGGGTATAAGTATGAATTCCCACTCTCAATGAGTGCAAACTTTCTTTAGGCAGTGCCACCGCAAACATTCACTTGTGTGGTTCATTTTTTCCGAAGCCAACGATAAATTATCTCTATTTATTTCAAAAAAGAACTGCTACTTTTAACGAATTCTTAGTAATTTTCATGATCAGACAAAGAATCTTTAGAAAATTATGCGGTATTGTTGTAGGGAATCTTTTTCGCTAAAAAGTAAGCCGTCATTCATTAAAATCCGTTCGTTTTTAAAAAATTCTTAACAGCGGAGAATAACAAATTTGAATCAATTACAAAAGTGACTTAACAAATTATTTTGCACGATTCAATTTTGTTTTCAACAAGATTAATGCTTTCACTTTTCAACAATATTATTAATAATGCAACTTAAATTCTTGGAAACGTTATTAAATATTTTTAATATACTGCTTTTAATATACCTTAAATACCGCAAACCGTTATAGCGTTCCTAACAGCACTTCCCCTAACCTTCCGAACGCTCCGTTAGAAGTGACAATCAAGTGATGTTTAGTTATATTTTCAGTATGACTATATTTATTGATAATATTAATTCATATACTTTGTATTAAAGTACTTACATCGAAAAATAATAATTACCGAATCTCGGTTTCAACTATTCGTTATTTTGTCAGAATTTGCAACGTCGAACATGGTCGTACATTTAGGGCCGTGTTTTGAGGGTTAGAATCTCGACTCAAGGTAGCGTAGGAATTTTTAATTCTCTTTAATGAAAATGAATAAATTCGGGTACTCACAAACAAAGATATTGGAAACTTAAAAATAATTTTTTTTCAACAATTAAAACTAAATTCATTTTAGCAATATATTGGCAATATATTGGAGGATGCTGTTTGGCATTATACTGCCCAGATATTGGACATTGTCGAGTAACGCAGCTGCAATGTAATGTCAAATGCAATTGTCAATATATTGCCAATATATGACCCACGCTTTGGTTTACTACGCGGGATATGTATCAACGGTAATAGGGGTACCACGATAATATATATCCGATATTAGTCGGAATAATATAATGTAATATAACATAATCCATTTTTTATTTTCAGAGAGGCTACATGCCTGCAGCCATCAGATAATAGTGTGGAGAAGATTGCCAGGGAGCCTTCTCCACATAAGCAAAAAATTTTAAATAAAATATACGGGCGATTGGTAAAAGACGACGAAAAAGAAGCTCGACCGCCCCCAGTCGATTTGAAAACGAAAAAGGAACACGTGGCAACGGAATCACCGTTTGGTAATTACTAAAGTTGACATTTTTCAAATTATTCAGTTTGCAATAGTTCAGTTACTTAAATTCAGCTTTTACTATTCTAGTTTTAGGCTCCCATATAACGGACTATACAATGTCCGAAATATCGGGATACGAGGGAACTCCGAAGACCCCCAGATACGACCAACTAGACGTCCGGACAGCAGAACAAGATGAAGTGGACTATCCTGACGTCAGTTTGGAGGTTCTCGATAGTCCCTTCATTTCCGAAGAGAATTTAGATGAGGCAATGGGAAATATAAATATAGAAGAAGACGTGTTAAATGCTATCCTGGAAATGGCTACCTAAAACGAACCGTCATCTTCTATATGATATTTATAAATTTGTTTCTTCAAGTTATTATTCGGACAAATGCGAAATATTTAATACACGACGAAACATAATGTAATGTATATAAATATATAATTGACGTCATCGGTTATCAGGCGAAAATACCAAATATTTACATTTTGAATATTTATTTCACATTTAATGTGTATTAGTGTGTAAGAGATTCGCAATTGGCGTATGCGTTAATTTTTGGAACATTCAACGACACGCTTCTATGAAGAACGTATAATAAACTTATAATTCTTCGTGTATTTAATAAAGAACGTTTTTGAAAACCTGGTCTTCTCGAATTTAAAATATCGTCATCTCTACTTTTGGAATAACGCATCCCCATATGCATCGACTCGGTTCCAGTAAAATAAAATAATAATTGCAATCATAAAATGCAAATGCAATGTGAAAATTTTCGACACTCCTGCGATTAACTCTGATTCCGCCTTGTGAAGTGATAGTCCTTTTAATCTCGTACTTGAAACAGTCAAGTTTTTAGTGCCTAAATCTTCACAGTGCATCGAGAATATTAGAACGAGCTGAACGTGCAAGTTTTTCGTCGTTTGATCGAAATATATTTTGTGGCATTTCGAACGTTAATTATGAAAATTTTAAGTTAACGCCGCCACAATTGTTGAACAAGAAAATTGCAGAAATTAGACAAAATTAAAATAATTGCATAAGAGAATAAGCTGAAAGGAAATCAAGATTAATTAACGAATTATGTGCTTCACAGGTCTGACCGCAAATGTAAAAGGGGTGGGGGGTCAGCATTTATGTCCACAACTCTATTAAATCCAGCGCCATTTGCGTTTCATCCTCACTTCTGTCATCGACATCTAAAACTGAGTTCTTATTCGTCGAGCTGAACTTTCCATCCACATCATCTTTGTTATTGATTACCATCTATCGTCCACCAAACACTGCCATGTTTGCCGAACTGGAATCTGAACTGACTAAAATCCAGCATTTGTATAGCAATGTAGTTTGTCTAGGGGACCTAAATATCGATCTCAGTAAAACGTCTTCAGATTCCAATTACTTAAATAATTTTTCTCATACCCATAATTTTAGTATCTTACCTTTTTTGCCAACTCATCATACTAATACTTCTGCAACATGGATAGATCACTGCTCGGTGGATGATATGGAAAAAGTGATAGCACATGGTCAGACAAATGGACCAGACCTGTCCTTTCACGATCTGATTCATCTAACATATGCTGTGAAAACTCGACAGCTTCCGCCTAGGTCAATCACTTGTCGCGACTTTAGAAAATTTTATCCCGATCAGATCTGTAACGAACTTAGAATTTAGAAACGAAATTAGACTGGTCTCAGTTCCATAATGCTCATAGGATTGATGAGAAACTGGCTCTTCTAAACTCAACGCTCCTTAGCGCTTATAATGACCATTAGGGTGGCCCTTATTTTAGATATTTTCGAATTTCATACGGGACACCCCCTAGATCGATTCGAATAATTAAAAAATGATTTTTAAGCTTGGTGAGAGCTCTTAATTTTAATATTTAGGGGTGGCTCATTTGACTTGAAGTTTAACATTGGTTATAAATGGGAGAAACCTACTATTTCAGTTTTTTAACTCTCACTTTTTCAGAAAAAATTTTAATTTTTTGCCCATTGGCAGATATATTCTGGAATACTGTTAGGTGAGAAAAAACCAAGTTACGATAAAAGACATTTTTTTCGGTCGATTTATTCAAGATTTACTTATTACAATTTTTAGCTCAAAAAATTAAAAAAGTGTCAATTTTTCATTTATTTCCTTTATAACTCGGGACAAATACATTTTACAATTTTAGCTGAAAGATATTTCATTTCTTTAAAGATTTCTGCGTAAAATTACCTCCTTAGTAAAGTCCAAATGATGTAATAGAGAGCAGTTATCGCATTTTTAAAGAATACGTTTTTTTTTGTAGAAAATCAAGTAAAAGAAAACATATTTTAGTTTATCCGCCATTACGCGCAAACAAAAAATGTAATCGAAATGTATTATACAGGATCATATATTCCTTACCTTTTTACGGATCGAAATGCCTACTAATAACTTGATTAAAAAATTTCTTGGCGAATTATGGCATTAAAAAAATTACTCCGTTTGGCTAGCATAAAATCTGGAACCGACTTTTTTCAAATATTATTACAAAATTAATATCTCCTCAGGTATTTATATGGAAAACAGCTGAAATTTGGTATTCCGGGGTATTCAAGGTCGCTGATTACGAATCTCATCTTCGATTTTCAAAGTTGAAAATAGCGGATCAAATGTTGAAAAGTTACTTGATTCAAATGAAACAAGGTACTCGGAGGTTTTCTGATTTCAGATTATGAATTTTTGATCTTATATTTTCAATACTTGTTTATATTTGGAAGATGTTCTAACTAGGCGGGAAATCGAATGTATTTGTCCCGAGTTATAAAGGAAATAAATGAAAAATTGATACTTTTTTAATTTTTTGAGCTAAAAATTGTAATAAGTAAATCTTGAATAAATCGACCGAAAAACATTTTTTTTTATCGTAACTTGGTTTTTTCTCACCTAAAAGTATTCCAGAATACATCTGCCAATGGGCAAAAAATTAAAATTTTTTCCGGAAAAGTGAGAGTTAAAAAACTGAAATAGTAGGTTTCTCCCATTTAAAACCAATGTTAAACTTCAAGTCAACTGCGCCACCCCTAAATATTAAAATTAAGAACTCTCACCAAGCTTAAAAATCATTTTTTAATTATTTGAATCGATCTAGGGGGTGTCCCGTATGAAATTCGAAAATATCTAAAATAAGGGCCACCCTAATGACCATGCACCATTCATCACGTTTACTCCGCGAAATAAACATTCACCGTGGATAACAAACGACATAAAAACTATGATAAAAACATGGAATAATTATTATAAGCGTTACAAAAAATAAGGAGATCTTGTTGCGTGAACTGATTATAAGACTCTGAGGAAAAAAGTGCGTCGCCTAGTCTTTAATGCCCATTCAAAATATTATGCTACTAGACTGCAAAACATCACTGCCCCATCGGCAATATGGCTAGAATTGCGACGTCTGGGCCTCGTGAAAAGTAAGACATCACAATCTATGTTATTACATACTTTAGATGACTTAAATGCATATTTAACCTCAATAACAAACTGCAACTCGCACCCCTCCACTCGCTTGCCTCCCGAACTTTTTAACGAATCAGACAGTCCAGATGAATTCACATTTCAACAGACAGACGAAGCCACTATAATTAGATATCTCAAGGGCATCCACACAAATGCTATAGGTGCGGATGGTATAGATCTTCGATTGATAACATCAGTATTCCCCGCCATATCAGAATTCATCCTCGAAATCATAAATTTATCTCTCGAGCGCGGAGTGTTTCCCGAAGAATGGAAAACAGCATTAATTACTCCGATAAACAAGATCCCATCACCTTCATCAATATCGGATTATCGTCCTATCGCTATTCTTGCTCTGCAGTCGAAACTATTAGAACGTGTGGTCTACGAGCAGCTCATGGACTATCTAATCACCAAAAATCTGTTAAATCCATTTCAGAGTGGTTTCAGAAAATACCACAGCACTCAGACTGCACTAATAGCGGCCTGCAATTATGTAAGGAAGGGAATTGATGAGCAGATGGTCACACTCATGATTTTGTTTGACTTCTCCAAAGCATTTGACACCGTTGATGTCGTAATCCTATTTTGCGGGAGTTCCACAAGGCTCGATCTTGGGACCTCTCCTATTTTCTATATTTATTAATTACATACCTACAGTCCTACAACACTCCTTTCATCTTCTCTACGCAGATGATTTGCAAATTATGCTACGATGCAAATATTCGGAATTGGCGTCTGCAATACACCTATTAAATAATGATATTGCAGGAGTATTGCAATACTGTCGAACTAATGGTCTCTCGTTAAATTTTATTAAGACGAAAGGAATGTTATTAGGCTTTACACCTTATATCAATCGACACAATCGGTCTGACCACCCTCCGCTAATGATTGAGAGTACTGGCATCCCCCTGCTTCCAGTGGTAACGAATCTAGGACTAAAACTTGATTCAACGCTAACCTGGAATTCCCAAATTAATGACATTTCTAGAAAAGTTCATTCCACACTCTATCGCCTTAAGTACAACAAGAATGTACTGACTACCAAACTTAGGCGAGACCTAGTGGTTGCCCTCATCTTCGCACATTTCGACTATTGCTGTGTGGTCTATACCAACATTTCACGTACTAAAGCGTGAATGCAGCGTTTCGCCGTACCGGCGCAAACTCGGGTGGCTTCCACTAAAGTATCGACGATTATACTTTCTAGCCACGATAACGCGTAACATATTACTGCTTAAGATGTCTACCTATTTATACAATCTTTTTACTCTACGTTCAGAAACAGCACAGCGAGTCACCAGGGTTTCAGCTGAGGTTTTGCAAGTACCGTATGCTAAAACCTCTGCCTATCAGAAATCCTTTCCAGTCTTAGCGTCCAGACTATAGAATGAGCTCCCGCGCGAAATAAAAAACGCATCCTCCGCTCAATTGTTCAAAGAATGTTTATATGCCTTTTTACTGTCAAAGGACACAGGCAGTGGTGACCTAAATCATTGTCTACTTGCTATCCAAATTTAATTAATCAATCAATCAACAATCTGTTCACCCATAACTAATCTCTACTATGTACCACAATAAAATCTCATAATATTATTACAGGTATCCGTATGTCACCACTGGCTGTGTCCTCGATTATATACGAGCGTTCTAATATCAAAAATGTTCACCGGTTCGTTTCTCCTTCAATTTTCTTCTATTTGATTAGACCTAAGTGTAACTAAAACTTTTATTTTTTATATTTATATACAACTCTGTATCAGAAAATGTGCCCGAAGGCAACGTGCTTACGCACAGCCAGGGCACTAAAAATAAATAAAATACAAATACAAATACAATACACACAATGGAAATCAAGATGACGAAATTATTGAAATTCAAGATAATAATGATAGTGACTCGGATGAATCGATGAGGGATAATTTTGAAGATGCTATTAACAATATCCAAACACCATGTACTACAAGAGTTTTGAGAAATAGGCAGACAATAAATAAACTTTGCGATATAGAGATATTAATGAATCTAGACCAAATGTTCAACCAAAATTGATGGTAGTTCAGGATGTTCCTAAAGATTATGAAGAAGCCGTTGTATCAGAAGATGTTTGCAAATGGAAGGATGCAATGAATGAAGAAGTCAGATCACTGATGAAGAACAACGCATGGAAATTAGTTGAGCCTCCAAAACAAGTAAAGTTGATAGATAATCGTTGGATTTTTTCATTGAAAAGAGACGGGGATGACAACATAATACGATAAAAGCACGTTTACTGGCAAGGGGCTACAGTCAAAAATTTGCTATAGATTATATAGATACATTTAGTCCAGTGGCACGATTTGAAACAATGATAGCTTTGTTTGGAGTTATTGTTCAAAAAAGTTGGCAAATAAAACAGTTTGATGTCAAGACTGCATTTTTAAATGAAACCATTTTTATGAAGCAACCACAAGGTTATTCCGATGGTACCTATCGAGTATGTAAGTTATTACGAAGTCTATATGGTCTTAAACAATCTTCGAAGTGTTGGTATGAATGTTTAAGTGAATATCTTGAAACATGTGGACTACAGGAAAGTAGTGCTGATCCATGTATGTTCTATAGTGACACAATCATTTTATTGTTTTATGTGGATGACTGTCTAGTGATAGGACCTGTAAATTTGTTAGATGATTTTAGTAAGAAACTGGCAAATCGATTTGAGATAACATCAAGTGAAGTAGATGTATACCTTGGTTTGCGCATACAAATGAAAGATGGTTGTGTGTTGGTGGATCAATCTACATATACAAGACGGTTGTTAGAAAAATATGGTATGTTAGATTCTAAACCTTTATCTTTACCAATTGAACTAGGATGGATACCAGAGGATTCAGCATTAATTAATAATTTAACTGAATATCGTGAGATCGTTGGAAGTATTATGTATTTAATGCTAGGTAGTAGACCAGACTTAGCTTTTGCAGTTAGTGTGATTTCAGAGTTCAGGATAAACCTACGGAAGCTCATTTTAATCTGCTGAAACGTATAATTCGTTACCTGAAAGCTACTTATCACGAGGGAATTATATTTAGAAAAACAAATAAAATGGAAATTAAAGCTTTTAGTGATGCTGATCATGCTGGTGATAAATCCACTAGACGAGTGGAATTTTGATGAAATTTTGTGACGGACCAGTAATGTGGAAGAGTAAATTACAAAGATGTGTTGCTTTATCATCGATGGAATCCGAGTATGTAGCTGCAAGTGAGGCTGCGAAATCATTAGTATGGTTGGATAGATTATTAAAAGAAATTCATGTTTTGGATGAAAGATTATACCTACAATGTATATTGATAATCAGAGTGCAATCAAATTTATTAAAAATCCAAGATTTCATGAACGATCTAAGCATGTTTATGCTGATGCATTTTTGAAATTTCTTGACCGCTTCAGGAGATATTTATATGGTATGAGTTTTGGTGGTACGGTCTTCGGACAATAAAAAATTCAATTTTTACGTTTCGACCATAATGTTGGTCCTCCTCAGAAATTTATTGTCTACAAAAAGTTTAAATCTTACAATCAAAAGTTTATAAAAATGAAAAATGACGAATATATAGATATATATATGTAAAAACTTACAGATGCATTGAAATTAACTTTAATCATCCCGGTGTCGTTGGGATAGATCAACGAAAATTCTACATTAATAGGTTTAAAATTAGATATTTTAAGTTTACAGCAACAAAAAAGAATAAATTAATATCGTGTTGTTTTAAATATTATATACGTTGTATAAAATAATGCACTACACTACACTCCGTGCAGAAAGAACGAAACTATTGACACTTGTGACGTTACGGGCCTTTAAATACTAATACAATGTAACTAAGTTTAAACGTGGGTGTATTCAAATTCATGGTTAACGATATTCATACAATTTGATTTTACTAACGATGTTCGGTGCATACGATCAGAACATTATGTTTTTTACAGTTTTATATTGCATTCCACTCATGATCGTATTTTTTATTGTATAATATGATTCAATGCAATAAAAAATGCAATGGATGTACGTAAGCGAGTTTAAAAGGCCATTTAAACTGTAATTTCATAATATTTACATTATACATATAATAGCTTCGTATACCGCTGGTAAGTTTGATTGCTCGAATCTAATGTTTACTGTCCGCTGTGATCTTTTAATGAAATATTTTTCAATTTCTTTTCGTTTTCTACTATTTCGTTCCGTTGCTAGAATTTTGACTTTTGTGTAGTCAAAATTATGGGAGGTGTTGATACGATGTAACGTTAATCCCGTGTATTTATCTTCCGGTCCGTATATGTTTTTCTGGTGTTCTTTCAGTCTTGAACCTATAGAAGTCTTCCGGTTTGTCCTATGTAAACTTTATTACAAGTCTTAGATGGAATTTGGTTGACAACATTACTGCATTTTTCTAGATCAAGTTTGTCTTTAATGGTTTTATTCCACCGATGTTTGTGTTGATGGGCTTGTGAACGATTCGAATGTTTTCTTTTCTTAAGCTTTTTGATATTTTTTCGGATAATTCTTTAACGTAAGGGATTTATGTAGTTTTTATAATGTTGTTGTTGTTGTGGTTGTGGTTGTGGTTGTTATTTCTGTTGCTATCCTGTGTGTTGTAAATCTGATGAACTCGTGTTTTTATGCAGTTAAAAATCAAATCGTTTGGGTAACCATTTTCTGAAAGAACTTTTTTAATAATGTGCAGGTTCTTTTTCGGGAATTTAATTTCAGCAAGTTTAATAGCGTGATCAATAAGTCCGATAATTACTCCGATCTTATAATTAATCGGATGCTTAGATGTAAAATGCAGATATTTTCTGGACCACGTTGTTTTATGGTACCAGTCGGTATCTAGGAATCCATTATCTTTTCTGATCACAAGTAAATCTAAGAAGGAAATGTTGTTGTTGACTTCCTGTTCTAGAGTGAACTGAATTCTACTTTCAATTCCGTGAATTTTTTTGAGACTGTTAAAACAGTAAGGGTGTCGTTTACTTTATCCTTCGGAATTGAAGTCAGGATGTCATCGACGTATCTTAAGTAGAATCCCAATTAAAATTTAATTTCCTAATTAAGATTTTCTCTATGTATTCCAATGTTAAATTCGCAATTACAGGTGATAAAGGCGAACCCATCGGAACTTCGTTAAATTTAAAATACATAGAATTTAAAATTAACTCTAAACCATTTACAAAATCATCTTTGGAGATTGCTATATGTTGTTGAATTTCAGGCCATTTTTTGTCAATTATAACTTTTACCAATTCGATCGAAATGTTGGTAAAAAGTGAAACTACATCTAAAGATACAAGTATGTGATCTTTAGGTATTTCAAAGGATTTTAATTTATTTCTGCAGTCCCACGTATTTTTGATAAAACTAGAATTTTTACCCACAATATTTTGAAGAATTTTGCTGTAATATTTGGCTAAATTGTATGTTGGGGAGTTTAATGTTGAAACAATGATTCTTAACGGAAACCCTTGTTTATGGGTTTTCGGTAAGCCATATGCTCTCGGTATAACTCCATTTTTGCATTTAAGATATTTGGCCGTGTTTGATGATATTGTTTCGTCGTTTTCCCATTTTCTAACGAGTTTATTCACTTTTGATGTTAACGTAGCTGTGTACTCATATTTAGATGGTAAATATGTATTGGTATCCTTTAGCAAGGACTCCATTTTTGCATTATAATCTGCTTTTTCTAAGGCTACGGTGATATTGCCTTTATCAGCCCTAGTGAATAAAACGTTTTTATTATTACTACAAAATCTTTTGATAAGGTTGTTGTTTTTTACAGTTTGGTTGGTATTCAACTGACTATGGTGTTTATGATTTTGTATGATGTTGACTACATTTTGTCTAACACGATCTTGGTTGTCTACGATGATATTTCCATCTTCATCAGATGTATTTTTTATCTTTTTTTTATTTCGTACGAAATCAGCAAAAAAAAAATTCCATTTGAGGTTTATAACAATTTTTTCTATTTCGAAAATATTAAGTTCGAACGATTGTTAAACAATCAAAAACAGAAACTTATTAAGAAATATAACTGGATATCGACTAGAAAAAATAGAAGGTGCACACGTCAAAACAACAACACACACAGACAAGATATTTGGTTCATGAATCTTACCACTACTACAATACCAGAGGAAATGAAACAAATTATATCATT
The DNA here is from genome assembly GCA_030407085.1 of Trichopria drosophilae. Lineage (NCBI taxonomy): Eukaryota > Metazoa > Arthropoda > Insecta > Hymenoptera > Diapriidae > Trichopria > Trichopria drosophilae. The sequence goes on along the minus strand of CM059583.1, from coordinate 187,761,196 downwards.
AGGAAGTAAACATGCCTTTCCTATACACGAACACAAACAAATACCGTTGCACGACATTATTGCCGGAATTGAATGCGCCGTTACCAAGATAAATAATACATCTGATGAAGATGGAAATATCATCGTAGACAACCAAGATCGTGTCAGACATAATGTAGTCAACATCATACAAAATCATGAACACCATAGTCAGTTGAATACCAACCAAACTGCAAAAAACAACAACCTTATCAAAAGATTTTGTAGTAATAATATAAACGTTTTATTCACTAGGGCTGATAAAGGCAATATCACCGTAGCCTTAGAAAAAGCAGATTCTAATGCAAAAATGGAGACCTTGCTAAAGGATACCAACACATATTTACCACCTAAATATGAGTACACAGCTACGTTAACATCAAAAGTGAATAAACTCGTTAGAAAATGGGAAAACGACGAAACAGCATCATCAAACACGGCCAAATATCTTAAATGCAATAATGGAATTATACCGAGAGCATATGACTTACCGAAAACCCATAAACAAGGGATTCCGTTAAGAATCATTGCCAAATATTACAGCAAAATTCTTCAAAATATTGTGGGTAAAAATTCTAGTTTTGTCAAAAATACGTGGGACTGCAGAAATAAATTAAAATCCTTTGAAATACCTAAAGATCACATACTTGTATCTTTAGATGTAGTTTCACTTTTTACCAACATTTCGATCGAATTGGTAAAAGTTATAATTGACAAAAAATGGCCTGAAATTCAAAAACATACAGCAATCTCCAAAGATGATTTTGTAAATGGTTTAGAGTTAATTTTAAATTCTATGTATTTTAAATTTAACGAAGTTGTTTACAAACAAACCTTCGGAGTTCCGATGGGTTCGCCTTTATCACCTGTAATTGCGAATTTAACATTGGAATACATAGAGAAAATCTTAATTAGGAAATTAAATTTTAAATTGGGATTCTACTTAAGATACGTCGATGACATCCTGACTTCAATTCCGAAGGATAAAGTAAACGACACCCTTACTGTTTTTAACAGTCTCAAAAAAATTCACGGAATTGAAAGTAGAATGCAGTTCACTCTAGAACAGGAAGTCAACAATAACATTTCCTTCTTAGATTTACATGTGATCAGAAAAGATAATGGATTCCTAGATACCGACTGGTACCATAAAACAACGTGGTCCAGAAAATATCTGCATTTTACATCTGAGCATCCGATTAATTATAAGATCGGAGTAATTATCGGACTTATTGATCACGCTATTAAACTTGCTGAAATTAGATTCCGGAAAAAGAACCTGCACATTGTTAAAAAAGTTCTTTCAGAAAATGGTTACCCAAACGATTTGATTTTTAACTGCATAAAAACACGAGTTCTTCAGATTTACAACACACAGGATAGCAACAGAAATAACAACCACAACCACAACAACAACAACAACAACAACAACAACAACAACATTATAAAAACTACATCAACCCCTTACGTTAAAGAATTATCCGAAAAAATAACAAAAAGCTTAAGAAAAGAAAACATTCGAATCGTTCACAAGCCCATCAACACAAACATCGGTGGAGTAAAACCATTAAAGGACAAACTTGATCTAGAAAAATGCGGTAATTGTTGGGAATGATTGAGTGAGGGAACTAACCGACAGGGAAGATTCCAAATGAATGAAATGCCCGAGTTCTTTGATTTACGGATACACAGCTAACCCTTTATTTCGTCTGCTTCAAATACAACCGTCATCTCTCCCGGGAACTTATTCGCGACACGCAATCTTTCGCTCGCCAAGCACGCTCCGAGCCGGTTGCTTCTCCGCAGAGAACTGCCTCCTACTCCACACGGTTCTACACTTTCCGCGCCTAGTCCTAACCGCGCCTATTCTCCCGTACATGTATCCCTTCCACGCTACTCTCAGATGGAGTCCGAACATTCGGCCATCCTAAGTTATCTTGGACCCCAAGATTTTTACCGTCAATATTCTTAAGACTAGCTACAGTGTAATCCTACCTTTCTATGTACATTCATAATCTTTCAGATAAGCTGGTTTTTGTGCTTTGCGTTGCGACCTCTGACATTCAGACATTTCTACCGGCTCTTTCTCTAAGTACCTGAGGTAACCTTGACCTACCTCGCATTCTACCTTACTATCGCACTCATCGGAGTTACTCTCATTCGCTTCATCACTCTCTTCTTCACTACTTCGCTCATCTGAACTACGCCAAATCTTTAACTGGCTCGCGTGCGCCGAAGTTCGATACTTATTTTTCCGCTGAACACCTAAATTATTTATTTCGTACGTATCACTGGGTAACTTTTTTACTACGACGAAAGGCCCTTTATATTTCCGCTGTAATTTAGTGCTTTCTCCCGTAGCAATAGCATTCGACTTAACAAAGACAATATCCCCGACATCAAACGTTACATTACTTAATCTATTATGATCGTAATACCGCTTATACATTTGTTGCGCACTTTCAATATTCTCTCTCGCTTCCTTTTGCACAACTCCCGGTTCTCGATAAACTTCACAATCTTCGGTCAATTCACGCATCCATCCATCCTCATAACGCGGTAAATATCCTAATAGGACCTCAGACGGCGCTTTCCCTGTAGCCTTATTGACGGATACGTTTATGTCCCTCTGAATAAGTTTCAGCTGTGCTTCCCAATTCAAACATTCGCCTCTTTCCGTACGGATGGCAAGTGCTTGAATTAGTGTCTGATTCAATCGCTCTACTAAGCCATTTGCCTGTGGGTGTCTACTCGAATTAAACGTCCGTCGAATTCCGTACCGAACACAAAATTTCTCGAAAACATCCGATTTGAAACACCCACCTCTATCGCTGATAATACGCCCCGGGGCACCGAAAAACTTTTCTAGACTCCGTACCACAGGCATTGCTTTTGTAGTTTTTGTAGGGAACAACATCACGTATTTCGTCAACGTATCTACAAGGCTGAGGACATACTTATTTCCCTTCGAAGTCGTTAAAAACGGGCCCACGTAATCTATGTGAATCAATTCAAACGGCCTTTTTCCCGGCGGGATCACATGTAATAAACCCGCTTGTTTCCCGCTCTTATGTTTACTCAAGAGGCAATCTACACAACATGAAATATGTCGACGTATATAAGCCTTCATTCGTGGAAAATAATAATACGACCGCATACGATGCAACGTTTTTTCGACTCCGAAGTGACTTGACAAGTCATGGTACTTAATTACTAATGCCTTACGCATGGCACGAGGAATAACGTACAAGTCTCGCTCTATTCCATCCACGACTCTGATTTTATATAGCAATCCTTGTTTCAACTTATACCCACGTATTTCTGCAAGCTCGACCTTAGCGCGTTCGCCCTTGTGTTTCTGCAAAACCTTTATTTTGTTATTCAATTCCGTATCCGTTCGTTGGTGCATTAAGATATCATCCTCGCGCACGGTGATCGACAATACAAAATCATCCCCATCGCATACATCATTAACTGGAGCCCTCGAGAGCGCATCGACGTGCCCCATTTTAACCCCTTGCCGGTGCCTAACGTCGAAATCAAACTCGTTCAATGCATTTGCCCACCTTACAACTTGCGGATTTATCGATTTATTTTTATTTAAAAACACTAAAGCTTGGCAGTCCGTAATTATAGCGAATTTGACCGATAATAAAAATTCGCGTAGCCGTTGTGTTCCCCATACCATCGCCAGTAATTCTAATTTACTGGAGTGGTATTTACTCTCGATTTCCGAGGTTCTCCGGCTAACGGCATAGACCAAATGTATTCTCCCGGATTTGTCCGATTGTAACATCATCGCGCCCAACCCCACCGCACTCGCATCGGTATGCAGTTCGGTAACTGTCGCTCGTTCGTTAAAAATCGCTAAACAAGGCTCTGACAACAAGGATTCCTTAACTCTACAAAAGGCTATTTCCTGTCTCTCAGTCCACACAAACGGAACATTCGCACGCATTAATTCGGAGATCGGTGAAAATATTCGGGCGAAATTGGGTACAAACCGTCGAAAGAAACTCGCAAGACCCTGAAATCGTCGGACCTCATGAACGTTCCGCGGTCGGAGAAAACTCTCTATTGCGTCTAATTTAATTTTTCCAGGCTTAATCCCTTCTGCAGTTATCCGATAACCGAGAAAATCTACCTCCTTTAATCCGAAGGAGCATTTTTTTATATTTAACGTCAAACCAGCCCTTTTCAAGGTTTGAAACACCGTTCTTAATCGAACTAATAACTCGTCCCACGATCGCGCCATCACGAGTATGTCATCCAAGTAAAACATTAAAATTTTATTTCGCAACGGACCGAGAGCTTTCTCCATTAATTTAGAAAAGTAAAACGGAGCATTCATGAGTCCAAAAATCGCTCGGGTAAACTCGCCCGTCTCGTCGGGAGTAATAAATGCCGTTTTCGCGCTCGCGTCTTCACTCAAAGGCATTTGCAAATATCCGTTGAACAAATCTAAACTCGCGAACACCTTTGCACCTTTGGCAACTTCTAAAAATTCGTCCATACTTGGTAATGGAAAATGAATCCGCTCCGTCTGCGAATTAAGCCGCCTATAATCCACTACCAAACGAGATTCGCCGCTTTTCTTTTTCACTAACAATACCGGACTAGCGTACGGAGAACTTGTTTCGCGCACGATTCCCGCACTCTTCCATTCTGCGACAAGCTGTTTAATTTTCTCCCGTTCTTGTTGACTTGCTCGATACGGTCGGGCACCTACCGGGATGCTTCCAGGTTTCTCGCGTATTTCCATTTCTACCAATGTCGTTTTCCCCAATTCTTCCATGTTTGTTGCTATACATTCCCGATATTCGTTATGACCCTGAAGTTAGCTTCCGATTCCAGCGGCCGATTCGTGGGAGCGCCGGCCACCAGCGGTTCTCAGTTTTAAAAGTTGAAAAACGTTTTGTGCCACGGCCGCTGGGTATGATTTTGATTCCTGACATTGTTGGCAGCCTACATAAAAAATTCCAACCTCCCCTGACCCCGCCGAGGCAGTAAAATTGGGAAAAGTTGCCCCAAATCAATATAACAGCTGATTTCGAAATTTTGAGACTTGAAAAACGTTTTGTGCTACGGCCGCTTCATACGATTTTGATTCCTGACATTGTTGGCAACCTACATAAAAAATTCCAACCTCCCCTGACCCCGCTGAGGTAGTAAAATAGGGAAAAGTTGCCCCAAATCACTATAACAGCCGATTTCGAAATTTTAAGACTTGAAAAACGTTTTGTGCCACGGCCGCTGGGTATGATTTTGATTCCTGACATTGTTGGCAGCGTACATAAAAAATTCCAACCTCCCCTGACCCCGTCGTGGTAGTAAAATAGGGCAAAGTTGCCCCAAATCACTATAACAGCCGATTTCGAAATTTTAAGACTTGAAAAAAGTTTTGTGCCACGGCCGCTGGGTATGATTTTGATTCCTGACATTGTTGGCAGCCTACATAAAAAATTCCAACCTCCCCTGACCCCGCCGAGGTAGTAAAATTGGGAAAAGTTGCCCCAAATCACTATAACAGCCGATTTCGAAATTTTAAGACTTGAAAAAAGTTTTGTGCCACGGCCGTTGGGTATGATTTTATTTCTTGACATTGTTGGCAGTCTATTTTCAATTTCCCCTGTCCCCGCCTAGGAAGCCAATTGGGGAAAATTTGCCCTCCACCAGACCCCTTTTTTCCTACTTAAGTTACATACTGAATGTTCTCAGAATCGTCACTCCATCTTCTAGTTTCTGGTTATGTTATATTGGAAATGTCCTCCTAAGCTCAAATTTTCACTCAAAAAAACTATAATACTAACGCCTTTTATATTGTAACTAAAAGCTGTTAGTAAAGGAACGATTGGTAAGAAATAACAAACTCATCACAGGCTCGAAATTTCTGAGCGAGCGAAAATCAATGAAAATTCTACAAGTTCTGTAAATACTTATAAGAACACCTTTCTGGCGAGTCCACGTGAAAACCTTGGAGGAAACGCGTATCGGCAATAGACCTTAGTTAGTTATTTTGTCACTAGAGAAACAGAGAATATTGTAATTTAAATCCTTAAATTTACATATAATCAATTCAGTAAATCGAAGATTCTGTATTTGACAAAATTACAAAATCTGGCTTATACAACTTTCTTTTCACATTTTAGGTGGCTTTCAACAGAGTCCCAATGTTTACATTTGTAGTTTGTTTTTATTTATATTTAGTCCATCGACCGTATTCACCTCATATTATATTCTTCTAAGTATTTACATTTCTGTTTATCTTATTCATATTTACGTTTCTGAAAAGGTTGAGAGTGGGGACACAGCGGTTGTCAGCGGGCGTAAATCGCAGTGTCTGACTTGACTGATGTTTTCTTATTGGAATGAGCCGTTATTACAATAATTATAATTTATATTTATCTGCTATTCATAATTTATTTCCTACATTCATAATATCTGTTTATAATGGATATTTCGAAAATTTGTACGTCGATTCGGGAATTTCATAGCGGCAAACCTGAAGAATATGCCGAACAATTATTCGTTCATGGCAGAAATTCGTTTGCCATGTATTGCAAACCAACCGTGTACGAACGTTAAAAAAACACGCAAAAAAAATGAGTACATTTTACAAAAGATATTATAAAGACATTGTAAAGTCTCTAGTAAGTAGTTCCGATACGCAATCTCCGTTTTCTGAACAGCCTAAGGAGTCATTAAAGAGCAACGCTTTTGAGGGCGGAGATAATAACGATGATCTGCAAAATTTATCAGAAGACTTAAATTCTTTTGCTTCGTTTGAAAGTTCATTTCAGTGTTCAGTGTCAGACAGTTCAGTGAAAGACAGAAACTTTTCACTTATTGGTAATAATGATTCCAGCAATGACAGTGGTGTGTCTGGTCATACAGTTTTCAACCGTGACAATATTAATTCTTTCCCTTTGGCCTTAATTGATAACGAATCGTTTACGTCAGATATCGCTGAAGTCAGTACCCGTCTCAGGTCGGTTTTCACGAAAAATCTCAAAGTTAGCTGTACTGAATTAAATGCAAGTCCAATTAAAACGTTTGAGTTGCCCTATGAATTTCTTGAAAAATATTGGGAACCCGGTATACCTAAATTTAAAAAAGGATGGACCGATGAAATATGTGAATATTTTAAAAGTATAAATGATAAATGCGTCATCAATTTCCATTGGCAGAAACTGTGCTATGGCGTTAGAAAAAAATCATATACTCCTTTCACTGCTAAAGCGTCCTGTAAATTTGAAAATTGTTTGGAATACACGTTCAAAATTGTTGAACCACTGAAAAGATTTTCTACTTCAGTTGTTCAAGTTTCTACGAAAGGGGCGTTTCATCATAACCCAGAACACATTGAAAGGAGAAACATTAGTGGTGCCAATCGTGAAAATATCCGAGAGGAGTTGAAAAAAACACATGCTTGCATCCTGGCAGGAAATTTACTTTCGAAGGCTTCCGAAGAATCGCTACGGGCAGGCAATCGAAATAATGTTCCTTCAACCATGCTGTTGAATAAAATAGCAAGTGAGGGGAGAGCAAAATTCGATTTGGACCCGGAATTCCACATGCATTTGTGCAAGTTAAAAAATGAATTGGAGAAAAAGGCTGAATGGTCAGGGAAACTAATAAATGGATATATAAATGGTTATTCCGTATATCCATTTGCAGTCACTTTATTTACAGAAAAACAGATTTTATTCTTAATAAATCTGATGAAGGAAGTGAATGTCTGTATGAATTTGGATTCTACAGGAACCATATTTGCACAACCTCCTGATACCGACAAGAAACCTTATTACTACGCTGGTGTAGTCGAAGGTAATGAAGACTTCCCATCTCTACCTATGGTAGAATTTATTACATGTTCACACGATGTCTCAACTATTCATTCGTGTTTAGATAAATTCTGCCAGGGAATGAAAGCCTTAACTACTCGACGACCCTTGATTGCACAAATAGAGACCGATTTTAGTAAGGCTTTGATACAAGCAGCATGCAAAGCTTTTAATAATCTAGACGTAAGCTCGTATTTGGGTGAAATATGGAATCGAGTTCACTACCCCCAGAAAATACACCGACCCCTAACAATTATGCACATATGCTCAAGTCACTTTATACGTGCTGGTAAAAAGAGAATCGAAAGTTTCACCTCTGACGATGTACATCGCCAACTGATGCGTTCTGCAATGACCTTGTTGATTCATGTTACCGAGCTGAAAAAAGCCTTAGTCATTTTTCGAACAATTGTTCAAGTTTTTGGCTACCAGAAAATGGCTATTGATCATGATCAACAATTAAGTCACTTGCAGGATTTTGAACATTTTGACTGTCTGGAAGTTGACGATGACAACGATAAAGCTGATTCTGATGTCGAGATTACGTCGTGGAATCTGCAAAGAGAACAGTCTCCGTTTTATATTTTATTCACAGACGAATATGAAAGAATAATGGCAGAACACACAACCGGGACTCTTGAAAATTCTTTGTATTGTAATCAATTCGTTTTGTATTTACTGAACGAATTATTACAATATTTACCGCTCTGGTCGGCATTATCAATTAAAACGTTTGGCAAAAGACGAAACTCAAACACAAGTCGAAAACTGGAACAAGATTGTCAAACGATATGTATTTGATGGTGAAATGCGACAACTAATTCCTCGAGCTATCCGAGCATTGGAAAGTAATGTCCGGGATCGTCTGCTCCGGCGGGAGTACGATTGCCGCACAACACGGCAATTGAGAAATCGCAAAAGGAAGCATCAATTTCATTCTGAAGATAATGCTTACAACGGCAATGTTGAAGAAGACGTCAACATTGATGAACATACCCAATTGTTCACTTCGAGTGACCACAGCTCAACTCTCAATTTGTCACAACCATTAAAAATGGATGACCAAAAATCTCATACACGTGAATTACGCAGTTTCACGAAGCAGTCACGACGGCGAATAAAGAACGAAACTGTAAGTGAAACTAAAATCGATTATGATTTATGTACGGAATTCTGGAAGAGAGGCACAAACAATATGGGAAATTTAATAAATTTCCAAAATCCGTAATCGATTACGAATCTAAGACCAAGACCCTAAAAGAAACCATACGAAATAAAACAAGTGTATTAAATTCACAGGTCAACAGTAATTATGTAGAAATTGAGCAGCCAGAGTCAAATATGACACCTTGGTTTACCGCTGACCCTCAAGATTTTCAAGATGAGTGGCAAACGACATCATTTTACGTTGGTGACTTCTTGATGACAACTGAATCATTGAAAACATTATTACCGTCTGAAATGGTCGACGATAATGTAATAAATGCATTTTTGAAAATTTGCGAAAACGAATGTTCGACAGACGGAGAAAAGAATATTTTAATATTCGACTCTCAAATTTTCGAAAGTTTTAAAACAGACAGAACGGGGTTTGTAAAATGGGCACTTAAAGTTAAGGCTTGGGAATACCGAATCTGGTTGCTGCCGAAATATGAAAATTACCACTGGACATTATTTGTTGTTATCATTCCACTAAAGCAGATGATCTATTTAGATTCCCTACATGGTACCCCTTCAAATGATGTCTGCGGGAAACTCTCTTCTTTTATACAAAAAATATTTCTGAGGAAAGATATGCCACTCTTCAACTGGGCTGAGTGGACAATGTATTGCCCAAACGACATACCTAGTCAACTTGGGGGTTCGTTGGACGGAAACAATTGTGGGCTACATGTATGCGCTTGGGGGTACATAATTTATTCCGGCGAATATTTCTATTTTAAAGAGAAAGATATGCAGAAGATTAGAAAGTGGGTATTCGACAGAATCTTACACGCAAAACACGCAATTCTAACGAATCGAAGATTTGCATACCATGAAATCAACAATACTCATTTAACCAAGTTGAAACCAGCCGATATCGACGCAATGTTAATTGTAAGAAAATCACCAAATGAATGGACATCCACATTGCAGCATTGCGCCAACTTGAAATTCATAATTAGTAAAGATTAGATTCCAGAAAACAAAAATAAAAAAGTAAATAAAAAAATTAGAAAAAACTACGAAAAAATCAAAACAGTAAAATAAAAATATATATATATATAAAAATACAAAAATGGATCTTCCTCTTACCACGTCTCTGAGGTCGATCCGGGTAATGCGAAAAGCGTAAGAATTACATAAAGACACCGGATATTGATTGATCCAAACGTTTTTTTTTATTAGTCACAGTTGACCTAAGATATCGTATATACAGCCATAGAAGATTACATTACAGAAAACAAAAATAAAAACGGTAAGCAGAAAAAGACTAGAAAAAACTAAAAAAATAAAATAAGAAAAGTAAAAAAAAAAATTAGAAAACCATTTAAAAAAGCCAAAAAATATAAAAAAGTGAAAAACAACAAAAAAACTGGATGTGCACGTCCCGATATCTACTTATCAAGTTAGAGTAAGGGTAGGTTGCGACTTTTTGTCATACATCCAATGCTGTTGCCAAACTTTGTTCCAATGTGCTACCTCCGCGGAATCAGGATATATTGGCAATATTTATTATTAAGTTGCCAACAATGTAAACAACTAATATCGTATGAAGCGGCCGAGGCACAAAACGTTATTCAGCTCTTAACATTTCGAAATCGGCTGCTATGGTCAAATAAGGCAACTTTCCCCCATTCTGTTATCTCGGCGGGGTCAGGGGAAATTGGAATTTTTTATGTAGGTTGGCAACAATGTCAGGAATCAAAATCATACCCAGCGGCCGTGGCACAAAACGTTCTTCAAGTCTTAAAATTTCGAAATCGGCTGTTATAGTGATTTGGGGCAACTTTGCCCTATTTTACTACCTCGACGGGGTCAGGGGAGGTTGGAATTTTTTATGTAGGCTGCCAACAATGTCAGGAATCAAAATCATACCCAGCGGCCGTGGCACAAAACGTTTTTCAAGTCTTAAAATTTCGAAATCGGCTGTTATAGTGATTTGGGGCAACTTTGCCCTATTTTACTACCTCGACGGGGTCAGGGGAGGTTGGAATTTTTTATGTAGGTTGCCAACAATGTCAGGAATCAAAATCGTATGAAGCGGCCGTGGCACAAAACGTTTTTCAAGTCTTAAAATTTCGAAATCGGCTGTTATATTGATTTGGGGCAACTTTTCCCAATTTTACTACCTCGGCGGGGTCAGGGGAGGTTGGAATTTTTTATGTAGGTTGCCAACAATGTCAGGAATCAAAATCGTATGAAGCGGCCGTGGCACAAAACGTTTTTCAAGTCTTAAAATTTCGAAATCAGCTGTTATATTGATTTGGGGCAACTTTTCCCAATTTTACTGCCTCGGCGGGGTCAGGGGAGGTTGGAATTTTTTATGTAGGCTGCCAACAATGTCAGGAATCAAAATCATACCCAGCGGCCGTGGCACAAAACGTTTTTCAACTTTTAAAATTGAGAACCGCTGGTGGCCGGCGCTCCCACGAATCGGCCGCTGGAATCGGCCGCTAACTTCAGGGTCATATTCGTTGATCAATTTGGCCAGCTGTTCCCGATGATCTTCTCCGCTATCGCCTATCTGAATTTCTTCTTTCGGAATTTCGGTCACTTATGGTTGTAACTTCGGAGCCGGCTCGACCGATCAAACTTCTCGAGAGATAACATCTCCCTTTCGTACCATACAACTCTCTTTGCTATGATACAGGAGTGGGACGCTCATCTTCGTTTCTTAGACATCAACATCAATGATATTGACAGATTCCGCCGTTAAAGTTTCATCTCTCGTGAAGACCAAATCATCAGGGTTATCTAAAGGTTCCATGTGCACGTCAAAGAGCAACTCCGTCCTTGGATAAAATCGTAACACATCGTCAATTTTAACGTAGGTCACTTGCGGCAACTCCAACAAATTTCTTCCAACAATCACGTCATATGGTTGGGCGTCGTCCGGCACGATTCGAAATTCGACATCTTCTGCCGTCACTTCGTCGATAATCATCTCCGACCGTACAACCCCACAAGATTCGATGATGTTTTCTTTATTGCCAAATCCTTTGAAATGACTCCTATGCCGCTCGATTTTTAGATCCGAATTGAGAACCGTCGATGCTTTCATCGTGCATATGGAGCTTCCAGTGTCAATTAGAGCTTTCATGACTTCATTATTGACTTGCACCTTCTTCACGTATTTTCCCAAATTACGGGAAACATCACTAGTTGCTATCGTTCTCACATCTACTCTGTCAGCCGCCATCGGCTTCGGCCTGGGACACTCAAACTGTTTATGTCCAACTTGGCCACATCGCAAACATGTTATGCCTTTTCGAGGTTTCGGACATTTCACAGACAAATGCCCCACTTCCCCGCAATTATAACATTTTACCGTAGTTAAGAAGTTAGTGTCTCTTTTCCCTTTTGACGTATCTCTCCCTATTTGCTCATTTTTCAGTTGTTTGCGTTCCATCTCTCCCAAATGCTTTGACTGTAGCGTCACTCTGTGTCCAGAGTGTTGGAAAGATTTTATGGTTCGTTCAAACGCCACTAGATCGTGAATCAGCTCGTCTACTTGTAACGTTAGACAATAGGTAGCCGTGTCTTTCGATCGTAGTCCCGATGCAAGTTGTTCCTTAAATTCATTGTACGATAATTCAAGAGCGTTACACAAGCGAAGCTTGTCGTAAAAATACGTCGAAAGGTTTTCCTCAAATTTTTGCTTCCTTACTTGCATTGCGGTGAACATTTCGGTTTTGCCAACGGACGTCACAAACGTTTTCTCAAATGCCATTTTGAACGATCACCAATTTGCAATTCGGTCTGCCTTCGATAAAAACCATGATTTCGCCGCGCCTTGCAAATAAGCACTCGCCGTCTCCATCAAGCAGGCCTCATCCCATCCGAGCAGGCGTGCTGTTGATTCCAGCTGTTTCAGCCAAATTTTTGCCGCTGCTGGGCCTTCTTGTCCATTGAACGTCCCGCTTGTTCGATGGAAATCAGGTAATAAACGAGTTTGCGGTGCTTGCGTTTGCTGAACAGTACTAAGCCTCTGTAGTAAAACCGTATTCATTCGCATCATTTCTGCCATTTGGTTCATCCATACGTCACGAGGGTCACTAACGTGACGCGGAATTTTGTCGCTTCCCTGATCGGCAAAGGTGGTGAGTGGCGCCCTCTGCTCGTCACGCGTATCGCGAACTTCCGGAAGAACAGTTTTCCGTTGAGCCAAATTCGCCATGTTGGCCATGTGCTCGTTTTGGCCGCCATTTTCCCTCGCTTCTGATTCGATGTCCATATCGTCGTTTTGCTGTATACGAGCATTTAACACTGTACCGTAATTCTTTTGAAACTGTTCGAACTCGTCCGTGCGCTGATTTAAATTTTCCATTTTTCAGCGTATACGATAATCAAACAAACAACTCAACAGGAGTTAAATTCTCCAAATCACTCGTAAAACCAAGCAGTTACGACACCAATCATCTCAGGAACGCTGGTGCATTTATCGTCACAAATTTTTTTTTTTTTTTTTATTTTTCGACCGCGAATACACCGAACATCAATTTCACTGCACTCTCACGCAAGTAGAATCCCACTTCTGGAATGTTGGGAATGATTGAGCGAGGGAACTAACCGACAGGGAAGATTCCAAATGAATGAAATGCCCGAGTTTCTTTGATTTACGGATACACAGCTAACCCTTTATTTCGTCTGCTTCAAATACAACCGTCATCTCTCCCGGGAACTTATTCGCGACACGCAATCTTTCGCTCGCCAAGCACGCTCCGAGACGGTTGCTTCTCCGTAGAGAACTGCCTCCTACTCCACACGGTTCTACACTTCCCGCGCCTAGTCCTAACCGCGCCTATTCTCCCGTACATGTATCCCTTCCACGCTACTCTCAGATGGAGTCCCAACATAATGTTGTCTACCAAATTCCATGTAAGACTAGTAATAAAGTTTACATAGGACAAACCGGAAAACTTCTAGGTACAAGACTGAAAGAACACCAGAAAAACATATACGGACCGGAAGATAAATACACGGGATTAATGTTACATCGTATCAACACCTCCCATAATTTTGACTACAAAAAAGTCAAAATTCTAGCAACGGAACGAAATAGTAAAAAACGAAAAGAAATTGAAAAGTATTTCATTAAAAGATCACAGCGGACAGTAAACATTAGATTCGAACAATCAAACTTACCAGCGGTATACGAAGCTATTATATAATGTAAATATTATGAAATTACAGTTGAAATGGCCTTTTAAACTCGCTTATGTACATCCATTGCATTTTTTATTGCATTGAAACATATTATACAATAAAAAATAAGATCATGAGTACAGTTACAAAACTGTAAAAAACATAATGTTCTGATCGTATGCGCCGAACATCGTTAGTAAAATCAAATTGTATGAATATCGTTAACCATGAATTTGAATACACCCACGTTTAAACTTAGTTACATTGTATTAGTATTTAAAGGCTCGTAACGTCACAAGTGTCAATAGTTTCGTTCTTTCTGGACGGAGTGTAGTGTAGTGCATTATTTTATACGACGTATGTAATATTTAAAACAACACGATATTAATTTATTCTTTTTTGTTGCTGTAAACTTAAAATATCTAATTTTAAACCTTTTAATGTAGAATTTTCGTCGATCTATCCCAACGACACCGGGATGATTAATGTTAATTTCAATGCATCTGTAAGTTTTTACATATATATATTCGCCATTTTTCATTTTTATAAACTTTTGATTGTAAGATTTACACTTTTTGTAGACAATAAATTTCTGAGGAGGACCAACATTATGGTCGAAACGTAAAAATTGAATTTTTTATTGTCCGAAGACCGTACCACCAAAACTCATACCATATAACGATCTAAGCATATAGAAACTCGTTACCACTATGTACGTCAACTGGTTAATCAAAAGAAGATAAATATTGAGTATATTCCAAGTGAAAAACAAGCTGCGGACATCTTCACAAAAGCTTTATCATCAACATCATTGAAGAAACTAAAGATCTTAAGTGGAATGTTCTGTGACAGTGAATAAATGTATATGAATATTGCGGGAGAGTGTTAAAATATATCAATATTCACATGTATGTATTTGTTAAGCACATTTGAATATCGCGCTATTTTGAGTACTAAATAAACGAACTATTTATTGTCGGTAATTTATGATGTGCAACTATGTTTCCGGTTTTCAAGTTTCCGGTAGTCTTTCCAAGTTAGGCGAATAATGAACTCCGTTTTTCTTTCTTACGACAATTTTGTATTTTATAAACCCTTAAAAGTTAATAAATAAATCATTTATAGATTAAGTTGATTAATTTAACGACAGATGCGAATTGAGTACCTGAGATTCAGGTCCATAAAAATCTTTAAGGCAAATGAAAAAGCTTCTCAAGTATTGTTTAGCCGGTGACAGATAAGTAATACAAGCTTTACTAGAACATAAAATTCTACAAGCTCCATGTAGCAGTAAGAAATGATTGTAAAGTTCTTTCTGCAAAATACCTTTTAATAAAATTGGCCCACAATAAAGGATAAAAAATCTGAATTCAGTTGCCTTCCATTCGCTAAGAAAATTAGTGGACCTTGGTTTTCGTTGAAATTCGCACGGTACTTGTTTTTTTAAATTTTCCATTCTCGTTGATAGTTTCATCCTACTTTGGCGATTAAGTCGAAAGTTCAAATTTCCATTCACAAGCCAGTATTCCAATCATTTTTTTACAATACCTATACAAACAAGATGCATGAAATCTAGTACAAAGCAGGAAATTATGTTTTCGATATTCTATGCGTAAAATACGATGTAACATCATATTTGACCCACAAAAAACGGCGCACACATTTTACGCATGTATTATATCGAAAAATATCGTTCGGCACGCGTGCGTAAGAATTCGATTTTACGCACCGCCCTATCTAATCGCATGTTAAAAAAGGTGCGTAAAATCGTATTTTACGCACTTGTATCGAAAAATACTATTAATTCGGGCACAATTGAGGACATGGATCTTAAAAGGGGTCGCGCTCTCAAACGGTCGGAAAAGTATTGTCCACGCGTAACAATGAAATCTAAGAGAGACTTTATTCAATAAATGTTGTTGACTTGAACTCGTCATATCTCCTCAAAAACTGCATGAAAAATTCTGAAATTTTCAGGGTACATGCACAAGATAGTAGCGAAACAGATAGGTAAAGTTAAGTTAACAAAATATCTACCGAATTGTTAATAATAATTAACAAAAGTAGAAGTAAATTAAATTCGCCGTTTGCGAGCTATATCGAGAAAAAGTGTGTTACAAAATTTACGGTAGAGAAAACTTCCAGTGGGAAAGTTGTTCGTCAATGTATGACGAAGATTTCTGCAAAGTTTCAAATTTTTTGGAACTAAGATGCGTTAATTATACGTTATTATCTAAAAAACGCGTGGGGCTCTGATGCAGGCGATTCTGCACGCTTCATTTCATACACCACATACAAGGAACATACGAAGAACAAAACATTCTGTATAAATTTATGTTTGATATTGATTATAAATTAATACTTATTAGTTAATTAGCAAATTATATTAGATTAATATAAGATGTAATATTTTTAAACTTTCCGCCTCTTCTATTATACGACAACAATGTTTTACAAGTTCATGCACGTCGAGTCCCGTAAGGTAAGGGAAGTCGTTTTGTCTTATGAAATATTGTATTTAATATTATAATAAGTATTTTTCATGACGTGATAACGTGATAAGTAAATTTTGTTTATAATGAGCGACAAAAACAATAATTCAAGAAGAACGGGAAGAAAAAGCCATATAGCGATTCCTGTAAACCTTTCATGTCTGAAAGGAAATAACTATAATCTGCGTTGAAAAAGTACTGTACATAAATTAAAAATACAACAAAATATTATTAAGTCTATAAATAAAGTAATATTAATCATAAATTTATACAGAATGTTTTGTTCCTCGTATGTTCCTTGTACGTGGTGTATGAAATGAAGCGTGCAGAATCGCCGGCATCAGCGCCCCACGCGTTTTTTAGATAATAACGTATAATTAACGCATCTTAGTTCCAAAAAATTTGAAACTTTGCAGAAATCTTCGTCATACATTGGCGAACAACTTTCCCACTGGAAGTTTTCTCTAACGTAAATTTTGTAACACATTGTTTCTCGATATAGCTCGCAAACGGCGAATTTTCGAGCTCATTAAATTTACTTCTACATTTGTTAATTATTATTAATAATTCGGTAGATATTTTGTTAACTTAACTTCACCAATCTCTTTCGCCACTATCTTGTGCATGTACCCTGAAAATTTCAGAATTTTTTATGCAGTTTTTGACGAGATATGACGAGTTCAAGTCAACAACATTTATTGAATAATGTCTCCCTTAGATTTCATTGTTACGCGTGGACAATACTTTTCCGACCGTTTGAGAGCGCGACCCCTTTTAAGATCCACGTCCTCAATTTTTAATAGTGGTGTTGAATCCTTCGTGATGGTGGTCAGGTTGAGCTTTGCTTCTAAAATTTATATTATTTCTCTCGTTAGCATTCAATCTGGATATACCATTCGCTTGTTAACTCTATGACCTTCAACCATACATCGTTCGCAAGCACATTTTCCTCCATGTCCTATGGTGTTTTTAAGATATGAACAAATTGACGTGTCGCATATAAAACACATCAATTTAACATCGAAATATGTGTTTAAAATGACAACACCATCTTTTTGCAGTTTATTAATTTCATATACAAATTGATGAAGAAATGTTACGGGATCTTTTGGTTTGGCTTGGCCATGAAATATCGCCACAGGAAAAACTTCATAAATGTCAGCATCAACGTCATTAGCATGTATTTTACACAAAATTAGGGTAAATTGTCGATTGCTGGATTTTGTAAGTGGCACAGGATCAATGTTAATTTGAAGCTCAAGTAATTTTTCATTATGTAGTTTAGGATTAATTCGATCTTGCAATTCATTTTCGAGACCAAAATATACAAATTGACCTACATCACCATATTGATCTTCCATTGGTATTATTTGATATTCAGCATTTTGAGTTTGAAGAAAAGTTTTTGTCGTTTTAGGCAAAGAAGGCAGAAGTCTGGCTCTTAAAATGTTTAAAAGTCGATCCATGTGAGAATGACTTATTTCACATTCAATAGCCCATTTTCGAATTTGTGAAATTTCAAGTTCTTCTTTATATCTGCACCATAAGTTCTTCGGACATTGTTATCGTAACTTTTATCTGTGGTAGATAAAATGTCTTCAGTTCCTATTTCACAGTTGTCAGATCTTCTTCGCTCGGATCAACAACTTCATCAGGTAGATGTATTTCTCTGATATTTATATTTTCTTCACATGAATTATCTCTTTCATTTGTATTAAAATTGATACTAACATTTTCATGATGCCTTTCAGGAGTTAAATATCCTATAATAATTGACAAAAGGTATTCTATTATGAACGGAAATACGATATGTGCTTGTTAATAAAATAGTGTACTATGTACCAATTGGCCAGAGGAGAGGCTTTTAGATTTGAAGTACTCGTAAATTCGTATCTTTTCTGTTGTACTTTCTGAAACTTCTCCTAATACATTTGTGACAACGGCTCATATCTGCATAATTATTGATATATATATTAGAAATAAATAAATGTAAAAAATAGAATAAACAAAAAACTGTATTTTTAAAATAATTATATATATTACATCAATAATTATGTATATATCATGAGCCATTGTCACAAGAGAATTTAGAGACGTTTTAGAAAGTACAACAAAGTGTATGAGCGCTAGTATATTATATATATAATTAATTTAAAAATTAATTATAATAATAATAAATTTATAATCTTTTAAAAAAAGCTAATCTGTTGGTCGCGAGAAAGGGTTCAAATATGTCTGGCAAAAAAATGGATTAATTTTAGTTAAACGAGATGACAACAGCAAATCAAAAGTTATTCGAATACAAGACGAAGCAGATCTATCTCAACTTGATTCGTGACTATCGGCCTCTCAAGTATCGTCGTTACATCCGATCTACCGAAACGATATACCATCTATGCTTCCTTCAAGATCTTCAGTGACATCTTCTGCTGCAGTTCCTTTCTTATCGGATTCGCAGAATTGTCTGTCGTTTGTACATTTAAATGTAAGATCGCTATCCCTCCATTTTCAACAGTTCAAAGATATGATTTTGTTAAATGAATTTGACTTTTTTTGTATATCCGAAACTTGGCTAGATTTGTCTGTTCCTAATGATGCAATATCAATTCAAGGATATTCAATTCTCTTTTTAGATCTGATAGGATATTAATAGACGAGGAGGAGGAGTAGCGATCTATCTCAAAAATCAATGTAGGTGTTCGCGGTGTTCAGTCAACCAGGATGAATTTGGTTTGGAACAACTCTGGTTAACGTTCAATTATCACAGTAACAATTTTTCGACTGGTGTGCTATATAAACCACCAAATGTATCGCTTCAATGTTTAGATAATCTACAGATAACAATAAATTCTTTACTGTCTCGTTCTGACCAAATCCTTATTCTCGATGATTTGAATATCAACATCCTTATTAATGAAAAATCGGATACCGTAAAATTTAAAAACTTGCTATCTCAATGCAACCTTCGTCAAATTATAGATGTTCCAACAAGAGTGACTGCATCATCTGCAACTTTAATCGATGTCATATTGGTAACAAACAATGTTAAAGTCAACAATTCGTATGTATTGTCGGAACTCAAACTAGCGGATCATTATTTGATTGGATGTAATATTAATTATCCTCGTCCTAGCCACTTTGAGAAATTTATCACTATACGTGACTTTAAAAATGTTGATGTTACTAAATTTGATCAGGCAGCGGCGCTTTATATATGGGAACTAATTTGTAATATCTAGGATATTAATCTTAAACTTGACAACTTTAACGACGAATTAACGGAACTTTTTGATACTTTTGCACCGTTAAAACTAATTCGTGTTTCCAAGTCTTATGCCCCATGGATAACGGACCCAATCCGAATTCTTATTAAAAAAAGAAATTTAGCGCAATCAAAAAAAAATAAAGACTAAAAGTGAGTCCGATATTGAGTATTATAGACAATTATTGCGTAACTATACAACATCTGCAATAAGAGCAGAACGGAAAGCTTATTTAAGTCAATTGTCAGCTTTGAATCAGAAAAAATTCTGGATCGCAGCTAGTTACTTTAATATTTTGAAACCTCTCTCTCTCTCCAGAGCTGCCTTCTCATTTCAGTGATCCAAATGCAATAAATAGTTATTTTGTTAACATTCCACCTGTCTCGCCAAATTGCCACCACAACGATTATTTTAATTCACACTTCTCAAACAGAGTTCCTGAAGGTTCATCTTTTTGTTTTACTGAAATTCCTCTTACGAGATTACACGAAATTATTCTGAACATTAAATGCACAGGAACTGGATCTGATGGAATTTCTGGAGAAATGTTCTTAAGGATATATAAACACTGCCTGCCTCAGATTCTGCACATTATAAACCATATAATTGTATTACACGCCTTTCCTGAGATGATCACTTGTAGTAGAGCGCATTGCGCGACCAAACCACAATGTTTAAAGAGAGTATTGATTGTAAAAATAAACATCTGCCTGTCATACATGATATCTGTCATACATGATATCTGTCATCCGCTGACATCTTCACTTTTTCGTTTTGTGCCAAGCAAGCCACATTGGTTAATTGTGTTTTTCTCTAAATATGTCTTCGACATATTCTTCGAGCTCCAACGAGGAGGAAAAAATTAATCGCCGAATTAGGAAGTTGAAGCGAAAGTTAAAAAGAAAAGAGAGGAATAAGCATTCAAAGCACAGAAAGATTCATTCCTCTCACCGTCGTCGTTACCAGGATTATGAGAAGGACAAATATGGTCACGCAATTTATGATGGTAAGTGTTAATATACACACCAAATTGATGGTTATTCTTGAGAATGACAGACTCTAGCAAAGGGCGGAGGGAGATATTTAATCTTGTCAAGGTTCTCAAAGAATAATCTATTATTAATAAGAGTAATAGAGAAAAATTCTTTTGACAGAAATATCGGCAATATTATTAACTTTTTTCATCTACTCGTTATACCTTAAAAAGAAGGTTATGATAGACATGAATTTTATAGGCGAGGAAACTGACAGCAACCCAGAGGTTAGCAATAATAATCGCATTGATGATGTCAATTTAACAAGACGAAGCAGCGAAATTTCTCATTCGTCTGAAGTGGAAGATAACACCGAGGAAAATAATGCCGGTCAATCAAAAAGTGATAGGGTTTCATCATTATGTCAACAGGCTCTAGAAGCAATTGGTACTATAACCTGTGAAGAAAAAATTTGGTCGGAATCGATTCAAAATGATTTTGCAGTCAGATGGGAAGAGGTTACCAGAAAAGGAATGAATGAAAAATCGATTGATAATTTCATAAATGAGTATAAACCACCATCAAACTGTAAGTTTATAAATCCTCCAGTTATTAATGAGGAAATTGTAGGTACTATACCTGAAATTTCTCTTGCAAGTGATAAGAGATTAGTTAATAAACAAAAAATGTTGGCTGTTGCCATGACTGCGATAGGGAAAGTTGCAACAATTCTAAGTAAGAATTCTGAGAAAAATATAGAATCTTTAAAATTGTTGAGTGATGCAGGTCGTGGCATAGCACATTGTTTTTACGAAGAGACAATCACCCGTAAAACTATTATCACAAAGAAAGTGAATTCTTCTCTCCGAGAATATTTGGTTAAGACACAATTCGACGAGCTATTATTTGGTTCAAATTTGGAGGAGGGAATTAAGTCAGCAAAGGCATTAGAAAAAACGAAACAAGACTTAAAGCCAAAAGATTTTTCACAAAAACCCGAAACAAATACAAACAACCATTCTTCGTCAAAAAACATGAAGCGTCCAATGAGACAATGGTCCCACTCATTCGGACAGAAGTCATCTCAGGGACTTCATGTGAGGAATTACCAGAACAACATGAAGAAGAAGGCACAGGAATATCGAGCCAAAGGGCGAAGGTATCATTAGAAAGCGTAAGTAAAGTTGGTAGAATTAAATATTTTTACAAAGAATGGGCCAAAATCACTCAGGACAAAAATATTTTTAAAGTGGACTCAAGGGTATGAGATCCCTTTCATCAGAAAACCAATACAAACTAAACTTCCTTTGATGAAGAAATTAACTGAAAGTGAAAACCGAAGATTATCTAATTGTTTAGAAAAATTAGTAGAAAAAGGAGCAATAGAAAGATGCAAACCTAAAAAATGTCAATTTATATCAAATATATTTTTAGTGTCTAAAACGGATGGGACGGATAGGCTCATTTTAAATTTAAAACAGCTGAATAAATTTACAGCTCCAAAACATTTCAAATTAGAAGATTACCGAACAGCTTCCAAACTTATAACTAAAAATTGTTTTTTCGGATCTGTCGATCTTTCAGACGCATATTTCTCAGTACCAGTTGCAAAACATCACAGACATTTTCTTAGACTTATATTTAACGGCCAATTTTTTGAATATACTTGTTTACCCTTTGGGTTATCAACTGCACCATTTGTATTTACAAAACTTATGAAACCAGTTATTGCATATTTAAGACAGCTAGGTTTTTCTTCCGTAATTTATCTTGACGATATCTTACTAATTAGTCAAAACTGGAACGAATGTGTACGTAATATAAATACGACGATTAATGTTTTGGAAAATATAGGATTCACGATAAATTACCATAAAAGCCAAATTATTCCTAAACGAACGTGTACCTTTCTAGGGTTTGTTTTCGATTCATCAAAAATGCAACTTAGATTACCGGAAGAAAAAATTAACAATTTAATACAAAAATTAAAATTCTTTATTAAAATTAAATCATGCACCATTAGACACTTTTCAAAGATTGTAGGGTGTCTAGTTTCATCATGTCCTGCAGTTAAATACGGTTGGCTTTACACTAAACAGTTTGAACGAACGAAATTTCTCGCTTTACATAAATCCGACGGTAATTACAACAAAAAGATGCTAGTTCCTACCGAAATTATACAAGATTTTCAATGGTGGATAAATCACTTAAAAGATAGTTTTAATCCCATTAGATATGATTTTTACAATACGACAATTACCTCTGATGCCTCTCGAACTGGTTGGGGCATAGAATGTAATGAAATAAAATCCCACGGAAATTGGTTAGTTGAAGAAAGAAAATCGCATATTAACTTACTAGAAATGAGAGCTGCGTTTTTTGGATTAAAATGTTTTGCTAATAAAATTCAAAATTCTCAGATACTCCTTCGAATCGATAACACAACTGCAATTTCACAAATAAATAGAATGGGTTGTGTTAAGTTCAGAAAATTAAATGCATTATCTAGAGAGCAATGGTGCGAGGAACGAAATATATGGCTATTTGCATCATACAGGGTCATCGAAAAGTATCGGACCCCCCTAATATCTTTAGTTAGAATGCACTTACGAGAAAATGTCCAATAGCAAAGTTGTATGGTTTCAAGCGGGGAGTAGGATGATGACCTTGACTTCGACCTTGACCATGTCCTTCAAGGTCATTTCAAGGTCAATCTTATTTTTTTAAATAGAACCCCCTACATTTTATTGCATATTCTTATAGCTTATCTCGAGAGCTTTCCAAAACACTATAATAAAATATTTTTCTATTAAGTACTTTTTGAGTTATAAAGGTTTGAAGTTAACAATTTTTTGACACAAAATGTAGAATACCTTGTAAAATATTATTTAGTTTTCAGTAATCATAACCTTAATACTTTTGTGCGCGGAATAATGAGACCAATTAATTGGTTTAAAGAAAATACATTAATCGGATCCCCACTCTTGCCTTAACTGGTCGGACTCGCACACCACTTAACAAATTGTTAACTTCAAACCTTTATAACTCAAAAAGTACTTAATAAAAAAATATTTTATTATAGTGTTTTGGAAAGCTCTCGAAATAAGCTATAAGAATATTCAATAAAATGTAGGGGGTTCTATTTAAAAAAATAAGATTGACCTTGAAATGACCTTGAAGGACATGGTCAAGGTCAAAATCAAGGTCATCATCTTACTCCCCGCTTGAAACCATACAACTTTGCTATTGGACATTTTCTCCTAAGTGCATTCTAACTGAAGATATTAGGGGGGTCCGATACTTTTCGATGACCCTGTATATTTCTTCGAGTGATAATAAAATAGCGGATTCAGAATCTAGAAAAGAGGAATCAGAATTTGAATTAAATAATGTAGCATTTTCATACATAGTAAAGTCATTTGGATCGCCTAATATAGATCTTTTTGCCAGTCGAATCAATGCAAAATGTACAAGGTACGTTTCATGGCATCAAGATCCCGATTCAGTAGCAGTAGATGCATTTACGATAAAATGGACAAATTATTATTTTTATGCCTTTCCGCCATTTTCTCTTATACTTAATGCATTGAGAAAAATTCAAAAGGTAAACTGCAGAGGGATCATAGTTGTACCTGATTGGCCAGGGCAGCCATGGTACCCTCTTTTCTGTAATTTATTGGAAGGAAATTTTATCAAATTCAAACCTAGTAATGATTTAATTCTTAACGTTGACATGTCGCCACACCCCCTCCAAAATTCACTTTCATTAATTGCCGGGAGAGTATCCGCGAAGCATATAAAATGAAAGGGATTTCTGAAGTTGCTTCTGATATAATTATTTCATCGTTGAGTGTCGGCACGATTAAACAATATCACTCTGATTTAAAATTCTGGTTTGGTTACTGCTCTGAAAAATCGATTAATTCTTATGATGCTTCAATACCTCAAATTATTGACTACTTAACGCAACAATATCAAAATGGCAAAAAATACGGTAGTTTAAATTCAGCAAGATCAGCTATTGCCTTAATCTCCCAAAAAGATATTGCTCAAGATGGACGTATGAAACGTTTCTTCAAAGGATTGTCAAACTTGCGTCCAAATGATCCCAAATACCAGTTCACTTGGGATCCGAAAAATATTTTAAAATTTGTTGAGACATTATATCCACTTCATGATTTAGATTTAAAAGCCTTATCATTGAAATTAATTGCATTACTGGCAATCGTTACTGCTCACAGAATGCAGACATTTTCGCTGATTGATGTGTCAAATATTACTTACGATGAAGATGGAGCAAAAATAATTATCACTGACAAAATTAAGACGTCCAATATTACGAGAATACTTCCCATTTTACGGCTTCCGTTTTATAGAAAAAATGAAAAATTATGTGTTGCTACTGTTTTAAAAGAATACTTAAGTAGAACAGAAGAAATAAGAAATGGAGAATCGAAATTATTTTTATGTTTCAAGAAACCCCATAAAAAGGCAACGAAACAAACAATTACGAGGTGGTTTCGAGAAGTTATGATGAAGAGTGGAATTGATATTTCAAAATTGAGGTGTAACAAATTTACTATCTGGGAGCATGCCATACTACGTCTAATCCAAAAAATTAATAATCCGAAACTTCTAAAAGATTTGCGTCCAATAAGTCGACTTCCTATTCTCTCTCAAAGATCTTTGAAGCGGTTTGTTATCACCAGTTGCTGGATCACTTTGTTAAATTTAACTTATTTCCAAGATTTCAATCTGGATTTCAATCACTATTCGGATGTGAAACATCGCTTTTGAATATTTCAGATGAAATTCTAAAAAACTGGGATAATAAATTATTAACAGTTATTGCATTATTGGATTTTACACGGGACTTTGATATTTTGAACCACGAGCTTCTAATTGCAAAATTGTCATTCTATCGAGTTTCAAAGGAAACTCTGTAGAGAGTTCTCTTTTACGTAGTTACTTGAGTGACAGGTCTCAATCGCTTAAACTAACTGTAAACCATAATACTTCTCTGTCAGACAGTATGATGTTTCCATGTGGTTTTTCGCAAGGGGTGAAACTGAGGTCTCTTCTTTTTTATTATTTCCCCATTGACATTTATGAATGTTGCAATTATGTAAGCATGAAAACGTATGCTGATGACATACAAGTTTTGTTGCCTTGTCGCGCAAATGACATTGAAGAAGCCATTCTAAAAATGATAAAGCTTGATTTAGGGTGCATTGACAGATGGGCAAACGATAACGCCCTTATTGTCAATCCTCTTAAATCAATGTTTATGATAGTTGGCAGCAAAATGCAGCTTGCGGCCATTGATTATGATAATATTAAAATTGAGGTAAAGGGAAATTATGTGCCGATGGTTCGCTAAGCGCGAAATCGCGGATTAATTATTAACAGTCATTGGTGCTTCTCACCTCATATCACAAAAAAATAGGTATTTCTTATATGCGCCTTCGTCAGTTATACCCGTTGAGACATGAATTATCACATGAGATCAAACTCCGTCTATGCGATTCGCTTGTTCTCTCTAATCTGATGTACGGTCTATCTGTTTACGGGCCATGCATTTCTGAAAAAGAATGGCATAGAGTTCAGGCAGTCCAAAACTCTTGTATAAGATATGCGTACGGTATTCCAAAATTTGACCATATTTCGCAAGTTTTTTTGGATTCTGGGTGGCTATACATGCGAGAGAGGCTTTACGTAAGAATACTGTCTCCTGCATCTCGTCTAAAAAAATACCACAGTATCTATACACTAGCCTACGTTAATTTTTGTACATAAGGTTAGAGAGTTTTATTTGAAGCGTTGTAAATAATAAATTAGATAATGTAGTCACTATATAATGTATGTTATGCAATGTTTCTTATGTATATGATTAATTTCAAATTATTTGATTTTTATTATAAACCGGCGGATCATATTACATATTTATATGAATATATGTATATTCTTATGCGTTTTCTTTAATGTGTGTTTTTTGTTACTGTTACCATTTTATATATTTACCGTATTTGTACCTGAATGATTTCGAATGTAACACACCCGCTGAGGTCAGTCTGTAAAACAGCATCAGCTGTGGCTCGCCTTTTGGCATATCTGTTTATATGCATATTTATTGTTGTAACTCTTTTAATAAGGCCAATAAAGTCGTAATAATAATAAAGCTTTTTGTTTATTCTATTTTTTACATTAAGTTATTTCTAAAATTAAAAACAAAAATATTATATACGTTTGTGATTCGAGAAAAAATCTTTTACCGCCAAGACTATTAAACGCTTGTGATTGGTAGTTTATTGGACAACGGTGGCGAAATTGAAACTTTCGACCAATCGCGAGCTCCTCACTTTCTCGGAAGGCAAAAAGCGCGCTAAATCTTACAGGAACGAACGAAACGAGCACACGACACGAGCGACGAGCCTATATTCTGCAAGGGAGTACGGTAGTTTGAAGAACCTTTGATTTTTGGTTTAATATTTTATTCTACGCAATTATCCGACTGTTTATTGAAAAGCCTTTGCCGATTTTGGAAGAAATTGATCTTTGTGGGTTCATCAACTGATTCTATGCGAGTTAACCAGTCTCTGGTCCTATATATGTTTATTGAGTTATTTATTGTACATTATATTTATTTACTTTTTAAGCATTTTAAATGCTAAATATGATTGAAATTACTAAAATGTCAAAAGAATAATAATTAATTGATAGCATTGTATACATGCAACCTTAGAAGTTCATATTTTGATTTGCTAATTGATCTGCATAATTAGCAGTATGTAAGTGACTTGATTTCTATGATATGTTGACAGTGCATTAATTACAAATTTATGGAAATCACTAAAATCAATTTAGAAAATGTCTGCTTTTTGGCTTTGTCGCAAACCTATATGTTTCATTCCTGCCAGAATATTTTGATAATGAATCTAGTTTACTGAAATAAAAGATTAGTATATTACGATACAAGTGCGCGAAGTAGGTGATTTGCGCACGAGTGTAACGAGTAACGAAAATAATGATTGTAAAGAACATATATTTCTAAAGGTTAAAAATCCCTGAGGAGGACATCAAACCAGATGTCGAAACGTAGGGTCAATAAAAAAACTAGTTAATGGAACCGCAATGGCCAATTATTATTTTTCACCTACTATTAACAATTCTTTATGAATACTTGTAATATTTGACATAAGCGGACATTTGTTACATAATAAAGTAATTATTAAGAATTCTTTTAAAATGCATCTTACAACAAAAGAAATAGGAAAAGAATACAAAGTTGTTTTCCTTTGATTCAACCCGAATGCACTTACGTATATCTTTCACCTTTTCACGCCAGATTTGTATGGGTCAATCTAAACCAATTTGTAAACAAAGGGAGAAAAACAAACATAATCATTATTATAATAATAGCGAACGGGGCATAAGTTAAGATTAACAAATTAATAAAGCCGGACAAATAATAATTTTTATTATTATGGAACTTTCAGGAATATAACTCTCATCTGCACAATCACACATACTAACTTTCGAAGTTTGAACATGTAACTGCAAAATGCACATTGAACTTTGTGTGTTATTGTTTACAACAAAGTCCCCGCGCAGTTTTTGAGAATTACAAGAGTCTACGAAAATGAAAACAATAAAACCACTATACACAGATCGTATAAAAACAGTGACCCCACTATTATATGGACATGGTGTCAAACAATAACATAATTATATAGAAATCTATTTTATATTATAATTACAAATGTTAGCAAATAAGATTTAAGAAATAAATAATACATGACAAAAAAATGCCCGATTAAAAAAAATCTAAAATTTTTTCATTTGCGATAATTATGTCGAACAGTGGTATTTTACGGACACTGTCAAAAAAATAATTTTTTTCAACAATCAAAAATAAATTAATTTTGGCAATATATTGGCAATATATTGAAGGGTGCTGTTTGGCGCGATATTGTCCGTAATAAGGGCACCCTATAATACCTATAGATATATCAGTAGGGATAATAGAATCTAATACAATATAATTCATTTTTTATTTTGAGAACGGCTACATTAGGCTGGTTCAAAAAAAAAGTTTTTTTTTCTTTTCACTTCCCACCCTTGCAAAGTAAACCTTCTGGGGTCACTATTAATACCTCCTTGCGTGGGTGCGAGGCGATTTTTTTTCGCGTCGCGCATTGCGAAAGACTTTTTCCCATTTAATTAACACGTAAATGAGAGACTTGTCTCATTCAACTTGCCACATCACTTTAGAAGTTCATTCAATCATTCTATACGCTCTGGTGTCGATAAAATATGTATGAATACTCAACATTCCATTAATAGACTTCGTAAAATGTTAAAAAAAACATGCTAATTTCTTAGACGTAAGTTAAAAATACTGAATTTTTTCGAGCCTTTTTTTTCAAACATAATTTTCAACTTGAAAAACCTTTTCTTTATTCATAAAACGTTTTGAAATGCTACAATTTGATCTCGGATTGAAATGTTACGAGCATATAAAAATTAATTTCAATATACCGAATCCAATATGGCGTCCGAAATGGCGCTTTGGCAACATAAACTTTCCTGATGTTTTAACCCCTTGTGTCACGATTTGCACATTGTATCTAAATCGCTTGAACATTCTTAGGGTGGGTTTTGGGATCGGTGATTACGAACTTGACCCACAAATTTGAAAATTCAAAATGGCGGACAAAAATTCTTAAATTTAAATTAAATTAAACAGAACCCTATATTTCGGGGTCGCTGGTTGGCATTCGACCTCAAAATTTTTAAATTCAATATGGCGGGTTCAATATGGCGGACAAAACATTTTGTTAAATTCAACGAAAATTTAAAATTTTTTGTCCGCCATTTTGAATATAAAATTTGTGATGTCGGAGTGCTAATCGGCGACCTAAAAACCTCAAAATGTACAGTTTTGTTGAAATCAATAGAAATGTAAGATATTTTGTTCCCCATATTGCATCCGCCATTTTGAATTTCATGTCCGCGACCGGAAAACATAAGAATGACTGTAATCCCATTTGTCGGACTAGCGTAATATAATAATATATTATTTTGTTTATAATTATTTAACATTAACGTATTGTTGCTCATAATGATATAAATTCTTTAAATAAATGTCTGAGCCATATGCAGAGTCAAACACGAAAAGGAATTAAAGAAAGAATGATTTTGCAACGCGAGAAAAACGAACGGAGAACAGGTGGTCCTAAAGTGGCACAAAATACGTCTAAATTTTTATACAAATGACAAATGGGTAGAAGTCCTAAAAATAGATGTAATTTCGTAACTGTTTTATCAAAGTATTGATGAATTTTATTGAAGTATTTAAGAAAAAGAATTGTATAATTAATTTTCAACAGAACTGTATAATTTGAGGTTTTTAGGTCGCCGATTAGGACTCCGACATCACAAATTCTATATTCAAAATGGTGGACAAACAATTTTTAATTTTCGTTGAATTTAACATAATGTTTTGTCCGCCATATTGAACCCGCCATACTGAATTTAAAAATTTTGAGGTCGAATGCCAACCAGCGACCCCGAAATACAGGGTTCTGTTTAATTTAATTTAAATTTAAGAATTTTTGTCCGCCATTTTGAATTTTAAAATTTATGGGCCAGGTTCGTAATCACCGATCCCAAAACCCACCGTAAGAATGTTCAAGCGATTTAGATACAATGTGCAAATCGTGACACAAGGGGTTAAAACATCAGGAAAGTTTATGTTGCCAAAGCGCCATTTCGGACGCCATATTGGATTCGGTATATTGAAATTAATTTTTATATGCTCGTAACATTTCAATTCGAGATCAAATTGTACCATTTCAAAACGTTTTATGAATAAAGAAAAGGTTTTTCAAGTTGAAAATTATGTATGAAAAAAAAGGCTCGAAAAAATTCAGTATTTTTAACTTACGTCTAAGAAATTAGCATGTTTTTTTTTAACATTTTACGAAGTCTATTAATGGAATGTTGAGTATTCATACATATTTTATCGACACCATAGCGTATAGAATGATTGAATGAACTTCTGAAGTGATATGCCAAGTTGAATGAGACAAGTCTCTCATTTACGTGTTAATTAAATGGGAAAAAGTCTTTCGCGATGCGCGACGCGAAAAAAAATCGCCTGGCACCCACGCAAGGAGGTATTAATAGTGACCCCAGAAGGTTTACTTTGCAAGGGTGGGAAGTGAAAAGAAAAAAATTTTTTTTTTTTGAACCAGCCTAGGCTACATGCCTAAAGAAATCAGATACCGGCGTGGAGAAGATTGCCAAGGAGCCTTCTCCACACAAGAAAATAATTATTAATAAAATATACAGGCCATTAGCGGTAAGAGACCAAAAAAAAAAACTCGACCGTCCCCAGTCGATACGAAAACAAAAAAGGAACACGTGGCAACGGAATCACCGTTTGGTAATTACTAAAGTTGACATTTTTTCAAATTATTCAGTTTGCAATAGTTCAGTTACTTAAATTCAGCTTTTACTATTCTTGTTTTAGGCTCTCCTAAGACCCCGAGCTACGACCCAGCACAGACATCCAGACATTCAAAAAAGATGAAGCGGACTGTCTAGACATCAGTGTTGACGTTCTAGATAGTCCTATCATTTTCCAGGAGAATTTGGATGATGAAGTAGCGAATGCCAATATAGAAGACGTATTAAATGATATACTGCAAATGACCACCTTACATGAAACGTCATCTTTTATATACGATGTTTACGGTATATACGGCGAAGGGGGGGGGGGCGGCGTTTTGCGGGCTCGGCCCCGAAATAAAATAAATAAATAAACATTATGGAATGAAATAATCTATTTCTAGATCTTATCAAATTCATATGAAAATGAAAAGTGTATCACTTATTATTAAGTAACATTAACTATAATTAAGTATATATTATTAAGTATATATGCAATTATTTACTGATTCATCTTTCTCGCCGGAAATGCAATAGTATTGAATCAGTATTAGGCAAAATACTGAAAATAAACGTATTATCTATAAAATAATGGTTAGCTCAACTAAATGGCGCAATTGGCTGTTAGCAGTCACGTATTTTGTTGATTGGAATAAATTAAAGTAATTAAATCAAAATCTCATAATATTAGATTGATTGAATAATATCGCTACATATTGAACGCACAGATGTTTTAAATCAAGAAAATGGTCTATATTTTGTAGATGCTTTCAAAAAACTTTTCGACCGTTTAACATGACGTAAAAGAAGAGCTTGGTATTTTTCGGTCTTTATAATTTTGTAGAGAATAATAAATGTTGTAAACAATAACATTGTAAATAATTGCGTAACTGTGATATCAGTTCACGCAACACTCGTACCTATTATTTTGATTTATGTAGCCAGAAAAAAGCATTTTACTATTGAGAAAGTTGAAAAATATCCCTGTACAATGTTATTGTTTACAACATTTATTCTCGTTTTCATGCATTGTCGTTTCATTGTTTACATAAACAAGTATATGTACTTCTTACGGGAAAAGTGTCATGCAATAATTATTAAGTATACAAAACAAAAATCGTGTTTTAGAAATATCTATAAAGATATCGAAAAGTTTCTAACACGAATAAAATATAGCAATTCATAGAACCATATGGAAATGAAATGATTGTGAGATATATTAGATTTATTACAAAAATTATAATTTTAATTACAATTATTTAGAATACTGCATATAAACTATTTGAAACATTTTTAAAATATAAACATAAAAACACCTCGATTAGTAAGACAGGGAATAAAACCTTCTATTATATATGCTTGTGTCTCTAACGTGTTATAACATTTAACTTTCATTTTAAAAATACCAAAAAAAGGTGTTCAAACCGCTCTTGACTTGCGTTAGTTCTTCTGAACAAGCATTTTATAAAAACTATTTTTCTCAAATTACTAAATAACTACTAGTATGTGTAATAGTAAGTTTTATTCCCTGTATTACTAATCCGGGTGTTTCTGTGTTTATATTTTAAAACGCTTAAAATAGTTTAAAATGTAATATATTTCTAAATAATTGCAATTGAAATTATAATTTTATAATATTCCAGATGGAAAAGTTTTATAAAAGTTTTATAGCATTTTTATAAAGTTGCCATATAAAAAATACATAAAAACTTTATAAAGAAATGGTTCTACAAATACATTATATTGTTTTTATTAAACATACATATTTATACAAATATTGTAGAAAATCCATAAAACATTGTATAAAAATAATATAAAAAGAGAAACTGTGCAGTAAAACCATTTTTTCACAGAAGTAACCTAGGAATAAATATAATTTCCTCGGAGAAAATTGACTACTTATTACTAGTAATATCAGAAGAAAAGTATAAGAAAAGCAATCCATCTGCGTAAATGATTGGAAACTTTAAAAATTAGAAATGCTTTTTAGACTATTGCCCCATTATAATAGATGACAAACTACATACGAGAAGAATAAAATCAGTAAAATAGGATCCTCCTATGTCCTTTATTATTATCTATAGGATCCTCTAATGCTGTTCGCCAATAGTCAGGATAAGCACAGCCTACTTCCAACAACAATTGTTGCCACATCGAATCAGAAACCGTTTTTGCTTTTTGATATTCTTGAACCTGCAACATATATGGAAAACACTAATACTAATAACATTTATTGATTTCTAATGCAAGCGTTTTTTTTTCATTTTCCGTTTAACCTCCATAAGAAGTGCATCATATTGGAAAGTAACATTGAAAAAATATTGATAAACCCTTTAAGTGTTTTCTCTTAATGTTCTCCGTGTCTCGGATTCTTCGTTCAAACATTGTTGAACGATACTGATGCGATAAACCTGCGTTATAATTGTAACTGTTGCCAAACAGAATTGAATTCATGGTATGCAAGGACAACTAAATTTGTCTATATGAAGGAATTGTGACCCATCTTCAGTATATGTATCAATGTTAGAAATGGATTTCACCGGTGCCTTTTCTACTTGAATATAATCTTTCATAGGTCTTTTGATTTTACACCTATCGTAGTAAATTATCGTAGTATTATCGTAGTAAAATTTCGTAGTAGTGTAGCTGAAATTTCAGAGTATAGGGAGAATCGTTTCCAAATTCTGTTCATCTTTTATGTGTAGTTTTTCCTCCTAGATATTTATTCCTGGCTTAATTCTGTGAAAAAAGGTTTCATTTTCACTGCGCAGTTCCCTTTTCATATTATTACTTCGACCCAGACTAAGTCTGGACGAAGTATTGAATTTGGTCACTTCGGGCAAAAAAATTACCCTATAGTTTTTCATCAAATGTCGACGTTTCAGACCCTACGGAACAATAAAAACAAAGCAACAATAAAAAAAATTGGTGTCCGTTAGGTTATACGTCCGTCCGACCGTCCGTGGGCAAAATTTTGTATACGCGATATCTCGCAAATGGAATGACGAATTTAAAAAGTACAAACGGATTTGGGTTTCCCTTGGCCAAACTTAGATCTGATTAGTTTTTGGAGATAATGCATACTAGATTATGGGGAGGTTTAACAAAAAAAAACGCTCAAAAAACAGGTTTTTCCATTTTTTAACAAAAAATACAAATCGTACAAAAAAATGTTTCAAACAAAAAATATAGAACATCGAATTCTCTACAAAAAAGGTTATATTCATTTCTTCGTAAAATCAACGATAATGCCGTAAAAAGCAAATTAACATAAATTGTACATACACATATACAATGCATATGTATGTATATTATATACATTACATGAAAAACAGAGACACAAAGGAAGCAGGGGAGTGAGGCGGGTATCAGGGGGGGGGGCTAACTTTAAAAATTTTATTTTAGTATAAAAATTTCATTAATTTTTGTTTTTTTAAGCATCAGTGTAAACAAGACGTGCTCATTTATCAGTGCTTCGGCTGATCTGCGGTCGGGGTCGAAGTTTTGAAAATGCTCATTTTCAATTTTAACTAGCGTTGGCGTGGTGCCTCGCTCGCTTCGCTCGCTCAGAAACTTCTACCCAGTGGAGAGTCGGCTATTCCTTAAGACTAGTTTGTTTACTAACAGCTTTCAATTATATTATAAAATTATATTGATATTTGGGGGTCCAATCATATTTAGGTCCAAGTGGCTTCGATAGATATGTTACAACAATATAGTGTTTCTTATATTTATGAAAATTGAAAATGAGCATTTTCAAAACTTCGACCCCGACAACAGGCCAGCCGAAGTATTGATAAATAAACGTTGCAAAACACTTACTTCATGCACTTGTATTCTAATAGACTATTCGATGCATATTACATGTTTACTGTGTTTTACTAATTACTGTCTGTATTATTATGATATTATATATACAATATATATACATATAATTCGTCAAAGATATCTTGAAAGTGTCGAAAAGATCTATGACGGATATCTTATAGATATCTATAAGACATCTTTTAGATATATCGAAATAGTTATTTTCGTATCAAGGGCGTAAAAGGACTTATGCGCCCGTAGGTGGTCACCGCGCCCGAGGGGCTGGCAAAGACTACCCCTGGGGGGTAGGGGGTCGAAACGTCGAAATTTGATGAAAAATAATAGGGTAATTTTTTTGCCGCGATGACCAAATTCAATACTTTTTCATATAATAGTCATAAACATTTTATACCAGTTTTTATGGCATTATCGTTGACTTTAGGAAGAAAATGCATACAACCTTTTTTGTAGAGAATTTCATGCTCTACCTTTTTTGTTTGAAACATTTTTTAATAAAATTTGTATTTTTCAAAATAAATGCAAACAACTACAAAGAAACTTAATTGGGGCTAATTTTTTTTAGTAACGGACGGGTGGATCTGCCCCAAAATCTAATCAGATCTAAGTTATGCCAAGACGCGTATTTTAAAAAAAAATTTATATCAATACGGTTATCCGTTCGCGAGTTATCGCGAGACATAAAAACGGGACGTACGTACGGACGTACGGACGTACGGACGTACGTACGTACAAGATCACGGACACAAATTTTTTTTTTCGTTTTTTGGCTTCCTTAGGGTCTGAAACGTGGACATTTGATGAAAAACTATAGGGTAATTTTTTTGCCCGAGGTGACCAAATTCAATACTTCGTCCAGACTTAAGGTCTGGGTCGAAGTAATATAGGGTGAATATGCCAATGAATGGACGACTACCAATGAATGGACGATTTTCTACATATTTCTATTTCTTATGAATGTATGATGCACAACATGCAACAAAATACATATTTTTATGTTCTTTGATCATTCAAAACAATATTTACAGTACTATTGATCTTCCAGTGTTTATTATTTTGTAAAATCAAAGCAAAGTTTTAAAGCCATCCAAAACTGATACTCAAAACGTCCCATTTGATTTAACCCGTCTATTCATTGGGGTTTAGCGGATTTTTTTACAAACGTATGAAGACGAGGTTAATAATTAAATAGAATCAAAGGTTGAACTACACGATCATAAAGAGCAGAGTCTAACGATTCTAATAGTGGTATCATAATTAAATTTTCATTAAAGAATTTAAAAGTTACAATCGACCAAAATGTGAAAAATGCTTAATCGTCCATTCATTGGCATATTCACCCTATTTAAGGAACAAGATATTGTTACAATATATGTATAGAAACTACTCGAACCTAACGATGCTAGAACTACCCTCTGCCGCCTTCTTTCCTGGCAGTGTTAAAATGGGGATATTCCCGGCATCAGCCTTTCGTCAGGGAACTGCAATACGAATTTAGCCAAAATTGTAGGCACCCGGGTAGAAGGCATCTAGTTTTTATACAATTTTGTATCGATTTAATACAATCGTTATACAAGTATCTATGCTTAATAAAAACCATATAATATATTTATAGAACCATTTTTTTACATAAGTTTTATACATTTTTTATATGGTAACTTTATAACAATTTTATACAGTTTTTAATTTACAAAATTGTTAATAAAACTGTATAAAACTTATATACCGAAATGGTTCTATAAAATATTTATAAAGTTAGTATGTTTTTATAAGCATTTTATAAAATGTTATGAAATTAGAATCTACACTGCCTTTGGCAAATACCAACTGGATTGTTGCATTATAATGAATTGTTTCAGCTGACTTCTTAATTTATCGTCAGCGCCGGGTCTCAGAAGTTACAGACAACTGCAGAGCACGTCGCCAAATGTAATAACAGCTCCAGGATATTTCCACACCCGTTGACTATATGATATCCTATTTTCAATTCATTCGGAGATCTTTTCGATTTGAATTCAGAAACAACAAAACATAAATTGTATGGTGATATACAAATTGTATTAAATT
Organism: Trichopria drosophilae; assembly: GCA_030407085.1. NCBI lineage: Eukaryota > Metazoa > Arthropoda > Insecta > Hymenoptera > Diapriidae > Trichopria > Trichopria drosophilae. The sequence goes on along the minus strand of CM059583.1, from coordinate 187,723,913 downwards.
TTGGTAAAAAATGTATTTCCTCCAAATTGTACAAATATGTATTATTGTTGCTGATTTATTTCCTAATTAATTCATCGTTTCTTTTTATAGAAATATCTTCAGAAGATAATATTTGCCAAAAGCAGTGTACATTCTAATTTCATAACATTTTATAAAATGCTTATAAAAATATACTAACTTTATAAATCCTTTATAAATATTTTATAAAACCATTTCTTTATATAAGTTTTATACAGCAACTTTATAAAAATGTTATAAAAATTTTATAAAACTTTTTCACCTGGGAACTGTTTTTTAATAAATATATATTTAGTTACGGGGACGTAACAGTATTAATAATGGCTACAGAAACAAAATTCAGTAACATTTTACAATAAAAAAGTAATGTTATAACAAAGACAATATTATTCTTTTAGTACTGGTATGTATATTACGATAATAGAAATCTTTAAATATAAATATCTCTGTTCTTTATCAAAAGCAGAAACGAAGGAAAATATCAGTGGAAAAAATGTTTATCTATCAAAGTCAGTGACTGATTTGCATTTTTATGTTGTGGAGTTTCTATTTCAAATTTCTTTTTATAGATATATACATTTAAATTTGTCGTTAAAATGTTGTACGTCTAAAACAAATGTAAGTGAAATGTTAATGAAATGTTGGAAAAGTAGAATTGGTCCTCAAGTTGGACCTCTTTTTTATTGAGAATTTTCTAGGATTACAAGTTACGACATTTGACCCAAACAAATTTTTTCAGGCTCATAAGAATCTGACACAACTCGAGACAAGGTTATAAAGTAATTTTGAAAATAAACTAGATGCCTTATATTTAAGTATTTTGACACATTTTATTAAAAACAAAGGATATAGTAAATATGAATATAGTCGTTTTGCATATTGTAACAGAATCACTTAACTCCTTACGTTAAACAAGGCCGAAATTACATTATCGAAAAGTACAATCGTTAAAATTACACTTCGATAAATGATTATATATTCGAGAACAATCAAATATATGGAGTTGTCCACTATTTATGCTACTATGTCGGAATTATCAAGATTATTATATTATACGGGGTTAGGTTTCTTAATGCATATGCATGAGATGTACGCGATATTTTCCCGTTTTGCCGTAAGAATGACTTTTCCTAAAAAGTTGTATTTTTGTCACTTAATTTTTATTAACCAATCGTTTCCATTAGTTTAGGACATCCTAATCGCGATGCACGAACTTTATTTTTACGAAAAAACGGTATTAAAAAAATATTAAAAAGCATGCTTTAACTATACATTGGAACGTCAGATGCTAACATTTTCGAAAACTTTTTTGGAGTCTCTTTTTTTCTGTAGAAGAAATGATTTGCTTAAAGCAACATTTTAACTTTTTAAGCAAATAAGTATCCACAAAAATGATTGGCGTAGAATTTTTCTTGTTTTTTATAGGTGTAAAAACATAAAAAAGTAAGTTTAAATAGAGTAGATGACAAATTTATTTTTATTTATTTTTTAAGTAAAATTTTCAAAGTTCTAAGTATATACTCACATAAATATATGCTAATTGAAAATTTTTTATGATATACAAGACATAAGAGATTGTGGTAAAAAATATATGATCCTATTTAATATTGAAGTAAACTCGACCTTAATTGCCATTAAAGCTTGCAGCAGCTGCTAATCAGCCCAAAGCTAACTAATGAGCGAATAATGAGCGATACCGGGTTAATGAAAATCTGAATCATAAATAAAAAATTACTATCGACTATCAATTACATTTTCATTTCAATCGATCTCTGTAAGATACTATTAAAGCTCGTCCGCATTTCATGACAAGATTTTTTATATGTTTTTCTTCAATATACGCATCTACGCTTATTAATTGTTAATCTTCCTTGATTAATATTACTGCGAACTCAAATTAAATTAGTTGAAAATTATTAATCGTTTTAGTTTTATAGGGAAATGTATTAAATTTAGTTTAGATGCGGCGTTACTACTTTTTATCGATTATTTTATCGCAGTTATAAGTATATGAGGCATTCCGTACAATAGGGAAATATCAAATCACAGATTTTGTTTATAAGTTCGTAATTGTGTTGTATTTGTATCACTAATTATTGTTGTTGAACCGTTTTGCAAAACTTTTTTTTAGTTATTTGGATGTTAAAATTATAGCTACTTCTTGTTTGAACGTTTATATCTCTGTTATTATAATAACTTTTACTGTTATTATGATTTTGAACTCGAATGACAATAATTATAAATTTCTATTTCTGTGATGAAATTGCATAGTCGTATCATGTCTAATCGGATGCGTTTGTATGAAACAAACAGCGGGTTATGATACAAAATCAATAAACGCGAACCTGCAATATCTAACAGAATTAGTAGCTAACTGAAAAATAGAAATAATAAATTATCGAATTAAACAGGTTTCTAAAATATGAAACTAAGGTTACGTATAGTTGCTATAGCACTGTATTATCATAATTTATCACTTGTGTATTGAGCATGATATCATTCACTAATACAAATGTATCACTGTTACCAGTTTAACAAGGATTCCTTGTTATTTCAAAAATTTGCTATACTCTTAAGAAAGCAAAATTACTATTTTTATAACACCGAGCTTATTCAGCTGCCCTACGAAGGATTCTTTATTATTTTCGTAAGGATTGAGTCGTAAGGATAAGGGGATATAGTTGTTCCCCAGCGTTTTATTTTTTTGAGCGTAGTAATAGGCGATTTTTCAGAAAATTACACTTATCTTATTCAGAATGTTATACAAAGTTGTCACAATTTTTTTCAAAGAAATTCAAAGATATTTCAGCTCGGCTATTAATTCTGATGGATATTGCAGGTTTGCGTTTATTAACTTTTTATCTCAGTCGCTGTTTATTTTCTACAAATGCAGCAGATCAGAGATGATACGACTGGAATATCATCACAGAAATAAAAATTTTGAATAACTTCCGTTGGATTTCGAAATTCGATATCACGGGCGGCGGGCGACGCGACGCGCATAATTTATTAAAATTCAGTATATTTTAGGTCGTTTTTGTGTCTAAATATTTTTGTTGAAAAAGTTATTATAATAACAGAGATATAAACGTTCAAAGAAGAAGTAGCTATAATTTTAACATCCAAATAACTAAAAAAAAATTTTGCAAAACGGTTCAACAACAATAATTAGTGATACAAATACAACATAATTACAAACTTGTAAACAAAATCTGTGATTTGATATTTCCCTATCGTACGGAATGCCTCATATACTTATAACTGCAATAAAATAATCGATAAAAAGTAGTAACGCAGCATCTAAACTAAACTAATCTTACGCCATACCTATACATTTCCCTATAAAAGTATAACGATTAATAATTTTCTGAAGTACAGCAAAACGCGTAAAATATCGCGTACATCTCATGCATATGCATTAAGAGACATAGCCTCGTATAATATAATTGTCTTGATAATTCCGACTTAATATCATAAATAGTGCACAACTCCTTATATTTAGTAGTTCTCGAATATGCAGTGTGTACGAAAAGTATGGAAACGGTCCTGTAACGTACTTTTCCGAATTTCAAGATGGCGGCTCAAAAATGTTAGCGGAATATTTTTTTCCCACAGATATTAATAATCTGTGTATCCTTATTTTTGTCAAATTTCTATTTTTCAGCTTTGAGTATCTAAATATTTCTCGGGTCGCTCACAACGAATCTGAAGCCAGATTTCAAAAATTCAAAATGGCCGATCCAATATAACAGTCTTCATTATGAAAATCGAGCTTTTTATTTGCCTAGAAATCGAATTTGTATTCCTATTGTACAGAGTCATGCGACTGAATTCAATTGTAAAAAATGTATATTATACATTCATATATGAATTTTGTCCTACAGAAATGTACATGATGGTACAGAAATATTTGTATGAAGTTTTCCGGAAATATCGTACCCCATAGGATCCGTCATTTGGAATTTTTGAAATCTGACTTCAGGTTCGTTATCAGCGACCCCAGAAACCCATCATCTTTGAAAGAAAATTGTTAAAAATTCCTATTTTTTTTTCAGAAAAATGGCCGCAACTTTTTGAAAATTCATTTTTTTTCAATTTTATTGGCAGATTCTGAAAGAGCGATCCCAAATACGTAAGTCATGGTTATTCCAAATTTATTTTACACCCAAAGAAAATTAACGTTGAATATTCTTGAAAAAATGTGTCCTTTCCGGCGTTAAAGCGTTAACTTGACAATTTTGAACCAATTAAAAACAGAAACGTTCCACATTATCGAATTAAACAACTGGATATACACGGTTTTAAAAATGTTTAAAATTTATGTCAATAATTAACTTCGACAATTTGATTTCAGTTACAGTATTTATTTGAATCGAAAACTGGTACAATAAAATAAGCTCCTCTTTTCTTTAAATTTCGATTTTTCTTTAAAATAAATGGCTGTCACTTTTTGAATATTCATTTTTTTTTATTTCGATTGCAGGCTCTGAAAGAGTGCGGTCAAATACATAAGAAATTGTGCCTAAAGGATTTTTTACATTCTTAATCGCCGAGAAAATTAAAGTTGAAAATGAACGCAAAAAAGTGTCCGTCCTGGCGTTAAATGGTTTAAGAGGAGAGTGCTAAGAATTTTGTGTGCTATGTTGGATCCGAATATTGGTTTCTAAGATTAAAAATTTCAAACGACGAATACTTCTGCGACAAGTGAACGCAACGGCATCTATCCTAGTGTTTTGTATTCGACTCGAAAATACCTTTCAAACGAGCCACCACTCGACCCATGTTGCCATTTAGGATATTCATCCCCCCCAGGGAGGGGGGCTCGTGGGGTTTGGAACCCCGTAGAAAAAATAGATTTTTGGAAAAGCGTTTAAGGTATTTCAGCGATTTTCGAAATATCTTTTCTTTCAAAAGTTACAGGACCGTCTGAGTTGCTTTGTGATACGAATACAGACGCATTCAATATGCGAGAGCCTCTTCGCCAGTCAAACATGGTCAATTTTCCATCATGTTGTAAACTAAAGGACCACTGTAAAATCTTAAGCACAGACCATGGAGAGAGTCTTCTAGTCACTATGGGGACATTCCATGTGAAATCACCAACGTTTCGGAGTCAAGTTTCAGAACTTGTTCCAAGCGATGGTATTGGTACGACTGTAAAGAGATTAGTAAGACGCACAAGTTTGCAGAAAGTGAATAATGGGATAAATACATCTGGGCAACACAGCACATAAAAAGTATACAATTTCACTATTGCACTCATATATTGAACACGAAAACGTGAAAGAAGATATTACAGTCAGGTTTTTTCAGATATTACAGCCAGAACGCAAATCTATCAGTTTTAAGCCTGGGCAAAACGTGAAGAAAGTCCGCGTAATTAAATTGCATACTTTCAGATTCAAAGAATGTTTATAATTTCAATTAGTTAGGAATATAATGTATACCTGGAAAAAGGGAGAGAGCGTTTTATACGGCCGAGCCGCTGATATGTACGAGCGCGCCCGTATTATGTGTAACTATGTGTTTTTATCTTTAACAAGATATATTTTTTTACAAAATGCTTTTCTGTACATTGAAATTTTAAACATTTTTTGAATTTGAAAGTATCGCGGCCCGGCCGATGATGGCTCAAGGACATTCATGCGCTCGGTTTTCTTTACATTACAAAGCCAGTTTCAGAGATGACAAACTGAAATTTTGCGAACAACTTTTGTTTTTGTCACAAGCAGAAAAAAGATGGCATACCAGCGGAAATTGAGTTACAAGAACATAATGTTGAAAATTTGTTACAAACAATAATGCTTTGTATATATAATTTACACCAGTGCAAAATCTAGGCATTTCTGCACATTTTTGAATAAAACATTTTTTTTTCTGAATGATAGTTTTCGAGATATCGCCGTTTAAGAAACGGTAAATTTCATTTTTGTCGTTTACACTTTTATCAATTACTTTTGAACAAATTAATATTATAAGCCGAAAGTTACAGGATAGCCTTGTCTTTACGCATTCTGAACGTAGTTCAACTTTGAATAGGTTCTGAAACTTGACTCCGAAATTTGGTGATTTCACATGGAATGCCCCTATGATAACATATCTTTTTACAGTCGACCCTCTCAATAGTGCCACTCTTAATAGTTCCACTTCCCCAGATTGTCCAGCGAGCTTGTTCCCTTTCTACTGATATGGAATATATTTCTCTCGAATTTCATTTACCATGTTCTCAGCAGTTCCGCTAAGCAAAATGTAAAATAGCCATCTTGTATGCTTCATAGTAATTTTTTTTTGTTCTAGGCCTGCAATATAAAAAGTGTAATAAAAAATATAAAAAATTTAATATAATACTGATAATATATATAGTAATAATCGCGCAATGCGGGAAGCAGCATATTGGAAATTCATCCGAATGAAAGGACGTGTTTCAAATTAGAACAATGGCGCCAATATCTCCGTCAGCATCCACGGGTCCAGGAAAGTGTGACATCGAGACAATATACCGATCCACAACCTCAACTTCAACATAAACAACCAGCTCAGGCGTCGATCGTTTCAGGAACGACGACGTTGATATCAAAACGGCCCATCTCAGGCACAAGAAACTTCTATAACGTAGAAACAACGCATTGCAAACAAAAACTTTTATTTTAAGAGTAGTGTTATTAAAAGTTTAATTATTTACTGTTTTACGGAAATCTATTTCCAAATTTTTCCAATGTAGAATTTTGCACTCGTGCGACTGATTATAAAATTTTTTGGTCACGAGGCCTGTCAGCAATTAACAAATAATTAAAGAAATAAATAAATACAACTTTTCATTGCACATTTTGAATAGAACATAATGGAAAACAATCCTCCAACAAAAAAGAACCATTCTTATCGATTTAAAATGAAATTGTTTCGGGTAATGAGTCCTTAATGACCTATGCCGAGATATTTTGTTCTGTCTTCCTGAGATCCGTTAACAAATTATTTGATTAATTAGTTTGACTATTTCGAAACGATTTCATTTTAAATCAATAAGAATGTTTTTTTTTTATTTAAAACAAACATTTTTTCAGAAGGTTCTTATCCATTACAAATCACATTTTTCGAATTTCACAAAAAATGTGCAATACTACATATAAATAATAGATAACGGTTAATATGAATTAAACTTTTGAATTGTTAATGTTGATATTACTGCCGAACCAATTTTTTTCGTTTCACCAGTTACATTGTAAAAATCCATCACATGAATAAATTTGTAAAAATAGTATATTTTTAAGAGATTGTTCATGCATAATATATAAATGTCAGAAATATATTACTATATAATATTAAAATGTTACTTCTAATTTTATCTATATCCCTTTCAAAAAATAATTTAAACTTGATGTAATGCGAAATGTTACAAATACTTGTCTCTTACGATATTTAATAATTAAATAAAATCGAGTTAATTAAATCTTAAGTTAAATTTCATTTGATTCTTATCTTTATAAGTATCGTACGAACACCCTCTGTTTTCATCTTAAAAAGCATATTCAATTGTTGTAGCGCTAAATAAGGTACTGGGAAATACTTAAACCAATATTTACAAATACAGATTTTTCCTGAACAATGTAAAAACTTTCAACGTTAATTTTCTCGTTGGGACTACCCTTGAAAATAAAAATAATGATTCCTGTAAAAATCACATGAGTCAAAGATAAATTGAAATGATGACTAAAGATCTAAAGGAAATCTTTGATTAAAACGGATGAAAAATCATTTGCATCTTTAATTTCAATGTCTGAAATATAATAAAAGGTTTATTATAAGTCTTTTTAATTCCTGATCTATTCAATCTGCTGATTTTGCCGATATAAATGCATTTAAGGAACAAGAAATGTGAATAAAAGTTCATAAAAAATGTTGTTATAGGTGCAGTAAGTTTTGATTGTGTAAAGTGCGAGATATCATTCTAAAGGGGAATAATCAATGGAAAATCGAGCGGCACATTTTGAAATCTCAAATTTTCAGAAACTTTAAATACATAACAAAATAATAGAAACACAGTTATAAAAGACATACTTTACTTAAGAACGACAGAAATATAAGCAATAACATCTGGTGATGATAGATGTATCAAACAATAAAAAACTGCAGTATTTTATCTGTGTTATAGGACCAAATAATATTCATTTAATTATGTGAATAGATCTTTCTACAATTTTTTTAAATGCATTTATTAAAGTTGTGCAACCGTTTAAAGAATCCAGAGGGATGCAACAGAAATCGCTGTAATGTTGTATTTGTACTTTGAAATTTGTAATATTGGTTGACCTCTGTTGTTATAGGTTATAACTGTGCGTGTACCGAAGTCCTTGGAGCATATTTACATGTGAAGCAATTCTAAATTGCATCTGATAAATGCTTAAAAACAGAAGTTGCTCTGCAGCTAATAAATTTAAAAAAAAAAGTGTCTATATCCTCGTAGGGATTCCTATGTCATGCATGAGTGGAAGAATGACAGAGCTCTATCAGAAAGTAGAAGTTTTTGATCATTAATTTTGGGAAATGATACTGGCGATAACCCAGTGAGTCAGATAATGTTTCATTTAAAATTAATTGCATATAAGTAGCTGCCCCGATAAGCTTCATGACAACTAAAAGAGTTCCTAAGGAATTCTTAATGAATGCTTTTTTGTAAGAATCGTTTTCTTAATTGTTTTCTAATCGATTTCGAAAAGAATTCTTAATGATAACTTTATGATCTAACGAATGTCCGCTTCTGTCTGACATTTTGAACAGCATACTTTTTAATATGACGTGTGCAGGGTTCGATAATTAAGTAAGTAAAAACATTCTTGTAAAATTATTTTTCTAGTAATTTCCATGCCATTATATGATTTTCAATATTGGCAGGGAAACCTTTATTTTTTTGCTTGCTTCATCTTTGGGAGCGGATTTTAGATAATACTATTATTTTTCAACATTAGTTAAGCCCTTGGTCTTTCCATTTTCAATGACGTTTAATGTCTAAAGTGGACAACCCAGAAATAATTACTTTTCCCGACTTTCTATCGTAAATTGAAATATTATCGAAATCTACTATATCTTTTGTAATTAATGTTCTATTTAGTACTTTTACCAGATTCTTAATCGACCCATTAACGCTAATGTATTATAATATTGCTTGTACTCATTATTCCTACGTATATATATAACAGTACTTTGCCTTTTGTCAGAGTAGAAACAGTGTTGTCAACAAGTGTTGTCAGTGAGTGCATCAAGAATTACAATGTCTGGAGCAAGTGTCGAGACCAGTCAACTGCCAAGTGCAAGGTAAATTCATAAAATTATTTTAAGATCGTTATTCGTGAAATATTTAAAAGTTCAAAAATTGACTCTGAAGTGAAAACTCACTCTGCAAGAAAAAAAATCCTATTTTTACTATACACTCCATTTTTACTCGATTGAGACTCAAGAATAAATTAACATAGATAGAAAATGTACTGATATCTTCATAAACTGTCAATGCCGAAAATTTTCTTTTTTTAATTTATTATATAAATATATGTCATCTTCTTTCGCTACAATACATTAACTATTATGAATTTATTAACCACCATAATTTCGTGGTATGAAATTCAGTTTTTGTGGAGTGAAAATTTAGCTACTGCAGTGGCAATATATTGAAGCTATATTACTCATAAATGTCTAGTATCGGGGTATGAGTATGAATTGCCACTCTCAATGAGTGCAAACTTTCTTTAGGCAGTGCCACCGCAGTCACTTGTGTGGTTCATTTTTCAGTTCGTAAAGAATGAATATTTCACTCGGAGAAAAATAGAGCGTATATTATAGATATTTTGGATAGCCATAAAGATGGCACTAAGGTCTACTTAAACATGTTTATATTACTGAGTGCCTATTGTTATTTTAACTTTTCTTAGTTCAGAAACATATCTGCTGTTCATTCGAAATAGCTAAAATATAAAAAAGACAATAATATAAAAAAATGTATATAAAATAGAAGAAGCTAAACTACGCGCAGCATTCCATTGTATCATGTTTAGTCAAATAACATTCAAAATTTCCTGTAAAAAAGTAACATCATTTCCGCATTTTAATTTAATTTCTTTTTAAATATCATTAAAGAAGCTTAAAGCGATGTCAAATCTTATAGAAGTAAACAAAGAAAAATTTACCATTTAACATGAAAGCCAGATTTTGTTTACTTTATTTTTGTTATGATTGATTCCAAAACAGTATAGGGTAAATGAGGATATCACAGAGTTTGATGCTGTTACTTCGCTGTCCATTGCAAAGGTTTTAGTACCACAGTAATTCCGGCGTAGGAAACACAAGCATAGGCAATATTTTGGGATTATATTGGCCATTGCAAGTGGCAATACATTGACGCTATATTACTCAAAAATGTCCAATATGCGGGCAATATTCGCCAAACAGCTTTCTGCAATGCATTGCCAATATATTGCTAAAATTAATTTATTTTTAATTGTTGAAAAAAATTATTTTTAAGTTTCCAGTAACTTTTATTTTTAATACCCCAATTTACTCAATTTCGCTATCGCAAAGAAATTAAAAAACCCCTAACTACCTCTACAAGATTCAAACCTGCGACCATCCCTCGCTATGTCTGCTGTTCTAAATTCTGCAAAAATAATGCATAGTTAACAGCGAGATTCTATACTTATTAACCACGATGTTGGTGCTTTAATGCAAAGCGTATGAATTAATATTATCAATACATATAGACATAATGGGAATAAAACTAAACCATTGGATTGTTACTTTTAACGGAGCGTTTAGAAGATTAGATGAAGTGTTACGTGCTCAACGATCTTTTTGCAGTATGTTTAATAATATGATTATAATATCAAGTCCATCATGAATATTAAACAATATTATCGATTTCAGACATTATAGAAATATAAATAGTTTACAAGTTAATTATAAGATAACTTATTAGATTAATTAATTAACCATTTTAAAATTTTGTTTTAACACTTTTGCAAAATTGAGAAGACAGAAATACGGAATAATATAAAAGCAACCGAAGTAAATAAAATTACGGAGCATAATATAAACAGTGCTTTGAAAAATAATCTCCGTTGCAGTAGATTTAATTGCCATTAATGATTTTAGAGATTTAAATAAAATTAGTGCTGACTTTTGAGTGCGGAGGTCCAGAGTATAAGTCGAAACAATATTATTTTTCATTTTTTTTACAATTTTATTAAATTTTATTTAAACGAATTACTTTCCGAAATAAATTTGGATATAGTCGTTTCAGTATACAATAATAACATGAATTGCTATATTTATTTATAATCTTAACATTTTTTCTTTTTATTATTGTATTTTGTTGTTAGGTTCTTAAATAAAATTGATACATTATTAAAATAAAATATTTAATTGAAAGAGAAATGATAAAAATAAAGTTACTTCAAAATGAACTGATGTAACTGTTAATTTTACTATTTTATTCTTAGATAAGAAATATCTTGTCAAATAGAAAATGAAACATATATATTAACACGAAATAATTTAATGTAATGATTATAGCGAAATGTATTGACTTAATTCCTGAAGTAATTAGTCAAGTGTTGCTGGAATTTAATAAAACAACAGTAACAATAATAAATAGATAACTATAAAAATATTTTATCAATTTACATTTAGGACCTCCGCATTCGACTGTCAGCGTTTGACCACCGTTTCACCGAGTGATATCTGTGATAGACACAGATATGGTATCAATTGTTAAGAATTGCCGTGGGAACGCATTCCATGTGCTCCTGAGACGATTAATTGCGGAAAAGTACAATATATTGGACCTAGTTGGACGCATTTAACGTGCCATAAAATCGAAGAGAGTGCGTAGGCCTACGTGATGTAAAATAATTAGACACCTCAGGCGATGAGAGTATATCGGATAATATTTTTTTGACAAGGATTATATAATTTACTTTATGAGCTTGAGTGGACTGTAGGGATGTGAAATTGGGTAGAATACTTCTAGAATAGAATATTTGTGAATAGCCGTGCGAAAATCTATGATTGGTTGTTTTGTAGGACAGATATCTCAGAAATTTCCTTTGAACGGACTCTACGGAAAGTATTTTAACGTCACCGTTTGTTAAAGGGGACCAAATGGATGAGGCGTATAATAAATGTGGCAAAACTAGAGATTTGTATAAGTGAACGATAGCTGAGGTGTCAGTAAAGTTCTTGGTCGCACGCTTAAGAAAACCGAGTTGTTTGAAGGCATTATTTACTACCAACTGTAGGTGCCCGGAAAACGATCCCACACGGTCAAATCTCACGCCAAGATAGCTAATATCCTGTACGCAAGCCAGATACCTTTGAATGGCATAGTAAAAACGGAAGGTAGAATGTGATCTAGTGAGGTGCATTATCTTGCATTTATTTAAATTAAGATAAAGTCGCTTAGAGTGGCACCAATCGATAATTCGCTCGAGATCACGCTGCATTTTAGAGGCGTCTAAGGGAGACTTAGCAATGCTGAATAGTTTCTGGTCATCGGCATAAAAGAGAAATTGGGAATGGGATATAACATTCCCCAAATCATTTAGAAATAAAATAAATAGTGACGGTCCCAAATGAGATCACTGTGGAACTCCCGATGAAGACTCCAAAAAGTTGGAAATATATTCCTTTATTCGGACAGCCTGATACCGTTCTGTCAAATAGGAATAAATCCATGCAAGCAGTGATTCCCCGAAGCCGGACAAACTCAATTTGTCCACCATAACGCCATGATCAACGGAATCGAATGCCTTTAAAAAGTCCAGATATACTGCGTCAACTTGTTGAGAGGCATCAAGTGCTTCGGTGACGTATGAAAAAAAAACTAAAAGGTTCGATATGGCAGATCTGCCCTTAACGAAGCCATGCTGCTGGGCAACTATTTTGCTGGGGATAAAGTCAGAAATTTTCGATGCAACTATATTAAGTCGAATACTTTTTGATAAAACATTAACGATAGAGATAGGGCGGTAGTTTTTTTATATTTTGTTTATTACCAGATTTGAAAATTGGGGTAATGAATGATTTTTTCCATAGAGCTGGCAAAGTTCCCGAGGACACTGAGCTATTAAAAATAAGCAGCAATGGCTCAATCAGGGAAGATATGCATTTTTTTATTAAGACTGGAGGGCAACATATCTGGACCACCGCCAAGGTCATATAATTAACTTGTAAATTAAGAATTTATATATTTATAATGACTGAAATCGGTAACATCGTTTAATATTCATGCCGGGCTTGTTATTATAATCACAACATAGTGGAACCTCTCCAATCCGAGCATGTCAGGTTTCAATACTCCCCTCCATCCTCGAAAATCCGTGGAGTGGAATGTCGGAAACAACGGAATTGCGAGGTTCACAACGCAGGGATTTCCGAGGTTCCAGAATTCAAATAGGGAGGTTCCGGAATATCGACGGTATTCAGGTAGTTAGACCCTAGAATATCATATGTTGACGAAAAATATTTAATAACGTTTCGAAGAATTTAATTTTCATTATTAATGATATTGTTGAAAAGTGGGAGCATTATTCTTCTTGAAAAGAAAATTTAATTGCGCAACAATATTTTGTTACGCCACTTTTGTTATTTTTTCAAATTTTTTAAAAATGAACGGTTTTTATCGAATGACGGCCTATTTTTTAGCGAAAAAGATTCTCTACAACTTTACCCTATGTATTTTGAAATTTCCGAAGCCAACGATAAATTATCTCTATTTATTTCAAAAAAGAACTGCTAGATTTAACGAATTCTTAGTAATTTTCATGATCAGACAAAGAATCTTATGCGGTAATGTTGTAGGGAATCTTTTTCGCTAAAAAGTAAGCCGTCATTCATTAAAATCCGTTCGTTTTTAAAAAATTCTTAACAGCGGAGAATAAAAAATTTGAATCAATTACAAAAGTGACTTAACAAGTTATTTTGCACTATTCAATTTTGTTTTCAACAAGTATAATGCTTTCACTTTTCAACAATATTATTAATAATGCAACTTAAATTCTTGGAAACATTATTAAATATTTTTAATATGCTGCTTTTAATATACCTTAAATGCCGCAAACCGATATAGAGTTCCTAACAGCACTTCCCCTAACCTTCCGAACGCTCCGTTAGAAGGGACCATCAAGTGATGTTTAGTTATATTTTCAGTATGACTATATTTATTGATAATATTAATTCATATACTTTGTATTAAAGTACTTACATCGAAAAATAATAATTACCGATTATCGGTTTCAACTATTCGTTATTTTGTCAGAATTTGCAACGTCGAACATGGTCGTACAGTTAGGGCCGTGTTTTGCGGGTTAGAATCTTGTCACGGTAGCGTAGGTATTTTTAATTCTCTTTAATGAAAATCGGGTACTAACAACCAAAGACATAGGAAACTTAAAAATAATTTTTTTTCAATAATTAAAACTAAATTAATTTTAGCAATATATAGGCAATATATTGGAGGATGCTGTTTGGCATTATACTGCCCAGATATTGGACATTGTCGAGTAACGCAGCAGCAATGTAATGTCAAATGCAATTGTCAATATATTGCCAATATATGACCCACGCTTTGGTTTACTACGCGGGATATGTATCAACGGTAATAGGGGTACCACGATAATATCTATCCGATTTCAGTCGGAATAATATAATTTAATATAATATCATCCATTTTTTATTTTCAGAAAGGCTACATGCCTGCAGACATCCGATAATAGGGTGGAGAAGATTGCCGGGGAGCCTTCTCCACATAAGCAAAAAATTTTAAATAAAATATACGGGCGATTGGTAAAAGTTGACAAAAAAGAAGCTCGACCGTCCCCAGTCGATAAAAAAACAAAGAAGGAACACGTGGCAAAGGAATCACCGTTTGGTAATTACTAAAGATGACATTTTTTAAATTATTCAGTTTGCAATAGTTCAGTTACTTAAATTCAGCTTTTACTATTCTTGTTTTAGGCCCCCATATAACGGACTATACAATGTCCGAAATATCGGGATACGACGGAATTCCGAAGACCCCGACCTACGAGCCACCAGACGTCCTGGCAGTACAAGAAGATGAAGTGGACTTTCCTGACGTCAGTTTGGAGGTTTTCGAAAGTCAATCAAATATAAATATCGAAGAAGACGTAATAAACGCTATCCTGGAAATGGCAACCTAAAATGAAACGTCATCTTCTATATAATATTTATAAATTTGTTTCTGTAACTTATTCGGACAAAAAACGAAATATTTAATACACGACGAAACATAATGTAACGTATTTAAATATATAACTGACGGCTTCGGTTATCAGGCGAAAATACCAAATATTTACATTTTGAATATTTATTTCACATTTAATGTGTATTAGTGTGTAAGAGATTCGCAGTTGGCGTTTTCGTTAATTTTTTAGAACGAACAACGACACGGTTCTATGAAGCACGTATAATAAACTTATAATTCTTTGTGTATTTAATAAAGAACGTTTTTGAAAACCTGGTCTTCTCGAATTTAAAATATCGTCATCTCTACTTTTGGAATAACGCATCCCCATAAGCATCGACTCGGTTCCAGTAAAATAAAATAATAATTGCAATCATAAAATCATTGGTCCTTCGGAACGGATATTATAAAGTGAACAGTCAAGAAGACGCTCAGGGAAACGGTGAAAATTTTCGACACTCCTGCGATTAACTCTGATTCTGCCTTGTGAAGTGATAGTCCTTTTAATCTCGTACTTGAAACGGTCAAGTTTTTAGTGCCTAAATCTTCGCAGTGCATCGAGAATATTAGAACGAGCTGAACGTGCAAGTTTTTCGTCGTTTGATCGAAATATATTGTGTGGCATTTCGAACGTTAATTATTCGTTTAATATATTTTCTGTATATAATAATAAATTATTTTCGCTAAATATTAACATATTTTTAAACATAAATTTACAATTTAACGTAAATTCATAAAGTATTTTCAGATTTTTTATTTTTTATTTGTCGTGTTGTTGAAGTAAAATTCTTTAAAATGTCTTTAACCTATCTTAAAAACAAACGTACGTCAATAAAAGTACAAGGTACGAGGTTCAAACATTTTGCCGACGCAATTGATATAAATACAGTTACAAAATTTGAACTAGTTAATCGCATAAATAAACTATATGTTGGCGTGGTGCCTCGCTCGCTTCGCTCGTGTAGAAACTTCGACCCAATGGAGAGTCGGCTATTCCTTAATACTCGTTCGTTTACTAACAGCTTTCAATTATATTACAAAATTAGATCGATATTTGGTGGTCCAACCATATTATGAAATCAATATTCAAATACTCAAACTGATATTGAAATTCTGGAAATTACTAAAAACATGGGCGACATTGGGCAATTAAATACTATGCATGGTCATGAAAGAACGCAATTTGAACAAACGTATTTCAATGTATTGTGTAAATTTGGATCGACGTTAGAAAGTATTCAGGAACATTCTGTAAACAATGGATCAGCTTAAATAACAAGTATTCAATCTAACAGCCAAGTTCATGACTCCGTATTTTTAAATACCGCGACACAAATTAGATTACCTAAAATAGAATTACCAACATTTTCAGGCGCTAGTAAGGACTGTTATACTTATTTTGATTATTTTGAAAAATTAATACATAAAAATACATCTCTTAATTCGATTCAAAAGTTTCACTATTTGAGATCGTCATTGAAAGATCGCGCGGCTAATGTAGTAAAGGCACTTGATATTACAGAAGCAAATTATAAAGAAGCATGGGCATTATTAGTTGAGCGTTATGATAACAAAAGACGTATTATACAGACACACATTAAGGCCATGTTTGCGATTTCTACAATTAATAAAGAAAGTGCCTCTGCTTCAAGGAATTTAATTGAAGAATTTTCAAAACATTTGCGCGCTCTTAAGGCTCTTGAACGGCCAGTATCGCATTGGGATGATCTTATCATTTACTTAATGCTATGCATTGCATATGCTTAGAGGCTATTTCGTTTAAGTCATCGTCGCACGAAAACATGAATTCTAAATTCAATCAAAAGCAAAAATTCGCAAGTGCACATATAGCTACAGTACAACAATCGTGCATATACTGTAAACAGCATCATCCATTTTACCATTGCGAGGGATTTAAAAAACTACTTGTTCAAAAAAGATTTAATATGGTTAAAAATGCACGAATGTGTATCAATTGTCTTCGAACCTCTAATCATCAAGCGAAAGACTGCACTTCTAGCACATGCCGGAAATGTCAAAAATCTCATAACACGTTGTTGCATTTTGAAGTGTCACGAGAGGGACTAACTAGAAATGAAGCAGGTGCAGCCGATTCGCGTGAAATTCTTACACACGTCGCAAATCAATGTTCATTAATAGCAAATTCTCACAGAGTAATGTTATCAACCGCGATAGTTCATGTACTCGATTCAGCGGGACAAGTTGTTTCGTGTAGGGCTCTTTTAGATAGTGGATCTCATCTGAACTTTGTAACTGAAAAACTAGCAAAACGGCTAAATTTATTTCAACGGAAATTACGCTTATTATTTTCGGGAATTACCCAAAGCAAATTTGAGACAAACTACATTCTTCAACTTCGTTTGAAATCACGTTTTAATCAATTCGCTGATAATATGAATTGCATCATTGCCGAAAATTTCACAAAAGCTTCCACAGGAATTCATTACGGATTTAGAGTTAAATATTTCCACCGGTATCAATTTCGCAGATCCGCACTTTAATATTCCGGCAGATTGACCTATTAATTGGGGCACAATATTTCTGGGATTTAATATGTATCGGTCAGTTTAAATCGTCGAACAGTGGGATGATATTTCAAAAACCTAAATTGGGTTGGATTGCTTCAGGACAAATTTCTAACGATCATAGTAAGATATATTCTACTGCTTTGTGTAATTTGGATGTATTAGATATTTTAAATGAAACTATGTCACGTTTTTGGAGTGTTGTAAATTTGTAATACGATAAACCACAGTATTCGCAGGAAGAACAAGCGTGCGAATTGCATTTTCAGCAAAATTCTATTCGAGATAACACAGGTCGATTCATTGTAAAACTTCCGATTAAAGAGAATAAATTGTCAAGCCTAAGAGACTCCTTTGGGATTGCTAAGCGTCGATTTATTGCTTTAGAGTGTCGTTTAAACCGTCAACCTGATATGTATAAAGAATATCGTTCGTTTATTCATGAATATTTGAATTTAGGACACATGCGAGAATTGAAGAACCCGATTATCAATCAAATGCCATGCTATTACTTGCCGCATCATGCAGTTGTAAAGCAATCCAGCAGTACTACAAGATTGCGTGTAGTGTTTGATGCTTCTTGTAAAACTGATTCGGGAACTTCTCTTAATGATATTCTTATGGTAGGGCCTACGTTGCAAGAAGACTTGTTCTCGATTCTTGCTCGATTTCGCACTTATGCTGTTGCGATAACGCATAAAAAAAAAATTTTGTGGAGAGATTCTCCAACGCACGAGTTAAAACATATGAATTGTCCATCGTAACATATGGAACAGCATCTGCGTCATTTCTCGCGATTCGTACTCTTCAACAAATCGCAGAGGACGAAAAATGTTCTTATCCAACGGGCAGTAAGATCGTTTGCCGGGACTTTTAGGTCGACGATTTGTTGTCAGGAGCTTCGACCATAGAAGAAGCTAAATTATAAAAATGGAAGCTTACAATCTTTTAAAAACAGGTGGGTTTGAATTACGAAAGTGGGTGTCGAATGCTCCGTTATTATGTGATAATGTTGGCAATGCTGAACATAATGAATTCTTGGATTAAAATGTGACAACTGAAACTCGGGCTCTCGATATTAAGTGGTCTTTTTTTGATACGTTTCAATGATACGTGTCAATTTAAGAGTACAAAAGATGATGCGTTGAGGAGAGCTACTAAACGAAACGTGCTATCGCGAATTGCTTCGATCTTTGACCCGTTCGGCCTATTAGGTCCCGTGATAGTAGTATAGCAAAAATGATAATGCAACGATTATGGTTGCTTAAGGTGGGTTGGGATGGATCATTGCCATGCGAGTTGAACACGAAGTGGCTTACTTTTGAATCTGAATTAAAGACATTAAGTAACAGAACAATCCCCAGAAAACTTAGTGAAATAGAATCACCGGTTAATTTGCAGCTCCATGGATTTGCTGATGCAAGTCAGCAAGCTTATGGAGCATGCATTTATTTACCCTCAGTTTCGGCAAATGGTAAGGTTCAAGTGCGATTGATTGCGTCAAAATCACGAGTTGCTCCGTTAAAAGCCAATCAATACCTCGCTTAGAATTATGTGGTGCGCAATTACTCGCTCATCTTGCTAAGAAATTAAAAGATTGGTTAAATCTCAAATTTGATAATGTCATTTTATGGAGCGATTCGACAATCGTGCTACATTGGTTGCAAAGTTACAGTCGCAATTGGACGCCATTTGTAGCCAACAGAATTGGCGAAATTCAAACAATCACTAATATAGAGAATTGGCGACACATTAGTAGCAAACAAAATCCAGCTGATCCTCTATCGCGCGCAGTAATGCCTTATGAATTAAAATCTCTGTGTTTATGGTGGAATGGACCTAATTGGCTTGTAGAAGATGAGGGCCAATGGCCCACTTTTGACTTAACAACTTCGGAAATTAATATACCTGAGAAAAGGCAAATCGTATACGTAAATTTGAATCGCGTTATTGTCAATTGGGACATATTTGATCGTTTTTTAAGGTTATTGAAATTGATTCGCGTAACTGCATTTCTCCTACGCGTAATTACTAATTGTAAAAACAAGTGTCAATCGCGACTTCTTTCTCAACATGAAACTAATTGTCAGCAAAAAATTGATCCGTTAAGTATTGATGAGATTGAAAATTCTCGACTGAGACTTGTGAAGGTCATACACTCCCAATATTTTAAAGGCGATATTAACTCGATTTTGCATAATAAAAGCGTTCAGAACAGCAGTAAAATCGTAAGTCCCAATCCGTTTATAGACAAGGTTGGAGTCCTGAGAGTTGGAGGTAGATTGAGGCACGCTGATATCGTGTATGAGGCGAAATATACTGCCAAGCGATCAGTATATTTAGCCTAGTGATTCGTCACGAACACAAAAGGTTTTTGCATGCAGGCTCACAAGCGATACTGGCAGCGTTACGACAAAAGTATTGGCCACTTTCGGCTCGCAATACTGTTCGACTAGAATTGCGTAAATGTGTTGCGTGCTTTCGAAATTCTCCTAAACCGTCTAAGACTTTGATGGCTGATGGCAAACCATGTTTTCGGAAAGATTTTTTGATGAACTTTCAGAATCTGGGGTAAAAATTACGAAAAAAAATTGTTTCAGCCTCATTTTTGCAATTTTTGGGGAAAAAACGTGAAATTTTTCAGATTTTTTTTTAAGTCCAAAATTTTCACAGGGAATCCGTTGAGCTAGAGGTCTAAAACCTTCAGAAATCGTGCATAAACTATTTTTCCTTGAAAACGGTACCTCTACGAAAATCAAAAATCAACTTGGCGAATCCAAAATGGCGACCGAAAGTAAGAAAAAATAATTAATTAATGATTAATTTTTTCTTGAAAAGGGATCGCTTTATACAAAAAAGTCACTTTACAAAAAGTGTTTAAAATCATCCAGAGAATATGTGTGAATTTTACCAGGGACGTTTTGGGAAATTTTTAAATTTTTCCGGAAAATGGCCAGAACCAAAAAATCAACACCTGAGTGTAGTTATTTAAGGTGTCTTGCCTCCCGTTCGGGTTTAAAACACCCCCCCCCCCCCCCATGGGGGAATGGGGCCAAATTTTAGTGATGCGCCAGCACCGCTGGTTGTGCACACTTAAAAAAGATATACAACAAGTCAGCTACCACATTTATTAGCAACAAGCTGCCTGCCTTGATGCTTCTGTTGGTTCAGAGAACCTTTCTAACGTTGCCACGGCCCGCTAGAGGCCAACCCTTTCTGCAGTTACTGCCTGCACGGACACGGCACGCCGTAGCGCTCCCCCGTGTGGAACCCGCCGACAGGGGCTTGACACCGCACCCTAGCTCCCCAGTACGGTGGGTCTCTCGAGTCGTTTCACGATCAGGCATTCGTCGGCACAGACCAGCCGAACGATCGGGTCCGTGAGGTCGTCAATTCTCAAAACTTGCTAAGAGAAGCGGATCTTTCAAAAGCATTGCTCCTCTTCGAGCTCGGGCACTTCGACCCCTCACTCTTCCACAATTAAATTGTGGACGGAGATAACCCGCTCCCCTCTCTTCCACAAGTCTCCTGCGGGGCCAAAAAATCAACAGTGGCCCGAAACATCTTGGAAAAATTCACACGTATTCTTCGGATGATTCTAAGCATTTTTTTTTTGTTCTATGAAACTTTTTCATCAAGCCAATCATTTTTGCTTAAAAAAAAAAAAAAAAAAAAAAAAAAAAAAAAAAAAAAAAAAATGTAAATAATAATACGTATCCTGTTACGCATTACAAACGTTTGCATAACTCGCATAAATATATAATATCTTTCAATCAAGAATTATACACGGAGAGAAATGTCTAGCGTTTATATGGTGGGTCACCTTCATCCGAAAACTCGCGGGCTCCTACTTATGCGATTTGTTAGTTTTCATACTCTTTTTCCATGGCCGCGGATATAGCCCGTCGTATTACACCATCGACTCATACATTATTCGCTCAAAACGCAGCGGATTTGTACGTGGATACCTCCGTAGGAAAGGGTTGCTTGATGTCCATACTACAGTGGCCCTCCCCTTATTTTAACATTTCGAGTCAAGGAAGATGGCGGCTTCGTCCCTTATTTTACCGCTTCCCTTCATCCCCACCACTGGCAGTATGAGAGAATAAAAACACAGAAAGGAGATATATTGGCGTCCTTCTTCACCTTAATGCGCAAGCGCAAGCAGCAATCCGCACTCTTTTGAACACTTTTAAATGGCGAATGGTGGGGGAACTCATGAGGGGAAGAAGTTAACATAAGAGACGAAAACAAGTTAAACCAAAGGACGCAGTTAAAATAAGAGGAGTTAAAATAACGGGAGGGCCACTGTATATTCGCTCAACATTTCTCTCCGTGTATATTTCTAATTGCACTACAATTCCATATCTGATAAATCCATAGTTGAAATTCCTCACTTTTCATTCTCATTGTTTTCAATTGTCAATTTGTTTTGTTTTCGTTTTACAAATTCAAGGTAGTAGTTTCGCTCTGTTACTTCCGTACTTTTATTCCAGCCTTCATAATTCTCGAGATAGAATAAATATGCTTAGAATAAGTAGTAATTCTAAAAAGTGTAAGGAAGTTTTCGGTGGACTCGTTGAAACTACTGAAAATGATCAGTACAATCAGGGGGAGTTAACTGAATAGGAAAAAAAGGTTCCCGTTACAATGTAGTTCCAAAGGTTCCGAGTTACGTAGATGTCGCTGCGTTCATGAAAGGAGAGCGCGGCCTTGTTTATTCACATTTTGAAATTGCCGCAGGATAGACCAGTATGGAATTGGCGTTTATGCAGACCAAAACAACACACATTTACGATACCCATGCATGAACAGAATATGCATTTGAAAATATTCAGTTTATTACTTAATTGTTTTGTGTACTAAGAAACCTAAAGATTCAAGTATGAAACACATTTTTTGATGTATTAACATTTAATAGGAATATTTATTTAGGCAATGGGACTAAAAGATGCATGTGTAACGAACCAGAAATCGTTAATCACGGCTATGTGATAACTTGTTTTTGAATGGGTAATTGGTGGTTTTCTATTCGGTCAAGTCTCATGGCAGAAACTAGCATATTATGTTTCAAGGGGGAGGAGCAACTCCTCAAATTGGGAGAGAATTCCTCAAATTGTTTTAAGTCTCCGTCTCCGAGTTGCGAAGAATATTTTACGGAAAGAAGGTACAAACGTGAAGCAGAATGAAGAATGAAGTATTTTATGCATATCATTCGCAAAATTGACAATCAATTAATTGAAATTAACCGGTTTACGTTAAGATATTGCCATCCAATGTAACACTACTGATAACTGCCAAAATATTAATAGACAAGGCCGCGCTTTCCATTTATCAACGCAGCGACACCTATCTAACTCAAATCCTCTGAAACTACACTCTAAGGGGAACCTCTTTTCCCTATTCAGTTGACTCCCCCTGAGTACAATGAAGCTATTTATCTTCCAAATCCCGAAGAATCGGGTGAGTCTGATACCTATGATGACGATGTGGATAGTGGCTATCGTGATGTAGGATCATCGGATGATGAGAGTTCTAACGGTGACATCATCGATTGCAATTTTTCGTCTCCTAAAATATCATATGCAAAAATTTTTGATCAATACGATTTTTCTCAAAAAGCATTGGAAGATGATCATCATTACAATTGGGTTGATGGAGAAAAGCACTATCCAGACGATGTAGCTAATAAAAACTTATTATCTGAGAAAGATAAAAAAATTATTTTATCTAGCACGCCAACTGAACTATTTGAGTATTTCTTTTCTGATTATTTGAAGCAAGTCATTATAGAATGTACCGAATCTAATGGTTATCAACTTGCTTGCGATCGATTTGATGTCTTTCTAGGTATTTTGTTATTTTCTTCTTATAATACGAGGCATTCTCAAAGAGATTATTGGTTTACTAATTCTCTCTTACGTGCTGATCCGGTTGTATCTGCAATGGGAAAAACTGAGTTTGAGGAAATAAAATCTAACTTGACGTATTCTAAGTCAGAAGAGGGAAACAAGGAGGATAGAATCTGGAGAGTTCGGAGAATAGTTGATATTTTCAATAATAATATCAAGAGATTCAAGTTTTTCTCGACTGCACTGTCCATAGATGAAATGATGGCTAAGTACTACGGTAAATGCGTTTTAAAACAGTTCATCAAAGGGAAACCTATACGGTTTGGTATAAAATTATGGACTATGTTCCTACAGTGGTTTTTTATTTCATTCCGAGATTTATTGTGGAAAGAATGCAAAGGATAATCTACTACCAAATATTGCTCTTAGTTCACGTGTCGTTTTACAAATGCTACAGCCCCTATTACACCACTGCACTCCGAGGAAACTAACTGAATATCGTTGTTATTTTGATAATTTATTTTGCTGTCCAGATCTATTGCTTCATTTCAAAAAAATTGGTCTTCGGGCCACTGGTACAGTAAGAAGTAATAGAATAAAAGCGACAAATGATATCAGTAAGAAAGCGAAACGGGGGACCTGGTTAGTAAAACACGATAACTTGAGTGGGGTAAACTTCATTACTGTAATGGATTCCAAACCTGTATCTATCCTTTCGACGGCTTCAGGAGTCACTCCAATGTCTAATGTGAGCCGTAATTACAACAAGTTCATGGGAGGTGTTGATTTGCATGATCAGTTGCGGCCAAACATACATTCGAAGAAATAGACATGGATAATCATGATAAGATTGGTGCAAGCAGCGGTTACAAACGCCACTGTCTTATATAATGAAGCATTTCCAAACACAGAAAAAAAGGAACGAAAGAATTTGTTATGAGTATCAGTGAAAATTATTTGAGTAAAGGTTCGTACACAGTTATTGGCAAACATGAAATTCAACAAGGATATACTCAACATTCTTGTCAAATCGAAAATTGTACAACGAGACCAAGACGATTATGTAAAAAATGCAATTTACACGTGTGCAAAAACTGTTCGGGAATCCCGTGTAAAAGAAAGAAGAAGTGAGAAAATTCACTATACCCGAAATATGAGTTGGTGCAGGAGTAAGGACAAACTACGGGGCGGTTTGGAGTCATAAACTACAGGAGAAGTAACGAGCTCTTGGGTACGCACTCGTTGGTTTCTGGTAGAAGCAGAGTTCACCACTTTTATGTATTAGGCAGCGTATGCTACTTTTCATGTGGCCTTCGTCAGTATGCAAAATTATATTTGTCTAAAAAGACTGATAAGATAGGAATCTTCTTATAGCCCACATTTTTAGTTTTTTGAACTAGAGTAAAATTTTTTTATTCGAAAATGATTGGCTTAATGAAAAAGTTTCATACAGCAAAAAATGCTTAGAATCATCCGAAGAATACGTGTGAATTTTTCCAAGATGTTTCGGGCCACTGTCGATTTTTCGGTTCTGGCCATTTTCCGGAAAAATTTCCCAAAACGTCCCGGAAAAATTCACACGTATTCTTTGGATGTTTCTAAATACTTTTTGTAAAGTGACTTTTTTTTATAAAGCGATTCCTTTTCGAGAAAAAAATTAATCATTAATTCATTATTTTTTCTGACTTTCGGCCGCCATTTTGGATTCGCCAAGTTGATTTTTGATGAAATTATTAAAGTTTTCTAGATTTCAAGACTAGTAATTTTTTTTTCTTGAAAACTGTAGACTTTAGAAAAAATTTCCTTAGAACAAAAATGTCTTTGAATTGGTCAAAGAATACTCTCAAATTTTTTTAGATTTTTTGGACGAATTTTTAAAAATTTCGATTATTCTAATTTTTGAAAAATAAAAAATTTTAACAATATATTCTGGAAAAATTTGAGAACATTTCTTGAGTCATTCTAAAACGTATTTATTCTTAGAAAATTTTTTTTGAAGTCTATAGTTTTCAAGAAAAACAATTGTTAAGTTTTAATTAGAAATTTGTCATTGGACTCGCTATTTTGTGATAACCATGTTAGTTTTTAAATATTTAAAAAATTTATCTTGATACTGTAACTATTGAGTCCACGTTTAATGAAAAAATTTTCTGACGACAAATATTCTTTCGATGAGAAAAAAATGTTTTATAAAAAAGAGCACTTGATTTTTCGCGTTATTTTGACATTTAAATCGACATATTTAATTTTCTAATTAAGATAGCTCAATTTTGACAACGGTATTGAAAAGAGCGACCTCGAAAATAGTAAGACATACACCTTTCAATTTATTTGAACTTGGATTTTCATATGAAATTCTTTATTGAAATTGAAGCAAAAAAAGTGTCCTACATGACGTTAATGAGTAAAGTCCACCCATATGTGGTGCTTTGGGAGTAATAAAGTGCCACTATATTTTCTCACCAGTCAGATGATCACAAATTTTATGTTGCATGCTCTCTTTTTCAAACATAGTATAAAAGTTCCGCAGTTCGCGATTCATTTTTTCTTTTCGGTTTCATTTTTTCAGTTTCGCACCGACAAAGTTTAACCCATTATCCAAAAAAATATTGGTAGGACGACCTTTTAAAAACGCCTAAATTGACAAACTTGAGACTAAATCAATATGCACGGCATTTGTTGAAAAACGGACAAATATCGCTATATAACATTTTACTTTATGTGCATTTTTTCTGCGACCCTTCTTGACGTGCACTGGCCCAGCAAAGTCTACGCCGCAGTGCTCGAAAACCCTATAGAACTACCATTTAACCGATCGAAAGGAAAATCAGCCATCAAAGTCTTAGACGGTTTAGGAGAATTTCGAAAGCACGCAACACATTTACGCAATTCTAGTCGAACAGTCTATAAACGGATTGGAACTTGCGATTTTACTGCTGTTCTGAACGCTTCTATTATGCAAATCGAGTTAATATCGCCTTTAAATTATTGGGAGTGTATGACCTTCACAAGTCTCAGTCGAGAATTTTCAATCTCATCAATACTTAACAGATAAATTTTTTGCTGACAATTAGTTTCATGTTGAGAAAGAAGTCGCGATTGACACTTGTTTTTACAATTAGTAATTACGCGTAGGAGAAATGCAGTTACGCGAATCAATTTCAATAACCTTAAAAAACGATCAAATATGTCCCAATTGACAATAACGCGATTCAAATTTACGTATACGATTTGCCTTTTCTCAGGTATATTAATTTCCGAAGTTGTTAAGTCAAAAGTGGGCCATTGGCCCTCATCTTCTACAAGCCAATTAGGCCCATTCCACCATAAACACAGAGATTTTAATTTATACGGCACTACTGCGCGCGGTAGAGGATCAGCTGGATTTTGTTTGCTACTAACGTGTCGCCAATTCTCTATATTAGTGATCGTTTGAATTTTGCCAATTCTCTATATTAGTGATCGTTTGAATTTTGCCAATTCTGTTGGCTACAAATAGCGTCCAATTGCGACTGTAACTTTGCAACCAATGTAGCACGATTACCGAATCGCTCCATAAAATGATATTATCAAATTTGTGATTTAAACAATCTTTGAATTTCTTAGCAAGATGAGCGAGTAAAAGCGCACCACATAATTCTAAGCGAGGTATTGATTGGCTTTTAAAATTGTTTATTCAAATTGCGTTCTTTCATGACCATGCATAGTATTAAATTGTCCAATGTCGCCCGTGTTTTTAGTAATTTCCAGATTTTCAATTTCAGTTTGAATATTTGAATATTTGAATATTGATTTCATAATATGATTGGACCACCAAATATCGATATAATTTTATAATATAATTGAAAGCTGTTGGTTAACGAACGAGTATTAAGGAATAGCCGACTCTCCATTGGGTCGAAGTTTCTACACGAGCGAAGCGAGCGAGGCACCACGCCAACATATAGTTTATTTATGCGATTAACTAGTTCAAATTTTGTAACTGTATTTATATCAATTGCGTCGACAAAATGTTTGAACCTCGTACCTTGTACTTTTATTGACGTACGTTTGTTTTTAAGATAGGTTAAAGACATTTTAAAGAATTTTACTTCAACAACACGACAAATAAAAAATAAAAAATCTGAAAATACTTTATGAATTTACGTTAAATTGTAAATTTATGTTTAAAAATATGTTAATATTTCACGAAAATAATTTTCCAATTATCAGAAAATATATTAAACGAATAATTAACGTTCGAAATGCCACACAATATATTTCGATCAAACGACGAAAAACTTGCACGTTCAGCTCGTTCTAATATTCTCGATGCACTGTGAAGATTTAGGCACTAAAAACTTGACTGTTTCAAGTACGAGATTAAAAGGACTATCACTTCAAAGGGCAGAATCAGAGTTAATCGCAGGAGTGTCGAAAATTTTCACCGTTTCCCTGAGCGTCTTCTTGATTGTTCACTTTATAATATACGTTCCGAAGGACCAATGATGTTATGATTGCAATTATTATTTTATTTTACTGGAACCGAGTCGATGCATATGGGGATGCGTTATTCCAAAAGTAGAGATGACGATATTTTAAATTCGAGAAGACCAGGTTTTCAAAAACGTTCTTTATTAAATACGCTAAGAATTATAAGTTTATTATACGTGTCTCATAGAAGCGTGTCGTTGTTCGTTCTAAAAAATTAACGAAAACGCCAACTGCGAATCTCTAACACACTAATACACATTAAATGTGAAATAAATATTCAAAATGTAAATATTTGGTTTTTTCGCGTGATAACCGAAGACGTCAGTTATATATTTAAATACATTACATTATGTTTCGTCGCGTATTAAATATTTCGCATTTGTCCGAATAATAACTTGAAGAAACAAATTTATAAATATCATATAGAAGATGACGGTTCATTTTAGGTAGCCATTTTAGGTAGCCATTTCCAGGATAGCATTTAACACGTCTTCTTCTATATTTATATTTCCCACTGCCTCATCTAAATTCTCTTCGGAAATGAAGGGACTTTCGGAAACCTCCAAACTGACGTCAGGATAGTCCACTTCACCTTCTTGTGCTATCCGGACGTCTGGTGGGTCGTACCTCGGGGTCTTCAGAGTTCCCTCGTATCCCGATATTTCGGACATTGTATAGTCCGTTATATGGGAGCCTAAAACAATAGTAAAAGCTGAATTTAAGTAACTGATCTATTATAAACTGAATAATTTGAAAAATGTCAACTTTAGTAATTACCAAACGGTGATTCCGTTGCCACGCGTTCCTTTTTTGTTTTCCTATCGACTGGGGAGTGGGGACGGTCGAGCTTCTTTTTTGTCGTCTTTTACCAATCGCCTGTATATTTTATTTAAAATTTTTTGCTTATGTGGAGAAGGCTCTCCGGCAATCTTCTCCACCCTATTATCTGATGTCTGCAGGCATGTAGCCTCTCTGAAAATTAAAAAATGGATTATGTTATCTTACATTATATAATTTCGACAGATATCGGATATTACCGTGGTACCCCTATTACCGTTGATACATATCCCGCGTAGTAAACCAAAGCGTGGGTCATATATTGGCAATATATTGAAAATTGCATTTGACATTATATTGCCGCTGTGTTACTCGAGAATGTCCAATATCTGGGCAGTATAATGCCAAACAGCATCCTCCAATATATTGCCAATATATTGCTAAAATTTATTTAGTTTTAATTGTTGAAAAAAAAATTTTTTAGTTTCCAATATCTTTGGTTGTTAGTATCCGAATTTATTCATTTTCATTAAAGAAATTAAAAATACCTGCACTACCTCGACTAGATTCTAACCCGCAATACACGGCCCTAACTATACGAGCATGTTCGACGTTGCAAATTCTGACCAAATAACGAATAGTTGAAACCGAGATTGGGTAATTATTATTTTTCGATGTACGTACTTTAATAGAAAGTATACGAATTAATATTCATCAATAAATATTAGTCATACTGAAAATATGTATTTTTAAATTAGGAAAACTTAATTTATAGCGAATGTGTGAGGTGGCACTTCATAAAGACTGGGAATTTACACTCATTGAGAGTGGAAATTCACACTTTCACCCCAGTGGCTCAATTTGCACTCCACAAAAAGTGAATTTCATACCACGAAATTATGTTGGTTAAATTCATGATAATGTATTGTAAAGTAAGACGACTTACAAATTGAATTAGTTTTAAACCGGGCTTCTGACCTACCAGGATGTTTATAAAAATTGCATTAGATGTTAAAATGTTGTTTGAAAATCGCTAAACATTTCAATCCCTTGCGTCGTAATTACTTGGATTCCCAAATGCTAGGCTTTGTCAAAACATTTATATTCTCAACTAGTAATATTAACAAAGAAAAAGAAAAAAAGGTAAAAGTTAAAAACTACATTCATAATAAGACTAATAATACAATTATATTAAAATACAATTTCGATTTCGCAGTTATTTGAAATAAATTGATACATAAATATGATTTGTTAGCATGCAATTATAATAAATCTAAAGAAATAAATGCCATTAGTAAAAAAAATATATGAAGGTACGATATATATAAACATGCAAAAATGTACATATGAAAAAAATATATAAATATGCAAAATTATATTATACAAATAATAATTAAGATTAAAATTAAAAATGTACATGCGTGGCGTTTCGTTCAATCCCCTCCGCACTTGAACTCTTCAGTGTGGCTTGTCGCAAGGAATCAGCCTCAGCCGCCCTGACTACAAACTGAAACTGAATTCTGATACCCACATGCATCGTATTTATGGAGAACCCAGGTAAAAAATTCCCAAATGATTGAAGGGGTCTTTAATTAGGAAAGGAAAAAGGAAAACTATATCTACGCTCACCCATCTTGATTATTATTTAAAGGCAATTAGTTAATAAAAACGAACCAAATTAATTAATAGAAAATTTAGTCTGATATTAATCAATAACGATACTTATTTGCAATATGTATTTGTACGCGATAATAATAACAATGATAATAATAAAAATGGTCAACACGACAACTATAGGACTATTATTATACTAATGATGTAAATGCAGTTAAATTACGGATGCGAGTTAGTACGGGGATATGTTGGTTTAAGATGGATCATGCAGGAAATATATTCCAAACTGTCAAATCGAATAGATTCTTATTGTATAAAGACAACTGTTAAGGACCTAATTAAACACCCCGTCAATCAATTGGAAAATTGTTTACCTGGGTTCTCAAAAAATATCATGCATGTGGGGTATCAGAATTCAGTTTCAGTTTGTAGTCAGGGCGTCCAAGGCCGATTCCTTCTGCCAAGCCTCCCTGAAGAGTTCGAGTGCGGAGGGGATTGAACGAAACGTCACGCATGTATCTTTTTTAACACTAATTTTAAATATTTGTATACGAGCTTTATATCTTCACTCGCTAACGCTCGCTCATGAAATCCGAGGCCCTGCTTATTTCTGTGCTTATTGTATATATTTATACAATAATCTTCCTTAAAGTTTAAGTTTTCCTAATTTCCGTCGGCAAGTCGCTCCCTTTCTGTACCATTCATAACGTAGCGATTGTTAGTGGAGGGCTTAAAGCACTTGCAACAATATAATAATTCAATACAAATTACACTAATTAAATATGACTTATGACTGAAATAAAAATTTCTTACTTCTTACCTGATCTCTGTAATGTTTTTTGCCAAATTATCTGCGGAGAGTCCTGATCAATTGACCAGGGATTAGTGTCCATCTATCCAGAATACCAGTTGGAATCTGAATGAAATCAAATGGGAGAACACTTTATATAGGAACGGTAAACGATAAAAAGAAAATGAAAAGCAACAACAATGCAAGGGAAGGGTTAAAGGGGGATCGATCGAATCAATGGAACAAAGCAAAATGGAAAAAAAGAAAAAGCTTAGAAAAAAAGAAAACAAAAAAAAACCATTAGAAAAAAAGGAAAATCCTACCACGTATCTTTATAAAATCGCCGAAATGGTTCGGAGACCTTGGTATATCTTATGGTACTCGATATATTATCAATTATTATTCCCAGAATTTTTAGATACGTCATTTCTAAGAATGACCGAAGAATTTATTGGCGAGGCAGATTATTATTGTAATAATAGAAGATTTTGTATGTCTATACATTTTTTTGCATATTTATAATTTTTTTTTCGAATATTGTACAGAAGTGTAATTATATTAATTTTTTAAAATTATATTAAACTATATTAAATTATATTAAAAATTAAAAATTGAATAACAGCGTTGTCTGAAGCTGGAACTTCTGGATCTTCACATTCAAGTGAATAAGTAAGCTGACATTAATTTATGTATCTACACAAATATTTATTTTAATAATTCATTTAGTTGCAGAAGTGATTATAGACTTATATAATTATTTTTAGAAAATTAGAAAACCCAGACTCTCGTATCATGACAGAATCTGAAATAACGCAATCAGATATTGCCGAAAGCTTTCACATCAGCGAAGCTGCAGTGTCTTACTTAATACGAAATAGGCAAAATATTGAACAGAATAAAGAAGTACTTGAAATGGCACATATTTCATTAAAGCATAAAAGATTTTCTGACGTGATCAACTCCGATGGAGAACAGAATTTAATGAAATGGTACTCGCAGAATGAAGCTGCTGGTATTCCTATCGCCGGTAGAATAGCCAAGAAGCCGCTACTGTATTTAATGAGGCTTGTAACGGTCCAAAGACTTTTAAAGCAGGCAGTGGCTTTTTGGACAAATTTCAAAAATGGCATAATATATGTTCTCTGACCATTCAAGGAGAGAAGCTGTCAGCAGATAGTGATGCTTCTGCAGAATTGAATGCAATAATAGTCACTTGTCTGTATTTATGATTTCTGTCACGTTTTTTTTCCAAATAATGAAAAAATTGCCGAAAATTGATATTTCCTAATAAAATGGTGGCATTTGCAGGAAACAGAACGATGCAAAACCATGCAACCCCTTTTTTTCCCCCTTGAAATCATATTCATAAAATTTCAGTGCTGCCTGCGAGTTTTCGTTTCGAAACTGAGTCGGAGCATTTATTGGCGCAATTAAAATTCACTTAGTACTGGATTTCCATTTTCTTTTAAAATTTTCTTATAAAGAATGTATGGTCACCTTGGTGAACAGTAAAATCAATATCCCCGTGACAAACCCCTTTCGTTGTAATGCTTAATTATAGATCGAGAATTTATGCCTGGAATTTAAAACTAGGATAGGTGTGGAACACCTATTTCAACCGTGTAATTTTCAAGGGCAATGCAAATTTACGCAGGCATTTAGGGGCGTAATTAGTATATTATGCTTCAAGGGAGGAAAGCGCGCGATCCCTGAGCGGGAGGTTTGCTGCCCGACCGATGCGAGGGCAGAACTCCTGCGATGTGTGCGCGCTTGCGTCCCGTGTGGCATACTGTATTTTTTCTTCACACCGGGAGGAAAGCAAGCGGAAGGAAAGATGCCGCTTATCCTCCCGGCCATAAAGAAAAATCGTATACTTCCCTCGGGAAGTGAAAAAGAATGCCTCAGACTGCCTGTTTGTCAGAGTTTACAGAATCAAACGCAAAATCATGAAGTGTTCTGTGGAATTCGGGATACCACAGTATTTATTATAATGCAAAATGAAGATAACAGAAGCGACAACATAGATGAGAACCAACTGTTTCAGAATTTGGAAAATGCCCTAAATTTCATTAACTGTCCAAAAATAAAATGAAACGGAAAATTCTAATTATTATATTACGAAGAGAATCATGCAGTGAAAATTATTTTCAGACCCTTTTACACTACGGTTGGAAGAGCAAGGTATTGGATTTGACAATTGTTGAATAGATCCAAAGTCCTGTAGATGCTGAAAACATTTCCATTCGCCACTTGAATCCGTTTGAAAAGCGATATTACGAGTTGGACTATACAGGGTCATCGAAAAGTATCGGACCCCCCTAATATCTTCAGTTAGAATGCACTTAGGAGAAAATGTCCAATAGCAAAGTTGTATGGTTTCAAGCGGGGAGTAAGATGATGACCTTGACTTTGACCTTGACCATGTCCTTTAAGGTCATTTCAAGGTCAATCTTATTTTTTTAAATAGAACCCCCTACATTTTATTACATATTCTTATAGCTTATCTCGAGAGCTTTCCAAAACACTATAATAAAATATTTTTTTATTAAGTACTTTTTGAGTTATAAAGGTTTGAAGTTAACAATTTTTTGACACAAAATGTAGAATATCTTGTAAAATATTATTTAGTTTTCAGTAATCATAACCTTAATACTTTTGTGCGCGGAATAATGAGACCAATTAATTGGTTTAAAGAAAATACATTAATCGGATCCCCCTAATATAAGATATTCTACATTTTGTGTCAAAAAATTGTTAACTTCAAACCTTTATAACTCAAAAAGTACTTAATAAAAAAATATTTTATTATAGTGTTTTGGAAAGCTCTCGAGATAAGCTATAAGAATATGCAATAAAATGTAGGGGTTCTACTTAAAAAATAAGATTGACCTTGAAATGACCTTGAAGGACATGGTCAAGGTCAAAGTCAAGGTCATCATCTTACTCCCCGCTTGAAACCATACAACTTTGCTATTGGACATTTTCTCCTAAGTGCATTCTAATTGAAGATATTAGGGGGGTCCGATACTTTTCGATGACCCTGTATATAGGGACAAGAGTTTGTTCCCGACAAGCTGAAAAATATCCAAGGTCATCAGTTACGTTTATTTGGAAACGGTTCCTTTTACGCTTCTTATAAAAGATATATGAATGGAACAAAAGAAATAATCCTGTATGATCTATTGAAGATTGAAGAAGTATCGAAAGCCTTGAATTTTAACCCACAATTCCAATATCGTGGATTTTCAAAAGCATTGCAAATGATCACAAATGGTACATTTAATCTGGGTGCCTTCGATTTCTGTTTGGGAACAAATCCGATGAATGTAAGTGGTTCAGTATTGTCGTCATACTCCTTACGTGCTTTTTTTCTAAATATAGCGCAAATAAATTATAATGCTGTTGGATGTTTGGATTGTCGCTCTCGTTGTTTTATATCTATTCGCCACCACCTACTTAATGCGATTGGAGCAATTTAACTGGCCTATTTTTTATTCTGCGACGATTTTGCTAAATCAACCCGCAACACGGACGCGTTTTACAATGTCCTTAAGAATTATCTTGGTATGCATATGGATTTTGTCATTTAGTGCCATAACAGATTTGTTTGCTGATATTGTTATAATGAACACATCATACGGAAGTCAAGATCGCATACAAACACTAGAAGAATTAAATCAGTCTGATGTTAACCTTAAAGATTTCGGTGTTATAGAAAATTTTGGACTCTCATCTTTATTTCCTAAAATCGTTTATGATAAGCAGTGCAACAATGTGGATAATCTAATCTTTTAGAATGCACAGGGTGTCCCATTTTAAGTGTCCACCCCAAATATCTTGAAAATAACGCGTTGTACAAAAAAATGTTTCAAGATTTTTTCTGGACAATTTAACGGCAACCTTTATTCGACCTTGGCCATGACCTTAAAGGTCATATTCAATTTTTTTAAATGGGAACCCCAATTTTTTATTGCAGATTTGGAAAGAGCAGGAAATTCTACGTTCAGGTACAACTTTGTCCATGTCCGGGACAACGACCTTCAAGATCTTTTCAAGGTCAAAGTTGTTTTCTTAAGGGGAATCCCATTTTTTATTGTCGATTTTGAAGGAGTTGCTTCGAGGTAGTTCCAAGGTCATAGTTGTTTTTTTAATGTAAATCCCTATTTTTTATTGTGGATTTGGGAAGAACGGGGTATTTTATGTCCGACATGATAGTTTATAATATGCTATAGTAACCTTCAGATGATAAAATATTCAAAGTCGCTAAATATTGTCAAATATTGAATCGTACTAAAACTGTTTTCATCGTTGCATGTATTTTGTTCGTATCACTAAACGTTATCCCACATAAAATAAGGGATGAATCTAACAATAAACTTCAATTTTGCAAAAATGACGAAAAAGCCATGACTTTTGTTAGATTCTTGCACTTATTTTAAAAGCAGCAAATCTACGTAATGATGGATAAGTAATGTTTCCAAAAAACGTAGCACTTAAATTTCTCTATAAAAATGTTTTAGTAAACCATCAAGCACGTATACCAGCGGTTGTATCCATAGTTATTACCATTTACATGTTCCTCAAAGAAATTTGGTCCCACAGTGTAATTATCCACATGTCAACCCTGACGTGAAGCGATTATTGGCGCTGAAACTTTGTATGTCTTTTCCAGTTGGGATTAGAATTTGTTCAATACTGTCTGACAGAGAAGTATTATGGTTTATTGTTAGTTTAACCGATTGAGACCTATCACTCAAGTATCTACGTAAAAGAGAACAAGATTCCTTTGAAACTCGATAGAATGACAATTTTGCAATTAGAAGCTCGTGATTCAAAATATCAAAGGCCCGTGTACGATGGAAGGAACTGCAGCAGAAGATGTCTCTGAAGATCTTCAAGGAAGCGTAGATGGTATATCGTTTCGGTAGATCGGATGTAACGACGATACTTGAGAGGCCGATAGTCATGAATCAAGTTGAGATACCAACGAATTTAGCTTTTTTTAAAAGATGTTAAATTTATTATTATTATAATTTATTTTTAAATTAATTATATTATATAATATAATAAGCGCACATACACTTTGTTGTACTTTCGAAAACGTATCTAAATTCTCTTGTGACAATGGCTCATGATGTGTACATAATTATTGATGTAATATATAATTAATTTAAAAATACAGTTTTTTGTTTATTTTATTTTTTACATTTATTTATTTCTAAAATTAAAAACTAAAATATTATATACGTTTGTGATTCGAGAAAAAATTCTAAGAAAAATCGTATCTTTTATGTTGTACTTTCTTAAACTTCTCCTAATTCATTTGTGACAACGGCGCACATCTGCATAATTATTGATGTAATATATTAGAAATTAATAAATGTAAAAAAAAGAATAAACAAAAAACTGTATTTTTAAATTAATTATATATATTATACATCAATAATTATGTACATATCATGAGTCATTGTCAGAAGAGAATTTAGAGACGTTTTCGAAAGTACAACAAAGTCTATGAGTGCTATATTTTTAGCAAGTTTTCTCTGTTTTAAAACTTACCAATAAGAATAATCTTAAATCGTAACTATAAGCGTTGTATATAACGGATGCCAATAAAAAAAAGAGAAATTTGCAAAGGCTTCGCAAAAAAAACAAAGAGCGATCGCCAAAATTCCACGTGAAATAAAATCTTCAAGTGTATCCAGTGAATCTGACGAGTATGAAAATTATGATTATGGTAAAACAAATGATATATTATAATAATGCTTTTGTTTCTATTGTTTTACTTGGATGATAAAATTAAAAATTAAAATTAAAAACGCTTATTACAATTTGTTACTTGTGAAGGGTGATCTATGTTGATTATTTTTGAGCAAATGTGAGCATTTTACCATTGTTACATAATAGTATATCATGCTGACCAAGGGGCGGAGGAGGGACTTTTTAATTACAAGGGCAATTTTTGCAACACGAGACGAAGAGGAGTGACAAGAACATTGCTGGAGTTGTTCTATGTCCCTGCTTCCGTGGTACATACGATACTCTATGTAATGAAGGCAGAAAAATGGACTTTTTATCCTTGGAAAGGGATGAAGAAGGTCTTTTTTTGTGCATGTGTTACATAAAATATCGTACACATCGTACAGTATCGGCAAAATGAATCAACGAGAAAAATGAACCACGCATACGACCACATTTTGAAATTTTATCTGTGAAAAGAAACGAAATACAGAAAATTCGAATTAGGAACATGACGATCACCAATTGTTCACCAGACAATATGATTGCTTTAGCGGATAATATGATAGTGAGAATAGATAGACTTTTCGGAGATGCACAAAATCTAATGTTTGAAGGACTAATGTGGAAAAAGAAACGATCTATATACACATATCCTTTTGATTCAAAGTATTGTGGAATGTGGGAACTGGAAAATCAAATATCAAGTAAAAGCGTTACTCACTGTAAATAAAATAGACTGTAAATTAGTGAAATTAACATTGGTATTGAAAGACAATAGTTTGGAAAAATCATTCGTGATTCCATTTCTTCACTGAAAAGTTTTAAGATTTATTGTATAGTATACATAAAGGAAGTTCTCGGCTACAGTAGTTTAAGCGAAATGTTTAACTTTAAAGTTGGTAAATTAACTTAAAATATTACTGGGATTTTGTTTATTTTACTGATTGACAGAGAATGATGTAACACACGTGTAACAATAAAAACTGTAAAATTTGACAAGAAAAACATTTTTTACAATGACAATTGGCAGAGAACTTTAAATGATTGTATGCATACTGGAAGATTATATACATGTATCTATTTTATTAATAAAATTTTCAGTAAGACATTAGACAACTTAACCTCAACTGAAGATATATCCGATCTGAGCATGTCAATCCAAGTACACTAGAACCCCGTTGGTTTGGCGCCGCGCTGGATTGTCGGAATTCAGCCCCGCTGAATTGGCATTTCTCGGAATCACCGCCACCACGCCGCTCGTCGCCTCAGGGGCGTGTCTACTTAGACATACGCATCGGTTTGGAATCACAGTAGGAAGCAGAGAGATTGTCTGTGATTTGTTATAAACGTCACGTGATTACGGCGTAGAGGTGTAAGCGATGCTTCCCCTATTGCCGACAGTCTAGCGGGGTTTGCGGGGAACAATCGGAATTGACCGTGACAATCCAGCGGGGTTCTACTGCAAATCCTTATAATCTGAGTCGTCTGAGCTGAGCTGGTAATCAGGAACCACAGATCACTATCACTACACTATACACTACAAAACTCACTGTCGCGGCGAATGCCGCGTATGTATCAATTACCTACATTTACATTTGTCGAAATTGTCATAGTTTCTAACAATATTTTTTTCCGAATTGCCTCAGTCATTATACAATTCGTCAGTTATTATAAACGTACCAATAGCTGGACATACAAGAAACGGTACCTATACATACCTGGAAACTCTAATGTAGGGTAAAATTACCATTACGTGTAGGTTCTTTACATTACGGATTTTTTACAGTGTACCTGTAGGAACAACATTGGCATCTGAAGCATTGGACTGGAGCTTAATTTTAAAATTACTTGTAAAAAAATAACTTTTGGGCGAAATGACATTAAGAAAATAGTTTTCATTTTCCACCAGCTTTTTTAATGCAATAATTTGTATCATTTTTTAAAACATCAATTTTTTTATTTAGTTAAATAGCTTTGAATAAAATAAAACTAATTTCCAGATATCATTTTTGTCAAAAACTGTTTTTTCACAAAGGAATATTAAAAATAAAATCTGGGGCAATGTATTAGATGCCAATGTTCCCTCCAGGTATCCAGCTGATCGGTCAGCCATATTGGAAATGAAAATGTTTAATATTCTGAACCGTTATTGGTTGAATTGACTATAATGTGTTGACGTTATTGTTAAGGGGATTCCAGTCGGCTCAGTCGATAAGGTAGTAATTTACACAAAAAATTTGAAATTAAAACTAATTGAATCGATTTTTCAAAATTCGGGTTCTGTACTAAAAATTCTAATCATTATTTATGACGCCTTAAAAAGTATGAAACACTTTCGTTAAGAATCCATCGAGAATTGTCCCGAATAAGGAAATATCATCTATTCGAAACAATTCTCAATGGATTCTTAACGAATGTGTTTCATACTTTTTAGGGCTCATATATAATGATTACAATATTTAGTACAGAGTTCGAATTTTGAAAAATCGATTCAATTAGTTTTAATTTCAATTTTGTGGTGTAAATTACTACCTTATCGACTCAGACGACTGCCCCTGAAAAAAGAACCGATTGACTGGTTATCGTTTCGAATTGGAAATTTTAAGAATGCGGATTCGTGTACAATTATTGGTTTCCTGTCATCATAATTGGAAGATTTTGTGAATGGGAGGTTACATATCAGGTAGAGTTACGTTCAATAGCTTTGAATTGGAATCAATAATTGCAAAAAATTACAAAAGGAATTGTCCGATTAAGAGTATCAGGATTTCATAGTTTACAAATACTCTTGATTGAGGTTATGTCCAGATAAAAGTTATTCGGAGTGGTCCGATTCAAGGAGGAACGCAATAAATATCCGGAATCGGAAAGATATAGGTTATGTTCAGTGAATACGAAAACACACGTTATCACTTTGCTTATTCAATGTCGGTGAATCGGAAGTAGAAAACATTTATTCTCAATACGAAAATTCCGTCATTATAAATATTTTTGTGTAACGATAAAGAATTAAAAACCACAGGCACTTATTGCGAATACAAAAATACCTAATGACATTGTTTTTTGTATTGTATGTATTCATGAATCGGTAGGCAAAAATTGGAATATTGTTTAAATTATTATTTTTCAGATTAAACTAACTAGAATTCTGATTATGTAGTTTAATCAGAAATAAAATAATAAAGACCTATTTATCCATATTTTGGATTAACTTAATTGGAACTTTTTTTTCATTGATGCGAAAGATCAATTTCAACTATATTATTTCTTTAAGTTAAAAATACAGAAAAGTTATATGACATGTTTTTACTTGGATGTACCATAAAGAAAACGCTAACAAAATTTATAGAAATATCAGACAAATATTAAATAATTTATTCATACGATATCAGCTTTCATGAAAGGAAATTGTGAACTTTATAATGTCGTATTAAGATTAACAACAAAACAGTCGCAATGGCTAAGTGGTTACATGGTCAGACTGCTACGCAGAGGTCCCGGGTTCAATTCTCGCTCTGGAAAGTTTTTTTTCGTAACACAATCCTATTAACATTTGTTATTTCGATTCAGTAAGTTTTGTGTCGAAACGGTAGCAATCGGCGATTGACTATGATGAATGCCGATTCAAAATTTTCAATTGGTTCTTTTTTCCGAGATGGAATCTCCTTAAGGGGGGGTCTAAAGTGCTCTGTGGATAAAGCAGTGATTTTCACTAGGAAACGTACATTAATAATGACTGAATCAATTTTTCAAAATTCGGGCACTGTAAGGGCAATTCTAATGACTATAGACGGTCTCCTAGAAAATACCAAAAAATTGATTGAGAACTGACGACGAATTTACGGAAATGAATAAAAATCACTTATTTCCGAGATTTCTCTGTCAATTCTCAGTTGATTTCTTTGGTATTCACATTGACAGACCGTTTATAGTAATTAGAATTGCCTTTACAGAGGCCGAATTTTGAAAAATTTATTAAGTGATTTTTAATTTCTACGTTATCGGCGGAGCACATTAGACCCTCCTTAAGGCGGTCTGAAGTACTCAGTCGATAAGGTAGTATGTAGGTTGATAAGGTGAATGTTACACTAAAGAATGTAAATTAAAAATAATTGAATCCATTTTTCAAAATTGTGCTTGCGTACAAGTGATTCCAATTACAATAAATATCAAGGAATTTAAATGAGAATTAGCCGAGCATTTTCGGAAATGTGTGATTTTGACTTATATATAGATATATAGATAGGTAGATAGACAGATAGACAGATAGATAGACAGATAGATAGACAGATAGACAGATAGATAGACAGATAGATAGACAGATAGATAGACAGATAGACAGATAGATAGATAGATAGATAGATAGATAGATAGATAGATAGATAGATAGATAGATAGATAGATAGATAGATAGATAGATAGATAGATAGATAGATAGATAGATAGATAGATAGACAGACAGACAGACAGACAGACAGACAGACAGACAGACAGACAGACAGACAGACAGACAGACAGACAGACAGACAGACAGACAGACAGACAGACAGACAGACAGACAGACAGACAGACAGACAGACAGACAGACAGACAGACAGACAGACAGACAGACAGACAGACAGATAGATAGATAGATAGATAGATAGGTAGATAGATAGATAGATAGATAGATTTTTGTTTCTGCTGGAAAGGAGAAATCTTTCCTAAGACACCCTCGAGAATGGAATGAGTGTAGTGTCAGAATCTTACTTATCATTAAACCTCCCAGAAGAATCGGTCGGCCGTGCGAGAAACCGCGTTAGAATTCCCTCCACACGGGGACTGTCTGGCGATTAATGCCCGTCTCGTTTTATCTGTGCGATCAGTCTTTTATCTATAATAAATTAAATAAATTAAATAAATTAAAGTCTTAAAC
Organism: Trichopria drosophilae; assembly: GCA_030407085.1. Taxonomy (NCBI): domain Eukaryota; kingdom Metazoa; phylum Arthropoda; class Insecta; order Hymenoptera; family Diapriidae; genus Trichopria; species Trichopria drosophilae. The sequence goes on along the minus strand of CM059583.1, from coordinate 187,681,939 downwards.
ATTTAAACAAAGAACAATGCGGTTAAAGCCTATCTCGTATATACGTCGTCCTCAGTCTTGCTTCTCTAATAAGTTAGAATAAATAAATTTGAGTTTGAGTTTCCCATGCTGCTCTTGTCTTATCATCAGTCTTATTTCCCTCTCCTTTGTTTCTACGATTCCTCGTATCGTCTGGTACGTTATCGTCCACCCTTCCTCAGAGCTGAGAAGGCACGTCATCATATTCATCTGATTAAACTGTAATCTTGTCTTCTCTGCGAACGAGTTCTCTCTCGGCCTGCCATCTCGTGCATGCGAACAGTGTGTGTTTGGCGTCGTCTGTTTCCGAGCAATAGAAACATTTATCGCTTGTCGATTTTTTCCGGTCAAACAGATACTTGCGGAAGCATCCATGTCCTGATAGAGCCTGTGTCAAGAAGTAATCCACCTCCCCATGGTTTCTTTCTGCCCACGACTTCACGTCTGGGATGAGGCTAAATGTCCACCGGCCGTGTCTTCCCGTTACCCATTTTTCTTGCCAGCTATGCCACAGATCTTCTCTAGCTTCCTGTCTCAGGGCGCCCTCGTATATGCGCTGCCTCTCTTTCGCCAGCAGCTCGATCGGGGGAATGCCGGCGATTACCCTCGCGCCTTCCGCCGATACCGTACGGTAGCCGCTGCATATCCTGATGCAAACGGTCTTCTGAACTCGGGTCATTTTTTTCCGCAGGTACTCTCTTTTCATTGCGTCTGCCCAAACGGGGGCAGCATACAGCAGCTGAGAGTGGACTACGCTGGCTAGGATCCTTCTCTTGGATGGTCTTGGGCCCCTGATGTTTGGCATGAGGCTGGCCAGAGCCGTCATTGTCTTCTCCGCTTTCTGGATGGTCTCTCGTATATGATGGAGAAGGTCATCTTCTGGTCCAACCACACCCCCAGGTATTTTGCCGTTCTCGACGGTTTTATCTCTACCTCCTCGACGGTAAACTGTATGGATAGATAGATAGATAGATAGATAGATAGATAGATAGATAGATATATGGGGTGAGGAAATACATTACCGACCGGGCTACTTTGTCTGATCCCGGCCAGGATCCTTCTTTCATTCGGGTCAATCCGGGTAATTTCTACAGGGGCTACACGCAATCTTGTAGTACTGCTAGATTGCTTTACGCCAAGTCGCCAACATTAGTTTATTTATGCGATTAACTAGTTCAAATTTCGTAACTGTATTTATATCAATTGATGCGGCAAAATGTTTGAACCTCGTACCTTGTACTTTTATTGACGTACGTTTGTTTTTAAGATCGGTTAAAGACACTTTAAAGAATTTTACTTTACAACAACACGACAAATAAAAAATAAAAAATCTGAAAATATTTTATGAATTTACGTTAAATTGTAAATTTATGTTTAAAAATATGTTGATATTTAGCGAAAATAATTTTCCAATTATCAGAAAATATATTAAACGAATAATTAACGTTCGAAATGCCACACAATATATTTCGATCAAACGACGAAAAACTTGCACGTTCAGCTCGTTCTAATATTCTCGATGCACTGTGAAGATTTAGGCACTAAAAACTTGACTGTTTCAAGTACGAGATTAAAAGGACTATCACTTCAAAGGGCAGAGAGTTAATCGCAGGAGTGTTGAAAATTTTCACCGTTTCCCTGAGCGTCTTCTTGATTGTTCACTTTATAATATCCGTTCCGAAGGACCAATGATGTTATGATTGCAATTATTATTTTATTTTACTGGAACCGAGTCGATGCATATGTGGATGGGTTATTCAAAAAGTAGAGATGACGATATTTTAAATTCGAGAAGACCAGGTTTTCAAAAACGTTCTTTATTAAATACGCTAAGAATTATAAGTTTATTATACGTGTCTCATAGAAGCGTGTCGTTGTTCGTTCTAAAAAATTAACGAAAACGCCAACTGCGAATCTCTAACACACTAATACACATTAAATGTGAAATAAATATTCAAAATGTAAATATTTCGTATTTTCGCGTGATAACCAAAGACGTCAGTTATATATTTAAATACATTACATTATGTTTCGTCGTGTATTAAATATTTCGCATTTGTCCGAATAATAAGTTGAAGAAACAAATTTACAAATATCACATAGAAGATGACGGTTCATTTTAGGTAGCCATTTCCAGGATAGCATTTAACACGTCTTCTTCTATATTTATATTTCCCACTGCCTCATCTAAATTCTCTTCGGAAATGAAGGGACTATCGAGAACCTCCAAACTGACGTCAGGATAGTCCACTTCATCTTGTACTGTCCGGACGTCTGGTTGGTCGTACCTGGGGGTCTTCGGAATTCCGTCGTATCCCGATATTTCGGACATTGTATAATCCGATATATGGGAGCCTAAAACAAGAATAGTAAAAGCTGAATTTAAGTAACTGAACTATTGCAAACTGAATAATTTGAAAAATGTCAACTTTAGTAATTACCAAACGGTGATTCCGTTGCCACGTGCTCCTTTTTTGCTTTCCTATCGACTGGGGACGGTCGAGCTTCTTTTTTGTCATCTTTTACCAATCGCCCGTATATTTTATTTAAAATTTTTTGCTTATGAGAAGGCTCCCCGGCAATCTTCTCCACCCTATTATCGGATGTCTGCAGGCATGTAGCCTCTCTGAAAATAAAAAATGGATTATAGTATATTATTCCGACTGATATCGGATAGATATTATCGTGGTACCCCTATTACCATTGATACATATCCCGCATAGTAAACCAAAGCGTGGGTCATATATTGGCAATATATTGACAATTGTATTTGACATTACATTGCTGCTGCGTTACTCGACAATGTCCAATATCTGGGCACTATAATGCCAAACAGTATCCTCCAATATATTGCCAATATATTGCTAAAATTAATTTAGTTTTAATTATTGAAAAAAAAATATTTTTAAGTTTCCTATATCTTTGGTTGTTAGTACCCGATTTTCATTAAAGAGAATTAAAAATACCTACGCTACCGTGACAAGATTCTAACCCGCAAAACACGTCCATAACTGTACGACCAGGTTCGACGTTGCAAATTCTGACAAAATAACGAATAGTTGAAACCGATAATCGGTAATTATTATTTTTCGATGTAAGTACTTTAATACAAAGTATATGAATTAATATTATCAATAAATATAGTCATACTGAAAATATAACTAAACATCACTTGATTGTCCCTTCTAACGGAGCGTTCGGAAGGTTAGAGGAAGTGCTGTTAGGAACTCTATATCGGTTTGCGGCATTTAAGGTATATTAAAAGCAGCATATTAAAAATATTTAATAACGTTTCCAAGAATTTAAGTTGCATTATTAATAATATTGTTGAAAAGTGAAACCATTATTCTTGTTGAAAACAAAATTGAATCTTGCAAAATAATTTGTTAAGTCACTTTTGTAATTGATGCAAATTTTTTATTTTCCGCTGTTAAGAATTTTTTAAAAATGAACGGTTTTTAATGAATGACGGCTTATTTTTTAGCGAAAAGGATTCCCGACAACATTACCGCATGAAAATGACTAAGAATTCGTTAAATGTAGCAGTTCTTTTTTGAAATAAATAGAGATAATTTATCGTTGGCTTCGGAAATTTCAAAATACATACGGTAAAGTTGTAGAGAATTTTTTTCTATAAAAAATAAGCCGTCATTCGTTAAAATCCGTTCATTTTTAAAAAATTTGAAAAAATAACAAAAGTGGCGTAACAAAATATTGTTGCGCAATTAAATATTCTTTTCAAGAAGAAAAATGCTCCCACTTTTCAACAATATCATTAATAATGAAAATTAAATTCTTCGAAACGTTATTAAATATTTTTCGTCAACATATGATATTCTAGGGTCTAACTACCTGAATACAGTCGCTACTCCGGAACCTTGCTATTTGGATTCTGGAACCTCGGAAATCCCTGCGTTGTGAACCTCGCAATTCCGTTGTTTCTATCATTCCACTCCACGGATTTTCGAGGATGGAGAGGAATATTGAAACCGGACATGCTCGGATTGGAGAGGTTCCACTATATTGTGATTATAATAACAAGTCCGTCATGAATATTAAACGATGTTATTGATTTCAGTCATTATAAATATATAAATTCTTAATTTACAAGTTAATTATATGATCTTGGCGGTAGTCCAGATATGTTGCCTCCAGTCTTAATAAAAAATGCATATCTTCCCTGATTGAGCCATTGCTGCTTATTTTTAATAGTTCACTGTCCTCAGGAACTTTTCCCAGCTCTATGGAAAAAATCATTCATTACCCCAATTTTCAAATCTGGTAATAAACAAAATATAAGAAACTACTGCCCTTTCTCTATCCTTAATGTTTTATCAAAAAGTATTCGACTTAATATAGTTGCGTCGAAAATTTCTGACTTTATCCTCAGCAAAATAGTTGCCCAGCAGCATCCCATAAAGGGATATATTTGCAATTTTTTGGAGTCTTATTTCGTCACTATTTATTTTATTTATAAATGATTTGGGGAATGTTATATTCGATTCCCAATTTCTCTTTTATGCCGATGACCTGAAACTATTCAGCATTGCTAAGTCTCACTTATACGTTTCTAAAATGCAGCGTGATCTCGAGCGAATTATCGATTGGTGCCACTCTAATCGACTTTATCTCAATTTAAATAAATGCAAGATAATGCACCTCACTAGATCACATTCTACCTATCGTTTTTACTATGCCATTCAAAGGCATGATCTGGCTTGCGTACAGGATATTAGCTATCTTGTCGTGAGATTTGACCGTGTGGGATCGTTTTCTGGGCACCTACAGTTGGTAATAAATAATGCCTTCAAACAACTCGGTTTTCTTAAGCGTGCGACCAAGAACTTTACTGACACCTCAGTTATCGTTCACTTAAACAAATCTCTAGTTTTGCCACATTTATTATACGCCTCATCCATTTGGTCCTCAGACATTGTAATTCTTGATGCACTCACTGACAACACTTGTTGACAACACTGTTCTACTCTGACAAAAGGCAAAGTACCGTTATATATATACGTAGGAATAATGAGTACAAGTAATATTATAATATATTAGCGTTAATGGGTCGATTAAGAATCTGATAAAATTACTAAATAGAACATTAATTACAAAAGATATAGTAGATTTCGATAATATTTCAATTTACGATAGAAAGTCGGGAAACGTAATTATTTCTGGGTTGTCCACTTTGGACATTAAACGGCATTAAAAATGGAAAGACCAAGGGCTTAACTAATGTTGAAAAATAATAGTATTATCTAAAATCCGCTCCCAAAGATGAAGCAAGCAATAAAATATAGGTTTCCCTGCCAATATTGAAAATCATACAATGGCATGGAAATTTCTAGAAAAATAATTTTACAAGAATGTTTTTACTTACTTAATTATCGAACCCTGCACACGTCATATTAAAAAGTATGCTGTTCAAAAAGCATTCATTAAGAATTCCTTAGGAACTCTTTTAGTTGTCATGTAGAGTGTCCCAGAACTGAACAGCTCTTATCCAAAATGAATTTTGGTATCGAGTCGTGCGGCAAAAAGGTATAATAAAAGAAGGAGCAGATGTTCGTGGTGACCTTCGCGAACCTGTAGCATTTACAAATCTGGAACGTAGATATGATGGATGTAAAGTAGACAAAACTTGGTACATAAGAATACCCAGGAAATATTTACGACGTACAGAACAGGAGAGCCATCGTGCTGATGCATAGTATGTCGAGAGATTTTGATCTCGTCGTAAGTTGTAAACAAAGCGCAAGGCAGTGTTTAATATACGCTGAAGCTTAATATTTAAGTAACCAGAAAGATCGGAATATACCAAATACGCATAATCAAAATGAGGTATGATTATAGCATTAACCAACATTAATTTGACTTTAGTACATAGCAAGTTGCCACGATACCGAAGTCTATACAAGATGTAATGTACTCTGGAAGATATTGCAGAGATGTGTCGGTTCCATGATAAGTCCGATGAGATGTAGACGCCAAGATTCTTTACACTATCTGAAAATGTTATGACATTTCCATCCAGTAATAAATTTGGCAATTTCTTCGATTTAGCTAATGTCAGGTGATGAGTTGAACCAATCATGATCGCCTGCGTTTTACTGATATTTAACTTCAAGCCGAATTCTCGGGACCAATCGCACAGAGTAGCTGTTTCAGAGTTTATGTTTGCAATGGTTAGTTCTATATCATTTATGGAAGTGTGCAAATAAAATTGCACATCATCTGCAAAAATTACAGTTGTATCCTTACAAAAATTCAGTCGAGTGAATAGCGTATTTATGACAACTATGAAGAGTATAGGTACTAAACTCGAACCTTGCGGAACTCCCGATGATGTGCTGAGCGATTCACATGGTTGACCTGTACTATCAATAATGGATTGCGAGCGCCCCGTAAGGAATGAATGAATCCAACGAATTTCCAGATCTTGGAAACCAATATCGCGAAGACGTTGGATTATGGTAGCATGTGGCAGGGAGTCAAATACTTTAGTGAAATCGAAAAGAATCAGGATCATGATTAATCCTTTTTCGATTGCATACCGTGCATCATCCGTGACTTTGAGTAAAGCGGTTTGAGTACTATGAAACCGTCGGTATCCACATTGGCGCGGGTGAAGTAATGAATGGGATTCTAAAAAATTAACTATTTGCTGTGTTACTAGTGTATCTAGAACTTTTGAAAGATGTGCTGGATTTGCAACTGGACGAGTATCTGATGGATTTATCGGATTTGCCTTTTTATTTAGTGGTATAAGCGTGCAATACATTAGACAAAGAGACCACAAAGACAAACGAAGCAGGAGAAGTAATTATGCGATAGGACTATTACCGAAATAAAGACAGCACTATCGCATATAATATGGGAAATACGCATGAAGGAAAAATAGTAAATTGAAAATTTGAAATTATGGGCGGAAACTGAATGAAGTGGGGAAAATCTAGCGAGGTTACCTATGCTTACCTCAGTTGCACCAAATTTTCAGTGTGTGCGTTCGGATACGGTCCCGATACTAACAAGTCAGCGCGATCCGTGTGCTTACTCTTTTTTTGGTGTTGCGACAAAGGTGCGGTAGGGACAGGAAGTACGGTGTCCACAACGGAGATAAGGAATTAGGAACCAGGTAAGGAATTAATTGTGACATAGAGAAAAAGATAAGGGAGATGAAGAGAGAGAGAGAGAGAGAGAGAGAGAGAGAGAGAGAGAAAGGAAGAAAAGAATAAAGAAAATTAATAAAATTTGTGCGTAATCCAATTTGCCTCCACTCGTTTCCCCCCCACTGGTCGTGCGGATTAGGCCATGTGTAAATTAGAAGTTATAAAACCTGTCACCAAAACAAAGGCAACTGCAAGAAAACTACTAAAAAGGCCGGTGTTTAATTCAGCAATACATTGGGGCCCAAAAAAAAGCTTGCCGGTGGACTGTGAGAAAAATGACTGCAGGCATTGCATAACTTGTTGGGTTAACGGTCCTTATACTATAATTTTGCTTTAAAGGAAACTTTTGAGAAATATTCTGAATTATTGTTGAGAAATGTTGTTGTACGTTTACTAATTGCTTTCCCTGAAGATGACCTATATGAACTGCCAACAACGTAAATTCAAATGGTTGATTATTTCTTTTCCAACACCAGGAATTATAGTGTTATATATACATATATTAGGAGCCTCAAGACGAGACGTTAGTCTGTGAACATTAAAAAATTAGGTTAGGCCGCGAAACATCTCAATCTCTTGATATTGCGGGTTTTTGGGGTCACGGATCAGATTTCTGTCGACCATAAACGGCAGAAATTTCCACACGACGAACAAATATTCATTTATATATCAAATTTTCCAGAACAATCTGATTACTATTATAGAACATAATTTAGTTTCATGTTCGTAATTTAGAACAGTTTAAAATTTGAAACTATTATTCATAAGATTAGTAATTATTAACGATTTATTAAATTCCAAAATACATGATTTTTTGATAATATTATTTTGATAATAAAGCCTATAAAAGGATTTATTTCAATAAGTTCGAATGGATGAAATATTGAAAATCTATAGCACAAATACGGGGCATATTATGAGTAATTTTTTATTTTTTGTTCCTTTTACATCTAAAGCACATATAATATTATGTTATTGTTTATGTTTAATCAAAAGACCGATTACATTGAAAATTAAGCTCAATTAGAATATTCATGTTTGTATTTACGGTCGAAAACTTGTTCGATTTATTTGTTTACAAATGGTATCCGAACTACATATGTATATGTACAATGTGTAGCGAAATCACGCTACCATCGAAATTTACATATGCTTATATTCGATAACTTTAGCATTATACCTCCTCTAATAAATTTATTTAAAGTTAAAAAAAAGTATACACTAAGCACGTATAATAAGGCAGGGAGCCGAGGGACGCTTAATGACCAGTCCATCGAGGTTCCTGGAACGAAACATGTACATATCATTTTTACAATAATAGGCACTTGTTCCTCGTATCACCACGAGAGGGAAACGTGAATCCATTATTAAAACATAAATTTATAATAATATATACCAAACTGGAAAAGTCAATGATTCCGGGGTGGTAATAATACAAATACCGGCATATTATGAGTGATTTTTTATTTTCTGTTGCATTACATCTTAAGCACATAGAATATTATGTTTTTGTTTATTGAAAAGACCGATTATTCCGAAAAATTTATATACATAGAGGTAGTAGTGACATGCTTTTGTAAAAATTGGTATACTAAATATAGGGCATAAGAATCCTTATCTAGGTAACTAACATTATAAAAACTTGTTTAGAAATTTTCATTTGTGTTAATTTTGATATATTTTATAATTAGAATTGGAACCCGTTTGTCGTCACTTTTGTCAAAGAATCCATCCTATCCTCAAGTTGAGAAAAACGATCATACTTGTCAGAGATAATTAATTCTACACTTTATTTTTACTAACTACACTAGGACGTGGTAATTTTGATAGGAAAATAATCAAAGCAATTTTCGCATCATATGTGGTGATGTGTTTAGTTTCATCGAAACCTTGTTTTTATGAGCTACTTTTTGTTACAGCCGTCAACAACATGTCCTTTTTACTGATGAGTTTTTTTTCCATTGTTCTACAAATTTGTGGACCGGAAAACGGCCGGTCTTATTCTACCATCGCCATCCTCAACCGTCAATGACCCTTATTATTGACGTTGTGCAGGAGGAGCAGCATTCGCATTGGTATTGGCACTAGCACTGGCATTGGCATTGACATTGGCATTGGCAGCCCGGCGTAACGCTGCTGCTGTTGCCTGGATTACAGGATTTTCTCTCAAATGCGCCCGCCGTCTCTCCTGCCGAAAATGGTCTCTGATGGCGGGATCCACCATACAATCGCTGCCTTCTCCCTCAACAAACTTTGGCGCCCATGGAGGTACCTCAAAGCCAACTCCAATTCTCTCTTTATTCGGGACAAGCATTATGGGGATACACTAGTGGACCGATCGACAAGAGAATAATACTGTGTGGTAGATAGATCCCATATATGATGGATTTCACGTCAAACGTCCAGACAAAAAAAAAATTTTCTCCAATCGAGCCCCAATTTTTTTTATGAGTTGTACTATAGGTTAGTTATTATTCAGGAAAATATTTTTTAATTTTATTAAAAATTGGAGGAGTGAGAGGGGGTGAAAGTTTTGAACTTTATGTCCCGCGCTACTTTGTGTATTTATTCCACTTAAACAAATAAATACAAAATTTGTTTCAGATATGATTTTGATAGGATTTTTCATGAACTTTCGATTGGTGTAGTCCATTTTGAATTTATTTTCTATTTTGACCAAAATTTTTGAAAATAAAAAATATAATTCAAGTTTTTTCGACTTTGGGCCGGTTTTTTTTTGTTTATATATCTTTAACAGAAAGCTGAGGGTTCTTCCTACCTACAAAATACTTGAATTTCAAAATATCGTTTTTTTTTTGTTTTCGAGAAATTGAATTATAAAAATTGCGCGTCACGGCAACTCGAAGCACCTTTTCATCAGAAAGAATTTTCTCCTCTATAGGATCAAATACAATTTTTTCATCAGTGGATTGGGAACTGTTTCTTCATTTTAGATTGAATTTTGAGTTCTCCACAGTTATTAAGTGCAAACTTTCACGTTGTACAAATTTTTGAACCCTCTGGAAGTTCAGGATATTTCTCTCGTAAACTCTCGGAAACACTAATCAAACCTGTTATTTTAATAGTTTTTTTTTAAGTGGGTTGATCCACCTGCTTCTCCACACGTTTCTTGCCTTAACATTCATTTTTTAATAAAACAAAAATAAATGAAAAAATTAAACCCAAGAAAAAAAAGAAGATATATCTAAAACAAAAAATATCTTGCAAATGTCAATAAAAGTGCAGTTACGTACAATTATCTTTTCAGATCAAATAAATGAATAATTACAGTTTAACGCATGATAAAAGACACAGTGGAATATACGTGATAAAGGGATTTAGTAAATATCATATTTCCTACCATATTTCTGTATTATAACGTTTCATGTATGAGAAAACATGCCACGAGTTCAGCCACCTGTCGGCAATAATCCAAAGTCGTTAGCGTAGCAGCGCGGTGCATTGGCGCAGTGACGCGCAATCTTTATAATTCAATTTCTCGAAAACAAAAAAAAACGATATTTTGAAATTCAAGTATTTTGTAGGTAGGAAGAACCCTCAGCTTTCTGTTAAAGATATATAAACAAAAAAAAACCGGCCCAAAGTCGAAAAAACTTGAATTATATTTTTTATTTTCAAAAATTTTGGTCAAAATAGAAAATAAATTCAAAATGGACTACACCAATCGAAAGTTCATGAAAAATCCTATCAAAATCATATCTGAAACAAATTTTGTATTTATTTGTTTAAGTGGAATAAATACACAAATTAGCGCGTGACATAAAAAAGTTAAAAACTTTCACCCCCTCCCACTCCTCCAATTTTTAATAAAATTAAAAAATATTTTCCTGAATAATTACTAACCTATAGGACAACTCATAAAAAAAATTGGGGCTCGATTGGAGAAAATTTTTTTTTTGTCTGGACATTTGACGTGAAATCCATCATATATAGTAGTTGGCTAATGAGTTCATAATAACTGATTACGAGTTAGTATCCCCATTATAGATAATATAAAGTGCGACAATTATCGGTCATCTATAAATCTTGGTCGTTCTTTTCAAAACCCTGAATAATTTTTTCGAAATTTTCTTTAGCTTAACGGTAATTTTTTCAGTTGAAAATACTGCTCTTCAGCGTGTAAAGTAAAAACAGGGCTTTACTTTACACACTAGTGTACTCTACGCAGCCAGATGTCGTGCAAAAATAATCAAAACCTATTATTTATTTAGTTCCTGGATATTAGAGCTGAATACCCGACGTTCCTGGTTCATCATTGATGTCATTGCCATCGTTTATAAATTGCTCCCTTCGAATATTTGAATGTGAATTTCGACGTCGACAATCGTAAACAGTACATTTATATGGTTTCAAACCAATAAAACGATCGAATTCTCGCGTCTCTTCTTCACTGTCCCTGTCGTGCAGTTTCTTATTTCAATGGTGTCAATATTAGTTAAAGGAGTTTCAACTGCATTGTAAAAATACAGTTGTAATGCATTTTCTTGACCGCTTTAATTGAATAATCTTTATAAAAATCTTGGTATAACGGTCCTTGTACAAATGTAAATAAACCAAAAGGTAAATATTGCATAACTGTGATATCAGTGTAATACCGGGAGATGTGTCAATATTAACAGCATTCAGGTCCAGTACCTGCCATGATAACACTAATAATGATTCTTCTGATGTGGCTTTACCTTAAAGTGTACTTTAACATGACTATAAACATGAAAATGATCTTTAGTGATGAAGAATTAGAAAACATTTTTGGCCGATTTTTCGCGAATCTTAGCCCGTAGTGCACAGCTTTATTTCCCGAAATGCGCGTATGCGCGGGAATCCAATGAGCGTTGTTATTTTCGTCATTTTCAAATTAGTAACACTCAAAAATTATTGTACTCAATTGCGGAGTCCAAGAGAGAGTAATCGGTAAATTTCACTCTCTCGGAGTCACATTCGCTCCTTTAGGGTATTTCATGCTAGGTTTGAATCCCTTTACCGATGTAGTTATATGCTGCAAGGAAGACTGGTTACTACTACATGTGGTTACCACTACATGTGGCCGGCCGACAAACATGTTTTGTGTCGACTCGCTATAACATATTCAATTCTGATAATTTTGAAACGAATAAAAAAAGAAATTGTTCGTTAGAGTTTTTTGCATCTAATGAAGAATGAACAAATTATATATCTGAATAAACAATGAAGTTTTTCAGGGCCTCGAAGCTCATGACGCGTTGGTCATCAGCTGCCACCAACTTTAAACATTCATTACTTTTTGACTATTAGACCAATGAAAATAAAACTTTCCAGAAAATTTGTTCATACCTTTATGAACAACTTTCTCGCTGACACTTTTCGGATACTCGAAATTTGCTCGATAAACGAAGAGCCAGAAGGTATACATTGCAGTTGCATAGAAAAAAATTAATAACTTTATTGTTTATTGAGATATATAATTTATTATTTCACCATTAGATGCGGAAATCTCTAACGAACAATTTCTTTTTTTATTCGTTTCAAAACCTTCAAAATTGGCTATGTTATAGCGAGTTGAAATAAAAAAGGCGACCGCGTAGTAACTATTCCTGTCTATACGGCATTCAGCCGCCTTTCTCTTTTTCCGTATTTATTGACGCCATTGGAGTATATTTTGACTCCAAAGAACTCAAATGTAGTCGAACCCGGCCTACCCCATTTTCGACTCCTTTGGAGTGAAATTTGACTCTAATAATTTTAGTGTGAAATTCATGAATTTCTTTTTACCTGCAAGATACGGATTTATGTCAATATTGATTTCCTGACTCCGTAAAGCTTCAATCGCGCTGAGAGGGTTTTTATATAAATCAACGTTATGTCGTGGGTGAATTAAAGCTATCTCTAAAGCCATAATTGCCAGACTATCTCCTGTAAATATAGATTTTTGAGGGCCCAGATTTGAAATTTTTAATATTTAACTTTTAAGTTTCGACTGAAACAGTTCGCTGTACAGTATTTGGAGGTTAACAGATCCTGATTAAAAAAGCGATAGTGAGTGCGAAAAAATGAGTGAAAATTCCTATGAATGTAATATGATAACTTAAAATTCCAAAGGACGAAAGTAAGATAATACTTTATAGAAAAACTTACATCAGCTGTTTTAGAGGTCACTATAGGGACCGCGATGTTATAAATTAATTATTTGTATACGGTTGATATAAATAAAAATGTAAAATCTCGAAATGCCATGTATTTTTACTGCTAAGCTGTAAGACGGTTGGTAATAATCGCAAAGCCATCCGCCGGGCGGTGGCCGCCATCTTTAAAACTTCAGAATAATATTATATTATAAAATCTATACGTTTTTCACAACGAAATTCTAAATGGTCTACGTTCTACAGAGATCATTTTAGACGTTGGGGTCCGAGAGACTGAAATTCCGAGGTACGTGTGCACCTTAAGAGTTAACAGAATGCCATCCTTTGTTGTATAACCTGGAAATCTAAAAATATAAATGGTTAAATTCGATTTCTGTTGTGAAAGTAATTTTATTTTTTAAATCTTTAAATTAAATTGAAATTATTAAAAACCTTTAGCAGGTAATTTAGTTTTTCCAGTGGAATACCACTGATCTATACACGGAGAAAAAAATCCCAGAATTTTTGTACGGAAATTTCCTGAAAAATTACCGTGCTGTCCCATAAACGCAGTGCATGTTGTTGGCAAAGTAAAATTTACATTGCTATGCTGAATTTTTCCAAAGTAATATGTAAAATTTCGGATCAAGAGCACAGTAAAAATTCCTGTGCCACAATACAGCAAAAATTCCTGTGCCACAATACAGTAGAATTTCCTAGGTCATAGCATAGTAAACATTTTTGGCTCACAATAAAAAATGGAGGTTCCTATTTAAGTTTTCTTGTTTTTCCCCCGCCCCACCCCCAGGGGGTGGGGGAGGGGGTCAATTTCATTATCACTGGATGCCTCCGTCGTGTCGAACAACTTTCATCCCACATGTTTTTTGATTCTGTGCATAGTTCTCGAAATATTTCTGTCTTCAGATAAATCGGCCACCTGTATATAGCTCCGCATATCCCCTCCGTACACTACACATATGTGTACCAATAGTAAACATAGTAAAGTTAACCCTAAAATATGTGGATTGTTGAAAAATTGTGATGAATGTGTGAAAAATTGTTGTGTTTTTTAACTTTTTAATTTGGTGACGGATATTTTGTGAAGTTATATTTTGGATTTTCGTGGACAATACACATAAATAATTTGATAATTATAGATAAATGAAAATGTAGAAAACACATTTTTGTAACCATTATATTTTATATTAATTTCGGTTCCTCGAAAAAGAGAAACCAGTTCTTCACTGGCTGTCACATCACTTCACAACTCCTCTCCATGGACCGAAACTTGCCGTATGAAATGTCGCTTATTGAATCCAGATAACCAACCGTTACTGGCCTTGAAATCTGCTGGACCATTGATCAGGTTGTGTATGTGCATTGCCTCATTTTTTAAAAGTACACCGGACACAGCCACACCACTGTCTCTGTGTTGGATGAACCATTGGAAAAGGGCTTTTTCAAAGACTGAGTCAACAATTGCGGTACACAGTTTCCTTTTAGTGCTGCTCTGTTGTTTCTCGAGAGTTTTCTGAATGTTCAATATATTTTCTTTATTTTTGGCAACTCGACTGATCACCCAATAAGACACCCCCAGCTCAAGAGCTATTTCACTGCGATTTTACCCGTTATCAAGTCGCTTTATAATTTCCAATTTTTGAGCTATGGAAGGGCGCTCATATGTTGGCGTCTTTTTACTTTCTACAATAGTAAGAAATATACATATAAATGAAATGCAATTGTTTCAAATAACATTTAAAACAAAAAAATAATTAAAAGTATTAATTTTACTTTTTCTTATATCAGCCATTCTGGATTTTTATTTACGAATTATTGAAGGACTGAAAAATAAATAATTTACGAAACATTAAAAATGTTACATCAGAAAGTGTAAATAGATTTACAACGGAATTCATAGTCGTTTCTTAATATTTAACTGTACAAATATAATATCCGTATAAAAAGAACAGTACCTAAATGGTAAGAATCGACCATGAAATACACCTGTAGATACATACCTTATTTAGCTGGTATCCAATATTGAATTTTTAATAAAAACTCGAAATCAAAACTGTCGAAATTAAAACTGTAAAAATCGAAACCGTGAAAATCAAATAGTGCAGAATTTTGAATCGCGCGATGCTCCAATAACACATGTATGTATGCACCATGTTAGAATAAGAGAGGTATTGCAAGACGCATGTTGGAGAAGGGGAAAGACCAATATAGATCAATGATGATTGGTTACTTCAATACCCCTCTTATTATAACATGTTCCCACCCAGCCCACTGATCTATACTACATGGATAGGGCACGCAAGAGTTTGGTCTAGCGAAAAAATGATACGCGACCGAAAATTGTCCAGTATCGCGGAGAGAGCTCGAGTACACTCGAATACGCCCGAAGCCATAGTCCGAGCTGCAACGGTGACGGGATATTCAAATGATACTGAAAACTTTCGTGAACTAAAGTGAATAGAAATTGAAGAAAATTATTTTTAGTGCAGATCAGTCATTTGTACAGTGAAACATTTCGAAAATCGATGTTTTTCGAACAATCTTGTTGTTTTTTACTTTTTTAAATGAAGATTTTGCCGTTTTAAATGAAGATTTTATTTCTTTAAGTGAAGATTTTACTTTTTTCAATGAAACATCTTACCACCTGATCAGAACGTTGTGTAACAAACAGAAGGTGTTTGAAACATTCAGTTAAATTTTTTTTATGCGCCTGAAGTGATTTTTGATCTAAAACCATCTTTCGCTAAGAATGTACCAATGAAAGAAGATTTTAGATCTCAAACACTCTTTCGTCGAGAATTCCGCCAACGAAACAAGATGTTAAGTCTAAATCTCTCTTTTGCTAGGAGTTTTCTCAACGATATATGAATTTAGATTTAAAATTCTGTTCCGCTAAAAATTTCACCAACGAAGCCAAGAGTTTAGATCTAAAACTGTCTTTCACTGAGAACTTCATCAACGAAACAAGATTTTATATTATCTACAGTGTTCATAAGATTCATTTATCAATATTAACAATACCGGTTTACAGCAAAATAATGAATAAAAATGTTTGCTAATCTACACCACTACATACACGATACACCTTACATATACAGTCCGCCGGCAGCGAATGATTCGGTTATGTTCGCGAACCCCTTCGGGTACTTCCGGCCCTGAAAAAATTCGGTCCACCGGGGCTTCTAATCGTATCAGCTTTTCGACCGTATGCCCTATCCATATAGTATAGATCAGTGACCCTGCCTCAGCCGATCAATTTAGATCACCGTCGATTGGTTGCTATTGCGCAACCACAAAGTTGATATACCTTTCTTCTTATACCATGTGTATGCACTTTATCATTGTGTAAGTTGCCGCATATATACATACATACATATAGAGAAAGGCATGCGCGTCTCCGAAATAGGGGTGTGAGGTATATAGAGAAGGGGTTTCTTTTGGCGATATCGTAGGTAGGCTGGAACCGACCGTTTGCGATATGGTAGGTTCTACTGTATTCAGGAAAGGCGATAGGCGATCATTTTCGCAAGGAGTGGAAGCCACAGAACAATAACTAAAGGTAGAAGCCATGTTGATGGTAAGTTCGTATAAATGCTCTGCTCTCTATACGTAATGCATATGAACATGTGTATGGCTCTGAGCGCGTTTGTTCTGATGAGCAGCGAATGAATCTAGTTGATAATGTAGGAAAATTCTTAGTAAAGTATTTGCGTATATTTCATAAGCGTTTAGTGTAATAATAATTTTAAAAAAGCGTTTACGTTTTTACATAACAGTTACTCTTTCATATACGACACCGTTACATAGTCAAATTTAAGTCAAAAGTAATATGGTATGTGTTTACAAATTATATCTATAGTATATACATGTATAGTCGAATCAAATTAATTTTTTCCGTTGACAGTCCTCATGGTAGGGTCCCACGAAGCTTCCAGCGAGCTTCTCAGATGTTAGAATGGACTTTCACTGGAGTACTAAAACGCGGACATAGAAGCTTCTCTGGAGCTCCATTAAACACTTAAAGGTTGTTAAAAATGAAGCTCCGACGAAAATCAAGAAGCTCTAAATGAGCTCCATAGGAGTTTATTGTGTTATACGGGGTGTATCGAACCCTTCAATGCCGTTTTAAGAGCGGAAGGTCCCGAAACGAGGTAGATTTTCAAGAATTTTTCTTAGCTGAATAAGTGTTGTTTTTTTGTTTAAAATCTTTTTTCGTCATAGTAGGCGTAAAGTACGTCTTCACGCCTCTTTTTGCGGGCGTAAAGTTGACTTTTACGCCTACTAGGCGTAAAGTGAACCCTAGGACGTAAAGTTACCTCCGCCGGCGATTGGAACGATTCTCGGTCCGGCGAGGCCGGACCTCGAGCCGTTGATCGCCGACGGTTGTAACTTTTCTAGCCCTACGTTTCACTTAACGTCCAATAGACGTGAAAGTCAGTTTTACTCCTGCAAATCGATGCGTAAAGAGGTATGTCTTTCCGCCCACGTATGAGAAAAATAATGTTCGCACGTGGGGCGTAAGCCTTTACACCCTCCGGCAATACTCAATACCCTCGGGACGGCTTCGCCGTCCCTCCGGCATGAGAATTGCCTGCAGGCGTAAAGTCGTACTTTACGCCCACCGTGCGAAAATAACTATATTCTAAGTTAGATACATCCTTACTACATGATTTGATTTTTTTTGTTTTTAACTCCCAAATTGGCGGCACTGTACTGCGTCAAACTGGACTGTTTTTGAAATTTGCTTGCAGGATGGCGGCTTTATTTTTTATCTGTAAGAAAAAATCAAAAGACGTTTTGTTAGTAACATTATTTTTAATACTCCACACCTATAAAACCAAAAAAAAAAGGAATTTGTACATAAATGAGAGAGATTTATAAAAATTGAACGTTTTTTGTTAATTTATTTGTTTGAATAAATTCCGTAATTTGCATTAAAGAATCCCAACCATAGGTTTGGAGTATAGACAGATGTTTGAAGAAGAGCTCAACAAAATTTCAAAACAATCGAATAATTATTTTTTGAATTATCGTGCAAGCAGTATGAAAAAAATGATGTTTCGAGAAAAACGCGTTTAAAGTTTTCGGGGCAGAAAAATCTTATTTTTCTCGACTTACCGATTAATCAGCCATTCCAGGGGCGTACATCAATCCTTCTGTCTCTTCGTGCTACTCATCTTTAGCTGTTGCTTTTTGTTTATGAAGTGTACGAGCTTCTTTTGAGGCCAAAGGTGCTTCCTTGTTCTGCTTCTTCAATCGGCGTTTATTCGCGTAATCGGCGTACGCTTAGCTGTTCTTGCCGGGCAGGCCTCCAAACTCGTTCATAACTTTTAACACCGAGTGTTGACCATCATTAAAGATGGAACTTGCTAAAAACGAAGATATTTCAACAATGTTTCGCCCAGAGTGCAAGTGCTTGGGGGCCAGCTTCCATACAGTTGAGTTAAACGATTCATTCGCATTCTGGGTATATCCACCCATACCATGGTACATCTGTCAATCAATTCCGCTCGAGACAAATCTTCGAAAATCGGAAATATTTCTTTTGCTAAATCTGGATGAATTTTTTTTTTCAAATCTGTGGGGTGCGTACAATTAATCTGTTTTTGATTAGCAACAGCATCTTGAGCAAGTGCTCTCTGGTACTTGCACCAGCAGTGGTGTTGCGGCTTCCGGTATGTAGAAATTTTTGTACAGATGTCTTAGTAGTACGTCTAATAGCCCGTAGTGCACTGAAATATTATTAATCAGCGCCATCGTGAACACTTGGCGCTTCAAAGAAATGAGCTTTTTTTTGAAGCGCGAAGTCGCGACTCCATTCTTTTTTGCACGTGAGAAGTGCATTCGCTTTTTTTACAGTAAAATTATCACCGTATGGATTTAATTGAAAAGCAAACCTTTAAATATTGCAGAGTCTCCGACCCCTAAAATATAATTCATATATTTGACAATGAACTTTTCTACGGATCTCGAAAACATTTCTTTTACTCCCTCAACTTCCATACTTCCTGCGAAATCTTGATAATTTTTCGAGCACTCTTCTTCATGTTCTGCTCACCATTCAGCACATTCCTCAGAGTCTCGATCTACATTTTTCTTAGTTGTACACGCTTTGCAACAGTTATTTTTTACAACCATATCTATGATTTTACCGCACGAATTTGCGATTAATGTTATAACACCAAACAATGACTGATGTCCTCTTCGTTTCCCTGAGCCATCCCCAGAAACATCAAGCTCGTCTGCAGGCTTTCCTTTTTTTCATTTTCTGTTTTTTCACTTTCTATGGCACTAGGACAAGAAGCATCAAAAACTTTTTTCCCCGCCTCTTGTGCACTTTTGTAATATTCTTCTCGTAAGCGGTCTTCGATAAGCCCTTACAAATGTCCATGTAATTACAAAATGTGTTTATGCCTTCCAAGCCAACACCTAAGAGACGCATTACAAATACAATTCTACGATTTATTTCAAAACTGTTGTGTATATTTGGCCCGGAAGGAATTATAGTATTGTCACACCTACAACTCATAATAATGTTAAAACCGAGACCTAAAGGAGCACTTACTTGAAATCTTGGTTGAGCTTTGCACTTTCATAAATTAAATACTGAAAGACTAAAAAAACAGTGACAAAGTCGATTATTCGATACGATATTGTTGGATGTATTGCATCTTCGTTTAAAGCGGAAGAAAATTTTCGGTCGCTGGCACTTGTATTCTGCTCAGACCCTTCTTTTGCCTCATTTTGCACAAATTGATTCCCATGAAATTTTCTTTTTCTTAATCTGCAAGCAAATACAGGTTTATCGTGAGTGCCTTTTTGACGTGGATGTGACATTTTAAAACAGGTTAATTTCTTGTTGGCACGCGTTTGGGAGCATTAAGTCTTCTCCTTCTCTTACTTGAATTAAACTATATCAGAGAGAAAGAATAAGGAAAAGAAAAGAGGAGCGTCCCTTCTTCGTGCGCTCGGGGACCCCTGAAACCCGAGCGTTTACTTGCGGTCGAAAATATGCTGACATTTCAAAACTAATAAAGATTTTATTTTAATATTTTTAGGAGACATCCTTGAGATGTTCTAGAACAAATACAAATTTTCAAAACATCGAAAAAAAATGAATTTTCTGGACCTTCCCCCCTTAAACGTCAATAGATTCAAAATAATACGGAAGATAGAAACAGTGAAAAACATGAGAAATGTAATTAAGACATAATTAATTAAATTATTGGCAAATATTTTAATCGGTTTATGCTTAATGGGCTGTAATGTAACGTCAAAATATTAATGTGACCGCAGTTGCAGATAGTTCGAAGAAATGTCCAATCGTCGATCGGTGTAAGGTTACTTTCCTCGCTTAAATTTCTACCTGCGTGCGGAAATTTAGACTGGAATTTTAATATAATTTTCACTTAATTCTTAACCGGCTATTGGTGCAAGCGCAATAACACCTCGATGGTCTGGAGGGTCGATTTGACCACTCGAGATTCGGGGCATCGCGGTTTCGAGGTTCCAGTACGCGTGTGACGTAGTCACAAGAGGTAGTATAAATAAAAAACAGGGACAAATTAAGCGGATTATTTAAAATAGTAATTAAGTATTAAACCAAAATAATAATAAGCTTGAAAAATTAAATATTAAGCCGTATCAGAAATACAATTTAAATTTGCGACAATGAGAGGAAGGGAGAGCGAGCGCGTCTGCGACTACGGTAGGGAGAGAGAGAGGTCCGACCGATTATTGGAACACAGTCCGGCGATAAACAAAGCACCGAAATATTTACATCGTCGGCCGTCGACTTCTGAATGCGTGAGAGAGAGAGAGGGAGAGAAAGGTGTATGCATGCAATGTTGTAGAAAGAGACACCGCGAAGACAACAAAGCAAGCGTGTAACGAACCGTTTAACTCGACCGCGCGGAAGAGAAAGAGCGGCGGAGAGAAAGAGGGCCATTACAACTTATATCGACGCGTGTAATTAAGAAAAATACAAAGGACGAGATGCGCGCTTTTCCCGGCCGGTCGGCCATTTTGGATCCCAAGCCCACGTGGGATCCGAGCGCGCATCAATGGACATGCGCGCGAAATCACATGGCGCTGGCGCTGGTGCGCCTCTACCTGCGCAGAAGAGGTGCAACGGCGCTCTGGTCGCGCAACCTAGAAAGTGGGCAACAAACGGGCCGAGTTCCGAGCTCGGAGCGCATGTGTCGCCGCAATGGGGCGCAGGCGCTCCAAATTCAAATGAGGGGCGGGCTGTCAAACTCAAATTAAGCAAATGAGATTTAAATGTTTGACAGTTCCCGTCCCAATTCTCAGTAAAAATGGAACTCGGCGACATAACTGGACATAGGGATACTTATCGAGGTATTATAAGACCTGGTAAGTATCCCTCAAACCCTCTTGCACCCAGGACTCTCTTCTTCCTGGACTCTTCCACTGGACTCTCATCATGGACTCCTGGGGACGACTCGCTGCTTCCTCAACTCTGGAGATCCTGGCTGCTCCGAACAAATAAGTGGGCCCACCGAGAATCACAGCCAGCATCACATTTAATTATGATGGAGGCGGCGAGGATAAATTTATAACCAGAAGGATATAATTTTTGATAAATCACCAGGATCTGACGACGGCACTCCGTCCGTCAAGGACAAAAGTGGCTGCTGGTCCTCTCCCTCGTGGTCGCGAGGGAGTGCGACACCTAAATAGGTTCACGAGGTGACAGCAGCCGAAGATTCGAGAAACATTTAGACGGATGGAGGACCCAAACAAGAGGATTGACGCCGGAACAAGAAAGAAGACAAAAGTAAGCCTCTTTCTCTTCCGTCCGTTAAATATAATGAATATGTGCGTTTAGTTTATGTATATGTCTTAATTTATTTATGTATATTAATGTTATATAAAGTATGTGTGTGCGTATGCATTGTATGTGTGTCCGTGTCATTAATTTATTAACCGCGTAACTTATTCCGTCGTTGACGACAGTAGAAAATATTTTATATACTGACTTCACAACTTACCGACGACTCGATAATGTTTTTTAATCATGACTCTTATTTTTTATTTATATTCGCGTTTGACTTCGAGTGTGTTGGTATGTGTGTGGTTTAATTGTATTGAAATGACAAGTTCAATTATTTATAAAATTCAAAGGATCAAATATAGTTTAATTGAACAATGACAAATAATTATGACGTTTTATTTCAGCAACCAGCGATTCCAATCTAGGATTTAATTTATTTATAATATTTATTTATAATAATTGACTATAATTTGACTATATTTATTTTTATGTTTGGACGATTAGAGAATTTTATCGAAAAGACTCCGATTCGTTACAAGCGAGGTAGTATGCGATAGGACTATTAGAGCAACAAAGATAGTACTATCGCATACTACGAATATGGAAAAGACACATGGACAAAATTGAAAAAAAATTGAAATTTGGGGCGGATACTGAGGAAAGTGGGGACAATTTAGCGAGGTTACCTGCTTACCTCAGTTTCGCCAAAAATTCAGTACCCGGTCGAGTACGATCCGAGCGCGGATCGATCGCGACAGAGTGAAGCTTAAGTACAGTGGTTTCTGTTTCCGGTGTTTGCGACGAGGGTGGAGGAGCGGACTAGGTGAGGCCGAGGATATAGAGGACGGTGACTCGGGAAATAAAGGTAAACACGAAATTTTAGTGACAAGGAGAGAGTGAGGGAGAGAGTGCGAGAGAGAGAGAGAGAGAGAGAGAGAGAGAGCGCGCGCGAAAGAAGTGTCCGATAGGCTTTGCGGGAGTGAAAAAAAGAAAGAAAATCTGGCGACAAGGGGGCCGGCAGGGTAACCGTGACCCAACCGCTCAGATCGTGTTAATGACAGACGTGTTAATGAAACCCCGTTAGTGACAGGTGGGCCGGTCCTGTCTTTTCTTTTTTTTTTGCGACTGGTGCAACCACCCCCCCCCCCCCTCCATTTGGTAGTGGAGGACCCTGTAATTGCGACAAAGGAGGCGGTGGTTAGGACGGGTGAACCGTGACCCCAACCCGTGGACCGAGAGTTGGTGCCTAGTGGTGGTCCAACAGAACTCGCCTTTGGAGGAAATCCAGAAAAATTCCGAGTGCGGATGATTTAAATATAATTTGATTTAATAAATATTTTATGTATATGTATATAGAAATCGTGAAATATATGTGTGAAAAAAAAAAATTAGTAACGAAAGTTATTTTTAGAAAAATTTCCGTTACACGCGATTGTCCCAAACACTTTTCGATTGTTTCAAAGTTATAAAATATTAGGCGCATCCCTAAACCGCACTTGTTGATGTCTCATGCGTTAATCTTGTGGCCATGATCATCTAACAAACCGTAAAAATCTTGATGTATGGGTTTTACAATTATAGGTACTTTCGATGCAAAAATTACGACCGTGAGAAAAGTCCGTAACCGAGAGTTTCAACAAATGAAGCCCCATAGTCTAGCATGCGAACCCCACGACGATGCCATAGAAGTAATGTTATTCAAAGGTGCGCTCGCAGACTCCATTAGATCCCACTGGATGAGTTTGAAGATTCTTTACGAATCCATGGCTCTAGTGTAAGTGTCGACCTTCAAACAGAAATTGCATTTTACCTACACTGTGTTGAGGTGTAATTAATTTTGTTACCCTGTTTTTTTAATAATATCTAGCGCAGTTATCCACGAGGAACAACACTGGCGTCGTATGACTACCTCCGCTCATACCTACGCCGGCAACGGAGGGAGCTTTTCCCAGCTGCTCCTACCAACCTGGAGGGGATGTACCAGATTTTAAGGGCGCCAGGAAACTCTTGGCTCTTGGAAATTGTCTTCGCAAACGATGAATGTTATCGATGCGGATGGGTGTACTTATATTTTTCGACGAAATTTTGGCGAAGGAGTCCATGGCAGGTGTCGGACGTCTCTTTATTGACGCAACCTTCCAATGCGTACCACAACTAGCCGCAGCGTATCAGCTACTGACGGTGCTCGGCGTTAAATATGACCACGTGACTATAAAAAACATACTTTCTAAACCAGCCAATGGGAATGTGTAAAGACGTATTAATGTAACGTTTTTTTTTGCAGGCAATCGCTTTTGCATGGGTCATAATGACAAAAAAGACGGAAAACGCCTACAACGCCGTTTTCCACAAGTTGAAAAGCGAAGGCGTAGTCGTCGAAAGGCCCCGTGTAATCATGATGGACTTCGAACGGGCCATGAGAAATGCGGCTCTTCGCGAATTTTCCGTAGCCCCAAACGGATGTAATGTTCATTATGATCGAGTAAGTATGTCGTCTTTATCGTCTCTAACTTAAGATGGGAACATTTCCGTGTTTTATCCAGAGTTCCGAATTAGAATTGTACTTTTTCTTTTCTAGGCCATTCTAGCGAAAGTGAAGAATTTCAATTTATTCGAATATATTTGGAGAAACCATGATCGAAAAAATCTGATAAAAAAAGTTCTGACATTGGCTTTTTTGCCTGCAGGGGACGCGGAGCGGGAGTACCACCGCTTGCAGCGCGATTTCGCGTCGGATGCACGACTAAGGCCGTTCTTTCGATACTACGAGCGGTATTGGCTGAATATTGTGAAACCGGCCGGATTCTTGGTATTCGGCCAGTCGAGGCGTACAAATAAAGTAGTAGAGTCCTACAATAATACGCTTCGCCGAATAGTGGGACAGCATCTCGTGGCATGGGCCTTCATTCGCAAGTATAATGGTAACATTTCACACGCTAGATTAATAAATTAACATCCTCGTAGAGGCTTCACCTTGTATAATATCTATTTTTTTAAACTGAATATGACACTCGCTTCCATTAAGGATCAGTATGTCACAAACGATAAGTACGATATTTTTCATTAATACTTGCTCGGAAATCAGTGGTTTGCACTTATCATCTTGACGGTGTTTTGCGAAAACGACATCCTTTGCTTTCTCTATATTTGGATGTGCCACTTCCTCAGTTTCGGTACTGAGTTCGATTCAACGTGCAGAAAATTACCTACACGAGGAATCGAACCCGGACGCCTTAACCGTAACCGCCTCAACGCCTTTGCTGTTGTTATCATTAACCTTATTGTAATTATTAGTATGGTCTTTATAGTACTTGTAGTTATGGTAATATTATACTGGCGACGCTTCTCTTATAAAATATGTTATGGTCGTATTTTGTTGTGCAGAGTCGTTGCTGAAATTAATCAGCAGTTCCAAGCTGGACGTCGAGCGACTAGCCAACAACGTTAGAAAATCTCGTCGCCCACGGTACGGCACTGTGTACAAAAATGACGGACTGCATGAAGGTAAAAATCTGATATAACTTTATTGACAATATTATATTTAATATGTAATCTTGTAATAACATACTATTTCCCTTTATATTCCATGGAAGACACAAGTAACGAGTCTTGGAATTGTATTTTATGTACATAAGGCAGGATAACTTCGGATGATTTTTTATCCCAGGCAGCCAATTTGAAAGGTCATGTAGAACGTCACTTGAATGTTGAGTCTCGAAACGGACCTGAGTTCGAATTAATCGAATTTGCAACTCACCAACAACCCATGTGCGAAATGAGTAACGGTCCAGCCCTGGCACCGTCGCTGCCGAGGCTCGGCTGCAACATCGGGCCAAGACTAGCAAGAAGCTTAGTGCGACTCTATACGGCCTAGACTCGGCAACCAATATTGCCCAAGTAGCACAGGGAAACTGCAAAAGAACTCTCTGCAACGGCGCAGCAGCACGAGGTCGGAATTAATGGATATGGAAAAATTTTGAAAAAAGAAAAACAAACGTTGAAACGAATTTATTGTTATTGGAAGAAACCATAAAGATGTATAAACATCGATGGATATACAGGGTGCGTGCGTACGATCCGAACAGAGGGCATACCATGTTAAAGATAGAGCCGTCCTGATTGGCCAGTTCCAGCCCATACAGTTCTTCCCATTGGCCGCGCGAGAGCAGGGAATGACTGAAACTGGAGATGCGAGTACTGCCTTCACTGTTCAGTACTTCAGTCAGCGGCATTCAGTAATTCAGCCTGAAGTAAACAATAAGTTCACGATAAAAAGATCGTAGATGTAATTTTCCTACGTTTAATGTTGTAAATTCACACTTAAGCCTGTAAGAAAGTTACTAAGTGGTGTAGTGAATTTATAGTAAATTTACAACATTAAGCGATGGAAAATTACAACGGGTTGTAAAATTACCACAATTTATAGGTTATTTACATTTACATTTTTTTACAGTGTAGGAAAATTACATCTACGATTTTTTATCGTGCACTTATTGTTTACTTCAGGCTGAATTACTGAATGCAGCTGACAAACTGAACAGTGAAGGCAGTACTCGAATCCCCAGTTTCAGCCATTCCATGTTTTCTCGCAGCCACTGGGAAGAACTGTGCGGGCTGGAAGTGGCCAATCAGGAACGCTCTACCTTTAACATGGCATGCCCTATGTTCGGATCGTACGCACGCACCCTGTATGCAGATGCGTGCTTATCCCTGCTTATGGACGAGTATTTTTATGTTGTAAATGGAGCCAAATTAGGAACTCCAACGAGTTGGATGAGTAAGTTCGTAAAACGTCGTGCTAGTTCCAAAGTATTCCTGTATATAAAAATATTAATTCCTAATTCGTCGTGAAAACGACTAGTTAGATTTTAGTCGGAGGGAAAGTTCCATCGGCACAAAAACTGTAAAAGTGGCGAGATCGCCCTCCGACCGGAATTGCCGCGTCGGTGCCCACGCTTAAAGGAACGCGGACGCTACTTCGTATGCGGTTCGGCGAAGCGCTCCTAACGGCTACGGCCGGAATTTAACTGCTGGGTTTCCCTGGTGATTCCAACGTCACCGCTGCCTGCCGACCGAGTCTCCACAGATCGGAGGGCTCTACACGGAGAGAACTGTGCATGTATGAAACTGTATACGGAATCCTTCGCCACTGTACTAAGATTTCGGGGCTGCTTCTGCACCTTGTGCCGCGAGATATCAATCTAAGAAATTCACAGTCTCAGACTGTGAAAACGCTGTAGGATGAGACAGCAAAACTACGATGCTTTCTTCGAGGCTTGCTCCCGCCTAAGTTATATTTTTTAGACTAGGGCTCTCTGGGACTTTTTTGTAGGAAATTTCCTCCTCTACAAAAAAGATTTAGTAAATTTTTTCTCTATCTTGCATCGTTTTCGATGTGGTCGATATTCGATCGGCAATATTCTGTGTAAAATAAATTTGCCACACTTGATCCGATACTCGGGCTCAATATTGAGCCGACGCTGGGAGGACGATCGAGAGAAATGCATATGAGATCAATTTGCCAAGCCTGGCCCGATGCGTTGGCAAGTTTTCAGGCGAAGTTTATATATTTATTGCCAATATCCAAAGTTTGGCAATTTGTTATAGCCAGTATCGGCTACTATTGCTGCTCCTATACTGGCACAGTGAAGTTGCCGACGTTGGGCCAGCATCGGTATCCGAAAGTGTGATGATTAAATTAAACACAAGTAGATAGGTATACGTATGGATGGATGGATAGGTTGGTAGGTAGAAAGATATGTACGTAGATAGATGAATAGATGTATGGATGAAGCTATAGACAGACAAATGGACGGCTAGATAGAGGCACAGACAAACTTACATAGATAGATTGATTGATATATTCCTGTATAAACTGTGTAAGTCGCAGATAATTTACTCGTCACATAAAATGCCGCAACATTTATTTTTTTTTTTGTTTATACAACCAAGTATGCCGATTATGTATGAACAACCCTGTCGACTATGCATTTGTACCATTGATCTATATAATAACTGGATGGTGCATGAGGCGTATTCCGTATATAAATTCTCCTGGAGAATTGAAGCATCAAGGATTTGGCACAATATGGCAGCCAAGAGGTTTTTGATTGGCTAAACGTAATTGATAACGTCACATGCCGCGCTATTTGAAAAACGTTATGCATAACAATCTGTTTTAATGACGGAAATACTAGGAATACCAATTCTAATATGAAAAATAAATAAAGAAGTATAGACATATTGTGTTGTCATTAACAGGTTAATATTTTATAACGAAATGCTGTTTTTGTGGAATCTGAAAAACATTGTGACGGTAATGCCTCCGAATATTTTCATATAGTAAAATATAGTGAAACTCTTGTTGAAAGAAAATGTCAGACCTCAAACCTTATATGGCTGGATAAATTCTTGTCGAATGAAAATTTCAGACCTATTATGTTCAATACATAATATTAATCCAAGTAGTTGTTTGCTTTATTTTGAATTTTTGAGGCTTAGGAAAGTCTTAATTATATATTCTAATATGAAATATATTATATTGGAATATAAAATGAGTTCGAATTATATTAGTTTTGCATGTGGAAAACCAGAACGATGATTAAAAATTAGAACGTCGTTAAAACAAATCATGAGGTAATCTAAAATATGGTATTACGTCTTATACGATACGGTATTCAGATTTGAAACCTTATACAGGACCTTCCTCAGACAGGAAATAAGATCTCATTTCAGACGTGTTTAATGGACAAACCGGTCAGTTTTGTTTTGTTTTGTTTTCCATTCGACCGCAGTTAAATGTAAAAAAGTAATAAATGTATTTGCTAGAGAGGTTTAAAATGACAGGGACAATGATTCCGTTTTTCTTTCATTTTATTTTCATATTTTTTTTTAAATTATATTATATGCATATATGAGAAAATTAATTTTATGTACGTCTTTTCCGTGCGTAAACAATATTTCGTTATTCGTAAAGTACTTTACTCACACGCACTTGTATCAAAAACTACTATTTGACTAATTTTGAAAATGAATAGATCTTGAAAGTATCGTGTACGCCTGGGAGTACAATATCTGTCCGCAATTAGGAGATACAGGTTAACATGTGAAAATAGAGACAAAAGATGCCAGATATTCTGCTCTCTGCAGTACAACAGCAAATTGATTATGGTCAATGCTCATTCTGCCTGTAGCAATGTATGTCGGCCAACACAATTCTGTACAGTTTCAAAATGTGATATGTCCTTTGAGTTGCTAGGATTAAGTGCAAGCAACGTTGCAGCAGCATTTGTAGACTTGAAGATTCGGTCCAGTCGCATTTGAGTGATATTTCTGTAACTGCTAGTAATGTATTGAATATAATGCTTAGACAAAAATATAAAATTACGATCAGCCATGCGATGGTTAGTAAAAGAAATAACTTAATCTATTTAGTATAATGTATGTATTTCATAAAATCTATATTAATTAACGAGAACGATAACAATCTTATAATGAAATATACAAGTCAATATAAATAAAAAATACAAGTCAACTTCAATTTCATTCATTTCATACACTTCTCCAGATCATTTATCTCGTCATGTGATGTTTTTGCTTTACTCCAAGAGCTGACTCTTTAGCTATGTGAGTTGCAGCGTGAATCCTGCAATGAAGATAAGTTTGACAAATCTGTTTTGCAAGACTATACGCATGGTTCGTTATTTCGTCGACAGTTCCGCTTAACACATGATAATTTAAAGTTGGAAAAAGCTGAGTTCTGTTTTGACACACTTTATTAAGTACTTTAGCGCACAGAACGGCCGGAAAATTTTTATCAGCAATAGGGTTTCCGCCATTCATATTCCAAGCTCGCCGAAATAGTAGTTCAGTTTCTTGGCAAATTGATATTACAGATTTACTAGGATAGACGAGCCCTCCTTTCGTTTTAGTATTTATAAGATAATAATCAGATGTTTGCGATCGTAGTTCGGGGATTAATGCGAGTTTGCATTCCATACATTTATTTAACGGTTTCTTACAATCGAAAACTTTTTTTAAAACCCACCTGGCGATGTAGCAAACGCAGTTTCTAGAAAAATCGGATAATGTTGTGGGAAGCTTAGAGTAGAATTGTAAAAATTCGTCCATGAAATGTTCCTCGTTTTGCTGTGATTCTTCGTCCAATCCGTATTTTTTTCCTACTCTTATATTTTCCATCCTATCATAGACACTGGGGTCGTATAAATCGATGACATTGTGAGGTTTACTGGAGGAAACATGCAATATAGAAGTAGAATCCATCGCTTCGGCATTGCCATTGGATGCTTTAAATTCGTGACGCACAAGAAGACATTTCAATGCCGCAATGAACTGGTCACAGGTTGGATTAGGGCACCATCCACCGTGAAGACGTATTGCGCAAAAAAAAGCTCCAGGTAGTCTTGACTTAATTTATAAGTGAGTAAATACCTGAGGCGAGAATCTGCAGGTTTCACGTAATCGTCGAAAATACCTAGTAATGCCATAACTCCTGAGATTGTGCCAACATAAGCAGCACGTCTTGGTGCTTTCAACATGCTACGACCATCAGCGTCTTCGATTCCCTTCAAGTAATCTAACTCACGCAGAATGGCTTCCCTCCAAAAAACCTCGTTGCTTTCTCTTAACGGAGCTTTAAAACCTATATATAAGGATTTCTTGAATTCATAAAATAAAAAATTCGGTCTATGCACCTGATGAAACGAACTGTTCCTTCGCTGCCAGCGAATTCAGGTAAGCCAAGATCTTCGGTACAAAATTTTTAGGTCGGCAACGCTATTACTCATCGTTTGCGCAGCTAAGGACACTTTCATGACCATTTTTCTGAAATTGATGTGGGCTTCTCTGAGCTTATTTGCCGCCCTTAGCCCTTCCTTGTGTTGTAGGCTCGTTAGTAATACAACGTACTTCCATTCTATTTTTCTGTCTTCTGAATCTACCAATACCTGGCATTCGCCAAAACAGTTACGAAATAATTTCAACATGTGGCAGGCGTCAAAAACCACGTAAACCCGTTCACCAGTGCATGAATGCTTGAAATACGGTCGTAAATCGTCCATCGAAAAAGATGCACCAAGTAATCGCATTGTTGTGAAGTGTTCGGCAGGCCCGTCTAGAGTGACGCTAACGACTGTCATACCGACTTCATGTAGTCGAATTAAGGCTTCAGTGATTAGCCCTGAATGCGTTTCAGCATCAATACCACTGACAAAAAAGAAGGCAACCGGAATTTTCCATCTACCCTTCAATGCTACGACCATTAGGACGAGCACGCTTTTAGCCATAGGCAGAGTGCTACTATTGTCGGTTTTATAACCGATGTCAACGTAACCCCTGACAACGCCAACAGATGGATCGAGATAATCTTTCTTAATTCCCATCTCATCTAACATGAAGCTAACTAGTAAACGTTCATTTTTTGCCTGAGCCTCCTCGGCTTTAAGTTTTAAGGTCGTAAAACTTTCGGATATGTAGCCGGGCTCGCAATCAATTGTAGAGTACCACTTGCGTAACGTACTTGTGTCCGGCAATACGTTGCAGAATTTTTTTCTTACGAATCCATACGCTCTAGGCGAGTAAAAACGTAACGTCATCGCAAATTAACGTAGAGCTGACGGGTACTGCATTTAGACGTACTTCGAAGTCCTTGTCCTTTTGAATAATTGCTAAATTTACTGTTGCATGCAACATTCTTTTTGTCTGGAAGAGTCAACTGATTATTTTTATATATATATACGTTATCTATACTATAGGATATGAGGCTTGCTAAAATTTTACAGATCCCTATCACAATACATCGTCATAAAAGAACCAAAATTAATGAACCCTCCTGCGGCCTTTGACCTATGTAAACAGTGTAGTTTGGACGAGTATACTCATGGCGCACAGGAGGGTTAAATATATACATTTTCCAATACCTTCATTATTTGTTTCCACGCAGACATGTTCTCCTTTTCCTTCGGTGGAGCCACATCAGTACTAGCAGCTTTGCATTTTAACGACAATGATGGCTGATGTACTTCACTTCGATCTATCACATTGTCCGTCAAAACCTCTGACGAAGTTTTATCTTCGAAGTCTACTTTTCATCGCAATGAAAAATAAAAAAATTGTACACATTATATACAGCCCATTATACAGTTTCGTTAAATTGATTTTTGTTTTACAGATTTATAATTTTATCATTCACAATTACATTTTTATATTTATTATTTATTACTTAAATCACGCAGAACAAGAAAACACATGGTTTTCACATGGAAATAAACGTAAAAATAGTAAAAACTATCGCTACGTTAAAACTGTACGAAACTTTTCTGTTTTTTTTACAAAATTGTACGAAATAATTGAATTCGCACTTGCGCATTTCACATGGTGAAAAGGCCTGTTAAAAAGCTGAATTTGGAGTTAAATGAATATTTGGATAACGTAAACCATAAGAATATTTTATTAAAGGTCTAATACGAATTTCTGAATACGTTTATATCTGTAATTCACTGCAATATACTCATAAACTTCAATTAAAAATGTCGTATTACTGTGTAGGTGTTACGTCTCCGTAACTAGCGCGATTACCCTTTTTTTTGTATGTATTGACAAATCCGAAAATTGTCGTAATTGTATGTCGGTATCGGACAAACGAGTTCCTTTTTTTTCATATAGCGTTGAGATCACGTAGACGTAGCATGTTGGAACGAAACCGTTTCAAATTAGACCTTCTTTTAACTTTCATTAGCCATAAATCAGAAGATGGCTCGCGTTGCCTAAGCCGAAAAACTTTTCTTATAACTATCAAGTTACCGGTTTTTGACTTTTCTAAGAATAAAAGAGAAAACGAGTACGTTCTAAATAGCTATCTACGACACCGTATGTTATAACAATAATGTAAAAGCATTAGTTAATGCATGCTTCCTCCTTGGCCTATTTCCAAAACCTGTCCAACACACAAATCCACCATTTTCAAAATAGAAGGGGAAAAACTCAAAGCGGGGATAAAACTATTGCTCACCATAAATACGCGGTGGCGTACAGAAAATCAGACAGAGTGTAGACCAGACTAGAAAGACAGAGTGTAGACCAGAGAGAGGACGAGTGGACCAGAGAGAGGACTAGAGTGTAGAAGAGAGAGTACCACAGAGAGAGGACTAGAGTGTAGACTAGAGAGTACCAGAGAGAGGACGAGTGGACCAGAGAGTGGACTAGAGAGACCAGAGAAAACTAGAGAATAGTAGGAATCATAGTAGAGGATCGTGGGGAGATTTTCCGGACGATGCAGACTGCTTCGTCTGCTCTACCACGAGAAGAATTCAAGTTCTTCAGTCACAGAAGTTCATCTGGCCAAGCAACCAATTTCCATAGAACGAGTCCGTCGGAACAACTGATCGCCGTTCAAAAAGGGACCAGCGAAAGGAAATGGTAAGTATCTCTTTATTTTATAAATAAACAAATGATCCCTCTCTTCCCCTTTCCTTTCGTGACATAGCGGGTAGGCCTGCGAAATCACGCCAACCTTTTCCATTTGCGACATAGCGGGTCGGCCTGCGAAATCGCACTTCCTTCCTTTTCGTGACATAGCGGGTAGGCCTGCGAAATCACACCAACCTTTTCCCTTTGCGACATAGCGGGTCGGCCTGCGAAAGCGCACTTCCTTCCTTTCCGTGACATAGCGGGTAGGCCTGCGAAATCACACAAACCTTTTCCCTTTGCGACATAGCGGGTCGGCCTGCGAAATCGCACCCCCCCCCCCCTTTTCTTTTGTGGCATAGCGGGTAGGCCTGCGAAACCACAGCTCCTTCTCTCCTACATATTGCGCACAGCCCACCGAGACGAAGTCGCCCCTCTCACGCGACTAATATTCCTGTTTTTATCATTATTTTTTTCCTAAATAACTCATCTTTTTTAATTCTAAAAATAGAGACAATATAAATATATATTTAATATTAAAGACCAATTCTTAGGGAAATACCTTCCTCACATTCGATGTTCCAAAGATTTCTAGCAGAGCGTTAACTAAAGAACAATACAATTGATTAGTTTTATAATGTTTTGTTTTCTCACTTTCGCGAGTTCTAAAATAAAAAAATGAATATCTAAAAAGAAACAAATATTTTTCAGTCAAACGCCGTCGAGCAGGACAAAAGTGTCAGCGCCCAAACTTGCCAAAGGTCGTTCACCTTATCCTGGAGGAAAATGAGCGACAGACTGCTGAGGAATTTTTCCCCTTAATAGAACCTCCCTTATCCCTCTTTCCCCTCATCCAACAACACCACTTTGTACACCTAAAGAAATGTTATCGAACCAGCAATAAAGTAATTAATTTCAACCAAATAAAGTGTTTCCTTATTGTACCCTTATTCCCGACTTTCCTGTGTCATCAGTAGCCCCCACTCACCTAAAGAACCCAGTAATTCTACTGAGTTTCACGCCCGTGTTACTATTCGGTTTATATCTCGTTCGAGATATTCACTGGGTCGTAACATAGGTATATCAAAGGCTTTCGATATATACTCGAGGTACGCTGTTCAGAGATCTGCCACTCGAGCGCTGCTGTTGTTTTACGTATCCCCTCCAGTGCCATGCACGAAGCGAATATGTCTCTTTAACGTTTTTTCACAGCAGAAACTGCGTGATCAGAAAAAGTTGTAGCTGAGCCGATAGTTCCGCGATCTATGCGGTGTTGCCAATGTCAACCTAGCGTAACACGACACCGGTTGCGTTCACGGGGATCGGAAATACGGGAATTGCGGAACTTATGTTTCCGTGTAAATCGGCCGCAGCCGTGTGATGAGATAATGTCGATAATGGCGAAATCTGCTGATACCAAGAGATATTG
Source organism: Trichopria drosophilae (assembly GCA_030407085.1). NCBI lineage: Eukaryota > Metazoa > Arthropoda > Insecta > Hymenoptera > Diapriidae > Trichopria > Trichopria drosophilae. Next base: position 187,646,965 of record CM059583.1, on the reverse strand, counting down.
ATTTTCGGTTGCACAGCTTGAAAATGAAAAAAAAAGACAGTTGAAGTCGTCAAGTTTCGTGTTTTTTTGGTAACCAGGCAGATCGCTTTACGCAGCTATCCGGATAACATCATTACCGCATTTTTCTTGAAAAATTCCGTGTCGAGTTCCGTGTCGAGTTCCGTGCCGAGCGACCGAGTTTTCTGTCGAGTCCACCGGGAAGTCGTGATCGGTTGAATTCGAGTTATTGATTCGGGTAGTCGAGTCGCAGAAAAAGGACGCCAGGTGATATTCGGCAAAAAGCCAGTATTGTAAATCATCCAGGCGGCCGAAATTGAAGCTGGTGGTCGCCCACCTTCAACAATTCTTCAATTTGTAATAGGCCCTGTCGAGGTCACCAGTGGTACAGAGAGGTCGCCCTCTTAGTTAATCGAGTCCGCAGAATTCGCATCCTTCGTTCGATCCATCGGTTTATGTTTCGTTTCCTTCCGACATTTTGGTATCGTCGTCCAACTCGCTCGGTCGCGTAGTACGAGAACCGAATAGCTTTCGCCACGGTCGATTTATCTCTTCGTGAGAGAATTAATAATAAAAAAAGTTTGCTACAGAAAACGTGACAATTTTTTGTAATACATCCCCGATTTTTACTCGACAATCGAAACATTTTTTAGTGCCGAAACCCGGGACTTTCTCCGGGTGAGTGAAAACGGAAGTGAAGTGCTGTGATTTTAAATTATTGTACGAATAGAGCATAACTCACTGTACAATGGTTTAACCGACACAGTCAAATAGGGGTGGTCGTCCCAGGAAGCGTCGCGTAGAAGAGGTAGTTGTCCAGGAGGCGAGGGCGAAGAAAACAGGGAAGACGCAGCGTTCCAAATCGGGAAAGAAAGACAAGGAATGTTGGAACATGTCAAATATTGGGACGCAGGCCGACTTGGAAATCGTAGGGACTGACGAAATGGATACGCAAGTCTCGGTACGAGAAATCGGCATAGGAAGAGACAATCCTGAGGAAGCTACTATTGGAATTTAGAGGTTAGACGATCAATCGAGAGATGTAGGGAATCGGCAATTGTCTACACGTCCACTGAGAGCTCCAAGGATCCAATCGCCAACTGCGTCAATTGTAGATGACATCGAGGTAAGCCCAGAAGACGCCTTCATGAGGCCACGTCATCAAAATTCGGCCATCTTTGGTAACCAAGGTAACCGAAATAATAATGTTGCGCGCGAATCAGCTCCGTCCGAAATTAGCGAACGGCAACGTAGTGTTCGAAAATTTCAATTTGTAAATCGTGATGACGTAGGTGGCGTTGAAAATCGCGACGCAAATCTCCGGGAAATAGAACGCGAGCGCGATCGTTTGTTTCGTGAGTCGGAATGAATTGATAGGTTGGAAAGATTAGTATATGACAGCTATTCCAACCCGCGATCGTCGAGTGATTCAATTGTTTCTGGAAACGTTCGAGAAGGGCCGCGAAATGAATATCGATCTTTATCTGAAAATATTGCGACTGCGAGTAACCGGATGTCATCCGTAAACGACGATTTGAGGCCGGAAAATTCTCGGTTTTCGCGAATATTTAATTCGGAAAGGGATTCGTGTCGACTTGTCAATCGAATGATCGCGACACCTTTACCAAAATTTAATGGCGATCCGGCAGATTGGTTGTCGTTTAAGCAAGCATATGAACTATCGACCGAATTAGGGAATTACTCCGATAAAGAAAATGTCGCTCGTTTACAGGGAGCATTGATTGGTGAAGCGAAAGCAGCATTAGGTTACCTCATGATCGGTAATTCTACGTCAAAGGACATTTTAAGTTTGTTATCAATTCGGTTTGGTAGTTCGCGTACAATTGTCGAAAGAATTGCAATTGAATTGAAAAAACTTCTGAAATTAGATTCGCCCGGCTCTGATATCGTCACATTCGCTAGTAAAGTTAAGAGTAGCATTATTGTGATGCAGTCGTTAAACCATATTGGTTACTTGCATAGCCCTGAATTACTTTGCGAGATTTTTAATAAAATACCATCTACATTAAAATACGGTTTCAACAGATATCTTTAAAACGTAGATGAATCGGAGCCGCGATTAACTTCGTTAGCAAATTTCCTATACGAAGAAGCTGAGTTGTCGTGCAAGGCTGGTATCAATGAAGTTTCGAAACATCGGGACGATGCCTACAAACCGCGCAATGAATTCCGCAAATCTCGTGATAAAATTCGTAACCGTCGTGATGAACCTCGTTATATACATAACCCCAAAGGTTCGATTCGAGCGATATGCGCAACCGCCGTTAATGACCCGAAAACAACGCTTGACCGAGGTGATACCCACCGAAATCGTATAATAAATTGTCATTATTGCGGTAAAAGAGATCACATTCTTTTCGACTGTAAACCTTTCGCTGATCCTTCCTTCAACGGATGATGGAATTGGGTGCGTTCTGAAAATCGATGCTTCTGTTGTCTTTCGAGGTAAACCTTCGGAAAGACTGGGTCACCTGGAAACAATTTTATTGACATGTTTTCCGACGTATTTTGGGTCGCTCAACAAGAATCTGAAGTCAAAATTTGTCGCCGCTCGGACATATTTTGGCCGCTGTATTGAGAAAACATCGAAAAAATGTCATTTTTTGTAGTTTTTTGCATTTATCTTGAAAACTCGCAGTCGCAGGAAAAAGAGTTTCAAACAAAAAATGTAGAGGACGAAATTATTTACAAAAAAGGCCCACACATTTTCTTTGTAAAGTCGAAAATAACGGCGCCCCCCCCCCAGACCCCCCTCCCCCGCTAAAAACAAAACCTAACTTTCTTGGTTTGCCTAAACTCCGTCTGAGTGAACCAAACATCCTACGATATGCATGATCAATCATTTCTAACATTACCGCCGGCATTAGCATTACCCGAGATGTACCACGTGGAGGTTGCATGGTCTCGGGTTTACATCTCTTTGAGGTGCTTTGTTAAGGTAGTTCCCCTTGCCGTCACCTGTTTGTGTGTGTGCGTATGTGCGTTTGCGTGTGTGAATGTGTATGTGTGTGTGCGCGTGCGCGTTTCATAACTAAGCTGAATTGGTTTGTTGCAATCGGGACAAGTAATTGTATCCTTCCATATACTCTTCTCAATGATAAACTAAATACACCATCTCTCATCAGCGCATTCAATAATAAATGGGGTATGCGTAAATTCCATCTTTGCTGCATATTGCTGTGGCTAACAAGCAGCCAAATCAACAAAACAGTAGCCCATTGTTGAGACGAGAACACGTATCGACCGCGGAATCGCAATTCGCCATCTAGCGGAGTTTGAATCCGGCTAGTTCCTACCCTTCTGAAATTCACTGCCTACATCTCATATTCAACCTTCATTTACGGCGTTACTTTTAATTTTAGAAAGAAATTGTATTCAACCTTTTCTGTAGAGAAATTCAAGCTCTACTTTTTTTCGTGCGAGTTCGAGTTTTCAAGATAAATGGAAAAAAGTAAAAAAAATTACGTTTTTTTGATATTTTTTCAATATAGCGGCCAAGATATGGCCGAGTGACAAATTTTAACTTCAGATTCGTGTTCAGCGACCCAAAATACATCGGAAAACATGACAATAACATTTTTTCCAGGTGACCCAGTCTTTCCGAAGGTCTACCTCTTTCGAACATGCATCGTTTACCGGAGTGCGATTACAAGCGGTTATGCGGGGTGAATAAGTGTAAAAATATACATCATCCGAAGTTACACGATAACCGTGAAAGATTTGGTTATAACAATGCGGTAAATTAAAACGCTGGGCAAAGAACCAGTCAATTTAGAAAAGACACGATTGCTTCTGCAAATAATCAGTCTCTTAATGTAAACAGAGTATTCAACTCCGATTTATGACTAGGCGAAAATAGAGTTCTCTTAAAAATCCTTACAGTAACGTTGTACGGGCCGATGTCGAGATTAGAAACTTACGCGTTACTAGACGAAGAATCGACAATTACCCTAGTAGATTCTTATATTGATCGACAACTTGGAATACGAGGGAATCGCGTTGATCTATCGTTGAAGGGCATATCGGAAAACGGTTGGTTGATAACGAAGAGCGAGAAAGTTTCCCTTTCGATTTCGGGTATTTCGGAGTCGTCACTGACCTACGAACTGACAGGGGTTCATACTGTTCCTGACCTTGACTTACCCGTGCAGACAGTTGACGATAGTCTTATCAATCAAATTCGGTATATTCGGGATGTAAATGTACAACCGTATTTCGACCCGAAACCGAAAATTCTGATTGGGCAGGACAACATGGAGGTAATTACTTCTCGAGAATCCCGCGGCGGATCGAAAAAAGGATTACCGATGGTTTCGAAAACTGTCTTAGGTTGGGTAATAAACAGTTATCGAAAAATCTCCTCGAAAAATCGATACGCGCTTTGTGCCGTACGAAAGTGCGAAACGGGGGGAGTGGCTACATATGATGACTCGTAACATAACCTCATACGCGATTATTTCCGGATTGATTCATTGAGTATAGGGATCGCGGAAAGAATAATTCCCAGCGAAAAACGTGCTATCGAACTTTTAGAAGCGACAACTCGAAAGAACGGAGATTCGTGGGAAACGGGTTTACTTTGGCGCGATGATTATGTTGCTTTGCCAAATAACAGATCGCTTGCACTGAAAAGGCTAAAAAACGTCGAAACAAAACTTGACCGGGATCCGCGATATGCCTCCCTTTATTATACGGAAATGGCGCGTCTTGTTAACAATGGATATGCTGAGAAAGCGACAGAGCCTGCGCAAGGCAAAATGTGGTATTTACCACATTTCGGAGTCACTAATAAGCCAAATCTCCAAACTTGAAAACGTTTGTTTGAATTATAGATTATTAACCGGTGCTGATTTGTTACTTCCGCTTTTAGGCGTTTTAATGCGTTTCCGTTCGGGTAAAATAGCGTTCAAAGGAGATATTCGAGACATGTTTTTGCGCATCAGAATTCGCGAGGAAGATCGAAATGCCCAACGATTTCTATGGAGAGGTAGGGATCGTTCAAAACCGCCTGTAGAGTATCGGATGACTATTTTGCTTTTTGGATCAAAATCTTCCTCGTGCAGCGGGCTCATCGTTAAAAATAAAAATGACGAAATTTTATCACCTGCACACCCTAGTGCAGCTAAACGCATCCAAAAGCAAACGTATATGGACGATCTTCTAGATAGCTGCATGATTGGGCCAGTCATGACTCGCGCGTCCTGGATTACATTCCCAACTCTGAAAAAGCCAATGATACAGTAAACGTACATGACTTTGGCAAATACAACCGACATAAAGTACTCGGACTCAGATGGATACGTTTTCGGATTCGATTTTTTTTAACATTAGTGATAATCTTATTCCCCACGATATTAGCACCGGTTGTCGTAAACCAACAAAACGAGAATTTCTAAGTATAATTATGTCCATCTTTGATCCGTTTGGGTTTTTAGCGCCAATGACAGTTCTTTCGAAAATATTGCTGCAACAAATTTGGGTGAGTGGTATAGCTTGGGATGAGTAATTGCGGGCTGAGGAATATGAAACGTGAAACGATGCGAAATATTTCGATTCCCCGTTGTTACTCCGTAACTCGGAAAGATGATACTGTCGTTGAACTCCACGTTTTTGGAGACGCGAGCGCGAAGGCTTATTCTGCCGTGGCTTATTGGAGATTCATCGGTCCAAATTCTCATATTGGAACGGCTACTATTGCGGCAAAGGCTCGCATAGCTCCACTGAAATCTTTATCGATCCCGCGATTAGAGTTGCAGGGCGCCTTAGCTGCGAGTGGTTAGCTCGAACGATTACGGAAGAACACGAGTTTAAAATCGCGTGGTGTATTTCTTGGACCGATTCTCGCACTGTTTTGGCATGGTTGAATGCAGATGCGCGTGTATTTCAAACATTCGTATCGGATCGTGTGGCCGAGATATGCGAATTGTCATCGCCAACGGAATGGAGATGGGTGCCGTCTGGATTCAACCCTGCGGACCTAGCTACGAAAAAGTCGAAAACCGTCGCGGAAGCACTCGATCGTTGGTTACGGGGCCCTGAATTTTTACTTCGAACAGAATCGGAATGGCCCATAGATCGCGTACCTCAAACGAAAGACGAACTGGAACGAATCGCGTCGGAGAGATTAAAGACATTCGTCGGTGTAGTTGATTCGAAAAATTCATCACTAGAAATCCCAATGTCAGGGTATAATCGTTTCTCTTCTTGGAAACTCATTCGCGCCACTGCGTGCTTCTTATTAGCGACAGAACGTTTTAAGGGCTCAACAAATTATCGAATAACTGTTGAACATATTCGAAAGGCGGAAATTTAGAGGTTAAAATCGATGCAAGCATTTAGTTTTTCTCCTGAAATTCAATCATTAAAAGCCGGATGTGAAATCAGCAATCGGAGTTCGATATTGAAGTTAACACCTTACCTTGATGCGGAAGGAATTTTACGGGTAAGGGGTCGAGTAAACCGCGTGGCACCGACTGAATTTTTTACAAATGAACCCGCGATCTTATATGGCGCATCTCCTGAGGTTCGCTTCCTCGTGAAGAAATTTCACGAGGAGATGAACCACAGTAGTCATGAGACTGTCGTGAATGAGGTTAGATGCGAATATTGGGTAACCAAACTTCGCGTCTTAGTTCGCTCTATCGTAGCGAGTTGTATTAGGTTAAAATTAATACGAGCGAAACCAAAGCAACCAATAATGGTGGATTTACACCCATCTCGGGTTGCACATCATTTACGCCCTTTTAGTCATTGTGGTCTCGATTATTTTGGGCCACTTTTTGTAAAGGTAATTAGGCGTCACGAGAGAAGGTGGGGCGTTATTTTCACCTGCCAAACACAAGAGCGATACACATCAAACTTGCCAATTCGTTAACCTCTGAATTAATGGCTATTAGGCGAATGTTGGCATGGTCAGCTTGTACTGGTTAAAAATTCGGTGATTTGCTTGTACACAATTCTTTCTAGTATTTTTGAAGGCATGCACAAGATAGATATAAGTCTGTAATCAGAGGGACTCGACGGTGAATTTACTTTTTTGATTGGCGTCAACAAGGAATGTTTCCATAAAGAGGGAAAGGAGGATGTCTGAAAAGATTGGTTAAATAAATGCAGCATATAAGGTAAGATAGCCGGTAAGCATTTCAGTAGGAATGTTCTTGAAAGTTCATCCACACCTTTCGCTTCCGATGTTATTCGCATAAAATGTCTACGTAGTATTTCTGGTGTAATGTGTGTAAAGAATCGTATGTGTGTAAAGATCGTCCAAGAAATCAGGATGTAAAATGTCCGAAGAGAGATCGAGGCTTAATGCATACACGCATACACGCAACCCAGAGATAAAGAAGCTGAGTAAGCATTAATCTCGTCTACAGTGCAGCAGCGTAGCTCTCTCCATAATCTTTTAGGATCAGATATTTCACTTAGCCTAGCGGCGTAATAATTATCTCTCGTCACTGACAATAGTTGCCTATAGGTCTTCCGGAAGGATGTTAATCGCGATTTGATCCGAGAGTCTCGCGTACGTCTAGCTGCAGAAATCAAAGAATTATATTGAATTCGCATTCTTCTCAATTCCGGAGACTAAGTCTGGACGAAGTAATGAATTTGGTCACTTCGGGCATAAAAATTACCCTATAGTTTTTCATCAAATGTCGACGTTTCAGACTCTAAGGAACCCAAATCAACAATAAAAAAGTGTGTGTCCGTGATCTTGTACGTCCGTACGTCCGTACGTCCCGTTTTTTTGTCCCGCGATAACTCGCGAACGGATAAGCGTATTGACATAATTTTTTTGTTAAAATACGCGTCTTGGCATAACTTAGATCTGATTAGATTTTGGCGCAGATCCATCCGTCCATTACTAAAAAAAATTAACCCCAATTAAGTTACTTCGTAGTTTTTTGCATTTATTTTGAAAAATACAAATTTTATTAAAAAATATTTCAAACAACGATAATGCCATAAAAACTGGTTTAAAATGTTTATGTCGCCAACACTAGTTTTTTTATTGCAATTACAAAAATAATGAAACAATGTTTTTTCTTTAGAATATATTATATTTTTATAAAAAAAGTAATTTGTAAATGTTCAACTTTTTAATTGTTTATTTAGTAAACAAATTTTGTTTTTAACTTTTAAAGCTGTTCTTAAGCAATTTTAAGCCTGAACAAAATTCTGAATATTGTCTGCGATACTAATAAAAAAAATACTAAAATTCGACGATGAGGTTATTTTTTGTTTTTTATTAATTTTTTTTTAAATTTTTAACGTGCGACCGCCCCCTCGCGCGTACATTGCCCAAAACCGCCGCGCCGATGCGCGCATGAACCTTCACCGGAACTGCACTGATATATTTATTAAATGTCATTATTTTCTAGTGTTATATTTCAACATAAAAACCTGTGTAAATTTGTGAAATGGCATATTATAACTTTTATGAAATCTGGGAATCAGTCTGCATCCCTTACTGTTAACTACAACCTTGTATGTCACTTTGCCTTTAAATGCCATAAAAAACATAGTAAACAGATTATGTGCAATTTTTCAGATTGGCAATATAGTTCAGATTGGCAATATAGATCATATTGGATTGCAAAAAAACCTCTAAGTGCAGCATCGATATGCCTATTTATTTTCATTCTCATGTTATACTGACATTAAGTCGCGTAATTGCTTTACTACGATTAAAAACGAAATTGGAAAAGCTACGAAACTTTGTTGTAATCATTTTCAATTGAAAACATAAAAATTTTAGGAAAAATGACCCATCAACAACTGAGAAAATGCGAAAAAGTTTAAGTATACTTAAGGCGTAGTACTACATATGTTCAAATTACAGATTGAGAATTTTGCGTTTGCCTTCATGTGTTGAAGCCAGCGTACCTGTTAAAAATGTCGATGTATATTTTCCAAACAACAAAAAATTCATTAAAAATGAATTCTATTCCCTCCATGGAGAGTCGTAAGGCAGTCCTGCTGATCTGAATCTGAAATATCCTGGTGAAACTGAAAGATTATTTATTAGGATGCGATGAAGAATAATTCGCCAGAATTAGTCCAAGAACCTGTCGCCTGTTTCGCCGCAGCGTTGAGGAACCGTCCGTTTTGTGATTAGTTCGAATAACCGGCCATTTCGAACGCGGCTCGAATAACCAGTAATTTCGCGGAAGTTTCGAAAAACCGGCCATTTCGATAACAGTTCGAAAAGCGGCGATCTCGTGAATGACAAGAAACAAGCGGCCAATTCGGAAAGGGATTCGAAGATGCGGGCCATTTCGTAAAATACTTTCTGTATATGGGAATTTTATGGTTGTACCACTGCCGGATAGTTGCGTGACATAATTATATTTATTTCGGTGATTAACAAACTTCCAAATATAATATGTGACTAACAATTATTTCTTTCCTGAAGCATGTATAGAAAAATTTTACTAATACTCATTATATCGAATTTCAATAGTTCCTTTTGCGATAACAAATAAATAACAGTTTTAAGAGAAATATCATTTATATATTTCTAGAAGACTTATTTGAAGAAGAAGAAAGCGGCAGGAATGGATGGAATAAAAAACGAGGTATGGAAATTAAACAATGAAAATATAACAAATAAATTGACAGGAATAATCAAAAGGATAGGGAAGGGAGAGGGCCTCCCAGAGGAATGGAGGGAGTGATTGATAGCTCCAATAAAAACGAGAGGGGATGGAAAAATAATTAGTAATTATAGGGGGGTGACGTTATGGGATACAGGATACAAAATTTACGCAGGAATTTTAAATGAAAGATTGACTGAGGTTGCAAATAATGTCGGAGCATGGAGTGAAACACAGTACGGGTTTAGAACACTGATTTTATGCACTGGATGGGATACGGGAGTCAAAATCTGTGACGCGGTGAAACTTCGCGAACATCCAATCACAATTAAGTATATTCAGGAGTTTATTGTAGCAAGCTCCTCCTACGTCTAGTTTCAGATCGCTGATTGGTTAACCGCGAAAAAACTTCAGTTTTACCACACTGGTAGAATCACACGGAGTTATAATGGTACAGGTACCACATATCCTATCCAGTGTATAATAGAGATCAGTGGTTTAGAAAAGGAAGAGGGACTGTAGACGCAATAAAATTAATTAAACATACAGTGAGGAGGAATATAAGTAAAAAAAAGAGGGAAAATATACGCATTGTTTGTAGACTTAAAGGCTGCATTCTACAGAATAAGTAGAAAAGTACTATGTGATATGTTACGAAAAAGGGGTATAAATGAGGCAATAGTGCAAATCGTACGTGAAATATATAAGGAGGTGACGTGAAGGGTGAAAGTAGGAAATGAAAGATCGGAATATTTTTGGACAAATAAAGGGGTACGATAAGGATGCCCTCTCAGCCCGACGTTATTCAACATATACAGGGTCATCGAAAAGTATCGGACCCCCCTAATATCTTCAGTTAGAATGCACTTAGGAGAAAATGTCCAATAGCAACGTTGTATGGTTTCAAGCGGGGAGTAAGATGATGACCTTGACTTTGACCTTGACCATGTCCTTCAAGGTCATTTCAAGGTCAATCTTATTTTTTTAAATAGAACCCCCTACATTTTATTGCATATTCTTATAGCTTATCTCGAGAGCTTTCCAAAACACTATAATAAAATATTTTTTTATTAAGTACTTTTTGAGTTATAAAGGTTTGAAGTTAACAATTTTTTGACACAAAATGTAGAATATCTTGTAAAATATTATTTAATTTTCAGTAATCATAACCTTAATACTTTTGTGCGCGGAATAATGAGACCAATTAATTGGTTTAAAGAAAATACATTAATCGGATCCCCCTAATATAAGATATTCTACATTTTGTGTCAAAAAATTGTTAACTTCAAACCTTTATAACTCAAAAAGTACTTAATAAAAAAATATTTTATTATAGTGTTTTGGAAAGCTCTCGAGATAAGCTATAAGAATATGCAATAAAATGTAGGGGGTTCTATTTAAAAAAATAAGATTGACCTTGAAATGATCTTGAAGGACATGGTCAAGGTCAAAGTCAAGGTCATCATCTTACTCCCCGCTTGAAACCATACAACTTTGCTATTGGACATTTTCTCCTAAGTGCATTCTAACTGAAGATATTAGGGGGGTCCGATACTTTTCGATGACCCTGTATATATGGCAGATATGGCAGATATAGCAGAAAAGTTAGAAAAAGGTATGGGAGGGGTAAAACTAGGAAAAAAAATATTAACACTGGAATATGCAGATGACTTAGTGCTACTTGCGAACACAGAAGAGGGAACGGGGGCGATGATTAAGACGTTAGAACAAATTTTAGATGAAAAAGACATAGAATTAAATACGGACAAGTCAAAAGTGATGATATTTAAGAAAACGGGTGGGAGGGAAAAACAATTCAAAAGAATATGGAGATGGGAAGGTAAAGAATTAGAAGAAGTAAAAGAAATGAAGTACTTAGGATATATGTTGCAGAGCAACAATGGAGATAGAGAACAGATTAAAGAGCGAATAAAGAAAGCAATAATCGCAATGAAATGGGTATGGGTATTTGGTGAAAGGCAGATGAAGGGCGACTGGAAATGGCGAATGAGGTTATTTGACTCACTAGTGAAGAGCATTGCACTGTATGGGTATTCAAAGAAAGAAAAGAACTAGAAAGGTATTAAGTATAGAGAGGTGTATAACATGGTACATAGTAAGGGAAGAAGCAAAAAGAGAAAATTTGAGCGTAGAAATAGGGCAGCGGGCTATCAAATAAGAGAAAAAAATAAGGGAGGGTAGGGGGGAGAATTATTGTTGGAAAGTATGAAAGAGCGTATGAAGGATGAAAGAGCAGATGTATGGAATGAATGCAGTGTAGACCGAAGAAACTATTTATGGAGATGCGGAATAAGTGAAACACTATGGGATGGAAGGGGGGGGGGGGATTACCTTGGAAACCTTAAAAAAACGAGGTGCAGAAAGAAGCAAACAAGAGAGATATAATAAAATAATAAGATTAAAATATAATAAATGAGCAGCATTTACCAGAATATATTAAAGAAAAAGAGAATAAGCAGAAACAGGATGACTGGTTGAAAACGCTAGCGCGAGCGAGATGCGGAAATATTGTAAGGGGAAGAAAATACTGGAATGAAAAAAGATAGGAATGAAAAATGCAGATTATGTAAAATAGATAATGAAGGGTGGGAACATTGGGCGTATGACTGTGAGGGTATACAAAGGTGGAATGGCGGAGTGTATGAGATGCTAAGTGAAAATGGAAAAGGGTATGAATGGTTCAAAGAATTAGAGATAAGATTAGAAATAAGAACATAGTACAGGGTGATCCAAAAGTCCCGGAACAGCAAAATATCTCAGCGGGAGTGCATTTTCGAGGAAAATGTTTCAGACTAAAGTTTCAGGATTTTTCCCTGGCTATTTAATGGCGATATTGAATTTGACCTTGAACATGACCTTGAAGGTTATTTCAAGGTCAAGTTAATTTTTTTAAATGGGAACCCCTATTTTTTTTCATGGATTCTGAAAGAGCGGGAAATTCTACGTCCGGGTATGATATGATCGATTTTTCCGGCAAGGTCATTTCAAGGTGAAACTTAAAACTCCCGTAACGGCGAAATATCTCAGAGGGTGTGCATTTCTTTGGAAATTGTTTCAGACAAAAGTTTAAGGATTTTTCCTGGGATATTTAATGGTAGCACAGAATTTGACCTTGAACATGACCTTGAAGGTTATTTCAAGGTCAAGTTTGTTTTTTTTAATGGAAACTGCCATTTTTTTTCACGGATTCGGAGAGAGCACAAAATTTTACGTCCAAATATGCTATGGCCGTTTTTTTCGGCAATGTCATTTCAAGGCCAAACTTAAAACTCCCGGAACAGCGAATTAACTCAGCAAGAGGCACCATTGAATTTAACCTTGAAAATTACCTTGAGGCTTATTCTAAGCTCAAGACTATTTTTTTTTAATTGGAACCCCGTTTCATTTTCGTAATGTTTCCAGAGTTTCCAGAGTGCAATGCATTATCATTGTTCCCGGATAAAAATATACATTGTTTTTTACATCCGATACGTTTATAAATACCGTATGTATGGGTAACATTTTTACATTGTTTCCAATGCTACCGCCGGCTTTAGCATTACCCAAGATGTACCGCGTGGAGGTAGCACGGTCGGGTTTACACCTCTTCGGGGTGCTTTGTTCCGGTGGTTCCCCTCGCCGTCACCTGTGCGTGTGCGTGTGCGTGTGCATGTGCGTGTGCGTGTGTGTGTGTGTGTGTGTCCCCAGACAGTTAAGGCAAGATGGGTATACTAAGATTTTGATGAAATTATGTATCTTACAAAAGCTTGTGCTCAAAGTGATTGCCATGAACTTCTTGCCAATATCCCAAGCGATTATAAAAAGCCGATACGACTTTTTTAATCATATCTGGTTCTATAGCCGCGATCTCATCCCGTATTCGTTGTTTTACTTCCTCAATATTCACCGGTTTCGTTCGATACACTCTATCTTTGAGATAACCCCATAGAAAATAGTCAAGGGGCGTAAGATCCGGAGATCTTGGTGGCCATTCTATTACACCCCTTCGACCTATCCACCGTTCTGCGAATACATCACTCAAATAATTGCGAACATCTGTTGCATAATGGGGTGCTGCACCATCTTGCTGAAACCAAGTCTGATCGAAATCCTCGCCTACAATAACCTGAATAGCAGGGATGATGTCGTCCCTCAACATATCGTGGTATTTTTGACCAGTAAGGGTACCCTCGATGAAGAAGGGCCCAACTACCGCATTGTTTATAATACCTGCCCATACGTTTACTTTTTCAGGATATTGAGTAGAACGACTATCGACCATCCAATTAGGATTGGTTTCACTCCAATAAGACATGTTATGTCTATTGATTGCCCCATTTAAGAAGAATGTAGCTTCATCAGAAAATACGATGCGATTCAAGAAACCGGCATCAGCATCTATTCGATTCATCATTAATTCCGCAAACTGTAGGCGTCTATCAGGATCGTCTTCATTCAATTGTTGTACGAGTCTAACTTTGTATGGGTGAAATTTTAAGTTTTTAGTTAAGATCCGTTGTACTGTACCGTAACATAAGTCGTGCTGCTGTTTAACTTTCCTGATGGATGTATGAGGATCTTCCGTTATTGACAGCGCGACATTCAACTCATTTTCTTCAGTTGATGCTGTTACTGGACGACCTGCTCTTGGGAGATCCTTCACACTACCGTGAACTTCAAAACGATTTATTGTTCTGCTAACAGTAGATTTAGAAATCGGTTCTCGTCCCTCTCTAAATGATGCGTTAAATAAGGTTCGCACTTTCCGAATCCGTGAAAAAAAATAGCAGTTTCCATTAAAAAAAAAACAAACTTGTCCTTGAAATAACCTTGAAGGTTATGTTCAAGGTCAAATTCTGTGCTACCATTAAATAGCCCGGGAAAAATCCTTAAACTTTTGTCTGAAACAATTTCCAAAGAAATGCACACCCTCTGAGATATTTCGCCGTCACGGGAGTTTTAAGTTTCACCTTGAAATGACCTTGCCGAAAAAAACGGCCATAGCATATTCGGACGTAAAATTTTGTGCTCTTTCCGAATCCGTGAAAAAAAATAGGGGTTCCTATTTAAAAAAATTAACTTGACCTTGAAATAACCTTCAAGGTCATGTTCAAGGTCAAATTCAATATCGCCATTAAATAGCCAGGGAAAAATCCTGAAACTTTTGTCTGAAACATTTTCCTCGAAAATGCACTCCCGCCGAGATATTTTGCTGTTCCGGGACTTTTGGATCACCCTGTATGTATATAAATGGAAATTATGTAAATAGATAAATGTCAGGAATGTGAGTATAAATAAGAAAGTAATGTATGTAATAAGTTTGTAAACAAAGGAAGTCTGTGTAATACCGTAATGTGATCACTAATAAATACTACTACATTTATATATTTCTATTTTTGTTATATTCATGCTGAATACCTCGAACGCAGAATTTTTTAAGAAAACTAAAGAAAATATGTATTTAAGCAGAGAATATTGTTATAATATATCCATCGATTAACAAATCCATATGTATATGTAAATAAAAAATTACCAGAGCGGTTTGGCAAACTTTTATCAGTTGAAAACTCTGCAGCTTGTACCACATGACATCGAATGGTGCAATTTGATTGGCCGATATTTGAGTATAACGAGAAAATAACGAGTTTAAAAAAATGTTTAAACATAAATGGATTGCAACGAATCAATTTTTCAACCAAAAAGGTTCTTTACAACTCAAGCGACTAAATGTTTACAAATATATTACCTAATCATTGAAATTATTTGGAAAATGTAAAAAATGATAATTTTTTTTAAATAGAGATATTTTTGGTGGGCTTTTAATATGTTTAAGATGAAAATGATTCCTCGATATATATATATATATAAATAACATATAATATATAACATATATATAATATAACATAACTAACTATACATATATAAATATATGATAACCTCGAATTATTCCATTGTAGTTTAAAATGATATAAGGGTCAAAATAGTGTACACTTCATGTGTTTTTTCAAAATTTCTGCTAGTTGTACACTAGCCCCTTATATCGTGTTAAACTATAATAGTATAATTCCAGTTTATCGTTATCATCTTTGAGAAGTCCTAATGAACTCGAGAGGAATAATAGTAAACAATTAAATTAAGTTTTATAATTTATTTAAAATATTCATTGAATTTGTAATTATGTTTCTTCGGTTGACGATCTCCTTATTGGTATGACACAATAGGTAAATAAATAAATAAAACAAAATAAACAGGCGTAACTCGGATATCAATAGCGGCTTAAATATAAATATTGTATATTTAAAATGTAGGACTTACATATTATTGGATTTAATATTGGACAAAAATTATCCCTCCAGCCCTCATCATTAATCCAGGATGTAATTTTATGCTCTTCATCAGGGCAAACGATTAAAAGAATAATTAATTTTAATTTTGTAAAAACTAATATTTTTCTTTTTTGACATAGATAAAAGCCAGAATTAACATTTAAATAAAAATAAAATAAACAACCGTCGTTCATGACTGCATTATATTTTATAATATTAAAAAATTCAACACAAAAGAAGTTTACAATTTAAGGTGCAAGACGAATGGTGAGCCAATATCCCAGTCCCACTTGTTTATTTATTTCCATTTATATATTTACGTTTTGTATCAAATTAGTCAGCTATCCATCAAACCGACATAAATATTATTATAAATATATTGATTGAAACTTTCAAAACATTAAGATAACAGTTTTTAATTATTTAATAATGTCTACAATTAACATTCTCGGATTAATATATTCTTATTAAGAACGTACGTTCTTCATTTTATGTTTTTTTAACTCGTTTCAACCAAAAACGACAAAATTTATCGATCGTTTTCATCCTCCGTGAGTTTATGAATATCTTTGCGATACTTTTAAGGTAGGGAGGCTACTTGACCTTCGAATGCACAAATTTACAATGTATTTTCTGTGGTTTTATTTTTAATTTATTTTTATTGGTAATATTTTAGTCATACACTCAAAAACGCAAACATCTTAAAATAAAGAAGAATTTCGTTTTTTTATGGATGATATTTTTCCTGACAAAAAGCATTACTTGTTGTCTCGTCAAAAAGTTTTAAAAAATTATACGAAATCGTTTGATTTGAACTAATGATGGCATAGTATTTCGAGAATATGATTGTGTACAACTTCACCGAACGATTTTTAAACATGTCAAAAGCTCACTTAAAATATCTTTAACAAAATATTCTCAATTTTTACATTCTATAAATAATTTCAATAATTAGGTAAAAGATTTGTAAACATTTGGTCGCTTGAGTTTTAAAGAATCTTTTTCTCGAAAAACTAATTCGTTACACATTTATATTGAAACATTTTTTAAAACTCTTTTGCAAGGTCATAAGAACATAATTTGACTCGGTAAAAACGGTTATTTAACAAGTTATTCTTGTACGTTTCTCATTTAGAATAAACTAAATTCTTGGAAGCGTCATATAATATTTTATGCCATTCCAGTGTATCCACTTACATATTATATCCCGGGGAACAACTACCTTAAAAGCTGTATCTGGGACTATAATTATGAAGAATAATATAAAACGTCAATTTTTATATATTTAAAATTAGTTATTGCATCCTAGGCAAAGATGTCATTAGCCCTGTAGAAGAGCCCAAAATGACATCCTGGTGCGAAACGCATATTTACAGTACTTGAAATTATAAGCGCTAGAGGGATGATTCTTCTCATTAAATCCAATAGTACGCGAGTCCAAAATTTTGCATAAAAGAAGATTAAGATTTAAGGTTCGAGGCGTGAACTGATATGCGAGTTACGCCTATTTATTTACTTCAATTCCTTTATTTACCTTTGGTATCCATAAACAGATCTAACCGTGACCACGCCTGCAGCTAAGTGTAAATTGAATCGTTCTGAATGTGTTTGATGGCCCTTAGAAGGGCCGATTATTACCGTCATTATTACCTTCTGCAGATTTTTTGTTCGGACCGCTTCCTATAGCACGGTACAATTTGTGAATCGCTTCCTTCGCCCTCTGCAAATTTCGGCGTTTATTTAAGGCCTTTAAATCCCGTTTCGATAGGAAGGACAAACCTATGTTTCACATCTCTGCACAAATCGTAACAACCGACTATGCCTACCGAGGAGTTTGTTGAGGTTGCAGGTTGGCGTTTTGCCTTGCCATTGTTTCTTGTACCATGGGATGCTGACGGAAATGTTGCCCCCATCGTTCCACTTTGACACGCCCCCTCTCTTTCGGATGCATTTCGAACAGGCTGCCGTCGCATTGAACCCCACAGGAATCATTTCAAGAAGGCCCATGGTTGATGCTCGTAGACTGTGCAGTTTGAGAATGAGCTTTCGTTGCATATGCACTTTTTTCATACCAGATTCGCGTCCAGCCCAGGTGGAAAAGTTTTATAAAAATTGTATAGAATTTTTATAAAGTTGCTATATAAAAACTGTATTAAACTTATATAAAGAAATAGTTCTATAAAATATTTATAAAGTTAGTACATTTTTATAAGCATTTTATAAAATGTTATGAAATTAGAATCTACACTGCTTGGCAAATACCATCTTCTGAAGATATTTCTATAAAAAGAAATTATGAATTAATTAGGAAATAAATCAGCAACAACAATACACATTTCTACAATTTGGAGGAAATATATTTTTTCATAAAATTGAATACAATTTGAATATCAACATACAAATGATGTATTGTTGTTTCTGAATTCAAATAGAAAAGAATGAATTGAAAATAGGATATCGTATAGTCAACGGGTGTGGAAATATCCTGGAGGTGGTTTTGCATTTGGCGATATGCTCAGAGACCCGGCGCTGTCGATGAATTAAGAAGTCAGCTGAAATAATCCATTAAAATGCAATAATACCAAATGTTGGTGGATACTGACATCAAACAATTCGTCAATCATTCCTAAACTTCCATTTCTGCAAAATTCTGGACCCTGAAAAACAGCGAACACAATTAAGAAACAAATATTTATTATAATTTTTAGGTTACATACAGTGCGATGTATCTTCATTACAGTTTAGAAGTTCAAAAGAAACTATCAAAAACAAAAACAGGATGTACATAACACGGTTACCAAAAAAATATACACTGTGTTGTATCAAGATTTACCCCAAAAGCGATTCTATACAAAATGTATACAAATAGTATAAAAACTGTAAACAGCTTGAATCTTTTGATAGAGTATACACATTCTGCACAGGTTTTATATATAATTCTTATACTATATAGAGCTAGTTTTTGCGAGAATCAATTGGTCATAATTTTTATTAAAAACAAAGTTGGACACGTATAAGTAGAAGAGGAAGCAAATGAGAAAATGTCGAAATCGTTGGAGAAGATCGGAAAATATATATATTTTTGTTATATTCATGCTGAATACCTCGAACGCAGAATTTATGAGGACACCCCCCCCCCCCAAGTAAAAAAATTTATTACAAATTGTATAATAAAAATATACAATTTATTTTATCAAGATTTACCCCAAAAGTGATTTTACACAATTTGTATATAAAATGTATCAAGTTGGAACAATATTTTATATAATGAGAAACCTTAATTTTTTTTTCACTTTTTGTAGAATTTAGTTAAGACTATCAAAAAATGCTAGGATGACTTAAAATTTCAATTCGGAAATAGAAATATTAAAACAAGGAAATTACAGTGGACCAATGCAAAAACCCTGAAGATTTCCAATTTCGCTGAAATTTCTGCGACGCGACAACAACACGGAGATACAAATACACACAGAAAACTTTTTAAAAAGCTATCAGGAAAAACAATTTGTAACACTTTTCGATGCTTGGTCCTCCGGCAATTGCATAACACATGAATCTTTCTTTCACCCAAGAAATCACCAAACTATCCGCAATTAGGAAATTCATCAGCTGAAATTTTATTTGGAGGTTCGAGCGTAACTGAAAAAAAAATTCGCTCATTTTAAAAATCAACAAACCATAGAAACCACGTTACCAAGCACAGATTTGAACGAAACAATTATCCCGAAATTTTGTGACAGTCTCGATTGAACCTCAAAAATATGTACACATTAAAAAGTTCTAAGAAAACGCAAAATCATCATAGTTAATAAATAAAAATAAAACTTTTGATGTATATCCTTCCGCTGTAATATTCATATTTTTCTGCATCAAGAATTTTGTTTGGTGACTTCATGGACGATGGGAGGAAGTTGGTGTAGGATCAGCGATAAAAAAAATGCTCCAAATTGATTTCTATATTGTTTGGGAAATTTGCAATGAAGTTTTTTGTGTTAGTATCTCCATGCCGTTGTGTTAAAAAAAAAGGCAGCAAAATTCCGAATCATATTCGGGATTTCTGCATCGATATCGGGATTTCTGCATCGATACAACGTATCGTGAATTTTTGTTTGGGAAATGGGGGATTTAGTTGGACTGCATATGGCGCAAGTGCAATAAATAAATAGAAAGCACCCCTGTCCCCGGGGGAAGGGGGTATGAATGATGAGAAAGCCGTCGTTCTCCTATTTCTAAGGCAGACGTCAACCGAACAATTAACTCGGGCAAGAAATGTCACGCACAATATAAACCTGCTTAATCACTACGAGATTGCTGATTTTTCGTCCCGGGCCCGCTCACGGACTCGTCAGTGGGGCTACGAGAAGCGGGCCCTGCCCCAGACATCGCATGCAAATATATGTAAATATATAACCGACATATGAATTAAATGCATATATTAATTAACAATAATCAACCGACTAATTGTTCCCGAAATCCATGTACATAAATTATTACTTACTCACAGACAAGCCCGAACAGCGTCCCGGGGTCCACAGTCAGCCGTCCGCACTTCCCGCAGTCTTGGCCCAAGCACTGTCACGCACGCTCGAGATCTGATCGCTTAGGATCTATCTCGATAAACTGATTAGAATTGCCCTCAACGGGCTTATTTATATGTTCCAGGTAGTCTCCCTTTGGGCCAAGACCTCGGGAAAATCCAACCAAACACAATTAGAAACGGCGACACAGTCATATGTACTCCCTTCTCACATGTATGGGTGTTCAACCTGTAAGGGGGGGGGGGGCTCCTAACCACCCCAAGCAAATTATTTTCAATATACAATTTACTTTATAACCTTGTTTCCATATTATGCCAGATTCAACTTGTAATCCGAGAAAATGCTCAATAAAAAAAGAGCTCCAAATTGATAACCGACTCGACTTTTCCAACAATTCTTTAACATTCGTTTTAGACGTACAAAATTTTAACGACAAATTAAAGAGTTTTACGGAATAATAGCATTTTTCGCGATACGCCCTTCTTCCGTAAAATTCATATTTTTAAACTGCTTATCAAAATATATAAGTCCTGAAAGTTTGAGGATGATATCACTGAAATTGGCTATAAAAGTATCGATTTAACCAAAAAAGGCATATCTCGAGAAACGCCCTTTTTCCGTCATTAACAATGCAATATATATTAATTTTAAAATTGTTTTTGTTTCTGCTTCGTTTGCATTAGACTCTGAATAACAAAAAAAGATCCGAATATCAATAATGGTATTTATAGATAGCAAACCATAATTGCTCAGATACTAAGAAGTATAATATTTTTTGTTACTCTATTGTCTATTTCAAATATATACTCTTTATAAGTTGATAAAACTTTGTCACACAATTCAAAATATAATTTAATAAGTCTGTACTTGTTGTTTCTTAATTTCTTTGTCGAATGACCCTGTTTTACGTAAAAAGGGCGTATGAAATAGATTTTTAACCGGGTCCTATTAGTGTACTATGTTGAAATGGTCAAGTATATCTAGCATATTTGTATTCTATCATGTTGAAAATATGTAGAACATCATGTTCCACGGCTCATCTACGCTATTTTGGCCGATTCCAGAACTAAATAAAACTTTAAACGCGTATATATCTCAAATCAGTGATTTTCGAGATACGCCCTTATTCCGTAAAACTCTTCAATTTCACATTTCTTAATAAATTGAAATACTTTTTAATATATTATATTATAGGAAATTGTAAAAGGAACTTCACAACAGAAAAATGGAAATCAGTCATTCCTTACGCTGAGTATTCGAGTTTGCTGTAAGAGCTACGAAGAGGCCTAAATAATTAACTTTTTAATGCAAATTCATTATTGATTAATTGTTTGAGACCTAAATGTTTTAATGTGATAATAATAAAACTTTCATTGAAAGAGCTAGTACATTTTAGTCATTGGATTATGTTTGTGCATGTTTTGACACTACATATATCCCACAGTTCGAGGTTATGTTTATTCTGAGGAAAAGGCCTCATCTTTAAAAAGACGTATTTTAGATATGCCCTAGTCAAAATGTTTATTAGGGTGAAGATGAAGGTACATACAAGTACTACATACCATAATACATATTTAGTTACTTTGGATATGTGCGTTAATTTACGAAATATAACTATATCGTTAGAATTATTAGCGTTTTTAACGATATCGAACCTTCATAGCCGCATTCTTATGGAGAGCCGAAAAACGAGTGAAGTCGAAGAAATATCCAAAGCGGAAATTCGAACCATTGTAATATACAAGATTACAATTCAGAATTAATGCACTTTGAGAATGAATCAAGACGGCTTCTTGCAATGCCGCTACCCTGTTGCGATGCTCGTCTACAGGCAAACAACTTTGAGACGAACGATAGTTTAACATATAACAAAAAATATATTTAACAAAAATTAATCATACAAATTTATTTAACATTTATCAAACGGAGACGTTTGGCGCGATTATGCCGTTTTGCGTTTTTTCTGCAACGTGATCTAGCTAGCACATCCTGCTCGGTACAGTCTATTTTTATGACTAGATCAGGCGGAATTGGTTTTTTAACTAAGACTGATCCGCATATCTTTTGAAGGTCAGATGAGGTCGCTTCAAATTTTCGGAATTGACTATCAAAACGAGGATCGGTAATCGTCAAGACGGAATGAAATGGTGCTTGCTATTTTCGGACAGATTCAACCGACTACAATTTCCAACGGTTCGGAATGACGACTATAGATTAAAAAACCGGAGTTATGAATAAAATCGCAGGTTTCACATGTGGAATTTGTTATAGCATTCTTTAAATGTGATGAATGCGAATCTATTGAATCAAAATACCGGACGAGATTTTCGTACTTCTGCTCGTAACCGGACATTTTCGCGTATCCGCGCCACATTCAATGAATTATCCCGAGATGCAACCGACAACATTAACTAAAAAATACTGATGTATAAAAAATAAAAAAAATGAATTAAGTTATACGCGAAGCACTGACTCTAATAAGCCTTGCCCAGCGGGCGGCTTAAGTTATAAAAACGTGTAGCAGCGAGCCAGCCAACAGGCGGCAACAGTACGCAGAACTTGAAGAACCGGTTGCCTACCACACGGGTGGCAATTACCGATTGTAGCAGACCTCCTTTGATTTATGTAGCCCTGTAACAGCACCTAACAGGCGGTACGTAATCCGTGCTGTAGAAATCGATCGAAGTGAGGAGACTGCACTCAACTGGACTTGAGAAGATGCGTCGGAAGCTGTAAAAAAAAGTTATATAAGGTAGCCCTGATAAGGACTGAAAAAGGATGAATAAGTTAGTCCCAAGTCGGATCCTAGACTGTGTTTCAATTCCAGCTCCAGATGATGCTGCTGAAGAGCAAAGACTAATATAAGGATGCTGCAGTAACTGTCCAATCCTTGTTAGTTTTCCGAATCCAAAACAATGTTGTCCTGGCGTATGTAGCCTACACTGTAAAAAATACGAATGAATTTTACAAACTCATTGTAATTTTCATTTTATATAAATTTGGTAACATTCCTACGTGTGAAATAGTGTTTTTACTATTTGAGGTTAGGATTTTTACAATATTTTTGTAAATTTACCAGACGACACTGTGGATTTACTACATCAAGCATAGGGAAAGTACAACACGTTGTAATTTGACAATGCTACGCATTGGTAATATTTGAGCCCACGTCAAACGTGGTAATTTTACCGTTCAATGGGGAAAAGCGACAAAATTTGTAAAAATGCAATGCCCAACAAGAAAATTTACAACATTAAAAGTGAAATTTACCATACTGAACATTGGTAATTTACCATGTTGAACGTGGGTAATATTTGAGCCCACGTTCAACGTGGTAAAATTCATTTCTATTTTTTACAGTGTACTTCTTTTGACTTATTCGTGACCAGGAAGATGTCGACGAATATATTATAGTGATCGAAAAGAACATTAGAGTGACTAGGCCATTGGAAAGATCGCTTATTTATACCCTGTACTATTCGTATTGTACTTATTTTTGGGTCTATTTGATTGGCCAAAAGTTCGAAAGAGGGTTTAACATGCCTCATACCTTAATTTACTAAAAAGAACAAAATTCGACTTTTTTAGCTTAAAAAACGCATTCTTATCTCTTCATATTAGAAGGATAAAACTTAGACTTAAGATAATTAATTTTTAACGATAAAAAAATGTTCTATTATATTACAGTTGAGATCTCCTAATATATGAATTTTTATGATATCTTACAGATTCTATAAAAATTCCTCGTACCAAAGATGCATAGTTTCTCGTGCCTCTGTTGCAGGCCAAAAAAATTAAATATTAATATAATATGTTATAAAACAAGTATTCGTAATTTATCAAATAGTTTTGGGCTTATATTGCTCTCGAATAAATTTTACGAGGTCCCATAGCATAATATTATGGTGTGTCGGTTGCACTCAATTGAACTCGGTTCTTATCTCGCCGATCTCGCTAAAAAATATCAAATTAATTTCTTAAATGCTCTAGTAACGAAAAAATTAATTTGAAACATTTAAATAATCGGATTCTCCTTATTTCCGGAAAATACTCGGAAGGGCATTTAAATATTTATTTTTCTGGTTCAAATTTAAATTATTAAATGTGTAATATTTCTGCCACTTTAATTCACTACGTTTTCCGGATACTAGTGGATTATAATAATTCGGAATTGAAAATTGATTTCGAGTGACAAATTCCTGCCACTTCTATTACTTATATTTTCCCGATATATTATAATAACAGTTCTCGGCTTCCGTGCGTATTTTTTAAAGGGGCGGTATCCGCCACACATACATATGTATGAACATGTATCATATTCATATGTACTTCTAGCAATAAACATATTCTTTGTTATTACAAATAATTACCTATTTTAACTTCTATTAACCCTGTTGCTAAAAGAATAATATTATCTTTATCATAACAGTACTTTTTTATTATTATATGTGTAATATCTATTCTTTGTGTTGTATTTTCATTACTTGTAGTATATTTCCTTTTATTTTCCTAAACCATATAAGTGTCAATATTAATGCAAAGAGGTACGACATAATAAGATTAATTTATTTTAACAAGGCCGAATTGACGGCGGCACTTCAAATAGAATCAGAGCTATCTGTTTCCGTTGACACGAACTGTAGTCATTTATCAAGATAATATATTCTTTTTTATATTGGGTAGGAACAAAATACCCTAGTAATTATTTAACTCGTTACAAAAATAGTTTCATCGTTCACTCATTCGCACTCCCACCATAAAGATACATAAATCCCAGCACACAAAATTAAAGTCGGAGACATGCAAAGTCAAATCACAGTCCACGTACCCTGAAGATGATGCGAAGACTTCCTTTTTATTTTCTTAACTGATTATCGTTCTTGCCAAATTTGTACGCGTCGTAGCTTTCTCCCTTTGCATTCAAATAGAGGACAATCCTGGAAACTCGAGCCCAGTGCTTCAGTGGAAACGATTGTGATTCTGTTGAATTTGCCGTCAGCAAATTGAATCAAATCTGAATGATACACCAGGTTGTCATACAACGCCACGAACTTGCCTGCTCAAATACCAGTTGTCGGTCTGATTTGACACACCCCGATTGTTCTGGGACGATTCTGTCCAAACACGTGGCATCCCACACTTTCACGGATTTCTCCGATTTTTCAGCCCAAAATAACGTGGACAAGGCTATAATAAATGCGTACATACCAAATAATTCAAAATGCCTATTTGGCATGGAAAAATATCACGTTACTGGGACGAAACTCACCCCGATTGGGACTTGTCCCGCTTCAACGTAGCTTCCTGGACATCCAGGACTTCGTCTTCACTCGCGACAATGTGAATCCGGCCATGCACCGATTCAAACAGAACACCTTTTTGACCCACGAGACATGAATTGGCGATAACCGGAACTTTGCGAATCAATACGAATCAATCTAATGATCGACGGACCACGCGCTAAACGGGGGACTCGCACAGTTCATTTTGAACGTCGCGCGAATAGTCCCATCGAATTTTAACATTTTACAAATTTCTCCCTTTGTCTCAGCGCGTGAAATTTAAATCATCAAACAGATCCCTACATATGAATCAAGAAAGGTAAGTAGAATAATGAATTTCCCTATTATTGTAGTAAGGTTTTCCTTGCTACTTTAACAAGGATCGATTAGTTGGCGCTGTATTCAATAAGGTAACCTTATTTAATCCTTGCACACGGGTATTAAATCGTAATTTACGAGACAATGTAGATGCAAAAAACATTGAATTATCTTGTGCGGTAATTGTATGCTACTGCTATTTACTGCGATTTGTTCCCCATATTTGAAAGAAGTTTTTCGTGTAGATTTCAGACCAAAAGTTTCAAAATTAAAAAAGATATTTGAATGTTAAGAAAAAGCGCGGAGCGCCACACCACAGCTGGTCGGTCTGCGCGAGAGCCGCATGCTGTAAAGATTATGTGTTAATTTTTATACAGGGTGAATTCCTAACGGCGGAACATAGGGCATCCCATGTTATTCCGCTTAGCCAATGGCGTTGGAGGATCACTGTGAAATCCGACTACGTCGACCAATCGCATGCGTCGATGCGTTATGTTAAAAAATATCAAAACAAACAGAATAAGTATAATTCCAAAAGTTATTATATTTTCGTAATTTTTCGTTTCCATGCAAAATGACTGACAAAATGAATTATTTGTTAAAATTCAAAGGAAAAACTTGCGATTACATATCACAGCTAATTTTTAATCGCATGAAAAATTTGGCGAACAGTTTACGAAATACATTAAAGTTTTTCCGTTGACTATTATCATATAATTCATTTTGTCAGTCATTTTGCATGCAAATGTAATATTACGAAATGAAAATAACTTTTGGAAGAATGCTTACATATTCTGTTTGTTTTAACATTTGACTCCCTAACGCAGCGACGTATCTGATTGGCTGAAGTAGTCGGACCTCACAGTAATCCTCGATCGCTATTGGCTGAGCGGAATAACATGGAATGCCCTATGTTCCGCCCTTAGGAATTCACCCCGTCCATTACTAAAAAACGTCACCTCGGCAACAAAATTACCCTATAGTTTTTCATCAAATTTCGACGTTTCGCCCCCCCCCCCCCCCCCACCCCGGGGTATACAGTGTACGGATTTTGAAAAGCACGCAAAAAAATCTTATTCCGAATTTAGACACCACAAACAATAAAGAATAAATTGACATACTGCACTAAACCGGTAAATTGTGGGGAATAAATCCAATCGATGATTTACCATTTTTACAGGTCTGTTTTATGTCCTCGATACTAGTATCCGGGTGCACTACACATAAGTAATCATGGAAGCGGTTCGGGGTACATTTATTATGCATCGGTGGATATTAATTTGCATGTAGTGATGATGACCTTCTCAATCGAGGTGGGGCTTTGCAATTAGTATGGCTCGTCCGTGGGATCAAACACGCGCACATCGTAGTCGAAAAGGATAGGACGTCTCCAAAATCCTCAAAAATAGGTACAGCACGTATTCGTGAAGCACTAACCAAATACTCACTGAAACAAATTGGTGATGTAAACACCAAATTGACCAAGTTGCCCTTGGAATCGTCTTTCGAAAAATGTGACTAGCACTCTCGAAGAACATCACAGTAAGCAATACCAACTACCAATGGAATTGACTGCATTTGAATTTGCTAATCACAATTAAATTAATTATATTCCAAATGAAACGAAATCAACACAACTCACCTCACTCGGACTGAAAATTTCACTCTCCAGCTCCAAGATCGCAACTTTTTCCGATCGCCACGGAAATCGCGTCGGAACAGAAAAAACTTCCGTCCGATATAAGATATTTATCATTTTCCTTCCCAGATATTGCGAAAATTATATCATTATAATGGCAGCTAATGTCATAGACAATGAAACAAATTTCCTACACAGAGAGAAAAAAATTGTTAATGGAACCACGAAAAAATAGTAAAATCGATTTTAACCTCTTAAGTAGTAGAATTAACTATATGTAAGGTTAGAGTCGATATTTGAGGTTATGTACGAACCATTTAACCATCGGAAAATAGTAAATGGAATAATTTTATTGTACCGGTTACCATGGAAATAGTTAATGCAACAACTTTTCTTATTTACGCGTTTTACTATTACAAAAAGGTTCCGTTAACTATTTCTTTTCTCTCTGTGTACGTGCTGTAATGTAAGCGAGGCCACTGGTACTAGTTCTGTGGAATAAAAAAATTCTTGTTAAAAACCACGTTTTTATAAATGGACTAAAAAGGATAAAATAATTTTTCCCATCCTCACAGGTCACTAATACCATGCCGAAATAAATACGCAATAATTTTTCATTTTATTAGGAAATAAAATATTTGTAAGACTTGAAATGGAAAACGTGTTGCGCAATAGAGGTAACAGAAATGACTCCTGCCTCCTCGACGAACAATAACAAATGAGGAACTTATGCTTAAATGAACAATATGACACGCTAGTTTAGACATACTAGTAATTTCTGTTACCTCTATTGCGCCTCACGTTTTCCATTTTAAGTCTCACAAATATTTTATTTCATAATAAAATCAAAAATTATTGCGTATTTATTTCGGCATGGATTAGTAACCTGTGTGGATGGGAAAAATTATTTTATGTAAACTTTACGCACTCGATTATACTTTACGCACCGAAAAGACGTACGTAAACAATATTTCGGCACACGTGTGTATGTGTAAAGTTCTTTACACATACGCACTTGTATCGAAAAGTACTATTATCCTTTTTAGTCCATTTATAAAAACGTGGTTTTTAAAAAGATTTTTTTATTTATTAATTATTTGTTTTTACAACAAATTCGTATATTATATAAGTATCCTCAGTCGGTATAATTTTGATACATTTCTCTTATATTCATCTCTCGCACACAATCGCACTAAATAAAAATGATAAAATTGACAACTAAAAGTCTCTCTGGATATCAATGACATAACATCGGCGTATTGACTAAAACCTATGAAGACCAGTAATACAACAACATCGACGTCTCACCAACCAAATTGTCTTCTCTACGCTTGAGATCCGCGTCCATTGCAGAAGCCCCGTACTCTGGTGTACACCGTGATTGACTCCACCTTGACTAAATAACTGATTCACATAAACGAAAATTTACTACCTGTGACAATAGAACTTTTGAGATGAGCCAAAGCTGCTGTAAGAGGAGCTCATGCAATGTCATTGTACACTACCGTGCAGCGAATGGAGAACCCGCATACGAAATTGTCACTCAAGATGACCTCGCTCAGATCTCGTTGTGAGAAAACACGCCTGACTGCGACCCTATTCTTAAATTTTTTACTTTACCTGTGCCTGTCATTTTTAATTATAATAATATTAAGCTTTGTCATATTAATGTGCAACCATCTTCCGCCAATAAGTTACAAGTATCCACTGATTTTTCTTTAACTAATTTCTTGCATGTTATTCTGATGATCGGAACCTGGTTCAACACATCTGATCTAGATAATCAGTTTCACTTCAAAAATTATGTGCTATTAAGAAATGACAGACAGGAGAAACGTGGTGGTGGAGTTGCTGCATATTCACCAGATTTGGGGGTCGTTTTCGTTCACGCTTTTACATTTTCCGGGCATATTAATCATTATACTTTAACCCTCCTGAGCATGAGTTTTTCTTTTCCCATATGGAAACCATGTAGTTTGGACGAGTATACTCGCCCTTGAGCACACGAGGTTTAAAGACACTAACAAGTAACACTACCCAAGTGACAGACACCGATTTTTGTGAAATTTGGATATGTTGTAGTACATAGAATAAGAGATACGTATTTTTTTATCGGCGGAAAAACATTTTTAGGGGTGAAACAGCCCCCTCAAAATATGGGGTAAAATAGAAAGATTGCGATATGTTTAAGACTAGTGAAGCGAATTGAATGATATAGTATAGTTCGATAACAAACGAAAATCAGGCTAGCAATGTAGGGTGGGGTGGGGGGGGTGAAAATTAGGGGCAAACTCTCAGTTTGTTATAGAACTATACTGTTACACTGAAAATCATTCAAGTCGCTTCACTAGTCTTAAAGATATCGCAATTTTTCTATTTTACCTCCAGTTTAAGGAGACTGTTTCACCCCCTAAAAACGTTTTACCGCCGATAAAAAAAATACGTATCTTAGTTTTCCATGTACTACAACATATCCAAATTTCATAAATATCGGCGTCTATCACTTGGGTAGTGTTACTAGTAAGAATATCGGTTTCTTTTTCAATTATATTTCAATTCGCCTTAGGCTTTTGTAAACTTTTATATTTTTATATTTAAATTTCCTTTTTATTTCTCGATCCTCAGAATTGTATTGTTTATTTGTTTGTAAAGGCATTTTGGCGGTTTAATTCACTAAATAAATAAATAAAATAAATAAATAAGATGTATTATTTTTCTGACCGTGCGGGACCTCAATATAAGAACAAGACCGTCGCTAAGTTAAGTTACCACCCAATCGGTTTTCGAGTGCGGCTGAATCGCATTTTTTGCCACTTCTCATTGCAAAAATGCTTGCGATGACATTGGCGAAACAATAAACAGATATACAAGGCATGAATGTTGAAGGCGTTCCAATAATGAACCTATAATTACAGCAAAAGGGCTATTTAATTTCATTCACGAGCGGTTTGATACAATTCAATTTGTTTACTGTTTGAATGACGATCACCACAAAGAACAGAAACTTAAAAAAAAAAAGATTTTCGTAGTCTAAGCCTAGTAAAGGTACCCTCGTTTTTCATTCTTTTATACCGATAGATGAAAGAACAATGGGATGTACAACTGTAACTTGTTTATAGATGATTTGCCCTTCCAACTATTTTCATTAATATGAAAAAATAAATGTAGTTTTTTCTCAAGCGTTTGTATCTTTGTTATTATGACTGTACAAAAAATATATAGACACAAAAGTTACATCAAATATATTTCTGAAAAATCTCTCAGAAGTGAAAATTAAAAGTTATATAATACATTGTATATTTAGAAAACAATTTTTTTTTTTCAAAGAAATGCATAGATTTTCAGCTTAGCTATTAATGCTGATGGATATTGCAGGTTCGCCTTCATTGATTTTTAATCTTAACCCGCTGTTTGTTTCATATAAATGCAGCAGATGAGGCATGATACGACTATTCAATTTCAATACAGAAGTAGAAATTTGAATAATTTTCATTCCAGTTCGAAATCCGAAACCACGAGCACCAGGTAAAGAAAACTTGTTGATGTACGCTTTTTAAGACGCCAATATTTTTAATACGGCAGAGTTGTTAAAACGATAAAAATTAATAAAATTAATCTTTTTATTAATTTTTATACATAAAAGTGTTTCTTTTTATTAATTTTATATGTTCATTTTTTAGGTTTTTCTACCAACATGTGTGTTTGTCGGTAATATAGTAAACCTGTTTACCTTCAACCTAGGTATTGGGTTCGGTATCTAACGGCTGGGATCGATACATCAGGTTTTTTTCTCTACGTCTAGTCAAGTGTGTTACCTAGCTGGTGAAGCAATTATATTTTATATATATAATTTTCGTACCACTTCCCCTACGATTTTTACTTACTTTTTACCCCATGGGTTTTTACACTTATCCTCAAATCCACACGTAATTTTGTTTGAAATCGTAATAAAAGCATACAACAAAAAATTTGGTCACAATTGATGCAAAAGTGACGGAGGAGATGCATTTTTTAGATGTTTTACGATCGATTTTTAATAAAATCAACCAC
The DNA here is from genome assembly GCA_030407085.1 of Trichopria drosophilae. Lineage (NCBI taxonomy): Eukaryota > Metazoa > Arthropoda > Insecta > Hymenoptera > Diapriidae > Trichopria > Trichopria drosophilae. The sequence goes on along the minus strand of CM059583.1, from coordinate 187,615,201 downwards.
TTTTTGATTACAAGAACTATTTATTATACGATAAATCCCAAATTGATGTTTATTGAAACATAAGGAATAAATTTATATTATATTTCTATATATCTTTTTATTAAAAATTATTTTATTAATTTTTTCAATTTTTTGGAATTTTGTAGTTTTTACATTTTGTTTTTCATTTTGAGAACATCTTTTTAGAGCATTTCTACTCCGTACATAGTTCTTCCTTTTTTTCATACTTCTAGACTTCTTATACCATGTTTAGCAAGGCTATGGCACGCCGTTTTTTAACTTTTGATTAGATTGTGATATATGATTATATTTATATAAAAAATAATCGCAGGATAAATTTTTGCCTTATACGCCGAAATGAAGAAGTGGGACTATTTACGGCATTTTATGTCCGTACATTTATGCAAAACGATAGGACTATCTGCGGAGCAGGAATGTTGTGAAAGATATTTTATTAATGAAAAAAATGTAAACAAAATTGAACAAAATTACAAAAATTTTGTTAATAAAAAAACATAGAAATATAAAATACATTTATTTTTTACGTTTCACTGAACATTTCTTTGAAATTTATTATACAGATGTTGGAGCCAATAAGGGGTTGATTTTAATATGATAAAATCATAATATATCTAAAAAGATATTCTCAAAATGGAAATAAATCGAGTAAAAAAATAAATTTTTTAATTGAATAGAAAACTTTTTTTTTATTAAAAGAATATAGGAATTTGATATAAATGTATTTGTTATGTTTCGATGAACATTAATTTGGAATTTATTTTAATTAATTTGGATATTATTACTTTGATGAATTGTTATTGAATTAAATGCAATGAATGGTCGACCGGTACATTTGAAGTACGCGCAACATGCAAGAATTGTGATCCTGATTTTGAAAATTAGTGAATGACAAATGTGAAAACGTGTTGTGTTCTTTTTGTCAGCGGAGGCTTCAAAGTAAATAAATTTTTATTTTGGTTGATCGAGTTCAAATGGTAAGATTGTCTGAATCTTCATATAATGCTGTGACGCTAACATCTGGGGTTCCTCAAGGCTCTCACCTTGGTCCCATATTATTCACCCTTTTTATTAATGACCTGCCAGGTTGCATTCGATCAGCTGGATGTTTAATTTATGCAGATGACGCTAAATTATTTTTTAAAGCTAACACTGTTTTGGATTGCTCGAAACTTCCAGTGGATATCGATAATCTGGTGAATTGGTCAATCGAGAATGACTTATCTCTTAATTTGCATAAATGTAATGTAATGACGTTTCACAGAAAAAGATCGTTTATTAAATTTAACTATTTACTTAATAATATTCCGTTAGCCAGAGTGGACTCTGCCTCTGATTTAGGTGCTCTTTTCGATAACTCACTGTCTTTCTCCGGTCATTTGAATAATATTATTGATAAAGCATTGCGTTTATTAGGTTTTATTAAAAGGGTCACATATGATTTTCGTAACCCAGAAACAATTTGATATTTATACAAAATGTTAGTATTACCTGTTCTTACGTATGCTTCGGTTATTTGGTCCCCGTTTATTCGCACCATGTTTAATCAGATTGAGACAGTTCAGCATAGAATTTTAAGATATGTGTCATTTAAAACCTGCGAACACATGAGTTTCCTGGATCACAATTACGAGCCAATTATGCATAAATTTGATTTATTGTCCATTCGACGACTTCATGCTTATTATGATCATCTCCTGGTTTTTAAAATTACCCATGGTTGGCTGGATTGTGCTGACGTTAGTAATTTATTTTCGCATCGCCAAATTTATTATAACTTTCGTGCTCCGCGAGTTTTACAAGACTTCTACAATTTATCAAATTACTGTTTTCATTTGCCTTTCGATCGTATGCGCGGCTCATGGAATTGTGTTCCAGCCGACATTAGGAACTCTGATTCTATAATAGGGTCATTTAAAACATTGATACGTTATTTTGTGCAACATGCCGTCTAACACAAACAATTTTGCGCTTATCCAAGTCTTATTTTGTATTCATATGTAATTTTTTATTATTATTATGTTTTTATATGTACTGGTAGACAAACGATTTATTTCATATCTGTATAAAGGGCATTTTGCCTGTTTAAGTGGTAATAAATAAATAAATAAATAAATTTTCTTATTATTTGTGGTGGTTTTCCTTCATATTTTTCCAATTTTACCAGATTTTTTAAAGGTGCCACCAGCTGGGAACAAATATTTATTTGTGTCAAAAATCGTCACTTCACTAAATGTATCATAACATTTTTCTTTTACAAGGAATCAATTTAATTCTTTTGCAGGAGTTTGCTAAGGTATTTTTAGCTTCCCACTGATACACATATGTCTGCATAATATGAATGTTGTCAAACATTATTCGTTAAAAACAAAAGGATATCCACAACCGGAGCTTCTTCCCTATAATAAAGAGTTCTTGTAACCAAAAAGTGGTTGATTTTATTAAAAATCGATTATAAACACATAAAAAATACATCTTCTCCGTCAATTTTGGATGAAGTGTAACCAAATTTTTTTGTACGCTTTTTTTACGATTTCAAACAAAATTTCGCATGTATTTGACGATACGTGTCGTAGATCAAAAATAACAAATTCTAACTCAGTTAAACATGTTTTTTTTCTTTTTTCGACTACACCACTTAATTTGTGAAGAAAAATTATGCTCATAACAATTTTTTTCGATTTTTTTTTAATAGCAATTTAATGCAGCTGAAATCTCAACCGTGTCTCCCCTTAATGCCTTCTTTCTGTGGTACAAATGTGTCGATTGTTGCCTAGCTTTAAAATCGTGGCAACAATTAAAAATAATTGATTATGAGAAACCTTACATACCGACTGTATTAGCCGAAAGAACAGATATTAGACACTGTAGGAATTTGCGCACAGCGATACCTATGGCTTATACTAACAAACTAACAGGCCCTTTCACCAGCTAGGTAACACACTTGACTAGACGTAGAGAAAAAAACCTGATGTATCGATCCCAGCCGTTAGATACCGAACCCAATACCCAGGTTGAAGGTAAACAGGTTTACTATATTACCGACAAACACATATGTTGGTAGAAAAACCTAAAAACTGAACATATAAAATTAATAAAAAGAAACACTTTTATGTATAAAAATTAATAAAATTAATCTTTTTATTAATTTGTATACATAAAAGTGTTTCTTTTTATTAGAAAAACCTAAAAACTTAACATATAAAATTAATATTACTATTTCAAACAAAATTACGTGTGGATTTGAGGATAAGTGTAAAAACCCATGGGGTAAAAAGTAAGTAAAAATCGTAGGGGAAGTGGTACGAAAATTATATATATAAAATATAATTGCTTCAAAATTAATTTTGTTTTCTTCAATTATTTTTTATGTTAAACTCTAAGAATTCCTGAACAAAATGCAGTATGGTTCATGAAAATCAATCAATCCTTTCAGAAGATATACATTTTTAAAACATTCACTGCCCTAAACTTGAACCCCTTACAGTATGGCAACCTGTCACTTAAAAGATCTGTAGCTCTACCAAAAATCTTAGATCGATATGTACAAGAATATATGTGAATGCCGACAAAATCGGAACTAAAAATTCTTAAAGTGGCTCCTTTTGCAGAAAATGCCCCGTAGGAATTTGGTAGAGGGAGGGGGTTATATTGATATTTTTTATGATAACGCATATACGCCGGTTAACATTTATTTAATTTGTTTCTTATCGTTCTTAAGAAATCAATAAACGCAATTATCATAGAAAAACGGGTGTTCTGATCAAAATTTTAATGAAATTTTATTAACATTATATAATTTCATATAATTAGTTAAAGTAGGTACTTAAATATTTTACTTCCGATAAGTAAGCGGATAATGCATTTTAACGGTTATTTTCTATTTTTATTTGCCGTTATCTTCGGGGAACGCTTTTACCATCCGGAAACTAATAATAAATGACAATGTACTATAAAATAAGGACGTCACAACTCATTTAAATAAATAACTCTGCAAAATTATCTTGTACTAAAAAAAATATTGATCAATTACCGAACTTTACATTAGAAGTTCTATAATTAGACTAAATATTTCGGTAATTAAAATAAAACTAATTACATTTGACCTTGACACGGTATCAACTTCTAATAACTTAATTCTTTAAGATTTTTAAAATAAGATGATAAAATAAGATTTATACAGAATATCGGTACTGAAATTCAATATTAAATTATGACATAAATACTTGGTCGAAGTTCCAATTAATTGGCAGGTAGACCCGTTGACACAACTATCTTCTGGATTCCGGTAGTAACCACAAAATTCACACTATACTTTCGGCGGTAAGACATTCGCCGTTAATTTTACAATAAAAGTAGAAATTTATTCTGAGACAATTACTATTAAATTACTCAAGAATCAAAGGTAACTCGCGTAAAAAGGTTACAAGTATTTTTCGGCAAAGTTAATCAAATAACGGAAAATTTAAATTAAAAAAAGTATGACCGAACTGGTTCGCATTTGAATAGAGAATGAATAATCGGTAGTGGGGATCGACACCCTCAGGATTCTTCGTGGACGATTCTCTGGTAGATCGGGTCGGCTCGTGATGGTAGCAATCGTTACCGAAATTTACGTCATTGTGACGTTTGAAACGAGCGCACCTTTTGAATGTTCAATATTGGAACGATGTACTTCGTCTTTAGGATATCGAATCTTTTAAGGTGTTAATTAATATTTCCGGACGGAAATACAAAGGACAAATGTCAGGATGATCCTCGACAGCCTCAGATGTTGGATGCTCGTGTAAAATGGAAATATGCCGTTGCTCTCTGACCAAATGAAAATGCCTGGTGAAGATATTGAGTGTGGCACCTCGACTCGTCAACACCTCTCAGACTCTTTCCCGCGCTCTTCCTTATCGACGCTCCGGTAGTTGTAAAAATATAAAAATAGCAATAATAAATAAAAGAAATATACAAGAAACAAATATGTTCAGATCGCCAGAAGGTATTTCGCCAATTACAATGTATCGGTATAATTCCTAATCTAATAAGATTCTGGATTCAAACGATATTTAACGATCATAATATACTCCGGTATTTTGTAACGGTTGGAGTGAAAAGTAACACCGTTACAGCATATTTCCTCATTAAATATGGTCTACACGTTCAGCAAAATATTAAGGTTTTTGGTAAACGCGCAATGCAAATAATTTAAAATAAGTTTAATCTACGACCTATTTTTAAGAGAATCTAATGGTCTTTTCACGTTTTACCAAAGGGAATCAGCTGGAATATCCATGAACTAACTACTATATTTTGATTATTTTTGAGCGACTCTTTGCTGCGTTGAGTACACTAGTAAGTAACGTAACATTTAAACTTCCTATTTTACTTTAGGCGCTAAATAGCAGTATTTTCAAATGAAAAAATTACCGTTCAGCTAAACAAATTACGCACAAAAATTAATGCCTGTTTTGAAAAGAACGGCCAAGATTTATAGATGACCGATAATTGACGCAATTTATATTATTTATGATGCAGGTACTATAATTAACCCGTAATCAGTCATTATGAACCCATTAGCCAACTACTATATATATGGGATCTATCTACCACATAGTATTATTCTCTTGTCGATTGGTCTGATGGTATAACCCCATAATGGTTATCCCGAATGAAGAGAGGATAGGAGTTGGCTTTGAGGCACCTCCATGGGCGCCAAAGTTTGCTGAGGGAAAAGGCAGCGATTGTACGGTGGATCCCGCCATCAGGAAGCGGTTTCTGCAGAAGAGACGGTGGGCGCATTTGCGTGAAAACCCTGTAATCCAGGCGTGGGCAGCCGATGTCAATGCTGTATCTGCCGGGCAAAGGCAGTAACAAGTGCCATTGACTGTTGATGACAGCAATGGCGGTGTCCAAACGGCCCTTTACAGGGCCACAAACTTGTATAACAATGGAAAAACTCATCCATATTTTTTAACAATACACACCAGTCCTCAACTCGAGGAAATTCATTGTTTGACAAAAATGACGATAAAATGTGGCAAACTGGTAATTCTAATCACAAAATATATCAAAATTAACTCAAACGAAAATTTGTTAATAACTTTTTATAATTGATTAGTACCTAGATAGGGATTACAATGCCATATTTAAACATTCTGTATGCCCTATATTTAGTGTACCAATTTACCCAAAAGCATGTCGCTTTATTCCTGCTACCTCTCTCTATATTATGAAACAAAAAATCCTTTGATCAAAGACAAGTCATACGCATAAACTAACAAAAAATCTACATATATATTTCGGTATAATCGATCTTTTGAATAAACGAAAACAGAAACATATTATATGTGCTTTTAAGGGCTCATCCGGGTCTGGAGGTCAAAGAAAGCCTATTTTCGTGAATTTTTTTCAAAGAATATATAACAATTTGACACTTTCCGTTTATTGCATAGTAAAATATAAAGTCAGAATAACAATCTGTGAAAATTTAAATGAAAAATATTTAAAAATCAGCTGTTGAGAGCAGTTTGATTTTGCCCGCATCAAAAACGGTCTCCGTGCGGTAGTTGTATTTTCTCCGTGAATATTCATCTGAAGTAAAAAAAAACCAAAGTTTTTTTTTGTTAGTTTATGCGTATGACTTGCCTTTGATCGAAGGATTTTTTGTTTCATTAAAAACTGAATTTTTTGTAGCATTTTTTATCAAACATGTCATTTTTTGCATAAATCTTGACCGTATTTTGGCTTATAAAATGAGTTGTAATTGAAAATATAAAAAATCCTTCGGTCAACGACAACAAAAACATGTGTGAAAGAAGTGTGGAAACGCGGAAGTCAATCGGTGTAATGGATTTCGAGAAAATCAAACTACCGACTTCAAAAAAGTGGTTTTGAGAAAAACGCGTTTAAGGTTTACAAGAGTAATAAAAGAGAGAAAAGAATTTTTTTTTAACTTACGTCGAATCGTCTATTCCAGGTCCATAAAGGGTCCAAAATTCCTGACACTTTACACTATTATATAAAAAATTATGACAAAAATGAATTTTTGTAATTGTCAAGACCCGGATAAGCCCTTAACCACTTCACTGGTAATGTATCATATGTGTACAAAAAAAAGTGCCACGACTGGTAATGTATCATATATGTACATTTTTATATAACTTCCACAATTTTCAATGAATTTGCACGAAATTTGGTATGCTATAGTTTCTTAGGTCGCTGAATACGAATTTGAGGTCACGGTTTCAAAATTCAATATGGCAGTTCCAATATGGCGGTTACAAGCTATATGCTTTTGAAGCAAATTCTTTTCTGTACGTGGAAAATGACTGAAATTTGTTACTCGGGGGTTTTGGGGTCGATGATTACGAATCTGATCTTATATTTTCAAAATTCAAAATGGCGGATCCAAGATGGCAGACGAATTTTTAAAAATTCATCGGATTTCCTTGAAACTCGTTAGTTGGGGGTTTTTGGGGTCACTGATTACGAATCTGATCTCAGATTTTCTAAATTCAAAATGATATATCCGAGATGGCAAATAGAATGTGTAAAATCAATTTTGACCTTACCTTGGCGGACTCAATTTTGAATATTTTATAAAATGAAAAAATTATGTGGTTGACCTCCACGTTAGTTGGTTAATTATAACGACCCCAGAGTGCACCAGAAGGAGGTAGTGGGAGGATTTTGAACTCCATTTTTTTGTATTTTTTTTTTTATTTTTGTTCTTTTTTGTATTTTTGATCCACTATTTTGAATCTATAAAACAATGCACTCAAATTCATTTGATATCATGTTCAAATAAACGCATTTCTTGTGAAAAGGGATGTTTCAATATTGTTTTATTTCGTCCGCCAGATTGGATCCACCATTTTGAATTTTTAAATTCTGAGATAATATTCGTATTCAGTGACCCCGGAAACCACATATTTAACATTCTCATCGAAAGTTGATAAAGAAATGTGCATACTTTAAACAAAAATTTATGCATCTTGTGGGGGAGTGAACGGGAGGGGGAGGTCAGTTTTTTTTTACGTTAAATGATGTGTTTTATGCAAAAATGGAACTCATGTTTCACAGTTTCTCGATATCTTAAAAACTGGCTCGTACCAGTCTTGGTACTTTTTATTTGAAAACGGCTACGAGTGAAGTGGTTAAGATGTAAAGCAACAGAAAGTAAACACTCGTAATATGCCGGTATTGGGCTATTACCACGCCGGAGTCCTTAATTTCTCCAGATCATAATATATTATTATACGTAATATAGTATTACACGTTTCCCTTTCGTGGCGATAGGAGGAACAAGTGCCTATTGTAAAAAATGTACACCTTTTTTTGTCCCATCCAGGGACTCGGGGAGGAACCCAGGTGGACTCATCAGTAAGGTGACCCTCGGATTCCTACCTTATACGTGTTTAGTGTATAATTTTTTAAATTTTAAATAAACTTAGGAGAGGAGGTATAATGCTAAAGTTATAGAATGTAAGTATACGCATATTTCGATGGTGGTGTTACGAACCGCTTTAATTTTAATACAGTAAATAGACGGTCCGTTTAAATGTCCATGTGTGTTTTGTATGTATTGGATGGTAGCGATCGAGTGTGTTTGATTGTGTGTCTATTATGTACAATCGAACTCAAAATTAAAACGTGCTTTCACCGTTGATGTTAAAGCTGTCACTTTCGCGGAATGAAAAATTCGGTCGTGATCGCGAATATTACCAATTTTCGAATCTGCAACGACCTTCTCTGAACACGGTCACTCTAATTCTAGAAGCGACTTGAGCAGGAGCTCGCCGTTGTAGTTTTTATGTGTTTATTAACAAGGAAAGTTGTAAGTTAATTTAGTTATATTTCATTCTTTTATTTTATTTTTTTTAAACCTGAAAACAACAGCAAGAAAATAAGGTGAGACCTAAATTATATTTTTATTTAATTTATATTACTATTATTCAATGTCCACATCGTCCACATAACAAAAATGGTGTCAGAAGTGAGAATTTGTAATATTTTATTAATGTTTTTGAGTTTGCAGAAATAAAATTGGTTTTGATTAGGGACTTTAAAATCGTTTCATTGTAATTGTATTTCTTAATACTGATAGTTATAATAATTTATATTAGAATTTTTAATTGAATTTAATTACTATATTTGCAATTTTAATTATTGATATTTAAGTTTCATTAAGAAATAATATTGGAAATAATTTATGATATATTTTTAATTCATTTTTATTTCAAGATAATGTGTTAAAGTTTTATAAAAATAATAAAACAATAAATATAATTTAATAGTATATTCATCATTGTAATGTGGTCTAAAAATGTAATTTATTACATGACTTAGCCCCATGTTTGGACCACGTGGTAATGGAATTTTTTATTCAGAAAATGTATTGGATTAATGTTGAGTGTTGTGCGTTACATAAATACGAAATTGAAATTGTGGAGAAAATAATTATGAATTTAATGATAAATTTAAAAAAGGACAAAAAAAAGGACAGGAAATTTTCCCTCGCGTTAATGACGAATATGTCTGTTTGCGGGTCGGCTCTCGGGTGGAGAGGTACAGGACAGAGACAGACAGTACAAGACAGAACTATAGGCAAACACAACACCCACCCAGAGCCAGTCCCCCCTACCCCAATATCAGTACCAACAGCAGATTCGACGGTCTGTGCCTTAGCGAGTACGACGCGGGGCTTATCCCATCTTTATCCGAGATAAGACCCACGACGTACCGACCGCGGATAAGACGCTGACGGTACCGATAACTGCCGACGGGGGCGGCGGTGGCAGCGGTCCCAAATTCGTACCTTCGCCCAGCAAAGTTCCCCGGTTATTCCACACTGGACATAAGCAGAGAAAATTGCAGGACGGGGATTCGAACTCGGGCCCTTCGCGACTTTCAGTTCGGGCGGACTAAGACTGACGCCTTAGCCCGCACGACCATCACGCCGACGATAAATTTAAATATGACACGTTTTTCTGCAACATAATTTTATTTGTGCCTTAGTCTCGTTGCAGAACCGCGTGTGGATATAGTTGTATGTATATTAAAAGAAAACGGCCACTTTTAAAATTTTGAAAACTAATTCAAATGTAAAGACAGTCAAATATTCGTCAAAATATAAGAATTCAGTTTTAAGTTAATTGTTTACATTAACATTAAATTTATTTTAATTTTCATACAATTTTATTTGAATTTTATAGAATTTCGTTGCATTATTCAAGAATATTCTATTATTTTATTAATTTACTTTTTATTTTATATAAATTAAATAAATAAAATATTTAAAAAAACAATAATTGAAGCAAAAACTAAATCTAATGTTCGAATTTTAATAGAGCTTAAACCGAGGCAATTTCAGCCTAAATATACAGCAAATTATAAAATTGTTTATATTTTAGAAAAAAGTAATTAATTTTGCAAGACGAAAATGGGAAAAGATTTACCAAACATGTTGATAAGGTTAAATTAGCTTATGATGACTAAAATGATCTGTTGGAAAATAATATATTTTTTTGTTATTTTATTTTTTGTTTACATAGATGGAGTCAACTTGCTATTCGTATCCCGGTTAGCACCTTACACAACCAGTAAACATCTTGTTTGACGATTTAAGGATGATTTGTTATCGGAATTGGTCAAAATTTGTCTCTGCTTAAGATCCTACACATCACCGGATGTCCTAATATTCGAAATGATTTTGGTTTAGAGCCTCTAGCAAATAAAAAAAATATTGGGATACATATTCTTGTGTAAAAAAGTCGCATCTTTCGAATGGCATAGCCAAATTTGTCAATAAATGACTGGAAATTGTTTCTTTTTAACAATAAACAAATAAAAACGCTGATTTTCCATTTGTTTTTTTTTGTAAGGAATTTTTTTAACAACGTTGTCGGTACAGAAGAACATTCTAACTGATCAGGATGCGGGACCCGAATGTTGTACTTCCAAAATATATTTTTAGATACTGTGATTTTCATTGTTAACCGATCCAAAATGGCGTCCGAATGCCCGAAATTATTGAAAAATCACAGAAATGTGCACTTTTGAATTCTAATCTAAGTTTTAGCCGGAAAAATAACTTTTTACAGTTTCGTGGCAATAAATTGGATGCACATTAGCAAAATTAGCTCATAGAATTGATTTTCAAGATGGCGGCCGTGATGAGTCAGCTAAAATAATGTATTTACACAGCTTTATAGCTACTGTATAGGATCATTAGATCTAAATTCATTATTAGCTTATCAAAATTCAAAATGGCGGATCCAATATGGCGGTCCACAAACTAAAAAAATAGTGATCCAGGAAAAATAAAAAATACTACTTATTTCTACGTGAAATATGGAATCAAAATACTTTTTTACGAGTAAAAAATTATCAAAATCGAAAATTCGCCTCCAAATTTTGCTATCGCGCTTTTAGAATTTTTGTTTGTAGTATTTTTGAATTTCCTGAATCGCTATTTTTAAGTTTGCGGTCCGCCTTATTGGATCCGCCATTTTGAATTTTGATAAGTTTTTAATGAATTCAGATCTAATGATCTTGGGAGTTCATAAAACTATTGAATAAAGAGGTTTGAACATTGTACAGTGGCAACAAAGCTGTGTAAGTACGTTATTTTAGCTGACTCATTACGGTCGCGATCTTGAAACTGTGATTTTTCAATAATTGCGGGCATTCCGACGCCATTTTGAATCGTTTAATAATAAAAATCAAAGTATCTAAAAATATATTTTCGAAGTACAACATTCGGGTCCCGCTTCCTGATGGGTTAGAATCCCCGCGGGTTGTAGTTAAATGGCACGGGCTTGAAGTTGACGTCAAAACTTTGGCCATTTGATCGTTAAAGGGTTAATGTGCAATCATTATCTTCCGTTAATATTCATATAAAATACATGGAAAATACGTACCTTCAATATAGTCCTCGAGTTGCGGGACACGCATATATTTGTGAAATATTTATCGTTTTATGAAGTGGAGTGCGACTGTTCAAATAGTATTATATCACTTGCGTTTTTAATTCACATTATATTAAACTCACAATAAACCTTAAATGGAGATGTCCGCATGTTCAAGTATCTACGTGTTGACATATTAGCATATTTTTTTTTTATGTTATTTTACGTTGAGTTTTGTGAACCCAAATGAACCACCTGAGCTTTGGCGTTATTAGACACTTTTAAACAAATACAGAGGTGTCCCAATGACAGATGGCAGAAGCCGCAATCGAACCAGGGTTTTCTGATTACGAAGCCGATACTCTACTAACTGAGCCACCGCCGCCGCTCTAGCATATTATTTGTAGATATGCCCGCATGTAAAGAATTTAATAAATAAATAAACAATAACATCTATGAAAAAACCAGTGCCGTTTTCATAAAAAATATATGTCAGAATTATCGACATATAAAGCAGGTTGTTAAGTGATTCAAATAAAGATGATACATTCATTCATCAATTTGTAAGAGTTCAACTCTGAGAGAGCCTCGTAACAATTCAACCATGGTCAATTTTCAGTCATGTTATATACTAAACGGCCACTCTAAAAATCGTAAGCGCTGACCATGGAGAGAGTCCTTCAAGTCACTACGATGACATTTCTTTTTATTCACAAGTACAAGAGTTGTATAGTAAACAAATCATAATTAAAATATTAATATAGAAAAAGTAATAGAATAGCTGAAAATAAAATGAAATATATTCACTTGGTATTCAGCCGGCAATCCAAGGGACCCAGGATCGTACCCTGGTGTCTACCGAATGTTGTTCCAAAGTCCGCGTTATTTTGTCTGAATTTCTCACTTTTAACATTTTCTTTAAAAAATGTTTCTTCAAAAAAGCCGCTGTTCCGCAATCGAAATGATTTCGACAGATGGCGCTTGAAAAGAACATTTAAACCATCTTGAAATGTTTTATATATGCAACTACCACCAGATGCGTAGTAGGTAAGACTGCCAAATTTAAATTATTATTATTATTATTATTATTATTATGAAAAATATTTACTATTTTTCGAAATTTTGTGAAAACAATACAATATAATAAATCTATGCGTTTTATATATTTGGTGGCGTTTGAATTTAGTAAAATCTACTGAAATCAGTGTTACGCAATATAGATTTTATCAAGATGATAAATTTAATAGTATTAATAAAAAAGTAGTGAAATTCCCTTATCATTTCACAGTGGCTGCTTTATATTACTAATGGTCAAAACTTGAAAATATTCTGAATACCTATACCAGAAAGTTTGTATACGCCGAAACAATTTGCTTGAAATTAACCAAACAAAGCCTGTTATACATTTTATATACTTGCCGCAACAACTGTTTTATATGATTCAATAAACTAATAATATTTGTTAGATTTATATATAAATTTCTGTAAAAGCTACTTCTTGGTTATAGACTATTTGTTGATAAAATATATAGAATAAACTTTTGTTAGCTCTAAATATATATTTGTAAATTCCGAAATCTGCGATTACCGATACAACATTCAGACACTATATTAACGGATGAAATGTGTTAATATGGATCTGTCTTCCAAAAATTGTAGGAAAATTGATAATTTTTAATTATAAAATAAATATCTTTCATCCTATGTAGGTACTACCTATGCAAAACTGTAAACATTGTTAGTTTTGGATTCATAACTATGGTCAAGGTATATCGGAAACATGACGAACATGATTGCTTAGGTGGAGGGGAAGAGAAAGCCATTACTTGCACAGCGGCACTGCGCATGAAAATCATATAAAAAGGTGTCCGTTTTTCGGAAAGCTCATTCTACGACTCTCCTTCGTCTCTATCACTAGTTTCAACGATGACATCTCCAAAAGCATCTGGCAAGTCGATGAAGAAGGCTGGAAAAGCCCAGAAAAACGTCGTCAAAGCTGACAAGAAGAAGAAGCATAAGAAGAGGAAGGAAAGTTATGCCCTCTACATCTACAAGGTGATGAAACAAGTTCATCCTGATACTGGAGTTTCCAGTAAGGCCATGAGCATCATGAACAGCTTCGTCGGCGATATTTTTGAACGTATTGCTGGTGAAGCATCCCGGCTCACTCAGTTAAACAAGAAATCAACCATCACATCTCGGGAAATCCAAACTGCAGTGAGATTGATTCTTCCTGGAGAGCTCGCCAAGCACGCTGTCAGCGAAGGCACCAAAGCCGTCACCAAATACACCACCGCCAAATAAATCTAACAAACCTCTTACAAATCGGCCCTTTTCAGGGCCACAACATTCTTAAACTGGAACAATTTATCTGTAAATTATAATGTTATTTTCGTCGCACTAAGTGTAAAATTAGATTTTGCACTTCTTTCAACACGTTAAAAAGCAGACAGTAGTTTTATATTTGATCGTTTTTTGATCTTTCCCGGATTTTGACGATTTTATAATGCCCTTTTTTATGTAATTAATATGTCGCATTTTTCTGCAGTTTTCTTTGATTCTGTTTAAAGTTATCGTTCGTTATCACCAGGAGGCACTCGCGATCCTTGGGATACTTTTATCGTTTCGGCCCTGAAATGACGGCAAAAGCCATGAGCTTCCTTAAAAAATTGATTAGAATGAAAAGTTCTTAAAATCATCGGGGATTATACTAAAAACTTTTCAAATGTTAGACATTTTATCGAATGTTATGATATTAAATGTATGTCGTCGTCTGTGGCAATTTCGATTAATGGAATTATGCCGTTATAAATGCAACTATGGCCTGGAACATTTTTAATAGATTTTGCGTTCTTGAAAAGTAGACAAGTTTCCAATGGCATATGTTCATTGACATATATTCTCATTTTCGGAAAATCTTCATCAAGTTTAGTACCGACCGATGATTTTATTCTCTTCATTCCAGTAATAAATTCATTTCGCAATCACAAACTCGATAGTTTAACAAGCACTATGCGTGGTTTATGCAATGTTTGGTTAACATTATCAGTTAAGGAGGTTGATGCCGAACTTTATGATTCAGAGGGGGCAATTTTATGTATTTGAGATGCCGAATGTTCTGATGGAAGTCTCGTTACATCAATCATCTCCCTGGAATCTATTGTTAAATTTAACACTTCTGACATTTTAAGAGTAATATTGAGGGACTGCGTGGAAAAACGGTCTATCTAATATATATACTTAGATGCTTGATCCAGAAATGAGTTTAATTGGAAGAGCATGTTATTATATTATTAATGTATTCGGCACTAATGAAGAATTTTTTAACGATAAACAACAACTGTTTATGGAAAAACGGCCTATATACTCGGCTTAGTTAGGACTGATTGTAAACGAAACCATATGGCTTTTACTTACACGCTATAATATTATGGTTCGGTTGATCTATTAATAATGCACCCAACTAATTAAATATTTCGCTTAACCAATTGGAAGTAGTATTTCTAACCAATTTCTTGTCTAGATTTCAGCCTACTGAGACAGTTGATTACACAGGTCTGCACGGATTTTTTTTTTTTTTAATATCAGAGTAATTTTCGACGTATTTATGTGTGCTGAACACGAATCTGAAGTCGAAAAATGCCTATCACCTCAAGATTTAGAGAAAAGTGGGGGTAAAGACACCAAAAAACGCTGTTGTGATCTGTAACTATTAATTAAACTGTCTTTGTAATATAATATATCTCATTCGCCGGATTAATGAAATTAACAGTTATTCTCGTTTAATATATAGTGCAGCTACTTCCTATTTTATAATATTATTATTGCACATTATTATTAGCTGTTATTAAAAATCTAAGATGTACAGTTGTCATGTTTGACTAAATGGAACCTATATCCCGTGCTATTAATAAAAAAACTAACTAAACTAACTAAATAACTAACTAACTTTTATTCGTTATAGTATTATTATGATTTTAGTGATTGTAAAATCTGGCGTAGAATTTACAAGATGATACTCATATGTGTAATATTTTGTATGTTATAACAACTTTTGAAATGCATTATGTTCAAACCACCATTTATAATTTCCTTTTCTACCGCGTATAGCGTGATTAGTTTTGTTTAGTGAAAGTTTCAAGTGGTTAAAGTTTTAGTTGTGAAGTAGAATTTATTGTTCAGCGATTTTGAAATGTGGCCGTTATATTTTTCTAATAAATTTAACCACTTATAGAAAAATTTTGCATTTTCAAAAATCACCAGAAGCACATGTGCACGCTGTAATCGTATGCAAAGTTCTTTTTAGTGAGTTTCATAGCAATAAACAGAAGATAGTGAAATTGCATATGCGAACTCATTGTTCGCCTTAGTCATTTTTTTTGGCAATTTAAAATAACTTTCTATAATTTCCCTGCACGCGGAAATCGTATGCAAATTAGTACTTCAAAGTATAAAAATGAAATTTGGCATACGCTAACTAATTGTTCAAAAACAGAAGTTTTTGTTACAAACAGTGGATTATATTTACAACACCGCTGCACACGACTGCGGATTAATTAGACGCTTAAAATTCTTGAAATACCCATACAATGTCCCCCTTTAAGTTGCATACATTTATCTATCATTCACATTTTTTTGTCACTAGCTCCTAGTCTATTAGGCCAATCAACAAAAGAAAATTCTGGTAAAGTTATACTTTTATTATTATTTCATCTATAGGTAACTCACATATGAATCAGACATTCATTCTTGTACTGAACAGTCCACATGATACGACATAAACAATCATTAGTCCACGGGCAGCATCATTCACCAACCATGGGTTTTCCGGAAGCTGATCGAATTTGTGTGGGATTCGAGGCCCCACGATGGGTACCAAAAATCGGGGAAAGTAAGGGCAACCTTTCGGAGATTCAGCCGAATGACAGAGCGCGGTTTAAAATATAACCAAGACGTCAACGTCTGCAACAGAATGCGAGGATCCAGAAAAAGATGGCATTGAGGCAAATGTGTTCGTTACTAATCATATGTCTGCTATTCCAGCAAGAATTTTATTAAAATTGTTGAAATTACAGCTACTTCATGGCAGTATACTTTGCGATGAAAAATGTCCAATACAGAAGAAGAATTTCTGTTTCAGAGCCTATAGTGGATAGTGTTTTGAAATCCTATTTATAACACGACAGGGTTGCCGTGCGTTAATTGATATTGCCGCTAAGTTTAAAATCATACAGTAATTTATCAAACGACAGTTTTTCATACATGCATACTCGTGGTAAACGACAATTTGTTCACAGCAAAAAAATGATCTAACTTTAATTTTCATCAAGGCAAACTATAAATTTCTATGATAAGTTATGAAAAAATTAGCACAGCGCTAATACTAGTATCATTGTTTAACGTCGGAATGTAATGTTTTCCGTATCAATTTTTGGTACAATATCTTTACTAGGCATTTAATTTTCATTAATTTAATGAATATATTTTCAAAATGCCGCTAAGTCTCTTGTAAAAAGGCATATTTCCAAAATTTGAAGGACAAGCGTGAATTTTCAAGTGTAGGAAAATTTAGCATCTATGCGGAACAAAAAACATTATTAATATTCCAGATATAAAATTGGATACGGTATCTTATAATGCATAACGAACAATTTTTCATTATTAGGTGAAGGGAAAGTAGAAGTATGCACATTAACCGCAGTGCGGCGCTGCACTCGAACACCGTATAAAAAGGTGCATATGCAACGAAACCTCATTCTTATACTGCACAGTCTGCGAGTATCAACCATGGGCCTTCCTCGAGATGATTTGATTCCGGTGGGGTTCGAGGCCCCAGTGTGGGCGCCAAAAGCAGCCCAATGGCGTGGCAGCTTGTCGGAAACACACCCCAATGAGAGAGAGCGTTTCCAAGTGCAGCAATGGCGGCGACATTTCCGTGAGCATCCCATAGTACAGGCAACAATGGCGAGGCTAAACGCCAATCCGCAACCTCAACAACCTCCTCGGTAGGTTCAGGAACGACGTTGATATAAAAACGGCCCTTCTCAGGGCCACAAAATGTATATTACGTAGAACCAAAGCATTGCAAAAGAAATGTTTTTTTAAAAGATGTATTATTAAAAGTTTAATTATTTACTGTTTTATGGAAATTCATTTTGATATTTTTCCATTGTAGAAAGCATAATATCCACTTCAGATCTCTTAAAAATGAAGTTTTCTGCTAAATTAAGTATGGCAGATTTTTTTTCAGAACCAAGCATTTTAAAATGATTGATTAATTTTAAATTCCGAAAAACTCTTTCTGTTAGTTCCGATTACTACTTGAAATTGTAAGATAACCTGCTAACAGAGTAAACATTAAGATCATTGTAAAGATTTGTGCAGAGACATGAACAATTTTAAGTATCTAAAAGATTTAAAATCTTACCTTCTTTTATCGATCGTAAATAAGACAACATTACAATCCGATATTCAGAAAATGGTAAAAATGTGTGCATTTAAGTAATTTAGGCTAATTTGAGAGGGTATTGTGTTGGGCAATGGCTTTCAATTATCGTCTGGATTATTCTAGAAATTCTGTTTCAATAAACTTGCTTTGATTGGAAAAAAAACTCTCTTTTATCTTTTCAATAGCAATTTAGATGTTTAATATATAGAATGAACATCGGTTGTTTATTTTATCTTTATTAAAATATTATATTCCGGCTTTTCTCTATGTGAAAAATGCAAAACATTAGTTTTTACAAACTTAAAATTAATTATTCTTTTATTCGTTCAGTCCTGCTCAAGAACATAAAAATACATTCCGGTTTAATGATAAGGGCTGGAGGGCTAATTTTTGTCCAATATTAAATTCAATAATATGTAAGCCCGGCATTTTAAATAAACAATATTTAGATTTAAGGCGCTACTGATATCTGAGTTAAGCCTGTTTATTCAGTTATATTCATTTATTTACCTTTTGTCAAAAGTCAACTCCAGAAAAACATAATTACAAATTTAATGAAAATTTAATTGTTTACTATATATTCCTTACGGGTTCACGAGGACTTCCCAAAGGTGAAAACGATAAACTGGAAATGCAAAGCCGCGAAAATTGGCATTTTTTACCCTTTTTATGGCTACAACAAGAGAAATATTCATTTTAGGTCAAACGCTAGGATGACCTTAAACTGAGACTAATTTTGTTAAGATAACTTCAAAAAAGACAAGATATTTAAAAAAAACAGTTTTTTTTGTTCTATACTTCCACAGCGTGCCAATAAAATTGTAGACATCGAATCCAAGTTTGGTGCAGGACTTGTTTGCTCCACAGATCCAAAAGTGCTAACTAATAACATATCTCTCTGCCAGTTTCCTAATTCTGTTGGGTCAAATTGAACTAATTCTTTTATCTGTGGATCTCAGTCAAAGTTTCGCTTCTGTTCTTGTCAGATAGGATCAATTCTTCAAGTGGTCCTCAATGCGAAAAATGTTTGACCAAAGGGATCCAAAATCAGGCTTCGGGGAAAGTTTCTACTTTATTTCAAGAATAAAAATCAGTTCGAATTAAAATCTGATAACCTTTATAAGATATTCCGTTTTTAATTACTTTAAATCCAAGAACAAAGGACAAGGTCCTTTCAAAATCCAATTTCTGCTTTTAGCTTTAAGCAGGAATAACATTTAACTAATATTGATAATTAACATTTAAACTAATGTTCAGACTTTAAACTTCTTTTGATTATTAATGAGCAACAAATGGCATCAGCAATGTGTCCCTGGCCATAACATTTGATATCGTTGAAGGATTTAAGTGGTGATGATAAAATTGCGGACGAGAATCTTTTAAGATTTAAAATCTGACTACCAAAAATTTTGTTGTGCAGATTAAAATATACGTAAAAAATGTGCATGTTAGCATTTTCACAATAAAGTTGGCAACTTCCAAACTGGCGGCTAAACACGAAAATATCAGCGAAGAAAATAATGCTCCGGGATTTTTTATTAAAAACGAGTTTCGAAAAAATGTCGCTGAACATAAAGTTCTTCGACTTGCTCAATGAATACGGTGAAATTTTTTCAGAGTTTTTGGACCACTTTTCTTCATTTTCGAAATCGCAAAATTTTGAAAAATTAAAAAGTTCTTAGAGTATTCTTTGAACAATTCTAAGAACTTTTTATTCCGCAACATTTTTCCGACAGTTTACAATTTTTAAATAAAAAATTCTTGTTTCCCTACGCTTTGGAAAGTTCAGACATTTTTTATTTGGAAACGATAGACTATCGCAAAATATGCTGTGGAACATAAAGTTCTTAGAATTGATCAAGGAATATCTGGAAAATGTTTAGGATATTTTTACCGATCAATGACCTTCTCAAGCGTTTCCGATCTAAAAATTCCGATTAAATAATATTTGTCAGTGAAAAATATTTTTTTTTTTGAAAACCAATCATAACTTTTTTAGAATGGGCTGGATTGATTTTTTAATGGCAGTTTAGGAAAGATCGATCAATTTTTCGTAAGTTGTAATTGGTTCCGATTTTTGAAAAATCCGGGTTCATATAATATACAGCCCTACAAATCAACCACGAAAAATTGTCCATTTGGTCCATAATGGGTTAAGTGTAGAGATGTCCGCAAGTACAAAGTTTAATAAATAAATATACAATAACAGTCTATGAAAAATTCTTTGCCCTCTTCATAACCAATATATGTCAGAATTATCGACGCATAAAGCAATTTGTTGAGTGAGTCAAATAAAGACGAGGCATTCATTCATCCATTCAATTTGTACCAGTTCAACTCTGAGAGACTCGTAACAACTCAAACATAGTCAATTTTCCAGAGGCTTCAAGTCACTACGATGACATTTCTTTTTATTTACAAGTACAAGAGTTGCATAGTGAACAAATCATATTTAAAATATAAATATTGGTAAACAGTATCAGAATACCTGAAAATCAAATAAAATATATTCACTATTTTTCGAAAATTTTGTGAAAATAAAACACAATAATAAATCTACACGTTTTATCTATCAGCATTTGAATTTTTTTAAATATACCAAAATCAGTGGTACGTAATATAAATTTTATCCATATAATAAATTTATTAGTATTAATAAAAAAGTAGTAAAATTCTTCATTTCACCGTGGCTGCATGATATCACTAATGGTTAAAACTAGAAAATATCAGAAAGATTTTAAACGCTGAAACAATTTGCTTGAAATTAACCAAACAATTATGTTATAAATTTTATACACCTGCCGCAGCAACTGTTTTATATGATTCAATAGACTAATAATATTTGTTAGATTTGTATATACATTTCTGTAAAAGCTACTCCTTGGTTAAAGACTATTTGTTGATAAAATATATAGAATAAACTTTTGTTAGCTCAAAATATATATTTGTAAATTCCGATTTCTGAGATTAGCGATACAACATTCAGACACTATATTAACTGATGAAATGTGTTAATATGGATCTGTCTTCCCAAAATTGTAGGAAAATTGATCATTTTTAATTATAAAAAAAATATATTTCATCCTATGTAGGTACTATACCTATGCAAAACTGTAAACATTGTTAGTTTTGGATTCATAACGATGGTCAAGGTATATCGGAAACATGACGAACATGGTTGCTTAGGTGGAGGGGAAGAGAAAGCCATTACTTGCACAGCGGCACTGCGCACGAAAATCATATAAAAAGGTGTCCGTTTTTCGGAAAGCTCATTCTACGACTCTCCTTCGTCTCTATCACTAGTTTCTACGATGACTTCTCCAAAAGCATCTGGCAAGTCGATGAAGAAGGCTGGAAAAGCCCAGAAAAACGTCGTCAAAGCTGACAAGAAGAAGAAGCATAAGAAGAGGAAGGAAAGTTATGCCCTCTACATCTACAAGGTGATGAAACAAGTTCATCCTGATACTGGAGTTTCCAGCAAGGCCATGAGCATCATGAACAGCTTCGTCGGCGATATTTTTGAACGTATTGCTGGTGAAGCATCCCGTTTGACACAGTTAAACAAAAAATCGACCATCACATCTCGGGAAATCCAAACTGCAGTGAGATTGATTCTTCCTGGAGAGCTCGCCAAGCACGCTGTCAGCGAAGGCACCAAAGCGGTCACCAAATACACCACCGCCAAATAAATCCAACAATCCTCTTACAAATCGGCCCTTTTCAGGGCCACAACATTCTTAAACTGGAACAATTTATCTGTAAATTATAATGTTATTTTCGTCGCACTATGTGTAAAATTAGATTTTGCACTTCTTTCAACACGTTAAAAAGTAGACAGTAGTTTTATATTTGATCGTTTTTTGATCTTTCCCGGATTTTGACGATTTTATAATGCCCTTTTTTCTGTAATTAATATGTCGCATTTTTCTGCAGTTTTCTTTGATTCTGTTTAAAGTTATCGTTCGTTATCTCCAGGACGCACTCGCGATCCTTGGGATACTTCTATCGTTTCGGCGCTGAAATGACGGCAACAGCCATGAGCTTCCTTAAAAAATTGATTAGAATGAAAAGTTCTTAAAATCATCGGGGATTATACTAAAAACTTTTCAAATGTTAGACATTTTATCGAATGTTATGATATTAACTGTATGTCGTCGTCTGTGGCAATTTCGATTAATGGAATTATGCCTTTATAAACGCAACTATTGCCCGGAACATTTTTAATAGCTTTTGCTTTCTTGAAAAGTAGATAAGTTTCCAACGGCATGTGTTCATTGACGTATATGCTCATTTTCGTAAAATCTTCATCGAGTTTAGTACCGACCAATGATTTTATTCTCTATATTCCAGTAATAAATTCATTTCGCAATCGCAAACTCGATAGTTTAACAAGCACTCTGCGTGGTTTATGCAATGTTTGGTTAATATTATCAGTTGAGGAAGTCGATGCCGAACTTTATGAATCAGAGGGTGCAATTTTATGTATTTGAGAAGGTTTTGATGGAAGTCTCGTTACACCAATCATCTCCCTAGAATCTATTCTTAAATTTAACACTTCCGACATTTTAAGAGCAATTGAGGGATTGCGTGGAAAAACGGCCTATCTCGTCTTAGATGCTTTTTCCAGAAATGAGTTAAATTGCAGGAGCATGTTATGATATTATTAATGTATTCATTATAGGCAGTAATGAAGAATTTTATAACGCTAAAACAACAACCGTTTATGGAAAAACGGCCTAACTCGGCTTATTATTATTGCACGAAAAAAAAAGCTGGTTAGGAGAACCAATTACAAATTATTTGGTAGAAACAACGTAATGAATTGTACTTGGTTCCGTCTACTATCTGAAGTTAATTAGAAGAAATACAAAAAATTGTCCGCGTAATAAACTCAATTTGTTGGACTGATTGTAAACGAAACCATATGGCTTTTACTTACACGCCATAATATTATGGTTCAGTTGATCTATAATGCACCCAATCAATTCAATAGTTCGCTTAACCAATTGGAAGTAGTATTTCTAACCAATTTCTTGTCTAGATCTCAGCCCACTGAGACAGTTGATTATAGGACAAAGAAAGTATTGGTTTTCTCTACAAATTATTATTGTTATTATTTTATTATTATTTCGTCTTTATTGACATCAAAGAGAAGTAAAAAACTTTCTCTTTAATACAAGTGGCGAGCCACAGCAACAATGCTGTTTTGCAGACTGACCAACACATTGGTTTCGAGTACTACTATAAGATTAATATTAAGAATGTTATAATGCAAGTTTAAACTGCAAATTTTATTTTGAGCTCCTGTATTTCTAAATATTTTGTAAATCCTCAATACATTTGTAATTATAGATGATACTATTGATTTGCATGTATGATGCTGCATATATTCCTTAAATAGCCATAAAAAGTATCGAATTATGCTGAATATTCATAAAAAACCAAACTGACTTTCAGAATAACGGTCTAACTCCACATTTTTCAATTGGGATAAAATTTATATTATTACACAGATGCAAAAAGTATATACATGCAATGTCGCAGATGTCGTTCCTTTATGTTCATACTGAATACGAGCACTGTTGGTAATTCCTGTAAACGAGCACTGTTGGTAATTCCTGTGAGTTTTTTTTAATTTTCTCGAAATCGACTTGTTCGACTCGGGCCGTTTTCCACGCAGCCTCTCAATTTTCCGCAGATCTTCTTGAAGTTTTTCAGGCACTCCTGAAATGATGAGCTCACAATGTCTCGATTCGCAGTCTGCTTGAGCTCGGGTTTTCTCCAATGTGTAAAAATTACTTTTTACCTGAACAGACAGTTCATCAACACGAGAGGCCAGTTTAAGTATTTTATCAAGTTTTTGGTTGAGCAGAGTGTTACTCTTTTTATAATCAGCAAATAATGTCCCGAAGTTAAAATTTTCTGCAGATATTTTCTGAGCACTACCACTTCGTTCAAAACTAAGAGATTCATTAGCCGACGAACTGTTAGATCTCAAAGAACGTGACGGATATAATAAATGTTCCAGGCCATAACGTTTCCGCTTCTGATTGTAAGACAACAAATATAAAGACCTATATCCATTTGATTCAACTTTCATTCGCACACTCAATAAGTACTATTTACAAACAATGCAAGTCTTCAAATCATCGGAGATTATTAGCGATTTCATATTTATACTAGAGGTGGAGAAACGAATACCAATACAGCAGACTTATATCATGAATTCAAGCTTTTGACTGAGTGTATTTCTAATCTTCTCACGTATAATTTCTATAGTTGATCGTTAAGATGGTTAATTTATATGTCAGTAGACAATATAAAATTACAGGTAATGTATAAGTTTATGGATCAATTAAACGTTAGATCAATTACAGAGCGAAATAAAAAAAATTCTGCAACGATTGCGAAACCTCCTTATCTGTATGCTTTAAGAGTCGCTGAATTCAAATCCGGGATTAGTTTCCCCCATAAGGAGCAAGGTCAAATGAAGGTCATACTTAGACAAACCCATAGAAGCGTCGTATGCCACTAATATCAAATGTTTTTAGGGTCGCTGAATCCAAATGCAAGATCACCTGGCCAAGGGTTCTTTGATGGCCGTGTGAAGGTCAAAAATATATAAAAACATTAAATCACTGTAATACACTGCGCTTAAGGAATATATTCGGTTGAATCATAACTTGAGATCGTTTCCATCTTTTCTAATGAGGATTAGGGTTAAAACAACGAATAACTAACTTTTATTTTTTTTTGTTATCAAATCAAAGATATGGAGTGTGAATGTCTCTCTAATATCGACAGCAATTCAATATAAATTGACAGCGTTCCATTACAGTGATCCCTGTAGTTGTTAATATGTGTGCCACAGCTCAGTGTATGCGACAATAGTGAGTCAGTAAACTATATTTGTAATAGTTTAACTCTGAGAGAGCCTCGTAACAACTCAACCATGGTCAATTTTCCGTCATGTTGTATACCAAATGGCCACTCTTAAAATCTGAAGCGCTGACCATGGAGAGAGTCTTCAAGTAACTTGGATAATATTTCTTTTTATTTACAAGTACAGGAGTTGTATAGTAAACAAATCACATTTAAATTATAAATATAGAAAAAGTAATTGAATACAATGAAAATAAAATGAAATATATATTCACTTTTCTTCGAAAATTTTGTGAAAACAAAAAAGTAATAAATCTACGCGTTTTATACATCTGTTAGCGTTTGAATTTTTTTAAATCGACCGAAATCAGTGGTAGGTAATATAAATTTTATCAATATAAAAAGTAGTAAAGATCTTTATTTCACAGTCGCTGCTTGATATCACTAATGGTTAAAACTAGAAAATATCAGAAAGATTTTATACGCCGAAACAATTTGCTTAAAATTAACCAAACAATTATGTTATAAATTTTAAACACTTGCCGCAACAACTGATTTATATGATTCAATAGACTAATAATATTTGTTAGATTTATATATACATTTCTGTAAAAGCTACTCCTTGGTTAAAGAGTATATGTTAGTAAAATATAGACAATAAACTTTTCTTAGCGCTAAATATATATTTGTAAATTCCAGAAATCTGAGATTACAAATTATATTAACGGATGAAATGTATTAATATGGATTTATCTGCCCTAATTAGTAGGAGAATTGATCATTTTTAATTATAAAAAAAAATATACTTCTTCCTATGTGGGTACTATACCTATGCAAAACTGTAAACATTGTTAGTTTTGTAATCATAAAGACGGTTTTATGTTGTTGTCACTTCCATATTTAGAAATGCAACAACTCGACTGATTTCCTTGTAATCGTTTTTTTTTACTTTCATCCAAATTGCTATAACCTTACAATTGATAAGATCAATAAATCCCTTAACCGTAAATATGTTTGAATTCGTGTTTTTCAAAATGCACCGAAATCACGAGTATGTAATTAAAATTTTTATGTTCATAATAAATATAATAGTGTCAATATTGTATAACAATATATATTAAAAATATAGTAAACTCTTATATAATTTGTAGTCTATCAATAAGTGTTTGAGAAAGTATATGTCCAAAATGTGTACGAACATTGAAAATTTTTAAATAAAATATATATATATATATATATATATATATCCAGTATTTCATCCTGTATTTGTAGCCACGAAGACGGTTAACGTAGCTTATACTTGGGTGTTAGGTGGAGGGGAAGGACAAGCCATTACTAACGATAAGAAGAAGAAACACAGGAAGATGAAGGAATGTTATGCCAAGTACATCTACAATGAGATGAAATTAGTTCACCATGGCGTTCGAATTTTGGAGGGAAGATAAAGCAACGAAATTAAACGATAATGCTCCGGCTCAGACGGATGCGCTACTTTTTTAAGACAGAACTTCCAGAAGTATGGAGTGATCTGTGAAGAAGATGTAATAAGTACGCAAATAAGACAGACAAACATTTATGAGAAAAGTTTCGGCGAGTCCACAATTCCTTTAGATTAGGTTTTGATTCGTTTAATAACACCGGCCCACAGAAAAAAATAAAAGTGGTCAGTATTTTTAACCAGATCTATACTAGTCTCTATGTATTTCAACGAGCTAAATTCGAATCTGAAGTTCATTTAGCCCACACGCCCCCTAGTTTCGAATAAATCGCAAAAGGATCAAAATCACATTAGAGTGTGCGAGAAAATTCGGAAAAATTTTTTCTGACCTTCATCTAGTGTGTTTTTGGTATTTTAACCCTTTAACGCCGAGAAGTCCTGAAATTCTACTTCAACTTCTTAAGTATATAAATTGTACAAATAATTTTTTGTTTTTTTCTAAACTAACGTATCTAGATGTTTCATTCAGAGGTCGCTCTTCTCGATTATCGGGTTTAGAACATTTAAAAATAAGTCTTTTCACTAGATTTTTAATGTCTTTTGTAAAAATATCGTTTTTTTACGACATTTTTCCTCAATGAATCCAAATTTTTTTTAATTCTGCGCTTCTACCGGCTTCTATTGCACGTAATCGGTGGACCCGATAGTTCTACTAAAGAGTTGTGGAGGAAAAAAATTTTTTTTAAAGCTTGGCGCATCCATAATGGCGGCCGCAATGACAATTTTTTTTTTAAACGTTACAAATTTTTATCTCTGAAACTATAGACTTTAGAGAAATTTTTGTCAGATCAAAAATGTCTTAGAATTGGCCAAAGAATACCCTCAAATTTTTTTAGAATGTTTTGATGCAATTTCTGGTTTTTCAAAAATTCAAAAAATCGAAATTTTGAAACGTCATTTGAAAAAATTTGAGAGTATTCTTTAACTAATTCTAAGTCAAATATGTTCTAAAAAATGTTTCTCTAAAGTCTATATAGTTTTGGAGGAAAAAAATTATTAAACTTTTCTAGATAATAATAGGTGCAAAGTGAGAATGAGGAAATATTGTATCAAATGTTCTTTAAATTTTTGTGAAACTTGATTAAAACAGCAAAAAAATTAAAAAAAACACAAAAAAAATAAAATTAAAAAAAAATGATTCTCAATGTTCGTCTACCTCCTCGCGGTGAGAATCGGGAAACCTTGAATACTTCAACACTCACGATGTAATGCTATTACAATAAACATTAAAAATCTAATTATTCAATTTTCTAAACTCGAAAACCAAAAAGAACGACCCTCAAAACGTCTAGATACGTACCTATCAAGAGAATTTTCTCTACAGTCTACAGTTTTGAAGAGAAAAAATCAGCAGTCTTGAAATCTAGAAAAGTTTAATAACTTTTTTCCTCCAAAACTATAGACTTTAGAGAAAAATTTTTACAACATATTTGACTTAGAATTAGTTAAAGAATACTCTCAAATTTTTTCAAATTTATTAAATGACGTTTAAAAATTTCGATTTTGTGAATTTTTGAAAAACCAAAAATTGCATCAAAACATTCTAACAAAATTTGAGGGTATTCTTTGGCCAATTCTATGACATTTTTGTTCTGACAAACATTTCTCTAAAGTCGATAGTTTCCGAGATAAAAATTTGCCACGTTTAAAAAAAAATTGTCATTGCGGCCGCCATTTTGGATGCGCCAAGCTTTAAAAGAAATTGTTTTCCTCTACAACTCTCTAGTACAACTATCGGGTCCACCGATTACGTGCATTAGAAGCCGGTGGAAGCGCGGAATTTTTAAAAAATTTGGATTCATTGAGGAAAAATGTCGTAAAAAAACGATATTTTTACAAAAAGCATTAAAAATCTAGTGAAAAGACTTATTTTTAAATGTTCTAAACCCGATAATCGAGAAGAGCGACCTCTAAAACGTCTAGATACGTTAGTTTAGAAAAATTCAAAAAATTATTTGTACAATTTATATACTTAAGAAGCTGAAGTAGAATTTCAGGACTTCTCGGCGTTAAAGGGTTAAGAACCTAAATTTAATCTGCAGGCCATTTTGCTCGAAGTCTACACACATTTCGAGTTAATCGCTAAGGATAGCAAAACATTTGCAAAAAGCACCTTACAGTATTCGGAAATACTGCGACGTCGACGTCTCAGCAACCAAACGGGCCAGTTTCCATGCGTCAAACTGGTTTCTCCTAGCTCCATACAAGTAGATAAACAGATTCACCTAAAAAACTATGTGCTATTAAGAAATGGCAGACAGGGAAAACGTGGTAGTGGAGTTTCTAACTATTCTCTTAGACCTACTGTTATTTTAGTATCCACTTATGTTTTAAATGAAGAAACTACAACCACATTAATATAAATAATCTGCTTGCAGATCTCAACACCTTGGATTGGACCACTTATCTATCTCTTTCTGATATTAATGAATCATGTAATTTTATAAGACCCACAGTACAGTTTATACTTCAGGTTCATGTACCTTCGCATTCCCTCCGACCTAAAGTGTCATCTGCCCCTTGGATTATACTGCAGAACTTCAAAGTATGCATGCTTACTATAACTCTTTGATCTCAGTAGTAGCTAGATGCACGCGTGATCCTCAGATCAAACTAAGATTAGCATCATATGTATGAAAACTTATAGGCAACTACTGTCAACGACGAAGCATAATCACTATGCATCTATGCTTATGGAAATAACATAATCTAAACGATTGTGGAGGGAGTTACACGGAATGGAGTTGGTTAAATCCAAAACCGAAGAACAACCATTATGATGTACGGTAGATGAAATTATTGTTTTCTCTACTGATTTATCCCAAAATTCAATTGATGTATCAACCCTATATTTCTCGCCACTTATACTACACTCCAATTTTTCTGAGCAACGTCTGTTTTTTGCATACGTAACACCTCAAGAATTACGGAGATATTTTTTGCTCATATCATCAGAAGCAAAGGGGGTTGATGAAATATCACGCTCATTTCTGCTGAAATGCTTATCGTCAATTTTTCCTGATGTACTTCGTCGATTTAATCGGTCTCCGCAGATACCTTCTTTTCCCTCATTATTGAAACATGTTCTTTTGACGCCTATTAAAAAAGTAAATTTTCCGATTTGCCCATCCGATTATACTCATTTCCATTCTCTGTATGCCCTCAAACATGCTGGAAAAATGATCTATGAGGAGGTCATTGAATTTTTGAACAACAGAGAGTTATTTGATCCAAACCAATCGGTGTTCTGTAAACATACCACACAGTCAGTATTACTGTCTGTTACTGAAGAAATACGATCTGCAATCGAGGAGAGTATGGTATTTGAATCGGTCCATGCGAAAAGGGCACTAAGTCCATATAGATAGTTGTTGAGAAAACGCAAAAAACTGATTTACTTTTCTTACAGAATGAAAAATAAAAATATTATTTAATACAAATGTTGCTTTTATGCACTTACAATAGTACAAATATCGTTCTGCGCTTAAAGTTAAAGAGGATTTTTAATAATTATAAAAAATATCAGTGGACTTAGGTCTCTTTTTGCATGAATCACGAGTAACATGAAAAAAAAATTATAATTTTATAGCACAGCTAACTAATTTAATTGCAAAAGTATAATACAATGTAAAATTACATTTTGCAGTTTATTAAGAACTAAATTCATTATCTTTTTCATCAGTATCAGTAGGCCATTTGATCAGGGAATTGTAGAAACCTAGATATTTATCTGGTATATATTGTTGTAATTTTAACCGACGGTTGTTAATTAACAGACGTTAAATTATAACAGTTCCGAAAGATTATTGTTATTTGTAAATACAGTAAGTATGTGTGTAATAATCAGTAAACAAATCTCTCTTAATACGAATAAGTTTAAATTATTCATATTTAATATTTCAATACTAAACATTGTGGTAACATGATTTTCGTATATGTTAACATAACTATATTTACCAATATGGATAGTATACAAAACTGGTACAGTATTTGTTGTTCACCAGTGTAGTTGTAACTATTATAACTACAATGCGTATCCTACAATATATCTTACATGACAATTTATAGTGGTAAAATATATACGACATGTATTTATTGGCACATATTTTACCGCAACAAGTAGTATTAAATACAATCTTTTACTACATTTTTTTCTCAGTGTAAATAATACCCGATATAAAAGAATGTCACTTCCAATTTATGCAAAAAGGGACCTAAGTCCTGGACTTAGGGCCCTTTTTACAAAAATCGGACATCAGGAAATGAAGATTAATAATTTTAATAAGTGCCAAATGAAAGACCGGAGCCTCAAAGTTAGAATTTATTATTATCTCAATTTACCGAAAAATGGACTTAGTGCCCTTTTTGCATGGACCGATTCATTTATTTTGGTGTTTTTCGTGTTCAGCAAAGCGTTGGACCTCGTCAATAACGTACTTCTTCTCCAAAAAATGAGAGAAGGGTAGGTACCCATTAAAGCTGGTCTACCTAAAGGCTCCGTACTTGGTTGATTTCCCTCCAGTCTTTCGGCATTCATCTCAAGCCATATTATCTGACGACACCCACATATTCATAAAATGTCGTCCTGAAAACATCGACCCAGATGTGCTGAAAATTCCGTCTATGCTGATGGAAACACTCTCTGGATTAACATCAAGAAAACCAAAGCTATGATCATCGGTGACTCACGAAATATCAATCAATTGAATATTAGTGCCATCCGTCAAGTTGTCATTCAGGGGCATCCATTGATTCGGATTGTTACAGCTAAACATCGAGGACTTTACTTTGACCAAACCCTATCATGGCGAGATCATTTTGTGCAATTGTCCCGCAAAGTGTACAGTACGCTACGACAGCTGTATTCCAGTCAGAATGCTTTGTCTGAACACCTTAGGCATCAATTAGTGATTTCATTGGTACTTCCATACTTTGATTATTGTGCTGCAGTATTCAACGCCATTGATGCCTCTCACAAACTTAAAATTGAAAGAATGCTTAATGCTTCCATAAGGTTTATTTGCAAGGTCCGGAAGTTTGATGATATCATCTGTTATGGGCGTAGACTGGGCTGGTTAACCGCTTCAAACCGCAGAATATTAGTAATCGGCTGCCTAACATACCTGATTATCCACAATAAGCAGCCACATTATCTCTACAAGCGCTATCTTTAGCGGCTTGATGTTATTTCTCGTGAGCTTCGACCTGGTGGGACCATATCGCGAATTCCCGTCTATCGCACAGCTGTATTTGTTAAATCCTTTATTCATATTTATAATTCTAGCAAATTGTGGTACTCATTTCCCAAAACGATTTCTAATAACACCTCTGAAACAGCCCTTTAAGAGTAAGCTATTATATATTGAAAGTTGACAAGTCTAGCCGCAATGTATTATAGGCTAATTAAATGGCGCTCGCTGATGGTTTATGTCTGAAATGGCTGTTGTGATCTGTAACTATTAATTAAACTGTCTTTGTAATATAATATATCTCATTCGCCGGATTAATGAAATTAACAGTTATTCTCGTTCAATATCTAGTGCAGCTACTTCCTATTTTGTAATATTATTATTGCACATTATTATTAGCTGTTATTATAAATCTAAGATGTACAGTTTTCATATTTGACTAAAGGGAACCTATATCCCGTGCCATTAAAAAAGAAACTAACTAAACTAACTAAATAACTATCTAACTTTTATTCGCTATAGTATTATTATGATTTTAGTGATTGTAAAATCTATCGTAGAATTTACAAGATGATACTCATATGTGTAATATTTTGTATGTTATAAAAATTTTTGAAATGCATTATGTTCAAACCACCATTTATAATTTCCTTCTCTACCACATATAGCAAGATTAGTTTTGTTTAGTGAAAGTTTCAAGTGGTTAATGTTTTAGTTGTGAAATAGAATTCATTGTTCAGCGATTTTGAAATGTGGCCGTCATATTTTTCTAATAGCTTGGAATAATTAATCTACTAGAAAAATTTTGCATTTTCAAAAATCACCAGAAGCACATGTGCACGCTGTAATCGTATGCAAAGTTCTTTTTAGTGAGTATCACAGCAATAAACAGAAGTTAGCGAAATTGCATACGCGAACTCATTGTTCGCCTTAGTCATTTTTTTTGCAATTTGAAATAATTTTTTATAATTTCCCTGCACGCGGAAATCGTATGCAAATTAGTTCTTGTTTTGTTGTAGTCCCTTTAAGTTGCATACATTTATCTGTCATTCACATTTGTTGGTCACTAGCTCCTAGTCTATTAGGCCAATCAACAAAAGAAAATCCTGGTAAAGTTTTACTTTTATTATTAATTTATTTATAGAAAACTCACATATGAATCAGACATTCATTCTTGTACTGAACAGTCCACATGAAACGACATAAACAATGATTAGTCCACGGGCAGCATCATTCACCAACCATGGGTTTTCCTGAAGCTGATCGAATTTGTGTGGGATTCGAGGCCCCACGATGGGTACCAAAAATCGGGGAAAGTAAGGGCAACCTTTCGGAGATTCAGTCGAATGACAGGGCGCGGTTTAACATATAACCATGAAGTCTATGTCTGCAACAGAATGCGAGGATCCAGAAAAAGATGGCATTGAGGCAAATGTGTTCTTTACTAATCATATGTCTGCTATTCCAGCAAGAATTGTATTAATATTGTTGAAATTACAGCTACTTCATGGCAGTGTACTTTGCGATGAAAAATGTCCAATACAGAAGAAGAATTTCTGTTTCAGAGCTTATTGTGGATAGTGTTTTGAAATCCTATTTATAACACGACAGGGTTGCCGTGCATTAATGGATATTGCCGCTAAGTTTAAAATCATACAGTAATTTATCAAACGACAGTTTTTCATACATGCATACTCGTGGTAAACGACAATTTGTTCACAGCAAAAAAATGATCTAACTTTAATTTTCATCAAGGCAAACTAGAAATTTCTATGATAAGTTATGAAAAAATTAGCACAGCGCTAATACTAGTATCATTGTTTAACGTCGGAATGTAATGTTTTCCGTATCAATTTTTGGTACAATTTCTTTACTAGGCATTTCATTTTCATTAATTTAATGAAAATATTTTCAGAATGCCAGTAAGTCTCTTGTAAAAAGGCATATTTCCAAAATTTGAAAGACAACTGTGAATTTTCAAGTGTAGGAAAAGTTAGCATCTATGCGGAACTAGAAACATTATTAATTTTCCAGATATAAAATTGCATACGGTATCTTATAATGCATAACGAACAATTTTTGATTATTAGGTGAAGGGAAAGGAGAAGTATGCACATTAACCGCAGTGTGGCGCTGCACTCGAACACCGTATAAAAAGGTGCATATGCAACGAAACCTCATTCTTATACTGCACAGTCTGCGAGTATCAACCATGGGCCTTCCTCGAGATGATTTGATTCCGGTGGGGTTCGAGGCCCCAGTGTGGGCGCCAAAAGCAGCCCAATGGCGTGGCAGCTTGTCGGAAACACACCCCAATGAGAGAGATCGTTTCCAAGTGCAGCAATGGCGGCGACATTTCCGTGAGCATCCCATAGTACAGGCAACAATGGCGAGGCTAAACGCCAATCCGCAACCTCAACAACCTCCTCGGTAGGTTCAGGAACGACGTTGATATAAAAACGGCCCTTCTCAGGGCCACAAAATGTATATTACGTAGAACCAAAGCATTGCAAAAGAAATGTTTTTTTAAAAGATGTATTATTAAAAGTTTAATTATTTACTGTTTTATGGAAATTCATTTTGATATTTTTCCATTGTAGAAAGCATAATATCCACTTCAGATCTCTTAAAAATGAAGTTTTCTGCTAAATTAAGTATGGCAGATTTTTTTTCAAAACCAAGCATTTTAAAATGATTGATTAATTTTAAATTCCGAAAAACTCTTTCTGTTAGTTCCGATTACTACTTGAAATTGTAAGATAACCTGCTAACAGAGTAAACATGAAGATCATTGTAAAGATTTGTGCAGAGACATGAACAATTTTAAGTATCTAAAAGATTTAAAATCTTACCTTCTTTTATCGATCGTAAATAAGACAACATTACAATCCGATATTCAGAAAATGGTAAAAATGTGTGCATTTAAGTAAATTTGGCTAATTTGAGACGGTATTATGTTGGGCAATCACTTTCAATTATCGTCTGGATTATCCTAGAAATTCTGTTTTAATAGACTTGCTTTGATTGGTAAAAAAAACTCTCTTTTGTCTTTTCAATAGCAACTTAGAAGTTTAATATATAGAATGAACATCGGTTGTTTATTTTATCTTTATTAAAATATTATATTCCGGCTTTTCTCTATGTGAAAAATGCAAAACATTAGTTTTTACAAAATTAAAATTAATTATTCTTTTATTCGTTCAGTCCTGCTGAAGAACATAAAAATACATTCCGGTTTAATGATAAGCCTAATTTTTGTCCAATATTAAATTCAATAATATGTAAGCCCGGCATTTTAAGTACACAATATGCAGATTTAAGGTGCTACTGATATCTGAGTTACGCCTTTTTATTCAGTTATATTCATTTATTTACCTTTCGTGTCATATCAATAAGGAAAGTCAACTCAAGAAACACATAATTACAAATTTAATGAAAATTTTAAATAAATTATAAATCTTATTTTAATTTTTTATATTTATTCCATTCGAGTTCATGAGGACTTCCCAAAGGTGAAAACGATAAACTGGAAATGAAAAACCGTGAAAATTGGTATTTTTTACTTTTTTTATGGCTACAGCAAGAGAAATATGCATTTTAGGTCAAACGTTAGGATGACCTTAAACTGAGAATAATTTTGTTAAGATAACTTAAAAAAAGACACGATATTTAAAAAAAAACAGTTGATTTTTATCCTATACTTCAACAGCGTGCCAATCAAATTGTAGGCATCGAATCCATTTTGGTACAGGATTTGTTTGCTTGAAAATTCATGAAAAATGCGTTTCTGCAATACGATCAGCGAGTTGTGGGACACGTTGCATATTACCGAAATATTTATCATTTTATGAAATGGAATTCTGCAGAATAATCTAGAATTGTAGGCAACGCGACTGTTCAAATAGTATTATATCAGTTACGTTTTTAATTAAAATTATATTAAACTCACAGTAAATCTCAAATAGCGATTTCATCATATTCAAGTATTTACGGCTTGACAAATCAGCATATTAACCCATTAAGGATAAATTGGAAAATTTTTCGTGGTGGATTTCAAGGGCAGTATTTTATATGAAACCAGATTTTTAAAAAATCAGAACCAATTACATCTTACCTAAAATTGATCGATCTTTCCGGAAATGCTGTTAAAAAATCAATCGAGCCCATTCTGAAAAAGTTAGGCTCGGTTTTTCACAAAAAAAATCAGATTTTTTTCACTGACAAATAATAATCAATCGGCATTCTCATATCGGAAACGGTTAAGAAGATTTTTGATCGGGGAAAGTATCGCGTCCTTTTCACAAACCTTTAATTTTAAAATGTGCATGATAGCATTTTCACAATAAAGTTGGCAACTTCCAAATTGGCGGTTAAACACGAAAATATGAGCGAAGAAAATAAAGTTCCGGAATTTTTTATTAAAAAATGATAGTTTCAAAAAAAATGTCTTCTAAAAAATTAGACTTGCTCAAAGAATACGGTGTAATTTTTTCAGAATTTTTTGACCGATTTTTAGAATATTCTTTGAATAATTTTAAGAACTTTTTATTCGGCAAAATTTTTTCCGACAGTCTTCAATTTTTAAATAAAAAATTCTTGTTTCCCTACGTTTTGAAAAGTTCAGAAATTTTTTATTTGGAAACAATAGACTTTCGCAAAATATGTTGTGGAACAAAAAGTTCTTAGAATTGATCAAGGAATACCTCGAAATTTTTTTTTAGATTTTATGTCCGACTTTACTTCTCTTCTCAAAATGTCGCCATTTTGAAAATGAAGGAAAGTGTTCAAAGCATTCTGAAAAAATTTGAGCCTATTCTTTGATTAATTCCGAGAACCTTTGTTCGATAAAATTTTTTCTGAGCTTTTCGCTCACATATTCGTGTATTAGCCGCCATTCAGAAGTTTCCAACTTTTTTTGAAAATGCTATCATGCACATTTCAAAATTAAAGATTCGTCGATGTTTTTACCGATCAATAACCTCCTCAAACGTTTCCGATATAAGAATGCCGATTAAATAATATTTGTCAGTGAAAAATATTTTTTTGTGAAAAACCAAGCATAACTTTTTTAGAATGAGCTGGATTGATTTTTTAATGGCAGTTTAGGAAAGATCGATCAATTTTAGACAAATTTTCAGACAATATCAGTAAGATTATGGGAAAGTGCGAGTTCAAAATGTGTATGAAAATTGATAATTTTTAATCATATCAAAATTTATTTCGTTTTATGTACTACGCGTATGCAAAACTGTAAATATTATTAATTTTTTAGTTATTAAGACGGACAAGGTAGCTTATACCATATAATGTAAGAAACGATGACGCTGAGGTGGAGGGGAAGAGAAAGCCATTACTTGCACAGCGGCACTGCGCACGAAAATCATATAAAAAGGCGTCCCTTTTTCGGAAAGCTCATTCTACGATTCTACTTCGTATCCATCACTACATACAACGATGAATTCTCCAAAAGCATCTGGCAAGTCGATGAAGAAGGCTGGAAAAGCCCAGAAAAACATCGTCAAAGCTGATAAGAAGAAGAAGCATAAGAAGAGGAAGCAAAGTTATGCCATCTACATCTACAAAGTGATGAAACAAGTTCATCCTGATACTGGAGTTTCCAGCAAGGCCATGAGCATCATGAACAGCTTCGTCGGCGATATTTTTGAACGTATTGCTGGTGAAGCATCCCGCTTGACACAGTTAAACAAAAAATCAACCATCACATCTCGGGAAATCCAAACTGCAGTGAGATTGATTCTTCCTGGAGAGCTCGCCAAGCACGCTGTCAGCGAAGGCACCAAAGCGGTCACCAAATACACCACCGCCAAATAAATCTAACAATCCTCTTACAAATCGGCCCTTTTCAGGGCCACAACATTCTTAAACTGGAACAATTTATCTGTAAATTATGTAATTTTCGTCGCACTAAGTGCAAAATTGGATTTTGCATTTCTTCCCACACGATAAAAAGCAGGCAGTCATTTTATATTTGATCGTTTTTCGATGTTTCGTTAATGCGTTATTATGTATTTAAAACATTAAACATTTGCACGATCTGTTACACCATTTGCCCGTTTCTCAGTTTATAGCTTCTTTCGTTAGAATTAGTACACAGTGATCTTGAACCCTAAACAGGTTTACCTAAAATGGTGCCGAAATCGGCCAGGGCAGTTTGATTCTTAATGATTTATAGATTCATATTCAGTTTATGATGAAATCCTAGCTGATCCTATTTCAGATTTTTTTGATATGAAAGTTGGAAAAATTCGAAAAATCAGTATTCGGCGATTATCTCCTTTCCTAATGCTTTTACGGTTAAAATACATCAGGTATGAATTGAATATCGTGAAATTATCAACAAGAATGGTTCAATGCACTTTTTCGATAAAAACGATGCTTGTCACTAAAAATGAGACGGTAAGGATACATTGCGCGGCGCTCGGATCGCTAGAAACCTAGCCCCGTACGTATAGCAATTAATATCGCGCCTTTTTTGAGTTAAATATGTACGCATGTACGCAAACACTTTTACACCTATACGCTCTGTTATATTCATAACAGATAACAAATAGTTATAATGTGAACCGTTAATTATGATTAAATTGATTTGATCATGTAGTATATATAAGGGAGCTTTTGATCGGCAATAGAAAAGTAAGTCCCAGGATCTTGCCCTGGTGTATACCGGATGTTCTTCCTTGTTGTTTTTTCTGATTTTTTCACACTGTTTCAGTATCTTAATATTTTTCATATATTTAATGCAATAAATCAAATTTCATTATAATTAAGGAACTTTTTACTGGAAATGTCCTATGTTTAACGTGTGTTTATTCTTTCGATTTTAATATAAAATTTTAAAAAATATTAAAAAAAACTTATGAAATAAGCAAAAAAAAATAATAAAAAAAAATGGGACCAGAATATCACAACATCCACGTCGATGGCCCTGGGGCAAGCTGATAGTGATATATATTTAAATATACATATGGTTTTGTATGATCTTCAAAGCAATGTATAACCCATGTATACTATACGACCATAGCAATCTGATCATAATTATCGGTTCAAATCACTATCTGTTATCTGTTACGAAAATAACAGCGCATATAAGTGCGTAAGTTTGCGTTTGCGTTTGCGTGCATGCGTACATATTTGATTTTAAAAAAGGCGCGAAGCTAATGGCTATACGTACGGGACTTTGTCTATAGCGATCCGAGCGCTGCGCAATGTACTCTTTCCGTGCCATTTTTCGTACCAAGGATCGTTTTTATGGAAAAAGTGCATTAAACCATTATTGTAGATAATTTCACGATCTTCAATTCACACCAGATATATTTTAATCGTAAAAGCATTAGGAAACGAGATAATCGCCGAATACTGATATTTTTCCAATTTTTTCAAATTTCGTATCAAAAAAATCTGAAATAGGATCAGCTAGGATTTTATCAATAACGGAATATGAATCTATAAATCATTAAGAATCAAACTGCCCTGGCCGATTTCATCACCATTTTAGGTAAACCTGTTGAGGGTTCAAGCTCACTGTGAGTAGTTCAAATATGCGATATACTTAAAAGCAGATTTTTTAATGCGATAATATTTAAATGGGCAATTATAATAAACGTCTCCGCTAATTATTTATTACATTTTTATAGTAAAACCTTGTCTTGCATATTTTATCATATTAAACAAGAAAATTAACTAAGCAAAGACATTTGTGATGAACCTGGCTAAGACGCACCGTGGATGAGATAAAAACAAAAAAATGTTTAATAATAATTAGTATTGCTTGTAAAGTATAATAAACGTTAATTACTTAGGTCCGCAGATTAAACTCGGTTGAATTTGAAGTAAAATTCGTTACTTACTTTTGTCAAGCGTCCAAACGTCTAAATTAGGATATCATTTTGTGTGAAAACCCAATGAACAGACGATCGTCCATCAGTTTTTTATATTTACTGCTAATTCCCATTGAATTGACTGGTTAAAGAACTATTTTAAATCTTATAAAATAAATAAAAGGTATTAATTTTTATCAAAACCATATGGAAAAAGGTTTAATAACAACTAAATTTTCGAACAATTTTGAAATGATGAGTGTGCTTGTGGGCAAAACAAAGGATTATTAGTCACAACATTGCCAGGTACCTTATTCCAAAAAAACATTTTATTTAATTAATTTATAAAAATAAGCTTTGAGAAAATCATGTTTCGGGACATGTGAACTCTTCCTTTTGCAAAGCTGATGAAAAATTCAATTATTGAACAATTGTGCCTTAAAAGATATCGCGTCCAGAGCATTCAGAATTGATAAAAGAAAAACTTGCACGAAATACAAGAGAAAAAGAAAATGATTTACATACCTGGAAAATTGTTTCTCAATCCTGAATTACCAGTGTTAACGTTACCTGTTTTCTTTCATAATGCTTAGCAGGAATACTTTTGTTTTTGCTTAATATATATTATGTATTTTAGGTATAATATATTGATGGAATCACCTTGATATAATATAATCCTATGGTGAATGAAATATGTTACAGCAAACGATAATTAAATGAAACGACGTATAAGGACAGTTTATACTTTTTTTTTCTCCTTGCCTTTTAATTTCTTGGCGTTCTGTTTTGTTTACATTATTATATGAAAAATTATTATTTTGCAAATAGTACAATAGATCGTGATGCGCATACATTATGTTGGCTTACGAGTGTGGTAAATTATATAATCGAGTTTATGGTTTTATTAAATCTATTTAAACTTCAACCTAATTACTTAGATATTCAGTCTCTAAATGAGGCTTTCGAGTGCAAACTCCAAAAAAATTAGGATAAACACAAATTTGCAATATTTTTTACCTATTTTAGACGTTCTAAGTGAAACTTTAAACAAATCTAATTAGAGAATTGCCACTTTTTGAGAGTGCATCTTCGCCCCGAAATAATTCGGTATTCTTTCAATAAATAGTAAGAATCCGCTCAATAAAAGTCGACAACCATTTTTTATTCCAGTTTTTATTTAATAATATCTTATAGGTATTGTAGTACTGTTTACAAATCAGAATTCTCGTAAAAAATGAGAATTCATTCTTTCACTGCAGTTGTTCAATGTTTTTTTTACGAAGGAATTAATTTTCGTCGCAAATCAAAAAGTTGCAAGACCTTAAAGGTATCATTTCAAAACCAGCAGGGTTTTAATTTTATCAGGATATTATGTAATTATAGCAAATACATATCAACATATTACTGACAAGAATCTTGAATACACAATTAGAGAAACGAATGTTAGTATTCTCATAATATATTGTAGTAAAAATTCACTTTTTATGGAGTGAAAGGCTTCTAGTGAACAAGAGATTTGTCACGTTTTGCAAGTGCATTTTTACCCTGATCAGATTAGGTATTCTTTCAATAAAGAGTAAGATTTCACTCAATAAAAGTAGACAACCATTGTTTTAAGTTATTCCAGTTTTGAAGCACGCAAAAAAATTTATAAGTATTTAATAATATGTTATAGGTGTTTTAGTATTGTTGACAAATCAGATCACCGGTCAAAAATGAGAATTCACTCTTTCACTGCAGTGGCTCAAGGTTCATTCCGTGTGTGAAATGTCACACTTCTGCAACACATATTTTTTTATATAAATTTATTTCCACAGAAGTGTACTATAAAAAGTGCTTACTAAACACGGAACTATACCATAAAAAATTTTGCATCAAATCGTCCAAGTCCATTTCGTAAACCTCAATATCTTTAATACTATATAAGACCTTGATTTGCATAAACTGTGGGAATGTTTTCTTTTTATCAAGCAACTAATCCTCATTATTAAAATATAATAATTGTTATTATTGTTCTTAGAAACAGTTTTTCGTGTTTCTCGTGTTTTTTTCGAAACGACATGGATTTTGCAGGTCCTTGTGCTTTGCTCCTCAACGGTAACTATCAATTAAATTTGTATTCATGTTTTTTTAATGTTACTGATTTCTATCGTTAATTTGATCTTTATTAATCATGTTCAGATAAAAAATATTGGAAACAATTACAATTTTCCATATTATTGTGAGAAGAAAATATTAAATAAATATTGAGCACATAATTCTTAATACTTACTACCTTCCTTTAATTAAATATCATTA
This sequence comes from Trichopria drosophilae, assembly GCA_030407085.1. NCBI lineage: Eukaryota > Metazoa > Arthropoda > Insecta > Hymenoptera > Diapriidae > Trichopria > Trichopria drosophilae. The sequence continues at coordinate 187,573,130 of CM059583.1, read as the reverse complement.
AATGAATTTTGCGATTTGTTATACCAATTGCACGTTACTTAGCATCGGTGATATGTTTATAACAATAAATGATATTTAATATAAAGGAATTACAGTTTTAATGAAAAATTCTTCGATTAAATTCAAATCGCTAGAACTAATTTTGAATTTGCTCGTAGTTCAAAGAACAAATTACTTGAAATAACAATTAAATTAAAAAAGGTTTAAATTTTTACATTTACTAGAGTGCAAACTGTTCTTAAGCTCTGCGAAGGCGATAATTAATCAAAAGCAACTAATATAATTTATGATTGATGAATTATTTTTCCATTAAAATGATGCACATCAGTAAGTCATTTACTGATATTTATGAAATGACACTGAGTGTTTTTTGAAATTTATATTATTAATGGAATGGTCTAAAAGTTAACAAATTTAATAAAAATTTCGTTTAGTCTGCTAAGAGATAAAGAACACCAACTATTGATATCCAAAGTAAAATCATTTTTCGTAAAATTGTCCACAAAGTAGTTGAAAATAGTACCTATATTATGCAACAAGAGCGAAATACAAATCTTTGACGACTATCAAGTTTGTCGCCCGAGCGAAGCGAACCGTGACAATCACATTCATCGGAGATCGATATTTCGCTCATGTTCCATACGATATTTTTTTAATGCGCCGAGTCTGGGACACCATAATTTGCGATCGAAGATTTCGTTGGAGGGCGCAAAATCAAGTTCTGCGCCCGGATGATTGAAAACAATCTTATTTGTTGGCATAGAAACGGAATAAAAAAGCGTTATTCCTTCATCCTGGGAATAAATTTGAGTTTAATGGAAATTCTAAGCGTGAGTTTCAAACAATATTTTTTAACTCGGTAAAATACTTTTATCTAAACACGTTAGGACTATTTCATAACAAATTAATTTATAAACCAGGATCAACGTGCCTCATGAACTGCAAGGTCGTTCCAAGGGTAACGAATAAAAGCATTAAAAAATTGAAAGAAAACTGATGTTATAACTTAGAACACACAAAAAATGAATAGAAAATCGGAAAATATAATGAGTACTTTAAACTTTTGAAAAATTTAGAAAACTAATATCGCAGAATATCATGTAAAGATAGAGCTCTCTCCGAGATATAATATTAAGCTTTAAAGTCCAAGAAACCTGCTCAAAATTGCGACGATCATGAACCGATTACTTCAAACAACCAGATCACATTTTAAAAAATCTTCAAAAATTCGCAAACGTCGAAAACTATCCAATTTAAAACGACTGTCTCGTCTTTAACGTGTTCAAAAAAAAGTGCAAAATGTATTTTGCAATCACTACAATGAAAATATTACCATGTACGGATAAATTGTTCCAGTTAAAAAATGTTGTGGCCCTGAAAAGGGCCGATTTGTAAGAGGATTGTTGGATTTATTTGGCGGTGGTGTATTTGGTGACCGCTTTGGTGCCTTCGCTGACAGCGTGCTTGGCGAGCTCTCCAGGAAGAATCAATCTCACTGCAGTTTGGATTTCCCGAGATGTGATGGTTGATTTCTTGTTTAACTGAGTGAGCCGGGATGCTTCACCAGCAATACGTTCAAAAATATCATTGACGAAGCTGTTCATGATGCTCATGGCCTTGCTGGAAACTCCAGTATCAGGATGAACTTGTTTCATCACCTTGTAGATGTAGAGGGCATAACTTTCCTTCCTCTTCTTATGCTTCTTCTTCTTGTCAGCTTTGACGACGTTTTTCTGGGCTTTTCCAGCCTTCTTCATCGACTTGCCAGATGCTTTTGGAGAAGTCATCGTTGTATGTAGTGATGGATACGAAGTAGAATCGTAGAATGAGCTTTCCGAAAAAGGGACGCCTTTTTATATGATTTTCGTGCGCAGTGCCGCTGTGGTGGAGGGGAAGAGAAAGTCAAAAAAGCCATTACCTGCACAGCGGCACTGCGCACGAAAATCATATAAAAGGCGTCCGTTTTTCCGAAAGCACATTCTACGAGTCTCCTTCGTATCCATCACTACATACAACGATGACTTCTCCAAAAGCATCTGGCAAGTCGATGAAGAAGGCTGGAAAAGCCCAGAAAAACGTCGTCAAAGCTGACAAGAAGAAGAAGCATAAGAAGAGGAAGGAAAGTTATGCCCTCTACATCTACAAGGTGATGAAACAAGTTCATCCTGATACTGGAGTTTCCAGCAAGGCCATGAGCATCATGAACAGCTTCGTCGGCGATATTTTTGAACGTATTGCTGGTGAAGCCTCCCGGCTCACTCAGTTAAACAAGAAATCAACCATCACATCTCGGGAAATCCAAACTGCAGTGAGATTGATTCTTCCTGGAGAGCTCGCCAAGCACGCTGTCAGCGAAGGCACCAAAGCGGTCACCAAATACACCACTGCCAAATAAATCCAACAATCCTCTTACAAATCGGCCCTTTTCAGGGCCACAACTTTTTTTAACTGGAACAATTTATCTGTATATGGTAATATTTTCGTTGTAGACATTGTAAAAAAAAATTTGCACCTTTTTTTGAATACGTTAAAGGCCAGGCAGTCGTTTTAAATGAGATAGTTTTCGACTTTTCCGGATTTTTGATCGATTGTTTGAAGTAATATGTTATAGATCGTTGCATGCTTGAGCAGGTTTCTTTGACTTTGTTTTAAAGCTTAATTTACATGTCAGAGACGGCTCTTCTAAATTTTTAAAAATTTTAAATACCCTCAGTATATTTCCCCATTTTCTGTTCATTTTTTGGGTTTTCAAAGTGTGAAAAGTAGTCTACTTTCAATTTTTTTAATGCTTTTATTCGATATCCTTGGAACGCCTCGCCTTGGGGCACGTTGAGCCTGGTTTCTGGTTTAAAAATTCATTTCTTATGAAGTAGGCCTAAGATGTATAGGTAAAAGTATTTTACTGTAATAAAAAATATTGTTTAAACTCAGGAGTAGAATTTTCGTAAAACTCAAATTTACGCCTATGATACAGAAGTAATGCTTTTCTCCGTTTCTGTGTCGACAAATAAGATTATCTTTAACATTCTCGGCGCAGACTCCATTTTGCACCTTTCAACGAAATCGTCCGTTGCAAATTATCGAGCCCCACGCACGTCTTATTACAAAATACGAATGTTTTAATACATTTGTTTACTTTTATACCATTCAATTAATAATAAAAATTTAAAAAAACATTGAACTTCATTTCATAAATATCAGTAAATGACTTGCTGATGTACATGATTATTAATGGAAAAATAACATAAATTATATTAGTTACTTGCGTTACATGAGTTAATCATCGGCTTCGCACAACAATAGTTTACACTCTAGAAAATTTTAAAATTAAACTACTTTTTAAATTAATTATTATTTCAAGTAATTTTATTTATTTACTGAACTTCGAGCACATTTAAAATAAGTTTTTGCGATTTCAATTTAATCGAAGAATTTTTTATTAAAATTATAATTCTTTTATATTAAATATCATTTTTTGTTATAATAATATCACCGATTCTAAGTAACGTGCAATACATATAAGAAATAGCATAATTCATTTAACTATGTTCAATTAAAAAAAAGTAGTGTTAAGAATTATGTGCTCAATATTTTCTTCCCACAATAGAATGGAAAATTGTAATTGTTTCGAGTAGTTTCTTTCTGATCATTATCGTTGAGAAGCAATACATGAGGACCTGCAAAGTCCAAGTATTATCGTTTCGAGAAAAACACGTAAAACTGTTTCTAACAACAATAATAACAATTATTATATTGTAATAATGAGGATTGCTTGCTTGATAAAAAAGAAAACATTTCCATGATTTATAAAAATCAAAGTTTTATCGTATTAAAGATATTGAAGTTTAAGAATGGACTTGGAATTTTGATGCAAAATTTTGGACCTATGCTAATTGTTCCGCATTTCTCATGGACTTGGCACATATTTAAGTACATTTCTCTGGAATTAAATTTATATTAGAATAAATATGTGCAGAAGAAATGTGATTTGTAAAACGAAGATATTTCAGACACGCAGTGAACATTAATCAACTGCAGTGAAATAATCAATTCTCATTTTGTACGACAATTCTGATTTGTAAACAATACTACAATACCTATAAGATATTATTAAATAAAAACTGGAATAAAAATAATGGTTGTCGACTTTTATTGAGCGGAATCTTACTATTTATTGAAAGAATACCGAATCTTTTCGGGGTGAAGATGCACTCACAAAAAGTGGCAATCCTCTAATTAAATTTTGTTAATATTCCTTTTAACACTTAGAACGTCGTGAAAAATATTGAAAATTTGTGTTTGTCTTAATTTTGTTATTAAACTTTTTCGTTTTTTTCATATTTTTTCGTCCGCAATTGTTTTTGCACTAGTAATAAGTTTTCTTTTCCTACCCATATAAAATAATAATGAATTAATTTTTGAAATACCTAAATATCTAAATGAATAATTTTTTGTTCACTAAAGGTTGATAAATTTACCATTTTTGACTAACGAGTAATATTGCATTGCGAACATATTACTTAACGAACGGTATCTGTTAACAATATCTTACTAAACCTATTTTTCCAATCAATTTCGAACTGGATTTTTTTATTACAGATTATATTTATTCTTAGAAAATTGTAATTATCAAAGGGTTTTAAAACCGATAAAGTTGGCTCTTTTCTTTCTCACTTCGATATTCCGACAATTTTTGCAACGGCTTTTAATGCGATTATTTAATTTTACTTAATAATACTGAATTATGCTTCAATTAACATATTAAAATTTCAATTATATTTAGTCCATATACAGCCGATTTACGATATTTAAAACATCTGTCAAGAGATGTAATTTTGATGAAACTTTATTCACCGCTGTTTTTTTCACAATTAAACTGAATTATTAAAAGTGCAAAGCGATTTAAGTTAGAACTAATCTACAATTAATGTTTACACTGATAATTCAGGAAGACAAATAATTTTCCAGTTGTGCTAATTGATATACTTGTTTTTTGTAGTTTGTTCACTGTTTTCTCTTATCAATTTTGAATCATCTGTACGCGATATTTTTAGGCACAATTGGTCAATAATTGAAGTTTTCATCTGTATTGCAAAATAGTTTACATGTTCCGAAACACGATTTTCTCAAAGCTTATTTTTATAAATTAATTAAATAATATTATTTTATGCAACAAGTGTATAACTTTACGAACTGTACGAATTATATACGATATTTTATGCACATATTTTGAATGCGTGAAATAGAAGGAGCGCTTGAAAAAAGTTTTTTGGAATAAGTTACCTCGCAACATTGTATCTAATATTTTTTTTCACACAAGGCACTCATAATTTGAAAATTGTTTGAAAATTTAGTTGGCAAGCTATTTGATTTTGAGAAAGACAGAAACAGACTTATTGTTTATATAGCCTAGAAGCGAAAAAATGTCTTTACTAGTACCTACGACCATAATAAAATGTTTAGCATATATTTGGTAAATTACGAATATCTATGATCTAAAATTACTGTCTGTTAAAAGAGGTGTATAACAAAATTTACGCCAACTATCACGCAAACATTATAATATACAGATAAGTATATCACATTTTTTGGTCTCTCAATTAGTTAATTTTAATTATTAAGTAGCTTATATCGAAGCTCGATCTAAACACTAGATGTTATTTATTTTCGTGTATTTGAACCGTAATCCCAAGCGAACATCTAATATGAATTATTTAAATACAAGCGGTTACGAACATTTTTATATTGTTGCATGGCAACCAAAATTACAAGTAATTACAGATAAGTTATTCCAGCTAAATTATGTTGTAGCCCTGAAAAGGGCCGATTTGCAATTTTTATTTATTATATTTCTGAGGAGGTATATCTTCTTAATGCTTTGTTTCCTTCGATGACAGCGTGCGTGGCGAGATCACCAGGAACCAGTGATTTTACTGCCGCTTGAATTTCTCTTGACGACATGATGGACTTCTTCCTTCGCTTGGTGATTTTCGAAGCTTTGCCAACAATCAGTTCGAAAATGTGATTTAGTACGACGTTCATGACATTGGTGGCCTTGGGAGAAACTCCAATGTCAGCGTGCACCAATTTCATCCCCCTGTAGATGTACTCGGCATAGCATACCTCCCTCTTCTTTTGTTCCTTCTTCTTTTCAAACTTGATGTTCTTCTGGGCGTTCCTTGATTTTCGAACTACGGTCCTAGATTTCCGCACAGTCTTTCCAGCTACTTTTGGAGGCTGCATTTTAACTCGTAGTCGCTAGTTCGAAGGAGAATCCTAGAATGAGTTTTGCGAAAACGGACGCCCCTTTTTATACGATTTTCGAGCACAGTGTGCAGTAAAGGCAATGGCTTGCCCTTCCCCTCCACCTAGGTACCTAAGTTCGTCACATTGTACGGTATAACTTACCTGATTCGTCATTATGAATACAAAATTAGTTATTAAAAATAAGTATAATTAAAAATTTGATAATACAATTTTAGAAAAGAAAAAAAACATTGAATAAATGGACCGAAAAACAGACACAACCATTTTATAATAATATATTTAAAATCAACTAAAAAAATAAAACATTAACTTAATGAAATAATATTATTTAACTCAAAAGAAAGAAACCTATATTCTGCAAAAAATCATAAGGAATCCCGAACATCTCGTGCATGCATTTTAGCTAAGAGGCCAAGGTGATGCCTTTTGTTTATTTGATAAGATTTAAAATAGTTCATCAACCAGTACATACAATGACAATTTACAAAAAATGTATCAAACCAAAAGGCGAACGTCTGTTCATTGGGTTTTGACATAAAGTGATATCCCAATGCTGGGCGCTTGACAAAACGTTTTATAAATAATTTCAGTTTAATTACAACTAAAATTATTTTACGGACGTAAATAATTAACTTTCATTATACTTTACAAGCAATACTAATTACTATTAGAAATTTTTTATTTTTAGCTCAATCACGGTGCCCCTAACCAGATTCAACACAAATGTAATTGCTCAGTTTTTTTTAATATGAAAGAGTATGCAAATTTGAAGGTTTTACTATAAAAATAAAAATGCCGGAAACGTTTATTATATTTGTCCATTTAAATATTAACGCAATAAAAAATCTGGCTTTAAGTAGAGTGCATATTTTAACTAGTAATTCTAATCATAGAAGGTATAAGCTGAAAATGGGCAAATGATGTAACAGATATTTGAAATTTGTTTTAAGACGAGCAAAACAAACCCCTATTTATGTTATCAAGTTCATCGAAGACTTGTCAGATATCAGAAGTGTCATAACCAAATTTAGAGAAATTTTTATATTACTGCAATTGAATTTTTTAAAGAATTTTCAGACCATTCCTCCCACTTCAATTCAACGCCTTGCACGAATTTTCGTACTGCTTCAACGGCGATATTATTGATGTTAGTCGATATAAAACTGCACACATTTTTATTTCAACTCGGACAATATGTCTGGACGATGTATTAAATTTGGTCCTTTCTAATTGTTATTATTATAGTTACAATAAAATGTATTTATATTTTTCTAACTGTGTATTAAAGAATTGTGTACAACGAAAGTTAGTGTTGAACGTTGCAACTTAACGTGTACAAATATTAAATTAATATCCATATTCTGTGAAGCAAGTGTTGTAGACATGAGAAGTAGTAGCCGGTGAGAGTTTATGTGCATTTTGCGGTCTTATTAAGTGTTTTGTTATAATCTATTTTTGTGGTGAAAGTATTTAGAGTACTCCCTAAACATGAAATAATAAAAAACTTATATACAATGAAAAGTGGACATCAATTAGCAAGTTTTTTACTGACAAATAGTACGAAAATACTAATTCATTAGTAAAATTCCACTAATCTACAAGAAGATATTGACTTTTTTAGTTTAGTGGTTTGAAGAATCAGCAATTAGTTAGTAGCTTTTAACGTTTTATTCGCAAAAATGATCACTAATTCATTTGGTGACTCGCTATTTATTTTCTCATCGGTAGTTTTTAACTAATCCAGATTGAGAGAATATGCTGGAAATTTTGTAGAGTTATCGAAGAAATTTTATAAAAATAAATACTGTATGGCTATCTATGAGGAAATTTGCTTTTGGGTACAGTCGATTAAAAGCTGTCTGAGTGAAATATTGCTTATTGATTCACTGTAACCTTAACGCTGAGCTGTGGCACGCATATTAACAACTACAGGAATCACGCGTTCTAGAACGCTGTCAATTTATATTGAATTGTTATCAATACTAGGGAGACATTCACAGTGTATATCTTTTTTTTGATAACACGGCCCCACAAAGAAAAATAAAAGTTAGTTGTAAGTTGTTTTAACCCTAATCCTCACTTGCAAAGATTGAAACGATCTCCGGTTCTCATTCAACCACCATATATTCAGTGATTCAATGTTTTTCTCTATTTTTTACCTTTACACGACTATCACCCTGGCCTGGAGATCTTGGATTTGGAATCACCGACCCCAAAAACATTTTATAGTAAGGGTTCACGATGTTTCTATGTTTTTTTTCTAAGTATGACCATGCCTTGACCTTGATTCTGACCTTATGGGGATAACCTCATCACGTATTCGGTTTCAGCGACCCCCAAAACAGCTTAATGTAGTGTTTCAGGACGATTTTCTGATATTTATGACCATCATTTGACCTTGATACTGATATGAAGTGACCAAATTGATCACGGATTCGGTTTCAGCGATCCCAAAAACAGCTTAATGTAGTGTTTCAGGACGATTCTATGATTTTTCTTCTTGTAACCTTGATTTGACCTTGATTTTGAATAGACCTTGAATAGATCGGTCTCCTTTAAGTTTCTCCATTGATGAACTTACCGCTTTTCAACATCACTTCTACAAACTACTAAACGTGATACAAGTAGGCTTTCACACACTGTTGTACATAATAATTTCAGTGAACAACAACTATTTTTTTAGCAAAGAACTTTACCCAGAAGTGTTGGATAGGATTATACGATATTTTGTACAATAATAGGTAGCCCACGTGTATTTTTTCATATTTGAAGAAAATTTTGATGAATATAGATATATATATATATATATCAGTAAAACTTTATCAGTTTGCTAAAAATCTACACAACTAATCGAAAAGTAATTACGAAATAGTAGATTGTGCAACTAGGGAGCAAAATAGGTGTTTTTTGCCGATGAGTGTCAGTTTGACGCCCGAGCGAAGCGAGGACGGCATTTCGCACGAGTCTACAAATACCTATTCTCCCTTGTTGCACATACTATTTTCTCATACGAGGGCGTGCTATTTTGCTCCCGCGATATAGGGAGCAAAATAGTATTTTGCCCACAGAATGCGAGAAACCTATTTTGCTCCCGGGTATATTTATTTTGCTCCCTAGGGAGAGAATGTGCTATTTTGCTCCCGCAATTTAGGGAGCGAAATAGCATTTTGCGCACAGAGTGTGAGAAAATGTATTACTTTTGATACCCACAATTGTACACAAATCTATTACGTTATTACGTACTTTTGTAGCTGTAGTACTGTTGCGAATTCGCACGACATTTAATGAATAATAAAAACGATCCAGATAAAAACGATGCGCAAACTTTACGCAAACTATGGAAAAAAAACATTTTTTGGAAATATGACATAATAATAGTCCATAAACGTGATATAGGGATCGAAACAGTACTTTGCTCTCAGACTGAAAGAAACTTATTTTGCTCCCTAGGGAGAGAATGTGTTATTTAGTTCCGGCAATATACGGAGCTAATTAGTATTTAGCGCACCGATTGTGAGAATAGAAGATTGTGCAACTAGGGAGCAAAATAGGTGTTTACTGACGCGGGGAGTTTGATGCCCGAGCGAAGCGAGGTCGGCAATTCGAATGAATCTGCAAACACCTGTTCTCCGTTGTTACCATATTATTTTCTCATACGAGAGCGTGCTATTTTGCTCCCGCGATATAGGGAGCAAAATCGTATTTTGGGAATGGAGTGCGAGAAACTTATTTTGCTCCCGGCTAAATTAATTTTGCTCCCTAGAAAGAGAATGCGCTATTTTGCTCCCGCAATTTAGCGATCAAAATAGCATATCGCGCTCAGGAGTATGAGAAAATATTTTACTCCTCGATTTGCGGCCTAAAATGATAATTTCTATTTTATGACCCAGGAGGCGTGAAATATGCGTTTTACGCCCGCGAATGAGGGCGCAATATTACCATTTCATACCTCCTGCATCAAAAAAATATTTAAATTTTGTTTTATTGGACATATATAATATTATTCTGTTTTATATTTATAATACTGTCTCACTTATAATGTGTTTTAACCAAACTATATTTATTAATTTTTATGACTAATCGTTTTATTTACATACGTATTTATTATTTGAATCATAACTTTCAATTGTTGACTAATGCTCATTTATCTATTCATTATATATATAATTTTAATAATATAAATATATATTTTGGTAGCATGAAATTGATTTCTATTTTTTAGTGTTCTAATTTATTACTTTATTTATTAATTTATTTAATAACTTGCAAAATACACAACAGAGTATTAGACAACGGGTAAATTGTTTTGGTACACTGAACAGCATCTGAAGTTATTATTATTATGTTCAGTTTTCGATGAGATCGACTTGGAAATGGGTTTGTTGACATATTCGTATTATAATTACCATTTAATTTATTTTTGTTTAAAATCGTGGATCGGATATAAGTCTTTTATATATTTTATTTTTTAATAGATGCCTTTGAGGAGGACCTATCCTATCTACATACGGCGAAACATTGGTCTAGAAAAACAGTATATTTTAGGCGTCTTTATTTACACCGTGATGGTTATGAATTAAAATAAATAATAAATATGTAAATGATACACAATTATTTCCACCGTCGCGTCATAATAAATCGCAGTAACACATTTCTTCGTTTTGTCAGTGATGTGATTGTGACTGGATTTGACTAAATCTAGTCGGTAAAGTGCCTACTTTTGCGAGCAGTGTATCAAATAGTAGTTTTCGATACAAGTGCGTATGCGTAAAGAACTTTACACATACACACGTGTGCCGAAATATTGTTTACGTGCGGCTTTTCCGTGCGTAAAGTATAATCGAGTGTGTAAAGTTTACTTTACGCACGAGTTTACTTTACGCACCGAAAAGACGTACATAAAAATAGTTTTCGCTCCTCGGCCGTAAAATTTTACGACCTCGGTTTGGAGATTGTGTGATCCTCGGACCGGCTTCGCCAGTCCTCGGACGCACAATCTATTCTCGGTCCGTAAAATTGAACTTTACGGCCTAGGACCGAAAAGCACTATTCTAATCATTCGGCGATCGTATAATTTTGAAATCGTAACGAAATCATTATTAAATGTCTGTTATAGGTGTGCTTTGTTATGAAGATCTTTCTTTCTAAAGTTTTGTTATTAAAATCGAAATGTCATTTTACAATGCATAACGTGCATTGCCATGCAGTTCCGTGTAAATCACCGTTACTTTAATATTTTTTAAATTTGATAACAAATTTATTAATCAACGTTAAACATTCAAAATGTGAAACCTAAAATGACGGAGAAAAATTTGTCTTTCTTTTCAAATTTGATAATAATTTGTGTATAAGAGATTTTGGACCTTCGTCGATCAAGTATTTTGGGTTGGCAACTTTGAATTTATAAAGTTAAATGATAAATTTGTTATCAAGGACGTTGAATGTCTTTTGATATCATATTATGCAAGAAAATCTTGTTTTGGAATCGTCATTTTGAAAAAAAAAGTTAAGCAGTGTCAACATTTTTACATCAAACCGCCATATTGGGAATACATATCATGAAATTAATAATTCTAGCACAATCATTTTGAAGTTTATGGTCCGTGGACGCTTTTGCTTCACTTTATCGAGAACTCCTTATGCGATTTCAAAGCAAAAATATAGCTGGAAAAACTGCTAGTAAAAAAAAGCAACATTTTAAAAATAATTGAACGTAGCGATTTGCATTCTTCTTAAATTTTAATTCCATGTAAAGTTCGATCAATTTCACGTCCGAAATGAATGGTGTAGAATTTGTTCATTCCCAGAAATATATGACAGACGTTGAAAAATTCCATGAAAAAATGTCGGTTTGACCCTTCGCAGGTAAAGGAACCGAAAAAATGTGTGCTAAAATTAGAGAGAAAGCTCAACAGAAAAATTTTGTAAAGCTTCTGACACCGGAAAACGTAAAATACCCACCTGGCACGAACCGACAGATGTTCAAGAAAAGAGCTCCGGCTTATCAGCAAAATCTTACATGGATTCAGTAGATTTGCAAGATGCATATTTTGTAATACCTATTTTCGAAAGTCATAAAAATTTCTCAAATTTATATTTAACAAAAAACTATATGAAATTGAAAAACCATAAAACCAGTCGTCCATGAATTGCGTCTGATATGAAAAATATTAAATTTATATTTAGATTATTTTCTGTTCATTGATAAATCAAAAGATTCGTGCGAGAGAAATATAAAATAAAGTAATATTTTACTAAGTTTAGGTTTTTTAATTAATTTCGAAAATAGCGTACTAATTGCCAACCAACATTGTAAATACTTCGGTTTCCTTATTAATTCTGAAGATTATTAATTAAATTTAACGGCGGAAATTACCGTGGAAATATACATGACTAATTCCGCAATACTTTTAATATTTGAATTATAAGAAAAATGTTTTTTGTGTTTAGCCATCCAAGTGCAGCGTTGTTTTCATTGTTTCAAAAGGTGCCACCAATATAAAGAAACAAATAACACAAAATGAAATAATGATTTTTTACTTTTTGTCATATACTTGGTATTTAGAGATAGTAGCCCTTAACCACTTAAAACTACTGATATGTACATAAAAATATAACAAACAATCAATTTTGTAGATTTTCAAATAGTACAAAATGATATACCACTAAAAAAAATAACGATTATCGATACAAGAGATTATCGTTTTTCAGAACCGTATAATATAAAGTCCACTAAAATGTCAGAACAATTTAAAACGTGTCGTTTGGATTGTTTTTATGGAAATAAAGCGCACTTCGATCCGATGTAAACAAATTTATTTTGTATGAAAATATATAGTTTTGTTTATGTTTCTCCATATATTTTATTTCAGAATATCGGCACCTTCGAGAATTACACGTTTTAAAAGTACAATATTAAACGATACTACAAAAAAAAAATCTTGGGGCCTTTCATGGAAAAGCACATTTTCTTTTGTGTGCGGAAGAAAAAAAATGCAGGATAGTTTTCAACACTTTGTCAATAGAATACAGTTTCATTATTTTTCATGCAAAACTAATTATTCTCCATCAACCGTATGAAATCTCTCTACTTTCTTTGTATTTAAAAAAAAATGTTTTTGTTTATCAATGACATTAAATTCGCCTTTTTCATACACAGTTTCCTAGATATTAAAAATATTGTGGATTTACTCACATATACAAGGAGATAGGCAGATTTAAACTGGTGGAAAATGAACGCATAAACAATTCAAATCAAACAAGGTTAGCAAACTTTAAAATTCTTTCCGGCGCTCGACGATGAGGTTTTGGTTCTTTCTGCAACAATATTCAACTCTTGGGTTTTAGGATAAAGAAAGGAAACAAAATATTAATTATCTCGATGCGAGGTATACCTGCCAATACAACAGCAATGTCATACATAAATTGAGCTGGCGGAGTTAATGATGTTCCCGGCGGTAACGTCCGTCCAAAAGTTAGTCCGTGTTCCCTGTTCACGTGACCCCTTCGCACACACGCGCGCCGTTATGTTCATGTGCACAAGCGCAGGCCGGCACCAGAGACAGGGCAGCGATCTGGCAACGTCGGAACACAACTGCGACTCTCGTCGGTACACTCAACGTCAAAAACATAGTGACGGATAGACATTAATATTTCATTATTTCAGGAACGGTACGGCTGGAACTCTTCATTTTTTTAAATACATATTTGTCACAAAATGTTTTCTTACATTCTACTTTTTCATCAATATACCCACAACCGTTTTATCGCCATAATTAAAAACCCGCTCTCGAAGAGCCAAAGTAACCAAATCCCATACAAAAATGGAAATTTTGAAGTCGAATATCTCGAATTCAGTACGGCTGAGCATTCTGAAATTTTAACAGGATATATATAACACAAAAAGGAAGTTATATTCAAAATTTTAGGAGTTTATCCACAAAACTGATTTGCCGGAAACATCGTTAACCCGTTTCTTCTTGAAATACCCTAGATTTTACCAGTTGTTTACGCCGTTCGTTTTAGGGAATAAATCAATAATCATTCTGGAATAATCATGTCTTGCATTTTTTCCTCATATTTCCAAATCCGGTCTCATGTCGTCGCTATATGCCGCCATTTTTGTACAATGGCAGCTTAAACGTAAAAAAGTCGCGAATTTTGAGGATTTCTTTTTAAATAATTGTGTCTTTCAGCAAGAATCCGTATTTCGATTGTAATACATCTCCGTATCTGGTAGCATAAATTGTTATACTAAAATATAGGGAACGTTAGTAAGACAAAATTCATGATGGCCGATTCAAGATGCCGGGCTTTACCCCGTATTTGGCTAGGAAAATTTTGCAATAATTGTCTACCCCAAATGGGCAAAGGAATTTTCGTGAAGCTCCTTATATGCATATTTCTGAGGTCGCCGAACTCGAATCTGCAGCCAGATTTCCAAAATTCAAAATGGCGTATCCAATATGGCGATCAAAATTATCGAACAATTTTTAATTTCATGAAAATTATTATAAAAGCGTTTTCGGCGTCGCTAATTACAACACCTTTGTCAGATTTTCAACATTCAAAATGGCGACATATCAACCACTTTAAACCTTCAAAACGCAGACCATTAAAATAATCGTCAAAAACCCGTAAATACTAAAAAACAAAACAATTAAAAACGACTGGCTGACTTTCAAGTGTTCAAAGAGGTTCAAAATCTATTTTGCAATGACTACAACGAAAATATTACCATATACGGATAAATTGTTCCAGTTAAAAAATATTGTGGCCCTGAAAAGGGCCGATTTGTAAGACGATTGTTGGATTTATTTGGCGGTGGTGTATTTGGTGACGGCTTTGGTGCCTTCGCTGACAGCGTGCTTGGCGAGCTCTCCAGGAAGAATCAACCTCACTGCAGTTTGGATTTCCCGAGATGTGATGGTCGATTTTTTGTTTAACTGTGTCAAACGGGATGCTTCACCAGCAATACGTTCAAAAATATCGCCGACGAAGCTGTTCATGATGCTCATGGCCTTACTGGAAACTCCAGTATCAGGATGAACTTGTTTCATCACTTTGTAGATGTAGATGGCATAACTTTCCTTCCTCTTCTTATGCTTCTTCTTCTTATCAGCTTTGACGATGTTTTTCTGGGCTTTTCCAGCCTTCTTCATCGACTTGCCAGATGCTTTTGGAGAAGTCATCGTTGTATGTAGTGATGGAGACGAAGTAGAATCGTAGAATGAATTTTCCGAAAAACGGGCGCCTTTTTATATGATTTTCGTGCGCAGTGCCGCTGTGCAGGAATGGCTTTCTCTTCCCCTCCACCTCGTTATATTATATCGTATAAGCTACCTTGTCCGTCTTAATAACTCAAAAATTAATAATATTTGAAGTTTTGCATATGCATAGTACACAAAACGAAATTAATTTTTATATAATTAAAAATTATCAATTTTAGTACACATTTTGAACTCGCACTTTCCCAAAATCTTAGTGATATTGTCTGAAAATTTTCCACGATTAGTGACATAAAACAGCCGCTATGAACTTATATAATAGTTTGCAATTTTTAAATAATTGAAGACTAGATTTATTATCATAACATTTATAAATTATGCACTGTTGATTGCGGTGGATTTTAAAAATAAGAATGCAAGCATATGTAGGGTTAAGCAATTTTGATATCTTGATCGATTGTGAGTTTCTAATTATTTCATTGAAAGCTAAAAAGCGACCATTCAGATAAATAACGTTTTTAAATAATATGAAAATTAAATATTTTTGTATAACATGGATATTGCATATATTTAACAACCACGCTCGGTTTTTCCGTACAACATTGTAGGAATCGTTAGGCTTTACACCGTCTATTCATATGGTTAACAAATTCATTTTAAATTATTAGACGTTGCACGAATATAAGGATGATAAATTTCAATTTTTAACAATATAATCAATTTTAAAAGGTAGCTTATACCATATAATATAACGAACTACGAAGCTGAGGTGGAGGGGAAGAGAAAGCCATTCCTGCACAGCGGCACTGCGCACGAAAATCATATAAAAAGGCGCCCGTTTTTCGGAAAATTCATTCTACGATTCTACTTCGTCTCCATCACTACATACAACGATGACTTCTCCAAAAGCATCTGGCAAGTCGATGAAGAAGGCTGGAAAAGCCCAGAAAAACATCGTCAAAGCTGATAAGAAGAAGAAGCATAAGAAGAGGAAGCAAAGTTATGCCATCTACATCTACAAAGTGATGAAACAAGTTCATCCTGATACTGGAGTTTCCAGCAAGGCCATGAGCATCATGAACAGCTTCGTCGGCGATATTTTTGAACGTATTGCTGGTGAAGCATCCCGTTTGACACAGTTAAACAAAAAATCGACCATCACATCTCGGGAAATCCAAACTGCAGTGAGGTTGATTCTTCCTGGAGAGCTCGCCAAACACGCTGTCAGCGAAGGCACCAAAGCCGTCACCAAATACACCACCGCCAAATAAATCCAACAATCGTCTTACAAATCGGCCCTTTTCAGGGCCACAACATTTTTTAACTGGAACAATTTATCCGTATATGGTAATATTTTCGTTGTAGTCATTGCAAAATAGATTTTGCACTGTTTTGAACACGTTAAAAACCAGACAGTCGTTTTAAATCGGATAGTTTTCTATAATTCTTTTATTAATTTTCTATTGGTCTTTATTCGAAATATTGATCTCCGACGATTGTGATTGTCACGGTTCGCTTCGTTCGAACGACAAACATCACTGTCGTCGAAGTTTCCTAATTCGCTCTTGCTGCATAATATACTACTTTTAACTACTTTGCGCAAAAGTTTAAGAAAATTGATTGATTTTTCTATTCAATTTTGCATACTGATAGTTGGTTTTCTTTATCTCTTAGCACACTAAATGAAATTTTTAATAAATTTTTCTAGTTTTGTACCATTCAATTAATAATAAAATTTCAAAAAACATTCCACGTCATTTTATAAATATCAGGAAATGACTTACTGATGTACATCATATTAATGGAAAAATAATTATTACATTTTATAATGAGGATTTTCCCAAAAACTTTCTTATGTTGTATGAAAAATTTCCGGCTTGTGATCAGTGATATATTTCTTCTCTTCATAAAATATCAATTACACACTGTTGATTTCCGTAGATTTCAAATAAATTTTAATACGAATCCAAGAATATTTACGGTTAATTAAAACAACGATCTACATTAGCAATCTTTTATACTTATTTTTAAATAAACGATATTAAATTTTATTTTACCAACGACCAAAATTTAACTTTAATGAAGCGATTTATTCAAATAACGTATTTAGTCTATTCAGCCTATTATGCATATATTATAAAAATTTAATATATAATCATGAACCGTATTATTTAAATATCAAACTCATGCCACCCTAAATATATTAATAAATCAATAATATCAATTCTTGTGGACGGGGTAATCTTACTATCTAATAAAGGTTTTCACTCTAGTAAATTATGACATATACACTGAGAAAAGTGTTTTTACCACATCTATTTACAGTCCAAAAAAGTAATGTTATCCCGCCAGTAGGTATCAATTCTGATAGAATTTTTCCCGTAGAATCCAAATATGTACACCAAATTGACGTTGGCCTAGCTTTTTTACCAAATTGAAGGTCAAACGGGTAAAAAATCATGTTTTTGGACATGTTTCACATCTTTACTATAGGATGCGACTTAAAAAAATCAAGAAATGCACAAATGACGGAACCAATGTGATAATACAATTTTAATAAAGAAAAAAATGAATAAAAGAAACGAAAAACAGAAACAACAATTATACCTGTAATTGTAAATCATTTCAAAAAAACATTAACTTAATAAAATTGTTTAATTAAAATGAAGTAACCTCTATTTAGACAAATATCAGCGGTGATCGCGAATGCATTATGGCTGATAGGACAAAGTGTTTTTATACAATTTAAAATGGTTCATCAACCAGTTCATTCAATGGAAATTTGTAGTAAATTTAAAAAAACAATCGACGATCATCTATTCATTGGGTTTTCACATAAAGTTATAACCCAATTCTTGGATGCTCAAAAAGTATAAAATTTCACTTTAATTACACCCAAAATTATTCTATGGACTAACATTTCAAATTCAAAAGAAGTTGACAATTCAAACGTAGTTGGCTAAGAAAAGATTGACCAGGAAAATAATATATTAACAGAAAATTCTGAATTATTGTTAAAAATTATCTTTAAAATGATAGGAGCTGATGTTGATGATTTAAAATTTAAATAGAGCCAGTATCTTCCAGATTTGAAGGACAATTGGACAAAGTTGCTTAAACAAGTACTTCCAGAAAACAAAATGCGATTTTAGAATTATATAATCAGGAAGGAGATTTGTTTACAGAAACACCACAAATTAATTCAGAATTTGATGCCCTTTTGTCATATATTTCTGGGATTGAAAAAATTCTCGACAATTCATTTCTGACATGAAAAATAAGTCGGGTTTTTTTTACTAATATTTTTTTTCCAGCAATAGTTTTGCATTGAAATCCCGTAATGATATCTGCGTAAAGTGAATAACCTTAAACTTCCAATTGTATGTGAATAAATTTTGAATTTCATGATATCTGTGGCCAATATTCCGTTATTTTCAAAAATAATGTTTCCAAATTAAGATTTTCTTGCATAACCTGAAACCTTAAGGTAAAATTTAAATGCTGATAACAAATTTAATAATCAACGTTATACATTCAAAATGTCGAACCTAAAATAGCGGAAAACAATTTTAATTTCTTTTTAATTTTGATAAAAATTTGTATATAAGAGCTTATGGACCGTCGATCAAGAATTTTGGGTTCGCTACATTGAATTTATAAAGTTGCATAATAAATTTTTTATCAAAGACGTTGCATTTCCTAAGATATCAGATTATGTAAGAAAATCTTAAAATTAAGTCAACATTTTCATATCAAGCCGCCATATTGGATATAGATATCGTGAAATTAATAATTCTTTAACATTCATGTGAAGTTTAATGTCTGTGGACGCTTTTTCTTCCATTTACGAAGATCTTCTTATGCGATTTAGATGCAAAAATCTTGCTGGAAAAAAATGTTAGAAAAAATCCCGACTTTTGTTTAAATAATTGAATGCAGCAATTTGGATTTGCAATTTTCTTTAATTGCAGATTCGTTAATTTCGATCAATTTCACGTCCGAAATGAATGGTTTATAATTCGTTCAGTCCCAGAAATATATGACAGACGTTGAAAAATTCCTTGAAAAAATGTCGGTTTGTCCCTTCGCAGGTAAAAGCCGCCAAAGGTACCGAAAACATGTGTGCTAAAATTAGAGAGAAAGCTCAACAGAAAAATTTTGTTAAACTTCGGACACCGGGAAACTTCAAATACCCACCTGGCACTTGCCGACAGGTGAGTCATCATCATTACCGGAAGCAATATGTGCCATTCAATAAAAGAGCTCCGGCTTATCAGCAAAATCTAATATAGGTTCAGTAAATTTGCAAGATGGACATTTCCTAATACCTGTTTTCGAAAATCATAAAAAATTTCTCAGATTTCAGTTTGTTAAAAAACTATATTAATTTATTTGTCTTCCTTTTGATTTGTGTACAAGCCCTTACATTTTTACTAAAACAATGAAACCAGTTATCAATGAATAGCTTCTGAGAGGAATGATATTAAATTGATATTTAGATGATTTTCCTTAGTAATAAATCGAAAGGATCATGTAAGAGAAACATAAAAAAATGTATTATTTTTTTATAAAGTTTAGGTTTTTCCAATAATTTCGAAAAAAAGTACTAATAGCTAGACAACAATGTAAATACTTCGGATTCCTTATTAATTCTGAAGATAACTTGTTAAATTTGACTAATAAGAAGAAGCAGTAAATAATATAATTCATACATGACATACAAAGCCAAAACAAGTAATTTCGCCATACTTTTAATATTTGAATTACAAGAAAAACGATTTTTGTTTTTAGCCATCCAAGTGCAATATTGTTTTCATTCTTGCAATAGGTGCAAACAGCTATATTTGAGTATAAACTATTCAGTAGTATAACAATTTAATGGGTGCTACCAATATAAAGGAATAAATAACATAACATAATAAATAAAATAATGCTTTTCTTCCTTTTGTCAGACCTGTTATTTTGCGATAGTGGCCCTTAACCACTTAAAACTACTAATATATATTTAAAAATACAAAAAAAAATGACAAGTGTTGTGGATCTTCAAATTGTATAAATGATGCGCCACTAAGCAAATAACGAATTCGATGCGAGAGAGTATCGTTTCTCAAAACCGTATAATTTTTTTCGCTAAAATGGCACAGTAATTTAAAAAGTGTAGTTTGAATCGTTTTTATGTACAGAAAGCACTGATTAATTATTTTTTTAAACTCGAAACACACATTTTTTAAACGATTCAGTGTAAACTGAATTTTTTATGAATATTTAGTGTCTTTTATGTTGTATTTATATTTTATTTCTGAAGATAGGCCCCTTCTTGAAAATTACATGTCTTTAAAGTAAAATATTAAACCATATAAAAAATTTTGACTTTCTTGAAAAGTACATTTTCTTTTTTTTCGGAAACAGTTGCAACACAAATCTGTCAATATAATATAGTTTAATTATTTTTCATGGAAAATTAATTAATCTCCATCAACTAAAATTGCCGTCTGAAATTTCTCTACATTCATTGCATATAAAAAAAATGTCCTCGTTAATCACATATAGGAGATATAATGGCAGATTTAAACTAGTGGATAATCAATGCAGCCATGGGTTCAATTGATTCAAATCCAATAAGGATAGCAAACTTTATAATTCTTTCAGAAGCTTCGCGATGAGGTTGGGCTTTCTGCAACAATAATATCTTATCTCCTAGGATTTAGAGTAAAAAAGAAAAGAAACAACATATTAATTATCTCGATGCGAGATATTCTTTCGATAATAAATAATACCACAGCAATTTCATATAAATCGAACTGACCGAGTTTAATACTCGCAACTAAGTCTGTTAGTTTTAGAAATTTGGAATGGCTACGAAGAATGAAAATTGTTTATAACAGCTTCTTATATTCATTAACAAAACCCGTACCTATTCAGCCTGAACTATTTTTATCATTGTTTGAAGTAAATGCTAAGTTATGTGTTGCTTCTGCTATTTTGTGCTGTGTATATATGCACGGAAAAAATAGTTTAGTTTCCGAAACAGTAGAGAAATAGTTGAGAATTCTATACTTAGCACAACCATAGAAATAAATGAAAAGCATATGCTGTTCCAAAATGAACTAATTATTTGTCCTGCATGTATATCGTAATAAAAACTAAATTATGGACACTATTTTATATTTATATTATGTTTTATAGTTGGATAACACGGAATTCATGCATATGAATACATGCCAATGTGTGTATTTGACTGTCCGTGCATATATTTGTGTACCAAACCATCGAAATTTGAACGTACACTATTAAAAGTGGTTGTAATTTTAAAACAAAATTACAGTACGAAAATAATGTAAATTGCCATAAATATTGCCATTTCAAAACATATTTTGTAAAATTACAATATTTCATTGCGAATTTACAATTTCTAAATAATGTTTCGTAAAATTACATTTATTTTTATGATTTTGTAACATTCTATCGCGGTTTCAATATATAAATTGTAAATTTCAATGTTATGTTGTAAAATTACATAAGAATATGTAGTATATGCATATCTATCGCCTCCCCAGCAACCGAGATTGAATAGGATTGGATTGAACATTCCAATTCATTTTGAATTCATACTTTAATTCCATAAATATGTATTCAAATGGAATGAATTCCGAAGAAAGGAATCCATCTGTATTAAATTTTACGAATACAATCGGAAGCGTAATTTGCCGGATTAAATTTCAGAAAAAGTAATCCATCTGTATTCAATTTTACGAATATAATCGGAAGCGTAAATTGCCGTATTGAATTTCAGAAAAAGTAATCCATCTGCATTCAATTTTACTGAACACAATTACGAATACAATCGGAAGCAGTATAAGAATACAAATAAATACAGATTTATACAAAGTTTATTTTTTGAAAGAAAACTTTTTTGCATTGAAATGAATACGCTTAGATAGTTTTTAATCCGTAATGTTGAATACGGAGCCATTCAATATTTCGTTTTTAAGAAGGAAACTTTTTTTGGATTGAAATGAATACACTTGGCTACTTTTGAATCCGTAATGTTGAATACGGATGCATTCAATGTTTCGTTTTTAAATAGGAAACTTTTTTTGGATTGAAATGGATACACTTGGATAGTTTTGCATACGTAATGTTGAATACGGATGTATTCAAAGTTTTATTTTTGAAATACAACTTTTTTGGATTGAAATGAATACACTTGGATAGTTTTGAATCCGTAATGTTGAATACGGATGCATTTAAGATTTAATTTTTAAAAAGAAAACTTTTGTTTTTGGATTAATACGAATTCAGAAAGTAACCTTTTTATTCGTATGAACGAAAAGAATTGTATTTACGTATTAAAATGGATTCACCGTTGACCAAAGTATGGATTCAGAATTTAATAATTGGATCCAATTCTATACAACTCTATCCAAATTGGATTGCTGGGCTTCATCAAGATTTCCCAGGCCAGAGTTTAAAACATTATTGAAAAAGTATTTTTACGCAAATGAAAATTTTTAGAGATCACTACAATCCACTTAGAAGTAAGGAAACCAAAAATATCGATTTTAAATAATGTGCAATCCATTTTGATTTACCGATAGTAAACTGTTGTACATTAATTTTGGTCATATATTTTAGGTTAAGTTATGGTTTTGGCTGAATGTTGGGATGTGCAGTTAAAATTTTGATAAAATTAAGTAAATGCAACTAGATTGGAACTGTCTTTTATATAGATTAATATCTCTGTAAGAAAAAATAGAAATAAAAGGGAATCTTAACAGGGAAGTAAGGTAATATTCTCTGTTTCTCATTCTCTCTCTTGGAGAGTTAATTAGTAAGATTTTATTCGTAATGTAGATAAAAACCCGTGTATTAATAAATAATAATACAGAACAATACTTCTGGATATTTTAGGTGCTTCATGTATTTATGCAAATTTTGTAGCTTTATTTGTGTCCAGTGGAAATCTTATATTTCGCATCACCTGCATAGAATAATGACGATTGTGGTCATGAAAAATTCAAAAAGATTTTGAAAACTGAAAATGAATTATCTTAAATCCGAGTATATTATTTTGATTTTTCGTGATTTTCTTTTCACGCAATAAATTCAACGATTTTACTGTTAATCTACATTAAAAATATTGAAAATTACAATGTGTTACTGTAAGGTACTTTCAAGTACTTTTTTACTGTAATGATTGGATTTCCATAAATTTTGTTGTAAGTTTACAGTACTTTTATGATGCAAAAAACTTCAAGCATTATTGTTTGAAGTTTGCAATAGATATTTCTTACAGTGTAAATATGCATATGTAACCTCAACGGATAATAATGCAGAAAACTGAAACTACATAACCTCTTACATCAATTCGATACAACATACACTTATAGATCGTATACTAATCCACTCAAACACACACTCGCACGCACGCACTTTGATATGTGCAGACTTTTGCCTAGTGATTTTGTGATAAGTTCTACGAATATTTATTTTAGAAAGGCGATTGCTTTGGACATATCCCACGTCGAAAAGCCGCATTTAGTAATTTTTATTATTTCATGTTTTTGCCGTAACAGTCGTAAGTGGTCGCAAGGGCGAGTCGTAGAATAAGTAGAGACTTCCGAATCACAAATAAACTTCTGAAAATTGAATTCAGAATTTTTGGACGCCTGAGTACATGTAAGTGAAACGGTTTATACTATACCGCCTTGGTGTATCTACCTTGAGTTTAATTTTTACGGATCCTTAGCAAAATTTATTTTTAAACACGACAATATATGTTATATACGATTGTAATTTGATAAAAAAGTACACGCCTGCAAACTTTACGCACATGCAACTACAACGTTCTTCTATAGTTTGCAAAGCTTCATTGCCAATACTTTTTAACACTCCGGAAGTAGAAGTCGATTTTGCGCCCTGCAGCGAAATCTTCGGGCGCAAATTATAGAGCCCTAATCCCATCGTATTAAAAAATATCGTATGCAACACAGGTGAAATATAGATCTCCGATGAGTGCGATTGTAACCCTCGCTTTGCTCGAGCGACAAACTTCACTCGTCAAAAATCGTCAATTGCGCCCTTGTTACACATTTATTCAAAAAATTTGACAGATGTATGAAGCTAACTATAGGGGAATAGTTACGACAACTATAGATATATCTAGGTCCTATTTTACTATAGACAATAAGTGCCTCAACTATTTATTCGGTTGCTGCAACTATAGTGTTTTTTCACATGACAAAGTATCTGCGAAATGAAGACACCGATAAGTTATTCATAGTTATAATTAAACTGTATAAAGCTGCATCATCTCAAACAATAGGGCACTGATAACAATAATTTTTTAGAAATCAGGTATCGATATTAATCAGTTTAAACCGTACAGTGTCATGCATGCATCCGGATCTGCTGCTCTTAAACGAGGTGTATTCTCTATAAAGTTCTTGGAGTGACAATTCACTCTTTGGAGTGAAAATGGGGCAACTTTCATGAAAGAGTGAATAGTCAACTCTTTAAGAGTGAAATTACAATCTAACAAGAGTGAAAAATTATTCTTTCCCTCCGAGTCATGCAGTTGACAACTCTGGACGAAAGTTGTTCACCAAAGTTGCTCGGTTTTCTCTAATTATAGAGTGAATTCTCAATCCAAGAAATTTAGAGAGTAGATATTTCTAATCTAATTAAAAATTGGTCCGGATGTATATATTTAAAAATTTGTGATTATGTCTGTATAAAATGATTCTTGAAATAAAAATCGTACAACTTATTAACAAAGCCTTTGAATCTCTGCATTATTATCGTTAAGAACGAGTCTTGCAATATAATTACTAGATGAAACGAATTCGCTGAAAGCAGAAATTTCGACCCGATATGACATTTCATATAATGTTGATCCAACTTCATCAATTTTCGGCGGATTCATCTGACCTAATAATTTTCGTATCTATCGAATAAAGACTTTTTTCTGTCAAGTGCGTAAAATGTGTTTTACGGAAATTCTGCACTTTAAATTCAAATATTCTTTGATATAGTAAAATGCTTTTGCACCTTGATCTGCTGGTGTAAAATGAACATTTTATGCCTACTCTATAAAAAATTAAATGTACCCAAGGAGTGCGAGGAGGTAATCGAATACCGTTAAATTTTACTCCCCGGCATATTTTTTGAACACCCGAAGAATATATCATAAATAAAGTACATCAAAACAAAAAAAAAAAAAAACGACAATACCTAAAAAAGATCCAATTTAAAACAACTATACGGTTTGTAAGGTATGGAAAGAGGTGTACACAATTTTGAACGAACTTTCCATCGACTATGACGAAAACAAAATTAAAATATACAGATAAATTGTTCCCATTAAACAAAACTTTGTGGCCCTGAGAATGGCCGATTTGTAAGGAAGTTGTTGGATTTATAAGCTCGAGGTGTATTTGGTAACAGCCTTGGTTCCTTCGCTGATGGCGTGTTTGGCAAGCTCACCTGGAAGGATTAACCTCACTGCAGTTTGGATTTCCCGTGATGTTAAGGTAGACTTCTGGTTTAATTGACTTAATCTTGCAGCTTTTTCAGTAATACGTTCGAAAATATCATTGATGAAACTGTTCATGACGCTCATGGCCTTGCTGGAGACTCCAGTGTCTGGGTGAACTTGTTTCATCACCTTGTAGATGTACACGGAATAACTCTCCTTCCTTTTCTTGCGTTTCATCTTGTCGCTCTTAACAATATTCTCCTGGGCCGTGCCAGAGGATTTCATCGACCTACCAGATGATGCTTTTACAGGGGACATAGTACTACGCAGTGATGGAGATGATGGATAGTTGTAGAATGAGTGGTCCGAAACTAGCATCCTCCTTTTATATGATTTTCGAGCACAGAGCCGCAGTGCAGGTACAATCGCAAGCACTTCTCCTCCACCTTAGTTACCTTAACCATCTTTAAAGACTACATAATTAATAATGTTTATAGTTTTGCACTGGTATAATACATAGGATGAAATATCCTGTTTTTTAGTATAATTAAAAATAATCAATTTTCGTATAAATTTTGAAAAATTTTTATTTGTAATTAGACATATAAAGTAGCCACTATGAATTTATATAAAAGTTTGCGATTTTTAAATAAATGAATACCATTATATTTATTGCCTTTATAAAATTTTAATTATGCACTCTCGATCGTATAGTTTGTAAAATTCAAATCCAAACAGATAGAGAATGAATATACCAATGATTGGTTAAGTAATTTTGGCACTTTGATCGATTGTAAATTTCTAATTATTTGATTAAATGTAAAAATGTAAAAAATCTACAATTGTATATTACAACGTGATAATAACTGTTTTGTACGATAATTTTTTACTCTCGTTGTGTTGCAAAAGTAAAATAATTTTTTGTGTTAAAATTATTTGCACATTTTATCAGATTCGAATAATTGAGGAAATTACTAGGAAAGCAGCATGGAGTAATCGTGAATTAGAACCAGAGGAGGAAGGGTGTCTGGAAGTATCTTAGAAAGTGATGAAAATTTATAAAATTAAATTTTTATGCACAACTTTTCGCACAGATCTGGTGCCAATCGCTTTCGTGGGATAATATTCAAATTCATTGGACCTTCGCAGATTGTCCAGGGCTAATGTGAATCCAGGATTTATTGCGATATTTTATACAAGTAAAAAAGGACTAATCGATTCCACAATTCCAAATCTGAGACTGTGTGGTGGAAATACGAAAATATAAATAATAAAAGTTTTTCAGAATCTATCAATAGTTTCCTAAAACAAAATCAAATTTTTATTCGAAAGTTTCAAAAGCATGTTAACCCTTAATCCCGACGCACAGATCGTTTTCGATCCAGAGAATTTTCAATTTGTACTTTATAAATTGCACAACTGTAAGCGTTTTCAAACGGCAGGACATATTTGATCCAGGTAGTGGGAGAAAAAGGTCTTAAATTAGCCGATCGAACTAACGGTAAAGGAACATAAAAGTTATTTCGAATATGTTATATTTTTAAATCAATGTAACTAAATAAATATAATTAACCTGTCCATCCTTCCGAATAAAAAATGGCTATTTGAATTTTTAAAGATGTTCAAAAATGTTTTGGACACAAAGCTGCATAAAAACTAATCATTTTCAGGACGAAATAAAATCGATATCCTACTAATGCTTTATTTACGTCGAATTCAAGTCAGAACCATAATTGTTGGAGTAAATTGTTTATGGAGTAATAGGGTTGCAATTTAAAAAAATTTTTGTATAACAACATTAATTACTTACATTTGCAAATATGAGCCGGAAATGGAATAAATTGAATACATTGCGAACGGCCGAAAAAGTTAAACAGCGGAAAAGTACTCCTCGAAGACGTTCTCTCAAAAATTAGAAAGTTTTATTTTCTGCGTACATTCCTTGCATTTCGCAGAAAAGCCCTATGCAACCCTCGTCAAGAAAACCGGACGGGCATTCCCCACGTGCTTCCCAGTCTCGCCTTCTACTCCGGTGGAAATCAAGCACGTGGAGAGCATTTGTCTAGTTTCATCCCCATGTTGAGAAATATACTATTTTCTCACCGCTATTTTGAACAATTGGCGAATTATATTCGTTCCTTCCGACATCATCACAATCATTGTCACAATCATCGTCACAATCATCGTCACAAGTGTATTGTAATCAATAAGTGATTATTTCCCTTCCATGAGGGGTATTACCAAACATATAATACCCTCCTACCATACGTCATATATTTTCCATCCATTTGATAGAAATTTGTAAAAAGGCTAGGCAAAAAAAGAATAATTTACAACGGGAAATTAGTGCAAGATCGCTATTATTGCAGGCTAGTTGCGCCAAAATCGCCTTAAGAAAAGGAATCCTCCGAATACCCTTACGACCTTCGAAAATAATTGTACATTTAAACTGGTAAGCGATCGACTGGTAGAGTAACCTGACGTTGACAAATGATCATTTCTGGAAATAGGGAATAAAAGATCCTTATAACCTGAAACTATATGAACCTTTTTGCAGCACAGCCGCAGAGAACATGGATTAGGTACCGAGAACTTTTTTTATCATCATTTTTCAACTGAATGTGGTTGTTGCGGAGAACTAACAAGTTATCCATAATTAAAATTGTTCGCTGGTAAAAGGATAGTGCACGAAGAAAAAAAATGTTAGGTAGGAACAGAAACGTGGGTGGTTTAGAGGAAATCTTACAATTAGCTCCACACCATTTGTATAACAAAAATCAATAAGAAGGATTTAAATATTTCTTGAGTTGTCCCGGATTCAAATTTTTGGGAATTTTGTTTAAAAACACACGTAACGAAATAAAAAAGTTCAAACATTAGCTGAAACGTTAAATCTTAATACTATCTATAATACAGTGACCGCCTTTACCATTTTCTTATAAATTCAATTATTGGGTCGAAAGAGTCTTCAAATTTATATTAAATACATCAAAATAATTTTTTTCTTTGAAAATGATCACAAAAAGGTACAATTTTGATAACAAAATAATTATTGAAAAAAGGATCACATTTGACCATACTGAAAATTCAAATTGCACTTTTTAAATTTAATAGTTTAAATACTTTTTAAGGGCAAGTTATTGGGCAACTTATTATATATAAAGCGAGAAATGAAAAACGTACTCTACTTGATTTCAGTTGAAATATTTTTATACTGGTATAGAGTGCATTCTTAGAAATTTTATTGCATTTATAATGTTGCCATAGTTTTTATTTCTGTATGTTTCTTAAGAATTCGTCTAAGATATTTATAAAATATTCAGCTGTCTTAAAACATTTCATTAAAAATCTGCTATAACTCTTTGCGGAAGCCTAATCATAATAAATTAGAAAAAAAATCTTATAAAAACTTTTTAAAGCTTATCTTGGTCTTTCAGGTAATACTATTCTTTGTGATTATTGTAGAAAATCAATATTTTCACTAAGTAACTTAAATTATTTACAGTGGATTTTTAAATTTAAAAAATAAAAAAAAAATTGAATACATAATTCTAAAAACCGTCGAATAATAAATTTAAATTTAACAGCTCAGAATTATAAAATTATCCACCATATTTATTGCCCATTTTGATATTTTTAAATCAGAACATTACATTTTTGAATCGAACTATTTTTCCCAATTTTTTGATCGTCATATTAAATTTCCCATTCTTAATTTTTAAAACCCAACATCAAATGCGAAAACGTCGGCTATGGAAACCTTTGAGTACCCAATGATACTACAATTAAATTAGGTTACAGTATTCTTCATTTCCTTTATACTTGCATGCATACTAAATTTTAAAGCCTCCTGAATGGATGTTTTCTATAGGTCGATGTACGAAATCAATAACAAATGTAGAAAATATGCACAGCTAAAAAACTTTTTCACATACTGCAGTAAAACATATAAAACAATTTTAATTTAATAATTAGATTAAATTATAATTACTACATACGTAATCGTATATTATAAACAACAATGATAATGCGTTATCGCAAAGTTAATAATGCAGCAGTTCATCAACTAGTTACTCAGCTTATTTTTTCATATCACGTGATTTTGAAGGCAGAAAATTTGAAATTTATTATAGAGTTGTTTAATCAATATCGAGTAACATAGAATTTCTCGTCGATTCTTGAATGTCAATGAAAGAAATTATTGATTGATACGAAGTCACGTACATGAAAAATCATACAAAAAGTGAGAAAAATTTTATTTCCTGATCACTTGGATACGCAATGATTCAGGTGTGGTTTGTTCTAAATATATCATTATTCTTGTCGTTAAGTATATACAATGGTAATAATAAACATCTCTATTGCTAGCTAGTGGTAATAGAAATTACGAAACAAAAATATAGCCTTTTAAATCCACTGGTAAAAGGCAAGTCACGAGCAAAATGATGATTACAAAATCATAACTTCTTACGGAATCAATAACTATCATTCAGTATTATAAAGTCCTATTTTTTTGTCCCGTGGTATCTGTGTTTGATGTTTAATAGAAATTAATCTACAATAAAATGCCCTACATTGATTTACAAAAATTGATTAACTCCCTAAATCCCTTGGATTCACTCCAAGCAAAAGTGAAAGGTGAGCCACTCTTGTTCGAAATCTTGAAATCGTAAGGCATAAATTATAATCTAATAATGCAATTATAAGTTTATAAATAAACATAAAATGTTATTATTTTTTAATAAAATATAATCAATTTCTATATTTTCATCAAGTAAGTAGTATCAATCAATTTTCGGCGTATTCGAAAGTAGTAGAGAAGGGCAGTGCGAATAAAACTGACACGGAACTTCTTTTGAAAACGTGATTTATTTTTTTAATTTCTATTATTATATTACTATTCTTATTTTACTTGTGGGTATTAAATAATTACAGATAACATGAAGGATATTTGATCAAAAATTCAATTTTTTTTTAAAGACAAGCCATGTTCAAAATGATATTCTTCGAATTATCGTAACTTTCAGCAGTTAAAAAATTAAATGTTTGCTTTTTTTCGATAACGAAATACTTCATTCTGAGTATATTTTTAATACAATGGTGTTTATATTTATTAAAATACTACCTGATTCTTTTAACCTTTTCAGTAATGCATCTTCGCCCTAAATTTGCTTCAAAAGCTTTATTTGGAGGCTTTCAGGATTGCTGAATACATATCGGATGTCAGTTTTAAAAAATTCTGAATGGCGTATTCAATAACACCGAAATCCCTTTGAATGAATTTGCTCAAAACTCGTTAATTTCTAAACATGTCAAATAGCCTATCCATTATGACAAATGAGAATTAAAAAGTAGTATATAGAAGCTTAAGAAACAGGAACTAAGGCGTTTTCGATGTCTCTAAGACATCAAACGAATTTGATGGAAGTCTTTAAAATTTTAAAATGGCGACACGGATATTGAACGAGTTTTAAGCAAATTCTGTCTATTTTCGATTTTCTTGCCCAGCATACTGAATCTGTCATATTGAATGTTTGATAACCGACATCAGATTTGTTTTCAGGGATCTTAAAAATGTATAAATAATAAGTTTCATGCATAGGTTTGCACGGAATTAATAATAATATAAATGGTCACTTTTTGTGTGTTTTAGTTTACAATTAATTAAATATAGTATTTTAATACACAGGACAGCCAACATTAAATAAATAAACGCCTTGGGTGCGGGTCGAAAAACCGACAGCTCAAAAAAAACCGAGTCATAAAGCCGACAGTCAAAAAACCGACAGTCAAAAAACCGACAGTCAAAAAGCCGACACATAAAAAAAAGACACATCGTCAGGAGGTCAGTCATTTTTTGAACTGTCGGCTTTTTGACTGTCGGTTTTTTGACTGTCGGCTTTATGACTGTCTATTTTTTGACCTGTCGGCTTTTTTATTTGTCGGTTTTTTGACCCGCACCCAACGCCTTAGCCGCCCTGATAGAAATCGAAATCAACCACGGGACTAGCACTATATCGTTGCGTTTTGTCGTACTACAAAAACCGGTTTGGTGCAATTGTGCATGCGTGTCTAGACGAAATTTGATGATTCACTGCTAGCACCTGTCTAGTGCTACCGTGCTAGTTTTCGATTCCTACTCAGGTATGTAGACAACGTTAGACAACGTTAAAAATTTAAGAAACTGTTTTTTAAATGTGAAAAAACTAACGGATGAAAGATATGTCGCTAAGGGACCCACTGTGACGCTAAA
This sequence comes from Trichopria drosophilae, assembly GCA_030407085.1. Lineage (NCBI taxonomy): Eukaryota > Metazoa > Arthropoda > Insecta > Hymenoptera > Diapriidae > Trichopria > Trichopria drosophilae. The sequence goes on along the minus strand of CM059583.1, from coordinate 187,540,906 downwards.
GGGTAACTAAAATTTAGTAAAATTTAGAAAAAAAAAATATTTTTATTCGCACAATTTCTTCTTTTTTAAATAATAATTATAATAAACGACTTTATTACCATAAAAATACATAGCAAATCGGCGAGGCTCAGCAATTCACTGCTGCTTTGCAGCCTAACCACGCAAATACAGAGATACAATGATGTATTAAACTTACAAAACTATTAAACTTACGAAACTGTTTAAACTAACAATAATTGATTATTATACAGTACTAGCTTACAAATAAAGGCGACTCTAATCTACGGCGATAACATATGACTAACATAGGCAAACGCTAAAACAATAAGATTACTCGTTTTGAAGTGCTAAAAAGTGTGTCTTAACACGAGATACGAAAGTGTTGGCCGATGAAACAGACGTTCTAATTCCAAGAGGCAAAGCATTGAAAATATTAGCAGCTATACAAGAAAAAGAACCTTTATATTTCACCGAATTATAACGAGGGTGTTTCAGTGTAGCGGAAATGGCGCGTCGCGGATTGAACCTGGATTGCCCTAACACTCGTAATTTCGCAGCTAGATATTCAGGAGTCCCTGATGCAAGCAGCCGACAAACAAGCGTTAAAATTCGTACTTGTTGCTGAAATTCTATTTTAAGCCACCCAGAGCTAGTTAATGCCGGAGAAATATGTTCAAATTTCCGAACTCCAAAGGCATATCGGAGACATGCGTTTTGCACAGATTGTATTTTTCGTTTGCTATCACCATTCAGGCAAGGACCGTATACCGAAAGGCAGTACATAATGTGTACTAGAACCAATGATTCGCATAGTTTTAGTTTGACAGTAGACGGAAAAATATGCCTGAATGGGAACAGCAAACGCAGCTGCATAAAGGAGACGGCACATTTCTTGCGGACGTGATTAGAGAATGACCACACATTGTCGATAAAAACTCCTAGGTTCTTTGCCTCCTGAACGAATGGGATTGCATTACCCTTGATAATAATTTCATTGGAATTTGATACTTCCGCACGACCCTTTGCATTACCAACCAACAACATTTCTAATTTGGCAGGGTTTAATGCTAATCCGTTATTAACCGCCCAATTAGCAATTTTATCTAAATCAGTGTTGAAATTTTCAAACGCTTGCGTAGCATGATTTGGCAAAAAGGACAATAACACTTGGGTATCATCGGCATACATTTTAAGACTAACTTGATTACAAACTTGATTATAAATATCTGCCGTGTAAATAATAAAAAGGATTGAGCTCAACTTTGCACCTTGCGGGCAACCACACGACAAAGAAATGGAATTGGAATGCAGAGAATCAATAAATCATAAAATAATATTGTATACTTAATCTAATATCCTAATATAATGCCGTATAACATAATAAACTCCTATGGAGCTCGTTTAGAGCTTCTTGATTTTCGTCGGAGCTTCATTTTCAACAACCATATAATATTTAATGGAGCTCCAGAGAAGGTTCTATCGCATCGTTTTCGTACTCCTGTGAAGGTCCATTCGAACATCTGGGAAGCTCGCTGGAAGCTCGCTTGAAGCTTCGTGGGACCTCATCACGAGGATTGTCAACGGAAAAAATTAATTTCATTTGACTATACATGTATATACTGTAGATATCATTTATAAACACATACCATATTACTTTTGACTTAAATTTAACTATGTAATGATGTCGTATATGAAAGAGTAACTGTTGTGTAACTGCTGCTTTTTTTTAAATTATATTATGTACACTAAACGCTTATGAAATATACGCAAATTAAATACTTTACTAAGAATTTTCCTACATTATCAACTAGATTCATTCGCCGCTCATCAGAACAAACGCGTTCAGAGCCATACACATGTTCATATGCATTTACGAACTTAACCCTTAAAAGCATGGTGGTAACCCACGTTACCACCTCGATTTCTTTGATTTTTGCTCATTTAAATTGGAGTTAACGTATTTAGATCTGTATTTTTGTTACTTTATGTCGCTACAGTGATACAAGAATGTATAAAAACATTTATTAAGATATAATGGTTTATTGTTTATGATTTATAAATAAACAAACATTAAAAAATCACGATTTTTTTGAAAAAATTCATTATTGACGCTGTTTTTTAATATAATTTTTGAAATTTAGTATAATAGCGTTTTTGGGGTGTCTGATTACGAATCTGACCACAGATTTTAAAAATTCAAAATGGCCGATCAAAGATGGCCGACCAAAATGTAAAAAGTGTCTTTATCGGGTTGAAAGTGAGTACACGGGGGTTTTCGTGGTCGCCGATGACGAATGTGACTACAGAATTTGGAAATTTGAATACGGCGGATCCAAAATGGTGGACCAGAATGTGAAAATTTCATAATTCGAGACTGAAAAATTGACAGGTATTCGTATTTAGTTCTAAATTGTTGGTCGAAAATAAATAAAGTTATTATTGGTTTGTCATCTAATATCAGATTCGTAATCAGCGACCCCTAAAACCCCAGGAGTGCCCAGTTTCATATCAATCTAGTAACTTTTCAAGATTACGGACCGCCATTTTAGATCGGCCATATTAAATTTTTGAAAATCTGTTTTCAGATTCGTAATCAGCGACCTCGAAAACCAACGAGTAACAATTTTCAGCCATTTTCCGTGTAAAGAAAAATGTATGCTTCAAAGGGTTAACATGGTTTCCACTGCTTGCGGAAATGATCGCCTATCCTAAATACATAGAATACATGTACTCAACGGAAAGCTTGATGCACCACCACTCGACGGGCGTTCGAAACTGATAGAAACTGCTCTCTTGAGCGCCGTCACTCGGCTGGCGTTCGAAACAGATAGAAACTGTTCATTTGAGAGACCGTTCAAGATGGCCGTGTAAACAAAAGAACTCTATGCTCGGAAACAATTTTCCTTTCGAATGTGTGCCTATACTACTGGCATTTCGTATACATGACACATTATTTAGATAAAATAAAATGTGAACTATAAGTCGCGTTAGTGTAAATGATTGTGACTTTTGATTTTGTTCGACATGCTAACCCTGCTAACCCAATATCAAATTTCAAAAGGTATTTGTTTGCGGCGTATATATTACATGGAAAGGGAATTGATTGAAATTCTTGAAAGTTTTGAAGTAAATGCGGAAGCACATCGGTTTTCGATAAGTCAGTAGAATGCTTCTACAAATCTTTTCTCCTCATTTAGTACTATTATATGTACTGTAGATTAATTAACTATATATATATATAACTTAACGCGTAATTCGCCCGGAACATAGCGCGGTTTTCATTACGAAATTCATATAATATTATATACATAAGAAGATTACCGATGAGACTCCTATAGAGCTCGTACAACGCTGTTGAGCAAGCTCCCAGGAAACTTATGAAATTGAGCTCTACATCAGCTTTGTGTTGTATGGAACTCTCACAAAGCTCAAACAGAGCAATTGCGCGAGCTCCCAGGGAGCTTCTGAAATTGAACTCCGGTGGAGATCTATAGCAGCTTTGTATTATACGGGACATAAACATAATTTATTATTTTATTACAATGAAAAAAATTTCAGGTTAAACTAATGAAAGGGGGTTTTATCAGAACGCTGCCTGTTTAATTAATAATATAATATAGCAAAAAACTGTAGTTCAACAAATGAAAATAATAAAGTATGCTGAAAAGGTACAAGGACTGACGTGCTCGAGATGAGAAAATTCTCGATCTCGAAAACAGCTCGCTTTGATTTCGAGAACGACATACCTATTTTGACATTTTTCGATAGCAAGATAGAGATTGATGACCTCACGTCTCGTTTCGAGTGCATCTCTATACACTGAAACAAATTTACTTGACAAATTCAACTATCGTTGAGAAGTTGAGTCGAGAATAGCTAAAAGAAATACTTTTTTTGTTAGTACAATTTTGTTGATGTTGTTAATTTTATTATTTGAACATCCAGTAAACGAGAAGCAAAAGAAATGCGATACTATGCATAAAACTCAAAAAGATATATAGTAATATAATAAAAAAGCCACCGCCAAGAGCTGGACTAAAATAACTCCACAAAAAAAAGGCCCCGAAAAATTCTTAGTTGATTTCACTACTTTTTAACTACGCAAAGTAGTTCGATACGCTTCAAGAAAATTTTTAGTTCTGCTAAATTCAATGAAAAATATATCGGCCCAACATGTTGAATAGTTTTTAATGGACTAGGTCGTTAGACTTTAAAAAATGTTTTTAAATGTAGTAGAATTAACTGCTAATATGTCGTTTCCATAACTATATTTTTTGTTGATTTAACTCATTTATGGTTGTACCTAAAACCTATAAAATTCCGTTAAGGACGTATTGAAATACTTTCAGCAGTTAAAAAATAGTCAAATCAACTAGGATTTTTTCAGTGTAGTTTCAAGAAATAAGTAATTAAAGTAATATGTTTTATGATCGATTTCGTTATACGTTAATGGTTTTTTGTGTTTCAGCACAGAGAGAAGTATATAGTAAAATCTACTAAAAATTACTATCGACCGTTGTACGTCGACTACTATAATAATATATTGAAAGTAATGAAATGAACTATGATCTCTAGTAAGAAGTTATACTATCAAAATATGTTCAATAACTAACTAAACGATAAAAACATTTCTACTATTTTGCACTATGTAGATTTATTATATTACCTAACAAGGGTATAAAGTGTACTTTTACGCCGAGGCGCCGAAGGCGCCGAGTGATGTGTAAAATTCCCGACCGATGTGTAAAAGTTATACTTTACACCCATGTTAGGTATCCTAGTTTTTGTAATTGGGTGCGTAAAGAGAGTGCGTAAAGTTATGTTGCCTGGTTGAGTGCGTAAAGTACAACTTTACGCACGACCCTTCACTTTACGAATTTTGTCGTCGGGAGTGCATAAAAGTGAACTTTACACATGAAAAGCAGGCATAAAAAGTACTTTGCGCACTAACTTTACGCGCACAATTACAAAAATATATTTCTTTTATATATGGATATAACTTATTATTGTTTAGATGATAATTGATTCTAAGCATATATCAATACACACTTTTAACCCACGTAAAAAAAAAGATTCCAAAAGATCTGAAAAATAATTATATTAAAAAAGGCATTATTCAAGATACTAACAGGATGTTCTGAAAATGATAAATTTCAAGATCGTTTTGAGATCTTATACCAGACAGAGATTACAATAATGTTGTAGGCATCTATTAAGCTTTTTACTACATTTTTTTTAAATGATCAGAAAACATTTTTGAGATCTTATTAACAAATGCACAATTTGCACATGGCTTTCAGCATCATTATTTTGTATTTAATAAACATATAAAATGAAGACTTCCGTATCCCACTAATTTTGAGGTCACTTTTTCCAATGACTTTGAGCAAATTTTTTAAAATTCCGCTTAACACGTTAAGCTTTACACGCTTAACATTTATTTTTAAAGTACACTGAGAAAAGTGTATTTTATCAGTTACTATCCCTTGGCTTTTAAAAAGTGTATCATAGCCCTTAAATGAAATAATATAACTAGTAAAATCCTCCGTCTTTCAACATTTGTTTTTGACAGGTTATACGAAACTGTATTAAACTCTCCTATTTTAAAAGAATGTTTTATTATGACTAAAAGAAGGCATTTTTAATATTTTAATTAGCTACATAAATTTCCATAAACAAAAATTGCTTTTAGTTAAAGAGAAAAGGCTAAAATAAACTGACATATTGGTTAGAATAATCTAAAATCTTCGTCTTTTAACAGATAACAGAAAGATGGCAATCCCTATGCGTAAAATACTGTCTTTTACGGGACATAAGAATTCTAATACTGGGTAAAAAAAAACACTTTTCTCAGTGTAATTTTCACCTCTTTTGATCAACTTATCCGAAACATGTTCCCGATACAAAATCGTAAAATTAGTGAGTTTTGAATAATCCTTTTGAAATTCACCCACATCCATTTTTACTCTCGCACGCGCACACACATATACACACACATCCAACTAAACAAAATTTCAGGTGACATTTATAATCCAAATCGACAAAAATCAAAATATGTGAAAGCATATTTTTGAAGTAAAACTATCGGCAACACGTTTCTGATAGGTTAGCTGATGATCAGAAACTAGTGTAATAGTGAAAATTACATTTTAAAAAATAATCGAAGTAATTTGTTTTCAGGAGTTTTAAAAACTGTATGTTAAAACATCTTTTTTCTTAATTTTACCAGCGCCATTAGAAACAGCAACCTCAAAATTAGTGGGATGCGGTGGTCTCATTTAAAAAATTTTTTTTTTACATACAAAAAACAACGCTGTAATTAGTGTGCAAATTGTGCACACTTGGGTGTTAAAGGATTAAGATGGTTTTGCATTCCTCATACACAAAATTCTAATCTTTACGAACCGACCGAAGATTTTCGGACACAAAGGAAAGGGGAGTGCTCGGTCAACTCTAAATTAATCAGTGTAATATATTTCAGGAAATTGTATAAAGTAATTAGAATAACTTGTATGCAGTGTTTTAGATTACTTTGCTAATGTTACCGTATATTACGGTACTCAGCATAGATCAAAAATAGAAAAATTGTCTGATATTTATATTGGAGTGATTATTAATTTATTTTCAACTCCGTAAGTTATTACAAAGAATTTGTTAAGACATATTTTTCAAGAATCTTTTCTAAAGGAATTCGCAAACTTGGAAAAGATGTGTAAAAGACGAATTTTTCGATAATTTTTTTTACAAAACAATCTTTTCACTCGTAATTTCATAAATGAAAATATTAGATTAAATGTTTCTTAGTCCAAACGAGCAAATTAAATACTAAATATATATACATTTTGAAAAACATTGTATTTGGCCTACATTTCTACACTGGTTTATGTTAGTGGAGTAACCATCACCAATTTTAATAAATGCAACTCGATTTTCTGTTGCGGTCGATAATAATTAATAAATTAAGTTAAACTATTTATCATCGATTGAAAAGTAAGAAACAATATGCATCAAATATGTAATACAATCACTTTGAGGGCATATAAAGCAGGTTTGCACCGCTTTATTGATGATTCTAGTGGTACAGACTGAGGCGAAACTCCATGTTTCTGACTTTTCGATCGATGATAAATAGTTTAACTTAATTTATTAATTATTGGCGACCGTAAAGAAAGTCGAGTTGCATTTATTAAAATTGGTGATGGTTCCTCCAATGACACAAACCCGTGTTGAAATGTAGGCCAAATACGATCTTTTTCAAAATTTATTAGTATTTAATTTGCTCGTTTGTACTATGAAACATTCATTCTCATATGCATATTTTTAGTTCATTTTAAAATTTCATTTTCAACAGAAAATAAGATTAATGTTGACTTGAAAGTGGCCAATCCTATTATTTTCGAGTATTCTCTTTCGATTGGCGTGATCCAAATTGCATTTAAATTGCTTCAAAACCAATATGACGAATTTTAAATAAAAAATGAATAAAACGTTGTATGTTTTGTTTTTTGTGAATTGTTCTTCGTACCAATGAAGGCATCGATGTCTTTTTGCAAAGAAAAATGCACAAAATCTATGATCTTCAACTACAATTTTTTTGTGTTGTCCCAATCAACCTAACCGTTTCAAAAGATCAATATTTAAAAAAAAAATAAACCATATTTGATCAATTATTAACGTTAGTGATGACATGCGCACCTCTAGCATGATTTTGAATTCTTTCATGAAATTTTTCGTCCATATCGGATTCGTCATCATGAATTTTATAAATCTGGCCTCAAATTCGTTATGAAGGACCCCAAAAAACCATGTGAACTTTTTCTCGCGATTTTGAAGCATTTTATTGCATTTCAGTATACCATATGTATATGAATATTAAAAATCTAACCTCAAATTCCTGATAAGCGACCCCAAAAATCCGTGTACCTAAATTTAAAAGACAATTAGAAAATTGACGAATTGACGTTTTGAAAAGACTAGCTTAATTCGGGGCGAAATAAAAAATTTAGTAGTTTAAATTCATAGATTTCGTACACTGATTCCGCAACTTTATCGATGCAAAAAAAAATTAATAAACTGAATAAAAAAGTTTTCATAAACTGAAACACAAGAAATTTTTTTTAGTTATATTTTAAATACGCTTATTTATAACAACCAAAAGTGGGCTTTATATAATGCTCTTTGAAAAATGAGTTTCATAAAATTCTATTTCGCTAATGTATAAAACAAGCTCCTAATCCTTGTTCTTAACGACTCCCTAAAAATTAACAAAAATTACCCTCCAGTGATTCATCACACAACAACGTTTTAGACACTAAGGAACTAAAAAATGCTAAACTAAACAAAAATTTGTCCGTTACCTAATAGAGATTGTAGCATGATATTTGTGGCTCTGGTTAGGGTTATTACCACATATGTCCGTCCGTTTATATGTGTGCACTTTTTTGTGTGCGCTATGACACGCGAACGGAAAGGCGTATCGATATTTTTTTTAAATGCGTGTCTTGGCTCAACGTAGATCTGTTTTAATTTAAGAAAAAAACATTTAAAAAATGTTACATTTTTCTGAGACGGTCGACTATTATTCATTAATGATTAGCTGACCTACGGTGGGGATCAAAGTCTTGAAAATGTAAATTTTCAATTTTTCTTATTTTTAAGAAAAATAGTATGTTATGCAACACTTTAAATTTATCTCTAATGTATGGAAACATTTTTTTTACGTGATTTGTATTTTCATAAAATAAACGCAAAAACCGCGAAAAACGGATTTTTTAACTTTTTTTAACCAACCTCCTCTTATCCTAATAGAGATCGACTCCAAACATTTTAATGAAAACTAAAATTGCATAATTTATCGTTCAAATTTTATTTTTTTATATTAACAACTAGTAGGAAGGAGCAATATAATTGCTAAATAATTGTTTACAATTTAAACAGTATCTTGTTTTCAAATAATCAAGTGGCCGAGTGAAATCGAAGGAAATAGGAAGCTTATTCTATATATTGGCGAAATAGCATTTTATGATATGGAATTCTGAATCAGCATTATATGAAATCCACTTTTGAACGAGCATTTTATGAAACTCGCAGCGAAAGAGCATTATATGAAACTATCTTTTGAAGGAGCATTATATGAAACTTCCTTGTGAAGCAGCATTATATGAATAGGAGAAGTCGATATCAGTTATTTAAGCAATTCAAAGGAAATTTGGACCACGCCAATCGAAAGAGCATACTCGAAAATAATAGGATTGGTCAATTTCAAGTCAATATATTACCTTACGTCCTGTTGACAATGAAGTTCGAAATTCAACTAAAAAATATGCATCTCTGGACTTATAACTGGCTAAAAATATTTGTCCCACAATCATAAAAAGCACTAATCAAGATGCTGATAAGATGTTCTAGAAATTACGAATTTTAAGATCTTTTTAAGATGTTTAAAAGTAAATTAAATATAATTTCATAAAACTTTTTAGATCATGACTTATTAAATATCACTCTTTGTTACCTATTAACAATTGTTAAAGAAATGAACACAGTTTTTATTTCAGACTTATTAAAAAATGCATTATTCTTATATTATCAATAAATGCAATGTCTGTTTTTATTTTATTATCGTTTAACTGCTTTTGTTATACACATAGTAAGAATTCCTAAGAACATATGCATAAAATGCATTGTAAAAGTTGCATGTGATACTTATTTGGTAGTAAATATTTTAATACAGACGACTTAAACTTTTAAACTATTATTGCAAATTATTTATGTATATAAATTACAGATTATTGAATAAACATAAACTTTATTCTACGAATATACATTTTTATTCAACATATATAAGGGTGATTTTAAATAATAATTATGATAATTTATGACTTCGGTACTAAATGGATTACGTCTAATCAGAAAATACGTTTAAGGGGGTTCTAAAATGCTCGGCCGATGAGGAAGGAATGTTCACTAAAAACGGTAAATAAAAAATGACAGATTCGATTTTTCATCATTCGGGCTTTCTAAGGCAATTCTAATTACTAAAGACGATATCGCAGAAAATACAATAAAAATTAACTCAGAACTGACTCAGAATTTTCGGAAATAAGTGATATTTATTTATTTCCGAAAATTCTAGGTGAGCTTTCAATTAATGGCTTTGGTATTTTATAGAAAACTGTCTACAGTAATTACAATTGCCTTTGCAGAGCCCGTATTTTGCAAATTTTATTCAGTCAATTTTTTGTATTAAATTTACGTTTTTCAGTGGAATTTCCTACCTTACCGGCGGAACACTTTAGAACACCTTAAACTTGTGTTATAACAGATGATGTTCCAATTTTTGTAATATGTCAAAACAAAATAAATGATTTCCAACGTTTTACAAAATAAAACATAAATAAAATGTGTCATAAGTATCATTTTTCTGATTATCAACAAAACAGAAACGCATTTTAAAAATATAAGAATTCTCATTCAGAATATTAAACGGCTTAAATCAGGTTTAAAATAAGATGCCAAGCATACATTAACTATTGTTAATGCTTTATGTAAATAAAAATACATTGAAAATGTGAGTACTGTCAGAAATTTCCCTGATTTTCAATAACAATTTAGTATAAATTTATTAGAAATGTATTTGTTTGGATCGTATTCTAAACGTGTTTATAATTCGCATATTTTTACACTAAATAGCAGTTTTATAAAAATATTGCTAAATTTACTCTCAAAAACTCACACTTATATGAAAATTACTAATAAATGAAGCACTTTCAAAACTTACCTATCTCAACTTCGTCACGTTGAAGTATTTTATCCAAACGATAACAAGAAAATTAATTTCTTTTTTATTATAATTAATAATTCGATCATAACTTCTTCACTGCTTCAGCTTTATTGTTTATGAATTCGAAAACGACTTTTTGAACAAATAAAATAAACAATCTTTTTTATGAATTAAAATCAATTTTTAATCATTTGAAAATGTAAATACATAAGCAGCCATTAAATCGATGATTAGGAACTTTGACAATACGTTTAGTCGAAATCGTTGTTTGTTCCAGTAATGCCAGTAACTATCTCATTTTACTAAATACATCTTAAGAACCAAATTAAAATTAATAACTATGGAACACTGGGATCCGATGCATGATTCATATACTTTAATGTCAAAAGTAATTAAAAACGTATTAGTACTCTTCAGTAACATTTTATACCGTTTACTGATAATAATAAAAAATATACAATATATATAAAAAATACTCTTAATTGACAATATCCTATTAGATAGAAAAATAATGTTTAATATCTAGAGAATTATACAAATTATAAACATTCTACTAAATGGCAATGGACATTTTTACGACTTTTAAACAGATTGATGAAAATGTTTATAAAATCATACTTTGTTTTTAAATTTTTAAGTTTTCAGAAGGATCATACAGTTATTTTGTAAAATTGCTCAAATTTACATCATTAATACAATAAAATTAAATATTTTGGCATATTAGTAAATAATTTGTTCTTGGTTAATTGATTATAAATCGGTAATTTAAAACGAAAAACTGACTTTTAATGATTTTATATGATTATATACAGCAATAAAATAAACTACTTTCATAATCCTTAATAAAAATTGCAATTTTTCTATTCATTTTGTGTAAACAAATTGAAAAAGCGCAAGCTGAGTAATTTTAATTTTTAGTAGTACAAGTAAATGAATGTAATTCAGAATGAAATAGAAGCAAAATTTATTATAAATGAAGTTAATATTTGTAAGTAGTTATAATTCTAAACGTGAATTTTAAAATGAACAATTAAATATTCAATTCTTTTAAGAAATATTATAATTTTTAACCATTAATTAGAGACTTAACTGCAATGTAGATTACTTCTATTTTACGTTATTCTTATTATAGTAACTTTTGGTAATAAAAAAAAAAATAAGCACATTAACTAATATTATCTTTCCCAAACTTTTGCACTTACATTTAACTATAAAACATGCATTAACAACTAAAATAAAATTAGTATGGAAGGGAGTGGAATAAATGTAACACCTTTATACACAATTTTGTAATTTTTTAAACGTATAATTATTATTACGTTTTATAATTTACATAAATATAACAAAATTACATATGATTCGCAATAACTGACACTACTACACTAAGTCCATAAAGATTATAATCTGATAAGATAAAAATCCAAAGACTTGTTTTCTCAAAGAATTCTTGTTTCTTCATGTCTGCATAACCAAGTTTGTCAATAATCGAGGAGTCCGCCACCAGCAGTCCAGAGGTTTTTCTGAAAACACTGATTAATTTTCTGCGATTGCTTTTCCATCACACGCAACAATTTTAACTCTATCAACATTAAGAGTTTCTTGCCCTTCGCGCAGTTCCACATCATTCAGCATGAAGGTCCACACATTGTCGCAAAATCTGTACGTGTTGAGTTTACCAGCCTTAAACGAGACTCGTGACTTTAGTCTAGTTGACAACGCTTGGTTCATGGATTTATCGAACTGCAATAATATCTTAGTAGCAATAGCCGGTGTAATCTGCCCTTGTTGAATCAAATCATCGAGACTTTCTTGCAAAGTATTTCCCAATGTAGAGTTTCTGTATAGTTGATAGGCCATTGTAACGGTATTAAGGTGACAACTAGTCGACACAATGAATTTGACGTTCAAAGTACGCAGGTTTTTACACGTTTCACGTCACTTCTCTTTTCACGCACTACACTCACTGCTACGGCAATGCAATAGGGAAAAGCTAAAGAAAGTTCTTTGAGGGAGCACGTGTCACTACAGTTTGGAAGTCGCAAACCTATTAACATCTAAGGTTCGTCACACTGACCATTCATGTGACGTGCTCGGTTGTCAAACCGATCCTTGTCGAAAATTCCCGAAGGTCTGAGCGTGACTTCTATAGTAGGTGAGGGATTTTCACAATAACTGACTTTGTTTTTTGGCTTTCCCAGCATCCGGCTCTGTTAATGTAGCCTGAGATTGGATGTATTAGTTCAAAACAAGAATTTAACTTGAAAAACTATTCAACTTTTCAGTTTTTAAAGTTATTAACAATTATTTTAGCAGCACACTAATGAAAAATTGTGTTTGTTTCTCAAGTTTTGAAACTAAAGTAAAATAATAAGTTATGGACACTTAATTTTTTTACAGATGTTATATTGACGAAAATGAAATTTTTTTAAATAACTTCAAATTTAATTAATTAAGGCCAATTAACGTCAATTAACGTCAAATAAAATGCATTCTGTGACTTACTAATACCGTTTGTTCATTTGTTCATTACTTACTTCACTTTTTCTATGTTCATAAGGGACATTATTAATTTATTTACTTCCTGATTTTCAGCTTAAAAACCTTGAATAGTTTGAAAAAATTATATGGCGGTTTTATGTTATTTAAACGTAAATTTTACAACGCAGCATATTAAAAGGCATCGTAACCCATTAACGCCGAAATGCACAGAAAGTTTGCTGCAACTTCAACGATTATTTTCAATATGAAATAAATTTTGAAAAAATCAGATTCTACCATTTTCGAGGCCGCTCTTCCCAACGGTAGTAAGTAGTAGACAATTATTACAAAATTGAAATTTATACATCATTTTGAGATATATAGTTATTTTGAGTGAGCTAAAAGATATTGAAAGGGTGCACTCGATAGTTGTACATAAAAGACACAGTGGTGTATGTTTGAAATTTCCGATGTTAGATACGAAATAGCTACTGCATTTACAAATTGCTTTTCAAAATTTGACAATTTTTTTTCTTGAAAAATGGACTTTAAAAAAAATGTTATATTAATCTATATGATAAATGTTATATATGAACAATTATATTCAAGAATAAGTCGAAGAATATCCTAGAATTTTTTCAAAATGTATTGTAACAATTTATATTTTTGAAAAATTCAAGAAATCGAAACTTTGAAAAAAATCATTTAAAAAATCTGAAAATTATTTGAGAATATTCTTTAACCAATTCCAAGACATTTTCGTTCTATGGACATTTGCGTCAAAACCTATAGTTAGAAAAAATATATTTATATAATTAAAAAAATATATAACTTTTATCGAGTTCAAGACTAATAATTAATTTTCTTAAAAACTACAGAGTTTAGAGAAAATTTCCTTAAAGCAAAAAGTCTTAGAATTGGTTAAAGAATACTCTCAAATTTTTTCAGATTTTTTAAAAGACTTTTTTCAAAATTTCGATTTTTTTTTAAATTAAAAATTGTGACAATACATTCTGAAAAAATTCGAGGCTCTTCTTCGGCTTATTCTAGAACATAATTGTTCTTATAAAATTTTCTCTAAAGTCCATAGTTTTCAAGAAAAACAAATTTTGTTAAATTTTGAAAAGGAATTTGTAAATGCAGCGGCCATTTTGAATCTGACATAACAAAGTTCAAATACACACCAGTGTATGTTTTAAGTAAAACTATCAAGTGCACCCTTGCAATATATTTTAGCTCACTCAAAGTAACATATTGTATCAAAAACGCGATATTTGTAAAAAATGCGTCTTGAAAAAATCATGTTTTTCTACTATATATATCAAAATCATAAAGAAATTTTAATTTTTTAATAATTTTCTTACTACCATTCGCAAGAGCGGTCTCGAAAATGGCGGAATCTGATTTTTTCGAAATTTATTTCATATTCAAAAAAGCCTTAAAGTTGCAGTAAAGTTTCTGTGCATTTTGGTGATAATGGGTTAAACATCTGATGGATACTTCCAGAATACTACGAGGAAGAATTTACAACTCTCTAAAGCTCCATTAATATTCAAATATTAATTTAAAATGATAATTTACTACACTGAGAAAAGTGTATTTTATCAGTTACTACTCCCTTGGCTTTTAAAAAGTGTATTATAGCCCTTAAAAGAAATATTATAACATATAGTAAAATCCTCCGTCTTTCAGTATTTGTTTTTGACAGGTTATACGAAACTGTATTAAACTCTCTTATTTTAAAAGAATGTTTTATTATGACTAAAAGATTGCATTTTTAATATTTTAATTAGTTACATAAATTTCCATAAACAAAAATTGCTTATAGTTAAAGAGAAAAGGCTAAAATAAACTGACATATTGGTAAGAATAATCTAAAATCTTCCTCTATTAACAGGTAATAGAAAGATGGCAATCCCTATGGGACATTCTTTTACAAATCGAACGGATTTCGTAAAAAATATTGGTCGACATTTTTGATTTGCTTCTAAATTTTTGTATGCGTTCCTTATACAAAAAAAGTCGACACGTGTTTCTGGATTTTTTTTTTAATCAATATTTTCGAAAATATGGCGGTTTGAAATTTGTAATACTCTCCAATTCTGCACTTTTCGAAATTGCCATAACTCCGGTTCTATTTATCCGATTGACTTCAGCCGGGGCTGATTTTAAAGGTAATGAAATTGTCTTTATTTCTATATGCGTAGTATTTAAAATTGTTGCTAAAAAGCGATTGTTATAAACAATTGAATATTAGAAAGTCCATTTACTGCTCGAGACCGACAGTATACAAATTTTATTATTACACCATTGAATTCCTCGGGAAATTTCCTACAAGAAACATATTTTTCCAGAACGGCGAATTTACATCTACTATATCAAATAAATTAATTTCCGACGGCAGATTACGCTCCGTAGCGCGTGGCGCTATGGCAAGACGAGAGAACACGCGTAACGAGTTGCGCAGTACATGCGTTCTTCTAGTAAAGGGTACAAATTGTTACAAACATTGCTAGTGTGGTATTAATAGTAATAAAAGTCATATGTCATAATGGATAATAATATTGTTAATAATTCGAAAGCATTATTAAGTATTTATATTATTATTATTATTTAGAAAACATAGGTTTGCTGTGTTCCATCTAAATTGTGCATCTACAAGCATGTAATATCAAATTTATATTCTGAAATACTATTAATTTCTCAATATATCGAACGTGTCTGTACCGACAGAAATAAACACGAAACAATAAAATACCGACATTACAATGAACAGAATTATCGTATTGTAATTAAACTATACTATTGTATCAATATAATTCAGTACGATTAATTTCGAAATTAATTTTGAAACTTAAAAAATGTATATGATACACAATTAAGAGCATTAAAAATGTGAAAAATGTTCATTTGAAACAGGAGAAAACCGTTAATATAAACATCGCGCAACTTTCTGTTAAAATACAATTATTAAAATGGACTGTTATTATAATATAAATTTTAAGACAATAAGAAATCATTTTATATCAATACGATTAATATTTAAATTAACCAAAACTGATATTCAGTGGCATTAACAATGCTACGTAAAAACAAAATGTCATATTTTCTCTGCAAATGTTAATAACATATGTAAAATACTACTAGAATACTATAAAACATTACTTGTACATTTGGCGACACATTTATATTCAAGTCTTGTAACAATTTGTACCCTTTACTAGAAGAACGCATGTACTGCGCAACTCGTTACGCGTGTTCTCTCGTCTTGCCATAGCGCCACGCGCTACGGAGCGTAATCTGCCGTCGGAAATTAATTTATTTGACATAGTAGATGTAAAATGGCCATTCTGGAAAAATATGTTTTTTGTAGGAAATTTCCCGAGGAATTCAATGGTGCAATAATAAGATTTGTATCCTGTCGGCCTCGAGCAGTAAATGGACTTTCTAATATTCAATTGTTTATAACAATCGCTTTTTAGCAACAATTTTAAAAACTACGCATATAGAAATAAAGACAATTTCATTACCTTTAAAATCAGCCCCGGCTGAAGTCAATCGGATAAATAGAACCGGAGTTATGGCAATTTCAAAAAGTGCAGAATTGGAGAGTATTACAAATTTCAAACCGCCATATTTTCGAAAATATTAATTAAAAAAAAAATCCAGAAACACGTGTCGACTTTTTTTGTATAAGGAACGCATAACAAAATTTAGAAGCAAATTAAAAATGGTACCCAATATGGAGTATTCGATTTGTAATAGAATGTCCCCTATGCGTAAAATACTATATTTTACGGGGCATAAGAATTCTAATACTGGGTAAAAACACTTTTCTTTGTATGAATTAGTCAAATTTTCACCAATAAATACTAAAATATTACGGATATAATAATAATAAAAATTTTGGATAAAGCGGTTGTGACCCTTAGCGAGTCGAAACAATAACTTCCCTATCAATCTCTGGTATTTTATTCCGGTTTATTTAACGGACTGGCTATATTCACGTACGTTTTCCATATTTTGCGTTATATAGAGAGGTTCTATTTTCGAAATCTACCCATTATTTCTTAAAAAAAAAACCTACTAGTAAAAAATCGGCATATTGTAAAGAGAATAATACTTTTACCGTGTCGGCTTTTTAATATGTCGGTTTTTTACTTGTCGACTTTTTGATATGTCGGCTTTTTTATTTCTCAGTTTTTTGACGCGCATCAACAGTTTCCTCACGAAAAATGACGGAATTCGTTAAATAATATCATTTTTTCACGTTATTTGTACTATTTTTACTACTTTTTTTTGGAATAACTCGAAAACCGCTCAGCCGATCCTGTTCAAAATCTAAACAGCATGAAGTTAGGTCAGGACGCATCGATTAAAAAAAAAAATTAATCAATTCGCTTCATCCGTTGAAGAGAAATCGTTGGACAAAATTTGGTTTTCATCCGTACACACACACACACACACACACACACACACACACACACACACACACACACACACACACACACACACACACACACACACACACACACAGACAGACATCTCTCTAAAAATGTATCAGTTTGCTTCTAGTGGTCACAAAACGTGGACATATCATGAAATTAGCATTTTCCATTTTCGAGGTCATTTCAATAACTTCCCTGTAGACCGGGAAGTTAATAAATAAAATAAAATTATACTAATCAAAAAACAGATTCTACTAATCTAATAGTAACAAATAATATTTCAATAATAAAATAGTTTTTTCTTTTTATTAGTAACATTTATTAACAACTGAATGAGTAATCCACTTTTTTTTTACGAATTAATCATTTTTAACTAATTCAAATTTATAAAGTTAAAATCATTTGAATGTATTACTTGAAAATATTTATGAAAAAACGTGTGTATACTGACATGTTTCATGAAGATTTTCCTAAAAAATATTTTTTTTAAACAAACGTATATCATAGATCTTAATTTTTAAATTTACGTTTGCTTGTAAAATTAATGTATGAAAGTGGGTACCGAAACATTTTTAAGATGTATTTTCATGACGAGTCTCTGGAATTTGCAGCATAATTACAATAAAGTTTCTTTTACAGCACAATATGAATTATCATTTTTTTAACAGTACTCGCGAATTAAAATAAAATAATTAGCAGCTTTGACCTACCAATTGCATTAGATGTTAAAATGCCATAGTTGGGAAGTTTCATAAACATTTCAAACACCTTCTGTCGCAATCGCTCGGATTCACAAACGTTTAGGCCTTGTCGAAATACCTATAGTCTCAGCTAGTAATGAAATTAACAACGAAAAAGGGTAATATAAAGTTGATACAATTTCGATTTGACAGTTACTAGGAATAGAGTGATACGTGAATATGATTTGTTAGAATGCATTATAATAAATCAAAAGAAAGAAAGGCAATTAATATAACAATATATAATATGTAAAAATAAATATATATATATATATATTTATTTATATATCTTTTGAAGGAGCATTATATGAATAGGAGACGTCGATATCAGTTATTTATGCAATTCAAAGGAAATTTGGACCACGCCAATCGAAAGAGCATACTCGAAAATAATAGGATTTTCAAGTATATCATTTTCAAGTCAATATTATTACGTCCTGTTGAAAATGAAGTTCGAAAATCAACTAAAAAATATGCATCTCCGGACTTATAACTGGCTAAAAATATTTGTCGCACAAACATAAAAAGCACTAATCAAGATGCTGATAAGATGTTCTAGAAATTACGAATTTTAAGATCTTTTTAAGATGTTTAAAAGTAAATTAAATATAATTTCATAAAACTTTTTAGATCATTACTGACTTATTAAATATCATTCTTTGTTACAAATTAACAATTGTTAAAGAAATGAACACAGTTTTTATTTCAGACTTATTAAAAAATGCATTATTCTTATATTATCAATAAATGCAATGTCTGTTTTTATTTTATTATCGTTTAACTGCTTTTGTTATACACATAGTAAGAATTCCTACGAACATATGCATAAAATGCATTGTAAAAGTTGCATGTGATACTTATTTGGTAGTAAATATTTTAATAAAGACGACTTAAACTTTTAAACTATTATTGCAAATTATTTATGTATAAAAATTACAGATTATTGAATAAACATAAACATAAAAAAATATTTATTCTACGAATATACATTTTTATTCAACATATACAAGGGCGATTTTAAATAATAATTATGATAATTTATGACTTCGGTACTAAATGGATTAAGTCTAATCAGAAAATACGTTTAAGGGGGTTCTCAAATGCTCGGCCGATGAGGAAGGAATGTTCACTAAAAACGGTAAATAAAAAATGACAGATTCGATTTTTCATCATTCGGGGTTTCTAAGGCAATTCTAATTACTAAAGACGATATCACAGAAAATACAATAAAAATTAACTCAGAACTGACTGAGAATTTTCGGAAATAAGTGATATTTATTTATTTCCGAAAATTCTAGGTGAAACCAACAGCAATTGCCCTGAGGTCGGTGCGACGCACAGTCGATCTTTCAAGTGAAAGGTTCCTGATAGGGATCCATACTTGGAAGTTGACTATGAAAAATAAAAAAACGCGCGTTGCGCCCGCTACGGCAAAGATAGCAGGCCGATTGCTGAGCGGGACACACAGCTGCTTTACCATCAGACGGTATACTCTGATGATAAAGTAGTTCGACGACTGTATCTGTCTGGGTTTTCCGTAGTTTTCCCAGACCCCGTGAAAATGCGATACAGAGGGGTCAAGTCGCTCTACGGGGCGCAATAATGGGGGGACTGGCTCTGGGTGGGTGATCCTTGTGTTTGTCTAAAAAAAGTATTGTCTTGTAATGTCTTTGAAAGTCTGTCCGACCAATCCACCCGAGAGCCGACCCGCGAATAGGCTAAAAATGTCATCAAAGCGGGGGATAATTCCTTTCCTTTATCCTTTTTTATCCTTTAAATTCTAGGTGAGCTTTCAATTAATGGCTTTGGTATTTTATAGAAAACTGTCTACAGTAATTACAATTGCCTTTGCAGAGCCCGTATTTTGCAAATTTTATTCAGTCATTTTTTTGTATTAAATTTACGTTTTTCAGTGGAATTTCCTACCTTACCGGCGGAACCCCTTAGACACCTTAAAATTGTGTTATAACAGATGATGTTCCAATTTTTGTAATATGTCAAAACAAAATAAATGATTTTCAACGTTTTACAAAATAAAACATAAATAAAATGTATCATAAGTATAATTTTTCTGATTATCAACAAAACAGAAACGCATTTTAAAAATATTAGAATTCTCATTCAGAATATTAAACGGCTTAAATAAGGTTTAAAATAAGATGCCAGATATACATTAACTATTGTTAATGCTTTATGTAAATAAAAATACATTGAAAATGTGAGTACTGTCAGAAATTTCCCTGTTTTTTAATAACAATTTAGTATAAATTTATAAGAAATGTAATATTATAAGAATTATAATTCGCATATTTTTACAATAAATAGCGATTTTATAAAAATATTGCTAAATTTACTCACAAAAACTCACACTTATATGAAAATTACTATTAAATGTATATACCTATATCTCAACTTCATTATGTTGAAGTATTTTGTCCAAATGATAACAAGAAAATGAATTTCTTTTAAATTACAATTAATAATTAGATGATAACTTCTCCACAGAATCCAGCTTTATTGTTTCCAGATTCAAAAACGACGTTTCTTATCAACCACGTTAATTTTTTTAATCGAACAAATACAATAAATAATCTTTTTTATTAATTATAATCAATTTATAATCATTTGAAAATGTAAATACATAAGCAGCCATTTAATCGATGATTAGTAACTTTGACAATACGTTTAGTCGAAATCGTTGTTTGTTCCAGTAATGCCAGTAACTATCTCATTTTACTAAATACATCTTAAGAACCAAATTAAAATTTCATGACTAAAGATACTTTAATGTCAAAAGTAATTAAAAATGTATTGGTACTCTTCAGTAATATTTTATACCGTTTACTGATAATAATAAGAAATATACAATATACAGGGTCATCGAAAAGTATCGGACCCCCCTAATATCTTCAGTTAGAATGCACTTAGGAGAAAATGTCCAAGAGCAAACTTGTATGGTTTCAAGCGGGGAGTAAGATGATGACCTTGACTTTGACCTTGACCATGTTCTTCAAGGTCATTTCAAGGTCAATCTTATTTTTTTAAATAGAACCCCCTACATTTTATTGCATATTCTTATAGTTTATCTCGAGAGCTTTCCAAAACACTATAATAAAATATTTTTTTATCAAGTACTTTTTAAGTTATAAAGGTTTGAAGTTAACAATTTGTTAAGTGGTGTGCGAGTCCGACCAGTTAAGGCAAGAGTATTAAGGTTATGATTACTGAAAACGAAATAATATTTTACAAGATATTCTACATTTTGTGTCAAAAAATTGTTAACTTCAAACCTTTATAACTCAAAAAGTACTTAATAAAAAAATATTTTATTATAGTGTTTTGGAAAGCTCTCGAGATAAGCTATAAGAATATGCAATAAAATGTAGGGGGTTCTATTTAAAAAAATAAGATTGACCTTGAAATGACCTTGAAGGACATGGTCAAGGTCAAAGTCAAGGTCATCATCTTACTCCCAGCTTGAAACCATACAACTTTGCTATTGGACATTTTCTCCTAAGTGCATTCTAACTGAAGATATTAGGGGGGTCCGATACTTTTCGATGACCCTGTATATAAAAAATACTCTTAATTGACAATATCCCATTAGACAGAAAAATAATATTTAATATCTAGAGAATTATAAAAATTAAAAACATTCTACTAAATGGAAATGGAAATTTTTACGTCTTTTAAACAGATTAATGAAAATGTTTATAAAATCAAACTTTGTTTTTAAATTTTTAAGTTTTCAGAAGGATCATATAGTTATTTTGTAAAATTGCTCAAATTTACGTCCTTAATACAATAAAATTATATATTTTGACCTATTAGTAAATAATTTGTTCTTGGTTAATTGATTATAAATCGGTAATTTAAAACGAAAAACTGACTTTTAATGATTTTATATGGTTATATACAGCAATAAAATAAACTACTTTCATAATCCTTACTAAAAATTGTAATTTTTCTATTCATTTTGTGTAAACAAATTGAAAACGCGCAAGCTTAGTAATTTTAATTTTTAGTAGTACAAGTAAATGAATGTAATTCAGAATGAAATAGAAGCAAAATTTATTATAAATGACGTTAATATTTGTAAGTAGTTATAATTCTAAACGTGAATATTAAAATGAACAATTAAATATTCAATTCTTTTAAGAAATATCATAATTTTTAACCGTTAATTAGAGACTTAACTGCAATGTAGATTACTTCTATTTTACGATATTCTTATTATAGTAACTTTTGGTAATAAAAAAAAAATAAGCACATTAACTAATATTATCTTTCCCAAACTTTTGCACTTACATTTAACTATAAAACATGCATTAACAACTAAAATAAAATTAGTATGGAAGGGAGTGGAATAAATGTAACATCTTTATACACAATTTTGTAATTTTTTAAACGTATAATTATTATTACGTTTTATAATTTACATAAATATAACAAAATTAGTTTTGATTCGCAATAACTGACACTACTACACTAAGTCCATGAAGATTATAATCTGATAAGATAAAAATCCAAAGTCTTGTTTTCTCAAAGAATTCTTGTTTCTTCATGTCTGCATAACCAAGTTTGTCAATGATCGAGGAGTCCGCCACCAGCAGTCTATAGGTTTTTCTGAAAACACTGATTAATTTTCTGCGATTGCTTTTCCATCACACGCAACAATTTTAACTCTATCAACATTAAGAGTTTCTTGCCCTTCGCGCAGTTCCACATCATTCAGCATGAAGGTCCACACATTGTCGCAAAATCTGTACGTGTTGAGTTTACCAGCCTTAAATGAGACTCGTGACTTTAGTCTAGTTGACAAGGCTTGGTTCATGGATTTATCGAACTGCAATAATATCTTAGTAGCAATAGCCGGTGTAATCTGCCCTTCTTGAATCAAATCATCGAGACTTTCTTGCAAAGTATTTCCCAATGTAGAGTTTCTGTATAGTTGATAGGCCATTGTAACGGTATTAAGGTGACAACTAGTCGACACAATGAATTTGACGTTCAAAGTACGCAGGTTTTTACACGTTTCACGTCACTTCTCTTTTCGTAGGCTGCAGATGTCTCTGTCTGTTGCTATCTTCTTCCACTATTATCACCTCTCCTTTCCGTTCTATATTTAAAACACAACGGACAGGTTACGTTGACTTACTTTCTTCAGAGTTTACGTTGATCTGATTCCAACGAATTATGCAGTTTGTAACTTGAAAAACTGTAGTTACGATTCTGCACTAATCAATTTTTAAATATCCACTACACTCACTGATTCGGCAATGCAATAGGGAAATGTTAAAGAAAGTTCTTTGTGGGAGCACGTGTCACTACAGTTTGGAAGTCGCAAACCTAATAACATCTAAGGTTCGTCACACTGACCATTCATGTGACGTGCTCGGTTGTCAAACCGATCCTTGTCGAAAATTCCCGATGGCCTGAACGTGCCTTCTATAGTAGGTGAGGGACTTTCACATTATCTGACTTTGTTTTTTGGCTTTCCCAGTATCCGGCTCTGCTAATGTAGCCTGAGATTGGATGTATTAGTTCAAAACAAGAATTTAACTTGAAAAACTATTCAACTTTTCAGTTTTTAATAAGTTATTAACAATTATTTTAGCAGCACACTAATGAAAGATTGTGTTTGTTTCTCAAGTTTTGAAACTAAAGTAAAATAATAAGTTATGGACACTTAATTTTTTACAGTTATATTGACGAAAATTAAATTTTTTGAAATAACTTCAAATTTAATTAATTAACGTCAATTAAAATGCATTCTGCGACTTAGTTATATCGTTTGTTCATTTGTTCATTACTTACTTCACTTTTTCTATGTTCATAATGGAAATTATAATTTATTTAGTACCTGTTCTGCAGCTTAAAAACTTTGAATAGTTTAAAAAAATTATATGGCGGTTTTATGTTATTTAAACGAGAATTTTACAACGCAGGATATTAAAAGGCATCTTAACACATTAACGCCGAAATGCACCGTAAGTTTACTGCAACTTCAACGCTTATTTTCAATAGGAAATAAATTTTGAAAAAAATCAGATTCTACCATTTTCGAGGCCGCTCTTTCGATCGGTAGTAAGAAAATTATTACAAAATTGAAATTTATACATCATTTTGACATATACCCTCGATAAATGTACTTAAAAGATACACTGATGTATATATGAGATTTTCGACGTTAGATTCGAAATGGCTACTGCATTTACAAATTCCTTTTCAAAATTTAACAATTTTTTTTCTTGAAAGCTATGGACTTAGAGAAAATGTTGTACGAACAATTATATTCCAGAACAAGTCTAAGAATATCCTAGAATTTTTTCAAAATGTATTGACACAATTTTTAATTTTTGAAAAATTCAAAAAATCGAAAGTTTGAAAAAAAATCATTTAAAAAATCTGAAAAAATTTGAGAGTATTCTTTAACCAATTCCAAAACATTTTCATTCTATGGACATTTGCGTCAAAGGCTATTGTTAAAAAAAAATATATTAAACGATTTCAAGACTAATAATTAATTTTCTTACAAACTACAGAGTGTAGAGAAAATTTCCTTAAAGCAAAAAGTCTTAGAATTGGTTATAGATTTTTTTCAGATTTTTTAAATGACTTTTTTCAAAATTTCGATTTTTTTTAAATAAAATAAAAATTACATTCTAAAAAAATTCGATGTTTCTTCGAAAATTCTTCGACTTGTTCTAGAACATAATTGTTCTCATAAAATTTTCTCCAAAGTCCATAGACTTCAAGAAAAACAAATTTTGTTAAATTTTGAAAAGGAATTTGTAAATGCAGTGGCCATTTTGAAGCTGACATAACAAATTTCAAATACACACCAGTGTATGTTTTAAGAACAACTATCGAGTGCACCCTTGCAATGTATTTTAGCTCGCTCAAAGTAACATTGTATCAAAAACTCGATATTTGTAAAAAATGTGTCCTGACAAAAATCATGTTTTCCTACTATATCAAAATCATATATAAATTTCAATTTTTTAATAATTTTGTTACTACCATTCGCAAGAGCGGTCTCGAAAATGGTGGAATATGATAGTTTTTATTTTTGCGAAATTTATTTCATATTCAAAATAAGCTTTGAAGTTACAGTAAAGTTTCTGTGCATTTCGGTGATAATGAGTTAAACATGAGATGGATACTTCCAGAATACTACGAGGAAGAATTTAAAACTCTCTAAAGCTCCATTAATGTACAAATATTAATTTAAATTGATAATTTACTATGAATTAGTAAAGTTTTCACCAATAAATACTAAAATATTACGGATATAATAATAAAAAATTTCGATTAATAAAATAAAATTATACTAATAAAAAAAATTGATTCCACTAATCTAATAGTCAAAATAATATTTCAATAATAACATACTTAGTTTTTTCTTTTTATTAGTAACATTTATTAGCAACACAAGGAGTGATCCACTTTTTGTTTACGAATTAATCATTTTGAACTAATTCAAATTTAGAGAGTTAAACATTTAAATGTATTACTTGAAAATGTTTTTGGAAAAACTTGTGTATACTAACATGTTATTTGAAAATGTTACTAAAAAATAATTGTTTTAAACAAACCTATATCGTATATCTTAATTTTTAAATTTACGTTTGCTTGTAAAATTTATGTGCGAAAGTGGGTACTGAAACATTTTTAAGATGTATTTTCACGGAGAGTCCCAGGAATTTGCCGAACTATTACAATAAAGTTTCTTTTTACAGCACAATATGAATTTAACATTTTTAACAGTACGCACGAATTAAAATAAAACAATTAACGGCTTTGACCTACCGATTGCATTAGATGTTAAAAAGCCATAGTTTGGAAATTTCATAAACATTTCAAACACCTTCGTCGCAATCGCTCGGATTCACAAACGTTTAGGCCCTGTCGAAATATTTATAATCTCAACTAGTAATGAAATTAACAACGAAAAAAGGTAATAGAAAAATAGGAAAGATAAAATTATATTCAATAACTATAAAGTCGATACAATTTCGATTTGACAGTTACTAGGAATAGAGTGGTATGTGAATATCATTTGTTAGCATGCATTATAATAAATCAAAGAAAGGCAATTGATATAACAATATATAATATTTAAAAAAATATATATAGACATGCAAAAAAATATATAGACATACAAAAATTGTACAAATAAATAAGGTAGACCTTCGGAAGGACTGGGTCACCAAGAAAAAATGTTATTCGCATGTTTTCCGACTTATTTTGGGTCGGTGAACACGAATATGAAGTCAACATTTCTCGCTCGGCCATATCTTGGCCGCTATATTAAAAAAATATCGAAAAAACGTCCATTTTTTTAGTTTTTTTTATTTATCTTGAAAACTCGAACTCGCACGAAAAAAAGTTTCCAACAAAAAAAGTAGAGCTTGAATTTGTCTACAAAAAATATTCAATACAATTTCTTCCTAAAATTAAAAGTAACGCCAAAATGAAGGTTGAATATGAGAATGTAGTCAGTGAATTTCACATCAGAAGGATAGGAAATAGTCGGATTCAAACTCCGCTAGATGGCGAATCGCGATTCCGCGGTAGATTCGCGTTGCCGTCTCACTAATGGGTTACTGTTTCGCTAATTATGCTGCTTGTTAGTCACAGCAATATACAGCAAAGATGGTGTATTCAGTTTCTCATTGACGAACAAACGAATTCATCTTAGTTAGGACAATCAGATGTTTCGTTTTTTTATTTTTTACATCTCGCTTAGTATTTGCTCAAACGAGGCCATCCGTTAAAAATTCGAATCTCTGCGTTTTTTGACGTGATCGCCGAATTTCCAAAAAACATGATTTCAGCTAGTTCCATCAAGTTACCTACTAATTAAGTGGAGGACCTCGCGATAACGTACACACACAAACGTGCGCACACGCACACGTGCACATTCATACGCACCGAAACGCACACACGCATATACGCCTACACGCACACACACAAACAGGTGACGGCAAGGGGAACCACCTGAACAAAGCACCCCGAAGAGATGTAAACCCGACCGTGCAACCTCCACGTGGTACATCTCGGGTAATACTAATGCCGGAGGTAATGTTAGAAATGATTTATCATACATATCGTGGGATGTTTGGTCCACTCATAGACGGCGTTTGTGCAAACCAAGAACGTTAGGTTTTTTATTTAGCGGGGGGGGGGGGGGGTCGGGGGGGCCGCAGACACTCTCAGTAGGCAGCCGAGTGTGGGCATTATGCTAAAAACACGCTAGGTCAATTGTTCCCATATTCAACCTCCATTTACGGCGTTGTTTTTGACTTTACGAAGAAAATTTGTAAGACCTTTTTTGTAGAGAATTTCGTGCTCTACATTTTTTGATTGAAGCTCTTTTTCGCGTGACTACGAGTTTTCAAGATAAATGCAAAAAATTTTTAAAAATGACATTTTTTTGGTGTTTTTTCAATACAGCGGCCAAGATATGCCCGAGAGACAAATTTTGAGTTCAGATTCGTGTTCAGCGACCCAAAATACGTCGAAAAACATGTCAATAAAATTTTTTCCACGTGACCCAGTCTTTCCGAAGATTTATCATAAATAAAAATTAAAAAGATACATGCGTGGCGTTTCGTTCAATCCCCTCCGCATCTGAACTCTTCAGTGAGGCTTTGGCGGAAGGAATCAGCCTCAGACTCCCTAACTACAAACTGATACTGAATTCTCATACCCACATGCATGATATTTATGGAGAACCCAGGTAAGAAAAGATTCCCAAGTGATTGAAGGTGATTGCTCCAGAGTTATAGCAGTGCTGTGTTACCGCTCTCAATTCGCAGGCAGCCTGGTCAGTCCACGTTGGAGTAGTAATAATACTAATAATGATAGTAACAATTCAAAATGTTCAGCAAGACAACTACAGAACTAGATACTGATGATGTAAATACCGTTACCATTATGGATGTGAGGGGATAATGTTAGTTGGAGATGGGTCATGCAGGAATATTCCTAAGATAGTAAGACCCCGGGATATAGTGTATTTCTGAAAAATATTTAATACCGTTTACAAGAAATGTTCATTATTAATGAAATTGTTAACGAGAGAAAGCATTACTGTCCTTAAAAAAAAATTAAACCTGCAAAAATCATTTGTTAAACACGACTTATTTTTTCAGGAAAAATATTAAGAATAACTTTAGCGTTCGATTTTTGCTTTCTGAAGCCAACGTCAAACATTTCTATTTATTTACCTGCTCGGTTCCTCGCCTTCCCCTCCCGTCTTGTTATATGTACCAAAAGAAGGGGATCGTAGCTTCTCTCCTCTGTCGCGTAATGCTTGTGACGTAACAACAGACCCTTTCTGAGGCCCCAGTCCGCAAGGTGTATGAAAAAGAGAGCGGCTACAGGTAAATATAACGAGACGGAACCCGGCAAATATGCTGGGATGTAAATATAGCGAGGCGAAATTATATCAGGACTCTACTCTATAATGTTTAATAAAGATCAAAATTAATTTTTAATCAAAAGACTTAGTAATAAATTTATAATTCAAATCAGTTATATTTAAAATACGGTTATTTATAACAACCAAAAGTGGGCTTCATATAATGCTCCTTGAAAAATGAGTTTCATAAAATGCTGATTCAGAATTCCGGTTCATAAAATGCTATTTCGCTAATTTACTGAACAAGCTCCTAATCCTTGTTCTTAACGACTCCCTAAAAATTAACAAAAATTACCCTACAGTGTTTCATCGCACATCAACGTTTTAGACACTAAGGAACTAAAAAATGCTAAACTAAACAAAAATTTGTCCGTTACCTAATAGAGATTGTAGCGTGATATTTGTGGCTCTGGTTAGGGTTATTACCCCATATGTCCGTCCGTTTATATGTGTGCACTTTTTTGTGTGCGCTATGACACGCGAACGGAAAGGCGTATCGATATTTTTTTTAAATGCGAGTCTTGGTTCAACGTATATCTGTTTAGATGTTGGGACTTGTAGCTCAGTACAAAAATTAATTTAAGAAAAAAACATTTAAAAAATGTCAAATTTTTCTGAGACGGTCGACTATTATTTATTAATGATTCAGCTGACCTACGGTGGGGATCAAAGTTTTGAAAATGTAAATTTTCAATTTTACTTATTTTCAAGAAAAATAGTATGTTATGCGACACTTTAAATTTATCTCCAATGTATGGAAACATTTTTTTATGTGATTTGTATTTTCATAAAATAAACGCAAAAACCGCGAAAAACGGATTTTTCAACTTTTTTTTAACCAACCTCCTCTTATCCTAATAGGGATCGACTCCAAACATTTTAATGAAAACTAAAATTGCATAATTTATCGTTCAAATTTTATTTTTTTATATTAACAACTAGTAGGAAGCAGCAATATAATTGCTAAATAATTGTTTACAATTTAAACAGTATATTTTTTTCAAATAATCTAGTGGCCGAGTGAAATCGAAGGAAATAAGAAGTTTATTCTCTACATTCGCGAAATAGCATTTTATGAAACGGAATTCTGAATCAGCATTTTATGAAATTCATTTTTCAATGAGCATTATATGAAACCCACTTTTGAACAAGCATTTTATGAAACTCGCAGCGAAAGAACATTATATGAAACTATCTTTTGAAGGAGCATTATATGAAACTTCCTTGTGAAGCAGCATTATATGAAACTTACTTTTGAAGCAGCATTATATGAATAGGAGACGTCGATATCAGTTATTTAAGCAATTCAAATGAATTTTGAACCGCGCCCATCGAAAGAGCATACTCGAAAATAATAGGATTGGTCAATTTCAAGTCAATATATTACCTTACGTCCTGTTGACAATGAAGTTCGAAAATCAACTAAAAAATATGCATCTCCGGACTTATAACTGGCTAAAAATATTTGTCCCACAATCATAAAAAGCACTAATCAAGATGCTGATAAGATGTTCTAGAAATTACGAATTTTAAGATCTTTTTAAGATGTTTAAAAGTAAATTAAATATAATTTCATAAAACTTTTTAGATCATTACTGACTTATTAAATATCATTCTTTGTTACATATTAACAATTCTTAAAGAAATGAACACAGTTTTTATTTCAGACTTATTAAAAAATGCATTATTTTTATATTATCAATAAATGCAATGTCTGTTTTTATTTTATTATCGTTTAACTGCTTTTGTTATACACATAGTAAGAATTCCTACGAACACATGCATAAAATGCATTGTAAAAGTTGCATGTGATACTTATTTGGTAGTAAATATTTTAATAATGACGACTTAAACTTTTAAACTATTATTGCAAATTATTTATGTATATAAATTACAGATTATTATTTAATAAACATAAACATAAAAAAATATTCATTCCACGAATATACATTTTTATTCAAAATATATAAGGGTGATTTTAAATAATAATTATGATAATTTATGACTTCGGTATTAAATGGATTACGTCTAATCAGAAAATACGTTTAAGGGGGTTCTAAAATGCTCGGCCGATGAGGAAGGAATGTTCACTAAAAACGGTAAATAAAAAATGACAGATTCGATTTTTCATCATTCGGGCTTTCTAAGGCAATTCTAATTACTAAAGACGGTATCGCAGAAAATACAATAAAAATTAACTCAGAACTGACTGAGAATTTTCGGAAATAAGTGATATTTATTTATTTCCGAAAATTCTAGGTGAGCTTTCAATTAATGGCTTTGGTATTTTATAGAAAACTGTCTACAGTAATTACAATTGCCTTTGCAGAGCCCGTATTTTGCAAATTTTATTCAGTCATTTTTTTGTATTAAATTTACGTTTTTCAGTGTAATTTCCTACCTTACCGGCGGAACATTTTAGAATACCTTAAACTTGTGTTATAACAGATGATGTTCCAATTTTTGTAATATGTCAAAACAAAATAAATGATTTCCAACGTTTTACAAAATAAAACATAAATAAAATGTATCATAAGTATAATTTTTCTGATTATCAACAAAACATAAACGCATTTTAAAAATATTAGAATTCTCATTCAGAATATTAAACGGCTTAAATCAGATTTAAAATGAGATGCCAGATATACATTAACCATTGTTAATGCTTTATGCAAATAAAAATACATTGAAAATGTGAGTACTGTCAGAAATTTCCCTGTTTTTTAATAACAATTTAGTATAAATTTATAAGAAATGTAATATTATAAGAATTATAATTCGCATATTTTTACAATGAATAGCGATTTTATAAAAATATTGCTAAATTTACTCACAAAAACTCACACTTATATGAAAATTACTAATAAATGTATATACCTATATCTCAACTTCATTATGTTGAAGTATTTTGTCCAAATGATAACAAGAAAATGAATTTCTTTTAAATTACAATTAATAATTAGATGATAACTTCTCCACAGAATCCAGCTTTATTGTTTCTAGATTCAAAAACGACTTTTCTTATCAACCACGTTAATTTTTTTATTCGAACAAATACAATAAATAATCTTTTTTATTAATTATAATGAATTTATAATCATTTGAAAATGTAAATACATAAGCAGTCATTTAATCGATGATTAGTAACTTTGACAATACGTTTAGTCGAAATCAAAAAAATGAAAATGTTTATAAAATCGTACTTTGTTTTTAAATTTTTAAATTTTCAGAAGGATCATAGAGTTATTTTGTAAAATTGCTCAAATTTACATCCTTAATACAATAAAATTTAATATTTTGACCTATTAGTAAATAATTTGTTCTTGGTTAATTGATTATAAATCGGTAATTTAAAACGAAAAACTGACTTTTAATGATTTTATATGATTATATACAGCAATCAAATAAACTACTTTCATAATCCTTAATAAAAATTGTAATTTTTCTATTCATTTTGTGTAAACAAAATGAAAAAGCGCAAGCTCCGTAATTTTAAATTTTAGTAGTACAAGTAAATGAATGTAATTCAGAATGAAATAGAAGCAAAATTTATTATAAATGAAGTTAATATTTGTAAGTAGTTATAATTCTAAACGTGAATTTTAAAATGAACAATTAAATATTCAATTCTTTTAAGAAATATCATAATTTTTAACCGTTAATTAGAGACTTAACTGCAATGTAGATTACTTCTATTTTACGATATTCTTATTATAGTAACTTTTGGTAATAAAAAAAATAAGCACATTAACTAATATTATCTTTCCCAAACTTTTGCACTTACATTTAACTATAAAACATGCATTAACAACTAAAATAAAATTAGTATGGAAGGGAGTGGAATAAATGTAACATCTTTATACACAATTTTGTAATTTTTTAAACGTATAATTATTATTACGTTTTATAATTTACATAAATATAACAAAATTACATATGATTCGCAATAATTGACACTACTACACTAAGTCCATGAGGATTATAATCTGATAAGATAAAAATCCAAAGTCTTGTTTTCTCAAAGAATTCTTGTTTCTTCATGTCTGCATAACCAAGTTTGTCAATAATCGAGGAGTCCGCCAACAGCAGTCTAGAGGTTTTTCTGAAAACACTGATTAATTTTCTGCGATTGCTTTTCCATCACACGCAACAATTTTAACTCTATCAACATTAAGAGTTTTCTGCCCTTCGCGAAGTTCCACATCATTCAGCATGAAGGTCCACACATTGTCGCAAAATCTGTACGTGTTGAGTTTACCAGCCTTAAATGAGACTCGTGACTTTAGTCTGGTTGACAAGGCTTGGTTCATGGATTTATCGAACTGCAATAATATCTTAGTAGCAATAGCCGGTGTAATCTGCCCTTGTTGAATCAAATCATCGAGACTTTCTTGCAAAGTATTTCCCAATGTAGAGTTTCTGTACAGTTGATAAGCCATTGTAACGGTATTAAGGTGACAACTAGTCGACACAAAGAATTTAACGTTCAAAGTACGCAGGTTTTTACACGTTTCACGTCACTTCTCTTTTCACGCACTACACTCACTGATACGGCAATGAATAGGGAAATGTTAAAGAAAGTTCTTTGTGGGAGCACGGGTCACTACAGTTTGGAAGTCGCAAACCTAATAACATCTAAGGTTCGTCACACTGACCATTCATGTGACGTGCTCGGTTGTCAAACCGATCCTTGTCGAAAATTCCCGATGGCCTGAACGTGCCTTCTATAGTAGGTGAGGGACTTTCACATTAACTGACTTTGTTTTTTGGCTTTCCCAGTATCCGGCTCTGTTAATGTAGCCTGAGATTGGATGTATTAGTTCAAAACAAGAATTCAACTTGAAAACTATTCAACTTTTCAGTTTTTAAAGTTATTAACAATTATTTTAGCAGCACACTAATGAAAGATTGTGTTTGTTTCTCAAGTTTTGAAACTAAAGTAAAATAATAAGTTATGGACACTTAATTTTTTTACAGATGTTATATTGACGAAAATGAAAGTTTTTGAAATAACTTCAAATTTAATTAATTAACGCCAATTAACGTCAATTAACGTCAAATAAAATGCATTCTGTGACTTACTAATATCGTTTGTTCATTTGTTCATTACTTACTTCACTTTTTCTATGTTCATAATGGACATTATTAATTTATTTACTTCCTGATCTTCAGCTTAAAAACCTTGAATAGTTTGAACAAATTATATGGCGGTTTTATGTTATTTAAACGACAATTTTACAACGCAGCATATTAAAAGGCATCGTAACCCATTAACGCCGAAATGCACAGAAAGTTTGCTGCAACTTCAACGATTATTTTCAATATGAAATAAATTTTTAAAAATCGGATTCTACCATTTTCGAGGCCGCTCTTTCCAACGGTGGTAACTAGTAGACAATTATTAAAAAATTGAAATTTATACATCATTTTGACATATATAGTTATTTTGAGTGAGCTAAAATATATTGAAAGGGTGCACTCGATAGTTGTACATAAAAGACACAGTGGTGTATATTTGAAATTTCCGATGTTAGATTCGAAATAGCTACTGCATTTACAAATTCCTTTTCAAAATTTGACATTTTTTTTCCTTGAAAAATGGACTTTAAAAAAAATGTTATATTCATATTTATGATAAATGTTATATATGAACAATTATATTCAACAATAAGTCGAAGAATATCCTAGGATTTTTTCAAAATGTATTGTAACGATTTATATCTTTGAAAAATTCAAGAAATCGAAACTTTGAAAAAAATCATTTAAAAAATCTGAAAATTATTTCAGAATATTCTTTAACCAATTCCAAGACATTTTCGTTTTATGGACATTTGCGTCAAGTAGAAAGTTAGTTAGAAAAAAATATATTTATATTATTAAAAAAATATATAACTTTTATCGAGATCAAGACTAATAATTAATTTTCTTAATAACTACAGAGTTTAGAGAAAATTTCCTTAAAGCAAAAAGTCTTAGAATTGGTTAAAGAATACTCTCAAATTTTTTCAGATTTTTTAAAAGAATTTTTTCAAAATTTCGATTTTTTTTTTAATTAAAAATTATGACAATACATTCTGAAAAAATTCGAGGCTCTTCTTCGGTTTATTCTAGAACATAATTGTTCTTATAAAATTTTCTCTAAAGTTCTCCATAGTTTTCAAGAAAAACAAATTTTGTTAAATTTTGAAAAGGAATTTGTAAATGCAGTGGCCGTTTTGAATCTGACATAACAAAGTTCAAATACACACCAGTGTATCTTTTAAGTAAAACTATCAAGTGCACCCTTGCAATATATTTTAGCTCACTCAAAGTAACATATTGTATCAAAAACGCGATATTTGTAAAAAATGCGTCTTGAAAAAATCATGTTTTTCTACTATATATATCAAAATCATAAAGAAATTTCAATTTCCTAATAATTTTCTTACTACCATTCGCAAGAGCGGTCTCGAAAATGGCGGAATCTGATTTTTTCGAAATTTATTTCATATTCAAAAGAGCCTTAAAGTTGCAGTAAAGTTTCTGTGCATTTTGGTGATAATGGGTTAAACATCTGATGGATATTTCCAGAATACTACGAGGAAGAATTTACAACTCTCTAAAGCTCCATTAATATCCAAATATTAATTTAAAATTATAATTTACTACAGTGAGAAAAGTGTATTTTATCAGTTACTATCCTTTGGCTTTTAAAAAGTGTATTATAGCCCTTAAAAGAAATATTTTAACATATAGTAAAATCCTCCGTCTTTCAACATTTGTTTTTGACAGGTTATACGAAACTGTATTAAACTCTCCTATTTTAAAAGAATGTTTTATTATGACTAAAAGAAGGCATTTTTAATATTTTAATTAGCTACATAAATTTCCATAAACAAAAATTGCTTATAGTTAAAGAGAAAAGGCTAAAATAAACTGACATATTGGTAAGAATAATCTAAAATCTTCGTCTATTAACAGGGAATAGAAAGATGGCAATCCCTATGCGTAAAATACTATCTTTTACGGGGCATAAGAATTCTAATACTGGGTAAAAAACACTTTTCTTTGTATGAATTAGTCAAATTTTCACCAATAAATACTAAAATATTACGGATATAATAACAAAAAATTTCGATAAATGAGATAAAATTATACTATTAAAAAAAATAGATTCTACTAATCTAATAGTAAAAAATAATATTTCCATAATAAAATAGTTTTTTCTTTTTATTAGTAACATTTATTATGAACTGAATGAGTAATCCACTTTTTCTTTACGAATTAATCATTTTTAACTAATTCAAATTTATAGAGTTAAAATCATTTGAATGTATTACTTGAAAATATTTATGAAAAAACGTGTTTATACTGACATGTTTCATGAAGATTTTCCTAAAAAATAATTTTTTTAAACAAACGTATATCGTAGATCTTAATTTTTAAATTTACGTTTGCTTGAAAAATTAATGTATGAAAGTGGGTACCGAAACATTTTTAAGGTGTATTTTCATGGCGAGTCTCTGGAATTCGCAGCATTATTGCAATAAAGTTTCTTTTACAGCACAATACGAATTATCATTTTTTAACAGTACTCGCGAATTAAAATAAAATAATTAACGGCTTTGACCTACCAATTGCATTAGATGTTAAAATGCCATAGTTTGGAAATTTCATAAACATTTCAAACACCATCTGTCGCAATCGCTCGGATTCACAAACGTTTAGGCCTTGTCGAAATATTTATAATCTCAGCTAGTAATGAAATTAACAACGCAAAAGGGTAATATAAAGTTGATACAATTTCGATTTGACAGTTACTAGGAATAGAGTGGTATGTGAATATGATTTGTTAGCATGCATTATAATAAATTCACCCCCGTCCATTTTTACTCTCGCACGCGCACACACATACACACACATTCAACCATACAAAATTTCAGGTGACATTTATAATCCAAATCGACAAAAACGCAACACGTTTCTGATAGGTTAGCTGATGATCAGAAACTACATAGTGTAATAATGAAAATTGTATTTTAAAAAATAATCGAAGTAATTTGTTTTCAGTAGTTTTAAAAAACTGTACGTTAAAACATCTTTTTTCTTAATTTTACCAGCGCCATTGGAAAGAGCAACCTCAAAATTAGTGGGATGCGGCGGTCTCATTTAAAAATTTTTGTTTACATACAAAAAGCAACGCTGTAATTAGTGTGCAAATTGTGCACACTTGGGTTTTAAAGGATTAAGATCGTTTTGCATTCCTCATACAGGAAATTCTAATCTTTGCGAACCGACCAAAGATTTTCGGACACAAAGGAAAGGGGAATGCTCGGTCAACTCTAAATTAATCAGTCTAATATATTTCAGGAAAGTGTATAAAGTAATTAGAATAACTTGTATGCAGTGTTTTAGATTTTTAGTGTAGATTACTTCGCTAAAGTTACCGTATATTACGGTACTCAGCACAGTTCAAAAATAGAAAAATTGTCTGATATTTATATTGGAGTGATTATTAATTTCTTTTCAACTTCGTAAATTATTAAAAAGAATTTGTTAAGACATATTTTTCAAGAATCTTTTCTAAAGGAATTCATAAACTTGAAAAAGATGTGTAAAAGACAAATTTTTCGATAATTTTTTTTACAAAACAATCTTAGAAAGACTTAAACAAATTCCAAAAATATATTTTCAATTCACTTAAAAACGCTTAAAAATATCTCGTAAATATCTTTAAAAAGTTTTATAAAATTAAATTGAATGAATTTTTTTACAGATCTTAAGAAGGATCCTAAGAAGATCTTAAAATTCAGAATTTCTAGAAGATCTTATCTGCATCTTGATTAGTGCCTTTTCAGAGATAACTCTTTTTTACCCATTAGTCCGGGAGGTGCAGATTTTTATATAAATAAATACTCGTTTTTCACTCCTAATTTCATAAATGAAAATATTAGATTAAATACACTGGTTTATGTTAGTGAAGTAACCATCACCAATTTTAATAAATGCAACTCGATTTTCTGTTGCGGTCGATAATAATTAATAAATTAAGTTAAACTATTTATCATCGATTGAAAAGTAAGAAACAATATGCATTAAATATGTAATACAATCACTTTGAGAGCATATAAAGCAGGTCTGCACCGCTTTACTGATGATTCTAGTGGTACAGACTGAGGCGAAACTCCATTAAAAAAAAAGCAGTATGCATACTAGTAATTTATTAATTATTGACGACCGTAAAGAAAGTCGAGTTGCTTTTATTAAAATTGGTTATGGTTCCTCCAATGACACAAAGCCGTGTTGAAATGTAGGCCAAATACGACCTTTTTCAAAATTTATTAGTATTTAATTTGCTCGTTTGTATTATGAAACATTCATTCTTATATGCATATTTTTAGTTCATTTTAAAATTTTATTTTCAACAGAAAATAAGATTAATGTTGACTTGAAAGTGGCCAATCCTATTATTTTCGAGTATTCTCTTTCGATTGGCGAGATCCAAATTGCATTTAAATTGCTTCAAAACCAATATTTTATTTTTTATTTTATTTTATTTTATTTTATTTTATTTTATTTTATTTTATTTTACAATATATACGGGCCAAGCCCTTACAATAAATAGAAATACGCGATGAAAGACAAAGAAAATAATTATATAAATAAATGATACGAAATACAAATTAAATAGATAAACACATAAAGTTAAAACTAATCAATTTGAGCAATAAATACGCGTAATGCCATTTTTAAACTCACGGAGACTTGCACGCTGGAGGGTATAAGGAATCGAGTTCCACTGACGGCGAAGACGAGGAAGGGTTGAAAAAAAAACAAAAGGATGACCTAGAAGGTTGCTCCACAACCGCTCTGACATGCATCAGGTTATAGTCCAAATCTCGGGTTGAAAATAGCGATGAAATATGAGGAAGATTAAATAAATTAAACATGATGTTATAAGCAAAATTTAGATCAAAATAAGTATGAACAGAGGAAAGCAGAGGAAGTTGAAATTTGCCTACCAAAGGGTCGTAATTATGATCCATAAAGTCCATAGGACACCCAGACTTCCAGGCAAGGTATCTTAGGAATTTGTGATGTACTGCATTACGGAGATGCCAATCAGTGCAGAAGTGTGGAGACCAAATAACTGAGCAGTAAGTTAGAACAGGCAATACAAGGGATTTGTAAAGATGAATTATGGACGAAATATCAGTGAAATTAATTGAAGTACGTTTAATAAAACCTAAAATTTTGTTGGCACGTATTGAAACCTCCTCAATATGTGGTTTGAATGACAGAATTTTGTCGAATCGAACCCCCAGGTCTATCACTGAGGAAACTCTAGAAATCTGAGAGCCGTTAAGCATGTAGTTGAACTCAGAAGAACACGTCCGAGAATAGGAAAGAATAGAGGTTTTGGATATGTTGATTGGAAGACCATTTTGAAAGGACCACAGCCAAAGAGAATTAAGATCCCTTTGTAAGTAAGATGCATCCATAGGGCAATTAATTACTTTAAAAATGTTGATATCGTCGGCATATAGGAGGAGCGAACAAAAAGAGAGTTTATTATGAAGATCGTTAATAAAAATAGAAAATAGGACCGGCCCAAGATTAGATCCCTGAGGAACGCCAGAGCTAATATTGATGGAATGTGAGACACTGTCACCAATACGAACCCTCTGAGTTCTATCTGCTAAATACGATCGTAACCAGCACAAAAGATTACCTCTGTTTCCGATTGCATCACATTTTTGAATA
Organism: Trichopria drosophilae; assembly: GCA_030407085.1. Classification (NCBI taxonomy): domain Eukaryota; kingdom Metazoa; phylum Arthropoda; class Insecta; order Hymenoptera; family Diapriidae; genus Trichopria; species Trichopria drosophilae. The sequence continues at coordinate 187,501,288 of CM059583.1, read as the reverse complement.
AGGAGTGAATGGTTTACGAGATCAAAAGCTTTGGAAAAATCAATGTAAATGATGTCGACTTGGCTATGACGTTCAAGGGCGGAAGAAACAAATTCAGAAAATAAAAACAGATTAGAAGCTGTTGACCTCCCCCGGGTGAAACCGTGCTGTTCCTGAACGAGTCTTGGAAATATAAGGGTAGAAATATATTTAGCTATAGTTTTATCAAATATCTTAGATAAGGTGCACAGTATAGAAATGGGTCTGTAATTGGATACGGCAAGTCGGTCACCTGATTTAAAAATTGGTTGAACAAAAGCAGATTTCCATTCGGTAGGAAAAATGCCGGCAGATAGAGAACTATTGAACAGAAAAAGCACGGGGTCAATCAAGGAAGAAAGACATTTTTTTAAAAAATGAGGGGGAATATCATCAGGCCCACCATGTGTATTGTAGTCGAGCTCATTGAACGCGTTATTTAAGTCCGCTTTCGATATCGTATAAGAGTTAGATAAAGGTGAATAGGAAGGCCCGGTGTAGTCATTAAAAGAGTGAACGCAATAAACTGAACCAAAATGACATGAAAATAGAGTTGCAATACACGAGTCAGAGTCAATAGTAGTACCGCCATGCGACATCTGGCTAGGTGAGGTTCTAGTCGACTTAAGACTATTTACATAAGACCAAAACGAGCGTAAGTTCAAACGTAAGTTGGACTGCACAGCTGATAAATAATCTTTATACAGTTCACGAGAAAGACGTATACAACATGCGCGTAATCTCTTAAATTCAATATAATCATCTAAATGACAAGTGGTTTTCCAAAGTAAATGGTAACGTTTCTTTCTACAAATTAAATTAATCAGCTCTTTGGAGTACCACCTAGGAAATGTGTTGTAGGAATGAGAGCGCTTTTTAAGAGGAACATATTTGTCAATAATTTTTTTTAAAACGCGATAAAAAGAAGAAATATCTGCATCAATATTATTTTTACTAAAAGTAAGATTCCACGGTATGGTACAAAGCTCGCGGTTAATCGAGGCATAGTCGGCATTCGCAAAATCACGGTAGTACAAAAATCGCATGGTGCTATTACGCGGAACACTGGAAACATTAATACTAAAGGCTTGACCACGATGATGGGCATCCGTCTGGAGAAGTTGATCGAAGTAGAAGTCAGGAGAAATAAATTCCGAAGTAGCAAAGCAGAGATCCAGTGTGTAGCCTTTGGTAGGATGAGCAGGATAACATTGCTCAAGTCCTAACGACACTGCCAGATTTAGAAGTGACATTACGTTATTACGGCATGCTGGAGAAACATAACCATTATGCTTAACGGCCGGAGGATCATTAATCCAGTTCACAGACGGTATATTGAAGTCACCAACAATAAGGAGCTTGTAGTCAGGATACAAGAGAGCGTAAGCTTCAACTTCTTTGCAAAATGCACTAAAGTCGCTGTTTGACGACCTGGGCGGAGCGTAGACACCAACGGCAATAAACTGGCAGTGTTTGTAAGCAAGGCGTACAGCTACGACTTCCACACCACAATCGGTAGATAGGTTAGTAGTTAGTTGAGACGATAGAATGCTTTTTTTAATAGTAACTAGCACACCGCCCCCTCTCTTGACCGAGTTCAAGCCACGTCCCCTATCCAGCCTGAAGATGTTAAATCCTGACAAACCAAGTTCGGAAATTTCCGTATCATTTTTTAACCAGGTCTCCGTTAGAACCAGAATGTCTGGCGATGGTACCAGTAGGTGGATATTAGTTCTCAGGTGATCGAGTTTATTATTGAGAGAATGAACATTCTGGTAATAAATGTTTAGGAACTTGTCGTAGCTGGAACAAAACTGCGTTGAGCTAACTGCGGCACTATTGTTGGAAACCCGTCGCGATACTTTACGGAGCGTAGGTCTAAAGGGTGAGAGGCGTTGTGATCAACAACTTGCTTCCGTAGCTTTGCCAATATTTCCCTCTGCTGCACAGTTTTATCAGAAGATACAGAGACTCCAGAGGGAAGCAAGTTCCTCTTAGATATGACATGCATGACCTCTAGATTGGAGCAAAGCTGGACAAGAAGAGGTCGGCAACTACCAGTAGAGCGGGGATTTCCCAGACGACGTGGATGCAGAAAATTACAGTTAATTCCCAATGGAATTAAAAGTTCCTTTACTCGATCGGAATCATGGGCAATGACGTCACGGGAATTACACTCATTCACATTATATAAAATCAAGTTGTTCGCACGGCGTTGCCGATCTTCTGCTTCCTTAGATAATTGAGAGGCCAAGGTATCGAAATCCAGAGAACCCATAGCAGAAGATTTTTCTTCAAGGTCCGATAATCTCTTCTCCAAATCTGTCTGCTTGCCGGAAATTTCGTTCAATTTAGATATTACATCTTCGTTCGAGGCTTAAAGTGCGTCACATTTGGAGGCACACTCCTTCACTTCATTTTCAAGCGAACTAATTTGTGACGATAATCTATATGATAGCCTTTCGAAATTGGTAATCAATGCAGTCCGCACTCCAAGTATCAAATTCTCGATGCGTTGCATACAGGATTCCGGGAAGTTACTGTCATTAGAAGAGAGTATGTCTATTAACGTCGACGAGTTGGCGATATTGACACTTTGAGTTGCAGAAACGGTTTCGGGCAATAGGAAGTCACTAACCGGTAACGAAGATGAATTTGCAGCATTTGCTAGTTGTGATGAGTAAGTACCAAGGTTCGGCAAGGTGCCGCCACGTGGTACAACATTTGAAGGAATACCGATGATCGGAGGCCCGGATTCTTGCGGTAATAAATAACTATTACCTGTAGCCGATATAGTTGAATCAGTAGATGATGACAGAGGCAATGAATCCTTAAAAACATTAACTACACATAATTCACAATAGAAAGTTAAATCCACGAATTTTCCATTTGTTTTCCCGGCACAGCTTGCATGGTAAACCACTTTGCACTGCCTACAAGTGACACCTTGCTGACGCCGTTTGACATAGCCACCAGATATGCTACAAAATGGATATGCACATTTAATTGATGATGGGGATGAATTATCATCCAGTTGCAACTCCTGTGAGAAGATCTATTGATCACTCATTATGCAACAGTAAATTCAAAATCCGTAGACGATGACAGGCAGTAATTCGTAGAGAACCGTGAAACGAAAATATATCAAAAGTCGATAAACAATAACAATCACCGCTTGCCAGGTGAGCACGTAAATAGTGAAAATAACGGCACTGCACAAATATGTATGAAATTAAAATCAAATCGAATAAATTAATTTGGACTTTAATACAGTGAAAGAAACACTGTTAAAAAGAGACGGGCGACTTGTACTTTTAAAGCCTGTTAAGTATGTCAAATTCTCGACGAAAAATATGACACGCATCAATGCGAATATTCAATAAACACACGAGCAACGAAAGCACGTCTTATCATCGTGAGCGACACAACGTGACGAATTTTAAATAAAAAATGAATAAAACGTTGTATGTTTTGTTTTTTGTGAATTTTTTTTCGTACCAATGAAGGCATCGATGTCTTTTTGCAAAGAAAAATGCACAAAATCTATGATCTTCAACTACAATTTTTTTGTGTTGTCCTAATCAACCTAACCGTTTCAAAAGATCAATATTTAAAAAAAAAATAAACCCCAAAAATCCGTGTACCAAAATTTAAAAGACAATTAGAAAATTGACGAACTGACGTTTTGAAAAGACTAGCTTAATTCGGGGCGAAATAAAAAATTTAGTAGTTTAAATTCATAGATTTCGTACGCTGATTCCGCAACTTTATCGATGCAAAAAAATATTAATAAACTGAATAAAAAAGTTTTCATAAACTGAAACACAAAAAATTTTTTAGTTATATTTATAATACGCTTATTTATAACAACCAAAAGTGGGCTTCATATAATGCTCCTTGAAAAATGAGTTTCATAAAATGCTATTTCGCTAATGTATAAAACAAGCTCCTAATCCTTGTTCTTAACGACTCCCTAAAAATTAACAAAAAGTACCCTACAGTGTTTCATCACACATCAACGTTTTAGACACTAAAGAACTGAGAAATGCTAAACTAAACAAAAATTTGTCCGTTACCTAATAGAGATTGTAGCATATTTGTGGCTCTGGTTAGGGTTATTACCCTATATAACGTCCGTCCGTTTATATGTGTGCACTTTTTTGTGTGCGCTATGACACGTGAACGGAAAGGCATATCGATATTTTTTTTAAATGCGTGTCTTGGCTCAACGTAGATCTGTTTAGATGTAGGGACTTGTAGCTCAGTACAAAAATTAATTTAAGAAAAAAACATTTAAAAAATGTCAAATTTTTCTGAGACGGTCGACTATTATTTATTTATGATTCAGCTGACCTACAGTGGAAATCAAAGTTTTGAAAATGTAAATTTTCAATTTTTCTTATTTTTAAGAAAAATAGTATGTTATGCAACACTTTAAATTTATCTCTAATGTATGGGAACATTTTTTTATGTGATTTGTAGTTATTTTAATAAAATAAACGCAAAAACCGCGAAAAACGGATTTTTTAACTTTTTTTAACCAACCTCCTCTTATCCTAACAGGGATCGACTCCCAACATTATAATGAAAACTAAAATTGCATAATTTATCGTTCAAATTTAATTTTTTTATATTAACAACTAGTAGGAAGCAGCAATATAATTGCTAAATAATTGTTTACAATTTAAACAGTATATTGTTTTCAAATAATCAAGTGGCCGAGTGAAATCGAAGGAAATAAGAAGCTTATTCTATACATTATCGAAATAGCATTTTCTGAAACGGAATTCTGAATCAGCATTTTATGAAATTCATTTTTCAATGAGCATTATATGAAACCCACTTTTGAACGAGCATTTTATGAAACTCGCAGCGAAAGAACATTATATGAAACTATCTTTTGAAGGAGCATTATATGAAACTTCCTTGTGAAGCAGCATTATATGAAACTTACTTTTGAAGCAGCATTATATGAATAGGAGACGTCGATATCAGTTATTTAAGCAATTCAAAGGAAATTTGGACCACGCCAATCGAAAGAGCATACTCGAAAATAATAGGATTTTCAAGTATATCATTTTCAAGTCAATATTATTACGTCCTGTTGACAATGAAGTTCGAAAATCAACTAAAAAATATGCATCTCCGGGCTTATAACTGGCTAAAAATATTTGTCTCACAATCATAAAAAGCACTAATCAAGATGCTGATAAGATGTTCTAGAAATTACGAATTTTAAGATCTTTTTAAGATGTTTAAAAGTAAATTAAATATAATTTCATAAAACTTTTTAGATCATTACTGACTTATTAAATATCATTCTTTGTTACATATTAACAATTGTTAAAGACATGAAAACAGTTTTTATTTCAGACTTATTAAAAAATGCATTATTTTTATATTATCAATAAATGCAATGTCTGTTTTTATTTTATTATCGTTTAACTGCTTTTGTTATACACATAGTAAGAATTCCTACGAACACATGCATAAAATGCATTGTAAAAGTTGCATGTGATACTTATTTGGTAGTAAATATTTTAATAAAGACGACATAAACTTTTAAACTATTATTGCAAATTATCTGCTATTGTTTTATGTATATAAATTACAGATTATTGAATAAACATAAACATCAAAAAATATTTATTCTACGAATATACATTTTTATTCAACATATACAAGGGTAATTTTAAATAATAATTATGATAATTTATGACTTCGGTACTAAATGGATTACGTCTAATCAGAAAATACGTTTAAGGGGGTTCTAAAATCCTCGGCCGATGAGGAAGGAATGTTCACTAAAAACGGTTGTTGCGAATCAACACTGCAATAATGCAGAAAATATATGTATTATTGTTGTAATGGTACTGGGTGTAGGTTTTCTGCGGTTTTCCTACACCATTGCACACCGAACGGGGTACCATGCGGACATCGGCCGCAGACGTGCGGAGAGACAAAGTCGGTAATGGCGAAATCTGTCTAAGTCAGTAAGAAAATACGGGTTTAAATTATTGTTCTTATTACCATGTCCGAATTCCACCATTTTAACAATTGACGGTTTGGGATGCTAGACAACGGATATTCAATTGTTCTTGTTTGGTGGCGTGGTAGAGATCAGATCGCTTTTCACATCGGCCGCAGTAACACAAAATATAAAATATTAGCAAAACGATCCGCGTCGGACGACCGAAACTACTCTTCGTCGTAATCAGTTCGATTTCGGGTTGGAGCGGATTGTTCCGGGTAGTAAGGTCGCGGATTTTGACGAGATTGTGTCTAAACATCGATACCCGGTTCTATAATTCCGCCAAACGACCGAAGTCAAAGGCTGGTGGTCGCCCACCCTCAAGAAAGCTCTGCGACTCAGTGGATGGTCCTTGTCGGTTTTTGCGGGTACGAGAGGTCGCCCTCTCAATCGGTTTTAGTGGAATTCAATTTGTGTTCGAGAGTTGTGTCAGTCTTTTATTGTTTTCCAAGTCATACATCCATAATTTTGCTCGGTCGTCCAGCGTAAGTTTTAGCGTATCGGATATCGCCATAAACGATTTTGTCGCTACGTTTCTAAAACAATAAATAAATTATCCTAAACCGTGCAACTGAGTGTTTTATTGGTGTGTCACTCCCTGTTTTCACTTGATTTCGAAACAACGGTAAATAAAAAAATGACAGATTCGATTTTTCATCATTCGGGCTTTCTAAGGCAATTCTAATTACTAAAGACGATATCGCAGAAAATACAATAAAAATTAACTCAGAACTGACTGAGAATTTTCGGAAATAAGTGATATTTATTTATTTCCGAAAATTCTAGGTGAGCTTTCAATTAATGGCTTTGGTATTTTATAGAAAACTGTCTACAGTAATTACAATTGCCTTTGCAGAGCCCGTATTTTGCAAATTTTATTCAGTCATTTTTTTGTATTAAATTTACGTTTTTCAGTGGAATTTCCTACCTTACGGCGGAACATTTTAGAATACCTTAAACTTGTGTTATAACAGATGATGTTCCAATTTTTGTAATATGTCAAAACAAAATAAATGATTTCCAACGTTTTACAAAATAAAACATAAATAAAATGTATCATAAGTATAATTTTTCTGATTATCAACAAAACATAAACGCATTTTAAAAATATTAGAATTCTCATTCAGAATATTAAACGGCTTAAATCAGATTTAAAATGAGATGCCAGATATACATTAACCATTGTTAATGCTTTATGTAAATAAAAATACATTGAAAATGTGAGTACTGTCAGAAATTTCCCTGTTTTTTAATAACAATTTATTATAAATTTATAAGAAATGTAATATTATAAGAAATATAATTCGCATATTTTTACAATAAATAGCAATTTTATAAAAATATTGCTAAATTTACTCACAAAAACTCACACTTATATGAAAATTACTAATAAATGAACCATTTTCAAAACTTACCTATGTCTCAACTTCGTTATGTTGAAGTATTTTGTCCAAATGTATGTATGTATGAAAATATACATACATACATACATACATACATACATACATACATACATTTTGTCCAAATGATAACAAGAAAATGAATTTCTTTTAAATTACAATTAATAATTAGATGATAACTTCTCCACAGCATCCAGCTTTATTGTTTCTAGATTCAAAAACGACTTTTCTTATCAACCACGTTAATTTTTTTATTCGAACAAATACAATAAATAATCTTTTTTATTAATTATAATCAATTTATAATCATTTGAAAATGTAAATACATAAGCAGCCATTTAATCGATGATTAGTAACTTTGACAATACGTTTAGTCGAAATCGTTGTTTGTTCCAGTAATGCCAGTAACTATCTCATTTTACTAAATACATCTTAAGAACCAAATTAAAATTTAATGACTATGGAACACTGGGATCCGATGCATGATATACTTTTATGTCAAAAGTAATTAAAAATGTATTAGTACTCTTCAGTAACATTTTATACCGTTTACTGATAATAATAAAAAATATACAATATATATAAAAAATACTTCTAATTGACAATATCCTATTAGACAGAAAAATAATATTTAATATCTAGAGAATTATAAAAATTAAAAACATTCTACTAAATGGAAATGGACATTTTTACGACGTTTAAACAGATTGATGAAAATGTTTATAAAATCATACTTTGTGTTTAAATTTTTAAATTTTCAGAAGGATCATATAGTTATTTTGTAAAATTGCTCAAATTTACATCCTTAATACAATAAAATTAAATATTTTGACCTATTAGTAAATAATTTGTTCTTGGTTAATTGATTATAAATCGGTAATTTAAAACGAAAAACTGACTTTTAATGATTTTATATGATTATATACAGCAATCAAATAAACTACTTTCATAATCCTTAATAAAAATTGTAATTTTTCTATTCATTTTGTGTAAACAAATTCTTTTAAGAAATATCATAATTTTTAACCGTTAATTAGAGACTTAACTGCAATGTAGATTACTTCTATTTTACGATATTCTTATTATAGTAACTTTTGGTAATAAAAAAAAAATAAGCACATTAACTAATATTATCTTTCCCTAACTTTTGCACTTACATTTAACTATAAAACATGTATTAACAACTAAAATAAAATTAGTATGGAAGGGAGTGGAATAAATGTAACATCTTTATACACAATTTTTTAGTTTTTTAAACGTATAATTGTTATTACGTTTTATAATTTACATAAATTTAACAAAATTACAGATGATTCGCAATAATTGACACCACTACTCTAAGTCCATGAGGATTATAATCTGATAAGATAAAAATCCAAAGTCTTGTTTTCTCAAAGAATTCTTGTTTCTTCATGTCTGCATAACCAAGTTTGTCAATAATCGAGGAGTCCGCCATCAGCAGTCTAGAGGTTTTTCTGAAAACACTGATTAATTTTCTGCGATTGCTTTTCCATCACACGCAACAATTTTAACTCTATCAACATTAAGAGTTTTCTGCCCTTCGCGAAGTTCCACATCATTCAGCATGAAGGTCCACACATTGTCGCAAAATCTGTACGTGTTGAGTTTACCAGCCTTAAATGAGACTCGTGACTTTAGTCTAGTTGACAAGGCTTGGTTCATGGATTTATCAAACTGCAACAATATCTTAGTAGCAATAGCCGGTGTAATCTGCCCTTGTTGAATCAAATCATCGAGACTTTCTTGCAAAGTATTTCCCAATGTAGAGTTTCTGTACAGTTGATAAGCCATTGTAACGGTATTAAGGTGACAACTAGTCGACACAAAGAATTTAACGTTCAAAGTACGCAGGTTTTTACACGTTTCACGTCACTTCTCTTTTCACGCACTACACTCACTGATACGGCAATGCAATAGGGAAATGATAAAGAAAGTTCTTTGTTGGAGCTCGTGTCACTACAGTTTGGAAGTCGCAAACCTAATAACATCTAAGGTTCGTCACACTGACCATTCATGTGACGTGCTCGGTTGTCAAACCGATTCTTGTCGAAAATTCCCGATGGCCTGAACGTGCCTTCTATAGTAGGTGAGGGACTTTCACATTAACTGACTTTGTTTTTTGGCTTTCCCAGTATCCGGCTCTGTTAATGTAGCCTGAGATTGGATGTATTAGTTCAAAACAAGAATTTAACTTGAAAAACTATTCAACTTTTCAGTTTTTAAAGTTATTAACAATTATTTTAGTAGCACACTAATGAATGATTGTGTTTGTTTCTCAAGTTTTGAAATTAAAGTAAAATAATAAGTTATGGACACTTAATTTTTTTACAGATGTTATATTGACGAAAATGAAATTTTTTGAAATAACTTCAAATTTAATTAATTAACGCCAATTAACGTTAATTAACGTCAAATAAAATGCATTCTGTGACTTACTAATATCGTTTGTTCATTTGTTCATTACTTACTTCACTTGTTCTATGTTCATAATGGACATTATTAATTTAATTTAGTTCATGATCTTCAGCTTAAAAACCTTGAATAGTTTGAACAAATTATATGGCGGTTTTATGTTATTTAAACGACAATTTTACAACGCAGCATATTAAAAGGCATCGTAACCCATTAAAGCCGAAATGCACAGAAAGTTTGCTGCAACTTCAACGATTATTTTCAATATGAAATAAATTTTAAAAAATCGGATTCTACCATTTTCGAGGCCAGTCTTTCCAACGGTAGTAAGTAGTAGAGAATTATTACAAAATTGAAATTTATACATCATTTTGACATATATAGTTTGTTTGGGTGAGCTAAAATATATTGAAAGGGTGCACTCGATAGTTGTACATAAAAGACACAGTGGTGTATATTTGAAATTTCCGATGTTAGATTCGAAATAACTACTGCATTTACAAATTCCTTTTCAAAATTTGACAATTTTTTTTCTTGAAAAATGGACTTTAAAGAAAATGTTATATTGATCTATATGATAAATGTTATATATGAACAATTATATTCAAGAATAAGTCGAAGAATATCCTAGAATTTTTTCAAAATGTATTGTAACAATTTATATTTTTGAAAAATTCAAGAAATCGAAACTTTGAAAAAAATCATTTAAAAAATCTGAAAATTATTTGAGAATATTCTTATATAATTATAAAAGTATATAACTTTTATCGAGTCCAAGACTAATAATTAATTTTCTTAAAATCTACAGAGTTTAGAGAAAATTTCCTTAAAGCAAAAAGTCTTAGAATTGGTTAAAGAATACTCTCAAATTTTTTCAGATTTTTTAAAAGACTTTTTTCAAAGTTTCGATTTTTTTTTAAATAACAAATTGTGACAATACATTCTGAAAAAATTCGAGGCTCTTCTTCGGCTTATTCTAGAACATAATTGTTCTTATAAAATTTTCTCTAAAGTCCATAGTTTTCAAGAAAAACAAATTTTGTTAAATTTTGAAAAGGAATTTGTAAATGCAGTGGCCATTTTGAATCTGACATAACAAAGTTCAAATACACACCAGTGTATCTTTTAAGTAAAACTATTAAGTGCACCCTTGCTATATATTTTAGCTCACTCAAAGTAACATATTGTATCAAAAACGCGATATTGGTAAAAAATGCGTCTTGAAAAAAATCATGTTTTTCTACTATATATATCAAAATCATAAAGAAATTTCAATTTTTTAATAATTTTCTTACTACCATTCGCAAGAGCGGTCTCGAAAATGGCAGAATCTGATTTTTTCGAAATTTATATCATATTCAAAAAAGCCTTAAAGTTGCAGTAAAGTTTCTGTGCATTTTGGTGGTAATGGGTTAAACATCTGATGGATACTTCCAGAATACTACGAGGAAGATAGCACTTAAAAGAAATATTATTACATATCGTAAAATCCTCCGTCTTTCAGCATTTGTTTTTGACAGGTTATACGAAACTGTATTAAACTCCCCTATTTTAAAAGAATGTTTTATTATGACTAAAAGAAGGCATTTTTAATATTTTAATTAGCTACATAAATTTCCATAAACAAAAATAGCTTATATTTAAAGAGAAAAGGCTAAAATAAACTGACATATTGGTAAGAATAATCTAAAATCTTCGTCTCTTAACAGGGAATAAAAAGATGGCAATCATTTTTAACTAATTCAAATGTATAGAGTTAAAATCAATTGAATGTATTACTTGATAATATTTATGAAAAAACGTGTGTATACTGACATGTTTCATGAAGATTTTCCTAAAAAATAATTTTTTTAAACAAACGTATATGGTAGATCTTAAGTTTTTAAATTTACGTTTGCTTGTAACATTAATGTATGAAAGTGGGTACCGAAACATTTTTAAGATGTATTTTCATGGCGAGTCTCTGGAATTTGCAGCATTATTACAAAAAAGTTTCTTTTACAGCACAATACGAATTATCATTTTTTTAACAGTACTCGCGAATTAAAATAAAATAATTAACGGCTTTGACCTACCAATTGCATTAGATGTTAAAATGCCATAGTTTGGAAATTTCATAAACATTTCAAACACCTTCTGTCGCAATCGCTCGGATTCACAAACGTTTAGGCCTTGTCGAAATATTTATAATCTCAGCCAGTAATGAAATTAACAACGAAAGAGGGTAATATAAAGTTGATACAATTTCGATTTGACAGTTACTAGTAATAGAGTGGTATGTGAATATGATTTGTTAGCATGCATTATAATAAATCAAATGAAAGAAAGGCAGAAAAAAGCATTGTTTGCACACATAGTTTGCGCACTAACTTTACGCACACAATTACAAAAAATATATTTCTTTTATATATGGATATAACTTATTATTGTTTAGATGATAATTGATTCTAAGCATATAACAATACACACTTTGAACCCACGTAAAAAAAAAAGATTCCAAAAGATCTGAAAAATAATTATATTAAAAAAGGCATTATTTATGATGCTAACAGGATGTTCTGAAAATGTTCTGAAAATTTTAAGATCGTTTTGAGATCTTATACCAGATTCACAATAATGTTGCAGGCATCTATTAACTTTTTTACTACATTTTCTTGAAATGATCAGAAAACATTTTCGAGATCTTATTAACAAATGCATAAATTGTACATAGCTTTCAGCATCGTTTTTTTTTATTTAATCAACATTTTTAAAAATGAAGACTTCCGTATCCCACGGATTTTGAGGTCGCTTTTTCCAATGACTTTGAGCAAATTTTCAAAAAGTTACGCTTATCACCCCGAACAGAAATCTGTCCAGGCTGCCTGAAAACTTATCAGGGCCTGATCAGGCATCAATCAGGCCCGCCTGATAAGGTGTGCCTTATCACTCCCGGATCAGGCCCTGAACAGGCAGCAGTCATGCACGCCTGATAAGGTGGGTCTTAATACTGCCGGACCATGCACTCGTCAGAGGACTACAACCTGCATCTTATCAGGCAAACGTAGTTGTTGCCTGACCATGTTCGAAACAGAGGATTGCAAAACAAACTTTACTTGTAGCTGCATATAAGAATTTGTTATAAACATCATTAAAAGAGGTTTCACGGGAAATATGAATGCGACATCTGGTTCAACGGGATAAATTATGTGAAAAACGTACATGTATTACTGCATTACTATTATATAGAATAAATAACAATTGCCGCAAATAGATTTTGTCTAAAACCGTGTTTAGCGAAATTGTTTATAAAATATTAATATAAATAATTATATAATTATAAATAACAAAACACACATATTTTATTTGTCCAGTCGTTAATTTGGCGCTAACCGCCATGTGTTTAGCATAGGCCAAAGCTGATTTTCGTTCATATTATTTACTTATTATTTTTAACAACAAATTTACGACTGTTAACAAAACATCGTACATATTTTCGGTTCAATTTTTCTCTTAGATTGGATTAAAACCGCCAGATTTAATATAGAACCACTATTGTCGAAGTTGTTTCTTGACAAAATGTTATAAACTGTTATTTTTTATAAACAAAAAAAAAACGGGTATTTGACTTTTGGCAGGTATTTTATTGACGATAGTTGGTTTTATGCTACCTGAGTTGTGCTAGGTATGGGCCTTAATGGGTTAATAGAAGACACAATTTTTTGTAAAATGCAGCAATTGCAAGCGTAGCGTAGTGGTTAAGGCGCCAGCGTAGTGAGCGAGAGACCCGCTTTCGATTCCCGGTCGGGGTAAAATTTTTTCTTATTTATTTGCGAGCATTGAAAAATGAAAATACAGGATGCGATATATAAAAGTATAATATAAAATATAAATGATATAAAACATTTTTAACGTTTAAAAATTAAATTCAGAAATAATAATTAACATAATCATTCGAATGACACATTTATGAAATGTTGGATTAATAATATATTAAATATATATCATTAAATATAAAGTGTATATGAAAGTGACTCGTACATTATTGTTTGATTGATTTTCTTTAATTATTGTTTAAACGAACTTTAGAGGTACCTCATCAGGCCCTTATAAAGCCCTGATCAAGCCCTGACAGAGGCCTGACCAGGGCCTTATTTCAGGATGCCTGATCAGGCCCGGACCAAAATAATCGTTACGTTTCTGATCAGGCCCTGATAGGATAGCCTAATAAGGGCCTGAAATATAATCAGGCAGCCTGAGCAGGGCCTGATCAGGGCCGTATCAAAATTTCTACTCGCGACGTTACGCTTTACATGCTTGACACTTATTTTTAAAGTAATTTTTACCTCTTTTGATCAACTTCTTAGAAACATGTAACTTATCAGAAACATGTTCCCGTAATATTAATGAGTTTTGAATAATCCTTTTGAAATTCACCCACGTCCATTTTTATTCTCGCACGCGCACACACACATACACACACATCCAACCATACAAAATTTCAGGTGACATTTATAATCCAAATCGACAAAAACGCAACACGTTTCTTATAGGTTAGCTGACGATCAGAAACTACATAGTGTAATAATGAAAATTGCATTTTAAAAAATAATCGAAGTAATTTGTTTTCAGTAGTTTTAAAAAACTGTGTCAAAACACATTTTTTCTTAAGTTTACCAGCGTCATTGGAAAGAGCAACCTCATAATTAGTGGGATGCGGTGGTCTCATTTAAAATTTTTTTTTACATACAAAAAACAACGCTGTAATTAGTGTGCGAATTGTGCACACTTGGGTGTTAAAGGATTAAGATCGTTTTGCATTCCTCATACAGGGCATTCTAATTGCAGATTTTTATATAAATAAATAATCGTTTTTCACTCGTAATTTCATAAATAAAAATATTAAATCAAATGTTTCTTAGTCCAAACGAGCAAATTAAATACTAAATATATATAAATTTTGAAAAACATCGTATGTGGCCTACATTTCTACACTGGTTTATGTTAGTGGAGTAACCATCACCAATTTTAATACATGCAACTCGATTTTCTGTTGCGGTCGATAATAATTAATAAATTAAGTTAAACTATTATCATCGATTGAAAAGTAAGAAACAATATGCATTAAATATGTAATACAATCACTTTGAGAGCATATAAAGCAGGTCTGCACCGCTTTACTGATGATTCTAGTGGTACAGACTGAGGCGAAACTCATTAAAAAAAAAGCAGTATGCATACTAGTAATTTATTAATTATTGACGACCGTAAAGAAAGTCGAGTTGCTTTTATTAAAATTGGTTATGGTTCCTCCAATGACACAAACCCGTGTTGAAATGTAGGCCAAATACGATCTTTTTCAAAATTTATTAGTATTTAATTTGCTCGTTTGTACTATGAAACATTCATTCTCATATGCATATTTTTAGTTTATTTTAAAATTTCATTTTCAACAGAAAATAAGATTAATGTTGACTTGAAAGTGGCCAGTCCTATTATTCTCGAGTATTCTCTTTCGATTGGCGTGATCCAAATTGCATTTAAATTGCTTCAAAACCAATATGACGAATTTTAAATGAAAAATGAATAAAACGTTGTATGTTTTGTTTTTTGTGAATTGTTTTTCGTACCAATGAAGGCATCGATGTCTTTTTGCAAAGAAAAATGCACAAAATCTATGATCTTCAACTACAATTTTTTTGTGTTGTCCTAATCAACCTAACCGTTTCAAAAGATCAATATTTAAAAAAAAAATAAACCATATTTGATCAATTATTAACGTTAGTGATGACATGCGCACCTCCAGCATGATTTTGAATTCTTTCATGAAATTTGTCGTCCATATCGGATTCGTCATCATGAATTTTATAAATCTGGCCTCAAATTCGTTATGAAGGACCCCAAAAAACCATGTGAACTTTTTCTCGCGATTTTGAAGCATTTTATTGCATTTCAGTATACCATATGTATATGAATATTAAAAATCTAACCTCAAATTCCTGATAAGCGACATCAAAAATCCGTGTACCTAAATTATAAGACAATTAGAAAATTGACGAATTGACGTTTTGAAAAGACTAGCTTAATTCGGGGCAAAATAAAAAATTTAGTAGTTTAAATTCATAGATTTCGTACACTTTTGGTTGCGAATATGCATCGATTCTGCAACATTATCGATGCAAAAAAAAAATTAATAAATTGAATAAAAAAGTTTTCATAAACTGAAACACAAGAAATTTTTTTCAGTTATATTTAAAATACGCTTATTTATAACAACCAAAAGTGGGCTTCATATAATGCTCCTTGAAAAATGAGTTTCATAAAATGCTATTTCGCTAATGTATAAAACAAGCTCCTAATCCTTGTTCTTAACGACTCCTTAAAAATTAACAAAAATTACCCTACAGTGTTTCATCACACATCAACGTTTTAGACACTAAAGAACTAAAAAATGCTAAACTAAACAAAAATTTGTCCGTTACCTAATAGAGATTGTAGCATGATATTTGTGGCTATGGTTAGGGTTATTACCCTATACGTCCGTCCGTTTATAAGTGTGCACTTTTCTGTGTGCGCTATGACACGCGAACGGAAATGCGTATCGATATTTTTTTTAAATGCGTGTCTTGGCTCAACGTAGATCTGTTTAGATGTTAGGACTTGTAGCTCAGTACAAAAATTAATTTAAGAAAAAAACATTTAAAAAATGTCAAATTTTTCTAAACGGTCGACTATTATTTATTAATGATTCAGCTGACCTACGGTGGGGATCAAAGTTTTGAAAATGTAAATTTTCAATTTTTCTTATTTTAAGAAAAATAGTATGTTATGCAACACTTTAAATTTATCTCTAATGTATGTGTTTCGGATAACTCGATTGAGAGAGAGGATGAGCGGACTGTAAAGGCGTCTCAGTTGGATGTAGGTGGATGGAATCAGATAAACGGAGCACAATTTTCTGCACTGTAAATTGCCTTTATTTTTTGGTACAAAATGGAATTCGCCGCGACACTGTATAGACGCGATCCACCAGCGTGGGCGAAAACGGCGTGCGCGAAATGGTATCAAAATGCAATTAGAAGCGATCGTTTGCTGAGCACTGTCAGAGCTAGACTGTCTCCCGATGGGAGACCCGCGGCGAACGACTCGCCACATCGATGCGGGGAGCGCTCCAATCGCGGGAGCAGAGCTCGCGCATGTCGGCACCGTCGAGAACTACAATCTCCAACATACCGGCCACCTTTCGAACTAGTTGTTCGAAACGAAATATCAATCCTTCCCTCTAACACTACAATTACAAATCTATCTTAAGTCTAACTTAAAACTAATCGGATTTAATCGGTAACTTAATTAGCTTAACAATAGGACGCTTGAAGCACGATGTAGCCGTCTTGACGGTAACCACTCGAACACGCGAATCCGCACCCGCATGACATTCTAGAACTCGCCCAAGCTCCCACGTCGACGGAGGTAAATTCGCACTCTCTAGCAAAACGATATCACCTTTGACAAGATTGGGTGACGCGGTGTTCCACTTGGTACGCTGCTGTAACGTGCGCAAATAATTACGAGACCAATGGCGCCAAAACTGTTCAACTACGCGTTGATAGTACTGCCAACGGGACAGTCGCGATTCATCGAACTTCAAGACCGACGGAAGTGGAATGTTTTTCAATGCGGACCCTATCAAAAAATGCCCTGGCGTTAGGAAGTCAAGACTCTCCAGATCATCGTACAAGGGAGCGATGGGCCGCGAGTTGAGGCATGCCTCAACTTCACAAAACAACGTAACGAGCTCTTCGATCGTGGGTGTAGATTTGCCGAGAACCTTTCGCAAGTGCGACTTTACACTTTTAACGCCGGCCTCCCACAGACCACCGAAGTGTGGGGAATGGGGCGGTAAAAAGTGCCATTGAATGTGGTGTTCGGACAGGCGTACCGCAAGGCCTGGATCTCGAATGACCTTGCGAAAGGCTTGTTCAAGCTCTCGATCAGCTCCAACAAAATTACGGCCATTGTCGCTGTAGAGGTCGCTAGGACTGCCACGTCGTGACACAAATCGTTTAAGAGCGGCCAAAAACGCGGCGGTGGAGTAGTCACTCACAAGCTCCAGGTGTACCGCGCGCGTTCCGAAGCAAATAAAGAGCGCCAAGTAAGCCTTCTGGGACCTGACTCCGCGGCCAGAACGTGCTCGAACAAAAAACGGACCCGCGTAGTCTACGCCTGTATGCGAAAACGGGCGAGAAGGAGAACACCGCTCGGTGGGCAGATCGCCCATAATTTGGCGCGAAGGCTTGGCTGAGTAACGAGTGCAGACGACACAATCATGGATAACCGATTTCACAAGGTTCCGATCGCCCAGTATCCAAAACCTTTCGCGTAACACTCCTAATGTAAGTTGAGTTCCTGAGTGTAGTAAGTTTATGTGTATCTGGCGTACTATCAGCATGGACAATCTGTGCTTAGGCAAAATTGCTGGGAAACAGGAAAGACGCGGTAGTCGAGAATTTCGAAGCCGGCCACCAACCCGAAGGATGCCACAGTCGTCGATAAACGGATTCAGCTTCTTTAACCGAGACGAGCGGGAAAGTTCTCGATTGGAGAAAATCAGCTTCATTTCTTCCGGAAATTCGAGCGATTGAATCTTCCTTATCCAAAACTGCGATGCTTTCTCGATATTTACTGCCGATAAGGTCGGAGATAAATACTCTCCACGACCAACTCGTAAAGTAAAGCGCTGCACGTAAACGGTGATTCGCAGTAATCGAGCCCACGAGGAGATCTTTTCTAGAAGCGTTATACTCCAATCTGGCTCCGCGACGTGGGATGTGAGCGCGTGACCCCTGCGCTCCATATCCGTCGAAGTGGGATCGATCGGATTGCAAGGCCAACAATCAGCGGCTTTACCCAGCCAAGCGGGTCCATTCCACCACAGACCGCAGTCTATGAGTTTCGAAATAGATAGACCTCTCGTAGCGCCATCTGCAGGATTGTCTTCAGATGGTACATAGCGCCAAGACGAATTCGGGTAGGCAGTTTGTATTTCTGCAACGCGATTGGACACAAAAACTTTCCATGTAGACGGCTGTTGTTGCAGCCACCCCAAGACTACGGTGGAGTCGGACCAAAAATGCGTTTCGACGGGATACAAGTTAAAGGCGTCAGAGACATATCTCATGAGGCGGACGAGGAGAGCAGCCGCGCATAGCTCGAGACGGGGAACACTCAATGTTTTCAAGGGAGCGACCCTAGTCTTCGCCATAAGTAGACGGACGCTCACTTCTCCTGTAACCGATGTGACCCTGGAATATATCACGGCAGCGTATGCCACCGTAGACGCATCAGCGAACCCGTGTAATTCAAAAGAAAACGTGTCGTCTCCCTTACCTATCCATCGGGGTATTGATATTAACGGCAACCCAGTTAGGCCTTTGCGAAATTCCTCCCACTTTGCTACGACTTGCGGAGGGAGAACTGTATCCCAGGATACCTTCAACAACCATAACGACTGCAGTAAAATTTTGGCCACGATGAGTGAGGGGGAGATCCAACCAAGAGGATCAAATAGGGTTGACACAGCCGAGGCGATCTTACGTTTAGTTGTTGAACCTTCAGGAAGGTTATTCACGCGAAACTGAAAGGCATCGACCAATGGGTTCCACGTTATGCCAAGGATTTTTACGCCTAGGTCCTCGTCGAACGGAAGCGTGAGAACTTGTCCAACTTGCCGCTCGTTCAGACCGTTCAATAAATCAGGATCGTTGCTCAACCATTTGTGCAAAGGGAAGCCGCCCGCAGCGGTCAGTTGAATAACTTGATTGCGCATCGCAAGGGTCAGGACTTTATCATCACCGCCAATGAAGACATCATCGACGTACATGTCTCGTTCGACGACGGACTGAATCAACGGAAAGTTGAGACGTTCATCGAACGCTAGTTGATTTAGAACGCGTATAGCTAGATACGGCGAACAGACTAAGCCGTAAGTGACTGTGTTGAGCTCAAAAATCTGAATGTGATCTTCGGGGTTTTCTCGCCAGAGAATACACTGAAAGCGGCGATCGGAAGGTGCGACCAGAATTTGCCTGAACATTTTTTCAATATCTGCTGAAAGAACAAACTGGTGTCGTCGCCAACGAAGAACTATAGAAGGAAGATCCGTTTGTAATTTCGGGCCAACATGAAGACACTCATTCAGGGTAACGCCCGAAGCGGTAGGGCTCGACCCGTTGAATACGACTCTGATTTTAGTCGTTGAATTGTGAGTGCGTAGAACCGGATGGTGGGGGATGAACGTCCGTGCCAAAGATGCGTCAAAATCTCTTAAACGCGAGACAGGCGACATGTGACCTTGCTTTTGATAATCCTGCATAAACTCGAGATAATGACCTTTTAGAGCTGGCTCACGTTCGAACCTCCTTTCGAGACGGGTAAACGCGGCCAACGCAATTTGGAGAGAATCACCTAAATCATCGGTAGAACGGCAAAATGGCAGCCGAATGGAGTAACGGCCGTCAGGGCAGCGAGTAGTAAATTCTTTGAAGTGTGATTCGCAATCAATCTCTTCTTTCGAGAGAGACGGAGAAGAGGGTATCTCCTCGATTTCCCAAAAACGGCGAAGTGCCTGGTCAAGGTTCTCCATATCGGCAGAATGGTGCACGTGAATGAGATGAGATGACACCATACTCGTAGGGATCGGGCCGGATAGAATCCACCCGAATATTGTAAGTTGCGCTAAGGGAAGGTCACCGCGGTCACGCATAACTCCATTGCGAATGATATCCCCATAAAAATCCGCGCCTAGCAACAAGTCGATGCGTTCATCGGATAGGGGTTGCGGATCAGCTAATTCGAGATCGCCATAGTAAGTAGCGATTTTCTCAAAAGCATAACGTTTGGGTACATATCCCGTAATTTTTGGCAGAACAAACGCGCTGACCGACAGAGAAATCGCGGAAGGCTTACAGGGCGTTACCGTAAATTTGGTGATGCAGGAAATGTTTCGAGGTCTAGAAGCACCGATTCCGGAAATCGTCGCATGAGTACGAAAACGCGGTAAACCTGCTGACTGTACCAGTGATTCAGAAGCGAACGACGATTCCGAACCCTGATCAATGAGAGCTCGCGCGAGTACGCAACGTCCGTTTGGCCCAACGACTTTAACACGCGCAGTCGCGAGAAGAACACTTTTCGGCGCAAAGTTTGACGCTTGCAAATGAGACGTAAAACTACAAGACGGCTCCGACGCAATGGTTTTAGGGTCGACCGTATTAGAAATCGACACTCTTTTAAATGACGAGTCCGTTTGACGAGTGTTCGCCTTTTCACCGTTATTCTCACTACGATGTAACAAGTTATGGTGTTTCATACCGCAAGCATTGCAAACGTATTTGCTTGAACAATCATTCACTTTATGTTCAGACAAACAATTAAAACAGCGAGAGGTTTTACGTATAAAGTTATCGCGTTCATCAACTGCCCATGTCTTAAATTTCAAACACGAGTAAATTTTATGATTGCCCTTACATACGGGACAATGGGGTTTCTTTGACTGTTGGTGCACATGAATGGTTGATGACTTCGGCGATTTAGTTGGCGCCGACGTAGAGGTCATTGGACCTCGTTTGTGAAATTGAGCGATAGCTTCCAAAGCCCGAATTCGAGAGTCTAAGAATGTTGAAAAATCTGAATACGTGGAAGGATCGGTTCCCGCGCTTGTGTGCATCTCCCATTCATTTCGAGACGCTTTGTCCAATTTATTTGATAGTAAAAATACAAGCAAATCGTCCCACGTATCTACCGGCCGATCTAACGCAGAAAGCGCCGAAATGGCTGACGTTGCTGTATCGCGCATTAACTTTAAGTTTCTCAAGACATCGTATGAAATGTCCGGTAATGAATGTAAAGTATTCAAATATTCATTTATTAAAATTTTATTTACGTTATACCGAGCAATCAAAGACTTCCATACTTCCGGAAATGTTTTCGCCGAACCCGATGCATTTCGTACAAGAACAAGAGCCTCGCCGGTAAGGCTAGACTTTAAATAGTGCAAGCGTTCTATATTTGACAACTTTTTATTATCGATGACAAGAGTTTTAAACAGATCATAAAATTGGAGCCATTCAACATAGTTACCGGAAAACGTTGGCAGTGAAATGCGCGGCAGCTTTACCATCGAGTCAAATACTTGAAGGTCATCCCTCGGTGTCGACGTGGCGTTCGGTGCATCGTCAATCCGATCCAGAAAGTAGTCGACTGCTTCGTCGAAAGCGGTTTCAGCGACTGTAAGATTGTCGTCAGCAAAATACCTCGCGATGTCGGGATCGTCGCCATCGTCAGCTGGGCGAGAAGTCTCCAACATGGCATGAAACTTTTGGCATTTTGCCCAATTGTCTTCCAAAATTCTAAGCCGTCCTTTGAGTAGTCGATTGGACGGATTGTCAATCGATTTCATGTGTTCGGTTTCGTTGACGATCGAGTGCATGAGCAACTCCTGTTGCTTCAGTTTGATTTTATAGTCGACGAAGGAAGTGTCCATGACGAAATAGATGACTGGCTAGAAAGTGGGAGAAAGGATTTCGCGATTACAGTTCGATCGACTGTAATGCGAAGACCCGCGGAACGCGGAAGTCCAATGAGAGAGAGAGAACTCAAAAGAGAGTGAGACCGCCGGACACCACAGCCGTGGTGGGGCGAGGTAGGAGAGCGCGAACAGGAGAGCGCTCGAAAGTAGGAGAGGTCCGAGGTTTGGATAACGAGAGGAAGAGGGGTAAAGGCGCGTCTGTGTTTTCAAAATAGAGTAACACTCGAAACTTTGTTATTCACTAACACATTCACGTAATCCTTTTGTTGTTTGCTCACTATTGCACTGGTAAACGCATATGACACCAACACAGTTCGAAGGCCAAGCGTGTTTGTCCAAATGGAACGATTAAGCACGCTATCCAAATTTATGCACGCTTCCCGCTTCTTTTTCACCTTGTTTTTTTGAAAATTATGCACCTTTCGTCGAGTTTCACGTCCAAAATTATTCGTTTTATCCGATTTTAATCCGGCTCGAAGGACCGTGTTTCGGATAACTCGATTGAGAGAGAGGATGAGCGGACTGTAAAGGCGTCTCAGTTGGATGTAGGTGGATGGAATCAGATAAACGGAGCACAATTTTCTGCACTGTAAATTGCCTTTATTTTTTGGTACAAAATGGAATTCGCCGCGACACTGTATAGACGCGATCCACCAGCGTGGGCGAAAACGGCGTGCGCGAAATGGTATCAAAATGCAATTAGAAGCGATCGTTTGCTGAGCACTGTCAGAGCTAGACTGTCTCCCGATGGGAGACCCGCGGCGAACGACTCGCCACATCGATGCGGGGAGCGCTCCAATCGCGGGAGCAGAGCTCGCGCATGTCGGCACCGTCGAGAACTACAATCTCCAACAGTATGGAAACAGTTTTTTATGTGATTTGTGTTTTCATAAAATAAACGCAAAAACCGCGAAAAACGGTTTTTTCAACTTTTTTTAACCAACCTCCTCTTATCCTAATAGGGATCGACTCCAAACATTTAAATGAAAACTAAAATTGCATAATTTATCGTTCAATTTTTATTTTTTTATATTAACAACTAGTAGGAAGAAGCAATATAATTGCTAAATAATTGTTTACAATTTAAACAGTATATTGTTTTCAAATAATCAAGTGGCCGAGTGAAATCGAAGGTAATAAGAAGCTTATTCTCTACATTCGCGAAATAGCATTTTATGAAACGGAATTCTGAATCAGCATTTTATGAAATTCATTTTTCAATGAGCATTATATGCAACCCACTTTTGAAATAGCATTTAATGAAACTATCTTTTGAAGGAGCATTATATGAAACTTCCTTGTGAAGCAGCATTATATGAATAGGAGACGACGATATCAGTTATTTAAGCAATTCAAAGGAAATTTGGACCACGCCAATCGAAAGAGCATACTGAAAAATAATAGGATTTTCAAGTATGTCATTTTCAAGTCAATATTATTACGTCCTCTTGACAATGAAGTTCGAAAATCAACAAAAAAATATGCATCTCCGGGCTTATAACTGGCTAAAAATATTTGTCACACAATCATAAAAAGCACTAATCAAGATGCTGATAAGATGTTCTAAAAATTACGAATTTTAAGATCTTTTTAAGATGTTTAAAAGTAAATTAAATATAATTCCATAAAACTTTTTAGATCATTACTGACTTATTAAATATCATTCTTTGTTACATAATAACAATTGTTAAAGAAATGAACACAGTTTTTATTTCAGATTTATTAAAAAATGCATTATTTTTATATTATCAATAAATGCAATGTTTGTTTTTATTTTATTATCGTTTAACTGATTTTGTTATACACATAGTAAGAATTCCTACGAACATATGCATAAAATGCATTGTAAAAGTTTCTCGTGATACTTATTTGGTAGTAAATATTTTAATAAAGACGACTTAAACTTTTAAACTATTATTGCAATTTATTTATGTATATAAATTACAGATTATTGAATAAACATAAACATAAAAAAAATATTTATTCTACGAATATACAGTTTTATTCAATATATATAAGGGTGATTTTAAATAATAATTATGATAATTTATGACTTCGGTACTAAATGAATTACGTCTAATCAGAAAATACGTTTAAGGGGGTTCTAAAATGCTCGGCCGATAAGGAAGGAATGTTCACTAAAAACGGTAAATAAAAAATGACAGATTCGATTTTTCATCATTCGGGCTTTCTAAGGCAATTCTAATTACTAAAGACGATATCGCAGATAATACAATAAAAATTAACTCAGAACTGACTGAGAATTTTCGGAAATAAGTGATATTTATTTATTTCCGAAAATTTTAGGTGAGCTTTCAATTAATGGCTTTGGTATTTTATAGAAAACTGTCTACTGTAATTACAAATGCCTTTACAGAGCCCGTATTTTGCAAATTTTATTCAGTCATTTTTTTGTATTAAATTTACGTTTTTGCAGTGGAATTTCCTACCTTACTGGCAGAACACTTTAGAACACCTTAAACTTGTGTTATAACAGATGATGTTCCAATTTTTGTAATATGTCAAAACAAAATAAATGATTTTCAACGTTTTACAAAATAAAACATAAATAAAATGTATCATAAGTATAATTTCTCCGATTATCAACAAAACATAAACGCATTTAAAAAATATTACAATTCTCATTCAGAATGGCTTAAATCAGGTTTAAAATAAGATGCCAGATATACATTAACTATTGTTAATCCTTTATGTAAATAAAAATACATTGAAAATGTGAGTACTGTCAGAAATTTCCCTGATTTTCTATTACAATTTAGTATAAAATTATTAGAAATGTATTTGTTTGGATCGTATTCTACACGTGTTTATAATTCGCATATTTTTACACTAAATAGCAGCTTTATAAAAATATTGCTAAATTTACTCTCAAAAACTCACACTTATATGAAAATTACTAATAAATGAACCATTTTCAAAACTTACCTATCTCAACTTCGTCACGTTGAAGTATTTTATCCAAACGATAACAGGAAAATGAATTTCTTTTTTATTATAATTAATAATTCGATCATAACTTCTTCACTGCTGCAGCTTTATTGTTTCTGAAGTCGAAAACGACTTTTTGAACAAATAAAATAAACAATCTTTTTTATGAATTAAAATCAATTTGTAATCATTTGAAAATGTAAATACATAAGCAGCCATTTAATCGATGATTAGTAACTTTGACAAAACGTTTAGACGAAATCGTTGTTTGTTTCAGTAATACCAGTAACTACCTCATTTTACTAAATACATCTTAAGAACCAAATTGAAATTTAATGACTATGGAACACTGGGATCCGATGCATGATGCATATACTTTAATGTCAAAAGTAATTAACAATGTATTAGTACTCTTCAGTAACATTTTATACCGTTTACTGATAATAATAAAAAATATACAATATATATAAAAAATACTCTTAATTGACAATATCCTATTAGGCAGAAAAATAATATTTAATATCTAGAGAATTATAAAAATTAAAAACATTCCACTAAATGGAAATGGAAATTTTTACGACTTTTAAACAGATTGATGAAAATGTTTATAAAATCATACTTTGTTTTAAAATTTTTAAGTTTTCAGAAGGATCATACAGTTATTTTGTAAAATTGCTCAAATTTACATCCTTAATACAATAAAATTAAATATTTTGACCTATTAGTAAATAATTTGTTCTTGGTTAATTGATTATAAATCGGTAATTTAAAACGAAAAACTGACTTTTAATGATTTTATATGATTATATACAGCAATAAAATAAACTACTTTCATAATCCTTAATAAAAATTGTAATTTTTCTGTTCATTTTGTGTAAACAAATTCTTTTAAGAAATATCATAATTTTTAACCGTTAATTAGAGACTTAACTGCAATGTAGATTACTTCTATTTTACGATATTCTTATTATAGTAACTATTGGTAATAAAAAAAAATAAGCACATTAACTAATATTATCTTTCCCAAACTTTTGCACTTACATTTAACTATAAAACATGCATTAACAACTAAAATAAAATTAGTATGGAAGGGAGTGGAATAAATGTAACATCTTTATACACAATTTTGTAATTTTTTAAACGTATAATTATTATTACGTTTTATAATTTACATAAATATAACAAAATTACATATGATTCGCAATAATTGACACTACTACACTAAGTCCATGAGGATTATAATCTGATAAGATAAAAATCCAAAGTCTTGTTTTCTCAAAGAATTCTTGTTTCTTCATGTCTGCATAACCACGTTTGTCAATAATCGAGGAGTCCGCCACCAGCAGTCTAGAGGTTTTTCTGAAAACACTGATTAATTTTCTGCGATTGCTTTTCCATCACACGCAACAATTTTAACTCTATCAACATTAAGAGTTTTCTGCCCTTCGCGAAGTTCCACATCATTCAGCATGAAGGTCCACACATTGTCGCAAAATCTGTACGTGTTGAGTTTACCAGCCTCAATCGAGACTCGTGACTTTAGTCTAGTTGACAAGGCTTGGTTCATGGATTTATCAAACTGCAACAATATCTTAGTAGCAATAGCCGGTGTAATCTGCCCTTGTTTAATCAAATCATCGAGACTTTCTTGCAAAGTATTTCCCAATGTAGAGTTTCTATACAGTTGATAGGCCATTGTAACGGTATTAAGGTGACAACTAGTCGACACAAAGAATTTGACGTTCAAAGTACGCAGGTTTTTACACGTTTCACGTCACTTCTCTTTTCACGCACTACACTCACTGATACGGCAATGCAATAGGGAAATGTTAAAGAAAGTTCTTTGTGGGAGCACGGGTCACTACAGTTTGGAAGTCGCAAACCTAATAACATCTAAGGTTCGTCACACTGACCATTCATGTGACGTGCTCGGTTGTCAAACCGATCCTTGTCGAAAATTCCCGAAGGCCTGAACGTGACTTCTATAGTAGGTGAGGGACTTTCACATTAACTAACTTTGTTTTTTGGCTTTCCCAGTATCCGGCTCTGCTAATGTAGCCTGAGATTGGATGTATTAGTTCAAAACAAGAATTTAACTTGAAAAACTATTCAACTTTTCAGTTTTTAAAGTTATTAACAATTATTTTAGCAGCACACTAATGAAATATCGTTTGTTCAGTTGTTCATTACTTACTTCACTTTGTCTATGTTCATAATGGACATTATTAATTTATTTACTAATTCCTGATCTTCAGCTTAAAAATCTTGAATAGTTTGAACAAATTATATGGCGGTTTTATGTTATTTAAACGAGAATTTCACAACGCAGCATATTAAAAGGCATCGTAACCCATTAACGCCGAAATGCACAGAAAGTTTGCTGCAACTTCAACGATTATTTTGAATATGATTTTTGAAATAAATTTTGAAAAAATCAGATTCTACCATTTTCGAGGCCGCTCTTTCCAACGGTAGTAAGTAGTAGACAATTAAAAAATTGAAATTTATACATCATTTTGACATATATAGTTATTTTGAGTGAGCTAAAATATATTGAAAGGGTGCACTCGATAGTTGTACATAAAAGACACAGTGGTGTATGTTTAAATTTCCGATGTTAGATACGAAATAGCTACTGCATTTACAAATTTCTTTTCAAAATTTGACAATTTTTTTTCTTGAAAAATGGACTTTAAAAAAAATGTTATATTAATATATATGATAAATGTTATATATGAACAATTATATTCAAGAACAAGTCGAAGAATATCCTAGAATTTTTCAAAATGTATTGTAACAATTTATATTTTTGAAAAATTCAAGAAATCGAAACTTTGATAAAAATCATTTATAAAATCTGAAAATTTTTGAGAATATTCTTTAACCAATTCCAAGACATTTTCGTTCTATGGACATTTGCGTCAAATCCTATAGTTAGAAAAAAATATATTTGTATAATTAAAAAAATATATAACTTTTATCGAGTTCAAGACTAATAATTAATTTTCTTAAAAACTACAGAGTTTAGAGAAAATATCCGTAAACCAAAAAGTCTTAGAATTGGTTAAAGAATACTCTTAAATTTTTTCAGATTTTTTAAAAGACTTTTTTCAAAGTTTCGATTTTTTTTTAAATTAAAAATTGTGACAATACATATTGAAAAAATTCGAGGCTCTTCTTCGGCTTATTCTAGAACATAATTGTTCTTATAAATTTTCTCTAAAGTCCATAGTTTTCAAGAAAAACAAATTTTGTTAAATTTTGAAAAGGAATTTGTAAATGCAGCGGCCATTTTGAATTTGACATAACAAAGTTCAAATACACACCAGTGTATCTTTTAAGTAAAACTATCAAGTGCACCCTTGCTATATATTTTAGCTCACTCAAAGTAACATATTGTATCAAAAACGCGATATTTGTAAAAAATGCGTCTTGAAAAAATCATGTTTTTCTACTATATATATCAAAATCATAAAGAATTTTCAATATTTAATAATTTTCTTACTACCATTCGCAAGAGCGGTCTCGAAAATGGCGGAACCTGATTTGGTCGATATTTATTTCATATTCAAAAAAGCCTTAAAGTTGCAGTAAAGTTTCTGTGCATTTTGGTGATAATGGGTTAAACATCTGATGGATACTTCCAGAATACCACGAGGAAGAATTTACAACTCTCTAAAGCTCCATTAATATCCAAATATTAATTTAAAATGATAATTTACTACACTGAGAAAAGTGTATTTTATCAGTTACTATCCCTTGGCTTTTAAAAAGTGTATTATAGCCCTTAAAAGAAATATTATAACATATAGTAAAATCCTCCGTCTTTCAGCATTTGTTTTTAACAGGTTATACGAAACTGTATTAAACTCTCCTATTTTAAAAAAATGTTTTGTTATGACTAAAAGAAGGCATTTTTAATATTTTAATTAGCTACATAAATTTCCATAAACAAAAATTGCTTATAGTCAAAGAGAAAAGGCTAAAATAAACTCACATATTGGTAAGAATAATCTAAAATCTTCGTCTATTAACAGGTAGTAGAAAGATGGCAATCCCTATGCGTAAAATACTATCTTTTACGGGGCATAAGAATTCTAATACTGGGTAAAAAACACTTTTCTTTGTATGAATTAGTCAAATTTTCACCAATAAATACTAAAATATTACGGATATAATAATAAAAAATTTCGATAAATAAAATAAAATTATACTAATAAAAAAAATAGATTCTACTAATCTAATAGTAAAAAATAATATTTCAATAATAAAATAGTTTTTTCTTTTTATTAGTAACATTTATTAACAACTGAATGAGTAATCCACTTTTTGTTTACGAATTAATCATTTTTAACTAATTCAAATTTATAGAGTTAAAATCATTTGAATGTATTACTTGAAAATATTTATGAAAAAACGTGTGTATACTGACATGTTTCATGAAGATTTTCCTAAAAAATAATTTTTTTAAACAAACGTATATCGTAGATCTTAATTTTTAAATTTACGTTTGCTTGAAAAATTAATGTATGAAAGTGGGTACCGAAACATTTTTAAGGTGTATTTTCATGGCGAGTCTCTGGAATTCGCAGCATTATTGCTATAAAGTTTCTTTTACAGCACAATACGAATTATCATTTTTTAACAGTACTCGCGAATTAAAATAAAATAATTAACGGCTTTGACCTACCAATTGCATTAGATGTTAAAATGCCATAGTTTGAAAATTTCATAAACATTTCAAACACCTTCTGTCGCAATCGCTCGGATTCTCAAACGTTTAGGCCTTGTCGAAATATTTATAATCTCAGCTAGTAATGAAATTAACAACGAAAAAGGGTAATATAAAGTTGATACAATTTCGATTTGACAGTTACTAGGAATAGAGTGGTATGTAAATATGATTTGTTAGCATGCATTATAATAAATCAAATGAAAGAAAGGCAGAAAAAAGCATTGTTTGCACACATAGTTTGCGCACTAACTTTACGCACACAATTACAAAAAATATATTTCTTTTAAATATGGATATAACTTATTATTGTTTAGATGATAATTGATTCTAAGCATATAACAATACACACTTTGAACCCACGTAAAAAAAAAAGATTCCAAAAGATCTGAAAAATAATTATATTAAAAAAGGCATTATTTATGATGCTAACAGGATGTTCTGAAAATGTTCTGAAAATTTTAAGATCGTTTTGAGATCTTATACCAGATTCACAATAATGTTGCAGGCATCTATTAAGTTTTTTACTACATTTTTTTGAAATGATCAGAAAACATTTTCGAGTTTTTATTAACAAATGCATAATTTGCACATAGCTTTCAGCATCGTTTTTTTGTATTTAATCAACATTTTTAAAAATGAAGACTTCCGTATCCCACTAATTTTGTATTTTTTTTTTGTATTTGTATTTATTTAAGCCTTGATTGCAATACATTGCGTTATCTTATAGCTAAATTAGATTATATATATATATATACATTCAAAAAATTAAATTAATTAATATTACGAATACAGTATGTCCCGTAGTTTGTTTTACATGGTTATTATAGTTAATACAATAGAAATAAAACAGGAGTAATGAGTGTCATCTGTGGAGATGGCAGATGGGAATTAGGCATATTTAATGATCTACGTGTAAAAAAGATCTATCGGACAATGTTTTTTCATATGACATAAGAAAAGAATGAAAATGAGATTTGAAGGTTTTTTTCGACGGAGATGAGCGTATGGAGACCGGAATGGAGTTCCAAAGTCTGGCTGCCGTAAGTGTAAACGACTTTGAATATGGTTGAGACTTTGAGAAGGGAACCAGGAGGTCCCCCTGCGTAACCCTTGTCGTCCGTCGTGTTGTCGATTTACGATATATAAACAAAGCGAAAAGGTATTGTGGCTCTCCATTAGTAAGGACGTTATAAGTAAGGCACCCCGTAAAATACAACTGTCTATACTTCATAGGGAGCCACCCAAGCTTTCTACGATAAGGCGTAACATGGCAGTCTCTTTTAAGGTTGAAAATAAAACGGATACATTGGTTTAGAAGGCGCTGCAATTTGTCTTTTCGAGTCCGTGAAATATCACTATAGGCGACACAGCAGTAATCGAGTTTGGGTAAAATCAAGGTAATAACTAGGTGTCTTCTGAGCTGAGTAGATAGTACATTTTTATTGAATTTCAGATGGTGCAGAATAGAATTCACCCCCCTCGAAATATGCTTTATTTGTGCATCCCATGTTAATGTTGCATCTATACGTAAACCTAGATTTACAATCTCATTAACAATAGGTACCGTTTGCGCACCTATTTTAATTTTTGGGAGTTCTAAGATGTCGATACCACGTAGGGTTCCTGAGGTTCCTAATAAGATTGCTTTCGTTTTGGCAAGATTTAAGGTCAAGCCAGAATCACTGGCAAACTTTGATACCATACTAATATCAGCATTAATCTTGGAAATGGCGGTCGGGAGATCCGAAACTTTGCTTTGGATCATAATTTGCAAGTCATCCGCGTAGAGCATATGGCTAGTGTGTACTAGAATATTGGATATATCGTTAATCAAAATAGTAAATAACAGAGGTCCCAAGATCGACCCTTGCGGAACACCCGCAAAGACTTCTACCAATTCTGACAATTTACCGTCAACTCCAGCTACTGCCTGTTTGCGGTCAGTCAGATATGAGGTAAACCACTTTAGGGCAACTGAAGAGATATTGAGGTCTTTAAGTTTGCGTAGTAATATGGATATATCGACAGTATCAAAAGCTTTGGAAAAATCAAACAATATGAGTATTGTCACTAATCCTTGTTCGATTCCTAATCGTAGGTAATCTGTCACTAATGTGAATGCTGTTTGAGTACTGCTGCCTCGACGGAAACCAGATTGTCTCAGATTCAAGAGATTGTTTAATGTTAGATAATTAATCAAGTTATCGCTAACTAGACGTTCCAACATTTTGGAAAGAATACACAAACCTGAAATAGGCCTATAGTGTTCAAGAGATGTAGGAGATGGTATTTTATTAATTGGTCTGATAATAGACTTTTTCCAATCTTGCGGAAAGATTCCAAGTTTCAAACTGTGGTTAAAAATATCGATAATGGTGTTCGCAATGTAAGGCCAGGCTGTGCTAATGCAATGAAAGTCCAATGCATCATATCCTGCTGATTTTGATTTTATTGAAAGAAGAGACTGCTTTAGTGATACTAGCGTGATTTCTGGCAAAAATAACATGTCAGGTGTGTCCGAATACTTGAAAAATGAGTGGGAAACGTTGAGTGGACTATGACAAAACCCACGATTTGAAATAGAGCAGAAATATTTATTTATTTCATCAGGAGAACATATTAGATTAGGCGATGAAGGTTTTGGCTTAATTAAGACCAAATGTCTGAGTTCTGACCAGATTGCTTTCGAATTGTTTAGTTTTTCCAGCCGTTTTGTGCAGTACTGCGTATGAGCATTGGAGATAGCGCGTCGTGCTTTATTTCGTGCTACTTTGTAATCGACGTAGGATAGAACTTCTCGTCTACGTTTATAACAACTATACAATACATTTCTTTGTTTTATAAGTTGTTTAGTGTCATTATTAATCCAGGGGTTGCGAGGTTTCATTGGGGTGACTTTCGATGTTGGTGCATTTTGATCGTAGATACTAAAGAGAGTATGGGTAAGAAGCCTTTGTTTGTCATCGACTGATTGATCAGACTGATAAGGTGGCCAGTCTATTGCCCTAAGTTCATTACCAAAGCGCTCGGCTGAAAATCGTTTTAAGTTACGACAAATAAATGGTGCTATTTTCGGAGTAACTACTTTCAAGTTATATTGCACAGATATTAATTCATGATTTGAGGTGGATGGTCCATTTGTTTGGCTGAAAGATATAACCTTCGTTTCATCATCCACCAAACAATGGTCGATCCACGATGATGATGTGGCTGTAAAATGTGTCGGTGTAAATGGAATAATGTAAAAGTGCAGTGATGTAGCGAAGTCTCGGAGAAATTTGGAAGCATAACTGTCTTTACAAAGATTGATATTTAGGTCACCCATGATCACTATGTTCGAGTACTTATGAATTATTTTCAAAAGCTCTGATTCGAACTCCTTAAACAATGTGGCATCCAGTGGGCGATATACTGATATTAATAATAAAGGAGAACTGGTTTGGAAGGATAATTCTACAAATAAGAACTGGGTTTTGGTTTTCGAGGTAGTCGTAGATAAGTTTGAGGAAGAAAGTATTAGTTCTGATGTAACAGAACTCCCCTTCTATTTTGTCTATCACATCTAAGAATTGTATAATGTTCAAGTGCAACCACTTCATTCGGGATGCCCTCGCTAAGCCATGTTTCAGATACGCAGATAGTATGATAAAAATTTGTAGAAAAATATTGATTTATGTTAGACATGCGACCCTGAGCCAGCAGAACTGCGCATTTAAATGACATAAACGGAGATATCCCGAAGACGGTTTGGTATTTAAATATGCTGATTGATGAATTTTATCCCCAGAAATATTACTGTTTACATTATACAAATTTCGTACCGATACAGAGTTTACGCAGTTTATATTTGCAATATGAGAATTGAAACTGATATCAGTTTATATGTACCTTCAGCTAATGAATAATTTCATGCGAGCTTTTTAGAGATACTCATAGATGGCGCTAATTAGCCAATGTACTCATGCATGTGGTAAATGAGAAACTAATTACTAATGTGAGTATGAGATACCGGTTTATATGGTGCGACGAAAATGTCCTGTTTTATCTGCGGATGGTAAGATATATAGTTCAGGTAGATTGCGATGTCAATCGATGGCAGCACTCGTCCCTCTGGAGTAATAATTCAGATAGATTGCGATGTCTATCGATGGCAGCACTCGTCCCTGGCAGCTTCAGCGATTCTAGGAGACTAGCCACGTGGAATTTGGAGGTTATGAATCCCGTCACTAGCGAAAAAGCACTTGGCGGGAGAATCACTTAAAAAAATCAGTGTGGCTTTTTACGGAGCCGTGCGGCATAAAAAAAGCTTGCCAGTGAACTGCAAAAAGACAATGCCCGCAGGCAAGATACAGCAGAAAAATGCCAAAAAAAATAAGCGAGAATCGGGCTGTACTACAAAGGTACTCACCGGAAGCGGAAGTGGTCGCTTTTTCCAATGACTTTGAGCAAATTTTCAAAAAGTTACGCTTAACACGTTACGCTTTACATGCTTGACACTTATTTTTAAAGTAATTTTCACCTCTTTTGATCAACTTCTAACTTATCAGAAACATGTTCCCGCTATAAAATCGTAATATTAGTGAGTTTTGAATAATCCTTTTGAAATTCACCCACGTCCATTTTTACTCTCGCACGCGCACACACACACATCCAACCATACAAAAATTCAGGTGACATTTATAATCCAAATCGACAAAAACGCAACACGTTTCTGATAGGTAAGCTGACGATCAGAAACTACATAGTGTAATAATGAAAAAACTGTATGTTAAAACATCTTTTTTCTTAATTTTACCAGCGCCATTGGAAAGAGCAACCTCAAAATTAGTGGGATGCGGCGGTCTCATTTAAAAATTTTTGTTTACATACAAAAAGCAACGCTGTAATTAGTGTGCAAATTGTGCACACTTGGGTTTTAAAGGATTAAGATCGTTTTGCATTCCTCATACAGGAAATTCTA
Organism: Trichopria drosophilae; assembly: GCA_030407085.1. Classification (NCBI taxonomy): domain Eukaryota; kingdom Metazoa; phylum Arthropoda; class Insecta; order Hymenoptera; family Diapriidae; genus Trichopria; species Trichopria drosophilae. The sequence continues at coordinate 187,466,197 of CM059583.1, read as the reverse complement.
ATCTTTGAGAACCGACCAAAGATTTTCGGACACAAAGGAAAGGGGAGTGCTCGGTCAACTCTAAATTAATCAGTCTAATATATTTCAGGAAAGTGTATAAAGTAATTAGAATAACTTGTATGCAGTGTTTTAGATTTTTAGTGTAGATTACTTCGCTAAAGTTACCGTATATTACGGTACTCAGCACAGTTCAAAAATAGAAAAATTGTCTGATATTTATATTGGAGTGATTATTAATTTCTTTTCAACTTCGTAAATTATTGAAAAGAATTTGTTAAGACATATTTTTCAAGAATCTTTTCTAAAGGAATTCACAAACTTGAAAAAGATGCGTAAAAGACGAATTTTTCGATAATTTTTTTTACAAAACAATCTTAGAAAGACTTAAACAAATTCCAAAAATATATTTTCAATTCACTTAAAAACGCTTAAAAATATCTCGTAAATATCTCTAAAAAGTTTTATAAAATTATATTGAATGAATTTTTTACAGATCTTAAGAAGGAATTTCTAGAAGATCTTATCTGCATCTTGATTAGTGCCTTTTCAGCGATAACTCTTTTTTACCCATTAGTCCGGGAGGTGCAGATTTTTATATAAATAAATAATCGTTTTTCACTCGTAATTTCATAAACGAAAATATTAGATTAAATGTTTCTTAGTCCAAACGAGCAAATTAAATACTAATTATATATAAATTTTGAAAAACATCGTATTTGGCCTACATTTCTACACTGGTTTATGTTAGTGGAGTAACCATCACCAATTTTAATAAATGCAACTCGATTTTCTGTTGCGGTCGATTATAAATAATAAATTAAGTTAAACTATTTATCATCGATTGAAAAGTAAGAAACAATATGCATTAAATATGTAATACAATCACTTTGAGGGCATATAAAGCAGGTCTGCACCGCTTTACTGATGATTCTAGTGGTACAGACGGAGGCGAAAATCCATTAAAAAAAAAGCAGTATGCATTTTTTAATGCATATTGTTTCTGACTTTTCGATCGATGATAAATAGTTTAATATAATTTATTAATTATTGGCGACCGTAAAGAATGTCGAGTTGCATTTATTAAAATTGGTGATGGTTCCTCCAATGACACAAACCCGTGTTGAAATGTAGGCCAAATACGATCTTTTTTATAATTTATTAGTATTTAATTTGCTCGTTTGTACTATGAAACATTCATTCTTATATGCATATTTTTAGTTGATTTTAAAATTTTATTTTCAACAGAAAATAAGATTAATGTTGACTTGAAAGTGGCCAATCCTATTATTTTCGAGTATTCTCTTTCGATTGGCGTGATCCAAATTGCATTTAAATTGCTTCAAAACCAATATTTTATTTTTTATTTTATTTTATTTTTTATTTTATTTTATTTTATTTTATTTTATTTTATTTTACAATATATACGGGCAAAGCCCTTACAATAAATAGAAATACGCGATGAAAGACAAGGAAAATAATGATATAAATAAATGATACGAAATACAAATTAAATATATAAACACATAAAGTTAAAAATAATTAATTTGAGCAATAAATACGCCTAATGCCATTTTTAAACTCACGGAGACTTGCACGCTGGAGGGTATAAGGAATAGAGTTCTACTGACGGCGAAGGGTTGAAAAAAACGAAAGGATGACCTAGAAGGTTGCTCCACAACCGCTCTGACATGCATCAGGTTATAGTCCAAATCTCGGGTTGAAAATAGCGATGAAATATGAGGAAGATTAAATAAATTAAACATGATGTTATAAGCAAAATTTAGATCAAAATAAGTATGAGAGGAAAGCAGAGGAAGTTGAAATTTGCCTACCAAAGGGTCGTAATTATGATCCATAAAGTCCATAGGACACCCAGACTTCCAGGCAAGGTATCTTAGGAATTTGTGATGTACTGCATTACGGAGATGCCAATCAGTGCAGAAGTGTGGAGACCAAATAACTGAGCAGTAAGTTAGAACAGGCAATACAAGGGATTTGTAAAGATGAATTATGGACGAAATATCAGTGAAATTAATTGAAGTACGTTTAATAAAACCTAAAATTTTGTTGGCACGTATTGAAACCTCCTCAATATGTGGTTTGAATGACAGAGTTTTGTCGAATCGAACCCCCAGGTCTATCACCGAGGAAACTCTGGAAATCTGAGAGCCGTTAAGCATGTAGTTGAACTCAGAAGAACACGTCCGAGAATAGGAAAGAATAGAGGTTTTGGATATGTTGATTGGAAGACCATTTTGAAAGGACCACAGCCAAAGAGAATTAAGATCCCTTTGTAAGTAAGATGCATCCATAGGGCAATTAATTACTTTAAAAATGTTGATATCGTCGGCATATAGGAGGAGCGAACAAAAAGAGAGTTTATTATGAAGATCGTTAATAAAAATAGAAAATAGGACCGGCCCAAGATTAGATCCCTGAGGAACGCCAGAGCTAATATTGATGGAATGTGAGACACTGTCACCAATACGAACCCTCTGAGTTCTATCTGCTAAATACGATCGTAACCAGCACAAAAGATTACCTCTGTTTCCGATTGCATCACATTTTTGAATAAGGAGTGAATGGTTTACGAGATCAAAAGCTTTGGAAAAATCAATGTAAATGATGTCGACTTGGCTATGACGTTCAAGGGCGGAAGAAACAAATTCAGAAAATAAAAACAGATTAGAAGCTGTTGACCTCCCCCGGGTGAAACCGTGCTGTTCCTGAACGAGTCTTGGAAATATAAGGGTAGAAATATATTTAGCTATAGTTTTATCAAATATCTTAGATAAGGTGCACAGTATAGAAATGGGTCTGTAATTGGATACGGCAAGTCGGTCGTAGTCGATCTCATTGAACGCGTTATTTAAGTCCGCTTTCGATATCGTATAAGAGTTAGATAAAGGTGAATAGGAAGGCCCGGTGTAGTCATTAAAAGAGTGAACGCAATAAACTGAACCAAAATGACATGAAAATAGAGTGGCAATACACGAATCAGAGTCAATACTAGTGCCGCCATGCGACATCTGGCTAGGTGAGGTTCTAGTCGACTTAAGACTATTTACATAAGACCAAAACGAGCGTAAGTTCAAACGTAAGTTGGACTGCACAGCTGATAAATAATCTTTATACAGTTCACGAGAAAGACGTATATAACATGCGCGTAATCTCTTAAATTCAATATAATCATCTAAATGACAAGTGGTTTTCCAAAGTAAATGGTAACGTTTCTTTCTACAAATTAAATTAATCAGCTCTTTGGAGTACCACCTAGGAAATGTGTTGTAGGAATGAGAGCGCTTTTTAAGAGGAACATATTTGTCAATAATATTATTTAAAACGCGATAAAAAGAAGAAATATCTGCATCAATATTATTTTTACTAAAAGTAAGATTCCACGGTACGGTACAAAGCTCGCGGTTAATCGAGGCATAGTCGGCATTCGCAAAATCACGGTAATACAAAAATCGCATAGTGCTATTACGCGGAACACTGGAAAAATTAATACTAAAGGCTTGACCACGATGATGGGCATCCGTCTGGAGAAGTTGATCGAAGTAGAAGTCAGGAGAAATAAATTCCGAAGTAGCAAAGCAGAGATCCAGTGTGTAGCCTTTGGTAGGATGAGCAGGATAACATTGCTCAAGTCCTAACGACACTGCCAGATTTAGAAGTGACATTGCGTTATTACGGCATGCTGGAGAAACATAACCAATATGCTTAACGGCCGGAGGATCATTAATCCAGTTCACAGACGGTATATTGAAGTCGCCAACAATAAGGAGCTTGTGGTCAGGATACAAAAGAGCATGAGCTTCAACTTCTTTGCAAAATGCACTAAAGTCGCTGTTTGACAACCTGGGTGGAGCGTAGACACCAACGGCAATAAACTTGCAGTGTTTGTAAGCAAGGCTTCCACACCACAATCGGTAGATAGGTTAGTAGTTAGTTGAGACGATAGAATGCTTTTTTTAATAGCAACTAGCACACCGCCCCCTCTCTTGACCGAGTTCAAGCCACGTCCCCTATCCAGCCTGAAGATGTGAAATCCTGACAAACCAAGTTCGGAAGTTTCCGTATCATTTTTTAACCAGGTCTCCGTTAGAACCAGAAGGTCTGGCGATGGTACCAGTAGGTGGATATTAGTTCTCAGGTGATCGAGTTTATTATTGAGAGAATGAACATTCTGGTAATAAATGTTTAGGAACTTGTCGTAGCTGGAACAAAACTGCGTTGAGCTAACTGCGGCACTATTGTTGGAAACCCGTCGCGATACTTTACGGAGCGTAGGTCTAAAGGGTGAGAGGCGTTGTGATCAACAACTTGCTTCCGTAGCTTGGCCAATAATTCCCTCTGCTGCACAGTTTTATCAGAAGATACAGAGACTCCAGAGGGAAGCAAGTTCCTCTTAGATATGACATGCATGACCTCTAGATTGGAGCAAAGCTGGACGAGAAGAGGTCGGCAACTACCAGTAGAGCGGGGATTTCCCAGATGACGTGGATGCAGAAAATTACAGTTAATTCCCTATGGAATTAAAAGTTCCTTTACTCGATCGGAATCATGGGCAATGGCGTCACGGGAATTACACTCATTCACATTATGTAAAATCAAGTTGTTCGCACGGCGTTGCCGATCTTCTGCTTCCTTAGATAATTGAGAGGCCAAGGTATCGAAATCCAGAGAACCCATAGCAGAAGATTTTTCTTCAAGGTCCGATAATCTCTTCTCCAAATCTGTCTGCTTGCCGGAAATTTCGTTCAATTTAGATATTACATCTTCGTTCGAGGCTTGAAGTGCGTCACATTTGGAGGCACACTCCTTCACTTCATTTTCAAGCGAACTAATTTGTGACGATAATCTATATGATAGCCTTTCGAAATTGGTAATCAATGCAGTACGCACTCCAAGTATCAAATTCTCGATGCGTTGCATACAGGATTCCGGGAAGTTACTGTCATTAGAAGAGAGTATGTCTATTAATATCGACGAGTTGGCGATATTGACACTTTGAGTTGCAGAAACGGTTTCGGGCAATAGGAAGTCACTAACCGGTAACGAAGATGAATTTGCAGCATTTGGTAGTTGTGATGAGTAAGTACCAAGGTTCGGCAAGGTGCCGCCACGTGGTACAACATTTGAAGGAATACCGATGATCGGAGGCTCGGATTCTTGCGGTAATAAATAACTATTACCTGTAGCCGATATAGTTGAATCAGTAGATGATGACAGAGGCAATGAATCCTTAAAAACATTAACTACACATAATTCACAATAGAAAGTTAAATCCACGAATTTTCCATTTGTTTTCCGGGCACAGCTTGCATGGTAAACCACTTTGCACTGCCTACAAGTGACACCTTGCTGACGCCGTTTGACATAGCCACCAGATATGCTACAAAATGGATATGCACATTTAATTGATGATGGGGATGAATTATCATCCAGTTGCAACTCCTGTGAGAAGATCGATTGATCACTCATTATGCAACAGTACATTCAAAATCCGTAGACGTTGACAGGCAGTAATTCGTAGAGAACCGTGAAACGAAAATATATCAAAAGTCGATAAACAATAACAATCACCGCTTGCCAGGTGAGCACGTAAATAGTGAAAATAACGGCACTGCACAAATATGTATGAAATTAAAATCAAATCGAATAAATTAATTTGGACTTTAATACAGTGAAAGAAACACAGTTAAAAAGAGACGGGCGACTTGTACTTTTAAAGCCTGTTAAGTATGTCAAATTCTCGACGAAAAATATGACACGCATCAATGCGAATATTCAATAAACACACGAGCGACGAAAGCACGTCTTATCATCGTGAGCGACACAACGTGACGAATTTTAAATAAAAAATGAATAAAACGTTGTGTGTTTTGTTTTTTGTGAATTTTTTTTCGTACCAATGAAGGCATCGATGTCTTTTTGCAAAGAAAAATGCACAAAATCTATGATCTTCAACTACAATTTTTTTGTTTTGTCCTAATCAACCTAACCGTTTCAAAAGATCAATATTTTAAAAAAAAATAAACCCCAAAAATCCGTGTACCAAAATTTAAAAGACAATTAGAAAATTGACGAACTGACGTTTTGAAAAGACTAGCTTAATTCGGGGCGAAAAAAAAAATTTAGTAGTTTAAATTCATAGATTTCGTACGCTGATTCCGCAACTTTATCGATGCAAAAAAATATTAATAAACTGAATAAAAAAGTTTTCATAAACTGAAACACAAAAAATTTTTTAGTTATATTTAAAATACGCTTATTTATAACAACCAAAAGTGGGCTTCATATAATGCTCCTTGAAAAATGAGTTTCATAAAATGCTATTTCGCTAATGTATAAAACAAGCTCCTAATCCTTGTTCTTAACGACTCCCTAAAAATTAACAAAAAGTACCCTACAGTGTTTCATCACACATCAACGTTTTAGACACTAAGGAACTGAAAAATGCTAAACTAAACAAAAATTTGTCCGTTACCTAATAGAGATTGTAGCATATTTGTGGCTCTGGTTAGGGTTATTACCCTATATTACGTCCGTCCGTTTATATGTGTGCACTTTTTTGTGTGCGCTATGACACGTGAACGGAAAGGCATATCGATATTTTTTTTAAATGCGTGTCTTGGCTCAACGTAGATCTGTTTAGATGTAGGGACTTGTAGCTCAGTACAAAAATGAATTTAAGAAAAAAACATTTAAAAAATGTCAAATTTTTCTGAGACGGTCGACTATTATTTATTAATGATTCAGCTGACCTATGGTGTGGATCAAAGTTTTGAAAATGTAAATTTTCAATTTTACTTATTTTCAAGAAAAATAGTATGTTATGGGACATTTTAAATTTATCTCCAATGTATGGAAACATTTTTTTATGTGATTTGTATTTTCATAAAATAAACGCAAAAACCGCGAAAAACGGATTTTTGAACTTTTTTTTAACCGACCTCCTCTTATCCTAATAGGGATCGACTACAAACATTTTAATGAAAACTAAAATTGCATAATTTATCGTTCAATTTTTATTTTTTTATATTAACAACTAGTAGGAAGCAACAATATAATTGCTAAATAATTGTGTACAATTTAAACAGTATATTGTTTTCAAATAATCAAGTGGCCGAGTGAAATCGAAGGAAATAAGAAGCTTATTCTATACATTGGCGAAATAGCATTTTCTGAAACGGAATTCTGAATCAGCATTTTATGAAATTCATTTTTCAATGAGCATTATATGAAACCCACTTTTGAACGAGCATTTTATGAAACTCGCAGCGAAAGAGCATTATATGAAACTATCTATTGAAGGAGCATTATATGAAACTTACTTTTGAAGCAGCATTATATGAATAGGAGACGTCGATATCAGTTATTTAAGCAATTCAAAGGAAATTTGGACCACGCCAATCGAAAGAGCATACTCGAAAATAATAGGATTTTCAAGTATATCATTTTCAAGTCAATATTATTACGTCCTGTTGACAATGAAGTTCAAAAATCAACTAAAAAATATGCATCTCCGGACTTATAACTGGCTAAAAATATTTGTCCCACAATCATAAAAAGCACTAATCAAGATGCTGATAAGATGTTCTAGAAATTACGAATTTTAAGATCTTTTTAAGATGTTTAAAAGTAAATTAAATATAATTTCATATAACTTTTTAGATCATTACTGACTTATTAAATATCATTCTTTGTTACATATTAACAATTCTTAAAGAAATGAACACAGTTTTTATTTCAGACTTATTAAAATATGCATTATTTTTATATTATCAATAAATGCAATGTCTATTTTTATATTATTATCGTTTAACTGCTTTTGTTATACACATAGTAAGAATTCCTACGAACATATGCATAAAATGCATTGTAAAACTTGCATGTGATACTTATTTGGTAGTAAATATTTTAATAAAGACGACTTAAACTTTTAAACTATTATTGCAAATTATTTATGTATATAAATTACAGATTATTGAATAAACATAAACATAAAAAAATATTTATTCTACGAATATACAGTTTTATTCAACATATATAACGGTGATTTTAAATAACAATTATGATAATTTATGACTTCGGTACTGAATGGATTACGTCTAATCAGAAAATACGATTAAGGGGGTTCTAAAATGCTCGGCCGATAAGGAAGGAATGTTCACTAAAAACGGTAAATAAAAAATGGCAGATTCGATTTTTCATCATTCGGGCTTTCTAAGGCAATTCTAATTACTAAAGACGATATCGCAGAAAATACAATAAAAATTAACCTAGAACTGACTGAGAATTTTCGGAAATAAGTGATATTTATATATTTCCGAAAACTCTAGGTGAGCTTTCAATTAATGACTTTGATATTTTATAGAAAACTGTCTACAGTAATTACAATTGCCTTTGCAGAGCCCGTATTTTGCAAATTTTATTTTATTTTTCAGTCATTTTTTTGTATTAAATTTACGTTTTTCAGTGGTAATTCCTACCTTATCGGCGGAACACTTTAGAACACCTTAAACTTGTGTTATAACAGATGATGTTCCAATTTTTGTAATATGTCAAAACAAAATAAACGATTTCCAACGTTTTACAAAATAAAACATAAATAAACTGTATCATAAGTAACATTTTTCTGATTATCAACAAAACAGAAACGCATTTTAAAAATAATAGAATTCTCATTCAGAATATTAAACGGCTTAAATAAGGTTTAAAATAAGATGCCAGATATACATTAACTATTGTTAATGCTTTATGTAAATAAAAATACATTGAAAATGTGAGTACTCTCAGATGTTTCCTTGTTATTTAATAACAATTTAGTATAAATTTATAAGAAATGTAATATTATAAGAAATATAATTCGCATATTTTTACACTAAATAGCAATTTTATAAAAATATTGCTAAATTTACTCTCAAAAACTCACACTTATAGGAAAATTACTAATAAATGAACCATTTTCAAAACTTACCTATATCTCAACTTCGTTATGTTAAAGTATTTTGTCCAAATGATAACAAGAAAATGAATTTCTTTTAAATTACAATTAATAATTAGATGATAACTTCTCCACAGAATCCAGCTTTATTGTTTCTAGTTTTAAAAACGACTTTTCTTCTCAACCACGTTAATTTTTTTATTCGAACAAATACAATGAATAATCTTTTTTATTAATTATAATGAATTTATAATCATTCGAAAATGTAGATACATCAGCAGCCATTTAATCGATAATTAGTAACTTTGACAATACGTTTAGACGAAATCGTTGTTTGTTCCAGTAATGCCAGTAACTATCTCATTTTACTAAGTACATCTTAAGAACCAAATTAAAATTTAATGACTATGGAACACTGGGATCCGATGCATGATGCATATACTTTAATGTCAAAAGTAATTAAAAATGTATTAGTACTCTTCAGTAACATTTTATACCGTTTACTGATAATAATAAAAAATATACAATATATATAAAAAATACTCTTAATTGACAATATCCTATTAGGCAGAAAAATAATATTTAATATCTAGAGAATTATAAAAATTAAAAACATTCCACTAAATGGAAATGGAAATTTTTACGACTTTTAAACAGATTGATGAAAATGTTTATAAAATCATACTTTGTTTTTAAATTTTTAAGTTTTCAGAAGGATCATACAGTTATTTTGTAAAATTGCTCAAATTTACATCCTTAATACAATAAAATTAAATATTTTGACCTATTAGTAAATAATTTGTTCTTGGTTAATTGATTATAAATCGGTAATTTAAAACGAAAAACTGACTTTTAATGATTTTATATGATTATAAACAGCAATAAAATAAACTTTCATAATCCTTAATAAAAATTGTAATTTTTCTATTCATTTTGTGTAAACAACAAAACGAAAAAGCGCAAGCTCAGTAATTTTAATTTTTAGTAGTACAAGTAAATGAATGTAATTCAGAATGAAATAGAAGCAAAATTTATTATAAATGAAGTTAATATTTGTAAGTAGTTATAATTCTAAACGTGAATTTTAACATGAACAATGAAATATTCAATTCTTTTAAGAAATATCATAATTTTTAACCGTTAATTAGAGACTTAACTGCAATGTAGATTACTTCTATTTTACGATATTCTTATTATAGTAACTATTGGTAATAAAAAAAAATAAGCACATTAACTAATATTATCTTTCCCAAACTTTTGCACTTACATTTAACTATAAAACATGCATTAACAACTAGAATAAAATTGGTATGGAAGGGAGTGGAATAAATGTAACATCTTTATACACAATTTTGTAATTTTTTAAACGTATAATTATTATTACGTTTTATAATTTACATAAATATAACAAAATTACATATGATTCGCAATAATTGACACTACTACACTAAGTCCATGAGGATTATAATCTGATAAGATAAAAATCCAAAGTCTTGTTTTCTCAAAGAATTCTTGTTTCTTCATGTCTGCATAACCACGTTTGTCAATAATCGAGGAGTCCGCCACCAGCAGTCTAGAGGTTTTTCTGAAAACACTGATTAATTTTCTGCGATTGCTTTTCCATCACACGCAACAATTTTAACTCTATCAACATTAAGAGTTTTCTGCCCTTCGCGAAGTTCCACATCATTCAGCATGAAGGTCCACACATTGTCGCAAAATCTGTACGTGTTGAGTTTACCAGCCTTAATCGAGACTCGTGACTTTAGTCTAGTTGACAAGGCTTGGTTCATGGATTTATCAAACTGCAACAATATCTTAGTAGCAATAGCCGGTGTAATCTGCCCTTGTTTAATCAAATCATCGAGACTTTCTTGCAAAGTATTTCCCAATGTAGAGTTTCTATACAGTTGATAGGCCATTGTAACGGTATTAAGGTGACAACTAGTCGACACAAAGAATTTGACGTTCAAAGTACGCAGGTTTTTACACGTTTCACGTCACTTCTCTTTTCACGCACTACACTCACTGATACAGCAATGCAATAGGGAAATGTTAAAGAAAGTTCTTTGTGGGAGCACGGGTCACTACAGTTTGGAAGTCGCAAACCTATTAACATCTAAGGTTCGTCACACTGACCATTTATGTGACGTGCTCGGTTGTCAAACCGATCCTTGTCGAAAATTCCCGAAGGCCTGAACGTGACTTCTATAGTAGGTGAGGGACTTTCACATTAACTAACTTTGTTTTTTGGCTTTCCCAGTATCCGGCTCTGCTAATGTAGCCTGAGATTGGATGTATTAGTTCAAAACAAGAATTTAACTTGAAAAACTATTCAACTTTTCAGTTTTTAAAGTTATTAACAATTATTTTAGCAGCACACTAATGAAAGATTGTGTTTGTTTCTCAAGTTTTGAAACTAAAGTAAAATAATAAGTTATGGACACTTAATTTTTTTACAGATGTTATATTGACGAAAATGAAAGTTTTTGAAATAACTTCAAATTTAATTAATTAACGCCAATTAACGTCAATTAATGTCAAATAAAATGCATTCTATGACTTACTAATATCGGTTGTTCATTTGTTCATTACTTACTTCAGTTGTTCTATGTTCATAATGGACATTATTAATTTAATTTAGTTCATGATCTTCAGCTTAAAAACCTTGAATAGTTTGAACAAATTATATGGCGGTTTTATGTTATTTAAACGACAATTTTACAACGCAGCATATTAAAAGGCATCGTAACCCATTAAAGCCGAAATGCACAGAAAGTTTGCTGCAACTTCAACGATTATTTTCAATATGCCGCTCTTTCCAACGGTAGTAAGTAGTAGAGAATTATTACAAAATTGAATTTTATACATCATTTTGACATATATAGTTAGTTTGAGTGAGCTAAAATATATTGAAAGGGTGCACTCGATAGTTGTACATAAAAGACACAGTGGTGTATATTTGAAATTTCCGATGTTAGATTCGAAATAACTACTGCATTTACAAATTCCTTTTCAAAATTTGACAATTTTTTTTCTTGAAAAATGGACTTTAAAGAAAATGTTATATTAATCTATATGATAAATGTTATATATGAACAATTATATTCAAGAATAAGTCGAAGAATATCCTAGAATTTTTTCAAAATGTATTGTAACAATTTATATTTTTGAAAAATTCAAGAAATCGAAACTTTGAAAAAAATCATTTAAAAAATCTGAAAATTTTTGAGAATATTCTTTAACCAATTCCAAGACATTTTCGTTCTATGGACATTTGCGTCAAATCCTATAGTTAGAAAAAAATATATTTATATAATTAAAAAAATATATAACTTTTATCGAGTCCAAGACTAATAATTAATTTTCTTAAAATCTACAGAGTTTAGAGAAAATTTCCTTAAAGAAAAAAGTCTTAGAATTGGTTAAAGAATACTCTGAAATTTTTTAAGATTTTTTAAAAGACTTTTTTCAAAATTTCGATTTTTTTTTAATTAAAAATTGTGACAATACATTCTGAAAAAATTCGAGGCTCTTCTTCGGTTTATTCTAGAACATAATTGTTCTTATAAAATTTTCTCTAAAGTCCATAGTTTTCAAGAAAAACAAATTTTGTTAAATTCTGAAAAGGAATTTGTAAATGCAGTGGCCATTTTGAATCTGACATAACAAAGTTCAAATACACACCAGTGTATCTTTTAAGTAAAACTATCAAGTGCACCCTTGCAATATATTTTAGCTCACTCAAAGTAACATATTGTATCAAAAACGCGATATTTGTAAAAAATGCGTCTTGAAAAAATCATGTTTTTCTTCTATATATATCAAAATCATAAAGAAATTTCAATTTCCTAATAATTTTCTTACTACCATTCGCAAGAGCGGTCTCGAAAATGGCGGAATCTGATTTTTTCGAAATTTATTTCATATTCAAAAAAGCCTTAAAGTTGTAGTAAAGTTTCTGTGCATTTTGGTGATAATGGGTTAAACATCTGATGGATACTTCCAGAATACTACGAGGAAGATAGCACTTAAAAGAAATATTATTACATATCGTAAAATCGTCCAGCATTTGTTTTTGACAGGTTAGACGAAACTGTATTAAACTCTCCTATTTTAAAAGAATGTTTTATTATGACTAAAAGAAGGCATTTTTAATATTTTAATTAGCTACATAAATTTCCATAAACAAAAATTGCTTATAGTTAAAGAGAAAAGGCTAAAATAAACTGACATATTGGTAAGAATAATCTAAAATCTTCGTCTATTAACAGGGAATAGAAAGATGGCAATCCCTATGCGTAAAATACTATCTTTTACGGGGCATAAGAATTCTAATACTGGGTAAAAAACACTTTTCTTTGTATGAATTAGTCAAATTTTCACCAATAAATACTAAAATATTACGGATATAATAATAAAAAATTTCGATAAATAAAATAAAATTATACTAATCAAAAAAATAGATTCTACTAATCTAATAGTAAAAAATAATATTTCAATAATAAAATAGTTTTTTCTTTTTATTAGTAACATTTATCAACAACTGAATGAGTAATCCACTTTTTGTTTACGAATTAATCATTTTTAACTAATTCAAATTTATAGAGTTAAAATCATTTGAATGTATTACTTGAAAATATTTATGAAAAAACGTGTGTATACTGACATGTTTCATGAAGATTTTCCTAAAAAATAATTTTTTTAAACAAACGTATATGGTAGATCTTAATTTTTAAATTTACGTTTGCTTGTAACATTAATGTATGAAAGTGGGTACCGAAACATTTTTAAGATGTATTTTCATGGCGAGTCTCTGGAATTTGCAGCATTATTACAAAAAAGTTTCTTTTACAGCACAATACGAATTATCATTTTTTTAACAGTACTCGCGAATTAAAATAAAATAATTAACGGCTTTGACCTACCAATTGCATTAGATGTTAAAATGCCATAGTTTGGAAATTTCATAAACATTTCAAACACCTTCTGTCGCAATCGCTCGGATTCACAAACGTTTAGGCCTTGTCGAAATATTTATCATCTCAGCTAGTAATTAAATTAACAACGAAAAAGGGTAATATAAAGTTGATACAATTTCGATTTGACAGTTACTAGGAATAGAGTGGTATGTGAATATGATTTGTTAGCATGCATTATAATAAATCAAATGAATGAAAGGCAGAAAAAAGCATTGTTTGCACACATAGTTTGCGCACTAACTTTACGCACGCAATTACAAAAAATATATATTTCTTTTATATATAACTTATTATTGTTTAGATGATAATTGATTCTAAGCATATAACAATACACACTTTGAACCCACGTAAAAAAAAAGATTCCAAAAGATCTGAAAAATAATTATATTAAAAAAGGCATTATTTATGATGCTAACAGGATGTTCTGAAAATGTTCTGAAAATTTTAAGATCGTTTTGAGATCTTATACCAGATTCACAATTATGTTGCAGGCATCTATTAACTTTTTTACTACATTTTCTTGAAATGATCAGAAAACATTTTCGAGATCTTATTAACAAATGCATAAATTGTACATAGCTTTCAGCATCGTTTTTTTTTATTTAATCAACATTTTTAAAAATGAAGACTTCCGTATCCCACGGATTTTGAGGTCGCTTTTTCCAATGACTTTGAGCAAATTTTCAAAAAGTTACGCTTATCACCCCGAACAGAAATCTGTCCAGGCTGCCTGAAAACTTATCAGGGCCTGATCAGGCATCAATCAGGCCCGCCTGATAAGGTGTGCCTTATCACTCCCGGATCAGGCCCTGAACAGGCAGCAGTCATGCACGCCTGATAAGGTGGGTCTTAATACTGCCGGACCATGCACTCGTCAGAGGACTACAACCTGCATCTTATCAGGCAAACGTAGTTGTTGCCTGACCATGTTCGAAACAGAGGATTGCAAAACAAACTTTACTTGTAGCTGCATATAAGAATTTGTTATAAACATCATTAAAAGAGGTTTCACGGGAAATATGAATGCGACATCTGGTTCAACGGGATAAATTATGTGAAAAACGTACATGTATTATTGTATTACTATTATATAGAATAAATAACAATTGCCGCAAATAGATTTTGTCTAAAACCGTGTTTAGCGAAATTGTTTATAAAATATAAATATAAATAATATAAAATTATATAATTATAAATAACAAAACACACATATTTTATTTTTATCAAATATTCTATGTCCAGTCGTTAATTTGGCGCTAACCGCCATGTGATTAGCATAGGCCAAAGCTGTTTTTCGTTCATATTATTTACTTATTATTTTTAACAACAAATTTACGACTGTTAACAAAACATCGTACATATTTTCGGTTCAATTTTTCTCTTAGATTGGATTAAAACCGCCAGATTTAATATAGAACCACTATTGTTGAAGTTGTTTCTTGACAAAATGTTATAAACTGTTATTTTTTATAAACAAAAAAAACGGGTATTTGACTTTTGGCAGGTATTTTATTGACGATAGTTGGTTTGACGCTACCTCAGTTGTGCTAGGTATGGGCCTTAATGGGTTAATAGAAGACCCAATTTTTTGTAAAATGCTGCAATTGCGAGCGTAGCGTAGTGGTTAAGGCGCCAGAGTGAGCGAGAGACCCGCTTTCGATTCCCGGTCGGGGTAAAATTTTTTCTTATTTATTTGCGAGCATTGAAAAATGAAAATACAGGATGCGATATATAAAAGTATAATATAAAATATAAATAATATAAAATATTTTTAACGTTTAAAAATTAAATTCAGAAATAATAATTAACATAATCATTCGAATGACACATTTATGAAATGTTGGATTAATAATATATTAAATATATATCATTAAATATAAAGTGTATATGAAAGTGACTCGTACATTATTGTTTGATTCATTTTCTTTAATTATTGTTTAAACGAACTTTAGAGGTACCTCATCAGGCCCTTATAAAGCCCTGATCAAGCCCTGACAGAGGCCTGACCAGGGCCTTATTTCAGGATGCCTGATCAGGCCCGTACCAAAATTTCTACTCGCGACGTTACGCTTTACATGCTGGACACTTATTTTTAAAGTAATTTTCACCTCTTTTGATCAACTTCTTAGAAACATGTAACTTATCAGAAACATGTTCCCGTAATATTAGTGAGTTTTGAATAATCCTTTTGAAATTCACCCACGTCCATTTTTACTCTCGCGCGCGCACACACACATACACACACATCCAACCATACAAAATTTCAGGTGACATTTATAATCCAAATCGACAAAAACGCAACACGTTTCATATAGGTTAGCTGACGATCAGAAACTACATAGTGTAATAATGAAAATTGCATTTTAAAAAATAATCGAAGTAATTTGTTTTCAGTAGTTTTAAAAAACTGTGTCAAAACATCTTTTTTCTTAATTTTACCAGCGTCATTGGAAGGAGCAACCTCAAAATTAGTGGGATGCGGTGGTCTCATTTAAAAATTTTTTTTACATACAAAAAACAACGCTGTAATTAGTGTGCGAATTGTGCACACTTGGGTGTTAAAGGATTAAGATCGTTTTGCATTCCTCATACAGGAAATTATAATTGCAGATTTTTATATAAATAAATAATCGTTTTTCACTCGTAATTTCATAAATGAAAATATTAAATCAAATGTTTCTTAGTCCAAACGAGCAAATTCAATACTAAATATATATAAATTTTGAAAAACATCGTATGTGGCCTACATTTCTACACTGGTTTATGTTAGTGGAGTAACCATCACCAATTTTAATAAATGCAACTCGATTTTCTGTTGCGGTCGATAATAATTAATAAATTAAGTTAAACTATTATCATCGATTGAAAAGTAAGAAACAATATGCATTAAATATGTAATACAATCACTTTGAGAGCATATAAAGCAGGTCTGCACCGCTTTACTGATGATTCTAGTGGTACAGACTGAGGCGAAACTCCATTAAAAAAAAAGCAGTATGCATACTAGTAATTTATTAATTATTGACGACCGTAAAGAAAGTCGAGTTGCTTTTATTAAAATTGGTTATGGTTCCTCCAATGACACAAACCCGTGTTGAAATGTAGGCCAAATACGATCTTTTTCAAAATTTATTAGTATTTAATTTGCTCGTTTGTACTATGAAACATTCATTCTCATATGCATATTTTTAGTTTATTTTAAAATTTCATTTTCAACAGAAAATAAGATTAATGTTGACTTGAAAGTGGCCAGTCCTATTATTTTAGAGTATTCTCTTTCGATTGGCGTGATCCAAATTGCATTTAAATTGCTTCAAAACCAATATGACGAATTTTAAATAAAAAATGAATAAAACGTTGTATGTTTTGTTTTTTGTGAATTGTTTTTCGTACCAATGAAGGCATCGATGTCTTTTTGCAAAGAAAAATGCACAAAATCTATGATCTTCAACTACAATTTTTTTGTGTTGTCATAATCAACCTAACCGTTTCAAAAGATCAATATTTAAAAAAAAAATAAACCATATTTGATCAATTATTAACGTTATTGATGACATGCGCACCTCCAGCATGATTTTGAATTCTTTCATGAAATTTTTCGTCCATATCGGATTCGTCATCATGAATTTTATAAATCTGGCCTCAAATTCGTTATGAAGGACCCCAAAAAACCATGTGAACTTTTTCTCGCGATTTTGAAGCATTTTATTGCATTTCAGTATACCATATGTATATGAATATTAAAACTCTAACCTCAAATTCCTGATAAGCGACATCAAAAATCCGTGTACCTAAATTATAAGACAATTAGAAAATTGACGAATTGACGTTTTGAAAAGACTAGCTTAATTCGGGGCAAAATAAAAAATTTAGTAGTTTAAATTCATAGATTTCGTACACTTTTGGTTGCGAATATGCATCGATTCTGCAACATTATCGATGCAAAAAAAAATTAATAAACTGAATAAAAAAGTTTTCATAAACTGAAACACAAGAAATTTTTTTCAGTTATATTTAAAATACGCTTATTTATAACAACCAAAAGTGGGCTTCATATAATGCTCCTTGAAAAATGAGTTTCATAAAATGCTATTTCGCTAATTTACAGAACAAGCTCCTAATCCTTGTTCTTAACGACTCCCTAAAAATTAACAAAAATTACCCTACAGTGTTTCATCACACATCAACGTTTTAGACACTAAAGAACTAAAAAATGCTAAACTAAACAAAAATTTGTCCGTTACCTAATAGAGATTGTAGCATGATATTTGTGGCTCTGGTTAGGGTTATTACCCCATATGTCCGTCCGTTTATATGTGTGCACTTTTTTGTGTGCGCTATGACACACGAACGGAAAGGCGTATCGATATTTTTTTTAAATGCGAGTCTTGGCTCAACGTAGATCTGTTTAGATGTTGGGACTTGTAGCTCAGCACAAAAATGAATTTAAGAAAAAAACATTTAAAAAATGTCAAATTTTTCTGAGACGGTCGACTATTATTTATTAATGATTCAGCTGACCTACGGTGGGGATCAAAGTTTTGAAAATGTAAATTTTCAATTTTTCTTATTTTTAAGAAAAATAGTATGTTATGCAACACTTTAAATTTATCTCTAATGTATGGAAACATTTTTTTATGTGATTTGTATTTTCATAAAATAAACGCAAAAACCGTGAAAAACGGATTTTTGAACTTTTTTTAACCAACCTCCTCTTATCCTAATAGGGATCGACTCCAAACATTTTAATGAAAACTAAAATTGCATAATTTATCGTTCAAATTTTATTTTTTTATATTAAAAACTAGTAGGAAGCAGCAATATAATTGCTAAATAATTGTTTACAATTTAAACAGTATATTGTTTTCAAATAATCAAGTGCTCGAGTGAAATCGAAGGAAATAAGAAGCTTATTCCCTACATTGGCGAAATAGCATTTTATGAAACGGAATTCTGAATCAGCATTTTATGAAATTCATTTTTTAATGAGCATTATATGAAACCCACTTTTGAACGAGCATTTTATGAAACTCGCAGCGAAAGAGCATTATATGAAACTATCTATTGAAGGAGCATTATATGAAACTTCCTTGTGAAGCAGCATTATATAAATAGGAGACGTCGATATAAGTTATTTAAGCAATTCAAAGGAAATTTGGACCACGCCCATCGAAAGAGCATACTCGAAAATAATAGGATTTTCAAGTATGTCATTTTCAAGTCAATATTATTACGTCCTGTTGACAATGAAGTTCGAAAATCAACTAAAAAATATGCATCTCCGGACTTATATCTGGCTAAAAATATTTGTCTCACAATCATAAAAAGCACTAATCAAGATGCTGATAAGGTGTTCTAGAAATTACGAATTTTAAGATCTTTTTAAGATGTTTAAAAGTAAATTAAATATAATTTCATAAAACTTTTTAGATCATTACTGACTTATTAAATATCATTCTTTTTTACATATTAACAATTGTTAAAGACATGAAAACAGTTTTTATTTCAAACTTATTAAAAAATGCATTATTTTTATATTATCAATAAATGCAATGTCTGTTTTTATTTTATTATCGTTTAACTGCTTTTGTTATACACATAGTAAGAATTCCTACGAACACATGCATAAAATGCATTGTAAAACTTGCATGTGATACTTATTTGGTAGTAAATATTTTAATAAAGACGACTTAAATCTTTAAACTATTATTGCAAATTATCTGCTATTGTTTTATGTATATAAATTACAGATTATTGGATAAACATAAACATAAAAAAATATTTATTCTACGAATATACATTTTTATTCAACATATACAAGGGTGATATTAAATAATAATTATGATAATTTATGACTTCGGTACTAAATGGATTACGTCTAATCAGAAAATACGTTTAAGGGGGTTCTAAAATGCTCGGCCGATAAGGAAGGAATGTTCACTAAAAACGGTAAATAAAAAATGACAGATTCGATTTTTCATCATTCGGGCTTTCTAAAGCAATTCTAATTACTAAAGACGATATCGCAGAAAATACAATAAAAATTAACTCAAAACTGACTGAGAATTTTCGGAAATAAGTGATATTTATTTATTTCCGAAAATTCTAGGTGAGCTTTCAATTAATGGCTTTGGTATTTTATAGAAAACTGTCTACAGTAATTACAATTGCCTTTGCAGAGCCCGTATTTTGCAAATTTTATTCAGTCATTTTTTTTGTATTAAATTTACGTTTTTGCAGTGGAATTTCCTACCTTACCGGCGGAACACTTTAGAACACCTTAAACTTGTGTTATAACAGATGATGTTCCAATTTTTGTAATATGTCAAAACAAAATAAATGATTTTCAACTTTTTACAAAATAAAACATAAATAAAATGTATCATAAGTATAATTTTTCTGATTATCAACAAAAAAGAAACGCATTTTAAAAATATTAGAATTCTCATTCAGAATATTAAACGGCTTAAATAAGGTTTAAAATAAGATGCCAGATATACATTAACTATTGTTAATGCTTTATGTAAATAAAAATACAACGAACATGTGAGTACTGTCAGAAATTTCCCTGATTTTCTATAACAATTTAGTATAAATTTATTAGAAATGTATTTGTTTGGATCGTATTCTACACGTGTTTATAATTCGCATATTTTTACACTAAATAGCAGTTTTATAAAAATATTGCTAAATTTACTCTCAAAAACTCACACTTATATGAAAATTACTAATAAATGAACCATTTTCAAGACTTACCTATCTCAACTTCGTCACGTTGAAGTATTTTATCCAAACGATAACAAGAAAATGAATTTCTTTTTTATTATAATTAATAATTCGATCATAACTTCTTCACTGCTGCAGCTTTATTGTTTCTGAAGTCGAAAACGACTTTTTGAACAAATAAAATAAACAATCTTTTTTATGAATTAAAATCAATTTGTAATCATTTGAAAATGTAAATACATAAGCAGCCATTTAATCGATGATTAGTAACTTTGACAATACGTTTAGACGAAATCGTTGTTTGTTTCAGTAATACCAGTAACTACCTCATTTTACTAAATACATCTTAAGAACCAAATTGAAATTTAATGACTATGGAACACTGGGATCCGATGCATGATGCATATACTTTAATGTCAAAAGTAATTAAAAATGTATTAGTACTCTTCAGTAACATTTTATACCGTTTACTGATAATAATAAAAAATATACAATATATATAAAAAATACTCTTAATTGACAATATCCTATTAGGCAGAAAAATAATATTTAATATCTAGAGAATTATAAAAATTAAAAACATTCTACTAAATGGAAATGGAAATTTTTATGACTTTTAAACAGATTGATGAAAATGTTTATAAAATCATACTTTGTTTTTAAATTTTTAAGTTTTCAGAAGGATCATATAGTTATTTTGTAAAATTGCTCAAATTTACGTCCTTAATACAATAAAATTATATATTTTGACCTATTAGTAAATAATTTGTTCTTGGTTAATTGATTATAAATCGGTAATTTAAAACGAAAAACTGACTTTTAATGATTTTATATGGTTATATACAGCAATAAAATAAACTACTTTCATAATCCTTAATAAAAATTGTAATTTTTCTATTCATTTTGTGTAAACAAATTGAAAAAGCGCAAGCTCAGTAATTTTAATTTTTAGTAGTACAAGTAAATAAATGTAATTCAGAATGAAATAGAAGCAAAATTTATTATAAATGCAGTTAATATTTGTAAGTAGTTATAATTCTAAACGTGAATTTTAACATGAACAATGAAATATTCAATTCTTTTAAGAAATATCATAATTTTTAACCGTTAATTAGAGACTTAACTGCAATGTAGATTACTTCTATTTTACGATATTCTTATTATAGTAACTTTTGGTAATAAAAAAAAATAAGCACATTAACTAATATTATTTTTCCCAAACTTTTGCACTTACATTTAACTATAAAACATGCATTAACAACTAAAATAAAATTAGTATGGAAGGGAGTGGAATAAATGTAACATGTTTATACACAATTTTGTAATTTTTTAAACGTATAATTATTATTATGTTTTATAATTTACATAAATATAACAAAATTACATATGATTCGCAATAATTGACACTACTACACTAAGTCCATGAGGATTATAATCTGATAAGATAAAAATCCAAAGTCTTGTTTTCTCAAAGAATTCTTGTTTCTTCATGTCTGCATAACCAAGTTTGTCAATAATCGAGGAGTCCGCCACCAGCAGTCTAGAGGTTTTTCTGAAAACACTTATTAATTTTCTGCGATTGCTTTTCCATCACACGCAACAATTTTAACTCTATCAACATTAAGAGTTTTCTGCCCTTCGCGAAGTTCCACATCATTCAGCATGAAGGTCCACACATTGTCGCAAAATCTGTACGTGTTGAGTTTACCAGCCTTAATCGAGACTCGTGACTTTAGTCTAGTTGACAAGGCTTGGTTCATGGATTTATCAAACTGCAACAATATCTTAGTAGCAATAGCCGGTGTAATCTGCCCTTGTTTAATGAAATCATCGAGACTTTCTTGCAAAGTATTTCCCAATGTAGAGTTTCTGTATAGTTGATAGGCCATTGTAACGGTATTAAGGTGACAACTAGTCGACACAATGAATTTGACGTTCAAAGTACGCAGGTTTTTACACGTTTCACGTCACTTCTCTTTTCACGCACTACACTCACTGATACGGCAATGAATAGGGAAATGTTAAAGAAAGTTCTTTGTGGGAGCACGGGTCACTACAGTTTGGAAGTCGCAAACCTATTAACATCTAAGGTTCGTCACACTGACCATTTATGTGACGTGCTCGGTTGTCAAACCGATCCTTGTCGAAAATTCCCGAAGGCCTGAACGTGACTTCTATAGTAGGTGTGGGACTTTCACATTAACTGACTTTGTTTTTTGGCTTTCTCAGTATCCGGCTCTGTTAATTAGCCTGAGATTGGATGTATTAGTTCAAAACAAGAATTCAACTTGAAAAACTATTCAACTTTTCAGTTTTTAAAGTTATTAACAATTATTTTAGCAGCACACTAATGAAAAATTGTGTTTGTTTCTCAAGTTTTGAAACTAAAGTAAAATAATACGTTATGGACACTTAATTTTTTTACAGATGTTATATTGATGAAAATTAAATTTTTTGAAATAACTTCAAATTTAATTAATTAACGTCAATTAAAATGCATTCTGCGACTTAGTTATATCGTTTGTTCATTTGTTCATTACTTACTTCACTTTTTCTATGTTCATAATGGAAATTATAATTTATTTAGTACCTGTTCTGCAGCTTAAAAACTTTGAATAGTTTAAAAAAATTATATGGCGGTTTTATGTTATTTAAACGACAATTTTACAACGCAGCATATTAAAAGGCATCGTAACCCATTAACGCCGAAATGCACAGAAAGTTTGCTGCAACTTCAACGATTATTTTCAATATGAAATAAATTTTGAAAAAATCAGATTCTACCATTTTCGAGGCCGCTCTTTCCAACGGTGGTAACTAGTAGACAATTATTAAAAAATTGAAATTTATACATCATTTTGACATATATAGTTATTTTGAGCGAGCTAAAATATATTGAAAGGGTGCACTCGATAGTTGTACATAAAAGACAGTGGTGTATATTTGAAATTTCCGATGTTAGATTCGAAATAGCTACTGCATTTACAAATTCCTTTTCAAAATTTGACATTTTTTTTCCTTGAAAAATGAACTTTAAAAAAAATGTTATATTAATATATATGATAAATGTTATATATGAACAATTATATTCAAGAATAAGTCGAAGAATATCCTAGAATTTTTTCAAAATATATTGTAACGATTTATATTTTTGAAAAATTCAAGAAATCGAAACTTTGAAAAAAATCATTTAAAAAATCTGAAAATTATTTCAGAATATTCTTTAACCAATTCCAAGACATTTTCGTTCTATGGACATTTGCGTCAAGTAGAAAGTTAGTTAGAAAAAAATATATTTATATAATTAAAAAAATATATAACTTTTATCGAGATCAAGATTAATAATTAATTTTCTTAAAAACTACCGAGTTTAGAGAAAATTTCCTTAAAGCAAAAAGTCTTAGAATTGGTAAAAGAATACTCTCAAATTTTTTCAGATTCTTTTAAAGAATGTTTTCAAAATTTCGATTTTTTTTTTAATTAAAAATTGTGACAATACCTTCTGAAAAAATTCGAGGCTCTTCTTCGGCTTATTCTAGAACATAATTGTTCTTATAAAATTTTCTCTAAAGTCCATAGTTTTCAAGAAAAACAAATTTTGTTAAATTTTGAAAAGGAATTTGTAAATGCAGTGGCCATTTTGAATCTGTCATAACAAAGTTCAAATACACACATAGTGTATCTTTTAAGTAAAACTATCAAGTGCACCCTTGCAATATATTTTAGCTCACTCAAAGTAACATATTGTATCAAAAACGCGATATTTGTAAAAAATGCGTCTTGAAAAAATCATGTTTTTCTACTATATATATCAAAATCATAAAGAAATTTCAATTTCCTAATAATTTTCTTACTACCATTCGCAAGAGCGGTCTCGAAAATGGCGGAATCTGATTTTTTCGAAATTTATTTCATATTCAAAAAAGCCTGAAAGTTGCAGTAAAGTTTCTGTGCATTTTGGTGATAATGGGTTAAACATCTGATGGATATTTCCAGAATACTACGAGGAAGAATTTACAACTCTCTAAAGCTCCATTAATATCCAAATATTAATTTAAAATTATAATTTACTACAGTGAGAAAAGTGTATTTTATCAGTTACTATCCCTTGGCTTTTTAAAAGTGTATTATAGCCCTTAAACGAAATATTATAACATATAGTAAAATCCTCCGTCTTTTAACATTTGTTTTTGACAGGTTATACGAAACTGTATTAAACTCTCCTATTTTAAAAGAATGTTTTATTATGACTAAAAGAAGGCATTTTTAATATTTTAATTAGCTACATAAATTTCCATAAACAAAAATTGCTTATAGTTAAAGAGAAAATGCTAAAATAAACTGACATATTGGTTAGAATAATCTAAAATCTTCGTCTATTAACAGGTAGTAGAAAGATGGCAATCCCTATGCGTAAAATACTATCTTTTACGGGGCATAAGAATTCTAATACTGGGTAAAAAACACTTTTCTTTGTATGAATTAGTCAAATTTTCACCAATAAATACTAAAATATTACGGATATAATAATAAAAAATTTCGATAAATGAAATAAAATTATACTATTAAAAAAAATAGATTCTACTAATCTAATAGTAAAAAATAATATTTTAATAATAAAACAGTTTTTTCTTTTTATTCGTAACATTCATTAACAACTGAATGTGTAATCCACTTTTTGTTTACGAATTAATCATTTTTAACTAATTCAAATGTACAGAGTTAAAATCATTTGAATGTATTACTTGAAAATATTTATGAAAAAACGTGTGTATACTGACATGTTTCATGAAGATTTTCCTAAAAAATAATTTTTTTAAACAAACGTATATCGTAGATCTTAATTTTTAAATTTACGTTTGCTTGTAACATTAATGTATGAAAGTGGGTACCGAAACATTTTTAAGATGTATTTTCATGTAACAATTGCAATAGATGTTAAAATGCCATAGTTTGGAAATTTCATAAACATTTCAAACACCTTCTGTCGCAATCGCTCGGATTCACAAACGTTTAGGCCTTGTCGAAATATTTATAATCTCAGCTAGTAATGAAATTAACAACGAAAAAGGGTAATATAAAGTTGATACAATTTCGATTTGACAGTTACTAGAAATAGAGTGGTATGTGAATATGATTTGTTAGCATGCATTATAATAAATCAAATGAAAGAAAGGCAGAAAAAAGCATTGTTTGCACACATAGTTTGCGCACTAACTTAATTATTGTTTAGATGATAATTGATTCTAAGCATATATCAATACACACTTTTAACCCACGTAAAAAAAAAAGATTCCAAAAGATCTGAAAAATAATTATATTAAAAAAGGCATTATTTATGATGCTAAAAGGATGTTCTGAAAATGTTCTGAAAATTTTAAGATCGTTTTGAGATCTTATACCAGATTCACAATAATGTTGCAGGCATCTATTAAGTTTTTTACTAAATTTTTTTGAAATGATCAGAAGACATTTTCGAGATCTTATTAACAAATGCATAATTTGCACATAGCTTTCAGCATCGTTTTTTTGTATTTAATCAACATTTTTAAAAATGAAGACTTCCGTATCCCACTAATTTTGAGGTCGCTTTTTCCAATGACTGAGCAAATTTTCAAAAAGTTACGCTTAACACGTTACGCTTTACATGCTTGACACTTATTTTTAACGTAATTTTCACCTCTTTTGATCAACTTCGAACTTATCAGAAACATGTTCCCGATATAAAATCGTAATATTAGTGAGTTTTGAATAATCCTTTTGAAATTCACCCACGTCCATTTTTACTCTCGCACGCGCACACACACATACACACACATCCAACCATACAAAATTTCAGGTGACATTTATAATCCAAATCGACAAAAACGCAACACGTTTCTGATAGGTTAGCTGACGATCAGAAACTACATAGTTGTTACGGACGGAATCGATGTTTTATCATCTGCGGTACCCGGCGTAGCTTTTTTCCCACAGAGGTGGTTTTCCCTACGCCATTGCACACCCGAATGGGGGTACCTCTCAAAATGAAGCAAGCCTGTTAGGTAAATTATGTAAAAGGCCCTTCGAAATGGTGACGATCTCGATATAATTATTTGTAATTCGAATAGTATGATATCGATGTGTAATATGACGTCGTAGTCTATTTAAATGTTCGAGAGTTTGAAAGATCGAACTAAGATGTGAAAAAGTGACGATCGGGTTGAGAGAGTTCGTTTTAGGGACGTCGTCGGGGTTAGGATGTCCGGGCCGCGATCGGGTCGTCACCGGTTGATCGTGAATAAATTTTAAATAGTTTCTTGAGGCCGATCAAACCGCGTGTTTTATTTTGAGCCCTTCCACCAGTCGTTTATAATAGTGTAATAATGAAAATTGTATTTTAAAAAATAATCGAAGTAATTTGTTTTCAGTAGTTTTAAAAAACTGTATGTTAAAACATCTTTTTTCTTAATTTTACCAGCGCCATTGGAAAGAGCAACCGCAAAATTAGTGGGATGCGGCGGTCTCATTTAAAAATTCTTTTTTTACATACAAAAAGCAACGCTGTAATTAGTGTGCAAATTGTGCACACTTGGGTTTTAAAGGATTAAGATCGTTTTGCATTCCTCATACAGGAAATTCTAATCTTTGCGAACCGACCAAAGATTTTCGGACACAAAGGAAAGGGGAATGCTCGGTCAACTCTAAATTAATCAGTCTAATATATTTCAGGAAAGTGTATAAAGTAATTAGAATAACTTGTATGCAGTGTTTTAGATTTTTAGTGTAGATTACTTCGCTAAAGTTACCGTATATTACGGTACTCAGCATAGTTCAAAAATAGAAAAATTGTCTGATATTTATATTGGAGTGATTATTAATTTCTTTTCAACTTCGTAAATTATTAAAAAGAATTTGTTAAGACATATTTTTCAAGAATCTTTTCTAAAGGAATTCACAAACTTGAAAAAGATGTGTAAAAGACGAATTTTTCGATAATTTTTTTTACAAAACAATCTTAGAAAGACTTAAACAAATTCCAAAAATATATTTTCAATTCACTTAAAAACGCTTAAAAATATCTCGTAAATATCTTTAAAAAGTTTTATAAAATTATATTGAATGAATTTTTTTACAGATCTTAAGAAGGATCCTAAGAAGATCTTAAAATTCAGAATTTCTAGAAGATCTTATCTGCATCTTGATTAGTGCCTTTTCAGAGATAACTCTTTTTTACCCATTAGTCCGGGAGGTGCAGATGTTTATATAAATAAATACTCGTTTTTCACTCGTAATTTCATAAATGAAAATATTAGATTAAATGTTTCTTAGTCCAAACAAGCAAATTAAATACTAAATATATATAAATTTTGAAAAACATCGTATTTGGCCTACATTTCTACACTGGTTTATGTTAGTGGAGTAACCATCACCAATTTTAATAAATGCAACTCGATTTTCTGTTGCGGTCGATTATAATTAATAAATTAAGTTAAACTATTTATCATCGATTGAAAAGTAAGAAACAATATGCATTAAATATGTAATACAATCACTTTGAGAGCATATAAAGCAGGTCTGCACCGCTTTACTGATGATTCTAGTGGTACAGACTGAGGCGAAAATCCATTAAAAAAAAGCAGTATGCATTTTTTAATGCATATTGTTTCTGACTTTTCGATCGATGATAAATAGTTTAACTTAATTTATTAATTATTGGCGACCGTAAAGAAAGTCGAGTTGCATTTATTAAAATTGGTGATGGTTCCTCCAATGACACAAACCCGTGTTGAAATGTAGGCCAAATATGATCTTTTTCAAAATTTATTAGTATTTAATTTGCTCGTTTGTACTATGAAACATTCATTCTTATATGCATATTTTTAGTTCATTTTAAAATTTTATTTTCAACAGAAAATAAGATTAATGTTGAGATGAAAGTGGCCAATCCTATTATTTTCGAGTATTCTCGTTCGATTGGCGTAATCCAAATTGCATTTAAATTGTTTCAAAACCAATATTTTATTTTTTATTTTATTTTATTTTATTTTATTTTATTTTATTTTATTTTATTTTACAATATATACAAGCCAAGCCCTTACAATAAATAGAAATACGGGATGAAAGACAAAGAAAATAATTATATAAATAAATGATACGAAATACAAATTAAGTAGATAAACACATAAAGTTAAAACTAATCAATTTGAGCAATAAATACGCGTAATGCCATTTTTAAACTCACGGAGACTTGCACGCTGGAGGGTATAAGGAATCGAGTTCCACTGACGGCGAAGACGAGGAAGGGTTGAAAAAAAAACGAAAAGATGACCTAGAAGATTGCTCCACAACCGCTTTGACATGCCTCAGGTTATAGTCCAAATCTCGGGTTGAAAATGTCGATGAAATATGAGGAAGATTAAATAAATTAAACATGATTTTATAAGCAAAATTTAGATCAAAATAAGTATGAACAGAGAAAAGCAGAGGAAGTTGAAATTTGCGTACCAAAGGGTCGTAATTATGATCCATAAAGTCCATAGGACACCCAGACTTCCAGGCAAGGTATCTTAGGAATTTGTGATGTACTGCATTAAGGAGATGCCAATCAGTGCAGAAGTGTGGAGACCAAATAACTGAGCAGTAAGTTAGAACAGGCAATACAAGGGATTTGTAAAGATGAATTATGGACGAAATATCAGTGAAATTAATTGAAGTACGTTTAATAAAACCTAAAATTTTGTTGGCACGTATTGAAACCTCCTCAATATGTGGTTTGAATGACAGAGTTTTGTCGAATCGAATCCCCAGGTCTATCACCGAGGAAACTCTGGAAATCTGAGAGCCGTTAAGCATGTAGTTGAACTCAGAAGAACACGTCCGGGAATAGGAAAGAATAGAGGTTTTGGATATGTTGATTGGAAGACCATTTTGAAAGGACCACAGCCAAAGAGAATTAAGATCCCTTTGTAAGTAAGATGCATCCATAGGGCAATTAATTACTTTGAAAATTTTGATATCGTCGGCATATAGGAGGAGCGAACAAAAAGAGAGTTTATTAGGAAGATCGTTAATAAAAATAGAAAATAAGACCGGCCCAAGATTAGATCCCTGAGGAACGCCAGAGCTAATATTGATGGGATGTGAGACACTGTCACCAATACGAACCCTCTGAGTTCTATCTGCTAAATACGACCGTAACCAGCACAAAAGATTACCTCTGATTCCGATTGCATCACATTTTTGAATAAGGAGTGAATGGTTTACGAGATCAAAAGCTTTGGAAAAATCAATGTAAATGATGTCGACTTGAGTATGACGTTCAAGGGCGGAAGAAACAAATTCAGAAAATAAAAACAGATTAGAACCTGTTGACCTCCCCCGGGTGAAACTATGCTGTTCCTGAACGAGTCTTGGAAATATAAGGGTAGAAATATATTTAGCTATAGTTTTATCAAATATCTTAGATAAGGTGCACAGTATAGAAATGGGTCTGTAATTGGATACGGCAAGTCGGTCACCTGATTTAAAAATTGGTTGAACAAAAGCAGATTTCCATTCGGTAGGAAAAATGCCGGCAGATAGAGAACTATTGAACAGAAAAAGCACGGGGTCAATCAAGGAAGAAAGACATTTTTTTAGAAAATGAGGGGGAATATCATCAGGCCCACCATGTGTATTGTAGTCGAGCTCATTGAACGCGTTAATTAAGTCCGCTTTCGATATCGTCCCCTATCCAGCCTGAAGATGTTAAATCCTGACAAACCAAGTTCGGAAGTTTCCGTATCATTTTTTAACCAGGTCTCCGTTAGAACCAGAATGTCTGGCGATGGTACCAGTAGGTGGATATTAGTTCTCATGTGATCGAGTTTATTATTGAGAGAATGAACATTCTGTTAATAAATGTTTAGGAACTTCTCGTAGCTGGAACAAAACTGCGTTGAGCTAACTGCGGCACTATTGTTGGAAACCCGTCGCGATACTTTACGGAGCGTAGGTCTAAAAGGTGAGAGGCGTTGTGATCAACAACTTGCTTCCGTAGCTTGGCCAATATTTCCCTCTGCTGCACAGTTTTATCAGAAGATACAGAGACTCCAGAGGGAAGCAAGTTCCTCTTAGATATGACATGCATGACCTCTAGATTGGAGCAAAGCTGGACGAGAAGAGGTCGGCAACTACCAGTAGAGCGGGGATTTCCCAGACGACGTGGATGCAGAAAATTACAGTTAATTCCCTATGGAATTAAAAGTTCCTTTACTCGATCGGAATCATGGGCAATGGCGTCACGGGAATTACACTCATTCACATTATATAAAATCAAGTTGTTCGCACGGCGTTGCCGATCTTCTGCTTCCTTAGATAATTGAGAGGCCAAGGTATCGAAATCCAGAGAACCCATAGCAGAAGATTTTTCTTCAAGGTCCGATAATCTCTTCTCCAAATCTGTCTGCTTGCCGGACATTTCGTTCAATTTAGATATTACATCTTCGTTCGAGGCTTGAAGTGCGTCACATTTGGAGGCACACTCCTTCACTTCATTTTCAAGCGAACTAATTTGTGACGATAATCTATATGATAGCCTTTCGAAATTGGTAATCAATGCAGTACGCACTCCAAGTATCAAATTCTCGATGCGTTGCATACAGGATTCCGGGAAGTTACTGTCATTAGAAGAGAGTATGTCTATTAACGTCGACGAGTTGGCGATATTGACACTTTGAGTTGCAGAAACGGTTTCGGGCAATAGGAAGTCACTAACCGGTAACGAAGATGAATTTGCAGCATTTGGTAGTTGTGATGAGTAAGTACCAAGGTTCGGCAAGGTGCCGCCACGTGGTACAACATTTGAAGGAATACCGATGATCGGAGGCTCGGATTCTTGCGGTAATAAATAACTATTACCTGTAGCCGATATAGTTGAATCAGTAGATGATGACAGAGGCAATGAATCCTTAAAAACATTAACTACACATAATTCACAATAGAAAGTTAAATCCACGAATTTTCCATTTGTTTTCCGGGCACAGCTTGCATGGTAAACCACTTTGCACTGCCTACAAGTGACACCTTGCTGACGCCGTTTGACATAGCCACCAGATATGCTACAAAATGGATATGCACATTTAATTGATGATGGGGATGAATTATCATCCAGTTGCAACTCCTGTGAGAAGATCGATTGATCACTCATTATGCAACAGTAAATTCAAAATCCGTAGACGTTGACAGGCAGTAATTCGTAGAGAACCGTGAAACGAAAATATATCAAAAGTCGATAAACAATAACAATCACCGCTTGCCAGGTGAGCACGTAAATAGTGAAAATAACGGCACTGCACAAATATGTATGAAATTAAAATCAAATCGAATAAATTAAATTGGACTTTAATACAGTGAAAGAAACACTGTTAAAAAGAGACGGGCGACTTGTACTTTTAAAGCCTGTTAAGTATGTCAAATTCTCGACGAAAAATATGACACGCATCAATGCGAATATTCAATAAACACACGAGCAACGAAAGCACGTCTTATCATCGTGAGCGACACAACGTGACGAATTTTAAATAAAAAATGAATAAAACGTTGTCTGTTTTGTTTTTTGTGAATTGTTTTTCGTACCAATGAAGGCATCGATGTCTTTTTGCAAAGAAAAATGCACAAAATCTATGATCTTCAACTACAATTTTTTTGTGTTGTCCTAATCAACCTAACCGTTTCAAAAGATCAATATTTAAAAAAAAAAATAAACCATATTTGATCAATTATTAACGTTAGTGATGACATGCGCACCTCTAGCATGATTTTGAATTCTTTCATGAAATTTGTCGTCCATATCGGATTCGTCATCATGAATTTTTTAAATCTGGCCTCAAATTCGTTATGAAGGACCCCAAAAAACCATGTGAACTTTTTCTCGCGATTTTGAAGCATTTTATTGCATTTCAGTATACCATATGTATATGAATATTAAAAATCTAACCTCAAATTCCTGATAAGCGACATCAAAAATCCGTGTACCTAAATTTAAAAGACAATTAGAAAATTGACGAATTGACGTTTTGAAAAGACTAGCTTAATTCGGGGCGAAATAAAAAATTTAGTAGTTTAAATTCATAGATTTCGTACGCTGATTCCGCAACTTTATCGATGCAAAAAAAAATTAATAAACTGAATAAAAAAGTTTTCATAAACTGAAACACAAGAAATTTTTTTCAGTTATATTTAAAATACGCTTATTTATAACAACCAAAAGTGGGCTTCATATAATGCTCCTTGAAAAATGAGTTTCATAAAATGCTATTTCGCTAATTTACAGAACAAGCTCCTAATCCTTGTTCTTAACGACTCCCTAAAAATTAACAAAAATTACCCTACAGTGTTTCATCACACATCAACGTTTTAGACACTAAAGAACTAAAAAATGCTAAACTAAACAAAAATTTGTCCGTTACCTAATAGAGATTGTAGCGTGATATTTGTGGCTCTGGTTAGGGTTATTACCCCATATGTCCGTCCGTTTATATGTGTGCACTTTTTTGTGTGCGCTATGACACGCGAACGGAAAGGCGTATCGATATTTTTTTTAAATGCGTGTCTTGGCTCAACGTAGATCTGTTTAGATGTTGGGACTTCTAGCTCAGCACAAAAATGAATTTAAGAAAAAAACATTTAAAAAATGTCAAATTTTTCTGAGACGGTCGACTATTATTTATTAATGATTCAGCTGACCTACGGTGGGGATCAAAGTTTTGAAAATGTAAATTTTCAATTTTTCTTATTTTTAAGAAAAATAGTATGTTATGCAACACTTTAAATTTATCTCTAATGTATGGAAACATTTTTTTATGTGATTTGTAGTTATTTTAATAAAATAAACGCAAAAACCGCGAAAAACGGATTTTTTAACTTTTTTTAACCAACCTCCGCTTATCCTAATAGGGATCGACTCCAAACATTTTAATGAAAACTAAAATTGCATAATTTATCGTTCAAATTTTATTTTTTTATATTAACAACTAGTAGGAAGCAGCAATATAATTGCTAAATAATTGTTTACAATTTAAACAGTATATTGTTTTCAAATAATCAAGTGGCCGAGTGAAATCGAAGGAAATAAGAAGCTTATTCTATACATTATCGAAATAGCATTTTCTGAAACGGAATTCTGAATCAGCATTTTATGAAATTCATTTTTCAATGAGCATTATATGAAACCCACTTTTGAACAAGCATTTTATGAAACTCGCAGCGAAAGAGCATTATATGAAACTATCTTTTGAAGCAGCATTATATGAATAGGAGACGTCGATATCAGTTATTTAAGCAATTCAAAGGAAATTTGGACCACGCCAATCGAAAGAGCATACTCGACAATAATAGGATTTTCAAGTATATCATTTTCAAGTCAATATTATTACGTCCTGTTGACAATGAAGTTCAAAAATCAACTAAAAAATATGCATCTCCGGACTTATAACTGGCTAAAAATATTTGTCCCACAATCATAAAAAGCACTAATCAAGATGCTGATAAGATGTTCTAGAAATTACGAATTTTAAGATCTTTTTAAGATGTTTAAAAGTAAATTAAATATAATTTCATATAACTTTTTAGATCATTACTGACTTATTAAATATCATTCTTTGTTACATATTAACAATTGTTAAAGACATGAAAACAGTTTTTATTTCAAACTTATTAAAAAATGCATTATTTTTATATTATCAATAAATGCAATGTCTGTTTTTATTTTATTATCGTTTAACTGCTTTTGTTATACACATAGTAAGAATTCCTACGAACACATGCATAAAATGCATTGTAAAACTTGCATGTAATACTTATTTGGTAGTAAATATTTTAATAAAGACGACTTAAATCTTTAAACTATTATTGCAAATTATCTGCTATTGTTTTATGTATATAAATTACAGATTATTGGATAAACATAAACATAAAAAAATATTTATTCTACGAATATACATTTTTATTCAACATATACAAGGGTGATTTTAAATAATAATTATGATAATTTATGACTTCGGTACTAAATGGATTACGTCTAATCAGAAAATACGTTTAAGGGGGTTCTAAAATGCTCGGCCGATAAGGAAGGAATGTTCACTAAAAACGGTAAATAAAAAATGACAGATTCGATTTTTCATCATTCGGGCTTTCTAAAGCAATTCTAATTACTAAAGACGATATCGCAGAAAATACAATAAAAATTAACTCAAAACTGACTGAGAATTTTCGGAAATAAGTGATATTTATTTATTTCCGAAAATTCTAGGTGAGCTTTCAATTAATGGCTTGGGTATTTTATAGAAAACTGTCTACAGTAATTACAATTGCCTTTGCAGCGCCCGTATTTTGCAAATTTTATTCAGTCATTTTTTCGTATTAAATTTACGTTTTTGCAGTGGAATTTCCTACCTTACCGGTGGAACACTTTAGAACACCTTAAACTTGTGTTATAACTGATGATGTTCCAATTTTTGTAATATGTCAAAACAAAATAAATGATTTTCAACGTTTTACAAAATAAAACATAAATAAAATGTACCATAAGTATAATTTTTCTGATTATCAACAAAACATAAACGCATTTAAAAAATATTACAATTCTCATTCAGAATGGCTTAAATCAGGTTTAAAATAAGATGCCAGATATACATTAACTATTGTTAATGCTTTATGTAAAAAAAATACATCGAAAATGTGAGTACTGTCAGAAATTTCCCTGATTTTCAAATACAATTTAGTATAAATTTATTAGAAGTGTATTTGATTGGATCGTATTCTACACGTGTTTATAATTCGCATATTTTTACACTAAATAGCAGCTTTATAAAAATATTGCTAAATTTACTCTCAAAAACTCACACTTATATGAAAATTACTAATAAATGAACCATTTTCAAAACTTACCTATCTCAACTTCGTCACGTTGAAGTATTTTATCCAAACGATAACAAGAAAATGAATTTCTTTTTTATTATAATTAATAATTCGATCATAACTTCTTCCCTGCCGCAGCTTTATTGTTTCTGAATTCGAAAACGACTTTTTGAACAAATAAAATAAACAATCTTTTTTATGAATTAAAATCAATTTGTAATCATTTGAAAATGTAAATACATAAGCAACCATTTAATCGATGATTAGTAACTTTGACAATACGTTTAGTCGAAATCGTTGTTTGTTCCAGTAATGCCAGTAACTATCTCATTTTACTAAATACATCTTAAGAACCAAATTGAAATTTAATGACTATGGAACACTGGGATCCGATGCATGATGCATATACTTTAATGTCAAAAGTAATTAAAAATGTATTAGTACTCTTCAGTAACATTTTATACCGTTTACTGATAATAATAAAAAATATACAATATATATAAAAAATACTCCTAATTGACAAGATCCTATTAGACAGAAAAATAATATTTAATATCTAGAGAATTATAAAAATTGAAACATTCTACTAAATGGAAATGGAAATTTTTACGACTTTTAAACAGATTGATGAAAATGTTTATAAAATCATACTTTGTTTTTAAATTTTTAAGTTTTCAGAAGGATCATACAGTTATTTTGTAAAATTGCTCAAATTTACATCCTTAATACAATAAAATTAAATATTTTGACCTATTAGTAAATAATTTGTTCTTGGTTAATTGATTATAAAGCGGTAATTTAAAACGAAAAACTGACTTTTAATGATTTTATATGATTATATACAGCAATCAAATAAACTACTTTCATAATCCTTAATAAAAATTGTAATTTTTCTATTCATTTTGTGTAAACAAATTGAAAAAGCGCAAGCTCAGTAATTTTAATTTTTAGTAGTACAAGTAAATGAATGTAATTCCGAATGAAATAGAAGCAAAATTTATTATACATGAAGTTAATATTTGTAAGTAGTTAAAATTCTAAACGTGAATTTTAAGATGAACAATTAAATATTCAATTCTTTTAAGAAATATCATAATTTTTAACCGTTAATTAGAGACGTAACTGCAATGTAGATTACTTCTATTTTACGATATTCTTATTATAGTAACTTTTGGTAATAAAAAAAAATAAGCACATTAACTAATATTATCTTTCCCAAACTTTTGCACTTACATTTAACTATAAAACATGCATTAACAACTAAAATAAAATTAGTATGGAAGGGAGCGGAATAAATGTAACATCTTTATACACAATTTTGTAATTTTTTAAACGTATAATTATTATTACGTTTTATAATTTACATAAATATAACAAAATTACATATGATTCGCAATAACTGACACTACTACACTAAGTCCATGAGGATTATAATCTGATAAGATAAAAATCCCAAGTCTTGTTTTCTCAAAGAATTCTTGTTTCTTCATGTCTGCATAACCAAATTTGTCAATTATCGAGGAGTCCGCCACCAGCAGTCTAGAGGTTTTTCTGAAAACACAGATTAATTTTCTGCGATTGCTTTTCCATCACACGCAACAATTTTAACTCTATCAACATTAAGAGTTTCTTGCCCTGCGCGAAGTTCCACATCATTCAGCATGAAAGTCCACACATTGTCGCAAAATCTGTACGTGTTGAGTTTACCAGCTTTAAATGAGACTCGTGACTTTAGTCTAGTTGACAAGGCTTGGTTCATGGATTTATCAAACTGCAACAATATCTTAGTAGCAATAGCCGGTGTAATCTGCCCTTGTTTAATCAAATCATCGAGACTTTCTTGCAAAGTATTTCCCAATGTAGAGTTTCTATACAGTTGATAGGCCATTGTAACGGTATTAAGGTGACAACTAGTCGACACAAAGAATTTAACGTTCAAAGTACGCAGGTTTTTACACGTTTCACGTCACTTCTCTTTTCACGCACTACACTCACTGATACGGCAATGCAATAGGGAAATGATAAAGAAAGTTCTTTGTTGGAGCTCGTGTCACTACAGTTTGGAAGTCGCAAACCTAATAACATCTAAGGTTCGTCACACTGACCATTCATGTGACGTGCTCGGTTGTCAAACCGATCCTTGTCGAAAATTCCCGAAGGCCTGAACGTGACTTCTATAGTAGGTGTGGGACTTTCACATTAACTGACTTTGTTTTTTGGCTTTCTCAGTATCCGGCTCTGTTAATTAGCCTGAGATTGTATGTATTAGTTCAAAACAAGAATTTAACTTGAAAAGCTATTCACCTTTTCAGTTTTTAAAGTTATTAACAATTATTTTAGCAGCACACTAATGAAAGATTGTGTATGTTTCTCAAGTTTTGAAACTAAAGTAAAATAATACGTTATGGACACTTAATTTTTTTACAGATGTTATATTGACGAAAATTAAATTTTTTGAAATAACTTCAAATTTAATTAATTAACGTCAATTAAAATGCATTCTGCGACTTAGTTATATCGTTTGTTCATTTGTTCATTACTTACTTCACTTTTTCTATGTTCATAATGGAAATTATAATTTATTTAGTACCTGTTCTGCAGCTTAAAAACTTTGAATAGTTTAAAAAAATTATATGGCGGTTTTATGTTATTTAAACGAGAATTTTACAACGCAGGATATTAAAAGGCATCGTAACCCATTAACGCCGAAATGCACAGAAAGTTTGCTGCAACTTCAACGATTATTTTCAATATGAAATAAATTTTGATAAAATCAGATTCTACCATTTTCGAGGCCGCTCTTTCCAACGGTAGTAAGTAGTAGAGAATTAAAAAATTGAAATTTATACATCATTTTGACATATATAGTTATTTTGAGTGAGCTAAAATATATTGAAAGGGTGCACTCGATAGTTGTACATAAAAGACACAGTGGTGTATATTTGAAATTTCCGATGTTAGATTCGAAATAGCTACTGCATTTACAAATTCCTTTTCAAAATTTGACAATTTTTTTCTTGAAAAATGGACTTTAAAAAAAATGTTATATTAATATATATGATAAATGTTATATATGAACAATTATATTCAAGAATAAGTCGAAGAATATCCTAGAATTTTTTCAAAATGTATTGTAACAATTTATATTTTTGAAAAATTCAAGAAATCGAAACTTTGAAAAAAATCATTTAAAAAATCTGAAAATTATTTCAGAATATTCTTTAACCAATTCCAAGACATTTTCGTTCTATGGACATTTGCGTCAAGTAGAAAGTTAGTTAGAAAAAAATATATTTATATAATTAAAAAAATATATAACTTTTATCGAGATCAAGATTAATAATTAATTTTCTTAAAAACTACCGAGTTTAGAGAAAATTTCCTTGAAGCAAAAAGTCTTAGAATTGGTAAAAGAATACTCTCAAATTTTTTCAGATTTTTTTAAAGAATTTTTTCAAAATTTCGATTTTTTTTTTAATTAAAAATTGTGACAATACCTTCTGAAAAAATTCGAGGCTCTTCTTCGGTTTATTCTAGAACATAATTGTTCTTATAAAATTTTCTCTAAAGTCCATAGTTTTCAAGAAAAACAAATTTTGTTAAATTCTGAAAAGGAATTTGTAAATG
This sequence comes from Trichopria drosophilae, assembly GCA_030407085.1. Lineage (NCBI taxonomy): Eukaryota > Metazoa > Arthropoda > Insecta > Hymenoptera > Diapriidae > Trichopria > Trichopria drosophilae. The sequence goes on along the minus strand of CM059583.1, from coordinate 187,427,029 downwards.
CAGTGGCCATTTTGAATCTGACATAACAAAGTTCAAATACACACCAGTGTATCTTTTAAGTAAAACTATCAAGTGCACCCTTGCAATATATTTTAATTCACTCAAAGTAACATATTGTATCAAAAAATGCGATATTTGTAAAAAATGCGTCTTGAAAATATCATGTTTTTCTACTATATATATATATCAAAATCATAAAGAAATTTCAATTTCTTAATAATTTTCTTACTACCATTCGCAAGAGCGGTCTCGAAAATGGCGGAATCTGATTTTTTTTAAATTTATTTCATATTCAAAAAAGCCTTAAAGTTGCAGTAAAGTTTCTGTGCATTTTGGTGATAATGGGTTAAACATCTGATGGATATTTCCAGAATACTACGAGGAAGAATTTACAATTTGTCTAAAGCTCCATTAATATCCAAATATTAATTTAAAATTATAATTTACTACAGTGAGAAAAGTGTATTTTATCAGTTACTATCCTTTGGCTTTTAAAAAGTGTATTATAGCCCTTAAAAGAAATATTTTAACATATAGTAAAATCCTCCGTCTTTGTGTTATCGTTATACGAAACTGTATTAAACTCTCCTATTTTAAAAGAATGTTTTATTATGACTAAAAGAAGGCATTTTTAATATTTTAATTAGCTACATAAATTTCCATAAACAAAAATGGCTTATAGTTAAAGAGAAAAGGCTAAAATAAACTGACATATTGGTAAGAATAATCTAAAATCTTCGTCTATTAACAGGTAATAGAAAGATGGCATTCCCTATGCGTAAAATACTATCTTTTACGGGGCATAAGAATTCTAATACTGGGTAAAAAACACTTTTCTTTGTATGAGTTAGTCAAATTTTCACCAATAAATACTAAAATATTACGGATATAATAATAAAAAATTTCGATAAATAAAATAAAATTATACTAATCAAAAAATAGATTCTACTAATCTAATAGTAAAAAATAATATTTCAATAATAAAATAGTTTTTTCTTTTTATTAGTAACATTTATTAACAACTGAATGAGTAATCCACTTTTTGTTTACGAATTAATCATTTTTAACTAATTCAAATTTATAGAGTTAAAATCATTTGAATGTATTACTTGAAAATATTTATGAAAAAACGTGTGTATACTGACATGTTTCATGAAGATTTTCCTAAAAAATAATTATTTTAAACAAACGTATATCGTAGATCTTAATTTTTAAATTTACGTTTGATTGTAACATTAATGTATGAAAGTGGGTACCGAAACATTTTTAAGATGTATTTTCATGGCGAGTCTCTGGAATTTGCAGAATTATTACAATAAAGTTTCTTTTACAGCACAATACGAATTACCATTTTTTTAACAGTACTCGCGAATTAAAATAAAACAATTAACGGCTTTGACCTACCAATTGCATTAGATGTTAAAATGCCATAGTTTGGAAATTTCATAAACATTTCAATCACCTACTGTCGCAATCGCTCGGATTCACAAATGTTTAGGCCTTGTCGAAATATTTATACTCAGCTAGTAATGATATTAACAACGAAAAAGGGTAATATAAAGTTGATACAATTTCGATTTTACAGTTACTAGGAATAGAGTGGTATGTGAATATGGTTTGTTAGCATGCATTATAATAAATCAAAAGAAAGGAAGGTAATTAATATAACATATATTATCTAAAAATTATATATATAGATATAGACATGCAAAAAATTTTATAGACACCCAAAAATTGTTCAAATAAATATATAAAAATTAAAAAGATTTTCGTTTCGTTCAATCCCCTCCGCATCTGAACTCTTCACTTTGGCGGAAGTGATCAGCCTCAGGCTCCCGAACTACAAACTGATACTGAATTCTGATGCCCACATGCATGATATTTATGAAGAACCCATGTAAGAAAAGATTCCCAAGTGATTGAAGGGATGAATAATTAGGAAAGGAAAACTACATCTATGCTGACTCATCTTGATTATTATGTAAAGGAAATTAGTTAATAAAAAACCCGTGCCCTTAGTGAATAGAAAATTTAATCTTTTAGTTTGGTATATTAATTGATAATTATACATATTACTTCGACCCAGACTAAGAGTGAATTTGTTCACTTCGGGCATAAAAATTACCCTATAGTTTTTCATCAAATGTCAACGTTTCAGACCCTAAGGAACCCAAATCAACAATAAAAAAAATTTGTGTCCGTGATCTTGTACGTACGTACGTCCGTACGTCCGTACGTCCTATTTTTTTGTCTCGCGATAACTCGCAAACGGATAAGTCTATTAACATAATTTTTTTTTTAAATACGCGTCTTTGCATAACTTAGATCTGATTAGATTTTGGCGCAGATCCATCCGTCCATTACTAAAAAAAATTAGCCCAAATTAAGTTACTTCGTAGTTTTTTGCATTTATTTTGAAAAATACAAATTTTATTAAAAAATGTTTCAAACAAAAAAGATAGAGCATGAAATTCTCTACAAAAAAGATTGTATGTATTTTCTACCTAAAGTTAACGGTAATGCCATAAAAACTGGTTTAAAATGCTTCTGACTATTGTCTGAAAAAGTGTTGAATTTGGTCACCTCGGCAAAAAAATTACCCTATAGTTTTCCATAAAATTTCGACGTTTCGACCCCCTACCTTCAAGGGTAGACTTCGCCAGCCCCTAAGGCGCGGTAATCACCTGTGGGCGCATAAGTTCTTTTACGCCCTTGATACGAAAATAACTATTTCGATATATCTAAACGATGTCTTATAGTATCTAAAAGATATCCGTCAGAGATCTTTTCGACACTTTCAAGATATCTTTGACGAATTATATGTATATATATTGTATATATAAGATCATAATGATACAGACTGTAATTAGTAAAACACTGTAAACATGTAATATGCATCGAATAGTACATTACAACACAAGTGCTTGAAGTAAGTATTTTGCAACTTTTATTTTTTAATACTTCGGCTGGCCTGTTGTTGGGGTCAAAGTTTTGAAAATGCTCATTTTCAATTTTCATACATATAAGAAACATTATATTGTTGTAACATATCTATCGAAGCCACTTGGACCTAAATATGATTGGACCCCAAAATATCAATATAATTTTATAATATAATTGAAAGCTGTTAGTAAACAAACGAGTATTAAGGAATAGCCGACTCTCTACTGGGTCGAAGTTTCTGAGCGAGCGAAGCGAGCGAGGTACCACGCCAACACTAGTTTATAAGATGTATTCGTACGCAATAATAATAATACTAATAATGATAATAACAATTCAAAATGTTCAGCAAGACAACTACAGAACTAGATACTGATGATGTAAATACCGTTACCAGTATGGATGTGAGTTAGTGAGAGGATAATGTTAGTTTGAGATGGGTCATGCAGGAATATTCCTAAGATAGTAAGACCCCGGGATATAGAGTATTTGTGAAAAATATTTAATATCGTTTACGAGAAATTTTCATTATTAATGAAATTGTTAACGAGAGATAGCATTACTGTCCTTAAAAAAAATTAAACCTGCAAAAATCATTTGTTAAACACGGCTTATTTTTTCAGGAAAAATATCAAGAATAACTTTAGCGTTCGATTTTTGCGATTTCTGAAGCCAACGTCAAACATTTCAATTTACTTACTTGCTCGGTTCCTCGCTTTCCTCTCCCGTCTCGTTATATGTACCAAAAGAAGGGGATCGTCGCTTCTCTCCTCTGTTGCGTTATGCTACAATTATAAAAATAATGTTTGCAGGTGCGAAACCCACCGAAAATAACTATTTCGTCACATGTAGGCGGAAAAACGCCCATATTAGGAAAATCATAAGACAACAGTAGGAGAGCGGAAGGACAAGAGCAAGTAGGATCCCCCCCCCCCCTCCCCGATACTTGAATATGCATGCTTAAAAGTGTATTTTGTTTTAGAATAAAGTAGGAGAAGAATATTTATTAATTATATTGTTTATTAATAGAAATATATATTGATATTAAATTGTACATAAATAGTGATTCTTGATTTTAATTGATGCTGTAGCGTGTAAATAAACTTTGTAAGCTTTAGTCAGTAAATTTCAACTCGTGATTTTAATTGAATTTTAAACGTTATTATTATGTTTATTGAAAACAAAATTTTGATCAAAATAGAAAAAAAATGTTTAAACTAGCATAGAATTTAATCTATAATACTAAATTTGAACTAGATTGCATAATAAATAATTTCTTGTTGCATTACAAATACATTGTATTTTTTATATTAATAATTAATTAATTCAATTATTGAAACGAAGATTTGACGTAAATGTTTTCGATGTGTCGTTATTATTAACGATTGCATTGTTGACGTTTTCACTGTTGTTTGCTTGCATTGTTTTTTATTTTTAACGGGAATTTTATCCTGATTTCTTATTAATTCTCCTATAAACATATGAGTTATTGTTTACAGTAGTGGGGAGAGTCTTGGTTGTCCAAGCGAGAGGGGTATATTTGTTTATTCATACCAAAAGGCACATTTGCCCGGATTTTTCACTTTACACCTAGTGGGTGTACAGTTCAACTTTACGCCCGCAAAAGTGCGCGTAATAGTATATTACTCAACGAGGGAGGTAAAATAAAGAATGTCTCAGACTGCGTGTAATTTTTACCCGAGGTGAAGCCGAGGGTGAGAAACAGGCAGTCTGAGGCATTCTTTTTTACTTCCCGAGGGAAGTATACGATTTTTCTTTATGGCCGGGAGGATAATATTTCCTCCGGCATCTTTCCTTCCGCTTGCTTCGCTTCGCCTCGGGTAAAAATTACACGCAGTCTGAGGCATTCTTTATTTTACGTCCCTTGGTGAGTAATATACTATTCCGCCTACATGTGACAAAAAATAATGTTCGCACCTGGGGCGTAAAGTCGCATTTTACGCCCACCGTACGAAAATAACTATTTCGTCATAGTGGTTATAAAATTCGAGTTTACAACTCGAATTTGCAACTCGACAGGTTAGAAAATGTGACAGATATTTTACTCCCGCAAATTCGGGTGTAAAATCGAATTTTACGCGCACTATGACGAAAAATAATTATTCATTTCATAGAAAACTAACATTTCTTTGATACAAACAACGCATTTTATATCTTAAGAAATATCCATTAAAATCAACCAAATATTTCTTATTAGTTAAGAAACGTTTTTTATACTAGATGTTAGTAGCTATAAAGTAATGATTTCTTAATAGTTACAAAATATGATGATTGAAGTCGAAACGCTTCGTAACACAACCTTAAATGACAACACGGATGTTTGTTTTGTTTTTTAAGAACGATTCAGTGCCATTGCAATTCGGTAGATGTTATTGTAAAAAGAAATAAATGAAAGATATTATTTATAATTCGTCTTAAATGTGCGAGTTTTATAAATAAATACATCGTATAAGACAAATGTTCCAGGTCTCATTTCTGAATTTGCGAAGTCGCCGCGTTGAAAGTCTACATTTCTTAACTATTAACAAATGGTCAATTCTGACGTGAGAAATAAAATACTAATATTAAACGAATCAACTTTAATATTACAATGCCATCTTTACATTAAAAAAACGAATTTTCGATTGAATGATATTTCTTAACCGCAAATAATCCTATTTCTCAGTGCATAATAAACAGAAGACAGAAGTTCATTGAACTATGAATCATTAACAGTGAAAATCTCTACTGGTTGTATTTCCATTTTATATTTATATTTATATTTACTGTTGTTATTCCCACAAACACCTTTAACATACAATATTTAGTGTAATGAATGAGATTAAATCGCGTGGAAGCAATGTAATTTGAATATATCACTATTATAAACCTAAGAATTAAAATCACTATTAAAAATTTAAAAGTCAACATCATCGTTTAAAACCTTAAATATGTATACCAGCATGAGAGAAATTGCTAACATAATGTTTGAGATTTAAATTACCAGGAGCAATATTTAGCGAAACATTTTAAGCACATAGTAAAGTGTGCCACATCGAAAGGTCATTTTTTTAAACTAGTGGCGCTTTAAATTTCAAAATTCAAAGTGTTATAAAAACTTTTCCTATTTAAAGTTCGACGTGTGGAATATGACTAAGTCTTCGTTATTTTAGTTAATGCAAAACTTAAAAGCATTGTAGCATAAATAGTCATAAAGCCTGTATTTTCGAAAAAATTATTTTTCATAGTTTAGTGCATTCTAACTCTTTCTTATTTATCGGCACGCATCAATACTGAGTGATCCAGTAATAATTAGAAACTTGGGATGCTGCAAAAAAATGTTCAGGACATTATTCAATGACTTAAAAAAGTTATAGCAGTTTAATCGAAAACAAATGTGATATCTTCACTACTGTAACAGTACTTGACGGATTTGTAACTTTTTGTATGTTTAAACGATATAAAACCAACTTTAAAGTTTCAAGAGAAAGGTCTTAAACCACTCACTCTCACGGAAGTTACAAGTTCTAGGGATATGCCCATATATTATATAAAAAAGTTCTTAATATTTTAGATAGTAATTTATTTACAATCAAGCTACATTTTAACTACAAAAGATAACATATTTATATAACATCTGCACGTTTAATTATAGAAGTAAGAAATACAAGTCAGTCTAAAATAATGCATACATCGGAAAACAATGAGGAAATATTTAATATAAGTTCGGAAAGATTAAAAAAGTCTTCAGGTCACCAAAAAAAAAGTAATTGCTTATCTCTGTCCTGTGATTGATCATAACTTTGTTAGCGATTGTCTACTAGACATAAAATAGTAATGCAAATTACAAATTTTAAATGCTCGACTAAAAGTAATTATTAAATATAAACAATTTTTAAATGATTTTCTCTTATGAGTTATAATAACATTCATTAATTAGCTAACCGTAAACTTTGCGAAAAGTTACAACATCGTTAAACGTTTTATTATGCCACTTATATGTATTTTTAACTGCTCATTGCGCAATAAATAATAATTTCGGCATCGAATGTATTGCAATAGCCATCCTAAAAAAAATCCTTTTATTTTGCATTCATTTTACCAAATATTAATTAAAAGAAATGTTTTAAACATAAAATTCTTCGCAATGCCAACAATTGCAGTTTTTGAAGGTGTTTGAGCTTTTCTAAACTTTAATCATAAGATATATTATTAATTATTTTTATACACATTCCGATGTAATTAATTCTTAATATTTTTAAATTAAATCATCACTTCCGGTTTCGGTGAGTAACTACACAGACGTATTATTTTTCAAACACTCTATAAAGTGCAATTACTGCGGATATTGCCTACGGGCACCAGTTAATTTTGTAGATTTTTGGCATGCGATTTTTTTCCGAATCTTTCGTCGCATAACCTGACCAGATTATCGGAGTATTTCCTCACATTCCATCACTTTGGCTGACAGAAATTCTAACCAACAATTTTTCCACGTGTGGTTACAAGGAAAACATCTGCCTGTCGAGACCAGTGCTGCTATCTATTGCTGGCTCGTTAACCAGGGGTTTGTACACACACTTCATCGAACTCGAAGTGATATATCGATATTATTCAACATCAACACGTAGGTGCTGTCATCTGTAAGTTATTAACAACATCTTATTTAAGGGAATGAGTCCCTGTTAATCTCTACTATACCGGCAATCGGTATATTACCTACAGAGTATATACATCACTAGCCTCGATCAAGATCGTTTAGTTACAGCGCTGAAGAGACAAGTGGTGCCATCTCTGAGCACTAACGATTACTGGATATTGGGTCTATTTTGTGTTAATTACTGGCCATTTGTACGAAATTACTCTTAAAAATTACCGCACATAAGATTTTTGTTTGAATTGATACGGCGTTAGGAATTACAATTCACGCATAATGGCTAACACCTATCCAACTTGCGAAAACACAACGTGTGGTAGAGAAATTAAATCTACGGTAGCAACATGCGATAAGTGTAAATTGACTTACCATCCAAAATGCGCTAAACTTACAAAGGTCACGGACAAGGAAGAACTAATCGTGGTGTGCAGCGCTTGTCTTCTAGCAGCGAACTCACTAACAGTAGTTTCTCGCTCTCGTGCTTCATCAACCTCGTCAACTTCATCGCAAACACAAAATTCAGCACGATCAACGAGAGATCCATCACAGGTAGATCTTCGAATGCTTCTAGCTGAAATTCATGCTATCAACACCAATGTCCCAATCTCTACTAAGCAAAATGAAGCATATAATAAAAGTCTGATGGAAAAATTCTCCCAACTATCTTCAGATGTCCATAGGAGCATCCAAGAACTAAAGACTGGTCACAATGAATTAATAAAACGATGCACTACTCTGGAAAATGAAAATGCTATGCTGAAAAAGAATATCGATGGTCTGAATGCCAGACTTAGCAAGGTTGAATTCTACCAGGAACAGAAAATCTTGCTCCTATCAGGTCTCCCTGAATCTGAGGAAACATCTCTATGGGAGGATGTACAAAAAATTGCATCTCATGTGAATGTTAATATCTCATCGACAGATATTGTGGAGGTCTTTCGTATGCGCCCTACGGGACAAAACTTATCTCACAAGCCCAGGACTGTTAGAATTGTGTTTGAGCAACTACCACAACGGAATGCTTTCATCAAAAACTTTAAACAAAAGGGAAGGGTTCAGTCTTCAACTATATTCACAGACAGAGAAGAACATATTCTCCATCTTAACGAATGGCTCCCACCGGAAACCTATATTCTACTAAAAAACGTTCGTATAAAAGCGAAGGAGATGGGAATTAAATATGTGTGGTAAAAAAATGGAAACATTCTTGCTAAACTGGATGACAGTCTGACCTCAAGAGCTACCCGTATCTCAAAAATGGATGACCTCCTGTATTTAACCGCGTCCTGACTATCTAAGAGTCAACAACGGCAACTTCTGGAAATTTCCAATCATCCAGGACACATGACTCCCGATATCACCACTGCATCTTCAGCTGCCATCACTATCTCTTCTTCAAGCCAATCGCGATTAGAAATAAGCAATACCTTAAATATATCCGGTATCAAAACTGCGTGTGTAGATATTAATGTTTAAAATGATAAAGTTGAACTTTTACCTTATGCGATTTCTACCTCACCTTAGGAATATCTCCGTTTATGCCACCTAAATGCTCAATCCTTATTGACTCAGGGCCGCGTGGCAAACCTCAATATCTTTTTTTCATCAACATTCTATCACGTCATCTGCATCTCTGAATCTTGGCTAAACGAAGCTACCCTGAATGATATGGTGGAACTTAATAATTACATCGTGCATAGAGCGGATAGACACCATAAGAAAGGAGGAGGTGTAGCTGTCTATGTTCACAATTCCATCTCATCGCGCTGCATCTCATCCTCATCAGAAGTTCCATCTCCAGCCTATCAGACAAAAGCGGAGTACCTTGTTATAGAGCTTTCGTTTCAAACTTTGTCACCTTTACTGCTTATATCTGTCTACCGCCCGCCTAATGCATCTATGTTCAAAGAATTGGAAACTGAGCTCTCGAAACTGACGCATCTATACTCCAACATTGTCATTATGGGGGATTTTAACATTAACCTCTGTAAAGAGGATTATGCCTCAAACTATTTTCGCAATTTCGCATCCACATTCAACCTTCATATTTAAACAACAAATCCCGAATATTGTTCCGTATTCTCCCACACATTTTACTGCTACATCTTCATCTTGGATCGATTATTGTCTGGTAGACGACATGGACAAACTTCTTTCATTTACCCAATCCAATGGACCATCGACATCCAATCATGACCTTATTGACATCTCATATAACCTACAAGTGATCCCTCCCCGCATAAGCCCATTTACTTATCGAAAATTAAAAAATTTGTCCACTGATAAATTTATTGCGGATCTTGAGACGATTGACTGGTCTTCATACCTATCACTAGATGCTGCAGACGACAAATCCATTTTTCTCACACGCACTCTGATGGGATTCTACAACATTCATGCTCCACTCACAAGCTTCACCCCCCGTAAACATCGCAATCTTTGGATAACTACAGAGATTCTCGCACTCATTAAGCGCAGAAACCAGCTATATTCAATATATAAACGCAAGAAAAATGTTTTGGCGTATGTAGACTACAGACAAATGAGAAATAGGGTACGCTGGCGGATTACAAAAGCACATTCGAATTATTGTGCGAGTCGTCTAGCTCCCCTAACTGATTCCAAAGCTATCTGATGGCAGGAACTTAGGAAGCTGCGCTTGGTTAAACCAAAACCTCCCCCTCCCGTACTAATTTGCACGTTGAATGAGCTTAATAGTTATTTCTCCTCTAATGCAAATGCAAACGTTACCCGAGGTCCCATTGCTATTCCGCCCCAAATCTTTGATTATGCTGATATGCCCAATATGTTTTATTTACCTGTAATTTCTTTGCGTACGCTGAAGCAGGCCTTTAACTCTCTCAAGTCCAAATCTGCGGGACATGATGGTTTGGGATTTCATTGTTTGGAGGCTGCGTGGCCTGCCGTATCTAACTTCATACTCGACTTACTTAACTGCAGTCTACGTTCTGGAAATTTCACCAAAGCATGGAAGAAAGCTACAATTAGACCTATCAACAAAATTATCACCCCGCTACTACCGTCCGACTACAGACCAATATCTATTATCTGCTTTTTTGGAAAGATACTGGAGCGTCTACTAAGCGAGGCACTATTGGCCCATCTTAAACATTCTGCACTCCTGGACCCTCAACAGTCGGGTTTTCGCAGAGGATGCAGTACACAAACTGTTCTAATTAAAATATCAGATTATGTCCGTCAAGGTATTGAGAAGGGCTGGGTGACTGCGCTCATCCTTTTCGATTTTTCAAAGGCGTTTGACACCGTCAACATTGCCATACTAGTTCAAAAACTAAAGGATCTTAGAGTGTCATCATCAGCATTAAAATGGTTTGCATCATACTTGACCGGGCGAGAACAGGCAGTAGTCGGAGCGGATGGAGAGATGTCTGATTGGACTGAAGTTCTAGCAGGGGTCCCTCAGGGTTCAATCCTCGGTCCACTTTTATTCTCCATATTAATTAACGACATCTCATCGATTCTCAAGCATACCAATCACATGCTTTATGCGGATGACCTACAGATCATGACGCAAGTCAAGCCAGCTGATTTGCACATAACCATCCATCGTATTAATTCGGATATATCGGCAGTTCTGAAATATGCGGAAGTTACTGGTCTCTCCTTGAACTTCTCCAAAACCCAAGCAATTTATTTAGGATCCAATACCAACATCCGAAATATTAATATACCTTCGCTGCCTAACATTGAAGTGGGTGGACTCCCAGTTAATATTAAAAACATAGTCATAAACTTGGGGCTCCGTATCGACTCGTCAGTGACTTGGAATGACCATATGAATCATATTTCAAAATGTGTAAACTTCACTCTTCACCGTCTTAAATACATAAGAATGCTCTGTCTACTAGCTTACGTAAACACCTAGTAGTTTCCCTAATCTTTCCCCATCTGGACTATTGCTGTGTAGCCTACAGTGACATCTCGGCAACACGCAGAGACAAATGCCAGCGTCTACTGAATCAGTGCGTGCGGTTTATCTTTAATCTAAAAAGAGATTGCCACGTTACACCGTACCGCAAAAAACTTGGATGGCTTCCAATAAAGTACAGACACTTGTACTTTATAGGAAGTGTCACGTACAATATACTGACGAATCAAGAGCCTCTATATCTGCACGCACTGTTCACTTTTCGGAATAAGTCAACATGCCGCGTAACTAGAGTGATTGAGGGTGATCTTTTAGTTCCCTTTTCAAGTTCCCGAGCGTACGCAAGATCTTTTACAATAACAGCCTCTAGGCTCTGGAATTCACTTCCGTCTAACATTCGTTCTGCTAACTCACCAACTCAGTTCAAATCGCTTCTTTATTCATTTCTTCAGACCTATGACAGACCATCAACCGACACATCCCTCCTCCATATATACACTTAATACTCAATAGCTCTGTTGTCTCAATTGTCACTCACTCATTCATTCAGCTCACTCATTCATCTCATTCACAATATTTGTCTATTCGTGTTCATTCTAATTTCCCTCTGATTTTTACCATCCAGTGCTTAACCTATTTTATTAATCAATCTCATGTAAGAATACCTTACAATACAATGTACATAATATTAATAATTTTTTAATACTTTTTTAATTTTCTAATGTATTAGTTATAAGTTTTAGCCATAAGATAACGCGATGTATCGCCATCAAGGCTTAATGTTAAATAAATACAAAATACAAATACACACCTAAAAAATCAACATTTTTTTACATTCATTTGATGTACACAATTTTATTGTTCCATTTGCTATACAAATACTTAATTTAACTACTTTTTGTATTAAGGGCATTATACTATTATAAATGATTCCATTAAATATTTTCTTTCCATCTCATAAGTAAGGAAAACTGTTAACCGCTTAAGTCCTGAATGGACATTTTTTTACTATAATTTTCAAGTATTTTGTTTTGTGTAAAAAAGGTTCTAAAAAATGTGCAAGCAAGCATACTGACATTAAATTTACGAACTTTAAAAATCGCTTAGATTTTTCAAAAAATTCAACCGTGAAAAACTTCGATTCATTCAAAAAAATTAGGCATTTTTCAAATTTATTTTTTCTTTATATCGTTTTTCCATAATGAAATATTTTCAGAATTACTGTTTGAACTAAATAAATTGCGTCCTCGAAGCTAAAACTTTAAAAAATGCATTTTAATATTTTGATAATGAAGGTGAAAGTATACCAAAATAACTATCCAAAATGTTTGTTTGGAAATGAATTTATATAAAAAAATGTTATTGATTTTAATGAACACCCTGACGTTTTTTCAAATTTTTTAAAGAGTTTTTCAATTTTTTAAAATATTGCAATTTTCAAAAGTGAACAAAGTGTTCAAAAAATGAGTATTTCTCGATTAATTCTAAAAAAATTTGTTCAGCTAGATTTTTTCCGAATTACTTTTAAATGCTTTATACGGCCAAAAAATGTTGTCATATAATTTTATGTGGTATTTCTATTTTTCAAGCCGCAGGTATGCGAATTCCGGAAAGACAAAATTATAATCGACTAGTGCCAAATTCCGCAAAAAGGTTCTGTAATCTGAGTGAAAATTCCAATCGATCCGTCGAAGACATCGACAATGAAAGCACATGGAAAGATGGAATATTTCCTTAAAAATTCTTTAGGATAATGTAAATATTTGTTGAATTGACAATACATGTTTGCAATTTAAACAAATGCCAAATTCAAATTTAACAAATTACTTGTTGAAATGGTTTGATTTTTTCGTGTTTTTTATTTAAAACAAACATTTTATTGAAAGGGTTGTTTTCGAAATATTTTGAAAATAAAAACTGATCTACCGGGTAATCAAAAAGTTCTTATAATGTGAGCATCTATAAACAAAAAATGAAGTGGACGCAAAAATAAACAAATGTATATGATAATCGTTGTAGAATAATGCGTTATGAATTTATAAACAAGTGTGTATCGTTTTAAATACTAAAACGATTTTTATACTAAATAAAAACATTGCCTAATAATGTAACCTCTCTTTTAGTAATTGCAGGAATAACAGGAAGCTTCCACTCTTTAATGCAAATTATAATTTTAAATTCAGGTTCCACCGAAATTGGGTTCTCGTGGCTGGAGGACTTAAAGTATAAATACAATATGACAGTGATCAAAAAAGAATACAAAAAAAATTAAACAACATTCATATCCTACTTTTTGAATGCTATTTCTGTCCCGGGAAATATGTTTTAATGCAAAACTAAAGTTTAATGAAAAGTATTATTGCGTGTGAATTTATTTATATCCAAAAATATGTATATAAGACTTGAATCCTTTTGAATACAAATATAATATTGATTTATAAGTGGTATAACTTATGAATCCTCATGAATACAAATTTGAAATATCATTATTTTGAATGCTTGAGAACGTAGATGAAATAAATCAGTGATTACAACAAATCCGATATAATACAATTACGAATCTAAATGCAAGAAATAAGATTTTTTTACAAAAAAGGTTTCGTGTATGTTTGGTGTATTTTGCACTGTTTGCGATATGGAAGCATTAAAATGAAAAAAGTACTAAATCTTTCACAACAAATTTTACAGATAATCACAATTAATTATTAATAACTAAACTACTAGAAATTATGAACAAATATCAATTAAAAAGTGTAATAAAAATATACTTATGAATACAAATTTTTTTGTTTACTTTAATTGCCACAATTTAAGTTTCAGAATTCACACGATAAGTACTAGTTATTAGATTCGATAGAATCTACTTCAAATTTTTTTCAGTGTATGCCAGTACTAACAAAAACGTTAACAATATATATTCAGAAATTTACCTGTCAATTCATTTATAATTCATCCCATTGTTAAAGAATTGAAATATATTCCTATTTTGTACTCTAAATTGGGAGTCCTAATGTCCTAATTGAATTTGCCAATATTAAAATTCGATAATTTCCAATGTTCGTGGATAAAAATTAATGCAGATTTAAAAATCAAAAACAGATTTAAATGCATTCAAATTTTCAATATTTTAAAACCCATTTCATTCCACAAATAATTGAAAAAAAGTTACTTAAAATTACTTTCAATGCTAATAAATTTGTTTTAATACATTTTTGTGGATACCCGAATAAAAAAAGTTAGTGTTGCACAAGTGTGGCAAAAGTGTGGCTGCTGTCATGTGTCGAACGTGTGGCGCAGTAGACATAGCCACACATGCTACATAAGATACGGCGATTGCTCCAAGTACGGCAAAGTGGAATAAGTGAGGCGTTCGACATTAAGTATATTTTTAAAAGTGTGGCATAAGAGTGGCGGTCGGCATTAAGTATATTTTTAAAGTGTGGCATAAGTGTGGGAGTCGACACTTGGTATATTTTTACAAGTGTGGCATAAGTGTGGCAGCTGACACTCGGTATATTTATTTACAAATGTGGGACACTTGTGCCACACTTGTAAAAATATACTTAATTGCGTCACTGCGTCAATTTCTGCGCCACACATTCGCTACATAACAGCAGCCACACTTTTGCCACACTTGTGCCTTTTTTATTCCGGTAGAAAAAGGATTTATATGCATTCAAAATTGTCTGAATTTCTGTATACATTTCATTCCGCATCTGCATGGTAAAAAGACATTTAAATGTTTTTAAATTTTCAATGCTTCTGAAATTAATTTGCATTCCACATTATGCGTGGCAAAAAGGCATTTGAAATCATTCATATTTTCAATGCTGTTTAATGCATTTTAATACATTTTTCTAGACAGAAATGGCATTCATAGGTATTAAAAATTTTCAATATCTTAAAATCCTTTTTCGATTACTGGGGTATGGAATGTCCAAAAGGTTATGGTGACAATTATAATATACAAATTAAGGACTACGCTGACCAAATAATATCAGATAAGTACAATATAAAAAACTATTAAGAAAATTATATGCAAAATTGATCACATGATTCTTTCTAGACTTTACTATGTAACTTATGGGGTTCGAATAAATAATTAATTTTCTAGGATTTTGTGCTGAAAAAATATATGATTTAAGTTGAGTGCAGCTATGGCTTGTAAAAAATAAATGTGGATATAAGGAACTGCAAATTAACCCTACAGCTTTCCGCAGTTGTATTTTGGGCAAAACATATTATAGCGCCACATCTGATATAAAATTTAGTGAATTTTCAGAATCTTTCATTAGATTTTTCTATAAATGCAATCGCAAAAAACTATATATTGTTATTTCCAAAAAAACATGCCTATTGCAACTGTATTTGTTATCTGGTCTGATCACATTGAAAACATTTCAGAATTCCTATTTAAAATAAAGAAATCGTGGCCTTCAGACTTGTGCAAATGTGCATATTGGCATTTTACAAATAAATGTGAAGGCATCCAAAATGGCGACTCAGGCATGAAACAATCGTCGGACAAGATGTTGCAGGACAAAACGTTAGAATTAGTCAAAGAATACGCTGATATTTTTACAGAATTTTTTGAATACTTTTTTTAAATTGTTAAAAACATTCTGTACCAATATAAGTGTATTCTCTGACCATTTCTAAGAACTATTTGTTTAAAACTTCTTTTTGTTTTTTTTCTTCTAGGAGAATACGTAGTCTCTAAATAGTTTTAAGTGCTAAAAATGCAATGTTTAATTATCTTAAGATTAGTCTATGTTACCTTCATATTAACTGTTTTCTTAACCAGACCATTTTTACCTATTTTGCACAAAATAATGTTTTTTATACGATAATAATGTTTTGAAAATGTTTTATTTTTCGATTCATTCCACTTTATTTAAATATTTTACAATCCATGAAGATAATTACGCTTTTTATACAATATTTTATTTTGTTATCGGAACGTCTGCAATATTTTGAATATCTTCTAACTCGATCAAGTGTGAAATCCTTGTATTGGTCAGTTTATAAAACTTATTAAAACAGCTTTGAACTTTATTTCAATTTTTTATTTTTGTGAATTAACGTCATTTATTATTTTTATTATTATTTATTATTGTATTGATTTAGAGAAAAATAGTACATTTGGTGCATTCCATGCGAAGTGGGCAACAATTTTTTAATTGTGTGTTTTTGTATTAAAAAGTAATGATAATGTACTCATTTAGACCATGCATAATCCAAAAATACCAACGATTAACGAAGTTTATTTAGTGTAAGTCGTAAATTTGTCGTGAAAAATTTTTCCTCTTTAAGATGAAAAAATATGATTTTTGACCGCTATACGGAAGGCCCCTGTATGTATGCAATCGTACTATACTCAGGGGATTTATTTTTTAATAACCATTTTTAATGTATTTTTTTTGCATATACTCTCTTCAGTTATAACTTTATTCAGTATGTTATCATGTTTGTAATGAAATTTAGTATTTTTGTGATTTTTTCAGATTTTAAAAATTCCCGAAATTTCGAAAAATTAACTTTGAAATTTTTAATTAAGTTTTTTTGGTGGAAAGTGCAATTGGAATTGAAAATAGATATTTTTATCTTAAAGCTCATTAAAAAATCTATAAGACAATATTTTTTAATATCATAATTTTTGCGTAAAAAAATTAAAATACCGCAAATGACTCACGGTGCTCCTGAGCGAAGTTTAAATAAAATTTTTTAATTTCATGTTTGTACATTGCTTTCTGATCATTGTAGTGAAAAAATAAATAAATTTCTCAAGCGGATGTTGTAAAAATTAAAACATTAAAATTAACTAATTTGAAACATCTGTTTCGATTTTTGTAAATACAATAAACAGATTTTACGCCGATTCGCTTCATGGTTTTCAGATATTTTCTAATTAGGATAAAACATTTTAAGGAAAAAAACGATATCAGTATTTGCACACAACGTGACCAAAACGTTTTCTTTACGGCACTAAATATAAAAACAAAAGCTAGTTATAATCATGAGAATCAAATTACTAAATTGTTACACGTTATATTAATTGTTATGATGCAGGAAACGAATATTTACCATGGATGTATATTTGTATTTTCGACATTGCACATATTTGATTACCCAGAACCTACAATTATTTAAAAAAATGTATTTTTTGACCCTCCGGCCGTAAAATTCAATTTCTCGCCCTAGGGCGAAACCTTCGGCCGCGAATAATCGAGTCCTACGACAATCGGATAAAAAAATTGTTCATTATTGTTCACGGGCGAAATATCGATCGCCGACGAGGGTACTTGTTACCCTCACTTCTTTCGGGCGACAAAAGATCGATAATTGCACATAATGTACAATTGTTATTTTGAAATAACAATCTATGAATATTTATCTTAGTTTTTACTATTACATTCGTTAGAATTTAATGAAATAGGAAACTCAATTTTTCAGATGAAAAGAAAAAAAAATATTGGTCTAATTTTTACAAAATCCGCTCGACGAATGTTTTTAATTTTTTCATTAGAATGATCAGAAAGCAATGCCGAAACATGAAATTAAAAATTTTTGAATGACAAAACTATCATTTATTCTTCGCTCCGGAGCATCGTGGACTGGATACAAAAAAAATTATTAAATAAAATATAACTTCGTTAATCATTGGTCTTTTTGGATTATACATGCTCTAAATGACTACATTTTCATTACTTTTTAATACAAAAACGGTAAACACAAAATTAAAAAATGGTGGCCCACTGCGCATGGAATAACCCACGTATAGAATAATATATTATTTTCATGCAAATCATTTTATTTTGGAGGCTCCTACGAGTTATGCAGTTGTATAATGTAACACATGGTGTGCAATTCTTATCCATCAGACTAATTTGAGCCGAAAAAAAAATCATCTATGGAGGGAATGAAAAACAATTAATAGAAACAAAAATTTCTAAATTGTTTGTAGGTTATTGGTTCTAATTACGCCCAAAGCCATCCCACGGCAAAAATGCGTAAGGTAAAATGTTTTTATGGTCGCCGCCATTTATTTCGGATAATTCCAAATGCAAAGATTATAATATTTATTCCGAAACTTACGAAATTCTCTATAATTCCTTTATCACTTATTAGTGAGAGAATGGGCAGTTAGAACTTCAGAAAATAAGATAAAAAATGTTGACCTTTCAATATTTGTGCTATAACGTTTACAGGCTTGAAAATTTCGAAACTTTTTGAATCAAACTTTTTAAAAGAGGACTGCATTTTGAACAAACTAGTTCTAGTTTCATCCAGATCGCATGAAATAATGAAAATGAAATATATTATGTATACTTTTGATGTTTACTACTATATTTTCGATTTAATAAATCCCCCTTAAATAAAACATTTATTGTAAATTAATGTACTGTTACGTGTGTATTGTTATCTATTTAAATTAAAAAAATAGTCTATATTATTTCCAAAAATGTTTTGGAACATACGGTAGGGAAGAAACTTGAACTAGTTTGTTCCAAAATTTAGTCCTCTTTTAAAAACTGTTACTGACAATTTTCAAACCTGTAACAGTTACAGTGCAAATATTGCAAGGACAACTATTTTTATCTTATTTTTGGAAGTTCTGTCTCCCATATCTTCTCACTAATAAGAGATAAAGGAATTATAGAGAATTTCGTAAGCTTTGGAATAAATATTACAAAGTTTGCATGCGGAATTATTCGAAATAAATTGCGGGTCCGTAAAAACGTTTTCACTTAAGCATTTTTGCCGCGTGATGGCTTTTGGCGTAATTAGAACTAATAACCTACAATTTAGAACATTTTTTACTAGCAAGAGATGACGCATTTATGGACGATCCATTGTTTATAGGGAATATCATAAGCTTTCGAATAAATATAATAAACTTTGCTTTCGGAATGATCGGTACAGTGGTCCTTCCAATTAAAAAAACACCGAAAACGATGGTTATTCGACATTCTTACGTTCATAAAATTAATATTATTTATGCATGTTTTGAAATATAATTCTAAAAATGTTGTTTGCAAGGACCATACAAATATTTTTACTTAAGCAACTTTGCGGTGAGATGGCATTGGGGGTAATTAAAACTCATAGTGTTCATAAAATTTAGAAAAATTTGTTTTTTTCATTCCTTCAATATATGATTTCGTTTTTCGACTCAAATTAATCCATTTTCATAGTTGAATAAGAATTCAGAAATAAATTTGAACAAATTTGAGTTAAACCTACAACATTTTTGTAATATATGATATTGTGCATCAAAAGTTTTACATTAACCGATAAATTATTAATAGTATATATTATGTAACAAGGACACAATTACCGATATTCGACGAGTGCGAAGTTTATCGCACGAGCCAAGTGAGGGTGACAATCACACTCGTTGGAGATCGATATTTTGGCCCGTGTTCCATACATGTTATAATTCAACGGGCGCGGGGCTCGATACTTTGAGCCCGAATATTTCACTGCAGGGCGCAAAATCGAGTTCTACTCCCGGAGGATAAAATTACTTATTTTTATGAACATTATCATCAATATTTCTGTCAATTAGTGTAATTATGTTTCAAAACATTGTATAAACTTTTTGATAGATTAACACTCATATCTCTTTTGTTTTCATTTCTTATTAGTACTTTCAAATTATACCATAATTTAATTAACAACCATAAAAAACTCCGGTTAGTAAAGTAGGGTTACTGCATTTGGATTAATTTGCTCAAAAATTATGTTCACATTTGAAACTGTAAAAGTTGAACATTTATTCAATTTATTAATATGATAATTTCTATTTAACATATTTTAAATATACATTTTGTATAAAAAATTTCAATTTTTGTAATATTTCAGAAAAAACATTGTTTTCATTTTCCTGTACTACTGAATAATTAAGTTTCGCAGTATAGATTTGTTTGTGCTAATAATGCAATACTTGCATATCATAATCATTTTTTTATCAAGTTTCATTAATATTAAGATAATAAAGACCATTGTGCGTAATGTTCATTTAAGTAAATGGGATAATTATAAGGATAAGGCCATAGTTATCGATAATCAAAACTTGTATTAATTACACTATGATTCACGTTCATCGTTATATGGCACTTTAGGAGATATATACGTTTATTACAAATTATCGTAATGTTTCGTGGTTAATTTTCATTTCTAAATCTTTTTTTTTTTAAATGCGATCAGTTTATATTATTATTGTTATCGTCAGATAGTTTCTTAAAATAATTCGCTGCTGGTGAAAATAAATTGAAAATGAATTACATTAAAAGTATTGTTTTGTAAAGTAAATATGATTCACAGCAAGTTATGGTTTTTCACTTGCTATGACTAAGTAAAACATTAAATTAATTCGTATATATTCCTAATACAAATTTATTCTCGTCTTTGATCTAATAGATTTGTGAACATTCCATTGACGGAGTAGTCATTACTTATATTCCGTCGATAAATTAATTTGTCAAATTGAATAATAAATTTTGTTTTATCGTTGCTGAAATTTTCACAGCCCATGAACAAAGTATTATTAAAGAAATATATTAATTTCTAAAAATTTACACAAATTTGTACAATTGATTTGTATAAAGATATATTTTAAACTTTTTATTAATGATCCCAAAAAAACATACTGGTAAATATAATTTCATTCTTAATAAAAGTACATAAAATTCGAGTTTCTTTAACTAATGCAGGCCATTTTTAAATTTATACCAACCATTATAAATTATATTTTGAATTTGTTCCACTTAAAGAAGCTTAATAATAACGAATTTCATAAACAGAATAAGCATTGCTAATCTTTCATACAAGAATTGTTCCACGTGTGAGTTATTTGTGGCCCTGAAAAGGGCCGATTGTACGAGTAATTGAAAATATTTAAGCCTTCTTGTCTGATTTCTTTGGTATAAGGACTCCCTGGATGTTTGGCAGAACTCCACCTTGAGCAATAGTAACACCAGCAAAAAGTTTGTTCAATTCATCATCATTACGAATTGCGAGTTGCAAATGACGTGGGATGATTCTGGTTTTCTTGTTGTCGCGGGCAGCATTTCCTGCCAACTCCAAAATTTCAGCAGTCAAATATTCCATGACAGCTGCCAAGTAAACGGGAGCTCCTGCACCGACACGTTCTGCAAAGTTTCCTTTTCGGAGCAGACGATGAACACGGCCAACCGGAAATTGAACTCCAGCTCGGCTTGAGCGGGACTTTGATTTCGCCTTCAATTTTCCTCCTTTACCACGGCCAGACATTTTGAGTTTCGAGTTAGTTTCAGTCCAAAAGGCAAGAGACGAATGAAGCACAGCTGGGTAACCTTCTCTATTTATACCTAAAAACTGATAGGTGCCGCAAGCTTTCCACGGTCAGGGCCCTAATTACCTTAGGGGAGTAGGGGTAAGAAAAGTCGTTACCTCTAATGTGACGTTGGAATTACCAAAAAAACGCATTATACCGACATTATTATTACATTATAATAATAATATTTTAATATTAAATTCACTATGTTAATCTGAAATAAATATTATACAAAAAAAATTATTTCTTAATACCATTTCGTAGCAAAGAACTGAAGCAGCCCTAAAAATAGTACTCGGACAGCCTAAACATTATAAATAATGATTTAAAAAAACTGTTCATTCGTTTATTGCAAACTTTCAGCAATACGAAAAAGGTACACGAATATCAAGGATCAATCAATTTTCAAAAAATGTCAAAGATTACTCATAGCCTCTTATTTCATCTGTTTCATACTTTTAAAATAGTTTTATATTTTTGATCATTTATTAAATATTTTAGTTTAATACAAAATTCAATAATTTCATATTTGATTGCATTTTTATTACCTTGATAAATCAGAAACGGATACATTACGGTATACACTTCTCTAATATACATTAATTTTCACTCAAAACACCATTAATCATACTAAATTTGTATTATTAATTGTAGAGATTTGTATAATAAATATGTTAATCTATTAAATTAGTACATATAAATTTTAAATGATAAAATCTAAACGTAGTCAAAACTATTTTACGTAAAAATCCTTCATATATGATCAATAAATTGTACAAAGAAAAATATTTATAAAATTGATAATACAACCAAAAGCTGCAATTAATTTGAATTTAAAAAAGTAACAATTTTGCCATGTGTTGAAGATTTATAAGAAAATATGAAACATGCATGAAAAGAAAAAGACATCAGAATAGTATAACAATTTTTAATACAAACATTTGTGAAATAAAAGTACTGAAAGACATAAATTACAAATAAATCATACAAGCGAAGTAATTTTCAAAAAAAAAACAATGCAAATCAAAATATATTGGCTAAACATGAAAATTATTTAAAGATTAGAATAGATAAACACAAAAGAAATAAATTTTACACGAATTTTAGCACCAGACAAAAATGGATGAAATACTTGACTGTTAAAAAATTACAACATAAAAAATAATAATATACGATTAATGTAAGATTTAAAATTTCAAAATTGCCAGAAATTGATTTATCTTTACTTAATTTTATATTTGAAATAATTTTTGAAAATGGTCATCAATTTTATGGCCGAAACATTAAAAAAAGATATGTAATTTATTCTGCATTAATCCTATTTAGCAAGAAATGTATTTCTGCTTATTATATTGAATATTAAGGATTAAGAAAATTATCTATATAATTTAAACATTATCCTCCCTAACTTTGAACTAGTAACAAAACTACTAATATGGAAAATGCGTACTGTGAATTAGTTTTCACTTATAAATAGTAGGAAATTACTAATATATTAATAAAATTGCACATATCAAAAAGTTTATTCTAGTTATTTAATAGTTACACAACAATTTTACCAATAACATAGTAAATTTTCACTTTTACTTTCCCCCACGGAATAAAATATAATTACAAAAATATCATCGTTTTATATAATATTTTGCCTTTTAAATATAAATTAAATTAATTATATTAATTTTCGTTATATTTTTGGTAGTTCAATTTTTAGTTATATAGTCCAAAAAAGACTGCTGGATGATACCGGAAAATAAGATCTTTTTAACGGCAAAAAATACATAATAAAAATTATAATAATTATTAAATTTTAAATTATATTTTTTTTTCGTGGGGTTTAATTAATTTAAATTCATGAGTAACCTACTTTTCATGATTGAAACAGTCCATTTCAACTAATTCAAATTTAGAGAGTAGAATATAATATGCAACAAATAATTATTTTTTTGCAATATTGAACTTTTTTTAATCGTTTTAGAAATTATACACATATTTCTTCATATTAAACCCCACCATCAATCAAAAATTTTTTTTTAACGTACGTGATGGCAGATGTTTTCCGAAATTTCAGGTAGAAAGGAAATTCTTTGGAAATCGGCAACGGTTTCTAGAGGTAGTAAACAGCATCTGTGGAGAAAATTTTTTGGCAACATTTTTGGCAGGTAGAAACGCACGCCACTAGTGCGGCGCTGGACTCAAAATGGGTATAAAAGAACGTTCAGTTTCAACCTCAGTCATACTAAGCAACGACATGGCAGACAACAGCGGCAACAAGCTCAAGCATATAATTCAAACCGTAAACGTTGAGACGGTCGAAAGATCAACGACGGTAGAATACGATGGTCCGTCTTCTACTCATTTTGTCATCCAGTAGTGTTGACTAAATGAATATCACAATATCGGCCCTTTTCAGGGCCACGAAATCTTATAATAAGAACTAACTATTTGGAAACACATTTTTTTACAGCACGTGAATAAAATATAGAACACATGACAATATCTTTGTGATGCATACTTTCTGTTTGTAGCAAATTTTTTTCTGATTATGGAAACTCGTCTGCTCTACCAGAAATGCACATTTTAATAGACAAATTCGCAAGTTTATCATGGTAAAGAAGCCGCCGAATATTTACGAGCATAAAAATATATTTATTCAATTTAAAAAAAAAACATCTATTTTTGAAAATGCGAATGTATTTTTTTATTCCACACTTGCTTCAATTGCAACAATTTTCGAAAAAGTATTAAAACTGTCATTTTAGGTGATTACTTACAATATGGTACATTACACTGAGGTTATATCGGTTGTCAATAACTGTCATGACAGCAAATGTTTCCCGAAATTTCAGGTAACCAGATAATTCGTTGGAAATCGCTAACGGTTTGTGGAAAATTTTTTGGCAAAATTTTTGGCAGGTTGAAACGCATGCCATTAGTGAGGCGCTGGATTCAAATTGGGTATAAAAAACAATTCTCATTCCAAGCAACGACATGGCAGATAATAGTACCAGCAAGTTCCAGCCTATAACCCAAACCGTAACCCAATACAAGTTTACAGTATTTAAAAGTTTTTGTATTTTCAGGTCATATATTTGGAGGGAAACTGAATTTCTTTATATATATATTCTTTCTGAAGAAGACTCAAATCAGAGTCAAAACGTAAAAAAGATTTTTATGTACGTCTTTTCGGTGCGTAAAGTAAACTTGTGCGTAAAGTAAACTTTACGCACTCGATTATACTTTACGCACGAAAAAGCCGTAGGTAAACAATATTTTCTTCATACCGGGAGGAAAGCAGCAACTTTCCTCCCTGTCATGAAGAAAAATCGTATACTTCCCTCGGGAAGTAAAAAAGAATGCATCAGACTACCTGTTTTTCACCCTCGGCTTCACCTCTGGTAAAAATTACACGCAGTCTGAGACATTCTTTATTTTACCTCCCTCGTTGAGTAATGTACTATTCGGCACACGTGTGTGTGTGTGTAAAGTTCTTTACGCATACGCCCTTGTATCGAAAACTACTATTTTCCCTCCATTTTTTTTAATTTCTCAATTTTAAAATCTGGTAACCCTCCACAAACCCCATAATTTACATTTTGTTTGTTTTTTCCTTGTAAAATTATAATTCAGTCAACATTAAATTCAGTCAACATTAAATTCAGCTTCCCTCCAAATATAGGACCTGAAAGTAGAAAAACTTTTAAATACTATAATTGGATACAACGGCCGGAAAAAAAACATTTTTCTAAATGTATGATGATACAACACCGGAAATGAATGTTGACGATTGTGCTGATGAAGTTGAGGACAGAGCTACACGTCTATATAATCTTATGATATATGGAATTCTGGAAAAGTTGTAACCTTCTATAAACCATGTAGATTTATCTATTACTGTACGTCGCATTAGGAATTTTCGTAACAACTGATAAAATAGTTAAACGGTAAGAGCATCTAAATGATCTACGAGTAAGAACAGAAGAGTATAACTAACTATAAAATGCTGAGGTCAAAGTCATTACGTCAATTTCGAGTTTTAAAAAAAAAGGTGAAGAAATTTACCGATTTCATTGTTCTAATAACATCTGTGATCGAAAGCCTACTTCCTCACATTCCCAAAATATATAAAAAAATCTTTCCTGCCATTTTTCAGGTTAGGTAGAAACACGTGTGTGTGGCATTGTCGAATTGAGTATAAAAGAACGCGTCGTTTCGAAACGAATCATTCGCAACAACGATTTCCATCCGAAGCGTTCAAAAAAATATTCTGGCCATAATTGAAAAAAGCCCCAAACGAAAAAGGAACCTTGAGCCTTGTCTTCCAGTTGTGTCATTCTTCAAGCACTGATCTAGATGACACATGCAAGTGATCTCAAAAAGTAACTTTAACGTCCACATCATCGCAAAACGGCCCTTTTCAGGGCAACAAAAATGAAAAACTGGATTGAATTTTCAAAGGTCTAAGGAGATAACTCAGCAAAGTTCCGAACACACTGAAACCTTGTCAGCTACTGGTATATTTTAGTACAGTTGTTGAAAAAACTTGAAACTATATAATTTGAGATCTTGTAAACAATTAATTACAAATTTCAAGAATTTTCAATTCTTTGAAAATTAAAGTTCTGATATGAACCTTTGATAAAAAGTGTTCATTGCCGGGTTTTGTGTATTACCGCGACATTACTCTTGGTTTCATATGCGATATATAAATACTGCGGAACGTATAATACACATAGGTTCTGTTTCCCTCTAATGGTAATAAATGTAAACATACGTTTATTGTAAACAAAAATTTCGTCCCACGGAATTCAAGTCAGTAAACTTGAAGCCGCGTTATTTTATTATGCTTGAACGAAAGTAAACAAAAACAATATATTGTACTTTCAAGATATATGGCAAGGAAAATAATATTGGAGATCAAACAATATCATAAAATTGCTGTCAACGATGAAAAAATTGAATAAAAATAAAAATTTCTAAGATATATTCGTTTAGATCTTTGTGAGTCTTTAAGGTATCGATGTAAATAATGTAGCTTTGCAAAGATATATCCTTCCCATTTCCTAATAAAGAAAAAATGTTAAAATCCAGACAAAATTACTGGAGCTGTGAGTTACCTTTTAAAAAAAAATAAAAAATAATGTTTTTTAAATATAAAACGAGACTTTGGGAGTGAGAAAAAAATAACCACATCGTTCTTTTCAGTTTTTCGTACCCTATACAAGTTCTACTATGTCCCGTTAAAAGTATGTTTACATTTTTGTATTTTGTCATACCGTTTAATTTAAGTTACAATTAAACCTTTCGAATAGTGAATTTAAGTAATGATAATTACGTTTTCGAACATTTATATCTCAAAGTCAGAGAATCGTTTGTATGTCGTGAACGACTCATTGAATTTCTAAAAAGTTTGAACATTTTCTACACAACCATGCAAACAAATTTGCTAAAAAATTCAGAGGAAACAAACAAATTTCAACATTGCAATATCTATCTTTATTTTAGTATAAGAAGCTCTTGCAATATTTATGTATCTTTTGCATAATTTCACTTAGTTACGTTGACAAATATTTACAAGCTTGTTCTAATAATTTTAAAAATTGTCGGTATCATTTTAACTCATTATCGTCTGACAGTAAATTTTTGTTTACTTAAATAATAATCAAGTTCTTCGTATCAAAATTACTCAAGATTTTGTTATATTTCATAAATAACCTAAAAGTATATTAGTACGAAAGTAATTTAACTTTAAAGAGGAGAAAATTACCTTTAAAATGAAAAGTAATTGAACTCAATACGATAATACTGAACGGAAATATAAGCGATTGAATCTGGAAAACAGTTGGCCCCTGGAATATATACGCTAGCATGCTCTCCGGAGGACTTATTTTTTTGTCATCATTTAAAAACGTTAATTTCACTTTCAAAAAATTGTCATCCCATATCCATTCATACATAATGTGTTTCGCATTGAATAACTTCATTTTTACCATTTTTTTCAGAATATTTAAAGATACCCAAGAGTAAAAAATTTAATATCTAACAGTAAAAAACGCTTCACGACACGATTTAAAAAAATTTATAAGAAATGTATAAGAGCAGGAAAAAACCTAAATTTGTTATACAAGACATAATTTTTTTGGCCATTCGTCTTTGCGTCAAAATAATTCAAATTAATCGTAATTTTGTTGTTCTCTTATTTTGAAATGGGCTTTAAAATTCGAACCTATTGATATTTTTTTTTTATTCAGTAAAATAAAAAGATATTTTCAAATAAGTGGCTCGTTTGGCATGGAATGTCCCATATTTTGTTTTGTTTTCTTCCCTTTTGTTTACTATTTAGTACAGTGACCGACATTAACGAGAAATTATATGTGAAATTATTATTAGCAGCGGTCGAAAAATTCAAACTTTACACGGTGTGCTGTATTAAATCTAAGGGTGTTTATGTCCCTAACGGTGAAATCGTTAGCGAATTCCAACGGCTATTCTTGCTACCTGAGTTCTCTTAGGAAGAATTTCAGACTGAAAAGTGTTTAGATAAATAATATTTGTAATTATAAGATGGTGTGTTATTAAAAAATTTTGTGCTAATACTGAGTTTTCGTATAAATAATTTTTAATTAATTAATTTTTAATTTTTAAAGCATTTAGGTATTTTTTTAAGTGCGTTGGCACGATTTTTTATTTCTAGCAGAATAATTATACAGAAATTCTCGGAAACTTTAAGACAAACTAAGTCTTTGTTTTTTTTTCTTAGCTACTATATTGTATACAAATAAAGCCACAAATAATGAATATACAAATGTAAATAAATAGTTGTGAACGTTTCAGAAGTTATTATGAAATTATAAAAAAGGGTAATAGAAACAAATAATAATACATTAGCACGAGATCGGTTTACATCATTTACATGTATAAAAAGATGATTAATTTAATATAATATTTTTCCATTAAGTTTTTTGCATAATGTTTATTTTTTTTCTAAATTTAACTTCAGACAATTCGACTATGATATGAAATTACCCTGATTTACGGGGTTGTAGATAGAACAGTCAAATTGTTGTTAGAATCAGTAAATGAGTATATTCACTGCTGAGTCAGTGACTTTCACCGAATTTACTGCACAAGCATTGAAACGACGAACGAATTTCACTGTTTCGCGTTAAAGTTTCACTGAAGGTGAATCAATTTTATTGTCTCATAAAGCAACTTAATTTCACTGATTAAATTAATAAAATTTCACTGTTTCTCAGTGACTCCTTTTTCACTGTGATAATCGGTGACTATTCACTGAGAATCAATGTTTTTTCGCTGTTTCCAATTGAGAAAGTGAGGAAACCTTTAATAGAAACTGGACACCCATTACAATTAATAAACTAGTGTTGGCGTGGTGCCTCGCTCGCTTCGCTCGCTCAGAAACTTCGACCCAGTGGAGAGTCGGCTATTCCTTAAGACTCGTTTGTTTACTAACAGCTTTCAATTATATTATAAAATTATATTGATATTTGGGGGTCCAATCATATTTAGGTCCAAGTGGCTTCGATAGATATGTTACAACAATATAGTGTTTCTTATATGTATGAAAATTGAAAATGAGCATTTTTAAAACTTCGACCCCGACAATAGGCCAGCCGAAGTATTAATAAATAAAAGTTGCAAAACACTTACTTCATGCACTTGTATTCTAATAGACTATTCGATGCATATTACATGTTTACTGTGTTTTACTAATTACCGTCTGTATTATTATGATATTATATATACAATATATATACATATAATTCGTCAAAGATATCTTGAAAGTGTCGAAAAGATCTATGACGGATATCTTATAGATATCTATAAGACATCTTTTAGATATATCGAAATATTTATTTTCGTATCAAGGGCGTAAAAGAACTTTGCGCCCGTAGGTGGTCACCGCGCCCGAGGGGCTGGCAAAGACTACCCCGGGGGGGGGGGGGCCGAAACGTCGACATTTGATGAAAAACTATAGGGTAATTTTTTTGCCGCGATGACCAAATTCAATACTTTTTCAGACAATAGTCATAAACATTTTAAACCAGTTTTTATGGAATTATCGTTGACTTTAGGGAAAAAATGCATACAACCTTTTTTGTAGAGAATTTCATGCTCTATCTTTTTTGTTTGAAACATTTTTTAATAAAATTTGTATTTTTCAAAATGAATGCAAAAAAATTCAAAGAAACTTAATTGGGGCTAATTTTTTTTAGTAATGAACGGGTGGATCTGCCCCAAAATCTAATCAGATCTAAGTTATGTCAAGACACGTATTTTAAAAAAAAAATTATGTCGATAGGCTTATCCGTTCGCGAGTTATCGCGAGACAAAAAACGGGACGTACGGACGTACGTACGTACAAGATCACGGACACAAATTTTTTTATTGTTGATTTGGGTTCCTTAGGGTCTGAAACGTCGACATTTGATGAAAAACTATATGGTAATTTTTTTGCCCGAAGTGACCAAATTCAATACTTCGTCCAGACTTAGTCTGGGTCGAAGTAATGAATGCATTTATTAGAAAATTTATAACTTATTTTATAAATTAGGTACTCAAAACAAGTGTCAAACCACTACCACTCTGAAAACTACCTGTATACCAAAGAAGAGTAAAAATGGAAGTTATCAAAACTAGTCTACACAACCCTAGGGAATATTAGACCATATAAAGATACAGCGCAAACCCATTGAAAAACACGTTAAAACCAATCGAATGATCGAAATTTTCTCTGTTTCTATTTCTCTGAAAAGATCATGTAGTTTATTTAATTCCCTATCTATATGCAATTCTGTGTGCAAAGTGTGACTTTCCGGACTAAAATTCGATGCGCAAAGTAAATATTACCGATGCACACAAACTGATTCCTGTTTGACTTCTACAATAACGAGACGAACAAATGACAACAATGCCATAAATACATTTATAGAACCGAAAAATTGAAATTTAAAATAAGTGGAGTTTAATATTAAATTTAAATCTTCAAAATAGGTTTCTTTAGGTAAATTCGTGAAATTACTAATTTCGAACCATTTAGTTTTAAGAATGAAATTAATAAGATTCACAGAAACATTAGTGAATAATGAAACAACATCTAAGGAAATTAGAATAAAATTATTAATTTAATATTCTTAATCTTATTTCTTAAATCCCAGCTATCTTTAATAAATCCAGATCGATTAGTGTTAATTGAAAATAATATAGAACTATAATAAGAAGCTAATTTATATGTGGGAGAATGAATGGTGGAAACAATAATTCTAAGAGGAATATCAATTTTGTGAATTTTGGGTAAACCGTAAGCTCTGGGTATTAAAGAATTATAAGTATGTAAAAATTTTGCTGAATTATCACCAATATAATTTAGTTTCTTCCATTTAGTAATTAATTTGTTAACTAATCCTTCCGTGGTAGCAGTATACTCACAAGTTCATTTTATAATATGTATTGGTATCAGACTATAATTTTAAAAATCTAAATGTGAATAATAATAATAGGGGAAGTCGGGGCGAAGCGACGAGGATTTTTCCGTGTATCATATGTCTCCTTGAATTTCGTATTTAGGGTGATGCAAAGTATCATTTGATAGGTAATTTTATAGTCAATATTTACATGCATGTTACTTACGGTATATGTTTTACAGATGGTCAGCTATGAAGTCCTTATTTTTAGAGGTCTCTAAGAAGACTACCATAAAATTAAGTGCAAGTCATAATCTTTTAAGTTATCCTATTATTTGTTTTGATAAATATAAAATTTCAACGTTGGTGGAATGAACCTCTTCAGATATATCCAAGTTACCAGCAGCAGTAAAAAAAGAAATTGCGTCTTCGGAAGCTTTGTATCAGGAAGCGTATTATATCAGGATCACATATTTTAACCCATTAACGTCAAGAAGGACACTTTTTCACTTAAATTTCAATAAAAAATTTCATATGAAAATCCAACCTCAAATAAATTGAAAGGTACATGTTTCGCTATTTTCGAGGTCGCTCTTTTCAGTGCTTTTGTCAAAATTGAGCTATCTTAATTAGATAATTAAATATGGCGATTTAAATTTCAAAATAACGCGAAAAATCGAGTGTTCTTTTTTATAAAACATTTTTTTCTCATCGAAAGAATATTTGTCGTCAGAAAATTTCTTCATTAAACGTGGACCCAATAGTTATAGTATTAAGATAAATTTTTTTAATATTCAAAAACTAACATGGTGATCACAAAATGACGACTCCAATGACAAATGTCTAATTAAAACTTAACAATAGTTTTTCTTGAAAACTATAGACTTCAGAAAAAATTTTCTAAGAATAAATACGTTTTAGAATGAGTCAAAAAATCCTCTCAAATTTTTTTAGAATGTATTGTTACAATTTTTTGTTTTTCAAATATTCGAAAAATCGAAATTTTTAAAAAAGACGTCCAAAAAATCGGAAAAAATGTGAGAGTATTCTTTGACCAATTCGAAGGCATTTTTGTTCTACGGAAATTTTTTCTTAAGTCTACAGTTTTCAAGAAAAAAAATTATTAAACTTTTCTAGATTTCAAGACTAGTAATTTTTTTTCTTGAAAACTGTAGACTTTAGAAAAAATTCTCATTCTAAAACGTATTTATTCTAAGAAAATTTTTTCTGAAGTCTTATAGTTTTCAAGAAAAACTATTGTTAAGTTTTAATTAGAAATTTGTTATTGGAGTCGCCATTTTGTGATCACCATGTTAGTTTTTAAATATTTAAAAAATTTATCTCGATTCTGTAACTATTGGGTCCACGTTTAATGAAGAAATTTTCTGACGACAAATATTCTTTCGATGAGAAAAAAATGTTTTATAAAAAAGAACACTCGATTTTTCGCGTTATTTTGACATTTAAATCGACATATTTAATTTTCTAATTAAGATAGCTCAATTTTGATAACAGCATTGAAAAGAGCGACCTCGAAAATAGTAAGACATGTACCTTTCAATTTATTTGAAGTTGGATTTTCATATGAAATTCTTTATTGAAATTGAAGCGAAAAAAGTGTCCTACTTGACGTTAATGGGCTAACTTCGTCTTTAGTTCCTCAATGCATTCATCAATAGAGAATTCGAAATTAAAAAATAATCACGGAATAGAGACATCCGGGGAAAAATGTCACCCCTTCACCCTAAAGTATCATTTGGACTTCCAAGTACGATATCTCATTATAAACACACAAAAAAAGAACAATTAATGCTGTATATATAAGTAAAAACAATATATTTTTTTATACACGCGTCCGTAAAGTCTGATTTTACGGACTGATCTCTGCACTTTACGGACTAAAAACAGTCGTAAAAGTGCCTACTTTTGCGAACAGTGTATCAAAAAATAGTGTTCCCTCCTCGGCCGTAAAATTTTACGACCTAGGACCGAAAAGTACAATTTAGAATAAATATATAAAAAGTGATTATTATATTGCCAAAATGAAAATATTGACCAATCTGAGAACAAAGTACATGAAAATGACTTGAAAATTTTGTTTAAAAATTTCTCCCAAAGCTAGGTAAGAGGACAAAAAATGAAATAGCATGCCTCAAAATGTGAAAAATGGTGTAAACAAAGAAACCACATATGATATTTTACAATCAGTATGATCATAATGGAAATATATGAGATTCCTCACTTCGCCCAGTTTGCCACTTCGCCCCGCCTTCCCTTATAAATGTCATCGATAATGTAAATTTAAAAAAAATTTTTTTTTTACATTTTGTAATATTATAGGGGAGAAGTGGCGGTTGTGGGCACACTTTCGTTTTAAGTCATAACTTGTGCACGGGTAGATATATTATATGAACATATGCATATGTATAGAGAGCTACAGACCTTAGGTAACTAGTGATGTCGAAAAAAATTGATATCGTCGATTAAAAAAATTTTATTAACAATTTAGTGAAGTGGTCATTTTTGGGAACAAAATTTTTTTGGGTCGGTTGTGGGCACCCTTCAAAAATCGGCTAAAAATGTGCAAACATGAAGTAAATCACCGCAGATGTGGAAAAAAATATAAATTTCTTTATGTCTAGCCATCGATTTGAAAGGCTGCTTTTCCACTGAACACCTCTTAATGGCTTGAATCAAAGCATTAAAATTATCATCATCAGATGATTTTATTGATTTCTTCTTCGTCGACATCTGTAATAACATCGAAAAATACATAAAAACACCATTAACAGTTGTGAAAAATTAATTACGTTTACATCACAGACGATATTTAACGATCTAAAAAAAAGGGGGTGCCCACAACCGACCCAATTTGGGTGTCCACAACCGACTTTAACAACCATATTGACACGTCATGAATACAACAGCGGTTGTAAACATTTTGGTGACGTTCGGTTTTGAATCACAAAATATGATCAATTTACTGCGTACATACATGTATTGCACTGAAGTTCTCGATTGATTCAGTTCGATTTATGGCACTTTTAAAAATATTAAATAATAAATCTATGCCGATTTACACAAATAAAAACAGTTATTTGTTTCCAGCAAAGCACAGATGCGTTTCTTCGCTGTGGTTTTCGCAATAAAAGTACGTGCGGCTACAGCAGACACTTAACATTAGTTAGATTTGGCTCATTTGCTTTTTTCACAAAGTTACGCCAGGGTGCCCATAACCGCCCCATGCCCACAACTACTACTTTTCCCCTAGTTTTCTGAAGAGGATAAAAAATAAACAGATCGAAACGTTATTTTGAATTTTTTTTTTCTAACATGATTTAATTATATCCGTTTTTCCAAGAAGAATATATTTTGTACAAAATAATTATTATAGTTTTGAATAATATTCTTACTAGTAAGGAAATTTGTCTATATAATACTACATTTCAATAAAAGTCTACGACAAATCTGCATTTTACGCTTATTTGAAAGCAGATAGTTTGGACATTTTTCTATACTGATAAAAACATTTGAATGAAAGATAGGTTTTTAATTGATA
The DNA here is from genome assembly GCA_030407085.1 of Trichopria drosophilae. Lineage (NCBI taxonomy): Eukaryota > Metazoa > Arthropoda > Insecta > Hymenoptera > Diapriidae > Trichopria > Trichopria drosophilae. Next base: position 187,392,223 of record CM059583.1, on the reverse strand, counting down.
ACAAACGAAATTGTAGTATTTGACATAATATATTTGTTAAGTACACTGATAAAAGTATTTGCTTGATTCAAAGAAGGCTTCTTAACAGTTAACAAATGAAATTGTGGTATTTGGAGAAATTAATATTTGTTAAATGTTAATAAGCCATTTATTGAGACCCTTTAAGGCCTTCATTGAGGAATTTTTGTAATGTAATTGATTTAAGTAAATTTAGCTAATTTGAGATGGTATTATTGCCCGCATATAAAGAATTTAAAAAATAGATATACAATAAGAGTCTATGAAAAATTCTGTGCCGTTTTCATAACCAATATGTGTTAGAGTTATAAAGCAAGTTGTTGAGTGATTCAAATAAAGACGATGCATTCATTCTTTTTCAATTTGTAATAGTTCAACTCTGAGAGAGCCTGGTAACAACTCAACCACGGTCGATTTTCCGTCATGTATACTAAATGGCCACTCTTAAAATCTTAAGCGCTGACCATGAAGAGAGTCTTCAAGTATCTACGATGACATTTCTTTTTATTTACTAGTACAAGATCTCTTAGCATCCACTTATGTTTTAAATGAACCTGAATGAATGCTCATAGATTTAAAAATATCTCCTAGCATAAAAATGTTATTATCTATTATCTATAGAGCTCCCACTTCATCTTGCTTTACCAAATTTGAATATTCGCTAATGAGATACAGTCATGCATATAAGGACATAAGATAACATAATATAATATTTAGATATCTAACTGTAGATATGAATAAAAATAATTCGGCCACATCACATCTTTGTCAACTTGCCATAAACAATGGTCTTTCCATAATTTCAATTACTTCGACTCACCATAGTCATATTTGAGATACATGGATTGAACGTTGCCTTGTGCTTGATTCTACAAAAGTGGCTAATTACGACCAAATGGCTGCCTCCTTTATTAATGGCCACGATATAATATACATTTTAATGCAGTATGAAGGTTCGGATTGAAGCTAAGGGGATGCTCACTTGCAGGAACTACAACCAAACTAATATGATTAATCTGCTTGCAGATCTCGATACCTTGGAATGGACCACTTGTCTATCTCTTTCTGATATTAATGAATCGTGCAATTTTCTAAGCCCCACATTATAGTCTATACTCGATGTTCATGTGCCTTTGCATTCTTTCTGACCTAAAGTGCCATCTGCCCCGTGGATTACATTGTAATTTTTTTTGTTATTTTTGATTATTATCATAGATTACACTATGGAACTTTAAAGTATGCGTGCTTACTATAACTCTTTGATTTCATTAGCTAAACGCACGCGTGATCCTCAGATCACACTAAAATTAGCATCGTAGCGAAATATCATAATTACTATGTAACTATGTTTATGGGAATAACAGAATCTAACCTATTTACGTAGTTATTTTTATGTTGTAAACCTAAAAATGTTCAATAATTAAAAAAAAAATAAATTTTTTGTAGGAATTAATGTAGGGAACCATAACTTAAACACGTGTTAAAAGCAGTAGGAAAAACACAATGAAGTACAAATATTATAGCCATTCAAAAATATTGCACTTTCGAAGAAAGTTTTTAAGGCATACATAGGCTGGAAATCTTATTTCAATGAAAAAGTTTATAATATAAAATGATTATATAAAATTTGAAAAATCAAAAAAATTAAAAGTTATTTCAACAAACAAATATTGGAATTACTAATAATCGGCGTAAAAAAATGATATTTTATATGTAAAAACCGCAACATTGTCCCTTAAAGTTAGACAATTTTGTTAAATTTACTGATAAATTCTGTAATATTAACACACTGTTGACATAGTTCCAACCAATTTCTGTAAGTATTTAAAAACATCGAAACGAGCTAAAATATGGAATTGTTAAAATGTACGAATAAATTTTTCCTGTTTAAATATTTTGTAGCCCTGAAAAGGGCCGATTGTGATGTTCTGATTGTAAAGTTATCCAGTACTACTGGATAACGTGGACTGGAAATGGTTTTTTAATTATTTCTTCCTCCGTAACTTCAACCTTCTTAGAAGCTTCTTTAGGAGCTTCTTTCGAGGGTTCGGTTTTGTTCAAAGTATTCTTCTCCATGGTTGCAGTGTTAATGTCATTTCTGAAACTAACCGCTCTTTTATATCCAATTTGAGTTCAACGCCGCAAAGTTAACCGTCATTTTACCCCCACTCCTCGAACGTACAGAAATTTAAAATGTCTATACCCGAAGAGAAAGTCGAATACGTGGTCTATCTCTCTATCTGAGGTTCAAAACCCGTATAACGAATTTAATCTTTTTTTGCATTTTAATGAAATAATCATTATTAAAAATTGTAAAAAATAATAAATTCTTCTTATCCGTCATAGGTTTACTAAGTGAAAATTAAAATTTTGTAGAAAATATATTCTTCTTGGAAAAACGCATATAATTAAACCGTGGTAGAAAAAAAAACAATTAAAAAATTAAAAATAATGTTTCGACCTGTTTATTTTTGGTCCTCTTCAGAAAACTATATTACAAAATTTTGTACAAAAAATTTTTGTTTAAATTTACATTATCGATGGTAATTATAATATTATTATTCACATTTAGGTTTTTTAAATTATAGTCAACCAGAAGTCAGGTGTAAAAAGTATAAATTAGGAGAATTATCCTCCTTACCTTAGAAAGTGGTAAAATGTTTGAATCACTTGAAAACAATTTTGAATTGAACATTAATGAGAAATAATCATCAGGTAGTAATGATTTTTCTAATCGTATATTAACTGTATTATTATTAAGTTTTATAAAATAATTTTCAATATGTTTTCTTTTAATTTGATTATGTTCGGTAGATAAAATTTTTATATTTTCGTAATCGAAGTCATGTCCAGTATTAATTCTATGAATAGTCAATGATGTAAATTTAGTTTCATCTCCAAAAATAATTTTTGTATGTTCATGAATTCTTTTTTTTTTGTAATCTACCTGTTTGTCCTATATATAAGCATTCACAATGTTTCCATTTGATCTCGTATACTACATCTTTTAAATTAATTTTATTGAATTTATCTTTAAAATGTTTTATTCCTCCGATATTAACGTTATAAGGTTTGCTTAATATTCTAATGTTCTTTTTAATATCATCAGAGATGCCTTTGATGTAAGGAAGGCTAGTAGTTTTTATGTAATTATTATCACAATTATTTTTTTCCTAAAGTATTATAAGATTTATATACACGTTTTCTAATTCAATCCTTAATAATATAATTAGGATAACCATTATCAATAAGAAATTGTTTAGCAATTTTGATGTTCTTTTTTCTGAATTTAGTGTCGCATAATAGAATAGCTCTATCAATAATTCCGTAGGCAGTACCTAATTTATACCATAGAGGATGGTATGACAAAAAATTTAAATATCTGATTGATTTTAACGAAACAAATTTTGTTCTCGTTTATAAACGCAATCAATTGCATTTTTGTATAAATACTCTACATTCATTAATAGTTAATAACTGATCCTTTATATTTGTTTTTATCTTATTTATTTTGATCCATAACAAATATGTATTGAATTAAGATGAAAATTTTGCATTTTTCGACAGGATAACCTCTAATTTGCGATTTCAGTTACTCCATGTAAAGTAAAATAAAATATTTTACGCAATCATTTAAAACTAAGCGCTAAACGAAGTCCTTGAACAAGTGGTATTTTTCTTTCTTACTGGGGACTCAGTTGAGCGAATCAAAAATATTATTATCACCCAATCTGAATTGCATTAAGTGTAGATGCAGTTGATTCAACTAAATATTATGACATACATATTTGTTTGTTTACATATTTACATACATAACAGAATATACAATAGTTGAGGAAGAGTCATAAACATCCTAAGCTTCTTTCGTTTGTTTCCAAGGAACATCATTTTAAAATAGTTATAAATTTAGTCATTCAAATTACTGCTAGCTCGGCTGTTCCCTTTATCGCTTGTGTAGCAAAACGGGATGAAATAAAAACTCCGGAGGTGTTGGGTTTTCTAAAAACTGGATATTCATTTCCCCAGAACTATTTACTGCGTGATTGGCGACGATATTAACCTCTTCAGCGGATGCCAATTTTACAAGCTGTCCATTCACTCTCGGCTGATGATATATTAAATAAAAACACAAGGAAATCACCCTTGCTTACAATGCTAACACAAATTTCGTCGCTAGGAACGCCCCATTTCGAATGATAGAAATTTGCTTTATCAACAAGTATTTGATTTTTGTTTTGCATAAAAAGTCCCACCTTACGAATCTCTAAACTTCTTGTTCACGCAAAGGCCATCCCTGACCAAGATTCGAAGCGCGACTTCGAATCCACGTACTCGGAACCAAAGAAGTCATTTAGAAGTGAGACAATAGCCACATAAAGCGTCATGCTGTAATTAACATACATTAGATTTATACATTACATTTCACGAATTGCCTTTAAATTATTTTTACAACATTTTACACAGCTTAATTCATATCGTCGCCAGTTTACGACCTTTACAAATATACACCCATTAGGTCCCCGTCCACAAATTTGGTATCCCCATTTGAGTGTGCAATTGCGTAGGAAAAAAACGACAGGTTATAGAAAAAACCTACGTTCAATTGATCATTCGTTAGTAATGAGTTCTATAACAATTCGGTAGTTTAGAAGGACATGTTTTTTGAGAAAATAAGTATCGTTGTTTGCTTGTCATTTGAATAGTCTTTTCGCCGTACTTTTTTTCTGCTGTAATTGTATACCACACTTTAAAATTTCTGTATTCATCTAAGTTTGGCCTGAATGCGTTTTTCAATATTTTCAGGAGTGTCTTGCGAGTTAAGGGCATTTTTTAGTTTGCTGTTTGTGATGATGGCTTGAAATTTCCACGGAGGGTATATTGCTATTCTGACGTTTAGGATATTTCAATTTTGATTCGCTATAAACTCTGATTTTGAAACTTTAATTACAAATGAAACTGCTGAAGAGGATGTTTCATTGCGTAAAATCTGAGTTGGATTAAGTGCAAATGCAGTTGATGCTAATATCTAACCATGAGATTTGTTCACTATTACCAAACCTCGATAAATATAATCAACTATTTTTCTCAGTGTGTAAAAAGTATTCGTCGACATAGCTTATATAGTTTTACTTCAACAACCAAAAAGGTGTAAAAATGTATTTCCGTTATGCCGACGCAGGATGCTTCTTAACTTTTTGTCCTTGCAAGTATTATCATTCCACGTACAACAGCGAAAGCATGGTCAATTTTTGAAAGATAGAATTTTCGACAATAAAACAAAACGTCTGAAATTGTATAGTACCTCAGATAAATTCGCCCATTTCACATAACCTACCAATTGCCTCACTTCAACAATAATGGCAATATTTAATTATAACAATATCAACAGAATAATTGTAATATTGCATAACCGTATTTTACACCATTTTGCAGAGACATCATAAATTTATTAACATCAATAATTTCTACAAGATCCTTTTGCTTTATAATAAATGCCATAATACTTCTATCCACAATTTATATAATAGTTGTTCATTTTCAAAAAACTCATAGAAAACTGTTTCTTGTTCAATAATTACAAACAGCATTATAATAAGTAAGTAAAGCAAAATATAAAAAGCATTATTCATGTACAGAACTTAACTTTTCAGATTGTCTGACGAAGAAGAAATCTTTCTTTACGAATTTCAATATCTTAATTGCTTTCACTCTTAGAGTTATTCCTAATGACAAAGTTTAAAGAATTCTTTTTTTAATTATGTATGAAATGTGTAACTTCTAAGGAAGGCTCTAAATCAATAAATATGTTGAAAAAGTTATCAAGTTTAGGGCCGTGTGGAAATGTAAAATGAAAAATGAAAACATTAATGTTTCCTGAAATAAATGTAGTATCTAACCGTAACTTGTAAACCGGTGTGCAATGAAAAACATGAAAATATGGAGGATGACATCAAAGAAATACTCACTTTGATGTCAAAAATGAAATGGCTCTTCGCACAAACCGTTTGTATTAAATCGTTCCCCTACTTGTAATAGAATTAAAAATCGGCTGCAAAGATGAATTGTTCTCGTTAAAACATTTTGTGGCCCTGAAAAGGGCCGATTTATAAGAGAATAGTTGAATCTACTTGGCAGTGGTGTATTTGGTGACTGCCTTGGTGCCTTCGCTAACGGCGTGCTTGGCAAGCTCACCAGGAAGGATCAGCCTGACAGCAGTTTGGATTTCCCGAGAAGACATAGTAGACTTCTTGTTGGACTGAATTAAACGTGAAGCTTCAGTAGCAATGCGTTCAAAAATATCATTAACGAAGCTGTTCATGATGCTCATAGCCTTGCTGGAAACTCCAGTGTCGGGATGGACTTGTTTCATGACCTTGTAGATGTAGATGCCAAAACTTTCTTTCCTCTTCCTGTGCTTCTTCTTCTTGTCGCTTTTAACGATATTCTTTTGGGCCTTGCCAGACTTCATCATTTTTCCAGACGTTTTCGGAGGAGCCATTTTGAGTTCTAAGTGATGCTAACGAAGGAAATTCGTAGAGTGACCGGTGGAAAAGTGAAAGCTCTTTTATACCCTAAATGAGTTCTTTGCCGCAGTACGATCGACCTTCGTGCGCATCCTATTGACGCAGACAACACGTGCGGCACCGCGCACACTTTTTGTATAAAAAAGCTTTCCCAGTAGACAAAGCTCATTTACCGACTACCTTCGGAAGCATCAACAGTTCTTACAATGGCGCCATCCAAAACTTCAGGAAAAATCATGAAATCTTCTGGAAAGGCACAGAAAAATATCGTCAAGGGTGACAAAAAGAAGAAACACAGGAGGAGGAAGGAAAGCTACGCAATGTACATCTACAAGGTGATGAAACAAGTTCATCCTGATACTGGAGTTTCCAGCAAAGCCATGAGCATCATGAACAGCTTTGTCAATGATATTTTTGAACGTATTGCTGGTGAAGCTTCTCGCTTAACCAATGCCAACAAGAAGTCCACCATCACTTCTCGGGAAATCCAAACTGCTGTAAGGCTAATACTTCCTGGTGAACTCGCCAAGCACGCTGTTAGCGAAGGCACGAAGGCGGTTACTAAATACACCACCTCCACCAAGTAAATTCAAAGGATCTCTACAACAATCGGCCCTTTTCAGGGCCACAACTTACTTTAACTGGAACCATTCATTTTTAACATTCTATACATATTTATTTACAGGGCCACAACATATTTTAATAAGAACTATAACCATATATCTAGTTTAATGCCGTTATGAATCGGTTTTATTTGATTCTATAATAAACAATGACACGATAAAATAACAATGTCCAGTAATTATGATTATGGTGAGATAAGTTAAGTAAACACCAGATAAAAACTGATGGGTTACTATTCGTCACTATTCGATTCGTTACTATTTATTATTATGCAATAATATAATCTGGTTCATGTTAACTAATGAAACCTAATTACATTAATGTCTATTAATTTATTTATGTTATGTCATTGGTAAGCATTAAAGAATTATCAGCAATTTGTATTGAACATCATACGAAACTTTTTATTTTAGCTATCGTTCAGTCATTTTTTATGGATAAGTTACGTAAACTTATATCGATGATTAATAGAATTTATCAAACTTTATATTTTCAACTTCGGAACATTTGAGCGTATAAAATATTTTTTCATGTACAACATTATCTCTTATCCATAGAAAGAAACTCAATAGCATTTTTAACTCATTAACACCCAAATTGCAACGTCGATGCCGTAAAACATTGTAAAGATAGACAAAAACTTAAAAAGAATTTTATTGGTGATTTTCAAGGGTGCTGTTTCGAATAGCTTATTTTTAGTTAAAATTATCGATAAAACTAAATTTTCATTACTGTTGGCGAGATTTACAGATGATATGAATATTTTTGTGTTCGATGAATTTAAATTTATTTTGAATTTCGTAATTCTGATAATATTTGAGTGAGTGAACCGGAAAAGTTGAAGTCAACCAGACGTAAGGAAAAAATTGCTTTAAAAATGTTTAAATACATTGTTGATGTAAATTGTTTAAATAAAGTATAATTGCAAAGCTGATGTTCTTATAAATCATAAACACTCTACCAATATTTATTTCATTTGTATAAATACTGTAGAATCCACGTAAGAATAAATTGTGAATTTTGCCAAAAAATGCCATCTGTGTTGGATATTCTATGTAAAAATAACCAAAATCTAATGTCGTATCTTTTAACTACAAACATTTTGTGCACTTTTTTCCTATTTTCACGTTGCTAAAAAGCCCGTTCTCGTATAGAAAATTTGATATTTAAAAAAGATCACTGTGAAATGTGTTAAAAACGTTTTTTAAAATAGATTCTCCAAAAGTAATACGAATCTAGTTTTTTCGCCAATTTTAACCACGTAATTAGAAAGAGCAGCTTTGAAAATATTCGACATGATTCTTTTCAATTTGTTGTCCATCTTCTTTGCAATGTTTTACGGCATGAAAGTTGCAACATGCATTAACGTTAAACGAGTTAAATAATATTAATGCAACTTTACTATGTGCTTAATTATGTTAGTACTTCGGTAACTGCAAAGAGTAGATATAATTAACTATTGCAAGAACTTAAATGCACAGAAAAAAATAATTAGTAGGTTCTATCTAGAACTTCGGTAAAATTTACCGAACAAGTTGAGTAACCATTGTCAATAAAAATAATTAAAAGAACAATCCTAATTTTCTGCAGTTTTCTGCAGCGGTGAATTTTACTTAACTAAGTTCAGCAAATTCTACTTATGATTTTTTTCCGTGTGTCTGTACTATTAGATAAAGTACGATACTGATTAATTTGTCTTATAGACATTAAAATACATCTGATGAAATATAAATTTTTTATTCCTATAACAGTTTACAGACGAAAAATTGAACTTTACAAATCGCAGCCTCTAAAGGCAAAAGAGCTAAAAATTGTGTCTATAAATAGCCGACTTTACTGGCAGCTAAGAAGAACATTTAATTGTTTGTTAACCTTAAGCTGTTAATGAGTTTTGAGTAATTTTGATCTGTAAAGGCAAATATATTTGAAAGAATGTAATAGAATATAATAGAATATCCAAGACAGCGGCTTTATTTACAGCAAATATTTTTCATATCGTTTCTGCATGATACAGAAACAGAGAACATGAAATTTAAAAAAAAAAGTTTATTTTAGTAAATTGGACATTTGACTTATTATTAATTATGAAAAATGTACAATGCTGTTTGTAGTACTAATGATGACTAAATATGATATCTTTATGTAATTTAGTTCTGTAACAGAGTTTAAAAATCTTCTGAATTATACGGACAACCTTCTCAAAGAATAACAAAAATTGACAATATATTGTTTTTATATTGTAAAATATATACGTTGTTTGAAATAATTACTAATAAGTAGTAAGAAATTATACAACTTAAGTTATGAACAAAAAGCGCATACAAAAAGTAAAATAGTTTTAGCTAGCAACTTTCTGAAATTACAAATGAAATTACAAACCTTATTGTTTACTAATTTTGTGCTTACAACTTTTACGTAGTTTCTGCCAATAATCTTTTTTTGTTCACGTAGAAGTGAAATGTGAATATAATTAAAAAACGTCCAATTTTCTAAAAATATACAACTTTTTCTAAAGGAAAATTCACTTGAAAAATCATCAAAACTGCTTCCGTCTTACAACAAATATTTAATTTTTACCTTATGTGTCTAAAAACCCTTGGAGAACACTTCTGCCGGTGTCTGCGCCCAAACATGTTTTACAATCAAGATAGACAGTAATAAAATCTTCTTAAATATCAGTTATAGTTGAATTGTTTTAACTTAAATATTTTATTAAACTAGAATTACTAAACAATACAATTGTCTTATAATGCAAGGCAGTTGTAAAAAAAAGTAAACTGTAGAGAGCAGAAAAGAATATTTGTAAATATTACGTTATGAGATATTACGCACTGCAGACAATTTTATTTTTCAAATGCTATGCTGAAAGTTCTCGTTTTTCCAACCGAAAAGTGTACGGAACATTATCAAAACAAAAATGTAATAAGTAGAGAAAAGTGTGAAAAGATTCAATTTTTTCCGAGTTTCATAGATTAATGATCTATAACAATATAATTGTTAATGAACTTTCAACAAGTACTTGAAAAAATAATATGCGATACTCGGGAAATCGCTTGCGAATTCGCCATATTGCTATTCAAGGGCCTTAAATAGTCTAACATAGTCTAAGACCCCTGAGTGTCTGCAACCAACCTTACCCAGGTACCTACATTTGTGTGTGTAATGGCGCACAGAGGTCAATTTTTCAAGTTCTCGATATTTTTTCTGACAAAAATCGTTGCGGGATGTCAAATTTCAACCAAACGGGACAAATTTTTTTTTTCAAATTACTTATAATAGATTGCACATTAATGGGTCACTGCCAAAATTTCGAAATCGGACGGCATATGTTCATTAATTCATATAAACACCTAATATGAACAATTCCATAAACAATTAGCGATTTTCACAATTTGATTTCTATTTTTTTTTATTTTTTCTATGCGATAACACTAATCTAGGTTTCCGGGGTGGCTGATTATGAATTTGATAACCGATTTTGAAAATTGAAAATGGCTGATCCACTATGGCGGAAGTTTTTTGAAAAATTAAAGGAAATCGCTTCAAGCTCATTACTCGGGGGTTTTCGAGGTCGCTAATCACGTATGCCGTCCGATTTCGAAATATGGGCAGTGATCCATCAATGTGCAATCTATTACGAGTATTTTAAACAAAAATTTGTCCCGTTTAGTTGAGATTTGACCTCCCGCAAGTATTTTTGTCAGAAAAAATATCGAGAACTTTAAAATTGACCTCTGTGTGGCGTCGGGAAACTTGCAGAAAACCCCACGCCGTAGAACCCTAATTATACAAATATATATAATATATATAATCAGTACCAGATAGCCAGATGTAAAATTCGCTCTATCTGTCACAAATTTGTTCAATTCTTGTTAAAATTTTAGGATTAATTTTGTGTGAAAAGTAATAGGAGAACCTAGATTAAAATATTAAATTCCTTCAGTTATATTCGTGACGCTAATCGTAAAAATTACAATTCATTATTAAAAATTTATTTTCTCAATCAGCTGTTTCAAAAGTGTACCATAATTATATTTAAATAGACCAAAGTCTATATTTAGTTCAAATACACAATTCACACGGTTATAATTTGTTTAACTAATCGTTTACTATGTTAACGGATAATACACAAGCAAATCTGTTTACAATTTTTGATCCGCCGCATTTTGATTTTAAAACCTGCCGGCACATTTGTGCTAACAATTCTAAATACTGTACTTTTCATTATTTTTGACCATAGGTGTAAGTCAGAACTAAGAGATTCATCAGTACTATCAGAATAATGAGAAGCAGCACTAGAAGAATCACATTCCATCTTTTTATTTATTTATGTAATGTATTTTTTTTTATTAACAGTATTTATAGTCGCTGTATATAACTTCTAAGGTTTTATGCGACTACTGTTTTTTTACATAGTTTACAATAGATCCATAAATACTTATAAGTATTGTTTACATTAGATTGTACATTGCTATTGATTTGATAAATTTGTATCGTATTTCTGCATCCTTATTGGGTATTCAACATGTCATTGAAGTTTGTTGAGAGATTCGCGGAGATTCATTCTTGTCGGAAGTGGTCACACTCCACTAGGATGTGATATACTGAGAGGTATGAATTGCATTTGGGACAGGTTATATGGAGGTCCCTTAGAAAAAATAAGAATGTGTGAGACTATGTGATATACTTTTGGAGAAAGTATGGGCGAAACTACTGGTCAGTATGCTGCATAGTCAATCCCAGTGTCTTGTCCAATGACACCCCAGAGTTTTGGACAAAGTCTTGGAGAGGCTTGGTATGAAAACCGAAGAAAAACTTACAAATACGTATACTATGAGGAAATATTTTGGGAGATAGTACGGAATAAATTATTAGGCAGTGTGTAAAATAGTATCAACCAAGGTTTCGCTCAGTGAGAGCCCATACTATCGCACACAACTTGGAAATCCTGCAGTAAACATTTACAATTAATTTTTGCAAAACTTCCCAGAGACGTCTAGGCCGTATCTCGATTAAAGAAGCAGAAGACCATCTCCCTCAAAAAATTGAGGTAAGATAATGAACAAACAACCCGAAAGAACATCCGACAAATTTCAAGTCTACTGAAACGTTCATCAAAATGATAAATAAAAACCAAACACCATCGTCGACATCAACGAAGAAGATGGCGAATTTGAAACTACTATCCTTCCATAGTTCCTAAGTCGTTGTTATATGTTGATAGCACAAAACAGTATATTATGCTACAAGTGCATAAAGTGTATGCTTTTGCTACTAGTGCGCAAAGTGTATGCTTTTGCTACTAGTGCGTAAAGTGTATGCTTTTTCTGGCATCACGAAAATTACGGGCATGAGTGTTTCACGATTAGACTAGCGTATAAAACTTTACACGCATGAATGACACGTTTTTTTTTAACAAGTTAAAGAAAGTTTTCACACTATTTTCATATGGACAACTGTACAAACATGGCATTTTTTAAAAAATGAATCGAGTTAAAAAATATCCAAAAATTAAATTCTGTGGTGGCAATTTCAGGGCAGACTTTAATTATTAAAAATGCATAATAATTGCTGGTTAATGTTAATAATACTATTTTTCGTATTTACTATCAGTATTACATTTTTTTTAGCAAAATGTATAGTACTTAGTTGTTACAAAATACAAATAGATGGGATCTGAGATGAACGATAATATGCAAGTCTATTTTTGAGATTTCTCTCCTATAATGTTAGACAGTCATTGCTTTAGTAAATATTTAATTACAAAAAAAATCTTATTAAATTTGACTACTTTTTAAATACTGCAAGTATTTCACTATGGATTTTTATTAAGTACACGGTCATAACAGTTTTGACCGTAAAGGAGTTCAAACAACTAAAAATATAGTTACAGGCATACCATTTCGAAAGTTGGATAATTTTAACAAATGATTACAGTTTAACTAACCAGTTTCCAAACAAAAAATTTTAACATTTTTAATTGATTTTTACTTGATTTTTAATTAATTTTTAACAGAACTACATTTTTAGTTGATTTAACTTCTTTACTACAACACTACAAGTAATTAAAAAGTAGTCAAATTTACTACAAATTTTCTGGATATTTTTTCAACCGAATTGTTTTAGTAGGGCGCTTCCTTTTTATCATATTAGTTTCTACCCGTTCGAGATTATTGTATAGTAGCGCAGGTCTTGCTTGATCTTCAATCATTCGTAATACTGGGTAAATATTTACGTAAATTAAACTGCTAATAATTAACTTAAATAAAGATAGTACAATTAGCAACATCAACAACTTTCCTTTCAACTTCCCACCGACTATATTTGAATTAGTCAGTTAGATTTTTTCATTGTACATATATTATCAGCCCGAAATAGTAGAACACGATTTAACTGACAAAACTGCAATACGTTAATTACAAGATCAACAAAGATATTAAACTTAAAACGTATCACTTCAATGAATCACAAACGAAAGACACCCTTGAGTCAGTGCACTTATAAATCAAGGACGCGCACGCGTTAAAGACTTTCTTGCTAAATTACTAACAGTCTCAATTCTCTGTCAGAATGGAACGGATTATAAAATCCTGACAGACAGGGTTTACATTATATTAGTGATTTATTTTTTAAAATTCGTTTCTAATCTCTTGGGCAAATTATATCGTTAAAATGTCATGGATTCCCGCAAATGTTTCTTCGCTATGTCCTTCCATGAGCACTGTAAGCACCTGTCAACCGGCAGTGGCATTACTTTTGACGTTCTTGGTTCAACATTTTGGAAAAAGTGCAGAAAATTTCAACCAAAAAACTACTTTTCATAACGATGCAGACAAATCGAAGAAAACCGAATCTACAATGGAATTTGACTTTATTGTCATTGGAGCTGGATCAGCAGGTTGTGTCGTAGCTAACCGACTTAGTGAAAATCGAAAATGGAAGGTAAAATATTCCTAAATTACAGACGTAAATGAATTATAAAACAAATAACTTGAAATTATTTTATAATTGAATGATTTTAAGGTCTTATTATTAGAGGCTGGAATTGCAGAACCTCTTATAACCAGTGTTCCATCGTTCATATTTCCACTGTTCGGTAGTAACATCGACTGGTCATACACAACTGAACCAAGTAAACAATATTGTAGATCAAGTGGTGGAAGGTGCTCATGGCCCCGTGGAAAGGTACACATTATAATAATAATAATAATAATTAATTAAGGTAAAAGTTGACAAATTTCTGGGAGAGAGCCCTATAGGATGAATAACGCAAAGTATAAGTCTACAGTGACCTAAAGTTTCGAGCAGTATGGCAAACATAAAGTATAAAATATAAGAAAAGAATTAATAAATAAAAATACAAATCTTAAAAAAATGTAGAGTACTTAAAAATATATATAAAAAATAACAAAGTTAAAAATCGCAATTTGGATAATGAGCAAATAAGAAGCATTGTAAATTACCTTTAGTCCCAACAAAATGTAATTACCTTTGTACATTTGTTTTCTTTCTTTACGGTAAATTCTAGAGATTTTTTGATGCATGTCGAATTGATAACTATATTCGTAATAAAAAAGCTACTGGATGTCCAGAAGTAAGGAATACTCGGTTTCAGTTGTACATTTCTGTGTAAGATTCTTTTAGAGCATTTGGATTATTTTTGAACATTTGTACCTCATTTTCTTGCATTAAAATTGAATTGTTAATTGAATCGGTCCATGCAAAAAGGGCACTAAGTCCATATAGATAATTGTTGGGAAAACGCAAAAAACTGATTTACTTTTCTTGCAGAAAGAAAAATAAAAATATTATTTAATAGAAATGTTGCTTTTATGCACTTACAATAGTACAAATATCGTTCTATGCTTAATGTTAAAGCGGATTTTTAATAATTATAGAAAATAGCAGTGGACTTGGGTACCTTTTTGCATGAATCACGAGTAAGATGAAAAAAAAAGTAATAATTTTTTAACACAGCTAACTAATGTATTTGCAAAAGTATAATACAATATATAATTACATTTTGCGGTGTATTAAGAACTAAATTCATCATGTTTTTCATCAGTAACAGTAGGCCATTCTATCAGGGAATTGTAGAAACCTAGATATAATATGAAATACGCACGAACAGTAAGAGACCAGCCTTAAATTATAATTCCGAAAGATTATTGTTATTTGTAAATACAGTAAGTATGTGTGTAATAATCAGTAAACAAATCTCTCTTAATACGAATAAGTTTGAATTATTCATATTTAATATTTCAATACTAAACATTGTGGTAACTAGATTTTCGAATATGTTAACATAACTATATTACCAATATGGATAGTATACAAAACTGGTACTGTATTTGTTGTTCACCAGTGTAGTTCTAAATATTATGTAATAGTATTAGATTACATATTTATATATTTATTATAGTATACAACTACAACGCGTATCCTACAATATATCTTACATGACAATTTATAGTGGTAAAATATACGACATGTATTTATTGGCACATATTTTACCACAATAAGTACCTAATATTAAATACTATCTTTGACTACATTTTTTTTTCAGTGTAAATAATACGCGATATAAAAAAATGTCACTTCCAGGACTTAGATCCCTTTTTGCATAAATTGGACATCAGGAAATGAAGATTAATAATTTAAATAAGTGCCAAATGATAGACCGGAGCCTAAAAAGTAAGAATTTTATCATTATCTCAATTTACCCAAAAATGGACTTAGTGCCATTAGTACATAAGATTTATAGACATATCCGCATGAAATTTATACCTTCAAAACTGAAAAGTATGTAATAAAATTTATTCACGTAAACAAGAAAATAAAGACATTCGGTATAACTGCACAAAAACTACGTCACCTCAAACAAAATCTGCGGGACATGTTTTCGATGTATTTTCACCTCCTGATTACGAATATGACAATAAAAATCGGCGGTCAGACATATCTGAGCCGCAATTTTGAAAAAACCACAGAAGATCGTGTTTTTTTAATATCAATGGATTTTGTTTCCCTCTAGCGATAATTTAATAAACTAATGTCTATTGTAAATATTTTGCGTTTCGTCCCGAGATCTCGTGATGGACTCTTCAGTAAGGCTAACACGAGAATCTCTGCCTTAGACGCAAAAATGGTTTTGTAAATAATTCGAAATTTTAATAAAACTAAACAATGAAGGAAATGTTTTGAATTATTTTCAGAAAATATGCGTAATTATTATGGTAACGGGATGTCGTTACACCGTACGCATATCTGTAATCACCAAAATATAAAATTAATACTTCGATGCGAAAGCATCTTATAAATTTTTCGACCGCTTGAAAATATAACTTTAATATTAGAATAATCTTGGTATATGTCGGTCAACTTACTAAGCAAAAATAAATTAAATTGATTTTAAGTGTCTACTCGGTTTTCGATGGAAAACACATTTGTCATATTAAATGTAAAAAGCCGGGATTTGTGTAATTATCGCCGACAAAATCTCTATTTAAAACGGGCTGTATAAGTATTTATAAAAATAATTAATATCAATGGATTTTGTTTTCCTCTAGCGATAATTTAATAAACTAATGTCTATTGTAAATATTTTGCGTTTCGTCCCGAGATCTCGTGATGGACTCTTCAGTAAGGCTAACACGAGAATCTCTGCCTTAGACGCAAAAATGGTTTTGTAAATAATTCGAAATTTTAATAAAACTAAACAATGAAGGAAATGTTTAGAATTATTTTCAGCAAATATGCGTAATTATTATGGTAACGGGATGTCGTTAGACCGTGAGAATGACCGTGGGTTTAATTATTGATAACGTTTGTCGGTTAGAGGTTAGGGTAGTATAAATAGGGGGGTCTGGGGGGGCAGAGCCCCCCATCACGCAAGCACTCCCTAGTTCCACGCATTGCTGATTGCGGGGACACGTAGTTCACGTGGGTTTAATTATTGATAACGTCTGTCGGTTAGAGTTTAGCTAGTATAAAAAGCAGGGTCGGGGAGCCAGAGCCCCCCCCGCACGCGAGCATTCCCTAGTTTCATGCATTGGTATTGTATTTTTATGTGTGCGTTTAACCTTCATCATTATATCAAGACATATCCCATATCAGCGGCGAGAATGACGCGCCGCGTTGCGGACATCAGTGAACTCATAATACTTGGAAGGAAATGCCTCTACTAAGTGTATTACGAGCTCAATGATCGCTATATTTAGAGCTTCTCTGTGCTAGTACGAAAAAAAATGTATCCAACCTTTTTTGTAGAGAATTTGATTCTCTACCTTTTTTATTGGAAAGATTTTTCCATCTGATGCGTATTTTTGGAACTAAATACAAAAAACTCTAAAAAAACACGATTTTCTGTGGTTTTTTCAAAATAGCGGCTTAGATATGTCTGACCGCCGATTTTTATTGTCATATTCGTAATCAGGAGGTGCAAATACGTCAAAAACATGTCCCGCAGATTTTTTTTGAGGTGACGTAGTTATTGTACAGTTTTACCAGACATTCCAATGCAATGGAACTATGCTCCCTTTTCCGAAAGGCCAATCCAGTTAATATTCTCGGATTGCATGTACAGCATATTTTTAATCATATACAAACCGTATGTGCGTATGATAGTTAATAAAATTTCAGCTTTAAGTATCAACGTAACTGCCCGAGTAAAAATTTAATATAGACTATAGAGTCATGATGCATCTACGCAGAATCTACTCCGTGAAATGTCCGTCCTGTGAAACAAATATGAATTTAATCTTTATCAAGATTTAATATGCACGATTGATTCATGGTGAATTCATGGTAAATCTACTGTACAAATTAGTGCTTAGTTTTACTTTAAAATTATGTATTTTATATTTGATATAGAAAATAATAGTAGAGACTTTTATTTTCGAACAAAAAATTAATTTAATATGCCAAAACCTAAATTGATAAACAGAGATATACATTGCACATACAAATGAAAAGACGAAGCAACGAAACTACTCAAAAACACGAGGAAACTGAAGGATATGGTGTTCCTGGACTGCTCCAAAACTACATCAAAATTATGACTTGATCCTAAAGAATACATACATAAATGCTGATAAAATACGAAAAATATTTTCCGTAAGAAATATCCTAGCAACGAAATATCATATGAACCAACTGAATAATTTCTGCTTGGAAAATATTAAAAAATTCTTACTACAGAAACAGAAACACGAGAAAACAAATTACAACATGTATGCTTATTTTTATTATAATGTCCAACGCGAAGTATTCTGTACCAATGCTCGATACAAACTGTCAAAAGTTCAGCACATGTTAAAAATCAACAACCTCCATAGCAACCACATTACCAAGGACTGTCATTGTATAATAAAAGAAGAGCTTTGTTTTTTTTTGCAGTTTGTGCCGAACCTAAATACGAAATACATTATGTATGCAGTGTTATTAATTAAAATAAAATTAATTTGATAAATTGATATCTGCTTTCACGTGTTCCCGTTTTTGTTTATAGCAAGAAGTTTTGAAAATTATTCTAAAAGAAATTATTCAGTTGGTTCCTGCAGGAGATTCGATTTTCTTGTATGAGTGATGACAGCTGCAGTTTTTAGAGTGATATGTCGTTGCTCCTTGGATATTTCATAAGCAAATACAAGTTTTAGTCTTTGTTTTTGTATTTGATGATATATTTTTTAGGTGGAGTACAAGTCGCCAAGTTCTACTGTCGCAGAAATGTACGAGCAGAGCAGCAGTACCATATCCTTAAGTTTTTCCATTGTTTTCTTTGTTTGTATGTAGATCTCCGTTTTTGTATTGAAATATAATACGAGGAAAAACTGTTGTATAAATGGTTTTGTTTTGTCCAAATATTACTTGTATATATTCTCTGTACTACTACTCTCTAAATATGAATCAGCGAAAACCGCTGCAAATCAGCGAATATACGCGCTGCTTCAGATTTAGAGAGTATAAAATGTAAAAATGAAAATATAAAATGCAAAAAATATCATTTCATGATAAAACCAAACACTAACATATTATAAAGTAGATTTACCGTGAATACATCATTGATCTATCATGCATATTACATTTTTTATAAAACTAAATCCATATTTGTTTCAAAGGACGGATTTTTCACGGAGTAGATTCTCCGTGAATCCATCATAGATCTATCGTTTATATTAAATTTTTACTCGGGTGGGTAAAAAATGGATCATTTTTCTAAGTACACTGCAAATTGAACATGAATATTCGGTATAACGCATGCGATTCATTTAAAAGTGTAAAATAAAGGTAAAGTTAATTTGCTAACTCCGAATAATAAGTTTGACCTCTCAAATTGTGGTAAATCATCTGTCAAAAGGTTGCAAAGTTGAATGAAGCGATATTATGGGAAATGGAGCTGTCAAAAAATTATTGGATGTCGTTAACCTCAATTGGCCTTTTTGCGATTTTCATTAAAATGCGATTTGCGGAGTTTCTACACTTGAGATGGCAGTAAATAAAATATTAAAACTCTTCCAAATATTTAAATTTTCAGTAAAATCCGTTTTGGAAAATTTATGCACTTTAGACGGCACTAAATAGAGCAAAACTAGCTTGCAAATATTCCAAACAATTGTTTGACACTGCTACACCCTTAAGGACCGACGAGCAATACAAAGCTGTAAAAAATGTGGGGAAACTTTGAGCCATAAACATTCAATTTTTAGATTCTTTTTTCAACATTTCAGTACCGATATATGATCCTCATCGCAAGGACTGTTGGATGAAGTGATGTAGTCGGAATTTGTTGCCTCTAAATTGCAAAACACAAACCTAAATGTTTCATGTCGAGTATAGAACTTGACAACTTGACAAAGGAATAACAAATTTTTACGTCAGACTGCCAGATTTCATTTTCTCTGTTATAAGCAACGAATGCTAACTACATGACTTCACACGGTAGTCTTTGTGATAAGGCTATTTCTGTAAAGAAATTCTGTAAAAAAGTTGTAAAAATTTAATTATTTATTTATAGTTTATTTATGGCTTATGGCGCAAATTTTCCTCGCTTTTTTGAAGTCCTCGGGACGCTCGAGGGCCCTCAAGTGTCAAGAAAACCTGATACATATCACTATTAGCAAAATCCGTTTTGCAAAATTTGTTTAACATTTGTCCAACAATAGTTTGGAATATTTGGTGTTTTATGTTTTATTTAGTGCCGTCTTAAGTGTATAAATCCTGCAAATGGCGTATTAATATACATTGAAAAAGGAACAATTGAGGTTAAGGGGGTTCTAAAGTGCTCCTCGGATAAGGTAGGAATTTTCACTAAAAACCGTAAATAAAAAATGACTGAATCTATTTCTCAAAATTTCGTCTCTGTAAGGGCAATTTTAATTGCTGTAGACGGTATCCTAGAAAATGCTAAGGAAATTAATTAAGAATTGACCGAGAATTTTCGGAAATAAATAAAAATCACTTATTTCCGAAAATTCTCGGTCAGTTCTCAATTAATATCTTTAGTATTATCTAGAAAACTGTTTATCGTACTTAGAATAGCCCTTACAAAGCCCGAATGTTAAAAATGTTATTCAGCTAACTTTTATTTACGTTTTTTAGTGATATTTCCTACCTTACCGACGGACCACTTTAGAAACCCTTTAACGGCATCTATAAGCATCGGTAATTTTTTTGTCCGCTCCATCTTCCATAATATCGTTTCACTGATCGTTGAAATGATTTTGGGAATGTTGGAAGACGGTATATCTTCAATTTAAAAAAAAATCATCGACTTCTAAAAAACTGCATTTGTAAGTATAAAACATCGGAAAAAAATAATTTTTTAAATTATACGGACAGAAAATTTTCTGTTGTGCAGTTAATTCCTCTTCCAATCAGCATATTTTGCGTACAAAAATGATAATTTGCATCATCTCTCGAACAAATTTTATTTTTTGTAAATTCGTAAACGACAATTATTTTTCTTTTTCAATGTTAATGCTAAGAAGATTTGCGATTTTACTACGTTTTTAGTGGTATCTGTCACTTTTTCACGCTTCCAATGATCTACTTTTGATGTCCACTTGGAGTCTGCTACGGTAGGATTTGACATTCCATTTTCTTTTATCATTTTTTATACTTTTTTTGTGTTTTTGAAATATTTGACACTTTTTATTCTTTTTTATAAATATTTTATAATTTTTTTCATAATGTACATACTATGTCGCAATTCACGAGCGTACTAATCAACTAATCGACATTTAGTTCACTTTCATATTTGTTGAATTTTCGGTCTTCGTTTACATTTTACGAGAGTGTCAAAACAACACTAGTAAGTGTTTGTCTTAGTTTAACACTTTAGTTTTTTTGACGCAACTATACTACTCTTTTTCTTACTGTGTATAAGACAAGTAGCAATCCTGTGAATAATTTTATTCCGAACATTTCAATTGTAAATTTCGAAATTTTGATGTCAGTGGTTCCAAAATCCTAAGAGTACTAAACACTGCGTGAATTTAAAAAAAATTGGCCGCCATATTGGATCGACCATTTTGAATTTTTATAATTTGACCTCAAATTTGAACTAAGTGTCCTCAAAAGCGTTTGTATATACAGTTTCATGAAGATTGATTATCATTACACCTATACCAGAAGTGCCACAGACATTCAGGCAGTCAAGAGGTTAAATGCCTTTTTAGCCATTCCGATACTATTTTCTCCGTCGAATTACTCAACTTTCTGTCAAAACATAATTACGATATTCATATATTTAGTAAATGTGAACATGTATGAAAATAACTAAAAAAATTAGGCCAACCTTCTTGTCCAGAATTGTTCTGTATCTGATAAAGAGTAATTAAAGTGTTTGAAACATTTAGAATATATTTTAAAGCCAATGAAGTAAATCATGTACACCACCGTCTATCAGGAGTACATTATTTGCTCCAAAGAACTCCTTTAGCTGGAAAATTTACTTCTTTATATTGAAATTTAACTCCGGGTTCAACCAATTGACTTTTATTCCTTTGAAATCAAAGTTCTCTTCAAACAATTTTAGTGCGTAGTTACTTTAAGTACAGAGTCAAGTCAAAAAAATCGTTATCACCTAATTAGGTGATGTAATTTCGGTTTCATATGATTCATTCTCATTACAATATATTACCTACATTCATTATAACGCAGTAAACTAAAACGAGGTGACGTAAATTACAGATTAAATAAACAGATACCCTACCTACATATTAAATATTATCATCATGCAATACGTAAACTGCATACAAATTTAGTTAAAACTTTTACAAGAACGAGTTAATATACCTTACTATGCATATAGTTATTTTTACCAGAAATTATTAAACGTTTATAGCGTGTTTATCTCAAATACTACATTGGCATCTCATGATAAATTGATGACAAATCAGAAATTTAAATATAAGAAAAAAATTGTTCCAAATTCAGCTATTACGAAACACATTACTTCGCAACTACTATAATAAAGACTTTAACATTTTGAAGAATTTAATTAAAGGTCTGAGATTAAAAGTCATTTAATTTCGTAATTGAAATGTGTTTCCGTCACATGTTCATTAAATTTAATGTGTTTCCTTTTAACAGTGCAATACAAAATGTATTACTTGAATGAAAGAATTATTCCATCCGATGCAATCGACTACTTCTATGAAATGCATTTCATTTCATAAGAATAATTTATTCATTTACTTATTTCAATTAAACTACCGTTAGGGCCCTTAACAAAAATAATATATTTAAGATACAAAATTTAGTTGTATCATGTAACATAAAATATAAAATTACTAAAAAAATGAATACAAAGAACAAATAGTACATGACGCAAACAACTGCGCAAAATAGAGTGAATATTTTGAAATCGAATAGCAAGTTTATCAATAATTTTAACTGATTAATTAGTAAACATATTAAATGTAACTTTGCAATTATTCAATTTAATCGCAATATTTTTATCTAGACCGTGGAATTTGGCACTAGTGCTGGAAAACGAATGTTGCGCACTCAGATAGGAAAATCTTCTGCATCCATTTTAGTTAAAAAAAAAATGCATAACTACTTTTTAATGTATAATATTCACTGTAAGGCACCCGAGTAGAGTTTTATTAAGGCCTTGATCAGGGCCTGACCAAAAGCGTTTACACCCTGATCAGGGCCTGCACAAATGTCTGCTCGTGCATTTTTTTAAACGTGAATATTCGAAAATGCTATAAGGTCGCAGGATTCGTTCTAATTACAATATTAAAATACAACTTGAAAAATGTTTCGCATAATATTTAAAGTTGCTAGGAGTGTCGTTATTTTTACCACATTCGATAATAAATTATACGGATGAAGTGTTCCACATAGAATATGTTGTGGCCCTAGAAAAGGGCCGATTTGTAAGAAACTTGTTGGATCTATTGGTCACGTGTGTATTGGGTGGACTGCTTTGGTACCTTCGCTGACAGCGTGTCTGGCAAGCTCACCAGGAAGAATTAACCTCACTGCAGTTTGAATTTCCCGAGAAGAGATGGTGGACTTCTTGTTTGACTGAGCTAAACGCGAAGCTTCAGTAGCAATACGTTCAAAAATATCGTTGACAAAGCTGTCCATGATGCTCATAGCTTTGCTGGAAACTCCAGTATCGGGATGAACTTGTTTCATGATCTTGTAGATGTAGAGGCCAAAAAAGTACACTCCCTTTTATTTGAGTATTGAGTGTAGTGCCGCTACAAAGATAATTATGTTGCTCCCGCCCCTCCACCGTGTAACACGTCAGTGCATCATGCAATTAGTGAGCTTCATTAGTGTCTACAATTAATTTTCAATTTAAAAAATGGGAACATTATCTGCATATTGCAGTTCACTAAAACAGGCTTAGGTTCGTTTGCACTTTATCGGACCTATTTATCAAATTTTCGAAATTGTTACCTAACCATCTCAATGCGAGGTAAACTGTACCTATAAAAGGATATTAAAATGTTTGCCAGCGTAACAATGCAAAGTTATTTAGTTGCACTTTCATTGAAAAAAATGAGATTACAATTTTAAGCATATTCCACTAATTGGCAAAATACCTTCGTAAATAAGCCTAAAAAGACAAGAATTACAATAAATATAAATTTTAAGTAAGTTGATATCATTGTCACTGAAAATCATAGAAGCTTTTTCGTATATATGACCACTTTTGGAGGTCCTGAGGACATCCTGAGACGAGCTTAGGCTAGTTTATGTCATTAGTAAATCAAAATTATCAAATTTGCTTTGTTGTCAACCAATATCTGCCGCTACATACATATTCGGTCTCTTTTAACCTTTTCAAGCAATTACAGTTATAACTTTGAAAATGTTTTTTTGAAACGTTGAAATAATATTATAAGAGTGATGTGTAATTTTAAAGGCGTGTGGTTTTTATAATATATCTGTTGATAATTTCAGAACTAAAAAAATTCGAATAATCCATTCTTGGCAAGGACAAATTTTTTAGTAAATTGGAAAGTTAAAAGGAAATTTCCCACAGCCTGATACCGAGAATTTTTCACACAAATTACATTAATTTTGCATTTGAAATAATGGAAGAATTAACTGATCACTCTCTAAATTTCTTGGAGGTAGATTTCTCTCTTCAATTAGTGAAAATCGAGCAACTCTCGTGAAAGAGTGAACATTCAACTCATTAAGAGTGGAAATTCAGTTTTTCCTCCAGAGTTGTCAACTCCACGACTCGGAGGGAAAGAGTGAAATTTCAATCTAAAAAGAGCTGAATATTCACTCTTTCACGAGCGTTGCTCGGTTTTCACTTACCAAAGAGTGTATTCTCACTCCAAGAAATTTACAGAGCATGTTTGCGAGAGATTTCCGTTCTTTTAATAGACGATTGTGTGGGGGGGGGGGGGGGTGGGGGGGGGGGGGGGTGGGGGGGGGGGGGGGTGGGGGGGGGGGGGGGTGGGGGGGGGGGGGGGTGGGGGGGGGGGGGGGTGGGGGGGGGGGGGGGTGGGGGGGGGGGGGGGTGGGGGGGGGGGGGGGTGGGGGGGGGGGGGGGTGGGGGGGGGGGGGGGTGGGGGGGGGGGGGGGTGGGGGGGGGGGGGGGTGGGGGGGGGGGGGGGTGGGGGGGGGGGGGGGTGGGGGGGGGGGGGGGTGGGGGGGGGGGGGGGTGGGGGGGGGGGGGGGTGGGGGGGGGGGGGGGTGGGGGGGGGGGGGGGTGGGGGGGGGGGGGGGTGGGGGGGGGGGGGGGTGGGGGGGGGGGGGGGTGGGGGGGGGGGGGGGTGGGGGGGGGGGGGGGTGGGGGGGGGGGGGGGTGGGGGGGGGGGGGGGTGGGGGGGGGGGGGGGTGGGGGGGGGGGGGGGTGGGGGGGGGGGGGGGTGGGGGGGGGGGGGGGTGGTATTTGCAAAAGTATAATACAATATATAATTACATTTTGCGGTGTATTAAGAACTAAATTCATCATGTTTTTCATCAGTAACAGTAGGCCATTCTATCAGGGAATTGTAGAAACCTAGATATAATATGAAATACGCACGAACAGTAAGAGACCAGCCTTAAATTATAATTCCGAAAGATTATTGTTATTTGTAAATACAGTAAGTATGTGTGTAATAATCAGTAAACAAATCTCTCTTAATACGAATAAGTTTGAATTATTCATATTTAATATTTCAATACTAAACATTGTGGTAACAAGATTTTCGAATATGTTAACATAACTATATTACCAATATGGATAGTATACAAAACTGGTACTGTATTTGTTGTTCACCAGTGTAGTTCTAAATATTATGTAATAGTATTAGATTACATATTTATATATTTATTATAGTATACAACTACAACGCGTATCCTACAATATATCTTACATGACAATTTATAGTGGTAAAATATACGACATGTATTTATTGGCACATATTTTACCACAATAAGTACCTAATATTAAATACTATCTTTGACTACATTTTTTTTTCAGTGTAAATAATACGCGATATAAAAAAATGTCACTTCCAGGACTTAGATCCCTTTTTGCATAAATTGGACATCAGGAAATGAAGATTAATAATTTAAATAAGTGCCAAATGATAGACCGGAGCCTAAAAAGTAAGAATTTTATCATTATCTCAATTTACCCAAAAATGGACTTAGTGCCCTTTTTGCATGGACCGATTCAATTATACTCTAAACATATCAATCAATATACATAAGATTTATAGACATATCCGCATGAAATTTATACCTTCAAAACTGAAAAGTATGTAATAAAATTTATTCACGTAAACAAGAAAATAAAGACATTCGGTATAACTGCACAAAAACTACGTCACCTCAAACAAAATCTGCGGGACATGTTTTCGATGTATTTTCACCTCCTGATTACGAATATGACAATAAAAATCGGCGGTCAGACATATCTGAGCCGCAATTTTGAAAAAACCACAGAAGATCGTGTTTTTTTAATATCAATGGATTTTGTTTCCCTCTAGCGATAATTTAATAAACTAATGTCTATTGTAAATATTTTGCGTTTCGTCCCGAGATCTCGTGATGGACTCTTCAGTAAGGCTAACACGAGAATCTCTGCCTTAGACGCAAAAATGGTTTTGTAAATAATTCGAAATTTTAATAAAACTAAACAATGAAGGAAATGTTTTGAATTATTTTCAGAAAATATGCGTAATTATTATGGTAACGGGATGTCGTTACACCGTACGCATATCTGTAATCACCAAAATATAAAATTAATACTTCGATGCGAAAGTATCTTATAAATTTTTCGACCGCTTGAAAATATAACTTTAATATTAGAATAATCTTGGTATATGTCGGTCAACTTACTAAGCAAAAATAAATTAAATTGATTTTAAGTGTCTACTCGGTTTTCGATGGAAAACACATTTGTCATATTAAATGTAAAAAGCCGGGATTTGTGTAATTATCGCCGACAAAATCTCTATTTAAAACGGGCTGTATAAGTATTTATAAAAATAATTAATATCAATGGATTTTGTTTTCCTCTAGCGATAATTTAATAAACTAATGTCTATTGTAAATATTTTGCGTTTCGTCCCGAGATCTCGTGATGGACTCTTCAGTAAGGCTAACACGAGAATCTCTGCCTTAGACGCAAAAATGGTTTTGTAAATAATTCGAAATTTTAATAAAACTAAACAATGAAGGAAATGTTTAGAATTATTTTCAGCAAATATGCGTAATTATTATGGTAACGGGATGTCGTTAGACCGTGAGAATGACCGTGGGTTTAATTATTGATAACGTTTGTCGGTTAGAGGTTAGGGTAGTATAAATAGGGGGGTCTGGGGGGGCAGAGCCCCCCATCACGCAAGCACTCCCTAGTTCCACGCATTGCTGATTGCGGGGACACGTAGTTCACGTGGGTTTAATTATTGATAACGTCTGTCGGTTAGAGTTTAGCTAGTATAAAAAGCAGGGTCGGGGAGCCAGAGCCCCCCCCGCACGCGAGCATTCCCTAGTTTCATGCATTGGTATTGTATTTTTATGTGTGCGTTTAACCTTCATCATTATATCAAGACATATCCCATATCAGCGGCGAGAATGACGCGCCGCGTTGCGGACATCAGTGAACTCATAATACTTGGGAAGGAAATGCCTCTACTAAGTGTATTACGAGCTCAATGATCGCTATATTTAGAGCTTCTCTGTGCTAGTACGAAAAAAAATGTATCCAACCTTTTTTGTAGAGAATTTGATTCTCTACCTTTTTTATTGGAAAGATTTTTCCATCTGATGCGTATTTTTGGAACTAAATACAAAAAACTCTAAAAAAACACGATTTTCTGTGGTTTTTTCAAAATAGCGGCTTAGATATGTCTGACCGCCGATTTTTATTGTCATATTCGTAATCAGGAGGTGCAAATACGTCAAAAACATGTCCCGCAGATTTTTTTTGAGGTGACGTAGTTATTGTACAGTTTTACCAGACATTCCAATGCAATGGAACTATGCTCCCTTTTCCGAAAGGCCAATCCAGTTAATATTCTCGGATTGCATGTACAGCATATTTTTAATCATATACAAACCGTATGTGCGTATGATAGTTAATAAAATTTCAGCTTTAAGTATCAACGTAACTGCCCGAGTAAAAATTTAATATAGACTATAGAGTCATGATGCATCTACGCAGAATCTACTCCGTGAAATGTCCGTCCTGTGAAACAAATATGAATTTAATCTTTATCAAGATTTAATATGCACGATTGATTCATGGTGAATTCATGGTAAATCTACTGTACAAATTAGTGCTTAGTTTTACTTTAAAATTATGTATTTTATATTTGATATAGAAAATAATAGTAGAGACTTTTATTTTCGAACAAAAAATTAATTTAATATGCCAAAACCTAAATTGATAAACAGAGATATACATTGCACATACAAATGAAAAGACGAAGCAACGAAACTACTCAAAAACACGAGGAAACTGAAGGATATGGTGTTCCTGGACTGCTCCAAAACTACATCAAAATTATGACTTGATCCTAAAGAATACATACATAAATGCTGATAAAATACGAAAAATATTTTCCGTAAGAAATATCCTAGCAACGAAATATCATATGAACCAACTGAATAATTTCTGCTTGGAAAATATTAAAAAATTCTTACTACAGAAACAGAAACACGAGAAAACAAATTACAACATGTATGCTTATTTTTATTATAATGTCCAACGCGAAGTATTCTGTACCAATGCTCGATACAAACTGTCAAAAGTTCAGCACATGTTAAAAATCAACAACCTCCATAGCAACCACATTACCAAGGACTGTCATTGTATAATAAAAGAAGAGCTTTGTTTTTTTTTGCAGTTTGTGCCGAACCTAAATACGAAATACATTATGTATGCAGTGTTATTAATTAAAATAAAATTAATTTGATAAATTGATATCTGCTTTCACGTGTTCCCGTTTTTGTTTATAGCAAGAAGTTTTGAAAATTATTCTAAAAGAAATTATTCAGTTGGTTCCTGCAGGAGATTCGATTTTCTTGTATGAGTGATGACAGCTGCAGTTTTTAGAGTGATATGTCGTTGCTCCTTGGATATTTCATAAGCAAATACAAGTTTTAGTCTTTGTTTTTGTATTTGATGATATATTTTTTAGGTGGAGTACAAGTCGCCAAGTTCTACTGTCGCAGAAATGTACGAGCAGAGCAGCAGTACCATATCCTTAAGTTTTTCCATTGTTTTCTTTGTTTGTATGTAGATCTCCGTTTTTGTATTGAAATATAATACGAGGAAAAACTGTTGTATAAATGGTTTTGTTTTGTCCAAATATTACTTGTATATATTCTCTGTACTACTACTCTCTAAATATGAATCAGCGAAAACCGCTGCAAATCAGCGAATATACGCGCTGCTTCAGATTTAGAGAGTATAAAATGTAAAAATGAAAATATAAAATGCAAAAAATATCATTTCATGATAAAACCAAACACTAACATATTATAAAGTAGATTTACCGTGAATACATCATTGATCTATCATGCATATTACATTTTTTATAAAACTAAATCCATATTTGTTTCAAAGGACGGATTTTTCACGGAGTAGATTCTCCGTGAATCCATCATAGATCTATCGTTTATATTAAATTTTTACTCGGGTGGGTAAAAAATGGATCATTTTTCTAAGTACACTGCAAATTGAACATGAATATTCGGTATAACGCATGCGATTCATTTAAAAGTGTAAAATAAAGGTAAAGTTAATTTGCTAACTCCGAATAATAAGTTTGACCTCTCAAATTGTGGTAAATCATCTGTCAAAAGGTTGCAAAGTTGAATGAAGCGATATTATGGGAAATGGAGCTGTCAAAAAATTATTGGATGTCGTTAACCTCAATTGGCCTTTTTGCGATTTTCATTAAAATGCGATTTGCGGAGTTTCTACACTTGAGATGGCAGTAAATAAAATATTAAAACTCTTCCAAATATTTAAATTTTCAGTAAAATCCGTTTTGGAAAATTTATGCACTTTAGACGGCACTAAATAGAGCAAAACTAGCTTGCAAATATTCCAAACAATTGTTTGACACTGCTACACCCTTAAGGACCGACGAGCAATACAAAGCTGTAAAAAATGTGGGGAAACTTTGAGCCATAAACATTCAATTTTTAGATTCTTTTTTCAACATTTCAGTACCGATATATGATCCTCATCGCAAGGACTGTTGGATGAAGTGATGTAGTCGGAATTTGTTGCCTCTAAATTGCAAAACACAAACCTAAATGTTTCATGTCGAGTATAGAACTTGACAACTTGACAAAGGAATAACAAATTTTTACGTCAGACTGCCAGATTTCATTTTCTCTGTTATAAGCAACGAATGCTAACTACATGACTTCACACGGTAGTCTTTGTGATAAGGCTATTTCTGTAAAGAAATTCTGTAAAAAAGTTGTAAAAATTTAATTATTTATTTATAGTTTAT
The DNA here is from genome assembly GCA_030407085.1 of Trichopria drosophilae. Lineage (NCBI taxonomy): Eukaryota > Metazoa > Arthropoda > Insecta > Hymenoptera > Diapriidae > Trichopria > Trichopria drosophilae. The sequence continues at coordinate 187,361,610 of CM059583.1, read as the reverse complement.
TTATGGCTTATGGCGCAAATTTTCCTCGCTTTTTTGAAGTCCTCGGGACGCTCGAGGGCCCTCAAGTGTCAAGAAAACCTGATACATATCACTATTAGCAAAATCCGTTTTGCAAAATTTGTTTAACATTTGTCCAACAATAGTTTGGAATATTTGGTGTTTTATGTTTTATTTAGTGCCGTCTTAAGTGTATAAATCCTGCAAATGGCGTATTAATATACATTGAAAAAGGAACAATTGAGGTTAAGGGGGTTCTAAAGTGCTCCTCGGATAAGGTAGGAATTTTCACTAAAAACCGTAAATAAAAAATGACTGAATCTATTTCTCAAAATTTCGTCTCTGTAAGGGCAATTTTAATTGCTGTAGACGGTATCCTAGAAAATGCTAAGGAAATTAATTAAGAATTGACCGAGAATTTTCGGAAATAAATAAAAATCACTTATTTCCGAAAATTCTCGGTCAGTTCTCAATTAATATCTTTAGTATTATCTAGAAAACTGTTTATCGTACTTAGAATAGCCCTTACAAAGCCCGAATGTTAAAAATGTTATTCAGCTAACTTTTATTTACGTTTTTTAGTGATATTTCCTACCTTACCGACGGACCACTTTAGAAACCCTTTAACGGCATCTATAAGCATCGGTAATTTTTTTGTCCGCTCCATCTTCCATAATATCGTTTCACTGATCGTTGAAATGATTTTGGGAATGTTGGAAGACGGTATATCTTCAATTTAAAAAAAAATCATCGACTTCTAAAAACTGCATTTGTAAGTATAAAACATCGGAAAAAAATAATTTTTTAAATTATACGGACAGAAAATTTTCTGTTGTGCAGTTAATTCCTCTTCCAATCAGCATATTTTGCGTACAAAAATGATAATTTGCATCATCTCTCGAACAAATTTTATTTTTTGTAAATTCGTAAACGACAATTATTTTTCTTTTTCAATGTTAATGCTAAGAAGATTTGCGATTTTACTACGTTTTTAGTGGTATCTGTCACTTTTTCACGCTTCCAATGATCTACTTTTGATGTCCACTTGGAGTCTGCTACGGTAGGATTTGACATTCCATTTTCTTTTATCATATTTTATACTTTTTTTGTGTTTTTGAAATATTTGACACTTTTTATTCTTTTTTTTATATTTTTTTTAATTTTTTCATACTGTACATACTATGTCGCAATTCACGAGCGTACTAATCAACTAATCGACATTTAGTTCACTTTCATATTTGTTGAATTTTCGGTCTTCGTTTACATTTTACGAGAGTGTCAAAACAACACTAGTAAGTGTTTGTCTTAGTTTAACACTTTAGTTTTTTTGACGCAACTATACTACTCTTTTTCTTACTGTGTATAAGACAAGTAGCAATCCTGTGAATAATTTTATTCCGAACATTTCAATTGTAAATTTCGAAATTTTGATGTCAGTGGTTCCAAAATCCTAAGAGTACTAAACACTGCGTGAATTTAAAAAAAATTGGCCGCCATATTGGATCGACCATTTTGAATTTTTATAATTTGACCTCAAATTTGAACTAAGTGTCCTCAAAAGCGTTTGTATATACAGTTTCATGAAGATTGATTATCATTACACCTATACCAGAAGTGCCACAGACATTCAGGCAGTCAAGAGGTTAAATGCCTTTTTAGCCATTCCGATACTATTTTCTCCGTCGAATTACTCAACTTTCTGTCAAAACATAATTACGATATTCATATATTTAGTAAATGTGAACATGTATGAAAATAACTAAAAAAATTAGGCCAACCTTCTTGTCCAGAATTGTTCTGTATCTGATAAAGAGTAATTAAAGTGTTTGAAACATTTAGAATATATTTTAAAGCCAATGAAGTAAATCATGTACACCACCGTCTATCAGGAGTACATTATTTGCTCCAAAGAACTCCTTTAGCTGGAAAATTTACTTCTTTATATTGAAATTTAACTCCGGGTTCAACTAATTGACTTTTATTCCTTTGAAATCAAAGTTCTCTTCAAACAATTTTAGTGCGTAGTTACTTTAAGTACAGAGTCAAGTCAAAAAAATCGTTATCACCTAATTAGATGATGTAATTTCGGTTTCATATGATTCATTCTCATTACAATATATTACCTACATTCATTATAACGCAGTAAACTAAAACGAGGTGACGTAAATTACAGATTAAATAAACAGATACCCTACCTACATATTAAATATTATCATCATGCAATACGTAAACTGCATACAAATTTCGTTAAAACTTTTACAAGAACGAGTTAATATACCTTACTATGCATATAGTTATTTTTACCAGAAATTATTAAACGTTTATAGCGTGTTTATCTCAAATACTACATTGGCATCTCATGATAAATTGATGACAAATCAGAAATTTAAATATAAGAAAAAATTGTTCCAAATTCAGCTATTACGAAACACATTACTTCGCAACTACTATAATAAAGACTTTAACATTTTGAAGAATTTAATTAAAGGTCTGAGATTAAAAGTCATTTAATTTCGTAATTGAAATGTGTTTCCGTCACATGTTCATTAAATTTAATGTGTTTCCTTTTAACAGTGCAATACAAAATGTATTACTTGAATGAAAGAATTATTCCATCCGATGCAATCGACTACTTCTATGAAATGCATTTCATTTCATAAGAATAATTTATTCATTTACTTATTTCAATTAAACTACCGTTAGGGCCCTTAACAAAAATAATATATTTAAGATACAAAATTTAGTTGTATCATGTAACATAAAATATAAAATTACTAAAAAAATGAATACAAAGAACAAATAGTACATGACGCAACAACTGCGCAAAATAGAGTGAATATTTTGAAATCGAATAGCAAGTTTATCAATAATTTTACTGATTAATTAGTAAACATATTAAATGTAACTTTGCAATTATTCAATTTAATCGCAATATTTTTATCTAGACCGTGGAATTTGGCACTAGTGCTGGAAAACGAATGTTGCGCACTCAGATAGGAAAATCTTCTGCATCCATTTTAGTTAAAAAAAAAATGCATAACTACTTTTTAATGTATAATATTCACTGTAAGGCACCCGAGTAGAGTTTTATTAAGGCCTTGATCAGGGCCTGACCAAAAGCGTTACACCCTGATCAGGGCCTGCACAAATGTCTGCTCGTGCATTTTTTAAACGTGAATATTCGAAAATGCTATAAGGTCGCAGGATTCGTTCTAATTACAATATTAAAATACAACTTGAAAAATGTTTCGCATAATATTTAAAGTTGCTAGGAGTGTCGTTATTTTTACCACATTCGATAATAAATTATACGGATGAAGTGTTCCACATAGAATATGTTGTGGCCCTGAAAAGGGCCGATTTGTAAGAAACTTGTTGGATCTATTGGTCACGTGTGTATTGGGTGACTGCTTTGGTACCTTCGCTGACAGCGTGTCTGGCAAGCTCACCAGGAAGAATTAACCTCACTGCAGTTTGAATTTCCCGAGAAGAGATGGTGGACTTCTTGTTTGACTGAGCTAAACGCGAAGCTTCAGTAGCAATACGTTCAAAAATATCGTTGACAAAGCTGTCCATGATGCTCATAGCTTTGCTGGAAACTCCAGTATCGGGATGAACTTGTTTCATGATCTTGTAGATGTAGAGGCCAAAAAAGTACACTCCCTTTTATTTGAGTATTGAGTGTAGTGCCGCTACAAAGATAATTATGTTGCTCCCGCCCCTCCACCGTGTAACACGTCAGTGCATCATGCAATTAGTGAGCTTCATTAGTGTCTACAATTAATTTTCAATTTAAAAAATGGGAACATTATCTGCATATTGCAGTTCACTAAAACAGGCTTAGGTTCGTTGCACTTTATCGGACCTATTTATCAAATTTTCGAAATTGTTACCTAACCATCTCAATGCGAGGTAAACTGTACCTATAAAAGGATATTAAAATGTTTGCCAGCGTAACAATGCAAAGTTATTTAGTTGCACTTTCATTGAAAAAAATGAGATTACAATTTTAAGCATATTCCACTAATTGGCAAAATACCTTCGTAAATAAGCCTAAAAAGACAAGAATTACAATAAATATAAATTTTAAGTAAGTTGATATCATTGTCACTGAAAATCATAGAAGCTTTTTCGTATATATGACCACTTTTGGAGGTCCTGAGGACATCCTGAGACGAGCTTAGGCTAGTTTATGTCATTAGTAAATCAAAATTATCAAATTTGCTTTGTTGTCAACCAATATCTGCCGCTACATACATATTCGGTCTCTTTTAACCTTTTCAAGCAATTACAGTTATAACTTTGAAATGTTTTTTTGAAACGTTGAAATAATATTATAAGAGTGATGTGTAATTTTAAAGGCGTGTGGTTTTTATAATATATCTGTTGATAATTTCAGAACTAAAAAATTCGAATAATCATTCTTGGCAAGGACAAATTTTTTAGTAAATTGGAAAGTTAAAAGGAAATTTCCCACAGCCTGATACCGAGAATTTTTCACACAAATTACATTAATTTTGCATTTGAAATAATGGAAGAATTAACTGATCACTCTCTAAATTTCTTGGAGGTAGATTTCTCTCTTCAATTAGTGAAAATCGAGCAACTCTCGTGAAAGAGTGAACATTCAACTCATTAAGAGTGGAAATTCAGTTTTTCCTCCAGAGTTGTCAACTCCACGACTCGGAGGGAAAGAGTGAAATTTCAATCTAAAAAGAGCTGAATATTCACTCTTTCACGAGCGTTGCTCGGTTTTCACTTACCAAAGAGTGTATTCTCACTCCAAGAAATTTACAGAGCATGTTTGCGAGAGATTTCCGTTCTTTTAATAGACGATTGCCAAAAATTATTCAATTTACAATAATTTTTTAACAGAAGATATCTTTTAAATATAATATAACATAACTCGTTAATTTATTATTAAAAATTATTATGATAAAGTAAATTCACCATTCCATACATGAAACTTAATATTTTGTTAGTGTTTTAACTGTGTTTTTTTACAAAGAAATATGCCAAATTAATGAGAAATTAGAACTTTTTTGATTGAAAAATATTTTGAAATAGAATTCATTTCAGTGACATAATAGAAACGATTAAGTTTTGCAATAATTTTTCTGCGGAATAACATTCAGCAATTCAAGTTTATTTTCAAAACTATAATAAAAAATTCCCTCGACCGTTAAAAATACCCTTGTTTGTAGACGAATCCATATTACGTTGAACCATGCGGGTGTTGAAAAATTTTATGATAAAATGTGTGTGACGAAAGCATACTTGTGTCGAAAAGTCATGTATTAAAAAAGTCACCATAAAATACTACGTGATTATTTCAGATAAGTATTTTTTGTCATATAGTACATTTCAAATGTTTATAATAGGTGATGGGTGGAAGCAGCGCTATAAATGGAATGATGTACATACGCGGTAACCGTCAAGATTATGATAACTGGGCTAAACTGGGTAACATCGGTTGGAATTATGAACAAGTCTTAAGATACTTCAAGAAATCTGAGAAGAACAATAATATGAAGGTAAAAATAACATAATAGCAACAATAGAAGAAAGTTTTCCAGGATTTGCAATATTAATTGAAATCTATTCAGTGCTACAAGTATGATTTCGCGATCATCTTTCGTCAGATTGTAACTGTTAAATTATGATTTCACATATTCCTACAATTTTAATTATGATGTAGATTTAATAAATTATGATTCATTGTCGTACGTTAAAAGGTAGACTGCGTTAATAAAATTCTCTTTTCAGAAAAGTAACCGCTACCATGGCACGAATGGCGATTTACCAGTAGAATACTTCCCATACACTGACATAAACGAAAAGATAATATTAAGAGCTTGGCAAGAAATAGGATACAATTTAACTGATCCCAATGGCAGAGAACAGTTAGGATCTTTCAAAGTTCAAAGTACAAGTCACAATGGAATTCGCAGTAGTACGAATACTGCTTTCATTAAACCCGTAAAAAACAAGAGATCTAACTTGTTTGTAAAGTACAATGCACATGTTATACGGATATTAATAGATCCGAAAACAAAACAAGCGAACGGTGTTGAATATGTTACATCAGATAACAAACGAAAGAGAGCCTTTGTCACAAAGGAAGTAATTGTTTCAGCAGGCACAGTTAATTCACCAAAAATATTGATGCTTTCTGGAATCGGTCTTCGGAAGGAATTGAAAAAACACAATATTCATCTATTACATGATTCCCCAGTAGGTCAAAATCTTCAAGATCATGTATCAGCAAACGGGTTCGGTATCGTTTTAAGCAATAAAACATCAACGCTTTTAGATATTTCTGAAATGCAGCATAAGATACAACAGTACATCAATACGAAAAGAGGACCATTAACTGGTATTGGTCCATTTCCAGCAGGAGCGTTTGTTGAAACGTCATATTCTAAAAGTGGAGCTCCAGATATCCAATATGTATTTCTCCCAATGAATGTTAGAGATTATACGACTGATCCGCTTACAACATTAGCAACACGTGTAACTCCTTCAGCATATTATAGTGGAATAATTATATGGCCAACCTTGCTGACACCTAACAGCAGAGGTTACATAACCTTAAGTAGTAAGGATCCAGTGCGGGATGCACCTATGATCTATCCCAATTATTTGTCCCATAGTTTGGATATCCGAAGGTTAATTGCTGCTGTGAGAATAGCGCAAAAACTTTTCAAGACAGCAGCTTTTAAACAAAATGGATACCAATTCTTGAGGTATCCACTTCCTCATTGTAGACAATTTAAATTTGATAGTGATCGTTATTGGGAGTGTGTTTTTATACAGCACACGACCTCTGTATATCATCCTGTTGGAACTTGTAAGATGGGACCCGTTCACGATGCTCAAGCAGTGGTTGATCCAAGATTACGAGTTTATGGAGTTAAGGGACTTAGAGTTGTTGATGCCTCGATTATGCCAGTAATCGTCAGAGGAAACACGAATGCACCTACTATTATGATTGCAGAAAAAGCTAGCGATATGATCAAAGAAGATTGGTCTTGACTAGAACTATTATATAACACATAAATCTAAATGTACATCAAGTGTTTTATATTATGATTTAAAATTGTTGAAATGTATAATATATATGAACATCTTAGACATCAATTCTGAGATCTCTGGGTATTTTTCAATGGATTTGTTTACTCGTAAAGAATACTGTTAAAAGAAAACTTTAAATTTAATGAATGTGTGCCGGAAACGAATTGCAATTAAGACATTATTATATAATACTATAATAATTCATGTGTGCCTTAAATGCATTGTCATAGGCTTTCGTGTATATCTCTGAAGAAGGATACCTGCCATCACGTTAAAAATTTGAAATACTGGTAGAGATTCCGTCTAAATATTGGTCAGTTTTTGGCTAATAACCATGCAAAATATAACAAAATTATGGATTGTATTTTGACACCTATTATAGATAAATTTGGAAAGTTGCTGCTCTATTTTTGCAACAAAATATTCAACTTTTACAACAATAACCGAAACCCTTTTTTACAATTTTTAGACAATAATTTAGGTAAAATTATTTAAATGTTTTATTAAATAAACAGTTTCGGTCCAGTTTTATCGATTTTATAGTTTTCGATTAGACCTGTTTAAGCGCAACTATTAGCAGGGAAACGATATTATGCTATTATTATATTTATCATGAGTATCTGCATTCATCAAGTTTACGCAACGCTCAATTTTTAGTATATTTTTTTTTTATTTTCTATAAAAGGCACGTGTCTTAGTAGCATATTTGTACAAAAATCCATCATCAATGAAGGCGCTATGAAAACATGAACTTCATTGCAGCAGAGGATTTTTTTAGGATGAACAAAAAGATTAATGTTTATAAAGTACGCAGTGGCATAGTTGAAATGTCAAGTTACATGTTTTTTCATGATGGCAATAGCCGTTAAATCAGCTTTAAAGTATTATCTCACGTGTATCTTGACTCGTTTCGAGTATCTGCATAAGTAAAGGTATAGGTTCATAAAGGTTTAATCTCATTGTTAACATGGCCAGTTTTGTGAATATTAAAATTACTCATGTTCGTTCTTAAACATTATTGGAATTTAATGAATACGTACAGTAAATGCAATTCGCTTATATATGAAACTCAATTAAAAATTACTTTAAGACTTATTATGTCCTGATACATTGAAGTTAAACTCATTAAATTTAATGTATTAGTGGGCATTGACCTTACATTAGGTTTCACATCATTTTTAACAGTGAATATTAGCGTTTTCAACTGTAAGATATTAATAAAAACACATTTTTCGAAAGATGTTTGGAGAAAGTATTGACGAATCTGGTTTTTAGTGAATTGCATGACATGGTATTTTGCAGATTTTCCTACCGTCTTCACTTTTTTGTTGTTTTGAAAATTTTTGTTTGTTTGTAAATTTTCGTTAAATAATTTTCGAAATTGTTATAAAGAATTTAAGATTTTGCAAAAAAATATGTAAATTATAAAGAAAACCTATGTACCTGTGCTGGGTAAACAAACTCGTACTAAATAACTGTTGAAAATGTTAACGAATAGAATGACAATAGCAGTGATGGTGAAGATGAAGATAATTGCGATGCGCATGATAATGATAACGATGATGATGACAATTATACTCGTATTAAAGCTTCTCAATCTTTTTCTTAAGAATAGTTACGCTCAAAAAACATCTATTCCAAAACTACAAAAAAGGATAAAAACTGAACAGAAACTGCATAAAAAGTGCCCAGACAATTTTTAGGATATCATAAAAAAAGATCTACATAATATTACCTAAAATAATAATCAAGAAAGTAGACAAAAAGTATTTAGCTTGTTCATGTTAAATATTCCGAGTACATTTTTTTGAAAAACAGAGCAAAAACTGTCCGCACTTTTTCTAAAAAAGGTCCATGATTTTTTTATATTTTAAAACATTTTTTTACTCACAAACTGTTCAGTACATAAGTTAATACGCCAAAAACTGTCCAATATTTAGACCGAATTTCTACCAGGGTTACTGTACATTAAATTGAATTTTTACAGTGAATATTTTTGCAGTGAATTTTCCATTAGGTGGCATGAATCCACATAAACTCTATATACATACATGACAATATGCGCGTACATTACATTTAAGGACTGACATTAAAAGTCGTTTAATGTCGGAATTGAAATGGGCTTCCTGCACATGTTCATTTAATATGTGTCCTTTTAAAAGCGTAATAAAAAATACATTACATGAATGAAAGAATTCTTTCCTACGATGCAATCGACTACTTCTATGAAATGCATTTCATTGGATCGATGATTTTTTCTCTGTGTAGTGACTTTGATTACTAGCCTAAACCTTTCGGTTACACAAATACGGTAATGTGCAAATTATACCATACTCTGCTGCACACATAATTTTTCTGACTAAATATTTTGCATCAGATTCTCAAAATTCCAAATAGCAATTAAAATGTAACGGATTTTATTCGGCGAACATTAATACCTTCCGTTGAAAGTTGTTATTTAGGTCTTTTCAGGGTTGCTAAATATGCATTACGTTTAATATTAGATTTTCATAATTTAAAGCAACAAATGAAAAATTAAAAACGTTGGAAACTTTTGATCAAAATAAATTTTTTATATGATGCACTGGAGCCCCCGTGTTAAACTATACGTTTAAATTACAAACAAAATACTTTCATTGTTCTGAAGTTTACCCTTTTATCCAACACAATGAACTTCACATTGGGAACTGTTTAAATAATGTTTTTGATAATAAAAATGTCTATAATGAATAAATGTCCAGTCATTTTTTCCCTAAATTATTACAATCATAATATTACAGTAGTCCCGCCCTAAGATATACCGTCAAGTTATATGTCGATCCTAAGTTATATATACGGCTTGTCCAAAGTTATACCATTTTCTTCCTCTCCTTCCCCCGCCACATTGTTTCGCTGAGCCACACTCGCTTCACGACATTCACACACAGAAGCACTCATTGCACAGATATAAACAGAGTTGCGGACGTGAGGATAGCGAGGGGCTATAACTTTGGATAAACTTGCGCCATTTTGAAAGAACCGGCGGTATAATTTAAGATAGGGACTACTGTATATAATATCCAAAACAAAGTTATCTCGCTGGGCACATAACGATACATACGAATAAATTGTTTCTGTTAGAATATTTATTTATTTCAGTTAAACAATCGTTTGGGCCCTTAACAAAAATAATACATTTAAGATGCATACTTGAGATGTATCATGAAACAAAAAATATAAAATTACTAAAAGACTTAATACAAATAACAAATAGTACATGACGAAACAACTGCGTAAAATAGAGTAAACATTTTGAAATCGAATAGCAAGTTTATCAATAATTTTACGGATTAATTAGTAAACATATTAAATGTAACTTTGCAATTATTCAATTTAATCGAAAAATTTTTATCTGGATCGCGAAATTTGGCACTAGTGCTGGAAAACGAATGTTGCGCACTCAGATAGGAAAATCTATCTTCTGCACTCATTTCAGTTAAGAAAAATACATAACTACTTAGAAAATTAATACAGATTTAAATGTAAAATATTCGCTCTAAGGCATTTTTTTAAGAAACTTAATAATTGACGTAAATGAATCGAGTAAGAAATTTCGAAGTCATCTGTCTAGTTAGTGAAGAAAAGAATATTAGTATAAGTTAGATTCATTAATGTCCGCCAAAAAAAGGATTTCGAAAGTTATATGAGTTAAAGCTTCTTTGAAAAAGACCTTGTAAATCAGTGTATATTATATTATTACTTAAAAGTCCCATTTAAAATAAAATATTAAATGAACATATTCTAAAGTGAATGTAGTAAATGGCAGGCTAAAGTTTCAAAAAGAAACATCAATATTCGAACATGCTATAAGGTCGTAGGATTCGTTCTAATTACGATATTAAAATACAATTTCAATTATGTTTCTCATAATATTTAACGTTGCTAGGAGTGTAGTTATTTTTGCCGCAAATTAAATACATTTTTGAGTTCTCAAAGCCACAGTAGAATAATAAAATATAAAAAATGTGTTTTCAGTTTCTAGATTGTCAAATAAGGTTGCAACTATTAATAGAGACTTGAAAATATATTCTTCCCATTGTATCAGTTAATAAACTAATAAAATATAATAATATAAAATCAATAGAATATAAAACTAATATAAAATTTATAGAAAATATTTATAAATTATGGAAAATATTAATAAATTATACGGATGAAGTGTTCCACATAGAATATGTTGTGGCCCTGAAAAGGGCCGATTTGTAAGAAAATTGTTGGATTTATTGGTCGCTGGTATATTGGGTAACTGCCTTGGTGCCTTCGCTGACAGCGTGTTTGGCAAGTTCACCAGGAAGAATTAACCTCACTGCAGTTTGGATTTCCCGAGAAGAGATGGTGGACTTCTTGTTGGACTGAGTTAAACGTGAAGCTTCAGTAGCAATTCGTTCAAAAATATCGTTGACAAAGCTGTCCATGATGCTCATAGCTTTGCTGGAAACTCCAGTGTCGGGATGAACTTGTTTCATGACCTTGTAGATGTAAAGGCCAAAACTTTCCTTCCTCTTCCTGTACTTCTTCTTCTTGTCGCTCTTGACAATTTTCTTTTGAGCCTTGCCAGAAGATTTCAACATTTTTCCAGAGGATTTGCCTGGCGACATTGTGAGGTCAAGTTGAACTAACGACGACGAAGGTGAATAATTGAATGAATCGTAACGGAAAGTTGGCTTCCTTTTATCTGAAAATTGAATACTGCGCCGTCGCACAGCAAATAATGATCACAATGAACCCCCTCCTAATTGACTTAATTTGTTATCGCGTAATTAATTTTCATAATGAATTTAGAATAATACGAAACACTATCGACAAATCCCATTAATACATTAAATGTAATGAATATGTAACTTAGGTGTATCTTAATGTGCTGGAACATAAGTCTTAAAGTAGTGTTTAGTTATGTTTCATATATAGGCAAATTAAATTTACTGTACGTATTCATTAAATTTCAATCAATTTTAAAAATGTATATGAGTAATTCTCTGGAAATTTTAATATTCACAAAACTGGCCATTTTAACAATGAGATTAAATTTTTATGAACCTTTTGAAATGCAATTTTGAATACGCTAATAAAAAATGCATACTCAAAACTGACAGAATAAGCCACTTTCAAATTAATATTAATTATTCCTGCTTCCAAAAATCAGAAAACATTTGTATCGATCACTTAATGGGCTAGATGAATTCATAAGAATTTCTATTTTAAAGAATATTTAAGAATTAATTAAAGTAAATAACATTTCTTCAGACTGTATAAGAAAATTTCTCATGATTTTAATTATACAGGATATCGACTGTTACAAACTTTATCCAAATTTGTACAGCATTGTTGAAATAATCGAAATAATAAAGAGAATGAAGGATGTCTCACGGAAAAAGACAGTTTGTAAGACGAACAAGAAAAGTTGTCATGCGAACTAAAAAAAGTAGTAAATATTGCACCAGCTACTTTGTTTGGTTGACATTACTATTTTAGGTTGGTTACCACTGTCACTACTTTTTCTTGTAAGGTACTTTTCTTAGTAAGAACGTCTACTTTTTTTACTTGGAGTTTCTAACTTTTATTCTTACTAATTTGAAATATTATATTACTGTATTTTTGCAGTTAACCTTAAGTAAATGAACTAGTAAGACACGGTGTTTACCAGTTTCGGCAGTTGCTGTAACAATTTGAAATTATTAGCAGTGACAAACAATCGTTTGTTGGGATTACTATCTTTGTTGGATTCACTACTTTTGCGTTTACTATACTTTCAAGTTGTTAGTGTAACTAACCATTTTTTCCGTGCCTTTTCTCCACTTTTACTGAAAAATGGAAATATACCCATTTTTCGGGACATCCGTATAGTCTAATGTCTATCAGATTTGGTTAGTTTTATAAAAAACAATACCCGTTGTTTGACACACTGCAAAAAATAACTGCACGTGTACTGAATTTTTCCCATACCGATACGGGAATTTTTCCGTCGAAATGTATGAATGTCAGGAAAATGACAGGTATTAATAGAATTTTTCATGAAACGCAAATGCGAAATCCATTTCGTGTTCTGGGTACCCATGCTTTATACACAATCTTAAAGTTTTGTAAGGAGTGAATTACAGTAGTTAATATAACAACAAACTTTAAGAGTGTGTACATTAAAAACATTCAAAACAAATTTGAATTTAAGTAATCATGAATATAAGACTCAATGCCAAATTATACAACAATTTCTGTAAGAATATTCATAATTATCATTTGCTTTCAAAATTTAGTATTTTGTAAGATATTTCTATCTTTAACAGAGGGCATACGAAAATTGTTCAATACATGTACGGAAATTTTTGAGCACATTTACGAAAATTGTTCGTTACGGGTGTGGGAAATAAATTATATTTCACCTACATTTAATTACTGTAAAATATCAATTATTTATGTTGAAAAATTAACGTAAATTGAATCATTTTTCTGAAGTATGCAAGAACGAAATTTTCTCATATACATGATGAATTTTTGCATTATTTAAAATGTAAAATTATTGTACGTAGTGTGAAAAATTTCCAGTATCAGGATATGCGAAATTTCTTGTACTTCGTGGGGGTTAATTACTTCCAGTACAAATGCGGGAAATTTCCCGTAGATTTTTCTTACGGTACACTCTTCTACGAGACTTTGTTAGAATAAACAGTACTAAAAAATTGGTCCTTGCCAAAAATGATTATTCGAAATTTCAGTGTGCAATTATCAAGAGATATACAAAATCCACATGTCTTTAAAATCACACATCGATCTCATAATATTATTTCAACTCAAAGTTTTAAATGTGATTGTTTGAAAGTGTTAAAAGTGACCGAATATGTAAGTACGCACAGGTTTCGTATGACAATAAAGAATTCATAGTTTTTATTTACTAATTACATAAAGTAGCATATGCCATGCCTAAAAAATTGTATATCTACAAGTTGAATACAATACGGTTTTTGCATTTTCATTTATGGGCGCAGAAATTGCTAATACAATTGCAGACTGACTGTTGTCCTGCGAAAAATTTCTAATACATATAAATGCCATTGTAAAAACATTTTTTAACCCTTTCACAACCAGGCAACAGTTCTCATAGTTTTCGGGGTCGCTGGTTACGAATTCGGTGTCAGATTTCCAAAATACAATCCAATATGGCGGACAACTTTTTTACAAATTGATCGGATTGACTTGAAAATTGTTAGTCGGGGGTTCTCGGGGTCGCTGATTACAAATGTGATCCAAATATATCTTGGATCCACCATTTTTAATTTTTTAAAACTGATCATATTCGTCATATTCGCATTTAAGGACCCCAAAAAACCGCCGAATAACAACTTTGCGGCGATTTACAAATGTTTTAAATATTCGTGATTATTAACAACAATTTGTGCAAAAATATTAATTTTCCTCAAAGATATTGAGGTTTTTATGTCCCATGGGTGTAAAAGGGGTAAAGCTCCGGGAGTAGAACTCAATTTTGCGCCCTGCAATGAAATATTCGTGAGCAAATTATCGAGCCCCACGCCTGCCGTATTAAAAAATATCGTATGCAACATGGGAGAAATATTTATCTCGAACGAGCGTGATTATCACACTTGCTTTGCTCGTGCGAAAACTTCTCACTCGTCGAAGACAATGTACGTAATATACTATTTTAGGATATGGTGTTTACTAGTTTCGGTAGTTGATGCAACAATTTGAAATTATTAGTAGTGACGAACAATCGTTTGTTGGGATTACTATCTTTGTTGGATTCACTACTTTTGCGTTTATTACTTGCAAGTTGTTAGTGTAACTAACCATTTTTTTCCGTGCCTGTGCTTCACTTTTACTGAAAAATAAAAACTAATAGTGATATTGAGTATGATAAACTGATGAAGAATAGATTAAAATATAATAGACATAAAACTATATTAAATATTATCATCATACGATACGTATACTGCCTAAAATTACGTTAAAAATTTCACAACCACGAATTAATACACCTTAAAAAGAGTATACTTATTTTTACCAAAAATATTAAATGTTTATAGCATGCTTATTTCAAATAGTACATCAGAATAAGGGCTACTATAAAATAGTAAAAATTTACATCATGAATTGATGAAGAAAAGGAGATTAAAATATAAGAAAAATTTTTCCCAGATTCAACTATTGCGAAATACATTACGTCGCAACTACTAACAAAGAGTAAGAAAAGATTTCCTTTCGTATTATTTGGTATGGAATTAAATAATTGCAAATTTGATAAAACCCCATGATTAAATATACGGATGAAGTGTTCCACATAGAATATGTTGTGGCCCTGAAAAGGGCCGATTTTTAAGAAAATTGTTGGATTTATTGGTCGCTGGTGTATTGGGTGACTGCCTTGGTGCCTTCGCTGACAGCGTGTTTGGCAAGTTCACCAGGAAGAATTAACCTTACTGCAGTTTGGATTTCCCGAGAAGAGATGGTGGACTTCTTGTTGGACTGAGTTAAACGTGAAGCTTCAGTAGCAATTCGTTCAAAAATATCGTTGACAAAGCTGTCCATGATGCTCATAGCTTTGCTGGAAACTCCAGTATCGGGATGAACTTGTTTCATGACCTTGTAGATGTAGAGGCCAAAACTTTCCTTCCTCTTCCTGTACTTCTTCTTCTTGTCGCTCTTTACAATTTTCTTTTGGGCCTTGCCAGAAGATTTTAACATTTTTCCGGAGGATTTGCCTGGCGACATTGTGAGGTCTAGTTGAACTAACGACGACGAAGGTGAATAATTGAATGAATAGTGACGGAAAGTGCACTCCCTTTTATTTGAATAGTAAGTGCAGTGCCGCTATAATGATAATTATGTTGCTCCCTCCCCTCCACCGCGTTGCACGTCAGTGAATCGTACTATTAGTCAGCTCCATTAGTGTCAACAATTAATTTCCAATTTAAAAAATGGACACATTATCTGCATATTGCAGTTCATTGAAACAGGCTTAGTTTCGTTGCACTTTATCTGACCTATTTTTGTCGAAAATATAACTTGACCATCTCGATGCGAGTTAAACTATGCCTATAAAAGGAATTTAAAATGTTTTCCAGCGTAACAATGCACAGTAATTTAGTTGCACTTTTTTTGAATACATGAGATCACAATTTTAAGCAAAAAGACGTATTCTTTAGAATATTGCCAAGAATTAGAATAATGCTTTTTCAGTGTTACATTCAGCAAATTTGAAGTATATGGGTATTTCCAGGAAGCGTTTTCTGACGCTTTCTTGTTAACGCTTGTTTCCTATTAAGTAGGTTGATATTATTGCAATTGAAATGTATAGAGGCTTTTTTTGTATAACCACTAATCCCATCTAAAAGTACACATAAAATAAAAACGAGTGTTTCGACGTAGTCAGTGAAAACGCTATCCGATCCAGTCATTTTTTTCAGGATCTTTTAGTTCACAAAGGAGCCAAATACTCCACAAATATGCTGAGCGTCCTTACAAAATTATTCGCGGTATGGCATCACAGTATTCAATGAAAAGTATAAACACAATGTCATGATCGTAGTATACCAACTTGATGCCATTTCTTAATGATTATTTTCGAATTTAACAGAGTTTATATAGATTGTTGTGCTATTGAATTTCTCGACGGATTTTGTTAAATATTACCTATTATCCTAGTAGAAAATGAATCCAGTTCTTGGATAGTTTCTATCCAGTTTTCATTTTTTCTATGTTAACGGTATAACGAAACTAAGCAGTATAAAAAAACTGGAGATATTTCTACCAGGGTATGAGCAGAATTGATTGCAAGATTTACCGCTAAAATGTGAGGACTGTAATCACAGTATAATACATCGTGCGTATCCAGATGTGTTTAAATTTAACTTTATTCAGCTGTATTCTGATATTTAAAATTGTATATTATGTACATTATCTTCGACGAGTGAGAAGTTTTCGTACGTGCAAAGCAAGGGTGATAATCACGCTCGTTCGAGATAAATATTTCTCCCATGTTGCATACGATATTTTTTAATACGGCAGGCGTGGGGCTCGATAATTTGCTCACCAATATTTCATTGCAGGGCGCAAAATTTAGTTCTAATCCCGGAGCATTAACCCTTTTACGCCCATGGGACATAAAAACCTCAATATCTTTGAGGAAAATTAACATTTTTGCGTCGAATTTAGCGCGTTTTGTTCAGGAAGCATTGGAGTTTAAAAATGTGTAACCTAGATCGTGTTAAAAAATGCCTAATGTTTAAAAAAATACACAAATTGTTGTTAATAATCACGAATTTTTAAAACATTTGTAAATCGCCGCAAAGTTGTTATTCGGCGGTTTTTGGGGTCCTTGATTGCGAATATGAAGAATATGATCAGTTTTAAAAAATTAAAAATGGCGGATCCGAGATATATTTGGATCACATTTGTAATCAGCGACCCCGAAAACCCCCGACTAACAATTTTCAAGTCAATCCGATCAATTTGTAAAAAAGTTGTCCGCCATATTGGATTGTATTTTAGAAATCTGACACCGAATTCGTAACCAGCGATCCCGAAAACTATGAGAACTGTTGCCTGGGTGTGAAAGGGTTAAAAAGTGTTTTTACAATGGCATTTATATTTTAATTATTAAATTAAATTACTCATATACATTCTTAAACTTGATTGAAATTTAATGACTACGTACAGTAAATTTAATTTGCTTATATATGAAACATAATTAAAAATTACTTTAAAACTTATGTTGCGTGATACCAAATTAAGTTAAATAGGAGGGGGGTCCATATTGATCATTATTTGCTGTGCGTCGGTACTCAATTTTCAGATAAAAGGAAGCCAACTTTCCGTCACTATTCATTCAATTATTCACCTTCGTCATCGTTAGTTCAACTAGACTTTGCAATGTCGCCAGGCAAATCCGCTGGAAAAATGTTGAAATCTTCTGGCAAGGCCCAAAATAAAATTGTCAAGAGCGACTAGAAGAAGAAACTCAGGAAGAGGAAGGAAAGTTTTGGCCTTTACATCTACAAAGTCATGAAACAAGTTCATCCCGACACTGGAGTTTCCAGCAAAGCTATGAGTATCATGGACAGCTTTGTCAACGATATTTTTGAACGAATTGCTACTGAAGCTTCACGTTTAACTCAATCCAACAAGAAGTCCACCATCTCTTCTCGGGAAATCCAAACTGCTGTCAGGCTGATACTTCCTGGTGAACTTGCCAAACACGCTGTCAGCGAAGGCACCAAGGCAGTTACCCAATACACCAGCGACCAATAAATCCAACAATTTTCTTACAAATCGGCCCTTTTCAGGGCCATAACATATTTTAAGTGGAACACTTCATCCGTATATTTAATCAAATTCAAGGGCTTTATCAAATTTGCAATTATTTAATTCTATACCAAGTAATACCAAAAGGAAATCTTTTCTTACTCTTTGTTAGAAGTTGCGAAGTAATGTAATTCGCAATAGTTGAATCTGGGAAAATTTTTTCTTATCTTTTAATCTATTCTTCATCAATTTATCATACTCAATATCACTACATTATTTTATAGTTGCCCGGATCCTGATGTAGTATTTGAGATAAGCATGCTATAAACGTTTAATAATTTCTGGTAAAAATAAGCATACTCCTTTTAAGGTGTATTAATTCGTGCTTGTGAAATTTGTAACGTAATTTTATGCAGTATACGTATTGCATGATGATAATATTTAATATACTTATATGTCTATTTAATCTGCATAATTAACGGCACATAATGTAGGTAATATTGTTATCAGAATGAAGCATATGAGACTTCATGGTATCATTACATTAGGTGCTAAACAATTCGTCTTACTTGACCTTGTACATAATATAACTACACATTAAAATTCTTGAACTTCGATTTTAAAGGACTAAAAATCAATCGGTTGAACCCAGAGTCAAATTCCATTCTAAAGAAGTTCATTTTCAATCGAAAGGAGTCAATGCTGAGGTCTTTGAAGCAAATAATGTATTCATAATAGGTAGTAGTATTAACCCATTAGCTCCTGAAAGCACCCTTTTTCCCTTCATTTTCAATTAAGTTTTTCATATCGAAATCAAAGTAAAAAAAATTGGTAGAAGCATATTTATTCTAGTATTTTCGAAGTCTCTTCAAGATTCTGAGGTCAAAATTCAGTTTCAGCCATCAGGAATTCCAGAATATTTAAAAACATTTATTCTTATAAATATTTTTATAAAAAGTTATTAGAATGTTGGGATTCTATTAAAACTATGAATAAAGGTGTAAAAAAAATGAATTTTATGAAAAAAATGGTGCTTTTACCCTTCTTCATTGTAACTACCTACAGATGGCGTCCTCAATGAAAAAACTGAAAATTGTCTTGACGTTCTAACTAAAATCAAAATACTAGAATATATGCCTATCAATTTTGTTCAACTTTGATTTAGGTACGAAATACTTGATTGAAATTGAAAGGAGAAAAGTGTCAATTCAGACGTTAATGGGTTAATTTACTTCATTGGCTTGAAAATGTACTTTGGAAGATTCAAATACTTTAACTGTTCTTTATTGCAGTGATCAAGTTACTCCAAACGTCTTTGAATGTAAAAAAATTAATACAAATATTCGCGGAAATATTATTTTTAATATACTATTATGTAAATAATTTGAAAATAAATATTTACTATCTGAAAATTTACAATTATTTACAAATGATATTTTATATTGAAATACTAGTAGAGATTCCGTCTAAATATTGGTCAGTTTTTGGCTAATAACCATGCAAAATGTAACAAAATCATCGAAAGAATAGTTTCGGTCCAGTTTTATCGATTTTATAGTTTTGGATTAGACCTTTTTTAAGCGCAACTATTAGCAGGGAAAAGATTTGCGATTATTATATTTATCATGAGTATCTGCGTTCATCAAGCTACGCTCAATTTTTAGCATATTTTTTTTTTATTTTCTATAGGAGGCACGTGTCTTAGTAGCATATTTGTACAAAAATCCATCATCAACGTAGGTGCTATGAAAACTTGATCTTCATTGCAGGAGAGTATTTTTTTAGGATGAATAAAAAAATTAATGTTTATAAAGTACGCAGTGGCATAGTTGAAAAATGTCATATTACATGTTTTTTCATGATGACAATTGCCATCAAATCAACTCTGAAGTATTATCTCACATGCATCTTGACTCGTTTCGAGTATCTACAAAAGTATAGGTTCATAAAGAATTAATCTCATTGTTGAAATAGTCAGTTTTGTGAATATTAAAATTTCCAGAGAATTGCTCATGTTCGTTCTTAAACATTATTGGAATTTAATGAATACGTACAGTAAATGTAATTAGCTTATATATGAAACATAATTAAGAATTACTTTAAAACTTATGTTCCTGGTACATTCAAGTTACACTCATTAAATTTAATGTATTAGTGGGCATTGACCTTACATTAAGTTTCATGTCCTTTTTAACAGTGAATATTAGTGTTTTCAACTGTAAGATATTAACAAAAACACATTTTTCGAAAGGTGTTTGGAGAAAGTACTGAGGAATCTAGTTTTTAGTGAATTGCGTGACATGATGTTGGATTTTTTGCAGATTTTTCTGCTGTCTTTAATTTGTTGTTATTTTGTACATTTTTGTTTTTTCTAAATTTTCGTTAAACATTTTTTGAAATGTTTATAAACAATTAAGATTTTGCAAAAAAATACATAAGTTATAAAGAAAACCTATATGCCTGGGCTGGGTAAACAAACTCGTACTAAATAACTGTTGAAAATGTTAACGAATAGAATGACAATAGCAGTGATGGTGAAGATGATGATAATTGCGATGCGCATGATAATGATAACGATGATGATGACAATTATACTCGTATTAAAGCTTCTCAATCTTTTTCTTAAGAATAGTTACGCTCAAAAAACCTCTATTCCAAAACTACAAAAAAGGATAAAAACTAAACAGAAACTGCATAAAAAGTGCCCAGACAATTTTTAGGTTATCATTAAAAAAGATCTACATAATATTACCTAAAATAATAATCTAGAAAGTAGACAAAAAAGTATTTAGCTTGTTCGTATTAAATATTCTGAGTACATTTTTTGCAAAAACAGAGCAGAAACTGTCCGCACTTTATCTCAAAAAAGTATCGATCCATGATTTTTTTACACTCTGCAAGGAAAACTGGCCACATTTTTTTACTCACAAACTGTTCAGTACATAAGTTTATTTGCTAAAAATTAGCCAATATTTATACCGTATTTCTACCAATACCGTATTACTGTACATTAAATTGAATTTTTACAGTGAATATTATTGCAATGAATTTTCCATTCGGTGGCACAGATCCATTTGTGCGTGTATACACATAAAACTCTATAGAAAATGACATTCAATTTAATGTACATACATGACATTTTTTGTGTACATTACATTCGAGGACTGACATTAAAAGTTGTTTAATGTCGGAATTGAAATGTGCTTCCGGCATATGTTCGTTAAATTTAATGTGTTTCCTTTTAGCAGTGTAATAAAAAATGTATTACTTGAATGAAAGAATTCTTCCATCCGATGCAATCGACTAATTCTATTAAATGCATTTCATTGCATCAATGATTTATTTTTCTCAGTGCAGTGACTTTGATTACTAGCCTCAACTAATTTAAGTGTTTTATTATTATTTATTATTAAATTATTATAATTTTAGTGTTTTAATATTATTTATTATTATTTCATTCTCTGGAAATTTTAATATTCACAAAACTGGCCATTTTAACAGTGAGATTAAATCTTTATGAACCTTTTGAAATTCAATTTTGAATACGCTAATAAAAATTGCATACTCAAAATTGACAGAATAAGCCACTTTCAAATTAATATTAACTATTCCTGCTTTCAGAACATTTTTATCGGTCATTTAATGGGCTCTAGATGAATTAATAAGAATTTCGATTTCAAAAAATATTTAAGAATTAATTAAAGTAAATAATATTTCTGCAGACTTCCTACTGTATAAGAAAAATTCTCATGATTTCAATTATACAGGATATCGACTGTTAGAAACAAAATTTGGATAAATAAATTTAATAATTTAAGATATTTAGTGCCGCTAAAGAATAAAGAGAATGAAGGATGTTTCGCGGAAAAAACAATTTGTAAGGTCAACAAGAAATGTGATCACGCCAACTAAAAAAAGGAGTGAATATTGCTCCAGCTACTTTGTTTGGTTAACATTACTAGTTATTCTTACTAATTTGAAATATTATATTACTTTATTTATGCAGTTAGCATCATATTTTACATATAACGTTAAAGTGGCCCCAATATTTATCAAGATTTATGCTATGTTATACCATCGATAATAATTGAAAAATAAATCCTAAAAGTCGTAGATAACCATTAAATACGAAGTAGCCATCCGACGCCTACGTTTAATTTCTATTTAAAACTGCATTTATTGCGTTTTAACATACGTTGATAATCCCCATTCTTTTAGCAAATCCGCAAAATTCGTATCACGACAAATAGTCATTTCGGAATTTCGTCTCTCACTTTGACTTTTACTCCTTCCATTTTTTAATTCGACAGGCACTTCGAAAAGTGTTTCGACGCTATGGAAATTAGTAACCTTAAGTAAATAAACTAGTAAGGCACGGTGTTTACTAGTTTCTGTAGTGAATGTAACAATTTGAAATTATTTTGGGATTACTATCATTGTTCGATTCAATACTTTTGCGTTTACTACTTTCAAGTTGTTAGTGTAACTAAACATTTTTTTTCCGCGCCTTTGATCCACTTTTATGAAAAATGAATGCGAAGAATTTCTAGTACATATAAATGCCATTGTAAAAACATTTTTTAACCCTTTCAGCTCCAGGCAACAGTTCTCACAGTTTTCGAGGTCGCTGGTTACGAATTCGGTATCAGATTTCCAAAATACAATCCAATATGGCGGACAACTTTTTTACAAATTGATCGGATTGACTTGAAAATTGTTAGTCAGGGGTTTTCGGGGTCGCTGATTACAAATGTAATCCAAATATATCTTGGATCGGCCATTTTTAATTTTTTAAAACTGAACATATCTGTCATATTCGCAATCAAGGACCCCAAAAACCGCCGAATAACAACTTTGTGGCGATTTACAAATGTTTTAAAAATTCGTGCTTATTAACAACAATTTGTGTATTTTTTTAAACAATAGGCATTTTTTAACACGATCTAGGTTACACATTTTTAAAGTCCTATGCTTCCTGAACAAAACGCGCTAAATTCTACGCAAAAATATTAACTTTCTTCAAAGATATTGAGGTTTTTATGTCCCATGGGCGTAAAAGGGTTAACGCTACGGGAGTAGAACTCAATTTTGCGCCCTGCAGTGAAATATTTGTGAGAAAA
This sequence comes from Trichopria drosophilae, assembly GCA_030407085.1. NCBI lineage: Eukaryota > Metazoa > Arthropoda > Insecta > Hymenoptera > Diapriidae > Trichopria > Trichopria drosophilae. Next base: position 187,338,127 of record CM059583.1, on the reverse strand, counting down.
TTATCGAGCCCCACGCCTGCCGTATTAAAAAATATCATATGCAACATGGGAGAAATATTTATCTCGAACGAGCGTGATTATCACACTTGCTTTGCTCGTGCGAAAACTTCTCACTCGTCGAAGACAATGTACATAATATACTATTTTAGGATACGGTGTTTACTAGTTTCGGTAGCTAATGTAACAATTTGAAATTATTAGTAGTGACGAACAATCGTTTGTTGGGATTACTATCTTTGTTGGATTCACAACTTTTGCGTTTACTACTTGCAAGTTGTTAGTGTAACTAACCATTTTTTTCTGTGCCTTTGCTTCACTTTTACTGAGAAATAAAAACTAAAAGTGATATTTAGTACGATAAACTGATGAAGAATAGATTAAAATATAATAGACATAACTATATTGAATATTATCATCATGCAATACGTATAGTGCCGAAAATTACGTTAAAAATTTCACAACCACGAATTAATACACCTTAAAAAGAGTATACTTATTTTTACCAAAAATATTAAACGTTTATAGCATGCTTATTTGAAATAGTACATCAGGATAAGGGCAACTATAAAATATTAAAAATGTATATCATAAATTGATGAAGAAAAGGAGATTAAATATAAGAAAAATTTTTCCCAGATTCAACTATTGCGAAATACATTACGTCGCAACTACTAACAAAGAGTAAGAAAAGATTTCCTTTTCGTATTATTTGGTATGGAATTAAATAACTGCAAAATTGATAAAACCCCATGATTAAATATACGGATGAAGTGTTCCACTTAAAATATGTTATGGCCCTGAAAAGGGCCGATTTGTAAGAAAATTGTTGGATTTATTGGTCGCTGGTGTATTGGATGACTGCTTTGGTGCCTTCGCTGACAGCATGTTTGGCAAGTTCACCAGGAAGTATCAGCCTGACAGCAGTTTGGATTTCCCGAGAAGAGATGGTGGACTTCTTGTTGGACTGAGTTAAACGGGAAGCTTCAGTAGCAATACGTTCAAAAATATCATTGACGAAGCTGTTCATGATACTCATGGCTTTGCTGGAAACTCCAGTGTCGGGATGAACTTGTTTCATGATCTTGTAGATGTAGAGGCCAAAACTTTCCTTCCTCTTCCTGTACTTCTTCTTCTTGTCGCTCTTGACAATTTTCTTTTGGGCCTTGCCAGAAGATTTCAACATTTTTCCAGAGGATTTGCCTGGCGACATTGTGAGGTCAAGTTGAACTAACGACAAAGAAGGTGAATAATTGAATGAATAGTTTCGGAAAGTACACTCTCTTTTATTTGAATAGTGAGTGTAGTGCCGCGATAATGATAATTATGTTGCTCCCTCCTTCCAATGCGTTGCACGTCAGTGAATCATACTATTAGAGAGCTTCATTAGTGTCAACAATTAATTTCCAATTTAAAAAATGGACACATTATCTGCATATTGCAGTTCACTGAAACAGGCTTAGTTTCGTTGCACTTTATCTGACCTATTTTTGTCGAAAATGTAACTTGACCATCTCGATGCGAATTAAACTATGCCTATAAAAGGAATTTAAAATGTTTTCCAGCGTAACAATGCACAGTAATTTAGTTGCACTTTTTTTGAGTACATGAGATCACAATTTTAAGCAAAAAGACGTATTCTTTAGAATATTGCCAAGAATTAGAATAATGCTTTTTCAGTGTTACATTCAGCAAATTTGAAGTATATGGGTATTTCCAGAAAGCGTTTTCTGACGCTTTCTTGTTAACGCTTGTTTCCTATTAAGTAGGTCGATATTATTGCAATTGAAATGTATAGAGGCTTTTTTTGTATAACCACTAATCCCATCTAAAAGTACACATAAAATAAAAACAAGTGTTTTTTTGACGTAGTCAGTGAAAACACTATCCGATCCATTCATTTTTTTCGTGATTTTTTAGTCGACAAAGGAGTAAAATACTCCACAAATATGATGAGCGTTCTTACACAATTATTCGCGGTATGGCATCACAATATTCAATGAAAAGTATAAACACAATGTCATGATCGTAGTATACCAACTTGATCCCATTTCTTAATGATCATTTTCGAATTTAACAGAGTTTATGTAGATTGTTGTGCTATTGAATTTCTCGACGGATTTTGTTAAATATTACCTATTATCCTAGTAGAAAATGAATCCAGTTCTTGGATAGTTTCTATCCAGTTTTCATTTTTTCTATGTTAACGGTATAACGAAACTGGGCAGTATAAAAAAAACTGGAGATATTTCTAACAGGGTATGAGCAGAATTGATTGCAAAATTTACCGCTAAAATTTGAGGACGGTAATCACAGTATAATACACCGTGCGTATCCAGATGTGTTCAAATTTACCTTTATTCAGCTGTATTCTGATATTTAAAATAGTATATTATGTACATTATCTTCGACGAGTGGGAAGTTTTCGCACGAGCAAAGCAAGGGTGATAATCACGCTCGTTCGAGATAAATATTTCTCCCATGTTGCATACGATATTTTTTAATACGACAGGCGTGGGGCTCGATAATTTGCGCCCGAATATTTCACTGCAGGGCGCAAAATTGAGTTCTACTCCCGGAGCGTTAACCCTTTCACGCCCATGGACATAAAAACCTCAATATCTTTGAAGAAAATTAATATTTTTGCGTCAAATTTAGTGCGTTTTGTTCAGGAAGCATAGGACTTTTAAAATGTGTAACCTAGATCGTGTTAAAAAATGCCTATTGTTTTAAAAAAGACACAAATTGTTGTTAAAAACCACGATTTTGTAAATCGCCACAAAGTTGTTATTCGACGGTTTTTGGGGTCCTTGATTGCAAATATGACGAATATGATCAGTTTTAAAAAATTAAAAATGGTGGATCAAAGATATATTTGGATCACATTTGTAATCAGCGACCCCGAAAATCCCCGAGTAACAATTTTCAAGTCAATCCGATCAATTTGTAAAAAAGTAGTCCGCCATATTGGATTGTATTTTGGAAGTCTGACACCGAATTCGTAACCAGCGACCCCGAAAACTATGAGAACTGTTGCCTGGGTGTGAAAGGGTTAAAAAGCGTTTTTACAATGCCATTTATATGTATTAGAAATTCTTCGCAGGACAACAGTTTCAGTCTGCAATTGTATTAGCTATTTCTGCGCCCATAAATGAAAATGTAAAAACAGTATTGTATTCAACTTGTAGATATATAATTTTTTAGGCATGGCATAATATGCTGCTTTATGTAATTAGTAAATAAAAACTATGAAAGCTTTATTATCATACAAAATCTACACGTACACACATATTCGGTCTCTTTTAACCCTTTCAAACAATCATATTTAAAACTTTGAGTTGAAATAATATTATGAGATCGATGTGTGATTTTAAAGACATGTGGTTTTTGTATATCTCTTGATAATTTCACACTGAAATTTCAAATAATCATTTTTGGCAAGGACCAATTTTTTAGGACCGTTTATTCAGAACAAAGTCTCGTAGAAAAGTGTATCGTAAGAAAAATCTATACGGGAAATTTCCCGCATTTGTACTGGAAGTAATTAACCTTCACGAAGTACAAGAAATTTTGCATATCCTGATACTGGAAATTTTGTTAAAAATTTTAAAAAAAGTTACAATAATTTTGTATTTTAAATAATGCAAAAATTCATCATGTATACGAGAAAATTCCGTTCTTGCATACTTCAGAAAAATGATTCAATTTACGTTAATTTTTCAACATACATAATTGATATTTTACAGTAATTAAATGTACACGGAAAGAAAGAAACGCAGCACTGGTTACTGCGTGGCCGGTTCGCAAATACTTTCTATTTCAACTCGCTATAACTCAGTCAATTTTGAGAACTTTGCAACGAATAAAAATACAAATTGTTCATTGCAGTTTTCCAGATCTAGTGCGGAAAGAAAAAATTATATATCTTAATAAATAAAAAAAGTTATTAATTTTTTAATGCAGAACTGCGAAATTTGTGTTTTTATACATTCAGGCGCTTCGTTTATCGAGCGAATTTCACGCTTCCGAAAACTTTCAGTTTCATCTCCATTGCATTAATAGTTTTAAAATTAATTTTAAATTAATTAATTCACTATTAGTAGAGAAGATAACAACAAACTTTAAGAGTGTGTACTGTAATTCACTCCTTACAAAACTTTAAGATTGTGTATAAATGATTTTGACAAATGACATTGTGTATAAAGCATGGGTACCCAGAACACGAAATGGATTTCGCATTTGCATTTCACGAAAAATTCTATTAATACCTGTCATTTTCCTGACCTTCATACATTTCGTCGGAAAAATTCCCGTATCTGTAATATATAATAAAAATTCAGTACACGTGCAGTTATTTTTTGCAGTGTGTCAAACAACGGGTATTGATTTTTATAAAACTAACCAAATCTGATAGACATTAGACTATACGGATGTCCCGATAACATAAACCTCGTGAGGTGTCCCGCAATATGGGTATATTTCCATTTTTCAGTAAAAGTGAAGCAAAGGCACGGAAAGAAATGGTTAGTTACACTCACAACGCAAAAGTAGTGAATCCAACAAAGATAGTAATCCCAACAAACGATTGTTTGTCACTACTAATAATTTCAAATTGTTACATCAACTACCGAACTAGTAAACACCGTTCCTTACTAGTTTATTTACATAACGTTACTATTATCGATAGCATCGAAACACTCGTCAAAGTGCCTTTCGAATTAAAAAAATGGAAAGAGTAAAAGTCAAAGTGAGAGACGAAATTTCGAACCATGACTATATCTCGTGATACGAATGTTGCGGATTTGCTAAAAGAATGGGGATTATCAACGTATGTTAAAACGCAATAAATGCAGTTTTAAATAAAAATTAAACGTAGGTGTAGGATGCCCACTTCGTATTTAATGGTTATCTACGACTTTTAGAATTTATTTTTTAATTATTATCGACGGTATAACATAGCATAAATCTGAATAAATATTTTGGCCACATTAACATTATATGTAAAATATGATGCTAACTGCAAAAATACAGTAATATAATATATCAAATTAGTAAGAATAACAGTTAGTGAGAACAAGTAAAAAAAGTAGACGTTCTTACTAAGAAAAGTAGTTAGCCTTACAAGAAAAAGTAGTGACAGTGGTAACTAACCTAAAATAGTACTGTCAACCAAACAAAGTAGCTGGCGCAATATTTATTACTTTTGTTAGTTGTCGTGACCAGTTTTCTTGTTGGCAATACAAACTGCCAACGACATCCTTCATTCTCTTTATTCTTCAACGGCATTAAATATCTTAAATTATAAAAATTATTTATCCAAATTTATGTGAATTGTTCAGGATATTTCAATAATGTGCTGTACAAATTTGGATAAAGTTTGTAACAGTCGATATCCTGTATAATATTGAAATCATGAGAATTTTTCTTATACAGTGGAAATTAAGTCCGCAGAAATATTATTTACTTTAATTAATTCTTAAATATTCTTTGAAATAGAAATTCTTATGAATCCATCTAGCCCATTAAGTGACCGATACAAATGTTTTCTGATTTCTGGAAGCAGGAATAATTAATATTAATTTGAAAGTGGCTTATTCTGTCAATTTTGAGTATGCATAAAAAATGCATAATAAAAAATTAGCGTATTCAAAATTGCATTTCAAAAGGTCCATAAAAATTTAATCTCATTATTAAAATGGCTAGTTTTGTGAATATTAAAATTTCCAGAGAATTACTCATATATATTCTTAAACTTGATTGAACTTTAATGAATACGTACAGTAAATTTAATTTGCTTATATATGAAACATAATTAAAAATTACTTTAAGACATATGTTCCAGAACATTAAGATACATTTAAGTTACACATTCATTAAATTTAATGTATTAATGGGATTTATCGATAGTGTTTCGTATTATTCTAAATTCATTATGAAAATTAATTACGCGATTACAAATTAAGCAGTATTCAATTTTCAGATAAAAGGAAGCCAACTTTCCGTCACTATTCATTCAATTATTCACCTTCGTCATCGTTAGTTCAACTAGACTTTGCAATGTCGCCAGGCAAATCCGCTGGAAAAATGTTGAAATCTTCTGGCAAGGCCAAAAAGAAAATTGTCAAGAGCGACAAGAAGAAGAAACTCAGGAAGAGGAAGGAAAGTTTTGGCCTTTACATCTACAAAGTCATGAAACAAGTTCATCCCGACACTGGAGTTTCCAGCAAAGCTATGAGTATCATGGACAGCTTTGTCAACGATATTTTTGAACGAATTGCTACTGAAGCTTCACGTTTAACTCAATCCAACAAGAAGTCCACCATCTCTTCTCGGGAAATCCAAACTGCAGTAAGGTTAATTCTTCCTGGTGAACTTGCCAAACACGCTGTCAGCGAAGGCACCAAGGCAGTCACCCAATACACCAGCGACCAATAAATCCAACAATTTTCTTACAAATCGGCCCTTTTCAGGGCCATTACATATTTTAAGTGGAACACTTCATCCGTATATTTAATCAAATTCAAGGGTTTTATCAAATTTGCAATTATTTAATTCTATACCAAGTAATACGAAAAGGAAATCTTTTCTTACTCTTTGTTAGTAGTTGCGACGTAATGTAATTCGCAATAGTTGAATCTGGGAAAATTTTTTCTTATATTTAATCTCCTTTTCTTCATCAATTTATGATATACATTTTTAATATTTTATAGTTGCCCTTATCCTGATGTACTATTTCAAATAAGCATGCTATAAACGTTTAATATTTTTGGTAAAAATAAGTATACTCTTTTTAAGGTGTATTAATTCGTGGTTGTGAAATTTTTAACGTAATTTTCGGCACTATACGTATTGCATGATGATAATATTCAATATACTTATATCTCTATTTAATCTGCATAATTAACGGCACATAATGTAGGTAATATTGTTATCAGAATGAAGCCTATGAGACCTCATGGTATCATTACATTAGGTGCTAATCAATTCGTCTTACTTGACCTTGTACATAATATAACTACACATTAAAATTCTTGAACTTCGATTTTAAAGGACTAAAAATCAATCGGTTGAACCCAGAGTCAAATTCCATTCTAAAGAAGTTCATTTTCAATCGAAAGGAGTCAATGCTGAGGTCTTTGAAGCAAATAATGTATTCATAATAGGTAGTAGTATTAACCCATTAGCTCCTGAAAGCACCCTTTTTCCCCTTCATTTTCAATTAAGTTTTTCATATCGAAATCAAAGTTGAAAAAAAAGGGTAGAAACATATTCATTCTAGTATTTTCGAAGTCTCTTCAAGATTCTGAGGTCAAAATTGAGTTTCAGCCATCAGGAATTCCAGAATATTTAAAAACATTTATTCTTATAAAAAGTTATTCGAATGTTGGGATTCTATTAAAACTATGAATAAAGGTGTAAAAAAATGAATTTTATGAAAAAATGGTACTTTTTACCCTTCTTCATTGTAACCACCTCCAGATGGCGTCCTCAATGAAAAAACTGAAAATTGTCTTGACGTTCTAACTAAAATCAAAATACTAGAATATATATTTATATGCCTATCAATTTTGTTCAACTTTGATTTAGGTACGAAATACTTGATTGAAATTGAAAGGAGAAAAGTGTCAATTCAGACGTTAATGGGTTAATTTACTTCATTGGCTTGAAAATGTACTTTGGAAGATTCAGATACTTTAACTGTTCTTTATTGCAGTGATCAAGTTACTCCAAACGTGTTTGAATGTAAAAAAATTAATAAAAATATTCGCGGAAATATTATTTTTAATATACTATTATGTAAATAATTTGAAAATAACTATTTACTATCTGAAAATTTACAATTATTTACAAATGATATTTTATATTGAAATACTGGTAGAGATTCCGTCTAAATATTGGTCAGTTTTTGGCTAATAACCATGCAAAATGTAACAAAATTATGGATTGTATTTAGACACCTATTTTAGATAAATTTGGAAAGTTGCTGCTCTATTTTTGCAACAAAATACTCAACTTTTACAACAATAACCGAAACCCTTTTTTACAATTTTTAGACAATAATTTAGGTAAAATTATTTAAATGTTTTATTAAATAAATAGTTTCGGTCCACTTTTATCGATTTTATAGTTTTGGATTAGACCTTTTTAAGCGCAACTATTAGCAGGGAAAAGATATGCGATTATTATATATATCATCAGTATCTGCGTTTATCAAGCTACACTCAATTTTTAGCAAATTTTTTTTTTATTTTCTATAAGAGGCACGTGTCTTAGTAGCATATTTGTACAAAAATCCAAATCATCAACGAAGCTGCTATGAAAACATGAATTTCATTGCAGCAGAGTATTTTTTTAGGATGAATAAAAAGATAGAAAAAATTTTTATGAAGTACTGAGTGGTATAGTTAAAAAATGTCATATTACATATTTTTTTCATGATGAAAATTGCCATCAACTCTAAAGTATTATCTCACATATATCTTGACTCGTTTTGAGTATCTACATAAGTAAAGGTTCATAAAGATTTAATCTCACTGTTAAAATGACCATTTTTGTGAATATTAAAATTTCCAGAGATTTGGTCATATTCGTTCTTAAACATTATTGGAATTTAATGAATACGTACAGTAAATGTAATTAGCTTATGTATGAAACTGAATTAAAAATTACTTTAAAACTTATGTTTCTGATACATTGAAGTTACACTCGTTAAATTTAATGTATTAGTGGGCATTGACCTTACATTAAGTTTCATGTCATTTTTAACAGTGAATATTAGTGTTTTCAACTGTAAGATATTAATAAAAACACATTTTTCGAAAGATGTTTGGAGAAAGTACTGACGAATCTACTTTTTAGTGAATTGCATGACATGATGTATTTTTTGCAGATTTTTCTGCTATCTTTACTTTTTTGTTATTTTGTACATTTCTGTTTGTTTCTAAATTTTCGTTAAATATTTTTTGAAATGTTTATACACATTTAAGATTTTGCAAAAAAATACATAAGTTATAAAGAAAACCTATGTGCAGCAAACTCGTACTAAATAACTAAATAACTGTTGAAAATGTTAACAAACATAATGATAATAGCAGTGATGCTGATGATGATAATTACGATGCGCATGATGATGATAACGACGACGATGACGATTATACTCGTATTAATGCTGCTGAATCTTTTTTTTCAATAACAGTCACGCTCAAAAAAACGTCCCAAAACCACAAAAATGGATAAAAATTATATAGAAACTGCATAAAAAGTGCCCAGACAATTGTTAAGTTATCATTAAAAAAATATACATAATATTACCTAAAATAATCGTCAAGAAAGCGCACAAAAAAGTATTTAGCTTGTTCATGTTAAATATTCTCAGTACATTTTTTGCAAAAACAGAGCAGACACTGTCCGCACTTTATCTAAAAAAGGTATCGACCCATGATTTTGTTACATTTTGTATGGAAAATTGGCCTTATTTTTTTACTTACAAACTGTTCAGTACATAAGTTTAATATATTTACAAGAATATTTAGACCGTATTTCTACTAGGGTTACTGTGCATTAAATTTTTGCAGTGAATTTTCCATTCGGTGACATGTATCCATTTGTGTGTGTATACACATGAAACTCTATGGAAAATGACATTCAATTTAATGTACATATATGACATTTTTTGTGTACATTACATTTGAGGACTGACATTAAAAGTCGTTTAATGTCGGAATTGAAATGTGCTTCCGGCATATGTTCGTTAAATTTGTGTAATAAAAACTGCATTACTTGAATGAAAGAATTCTTCCATCCGAAGCAATCGACTAATTCTATGAAATGCATTTCATTGGATCAATGCTTTATTTTTCTCAGTGCAGTGACTTTGATTACTAGCCTCAACTAATTTAAGTGTTTTAATAATGTTTTTAAGGAAATAAAAATCTCTATAATGAATAAATGTCCAACAATCGAAAACCCGACAGTTAAAAAACCTATAATCTAAAAGCCGACAGGCACAACAAATCCAGGCCGACAATCATTTTTTAATTTGCCGGCTTTTTGACTGTTGGCTTTTTGACTGTCGGCTTTATGACTGTCGGTTTTTTGACCTGTCGGTTTTTTGACCTGTCGACTTTTTGATTTGCGGCTTTTCGACCCGCATCCAGTTATCTCGCTGGGCACAAAACGATTCATACGAATAAATTGTTTCTGTTAGAATGTTTATTTATATCAATTAAACGGTCTTTTGGTCCCTTAACAAAAATAATACAAAGAACAAGTAGTAGTACATTACGCAACATGTGCGCAAAATAGAGTGAACATTTTCAAATCAAATAGCAAATTTAGTAATCATTTTACTAATTAATTAGTAAACATATTAAATGTAACTTTGCAATTATTCAATGTAATTGAAAAATTTTTATCTGGATCGCGAAATTTGGGACTAGTGCTGGAAAACAAATGTTGCGCACTCAAATAGGAAAATCTATCTTCTGCACTCATTTCAGTTAAGAAAAATACATAACTACTTAGAAAATTAATACAGATTTAAATGTATAATATTCACTCTAAGGCATTTTTAAAATAAACCTAATTTTAATTGACGCAAGAGAATCAAAAGTAAGGCAGTTCAAAGTCGTCTGTCTAGTTAGTGGAGAAAAGAATATGAGTATAAGTTAGATCCATTAGTGTCTTCCCAAAAAAGGATTTCTGAAGTTATATGAGTTAAATCTTCTTGAAAAAAGACTTTTTAAATATTAAAAGTTATTATATTTAAAATAAGAATGTATTGTAAAGTGAATGTAAATGTCACACTTCTATTTCAAAAAGAAACGTGAATATTCGAAAATGCTATAAGGTCGTATGATTCGTTCTAATTACAATATTAAAATACAACTTGAAATATATTTCGCAGAATACTTAACGTTGCTAGGAGTATAGTTATTTTTACCACAACTTAATTACATTTTTGTGTACTCAAAGCCAAAGAAAATTATAAAATATAAAAAAATGTGTTTTCAGTTTCTACGATTGTCAAGTTTACAAGTTTGCAACTACTAATACAGACTTGAAAATATATTCTTCTCATCATATCTTTTCATAAACTAATAAAATATTATAAGAAATAATTGAAAAATTTATAGAAAATATTAATAAATTATACGGATGAAGTGTTCCACATAGAATATGTTGTGGCCCTGAAAAGGGCCGATTTGTAACAAAATTGTTGGATTTATTGGTCACTGGTGTATTGGGTAACTGCCTTGGTGCCTTCGCTGACAGCGTGTTTGGCAAGTTCACCAGGAAGAATTAACCTTACTGCAGTTTGGATTTCCCGAGAAGAGATGGTGGACTTCTTGTTGGACTGAGTTAAACGTGAAGCTTCAGTAGCAATACGTTCAAAAATATCGTTGACAAAGCTGTCCATGATACTCATAGCTTTGCTGGAAACCCCAGTGTCGGGATGAACTTGTTTCATGACCTTGTAGATGTAGAGGCCAAAACTTTCCTTCCTCTTCCTGTACTTCTTCTTCTTGTCGCTCTTGACAATTTTCTTTTGGGCCTTGCCAGAAGATTTTAACATTTTTCCGGAGGATTTGCCTGGCGACATTGTGAGGTCTAGTTGAACTAACGACGACGAAGGTGAATAATTGAATGAATAGTGACGGAAAGTGCACTCCCTTTTATTTGAATAGTGAGTGCAGTGCCGCTATAATGATAATTATGTTGCTCCCTCCCTCCACCGCGTTGCACGTCCGTGAATCATACTATTAGAGAGCTTCATTAGTGTCAACAATTAATTTCCAATTTAAAAAATGGACACATTATCTGCATATTGCAGTTCACTGAAACAGGCTTAGTTTCGTTGCACTTTATCTGACCTATTTATCAAATTGTCGAAATTGTAACTTGACCATCTCGATGCGAGGTAAACTATGCCTATAAAAGGAATTTAAAATGTTTTCCAGCGTAACAATGCACAGTAATTTAGTTGCACTTTTTTTTTAATAAATGAGATCACAATTTTAAGCAAAAAGACGTATTCTTTAGAATATTACCAAGAATTAGAATAATGCTTTTTCAGTGTTACATTCAGCAAATTTGAAGTATATGGGTATTTCCAGAAAGAGTTTCCTGACGCTTTCTTGTTAACGCTTGTTTCCTTTCTTAGTCTTCAAAGGAGTCAAATACTCCACAAACATGATGAGCGCCCTTACACAATTATTCGCGGTATGGCATCACAGTATTCAATGAAAAGTATAAACACAATGTCATGATCGTAGTATACCAACTTGATGCCATTTCTTAATGATCATTTTCGAATTTAACAGAGTTTATATAGATTGTTGTGCTATTGAATTTCACGACGGATTTTGTTAAATATTACCTATTATCCTAGTAGAAAATGAATCTAGTTCTTGGATAGTTTCTATCCAGTTTTCATTTTTTCTATGTTAACGGTATAACGAAACTAAGCAGTATGAAAAAACTGGAGATATTTCTACCAGGGTATGAGCAGAATTGATTGCAAGATTTACCGCTAAAATGTGAGGACTGTAATCACAGTATAATACATCGTGCGTATCCAGATGTGTTCAAAATTAACTTTATTCAGCTGTATTCTGATATTTAAAATAGCATATTATGTACACACTAAAATTATTGGAGTCAAATTTAACTCCAAAGGAGTCGAAAATGGGGTAGGCCGGGTTCGACTACATTTGAGTTCTTTGGAGTGAAAATATACTCCAATGGTGTCAATAAATACGGAAAAAGAGAAAGTCGGCTGAATGACGTATAGACAGGACTAGTTACTATGCGGTCGCCTTTTTTTTCAACTCGCTATAACATAGCCAATTTTGAAGGTTTTGTAACGAATAAAAAAAGAAATTGTTCGTTAGAGATTTCCGCATCTAATGGTGAAGTAATCAATTATATATCTCAATAAACAATAAAGTTATTAATTTTTTTCTATGCAACTGCAATATATACCTTCTGGCTCTTCGTTTATCGAGCAAATTTCGAGTATCCGAAAAGTGTCAGCGAGAAAGTTGTTCATAAAGGTATGAACAAATTTTCTGGAAAGTTTTATTTTTATTGGTCTAATAGTCAAAAAGTAATGAATGTTTAAAGTTGGTGGCAGCCGATGACCAACGCGTTATGTGCTTCGAGGCCCTGAAAAACTTCATTGTTTAATCAGATATATAATTTGTTCATTCTTCATTAGATGCAAAAAACTCTAACGAACAATTTCTTTTTTTATTCGTTTCAAAATTCTCAGAATTGAATAAGTTATAGCGAGTTGACACAAAACATGTTTGTCGGCCGGCCACGTAGTAACCAGTCTTCCTTGCAGCATATAACTACACCGGTAAAGGATTCAAACCTAGCATGAAATACTCTAAAGGAGCGAATGTGACTCCGAGAGAGTGAAATTTACAGATTACTCTCTCTTGGACTCCGCAATTGAGTCCAATTATTTTAGTGTGTACACATTATCTTCTACTAGTGAGAAGTTTTCGCACGAGCAAAGCAAGGGTGTGATAATCACGCTCGTTCGAGATAAATATTTCTCCCATGTTGCATACGATATTTTTTAATACGGCAGGCGTGGGGCTCGATAATTTGCGCCCGAATATTTCACTGCAGGGCGCAAAATTGAGTTCAACTCCTGGAGCGTTAACCCTTTCACGACCATGGGACATAAAAACGAATAATTGTGTAAGGACGCTCATCATATTTGTGGAGTATTTAACTCCTTTGACGACTAAAAAATCACGAAAAAAATGAATGGATCGGATAGTGTTTTCACTGACTGCGTTGAAACACTCGGGATTAGTGGTTATACAAAAAAAAAGCCTCTATACATTTCAATTGCAATAATATCAACCTACTTAATAGGAAACAAGCGTTAACAAGAAAGCGTCAGGAAACGTTTTCTGGAAATACACATATACTTCAAATTTGCTGAATGTAACACTGAAAAAGCGTTATTCTAATTCTTGGCAATATTCTAAAGAATACGTCTTTTTGCTTAAAATTGTGATCTCATTCATTAAAAAAAAGTGCAACTAAATTACTGTGCATTGTTACGCTGGAAAACATTTTAAATTCCTTTTATAGGCATAGTTTAACTCGCATCGAGATGGTCAAGTTACATTTTCGACAAAAATAGGTCAGATAAAGTGCAACGAAACTAAGCCTGTTTCCGTGAACTGCAATATGCAGATAATGTGTCCATTTTTTAAATTGGAAATTAATTGTTGACACTAATGAAGCTCTCTAATAGTATGATTCACTGACGTGCAACGCATTGGAAGGAGGGAGCAACATAATTATCATTATAGCGGCACTACACTCACTATTAAAATAAAAGAGAGTGTACTTTCCGAAACTATTCATTCAATTATTCACCTTCTTTGTCGTTAGTTCAACTTGACCTCACAATGTCGCCAGGCAAATTCTCTGGAAAAATGTTGAAATCTTCTGGCAAGGCCCAAAAGAAAATTGTCAAGAGCGACAAGAAGAAGAAGTACAGGAAGAGGAAGGAAAGTTTTGGCCTCTACATCTACAAGATCATGAAACAAGTTCATCCCGACACTGGAGTTTCCAGCAAAGCCATGAGTATCATGAACAGCTTCGTCAATGATATTTTTGAACGTATTGCTACTGAAGCTTCCCGTTTAACTCAGTCCAACAAGAAGTCCACCATCTCTTCTCGGGAAATCCAAACTGCTGTCAGGCTGATACTTCCTGGTGAACTTGCCAAACATGCTGTCAGCGAAGGCACCAAAGCAGTCATCCAATACACCAGCGACCTATAAATCCAACAATTTTCTTACAAATCGGTCCTTTTCAGGGCCACAACATATTCTATGTGGAACACTTCATCCGTATATTTAATCATGGGGTTTTATCAAATTTGCAATTATTTAATTCTATACCAAATAATACGAAAAGGAAATCTTTGCTTACTCTTTGTTAGTAGTTGCGACGTAATGTATTTCGCAATAGTTGAATCTGGGAAAATTTTTTCTTTTATTTTAATCTATTCTTCATCAATTTATTATACTAAATATCACTATATTGTTATTATGTCACAGTTGCCCAGATCCTGATGTAGTATTTGAGATAAGCATGCTATAAACGTTTAATAATTTCTAGTAAAAATAAGCATACTCCTTTTAAGGTGTATTAATTCGTGCTTGTGAAATTTGTAACGTAATTTTATGCAGTATACGTATTGCATGATGATAATATTTAATATACTTATATCTCTATTTAATCTGCATAATTAACGCCACATAATGTAGGTAATATTGTTATCAGAATGAAGCCTATGAGACCTCATGGCATAATTGAATGATCAAACGTTTCGGGCTCGTTTGATCAAAATTATATGAAAAGTCTCGTTCGAAGATGATAATTATTGTAGTCATGCTTGTCTTGCCAAAATTCACAACGTTTAATGTTTAGATTTAAAATATTTTGGCGCCTTGCGCCATGTTATCCCTTGCGTGACACTCCACTAACTTCATATTGTTTTGTTTGATAAATATGTTGAATTATCACTATTTGTCCAGAAGATGATAACGGGTACACACAAAATTTTCGATTTATTTATTTATTTATTTATTAGGGGAAGGGAGGGATATTATCATCATCGAACGAGACTTTTCATATAATTTTGATCAAACGAAGGTGGGCTCGTTTGATCATTCAATTATATTGCAAGTCTCGTTCTCAATGATAATTATTGTAGTGTTTTAGAGTATGTGATAATTCATAACAGAAAATTTATAATATTGCTTAAACATTTTATTGAACTTGAAGCTTATGGAATAATTACAAGGAATAGCGTTGACATGAAAACTATTACTTCAATATCGCCCGTGCGAATTGGTCATTGGTTGATTGGATGGGTCTATTATAAAACTTACAGAAAGTCTGCGATTTTGGTGCCCAACCAGTAGTACGTCTTATAGTGTCGATATCCACTCCTCGCTTATGAGCAGCAAATACCGACGCATGTCTTGTACTGTATGCCGTAAATTGGTTCATATCAATACCTGCTTTAACTAATAAATTCTTTACCCAATGGCCAATTGTCTGTGCGCTTACAGCTTCAAACGGTTTCACCGTCGCAATAAATAAATTTTTAGTTTTTTGGCTCCGCAAACCTTTGGTTATTTCAAGATATTCTAACACTAAAGAAGCCACACACAAACCGGGTTTTTGTTTGAAAAAGGGTAGGATCAAGTCAGGGTTGTTAGATCCTACTCTTGAAGTCTTGATAAGATCGGTGATTTTGATACTAATGCCAGATTCAGATCTGAAAATATTATCGACATTGATTAAAGACAATGTCTGAAGTCTCTGAGCAGCCGTCAGCGCTAATAGTGTAACCACTTTTTCACTGGCTTCTTTTAATTTTAACTCCTTAAGGGTTTTAAGATTTTCCAAATAACGCAATACAGGCGTAATGTCCCACGTTGTCGAGTATCTTGGTTTCGTTGGATTTTCTCTAAATACACCCTTCATGAAACGAGATATTAGACCATCTAAATTTATATTATCAGCTGAGATCAAGGAATTAGCTGCCCGGGAAGTGTTTAAAGTACCATACATTTGACCATCTTTCAATCTTAAATTAAGGAAATCAATGATGTCCGATGTCTTTGGATTGAAGGTATCTACATTTTTCATGTGAGTATAGTTCCACCAATGTTTGAGCTGACATTCATATTGCTTGAGCGTTGTTGATGCAATGGAATTGACTAATATATCAACAGAATCTTCATTAATTCCTTTTCTCAAATAAGCTGACCTGATAACTTTCCTACCACCAATGAAAGGTGGGATGATAATGGATGGCTCTCGTTGCTACAAGGAGATATTAATAAATATTTGTCAGGATGAAACGTAATTGGAGATCGGGTAAGAAGAGATGTAAATAATGGATACCATGGCTGTGTGGGCCAAAATGGTACCACCAGTACCCCTTCTGATTTTTCATTGATAATTTTTCTTAAGGTTTGTAGAATGAGTGCGAATGGAGGAAAAGCGTAAAAACGTTCTTTCCAAGAGACTGTGAATGCATCTACTAATTCAGCTTGAGGGTCAGGGAAACGAGAATAAAACTTTTTACATTTATTATTTAATCGAGATGCGAATAAATCAACTGTAAACGGTCCAAAAGTTTCCTCAATTTGCTTAAAATAGAAGTGAGAAATTTCCCATTCTGTATCTATGTTAGTAATACGAGATGCTCTGTCTGCTTCGACATTTTCTGCTGAACGAATATACGAGGCTTTCACCCACAATTTCCTCTCTTCGCACCAACTCCAAATTTTTCTCGATAATTCACTCAGATGAGGGTACTGTACACCTCCAGATCGATTAACATAAGCTATTGCAGTAGAACTATCCAAACGCAACAATAATTCGCATTCAAATAGGTTTGAAGCAAAACATTTAAGTGCGAAAAAAGCAGCTAATAACTCGAGATAATTTATATGATTTTTCTTCTCTTCCTCGTTCCAAAATCCGTGGGAACTTATATTATTACAATGACAGCCCCAGCCTGTCCGAGACGAATCAGAAAATATTTCCATAACAAATTTATTAATTCTTATTGGATTTGAACCAATGGCTGCATTTTTTATCCACCAATCTAAATCTTCAATCATATTATTATTTATATACATCTTTCCCTCATAATTTCCACCATTAAATTTTAGCGTTAAGAACTTTTGTCTCTCTAGTCTCTTGCAGTGAATAAAACTGTAAGCAACAGCAGGACAAGCTGCTGTTAAAACTCCTAGAAATGATGCAAATGTACGAATTTTAAAAGCAACGCCTAGCTTGAATTCACCTGCCATTTCTATTATTTGTTTTTTCTTTTTATCAGGCAATTTTAAAGAATAGTCTATAGAATTAATAATGAAACCATAATATTTACATGATTGACTAGCGATCAAGGAACTCTTCTCGAAATTTATAATGAAACCTAATTGTTCGAGAAATAATATAGTATCTTTTAAATTATTCTCACACATGCTTTTTGATTTATTTATAAATAAAAAATCATCTAAATAAAGGATTACCGTCATTCCTTTCAGTATTAATTCATTAACAATGGGTTTCATTATCTTAGTAAAAACATAAGGACTTGTGGTTAGCCCAAATGGCAGGCAGCAGAACTGATATAGTTTACCGCAAAATTCGAGTCTAAGAAATTTTTTGTGATCTTCATGAATGGGTACTACGAAATACGCATCTTTCAGGTCTATCGTGCCCATGTAATCTCCCATTGATAGCAGATTTAAAGCAGATTTTATGTCTTCCAATTTGAAATGAGGAGAATTAATAAATTTATTCAGGGCTTTCAAATTGAAAATAAAGCGATTAGTCCCATCAGATTTTGAAATTAAGAAATATGATGAAATAAATTCACCTTCTTCATGTAAACACTCTTCAATAGCTCCTAATGATAATAATTTATCAATTTCGTATTGAAATTCCATTAATTCAATCGAAGAAAAATTTCTACATTTAGGAGGAGCTTTTTGAAATGGCATTTCAGAAAAAGGGAGACGATATCCTTTTACATAACTTAAAATATGTTTATCAGAACTTAATTTTTTCCAATTTTTTAAGTAAAAACGTAAGCGTCCCGCTGGCTTATCTACCTGTATTACTTCTTTAATGAAGATTGGTTCATCGTCAGAGAGCTCGTCTTCGAGGGATTGTGTGAAGGAGCTTTCGGTGGAACCCTTTTCGATCGGAAAAAGCGAGGTTTTTGTTGATGACCCACCTGACGATAATTGGCAGGTGGGTATTTCAAGTTTCCCTGGAATCTGATTTTTTGAAGCGCTTTTTGTTGTGGTTTGTCTTTTATTTCCGCAGAAGCTTTCTCTATTTCCTTTGCATCTTTAATCTTTTCCTTGAGGTTATTTCCGTATAACCACTCATTTGAAACCAACGAATCTACCGTAGATTTCATATTTTTATTAAAATGCGGAGTAATGAAAGATTTTCGAGCTACTGATTGCTGATAATAAACATCAGTAAGGATTTGTACAGCGTGGCTCAATAAATCCGTGAAGACAACTTCATCGACCTCCTCTTTTGGAGGATCTACAAGCAAAGATACTGCAGCACCTAAAGAAGCGAGAGCTGTACCAACACAGTTTTGTGTTTCTACAAAATGATTGTCTCGTTTCTTTGCAATGTCCGAAAGCAATGGAATAATCTCTGGATTAACTTTTGGGGCTTCCACAAAGAATTCACCACTGCGATTATATAAGTCAAGAATCTCTTTCTTATTCTTCTCAGGTAAACCTTCTTTGGTCCATTTTGACCAAATATTTATCAATCCTGAGTGATATTTAACCTCTTTAAATTTTGATTGCACTAAATCCATACCAAGTGCTTTTAGAACAGTCTCATTAGCTGAAGGATCATCAGGCTCAGAAATTGAATGCTCTGTTAACTCCAGTCCTTGAGAATTTTCAACATTTGTCATGGAACCGGGAATATTATTTGACTGGATCTCAGTTTCTCCATTCTCTTCTTTTTCCTTTTCTGTAATTGAAAGGAAAAAGAATGAAGAAAATAGTCTGCAAAATTGTAACACTTGTTGTGTATATTGTGATTTGATATCACAATACCCAATAAGTCGTGTAGACTCTCAAATTTCGTATGGAACTTTGAGTTATAATTATTTAGAGCCTTTAGGCGGAGAAGCAACAAACTCGTATAGAGGTTTGCTTACCGATTACCACAGGTACAACAGTATTGCCTGCTTGAGGCGTGGAATTAAAAGTTGTATGCGAAACAGTAGCTGATGCCTGTTCTTTTTGAACATCCAGCCATGACGTAACCAAATTTGTGAGGTTATCCAACTGTTTCTCCATTTTATCAATTCTGGAACTGTCCGACGATCTTTTCTTGTGATGACGGTCATCTCTAGATCTTGATCCAGAACGTTTCTTCTTGTGACTCGGCATCTTTTATTGTTTGATGAGTATTTATTTAATTTTTAACGGAGCGACGAAAAAACGTTATGATTTTTTGACACAACGAAACAATATGAAGTTAGTGGAGTGTCACGCAAGGGATAACATGGCGAAAGGCGCCAAAATATTTTAAATCTAAACATTAAACGTTGTGAATTTTGGCAAGACAAGCATGACTACAATAATTATCATTGAGAATGAGACTTGCAATATAATTACATTAGGTGCTAAACAATTCGTCTTACTTGACCTTGTACATAATATAACTACACATTAAAATTCTTGAACTTTGATTTTAAAGGACTAAAAATCAATCGGTTGAACCCAGAGTCAAATTCCATTCTAAGGAAGTTCATTTTCAATCGAAAGGAGTCAATGCTGAGGTCTTTGAAGCAAATAATGTATTCATAATAGGTAGTAGTATTAACCCATAAGCTCCTGAAAGCACCCTTTTTCCCCTTCATTTTCAATTAAGTTTTTCATACCGAAATCAAAGTTGAAAAAAAAGGGTAGAAACATATTCATTCTAGTATTTTCGAAGTCTCTTCAAGATTCTGAGGTCAAAATTGAGTTTCAGCCATCAGGAATTCCAGAATATTTAAAAACATTTATTCTTATAAAAAGTTATTAGAATGTTGGGATTCTATTAAAACTATGAATAAAGGTGTAAAAAAATGAATTTTATGAAAAAATGGTACTTTTTACCCTTCTTCATTGTAACCACCTCCAGATGGCGTCCTCAATGAAAAAACTGAAAATTGTCTTGACGTTCTAACTAAAATCAAAATACTAGAATATATGCCTATCAATTTTGTTCAACTTTGATTTAGGTACGAAATACTTGAATGAAATTGAAAGGAGAAAAGTGTCTATTCAGACGTTAATGGGTTAATTTACTTCATTGGCTTTAAAATGTACTTTGGAAGATTCAAATACTTTAACTGTTCTTTATTGCAGTGATCAAGTTACTCCAAACGTCTTCGAATGTAAAAAATTAATACAAATATTCGCGGAAATATTATTTTTAATATACTATTGTGTGAATAATTTGAAAATAAATATTTACTATCTGAAAATTTACAATTATTTACATTTAAATGATATTTTCACTATTGTTCATCTTACCATTAAGACAATTAAACAAACAATTGTAAATATTTTAAAACTCTTAGAAATAAATACGACATTCAGACGGATTTGGATAGTTCGTTATTGATATTGATGAATTCATGTTACTCAACTTTGTGATGATCTATTATTCATTTATGAACTTGTTTTTTTAGCACGACAAACAGCAGCAGGAATATGAAATGATAGGTTTTCATTTGACTAATTAATCCGAAATCTTATTTTGAGGTTATCTTTCAAACATCAGAACAAAAATACAAGCACCTCACTATTGTTATATTTCATCACATTTTTATTATTGAATTACATGGACTAGAATTGTACTGTATGAATTGTGCAACACAAGATTAAAGTATTACTTATAACAATCTTATAAACCGAACCACTCTTTTCATGTGCTGTGCAGGTTCGAACAAGAGCCTACAATGTTGGCATAAGAGAGATAATTTTATTGTACACTAATTAGGCAAAATATTTACATACATATTTGGAATAACTTTTCTGAACATCTATTAGGCAGGTCATTTAGATAAATATGTAGTCAGCTTCAATCCATTTATTATTTATCATTTCTACCCAATTCTTAGTCAGTTTTGTAACAAAAAAACTGATTTACTGATTTGTTATTATCTAGTTTGTGGACATTTCTGCTGTGCACATTTTTACCACGTAATTTAGCCAGAAAATGGACTGTGTAATACAATAAAACTGGAATGATTTTCTACCAGGGATGTTTCTCGTCGTACATTTCATATGTATAAATAAACATTGACTATGAAAATTTATGAAGTACAATTAAAATCTGAGAAAACTTAAGCTGAGTTAAGTAAGACATGAATTTCATTTATCAAACACAATATTAGATTTTCGGATTTACTGCGCAGTTCGATAAAATGCCATTCAAGAGGCTGCGAACAGTACCAAAAATATTATTTTCAATAACTTGATATCTAAAATCTAAATATCTAAAAATAAATTTAATTACGTATTTCAGCAATTTAATGTCACTTTACATTCACGTTACATGAGTCATCATCTGATATGTTGCGTCATCAGTCAAGAATTTCAAATACAAGAGGGTAATATCAAATATTAATTATTGTAATTGCGTTATTGAATTTAAATCTTAAAATTGAGTGTACAAATTAAAGCTTTTGTAGATTTTTGTTGTTATCGAATCCACGAATTTTAGAATTTTAAGCAGAAAAATGTTCTCGTTAAATTCGGTTTTTAAGGAACCAACCGCATGGAAGATTCTTAACAAAATCGTATTAATGATAGAATTAATTCGAGATTTGCGAAAGGCACGAACAAAATGAATTTAAAAGCGATTCGTCTTTTTTCATATGTTTTCGATATTTTTTAATGTGTTTTTCAATATTTTATGCACATAGGTAATAATAGCGTTATGAAATTTAACGTTTTCTGAATAATTTTAGTAATCTGGTAACAAATTTCAAAAAATTCGTTAGGTAAATTTCTAGAGAATTTTTTTCTCCAAATAATAAGCCGCCATTTGATAAAATCCATTGGTGTTTAAAAAAATATTTAACTAGTGATAAGAAGAAAGTTTGAGTCATTAACAGAAGTTGTTAACAAATTATTTTTGCAGTTATCAAATTTTTGTCATATACAATAATACTTTCTCCCTTCAATAATACCATTATTAGTGAAATTTGCTTGGAAACGTTATTCAATATTTTTCCCAAATATACTGTATCCCGAGGTTTAACTACCTTAAGAACACTACATCAGACTACTCTGTATATAATATAATAAAAGTATATTATAATAGTTGCTATCGTATATTTTTTGAAATTTAATTGTCTCTAACTTTATAAAGATTCAGATACATCTTGATTTCTCCATATTGTTAACACGTTGTATTTCCAAATGATTTAAATATTTTACAATACCCTTTATTCCTGAAATTATTCATCATTGGGCTCAAATAGATTATCGGTTTAATTTTTCTAATTTTTACGATTTTTTATATTACAACCCTTTATTACAATGCGCTTCATGGTACCACATAGATAGTTACCATAAGCACTTTTACTAATTTCATTACGACCAAATGTAAAATATAAGAAATATATCCTGTACCTCGTCCGAAGTAGAGAAAACCCTGAAAACGAAGAATTTTTAAAGATTATTTTTTAATAGATGACAACGATTTTTCGTCAAGGATTCAAGGAAACATGCTTAAAACAAATATACTTGTAATTTTCAAAATCATAAATCGATTCACTGTCGTGTCACTGGAGGTATTTAAAAAATACTCCATCCAGTTTCGAGAAAAAATGTTCAGCTTCCCACTACACTGATACATTGGTTAACTCCTAACATCTTAATTCCTATACTATTGTTATACGAGGCACAATTTCAATTAAAAAAATTCGCAAAACTTTTCGTGCGATGGGATGTGCTATAAAATCTACTCAGAACTGTCGTCGATCTTGTAAGGTCAAATGTCATCCAATTGTAATAACATTTAATTCATGGGTTCGCACTTTTGTATCTCCCACTTTCAATATCACAATACTGAATTTAGATTCATGATCAACAGCCTCAAATATAAAGTTTCACTTGATTTTAGTATTGTTTTAGATTTTGGACCACCATTTCTGAATGCAAATTCGTAATCCGTGATCTCAAAAAAATATACCATACATGTTTATAGGGGGCAAGTAATTTTTTGTAAATTATTGTTTATAATTAATTAATGTTAAACATTATTATAGCCTTATAGGAATTAACCCATTTTGATCAACTTGTATTAACGTATTATCTACTTAAACCCTCCCAAAACGTTAGGAAAGACATAGTCTAACTTTTTCAATCTAATATCGATCTAAACTACTTTAAAAAATTAAAAACGAAAAAAAATGTCCAACCCGTTTCCAACGCACTGACAAAAAAGAAACACGAAAATTGAAATTAGAGAAAACATAATCGCTGCAGTGAATCCACTAATTTGAAGATTTTAATTATATTCTGATGTTAGAATAATCACCCGATCATTTCCATACAGCACAGACGTTGCAAATATATAACGATTATGTTGCTCGAATGTAAAAATCTCCGACTTCATAACCGTTAGGTATCAGTAACGTATTTGATGTGTACACAGAGAGAAAAGAAATAATTAACGGAACCTTTTGGTAATAGTAAAACGAGTAAATCCAAAAAGTTGTTGCATTAACTATTTCTATGGTAAACGGTACAATAAAATTTACTATTTTCCGATTGTTAAACTTACATAACCTCAAATATTAACTCTAACCTTACATATAGTTAATTCTACTACTTAAGAGGTTAAAATCGATTCTTCTATTTTTTAGTGGTTCCATTAACAATTTTTTTCTCTCTGTGTAACAAAATATTTTGTGCTGTCTGGTTATTTAATAACAAACATCGAAATCGTAATCAGTCGTCATATTGGTTCTGCCATCTTGAATTATTTATATTTGACATCAAAATCGTAATCCACGAAACATATGAATTTCCTCCAGGGCAAAATAACTTTACCAAATAATGAGTCGTCTCCATTTAGTCCTATTTTTTCTCAAAGTAGCCTCTTCCGGGTTGGTTTCAAAACCCTTAGTTGAAAGTAATAAATTAATCACATGCCATACGTTTTTACACTGGACATCTACCATCCTGTGTTTATTTAGTTTAGTGCATTTGACGGTGTAATTCACATTGGAAATTAAACTTTAAAACAAAAATACCAGTAAAAATTACCCCTTTTTTCTGTAATTGAATAAAATCATCGGTTGGAAATTGTTTTATCGATTTTTAAATATCGCATAGATCGATAAACCGACCTTGAAAGTAGCAGACTACGACTGTCTTATATTTTTGGGAGCGTGAAAATAAATAATAATACGTTGTTGAAAATTAATGATCAAAATGGACAATTCGGTGGGTGAAATGAATTAAATAGTGAATCGCGTAGAATAAAAAAGTGATTTTAACGAAGAAAAAAAGAATCGTCAAAATGTATACTCTGTGAGGGGTCAGATATTTAACTTTATGAATTTCTAGTAAACCTGAACTCTAGTAGGAGCCTGAAACCGCTGATGTAATAACAGAGGTCAACAAAATTTGACTTTGCGAAATCATCAAAGATGCGGGTAAATTTTCCTAACGTATTTTTAGGTGCCGAATCTAAATTCGTTCGTAAAATTTCTCCATCACCCTCTATTTTCGAGATATCCGCCATATTGTATTTTTTCAAAATTCGTTTTTTTTTTAGAATTTGCTGCAATACCAGGATAATTAATCGTAAGACCTTTCATTTTACGCATAATTGCTTCTAGAATACGTTCAAATTTTTCCAGATCCACGAAATAACCGATGATTATGGTTATCGGTGAAAAAAGTTAAAATTTCACTAAAAATTATAAAAATTTAGCCATTTATAAAGGAAAAATGCATCTAATATACAAAAAAAAAATCCGGGGTTCCACGTCTATTTAACTTTACTGTATATATTTTTTCAATGCATGGTTCATCCACCGTTTTTGGTCCTCCAGTTTTCATATTCGTAAGGGAATATGAATATTAAACACTCTGAAAAATGTTGATGTCAATTATTGATGTAAATCGTTCTGGTGTTACATGCCAGTACATCTTCACCGATGCACTAAATATACAATTTTTTGACATTATCGGTTAAAAATACATATCTGCACCTACAGTAAAGTTAAATAGACGTATACTCCGAAAACTTTTGTCAACTTATGTGCATTTTTTCTTGCAAAAAATGGCTAAATTTTCATCATTTTTAGTGAAATTTTTAAAGTTTTTTATGGATTTTTTATACAAAAAACGTGTGCAGCGCCGCAATGGAGATAATGGGACAGGCCGACCCCCACCACCGTAAAAATGCTGCGGGTCAGAACCTCTGGTGGATATAAATTGAGTTGCGTTTCCCTGGAACGTCATTCTTTTCTTGACCTCGAAACTTCAAGTTACTACCCGGAAAATGTCTGGACGTGGCAAAGGAGGAAAATTGAAGACGAAGTCCAAGTCCCGCTCAAGCCGGGCTGGAGTTCAATTTCCAGTTGGCCGTGTGCATCGTCTGCTCCGAAAAGGAAAATTTGCTGAACGTGTCGGTGCAGGAGCTCCGGTTTACTTGGCAGCTGTCTTGGAATATTTGACTGCTGAAATTTTGGAGTTGGCAGGAAATGCAGCCCGCGACAACAAGAAAACCAGAATCATCCCACGTCATTTGCAACTCGCAATTCGTAACGATGATGAGTTGAACAAACTCTTTGCTGGTGTTACTATTGCTCAAGGTGGCGTTTTGCCAAATATTCAGGGAGTTCTTCTTCCGAAAAAAACCGACAAGGCGTAATTATTTAGAACTATAGAAACAACCGGCCCTTTTCAGGGCCACTACAGGAATGGTACATGGAATTAACGGATCGTTTATTAATTATCTTATATCAATGTTTGACAACCACTTTTATGTTTCAAACATATTTCTTAAGTACGCAAGCTAATAAATAGATTGTAAATATTATTAAATTTTTGAGTAAAGATGGAAAGATTGGATTATTTTAAAATTTTCGAGAAAATGAGGACCATTAAAGTGATTTAGACCAATATTCGATCTTTCTTTTTTCGAAAATCTTAAAACAAATCAACATTTCCCTTTTTACCATTATACAAATGTGAACTATCTGGCAAAATTTGCATTATTTCTGCTCGAGCAGACGAGTTTTTGTAACAGAAAAAATTAGATAAAAAAATTTCAAAGTATGCATCACAGAAACATCGCGATTTGCTCGTCTAAATCGTACATCAAATGTTTATTTATTATTAATTAAATACGAGAATAAAAATGCATTTATTTGATATGAAAGTATGATTGTTTTCGTGCTTCCCAAATCGGAATTAGTTAAAAACTACGAATTACAAAATGAAAAGTGGTTTGCTAATACAATTAGGGATTATTTCTACTAATAAATAATTACAAACTACTAATGTATTACTAATTCTAAAAACGACTAAACAAAAATATCCTACTCTTAAATTAATAGAATTGTATTACTAAAGTAGTTTTTAGTTACAAAAAAAGAATTGATACTAATACACTTTTTATTTTAGATTAACAGTATTTAGCTAATTCATATTTAGAGAGTATTATGTTTAAAAGAAATAATAATTTTAACACAATATAAGTTCTAGATGATTGAAACGAAGTTAATCGATGATTGTTATGCATTTTTACTATTCAGATCCAGTCAGCATATGTTCATCTAAAAATGTATACTATGACGAAACATGTGGCTTTAGTTCCTTTTATAGTACTTCCGTTTTTGCCTGTACTTTTTACACAGGGCTAAAATTACTATGTACAGACTAGTGAACTGGTCATTTAAAATACTGAAAGTAAAAAGATATTTTTGCCCTAAAATAACAAAGTTATCTGCAGATTTTTTTGTGGATTTCGAAAATTATCTGTAAATACAGCAAATAATTCTATTGATTTAACGTGAGTGATGTATGATGCTGGTAAAGCTGCAAAAAGCAGTTTTAAGTCACTTATGCATTTAATTGTGATGATAAATATTTTTGCAGCTAGCTTATTGCAGTGCTCCATATCTTACTGTAAGGCGTATTTTACGACCTTATTTACAATATGTGGGGAATTTTTCAAAGATCGGACGATTTTGTTTTTTGTGAAAATTTTTACAAGTTACATGGGGGTCATTCCATGTCAACTCAGCAACTTTTGAAATGGACCACCAACTTTCCTCTTTTTTGGGTGTATTTCGGTGTTTATTGGAGATAATATTAATCAATTTTCTGAACTTTTATCCTTTAAATCATCTATTTTCGGTGTTATGAAAAGAATGTTATGATACTTATATAAATCCAGGAACTTCACTGAAAAAGAGCTAAGTTGACATAATTCTTAAACCCTCGAATAACACTATTTTATTTACAACCAAAGTAAAAGGTTGTTTCAAAAATTAACAAGATTTGCGTATTCATAATTATATTAATATGTTTGAATTACTAATAAACGTCGAAAAGACATAAAAAATAGGAACATAGTGAATTGTGAATTCCATAAGCTAAAATCTTGAGATTCTAGCAAAGATTTAAATGGTAAAAAAATCTAAAATTCTTTAAAAAATTAACTAAACTACTTGCAATCTTGTATGACCCCGAAAATTGATTGCTACTATCAGTAGTTTTTTTGTTGTGAATTTAGTAATAAAAAATTAAAAATATCACATTGGTAATAATCTTAAATTTATTACTTAAAACGTAAAAAAACTTTTGTTAACAAATTGCAACAAAATTTCCACTATACCTACATTAAAACGCATAACGAAACATTTAATTTTGTATTTGTTACAAGACGATAAGTAGCAACGGAGTTACGGACATTTAAAAATTCTCATTTTTTTTGAAATGCAAAATTTTAAAAAATTTGCACTTACTACGGGTGATTTTAAAAATTTTGAAGAATTTTATAACATTTATATCACTTCGAATTGTCGCAAATATATGAGTATGAAACAGTTCTGATCAGATTAAATTTTTATATAAAAAAAATCGCAATTACATCCAGTTTTGGCCTAATTTTCATTAATTGACAGAAAATCTCAGATCCTGAAATGTTTCAAAAAAGTGATCTTATTCTGATCCCCTTTTGATTCATTCGGTTTCGGCCAAATTTGATCAAATTAGATCATTTTTTTTTTTACTCGGGTCAATCCAACAAGAAGTCCACCATCTCTTCTCGGGAAATCCAAACTGCAGTGAGGTTAATCCTGCCTGGTGAACTTGCCAAACACGCTGTCAGCGAAGGAACCAAAGCTGTCACCAAATACACCACCGCTAAATAATTTCAACTTCTTCTTTTACAAATCGGCCCTTTTCAGGGCCACAACTATTTTTAACTAGAACAATTCATAGTGTATTATACTTTACATGTTTTATATTTTCAGTTGATGGAAAGAATTATTTTGCAGTTATAATACAAGATTTTTTATCATTAAGGCGCAGTAGTGAATTTTTAATATTCATCAAATTTATGTAAGTTTAATTATTACCTTATTAACTATATAATTTATAAAGGTTTTTTGTAAAATTACACTTTGTTTTTAGTTAATAAATTTCTGAAGAGGGTCACATTGACCGAAACGTCAAATGAATTTTTTTGTTGTATCATTGACCGTCTCTCCAATACTCACTATAGAAATATGTAGTTGTTGCGGTCGAGAATTAAAATATGCCTGAGCATTGTTATAATAATTATAATACATGAGGTTGGTATTATTACGTTCGCCTCACAATATGCTTATTTCAGGTCTGTTTCGAAAGAATCGCATGTAATTTAACTAATGGGAGTTTATCGATATTTTTATCGTAGAGTAGATGGAAAGTGATAAGCATTTAATTAGAAATATTTTATGGAAACTATTACATTTATATGCAGATGATGAGTCATGTCTGAATTCAAATAATAATGCAATTGATGCAGTAAGTACTTAGTCATTAAACGTATCTATTCGTCTTATCAATTAAAATCTAAGTATAATTTAGTCACATTCATCGTTTAGCATAGTGTACATATATATATAAACGTTAAAATGCTTTTACGACATCATGACAATTTAGTCGCCTTGAATAATCAAAATGAAGGCCTTCTTAACTGTGATTTAATGTATTTTTACGTGCCATTTAAAAATATACGAAAAACAATAGAACTAATGAAAATCGATAACGAAATAATTAAAACTATTAATAAGCACCTAATGCATAAAAATGTACGGAATAAGTCAGTTCTCGTTTAAGATTTGGTGGCCCTGAAAAGGGCCTTTGAGTACTTTCTTCTACTAAATTAAGCCTATTCTCGAATTCTTCTAGCCAGTTGCATGTCTTTTGGCATAATTGTCACTCGTTTCGAGTGAATCGCACAAATGTTCGTATCTTCGAAAAGACTAACTAGGTAAGCCTCGCAAGCTTCTTGAACAGCCATCACCGCTGATACTTGAAAACGTAAATCACTTTTGAAATCTTGAGCTATTTCACGAACAAGACGTTGAAATGGCAACTTGCGAATTAGAAGTTCTGTGCTTTTTTGGTAACGACGAATTTGCCTGAGAGCGACAGTTCCAGGCTTGAAACGATGAGGCCTTTTTATTTCGGAGGTATGCGGTGAAACTTTTCTTACGGTTTTAGTAGACAGCTGCTTACGTGGAGCTTTCCCTCCGGTCGACTTTCGGGCGGTCTGCTTCGTTCGGGCCATTGTTACCAAGTGAGGTCTTGGTTGGGTATAAATACCTACGAGCTTGCCACCACGTCTTACGTATGGGCACCATTGGCTGTTGGGCCTGAAGTGGGGCTAATAATTAGACCGACTCCCGGAAAACCTACTAAAGCTATCTCCTATATAATCTAAATATCCAGTATATTAACGAAGTCAACTGTATTATTAGTTTAATAAAAATGTCTTGTTGTGGCAAAGGTGGAAAAGGTTTGGGTAAAGGAACTGCCGCCAAACGCCATCGCAAAATTTTGCGAGATAACAACCAAACCTGCCATTTGTCGTTTGGCTCGTAGAGGAGTAAACGGCTTTCTGGTCTTATTTATGAAGAAACACGTGCAGGTTTGAAGGTTTTCCTCGAGAACGTCATCCGAAATGCCGTGACGTATACAGAACATGCCAAGAGAAAGACGGTGACTGCAATGGACATCGTTTATGCTCTCAAGAGGCAAGGAAGAACTCTCTATGGCTTTGGCGGTTAAAAAATTTTGCAAAAATTGGCCAACAATATTTTTATTACGTAGAATTTAAATTGTTCGCATATCATATGTAGAAATAGTTAATTTTAGAGACTTTTTTATACTTTTTCATAAATTTCTAAAAGGTATTTATATGTTGACTGTTTGACAAATTGATTGAAAATAATAATAATATTAATGTTTATATTATTTAAAGTAATGTCTATGTCTTAAAAAGGCGAATTTAATCTCATTATTAAACCAGAACATTTTTTTTATATGAAGTGAATTTAAAGAAATTTCACACAATAATTTTGGATGATGGAGAATAATTAGTTTTGCATACAAACGATACCACATGTATTGACAGATTTGTGTTGAAACTGTCCTGTATTTTTATTTCTTCTGGACATAACAGATAATGTACTTTTTCATGAAAGGCTGCCAAATTTGTCTGTAATGTCGTTTAATATTGTACTTTCAATATGTAATTCTCAAGAAGGTGCCTGTGTTTTGAAATAAAATATAAAAAATTTGTTTACACCAGGTAGGTTAAAAAAATCGGCGTTTCCGGTTTTCAAAAATATAATGCATGAATGCTTACTTTACATAAAAACGATTCAAACTATACTTTTTAAATTACCGGTCTTGAAAAACGATACTACTTGCGTCCCCAGCATCTAAAATCGTTATTATTATAGTGGTGCACCATTTGTACAATTTAAAAATCCTCAAAAACGATTGTCATTGTTTGTGTATTATATTTTTAAGTGTATATCAGTATTTTCAAGTGGCAATCGGATACTATTGCCAAATAAAAAGTTTGACAAAAATAAAGAAAAGAACAAAATCATTATTTTAGTTTAGGTTATTTATTATTCCTTTGTATTATTACGCACGTTGTTAAATGACTAAATAGTTTCTACTTAAATATTGCTATTTGATCTCTTAAAACAATGAAAATACCTTTGCACTTGGGTAGCTAAATATAAAAATCGTTTTTCTTATAGATCAAATATTAAAAGTATCGTGGAATTACTCCCATATATTTTTGGACGATTTGTACTTAAATTTATTCCCGAATAGTAAAACAATGCACCTCACTTTAATTTTATTTTTAAATTAAATCAAAAGATAATCGTTAGTATCTTCGTTAACATCATCAGTATAGTTACAACAAAAATTGACGGCGTAAGCGTATCACGCTTATTATATTAATTTATTTTATATCAAATTATATTAATATATATTAACTTATCAAGTTAACATCTCTTTATTTTTATTCTTTTTCATCTTTTTTAATAAATTTTTGAAATAACATCACATCATGAGTAAAAGAATTGATTAATTTTAGTCAATAAGCAAAGTGGTATAAGTCCACAAGATGATATTTCGTTTGTATATTATTTTTTGTATTTAACAATATTATTTAAAGTAAATGTAATGAAAATGTAAAAAATACTCGTTTTGAGTCATGGCTTCTCGATAAACGATATTAAATGCGTATTTTTAAATGAGGAATAGAAATTCATCGACATATTATCTACAGTTTCGATAATGAGTGGCTCGATAAATATCGTTTAATTTTATGGGATATTAAAAATGTGCATTTCCTACGAACTTTATTCTAATGGTATGAGTCAATACGAAAGACAGCGGTTATCAAATCAACATATCATTCGATTAGGTTCTGTTTAATAGTATTATAACACCAAATATATTATTTAAAAAACGACAAAGAAAACTTTGGGTACTTTTCCAATATGGGACACTCCATGCCAACTTGACCAATCCATTTTTTTTATTTCAGAAACGGGAAATAATAGTCCTAACACAAAATTCTTTACATGATATAAAATGAGTTTTAATTTTCGAAAATTCAATCTCCAGAATTAATAAACGAATTTTCATGAATACAAAATTTTTCATAATTCTATACAGTTTTTAAATAAAATTGTTTATTATATAAATTTACTACGCTATCATTCAGTTGTAAAAAGATTAATTTTTCAAAGTTTCAGTTGAAGGGACAGTCGATAATGAATCAAGATTTTCCCCCTTTAAAACACCATAAAAATATACACTTTTCCGAAAGAGAAACCGGGAAATAATTTTTTTAAATTAAAATTGTAATTTTTCGCCAATATTCATGGCTGTTTTCATGTACAAGTTATGAAAACGTGTCAGATATTTACTACATCGACCAATCAATAGCACTGATGTACTTCGCCAATTAAAGTGTTCTTATATCACTCGAAGTGAAAATAAGAATTAATTGCTCTCTTTTTCCTACCATCAACAGAAAGGAACAATTTGTCGGCAAAATATACATCTGGATGATGTAGGATATACTCTAAGACATCCTACATCATTCAGCTTAAAATAAAGTATGATGTAGTAACCACTGCGAGCAAGAAAATCGCAAAGACCAAAAGTAGAAAGTCCCTTAATTTTATTTAAAAATAGATGAGTTTTCTGGAGTTAAAAATCGATAAAAATGACCAAATTACAAAACGTAAAACGTAACAATTACGGACCTAAGCTTTAATAAAAAAAAATATTAATTTTCGATCGTGTTTTTCATATGTACTTTTCTCAAGAGTAATAAATTACTCACTGGAGAAATGAATGCACTTGAATGCACTGCAGCCTCTAAAGAAATTGAAGATAGGGCTAGACGTAAGTGCAATTTATTAGTATTTTATGTTCTTGATAATAACAATATGGTTGATAATGACAACTTGTTTAAAGACAGTGAACAATTACCAATTTACGTGTAAACGACTTGCAGTTTGTACCAAGGATAAACAAAGGATTACTTTAGTGAAACTTAAATCTCCTAGTGATGCGGCATTTGTCTTACAGAGCTCAAAATTACTACCCAAGGATTATATGTTCTAAAATGACCATACTCCAGTTCAGCAATTAGAATACAATATGTTGAAAGCAGAAGTCATCACTTATAACGCTATTCATCCGGATAAGAAATATGTGCGAGTTACAGATGGTAGTGCGATAATTTTATACATATTGCAAAAAAACTAGGTTGTGCGCATTTTAAGTATCCTGTTGTTTTTTGTTATCAGAGTGCTCATGGTTTACGTACCAAGTTGAAAGATTTGAAAACCAATGTTCATTTACTTTCTACAAGACCTGATGTTTTAATATTTACTGAATCTTACCATCACCATGGAATTGCTGGTAGTGAATTGGGACTTGATGACTATACCATTTTTAAAAGAGATACACACACGAAGGGTACAGTATTACCAGGTGGTTCTTATTTCCATAAAATGCTCTTTTAATGTTAATTGGAGTTGCATATATATATATATGCAACCTCGCTCGTCAAGTAACACATATACCTGTTTTGGATCTGAATTTGACCATCGAGTGGACAATTATCATGATCATTCTATTGTCTTATTTGGCGATTTAAATTTACCGAACACTACCTGGATATCTGAGCCTCGCCTTGCCAGGAATTATTGTCACCAAGATCACATTATTGTGACATGCTAATATTTTATCAAACTACTTATCCTTCCATGAACATCAATAAAGGATATACCTTGAACATAGCATTTACAAACCTGGATGGTATATCAACTCATTTGTTGCAAGCCATTCTCACCAAGATCCTGTATTTTTTGTAGCTAAACAAGATGTCTTCAAGGGAAATGCAACTTAATTCTGTACAATTTGACTTCAGTAAAGGAGACTGTAATATCAACAATTCTTTTTTTCTTTAAATCTAAGCTGGATAGCAAAGCTTTTTTGTCAAATTTTAGAATGTTAAATAAAAGGAATTATTATCCCTTTATAATAATATATTTATATATATTTATACATATTATAATTTATAATAACATTAAAATAATGTAATATATTATATAGCATGTTTTGGAGAGAACGTCTTGCTCTACGAACAATGAAATTGTTTTGTTCTTTTCAGAATATTTTAATATTAATTACCATGTGTCCTCATCGATTTATTATTTGGTATCTAATACTCCTGCCGTCAATGTTTTTATTCACTTTTCATTCGGCCCTGATGTGCTAGTATCCTTGTTTATAAAGAAATATGTTCAATCGCTAGTAAAACCACTGATGCTTGATAATATATCTATTACAGGTGGCTTCCTAAAATTTGGAAGTTCTTTTGTGTTATCATTTATAACATCTGTGCATAAAGGGGGTAGTTTTCAGGGTGTAAAACTATCGTCCAATCTTAATATGAGGTGTTATATCGAAATTATTAGATGGTATCATAGCTGAAAAATTATCATTAGCAGTTATTCATAAAATTATTCCTCAGCAAAACGGTAAATCGACAATATCGAATCTTCTTACATATAGCCATTTCTTGTCATCATTTATGAGATATGTCTCAGGTGGACACCATTTACTTGGACTTTGTCAAGGAACTCGATAATGTTGATCGTGGTATTTTGCTGTCCAAGCTGAGATGGTTTGGTATCGGACACAGATTATTACGTTGGATTACGTAAAAAAGAAGTGGTCAAAGTCAAGTTTAGAAGTATACCCTCCGGTGTACCACAAGGGTCTCATTTAGGACCAACTTTATGTATAATATTCATAAATGACGTATGTAACCCCTGGTAGAAAAAAGGGAGCATTTTTGGGCTGGTTTATGCCCAATCTTGTTTTTGGCCAACATTTCTAGCTGGTTTTCCTGTGGTAATGTAACGTCCATTTGCCCAGAATCTAGCCATTTTTTATGGTCAAAAACTCTACGAGATTATGCTCGATAGATGTAGGTTTTCGCATTGTTATTGTAGAAAACCGGATAAAAATTGGCCAGTTTTCAGACTGAAAATCTTGACTGAAACCTCTAAGCGTTTTAACTTTTGTTTTATTTTATCAATATTGCGATGTTTTTGCACACATTCACGGCTTGTACATGGTTTCGAATTATCCATTTTATACAGGGTCATCGAAAAGTATCGGACCCCCCTAATATCTTCAGTTAGAATGCACTTAGGAGAAAATGTCCAATAGCAAAGTTGTATGGTTTCAAGCGGGGAGTAAGATGATGACCTTGACTTTGACCTTGACCATGTCCTTCAAGGTCATTTCAAGGTCAATCTTATTTTTTTAAATAGAACCCCCTACATTTTATTGCATATTCTTATAGCTTATCTCGAGTGCTTTCCAAAACACTATAATAAAATATTTTTTTATTAAGTACTTTTTGAGTTATAAAGGTTTGAAGTTAACAATTTGTTAAGTGGTGTGCGAGTCCGACCAGTTAAGGCGAGAGTGGTGTGCGAGTCCGACCAGTTAAGGCAAGAGTGGTGTGTGAGTCCGGCTAGTTAAGGCAAATTTAATTCCAATTGGTTAGCTTGGGCAAAATATTTAATTGTACCAAACAATTCACAACAAATGTTCAAATTGTTGCCCTTCAACAGCCTGGCAGTGTGCCAATCTGTTATAAACAGCCGAAACCGCATTCCGGTACGTTTCTGGCGGTATTAGTTCTATCTCTCGAGTTATTCTCCCTCTTAAATCATCTAAATCTTGAGGCTTGGTGGCATAAACTTTACTTTTCAAGTAACCCCACAAAAAAAAAGTCAAGTGGGGTCAAGTCCGGAGACCGAGGTGGCCACTCAATATGACCCCTTCGCCCTATCCACCTGTCCTGAAAGACCTCATTCAAATATTGACGGACAATGACACCATAATGAGGTGGAGCTCCATCCTGTTGGAAATAAATTTCATCCATATTTCCACCAGCTATGTCTCGAATAGCTGGAACAATTTGTTCGCGAAGCATGACTAGGTATACCTGTGCTGTCAAATTGCCTTCAATGAAGAAAGGGCCAACTGGTCTACCATTAAGAATACCAGCCCATCCGTTAACTTTTTGTGGATATTGAGTATGATTGTCTCTTTTCCAGTGAGGATTAACGTCACTCCAGTATCTACAATTGTGTCTATTTACATTTCCAGTCAGTTCAAATGTTGCCTCATCAGAGAAAACAATATTATCAAGTAATAGAGGATCGTCGACAATCATCTCCATCATAAGATCACAAAATTCGATGCGTCTATCAAAATCGTCTTCGGACAACTCTTGGACCAAATGGAGTTTGTATGGATGCCATTTATTCAATTTCAGAATTTTACTGACATATGCATGACCGATTTCGTGTTCTTGTGCAACGCGATTGATGGAAATATGGGGATCTTCAACGAAAGTCTGTAAAACATCTAATGCCTTATCATTATTTGTTGCTGTTTTAGGTCTACCAGATTTTGGGCGGCTTTTAACGCTACCAATGGCCTCGAAACGTTGAATAGTACGGATTACAGTACTTTTGGAGATCCTATTATTTTCATTCCGAAAATTTTCATTAAATAATCGCGTTACTGTTTTATACCCTCTTTGTTGATCTCCCCATCCTCGCATCATTAACAGTGTTATTCGATCTCTTTCAGAAAGCTCCGCCATTCTTAATTAGAGCGAAGAAGAATTAATCAGGTAAGTGATAGGAAATTGATCTAGATAATTAAGTAGAGAAAAATACTAATTATTAAGTGTTGGTCCAACTATCGATTTGTTTATTTTAACCAGCACTAGCAAAAAGCTCGTTGAGCAACTGAAAATGTAATAGATCAATTAAGCCTCGAACGAAGATGTAATATCTAAATTGAACGAAATGTCCGGCAAGCAGACAGATTTCGAGAAGAGATTATCGGACCTTGAAGACAAATCTTCTGCTATGGGTTCTCCGGATTTCGATACCTTGGCCTCTCAATTATCTAAGGAAGCAGAAGATCGGCAACGCCGTGCGAACAACTTGATCTTATATAATGTAAATGAGTGTAATTCCGGTGACGCCATTGCCCATGATTCCGATCGAGTAAAGGAACTTTTAATTCCATTGGGAATTAACTGTAATTTGCTGCATCCACGTCGTCTGGGGAATCCCCGCTCTACTGGTAGTTGCCGACCTCTTCTCGTCCAGCTTTGCTCCAATCTAGAGGTCATGCATGTCATATCTAAGAGGAACTTGCTTCCCTCTGGAGTCTCTGTATCTTCTGATAAAACTGTGCAGCAGAGGGAAATATTGGCCAAGCTACGGAAGCAAGTTGTTGATCACAACGCCTCTCACCCTTTGGACCTACGCTCCATAAAGTATCGCGACGGGTTTCCAACAATAGTGCCGCAGTTAGCTCAACGCAGTTTTGTTCCAGCTACGACAAGTTCCTAAACATTTACTACCAGAATGTTCATTCTCTCAATAATAAACTCGATCACCTGAGAACTAATATCCACCTACTGGTACCATCACCAGACATTCTAGTTCTAACGGAGACCTGGTTAAAAAATGATACGGAAACTTCCGAACTTGGTTTGTCTGGATTTAACATCTTCAGGCTGGATAGGGGACGTGGCTTGAACTCGGTCAAGAGAGGGGGCGGTGTGCTAGTTGGTATTAAAAAAAGCATTCTATCGTCTCAACTAACTACTAACCTATCCACCGATTGTGGTGTGGAAGCCGTAGCTGTACGCCTTGCTTACAAACAATGCAAGTTTATTGTCGTTGGTGTCTACGCTCCGCCCAGGTCGTCGAACATCGACTTTAGTGCATTTTGTAAAGAAGTTGAAGCTCATGCTCTCTTGTATCCTGACCACAAGCTCCTTATTGTTGGCGACTTCAATATACCGTCTGTGAACTGGATTAATGATCCTCCGGCCGTTAAGCATATTGGTTATGTTTCTCCAGCATGCCATAATAACGCAATGTCACTTCTAAATCTGGCAGTGTCGTTAGGACTTGAGCAATGTTATCCTGCTCATCCTACCAAAGGCTACACACTGGATCTCTGCTTTGCTACTTCGGAATTTATTTCTCCTGACTTCAACTTCGATCAACTTCTCCAGACGGATGCCCATCATCGTGGTCAAGCCTTTAGTATTAATGTTTTCAGTGTTCCGCGTAATAGCACCATGCGATTTTTGTATTACCGTGATTTTGCGAATGCCGACTATGCCTCGATTAACCGCGAGCTTTGTACCGTACCGTGGAATCTTACTTTTAGTAAAAATAATATTGATGCAGATATTTCTTCTTTTTATCGCGTTTTAAATAATATTATTGACAAATATGTTCCTCTTAAAAAGCGCTCTCATTCCTACAACACATTTCCTAGGTGGTACTCCAAAGAGCTGATTAATTTAATTTGTAGAAAGAAACGTTACCATTTACTTTGGAAAACCACTTGTCATTTAGATGATTATATTGAATTTAAGAGATTACGCGCACGTTGTATACGTCTTTCTCGTGAACTGTATAATGATTATTTATCAGCTGTGCAGTCCAACTTACGTTCGAACTTACGCTCGTTTTGGTCTTATGTAAATAGTCTTAAGTCGACCAGAACCTCACCTAGCCAGATGTCGTGTGGCGGCACTACTATTGACTCTGATTCGTGCATTGCAACTCTATTTTCATCTCATTTCGGTTCAGTTTATTGCGTTCACTCTTTTAATGACTACACCGGGCCTTCCTATTCACCTTTATCTAACTCTTATATGATATCGAAATCGGACTTAATTAACGCGTTCAATGAGCTCGACTACAACACACACGGTGGGCCTGATGATATTCCCCCTCATTTTTTAAAAAAATGTCTCTCTTCCTTCTTCCCGTGCTTTTTCTGTTCAATAGTTCTCTATCTGCCGGCATTTTTCCTACCGAATGGAAATCTGCTTTTGTTCAACCAATTTTTAAATCAGGTAACCGACTTGCCGTATCCAATTACAGACCCATTTCTATACTGTGCACCTTATCTAAGATATTTGATAAAACAATAGCTAAATATATTTCTACCCTTATATTTCCAAGACTCGTTCAGGAACAGCACGGTTTCACCCGGAGGAGGTCAACAGCTTCTAATCTGTTTTTATTTTCTGAATTTGTTTCCTCCGCCCTTGATCGTCATACCCAAGTCGACACCATTTACATTGATTTTTCCAAAGCTTTTGATCTTGTAAACCACTCACTCCTTATTCAAAAATGTGATGCAATCGGAATCAGAGGTAATCTTTTGTGCTGGTTACGATCGTATTTGGCAGGTAGAACTCAGAGGGTTCGTATTGGTGACAGTGTCTCACATCCCATCAATATTAGCTCTGGCGTTCCTCAGGGATCTAATCTTGGGCCGGTCCTATTTTCTATTTTTATTAACGATCTTCCTAATAAACTCTCTTTTTGTTCGCTCCTCCTATATGCCGACGATATCAAAATTTTTAAAGTAATTAATTGCCCTATGGATGCATCTTACTTACAAAGGGATCTTAATTCTCTTTGGCTGTGGTCCTTTCAAAATGGTCTTCCAATCAACATATCCAAAACCTCTATTCTTTCCTATTCCCGGACGTGTTCATTTGAGTTCAACTACATGCTTAACGGCTCTCAGATTTCTAGAGTTTCCTCAGTGATAGACCTGGGGGTTCGATTCGACAAAATTCTGTCATTCAAACCACATATTGAGGAGGTTTCAATACGTGCCAACAAAATTTTAGGTTTTATTAAACGTACTTCAATTAATTTCACTGATATTTCGTCCATAATTCATCTTTACAAATCCCTTGTATTGCCTGTTCTAACTTACTGCTCCGTTATTTGGTCTCCACACTTCAGCACTGATTGGCACCTCCTTAATGCAGTACATCACAAATTCCTAAGATACCTTGCCTGGAAGTCTGGGTGTCCTATGGACTTTATGGATCATAATTACGACCCATTGGTACGCAAATTTCAACTTCCTCTGCTTTCCTCTGTTCATACTTATTTTGATCTAAATTTTGCTTATAAAATCATGTTTAATTTATTTAATCTTCCTCATATTTCATCGCTATTTTCAACCCGAGATTTGGACTATAACCTGAGGCATGTCAGAGCGGTTGTGGAGCAACCTTCTAGGTCATCCTTTCGTTTTTTTTCAACCCTTCCTCGTCTTCGCCGTCAGTGGAACTCTATTCCTTATACCCTCCAGCGTGCAAGTCTCCGTGAGTTTAAAAATGGCATTAGGCGTATTTATTGCTCAAATTGATTATTTTTAACTTTATGTGTTTTTCTATTTAATTTGTATTTCGTATCATTTATTTATATAATTATTTTCTTTGTCTTTTATCGCGTATTTCTATTTATTGTAAGGGCTTAGCCCGTATATATTGTAAAATAAAATAAAAAAATATAATTAATAATATTTACGAAAAATTTCTGGGCTATTGGAAACAAAATGAAGATGTTTGGGATAATCAATTGAAGCGCAATGGTTTCTTTTGTTACAGAAAAAATTTTTGAGGCTGTTCGTTTTCGTCCACGAGGTGACTGCTGCTCGCTAAGAAGAAGACAGCACTGCATCAAAGTGTCAAATCAGTGATCCGTATTGTTTGCTCAAGAGCTCGTACATTGGTGCCTGCGAGAGTGAGAGAATAAAGATTGGCCAACGCTTTCGGTCAGATTCCCGCTAACGCCTTCGGAAATCACGCATTCGAGCAGCTTCTCGCGATTACGTTCGGGCAGTTTTTCGCCAGAGCCTATTAGCATAATTGCTTGAAGCCGTACAATACTTTGCTATTGGACATTTTTCCAAAATGCATTCTTACTGAAAATATTAGGGGGATCCGATTAATGTATTTCCTTTAAACCAATTAATTGGTCTCATTATTCCGCGCACAAAAGTATTAAGGTTGTGATTACTGAAAACTAAATAATATTTTACAAGATATTCTACATTTTGTGTCAAAAAATTGTTAACTTCAAACCTTTATAACTCAAAAAGTACTTAATAAAAAAATATTTTATTATAGTGTTTTGTAAAGCTCTCGAGATAAGCTATAAGAATATGCAATAAAATGTAGGGGGTTCTATTTAAAAAAATAAGATTGACCTTGAAATGACCTTGAAGGACATGGTCAAGGTCAAAGTCAAGGTCATCATCTTACTCCCCGCTTGAAACCATACAACTTTGCTATTGGACATTTTCTCCTAAGTGCATTCTAACTGAAGATATTAGGGGGGTCCGATACTTTTCGATGACATATAGACAGAGATATATATACAGAGAGAGAGAGAGAGGGAGAGGGAGAGAGAGAGAGGACCATTTGTTACAATATTCGCGATATATTTTTAATTCAGACTGTATAGGTTATTATTGAGGTAAGATCGTTTTAATATATGCCCATTTCATTGCTAGTTTCTAGCCATAAATATGGTAAATGAAGACCATATTTTTCAGGCAGTTAAACTGGGCAAAATCTAGATAGGTTGATGCTAGTCTGGTTTAAAATGGCCATTAACTAGCAATTTGTCAACCAATTTCTTGCTAGAAGTTAGGAAGCAAGTTTTGGACAGTAAAATTGGCTAGTTTCTGGGTTGTGCCCATAAAAACTGTTCAGATTTTCTACCAGGGACTCCACATATTTCTCTATTATCAATACATCTCAGGATGCTTGTAAGCTGCAGCGTGATTTGGACTCGATTTTTGAGTGACCACTTGGGAACCGTCTCCATTTGAACATTAAAAAAATGTATACCTTTGTTGCGGTCAGAATCGAATGTTTCAAATCTGCGGTACCTGGCGTGGGTTTTTTCCCACATTGTGGTTTTCCCCACGCCATTGCACACCTGAATGGGGGAACCTCTCCAAAGGCGGGGACCTGTTAGGCAACTATATATTGTAAAGGTCCTAGAAATGGCGACGATATTATTGAATTGTTGTATTAACGAAGTCGTGGGGGCTGACGTAAATTCCTTACTTACTAAATCATTCTTTAAGTCTAATTACCAATAATGACGATACGGTTAGGTTTCGAATAGTCCGCATGATTCGCCTTCATATGGAGACGTAACCTGATGGTTCCAGGCCGGAGGGATCGGATCCATCGATTTCGCCGGAAATCATATGATGGGGACTCCGATTTACGACTCTGTGCTGGCCACAGGCGAACAAGAAGTTTGAAGGTTCGTAACACGGAAAATACCTAAATCGGATACATGCATCGAGAAGATCAAGATCGACTCCGATTCGAATATGAACAAACCATTTAAACCTAGATTTATCGATGTCGACTCCGATTCGAAAATTGGATACATCGAATTTCGAAGTTTAATACGGACAATGACATGGACGGATAAAATCATTATTTCAATCGGTCGGTAACGTAGAACGCTACGACACTCGAACGTTAAAAAGAAGGATTCGCATGTCTAAGCAACGATGGTCTTTTCTAAATAACAAACATTCGTTTGTCAATGGGTATAAAAAGAGTCCACACGGCTTCGGTAAGTTCAGTTACAGAGACAGTTTCGATCGACCAAAAATATCGCCGCCATTCCGCCCCAAAAATAATTAAATAAAGTTTAGTTTGATCATCGTAAGTCTGGATCATTTCTGCACCGAATCCGTTCCCCTTTTCGTCCGCGAATAACCTTATTGCCGTAAAACATCACCTCTCAATTTTATCTATTTATTATCTGGTCAGCTTATTGAACCTGCTGCAGATTTTAAGGAGATGGGTATTATATTCATTTCGTCCCTTAAATTTAGTGAACATATTTTGATTTATAAAGCGTTCAACATCTGATTTTAAAGATTTGAGTTCCATCATATGTCTTTATAAAGCGCTCGTATTACCAATCCTAACTTACAGTTCTACTATCTGGCATCCCTTTGTGCGGAGTATGAACATCAGGTCGGATTACGGAAATGGCAAGTATAAATTTTTGCATCATGTAGCTTATAAAGCTGGTTCCACGATGAGTTTTTTGAACATAAT
The DNA here is from genome assembly GCA_030407085.1 of Trichopria drosophilae. NCBI lineage: Eukaryota > Metazoa > Arthropoda > Insecta > Hymenoptera > Diapriidae > Trichopria > Trichopria drosophilae. Next base: position 187,294,417 of record CM059583.1, on the reverse strand, counting down.
TACTTCAATGTGGCAAATAGATTTCATTTATGGTTGATAGCATTTATTCATCAAGAGATTGATATAATTCTTGTTTTTAAGATAAAGGCCAAAACTATTAAGCGTGATCAATTGGTACAACTTTTTACGCAAAGGTTTCATCCTTACACATTACATCAGTTTCGAGATACACAAAAACAAAATTGTAAATCACGATACGGTTTCTATGCATGTGTGGCTAGGCTAATACGTGAATGGAAACTTATTCCCTGTACTTAGAGAAGTATTAATAGTATTAATGTTTTTAAACCGAAGGGTGCATGCGTTACTTTCTAAATACAAAATTTTTTTTTCTTTTCACATCATTTCTCATAGCTAATTTATATTATTATTTTTATGATTCTTAACGTTGGCACATTACTATTATTTTTTGTCAATGGCCAATGTTGGCCATATATTTTTCTTAAATAAATAAATAAATAAATTTTAAGCCTGATAAATAATACATTTGTTTTGGAAGACACAAAGTTGGTTATCAATTAGCAATTTTTATTTAAATTGAATTAAACATGCATTTTAAATGATTCTATTGTTTTCGCGATTTTGAATTACTGCATTCAAATTCCAGATTTACAATCAGAACTCAATGGCCCGCAAGTGACCATTTTCACTTCAAAGTAAGCTTCTTTTCTGTTTAAATGTGCCATTTTGGACTCACCATTTTGAATTTCTAATTGTTGGGTTGAAATTCATAGTCAGTGACCAAAAACTAAGGAAGTTAAAAGTAAACAAATTGATTCAATAGACTATTTTTTTCAATATTTTTTTAAGCATGGTAAACCTCAACTATTAGGCTTATAAATATATTTATACTACAAGAAACACTGCAGTTATAATACATCATGTCGATTATCAACCCAATTAACACAAGCTGCGGAAAGACGTCATACAGGCGTCGTTTTCGAGATGACTTAAAGTCGTGTCTAAAAGCTGAGAAAAAAGCCGGCCTTGGAAGACCGTCTTGAAAAGGTCATCTAAGCACTGTCTTTATTTATGACATCTTAGAGGCATCTATAAAATGCTGCATGCACATTTGATTCTGCCTTTCTCGCAAGTGGCAAAGTTTTATCTAGACCAGTTGTATACGTGCAGCCGAATGATTCATCACATATCACCTTTATGTTATGATACGCTTTACACTTATAAAAGTGAACATTATAAAGGAAAAAATATGCATGTGTACCAATTATTAATTAATATTAAATATAAACATTACTATATTACTGTAGATGAAAAAGTAGATTACCACCGCTGGATAATATTAGTCGCGTCACTGCGAGAGACGGCATAATTGTTCTTTTTTAGACGTCTTAAGTGAGATGACTTATTTGCGGCCTTTAAGACCGTCTTCTGAGGATGCATATCACGTCTTTAAGGCGTCGCAGAACTGTCTTCAAGACTACAAAGTAAGACTGAGATCGAAGGGCTTGAAAAGAGCCACAAAATAAGCGCTTACTCAACCCTGTACGACCAAAATTGACCGAGTTACAGCAAAAAAACGCAAAATGACCCCCCCCCCCCTTAATTTAGCACAAGGTATATGGATACGACAACTCAGAAATAAGCTCTCCAGAACACCCCCAATGATATCAAAAAAAAATTCGCTACTTCACTTTCCCATTCAATTGTATAAGATGACTGGCCTAACTAGTCTCTGGCGATTCTGCCGCATTTCTGCCGAAGAGATTAAACGGGTCGGCGAAGGGATTAAAGACGCATACGAACACGGATTTAATCTCTTCGGCAGAAATGCGGCAGAATCGCCGCAGACTAGTCGGCAGGGGGAATTTCCAGCAAATTTACTATCTGTGCGATGACGCATAATCCGGAATTCTGCCGATATATTCGCCGCTAGACTTTCCCCTTATATGCGGCAATATCCAGCAGATCTGGCTGGCTGGGTATGTTCAATTGTCATCTGTATATCATGTCCATGTACATATCATATGACAACTCATGTGACATATCATATGACAAATCATGTGACATATCATATGACATCATATGACATATTACATGAGAAATCATATGAGATATCATATGGGAGATCAATATGACTTTTGCATTTTTTAATGCAAGGAAGTACAGAATCGCGTATCAGAGTTTGAGAATTTCCGGGAAGGAGAAGAAATCGGATACGAAAAAAAATAAAGGCGGTTGGCTGTTAATTGCCTGTTGAATATTTATATCCGATTATAGAATCAAACAAATGCACTTCATATGTTATATGATATCCCAGCAATCGAATTTGGATAGAGTTGTATAGAATTGGATTCAATTATTAAATTCTGAATCCATACTTTAGTCAACAGTGAATCCATTTTAATACGTAAATACAATTCTATTCGTTCATATGAATAAAAAGGTTACTTTCTGGATTCATATTAATCCAAAAAAAGTTTTCTTTTTAAAAATTAAATCTTAAATACGTCCGTATTCAACATTACGGATTCAAAACTATCTAAGTGTATTCATTTCAATCCAAAAATAGTTTCCTTTTTAAAAATGAAATATTGAATGCATCCGTATTCAACATTATGGATTCAAAACTATCCAAGTGTATTCATTTCAATCCAAAAATAGTTTCCTTTTTAAAGACGAAATATTGAATGCATCCGTATTCAACATCACGGATTCAAAACTATCCAAGTGTATTCATTTCAACCCAAAAAAAATTTTCTATCAAAAACGAAACTTTGGATACATCCGTATTCAATATTACGGACACAAAACTATCCAAGTGTATTCATTTCAAAGGATTATATTTTCTGAAATTTAATCCGGCAAATTACGCTTCCGATTGTATTCGTAAAATTGAATACAGATGGATTCCTTTCTTCGGAATTCAATCCATTTGAATACATATTTACGCAATCAAAGTATGAATTCAAAATTAATTGAAATGTTCAATCCAATCCTATCCAATCTCGATTGCTGGGATGTCATATGATGTCATAAGACAAATTCTCATATGACATATCATATGATACATCATATGACAATTTTCAATATGGGATCCTCAGTCAACCTGAATCTTGAAATGCCTTTGAAATATGATCACATTTTTGTATACCGCGTCCATATATATTACATATACAGTAGAACCTCTCTTATTTGAACTGGTCATGGTTCTCAAGATGGCGCCGACCCCTCTTATTTGAAATTTCCCCTTACCCCCTTACTCTACTTAACGGTTTAATAGTGATTCATAATATCTGATATCTTTTTATTTTTGTTAGACTTCGTATATATTTTAAAGTTGAATTATGTAAAATATATATACAATTTATCTGAAAAATGTGTAGAGAATTTTAAATTTGGATAAAAATGTAACGAGATCACAACTCGTGCCTTTATGTGATAAATAAAGACTGCAACATTTCGCATTTATTTATGGTCACTTATATCTGCATTCGAGTGTAGAAATAAACATTTTAAATTTACATTATGCACTTTATTACATATTATTATGTATCAATAATTTTTATCAAATACACTGTGATTAAGGCCGAAATGAATATAGGAGACAATATTTAAGAATTGGCAAATAAGATTAATGAAAGCTTCAGATCACTTCAAATTCAGTACTAAGCTGCTGATATTGGATTTGTTTGTTATTTTGGAAATGAAAGACTTTTCAATTTTTTTGGAGGTCTTGAAATACACATCATTAAAAATTGACAACATCCTAACCTTCAAATGTGCACTTTTATTTTACGAAATTAGCAGCTTCTCGAATAATTTGTATGATGTAAATCATGAGTTTGATGCAAAATTTTAAATTAATTTGAAATTTCATTACATATCAGTCTACCGACTGTGCATGTTTGCACATTTAGGTTAAACGGTATTTAAACTGTACAACTTCGATAGTGTAAACACTGTGAACTGCATCGAGATGTTCGAGCGATGGTAGGAGAAGGCCTGAGGGGAAACGATTCAAATAAGAGGGGTTGGACAATTCAAATAAGAGGTGGAATTGAAATAAGACGGGTTCTACTGTAATAGTTAAAAATAAATGAATAAAAGCACTGAAACTCCAATTAGCCTCCAACTCGTTTCAAATATGACACTAGAGGCGCCACGGTATTTTCTACAGCGTGCTTGTCAGCCATATTTGAATCGAACACCCGCCATATTCAATTTCTACTGTAACGTCACGAATCGTGAATACACCTTTAGGCAAAATCACCGACACATACGACACAACACGCAAGCCACACAATAATCCATGTGCGAATTTTACTCTCAGCTGTCAATCTATTCTGTTCTGTCGTTCATGGCCAATTTTGAAGTGTCTATATAGTTCGCGGAATATTATCGAGCGCCGCCTCCCGAGCAGAGTGCATTTTACCAACCTCCCAACTGTCCCCTGTCCTGTCCTGTCCCGTCTTGCAAGTCTTTCAATAGGTTACGAAATCAAAACGGATGATAAACCTAATTAAAGCCTATTTAAAGAGCCCCGGTTTCATAAGTGACAACGAACAAGTGAGTCAACGAGTTATGCTATGAATGTGGGTGTGCTGAGAAACAGTCTTCTTTTTGCCGCCAACACAATACAAATGTAATCGAACGCAACAATCAACACAGCAAACGAACTTCGTGCCATTTTATCGCTCCTTCATCTATGGAGATAAAAGTTTTGCAGTTTCAGGATCGACGTCCGATGATCCGTCATTCGTTGTAATGCTAAAGCCTGACACGCACGTAAGAACCGTTCCTCTTAATAGTATTTTTAAGTTTTACTATTATTAAGGTGATACCTGACCTTGAAACGATCAAGTTTCTCCACTTATTAATCATTCGATTAATTATTCATGGCAGACCTCTTTACCTCTTGGTGGCTCTGTCATCAGTGATATTATTTATTAAAGCTATCGTAACAATTTGAGATTCAACTTTTTTTTATTACAATACAAATGTTCAAATTCTTTTTAAAATTGCTACAATATAGGTCACTTTGGAAAACAGCATCAGCTGTAAATCGTCTCTTGACATATGTATTTGTAACTCTAAGAATGTATTATTATATATAATATATTAATAATAATAATATTGCAAAAGGAAAAAGCAATTATACAATCATAAAATATACTAAAACGATCTCTATTACATAAATATTATTTTCGAGATCATATAAGCAATTTCGAATACGTGGAAATAAATATTACGTTACAGGATAAATTTTTATTATGAAATATTTAAAACAATAGAAATTATAATTCTATATTGTTAAAACTGAAAAATGACATGAACAAATCCATAAAAAGTTTGAAAATGAAAATAAAATAATTGATCAGGGCATATTTGCAGAGATGTGATGACACGTCTAAGCTTTCAATACGATTATTTAATGTTCGTCAATCGTTTCACGATGGGAGTGTCAAAGTGATGACATCTCTGCCGTACTGATTGGAAAAAGCAGTAACTGCATTCGGTAGAATTCACGAAAAACAGCAAAACATTTTTTTGTTTATTCCATGCAAAATTTTCTTCTCAATGCGATTTTACTGGGATACTTATTGCTAAACATTATGTAACAGTGAATTCACGATAAACAATAAATTAAATTTATTGAAAATTTACAGTTCCGGTGTTCTGTCAGATCTGTCATACCCTTTTCTTGGTTTAAAAGATTTACCAACGTTACCACCTCGATTTCTTTGATATTTGCTAATTTAAATTCCAGTTAACACATTTAGATCAGTCTTCTTGCTATTTTCTATTACTATAGTGATAGAAGAATGTATAAAAACAATTATTACGATATGATTGTTTATTATTTATGATTTATAAATAAACAAATATAAAATAAACATTTTCTCGAAAGAATTCATTATTGACACTGTTTTTTAAGATAATCATTTGAAATTTGGTATAATAGAGTTTTAGATATCGCTGATGACGATACTGATATTGGTTTTACGAAATTCAAAATGGCAACCATCATGATATAAAAACGCAACAATTTAATGAATTTTCATAATTTTGTCCGCCATATTGAATCTGCCATTTTGAATTTTAAAAATGTGACACCGGATTCGTAATCAGCAATCCTGAAAACCCTCCAAGTAACAAAATACAAGATATTTCAATGGATTTTCATATTTTTGTCCGCCATATTGAATCTGCCATTTTGAATTAAAAATCTGACACCGGATTCGTAATCAGCAACCCTGAAAACCCTCCAAGTAACAAGATACAGTATATTTCAATGAATTTTCATATTTTTGTCCGCCATTTTGAATTTTAAAAATCTGACACCGGATTCGTAATCAGCAACCCTGAAAACCCTCCAAGTAACAAGATACAGGATATTTCAATCGATTTTCATATTTTTGTCCGCCTTATTGGATCCGCCATTTTGAATTTTAAAAATCTTATTCCGGATTCGTAATCAACGACCCCAAAAACGCCCAAGTAGCAAATTTCATGTCAATTCAACGTAAAGAAAAATGAATGCTTCAAAGGGTTAAACTAAGTAAAGTTTAAATTTGTATGCATTTTAAATGTATTACTTCAAGAAGAACCCTTTAAATTACAAAAAAAAAATTTTAATATTTTTATCCTGATATTTTTATAAACTTACTTGCTAGTAAATATAATAATGAGTGCATATATGGGCATTGTTCTAGAATTTTTAAACTTTATGTTGTCGCTCATTATGATACCTTAAAAATTTTAATTATAACTTTGCAACACTACAGATCAACAAATTTTTGTTCGTTTTACATGTAATAAGTGTTTATTACTAATTACAGATATGTAGAAAACAATGAGAGTAAATAAAAGTAGTGAATTTGCCTGTTTTTGGTGCGCGACATTCACTACATTTTTTCAGTTTTAACACTGAAACTTTTTGAACCTTTTTTTTTATGGTCTGTGGTTTTTTGTGGAAGTATTTGGGGATGTAAACAAATGAAAAATCCTTAACTTAATGATGTGCCTTACTGAGGAATAAAATTATATACCTTCAAACTTGCGAGATAACATTTTTTTATCGTTGGCAATTTAGCAATCAACCTTAGATAATTTTTTTCACATTGGTTTTTAAGAAACCACACAACAGGGGTACATTACCTATATGATAAGAAGTAATTTGAGCCTTTGCCCGAATGTGTGCCACCTATACATAAAAAATGCGACCACGTCAAACTTTAAATTTCCAAGCGAAACTCACTTTGAAAAATCAAATTATTTAATGGCACATCTACAATTTAGCTTCTAAGTACTTTGGAATCATTGTGATCTTTTCTCCTATGTTATTAAAGTATTTATAACTTTTGTGTTTTTTTAATACAACAAAAAACACACGTTTTGACAATAATACAATGATTATTCTTTACAAATCGTTTTAATTTTTTGGTATCCTTAATGTTAAATCATGTATTTGGATTTCAAATTTTAATGAAAACTGACTTTGGATTTGTAATCAGTGGCCTCAAAAACTCTAACATATCAAATTTTATAAAAATCAAAGAAATTTTGTAAAAAGTAGTCCGCCATATTTAATCCATTATTTTAAATTTGAATAATTATTAACTAGACGTTTAATTTTATATACTAGCTTCGAAATATTAGGCCATAAGCAAAAGAACTGAATTTTTTATGTATATTAAACGTTACAAAACTAAAAACTAATTTTACGAGTAAAGTAACATGTTACATTAAACAAAAAAATACATTGTGTATAATTGAGTCACGCAAGGTTTTTCCTGTCATTTGATCAATTCTAAAGCCAATAAAATTAATTTCATGAATCTGCCTAAAAAAAAAAATGCCATTTTCTTCAACCTCAAAGTTTAAAAGTTCTAGAATAATGCCCATATATGGGTGATTCTCCTGAAAAGTACACTGAATTGTGTCGCCAATGTTATTTGACTGTTTCGAAATTAAATACTATCATAAATGTTATGTTGTTGCAATTTCCTATAAATTGATTCTTAAACTAGAATATATTGACTAACTTTTCATGCATATAGACTAAATTTAAAATTTCTTTTTTTATTTTGAAACGAGCGTTGGAAACTTACTGGCGTAATAACTTAAGTATTCATTGGTCCTAAAAAGATATAAGGATATTTGTTTACATCATTTCGTTATTTAATAACATTCAATAATATGTTGATTTGTGATTTGAAGCCTTTTTATAAAATATTTATTTTAATTGCAAAAGTTGATCATATTTGCTTGACACTTATTACTCAGGGTTTTTGGGGTCGCTGAATCCAAATGTGATGCCAGATTTTTAAATTTCATAATGGCGGATCCAATATGGCGACCAAAAATTGTAACAGTTGATCATATTCGCTTGAAACTTATTACTCTGGGGTTTTTTGGGGTTGCTGAATCTTAATATAATGTCAGATATTAAAATTTCAAAATAAAAATTGTAAAAACAAATAAAAGAAATGTAAATCTTACAGTGTTTTGTTAAATAAATATTCAATTACGTGTTTAAATCTGCGGTTGCGGTATAACTGCAATCACTAATGGTACATGTAGAATACAAGTGTTTCATAGGAAGTCAGAGAGGGCTGATATTAACAATTTGTAATATATTTGTAAAATTGTTTATTAATGCTGTAACTGATATACTGCGGAATTGTGAATTTCTTTTATTCGCTGACGATTTTAAATTGTATGCTAATATCTCGAGCTTGAATGATTGCAATATACTACAGGAGGATCTGGATCGCTTATTTGACTGGTGCTCACGTAATGGGATGCATTTAAATATACAGAAATGCCATGTCATATCCTATCGAAGATCGCATACGCTGCACTACTTTGAGTATACTTTAGGGGAAACTGCCTTAAGCAGAATTTCTCATATTAAAGACTTAGGAGTGATTTTTTATGAAAAATTGAAATTCAAAAAGCATATTGATTTTGTGACAAGTAAGGCATCGAAAACAATGGGATTCTTAAGAAGAAATACAGCTAATTTTATAAACGTTACAACTATAAAGATTTTGTATTTTTCATTAATACGATCAGTATTATTGTATGCATCAACAGTCTGGGCACCATATTATGATATACATATAAAGAATTTAGAGAATATTCAGCATAAATTCTTAAGATACGCTGCTTATAAGATTAATAGACCGATGCATCCATTTAACCACGACTATTCTGAAATATCTAAACATCTCAACATCCCTACGATTCAATCTGTCATTGAGGTCAGTGATATGGTATTTCTCTATAAACTTCTGAATAGAGATATAGACTGTGAATATTTGAACAATAAGATTACTCCACATTCTCCGATTCAAAATCTCAGAAATCCTAATATTTTTGCCTATATAACTTAGCCAACAACCATTCATCAGAAATACAACTATTTAGTACTCAAAGAAATATATATTCATGAACTCTATACAAAGAATTCTACACAAATTCTAACATACATCATGATTATACTATTATCACTGTTACTATAACTTTACTTATAAGTATATTTAAGCAGCCTAATACTGTATAATATATATTCTTTGTAATTAAAGGGAAAATCCCGTCAAATAAATTAAAAAAAAAAAAAAAATATGAAGTGTAATTAATGAAAAACTGATTTTTTATTCTAAAAATACCAACGGAGAAAAGATGGTTTCAAAATTTAAAGCTACATAATCGCTTAAAAAAATATTCCTATTGCATCACTTTAATTTATTTTTCCATCTATTTCTTTGTAGTGGTCACCTGTGCTGTATGAAATATTGATGGAAGTAGGGAGTGACGGTAGTCTGCATTAATGCCTCTTCATCTGCGCACCAACTCTTCAGACGCAATGGATGAATACTCTGCGACGATGGACGTATCGGTCGTAGACGTCTACGACATTGCGTCGGAGATTGGGAAGGAATGCGAAAAATTAATAGATCAGTATGGTGCAGATTCAATAACGAACTTTATGCCCAAAGTTATAAATGCTCTAGAACTTCTTGAAAACTTGGCGACTAAGAACGAACGCGAAAATACTACAATTCAAGAGCTTAGATCTAAGATCTCGCAATTGGAAAGCGACAAAATTGGTAAAGCGGAGGACAGGCAAAGGTTTGAAAAAGTATGCATAAATTACATTAACAATCATTTGGTAATATAATAAATGCCTAAACCTGTTCCTCTGTCTGTAATACTGTTATTGACAGGAACTGGAACAAATTGAAGATCACTGGCGTCAGGAATCTAGGGAACTCCTAGAAATGGTTACAAGACTTCAAGAAGAGAACCGACGTCTGGCTTCCGCTTTACAAGAATCCCGAACCAATGGTGAAGATAGTAAGCAAAGTATTATCCGGTTTTCTTAGAAAACATAACGAGTCAAACTGCAATTTTGAACAATATCTGAGCTTTATTAACTTTCAGCATTTCCGACAAGTCAAGAAGTGGACATTGCAGTATTGCAGCGTTTGAGAACGATGATCGATAAACAACGGGATCAAATTCGAAGCCGAGATAGAGATCTGTCACAAAAACTTTCGGAAATAGAAAACGTTAGAATTTATTCTTATATTACTAAAAATTCAGAAATAATGAGTATGAAGAAATATTCTTTGTTTTTTCTTTCTTATGGCAGTTAAGCATGCAAGTGGACCAGCTCAGCGTTGTTGGGCGAGAATTGAAACGGAAACAACGACAAGCACAAATGCAGGCACGTGGACTTGTAGAAGAACGAGCAGACTTTTTAGCACAATTACAGGACCAAAATCGTGAACTTATCAATTTACGGACACGACTTGGAATTGCGAGGAAAGAAAACGAAGATTTATCAAAATCCCAAGCATATCCCGATTTGGCGAATAAAGCCATTTACGATTTAGATGATCCTGATAGGCCAAGGTTTACCACGGCAGAGCTTAAAGAAATTTTACATGAAAGAAATGAATTAAAGGCCAAAGTCTCCGATTTAGAAGACGAATTAGAATTATACAGACCCAAACCTAAAATGTTAGTTGAACTTTTACATTAATAATAAAAACGGGACTTGAATTATTTGACATTTGTTATTTGCAGACCCGACGATGATGATTTACCAGTGCAAGGTCCTCTTCCTTATGAACCGGATGATGCACCTTGGAAAAGGGCTTCCGAATCTGGAATTCGCAAGTTGTAAGTTTTTAAAATTGATTTCAGTATATTTTTAGAGTGATGAGTGTGGTTTAACCTACTTGTATGAACAGTTTCAGAAAGATATTTTCCGAGAGTAGTAGTAGTTTCCTAGGAGGCAGTAGTCCTCGTCGAAGTCTTTCTAGTCTTTCGAAGATGGCACTCTCTGGTAACGGTGGTGGCGAGACGCAAGTATAATTTCGTCGCTTATCAAACTTCTCGATTCACCGACGATGAATTGCAACAAAACATTCCGGCTTTTGTTACAGTTAGTTTTTATTTTACTTGACTCAAGAAACTGTATGAAGCACGACATTTTATCAAGTTGTCGTTAAATTTTTTATCAATTATTTTGTGCCTCACGAAATAGCTCTTATTTACATATCATGAGTAATTGAATACTTGTTAATTCTTTATGAGCAGCATTTATCAAGAAAACGATTTCGTATTTTTAAATGTGTATTTTATAAAAATATATTTATTTCACCAAGTTGTTACTTAAAATATCATGTTATTGAAATTGTCTCTAATAATGTAAATTACGTGATTTAGAACGATGGAGTGAAATTAAGCGTGTTTTCTTTTTCCACCTTCCCATTTCATGTACCTACACACGGTGAGCTACGATTGAGTTCAACCCAAAAGTCCTGACGTCAATTTTGTTTAAATTGTTCGTAATTACCTTCACTTTAACTTACTTCTGTATAACTTTTCTCAGAAATGCCCAGGAAAAAAGTTAATCAACCATAAATAACAAAGTTAAAATTTCATTTAAACACTATCATTACGTATAAGACAGGGCTCTCCGTAGTCTTACTGACGAGTCCAGCGGAGGACCTGGGACGAAACATATTTTTTAACAAATAGGCATTTTGATTTATTTTTTACCGATAGAGGGAATCTGAAACCATTAATAAATTGCATTTTAAATTGGTCATATACCGTTCCATAGATCATCGTTTCAGAGACGGTAATTTTCACATTTTTAAGTCTCTCAATTATGACAATTTAATTATTAAGTAGCTTATATCGAAGCTCGATTTAGACATTGTATGTTATTATTTACTTTCGTGTACTTGAACCGTCACACGTTGCTCCAGAAATCCATTTTTTGGGAAAATCAACTTCCCGAGAGAACCACTAAACCGATTGTGTAATTTTTTTTTTAAATTGAAGCTTACATAATTTGCAACAACTTTGTGGAGTCAAAAAAACATTTTTAAAGTTTGTTTATGTAAATTATAAGATACATATAATTCATTATAAAATGCCGAACACATAATCTGCCATCCGGCTCAAAAATGTTACTCAAATTGCTACGTAAAATAATTAAAAATGCAATAAACTAACATAAATTTATTGTCGAAACCCCGTTTTTTTTAATTCAAAATGGCGGACATTTAGAAACGATCGAATTAGCTTAATGCTTGTTATTTGGGGGCTTTTCGGGTCGCGGATTCCGAATCTGAGGTCAGTTCTTAAAAATTCAAAATGGGTGACTCAATATGATGGACTTTTTCTTTAAAAATGATGGAATCAGCTTAAAGTTTGTTATCTCTGTTTTTCAATAATAACAACAATAACAATAATAATAATAAGATAACAAACTTTAACCCGTTTCCGCCCAAAATGCCGTAAATTTCACTACATTTTAATCGTCACTTTTCTTATAGAAACTAACGATGAATAATTCTGAATATTTTGATTCTATAGTTTTCAATTCTCCTCTTTCCGAATCCGAATTCCGTTTTTCGCTAGGAGCAGCCATTTTTTTAAATATGGCGGCGAAAAGGCAAAAAAATAGAGAAAATTTCGATTTTTGGATCGGTTTTTCATGTTTTCCAATAGGTTCGCGATGACCGATCATTCCAAAGACCTGGATCCGGTGGCATAATGAGTTTGACTAAAAGTTGACATGATCAGATATGCAAAATATAAGATGGCGGATTTTTCGCCGAATTTTGTGTTTTTATAGCATTTTCGACTATATAATATAAAACCCGCGAGTCACCATTTTCATTTCGGACATGCAACGTTTTGTATTTTCCTCCGCCATTTTGGGTCCGCCATTTTGAATGATGAAAATCAAATGTCATATTCGTAATCTGCGATCCCGAAAACCACCGAGTAGTCAGTTTCATATGGATCAAGAAATTTTGTTGCATTTCAGTCGGCCATCTTGGAACCGCCATTTGGAATTTCGAGTATCGGATAGAAGATACTGTTACAAATGATTGTGTAAATCAATAATAAGTGCGTACAACAATATTTATTTGTCACGTCCAGCGAAAAAGGACTACGTTGTGAGGAAAACAACGAATGATTAAAAATTGAATCCGTCCCTCTTACCTTGGGACGACCGGGTTAGGGAAAAATTGTGGAATAAAACAATTGGAAAATTATTTCTATTCAAACAACAATATATTTATTTTTATGATAACAATTATAATTTCAGTTGATTATGAGTTCGTTGGGAGGACGACTTAAGAAATGGAGAAAAGTTGGAAGGCATTAATATTGGAGATGACCTCTTAGTGGTACCTCGGACATTATCCGGCATCCACGGTCAGAGATCGTTGGAAAGAAGAGTTGTAAGGATTTAAAGAGGAAAACGATCTCCTAGTGGTACCTCGGATATTGTCCGGCATCCACGGTCAGAGATCGTTGGAAAGAAAAGTGGTAAAGGATTTAAAGAGGAAAACGATCTCCTAGTGGTACCTCGGATATTGTCCGGCATCCACGGTCAGAGATCGTTGGAAAGAAAAGTTGTAAAGGATTTAAAGAGGAAAACGATCTCCTAGTGGTACCTCGGATATTGTCCGGCATCCACGGTCAGAGATCGTTGGAAAGAAAAGTGGTAAAGGATTTAAAGAGGAAAACGATCTCCTAGTGGTACCTCGGATATTGTCCGGCATCCACGGTCAGAGATCGTTGGAAAGAAAAGTTGTAAAGGATTTAAAGAGGAAAACGGTCTCCTAGTGGTACCTCGGATATTGTCCGGCATCCACGGTCAGAGATCGTTGGAAAGTAAAATAAGGTTTGGAAGAGGAAAAGAAGAAAGGCAGTTCTCTTTGAAGAATGAAATATAAAATTTGTCTTACCGAATTTTAGAATTTTTAGTTGAAAATAGAGAAGAGACGAGTAAAGAAGAACTGGCTTTTCTTTTCCAGGGCTCAAACTCGTCGACTCGGTTGCGAGTTCGAGTTTTCCCCTTCTTTACATTTTAAGGTTTTACATTGGTGGAGGTGGAAGAACTGTGTCTTAGATTGGATAAATGGGAAGAAAATGGGCGGACCTAATGCCCTAGGAAAATGAAAGGAAAGATAGCTCTGTCATTCCTCCCACCTAACGATCTCCGATTTGTTATTAATAACTACATCTGTAATAAATGATAATTGTAGACGCACTGGTCGCAAATATTATTATATGTAAAAATAAGAAAGTAATATTATTAATAATTCTAATTATAATTCTATTTGAATTAACGCAGCGCAACGCTCGCAAGTATTATAGTAATATATATGTAAAATAGGATAATATTATTAATATAATTTGTTGAGTTAGTAATTCTGATTATAATTCCATTCCAATTAACACAGCGCAACGCTCGCAAAATATTGTAGTAATATATATGTATAATAGGATAATATTATTAATATAATTTGTTGAGTCAATAATTCTAGTTATAATTCCATTCAAATTAACTCAGCGCAACGCTCGCAAATATTATAGTATATAATTAGGTGACTTGATAAACCTAATTATAATTCCAGGCAGCGCAACGCTCGCAAATATATTATAGTAATATATATATATATATATATATATATATATATATATATGTGTGTGTGTATAACAGGATAATATTATTTTTATAATTAGTTGAATTAAGAATCCTAATTATGGTTTCATACGAATTAACGCGGCGCATATATTATATTAACAATAATGGCAATAATAGGGCGTAGCTGCGTTTGTAATAAGACCAGTAAAATGAAGTATTATTTAATATGTTCGTTACTGCAAGGAATAGAAAAATGAATAATATAGAATCACATATAACGAAAGTTATCGCTACTTATAATTAAGAAAAATATGGAATTATTGTGTTAACACATATAATTCCTTCTATGTTGTTTTCGAAATTTTGTCGTGAGAATTACGTCATACTTAATAATCAGCTGTCCCACGTTTCCTGTTTAATCTTATTGACAATAGACGTTCGTTTTCTTTCTTTGATCTTCGAGAAGTTTATTTTAAGTTTTAAACGATAGCTATGACGCCAAGGGTTCTTTGTCGCTTGGTCTAGTCCGTCTTAATCGGTACTAGTATCATAAACTTCTCGTTTTTCTATGTGGGAAAGTCCAACATGGGCTGCTGGTGTAAATAGAACGTGTGTTTTATGGTTGCATGTGTGTCTAGCTGAAACATTGCAGATGTCGAAAACAAGTTTACCAGCCCATGTTACACCTCCCCCCTTTAAGATTGATTTCGGGGAAGTTATTTACCAGAAATAAATCTCGAATATAAGCTAGACTGTACTAATGTAGCAATTTCGTTTGTTTTATTATTTAAAAATTAATTTATTAATAGTTTTGGAACAATTAGTGGTACTAAAATTATTTATAACTAATTCTTATGGTTATTACGCTACAGATTATCTTATAGTCCGTTATTCATGTTACCCGGTGCACCTTAGCCTTTCTTGACTGTGCCATTAATTAGTCACTCACTTGCTAGTCCACTCACTGTGTTTATATTCACTCTAATTATCATAACTTTAGTCAATTAAAATGTGAAGTTCTTTATTAACCATCTTACGAAAGTCCATATGGTCTGGATATTTCCGACGCGGGGGTAGCGGCAGATTGTATAATTACCCCATCTAACTGATCACTTGGATATAAAGCTCTGGTTTCTTCCCTTGGTTCCTTAGGAGCTGTGGAATCGGTTTCTCTTGTTTTGGATGATGATCGTAGATGTAATAGAACGTTGGATACTGAATCCATGACAGCACCCAATAAGTATAGAGACCAACCAAACGCCCTTTGCAAAGCGAATAAATGTATCGCGGTATCTATTAAGAATTTTAGGATCTTGGCAATTAAGATGATGCCTAAAAAGCCGGCGCTGTAAGTTCCGAAGTTACTGAAACCTAACCAAAGACGGTTCCAGGTTGAGTCTGCTATTCGTTGCAACGTTTCCGTATCCAATAGACCTCCAACTGATAACCCTGCCGAGTTATCGCCTTCGCCCCTGACGGTACGTATCAGATGATTCACGATGGCCGGTTGTTCAAAAGGACTCATAATGTAGTCCCTTAATCTATCTAAATCTTCCGAAGTGTATATTCCTTGGCGAGCGAGATTTCCAGGGCTCTGGTATTTCCACGTGTCTCTAGATTGCGGAGACATGATGTGTGGGGCTCGACTTTCAACTAACGTTGGGAATACCTTGAACCACAGTCCTTCTAGTTGAAACATTTGTGGTAATACATTGTTGCAAGGCACTTCATACCCTACGGATTTTAGAATATGAGTTCGTGGGGTGCGGAACATTAAAGTTTCTCCCTTATACACTGGTAACTCGTTATAACACTTTTCTGTCGTAGCGCGTCTAACTTCGACCACTACGCATTTAATGAGTCGGATGACTTCTCCGGTGGTTATTGCCATGTATCCTGGCCCCCTTTTATATGTGTAGGCAAACTCCTCAGGTTTAACGATTGCAAGTGCTTGAGCGTTCCTTAGAAGATCTTGTTCTAGGGCACAACGGTGCAGCAAGATGTCTCGGTAAAGATTAGTCACTTGAGTTTTTACGTGTTTTTCTACATATATAAATTTACTATTTACATATGCGAAAAGATCCATGTCGTGAGTTCGCGGTGGAGCAGGAGAGTTAAAGAATCGTTCCTTTTGTCCTTCTAAGATGAACAATTTAGGATGCTCTGTTTTTATTATATTATAACCGCATAGTGTTTTTGAACCGCCCACTGCTAATGCGAAAGTAAGATCTTGACTGATAACAGTGTATATGGTTTCCGCGAAAGTATTGGACACGTCCACCAGTTTAGAGGCGGGACCCTGATATAAAACTCCGTATCTGTTGAATTTACAAGAGTCCGTGGGAATGTTGTCCCAAAATGCTGTGCTACCAAAAGAGTCTAGACACATTCCACGATCAATAGGACATCGAGTGCCGGTGTTCAATATCACTTGATTTGACTGTAGATGCGTTTGAGCATCGTAATCAGAGAGGGTGATTTTAACCCGAGCTTGCACGATGACATCGTCCCAAGAACCGTATGGATCGGTATAATGAGTACCCTGGCATTTTGCGTCGAAACCAACTCGACCTGCGAGACCAGTGCTGAATCCAGTAGTACCATTTTTCTTCAGTCCGTCCAAGATGGTGGAACCAAAGACGAGACGTCCACTTTCATGCATTCGGTTGCATTCTTCACGACTAACATCTTTCACGTATTCAGCGATACCCTGGGCTACGGCGGAACTGTGACTGTGCATCCCGCAGTGAGTGACTTCACGAAATACGTCTATTCTACAAGTTCTGATGTGGACGTTCCCATAGTTGAGAATTTGTAGTAATTGTATATAGACGGCGGTTTTATCCACCCGAGGTTCAGGTATATCGCAGTCTCCAATTTGAGTCAGCGATATTACCGTCATGTTAGCATTAGGCGTGCCACAATCGTATGCTATTAATCCGTGGACACGAGGATTCATTACCACGATGAGTGAGCTGACTAAAATTGGCAAGAAAGACATTGTTGATGTTCTTGAAGATCTCTTGATCGACTGGTTTCGCATTGTGCACTAAAAGATACAATTTTCTATTTACTACGTAACAACAAGGAATTACATATACATATATTTAATCTAAATTTATAAATGGTGAAAAATACGTAAATATAACAACTAAACATTCGAGTGATATAATAATCTTAATGAATACGTACGTCTGTCTGTTAGTGTTATTAATCGTCATTTTGAAGTCATATATATGTCTAATGTTATCAATTAATTCGTAAGTGCGTTGTATCTTGTATGTCTCTTTATCCATAATTATTCCGATCTATGCAAGCTTCCTTCGAATAGGCTTTTAGTCAGGTGATATTTAATTTAGTCGGTGACCGCACTTGGGGCAGAATTTGCAATCTTTGTCTATCTCGTATACTAGGGACATACCGAATCCGCAGGCGGGACAAAATTTTGGAATGAAATCCGCGTGAACGGGAGGCAGAGGGCGTTGTTCCGAAAGGCTATTCATTGAAGAGGTTCTGGAGCTACTTTTGCTCAAAAACTGTCGAACCCTTTGGTATCTTTTTCTCGCTTTTCCAGTTAGACGCATTTTTGGTGATAATTCCTTTGGTTTCACGTTCTTTTCCACATCGTTACTGATGGTTTTAAGAAGATGGTCTATAGTTCTTACAACATCATTGTTGGATATACTATTGTGACCCGAGGCTTCTGATCCATGTTCGTCGATCGATAGTGAGTCTTCCGACATCTGATGATCAGATATCATGGATAAGTCTTTCACATCGGTGATTGGCATCGACGGTTGGAACTCAACGATTTCACTCGTAGGGGTTGGATTTCGTTTTTCTTCGATGCCCAATGTGGCTCCAATGTTCTTCTCGATTTCTGAGTCCTTGCTAGTATCGGACACCCAATTTGACCTTTCTAAAACAATGTATTGTTTCGCACAACCAACTATCTCTATGGAGTCACGCGTAGATGACGGTTCGTTTTCCAATGAAATGGGCATACGAAGCGGCGTTGACATTGGAATGGTACATGCATCTCCTTGCATGCTCGCAGTTTCCCAAGGTTCTTCTGGAAAGGGTAGAGGTGGTGGTCTTGGTGGCGCATGATCACGCAATTGTTCTGGTCGCATATTTTTCAATCCAAAATATGGATCTTTCAGGTCAACGTAGAGAGTTGCCCGTTTACATTTCCTCAAGTCCCCTCTAGTCGGTAGTGAGGGATCTTCTACAGTATCATCATAAACTGGTACGTTTGAGCGTCGTAAATAGCTGGAATCTTTCGGGATGGCCCCGGTATCCTTTAGTTTCAGATGTGAGATTTCATTCTCTTTGTGTTCAGGAAGCGGAGATCTTTTGTCCTTCCGCGTTCGATGAGGACTGTAACCGGATGCATTCCGCTTATCGGATCCTGAATTGATTTCCCTTAGTGGAATAGCTTTTCTGCGAGGATGCTTTTTACGTCCGTCTCCTTTTGCGGGCAACTGCCCGGTAGTCCTGCGTTGTGGTTGGCTACGTGCATAGGAAGGTTCCGGATTGTCTTCATATAGATCGGCTAAAACCTGATCTCTTGCAGCGACTTCGTTCCTCCTAGAACGGCATTTTTGCTCCCGTACTCCCTTTTTCCTGGCCTTGGGCCCCTGGCCCTTAAGGTGGGGAATTCTCCACCTATGAAGTTGTGCGTCTAAGCGCGACGCCGGGGGTTCATCTCCTGCGGCGTATATGATGTGCCCTTTATCTTCCATATTTCTCTCGTCTGTTTTCTTTTTATAATATATCTAGATATATTTATACAAATATTGGTATGTACAAATGTATAAGTATCTTTACGTATACACTTACGCACGTATATACATGCAATTACTCAGTATGTGTCTATATATAGATATATGTAGAAAAAAAAAAAAAAAAAAATCGACGATCAATAAGTTCAATTCTCCTTTTTTCTTTCACTAAACAAACAACAAAGGAATAAAACTAGATTAGTATCAAATCAATGTTGAACATTAGGGAGCCGTGAGTCGGGCTCTCGGGCGGCGGATGGTATAAGACGATCAGCTGACACGATCTTTTCCTTCCTTCCGATTTTTAATTTGATATTCTTATCATTAAACACTTCGAGAATTCGATAAGGTCCCTCTTGCAAGTCACCCAATTTTCCGAATTTGATACCCTTCCTTAAAAATACGTAATCTCCGGCAACAAATTCGACAGGATGTAATTTCTTGTCATAATATAGTTTTGATCTTCCTTTTGCTATTTGAAGATTTTCGCGTGCCTCTTTGTGAAGGGCGTCTAATCTAACGAGTAACCTTACTAGATAATTATCATATGTTTCTATTCGCTCATACTGGGGAAGGGGTCGATCAGAGGGGATTATCGGATTTTTCGCGTATACTAATTCGAAAGGTGTTCTCTTGGTTCCTTCGTGGACGCTGGAATTGTATGAGAACATCGCAAGTTCCACCCAGTTATCCCATTCATAATCCTTATCTATAAATTGACGTAGGTATTCCACGAGCGTAGTGTGGGATCGTTCTAAAGATCCATTAGTTTGAGGATGAAAAGCGGTGGTCCTTAATTGTCGAATGCGAAGTCGTTTGGCTAATATTTTAATCAGATTTGATAAAAAATTTTTACCTTGATCAGTTAAAACTATTTTTGGGGGGCCAAATACACATACGAGTCGTTTTAGAAACGCGTCCGCTACAGTGGGGGCGGTTGCGTCGGGTAACGCTACTCCTATAAAGTATTTCGTAAGCAGGCATTGCATTGTCAAAATCCACCGATTTCCGTTGTCGGTAGGTGGAAAGGGTCCGACTAGATCTAGTGCTACCTTTTCGAATGCGGTGCCGGGAGTATCTGTTATAGCCATAGGCATGCGAGTTTTTACGCGAACTAATTTTTTTAATTTGCACTGGAGGCATTGTCCTATGTAGACTTGTATATCCTCCTTCATATTTTCCCAATAATAATTTCTTCTTAATAGATGGTAGGTTTTAGTCACTCCCTTGTGACCCCCTATTACTGAATTATGCATTTCCTTGATGAGGTCAAATCGCTCTGAAATCTGAGGTTGTTTTACTAACCCTAAACATATGTAAATTTTAGTGTCAATTGATTTAAGACGCGATATTAAGATTTCTTGGGCTTTGTGCCAATCTGCTCGGTTGGGGAAATCGATGCAAGGGATGCTTAAGCTTTGAATTTTGTACGATTCCAGGAATTCAGTTAGTCTTTTGCTGCACCTGAGAAATGCAGCTAGGAACTTGTTCATGTCCAGATTGGGGTTGAGAGCTGGCAAATAGAAGCCGAAATGTTGTTTGGTGCCTAACCTTAAGGGTTTTATGGTACTAATTACTCCGGGACCGAAATCGCTTAGATCTCGTTTCCTTGTGTATTCTTGGGTACCGGAGCCAATCGGCTTTCCGGCTTCATCAAAAAAAAATACAGAATTGTCTTTACGTATCATCAAACTATCTCGTGTTTCAAAAATGTTTTGGCTTGATATGAGCTTCTCTATCGTGTCTAATTCACCATCGTCTTCACTTTCTTGATCCGTACAATTTCTTGTCTTGTCACTTAATTCGTCCTCCGAATGGTGGAGGTGGTTATTTTCCTTTTCACCATTTATGAGGTGGTATTCAGAACCAATTTCCTCAATGTCGGCAGCATTGATTTCGGTAGCTGGGACATCGGTTTCTATTTGTGGTCGTCCGCAATTTGGACCACAGTCCGGCGTGAGAATAGCTTCAGAAGGTGGATCTACAACATCAATATCTTTACTATTTTTACTGGCCGAATTAGTTGGCAGTGTTTCCTTGTTAGCCTTTTTTATGGCTTTTTCCTTCTTTTGGTCGATACTCTTTCGATACTGTTGTCCGATTATTGAAGGTTTACTGATCCTTTTAGAACGCCTAGTTGGCAAATCCTGACGTATGGTTTTTATTTTCTCAGTTGTTTTACGTTCATTCGCCACATTTGAGTGAGGAAATGCATCGTCGAGCCCTAGCATTTCCGAGGGGATGGTAGAGATCGTTTCAACTACTGGGTTGCGTGATAAGGCGTCAGCATTTACGTTTCTTTTTCCCGCTTTATATTTTATATCAAATTCATATTCTTCTAGTTTGAGTCGCCATCGCGTGAGGCGAGACGTGGGATCTCTAGAGGTTCGCATCCATACTAGCGGCTGATGGTCGGTTACGATAGTAAATTTCTGGCCGTAAAGATAGGGTCTGAAATGTTGGACGCAAAACATTATTGCTAAAGCTTCTTTTTCGTAAGTTGAATAGTTAAGTTCAGCTGCGTTTAGCACCCTTGACGCATACGCGCAAGGACGATCTGAGCCTATGGGTCCTTGACTAAGAATTCCACCGATTGCATACCCGCTCGCATCGGTGGTAACTACAAAAGGTTTTTCAAAGTCTGGATATCGGAGTACAGGCTCTTCGCACAATTTCTGACGAAGTGTGTCGAAAGCCAATTGTTGAGTTTCCGTCCATTCAAACAGTCGATCCTTTTCCAATAGTTTAGTTAGTGGTTTTGAAATTCTGGCGTATTTATCGATAAATCGTCGATAATAACCTGTGAGACCTAGAAACTCTCGAATGCCCTTGACGTTTTTGGGAGTTGGAAATTTTGCAACTGCTTCGATTTTTTTGTGATCTGGTTTAAGTCCTTCTTGGGTGATTAAATGACCAAGATATGTAACTTCGTGCCTCAAGAATTCGCATTTATCTGCTTGTAGTTGCAGATTTGCTTCCCGTAATCTGTGTACAAGATTCAAGAACTTTTTGCGGTGTTCTTGCAGAGTCTTGGCATATATTACAATATCGTCCAAGTATACAAATAACTCTATTCCTTGTAGTCCGGTCAATACTACGTTCATTAAATTCATAAACGTGGCCGGAGCATTTTTTAAACCGAAAGGCATTCTTGCGAATTCCCAATGACCGAGGTCAGTGGAAAATGCAGTTTTATGTTGATCCCTTTTGCTCATTGGAATTTGGTGGAAACCGGATGCAAGATCAAATATTGAGAAGTATTGGGCTCCTCCTAGTTGATCCAATATTTCTGAGATATTAGGTAACGGATATGCGTTACCGATAGTCTTCTCGTTTAGTGCTCGGAAATCCAATACTAATCGCCATCTTTTGTTTCCTTTGCTATCCTCTTTTTTTGGAACAATCCAAATAGGAGTATTGTAGGGCGATTGTGACGGTTGGATTATATTGTTCATCAGTAAATCTTCAACTTGGCGATTAATTTCCTCTCGCAAATTTCTAGGGAAACGGTATTGGCGTTTGTAAATAGGTACTTCGTCGGTTGTACGAATTTCGTGTTGTGTTAGATGCGTTGAAGGTAGAGACTCTCCTGGTATGTAGAATCTGTCTGCGCTTTGGGTTAGTAAGATGTCTATTTCTTCACGTTCTTCTTGATTCAAATGATCCAAACGCAGCAGTTCCTTAATTTTCTGTTGGCGGGATACAGGTTGTATTTTGAGTATCCTAGTAGATGATATTTTTAGTCTAGCCCTTTTTCTACGACGAGTGACACGTTTCCGTTTGGTAAGTTTTGTTTCGTTACATTCTATTTTACTTACTTCCTCTAGTGTGATCCGAACGGGTAAGTAAGAAAAGGGCACGTCCGTTGTGTTGATTAATGGTGCATAAGCTTTTCCATTCCGGTTTTCTACTATCGCATTTCCCATAAATATTCCTTTAGGCAAGTTTATTAAAGGCATATAACCATGCGTTATCTCGCTGTTTGCTACTCGTGTGTAAACAATCTGTCTAGATCGTGAAGGTATAACAAAGGCAGGAGGTGGGGTAAAAAATGGGTACTCGTAATTGCCGAGCTCTAAGCATTTTTTTTCCCAGTTAATCTTAGCCTTGTGTTGGGATAAAAACGATGTCCCTATGATTCCGTCTTGATAAATTGGAAAGTCGTCTGATACCACATGAAATTCTACTTGGTAATCAAATATGGTTAAGAATGTTTGTCCCTTGGTAGGTACATATTGTGGTGAGATTCCGAGTAATTTAAGTACATGAGTTTGATCGATTGTTTTTGGATTGATAAATCTTTGCTTAATTATACATGGGCCAGCTCCCGAATCTAATAATAGTACTATTGGATCGGGACAGTTTATCCTTATAGATGGAGATTCTCGATCTATGGTTAGCTTCACTGGTTGTATTATTCCTGTTCCATGGGATATTCGATCATCCGAATGTTGGCACGCGGCGATGTTTGAGGTTGCATGGCCTCCCGACGAGGGAGGCTTGGAAAGTTTCCCGAGTTTCGTGGGCCGTTGTTAGAGACTTTGGTTTGCCGATTTCGCGCAAAACATGATTCTATAGTATGGCCAGGTTTCTTGCAATAACTGCAGGCTTCTCGGATCCCTTGTCGTTTGGATATTTGGGAACATTGGTTTGCCGTATGTCCACTCTGATTGCAGTACTGACAGCGCGGTAATTGTTGTTCTGATATTCGTGGGCAATTTTTCGCAGAGTGTCCTTGTTGCATACAATATTGACAAGGTGGGCTTACCCTACAATAATTTGAAGTGTGACCAAGTTTCCCGCAAACTTGACAACTGGGTTGTAAAATTCTGACTGGAGTTCCGTAATTACAGTCACGAGCTAAATGTCCGGTGCGCCGGCATAGGTCGCAGACTTGATTTGAAAGTCGCTTGCGACATACTCTAGCTTCGTGGCCTAGTTGGTTACAATATTGACATCTTTTTCCTTGGGTTCGGCAGTCACGGGCTAAATGTCCATTTTTGTTGCATAATTGACATGTGTCGCGTTTTCCCTGAGTTTCGAGATTTTCTCGATTTCCGGACTTCTCACGTTTCTGGCAGGTCTTGGCTGTATGCTGTGTGCTGTCGCATAGTTGACAGTGACTTGGTTCCTTAACTAAAATTGGACATTGCATAGTTTGATGTAAGTTACTATTACAGATATTGCAGTCCATGTTTACGGTAGTCGCTTGTGGAATTAGTCGTTTGCGGTTTTCAATTTGAATTTCTATTTGTATAGCCTGGGGCCCGGCTTCGTTTAAGTCATCACGCGTTGTCATTCGATTATTAATTTCAGGTTTCAATCCTAAAATAAAAGCTTTACAGCAGGCAAGCTCTAGTTCTGCGATTTTTTCGGTTGATAATTCCGTAGAATCTTGTCTGTAGGCTTCTTTCAATCTGTAGCCGATTGCTCGGGCACGATTAAAGTAACTTGCAGCAGGTTCCGAATTTCCTTGGCATAAAAGAGCTAGTTCTCCGTATACCTCTATTGTAGAAATGTGGGATCCATGAATCCCTTTTAGAATATTCAACATCTCGGATATAGTATCGGGATCTTTGCCAAGCATGGTGCGATATGCTTCACCTTTTAATCTAGTAAGAGTTAGTTTGGTGAGCGCGCGTTCTGCTGCATTAGGTATCATTTTTAAGGCGTTACTACAAGCTGTCGCGAATTCCGTATAAGTGTATCCATCTCTAGACCCGGAGAATACAAGTATTGTATCGGCTGCATCTCGGATGCTTAAATATTGGTTACTTGCCATTGCGGAGGCGTTAAACTCGTATTTACCCGTAGATGCTGAATAAAGTGAAAACGAGGACTGGTTTAAATTTTCCAGATCTTCACTGGAATTATCCGATTGATTTCCAAATAGAGTTAGTTCTACGACAGACTCAGGAACCGGATTTGAGTTTTGTTCGGAATATGCAGGTTTCGCAGGAGAATATGATAACGTCCTGGAAGCTTGAAATGGGTCTATATGTTCACTTTCGATACTGTTTAAGTTTCGCTGATTCACCTGAGGTAATCCATCTACTAGCGCGGTTTTTCTCTCTTCTTCGCTAAGATTTTTATATTTATTGCGAGTGAGTTTACCGTCTTCACTCATTTATCACGCTTTAAGAAGAGAAAAAAAAATGGGTTGTACTCGCAGTGGGCATAACGATTTCTCGAAGTTACAATTAAATTTGCACATGTAAATAGTTATATATATATATACATATATATATATGTATGTATGTAAAGCTTGAAACGCGTTGCAACCTGCTTGGGATTTTTGATAATAGTTTTAAGAAATAGGTTTGCGGAACTGACCGTTCTTTTTGTTAAATGTATAGCTTATAATTACGCATTCATAAGTTTACTAAGAAGCTGAAATTAACTTTAATTTTCCTATTCCCTATCATTAGTTATTACACGACTTCGCGAGACTTCGTGTTTTAATTTATTTTTTTTTTTTTATTATCATCATTATCACATCTAATACAATATAAGGTAAGTTTTGTTCGATCGGCGACGGCTTCGTTCTTTCGGCGACTTCGCGTTTATATTATTTTACGCGGAAAATTTAAACCTTTTTAATAATTTAATATTCGTACTTCGATCGCGTGTGCGCGACGACTTCGCTCTGCGGCGGCTTCGCTCTTACGGCGGCTTCGCGATTTATTATTTTAACGCGGGAAATTAACTTTTTGACAATTTAATATTTGTGATTCGAACGCGTGTGCGCGACGACTTCGCTCGGCGGCGGCTTCGCTCTTTTGGCGGCTTCGCGTTTTATTATTTTAGCGCGGAAAATTTAAACCTTTTTAATAATTTAATATTCGTACTTCGATCGCGTGTGCGCGACGACTTCGCTCTGCGGCGGCTTCGCTCTTACGGCGGCTTCGCGATTTATTATTTTAGCGCGGAAATTAAAACTTCGTAACAATTTAATATTGGTACTTCGATCGCGTGTGCGCGTCGACTTTACTCAGCGGCGGTTTTGCTCTTGGCAGCTTCGCGATTTATTATATTATTTTTACGCGAAATAGTATATTAGCACTTGAACACTGGCTATGTCGAATAGCTAAAACACCCTTTTTTTTTCACTGTAATTTGTCTGAAAGGGAAAAAACTTTATTATACATATAATATTAATTAGCAGGTTGCAACTACATTATATTCCTGTAAGAAATTATAAGATTAGAACATATTATTCGATTCATCCACAATTTTTCAAACCCGGTCCTACCGACTGCGCCAAAAATTAAGTCCTTTGTCACGTCCAGCGAAAAAGGACTACGTTGTGAGGAAAACAACGAATGATTAAAAATTGAATCCGTCCCTCTTACCTTGGGACGACCGGGTTAGGGAAAAATTGTGGAATAAAACAATTGGAAAATTATTTCTATTCAAACAACAATATATTTATTTTTATGATAACAATTATAATTTCAGTTGATTATGAGTTCGTTGGGAGGACGACTTAAGAAATGGAGAAAAGTTGGAAGGCATTAATATTGGAGAAGACCTCTTAGTAGTACCTCGGACATTATCCGGCATCCACGGTCAGAGATCGTTGGAAAGAAGAGTTGTAAGGATTTAAAGAGGAAAACGATCTCCTAGTGGTACCTCGGATATTGTCCGGCATCCACGGTCAGAGATCGTTGGAAAGAAAAGTGGTAAAGGATTTAAAGAGGAAAACGATCTCCTAGTGGTACCTCGGATATTGTCCGGCATCCACGGTCAGAGATCGTTGGAAAGAAAAGTTGTAAAGGATTTAAAGAGGAAAACGATCTCCTAGTGGTACCTCGGATATTGTCCGGCATCCACGGTCAGAGATCGTTGGAAAGAAAAGTGGTAAAGGATTTAAAGAGGAAAACGATCTCCTAGTGGTACCTCGGATATTGTCCGGCATCCACGGTCAGAGATCGTTGGAAAGAAACGTTGTAAAGGATTTAAAGAGGAAAACGGTCTCCTAGTGGTACCTCGGATATTGTCCGGCATCCACGGTCAGAGATCGTTGGAAAGTAAAATAAGGTTTGGAAGAGGAAAAGAAGAAAGGCAGTTCTCTTTGAAGAATGAAATATAAAATTTGTCTTACCGAATTTTAGAATTTTTAGTTGAAAATAGAGAAGAGACGAGTAAAGAAGAACTGGCTTTTCTTTTCCAGGGCTCAAACTCGTCGACTCGGTTGCGAGTTCGAGTTTTCCCCTTCTTTACATTTTAAGGTTTTACATTGGTGGAGGTGGAAGAACTGTGTCTTAGATTGGATAAATGGGAAGAAAATGGGCGGACCTAATGCCCTAGGAAAATGAAAGGAAAGATAGCTCTGTCATTCCTCCCACCTAACGATCTCCGATTTGTTATTAATAACTACATCTGTAATAAATGATAATTGTAGACGCACTGGTCGCAAATATTATTATATGTAAAAATAAGAAAGTAATATTATTAATAATTCTAATTATAATTCTATTTGAATTAACGCAGCGCAACGCTCGCAAGTATTATAGTAATATATATGTAAAATAGGATAATATTATTAATATAATTTGTTGAGTTAGTAATTCTGATTATAATTCCATTCCAATTAACACAGCGCAACGCTCGCAAAATATTGTAGTAATATATATGTATAATAGGATAATATTATTAATATAATTTGTTGAGTCAATAATTCTAGTTATAATTCCATTCAAATTAACTCAGCGCAACGCTCGCAAATATTATAGTATATAATTAGGTGACTTGATAAACCTAATTATAATTCCAGGCAGCGCAACGCTCGCAAATATATTATAGTAATATATATATATATATATATATATATATATATATATATATATGTGTGTGTATAACAGGATAATATTATTTTTATAATTAGTTGAATTAAGAATCCTAATTATGGTTTCATACGAATTAACGCGGCGCATATATTATATTAACAATAATGGCAATAATAGGGCGTAGCTGCGTTTGTAATAAGACCAGTAAAATGAAGTATTATTTAATATGTTCGTTACTGCAAGGAATAGAAAAATGAATAATATAGAATCACATATAACGAAAGTTATCGCTACTTATAATTAAGAAAAATATGGAATTATTGTGTTAACACATATAATTCCTTCTATGTTGTTTTCGAAATTTTGTCGTGAGAATTACGTCATACTTAATAATCAGCTGTCCCACGTTTCCTGTTTAATCTTATTGACAATAGACGTTCGTTTTCTTTCTTTGATCTTCGAGAAGTTTATTTTAAGTTTTAAACGATAGCTATGACGCCAAGGGTTCTTTGTCGCTTGGTCTAGTCCGTCTTAATCGGTACTAGTATCATAAACTTCTCGTTTTTCTATGTGGGAAAGTCCAACATGGGCTGCTGGTGTAAATAGAACGTGTGTTTTATGGTTGCATGTGTGTCTAGCTGAAACATTGCAGATGTCGAAAACAAGTTTACCAGCCCATGTTACATATTAATAGCTAATAATAATGTCGGAAATGCTATAAAAAAACAAAATTCTGCGAAAAATCAGCCATCTTGGATCCGCCATCTTATATTTTGCATATCTGATCATGTCAACTTTTAGTCAAACTCGTTATTCCACCAGATCCAGGTCTTTGGAATGATCGGTCAGCGCGAACCTTTTGAAAAACATGAAAAACCGATCCAAAAATCGAAATTTTCTCTATTTTTTTGCCTTTTCGCCGCCATATTTAAAAAATGACTGCTCCTAGCGAAAACCGGACTTCGGATTCGGAAAGAGGAGGGTTGAAAACTATAGAATCTAAATATTCAAAATTATTCATCGTTAGTTTCTATAAGAAATGTGACGATTAAAATGTAGTGAAATTTACGGCATTTTGGGCGGAAACGGGTTAAGCTGAATCCATCATTTTTAAATGCAAAGTCCGCCATATTGGATCACCCATTTTGACTTTTGAAGAACTGAGCTCAGATTCAGAATCAGCGACCGAAAAGGCCCCAAATAACAAGCATTAAGCTAATTCGATCGTTTCTAATGAAAATGTCCGCCATTTTGAATTTTAAAAATCTGCTTTAGATTCGGATTCAGAGACCCAAAAATCATGCAGATAACAAGCTTCAAGCTGAATCGATCGTTTCTGAAGAATTTGTCCGCCATTTTGAATTTTAAAAAACGGGGTTTCGAAAATAAATTGATGTTAGTTTATTGCATTTTTAATTATTTTACGTAGCAATTTGAGTAACATTTTTGAGCCGGATGGCAGATTATGTGTT
This sequence comes from Trichopria drosophilae, assembly GCA_030407085.1. Classification (NCBI taxonomy): domain Eukaryota; kingdom Metazoa; phylum Arthropoda; class Insecta; order Hymenoptera; family Diapriidae; genus Trichopria; species Trichopria drosophilae. The sequence continues at coordinate 187,264,437 of CM059583.1, read as the reverse complement.
CGGCATTTTATAATGAATTATATGTATCTTATAATTTACATGAACAAATTTTAAAAATGTTTTTTTGACTCCACAAAGTTGTTGCAAATTATGTAAGCTTCAATTTAAAAAAAAAATTACACAATCGGTTTAGTGGTTCTCTCGGAAAGTTGATTTTCCTAAAAAATCGCGTTCTGGACCAACGTGCGTCATCCCAAGCAAATATCTTACAAGAATTATTTAAATCAAAGCGGTTAAGAAGATTTTTATATTGTTGTTATGCAACGAAAATTACAATTAATAAACAACAACGACCATAATTTTTTCCCCTTTTAGGTAACTTTAAATGGCCATATTTTTGGAAATACATTAAATAATGGAAAGTTATTACACTAGTTTTGTAGATAATTTTCTTCACTTCAATTCATTCCTGTGCCATTTTAACGAGGAAACTGTAGTAAATGAGCCAGATGCAAAAAAGCTGTAAAAACGGCTCGTTTCGAGCTATTTTCGAATATTGTTTCGCATTTCAACATTGAAAATGTACATTCATTATGGGATTACTTTCCTAATACAAAATATCGGATTCAACTGAAATATAATTATGTAAAAGAAGTATTGCAAGGAAATTATTTGAAATAACCTAAAAAAAAATCGAAAATTTGGGATATTTTTCGTTTCCCTCCGACGATTTTTTTATTTATGGCTTAAAATAACCATGGGACATTGTTGAAATGATATCTGAAAAGATTCGAGAGGTGGGGGACTTTTTGGTTGAACTAAATCGTAGCGTACAACTATGTTTTCATCAAATACATAACAAATTCAATGATTTGTAAAAACATGTGTAAAAAATATGCAACGTTAAGGTGACGCAAATTCTCCCGGCGTAACATATGGAGGTTCCTAATATACGAAATAAAGGTGCAACACTGTATCAAGAATAACTGAACATGTAGGTGGCCACCTATCGGCGGTAGAAGAACTTCTCCCATACCAGGAGTTTTAGTCACATTATTTTTTCATGTGAGGAAATTATCTTTTCGTACGCACAAATGGGGTTATTTAAAATATACACAACATCTATATAGGGGAAGTAGGAGAAATACGTGTAATGATTTCTGGAATGTTTTTTGCCAAGATATCTGCGGAGAGTCTGGATCAATCGACCGGGGATTAGTGCCCAGCTATCCAGAATACCAGTTGGAGACAGAATGAAATCAAATAGGAAAACACTTTATATAGGAACGGTAAACAATAAAAGGAAAATTAAAAGCAACAACAATGCAAAGGAAGGGTGAAAGGGAGATCGATCGAATCAATGAAACAAAGCAAAAAGGAAAACGTTTAGAAAAAAGAAAACAACAAAAAACCATTAGGAAAAAAGGAAAATCCTATCGCGTATCTTTATAAAATCGCCGAAAAGTTCGGATCCCTTGTTATATCTTATGGTACTCGATATATTTTAAATTATTATTCCGAGAATTTTTAAATACGTCATTTCTAAGAATGACCGGAGAATTTCTAAGCGAGGTAGATTATTGTAATAGAAGATGTATTGTAGTATATAAGAAAGAAGAATCTCGCTAACGAAGGGAAAAGGAAAACTGACCATTCGATTACAAAAATTAGACATCCCATGGAAAGGTGGGTAATTCTGAAAAATGACGAAAATTCTAAGAAAAAATTAGCGAAAATCCTGATGGAAGAAGGTTATTGTAATAGAAGATTTTCAATCGATTAGTAAAGTATCAATAAATTAAGCGTAATTAAAATCTGAATTGGATGACTTAATAGTTTTCTCTTACACTCAATTTTCGTTTTTTATTTGTTTCATTTGGGGTTGAGGATGATTTTTTACGACGTGTTTAAAAAAATTCTATTTTGGGGCAAAGTGGGATGTATTCCGTTTTGATTTAGGTTCACAGAGATAAGTAAGAACTCTCTTTCCCTCTCTCTTAAGCTGCGTCCACGGCTCGTAGTGGCCAGGACACTAATAAATAAATTTTTAATCAATCTCTCTCTCTCTCTCTCTCTCCCTCCCCCCTCTCTTTCTCTCCCTGTCAAACCTTTCCAGAAGTAATTTTAACAACCCGTCCCCCTTTGCCCCTGGATTCAAAAAAGTTTTTTCGTAAAATTGAAATTTGGAATATTAAACAGATACTTTTTTTTAAATGCGTTTCATAATAAGTTAGTTGAGGACCTAAATAAGGGTTTCTAAACCACACTTAACCATTCTTATGCCCCATATTTTTTGTATACAAGTTTTTCCAAATCCCACTTTACCCCTACTTCCCCTATTAATGATAAATAGTCAATAAACTAAAGCTTTAATTTCAGTAACGCTATTTCAACAGATTGTTGGTCGACTTTTCCAATACGAAGGTAAGTATTGTTAAAGTTTAAGCCCTTATCTTTTATAAATGCATGGTTTTATTTTATTAAATCGTGACGAAATTTATTTATAACTGCTAAAGACGGTTTTAAACCAACCATTATTGAAAATTGTATAATTAAAAAACTTTAGTAGCTTATAAAACTTTTTCTTCATGTAGAAACATTTTTACAACTCCATAAACGTCCCGAGTAGAAATATATTCAGGCTCGTTTCAATATGGCTTATTTTTTATCTGAATTTATTTATTATCTGAAGTTCAGACATTCCCTCCACCATCTAATTTGGTTTCAAGATGATTTCATAACGGACAGTTGATACAGAATTCAACTAAAAAAAAGATAGGGGGACACTTCTCCCAATCCGTATCTCCCAATGGCTACTACTCCCAACCAATTAAATTCCCAACGGACACTTTCCCACCCTATTATTCTCCCAACATATAGTTTTTCTCCAACCCCACTAACTTCAACCTGTCAAATTAACAGTTACGTTTCATTTTGCATTTTTTAAAATTGCCTTTCGAGATTTTGTAAGTAACTGTTGATCGACAATAATGGCAGATTTAGTACAGGCGGAGTTAGGGCCGACAAAAGCAAAAGGTAATTTTTTGCATATACAAGAATTCCTGTACTGCAAACATTCTGAGAAAAATGGTCGTGTTTTTTAGCGGTGTCAAACAAATACGGCGTCGTCGTTTGAAAGATATGCCATCGAACCCAACCTCTTTAGCAGCATGAGCAGTTGCCGCAACAATTTAAAGACACTTTGTGGCATGCTTTTTTCATTTGAGCCAATCTGTTTTCCGTCATATTCAAGCGGAAGGACTCCAAGCAGCTTATATTATAACAGAAATCATCCCAGTGTATATGCGTTCCTTCAAGAACTACAGAAGGAACAAGCCGACACAGAAGCGATGCTTCGTCAGTTAGAGTTAGGCCAAAAAATTAAAAAGAGTAGCAGCCACTTACGAGTGAAAAAAGAATCACAACTACTAACTCTTGTGCAAAAATATTCAGATTATGTGGACAATAACGAAGTGATCGAATATTTAAGAGCAACGGGTCATTTTATAAATTTCTAATTTTGATAATCTTTTTTAATTTTATAAACTTTTATTTTTGATGATCTTTTTTAATAATTGTATCTATTTTTTAATAAATTTCTTTCGTTAGGAGGAAAATCTGCTGGGAAGTGCTGCTTTTGGGAAACAGGTCCGTTGGGAAGTGCTGATTGTGGGAAATAGGTCCGTTGGGAAGAGTGGAGTGGAAGACTTGGATTGGGAGAAGTGTCCTACAATAAAAAAAAAGTAATAATAATTTCGGTACTTTTTACTCAAACTCAGGTATGACAACTTCTACAACAGGAACCACTGGCGTCCCTTGAAGGGGCGCTGTCATCGCGACTGAACCTGGTGGTCACAAACCAAACTAACTCTGGCCAGCTAATCATATTCAGATTTTTGCTACAAGTTTCGCAATTTTCTGATACTGGTGCATAATATCTGTCAGTTTCAGAATTTCGTAAAATTGAACAGTTTATGAACTCCTAATGAACGCTCATATTTTTGGCAGGATATCCTGGTAAAAATTTCCGGTTGAACTTCAATTGGTCCTAATGAGACCTATTCGGTTTCAATCCTCAATTTATTCCCGATACAATCAGACTCGATCAGACATTTCAGTCGGTTGCAATCGGAAATTTAATTCGGAACGATTAGAATTCGATTCGAGGGCGACATTTCAATCGAATTCAATCCTATCATTTATTCAGAATGATAACGGTTTCAATCCGAACAGTCAATCGGAATGATTCGGAATCATACCGAGGTAGAAAACTCGAACGGTTTCCGTTCGAAGAATCAATTTGAACAAATCGGATTCGACGTGAAGTGGAAAAGTCAAATGATCTCATTCGGATTCAATGCAAGGCATATATTTCTAATGGTTTCAATCCGAACAATCATTCGAAATGATTCGGAATCATTTCGAGGTAGAAAACGTAAACGGTTTCAATCCGAACTATCAATCGGAACGAATCGGACCTTTGCACTAAGCCACAATAAATGTAATTTATTATGATTAATAATACAGGACCACAACAAAAATTTGTTTCGAGACAACTTGAATCAGGAAGAGTGGATCTTACAGATTTTTAGTCGCTGACCATAAATTTGGTATCCAAATTGATCTATGAGGTCAAATATTTCAAAAAAGAGACTTTTGGCTATTTTTTGGAACTGATATCTTGAAATCCTGACGTGATGGGTCAATTCGGATAACAAATTCGTTGTCAGCGTCCAAAAATCTATAGGATCCACTACTTCTGATTTAAGTTATTTCGCTAAAAAAAATGGTGTGGTCCCGTGGAACCTATAAGATCCAGTATCTCTGATTCAAGTTATCTCCCCTAAGAAATTGTTTTATACTTCACGAAAAAAATAACACAAGACAACGTTTTTTTTGGCACAACTTGAATCAGAAGTGGAGGATCTTATAGAGTTTTGGTCGCTGAAAACGTATTCTTTGTCCAAGTTAACTTATCGTGTCAGAGTTTTCATATATCCTAACCTTAAATTTCCAAAAAGTATATTTTTGAGTATTTTTCGGATTACATATCTTGAAATCATGACGTGATGGGCCAAAACGAATAACGGATTCATTTTCAGCGTCTAAAAATCTGTAAGGTCCAGTATTCCTGATTCAAGTTGTCTCGAAACAAATTTATTTGTGGTCCTGTGTAATCTACGATTTTTTGAAAAATTGTTGAAAACTTGTATTTTTATCTATTACAACTTCGTTTTTCAAGTTTGCCTAGGACAGTTATCAATAGAACCACCTTAAGCCACAAATCTGAATTTGTCTGTTTTTCATAGTGATATTTTCCTTTCAAGCAAAAAGAAAGTCTTCGAGAGCATTAGTGCAGAAGAAACGAAAGGCAAAGAAGAGAACGAAGAAGATGATGAACATGATGAAGGGGAAGAAAAAAAGAAGATAACAATGAGTAAGATCTGGTACATCTGGAAAATTGATGTGGAGTAGTGTAGAGTTGAGAAATAAATAACAAAACGAAAAAAATTAATACCATAATTCAATCATGATCTTACGCAGTCGATTTCGACCCAATTGAAATCACTGGATTAGATCGGTACCAGTCATTTTCGGACTGACCGAAATCGTCAGATTAGGTCGGTATTGAGTATTTTGTACTTTCCAATTGCGTCGGTTGAATTCCGATTAGGCCGAATTTAAATCGTCGGATTAACTAACTCGGTTTCGTCTGATTAGGTTGATTTACATTCGTTAGAACTTCCTGCTTGAGTCGGCTTGGTTCCATTCGGGCCGGAATGAAATCATCAGATTAGGTCGGTATAGCACGGATAGAGTCCTTTTCGGTTTCAAGAGGTCCGGATGAAAAGAGGTCGTATTAAGTCCATTTAGAACGGATTGAGTCCGTTTCGATCGGACTAGGTCCGATTCAGTTAATTAGGTCCGCTTCGAGCGGATGCAAAGATATCGGATTAGGTCCGTTTAAAACTGATTAGCTCGGGGACAATTTGCGGATTGTTCAATCTGATTGAATTAGACATTTTTACCAGGGTACTGTCATGTTGGTGTTTCATAATAGGGACGTGGAGTTTATGCACTTTTGTCCACATTACAATAATTTTGCAACTGCAAATAGCTTTTATAAAAGTAATAATTATTATTTCAAAAATCATAACTATATAATATACAATAAAAATATTCAATGTTTAACGTTCCCTGCCGAAAAAATATTATAGAACACAAATTGTATTTACTAAGAAAAAAAGTAGCTAAATACCTGAACACTTACGTTATAGAAATGGTGCAAAAATCATACAAAGTTAAATTCAGGACCAGGTCTTTTTACACGGGATTAGCAATATTTCTTACTTTTTTAAGTTCTAACGGAAGTTTTGAATGAAATTGTATGCCCTCGACATTTCTATAACGTAAATATTCAAGTCTCAGCAAACGAAGAATGATTGAGAAGCAATGAGGAATGATTGAGAAGCATCGAATAGTCTAGTACAATACAAATGCATGAAGTAAGTGTTTGCAATTTTTACTTATTAATACTTCGGCTGGCCTGTCGTCGGGGTCGAAGTTTTGAAAATGCTCATTTTCAATTTTATGTCGACTCAGACCATAGGTTATAGTTGTAAATCATTTTTAATTTTCATACAAATAAGAAACACTATATTGTTGTAACATATCTATCGAAGCCACTTGGCCCTAAATATGATTGGACCCCCAAATATCGATATCATTTTATAATATAATTGAAAGCTGTTAGTAAACGAACGAGTATTAAGGAATAGCCGACTCTCCACTGGGTCGTAGTTTCTGAGCGAGCGAAGCGAGCGAGGCACCACGCCAACACTAGTTATATTATTGAAATTTATTCAATTTCATTGGATTTTTTCGATTTAAAATCATTAAATTTGTTGTCCTGTAATAATTAACTATCCATCCAAATTCATTCGCGGCAGATATAACTATTTTTCCATTGAAATTCATTCAACTTGCAATTGTTCTATTCCCACTTTTCAATTGAAATTTATTCAACGAAATAATTTCTTTATTCCACTATTTTCCCATTCAAAATCATTAAATCCAACAAATTTTTATGAGCTATTAACAATTCAAAATCATTGAAACACATTTTCTCATTGAAATTCATTGCATAAGCTAAGAAAACGAATTCAGAATTGATGCAGTGAATGAATTTCAATGGATCTTCAATGAACTTTCGTTTGTTGCGATGTTTTCTGAATCGTGCCCAGCAAACAAAAAAGTATTCAGTATTTAAAACTTCAATACTTCTGAATGCTGTTTCTTAATCCTGGTAAAAGTATTAGAAAGTATAGAATACAGAGAATTTGAATTCTTTGCTGTATCATAGGATTCTTCTCCCGTTTACAGAAAAAAATATTTTTTTTAAATTTGTTTTCAACTTTTAATTTTTTATTTAATTTAATTTCACTGTTTCTTTATATTTCTTTTATTATTAGAAATTAATTATATTAAGTAAAAATGTTCTCATGCGGTCATCTATCCATTGTTCACAGCGTATGATGCTTAACTTGAAATTACTATATTACAAGCGCGCAATGCAGCGCCTTTGATCTATTACTATCAAACACCATTTTAATCCTAATTTAATATTTATGTACACGTAATGTATGGTTTTAAAGTTTTACTGATTTTTTGGCATTTTTGACCACCCCCACCCCCCTCATTCGCACACAACTTTAGCCATTTTAATCATACACTTTACATATAGATATAACTTACACCCACAAATGGTAACGTAGTTTATGGACGAAAACTAAGCGGAATTATTACAACCCTACGGAAAGTAACAGTTATGTAACATTTACTTACATTGTTACATAAATGTTACATACTTGTTACATAACTGTTACTTTTGTATTTCCCAGCAAACGGAAAGGGATTGGAATTTTGAATGTTAAATCCCATTATTGAAGGTATTGGAAGGAATTCACTGGAATAGAAAAGTTAAATTTGTAATTCCCACGAATTCCAAGGAATCCCTGAGAATATTGATGTAAACATCATAGGTTAGGTTAGGGAATTGAATGGAATTGCGCGGAATAAAAAAGTACAATTTTAATTCCTGACAGTTCCAACGAATCCATATTATTTTAGGTTAGGTTAGGGAATTCAATGGAAATGCGCGGAATAAAAAGTTGCGTATCAGAATTCAACGGAATTTACGAAATTCACATGTCTCACGCGAGAATTCGAAAAATCGAAATTTAAAAAAAAATCATTTAAAAAATCTGAAAAAAATTTGAGAGTATTCTTTGACCAATTCGAAGACATTTTTGTTCTAAGGAAATTTTTTCTAAAGTCTACAGTTTTCAAGAAAAAAAATTACTAGTCTTGAAATCTAGAAAAGTTTAATAATTTTTTTTCTTGAAAACTGTAGACTTTACAAAAAATTTCCTTAGAACAAAAATGTCTTCGAATTGGTCAAAGAATACTCTCAAATTTTTTCAGATTTTTTAAATAATTTTTTTTTAAATTTCGATTTTTCGAATTTTTGAAAAATAAAAAATTATAACAATACATTCCGAAAAAATTTGAGAGGATTTTTTGACTCATTCTAAAACGTATTTATTCTTAGAAAATGTTTTCCTAAGTCTATAGTTTTCAAGAAAAACTATTGTTAAGTTTTAATTAGAAATTTGTCATTGGAGTCGCCATTTTGTGATCACCATATTAGTTTTTAAATATTAAAAAAAAGTTATCTTAATACTATAACTATTGGGTCCACGTTTAACGAAGAAATTTTCTGACGAAAAATATTCTTTCGATGAGAAAAACATGTTTTATAAAAAAGAACAGTCGATTTTTCGCGTTATTTTGACATTTAAATCGCCATATTTAATTTTCTAATTAAGATAGCTCAATTTTGACAACAGCATTGAAAAGAGCGCCCTCGAAAATAGTAAGACATGCACCTTTCAATTTATTTGAACTTGGATTTTCATATGAAATTCTTTATTGAAATTGAAGTGAAAAAAGTGTCCTTCTTGACGTTAATGGGTTAAAACGAACCTACAAGTGTTGATTAGCTCAAGCTGATTAAATTCTCAGAAATTTGATCTCTTTATTGGATTTTTAGACCAATACCAAAATGATATCTTTAAGTTAGTCATCTGAACACTTTATGATACAATTCTAATACATACATAATGTATCATTTTGCTCAATGTCTTGAAAATATGACCTCTTTAAGTGTTCTTCGTGCCATTACCAAGAGGTCACCTTTAAGTGGATCATCTGACCACCCCAGCAAACACACTGTCACGAAAAGTTATCGAAATGTTGACTTTTGTTCAAATTAGTTAACATTTCAATAACTTTTCGTGACTGTGTGTTTGCTGGGACATTATGACATAATTCTATCATTTTGAGTTTTCTTAATGAGGTTAGAAAAATTTTCTGGTATCTTTCTGAGCTCTTTGCGAGACTTGCTGGCTGGGAATCGTACAAAATCACAATCAGATTTTTGATACATTCCTATAAGGAAATAACTTACCTTTCAGATATTCAGTTCTTTGTAATTTCATTCTTTGTGCTCGACTTTCTAATCGCTATGTTAAGTGTCATGGTGGCGCCGTCTGGTGGCCAAAGTTCGAAACTTTGAGTACCCCTCGAAGCCTTATTCAAACTGCTAAATGTCAAACGTGAAATTTTTCTTTCATATCTGAAATTAAATAAAAAATATATGTGAAATACTTTGTAACTTTAAATGCAATATTGGAATTCAATGGTCACAATGTTTACAATATGAACACGATGTAAATATTACCTTGTCAAATGAATAAGCAATGCGACTCAATGCTTGCATCATCCAGATTGCCCTGCTTTGCACGAACATTTGCAATCAATTTTACTGACATGATTTATTTTGTATATAAGCGTAACTTCGTGCGGTGTTCCATTTAGATCACTGCTTTTTAAACACAGTGCCATAATTTTTATTTCTTCTGTCGTTTCTGAGGTTATCCCTACGAACATGAGATGATCAGCTCGCATTACGTTCTCTCCTTCCACGTATTTGCGAGATCCACTTCCTACGTATTCTATTAATTCGCTTAAATTAATTAAGGAATTCATCTTCCTTTCAAATCTTTTTTATCTCAGTTTAAACCGTGTCTCGAGGGGTACTCAAAGTTTCGAACTGTGGCCACCAGACGGCCCCACCATGGCACTTAACATAGCGCGAAATGCACCTGACCTTAAATTGTAGCTTTAAGGTGCTTTATGTTTTTTCGAATACCGTTATGGCGTTTGCGCATGCGCAATATCACCTTTATTTCAGAGGTCAACGTGTTCGAACACCTTAACGGAGCAAGAGGAAGGGGGCTGCTGCTCCGTAGTTTGTAGGGGTGAAAGAGATTGTTCTTGCCCGTTCAACGGGCTTCAATCTCCCACGTTTTATTTGACAAGTGAGTGATTTTCCCTATTTGCATTTCTCCGATAAGTTTTAACCACAATTATCCATCTTTAAAAAACTCAAACTTTTACTTCTTAACCACTTAATATTTTCCTACTAAAAAGTTTATCATTATTTCTACTAATATTCGGAACAATTTGCAAGTTAATCAAAAGTGAGGTTAGACCGAAAGTACTGAAGCCAGATGTATAATCTTGTAACGTAAATTTGGACATACGGTACAATTTATGTCTGATCAATAGTAACTTTTTCTTATGTCTGTTGTAAAATATTCTTTAAATATTGTTTGTATAAATGTTTCGAAGTCAATTTTCACTTTTACGATAGTAAAAACGGAGTAAAACTAACAAAATTACAAAACGGAGGATTAAAGTTTTTTAACAAAATTCTAAATAAGGTTGAGAGATTAATATAAAAGTTAATTAAAAACGTTTAGGTAATTAGGGAGACAATCTTTCAAGATGCCACCCAAACGGGCAATGGAAGAAACCGATCGCTTGACGCGAATAGCTATAGTGAACTCGGATAAGTGCAAACCAAAACGATGTCGACAAGAGTGCAAAAGATCCTGTCCTGTCGTGCGAATGGGAAAATTGTGCATCGAAGTCACACCAAACAGTAAAATTGCTTCAATTTCCGAAGAATTGTGCATCGGATGTGGTATTTGTGTCAAGGTACATTTGATAAAATTAAACCAATATAACTTTGTTTTTAACATTAATTATTTTTAGAAATGTCCATTCGAAGCAATATCCATCATCAATCTTCCCAGTAATTTAGAGAAAGAAACCACTCACCGTTACTCCAAAAATTCATTCAAGTTGCATAGACTTCCGATTCCTCGCCCAGGTGAAGTTCTGGGATTGGTAGGAACCAACGGTATCGGAAAGTCAACGGCACTTAAAATATTAGCTGGAAAACAGAAACCTAACCTTGGTCGTTTCACAGTAAGTAAATAATTCCTACCAACGAAAGAATAAAAATTATTAAATGACACATTTATCAGGACCCACCAGACTGGACAGAAATTCTCAGTCATTTTAGGGGCAGCGAATTGCAAAATTACTTCACAAAGATTCTCGAAGATGATTTAAAAGCGTTAATCAAACCTCAGTACGTCGATCAGATTCCAAAAGCTGTAAAAGGTACCGTTCAGCAGCTCCTCGACAAGAAAGACGAATGTGACAATCAAGTGAGAATTTGCGAAATGCTTGGTAAGAAACTTATTTTTTAAAAATTGTTTTTATTGAAGTAAAAATTTCCACTAGTTTTAGCAAGTACAAATTACACAGGCTTGCAAATTTTGACTTAGTTCTGTAACAAAAAAAGGGGAAGGTGATTTTGATAGGATTTTTGAGGTAGAAAACGAATCCGACCTTCAAAATGGCCCATCATGTCAGGATTTCTTGTAATATTGGCTTAAATGGCCATTTTGGCCATTTTTAGGAATTTTTTTTGGGTAACCAAAATTTTTATTTTCATTTTGCCCAATTACATCGTATTGTACTAAGCTTTAAACCCCATTTTTGAAAATCGCTTTACGATTTTTTTTAACAAATTTATGTAGATTTGAAATTTTACCATCTTACCTTCAGTGGTTGGTTGATGATTTGATCTTGCCTTCATTTTCAAATATCATAATTTAAACGTAATGAATGTTTTTCCTAAACATAAAAATACGTATGGAATGCCGTAATGAATGTTTTTTAACAACAAAATTATATTTTCTACTTTGTTTATAAAAAAATTGTTTAAAAAATTTTCTTTGTAATTAATGTACAATATAAAAAATTACATGTGTTTTTGTTAAAAACTGTGTTAATATTTTACTACTAGCCCGTTTCTTATGTATGAACTTACCTCAGGCTTCACAGTTTTATATACATACATTTGTCCAAATGAAAAAATTTCAAATCTACATAACTTTGTTAAAAAAAGTCGTAAAGCGATTTTCAAAAATGGGTTTTAAAGCTTACATATAGTACTATACGATGTAATTGGGCAAAAGGAAAAAAAATGTTGGTTACCCAAAAGAAATTCCGAAAAATGGCCAAATTGACCATTTAAGCCAATATTACAAGAAATCCTGACGTGATGGGCCATTTTGAAGGTCCGATTCGTTTTCTATCTTATCAGAATCACCTTCCCCTTTTTTTATTACAGAACTAAGCCAAAATTTGCAGGCCTGTGTTATTAAGAAGTGGGGTGCCTTAGGGAACCATCCTGGGACCTCTTTAGTTTATAGAGTATATAAACAATTTGCTTGATTTTCTTCCACCAAAAAGCATAATTTCCTATGCAGATGACACTGTCATTCTAAGTTCCGACAAAACATGGTTTAAGGCTCAGACAAAAATGAATATTTACCTTGCCTTATCTAATTGGCTTAATGTAAATCGTTTGTCTTTAAACATTGATAAAACAGTTTTTATTCCTTTTGGAATATACAAAGATAGCCTGCCAAGTAATATTAAAATTAAAATAAATAACCTAGTAGTAAAGCGTTCCAATTTTACCGAGGGGTCAACCGCTGGTAAAAAAATGTACAGGTATTCCCAAAAGTGGGAATATATTCCCAATATTCCCACCGTATTCCCAATATTCCCACCATATTCCCAATATTCCCGCCGTATTCCCATTATTCCCACCGTATTCCTAATATTCCCGCCGTACTCCCAATATTCCCACCATATTCCCAATATTCCTGCCGTATTCCCAATATTCCCACCATATTCCCAATATTCCCGCCGTATTCCCATTATTCCCACCGTATTCCTAATATTCCCGCCGTACTCCCAATATTCCCACCGAATTCCCAATATTCCCGCCGTACTCCCAATATTCCCAATATTCCTGCTGTATTCCCAACATTCCCGCCATATTCCCAATATTCCCACCGATTTCTCAATATTCCCGCCGTACTCCCAATATTCCTGCTGTATTCCCAATATTCCCAATATTCCCGCCATATTCCCAATATTCCCACCGAATTCTCAATATTCCCGCCGTACTCCCAATATTCCCACCATATTCCCAATATTCCCACCGAATTCCCAATATTCCCGCCGTACTCCCAATATTCCTGCTGTATTCCCAATAGTCCTGCCGTATTCCCAATATTCCCGCGGTACTCCCAATATTCCCACCATATTCCCAATATTCCTGCTGCATTCCCAATATTACCGCCATATTCCCAATATTCCCACCGAATTCTCAATATTCCCGCCGTACTCCCATTATTCCCACCGTATTCCTAATATTCCCGCCGTACTCCCAATATTCCCACCATATTCCCAATATTCCTGCCGTATTCCCAATATTCCCGCCATATTCCCAATATTCCCGCATATTCCCAATATTCCCACCGAATTCTCAATATTCCCGCCGTACTCCCAATATTCCCACCATATTCCCAATATTCCTGCCGTATTCCCAATATTCCCGCCATATTCCCAATATTCCCGCATATTCCCAATATTCCCACCGAATTCTCAATATTCCCACCATATTCCCAATATTCCTGCCGTATTCCCAATATTCCCGCCATATTCCCAATCTTCCCGCCATATTCCCACCGATTTCTCAATATTCCCGCCGTACTCCCAATATTCCCGCCATATTCCCAATATTCCCACCGAATTCCCAATATTCCCGCCGTACTCCCAATATTCCTGCTGTATTCCCAATAGTCCTGCCGTATTCCCAATATTCCCGCCATATTCCCAATATTCCCGCCGTACTCCCAATATTCCCAATATTCCCGCCGTACTCCCAATATTCCCACCATATTCCCAATATTCCTGCTGTATTCCCAACATTCCCGCCATATTCCCAATATTCCCGCCATATTCCCACCGATTTCTCAATATTCCCGCCGTACTCCCAACATTCCCACCATATTCCCAATATTCCCGCCGTACTCCCAATATTCCCACCATATTCCCAATATTCCTGCTGTATTCCCAACATTCCCGCCATATTCCCAATATTCCCGCCATATTCCCACCGATTTCTCAATATTCCCGCCGTACTCCCAACATTCCCACCATATTCCCAATATTCCCGCCGTACTCCCAATATTCCCACCATATTCCCAATATTCCTGCTGTATTCCCAACATTCCCGCCATATTCCCAATATTCCCACCGATTTCTCAATATTCCCGCCGTACTCCCAATATTCCTGCTGTATTCCCAATATTCCCAATATTCCCACCGAATTCTCAATATTCCCGCCGTACTCCCAATATTCCCACCATATTCCCAATATTCCCGCCATATTCCCAATATTCCCACCATATTCCCAATATTCCCACCGAATTCCCAATATTCCCGCCGTACTCCCAATATTCCCACCATATTGCCAATATTCCTGCTGTATTCCCAATATTCCCGCCGTATTCCTAATATTCCCAGCTTATTCCCAACATTCCCACCGCATTCCTAGTATTTCCTACGTATTTTCAGTACTCTCTTAATGCTACTTCTCTTCCTCATCACCAGCAGCGTGAGAGAGAGGACATGAAAAAAAGTTAAAATAGAAGGGGGCGAATCCTTAAGATAGAGAAGGAACTAAAAATAAGAGGGGGTGCCGCCATGTTCCTTGAATCGAAATCTTAAAAAAAGAGGAGACCTACTGTAAATTATATTTTGTTGCTATAAACTTACTGTTTTTGTAACTTATTGACTTATTGATTTTAGGTAACTGTATATTTTTATTTCTTGTTATGCCTGTAGAAGCCAAGTAAACGCTACTTAATTCAGTATAATGATATATTATTGAATCAAGTATAAATGATTGTTTAACTGTCGGCGGATAAGTAACTTGATCGTTTTTTTTTAGTAATAATTTGAATTAATCTATTCTGTAGTCGCTGTAACGGATTAATTACATTGTTGTATGCGCCACGCAATGAGGCCATAACTTAATAAACTGTGAAAAAGAGCATAGTAGATTGCCGTTAGTGATTTCATGTTTAACGATTTTGATAGTTTATAAAATATAAATAATAAATATCTAGTCTTTCATATTAATAATTCTACTTGTTTATCCCACTTCATATGGCAGTCCATTATGATTCCTAGATATTTAGTGAAATATCTAATTTATAATGTTACAGTTAAATATATTTTAAATAAATGATGACTCACGAGGGTGTCACATCCGACATCGAGATATATCAAGAATTTTTTGTGTACTTTTAATTTCATGTGACCGCTCAACAAATAATAACTTCATTATCAAGATTATGTAATTGTATAATATTGCTAGAATGAATAAATAAATAAAAAGTTACTAACAAACGATTTGTAGATTTGACGCATATTCGGGACCGTAGTATTGGTGATCTTTCCGGAGGAGAGCTTCAGCGATTTGCATGTGCTATGGTCTGCATTCAAGACGGCGACATCTTCATGTTCGATGAGCCATCGTCTTACCTCGATGTCAAACAACGTCTCAATGCTGCCGTTACAATAAGATCGCTTATACATCCAGACAAGTAAGACATTTAAAAACCTATTGTGAACCTGTTAAAACATTCATTATTTTTCAGATTTATCATCGTCGTTGAGCACGATTTGTCAGTTTTGGATTATCTTTCCGATTTCATTTGTTGTTTATACGGAGTACCCGGTGCTTATGGTGTCGTAACGATGCCTTTCTCCGTACGAGAAGGAATTAATATATTCCTTGACGGATTTGTGCCAACCGAAAATTTACGCTTCCGTGAAGAATCTTTAGTATTCAAAGTAGCTGAAAGCGCTACGGAAGAAGAAGTGAAACGTATGAATCATTACGAGTATCCTGCCATGACCAAGACAATGGGATCGTTTACATTAAAAGTGGAAAAGGGTCAATTCACAGATTCCGAAATCTTGGTATTGCTCGGTGAAAACGGTACTGGCAAAACTACCTTTATACGAATGCTTGCCGGTAATTTACCCCCTGACGACGGATCAGGTAAGTTTTAATTCGATAACTATACTAATTGTACCTGGAGGTTATGTTACTTTTTGTTATAAATTTAGGAAATATACCGCAGTTGCATATAAGTTACAAGCCGCAGAAGATCAGTCCAAAGTCGCAGGGTATCGTTAGGCAACTCTTACACGAGAAGATTCGTGACGCTTATGTTCATCCGCAATTCATCACTGACGTAATGAAACCTTTGAAGATCGATGACATTATGGATCAGGAAGTGCAAAATCTCTCTGGAGGAGAGTTGCAACGAGTTGCCATGGCGCTCTGTCTTGGAAAGCCTGCGGATGTTTATCTTATCGATGAACCTTCCGCTTATTTGGATTCCGAGCAACGTTTGGTCGCTGCCAAGGTTATAAAGAGGTAAAGCATTTCGTTTTGAGGTATTAAAAACTTTCTAACGATAAAAAATATTTTAGATTCATTCTCCACGCAAAGAAGACTGGATTTGTCGTCGAGCACGATTTCATTATGGCAACATATCTGGCCGATAGAGTTATCGTGTTTTCTGGCGTACCGTCGCTGAATACCACTGCCCATAGTCCGCAATCATTGTTGAACGGAATGAACAGATTTTTAGAATTGTTGGGAATCACATTCAGACGTGATCCAAATAATTTCAGACCTCGTATCAACAAAAACCAATCCGTGAAGGTAAGAATCTTCAGTTTTTCTATTCGAGTGCAAGTTATAAGTAAAAATTTGTTGTAGGATCTGGAGCAGAAGAGGGCTGGACAGTATTTCTTCATGGAAGAATAAATTGTGCACAAAATGGGTTGAAAGTCGATATTAAACATATCGCAGGAAGAAACAGCTGATTCACGATGCGGCGGTGAATTTTATTACAGTGATTATATACAATAAAGAAAACAATTCGATAAACATATTGTTCCTAACCTCTTTTTCATGTTTATATTTGTGTCCATAGTACAAAATTTGATATATAATCCTATTTGTAGTCTAATCCCATTAAATTTTTCATATCTGTCACTTCGGGGGTTGTAAATATTTACGTCAGCATGTCCTCGAATGAACTTTTAACTTTACGTTATTGATCAAGTTTAAGATCGATTTAAACGATGAGCTAAAAATAAATCTGGCCCCAGAATTGATCCACCATGCCTGGATTTTGAGATATCCTATCCTAAAAGTGCGAAAAATCCTATTTTTGTCAAGACACGATTAGGATTTTCGGTTTTTTGCACTTTTAGGTTAGGATATCTCGAAATTTTGACGTGATAGAACAATTCTGCGGCCAAATTTGGATTCAGCACGTCGAAAACCGTCGGAAAAATATACTCAGGTTTCTGATGAATGCATTTTAGCCCATTAACGCCAAAAAAGCCTGAAATCATAGTTGTAAAGTGACCCTCCCCTTATTTTAACTTTTCGAGTCAAGGAAGGTGGAGGCTTCTTCCCTTATTTTACCGCTCATCCTCACTACTGGCAGTATGAGAGAATAAAAACAGAGAGAGGAGATATACAGTGGCCCTCCCCTTATTTTAACTTTTCGAGTCAAGGAAAATGGCGGCTTCTTCCCTTATTTTACCGCTTCCCCTCATCCTCACCACTGGCAGTATGAGAGAATAAAAACAGAGAGAGGAGATATAGTGGCGTCTTTCTTCACCCGTATGCGCAAGCGCAAACAACAGTCCGCACTCTTTTGAACACTTTCAAATGGCGAATAGTGGGGGAACTCACGAGGGGAAGAAGTTAACATAAAGGATGAAAAAAGGTTAAAATAAAGGACGCAGTTAAAATAAGGGGAGGGCCACTGTACAGTAATCCTTCGCTTATTCTAATTTGTCCAGTCAGGCAAGATGGCAGACTTCTTCCCTTATTCTAATTTTCTCCTCTCCCCCACTACTAAGATTTGCTGTCTCACTATTGTATCTTTTTCCTTTGTTGCGCATGCGCCGTTATTTGTATTTAGAAAATCTACACGTTAACACACGTCAGTGGGGAGAACGAGTGAGGGGAAATATTAGAATAGAAGAGAAAAAATTAGAATAAGGGAAGTATTACTGTACTTTGAAATAATGTCAGATGCAGAAAAAATTCTTGTAAAATATGTGAATACCGTTTTATTATGTTTCTGGGTGCGTTCTACAAGATGCAGCGGTCGGATTTCATTTTTGTTGACATACAAAACCAAAATGGCGGCTTTATTGCAAAAAAATGCGGAAATACCAATCATTTTTTTTGTTTAAATCAATATTTTTTGAAGGAAACGTAATTTTGATACTGAATAAAGTGACACAAAATGGCACAAACTGTTGAAACTTAAAAATTGTGCACTAGATTGCAATGAAAATTCAAAATGGCGTCGAGAAAATTGAGGATATTGTAAAAAAATTTGCAATTTTCAGGTATGTTGGATCAAACCTTATCATTTCAACTAAACTTAACGAAACTTGATATGTAGGGGTTTTTGAGGTCGCTGATTACGAATCCGACCATGATCTTTCAAAATTCAAAATGGAGGATCCAATATGGCGGACCAAGTTAATAAAAGTTTCAGCGAATTTCACGAAACTTAGTATAAATTTGTTTTTCGGGTCGCTGATTACGAAACTGGCTATGGTTTTTCAAAATTAAAAATGGCGGAATGATAAAAACCCCTACAAACTAAGTATCGTTAAGTTTAGTTGAAGTGATAACGTTCGATTCAACAAACTTAAAAATTGCACATTTTTTTACAATATCCTTAATTTAGAAGACGCCATTTTGAATTTTCAATATAATTTACTGCACAATTTTTAAGTTTCAACACTTCGTGCCATTTTCTGCCACTTTATTCATCACTTTGAACATCGATAATTTGTATATAAATGCCTTTAGAAAAATTGTAGATCCACTGTTTTCAACGTAAAATTGTATGCTCTTTCAGAATTTTTCAATAAAATTTCGATAAAATGAACCGCAAAAAAGGTATACACGATTTTCTGTTAAAAAACATGTCTTTTTATATTTTGTTTTTCATAAAAACATCACTTACACCTCGAAATGTCGTTGGGAACATATCTAAATTGAAAATATCGCGTCCATGGACCCCCAAGATTAAAATGTACGATATCAGAATTCATAATTCAAGATGGCAGTTTTCATAATGGCGCCTAGAAGCTTAAAATTCTTTTTGAAACTTAACCATTTTTTTTTAAACTGTAGACTTTAGAAAAAATGTTCTAAGAACAACAATGCTTTGGAATGAGTCAAAGAATTCTCTCAAATTTTATCAGCGTGCAATAATACACTGCTTAATTTTTCAAAAATTCGAAAAATCAAAATTTTTGTATGTTAACAAAAATGAAATCCGACAGCGGCATTTTGTAAAATGCACCCAGAAATATAATAAACGGTATTCACATATTTTACAAGAATTTTTTCTGCATGTGATATAATGTGAAAAGTAACTCTTTGGTCAAAAACTGTATTTTTTGTACTTTTAGGTTAGGATATCTCAAAATTTTGACGTAATACAACTCTGCCGACAAATTTAGATTCAGTGCAACGAACACCTTCGGAAAAATATATTCGGGTTTCTGGTGAATCCATTTTAGTCTGGTTTTTGTCAAATTTTTTTTTTATTTTTTAATTATTAATTAACGGGCGGAATCACCCTTTTTACTTAATGACGCCATACTTCACATTTGTGTATGAAATGTAGGACTGCAGAAACCTACACCAAGTACAGCAGCGGTCATGAGTCGATTTCCGCCAAATAAACAATTTTTTCGAAACGTAAACAAACAACGTGGCTCGTCTTACCAACAGCGAGCTGCTGCTTGAAAACGAAATCGAAAAATTGTTCACCGGGCGGGGATCGAACTCACGATCTACGACTCCGAAGTCCAGTGCGTTAACCGCCTGAGCCACGAAGCCGAATTACGACAAAAATTTATTCCGTCACAAAAACTTACTGAAAATGGCAAAAAAATGTTTTTTTTTAACTTTTAGGTTAAGATATCTCAAAATCTTGAAGTAATACAACAACTTTTAGCAAGAAAGTCAATCTCAGTTTGTTATTTTAATGTGAGTGCACATTTATTTCAGTCACGAATTTTTCCAGTGATGTTTTTTTTTCTTAAATTTGATATACAGGGGTCTTGGAGCCTCTGAGTACGAATACGGTATCAAATTTACAAAATCAAAGTGGCGAATCCGATATAAGACCAAATTACCGTTTCTCAGAATTTTGGTCGGCCATATTGGATCCGCCATTTTGAATTTTGTAAATTTGACATTGGATTCGTAATTAACGCCAAAAAAAACCCTGTATACCAATCATCAAATAATAATAGCTATTATTACGTCCTGGCATGAATTTCTTTTGAAAATTATGCTTTTTTAAAAATAATTTCTTATTAACAATAATTATTTTACAAAATTGTGCAATATTATTGTTTTTAATAACATTTATTGGAGTCTTAGGGCAGGAACAAGAAACCGTAACGAAATTATTGAAGAACGACTCTTAAACGATGAGAAATTTATACATCGTCGGTGCGGGACACTGATGTACCGTTTGGACTGAAAGGGTTAATTTATGAAAATCATAATTGTTCCCTGACAAAAAATTTGATAACTCGATTTAAAAAAATCGTATAGGAATTACTAAAAAATCATTTTAAAGCTGATAAATAGCACCTTAATATTGTTCATGGCAAATTGCAAAGAATAATTTTGCTCCGCCACAAAAACTTACTGAATATGAGCAAAAATTATTTTTTTTGCACTTTTAGGTTAAGATATCTCAAAATCTTGATGTAATAGAACAATTTTTAGCAAGAAAGTCGGTCTCAGATTGTTAGTTATTTTCATATGATGATTACAGATTTATTTAATGTATGAAAATCATAATTTAGGCCCCGGATCGAACAATCGGACTTGTGGGATTTTAGTTGGCCTCTGAATTTATTTCGCTGTAACTCGGGCAGTTCTCAAAATTTTGAACTGAAATTTTAACTAAATACTTCTCATATAATTCTGAGGATAATAATACAAACGAGAAAATATTTAAAAATATATAACATTACTTTTTGATTCCGGTAAACAGTGGGTTATAAATGGGTATTTTCAGTTGCTACTGGAGCAATAATTTCATTACTAATGAATACCTTAGACAACCGTTTCTTATATTTTCTGATTTTCAAAACTCAAAATAGCGGATCCGAAATGGCGGATGAATTTTATAAAACCAACTGAATTCTCTTAAAACTTACTACTCGGGGGTTTTCGAGGTCGCTGATTACGAATATGATATCTGGTTTTCGAAATTCAAAATGGCGGCTCCAATATAGTGGACGAATTTTGTAAAACCAACTGGATTCTCTTGACACTTACTATTCGGGGGTTTTCCAAGTCGTTGATTGCCGCATCTGTGATCAGATTGACACAATTCAAAACGGCGCTAGGAATTAACTCAATTTTTGTTTCATTTAATTAATAGTAATGAAATTTAATGAATACAAATTTTTGTTAATATTGATGTAATTTTTTAAATTACGAAATATTTCTTCATGTTAAAAATAATATTCGGTGTATTTTATAAAATTTCAATTTTTAGAATGTTGACACAAGTACTACTACAGCATTATTATTAAAAAGAACTTAACTATAATTTGTACTACGTTAGGTTTAGTGTTTTCCATCACTATAAAATATTCGTTAATGAATATTTTTCATTCGAAAGTGTATTTCATATTACTGCCGATATTTCTGATTTCTGTTTAAAAATATGAAATTATTGTCCCAGTAGCAATTGAAAATACCCGTTTATAACCCAATGTTTACCAGAAGCAAAAAGTGATATAATAATAATAATAATAATATTTATTCAGGTAAAAATTACATCCTTTAGGGGGGGCCCCTTACAGAGTTTTGCAAAAGTACTAGAAAACGTACTTGTCTGCGAACCTGAAAGCAGTCTAACGCACGACTGCCAGGACTAGAGAACTAGTCAAATAATAGTTTAACGACAATATAATAAATAATAATATAATAAATAATAAAAAATAATAAAAATATAATATTTATAATTAAATAATGAATAAATAATAAAAATAAAATAGAAAAATAACAGAATTTCTGGTACAAGGTACCGTTATCAATAATACAATTGTAAAACAAAATTAGTAATTTTATACAGTAATCTTATCTGTAGTCTGCTGGAACCAGAATTTTATTCAAGTCCTCCGATTTTTTATCTAATAGCCATTTTTTAATATCGTTTCCAAAGTTCGATTTTTTGTAAAAATTATCGCGTATAGATCGGGGTAGTATGTTAATGCACTTGACGCCAATATAACTAAAAACCCTCTGTCCTATAACTTTTTTTGTGAATGGTAAAGCTAAAAGTCTATTTATATTCCCTCTTGTACGATGCGTATGTTGAATGTAATTCTGGATGTTATTATTTTTCTTCCAATATTTCAAGGCGTTTAAATAGAACAGTATTCTTAGATCTAATACATTACTTAGTTGGTATAATTCAGTGGTAGGAAATAGTCGAGATTTAAAAAACATTTTTTTTAAAACTGAATTTAGTAAAGTTTGTAATGGGGTTATGGCATTTTTGTACGCACCACCCCAAGCTGTTATGCCATAACTCATAATGGACACAAAGAGTGCGAAGTAAATGCTTTTCAGCTGTTTAGGGTTGAAAACAGTTCTTAGTTTCCAAAATACATACGGAAGGTGACGTAGTTTTTTTGTAATCAGGGTTATGTGACTGTCCCATCTTAAGTGACTATCGATATTCACACCTAGATATTTTAGACTATTTACTCTTTTTATTTCAAGCTTCTTGTTATTGCTAATGATGTTTATTTTTTGTAGATGTGATGGGATACTGTCCCTGTAGCATCCGAAAGGAAGAAACTGGGTCTTTATGATGTTTACTGTCAAACAGTTGGAATTAAACCAGTTTAAAACAAAAGGCATATCGTATTCTATAATGTCGATAAGGTCCTCCCATGTACTACTTTTAAATATTATGGCAGTGTCATCTGCATAAGATAGGATGTCACCTCTTATTTTGATTTCAAATATATCATTTATATAAATTATAAATAACAAAGGTCCAAGAATTGTGCCCTGAGGGACACCAAATTTTAAGGTTCGAGAATCACTTACTATGTTTCCAATGCGCACCCTCTGTGTCCTATCTGAGAGATAGCTCTTAAACAACTTATGCGTAATTCCTCTAAAACCCAAATCGTATAGCTTATTCAGTAAAATATTATAATCTATAGCTTATTCAGTAAAATATTATGTTATATATATTTTTAAAATATTTTCTCGTTTATATTATTATCCTTAGAATGCTATGAGAAGTATTTAGTTAAAATTTCACTTTTTTAAAGAAATGTCCGAGTTAGAGCCAAACAAATCCGATTTCTCGATCCGGCGCCTTAATTATACGACCAGATTTTCATTCGTACATCGAAAACCGTCGGAAAAATATAGTCAGGTTTCTAACACTGACCGACAAAATTTTACTTTTTGTCTGCCTTTGACAAGCGAAGTATCATTTCCGAAGTATTTTTTCGTGCTGAAAACGATGGCGCAAGCATATTTCAGTTTAAAAGGATCAGACTTTATATAAGTTCGGTTATAAACAGTCATAAGTATATAATTTATATCTTACAGTTTATTCAGGTGACATGTGTACATTTGTGATATATCTTATTTGATTAGTAATATCGATGGATGAAAAAACACCTGCCTATACGCATTGAATAAACTTGTTGCCTCCTATTCACGAATGTCCCGCTTTTTCCAAAATGTGACGTGATAGCAAAATGCGGCTAGTACCATCGTTTTCGGCACGAAAAAATACGTCGGAAATGATACTTCGCTTGTCAAAAATAAATGTCATTCTGCTACAAAATAAACCGAAATATGGCCAAAAACGCTATTTTTGACACATTTAACCCCATTTTTCTCAAAAATGTGACGTGATAGCAAAATTCTGTTAGCGCCATCGTTTTCAGCACGAAAAAATACTTCGGAAATGATACTTCGCTGGTCAAAGGCAACATCAGTGTCGGACAGTGTAATCAATGCATTTTAATATGGTTTCTGTCACATTGCGAGAAAAAATTTATTCCGCCACAAAAACTTACTGAAAATGGGCAAAAACTGTGTTTTTTGCACTTTTAGGTTAGGCTATTTCAACATCTTGACGTAATAGAACAACTTTTAGCAAGAAAAGCGGTCTAAGTTTGTTATTTTCATGTGATTACACATTTATTTAATGTGTGAAAATCATAATTGTTCCCTGACTAAATTTTCGATAACTCGATTTAAAAAAATCATTTTATAGCTGACAAATAGCACCTTAAGGAGGTTCACCAGGTACCTATCGAATCAAATATGGAACGGACGCCAATATGACTTCGGTGGTATGATTCCTAAGACGTTGCCGTCCGTCAACATAACCAAAAATGACCCTTTTAGCTATTTGTTTATTTTATTTCTCGTCTCTAAAGGTAGGCAGAGACGTTTTTCTTTCTGCAAATAAAATCTCACAAATTTTTTTATCAGTAGTATAAATTTTACGAAAAACTCAATGTTAATTCAATACGAATTTCATGAATATATACATGTTCCCATAAAACTCAATGTTAAAGAATCGTGAACATTTTTATTAATTTCTCTGCTCTGAAGGTACCTAGGGGCTTGAAACTTTGCAGGTATTAATTTCTTTCATTGTTTAACCTACTATAATTTTTTCGTTAAATTCTCAATGTTAATTCTTTGACCTGGTGAACCTCCTTAATATTGTTCATGCCAAATTACAAAGAGTAATTTTGTTCCGCCACAAAAACTTACTGAATATGAGCAAAAACAATGTTTTTTTGCACATTTATGTTAGGATATCTCAAAATCTTGACGTGATGGAACAATTCTGCGGACAAATTTGGATTCAGCCCAACGAAAACTTTCGGAAAAGTATAATCTGATTTCTGGGTATAAATTTTGTTGGCCTGTCCCTGGTAAAAATGACGCGTTACATTTAAGGGTCACATAGGAGCTTAGGAGGTCTTTGGGACACCTTAATGTCGCTTATTGTACGCTCTGAGCAAGCTTAAGTAACGGTTGTCATGAAGCGTGGATTTGTACTTAATGTCACTCTTATTTCACGCCTTCCAGACTTTGTTGTTAGGGGTGCTGAAACGTCCAATACATAAGTGTATTTACATGTACAGAAGTATAGCGCTTCTTCTTGTAAACTTTCCAATACGAACATATTTTAACAGTGAATAAATAAATGAATATTATTACTAATAATTCTAGGTATTTGCAAGTAATTGGTTATTAATAAACAACCGCATGCAATTATATCGACCATTTAAAATGATCAATGTTAGTTCTTGGTGTATTCGGTCAGTTAACTAAAAATACCAAAAAAAAAAAGAAAACAATCAGAAATATGTGCTTACTATGCGAAGCCACAAAAAATGTAGATAAATTTGTACACATCCGGTATTTGAACTATCACCGCCCCAAATTCTAATTTCACACAGATCGGTATATAAGGAATTTAAGGTTAATTAATAATATGGAATTATGTTTCCCTCTAGCGGTGGTAGTAAGAACAAGTGGCTATTGTTTACTATTAATTCTAGGTATTTAGTTGAAATTTGCAAAATACAACAAGGTTATGTATTTCATAAATATTATAAACTCTTATAAACGCCTTATAAACTCTTACTGAACGCTCGAAAAAACGTTTATACGTTTCGTACACTCTTTAAACCAGTTCGGATGCTTTTGCGGTGAACTCTGAAGTAGTCCAAATTTACTCTTTAAGAACCTTTATGTCACGCTTTGTGAAGCGGATTTAACGCTTTTTTAACTCTTTTGAAACTCTTAACGTCACCCTTCAGAAACGCTCTAGTAACGCTCCCATTTTTACCAGGGGTGTTATTCTTTGGTTATGCACTAAAGAAAGTATATTTTCTACGACACATTGAGAAATTCGATTCTTTTCCAGTGTTTATTGTCGAAATACCTTCAATAAATTAGACTCGAAGGTGCGCAAAAGTAAACGCCAGTAATTGTTCATTCATTTTATTATAAAAGTATCAAAATGAGTTATTAAAAAACATGGAATATAAACCAAACGCTAAAAAACTAATAAACACAACACATACGGATATCATAAACGTTCGAGTATTTTCTCGACGAAGACTTTTTAATTGTTCTTCATTTTTCTTCAGTATTTCTTTAACACTTTCAAGTTCGGTCTCCAGATTTTTTCTAACAGTAGAGGTTAGTAATTTAGCATTCAACTTTTTCTCGAGACTTTCTACACGAGAACGTGAATCTCGTAATACGTCTTGAACGTCCTGCATCTGAAAATTAACGTCAAATAACTTTTTTGTTGAAAATAACATTGTTACAATACTGCATATCTCTAGAACTTTTAAATTTGCTGGTATTGGACATCTAAATTTTGTTTTCAAGTCCTGTAAAATTTTACCCCTTGTTAACCAACCTGCGCACCAGTTTCTTTCCAGAAAAGTGGTTTCCATATACATACAGTAGAACCCCTCTTATTTCAATTGCCCAACCCCTCTTATTTTAATCGTTTCCCCTCAACGTCTTCCCCCACCGCGGCTCGAACAGAACGTAAAATATCTCGATGTTAATATCGATATTTAAAAATATCGGTGATTTCGCCTATCTCGATATTCAGCTTATACAACATCAAATTTTATGTGTACAGTAGGTCCCCTCTTATTTTAAGATTTCGAGTCAAGGAATATGTCGTCACCCCCTCTTATTTTAATGCTACTTCTCTTCCACATCACCAGCAGCGTGAGAGAGAGGACCTGAAAAAAAGTTAAAATAGAAGAGAGCGAATCCTTAAGATAGAGGAGGAACTTAAAATACGAGGGGTTTAAATAAGAGGGGTACTACTGTATATGAGTGGGGGTAAGGAGAAAATTGAAATAAGAGCATCTTGAAAAACTTTAGCAGTTAAAATAAGAGGGATCCTACTGTACATTTTTCTTAATGGTAGATTTTAATATGCATTCGCTAATTACGAATCTGAAGTTCAAATTTCAACATTTAAAATGGCGGATCTAATATGGCGCACTAATTAAAAATTATTGAATTTTCATAAAAATTGATGTCTGAGGGGTTTTTGGGGTAGCTGATTACGAATCTGAAGTTAAAATTTCGAACTTTAATCATTTCTTAGCGAGGCTAGTCCGAGGATGTACAATCGGAACGAAGTTGAATGATTTTATGTCCAAAGAGCGAACATTGTTTTCCGGCAAGTGTCGGAAATTATATTTTTTGTTCTTTTCAAACGTGATCTCTCAAAAGTTTTGGGGTTGTTGACTAAAAATTAGGAATCAAAATTGGATAATCCATTTGTATCATCCAATAATGAGGAATACAAAAAATTGATAAGGCTAATATTAAGAAATAATCAGTTTATTGCTGTTAAACTCATTGTAATTTATTTTATTCGCAAAGTACAAACATAGTAAAGAAGCAAGTTTGACAACTTTACAAAAAATTATTTATAAAAAAAAAGTATTGTAAATTTATAGTGTTGAAGGAATGTCGAGACTTCTTTTTTTCTAGCATGCTAAAATAATTCTTTAAATATCAAAGTGACGAGGTGTTAATAAAAAAGTTGGAATGATGTTTCGGCTATGAATTTTAGCCCTCTTCAGAATATTTTATTCTAAAAAATTATAAAAATTTTACAAAAATGATACACAAAATTCGTTTCTACAATAAATTTAAAATAATTAAATAACCAGAATAAAAAATTACATACATAAAAAATCGGTAAATGTTTAAAAAAAAATATACATAAATTACCAAAATATTTTTTTAAATTTGTCATTTTTAGTTCTTTTAAAAACTTCTGTTAAGTCAATTTTTTAAATAATTATATTTGTTCCATCTTACCTTAAGTTATTGTTGGTAATTCCATTTTATTGGATACCTGGATGTTATAGAGTATTCTATAAAAATAAAATGAATTTTATGAGTATTTGATACTCAGTAAGTCCTTTGACTTTCTCCTCGTCACTATGATATTTAAAGAAACATTTCAAGAGATATTTCACTTAAGAAAAATCAAAGAAGAAAATATTAATTAATGCTAAAATAATAATCACATACGAAACATTTACACAAATAACTATTGAAGTTTTTGTCTAGAAGTATTAAAATATTTATGAAAATTTACAATTTGTTTAAATAATATATATTCTATCACCAATAATTATTTTCACCTGCGTAAACAACACGATTCTTTTTGGAATACATTTTCTTTTTTCAGGATAACAGTTTCATGTTATTCCCGTGGTATCCAAGCATGACTTGCAAGAATGCTACACGTATGAACTGAACTGAAGTTGCATTTGGTGCATCTTAAACTACAATTATCCACCTTATTGACATGACGAGTAAGTAGGTGAGTTAAAAATGCATAGATTCTTTGTTACAGCTGCATTAAATGTAATTTATTAAATTTAGAGGTTTTAAAAGATTATATATTTAAATTACCAAAATAATTACAAATATTTGATGATCTGATATGCATAAAAAATAGTATCGTCCCTTTCCGTTTTTTTTTTGCATTTGTTACATAACGTATCGCAGACTGGGCACGGTGTGTCGGAACCAACTTTAATTAAAAAGAGCGGGCATATGAGTTTACTCAACGTAGAAAAAAAATCGCCGGGGTGTTTTTGAAAAAAAAATCTTTTTAAAAAAAAATTGTTTAAACATTTATTTAAACGAATGATAAATTTAGACATAACATCGTTACTTTTGTGTAAGTACTTATAGTCAAATTCGTAGTTAAAGATCTCAAAAACTCTTACATAAAAACTTACATTAAAATCTAATGATTTTAAAAATATTTCGTTCGTTATATTGGATTCATCATTTCGAATTTATGAAAACTGATTTCAAATTCGTGATCAGCTACCATAAAAACCCCTAGATGTCACGAGATACTAAAATCCGTCGATTTCAACAAAATTTCGTCCTCCATATTGGATCAGCCATTTTCAATTTCTAGACAACACCAGATTCGTAACCAACGAACCCAAAAACGCCCAAATGACAAGTTACAAGAGATTCCGGTCAAATTTTAAAAATTTCCACTGCAATATTAGATATGCCATTTTGAATTTTAAAAAAACATGCCAGATTCCTAATCAGCAATCCCAAAAACTTCTAGGTACAGTCGTCCTTCCCTTATGTTGTACAATCGAGGCAGGCAAGACGGCCGCTTTTACCCTTAAGTTGTATTTTTTTTCTTCGTACTGTATAATGCATTTTAAACGAATATCCAATTAAATATCATCGAAAACTGATTACTAATAAAGAAAAATAAACGACGGAAGCACCTGATCCTTCAGATTCATCAGAGGCGAGCAAATTCGTAACTTAACCTCACTTGTGAATTGCACCTCTGCAAACACAAAAGTAACAGTTATGTAACAACTATATATCATTTATGTAACAATGTAACCATTACGTAAATATTACATATGTAACTGTTATTTACGTGTTCGCAGGGACATGACAACATTAATTGGGAGAAAATATAACATAGACGAATGAAAACGTAAACATAAGAGAAGCATACAACATAAGGGAAAACAACTTAAGGGAAGGACTACTGTACCAAGTTTCAAGCAAATCTGATGAATCAAAACAAATTTTGTCCGCCATATTGGAACCTCCATTTTGAATTTGTAAAAACTAACACCAGATTCCTGATCAGCGACGTCAACAACTTCTTCTACCACGTTTTAAGCAAATTCGCTCAATTATACAAATTTTTTTCGACATACTGGATCCGCCATTTTGAATTTTTAAAAACTAATGCTAGATTCCTGATCAGCAATCCCAAAAACTTTTAGGTACAGTAGTCCTTTCCTTATGTTGTACAATCGAGACAGGCAAGATGGCCGCTTCTCCCCTTAAGTTATATTTTTTTTCTTTGCAGTGTATAACGCATTTTAAACGAATATCCAATTAAATATCGTCGAAAACTGATTACTAATAAAGAAAAATAAACGATGGAAGCACCTGGTCCTTCAGGTTCATCAGACGTGAGCAAATTCGTAACTTAACCTCACTTGTGAATTACAATCTGATGAATTAAAACAAATTTTGTCCGCCATATTGGATCCTCCATTTTGAATGATAAAAACTAACGCCAGATGACTGATCAGCGACATCAAAAATTTCTTCTAGCACGTTTTAAACAAATTCTGTCAATTATAAAAATTTTGTTCGACATACTGAATCCAACATTTTGAATTTTTAAAAACTAATGCTAGATTCCCGATCAGTGATGCAAAAAACTTCTAGATACCAAGATTCATGCAAATCTGTTAATTTATTACTTTATTTTCTTCCCGACGCATATGTGTAACGAGTAGAAGTTCCTATATTTCATTACGTATAAGAGGAATTCTCTCAAACTTTTAATATTCGCAGAACTGACAATTATCTCTTAAAATAAGGAGGGCACACGAATTTTGCGTATATATATATGTATGATACATTTGTTGTAGACGCACATGTACCAAGTCTTATTATTCGAAAATTTGCATAGTTATTTTTTATCAGATGTGCGTAAATGCTAAATTTCACATATTTCTCTGCGAACTGCATAGACATTTTTTTTTCTGGTAGCCGTAGAAAAAAAACTATTTTCCTTTTGAATTTGGGCACGTATGGATATTATCTTTGAAGATGTATCTTTCAAAAAATGCAGTGCTGAACCGTGTGCCTATTGTAGAAGTCGCAGTATAGACCAAGATTCTAGTGTAACTCACTTTTTTCAAAATGTGTAGTTTATTTAATAAATTCATCGTAACAAAAAAAACTCTTTTACCAGCAGAAAATTTCTTTTTCGGAAGTAATTGTATTTGTGTACAGAAAAGAATCCTGCTTGAAAAAAGTGTGTGCCTTGTATAGAGAAACGCTGGGATCGTTTTTAACATGGCTGTATTCAAGCGCCAATCAGTTCTTAAATCATTATTTCCCTGGTACACATGGATACGGGTTGAAAAAATTATTTCTAATGTATTGCCAATTTTTCATTATCTATTTTAACGAATATTCACGACGAAATTATTGATATCTGAAACGTTATACAGTAGTCCTTCTCTTATTCTAACTTCTTCTCTTGTTCTAATTTTTTCACTTCCTCTAATCTAATTTCATGCATACAACATAACCTAGAAAATCTCTTTTTAAAAACAAAAACATTTAACAACAAGTCAGTTCGGTTATCTGTCTAATAAATAATATTGTGTAAATTAACATTGATGTAAAAACCCCTCACAAGATCCTAGAAAAGCGCAAACGTTTTTGGCGGTAAATTAGAATACGAGAAGGAGAAGCCATCTTGCCTGTCTGGACAAATTAGAATAAGAGAAGGGCTACTGTATTAAGTTAGTATTCCTTTTCTACGGCGAAGGTTCTCTCTAATAGAAATACCATATCAGCTGGATTGCCGAGAACCGAAATTTGCGAAATTCAAAATGGCGGTTCCAATATGATAGATGTCTGATCGAAAATTTAATTTTTTGCGAATAAAAGAAATGCTAGCTTATTCTACTCCAAATTTTGAATAAAGACATCTTTTGTGACTTTTCTTTAAATTGTCTTGGTTCCGCAGATAAAATACTCTAAAAGTTTTTTCTTATTTATAACATTTTTGTCCGGTGAATATTTTCAAAATTATTTCCGAAGATATAAATGAAGTATTTTATTTTCTTAACCGCTTGATACTAAAATTTGTCAAAATTCAGATACTTGGTGTTACGGTTATTTTACTGCATTAAAATAACATTAAGGAGCTTATTTAAATTATTGGGTTGTTGATGTCAACCACTAATTATGAAAAAAAGTTTTATATAACCTGTCCGTGTATCATTATCGCAGGCAGAACTTTTCATTTCTTTAGAACTGCATATATGAAAAATTAATGACTCGACCACTCTCGGATTCTGCATCCCTCTAGCGATAATATCTAGAACTATATGCCTATTGCTAAAATGCACGTTTCGTCCCGGTTCCCCTATGTGGACTCATCAGCAAGACCATAGAGGACCTCTTCTTAGACGTGCATATGGTTTTTATTTTAATAAGTTGAGATTTTAAATATTTCTAGCAGAAGAGGAATGCTAAAAATATTGATAGAATTTATTTCCGAAGATAGCTCACAAAAATAAAATTTTTAACAGTTTTTTTTTTCAAGATGCCTGCTTTAATATGAACGATCAACAAATTTTATTATTATATTCTTAACCATGAAGCAAATATGCATTAAAATGGTCTAATAGTTAAGTATTTTAGCCCCTGTATAACTTCTGCAGTGATAGAAACATTTGTTCAATGGTAATGGATCATATATGTACAAAAAAAATTATTGACAAACGTGGTAATGGATCATATGTGTACATTTTGCAATAACTTTTACAATTCTTAATGAATTTGCATGAAACTTCGTATACCAAGATATTTTGGGTCGCTGAATCCGAATCTGTCGTCAAAATGGCGGCTGTAAATTTGCTAAATTTATTAAAATATGCGGCGCACATTTTTCTTTATACGGAAAACAGCTGAAAATTGTTACTCGGGGGTTTTCGGGGTCGCTGATTACGAATCTGAAGTTAGATTTCGAAAATTCAAAATGGCGGATCCAAGATGGCCGACCGAAATGCGAAAAATTACCCAAACTTTATTAAACTGGGTTCTCGGGGGGTTTCGAGGCCGCTGATTATAAATCAGATTTTGAAAATTCAAAATGTCGGTTCCAAGATGGATGATGACGATTTTGATGAAAGTTGGTACTCGGGAATTTTTTGGGTCGCTGATTACGAATTTGAAGTCAGATTTTGTAAATTCAAAATGGTGGATCCAAGATGGCCGACATAAATGTGAAATATTACTTGATTTTTTAAATGATTAATTAAATGTTAAATGATATATTTTAGGAAAAAATGGAACCCGTGTTTCACCGTTTTTCGATATCTTAAGTACCACTGAAGTGGTTAAAACCCTCTAAAACAGTGGTATAAAGCTGGTTGATGTGCCACCAAAAGGAAAAATTAAATTTTTTTGAGGTCGAATGTTAAAAAGTTCTAGAGAATTCCTCATAAACATTTTAACGATAGAAGTTAACGATTTTTCTGTATATTTTGATAATGTATAAGAAGAGATTACGACGATTTTAAAATAATTGTAAGCTAAATTTTATTTCCATGTGCGACAAATCCTTATCGCAAGGCATTTTCATTTCCTTATATCACCAACTACTTATGTTAAAAGCTACAAGACCTTCTTCGTTAAAAAAGTTGTGTTTAACCCATTAACGTCTGAAATGACAATTTTTATACTTCATTTTCAATCAAGTATTTCGTATCAAAATCAAAGTTGAAAACAATTGAGAGGTGCGTATCCTACTGTTTTCGAGGTCGCTCTTCAAGATTCTGAGGTCAAAATTGAGTTTCAGCCATCAGAAATTCCAATATGGCGCCGAACTTTTAAAAAAATTCCAAAAAATTGGGAATTATTTATTCCTATCAATTTTTGTCGAGCTATTAAATATTGGGATTCTATTGAAACTCTGAACAAAGGTGAACAAAATACTTCAATTTTAAGGAAAAATTTTACTTTTATACGCTACATCATTCTAACGACCTCAAAATGGCGTCAACGATGAAAATGTCTTTGAGAAATTTCTGGACGCTCTAACTCAAAAACTACGAACTTTTAAAAAAAATATGCCCGGAATGAAAAGTTCTTAAAATTCATCAAGCGATATAGTGGAATTTTTTCAACATTTTTTTATGACATTTTGAGACATTTTTTTTCAACATTTTTTTCAAAATTGTAATTTATTTACAAAAAATTCTGACAAAAATTTAGTGTATTCTCTGATGAATTCTAAGAGTTATTTGTTCTTTGCAATTTTTTCGAAAAGTTGATAGTTTTCGAGGAAATGAATTTCAAATATTATAGTTTAGGATTTTTTCCCCCCAAAAACTATTAACTTTAGGAAAAAATTGCAAAAGAACAAAAAACTCGTAGAATTCATAAGTGAATACACCAAACTTTTTTCAGAATTTTTCATAAATAAATTATGATTTTGAAAAAAATGTTGAAAAAAAATGTCTCAAAATGTCATCACAAAAATCTGAAAAAATTCCACTATATTTCTCGATTAATTCTAAGAACTTTTCATTCTTAGCATTTTTTTATAACAGCATGTAGTTTTTGAGTTAGAACCTTCAGAAATTTTTCAAAGAAATTTTCATTGTTGACGCCATTTTGAGGTCGTTACAATGATGTGGGGTATAAAAGTTAAATTTTTCCTTAAAATTGAAGTATTTTGTTCACCTTTGTTCAGAGTTTCAATAGAATCCCAATATTCTAATAGCTCGAACAAAATTGATAAGTATAAAAAAATTCCAATTTTTTTGAATTTTTTAAAAAATTCGGCGCCATTTTGGAATTCCTGAAGGCTGAAACTCAATTTCTTGAGGGATCTTGAAGAGCGACCTCGAAAACAATAGGATATGTACCTTTCAATTGTTTGAACTTCAATTTTGATATGAAATACTTGATTGAAAATGAAGTATAAAAAATGCCATTTCAGGCGTTAATGGGTTAAACTGAAAAAAACCATGTTGCCCACAAGACAATTGTCGAATTTACTCGTTTCACTTTCACTCGTCAGTTTCCACATTATTACAGTCATTATTAAACACATAATACATTTAAAGTGCATAAAGGTTTATTAATTTATGTTGCAATTGGACAATCTTTATCGGATAATAATGTACAATAACCTAGTTTAAAAGTTCTGGAGATACACCCACATATATTACAATGAATAATTGTTACAATATACATATTTCATGAAACTTCGATGCTAACGAAAATATTACAGTATAAAAATACAACCCTTTATTGTTTACATGCGTTCACCCACAACGTTTAATATAATTATAAATGCATTCTTTAATACTGGCGACACTAGAAAAATTTCATATTAAAGTATTGTTTAATATTTTGTGACACCTAAAAATATGCTGCCTTCCATAACAAGTTCTTAAAACATTGGCGCAAACTATATTATACTTTCTTTAAATTGAAATATTCGTTTCGTAATGTCTGATTCATCATTTGACCGATCTTCATTCTTATCCACACTGGTGGTATCAAGGTGAAAAATGTTTGAATTCCATGAGCCCAATAACCGGAACTTTTATCAACTTTTCCAAGTGTCGTAACAGCGTGCTTAGCATAAGTCGTTGCGTCTGGTACGAATAAATTCGACACTTGAAGCCTGGGACTAAACGCGTTCATTTTTGTATTGACAAACATCGGAGTGATGTGTTGCACTGTTATTCCAAATTTCGAGTATTCGGCTCTTATAGCTTCGGAAAAACTTCTCACGTAAACTTTGGTCGCGGCATAAACAGTCATTAACGGTAACGGTTGATTTTCGGAGCCTGACGAAATATTTACGATTGCTCCTTTTCCGTGTCTTTTCATTTCGTTAATTACTATACGCGTCATCATTGTTGTAGCGCCGACATTAACGTTAATAATATTCCACAGTTCGTCTTCTGGAAGTTCTCCGAGATACATGGGGTAACTGTATTGAGTTCCGACGTTGTTGACCAATATACCAATTTTCATATTTTCGAGTTCTTCTTCAATTTTTTTGAAAACTTCTCTCCCTTTACTAAAATCTGCCACAATAAGTTTCACTTCGATTTCACCATTGATTTGTTGTATCTCTTTCTTGACTTCTTCAAGTTTTTCTAATCTTCTACTTATAAGAATTAAATTCAATCCTCGACTTGCCAATTCTTTAGCATAAGCTTTACCAATGCCGTCGGTAGAACCTGTCACAATTGCCCATTCGCCGAATTTTGTTTTTAAATCAGTCGGTTCGGAGTTTACCATTGGAATGATAATTTCCCATAACACTTGTGTTAATCGACTTACAGGTTCGAAGAGAACCCATAAAATAACAAGAATTATTAGAAGCCAGAATGCAATTTCTGTTAGCATTTTGAGAGCTGTAGATCTACTAAATGCACATAAATTGCAGAGCTCGAGACAGCGCAATCACTAAGTAGTATTTAGAGTTGTACACAGTAATTTTTACACAATCATCTTCCACTGTGCAATCCGGTTTTTCTTTGGAATAATTTCTGACCAATTGGCCAATTTAGGTGTATGAATATTATGAAGACGTACGTTTTCGATCAACAACCTTGGAAATTCAGTGTGGATTTGTCTACAACCTTCTATGTAATAATTGGAAACTTCACTTTCACTTAGCACTGTACCTAATAGATTTTACAAGTTCAACAAAAACCATGCAGACTACTGATGAGGACTTTGAACGCGTAAATTCAACGAAGGTCAACTACTTTCACTTTTTTTGCACTTTAAATTTTCGCTCGACAGGGTGTTGTATTTTAGAATGCGCTTATTATTAAAAATAAACGAACTGATAGGTTATGTTCGACGTGTAAACAAAGTTTATACTAAAGTAATATAATATTAAATCTTAACCGGTACCTCAGACATGATTGTGTTATTGACACTCTCATTTTTTTGCGTCATCTTTATTTCGCAAATGAAATTTCTTGTAACAATATTCAACTTAAATTTGTATCGTATCACAGAACATTACCATCGTTACCATGGAGTTACTATACGATATAGTTACATATACCTATATGTTAAAACGTGATTGGCTGGACCATATTGCCATGTTGGCATTATGGCCCAATAACATTCCAATAAACACGCTTGACTATTGGTTATCTAATAGTTAACATTTTAAAGTCATCTTTTAGACTTACCTTTAAGGTGCTTACGTCACATGTACGTCACGCAGGGGGTTAAAGTGGTTCGCCGGTAAGGTAGGAAATTTTAGATTTAAGGCTTTCGCGGCAATTATTGTTAAAATTCTTGGCTTCCGGATGTTCGCCGCGTCTATTTTCTCATCCCAAAAGTCCGGAATTTGAACACAACTTTCAACGCTGTAACTTTTGTTCCAAACAGCGTTAAAAAAAATTGAAATAAGTAAAAATCGATAGATTTAGACGTCCTCTTTCAAATGCCGTGGTCAAAATCAGCCGGAAATTACAGAGAAAAAAGTTCATTTTTTCGAAAAAAAATACTGATTTTTTCTACGTTTCTTCCCAATAATTGCGTTTTTTGACATTGAAAAGAGCAGTGCTGATAGTTGCAAAATATACTTATCGCGTCTTTTTGCTCAGACCATTCTTCTTCCGTCGGATTTTTTTTCAAAAAACAAAATGGCGGCTTCAAGATGGCGTCTGTGAATACCTAGTCTCATCATGATGTATTCATAACCTAAAATTAGTTAGACACAATGGGTTTATACCGAATATTTGTCTAATTTTCACACAATTTTCGACGTTTCCGTAACATTACTTATGTGTGAAATTAAAAATGACCATATACCCTTATGACCTATTAATTATCGGTTTATAACCTAAAAATTTAGTACAGTTCGACTTTTTTTATTTTTAAAATACTTTTCTTCATCTTTTTTTATTTTAATTTTATTACTTTCATTTTCTTGTATTCAAAAGACACGTGGAGGCAATGAAGAAATATTTGTTTTTTATTTTTGTGTTTTGTTTTGTATTTTGTAAATCAATATTGCGGATATTGAAAGTTATGTGGCACTATAAGATGTGGGTTAACCTGCACACAATTTGAAGGTTATAAACAAATTCTTCATAGGTCACAATCATATATGGCACAGAAATTAGGAATTGGAGGATCGATGTATTTACTCCAATATTCACGTTCATTAAATCTACAAACTTCATAATAGCAATGCACACAAGATGTGCTGAATTCCATTTTTAGGTTATAAACCAATCACACATAGGTCACAATCGTATATATGTAGTAATTTTCAATTTCATACGTACGTAGTGATACGGAAACGTCAGAAATTGAGTGAAAATCAGACAAAATACAGGTAAAAACCCATTGTACATGACTAATTTGAAATTATGAATGAATCATGATAGGAGTAGTATTCACAAATGACAATAATTACTTTTTCATCCAAGTTCTCCGTGATTTGAACTGTTACGCGGTCAAATAATCAATATTTGTGGGAGAAAATGTAAAATTACAACTTGGAGACGCCATCTTGAAGCCGCCATTTTATTTTTTGTCATTTTTGATCATAACTTTTTTCTCTGAGATTTCCGGCTGATTCTGACCAAGGCATTTGAAAGAGGTGGTCAAAATCTATCGATTTTTATTTATTTCAATTTTTTTAACGCTGTTTGGAGCAAAAGTTACATTGTTGAAAGTTGTGTCCAAATTCCGGACTTTTGGGACGAAAAGGGTTAACCAAACCACTTCAAAAATTGACAGGGCAGAGTGGTTCTCACATCCAAAACTCTTTGGATTTTGTTAACAAATTAAAATCTCTCAGAACTTCTACTGAGGACATCCTAGTGAGCTTTGATGTGGAATCCTTAATCACTAATGTCCCCATCCCAGAAACCTTAAACATCATCAAAAAAGATCAGACTATGCCCTCAAACTTGCTTCTCTTGGTCGAGCACTGTTTGACTTCCAGTTCCAGGGAAGGTTCTATGAACAGAAATCTGGAACAGCCATGGGCTCTCCGATTTCTCCAATTTAGCAAATGTATTCATGGAACATTTTAAAAGAAAAATACTGGAGTTAGCAAGTCATAAGCCCTCGGTTTGGTTTAGGTACAGTACAGTAGTCCTTCCCTTATTCTAATTTTTTCTCTTTTCCTATTCTAATATTTCCCCTTACGCGTTCTCCCCACCGCACCTTCTACTTTGCTTAGAAGCACATATGACATATAACTGCGCATACTCTGCGAAAGAGAAAGAGAGGAAAAGCGAGACAGCAAACGTTTAGTGGGAGAGAGGAGAAAATTAGAATAAGAGAAGAAGGTCGCCATCTTGCCTGACTGGACAAAATAGAATAAGAGAAGGACTACTGTAGAACCCCTCTTCTTTCAACTGGTCATGGTTTTCAAGATGGCGCCGACCCCTCTTATTTGAAATTTGAAAACCCAAAACAATTTTTTCCTTGAAAAGAAATTGAATTTTTTAAAATCCATGCGTAATTATTTCGGAAATACGTTTCTCTGTGCACCAAACTTTTTTGAATGTTTAAATTAATTTAGCGAATTTTAATAGGTCAAAGAAATTCGTTTTTGAGTAACTTTTGAGGCGGAAGTCAGTGGTGCTGGAATAAAAAATGTAAAAAATTGTTTGTTTTAAGTTTAATTTCTTTAAATCCATCCGTAATTAAAAAAATGTGTTTTTATGTTCACCCAAATTTTTGAAATTTTTAAATCAATTTAGAAGAAAGTAGTAATGAAAAAATCAAAATTAAAAATTACTGAATCGATTTTTCAAAATTTGAGTTTCATAAAGGCTATCGTAACAATTTTGTATGCTCTCTTAAAAGAAATCAAAGAAATTTGTCGAGAATTTTCTCCAATATCGAAAAATCATGTATTGCAGAAAATTCTCGGTCAATTCTCTTTAATTGTTTTTTATTCTTTTTAAAATATAGTAAACAATGGTTGGAATCATGGTGTAAAGAAACATGTTTCTTTACACTATGGTTAGAATTGCCTTTATGAAGCCCGAATTGACAAAAAATGAGTCAGAACTTTTTTTAATTTACATTTTTTTCAGCTTTGATTGCTACTTAACCCTTTGAAGCATATATGCTATACCTTTTGTAATTCATTACAGTAGAATTCCTCTTATTTCAATTGCACCTCTTATTTGAATTGTCCAACCCCTCTCATTTGAATCGTTTCCCCTCAGGCCTTCTCCTACCATCGCTCGAACATCTCGATGCAGTTCACAGTGTTTACACTATCGAAGTTGTACAGTTTAAATACCGTTTAACCTAAATGTGCAAACATGCACAGTCGGTAGACTGATATGTAATGAAATTTCAAATTAATTTAAAATTTTGCATCAAACTCATGATTTACATCATACAAATTATTCGAGAAGCTGCTAATTTCGTAAAATAAAAGTGCACATTTGAAGGTTAGGATGTTGTCAATTTTTAATGATGTGTATTTCAAGACCTCCAAAAAAATTGAAAAGTCTTTCATTTCCAAAATAACAAACAAATCCAATATCAGCAGCTTAGTACTGAATTTGAAGCGATCTAAAGCTTTCGTTAATCTTATTTGCCAATTTTTAAATATTGTCTCCTTATTCATTTCGGTCTTAATCACAGTGTATTTGTTTGCGAAACAACAAATTATTGATACATAATTATATGTACCGTAGGTCCCCCCTTATTTTAAGATTTCGGGTCAAGGAATATGGCGGCACCCCCTCTTATTTTAATGCTACTTCTCTTCCTCATCACCAGCAGCGTGAGAGAGAGAGGACATGAAAAAAAGTTAAAATAGAAGAGGGCGAATTCTTAAGATAGAGGAGGAACTTAAAATACGAGGGGTTAAAATAAGAGAGGTACTACTGTAATAAAGTGCATAATGTAAATTTAAAATGTTTATTTCTACACTCGAATGCAGATATAAATGATCATAAATAAATGCGAAAGGTTGCAGTCTTTATTTATCACATAAAGGCACGAGTTGTGATCTCGTTACATTTTTATCCAAATTTAAAGTTCTCTACACATTTTTCAGATAAATGATATATAGGGGAAGTAAGGGCAAAGTGGGATGGTTTTGGGAAAATTCGTATACAAAAAATATGGGTGGGGGGGGGGGGGTGGGGGGGGGGGGGGGTGGGGGGGGGGGGGGGTGGGGGGGGGGGGGGGTGGGGGGGGGGGGGGGTGGGGGGGGGGGGGGGTGGGGGGGGGGGGGGGTGGGGGGGGGGGGGGGTGGGGGGGGGGGGGGGTGGGGGGGGGGGGGGGTGGGGGGGGGGGGGGGTGGGGGGGGGGGGGGGTGGGGGGGGGGGGGGGTGGGGGGGGGGGGGGGTGGGGGGGGGGGGGGGTGGGGGGGGGGGGGGGTGGGGGGGGGGGGGGGTGGGGGGGGGGGGGGGTGGGGGGGGGGGGGGGTGGGGGGGGGGGGGGGTGGGGGGGGGGGGGGGTGGGGGGGGGGGGGGGTGGGGGGGGGGGGGGGTGGGGGGGGGGGGGGGTGGGGGGGGGGGGGGGTGGGGGGGGGGGGGGGTGGGGGGGGGGGGGGGTGGGGGGGGGGGGGGGTGGGGGGGGGGGGGGGTGGGGGGGGGGGGGGGTGGGGGGGGGGGGGGGTGGGGGAGGAAGTACGAATGTGTGCAGTCTGGTCCTTTTCGTGGAATAATAATGGACGTTTAGAGCTGACCTCATATGGACGTCCACAGTACCATATTTTATCCACGGTACGTCCATGTTTAGTCCACATACCGTACAACAGCTGTAGGCCTTTTGGACGTCCATATAGCAACATATTCGTCCATATTACGTTTCAAGTTCCACCCTAAGTACATACACGCCTGGACGAGTACACAATGGATGTACACCTCTCTCCTCCTCTGGATGTACCATGAAGTACAATGGACTTACTCCCACCGACCAAATGTGCAATATGGACGTCCAGTGAATGTTCGATCTGGACATAGCGTACGTACATTGGACGTCCAATGGACGTACATGTGCTGATTTGGGTTAATAAAAGTCCCATATACGCGAAATAGCCTTAATCAACGACACACTTCACTGCAGTGAAACTGATGTGGTTAATGTTATATGGCACTTCGTGAATCTTACATTGTGATAAGGTTATGAGCCCTCACAATTGCTATCTGGGTATTTATTACGATTAAAAGAAAAACGGCTATACTAGTAGTGGGCATACCGATTTCTCGAAAAAACGTAATTAAAAAGGTTTCGCGTTTATTATTTTAAACTCGGTAAAAAGAAGAAACCCTATTTTTTATACTTTAACAATTATTTTTCACTCGTTTTGAGCGGCGAATTCGCTCTATTTGGCGGCTTCGCTCTCTAGCGGCTTCGCGTTTATTGTTTCACGCGGTAAAAACACTTCATTTTAGACGATGAAAATTGATTTCTGCTCAACACTGTCAAATACAAAACTTTAGAAATTAATAGAGAGCATAGCGACTTTGCCTTCGAAAAAAACTTATAGTCCGTATCGCCTAAAACGGAATTCGGAAAGGACTTATACCCGCCGTACTCGAAACACGTAAACGATATAAAATTTTTTTCACTTTATTTTCACTGTTTTTTATTTATTTTAGGTTATTTGCGACTTTTCGTGTTTTTTTCTTTGTTAAAACACGAGTAATTTTTATTGAGTAATGTGACTGAAAATAAAACAGTTTACATTTATTAAGAAGATATTTTACTTTGTTCCTCTGGTTTTTATATTCTACTATTTGTCTGGTTTTTGGTTATAACTAAACTATCACATTGTGGGATTTTCAAAACACTTTTTGTTCATTTTATATTCGTTTTGCTGAAAGAAAAATTTCATTAGTACAATAAATATATTATTTCACAATTTCTCTATCCCGGTCCTACCGACTGCGCCAAAAATTATGTCCTCTATTACTTCCAGCGTTGAACACAACGGAGTACAAATAATAAAAGAAAGAAGATTTAAAAATGATTATTCGTCCCTCTTACCTTGTGACGACCGGGATGGTGGAGAAATGGTGAAATAAATATACAATTATTATTATCATTATTATAATTTATGTTTTAGGTTGACATGGAAAAATAGTGGAAGATAGTATACCTTTTGGACGAATAATAGGGAAAAATTGGTTTACGTTACAATTAATTAATAAAAATAAACGTGGTTAGATCTGATACCTTAAAGTTGGGTAACAATTTCTGAAGTGGCCCCTTAATTTTCGTTAGGGTAAGGGATCATAATGTGACCTATATATTTTGATAGCTTATGATACCATTAATAAGTCCTCCAAAGGATTTATCAAAATTCTTATTTGTTTAAAAGTTATTAACAATTGAACTTTTTTGCGACTTTTTAGAAAATATTCAATATCTTGAAATTGGCAAAAGCGATTTTAATAAAATTTGCAATGCAGAATGTTTGGGTGATGGACTTTCAGTAAATCTGTAAAATATAACCAAAAAGTGTAATTTGTTTAAACAAATTATATTTTTAATTTTTAATTTTATAAATAAACAATGCTCTCCCTGGATTTTACTAATTTTTTCAGTTGTATCACGAAGAGGAATCTTTTAAGATTTTATTGCAATTTCTGATTCTCTAAAACTTCAGAAGTTCTCGAATTTTTAATCTCGCCGCGCGTGCTTTCCGCGTACCTCACGACGCGGCATCCATTGCGCTGTCGGATTACCACTATACCCTAGAAGAGTTTCTCACTGCAATATTCAATAGAACTAACAATTACATACAGTTTGTAATAAGTATTTTATTATTTATAATCATTATTTACAGCGTTAAAATTTTAACATTTTATACAACACTGTTTAAATCATTGGAATATAATTTACACATAATTTGACCGTTGTTTAACGGTTTGTAAAAGTGAAACTTTCTTGTGTTTTTAATAGTTTTTGCCTTGTTATAGCGATTGGTTTTAACTTTTTCTCATGCAAAATGTGCTCTTTTTTACTACAGTAAACGAAATCAATCTTCGTAAATGCAGTTTTTGTCCAATCCGTAAAACTTTTTGCAGAGTTTATCGTTTTTCTACTAACTCTTTGTAAACTCGCTTTGTATGCATGTCTTTTGACAGTAGTTGCATGTATTTCGATTTTTCAAATTGTATTGTTTCAACAAACATTAACCTATTAGCTACTACAGTAGCCACCGTGCCGGAAAGGGTTAATGTTTTATATGCTCGATATCTTGAAAGCTGTTAATTTTTTACTTTGCGCCCGGAACAACTTTTAATCGGGATGCCTTGAAACATTGTTCGTCAATTGCATCCATTTTTACCGGGAACTTTTTTTCCTGAAAAATGTACGGGGTCCTTTTACGTGTGTGAGCTATGAAAAAAAATCGATTTTCATTTGTTAACATAAAACACGCGACTCGCGTCTTCTTCTTAACCTAAAAGACAATTTGCAAATTTTATGCGTACACGTGTTAGGAAAAAAAAATCTTGAAATATGTCGAAATTAAATTTTTGTTGCAACCTGCTAAAGAAAGACAGACATAAGAAAGTTTTTAAGAATCTTGGGAAAGTGACTACTACGAGGAATTATAGATTTAAAAATCTTGTAGGAAAATTCGTTTGTTCTTCGTGCACAGCAGCTATCAACAAATTAAAAGAAAGTGTTGTTATTGACGATTGTAGTGTGAAATCTTCGGAGTATGCAGTAGTTGATTCTGGCGACGTGGAGTCAGATATTAATAGTTTAGATGACGATAATATAAATAAAGATCCAACATTCGTCTGTAACGAAGTTGACGACGATTTAAAAAACGTAAATTGAACGCATTCTTAGAAGAT
This sequence comes from Trichopria drosophilae, assembly GCA_030407085.1. Lineage (NCBI taxonomy): Eukaryota > Metazoa > Arthropoda > Insecta > Hymenoptera > Diapriidae > Trichopria > Trichopria drosophilae. The sequence continues at coordinate 187,219,548 of CM059583.1, read as the reverse complement.
AATGGCCAACTACCTATCGGAAAACGACTTTCGAAATTATCGTAAACTGAGAAACAGAAAATTGAGGAAAAAATTGATAAAATTAAATCAGATGTTTTCAACAAACCAAATAGTTTCTCGAACGTAAACAGTTTAATCGATGAAAGTTGGATAAAAGACCTGAAGCAAGAATCTGTCGAAAAAAATACTAGAAATGAAAAAATATCACTTCTGACTAGAATCCCTTACTCCGCATTAAATGATGGATAACTCATTTGGACCATGAAGAGGATTAGATCAGATTTCAATGTATCTCATCGAATAGTGCGTCAATCGATTAAATTACGCAATGAGTTTGGTCCTGGATCTTACCCTAAACCGAAGAAAGGTCGCTCGATAAAACCGGAAAATGTGAAACTGGTAAAAGATTTCTATTTGTGTGATGAAGATAGCCGAGTCATGCCAGGCATTAAAGATTATACTTCGGTCTTTTCCAAAGATGGACTCCGCACGCACGAACAAAAAAGGTTTTTTCATTTGTTTAGAAAATACACAGGTGGAAATTGACAACTGACACGATACTGGAACTTGAACGGGGTAGAGTATTGATTGTTTATTATTTAGATGCATTTGGATCATTTAAGCTTCATACCAATTCAAATTTCAATTTATCTATATATAAAATCTTCAATTTAAGTTGAATTAATTAACCCTTTAACGCTCATATGGCCACAATTTTAACGTCAACTTCAAGCTCGTGCCTTTCAATTATAACCCGTGTGAAAAAAATATTGGGATACCTATTCTTGTGTATAAAAGTCTCATCTTTCGAATGACATAGCCAAATTTATCAATAAATGACCGCAAAATGTTTTTTTTAAAGATAAACAAAAAAAAACTTAAGAACTTAAGAACATTCTAACCCATCAGGATGCGGGACCCGATAGATGTACTTCCAAAATATATTTTTAGATACTTTGATTTTTATTGTTAACCGATCCAAAATGGCGCCCGAATGCCCGAAATTATTGCAAAATCACAGTAATATGCACTTTTGAGGTCTAATCTAAGTTTTAGCAAGAAAAATAACTTTTGTCAATTTTATGCCAACAGATTGAATGCATATTAGCAAAATTTGCTCATACAATTGATTTTCAAGATGGCGGCCGTGATGAGTCAGCTAAAATAACGTATTTCCACAGCTTTATAGCCACTGCATAGTCTTCAACCCGCTTTGTTCAATAGTTTTATGAACTCTCAGGATCATTAGATCTAAATTCATTATTAGCTTATCAAAATTCAAAATGGCGGATCCAATACGGCGGACCGCAAACTAAAAAATAGCGATTCATGAAAAATAAAAAATACTGCCGTATTCTACGTGAAATTTGGAATAAAAATACTTCTATTCATTTTCTCTCTCAGAGCAGCCGTTCCCAAGTAAAAAAATATCAAAACATCAAATCGAAAATTCACCTCCAAACTTTGCAATCACGCTTTTAGACGAATGTACAATGGCTTTTCGATGGCGATCAGGCGTTCTTTGCCTCTGATTTATTCGTGTTCACCAGAGTTGCCCGATTCTCACCACGGGGAGGTGAACGCTTTAGAGAATCATATTTTTGTTGTATTTTTTTGTATTTTTTGTATATTGATGATGTACGCATCGCGCAATACACAACTAATACCTCGATTAGTTATTGCTTATAACCATAACTGTCATTAAATAATTGCCGTCAAAAAAAAAGGTGTTATATTGAATAAGATATATCTCTAAACTTATTGACAGACATCTAATTGCTCGCTGACAATGAATGTTATTAGTAGCACTTCTATAATTACTGGTTAATTGATAATAATAGTTGCAATGGTAATTGTTGGTATTACTAAAAGAAAAACAGCGAGGACGTGACGTCATTCGGGACAAAAATTATTTAGTCTTTTTAGTTTTCCACATGTGTTCGACAACAGAAAGTGTTCTATTGATATAAGATATTTTTAAGTTTATTATGGGATAATGCTCTGGCCGTTGGCTACGACGGCTTGTGTGCTCAAAAGCTGATCTACAAACAATCATAAATTTACACGAACCTCGAGAGGGTTCCCGGCTTTTCTATGTCGCCGACTCTGTTGGCGCCAGACAGGTGTCTCTCGGCCACATGATTCAAGAAGCTTATCTTCTGGCTGTCGAATGTTGAAAAATAGTATGTTTCCCTTTTTTTAATTTTATGAGTAACAGCTGTGCAAGCTAGAGAAAGATGAAATTCTGGGATAACTAATTTTTGTTAGAACTAAAAACGTCCGATGTTAGAACGTTGATTGAGTGTGATTGAAACATATTCGAACTGTTTTGCGATAATCTGTCTGCTTCGACTGTTTTTGGGTATTTGACAATAAATCTTCATCGTCATGGGCCGGTTCAAACTGCAATTTCCTCTTAAGTTTATTTTTCTTTTTAGTGTTTTTATTCACATCGTTTGCTGAAATCTCTTCATACAGATTTTCACAGATTTGGCTTGAACTTACTGATGGCTCCGTGTGACTAAATATTTCAAAAAGTTCATTATTTTCTGCCAATTGGTTTGATGAACTGTAGTTATCATCAGCAGAACTTTGATAGGAAAATATGTAACCGTCTGCTTCATTGAATGTAGCTACAAAAACGTATGCGTAAAAACTTATTATGTTGAAATTAATATAATTATTAATTAAAAGAACAATATATGTACATCATATACAAACATGATGCATAAAGAGTTTAATAAAGACCGTAGATATTCCAGTCTTCTTGAATTTCGGCCATTTCTTCAACCAATTTTTTGAATGCCTCATCAGTTTTAACTTTAGGCCAATAACACATCTTGTTGCTATCGCTGAGCCAGTAGCAAGTTCTTTTTTTTCATTATAGAAGAACTCAACAACAACGAATATATAGAGGCTAATGAAATAAATATGATTATAAAATAATTTGTAGATTTATTTGTAATCGAGGAAAATAAATCTTTTTAATAATTTCCTAGACTGCTTTGAAATAAACACTTTTCAAACTAATGGAATACCTTCTATCCGTACTGGTCATACTTCTATCTTTATATGAATTATTAAGTCGAGAAGACGATGGTCAGCATTTTATTAGTTATTTTAATCAATGCATGTTATACCACAATATGTTTTTCTTTACATATAATTTTACAATACTGTACCTAATAGAAGGCATGACGAAAAACGTTTCTGAATTTTCTTCATAAACCCATTTTGTGGAGAAATCGTCTCAAACCCAGTAAATTTGCAGATGAATTTATTATGTCTTCAGACTTTCTGTGCAGAACGAGCATTCAAAGGAATATTTTCGACACAGAAAATATTTCAACAAATATACTAAATTTTGGAATAATTTAGACCAATTATTAACTTAATGAATTACAGTGCAAATGTTAATGTTTATATATGGTTAAAAACATTGTTACTTTGAGTACTTTGAAATTTGAAAGATGTAGTTCTGTTAAATTTTTATATCTGCATATTTATAGTCCTATTTACTCAGCAACATGGATCCGTAATTGGAAAACGATAGGAGAAAAATAATTTAATAGCCTTGTCTGATATACGTATTTAAAATATTAGTAATTATTCACCACGATATAAAATACTGCTACTATCACATTTTCTTTTATAACCTCACTTGATGTCCATGCGATCGTAATAAAACAAAGACATATTCATACTTTGACAAAAATGTTGAGGATAAACCACATAACCTCTGAAGCGAATATTTGAATCAAGTCTATTAAAATATTTCTAATATACTTTCGGTATAAATCAGTTTAGCAGAATTTGAATGAGGGAAATATGGAAGTGCTGAGCAAATTACGGATGTGTACCACTAATCCCTTTCCGGCACAGGCAATTGACATCAAAAAATCTACATCTGCAGTAAAACTGACCGATAATAGAAGAACAAAAAAACACAAAACACAGTGAGTCGCAGTTTTAATAAGATAATGTCTTACATAAAACTTATTTACCCCCCAATGTTGTGATTTTCAATAATTTAATCTATGTTTTTCAATAATTGTCATGTCACAATTTAATGTACATTTCTAATTTGAACTCTTTCACTGTTATAAAATTTTAGATTTATATTAAATTTCGTCAGCATAAATATAAACATTAAATGTTCATATATAGACTTACTATTATTCTTTCCTATGCGAATAAATTGTACTTACGTCATGAATATTTTTTTTCAGTCTTCTTCTGTAATGGTTATCGCTGATGTGTATACTATATACATGAAATAAATACATATACTAATTACATTTTCAAATATATAGCCGATTTGAAATTCCCGAAAAAAAAATGTAATTATTCCGCAATATGCCACGAGTAAGTCGAGATATCTTAAGCAAACGACATGCACGACGTAAAAATCGGGATTTACTTGACAAATATTTTAAAAAGAAATTATTAGCTTCGCATTGTTCAGATTAAATTAAGCGCAGGTACTATTCCATGTCGGTTTTATACTCACAATATGAGAGGACAAAACTTAATTGATGTCCCGCAAAACATTGTAAAAAACCGCAATAACACTCCCAAGCAGAAATCTGTCCAGGCTGCCTGAAAACTTATCAGGGCCTGATCAGGCATCAATCAGGCCCGCCTGATAAGGTGTGCCTTATCATTCCCGGATCAGGCACTGAACAGGCAGCAGTCATGCGCGCCTGATAAGGTGGGTCTTAATACTGCCGGACCATGCACTCGTCAGAGGACTACAACATGCATCTAATCAGGCAAACGTAGTTGTTGCCTGACCATGTTGGAAACAGAGGATTGCAGAGCAAACTTTACTTGTAGCTGCATATAAGAATTTGTTATGAACATCATTAAAAGAGGTTTCACGAGAAATATGAATACTACATTTGGTTCTACGGGATAAATTATGTGAATAACGTACATGTATTATTGTATTATTATTGTTACATCCTAACGAAAATACGTAAATAGGTCATGCCATGAAACGCCGGCTTTTCTCCATCGATAAAGGAAGATAAGAAAGGAACAAAGACGTTTTCAAAAAGAAAGATATTAGTGCACAAAACTAAAATGAACATTAATAATGAACATTAAGTGAACCTAGTGATTAGTGAATAGCTTTAAGATCCAGATGATAAACTTAAGTTAAGAATAAAAATGAAATATGATTAAACAATACTCAAAACAATAATTAATTTTTGTTTCAAACTAAACCAAACTATTAAGTGTTTGGACTTTTTTTAACGCTAAATTCATACTTAATCAAATGAAGTTAATTAAATTTCATTTTTAAATTTATACAATAAATTAGACATTAGTTTTTCGATGCCTTTGGTTGAACAGAGAAGCCGCCCAATGCACACAGGATACTTGAGAGTTTTATGGCCTACCCAATAAAACTACTGCATTCGGCGGAAATTCATTTTTTAACGAATAGGAAAATTTAAAAGATGGACTTCCGTTAGAAAACTCTTTCCGCCAAAAGTTTTAACCAATAAGCTCATTCCACAAATATGTATTTCCTATCTCATCTTCTCTTTTCGTCCAACGCATGCAAGTATACGTCAAAAATTCTGTATAAATGCAGCCTCCTCTAACCAGATCATTATTGCACTTTAAACGCTAACCAGCGGTTGAGGGGCAGTGGCGACTTTAAACGCTAACCAGCGGTTGAGGTCGTTCCTAAAACAACCCTAAATATTCCTTTCCCGTAAAACAAATAAAAAGTGAAATAAAATATATATATTTATATATAAAAAAAAGTTTTATTCACAATCTCCCTTCCCCACAGTTAATTCCCCTCGACCTGACATCCCTATAAATCCTCTCCAATAACCGATGATGACGAAATGAGCAAAAAGGGATATGAGATCCACAAAATTAATCAATTACTGATTAAAAAAGGCTCAATACTGAGGTTATTTTTCCCTTCCTTCCTTTCCTTAAACTCATGATCATAGGCCAGCTCCCAGGTAAAGGGCTTAAGTGCCTTGACCAAAAAAATGGCCAACTAAATACGTTCCAGATCTGCTTCTCAGATCTGGGATATAACAAAATTGGCGACAGCGGTGGGATTAATCAATGATCATGATTGGAAATTATGCTGGTCGAACACTCTCCAAAACCTCAAGATCGTGCACTTCGTTCTAATACCACGGTAGATAAATCAATTTTCGACCAAGATCCAAAAAACTTAGAAAAGAAAATACATAACAATTTAGAAACCGATATAAAAAATTAAGGTAGATTATTCAAACCTAAATGGCTCAAATTACACAAACAGTCACGCTTCGGGACGCTCTCGAATGCGTACCTATCTTTGACGGGAAAAATATTTCAGTCTACACATTTCCAGAAGGATGCGACGAAGCATTGTTAATGCTTCCAGAATCTGCAGAAGCAAACTTCGTAAAATTAATTAGAACGCGTTTAACAGGTGAAGCTAGGCGCGTAATAACTGGACAAAAATATGAAAAACCACTATTGTCGTTGTTTTTTTTTTTTTTTTTGACAAAATGATATAAACTATTATTTTTTCTAAACAAAAATAAAATACGGGTATTTGATTTTTGGCAGGTATTTTATTGACGATAGTTGGTTTGACGCTACCTGAGTTGTGCTAGGTATGGGCCATAATGGGTTAATAGAAGACACAAGTTTTTGTATAATGCTGCAATTGCGAGCGTCTACGTATTGGTTAAGGCGCCAGCGTAGTGAGCGAGAGACCTGCGTTTGACTCCCGGTCGGGGACAAATTTTTTCTTATTTATTTGCGAGCATTGAAAAATGCAAATACAGGATGCGATATATAAAAGTATAATATAAAATATAAATAATATAAAACATTTTTAATGTTTAAAATTTAAATTAAGAAATAAAAATTAACATAATAATTCGAATGACATATTTCTTTTTTTTTTATGAAATGTTGAATTAATAATATAATAAATATCTCGGTTAGAAATCGAGGAGCAAAGTGAAGAACTCAACCGTGCGAGCTTACAATGGACCCGCTTAGTGTCCTCCTCAAAGAGTCGAACAATCCGCGGGGTTGCAGCGCATCGGGAGTCCAACGCGAGCTACATTGCTATAATCCCGTGACAACACCCACTGAGCAGATCTGCCATAGATATCTACTATTGAGAAGGTTTAGCGATCAATGTTTAGATGTGCCATCACTAGCACACACTTCCCTATAAATAATCAACAGCAATTGCCCTTTGGTCGGTGCGACGCACAGTCGCTATTTCAAGTGAAAGGTTCCTGATAGGGATACTTGGAAGGGTGACTATGAAAAATAAAAAAAACGAGCGTTGCGCCCGCTAAGGCAAAGATAGCAGGCCGATTGCTGAGTGGGAGACACGGCTGCTTTACCATCAGAGGGTATACTCTGATGATAAAGTAGTTCGTCGACTGTATCTGTCTGGGTTTTCCGTAGTTTTCCCAGACCCCGTGCAAATGCGATACAGAGGGGTCAAGTCGCTCTACGGGGCGCAGTAATGGAGGGACTGGCTCTGGGTGGGTGATCCTTGTGTTTGTCTAAAAAAGTATTGTCTTGTAATGTCTTTGAAAGTCTGTCCGACCAATCCACCCGAGAGCCGACCCGCGAATAGGCTAAAAATGTCATTAAAGCGGGGGATAATTCCTTTCCTTTATCCTTAATATAATAAATATATATCATTGAATATAAAGTGTATATAAAAGTGACTCGTACATTTGTTTGATTCATTTTATTTAATTATTATTGTTTAAACGAACTTTAGAGGTACCTCATCGGGCCATTATAAAGCCCTGATCAAGCCCTGACAGAGGCCTGACCAGGGCCTTATTTCAGGATGCATGATCAGGCCCTGACCAAAATAATCGTTACGTTTCTGATCAGTCCCTGATAGGGTAGCCTGATAAGGGCATGAAATATAATCAGGCAGCCTGAGTAGAGCCTGATCAGGGCCGTATCGAAATTTCTACTCGGGCTAATAAAGAAGCTACACAATCTGTAATGAATTCTTGCAATAATGACGATTATTTAACCTTAAATCAGTGTTACAATTGAAATAGTAATTTTATGTTACGTTGGCGGCGTTCATTGTCATCATTAGTCAGTTCTGATTGAAATTAATCAATCTGCTACTGACGATAAAAATAATATTGCAGACGCGACTGACGAATCTTTGCTTCCCTTAAATAATAGCGATGTGTATGATATATGGGATACCGAGAGTAGTTGAGATGATAATGATGATCATCTTATTAGTCCTGATGATAAAAATAACTATTCATTTTCTGTTTTGATTGATCGTCGTGAATTTAAAAATAATTTTAAGGAGATTATATGTAAAGATAATTTAACTTTATCATCTACTACAGACATTTTAAAGTTAATTAGACCTGCGTACCCGTTTTTGCCAAAAGATGCTTGGTCATTTTTAAATATCAATAGAATTGTCGAAACGGATGTGCTTGGTAACGGCAATTTTATTTACCTCGGAATTGAAAAAAGTATTCTTCAAAAATTACAAAGCTGCAAAATTAATTTAAATACAATAGAATTAGACATTAGTATCTATAGACCTCCAGTGTTTAAGAGTAGTGCTATTGATTTTTGACCAATTTTAGGAAAAATAAGCAATGTAAATGAAATTCAAAAACCCTTCGCGATTGCATTATACTGTGGTACCGCCAAATCAGATCCTTTGGAAATCTATTTTCGTGATTTAATGAATGAAATCAATTATTTATTTGCTAATGATATCAAAGTTCATAAAACCTGCAAAATTAAAATTAGATGTTTGTCTTGCTCCGGCAAGGTCTATGTTAAAATGTACAAAAAGTCCATAATTCTAAAGAAGGATGTGAAAGATGCAAAGTAATTACAACGTGTAAAAATCATACCGTGTTTTATCCAGTTACAAGTTATTCATTTTCTGAAAGAAAAATTTCAGAATTCTCTAAAAAGCACCCCACGGATAAGCACATAGTCAAAAAATCTCCATTACTAAAAATAAAAGATATTCAGCTCGTTTCAAAGTTTGTTTTAGATCCAATGCATTTAGTGTATCTCGGTGTCTGCAAAAGGCCTAAATATTAAAATTTTGAACAGAAGGGTAAAGGGATGTTAAACTTTCGTGGCAAAATTTAATAACAGTAGATTCTAAAATTCTCAATGTAATACCTTATATAACATCTGATTTTAACAGGAAAGGTAGAGTGTTCAAAGAAGTCAAACGCTGGAATGCTACATAATTCAGATTATTTGTCTAGTATAGGTAGCGGGTTAATCGTAATGTATGGTAGTCAAGAAAGAAAAAAAATACAAGCATTTCCAATTACTTCATACAGCTATTACAATTTTATGCAATGGAAAGCATGTCGCTAAATATATTGATTATGCTACTAATGCTCTGAGAAAATTTGTAAAAGATAGTGCCGAAATAAATAAAAATAAATAATTCATTGATAGGATAGTTTTTCAATGAAATATAAAGTAATGTCGCATTTATTTATAATGGATGTCAAGTCAAACTATTAAAAATGCGTATGAATATGTAAGTTTGCAATTCTATACGTGAATAGTAGTAGGGGAGACCGGGGATATGTGTCCACGCTTTTCACATTTAGGCCGATTTCTCGTAAACTGTCTAAGATAATTAGCTCAAAATTGAATGTCATATACGTTTATCCTCCTATTTAAAAGGAGAGCAGTTTCAAACAGTTTACATGTAGTGTTTCGGAGAAATAAGTGTCTATAGGCAATGGTTATAGCGTGGACAAATAGCCCCAATAGCGGGGTCATTTGTCTACGCTTATGGGGCCAACTGTCCACCTAATAAACTAACAATAATTGTTATAAATTTTTATGTTTATCGGCAATATTCATATTACAAAACTATACCGAACTATAACATGTGCAAATAACGACGTGATTAAAGCATAACACACGTTTTTAGTCTACTTCGATCGAATAACCTATAAAGATGACACAATGCGACATAATGTTTCATAGGCATACATAATCTATATCATAGCCGACTCATTCGTTAAGTTTTATCTATAAATACAATACAATTAATATTATTTGAAGTTGTATTTATTCATTTACGTTGACAATGCCTTGTAGACACCTAGCCCCTGCACTCTTTTTTGATCATTAACGCATTACCAAATTTTTATGCAGTGGAATTAAGTACGAAACTTATCATATCTATCAAAGAAAGCCTTTTTGATATTATTATATGAAATTCATTTGATTTTGCGCTAAAATGTAAATCTATAATGATCTTTTCTTACAACGAATAATGTCAATAAATTTTACATCGCAGTTTCAAACACTAACCGTACATTTTCAGTATGTCGAAATGAAATAAATGCCTTAAGTATCGTTTAGTTTTATTGCCGGAAATATTATGATCAATGTTTTTTAAATTTGAAGTAATTAATATTCAAGATAGACACCTTGTGGACAGATAGCCCACGTAGGCATACAACCCCGGTCTCCCCTATATAGTCAGTTTTTCAATCTGTTTCAGCAGAATATATCTTTGAAAATTGTTGTGAAATGAAGGTTTCCTGTAGTTCTTGGGTATGCTATTTTTGAATCTGAAGACCGTTTTTCCATATCCCTTTCCATTTTTTTAAATATGGCTGCTTGGACAAAAAAAGCGAAAACTTGTTCAGTAAACTGCAATTTTTGTTACGTAGGAGTTCCGGGATCGTATCGGGCCTCAAAATCCTGTGGTGTGATAAGTTATACCCGCGTAGAAATTTTCGGTACGGCATCAGTATGGCTGGAGTATTGGAAAGAGTGCGGCTAAGTATTAGGAAGAGTATGGCTATTATATGAGTGTTGTATGCTCCTTGTTTGGGTCAAGGTGTATGGGATAAGTCTGGCATTTGAGCGTTATCCATACTATTGCTAGACTACTTCCGAACGGGTGCCAGACTCTTTCAAGACTTTATTTTGATGTAAAAAAAAAAATAAATTTAAACATTTTTGAAATTTATAAACATTTTATATTAAAGTCTCGCATTGTCTATTTAAATTTAACCTATTTTCTTACAGTTATCAACGCTCAAAAATAAATTAAAAAACCTTTCGCTTCGGGGGATTTGAACCAGCGACCCTAACATCGCAAAGCATGCACGCTAACCACTACGCTACACCGTATATTGCTAAATAAAATTTCAGAACTTGTATATCAATTTTTTGTATAGACATATTTCCCGTAACTCTGGCCATATGTTCTAAGGTAATTAAACATTTTAAAAATTTGTGATTTTACATATTTGCAAATTTCGTTTGGGGGTCTGTATTGCTTTGCTCGAGGTCGTCCCCACTATCGATACACCCCCAAATTTTGTCAGATTTCGCTGATCTACTAACGTTCTCGAGATATTTTAGAATTTTAAATATTCCAAATTTTGCAAATTTTTAGTAACCGCTTGCATGCAATATTATCAAACACATTGTTGGTGGGCCCCAATTTTGAAACTATTATTTTACGATACTAATATTAAATCATAAAAATCTGTCACATTCTATCATGAAAAAACGATACCATCGTAATCAATACAAAGCAGCTATTAATATATTATAATTTTATCATTTATATTGACTTATTTTTCGTGAAAATGTGAAATCGTAACAAATTGTACACAAATTGTATACAAATTGTACACAAATTGTACACAAATTGTACACAAATTGTACACAAATTGTACACAAATCGGAAAATCTGCAGCTATTTTTTAAAAACAGATTGATTTTATATTTTTAATTTTATTGGATGATTATTTTTTTACTACATAACTAACATTAATTTCATTACAATTTCAGCACTTTTGAAATCTTTAAATGTGGCAAGAAAGGACACAATACTAATTTTTGTTATGATTAAGGCGCCTTTTTTGATTAATTTTCTTATTAAATCTATTACGAAGAAAGAAAAAGTCAGTAATTATTTATACCCTGCGTGCAATTTCACTGAAGTTTGCCCTCAACAATAAATTAAAAACTAACAGGTTATGGGCCCAGGCATGGCATGCATGTAGGAAAGATAAGTCTGGAAAATACTCAAAATCAAGAAGTGTCTGTGAGTACATATAAATTTACAAGTCAGTGGCTTATTGATAAAATTCATATACGAAGTCGAAATGGACAATGTAAAGCCTCAACTGGAAATGTTGGTATAGGATTCCCATGGAAATGTAAACTTCGAGTCCTGGAAGTTTAAATTGGACCTAACCCTTAAAGCGAAGAAAATTTATCATGTGGCAGTTTGGTAGAGATGTGAAACCCGAAGAAGCGGTCGAAAGTCCTGCAGTGACAGCATGGCTAAATAAAGATTTAGAGGCACAAACCTTTGTTGGCCTAAATTTTAGTAGTTCCATAGCAAAGAAAATTTCGAAATGCACATCTGCGTATTCAATGTTGAATAAATTAAAGACATTGTATGGTAAGAAATCTGATCTGTCGATTGAAAATCTACAAAGGCGATTTTTTAGTTACAGGTACAATGAAAGAAAGTCGGTTATAGAAACTTGCATTTAAATCCAGGAGTACGCAGATAGTCCGACCTCAGAGGGGGAAGTAGTCAAGGAAACGTGGATAATGCAGAGAATTTTAGGAATACTGCCACCTAAACTTTATCATTTTCGCACAGCCTGGGACAATGTTACCGGCGTAGACAGAACTCTGGGAAACATGTTCGGACGTCTACGTTTATAAGAAGACAGACTAAATGAAAGTGAGTCAAATGAAAAAAATACTCCTTTAAATGCTTTTATTTCTAGTGGAAACAAACCAGCCAAACCGGCAATACAGAAGGAAAGCACTTTTGAATGCTTTAAATGTGGCAAGAAAGGAAACAAGAAATCTGATTGTCGTGGAAAACCATGTGCCAAATATGTGGAATATTGCAAAAATACGTATGGTTGCAATATATGCAAGAATAAAGGCCATTTTGCCAAAGAATGTGCAAATAAAGCATCGAGTTCTAGTGAAAACAAAGGCAACTACATAAACACTGACAAAAAGGTATCCAGAAGAGCCCTTATAAATATTTGTTTGCCAGTTGCAAATTCTGAGACAGAAATTGGGAATGAATTTGATCACTGCTGGTACCAAGACTGTGCAGCTACTCAACATATGAGTTCTCATAAAGAATGGCTAATAAATTATGTTGAACTTGAACAACCAGTTATGGTTATAATTGGAGATGCTACGAAGCTTGAAGGCATTGGTGTAGGTGATGTTGAGCTTGAAGCTTTCGACGGAAAGATGTGGAACAAAACCATTTTAAAAGACGTTCTGTATACTCCAAAATAGCCATTTAATCTTTTTTCAGTCAGTTCCGTCTTGGACAAAGGCTACAAGCAATCAGCGGATGCTGAGATGTCCGTTTTTAAATATAAAAACGGAAATGTTGAGGCAATAGACACAAGAGAAGAAAAACTGTTTAAAATGAAATTTCGTCTAGAGTCTCCAGAAAAATGCTTCGTTAACATCTCGATTAAAAAGTGGCATGAAAAGTTTGCACATCAAAATGTTGCCTATGTAAGGGATATTTTAAAAACTAATAATATTAAATATCTAGACGACTGGGATGATTACGTATGTCCTGGATGCACTTATGGAAAGCAACATAGAGTGTCTCATCCAACAAATCCGAAAAGAGCCTCCAAACCCTTGGAGTTAATTCATGTCGATTTATGTGAAATAGATGTGCGATCACTAGGAGGAGCGAAATACTTCCTATTATTTAAATATGACTACGACAGTCGTAACGACTAAAGTCCTACGACTTCACTCATTTTAGAACTGTTTATTTTGTGAAAAACAAAAGTGAAGCTGTCGATCGGTTAGAAAACTTCCTCAAGTTAATAGAAAACCAATTTGGTGGAAAGGTAAAAACCTTAAGGTCTGATAATGGGAGAGAAATAAAGAATACTTAAGCGAAACAAATTTTAGATTATCTTGAAATCTTTTCACAGCAGGTATAGCCCCTATACACCTCAACAAAATGGGACGTGTTGAAAGGGAACTGAGAACTGTGGTAGAAGCAGCTAGGTCAGTTATTCACGCTCAAGACTTAAACGAAAATTTGTGGGGTGAAGCCGTAAACCATGTTGTGTTTACCTTAAATCAACCCGGAACAAGCTCAGTGACAGGAAAAAGCCCTGCAGACCTGTGGTACGGACGAAAAGTTCAAGTAAACAAATTAAAATCCTTTGGAAGTGACTGCTATGTTTTAATTAAAGATCACAAAAGAGGCAAGACTGAGAGAAAATCAATGAAAGGGATTTTTGTAGGCAATGATTTGGATTCTCCAGGATTTAGAGTCTACGCTGACAGTGTAAAAAGGACGTAAAAAAGCTCCTGTAATGTAACCTTTGATGAAAAGATCGGAGTTGAAAGTTTCGCAAGCTTTGATGTGTCATCAGCTGTCGAAGATAATGAAATTTCATCCACAGAAGATTCTGAAGAAGAAACTTCCGAATACACTAGTTTGGAGTTAGCAAGTGAAAATTCATTGAGTTTATTGATTATGAGGGTATGTCCGAGAACGAAGAAAAAACTGTTAATCTAGATGCTGAACATCCTCCAGCTAGGAATTTTGAGGGATCGTAGAAACCTGAATGCACTGTTACGATATTCAGATTATGCTATGATGTTGCAAGGAAGTGAAGTCAGCAATGATCGGTGAGGTTCAAAATTTATCTCTTTCTGATGCTCTTAAGAATGTAGATTGGAAAAGGGCTATGATGTGAAAAACCAAAAGATATGAAAACTTTAACTGGTCGTTGGGTTTTTTGTAAAAAGGAAAACGGAAAAGTCAAAGCTCGTTTTGTCGTTCGAGGCTTTGACCAGCAGCGAGGCAGAGATTAATTTGGAAAGTTTTTAGTCCCGTAGCACGACACATGTCAATGCGGCTCATCCTCAGCATTACTGCATCTGAAAACATGAAACTAATGACTTTTGACGTGATAACCGCTTTTTTACACGGAGAGTTGAAAGAAAAGATATTTATATAATCAACCTGAAGGTTTCAAACGACAAGTCTGGGCGGATCTGTAAGTTACAGAAGAGTCCCTACTGTTTGAAACAGGCACCCAAAAATTGGAAACAAAAGTTTTCCGAGTACTTGATTTCATTGTCCTTTTCAGTCATCGGATGATGATCCTTGTGTGTACTACAACAACGATCGTACATAATAATTGTATTACATGTTGATGATGGACTGATGGCTGGATGTGATAAAAGAAGCGTGATTGAGATTCTGAGCAATTTGCATAAAAAGATCAGAATGACTTACGATACTGCAAAAGAAATTAATCTATCCTATCTAGGGATCCAAATTAAAATTGAACCGAATGGTATTTTTATAAATCAGAGTAATTATGCTAAGATAATTCTGTGTAGTTTTTATAAAATTCAATTTACCCTTTTGAAGCATACATTTTTCCTTACATGGGAAAAAGCTGAAATTTGATACTCGTGGGTTTTCGGGGTCGTTGATTACGAATCGGACCTCGGACTTTCAAAATTCAAAATGGTGGTTCCAATATGACGAACAAAAAATTGGAAATTGACATTTTAAATTTCGACAAATCAATATTATATTCGTATTCAGCGACTCCAAAGACACCCGAGTAACAAATTTGAATTAAATTTAATCCATTTTTTATACTGTCGTTAGCCAAATTGGATCCGTCATTCTGAATTTCGAAAAACTGACTCCATGTTGGTTATTAATGATCAAAGGTACTTCATACAGATCTATTCAAATTTTTTTATTGCGTACCGTAAAACGGGGTTATTTCGCTCATGTAGGGTAAAGTCGCTCAACGGTAACCTTTTTGTAAACTTTTTATATCACTGTTTTTATAGAAAGAAAATTCTAAGATTTTCAATTGTTTTTATTAATAGAAGTGTCAAAGTGAATGTTGAATGTATTTTGAAGCAGAATTATCGGAAAGTTTTACTAAAAATAATTGTGGTTTATAAATGCCTATTTTGCACATTAAACAAGTAGTGTGCAATAGTCGGTTATATAACTTTATTTAATAAATGTTATGTCAAATGCACCTAGAAATCTATTTTCTTATGTCTCTGACATGATTAATAAGAAAAAATAACCTGAAAAAAGTGAATGGATTTTGAAAAAAAAATCATTTTTTTTTAAATTTAAATTTTGTAGGGTTATTTCGCTTATGGGGCGAACATATAAAAGGAAGGCGGATTCGTAAGCATACTTCAAGTATTGAACAAAACAATTAGAAAATGCAATCGCAAAATGTAGAAAAGGAGAAAAATAAATCAGAAAAATTGCGGAAGAATACGAAGTTCCATCTTCTACCCTAAGAGACAAATTAAAAAATATACATTTTAAAAAACATGGCCATCCTTGCGAATTATCGACTACCGAAGAAACGACAATTGTCGAAGCTTTGAAAACTGCTGGGTCTTGGGGAGTTCCTTTGACAGCTCATGACCTCTGCAACATTGTACAAATGTACTTGACTCAGTTAACACGACGTTCATAACACTGCTTCAAAAATAATTAAGCCCGGTCGAGATTTGGTGAGACATCATTTTTTAAACGTCCGTGCCGATCTTGTCCTTGCGCGCGTTTAGAGAGAGCAGGCCCGAAAACATTAAAAGATAGCAAAAGCTAAAGTTGAATGACCAAAAATTAACAACAACTATTTTGATATTTAGAAATCTCCCTAAACATGATTCCTCCTTCGAATATCATTGAATTAACGAGGATTCCTCCATCGAATATCATTAATTACATGAGAGCAATTTTACAGATGATTCCTAGAAGTAGTTGTAATAGCGAGCATCGTGAAAAGAGGTATATAAGAGGTACAAGTTCATCGTGAAAAAGGGAAGTTTTTTTTTAAACTTGAAAATTTGGACGAAATAACCCCCGGATTTAAATAAACGGTAGCAATAGTCACAATTACATTTATTTGAAAATAAAACGCTATTATTTAAACTTTTGTTTATTTACAATTTTTTATTTAATATACAAATCTTAACAAATTATTGTTGATAACCGCCTTTGTATTGTAGTAGAGAATGCCATGCACTATGTGGCATAAACATTGTTTTGGGTCGTTTAAGACAATTACTATTTTCGAAAATTTGCGAATGATTGTAGCGAAAAAAGGTGACAGGGTTGTAAACGGAAAAACGTATTAACAAAATTTAAACGAGCACAGCCTAGTTGTTTCAACAGCAATTTATATTGTATATAAAACATGGAAAAAGGCTGTGTCATATGCCTAAGATTGGGAGAAAACGCAATAAATTATGGAAATAAATCTACATGAACAGCCCAAAATTTGTGAAAGTGATAAAGCTAGGAAAAGGTACTTTTATATTTGGGTGAATATGGGTCATATAGATAGGAAAAACACGCAGATACTAATATTCATATCAAAGATATGCATATTTGTAACAGGGGCGTTACAACCGGCGGACCTGTTACGCTTTCGCGTTCGAGGAGGTTGCGGCCAGTTAGAACCGTTTCGTGCGTTATTCGTGACGGTTTTTTTTTTTTCCCCCCTCGTGTTTATAAGAACGGCCCCGAACCAACTCAAGCTCCGGCGATCGGGGCGCTCGGTGACTACAAAAACGGACGGTCGTGAGGAGCAGTCGAGTTCAGCACAGACAGTCAGTCGAGTGGAGAGGACAGTCCGAGTCCAGTCAACCGTCGAGTCGATAAAAAACCGTTGGAAACAGAGGAGCACGCGCGACAACGCGCGACGAGAGTTGCAAGAGAACGTCGTCCACACGAGCCCGAGGACCCGTACCGGGGACCGTCGTACGTGCGAGCCCCGGACTATCCGAAGAATAGGAGGAGCGGCAGCGAGGCCGCACACGAGCGCGCGGAAGGAGCTACAGTGTAAAAGTCGACCGCAACAAAATGTAAGTCGGGCCCTGAGCCAAACAACATTATACTTTGTGACGGTCCCTTGAAGCAGACTATATCCTTTTTTCTAATAAAGTAAAAATAATAATTATTCCTATTAAACTTGACTATGTGTCCCGACCGCCGGTTCTTTGCCCCTTAAAATTCCGAAGCTGCGCGAGGAGGCAAGTGCGGCAACCGCCACCTGAGGTCTTCGCGATTTTTAGGCGCGGAAGGCGGCGAAGGGATCCCCCTCTGGGTCGATCTCTTGCTCCCCGGGCAAATAGAGCCAGCCTAGTAAGGCCGCTTACCTGGCGCGGGCGTTTTCCTTCCTCCCCCCGGAAAGTCCCTTTTAACGGTACGTTAAAACGGTCGAAAATATTTTTAGACGAGTAATTGTGCTGTGCTTCTAAAAGCACCTCTGAAAATAGTGTATAAATGTGTACTTCCAATTAATATAGTTGGAATAAAAAAAAATTTAAACAATATATATTTGTGCTAACTTGTTGATAGTACTTTAATGAGATAAATCTGGATGTAACTCGAGGAACCACACTAGTTATTACATGCTCCAAACACGAAGACCCTAATAATATACGTATTATTTAAATATATTCTGTTTTTCACCACAAGATCTTGAAATATGCGGTTTCACTTGACAAACTTTTGAGAAATGACGTTTTTTAAGACTGGCAAATCTTAAATGTGTGGGTTCGTCGTAACAGACGTCGCTGTAAATAAATGTGATATAAAGACTGAAAATATCCGTAAAGAGCAGATGTTTACACGGGTTATTATTTTTCTTTCATGCAGCGAATTCTGGGAACAGCGAATCCGGTTCTTAATCAGCAGACAATGGAGCAAAATCATCAGCCACAAATGGCACAGACATTGGACGCGGCGACCGGAAACGTCCAGAATTCGCCCATGATCATTGATGAGATTCATAGATTAGCGTCCTCTATTTGATATGGAGAGTTTTGCTGAGGATGTCGGATTTTTACCCGATGACGACTATTTTCCGGTGATTAACCATCTCAGAATGGGAGCAGCAACAACTACAACAACAACAGAAACAAGCGGCTTTCACTTTACGGAAGATTGCGCCGAAGACCACGCCGAAAGTATTAATTCCTCTGAGCAATCTGAAGCCCAATGATCTACTGCTGGTCGCTGATGCTAACGGGCTGCTGTACGTGATCAGTCCGCAACATCTACCACAGTTCTTGACAGGTCAAGCTGAATCGTGGTACAAACGCATCCTAGCACCGTGATGCGTAGAAAAGTGGAATAATTTGATGTTTATATCCAATATTTTAGTGTATATCAGTTTTCGCATTGATATTAAACAATTCAATTTTTTAGGAATCCCGAATCGGCGATAATCGTAAGTGCAGTAGCGACGCGCCGACGTTGACCGGTACTTTCGTTATACAGTATGCGAGAAAACATCAAACTACCGTGATCCCACGCATACATTGCCAACTACAGCAACATCGGGCCGGTCGCAGTCAATCCCCAAAATGTGATAAACATGTACATCCTCGCCGATCCAGCAACGAGGCCTCGATGCCGAGTGGCTCATCACCCGCGGGTCAGGTGACGTCGCCGGCCAAGTTGGTGCTGGCAAAGGAGTCCAGAGTGCTCCAGGACCCTCTGGTGCTGGAAAGCATAACGACGAACGTGCCGGTGACGTCACCGACGGCAAGTCCGCGGCAGGGCGTAAAAAGGCGAGCGTCGAGTCCCCGTCTGCCAAATCAATCGCAGCGACTTGTAAGTTTTTTAAAAATTTGTTCGAATATTAAAGATTGAAAATATCGACGAATGTTTATTAAATTGGTGAATGTTTTTCGTTAGGAATCGAACAAGAGTTGAAAATTGATTTCAGAATGGCGCTATCTTAAATCCGGATGCCAACACCCCTTTTCATAAACAGACGGAACGCGTGTAAGAGACTGTTAAGGTTATCATTGCAACAACGATCCAGTAGTCAGTAAGAAAGATCACGGAATGGCGGACGAAATTTTCGAAGTAAACGGCCAAACACCTACTAACCAAATCCCAGGCAATGATAAAACGAAATTCACATCTCTTCTCATGATGGACAAGCATGGTTTAGCAATCTTTGAACCATCTTCTTAAATTTGACGGTTTGTGGGGGGGGGGGGGGGTGGGGGGGGGGGGGGGTGGGGGGGGGGGGGGGTGGGGGGGGGGGGGGGTGGGGGGGGGGGGGGGTGGGGGGGGGGGGGGGTGGGGGGGGGGGGGGGTGGGGGGGGGGGGGGGTGGGGGGGGGGGGGGGTGGGGGGGGGGGGGGGTGGGGGGGGGGGGGGGTGGGGGGGGGGGGGGGTGGGGGGGGGGGGGGGTGGGGGGGGGGGGGGGTGGGGGGGGGGGGGGGTGGGGGGGGGGGGGGGTGGGGGGGGGGGGGGGTGGGGGGGGGGGGGGGTGGGGGGGGGGGGGGGTGGGGGGGGGGGGGGGTGGGGGGGGGGGGGGGTGGGGGGGGGGGGGGGTGGGGGGGGGGGGGGGTGGGGGGGGGGGGGGGTGGGGGGGGGGGGGGGTGGGGGGGGGGGGGGGTGGGGGGGGGGGGGGGTGGGGGGGGGGGGGGGTGGGGGGGGGGGGGGGTGGGGGGGGGGGGGGGTGGGGGGGGGGGGGGGTGGCCATTCATGCGCGGATTTCATAAATTCACAAGACGAAAGTTAAGGCAGCTAAGGAATACGAACATTTCTATAGTTGCTCTGAGGCAGCATAATATTTTGATCGCGACTTTATTTAAGTGGCGGAAACTGGTGATGACCGATTTTTTTTTCTTAATCCGCGACGAACCTGGAAATTTCGATTCGAAGATCCAGGCAATACCTTCTTTTTCCACACTTTATCTCTCTCTCTCTCTCTCTCTCTCTCTCTCTCTCTCTCATCCTCATCTCTCTCTCTCTCTCTCTCTATTCTCTCTAACCTCTACAAAAGACCGAAAGACAATAGACATCTGTTCGTGGAATGTGCAAGCAAATGTACCAAACCATTATATCTCTGTGTCGGGTACCCACCGTGGCTCTTCTAGTTTAACGAATCTTCCATATGAGAAACCAACAATGGCAAATCGACTCTTCGATTTCCATACAAATCATCAATACCATCTCTGGGTTACTAACTTAAGGACTTCTTATTGTTCGAAGGACCAGCATCGGCGGACCTCGACTCCCCGAGTCCCCGAGCGTAGAACCCTGCGAGTACTGTCCATCCCAAAAGCAAATCAACCAGCAGATCGGTTTAGTCCGCATCTTCTGGGTTTACTAACCTCGAGACTTCTCATTCTCCAGATTACAGCAACGGCAGATCTCGTACGCCTTCGAGTTACCGCGCGTAGAAAACCTCCGGGGTACTATCCATTCTGGAAGAGGAATCACCAGCAGATCGTAACACGACTCCGAAATAAGCAAATCGAACCGTGCTCCGAATTACAAAGAAAGACATCGATCCGATTCGAAGAGTGCCTGCTCCAATTCCGAATTCTCCTTTGCTCCGATACTCAAACGCACCTTGCTCCGAATCTAAATCCACCTTGCTCCGATTTTAAGATATAACCTTGCCTTCCGAAATCGAAATTTCACATATCGATCATTTCTTTTCAGAGTTAATTAATTCGACACTCCCCCCACAAATACCGTTATATACCATTATTTGCATCATGTAGGCCATCGCCATATATAGAGGACTCGAACCCAGTACCTATATAGGCATCTCTTCTGCTGCGGCTGCCACAAAATTTATTTTACCTTTTCGCGAATGATTGCTTTCCTTCCTGCATCTCAACTTATACATTCAATGCTTGTGAATCGTTTTGCCATACAGCAAGTATACATTTTCTTAAAATATGTTTTACGTCGCTGATCTGCAAGCTCTGTTTATATTATATCGCCATCGGAAATATTACACCCGACGGATCGTTCTGGACCCCACGAATAACAACATTGTACCTGTGTTTTTCAAACACATTCCAGGTTTGGTATCAATTTCATTTGAAGTTTTCATCTCGCCATATAGCGGCTGACTCGACACTAATAAATCCATAGATATTCAAATGCCTTTCTGTATAAGTCCACCATAAACCCACGATTCCGCTCTCCATCTTTACCAAATACGTCCGTCGCTCCTAATGTAAGGGGATCTGCTCGTGATCGTCCGACTCTTCGATCGACTGCCCAATGGTTTTTCAAACCATCCCGTAAGAAACAAAAGAAGGCTCATCCTTCTAACAAATAATAATAAGATTAAAAAGCTTATATTTTTGGATTGGTATCCAAAATACGTAACGAAATTTAAATCGATTCAATTCGATTCATCAAGTCGCCATTGCCATTCCAATAATTGGACTTATCGTTCAAGACAAGTGCCAATGCAAATACGTCAGGCCCGCGATCCACTGTCCCCACAGGACCCGTGCACCCTCGACATTGACGCCTATCATGACTTCTCAAGCATTGAGCAGTTATTCATATTATTATGATTTATATTACGTTACTACTCTTCAAATTGTCATTCGCGCATAAAATTTTGAAATGAAATCGATACCAAACCGTTCACGAAAAGTCCAAACCATTTCTTTTACCATTTGTAATTAGAATTCATAATCCCATTATAGGTTCATGCTACTTTGTTCACATATTTATATACAAATAAATCACTTTTAATCTACATGATAAAATCAATATTCAATCGCCATCATATTTTCTTCAAATATCAATAGCCATCCTGACTTTTGAAACACCGCTAAAAACGTGACATTCTTTAGAATATGTACCAAAAATTATTATCTTCCATCAAACTTCTGTTTGAGAAAGTGGGGGTGATGTTTCGATAAACATCGGACAAAACATGACTTTTTACGAACACCTATTTAAGGCGGTGTTGTTTCGATTATCTTTCAATGCACCAAATTTATGTTCAAACGAGTGAAATAAAACGTGCGGTCAAGCTTTCAAACTAACACTTTATTCACTCGAAGCAGACCGTCACAGCGGCAATATCTTTAGAACGATTCGAACTGTTCGCAACAGTTTCGTTTCAACATTTCTAAAGGCGCGATGTTCTTACGGACATCTAGAGACTGATGATGTTCGTCAGAACACCTGTCATAGGCGCTATTTTGTATTTGATATTTAATAAACTCGAAAAGATAAACATTTCGACTTAAAATTTCTGAAATTACAACGTTGAAATAAAAAACTCTGCCAAACGTATCGCAGAGTGATTTCGACGTAATGGATGCCTAATATATCGTCATCCAACTTCGTACTATAATCACTTTTAACCAAACAATCAATTGTTTATTAGGCAGTTTCATACACCACTCAATTTTCATCACATCTATTAACATGTTTTCCACTTATGTAAATACCACTAGTTTTACTATGTGACATATTCAGCTCATACCAGATCACTACTTTTTTTCGAATTTGCCCCAAAATGAGCAGCTCAATATATCATTCAATTAATGTATTAATTGTCAATATCAATTTTCAAAAGCGCTTGCAGAACTGTTCAACAATATTTCGTATAATTGTACATCACGAATTCAATGGGACATCAATATCGGAACTACCATTCACTACAATAGAATCTCTATTTAAATTTCAACTGACTTCTCGAGGGGTTATTTCGAGTGTTGTCAAAAAACAAAGGGCATCTAAATTAAAAAACAAGAACCAGGTCAACTTACAGATTCTATGTTTTTCGTTTTTGCCATAACTCCGAAATTCGAAATTCGAACTTCCCGAAGGCGATGTTCGTTTGAAACACCTCCTATAAAGTACCTTTTATAGAAACATCAATTATACAAATGGTGTTATTTTGAATAATTATCAAACGTGTTATATTTTCAAATTCTCTCAAAAATGACATTTTCACCATATATTTATCAAGTTGATATTCTTCTGAATATCAAACAATTCTATACTTATTATTATATATTTATTAAACCTTCCCCTCTTTCGTGGAACTGACTCTGGTATTTTTCTAACCTATAACGAAACTTTTAAATAAATTGCATTTAGAAATATTTCGATATTGTTATCCCATAATTATCCTTATTTCTATCGCGAGAAAACTCATTTACTTATACGTGTGTATCGGTACACTATACCGAACGCTGCGTTCCTACCGAATTCGAGGTTCATTTTCCAAATATCAAGTCGATATACGTTATTCCCGCTCGATCGGTTAAAGGGTGTTCGAAAAACAATTGACAGTCCTAACCTCCTAACGAATAAGGAAAATGTATTCCGTTCCGAACTAAACTAACGGGCAATAGCATTTACTGACAGTTGACTGGACTTTCATGTAATTAAATAACGAGTTATGAAGCGATTAAATTAGAACTGTCAACTGTTTCGAAAAGGTATATAGATTCATTTCTCGAAAATTCGAAACGATCTAGCATCTCTAGTACAAAGAGAGATTTTCGAAATTTAAAGTCGGCGTCGGGGAGGGCGACAAAACACGATCGCGAGCTTCAAGTACGGAATTGTACAACGAACGCCGTAAAACTATATGTAATTTACCGCATTTGAAAACTACACAATTGCGATATATAAAGCGATACAAACACGCAAAGCTCACCATGCCGAAGTCCATTTTACCGTGGATATCCCGAATAATAGCTGCAATAAATCGCTGCAATCAACATGGCCGTATTCGGAGATTGGCGATCGTGGCGTTTTCTGGAGGCCTCCTGTCGAAACCGATCCCACAGATGATGCGTCGTCCTCGTCAAATTCTCACCAATGCCCAAATCCTGTGCGCAGTCTCACTCTGAGATTCAAAAAATGCCACAACACAGAGTCACAAACGCGGTAGACAGTCCCATAATATGTACATACGCGACACAAAGTTCAATCGCGAACACCACAAAACCAACTTCCACCATTCCCGGCAATTGTTCCCGGGTTTCGGCACCAATTTTGTAAAGGACTGGTGGAAGGGCTTGTAAATAAAACACGCGGTTTGATCGGCCACACGAAAATCTCAATTATTTATTCCGATCAGCGCCGGTGACGATCCGATCGCGGACGCGGACTTCCTAACGCGACGACGTTTCGAAACGTCCTCTCTCTCCGATCATCACTTTTTCACATCTTAGTTCGATTTTTCAAACTTTCGAACATTTAAAGAGACTAACTACGTCATATTATACATCGAT
This sequence comes from Trichopria drosophilae, assembly GCA_030407085.1. Taxonomy (NCBI): domain Eukaryota; kingdom Metazoa; phylum Arthropoda; class Insecta; order Hymenoptera; family Diapriidae; genus Trichopria; species Trichopria drosophilae. Next base: position 187,194,424 of record CM059583.1, on the reverse strand, counting down.
ATTATACTATTCGAATTACAAATAATTATATCGAGATCGTCACCATTTTGAAGGGCCTTTTACATAATTTACCTAACAGGCCTGCTTCATTTTGAGAGGTACCCCCATTCGGGTGTGCAATGGCGTAGGGAAAACCACCTTTGTGGGCAAAACCTACGCCGGGTACCGCAGTCGATAAAACATCGATTCTATCCGTAACAACTACCATCATCTGCTACTGCACCTGTAGAACCAAAGACGCTATGGACTATCGTACAGTGAGTTTAGTGAGTTAAAGTGACTATAAGTTAAGATATAGGACAGCTATGAACTTTTATAATAATAAGAACTAATAAGTGTAATTTAAGTGCGATTTTAAATTTGTTTCTGATGAGCGAGGCTTTACCAAAATGACTGAACAAAGACAAATACTTTCCGAATAGACCTAAGAAAATTTTTAGTTGTGAAATATTTTGATTATATATGAAATATACAGTTTAAGCACTTAAGTTTCAACAATGGTAATTGTTAAGTATATCTTAAACCTTTGTATATTTGAATTGATTTCTTGAGAATCTTTTCACCCCGAAATCAATCGTAAAGGGGGGAGGTTGTAACGTGGGACGTTTCTAATTCTAACAAAAATTAGTTTACCCAGAGTTTCATCTTTCTCTAGCTTGCACAGCTGTTACTCACAAAATTAAAAAAAAAAGGGAAATGTACATTTTCCAACATTCGACAACCAGAAGATAAGCTTCTTGCAACATGTGGCCTAGAGACCCATGTCGGGCACCATCATAGTCGGCGACATCGTAGTCGGCGACATAGAAAAGCCGCGAACCCTCTCGAGGTTCGTGTAAATTTATGATTGTTTGTAAATTAGCTTTTGAATCGTCGGTTAAGGAGGGCCTGTCTCCATCTACAGGCCCAGTGGTCGGTGTGGGGCGCCCATTTTTTGAGGGCACTCGACCGTCAACTCCCAATAATACCACCTATCCGGAACAGTTGCCCCAAATCTGCCAGCTCCCGTCGGCCCACCTCCCGCAACTACACCTTCCTCTCCGCCCTATCCTATCCCCGAATCCTCTCCTGACCCAGGAAAAAAAAATAATTATAACCTACAATATAGAGACCGACAATCTGTAAAAAAAATAATAAGTTAAATTTTACCTCCAAACCAATTTTGTCAATTTTATTACCCTCGTCATTTCTCCTTGTCCAGCAGCCTCCGTTCAAATACGAACCCCGGATCGACCTGAAGGGATAACTTCTTTCGAGCGACCAAAGTTGGTGCCTCTGCTTAGGGAGCCCTAATTAGGGACGTAATATTACCATTAGATCCGGAAATCTCTATCGAACAATTTCTTTTTTATTCGTTTCAAAATTGACTATGTAATAGCGAGTTAAAATAAAAAACGGCCGCGTAGTAACTAATCCTGTCTATACGACATTCAGTCGCCTTTCTCTTTTTCCGTAATTATTGACGCCATTAATTTTGACTCCGAAGAACTCCAATGTAGTCAAACCCTGCCTATCCCATTTTTTATTCATTTGGAGTGCAATTTGAGTCCAATTATTTTAGATTGTAGGTCATGGCCAACTTAACTCTTTTTGCTCAGCTCTGTCATTAATATCGGGACCTGCTTGAATGAAATACTATAGGCTTAAGAGGTTTTTTTACAGAAATTTCAAAAATCAGACCATCTAGACCAAAATACGACGTTATATAGTATCCTACAGAAATGTTTTGTACCTTACAGTAGATTAGTATTGTAATTTATCAGAAAATTTAGATCGTCCACTGCAGTGTTACGCATGCGTTAATTATGATATAAACTCATTATGCTTTTAGCCGTGATTATAGACCATCGACTTCCGACGTTTTCCTTAATTAAAATTAATAACATTGAACACAAAATTGATTCCGTAGTAATTAGAATTCCTGATTCTATTAAAACAAGTAGATTTAATAATGATCAACCTATTTTAATTTTGCCATATTACAAGGCAAATAGAAAATTGTGCGCGGCTTCAACTCTTATACGAATTATTTACAAAGAACATATGAATTGCGGGGGAATTCTCAACAATTATTCTTATCATTTAGAAAAACCTCATAAGCTGGTAGGATCTCAAACACTGAGTCATTGGATTATGAATATTTTGGTAAAGTGTAAAATTGATACTAACATCTTCTCGGGTTATTCTACACGTCATGCTTCAACTTCAGCAGCAAAGAGAAAACGGTAAGATATTAATATTATTAAAAAGACAGCTGGTTGGTCAAAAAATTCGCAAACCTTTGCAAAATTTCATAATCTACCATTAATTGAGAGTAACGATACCGTTGCGAGTTCTATTCTAAGTTTGTCATAGTACGAAATAGAATTAAAATTGTTGTATACAAGATGTTTGTGTATAAACAAATGGTTTTGTAATCAAACAATGATGTTGCATATAATAATTACAATTCCGTCTAATCATAAGCTCTATATTGGCTTAAGTCATAGCAATCTCGTAACATCTACATATTTCATCTTGAGAAAGAGGAGCGTTGTACAATTAAATACTTAAATGAACTTTCCTGTGAAGTTTAATTGAACCTCCGGCGATCAAAAGGGCATACGTGCGGATTTGGCCGGAAAACTTTTGTCCATAGTCGATTTTTTAAAATTATTACTTCGACCCAGACCTTAGGTCTGGACGAAGTATTGAATTTGGTCACTTCGGGCATAAAAATTACCCTATAGTTTTTTATCAAATGTCGACGTTTCAGACCCTAAGGAGCACAAATCAACAATAAAAAAATTTGTGTCCGTAATCTTGTACGTACGTACGTCCGTACGTCCCGTTTTTTTTGTCTCGCGATAACTCGCGAACGAATAAGCGTAATGACATAATTTTTTTTTAAACTACGTGTCTTGGCATAACTTAGATCTGATTAGATTTTGGGGCAGATCCATCCGTCCATTACTAAAAAAAATTAGCCCCAATTATGTTTCTTCGTAGTTTTTTGCATTTATTTAGAAAAATACAAATTTTATTTAAAAATGTTTCAAACAAAAAAGATAGAGCATTAAATTCTCTACAAAAAAGGTTATGCATTTTCTTTCTAAAGTAAACGATAATACCATAAAAACCGGTTTAAAATGTTTATGACTATTGTCTGAAAAAGTATTAAATTTGGTCACCTCGGCAAAAAATTACCCGATAGTTTTTCATCAAATTTCGATCTTTTGACCCCCTACCCCCCAGGGGTAGTCTTCGCCAGCCCCTCGGGCGCGGTGATCACCAATGGGCGCATACGTTCTTTTACGCCCTTGATACGAAACTAACTATTTCGATATATCTAAAAGATATCCGTCAGAGATCTTTTTAAAACTTTCAAGATGTGACGATATACAACCGTGTAATATGTACCGAGTGCGAATAACTTATTAGCTGTCAATAAGGTAGCGATAATTGCATGATAAGGCGTTTACCCGAAAGAATGCGCGACCAGGTAAAAGATAAGAAGAAGAAGGACGGCAGAGAAGGGAGACACTCGTTCGGCGAACGCTCTTAAGGAAGGACGCTTCCAAATGAGCAACGACGGTAATTCACTCACGAATCTAAAATCGCGCATAAAATGTACGTTGAAAAGTGCCAATCCGAAGGAGCCAACACCATTATCCATCAATTGATTTGGAAGGACCGAGATTAAGGAATTTTGGCGAAACCACCGCTTTGTCTTAGCAAAGCGGATTGGCATTCGAGCGTTCCGTTACCAGCCTTTCGAAAGGAGCACGTTTTTTCGTCCCCATTTTGGTTCACCATCGCTTCTTCATGTAAGAAGAGAAATTCTGCTGGTTGGAAATCAAGAAAGGTACTTTGTCTCTTCCATTTCTATCATCATCGGAAACGGAGTCAGGTTTCGGTTGTGCTGGACGCCATTTTGTTCAACGCGCAGACACGTGGATTCGTGAGTGATTGCATCATTTTAAATAATGCTGTGTTGTTAATGAGCAATGAGTCGAACAATTTTTAATAAATAGATCTATATATATATATATTCAAAACTAAAGAAATATGAAGACTCTGTTCATCTAAAATATCATTGACAATGTTTGAAGCCTTGAAAGAAAAATACAGTCAGTCGCCGCTAATTAGAAGAATTCGTTTCTGCCGTTTAAATTGAATCAAGATAGAATTTGATTATTATATTAATATTAATGTAAATGCGATTTCAATATTATCATTTTGCGTTGCTTAATTTGCAAATTGGTAAATTTTAAGATGTGTGTGAGAATGAAGTATGCAATATGACTTTGCGCAAGTATGACTCTTTTCTTTACGACTATAATAATAAGTTTTTTAAGGCGAAAATAATTTTGTTTTTATGTTCTTTTATTATTTCGATATGTATTTGGTGAAGCAAATAAAATTGCAAATATCATGATAATTATATGTAATATTATTAAATAAAATAAAGTATAGTTTTCTGGCAAATGGCAAGAAATCTGTTACAAATGGCGCTCGAACATAGGACACGATGTTATTAAAATTAAAAATAAACATCGAGATATCTTGAAGAAACAAAAATTTCAAAATTTTAAATTTATAAATTTATTTCAATTTCATTATTTTGAATCTTTATAACAATTTAATTTTTTTTTAAATCGTTTTTTTTCACTTCACGGTAATTCAATGTTTACATAGTTAGCTTTTCATAGTTCAAATTTAGATGTTGTGTATCAAATATACATTGAAGAGACTATTTACAATTTGCTTATATTTGCGATTTATAATTTTGATATGTATATTGTCAGTTTTGTAATAGTTTATAAATTCCCTAAAACAATTTTCAAATTATTGATCTGTTTACAAATTTTCAATTGATGTTGACTAATACGACACTTAGTAATATTATGTTCGTTTGTTGTTATGTTATAAATTCTGTGAACTATATTAACTATTTTTTTTCTATTTGATTATTCCCTATGGATACTGTTGATCTGTTGGGAATAGTTACAAGATCGAAGCGAATACCGATCACAAGCACGGGATTACCTTTAATTAATAGGAGAAATAAACATATTAATATGAATGATCAGGAGAAATCAGTCTTTGAGGCAATGCAGGCGGAGTTGGGGGAAAAAATTAATCAAATGCAAAAAACGCAGGAAGCTTTGTTAAGTGAATTAAATAAATTACGTGAGGAGAATACGCGTTTGCGACGTAATAGTAGTTCCCCTTCTGACCAAACAGCAATTCGGGGAAATCAAATAAATGAAAACAGTGAAACAATTCAAGAAATTTCGACGCGATTAAAATTAAATAATGTGGAAGTAAAAGTGCCAAAATTTTCAGATGAAACTATGTATAATCCGTTGGAATTCATTGACGATCTTGATATTTATTTTAAAGTAACACAGATCCAAAATGATTGCAAACTCATTGTTGTCGCATCGGTACTCGAAGGCCGAGCAAAAATATGGTACGATGCTTGTAAAAATATGATAACTGATTATTACGATTTTTTAGAACAATTCAAAGAGGAATTTTATTCGGTGCCTATACGAGCACAAATTAAAAATGCATGGTGTGCTCGTACATGCGACAGCAATGAATTGAACCTGAAAGCATATTTTTATAAACAGTTGAAAGAATCGCGTTATTTGCGTCCCAAAATGTCGGATTACGAAATCTTGAATGCAATCAATAAACAATTTTCTCCCAAAATTCGCAGAGTCTTGACAACGGTTGATACCACGAATAATTCGGCAATTGCTTTAGCACTTGGGGAACTCGATTCTATTCCGAAACGGCTTTACGAGGAAAATAGAAAACAACACTGAAAGCCCAGTGGCGCTATTTTCGTATGGGCTCTATCGGGCATAAAACGTACGAAGTCGGTAAGACGTTATGCGTAGCACGCGCCCTACCGGAATCGCCGTAAGTTGCACAGGTTTTCGTATCGGGAATGTCCGCACGAAAAAAGAACGAAAGCAGGTCTATACTTGTTCCAATCTCATGCCGGAATCGTATAGGTAGCCCGATAGTAAACAATCCCTACTCTGTCGTTCGAAATTCGTTCCAGTGGCCATCCCATTTTCGCTGTTGTTTGGAACGATTTAGTGTTACCAGTGTTACTTTGTGTTTCTATAACTGGGACGTGACAGCTGACGTGACAACCGAATAAAGTGACGTACGAGATTCTATAGTAAAGTAAGTGTTCATATATTTACTGTTCAATATTAATAATTCCGATTTAACCAATAATTGTAATACTATGCATGTTCGTGAAATGAGTGCGGTACACTGTAAAAAATCTGCAATGAAACAACCAAACATATAACGGTAATTTTACAGCTCATTGTAATTTCCCTACGCTCAATGTAGTAAATTTATGAGTTTGTAAAATTACCGTTATATGTTTGGTTCTTTCATTACTGATTTTTTACAGTGTAGAAAATTCGTGTTGAACCTAAAATTTCAAATTTTATTAACGAGGTGTTACGTACAGACTAGAATTGTTTTTAAATGATACACTTTGTATATTCATTTTTTAAGTAATGGTCTAAATTTGTATTCGTATATAATCCTTATTTTACATTAATGAATTTCGAAAAAGTGGATTTAACTTTTATTTTTTTCCTCAAAAACTGTCAGGTTTACAGAAAAATTCATTGATAGCTTTTTTATTTGTTTTTTCGTATAGAACCAGCCTGCATTTTTTATATTGCCCTATGTCCCTTGATAAAAAAAGTCGAAATTAGACAAAAATCATCGACTACTTGAAATTTCAGAAAAACTAATGCCATTTCGAATCTATTGTACGTAAAGGGCTGAAATTTTCTATAGCACTTCCTTTTAAGCTGTCATGTGTGTTTCATAAATACATTCCTAATGTAAAATAAGGATTATATACGAAAACAAATTTAGACCATTACTTAAAAAATGAATATACAAAGTGTATCATTTAAAAACAATTCTAGTCTGTACGTAACACCTCGCTAATAAAATTTGAAATTTTAGGTTCAACACGAATTTTCTACACTATAAAAAATCAGTAATGAAAGAACCAAACATATAACGGTAATTTTACAAACTCATTATAAATTTACTACATTGAGCGTAGGGAAATTACAATGAGCTGTAAAATTACCGTTATATGTTTGGTTGTTTCATTACAGATTTTGTACAGTGTACCGTACTCATTTCACGAATATGCATAATATTACAATTATTGGTTAAATCGGAGTTATTAATATTGAACAGTAAATATATGAACACTTACTTTACTATACAAACTCGTACGTCACTTTATTCGGTTGTCACGTCAGCTGTCACGTCCCAGTTATAGAAACACAAAGTAACACTGGTAACACTAAATCGTTCCAAACAACAGCGAAAATGGGATGGCCACTGGAACGAATTTCGAACGACAGAGTAGGGATTGTTTACTATCGGGCTACCTATACGATTTCGGCATGAGATTGGAACAAGTATAGACCTGCCTTCGTTCTTTTTTCGTGCGGACATTCCCGATACGAAAACCTGTGCAACTTACAGCGATTCCGGTAGGGCGCGTGCTACGCATAACGTCTTACCGACTTCGTACGTTTTTTACCCGATAGAGCGCATACGAAAATAGCGCCATTGGGCTTTCAGTGAAGTGACTTTTCAAACTAAAGATTTGCCGAATAAAAGTAATTATAATAAAATTCGGAATTTGAGTCGAAATAAACATGTGCAGAGTAATCTAGCAAGATCCAATTCCGGTCATTCACATAGGCATCACCCAGCCCCTATTATTTATAATTACTATATAGATCCCCGCGTTGCGAATTCTAGTACGTCTGTAAGTCCGTTACCCGATTTTAGATTCCCCCCACCAAATTTCAGTTTGCCGCCTAATTCTTGCACGACTCATTCAAGTGTAGCGAACTCGTTTGCAAACAATTTAAACCAGTAACCGGCGCGATGCAAATTGGTCCAGGGTCGGGAGTTTTATGATTTTGTGCAGGACCTAGAAACCGGAATCGACCCGAATGAATCGGATTTGCATGATGCGAATGCTCGCGAAATACAAAAATCTCCGCGTATTCGTATTACAATTGGTCGAAGGACAATTTTAGCCCTTTTAGATACCGGCAGCCAAATAACATGCATTTCCGAAGAATTTTATCGGTCGATTCGCGATTGGTAGAATTAGAAGAATTGCCAGTTAGTAAATTATGCGTATCTGGAGCTATTGGTAGAAAAGCGATTAAAATAAAAATCCAAATTATGACTAGGGTTACGATTGACAATTGTAATATTGATTCATATTTTTTAGTAGTTCCACACTTAACTGAAGAAATAATATAGGGTAACGATTGGCTCCACTTGAATAAGGTCATTTTGGACTATCGGGCAGGGGACATTTTTATAGGCGAAAACCGACTAAATGACTCCGAGGTGGTTATTCCGAAAAATAGTATTGTTGAACAAAATAATATAAATGCTCAATATATATATTCGATGAAAAGCCAAAATAATTGTGCATTGGGCGTACCTCGTGCTTTTCCTAAAGACGGATCATCGAAACGTTTGTTGTCTGACAAGGATGATGTAATAACATTATCTAATATTTTTAATGAATATAATAATGATAGAGATAATAATTTAAGTAATGATAATGAATTATTATTCGGTTTCGATAGCAATCCGATTGTTAGTTGTAATGATAATTTAGATACATGGCCATTAAATTTTTATGAAGCTAGTACTAGTAATATTTCCAATAATTGTATGGTGGGTGAAATGATAGATACCACTGATAACGATAGTAATAATCCTGCGGTAGATGAAATTATATATGACACCGATAATAATAGTGATGATAATGTTATAATTTTAAATAATGTTTCGTTGATTGACGGCAATGGGTCCGGACCATCTGTTGTTAATTCAAATAAGTCAACGTTCATTTACTGCGGAGAGGCACGATTTAAAAACGTCCCGATGATTCGTATGGAAAAAGCGGATGGCTGTCATGATGATAATTTAACAAAACAAAAATTATGTAATGTTAATTTAAATAATGTTAATGATAATGTTTTAAAAAATGAATTTCTGGAAAAAGCACGCTGTATTGCTTATTCTGAACAGTCACTTAATAAGGCGCAACAAGAGTCGTTATTTAATTTATTAATAAAATATGAATCCTTGTTTATCGATAAAGCTGGTTCAGTAATTGAATATGAACACGAAATTAAACTAACAGTTGATAAACCTTATATTAAGAAATCATATCCGGTGCACAGTGCTTTGAGAGAATCTGTTGATGTTGCTATTGCTGACATGTTATCGGCAGGAATAATAGAGAGAGCCATCAGCCCCTATTGTAATCCTTTGCGTGTTGTTCGGAAGAAAGATGGTAAAGTGAGGATTTGTATTGATGCCAGGCATCTAAATAGTGTCATAGAAGGTGATAATGAGGCGCCTCCTTTCATTGAGCATATAATGCAGCAGTTTCATGGCACTAGATGCTTCACATCAACCGACCTCACTCACGGGTACTGGCAAATCAATTTGCATAAGGATTCTCGAAAATTCACGGCATTTTTGCATGGAGGGGTCCTCTATCATTTCTGCCGAATCCCCTTCGGGATAAATCTAAAACAACGGAGCTGGATTCATTAGAGCTTTGGGAATAGCTTTGGGCACGGATTTTGATTCGTTTCTGACTAAGTTTATTAACGATTTAGTTATAGCCTCGAAATCATTCGAGGAACATATAGTACATCTAGATATGTTGTTTGAAAGGCTCTTGAAATATAATTTCACCTTAAATCTAAATAAGTCGTTATTTGTGAAAAATTCCATTCCATTTCTTGGATTCATTTTGGACACAAAAGGGATTCGACCTGACCCCGGCAAAATTGACGTAATTCGCCAGTTTGAGGAAGCAAAATCGCGTAAGCACTTACAGCAGTTCCTTGGTCTGTGCAATTACTACAGACAATTTAGTATCTGTCATGCAAAATATATAGATCCATTTCGATTGTTATTGGGTAAGGATTCCTCTTGGGTATGGACTGATCAACATTCTGGTGCGTTCGCCGAATTGAAGGAAAATTTTTCCAAAACGATAATGTTGAAACATGTCCTGCCTGATAGGGAATTCAAACTTCAGACAGATGCGTGTGATAGAGGTATTTGTGGAATTCTGTACCAAATTAATGACTCAGGTGAACACAATATAATCACAATTGTAAGTAGATGCCTAACTAAGGCCGAATTAAATTATTGTAAAACCGAGAAGGAGCTGTTGGCGATCGTTTATGCGATAAATAAATGTAGAGTGTATCTTATAGGTAATAAGTTTGAGATCATAACCGATCATAAGAGTCTGAAATTCCTAAACTGTAGTGTATTTCGTAATTCCCGATTAATGAAGTGGGGGCTACTTCTCCAACAATATGATTTTACTATTAATCATTGTAAGGGGAAGGATAATTATGCGGCCGACTTCTTTAGCCGGAATCCAAGTCTTCGGTTTGAGGAGGTTTAGGATCATGATCGGTTAATCGTCTCGAACTTGAACTCTGTGTTTATGGATATTTATGGAAATTGTGACAATAACCCCAATATTTAAAACTAAAGAAATATGAAGACTCTTTTCATCTAAAATATCATTGACAATGTTTGAAGCCTTGAAAGAAAAATACAGTCAGTCGCCGCTAATTAGAAGAATTCGTTTCTGCCGTTTAAATTGAATCAAGATAGAATTTGATTATTATATTAATATTAATGTAAATGCGATTTTAATATTATTATTTTGCGTTGTATAATTTGCAAATTGGTAAATTTTAAGATGTGTGTGAGAATGAAGTATGCAATATGACTTTGCGCAAGTATGACTCTTTTCTTTACGACTATAAAATAAGTTTTTTAAGGCGAAAATAATTTTGTTTTTATGTTCTTTTATTATTTCGATATGCATTTGATGAAGCAAATAAAATTGCAAATATCATGATAATTATATGTAATATAAATTGAGTAACGATGTATGAAGTATTGTTGATCAATATAAACAGTGACAGAGGATTAATATAATGTTTTCTTTCTCATTAGTCGCAATTGATTATCCTTTTAATTTCCTATAAGAAAAAATATATTTTCATAAATTTTGATTATTAAATAAAATAAAGTATAGTTTTCTGGCAAATGGCAAGAAATCTGTTACAAAGATATCTCTGACGAATTATATATATATATTGTATTGTAGGGAATTCGTATTTTATACATGTAATTCAAACTAACTTCGAATTCCCTCGTTCCCTTGTCCTCACGCACTTCAATTGTCGGTCGTTCTAAAATGTCAGTTAGTCTAAACCTAACCATCGCGTCGCGTCCTTTAATAAAAACTAACTATTTAAGATTATTAATGTTCAATTTATTACAAATGGTGTCAGAAGTGGTCGTCCACTTCCCACTCGCGCGGTATGATTTTTTAAAAAGTATAGAATTTTCGAAACGCGATGCGCGTGACGTCCAAATATTTTCGCGCTACGGATTTCGTCCTTGGCATCGATTAATGGATCGTCGGGAATTTTCCGAGGCACAGATATTTGCGCCGAAAATCGACGACGGGAAAATACATCAGAGGGTCGACTACGTTCAGTATGTGGTGAACCACCTGCTATTGCTTCTCTTCGAAATAACAAGTCGTGATATTTATTTTTTATCTCTATTCCTAACCTTCCAACTCTAAAAGATTTCCCTATTTCCAAAAAAAAAAATTTCGAGTTTGTCTCTTAAATTTTACGCATTTCTAAGATTAATAATTTTTCTTTTCATTATTTACATAATAAAGGTATGTCGTTACAAATTTTGTATACTTTTAATTACGTCCGTATGGTGGTTGACCACATTTTCGAGAGGTTCAGGATCTATATTCCAAAAAGATTTTTATATACTAGTTACTTTTTTAGCAACTTTGGCTGTTATGCCTGAAGGGTTAGCTAACATTTTTTTATAATTTATATTCAGTATGTATGACACAAAGGTTGATGGATTTTTGTTTGCAGCAACCTTGGCCGATGTGCCTGGAGGGTTGGCTGTCATATTTTTTACCAACCGGAAGAATGATTTAGATTGAATGATGAGATTTTCCTTTTTTTTTTAGCAACCTTGGTCGATGTACCTGGAGGGTTGGCTAAAATTTTTTTGACATAACCTACAAATTGATTGATAGTTTCTTTGGATATGTTGATCCTGAATAATTTTATTACATTAATTTTTATATGTTTATTTTCAGGAATTTTTAACGACATATTCCTGAATAATTTTATATATAATTTCTAACAATTTAGAATTTTTTAAAACTGAATAATTAAGTATTAGGTTATCCTAAAGGGTTTATAAAACCTTGGATATCTACGAGGAGTCCAAAATAAATTCTTTTTGCTATAATATTCTTCACTGTTTCTTTTCTAACGAAATAAATTAAAAAGAAAGCTCCTATTCTTGTGCGTACTTCTTTTTGTTTTTTAGCTTCTTCACCTACGGTTGTTGCGAGGGCATACGAAGGATTTCCATTTCTATGATAGTCCGGCTCAACCTCCGAACAATTTTTGTTTAACGTATAATTTCTAATATTAAAATCAAAATTTTAGTGTGTAACCGTCGCCCAAGTTGTTTACGAACCATCGGGTTTTCTTGGGTATTTTCTTTTTTTATTTTTGACGGAAGGTTGGAAAGATGGTGAGATTTGACTACATTGAGATTAATGTAAAATCTCAACTAGTCAAACCTCGTTTCCAACAGATAGGATTTCAATTTCTTTTGCTATAATTACCGGGACGGCAATTCTTTTCGACAGGGGGTAATGTAGGGAATTCGTATTTTATACATGTAATTCAAACTAACTTCGAATTTCCTCGTTCCCTTGTCCTCACGCACTTCAATTGTCGGTCGTTCTAAATTGCCAGTTAGTCTAAACCTAACCATCGCGTCGCATCCTTTAATAAAAACTAACTATTTAAGATTATTAATGTTCAATAATCCCACTTCTGACACCAATTGAACTAATTAACGAAATTTATTTGATTTTTATTGGGCGTGTTTCCTTTTCTATGGTTATGCATAGATTGACTTGACAGTTTCAAAACCCGACAAATGACATACGTGTAGACAAGAGAATGAAGGAACATGAACATATGAATATAAATATTAATTAAAGTATAAAAATAAAAGTTCCTTACATTACCCCCGTCTGAAAAGAATTGTCGACCACCACAGTATATATGTAAGATCATGATGATACAGACAGTATTTATTAAAACACAGTAACCATGTAATATGCATCGAATTGTATATTACAATACAAGTGCATGAACTAAGTGTTTTGCAACTTTTATGTATTAATACTTCGGCTGGCCTGTTGTCGGGGTCGAAGTTTTGAAAATGCTCATTTTCAATTTTCATACATGTAAGAAACACTATATTGTTGTAACATATCTGTCGAAGCCACTTGGACCTAAATATGATTGGACCCCCAAATATCAATATAATTTTATAATATAATTAAAAGCTGTTAGTAAACAAACGAGTATTAAGGAATAGCCGACTCTCCACTGGGTCGAAGTTTCTGAGCGAGCGAAGCGAGCGAAGCACCACGCCAACACTAGTTTCAAATTTAAATTTGATTGTTTAAACCATAAGCAGGATGAAATGGCCTATATTTTTTTCCTTTGAAAACAATTTACAGGGTTTTTACGTTTCTTAATAAATAAGAAAAACCATGTTTTTGAAAAGTAACAATTTTCGATATTTTGTCACTTCAACGTGTGGTAACTTGCTCAATTTTTGAAATTTCGGAATAATACAAAATGGAGGTTGCAGGGTAGATAGTTCCGAAAATAAATAAAGAAACACAAAGTTAATATGTTTATAAACAAAAAAGATATCTATATTTTCCAAGAAAATGTAAATTAGACAAAAATTTGTTGATGTATAAAGTTTACGGCGCGGATGAAATAATTTTGAATTTGAGTGTTCTCGTTTTCGTGCGTTGTTGTCGTGTCATTGTTTACACCAACAAGTATATGTACTTCTTACGGGAAGAGTGTCTTGCAATATAATTATTAAGTATACAAATCAAAAATCGTGTTTTAGAAATATCTATAAAGATATCGACATAAATAAAATATAACCATTCAATTCAAATAGATATTGAAGTGTTTCGGAAAATTTTGATTATAAATATTATGCAATCTAAAAGAAATGAAAATGGTGGATTCAATATGACGGAATATTTTTACATATTTTACCGCTTGGATCTGACAATATTCACTCGGGGGTTAACGGGGTCTCTGGTTACGAATGTAACATAAAAATTGGAAAATTCAAAATAGCGGATCCATTATGGCGGAATTTTTTACACGGAAAAAAATAATGCAGTGAAAATTCCTGAACTTGTTCGGATGTTAAGGATTTGAGAAAAATTCGCCGAATATCTCACGATTATCGGTAAATATGTTCGAAATGTTTCTGAGTAATTCCTGAACTGAAAATATGTTTCACAGTTTGGTTCGGAAATACGCTGAAAGTAAATATTACAGATGATTTCACAAAAATTAAGAAACAGTTCAATATCTATGTCATTAGTATTTCAGAAAATGTACATCTAACATGAAATAGTTTTTATTATATTACGATTGTGAGAAGTTGTGCATCCAGTTTATGAAAATTCCCGAACTTTTGTGTACTTCTCTACCTATATGTATATATATTATATGCGCAAATACCGATACGCCAGACCATGTACATATGTATACACAACGAGCGAACCAACCCCGCCGTTCTGCGCAGGCGATGTATTCGCACATGGCGGCCAGGGAATGAAAACAAAACAATATATATATATATATATATATATATATATATATATATATATATATATATATATATATATATATTAGGGTGGGACGATAATGGCAAATTTTCGAAAATCGACAACGCCTAGTGCGGAACATTTGCAGGAGCACAATTGAAATGCACCTGAATTTTTTCAGATTTTTCAAATGCTATTTTCCGATCGCGCAATGACCTTGAAATTTAACGTTATTTTTAAATGGAAAAAAAAATTTCTTTTTTTTTTGTATAACTTTTTTGAAAAAAAATGTTAATCATTTCTAAATCAACATGATTTTTCTTAACACTATTCCTCGAGAAATGGCCCATCTCTAATACCAAAAGAAAATTTTTCGACAGAGTTATTACGTACTGAATATCAGGCAATTTTTACTCAAAAATGAAAAATTTGAAAATTGTCCTCTTCATGTCACAGCAACTTTGTTCAAGCACATCTTAAAATTTTCGCCCAAGAAATTTTGGACAGAAGAAGGCTTTCCACGTAAAATGCCCCCTCATTGATTACAGTATTATGAAGTGAATCTGAAGCCCAAAACTTTAAATACAGAATTCTGTATTTAATAATTTAATAAATATTAATTTTAATAATATTTAATAAATAAATAAAAAAATTTTAATAATATTTAATTAAAAAATAATTTCTAGAAGTTATTTGCAAGAAAAATTACATAAGCTAACAATCTTTTTGAATTATCGTCTACAATTTTTACGGACCAAATCATACGGCTTCTACAAAAAACGAAATTTTTTTTGTTCACTGACAGCACATTGAATATCGCACATGTTTATTAGAATTCTTAAAAAATCCATATTTTCTTAACTATCGATCCCTCGGATATATTTCAGTATTCGGAAACAAAACTATTGTCGAAAAAAAAATATTCGTTTATGTACAAATTCTTTTGAAAATTGTATTTGGCATATATATTTTATTTATACCGTAGGAAAGTTTAAAACCTATCAAATATTCATCCACGTTCATTTGTTTCCGACATATCTATTTCATTATTGACATGTATTAATATCTTCTTGATTTAGTGACATATCTTTTTCGTTTTTAACCAATATCGCTTTGCATTCGTGAAAGATAAATATTACTGCTCGTAATTGAATTTATATCGTTACTATTACAGATATTTCACTAACATTTTTGAAAACGTTTATCAAATAACGGTGTACAGTAGAGCCCCGGTATATTTGCCCCCGGTATATTTGCGTCCCAGCATATTTGCCCGCTTTCGCCCCGTTATATTTGCCTGTGGTCGCTTTCCTTTTCCTCCACCATGCGGGCTGCCGTCTCAGTAAGGGCGTGTCTACGTCTGCTCAGGGCGAATCCGCGGCCGCCGCGGTTAAATTCGACGCCGCCGCGGTCTTTCCACGAGCCAATGAAAGCGAAGCTCGTCACGTGACTGACTGGTGTGGGAGAAGCGACGCTCCCCTGCGTTTGGTAAATAGAACGAGGCGCGAGGGGAAAGCGACGAACCGATCGGGCAAATATATCGAGGCTCTACTGTATTCAGCATAAAGTTATTCACAAAATGATTCATTACATAAACTGTCATAGTTTATGATTGCATTAAATACATTTTCAAAGGGTCAATAAATAGAAATCCATATTTTCTACGAAAGCGAAAAAGAGTCGAGAGATTCAATGACGGCAACATTAAGCAGCACATTTAACTTAGATCTGCGATGTAATTACTATCATTGCCGCTAGATCGCCACGGCTATGACTGCGGCTCTACCGTTATCGTTGTAGAAATTGATTTCCCTGTGTACATTAAAAGGTCGCTGGAACTGATATCTATAACTTATAACGTGAAATATTATTTGAAGTTTCGTTATTTACTTGCTTTGCGTGTACTGTGTTTTATATACAGCACTGCTATAGTATATTCCCTCAGCCAACAAAATTTTGCACAAATGTGATTTACTGTGAGACCGCTTTATCTTATCTTCCTTATTTCCTTGTAATATATATCAATTCCATTGTCATGGATGCTGGAAGGGTACAATTGCGAAAACCTTGTTCTTCTATAGTAACCCGCTCATCAGACTTTACTTGCCCTTTATTTGGGTCACCGAAAGAATTCAACTCCAACTTTTTACCAACGTATGCTGATGTCCTTCAATGTTGTTTTCATGTGCGATATGAAATGGCAATGGAGTCAAATGCACCTTCCAAAAAAGTAAGCTTCTCTGACATTGCAGAAAATGTTGCTAATCAGTTGAAGACTTTATACCTGAAAGCTTCGATTCCTACATTATCTCTACAAAGAATTGTCAAAATGATAAAGACATTTCATGATACGGATTAAACTAAAAGAAAATCATTTTATAGAGACAAAGAAAAGGCTCACCTGAAAAGAAACTACAACGATTTTATGGAAGATGCAAAACAAAAACTCTTCGATGTGGCAGCTTGCAAATGTGTCATGACGATTAACTGTTCCTGTGATATGTCATCGGAAAGATGCGTTTGTCCGATTACCATGTACTGCCATTGTGATAAAGAGAAGAAAATTCCTTCGATTCAGAGAAAGTTTTTATATGATCAAAGAACATCCAGAATTGAGATGATGAGAACCGAAAGTGAGGAATTGGATAAAAGAAGAGAAAGAAAACGTGGATTTGAAGACTCTTCGCACGCTTCACGTGAAGTTATAGATCCCTCAGGGCATGAAGTTTGTGTTTCTTGCGATGAAGAAATTTTTGATGACAAATCTGAATCACTAATATGCAATACACTCGAGTCCTTAAGTAAAGATTATAAAGTTACCGACTATACTGCAGCGACCACATCGGTTACAGTCCAATTACCTTGTACCTCACAAATGAGACTTCATTTACCACGAGCAGCTGCTACTAGCGACAGATATAGAGTATCAGATCTTGCAACTTCTGCTTTAGTTTCTAGTGTTCTAAGCGACCTTGGGATCGTAAATGAAAACAACAAAACACTTATTGTTGATAAAAATAAAATACACCGTGAGAAACAAAAGTTAAGAGATGAAACTACTTATGCAAGAAATTGGCGATAAGCGAATTCGGAAAGTGTTTAAAGAAGAACATTACTCTCTTATTGGTGAACCGAATTCTACTTACATAGGTCACCTTGTTCCTACCGTAGGCAGTCGAAAAGGCATTGCACAAAGTATCATATCTTATCTTAATGACAATTCCATCGATCATTCAATCTTAAACGTTATTGGTGCAGACGGGACAGTCGTTAATACAGGATGGAAATCTTGAGCAATACGCAACATAGAGCTCATTCTCAATAGACCATTGTAATGGAGTATTTGCCTTTTGCACTTCAACGAATTACCTTTAAGACATTTGTTCGAACGCCTTGATGGTAAAACTGATGGTCCCAAATCCTACAATGGAGATATAGGTAAGAAACTTCAGAAATGTGAAAACTTACTTATAGTAAACTTTCAGTGTATTGAGTGTATACTTCCTGAAATTAATTCTAGCAACCTCAGTACTGATCAGAAGTATCTGTATTACATTTGCCAATGCATTCATTCAGGTGTTTGTTCGCCTAATGTTGCCAATCATGATCCTGGACCTTTATCACATGCTAGGTGGTTGACCACCGCAAATAGAATTTTAAGATTATATGTTTCATCAAGCGAACCCGCCGCAAGTTTAATTCAGATTATAATATATATATTGAAAGTCTACTCACCATTCTGGTTTGCAGTTAAGTCGAAATCTTCAATAGTCGATGGTCCAAGGCATGTATTTGAAATTATTAAATCCTCACGATACTTGCCAAATAGTTTGAAAGCAGTAGTTGATCCCGTTATCCAAAGAAATGCATTTTTTGCACATCCGGAAAATCTCTTACTTTCAATGATAATGGATGAAAGAGATTGCATTAGAGAACTTGGTTTAGAGAAAATTTTAAAAGCACAAAAAGAAAATAGTAAAAATGATACTCCACGTGTCTTCCAAATTCCACACATTAACTTTTATGCGACCGATTATACTGTTCTGATCGACTGGGAATCTGTCACAGTTACACCCCCTCCTCTGTTGGCAAAGTTCACTCCAGATATTCTTAAAGATGTAGTGAACCAAAAACAATCTGTTGGCTTCGATAAATTACCATGTCATACGCAAGCTGTAGAACGCTGCCTGAAGTTAGTTACCGAAGCTGCAGGCAAAGTGTGTGGAGCCTAAAACAGGGATGGATACATAAGAAGTACACTTCTGTCCCGTTCTCAATTGCCCGTGTTTGAAACGAAACATCAATTTCAGACATGAAAATTCCAGGAGAACTTGCTCGTCTTGCGAATGGTTGGTTGGATGGGTAGGGCGGCGGTGGAACTCAACGTGCAGCTACCTTCCCGAGGGGAGTTCTGAGTAGTTATCACATTTTTAATTACCTACGAGTGATAACTAGCGAAGAGCTACATTTTTTTCAAATTTTGACACACATTGAACACCAAAAATGTCGAGGTCATTCTCCTTCCTCTTCTGTAGGACAGATTAAGTTTGCGCATACTAATGTCCCTGTGAAGGTTAGGTTAGGTTGGATTCGATTGTTGTAGGATAACCTACTCTGCTGTGTGCAGGGCAGTAAGCGTTAGATCTATTAAGATCAGTCTCAATTGTCTGTAGAACAGAGTACCTGAACAGTAACCTGAAGGGAAATAGAAATAGAAAACAGAAAGAAAACCGCAAATCCATGTCTAGATTGCAATTTCTACAAGAATTTGTACATAAACGAGTCCTATTTTTCAACGATACTTTTATTTCCGAATACTGAGATACATCCAAGAGACAAATGTACAATATATTTGTGGACAGGGATCGATAGCTAAGAAAATATGGATTTTTTAAAATTCTAATAAAATCTCGATTCAAATCGTACTTGAATACGATCGAAAAGAGGTGGAAAATACGATGCTATACTGTACAAGGTCGTATGATTTTCTCCGTAAAAGTTGTAGATGATAATTCAGAAAGGTTGTTATCTTATGTAATTTTTCTTGAAAATAACTTCTGTATTTAAAGTTTTGTGCTTCACATTCACTTCATAATATTGTAATCAATGAGGGGGCATTTTACGTGGAAAGCCTTCATCTATCCAAAATTTCTTGGTTGAAAATTTTAAGACGTGCTTGAACAAAGTTACTGTGGCATGAAGAGGACAATTTTCAAATTCTTCATTTTTGAGAAAAAATTGACTGATATTCAGTACGCAATAGCTCTGTCGAAAAATTTTCTTTTGGTATTAGAGATATGCCATTTCTCGAGGAATAGTGTTAAGAAAAATCATGTTGATTTAGAAATGATTAACATTTTTTTCAAAAAAGTTATACGAAAAAAATTGAAAAACAAAATTTTTTCCATTTAAAAATAACGTCATTGCGCGATCGGAAAATAGCATTTGAAAAATCGGAAAAAATTCAGGTGAATTTCAATTGTGCTCCTGCAAATGATCCGCACTAGGCGTTGTCGATTTTCGAAAATTCGCCTTTTTCGTCCCACCCTATTATATATTCGATTATTATGCTTCGATATGTTTCTTCTAACACATGTAAAGAATGGAGAATATGCCGGTAGGAAAGTTATTTTTCGAAAAAAATTTTGACTTTTATCAAATTTTATTTACCTTAATTTACATTAATAGGAATTTGATGGCAGTCATAATACAGACGAGCTTGTAGAAGATGCTATTGAAGTACATTGCCATAATGCTGAAGTGAATGTGGTAAAAACAAAAAAAATTTATTTAAATGTTTAAAACAAAATAAAACGCCAAACTTATTAATAGTAGTAGTAAAACTGCAAACTACATAATAAACAATCCTTTCAGTTCAATCCCAGCTTACGTACGGTCATGTTCATGTGCGAAAATGTTACGAAATATACAAAATGTTTTGTATACTGTTTGTATATTTCGTTAACTTTTCGTTGACGAAGTTGACAGTGTGTTAGCTGGGATGAGACAATTTTTATTTAGAGCAATTTTCACTGGCCGTACTAGTGGAAATAGTGTAAAATGCTATTATACTGCTGTGTGTCTTAGAAAAGGTCGTATCTATATTTCTACGATTTTCACTTATTCGTGAAATACAGTTTTTAGTCATAACAGTAATGTTGTATTTTTAAAAATGATTTTTGACGGCTATCCATTTAGCACGATTCTCAGTGGATTGTTAACTAACGGGTTTCATATTCTTTGGGACATCATATATATATTCATTACACTTTCTAATACAGAGCCTGAATTTTGAAAAATTAATTAAATAATTTTTAATTTAAGTATCTTTGTGAAATTTCTATATTATTGACTGAGCCGTACGGAATCCATTGTATGAAACATATAAAGAACGTTATTTGTGAATAACTACATTCAAATATTCGCGGGCATTCACTTACACAGATATTCACAGATGGCGCGTTTCTCGCCAGCGCGCGAAACTGATAGATTATGTATAAATACAACTTCTGACTCAGTCTACTAATGAGTAAATATGTTAGCGTTCCGTTAATACCGTTTGCGTGCGTGCGTATATTAACTGTTATCTAGTTTAATATTATTGTGGAGGTCTGCGTTGTAATTCGTTTAGCGATGTATTTCTATATGTATGGGCCTTGTGTATAAAATATTAGAAAAGTTTGTTCTTGAATTAGTAAATGGTGGTTAAAAGACATACATACGAAAACCAAATTTTTTCCCTTAAACTAGTCGGATTATTTAATTATATTAGCTTCGAATCGAAAATGATCTTAGTTAAAAGATCTTAGATATAATTCGAGCATAGTACTTCACAGTTCGGGAACTCCTCATGAATTAATTTGACTTCTTCATGAAAAAGGGTCTAGAATATTTCTAACGAGACAGTTCCTAATCTTCTTTCGAGCTTACTGAAATCCTCAACATCCGAACGAGTTCGGGAATTTTCACTGGATTATTATTTTCCGTGTATATTTTTGTTATCTACTTTCAGCTGAAAATGTCCACTCGAGGTGGTTTGGGATCTAAGATTACATTATATGATATCAGAGATGTGAAATTCAAACTAGTGGATTCAACGTGGCGATCAATATTTTTCGTGACGAAAAAAAGTAATATAATAATCAAAGTAAATCAAATATGAAATTATTCATAATTGCTTATATTCCGTAATCTATTTTTGAAGTTTGGTATTGCGGATACCGACAAAACGACCACAGAATGAAATTTTTATAAAAGTAATTCCTGTAATTCTTCATACAGTAGAGTCCCAGTATAATTGCAGTCCAGTTATGTTTGACCGTCACCGCTCTATTTTTTCCCCCACTTTGCAGACTGCGGCCTCAGGAAGGGCCTGCTGTGACGTGCATAGTGCGATTGAGAAGAGTGGGAGAAGCGGCGCTCCCCTTCTTTTGTCAAATATAAAGGGACGGGAGGAAAAGGCGACAAACCCAGCGGGCAAATATACCGAGACTACTGTATTTCGAATTTTGTTCATGTATCTATATGAAGTTTTTGCATTCGTTTCGTCTTTGCCATTGTCTCCAATGTTACCCGATTCTCACCAGGAAGAGGCAGACCGTGTCAGAGAATAATGTTGAATTGTATACGACATATCCTCTGTCACTCTATCAGCTACAATTATCGTTGTCTTTCGATGACCTAGGGTTGAAAGTGATGAAACTAAGAATGCCAATAAATAGATCAAAATCATTCTATTTCAGGTTAAACACGTTTCCTTTAGTAGTATCGATAATGTACTGTTACGTTTCCTTACAAAAACAAATATTCAAATAGTTCGACTGACGAGTATGCTAATACCTTTTTCCGTCGATGATAATTCATTCTGAAGAAAAGAAACTGTATAATATTTTACTAAAAGCCCGGGCGGACATATTCAGCTGAAAGCAGTTACAAAAATTTAAAAATTCCGCAATGTTGGATCCGCCATTCTGAATTTTCCTATTCTGATATCATATTCGTTATCAGAGACCCCGAAAACCCCAAAGTGAACATTTTCTGCTGAAAACGGTAAAATATATTTTAAAAAATCCGCCATATTCAATACTCCATTTTGAATGTTGTTAATATTGCATAATATTCATAATCATAATTTTCCGAAATCCTTTAATATATGATTTAACAAGTTATCGAACCAAAAGGGAATAAAATAAACCATTCTGTTAATATGAGTAGAACACGTAAGTTACCTATGTTATCGACTTTGAGAGGCTCATATATGCAGGAAAAAAATGTTTACACCAAACTACTACCCTTATATTTTTTAAGTATGAGTATTAATAACACGTTTGTAGCCGTTTGCTGCATTAAAAAAAAAACATTTTTCTGGTTACAATCGGCCGTTTTCTAAACAAAAATGGTATAAAAATCGCGATGTTTTACGCAAATTTGCCAAAAAAAGCAGAAGATGACATTTTTCGCTTTCTTTAATACTTGCATCATCTACAGCACGCCCAAAAGCATCAAGAAAATGTAGTGGCGTAAAAAATTAACAGCGATTTGATTCGAATTTGAGAGCTCGAAATCAGGATTCAATTTTGTGCTTTTCATGTGATAATGGGTTAAAACCGATGAAAGAAGAAAAAATAATTATAAGTTTGCGGTTTCTCTAACTTTTTTGTTCTCAATAGTTAGCGAAATTGCAATATGAAAAGTTGTAGAGCTTGAAAATCCCTAAAGTTTTCATCTGGTGTTTATTTTATTTAAAAAAAAGAGAGGTGATTCTTGTATATTTTTGAAGGCAGAATCCGAATCGGACGTTGAAAATGTCATATATAAAATATAATCACATCAGGAATTATTGTGACATTATAGGGAAAATTGATAAAAGCGGACATTTTTGTCAAGTTTTTGTGACTTACTGAGTTTCCGAAACGATATCGTATAGAGGAGGCAGGGGCTGTACCCTCAGCGGATAATTCCGCTCACTTGAGTTTCGAGAAACCGACTGAGAAAAAAAGTATTGTTTTTCTTCCAAATGGAAGAATTCATAACAAAACATTTATTTTCATGCGATTTTTGAACTTTTTAGTGTTGGAAGTTAATAAAAAATCACGTGACTGATTTATGGCACATTCAACATACGAATTTGCTTGACGAATTTACAACTATTGACAATTTTGAAGACTTAAAAGTTAGAAAAACTATTGAAAGTCTACACACTGAATTTGTTGGACTGAAATTTCAGTCCCAAGGGGTTAAATAGGTAACCTGACTAGACGGAAAATGCTATAAGTCGTATTGGACTAAATTGGCAGTCCAATGGAAGACTAATAATACTTTGAACCCAAGTTGGACTGACGTTCTCATGATATCGCGTACCGCGAAATACGTATCAGCTGACTCCAATCAGTGCCTATTACGTATGCTATATATTGTGCATTATGCATCGCCTTTCGAATTATACCTTAGAATTGTCATTTCTAAATGTAAAGTAGTGCAGTGACGAATAGTATACGGTTGTTTGTGTAACTGAATCTTGTGATTTATTATTATTTTAATTTGACAGTTAACGCAATTCTATAAGATGAATTTGAGGTTATGTTATGTAAATTCCCCTACCGCTCACACTTCAGAAAACCGCGTTTACATAACCGACATTTGAGGTTTTTTTAAAACTTCTTTTTTTACAACAATTATTATGAATAAAACAATGTTCAAAATTTATGATTAATATTTTACTTACATCTGGCAAAAACGATATTTGGCGTTTGTCGATTGTCGATGCGATTTTATATATGCTTTCTGGCCTTATAATTTCTGACGTTTGAAATTAACATGCGAAACCCCGATTCTTACCCCAATTGGATTGAATTCTCAAACCACGCCAGCCATTGGACTGAAATTCTTCATCCCAAACATTGGGACTCGTACTATTTAAATCCATAGGACTTAACTTTCAGTCCTAAGGGATAGGTTGTGTGTTTCAGTTCTATATGGATTAAAAGATTCAGTCCAACAAATTTAGAGCGTAGCTCGTGATACATTTTTCCATTGTTTGGTATGCAGTTTATAATGAAAAGTACATTGGTCAATGAATTATTCGTGATTTTTTAATACCACGTGAAGGCGGGTTGGTCCGTTGGGCAGTGTTGGTTGTACCGCGCGCATTCCAGCGCCCAAAATGACATCTGCGATATGAGGATAGGTAATAGTCAAAACGAAAAATGTGCAAATACGATCTTATTTTGTGTTCAATACAGATAAAGTTATATCAAAATTTACGTGCTATAGTTTTATGTGTACCATTTTGCGTGAGAATTTGGAAAAACGAAGTTATTATCGGAGCGGTATTACCCGCATCGTGGTGCAGTACCGCACAATCCTCGTTTTTTAAATAAATGTCGTAGTTTAACATTTTGAACGTCAGCAACAAATTTTTTTCGTCGTAATATCATAGTGAAGTGTTCAAAGAACCTGTTTCGATAGCTCTTTGATCCTTATATGCATTGCATGTTGAAAAAAATACATTGTTTACTAGTAACCGCTCTTCAGCTTCAAAACACATTTTTGAAAATTGTACGATTTAACCCTTCAAGGCCCACATTTCAAGATATATAAATCCAATACAGTTTTTCACGAACTTTACTGAAATTTGTACAATTTTGTCCGCCGTACTAGATCCGCCATTTTGAATTTCCAGAAATTGGTATGAGATTCGAAATCAGCGACATAAGTAAGTGTAATTAAAACTACGCCTTTAATGCGGAATTCTTCGGAATTTAATTAATCACATAAAAAGTGATATTTTTAAGAAAGCATAAACTTGTTTATAACAAGTATAATTAGTAAATTTCTCGACTGTATGTTTTAAAATTTTCAGTAATTAGTAGCGGTTTAATTCAGTCACCATAATAAATAAGTATTTTTATTCACGTTTCATTCTTTATGCCAAAGTTAGAAATCATCAGTAAGGCAAAACGATGGCACATGCCCTTATAAGTGATTCAGAAAAGATGTTAAAATGTAATAAAATTTATTAATTCAAGTCTGGGATTTAGGCTTACCATAAAAAAAATGTCGAATAAATGAATACAAATATCGTATTGTCAATATTATATTGAACGATTTGAAATCGTCAATGTTAACTTTACGATCCACTGATTGTATAATAAAAAATAGAAAAGCCAAATGAATTAATCCAAAACTAGGTTGACAAAAAATACAGCTATTGTTTACTAATAAATCGAGAATTTAAAAAAAATTTTTTTGGTGGTAAATCTATAATTTGCACCCGGGAACAGCATCGCAGAGTTGACAGAAAAACAAAATATTGCGTTCAAAATGTTTCAGCAACAAAACGGCACTTTTTAAATTTTCAAAATGGCGACCTGTAAATGCCACTCAAATAGATGATTTTGTTTATTATTTTTTTGTTAGCCAACCGACAGAAGTTTCTTAATCGACAATTGCTTCATAACTCCAAATTTATGTTTTATTACAAATATGAGATCACATTTTCGATATTAAAAATTCAGGATCCAATATCTCGGTCGTCATTAAACATTCTTCAAAATGATCACTGAAGGGTTTTGGGCTCTCTCATACAAGCATAAGGTCACATATTCAAGGAATTTCATAAATATGGGGCATTCTTTGTCAACGGGAGACCCCTACCTGTCCAAAAATGGTTTTGACGTAGAGAGCTGTAATACTGGTTAAAATTTCCGGAATTTTGTCTACTTTCAAAAGCCGAGTGGCATATTAATGGATTCAAGATGGTGGATTCAATATGGCGGAAAATGTGAACAAAATTGATGAAATTAATTTTTCTTTCCTATGCCAACAAAATTCATTTTGACATAAAAAGTTGCACAAGGTCTTAAAATACAGCTGCTTATACAAACGCGCCGGAAACGTTGCTTCATATTCTAACAGAATGCCCTTTATTAGCATCGACTAGTGCACAGAACGCCGGGATAATGAACCAACATCTGCAACATTCATCCGATGTATTAAGCTATTTAGTTTGCGCCAACGACGCTCAATCCGCGACACTTTTATACAAATTCACAAAAGCTACTTTCCAGAGAAGATCGTTTCTCCTTGGAGAGTAATTTTGTCCGCGTCGATTCTTCTAGTCCTGTATTACTTGCGTAGCGCTTTTTATTTATTTTTTTGTTTTTCTTTCTCCTTATCATGGTTCTCTGAAAGCTTTCTGTAATTATTTATAAAACTCGGAACTCCTTTTATATGAGTACTGTATACCCTATTTATGAGAAATAAATTACTACTACTACTACTACAGCTGCTTATGTCCACTTTTGAAGACAGAACAGAGACATTAAACAATTAAAGATGGCGGCTCCAATATGGCAGAATATTTTTTTAAACTGCTTAAATTCGCTTAAATTCACTTTGAACTTATTACTCGGGGGTTTTTCCGGTCGCTGAAAATGAATCTGGCATCCAATTTTAAAAATGAACCCGTTTTTTTTATATTCATGCTTGTATCAAGAATAATCTAACAATAAGTAATTATTTCCTGCGTCAGTTTTTAATTATTTTTTATTATATATTTTTTTTAATTATCAGTAATTGTGTAAAATTTTTTTCCTAACAACATTTCTTATTAGACTTTTTTTCGATCTTGTTTTGTCTTACTTTCTCAGAAAAATAATATTGTCTTACCTTTAACCCTTTGAAGCATTGTGGTAACCCAAATTACCACCTTTTCTATTCCCAAATTTTCTGTTTAGATTCAACCCGTAGAAAATCTTTTTTTATTGATAAATGGAACATTCTTGAATGTTAATAAACTAATAATAAACGCTGATTTTGATCTTTTTCCAATATTTAGGCAGTAGCTTTACCAAACAGCCCTTTTAAGGGCTACATGATGTACAAAACCCGATCGTGCAACCTCCCCGCGGTGTACATCGGGTAACGCCAATGCCGACGATACAATTACTTAAGAAATCAAAGTTAATTAATTAATAGTAACATAATATTTGTAATCAGCGACCGGAAAAACCCCCGTATAGCAAGTTTTGAGCAAATTGATTAATTTTTTTAAAAGAACGTCCGCCATATTGTATCCGCCATTTTTAATTTGTAAAATCTGATGGCAGATTCGTTTTCAGCGACCCCAAAAAACCCCGAGTAATAAGTTCTAAGTGAATTTGAGCGAATTTAAGCAGTTTAAAAAAATATTCCGCCATATTGGAGCCGTCATCTTGAATTGTTTAATGTCTCTGTTCTGTCTTCAAAAGTGGACATAAGCAGCTGTATTTTAAGACCTTGTGCAACTTTTTATGTCAAAATGAATTTTGTTGGCATAGGAAAGAAAAATTAATTTCATCAATTTTGTTCACATTTGCCGCCATATTGAATCCATTAATATGCCACTCTGCTTTTGAAAGTAGACAAAATTCCGGAAATTTTAAGCTGTATTACAGCTCTCTACGCCTAAACGATTTTTGGACAGGTAGGGGTCTCCCGTTGACAAAGAATGCCCCATATATATAAATTTCTATCGATTGTCTGGCTAACAAAGAAATAATATACGAAATCAACTATTTGAGTGCCATTTACAAGTCTACATTTTGAAATTACAAAAAGCGTCAGGTACCATTTTAACCATTAATCCCGACGCATGGGTCGTTTTCGTCCCAGAGAAAATTTAAATTGTACTTTATAAATTGGAAAAATCTGTAAGCATTTTTAAACGGCAAGACATATTTGACTTAGGTAGTGAGAGGAAAAGGTTTTTAAATAACTGTCGAAACTAAGGGTTAGCCCTTTGTGTCCGTTTTACAAGTTGCATCCAAATCGCTTGAAAATGTTTACTCTTGTGTTTTCGGTGTCGCTCTCTACAAAAGATATAGCATTGGGTATGTGTTAAAATTTGACGTCATAAATGAAAACATGAAACGAATCGTAGTCTAAACGATAAAATCTCTCACGAATCGTCCAAACATATAAAATTAAAATAGTCAAATTATAAGTCATTAGCATAATAAATAAATTAAAATCATATTAAAATTATAGATTGGAATCGCTGGTGCCGAAATGAAAGTCGTAATATTTTGTCATTGTTCAATTAAAATATATTTACCATTTGAATTTTATAAAATAATTGAACTCGTCATAACAATAAATTATTAAACACACGCATACCAAACATACTCGAGGTCGTCATTGCACATAAAAAATAAGAGTCAAGATTAAAAACTAGTTGTCGAGTCGTCGGTACGTCGTGTGAGTCAATATATATAAAATATTTCCTAATGTCGTCCACGACGGAATAATTTACGCGGTTGAATAAATTAATGACACGGGCACACATTCAATACACACGCACACACATACATTATAGAACATTAATACACATAAATAAGTTAATATATATAATAAATTAACATTTGGTTATATAATATAGTACATTAAACGGACATATTCCTATTATTACTTTTACACGGAACGGAAGAGAAAGAGGCTTACGTGTCTAGTCTTCCTTCTTCGGGGTCATTCCTCTTGTTTGGGTCCTCATCCGTCTCGTGATTTGAATTAGGCTGCTGTCACCTGGTGAACCCGAGTTCGGTGTCGCACTCCCTCGCGACTACGAAGGAGAGGACCAGCAGCCTGGTGTCCTTGACGAACGGAGTACCGTCGTCAATGCTTGTCCTGGTTTTAATTCCATATCCTCGCCGCCTCCATTGGTATATTGGATTTCGGTGCTGGCTGTGAATTTCGTGGGCCCACTTTTCGCTTCGGAGCAGCCAGGTTCTCCGGATGTGCTGAGGAGGCAGCGAGTCGTCCCCAGGAGTCCGTGTAGAAGAGGGTGTCCAAATGAGTAGAGTCCAAATGTAAGAGAGAGCCTTAGGGATACTTACCAGGTCTTATAATACCTCGGTAAGTATCCCTATGTCCAGTCAAGTCGCCGAGTTCCTTTTTTACTAAGAATCGGGACGGGAACTGTCAAACATTTGAATCTAATTTGCTTAATTTGAGTTTGACAGCCCGCCCCTCATTTGAATTTGGAGCGCCTGCGCCCCATTGCGGCGACACATGCGCTCCGAGCTCGGAACTCGGCCCGTTTGTTGCCCACTTTCTATGCTGCGCTGCCAGGGCGCCGTTGCACCTCTTCTGCGCAGGTAGAGGCGCACCAGCGCCAGCGCCATGTGATTGCGTGCGCATGTCCATTGTTGCGCGCTCGGATCCCACGTGGGCTTGGGATCCAAAATGGCCGACCGGCCGGAAAAAGCGCGCATCTCGTCCTTGGTATCCACTTCGTTATTTCGCATTTAAGGAGGTAGTCGCGTGAAACGATTTTTTTACGAAGTCTTTCATTTTTTCACCAAACGTTAATAACGTTGATATCAATACGTGGTTAAAATGTCAGAAAGCCTGTCCGTACGATAATGGAGATAATCGTCCTCAAAGTTTCACTTTTTAACACGTGTTCCCCATACTAAGCCTTTGCCGACATGACATATTAATTATTTACAGAAAAACGGTATTTACCGTTTTTATAAAAAACTAATATGTTGTGTAAAATATATTAAAGAACATTGTAAAAAAAATTGAAGAACCCTAGCGGTACAGTTTTGTAATAATATTAATAAATAGACATTTAATTATGACGTATAAAGCACGTGAACGTAAAATGCGAGGTTGCCGTTTCGAAATTTTGCTGATGTTGGTGTACACAGACACGATTCCTTGAGAAATTAGTGTGTAACAGGCGTCCATCAAGTACACTCTCCCCCACAACGTTCATTACGCGCACTGAAGAAACAAAGTGGCGTCTGTGGATTTATGTGGGGTAGACTTTTGACGGGTACTGTCGCACGACTACCTCCTTAAAGCATGGTCATACAACTATCGTAACGGCCCTCTTTCTCTCCGCCGCTCTTTCTCTTCCGCGCGGTCGGGTTAAACGGCTCGTTACAAACATGACATTTTTAAATTCAGAAAGATTTTTACTATTACAAAAATGATTGAAAAACCAAACAGCTTATGGATTGTAATATGTATCGTAACGGTTTTCGGGGTCGCTGATTACGATTCTGATTATAGAAACTGGACATTCAAAATGGCGGATCCAATATGGCGGACAAATCTTCAAAAATTAATCGTATTTTCCTGACATTTGTTACTCGGGTTTTTTGGAGTCGCTGAGTACGAATTTAATATCAGATTTTTAAATTCAAGATGGAGGGTTCAACATAGTGCACGGATTTACAAACATTTAATGGATTTTCCTGAAACTTCTGATTTGGGGGTTTTCGAGGCCGTTGGACACGAATTAATACATTTCTTTGTCGGATTTATATTTTTCAAAATAAATGGAAAAATACTAAAAAAAATATTATATACGGCAGTTTTTTCAAGATGGCGTCCAAGATATGGACGATCGTTAATTTCTATTATCATAGTCGTAATAAGGAGACCAAAATATGATAAAATTATATATTAGATATACAGTAGAAGCCAGCGTTTCCCCGACAACCCCGTTACATTGAACATCCCTTCCCGTCCGCTTGTCCTCCAGTATTCCGCCATCTTGCCGCATGACGGAAGGATTGCGCATGCGCGAGTGCAACTGCCAGCTGAAAATAACATTACAGTGGGAGTAAGGGGAGGAAGAAAATGTTCAATCTGACGGGGTGAAATCGTTCAATCTAGCGGGGTGTTCAATGTAGCGGGAGTTCAATGTAGAGGGGTTCTACTGTATATTTAAGCTACGGTAGACTTTTAAGTTTTACCAATATTTTGTTTTTTCATTTTTCCAGTTTAAAAAAAAAAACCTTCTTCAAAAGTAATTGGCGCGACGTTTCTCTTATTCTTTCAGACCCTCCAAATGATACGCCATCTGATTGGATGATGTGCCATCAACAGAAAATTTTTGTTGTAGACCAAATATTCCAATTTCCAGAGTGATCCTCATTTAAGACTCTGACTATTACTTAGTGGATTTATTTGACTACATTTTGTACTTTGAGAAAATATAATATCTTGCGAGGCATAAATGTAGCCTGGAAAAGTTTTCAATAATTTGTAATAATCACCAAATCAATTATCAATCATCAAGTGAAATTTTTCGTTTTTCAATTCTGGAACGTAGAAAGTGTCTGTGTTTACTGATTGACTCGATATCGTCCAGATATATTATAGATGAACTTCACTTTATTGTCCTTCGGTTTGTTAGCGCATTCACATTATTAGCGAGATTCCCTTCACGTATTTAGCGTAGGTAAGGTAAGTTCCTCTTCCCTCTTTGGCAATTCCAGTGTCGTGCCTATTGTGATTGTCGATACGGCTGGAAGTTGCGCAAGAAACGATGCTCATTTGCCGGGCAACAAAGTGAGCGGCAAAACCCCGAGTAGGACAATAAAGTGAAGTTCTACGGTATTGAAATGTGCTTAAAGCGAAATATCAACATACATTAAATATACTTTAATAGTGAACATATTTATTTCCTTATATCACCGAAAAGTTAAAAGTTCTGTGGATTTGCCCATATATCAACAGTTTTAACACATGGAATTAGTCAGGTTCGTCTAAAAAATAAAAGAAGCGGTGTATAGATCAAATTTGCGTTTTATTATAAAATTATTTTTTCTTATTATTTAAATCTAATATACAGACGGAATAACTTGCTTTTAAGAATAATAATACTTATTATTACACGCACCTAGTATTATTCGTAGTAATAATAATTATTATTGGGAAACATTTAAATAATAGCACAATAGTTTATTATTGTTACAGTATGTTACTCGTCACTATGCTTTTCGTTGTTGTTTGTTTTTGCGAAATACTTTGCGACATTAGAGGAGATCCGCGGCTTAGCACACTTTGTTGCAGGAGGAGGGGGGTCACGAACCGAGGATGCTGCGAACCGCCTAGTCGAGCACGGCGTCCTTAGAGTCGCCCGCGGCGGACGTCGACGCCGTGGACGGAACGCCGATGCCGGTGACACCACTCGGGTCGGCCACGTTCGCCGGCCTCTTCTTGAGGTTCAAAATGCTATCGATGGCCGCCTGCACCTGGGCAGTAATGACGTCGTGTTCCTTGGGTGGCGTCTCGTTCTCGCCTCCGAAGCCGCTGCCAATGCTCGACGGAAATTGAGCCTGTGCGTACAACGCTAGACCATCCAGGCTCTCAGAGTCCTCCAGGAGGTCGCGCTCCAGGTCCGTCGCTTCGCCGAACGAACCGTTCGCGTCATCCTCTTCCTTGGTCGTCACCATCATCGACTCGCTGGATACGCCCGGGCGACACTCGCCGTTCGCCCGATGCCTTTCAGTTTTCACCGGTTTGTACTTGGCGGCGACGTCCGCGGTCGACGGGTAGACTCCGAGCTCCTTTTGAATCTCGAAGCACTCGTCGTAGTCGGTGCTGCTGCAGCACTTCAGCATGGATTTAGAGTCGGTTTCACCATCAGTAAAATCGTCCTCCAGCTCCATGTTCACCGACGGATTGGTCCAACAACTTCTCCTCTTTCTTCAGTTCTTCTATTGATACAAAAATAATTATTTTATTAGGAAACTATTGTTATTTTTTATTAGTTTAATAATGCGTTTTTTCTATTCAACTTACCGCTCACTTTAGCCTCTTGATCCCGTAATCGATTGAGCGTCATGATTTCGTCGTTTACGAACATTCGATCAATCATCAGTAATTCTGACGTTTTCGTGTCCTTCTGTAATATTAAATGTAAATATTTTTAAATATGTTTTAAAATGTTAACCGTCAAATTTAAGAATGGTTCAAAGATGCTAACCATGCTTTCCATCAAGAGAAGAGATGTGAATTTGTTTATCATTGCCTGGGATTTGGTCAGTAGGTGTTTGGCCGTTTCTTCGAAAATTTCGTCCGCCATTCCGTGATCTTTCTTACTGACTACTGGATCGTTGTAGCAATGATACCTAACCAGTCTCTTACACGCGTCCCGTCTGTTTATGAAAGGGGTGTTGACATCCGGATTGTTAGCGCCATTCTGATCAATTTTCAACTCTTGTTCGATCCTAACGAAAACATTCACAATTTAATAAACAATCGTCGATATTATCAATCTTTAATATTCGAACAAATTTTTAAAAACTTACAAGTCGCTGCGATTGATTTGGCAGACGGGACTCGACGCTCGCCTTTTTACGCCCTGCCGCGGACTTGCCGTCGGTGACGTCACCGGCACGTTCGTCGTCTGCTTTCCAGCACCAGAGGGTCCTGGAGCACTCTGGACTCCTTTGCCAGCCAACTTGGCCGGCGACGTCACCTGACCCGCGGGTGATGAGCCACTCGGCATCGAGGCCTGTTGCTGGATCGGCGAGGATGTACATTTGATCACATTTTGGGGATTGACTGCGACCGCCGATGTTGCTGTAGTTGGCAAAGTATGCGTCTGGATCACGGAAGTTTGATGTTTACTCGCATTCTGTATAACGAAAGTACCGGTCAACGTCGGCGTCGCTACTGCACTTACGATTATCGCCGATTCGGATTCCTAAAAAATTGAATTGTTAATATCAATGCGAACTTATATAACTAAAATATTGGATTAAACATCAAATTATTCCACTTACGCTCACGGTGCTAGGATGCGTTGTACCACGATTCAGCTGACCTGACAAGAACTGTGGTAGATGTTGCGGACTGATCACGTACAGCAGCCCGTTAGCATCAGCGACCAGCAGTAGATCGTTAGGCTTCAGATTGCTCAGAGGACTTAATACTTTCGGCGTGGTCTTCGGCGCAATCTTCCGTAAAGTGGAAGCCGCTTGTTTCTGTTGTTGTTGTTGTTGCTGCTGCATTCTGAGATGGTTATCACCGAAAATGTCGTCATCGGTAAAATCCGACATCCTCAGCAAACTCTCCATATCAAATAGCGGTCGCTCATCAATGATCTCATCAATGATCATGGGCGTATTCTGGACGTTTCCGGTCGCCGCGTCCAATGTCTGAGCCATTTGTGGCTGATGATTTTGCACCATTGTCTGCTGATTAAGAACCGGTTCGCTGTTCCCAGAATTCGCTGCATGAAAGAAAAATAATAACCCGTGTAAACATCAGAAGCTCTTTCCGGATATTTTCAGTCTTTATATCAAATTATTACAGCGACGTCTGGTACGACGAACCACACATTTAAGATTTGCCAGTAAAAACGTCATTTCTCAAAAGTTTGCCAAGTGGAACCGCATATTTCAAGATCTTGTGGTGAAAAACCACATATATTTAAAAAATACGTATATTATAGGTCATCGTGTTTGGAGCATGTAATAACTAGTGTGGTTCCTCGAGTTACATCCAGATTTATCTCATTAAAGTATATCAACAAGTTAGCACAAATATATATTGTTAAATATTTTTTATTCCAACTATACTAACTTGAAGTACACATTTATACACTATATTCTGACGTGCTTTTAGAAGCACGCACAATTACACGTCTAAAAATATTTTCGACCGTTAACGTCCGTTAAACGGACTTTCCCGGGGGGAAACGCCGCGCCAGGTAAGCGGCCTTACTAGGCTGGCTCTATTTGCCCGGGGAGCAAGAGATCGACCCAGAGGGGGTCCCTTCGCCGCCTTCCGCGCCTGAAACTCGCGAAGACCTCAGTGGCGGTTGCCGCACTCCTCCTCGCGCAGCTACGGAATTTTAAGGGGCAAAGAACCGGCGGGACACAAGTCAATTTACTAGGAATAATTATTATTTTTACTTTATTAGAAAAAAGGATATAGTCGGCTCAAGGACCGACACAAAGTATAATGTTGTTTGGCTCAGGGCCGACTTACATTTTGTTGCGGTCGACTTTCCCTGTGCCTCCTTCCGCTCGCTCGTGTGCGGCCTCGCTGCCGCTCCTCCTATTCTTCGGATAGTCCGGGCTCGCACGTACGACGGTCCCCGGTACGGGTCCTCGGGCTCGTGTGGACGACGTTCTCTTGCAACTCTCGTCCGCGTTGTCGCGCGTGCTCCTCTGTTTCCAACGGTATCGACTCGACGGTTGACTGGACTCGACTGTCCTCTCCACTCGACTGACTGTCTGGACTCGACTGCTCCTCACGAGTCCGTAGTCACCGAGCGCCCCGATCGGCGGCGCTTGAGTTGGTTCGGGGCCGTTCTTATAACACGAGACCGTCACGAATACGCACGAAACGGTTCTAACTGGCCGCACCTCCTCGAACGCGAACGTAACAGGTCCGCCGGTGTAACGCCCCGTTACAATATGCATATCTTTGTTATGAATATTAGTATCTGCGTGTTTTCCTATCTAATGACCATATTCACCCAAATATAAAAGTACCTTTTCCTAGCTTTATCACTTTCAAAATTTGGGCTGTTCATGTAGATTTATTCCTAATTTATTGCGTTTCTCCAATCTTAGGCATGACACAGCCTTTTTCCATTGTTTATATACAATATAAATTGCTGTTGAAACAACATTTGTCTCGTTTAATTTTGTTAATACGTTTTTCCGTTTAACCCTGTCACCTTTTTCGCTCCACTCATTCGCAATTTTCGAATAGTAATTGTTTAACGCCAAAATGTTGATGCCATATAGTGCATGGCATTCTCTACTACAATAAAGGCGTATAACAATAATTGTTAAGATTTGTATATTAAATAAAACATGTAAATAAACAAAAGTTTAAATAATAGCGTTTTATTTTCAATAAATGTAATTGTGACTATGCTACCGTAAAACGGGGTTATTTCGTCCAAATTTTCAAGTTTAAAAAAAAACTTCACCTTTTTCACGATGAATTGTACCTCTTTGTACCTCTTTTCACGATGATGTCTACACTATTAGGATCATCTGTAAAATTGCTCTCATCGTAATTAATGATATTCGATGGAGGAATCCTGTTTAGGGAGATTTCTAAATTATCAAAATAGTTGTTGATAATTTTGTCATCAACTTTAGCTTTGCATCTTTTAATGTTTTCGCTTAAACGTAAAGACAAATCGGCACGACGTTTAAAAAATGATGTCACCCAATCTCGACCGGGCTTATTATTTTTGAAGCGAGTTTGACGTTTTAACTGAGTCAAGTACATTTGTACAATGTTGCAGAGGTCATGAGCTGTCAAAGGAACTCCCCAAGACCCATCAGTTTTCAAAGCTTCGACAATTGTCGTTTCTTCGGTAGTCGATAATTCGCAAGGATGGCCATGTTTTTTAAAATGTATATTTTTTAATTTGTCTCTTAGGGTAGAAGATGGAACTTCGTATTCTTCCGCAATTTTTCTGATTTATTTTTCACCTTTTCTACATTTTGCGATTGCATTTTCTAATTGTTCTGTTCAGTACTTGAAGTATGCTTACGAATCCGCCTTCCTTTTATATGTTCGCCCCATAAGCGAAATAACCCTACAAAATTTAAATTTTTTGAAAAAAATGATTTTTTTTCAAAATCCATTCACTTTTTTCAGGTTATTTTTTCTTATTAATCATGTCAGAGACATAAGAAAATAGATTTCTAGGTGCATTTGACATAACATTTATTAAATAAAGTTATATAACCGACTATTGCACACTACTTGTTTAATGTGCAAAACAGACATTTATAAACAATAATTATTTTTATTAAAACTTTCCGATAATTCGGCTTCAAAATACATTCAACATTCACTTTGACACTTCTATTAATAAAAACAATTGAAAATCTTAGAATTTTCTCTATAAAAACAGTGATATAAAAAGTTTACAAAAAGGTTACCGTTGAGCGACTTTACCCTATATGAGCGAAATAACCCCGTTTTACGGTACGCAATAAAAAAATTTGAATAGATCTGTATGAAGTACCTTTGATCATTAATAACCAACATGGAGTCAGTTTTTCGAAATTCAGAATGACGGATCCAATTTGGCTAACGACAGTATAAAAAATGGATTAAATTTAATTCAAATTTGTTACTCGGGTGTCTTTGGAGTCGCTGAATACGAATATAATATTGAATTGTCGAAATTTAAAATGTCAATTTCCAATTTTTTGTTCGTCATATTGGAACCACCATTTTGAATTTTGAAAGTCCGAGGTCCGATTCGTAATCAACGACCCCGAAAACCCACGAGTATCAAATTTCAGCTTTTTCCCATGTAAGGAAAAATGTATGCTTCAAAAGGGTAAATTGAATTTTATAAAAACTACACAGAATTATCTTAGCATAATTACTCTGATTTATAAAAATACCATTCGGTTTAATTTTAATTTGCATCCCTAGATAGGCTAGTTTAATTTCTTTTGCAGTATCGTAAGTCATTCTGATCTTTTTATGCAAATTGCTCAGAATCTCAATCACGCTTCTTTTATCACATCCAGCCATCAGTCCATCATCAACATGTAATACAATTATTATGCTTCGATCGTTGTTGTAGTACACACAAGGATCATCATCCGATGACTGAAAAGACAATGAAATCAAGTACTCGGAAAACTTTTGTTTCCAATTTTTGGGTGCCTGTTTCAAACAGTAGGGACTCTTCTGCAACTTACAGATCCGCCCAGACTTGTCGTTGAAACCTTCAGGTTGATATATAAATATCTTTTCTTTCAACTCTCCGTGTAAAAAAGCGGTT
Organism: Trichopria drosophilae; assembly: GCA_030407085.1. Lineage (NCBI taxonomy): Eukaryota > Metazoa > Arthropoda > Insecta > Hymenoptera > Diapriidae > Trichopria > Trichopria drosophilae. Next base: position 187,156,016 of record CM059583.1, on the reverse strand, counting down.
ATCACGTCAAAAGTCATTAGTTTCATGTTTTCAGATGCAGTAATGCTGAGGATGAGCCGCATTGACATGTGTCGTGCTACGGGACTAAAAACTTCAAAATAATCTCTGCCTCGCTGCTGGTCAAAGCCTCGAACGACAAAACGAGCTTTGAATTTTCCGTTTTCCTTTTTACAAAAAACCCAACGACCAGTTAAAGTTTTCATATCTTTTGGTTTTTCACATCATAGCCCTTTTCCAATCTACATTCTTAAGAGCATCAGAAACAGATAAATTTTGAACCTCACCGATCATTGCTGACTTCACTTCCTGCAACATCATGGCATAATCTGAATATCGTAACAGTGCATTCAGGTTTCTACGATCCCTCAAATTCCTAGCTGGAGGATGTTCAGCTTCTAGATTAACAGTTTTTTCTTCGTTCTCGGACATAACCTCATAATCAATATTCTCACTAGAATTTTCACTTGCTAACTCCAAACTAGTGTATTCGGAGGTTTCTTCTTCAGAATCTTCTGTGGATGAAATTTCATTATCTTCGACAGCTGATGACACATCAAAGCTTGCGAAACTTTCAACTCCGATCTTTTCATCAAAGGTTACATTACAGGAGCTTTTTACGTCCTTTTACACTGTCAGCGTAGACTCTAAATCCTGGAGAATCCAAATCATTGCCTACAAAAATCCCTTTCATTGATTTTCTCTCAGTCTTGCCTCTTTTGTGATCTTTAATTAAAACATAGCAGTCACTTCCAAAGGATTTTAATTTGTTTACTTGAACTTTTCGTCCGAACCACAGGTCTGCAGGGCTTTTTCCTGTCACTGAGCTTGTTCCGGTTTGATTTAAGGTAAACACAACATGGTTTACGGCTTCACCCCACAAATTTTCGTTTAAGTCTTGAGCGTGAATAACTGACCTAGCTGCTTCTACCACAGTTCTCAGTTCCCTTTCAACACGTCCATTTTGTTGAGGTGTATAGGGGCTATACCTGCTGTGAAAGATTTCAAGATAATCTAAAATTTGTTTCGCTTAAGTATTCTTTATTTCTCTCCCATTATCAGACCTTAAGGTTTTTACCTTTCCATCAAATTGGTTTTCTATTAACTTGAGGAAGTTTTCTAACCGATCGACAGCTTCACTTTTGTTTTTCACAAAATAAACAGTTCTAAAATGAGTGAAGTCGTAGGACTTTAGTCGTACGACTGTCGTAGTCATATTTAAATAATAGGAAGTATTTCGCTCCTCCTAGTGATCGCACATCTATTTCACATAAATCGACATGAATTAACTCCAAGGGTTTGGAGGCTCTTTTCGGATTTGTTGGATGAGACACTCTATGTTGCTTTCCATAAGTGCATCCAGGACATACGTAATCATCCCAGTCGTCTAGATATTTAATATTATTAGTTTTTAAAATATCCCTTACATAGGCAACATTTTGATGTGCAAACTTTTCATGCCACTTTTTAATCGAGATGTTAACGAAGCATTTTTCTGGAGACTCTAGACGAAATTTCATTTTAAACAGTTTTTCTTCTCTTTTGGCTATTGCCTCAACATTTCCGTTTTTATCTTTAAAAACGGACATCTCAGCATCCGCTGATTGCTTGTAGCCTTTGTCCAAGACGGAACTGACTGAAAAAAGATTAAATGGCTATTTTGGAGTATACAGAACGTCTTTTAAAATGGTTTTGTTCCACATCTTTCCGTCGAAAGCTTCAAGCTCAACATCACCTACACCAATGCCTTCAAGCTTCGTAGCATCTCCAATTATAACCATAACTGGTTGTTCAAGTTCAACATAATTTATTAGCCATTCTTTATGAGAACTCATATGTTGAGTAGCTGCACAGTCTTGGTACCAGCAGTGATCAAATTCATTCCCAATTTCTGTCTCAGAATTTGCAACTGGCAAACAAATATTTATAAGGGCTCTTCTGGATACCTTTTTGTCAGTGTTTTTGTAGTTGCCTTTGTTTTCACTAGAACTCGATGCTTTATTTGCACATTCTTTGGCAAAATGGCCTTTATTCTTGCATATATTGCAACCATACGTATTTTTGCAATATTCCACATATTTGGCACATGGTTTTCCACGACAATCAGATTTCTTGTGTCCTTTCTTGCCACATTTAAAGCATTCAAAAGTGCTTTCCTTCTGTATTGCCGGTTTGGCTGGTTTGTTTCCACTAGAAATAAAAGCATTTAAAGGAGCATTTTTTTCATTTGACTCACTTTCATTTAGTCTGTCTTCTTATAAACGTAGACGTCCGAACATGTTTCCCAGAGTTCTGTCTACGCCGGTAACATTGTCCCAGGCTGTGCGAAAATGATAAAGTTTAGGTGGCAGTATTCCTAAAATTCTCTGCATTATCCACGTTTCCTTGACTACTTCCCCCTCTGAGGTCGGACTATCTGCGTACTCCTGGATTTAAATGCAAGTTTCTATAACCGACTTTCTTTCATTGTACCTGTAACTAAAAAATCGCCTTTGTAGATTTTCAATCGACAGATCAGATTTCTTACCATACAATGTCTTTAATTTATTCAACATTGAATACGCAGATGTGCATTTCGAAATTTTCTTTGCTATGGAACTACTAAAATTTAGGCCAACAAAGGTTTGTGCCTCTAAATCTTTATTTAGCCATGCTGTCACTGCAGCACTTTCGACCGCTTCTTCGGGTTTCACATCTCTACCAAACTGCCACATGATCAATTTTCTTCGCTTTAAGGGTTAGGTCCAATTTAAACTTCCAGGACTCGAAGTTTACATTTCCATGGGAATCCTATACCAACATTTCCAGTTGAGGCTTTACATTGTCCATTTCGACTTCGTATATGAATTTTATCAATAAGCCACTGACTTGTAAATTTATATGTACTCACAGACACTTCTTGATTTTGAGTATTTTCCAGACTTATCTTTCCTACATGCATGCCATGCCTGGGCCCATAACCTGTTAGTTTTTAATTCATTGTTGAGGGCAAACTTCAGTGAAATTGCACGCAGGGTATAAATAATTACTGTCTTTTTCTTTCTTCGTAATAGATTTAATAAGAAAATTAATCAAAAAAGGCGCCTTAATCATAACAAAAATTAGTATTGTGTCCTTTCTTGCCACATTTAAAGATTTCAAAAGTGCTGAAATTGTAATGAAATTAATGTTAGTTATGTAGTAAAAGAATAATCATCCAATAAAATTAAAAATATAAAATCAATCTGTTTTTAAAAAATAGCTGCAGATTTTCCGATTTGTGTACCATTTGTGTACAATTTGTGTCAATTTGTATACAATTTGTGTACAATTTGTTACGATTTCACATTTTCACGAAAAATAAGTCAATATAAATGATAAAATTATAATATATTAATAGCTGCTTTGTATTGATTACGATGGTATCGTTTTTTCATGATAGAATGTGACAGATTTTTATGATTTAATAATAGTATCGTAAAATAATAGTTTCAAAATTGGGGCCCACCAACAATGTGTTTGATAATATTGCATGCAAGCGGTTACTAAAAATTTGCAAAATTTGGAATATTTAAAATTCTAAAATATCTCGAGAACGTTAGTAGATACGCGAAATCTGACAAAATTTGGGGGTGTATCGATAGTGGGGACGACCTCGAGCAAAGCAATACAGACCCCCAAACGAAATTTGCAAATATGTAAAATCACAAATTTTTAAAATGATTAATTACCTTAGAACATATGGCCAGAGATACGGGAAATATGTCTATACAAAAAATTGACTATCTACAATCTTAATATACAAGTTCTGAAATTTTATTTAGCAATATACGGTGTAGCGTAGTGGTTAGCGTGCATGCTTTGCGATGTTAGGGTCGCTGGTTCAAATCCCCCGAAGCGAAAGGTTTTTTAATTTATTTTTGAGCGTTGATAACTGTAAGAAAATAGGTTAAATTTAAATAGACAATGCGAGACTTTAATATAAAATATTTATAAATTTCAAAAATGTTTAAATTTATTTTTTTTTTACATCAAAATAAAGTCTTGAAAGAGTCTGGCACCCGTTCGGAAGTAGTCTAGCAATAGTATGGATAACGCTCAAATGCCAGACTTATCCCATATACCTTGACCCAAACAAGGAGCATACAACACCCATATAATAGCCATACTCTTCCTAATACTTAGCCGCACTCTTTCCAATACTCCAGCCATACTGATGCCGTACCGAAAATTTCTACGCGGGTATAACTTATCACACCACAGGATTTTGAGGCCCGATACGATCCCGGAACTCCTACGTAACAAAAATTGCAGTTTACTGAACAAGTTTTCGCTTTTTTTGTCCAAGCAGCCATATTTAAAAAAATGGAAAGGGATATGGAAAAACGGTCTTCAGATTCAAAAATAGCATACCCAAGAACTACAGGAAACCTTCATTTCACAACAATTTTCATAGATATATTCTGCTGAAACAGATTGAAAAACTGACTATATAGGGGAGACCGGGGTTGTATGCCTACGTGGGCTATCTGTCCACAAGGTGTCTATCTTGAATATTAATTACTTTAAATTTAAAAAACATTGATCATAATATTTCCGGCAATAAAACTAAACGATACTTAAGGCATTTATTTCATTTCGACATACTGAAACTGTACGGTTAGTGTTTGAAACTGCGATGTAAAATTTATTGACATTATTCGTTGTAAGAAAAGATCATTATAGATTTACATTTTAGCGCAAAATCAAATGAATTTCATATAATAATATCAAAAAGGCTTTCTTTGACAGATATGATAAGTTTCGTACTTAATTCCACTGCATAAAAATTTGGTAATGCGTTAATGATCAAAAAAGAGTGCAGGGGCTAGGTGTCTACAAGGCATTGTCAACGTAAATGAATAAATACAACTTCAAATAATATTAATTGTATTGTATTTATAGATAAAACTTAACGAATGAGTCGGCTATGATATAGATTATGTATGCCTATGAAACATTATGTCGCATTGTGTCATCTTTATAGGTTATTCGATCGAAGTAAACTAAAAACGTATGTTATGCTTTAATCACGTCGTTATTTGCACATGTTATAGTTCGGTATAGTTTTGTAATATGAATATTGCCGATAAACATAAAAATTTATAACAATTATTGTTAGTTTATTAGGTGGACAGTTGGCCCCATAAGCGTAGACAAATGACCCCGCTATTGGGGCTATTTGTCCACGCTATAACCATTGCCTATAGACACTTATTTCTCCGAAACACTACATGTAAACTGTTTGAAACTGCTCTCCTTTTAAATAGGAGGATAAAAGTATATGACATTCAATTTTGAGCTAATTATCTTAGACAGTTTACGAGAAATCGGCCTAAATGTGAAAAGCGTGGACACATATCCCCGGTCTCCCCTACTACTATTCACGTATAGAATTGCAAACTTACATATTCATACGCATTTTTAATAGTTTGACTTGACATCCATTATAAATAAATGCGACATTACTTTATATTTCATTGAAAAACTATCCTATCAATGAATTATTTATTTTTATTTATTTCGGCACTATCTTTTACAAATTTTCTCAGAGCATTAGTAGCATAATCAATATATTTAGCGACATGCTTTCCATTGCATAAAATTGTAATAGCTGTATGAAGTAATTGGAAATGCTTGTATTTTTTTCTTTCTTGACTACCATACATTACGATTAACCCGCTACCTATACTAGACAAATAATCTGAATTATGTAGCATTCCAGCGTTTGACTTCTTTGAACACTCTACCTTTCCTGTTAAAATCAGATGTTATATAAGGTATTACATTGAGAATTTTAGAATCTACTGTTATTAAATTTTGCCACGAAAGTTTAACATCCCTTTACCCTTCTGTTCAAAATTTTAATATTTAGGCCTTTTGCAGACACCGAGATACACTAAATGCATTGGATCTAAAACAAACTTTGAAACGAGCTGAATATCTTTTATTTTTAGTAATGGAGATTTTTTGACTATGTGCTTATCCGTGGGGTGCTTTTTAGAGAATTCTGAAATTTTTCTTTCAGAAAATGAATAACTTGTAACTGGATAAAACACGGTATGATTTTTACACGTTGTAATTACTTTGCATCTTTCACATCCTTCTTTAGAATTATGACTTTTTGTACATTTTAACATAGACCTTGCCGGAGCAAGACAAACATCTAATTTTAATTTTGCAGGTTTTATGAACTTTGATATCATTAGCAAATAAATAATTGATTTCATTCATTAAATCACGAAAATAGATTTCCAAAGGATCTGATTTGGCGGTACCACAGTATAATGCAATCGCGAAGGGTTTTTGAATTTCATTTACATTGCTTATTTTTCCTAAAATTGGTCAAAAATCAATAGCACTACTCTTAAACACTGGAGGTCTATAGATACTAATGTCTAATTCTATTGTATTTAAATTAATTTTGCAGCTTTGTAATTTTTGAAGAATACTTTTTTCAATTCCGAGGTAAATAAAATTGCCGTTACCAAGCACATCCGTTTCGACAATTCTATTGATATTTAAAAATGACCAAGCATCTTTTGGCAAAAACGGGTACGCAGGTCTAATTAACTTTAAAATGTCTGTAGTAGATGATAAAGTTAAATTATCTTTACATATAATCTCCTTAAAATTATTTTTAAATTCACGACGATCAATCAAAACAGAAAATGAATAGTTATTTTTATCATCAGGACTAATAAGATGATCATCATTAGCATCTCAACTACTCTCGGTATCCCATATATCATACACATCGCTATTATTTAAGGGAAGCAAAGATTCGTCAGTCGCGTCTGCAATATTATTTTTATCGTCAGTAGCAGATTGATTAATTTCAATCAGAACTGACTAATGATGACAATGAACGCCGCCAACGTAACATAAAATTACTATTTCAATTGTAACACTGATTTAAGGTTAAATAATCGTCATTATTGCAAGAATTCATTACAGATTGTGTAGCTTCTTTATTAGCCCGAGTAGAAATTTCGATACGGCCCTGATCAGGCTCTACTCAGGCTGCCTGATTATATTTCATGCCCTTATCAGGCTACCCTATCAGGGACTGATCAGAAACGTAACGATTATTTTGGTCAGGGCCTGATCATGCATCCTGAAATAAGGCCCTGGTCAGGCCTCTGTCAGGGCTTGATCAGGGCTTTATAATGGCCCGATGAGGTACCTCTAAAGTTCGTTTAAACAATAATAATTAAATAAAATGAATCAAACAAATGTACGAGTCACTTTTATATACACTTTATATTCAATGATATATATTTATTATATTAAGGATAAAGGAAAGGAATTATCCCCCGCTTTAATGACATTTTTAGCCTATTCGCGGGTCGGCTCTCGGGTGGATTGGTCGGACAGACTTTCAAAGACATTACAAGACAATACTTTTTTAGACAAACACAAGGATCACCCACCCAGAGCCAGTCCCTCCATTACTGCGCCCCGTAGAGCGACTTGACCCTCTGTATCGCATTTGCACGGGGTCTGGGAAAACTACGGAAAACCCAGACAGATACATTCGACGAACTACTTTATCATCAGAGTATACCCTCTGATGGTAAAGCAGCCGTGTCTCCCACTCAGCAATCGGCCTGCTATCTTTGCCTTAGCGGGCGCAACGCTCGTTTTTTTTATTTTTCATAGTCACCCTTCCAAGTATCCCTATCAGGAACCTTTCACTCGAAAGAGCGACTGTGCGTCGCACCGACCAAAGGGCAATTGCTGTTGATTATTTATAGGGAAGTGTGTGCTAGTGATGGCACATCTAAACATTGATCGCTAAACCTTCTCAATAGTAGATATCTATGGCAGATCTGCTCAGTGGGTGTTGTCACGGGAATATAGCAATGTAGCTCGCGTTGGACTCCCGATGCGCTGCAACCCCGCGGATTGTTCGACTCTTTGAGGAGGACACTAAGCGGGTCCATTGTAAGCTCGCACGGTTGAGTTCTTCACTTTGCTCCTCGATTTCTAACCGAGATATTTATTATATTATTAATTCAACATTTCATAAAAAAAAAAGAAATATGTCATTCGAATTATTATGTTAATTTTTATTTCTTAATTTAAATTTTAAACATTAAAAATGTTTTATATTATTTATATTTTATATTATACTTTTATATATCGCATCCTGTATTTGCATTTTTCAATGCTCGCAAATAAATAAGAAAAAATTTGTCCCCGACCGGGAGTCAAACGCAGGTCTCTCGCTCACTACGCTGGCGCCTTAACCAATACGTAGACGCTCGCAATTGCAGCATTATACAAAAACTTGTGTCTTCTATTAACCCATTATGGCCCATACCTAGCACAACTCAGGTAGCGTCAAACCAACTATCGTCAATAAAATACCTGCCAAAAATCAAATACCCGTATTTTATTTTTGTTTAGAAAAAATAATAGTTTATATCATTTTGTCAAAAAAAAAAAACAACGACAATAGTGGTTTTTCATATTTTTGTCCAGTTATTACGCGCCTAGCTTCACCTGTTAAACGCGTTCTAATTAATTTTACGAAGTTTGCTTCTGCAGATTCTGGAAGCATTAACAATGCTTCGTCGCATCCTTCTGGAAATGTGTAGACTGAAATATTTTTCCCGTCAAAGATAGGTACGCATTCGAGAGCATCCCGAAGCGTGACTGTTTGTGTATTTTGAGCCATTTAGGTTTGAATAATCTACCTTAATTTTTTATATCGGTTTCTAAATTGTTATGTATTTTCTTTTCTAAGTTTTTTGGATCTTGGTCGAAAATTGATTTATCTACCGTGGTATTAGAACGAAGTGCACGATCTTGAGGTTTTGGAGAGTGTTCGACCAGCATAATTTCCAATCATGATCATTGATTAATCTGGAACGTATTTAGTTGGCCATTTTTTTGGTCAAGGCACTTAAGCCCTTTACCTGGGAGCTGGCCTATGATCATGAGTTTAAGGAAAGGAAGGAAGGGAAAAATAACCTCAGTATTAAGCCTTTTTTAATCAGTAATTGATTAATTTTGTGGATCTCATATCCCTTTTTGCTCATTTCGTCATCATCGGTTATTGGAGAGGATTTATAGGGATGTCAGGTCGAGGGGAATTAACTGTGGGGAAGGGAGATTGTGAATAAAACTTTTTTTTATATATAAATATATATATTTTATTTCACTTTTTATTTGTTTTACGGGAAAGGAATATTTAGGGTTGTTTTAGGAACGACCTCAACCGCTGGTTAGCGTTTAAAGTCGCCACTGCCCCTCAACCGCTGGTTAGCGTTTAAAGTGCAATAATGATCTGGTTAGAGGAGGCTGCATTTATACAGAATTTTTGACGTATACTTGCATGCGTTGGACGAAAAGAGAAGATGAGATAGGAAATACATATTTGTGGAATGAGCTTATTGGTTAAAACTTTTGGCGGAAAGAGTTTTCTAACGGAAGTCCATCTTTTAAATTTTCCTATTCGTTAAAAAATGAATTTCCGCCGAATGCAGTAGTTTTATTGGGTAGGCCATAAAACTCTCAAGTATCCTGTGTGCATTGGGCGGCTTCTCTGTTCAACCAAAGGCATCGAAAAACTAATGTCTAATTTATTGTATAAATTTAAAAATGAAATTTAATTAACTTCATTTGATTAAGTATGAATTTAGCGTTAAAAAAAGTCCAAACACTTAATAGTTTGGTTTAGTTTGAAACAAAAATTAATTATTGTTTTGAGTATTGTTTAATCATATTTCATTTTTATTCTTAACTTAAGTTTATCATCTGGTTCTTAAAGCTATTCACTAATCACTAGGTTCACTTAATGTTCATTATTAATGTTCATTTTAGTTTTGTGCACTAATATCCTTCTTTTCGAAAACGTCTTTGTTCCTTTCTTATCTTCCTTTATCGATGGAGAAAAGCGGGCGTTTCATGGCATGACCTATTTACGTATTTTCGTTAGGATGTAACAATAATAATACAATAATACATGTACGTTATTCACATAATTTATCCCGTAGAACCAAATGTCGTATTCATATTTCTCGTGAAACCTCTTTTAATGATGTTCATAACAAATTCTTATATGCAGCTACAAGTAAAGTTTGCTCTGCAATCCTCTGTTTCCAACATGGTCAGGCAACAACTACGTTTGCCTGATTAGATGCATGTTGTAGTCCTCTGACGAGTGCATGGTCCGGCAGTATTAAGACCCACCTTATCAGGCGCGCATGACTGCTGCCTGTTCAGTGCCTGATCCGGGAATGATAAGGCACACCTTATCAGGCGGTCCTGATTGATACCTGATCAGGCCCTGATAAGTTTTCAGGCAGCCTGGACAGATTTCTGCTTGGGAGTGTTATTGCGGTTTTTTACAATGTTTTGCGGGACATCAATTAAGTTTTGTCCTCTCATATTGTGAATATAAAACCGACATGGAATAGTACCTGTGCTTAATTTAATCTGAACAATGCGAAGCTAATAATTTCTTTTTAAAATATTTTTCAAGTAAATCCCGATTTTTACGTCGTGCATGTCGTTTGCTTAAGATATCTCGACTTACTCGTGGCATATTGCGGAGTAATTACATTTTTTTTTCGGGAATTTCAAATCGGCTATATATTTGAAAATGTAATTAGTATATGTATTTATTTCATGTATATAGTATACACATCAGCGATAACCATTACAGAAGAAGACTGAAAAAAAATATTCATGACGTAAGTACAATTTATTCGCATAGGAAACAATAATAGTAAGTCTATATATGAACATTTAATGTTTATATTTATGCTGACGAAATTTAATATAAATCTAAAATTTTATAACAGTGAAAGAGTTCAAATTAGAAATGTACATTAAATTGTGACATGACAATTATTGAAAAACATAGATTAAATTATTGAAAATCACAACATTGGGGGGTAAATAAGTTTTATGTTAGACATTATCTTATTAAAACTGCGACTCACTGTGTTTTGTGTTTTTTTGTTCTTCTATTATCGGTCAGTTTTACTGCAGATATAGATTTTTTGATGTCAATTGCCTGTGCCGGAAAGGGATTAGTGGTACACATCCGTAATTTGCTCAGCACTTCCATATTTCCCTCATTCAAATTCTGCTAAACTGATTTATACCGAAAGTATGTTAGAAATATTTTAATAGACTTGATTCAAATATTCGCTTCAGAGGTTATGTGGTTTATCCTCAACATTTTTGTCAAAGTATGAATATGTCTTTGTTTTATTACGATCGCATGGACATCAAGTGAGGTTATAAAAGAAAATGTGATAGTAGCAGTATTTTATATCGTGGTGAATAATTACTAATATTTTAAATACGTATATCAGACAAGGCTATTAAATTATTTTTCTCCTATCGTTTTCCAATTACGGATCCATGTTGCTGAGTAAATAGGACTATAAATATGCAGATATAAAAATTTAACAGAACTACATCTTTCAAATTTCAAAGTACTCAAAGTAACAATGTTTTTAACCATATATAAACATTAACATTTGCACTGTAATTCATTAAGTTAATAATTGGTCTAAATTATTCCAAAATTTAGTATATTTGTTGAAATATTTTCTGTGTCGAAAATATTCCTTTGAATGCTCGTTCTGCACAGAAAGTCTGAAGACATAATAAATTCATCTGCAAATTTACTGGGTTTGAGACGATTTCTCCACAAAATGGGTTTGTGAAGAAAATTCAGAAACGTTTTTCGTCATGCCTTCTCTTAGGTACAGTATTGTAAAATTATATGTAAACAAAAACATATTGTGGTATAACATGCATTGATTAAAATAACTAATAAAATGCTGACCATCGTCTTCTCGACTTAATAATTCATATAAAGATAGAAGTATGACCAGTACGGATAGAAGGTATTCCATTAGTTTGAAAAGTGTTTATTTCAAAGCAGTCTAGGAAATTATCAAAAAGATTTATTTTCCTCGATTACAAATAAATCTACAAATTATTTTATAATCATATTTATTTCATTAGCCTCTATATATTCGTTGTTGTTGAGTTCTTCTATAATGAAAAAAAAAGAACTTGCTACTGGCTCAGCGATAGCAACAAGATGTGTTATTGGCCTAAAGTTAAAACTGATGAGGCATTCAAAAAATTGGTTGAAGAAATGGCCGAAATTCAAGAAGACTGGAATATCTACGGTCTTTATTAAACTCTTTATGCATCATGTTTGTACATGATGTACATATATTGTTCTTTTAATTAATAATTATATTAATTTCAACATAATAAGTTTTTACGCATACGTTTTTGTAGCTACATTCAATGAAGCAGACGGTTACATATTTTCCTATCAAAGTTCTACTGATGATAACTACAGTTCATCAAACCAATTGGCAGAAAATAATGAACTTTTTGAAATATTTAGTCACACGGAGCCATCAGTAAGTTCAAGCCAAATCTGTGAAAATCTGTATGAAGAGATTTCAGCAAACGATGTGAATAAAAACACTAAAAAGAAAAATAAACTTAAGAGGAAATTGCAGTTTGAACCGGCCCATGACGATGAAGATTTATTGTCAAATACCCAAAAACAGTCGAAGCAGACAGATTATCGCAAAACAGTTCGAATATGTTTCAATCACACTCAATCAACGTTCTAACATCGGACGTTTTTAGTTCTAACAAAAATTAGTTATCCCAGAATTTCATCTTTCTCTAGCTTGCACAGCTGTTACTCATAAAATTAAAAAAAGGGAAATATACTATTTTTCAACATTCGACAGCCAGAAGATAAGCTTCTTGAATCATGTGGCCGAGAGACACCTGTCTGGCGCCAACAGAGTCGGCGACATCGTAGTCGGCGACATAGAAAAGCCGGGAACCCTCTCGAGGTTCGTGTAAATTTATGATTGTTTGTAGATCAGCTTTTGATCACACAAGCCGTCGTAGCCAACGGCCAGAGCATTATCCCATAATAAACTTAAAAATATCTTATATCAATAGAACACTTCCTGTTGTCGAACACATGTGGAAAACTAAAAAGACTAAATAATTTTTGTCCCGAATGACGTCACGTCCTCGCTGTTTTTCTTTTAGTAATACCAACAATTACCATTGCAACTATTATTATCAATTAACCAGTAATTATAGAAGTGCTACTAATAACATTCATTGTCAGCGAGCAATTAGATGTCTGTCAATAAGTTTAGAGATATATCTTATTCAATATAACACCTTTTTTTTTACGGCAATTATTTAATGACAGTTATGGTTATAAGCAATAACTAATCGAGGTATTGCGCGATGCGTACATCATCAATTGCGAAATATGTAAAACACGTAATGTATACCATTATTGTATATTAACTACTAATTATTATTATTGCGTTTAGAAATAAGTTTATAATATTATATTGTAAGTGTTACGTTTCTTGATAAACGTAACGCGCGAATAAAAAGAAACGAACGCGCGAATAATTGTTTTTTGTTTATTTTCTCCACGCGCCCAGCATCCGAACAGGGGTTCCGATTGCACGCGCTATAAGTCCCGAGCCCGGGTCTCAGACTTAAGATCGCGACGTTCCGGGTCAGAGTTCCGTCAAAAATCTGTCCTCCCCGACGTTCGATGTCTAATTTATATATATATACCGGTCGCAGAAACCGTCGGCGAAGACCCCAAGTCGCCGGGCCTTCCTGCTGACGTCCGCATGTTTCCTTCCTGGGAACCCGCTGAGGTTACCTTTTTTGTCGTCCCAAACTCTCGTCCGTCGCAGTGCAATTTGCTAACGTTTGCAGGTTCCCACCGAGGAAACGCTTAGCTATTGTTTTAATTGAAATGTTAAAGTATAACCCGATAATTATCCGATTTCACACCTTTGCGCGAGACCGGATATGGAGAGTCTCGTTTCTTATAATTATCGCCTATACTTTATATTATAATGTACCCATAATCGATCGTTATGATCGTACGATCGTAACAGTAAGGGAAGATAGTATACATCATATCCTCTTTTCCCCACTTCTCGGGGCATAAGCCCTGTTCCTTTTTCTATATTGTCCATTCCTGACATAGACAATTTGGGACTCTCATCTCATGAGCATAGAGAGGGAGAAGTCCTAGATCTCTAACCGAGGGGACGATTTAGGAAAACCTATTTTCAAAAACAGTCAGAGAGTCGACAGTTGAAGAATCGAATCTGGATTTGACCAAAATTTCTAAGACTATTTCCGGCGTTTAAGCAAATTGTAAGACTTTATTTTATTTTGATCACATTTATATACTTATATATTTTTACACATTTTTCAACTTCCAGGATAATTTCTTTTTTTTCCCTCTTTTCCTTATTCCATGAAATAATACAATTAATTCAAAGGCTTGAGGTTGGATGCTTCGTCGTCAAGGTACCAACCTCGTGGTATTGAAACAAGGGAATATTCTTTTCTCCTTATTTTTTTTTTTTGGTGAGGAAACGAATGCTTGAAGTTGGATGCTTCCTTGTTAAGGTAGTACTGGGTAAGAATTCCTGAAGTGGCCCCCTAATTTTCGTTTGGATAAGGGGTCTTAATGAGACCTATATATTTTGATAGCCTATGATATAATTAATAAGTCCTCCAAAGGATTTTTCAAAATTCTCATTTGTTTAAAAGTTATTAACAATTGAACTTTTTTGCGACTTTTTAGAAAATATTCAATATCTTGAAATTGGCAAAAGCGATTTTAATAAAATTTGGACTGCAGATTGTTTGGGAGACGGACTTTCGATAAATGTGAAAAATATAACCAAAAAGTGTAATTTGTTCAAACAAATTATTCTTTCAATTTTTAATTTTATAAATAAACAATGTTCTCCCTCGATTTTACTAATTTTTTCAGTTGTATCATTGAGAGGAACCTTTTAAGATTTTATTGCAAAAAGAAAACAGTCTGATTTTCTAAAACTTCAGAGGTTGTCGAATTTTTAATCTCGCCGCGCGTGCTTTCCGCGTACCTCACGACGCGGCATCCATTGCGCTGTCCGATTACCTCTACCCTAGAAGAGTTTCTCACTGCAATATTCAATAGAACTAACAATTACATACAGTTTGTAATAAATATTTTATTATTTATAATCATTATTTACAACGTTAAAACTTTCAACATTTTAATATATCACTGTTTACATCATTGGAATATAATTTGCACATGATTTCACCGTTGTTTAACGGTTTGTAAAAGTGAAACTTTCTTGTGTTTTTAATAGTTTTTGCCTTGTTATACCGAGATTTTAACTTTTTCTCGTGCAAAATGTGCTGTTTTTTACTGCAGTAAACGAAATCAATTTTCGTAAATGCAGTTTTTGCCCAATCCGTAAAACTTTTGCAGAGTTTATTGTTTTTTTATTAACTCTTTGTAAACTTGCTTTATATGCATGTCTTTTGACAGTACCGCCAATACCGTCACACGCTCCTTTGCCATGACCGGTCGCAAAGAAATTCCACTCCGCTTTTACACTGAAGTCATCTTCATGTGCAAGTAAATTTGTGAAATTAAATTTGTTTTTGTATTGGGCACCACAACCCTCGGAAAAATATATAATTTTTTTAATGTTTTCGCTACCAAGTTTGTTTTTTAAAAAAGTAATCATTTTTTGATTGAACAAATGAACGGAACAATGATCATGTTGTAAATGCTCTGACATCGGAACGAAATTGAAATGTTTTAATTCATTATTCCCTCGGTAATACATTACATAAGGATGCAGAGTAACCCGGACGTTAGACCAGTAACTAGACTGAACGGAATCCTGAATCTGACATGTGAAATTTTCTGCGAAATCTAAACATGCAATAAATACGCCGTCCTCAATATTTTCTTTCATTTTCGGAATATGTGAAGCTTGTGATTGTGCCAGAAAATCATGCGTTAATAAAACTTCCAGATCATTGGCTAAATTCATTGCGAAATCACGTGCACTTTTCTTCTCGTTTATAAACTGAAACCTTAAAAAGAATATTTCCTGAGGATGCATTCAAAAAATAAATAATAGTCATATATAATATGTTTACCTGTCAGTACAAGTCCACTGATTATATTCAATGGTGGAAATTCTTAAACGCCCGAAAAGAACCGAAAGATTAGTTTCTATAACTTTTTGTCCAGGACACTTATCACATTGTAATAAGCGGCATTTCGGTTCTGATATTTCACAAATCATTCTATTCAACAAATCACGATATGAATTTGTAAATTAGTGTCCTTTACGTCGTAATATAGTTACCATTCCATCAATTTTTAGTTTTACATTTTGATGTATAATGCACACACATACATTATGGGTTCCTTTTTTACCGGCTATTATGCATTGACGAGGCCGTAGCATAGTGAATTTTGAACGAGAGATTTTAACTTCTGGATATTTTTCTAAAAATGTTTCATGTAACTCGACAATATTGCCAAACAACAATCTATAAACCAACGAATTCAAAATTTTAAATTAAACGTAACAAAATAAAAGATAATAGATAATCACTAACAACGGACGCAGTACTGAATCCATTAACCCTTTAACGCTCATATGGCCACAATTTTAACGTCAACTTCAAGCTCGTGCCTTTCAATTATAACCCGTGTGAAAAAAATATTGGGATATATATTCTTAGGTAAAAAAGTCTCATCTTTCGAATGGCATAGCCAAATTTATCAATAAATGACCGCAAAATGTTTTTTTTTTAACAATAAACAAAAAAAAGACGCTGATTTTCGATTTGTGTTTTTTTTAAAGGAATTTTTTTGACTATGTTGCCGGCACTTAAGATCATTCTAACCTATCAGGATGCGGGACCCGAAAGATGTACTTCCAAAATATATTTTTAGATACTTTGATTTATATTGTTAACCGATCCAAAATGGCGCCCGAATGCCCGAAATTATTGCAAAATCACAGTAATATGCACTTTTGAGGTCTAATCTAAGTTTTAGCAAGAAAAATAACTTTTGTCAATTTTATGCCAACAGATTGAATGCATATTAGCAAAATTTGCTCATACAATTGATTTTCAAGATGGCGGCCGTGATGAGTCAGCTAAAATAACGTATTTCCACAGCTTTATAGCCACTGCATAGTCTTCAACCCTCTTTGTTCAATAGTTTTATGAACTCTCAGGATCATTAGATCTAAATTCATTAGTAGCTTATCAAAATTCAAAATTGCGGATCCAATATGGCGAACCGCAAATTAAAAAATAGCGATTCATGAAAAATAAAAAATACTGCCGTATTCTACGTGAAATTGGGAATAAAAATACTTCTATTCATTTTCTCGCTCAGAGCAGCCGTTCCCAAGTAAAAAATTATCAAAACATCAAAATCGAAAATTCACCTCCAAACTTTGCAATCACGCTTTTAGACGAATGTACAATGGCTTTTCGATGGCGATCACGCGTTCTTTGCCTTTGATTTATTCGTGTTCACCAGAGTTGCCCGATTCTCACCACGGGGAGGTGAACGCTTTAGAGAATCATATTTTTGTTGTATTTTTTTGTATTTTATGTATATTTTTTTTTGTGTTTTTGTATTTTTTGTATTTTTTTTTTAGTTTGTGTATTGATTTGTATTTTTTTGTATTTGTTTGTATCTTTTTTATTTTAAAAATTTGGTTTAGGTTTTCTAAATGTTAGTTTCTTATCTTCCTTCCATTTGAGGATGAGCCGTCTTGAAGCATGTACCACAGTAATACATAGAAAACGGGTGAAAACATGCATTGTAAGCATCGGGCGATGATTGATTTCCTTTTGCTCGGACCACTCACGCCCTCGCTGCAATGCCTCCGTTTCCGCCCTAGATACGTAATATACTATTTGACGTGAGAACGGCGGCTCTGAGTGTGGAAGTGAATATGTATTATTGTGGTACATGCTTCAAGACGGCTCATCCTCGAATAGAAGCACTAAAAATTAGAAAACCTAAGAAAAAATGTTATAAATAAGAAATTTTTTTTTTAGAAATACAAAAACCCACAAAAACAATACAAAAAATACAAAACAATACAAAAAATATGATTCTCAAAAGCGTTCACCTCCCCGTGGTGAGAATCGGGCAACTCTGGTGAACACGAATAAATCAGAGGCAAAGAACGCCTGATCGCCATCGAAAAGCCATTGTACATTCGTCTAAAAGCGTGATTGCAAAGTTTGGAGGTGAATTTTCGACTTTGATGTTTTGATATTTTTTTACTTGGGAACGGCTGCTCTGAGCGAGAAAATGAATAGAAGTATTTTTATTCCAAATTTCACGTAGAATACGGCAGTATTTTTTATTTTTCATGAATCGCTATTTTTTAGTTTGCGGTCCGCCGTATTGGATCCGCCATTTTGAATTTTGATAAGCTAATAATAAATTTAGATCTAATGATCCTGAGAGTTCATAAAACTATTGAACAAAGAGGTTTGAAGACTATACAGTGGCTATAAAGCTGTGTAAATACGTTATTTTAGCTGACTCATCAAGGCCGCCATCTTGAAAATCAATTGTATGAGCTAATTTTGCTAATATGCATCCAATCTGTTGGCATAAAATTGACAAAAGTTATTTTGCTTGCTAAAACTGAGATTAGACTTCAAAAGTGCATATTACTGTGATTTTGCAATAATTTCGGGCATTCGGGCGCCATTTTGGATCGATTAACAATAAAAATCAAAGTATCTAAAAATATATTTTGGAAGTACATCTATCGGGTCCCGCATCCTGATGGGTTAGAATTTCTTAAGTTCCGGCAACATAGTTAAAAAAATTCCTTTAAAAAAAACACAAATCGAAAATCAGCGTTTTTTTTTTGTTTATCTTTAAAAAAAACATTTTGCGGTCATTTATTGATAAATTTGGCTATGTCATTCGAAAGATGAGACTTTTATACACAAGAATAGGTATCCCAATATTTTTTTCACACGGGTTATAATTGAAAGGCACGAGCTTGAAGTTGACGTTAAAATTGTGGCCATATGAGCGTTAAAGGGTTAATTTATTCAACTTAAATTGAAGATTTTATATATAGATAAATTGAAATTTGAATTGGTATGAAGCTTAAATGATCCAAATGCATCTAAATAATAAACAATCAATACTCTACCCCGTTCAAGTTCCAGTATCGTGTCAGTTGTCAATTTCCACCTGTGTATTTTCTAAACAAATGAAAAAACCTTTTTTGTTCGTGCGTGCGGAGTCCATCTTTGGAAAAGACCGAAGTATAATCTTTAATGCCTGGCATGACTCGGCTATCTTCATCACACAAATAGAAATCTTTTACCAGTTTCACAGTTTCCGGTTTTATCGAGCGACCTTTCTTCGGTTTAGGGTAAGATCCAGGACCAAACTCATTGCGTAATTTAATTGATTGACGCACTATTCGACGAGATACATTGAAATCTGATCTAATCCTCTTCATGGTCCAAATGAGTTATCCATCATTTAATGCGGAGTAAGGGATTCTAGTCAGAAGTGATATTTTTTCATTTCTAGTATTTTTTTCGACAGATTCTTGCTTCAGGTCTTTTATCCAACTTTCATCGATTAAACTGTTTACGTTCAAGAAACTATTTGGTTTGTTGAAAACATCTGATTTAATTTTATCAATTTTTCCTCAATTTTCTGTTTCTCAGTTTACGATAATTTCGAAAGTCGTTTTCCGATAGGTAGTTGGCCATTATCTTCTAAGAATGCGTTCAATTTACGTTTTTTAAATCGTCGTCAACTTCGTTACAGACGAATGTTGGATCTTTATTTATATTATCGTCATCTAAACTATTAATATCTGACTCCACGTCGCCAGAATCAACTACTGCATACTCCGAAGATTTCACACTACAATCGTCAATAACAACACTTTCTTTTAATTTGTTGATAGCTGCTGTGCACGAAGAACAAACGAATTTCCCTACAAGATTTATAAATCTATAATTCCACGTAGTAGTCACTTTCCCAAGATTCCTAAAAACTTTCTTATGTCTGTCTTTCTTTAGCAGGTTGCAACAAAAATTTAATTTCGACATATTTCAAGATTTTTTTTTCCTAACACGTGTACGCATAAAATTTGCAAATTGTCTTTTAGGTTAAGAAGAAGACGCGAGTCGCGTGTTTTATGTTAACAAATGAAAATCGATTTTTTTTCATAGCTCACACACGTAAAAGGACCCCGTACATTTTTCCGGGAAAAAAGTTCCCGGTAAAAATGGATGCAATTGACGAACAATGTTTCAAGGCATCCCGAAATAAAAGTTGTTCCGGGCGCAAAGTAAAAAATTAACAGCTTTCAAGATATCGAGCATATAAAACATTAACCCTTTCCGGCACGGTGGCTACTGTAGTAGCTAATAGGTTAATGTTTGTTGAAACAATACAATTTGAAAAATCAAAATACATGCAACTACTGTCAAAAGACATGCATACAAAGCAAGTTTACAAAGAGTTAGTAGAAAAACGATAAACTCTGCAAAAAGTTTTACGGCTTGGACAAAAACTGCATTTACGAAGATTGATTTCGTTTACTGTAGTAAAAAAGAGCACATTTTGCATGATAAAAAGTTAAAATCTCGGTATAACAAGGCAAAAACTATTAAAAACACAAGAAAGTTTCACTTTTACAAACCGTTAAACAACGGTCAAATTATGTGTAAATTATATTCCAATGATTTAAACAGTATTACGGACTAATTAGGGAGCGGAACCGTTCAAGCAAACTACACGTTGTTGTTTAAATAATATGAGTTTATTGTAAACTTTAATGTAGCGAAGAGGCGACGATGTTATTCGGTCGGATTTTCGTCGAGTACTAAACTAACCTACTCGAGGTTGATGATGACGACTGTCCTTTTGTTTTTACAAACAAAAACGAATTGTTTATATAAAGACGTTGTATAGAAACGCATTCATATTTTTTCTAATTCGAATTTCGCGCATATTTTCGTTCTGTCACCTACATTACCGACCGATTCAACTTAAGTTAATCGAATAATCATAGTATAGACATTCGACACAAAACTATTATTTTCAACACCCCTTCCATGGTATTTTAAATAGGAAAGGTGCAAAATACAACAGTTCCTGTACGAAACGTCCCAGACGACTAAGAAACTTCGAGGATCGATGGATTCAAATTTCATTCGAAGTCGCCAACGATACCTCTTAGTTTGAGATTATTTATTTCGCTTTATTTCGACTCGGAGTCAACATGATCTTTCATGCATCCGATATAATTCCTGCATTCCGAACCTTTAAACTTCTTATTCGCCTACATTCCACACTGAGTCGTAGATCGGAGTTTCCGCCATATGATTTCCGTTAAATCAATGGATCCGATCCCTAGTGTTTGGAACGAACGGGTTACTGTTAGTTTAAAGGGGAATCGCATGGGCGTGATCGTGTTCGTGTTCGTGTTCGTGTTCGTGCTCGTGCTCGTGCTCGTGCTCGCATCGTCATTACTATATATATTCCAATAACAGAACGAGGAATCGGCTCGGATTCGGTAAATGTTAACTTATCAAAACAGTAAAACAATTAACATCGTCGCCAATTCTAGGACCCTTACAATATAAACCTACCAGGTCCCCGCTTTCGGCTTCAGCCGATCTTTAGAGAGGTACCCCCATTCGGGTGTGCAATGGCGTGGGGAAAACCACAATGTGGGAAAAACCCACGCCAGGTACCGCAGAGGTTGAAACATCGATTCTAAACGCAACAAACAGTGTTATATTAAAATGTTAAAATTTTAACGCTGTAAATAATGATTATAAATAATAAAATACTTATTACAAACTGTATGTAATTGTTAGTTCTATTGAATATTGCAGTGAGAAACGCTTCTAGGGTATAGTGGTAATCCGACAGCGCAATGGATGCCGCGTCGTGAGGTACGCGGAAAGCACGCGCGGCGAGATTAAAAATTCGAGAACTTCTGAAGTTTTAGAGAATCAGAAATTGCAATAAAATCTTAAAAGATTCCTCTTCGTGATACAACTGAAAAAATTAGTAAAATCCAGGGAGAGCATTGTTTATTTATAAAATTAAAAATTAAAAATATAATTTGTTTAAACAAATTACACTTTTTGGTTATATTTTACAGATTTATTGAAAGTCCATCACCCAAACAATCTGCATTACAAATTTTATTAAAATCGCTTTTGCCAATTTCAAGATATTGAATATTTTCTAAAAAGTCGCAAAAAAGTTCAATTGTTAATAACTTTTAAACAAATAAGAATTTTGATAAATCCTTTGGAGGACTTATTAATGGTATCATAAGCTATCAAAATATATAGGTCACATTATGATCCCTTACCCTAACGAAAATTAAGGGGCCACTTCAGAAATTGTTACCCAACTTTAAGGTATCAGATCTAACCACGTTTATTTTTATTAATTAATTGTAACGTAAACCAATTTTTCCCTATTATTCGTCCAAAAGGTATACTATCTTCCACTATTTTTCCATGTCAACCTAAAACATAAATTATAATAATGATAATAATAATTGTATATTTATTTCACCATTTCTCCACCATCCCGGTCGTCACAAGGTAAGAGGGACGAATAATCATTTTTAAATCTTCTTTCTTTTATTATTTGTACTCCGTTGTGTTCAACGCTGGAAGTAATAGAGGACATAATTTTTGGCGCAGTCGGTAGGACCGGGATAGAGAAATTGTGAAATAATATATTTATTGTGCTAACGAAATTTTTCTTTCAGCAAAACGAATATAAAATGAACAAAAAGTGTTTTGAAAATCCCACAATGTGATAGTTTAGTTATAACCAAAAACCAGACAAATAGTAGAATATAAAAACCAGAGGAACAAAGTAAAATATCTTCTTAATAAATGTAAACTGTTTTATTTTCAGTCACATTACTCAATAAAAATTACTCGTGTTTTAACAAAGAAAAAAACACGAAAAGTCGCAAATAACCTAAAATAAATAAAAAACAGTGAAAATAAAGTGAAAAAAATTTTGATATCGTTTACGTGTTTCGAGTACGGCGGGTATAAGTCCTTTCCGAATTCCGTTTTAGGCGATTCGGACTATAAGTTTTTTTCGAAGGCAAAGTCGCTATGCTCTCTATTAATTTCTAAAGTTTTGTATTTGACAGTGTTGAGCAGAAATCAATTTTCATCGTCTAAAATGAAGTGTTTTTACCGCGTGAAACAATAAACGCGAAGCCGCTAGAGAGCGAAGCCGCCAAATAGAGCGAATTCGCCGCTCAAAACGAGTGAAAAATAATTGTTAAAGTATAAAAAATAGGGTTTCTTCTTTTTACCGAGTTTAAAATAATAAACGCGAAACCTTTTTAATTACGTTTTTTCGAGAAATCGGTATGCCCACTACTAGTATAGCCGTTTTTCTTTTAATCGTAATAAATACCCAGATAGCAATTGTGAGGGCTCATAACCTTATCACAATGTAAGATTCACGAAGTGCCATATAACATTAACCACATCAGTTTCACTGCAGTGAAGTGTGTCGTTGATTCAGGCTATTTCGCGTATATGACTTTATTACCCAATCAGCACATGTACGTCCATTGGACGTCCAATGTACGTACGCTATGTCCAGATCGAACATCCACTGGACGTCCATATTGCACATTTGGGACGTCCATTGTACTTCATGATACATCCAGAGGAGAGAGAGGTGTACATCCAATGGACGTCCAGGCGTGTATGTACTTAGGGTGGAACTTGAACGTACTATGGACGAATAAGTGGTATATGGACGTCCAAAAGGCCTACGGCTGTGTACGGAATGTGGACTAAACATGGACGTACCGTGGATAAAATATGGTCCAGTGGACGTCCATATGAGGTCCACTGAACGTCCATTATTATTCCACGAAACGACCAGACTGCACACATTCGTACTTCCGGTGGACGTCCAAAAAATGTACGTCCATTGGACGTCCAAAATGTACACACACTGGACCAAGAGTGGACGTTCGATGGACCATAACGGACGAAATACGTAACATATCAAGTCCATTCGACGTCCAATATACGTTCAGTATTCTATGGACTAATAACGTCCAAATTATTTTACGTTCAATATTGTAACATTCCGCACGAAATATGGCTGTTCAGTGGTCCGAAAATGGACTTTAAGCGAACAAGATATACGTAATATAATATATCCAACGTATGTCCACTTCTGCGCTACGGGCCTCCAACGACACACGCCAACAAATGCGATCGAAATTATCCAATTTCATTAATTTACTTAAAAACGTAAGGAGTACCGCGTGTAAAGGAGCCCTAAAAGACAAAGGAGTTATTCACACCAGCGCGTCGCGTCGTCGTGGCGGCCATTTTGTGCGCGCAGCGCCGCATCTTCTTGGAAAAATGGAGGTGCCGCGGACGTCCACTTATGTACGTATACTGGACTTCCACGTATGTATGCACATTGGACGTCCATTATTCGTCCATAAAAATGCAAGCCCGAATGATCGAAAAATGGAAGCACGGTTGACGTCCACGTAAGTGCGTGCACTGGACGTCCAAGCATGTACGTACACTGGGCGTCCATTATTCGTCCATAAAAATGCAGGTCCGAATGGTCGAAAAATGGACGTACCGTGGACGTCCACATAAGTATGTACACTGGACGTCCCAGTGTGTACATAGGACATACGATATATGTCCATACATGTATGTACCTAATTTGGACGTAATATGGACGTCCGTTGGATGTTCAGAGATGGACGTACATATAACGTCCGGAGATGTACCTACATAGGACGCCCATTTACGTCCTTTTTTTGTCCTGGACGTATGGACGTAACATGGACGAAATATGTACGTCCACTGGACGTCCAGTGCTGACTGGGATATAATATATCCAACGTATGTCCACTTCTGCGCTACACACTATATATAATCACCCAACAAATTTCAATGAAATTCGTTGAAATGTGACTGAGATTTTGAAAAAATACGTGATTTTTCCTTATTTTTGAAAACTCTTGATCAGTTTTCATCGAACTCCATTGAAATTTCTTGGGGGATTATATACAGTGCTTAGAAATGCCGGAATTACACCGAAATTTCGAAATATCTTTTCAATCAGTTGTAATTTACGTTTTTTAGCGTAGATTACTACCTTATCGGTGAAGGACTACGGCTTCCCCTTAAGGGCCCTCAAGCGTTCCAGGGCTATCAGAAAAATGGGGAAGCTTTGCGCAGTAATCATTCGTTCTTTAGACTACTCTTTCACAATTTCTTTACAGAATTTTTTCTGAAAAGTTCCTTTTATAACAAGGATTACCGGATGAAGTAATTTAGTCAGCATTGGTTGCATATAAATAAGAAAAATCAAACCTGAAATTTTTAGGTGAATTATCCTTGTCAAGTCAACACCAGATATAAAACTATCAGGTTTCATTTTTCATATATATAAGCAATAAAATATGACTATATTACTTTACCCGGTAGATCTTGCAAGGACGAAGATATTTCTCTAAAGGAATTCTGACCAAATTTAAAAAAAAATTAATAGTTACGGTGCTAAGTTTCCACCGTTTTTTTGACAGCTTTGGGTCGCTTGGCGGGCATTAACAGTTTTGCATTTTTTTTTTTTAATTTTGTGTTGTATTATATAAAGACCATCATTATTAATCATCATCATTATGAATCATCATCATTACGAATGTTTTATCGTGGTCATTCTCCTTTGCAAAAACATACACGTTGTCCGCAGAAATTCATGAAATGTAACGCACTTTTATGTCTTTGTAAACGAGTTGGAAACATAATATATGAATAAGATTAATTTTACATGCTATAAGTATCACAGGCTAATTTTTTTTTTTTTTTTTTTCAAATCGTATTAGATTAAACTGTGTGAACATTATTAAAAATCACACACACAGAACTCAAGAAAATACTCACATAGGCACTACACCTAATACAATCGTGAAGAATTTCTGTGACAATCATGAAAACATATGGTTCACAAGAGCTGACAAGGGAAACATCACAGTAGCCATTGATAAATCAGTTTAGGAAAAAATCGTTTTAGGAAAAAGAACTTAGAAATTGTTAAGGAAGTTCTCAAAGAAAACGGTTATCCCGATGACTTAGTATTTAATTGCATCAAAACGCGAGTCCACAATATTTACAACAGCACGCAAAAAGATAAAAACAACAATAGTTCAATTGTCATTACTACGTCATTGCCATACATTAAATAACTGTCAGAAAAACTATCTAAAACTTTAAGAAAAGACAAAATTAGAGTAGCACAAAAACCAATTAACACTAATATCGGAGGGATAAAACCGTTGAAAGATAAATTGGAGATAGTAAATATGAGTAATGTTGTCTATCAAATTCCATGCCAAAACTGTGAGAAAGTTTACATTGGTCAAACTGGTAGACTTTTAGGCACTAGACTCAAAGAACACCAGAAAAACATACATGGACCAGAATCTAATTACACAGGATTAACCCTACACCGTATTAACACTTCACACGGTTTTGATTATGGAAAAACAGTCATCTTAGCCAATGAAAAGAACCTTAACAAAAGGAAAGATATCGAGAATTTCTTTATTAAAAAATCAAAACACACGGTTAATGTTAGATTCAAACAATCGAACCTTCCAGCAGCATACGAGGCCATATTATAACGTAAATATTATCAAGTATCCCTTTAATTAAATGACACACTTTCGAATACAATATCGCGTAATTGTTGTTGTTATTATACTTCGATTATGTTTTATAAAATAATATATACAACTATAATCTTGGTCATAATGCATATACTCTTATATTTTTAACTCCCTGGACAACCGTTACAATAGTCTCTATCTTCAATTTTTATCAAAACTTCAATTTTTATTCAAACTTAAATATCGATACTTTTAACTGTTTTCGTTATTGCTACTGTTTGTCAACGACGTAGATTGTGATCTATATATAAACCGTTCTCACTGCACTTCTCACGAATCCTATGTTAAAGTGTAGTGAGTGTTTCACACTGTCGGTCAACACCTAAGACGTGCGTATCATAAACACCTTATAATAATGTCTGTTATTACCGGTTATTCATTTTTTATTTTATTTTATACTAGAGTTCGTCCTACACTGGCCTGATGTCTTCCAGGCATCTAGCATAACAAACATTTTTATTCTAAAAATTCATGTAAGTTTAACCACAAATGTATTACTAATAGATTACTAACATTTTTTGTAAAATCATATATTGTTTTGTAGACAATAAATTCTGAAGAGGGTCATCATATTGACCGAAACGTCAAAATTTTCAATTTTATTTTGTGTACTGACCAAATAATTAATAATTGCGGTCGAGAACTCATGCATAAGCATAATTATCAAAATTATCACAGACTAATAACAGATTGTCAAGGGTCCCTCTAGATACGTGAACGTTTCTGTAATGTTTTCGTCAAAGACACTATTGCTGTACACAGCTTATAATATCTGTATATCTCTGTGATGTCCGATTAACAATCGGATACCTGGATCAACGATCCCTGATCACGGATCAGGGCTGCGATTAGTCAATGCTAGCTGACTCTACAATCAATTTGGATGTTTTTCGGTTCCTAATACGTCACTATGAATTCAAGCCGAAGAGTAATTTCGACCTTCTGCTCTGTATAATATTACATATTATAAACCACATTACTTACTGACTTTTTAAGCAAACAAACGTTCTCTCTTAAAATGAATTAGTAGAATTTTTACTTTTTCAATTAGTAAGTGAACACCTTACTAGTGAATTAGTAATATTTTGTCGAGTTTACTAATGAATTAATAAAATATTAGATGTTTGGCTTACTAATCAATATTTTGTCGAGTTTACTAATGAACTAGTAAAATATTAGATGTTTGTCTTACTAATCATAATTATTAGTAGATGCTACCTACTATTTTATTAGTGATACGAGTCCACTATTTGAATTTGTAATCCAATTTCATAACTTGAACTAGTAGAAAGTTTGCGCAAACGCAAGTTCGTGCAGGCTTTAATAGATCGCGCGCAAAGATAAGTATAAATGAAACAACAAATACGGAAAATACCGACAGAGATATAAATTTGTAATAATTTACTTTATATTTATGGAAAATTGTACATTGAAAAGTGCTGCATCGTATCTATACAGTGCAGTGTGAATGTTAAAAAAATCTTAATTTTGAGGAACTACCAATACAATTGGCCAGTTTTAGGATCGTTATGTGTTCATGAAAATGTAATTAATGAAATATAATTATTTAATCCAAGTTAACTCCAAGTTTGTGTAATTTATAACAAAAATACATTTGTTCCTCATAAATATGTATATTCGATATTAGGAAGAAAATTACAAATAAAAGCCGTAGGTTTCGAGAAAAATGCGTTGGAAATAATTGGGCGTGCCTCATATACTCGGTTAAGTAGTTAACGTGTAAGCTTGTGTGTGGCAGTGGATAGAGCGCTTAACTGTTACGTCGAAAGTCACGGGTTCCAATCTCGGTGAATGCATTTTTTTGTTTTTGTTTTCATAACTTACTATTTCAATTAGTAATACCATTGAGTATTTACATTAGTAATTTTGTACTAATTATCAGTAGCCGGATTTCCTCTAATTCAATTACTAAATTTTTACTAGTAATTAGTCAAATTCTTCTAATTCATAATAAGAGAGTTATAATAATTACCGATGAAAAAACAGAAATTACTTATTATTTCTTACCAATATACAAATCATTCAAAAGTCATAATCTTATGTCGTTACCATAGCGATATTATTGGGTAGTTGTATCACATAGGCATGTTTCCTTCACGGTGCTGAAGTATGTATACAATACATATGTTTACACTCCAGGATACATGATTTTGATATATGATGACGGGGCATGAGATGATTATGTGATAATGAATTGAGGACGCATTTGCCTCGGGATATGTTGACACCTCGCGATAAATCTCTCACGACGTGATTGTCTTGTGAAGTTATTTCAGCCCTTGCAAATTGCTATTATAGCGGAACCTAAACTCTATAGACCCATTTCAAGCAACTAAAACTTTATAATATTCCCCTACGAAACCTGCGCTTTTCGAGCATAACCTGGATTCCGTTTTTGAATCTGTTATAGAACCAGCTGCATTCGGAAATCAACCGAATAATTCCAGTGAAGACCTTGAAAATTTAAACCAGTCCTCGTTTTCTCTTTTTTCTGCATCTACTGGTAAATACGAATTGATCGCCTCCGAGATGGCAAGTAATTGTCCGCGACGCAGCTGATACAATACCCATATTTTCCGGGTCTAGGGACGGATATACGGAATTCGCGACTGCTTGCAATAACGCCTTAAAAATGATTCCCGACGCAGCAGAACGCGCACTTATTAAACTGACTCTTTCCAGATTAAAAGGTGAAGCATATCGTAATATGCTTGGCAAGGACCCCGATACTATATCCGAGATGTTAATTATTTTAAAAGGGATTCATGGTTCCCACACTTCTACACTAGAAGTGTATGGTGAATTAGCCCTGTTATGTCAAGGGGGTTCTGAAGGTGCCGCAAGTTACTTTAACCGTGCCCGAGAAATCGGATACCGTCTAAAGGAAGCGTATAAACAAGGGTTAAACACGGATTTGTCAGACGAGAAAAATTAAAGAACTTGAAGTTGCCTGTTGTAAGGCTTTTGTATTTGGATTACACCCCGAAATTAATAATCGAATGACGATACGAGTAGATTTAAATTTAGCCGGACCGGAAGCAATTAAAATCGAAATTCAGTTAGAGAATCGTAAACGATTAATCATACAACAGAATTCTCAACTTACGAATTGCGATATTTGCAAAAGCACCGTTAACACGCAACGTTAGAGTGTCCTTTATTAGCTAAAGAATCCAAACGATGCCAATTATGTGATAGTACCCAACGCACGGCAAAAACGTGTGAAAAACGAGAAAACACGGACAATCGTTCAAGATGCCAATTATGCGATCGAACCGGACACCTCGCTCTGTTGCGGAACCACCAAGTAATGGAAAGGGACCGCATGCTCGCCGACTTATATGAGGACTCCGAAAGCCAGTCATATCGTCCAAGAAAAAGGGAGACTTGGAAGAAACAGCAGTCCTCCGAATACCAGATGGAAGCGAAACCCTCGCATAAGGACGATGTTTTTAACGAAATATTGTTAGACTTCTACGGTCCAAGGATGGAGCCTCCGTTCCCAAAGGCACTGACCTCTGGAAATGGTCGTGGACAAGAATGCCCAAATAATCGAATCAATAAGGAACATATGAGATCATCGCGAGAAAAAGGGTGGAATCCCAATATTGGAGCTATTCCCAAACGTACACAAGTAGGTTCGATACCTGTGTACGATGATACGGTGGAAGATCCAACTTTACCCACTCGCGGGGACTTGCGAAAATCTCCGGGAGCCGCCATTTACGTGGATCTCAATGATCCAATATACCGTAAAAGAAGGAAACCACGAGCTCCCTCACCACCTAAGTTGCCACCGCCTCCACAGGAAGAAGCTTGGGAGACTGCCAGCACCATGGGAGAAGCAGCAGCTTTACTGGATCCAGAGCCGTGTATTCCAGTAATAACCGAATTAGAAACAAAAGCGACAGAAGAAGGAATCGTTAAAACATCGAAGGTTTCAAACGAGATTCCGCTAACCACATAATTAGCATCCTCTTCGGTTGACGTTGGAAATACCAACGAAAGTGCGTTGGAAACCGAACGAAATTTACCAACAACGCATCGGAAAACTGATGCCAGGAAAACTTACCAAAAGGTGCGGCGCTTAATAGAGAGGTCTACAAGCGACCTATCACACTCAAGTCGTTCTTCAACCACAGAATTTCGCGCACACATCACCACGTCGAACTTTTGTGCATAATGCGGGTTCAACATCGCAGCGCTCAAAAAGATTTGCTCCTGTAAATACTGTCCGTTATGCAGCAAGATGCTGAAATGAAAGCAATCTTTTTCTTTTTTTTTAATATATATATATCGAACATTATTATTATTATATTTAATTATTATTAGTAATAATTATAGTCAACTATTATTACGCTCTCATTATAATCTGTTCTTGATTACGACGCGACTTCGTCGTTTTATCTGTGCGTATGCGAACGCCAATTTCAAAATGAGATGACGGTGCAATTATAAAATACAAGCATATCGTCCGAGTAATTGGGTAAGACTAAACTAAATCGCTATCGCTCTTGTTTTCGTATTCGCACTTTCCGAATTTTCTCGAACCGAAGAATAACACATATACAAATACAATCGCACTGCTATTTGCGAATACATATAAACACCATCCAATTCACAAATCCAATAATGTCAAATATAGAATCGGCAAGGAACATGATCAATTTTTTTTTTCTGACGGAGGGGGAAATGCATTAGGCACCATAGGGGGTTAAAGATGTTGTGTAACCACCCGTGTGTCGGACTCCCTCACCTTTGATGTTAACGGCAAGGTTTACCGACTAATATCCTAACCTCCCTTGGCCCTCCAGAATCCACGTGTGCAGTCTGCAGCAGAAAAGTGGCTCCGATATCCATCTCCTCCGCTGCAGACTGCACCGGGCCATTTCGTTTGCAACTGTAACCACTCCCTGTACCATTGGGTTAGTGGTTACAGGATCTCGTATGACCTCAGTAGACGGAGAGATCCCAGCAGCACTGCTTTCTGCATTCGGCCTGCGATGGAATTTGCATGTTCTTGACAGGCCGGAATGCTTATGATGTTTTGGAGGAAAGTTGGTCTCATTTCTCCCAGCACTCCAATTATCAGCACGACGAGCTTGATTTTAAACCCTCGATACAGCTTGCGAATCTCGAACACGAGTTCCTGATATTTCATCCGTTTTTCGTCCTCTTTGCTGAATATATTTGTTTCTGCTGGTGCAGAAAACTCGATGACGAAGATGGATTTGTCATCGAAGTCAACAAGGACGATGTCAGGCTTATTGGTTGATATTTTCCTGCTCGTCCAGAATGAGTAATTCCAGTATATTCGGCACGACTCATTCCCGACAACGGATTCAATATCAGTGGGGACGTACGGCAAAACTGGGGTTGCATCAATACCATAAGTGCTGCGAAGATGGTAATACAGCACTCGAAGAGCCGCATTGTGACGTTCGATGTATGCTGAAACTGCATATATTGGACATGCTGCCAAAAGATGCATTAGTGTCTCAGCATGACATCTACACAATCTACAAAGCGTACTCTGTACCGCCTGGTGTAAGATGTTCTGGCGATATGCTAAGGTATTGATGACCCCATCCTGGCATGCGAAGATAAAACCCTCGGTCTCGGATTTCAAGCCGGCTGATCTTAAGGAGGAGAAGGTCATCTCTGCCGACAAGCCAAGTTGTTGGACATTTCGAAAGAATTGTCCATGCAGCGGCTTGTCGATATGCCTTCCCTCCAACATACGGAGTTGTTCCTTCCGTATGTTAGCCCTGAGACGCACTGGGCACAGATTGATGACTGATTCAGCCTCCTATGCACCACTACGTCCCACGTTGAAAACCAGACCGAGGTTTCGCGCCGCTTGTTCCGCCGCGTTGTACAAAAACGCCCCCTTCCCCTGAATTTCATGCTGATGTACTAGCATCATCAGGGGATCCTCCGTTCGATTAATCACGTCGCAAGCTGTTTCGAGGACCAATCGGTCATGCATACACTCAAGGCTTAAAAGGCCACGACCTCCCATATTTCGGGGCAAATACAGTCGTTCCACGGAAGACCTTGGATGCAAACTGCGTTGCATACAAATCATCTTCCGTGTGCTTCGGTCAATATCCCTTAGCTCGTCAACGTTCTACTTCAGTGCTCCAAAAGAATAGAGCACTGGTGATACGGCCAACATATTCGTGGCTGCCACCTTATTTCTCCCGGTCAATTCTGATGACCAGATCTGACGGAGAATGTGCCGGTATTTCTTAATGATGGTGGTTTTAGCAGCCTGCACATCCTGGACATGCCTTTGAGGTACGCCCAGGTATGTGTAGGCTTCTTCGGCGCTAAGGTGGCGGATGACATTTCCGTTGACGAGCTCCATATCGTTGTTATGGGAGCCTGACCTTCCTCTGTGCAAATGAACGACTGCACACTTGTCCAATCCGAATTCCATGCCGATATCTCTCGAGTATGTGAGGGCGATGTTCAGAGATCGATGTAATTGATCTTTGCCTGATGCGTATAATTTAAGATCATCCATATAGAAAAGATGGGTGATCTTATGTACACGTTCACCAGGCGGTCCACACATGTACCCTTAAGATTTCCGGAGAACAACTTATAGAGGCAATAGTGAGATGCAGAAGAGCAGAGGACTCAGAGAATCTCCCTGATAGACACCTCTTTGGAATTGAACCAGTCTAGACATGGTTCGACGCTTGCCCGATGTCATGACAAAGCGTGTTTTCCAAAGAGGCATCAGGTCTTCTACAATTCTCACTATGTTTGGGTGGACATGGAGGCGTTTGAGCAACAAGCTTAAAAGCTCGTGCGATGTTGAGTCATACGCCTTCATGTAATCCAGCCAGGCTATCGACAGGTTACGCTTGTACTGGACTGCGTCCTGACAAACACACCTGTCGATAAGCAAGTTGTCCTTGCAGCCTCGTTGTTCTACTATCCGTTGCCACACCGGTTTCACGGATTTCTCAATACGTTCGTTCAAGATGTTAGTAAACAATTTGTATAACGTATTGAGACACGTGATCGGTGTATGGTTTTTCGGATCGGACAAGTCTCCCGATTTTGGGATCAGTGTCGTTCGGCCCTCCACCAGCCAGTGCGGAATGGGTTGGTCTCCATTTATATAAGAGATGAATATTCGGGCTAGGTGTTGATGGACAGAAATGAACTTCTTCCACCAATAGTTGTTAATTCCATCCCAGCCCGGCGAGGAGAGATTCCTCGCACCTGTGATGGCATTTTTCACCTCTAATGCACTGACGGGTGGGCAATCTTCACTTTGTTGTGTGACTTCGTCGCACAACTCGGTGAAGATTTCAATACCTGGAGTGTCTGCATTAAGCCTAGATGTTTTCTCGTAGATGCTCCTCCAGAATTCCTCAACTGCGGCCATCGACGGAAACTCGCTTGAGGCTGCGATACGATGTTGGAAGAGGTTGGAAGGATTCGTCCAAAATATTGAGTTTTGTCGAATTCCTTCTTCCCGTCTTTGCAGCCTCTTTTTGGCATCGGCCAAAATCCGAATTTTATCCGCTAAACGTGTCTTGGTGTTGAGCAACTTCAGCTTGTTCAGTGTGTGATAGTACGTCCGCAGTTGTTGTGCGAACTTCTTGACTTTAGCCGTAAATGAACGCCCAGATGTTAAATAGTCGATCACACACTGAATTCGGGAAGCGAGTTTCCGTGTCAGTCGAATCTTACCGTTCAATTGAGACATGCGTTTTGTAATCTGCCGACTCCCCGATATCTGTGTCAGATTTCGCGGAGTCACCAGATCACTTGCAGCCTCGTAAACGGCACAATTGACCTGCCACAGCTCGCAGTCATCTGGAAGAGCATCCAGAACTAGGCTATTTGCTCTGTCTAATTCTCGTTGTTTAGGCGAAATTTTCGTTATCAAATTTTTCCTAAACACGAGTGTCGTGCTTTCATAATGTGGAGCATCTCTGTCAGCACCGCGTACGGGCTCAGTTGTTATTGCCCGCACATCCGGTACCGGTTGACGGCTGGGATCAACGAAACCTGTCCGCCTCAGATAGGCCTCATAATCTCTCAGTTGTTGTTGAGAAAAGCGATCTGCCAGTTCGGGATGCATTACTGTAAACCGACTATGCATTCGCGCCATGTAGCCCCTCTGTTACGGACAGCTCTCCTCGTAGCAGCGCATTAGATCTTGCCTGAGATCCTCCGTCCACTGAAATCGTCCGTGGGCATTCGTTGGTCGTTGTCCCGGGACACCTGTTTCGGCTCCTCCACCTCGGGACTGGACTGCATCCGAAGCAGCCCGATGGTCAGGAGCCCTGCGCGTTCTATTTATAGTAACCGCAAATACAGGGAGTAGGGTGGTTAGCCCTACTCCCCGTTGTTATTATTATTATTATTATATTATATAATCCATTATTATTGCTATTATATTATTGAAATAATGTGGTTATAATATAATAAAAACAGAGCATCCTAAATTGTTCATCTTAGAAGGACAAAAGGAACGATTCTTTAACTCTCCTGCTCCACTGCGAACTCATGACATGGATCTTTTCGCATATGGGTAAAAAAAAATCTGGTAAATACTATGTAACACATATAAAATTGGGATACTTATTAAAAAACAAACTATATTTCAAAGTAATATTAAAGAAAATAACTCAACTTTCAATTTCAAACAGCTTTTATGTTCATTGAAATGAATTTAATTAAGTATAATTAACATATTATACGTAAAATGTAAACTCCGTCACCTGTAACAAACACCATTTCGTAGGTTTTCGCCGTGATATTTTTAAACTCATTTCATGGGCAGCAAATTGTGAATACCATACTGATAAAGGAACTAAAATCGTGTAAGAAAAATAGTATTTAGTGCCGTTGAAAACAATTTTTACGTTAAATATTGAGAAAGTTCTCCGCGTAACCAAATTTTGACATCATTTTCCGAACCTTAAAAAATGAATTTTATTTATTGTTTACACCGTAATTTTGGCTGATATAACTTTCGATAACTGTACAGATGGAAAAAAAATCATTTCTGTAATCATTTCCGTCATTTGTTCAACGTTTTTATAAAAAACAATACGTTTTTTAATCCATTATTTAAGCCCGTTCAGATGAGGTTAAAAATTTTTTAACCTCCGGATTTACTTTCATGATTATATAAAATGCAATAGCTCGGGTTTTTTTGTGTGGATCGAAAGATATAAAATGGTAATTTCTAATCGAATGATAATTAAAAATCGAAAGGTAAAAAAATCGAACTAGATTCTAACCCGGATTTTAGAATGAATATCGATAATTCCACATAGAATCTAATTGAAATCTAGATTTAATTTCTACTTGGGATGTAACAAACTCTTAATACATAGGTTGTTTTAGTACTAACCCATTAAGGACTGTATTTTGTACATAGGTACAACGGAGATATTAAAAAGGCAACTATTAAACATAGGACAGTTCGTAAAAAAATACATACGTTTCTTGTTTGTCAATTTTATTGTAATCCAATTGCACATTCAATTGACAAATTTTTAAATAAGCGAAAAATTGATAAGGATATTCGGGATAAATTGATTGCTGGTGAAGTTGTCGTTCAGAGACTGCGAGAAAAATATAGCAGTGGCAGTTATAAAGAAAAGCAAGCCATTAGAAAAATTGTATGCGGTAGGATAATCAAAAAGTATGACAAGCTAAAGCATTGCAAGCTCATTATTCCTCGTATAAGTCCCTACTCTAACGAAAGAAATGAGAACGACTCGTCTGAAAGTTTTTTGACGTACAATCGAAAAACTAATCAAGAAAAAGCACAAAAGTTACGCAATTCTGTTATCGAATTTTTTTAGCAAGATGAACATAGTAGAATATGCCCAGCAAGAACAACATCTCGCAC
This sequence comes from Trichopria drosophilae, assembly GCA_030407085.1. Lineage (NCBI taxonomy): Eukaryota > Metazoa > Arthropoda > Insecta > Hymenoptera > Diapriidae > Trichopria > Trichopria drosophilae. The sequence continues at coordinate 187,119,434 of CM059583.1, read as the reverse complement.
TGTATACCATATTACTCCCCCCGCTGAGGGAACATAATCGAAAAAAGGGTCCTCATACAGCGACCACAGCTTCGCAATTAATATGCCGACATTATGCCATAATAACTCATAAGTATCCACACATTACGCATCAACTGTACTAAGTATTCATTCGTATATCGCACGACTTTATTGACGGTATGTATGTTCAATTGAATCATTCCATGTCATGCGCGGATTTCATAAATTCACAAGACGAAAGTTAAGGCAGCTAGGAATACGAACATTTCTATAATTCTTTGTAGCATAATATTTTTAATCGCGACTTTATTTAAGTGGCGGAAACTGGTGATGACCGATTTTTTTTCCTTAATCCGCGACGTATCTGGAAATTTCGATTTCGAAGATCCAGGCAATACCTCTTTTTCCACACTTATCCTCTCTCTCTCTCTCTCCCTCCCTCTCTCTCTCTCTCTCTCTTTCTCTCTTTCTCTCTCTCTCTCTCTCTCTCTCTCTCTCTCTCTCTCTCTCTCTCTCTCTCTACCTCTACAAAAGACGGAAGACAATAGACATCTGTGCGTGGATGTGCAACCAAATGTACCAAACCATTAAATCCTGTGTCGGTACCGACCGCGGCTCTCTAGTTAACGAATCTTCGATATGAGAAACCAACAATGGCAAATCGACTCTTCGATTTCCATACAAATCATCAATACCATCTCTGGGTTACTAACTTAAGGACTTCTTATTCTTCGAAGGACCAGCATCGGCGGACCTCGACTCCCCGACTCCCCGAGCGTAGAACCTTCGAGTACTGTCCATCCAAAAGCAAATCACCAGCAGATCGGTTAGTCCGCATCTCTGGGTTACTAACCTCCAGACTTCTCATTCTCCAGATTACCAGTAACGGCAGATCTCGACGCCTCGAGTCACCGCGCGTAGAACCTCCGGGTACTATCCATCTGGAAGAGAATCACCAGCAGATCGTAAACAACTCCGAAATAGCAATCGAACCGTGCTCCGAATTACAAATAGACATCGATCCGACTACGGAGTGTGCTCTGCTCCAATTCCGAATTCTCCTTGCTCCGAGACTCAAACGCACCTTGCTCCGAATCTTAATCCACCTTGCTCCGATTTTAAGATACCTTGCTCCGAATCGAAATTTCACATATTGATCATTTTTTTTCAGAGTTAATTAATTCGACACTCCACAAATACCGTTATATACCATTATTTGCATCATGTAGGCCATCGCCATATATAGAGGACTCGAACCCAGAACCTATATAGGCACTCTTCTGCTGCGGCTGCCACAATATTTTATTTTACCTTTTCGCGAATGATTGCTTTCCTTCCTGCCTCAACTTATACATTCAATGCTTGTGAATCGTTTTGAACATACAGCAAGTATACATTTTCTTAAAATAGTTTACGTCGCTGATCTGCAAGCTCTGTTTATATTATATCGCCATCGAAATATTACACCGACGGATCGTTCTGGACCCACGAATACAACATGTACTGTGTTTCAAACACATTCAGGTTTGGTATCAATTTCATTTGAAGTTTCATCTCGCCATATAACGGCTGACTCGACACTAATACATCCATAGATATTCAAATGCCTTTCTGTAAAAGTCGCCATAAACCCACGATTCCGCTCTCCATCTTTACCAAATACGTCCGTCGCCCAATGTAGGGGATCTGCTCGGGATCGTCGATTCTTTCGATCGACTGCCTCAATGGTTTTCAAACCATCCCGTAAGAAACAAAAGAAGGCTCATCCTTCTAACAAATAATAATAAGATTAAAAAGCTTATATTTTTGGATTGGTATCCAAAATACGTAACGAAATTTAAATCCATTCAATTCGATTCATCAAGTCGCCATTGCCATTCCAATAATTGGACTTATCGTTCAAGACAAGTGCCAATGCAAATACGTCAGGCCCGCGATCCACTGTCCCCACAGGGACCCGTGCATCCTCGACATTGACGCCTATGATGACCTTCTCAAGCATGAGCAGTTATTCATATTATTATGATTTATATCACGTTACTACTATTCAAATTGTCATTCGCGCATAAAATTTGAAATGAAATCGATACCAAACCGTTCACGAAAAGGTCCAAACATTTCTTTACCATTTGTAATTAGAATCATAATCCCATTATAGGTTCATGCTACTTTGTTCACATATTTATATACAAATAAATCACTTTAATCTACATGATAAAATCAATATTCAATCGCCATCATATTTTCTTCAAATATCAATAGCCATCCTGAACTTTTGAAACACCGCTAAAAACGTGACATTCTTTGGAATATGTACCAAAAATTATTATTTTCCATCAAACTTCTGTTTGAGAAAGTGGGGGTGATGTTTCGATAAACATCGGACAAAACATGACGTTTTACGAACACCTATTTAAGGCGGTGTTATTTCGATTATCTTTCAATGCACCAAATTTATGTTCAAACGAGTGAAATAAAACGTGCGGTCAAGCTTTCAAACTAACACTTTATTCACTCGAAGCAGACGTCACAGCGGCAATATCTTTAGAACGATTCGAACTGTTCGCAACAGTTTCATTTCAACATTTCTAAAGGCGCGATGTTCTTACGGACATCTAGAGACAGATGATGTTCGTCAAAACACCTGTTATAGGCGCGATTTTGTATTTGATATTTAATAAACTCGAAAAGATAAACATTTCGACTTAAATTTCTGAATTACAACGTTGAATAAAAAACTCTGCCAAACGTATCGCAGAGTGATTTCGACGTAATTGGATGCCTAATATATCGTCATCCAACTTCGTACTATCATCACTTTTAACCAAACAATCAATTGTTTATTAGGCAGTTTCATACATCACTCAATTTTCATCACATCTATTAACATGTTTTCCAACTTATGTAAATAACACAAGTTTTACTATGTGACATATTCAGTTCATACCAGATCACTACTTTTTTCGAATTTGCCCAAAAATGAGCGGCTCAATATATCATTCAATTAATGTATTAATTGTCAATATCAATTTTCAAAAGCGCTTGCAGAACTGTTCACAATATTTCGTATAATTGTACATCATGAATTCAATGGGACATCAATATCGGAACTACCATTCACTACAATAGAATCTCTATTTCAATTTCAACTGACTTCTCGAGGGGTATTTCGAGTGTTGTCAAAAAACAAAGGGCATCTAAATTAAAAAACAAGAACCCGGTCAACTTACAGATTCTATGTTTTTCGTTTTTGCCATAACTCCGAAATTCGAAATTCGAACTTCCCGAAGGCGATGTTCGTTTGAAAACCTCCTATAAAGTACCTTTTATAGAAACATCAATTATACAAATGGTGTTATTTTGAATAATTATCAAACGTGTTATATTTTCAAATTCTCTCAAAAATGACATTTTCACCATATATTTATCAAGTTGATATTCTTCTGAATATCAACCAAATCTATACTTATTATTATATATTTATTAAACCTTCCCCTCTTTCGTGGAACTGACTCTGGTATTTTTCTAACCTATAACGAAACTTTTAAATAAATTGCATTTAGAAATATTTCCGATATTGTTATCCCATAATTATCCTTATTTCTATCGCGAGAAAATTCATTTACTTATACGTGTGTATCGGTACACTATACCGAACGCTGCGTTCCTACCGAATTCGAGGTTCATTTTCCAAATATCAAGTCGAAATACGTTATTCCCGCTCGATCGCTTAAAGGGTGTTCGAAAAACAATTGACAGTCCTAACCTCCTAACCCGAATAAGGAAAATGTATTCCGTTCCGAACTAAACTAACGGGCAATAGCATTTACTGACAGTCGACTGGACTTTCATGTAATTAAATAACGAGTTATGAAGCGATTAAATTAGAACTGTCAACTGTTTCGAAAAGGTATATAGATTCATTTCTCGAAAATTCGAAACGATCTAGCATCTCTAGTACAAAGAGAGATGTTCGAAATTTAAAGTCGGCGTCGGGGAGGGCGACAAAACACGATCGCGAGCTTCAAGTACGGAATTGTACAACGAACGCCGTAAAACCATATGTAATTTACCGCATTTGAAAACTACACAATTGCGATATATAAAGCGATATAAACACGCAAAGCTCACCATGCCGAAGTCCATTTTACCGTGGATATCCCGAATAATAGTTGCAATAAATCGCTGCAATCAACATGGCCGTATTCGGAGATTGGCGATCGTGTCGTTTTCTGGAGGCCTCCTGTCGAAACCGATCCCACAGATGATGCGTCGTCCTCGTCAAATTCTCACCAAAGTCCAAATTCTGTGCGCAGTCTCACTCTGAGATTCAAAAAATGCCACAACACAGAGTCACAAGCGCGGAAGACAGTCCCATAATATGTACATACGCGACACAAAGTTCAATCGCGAACACCACAAAACCAACTTCCACCATTCCCGGAAATTGTTCCCGGGTTTCAGCACCAATTTTGTAAACGACTGGTGGAAGGGCTTGTAAATAAAACACGCGGTTTGATCGGCCACACGAAAATATCAATTATTTATTCCGATCAGCGCCGGTGACGACCCGATCGCGACGCGGACTTCCTAACGCGACGACGTTTCGAAACGTTCTCTCTCCCCGATCGTCACTTTTTCACATCTTAGTTCGATTTTTCAAACTCCCGAACATTTAAAGAGACTACTACGTCATATTATACATCGATATTATACTATTCGAATTACAAATAATTATATCGAGATCGTCACCATTTTGAAGGGCCTTTTACATAATTTACCTAACAGGCCTGCCTCATTTTGAGAGGTACCCCCATTCGGGTGTGCAATGGCGTAGGGAAAACCACCTTTGTGGGAAAAACCTACGCCGGGTACCGCAGTCGATAAACCATCTATTCTATCCGTAACAACTACCATCATCTGCTACTGCACCTGTAGAACAAAGACGCTATGGACTATCGTACAGTGAGTTTAGTGAGTTAAAGTGACTATAAGTTAAGATATAGGACAGCTATGAACTTTTATAATAATAAGAACTAATAAGTGTAATTTAAGTGCGATTTTAAATTTGTTTCTGATGAGCGAGGCTTTACCAAAATGACTGAATAAAGACAAATACTTTCCGAATAGACCTAAGAAAATTTTAGTTGTGAAATATTTTGATTATATATGAAATATACGTTTAAGCACTTAAGTTTCAACAATGGTAATTGTTAAGTATATCTTAAACATTTGCATATTTGAATTGATTTCTTGAGAATCTTTTCACCCCGAAATCAATTGTAAAGGGGGAGGTGTAACGTGGGACGTTTCTAATTCTAACAAAAATTAGTTTACCCAGAGTTTCATCTTTCTCTATCTTGCACAGCTGTTACTCACAAAATTAAAAAAAAAGGGAAATATACTATTTTCCAACATTCGACAACCAGAAGATAAGCTTCTTGCAACATGTGGCCTAGAGACCCATGTCGGGCACCATCATAGTCGGCGACATCGTAGTCGGCGACATAGAAAAGCCGCGAACCCTCTCGAGGTTCGTGTAAATTTATGATTGTTTGTAAATCAGCTTTTGAACCATCGGTTAAGGAGGGCCTGTCTCCATCTACAGGCCCAGTGGTCGGTGTGGGGCGCCCATTTTTTGAGGGCACTCGACCGTCAACTCCCAATAATACCACCTATCCGGAACAGTTGCCCCAAACCTGCCAGCTCCCGACGGCCCACCTCCCGCAACCACACCTTCCTCTCCGCCCTATCCTATCCCCGAATCCTCTCCTGACCCCAGGAAAAAAAAATAATTATAACCCTACAATATAGAGACCGACAATCTGTAAAAAAAATAATAAGTTAAATTTTACCTCCAAACCAATTTTGTCAATATTATTACCCTCGTCATTTCTCCTTGTCCAGCAGCCTCCGTTCAAATACGAACCCCGGATCGACCTGAAGGGATAACTCCTTTCGAGCGACCGAAGTTGGTGCCTCTGCTTAGGGAGCCCTAATTAGGGACGTAATATTATCATTAGATCCGGAAATCTCTATCGAACAATTTCTTTTTTATTCGTTTCAAAATTGACTATGTTATAGCGAGTTAAAATAAAAAAGGGCCGCGTAGTAACTAGTCCTGTCTATACGACATTCAGTCGCCTTTCTCTTTTTCCGTATTTATTGACGCCATTAAGTTTGACTCCGAAGAACTCCAATGTAGTCGAACCCTGCCTATCCCATTTTTTATTCATTTGGAGTGCAATTTGAGTCCAATTATTTTAGATTGTAGGTCATGGCCAACTTAACTCTTTTCGCTCAGCTCTGTCATTAATATCGGGACCTGCTTGAATGAAATACTATAGGCTTAAGAGGAAATAAAAAAATTTTAATAATATTTAATTAAAAAATAATTTCTAGAAGTTATTTGCAAGAAAAATTACATAAGCTAACAATCTTTTTGAATTATCATCTACAATTTTTACGGACAAAATCATACGGCTTGTACAAAAAACGAAATTTTTTTTGTTCACTGACAGCACATTGAATATCGCACATGTTTATTAGAATTCTTAAAAAATCCATATTTTCTTAATTTTCGATCCCTCGGATATATTTCAGTATTCGGAAACAAAACTATTGTCGAAAAAAAAATATTCGTTTATGTACAAATTCTTTTGAAAATTGTATTTGGCATATATATTTTATTTATACCGTAGGAAAGTTTAAAACCTATCAAATATTCATCCACGTTCATTTGTTTCCGACATATCTATTTCATTATTGACATGTATTAATATCTTCTTGATTTAGTGACATATCTTTTTCGTTTTTAACCAATATCGCTTTGCATTCGTGAAAGATAAATATTACTGCTCGTAATTGAATTTATATCGTTACTATTACAGACATTTCACTAACATTTTTGAAAACGTTTATCAAATAACGGTGTACAGTAGAGCCCCGGTATATTTGCCCCCGGTATATTTGCGTTCCAGCATATTTGCCCGCTTTCGCCCCGTTATATTTGCCTGTGGTCGCTTTCCTTTTCCTCCACCATGCGGGCTGCCGTCTCAGTAAGGGCGTGTCTACGTCTGCTCAGGGCGAATCCGCGGCCGCCGCGGTTAAATTCGACGCCGCCGCGGTCTTTCCACGAGCCAATGAAAGCGAAGCTCGTCACGTGACTGACTGGTGTGGGGGAAGCGACGCTCCCCTGCGTTTGGTAAATAGAACGAGGCGCGAGGGGAAAGCGACGAACCGATCGGGCAAATATATCGAGGCTCTACTGTATTCAGCATAAAGTTATTCACAAAATGATTCATTACATAAACTGTCATAGTTTATGATTGCATTAAATACATTTTCAAAGGGTCAATAAATAGAAATCCATATTTTCAACGAAAGCGAAAAAGAGTCGAGAGATTCAATGACGGCAACATTAAGCAGCACATTTAACTTAGATCTGCGATGTAATTACTATCATTGCCGCTAGATCGCCACGGCTATGACTGCGGCTCTACCGTTATCGTTGTAGAAATTGATTTCCCTGTGTACATTAAAAGGTCGCTGGAACTGATATCTATAACTTATAACGTGAAATATTATTTGAAGTTTCGTTATTTACTTACTTTGCGTGTACTGTGTTTTTTATAGAGCACTGCTATAGTATATTCCCTCAGCCAACAAAATTTTGCACAAATGTGATTTACTGTGAGACCGCTTTATCTTATCTTCCTTATTTCCTTGTAATATATATCAATTCCATTGTCATGGATGCTGGAAGGGTACAATTGCGAAAACCTTGTTCTTCTATAGTAACCCGCTCATCAGACTTTACTTGCCCTTTATTTGGGTCACCGAAAGAATTCAACTCCAACTTTTTACCAACGTATGCTGATGTCCTTCAATGTTGTTTTCATGTGCGATATGAAATGGCAATGGAGTCAAATGCACCTTCCAAAAAAGTAAGCTTCTCTGACATTGCAGAAAATGTTGCTAATCAGTTGAAGACTTTATACCTGAAAGCTTCGATTCCTACATTATCTCTACAAAGAATTGTCAAAATGATAAAGACATTTCATGATACGTATTACACTAAAAGAAAATCATTTAATAGAGACAAAGAAAAGGCTCACCTGAAAAGAAACTACAACGATTTTATGGAAGATGCAAAACAAAAACTCTTCGATGTGGCAGCTTGCAAATGTGTCATGACGATTAACTGTTCCTGTGATATGTCACCGGAAAGATGCGTTTGTCCGATTACCATGTACTGCCATTGTGAAAAAGAGAAGAAAATTCCTTCGATTCAGAGAAAGTTTTTATATGATCAAAGAACATCCAGAATTGAGATGATGAGAACCGAAAGTGAGGAATTGGATAAAAGAAGAGAAATAAAACGTGGATTTGAAGACTCTTCGCACGCTTCACGTGAAGTTATAGATCCCTCAGGGCATGAAGTTTGTGTTTCTTGCGATGAAGAAATTTTTGATGACAAATCTGAATCACTAATATGCAATACACTCGAGTCCTTAAGTAAAGATTATAAAGTTACCGACTATACTGCAGCGACCACATCGGTTACAGTCCAATTACCTTGTACCTCACAAATGAGACTTCATTTACCACGAACAGCTGCTACTAGCGACAGATATAGAGTATCAGATCGTGCAACTTCTGCTTTAGTTTCTAGTGTTCTAAGCGACCTTGGGATCGTAAATGAAAACAACAAAACACTTATTGTTGATAAAAATAAAATACATCGTGAGAAACAAAAGTTAAGAGATGAATTACAACATTCTAAAAATCATACATGTCATGAGTTTCAGGGTTTATACTTTGACGGCAGAAAAGATAACACTCTACTTATGCAAGAAATTGGCGATAAGCGAATTCGGAAAGTGTTTAAAGAAGAACATTACTCTCTTATTGGTGAACCGAATTCTACTTACATAGGTCACCTTGTTCCTGCCGTAGGCAGTGGAAAAGGTATTGCACAGAGTATCATATCTTATCTTAATGACAATTCCATCGATCATTCAATCTTAAACGTTATTGGTGCGGACGGGACAGTCGTTAATACAGGATGGAAATCTGGAGCAATACGCAACATAGAGCTCATTCTCAATAGACCATTGAGTAAAACTGATGGTCCCAAATCCTACAATGGAGATATAGGTAAGAAACTTCAGAAATGTGAAAACTTACTTATAGTAAACTTTCAGTGTATTGAGTGTATACTTCCTGAAATTAATTCTAGCAACCTCAGTACTGATCAGAAGTATCTGTATGACATTTGCCAATGCATTCATTCAGGTGTTTGTTCGCCTAATGTTGCCAATCGTGATCCTGGAACTTTATCACTTGCTAGGCGGTTGACCACCGCAAATAGAATTTTGAGATTATATGTTTCATCAAGCGAACCCGCCGCAAGTTTAATTCAGATTGTAACATATACATTGAAAGTCTACTCACCATTCTGGTTTGCAGTTAAGTCGAAATCTTCAATAGTCGATGGTCCAAGGGATGTATTTGAAATTATTAAATCCTCACGATACTTGCCAAATAGTTTGAAAGCAGTAGTTGATCCCGTTATCCAAAGAAATGCATTTTTTGCACATCCGGAAAATCTCTTACTTTCAATGATAATGGATGAAAGAGATTGCATTAGAGAACTTGGTTTAGAGAAAATTTTAAAAGCACAAAAAGAAAATAGTAAAAATGATACACGTGTCTTCCAAATTCCACACATTAACTTTTATGCGACCGATTATACTGTTCTGATCGACTGGGAATCTGTCACAGTTACACCCCCTCCTCTGTTGGCAAAGTTCACTCCAGATATTCTTAAAGATGTAGTGAACCAAAAACAATGTGTTGGCTTCGATAAATTACCATGTCATACGCAAGCTGTAGAAAGCTGCCTGAAGTTAGTTACCGAAGCTGCAGGCAAAGTGTGTGGAGCCTAAAACAGGGATGGATACATAAGAAGTACACTTCTGTCCCGTTCTCAATTGCCCGTGTTTGAAACGAAACATCAATTTCAGACATGAAAATTCCAGGAGAACTTGCTCGTCTTGCGAATGGTTGGTTGGATGGGTAGGGCGGCGGTGGAACTCAACGTGCAGCTACCTTCCCGAGGGGAGTTCTGAGTAGTTATCACATTTTTATTTACCTACGAGTGATAACTAGCGAAGAGCTACATTTTTTTCAAATTTTGGCACACATTGAACACCAAAAATGTCGAGGTCATTCTCCTTCCTCTTCTGTAGGACAGATTAAGTTTGCGCATACTAATCTCCCTGTGAAGGTTAGGTTAGGTTGGATTCGATTGTTGTAGGATAACCTACTCTGCTGTGTGCAGGGCAGTAAGCGTTAGATCTATTAAGATCAGTCTCAATTGTCTGTAGAACAGAGTAACCTGAAGGGAAATAGAAATAGAAAACGAAAAGAAAACCGCAAATCCATGTCTAGATTGCAATTTCTACAAGAATTTGTACATAAACGAGTCCTATTTTTCAACGATACTTTTATTTCCGAATACTGAGATACATCCAAGAGACAAATGTACAATATATTTGTGGACGGGGATCGATAGCTAAGAAAATATGGATTTTTTAGATTCTGATAAAATCTCGATTCAAATCATACTTGAATACGATCGAAAAGAGGTGGAAAATACGATGCTATACTGTACAAGGTCGTATGATTTTCTCCGTAAAAGTTGTAGATGATAATTCAGAAAGGTTGTTATCTTATATAATTTTTCTTGAAAATAACTTCTGTATTTAAAGTTTTGTGCTTCACATTCACTTCATAATATTGTAATCAATGAGGGGGCATTTTACGTGGAAAGCCTTCATCTATCCAAAATTTCTTGGTTGAAAATTTTAAGACGTGCTTGAACAAAGTTACTGTGGCATGAAGAGGACAATTTTCAAATTTTTCATTTTTGATGGGGGGGGGGGGGGTGGGGGGGGGGGGGGGTGGGGGGGGGGGGGGGTGGGGGGGGGGGGGGGTGGGGGGGGGGGGGGGTGGGGGGGGGGGGGGGTGGGGGGGGGGGGGGGTGGGGGGGGGGGGGGGTGGGGGGGGGGGGGGGTGGGGGGGGGGGGGGGTGGGGGGGGGGGGGGGTGGGGGGGGGGGGGGGTGGGGGGGGGGGGGGGTGGGGGGGGGGGGGGGTGGGGGGGGGGGGGGGTGGGGGGGGGGGGGGGTGGGGGGGGGGGGGGGTGGGGGGGGGGGGGGGTGGGGGGGGGGGGGGGTGGGGGGGGGGGGGGGTGGGGGGGGGGGGGGGTGGGGGGGGGGGGGGGTGGGGGGGGGGGGGGGTGGGGGGGGGGGGGGGTGGGGGGGGGGGGGGGTGGGGGGGGGGGGGGGTGGGGGGGGGGGGGGGTGGGGGGGGGGGGGGGTGGGGGGGGGGGGGGGTGGGGGGGGGGGGGGGTGGGGGGGGGGGGGGGTGGGGAAACCCTTATTTTAGTCCTCACCTAACCTATAATGAAACGCATTTAAAAAAAAAGTATCTGTTTAAAGAATCCAAATTTTCAATTTTACGAAACAAGTTATTTTCTTGGAGCAATCTTAAAAAACCAGGTGCAAAGTGGGATGGGCTGTTACAAATACTTCTGTAAAGGTTTGACCCGAAAAAGAGAGATAGAGAGGAAAGAAAGAGAGAGGGGGAGAGAGGAGAGATGAAGAGAGAAGGAGAGAGAGAGAGAGAGGAGAGAGAGAGAGAGAGAGAGATAGATGATGATGATGGAGAGGACAGAGAGAGAGAGAGAGAGATGAGGTGAGAGGAGATTGATGATGGAGAGACAGAAAGAGATTGATTGATAGATTGATTGGCTTTATTATGGCTAGAGGTAATACCTACTTAGGCCAACCAATATAGAGCAAACATACAAATAACTAAAACTAAAACTAAGCTTAAATATAACAAGATCATACTAACAGATGTCATCTAAAACCGCAATACTAGTCTCTCAAACAAAGTAGATATAAAAATAGATATTTATATATTATAATACAAGTCGAGCGATTATTACAACGTATAGGGTGAGGAGTACACGTCATTACCAGAACGTAAAAGTGGACTACAAAACAATAATGTTAAAATACTAAAAATACTAATACTTAATACTAATAATGCTAATAACTAATGAAAAAAAAAAAAAAAAAAAAAAAAAAAAAATACTAAAATATAAAATCACCAAAAATACTTTACACTGAAGTCCCGACTTAATAGGAATTTCTTTAGTTTTACTTTAAACGAACACACATATTCACTTGCGCGAATATCAACTGGGGAGTTCATTCCATAACCGGGTAGATGTGACAAAGTAAAAAGCAAAAGAGTGGGAATAGGATTCTAGCCGAATGTACGGTACTCGAAGTTCCTTGCATAGAGCCCTGGTCGAAAGAGCCCTCGGATGTAGAATCTTCACCGCCACTGATTAACGTTCAAAAAGATAGTGGGGTACGTGGGGTCCTAATAATTTCTTAAAGGGGACGGATACCAATATAGTATAACCTAAGCGATTTGGTGTAGAGCCAGCCAAGCTTATATACGATATGGTGGTAATGTGCTCATCGCGCCGTTAAGATCGAAGATGAAGACGAATAAGCCCGCCATAACCAATTTTTCCATCCTGCATTTTTTGAGTTACATTGAAGTCGAGTTTGTAAACTGCGGCAGCAGTAAACGATAGGTAGGGTAAAATCTACGAGGAAACAAGGGTTTAGCCTAACATCAGTTATTTAGATGAGCACGGTTTTATTACGTAGATTGTACGAAAGATGTGGAGAAGACTTTAAGATAGGACATTTGTATAAGAATGGTACTTCACGAAGAGCGTTCCATCAAACCACGGAAACCCAATTTCCTCACCGATTTAACCCACGGGGCTATGACCGAAGTTATTTAATACACAAATACGGTTTGTGTGATCGAATCAGTATTAAAGGTAGTTCAGATAAAAAGCACTGTCTGACCAGTAATGCCCATATAGTATTTTCAAAGTTTAAGGACGAGGTCATTGCTAGTCGCCAATTTGAGAAAAGCGATTAGTGTATATCGGATGTTACCTTTGCAATGGCGATGTCAAGTTCTGAAACACGACATTTAAGAAAAATTTGAGTGTCGTCAGCAAAAATCATATGATCACTATGATGGAGAACCCCAGGTAGATCGTTAATAAATACTGAAAACAACAAAGGTCCTAACACAGAACCTTGGGGCACTCCAGCACCCACTGGAAGCCACGACGATCTAGTGCCATCCACCCATAGAGAGAGAGAGAGAGAGAGAGAGAGAGAGAGAGAGAGAGAGAGAGAGTTCTTACTAATCTCCGTGAACTTAAATTCAAACGGAACACATCCCACTTTGCCCCAAAATAGAATTTTTTTAAACACGTAAAAAATCATCCTCAGTCCCAAATGAAAGAAATAAAAAAAGAAAATGGAGTGTAAGAGATGACTATTAAGTCATGCAATTCAGATTTTAATTTCGCTTAATTTATTGATACTTACTAGCCGATTGAAAATTCTCTTGGGTTATGTTCGAACGGCTGGTAAATGCTGAATGAAAACTGAAATCTGTTTCAAAATTTGTATTACAATAACTCATTTGTAAATAAACAATGCAAAGAAACACATAGGAAATGTTCTAATATGGTGAAACGCCAAAATCCCACTTTGCCCCTACTTCCCCTATATTTTACATAATTCAACTTTAAAATATATACGATGTCGAACAAAAATAAAAAGATATCAGATATTATCATCCACTATTAAAGCGTTAAGTAGAGTAAGGGGGTAAGGGGAAATTTCAAATAAGAGGGGTTGGTGCCATCTTGAAAACCATGACCAGTTAAAATAAGAGGGGTTCTACTGTATTTACATATTTTGCAAAATTAATTATATATGCAATTCCATATTTAAGGTAATTGTTCATTCATTTTGCTGCAATTTTTTGCTTCCTTACTTCAAGAACATGTTAGGAAACGTAAATAAATCAATAATTTTAATTAATTATCATGTTATATTGTTTAAAAAAATTAAACAAAGTGTAAAAATGGACGATGTTTTACGGAAAATATATGTGGAGAAGAAAACGTCACTCAAATATGACGAGACTGATTACTCCGGGCTTTTCGGGGTTGCTGATTACGAATCTGACCTCAGATATTCAAAATTCAAAATGGCGGATCCAATATGGCCGACGGAATTGTAAAAATTTACTTGATCGTGGAGAAATTGGACACTCGGGAGTTTTTCAAAATTTAAAATGAGTTTTGAAAATCCGAGACCAGATTCGTAATCAGTGATCCTGAAACCCCCCAAGTACCCAATGTCACCCGAATCAAGTACATTTTTCCAATTCCGTCGGTCATATTTGGATCCGTCATTTTGAATTTTGAAAATCTGAGGTCAGATTCATAATCAGCGACCCCGAAATCTCCCGAGTAACAAATTTCAGCTATTTTCAGCGTTAAGAAAAATGTATGCTTCAAATGGTTAATAGTACCCCTTTAAGATAGTCTAATCTACTCTAAAAGATTTTAATTAATAAATATAAATTGTTCCAACTTTTTCAGGTATTCTGCCAGATTTACACCTTGAAAAACTTCAAGATACTAGAAAATTACTAAAATTTAAGCGTTAGCAATAATATTTCCTTCCTATGTGACGAGATGTACCAGACTGTAGTAATAAATAATTAGAAAAATTAATATATAATATGTACCACCTTTTATTAATACAAAATCATTCAAAAATGCGAAAGTCAATGAAATTGAATGAGTTTCAATAATATAGTAAGCATGTACTGAAATCAATGATTTTAAAACAATAGAAAATCATTGGTTACAGCTCTGTTGAATAGATTTCTATTTATATTCAGTTATTAAGGGGGAGTAACACCTTTGAGGCTTCAAAAATTGTCAAAAAAATTTTTTTTAAAATGCTTCTTTAAGGCATGTAGAATAAGATATTATTAATTCCGAGACAAGTTTGTACTGAACATTTTTCAGAATCAGCATTTATGTACATAGGTTCACAGAGCGCATAAAGTGCCTCCGAGCGCTCTCCGAATATTCCGTCTTTGTAACGTACCTATCGATAATTTTCAGTTCTAGCTAGTTCGGTAAGTGTATTGTAGATGGCACCTGATGACATTCTCAATGGAAAACCGTATATTAGTCATATTACTTTCTATTTCGTGTGTCCACCACGTGTTTCCAACGAACAATTTCGGTTATATTACCGGCGTCGGCACGTCAATTCGCATTCATTTTATCAAAAATTGAAATAAATATGTCGAGAAAACGAGTTTACAGTAGCCAAAAAGGGTCTAAATTTAATAATTCACGTGCTTCAAAAAGTAAAATATCGAATAGAAAGCCTGTAAATAGATATTCAGCAGAAGGCCAAAGTGATGATGTGAGGGCGTCGCGATGGTTAAATAGTATCGTACAATTCAGTACCTTACCTAGCAGTGAACGTCAAACATCAACTCCGTCAAAAAATATTGTACAATCTGGTCGCCCTTCGCTGTCATTTTCGGCTTCCAGTGAAAGATCGAAGAGGAGAAAAACACAAGATTTACGCAGTACCGTTTCTTTACCGGAATTGGCTTATGCGACTACAATGAGTCTTAGGGCATCAGGTCAATCGCAAGCTGCTAATATCATTCAAGATATCACTTCTACAAGCTCGTCAAAAGCATCGCAGTATATCTCAGCTTTAAAGTCAAAGAGTGAAAATACTTTGTCTGCGGATGCAGCACTTTCGGTACTTGTGGAACATCGATTTTCAAAACGAACCTATCAAGGAATACGAAATGTCGCTAAAGAAAATTATTGTAAATTGTATCCGTCTTATAAAGAGGTGATGAGTGCAAAAATTCGTTGCTATCCAACAAAAACCAGTATTTCTATCAGTGAGAGTTGCGGTGAAGTGAAGTTACAAGCTCTACTGGACCACACTGCAGGCCGAATTTTTAATGTTACAGGAAGATGTCATTGCAACCTTACCACCTGAAATTGTCGACAATTTTATGCTTATGTTGCAAGTGGGGCTGTGACGGTAGTTCCGGCCAAAGTGTATACAAACAAAAGTTCAGCGAAGACACGGAAAATGCGACGACAGTATATTTTTTACATCAGTAGTACCTCTACAGATGGTTGGTAGAGACAACCGAACGAAAAAGGAAGTCATTGTTTGGAAAAAACCCGAGGCCGTCTTCTCCACGGTTTTGTCGGCCTATCAAAGTACAGTTTGCTCATGAAGATGTACAACTGACAGTGAATGAAGTTACAGATGTTGAAAATCAGATCAAAGCCCTTGCACCCTTGTCAAGGGTCATGCATGGAATTCAGTATCAGTTAAATACGAGATGTTTTTCACAATGATCGATGGAAAAGTGTGCAATTCTGTAAGTGGCACTACCTCGGCACAGCGTTGCTTCTTATGTAAAGCAACGTCAAAAGAATTTTAATGATATTGACAGGATGCTTGCTAAGGAAATATGTGTAGACAATCTGAGATTTGGTATGTCAACTCTGCATGCCTGGATTCGCTGCTTTGAATGCATGCCTGCATTTATCTTATAAACTTGGAAGTAAAAAATGGCAAGCGCGCAAAGAAGATGAAAAGAAAGATAGTTGCTGAAAGAAAAGCAAATATACAAAAAGGATTTTCTGCCGAACTCGGACTTACTGTCGATCGCCCAAAGCCAGGGTTTTGGAAGTACGAATGACGGCAATACGGCACGTCGATTCTTCGAAAATGCGACAATATCCGCAAGAATAACAGGAGTGAACGAAGGCCTTATTCGTCGATTTCATACCTTTTTGCAAGTTATTTCAAGTGGCTATCATGTAGATGACCAAAAATTTAAGGAATACTCTGTGGAAACGGCATGTCAATATGTCAACCTATATCCATGGTACTATATGCCAACATCCATACATAAATTGCTAATACACGGATCAGAAATTATTGCAAATGCGTTATTGCCGATTGGTCAACTTTCTGAGGATGCACAGGAGTCGCGCAATAAAGATATAAAACGTTTTCGTGAGGATTTCTCGAGGAAAAGTTCAAGAACATCGAATTTACAGGATATCTTTAACAGACTACTAGTTACCTCTGATCCGTACATTTCAAGTATCGCAAACTGCCTCAAAAGCCGTTGAAGTCATTGTCATCAGAAGTTTATACGACTTCTTAAGCCGCCGGAAATTTCGCCGCAAGAAAATGCTACATACTTATCAGATTCATCTACATCGGAAAGCGAATCTGAAGCAATGTATAAATCCGATGAAGAGCAAGATTTTTGTTATTAAATTTTTGTACATCAGAATTTACATAATAATAAATGCATTATTTTTTCATTTGAAGTTTTGTAGTTTTGGATTACAAGTACATCCCGACATTCTTCCAGTTCCTTCAATTTCACTACCAAAAAGCCGACATATAAATTTTACTTATTTGTGCGTATTATTACCATTTACTTTCATAATGTACTTCCGCTATTATCAATTTTTAAAATCTAACTGCGGACTCGTAATCAGCGACCCCAAAAATCCGTAAATGAGTAATTTCGTTTCAGTTAAAGAATATTTTCGCACATTCGTCCGCCATTTTGGATCCGCCATTTTGAATTTACAAAATCGGACATCAGATTCATAATCAGCGACCCCCAAAACCCCCCGAGTAACCATTTTCAGTCAAATTAATAGAAATTAGAATTTTTAGTCCGCCATATTTGATCCGCCATTTTGAATTTTTCAAATCTGACATCAGATTCACAATCAGCGACCCCCAAAACCCCCCGAGTAACCATATTCAGTCAAATTAATAGAAATTCGAATTTTTAGTCCGCCATATTGGATCCGCCATTTTGAATTTTTCAAATCTGACCTCAGATTCGTAATCAGCGACCCCAAAAACCCTCATATAGGTCATTTGCGATTTTTGGCCACGAAATCGGCACTTTGCCCCACTGTGCGTCGGCGAAAAAATTGAAAGACAGTGTTGACGAATATAACATACACGTCGACAATACTTTCGAATATCGTTTTATTAATTTTATAACGGTTTTTCAAGCAATTTCACAAATGATTGTGTGCAAAGTATGTGGCTCCAATATAAAATTCGAAGAAGCCAGTAGTCGTGGCTTAGGTTTTAAAATTGTTGTTGTGTGTGATAAGTGCGATCCACGTTATGTTAATTCATGTCCACTTATAAACAATCGCGCTTATGACATAAACCGTCGAATAATATTTGTAATGAGACTACTCGGCGTCGGAATCAATGGAATAAAGAAATTTTGTGCCTTTATGTGTCTGTCAAATCCCGTATACCAATCGTTTCATGATCAAATAATTGATGTTATTCGAATTGCCACGAGTTCTGTGTGTGAAAGGTCTATGAAACAAGCAGCTGTAAAAGAAAAGAAAACGTCATCAGAAAAAGGACAGACTGCCGGAATAACGGTTTCGGGCGACGGGACATGGAGAAAAAAGGGATTTGCGTCCTTGTTCGGTGCCGTGTCTCTCATAGGATGGTATACGGGGAAAGTCGTCGATATTTTAGTGAAATCGAAATTTTGTCAAGCCTGTAGTTTATGGAAGGGGAAGGAAAACACAGCTGACTATGAAGAATGGTATGCTCAGCACGAAGAAACCTGCGAAAAAAATCATAACGGTTCTTCGGGGAAAATGGAGGTCGACGCCGTAATCGAAATGTTTCAACGTTCTGAAGAACTGCACGATGTTAAATATTCTACTTACGTCGGAGACGGAGACAGCAAAACCTTCTTGGGAATTTTAAATGTAAACCCTTATGAAGACTTGATTGTAACGAAAAAAGAATGTATTGACCACGTTCAAAAACGAATGGGCACGAGATTAAGAAATTTAAAAAAAACTGTACAAGGTCTTGGAGGCCGAGGAAAATTGACGGGGAAACTGATCGACGAGTTAACAATATTTTACGGACTCGCCATCCGAAGAAACACAACATCGATTGAAGCCATGAAACGTGAAATATGGGCAACTTTGTACCATAAAATTTCCACGGACAGCAACCCGCAACACGACTACTGTCCAGCCGGAGATAATTCATGGTGTACGTGGCAGAAGGCGAAAGCGCGCAACGAATTGCAACATTACCAGCACAAATCGGAGTTACCTGATGAAGTTTCTAAAGCTGTGAAGCCGATTTATGAAGATTTGAGTCGCGATGAGTTACTAACCCGTTGTCTTGGCGGTTTCACGCAGAACAGCAACGAAAGTTTTAATTCTGTGCTGTGGGCAATAGCACCGAAAACCGTGCACAGTTCGAAGAAAATCGTCGACATAGCTGCCCATATTGCTGTCTGCAGTTTCAACGATGGTTTGCACAGCATCATGGAAATTATGCAAATGTTAGGACTGCCTATTAGTAACAAATGCTACGACTTCTGCATGTCAAGCGACTCAAAGCGCATTTCGGCAGCTGAGAACTCCATCACTTCAGAGGCCCAGGAAGCTCGTAGGCAACATACATCGACGAGAAAACTTGCCGACGATGAAGCTGACAATATAGAAGGACAGATGTATGGTGCAGGAATAGCAGATTAACGGTGAGTTTTGAGTTATTACAAGTTTTCGTCTTTCAAAACTTTAAACGCGTTTTCTGAAAAACACCATTTTACAAATTGGCGGTCCACGTCACTTTTTGAATTTTCAACGGATTGACTTCAGGCTAGACCCATTCTATTCTAAAATACATATTTTATCGAAGTACATAGGATTTTTTTTATTGAATTGATAGTTTTTTTTACGCTCAAAAATGATCGTGATTTTTAAGTGAAAAAAAGTCACTTTTTTCAAATTTCTCTGCCAAAAACGCAAAAATCAATATTTTTCAAAAATCTTACGTACTTTGATAGCAAATCTATCGCAGAAAATGAATCTTTTTGGATTTTTGTTCCAGAGCACACCAGTCAGCCGGAATCTGGACCGCTGACTCACAACTCGGGCGAAGACGGACCCTCTTTGACGATCTGCCCAGGACGATGTTTCAAATTTTTTACACAAAAAAATTTTCTTGTCACGTTAGTTGTATACAAATATAAACCCAAAAGACCGATTTTGAATTCGTTGATTTCTTAAGCCTAAAAAAATTCACGAAAAAGAGGGCGAATTTCTCGCGCAAAGGTGTTACTCCCCCTTAAGGAGGTAGTCGTGCGACAGTACCCGTCAAAAGTCTACCCCACATAAATCCACAGACGCCACTTTGTTTCTTCAGTGCGCGTAATGAACGTTTTGGGGGAGAGTGTACTTGATGGACGCCTGTTACACACTAACACACACTAATTTCTCAAGGAATCGTGTCTGTGTACACCAACATCAGCAAAATTTCGAAACGGCAACCTCGCATTTTACGTTCACGTGCTTTATACGACATAATTTCGCTGTCTATTTATTAATATTATTACAAAACTGTACCGCTAGGGTTCTTCAAATTTTTTTTACAATGTTCTTTAATATATTTTACACAACATATTAGTTTTTTATAAAAACGGTAAATACCGTTTTTCTGTAAATAATTAATATGTCATGTCGGCAAAGGCTTAGTATGGGGAACACGTGTTAAAAAGTGAAACTTTGAGGACGATTATCTCCATTATCGTACGGACAGGCTTTCTGAAATTTTAACCACGTATTGATATCAACGTCATTAACGTTTGGTGAAAAAATGAAAGACTTCGTAAAAAAATCGTTTCACGCGACTACCTCCTTAAGAAAACAAATTCAAATCTATTGAGATTCATTCTAAATCACTCGATGAATTTCAATGAATTTTCGTTTGCTGGGATGGTATCGTATAATCGAATTAATTCTATTCTTAAATTACAGGTCGTATAAAATAGTATAAATTCGAATAAGAATCTTGGATAATAAATACACCACTAGAAAGAAACAGAATGAAAAATATTGATCCCGTATACTTTCTGGCCCTTTATAAAATATTCATTACTGAACAATTATTGAAACCACTTGTCTGTTTCATGAAATTTATTTATAATTTAATACAATTTGTAAAATGTTTAACTCTTCAAATCAATTTTGTCCCAACCCAACCTGTAATAATCCTGTAAGAATATTATGTCCTTAGTAGCTTTTTTCAAAATCAAAACAATGTAAATATGTCATTTAACCCATTAACGCCTGAAATGACAATTTTTATACTTCATTTTCAATTAAGTATTTCGTATCAAAATCAAAGTTGAAAACAATTGAGAAGTACGTATCCTACTGTTTTCGAGGTCGCTCTTCAAGATTCTGAGGTCAAAATTGAGTTTCAGCCATCAGAAATTCCAATATGGCGCCGAACTTTTAAAAAAATTCCAAAAAATTGGGAATTATTTATTCCTATCAATTTTTGTCGAGCTATTAAATATTGGGATTCTATTGAAACTCTGAACAAAGGTGAACAAAATACTTCAATTTTAAGGAAAAATTTTACTTTTATACCCCACATCATTCTAACGACCTCAAAATGGCGTCAACAATGAAAATGTCTTTGAGAAATTTCTGGACGCTCTAACTCAAAAACTACGAACTTTTTTAAAAATATGCCCAGAATGAAAAGTTCTTAAAATTCATCAAGCGATATAGTGGAATTTTTTCAAAATTGTTTGATGACATTTTGAGAAATTTTTTTTCAACATTTTTTTTCAAAATTGTAATTTATTTACAAAAAATTCTGAAAAAAAATGTAGCGTATTCTCTGGTGAATTCTAAGAGTTATTTGTTCTTTGCAATTTTTTCGAAAAGTTGATAGTTTACGAGAAAATTAATTTTAAATATTATAGTTTAGGATTTTTTCCCCCAAAAAAACTATCAACTTTTGGAAAAAATTGCAAAGAACAAAGAACTCGTAGAATTCATAAGTGAATACACCAAACTTTTCTCAGAATTTTTCATAAATAAATTATAATTTTGAAACAAATTTTGAAAAAAAAATTTCTCAAAATGTCATCACAAAAATCTGAAAAAATTCCACTATATTTCTCGATTAATTCTAAGAACTTTTCATTCTTAGCATTTTTTTATAACAGCACGTAGTTTTTGAGTTAGAACGTTCAGAAATTTTTCAAAGAAATTTTCATTGTTGACGCCATTTTGAGGTCGTTGCAATGATGTGAGGTATAAAAGTACAATTTTTTCTTAAAATTCAACTGTTTTATGCACCATTATGCACGGTTCCAATATAATTCCAATATTCTAATACAGTAGCCCTTCTCTTATTCTAATTTCCCTTATTCTAATTGTTCCTCTTCTCCTATTCTAATATTTCCCCTTACGTGTTCTCCCCACTGTCGCGTGTTGACGTGTGGATTTTCTCTAAATACAAATAACGGCGCATGCGTAACAAAAGAAAAAAAGACAAAAGTGAGACTACAAATCTAAGAAGTGGGGGAGAGGGGAAAATTAGAATAAGGGAAGAAGGCCGCCATCTTGCCTGACTGGACAAATTAGAATAAGGGAAGGACTACTGTAGCTCGAAAAAAATTGATAGGAATAAATAATTCCCAGTTTTTTGAAATTTTTTAAAAAATTCGGCGCCATATTGGAATTCCTGATGGCTGAAACTCAATTTTAACCTCAGAATCTTGAAGAGCGACCTCGAAAACAATAGGATACGTACCTTTCAATTGTTTTCAACTTTGATTTTGATACGAAATGCAGTACTCCTTCCCTTATTCTAATTTTTTCTCTTCTCCTATTCTAATATTTCCCCTCACGCGTTCTCCCCACTGACGTGTGTTGACGTGTCGATTTTCTAAATACAAATAACGGCGCATGCGCAACAACAGACAAAAAGACAAAAGTGAGACTACAAATCTAAGTAGTGGGGGAGAGGGGAAAATTAGAATAAGGGAAGAAGGCCGTCATCTTGCCTGACTGGACAAATTAGAATAAGGGAAGGACTACTGTACTTGATTGAAAATGAAGTATAAAAAATGCTATTTCAAGCATTAATAGGTTAAATCACATTTTAATTTCATAATAATTATTAACCTATATTTTCATACAGTATGAATATAAGCTTACGTCAAAGTAATCAAAATTTAATTCTTTAATAACTATTTTTACCAAAACATTTTTCAATACTAAAAGTATTGTCAAATTTATTTGTATACAGTAAACATAAAAATTTTGGTCATTTTTATAAATTGTCATTAAAAAACCAATTTCAAAACTTAACTTTCCTATGGTACAGTAGGACCTCTCTTATTCTAATTATTAAAGTTTTTCAAGATGGCGCCGACCTCTTTTATTCTAATTTTCCCCTTACCCCCACTTACTTTGCTTGCGAGCTTGTGATTCGTGGACAATATTTTTCGTTGACTTTTCGTGTGATAGTGGGAGAATTAGAACTGGACAATTAGAATAAGAGAGGTCCTACTGTAGTATAAACTTATTTGAAAAGAGTATCAGAAATATTTTCATGGTTTTGAATATAGTCATAACAATCTCTTCATACTTCGTAAAACAGATTTATTTGATAGCATTGTCTTCGTTGGTTATTGCACAAGGTTCAACAATGCTGGAACTGTTAATGTCGCTTCATTATACTTTTAACATTACGCAGCATAGTACATAAGTGGAAAAAGAATGGACGATGTCAGATGTAAAAAATGCTGAAATTCAATTATCGCCTTGGACATTATTATCCGTTCTTTTCGATGTAATTACTAGACATCTCCGCAGTTTCTTTAGAATCTACAGAACTTCTTCATTTCTTTCGTTTCACTTGGCGGAATGATCTTGATTCAGTCGACAGCACGTCTTAGTAAATTCTGTGCCAGTTTTCCAGTCGCTAAAGTAAAAAACTTATTAAAAACTACAATTTTCTCCATAAATTTACCCTTGACAAAGAAAGAAGAATGAACGATTCGCTAACGTTTGACCATTCTAGTCCGAGTTATGTCAATAACTTACTTTGGCAGCCGAGTCGCTGCCAAATTAGTAAACGTCTTCTGTATAGTTAAGATTATATAACGCGCTATACCTAAACATTTGCATTGTATCGCATCGCATAGACCTTTTCAATTCGAGTGTCGGATTTCCTATACTTCTATACTCTATCACAATTTTAATACGATATAATCTAATTTTATTAAACCCCGCCGACCTTCCATAAAAAACATAAACTTCAAAAATGAGAAACGCTGTAACAGAAATGTCGGAGTGTAAAAGCTACGTGTTCCTCAGAATGCCGAAGATATAACGCAGCGACAGTAATGCAAGACCCGTGCGTTCCACCCAACCGTACATTTATAATTTACACCATAATTGTACATTATTCGACGATTGGTAAATTTCTTTACGTTTCGTTAGCTCGCACGAGATGGAAGTATAAAATGCTAGGTGACCGCTTACGGCCCAGAAGTGGAATTTCTCTACTTCCTGTATAATGAAATATATTACGACTCCGGATGAATCGGAACCTCTTACTAGGTAAATACAACTTGTTACGAAGTTTATGAATTTTTTTACTTTTTTTTTTTTTTACAAACGATTCTTGTAGACAATATCTAGAAGTTTCTCTGCGCGATTTCGCGAATAAGTACACAGAACGCAAAAGCTTATCGCACAGTCTCAATGTAATTTTTCTTCGATCTCTCTTTTTTTTTTAGAACAATGGACTTGATGTTTATATGCTTAAATCTACGATATACCAGTATATGTACAGTATATAAATTCCAATGCACCTCGAGTTTATTCACTCTCATCTTTCCACATTTTACTATAAAAAGGTGTGAAACGAACAGTGAGTCAAGAACATCGCAGGAGGTTGATCTTGTTGAAAGGAGCCGATGTAAATAATTAATAATACACATAACGAGCCAATGGAAGTAGAATCTTGTACCTTACGAAGCTTCGATATTATTCGTAACAATTCTGAAGCTTCGCAAAGGAACATGATGTGCCGATCTGTTGTGCGATTCCAAAATCTGGAATTGTGTGACATTCCACTGGCTCGACATTAAGAATTCTCTACTTCAAATTTAAATATATGTATTCGACAAACTAACCTCAAATTTAATCTTTTTCTAAAGTTTTAGAAGTGCATATTTATTGCTAATTTCATCTCGTAAATTTGTTTATAAATCTTTATTGACAATTTATTTACACTTTTTTAGGTTAGAACGGCATGTTAACTAGCGACCTCTGGTGTAAATTTCAGGCCGTTATAACCTCAAAAACTAAACATAACCTCTTCTTTGGAAACAAAATTTTTTTTTTCTTTCCAAAGTATTGAAGAAATCATTCTTTTTGCACTTTAAGGTCAGAAAGACATTGACATTCATTTAAAATTTTAGGTTAGAAAGGCATGTTAACTAGCGACCTCTGGTGTAAATTTCAGGCCGTTATAACCTCAAAAACTAAACATAACCTCTTCTTTGGAAACAACATTTTTTTTTTCTTTCCAAAGTATTGAAGAAATCATTCTTTTTGCACTTTAAGGTCAGAAAGACATTGACATACATTTAAATTTTTACTAAAGGCTTCTTAAACACCATGGCACGAGAATTGTTTCACAATCGTAACGACAAATCTTGTAAATAGAGTTTTAAGATAGGCTTGATTTCTTCAATACAGTCCGACCTCCCTGATTGAGAACCTCCGTAATTGATCAAACTGTAAAAACCTCCGTAATTGCAATTTTGGTTCTCCCACCCGCGCATTTTCTCCATCGGCAAAAGTGAGGGGAGTATATCGAATATAGGTGCTGGTGGGAGGTGAACAATTAAGGAGTTTCAACCTACCCTCCAGTCCCAGTACATGATCAATTAGGGAGGTCGGACTGTGAATATAAATTTTATGTGCTCTGCCTATCACTTGAAAAAAAAAAATCTTTCTTCGTGAATTTAAAGACACTATCACTTTGTTAAAATTAAGACTTTATTTAAAATTGGAAACATACAAAAAATAAAACTTAAAACTCTTTAAAAAATATATACAAAAAATTAAAATTAACTTTAAAAGACTCAACGTTTCGGACCTCTCGAGTTCCTCTTCAGGAGTCAATAATTAAAAACTTATAATCAATTTTTTAGTTTATTTTTTAGCATTAAAACAAAAAAAAAAAATTCTTCTTTCTTCCTTCTTCACGAATTTAAAGACACTATCACTTTTTTAAAATTAAGACTTCATTTAAAATTGAAAACATACAAAAAATAAAACTCTTTAAAAAATATATACAAAAAATTAAAATTAACTTTAAAAGACTCAACGTTTCGGACCTCTCGAGTTCCTCTTCAGGAGTCAATAATTAAAAACTTATAATCAATTTTTTAGTTTATTTTTTAGCATTAAAACAAAAAAAAAAAAAATTCTTCTTTCTTCCTTCTTCACGAATTTAAAGACACTATCACTTTTTTAAAATTAAGACTTTATTTAAAAGTGAAAACATACAAACAAACAAAAAAAATTTCTTCTTTCTTCCTTCTTCATGAATTTTTTAAAGAGTTTTAAGTTTTATTTTTTGTATGTTTTCAATGTTAAATATAGTCTTAATTTTAAAAAAGTGATAGTGTCTTTAAATTCATGAAGAAGGAAGAAAGAAGAAATTTTTTTTTTTTTTGTATGTTTTCAATTTTAAATAAAGTCTTAATTTTAAAAAAGTTATAGTGTCTTTAAATTTAAGAAAAAAAAAAAAAAAAGATTTTTTTTTTTTTTTTTAATGCTAAAAAAATAAACTAAAAAATTAATTATAAGTTTTTAATTATTGACTCCTGAAGAGGAACCTGAGAGGTCCGAAACGTTGAGTCTTTTAAAACTAATATTTTAATTTTTTGTATATATTTTTTAAAGAGTTTTATTTTTTGTATGTTTTCAATTTTAAATGAAGTCTTAATTTTAAAAAAGTGATAGTGTCTTTAAATTCATGAAGATTTTTTTTTTTTTTTTCAAGTGATAGGCAGAGCCCATAAAATATTTATTGAACAAATCTTGTAATTATGAAAAAAAACATTTCTCGTGCCACTCTCGGATAGTTACACTTATTTACTATTGCAGAAGTGACTTACTTGCAAAAGAGTTGTTAACGTATATGTACAACCTTGTGATATAAAAATACTAACGAGAAACGTATGACCAAGGTTGTTCGTCTCCTTCGCTTGTCTCCTTTAATATTTAATTAATCGAATTTGGCAGTTATGTCGTCACTAAATAACTTCGTTCAACCTGGAAGAAGTCTTACTTCTTATATACGTATTAAATCTTTGCTACTTCGGGAGAGGCGTCTTATTTGGTGGGTCGTTATAGATTATTACAATTCTACGTCGTTAATCGTATTTAGTGATGTTTTAAAAACCTATTTAACAATAACGTGGAGCAATTCCCAAAGTAATCCCAAAAACCAGTAATTTATTATCATTATCTTTAAAAAACAGTCGAATCTTTCGTTAAATTCAAAATCGAGGACATCCGTTAAGTAGCTGAACTGCTTCGCACGTAAAGTAGAGCAAAGAGGGAGGACGATTTTCCCAGATTTTGCGAGTGAAAGAGAAAGGCAACAGCGAGTCTTTAATAACCAGTGTTCTTTGGCACTTTTATTGCGAAATGCTAGTCCGTTATCCGCAAACAGTGCGGTCGCGAAGAGTGGACGAAACAACCGGTAGTGTAAGAAGCTGAGCACCGAACGGGTACTAGTCGGAACATCACAGCGGAAAGTTCTCGATTGTCTAATTTTGTAATAATACTCAACATATCGCAACAACATTCCTCAGCGTCGTACAAATATTATAGCAAATCTTATAAATGTGGTACGAATAGTCTCACTGGCACTGCGTCGCTCTTAATAGAAATTCCAAGATTTCGTTGATCCCTTAACGAGGGACGCTGCGGTAATTAGCTCTCCAGCGTTCGCGGTCGACGCTGACCTCCAACTCTGGGCTTCGTGTGTCGCTGAAGAGGATACTGTCGATCTTTTCCTTAACCACGTAAGAACCGGAGACTTCTGACATCGATATCTGCGGAACGACTTCCTCCAATGAGAGAATCTCGGTTCCAGCTGGCGAACAACTCAAATTTGTTCCTTCGCTGGTAGGCGACGTCACTCGACTGTCACTGTTGCACTTGTAACGTGGAGTTAACTGAAATTGCTGAATGTTCAGTGACAGATTTTTCTCCGGCTCCTTCCCTGTTGACGCATCCGTCAATGGGCTCTTAGATCGGGAAACATGGATTGGACTTTCCGGACTAACCGACAGGTCGGTGGACAGAATCTTCGAACCAGCAGCTAACCTACTTGCGCAGGGAGAATACTTTGACAAGTTGAGTGTGATATTATCCGATTCCATGGTTAATGACGAATGACAAACTTTTTTGAGCGGTGGTAGCCTTTTGTTCTTAGATTTAACTGTGTCACTTTTCTCTAATGACGGTGACTTGTCCAAACTTTTATTCATCGACGGTAATTTCAAACCTGGGCCACACCAACCGAACTTCTTTGTATCCGAGGATTTCTTTGCCGAATCCAAACTTTCGCTGCACTTCTTCATATTAGTCAATGCTGACGCCTTACTGTCTCGAGTCTTTTCATTTTTGGAGCAGTCAGATTCGGCAGCTGAATCGATAGAATTGTAATCTACGGTATGATTTGTAGACAAGGAATCGACTTTCTGATGGCTGTTCTGTACGTCGATACTTTTCTGCTTGTTACTTGTTTTACGGTTTTTCTTCGTACGTTCGGGAGCAACGGGAATCGGAGTATCCGATTCGCAACTACAACAATTTTTTTCAACTTGTATTTTTACTAAGCTAGAATAACTTTCATTATCTTTAACGCGACAACTTTCTTTATTTTCAGAATTTTTCGTAACAGGTGATTTATCTAACTGGTTGGATTCAATTTTTTTAGGCTCATTATTTTGGACGCTTGTTGTTTTTTCTTTCTCGTTCTTCGCATTTTCTTTACCTTTTTCTTTTTTATTTTTCTTGAACTCTATATGCAAGCTACCATCTTCCGTTCTGGTAGTGTAGTATGTGAAGGGTATGTCTTCGCTGGATGAAGTGGAGCTAAAAGTCGAATTGTTAGAAATCGAGTTTCTTTGGTCGTTCTCGTTTACCGGTTGTCCACCTCCCTGCCCTCCCTGGTTCTGGGAGAGTTTTCGTCGCCGTCAGTTCACAAGCTCGACACTGACGAACCGTTTCAGTCGATCCAAGTATTGGTTATACAGTTCCACATCGTTATGACCAGCGCCCTGTAATTTCAAATGCAATATACAATTATAGTAGGCATTAACGCTGTGCCATCTTTGCTGAAAACAAACATTTATTTATTATAACATTGCTGTAATTGTAATTGTAAAACTTAATCTAAGCCTTAAATAGATATGGGCATTATTCTAGAACTTTTAAACTTTGAGGTTGAAGAAAATTGCATTTTTTTTTTAGGTACATTCATAAAATTAATTTTATTGGCTTTAGAATTGATCAAATGACAGGAAAGACCTTGCGTGACTCATTTCTACACAATGTATTTTTTTTTTAATGTAACATGTTACGTTACTCGTTTTTAGTTTTGTAACGTTTAATATACAGAAAAAATTCAGTTCTTTTGTTTATGGCCTAATATTTAGAAGCTAGTATATAAAATTAAACGTCTGCTTAATAGTTATTCAAATTTAAAATCATGGATTAAATATGGCGGACTATTTTTACAAAATTTCTTTGATTTTTATAAAATTTGATATGTTAAGGTTTTTGAGGCCACTGATTACAAATCCAAAGTCAGTTTTCATTAAAATTTGAAATCCAAATACATGATTTAACATTAAGGATACCAAAAAATTAAAACGATTTGTAAAGAATAATCATTTTATTATTGTCAAAAAGTGTGTTTTTTGTTGTATTAAAAAAACACAAAAGTTATAAATACTTTAATAACATAGGAGAAAAGATCACAATGATTCCAAAGTACTTAGAAGCTAAATTGTAGATGTGCCATTAAATAATTTGATTTTTCAAAGTGAGTTTCGCTTGGAAATTTAAAGTTTGACGTGGTCGCATTTTTTATGTATAGGTGGCACACATTCGGGCAAAGGCTCAAATTACTTCTTATCATATAGGTAATGTACCCCTGTTGTGTGGTTTCTTAAAAACCAATGTGAAAAAAATTATCTAAGGTTGATTGCTAAATTGCCAACGATAAAAAAATGTTATCTCACAAGTTTGAAGGTACATAATTTTATTCCTCAGTAAGGCACATCATTAAGTTAAGGATTTTTCATTTGTTTACATCCCCAAATACTTCCACAAAAAACCACAGACCATAAAAAAAAGGTTCAAAAAGTTTCAGTGTTAAAACTGAAAAAATGTAGTGAGTGTCGCGCACCAAAAACAGGCAAATTCACTACTTTTATTTACTCTCATTGTTTTCTACATATCTGTAATTAGTAATAAACACTTATTACATGTAAAACGAACAAAAATTTGTTGATCTGTAGTGTTGCAAAGTTATATTTAAAATTTTTAAGGTATCATAATGAGCGACAACATAAAGTTTAAAAATTCTGGAACAATGCCCATATATTTGTGTGTAGTCGGAATCCATTTCAAATCATGCAGGCCAACTAACTTCAAGTTGTAGAATTAGCTGCCCCTAAAATATGTTATTCTCCATGAAAAATAAAGGGACACGTATTTTTTCATTTTTAAGAAAAACTTTTTTTAACGATGTTATCTTGATTTGAACTTTAAAAGGAGAAACTTTAAAAAAGCACTAAAACAACATTGTTTTGCCCGTAACTTTTTTTCTAATTGATGTAATCAATTTTCTTTCTTGTGGATTTTCGGGGGCCTTGTCTTCTTCAAAATCCCGTTTGAAATTTTTAAAAAGCTGCAAAATTAACAAAATGAGGGGTGATTTTGTGAAAATAAACAAATTACATTTTCTCGAAAACCCCCACTTTTTTTTCTCTCAAATTTTTACCATAAATTCTTGCCAATATGACGAATAATTTCTGTAAGTTTGACGCCGGCTAAACCACATTAACAGGCAGGAGAATTTTTTTTCGAAAATTTTTTTAACTTTTCTCCAGACCGGAGGCTCTGGGCCATCCACCCGAGAAGATGATAATATTTTTAAGCATTTTCGAGGTCACTTATTACAAATACATGGTCAGATTTGGGAAATTCAAAATGGCGGCTTCAATATGGCGGCCGCATAATGAAAAAAATTATTTTTTTGTAACATAACAAATACTATCATATTCTAAGCAGAATTCTGTATAAAAAATGTCTCTTGTGATTTTTTTGTACATTGCATAGATTCCGAAGAAAAAAATGCGGAATACTTAAATTAAATATTTTTATTGCACATTGAAATATAAATTAAAAGTTACGCAATTCTGTGTATTATTAAATTAAAAATGTGTTTATTTAATTTGTTCAAAATCATGTTTAGCAGTTCGAGCCATGTAACAAAAATTGTCTCCATTTTCATCATGTTCGATCTTCCAAATGTGACATTTTTGAATTCCTGGTATTCTTGGAACAGTCTTCCATTTCTGGGTTTTTGTTTTCCGGAAGTTTTCTAAATCCGTTGATGAGATCAAAAGTAAATTAATCGAAGAAGTGTACTTCTGGACTTCTCTTACAAAGGACGCGGCGTTGTCGATGGCTTCAAGATGGGATTTTTGCAAATTGTGAGTACTAGCGCAATGTTTTACAATGCCTCCGATACCATCGCAGGCACCTTTACCATGCCCTGTTGCAGAGAATATCCACTGTTTACTAATAGTCGATTCCGACAACTCAGAAAATTGATACCGGTTTTTAAAATGAGCAGCGGCCCCATCCGAAAGAATGGTGATTTCATCTATAACTTCTAATTCAGATTGTTCTTTACAGTTTTGGAGTATAAGATCTAGAGCGAACAATGCATGAGCAGAATCATGCTTAGTGTCATCAGCAATAACAGCAAAACTTTCGGTTTTTTTATTGCTATAACACACCGCAGTAAAAATTGAAATCTGTTTCGTCTTCCAATAAGCGCTTTGTATGTCATTCGACAAAATAACGGTCCAATTTTCAGCAAAATCGGCATGAAGAACAAGTTTGTTTGGATTCAATTTAGCTTTTTTTGACAATTTTTGTTACATGGCTCGAACTGCTAAACATGATTTTGAACAAATTAAATAAACACTTTTTAATTTAATAATACACAGATTTGCGTAACTTTTAATTTATATTTCAATGTGCAATAAAAATATTTAATTTAAGTATTCCGCATTTTTTTCTTCGGAATCTATGCAATGTACAAAAAAATCACAAGAGACATTTTTTATACAGAATTCTGCTTAGAATATGATAGTATTTGTTATGTTACAAAAAAATAATTTTTTTCATTATACGGCCGCCATATTGAAGCCGCCATTTTGAATTTCCCAAATCTGACCATGTATTTGTAATAAGTGACCTCGAAAATGCTTAAAAATATTATCATCTTCTCGGGTGGATTGCCCAGAGCCTCCGGTCTGGAGAAAAGTTAAAAAAATTTTCGAAAAAAAATTCTCCTGCCTGTTAATGTGGTTTAGCCGGCGTCAAACTTACAGAAATTATTCGTCATATTGGTAAGAATTTATGGTAAAAATTTGAGAGAAAAAAAAGTGGGGGTTTTCGAGAAAATGTAATTTGTTTATTTTCACAAAATCACCCCTCATTTTGTTAATTTTGCAGCTTTTCAAAAATTTCAAACGGGATTTTGAAGAAGACAAGGCCCCCGAAAATCCACAAGAAAGAAAATTGATTACATCAATTAGAAAAAAAGTTACGGGCAAAACAATGTTGTTTTAGTGCTTTTTTAAAGTTTCTCCTTTTAAAGTTCAAATCAAGATAACATCGTTAAAAAAAGTTTTTCTTAAAAATGAAAAAATACGTGTCCCTTTATTTTTCATGGAGAATAACATATTTTAGGGGCAGCTAATTCTACAACTTGAAGTTAGTTGGCCTGCATGATTTGAAATGGATTCCGCCTGTAAGAATATTGAACATTATTATGTATAACGTTTAATAGTGTCTCTCGACTTCTCCAAGGCCTTCAATATGGTAGACTATGGAATTATCTTGTCTAAGCTCTTTTCTATGGGCATTTGAGGGAACTTTTTTGTGTGATAAATGATAACCGATCCGATAGACGTAAATCTACCAGCTCTCGCAATTTTCCTCGATTTGTCAAAAGCCTTCGACAAATGTTAATCACAACATTTCATTAGGGAAATTATATAAATATGGTATAAGAGGGGTGCCTTATAAACTACTCGAAAGTTATTTAACCTTTGTTTAATGTTTATTTTTAGGCTAAAATATATATTAATTTATTATTATTTTCACTTATTCAAGTCATTTAAGATAAATTTACCCCTCCACACCCCTTTTTAACTACCCCAAATCCATTAAATCTGTATTTTCTACATTGTGCAAGTGGTCATTATTTTGTTTCCTTCAGACTATAATTAAATTTTATGTTTACCCCATTATAAGGGTTGTTTTAGGATTTATTGTAATTGAGATAAAAAATTTGGATTCAGCACCAAAAAATATCCCTGAAATGTGTATTTGCACTTCCAAATCAATAAAAATTGAATACCGTATCTAAAGGGGTGGTTTTTTTATCGCATTATAAGGGTTGTTTTATGTTTTATTGTAATTTTGACATAAAATTTAAATTCAGCGTCGAAAAGTACCCTGAAAATGTGTACTTACATGGGGTGGTTTTTTATTTTTAATTATTTCAGGGGTTGTTTTTGAATTTACTGTATTTTCGTCATTAGATTTGGATTCCTCAGGTGGAATGCTCAGGAAAAGTGTATCTGCACTATAAAATAAATAAAATTTTAATCCTATGTCTAAAGGGGTGAAATATCTTTAAAACAACCCTTAAAATTTGACTATCAACCCTTCAAAACGCTTTAAATATTTAATGAAATCTACAAATTTAACTTATATAATGTTCTCATAAAGAATGAAGCGTTTTCTACTATTAAAAATACATTTTTTTTAAATTTGAAATTTTTAAATTTTAGCAGTTCCGTTCCCTGCCGGAGAATCAATATATTGATGCACTTCATGATCTACACTTTGTGTATGATCAATCATTGATATGAGGTACCTTCAATACCAGTATTCTGAGGGTGATATGCTCTTATAAATCCCAGCAGTTAAAGGTTAACCCATTAACGTCAAGAAGGACACTTTTTTCACTTAAATTTCAATAAAAAATTTCATATGAAAATCCAACTTCAAATAAATTGAAAGGTACATGTCTTTTCGTTATTTTCGAGGTCGCTCTTTTCAGTGCTGTTGTCAAAATTAAGCTATCTTAATTAAAAATGTAAATATGATGATTTAAATGTCAAAATAACGCGAAAAATCGAGTGTTCTTTTTTATAAAACATTTTTTTCTCATCGAAAGAATATTTGTCGTCAGAAAATTTCTTCATTAAACGTGGACCCAATAGTTACAGTATTAAGATAAATTTTTTTAATATTTAACAACTAACATGGTGATCACAAAATGGCGACTCCAATGACAAATTTCTAATTAAAACTTAACAATAGTTTTTCTTGAAAACTATAGACTTCAGAAAAAATTTTCTAAGAATAAATACGTTATAGAATGAGTCAAAAAATCCTCTCAAATTTTTTCAGAATATAATGTTACAATTTTTAATTTTCGAAAATTCGAAAAATGGAAATTTTAAAAAAAAGTCGTCCAAAAAATCTGAAAAAATTTGAGAGTATTCTTTGACCAATTCGAAGACATTTTTGTTCTAAGGAAATTTTTTCTAAAATCTACAGTTTTCAAGAAAAAAAATTACTAGTCTTGAAATCTAGAAAAGTTTAATAATTTTTTTCTTGAAAACTGTAGACTTTAGAAAAAAATTCCTGAGAACAAAAATGTCTTCGAATTGGTCAAAGAATACTCTCAACTTTTTTCAGATTTTCTGGACGACTTTTTTAAAAATTTCGATTTTTCAAATTTTCAAAAAATAAAAAATTTTAACATTATATTCTGAAAAAATTTGAGAGGATTTTTTGACTCCTTCTATAACGTATTTATTATTAGAAAATTTTTTCTGAAGTCTATAGTTTTCAAGAAAAACTATTGTTAAGTTTAATTAGAAATTTGTCATTGGAGTCGCCATTTTGTGATCACCGTGTTAGTTTTTAAATATTTAAAAAATTTATCTTGATACTGTAACTATTGGGTCCACGTTTAATGAAGAAATTTTCTGACGACAAATATTCTTTCGATGAGAAAAAAATGTTTTATAAAAAAGAACACTCGATTTTTCGCGTTATTTTGATATTTAATTTTCTAATTAAGATAGCTCAATTTTGACAACAGCACTGAAAAGAGCGACCTCGAAAATAGTAAGACATAAGACCTTTCAATTTATTTCAACTTGGATTTTCATATGAAATTTTTGATTGAAATTTAAGTGAAATGAGTGTCCTTCTTGACGTTAATGGGTTAATTTTGTGAGTGAGATGTGGGGTTTAGCTAATGCAGACTATTAATATACATTTGCATACAAATAAATCAATTACAAAAATTAAGAAATAAAAAAAATAACGGGTTTTCTTCTACTACAAACGGCAATTCCTTCACTACAATCCACTTCAAACGATTTTCTGTCGGAAAAAAATTTGAAAGAAAAAATTTTCTAAAATGGGGTTCTGGCCATTTTTGGACCCCTTGTAACTTGTTTTTTCTGCAACTACAAATGAAATACGTTTCACTACAATCAAAACACTATCGAAATAGCGTTTTACATTTCAAATTCTGGAAAGTCGTGTGCAAGGTTCACAAAGCCTTGTTGCACGTATTCCATGTTTAATTTTGGTACCCGGCTTTAGATTTATAATTAATGAAAGCTTCAGAAGAAAATTGGGATTGAAACACGCTACCTGAGTCTTCTGGTAGGCCTTTTTAGCCGTTCATTAGTTTAAACAATTTATAAACAATAATATGAAATTTTGATAATTTTGTCTGCACATTGCAATAGTTTGTTGATGTATGACAAAGTTTCAGAAGAAAATTGGAATTGAAATACGCAGTCTGAGTCCTTTGGAGAGCTTGTTTAGCCATTGTTCAGTTTAAACAATTTATAAACAATAGTAGGAAATTTTGTTAATTTTTTCTATACATTGCAAATAGTTTGTTGATGTATGAGAAACCTTCAGAAGAAAATTGGGAATAAAACGCGCTATCTAAGTCTTCTGGAGGGAATTTTTGTGCTTTAATTGTTTAAATATTTTATAAACATTTTGTTAAATTTCTACTATTTGACAATTACAGCTGAATCTGTATGGAAGCTACATAGAACCATTGCTTTTTCGAATCTGCTGCTAGTTTAAGCATTATTTTTGGGAGCTAAATTACTGTATAAACATTATATTTACGGTTGTTGAATCAAGTACTTAATGTAGCAATTTTCCGAGTTGCGCTACATGTTATTGATTACAATTTAAGTGATAAAACACAAAACAAATTTAAAAAGATAAAGAATGGACTACATGTTATATAAAATATATAATAAAGTCTTAACTAAAAATAAATCCTTTAATTACAGTAATGAACAAAATGTTTGAGTAACGATTTATCTTGTTAATTTACAAGAACAATGAAATATTGTTGTACTACATTATTTGATACTGTCCCATTCTATATTTCTACACTCAATATTAGAAATCAATGCTGAATTCAGGCTCAGCCTTGCATTCTTGAATACAGTTCTGATATCAAGCTGACCTATTATTAAGGCAACTTCAAAAGACGCTGTGTGTATTTAATTCAACAAGTCGTTCTTTCTTGAAACTATTTATATTTTCCCGTTTAAAACCGCAATTTTCATTACAAAAGAAAACATTAAAAATTAATAATTAACAGTTTTTACCTTTTATTTTAATTAAAAATTTAATAAGTGTTTCATTTAACTGCATAAATATAGATCCAGTGAAAAAAATTCAATAATGATTAGTAATTAAAATGCAAAATTAACTTAAATTTAATTTTCGTGAAATATTTAAGATTTTCATCGAAGACTGAAATTGGAGTTCATATCAAAGACTGCACATTTTCTTGATGATTATAATTTTTCTTTATCTGTTATTGTAAGTTTACTATCTATTGTACAGATTAATCAAAGATGAATACATATTTTTCTCACGAAGTTTGTTAAACCCGTTGCCTGCATTTTTCTTTTTATATTCACTGTTCTGTTTACAGTTTTTTAACATGAAAACTTGCACATTATTATTGAAGATATTTAACTGGAAAAAATGTGTTCAGTCAAAATTTTAATGAAAATTATAATATTAAGTATAAGGTATGAGAAACATTAAAACATATTTTTAAATTAAAATTGGATTGTTAAACTTAGATAATTTTCACTAAAGCTTTTTGAGAATAGGATAATTATTTAAGAAGCTTTGTAATAAGGTAGTTTAATTCAATAAATAAACATTTAATAAAGTTAAATAAAGTACAATGTTTTTCAGAATATGAATGAAAATTTGGTAAATTTTGAAATATCAAGTCTCGACTGGAAGGTAATGTTTTTTAAACAGATAAGATAAAACTTTAATACCTACCACGAGATTAATAGATTCGATTTTTACAAGAACGAGGAGAAGGATGATTCACGTGACGTT
This sequence comes from Trichopria drosophilae, assembly GCA_030407085.1. Taxonomy (NCBI): domain Eukaryota; kingdom Metazoa; phylum Arthropoda; class Insecta; order Hymenoptera; family Diapriidae; genus Trichopria; species Trichopria drosophilae. Next base: position 187,081,731 of record CM059583.1, on the reverse strand, counting down.
TGTGTTGGACGTTTTTCTGTAAATGTTTCTTGGAGTAAAAATCCAATCTTAATTTTTACGAAAAACATCTAAAAAAAAAATTAAAATAAACTCTGTCCTCCATATGTTACTTTATTTTTTAAATAAAACCACTATCATGTGTTTATTACCATGTCTATTAAACTTTTTCTATCTATAAAGTGAATTCTTAAACTAAACAATATGTTTCAATTTCAGTCATTAATTATATTTTTTTTCTCTTAAATTTTGAATGTCCAAATTTTCTACCATATACTGCAAGTTCAAAATACAAAAATGTACAATACAAACAAATCAAATTGTCGATGATTTGTGCATCAAACATCGATTAAGCGGTAAAAATAAATATTTATTATCTCGTTTTTTTTAATTGAAAATTCAATATGCGTACGAAAATCATTACATTTTTAAACTAATTTTAAAAATGCTTATAAATAATAACATAAGCTTACAATTTTTAAAGTTTTTATGAAATAGTAGTTTTATAAGGAGAATTTTTTTTTCACTTTAGACTCAAAAATAGATTAAATTTAAATCAAGCACAATCTGAAAGTTTGATTGACAAAAGAAAGCACTGTAATATATTGTTTATTTTTATAAATGCATCCAAATTAAGTTTTAATTTGCTCACATGTGAGGAAACTATAATGTTATCAAATAAAAACGTGTTTTTTCAAGAATTAAATGCTTAGCTATATTTTCTCAATAAATGACAAAAGATAAGTAATTTCTAAATTGATCATAATTTAACTTTAATGCGGTTATTAGTTGATGTTTGTTTATGACTATTTATATTGTAATAATTGTAAAAGCAAATGCAAAAATGATTTCTATCAGGCCACAATATTTTGCACTCTATAGAGGAGATATCATTATCATCATTATTACTTGTTAGAGGTCATATTTAACTTTACAAATTATGTCATTTTTATCAATATTTTTAAATTCTGATGCCGACAATAAAAAGACTAATCTTTCTTCCTTTAAAAAAAATCTATAAGAATTTCATTTGGCTTAATCTATAAAGCTCACAAGGGGTCAACTACAAGTTTATTTGGAGTTCGAATAACTCCAACAAAATTGTTTAAAATTGGATCCCAATGTGTGTTTTTATATTTTGAATTTTCAACGCGAGTTTGAAATAAATTTAGACCCCTTTCCATTTGTTTTTTGATTAAAAATTTGTGATCCGATTTTTTAAATTCAAAATAGTGATTCGAAAGTATCAAATACCATCATTAAAGTTTTAAATTTCACAAATTAAATAAAATCTGATTTTATACTAAGCAAAATTACCAACAGAGGAAATTAAAATAAACGAGCTAAAAATTATAGCATTTAATTTTATTTCGCAAATTTTTGCATTATTAGTCTTTTTTTCGACGTAAATCGATGGAGCATACTCGAAAATAGTAGGAAAAGTGTCTTTCGAAAATTAAAAAAAAATTTTGACTGGAGAAACCGAGCTGAAGTTGACGACGTATCTGCGTGTCTCATTTCGAAATGAAAGATTAAGGAGATTCATTCACGAAATCGAATGTGGCTGTTTTCACTAATTTTATAATATAGTACACTTACAATTAGATTAGTAGTCTTTGCATTACTGAAATTTGAGAAAGGGTCATCGAAATACTGTGAGACCTGCGAAATTGACTTTCGTCCGTCCGACGACCCCCAAAATTGACTGCAAGGTGCGAATACGAGCGAAGGGGAGGTGATCCCCACTTTCCGTAATCTTAACCTTACATTCTTAACCTCGATTTGTTAAATTTTGATTGGTTTTAATCAATTGCTCATTTTTCGTTAAAATTGGTAAAAAGTGACTGTCGAAATACATCAAACCGTTTCAGAAAAGAGTGGGGGAAAGCGTTTCTTCGATAGCAGTCAATTTCGAAGGCTTCCGCCGAGACAATTTGGCATGTCGGTCAATTACGAGAGGGTCAATTGTGCAGGTCCTAATGTATTTTCTTTAAAACAAATGACCGAAATCCGTTTTTTTTTTTGTAATGTAGACCTCGTGGAGAAATATTGGTTATAGATTGTTAATATTTTTACAAATTAACGACAGAAATTTCCAAAAAAATAAGTAGGTATTTATTACCATAATTCTTACAAATCGAAATATTAATTAATTTTACTACATTATGGAAATATTTTATGAAATATTCAATGCAAAAGTAAAAAATGTTACATTTAGCCTAAAAAATCTGTCATGTGGAATTACACAGAAACGAAAAATGGTTCAAAATAGTTATTTTACGCCCTTGATGCGAACATAATTATTTGTTTCAGTAGGTGTGAAAAATTGCCATTTTTCAATGATTTTTAACAATGATGACTCAGCAAAATCCCTATCTTAATACATTGGTCATTTTACGCCTACTGAATAAAAAATAGTACTTTTCGACACAAGGGCGCAAAATGCGATTTTACGCACCGCTATTTAACATGCGATTAGATAGGTCCGGAGCGTAAAATCGAATTTTACGCACTAAAAAAGATGCGTAAAATCAAATTTCACGCATAGTATGTCAAAATAGTATTTTATGCAACTAGGGCGCAATTATCGATTTTCGACGAGTGTGAAGTTTGTCGCTCGAGCGGAGAGAGAGTGACAATCACAATCGACGGAGATCGATATTTCGCCCATGTTCCATACGATATTTTTTAATACGACGTGCGTAGAGCGCAATTTTACGTACATGAAAATTTCGCCCTAGTGCGTAAAATCGTGTTTTACGCACGGAGTGTTAAAAATATATATTATTATTGTGTTATTTTAATGACAATGTAATTATTTTTTAAATTGTAATATGCAAATATTTTAAAGACTCAACGTTTTGTATTCTTTAGCTTTTGTTTGCAAATAACATGTATGGAATGACGGAATGCTATAAAATATTTAGCTTGTTGAATATATTGTCATTTACGAGGTTACCCTTGATAATACGGAGAAAATTCATAAAACCTTTTTCGTACAAAATTTCATGCTGTACATTTTTTGTTTGAAACATTTTTTTTGTCAGATTTGTAGTTTTTGAAATAAACGCAAAAAAATTTTTTTAAATTTTTCACCACGATAATCGCATTTACGTCAATTTTTATCCTGATATTCGAATTCAGCACATCAAAATACGTCAGAAGACATATGCCCGCTATAGCGGTATATATATATATATATATATATATATATATATATATATATATATATATATATATATATATATATATATATATATATCTATATATAGATTGCCGGATCGCCCTTTTCGGAAGTATATCCCAAAGTGTTAAACAAAATAAAAACCTTAAAAACTGTTCTGAAAGCAACAAAAGACGGACCTTTTTTACCATATTAAGATTGAATTTTAAAACATATTTCAAAATTTCCATTTGGAGAATGCCCCCTCCCCCCTAGCATAACAGTAAAAATGTTAAAAATGTTAAAAATTATAAAAATAAGGCAAGTTTTCGAATCAACACCAAAAAAATATGACGATCTATCTCATAATATTTTAATTAAAAATAAAAATTACGTACCTCAACCCATAAAGGTTCAACAGGTCTTGGACATCGTTCAAAGATCGCAAGACCATGGCTGACATTTATAACTTCATCCTCTGTCCCGTGTATAACCAGTACGGGTGATGTCACTTTCGGCACTTTATCTATACTGTAAACAGAAACAAACGGCACATAAATTTTCAGTATATAATAAAATATTATTCATATATTGTCATTGTACTCAGAAGTATCAACGTCTTAATCATTTTATGCTATTCGAATACGAAACGAATCAAAATCCAACTTCTACAACAGGAATCACGGGTGTCTCTAACGTCGCGTCTGCCCCTAGCGGCGGCACTCCAAACTAACTTCACCTTCCCTTGCTAATTCATATTCATATTTCTGTTACAAGTTTCGTAATTTTCTCATACTGTTACATAATTTGCCTGTCTGTTACAGGTTTTAGTAAAATTTTGTTTCTCCGGTAACATAAAAGTACAACATTTCTAACAGAGTCATAAAATATTACAATAAATTCTTGGCGAGACAGTCTCAATAAATAATGATTAAAAACAAATAATTGTGTTAAAAAATCATTCATCATATGAGACCATAACATGTTCAAAATTACTTACATTCTGAAAAAATATAAAGATATTGTTCATCCTTTATATTTAATATAATTGAACGCTTTGAATTTTTTAGTGCAACAATGCGTCGTGTTTCCGAATCTTTGGGGAACACCTCAAAAACCCGAATTTCAAAAATTCGAAACATTGATAAATAGACATTTAAAAAGCTGACATTATTGTTTTCACGAATATTACAGTTTTATGACTCATCGTTTTTTTAGTGTCGGCTTTTTAAATATCGATTTATCAATGTTTCGGAGTTTTGAAAATCGGGTTTTTGAGAGGTGTTCCCAAACCTTGGACATTATCGCACAAACTCAAATGTTTAAAACAAATGTATTAAAGTAAACGAATGAATCTTTTAATTGCATTCAATTTTACATGAGACTTTCTCTAGTAGGCGTTTCGCTTTCAAAATGTTATATTATCTTCTTCCGCACAGTTGCCTATGTTTTTTTCCGATATGCAACAAATTAAAATATAAAAATTCGTTTTGGAAGAAAAATTGCTACACTTTTTTAATTGAAATGTTATCATTTTTTTTAAATTTTAAATTTCACTCGTAAATTTTACTTGTTAAAAAAATTATACAAAAGATTAAAATTTATTTAAAAAATATACAATTACGTTATAATTACTTATACAAGAAAAATGTTAAAATTATTTACAGACATTGAGTTTCAGCCATTAGGAATTTCAATATTGGACCAAACTTACAAAAATTTGACAAAAAATTTTGAAATATTTTCATTTATTTTTTCTCAACTATCAGAATATTAGGATGCTATTCAAATTCCGATGAAAAGTGAAGAAAATATTTTAATTTTAAGAAAAATTTTACTTTCATCCTTACTTTATTTTAAGGACCTCAAAATGGCGTCTCCAATGAAAATTTCTTTGAAAAATATCAGAACGCTAAAAAATTATAAACTTCTTTAAAAAAAACGCTAGGAACAAATTCTTAGAATTCATCGAGGAATATTTTGAAATTTTTCAGGTTTTTTAATTTTGAGAAATCTTTTATTTCAAACATTTACGAAAAATTCTAAAAAAATTATGGTAGATTCTTTAATGAATTCTTAGCATTTTTTGCTCTTTGAATTTTTGTTGAACAAATAACTTCGTTGATAATATCAAATAAAATGGTACTCAAATCACCATTAATTTTCGAAATTTTCAAGCTTTTAGCATCTCATTTTTTTAACAATCCAATGCTCCACTTTCAGTCGGCACGTTCACACTGCAAAATTGTTGTGAACTTCAGTTGAAGAAAATGCTTTCTACGTAATATACTACTCACTTAAGAGGATGCCCTAGTGAACTTTTTACCGGCACTTGAATCTTTTCTTTTGTTCTAGGTATTGATTAAACAAATTTTGCTGGATGTTTCAAGCTGCAAATCCCAAATGCATAAGCCTATTCTTCATTTTCCACAAGTAAAATCGAACAGATTCGACAATAAAACGCGATAATTGAGTGTAACGCTTTTAGCGACTCGACGTCATTCCAAAAAAAACGTGTTATATTTCGAAACATTATTATATTTATTATTTTTAGTACGCGTACAGGCTGGTACTAAAACTTAAAAGAGTAATAACCATTGCATAATAATAATAATTGGCACTTTGCAGTTTTAACATCCATCACAATAAATTTAATCAATACCCAGGACAAAGAAGTGCACTCGATGGGAAAATCGAAAAAGTTTCATTAATTCCTGGTAAAATTGATAACATGGCAATCTAATTTTAAATACAATTATTTTATATATAAAAAATATATTTCCAATTTTTGTGTTTCAGTTCATTATAAAAAGCCTGAAATTTTTAAATAAATATTTTTTAGTGTCTTTTGGAGTAAATTATTCTTAATTAGGGATGATGAAAACATTATCTTGATTATTTTTTATTGGACTGAGCAAGTTTCTAAAGGAATTTATAATATTAATGGCATTATCTATTTAGATTTTGAAAGGAACTCTTAGAAAACAAAAAATAAACTTGTGGACTTAATGTTAAAAAAAAAATAGTAATATTAATTAAAAATTTCTTTTTTATTATGAGGCACCTCAGATTTATCTATTATATTGATTATAAAAATAATGACCAATGTGAATTGTTTGTTTTATAACTAGTCTAAAAAAATGAATTTATAATAATTGTAACTGCTTGGTTGTTTTATGGAATTAAAATATTCAGCCTAAATTAATTCTGCTACATATTACTTACGTTAAGTTTTTATAAATTATGCATTTTGTGTTCTTTTATAGCTTATTTTTAGATAGAAACTCTACTATTTTGTATAAACTTACGAAAAAATAATATGTTTTACAATCTGAAAATTTCTCATATATTTTTTGTTTATTTATTTATTCACTTTTGTAGAGAAGATACTAAATGTTTAAATATCATAAAAACTGTCTAAACTTTGGTAATTTACTACGTCATTGCATATAGTTAAAAAACAATAAAATGAGCTAAAAATTAATAAGAAGCATTTTAAATTATCAATTTCCAATATTCCATGGTCATTTTCAAGAGATTAACCAATTTTTTTTTGCTTTTTTTCGTGGAAGAAATTTTAAATTTAAGTGAATTGTTTAACACATTAAAAAGAAATAGATTTAACAACTATGATTCATTTTCACTTAAAATTGTAAAAAACTTATTATAATTAATATCATTGTAATATATATATGAATATAAAACATAAACATGAATAAAAGCAAATTAAAATGAAATTGATCATAGACAATTTCTACAACTTCATTTGAGTTACATATTAATCAAGTATTCAAATAGAACTAGAGTAGCAAAATTAGTTCAATATTAGACTAGAATGACACAAAGTAATTTAAGTGAGCTCAAAAGTAGGATTTTAACTTACAATTAAAAGATGGTGATTGTTCAGACATTTTTAAAAGAATTCTCACCTAAAACCTTGAGAATTTAAACAGACAAAAATCATTTAACTAGTGTTAACTTGATTTAGCTGCAGCTGCATTGTTACAGCACCTAAAAATTAGCAATGGCAATCAATAGTTTGCAGAGGGGTTAGAGCAGCTAAAAACTTAGCTGAAAAAGAGAATAAATTTAGCACATCTACACTAAGAGAAAAAAATAGTGAAATCTACTAAAAAATGACTATCTTGTGTAGTAAATGGATAGGGTAACTATTGCCCATAGTCAAATGAACTATCATCTACAGTAAGAGGTTATACTAACAGAAATGCAGTCAAAATTACTAATCAAAAATTATTTCTACTATTTTCTATAGTAAGATATTGTATTTTTTTCACTTAAATATAACCTGCTGTTATATGAAAGGCGATAAATTCGGATAATATATTTGATATTAATATTTTAATTTAATTTAAAGAGCAATACAAATGATATGCACTTTTAAACACATTATTTATAACTTTTAATTATATTCTAATGATATTCCAATCCATAATAAAGTTTATTGGAGAATTTAAAAAACTTTTGGATGCATAACTATAAAGAGCAATTTTTAGTCAAGAAGAAATAGCTAAAATTAAAAAAAAATAAGAACTCTGTCGATGAGAAACATTGTTTATGTTTTGAATTGCATAAAATACCCTACAGACATTTTAGTTTATAAAATATGGATGTACTCGTCCAAGCCCAACTTTCAGAGTTTTGATGAACCGTATTCCATTTTTTTATATTTGATCCCTCTTTCTAGTAATTTTCACTCACTTTTATTTACAATACTATTAAATTACAATTTGCTAGAATGCACCGCAACTCTATGCTAATCTCTGCAGTTGCATGTTTATTGTTTTGAGTTTTGAAACCAACTTTATGTTTCAGTTTGGACAAAAAAAGGAAAAAATATATTTTTATTAATTAAAATTGTTTTTATAATCAAGTTAAAATCTAAATTGATATACATACATAACTTGTTATTTCACTAATATGTAGTAAATTCTACTATTTATTTACTCTTGACTCTTGCAACATTCGAGTAGTACAAATAACTATCTCGTAGTATTTGTTACTAGATAAACGATGAAAATGACCAATTGATTATCGACTATTTCTGCGACAGTAGATATTACTAAAATTTTATCTCAGTGTAGTTAAACTCTGCTGTGCTAAAATTAAACAGCTGCAATATTGATGAAAATATTTTATTCTGTATTCCCTTTTGGAAATATATATCAGCGATATATTGCAAAGAATGAATATTTAATAATTTAATATATTTAAATGCATAAATAAAATAACAATATATTTATAAAGAGGTATGAATCGTATCCTGATATTTACTGAATATTCTTATTATCATAAAACTGTATTTTTAATTCTCTAAAAACTAATTTTATAATGAATACTGTTTAAGAATCATGACAATTCTGACACAAAAAACAAGAATTATTTTTGGGTGTCTAAAAAAAAAAGAAATGAAAATATAATATTTACAATTTTTATACCTGTTTCCTGTCTTAATATGTCCTATTTATAACAATTTCTATTTTTTTTTGTATATTTTGAATTTTTCCTTTCTTATGTATTATTGTGTTATCAAAGTATAATATAATTTTTCATTTTAATTGAAACGATCAATCACCCAATAGATTTTTCACATGAATAATCATTTGAGGTATTTATAATTGATAACGTCAGTTAAAATCAATTATTTCCTGTATGTCAATTTATTCATATTTATATTTGTATATTTTTTACAGATGTTAGTTAACACTGTCGTTGTAGCAAATCAAATTGCAAATAGTGAATATAATAATAATAATAATAATAATAATAATAAATTATCTTATTGGCCAACAAAATAAAAAATATACAAAGTAAACAACCGTGTACAATGCTAAAAGGCGAGCCACAACTTAGAAAAGTTGTTTTACAGACTGACCTTTGTGTTTAAAATAGTAAAGTAGTAACAAATATAGTTATTTTTAAAAAATTGTACATTCTACATTTATATCTGTAGACTAAGAAATGTTAATTAAGGTGTAATTCTCAATTTAGGTCATAAATTGCAGTTTTTTCTTTTTTATTTCTTATATTTGCATATTTTTAAGTATGAAATCCCTAAATACCATTAGATATTAATATTAATTAGTGGTATACATACATACATAGTAAACAATAAGCATTGTTCCACAATAAGTATTGACGATCAATTTGTGCAGACTATAATGTAGAATCATTACGATTATTTATAATTTGGACATAGTGGTTCCATTAATTAATCTTTTTGGTCCACATTTGTCACCAGATCTGATGCTCATTACGGACCTTGATCTCGATTAATGTAAACAGAAGTCTACATATTTAAAAAATGTTATTTATTATTCGATAATCAAGAGAGATTTTATCTATTAAAAATAGATATAATTTGTGTAGAATTCCTGATTATAATTTTAACAACCCATCTTAACCTTTTGAAACCTAATACTTTCATCTATTTTTCATATTTGATAAAAAATAATTGTGCATGTATGTATCTTATTAAATTTCGTGAATATATAAAGATGTGACATAGTTCCTAATAAAAAATCATAAATTCATAGGTAACAAAGTATATGGTCAATAATGAGAAATTATTTTTACATTATGAATATCAATGCAGTAATTAATGTTTATAACACTGAATTCAACATTCGGGTGGTAAATTTGTTTTATCATTTTCATTACTTACCATTATACATAATTATTTCATGGAAAAACAAATAGACGATATCTTTTAGTCATTTACTTAAAACCTTTCCCTAACTCCATTTTCTAATAAACATTTTAATTCATACACATGATTTGTATACAAAATTATAATTTGTATTTAAAAATCCTCAATTGCACTATAAACAATAATGTAAAACATGAACGTTATCGAGATATTAATTTATTCTCAAGTTCTAAACAATGAAATAATTATTGTATTAGAAACTATTTCAAATATTGATGGATAATATATTTCTGTAAATGTCTCAGACTTTTACTACATTATTAAATACAAGAGAATTATTAAAGTTCTCCCAAAAATGAGGACTTTACTTGTAGTTGTATGAATATGGAACAATTTAACGTATTAAATCTCTACTCTATGCACATTAGGGTGTCCATTAAAAAGGTCAAGTCAGGAAATTTTTTCAGTTTGTTGCAAATAAATTTTAAACAATTTTAAGTATAGTTTGATCTCTTAATAACAAAATTAACCCGTGCCTGTAGAGGCCTGAAGTTTAAAATATTATAAAATTAGATAAAATCTATCATTACATTCTTAGAACTAATTAGCGGTCGAGGCTACCGGATTCTCCCCTATAATATTTTATTTCAACAATAACTGCTACTAAATTTTTTCATTCAGAGATGAAATTTTTATAGTTTTAGCATGATTCGATCAATAAAATTAAGTAGTAATAGCTGACAAATTTAAAATTAGTAATTTGGAGTATTTTTTTTTATAACAGACCAATTTTTACTACGATCTGTTTTACTAGTCATCAAGTGACAATTTTGGTTATAACACCGACAGGCAGATGTAAAAGACTTTATCAATTGAAGATGGAGAGATCCTTTTTTGTGACATTTCATTTCCTGTCCACGACCAATGAAATCATTAGCAAGGCTTAGTGATGCAGACATGCCTTAAGCGTCTACGTTTCGATTTTCTATTAGATGTTATTTATACAAAAAACATAAACGATAGGAATAAAAAGAAAGAGAAAGTCAGAAATGAATAAGCCTAAAATAAATTAAAAATAAAAAGATCTTTCTCAAATTTTTGTTGGCTTCTAACAATACAAATTTCAAGTACATGAATTTGGGAGTTGTGGCCAAAGTTGACACCTGATGATTGATAAATCACTTTCGTAGATATTTATTAAAAATTGAACACTAAAGTTTATTCTTGAAATTGAACCGAAATGCAATTTCCTATATAAATGTATAAATGTGAAAGTAGTATGCTTTTACCTCAGGAAAACTAACTATTAAAATTGATAATCAATATCTACATTAGAATGTCCATTAAAAAGGTAAAGTGGGGAATTCTTTTATGCACTCCTTCAGTTTGTTGCAAATCAATTTTAAACAATTTTAAGCATAGTTTGAGCTCTTAATATCAAAATTAACCCGTGCCTGTAGAGGCCTGAAGTTTAACATTGATTTTCCGTAAAAAAATTAAGGTTTTAATTTTTTCTCCAACAATTTTATAAAACGACATAAAAAAATCTGAAATTTTGCATACTATTTCCCAAACGGTTTCTAAATCCCTTAAAAAAATTTCAAGCAATTACAGAAATTTTCGACTGAGCCAGTACATTTATTTTTTACAGTAGTACTTTTTTACTCGAAAATCTGAAAGATCCAACATTTTCCTAATTATTTATCCACAAATGTCATATGGTTTAATTTACAAAATTGAGACATTACATTTTATATTCTTGGCGATCTTACCAGTAAAATACGCTTCAGTTAAGTCAAATACGACTATTTAAAACAGAGTTATCGTATGTTTTGTACAATAATTCTTTTTTTGACAAAATGTTTTTTGTTCTTGTAATGATTTCAGAAAAAATTAAACAACATTATAGGCTGTGGATGATTATATTTCATATCTTTTTGCGTATCTATTTGTCGCCTTATTTGTACATCAAAAAAATTTTACTATTATGTTATTCTACAGTGAAAATCCAACATCACGGCTAGCGCAAAATCTGGTTTCAGTATTAAAAAATGATGAAGAAGACGGAATGTTAGTCAGCCCGAAACGTTATCAAATCAATATTAAAGACATTAAAATATTTTGTGACAAAGATATAGATCATTTCATCACACCTGGGTCTATGAATCTTTTCGATAGATTTGGAAATCTCAAAGAATTTTTAAGTATTGATCCTTCTCTTTGGTACTAAAATAATGATTTTGATTTACAAATTGTTTCAAAGCTCAAAGTAATCAATGATTGTGCACAGAGGGCAGTAAGTTTAATGGAACAATACAACAATATACTCACATGGAATGAGGACCGAAAACAATATACACTCCAGATCATCACCGAATTCCATCAAAAATATCCTGATGCGTGAAAGTTAACAGTTTCTCATAATTTTTAACTTAGTACATTATTTTTCTAATATTCATAAACAAATAAAATTTATAAATTAATAAAATTATACAGATGATAGTGTTGTACAGTACTACATGTATATATTTAATTTTCATAAACTCAAAAGGCAGAGGTACACTTTTCTGGATTTTTATTAGATTAATTATTCCCAAAGATTAATATAAGTTACGCCTCTTTTGTTATTTAATAATAAAAATGGAATTTACATGTTTAAACAAAAAACATAATTGAAAAATTACTTTTCAATTCTACAAAATCGAAGAGGAACTCGGGAAACAATACATTGATTTTTTCAAAACAATATTTGGCACTTATTAGCTTCTCCAGATTTTACATCAGCCAAGATATACGATTTTCACTATAAGATAACTTGACGGTAACATTTTTTCTGGACAAATAAGTAGACAAATAGATACGCAAAAAGGTATGGAATATGATCATCCAGTACATAATATTGTTTAATTTTTTCTGAAATTGTTACAGGAACAAAAACATATTTTATTTCCTTTACCAAATTTTTGTCAAAAAGAATTATTGTACAAAATATATGATAATTCAGTTTTAAATAGTCTCGACTCAACCGGAGCGTATTTTACTCGTAACATCCCAAAGAATATGAAATGTGTTGTCTCAATTTTGTAAATTAAACTGTATGAGGGTTGTGGACAAATAATCAGGAAAATGTTGGATCTTTTGAATTTTTGAACAAAAAAGTGCTGTTGTAAAAAATGTTCTGGCTCAGTCGGAAATTTCTTTAATTGTTTGAAAGTTTTTTAGGGTTTTTTATTTAATAATAATGTCATACTTCAGGCCTCTACATGCATGGGTTAATTTTGATAAAAGTTCAAACTAAGCTTAAAATTTTTTTAAATTTGTTTGCAACAAACTGAAGAGATGCATAAAAAAATTACCAACTTGACCTTTTCTACAGAAACTCTAATGTACATATTGATTATCAATTTTAATAGTTAGTTTTCCTGAGGTAAAAGCGTACTAACTTTCACATTTATACATTTATATAGGAAATTGCATTTCGGTTCAATTTCAGGAATAAATGTTAAACTTCATCAATTTTTAATAAATATCTACAAAAGTGATTTATCAACCATCAGGCGTAAAATTTGGCCACGACTCCCAAATTCATGTACTTGAAATTTATAATGTTAGAAGACAACAAAAATTTGAAAAAGATCTTTTTATTTTTAATTTATTTTAGGCTTATTCATTTCTGACTTTATCTTCCTTTTTATTCCTATCATTTATGTTCTTTGTATAAATAACATTTAATAGAAAATTGAAATGTAGACGCTTAAGGCATGTCCGCATCACTAAGCCTTGCTAATGATTCCATTGGTCGTGGACAGGAAATGAAATGTCACAAAAAAGGATCTCTCCATCTTTAATTGATAAAGTCTTTTACATCTGCCTGTCGGTGTTATAACCAAAATTGTCACTTGATGACTGGTAAAACAAATCGTAGTAAAGTTGGTCTGTTATAAAAAACAATACTCCAAATTACTAATTTAAAATTTTTCAGCTATTACTACTTAATTTTATTGATCGAATCATGCTAAAACTATAAAAATTTCATTTCTGAATGAAAAAATTTAGTAGCAGTTATTGTTGGACTAAAATATTATAGGGGAGAGTCCGGTAGCCCCGACCACTAATTAGTTCTAAGAATGTAATGATAGATTTTATCTAATTTTATAGTATTACAGCCAGTATGAAATTTTGTAAACTGGCTATTCTATAATTTGGGTACTAGACCACTAAACACAATCATCTTAGTCGGTTGAGAACTGACAGAGAAACTTCGAAATTGGTACCTGAAATTATTGTACTTTTCGACAAATTATAAGATTACAAATGCACATTTTAACATTAATATTTAATATTTATTTATTCAGGAATAATATTTGTACATCATGTCTATACAATAAACATTTCGCACGCAATATTTGCAACAGTGCTTATGCCTTTGTACGCAACCTGAATCGACTTTGCGAGTCGCTATATAAACTAACTTATAAACTAAAATAAATTTCAGAATAACCGAAATAAAATAAAATAAATGCAAAAAATGCAGAACATATTAAGTGGTTAACATTTGTTAGAATTATTTTTCCCATATCCGGGTTTCTAGGTACTGCCTATTGATTGCATGTAGCCAAGCTTTAACTTTATTTTTAATTTGAATTGGTGTAAATTTCCGAGATGTCCAGTCTACTTATATTTAAACATTTACAACCTGCGTATTTATAAAATCTCTTAAGAATTGTGGTCTTACATTGTGGTATAGACAGCTGTTTTTTTACTATGCTTCTAGTATACTTTCCATGTTGGATAATATGGTAGTTTTTTGTAGAACGTAAATAACTAGTTGCAGTTAGGAAATACATTTTTCTTAGGTCTAGCAAATTAGAGATTTTGTACAGTTGCTTTGTTGGAAATAATCGGCTTTTGTTAAACATAACTTTAATAATTCTTTTATGTATAGTTTCTATTATTTCAAAATAATTGTTTTTTGCTCCACCCCATACTAATAGCCCATATCGTAAAATTGACATTACTAATGCTTGGTATATGGTGACAAGTTGTTTTATCATAAAATAATTCCTAATTACTTTGAAAACGTATGATAAGCGTCGCAGTGTATTTGCTATATAGTTAATGTGATGGTTCCAACGCATATGACTATCTATATAAATTCCAATATATTTAACCTTTTCCGCTCTTTCTATGATCATTTGATCATTGTCGACTAAAATTGATATTTCTTGCATATTAGGTATACTGTCTTTGTAACATCCGAAAGGTAAAAAGTTTGTTTTTGCAATATTAAGAATTAATTTATTTGCTCTAAACCAAGATATTATTTTGGGTAAAAATGATTGTATTTTCTCAAATAATTCATCCCAAGTTTTACCTTCAAAGTACAAAGCCGTATCATCAGCAAACGCTAACACTAAGACGATGAACATTTATTTTATTTCTTGTATATAATTTTTACATATTGTTTTAAATATACAGACATTTATTTATATATAAAAAATTTGTTCTAAATATTTATTTATAAAAAAATATTACTTTTATCAATTGTAAACGAATTGTGTACAATTTAAAAAACCATATTTGATGTTAAATTTTAAATTAAAACGAAATTAAATGGTGATTTTGTTGAGGATCATTTTCAGTATAATTATATACAGACTATAATTATACTCAAGTATTATAATAATAGACAAGTCATCAATATACAGTAGGACCTCTCTTATTCTAATTAGTAAAGTTTTTCAAGATGGCGCCGACCTTTCTTATTCTAATTTTCCCCTTACCCCCACTTACTTTGCTTGCGAGCTTATGATTCGTGGACAACATTTTTCGTTGACTTTTCGTGTGATAGTGGGAGAAGACTTGTGGGGGAACGATTAGAATAAGAGAGGCTGGACAATTAGAATAAGAGAGGTTCAAATAAGAGAGGTCCTACTGTAATTTATGCTGTCAAGCAGACGTCTTTTTGACGTTAGTGCCCTTTTCTGTAATTACAAATAATAAAACTGTCAACAAAAAAATAAACAGAATGATCATGTAAATATTTGATTAATTTGTTTATACATTAGGTATATTATTTATAATAAGTTTAGACAATAACATAACATAATACATTATATTAATAATAATAATTTTATCTGTAAACAAAACATATTTGCCTCAAAAGAACGGAATTGAAGAAATTTTAATTTAATATATGTAATAATTATAGGTACCTTAATTATTATAGGATTATTTAATAGAATTTATTTTATTTTCTTCTATGTTTGAAAAAACATATATTATGTAAAATAATTTACTAATAAAACTTTTTCTCTTAGGTTTTATTCAACACATTTGCTTTTATACCATCGAAAAACGTCGTACAGTGGCCCTCCCCTTATTTTAACTCCTCTTATTTTAACTTTTTTCGTCCTTTATGTTAACTTCTTCCCCTCATGAGTTCCCCCACCATTCACCATTTGAAAGTGTTTAAAAGAGTGCGGACTGATGATTGCGCTTGAACATACAGTGGCCCTCTCCTTATTTTAACTGCGTCCTTTATTTTTATTTTTTTTCGTCCCTTATGTTAACTTCTTCCCCTCGTGAGTTCCCCCATCATTCGCCATTGAAAGTGTTCAAAAGAGTGCGGACTGCTGTTTGCGCTTGCGCATACAGATGAAGAAGGTCATCACTATTTCTCCTCTCTCTGTTTTTATTCTCTCATACTGCCAGTGGTGGGGATAAGAGGAAGCGGTAAAATAAGGGAAGAAGCTGCCATCTTCCTTGACTCGAAAAGTTAAAATAAGGGGAGGGCCACTGTACAGGTGAAGAAGGTCATCACTATTGCTCCTCTCTCTGTTTTTAGTCTCTCATACTGCCAGTGGTGGGGATAAGGGGAAGTGGTAAAATAAGGGAAGAAGCCGCCATTATCCTTGACTCGAAAAGTTAAAATAAGGGGAGGGCCACTGTATGTCCATCAGAAATGGAGATACGATTTTTACAGGCAGTATTTGGAGATATGATTCTTTCTCTAAGTATAATAAATTCATACAGAAGCAACTTCAATATGTGGCACGTACTTTTTCAAAAAGTATACCTAACGAAAATGAACATTTGTAAGAAACAATTAATTATTGTTTAATAATTAATAATAAATATTTATGTTCAGAATATGATGTATTTTATTCTGCTGATTACAAATATATTTTTATCTCAATTTTGACAAAAATGGAGATACGGCTTTTCTTACCAAGTAAACATTTTTTAATTGAAAGAATTTTTAAAATCGTAATTATTGTAAGTAACTAAATAAATATAATCGTATAATTATTCAAAAAAATACAAGTAAAGACAATGCAGAAAACAATAACTAAGAAATGTAAATAAAAATAATTCGAATACCATTTTAACGTATATTAGTTGATGTTTATAAGATAAAATAGGAAATGTATTGATATTTACTTATGTACTTTGCAGGATGGCTAAATTTAATTTGTTAAAATCAAGGTCAAAACGTGACTTTAACCTTATCCAAACAGAATAAACAACCTAGAAAAAAAAACTAAGATAATGTTTCTTTATTTACCTAATAAAAGATAACGCTTCAAAACAAACAATGAAATATTTAATTTTCAAATTATTTCAAAACAAAGTGATTCTGATAAAAATACAAAAATATTCAGTGAAGCAAGAAGCCAGTCAGCAATTGATTTATGAATCACAACTTTTCGATTCTTATTGCATAAATTTCAAATGACATAAGTGATAATTTTAACTTTTTAAATCATTTCTTACAAAGTCATTAAAACTTTTTTTAACTTTGTGATTCCTGAAATATTTTTTTTACATTTTGAAAAGGTATTAAAGTGTGTATAATCTCATTAATTTAAGACACTGAAGAAACCTTACTTCCGTCTTTATTTCGCTGTTCCATATTTTGTCGTATTGGAGTTCAAAGTAGTTATTGAAATATTTCATGATAGAAATAAAAGGTTCTATGACCAATTTATGAAGCGAAATAATAAAGAAAATTCTAAAATATTCATAATTAACTTGTAAGACAAAATTCCAGCGTTATTCATGGATAATCTATTAACTTTAGACTAGGGATCTCGCTAACTTTTTTTTAGAAAATTTTGTGCTCTATAAAAAAGGTTCAGTGCATTTTTAGTGTATCTTCAGGACTTCCAGTGCCTCGTCCCCTTAAAAAAAGGGAATTTGAACTTAAAAAAAAGGAACTAAAAAAGGAACTTGAGGTAGAAAAATGGACTAAAAAAGGATTAAAAATAGTTTTGATTTCAACTTTTTAATTGTGAGCCTGATACAATTATTACATTACAATTTATAATAAAATGTTTTTCGTTTGTTATCACAAGGGGAGAGTCCGGGCACAAAATCAGCTATATCAAACAAACGTTTAAAAATTCCCCAGAAATTATTTCTTTAATGATTTTTGAGGAGCAATTCAATGGTAACAAAATAAAATTCAGAAACAAATTTTTTTACCAAAAAAGAAAAAATTTTTTAAAATCCATACGTAATTATTTAGAAAATATGTTTTTCTGTTTTCCAATGGTTTGTTTTTTAATTTTTAAAATAGATTAACAAATTTGAATAGCCTTTATTCGAAAAAAAACACAAATTTTTTCACGCTAAAACGTTTAATTTTGCTATTGTTGGACCTTCACATTTGGTTGCAAATTTTGTATACAGGTTCTCTACTCAAAAAATTGAACTCTCAATTTTTTTAAAATTTTTCCACCTGTTTTTTTTTTAATTTTTTCGTCGTTTTTAATTTAAACATTCAAAGCAAATTTGGTGAATAAAAAAACATATTTTCTAACTAGTTATGGATGGATTTTAAAAAATTTTATTTTTTCGACGAAAAAAAATCTTTTTTATCAAACATTTTTATAAAATTGTTATTATATTACCATTAAATTCGTCGTAAAAAAAAAACATTTTTTTCGTATTTTTCGAAAGATTGTTTGTTATAGTTCCTTAAAGTTTCAATAACTTAGTTTTTCCATTTCCCTAAGATGCTTTGCAACTTTTTCATAAGGGGTCTATGTATACAAGGAACCTATATTTATAAAATCATAAATATGGAAATATTTTACATAATAAAAGTAATGGTTTCTCAAAACATTTTGACAAAGTTTTTAAATTAAAGAGAGAAAAAAAATAATCATATAATTTTTGTTGCATACTACATACTGTATATGTACAGTAGGACCTCTCTTATTCGAATTGCCTTTCTTATTCTAATTGTCCAGCCTCTCTTATTCTAATCGTTCCCCCACAAGTCTTCTCCCACTATCACACGAAAAGTCAACGAAAAATATTGTCCACGAATCATAAGCTCGCAAGCAAAGTAAGGGGGGGTAAGGGGAAAATTAGAACAAGAGAGGTCGGCGCCATCTTGAAAAACTTTACTAATTAGAATAAGAGAGGTCCTACTGTATATTATAAAATAATTTATAGAGGAAAAACAATATGGATATAATTTTGAATGGCTTCATACTATTTTTTAGTTTCTCCCAAGTTAAAACCTAAGTAATATTGTCATATTTCTTTGGATTTGAAAAACAAATTACTTTTCTTAATCAAACATTTATTCATACGCAGAAAACAAGACGTATAAAGCCGCAGAAGGACAATTTAAAATTGAAAGGTTAAAAAAAGGATGTAAAAGGGACGTTTGACGAAAAAAGGAAATAAAAGGGACTAAAGTCGAAAAAAGAGACTAATTTCCTAAAAAGAGACTGGGAGCTCTGGTGTATCTTGCACTGTTTTCGATACGGAAGCTTTAGAATGAAAAAAGTACCAAGTTTTACCATTTCAACGTTTATAGATCATTACAAATAATTAATAACTATATCGTCTAGAAATTATGAATAAATATTCTCAAAGGTGCACTCGAATCTGTTTATAAAAATGTTCTTTTTAACGAATTCGAATTGTAATCGTCATTTCAAATTCGTCAGAATCGGTGCGGTAACGACTACTTCCCAAAATGCTGTGGCATTGACTTAAAATTTCTTTGCGTGTACCGTAAGTATACTATGACCTCATCGATATCCTTATACAAGGAAAAGACTCCGTTTCAATTGTTTACACAAGATAATCGTCGAATGTCAAAACAAAGAAGGCAACTTACCTAGGAAAGGCATCGAAGAACCAAGTTCTCTTGGTGTTTGGGAATGCTACTCTCATTCCAGACATAAGGGGCGAATGAAGGACCACAGCTCCGACTTCGTATCTAGCAGCAAGGTCGACCGTTGGCACAGTACCGATGCTTTGTCCGTATAAAATGATATTTTCAGGACTGATGCCATATCGAGTCCTCAGCGCATGCCACGCCGCATCGATGTCAGCGTACAGATTCTTTTCGGAAGGTTTGCCTCCGGATACTCCGTAACCGGAATAGTCGTAGCTGAATATGTTGCAGTTGATTCTGGAGCCTAAGCCCAGATAAAAACTGGACATTTGGCCCAAGTCGACGGCATTGCCGTGGGAGAAGAGTATGGTGAATCGAGCAGTGGCCGAACATCTTACGAACAGGCAGGCTATGCGATTACCCCTGGAGGTCCTGGCGTAGAATCCTTCGACAGACTCTTTGTCTCTCTCGGTGTACTGCCAGTCAGCTCTCTCGGAGAGGGAGATCGTGAACTTGGAACCCTCGTCCTCGATGAAGGTGTACGTCGGTTCCGGGGGCAGGAAGGCCAACTTGGCGGCGATGCGCGAGGGGCACGGGGGGCAGCAGAACAGGCAGCACAATTCGCTCAGGCTTAACCCGTTCATCATTTTACGGGGGGGTCTGCTTTTAATGTCCCGAAATCGTCCTTTTTCTGTCTTTATCACGTCTCGGCGACACGACGGCACATCGAGAATCGGCCGCGCCTCGAGCTTCACGTTGACGCGCGCTTGAGAGCACACTGGGATATCGGGACGCGCGAGTCTATCGACTCAGCTGTCGCATCCTTTCTTCTTTCCTGTATATGTGTTCTTTTTTTTTTTGAGAGAATCGAACTATGTGTACATGCAGTCACTGTGAGTCAGCCATGACAGCTCACGAAGCCACTGCACTTTGCAATCTTCCTGCACCCTCCTCACGGCCCCGTCGTCGCTTTCCTCTCCTTCCGTTCACGCGACCTCACCGCGAGTCACGACCGTGCGCGAACGCGACTTTCGCCTCGTCTCCCTATATATATATGTGCATAGGTATTTGGTGTGTGTATCTTTGTATTGTACTGTTATTGCTCGCTCCCACACACTAATGCACTTGTTTCTCGGAAGGCGATATGCAACCCAAAGCTAAAATGACCTAAAGCTCACTTTCATCGCGTTCACCGTTTGCGTCGCGTCGAACGCGACAACAACCGAATTTGAGGTTAGGTCCGACGAAATGTTGCTTTCTATTGGACGCTGGAATTTTGGAGTCGAACATTTGGGAAGATTCCTAACAATGATTCTTGTGCATTCTTCAACGCGTCCCACGCAATGGAGCTTATAATATTACGCCGCCAATGTGAAATATGAAATTACCAACGTCACGCATTCTTTCATTTCGAACGATTTTATTTTCGAATTTCATTTCGTCTGTTTGTAACCCAGACAGCAGATTTTTCAAGAAAGTCCTCAAAATGAGATCCTAGTTTTGATGTCTTTATGGTTTGCTAACATGATATCATAATGTGGTCGGAATGCGATAAACCGTGATCAGAGGTACATGGCAAATCCACAGAACTTTTAACTTTTCTGTGATTCAGTGGTAAGATACGGAAATAAATGTGTTCACTATTAATAGTATATTACTCAACGAGGGAGGTAAAATAAAGAATGCCTCAGACTACATGTTTTTCACCCTCGGCTTCACCTCGGGTAAAAATTACACGCAGTCTGAGACATTCTTTTTTACTTCCCGAGGGAAGTATACGATTTTTCTTCATGACAGGGAGGAAAAGAAGTAACTTTCCTCCCGCTTGCGGGAGGAAAATTGCTGCTTTCGTCCCAGTGTGATGAAAAATATATTTTTTTCAACTGCGTGTGCGAAATTGCACTTCTCAGCACTGAAAATAGTGTGCGAAGTGTCCGATTCGCGCACAATAATAAACCGTGTGCCAATGTTATTGGCGCACGATAAAAACAGTGCGAGAATGATTTGCGTACGGTAAAAGCAGTGCGCCAATGTGGAATTTAAAAGTATTATTTATTTTCGAAAAATAAACAAAGCCAATGAAAGGATAATTAATGAATTTTTCCCAGAATTTGGAAAATGTAAACACAATATTAGGTAAATAAATATAGGGTAAATGGTACAGTAGTCGGCCACCCTACAGTAGTCGGCCACTTTACGCGAGCTATTTAGGATTTAAAAAATTTTACAAACCCGTTATTTTCCTTTACGTTTCGGTTTAACTCTTATCAATAAGTATGTTTAAGCACAATTAATAGCAAAATATTGTTTTTTTAAAAGTTTCTGAAGAGTGGCCGACAACTGTCCGCTTCACTTGGCCGACTACTGTCGTTTTCGATACTTTTCAAAAACACAGTTTTCTAATACGTAAAAAATACTTTTTGGTGAATATTACTCCGGTTTTATTTAAAGACAACCCTCAAGACCAATATTCTTTCGTTCAAAAAAATAAACAATACTCATTGCACTTTTGAAATTAATTTTACCAAATACATTATTTCAGATGGCCGACTACTGTCAATTTTGATAATTTTTTAAAATGTAATTTTTTGATACCTAAAAAATATTTTTTCGTTATTATAAAGTATGCATACTAATATTGGACAACCCCTAAGACAAATTTTCTAATGTTAAATTTTTTCCTATTGTTTATTTGCGCTTTAAAGTCAAATTCACTGAAATCATAGCCTTAACTGACCGACTACTGTACCATTTACCCTAATTCTTTTGTTTTGTTTTATAGCAATTTCTCCTAGAAGCGAAGAAAACAAAAATTTCGTATCATTCACTCTCTCCATTTAGTTCAAAATAAGCTAAACTCATATTTTATTTGTTCGTTTGTTCAATTAATTTATTCAACATGTCATCAGAAATTGATGATGATATCCCAAATGATATCTACGAAACAGCGAAAAATGTCACATTGTCATTTAAAAATTGTCATTTATCATTTAAAGGTGGTAAAGCATTATGTTAATTTTCATTTAAAAATTGTAAAGCAATTACGTTAATTTTCATTCAAGACATTTGTTATATGAAATAAAATTGTTGTCGTGAAAAAATTGTTATTCTTTATGAAAAATACTTTTCTTTATCCGACCCCCCCCCCTACGGCTCCCACACCGCCCTCCACAGCTCCCACACAAACATTCAAAACAAAATAACGTTTTAATTTATCAAAAAATTTCGCACAGCTTGTTAAAAACAATAGTATACGATACAAGTGCGCGAAGTAGGTGATTCGCGCACGAGTGTCGTTGTCGCCCGAGCGTAGCGAGTGAGAGAATCACCTACCGCGCACTTGTATCGTAATGTACTATAATGTGTGTTGATATTTCGTTTTAAACACATTCAAATAATATATATGGACGATATCGAGTCAATTAATAAACTCAGACACTTGTTACAGACGTTTCCGAATTGAAAATCGAAAAATTTAACTCGTGAATCTTACAAATTATTTAAAACTATACTATGCTACATTTATGCCATGCTAGATATTTTATTTTCTCAAAGTACAAAATGTAGTCCAAGTAAATACACTAAGTAATAGTCACAGGCTGATCAATGTGCTTGCTTGTGATAAAAACCTACAGGGATTTAAAACTGCGTGATAAGTTTTGTAGAAATATAACATTAATTTAGATTATCTATTGTAATTTTCATGCTATATTATTAATCGTTTTAACTCAGAGTCCAATTTGTTACTAGCATAAAAATGAACAAATTACGATGTCACTCATCTATGTGCCCCTTTCAAAAATGATTCTATACAGGTTTAATCATTTTCACTTTAAAAGTGATTATTTTCAAAATTGCCTTTTTTACTCGGCACACTTCAAATAAACAATATTTTTAATTATTTCTTTCTGTGATTGTTCTCAAATTTCATACTTTCTCGAAAAATTATGACGGCATCTTTAGATTTTGCAAATTGGTGAGCACCACTCGTCCCGAATGGCTTTACTTCAACGGATCTTCGTTATACGATTTGCAGAGGGTTTTAAATACATTTCAGTAACTGTATTCTGAATTTTTATAGGTTGATGATTACAAATCTGAATTTAGAAATTTGAAATTCAATATGGCGGACCCAATATGACGGACAAAACTATAAAAATATAATCTAAAGTGGGCGAAAATCGAAGATCAGAGGTTTTTGCGATCGCTGATTATGAATCTGAAGGTAAAATTTTGAAATGCAAAATGGTGAATCTAATATGGCGGACAAACTTTTTTTATTATTATAAGAAATTATAAGAAAAAAATACTGTTAATCGGGTTCCTATGTATATTATACACAGTTACAATAAAAAAATCGTTAATTTATCTATATATTATTATTATTATTATTATCACTATTATTACTATCGACATTTTCAATCGAGTTTTAAAATTTTTGATTTCGACAACTCATTCGTAATCGACGACTTCAAAAATCCCTGTGAACCTAGTTTTATTTAAATCAAGCAATTTTTCGTATTTTGGTTCGCCATATTGGACCGTCATTATGAATTTAAAAAATCTGACGATAGACTCGTAGTTAGTGGCTTACGAACTCCAAAGGAACCGAGTTTTATTTACATTAAACAATTTTTCGTACTGCAATCCGTCATATTGCGTCCACCATTTTGAATTTCGAAAATCTGACAACATAACCGTAATCAACGATCGCTAACATCCTCCACAAAAAAAAAACAAATTTCATTAAAATCGAGTAATTTTTCACATTTTATCCGCCATTTTATATTTTGCACTCACGCCGTGTCATAAAAATTGTGCACGTGCATAATCATCACTTCAGAGCGATAGCCTGAATATATGGTTAAAAGGAAAAAATTGTGCCACAAAATAAATTCCAAAAATGTTTTAGTGCCAAAAATTAAAAGTTCCGTGGATTTGCCCGCATCTTAAGGGGAGGGTACACCCAAAAACTCAGCTCTATGAAATACAACATTAAAAAATTCGAAAAATTATTTCTGTAATAATTTTTGACGAGGAATACAGTAGTGTACAAATAAAAAGTGGAAAAGTTATGCTCGTCCCGAAAATTTGAGGGCAAAAAAAAAGTTGCGTTTTTGAAAAAATGCTTCTACATTTTTCTAAATTAATTTAAAAATTCAAAAAAACTAGAGTGAACATAAAATCACATTTTCTAGATAATTACGGATGGATTTTAAAAAATTCAATTTTTTTCGAAAAAATAATTTTGTTATGGAAGAAAACAATTTTTTTAATGGTCAAAAACAATGTTTAAATTTTTTATTCTAGTACCACTAAATTCCATGTTAAAAATTGCTCCAGAAATAATTTTCCCCACAACTACATGTTAGAGCAAAAAAAATGTATTTTTTTGGAAAAAATGCTTCTACATTTTTCTAAATTGACCCATTAAGGACGGGAGACGCACATATTTACGTTAATTTTCGACCTTCATTTCCAGCAGGAAATAAGATTAATATTGATTTGAATCTCACCAACCCTATCATTTTCGAGTATCCTCTTTCGATTGGCGTGGTCAAAATTGCATTTAAACGGCTTTAAAAACCAATATGGCGCATTTAAAAAAAAATACTAATATTTTGAATTCTCGTTAACCTTGAACTGCGATTCTAAAAGTATAAATTGAATTCTTATTAATCAAATAATTTTCGTATTATTCAATCTATGAAGCGGTATTAAAATATCGATTTAATATTTTTCAACGCTGATATAACATTTGTATATTTGAATACACTTTAATCCATAAAAAATGATAAAAAATATAATTCTATTATTCTTTTTAATAAAGAGAAAAGTTTTTCAATTTTGAAAACCTCTCAAAGCGTTGAAAATGCTTAAACGAGATTATTACTGGCTGTACTAAATATCTCCGTTTTTTTAAATTGAGGTTGCTATTTGTGATTGCTTAATAATCACACTACGTGTTTTTTAAACATAAAGTAATTTGAATGGAATATTATTATATTTATTTTATGTATTGCAGAAGACTTCCAATAATCAACTCCTCAAGGAATAAATAAATAATTATTAAAAAGAATAACCGATGTACTTTTTCAATTCCCCAGATAGTAGAATTAAAAAATAGCTTAGGATGAGCTCATAATGTGTTCTGTAAAAGGAGAGATGCGTCAAATTATGAGGTTTTTCTGAACTTGATATCATTATGTGATCATTACGACCGCTAGATCAAAAAATCTCGTAGTTTAACGCATCTGACCTCTTGCAGAACACATTATGAGATCATTGTGAACTGATTTTTATTTTGCTTTCCTTACAGTAAACGTGTAATGGTGTGTTTTGATATAAGGCAACATGATTAGAGGTGGCGGTACGCTGGTAGAAAATTAATCTAGTTTCTGGTCAGTTTCTGGCCATTTTGCTTATTTTATATGTTAAAGGTATAGGGATACTGGGCAGTGTAACAAAAAACTGGACATATTTTTACCAGGGTATTTTATAAGAATATAAAGAAAAAAAATAAGAAATGAGTAGAGAAGGAATCTTTCAATTGTTTTATTTCTATCTATTGTGCTTGTTTGTTTGCCTGCCTGTATAAAATTGTATAAATATCAACGCTAAGGATCGGTGGACGAAACACCGATCAATGTTTAATAAATAAAATGTATAGAAAAATGAAGTATGCATGCAATAATGCAATTGTTTATGTACGATGGTAAATTAATATTAAAAAATCGTTATAAACGTAAAGGATAATGACGTCATGCTGCGTAAAATATAGAAATTATAAAAGAAGAAAGCTGAAATTTCGTTTTATATTTTTAAATCAATTAAAACCATGATAAAAGAGAACATTTGTTATTTTTGTCCATGCATCGAAAATGATTCGAGCATACAATTTGAACTTTATTCTTGAAAACTGATTAAGAATGATAGAATATCATAATTTTCAATTCCTCAGAATCCTAAAATAGGGTTTGTTAAACTTGAATGCAGAAAGATTAAGAGGGCTTAAAAATGTTTAATGCTTCTTAATAATTTTTCAAGAATTGAAATGTATTAAATATAATTCAGACTTCAAGTTTTGAACTGGGTTTCTTAGCTTTCTGCAATTCTTTTCTATTCTGAATTTCTTTAAATTTCTTTTAAGAAATTGGATATTTACTGTTTGAATTCCTGTCAATACATGCAGTTATGGCTGCTTTTTCTCTATTTACACCAATTCTTTGCTAAAAATATTAAAATTTGAAATATTTACCTTCATATTAAAAAAATAGAGGGATTATGATGCCTACTATTCATTATTTTGAAATAGATTGAAAATTGAGCAGCTATTATATTAAATGCGAACCGTAATGTACAATTGCTATTCACGCCAATGCCACTTACAGAATTGAGAGGAGATTACATATGTATAAAACGGTAAAGTTATAACTATATAACACGCTAAAATTATAAATCGTGGAAGCTGATGGATATGTTCAGAACAAAGGATTATTTCGGAAAGGAAGGAATACTTTTGACAAAGGACTACATCGAAAAAAAGATTGCATTAAAATTGGCCGAAATCAATGCAATGCTAATGGATTCCTCAAATGGTGTCGTTGACGAAGAGCTCCCAGCAGTGCACAACACAGAAGAGACAGCAGAATAACTGTTTCATTTTAACTTAAACTAAATCCGTTTTTTTTTATATTATTTTACGTCGACTTTTCTGAATCCATATGGGACTAAATCGCGACGGTACCTACAGTTTATGAAGGTGGAATCCGAACCACCTGCGCTTTGGCGTTATTAGACACTTATAAACAAATACAAGAGGTGTCCCGATGACAGATGCCAGAGGCTAAATCGTAATATTTCATGTATGCTTTTTTGTAATTAATGTATAATAGTGAAATTATTGTAATTATTGTATAATACTTACAAATAAATGAAATTATAAAATGATATTCATGATGTGACATGAATTGAATATATAGGTTTACATTGATATTCTGAACTCTTCTGTAAACATTTAATTGTAGTTCACGTTTCATTTGAGGAATAGAAAGAATACAAATAAATTCATATTTTGAATCCTTTCCAATACATTTCGATACTTTTAGGTGGCCAAGAAACCGAATTGGTGGGTACCTTTCCAACTATTTTGAAGTATGCTCTATCGATTTCCTTCGAAAAAATTAAAAAAAGTTTGTTTATGTAAATTTTGCAAAATAAAATAACAATTATAACTATGATTTTTAAGTCTTTGTTATAATTTTTCATGATTTTCTCCACTGAACATAAATAATATGACTCAACAAAAATTTAAGAATAAATATTTCCCAATTTTTTGGCAATTTTTTTTCAAGTTTGGAGCCATATTGGAATTTCTGATGACTGAAACTCAATTTTGACCTCAGAATCTTGAAGAGCGACCTTGAAATTAGTAAGATATGTGCCTTTCAGATTTTCAATTTCGGTTTTGATTCGAAGTACTTGATTGAAATGAAAGCAACAAAAAGTGTTCTTTGAGTGTTAATGGGTTAAAGTGCAATAATACTCAACTATTATATTTAATACATATTTTTATCATATACTCTTATTTGACTTTTTTTATGGCTTTGTGTTCGTGTCTATACTTATTTATACTATACGATATTTACTATATTTAATCTGATTCTATTCGGTTGATGAGTATGAATATATATTCTGACGGTATAATATCAAGCCAATATGTATTGTAAATAATAGGTCCATCACACCAAATGACGGACTCGGACGTATTCTCTCTTTTTTAATGGAGATGAAAATAATGTTTTACATTACAGTCAGCCAGGTGCATCGTATAGGAAACGTATCTATTGACTCGCATAACAATATAAAGAGTAGTTTTTTACATTTCAGACTTAATGACGGATTAATTCGGATAAAATTGGTTTATCACAATTGTATCGATATACCTGGATGACGAAATGATCGTTACACACTGTGAGAGAAGTTTAAAACATCAGCAGATATGGGTATAGCGGAGCAAAGGTGTTATGACCTACGACAACCACCGCTTAACTTTTAGGCCGACTACTGTCCCAAAATAAAAGACAGCTATTATGCCAACATTCCATGTGTACATAGTATGGTTCCCATCCCCTTCCGCTGAAACTCCGGTTGTCTGTATTTAGGATAACTGCTGTCCCAAACTAAGGCAGCTGTCGAAAGGCGGCCATCTTCCATTTTGCACCACAGGTATCTCTATACTAGCCCATCTGTAATATTAAACTTCTCTCAGTGCACCTGTATAACAGAAAACCACAAAGCTGAGCACCTAACAACGCAACTACAAAGCGATACACCTAGACACTGAAAAGTAGGGACGAAAATGTATAATTTCCGCGATCGGATAGAATTGGATAGGAATTGTATCCTGTTCGTCGTATAAAAGTGTACACAATCAAGCATTCTTAAAGACAGGTCGATGACGAACTATTTAGGATATAATAGGTTTATCCCTAATGTATAGTTCTTGTAATCGAACACAAGTGTATAGGAATCGTATGCAATTTTTCGCATAGAAGCGAAAAGAATTAACCGTTTTAAATTTGTATGACGGACTATTTTGGATAGGATCGCTTTAACCTTAACGTAGGAAAAAGTATAAGCTTTAGTAATAAGATAGAATCGGCTAAAAATCGTATTAATATATCTCGTAAAAATGGAACGACTCGTTAAATCGTTACGGGTCGAAAAACAAATAAATATACAAATTTGGAATCATGTTACAAACATGTAGCTTCGCTCAAGTATTACAAACTTCACAAAATACTTTGGTATAATTCTTAATAAATTTTTTAAATGGTGTAAAGGGCGCTGATGCAGCGGTTTGAAGAAATAAATTTCACGTATGTTTTAAAGTAGCTATTGTAAGGTAAAACCCACAATTCGACCGATTTACATGTTTCATAATGGGTCGAATATCCCGAAGTTGGTGAGGTAAGATTCGCTAATAAACAAACCCAAAGTTTTACTACAAATAATATGACCGTCTAAAATTGTGTATATGAGTTTATTAGGTCATTATAATCATGTAATGATTTGATAGAGTTAAGATCGAGACATTCTCCTGGACCGGAGTAGTCATGATCATAAAAGTGCATTGAATTACCCTTTTTACGCATGGTGTATCTTATAAATTTATAACAGCCCACATCGGTAAACGGAGACCAGATTTATGAGCAATATGTCAAATGGGGAAGAACTAAAGTGCGATAAAGATACAGTATCTTATTTATGTTTTAACAATTTCTGGTTGTCCTGATCGGGAATCCGAGCATCAGATTTAACAGTAACCTGTAAATGGTCCTTAAAACTAAACGTGTTGTCAAAGATAACACCTAAATCCTTCAGTTTAGAAACCGACTCCAAATTGGATCCATTGACTGAATATGGGAAGGATAAGGGTTCTCGAACTCTATAAAGATATGGTTTTACCATTCTAAGGTTGATGTGACCATATCTGTTGAAAGGGTTTCCATATGCAAAGTTCTCTTTACAATAGCAATAGTCGACCCATCAATATTTAAATTTACCATACTTCTTTGGTTGGAATGTCTAAACCTGTTTTTTCCGTGTGTAAAAAGAAAAGGTGATTCAAGGAATTTTTCTTTCTTTTCACATTTTATGGTTGACTTACAGAGGTTGAGATTATGTCAAAAACCTGACATGATGGGGTTCAATGGACGCCAGCTTCGGATTCAGCGACTCAAAAATATATTATAGACATAATCAGATCTCCAGATCCGGACTTTCATTTTTTGAAGGACTGTGTAATTTATATTATCGGGAGGTCAGTGTAACCGGATGTAAATACTAGGTTATACATGTTAAATGCTGTTTACTCATCGTTTAGTCCAAATATTCATCACGGATGATGAAATGATCCTGAAAAGTAGCGTCCTACAACAAAATGTCATTATGATGAAATGTCCCAAACGATAAAATTGGCTAAAATGAAATGGGGTGTGATTAAATGGTACAGAATGAAATGTTCACGAATAAAAAATGAATTATACTATTCATTCGTCGATTTAATAGAATTATAAATTGTCGATATCGTTCGGTAAATAGCGTGTGAATTATGGTGTACTGCGTGCTGCGTATACATTTCAGCACTTTCTCTCAGGGACGTCGTTGTATATTAAGGTTCCCATATTTGCACTATTAGAGTTTTAACTTGTTTACATGAAATTCAATAGCACATCATGCAAGAAGATTATTAAGAATTTCTTAGCTAATTAATTAGAAGTATAATATTTTTTGTATTTGACTAAATAATGAGATTGAGTAAACTATTTGATGTCCACGTTTATTGTTCAGAGTATACATAATATATTATATAATTTTGATATGTCTCCACGTTAGGCCCCGGAGTTTATAAATTATTAATTAACCCATTAATGACCAGAAACTTGGAATTTCTAACTCATGTTCAAGCCTCAGTACTGAACAAAAACTTATCCATTAAAGTGTAAAATGTGGTTTTATTGAACGTCGTAGACATTTTTCAATAATGGCGGTCATAGAACCATGAAAATATGGAGTCTTTTCACGGTTATCTCGAATAAAAATATAAAAATATTTATTTTATTCCGTTTCCCTATTCTGCGGACAAAATTTATAATAAATTAATAAACTGATAATAAATATGGTACACTTGACCATGTAGTTTACAATAATGATTTGCATGCTATTCTTAGATAACATTCACAATTTGCACCCAATTGTTCACATTGTCATCGCTGTCGTCGTTGCAAATTGAAATTAATCTATAGCATGTTGAGAAGTATATTTTACATGACCTCTACCACCTGTATTGATCGATGACGCTATTTCTTGGTTGAAATCCACGAAAAACTTTATATGATTATCAATTTTGCACTTTCTTGGAATATGCATGTAAAATGTACGTCGAAAAGGCTGTATTGTACTTTAATGTCAACTACGCCAACTGAGTCGAATTTTATACTGGTTTAAGCAACAGCTTTTCAATACATTAAAAGAAACTGTAATTGTTTATTGTTATTCATATTTGAATTTACCGTTAATATTGTTTTACCTTAAAGCTGCTTATATCATAAATAAGACGATCTCGTTTACTTGCCGGAAATTCGTTTATTTTTAACTACTAACTAGTTTAAAACTGTGGCATATCAGGAAAGGTTTTATATGTATTCTAGGTTTATGCTCTATAATAAACTTCTCACAATATCGTTGCAGATGATTTTCAAATTTTTCGTTTAAACCTAAATTACAGTATAATCGCCGTTGTATTGGCGTTTGAAATATACTGGCGACATTGTCCCCTAGGAGATCGCATGAGATGGCTATCAGAAATTAGTCAATTCATTGGCCTATAAAAATAAAATGTAAGGGCCTTATTATTGATCAAACATTATTTTATAAGGGCAGCACTGCTTTAAAGATCCTTAAAGTCTGTCATTAGCTCCTGAGGTAAAATTCGTCAAAAGTTAAATATTCTTGTTTGCATCAAATTAATCAGTCTGTACTTTGACTATTGATGTACTAAACTCAACCATCGTGACTCCAGATTTGCCCTAAGAGATTAAGGAACTTTCAACACGTGTAATTATTGCATTTTTAATCTTTGGAAATTTAGCATTTGTCAGTAATCGAAGATAAATGTACTATATTATTTAAATCAATTGTAAGCTCAGTAACAAAATCTCACTCCCTTTGGAGTGAATTTTAACTCCACATAGAGGGAATTTTCACTCCTACATTTGGAGTGAATTTCTTGATTCTTTTATTTGGAGTGACTGATCTCACGCTTTTAGAGTGAGTACTGCGCTCACTCCAGGTTTAGAGTGAAAAGTTCTCTCCAAGAAATTTAGATAGAGTACGAATGGACCTTATGTATTTTTATTCGTAAATGATATGTTTTCCCTTGTTATATACAAGCGACCTATTTTGTATTGACTTCGAACGATATTCGAATAATTCCAAAAAGAACTGAAAATTTACAGCCTCCACACAATATAGTAAATAGTATATTTCGTAACAAGTGCGGAAAAAGCGATTTCCCGCACGCGTAATGATCACACTGACACGAGTGCCTGGCGAAGCCAGAAGCATATTTATGATTTTACAGATACAAAAACTTTTTTATTTTTTTTATAATATCATATCGTTTTCCTATATCATTGTACAGTGTGATTTCCCAAACCGGGATGTGGAAAATATAAAAATTAAATTTTCCACGTCCCGGTTTGGGAAATCGCATTTTCGACACTAAAATCTGTTCGGAAAACACACATTTTCCGAACCCGTATTACAAAAAATTAATTTACATAATTGTCATTCTATCCAAGATACTACTACTTTTATTTTTTTCCCAATTTCATGTCCAAAAATTCATTTTATTCTCCTTTTACGTCTGAGGGAGAGTTTTATATAAAAAAAAAACTTCACTCAATGGTCCTAGCACGAAATTCTGGAAGAAACGTTCTAGAAATATCATTTTATATAATTTTAAATTATATATGATTTCTTTTAGTAAAGAATTATATATTCTTTCATAAAAACATAATAAAGTTTGAACATGAACGATCTCTTCTATTTTTCAGATCGAATACAATGCAAATATTTTTGATAAATATCCTAAGCACAAAATGAAATATGACAATCCTAACATCTTGCATTTGTTCTCGAAGTATACCTCGTATCGTTAAGTAATATGTATTCTTATTAAGTTCTAAACATTTTTCTCCTGTTTAATCCTACTACGTGTTGCTAAAATCTGTACTATATTGTTTCAGTTTTGATTATATAAATAGCCTTTTCTTACTAAATAATATATAAATGATTTTGCTACTGTGTGTACAAATCACGACGTTTTGCAATCGATGTTTGTAGAGGTAAGTAGTGGTAAAAATTATATTCTCTGGAGGTCATGCAAGAAGCTTGAACATGTATAATAAAGCACCATCGCTAAAGTAATCGATTATATCGACAGCACAGAATTATTCTTGATAAAAAATGGCAACTTACAATCCAAATTTTTATCATTTGATAGAGATGTTAATTTTACGTTTCAATTTAAACTAATGAACTCATTAACTCATGAAACCTGATGCTATAGTACTTTATGAATGTTATAGTACAGATTAATTCATGAATATTTTTGCAACACATTGTAGAGGAATTATTGGTGGGATAATTTTTAGTTAATGAACTATTGCAGACCACCTGAAAGTCATAGCAATATTATTCAGAAACAAGAGAATGACGTATCGTATGAGCGTATTTCGAGAAATATTGAACGACTTTTGTTTATACGAGGATAATGCAGAACTAATAGCGATTTTTTATTGTATCGAAACTGGAGTTCATGACCACAATCTCATGCTCAGAAACAATAACTCCAAAACGGTTGGAGTAACTTCATCGTTAAAATGAAACACATTAAATTTAATGAACATATCGTGGACGCACATTTGAATTCCGACATTAAACGATTTTTAATGTTAGACCTTAAATTTAATGTATACAAAAAATTTAATGTATGTACCTTAAATTTAATCCCACTCTCCATAGAGTTTCATGTATTATGTAGGTGCTTTTTTTACGATAAAATAAAAATTGTCTGGATATTTTTTATATAGTTTCTGTACTGACTACTCACCTTACATTAAATTTCATGTAATTTTTAACAGTGTCGCTAAGTGTGAGAAATACAAGTCAAGATATTTGAATAATTTGGAGCATACTTTGAATTAGAGTAAATAATCAATATGGAATAGATTATTTTACCCACATGACTACACATTTACACCTTTGGATTGAAAATTCGTATTCAACCGTATTTTTTATTGGACCAGCACCATATTGTGCATTAGGAGCTGTAAATCAATTCAAACAATCGAAGATGTTTGATATCGAAAACTTGCGTGGCAAAGTCCAAAGTCTGTCAAAACACATTTTGAAAAGTTGAAGTGGTAAGTCCCATTAAGTTTCTTGACAACTACAGTAGTCCATCCCTTATTCTAATTTGTCCAGTCAGGCAAGATGGCGGCTTCTTCCCTTATTCTAGTCCCCCCCCCCCCAACTACTTAGATTTGTAGTCTCATTTTTGTTTCCTTTTCTTTTGTTGCGGATCCGCCGTTATTTATATTTAGAAAATCCACAGGTCAACACACGTCAGCGGGGAGAACGCGTGAGGGGAAATATTAGAATAGGAGAAGAGAAAAAATTAGAATAAGGGAAGGAGTACTGCAATTCGCCAGGCGTCAATAATGGAAGCTGCGGTACTGTCATGGCCGCTCACTATTACATTCGAATGTTTACATATCGATGAACGAATATCACAAAGTGGTTCGATTTAAAAGTGGGAATTGAGAATGATTACGGTAATATGAATATTGTAGATTTAAAGAAATTGTTGAAAGAAAGAGCGTGAAAGTGACTGGAAGAAAAGCTGAGTTGTTAGAAAGATATAAATGAAGTATGTTCAATAAAACATGTATTTCTTGGTCATCATCACGGAAAATGGAAATAAATAAACAAAAAACTTAAAAAATTACATTTCGGCAAGCTTTTCGTAGCCCTCATCAGAAATTTATTCTAAAAATTATGTAAAAACTTCAAATTAAATCCAATAGTGAACATTTAAAAACAAACGAAAAAAAGTTAAACTTGTTGCAAGAACTCATACAACTTAGTTCCCTTATTCTAATTTGTCCAGTCAGGCAAGACTGCCTTCTTCCCTTGTTCTAATTTTCCCCTCTTCCCCACTACTTAGTTTGCTATCTAACTGTTGTCTCTTTGTCTTTTTTTTGCGCATGCGCCGTTATTTATATTTTGAAAACCGACACGTCAACTCACACGACAGTGGGGAGAACGCGTGAGGGGAAATATAAAATAGGAGAAGAGAAAAAATTAGTATAAGGGAAGACATTAGGATAAGGGAAATTAGAATAAGGGAAGGACTACTGTAATTAATACTGAAGTACGTTCAAGTGTAATAGTCAAAGGTCATGTTAGTTAGTTAGTTAGTTTTTTTATTGGCTTAACGTTAGGTTACATCGCCATCTACACTTTACAAAGGCCATATCAGTGTCATATTAGATGCGAAATAAAGTGGTTAGTAATTATGAACTTGGCACCCTTGTAGAGATTCGAACTCTTCAGAAAAGATCTTTCTTGCTTAGATTTAGCATCATACTATAAACCTTTATAGGAGAGTTTTTCTATTTTATTAGAATACAGCCTAAATTAAAAAAATACACCTAATAGTATTCTTGTAAATCACTATTTTAATTGCATACATATCCAATAAATCGAAAGTATTACTTATATTCTAAAAATATAGTCTCTAATGAATTATTATAATTTAAAGTAAAATTCATAGTCTTGTATAAGTCTTGAATAGTAAAACTGGATGTTTCTCTGTTTATTTATCAAGAGGAAAGAGCTTTTTAATTAGAATTACATTATTCAATGCTATAATGGAACTGAGTTTTCAAATTATCGAAAATGTTTGTATCCTCAAGTGTTTCAGTTCAAATCCGATTTCGACCCATTCCATTCAAGTACAGTAGAAAATATATTAAAAATTCAACCTAATATGCATTGTATATTTTAAGCACTTTTGGTGTATTTTTGTGCGTGGAGGTTTAGTCATCGAGACTAAAAATGGTAAAAACTGGCAAAAAATAGATTCATCAAAACTAAAATTCTGTTACCTTCTAAGTTATTTCCGATTGTAACGATTATATCGATTACTGATTACATTATGAAAAAAGTTAGTACTGGAAGTCTTTAAAAATAAAATTCCGTCCGAAGACTGAATTTAATCAGAATTTTAGTAAACATTAATTCTTTTTTCGAATAGTATGAAAACTAAATAGTGGATTTATTCAATTAATTAAAATAAATAGTAATTTAGAAACTTAGATTAAATATTAAGTGACTTTACGTTAGACATTAGAGGAATATTAGACTAAAATTAATTAAGAATATATAGCTTATAAGAAATATTTTATTCCTGCATATAGGATTTAATTATATTTCATGTATTTCTAAATCGTTTACAAACATACTTAAACGTAAATAAGTAAGTCATAAATCTGGTTGAAATATGTAACTAAGGCAATCTCTTGCTTTTGAAAACCAAAAACAAATAATCATCCGCGTAAAACCGGTTTGAACACATTACAAAATATACATATAATTAGTTATCAAAGCCGTATATGAAGAACTCCACAAACAGATGAAGTATATATAATTTACTGATTCGTTTCTATATATTACTTTACTGAATTCCAAGTCTGGTCACTACAATAAAACTAATCATTCATATGATGTTAAAAAATGTTTACATTATTTAAAGTTACAAAAACGTAGAGAACAAAAATATGGTTGAAGTGACATTGGTATTAATTACTCATCTACATAGACACCAGATATTGAAACACTGAACAAAGAATAACTTCTTTTAACGAAATATATTTACTTGAAATTGATTTACTTGAATCAAGTAATCATGTTTGTGATTCAAATTAATATTCGATGGTTTAAGAGAAAATTAATTTCCTTCAAGTAAATCATTTCCTTGTCATATAATATCCTACATTAAAAAAATATTGTCTGGAATCAAGATAGTATTTTCTTAAAACAAAGAAATTATTGCTTTTAAAAAGAACATATTTGCTTAAAGGTAGTAAATCGTCTTTCTTCAAAGAAGTTAATCATTTTAAATAAATATTTTACTCCGCCAAAGAAATATGTTCCTACTAAAAAAGTATTAATTTCATTTTACCCAGTAAATAGCTTACTTAAATAGTCGCAACAAAGTGGAATGTGATCACATAATTATCAGGCCTACTATACCGACTTCCCTGTGTTTACATAGATGGTGCTGCCGTCTGAATTGATAATAGTGACTGGAACGCTGCCACAAGTTTGACCATATGCTGGTATGTTTCGCCTTCACTTCGTATTTTATGCGAAGGTAATAACGTCTGATTATATTTTCACAATAGTAGAATTCACCTCTTTAATATTATTGTGTTTTTGTATTTTCAGCAGATAAACGCCAACAAATTTGCAAAATTGTGTTAATTTTTTGTGACGATACTACCAAATTAGTAAATTATCTTAAATGCGTGGTATAGTCACGCCCTTATTATTATACATTATGCTACATAACACAGCTTACATATTTAATACATTATTACAATTCCTTTGATTATATTTTCGCAGTAAATTGTCTTCGCTTCATTGCACAACAGGTCTGTGGAAAATGTAAAAAAAAAACATTTAAAAAGGTGTCAATAATTGGCTTGGAAAAAATTACTTCGTTATATTTTTGCGGTGTTTTAAAGATACTGAATGTTAAGATCTCCGGGTTTTTGAAAGATGCGCAATTCGATTTCATTTTTAAGGTATCTGCTATATTTTTAGCCCTTTAAAGCTATTATTCAGAATTGGTTTTTCTTCAGGAAATTTGTACGCATGTGCACAGGGTGCATATCAGTATAAATCAATATTTTATTAATAATGATCAGAACCTTAATTATGCTGATGTTAAGAGACATGTAATTAAACATTTACATCAGATCTTAAGAAGAAATTTTGGTAAAACATCTTCATCATAAATAGTGCAATTTTGGGCCTCTTTATATTTTTTCCAAATAGCAAAAAGATAGACTTAAGAGCTATTTAAAATACTTTAAAATATTGAATACTTTTTAGAAATAACTTTTATTATGATATCTAAGATGACTTATCGGTGTGTGTTATGAACTCTATAAGAGCTCCCAAATATGAGGTCTGCCAAAATGAGACTTTATTTGAGGGAATTAAAAACTATGTAATGAATTGAATATTTATAAATAAATAAAATATTTAAAAAAATGCCCTTTTCAGTTCATGATTTATGTTGATGAAAACAATACACGCCCAATGTTTCGAACTATCATTGAGGTCCTCCTCATTGGCGTCGAATAAATATTTTTAAAAGCTCCTTGTCAACTACAAGCACATGCAAGTGTCATTCTGATTTACTATTACGATTGTATCATTTTGAAATCTTGAAACAAATTATGCGAATTTGCGAGAAGTCGCGAGATTGGTACAGCAATCAACAGTCAATCGAATGGTCCCGAGTTCAAGTCCGGGCACATGCAACCTCTTCAATTCTCATTTTTTAAAAATAAAAAAAAATTGTAAAATATATACATTTTTGTAATGAAATTTTAAGAAAAAAAGAAAATAACGTCAATTATAAATAATGGTAATTAAAAAAGGACAAATACCTATATAAGTAAATAAAATAAATTATGCTTTTTAAGTTATTTTTTATTATTATTTTTCTCTTTTTTATTTCTTGTTAGTTTGTCATATTTGCATTTTCTTAATAGTATAGCTTCCTAGTAACATTCTAAACCTATTTCAAAAGATGATCATAATATGTGCAACAGTTGCTATATTTTACTATTCTAAAGCAAATATCTTGTTCCAGAATGTTTGTCCTGCTTATGGATTATAAAAATTACCTTATTCAACAGAGATATTCGATGTCATGTTGTAAATTATTTCGCGTATACCTTAAAATGAAATGTAGAACGTCCTCCATAAATTCTGTGGATGATTTACTTTGTCCAATTATGATATCGATTTATGTTATTGGATTATGATGCCAGAAGGTAATGTTGGATGTTGATGGCAGATATTAATATGAATGGTAATGATGACGGAAGTGAATGACATCGGTTGATTATGATGAATGCAGATGTTGGGTGATAATATCGATTTATATTGTTATATGATAATGTCGAATGATATCCAAAGATGACATTGTGGCGGTGACGCTGTTGGATGATAAATAATTTAGTCATAAACAGTCGAACACAATTAATAAAATGTAATTAAAACAAGTCATATTCTGAAATACATCAAACTGTTGTTTTAATTCAAGATCTATCCTAAATTACTTAATATTCACTCTGTAGTCTATTTTATGCATTTTATTACCATTAACCATAATTTATAGTAACCAAATAAAATGTCAAGTATCTTGACCTAAGTAGTTTTGTACGTTTATTATATTTTGTTCAACCTAATAATACAGATCCATAAAAAAATGAAAGTCCGGATTTGGAGGTCAGATTATGTCTATAATATGTTTCTTTTGGACCGTTGACTCCGAATCTGATGTCCATTTAACCCTATCATGCCAGGTTTTTGGCATAACCTCAAAATGCCCTACAATTTGACCCCCAAATCATCATTGAATTTACATCCATATAACTAATAATAATGTGTGTTTGAATGTCTTATGACAAGATATAACAGTTTTAAAATTCATTTTCATCCAAAATGTACACTGTTAAAAATTACAGAGTAATTTTGCATTATGTTTCATGCATAAACAAATTAAAATGACTGTACGCCTTCATTAAATTTCAATAGAGTTTAAGAATGTATTTTTCAAGTGCATGTACATGATTTTTATATGCTTTTGCTAATATTCAATTACATGTGCATGAAATTTCAACAAACATAACAAATATACTTGCCAGATGTTTGTAAAAGAGCCCTCCTTATTTTATAAACTAGGCAATAACTAGACAAAAATAATAAAATCAGTATTTTGTTACAAAACTCTCTACGTAGAGGATACAATTAAATGGATCAAAGCTGCTCACAGATTTATAAAAAAATCCTACTAAATAACTATTCAGCTTAATTATTCGAAATATGTATGAAATAAATGTGGATTGTAGACGTGCGCGCGTATCAAATGCGTCGAACTGTTGACAATCAATGTTCGTTGTTTACGTTTCACGGTTGTTATTCTTTTAATTGCCCACGGTTCCAAGAAAAATTGTACATTGCTATTAAATAAGAATGCAATAATCAGTATTTCGCGAATATTCGCTTGATGTGGATCTTCTGTCTGCATTGCGAAAGTTTGGTAATAAGTTAACTCTTCCGTCCGTTTATAATAGTTATATTGTTTTCTACCGCTACTCCAGCAAACGAAAATTCATTGAAGATCCATTGAAATTCATTCCCTGCATCACGTCTGAATTCGTTTTCTTAGCTTCTGCAATCAATTTCAATGAGAAAATGTGGTTCAATGATTTTGAATGGGAAATTAGTGTAACGAAGAAATGATTTCGTTGAATAAATTTCAATTGAAAAGTGCGAATAGAACAATTGCAAGTTGAATGAATTTCAATAAAAAAATAGTTATATTTGCTGCGAATGAATTTGAATGGATAGTTAATTATTACAGGACAACAAATTTAATGATTTTGAATGAGAAAAAAATTAGATGAAAATGCAACAGATATGAATGAAATAGTAATGTTGGGAGGTAAATGATTTTGAATGGAAATACAATATTTAACTGAAACAATCGTTCAAAAAACACTAAAAAGTTGGGTTTTTAGTCATTTTTTACGAGGAATTCAAAGATAGTACTATAAAAATTGTAAAAAAATTTTTTGACTCAAAACAATTTTTCCCTGAAAAGAAATGGAATTTTTTGAAATCCATGCGTAATTATTTCAGAAATATGTTTTTCTGTTCACCAAACGTTTTTTTGAATGTTTAAATTAATTTAGCGAAGTTTAATGGGTCAAAGAAATTCGTTCTTGAGTACTTTTTCACGCAAAAGTCAGTGGTGTTGGAATAAACAATGTAAAAAATTGATTTTTAAATTTAAATTTTTTAAATCCATCAGTAATTTAAGAAAAATGTGTTTTTATGTTCACCAAAATTTTTAAATCAATTTAGAAGAAAGTAGTAATGAAAAAATCGAAATTAAAAATTACTGAATCGAATTTTTAAAAATTGAGTTTCATAAAAGCAATTCTAACATTGTGTATGCTCTTTTAAAAAAAATCCAAGAAATTTGTCCAGAACTGACCGAGAATTTTCTCCGATATCGAAAAATCATGTATTGCAGAAAATTGTCGGCCAATTCTCTTTAATTGTTTTTGATTCTTTTTAGCAGATAGTAAACAATCGTTAGAATTGACTTTATGAAGTCCGAATTAAAAAAAAAATCGAGTCTGAACTTTTTAATTTACATTTTTTTAGCTTTGATGACTACGTAATGGTACCCCCTTAAGACAGTCTAATCTACTCTAACAGATTTTAATTAATAAATATAAGTTATTCCAACTTTTTCAGGTATTCTGCTAGATTTACACCTTGAAAAATACCATGGTATTGGAAAATTACTACAATTTAAGTGTTAGCAATAATATTTCCTTCCTATGTGACAAGATGTACCATAATGTAGTAATAAATAATTATAAAAATTAATCTATAAAATGTATAACCTTTTATTAATATAAAATCATTAAAAGATGCGAAAGCCAATGAAATTGAATGAATTTCAATAATATAATAAGTACGTACTGAAAGCAATGATTAAAAAAAATGCTCTGTTGAATAGATTTCTTTTTTTTTTTACATATATTATTTTACGTCGACTTTACTATTGATGTTTAGTGATTAAGAAAACCAATTCAAATCTATTGAGATTCATTCAAAATCACTCAATGAATTTTAATGAATTTTCGTTTATTATATTAAGCATTTCAGGAAAATTATGAAGAAACCAGTGCTGACGATATGAACTCCTACGAAGTAACTGACGAAACTCTTAACGAAAATAGTAACAATAGCAGTGACAATAATGAGGATAATGACAATCAGGATGACGATGATGATGACGATTATACTCGTATTAAAGCTGCTGAACGAAGTTCAATCTTTTTCCTAATAATATAGTTACGCTTAAAAACAGTCTATTTCAAAACTACAAAAAATGGATAAAAACTGAAACTGCATAAAAAATGTTCAGACAAATTTTAAGTTATAGTAAAAAAAAATATATGCATAACATTGCCTAAATTAACGCCTATAAACAAGATAAAAAAGTATTTAACAGAAATAGAAGAGATAATGTCCAGAGTTTATCTCAAAAAATTCGAAAAATAATCCATGATTTTGTTACATGTTGTATGGAAAACTGACCACATTTTATTATTCACAAACTGGCCAGTAGACAAGTTTATTTGTCAAAAACTGACCGATATTTAGACCGCATTTTCACTAGGACTACTATACATTAAGTGAATTTCTTATTCGATGGCATGGTACCATTTGGGAGGGGAAGAGGGGTATATACATGAAACTGTATGGAGAATGACATTAAATTTAAGGTGCACACATAACATTTTTTTGTGTACATTCAATTTTAGGTGTATCATTAAAAGTCATTGAATGTCGGATTTGAAATGTGCTTCCAGTACCTACATGTTCATAAAAAATGTGTTTCCTTTTAACAGTATAGATAAGGATAAAACTAACAATAGATATATTTAGTAAAATTCGTAAACGTACTTTAAAAAGCGAACCTTTAATAATTCCTTCAAACTCATCGTATGCAATAATAACTAATAGCCGGAAAGCAATGTTGAAATTTGAATGCAATATTATAATTAACAGTTACACACTTTCTCCCTGAATATTATATATTATTTTATTTCCATAATTACGTACGTAATTTAGAATATCCTTCTCTAGAAAAGCTGTTTTATACGTGATCGCTTATCGGTGTATAAATTTACATTCAAATTTTCTCACAAAATTATCAGAATTTTTGCTGCATTTTCACAAAAAATGATGGAATTTTTGGAAATGTACCTGAAAGCAAGCATTTCGATTTAGATGAATCACATTTAGAGAAAAGTCGTTTTT
The DNA here is from genome assembly GCA_030407085.1 of Trichopria drosophilae. NCBI lineage: Eukaryota > Metazoa > Arthropoda > Insecta > Hymenoptera > Diapriidae > Trichopria > Trichopria drosophilae. The sequence goes on along the minus strand of CM059583.1, from coordinate 187,037,985 downwards.
TTGTCAGTTTTGCAAAAAAAAAACAAGATTTCTGATATCCTTATTTTTTAAAAGATACAAATTTTCGAGGTTACTCGTATGTTACTCTTAAAATAATTTTTAAAGAGTTTTAATTAACAAAGAAAAGCATGTTTGATGTAGAAAAACAATTATCGATTAAGCATCGACAGGAGAAACAAAATAGAAAAAAAAATTAAGACATAAAGTAATATTGTAATATATTATAAATTTATTTTTATAATCCGCGTATATACGCCTGCTTCTCCGAGCATAATTTATAAAAACTTTTCTGCGTTCATCCCCTTAATGTTATTAAGAAAACCAATACGCAATTGAGAGTATACTTTATATAAGATAATTAAATATGTTGAATATTTCATTTTCTGAATAATGTAATTTGAAGAATGTTATAAATTATCAGTGTCATCCGTTCAAAAATACGTTTCATTACTTTTGACAAAACACATTTACGAACTGTACATCGTAATCACAGATAATCATATTTACAAGACGGGTAAATTACATTTGACCGAAGAAATATCATAGCGATAAGTATAGAATCTATTTTTGTTTTAATCTCGTTTCTCGCGTTTGGTATAATTGATTTTTCTTATATTTAGAATGTACAACATAAACTATTTTATGTACAAAATTTCTTTTTAGAAAGTGAATCTTCGGCCCAAATGAATTATAATTGCACTAAAATATTTTTTGTAACAAAAAAAATACGATTCTTGATAATTTCTTATTTATGTGAGATTCAATTGTGTCCTAATTTTCTGAAGTATCTCGAAAAAGTACAACGTATGCCATCTTCGATCATGAATATTTTGGTAACAACTGACCTCGATAAGGAAGGACATTTTTGGAAAAGTATAACTGATGAAAACGTTCAAGAGTTTCTGCGTTAGTACATTTAGAGATGAAAGAAGCAATGTAATTAAATTTCAAATACACCTATTAACATATAAGTGACACTAATTGGTCAAAGATATAACGATAAATGTACATCATGGTCACAGAGAGAAAAATATAGGTGATCCAATCATTTTACAAAACTAAAACAGTGAATCACAATAAATAATGAAATTAATTATTTATGTAGTAAACAATGTAATAATGCTCTTTACTATTTACGGATCATTAAATGTGCAGCAGAGTACATAAACTTAAATTTACCGCAGTTTTAATAAATAGTAACTTCAAAGATTTGTGAACTAAAATCGACTCTTGTGATAGTAAAAATAGTTATTGTGCAGTATACTTTTTAATTATCTATACACTTTAAAATTTCGATCAAAAATAACTTTTCAGGTTGCTAGTTCATCTATTGTGTGTTAAAACAATTTAGTTCTTTTTTGATCATTTTAGACATTATGAATTGTATGAAAACAAACAAAAACTGTGCTATATAATGAAATGAAATTAACATTTCGTAATTTAGGGATGGACTTGTAGTACGAGAAATATTCTTTCTAATAAAAATTCCTATAAATTCTTGGAATTGTTAGGTACCAATCAGGCAGATAAGAAATATTACAAAAAATCTTGAAATATTTACCAGAAATAATGTCAATTTTCTGCATTTTACCAGTGTGTCCCAAAATTATATCATTTGGAATGGTAATTATACTATTTTAACCACTTTCGTTCAAATAAGTCATATCCTCGAATAATTGAATTGAAAATCATTAAAAGTAAAAGTCATCTGGGAGTAATAAAACGAACTATTGTTAGGAAATATTTTCATATAAATGCATGCGACACAGATCGATTTTCCGATATATGAAAAATTATTACTGCATGAAACAGTTATTATTTATTAAGATTTATCTAGTAACTATGTACATTAACTATAGACAATTTTTCTTATTAGAAAATTGTAATATTCTAGATAATAATTTAGGAACAATTACAAAAATAATTTGTAGAAAGTGTACAAAAATATAGGTTGTTGATTATTATTTGTTTAAAGTTTGTAAGTTTAATAATAAAAACTCAAGACCTACAGTAATATTTATAACAAATAAAACAAGTGTTCTAACGACAAAATTCACTACATTACATTCAAGAGACAAATTTAGAAAAGAAACCTTTTATAGGCTTTTAACAAGATTTAAAAAAAAACAAATTAAATTATTTTTATAATAATGTTCGTACTTTATTAATGATTTTTAAAAATTTTTTATTTATGATTAATCGGTATAATTAAATAATAAATTAACGGATAAGAATAAAATATTTATAGTTATCTAATTTAATAGCGTATTTAAGTCTTGTTTACTTAGAATACAGTATATCACATTTACATGTATTTATAGTTATGGTCCGTGTAAACGATTGACTAGGAATAAGTAGCACGCATAGATTATCATAAATGATGATCCATTTCTAAAGTTAATACCACGCATAAGATAAATATCCCACTTGTAACCTTGTCCGGTTTGTGTGCTTTTGTTTCAGTTCTTAAACAAATAAATAATCAAGTTTAGATTAGATAATAGAGAAGTTTTTAGTTTTAATATTATACGAGAAATTAAACGATTTTGGGTTATAAAAATCGTAAATATAAATAAATTTAAATAATTACGCAAATGCAAATCAATAAATTCCTGTATATTTATGTCAAACTGTGGGTAATTACGACCTACAAAAGTATAATTCTGAACGCGTTTATTTTCAACACAATTTTGCACTTATTTATAGGTTTAATTTATATTTCTTAATTATAAATCAAGAAAACAATATTTTGTTAATACTATAATTTGTTTGTTTATAACGCTACGTAGATTATATATTTACTTTATGTTATTGTTTGAAAATGTTTTTGCAATACCACGAAAGCAAACAATCGGTACCGTATACAATAGCAGCAATACAGTTCCACCCCCTCTCCCCAATATTTGTCTCGTCCGCCTTGTCTGTCCTTTTGTAATCCTCAAAATATTTTCCCCACTCCGCCGACATACAGTTATAGAACTCACATGCATGGATCAGAAGATATCGCAGTTTAACCTTTCCTACATCGCGCATGCGTGATGTCGCTACAGAATTACCATTCCGTTAGAAGTGGTGGGGAACATCACTCGAGGGGTAAGACAAATATTGGGACGGACCTAGTTGCAAATATTGGGAATGCAAATTTGGGGGGGGGGGGGACTACTGCAATTGCCGTTTTCAACATGCCTTGCGGTTTTTCGCATCTATTTTCACCCCATTTCCAATGAAAATGGAGATATTTATGATACATAATATATAATATATAACATTACATAATTTTTGGTTATGATAGAAAAACACTCGAAAATAAGCGTGGAAAAGAACTTGGTCAAGTAAACTCCTAGATTTATAATAAAAGAATTTCTAAATTAGGACATTAAGAAATAATAACACCACTGCCATACGGTTCAATGCAAAGTAAACAAACATCTGCCTGTAATAAAAATATTTATTTTGATTAGTGGTTTCACAAAGTTTCAATAACATTACAATATGCCATATTGTAAGCGAGATATTAAAAGGGTCGGAATTACCCCATCCTCCCCTAGTATTTCGTTAATCTACAGATAACTTCTCAAGAGGATATTACATTGTTCAGAGTTATGGCCTGCACATTCAAAAATAAGTTTTGTTTTGTATACATTGTGATATGCAACTATAATTGAAAACACAGACTAAATTGCATTTACAGCAACATATTTCAATTACCGTTCGTGTATTAATTAAATGTTTTATATACGGTAATATTCGGTATATCCAGCAAATTAAAAAAAATGAGCAATAAAAATATACAACAGTTCTCTTTTTGTGTTTATAGATATTAACCATAAAAAATGGGAAATAATATTTTTAAACAATGAAGATTTTGTAGTTTCTTATTCTACTTATTTATAATTTAAATGATTTAACTAGTAGTGGATTCTGTTGACCCCTACTGTCGAGATATAAAATAAGTACCTATTATAAAAAACACATTTTATCCCATATCTTATGCAAGGACTAGTCAGATGTGTTGGATAAGCATAGCTTAGATATCAGCTATTTAAGAGGCAAATAAATATGATTAAGTTTCGATCAGAGATACAAAATCTCAAGATTTTTTGCACGAATTTTTATAAATTTTGCAGATAGAAGCTATTTACGAGAATCTGTTGTGGGACTGCACAGTCGAATTAACGATGGGCATTCGCCTAAATCACATGCTTCAACTATTCTTCCTCTCCAAAGCGCAATCGACATGTGCTCTCTTCCGGTAAACCTATCGTTTGCAGTACATCGCAATACAGGCTATATTCCATTTTTGTAAATACTAGAGGAATAACTATAAGAACTGCTCATTATTGTCTTCCATTTTCTTCGATTGTGGTGGTCGCTATGCCTTTTCTAAAATTCAGGAGGAACTGAAAAGTTTACTACCAAATTAGATTGTTCAATTCATCCATCTTTTTTGCTGAGCACTGTAAAAATCAATACTTAAATTAATACAAGAATTGAGACTGAAATATGAAGATTCTGCATCTCTGATCGAAATTTACTTATACTTAAGTAAGAAAATCGACTGACAGTAAGATGTAATTTTGATAAGGCCACATAGACAAGGACAGACTTATGCACTGTACAATGGCTGACTTTAAGATGTAATCATTTTAAATATTTATTTTTTCTATGATGAGAGGGAAGAGTGATCGGAGACTTGGTTATTTTGCTCTATAAAATTCTAGCCTTATGACTTTATCAATATTCTGAAGATATCTCGGGAAATAATTCGTGCAAATCAGGACCGTTCATGGATTCATCAGTGGGGTTATAATGGTCCCTATGCCAAGTGGGGCTCATCAATACTCAAAATATGCACAAATACTCGTATATGCTCACACAACATGGTTGATCCAGAACAACCAGCACCAATCACTTTATCCTTCTTGGATCCTTATGCAGCCTCACTACAGTACCGAATGCATAAACTTTAGCTACGAATTGATTATGCCTTTGACATGGTTACGTTACCAGTATCCGTATTGTGTAAATAGTTATTAACCTTTAGAGTACCGGAAAACCCTTCCAAAAATATAAGCGTCCATTAAGAGTTCATAAAGAGTGAATTTGAAGTTTGGGCATTCCGGTTCCACGAAAGTTCGATAGGAGTACAGCTTCAATCAACAGACCTAGGATTTTATTATTGTTGAAAATGTCTACAAAGAATAGTGCACAAGAACCGCGGATAATGAGAAAGAACAAATAACAACCATGCTATATAAACAGTCACAAAATTGGTAAACAAATCGCTGATTTCTTTATTAGATACATAAGTATAAGTTGGAAGATTCTGCATTGCTATAAAATCAGTTTCGTGGAAATTCTATCCGTTAGACGATACTGTTGGTAAAACTAACAATTAATGTCTACATTATTTCGAGAAAAGTGGGAGTAAACCTCTAAAAAATCACGTTTTTTGGCACTTTTTGAAATTGTCTACCGGGTAAACTCGACGCGCTATAGCCTTGGCATATGGATTACATTAAAGCTTGAACCCTGTACTTTTCGAAGATATAGCGATATCAGTAACAACAAACTAAATGAACTGTCAAACATGATTATTTTTACAGTTGTCAAGTATAAAGATTGCCTTACACTGCCCATAAATACAACATTTTTTAAAAATCATCGGATTCGCTTGATACTCGTTACTCGGGGGTTTTTAGGGTCGACTATTACAAATATGAAATTAGATTTTAAAAATTCAAAATGTCGAATCCAATATGGCGGGGGTTGTTTGAAATCTGAATATTATACATATTGCATTCAGCGACCCTGAAAATCTCCGAATAACAAATTTCAAGCGAATCCGATAAAGTTTAAAACAAGTCGTCCGCCATATTGGATCCGCCATTTTGAATTGGTTAAATTGTCAGTTCTTCGCTTGCTATTGATGGTTTTATTTGAATCCTGTAACTGTAAACTATAGAATAATGGTTAATATGTAAATGGTTTCTGTTTCAGATATAGTCGAAATATCTCCTTTACATACATTTTTAGTTGCGAGAAGATTGATTGAGAATTGACTGAGAATTATTGGAAATAAATTAAAATGACCTATTTCCAATAGTTCTTAATCGATTCTCAAATAATTCTTTTTGCATTAATTGTCTGTGTACAATATTTCCGAAAATTCTCGGTCAGTTCTCAATTAATGTCTTTACAGAGTGCGAATTTTGAAAATTTCATTCAGTCATTTTTATTTTATGTTTTTTAGTGAATATTTCTACTATACCGGCCGACCACTTCAGAGACCACTTAAGCGTGAGTTTGGATAAGGAATGTCTAACGTACTCTTCGATTTTTACCAGGCGAAACGGGTACTTCTATATTCCTTTGGTCCATTTGAATGAGAATTGAGAATCCTACGAAGCATTCAGAATATTTCAAAATGTTCATTCCAATGCTGCATTCGGAGTAGCGAAGTACATATTGTAACTTTTATCTAAAATCATTGAGAAGCATTCAAGAGCAAGCTATCTATTCTTATATGATTCATAATAATTGACAACAAGGAAATATTCACAAAGGACAACAAATAGACTTCAACATTCAGAAAAGAATATTTCTAAATCGTTCTGAATCATTTTCCGCTTGCTCGGAAGTTTAAAATAAACAATGCACATTACAATGCCTGCGACTAGACTCGCAGATATAACTAAATAACTAGCGAAATAGTGTCTCACTTTTGGAGGGTTACAAAATACCCATAATTCTGAGCATTTACAATCATAACGAACTGAACTTTATTAACTCATTCAGTCCCGACTGGACATTTTTTCACTATAATTTTCAACAGCTGCATTTCGTATGAAAAAATTCTACAAAAGTTTTTGCCCATTTTTTAGTGTTCAAGACGCTATTTTTCATAATGTCTCCTTTATTTTCATATGCACTCTCCATAAATGATGTAACGCAATTTTTTGGTACCCTGGACTCCTCTAACCTACCTGTTCACCATCCTGCATGTAACGTTATGTAACGTAGGACCGACCCCACCCCCTTTCCAATTTATGTTACGTAATTTACGGATGTTTTAAAATTCAAATCTCGGGAAAATGGTTTCTTTATTTCAAAAAGCAATTATATGTGTTTTTCAGAAATAATTAGATTTTTGACAAGCTAATGGCGAATTATATTACCGCCCTCGTTCAATCTTGGCTTGTTCATGTACAGCAGGATTTTATTCGGACAGATCTAGAATTACGTATTTATTTTTATTTACTGATTTTGTATCAAAAGTCCTTGAACATCACTCCCAAATTGATGACCTTTATATTGACTTCTCCAAGGCTTTTGACCACGTTAACCATGCTCTTCTGCTGCAGAAATGTGATACGATCGGAATCAGAGGTAGTTTTCTGGCATGGCTGGGTTCTTACTTGACTGATAGGACTCAATCTGTGCACATAAATGATTCGATATCTAACCCCATTCATGCATAGCTCTGGTGTGCTTCAGGGTTCGAATCTTGGTCCCGTACTCTTCATCATTCTTATAAATGATCTTCCCTCTAAACTCTCTTTCTCATCCTGCCTACTGTATGCTTATGACATTAAAATCTTTAAGGAGATTAAATGTCCTTTGGATTCATCCAGGCTACAACGAGACCTCGATTTTCTTGGAGTATGGTCCATCCATCATGGCCTGCCTATTAATTTATCGAAATCTTGTACCGTATCCTATTTACGTAAACCCATGATCTTCAATTTTGATTATCATCTGTATGGCACCAGCGTCCCTGGACACTCCATTGTTGTTGACCTGGGAATCTGCTTCGATAGACCACTATCTTTTAAGCATCACATTGAGGAGGTCTCAATGCGTGCTAATTTTATTGACGGCTTCATTAAACGATCTACTTCTAGTTTTACAAATATTTCTTCTATTATTTATAAAACTCTTGTTATTTCTATTTTAACGTATAGGTCCATAGTTTGGTCTCCTCACTTTGACACAGGTTGGCAACTCCTTAATTCATCACAGCGTAAGATCCTTAGACATCGTGCTTGGAAGTCAGGAAATGCTATGGCTTTTACAGACTATGAATCAACTCATTTCACTTTGATTTAATCTTCCCTATCTTTCATCTATTTACGCGTATCATGATCTTAATTTTGCTTACAAGATTAAATATAATCTCATAAATTCATCCATTTTCGCTTCACGTTTCTCGGTTCGGACCTTGAGTCATCACCTACGGCATCATAGGTCTATTTTTTAGGAATGTGCCAGAACCTCCTTTCGCTATTTCTCTCCTCTTTCTCGTCTTCGCCGTCTTTGGAATTATATTCCTTCCTCCACCCAAAACTTAAGTTTTGGTTCATTTAAAATAGTTGTAACGCGTATGCATTTTTCCGTGTGATTCGATTTTTTTAATTTAGTTTAATATATTTAGTTTTGATTTTAATTCATTTTCTTTTTGTCTTTCTCAATTTGATAATTTGTATTGTATGATATGTATAATTTTCTTAAAAGGCGAGTCCTGTTGATTCTGTAAAATAAAAATAAAATAAAATAATCAGATATAGTTTTTCACGGTTGCATTTTTCGAAAAATCTAGTAACGATTCTGAAAGTATCATTAATTTTACCCAATAGTGAAAGAATGTAAATTCAGTACTTAACCCGACAACGCCCAAGATGGCAAAAAATGTTGACGTTTTTAATATAACTATTTTTTATTCAAAATGTCCATGATGTTGTTTAATTATTCATATTCTACTGGTTTTGGGTATGCTCTTTCAGAATCTGCAGTCCATTTTGAATTATATGCAGTTGTTTTTCCAAAAGGGAGCTTAAACGCTAAAAAACGTGAAAGTAATATTTTTTTTTCGACTACTCCATTTTTTCTCACGAAAACATCCAATCGGGTAGTCTGTATCTGGTGGCATAAGGACAATAAAAAATTATTACACAGGGTATACTACAACTCACGGATCGTATGGCAGGGGATGATTCTTGGCAACACTGTGCAAAAAAGTTTAATTTGAGGACAAAAAAATCACTATTTTTTCAATAACTCGGCTAATTCTAAAGTTATTTCCACGAATGAAGGTTCATTTTAAAGACGTTTTCAAGCCCTGTTATTGATCTCCTAATCATTTTGACCTAAAATGAATATGTCTCTTGTTATAGCCCAAAAAATCCAACTCGTTTTGCTAAATACTTATGCGAAAATCACTATAAAAGGAAGTTGGATAGCTTGAAAAAAACATTTGATCCCTTGTACATTACGATTAGATGAAAATTAAGCTCAGGGGAAGCCTCGTAATGTCGTGAAATTCGTTATAAGTGCGCACTGACTGTCCAAAATCCATTTTCCGAATTCTTTCAGCGTAATGTAACGCATAAGGAGTCAAATTCTGTACTTCTTTAAGCTCTGCAACTTCTTTTTAGGTTATTTTTGCGTAGCTTACGAAAACGAGTTAGATGCGAAAAACCGCATAAATCGGCGTTTTTTTGCCTTTTTAGGGCTATAATAAAAGTTATATTCACGGTAGGTCAGAATTACTCAAAGTTAATTATAGGGCTTCAGAAAATCTTTAAAACGAGCCTTTGGTCGTTGAAGTAACTTTAGAATTAGCCGAGTTATTGCAGAAAAAGTGATTTTTTTGTTCTCAAATTCAAAGGCTCGCCATTCAAATTCTATTTGTCGAATCGAATTTTAGAATTAAACTTTTTTATTCAGAACGTTGTAAAGATTCACCACTTGTAATACTGTCCGTGAGTTATGGGACATCACAATTAAAAATTCAAAATGGCGGCTTCAAATCGGAGCTGTTTTCACGGAAATTGTTACATTTTTAACGTATCATTGGTCTAAATGGAGATTTAAAAATATAAGACGTTGGATTTATTGTTTTTTAAGATCGTTTAAATAAATTTTCAAAATTCAAAATGGCGGATCCAATATACGGGACAAAAATTAGAAATTTCTATCGATTTATGAAAAAATTTTGTTTTCATTATTTTCTATCCTTTCTTTATTTTTATTTATTCATGCTACTGATATTTCTAAGATTATATAAGATTGAAAAATGTAAATAACTGCAAATAAATTCCTCCTAAAAAATATTTGTAAAAAGCTGACTGTAATAAAAAATTCCGTATGTTGCAGCGTAATAACACAATTTTATCTTTAAGCTTATTTACGTCGTAAAAACAAGTTTATAAATAACATTCCAGGTTATTTCGGAGGAATCTACGAGGGTGAATGTATTTTCGAACCATTTATGTCAATAAATAAAGGGGTTCCAAATGTATACAAACTGACACGGAAATGCGTAATCTTGAGATAAGATGCAACTTTACGAATACACTTAAGGAGATTGCACGTGCTGTGTGTTTACTTTTGTATACTTTTTCGTTGATATACTCTATTAAAATTCTCAAAAATGAGACTAATGAAACGTGAAGAACGCGACTTAAAGTCAGTACATATGTAATACAAGAGATTGAAGTTTTCAAGAAAAGATCCTGAGTAAAATCAGAAGCAATAGCAGCACCTGCCGACTGGATGAAAATCGATTAAGCGCATGGTGCCGTGAAATCTATGTACTTTCTGCCCTACTGTTCGAGTTTATATAACTATATAGTTCGTGACTCACAGACTTACAATCCACCCAAGGAATTTAACATGACTCAACAATCCCGAATTCCAAGTCCTAACGACTCGTAATTTCTCTTATATGCAACGATATATTAAACGCTGCGCTTAAACATGTGTTAAAATCTAATGTTGTGTGACACAGATTTTCTATGAGTCTATGGTTGTGTCGCACAACCGCTCCGTGTACATGCATACATCCAGTGCCCTCTGTCGGACGTTGCGCAAGTTCTAACGTTAACTTTCTTATGCATCTATGCGCAAGGGCACGTACACACTCTTGAGATTTTAGATATGTGTCGGTAAGCAGGGTGCCTACATTGTGGAGTGTATAGATGTACCAGCGAATGGCGGCTGTCAACTGGTGTACTGCTATCTTTAGCGAGGATTCGAGGCTCTTGGCGAAATTCCTCGACGAAGCTTCGCGAAGTTAGTGTGCTCGCGATATATTCCGCGAGGGAGTCATCCTGACTCCGTAATTCTATGAATTCGTGATCCTCACCAGTCGTTCATATGACATCCGGAAAGGAAGCGATGGGGTAAGCGAGTACCAAGTTCCGCACTTTTTTCCTGGGCCGGTGTTCCGCCCGTCCTGACAGAATCGTAAGATAACGACCCTAAGAACAAAGTCTTCTACGAGAAGAGAAGGACGGTCCAGACACCGGTCCAGTCGGATGGGAATTCGAGGATGCGCGAAACGAGGTCGCTGAAAAGTACACGCCCTGCATCTCAATTTTGACAAACGGGCGTTTTCAAACAGCAAAAAAATTGATTGTCAATTTTCATCTTCTTTTTAATTTTGTTTTAATTTTTAATCTTGCTGCAATATTTTTATATTGTTGAGAATAGGAAAAGAATGTGCAGTCACTGTTTTGCAAAATGACATTTAGTTACGGAAGACTGCACAAGACGATTAAACTGTAGTTATTGATGAAAAAGATGACTCGTAATATATTTTTCTCGGCTATTTATGGATATGAAAGTCATCCAATATTGTTATTTTTGTGCATTTGCGGGTGAAGTTGAATTTAACTGCTCTTTAAGGTGGCTCGAGCAAAAATTGATCAACGACAGAATTGCGTAGAAATATTTTATATTCTAGTTAATGACCCTTCGTCATCGTGCGAAGTTTTAGACCCTGTTTCCGAAGTAACTAATGAGAAAAAAAATAGTAACATCCCTGATTTACACGGAACTGCATGTTATGCAGTGTAAAATGACATTTCGATTTTAATAACAAAACATTAGAATGACCTTTATAAAAAGTCATATGTAAATCATTTAATAATGATTTCGTTACGATTTTAATAATATACGATTACTGAATGATTAGAAAAGATATTCAAGCTCCTTGTGAGATTTTCCTTCTCGATGGCATAATAAAATAAAAGAAAATTTTTTTAAATTAAAAGATTGGCTCTCCTCGTGATACATCTAAGTTGCAAAGAGATCATGACGCTGAAGCTAGCAGCATATTCGCAGCAGCGAATTCAAGAAAATTGTGGATTGGATCATTTCTTTTTAAAAATTACTTGTATTTAAACATTTTTAGACAAATTTTATACAAATAATCTGTTTTTGGCAATTTTAATGGCTGAAAACCATAGTTTTTTTAATCCGCTGCTGCGAATCTGCTGCTAGCTTCAGCGTCATAAAGAGATCTTCATTCGGTTGTCGATTGGGCTACCTCAAATCGACTTACCTTAAATATTGATAAATGTAAATCAATTTCATTTTATAAACCTACAAAATCTTATCATTTCTTATATGACATCTATAACCATCCTCTAGAGTCGGTAAACTCTATTAATGATTTAGGAGCAATAATCGACTCGTTTTTAAAATTCGATGATCATTGCGATCACAAAGGGGTTTTCAGCTCTTGGATTTCTTCGTAGAACTACTACAGATTTCACAAATTCAGACACTTTATTATTACTTTATCAGTTACTCGTCTTACCTCATTTTCTGTATTGCTCTCAAGTTTGGTCATTTAAAGACTCGGATTAAGAAACTTGAATCGGTTCAGCACAGATTTATCCGTTACCTCTCATTTAAAATCAAGATCCCAATGTCATACTTTGATCACGACTATTCGTCACTCTCTCATAGATTTAAACTACCAACCATAGAATCTTTACATTATTGTCACAATGTTTTATATGTCTTGTACAATAGGATTAACTGTTATCAGCTTTCATCTTTATTTACTTATCGGCATACTATTTATCCCATTAGAAAACCACGTATTCTTAAAGAAATTTCATCTTCATTTCGCTATGGTTATCTTTCGCCTCTTTCTCGTTTAAGACGTGAATGGACTATACTTGCCTTTAATCTCACATCTAGTTCAAAAAATATTATACTGCGCCGTAATATTTTATTATAATAGCTACTGATATAGTATCTCATTTAGTTGAACCTTGTTACGTTTATGAATTGAATTTGCTTTTGCTTTATTTTATATTTTTGAGGACTGTTACACCATTATTATTATTTTATTATTGTAAAAGGCCTTTAGGCCGTTAATGTGTGAATAAATAAATAAAATGTGTAAAGTTTACAACTATATGAAAATGGTAATGAAAAATATTTGTATAAATTGACGAAAATATTACAGTAGTCCTCCCCTTATTTTAACTATTCAGGACAAGGAAGATGGCGGCCTCTTCCCTTATTTTAACATCTCTCTTTCTTACGACCAGCAGTGAGAGCGAGAGAGCACGATAAAAAGATAAAATGGGGGAAGGGAAAAAGTTAAAATAAGAGACATGGTTAAAATACGGGGAGTTAAAATATGGGGAGGTCTACAGTATATAAATTCAGTAGTAGAAAAAAATGACTAATTATTAATAAATCAAACGGGCCATTAACCCCTTCACTGTCATAAAACTGAAACTAGCCGCACATTTGTAGTTGCAGATTCAAAAAAAAGAATGGTACTAAATAAAAAAATTAATTTTTTGAAAAAGGAACATCTGTGAGATATCAATTATCTTATAAGTAACCATAATTCAATAGTTGCAATGAAATAACCCTGCAAACACGGAAAGTAACAGTTATGTAATATTTACGTAAAGGTTACATTGTTACAGAAATGTTACATAGTTGTTACATAACTGTTACTTTTGTGTTTGTAGGGAAACAACAACTTTAACTACTATTCCGAATCTGCGGCTAGTTTCAGCTTCATTTCACTGTCGATGTCTTCTATAAGGGTCATTCTTCGAAAAAGTGTAAAATCGACGTATTTTTTCCCCCAAAATAAAAGATTATAAAAATTAAAATTTAAAGTTTAGATGTATTCATTGGCTTGCTAATTACGTAAATACGAAGTAATAATGCAGAAGCTATCGATACGCGTGAAATATGCAAGTAATTTAATTTTTTAATGGAAATTTTATATAAAAATGGCGAAATGTTCACTCTTAGCGAATGAGTGACTCATAAAGGGTAAGAATAAAAATAGTAACTTGATAATATTTATTTTATAAAACTCAAAACACTTAAAATTAATATGGAAAGTTATAAATTGATATGTTTAGTTATTTTAGCGATGTAAAAAAAAGTTTTGATTATCGCATATTACTGACGCGCGTTTAATACTGAAAGTAGTTAAGAAAATTGATGTTAAGTTGAATAAAAATCCGTTCTATCACTAATAAGAACGGAATTTCCGTAAATCACTACAATTGTCCAGGAAAGGCTTACATATGACAGGGGAGCTACTGTCAACATATTAACCATGATAACATAAGAACAAAATAAATTTCGGTCAAATACACTTAAGGCATAAGAGTTTAATCTTTTCTTTATATTTTAAGATATTACTCGCTTTCTTAACATGCTAAATTAGCGTCGCAAATATAACAGGAGGCTTACAGGGTATAAACGTACTGGCCTTAGTTCTAACAATATTACTAAATTTGGATATAAATTAGTTTTGAAATCATTAATATTATACACACAATCTACAGTCTAAAAGTAATCGAAATTGTAGAACGATTGTCTGTATCTACATTTAATTTTTTTTGTACTGGAAATGTCATGTATTCTGTACTTACATTTATTTTTTAAATCTTGGGGCACATTTTACAAAGCCATAACAATTTTCAGGAACGTTATAGTGAAATTTTCACAGCACTATTTGTTTGTTATAAGTAAAACAGATCATAACCACTTTTAAACAAATTTAATCATTCACATGAAAGAGAATGATAGTGATCGAAAACGTGTTATTTATACCTGGGGACAGCCAGGAGGCTTACATTTCGAACCTTTAGCAGTATGTGAAAATTTTATCATGCGATTTGAACAAATTATCTCTTGTGCAATGTTTACATAAAAGTATAAGGTGCAAGAAAAAGAAATGTTTGGAGAATACATTCCATTGTTTGGATAAAATATTAACTAGGGACATAAAATTACACTTTTCTGGAGAATGACCCATAAAAGATATGGCTAATTTTAACATGCAAGAATTAAAATTCGCATTTTCGGCTGTCATAATGGATTTGCCATTTTAAATTTAAAAAATCGGACATTAGATTCATATTCAGTGACTCTGAAAACAGTCGCATACGTTTAGCAATTAAATTTCGTTGCCTGGATCTCATTCCGCGCTATGAGTACTTTCTGATTTTTGTCGGGCACAGTGAAAGGGTTAAGCACCCTGTAAATGTCAGGGTCGCAGCGCTCGAGCCACCTTGAAGGTATCATGGGGGATGTTTATTTGGATTTTATGCAACTTACAGGGAGCAACCAATCTTCACGTGCAAGGCGCACGTGTTCCACATCGATCCCAAGACCAAAAGATCATGGGTGTCAGCTTCGACGGCAGCCGTATCAGTTTCATTCTTTTACGATTCGACGAGAAGTCTATACAGGATTATTTCTGTCGAAGGCAATAAGGTATTGATTAAAAATTAATCTTTATTGTACTCATTTATTTATTATTTCTCGAAACGTCCTTAATTTAGTAGCAATTGTCAAAGTTTTGATATAAAGTTATATTACAAGTATGTATGTACGAGTTATATGATAGACGGAAGACATTTTTTAAATTCGTATCAAAATTAATCTATGTAATTTTCGTTTTATCTTTTATCATTTATATTCGATAGTAAATTGTGTACTTGAAGTTCTGAACGTTCATTGAATAATTTCTCAGGGGAACTAGGTTAATGTTTATTTTATTTAATTGAAATAAAATAAAGGTATGAACATTAAGAAATTAGAAGTTATGTTTAATGGTGAAAAACACAACTGTCTTTATTACTTCGACCCAGACCTTAGTTTGTTACTGCGACACTCATGGAAAATTGTTCGTTGAACGTACTGTTTAAAATCAGAGAGTGATAGTAGTATGGCAGAAACACAGTCCCTGACTGTTACATGTAACCAGTGTTACAAATTTTCATGACGATAGAAGTAGGCGTTTCGTTTATATCATCATTCTTCTGTACGGACTCACTTACAGCACATGTGCAAAATCAAGAAATATAATTCACTTTAAACTTGTGAATTCGAGCTATGTGTTTTAATTAAATCGACTTCGTCTGACAACGATCAAGTGACAAAACATTGATAATTTGGTCTTAGGTTGCACCTCAACTTCTCATTTTATACGAAAGATATCACATTCGATTGTATTTTGACAATGACAGAATCAATTTGTTAGGTTCATTAGACTCCAGTTAGTAGTGTTGATTACAGAAAACTTGAACGGTACATTTTTTTTTAATCACAATGGACTTGGTTTCAACGTCCGCAATTAAAATTGTAGGGGAAGAGAATCGGTTATGGACACCATTTCATTTTTTGCTCATAAATTTTGGTCAACTAAATATTATGCAGACATATGCATATGTATGGATAGCTAGAGACCTTAGTTAACTACTATTGAAGAAACTAAATTGATTCCGTCAACTAGAAAATTTTTGTTAAACATTTAGTGGAGTCCTAATTTTTGGCAAACATTTTTTGGTTCGATTGTGGACACCACTGACAAATCTACTAAATATTAGAAAAATGAAATAAAACCGCCACAGATATATAAAGAAATGACAATTTATTGATTACAAAAACTTTAGACGACTTCACGCTTATGATACGCTTAACACAATCCTTAGGTCTCTGGCAATAAATCGAAGAGTCGTTAAGTGTATGTTAAGCGTTTTTTAATCCAAATTCGCTCTTTGTTAACTCTTTTGGCACACTTTTCCAACACTTTTCACACTCCTTTGACACTTTTACAGTCACTCTTAAGTAACGCCCCATTTTTACCAGGGCAAGGATCGATTATAAATTATGCAATACATACGACAATATTTTATGATTCGTTAAAAAAAAGGTATTCACAACCGAACCAATTTGGGTTTCCACAACAGAATATTGTAGTCACATTAAAAACTCATGAAAAAAGTTTTCTTTTGTATATTATGGAGGCTGCGAGTATTAAATCACGAAATATAATAAATTTACTATGTAACTGTGCGTTGCACTTATCTTTACCTTTCATTAAATTTGATTTGTTCGCCTTTTAAGAATACTGAAAAATAGATTTGTAATGACGTAAAATCAATTTGTTCGTAGCAAAAATCAAAAGCAACTTTTTGCTTTCATATTCGCACAAAAGCTACATGTAGCGATTGTACACAGTTGACATTTGTCGAATTTGATTCATTTCTTTTCACTCAAAACGTACGCAGGGGTGTTCACAACCAAACAGTGTTTACAAATGAACCTCTTACCCTATCTTACTTCTGGCTATCAGTGAATGACGAGCCATATGACAAGTGTCAAAGTGGTCCGTAAGTGACCCTCTTTTATGGTGAACTAAAACCAATTACCATTTTGTTGTGTCGTGATTGATTATACTGCTATTAATAATTACTTCAGATGATAATTACACACTGATAGTCAAATCGTCAATTCCAGCGAAGAATTCAATAATTCATAAAATTGTTGTTGCTGAATTTGAGTTGGTGTAAATTTTTGTTATCGTAGGCAATCGAATTGGCAATTATAGTTATAAACCCTGAAAATTTGAAATTTCAGTACTTTTCTTGCAATTCACTAAAAAAATTGGGTTGGTTGCGAACCATAGTGGGGTCAGTTTCGGACCATGACAAAATTAATAAGAAAATTTAGCTTATAAATTTGACATGTTCGGAGCAACAAACGGTTACAAAAGTGTCTTTGAAAACACTAACTTGGCTGTTTGTTGCCCTGAGCTTGTAACATATCATTTAATACAATAATATTGGTTTTATAGTGAAAAAATATTACATGATTTTTTTAATATCCTTTTTTATAAGTAGACAATATGTACAATACGTTTCTCCTTCTGATATTCTTGTAACATGTCATTTAATACAATAATATTGGTTTTATATGTGAAAAAATATTACATGATTTTTTTAATATCCTATAATTATAAGATGCTTCAGTAAATCCAATGATCTATTTTTATCTGAACTTGTATATTATTGACGACAACTGCCTTTTTTATGAACTATTTATCTTATTAGCTTAGCCAAGTACTCTGTAGTTAAAATACGAGTAAAAGGGATTCATATTTACATAATTTTTCCTGAATTTAAATGAATTTGTAGAGACTGAGACTGTCATTATTGTAATAAGTTTCGTATTCACAAAAATCCATTTAAATTCTTCTGTATTCGCCAACTTAATTTCAAAATAAATACGTATAACTCGATTAAGACAGTCTTGGAATACATTACCAGATACGATCACTTCAATACATAAATTTATTTAAATCACGCCTTCGTATGAATATTACGTGTATAAATCTACCTATTTGTTAGTTATTAATCTTTTATATTCTATCTGTATTTTTCTATTAAAATTAAATAAATAAATATATACATTAGGGTGCTGCAGAAATAAAAACAGTTTCAATTTTTACAAGCATACATCACAAGTAAATTCAGTATGTGAAAAAGAGTACTCTCAATTTTTTTCAGATTTTTCGGTCAATATTTAGAGGTCGCAGTCTTTACTTAAAGGAAGTTAGATAACAAATTTCATTGAATTGATGTAGTACATACTATGTACGATGAATGATTATTTTTTTGTTATAACATAGACATTTTATAGAACATTTTAAGAGGTCATGAACCTATTTTGATCTAATAGAATATGAGATATGTTTTTTGAATCTTTTTTTTACAATTTCGATTAAACAAATGTCTGTGTTTTATGAAAAAAAAATCTACCAGCAAACTAATATTTTTATTTCAAATAGTAGACATTTTATCAAGCATTTTGCAATATCTATGACCTTATTACATAAAGTTTTTTATCGTGTAGATAAGTTAGAATTACATTTATTGTAAAAAGAAACGTGAATTTTTGGTCTTTCTTTATTAATAACAAAAGTGTATTTATCAATAAACAGAGTGCAGAAACTGCATTAGAAATACCTCCTAAACGAATATCAGTAAGCCAATCTAACATACTAAAAGCTAAAATTTATAATTTGATAACAAAAATAGCTTAGAGCACTTTGATAACTACAAGTTACCATTGGATTTTTTACAAATGGACCCTAGTTTGTGGCATGAAGATAGTTAGAATTACATTTATTGTAAAAAAATCTACCAGTAAGCTATATCAAAGTTATATTGAGGCTATGAAAATTGTAAAAGACATAAATGTCATGAATGTTGCTGAGCGTAGTGTTACACTTGCTCAAAGTCACAATTTGTTAACAAAAGATGAAGCATTACAAACAGTATCAGTACCAAATGCAAAGTGTTGAACACCATCATAAAGTATTTCCTTCATTTTCAAAAAGATGTGTGCACGAAGGACTTAATACATTAAAAAAATTAAAATAAATAATGAATTTTGAACTCAGTATTATATTATCTCAATTATTTATAATATATATTTTTATAAATTGAATATATAAAATGAATAAAATTTATTTCAAAATTGCATATACATATCGTTATTAAGATAATTGTTGATAATTGTTATTAACAAAAACTTACCATTATTATTAACGGATTTCTAGTCACTTATTTTACGAAATGACTTTCCCCACAATATTTAAAAAATTACATTTACCGTTCTATTTCACGTAATAAGGTCATCGACCCCGCAAAATGTTCAATAAAATGTCTATTATATGAACAAAAAATAATAGCATATTTGTACATTTTTGTTACACAAAACACAGACATTTTTTTAATCGAAATTGTAAACAAAAAGTTCAATAAATCATATCTCATATTCTACTAGTCCAAAATAGGTTCTCGACCTCTTAAAATGTGCGTGAGAATGTCTATTTTATGAAAAAAAATAATAACATGCTGTTAGATTTTTCACTGGGAGAAAAATTTAGTCGTATTTACTGTCGTAGAAATAGTCGATAATCAATTGGTTATTTTCAATCATTTATGTAGCAACATGTACTGCGAGATAGTTATTTGTGCTACTCGAATGTAGCAAGAGTTCGGACTAAATAAATAGTAGAATTTACTACATATTGGTGAAATGACAAGTTATGTATGTACATCAATTTAGATTTTAATTTGATTACAAAAAAATTTTAATTAATAAAAATATATTTTTTCCTTTTTTCATCCAAACCGAAACATAAGATCGGCTTCAAAACTCAAAACAAACATGCAACTGCAGAGAATAGCATAGAGTTACGGTGCATTCTAGCAATTTGTAATTTAAAACTATTGTAAATAAAAGTGAGTGAAAAATACTAGAAAGATGGAACAAATATAGAAAAATGGAATACGGTTCATCAAAACTCTGAAAGTGGGGCTTGAACGAATACATCCATATTTTTTAAAGTAAAATTTCTGTAGTTTATTTTACGTAATTCAAAACATAAACAATGTTTCTCATCGAGAGAGTTCTTATTTTTTTTTTTATTTTAGCTATTTCTTCTTGACTAAAAATTGCTCTTTATAGTTATGCATCCAAAAGTTTTTTAAATTCTCGAATAAACTTTATTATGGATTGGAATATCATTAGAATATAATTAAAAGTTATAAATAATGTGTTTAAAAGTGCATATCATTTTTATTGCTCTTTAAATCAAATTAAAATATTAATATTAAATATATTATCCGAATTTATCGCCTTTCTTATAACAGCAGGTTATGTTTACGCGAAAAAAATACGATATCTTACTATAGAAAATAGTAGAAATGACTTTTGATTAGTCATTTTGGCTGCATTTCTGTTAGTATAACGTCTTACTACAGATGACAGTTCATTTGACTATGGGCAATAGTTATCCTGTCTATTTACTACATAATATAGTCATTTTTTAGTAGATTTCACTAATTTTTTTCTCTCAGTGTTGTTACATAAAGTACAGAGATTTTTTAAATCCAAATTATCCAAAAAAAAGATTCAAAAAACATATCTCATATTCTATTAGATCAAAATAGGTTCATGACCTCTTAAAATGTTCTATAAAATGTCTATGTTATACAAAAAAATAATCATTCATCGTACATAGTATGTACTACATCAATTCAATGAAATTTGTTATCTAACTTCCTTTAAGTAAAGACTGCAACCTCTAAATATTGACCGAAAAATCTGAAAAAAATTGAGAGTACTCTTTTTCACATACTGAATTTACTTGTGATGTATGCTTGTAAAAATTCAAACTGTTTTCATTTCTGCACCACCCCAATGTATATATTTATTTATTTAATTTTAATAGAAAAATACAGATAGTATATAAAAGATTAATAACTAACACATAGGTAGATTTATACACGTAATATTCATACGAAGGCGTGATTTAAATAAATTTATGTATTGAAGTGATCGTATCTGGTAATGTATTCCAAGACTATATTAATCGAGTTATACATATTTATTTTTAAACTAAGTTGGCGAATACAGAAGAATTTAAATGGATTTTTGTGAATACGAAACTTATTACAATAATGACAGTCTCAGTCTCTACAAATTCATTTAAATCTATGAAAAAGTATGTAAATTTGAATCCCTTTTACTCGTATTTTAACTACAGAGTACTTGGCTAGGCTAATAAGATAAATAGTTCATAAAAAAGAAAGTGCTGTCGTCAATAATATACAAGTTCAGATAAAAATAGATCATTGGATTTACTGAAGCATCTTATAATTATAGGATATTAAAAAAAATCATGTAATATTTTTTCACATATAAAACCAATATTATTGTATTAAATGACATGTTACAAGAATATCAGAAGGAGAAACGTATTGTACATATTGCCTTCTTATAAAAAAGTATAGTAAAAAAAATCATGTAATATTTTTTCACATATAAAACCAATATTATTGTATTAAATGACATGTTACAAGAATATCAGAAGGAGAAACATATTGTACTATTGCCTTCTTATAGAAATTGAAGAGCTCAAGGCAACTCATTTTTCATTAGAAAATCAAATTGTTCACTTTTCAGGGCATCAAACAGTCAAGTTAGTGGTTTCAAAGACAGATTTTTTAAATCCAAATTATCAAAAAAACAGATTCAAAAACACATATCTCATATTCTATTAGATCAAAATAGGTTCACGACCACTTAAAATGTGAGTTAGAATGTCTATGTTATTAAAAAAAGTAATCATTTATCATTCATCTTACAAAGTATGTACTACATCAATTCAATAACATTTATTTCATGTAACTTCCTTTAAGCAAAGACTGCGACCTCTAACTATTCGAAAAATATGAAAAAAATTGAGAGTACTCTTTTTCACATATTGAATCTACTGTTGTATGCTTGTGAAAATTCAAACTTTTTTTATTTTTGCGCCACCCTAATATACATGGTGATTCAAAACGTTGACAACTACGTCTACTTGCATAACACAGCCCAACAAAATTTTGTTGCCCTACAAGTAAGAGTCGATTCTGATAGGATTTTAGTTCCAGAATCTAAATATGACCGCCAAAATATCCAATTGGCTCCAGTTTTTGAGATGTTGAAGGTCAAAGGGGTTAAAAATGTGATTTTCGGCATTTTTCAATATCTGTTCACAGATACCAAAAAATGATGTTGCTCCACTAGTAAAAGTCAATTTTCATATAATTTTTCTCACAGAATCGAAATATGTATTCGGAAATATTGAATTGGATTTATTTTGTCCAAATTCCAGGTCAAAATTGTAAAAAAGCTTGCTTTAGGATATTCTTTACGTCTATACTATAGAACGCGACGCAAATAATAAAAAAACACAAAATGGTGGATCCAACATGTCCGACAAACCTATTAAAATTCGAACCACTTCAAACTCGTTATCGTCTTAACTAGTTTTCTAGAAAAACAGAAAATAATGTCTGAAAACACGATTTTTTACGCCTTTAACCTTCAATTTGGTAAAAAACAAAGTAAAGTTTCCGAAATGATAATGAGTTTGAAGTGATTCAAATTTCTAAAAGTTTGTCGGACATATTGGATCCGCCAATTTGCATTTCTTGATATTTTGCGTCGAGTTCTGTAGTACAGATGTGAAAATATCCTAAAACACGATTTTTTACTTTTTCGACCTTCAATTTTGGGCAAAAAGCAGGTCCAAATCAATATTTTGGCGTACATCTTTGGATTCTGTGGAAAAACTCCTATCAGAATTGACTCTTACTATTGGAACAACAGAATTTTTTAGAGCTGTGAATAAATGCTCAAAATGCCTGAAATCGGAATTTTTGACACGTTTGACCTTCAATATCTCAAAAACTGGAGCCAATTAGATATTTTGACGGTCATATTTGGATTCTGGAATAAAAATCCTACCAGAATCGACTCTTACTTATAGGGCAACGTGAAATTTGTATTGTGTATCAATTTGTTGTCGTTGATTCCTACATTACTACGTTACAATTTTCTTACAGGCTGTCATCAACAGTACCATCACACCTTTAATGACATTTACTAAGACTTCCCAGAAGTTTGGCCAATGGTCCGATGTCAGAGCAAACACTGTATACGGTCTTGGTTTCTCGTCAGAAGCTGAGTTGGGAAAAGTACGTATTCAGCCCATCAATGTCTCTTATCTGAGACTCATTTGTATAAATTGTTTTCATAGTTCATCGAAAAGTTCAATGAAGTAAAAGAAGCAACAAAATCAGCCGGAGCCAAACTAGCCAACAGTTCCTCCGTAACCCCTGCTACAAGCGCCAATGTCAGTCCGATTACTTCGCGATCGGGAATGCCTTCAACTGAGCAGGACCTCATTGATCCACCAAATTCTTCGATGATAAATTCTAACGTATCCGCTTCCAATAATCCCAATCCGAACGCTAATGTCATTTCGGCACAAAACAGTATTTCGTCAGTTAGCAGTAGTCCATTACCAGGCCAAATCAAGATGGACGAAGAGTTAAAGAATGCTATACATTCGAGGTCACAGAGCATTTCACAACAAAGTACGGAGAGTCCACAACACAATATAAAGCCGCAACAAGTCAACTCATCTCAGGGTAATCAAAGTGCAGATGTACAGTTGAAGTACGAAAACGACAGGTTAAAGCATGCGCTTGCCCAAAGTTCTGCTAACGCTAAAAAGTGGGAGGTAAGAATATTTATTTGAAAAAAATGTATCGGGTTAGAAACTGATTTTTTTTGTACTAGGTTGAATTAACAACGCTGAAAACGAACAATGCAAGATTAACTAGTGCTTTACAAGAGTCTACTGCCAACGTGGACGAATGGAAGAGACAGTTGCAGCTGTATAAAGAGGAAAACTCTAGGGTGAAAGCTAAATATTCCGATTTGGAATCAGGGAAATTTGCGGATGGTAGTTGCGAAGCCTTAAGGTTACGATGTGATGCACTTGAAAACGAGTTAAGAACAAGAAACGAGGAGATCAAGGTCCTTATGATGGCGTCCAAAAATAAAGATTATACGGTACGTTGACATTTTTTTAATTTATCCATTTGAAGCGCGCTTTCCTTTCTGTAGAAAACCTTTTTGTAATTCATTTTTTTATTTTTCAGTAGATTAAAAATGAATTTTAGTGCAAATTTTTTTTTCCGTACTTCGATAACATGTTGTTAAATGTAAAAAATTGATATTTATTATGAATTATTGTGTTATATTGTTTATAATGATGACCAATGTATAAAAATTACGTGTTTTTTTACGAAGAATGTATCCTGAAAAGAAACCGTCGTAGAAATACGACGAAACTGGGTACTCGGGGGTTTTCGGGGTCGCTGATTACGAATCTGGCATCAGATTTTCACAATTAACAATGACGGATCCGAGATGGCCGATCGAAACGTGAAAATTTACTTGATCTAGGTGAAACTCGGTACTCGGGGATTTTCAAGGTTTCTGATTACGAATTTGGCCATAGATTTTCAAAATTTAAAATAGCGGATCCAATATCGCCAACCAAAATGTAAAATGTTATTTTACCGAAATCAAACTGAATACTGAATAATATTACATTTTCAAAATAAAATTTAGCAGATTCAACAAGCAGTAACGAATGCTGAAATTTCATAGTTCGTCTTTTACAGCCTCGAAAACTCTTACATTTTGGCTGCCATATTGAAGCCGTCATTTTGAATTTTGAAAATCTAAGATTAGATTCGTAATCTACGTTCCCGAAAACTCTCGAATACCCAGTTTCATCTCGATGAAATACATTTTTACATTTCGGTCGGCCATCTTTGATGCCATCTTGAGTATTGAAAATCAGAGACCAGATTCGCGATCAGCGACCTCGAAAACTTCCGAGTACGCAGTTTCGTCTTATTTTAACGGCGGTTTCTTCTCAGCATACATTCTTTGTAAAAAAACACGTAATTTACCGGCGATCTTAAATTT
The DNA here is from genome assembly GCA_030407085.1 of Trichopria drosophilae. NCBI lineage: Eukaryota > Metazoa > Arthropoda > Insecta > Hymenoptera > Diapriidae > Trichopria > Trichopria drosophilae. The sequence continues at coordinate 187,012,512 of CM059583.1, read as the reverse complement.
TCAAAATCTGAAGTCAGATTCGTGATCAGCGACCCCAAAAACCCCCGAGTAATAAGTTTCCGCTATTTTCCTTGCAAATAAAAATGTATGGACACAACGTTCGACGCTGTATCTTTTGTTCCAAACGTAAAAAAAAAATTAAATTAGTCAAAATCGATAGATTTGGACCTCCTCTTTCAAATGCCGTAGACAGAATTAGCCTACGACTTCAAAAAAAAATGTTATGATCATTTTGTTGAAAAAAATACTGATTTTTTCGATGTGTCCTCGCAAGAATCGCAATTTTTGGCGTTGAAAAGGGCAATGCTGACCATTGCGAAACGTACTAATCGCGTCTTTTTTTCAACCCTTTCTTGTCCCGTCAGATTTGTTTCAAAAAAGAAAATGGCGGCTTCAATATGACGCCTGTAAGTTGTAATTTTGCATTTTGTGGCACAAATATCGATTATTTGACCTTGTAACGGTTGAAATAATGGAGAATTGGGATGAAAAAGTAAATGTTATCGTTTGTGAATACCTAATCTCATCATAATTCATTCATAACCTCAAATTAGTTACATACAATGGGTTTTTATCGATTTGTTGTTTGATTTTCATCCAATTTTTGACGTTTCCGTATCATTACGTACGTGTGAAATTTAAAACTACTATATACGATTGTGACCTATCAGTGTTGGTTTATAACCTAAAAATGGAGTGCATCACATCTTGTGCGCATTGCTACCTGGTAGTCCTGGTACTATCACGATTTTTAGTTTAATTAACGTGTATATCGGAGTAAATACATCGATCCTCCAATGCCTAATTTCAAAGTTGTTTATTCCTGATGATAAATATAATACATTAACTACACACCACTAATTCAGAACGTTTTACATTACGTTTAGGCGTCAATACATATTTTGCCATTGTCCGACTCTTATTACGGGAAGTAAACGCTACTCCGAGTAATTTTTGTCTTATTTTTTAGTATTTTTAAAATTTTTTTTGTATTTTTTTCACTCTTTAACAATTTTTTTTATTCTTTCATTTTGATAATATTTTTTATATTGGATTTTCAAGAAATGACAACGGTGAATGAAGTCAATAGTAATATGGTAAATCTATGTAACTTTATGAATTGATTTGAAGCGTATCTTGCAAACGTATTTGTCACATTTTGAACAATAAATATGTTCGTCTTTCACACTTGTCACCAGAACAATATAGTTTTGACTCGTGATTTTTGAAAATGTGAGTTTCCAAAGGATTTTTTTAGACTTTCTTTGTATATAATCAGTGGTATCACTTACAGCGAAGTTTACTCTGATATTCGCTTTTATTAAGCCTACAAACGCCATAGTCCCAGGTAGGAATACGCACATAATTATCGTCCTCTACTCAATTTTTAGGTTATACACCGATTATTGAAAAGACACAATCGTATCTGGTCATTTTCAATTTCACCCGTAAGTAATACAGAAACGTCGAAAAATTAGTGAAAATTAGAAAAAAAGTTAAAAGTCCATTGTATATAACAAATTTGAGGTTATGAATGAATAATAATAAGATTAGGTATTCACAAATGATAATAATTACTTTTTCATCCCAATTCATCATGATTTCAACCGTTACGTGGTCAAATAATCGATAATTATGCGAGAAAATGCAAAATTATAACTTGCAGACGCCATATTGAAGCCGTCAATATGTTTTTTGAAAAAAATCCCACGGAAGAAGAAAGGGCTGAGCAAAAAGACACGATTAGTATCTTTTAAAATGGGCAGCATTGCCTTTTTCAATGTCAAAAAATACGATTCCTGCGAAGAAACGTTAACAAAATCAGGATTTTTTGTTTAAAAATGATCATAACTTTTTTCTTTGAAAATTCCGGCTGATTCTGATCACGGCGTTTGAAAGAGGTGGTCAAAATCGATCTACTTTATTACTTATTTCAATGTTTTCTAACGAGTTATGTCCAAATTTCGGACTTTTGGGACGAAAAGCGTTAATCCAACAAACGAAAAAGTATACGGAATCGATATTTTGCATTCTGTTTCTTTCTAGTGGTGTATTGATTATTCGAGTTTTGAAAATTCTTATTCGAATTTATACTATTTTATACGTCCTGTAATACCAGAATTGAATTCATTCGATCTTCGATCATTCGATTTCAAAAATTGATTTGTTGCGGCTTAGAATAGTTCTAAATTCTGTTAATTTAATCGAAGAATTGATTATATCGTTTTCCGTATTTCATAATTTTCGAAGAAATGTTTTGTTTTCTAGTTTTGAGTTTAAATCATTCGATCATCCAAAGTAATCGTTTCTTTGAGGTTATGTGCGTTTATGTATCGCGTATAATATCGTATACACTCGCATTCGTAACTGAAAGAGTGGGAAAGCAACAGACTTGTTTCCCCTGGTGAAAATTTGAACGTACGGTAAATGTATCGAAAAAGTACGATTAAATGTAACTTAAGTGTCGTGGAAATGTACAGCGTATGTACACAAAGTTGAAAGAAACTGTACAAAAAGTGTGAATTGGACCCTTGGAAGTGTACGTAAATCCCGAATGGGCACAATGTACGGGAAGTGCACCCAAAGAAAATTACGTACTGGGAATGGTACATAAGTGTACAAAATAAAGTGTACGGGAAGAAAGTATAAAGTGAATTAGATGTACGAAAAAAAAACAACTACAGTACAGAAAGTGCACAAGAATTTCACTTAAATGTAAAGAAAGTGTACGTGTATTTTACTTAGATGTACTAAAAGTGTACACTTAGATGTGCAGAAAGTGTACGATCAAAAGTCAATCAGTGTACAGAAAGTGTACATTTCGTGAAAGTACGTTTTCATTAGGATGTGGTTATATTAGGATTGGTTATTAAAAAATTATGTGCACCAGTTGATAAAAATGTAATTTATTAACAATATATACATATATAAATGAATTTCCAATAAAATTAAACGAGGTCGTTGTATAAAGTAGCAGCATCGACATTCGGAGGTAACTGTATCATGGTGGCCACCGTCAGGGAAAACCGGGAAATCAGGGAATTTCAAAATTGGTCAGGGAATCAGGGAAAAGTCAGGGAAAAAGTAAATTGTAGACAATTCTTTAAAAATTGAAAAACATTATTTAACAAAAAATCGCACAATTTCATATTCAGAAAAATGCTTTATTTATCGTGTTTCGCATAAAATTCTTTTAAATGATTTTAAATGCTTTCTCGCAAATTTAAACAAATATTGACGTTTTTTATCAATAACATATTTCAGTTTTGAACATTTTCGACAGATTTCACCAAAAACCAACAATTTTGAGAAAGAAAATAATCTTAAATTAAATATATTTGTGGTACTGCTCAGTTTTAAACGTTCTGGTACATTGCAACAAAAATAAACACGTTTAACAATAACACATTTCGGTATTGAATATATTCTAACAGATTTGAATAAAATTTAATAGTTTAACAAAAATAAATGCAAACAATTTTATATTTAAAGATATTTATCTTTCTATAAAGATACTTTACAGAATATTTCAAAAATATTTGCCATACTAATTCTCTATTTAAACAAATATTTGTATAAATAAAACCTTTTGAAAATGATAGAAAACTTTCATACATTTTTTTAAATCTTCAAAAATCTTTGAAATTACATAAAAAATCTAAAAATCGTAGAAAAATTTTTAAAATGTTGAAAACAGCACAAAACTCCCAAATTTTGAGAATATTAATTTGTTTAAATGATTATTTTACCATTTCTATTTTAAGTAGTTGATATTTGTCCAATAGTATTTGAAAAATATAAAATTTATGGCAATTTTTTGTTATTGTCAACATTCGTAAGAATTTTGATAATACTTTGAATATACTGTCCAAAATCGCCTACATTCTAAAATTTATCAACATTTATAATTATTGTCTAACATATTACCGCAGAACTTGACATTTTATAACAAATTTTGACAAAGAACCCCCAACAAATTTTCTACTATTATTTTGAATTAAACACGAAAAACTCCGCAGGAACATGAGTTTTTTTAATGGATTTTTATAGATAACATGTTTTAGAATATACTACTCGTTGTTGACTGAAAAAATAAAGAATTTATTGAAAATGTGTAGCTGTTTTTAAAACATTTTTATCCGTATTTTTATCTGTATTTTTAATAGATATCATTAAAATATTGGTCAGGGAAAAATCTGGGAAAAGTCAGGGAATTTTTTTCCGAGAAAAAAGCGGCCACCATGTGTATGATCCTGCAAATATACAATGAAATATAAATATTACATAAAAGAACATAACATTAATTAAATGTAAAAGTAATATATTAGGTTAATAGTTTTGAAAAACTTACTCTAGACATAAAATACAAAGGAATAAAGAAGGTACAATCCGAATAAGAGACCTTAAGTATTTTACAAATAACCAAACTTCTTCTAGGTTAAGACCCAAGTCGAACAAATGACTCAGATCGTCTACGACAATAAGGAGATTTTGTGGATCAAATTCACTTTTAATTGCTGCACATTTCTATTTAATAGCTTCAATTAATTTTTGCACTAAATTATAGCGATTTGTTATATTGAAAGGAGAATCTTGTTTGTCATTGGAATCGTCCCCCTTACATACATACTTACACGTATACATATGTTGTTGACACATTTCACACATTCAAGCCATTTATATACGTATACATACACTGCTGTACATCCACCTTGCACTTAGTGTACACCAGTGTACGCTTGACATTAACAGCAGGACATCACTGCACGTAAAATGTACTTTGAGTGTGAACTGTAAATTCAGGAATACTTGCGTAAACTGTACATAAAGTGTACGTTCAGAAACAAATTAGAAACTGTACTGTAGATGTACACGCATTAAACGTACAGTTGGAGGTTTCCGATTAAATTCCGCTAAGCGTACACCGTATGTACATTACAATTAATAAGTGGAAAGTAAGAGGGATTCAAGTGTATCATTCATGTACGAGTAAGTGTACGAGGGTCCAAAAAGCAGTCCACGTACATTAAATGCACCTTTTACCGTACATTCAAATTTTCACCAGGGTCGTATTAAATCGTACACAGATTTTTCGTATACTTTTTCGTTTGTTGGGAATTCAGTTCGTAAATATTTATTACGATTAAATCGTGGTTCACTCGTAATGTGATTTTTTTCAGGCTTTACAAAAAGAAAATATAGAACTACGTGAAATGGTTAACGTAGTTCACGAGCAATTGGAGCTTGCATTAAGTGCGAACAAAGTTCAAAAACAGAATCTGGACACTTTGAATGCAAGATTAGCGGGATATATACAGGATTTAGTCACTGTACATCGAGAAATCACGAACAACCTGCAAACCTAAGTCAGCCTTAGGTAACCTTTTATATATATACAATGTAGATTTAATACGCGTAAGCGACAGGAGGACATTTGCGTAAAAGCGTGTTTCAGAAAGTTATATTGCTGACAGAACACACGTCACGATAGCAACCTTCTAGTTTTTTTCCCTCATAATCTCACGGTACGTAAAGTACTATTATTTTAATCAGCAACTTGCCATACGATATTTTAGTCTATTGTGTTCAGATATTTTATGTTTTTACGACCGTAAATATAAATGAGAACTGGAAAAATCACAAATACCAGCATATTAGTAATTTTTTATTTTCTGTTTTAAATCCAAAGCACGTATATTATGTTTTCAAAAGACCGATTAGAATATTTATATTTACGGTCGAAAAATTTATTTGTTTTACGTTTTTACTTCGGTACATGACATTCGATTTGTTATTTCTTTAATGAAGAAACGTTACTCGTACATATCATACGCGCATTACATTTGACACATCGGCAATACGAGTTTTCTGCAACATTTATTGCACAGAGATCACAGGACAAGGAAAAACCATGCACAATGAAAGTTAGCGACGCGTAATGGATCATTAGCGAATTTAATTTAAAACCCAAAACGCAATGATAGACCGTGCGGATGCTCGCTAAGAGGCCTCTGGTTAGGTCTCTCGTAAATCGGGCATTCGCTGTATTAACCATGAAAAAGAAAAATGCCATTATTACGGCTGGCGTTTCAGAGTATCCACAGATCTTCCATCGATATTTTCTATTCAGGAGCTTATTCTCCATTTGATAGGTTTTCCCTTTATTCGGCTGACGACGACTGAACCTTTTTTATTGAAAAATGTCGTCAATTTTTTTAGGATCTTTTCTAACCTTATGATGTCAGACGCGACGGACTTTTTATTTCGATAACCTCAAAATCTCAGGTTTTTTATAATCTTTTTTATTGCTCGATTTTTGAAGAATTTGGTAGTCGATAGAGTAACATAGTACAAGTCTAGATAAAAATAAATGTTTGGGAGGTTGCGGACCAAGACGATCACACGGCTGGGGAACATTGCCTCGATTTCATGATTTTGATAAAGTTATTAAAAAAAAACCATGCGCAATGCCGGTTTTTTTAACTCCCGTGACGTCGCAGATGGTTAATACCCAAGTGCTCCTCGTCGCATCTGACATCGGCCATTAGACTGGACGGAAGTACGGTGTTGTGAAACTTTTAATTGTTTTGCATTAACAGTCTAAAAACCAATCATTCGAATAAGACGCTAAAGATTTTTTGTTTCGTGTATGACATTGACCAAAAAAAAAAAATAATTCCAAAGGTATTACCAGGGATTTCTAGACGAAATTTAAATACTTTCTAACCTCAAAAGTAGATTAGTCTTCCTCAATTCTTAGTCAATTTGAAAATTTGCCTGAGAATGTATTTTGTAGGTTAAGGTTTATTATTGTTCTTGTTTACGGGATTGAGGTTAGAAATACAGTTTTGTTTTTGTTGAGGTTAAATTTCGACTTGGACCCCCTACAACTATCATTAACGAATGTCCTTTTTTTCTTCGTAATGTGTCAAAACCACTTTTTGTACTAGGTGTGTGGATACAATAATATACACGATCGTTCTTCTTCGCAAACTTTGTACTTTTTACATGCGTTTAGATTTCGGCAAAACAGTGGTATTTTATACCATAAGGTAAATTGTTTAAAATACCATTTTTTATATACTGTAGCATTCGTACATGCAGGTTTTCGAACAATCTTTTAGATACATCTTCCTAGGTCGACCGAGATAGTCAAGGCTTTGATTGTTTTTAGTAACAGCCGAATAAGTATAAAGCGATTTATCATTTACACAGTTTTGATACAGTTTCATTCGAAAGACTTTTTATATTAACCGAGTTATGTGCTACTCTTATAATTTGATGCGAATCTCTTAATGAAAAAAACTCTTAGATGCTCTCTAAGGAATGTAATTTTATTAGCGTGAGAAATTGTTAGAAAATTTTGCAAGCTTAAGACTGCTGTACCATTTGCAAAGTTTATTTGTGGCCAATAAGCATAATATGTATACTAAAAATACATTGTGATTGTTTTAATTAAATGTTTTAATTGGAGTTTTCTGTATAATTTTTGTTTCTTTTATTAGGTTAAACCCGACATTTATTCGCGTCAAAATTTATAGGTTATGTACATGGGAAAGACATGCACTTTTCATTTTAAAAACCCGTGAGTTCAATGTGTAAAAATATGGCAATATAATCTCAAAATAACATTGGATAAAATTCTATTGCTCAATCGAAGAAATATGTTAAGTGTGGTGAAATTACATTCGTTTTACAGTGTTTCTTGTGATATTTATTTCCAGATAGTGAGTTCAAATAGGGTGAGTCTAAATGAGTCTAAAGCGCAAGTTTGTGCTCCATGTGAGTGCTATTTGTGTCCTCCAATCAGATTACGATCGTCACTCATATGAGTCTTGCTTTATTGAACCATTTGCTCATGCGCAAACCACTTCAGTGGATCTCCCCTTATTTTAAGTTTTCGAGTCAAGGAATATGACGGCGTCTTCCCTTATTTTAAGGTTTCTTTACGGTTACCGTCCGAAATTCCCGACGAAAAAATCACCGCGACAAAATCCCCTACCACTAAAATCCCCGAGTTCAAAATCTCCCACCACTAAAACACCCGAATTTAAAATCACCCTTCAAAACTACTTTTATTACAAGTTACCTCAGTCATGGTGGAAGTATAAAGGATAAAGGTGTAGCGCTCTCAAGTAGCACAATTTCGACCAATAAGCGTCCCACCAAAGATCAACGAAATTAGCGGAAGATTTCACTATCCCACAGCATAGAAAAGCTAACCTACCTAACCTAACCTAACCTAACATAACCTAACCTACCTGACCGACCTTAACCTAACCTAACCTAACCTAACCTTATAATATATCTTAATTCTAAGTACAAAATAAACAATATCAACTTTTAATACAGCTTCAATTGTAAATTCAGAGTTTTTTGTGAGAATGGGTTTTGAAATCGGGGATTATAGGGTTAGAGGATTTTGATTTCGGGGATTATTGTACTTGGGGATTTTGTCGCGGTGATTTTGTCGCGGGGATTTTGTCATCGGGGATTTCGAGCGGTCACCGATTGTACTTCTTAACCAGGGCAAATGAACTGACGTCGGAGAATAGGTGGAGTGGTGGGGGAACGAGTGAGGGAAAACACTAAAATAGAGAAAGACAACTTAAAATAAGGGGAGATTTGCGGTACCTTCTTGCCGCACAAGACTATTAGCCAATCATGACAAGTATCACAAAAATCTCATACACATTTGCGTAGAAGTGGAGATTTCTTGCGCATGCGCAGTCCAATCCCGTATATTTTACTCATTTCTGAACTCTCATATGCATTCACATTAGCACTCATACGTGAGATATCAAACATGAGGACATCGTGAGACTCATGCCTTGCAATCTGGATTGTTTTCAGTTGATTGACTCATTCTAAAATGGTTGTTTTATTTAAATTTTACTTTTGGAGGCAATAAATCTTAAATAGAATTTAATGTGCAGAAGTCTATAGCCCAATCTTTTAAAAAAAACTGATAACATTTTAAGGCTTCACCAAACTTCGTATGAGTTGCTTACCACTGTTTACGACTCAATCAAGTTTCTCCACGGAGATGTAAGATTGAGACTTTAGAGATTCTATCATCTGCGTTTCATTTGTGTAAAACAAAAAAAATTGATCGTTGAATAGAAGCCTTAGCGATATTGTTTGAACTCATAGTTTCCAAGAAAGGTCCCCGTGTGTGTACCCAAGAAATATTTTACGTTACTTTTTCGTGCCTTGTCTTTACTTCCATCCCTTTTTCTCCTAAGTATTTCTATTCGGAACTAGATAAAACAGGCATACCAAAAATGTTTATTCCTACGTAGCGAGTACTTGCATAGTCACATACGTAGTGTTTTGTATTGTATTCGTAAAGGGCATATGTTTTAACTAGTAGGTAAGTTTTTAACGCAGATTCGTAACTGAATGTTTGACGAAGCTATTGTAAGTTGAACTTGATAAAGGGTTTGATATATTGACGATTGTGGCACGATCGGTGGTTTATTTTGAGAATGTTCTTTCGGTTGGAAGTGCTGGGTGGAAAATGCACGAACGAAGAGGGCTGGCTGTGCATCCAGACCGAGAATGAGAATAGAATATGTCTTCTGGATGTTTATGGAATGTTAAGAAAATGTGTGTCTTGTCCGACGTTTTGCTGGCCTGGGAATCTGAAATTGATTCAAAATCATTCGATAAAATCATTTTTTTAAATAAGGTACTATATAATTGTCATTTGTTGGTTATGTATGCAGTAAATTGGACGTATACAAAAGAAAGATAAAATTTAATTGAACCAAATTACATCCCAGATAGCAACGTGAGTTCACATAGGTGCATAATGAAACTCACAAATGAGATTAGAGCTCTATGTGAGTGCTATTTGTTTCCTCCAATCAGATGACGATGGTCACTCTCATATGAGTCTTGCCTTATGAGACGCCGGTTGGTTACCCTCCAAGACTATTAACCAATCATTAAATGTCTCATACAGCAGTCCTCCTCTTATTCTAATTTGTCCAGTTAGGTAAGATGGCGGTCTTCTTCTCTTATTCTAATTTTCTCCCTCTCCCTCTAAACGTTTCACTTTTCTCTCTCCCTTTCGTGGCGCATGCGCAGTTGTGTGTGCTTCAAAAGAAGGTACAGTGGCCCTCCTCATATTTTAACCATTCGAGTCAAGGAAGATGGCGGCTGTTTCCCTTAATTTAACACTTCCGCTCATCCCCACGACTGGCAGTATGGGAGAATATAAACAGATGACGTATAGTGGCGTCCTTCTTCACCTGTAAGCGCAAGCGCAAACATCAGTCCGTACTCTTTTGAACGTGGACTGCTAATACAAGCGCATGACGAATGGTGGGAAACTCACGAGGGGAAAAAGTTAAAATAAGAGGAGTTAAAATAAGGAGAGGACTACTGTAGTAAGCGCAGTGGGGAGAATGGCGTTTGGGGAAAGAAAGAAATTAGAATAAGAGAAGAGATTAGAATATGAGTAATTAGATTAAGGGAAGAACGTATATTTTACTCATTGCCGAACTCTCATATGCATTCACATAAGCACTCATAAGTGAGATCTAAAACAGAAGGACATCGTGAGACTCGCGCCTTGCTATCTGGGATGCTGCCTATTCTTTCTAATCAATTTCAGATTACGGGGTGGGATCGTTGACTCGGTTGCCTTTTGCCTAATTTAAGTATTGTGCAAATTTATTGTACATCGACGTAGCTTTAGTAGGTTCGTATGAGAAAAAAAAAGAGTATTATTTGTACAAAACTTGTATTCTGTCGCGTACTAGGGAGTCGACATTTATGTGTATTATTTTTTTTTTTGTCGTTTCAAATCCATGTCTTCGGTAGCGAACACGTCACGTACAATCACTAATTATCGTAGAGTTGAGTAGAACGAACCATCCGTTATATTTTGAGCGAAAGTCGTATATATTTAAATGTGCAACACGAAATCGAGCTTTCTAACACCGTAGAATCGACAAAAATAAAAAGAGAACGGCAATCGTGATCCCAGGATGCACAATGAAATATTGTATATGGCAATAACGGCGTGGTATGAAGTATTAATCAACGTTTTAAAAATATTTTATTGACGATATATTTCAAACTTTTACCAAGCGCAGCTGTTGTTAATGACCAGTGTAACGTTTACACGCATTGGTGACATGTTGAATTTACCTTTGATGAAAAAAAAAGAAAAAAAAAAAGAAGCACGATAAAGCGCATACACGCATCGCATCACACGATTTTGAATGCCGCAATCGCGCGGCATTTTATGTCCGACCCGAAGCGACCCCAACGCCCAAAAAAACCCTCATCCTTCCTCGGGCTCCCCCCCAAAAAAAAGAATCTCCGTAAGGGTTTGATGCAAAACCTTCTCCTTGCCTCGTACGGGGCATTATTATTAAGCTAATCGGATGCATTTATTTGCTAGTCAATGTCCGCGGACATGCAATTATTTTACGACAGCCTTATCATTGTGTAACGCGACTTTGGTTTTGATTTTGTCGTTTGCGAGTCGAGCGCAGACTTCGTCGTGGTTACAAATTAGACGGGTCGACTGGCGAATATTTAAAACGGTACCGATCTTTAAGTTCAACGGCAACGAGTGTCGAATTCTGTTCTTGCGAATCTCAAGTATTGTTTAATTTGCGTTTATATTGTTTGCGTAATCGGCTGTTGTAATAAAGATTATCATACTTTTTATGACTATTTTATTTGTACCCTAATTGTTGTAATCCTAATCAACAGAGCGACGGAATTAAACATTCTGGTATGTATATGGGAAAATGTGGTAAGTCAAAGCATTTAAAGCTATCCCATGGTGTTTTTTAGGGCATTTAAGACACTGGTGTTTAATTAACAATGACGATTTCTAGATACCAGTCGACAAGACGTAAAAGAAATGAAATTTGCAGCTGGTGTGTTAATTACAAGATAAAAATAAAAATTAAGGTATTTATAATTTTGTACACGTCTTTTCCATTTCATTAATTTACATATATTTAGTGAATGTTTATATAAGTTGTTAACAAATTCTTGACGTTTTGAAACTTAAAAGAAGACGTTATCATTTCTCAGTTTAAAATGAAAATAAAAGGAAAATTTTTTTATGTACATACAGCACAAACTCGATAAGACGTCGTGGTCGGTTCCACCTTCCCCTCTCTCCTCTCGATAATACGTCGTTCGAGAGTGAAGCTTCTCCTTCTCAAACCTACGCAGAAGCATGCGCAGTTACGATCACTCACTGCACGGTAGGGAACTTTGCGTAAGGTTAGGTTTCCATCTGTTGAGAGCGTGAGAACGTTGAGAAAAAGGCAGTGGTGGGGATGAGGGGAGGACATGAAACGACGTCTTAACGAGGAATAGTTCCGACGTCTTATCGAGTTGACGTATTAACGCGGTGACGTCTTATCGAGTTTGTACTGTAAATTCGATTTTACGCCCTTGAAAATTACATGGATAAGGTTAGGACATCGTTTCTGACTTTGTTGAGTTTTAAATTTGGACATAAAATCGTATTTGGTACTCGCACTGCAAAAACGTGTGTATTATTTTGAGACACTTTCATCCCTTATTTTAAGACGTTTTTGGGTGTCTTATAGAAAGACGTTACACATGACTTCTTTTGCGATGCTAGAAGTGTCTTCACTCGCAATCTGAATGTACTGTTCGATAGTCGATACATAACCTAAAAGTGTTTGATATTTATGTTATGTGTTCTTTCCCTTTTAATTTGATTTTTTTGCATCTTTCATTTATGCAAAAGTACATAATTTTTTCACCCATATCGGATTTACGAACATAATAATGAACTGTTGAAATCACATCAACCGAATAACCGCACAGCCACAGAATAGGTTATGTAGCTTTTATTAAGACGTCGCTTCGAGTCGTCAGTTTCCGAATATTCACGAAGATACTCGAATCGGCAATGTGTCTTCGATTTGCAAGTGTCTCAACACATAAATGTCTTAAATTAGCTAAAACGACTTAAATGTAGACAGTTTTACCGTCTTCGTTACATGTATCGGATTATAAGACACAAAAATGTCTTATTTACGATCGATAGACACAAATAATGTCTCAAATTTTGAGACACAGTGCAACGAACACACATATATTAAGACGTTTATTCTGAAAATACATTTTTGAAGTTCTAATGTTTTCAAGTAAGACGTTTAGAAGACACGAGTTTTTTCAGTGCGCTAAGTCGAAAAATAATGTTCGTATCTTAATACAAAACTATTATTAATATTGACTAATTATGGATTAAAATTATCTTCTGAATTGCTTGTATTTACCTTTTTATATATGCATTATTTAATTAAATATTTTTAGTTACCTTTTGTTTCTTATGTAAAGTGAGCAATTAACTAACATTAAGTGTATAGTTTATATATTTCCTATTTTATAGGTTGGCATTTCTAACTTAATCAATACCATTAGAATTTACCCGAAAGTGATGATCATCACGACAAATACGATTAAGTTCATATGTAGGTCGTACAAGCACAAAATAAAAATGCCGGGGAAAGTGATAATTTTCTTAAAATTTAATAACCTGCTTCAAGTGTTTGGAAAATTGATGTATAAACTAATATTTAAAGTTTTTGAAATTTACTGGTCTTTTTTATTTTCAACACGTTCGTTCAAATTAATGAATACAAAGAATTAAAAATTTGTTAATATGTATCCTTCACTTTGAAAGCGTATTTTAGAAAACCTTAAAATATTTACAAGCAATTGTAGAAAAAATTTAAGCATCGGCAAGTTTTTAATTAATTGCGAATAAATGGTTGAATCTATTATTCGAGTCAGAAGGAATAATAAGACTTGTTATTTTGCTAAATATATCGTAAAGCCGGCTATTTTTCATTTCGTGACAAAAATGAAAATAATCAGTAATTCTTTTAATGTATAATATCTAACTCCCCTTTTTTAACATGTATATTAACTATTGGTTCCATAGCAATTATATTCACAGTTGTAATAACGTTTATACAACGTTGAAAAATGATCGTGTATATTCTCAATTTAGTAGATGTAACTGTTTCTACAACGTTAATACATACACATTTTAGTTGTGTAATGGTTATAAGAAAAGTTATAAAGTTTTAAGAAAAGTCATGTAAACTCTGATTGTGCACGTAATACAACTAGATGGGATCCGTCAATAAGATAGGTTATTTTAATCAAGCATGACAATTTTGTGATTCTATTGGAAATAAAATATTTATTTACTTTGCAAATTTCTTGTACTCAATTGATGCTCGTTACTTTGATATTTTTGTATCATTTATTACGAATTTGAAGTCAGTTTAGATAAAGGCTATAGCGGTTTAAGAATGGTAAAATTACCTCCTCCGCTTATTTGATCTAAACTATCCGAAGGGTAACCGAAAAATATTTTGAAAGCCAAAAGTAGAACCTCCAAAATCCTATAAGGCTACAAAAACGTTTTTTTTTTATACAATTTTCTTCCAATAACGCTTTACATCAAAAAGTCTTGTAAATAGTCATGGAAGTGGAATGTTACAGATAACCAACATTTTTTGCGAGGCACATAACCTCCAAATTACGCCAGAAAAACATGAAAGTTTTAGAAAACGTTTTTACACACAAACGATTTGAAATAGAGGTTTGGCGTATTTTTGCCCTCTAAACTAGACAACATTACTTTTTGAAAAAAAATGTTGCGTCATCCGAATTTCAGCCAAAATAGTAGATTGTGTATCTAGGGCGGAAAGGCAAAGACGAGGGGGCGAGGGATGAGAACAGCGGGCTGTAAAAATTGAAAAACGCTCGTGCGCATGCGCAGTTGCGTTGTCGTTGGAATTGCTCATTTTCCGTTCGCTTAACCTACACGGAAAAGTGGCAGTTTTGTGCAGGTGTGACAAAAACTATATTTTTGCGTTTCCTAAGAAGCTGCCCGCTAAACAATATTCCGTTACAGCAACATCTTTGAAACGTCGCATTATAACCATGCGACCAAACTTGTTTCATTGCAAAAACATTTTTGGGACGTCCTTGGAACCAGAAATGTCCTGCCACATTTACGGTTTTTAAATAACGTTTCATTCGTAACGTACCTGCGACGTTTGAAAACTATACATCCAACGTTGTAAAAACGTTACATTAAACGGTCATAAATAAAAATTATAAGAAATTCGACGAATTATTTTATTCAATTCGAATTTTATTATTATTTATGTATCGTTAGATATGTTATGAAAGAATGTAGTTTTATAATTTTACTCGCAAATAAATCTATGAATCTAAGAAAAATTCGTCCCGACCGAGGATCGAACCCGGGTCTACCGGTTACAACGCTGACGTCTTAACCACTACGCTACGCTCGCATACGTATTACCATGCGAACGAGAGCTCTTATACTCAATCTTAGAAGGCTTCTTGATAAATGCGGGTTTAGTTTAAACAAGATATGTTTAATTAATTTTGTCATTTCCATATTGGGAATAATAATATTTTAATATTATTTGACTATTTTGTAGTAATTTATTGTAATTTAAATAAATATTTTTAAGATATCCGTATAATATTTTTTTTAAACGAAATGGATTAATAGACAATGTTTAAAAAAATGTAAAGTTAATTGACACACGTATATTTTACAAATGCACTACTTGGAAATAAGTTATGAAATTACGCGGATATTAAAATTAACACAAGTGAACCACTTTTTAAATTATGAATTAAATTTAATACAATTTACATTAAAAATAATAAGGTGCGAGTTATTTTTCTGGACAAGTGACGGAATATTAAAATTAACATAAGTGAACCAATTTTTAAATTATGCATTAAATTTAATACAATTTACATTAAAAATAATAAGGTGCAAGTTATTTTTGAAGTTATTGAAGGCGAAGTCTGAGATGGAACCGGTCGAAACGATTGAATTTATGCAATAAATCATGTCTACGAAACGTTGCATTCGTAACATTGCATGAATGTTACGTTAGTAACCTGAATGCGACGTTTTAAATTTCCTTGGTGATTTTGTGACGTTGCAGAAACGATTCCATAAAACGTTTTTAAAACTGTTATAAAGTGACATTCTGGTAATGTTACGCATTAGCTTTGTGTATTTAGATATTGTGCAACGTTGTGTAAACGGCATCAAGAAGTTGTTACGAAATGTTACGTTTTTGCCATAAATGGGATAACATGTAACGTTTCATTTACGTTACATGTTTAGCGGGAGTCCGCTATTTTCGAGGTCGCTCCATCAATTTATGCTATTTAGAAAACGAAAAAATCATTTCCAAACATTGATTTTTTAAATTTAAATTAAGACTTTTTTTCGACTTAACCCGTTTCCGCCCAAAATGCCGTAAATTTCACTACATTTTAATCGTCACATTTCTTATAGAAACTAAAGATGAATAATTCTGAATATTTAGATTCTATAGTTTTCAACCCTCCTCTTTCCGAATCCGAAGTCCGGTTTTCGCTAGGAGCAGCCATTTTTTAAATATGGCGGCGAAAAGGCAAAAAAATAGAGAAAATTTCGATTTTTGGATCGGTTTTTCATGTTTTTCAAAAGGTTCGCGCTGACCGATCATTCCAAAGACCTGGATCTGGTGGAATAATGAGTTTGACAAAAAGTTGACATGATCAGATATGCAAAATATAAGATGGCGGATCCAAGATGGCTGATTTTTGGCAGAATTTTGTGTTTTTATAGCATTTCCGACATTATTATTAGCTATTAATAAATATTCTTGTACGCACTTATTATTGATTTACACAATCATTTGTAACAGTATCTTCTATCCGATACTCGAAATTCCAAATGGCGGTTCCAAGATGGCCGACTGAAATACAACAAAATTTCTTGATCCATATGAAACTGACTACTCGGTGGTTTTCGGGGTCGCAGATTACGAATATGACATTTGATTTTCATCATTCAAAATGGCGGACCCAAAATGGCGGAGGAAAATACAAAACGTTGCATGTCCGAAATGAAAATGGTTACTCGCGGGTTTTATATTATATAGTCGGAAATGCTATAAAAACACAAAATTCGGCGAAAAATCCGCCATCTTATATTTTGCATATCTGATCATGTCAACTTTTAGTCAAATTCATTATGCCACCAGATCCAGGTCTTTGGAATGATCGGTCATCGCGAACCTCTTGAAAAACATGAAAAACCGATCCAAAAATCGAAATTTTCTCTATTTTTTTGCCTTTTCGCCGCCATATTTAAAAAATGGCTGCTCCTAGCGAAAATCGGACTTCGGATTCGGAAAGGGAAGGGTTGAAAACTATAGAATCTAAATATTCAGAATTATTCATCATTAGTTTCTATAAGAAAAGTGACGATTAAAATGTAGTCAAATTTACGGCATTTTGGGCGGAAACGGGTTAAGGTGTATTTTGCAGTTGCGTAGAAAGAAATTCATAACTTTATTAATATAAATAGGGTTTTAAGATAGGCTTGATTTCTTCAATAAATATAAATTTTATGGGCTCTGCCTATCACTTGAAAAAAAATTTTAGTGCAGAAAGCAGAAAGAAGAAATTTTTAATTTTTTTTCAAGCGATAGGCAGAGCCCATAAAAATCATAACTTTATTGTTTATTGAGATATATAATTTGTTATTTCGCTATTAGATGCGGAAATCTCTAATGTACAATTTATTTTTTTATTAATTTCAAAACCTTTAAAATTGATTTGTTATAGCGAGTTGAAATAAAAAAGTCGTGCACGTAGTAACTAGTTCTGTCTGTACGGTATTCAGTCGCCTTAATCTTCTCCCGTGTTTATTGACGCTATTAGAGTTTATTTTAATTACAAAAAACTCAAATGTAGTCGAAGCTACCCAATTTTCTACCCCTATGGACTGAAATTTCAGTCCAATAATTTTAGAGTGCTATACTATACTAACTGTAGTGAACTCAAGTTGGTATAGGTAAACTCCGTGTATTTGCGGTCGAGGACGTAATTATATACATTAAAAAAAAATAATTTTCAAGGTTTATATCGATAAAAAGTATATCGCGTTACGTCAAAGATAATAATTAAACAAACAAGAGACATATCGATTCGTGTTTCCGCATGTTGCTAAAATCATGAATTGCGGTAGAACTTTTAACGATATCTGCTTCGAGATTGCTACATATTCATATTGAGAACGCGAATGAAGTTTCGTTTATCTAGAACGAATCTCACTCAATGTGGGGTTCATTAGTACGAACTCTCGAGACACCTATTAAACTTACGACATCTCGTTTAGAACTTACATTCGCGCTTTCAGTACACTGCTGTCACGGACGAAGGTTTTCAATAAACAAATAAATTATGGAATTCATTTCCATTTTAAGTTTTGCGCGAAGATTGTGAGTAGTTTTGCAAAAAGTATCTCATTTCGTTCTTCTGAAAATACTGTTGGTGCAATATAACACCGTGTTAAACGATAATATGAAATTTGTTTTGTTTCATCCGTGCACTCAGAAAAAAATCCATAGTTAAATTAACTATATCACATAATTGGAAAAATATAGTTAAAACTACTATGAAAAATGGTTAAATTTACCACTTTTATAGTCGATTTTTCTGCAATTTTGTTACACCAACTATCTCCTCAGCTTTAAAAAACCCAACTTTGTAGAATGATTTAAATAAATATGACAAATATAGTTAAAATAACTATAATCTAGTGTAGTCCTCATTTCACACTAAGCCTCGTAGTAAATCTTTATGTTTACTATTATTCATAGTTAAAGTTTGTATTTACCTTAAATACATAGTAAATACTGCCGCACTCCGTGTGTTTTTATGCCGCTAGGTGGCGACGTGGCGTTCGCAGCTTTTTTTCTTCGAGCCCGTGACTCCCGTTATTGAAGTGGATTTTCTTTTTTCCGAAGGACCGTCGGACGTCAAGATATGATAATACATAATGCATGTCGTTTACGCACGTGTATCTATAGACTTGTTACACGACATTGAAGTTTGTGTGTATAATGGGATTGCATAATACATTGTTTAACTGGGTAGAATGTGACAATTCACAAACTTAGCGCAGTATTGATTTTTTGTTTATCTCTTTGTTTCTCTGTGTATCTTAAACAAAGAACGAAGAAAATAAATATTGAGTCCTTTCCATATATTTTATGACAATTTCTTATACAATTTCTGTCAGTAAAGGTAGTAATTTTCTAAAATGACTATTTGAAAATAGTTGAGTCTATTTGTCTATTATGATAAGTTGCATTTTGAATCATGAAACAATAGTTAAACTTTAACAATTTCAAAATAGTTTTTTTACAATTGCTATGCCTAGTCCTCATTTCACACTATGATTCGTGCGCGAAATTCAATTTCACACGCTGTTTTAAATGCCCAATTTGCGTTCAGCTCAGTGCGTGAAAAATAGCTCATTTCACTCGTGCGCGAAACACTTGTTTCGCGCACTCGTATCGTAATGCACTATTTTAATATTTCGAAGATAATAGTTGGCTGAGTCATAGATTCAGTTATCTGAAATATTCGTTCAAAAAGTATCAAAATAGTACATTGTACAACTAGGGAGCAAAATAGGTGATTGCTGACGAGGGCGAGTTTGACGTCCGAGCGAAGCGAGCAATATTAAATTCATACTAATATATTAACAGTTACCAAGATCTTTGCAATTAACAATAAAAACAATGAATTTTGCACAAATTCAGATTTTTACTTTATAACACATCCTTAAAGTACTTCAACAGTAAAAACATATTACTCGAACAAACATTTTGTTCATAAAAATGTATTAAGTCACACAGCGTCGTTTAGTAGTGTTGCTCATGTATATAAATTCGTAATGAACTCATCTTAGGTATCGATGTTTTGCAATTGAAATTTGCTTCATCAAGGCCTGCAAAAGCTCCGATACACGAATGGAGTAGGAACGAAGGGATCAGAAATCTATATTTGCCATTTCTGACGCTGTTGGAAATCGAAGGTCGTCTTTCTAAATAGGACTTTACACAGTACATTACTGAGAAATTATCATGTTAAACTTTATTGTCAATTAAAAATGATTTTTTTAGACTTAATTGTTGGTATTTTCCATAAAAAATATCTAAAACTTATAAGTTACAATTTAGCTACAAAATAATTAATAATTTTAATATCTTTTTGGACATCGGTATTATTAAAAATGTTCAATATTTATTTAACTTATTAAAATGTTTTTATATTTTCAAATATTCAGAAATGTTTCAAATATATTTATGGATATAGAATAGCGTTGAAATGAGTCAAATCGTTAGAGAATTCGATGGACAACCAATAAAATCCATGCCCATAACCTGCTTTGTTATCGGCAGGAAAAAATCCTGTGAAATAAAAGGAAATTTTAATATTTATGGCTTTTATCTGTTAATGTGGAAATAACACCTTTTATTTAGAAATTTAAGGGTTTATGCGAGTTTGGTATCTTCTAAAAATTTATTCACGGCAAGAAATATTTACATAAATCAACGATAATTAAAGTTAGGCTAGTGATATTTTATCGCTACTTTGGAGCAACAAAACTGAATGCTATCCTAACAAATTTTGAGCGCTAATCTTGACAGCATAAAATGTTGTTGTTTTTCAGATAAAATTGGCTGACATATTCACTTTCGAACGAATGATTATTAACCATTAAACGGTACAGTGTTGGTACGAGTTGGCCCCTGTTCTTTATAGCGTTTCATTATTTACAGGGTCCAACAACAGGGTTAAAAAAATAATTAAATAGTATAAGAATAAATAAGATGAAATGAAGTATACATTCATTGTATGCTTGAACTAATAAGGGAACATTACACTCAACAAAATTTACTTGACGAATTCAACTACCATTGAGAAGTTAAGTCGAGAGTAGTTAAAGAAATACTTTTTTTGTTAGTATAACTTTGTTGATGTTGTTAATTTTAGTATTTTTACTTAAGCTAATATTATTTACCCAGTAAACGAAAAAGTATTCCGAACGATTGGAGATCAAGAAATGCGATACTATATACATAAAACTCAAAAAGGTATGCACTAATATAATAAAAAAGCAACTGCCAATAGTTGCACTAAAAATAATTCCACTAAAAAAAATTCCAGAAAACTTCTTAGTTGATTTGACTACTTTTTAACCACGCAAAGTAGTTCGATAAGGTTCAAGAAAATTTGCAGTTACTACCGTAAAGAAGTTACATCAACTAAAAATATAGTATTACTAAATTCAATTAAAACTATATCGCTCCAGCATGTTGAATTGTTTGTAGTGTCCTAGGTAGTTACCCAACGGGCACGAAAGTCCCGAATGTTTCTAAAACGTTTTTAGAACGTTCCTAAAACGTTAAATGTCTGCAACTTTTACGGAACGTTTTATAAACGTTTCATCCATGTTGCAGACATTTAACGTTTTAGGAACGTTTCTGGAACATTCTAAAAACGTTTTAGCAACATTTGGGTCCTTCGTGCCCGTTGGGTAGACTCTAAAAAATGTTTTTAAATATAGTAGAATTAACTGCCAAAATGTCGTTTCCATAACTATATTTTTTTTGTTGATTTAACTCTTTTGGGGTTATAACTATAACCTATAAAATTTCGTTGAGGACCTATTGAAATACTTTCCGTAGTTAAAAAGTAGTCAAATCAACTAAGAATTTTATTCAGTGTACTAGTGATTAACTACGGTTTTAACATTTTGATTCGCTCATTATAAAAAAATTACTCAAATATTACATTCCAAAAGTTATTAGAGAGGTTAGTTATATGAAATCAAATATTGACTCAGCAGTACAACGTGATTTGCATTGATAATTATTAAATCGAAATAATTAATCGCCCTATATCATGGAATTTTGGTCCATTTACAATAAAATATCAATCTTACAAGACGAGTCAAGTTCAATAAGACGTTGCAAATTACGTAAAAACAGTAATATTGGAATTACTTGTAAAAGATTAAGACGTCATTCATAATATGAAAACTTAATTTTCGTGGGAAAATGAATTTCCATTTAAAATGATAAAATATAATTCATCTTCTACACGTGAGACGTTTTTGTTCCATTTCTTTTATAAATGAAATGGACTCGAATGTATACCTATTATTAACGTTTATGAGTTACATTTTTTTATGAGTATGCACTAAAACCTCGTATTAGCCTATATAAAATTAGGTTATTATTATGCAATACTGGCTACAATATTGAGGGTAAAATTTGACAGTGAATGTATTAATATGCGTGACACGACAAAAGTCATTTCTATGTCTTGCCACAAATCCCTTTATCCACCCAAATAGCCACGTGACATTTGAAAAGGCAACAGGTAAGTGATTTTTTCCTTCTTAGTTCAGCATTTATCGTGCAACGTATAATCAAAATTTAAGAAACACGTGTCCTATATACAAGGATCAGAATTAAGTGTGAATTAGATGAACAACAGTACAAACTTCGTCAAATAAATTTGGAAATATTTCGACAGATATAAATTGTTGATATGTTTTGTTGTTTTAGTAATATTATTTTTATTGTGTTACAAAATATATTTGAAGCTTTCAAAATCAAGTATTTAATTTTTTATTCTATTTAGACAATGATACTTTAACTAAATAATGATTTAATACTTGTCGGTTTTCGGGGTCGTTGATTATTCCATCCAAAAATATTGACTCCAACATTAATACAATAGAGAAACAATAAGATATGAGATCCATTGCTGAAAAGATTAGTTTGTTACTTATTATGCAAACAAATTATACTTGATATCATTAAAAATGTTTGAATTACAAATAAGAAATTGCTTCTTGTATTAACCCATTAACGCCCAAGAGGATACAAATTTCTCCAAGATTTTCGGAATATTTCTGGACATTAAAAACCAATTCAAAAAATTTGAGACAAATCATTCTGGATGTAAAATTGATCGCCCTTTCAGATTCTTTGATCAAAATTTAGCTACAATAAAAGTATAAACAGTGATAATCAATTATTCACGTTTTTTCCTTCACAAAAATTGTTTAATCAATATTTTCATGTCAAACAAGCAAAGTCACTAGGCCAAAATCATAAAATATCGTGTCTTTAATGACTGAACTATAAATGTTCGTATAACATACGGGAAACTTAAAGATGGCGGCTCCAAAATGGCGACCGAAGCTATTTTTTGTGTACAATATTAGCTCATTGTACCAAACCTTTAAAAATTGTCCGATCTTGGTAAAACTTATTACTCATAAATTTTTGGCGTCTCCGAATATTAATTTCGCGTTATTTTTAAAAAATTTTAAATGGCGGATCCAATATGGTGGCGGAAAATTAAAAATTTCATTTTATATTTATGAAACTTGGTATATAGGGATTTTTGAGGTCACCGATTATAAAAATGTAGTCTTTTTTCAAGAATTTGGAGAGTATCGAAAAATATTGGACACGCAATTTTTTTTTTTTGGGTCCTTAAATTTTTTTATGGGGTAAAAACTACCCCTGTATGATACGTTTGTATATATTTATCACATTAACTGTTTTATAACGCAGCTAAAATAATTAAAATGATTGCAAATTATACAGCATTTATTGTTTTTGAGGTCGCTGAATACGAATCTGGTGTCATATTTTCAAAATTCAAAATGGCGGATTCAATATGGCGGATGAAACATTGGAAATGTTGACAAATCCACATGAAAATAGCTACTTTCGCGGTTTTTGGGGTCGGTGAATACGAATCTGATGTCAGATTCTCAAAGTTCAAAATGGCGGTTCAAATAAAGTGGCTGATGTTTTAAAATTTGTTATTTTGTTGTTATGTTACAGTTGTTGCCAACTACTAGTGCCGGAATAAAATAAAACTAACCTACGATATAAGTCAAAGTAATTATCTTTTTTTTTTATTTTTAAATTCAAGCGTTTAACAATAATTATTTAAAGAAACTATAAACAAGTAAACAATTTTAGAAATTTATGCCAGGCGTTTCGTCCGCCATATTGGATACGCCATTGTGAATTTTGGGAATCTGACACCAAATTCGTATTCAGCGACCCCAAAAACCGCAAATGTAGCTATTTTCATGTGGATTTGTCAACATTTCCTTGTTTCATCCGCCATATTGAATCCGACATTTTGAATTTTGAGAATGTGACACCAGATTCGTATTCAGCGACCTCAAAAACAATAAATGCTATATAATTTGCAATCATTTTAATTATTTTAGCTGCGTTATTAAACAATTAATGTGATAAATATATACAAACGTATCATATAGGGGGGTAGTTTTTACCACCTAAAACGATTTAAGGGCCCATAAAAAAATTACGCGTCCAATATTTTTCGATACTCGACACGTATGCAAAGTTTCATTCCAATCGATGAGACACACTTGGGTAGGGTTACTTGTTAGTAAGTTGGGTTTTGGGGTCTCTAATGACAAATTAGGAGTAATTTTTAGAAAATTGAAAATTACGGATCTCATGTCGCGATAAAAATAAAAAATTTGAATTTACTTTTATGTAACTGTACTGAGATACTGTTAATCAATTCGATATATAACTTTGACTATATAATAAGAAAACATAAATAAAAAGATTGGCTTTGTCCTACCTACAATTTAATTTGTTGAAATTTTTCCTCGACGTTTCGAACAACTCGTGTTCATTTTCAAAAGGTTAGGTTAGGTTAGGTTACGAATTTATTAGCAATGGGTTACAAAATTAATTTATATTTAGTATCATAAAACATACATTTATCTATACACAGAGACACCTTAACAATATCATGGTAATTTATACGTTCTAATTTTAAATGAAAAAAGATATTCAGAAATTCTATGTTTAAATACTGAGAACTGGCTGATTTGATGTTAAGAGAGTACTACAGTTAGTACAGTAACTACAATTGAATATGAACACGAGTTCAAGACGCTTCTGTAGTTACAGTAGTAACCTCTTGAAAATGAACACGAGTTGTTCGAAACGCGAGGGAAAATTTCAACAAATTAAATTGTAGGACAAAGCCGACCTTTTTATTTATTTTTTCTTATTATATACTCCTACACAACAACACCATTTTTTTTTATTATATAATTTCTCGATTGAACTCCTGCGTTAAAAGTGCTTACGTGTGGATTCTGTTGGAAAAGAATTGTCCTATAGTCGATGTTCAAGAAAGAAAATGAAAATTACAGACATCATTTTTATTAGCAAATCTAAAAAGAAACAAATAAAAAAGGTTTTTTAATTTTGTCCGCTATCATGCACCTGACATTTTTAATTTTTTAAAAATAAATCGTAATTCGTAATCGGAGATCCCAAAACCCTGATTTGCCCAGTTTCATAAATATAAAATGAAATTTTTAATTTTCGGCCGCCATATTGGATCTGACATTTTTAATTTTTGAAAAATGACGTAATTTTTTAATTCGGTAATCTCAAAAACCCATGTATACAAAGTTTCATATGTATAAAACTTTTACGCGCTTGAATCGAAAACTACTATTTTCTAACATTTTTATATGCAAGTAAATATTAACTTTATCATAAACAAATATTGAATTACTGTATATCTTCAAACAACTTTAGCATGTAGACTTACATATAATATAAAGGTATAGATAAAGTACAAAAGTTCATTTCTTCAAGTGCAAACGCGAATTTTATCCTCATTATGACTGAGTATGCGACTGAATTGGTTGGGCAGAGATGATATATCACACAGAAGTGTGGTTTCTTCCACTCTCAGAGTCCCAAGAAGCAAGACAGCCAAATTCAATGGTGCCTTCTCGTTTGCAGTAGCCAAAATTTTTAATGCGCTTCCTCTCAATCTTAGAAAGTTCGTGTCTGCTCCGTTGCGTTTTATCGGCATGGTTAAAGAATATTATCGTTGTCGGTCATTCCCTATTAATGGCTCCTAAATATTAAAAACGTATTACAAATTTGCGATGACTAGAATAATCTGAATTTTAATTAATGTTTAATCTTCTTTGTGATTTTATTGTTTTGCAATTTTATGTGATACTTTTGCGATCTGACTACATAGTCCTCGTTCTTATTTTACTATTTTTTAACTATATTTTACTGCGACTCTTCTATATTTTTAATGTATGTTTTTGTATTTTTTTACTTTATCTTGATCGAATTCGCCATTTGTTTGTATCATTGTTTATGTTTCATAGCTTTAGCGGGTCAGTCTGTAAAACAGTAATATTTTGATGCTGTGACTCGCCCATTGGCATTATATGAATCTTTTTTGTTACTATATTTGTATCCTTGTGTATGGTATTGCCAATAAAGTCAATTATTATTATTATTATTATTATTATTATGACGAATAATTTTGTTCGTATCACGGATGTTTGATCGCCTGCGGGTGTAAAAGTTCATTTTATACTCTAGGTACGAAAATATCTATTTGATACTCTCGTATTTTTATACATAATGTAATAATAATGCAGAGCCACAAAAAATAAGGAAAATCATTGACAGTGAAGCTTATAGACTATAGGCCCCTGAAAATGAATCAATTGTTCAATTGAGCCCAACATGTCAGATTTTGAATACATCCTAACTGTAAAAAGGTTATTTCTTAATATTCCGATATTAAAAATCTGATAAGGTAGGTCTAAATGCACAACAGATTCGTTTTCAGTGCACAAACGTTAAATAACATTTTAGGTCTACAAAATATATATTCAGAAACTGAATTGTAATTTTTGAAGGTTTTCGTTGCGCTGAATCCAATTCTGGTCGTAGAATTGTTCTATCACGTCAAGATTTTGAGATACACTAACCTAAAAGTGTAAAAATAGTATATTTTTCCCACTTTCAGTAAAATTTGTTTCGCACAACAAAAATTTTTGTCTGTAATTTGGTAAAAAAACAGATTAAAGTGCAACTCATCAGTTTTAAAAAGTTTTTTCATTTATTCCGATGCGATTTTTTGTTATCGAGTTAAGCCGGTAAGAAAAATCCATCCGTTCTTCATTTTGAAAATCTTCAAGATTTGCAGAGAATTTGTCAAGGAATATGGTAAAATTTTGTTTAAGGTTGTAACTCGCGGTTTTGATCCCCAAAATAACATATAAAAATAGTTTTGTTCGTAAAAAAAATAGTTTTGTTTATTTTTTTTACAGTTTACTGTTTTTCTTTTTGAAAGTACATGTCCCGAGTTTTAAAATGAGTAGTGGTTCAAGTTTGTACGACAAAACCAACTAATAAGTTATGAATTTTTGAAACTGAAAGTTTTTTCTGATTTTGGGTCTTTTTGTAAATTTTTAAATGGTTGTAACTTTAAAAAAACAGATAACAAAATACAATATAAAAAATTGTTTGCTGTATTTACAGTGTCCAAAGAATATTCAAACTCTGGAATTCTATAAGTTCCCCGGTTGAAGTGAATTTCCGAAACTTTAGATTTGAAACTCTAAATCGTATAAAACACAAAGAACACCAAAAAATTCGAAAAATAGAGAATTTATAATGTACACGCGAACTGATTTGAAAACTCCCGTACACACTATTAAAAAAAAAAAAAATAGAAAAAATAAGGCTGAACATAATGTTAGAGTAACGCATTACTCTGTTCACAAATTGTACGGTGACCAACATGATGGAGAATCAATAAGAAAAATTTAGTATTTATTATATACGGTCGAAAAAATAAATCGTATCGATTTTACACGGAAAAATTAACGGCTACAATTTATGCCAGTCTAGATTTTGACCTTTGCAGACTTCTCGTTGGTCTTAAATGTGGTACTGAGTTTTAATGCACTAATAAAAGGTAGAGAAGTATAGTTTACAACAGTTTATTGGCGATCCTTGCGAGATTGTATCCAATACCGAAATAAATAACTTTTACAAACATCAGATGTCAAAAATTACTAAAATTTCAATTATAATATTAAAGTTTTCCGCAGATTGGATAAAAGGAGAGACACTATGTGCCTAAAATTTGGGTCTAGTCGAAATTTTATTTTATTATTAGAACTTAGTAGAGATTAATACTGCCTTCATTGCATTAGTCGGCACTAATCGATATGTACAGATTTAAAACGTAATAATTTAAAACGTATAATACATTCGTTGCGTATGGCGTTCTTCAGTCCTTCAGTTTCCCAATAACTCGAATGATTTGTTCGAGTACCTCATTGCGGGAAAAATCGAACGTCATCAGTGGATTCGTTGCAAACGTTTGAGAAATTTATGTACATAGTCTTCGCTCCAACACGTGACGAGTTTAAACGATGCTCCACTAACCGAGTGAAAATCCGCATATCAGAATATAGAAAATTGATAAAACGATCGTCGATGTCTGCATCTCCATCCTGAAACTTCCGCTGGATGCCAATGTTTGAGGTGCTGCTTTTCTCACAACTGAAACCAAAATAGAGCTTTTTAAATCGATTTGTAAAATATAGATTACCAATTTTTATGAGTACTAAAATCTACATAAACTGACATTTTTTGAACATTTAAACGAAATGACCAAATGAAACTAGCAATTCTATTATCATAATTTGGATGCCTTAAATGAGTCAAGTCAAGGATCGACATCTTTTAAAAATTGGCTTAAATTTAGCCAGTAAGTCAGGTTATGGTCTTAAAACAACTTCTTGATGTCTTGAAACTTAAAAGAGGACGTTACCATTTCACATTTTAAGACTGGAAGCCTACATCAAGGACTCTTCGCGATGAATCTGAAATAGGCTTTATTAACAGCCTAAAATCAAACGATCATGATGATTGGTTTAAGCTTTCTAGGTCAATTTTTCTCCATGCCTCAAGAAAAACGCAAATTAAATTGAAATTACTGTCTTGTTTGAGATAAACAAAAACTAAGGGTAACAACAAAAGCAATAATGACCTTACAAGACGAAAATGGTCCAGTAACAACCCGACAATGGTTTTGAGCAGATTTTTTAATACATCCAACCACACGAAAAGTTTTAATAATTTTTTTATGTGAAGTTGTGTCTCGTAGGACAATATTATAAAAATTAGGATGTTAGTATGCCGTTATCGTTTCGAATTAACCACTACATCAGTACACTAGAGAGCTCAACTTCTTTTTGTTACATTTTAAAATCAGCAATCTGTTGGTCCTAATTCAAAACTGATTTTTTGCAGTGAAAATTTGGTATACACTTCATGGACCCGTAACGACAGAGTGTTTTTAATTATTTAAGAACTCTATTAATATAATTTGTATGTCAGCTACATCTTTCACATCAATGTACTGAGTTAATGTTGCCAATTCATGTATCTATTAAAAAAGATACTCTTGAACTCGCACTTCATTTTTGTTATGATGAAAACTATTGATTATATGACTAAAACTATTCCAGATTAGTTACAATCACCTTAAAAAAGTGTTTTGCGTGCACAAACAATACGAACATTTTTTAGACCACCCTGACGATAAACTTTTTCAGAAAATAAAACCCGCAGAAGTGTGCTTACTTTCTAAAATGAAGTAAAAATAGTACAAAATTTATAACACGATTTTTAAACTTCCGGAATTTATATCATTTTATTGAATCCAAAATAGCTATTTTTTTCTAAAAATGATAATCCTGATATATTCTACTCTTAAACAAATTAAGTAAATTACTTCTAAGAAGTATATATGTGTTTCACAAAGACAATAGACATAAAATCTGTTTTTGAAAGAAAGCAAATAAATATTATGTTATATAAGTCCTTTTTTGGAAAGAAGTTAATGCTCTTTCCTTTTTAGTTGAAAGCATTTTTTTGTTTGAAATTTTTGATTTTTTGATAGGGGACTTAAAACCCTGTTTGTTTTTTATTTATTTTTGTTCGACCTCCCCATAATTTAGTATGGACGGACTCTAAAAACTAATCAGATCTAAGGATCTAAGTTATGGCAATGGTCATGGAATACTCAAAAAGTGTTTGAAACTAAAAAAAATGGGAAGTTCGGATATACTTACATTGCGAACACAAATTTTTTATTGCAATTTAAAATTGTTTGGAGTCTGAAATCTCGACATTTTATGAAAAACTGTAGGATAATTTTGTTTTGCCGAGGTGACGAAATTCAATACACCATTTATAGATTTGATCTGGGTCGAAGTAATTTCATCGGCGGAATAGTATCTATCACGACATGTGCATCGCTATATACGAACACAAATTGTTAAGGAACAAATTGTTTTGTATAATATACTTATGAGTAAGGATCATCAACGAATCAAATAAATGTATTTTTATGCCCTTAACAAAATCTAAATATTTGATGGATGTCTTTGACGAGCAAATCAGGATGGTTTTGTGATGCATACTTTTAATTTTTTTTTTCTTTTTTCGAATATCTAAAAATAATTCGACCTTTCCATCCTTCATCATACGAACTGAATTTTTTAGCAAAATTGACATTATTTCTAATCGAGTAGAGGAGTTTCTATCATCAGAAAAAAATGTCTGGAAAAATTAAAAGTGTTCTGCCCAAAAACATCTGGATTTGTTCGTTAAAGACGTCCATCAAATATTTAGTTATTTTCATCAATGAATGGTTAAAATATTACATTAGGAAATTGTTAAATGTTATCATTTATTTTGGTTATTGTTATTGAATGAAACGCGAATAAGTTTTGCTATATTATGTTTGTTATCGTAACATATTTATTATTTATTACTTCTACCCATACCATAGGTGACGATTTGTTGAATTTGGTAACTTCGGAGACAAAAAAATTACATTATAGTTTTTCATCAAATGTGGACGTTTCAAACCTCGTGAAGATTACAAAAAAAATGTAACAAAAAAGAATTTCTGTCTCGCGAGCAGATCCACGAAGTTACAAGTTGAACCTTTTTTTTTGACCTTAGCAAGACTTAGATCTGATTTAGATTGTGGAGTCAGATCATACATAATTTTAAAAAGTCGTAAAAATGGTCTTTAAAACATTTTTTTTTAAATAACAAAATTTTCTCTACAGATTGCATACCTCTCAATATTTCAATATATGACCTGAATATTCCAGTACGCGATTGGAAATCCATTTATATGCAATTTTTTTTAGAAATAAACAGTTTATTAAGTTCTGCAATACACGTGTATGCAGTAAACAAACATCAGCTTCTCAGTGAAAACCTTTTTAATATGTGAAACTTAACTCAAAGTCGTAAAATTTCATTTAATTATTTTTAATCAATTTTTCATGCCGTCCAGTTTTTTTGTTAAATTGTCTGATCATTCGATTCCCTGTAGTCTTTTACGTATAATTTCGTTGTAAAATTTCGGTGCTTTTGTGTTCGTCGTCTTTATTTAAATCGCACTTTATTTAAATCGAAAGGAATCGGCTGCCAGCGCGGCGCAGCTATAAAGAGACCGCCCTTGATGGAACAATTCTGTGGTATTTTAAATTCACAAAAAATGCAATTCAATTCTTTTTTGTTTCGTACACACATATCTAATCTACGTAAAAGACAAAGTAAAGAAAAATAATATTCATGGCTGTACAAACGTTGAAATTTAAAGCGATTTATTATTTGTTAAAAAAAGCTTGAGATTCAAAAATATTTGCATTGAAAAGCTGACATTTTATTTTATATCAGAATAGAAATGAGTTACGCTTCAATTTAACTTTCTTTCAAAGACTGACATGTTTTTCTTTATGAAACATATGGGGGATTCTAAAGAACTTTTAAATTCTGGTGTCGCTATTGTGTTTCTGTAAGTGAAGTAATTTTATCTTAGGTTAGAACAGTGCATAAAAACGTTTGCAAAACCAAAATTGTATAAGTATTTGGAAAGATGAAGAAAATATTTGAAAGAAATTGACAGGTGGCTAACTATTTTAGAATAAATGCTTTTATTCTCCTGGTTAGTGCAGTAACTAAAAACAAATGCCGTTGTATACAAAATATCGTAGAGCTATACCAAGGGTGTGTTAGGTGATCCA
This sequence comes from Trichopria drosophilae, assembly GCA_030407085.1. Lineage (NCBI taxonomy): Eukaryota > Metazoa > Arthropoda > Insecta > Hymenoptera > Diapriidae > Trichopria > Trichopria drosophilae. The sequence continues at coordinate 186,980,609 of CM059583.1, read as the reverse complement.
CATACTTGAAGGGACGTCATATTCTTGATTTTTTTATGAAGAATATTTGTCGATTTTCATATTTACAGCAAAAATATTGCATGATTAAAATTTTTATTTTCTTTTTTACTTTTTTAGATTACTTGTTTTTGTATTTAAAAAATTATTTTAAACGTGACCAGTGCGAAATTGGAAGCGCTTGGTGTATAAAAATTCTTCAAGATCTTCATCAATATATTTAACTATTCATCATCAAGTTTCAGTGCTAAAATAATTTATTAAAAATATAATATTGTTTATTAACTTATCGCTAAGGTATAATTTTTATTTTTATTTTGCACTTTGGGCCTATCTCTTTTTTCCTTTCTTTCTCTGTTGTTAATCTCTAGTTTTATCCCATCTTTTATTGATTTCTCACTCTTTGAGAACTTGAATAAATTCGAAATTCAAGAAAGAATATTGGTAAAGACAAACAAATCTACATTTTTGGTGGATTTTTGTATAATGTCTTTGTATGAAGACCCTATTAACCATTATGTACTTTTTCTAAACAATTACCTAAGAACTTCATAGACAGAATAAAACGTTTATTGTATTATTCTCATATGATGATATATTTAATCTTTTAAATAAATTTAGGAACCAATAGAAATTCTAAGGGCTATGCCTACCAAATCTTTGTTAAAAATTTGTTTTACATTCAGACAGACTCTTGGAGAGGGACCTGAGCGGTCCGAAACGTCGAGTCGAAGTTTTTAATCAGTTTTGAATTTTAAAATTTTTGTATATTTTTTATTTATTTATTTTTTATTATTTTTTTAATAAAGTGAGTTTTTAAAGTTTTAAAAAGATCGTTAAATTTGGTAGGCATAGCCCTCAGAATTTATATTTATTCAAGAATCAAGCCTATCTTAAAACACTATTTATATAAATTTAGGAACCTTTCTTGTATACTACATTTTTCCGTCTACTATTTTTCAGTCTTAAATAACAAAAATTACACGTCAGATTTTGTCATTATATACATAAGATTCCAACGGAATTTAATGAAAAAGAGATTCGGATGTGGCATTTCTCATTCGACACAAAATTCACAATCATAAATAAAGTACATCGACAATCGCTTAAACAGACCTACTTGAGAAAACGATTTATCGCTTATGAAATATCACCCTAAAATGGAAAACTAATGGAATAATTAATTTTACCTGTGACAACCTTGATGTCCGGAGTTATTTCCGTTTTCAACTCCTCTTCCTTTTCTTCCGTTGCTGAAAATGTACAAACTTATTGTATTCAAAATAATTAATGTTATAGTAATGTTATAATTAATGTAATAATAGGTACTATAAGCATTTAATATAATCAATGTGCTATTATATTGAAACTAGTAAAGCATAGAATTTGATTGTCATTTTACGTGCAATTGCATTGTTTAATATTTTACAGTAAATATTTGGCAATAAATATAACAAAAATAACTACATTATTAATAATAAAATATTCATGAAGTAATTCGAGTGCGAATACTTTATTAAATGTAATTTTGCGTAATCTGAAATATTGTTTCTAGAAAACTTTTTAGAAAATAACGATTTTTAAAATGGAATTTAAATGCTTCGTATGTATAATTTCAAAACAATTATTATTTTGTAGCATGAATTCAGGAATTATAAGCTGTAAAAAATAGTTAACCCATTAACGTTTGAAATTACATTTTTGTCTTCAATCATGTATCTTTCGTATCAAAATCAAAGTTAAAAAATTGATAAATACGGTATGTGTACTATTTTCGAGGTCGTTCTTAGAGATTCCAAGGTCAGAATTAAGTTTCATCCAACGGGAATTCCAATATGGCGTCACATTTGAAGAAAATCGGCATAAAAATTATAAATATTTAGTCTTCTGAATTTTTCCGATCTATTATATTGAAATTCTATTGAAACTATGGACAAAGAAGGATAAAATATTTGAATTTTAAGAAAAAAATTTACTTGTATATTTTACTTCAAAGCAACGACCTTAAAATACTGAGTTCTTTTTGAACATTTTCTACATACTGCAACTAAAAAATTATGAGTTGTTTCAAAAAACTTACTGTTTTTGTCATTTCAGGCAATATCAATAGAATGGGCATACCCAAAGAATGATCAGATGCAATATTTATTATATTTTTCCTAAGTTTTTATTAAATTGTACTTCACCGAACCGGCAAATAACCGGCAATGCTGAAAGTTCAGTTACAATTTTTGCATTTTTGGATGATATGAGTTAACCCTTTTCGTTCGAACAGTCCAGAATTTGGATAGAACTTTCAACGCAGTAATTTTTGTTCCACATGGCGCGGTTAGAAAACATTGAACTAAGTCAAAATCGATAGATTTACAAATAATTGAATACAAAATAATTATTATCATTTGTGAATACCTAATCTCATTATTATTCATTCATAACCTCAAATTAGTTATCTACAATGGACTTTTACCTTATTTTTTCTAATTTTCACTCAATTTCGACGTTTCCGTATTACTTACGTGTGAAATTGAAAATGACCAGATACGATTGTCACTTTTCAATAATCGGTTTATAACCTAAAAATTGAGTACAGGACGACAATTATCTGCGCATTCCAACATGGTACTATGACGTTCGTAGGCTTAATAAAAGCGAATATCTGAATAAAGTTGGCTGTAAGTTATACCACAGATTATATACAAAGAAAGTCTAAAAAACATTTTGAGACTCACATTTTCAAAAAAATGAAGAGTCGAAACGATATTGTTCTAGTGACAAGTGTGAAAGTCGAACATCTTATTGTTCAGAATGTAATAAAAATGTTTGCATGATACGCTTCAAATCGTTTCATAAAGTTACATAAATTTACCATATATTACTATTAACTTGATACACCGTTACCATTTCTTGAAAAAAATTCAATATCAAAAATGTTATCAAAATGAAAGAATTAAAAAAATCGTTAAAGAATGAAAAAAATTCAAACAAATTTAAAAAATACTAAAAAATAGGGGAAAAAATGACTCTCCGAATGGCGTTTACTTCCCGTGGTAAGAGTCGGATAATGGCAAATTTTTTATTGACGACTAAACAACGTAATGTAAAACGTTGTGAATTAGTGTGTGTAGGTAATGTAGTATTATATTTATAATCAGGAATAAACAACTTTGAAATTAGACATTGGAGGATCGATGTATTTACTCCGATATTCACGTTTATTAAATCTACAATATACCACTGTCATAGTACCAGGTAGAAATGCGCACAAGATGTGCAGCACTCCATTTTTAGGTTATAAACCAATCACTGATAGGTCACAATCGTATATAGTAATTTTAAATTTCACACGTACGTAATGATAGGGAAAAGTAAAAAATTGAGTGAAAATCAAACGAAAAATCGATAGGAATATACTGGATATTTTTTTTCCATTGTTACATAATTAATTCTCTTTTTATTGTTAATTTGAAAATTCAAACTTTCGTTTCGTAATCTTGTAAAGGCTAAACACTGATAAATATTTACTTTGTAGTTAGTCTGTCCTATATCATCGGACAATATGCACGCTACATATTATACTTTTTCTATTTTTAATACATTTATTAAACGATTTTATTCGTGGAGTTATTGGTGTTTCGAATTTTCCAACAAAAACAAAATTGTATGGGATTCAAATAGAAACCTAGCTAGAAATTTAAGGTAAGAATATAATTATTATCTAATTAATTCTTAAATACTAGAAATTATCAGTGTTTCACCTCGGTAATTTATTTTTTTGAATGTAATCCATGTCATTTTCATACAGCCTTGAATTGTAACTCATTTTTTCATTTGCTTTTGAATATTATATTGTTATATTTTTATATTACTTTTCAGAACAAATTTTCTGAAGAGGATCATGAATTCATGACCAAAACGTTAAAATTTTTTTATGATTATTTTACTTCCATTATCCGATATACCAAGAAAACTTTCTCCAACAAATGTATTGGGAATATACTACGGATTAGGAAATTACTTGAAGTTTTTTGTCTTCAACTTTTTTAAAAATCGATAAAAACCCATTGTATGTAACTAATTTGAGGTTGTGAATGAATCATGATGAGATTACGTATTCACAAATGATAATAATTACTTTTTCATCCCAATTCTCCATGATTTCAATCGTTACACTTTCAAAAATGACAACTTGCAGACGCCATATTGAAGCCGCCATTTTTTTTTGTTTTGAAGTTTGACGATACAAGAAAGGGCTGAGCAAAAATACACGATTAGTATGTTTTGTAATGGTAAGCATTGCCCTTTTCAATGCCAAAAAAAGCGATTCTTGCGAAGAAACATCGAAAAAACCAGTATTTTTTTCAACAAAATGATCATAACATTTGTTTTTGAAGCCGGCTAATTCTGACTACGGCATTTGAAAGAGGAGGTCCAAATCTATCGATTTTTACTAATTTAAATTTTTTCCAACGCTGTTTGGAACAAAAGATACAGCGTTGAAAGTTGTGTCCAAATTCCAAACTTTTGGGACGAAAAGGGTTAAAAGAGGATGCCCACGGGTATAGGTAATGTAATTCCCCTAGATGCAACCTTCGAAACTGCCCAATTCAATTATTTTATCAGGCCGGGAAGTTTAAAAAATCATTGTTGAAGTCGCGGGATTTCACAAATGAAAATGCAGTAATTTAAGTAGTAACAGTCCCCATCATTTCTAGTTTCTAACGGATTCGCTGTTACTACTTACATTACTGCATTTTCCTATGTAAAATCCGCGATTTTAACACCGATTTTTTAAACTTTTCCACGACATAAAACAATCGAATTTGGTCTGAGGTGTTACGTCCTTTTTTTGGTAATGTATATGTCATCGATTTTGCAGGACTTTTTCCATATCTCGTTGGGAACGTTTTAAAGTACGTTGGAAGTAGGTGACGATATTAATGCTAGTAGTACCAATATAGGGATGCTGGAGATAGAAGGAAAGCTCATTAAATATTACTCACGTGCGCATTCCGTGGCGAACCGCAGAACTTTGGATGGTCTGCTCCATCCGAAACGATTTCTGGATAGTATTAGAGCCTCGTAGTGGGTTGCTTCTTCCAGCCCCGTCAAATTGAAAGACCGCGCGTGCACCGGACCAATAGCATCGCTTCCGCTAGGTATAAGCAATTTACGCCAGTCTTCCTGAGCACCCTTCTGCCCTCCGGAAATGAGTTATATCAATTGGATACCATTGTTCTCCGTCTAGCTACCCGATGTTGCAGGCTATACTTAGCTCGAATCGCTCATGCATCGCGACACAATGCCCTCCCGCTTCGATTCGCGATATTCTACTTCTTCGCACCGATCAATATCGCTAACAATCAACGAGTTTGATACATGCCTTCTTTAACAAGCACTAAATTGGGTACAATAGTTTTTACGGACCATATTTTCGGGTCATAAAAATGGGTGGGTGTGAAAAACCTACAAACCAAAAAGCTAACAAGTCAAAAAAACCGACATTCAAAAAAAACTAATAGCATAAAAATTAACTAATTAACCCCTTAACTGATGATGACGTCTATAGACGTCAAAATAAATGTGATATAACTGATGATGACGTCTATAGACGTCATATCAATATCTTTGAAACGATTCAACCAATCGTCTTGAAATTTGAAACTGAAGGGTCTTTGGGGTCGCTGAATTCAAATTTGAGGTAGAAATTTCAAAATTCAAAAAGGCCGATTGAATATGGCGATCGAAAAAGCATAAAAGTTTTTCATTTTCCACAATGTTTACTACTTATAGTTTTTTGGGGTCACTGATCTGTCATCGGTCGCTCAAAATTCAAAATGGTTGACCAAATATAGTGTGAAAAAATTTAAATAATTTAAAGTACTGTATATTGCCTAATCCCATGTCAAATTTGCTAAATTCAATATGGTAGATCCAAGATAGCAGACCGTATCTGGAAAATACTTTTGCCATAGGTTTGCGAGACTGCAGAATTGCACTAGTGATCTAATAGTGCACGAAATTACTATTAGTGAACACTACTAGTGCTGATCATTTGTGCGCACTAGCAGTTTTTTTTTACGAGAGGAACGGGCAACTGAGCATATTTTTGCGCAGCTATGCCATTCTCTCTTTCTTCTGCTCAACGAAGATTTTACACCCCAAAAACTCCCGAGTAACAAATTTCTGTTACATGAAGTATCTTTTTGCATTTTGGACCGCCATCTTGTATCCGCCATTTTGAATTTTGAAATTCTGACATCAGATTTGTAATCAGCAACCCTCAAAACCCCCTAATTAACATTGTCATTGAAATTGGACGAAAACTGACTCGTACCAGTTTTGGCACTTTTTATTTAAAAATACCTACCAATTAAGGGGGTTAAGTTACCCAAAACAGTTTTTTTGATATGTGGGTTTTTTGGTATGCACCCCATAAAATTAATGAATATCTTCAAACATTCCACCTCCAGCTCGTTATAAAGCGTTTTCTTCACTATTATTAATAACTACAAATACCATGCCAGCATTATCAAGGGGTCTAACCAGGTAAGGAGGAAGAATACTATTTTTGGACATATTTGTGACCCAATAGTAGATTAAGCAGTAAAATAGGTATTCTCCCTTGTTGCACATACTATTTTCTTTTACGAGGGCGTGCTATTTTGCGCTCAGAATGCGAGAAACTTACTTTACTCCCTTGGGAGAGAATGTGCTATTTTGCTCCCTAAATTGCGCACAGAATGTGAGAAAAAGATTTTCAAAATTACAGCTCCCCTCTTCGTTCCCCTGATTTTTAAAAATTTCATTAAATTTTAAATTATAAACAGCTATTTAAAAATCTGCCAAAATTTAAAAAAAACTCAGCAAAATGGAAGAAAATATTTTTTAATTACTATTTTATACCGAATTCCATTTTTATCGTCGAATTTTTGATAGACGAGATCGTTTTATTAAATCGATACTTTTCTTTTACTTTGGACAGATTTAGGATTGGACAGGCTATTTCATTTCCAATTATCTCGGAATCAAAAAAATAAAAGACCCACAATGCTATCTACAACACATTGAAAATAACTAAAAACTGTAATTTTTCATATCTCTAATTTCTGTTTATTTTGAATATTTTAGGTTAGGAAGTGAAGTTACTGACTGTCAATGTGTGCTTCAGCTAAGTCCAGACTCTATACAATATCTAATTTTTTGGTACTACATTTTAGTCGCATGGTAAGCTAGTTTTAAGACCTTGAAGAAGTCTACTTTTAAGTTCAACAAGGCTTCTTTTTGTTACATCTTAATCCTTAAACGGTACACATGTTTTCGATGGCCCCTATAAACAATGAAACACTATAAAGAACAAGGGTCAACTCGGGTTCATTCGGACCCATGTACCGTTTAAGAATTAAAATTAGCTAACTATTGGTCATAATTCAAGACTTATTATTTTCAGTGTATTGGGTGAATCTACTCCGTCTACAGTTTGTTTTTAGACGAGCAAAATTTTTGTATATCTTGGGTACAAAATTTCTCTAACTCCAGTAAAGTTACATCTGTAACGGATTTTTGGTACCCAAAGCATGCGAAAATTTCCTTATAGATCCTCAAACAGTTTGGGTCCAAAAAAAACTGTAGATGAAGTAGATCCGCCATATATCTGTTACCTTTTTACAGTAACAAATAATAATTAACAAGAATTTAATGTTTATAATTCGTCATTTTTTCGTGCCAATACTACCAGATTGAAAATAGTATATTATGTAACAAGGGCGCAATTACCGATAGTCGACGAGTGCGAAGCTTGTCGTGTGAATGAAGCGAGGGTGACAAACACATTCGTCGTAGATTTATATTTCGCTCATGTTCCATACGATATTTTTTAATACGACGGGTGTGGGGCTCTATACTTTGCGCCCAAATATTTCACTACAGGGCGCAAAATCGAGTTCTACTCCCGGAGTGTTAAAAATATTTACATCTCAAAAATACATGCTTCATTCTCATGCCTTACAATATAATGAAAATTATTCATGCATCTACTTGAATCAGGTGTATACTTGTAACTTTATTTGTAAGTTTATATATAACTTGTAATGTTTTGCATAACATGCAATTTTATTCTGATATGACTAATCCAGTACAGCGAACAGAAACGTTAATAATATTATTTCCGCATTAAGTATGGATATACGTTTCAAGAATAATCTCGGTAATTAAATACTGCACATAATGTTCTGAAAATATATCAGTGTTAAATTGTAAATAAGGTTGCTCGATATACAATGAAAATGAGATTCTATTATCTTATTGCTACATAAATCAATGTCTACTTATGTACATTTTGAAAAATACGAGTTGGAAGGAAACATATCTATTCCGTTTTCAGATGCATCTCTTATCTAGCATGGAGCACGTGACTCGAAAGTAGAATTCGCGTGCGTGTAATTATACGTGCCCGTTTGTGTAACACGGCGTATAATCCGCACTTCCTCGAATAAGTCAAGATGATTGTAATATAAAGATAATTTTAAATTACGGGCTGCGTTTGACATGCTACAATTACCATGTAGTCGTCGAAAAACTTATTTTAATTTTTGAGTAGGTCACATTAACTGACGACAATTATTACTAATTTCATAAAATAGAAAATGGAATATTATTTCAATTAAGGGCGGCTAAATGAGGAATCGTTACTGTAATCAAATCTACTTTTACAGACGTCCTATTTTCATTAAAAAGCATATGCTCTGAGGTGAATTATTATTTTAGGACACTGTAACAGTGACGAACTATGTAAAAAATGTAAATACGACAGGTATCCTGCAACAAAGGCAAAGAACTTCCAGTAAATGCTGGATTCGGGTAATTAACTCTCCTAGGCAAAAGAAAGTAGATTAGAAATACATTTTTTGTCGCAGTAGGCCGCAAAATGCGATTTTGCGCCCGCATTGTAACCATAGAGATGTATGGTCGAGGTCAACGGGAGCTCATTGCATTTTGTGACCTGCTGCGACAAAAAATGTTGTTCGCCCCTCGGGCGCCACACTTCTCACTCACTGCGCCCTAGGGACGAAAAATACTATTGCATGCTTTCAAATTAAAGCAGTTGGTAATACAGGGAAGTATTTCTCGTATGCAATCGCTTGGTACAGCGATAGGATATACTCACTATAGGATAACATCTCTAAGACGCAAGCTATTTTGATTAGTAATTCATATTATATTAATTTACTAGGGTTAACTAATTTTCCACTTATCAAAGTGCTGAACAATATCTTAGGTTAATCAGTTCATAATCTTGTACTAGTCTTTTACAATACTTTATCCTGGAAACATCATATCATCATCACTTCTAATCGAGTCTGTGCAACATTGCTTCAACTTTGTAAGAATATAAGCTCTTGCCTATTGAAGTACGTAAAAAATTGATTATTTCTCTCATCTTTCCATGTATCGACTACTGCTGTGCTGTCACAACGATCTAGATGTGACGTTAAGGTTAAAGGTAGAAATGATGCTAAACTATGGCATAAAAAACTGCCATTCTATTCCCAGCTTTCAAAACTAATTTTTTTATTTCCTCCGTGACAGTGAAATCGCAGGAAGAAAGAATTTTTTCTGATTTCCGCTTGTCTTTACTTCTATTACGTAGACTACACAATTGGTTTATTTATTTGGGTGTTAAAAACAATATTTTGATAAATACTACAATCTGCAGGCTATGTCACACTCTTCCCCACAATTCTGTGTCACAATGAACCCCACATCATCATTTTTAGAATTTTCATTAAATTTTAAGAACTTTAATATGTTTAGGTTAATTTTTTAATTCGATTATTATCTTTGATTACTCTATTATTCAGTTGATGCCTTATTAAAAACACAGAAGAAATATATGTACATTTATGACAAAAGGAACCTTTATGACATGGTTACTTGAGATACCTCGAAACTCATATTTATCTATTTCTCACTACCACCCTTACTCATCCCGTTATTTTTACGTTTCTTCGATTCGCAGTGATAACCTCACTATTATACAAAAATATTGGATTTTTTCGGTGCACAGGTTTCGACAAATCTTTAGTGGTATAGTGTGCCCCGCGTCACAGTCTACCCCACTCTCCCCTATTCAGAAAGGTTAAATTTAAAAAAAGAGAAATTATCCAAGTATCGAGGATTAATTATATTCTTGGATTATAGTTTCTGGAATGTTTCATCTTTTTTATAGATTTACAATTAAGATTTTGAAAGTTCGCTTTGACAATCAAAAAGCCTTGTTTGAGACAGGAGACAAAAATTCTTTAGGAAAATATGGCAATACAGTAGACAAGCTAAAGCTAAGGGATAAAGAACGAGAAAGTAAGACTGCTCCTTGTAGTTTTGAAAATCTTGACGTGTTAGCTGAATGTTTAAAACTTAATTGCGATTTACTTTGCTGTATTAAAACAATTTCAACCGCAATTTGTGTGCAACTTCCTTTTGATCCAGTTGATGGTGAGTAATTTTGCATTTCTACTTCTGAACTTTATGTTCTCACCACAATTGGTACGCTTTAGGTATTCAAGTGTAAAAAATCTTATTAAATGACATGGGTAACCCCACAGATATATTTTTCGATATACTCCAATATGGCGGCGCTATAAAATGAAATATCGTTAAAAAATATCCATTTTCTAGTTTCTTTTTCATAATATCAAAGACTTCACAATATTACAAGATTGCGGATTGCCAATCTGTTATCAGATTTTGAAAATTCAAAATTGCTATGTCTGTGGTGTTAATTTTCATGAGTTTCCACACAACTAAGCCGATTTCATCAATAACTTTGAATTTATGTCAGAAGACTTTAATCTTAAAATTTAAAAGTTCCATAACAGAGTTAATATTGTTGATGTTACGATAAAAACCATGTTTATTCATGAAAAAGTAACGACAAATGAACGCAAATAACTATTTTTTTTCTGAAAATTATAGAAACGATCTGCAGCTTTACTAATATTGAACAATTTCTTATATGTTTTCGTGTGGAAATACAAAACCAGCGATGGCGTCTTCTCACAAGTTTTAGATTTCAATAGGTACGGGAAAATAGAAGACATATTTTCGTCGACAGAAGTATAAAATGTCACCGAGATAAGAGAAAGTCGAAGGAAGTAGAATACAATTCAATTTGATCGGGGCCAATCGTAACATCTGTTACGACTCGTTCCTATCGAATTTCACAGCGTCTCCTGTCCGGTCGACCGCAGCCAGTCTTAAGATTTGCCTTGTTGGAGGACGCACTCGGATATGACCGTTCTACCCACTTATCAGATTCCTCGTGCTTCTCGTGCCGGAGGCTGAATTTGCCAATTTAACTGGCGCATATCGGATTTCCCACAACGTGTTCGAAAATTATGACAAAACAATGACGAGAGACAAACAACCACGGATCTTGTTTTGAAATTCATGTTTAGGAACATCACGTGCTATATTCTTAAACACAAATCAAATTCCATGATGCTGGTAAAGGTTATGTTTACTTGGAACTATAAGATCGCATAGACTCTGCCCTTGTCAGACTTGATGTCGAATGGCAGGTGTGAACGATCTGTCGGATGAAATTAAATATGTTTGGGTGTGTATGAGTCGGAAATTATTCGCAAACTTTCATCTTTGAATATAAGATGATTTGGTAATATTTTATAGAAACTACATTATACACAGAAAAATCTTAAAATTGTTACATCTTAAATTCATGACTAGGTGAAGCTTAATTTAAGCCCGAAATTGCGTTAATTTTTTTAAATTCAGTCAGTGTTTTGGCTTAAAGTCTTAGATTCAGTGAACAAAACTGACTTTTAGACCATATTTTGGCTTAAAATAAGATTTATCAAGCTTATTGTATCTAAGTTAGTCGAATCTTATTTCAAACCAAAATATCGGCTGAAAGTCAGTTTCGTTGTCAGAAAGTAAGACTTTAAGCCTAAATATTGACTGAATTTAAGAAAATTAACGCAATTTTAGGCTGAAATTAAGCCTCACCTAATGATGAATTTAATATGTAACAATTTTAAGACTTTTTTTTTTGTGTAGCAGTCAGTACACAGAAAAAAATGTCTTACAACGAGGACCGACTTTTAAAAACTGGCTTAACCTTAAATTTAACCATTAAGTCAGAATATGGGCTTAAAACAAATTCTTGCTGTCTTGAATATTAAAAGAAGAAGTTACCGTTACTCATTTTTAGATTGGAAGGCGGACAACAAGTACTGTTCGCGATTGATCCGAAGTAGGTTTTATTAACAGCTTAAAATGAGTCATGATAGTTGTTTTAAGCTTTCTAGATCAATCGTAGCCTGAAATTGGTTTTGAATCGAAAATTTCGAATGATTATATTAGTTACTGCCAATTTTTGCGAGCGGTTGATGACACTTACAGTACTGCCTTGAATGTATTGAATTCCGATTTTTTTTTATTATGCACATGTTGAAGGTATTCGGTCTAAGCCATAAGGTTTTAGAAATTCGTTGAATCTATTACTTCCAAGACTAGATATTGTTATTACCTTAGAAGTATATCTGTAAGATTTTATAATTTTTGACCTGCCAATTAATAAATTATGTGTTTTTAAATAATAAGTCACCTTTAGATTTGGTTACATGTCTAATCAACACAAAACAAACTCAACATTTGAAAAATCAATAATTTCAACTCAACATTTGGCTAAATCAACAAATAATATAAATAATATAAAAAATTAAATTGTCAAACATTACGTTACAACAAGAATAAATATAAATTACAACAATTATTAAAATGTCATGTGCATTCAACACAATTATGTTACATTAACACATACCATTCAACAGTATATCTGTCATCATCTAATCTAACCTAACCTAACTTAACCGAACCGAAATACTAATTTAATGGAATATCTCCGTGGATAAGCGCACAGTATTCATGAAGTTCTTTAATACATTTGTATTATTGACAATTATTAACCTAGATTTAAGATTTAATTTATGATACGATTAATGCTATTACACTTGATTTTCAGAATACAATATAATTCAATAAACTAAAAATAATGTTGAATTTCTTAAATGTTGAAATTGTAGATGTTGAGTTTCCTACATGTTGAGTTTGTCTAATGTTGAGTTTGCAAATATCGAGTGTGAATGTTGAAATTGTAAATGACAACATTTCACAATGTTAATTAGACCTGTTACTTTAATTTAGTTGTCTTTCAAAGGCTGTTGTTATTTTTTCTCTACGCAATACATAAACTTGTAAAAAGATCTCTAGAAGCTTTCTACTGTTAGACACACCGTGGTCCGAGAGCGCGTTAGTGAGTGAGGAATTAACACTATAACAAAATTAAGGGGCAACATTTGAGAGGAATGTCGTATTTATTTACATGGATGTAAGGTATAGTTATTAAATATAAGTATGACAATGTAAATTTCCCATTCGATGCGTGAACAGTAATATTTATTCAGAGTTTTATCTGTGCATTTTACAAATGTTTCAGTTGAATGAGAAATTAGCACTTGAACAATATTTTTAAATTGAATAGTTTTCAGTGATATAATAGAAACGATTAAGTTTTACAATTTCCATGCTGAATAATGTCCTGAACGAGCGTTAGCGAGTGGAAATATAAAGCTAGTTAGTATAATTTCACTAATTAATTTCAAGAGAGTAAATTAAATGTAACTAAATATAATTGCTCGTATTTCCAAACCTCCATAAATGTAATTAAATCCTTTTTCATAATAAATATGATAATTATTAATTCTATATCAAGAAATGAAACGGGCAATTGTAAACAATAAATGGTTGCGAATCGTTCCAATAATTAATACTTTATTCATGTTCAATTACTACTTTTCTACTATTTCATAATTTTCTAATTCACAATGCATATTTATTAATGATTTTCAGTAGATCCCAAAATTAACCTATAAATTCATAACATATTAAAGCAGGGATCCGTAACGTTATCACGCTTATACATTGTCAGCATAGGATAACGAAACGAAATACTTCGTTTCCTTTTCGGTATCCCATGTATTTTTGGTATAGTTTTAATTTCATTACTTTCGTTACGGGTCCCTGTTTTAAAGTAAAACGAAAATAATCTCGTCTTACAAAAAATGTCATACCTAATGGAAATTCGGAAATATTCATTCGGAAGCATACTAACTGTCTTTGAGATAATTTGTATGCTGAATGAAAACACTGTACCACAATATAGGATTGCATTAGATCTGCGGGAGCAATGTTTGTCAAGACAGTGTAGTTTGAATATTACTGGTAAGTATACTTCTGCAACAATTAATGAGTGGTAGTAGCTCCAATCACTACATTCTATTTACAGTTTTTATTGTATGGATAAACTTTTTGTAATTATTATAATATCGATGTTTCTAAATATTTCTTATTATGTAACGAACTCCATTTATTTTATAACGCAATTTAACGCATTTATACTATAGCAACAAAAGTTGTCATGAAAACGAAAGAGTAGTTAAAAAAATGAATTAGTAAATCTATGACAAGTTTATAGGGTATTAGGTTAGGAATAATCGTTTTTTCAATATAACGGTTTTGTTTTTCCTTGATAGGGTGATATTTCACTAGGCATAGAAGTGGAGTTCACATATTCATTTTAGATAAAGTCGAACTTGACTCAAAATTCACTTTAACCCTTCGAAGCATACATTTTTATTTGCACGGAAAATAGCTGAAACTTGTTAATCGGAGGTTTTCGGGGTCGCTGATCACGAATCTGGCCTTATATTTTCAAAATTCAAGATGGCGGATCCCAGATGAACAACAAAAATTAAAAAAATCTGTTTGATCTTGACGAAAATGGGGACTCGGGTTTTTTTGAGGTTGCTGATTACGAATATGGTCTCAGATTTTCAAAACTCAAGATGGCGGATCCAAGATGGCCGACTGAAATTTATTTCATCGAGATGAAACTGGGTACTCGAGAGTTTTCGGGATCGTACATTACGAATCTAATCTTAGATTTTCAAAATTCAAAATGTCGGATTGAATATGACAGCCAAAATGAAAACAGTTTTCGAGGTCGTAAAAGACGAATTATGAAATTTCAGCATTCGTGACCGCTTGCTTGTTGAATCTGCTAAATTTAATCTTGAAAATGTAACATTATTCAGTATTCAATTTGATTTCGGTCAAACAACTTTTTACATTTTGGACAGTCATGTTGAATTCGCTCGAAAACCCCCGAGTACCCAGTCACCTCGATCAAATAAATTTTTACAATTTGGTCGGCCATATTGGATCCGCTATTTTGAATTGTGAAAATCTATGGCAAGATTCGTAACCGGGAACCTCAAAAATCCCTGAGTACCGAGTTTCACCTCGATCAAGTAAGTTTTTACATTACGGTCGGCGATCTTGGACCCGCTATTTTTAATTTTGAAAATCTGATGCCAGATTCGTAATCAGCGACCCCGAAAACCTCCGAATACCCAGTTTCGTCTTATTTCAACGACGGTTTCTTTTCAGCATACATTATTTGTAAAAAAATACGTCAATTTTATATCGTTCACCATTGTAAACAATTTAACACAATAAGTCATAATAAATATTAATTTTGATACATTTAAAAACATGTTATCGAGGTACGGAAGAAAAAAATTTGCACTAAAATTCAATTTATATATTTATTAATATCGATATTTATAGAATGTAGAGTTAAACAGCCTATCAATCTTGACAAGCCCTCAAAATTCCACAAGTGTGCTTCAAGAAATTGATACAGAATCTTGTGTTACGCACGTAACATTTTTTTAATAAATTCATAATTTTCATTGAATACAGTGCTGTAACTGAAGTTTTTTGTTGAAGCACACCGTCCATCTTTTCAGGGTACATTGCTGATATACGTAACTAAAAATCATAGATAATTTGCTGAAAACGAGCGCGCGCACTTCTTAGAGCTGCTAGTTTAGGTCGTGACATTTAAATTGTAAAACAGAATGCGAGAGTTACGAATGTTTTTTACTCCTAATTGGGATGAAACACATATAATGATATTGATGAAATTATCATTATTTAGGGTTTTCTGAACACAAAACAATTTTCATTTATTAATTTAACAGCTGCGCCAAGGTACAGTAACTGTATAAGGAGAAATAAATTCATAATTGGTTACATGAAGAATACGAGAGTATTGTCGAAGGTTTGTGATTGAATATTATATTTTGTCACTTTATATATTGGCATGTAATATTCTGGTCTTACTTCAGAGGTTTTTGAAGCCTTTTTTTATGCTCTATGATGAGTATTTTATGGATTTAATTTATAAAAAACACGAAACTACAAGGAAAATACAGTTTTCCAGAAATGCCCATATGGGTGATTCTCTCCAAACTGTTACTTTTCATGTCCTCCCGTGATTTTAACTGTATAATGACAAATAATCTCTAACTATTGAATGTAGGCATTAAAAACGTTATTGTTTTAACAGTTCAGAATGTTATATACGATTTATTATTAATACTATTAATCCAGGGTCAGGTAAATCAGTCGAAATGTCAGTACCGTGGCATATCCCCTTCTAGGTTTTTCCAATGTCCGACTTTCAACTGAATATTCTTTATGAGATAACGAAATAGTCAATGCGTGTACACATAGTACATACAAATAGCTACAAATAAATGTTAGCATTTCAACAGATAAAAGTAATTTTATAATAGTAAATCTTACTCAAACTCTATCCCCGCGTTTTGGTTAAATTTTCATTGCGGCACTTTTGAGCTTTTATATTAACTGAGAATGGGGTTGCTGAATTCTACGCTGCGTAATTTCATAAAATATGTGTAGTTAAATATTTTCATTGTTAAAAACATGCAGTTTTGCATTATGTAAACTTTTAATTGGGCAATGAAGTAATCAAAAATTGGCGAGGAACAACAATGCATCAGTACCGTGGTATACGTTATTTTAACTATAGAAATTATTTTATAAAATGAGACGATGCGTATTTATACAGTAGCTGTTAACCCAATGTTAAGTTTATGCTGAAAAATTTATAGATATAAACTCCACTTAACAATATCGATTCAAACATGAAATGTCAGTACCGTGACCGTCAGTACCGTGGCAAATATTCATATTAATCGTTTTATTGACTAATATTGATTTTGGACGCTGATAAAAAGATTTATTTGTCGTAAATAAGGCTAATTTAAATACGCTGGAAGAAACCATTTGTTAACAGTAAACAACTTTAGTTAACCCATTAACGCTCAGACGGACGAATTGTCAGCATTAGTTTGAACATCGATAATTTGTATATAAATGCCTTTAGAAAAATATGAGCTCTACTGTTTCTAATGTAAAATTGTATGCTCTTTCAGAATCTTTCAATAGAATTTCGCGAAAACGAACCGCAAAAAAGTTATACACGTTTTTCTGTTAAAAAACATGTTTTTTTACGTTTTGTTTTTCACAAAAACATCACTTTCACCTCTAAATGGCGTTGGGAACATATCTAAGTTGAAAATATCGCGTCCATGGACCCCCAGGATTAAAATGTACCATATCTGAATTCATAATTCAAGATGGCAGTTTTCAAAATGGCTCCTAGAAGCTCAAAATTCTTTTTAAAACTTAACCATTTTTTTCTTAAAAACTATAGACTTTAGAGAAAATTTTCTAAGAACAACAATGCTTTGAAATGATTCAAAGAATACTCTCAAATTTTATCAGCATGCAATAATGCACTACTTGATTTTTCAAAAATTTTAAAAATCGAAATTTTGAAAAAAATTATTTTAAAAATTTGAGTAGGTTCTTTAAATAGTTCTAAAATATTTTTATTCTAAGAAAATTTTCTCTAATGCCTATAGTTTCCAAGAAAATAAATTATTGGTCTTGAAATATAGAAAAGTTTAATAATTTATTTTCAAGAAAACTATAGGCTTTACAGAAAATTTCCTTAGAACAAAAATATCTTAGAATTATTTAAAGAAGCTACTCAAATTTTTTTGCAGATATTTTAAATGAATTTTTTCAAAATTTCGATTTTTCGAATTTTTGAAAAATCAAGTCGTGTATTATTGCATGCTGATAAAATTTGAGAACTTATTCTTGGACTTATTCCAAAGCATTGTTGTTCTTAGAAAATTTTCTCTAAAGTGTATAGTTTTTAAGAAAAAAAATGGTTAAGTTTTAAAAAGAATTTTGAGCTTCTAGGCGCCATTTCGAAAACTTCCATGTTAAATTGTGAATTCTGTTATGGTACATTTTAATCCTGGAGGTCCATGGACGTGATATATTCAACTTAGATATGTTTCCCAACACAATTTCGAGGTGAAAGTGATGTTATACTGAAAAACAAAATGTAAAAAACAATGTTTTTTAACAGAAAAACGTGCATAGCTTTTTTACGGTTCATTTTATCGAGATTTTATTGAAATATTCCGAAAGGGCATACAATTTTACGTTGGAAACACTGGAGTTCAAATGTCTCTAAAGGCATTTATATACAAATTATCGATGTTCAAACTGATACTTAAAATCCGTCCGTCTGAGCGTTAATGGGTTAATAGTTAAAATACGTATATAAAAAATATGTATTTTAACTATTAACTAAAGTTGTTTACCGTTAACTAATGGTTTCTTCCAGCGTATTTAAATAAGCCTTCTTCACGACAAATAAATCTTTTTATCAGGGGACGTATCAGAAATAGCTCAACGTCATCGCCGAGTTACTCAGTAAGTAAATTTATACATTTTTTTTTATAATTAACGCTAAATGAAGTTGGTTATTTAAGCTGCATGATCACATGTATTAAACATTAAATAATTAGTTAAACATTATTTAACTACTTTTCCCAGTCATTATGAAAATTACAGCACGAATAAATACAATATTATTATATTTTTCGCTAATATGTTATTATCATGGCATACAGTTTTCCATTTTATTAACATAACTTTTTATATTACTACTATAACATTTTATTAACTAATTAAGTATTTAATTTCTAGTAATGCTGCATTCGGCATATTTTCTATTGAGTATAAGGAATATAAAAATCCCCATAGCAGTCAAATTTGGTCGTTTTAATGATTCGCCAAAATTTCGGGTCCCAAGTAACAGTTTGCAGAGTAACACCCATATGGCGATGATTTAAAAAATGCGAAATCTACGAATCTAATTCGTGCACAAGGTTACTTGAAAATGGTGAAAAATAGCGAAGACCATGGTACCTAAAGGATCGACGAGGAGAAAAATAGCCAAGAAAAGTTGAAAAATAGTCGAGCCAGAAAAAGCGTTATCCGAGTACGGCCAGAATGGGACTATTTCACTTGGTGCTACGAGAAAGAGGCTGGTCGTTAGTTACCCGAAGTAACCGCATCTCCGGTACGTCCGACAGTAGCGTCTTGTTGCCGAGGAGCTGAAGTAAGAGGGAACTTTAACAATGAAGGTCGGCTGATGCTCATGAAATGCAAGGCCACGGGGGTGACAACGTCGGGTTACTACAGACATTACGTCCCAATTCGTCAGGAAAAATAAAACCAAGATATGGGAGTTTGGCACTGATGGATCCTAAAGAAACACGTGACACTTTACCTTGACTTTTTGAGTTTGCGACCTAGATCATTTAATTGTATTGATTTTTTACGTCCATACTGTCCCTTCATATTCTACGTAAATTCACATCCGGTACAATTATGAAATATTTATGAACTTGCCATACCGAGTTTCCTTCCGCACCCGTAAGTCCGCGGAAAATGTTAAACTTTTTATCGGATTCCGAAAGACGGCAACTTCTAAGATTTGCGTAAATTACTTTCGAATAAATGCGAGCAATCTCATTGGAGGGTTTAAATTAACGCCGAGAGCAAAGTTAAGCCATGCACGATCAAAGTTGCATAAGTTTATCGTTTTTTTTTATAAAAGATGATTTTATTTACCTTGTACGGCCTGAACCAGAATTGATACTCTATGATCTTGCTGTAACTGTCGACTTCCCAGATGAAGTTGTAGGCCGTTTTCGAAATCGAACGGGATTCCTTTTTCAGGACTGCTGGACTAGCTACTCCGGATAGTTCAATGACTATTTCGGAAATTCCTAGCGAGTTTGCTGCCCGACAAATGTAATAGCCATAGTCGGATGCTCTGACGTTCCTAATGATTAAGCTGTGCGTATCTAGCGACACAAATTTTACGATACGTGACGAGTATTCGATCTTTTCGTCTGCGAAGTACCATTCGACCTGCGATCATCAAAAAATGGATTAATACATAATCAATTAAACTGACATCAAAGTGGAAAAGAATTTTTAGAGATTAATGGAAGTTGATGATTGAATTTAAGATATTATTTAAGTGTAGTTGGAGATTATATTACTTGCAACGTGAATGTAAAACTTAAGATTAGTAAGGATGATGGATGATCATAATGTCTACTGGTTTGTAACCATTTATACTTCAAACCTCTTCAACATCCCTCATTGTTACTTGATGCCATCCATCCACAATCCATATCAGCAATCAACGTAATTTTGTACTATTTTTAATTTGTGAAAGGAATTAGAAAGTACGGAATAATATTTAGTCATGGGTACCCTTTAATTTTGTAATCATAATCAAATCAAATATCGGGCAGGAATTCATATATATGTGTGTGTCTGTGTGCGTGTGTGTGTGAAAAGCTGGATATCTCACCTAACTACTGGTGCAAGAGCTAAACTGGCTCATGTTGTCTAAAAAAGGTTCGTTAAAAATCGAATAATGTAATTTTTGGCCAACAAAAGGAGGATGCCCACGAGTATAGGTATATTTGTTCCCTAGATTCCTTCTAGGTTTATTTAGATTATTGCATTTTACTATGTAAAATCCACGATTTCAACAAATATTTTTTAAACTTTCTCCCGTGATACAACAATAAAATTTGGTATGAGGTATTACATTTCCCTATACTCTGTCCGAATTAAGTAATTTCGGAGGTTACACCTTTGGGACAAAACTACACGCATCGATGGGCATCCTCCTTTGGATCGGTTGAAGGCATCCTTAAAAAATTTGTTAAATATGGTGGAAACTTAAAACGACCTCAGATATAGAAAACTAATAATATTTATTTGTTTCACATCTGACCTAACCTAACCTAACCTAATCTAACTTAACCTAACCTAACTAAACCACGATATTCATCATTCTTCAGTTTTTGCACAATGTTCGCATTGACATGAATTGTTATTTTAAGTTGGTTTCACCATTGATAGTTTTGAAAAATAAATTTTGTTTACGTCAATAAATTTGTCTAAGATAGGTGACCACAGATAAACCCATTAAAGTGCCCATGATGTTGGCAGCCATATTGAAGCAGTAAAGTAACGTTTGGTTCTCCGTTTTGAGTCACAAAATACAACTAATATAGTGTGTGATAATGAATTGAGCCAACTTTCCTGATTTATGCATTTTGATTTGAAGCAAATTAAAACAATTATATTTCTTCGTACTGTAACAGGAGTCGCTTTTGTCGGTTTTCGTTTTCCCACAAAAACTGCGAGTGATCATAAAAAGAATTTGAGATTTACCCAGCTTTATATAAAAAATTTGAAAACTTTACTGTCAACCTATCAAGGCTGAAACCAACATTTGTACCTTATTGTGGTCCTTTCGCGTTATGAGATGACATCCTAAAATTTGATGGGTTCGGACCGAAATTTTCAAACGAGGTCAAGTTTTATGCGATCAGTATATAAGTATTGATTCTTATGATCCTTTTCTTTTTTCGCTTGAAACTCCAGGTTTCAGGGTGTTAATTTAATTTTGCGCTTCCATTTTCAGAGCTTATTTTGTCTGCATTACAAAATAGTAATGTTTTTAATACAGTTAGAATAAAGTTTTCCAATACTATTTATTTCATTTTTTTTCTAATGAAAAGAAATTTCAATGATAAAATATTTCTAAAAGTGTTAAATTGTCTTATCGAATCAAATGTGTTAAATTTAATGAAATATATATTTCAGCGAGCCAGAATTCATCTAATTAAGTACACGCTTTTGAAGCTACTCGAAACGAATTAAAATAATCATATTTAGAAATGTTATTTTACCTCTTTTTACTATCTTATGCATATATAAACCATATTTTTTGAAAATACCAAAGTCTACATAAATGTAGAAATGTACTTGTAGAGAATGTTGCCGCATTTTTGTGTGTTTTCCTGTTTAAGTAATCACGTTTTCAGTATCGTTTTAAAACCAGCAAATTAAATAACAACTATAATAGTGGGTATAATCGGTCAAAATATAAAATTGTTTAATAGATTGTTTAAAAATTATTTAAGAGTTGTTTCAACAAACCCTCTTTTCTGACAGTGTTACAATTTACTTTCATTCATAATACTCAAAGTTTTGTCATTTCTAAAGATGGCGACATATAACAGAGCTGAAAGCGTTATACCAATTTTTGAAACTACTCTTAATCAATCTGTAAATAATCGTTTAAACAATTTTATCTGGTGTGCAATTATACCCACTAGTATAGTTATTAATTTAATTCATTGTTTATCTATTTCTCTAAGAATATAACATATTTATCGTTTTCTGTTCGACCTACGGATTCCAATAAAACAAAAAGAATAAGTATAAAATATTGTACTTGTGAAATCAATAAGAAAACTGGAGTGATTATTTATAGATTTATTATAAAATTTGTTTTTGCCAAAAACTGCTTGAATTGTTTAGTTACTAATCGCTATTTTTAACTTTTCTAATGGACAATTTCTAATAGAAATCTCATGAAACTACATCATTTGTAATTATAAGTATTTAACAATACTTTTTGTTTATTTAATAATCAGAAGGTTGGAAATTCCGTGATTAATCAGTTTTAAATGATTCCGATCAATTCTGGTAAATTTCACTGACAAAATTTTACTTTTTAAAAAAGAAAAACCCATTCGAAAATTATACCGAGTTTGTCAAAAGTAAATTCTCTTTTGCTAAAAACAAAATTGAAATGTGGATAAAAAATGTACATTTTGGCATATTTAATCTTATATTTTTCGTTCTGCTAGCGCTATCTTTTTTAGTATGAAAAATTCGTGTGAAAATTATACTGCGATTGTCAGTGTCGGACAGTGTTTTAATTTTGATAATTTGATGTCAAATTGTTACTCGGAGAGTAACACCGTAGAGTAAGAAATGTTAGGTATAGTGAAATGTTTGAAGAAATTTTCTTGAAGTAATGAGCATTCTTGGTTACTTTTTTCGTGACTAATGCCGTAATGGGTTTTACAAATTCAGCTAGAACTTGAATCAGTCTAATAGTTGTAATAACAATGAGCATTGTAAAATTTATTTATCTAATGCTGAAAAGCTTCAATACGTAGTTTCTACTATTGTTTCGGTTTCAAAGACGTTAAATAATACATAGATCTATTAGAAAATCAGCTTTATAAAATAATAAAATTTTGGCATTTCCTAAGCGTGTTAATTTTTGCAGCCTTTTTATTTCTTACCGCACTATTTTTCCTGTCGTACGATTGATTTGCAATTTACCACACAGCAACTTTGAGGTCCCTGAAGTTCAAAAAGGCAGATCCAATATGACGAATAAGTTATTTGTAAATTGATTATTTTTACTTCGATCCTGTTATTTCGGGTGTTGTAAAGTCGCTAATTACACGGAAAAAAATGACTCCGCTGGATTAGCTGATTCCTATCAGCTAAAATTTTCGGCTGGAATTGCCGAAAATATCTGCAATTTTAGCTGTTTTGATTCCGCTAATGTAGCGCTAACCCTACTCAATTCGCGCTTAGATCTAAATTTCCGCTACATTAGCAGATTTGTTCCGCTAAATTTGCGGACTTTTTCAGTAAATTTAGCTGAAATTATCGGCTATCCCTAACGGAATTCCAACAGCTATCCCTGTAGGATAAAATTGGTAGAATCTGCGGATTTTTCGGCTGATTTAGCCGGTTATTTTTCTCCGTGTAAGTTTATTATGAATTAGAAGTCCCTCAGGCATAATGAAAAGATTAATTTATTTTGATTCCGCTGTCTTCTAAAGTCATAGCAGACATTTTGATACAAATAGAATAAATAACCAGGAAAATTTACGGATTTTGATCCATCATATTCGACCGCCATTTCGGATTCCGAAAATTTTACAAGAAAGTTTTAATATTTTTGATTAGTGATCCAGAAGAATAATGTTTCCCTGCTTCAACTATTCTTACAGTAAAGTAACTATCTCAATAACGTTTTTAATACTTTAATACTTTATTATATCTTCATACGTTATGTTTTCCGGTCTATTTATATAAAAATAGTGTCTACACTTTGATTCTTTGATTTAGACCTCCGAACAGGAGTAGAAATGATGTTTTTCACAAACTATTTTATGTCAAATGATGACTCATCATCAATACAATAATTAGACTATTTTATCTCTTAATTAATCCAATCGTTCTATTGTTTTTAAAGATCGTTGCATTTAATGGAAAAATAGCTCCTGATTTCGCATCCAACCGTTTCGCACGCAAGTGAAGGATGTTGGTTAAAAATAACTTTCATCGTCAATGGACTCATTATGCAATTGCTCAAGTCACAAACGACTCTCTACTACAGTTACAGGTAGTGGGTTTTAAATCTTCATCAGTAATTTACCCCGACCTTGACTCAATCTGAAACCATCTAATTTCGTTGGGGTTATATACTTACGTTTACTACAATACCGTGCCATTTGTCAAAATAATGAGCTATGGAGGCAAATTGATAAATTGTTTTTACACACAACAAACGTTTCAGGTTGGCTCGACTGATCAATTTTCGCTCTTAGCAAGGGGACTCCCCTTTGGTGGCACGCAATGCTACTGACCCTGACGTGAATGCTGGATGCGTGCGACCCCAGCACCGAATGAATTTCGTGTTTTGTAAGTACCGGTAATTGTTATTTACAACAACGAGGCTATTTTCGAATATCAGCTTCCCGAGATGATCATTAAGTTAGTACTTCCTCTAGAGTCGTTATTAATTAAAAAGACATTTCATCTTCCGTATTTTATAATCAGTCTGGAACGCAGTGACGTATCAAAATTCGAAACTCGGGCTGCTGGATTATTGAATTTGTTCCTCGATCCGGTAGATGATACTGGGAACAGGGTATGGGAGGGATGCGAATCTTCCACGTTGATTGCGATTATGATAGATTGCGTTGGAGTAGCTTATCAAGTGTTCTCTTCGTCTAGTCCCTATTCCTACCTTTGCCTCCGGCCAGGCTGTGACCTTGCAGTCGAGTTGTGCTCGTATCCCTGGAGACGCATGAACCCAGTTATTCCTCGTTTCGATTTCCGGTTTATCTGCAGCGGAAACGAGAAAAACATAACAGCTATATACAGATTCCAGAGATATGACACTTTCTTGCGAAATGTCTCGGCGAGTATCGAAGCACGAACTCAGCTCACCGAGTCATTTCCAGCAGTTCCTCCATTCGAGAAATAAACCAATCATAAATCGAAATACAAAACTGAAAAGTTGATAATACCAAAAAATATAAAAAATGGAGCAATTGGACTCATCAACGGAATATTGCTTAAGAAAATAATCCAAATTGCCATATGATGGTTTCTAATATGTTACGTGTATGTAGTGTGTTTTTTTTTGTATAAAAATTAGATTCGTTGCAAAGGATTATTAGTCCAATTAATACCTCGCCAAGATTTTATTTAATTCCGCTCCACTCAGAGGAATTAATCGCCATTATTGATTTTACACTTTCATAAACCCGTCGGACTTACGCGTTTAACGATGTCTTAGTTGGACTTATGTGAAAAATGGATTGTTATTAAGGAACGATGGAATGGCATCTCTCTAGGGAAAGTTTCGAATAGGAATTCAATCCATAAGACACAAGAAGTATAATCCGAAGTTCTTTTTATGTCGAAGTAATTTTGTTCAATTAGTAGAGAGTTCTTTAATTCTCGGACAAGCCCTGGTCGTGTTTTTTTTTTATTTTAAGAGCTTAATATCATTTAAGGGCCATTCTTTATTGATCGATAATTTACAATTGCGACATTACACTCTTTTAACTTATTTAATTACATTGTAATTTGAAACGTTTACTATGCTCGGCTTTGGAGGTGTAATTATACAAGAGAAATGATGTTTTACAATGGTAAATGATGCTTTAATGTATATTATTAATATATATTTATTTAAACCGTGGTAATAAATAACAATAGACCCTTTCTTAGTTATGGCAGTGATTTTGTAAAAACAATCCTAAATAAAATAAAGGAAATAGAAGAGAAGAGAAAAGAAAAAGAGAAATACATCTTAAATTGTAAATCTTTAGAAGCAAAAATGATGCTTATAATTTGAAATATTTCGAATCCATACTTTTATTACTGAGTAACTGAATGCGTACAAGTAAGAAATATTGGATTTTAATTTATCTTTTGTGGAATTATAAGAAAATTACGCTGTAGCGATTTAATGATATTTTTAAGTTCCTCATGTTTGTAGGCTATTGAATTAAGTGACATTTATTTACCCTATGACTAAATATAGTCTGGAACCTGTTACTACACTGTTAGAAATTTCTCTATAAATTTTCTCAAAATAGTAACTGAAATTTTTTACTGTTACCGTCTCAGAATTTTACGAAACAAAATTAAGAAATATTTTCGAAAAATTACGAAAAAACGTCAGAAAATTATCAAAAGATTTCAGAAAATTACTAAAATAATTCAGAAAATTACTAAACTCTGTTTCGTATAATTTTGAAACCGTAACGATAAAAAAGTTTCGGGTACTCTTTCAGGAAATTGCTACAGAAATTTTTAACGGTGTATATTTTTATTAGATTGATGGAAATATTAATAAATGATATATAATTCAGTAATATTTACGGATTAACTGGCAACCCCATGTTTGGCAATTAATGCTATAAAAAATCGGCTAATTACTAAATATATTATTCCAGGATTTTAAAAATTTGTAAATAACCTCGCCAAATGACCAACACTATTCAACCAATTATCACTGATTTGTAAGAAAGGGGTTACTGATTGGTAGCGTTATTTTCCTAGTAACTAATTTCTACTACCTCAATGAGTATTCAAAAAATTGAACAACATACTAGTATTCCCAAAATGGATTTTATTAAAGCAGTGAAATTATTTGAAAATTCAATATATTTTTTTTATTTCTAAATATGACTTATAAACAAATCTAAATTACCATTCAAAGTTCCCTTTTATTTTAGGTTAGTAATTGACATTTTTACTAGTATTCCTAACAATTTTTTATATAAAATTTTAAATGTTTTTAACGGATAACAAATAAAATTACTTTTATTTTAGAACTTGAAGATAAAAATAGGTAAGATAATTTTTTAGATGTGTTATTTATTGCAGAGAACAGTAAATTAATGACTGAGTGGTACCACAAGAAAATATTTTCATGTAGATATCTAAATTATAATTCGAAAATAAGCAATGCACCAGAATTCATAGATAGAGCTTTGAAATGATAAAATATCAAATTCAGAAATAAGAACTTAAAACTAGCAATAAAAATACTTGAAAATAACTTGAAATCCTAATTCTATCATCAAAAATTGTATAAAAAATAGAACAAACAAATTATATAACATCTCAGAAAACACATTTTCAAAAAATAATATATCAAAAACAATTATAAAAGAAGTATCTGAAAAAATTAAAAGAACATTAAGAACAACAAACATTATAGTGTCTTCTTCATCTAAATCAACATCACTCGCATGTTCCTGGTCTAATAACTTTTTAATGGGCATGTATGCCTATAGGCACATGTATGAGCTAATAGGTACACTTACATCAGAGGAGTAACTGTCTGAAAAAGTGAAGACTATAAGGAAATTTGACGGGGCGTCCAAAAAAATCAAAACTTTAAAAAAATTCGCAGCCGTTTTCACGATTTTTCATTTATCCTTTATTTTTTATATAAGTTTGTTAAATACATTTTGAAACATCCGATTGAGTGGAAAGTTTGAAAGTAGAAAAAAATTATGCGGTATTATATCGATTATAGATATAGTATTATTCGATAAATTGTTACGCCTCGCTGAAAGTTGAAAGTTTCGTGGATTTATCCATATGCTATTTTCATACTTTAAATAGGTTTTACACAAATATTTATTATATTTTTATTAATGTTTATCATTGCAAATTTGAAATATTTATTTGTTATTCTGTAGAAAAAGAATTATTATTTTTATATTCTTTAGTAAATAAAATAAATGTCTGAAGAGGATGACAATTTTAATTTACGCATTTTTATTAAAAAATCTGGTCAAGAATCCCAAACTCAAAGAAATATTATTTTAATTATATTAACTAAATTAATTTTTACTAGAAAATGTTTATAAAAGGAAGGTAACTTTAAATGGTATCGTAAAGGGAATAATGTTAACACTTTTCAGATATTTCTAGTTTTTAAAGGACATTAAGGTAGAATACAATAAAATCTGTACAATTCACCCCTGAATTTAATTTAATACGAATCAAGAAAAGAAACTTAGCAACTCACATTTCTAGGTTGCTCTGTATGATTCCTAGGTCAAAATTGACTTGTTGATTTGAGCCCAAAAGTCGATCATTTTTGTGAAAAGCAATTTCAAATATTGCAGTATAGGATTTTTTTTGCGGGAAAATTATCAACTTTTTTAAAAACTACAATGAAGAAAATTCCTTGAAATTAATCAGATAATATATTGAAATTTATTGAGAGCTTAGGAAAATATTTAACTTTTTCAATAAAATTAAAGAATAAATTTCTCGGAGAATCATTAAAAAAAATTTGGAATCATTTCAGTATAATCCTCGATGATTTGAAGGACTTTCTTATCAGTTTTTAAATAAAACTTACAGTTTTTGTGTTAGTGCATCTAGAAAGGTTTCAAAGAAATGTGCATTGAAGACGTTTTTTTGAAATCGTTACAATAATGCGGCGTATTTTCGGTACTTTGGATCGATCAAATTTGAAAAAACTTTAAAATATTGTATATGCAACCTTGTTTATTTAGTTAAGTCAGTGCATGTAACTTAGAAATAAAGAGTTCAGTATCTCAGATTGAAAACAAAATTTGGCCTTATTTTTTAATGCGGATTTAGTTAGCTGTAAATTACCAGAAAATGAAGCTCAAAGGATAAATCGAAATTCGTCATGGTTCAAAAGTATTATGAGTCTCCAAGTCGACTCGATCAGAAGCAAGTACTGGTACCTTAAATGTGTTTTTTTTGAAAATTATGTTTTTCGAGGTGACAGAAATCATAACATGGTCAATTTTTAATAATATTTTTTTTTAAATAGTGTTTTGAGAATTTTTAAAACATTTCAGACAACGATGGAATGATACGAAGGTTTTATGATTACAATTTTGAAATGTGTTGTTAGTAAATGAGTATAAATAAATGTAAAAATGAAATCAAATTATGAAAATATATTTATATATAGTATAATTATGAAATACCCCCATTTCAATATTGTCTAACTACATAGGTTTATATAAGTATGTTGCTTAAAACACTCGTAATAAACAACAAATTGTCCGGATTTTAGTTTCACGTTATTCTTATGACCTCAGGAATTTCCGACAATTCAGTTCATATTTAAGACATTCCTTCTGCTTCAGGATATATCCTAAATAATTTGAAAATAATTTATAAACTTCTTGAAAGTACCATACTCCTAAATATAACAGAAAAGGTTCGGGTGCCTTTTTTAGTTTTCCAAAAACTAAATCAAAACACTTGCTTAATGATTGACCGTAGTAATGTGACTAGGCACATTTCATTTTTGAATTCTGAGACTATGAGATCCAAAATATCGGAGTGGTTGTTGACATTTGACAGTAACAAAAGCAAATGTGATGAAATCATATCTTTGTTACACGTGTATAGAACTATGAAACGTTTAATATATTTGATTTTTTTAAAGAACCTTTTGGAACGCTTGTTTTGTAAAGGCAATCCATCACGAAGATCCCTTTACGTCCGCCGGCACTCGTCATTGAATGTTTTGTCAAGCCCATCAACCCAACTTGTCGTAAAGTGACACGTAAGGCAATTGAGACATTAATGCATCCTTTTCAGTAGTTGAGGCAAGGCGATTGCATCGCAATTTGCTAATTCGGTTATAATCGGGGCTGTCGTTCTTGCACGAGTGCGATTTACATGATTGTCTTCCACTACTACCTCAATCTATGACATTTGACGTATTAGCGGCGTGGTGAACATAATTAAAGGTAATTAACTACCACGTAGACCGACGTACCAAACAGCTAATGTGTTTTACTGCACATTCGCACGTAATTCTGGGACAATCGATACTCTACTTAAATGTGTTCGGGGTTCAACCTGTGGTCCTTTAATTGACCAACAATACTTATTTGTACAATTAAAACACTAGTCGATGAAAAAAAAGAAATGTAGGTACGAAAGGCACGTTGTGGGAGATGGAGTCTTTTGCAAATTAAATAAAATGGTAATCTGTAATATAATTACACAGGTCTACAAAAAACAGGGTCTTGGATGTTGTTGGGAAGATGTGGGTCATTTCCAACGTAATTGTATGCGTAGAATCCAAACTCGAAGTCATAATTGGTCCATCACGTCAGGTATTTGAGATATTGAGATATTCTGTGCTATTTGCATATTTTAGTACTACCTTTACCCCTCAAAATGAGGTTTTATTTGATCACCTAAGATTTTTTCTTACAAAGTTACGGCCACGTTGAAATTACGAGATATATTCCATTAACGTTATCAAAAATACAGTCACAATACTGAAACTTGATTTTAGTTATTAGTATCCATATTATATATTGTTGTTTATATTTATATAGGTTTCATGAAATTGAATTTGACCTTGAGCTTGTTCTCCAAGAGCATTTCAAGGTAAATTTGTTTACATGTATATCGCAATTTCAAATTGGCGTATCTTGGTGAAGAAAAGTCGTAATGGAATTCTGCGCATCCCATATTAAAGAAAAAGAGTAGTATCACATGATCCAACGAAAGGAAAAACTCCTAAAAATATTGTGTCTTCTGTACATGACCTCAAAAATAGCAAAAAGACGCGTTTTCGAGTAAATAACCTCAAATATCTCAAAATCCTGTCATGATGGGCCACTTCTGACTTCGAATTCTGATTCTACGCACAAAATTACGTCGGAAATGACCCACAGCTTCCTGTGTTATTATAGTCAATTAAATGATACTGAAGCTAACCTGTTCGAAATGTATGGTTTGTATTGTCCATTACCTTACAAACAAGCGCAAATAAAACATAAAATATAAATCTATAAGCCACCACTAGAATTATTTTAATCGGGTGCTAGCTTTAGCTTCATGTTGATTACGTTTTTTTACCGTTTTTGAGTTTCACTATCATTAAACGTTTCTCGGTGTTTGCTAACTACAAATATACGCTATACGCAGTTACTGTTTATAATCCGCATAATTCCCGAGCATAGATGAGATCCTTAGTGTGTTAAGATGTCGTAGACGATATGTTTACTAAACACAATGGGGTGCGGGTCGAACAGCCCCAAATCAAAAAACCGCAGGTTAGAGAAGAATAGTTAGGGGGTAGCTACACCCAATTTTTATTCATTGGAACCACTGCTTAACTGTCTACAGTTAAGACCAACTACAAATAGTATAGCTTGTGCCACTTAAGTAGTGACAGTAACTACTTATTTTTTTGCGTTCGACAATAAAAAAGCCGATATTGAAGTAACCTATTGACAGAAAACCGACACGCCAGAACACCCGTAGGCCAAAAGCCGACAGTCTTTAAAGCGCGGTTTCTTATTTTATAAGCTAAAATAATTACATCTTATGGTCGAGGTTGGCGATCAAGGAACGAAGGTGTCACATTCTGTATTTTTTCATCATATTACTGACAATGCGTGCAATAGAGTTTCCGGATCACCTTCCTCGATTGGAAAGACATTTAAAGATAAAAAATATTTGACCTCTGGGTTAGACCAAATTTAGACGTAATTTTAAGGTCAAGTCTATTTGATCTTGTGATTCAACTGGAAGATAATTTGGAGGTCAAACAATTTAGGGGCATTTTCAAAGGATACTCAGTACAATCGGTTTGACCTCAAAATAACCTTAAAATTGAACTCCTTGTTTAAGTAAGTTTGATCTTGAAATTATGCAATTTGACGACGAGTGCAGTGACCCTGAAAATGAGGCACACGTATTTGATATGTCGCAGAAAAAAAAATGAAATACTGTCGGCTTTGTACTGTCGCTTTGCTAACGTGTGGGTTATTTGATGTATCGGTTTCTTGAATGTCGACTCTTTAACCTGTCAGTTTTATGATTTGTCGACTTTTCGACCCGCATCTATAACACCTTTCAAAGTTTTTAGTTTCATACCATTTCACGAAATCAAGCGACATTTTGATGTCTATTCTTATTTCGCACACTGCCGTAATTCTTTTTATGTACTATTGAAAAAACGAGTTACAAACTTTCAAAGGTGAAGTGGACAACCCATGGGGATAAAGCAATGTTAAATCGAATTATAGCATTTTGAAGTTCGCTCGTTTTTCTTAAAGTTTGTTTTTTCATATTTCTAGTGTTTCATCTCAAAACATTAAGAAATTGAAAAACACCAGGTAATGTTCACAATATTAAATAAATGATTGCATTCAGGAAAGGCGATCAAGACCCTGCTCATGACCAGACTTGATCATCCGTGCGAAACTCATTTTTTAACAGTTGAATGACACATACTACAGGGATATTTTTCAACATTCTCAATAGTAAAATGCTTTTTCTGGCTGCATAAATTAAAATAATAGTTACGAGTGTCGCGTAAACTGATATCACAGTTACGCAATTATTTACAATGTTATTATTTACAATATTTCTTATTTTCGACATAATTATAATGACTGAAAAATACTAAGATCTTCTTTACTTAAATTAAGTACCTTGAATCCGACAGAATTTATATACAAGAAAAATTATAGATCACTGAATCCACCTCAAAATTTCCAAAGTTTCTGAAAATGTTTAGTATAAAGACGTCTTGATAGTCGTTATGCCAACTAAATATTTTTTCGAAAGTTATTAATTTATGATTAAAAAAATGATTTTAAAAAAATCGATTGCTTTTTTACTTTTTAAGAAATGTCCGCCATTTTGTGAATTTTCAACAGTTTTTAACATTTTAAACGGGATTCGAAAGAGCACTGAAAATGCTACTTAAGACAAGACCAAAAAAACAAATTAATTTATGAAATGACAACTTTTTAAAAAATACTGCGATTTTCGTGAAATAGTTATTTTTTGTATCAAGGGCATAAAATAGAGTTTTACGCCTCGACTACTGCATCAAAAATTATTTTGACATTAAACTTATCCCTCGGGAATATATAGCATGGGAAACAAATAAAATGCGTAAGAACTAAATCAAATTTTTTAATCAGACAAATTGATTGCCCTATAAGTAAGCGAAGTTTTACGTTTTAGCGTAAGAACGCATAATTGACAAATGTTTTTGTAATGATTGTTAATATATATTTCAACATCACCTTTTTATATCAAAAGCAACATTTACTTTATTAGAATTGTAGTTTATGATACAAGTGTGAAAAAGAAGCGTTTCTTACATTGATCATCGAGAATTTATAAAAATACCATTTTTGTAAGCATAATAATATTTTTAGAAGTGAAAATTCAAATCAAAATCTAAAAGTGCATTGAGATTTTTTAAATGACTCATATAATTTTCAGTGATCATTAATTTACTACTAATACGTTTGCATACGATGTAACTCTGCAAAATGCAATCAATAATGCGAAATTTACGAAAATTCAATAAATATATTAATAGTACCGGAAAATAGAGTGAAAAAGATAACGTATGATCTAAATTTGAAATATTAGTATGTTTGGCAATGTCCCCGGCTTTAAGCGCTTGTACAAGATCAAACTTTATACTTCGGGATTGGTTAAAGAAATAAACTGAAGTTTGGCAAGCGGTTTCAACTTGTTGGGTACCGGCTTTGAGAGGTGTTTGAGGTGCAATTCTCGTTTGTCGAGTCAAGATACGACAGCGATTTTGGGTGTTAGAGGTTAGCTTGAGGTTAGAGGTAGTCTTGGTATGTTTTAATAAAACTAGATTCAAATGATAAAATAGCTGAAAAGAAAAAAAACTAATAAAGCTTGGTTTTGTATACAACTTTGTATACTAGGCAGTAACCTGAAATATATTGAAATGCATTCAAAATTTGTATCCTTTTTAATGCTTTAAAATTCGTTCTTGTTCCTATCGCATTTCGATTTAATGGCATTCATGTGCATTCAAATGAAAAAAGGAAACAAATCCTTTTATATGGACGAAGTGAAAAAGAACTTTAAATTTTTAAATTTGTCACATTCATATGCGTACATAATTTCAGTAGTAGAAACTACGCTTATTTCTAGATTCAGATTATTGGGACGTGTTGAAAATATGGAAACTAATAGTGAAATTTAATATTTTACAAAGCTAATTTTA
This sequence comes from Trichopria drosophilae, assembly GCA_030407085.1. Lineage (NCBI taxonomy): Eukaryota > Metazoa > Arthropoda > Insecta > Hymenoptera > Diapriidae > Trichopria > Trichopria drosophilae. The sequence continues at coordinate 186,946,051 of CM059583.1, read as the reverse complement.
ATGTAAAACTTCATCAATTAAATAAGTGTCTTAAATTTAATTATATTAAGACGGAAAGTACATCTACGTTTTACTACTGAAATAGTAGGATCTGGAACAATTATGTTTTTTAGTTGGTTTTACTATTTAAATAGTAGGCTTGACTATTTAATTTATCGAGGTCACTATTTATTTACTAAAAAGAATAGCTGTGCCTTACCCTACTATCTAGTTAGTAGTTCCAGCTGTATCATTTTTTGCGCATTGTGCCACCGATTTTAGTACACAAAAAAAACTAAATTGAATCAACTAAAAAATAGTAAATTCCGCTAAAAAAGATGGGTAAACATATCTCAGAACTTTTTCTAGTTGCTGCAACTATTTCCAGTTTATTATCCTTCAACCAATAGATATAGTTGAAATAACTATTTTAGTTCCTTAAATCAAGTACTTCAATTGGTTAAATGGGAACAGCGCTGTCCCGTTTTAACCAATTAAAATGGTAATCACAACTCTTTCGACTAATTGAAATAACTTTAAAAATAGACAACTATTTTGCTTTTGTCAGCAGGTTACTCGGCTCAGAAAATTCGCCAGAACTAAAACAAAATTGCGGGATAATGAGTCAGTTCTTTGAACTAATATTTCATTGGATTGCTACTACCGATGATTTTCTTCGATATCAATTTCTTCTTCTCATATTTTTATAAACAATTATGTTTTGTAACTAAAGAAAATTGTATACTTTGTTGAGTCAATTCGAAAAAATGGCAAAAATGATCAGTTTTTGTCAATTTAAGATTACGTTACAAAAATTCCTGACGTGATTAATCTTTCATATTGTAACAATTAAAAATTTATATCCAATAATTTTACACGTCAAAATGCTCTGTGTCGATTTTCAATAATATGCATTTCATTCTATTATATTAAATGATTTTGTACATTGATCAAGGTTTAATCTTGGAAAGAGAAGATTGTTAAAGAGAAAATATCCCAAGATTTAAGTAGGTTCTGCTCGCGATTGCCAATAAGGTTGTAAAAGTACTTTGCTATTGCATATAGCATATTTTTTAAAATAAAATAATTTGTATAATTATATTTTTAATTAATTACAAACAAGTCAATATGGCTATTTATTTGTTGCGAGTGACAATAAAAAGGACGGCAACAGGTAAGTAATTAAAAAATAGTAACACAGTCAATTGCTAGTTTTGAAAAAGATGTGTAGAAATACTATATTTGTGAAATTATGTTTATAATCTTACTGTGTAATAGTACATTTAATATTCGTTTTCAGTCCTCAAAGATGCTTTGACGTACGCTGATGGTTGGCGTGGGTGAAAAGAAAAAGTCGTACGTCGAGTGAAAAGTCATATATTGCGGGAAAATGCGTTATAGTGTAGACTTCGCGGACTAAAGAAGAACATCAAATATTTTTAAACCCGCCGTATATTTTTCCACTCGATTGAGTAGGATACAATATCAACATCTATATGTATAACAGAGTTTCTTTCCTCAGTATTTGATAATATACCTACTTTTTCCCCATTAATGTCCATTTTTCTTTTCTATATTTCAGACCGGATATCGTAAAGGCAGCTTAAAGTTACATAAACATCAGTTTAAATTGTTGAAAATAAACACGTTGAAAATACACCTTTAATGTTCTTATTCTGGCTGTACTTTGCACTTTGCATGGAAAATAATAAACAGTTAATTATAAGGGAATTGAAATAAGTAAAATTAGACGTTAGATAATTATTTTTATAGCTATCATTACTTTTCCGTTTGTTATTTAAAAATTTGTTCTTAAAGTAAACTCGTCATATTTGTACGATTAGCTGAAAATAAGTATTTCTTATATAAATTATACTTAGTGAATTTCTTAAGACTGACGTTTAATTGGATTAATTGATAACAACGTCGATTTCCTCTGCTATACCCGTTAAGTCACATCGATACACATTTTTTTGCTGATTTTTGAGTTTCGTTCTCAATAAGAGACTTGATTAACATTCACTTCAAAGTGACCTAAAGTCTAAAATCAAAATGGCGAATTTTAAGTAAAAAAACGCAGAGGGTTTGAAATGTTTGTTAATGAATATTTTTCATATTAAAAATGTGATAAAAAAATTCCGGGTTTCAAACGAAAGTGCGTAAAATTTTCAAAGAATGATATCGAAAAATGGAGACTAGGTCAATTTCACGGGGCTGGCACTCGTCATGTATCGCTGTAAGATATCGTGTAGCCTTATTGAGACCAACAAGTGGGCGTGAACTAATCCGCATCGTTGCGCTACTTCCGTCCGGTTACCTCCCACTATCCCACAATAATCCCGAATGGTAACGAAAATTGACGATTACTACCGACTGTTGAAAGTTACTTTCCTCCTGTTCAGTGTATAGTTAACTAATCCTAATGAAGAATAATGTATTGTATAACGTACATATTTGTTACCTTTAAAAAATATTATTTAATCCAGTTGTAAGGGGTACTCTCAGTGTAATTCTATATTATCAAGCGAATATATGCTAAACTGTGAAAAGTACGTGTTTTAGAAATTTCTAAAAAAAATAGTTAAAACATAAAAATAATTGAAACCTATCGCCACAAAAGAGAAACGGAAACCTTTCGATGAGAGTTTCGCCATTCATAGAAGATTTCAGATCTGAAACCTTCCTCCGATGAAAGTTTTCTATCGATAGTAAATTTTAGATCCAAATGCTTCTTTTGATCTGAATTTCACCATCGATAGTAGATTATAGATGCAAATCCTTTTTTCGATGTGGAGTTCACCATCGATAGTAGATCTTAGATGGACATCTTTCATTCGATGTGAATTTCATAATCGACAGTAGATTTGACATCCAACTCCTTCTTCCGATTAGACTTTTAAAAGCGATACAAGATTTATATATAAAACCTTTCCATGAGAATTTTGAAATAATTTTGTATTTATATGTATTGGACGCAAAGAGCTTGGAAGAGTGTCGCCACGAACGTCGCGTCATTACTGCGTAGCGGGGGATTCGATGCTTCTCCTACTTCGGTCAAAATAGCCATATTCTAGCCTACAAGGAATATAACGAAATTCTTATGTGCGATTTGAATTTACGGCTGTACGCTATCCACACACGAAGCAAGAAAATCGAATATGGAAGGGCAAATAGTACGGGGGGGGGGGGGGGGGGTAGGGGGTCCCGACGACACTAGCGTCACTGAGCGGATTAGTTCATTGGCTTTAATAAAGTTACATGAAAATTTCGTCAGTGCCCAGCCCCGTGGGCAATTTCAAGTCAAATTCTGGTGTCATGTAATATATCTACTGATATAAATGAAAAAAAAAAACAATCGTAAAATGAAATTCATAGAAAAATCCGTATATTTGATAGTTAGATTCAGTAAAAGCGGATACAATATATCCGATAAAAAACTCTGGTTTCGCACAAAAATTAGTTTACAGTAGTATATAAGTCCACAGGGTTTTCATCGGTACATCGTTGTTTTAAAACAAATATAACAGTGACTTTTTCACAGTATACACGTACGAGTATCATTTATTAAAAAAATTTAATACACAAAAATGTTCTTGCTGCTATGGGTCCGTACATTCTTATCAGTTTGTACGTGACCATACTGATATTTTTTAATGGTTATGGGGGTTTTTGCGAAAAATAAAAATCCTCTTATAATCTTATACGATTTTATGCCCTTTTGAAACCTGAAATAATTTCATTTTTTATACGGAAAACATTGATAAAAAAAGGAAGTACATTTTTTTATGTTTTTCTATTTAAAAGTCACCATTTATCTCATTTTTACTATAACAATTATAGTTATGATTGCATGGAAAAATTAAGAATACAACAATATGAACGCATTTGGGTCCTATTTTATTTCATTGTTATATAAAAAAAAACTATATATTTTTAATCCACGCCGATGACGTAAAGCTCTTTTCGAAAATGTTATCATCTCTGAATGCATCGAATCTATAAAATTGAAGCGGGAAAACCCCTATTTCCACATACACAAGTTGGAGATTGTTCGATTAGATATAGTGTAACGAAAAGCATTAAGATTTGTAACTTTCAAAAAATGTCAAGTTCAGATCATAGTTTTATTGAATTGGCTAATGAATTTAAAATGTTAACTATTCCATCACTTCATCGTATTTGAAAGCTTTCCACTAGTGCTAAGTTACTTACGCGTTTCCCTAATAGAATAACTTCCTACTCCATTCGTAATCCAAGAGCTGTTACAGAATCGATCGCGATATCAAATTATGAATTTAATGCCTCAATACTTCGAATGAAGCCAACGTCTTGGACGAGAATATCCGCTCCAACACATCTTTTGGGCAGTTCAAAAGGTTAAATAGCATTTGAACTTTATCATTTTTTACGATTAATTGTTATTACATTCTAGTCTATTGTAATTAGCGAACCGTTGACTTAATTTAGAGATTTCAGTGATTATTATTTTAATGGAATTTTATAATTTTTATAACTTTTAATGGAATGTATGGGCATATCTCTACAACTTTTAAATTTGTATGTATTGTAAAACTCAATTTTTTTTAATGCACATTGTTGAAACTAGTTTTATTATCCTCCGTATTGTTCAGATAATAGGAAATAAGTGGCGTAACTTATTTTTGCACCTACCCACTTGCGCACTAGTTGGCAAAATGGCGGATCCAATATGGCAGACTGATTTTTAAATCATTATTTTGAGGTCATTGATAACGAAGCTGATGTTCAATTATTTGACTATTGTTAAAATCGTTGTGATTCATTTTCCTTATCCATAATTAATTGTTTACTTAAAACATGATGGAATTCACGTTAAACTCTAAAAATATTTTGATTGATTTTGACACACTAAGAGTAATATATTACCATGGAAACACATAGAAACAAAAGAAGTTAACTGATTAATTTTGTCATTCTTTAAAATTTTGTCGTCATGTCCCTAAATAATAAATTTTAAGACAATCCGATCAATTTTTAGAAATTTCTTCCGCCATATAAGATACGCCATTTTGAATTTTTGAAAACTGACACTAGATTACTGATCAGCTATTCCAAAAACCTTTATGTACCAAGTTTCAAGTAAATCCTTTAATTTATTACTTTATTTTCTTCAAGAAGCATATGTGTCACGAATAGAAGCTTGTATATTTCATAACATTTTATGGATAGTGTAGAAGTTAACGATTTCTCTGTATATTTTGATAATGTATAAGAAGAGAATACGTAGAGTTAAAAGTATTTGTAAGCTAAATTTAACATGTGCTATTTAAATATATGTTTTTTGTAATGTGTTACTCTTGGAAACATAACTTTTGAAGTCACCATACCCCCTATATGTAGGTGGCACACATCCGTATAAGGGTTAAAATTACTTCTTATTGTATGGATAATGCAACCTCGTTGTATGATGTGCAGACATTTTTGTTAAAAAAGTTATTCTAAGTTGAGTGTTAATTTGTGACATTTTAAAAAAAGTTGTTCCCCAAGTTTGAAAGTGTACAATTTAATTTCTACGTGTGGCACATTCTTGTTTTAAGGCTTTTTTATTTACTTATATCTCCAACTACTTAAGTTATAAGCTACAAGGCGTGGAATTCTTTGTTAAAAAAGTTATGATGTTTAAACTGAAAAAAGCGAACCTTGTCACCCACAAGAAAATGTCGAATTTGTTAGTTTTACTTACACTCATCGGTTCCTGCATTATTATACTGATTATTAAATACATGACACATTTAAAGTGTACAAAGGTTTATTAAACTATGATGTTTCAACATTTTTTTGACAATCTTCAAGGTATCTAATGTACGACAACCTAAATTTTAAAAGTTCCGGAGATACGCCCATATGTAAGTTTTATATAAAGGGCAAGTATGCTCGTAGGGAAATAAATAAACAAGCAAACAAATATGTAGACGTTTTGTATGACCAAATGTTCATGAAAATAGGAGAGGGGAAGTTAAACACTCCTATTTGTCATTTAAAAAAGAAGTACAAACACATATTCTCAAAGTTTACACAGAAGCTTTCTGACGTTTGAATACTCAGTGAACCAAATAAACCGAAAAAATTTCGTGTTATAAGTACACACTATCGATAAACTTTTAAACTGTTCGATCGGGACAAGATCAGGGCGCGCATTTGGTCACGTATTGGCCGTTATCCAAACACGTGTTGCGTCGAAAGTTTGATAAAATTCGATTAATACTGTTTTGGAAATTTAAACGCGTTTTTTCGATAGGACAAAAAGTACAAACAGTAAAATTATCATAAACCGACCTTCTTTATTTCTGCAATATCTGCACTTTGAAGTGCTTCAAGTACAGTCCACGGTATCGACTTTGATCCAATAAACGAACGGTACTAGAAGCTTCAGGTACAAGAGAATATCGATGAACATTGTTTTTCAAAAGTAAGTAGAGAACTTATTCGTAAAATGTAATACGAACTATTGTTGAGTGAAGTTTCCGTCACCCTTTCAAATAAAATTTCCCGTATTTCCCGTCAAGTGCAAATATTATGCCACCGACGAAACGTAACGCTGCACTCGCGTTTCGTTATTTTTCTGGAAAAGCGCTCGTAACATTTACCGCTCACTAATTTGAAAATGTAGGATAAGAGAAAAGCAGAGGGAGAGGGGGGTTTAAGCCACTTTACACCTAGGTTGCTGTTTGACCCAAATTGTTGCAGCTCGGAAATTTTACCGCGCCGGTACCTGTCGTTTTTCACACTGCACTTTTCTTTTGCTCCCCTTCAGACGATACGTCGACGACGTACCTTTCAATTAACCGGCGAACAGTACATGGAGCGATCTCATTGTGGAGATAATTTCGCGAAAGGTCACTTTATTTTTGTTCGACATAAAGGAAATCGCTGGATGTTAAGTTTTTTTCATTTCTGTGGACGTAATCGAGCGAGAAATGAGTGCAAGTACCAATTAGCCGAGGACGAAGGAAATTTCTTTCGATAAAAGAAATTGAACAAAATTTTCTTTTTGGATTATAGGATCCTAAAATTTTTTACGTCGAATAGAAATTCAGCTAATTAATAGAAATTTCCAGTTTCTTTCCGGTGAGAAAACATTGTTTTAATATTTGGCAATTCAGTATTATATTCTAAATGAAAATTCATTTTCTATGAATTGAATTTAAGCGTTAAAAGTTTTGTGTCCTTTTCTTTATTAAAACCACGACCGTTCAAGGCTACAGGTGCAATTGCTCCGAACCGCAAAAAATTCTGACCACAATGAAACGTATATCCCCCAGACGCATACAGTAGGTAGGTGTTATATAACCCGTTCAATTATTTATTTCTATATAAGAGTATTTTATCCGTCGAAAGATAAACGTATCTTTTTTTGAAGGAATTAACCCGTCAGTCCTTGCATTGTTAGATTTTCCTCTCTAACGAAACTCGCAAATTAATTAGTAATGGCGATAGATGAATATTTATGTATTTAGCAAGTCTTTGTCCCACTTCTCATACTATTATTATTTAAGATGAATTTATCATGAGTGAGGTTTATAGAATCGATTTTTAATTATTTTTGGTAAGTTAGTTCTATATTTATTGTCATTTATTTCTTATACGTAATTTCAAAATATTAATAAGGTTTCTGAATTCAGGTAAACTTTGATAATTTTATAAATAATGCCCTAAACAATATTAATGTACATTTTTCTAATCTCCACATTGCAATAATTTGATATCTAATGTTTCGAAGTGGTGTTCGTATGAAAAATGACATTTTGCGCCCTTGATACGAAAAGTACTATTTTGCATAAAACTTTATTATTTTTTCATGGTTTTTATATTCTAAGTAAGGACCTCGACAAAGTGAAAACAACCATTTTTTGTTCCTGCGTATACATGTTGATGATTCTACAACGTGTCAATAGTTATTTAACAAAGATTTCAAAAATGATGAATTATATTCATCAACATTTTAGATCATCTTTTACACATCAACAAGAAATGAATTTCAACACGCGGGAGAAACAAGTAGTTAAGGGAATTATTAATTGTTTTAATCTTAATAATTATTAAGATTAAATTAAATAATCAGATGAGACCTTTGTATTGCATTTATAAATTACGGGCTACTATGTCAGTGGCTTGCAGGACTTTTTAAATAGTAAAAACAACTATGAAAATTACGTCTTATCATACCTTAACTACGTAAGTAACTACCATTTTTAATTGGTTTGAAACACAAGACAAATTTTTGAATTTGAATTCATTATTTGTATTAATATATAATAATGTATTCATAATAAATCACTATTTTACCATATTACCATTTTAAGCCTAATGTGGAATTTAAATACAATCATAAAAAATGTTCTATTATCTAATATATAAAATTTATCTAAAAAATTTTCGTGATTTGAAAAAACGTTTTGAAAAATTGCTTTGATATAAAGCCTTCAGTTTTCCTTATTTTTTTCTTATTTTTTTCTGCTATGGAGTTCAAATTACCTATATTAAGGTAAATGGACATAAAAGGGAATAAAATTATTTTTAAAACAAAAAAGTTGGCATCGATACGATATTTTTTAATGAAGATATGCGAAGTTCAATGTGACACATAGTTGGCCCCTATGTTCTATGGGTTATTGACACGACACGTAAGGGCCTTTTCTTCTTTTACCAACCTTTTTAAATCGAAATTTAGCAGAACTTCAGATCCCATTTCAAATTATTCACCTCTACTTTTTTACTGAATAAATACAATTTTTTTTGTAAATTTTCGGCACCTGTTTCACTGGCCTAAGACGTGAAAATCGGTTTTCAAAATTTTCAAAGTTTTTTTTACGTACGTGTAATTTATTTTTTTTTAAAAAATGTTATCAGGAGAAAGCTCCTTCAAAAATTAACGAAAACTATGTGCCATTAACGTTTTTACCGTGCATTTGAATATAAATTAATTAAATGAAGTTACAACTGTAAAATCACGAAAATGGAATTATGCCATAACATTTTTTATGACAGTATTTAAAATCCATTTTAGGCTTAAAATATCTCATTTATATGTATAAACGATGACAAATGGGTAAAATAAAAAACAAACATTATTGAAAAATTAGGTGGCTGACTTGGCTTGGAATGTCCTATACGTGTTGGAATGTGTAATATCGTCCTTTTATTGACTTATGGTATAAGTGCGGTAAATTACGTGATAACTGAATGAGTGTGAGATTCAAAGCACGAGCCGAAGACGAGTGATTTAGTCCCGCACGAGTCAGTTGTCACTAATCTGCACTCGTATGATATACTACACTGTTAAAAATATCATGCAATTTAATGTACTTTTAATAGACAATATATTAAATTGTCTACTAGTATATATCTATATCTTATCTAAGATATACGTTTGAAGAATAATTAATGTACATGTACTGGCAGTTTTTTGGCTGCATTTTTACAGTGTATAGAGAGAAAAAAAAAATAGTTAATAGTACAATTTTATAGTAAAACGCTTTAATACAAAATGTAGTTAACCTTTACATGCACACATTTTGCTTTATATGCGACTGTTTTGAAATTTGTTGTTCAGAGATTTATGGAGCTGCTGATTACGAATCTGCACTTGGAATTTGGAAATTTAATAAAGCTGATTCAAAATGGTAGACCAAAATGGGAAAATGTGAATTTTATGTTTCTTTTACGTCCATATTGGATGGCCCATTACAAATTTTGGAAAAATAATATCAGATTTGTAATCAGCACTCCAAAAAATTGAAAATATATACTGTCAAGTGAAGTTTTAGTATTTCGTAATCTTAAAAATGATTTATTTCTAAAAGTAGCTCCCGTTTTCGCACGTTATGTGATTATATTCACTAGACAATTAATAATTGCAATTATTTTTCTAAAATCTATTTGTTTAATGAAATTAAAAATATCTATATCAAATAAAATTGTTCCATTTAATCTATCCCAGTACTTACATCATTCATGCATAACCTAAAATGTCAACTACAACCTTTCATGTTGTCGATTCTACTATTTACCATAGAGATATACTATTTACGATAAAATCGGTTCTACGATTTCTTGGTGGTTTCATTAACCCTTTTTTTTTCTTTATGTATTTTTTTAAATTATAAGTTTTATTAGATAATTGAGGAAAGTATGTACTTGACTGAAAAATATAAAAAGTTTGAAGAGAAGATACCTAATAATATTAAGTAAAATCAGATGTTAATGTTACAATATATTTTTAATTTATCTGACTTAATTTCTTCTAATTAATCGAGGCATGTCTACTCCATTAAAAATTTTCCCGCCCGGTGATGCTCATCTTTATCAGACCGGGCGGCAATCGGGCACTTTCCGGCCCATTTTCTTGGCGGTAAGATGGACTTTTCGTGCTGGCGCGACAAAAAAACTTTTACTCCTCTTGTATCGAAAATCACTATTATATCATTTGTTTTTAGACATTTTTCAGAAATTAAAAATTCCGTCACTCTAAGTCTTAATTAAAAAATGTTTCAATTGTATATTTGTGTCAGAATTGTCCACCGTAACAATATTTATATGTATTATCTCTATTGCGATTACGTTTATACCATACGTTCTATTGTTTTTGCACCGCCTATTTTGTACATTTACGTCTGGTTTTTATTTGTATTGTTTATATTTTTTGTATGTGCAAATTTCGCTGTATTTAAAGTCACCGTCCGTATAGGAAACTACATTAGTTTTAAAAATATTTGTTTTTAGTGTAGTATTTTTATTTGTATCTTGAGTAAACGCCCTCATTAATCGGGTTGAACACGGTCTATCGGACCAGTGCAAAAGTATAAAGTAATCAGTAATTAATAATCTTAATTATCTTATTTTGTAGACGTGCATGACACCGATAATTAATACCAAAAAATGTCTTGTTGTGTTGATTTATTGTGTTGACCAATGGACAATATTGGATTTTATTTTCTAGTGGAGTAAATTTAAAAGTTTTGACTTTTCACTAAGTTACAATCATTTTATTAACATTAGATTAAATTATTGGATACTGCAAAGAAGACTTACATGTGATTTTGAGATCAATTGTGGCAGAAGCTGGCTCGCCGACCCCATTATTGGCAATGCACGTGTATTGACCTGCTAGGCTGCGGTTGTCAGCGTGAAATCGTAACCTCGCTCTGTCATCTCGCAATTGCAGGACTTCTCCCTTCAGAAAGATATGATTTTGTATGAGTATATTTGAAGAAAAAATTATTACGTAAAAGCATACTTATAACAGATTTTAAGGTACATTTTTGGACCGTTCAAAAATGAGAATTACAAATGACAGCGGTAGTCACTAAAATGTTCCGATCATATGAAGCAAATTTTGTGCTGCAGTTGAAAATTAAATTACTAGACGAACATCTGCTCTTGAGAAAGATAAAGATTGAACTTATTTCTCCTATTGAACCCATTGAAAATAAGATACGTATTTTGCCGAATTTGAAGAGGATAATTTTTTATTAAAAGAAATTTTTTAAATATTTTTCTTTTGCATGCCATTTTTTCCAAATTCAAATAATTAATTTTCTATTGGTGAGCCTTGTAGGCGACATTGATATCTTTAAAGTCCGTCGGATTTGTGGAACAATCTTCAAAATATTGCAACATTAGTTACCGAATATTGTTACAGATTGTCAATGAAACTCAGCCAGAAAACAGAAAAAGAAAACATAGCGAGCACAAAGATGATCCAAAGAACCCTAAAAAACTCCAAGTATAAGAAAAAAGTTCATTAGTTAACTGAAATGTTTTTTTTAAATTCTGAATCCTAATCTCAAAATGACAACCTTCTATATAGCACAAATTTCGATACTGAGGTTTTCGAGTTGCGAATTATTGTCAGTTTCGCATAATTCGTGATAACGCACATAAAATAACGTATATAGTATATAGTACACTAGAACCTCGATTCAACGACCTAAATCGAGACTGACGACACACTTTCAACTAATTTTTTCGCAAGGTACCAGAACCCCTGGATCTAAGTTCTGAAAAAAAATTTGACACTCAACCCTTATTTTTAAACCCTTATTTTCATCCCTTTAGAATGTTATAAAATAGAAACTGCCACCAGAATTGGCACGAAAAGCGGAAAATGCTGCACTAGGAGTTAACCGATTAAATTGATACCGTAATATCGATAAATAAATGTAATAGCTAGAAAACTGTATTTTTCCTGGATGAGTTTTACACATCTACTTTCGAACAATATTTAGAGAATATACTTCAATTAGTCATGTTTCGTTTAAGTTAGTACCTCGCAATAAATATTAGTACGCGGAAGTGTTTTGATAAAAAAATATTGAAATTGAACAGATGAAAATAAAAAAGGTAAGGCCAAACGAAAACTCTATTTGTATAAAAATGTCTGAAAATCGGTGAAATTCATGTTATAATATTACTTGACATGAATGTGTTGAAAATTTGTTATTTTCAAACAAGGTATTGCGAATGTCGTATGATGTAATGTGACAGATCATCGATAGTTTTCAATGCAAGTTACATTTTAATTTTTAAAACATCTGTACAAGAAATTTTCGAATGACGCAGTATACTCTCTACAGTGATATGTTTTTGATACTTGTCAACATAATATTAACATGATAAGTATATACCGCATAAAATGTCAAATAATATTGCGTTCTTTGCCGCGTGAGAATGTAAAAATGTATGTATCTGGCGGCATTCCAAGAAATTTTTTCTCGTTACCGGTAAACTGTCAAAAAATGTCTCTTGTACTACCTTTTCGTAAAAAGCAATTTCAAGCTTACATTCAAGGTAAGTTCGACGGTACTTGTAACTATGTGTATTCAGTGGATACGTTGAGAAAGGTGACGGGGAAATGCGGATGCTGTGCAACAGATGCAAGGAAGCAAATATATACTGTCATTTTATGTGATGACGTGAGTTTTTAATAGTGAAAGCACATTTATGCGATGGACACACTGAATCGAATATCACAGATGGCTTCGCAGAATCTGACATTCAATATTTCGTATAATAAGAATATTCTCGATCGTTTAGTCATTTCTGTAGTTCAGGGACTTATGTTGTATTTTCATTTCGTGGCAACTGTTTGTATAGGAATAACGTGTCATACTTCTTATTTTACTTCTTACTTGATTTTTTTTATTGTAATACTTGCTGTTGATAATAAAAAATCATGAGAATATGTCAAGGACATATGTATTTTCAATTTTGAACGAATTTATTTATTACGTCGATTAAGTCGAACGGAAAATGATCTAAACTGTATTTATTTACGGTTAATACACCAATTAAAAACGGGGTTATGTTTACAAGTATCATTTTTCCCAATTATTAGTCTAGAATTTTTTTTTTAAATTACGCGCAGAAAGATTTTATCAGATTTTTATGCATTTATCTTAATTTATAGAATTAAACATATTTTATGAAAATCTTGGTTCTTCGATGCTCATGTTAAATCAATTTTGAAAACGCGAATTACTTCAGAACCAGATTATGAGTCGATTTGAAATTTTTCATACAAGCCTGAACAAAGTAACGAACCTCCGTAATATAATAGTGTTATTCCTGAAAAATCGAGAAGTCACCATTGACTACAACGCTCTTCTAAATGATGACATGTAAAATTACTCTTATCCAGTTATCGAAGTATAATATTTCAAACAAGGTTCATGTTGTTGTACAAACTTTATTTCTACAAATATCGACATTTTTCGACTTTATACAATTTTGAAACTTATATAATTGTATTGCTTATATAAATGTAAAAAAGGAAAAAAATACAATTCATATTTTCAAAGTAAAACTATCGGGAATATCTTTTTGATATTTTTTGTCACTAAGTTGTAATGTGATAAGGCAGACAAAAATGCAATTGAAAAAAGACATAAGCTTCGAAAAAGGGCTTTTTTGTTTTGTTGAAAAAAAGTGAATTAAATGATATTTTTTTAAATTTCCACTATTCTGCTTACAAGAGCGACCCCAAAAAACGTCGAAAGTGGAGCATTCGATTATGAATTATTTTCTGAGTGTGGACGAGTGTTAAATGATCAAGTAAAAATTTATGAAATTCATAAATATTGTACTTTAGGAGCTTTCTAAAATATGGCCACTAGTACAAACGCGAACAAAGATTTCCTAAAGCTGCAGCATTATTCTCAAAATTCCTTAGAATGAAACGTTATTCGAATAGAGTGAATTTTCATTCTAAGCGACAGTAAAAACCGAGCAACTGTGATTGATGTGAATATTCACTTTTGCAAAGAGCAATATTATTTCACTCTAAGAATGAATACAACATTTTAATAAAGTGAGCTTTATTTTGTTCCTAAAAGAGAAAATTAATTCAATTAAGATATTTTTTCACGGTCCTTCTTTATAGCAAACAAAATTATTGGTGATCGTAATATTAGTGAATTTCATGTTCCATTCTAATAAAAAGGTTGTCTAATATACAAAATACAAATAGGTTTCCATAACGAGAGCATTATAAAGCAGCGAGAGTCGCGAGCACTTCTAGCGGCGGCTAAGCTACTTAAGTCTCAACTACACTTGTAAATTCATTTTTACCTCAAGAATGAAACTTTCGACTGATCTTAAAAAAGTGAAAATATTATCTCTGTTTAGAGTCGAATATCAGTAAATTTACTCTCATTAGAGTGATTTTCTCAGTCACTCATTATAAAAATTAAATTTTTATTTAAAAAAATGTAGATGGTAAGAATTCCTTACCCCAAGGAAATGTAGTAACAAAGAAAAACTGACTACAGGAACGGGGAAAATTATTGTTCTAGTAGGTTTTCTTGGTTTATTTAACAATAAAAAACTAATGTTGTGACAAAGACAATATTATTCTTTTATTAATGGTGTTAACAGAAATAAAAATAGATAATTATTTGTAATAAGGAAGAATATGTTTACTGTTTATTCGTTATTTTTGAGAACACAATAATTTACCTTATCTATATTATGATATAAATTACGATATATATTACGATAATAGGAATCTTTAAATATAAATATTTCTGCACTTTATCAAAAGAAGGAAAATATCAGTAGAAAACATATTTATCTATCACAGTCAGTGACTGAAATGTACTAGCTCTTTCGATGAAAGTTTTATTCTTACCGCATTAAAATGTATTTAGGTCTCAAACAATTAATCAGTAATGAATTTACATTAAAAAGTTCATTATTTAGGCGTCTTCGTAAATCTTATAGGACACCCGAATTCTCAGCGTTAAGGAATGAGTGATTTGCATTTTTCTGTTGTGGAGTTCCTTTTTCAAATTTCTTTTTATAGATATATGCTATAATAGGGAATAATAATATATGAAATATATTAAAAAGATATTTAAGTTTATTCAGAGATGTGGTCGTTAAAATTTTGTACGTCTAATCAAATGTAAGTGAAATATTAAAGAAATGTTGGAAAATTGGAGTTCGTCCTGAATTTGGACCTCATTTTTATCGAGCATTTTCTCGGATTACAAGTTATGACATTTGATCGAATCAAATTTTGTCAGGCTCATAAGAATCTGGCATAACTCGAGATAAGATTATAAAGTAATTTTGAAAATAAATTAGAGGAAATATAATAAGGAATAATTGTGTCGTTTTTCATCCATTTTATTGTTCAGCATAAGTTTTATATTTATTTATTTTTCTTTAGTTTTATCATTACTTTCAGAGCTTTTAATACTATCAGTTGAATTAGTTCAAGTTTACTGTACCTTAGAAAACTAATTTAATATGCACTGAATAACATTAAAAACATTAAAGTGTATACTAGAATAAGATAAAAATGCCAATTTGTCATCATTGTATCTCCTTAAATTTCGCATAAAAATGATCCTATAATTTGGTCTCGAGTTATGCCAGAATCTCGAAAGCCTGAAAAAACTGATTGGAACAAATCGCATAACTTCAAATAAGAGATAATGCTAATGAAAAAAGGTCCAAATTGAACACCGATTCGACTTTTCGAACACTTCTAAGGCAAGGTCCCAGAGGCCTACATCATGTATTTTTGTATGCACATTTCTTATCGATTAATTATTTAAGGCTAAATTCATTACTTGTGCTTGCAGTAATATATTTTCTATCATTAAAAGAGGTAATAGATTTCAGCCAGCTAAAGTCGAAGATAGATAAAAATATTTTCTACTGAGAGATGTTTTCTTTCATTTCTGCATTGATACAAATCTTTTAAATTAAAATAAATGTTTAAAAGATCAGAATCAAAATACATTGTATATTTGAGGCGTCTCACAATAGAAATGTCTAAGAAGGCACACCTGGCACATCACTGATTGAGCTGAAAAAAATCAAGGTGATTCCTGGAGCAAAAAAAAATGAATACGTGTTTGGGGATTTTTTGCAATAGTCCTCTGAATGGCTAAAAAAAATAAAAAATAAAAATAATTTTATTGCACTAATTCTTTTAAGCATGCACTTTTCTTTTCATTAAATTTGCTTGAAATACTATACTCGGGGGTTTTCAGGGTCGCTGAATGCGAATGTGATGTTAGTTTTCAAAAATTCAAAATGGCGGATCCAACATGGCGGTCGACTTTTTGAAAAATGAATGAATTTGCTCGAAACTCGTTATTCGAGGGGTTTCTGGGGTCGCTGAATACGAATCTGATGTTAGTTTTTTTTTTTAACTTTTCGAATGAGCATATTTACATAGAAACAGAAGGTTGTGTCCCATGCATTGACATTATATAAAAAACGCTGGGCGTAACATTTTTATCGATTGTTAAATACAAAAATTTGTTCGTACAGGTCCGTTGCACGAGGAGAAAATCGACAATTTTCAGTAAGTTATAAATAAACTACTGGGTAAAAGTTATAAATAAACTATTGGATAATATGAATTGATATTCTGTACAAAATTACATCTTTGTATCTTTTAATATATGTATATAGGTAAGTAAAATAACAGCTGTAACTTTTGAATATTGAAGATACAGAATGGAGACACTTTTCTCCTCGTGCAACGGACCTGTACGAACAAATTTTTGTATTTAACAATCGATAAAAATGTTACGCCCAGCGTTTTTTATATAATGTCAATGCATGGGACACAACCTTCTGTTTCTATGTAAATATGCTCATTCGAAAAGTTAAAAAAAAAACTAACATCAGATTCGTATTCAGCGACCCCAGAAACCCCTCGAGTAACGAGTTTCGAGCAAATTCATTCATTTTTCAAAAAGTCAACCGCCATGTTGGATCCGCCATTTTGAATTTTTGAAAACTAACATCACATTCGCATTCAGCGACCCTGAAAACCCCCGAGTATAGTATTTCAAGCAAATTTAATGAAAAGAAAAGTGCATGCTTAAAAGAATTAGTGCAATAAAATTATTTTTATTTTTTATTTTTTTTTAGCCATTCAGAGGACTATTGCAAAAAATCGCCAAACACGTATTCATTTTTTTTGCTCCAGGAATCACCTTGATTTTTTTTCAGCTCAATCAGTGATGTGCCAGGTGTGCCTTCCCCTTGTAAGTCACAATAAATACGTTTTGAAAAAAAAAACACAAAAACCTCTATGTCTTTAATGTATCTAAATTGCTTGTTAACCAATAAACTGTTCAATTCACTCATGAAAAATAAGATTTTTGAACGCATTCCCAAAAATAAAAATCGATTTTTTATAAAGAAAAGTCATTTTTTAATATGGACTTAGCCAATTTTGGTGTGACTTTTGGACTTGGCTATTTTTGAAAAAAAAATTTAAGGACTTAACTCATTTTGATCTGAAATTATGACGTAGCTATTTTTGTTTCAAAAATTTTAATGGACTTAGCGATTTTAGATTTGCAATTTATAAAGTTGTAAAATAATGTAATAACAATGCGTATTTTCATGATTACTATTAAGGGAAAAAAATTTAAAAGAAATATCTTTTAGTTTTTATCAAAAAATGGTTACCTTTTTTTTTATCAACATAGTTTTTTAATAATTCATTAAATAAATTTTATTTTTAAGTGCCGTATATACGCAAGAAAATTAATCAAATAATTGGTTAACATATAACAATATAACAATTTTATAAAATTTCAACAAAACAACCGTTTATTCACTTTCATCTTCATTTGTATCGTCTACTGTATAAATTTTATACGTACAATATATTATACGCGTTTATTGTATACACGTATATAGATAATAATATAGTATATTATTATGTACGTGTATACATATTATTGCGTACGTACGAGTATGTATTTGTGTGGATGTGCATATAATTATGAAATGTGTGTTTTTTTTTCATAAATGTATATTTTATTCTTAAAAGTAACATTGGACTTAGCCATTTTTAATAAACACGTTCAATGGACTTAGCGGTTTTTTGATTTGCATCAGTTTTCTAACATGCGAGGAACAAACGAAAAAGCACATTTTTTGCCCATTTTATAATGAAGTATAACAAAAAATAGACTAAAAAATATGAATATCTGAATAACTCAATTTTCGAAAAAAATGGACTTAGCCATTTCTGTTGTGAGACGCCTCAATTTATATCATAATATAAATAATGTTCATTAAAAATTATTAAATTTAAAAAACTATAATTGAAACGTAATGACTTTAGATAAAATCAATTCAATGTATTTAATTGACAGAGCTTATTACCGAATTAATTTTATAATAAATGTAAAGGGTATATTAGACGTTCTTGGTGTCTCATACATACGTATACGTTTGTCATTTCAAACAGTATATTCTTTTATTTATCTTATTAATCACAATATTTCTATAGCAAATATACGTAATATACAATAATTTATCACTTCTGCATTGAGCATGATATCATTTACTAATATAACTATATCTCTGTTGCTAGTTTAACAAGAATTCCTTGTTATTTCAAAAATTTCTATACTCATAAGTAAGCGAAATTCCTATTTTTATAACAGCGAGTTTTTCCAGCTGTCCCAAGAAGGCATCCTTACTATTTCGGTAAGGATTGAGTTAATAATGGGAAATAGTTGTTCCCCAGCGTTTTACTTTTTTTGAGTGTATTAATCAGTCATTTCACTCATACAGGTAGTTAGTAAATGTTGATTTTTGGGAAAAAACAAAGAAAAGTATACATGCGATTCGTTACCTTCGTCCTCCAGGAGATGATGGGCGTCGGAATGCCCTTGGCTATGCACGACATGTCGACTTCCATCCCCAATGCAACTTCCAATTCTCCGGATTCCGGGACCGGGTGGATGCTGGGTGGGTCTGCAATAAATATCACATTTATCTGGGTATATCTGCAGGTCGAGATTCTTTCGAATGCAAAGAAAATCACAATAGGAAACGCGAGAAAGCAAGGGACACTGGCGCGTCAAAGAACCTTTTGCGCCCGACTTATCGGAACGACACTCGTTGCGCGAACATATTGAAAAGCTGAGAGGATCCCTCAGCGAGTGAGCTTCGCGACAGAAGGGTCAGTCAAGAGTCATTTGAATCGAAACGAGAAAATCCTTTCTTTTCCTTTTTTCACTCCATCTCGCCTTTCCTGTTTCATTGTCGATCTGTTAGTTCTTACCGTACCATTTTCAATCTGACAAACTGGGGCATACCGGTGCTAGAAAACAGGGAAATCGATTTTTCATCGATTTTGCAGTTTCGCAGACTCTTCTCTAACCGTATTCGTCATGCACGAAAAAAGTAATGTCATTTCAACAGATTGCTTGAGTTATCACTCTAAGAAATATCTGATGAAAACTTCGAACATTGCTGTAAAATTACAACCGAATTACAAGCAAAAAAAACTTCTTCAAATTAACCAAAAAAATTCTGTTCCTAATTATGAATAGGTATATTATGAAATGTTGCTTTAACGACTAATTTATCTCAACCCACACTGAGAAAAGTGTATTTTATCAGTCACAATCCCGTGTCTTTTAAAAAGATTTCTTATACCCCGTAAAATAAATATTGTAATTACTGAAATCCCATATATTATCCATAAGAATCTTCGTTTTTTAGCATTTACTTGTTATCGAGTAAAAGATATTCTATTAAATTCTCATGTTTCAAAAGAACATTTGATTATGCCTAAAAGAATACGTATTTTAGCATTTCAAAAATACTAGTTTCTTATATAGGTTATAATATTAAAGAATATTATGTAATATATAAAGTTTCGGGAATCAATACAAACTTTTCTGTACAAAAAATTTACTGTTACAATTTCTCCTTTTAATACAGATCATCAGAATAAAAAGGGGTGAAATATCTTTAAAACAACCCTCAAAATTTGACTATCAACCCTTCAAAATGATTTAAATATTTAATTAAATCTACAAATGTAACTTATATAATGTTCTCATAAAGAAAGAAGCGTTTTCTACTATTAAAAATACATTTTTTAAAAATTTGAAATTTTTATCATTAGCAGTTCCGTTCCCTGCCGGTGAATCAATATCGCACCTCATTCTCTACACTTTGTGTATGATCAATCATTGATATGAGGTACCTTAAAGACCAGTTTTCTGTGGGCGATATGCTCTTCTAAATCCCGGCAGTCTAAAGGTTAACTGTTAAAAGATATATGGGCATTGTTCTAGAACTTTTAAACTTTGAGGTTGAAGAAAATTGCATTTTTTTTTAGGCACATTCATGAAATTAATTTTATTGGCTTTAGAATTGATCAAATGACAGGAAAAACCTTGCGTGACTCATTTATACACAATGTATTTTTTTTTTAATGTAACATATGTTACGTTACTCGTAAAATTAGTGTTTAGTTTTGTAACGTTTAATATACATAAAAAATTCAGTTCTTTTGCTTATGGCCTAATTTTTAGAAGCTAGTATATAAAATTAAACGTCTAGTTAATAGTTCAAATTTAAAATAATGGATTAAATATGGCGGACTATTTTTACAAAATTTCTTTGATTTTTATAAAATTTGATATGTTAGGGTTGTTGAGGCCACTGATTACAAATCCAAAGTCAGTTTTCATTAAAATTTGAAATCCAAATACATGATTTAACATTAAGGATACCAAAAAATTAAAACGATTTGTAAAGAATAATCATTTTATTATTGTCAAAAAGTGTATTTTTTGTTGTATTAAAAAAACACAAAAGTTATAAATACTTTAATAACATAGGAGAAAAGATCTCAATGATTCCGCAGTACTTAGAAGCTAAATTGTAGATGTGCCATTAAATAATTTGATTTTTCAAAGTGAGTTTCGCTTGGAAATTTAAAGTTTGATGTGGTCGCATTTTTTGTGTATAGGTGGCACACATTCAGGCAAAGGCTCAAATTACTTCTTATCATATAGGTAATGTACCCCTGTTGTGTGGTTTCTTAAAAACCAATGTGAAAAAAATTATCTAAGGTTGATTGCTAAATTGTCAACTATAAAAAAAAGTTATCTCGCAAGTTTGAAGGTATATAATTTTATTCCTCAGTGAGGCACATCATTAAGTTAAGGATTTTTCATTTTTTTACATCCCCAAATACTTCCACAAAAAACCACAGACCATTAAAAAAAAGGTGCAAAAAGTTTCAGCGTTAAAACTGAAAAAATGTAGCGAGTGTCGCGCACCAAAAACAGGCAAATTCACTACTTTTATTTACTCTCATTGTTTTCTACATATCTGTAATTAGTAATAAACACTTATTACATGTAAATCGAACAAAAATTTGTTGATCTGTAGTGTTACAAAGTTATATTTAAAATTTTTATGGTATCATAATGAGCGACAACATAAAGTTTAAAAGTTCTAGAACAATGCCCATATTCATACCGACTACGAGATGTTTTAAAAATCTTTGTCTTTTAACCTGTAAAAGAAATATTTTTGTCCCTATATGTAAAAGACAGTCTTTTACGGGGTATTAGAATTCCAATACCCGGTAAAAGACACTTTTCTCAATGCAAGACTAATAATATATGGTAGATTTACATATACATTTCTGTAAAATCCCCCTGTTAATATAGCAGTATTTGTTGGTATGATCTACCAATATTGCTGTTGATTAATTTAGGTACTATTAATCTGCGAATATAATCATAAAAGTCTGTTAATTTTACAAATTTATTCTGCTGAAACTCTGCGAAATAATGTGCGCAAAGTGCATATAAGTACAAACGCGCATACTATGTACTATATTTTCACGCTTTCAGACATTAGTATATTTATTGTATGCTTGATTAACAAACAAATCAAAAAAGTTTCTGATAAGATAGAAGGTGGTAACAAACAAGTGTTACAGTGAAAATAACATTCTAAACAAAATTGTATCCAAAAAATCGCGGTTTTGTTCAGTATTATTTAAAAAAAGTGTGTTAAACGTCAGTTTTCAGAAATTTGACCAGCGCCATTCGAACGAGTAACCTCAAAACAAATCGAATATGGATGTGTCTAATTAAAAAAAAATGTGTAATTCAAAAGATGCTAAAACTCGTGTGCAAATTGTGCACGTGTGGTCTTTAAAGGATTAAGTAACTATGAAAAATATTTTAAACAAAAATAATGTAAAAAAATTCGTCGATACTACTTCATCTTTATCGTGATTATATTAATATATGTTATCAGTATCTTAAATTATCTTATACTTTTAAATTTTATAGACAAGTTTCTAACTTCACAAGAGAACACGTGGTAAAAACTCCAGTTGATTAGTTTATCAGAAAGTATTTCCAATGTCATATAGTTATACTTGTAAATTTAAAAATTTGTATTAAATCTATTTACGGAGTCTTAACTAGACATTTCTTACAGTATACTTCATTACGCAAAGCAAAGGAGGATATTGTGTCAATCAAGATAATTTCTCGAGTTCAATTCGTTATGTGAATATGTTTATTTAACGATTTCTTTGAAAAATTATGATTTTTATATACGATTTTTACGAATTCGGTGTCCTACGTAAAGAATATGTTATTTGCACCAAAAATGCATTACGTTAGATCCCTCTAAACTCGAAAAAAAATTTTTTTAAAACGTTTTGATACAACTTATCGATATAAATTAATAAAGTTGGTCATCTTCAAAGAATGTGATTGGCGATCACGTAATTATTCATTGGATACAAATAATTTCATTTTGTTCATTTCTGATTGGTCACTTATGGAAGACATTGTTTGTGTTAGTTAGAAAAGAAAATTTTAATTAAAATTTATTTTTGCCATTTATGACCAATGAGGAACGAAGAAAGCGTTATAACATTATGCTATATTTGTTATACTCTGTAGACTATTTTTCTTACTCCAGCAGGCAGATCGATGGTATGTTAAGAATCAACATGATGAAATATATTATTCTACTTAAAAATAAAGAAATACCCGATTTAATGCAATTAAATTAAACACGTCGAGAGGTACAGGCATGTTACTGAATCTATAAACGTATGGTTAATCACAATTACGAAAA
This sequence comes from Trichopria drosophilae, assembly GCA_030407085.1. Classification (NCBI taxonomy): domain Eukaryota; kingdom Metazoa; phylum Arthropoda; class Insecta; order Hymenoptera; family Diapriidae; genus Trichopria; species Trichopria drosophilae. The sequence goes on along the minus strand of CM059583.1, from coordinate 186,922,633 downwards.
GCACACTCTTTTCATGCATTATCACCGTATTTCATGACTTTTTTATTTGATAATAGCTCTATTCGCGAACTCAAACTCAACTTTCCAGCTTAAAATTGTACAAACTCAACATTTAACAAACTAAGAATTCTACACTCGACATTTTAAGGTCCACGTTTCAGAAACTGAAAACAACTCAACAATATATTGTGTTTGTGAATGTACGTATACACGATATGTCGATTATAAATTAAAAATAATACCATGAATATAAATTATACCTTATTTACAAATTAAGTATAAAACATTTCTTTGTTTTCATAGATTACATTATATGTATATGAAATTATGGATGATGTGTAATTCGAATAAATACCATTCAACATCAGTATTTGTTATTAATATACAACATAATCTATCCCAGGATGTCCTGAGGAGCTCCTGAGAACGTCAAAATGTAGGCTTTTCACATTCTGAGGCGGGCTTGTATTTTATGTGTCATTAACCAAAGAGTCCAACCCAACAGGTATTCCAATACGGCGTTAAATTTAAAAATATGCAAACAAATTTGGAAATTTAAGCTTTCTTAATTCTCTCGAACTATTAGGACATTGGGATTTAATTGAAACTGTGGACCAAGGTGAATAAAATAAATGAATTTTAATACTTTTTCTTCAGATTTTTTTCTGATACTTTGCGACTTTTTTATTAAATTTTATTTAAAAAGTTATACTTATGAAAAACTATGACAAACTTATAGCACATCACTTGATGACTTTTAAGCATTTTTTGTTCTTTGTATTTTTTCAAAAATTCGTATATTTCAAAAAATAGACAAAAATTCTCTGATGTTTTTTGAAGAAAGAGTTTTCTTTCGAATTATATCAAATTTTTGAAATATTTTGAAGGAGGACACCATTTTGCAGACGTTACAATGGCGTAAAAAATTAAAATATTTCCTTAAAACAATAATATTTTATTCACTTTTGTTTATGGATTGAATAAAATCGCAATGTCCTAATAGTTTGAAAAAAATGGAGAAAAATTAGTGTGAACATGTCGTTACATTTTGCATTGAGTCAAAGAGGAAAGAAACAATTATTTTATGGAGTATATTTGTAGCCATTCGAAAAAGTTACAAATACATGCGAATTAGAGATGTGAGAAAGATCATACAGAGACAAAATGTACAACTAAAATTGAAACGACTTCGCACAATAAGCACACATAAATGTTGAGTTCGCAAAGTGTTAAGTTTAAGTTGAGTCAGAAATGTTGAATTTGAAAGTGGAAGTTCCAAATGTCACCATTTACAAATGTTGATTAGGCCTTATACCGTTTGTTTCAGTATTATGAAACTTGTCAAAATTTATGGTCTCATGATAAACTTGTATTTTTAAAAACTCCGACATTATAATATTTGCACAGTTTTTTGACGGCAGTGTCATATCGTGTAAGCCACATTCTAACGTTTTAAATAACTATTTTATTACGTAAATGAAGCTGAGTAGATACAAATACAAGCTGAATTCGGACCTATATTTTATCATCATTGTAAAAAGAAATACTTAAAATAATCACATCTTACAGTCAGCCAATTTATAGTATGTAAGTCTGTTCTTGTCTAAGTGGTCTTATGTACATTACATCTTACTTTCAGTCAATTTTCGTACTTAATTCCAGATTTTAGACGCATTTCTTGTATTAATTTTAAATAAAGGATTTTAAACATTTACTTACATTAATTATATAAAGAGCCATCCTAAATTTAGCCTATTTTGTGGACCTGAAATTTACGATCAGAATGCATGGCAAACGAAAGTTTATGATAATGGCTTACTGGTGAAAAAATTTCAGATGGACATAGATGTATTTCAGAACAACGGATATATTTTATTTAGAGTTGTCGAAAGAATCTAAACAATTTTTGTCCGGACTGAACAAATTAAATTTTTGACATTGTTAAAACCAAGACAAAATTTGTATAATAATTAGTAAATTTAATTTTTTTGATCCGGAGAAAATTTGTTTAGATTCTTTTGACAATTCTGAATAAAACATATCTCTTGTAATTTTTTCTTAAAATGTATATTTTCGGAGATTAACAACGTCAAATTTTCAAATGCAATTTTCGCAGTAAAATCCCTGCTTTAAAACCCCCATACCTAAAAAATTAAGATACATACTCAATTTAAAATTTTGATACAAGTCACCTAACATCAGAAACTTTTCTTTCCCATACATTTTTACCCGAAATTTCAGGTCAAAAAAACAGGCGAAATTTAGCCATATTTTAGGGTGGCTCTTTGTAAAACCTGCTTATTACTACTTTTTGTAGTTAAGATAAATTTGGCCACTAACGCGATGGATGAGATTTTAGTAGAATATTTTATACTATTTATTATGTTTTAGATTTAGATGAAAACGAATCCGATAAAAAATTGTCGCTGAATTATATTTTCGTTGCCATCTTAAATAAATGCTTTAAATACGTGATTTATTTAATTTTGTTAAATTTATCTAATAATAACTATAATCTGATAAAAAAATTGTTACATAAACAGGTAGAGCGGTAAATTACATTAGTTTATAAGAGGGGTCCGTGGGGTCGAACACTTCATAAGTTAATGCATTATATCAATTTCAGGAAATAATTTTTTAAGCGCCTTGATTAACCGATTATATTTGAATTAATAAATAATGCATCCACCGCAGCTTGAACTGAATATGTCGTTTTCGGTATTTATCCCATATTTGTTAGTTACGTACGAGTTGAAAAGATTTTTTCAGTAACTAATATATATTAGTAGTAATTTATTAATGTATTATAAAGCATGATAAATATTAATGGCACTTATATTATGGCAAATATTATATTAACTACGAAAATTAACTGATAAAAAAATTGAAAATCGATAATAAAATTCGTAGATTCAAGTGACAATGTAACAGTTCTTACAAGGAAAAGTATAGACACTTAACTAATATAAATTATCTATAATATAGTAACGACGACTAGAAAAAGTTGCTGGGACATGTTTTTTACTTTTTGTAGATGAAGCAACAACTTCTCTCGTTGTGCTAACTAAATATTGTCTCTGCTTTCAATAATTTTCAATAATTAAGTTACAAACAATTAAACCAGAATGTAGCACTAAAAAATAATTTGACATTCTTATCATCATATATTACAAGTTTTGTTTTATTCAAGGTACTCATAGGTCAAATTAGACGAAAACTCATTGAACTTCGGTAAATAAAAAGAAGTAAACAAAATTCAAATTGCATTAATTACGATTCAGACTTAGATGAGCCAATTGATGAAAAATGCTGAAGTGATAATAAAATAATAATGTTAAATTTGATTCTATATTATATTTTAAATACCATCTTATTGAAAACACATAAATACTTATAAATTTGGAATTTTAATGGTTTCAATGAAAGTTTTTACTTTTTTAGAGTATTTTTTGCGGTACTGCAAAATTGGGGACAATTTTTGTAATTTGACAAAAAAGCTATCATAAAATTTCGAGTTGGTGCTAAAAAATTATATCTAGAAAGATTAGGAAACTTCCTACCTTACCTGTAATTTTCGAAGGAATAAAATAATACTTTACTACCGCGCATGGGGGCGTAAAATCGGATTTTTCAAACCGTATGATAAAAAGGATTATTCTTCGTCACTGGAGAAATGTATTAAATGTTACCCTTGTACGAGAATGTTACAATATCAATACAAATAAAAGATGAACATAAAATTATTATCACTAGTATTAATTAACAATCTTGCATGCATAAGCAAACATGTAACCTACTTGGACTATGAAATTAAATTTATACTGATAAAATACGTTGAAAGTGTCACTTTTCTGTCCAAGTACAAAAAAGTGTACCTTTCTGCATGCTTCATTAAAAATCATAAATCATGAATGAAGAAAGAAATTCTTACTTGGTATAAAACACAAATTTCAATTTAAAGATAATGCAATAGATTTCTTTTGATCCCGAGGAAAATACTCCATTGAGGTCGGGAAAATATGTACAAGAATCGAACGTATCGCTTTATCGAAAGCAAATTCGAAAAGATCCGGATAAGAAAGTAGAATCGTGCAATGGAATCTATCGAAATAGATTATCGGAAATAGACACCTAACATGCAGAATTCATGCGATCCTTTAAAATTGATGAAATCGTAAATTTGAAAAGCCACTGAGTCGGGGTAATCCAGGTCGTAAATAAATAGGAAAGATCTGGATTCAGTAGTCGGTGTTTGTTTAGAATATATGTACAATGCAACGATAATCAATTCCATGCATAGAAATCGAATCTCTTACGGGCCAGAAATTCGGTCCGTGGAAAAACTTACACATGACTTCGATTTCGTGCACCTGAGTCACGAATCCCCCACGACCGGGGCGTGAGGCTTGACAAACGTATTCACCACTGTCTTCCAGCTGCACGTTAAAGACCTGGAGGGTTCTGTTTTCCCACATTTTCACGCTAGGTGAGCCCGAAACCGTGGGATCGTCACTGTCTGCCAATAAAACATTGTCTCGCCACCATATCACCTTCGTATCTTCTCCTGTCGGCAGAGTTATTTCTCATTGAATTGTGATTGTGTAAATAAATTAAAATTATATAATATTTAACTTAAATAACAATTCCTAGTCTCTAAGATTTTATTAATATATACAGATTATTATCGTTACTAAACATTTTTGTTTAATTCTGACAATACAGAATCAACATATCCATTTATTGCTGGAAAAACCAATTGTTTATATAGGGATTAATAGAAATTAATTTGTTCAGATATCAAATATAAAATGGAATGTAACCAATAAACACATGAATCTTTCCCTTAGAAAAACCCATTTTGTTGAACACATATTTACCATACTTCCGTTATTTAAGTCATAACCCCCAGTGCAATATTCATAAGTAAATGAAATGAGCACATCTCGAGTCAATAAACTTTAGTGTATACTACGGGGCTGGCACTGTCCGATTTTTCGTGTAACCATATTGAGTCCAAATATCTAATCCGTTCAGTGGCGCCAGTAGCGTTTGGGAATCCCCACTCCTCGCACTGATTGCCCCGCCTACTTTCGGTACTCCTGCTTCAGATGCGAATTACAGAGCCGTAAATTCGGAAGAGCGCAACCATGCGGATTAGTTCATCCCCACTTTTCTGTTTTCAATAAGGTTATACAAAATCTCACAGCTGCACATGGGTAGTACCAGCTTCGTTGTAAATGTATACCAAGCATATATTTTAAGAAATAGTTTGAGAATTTTTTCATGGAAAATTTCCTACGCTCGTATTTGTAAAATGAAGATAATTTAAAAGCCTTTGGAAAGGGCAATTATTATTATAATTAATTTGCAAAAAACGAGTTTTGAAAGGAACAATAATATCCTCTAATATGTCCTGTTGTTTGTTGTTGTATAATTTATTATATATAGTTTCAGAAAGTTAAGAGACAAGTATTTATAAAAATGCTAATATATGTGAAATTTAGCTTTTTATCCACGTTAAACAATTCAAAAGGTAACTTTCCTTAAATTTTATATATATGAGTATTAATTAGTTTCATAAAGACTGAATCTCTGATTTTACTTCACAACTCAAAATATAAAATTATGGAATTATAAAAAATAGTATTTTAATGCATTTATTTTGGGTGTTCGTGCGCATTAGTCATTCAACTTCTTTAAATATTATAATTTGTAAGATATTTTATAAAATTCATGTTCTACGTTATATTTTTCTCAAGGGAGTTTAAGATTAGAGTTATTTTACTTTTCTCTTTTATGACCTCTCTTCCATGGAAATTGCGAACGCATACTGATAACGCTACACATATTCGTGTGACTTTTAACGAAAATTTTTCAGAATTTTCTTCGACAAAGGTTCATACTACGTGAGGTCGAACGTGACCAGCTCAAAAAGCGACTTTTCTCTCGAATCCAATTATGTATAAAGAATTTTTCTTGAATTACACTATCAAAGTCATATCGTGCTTTGATTTTTAACTAACGTGTTTATAAGAATTTTCTGATCAGATAAAGGTCTTCAGTAAAAACATTTTTTTTTTGGAATTGTAAATTATATTATTACTAACTGTTAATACATTTGAAATTAATATTTTACTACATTATAGGTATCAACTCTTTCAGGGGTAGTGTTAAGTATACTTCTTATCTTAGGTCATATATTTTTTCAGTGATAACTCCGCTTTATTATATATCCATATTAAATAGCTTTTTTTAAACTCATTAGTTACGTGTCCTGACTATTATTGTTTTTCAATAATTATACATTTTACAATTGTTATCAAATAAACAATCGCGAATTTCTTTTTACATTAAACCCTTAGGATGTAAAACTCCTTTTAATATATGCTTTCAGATTCCACATAGAGAAAGGAACACAGCTAATTCAATAAGATATAAAAAATTTTATTATAAAGCATTTAAAGACGTAACTTTTAAGTGTGAATGGAAATTAAAAAAATATGGAATTTTGAAGATTTAAAACAAAATTTCAATGTTTGAAAAAGGTATAAGCACAATAAAATAGTTAGAAATAGTAAGTGAAAACAGGCAAAATTGATGAGACACTCAAAATTTATGTTTGTTGTTCGGAGGAAAACCAATTTTTGTTTCTTAGTGGGAATCGTACATTTTGCAAAGGTTACTCTATTACGAATTTTGAGTGTTTTATATCCTTGCCGTTTTCTTTTGTTTGATCTGTATTAAAATTAGTCCAAGTTCGCTATTCATAAAACACCGATTCTCAAATTACAGGAATACAATATCAACTGCAAATAATGTTTAATATGATTTCTATTCGGGATAACTTTCAATATGAACGCAATAGAAATTTTACTATTATACAATCCAAACTGGATTGCCATACCATAAAAATGTAATTCAAATCTCTAAAATGAGCCGAATATCGGTATTATATAATTTCAATTCGGTATGATCCGAACTTTTAAAGTTGATAAATTAAAATTTTTACAAAAAAAAATTTGGCATTAAATATCAATCAGATTTGCTTGTAAAGGGTACCTTTTTTTCTATTGGATGTCCTGAATCCATTTACGAATCTCCGAAAAAGAATTCGCGATTTTTAATTGTTGAAATTTACATACATTAAACACCCTAGATTTGAATACACTGAAACATATGAAATAAATTAAGCGTAAATCTTATTTTTAAATAATCAGGCATTCAAGGACAAAATTTTCAATACACGCTAAGAAAGATTGCAAAATTTTAAGAATGAAGTTCATAAATCACTCAATCCATAAATGAATAGAAAATGTTACTTCAAAATACGTATATCATACATTTTTGAGTGATTTTCAAAGTTATCCAAACAAAACCCAATTACATTTTATCTCCCAAATCTATCGTAAAATCTGTAATATATTATATTCATAATTGCATTTATAAAGAAAATAAAGAATATATTCAGTAGATGATTGGTACGCATTAATTATTCAATGAAATTTCGCTTAAAAAGTAATAATTCATAGCGTATACTTAAAAACGAAAGTAATTTTGAATTCACTACCCTTGTAAGCGTAAAAACATGTAATATTTCAATATACGTTGTTTATGCAGAGTTCCCAATTTAATTTCAATTTAAAGTAACTCTACTGTTTTAATTCAGTGCGTTCATTACTTACGGTATACTGCACAATTTTTTGTAATTATTCAAACCGGAACGACAAACGCGAACAATATTGTCATTTTATTATTTGGAGACTGATTTAAAATTTTATTTTCTGTTACTTTCGGTAAAAATGTTAAAGATTTTATTTATATTTTTTATTAAAAACCAGTAAGAGTCAATTCCTATAGGATTTTTTCGGCAGAATCCAAATTCCAAATACCGATTGGATAACAGCATTTTTTGGGGCTGCGAATAGAAGCTCAAAATGCCTGAAATCGGATATTTAATGCCTTTGACCTTCAATGCCTGAATAAAATTAATTGCAATTGGATATTTTGGCGATCATATTATATTTGGATTCTGGATAAAAAATCCTACCACAATCGATTCTTACTTATAGGGCAACGTGAAATTCACCAATTTTTGTTAGGGTCTGAATTTCTTAGAGCGGAAGTAGACGGTATTATTTTCACCGAATTTTTGAACTATAAACTCCTGGTCTAGTTAAGGATAAGGTTTGATGGAATTACAGTTTGCAAGCGAGTCGTTCTTTGTGAAGTCGATCAAGATTTGACATGACATTTCCGATTTTGTTGAAAATGTGGGAAAAGGATACATATGAATGTGGTAAAATGATTTTCCGATATTCTGTAAATTTTCAAAATGGCGGTCACGTGAAATTTGAACATGATGAAAACAATTTTTGTTGTTTAAAATTATAGATCTTCGGAATTTTTTCGGAATTGTATGAAATTTGGTACACTATAGTAAAAGAGTCTGAACTTTTTGAAAAAAATATTTACAACAATAATAATTTATAATAATAAATATATAAAAAAACCCATTTTTATTTTTCAAAGTTATTTTTAACCACGGTGCACCCTTGTTCATTTCTTAAATGCACTTTTATTTAATAGCTAATTATATACAAAATCTTTCGCGCTTTGTAAAATCGTGGTGCATTTAAATAGTTTACGAGCTATGAATTTTGAAAGTGTTGATCCCTCCGTGTATCTCAAATGTCATGTCAAATCTTGACCGATTTCACAAAGAATGACTCAAGTTTATTAAGTTTATTAATAATCGGTTGTTCAATATTTCACCATTAACCCTTTAACGCCGAGATGTGCTGATTTTCGACATAGATTTCAGCCTCGTACAATTTGCAAAAAAAAAACCTAGACCCCTTTCGAAATGTTCATTACCAACTATTTTCGGGGTCGCTCTTACTAATGCCGTTGTCGAAATTAAAAAATACTGCCGTTTAACCCTTGGATTAAAGATTCGTAATTAGCAACCCCAAAAACCCCCGATCAATTGGTTTCAATCGAATTAGGTCATACTTTTTACAAATTCGCTGGTTATGAAATTTCGAAATATTTTTAGATTGTTGGCGCAATTTTGAGATAGAAATACAAAAAGATAAGAATGTACAAAACATATTTTCAACTATCGAGAACACGTTTCCGATACTTTATCGAAAAAATTACAATTGAAAAAAAATTACCCGGCAAAAACGTTTTTCTTTTGTTATATTTTGGCAAAAAAGAAGGGTTAAACGGCAGTTTTTCAGAATTATGACGGCATTCGCAAGAGTAAAATAAAACCCAAAAAATATGTAGTCGATAATGAACATTTCGAAACAGGCCTACGTTTTTTTTTCATCGGCACATGTCGGCGTTAAAGGATTTAAATACGTTCGAGAAAATTGTTGGATGACTAGAGTGATTAGTGACTTTCTAATTTTTGATATCAAATTAAACCTTTTATACTGATCGATTTATCCATTTTAAGTTGGTTTGGCATACTGGGAATGTTTCAACCAACGCTTGTTGTCTGCACACACTACCTTGTATAGTTTCCTAAACAGCAAAATGAGCTAATGTACGATAACTTTATAATAATATGATTTTCTTTTTTTGTCGAATTTCTCAGTATTCTCTAAGCAATTTGATGTTTTCGATTTAAGAAAATCCATTTTTGCTTATGATATCCTGAATTTTACAAAACAAAAGATGTAATGCCTAATCACGCAATTTTCGCTGAAACAGTTTGTGCGAAAAAGACTGCGGAATTCAATTAAACGAGAATACCTTGATTTCTAGGTTAATTATACTTCAATCAATTGCCGAACACACAAGATACATAATCTAACAACCCATGAGCTTGGTTCACAAATTAATATAACTGAAATGTAAATTTTTCTCACTCCAATAACAAAAAATCGACATTTTCGACCCACCCTAAAATTGCTTAATAAAAAAATTGAATGGTACATCCCTGATAGAAATTTAGTCTGGAAACAACACAGGCCCTAGATAGTTTTTAGAAACTTTTTCTGGAATCCCGGTAGGAAAATCTGTATAGATTCTGGCTCGGTTTGAGGACGCCCTGCCAATCCTTGAATTTTGTTACATTTTTAAAATTTATAAAATTTAAACTGGTTTTAAAGGGTACTTTCAATATATGCATATGGACAACACATTTTCAGGAACGATGTAATTAAATTTCTAATTTTATGATTTCGAACCGTAGGAATACAAATGTCAGGAATAATCGATATCGAACCGATCCAGATTTTAGGTTGATTTGTTTGATTCCATAAAACGTTGGTATATTTCGAAATTCTGGCCGGAATTTATGCGGATATTTGCACATAGAGTTTTCCTCCTAGGCCCTGTATATAATGTGGAGAAATTAAGGGATTTTCCTACCTGGTATGGCTGACATATAATGAATAGGAATTAGTAGCCATAATGGAGGCTGTTGATCGAAGATTGGACTTTTGATAAACGGAAATTGCATACATAAAAATTCGTCATAGTGAGAGACTTTTTATAATTAAAAGTTCAACTAGAAACAGAAATTCATAAATATTCAGAGTACAGCAGAAAAACGTAATACCAAATGGAAAGTCGAATACTTCTTACGTAAGACTATTATACCTTACAAATTCGTAGAAAAATAACAAGATTTCCAATTCTTATACGAATTTTGAAATACCAATCTCAACATCCCTTAAGTGTTATTTATGATTGCATTTTATTTAATATAATAAGCAGTCAAACATATTCAGGAAGGAAAATTACAAAATGATAAGGACGGTATTTCGACAAATTTAATTTATCATGTGAAAACGTTGATTTAACGGCTTCGTATGTATAGATATATTATGATTTCCGTCCACGCTTGTTGTTATAAAATCACTGACCCATTTGTTAGTATTGTTTTGTCGACATATAAAGAGAGAGAAATTTGAATTTGTCGAAAAATTACTTTTCACCCGAATATTGTATTGCATAAACGTTTCCCAATTAAATGTACTTAATTAGGTTATGATATAGCTAATTGTTATTCACTAAATTAAATACTTAGTTTCGCTGATGAGGTTAGTAACTTCTTACTAATCGTAGATCGTTTTTCTCTGTTTAAAATATTAGAAATTTACTGATAACTAAAGGAACTCAACAACTACTTCAGATTTAACCCTTAAAGCGCTCTGGGGGTACTGGGAGACCCCACACATAAATATTACATTTTTTCCCTTCTAAAACTGCACTTTTACAGCATTTTTTTATCTTAAACAGCTACATTTCAAGAGACACAAGTTAAATTTGTAGGAAAACATATTAAAATTTGGCTGAGTTATTAACTTCCCGGTCTACGGGGAAGTTATTAAAATGACCTCGAAAATGGAAAATGCTAATTTCATGATATCTCCACGTTTTGTGACCACTAGAAGCAAACTGACACATTTTTAGAGAGATGTCTGTCTGTGTGTGTGTGTGTGTGTGTGTGTGTGGATGAAAACCAAATTTTGTCCAACGATTTCTCTTCAACGGATGAAGCGAATTGATTAATTTTTTTTTAATCGATGCTAGTTAGGTCCTGACCTAACTTCGTGCTGATTAGATTTTGAACATGATCGGCTGAGCGGTTTTCGAGTTATTCCAAAAAAAAGTAGTAAAAATAGTACAAATAACGTGAAAAAATGATATTATTTAACAAATTCCGTCATTTTTCGTGAGGAAACTGTTGATGCGCGTCAAAAAACTGAGAAATAAAAAAGCCGACAAGTAAAAAACCGACATATTAAAAAGCCGACACGGTAAAAGTATTATTCTCTTTACAATATGCCGATTTTTTACTAGTCGGTTTTTTTTAAGAAATAATGGATAGATTTCGGAAATAGAACCTCTCTATATAACGCAAAATATGGAAAACGTACGTGAATATAGCCAGTCCGTTAAATAAACCGGAATAAAATACGAGAGATTGATCGGGAAGTTATTGTTTCGACTCGCTAAGGGTCACAACCGCTTTATTATTTTTTTTGTGAAAAACGTCACTTTTGTATTTCATTTTTTATAACGGGCACCAATAATCTTTTTATCAAGATAACTTATCTACTCGGTAAAATGACACTTGGAGAGTATCCAGTAATTTTGTTGAAAGGAAATAACGAAAACTGTCTGCAGAGGACGATATTATCTTCGGATTGGGGGCTCCCACGACCCCACATGGCGCTTTGTGTTATTTTTATTGGCGCTTTAAGGGTTAAGGAAAAAACGAAAATGTCATTATTTTTTTTGGTCTAATAAGCTAAAATTCAAAGTACGGAGTAATTCCTCATTCAAGAAGAAATCATTACGACAAATGTACCCTGAAATATTGAACGAAAATTGGCAATGATTTATCCTCCGATGATCTTTGACACAATTTCCATAGTAAAGGTGAATGAAGATCGACGTTATTCGATGAAACATTTTGCATGGAAATTCCGCGGTGTATATATACGCGATGTTCAAACGCATCACTTTGAATGCGCGTTTCACTCGCTCAATTTAGCCGAAATGCTGAAATAACTTCCTCGGGGTCATCAGCATCTCGTACATTACGGACCTGTCGAAATTTCAGCAAGCTAAGGCCCGAAACGCTGCGTTAGTTTGAAAACGTACAATGCGGGGCGTCCGTGCGGCATCATTTACCACGTTTGAACTGCAATCACAGCGTATTCTAACTTGCGAGCTTATTTTACAAGTGCACGCTCCAAACGAAACTCATTCCGTCAGTGTGCAACCGTAATTGATTTCTGCCAACTCGCTGAAATATGTTGGCTGACAAAATTGTCGTTCTCCTCTTTTATACGGGTAAAAATTCTACCAACTTTGCGGTTTTTACTCGTTTCGACCTTTAGTAGGACTGGACAAATGGAGAGCTTCTGCAATTTACAAGCTTTTGACAACTTGGGCAGATATGAATAATGTTATCGTACCGTATATGAGAATGACACCACAATGCAATGTTGCGCAGCTGCGAGCACGTTGTGTTCATATAAAATTGCATGGAGACTAGATTTATACGCGAGGCAAAAATGCTGAAAGAGTTCAGGAAAAATATTAACGGCAGCTTCAGGTGCGTGAGGATTATTCACTTTTCAGTTAATTTTCATCACCATAAGCCATTTTTATTTTTCGATTTCGAAGTTCTATAGTCGTAATTACTACCGTTTGATTTAGTGCAGAATATAAAATATGAGAAATTACACATGTCCACAAAAAAGGGTGTCTTGTATGTTATTGGGAAGCTGTCGGTTATTTATGTGTAATTTTGAGCGTAGAATCCAAATCCGAAGTCAGCATTGGCCCATCACTTCAGAACATTGAAATATTTGAGGTTATGTACTCAAAAACACGATTTGGCTGTTTGTGGTTACGTACTGTATCTAACAATTTTGTTTGCGCCTTATATACTATTTGCATCTTTCAGTACTACCTTTACCCTTCAAAATGATTATTCGATCACCTAAGATTTTTTCTTGCCCAGTTACGGCCGTTAATTATAATATTGGTCGCAAAAACGTCATAAGCACCAACATTACCCCTTTAAAGTACATGTTTCTACTTAATAATTTCTCTTGGACATTTGTTCTTGGAAGTTTCTGAGTTTGCCGAGTGCGAACATTGGAACTGCCCTATTTACGAAAATAACAGAAGTAATATGATTAATTCTCGTCTCACTATTAAATGTTATCCACCTCACAAAATTGAAATTTATCTCCACGGTCCAAACATACCTGCTCTGCTCATTATACAAAATTTTTAATCGTTAATGATATCCTTATTTAAGACTGATATAATGCCATACACTCTGCAATACAAAACATTTGTAAATCAATGAAAATTAAGTGCAACATTTAATAAATCTGTAAAAGATTTTATAAGATTAATAAATAAACAAAAAAAAGGTACAAAATAGACATCGACATTTGCAAGATGGCGGATTCAAAATGCAGTATTCAGAATAGACAAAAAATAATATTAATATAATTTTGTGGTTTTTAGTTTATCATTTTCATCAAATTATTGCTTCGAAAATTGATTTCGATTTCGTTATTAGCAATGCGAAATACATACAAGTAAACTTTTCTAGATCTAAATACGGTAATAGTTGTAAATTTTTTACGAACTTTCGAACCACCTTGTACTAATTGTTGAAAAAAATGGATTTTTACATTTGTTTGTTTATAACCATTTTGTTAAACTTTAAACTTTTCATTTTAAGTGAATATATAGGACGGAAATCTGTGTTAAATGAACATTTTTTAAACTTTGGTGAAAAATCTGAATCAGATTTTAAAAATTCAATACGGCAGAATCTGTAATTATAATTATAAGAATGTACACATCATTAATTCAATATGGCCGTAACAGAATTTTTTTGTTTCCTTTTTCCAGGATTTGTCGGACATTTTCACTATTTTAATTTTTGTTACTTTTGTCTATTTTTTGTCAGATGTCGTTCATAAACTACCACGTTTCAAAATAACGAAAACAAAGAAAATCGGAAAGTTTGTTGTACTAGCCGTATATCATGCATAACATACCGTTGACGAACAATGTCATAATTTAAAATCTACCTTTTTTTTTAGAAAAAAACGTAGGTGATCGAATAAAAGCTCATTTTTGAGGGTAATGATAGAACTAAAAGATGCATATAATACATAAGGCGAAAAAACATTGTTGCATACTGTACGTAACCTTAAAAATAGTAAAAAACGCGTTTTTCGACAACATAACCTCAAATATCTCAAAATCATGACGGGACATTTTTCACTTCGTATTCTATGCTCAAATTTATGTTAAAAAAGACCCACAGCTTCCCAACAACAAAACCGTGTTGATCTGTGTGTTATATTGTGCATAATTAAGCAATAGTCGACATAAGCAGAAACATTACCCCTACAAAGTCTAGACCTAGATGTATAGCAACGCAGAATCCGTTGACCAAACACTGATTTGAGCTACTGTCTAGTTTTTAGGCACTTTCAAGAAATTGGTACTCTTTTTCGAGATACTCATGCAGAGTGTAGATCTGTTACCGTTTTTATTCTTACGTGATGACTTGGTGGTGAGGAGAATGACGAACGTTTCATTTTTGTAATGATGCATTCATATGAAGAAAGTAAACTGTGCGTATCCTCTAGTTTGTTTAGTGGACATTTTTGGAATTTAATGTGAATCATTTCCGATATCGCTGATTCCGCGGAAACTGTGATATTTTTTACTCGATATTATCAAATCAACAAATGAAATAAAAAATGTATGTTCTCCATTTTTTATTTTTTTGTGGCATATATATATGGTGTGTTATGTGTATGTAATGTACGTCAACTCCAATTTTTTAACTTTTTTAACTCACATTTTTTAACTAACATTTTTTAACTTATTAAATACAACTTTACGGCGGTAATGACTTCGGCGGTACTGACAAACTATGTTTGAGGTTGTTTTATGGAGCAATCACTGTGTACATAACTTTTTTCGCATTCATTCTTGAAGTAACCAGTAATTAACATATGTACGCTTCGGGAACTACACCTAAACAATTTGTCACTTAAGCACTTTTTACAAGTGGTACTGACCACAATTTTCTGAATCGCAGTTGCTTGAAAATTAACTATCCGTGTGTGCGACGAAATATTCAGTGAGCACTTGGTGCGATGCTTGTTTGTTTATCGATATTAACCTTTCAATGGGCACTGACGAATTATAAATAAAGTCATAGAAATATATCATAAATATTGGAAAACTTACAGATTTTTAGAATTATGCATAAAATCGTAGACAAATTTCAAATTGTTCTACTCAAGATAATTAAAGAAAGAGAAGTAGAATGTGAATGATAATTATTTACCTATCTATAGACAAATATATTAAGACCAATACCGTTTATTTAGAAACTATATTCTGCACTCAATTCATAATTGAACGAAAAAAATCGGAGAAAGACACACTGGTGGTGCTGACATTTTACTTATATTTCAGTCTGCAGAACGATGATAATAATTTTTTTATTCATCGTTTTCACGTATACAGGTTAAAGTGATTGCCTTTTAATACGTTACATGAGAGTACATTTATTCTACATACGTATTATTCTATTTTTTTACACAAGACCTGAAGTATCACAGTTTCCGCGGAATCACCCATATACGTCTAATGTCAAATTCATTTTCTATATCTAGTATTTTTTGGTTATTGCAGTCAAAGTTATGTAACGTTTGGAGTCTACGTTCTGTGGTTACCATGTTTGGTTGCTATCAATGTTGTGTTGATGTTTGTTTATTCTAGTTTTTAATGTACGTTCACTTCTCCCACATATAATCATCACACAATGAATCCAATACACTGTATTGTGTGAATTCATCCTCTTTATTTTGTCTTTGCCTTTTTGTACTATTGCAAATAGATTTTTTAGAGATGGAATGATCTTGATATTGGTATTCCGGAAAGAATTTTCGATCGATTCGTAAACATGCTCTGCGAACGGAATTCGTAAATATTTCAATTGTTTTCTCTATCTGTAAGATTATAAATAATGGCTATTTTTTGTGAGTATGGATGATGTGAATGGTGGTTCCACAAACGACCTCAGTATGTTGGTTTACAATACCAATTAAATGTGAGATTCGTGATTGATTATAAGAAGTTGTTAAAATCGTATTTTATCATGAATCTAATTAATTATATTTTCGTTCATTGTACTTAACGAGTAAATAAAACCTTACGCTGAATGAAAGGATAGAATTAAATTTTTTTAAATTTCTTCCAGTATTTGTATCCCTGAAGTCAGAATTTTGTTGGAAATGATTTTTTGTCAAATATGGGATTTTTTACATACTTATTCAGACCATTGTTGATTATAAAAAAAATGAAGGCCGAACTTTTAGAGATTTGATGCGCCAGGATATTTCGTTAAGTTTTTCTATTTCGTGTGTAAACTGAAGTCTATGGTGGAAACTGTTAAAGGTAGAGAGTATTTTAAATATTTTATGTTTCGGAGCACATGATGGATGTCATGGGCATAACGATAAAAATATGCATCATTACAAGAACAAAACGTTCATGATTCTTCCCACCATCTAGTCATCATAAAAATAAAAGCGGTAACAATAGAACGACACTCCGCATTAGCATCTTGAAATGGAGTACTTCAAATGTCGAGGAGAAATTTGTTTGTCCAAAACTGGTTACTATTTATTAGCTTGTAAGTCAAAGCTGTATTTTTTATTGTTTGAGTAGATTGCCTACATAAAGATACTATCTATAAATAATAATTATTATTTGCATATTGTAAAGTAGGATATCCTTTATTAGTAATAAGAGACTATTAGGTACGCTCAGCAAACATTTTAAAAATCTTGTTTAAAGTGGTTCTGGGTATTCTGTAGTCAGTAGGGAAACTAAAATAGTTATTTTCCCCCCGCAAAATATTAGGCCATGTAATGCTTTATCCATATCCATACTATAAAGATTGTTTAATTTACCTTTTCTACTCCTACTCGATGTTACTGAGGTAAGTCGGAATTAATCCGTAATTCTGAAATTCTGAAATTTGGTTCATTATTAAATTTAGCACTCTAATCCCCACTACTTTCTCCAATATTTTCGAGATATGTTTTCGTTGAACACAAATGGAAACAAATCAATTAATAAACAGAAATACAAACGAATTGGGAATTCATATAGATTTGCAGAAATCAATCATTCAACATTTCAATAAATCTCTATATATTTTCGTATTTATATAAATTATTGTATTTAAAAATTCGGGATTTTTCAAAACGAATGCCATTGAGGTGAGAATTACAGATTTGAGGAGTGACAATGACAATATTTTGCTTAAATTTCTTCTTGAGACTTTGATTGAATCAAAAAAAGGTTCAAACAAAAAAATTTTTTTTTTACAGTTTATTTTATTGCATGCCGTTTATTGCATCATAAAAAAGTACTTACATGGACTTCCACTGTTTTAGAAAAAACATAGAAATTACAAAAAAAATATAATTAACTATCATGAAATTATAAAGACAACACAGAAATTGCAACGAAAATATAACAACGCAATAAACTAAAGCTAAAGAGACTATGTTTATTTTATTTTGAGAGAAGTGGTTTTTTTCTGGTGAATTTTTTGGTCAAATTACCAGTTAGTGTAAACAGTCAAAAGTATTGTTTTAAAAACAATATTAAAACAATATTAAACTTCAGTAGTACTGATTTTACAAACAAATGCTATAAACAACAATTGTCCCTGTCTAATGCACAATTTTTGTACAATACTTTTTTTTTATAATATCAACATCAGAAAAAGAAATCGGAACAGTATTTGTTAATTCTCTTACAAAATTGGAATCAAATATATACTATTTGATAAATAATTGATTATGTTAAATGTATATCACGAGTTAAAAGCACTTTTCATTTTCAATGTTAATGATAATACGCAGTGTAACCTATGAATATGCGATACATTTTTCACGACAATAAGAATCGTACTAAAACTTTTCAATGCAAAATTTGGTGCGACTAGAATTAAATCTTTCAATTTTGAAACCTTTCAATGTGTATAAATGTCTCGTTATTTGATTCCATATATCACTTGGGTTTTCATAACCGTACATTCGTAGCCTCTATTAAAGTTCCTTTACTTTCTACTGTCACATTCCAAACATTTATCAAGTTTTTATTTTAAATATTATATTAACTGACTCGTTATCTTTATTGTTATTTACTTCCAAATAAAATTGTATAATAAATTTTATGTCAGGCATTACGATAAATATGTTGAATATTTGGGATTAGTTTTAAACCCTTCGTTAAGCTTTAATCTATTTCTTGCAGCAAAATATATTATTCAAAATATCACTTATTACTTGCAGGCCAATTATTAAACGAAATTAAGAGAATCATTATTTTAGGTTAGAAATATTAATAATAATAAGCCATTAAAATGCAAGGACACTGCTTCGTAATTATCAGGTTCTCAACGAGGAAGTTTCTTGCGTTATTTTTTGTCGATTTTCCGATTTTGATGAAATTTTCAAAATTGACCGACTTATCAAGGTTTAAAGTAGAGAGGTTGAACGTCAGAAACTTTGAACTCCGGCACTCAGAGTTTGCTGCTAATATACCTTTATTCCCCTTTCGTTTCTTTTATCTGTGACGGATTTTTATCAATAACAGTATGACATATATGCGTCAACCAGATTAAATTGAAAAATAGTTTTCTCAATTGACATTAAGACAGAAAATTTCATTCATCACGATTCGTCAGATTAATTATAAATTGTTCTCCGATGTTTTTTTGCTTATTTCTATATAACATATTTATATTTTATTTAATATGCAATTTCTAAAGTAAACAATTGAGAATTGATGTTACATAAATGGCTTTAATGAACTTTACAACTATTTTTGGCTGCACACAATTTAATTGCAAAACTTATAATAATTTATCTTGAGTGTAAACTGTTTTCAATGCGGCTATATATATTTTCATTGTGCCTTCGAGGCACGATCATTTCTGAACGTGAAATATGTACCTATTAATTTTCGCATGAAAATTTCAAATTTGCCCGAAGGGTTGCTTGTAATAAACGGGATAAAACCAGCGGTTTAGAAAAGTATTCTAAAATTATAATCATTTTTTCGTTTTTCTCTAAAAATACAAAAAAAAAATTAATTGTTTTTCTTTTTGTAAGAATTTTGGTGTCATATACGTAATTTTTTAGAATAATCCAATATTCGCCAGTAAACATTCGTTTATAATTATTTCAATTTTTGTATTAAACGTAATGCTTGAAAACTTCAATACTTTTGAAATTACATATATTTTTAAAGAATAAATGAATTCACTGTAAAATATCAATGTTTAATTAAAAATGTATTGCTTTAATAATATATTTAACTAATGGCCCACTCAAATGTATTTAAATTAAATATGTATTAACCATTACCAAATAGGTTATATAATATTACATTCCCTTATAATAATTATAAAATATTTCATTATATACATCGATTAAATTGTTCAATTTGAATTATTTATTAAGCACAAAAGTTGAAGAAAATTTTATTGAAATAAAAAAATTTAAATTTCACATAAAACGATGTTAAAAAAATTCAATTTTGAGATGTAATTCCATCGCCATCATACTTTTACTGGATTTTTTCTCCTACAACATCAACAGTACTATAAAAAATAGTGTCAGGGGAAAAGAAGAAATACGAACCAATCACTGGTGGTATTTTTAGCACCGTTTACGTAGAAATCGTTAAACCCATTTTGCGCAATTTCAAGAAAAGGTTTCGCAAATTTCCGTTCTCATCCCTCAGTTACATGACTCCCTGGAGATCTAGTTGACACGGAACTGAATCACTTTGCACGCTTTTTATGAACCCAAGCACGCACATTCGAGAGAATGTAATTTGTAGTTATTTTATCTTAAGTTGCGGGAAATTTTTAATTTTGTGAAAACGGCCTGTTAACATTTGATCTAAAAATGCCTTTTTTAATATTTTTTATAATGTATTTTACAATGTTTTATTATTTTCTAATGGTTTCTTTTAAAAATAATTTTTTCGTAAATGTTGTAATATAATCGTAATTATGATAGTGAAGCGTTAAGACTTTTTCTATTTAAGTATAATAAAGTTTATATCATTTTTAGAGGAGGGAATAATTAGGATATTATTGTTGATTATTGCATATTTTTAGTATATCTGAGTGCGGGTCGAAAAACTGACAAATCAAAAAGTCGACAGTTCAAAAAACTATCAGTAAAAAAACCGACAATCGAAAAGCTCACAAAAGGCACTTTAAAAAATGATTGTCCGCTTTTTGATGTGCTTATTTTTTTGTGTCGGCTTTTTGACATGTAGGAATATATACAAATATCTTTGCAGTTTTTGTGCCAATTACGACAAGGCAATGGGCAAAATGAAATTGTTAGATGTCATTTAACCCGAATTGATCTCATGAATTCGAGACCCAGTTATATTAGTGTTGGCAATAATGAAGATGGCTAAGATCAATACAATCATTTGCGATATTAGTTTTGACGATCACGGGTCAATAAATCCCCGTAAATAGATCCTTGACAAATATATCCTCGATTTTTTATCCTTTGCAAATAGATTCTTTTCGAAAAGATCTTTCGACAATTTCATCCTTTTCAAATTGATCCTTGTTGAAAAGGATCCTTTTCTTTGATATAGGTATGCAAAACCCAGGACAATCAAATATAAAGGGGATTATTTTGTTATTTAAGGATAGTAAATCCCTAATGTATATAAATAAATACAATGGTGTTTTCATAGGTTAGGTTAGGTTAAGTAAGGTTAGGATTATTTTGTATCTGTTATTATTTATTTATTTTGTTACGTCTTTTCATTCAGGGATCTTTTGTTCGTGGATTTCTTGGTGAAGGATCTATTAACATGGAACTAGCTTTCATTTATAGTCACTGAATGTTATCTTGTTCAATCAGAAATTATTCTATTATCTATAAATGTGATTTGGGAAAAACTACCAGTCAACAATCGACAACTGGGTAACTAATTCGATTAGTAATAATTCTACTTTTAGATTAATAGAATTTTATTAATAAATTAGTAGTTTTTTTTACTATTTTTTTGTAAGAAAATGACTAATTGTTAGTAACCAACTTTTTGTTTCAAATTCGTAGTTTTTAGCAAATAGATTTAAAGAGTAATTTTGTGAAATCGCTGAAAGACTAATTAAGTTAATAATCAAAACAAAATTTCATGAAAATGTTCTTCATTTATAGTAAATGATGAATCTAACATTTCATTGAAAGTAAGGAAACTACTAAAAAATAAAAAAAAATGTTAAGGGTTAGAGAAAAGTAAAAATTGCCTTTAACAATGGTTTAAAGTAGGCTGATAAGTTAAATTTAAAGAAATAAAAAGCTATTCCTTAAAAAAGTATACAAATTTATTTCATTTGTATAGTATATCCCATTTTCATTATTTAAGGGGGTTATTTTAAGTATTTTATGACAAAATAATTCCGTTAATGCCCTAAGTACTCTTATTTTTTTCTCCAATTTCTTTCAAGTATTTCGTATCGAAATCGAATTTTAAAAAATTGAAAGGTACATATCCTACTATTTTCAAGTTCGCTCTTCATGATTTCGAAGTCAAAATTGAGTTTCAGCCAACAGGAATTCCATTATGGCTCTAAACTTGAAAAAAAAATTATTATAAATTATTTTCAATTTTTTTCGAGCCATTAGAATATTGGGATTCTTTTGAACCTATGTACAAATCTGGTCAAAATCTCTTTTTTTATTTTTTGTTGTAACAAAATTTATATTAAAAAAAAAATTTAGTTTCGCATCCTACATCATTATAACGACTTCAAAATGCCGTCAAAATTTGTTTGAAAATTTTCCAAACGCTCTAACTAATAAATTATGAACTTTTTAAACAAAAAACTATTGCAAAATTGCAATAAACAAAATTCATCACCGAAGGTCGAAAATTATCTTATGTCGAAAAACGTTCTTTGGTTTCACCACCTACGGGAAATAAGATGTTCCTGTTTATTTTCACCTTCAAGTTGATCATCATATTCAGTGCAAAAAAATGACATCGATCAGGATAATTTCAAAGAGACTAAAGGTACGGATTTTTCGAAAATATATCACAAATCTTTTTTCTAATTTTGTCAAAAATTGTCATAAATTTAGAAAAAAGCATTAAAATTGTTTTTTCACATTCTCACCCAAAACACAAATATTTTGATTTAATATAGATGAAAATTAAGGTATGGGTCTCCTTAAGGATTAATGGCAAGTAGGAAATAAGATTCATTTTTATTTAGAACCTCTGCAAGTATTAAGAAAACAGAATTATCGCTTAACCTTTCAGAGTAATGAATTATAAAGGATTTTCTAATGGAATATTATGAACTATTAGAAATTAAGTATAGAAACCTATTTACCAAAAAATTTAATAAGAACGAGAGATGATAAAAGCTTGAAAACTCAGCTCAGAAATTTAGTTTTAGTTTAAGTTTATAGAAATTTGAGTTTTGAAGAAAAAGGAGAAATAATGAAAATAGTATCCGAAAAGATCACATATAATGATAGCAAAATTCTGTAAAATTTCACAAAAAAAATCGTTGTTTTTACTTTCCTTTAAAATTCTGAAATAAAAATAGCAGTACTTATTTAGATTTGGGTAATAATAAATTAGATCGGATTTATATTTTGGTATTTATCAATTTTATCATTTTTCAAAAAAATATTCAATTCATACCTGAAAATAGAGCATGTGATTTAATGGATCACAGCAAGTAACGGTTATCATATTTTTAAATTATTTCATATTTCGCTCTAAATTTCGCTCTAATTTCGTCTAACAGTTAAAGCTGTAACTTAACACAGATTTAAAAAGTTAAAAATTATTCACTTACCGAAATCCTCGACATCGCAGGGTAGTTGGACGGTATCGTTCTCGTACGTTTTCACCGTCGTTGGTACACTTTTGAAACGGCGAGTCGCAGTCACCCCGGCTCCTGAAAAGACGAAAATTAAAGCGTGCATAATTCAGCTCGTCCCAGCTTTTGAAAAGCTCCAAGTCGTTTTAATACGTCGAGCGTTTTCTACATCGCGGTAAAGACAAAAACCTCCCAAAAAACACAAAGAAAAATGTACAAAGCGAGTGTGGTACGCGACAAAATACTGCGATTCTAAGCCCATTAAAACTTTTCGATTTCAGCTAATTGGATGCAAGGAAACTTCAGAAAACTCGCAATGCTGCAACCGTAAACTGAATTACTCGCCTTGAAATTCCTCGTTCGAACATAATGAGAAATTTGTGCAGCATCGAAATACTCTTGTTACTTGCTGACAAAAGTACCACTTGCAGGGCGCTTACGCTTACACTTCCGACTTACGCGTTCACTTGAGCTTTCGCGTGCTTAGTTTGTGCTATCTAAGTATACGCTCTCTCTTCTTATTTCAATCTGTTTAATTAAATACGAATTTCGAAACTGACAGTGGGATATAATGACTCGTCTTTGCTTTCTGCTTTCATCTTAGTTCAGTCCAAAAGCTTTTTCAAAATCCCGTTCGGGTAGCGAATGAAAGCGTAAAAAAGTTTCGAGTGAAGGCAGTGTTTGAGGATGCTTTTGGATTTTTAAAGGAGTTTGAAAAGTTTTTAATTTCAAAGTCTTCGCCAACACTTTCAAAGAAGAGTCTGGTTGGCTTTTGACTTACACGCCTCAGTTTTTTATCGAATTGTGTAGTTCTAACACAGAACCGCCGACAAATACTGTTACAAATATATTCTGGTGAGTGTATTAGATTTCTAAGATGCAGATGACATTCGATGTCCAAAAATATTCTACTATTTGAACTATATATAGTAGGGAATAGTGAAAAAGTACAATTTCCGAATTACATATCGCCTGACTCTGGAAGTTGAAGTCCGAAATCTTTAACTCCGACAAGCGTGTTGAAATTTAACATTGATTTATATGCAGAAAAATCTATTGCAAACAAATTTATACAAACAAAAATATATTTGTACATAATTTCTTCAGGATATATTTTCAAAAGTATTATCCATGAGGAACATTTGATTTTGAATAAAAAACAGAATTTTTCGTTATCAAGAATTGAATGTGAGTCATTTTTGCTCAAAATATTAAATACGTTTTTAAAGCTACAACTTTCAAACTCAGGCGAATGAAATTCCTCCACCCTAATCTATAGGTGATATTGTTGTTTATAAAAACCATATGGATTGGGTTCTTTTATTGCACAACTTTTTTATTGTAAGATTATAACTAATCAATTGAAATTGAGCGTTACTTTAAATTCTCTTAAGACAAAAATTACTTCTTTATAGTATATTTTACGTTAAACGAGTAATTGAGTCACCTTCTTAAAGTCAAATTTGGTATAGTATAATGGGAAATTCGAGCTTAATGAATGTATAATTTGGTTAGATGGCTTTTGTTTAGATGTTAGGTTAGTCATTCATACTTCTGTATATCTGATCATTCTAAGGTAAAATTGATATTATGTACTGCTATGCATCATGCATAATGCATACAAAACAGTTATAAGAACTTATAAAAAAATCAACACATATTAAAAACATATTAAACATATTAAAAAATAACCACTACCAAAAGTGCACAAAATCTACGAACTTATATACTAGAAATATTTTGTTATGCCTCGAATCAACCTAACCTCTTCAATGCGTTTATATGTCGAAAAATAAACCTTATTTGATCAATTATGAATCTTATTGACGAAATTCATATCGCTGATGGTTTTGAATACTTTCGTAACATTTTGTCGGCTATATTCAAATTTTCATGCGATTTTGCATCATTTTATGAATTTTGGGATACCAAGTTGAATCCACCATCTTGAATTTTAAAAGCTAGCCTTAAATTCTTAAATTCATTGTCAAAGGCCCCGAAAATGGTTCATTCTTGTTGATGAAATAAGGTATATTCTTCTGACATATTGACGTTTTGAAATGGGTGAGTTCATTTGAGACAAAAGGAAAAATTTCCAGTTGAAGGCCATAGATTTTGTGTATTTTTAGTTGCAGTTTGGCATCAAACCAGCAACTTTTTTGTTGAGAACAAAATTCGTAAATAATAAAGCACGCGACATTTTTTCGTTTTTAATTTACGCGCCATATTGGTTTTCGGAAAAAAAATGCAATAATGATTACGCCAATCGAAAGATCACCTTAGAAAATAGTAGAATCAGAATTTTTGCCATTTATAAATCATTTTTTATTGCAGAAAATAAGTCTCACACGTGAATTGAGAATTATGAGTTTTCCGGACTTAATGAGTTAAAATAGTCGACAATATTCTTTCCATTTTTCCCACTTTTTTGCAATATTTTTCAGCATTTTTATTCTGGTAAAATATCCTTATGAGTTTTTCAATAACATATATATTAATTTTTCCTTGAAATACCATAATAACGTAACAATAAAATATAGTTCACATTTCGAGAGATTTATTAAAGCATTCGTGTAAATCGATTTATTACTGTTTAAACATAGTCGACATAAAGGAGAAAAAGTTCTTTTACTGTGCCACTTTTTTCGGCGATCCAACAAGTACTTCTTAAAAGATTACATCGGCTAAAAATAGAGGAAAGTATTGTGAGCTAAATCAACCGTAGATGAAACGAATCTGAAGGAAGCTGGAAGAAATATTTGTTCTGCGGTAAAATTGAACTCTCCTTAGAGTGTCTGGAGTAATACGATCGATGGTCCATAATTTAACCCTTTAAGATCCACGAAAGCTGGGAAAAAGCTCCGAGAGATACTTGGGCGATCGATCATCGAAATACATCCTTGTGAGCCGAGGCATATGATTGGTTGTCCAGGGTAGAGGAGGGATTTATGAACGAGATACGTGCCGGGCAAAGTAAATGTAAGCAAATATCACGTCTGGTTCGGTTATGGATCCTCGGCGACAAACGTCCATCCACAACGGGGTGATCGATAAATACGTTGCTGGTTGCTGGTTGCTGGTCGCTCGTTGCTATGCAAGCGCGGAATTATATTGCGTGCGAAAAAGCTCGAGCACCCACCTATCATATCCACGCACTTAAAAGCACATGCATTATATGACCTATAATAATAATTCTCGAGGTAGGACTTTGCGTCGATCGGTGGAGATTACGTTAAATTATTCTACGGTAAAGACATAATGCAATACAGATAGCAAAGTAATTGGTCATAAAATACGCCTGGGCGATAAATGTCAACGATCTTTAAATGATCGACCCAAAATCAAACGTTTTAAACGAGCATTACTTGCAAACGACTAAAGTATTAGAAATTTGAAATAAAAATTTTCAAATGGTCATTTATTGATAGTCATTTGCGTTGATTATGTAACGCTCGTAATTATTGCCTTAAGTAATAGAGAAAAAGTAATTTAAGTATCAAAATTTACAGGTAGTATTTTCAAAATAAAATATTCAATTCCGTTAAGCCGCTGTTTTAGTAGAAGATTTGATATGTCAATAGTAACCATATTTTCTAATTATAGTACATATTGTATAATCCTTTGCGGCATGGTGGCCACCGGAATTCATTTAAAATTTGAGAGTTTAAAGACGAAATAATGCATTTTCATCTGGTTTTTTTAAAATCCAATTTAAGTTTGAGTTAAAAAAGTGTTTAACATTGCATTTATGTCAATATTTATTTAATATTATGTTTTATAAACAAATAAACGACAAAAATCGCCATTTTTATAGAAACAATTCAGTCGCTAGCACGTGTTCACTTGGATTGAGATGAATCTAGGTATTTAAGGGTTTTTGAGGTCGCTGATAACTAATCTGAACTGAGATTTTGAAAACACAAAATGGCGGAACAAGATGGCAGTAAAAAATGTGAAAAGTTACTTGATCCAGATGAAACTAGTGTTCGGAGGCTTTTGGGGTCGCTGATTACGAATCTGAGCTCAGGTATAGAAATTTTAGTTTTCAGATTCGTAATCAGCGACCTCAAAAGCTCCCGAGTACTCAGTTTCATCTGGATCAAGTAACTTTTTGCATTTCGGTCGGCCGTATTGGATACGACATTTTTAATTTCAAAAATCTGAGTTCAGATTCGTAATCAGCGACCTCAAAAACTCCCGGGTACCCAGTGTCATAAAAAATGGTTCATCAGAAAAATGTGTGCCACAAAGGGTTAATCTCATTGAATGAAGATGACGGATAACCACAATTTAGTACGCCACATATTCGTTAGTACTTCAATAGCACTTGTTCAGCATGTCTAAATTATAATGAGGTTGAAATTAAAGAAATAAAAAAAATGCGTGAATGAATCCAAAGTCTATATAGAGGGATGAAAAAAAGCTGCATTAGCCCATAGTATTTCATTCGTGTTTCGTAAGTTGACTAATTTTAGATGTCGCAACAATTGACACCAGCCCAAAATATCATGACCAAAAAAAATGGTCCAAAATTTCTGAAACTACAATATTCGAAAAAAATATATCCGATCCAAAAATATCTAAAAAATTACATCATTTGGTGAGGTTAGGTTAGGTTAGATTATTTATTTTACTTTGGATAAATTTTAACACCATATTTATATATTTGTCTCCTTCTGCATATAACACGGTAAAATCGATAAAATGCATTATGTCCACTCATTATTGACTCATTAATCGACAAGATCGACATGATAGGTGTAATATTATTGCTAAATTCATAACGTATAATATACCGATATGATATTACATCATTAAAAATCAATTTCAGTAACAATTAATGATGTTTGAAATCAACATTTTTGAACCGATTTTTATTTTACGTATCTTTTCCCCTGATATTTCTTTTTCAGATATTTTATTGCTGAATAGTTTGGTACATATTTTTTGCTGCGGATATTTTGGGTCCATGTCAATAATTATTGTTGTAGCACCTCATTGTATGCATACAAATAAAAACAAAATCACATATTTAATATCAGATTGTCAGTGATAAAAAGAGTTGCAAGTCTTTATGAAGTTAAATTTCAAATTTTCACTCACATTTTACTTTTCATAAAAATTTGTCAGATTGGTGTTCAACGATTCCAAGAACAGACATCATATAATTCTTTAAATATGCACTTTGCAGGAGAATTTCGTGACTTTTTTGGTTATTGCTCTCTGAGAAAAACAATGTTTAGATAAGTAATAGAAGAGTTAATAAGAAATCTGCAGATATTGAAAATTTCCAGCCTTGGTTATCCCTGAACATCAATAATCGATGAAAACTTGAAAAAGTGAAAGAAATGGTTATGGACGATGTCTGAATCACAATTAGATACGACGCTGATGATATTGGAATACCAATCAGCTCATATTGCACAATCTTACAAATGTTTTGAGTATGAAACATCTAACTCTAAAACTAGTTTTAAATTGTTGAATAAAAATAATGGGCAAGATTTGATTCGACGAGAATTATTAATACTTGTTGTGTCTATGTATCTGTATAGTATATTCACTACATACAATAATAATTTTCAATTTCCTTAAAAGAAAGAGACTATTAAAGGATCGTAATTTTTGAACCATATATGAGATTACATGTGACAAGTGATATTCTAAAGGTGGAGCTTTCGTTTTCTTTTTTTTTTCGAAGTGAAATTTAAAAGCAAAAAAAGGGAAAAATCGAGCGTGAATGACATAAAATTGAAAACTCATTTACTTAGTTGTGACGGCCAGTTGATAAATTAAAATACAAAATATTTTATTCTTCGACGTTTTGGCCACTCAGGACTAATTACAATACTTTCCAAATATTCATATATATAATATTCTTAAAGAAAAAAAAACCCGAAAAAAACACTCAAAAAACTTCGAATACAAAAGGCAAAAGAATAAGAGAGACTTTTCTTTCCCCACCCTGCAGAATTCTGTTTATGATTTTTACTTGCATGTTATTGTAAGCTTTTCTAGAATGGGTGCGAAACTTTTTACCCTTTTTGAGATTGTATTAGAGAAAGAAAACAAAAAAGAAGAGCGAAGAGAGAGAGAGAGAGAGAGAGAGAGAAATAATAATTTAAAAAATAGGGTTTGCGACACGATTCAGCAAGGTGCACTTACAATTTATTCTTATTACTATTTGTTGTGAAGAAAAATGCAATATATAAATAAAGTTTTATTTAATGGATTCAGAGTTTGTGCTTCTCTCAAATTATTTGTCATCATCATTTATTTAAAAAAAAAACGTTTATAAATGTAAAAATGTTAATAAAAAATATGTTTATATCTTCTAAATTTTTTCTTTTTTGTAATTGGGGGACTGAAAGGTTTTCCCTCTTTTTTTTTAACTTTTGTTAATGATTATACATCTGATGTCAATTATAGAACATTAACAATCGCGGACTTCTTTTTTCTTAATTTATTAGTATTCAGCTCTCCAAAAACGTCTGCCCACCCAGTTTTAAGAAAATAATTCATAGTTTTAGTTGTTTTTAAATCTAAGAGTTTTATAGATTATTTTTTTAATTTTTTGACCCAATTTTGATATCACCATTTGGAATTTAATAATACGTCTCTATACAAATTCCACTCGGTTTCTACATGAATATAGTCATTACAAATTGGCTGTTTTCTTGCATAAAATATGTCATATTTTGTTTCAGATAAACATCAAATTTTAATTTTTAGTATCTGAAATGGGGATCATTTTTACGTCATAAATGATCTTGGAAAAATTGTTGAACTTCTTTGTCATTTAAAATGAGAGCTGTAATATTACGGCTTGTTTTGCGTTTTCCTGGTCATTAATGAATTAAATTAGCTGTATATCTAACGCTATTTCATTATTTTGTATGTCTTCAACTCTCTAATAGTAGCTTTTTTATTAACCCTTTACGGTATGGTGGTATAGAATCTATACTCTTATATTCATAATCACCATTGATTTCATGAATTCGGTTAGCAAAGGTAGAATCGCCATTTTTAATTTTCAATATCTAATGCTGGATTTATGATAAGCGACTCTAAGAACCCCCGTGTACCCATTCAGCTAGATCAAGTAACTTTTTCTGAATGTGGTCCGCCATATTGGATCCACCATCTTTAATTTTGAAAATCTGAGTCAAAATTCATGATCAGCGACCTCAAAAACCCCCGAGTAAACAGTTTCAGCTGTTTTCCGCGGATAATTATCAAGGCTTGAGTCGGGGTTCAGTTTGCACCCGGATATTTTTAAACAAATTTCTACTAGCAGTAGTTAACGAATTACTAAAGATTTAGTTCCCGCAGGGTATAACTCACCATTTAGTTAAATTTACTAAATATTTTTCTGAGTGAAATAATGAATTTATTGTTTCTAACAAGAATACACCCACGAATTTCACTATGCTTACCTAATACTAATTCACAAAATTACAAAATATAAACCGTAAGGTTAATAGTGAACTTATTTTCGAAATTATCGTACGAGTACTCTAAACTGTTTGATTATTTTAGTCTCTTGTCACTATTTATTACAAAGTTCACTACTTCATAAATTATTTTACTTTTATTTGTGTTTTAGCAAATCTGTCCAACTGACTAAACCAATAAACATGCATCCTTTCATTTACGACAATTAATAAATGCCAGCACTCCATATAGTTACTAATTTTGTGTTTGTAAACATCTTTCCAAAAACGTTCTTTTTTTAGAAGAAGATTTCATAATTAAATATATTTTTATTTTCAGAAGTTTAAAAGTTCAGATTCATTTGTTTTTTGGAAATCATTTCAGTCTTTGTACAACATTATTGCACTATTATTTGCAATATGAGAAACGTTTAGGAATACATCTCTTTTCATTAAACATCCTCACGAGTTAGTGCAACAATTAAACAAGTATTCTCGCTTCGCGAGTTTGGTTAAAGAGGATGTACTGTTCTAAAGAAAGGAATCAATGATATGAGTATTCTGATAATAATTTTTAAATAAAATGTAGTTCACTCTTAATAAGCAGAGTTTTTTGAAAGTCAAAACATCGTAATTACACGTTTTTTTTGTTCTCTTGGGGTTTAAAAATTAATTAACAATCAAATCCAACTCGACTACATTTATAATGTCTGTTTTTCTATATAAAATTACGTATAGTATTTCATGTAAATGGACTTATGTACAATCTGTAACACAGTTATAGAATTATGGAATTTAGTTATTTGCAAGAAAATACAAATGCTCTCTATGTCTTGTTAGCAGATCCAGCTATAAACTAGTTTTGTCTTTTACTTATTACATAGTTTTTATCATTTTAGAATTTGAAATCAACTAATAAATTCATCTACAATACCCTAAGAATACACGATCCTTTATAGATTTAGAGATATTGTTTAAGAGAATATTTTATTTTTTCATGTAAATTTGGAAACATAAATTATTAACTCAATTTCAAAATAATGTATTCAGTAGATATAAACTTGATTATATCATGGGATATATAATACGTTAAGATCCGTTTAATCATGGTTATGATAGTGTGAATCCTCTATATTTCAGTAACGATTTTATCACTTGAACCTGAGCACTCTTCGTAATTAAGACGTCATTCATGAGACAGTTTCCGACATGAAAGACTCAAGTACATTATTTATGAACTGCTTGGTTAATTGGTGTATAGTAATAGATGTAGGAGAAATTAATGCAATAATTGACCATACATAGCTGAGTACTGTTCATAAAGATATTTGCTAAGATATCAGAAAAGTTTAATGTTCGCATTGTATAAGGTAAATTTGTTCTATAAGCGCATTTATTTGTTAGTTTTATAGCATTATTGAAAATTATTCTTTATAATGTTAAATTAGAGTTTTTTTTAAAGAAGAGCAAAGGAGGTCGAAATGTTGCTGTTATATATTTTAAATTGTTTTTTAACCCTTTGCGGCATAGTGACACTCCAGAGTGTCACCTTTTTCTCACCACCTATTCCCATTTTTCACATGCTTTACGCCAAATTTTTTACAGCATATAGTCTGTACTATTCTTAATTATACTAGAGGCATAAAAAATGTTTATTGGTATATACATATATTGTCATAAATAAAAAAAAGTGTAAAAAACACGTTTTTTTACAATAAATGTAATTGTGACTAAGACACATGTTAAAAAAATTTGAAAAAAATCTATTTGAAGTATTTCGGGTCGCTAATAACAAATCCGGAGCCAGTTTTCCAAATTTCAAAATGGTGGATCCAATATGGAGGATCTAAATTTAAAAAATTATGTTTGACCCGCCATATTAATCTGCCATTTTGAATTTTCAAAATATGAGGTCAGATTCGTGATCAGCGACCCCAAAAACCTCCGAGTAGCAAGTTTCAGCTGATTTCCATTTAAGGAAAAATGTATGCCGCAAAGGGTTAAGCCATATTAATTTACCATGTAGATGTTACAGTAATTTAATGTTTCTGTTAATCTTTCATAAATGGCATTAATTTTTTCATTTTATATTATCGACACAATCTAAACGATTTAACAGGTTAAATAAAGCTCTTGATCTACTAAATTAAAAAATACAATGAAAAAAGGGCGACATCTGAGTTAAAAAATCGTTCTTATTGGCCTCTTTCTTCATGTTCTTTTGGCAAGGAAAGAATTTTGTAACTTAAAGCACAAGAAATGTCACGAAGATTACTCGCTTTTATTTTTTAAAACGATTTAAACAGTAAGAAAGCATTTGATGATAATTAAAACGACTTAAAATGAACTGGATTGTTATATTCTTGTTTTAAAAAAATTGGGGTTTAATTCTTATTTTGACAAATTCAAAATATCATCAAGAATATAAGAGAAACTTATTTTGCTCCCTAGGGTGTGAAAGTGGTTTTTTGCTCTCCCAATATAAGGAGCAAAATAAAATTTTGGGCTCCAAATGTGAAACAAATAATTGGTAGGAATCTAAAAATAACTTTTTTACCGAAATGTAGGAATCGGATTAAAAATTGAATAGTCAATGGCATCTTTCCAAACATATCTGTATTACATCATATAACATTTTTTTCTGCAGAAACATACATGCTACCATATGAATTTTAATATTTATTCATTTATCTGATATGTAATGTTGAGTCATTGTTTGCGATATAAATCAGAAACGTTAAATCTTGGAGTATTTTATGCGCCTTTGACGTTGGTATTAGTTATTTTTATTTACTATCAGTTATTTTATTCGTTACGTTTTAAATATGAAATAAATTCATAGAAAAGAAAATTGTTAATATTTTTTTGTTTAAATCCGACATTTTTTATTTCGTTGCAATCGATGTTTTATAACATCATTTGAAAGAGTGATGTAGAACGTGGAGGGAATAGTTGCTTTTAAATCAATATTTATCTTCAGTTTTGTCGACCAATAATGGCCGAAAATCAACAAAACAATGTTTTTCCCTGAACTGCATACACGGAGAAAAATGACTCCGCTGGATTAGCTGATTCATATCAGCTAAAATTTTCGGCTGGAATTGCCGAAAATATATGCAATTTTAGCTGTTTTGATTCTGCTAATGTAGCCTTAACCCTAGTCAATTCGCGCTTAGCTCTAAATTTCCGCTACATTAGCAGATTTGTTCCGTTAAATTTGCGGACTTTTTCAGTAAATTTAGCTGAAATTATCGGCTATCCCTAACGGAATTCCAACAGCTGTCCCTATAGGATAAAATTGGTAGAATCTGCGGATTTTTCGGCTGATTTTGCTGATTATTTTTCTCCGTGTAAGGTAAACCAATGTACTAAGTTAATGTTATAGTTTATGAAGATACACAAATAAGAAGACGTTGTTGCTAATTTGCGACCATCTAAACCGAAATGCAATAATATTTGGAATTCTAAATTAGTTTGAAATGTTTTATCAAATCGGTATTTAAACGACAATATCTTTTTGCAAAAATTATCTAAAAAATTAATCATGCTTCTTGTTGTAACGACTGACCCTTATTGATACGTACAATATATAAATACACATGAATAA
Source organism: Trichopria drosophilae (assembly GCA_030407085.1). Classification (NCBI taxonomy): domain Eukaryota; kingdom Metazoa; phylum Arthropoda; class Insecta; order Hymenoptera; family Diapriidae; genus Trichopria; species Trichopria drosophilae. The sequence continues at coordinate 186,888,114 of CM059583.1, read as the reverse complement.
AAAATTATAATTTGCATTTCAACTCGTATTAAAACTTTAGGTGTTAGCAGAGGATAACGTCTATTAATTCTACCATTTCGCGCTGATAAAAAGATTTGTAATAACACCTTTACAATCTTATTTAGAAAGGACTAAATCGTGGCTGCACAAGATCATTAATAATTTATTGTAGAAAACCTTGCAACGCTGTTTATACGGAAATACTAAGTCGTTGGATGAAGTTAATTTTAAAACAGAGTGGCATTGATACTGATACCTTCTCCGCATACATCACACGTCATGCATCAGCATCCGCAGTAAAAGCAAAAGGTGTCAGTGTTGATATAATGCGATTAGTTGCGGGTTGGACAAAAGAATACGATGGTTTTGCAAATTTCGAAAATTTACAAAGTGTTAATGATAATGATTTATTTGTCAAAACTATCCGCACTTTGGAATTTAAGATAAAGTTGCAATGAAGGAAAAAAACAGTTCAATTTCGCCAGTTTACAAAAAGAGAATAATTTTTGTACATTCAATGCCATAATTCTTTTCTGCTGTATTTTGATCCACAAAACTCAAAAATCACTTTAAAATTTTGTTATATGGCGAGGTTTTCAAGATATGAATTTTTTCTGAAGTAACTTCACATTTTGCGTCCGATGTGGAGTAAAAAATGTCCAATTGGATCGAACAAAACATGGAATTAAAGCTCACAGCAAAAATATCCACACGTTTCCCCAATTTCTTCAGCAGTTTAAATGTTATGGGCCAAAATAAATAAGAAATACAAAATTTTTTATGTAATATTGCAATTGAAAAACAAAACGCGAAGTAAATAAATGTGTTCTATGTAGTTAAAGAGAAAATAGAAAAAAAAGTCTTTTATTTTGGTATCTGCACTCAATTGCTCAGATTTCCAACATTTATCCATAGATTTTCTGCAGCAATAGCTAGTGTTCTTCGTAAAAGTATAGCCTTGCATTAAAAATAAGAAACTGGATATAATTTGATGTTTCCTATTTTTGCTCGTCAATAGAATTAATTTTTTTATTTTTTATTTAGATTGAAAAATTTATATTTCTTACTTATTTTGGTCCGTAACATTTAAACTAACGAAAAGATTAAAAAACGAATGTATATTGTTGTTGGGGACTTAATTACCTTTAATTCCACGTTTTGTTCGTCCCAATTGGACGTTTTTTACTCTAGATTGGACGCAGAATGGGAATTTACTTAAGAAAGAAAAGAAAAAAAAATCTTGAAAATCTAGTCATAGAAAAAAATGTTATCCTGATTTTTTAATTTCGTGGAAAAAATACATCAGAAAAAATGATGGCATTGATAGCACATATATTTTCCGTAATTACATTAAAAGTCTACTTGGTCATCTCGAGGAAGAGGCTAGTATCATAATTCAACGATTAAAAGTTCTATTAGAATTGTGAGAAAAGCCTCTTCCGATGACATCAGTCCCACCAAACTAAGATTGTTAGAGCAGATTTTAGAGTCACTAACAGCTTCGAAACAAAGAAAAGTATTTATTTTTCATTGCTATTTTTAAAAATTAGTGGTAAGTCGACACAAAGAAAGGGGAATACTTGTTGATCTCGAAGAATAGTAAAATAAAACAATGGTAAAATACCAGTTCATGTACTCTAAATAATGATTTTAATTCTTGAAAACCACACTACTATATTACATACACTCTTAAAACGTCCTTCTGCCGCAAGCGGAATCCTCTTGCCTCAAGTAGAAATCCTTTTGTTATATGATCAAACGGATTATTCCGCTTGCGGTAAGAATACTCACGAGGGCTGTTTTAATAGTGTACCCAAATATTAAAATAGTTCTGTCGACGATTGAAAATAATAAAAATAACTAAAAAATATTTAAAAATAACTAATAGAATAACTGAACTACTTACTCTTAGTTATTTTTAATTACTCTTACTAAGTTTTAATATGTGCTGAAATGTGAATTGTAATTTTTTATTCGTGTATTCATATATTGTGCACATCAATAAGGGCCAGTCGATTGATTAGTTTTAAGGGCCAGAAGCATGATTAATTTTTTAGATAATTTTTCCAAAAAGATATTGTCGTTTGGATACCAATTTGATAAAAGATTTAAAAATAATTTAGAATTGCAAATATTATTGTATTTCCATTATAATACCAACGTCAAAAGTCCATAAAATACACCAAGAGTATCAGCATGTTTCTGTTTTACATCGCAAACATTGACTGAACATTACATATCAGATAAATTAATAAAAATTAATAAGCATATGGTAGCATGTATATTTCTACAGAAAAAAAACAGTTATAGGAAGTAATACAGAAATGCTTGGAAAGATGCCATTGACTATTCAATTTTTATTCGGTAAAAAAGTAGGTGCTACCAATTACACAGCCCAACAAAAATTTTAGAATTTCACGTTGCCCTATAAGTAAGAGTCGATTCTGGTAGGATTTTTACTCCAGAATCCAAATATGACCGTCAAAATATCCAATTGGCTCTAGTTTTTGAGATATTGAAGGACAAACGTGTCAAAAAGTCCGATTTCAGGCATTTTGAGCATTTATTCACGGCTCTAAAAAATTCTGTTGTTCCAATAGTAAGAGTCGATTCTGATAGGAGTTTTTTCACAGAATCCAAATATGTACGTAAAAATATTGATTTGGACCTACTTTTTGCCCAAGATTGAAGGTCGAAAAAGTAAAAAATCGTGTTTTAGGACATTTTCACATCTATACTACAGAATTCGACGCAAAATATCAAGAAATGCAAATTGGCGAATCCAATATGTCCGACGAACTTTTAGAAATTTGAATCACTTCAAACTCATTATCATTTTGGAAACTTTACTTTGTTTTTCTAGAAAACTAGTTAACCCATTAACGTCAAAAAGGACATTTTTCAGGATCCAATTTCAATAGAGAATTTCGTAATAAACCTGAAGTTACAAAAATTTGAAAGAAACATATCCTACTATTTTCGAGTGCGCTCTTTTTAATGGTGCAGTCCAAATATGTCTAAAATTTCAATTTATTTATAATTTTGGCATAAATAAATAAAAAATATGATTTTTTTCAGGGAAACTTTTTTTTAAATTAGACTTCTGTCCCGGATATCGGGTTTCAAATGACTTAAAATGTATCAGAATCGTGGACGCGATAGTTGTACTTAAAAGTTATGCTGGTGGATTTTTTAAATTACCGGTTCCGCGACCAAGATGGCGGCCTAATCGAGAATAATCTTTCTAGATATTCGCGTATGCAAACATAACATGTTTTGAAAAAGAATCAATGTGAGACAAAAACGTTTTATTACGTTTGTGAGGTCGCTGATAACGAATCTGAAGTCAAAATTTTGAAATTCAAAATGGCGAATCCAATATGGCGGGCGAAAATTCGTTAAATGCCTTTATTTTGATGACACATTGTACTAGGGGGTAATTGAGGTCGCTGATCCAAATCTGAAGTCAGAATTTTGAGATTCAAAATAGCAGATTCAATTTGCCGGAAGAAAATGAGAATCGTATTTCGAACGCCGAGTTTCTCGCAAGAGAAGTATCTCGTCGGAAAGGCTAAGTACTCGTAAATACACTGACAGTTTACCTAGGGTGTCATTCTCGCATCATTTACTTAACATTTTATAAAAAATACATACACGATTTATATAGTCCTAGATACTTTTTAAAAGTTTTTCTTTCTCAAATGTTATGCATAAGAGAAAAGGAAATACTAAAATATCATTCAATGGTCGTATAGAAACAGCCGAAAAAGATGATTATATCGGAGCAGTATATATTCCTAATGCCGAATGCTCCGATGAATCCGATATCACTAATAAAGACGAATCTGATAATGATTTATTTACTGATGAAAGTGATTCAAAACTTCATGTACCTTACCCTTCTATGTCCTATAAAAATGTTTTAAAGAATTAAGTCTTAAAACAAAAAAAAATACAAGTTGATTATATAATTGGGTAAATGATGAAAAACTATATGATGAGTTCTTATATGATATTTTACTATATTGTTAGTAGAGATGATAAAAATAAAATAATATTGTGTTCTTCGTACCAAATGGTAGAATTATTTTTTTCAAATAATTTAAAAAATAATTAATGTTACTGCACGAAATGGACGTGGGCATTCTTCAGACCTTTCAAATATTTTTTTTTATAAGGAAAATCTGTGATAAGGGTTGGCGGGTTCGGAAAATGTTAACTATTTTCAATGAAAAATATAATGCAATTTCAAACTATTCACAACTGTGTGTAAAATTGATATGCAATACCTATTATCATCGGACATATTAGCATGTTGTTTCGAGTTCGAAGAGTATTTTCGTAAGAAATCAGCTGTGACTCTTAGTACATAGTTTTATACGATTCTCATTTTCTTACGGATTATTAAATCTGCCATTTTGAATTTCAAAATTCTGACTCCAGATTTGTGATCAGCGACCTCAATTACCCCCTAGTACTAAGTGTCATCAAAATAGAAGCGCTTAACGAATTTTCGCCCGCCATATTGGATCCGCCATTTTGAATTTAAATATTCTGACTCCAGATTTGTGATCAGCGACCTCAATTACCCCTTAGTACTACGTGTCATAAAAATAGAGGCGGTTAACGAAATTTCGCCCTCCATATTGGATCGGCCATTTCGAATTTCAAAATTCTGACTTCAGATTCGTGATCAGCGACCTCAAAAGCGTAATAACACGTTTTTGTCTCACATAGATTCTTTTTCAAAACATGCTATCTTTGCATACGCGAATATCTGGAAAGAATATTCTCGATTAGGTCGCCATCTTGGTCGCGAAACCGCAAATTTAAAAAATTCACCAGCATAACTTTTAAATACAACTATCGCGTCCACGATTCTGATATATTTTAAGTCATTTGAAACCCGATATCCGGGACAGAAGTTGAAGTTCAAAAAAAGTTTCCCTGAAAAAATCATATTTTTAATTTATTTATGCCAAAATTATAAATAAATTGAAATTTAGACATATTTGGACTGCACCATTGAAAAGAGCGACCTCGGAAATAGTAGGATATGTTTCTTTCAATTTTTTTAAACTTTGGTTTTATTACGAAATTCTCTATTGAAAATGGGTCCTGAAAAGTGTCCTTTTTGACGTTAATGGGTTAAGACGATAACGAGTTTGAAGTGGTTCGAACTTTAATAGGTTTGTCGGACATGTTGGATCCACCATTTTGTGTTTTTTTATTATTTGCGTCGCGTTCTATAGTATAGACGTAAAGAATATCCTAAAGCAAGCCTTTTTACAATTTTGACCTGGAATTTGGACAAAAAATAAATCCAATTCAATATTTCCGAATACATATTTCGATTCTGCGAGAAAAATTATATGAAAATTGACTTTTACTAGTGGAGCAACATCATTTTTTGGTCATCATCAACAGATATTGAAAAATGTCGAAAATCACATTTTTAACCCCGTTGACCTTTAATATCTCAAAAACTGGAGCCAATTGGATATTTTGGCGGTCATATTTGGATTCTGGAACAAAAATCCTATCAGAATCGACTCTTACTTGTAGGGCAACAAAATTGTGTTGGTCTGTATTATTTGTTTCACATTCGAACCCCAAAATTTTATTTTGCTCCCTATATTGGGAGAGCAAAAGACCACTTTCACTCCCTAGGGAACAAAATAAATATATCCCGGAGCAAAATAAGTTTCTTTTATCTTCTTGATGATATTTTGAATTTGTCAAAGTAAGAATTAAACCCCAATTTTTATAAAAAAAGAATATAACAATACAGTTCGTTTTTAAGTCGTTTTTGTTATCATCAAATGCCTTCCCACGGTTTAATTTGTTTTAAAAAACAAAAGCGAGTAATCTTCGTGACATTTCTGATGCTTTTTAAGGTAAAAAGTTCTTTCCTTTCTAAAAGGATCTAAGAAGAGGGCTAATAAGGACGATTTTTGGGATCAGATGTCGCCCTTTTTCTATTGTATTTTGGAATAGCAGATACCAAGAGCTTTCTAAAAGACCATATTTAAACTCTTTCCTGTCGGGATAAGTCATAGTTATTATTAACCCTACTTGTAACTTTAATTAAATTTTTTTGTTACATTTATTTGAAGTGTCTCAGAATAAGTCGTTAAAATTTTGTGTCCAACTAAACAAAACTGATTTAGATATAAGTGTTGAAACAGACGAATCCGATACATAAACAAATAGAAATTGAAACTTTAAACGCGATTGTCTCGAAGTGACATTTTTGATATCTGAGACCAAATTTATTAAAAAACTATTGAACCGGTCTTTTTGAAACTTGGCAGACTTATTCAATACATAAAAGTATAATGTTTCATAGTTGTATTTCAATGATCCCCTGGGTTTACAACCAGTAGACGACGTTTTGTTAAAGACTGCTATTTCTAACTCATCTGTTATATTTTTCGATATAAAAATGCTGAAACATGTTCAATGTATATATTTGAAGCAGATATAATGATCGTTTAAAAAATGTTCGTAGTTCTCTTTTAAGAAATTAATTAAAAATGACATGAAAATGGATAAACGAAACCCGAAGTAATGGTAAGCTTCATAAAGGTAAGAGAATTTTTTATTCAAAAGAACAAAATCAATTCTATATATTTTATCAGGTTGTCTTCATATGAATGAAAATAATCAGAAAATACCGGGAATACTGAAATATAAATTGAAAATACAGTGACATAATATTCGACATTGCAACAGTGCCATTAATTAATTCAAACATTACACGGTAAATTAACGCCAATATTAGTTCCCAGACGTAGATCGGATTTAGATTTTCTGTCAGCTGTGTTATTATTATTATTGCATTACGTCCGCGTGAATGAAGGAAGTCGTCAATACATCGGTATAAGAGAACGGAAATTACAACGGGGTGTGCGCCACCGATAGCGACAGTAATTTGACGGATCGACGACAGACATATTGGGAACGCTTATTATAATAACTTTGCTGTATATCATGCAGATGTAATTTAACATCTTTCAGCATCTCACTCCATTTCGGAAAGCTTTTAAATTATTAAAAATTAGTTTGTTTTATTTATAATTTTCATTTAAATTAACTTTAATAATAATTTTCCAGTTTTAAGTGTAACTACTCTTATGTTATGTTTTCTGCGTCATGTGTTGCAAATTTTAGTGTTTCCCTAAACACTAATCTAGAAGCTCAAGTTCAATTTAATGATTTTTTCGAGTCTCGTTGTTTTTCACCTATTCATCAATTTTTACACTCAAATATATATATTTTCAGAGTATAATTATTTCTTGAAAAAACTCAAAAATATGTACGAAAATTAATCCATATTTACTAAATATGAAAAAGAAAAAATTCATTTTCACGTTATCTTCTAAAACATGTATACATTTTTTACTGGATTCTCTCACATAAAAATATTCACTATTATACCGACATCGTAGATACTCTCGGTCAGGAAGCAACAAGACAATAACCTTTTTTAATATTAAAATGCCTTATTCCAATCTCTTTCAATTTTTCAACTGGAAGCAGTTAAAATATGAAAAATTCTGCAATTTTAGATTATTTTAGTATTAGAAAATATCCATTCTCCGACATATAGTATAATATATGATTTAAAAAATTATCAAGCTTCATGAAAATCAAATAAACTACATCATTATAAGTAGAATATACAATAAGTAGAATACGTCAATTGCCCATCTTATCAATTTTGAAAGGTTCGTATTTGTAGGGGAAAAAATTGAAAAGTAAACTACTCCCATATTTTCCAAGTACAAGTACTAAAATAACACGTTTTTAGCCTTTTATTCCATAAAGAACCTAGTTTTCTAGTCAGATTAGGTTATTTTCTCGAAAAAAATCTGTTAAAATTGCGATTTTTCACCACAATTTAACTAAACGCAGTACAAGGTGAAATTTGTTTCTTTTTCATGATTGCATCGTGTAGAGCACACTCAGAAACATGTGGAAAATGTAGTATCGTAACAAAACTACAGCGAGTTTAGATGCCCAAAGTCGCCATTCAATTTTTTGTTATTCAAGTGTTCATAGGTTAAACAACATTTGTCAATAGTTAACATGCATTTTTCAAAAGTAAATTATTATATTTAGTAACAAATATATTTAAACTATTAATAAATGTTGTTTACAGATATGAAATGATTTAATTCGCCATATTTAACGAAGCCTTCTTTATAGCAAATAAAATATTTTATCAATGTATGAAATGTATTATGTATTAATATAACAGATCATCACTTCACAATACAATTTAAATGTCATAAAAAAATTTCTTTATATTTTGTTTTCAAAACGAGAAATCTACAAAAAATAAATCGTAGAAAAACGTTTATAATTTCTTGAACAGGAAACGGAAAAAATGATTTTATAGTTGGTTTATTAATGGAGGATAATGAATGTTTATAAAACGTTTGACATACGTGATATCTATAACGAAATATTCAGTCTGTTATTTCCCTTTAAATGAACATTATACGTGACATGAATTAAACGTATAAATATGATTGATGAAATACACTATTATATTTGACATATGTAAAACGTATTTAAATTGTAGAATTTACATGTTAAATAATCGTATATTTGAAAAACGTTTATAATTTGTTAAACAACGAAATGTAAAAAAAAAACATTTTTCATTGCGTTTATTACCAGAGGATATTGAATGTTTATCAAACGTCTGCCATATGTGATATCTATATCAAGATATTAAGCCTGTTATGTCCCTTCAAATGATTATTATAAGTGACGTTAATAAAACTAATAAATATGATTTAGGAAGTAAAGTATGATATTTTATGCATGTAAAACTCTTATAAATAGATAAATATATCCGTCCAATAGTCGCATTTGTATAACCTTTATAATTTATTGATATAAAAACGGATAAAAACGTTTTAAAACTACGTTTATTATTCATAATATAGTAAAAATAGTATATTTTATGCAACTATATAATATTAAGAAAAACGATTCAAATAGGTTGTTTGTAAAACGTTTTTAAAAATTGTTTGAATCTGCGTGTACCTAAATATCTTAATGATCGGTAAACCATATATGAACTAGTAACTAGTAAATATTGAAACGTGTAGTATTAGATTTATAAGTCTACTAACAAGATTTTTTCATTAGGGAAAAGAAAATAAGATTATGCATTAAAGGGTTCAAATCTCCGTCGGGACAAAACTTTTTATAGAATTTTTTTTTAAAGCGATAAAATATATATAATATTATACATTAAATAAGAGTATGTGAGTTGTCTAAATTCCTTGGAGTGAAAATTCAGCTATTCTTTCACGAATCTTACAATTTTCACTCTTAATAAAAGAGTGACTCCATTTTCACTCCAAAGATTGTGGAGGGCTATGAACGAAAAAATATAAGTACTTTCCACTTGATCTTTATGAAATACCTTTCTCCATAAAGAGAACATATCTCCCTAAATAAATTAACCAATTCGATGAAAATAAGATGACACTGATAAGATTTTTATTTTTATTTTTCTATCACAAATGAAGTATCATTTCTGAAGTATTTTTTGTGCTAAAAACTCTGGCGCTATCAGTTTTTCTTTGGTATTTTCGTGGTATTTTCGAGAAAATTGTGGTTAAACGTATCAAAATTATGGGTTTTGGTCATATATTGATTTATCTTGTAGCAGAATACAATTTTTTTTGCAAATGTGTCGTTTGTGAAGCGTTTTTCGATGCTATAACAACTGTCAGAATTTTCCTACCATGTCTCATATCCGAAAAAAGTGAGGTGAGATATGTGAAAATATTTAGCCAAAACCTATGTTTCTGAAATGCACCTTGTAGAAGCGATCATTTTATATTTCTTTTTTGTACCTTTTTTCTCAATATTTTGACATTTTTTAAAATATACTTTCGTATTTTTTTTTACTTCTTTTTACATTTACTAAATGAGTTGCTTTCGTATTTTATAGTACAGCAGAAGTCACTTAATATGTCTAATCCATATTTCGCTCCAATATAAATCGAAAATTGGCAAACAATACTAATAGTGCAAATTTAACCTCGCATTTCTAAAAAATGTGAAATTCTGACAGCGCCATCATTTTTAGTATCTGATTTCCGATTAATAATTGATTATTAAAGTTTTGTGTAGTGTTTTTTAAATGTGCTTCAGGTCATGACTAGGTTGTTAAAAATACGTAGGTAAAATTGGTTTAAAAACCAAATTTTTCACTCCTAGTATACACACCTTTCACGGGAATGAATTATATACGAAGGTCTAAATAATCACGTTTTTGATATGGAAATTTAAAACATATTTATATATATATATATATATATATATATATATATATATATATATATATATATATATATATATATATTTAACGTTTAGAATACTTTTAAAAAATAAAGGGTAATCGAAACGAGAATTATGCGTAGCTTATAAACACTTTATATCCTTGATTTATACTACGAATTACACGATTTTTAAACCATCGAGGTCTCATAATTGACAGTTAGTATTAACATTTACAAAAATATGTAGGTAATCTGCCGTAATTTTTAAAGACTTAGAGAATTTAATTTTTAAGTTTCAAGCAACTAACTGCATTTTTAGTTGTTTTAACTACTTTAGTGAAATTAAAGAATGTAGTCAAATTTACTAAAAGTTTTTTTGAGTGCAATGACTTACATTGCAGAAAAAACTTTTACCCACTTGTATCGTAATTTACTATTAAACTTCATTACTGGAATAGGCCCTTATTTTATATTTATTTTACGAGAAATGAGAAACATAATAATTATTACTTGAACCTACACATTGTAAAATAAATTTTGCCTAGAAGAATATTTTTTTCTAGAAATTTGAAGAGGTTTGAATATACATTTACGTACACTACATGTATAACAAATGAAATCATATGCCCGATTATATTAAACATTTTTTAAACGTTTTAATTAAAGCACATAATTAGCATTTAGAAATACTAATGTTATTGTTTATGATTATCGCAAAATTTCAAAATGATAATTTAATTTTATACAGTTGAAATTTAAAATCTTTCACGATTTTATCTTAATTTTTGCAAGCACGCTATTTAATAAGTTCTCAATTTCTTCTTTTTTTCACCATTAACACGATACGTAAAAGATTAAGATTGCATCACCACTGAAAGCACAACAAAAATTCGTTACGAAAAATGGGAAGAACACTTTCTGAATTGTGGCTATTTACTTTTAACTAAGAAGCATATGATTTGTTTGACGTGTAACATGTTGAATATAAGAAAAATCATTTATTGTTTGGTTTGAACGATTTTGTTTTATGCCGAAAAAGTTATATACATTTAAATCGAAAAGATACCTAGGGTAACAATCAAATTCTATTTCTAGAGTGTATGACATTTTGTTTTACATGAAAGGTATAATACTTTGTACTTTTTTTAAATTTTTTGTTAAACATATTATTATTAAGTAAATACGTTATTAAAATAGTTACAATGAGTAGTAACATTCAATTCCACAGTTCCATATATTACCCGTATACCTAGTGTTAGAAGGGTTAAGGAGTCACAAATTTGATGTTTCACTAAAGTCAATAAAATGACTACTGGCGCACTTTACTTATTAACTCCAATAAGGAGTTCACGAAATGCAATATTTCGTCACATATTTGAACAAGAAGCCTTTCCTTCACGTATAAAATTGATTTTTCAAACTATTTCGACTAGCGTACCACTCACACTCTGTAAATAATCTTTTTCATAAAAAATGAAATTTTTTTAGAAAGTTTACTACACCGATGATAAAAAAATCAAACGTACCGAATGCACAGATAACAATAATCCAACTTGAAATCACAGACATATTTTTGAAAATTACTTCATGAATAGTGGGATAAAAATTGTGGGCATCAATCGTCCACTCGCGTCGACTTTTCACCGGGCACTGATCCGAGTCGAAGACGGGGCCCGTGGACCACTCCATCCTTCCTCTCTCTCTCGTTCCCTTTGTCCATTCATGCCTTCCTGTCTCTGTTCACGTAACACGTAATTGTCACTTGTCGTCGATTGTGTGGCGCAGAGATGATCAAGTTTGGTGACGGATTCTCCAATTAACGCGACCATCCGGATGATGAATATGCATGGCATTTGTACCGATTAACGTCTTCACTGTTCTTAGAAAGAAATTAAGAGTTATGTTTTCGGACAACTAAAATGATGCATGAGATAATATTACACTGAGACAAATTTCTTAAAGTGCTAAATACTCCAAAAAAGTGTAAACATCATGTTACCAATGAAAGTGAAGAATACACTGAATTTGGAGTTAATGCGGATAGCGTCAAAAATCAATTAGTTGGGGAAAATTGCCTAAAAATAATTTTCACGAAAGTAACTTACCGAATATTTATATTCAGAATGGAATATACTGCGAAGGTAAAGGTTTCGAAGTCATCATGAAAAAACGTTCACATGGTATGAGATAATGCACAGTCTACTGGCCCAATAAACAACAATGTTCACGAATGCATGTCCAAAAGATATCTTCCGAAAAGACATCTAAATGATGTCCTTTGGAAAGATATCTTCATGATCTTTATGAAACGCCGATATTGCGCATACACACAAATTTCACCTTCTCTACCCTGGTAGAAATTTGTCAATTTATTTTTTCACTGTCCATTTCCCCTATACCTTTAACATGGTAAATAAGAATGTTATACAAAAATTGTACAAAAAATGATTTCATTTCTACCAGGGTATGTTTCGCACGTTAACATTTATGTATTTTTTCCGTTTTACTTTTAATACTATGTTTACATTATTTTCTAAGTTTAATTATTTCTGTGCTTTCTCTCTCTCCCTCTCTCTCTCTCTCCCTCTCCCTCTCTCTCTCTCTCTTTTCTACATGTATATGTCACAGGCCGACAAATTTTAGGATCAAGAACCCCAAGAACTTCAAGACAGATTTTTTTTCTCAAAACGATCATCACGGTATCTCAAAGTACTGTTTTTGCTCTTCAAACTCCGTTTTTAAACTTAGAAAAATCTTTATTGGTCACTGAGATATCGTCTGTTGAAGTTTCTGAGTTTGGCAAATTCGGCGATATTCAGAAACTGAGCAGAACCAGATGTAGCTTCCAAAATGGAAAGAAATTATCCACAAAGACCCAAATTTCGAATGGCTCTTACGATGTTCGGTGTTGCTGAGAGGAGTTTAAAGTCAGCATAACAAAATACAAAATATCGGACTCAATATGGCTGACAGCTTTTGTAAAAATCGATCTAATTCACTTCAAACTTATTGCTCGGGGGTTTCGAGGTTGCTGAATACGAAACTAACACCAAAAACTTGGTTTTTAATAATCCGGGTCTTAAAATTATGCAATTTTGGTGTTAGTCTCGTATTCAGCAACCTCGAAAATCCCCCAGTAATAAATTTGAAGCGGATGAGGTCGATTTTTGCAAAAGCTGTCAGCCATATTGAATCCGATATTTTGTATTTTGTTATTCTGACTTCAAATTCCTACTCGGTAATACCGAACATCTTCAGAGCCATTCGAAATTTAGGTCATTTTGGATAATTTCTTTCTTTTTTTGAAGCTGTATCTGGTTCTGCTCAGTTTCTGAATATCGCCGAATTTGCCTCAGAAACTTCAACAGACGATATCTCAGTGACCAATAAAGATTTTTCTAAGTTTGAAAACGGAGTTTGAAGGGCAAAAACAGTACTTTGAGATACCGTGATGATCGCTTTGAAAACAAAATCTGTCTTGAAGTTACTGCACCTCAAATGTACCCAAAAAACGTACTTTTTGCACTTTTAGGGTAAAATATCTCAAAAGCCTGATGTCTAGGGGCTATTCTGAGGTCGGATTCAAATTCAGCGCGGCAAATACCTTCGGAAAAATATGTTCTGGTTCTTGGTTCTGCAATTTTCTCAAATTTTGTCTATATTACTACTATTCGGACATTGGGATCCGATTAAAAACTGTGCACGATGGTGCTCTGGAAGACGTCCACAACAAAAATTTATTTGAAAAACTTCTAAGCGGTGTAACTCGAAAACTATGAGCTTTCCCAACAAAAAAAAAAAATAAGAAGACTGAAAAGTTCTTAGAATTCATCAAGAAATATAATTATTTGTATGGTATTTTAAAAACTGTTGTACTTCATTTTTTGTAAACATAATTCTAATTCTTTGATAAGCATACAAATTTCCAAAATTTTTGGAAAAATATTGGGGCGATATTGTGTAAGTTATTATTAATATAAGAAATTTTATTTACATTTTTTACTGCAAACTTTAAAGAAAATAAATCTCAAACAACAATTGAGATCTGTGCACTTCCCGAATTTAATGGTTAGATAAATATTTTTAAAAATTCTGGTATGAGCTTATTATATTAGTAATTATTTCTATTAATAAAGAGTAAAAATTTACTAATTTATTAGTCAAATTTTACGAATTTCAAATTAGTCAGTGTATTTTTAAAACATTCCTATAGAAGTATCCTATGCCGTGATCATATCCTGAGGATAATAATGGGAGGGTAAAAATTAGACATTTAGACATCCTAAGGACGATTTCTGGAAGGTGAGCTGTAAAGAACACGTATAACATCGCGCTTGGTTTCTACATGAATCACAGTTGTTCATTTAGATACGAAGTCTTATTTTTTTCCCCTAATTATTCTAAATAAGTATTAATGTTGCCTTGCGATAGCCGTGTCAATAGACTTTTAGAATGCGTACAAAAATGATAAATCAATCACCATTTATACGGTATTGTGTATACCGCAAGACAGGTGATGCTATTACGCAACAAATAACAGTTTTCAAATAACTAATGAGTGATCATTACTGATCGATCAATAATCCAATGATTTATTTTTCTGAAAACTAAGGTTTTAAAATCTATTGTATTATGTACAGTCAGGTTTAATTGTAAATAAAGAATGATTTATTTATGAAACATACTAGGAAAATACTTCTTACGACGCTTTTGATTAATTCGTAATGTAAAAGAAAATGGCCGAATTCATTTCAAATCATGAAGGTAGACTGATGGCCTATAAAAAAATAACTTCATGATGAAATATATGATTCTTCCTGAAAAATAAAAGAACAT
The DNA here is from genome assembly GCA_030407085.1 of Trichopria drosophilae. Taxonomy (NCBI): domain Eukaryota; kingdom Metazoa; phylum Arthropoda; class Insecta; order Hymenoptera; family Diapriidae; genus Trichopria; species Trichopria drosophilae. The sequence goes on along the minus strand of CM059583.1, from coordinate 186,872,968 downwards.
ATTCTGTTTTTTAATTTTCGCAAACAAATTTTTTATATTTTTTAAGAATTACTGATTTTATCAACAAAACAAGATATTTAAAAGTTTTTTAAAGTGTTGGAACTTACTTAATTTGCAAGCTTTTCAGTTGCGTTCAAGTTTACTTTGTTGCTTTGTTTTTTACACTTTATAAAATAAGGAATAACTAAATAATCATTAAAAAAACGTAGATTTTAAGAGATTAAAAAAAAAATGAAAATAGATTTTTTTTTTCAGAAACATAAAAATACTAAATGAAATTTTTATTATAAGATGCACGTATGATCACATCTAAATGCTGAAAATTTGGAGAAAAATGGTGGCGTTTTTGAGACAAAATTTTATTTTGTTTTTTTTTTGTAATTGAATTATTGTCATTGGTTTTCGACATTTTTCATTTTTTTCTATAAAATTTTATAAAGTATAAAAAAATGCAGCAAAGTAATCCAAACCTTTAATTAAAAAACTTGCAAAAACCTTGTTTTGTTGACAAAATCTTTAGTAAGTTATCAAAAATCCAAAAATTTGTTTACCATTATTTAAAAAAAGACGTGTTCTTTCATTTTTCTAGCAGAACAATGTATTTCATCCTAGAGTTAATTCTTAACATAGCATCGGTCTGCTTGCATGATTGGAAATGGATTTGGCTATATTATACATAAGTGAAAAATAATTTTCATTATTACAGTTTGTATTGCATTGTTTATATAATTTTTTCCGTGGAAAAACGTATTTTATTTGGAATAAAATCGTTAACAGTGTGAATTGATATTACTTATAGATTAATTTTGTTTTGCGATTTTCGTTGTGCACATGCTGCATTAGAGATATGGTATGCTCGTGCACCTGTTGTTTACTTGATGCACTTCTACATTTCGCTGAATCCTAAAATCTTGTTGCTTTTAGAGGCGATATCTGGAATGCCATGTGTTGCATTGCACCATCGTTTTACTGACATTTCATTTCTATATAAAAGACTTTTATAAACAAATAACAAGTTAGCGAGCATTAATGACACGTATTCAATTCATGGTCATTTTGTAAATAATTCAACAAAAATAAATAAAAAACACGTTAAACAAAAGAATGGCAATATTATCCAGGCAACTAAAAGTCAACTGTCAAAGTTGACATTGAATGTCTGGACAATAGTCGACTTTAAGTCAACTATAAGTCCACAGTTCACTATAAAGTTGATTTAATGTGGACTTTTACTGGCACATTTGTAATCGATTTTTGGTTGGCTGGGGAAGTATTTTTGGGAGCAAGTTTTTGAATGCCATCCCTATCGCTCTGTGTGCACATAAAGTATAGAAATGAAAAAATTTCTATTCCCACAGTCATCTTAATAATGGATGTTTTACACAATTTTTGTCATTATGTTTTGATTTTTGAAAACAATAAACCTTACTCTTTAAAAATTCCAGGGATTTTCATTCATCAAAAACGAGTTTCTTCCTCATTTTTTCAAATAATTTTTCGACAAAATTGGAAAAAAATTGACACATCTTTGTAAGCAAATTTTCACAAATGTGCAGACGAGTTTTTGACTCGAGGAAAGACACATTGAAAAACATTAACTAATGCGTTACGTTTATTAGAGATTAATGTCTAGCGTTTCTGCAATTTGTCGATTATGTTAAAGAGAGAATAAGAAAAAGTGAAAATAAAAAATAATATTATTTTATTTTTTCATGAACTACATTTAAAATTTAAGGACAGTCTTGTGCGGAAAGATCTGATACTAAATTTAAATATATAACTATGTGATTTTTATAATGGCTAAATAAACATTTATAGTTTACTAAAATTAATATTAACCATTTTGTAAAAGATGAATGCATTTTATCACAAAAACAGTTTTTTAAATTCCAGCATATAACTAGTGTTGTTTTAAAATAAATTTATTGCAGAAAAAAAGTTAAGAAAATACATCATTTATAATAAATGTTGTTAAATATCTTCATTTAAATACTAAAATACATTTACAATCACTTACACTTTGCAGTTACAAATTGTATTTAAGAACAATTTCCTGCATAAATTCTTTAGGTCGAACATCAATTGGATATTTCCTCTGTTACAGCTCTTAAGACGTTGGTACGAAACAATTGCACTGGAGACAAGTTGATTAGAAAAGTAAAGAAATTCTATATTTTCAAGGTCCTCGAGACATTTTCCCATTATTGAGCTGATCAAAGTTAAATACTCATTAAACGATGTCTTCATAAACGAACGGAGTCTTCAAGTCTATTTATAGAAAGAAAGAGATGATGATTTGAGAACTTTCGGGTCCATACGATGTAGACAACAGAGAGACAAGGAATACCCATCAATCGTGACTGAAGGCATTCTTCTATAATTTGTTCAATTTACGCATTCATCGAGGTCTCTATTAAATCCTTAATCCAATCTGAGATTGAACGTCAGAATTAAAGCATATAGTACCTTGAGACCGGATCGTTTTCTTTTCTAAACTATGATACCCTAGCAATTTTGTAACGTCTCTACGTATAATAGTATATTATGTAACAAGGACGCCAATACCAATTTTCGACGAGTGTGAAGCTTGTCGCACGAGCGAAGCGAGGATGACAATCACATTCATCGGAGATCGATATTTCGCCCGTGTTCCATATTATAATTTTTAATAGGACGGGGGTGGGGCTCGATAATTTGCGCCCGAATATTTCACTACAGGGCGCAAAATCGAGTTCTACTCCCAGAGTGTCAAAAAGTACATTTATTTTTGATATACGCATGCGCAAAATTTGATTTTACTAAAAAATTTAATTTCGCGTGGCAAACTGTATTTAAAAATACCGTGTGCACCTCGTGCGTAAGAATTGAATTTTACCGTCCTATCTACCGCATGTTAAAATCGGCACATGTTGCATAAAATACTATTTCAGATCCAGAACTCTATTAACCTCGTGTAGAAAATAGCACATTAATTCTGATCTATGACGTATTTGTGTACATGCAACTAAATAAAATTAAAAGTAGGACAAAAGAACTTCAATCACGTGTATACTCTTATTTTAGAGTATTATTCTTCTACTGTTCTATCTGTTGGAGAATATTATTTATTAAGTAGCATTTATTAAGTAGTACTTTGTAAAAATGAGACGCGTTAAGAGATATTTATGTTTTGTATTTCTCAATTCTGTAATCGAAATTTTCCAAATTTTATTTTAATAACGACTATAAAAAACTGAGTAATTCTGGTGTTAATAGAATGTTCATAATAACAACATGCGACGTATAATAGTTGAAACGTTCTATGTTTAGTTTTACTATGGTTTATTTATGATATTAAGTATTTTGAAACAGGCATGTTTAACTAATGCAGTCTTATTCTATGATACTAAAATTATCGAAAACGTCACGGTTCAAATCCATTCATATTGTTCTGGACATTTTATTGATAAAATAAAATCTAAACACAAATATCGCGTTTTGTTGTTTTTCGAGAAACGCCCTTATTCATCCAAACGCTTCATTTCGCAATTTTAACTAAAATAGTTTGTTACGCTCACATTAAAAAAGAGAGACTAACACCCCAGAAAAAATAATTATCTAACCAACGCAATTTATCAATATATGCAGCTAATATTATATTTTGATTCTATGACTCTTATATTTCTTTGTCTTCCATACTTTGCTTTGGTTATATGCTTACTCATGCTACATATGTTCCTTCCATAGTTCATCTTTCGAGTTATGCTCTTAACAAATGTTACAATGATGCTGCAGATGGCATCTGGTTATGTTTTTAACTCGTAATGCTGTATATTTAATTAGTATGACATTTTCAAATTGAGTTGCACATCTGTTGTCTATAATTAATAAATACACAAAATAAAGGCAAGCCTTGTATCAAAACTATTCTTTTTGAATCTTCTTTAACCCCTGTTACTAGGATATTATAAATACTTGACGAAAATTTTTAGTAACTTTTGGGCGGTTTCAATTGGTAAAAGAATAATTTATAATTCATCAGATTTCACGTTCGATTTTCTTGAAAACTCAGGATTTCATAAGTTTTTGTGTTTCATTTCAGAATTTTCACTGTTTTTTAATGAACGTCTTGGAATTGGAGGAGCAGTAGTCCGGATTTCTCCATTCAACATTTTAATCAGCGAGATCGTTTGTCCGCTTTAAAATTGTTAATTATAAATGACACTGATTAAAACATAGCATTGATTACCAATATTTGATCGTAGACAAAATTTGAATCGACATTTTTTACAAATTTAAGAGGGAGCGGGTCGAAAAACCGACAAGCGAAAATTTTTTTCAACACTTTTAACAAACGTCAAAAGTTCTGTGGATTTGACGTTTTATGTCTGTAGGCAATATACACAATGGTGTTTACGAATTCAGGATAGGTTCCGTATTTCACTCGGTGCCCTATATATTTTGTACATATTTACTGTATGCATATCAGTAATGTAGAGAATTTAATATACAGATTATATTGCTTAGTTATCCTGGTAAGGCAAATCGCATATATAAAAAGAGCTCGGAAAGAAAGCTGTGATCTGTATACAGAAGCGCAGATAACATTCCAGTACGAAACATGAGTATATGGAAAGGTGCACCTGCAACTGCTGCAGTAATAACGCTTATTAAAGATTCACAATTCTTTGTAATAAAAAGAATTATTTGCCATACTCCTAACAGCAAATTCACAGCTTCAAGAATTCTTTAAGATCTCTTCAAAATTTTGATATTTCTTAAATACTTCAGAAAGCCATCATTAAGAAAGTTTCAATCTATCATTATAACATCATTATGACCTTAAGTTCAGATAAATCTCGTAATTTGACGCATATCTGACCTCTTATAGAACACATTATAAGACCATTCTGAACTATTTTTTAATTCTCCTATCTGGGATAGTCCAATCGCTAAAATACAAAAACGATTAAAAATCGTAAACAATTGAAGAGTTCTTAGGAAGACGGGCACATCTCGAGATATGACCTTTTTCGGGAGAACTGTTTTTCTGAATCTACTAACCATTTACTATATTCTCATTAAAAATAATTGAAATATCTTGTTATTTGTGAAAATTATGGCCAACAAAAAGTATCATTCTATGGAAAAAGGGCATATCTCGAAAAATTTTCCATTTAAATTTTAAATTATTTACTTTAAATCAATAAATTCTTCTCTAAATTAATATTTTGTTCTGATATATGTACAGGAAACAATATTTAATAACACTTAATTTACGGCGTAATGTAAACAAACAGTAATTACGTATTGGTTTGTTTACAATTCATGTGTAGTTTATTGCAGAGATTAACTAAAGTAGGCAAGTCGCTTTCTAAATACAACTTGAAAATCAGTGTTATTTGATATTTTGATCAAAAAGTCTGTGCGAAATGTCGTCTACCAAAAGAAAACGTTCTCAGTACGACAGCAAAAATAGGAGTGCAAAAATACAAAGACAGAATACATTTTTGAACCCAATTTACACATATATAAATTATTTTCTTACGAATTATGATCATTGTATATAAAAATAGTCATTCTATGGAAAAAGGGCACATCTCAAAAATTTTTTATGACTGCTAATTTTTTTATTAAAATAAAAATTGTGTTATTTTTTTCATATGTTTACCTTGTAATTAGTTAGTCAATACTTTTTATGAAGATTTTAGAGCTTTGATGTCCACTGATTCTATTTAACACACATATAAAAACTAAAAACGCGATTTGATCAAAACACGGTTTTTGAGATGTGCCCTTCTTCCAAAGAACTCTTCAATTTTCTAGCATTACCACCATTACGACCATTACATTGTTTCAATCTTTGCAAATAATTCTGAATTGTACAGATGAGTTTCTCACTTCAAAGCATAAACGTTGCAAAAATCTTTGTTCATCATAAGGCAACAAATTACAAATGGTTACTCATGTAACAATAAAGTTTTGTACGCAAAAGCAGTAGAATTATCTGTTAAACGTGCAGATAATTCTGTTAAATTCAATCGCATACTATACAATTTATGGATAAATATTGTAACAATTACTGATATTTCGGTTTTTGTAATTTTCTCGAAAATCGACAGATTTTTCTATAAGATTTAGATATCAATTTTAAGCGTGTCGAATTTAGATTTGAAATAATCTGCTCAGAAAACAATTGGCATTTTTACATGTCATGCTGGATTACAAATCATCGGATTAATCAGTATAGGTTCGATCTGATCAAATAAAGAAGTCAAGTTTTAGAAGTTATAAAATCATAAGATGTTTGTGGAAACCTTGGAGACATGATTTGTCTCGAGGAAATCTTAACGGAATTTCCGGATTAATTTGGGAGATCGAGGGGAATTCATGAATTATTTTTCTATGCAGATTCCGGCAACGAGTCTAGTAGCCAAAGAACTAAGAATTTGAGTCATTGTCCTATAAAGATGTCGTGTATGTTGTGAATATGGTACAAATAACACAAAAAAAAAGTTTAAAAATGGTGTAAAAACGGTAGTTGACATTTGTCATACTTTGCTAATAATTGTTTGAAATTTGCATATAAAAAAAGATCAATGAAAATTTTGTTTGTTATTATTAAAATTAATTCATTTAATCACAATTTAATTCATTATTTATTTATTTATAAATGGATAGTGCTATCCTCAACCCAAAAGAAATATAAAATTATAATAGAAACATTTCTAGGATACGGCATACTTAGCTACTTTCAAATAATATAGTACAAAGATGACGAATATATAATACATTCGTTATACTAAAAATGCATCACGAAACGAATGAAGTGATTCGATAGTTGCGAAATTGTATTTTATAGCAACATCGTTGTAATTGTGATCGAACCGCAACTTTACATATCCTATAGGATACCCTGATTTAAAGATCAGGAATCTATGAGCCTTTGAAGCCGTTCAAGCATATTAATTTCTACTTGATTAATGTACGAATAGTGCAGGCAATTGTTTCCGAATCTTTAAATTCCTTTGTTGCCTTTTCAAAAAATCCTAGCATGCTAGGCTTATTTCAGTAGGAAAGTTTTCACTTATGAAAGAACGGAGAAGAATTAAAGAATTTTCATTCCTTGAATATTTTCTATAGGATTGTATAATATAATCTATAAATCCAAAATTATCGTGAATTTCACTCCGAGATTAACATGTTTTAGAACGGTCGTTAGATGCTTGTAGGAAAACTTGAAAACGAATTAAAATATTTGAGGAAACTAATCGATGTTCATGCATTTATATTTATTAATGTTTAAATTAAGCGAATTTCGCTTTGCTGCAATTGAATCCAAGTCGAACTTTGACGTATGAAACGGGGAAGTAATTTTTGTAAACAATTTAACGTCATCAGCAAAAATCAGGAACTTTGAAAATTTTGTAGCTTTACCAAAGTCATTGACACAAAAATTGAAATGAATTGGACTCGTAATTTTAAAAGACCCGGAAAACTGAAGATGATTAACCTTGCTCTGTAAGATCGAATGGTTGGTAATATCAAATGCTTTCGAAAAGTCTAAATAAATGGTGTCCATTTGCGAGTTAGTGATAAAGCATAAGAAATTAAATCTGAATACAATAATAAATTAATAACACAGGACCACAAAAAGAAATTTGTTTCGAGATTGAATCAGAAATAGTGGATCTTATATATTTTTGGGCGCTGAAAACGAATCAATTATTTTATTTGGCCCATCACGTCAGGATTTTAAGATATCTGATTAGAAAAATATTCAAAAATGTATTTTTTGGCAATTTAAGGTTAGGATATGTGAAAAATCTGAATCCCTGAGTTAACTTGGACAAAGAATTCATTTTCAGCGACCAAAAATCTGTAAGATCCTAAAAATTTGTTTGCAGTCTTGTGTTATTTTTTTTCGAGAAGTACCTTCAGTGATTAATTACATAGGACCGAAAACAATTTTTGGGGGTGGTACCTTGAATCCGAGGTACTGGATCTTATAAATTTTTGATCGCTGAAAATAAATTGTCCAATTTGACTCGTGATGTCAGATATTTCACATATCCTAACCTTAAATTGACAAAAATATATTTTTTAATATTTTTCGGATCAGATATCTTAAAATCCTGACGTGATGGGACAAATCGAATAACGAATTCGTTTTCAGCGGCCAAATATTTATAAGATCCACAATTTCTGATTCAAGTGATCACGAAACAGATTTTTTTGTTGGTACTGTGTAATTGTTGATTTTGCTCTGGTAAAACCATATTGAGTTTCTATAATGTATTTAGATAATGCTTCATATAATATCCCCAGTCTTCAAAATCGGTGTGATAAATATTTATTTCCATTTTGAAAGAAAAGTACCATTGTTCAATGAAGAATTAAATAGATAACACAATGGATTTATCAGAGGAGTGGCTTAGTTTTTTCTTATTATTTACTAAATTTGTTATCTGCGTATTATTCTTAAGAAAAGGACTAAGACAGTTATGAGTCACGATTAATGCCTTGCATACGGAGGTGTCGGGCTTCCACTGACATTCGACAAAACGATTTATAAAAATGTACACAGTGGCCGCTCAGACGTTTTAAGGCTTACTAAACTTACACTTTTCTTCGTCAATTAAGTTTGATACGCTCGGTGACCCGAGTGAGAAGTATTAGTCATTCTATACAGTCATTCTTCTGCCCGACATTTACGGAACGATATTAAGTGACCACTTATCGCGGCAAAAACTACTGCCCTTTTTACGCCATAAAACTCGACTATTAAATACAATAAAAAGTGATCTTTTGTACCAACCATCATTTGTCATCGTTACTTCCAAGAATGAGGATTCACGGGAAATTTATTTTATTTCAATAAAAGTTTTTTTTTGTGCCCATTTCTACAGAATACGGATGTGGAAAATTCGTTACGGAGGCACTCGTTAGTAGGAAAAATGTCTAGTGCTCTTTTTAGGAACGTCAATAGGAATTGTTCGTACTACTTGATGATGATTTATGGGGAAAGTAGATCAAATAGTGGAATTTTTCTTACGTTATTTCAATTGTGTGAATTGGCATAGCCGGCGACTTTTTCATGTATACTTAAAATTTATAGCTGATATTATTCAAATATTCAATGATTTGATTCATGCACCTGAGAAATATTAATAACTGAACCTCCGAAAACGTGTATTTTACATTGGGAAAACTGTGCCCGTAACATTTTTTAGTGAGTACTGTTTTTAAAGAATATTATTATATTTCCCCCTAAAATTATTTAAATAATGAGTGACCTTCGAGGTATTTACATCAATTATCAAATGCAAATATTCCATGATTAAATGTAAGATTTTCGCTAAGAATAAAGTAACAGTTTTGCTGCATTTAATTTTCGTATTTTTAAATATACGATTAAATAACTTTCTGAAAAACATTACTTGTACGTCCACAGATTTTTTCAATTTTCGACTTTCTTGGATATTATTTTATTAATAATATAGATGACCGATATGAAAAGCGCATCTATTTTTCAAATGTTTGAAGTATAAACTGAACTTCGTATTTGTATTAAACATTTCCATATTAAATAAAGTAAAAAAAAATTAAACTTAGAACAATTTGTGGTGTTAACAATTATCTTTATTTTGTTGTAAGATAATCTCAGAACGAATAATTCATAAATTATTTCGTATTTTGCAATCTACTTTTAACAATGAAAACGTTACATAGTAGGTGCATAAAGCGACAAACTTTAATTCAAGTGGTATTAAACTGTCGAAAGAAAAAAATTAACAACATATATTAAAAAAAACGCAGTTTATAAAACCAAATTTAAAAATTAAATGTGAGTTTAGTGAAACGGGGCTATTGTTAAAAAAAACTGACCAGCTTAACGGAAATTTTCATGACTAAAAAAATGATAAGGACATTATTAAAGAATAGTAAATTATATTTCAAAAGCGAAATTTTTTATTTTTCATTTACTTTTTTATTTGTATTTAAGCATATTTTTTTAAATATCCTGACACATTTGCTTTTATAACTACTTTGTCGTTTTTATTTTATCTCGGCCATTAATACCTTTTGCAAATAGCGCACAAAATATTCTTTTGTCATATTGGAGATAGCTGGACAATTAATTTATTTTTTTTTAACATTTTTTTTATTATCGGAAAAAACTGGTTCGACGACCATTCGACCGGTAATCGAAAACTTTAAATTTCCAATCCCTGAAAATCATGATCGATCGTCATTAAAAATAATTATGACCATTGTGGCAATTAACGAAATGTTTTCAATCAATTTGCAAATAACTCTGATTTGCGCAGACAATTTTTTGATTCCAGAGACAAACCGTGTAAAAATTATAATTATTAGGGTGCAAGTACAACGCGTGATAGATAGATAATCCCTGCAGATTTAATATGCCTCTTCAGGGTTTTGTATTTGTGTAGAAATACTAATTGAATTTTGATCAAAATATGTGATTTTTTCTTTACCTCTGAAATTTTATTTGATATAAAAAATGTTTAAGGAACAAAAAGTTTAATTTTTTAATTATCGATTGGCTGACATTTTTTCAAATTTGTAGTTTCAAGTAAATTTATTTTTACCATGTTTTGTCGACTGTTATATTTTCGAGTAACAATTATTCTCGGATGTAAAGTTACATTTAAACTAAGTTCAAATTTACGTTATTGCTTGTCTTTACAATTTAGTTCATTTTTCGACATTTTTACGGTGCTATTCTATAAATATTTATATTTATTAATAAAATTGTTCATATTTTCTACGTAGATTAAAATGAAGTTCATTGTTCAGTTACAAATGCATATATGTGAATAATTATCATACATCTCTAACAATTACATAGCTGCAATGTAAATCTATATTTGTTAATAGTCACAGTTCAAAAGTATAAAGTCGACAAAATAGAATAAAAGAAAAATGTTTTCTTAAAATTTCAAAAAAATTTCAGCCAACGGATAATTAAAAAATGAAACTTTTTGTGCCTTAAACATTTTTTATACCACTTAAATTTTCCGAGAAAGAAAATATTTGTTCAAAATATGGGCTTCGAGGCTCAGACGCTAACGCAGTGGACTATACGATATCGTCGGTCGTGTGTTCGATCCCCGTCTAGGGAACAATATTTCGAAAAATATTTTCAAGTACTAGTACGCTGTTCGTAAGATGAGCTCCTACATTCATACACAAATATGAAGTATGGCGCTATCTCCGAAGACGAACTGCAACTCTACAACATTTAGGAATAAAATTCTGTAAAAAGGGCGATAATCCCTGTTGAAAAAATAATAAAATGGAATAAGTATTTGTGAAGAACGATTAGACGGAATCCCAAAAAGGCAAATTAAAGCTGAAAGGATTAACTATCGATCGCGCGTTGTATATTTTTCCTGCAATAGTTGAAAAATATGGAATGGTTTGCAAAAAAAAAAAATAGAAAAAATGACTTTAATAAATCGAGTGTAGTTCAAAATCAAATTCATATACGGAAATGAACCCACCAAAATTGAGAAACTGAAAGTCTCCTCTTTAATTCGTTTTTTTCATTTTTTTCCGTACGTTAACTTGACGATGAGATCAACATTTTAATTGAGACAAAATTCCGCAAGTGTGATCTCATACTTATGAAAGGTACTGTATATGTATATTGTTACATGGGGATATTTTAGATATTAAAAAGATCTACAACTTTTATGTACATTATTTTTCACATAAACTCAAAGTTTTTGAAAAACAAGGAAAAACCGTTATATTTTTTTTATTTTTTTCCCACGTAAATGAATTTTTTAATAGAAATTTATAGGAGAATTAACTATTTACATCATAAATAAGCTGTAATCTTTTTAAATAAAAATATTTATTCATTTTTTACCGAAAAAACACCCCTGATGTACACAAAAGTTGTACACTAAATCAGTTTTTTCGGCTAATGAAACATTTTTAATAATACATTTTACCAATCACTTTTGAAACCAACGTTGATAGAATGTTTATGAGGTCTTTTATTGATATTGGAACTTTTGTTAGAGACTGTAATTGACTGCAATGACGATGAATTTGTAACGTATGTGACCTTCAAAAATGAGTGCTTTTAAGCTCCTATAGAACTCAACATATGATGGATTCCGAATGTCCCGAATGTGTAGGACATCCACTCAAATTCGCTGTCAAAATTATTTACTCAAATGTCAAATAAAGTGTTCTCTCTATCAAATAACCACTACTACTTTATTTTCTATTAAATATTGAATAAAAGTTTTCCACCGTCATCCAAAAAGACGTCAGCTAATATACATTGACATTCTGACCTTAGCGTATCCAATATAGAATATGAAGAGTTCATCAAAAGCTTGCTTTCTAACCATAGAAAAATAATACAGAAAGTAACCCAAGGGTTGAAAATGCTGACGCGTAAGGAATAATTCTAGTTTTGGGTATCTGAAAAATCGTAGGATCCTCTATCTCCGTCAAAGTTCACCTTCTCGAGGACTGATTAATGACGACACTAATTTCCTATTTTCCAGCGACCAAGGCCATTGTATAACGGCGGTTGGTCGGGATCCTTGGAAATGTCGCCAATGCCATACTCCGGAGCAAATGGACTCGAAGCCTCGGGCGCATCCGTACGATCTGTACCATACACGCGCATGGAGATTTGTTCACAATGACACTAGGTGCACACGGCTTATTTGAGGTTTCCATTGTACGGCATTATTCGCCCATTACGCCATTATCGTGTTCACTACGGTCTATCCGCAGCTTACGATCCGTCTCCTAGTGCGCAAACCTAATTTTCCGATAAAAAGGAAGTAGACGGAATTGGATGCAGCAACTTATATCGAATACAATCCCCTATTCCCGATGTTATTCGGGGATTTTCCGAGACACGATGAACCAGGAATCAAGGAAGAAAAGAAAGCGAGCGTGAGTGGCGTTTCTTTTTAAGAAGAGCTGACAACGTGAATTAATGCTTTTGGAGCATTTCAACAATGTGAAGAGAACTGCAGACATAGCACATCAATCTTGTAGGGATGGTACAAAAAGCTTCAGTATTAAAGCAATTTTAGTCATGACACGAGGAAACAAGTTTTCGCTGAAAAATTAGTCAACTTTTCTGATGCTGCAAATGTTAAAGAATTTTTATAGATTTTGCATCAAATTAATGAACTTTTCTCAGCTGATCGTGAAAGCTTTATATGAATGTTCGAATATAAACGGTGAATATTTGTTCTAATAAACATTTTGTTATTAGAACCATTCAAAGAAACCATTTACTTGAAATTTTGTTGAAATCACTATTTTTTTTTCAGTGTACTAAATACAATGTTTGCAAAATAATCTCAGTTTAAAATAACTACTTTTATGTTTTTCAGCGAATTCGTTTTTTAAATTTTCTGCCCTGAATACTGCATCAAACAATCGGAAATTGTGGAATGCGGAAATCTATGAATTGTCGAAATAACGGAAAAGTTTTTTTTTTAATATAAATTGTAATTTCTATTTCAGGGACCACCGAAATTGTTTTCTTGTGAAGACGAAATGTACAAATAAAGTAGACGTGAGACGTACAAATGGTTATGTTGACAACAGCAGCATACAGATCAATGTGGATGGTGGCCAGATATTATTAGATAAGTGTAAAAACTGTCACGAAAAGTACACGTAATGTTCACCAGTTGATTCATTGTAGATTTCACAGATCAAGTTATTAGGCTTCAAATTGAATTGTATATCTCAAATTGAGCTTCTGAAGGAGAGTATAAGCTAGAAGGAATTTCATATTCGATCTGGGAGCAACTAAGCAGTTGTCATTTGCAAAAATTGGTTGTTGGCAAAATAAAATGCATTGTTATAAATTAAAAGAAAAATGGATCTAGAAGTAATTAAGGGACCACTGATAAGTGACATTAAAATATGATTAGTCCTAGAAATATATGACGTGATAATCATTCCAATAATACTTTTGTAATTTTTTAAATGTTATTCTATATTCAAGTTTCTGGGGAAAAAACTGAAAGGTTCGATTTAAAATACGTTTTAAATCCAAAGGGAACCCATAATTATAAATATTTAGTTCTCAAATGGAGAACTAAAAATAACATTTATAAAGTATTAATTCAATACACGAATTCTTGGTTAGAATTATTGAAACAAGCGGAGAATATAAGGCTAAAAAATTGTATTCTACGGCACTGAAAAAAAATTTACTTGACAAATTTAACTACCACTGAAAAGTTCAGACGAGAGTAGTTAAAAGAAAAACTTTTTTTTTTAGTATAACTTTGTTGATGTTGTTAATTTTACTATTTTTACTTGAGCTAATATTATTTATCCAGTAAACGAAAAAGTATTCCGAATGATTGGAGATAAAGAAATTCGATTCTATGCATACAATTCAAAAAGACATGCACTAATATAATAAAAAAGTAACAGCCAATAGCTGCAATAAAAATAACTCCTCTAAAAAAAATTCCAGAAAAATTCTTAGTTGATTTGACTACTTTTTAACTACGCAGAGTAGTTCGATACGCTTCAAGTAAATTTTATAAGTTTCAGTTACATACTACCAAAAACAAGTTAAATCAACTAAAAATGTATTTCTGCTAAGTTCAATTAAAAATATATCACTCCAGCATGTTGAATAGTTTTTACTGCACTATGTAGTTAGACTCTAAAAAATATTTTTAAAGATAGCAGAATTAACTGCCAATATGTCGTTTCCATAACTATATTATTGGTTGATTTAACTCTTTTATGGTTGTAACTATAACCTATAAAATTCCGTTGAGGACCTATTGAAATACTTTGAGTAGTTAAAATGTAGTCAAATCAACTAAGAATTTTTTTAATTTATTGAGAAATATGGAAAATGGCATTTTTAAAAAGAAACTATTACACTCTAATAATACGTCATGTGGCGTCAAAAAGATGGCAGGTAGCCAAAACACTTTATAGCACAAAACCATATTTAAAAACTACTTTTGTGCATTTGTGCTGATATAAATAAACTATTTGTGATCAAATTTCTGTTGCTTTCCTTGATGTCATAATTAATTTAACAACATTTTGTTCACCAAAAGAATAAATAAAATTATACTACTGTTTGGATGCGTTAAAAATTATATTTGATTTATTTTCTAGGAAATTTTATAGCACAGTTGTCATCTCAAATTAATCAAATATACTTTTGGAAGTATTGGAACAAATGTATAATGTATATTGAATACCATTTCTCATCTTTATATCCTTACAAAATACTTATTGAATTAAAAAAAATCATTATATTAAATATGCAAGGAATAATTTTGCCAAATTCAGAAAATTGTTTCTTTGAATCTTTTTTGCATATTCATTTACTGCAAAAAGAGAGGATTTACTAAATAATTTAGTTAAATGATGGAAATAGTCTTTGACGCCCTTATTATAGCAAATAATTTGTTTGATTTAAAGAAACTTTGTTTGAACTCAAAAATCTTTTTTTCTAAGTCTGATTAATAAAAAACCTCACGGTCTTTTTAATAAATAGAAAAAAAAGTGCTATGGATAGGGATAGTCTAAAGAAAATTGTACACTTCGCTGGGAATTTATGAGTTTCAAAACTAAACGTGATATTTGATTTGCATTAATTCAGATTTGGTTACTTAATGCCCTTTTTTGGACTTTTGTATCCTTTCCTGCACAGCGGGACACCAGGATCTTGGTTCGTATTTTCTACGTTTTTCAGACATCAAAATGACATTTTAATGCAGTTTTTTATCTATTCACCTACTGTTATGTTAATTAATATGATACAATGTGAAATCACATCAATTAATTATTCTATGGATAAAAATAGCTGTTAAAAATGTTAAAAGGATGAAGTATAAAATTCTGTTGTTTTGAACAATAAACTCGTGTATTTTAAAAGAACTGTATCTATACGCTCTCAGATTTTAAACATAAAAAAATGGTAGATTCAAAATGGCGAATTAATGTCATTTTAGTCTGACAATTTTTATCTGCAATTTTGAATTTTTATAATTTAAGATCAGATTCGTAATGTGCTATCTTGAAAATCCTCAAGTAATAAAATTCAGCTTAATATTGTAAGTGAAACAAAATCGTAGAAGTATTTTTTTTATTTACAAAAATAACTTTGTCAAAAAAAACGAGTGGTATCACTTATTTGGACTCTATGGGACCCAACATGGTGGCAATAACAATAAAAACTTTAATTTGTAGGGTTGAATTTTAAAAGTAAAAAAGTAATTGCAAATATACGGCCTGAACCGTTGCACTATGCAGAGTGAACTTTTTTTCGATGCGATAAATGTGCGTCACCAAACGATCCATCATCCAATTTTCGACCTACTACAGGTACACATAAGCAGATTCGGATTACGACGTACAAGGAAAAATTGCCCTTTGTTTTCAAATCGATTGGAAAATTGCATCAACTTTTGTCGCTAGTTACTATAATTCGACTCCTTTATGTACTTTCGGTCGTAGAAAATTCATGGCAAATATTACTATAGCAGAAAATACTCTTTTAGAAGGTTTGTAATTTCCATCTGTAATAATAAATACAAATTGTGAATGATCCATGCAACATGAATTTTATCGAATGTTGATACTCACAAGTTACATCATTACACTTTTTTTATATGTCCAATTATACAAAAAGCTTTCTATAAAAAATATAATTAACGTACCATTGCATTTTGCCTAACAATGCACAGCACGTATCATACATCAATTCATAGTCTTATTGTTGCAAGAAGCAGGACGTTTATAGTAATTTTTGTAAAAATTCATTAAAAATGTTAAAATAATGCACTTGAAAGTGACGGTAAAGGTTGTAAATTTCTGACATGGATATTTTTCGTAGTATAATAAAATTTCGTCATCTAACCAAAACATTGATTGTTATGCGATTATTTAGCTGATTAATGATACAAAAATTGTTGATATTCATAAGATGACGAAATTTGTGACCATCTTTATGAAAAAAAGTTCTGATTTCGTCAAATAATAATTAAGGTGTATTTTTCGGAGTTGACGTTAAAGCACCGCCGGTCGTTTAGGCCCAAGACGGTTTGGCGCTACTGGCTTTATTTTAGAGGAAGTGAGATCTTCCTTAGAAAAAATATACTTTAGATAAAGATGCTAATTTTTCAGTCAGAACTTTATAAATCTGTTGCGAAAAAATTCATTAAATAAAATGAAAGGTTGTCAGAATATAATTCATTATTAATGCGCCTCGTCGAAAAAATCTAATAAAGCTGTTAAGCTTGTTAATTTTTTTTAAAAACCACCGTGTTAATTTTAACGACTAGCACACATACATATAGAAATTATTTAAATATGTGTTAGACCCCTGAAGGGGACACCAAATCTAAGGTCGAAACTTACACATTAATATAAATTAATAGAACCGAAACGGCTATTTATTTTTTCGCTTAAGTTGCCATTACATGGTAAAATTAAAAATTTCTTAACTTCATGAAGTTATTACTAACATTTCGAAATTTTCGTTCGTTTAATTACACTCAATGCGACATATTTAGATTGTTAGAAACTTTGAGACTAAAAAATCATTCATTTACCATCTTAATCATTTAAATGTTAGAGTTTTAATACCTTGAAACTTTTATTATTTTTCCATCGAGTGGCTGATTAAAAATTCACTTTATTTATTATTTTGTGATATTTTACAGCCGGTAATGAACACCATTTACTACTGATTTTTATTAATTGCCCTTAATTGACTGACACGGAATACTTCATAAATGAATAATTCTAACGATTTTTAAATCTTCTAGTACTAGGCATTATAATTATTTAACTTTTAACCTATGAACGATCAAAGCGTCCCCTTTTCTTGTCGAACTATCCATGCTTAACAAACCGTCAAAACTCAAGACTTTGTTGATACCATCCTTGAGCCCGTATGTTTTCGAGGTCGCTTTTAGATAGGGTTATGACTTCTTGAAAGTTAATTATAGTGGCATTTATTTTAAAAAGTAAAAGAAACTAGGATATTGTTTCTGTTTTCTGTATTTTTAGATGAAACAAAATTTGATGGGTTGACCTAAAATAAAGATATTTTTTAAATTAAAAAGTGGCTAGAACGTTTATGCGAGTCAGGTGTAATAATAACAGCAGTTTTTGGTCCGTTCGCTTAGATGACGTTTCGACAGCATCGCTGTCTCTGTCAAGACGAACAAATTTTATTTATAACAAACATTTTTTTCATACAAATTCCATTGCACATAATATGTAAAGCACAGCATCCACAAACAACTTTATATAAATTACGTAAAAGAGTGAAAACTATATCTATTTTCAAATATATAATAAAATATCAGAAAATACTTAATATTATCACAATAAGAAAAGTGTTAAATGAATTATTTCCGACACTCTCTTCCACAAAGAAGTTTCTTGTGTTAAAACACATTTCCAATCAAAATCATGCGATAACTGTAGCGATGGTTAGAAATGACATTTTTATTCTCGATATTTAGTTAATATTGTTCTGCCGTCCCTTGTTTCCTAGCATCCCCTTTGTTTCAACTACATACGAGGCTGTACAATTTTTACACTGTATTTTATAAACGAAATTGTTTTGATCCATCACTGTGAAAACATCATTACCACGTTTTATAAGGTTCGTCAAGTTTGTTGTTAAGTTGTGGCACTACTCGAAGATTATGTCGTTTTAAAAACGATGACTCTCTCATAGAGACAAAATAAAATTTATAAACGTTAATGTGTATCTCTATAAAATCTGGATGATAATCGTTATTTGCCCGGGTATTTCTTTACATCCGATATGTTTTAGTAGTGAAACTGTGCTAATTAAAATGGTTTTATCTATTAAAGTATAAATAATACAGAACGATTCATATCCACATAGTGTCGAGGATATACACGCCAAAAATTAATTTCGATATTCGACATTTACTCATTAAACACTTTTCTATCTGTGATATGTGCAAAGTGCCGTTATCAGTGCAACACCTCCTATTGAAATACCAACAAGACTATAGTATTCGAAAAACGATAGACCTGCGGAATAATTTAAGAGAGTGTCTAAACAATAACAAAATACTAGGCAATCTGGACAGCTTCTTACGGAAAAGAAAAGCAATCAACTTTATTTAACAGTAAACATATTTTTCCTTTTTCTTTTCTTTTTTTTCTTCTCCTACCTCTTTTTTTTATTTTTACCCTTTAACTCTCTTAACCTCAATCAGCGAAAACTATTGCTAATTATCACAGGCCTGCAAATTTTGACTTAGTTTTGTAACAAAAAAAAAGGGATGGTGATTCTGATAGGATTTCTGACGTAGAAAACGAATCCGACCTTCAAAATATTGGCTTGAATGGCCCAAAAATGACCGTTTTGACCATTTTTCGGAAATTTTTGTGAGTAACCAACATTTTTTTTATTGCCTAATTGCATCGTATAATACTATATGTAAGCTTTAAAACCCATGTTTGAAAACCTCTTTACGATTTTTTTTAACAAACTTATGAAGATGTGAAATGTTTTCATTCCTTTTTTTGTTTCAGAACTAAGTCAACATTTGCAGGATCAGCGCTGAAATTTCAGTGATCGCAAATGCACTGGTAATCACTCTGTATACGCTGATTCTCAATACTTTTCGCTGATTCAGATTGAGAGAGAATGTTCATTATTTGTGTAAAAAATGTAATAATAAAGTAAAAGTCACTAATGACCATGTAGTTGATGCGACTAAAAATAAATAAATTAAAAAAAAACTTTCCTAACTTTTACGATATGTAAAGTAATTTCTTATATTTTGAAAAAGAGGTATAGTTTTCACTCTTTTGCATAATTTATGTGCAGTTGTTTGTAGACTATGCTTTATGTGAAACTTAGAATTTATGTGAAAAATATTTTCAATTTGGAATAAAATTTTTTAGTCTTAAAAATGACGTGAACGTACCAAAAACTGCTGTTCTTCTTACACCTGACTTTTTTTAAATTACTGATATTTTTGTTAAACTTTTGGATTGCAATATATAAAGAGTTAAATTGTCAACATGTCCATAAAAAATATTGCGGTTTTCTTAGCATGCAGTGATAATAATTATTTTTTTACCCTTCGGCCGTAAAACTCGATTTCCCGGCCTAGGGCGAAATCTTCACCTGCGAAATATCGAGTCCTACGACAATCGGATCAAAAAATACATTATTCATTACTCACTTCGCTCGGGCAACAGACTTCACAATCGTCAAAGATCGATAATTGAGCCCTTAGAACATAATGCACTATTTTATCACAAGTCTCGGCAGTAGTTACCCTAATGTTATTTGATTACTGCCTCTCAAATATACACTATTGACACATTTGTTCTTTGACGTTGTTCTGGAAAAAAATTGTTCTTGTGGTGATTGAATTCGACATCAGTGTAACTCTTTGACTCTATGAATACAAATTTTATAATGAATGTTGTAATTTTAAAATGGTGCATCTAATATGCTGGATTAAATTAAAAATAATATCATAATTTTTAATGTAACAAGGTTAGCACCTTTTTTCTACACTGAAAGAAATAATTTTGTACTATAAAGAAAGCTTCTTAATAGTTAATAAATAGTATATTTCTTAAGGTTGTATCATTTTTTAAGTCTGAAATAATTATTTATTTCATATAAAGCTAACATGTTTTTGCTGTAAACAACATATTTCATATTTTAAGAAATGCCCATTAAATGCAACCAAATATTTATTTACAGTTATAAGAAACCATTTTTATACTATACGTTCGTAACTATAAAGTAAAGATTTCTTAGTTACGAAATATGATGGTTGAAGTCATAACTCATCGTAATATAACCTCAAATGACAACACGGACGTTTTGTTTGGTCTTGTAAGAACGATTTAGTGTCATTGCAACCCCCGTAGAGAAATGAGCGAATTCTGCAAGCAGGCTGAGAGAAGATCTGCTGAAGACTGTAAATGGAGTATGTCCGAATTTTCGCGATGATCTGCCGTCAGATCCTTCCTAAACAATCGAAAGTGTTAACTAACTGCAGAATCTTCTTTGCTTTGTTTTCTGAAGGAAAACTTTGGTTTCTTTTATAAAATAAATCGCAGTCTGTGGGAAGAATCTTCATCGTTATGAACTCTACCTTAATACGACGGTATATGTCAAAACCTATAATAAGAATCTTCGCTATAACCAATTGAAACTCTTATTGAATGCAGTCTGCTTTACTGCGTCACCATGGACTTTTCAGTACAAAATCATGAAGATTCGAATATTTTTTACAAAAAATATTAAAACTTAAGAGATAAGAAAAAATTATTTAGTACGGTAAATTATCGGCAAATTGCTTTAAAATATTCTATAGGAGATCATATACATATAGCGTAGAAAATAGCCGGAATTTTGAAAAATCGATTAATAATTTTTAATTTACGTTTTTTTTCACAAATTATTTGCACAATTTTTGTGCAATCATGGAGTGTTTAAAATGTAATTTTGCAATATCAGATTTTGGAATATTATATTCAAAAGAATGTTTCTTAAAACGAATAAAAAAAATGAATTATGTCGATTATTTTAAAAAAGAGAATCTGAAAATTTGTATCTTAAACTTAGGTATTCAAGTTATTTATTAATCATTAATTTAAATGAATTGTATACCGAATCTTCATCCCAATAGTGTATAATATACTTTATAATATACTATAATGCAAATTGATTTTGAAAATTTGTAAATCTGAAAATTTTCAAAATTCTGAAATATTTCGAAATCGGTAAGTCATACCCGAAATCTGACAAAATTTCAGAGGTTGTCACAAGAAGGGATGGCAAAATTTCTTTCAGTTTGACGATTTCTTAGGTTTAAATTTTATCGAATCGCAAAATGTTATTGGAGTTAATTGTAGGCTTTTTCAAGCTAATTTCGAGGTAATTTTACGCTATGTATAGAGAGGACTGAGTTAGATTGGAAAAATAACAAAAAATGGAAAAAATAGCGATTTTTGTCCCTTTATCGCGATTTTGGCACCGTTTACTTTCATTTATATATCAAATAAAGTGAAATTTCTTTACTTAGACATCATTTAGAAACTTTTCCAACGGTAAGCCAAAAAACAATTTTTTTACGGACACCCTAGTGTATACGTGTATGTATGTCAGTATTATAAATTTCAGCTTTCAAACAAATTTCTAAGTAACTTATAATATAATGAATGCCTGGAAAAATGGTAAAAAAACAAGTATCGGTGTGTCCAATAAAATCAATAAAATCGAACAGCAAATCTGAATATAATATTTTGACCTTTTTTTTCTTTCGTTTTAAGTTGTTATTTGTTGGTTATACATATTGTAATTTATTCTTCTGTATTGTGGTAGTTTGTGAACAATTTTATTCTATTATTATAAAAGTGTACTTTCTTTTATTGTGTAAGAGCTGATTAGTCACTTGAATTATACACTTGAAGTTTCACTAAAATTACGTTCTTTTTAATATTTTAAAAGAAAATAATCAACTCTGTTTAATAAACTCTAATAATTAATTCCCAACTACTCATAGTGCAATTCTGGTACAATTTTTAAATATTGAGGCCAAAAATATAGGGACATGATTTTACAAGAAAATTAATTGCTTTATACATTGACAGATAATACAAATTTTCTCCGGCTAACAGATTTTTCTATCGACTATGATTCGCAATCTAATGAAAAGAAATTTCGGTTTTATAGTTATTTTGATGCATTTAGTGTAAATTCTATTAATTAGGTACGTTCTTTTTTTACGTTAAAAAATGATTCGATACTAACATTAATTTCGTATATTTTTAAAGCAATTCTTTCTTAATAAAAAAAATTAATTTGCTTATAAATATTCTTTTCAATAGTTAATTCTTCAAAAATCGAAAAGGTCTCGAGTGCAGCACATGCTGGGGGCTTTTGATCTTTTGCAGAATTAAATAGGCTTAAACTTTTCACTCCGAAAGATTGATGCGCTTAATTACCATGGATTTTGTATGGAAATTCGGCGACGGTCACTGCACATTTTTCTTTAGTACGTGTGACATTTAACGTCTGAATTTCTTTTAAAAATTTCAAAATTTTGAATAAGTTCACTTCAAATGGGAAACACATTTCCCGTCACATTTCAAGCTATTCGATATAAAATGAACATAAAGCTGGAAATTTAAAAACGGATAAAAATATTATTAGATTATATCTTGATCAATGATAATTCGCGACTTGTCATTATAATAATAATATATTGTTATAAAGATTGTCAACGTATCAATTTGATTGTTTCCATTTACGAATCAATTTCATTATTTAACTTACTACTAGTTGTGTTATATCTAACCTTATTTGCAGCTTATTGAGTTTTAAAGAAATACTATACATGACATTATTCTGTACATTTTGAATGCGTTTCCTAATAACTTCATTATTTTTCTAAAATGACATCTAAATGTATTTAATTTTTAAATTTTACGTTATATTATTTGCTTTCGTTATTGTATATTTTTAGAATAAGGTAAATTTTATCTACGCAATATTTTACGTATTCAAAAAATACATAGTTCATCATTTGTCGTTCGAAATTTTTTGTTAGTATTTCTATCAATCTCCATATTTCAGCATTATCGATTCGCTGAATTGTTTTCTCTCACTTTTATATTTAATATTACTACGCTGATGGATAAAACTGCAGAATTTTTCTATTGAAAATGTGTTTTAAATAAAAATATTTTACGAAGAGAGTTGAAGCACATTTTCTTTTCTACCAATTTTTTATATTTCTAGTTTAATTACCATTGCAAACGTATTATATTTTTATTTCTAATGTGACTTGTATTTTCGAATCGATTTGAATACAGATAAATTATGAGTATACTTCTCATTTGTGAATATTTCTCTTGATACGAAGAAGAATGATTCTTTTGAAAATCTGATTTTTAAACATCCTAGAATAAGTCAACGTTAATGCACATTAATGTATATATAATATATACATACATTAATGCACATTAATGTATATATAATATATACATATAATGGAAAATTTAATTATACATCTTTTGTGGAGTTAATACCTTAATCTCGTGTGCAATTATTCTTTAGATAAACCGCAACATGTAATTCCAGTTTTATGCAGTTGTCGTTGCTGAAAATTATGACACGTTTCGAAATGGTTTTGGTAATTTTAAAAGTCCGTGTTCGCAATTTTCAGAAGCAATCTTTTAAATTTATATTTCCCATGTATTCATAGTCTCTAAATTTCTTGGAGTGAAATTTCACTCTTAAAGAGTGTGAGTTCACTCCAAATGAAAGTGAAAGGTTAGCCATTATGTAAAAAGTGTTTATTTCACTATTATTGGAGTGAAAGTTGAATACAGTTTTGAAATCCTAAATGCATAAATTATAATCTAATAATACAGTTATAAGTTTATAAACAAACATAAAACATTATTATTTTTAATAAAAAATTTCTATATCTTCATAAAATAAGTTGAATCAATCAGTTCTTTGGGATATTACAATGCAGTAGAGAAGAATGGGTGCGAATAAAACTTAACACACAACTTTTTTGGAAACGTGATTTATTTCTGTAATTTCTATTACTAGATTAACGTTTTTATTTTACTTGTATGTACTAAATAATTATAGATAACTTGTAGGATATTTTATAAAAATATTAATTTTTAAACAGCATGAATGCGATTTAATGTGACTATACCTATTAAAAACCTAAGAATTAAAATCGCTATTTAAAACCTAAACTCAAACATCACTGTTTAAAGGATTAAATATATAACTGTCAGCATGGAAAAATTGCTTTCACAATGTTTGATATGTCAATTACCAGGATCAGTTCTTAGAGAATCATTGTGAGTAAATAGTAAAATGAGTCAGATCGAGAGGTCACTTTTTAAAACCAGTGGCGTTTTTAATGTTAAAATTCAAAGTGTTATATAAACTTTTCTTGAAGAAGCACCTTCCAATACTTAATGCCATTTTGTAGTGGAATAAGACGATCTTTCGACATTTTAGCTAAAGCAAAATTTTGAAACGTTATATAGCACAAATAGTCGTTGCCCATAGTTTAGTGCATTCTTTCTTTCTTATTTGTAAGCAGGCATCAATTGACGAATTGTCAATATCTGAGGAGCACTCCTATATTATTTAGGTAGTACGGAAGTTGCAATAAAAATTTTAGGTCATTGTGACTTGAAAAAGGTTATAGCGGTTTAATTGAAAAACAATTACCATTACTAATATTGCGGCAAAATTGTATGGATTTTGAGCTTTTTGTATGTTTAAATGATATAAAACCGACTTGAAATTCTGCTGTTCCTCTAATCAAACACATTTACTAATATACAATGCGATTATTACATGAAATATTTCATGAGATAGATCTTGAACTCATCCTCATGAAAATTAAAAGTTCATGAAACGATTATGACCTATCATTGACAGCAGTCAAGTGACACTCTGTCAACTGCGCAGGTTTTTATATTTTCGATGTTTCTTCCTTCATGTATCAGAAAAATTGAATAAAGACGTTTTCTACTTCTCACTGGGTACATATTTTGTATTATTTTGTCAACTCCACATAATAAATAAAGTTCATAAAGGTAAACAGGTCGCCGAAATCAATGATACTAAGCATCCGGATGTCGTTTATACACAAGTACTTCTTGAACGCATTATCGGGTTTTTCCGTAAACTGGTTCAAGGTCCCGAAACATTTTGTCACGGGATTTTATAAACTGAAAATTACGTCTGGCAGCCTTGACCCAAATTTATATGAATGATCGACATTATATAGACGAATTAAGTGACAAAATCCCCCATCGCTTTTACCTTTCCGGCTATGGATGCACGTCTCTACGCACAAAAGCCCTACGGATTTATACCTAAGATCTTCCGTTATTAAGGGCATCAATCAATGTGCATGAGTTACTATATGTAAAGTAGGAAGGAGCACTAAGGGGGAGGCCAATGTGTCTTTCTCAAAGTTATGAGCATGACGAATTGTCAAGACAGCAAAGACGTAATACACATATAAATCAGTGAGTGCACATACGGTACTTCACACGTCAACCGTATATTCGTAATTAAAGACGAGCATTGAAACAATGAGGAACCTAGTTTTATTTCGCCAACAAGTGTCTCTCATTAATTTTTTTTAATAGTTTCGCAAATTGTAGTATTTTTAATGGCGAGATAAAGGTTCGTATAAATTATTACGAAGTGAGAACTCTTGCTCGCTTTTCATACACAGTTTTAATTATTTCTTTATAATTTTATTATTATTATACAATTTCGCGACAGTCTTAATAGATCTCGTATGCAACTGTAATTATGAGTTTGTGCTGCAAGCTGACAATGACGCCGGTTTCATTTTTTCGAACTCTCATTCCTATTCATTTCGAGGGAAACAGAAAGTCTTCGGCCTTATCTTTTTACATATTTCGCTATATTACAGTGAGAAAATTTTCTATCAAAAAACCTATACTATCTATTTTCAGCGCAATGTACTCAGAAAATGATGAAATTTTCTCTTACTTTGATTGAATAGATTTTTCAAAATTCGGGCTCTGTAAGGGTGATTGATAAGTACAAATCATTTATTTCCGAAAATTCACGGTCTGTTCTGAATTATTTTTTGTTGTATTTTCTAGGATACTGTTTATAATAATTAGAATTGCAATTACAGAGCCTGAATTTTGATAATTTTATTCAGTCATCCTTATTTTACGTTTTTTAGTGAAATTTTCTACATTATCGGCGAACAACTTGAACTCCCTAAAAATAATAAACCTATGCTGCTATTAACTTCTATAGTGCATTCTTCTCTGCTTAAGGAAATGTTGTAACTATAGCTGAATATAATCAACAATAATTACATGAAATTAAAAAATTGATTGTCATTACAATCGCACTGAGATCGGACACGACAATAAGCTGATGCAGTTTCATTCATTTCGCCTATAATGCGAATTCGCTATTCTAAGGGCATTATGTATTTTACGATCGATAATTTAATTTCATTTTCAGTGAAAAGAGCCTCCTCTTTCGTTGTTGTGAATTATCAATTTTCATTTCCTTTATTAATTCCTGTCTTTTAGAAGCATACAAATTAACTCGGGAAACACAATATCTTTTCACGATTTGTGGATCATTAAAAAAATATTAGAAGTATAATGCAGGAAACATTATTTATCTAAAAGCTTCGTATTTCCCTTGAGTTCCAGCATGAATTGCACTTTTGTATGCCTATAATAAATTACGTTTGCATAAAGAATGTACGGCGAATGTATCTCTTTGTCTTCGTTTTTCAGCGGTCCATTTAAGTTGTCTTCACTTTAACAAATGACAGGCTATGAAACGTTTATCGGACTATTTATTGGAGTAAGGCGGTTATCATAATTACAGAGGTTTAATATTCAAAGAAATGTTGTTTATTTTTGTACTTGACTGAAAGGGCTTAAAATTTTTCTATAAGATTGTTTAGTTATAATAAACGCAAATAAATCCTTGATTTATTTATTCATAAATCGATAAAGAATCACAGCTACTTTATTGGCAAAAACGAAAACTGAGCATTCTGACGTTCAGAAAACATGAACAATACTCAAATACTCGTTTATAAAAACGAAAACGGTGTACATGTTTTAAAAAATAATTTCTAAACTAAAGACTTATTTGAGTACAATGCAGCAACATTTATAAATAACATCACTATACAAAAAATGAATGTATTCCGATTAATTTTGCTATTTCGTTTATGAAAGAAAGGAAAACATTTTATTTTAAACTCGCTGATAAATATTAGAAATTATAATCATACAGATGCAAAAACTCAATTATACAGGGTGTCCCAGAACTCCCAAATAATATTGCAGAGGGTGAATCTTGACATCATTCTGAGCAAAAAAGTTTTGATACTAAAATTGGATCTGAAGCTCAGAATTTTAGTGGCGAGCCATTGAAGTTTAAAAAAAAAATTATAGTTTTTTTGTAATAACTCGGCTCGTTTTAAAGTTACTTTAACGAATGATGACTGATTTTGAAGGTTTTTTATAGCACTACAACTTACCTTGTAAAGTCTATGACCTAGAGCTTGACAAGGCGAAGAATGTGCCCCTCATACGTTTCGTTTTGACAAAAATTGAGCCCGTGGGGAATCGTTAAAAATCAGAAAATAGGCGAAAAACGAGCTTCAGCAATGCCAAATCCATTTTTGGACTTGGCAGAAAAGTCAATTGAAATTGTATATAAATGTTCAGTTTTATGTAGGATGAACAACAAATCACTGGTTATATTCAGTGATTGGTGTTAAATGAACGTACAACCGAAGAACCAGTAAACTAGTTGGAATAAGGGTTGATTGTTGCGGGAGTTTCAGTAAATACAATATTTCTACTGGTTAAATAGTAAAATCAACTGGTTAAACAGTGAAATTGACGGATTTAACAGCAAAAATTTCATTCGCTGACGCATTTGGCGAAATTTTCACTGATTCAGATTAAGAGAGTAAATTTTACGAATAGTGGAATTAGTTCGAGACTTCTTCAGGAACAAAATTTGTCAGTGCAGTGAAATTAATATTTAACATCAGTAGTTTTATAATTAGAAATTCTGGATTAAGACCATTCTAATTTTTTACTCTTTTTTTAAACAAAGCGATTTTTAAGAAGGTGACGTGGGAAATTCCTTAAACGAATTTCAAACATTCACACAAGAAATGCAGGACTCGACTCGTAAACTAGGTGGTTTTACAACGTCTTACGTTCATCGTCCTTGGTGGGAAAGCGTGTAATTCGATATCGTACAAAAGACGCGTACTCATCTTACTCTTTCAATGGCGTAGCATACAGTCGTAATCCTGATGTAGAAGTAGGTGCGACCGCAACGATATGGAGCAGAAGTTATATAACCGCTGTAAGAGGAAGTCGATTCGCACGCATCTATATATACATCAGTTCAACTTTAAAACCGCTCGTTTCATCACGATTTTCAAGCGAATCTTTATACCGAATCGTTAACATTCGTTCTTTGATGTTTCATCGACTTTGCGACTCAATGGTAGAGGATCGTATAGGACTTATTGTTAGGGTCGTTAGCAACCACCGACGACTTTCGACCTCCCTTTATTCGACGCACGACGCATTTTTAGTGTAAGGGGAAATATTCGTATCGAAGGAAGGAAATTGTGTCGAAAATTTAAAATTTCAGACTCATTAACGCCGGGAATGAGACTTTTTGCACTTCAATTTCAATTAAGTATTTCGTATGAAAATCGAACATCAACAAAATTGAAAGGCATGTATCCTACTATTTTCAACGTTGCTGTTTTCAATGACATTATCAAAATTGGGCTATCGTAATTAAAAAATTAAATATAGCGATTTAAATGTAAAAAAAAAACGTAAAACATCGGTTATACTTTTGAATAAAACATTTTTTTTTCATCGAAAGATTATTTTGGGTCAAAAAATTCCTTCACTGCAGGTGAAGAAAATAGTTCTAGTATTAAGATATATTTTTAATATAATAACAAAATAACGTGATCAAAAAATGGGGATGTCAATGAGTAATTTCTTTTTGAAAGTTAACAAAATTTTTTTCATGACGACTACAAACTTTAGGCAAAATTTTCTATGAATAAAAATATCTTGGAATGTATCAAAGAGTATGCCCAAATTTTTTCCGAATGTATTGATGTCATTTTTTATTTTTAAAATTTTCAGAGCAACGAAATTTTTAAAAAAGTCGTTTAGAAAAATGTATTAAAATTTTAGTGCATTCTTTGACAATTCCTAAGATAATTTTGTTCTAAGAAAATTTTGTCTAAAGTCTACAGTTTTCGACAAAAGATATTATTCTTGAAAACTAGAAATGATAAATAATTTTGTTTCTCAAAAAAACTATAAACTTTAGAAAAAATATTCTTTAGTAGAATTAATCAAAGATTACTTTCAATTTTTTTTCAGATATTTTAAATGACTTTTCTCACAATTTCGATTTAAATCATTTTTGAAAAATAACAAATTGTATCAACACATTCTGAAAAAATTCAGAATATTCTTTGACACATTCTAAGAAACGTTTGTTCTCGCAAAATTTTTTGTAGAGTTTGTTTTTTCATGAAAAAAATTTGTTAAGTTTTAAAAATTTTGTTAAAAAATATATCTTAATACTACAAGTATTTTCTTCATCTTTAGCGAAAGAATTTTATTCCGGCAAATACTCTTTCTGTGAGAAGAAAATATTTTATAAAAAAAGTATAGCCGATTTTTTGCGTTTTTTTTTTGACATTTAAATCGTTATATTTAATTTTATAATTAAGGGTCAATTTGGCAATACCATTAAAATGACCGATCTCGAAAATAAGAAGACAGATACATTTAAATTTTTTGGAACTTTAATTTAATATGAAATACTTGTTTGAAATTGAAGTAGGAAATGTGTCCTTCTCGGCGTTAATGGGTTAAGTATTAAAGAACTGCACGGACGAAAACGAAGCTAATTACGAGGAATGAAAAATAGAATCTATTCTATCCTTACTTTTACGCATATGAAATAATTATGGATGCAAAAACAGCTTTCACAGAAATTATGATCGCATATTTGACTTTTGCGACGATACGTATGAGGATTTGAATGCTTTCATAGTCGTAGTGGCATATTGTGTCATCTGTTATTTTTGTTTGTGTTTTTTAAATATTTATACTTGTTTTGTATTTTTATAGTATTGATATATTTTGATACTTTTTATCATTGTTTGTATAATTTTTAAACATGTAAGACATGGTGCTAATTTTATAAGGTTCCTTTCATCTATTTTGTTTTATTTGAGCAAATTTAATACATACAGAAGATTATATTACTATTTCAGAAAAATTGTATATGATTTATTTTAAAAAAAGTAAGCATAGTAAAATATATTTTAAATTTAAATAATATTTTGCAAATTTTGTCAGCAGGTTTACACAATAACATTTCACTGGAAAGTGTTAAACAAAATCCAGCTTTTTTAATTTTTTTAATAGGTTCTTCCGCTGTTCTTCATACTACCACAATCATGATTCAAATATTTTCTCAAGAGAAAAATCAGCTACGATTCTTTTTAATATTTAAGAGGTTAACATTTCAGCTACCAAAAATGGTTTCCTTAGTTGCGAAGTACAAGATGCTATAAACGACCATAAAAACACACAAGTTTTTGGTTGCATCGTTTTTATCGTTTGCATCGTTCAAATTTTATAACAAAAATGGACACTTTATTCTTTAATTGTTAATAATTTGAAATTTAGTATTGTTATAAATTGTAGAAATTGAAATAAAATAATTAATTACTTATTGCTTTTCATAGAATCAAAAATGATTAGTTCTACTAAAATAAAAAAATATTTATTTACGACACTGACAGAGCTGTCTCAGGATGCAATCTGCTTTTGATGCGTCTGCTTATCAGCAATGTTATGACATCCCTACTCTGTAATCTCCAGAATGCACTTCGAGCACTTGCCAAACGACGAACTCGTGAATATGCATCATACGATGGGATGGAATTAGCAATTAAAATGAAAGGAGAATTCATTCACGTAAACTTGTACCTCCACGGCAACGAATGTTTAAACAAGGTTTCAAATGCTTCATCGTACAAATCAAATCCAAAATAGAAAATTTCTTTTATTACTTTTTAAAATTCCATTAATAGATAAGAATTAAACAATAGTCTTGTTAAATAAAAATGCGTAAAATGAAACGAAATCACACATTTAATCCGTCGGAATAATAAGTCCGTTTTATCTGAATTGTTTCGCGTTTCTTAATATATTTCTAAGCTACACCAGGGTTTTTCGGTGTCTTTTATCAGTTTAGTTCAATTAAGGTTATCTTACGAATTCTACTTACTAGCAAATATTTCACGTTCCCCTGCCGAAGTGGACCTAAAGTCTGAACGCGGTACGACTAAAAAATTAACGTTTTTAATTGGACATAATTTACGGAGTCGGAAAGTGCTGTCTTCTAATTGCAAGTCCGAAGACCGCCGAATCGCATTTACGAGAAATTCCGGTCGACTCAGTTTCCTGCGCTCACAAGAGAGGAAACATTGAATCCATCAAGTAAATTAAGCGTTACTTTGCAAGTGCTTGTGATTTTTACTAAGTTGATTTTTCTGTGCTTTTCATTCCTTTTGATAGAAATACGTGATTGTTTTTAAAAGTTTGATATTTTGGTTGCAAATGCATTAAAGATCAAAGGTAATTCTGTAATGCGTAAATGGAGTTTAAATTACACTAATTACTTTTACAAATAATTTGATTTCCTATGTTTTTTCTTGGATATGTCATCCTCTAAATTAAAATTAGTACACTGAAAGACTTCTTATATTATTAAGTCTAAGAAAGATTTTAGAGATATTCAGTGTACTTTTAAAATAAATATTTTAATATTATGAAGGTTTCCTATTTTTGATATGAATTTCTGAAACTCAATACAAAAGATTGCAATTCACTTGTTTTCGAAATCCTAGTATTCGACCATTAAAAACTCCTTAGAAAAATATAATACTCGTCAATACGACTTGTTGTAAAGCAAATAGGAATTTTGTTATAACGAATAGCATACATTTTAAAAATTATACGAAACTGTAATATTCAGAATATGCACGGGACTTGAGACGTATTACTGTTATATTTTTTTACAATAAGAAACAGGAATTAGTGTAACAGTTTATATGAGAAATATTGAATACGTCCGACTTATTTTACGTTCCGTATTTCGAGTTCCGCATTTCCTGATTCCGTTTCGGCATTCCATACACAGGAAAAAATAAGTCTTAAAATTGTTACATCTTGAATTCATCATTAGATGAGACTTAATTTCAGCCCAAAATCGCGTTAATTTTCTTAAATTAAGTCAATATTTAAGCTTAAAGTCTTACTTTCAGATATTTTGGTTTGAAATAAGATTCGTCTAACTTAGATGCCATAAGCTCATTACATCTTATTTTAAGTCAAAAAGTTTAAAAGTCAGTTAAGTTTAAAAGTCAGTTTTGCTCACTGAAAGTAAGACTTTAAGCCAAAACACTGACTGAATTTAAGAAAATCAACGCAATTTTGGGCTAAATTAAGCCTCACCTGATGATGAATTTAAGATGTAACAATTATATCAATTACGATATGGAATGAGACGAATGTGTGGTAATGTAAAGATTGTCCTAGCAGTGTAGCCTGAAGATTAGAGAATATTTTAAAAATTGCCGTGCTAAAAATGATTCAGTTCGAACTTCGAAACTTTCGTCAGGATAAATGTACTCGTAGTTCGATAATAAAGAGGTACCAAAAAAATTGAAAATTAAAAGAATTTTTCAAATCATGGAGATTTTTATTTTAAATGACTTTAAATATCACATCATGACTTAGAAAAAAATCACGTGATTCATTAGTTAAATTTGTTACGAGATTTTATTAAACTAGGGTAAATATTGTAACAGGACGTCAAAATACCAAAATACTACTGAAAGAAAAAATAGGAGAAGAAACGAGTATGATCCGTTTAATAATATTATTCAGACGTTACCGCACTAAGTTTCTCGCAAGTGGTAGAAATGTCATCACTCAATATACATATACATATATTGTAGTAAAATAGGATATTTGTAAGCGTATCATAATGTCATAATATACCCTCGAAACAAATATGCACTCACATGTAGATGTAATGTTTGGAAAATTACATGCGAAGACGCAAATTCTAACGAGTCTGCACATATTTTCCCTAATTGCATATACTATTTTCTCAAACACAAACGTGCTGTTTTGTTGCCGAGGTATAGTATAGATACAATATATAGCGAAATATTATTTTTCGCTAAGAGCGTGAGAAATTTATTTTGCTCCCTAGGGAGAAAAAGTGCTATTTTGAGCTCAGAATGGGAGAAATAGTAGATTGTGCAACTAGGGAGCAAAATAGGTGTTTGCCGATGAGTGTGAGTTTGACGCCCGAGCGAAGCGAGGACGGCATTTCGCACGAGTCTACAAGTACCTATTCTCCCTTGTTGCACATACTATTTTCTCATACGAGGGCGTGCTATTTTGCTCCCGCGATATAGGGAGCAAAATAGTATTTTGCCCACAGAATGCGAGAAACCTATTTTGCTCCCGGGTATATTTATTTTGCTCCCTAGGGAGAGAATGTGCTATTTTGCTCCCTCAATTTAGGGAGCAAAATAGCATTTTGCGCACAGAGTGCGAGAAAATATTTTTCGCTATATTCGCGCTAGTTGTTTTGTATGCTGTCGGAAACGGGTCGATCGCTAGGTAATGTAAGTGCGTATCTGCAAAGGGCACTTTTAACAATATTTGTAGAAAACTCGATTTAATTATTACTAAAATTACTGTTACTAAATTGTTCAGAAATTATGAACAAATATTCTGCAGGGTGCAATATAATTCAACCTGTTCATGCAAATTTTCTTTTATAAGATTTTGTGGGTCCCACAGAATCTACTTATAATTTGTTTACACGCAAATATATAATGTTTGCTTATGGTGACAAGTAGTACATCATACATTGAATTAGTGTATTATTTTTGGATTTTAAGCAACGTTTACCATTCTCAGTAGCAATATTTTCTACTAACTCAAACGTCAAAATTGAACTACTGATAACATAATGAAACCATTCGATTATTTGGCATTCATTCAATTAATATACATATGTTTTAAATAATGAATTGGTCAAATATAACGTTACAGGAAACGGGGTAAATACAGAAGATAGTTCCGGATATCAAATGTTTAAGTAACTTTGAATTTTAAGAAAGTGTAATACCATTTTAACTTACCAAGTAGTTGGTCTACTATGGTTATAGAAGTATTATTTCGTAGAATCAAAAGTCACTAATTCGGGATATGAAAGACAACTAAGTTTTTGTTGTTTTGATGTTACAATATTACAGCTTTATTTTTGTTGTCACTTTGTAATGTAAGAAATGTCATAAATAAAATAATTTATATAAATAATTCATATATATCGGCTTCTTAGTTCAGGTGGTAACGCACTGGACTACGAAGTCGTAGGTCTTGAGTTCGATCCCCGTCTGGTGAACAATTTTTTATTTCATTTTCAAGCAGCAGCTTGCTGTTGGTAAGACGAGCCACGTTGTTTGATTACGTTTCGAAAAGATTGTTTAACTTGCATAAATCGACTCATGACCGCTGCTGTCCTTGGTGTAGATTTCTGCAGTTCCTACACAGAGAGAAAAAGAAGGTTAACGGAATCATGAAGAAATGGTAAAAACAGTTATAAAGTATAATAATAGTGAAATGAACAATATGAAAAGCTGTAGCTCGCAGAGTGTTACTTTTGCAATTTAGAACATTGTGAAAAAAGGGCCATACAATAATTGTTTTTAGTAATGAAAGAGGATATTTTCTCTTAATTTATTTTATTATGTCCATTTCACTGTTCGGTAATGTTTGAATTCACTATTTAAGTATGAAACTGAATTACCGAGTATTTGAGCTAAACTGAGTAATATTATGTTCTTGTTTATTGCAGAAATGGTTAAATTAACTACTTTTTGTTATGAAATGTTTTACTATTATGAAATAGTTTCATTAACCATTTTTCTCCTCTCTGTGTACATTTCATACACAAATGTGAAGTATGGCGCCATCTTCTAAAGTCGATCTGCAGCTCTTGCAAAAATCTTATAATTAATATGGAAAAACTTTAGTAAATATAATAAATATATATATAATAAAAAAAAACTCTATTTATTTTAAAAGAATTAGTACATTTCACAATTTCTGAATAATTTTAGTGATCAGGTAAAAAATTGTGACAAATTCGTTCGGTAGAGTTATAGAGAATCTTTTTCTCGACAAAAATACACCGGTATTAGTTAAAATCTATCCACATAAAATTCTTAACTGCCGATGAAAAGAAAGTTTCTGCCATTAAACATTTTTTTCAAGAATAATAATACTTTTTCTCTTCAATAATGGCATTATTAGTTATAATTAAATTTTTGGTAACGTTATTAAATATTTTTTCGAAACTTACTATAACTCGGGGTGTAATTACCTTAAGATATGCGCATATGGTATTCGAATTATATCCAAAATTATACGACGTATTCGTACGAAATGTTATGAAGCACTGACATGTATCTCGAGTTCTCGCGTTGTAGTTTTGTTCGCGAAATAGTTTTTAAGCAGACTTATCTAACTGTAAACAAATAGATCGTGTGATTAACTAAGCTAAACTCCGACAAAGACGTACCGAGAATTGTTCACTTGAAATAACCAAGATGAAGAGATTTCCATTTCCTGGAAAGATAACATAACATTACTATATTTCATACGTAAATTGAGACGTTAAATTGTAGCAAATGATATTATGGAAGTAATATGGATTGTATTTAATGTAACCCAGCATCAGATAGTCAAAATTAATAAATAAAAAGTAAATGTTTAATTTTGAAAACTGAGAACGAAAGATTTGGTTTCATGAATATAAGGACGATTCTCTCAATAAGAACAAATTCAGAAAAAGGAGTTCATAAAAATAAATATTGCAAAAACATTATTACTATAGTATTATATAATGGAAATAGTCACGTTTTTTAATGTTTTTTCAAGATGGAGGTTGAATTATTGCAGAGAGTCAATTTCTGGCATCGTATTCGTAATCATGGGTCAAAAATACATCGAAAACTTATTGGCAAATATTTCTTTTTTTCCAATAGAAAGTTTTTCAAGCTTTAATCAGCGGATTATTGTTACGAGACATAAATAGTCAGCAATTTTTCAAGGGCATAGAAAACTTTCAACATTTATTTTTGCCCATGTGAGTTTAAAAGGTCTCTCTGGGCATCTCTCTCTGGCATACTCTGGGCATAATTTAAATTAAAAAACAAAATAAACGTTAAAAAAATGACTACATATGGAGAAATGAAAATAAAAGTAAAAATACGATGTTTTGGAGGCAAATTACGCAATACACAAACACAATACCTCCATGGCTTAGGATTTTCAATGTTCAGTACCCAAATTCTCAAAATTCCTTAAAAATAAGATTATCAATTTTTGGACTGCCAATTCTGAAACGCTGTTAAACTTTTATACGCCTTATTAGTAAAACGAAATAGACACGATGTTCGGATTGGAATAAACTACAGTTGATTAAGGAATTTTATCATCAAGATATTCTAGATGGTCAGGTCGCCTTAAACACAGTTTTTACGACATTTAAGATAGTCACGTGCCTTTAATTTATAGTTTTTTATCTTATATTTTAGCAATATTCGACTTACACTTAATACTTCAAGTAATCTAGAAGTATTGAGACTAATCTGTATTAAGAATTTTTGCTTGAAAAGTAGTACATTTTAGTTAATTAAGCATTCTGACTTTGGTTTGGTCTAGACGACTAGAGATACAGCTTGGGTTCATTTTAAGCTAGAGCGACGCTTCCTTTCACCGACTGTAGTTGAAATCTTGTAGTGGAATATTCACGTGAAAATTCCAGTCCACAAAGGGATTCAAGTAGATATGCCAAATAATTACACGAAAGCCAAATATTTCTGTCGAATGTAGTAGTGAGTTACGTAGCACAGTGAAACCGGAGATTACCTTCATTGCCTGTAAAAGGAAACGAAACATAACAAAAAATTGCGTAAAATTCCATAAAACTCGTAATAAAAATTCACTGCAACCATAATAATAAATTTACCATGTTTATGTTATATACTCGGACAGTAGTACTTTATAAGTTGCAAATTACAACTTTTTAGACAGTGCAGGGAAAAAGCTCTCATTTGCAAAGCTCCAAACGGGACCATTACGACCGGAAAGATAGTACTTATTATCTAATATTTTACTATGTGACGTTCGTGATGGCGGGTTTGCCAAACACACAAAAATAAAAAAAAATCCGTGAGCATC
The DNA here is from genome assembly GCA_030407085.1 of Trichopria drosophilae. NCBI lineage: Eukaryota > Metazoa > Arthropoda > Insecta > Hymenoptera > Diapriidae > Trichopria > Trichopria drosophilae. The sequence continues at coordinate 186,834,991 of CM059583.1, read as the reverse complement.
TTTTGACAAAATGCGACGTCCAACCGCGTTAAACGGTCATTTTTTTCCGTTATCTGTTTCCACTGTTGCGGCGAACATCCACCGATCTGCATTTCCGGTTGGATGCTGGCGAATTCCGCGCGGAGCTTTATTTATTTTTCTCGAAGAAGTAATTCGTTCTGTAAATGCCAGTGAAAATACGGCCTCGAATCCTGACGGTGAACGCGCTGTTATAATGGGATTTGCGCACGTTCCGACCCTCCCGCCCCCGACATCTCGAGGATTTTCTGCAAGCGACGTTCGACGAGCGGTAACTGAAAAAACGAGCGTACTTTATTACGCGTTGTCTCTATTTGTTCTGTACTTTTATGTCGGTTGGTTGTCGCTGCAGATATCCCTTAAGGAAAAATCCAATTAAACCCAACATTTCCATCGACGCGATAACTTAACATCATTTAAGTGTACCAGCCATTTAATGTACTAATAAATACTCTTAAAAGAACTTTGACATTTTCAAAAGAAACATTTTTTGGATTGGATTTGTTGTATTAAATATAAAATAAACCTAGAAGAGTGACGGGAATATGATGTCCAATACTCTTTTTAACAATTTTCGTCCAAAAATGGGCGAAGCTTTCAACGCTGTAACTTTTGTTTCAAACGCCGTCGTTAAAACAAAATTAAAATAAGTCAAGATCGATAGTTTCGGTTCTCTCTCCTCTTTCAAATCCTGTGGTCAGATTTAACTGATGAATTAAAACCAAAAGGTTACGTGAAAATCATACGAAAAATCGGTAAAAACCCATTGTATATAACTAATTTGAGGTTATAAATGAATCATGATGAGATTAGGTATTCACAAATGATAACAATTACCGTTTCATCCCAATTCTTCATGATTTCGACCATTACACGATCAAATAATCGATATTTCTATGAGAAAATGGAAAAATTACAGCTTGCAGACGCCATTTTGTAACCACCATTTTGTAATTCGAAAAAATTCCACCTGGAGAAGAAAGACTGAGAAAAAATACACAACCTTTTGCAATGGTTTTCAATGTAAAAAACGCGATTTTGCAAATCAACATTGAAAAAATCGGTTTTTTTTTTTCGAAAAAATAATCATAACTTTATTTTGTGAATTCACGGCTGATTCTGACCATTGCATTCGAAAGGAATAGTCCGAAACTATCGATTTTGACTTATTTTAATGTTGTTTAAAGGCATTTTCAACAAAAGTTAGAGCGATGGAAGTGTTGTCCTTTTTTTGGACTTTCGAGACGAAAAGGGTTAACTCATTCATCCCTTCATTTTGTCTGTTAACCAATTAAGTACCAGAAGGACGAATTTTTCTTTAACTTTTCAGCTGTAAGTTCTGATGGGTTATCGATGATGACAAAATTCTGGACTTATCATTTCTAATGTGAAGTTGATCGTACTTTCCGATTCTGACCTTTTTAAAAATGTAGTATCCAAAAAAGATACAATCGAGTATTTAACAAAAAATCGGATTTTATCACCATAATTTTTTGTTGATCAACGATTTCACACCGAAAATGGCTGAGGTGGTCACTATAAAGTGAAAATTTCTCGTCCTCGGACCCTAAACTTCTAAATGTGCGAGCGCAAAAATTAAATTTCAAAATGACGGGCCCAATATGTGGGACAAAGTTTTATCAAATGTCCGAATTTCGAAAAAATCTGCATTCAACAGCTCTTCTCCATATTAGTGCATCACAAATGAAGCGAAGAAAAATTGTCACAATTTCAATAAATGGGCTGTAAGAACACAAACATTCCTCACAAATTGTAAACTTCATTTTCGTGTGCCTCATTATGCCCATTTTCACGACGAAATACGAAAGAGGTATTATTTTATGATATATTACCGATTTCGCTTTAGAACTAAGAATTAAAGATAAAAATGGGCAAACAAAATTAATATGAGAAAAACAAAAAAATAAATAAATAAATAAATTAAAAAAAAGAAAATTAGAAAAAAAATTAAGAAGGCTCTCGGAGCAATGGACAACTCTTTTGACGGTCAATGAACATAAATTGTGCTTATTTATTAACCCTTCCATACCACACCACCGATTTCAAACGTCTGCACCACAACAGGTCCACTGGACCCCAAGGACAAAAACGATGATTTTTTGGACACATTTAATTTGTTCAATCTGAACAAATTCAAGGATATTCTCTGATATATGAAGAAAAGATTGTGTGCAAAACTAAAATTTAAAAAATGTTTCACATTGTTTAAAAAAATGGTAAACGTAAAAATGTAGAATTACTTTTTTGAGCTACAATTTTAACCAGATACCCTTGGGATATGTATATTTGTACGTTACAAAAAAGGTATTTATTTTGCTGAATGAACTTGACCGATTTGTAAAAAAAAGTACTGTAGGTGATGTACGGTTAGATAGAGGGCTTATTGAATTTTAATAATATTTATAAATATATTACCATAAAAAATGTTTATTTATATTTAGACTCGGACACAAGAACGGAAAAAAATACAAAATAATAGAACTTTCTTAGTCCGACATGACACAATCGACACACAATTACCACCGGTGGTCGTCACACATTGGGAGGACATTTTGTGCACTGAATTTTTGTCTTTCTGTCCGTTGTTCGAGGACAAAGTTGACAACGTTTTTGTGCACTCATATGCGAATCATACTATTGTTTTTCGACTTCTACGTCGGTCTTTAACATTGCTTCAATTTGAAGTTTTAAGTCAATCCGGAGCGAATGATTGGTCAATCTCTTAAAAAATTCTACCAAAATTAATTACCAATTAGATTTAATACTTACTCGCCGTTATACGCTCAAATACCAAGAAACAAAAAAAATAATTTTTTTTTGTCAAAAAAAAATGACACCTATGACACGTGGGGTCCACTGGACCCCAGCGATTTTCCCACTCCACTTTCAACTGCCGCTAAAAGCAAAATAAGCAATAAATGGGAATGTTTACCGTCGAGGCTATTGTAGGTGGGTCGAATGAACGACAGATGGCGCCACTAGCCCCACTCCAGACATTAACATAGTTAATTCAAAGCGCGGACTAAGTTTAGAAATAGAATCATTTGATATTTAAAAAAGAATGATGACATTTGGACATTTTGGGGCACCATATTGGATCCGTCATTTTGAATTTTGTAATTTTGTCATCAAATTCGTGATCAGTGACCCTAAAATCTCCGGTATGCCGATTTTTATAAAAATCGAAACATTTCAAAAATTTTCGTTGGGTATATTGGATCCGCCATTTTTAAATCTAAAATTCGCCATTTTTTGGATGTTGCCATTTTGAAATTTAGTTTTTGCATTCGAATATTTTGAAGTTTGGAGTCTGAGTCAGAGAAATTTTCATTTTATAGTGACCACCGCAGCCAATTTCAGTGCGAAATTGTTGATCGAAAAAAAAATTAGGTGATAAATCCTACTTTTTAGTAAATAATCGATTGTATCTTTTTGGGATCGTGTTTTTTAAAAATTATAAAGCAGAATTGGAAAGTACGATCAATTTCACGTTAGAAATATCCAGAATTTTGTCATTATTGATAACTCATCAAAACTTACAACTGAAAAGATCAAGAAAAATATGCCTTTTTGAGACTTAATTGGTTAAAATAGGAAAGTGAATAAAAAATGCAGAAAGTGGACCCACGAAATTTACTAGTGCATTGTGTACGACTCTGTTTTAAGTCATTTATGACGAATCCATTGTCAGATTTTCAAAATACAAAATAGCGGATTAAAGATCGTGGACAAAAATGTGAATTTTTATTCTACTGGAGTGAAATTAGTTCTTTATAGAAATCGGTTTCTATTAGTAGATTCTGCTTATAACCGATGTAGTTTCTCACAATATTATAGGAATTTTCTTGTTATTCCGTAAGCGATTACATAAATTCTTCTGTTGATGAGGCGTTGAAAATACACTTGTCTGACCAAATTAGTATCTTATCACTTAACTTTCAGAATTTGTTTACATGGTACCTTTGTACAAATCTTTGGTAATATTGTAGGTTGAAAGATTATGAAATGTCTTCTGTGTTGTCTTTTATGTATAATATAACTGTTTTTAATATAATAAGAGTTTTTAATTCGTAGTGACGTTAAACGTGTGCTTTTGAGTAACGATTTGCACAACGTTAAAGCTTTACATCAAACTGCGAAGTACACCGGGTGCTTTACTGCTACCGGCTACGACACGTTACTTTATGAGATTTCTCTTTGGCCATAATCGCGATGACCTACATCAACGGTCCTGTAAAGTCCTTAAACCCTTAAACGATTTTGCAGTCCCATTACCTAAGTTATGCACAAAGCTCTCAAAATTTTATCGAAAGTAAGACTAAGAAATCGAGAAGATTCAGGCTTTGAAACCGTTTGACTTTTGGCTTAAGAATTTCATTTCACGCTGAGAAAACTACACAATCCTATTATATATTAATCTAACATAAGTAAGGAGCTTTCCGCGTACTTAATTTAATTCTCTAAAATCTTATGTAAATGAGGAGAATAAATTGAAATTTCTTATTTTAGCGTTAGCATAATTATACTTCAACTGAGAAATAGACGTATAAATCTTTCATGCATAGAAATGAAAAAGAACAACTACCGCAAGGAGAAAACAGCTAATTACTGTAACACATTTAAAAGCAAAATTTAATATGCGACGTACTAAATGAAATTTAAATGTCATATTTATTATCTGTTCTAGTCATATTAATTGCACAAGAATGATGTAATCTGAGAAAATTTGTTAAATTCTTTTACGCAATCACTGCAGAAAAACCTAACCTAGCTCATATACTCATAAACTTATCATGAAAATAACTCTTTTTTATTTAGTAAAACTAACTACCAGTTGTGGAAGTACAATTGTTAGTTCTACCTTTTTTTACTGTTCAGATTCATTTTCATTTTTTGTGTATTTTTCTTTTGATGCAAAATTATTTAGTATGAAAAGTTGTTAAATTTTCATTTGAGTTGTAAGAGATACCATTGAGGTTCTTACTTAAGTTAGTGTCAACGCTGGAACACTAAACTACTTAAGAAACTTTTGTGCATCTTTTTCACTTAACTGTTTCGTTGCATTTTTACCTCCGTAATAATTTGTTCCTACATAACAAAAATCAATATTAACGTTAGCTGATTTTGTCGCATATTTTGAGGTAGAAATACACATATCCATTTCATATTCACTGCTTTGAGAATTATTCAAAACTGTTCCAAATTCAACATATCCGACGCAAGTGACACTTCGCAATCTGTAGTCTGGCAGTCTTCGCATCGGCTTATCCAGGAAGATGTAGTTGTAAAATTCGTTTAAGAGATAATATAATAATCCATTCAGAAGCAAATCCTTGTAAAATTAACACATCGTATAAAATATTCATTCGCGAAAACCAAAGCTCACGTATGCTGGAAGGTGTGAGGGATATTATATAATATGGATCCAAGTTACATTCAAGATGTAAGCACTAGACGAAGCAACGAGGTCATAAGGTAACGTGCGAATATGCAGACTGACAACTTTGACAATAACGACGTGTATTTCAAGGATAATAGTGAATGATCTCGGGAATGAAACGTATTTTAAAATATATGTATATATTTATAAGGTTTATTATTATAGGTTATTATTAATAGGATTACAAATAGAGAATCCTTCGGGAAAAACTACATATATGTAAAATCTTGCTCTACGTAGTACTTTCCTAGTAAAATTCAATGATAACCGGTTTTTAGATAGATTTGCGCATTTTACAATAAACGTAATCACTGAAATAAACTCCAACGCATCCAGTTCCTTACTTTTATAGATTCATGATGAATGAAAATTCATATTTGGCTATATTTTTGAAAAAAAAATCCGGAGGATAATGGATTTATACACTAAAATTAAGCATTCATAAGAAGCTAGTTAGTATTGTCACGAGGTAGTCGAAAGGTCCGGGTTCAACTCTCGGCGCATCGAATCTTTCCACTTTGCATTTTTTTCGAAAAATCTAAAAATAACACAAGCCAATACAATTTATACTCCGAATTTGGAGTATATTTTTCCGAAGGTTTTCATTGCGCTGAATCCAAATTTATCCGCAGAATTTTTCTATCACGTCAAGATTTTAAGATATCCTAACCTAAAAGTGCGAAAAGCAATGTATTTGCTCATATTCAGTAAGTTTTTGTGGCGGGACAAAATTATTCTTGGCAATTTGGCATGAACAATATTAAAGTGCTATTTGTCAGCTTTAAAATGTTTTTTTAGTAATTTCGATACGATTTTTTTGTATCGAGTTATCGAAGTTTTTGTCAGGAATAATTTTGATTTTCATACTTTAAATTAATCTGCAATTACATGAAAATAAATAACAAACTGAGACCGACTTTCTTCCTAAAAATTGTTCTATTTCGTCAAGACGTTGAAATATCCTAACCTGAAAATTCAAAAAACAAAGTTTTTGCCCATTTTTAGCAAGTTTTTGTGGCGGAATAAATTTTTAAATAAAAATGCATTCTTCAGAAATCTGAGTAAATTTTTTCCGACGGTTTTCGATGTGGTGAATCAAAATCTGGTCGTATAATTGCGCTGTGGCATCACAATTTGGAGATGTGCTAACCTAAAAGTGCACAAAACGAAAATCATAATAGTGCTTTGACAAAAACTTCGATAACTCATTGAAAAAAAAATCGCACGAAATTACTAAAAAAGCATTTTAAAGGTGAAGAATAATGCCTTAACCTGCTTCTTGCCAAAGTGTGCGGCCAGATTTGGATTCAGCTCATTGACAACCTTCGGAAAAGTATAGTGCGGATTCTGGGTATGGAGATTGGCTTTATTTTGTTGGCAAGTAAAATTTGCAAATTTGTAACATTTGTTTATGTATCACAAAAACATCGTGATTTGCTCGCCAAAGACGTCCACCAGATATTTAGTTATTATTTAAACTCTATACATATTTTTGTATATGTTATGAAACTGCCGAAATTATGTAATTTAATGTTATTGCAGAAACTGTTTCGTTACGACATGATGATATGATATAAAATGATAGTGTAAAATGTAAATTATGTGGACGATTTATCCTTTGAATTTAGTACTCAGTATGTAGAATAGTTCATTACAATGTTATGGTGAAATGCGTCCCATAGGATGTACAGTAAGACCACGGAATATATGTGCCGATATAACTTCTAAATGGTTCTATTAAAAACTCTCCAATGGCTATGCTGAAGTATGTTAACATTTTCGAATTACCATATTGTAACTAAATGGTCTTTCGCTAATGTTTATTTTATCAGTGCACTCGATAGTTAGTCAACGTTTTATGCAAGAAAAACACATTTACAATTTTTAAGTTGAAAATATCATGTCCAAGGAATTATTTTTTTATTATCTTGCATTTTAAATTTTAATGTTACATTAATTAAATGAAATACTTTCTGGTAACTGTCATCCGTTAATTTACTTTGCATTCTTCGTTGATTTAACGTCCATTTAAATTTTATTTAAACTATTTCAATAATCTGTGTTTGGTTTCATCGCTTTTGTTCAAAGCGACATATGAAAAATAATATTCATATCACTATTTGTCATTAATGTAGAGAAAACTTCAAATATTCACAGTGGAATTGTTTGTGCTACAATAAATTCGATTATTATTGAATTGTTGTGTGTGATTGGTTTCATCGTTACCTATAATTTGATGCATATTGACTTCATTCCATGTGATCAAACTCCTACATGGAAAAAGAGAATACTAGTTATTCGGAAAATTATAGCTATCAGAATTAGTTTGTAAAGATGAGACCACTATGATTGGACGAACTATTTTAAATTTGTTAAATTTTTAACTATAAACTAGTGTTGGCGTGGTGCCTCGCTCGCTTCGCTCGCTCAGAAACTTCGATCCTGTGGAGAGTTCGCTATTCCGTAATAACCGTTCGTTTACTAACAGCTTTCAGTTATATTATAAAATTATACCGATATTTGGGGGTCCAATCATATTTAGGTCCAATTGGCTTCTATAAATATATTATAACAATATAGTGTTTCTTATATGTATGAAAATTGAAAATTATATCAAAGCAAACAATCGGTGGTAGTCGAAAAAATATTGGTTCATCAAACCTAAGAGCTCCATGGGCGGCATCTTGTTAATACCGATAGAAATTAAAAATGTTTATGTTAAAAACAAGACCCAGATCAAGACCTGGTCAGTTTGTTGGTATTGTTCTTGCACCTGTCATCATGATCTTGGTCTTCGTCTGGATCTTGTAACTTTTTCAGTTTTGCGAAAGTTTTGCAAATTAAAGATAAGCTAAAAAAGTGTTTCAAATATTTCAATACTTAGGGTTTAGGAACGAGAAAAATATAAGTTTTTGTGTAATAAAGTAGACATAATTTGTTGGCCTTGTTTAATAAAGAAATAAATGTCGCATCTTTTAGTAAATTTGTAGTATTTTCGTTTACATTAGGATCCTTCGCGCTGTACTTGTCAGCATTTTGTAATTTTTCTCATTCTCTCCCGCCAAAGGCATCAAAGTCATCCCAGTATGTACGTACCTAGCGAATTTAATTTTCAAGGAGGAACCCACAGTTGTCTTATTTTTACCTGCGCAACATTTTTGGTTCTTCAAGTTGGCCCCTGGGGCTTGAAATATCGATGTTCAACAAATAATTTTCAATTATTACTATGTACCTTATAGGAAATTTTATGCTGCACCTCTTGTCTTCCCCAAAACAATTGATAATCCCTACCGTTTTCGATAAAAAAATCTACAAAATTATCTTTTCAGAACAAAATTTGAGGGAGAGTTTTGCAAATAGTCTTGACCTCGCAAGGAGATATTGGGTTCTGTCTTGCTGTTAATTCTTCGTATTGGCCTTGGTCTCTATTTCGTGATATTATTGCTGCAGGCAATTAGAACAATGCATTGTTTTCATAAAATAATTAATTTCGCCCTACATACTACATGGTTCGTAGTTCTAAGGGATAGGAAGGCGCGATTGAAGGGAGAAGGGGTTATTTTTGGGAATTAAATATTTGTTTATTTGGGACTTATTCCTTTCTCTCCAATTCAATCATTTTGACAATATCTCTCCCTTTCTAAGGATTCTATGCAATATCCTCGAATTTAAATTAAAATATTAAATTTATAGTGATTGTCATTTCGTCCCTGACCATGCAGAGACATATCAGCGGGACTGAACGGTCCCAACCACATTCACGACTCACCAAATCAAAGTTATAAAAAAAAATATGTGTACGCACTCACATATTGCCGAACCAGAGCAGCTATTAGATTACCAGCACCAATCTTGTCCCTTGTTAGTCCTAGGGAGCTCACCATTTCACCAAACTCAGAAACTACGATTGAGCGACCTGCACTGTGCGAATATACGCGATAAACTGATTTTTTCCGGAGATACTTCAAGAGCGAGGCAACTTTTTCTAGAACCTCGGATAATGGGAAACAATAACAACAATACAATATAAACAGTAGACGGAAAAATCGAAAATAAAACACAATCAAAACATGACGTAAACATCAATAATTACACAGGACCACAAAAAAAATTTAATTTCTAATTTCAATTTCTGGATATGATATTTCGAAAACCTGACGTAATGGGCCAAATCGGGCAACGGATTCGTTTTCCGCGACCCAAAATCTATAAGATCCACTACCTCTGATTAAAGGAAACTCCCAAAAAATTTTTGTGTGGCCCTGTGTTATCCTAATGCCCATATCCAAACACGTAATTCAATATACAGAGTGATCCAAAAGTCCAGGAACACCAAAATATCTCAGCGAGAGGACATTTTCGGGGAAATTAAATTTATTTTATTTTATTGGAACCCCGTTTAATTTCCTTAATGAAGTTATGAGAATCTTCCGGTATTGAGAATAATTAAATTCATTTTATAAAATAAAATAAATAAAATAAAATAAAAAATCAATGATTTCAGGCAAAAAAGGGCTAAATAAGAATAAAATCGTTTTTTGCTATAATAAAGTTTTCATAGACAAATGATTAATTTTCCAACTTTCCTATTGCCTGCATTTCCATGACATTTTACGAAAAGAGACAATGTTCGATAAATTGCCTCTTCTCCACTTCATATTTTTCACAATGCTATAAATCCCCAACTTCTTGTTCACTAAACTGGCTAATTCAAGTATAATCGAATCATCCATTCCTCTCACTCTGGGAACCCGCTGAGTGCATGAGGGGAGAATAGGCGAGTTGCCAGATTCTCCGCATCCAAACCTTGAATTTCTTATTCACTTAGGGCAAGCATTGACAGAAGCAGATTTTCCGTGCAATAAAATCTCCAAGCTTCGCCCTCCAAGAGAAATCTTTAAATCTGGCATCACCTTTATCATTGTTTCTTTTGTTCAAATATAGCTGTTACTGTTATTCTGCAATTAATGTTTAAAGAACTAACTGTTGCCAAAGCTACATTTAAGCACTTTACAAAACATAACACAGGTCTACAAAACAGGACTTTTTTGTCCTTTAAGATATCCGAGTGGCTTTCGATGTCATTTTAGGCGCTAAATACGATCCCGGCTTCTAAAATTGTGTATCACGTCAGGATTTTGGGACAAGTGGAGGCAAAAACGAGTTTTAGAGGATTTTGAGATTTTTTTTCTGTTTGAATTGACGTGCTAGAAACTTCTACATAATCTTAAATTGAAGCTTAAATCCGACACTCACTATAAGACTCATATCCGTAGGAATATTGATATAAGTAGAGAGGTGGATATTGGAAACGTCTCCTACAGTTACACTACCGTATTTACTATTCTTGACTGGAACACTAATATGCACTGTAAAATTGAAGTTTTAATTTAAGTATAGATTAAAGTGTCTATTACGTCAGGTAGGGTATGGTCTAATCTTAGTTTCAGTTCAGTTAGATTAATAGCTTGTTGGTTTTTGGGGTTTTTACGACCACTTTTCTCAAATCCGGACTAATTGACACTGACAGCGAAACAAAAAAATCTTGCGTTGTGATTTTGTCTACCATATTAAATCCCCCATTTTGAATATTGAAAAAGAAACCCTTCAGAGTTCAATTGGATGACCTTAGATCAACTTTTTTATTTTGCGTCCGCTTTCTTGGATCCACCACTTGAACCAATTCTGTTTTTTTCTGTGTAAATTGTATATATTGTTAATGTAGAACAAGATTCAAGATTTAATTTAAGCATATTTTGAAATCTCAAGCATGTCTGATGTCTGACGAAAATAGGGATTAAAATACGATTTTTAGTTTTTGCCCCACTTGTATAAAAATCTTAATGTGCTGCGCAACTTTGGAACCCAGGATCGCGTCCAGCGCAAAAAATTACGACGGACACCACTCCGATATCTTAAAAGAAACAATCATGTAAACCTATGTTATCTGTAATGTAGAATATAGGTTTATTTAATTAAATGGCCTAATTGATAGTTTCATAGGGCTAGTCTGTAATAATTTTATATAAAGAAACGAAATGTATCTGCCGATTGGCACAACATTATTTCTTTAGACCTGCTGTAATTGACGACCGATAATATTCATACATTATTCACAAATTTGAATATCATTTTGTAGAGGTCAAAAACTTAATGCAGTTGTAAGATAATTGATAAGATTTCACAATGCTGAAACATAGTGGCACAGTGTTTATTCGTTCAGTAGAAATGTGATCACTGTCCTTTTTTGCTCCTTTATTATGTTTAGCATTATGGTCTCCTACAAGACGCTTCCTTTAAAATAAAAGAAGATGAGAAGATGTTAAATTTCAAAATAAAAGTCTAAAAAATTAGCCGAAACATTAGAGCGTGGTATATGGAGGAAGGAAACATCTTAGAAAGATCTAACGATCTTCCTCCTCAAATATGTAAAGTGAATTCAGTGTTTTAAGGATAAGACCCCTCGTAAAGAAGACAAAGCCATCAAACAGCCACGATCTGCATTCCCTTTGTAGCGTTTGCAGCTTCGATCGGCAAAGCAAAGAAAGAATAGTCAAGAACACAAAGGACAGAATTCGTGCTGGTGTTCTTGAAACTTTAAAGCGTCGGAGGAGAACGGGATCCGACATCATCCATGCGAATTCATCGAGGCGCTACCGCATTTTCACCGGCCTTACTCTCGTCGTTTATGCATAAGGCTGGTCGAATTACAGTTCGGGTCATGAGAACGCAAACACTTGCCAAGTCCCTTGAATCGAAATTCACTGCCTCGTTCACTCTCATTCTGACACTATGGTGGAACATGTTCCAAAATACTCTGACAGCATTCAGAGATGGATCTTTGTGCAACACCCATCAAGTTACTCCTGGTCGATCGAGTATGCTCCTGATGGTCTGGCGATTCCGGAGTTACCGTTCCACGAATTGCCCGGTGGCGGTAATCCAATTTATACGATCTTCCTAAAGTCGTTATTGCAAAGTTACCTGAAATACATTGTGTTGTAATATGATTTGTTATTAAAGCCGCTGGCCCATAACTACAACGAGATTTATTTAGGATATTGTTCTAAAACTCATCAGGATTCGTGTTAAATGGCGGTTTCGTTGGTTTCCAAAACATAAGTTTATATTGAACATGTTATAGAAATAGCTTCCATAAATGTGGAATATATTTGGGATTCATTTAATTAAATGTCATACTCAGCTTCTGTAAAAGAAACACTTTATTTATATTTCTTTATTAAATTCAATACAGGATATAATATAACCTAAAAGAAGAGGAACGAGAACAAGAAGAGGAAGACAATAAAAAAACATAGAAACATAGATGCGAAACATTATGGTCATTTTGCAAGGGAACTGCAACGATGTGAATCAATGAGGATTCGCTAGTTATGATTAACACCTACGCTGCGGTGAGTATTTCACAAAAAATGCCCGAAATGCGGGAAAAAAATTTGGTTAGATTTTACTGTAACTTGGTGTATATGTTTTTTTGGGACGATGATTACGAATCTGAAGCCAGATTTCGAAAATTCAAAATGGCGGATTAATATGGCGGACAAATTTTCTAAATTCCAACTATTTCCTTGATACATATTTCTCGAGGGTTTTCGGGACCGCGAATATGAATTTGAAGTCAGATTTCGAAAATTTAAAATGTCCGCCGAAAAAATTCACAGTTTTGGTATGTTCAAAATTAAGGCAGTTTGTTATTCATACGTTTCCCGAAGAGCTCAGGACAGCTCGCTTTGTTGCCTGACAACAATGCTCGTGGCAGGTTGCTAGAGCAATAGGAACACTCAAGTCATTATTTATAGAATATTTATACCGAATTTTTGTTTGTACCAAAAACATCTCCGATTCTTCATCTACAAATCTATATTTTTAGTTTTTATAGATAATTTATAGAGTTTATTATTTTCGGACTTCTATCCAGATTATCCCGTGTAAATTTCAAATTTGTTTGAATATACTCTCAAGTTGTCGTGTTACGTGTGGGAAAAACAGTGATTTCTGGAGTTCAATATTTTACAGTCTTTATTTAAAAAAACAAAAATATTAAAAAACAAAAAATTAAAATAAAAATAAAAAAACACATAAAAATATAAAAAAATAAATAAATAAAAAAAGTGCATTTTGAAGACCTTTCTTTAACCTTCTCGTAGTAAAGTGTGTAAGTAGACATTGTATATCGAAGCTAATGGGGGAAGGCTAACATCATTTTTTGAAAAATTCGACCGCATGTTTAATCCATATTGGATCCGTTATTTTGAATTTTCAAAATATATCGTCAGATTTGTAATCAGCAACCTGGAAACCCCCGAGTGTAGGAAGTTTTAAGCAAAATGGTTTGATTTTTTGAAATTGTGTCCGCCATATTGAACCCGCCATTTTTATTTTTCAAAATATATCGTCAGATTTGTAATCGGCGACTTCAAGAATCCCCGGGAATCGAGTTTCAATCGATTTCATTAGTTTTTAATGCAGAAATTGACCTAAAACGATGTCATAGCTCAGGACAAAGATTTTTGCAAACTCGTAAAAACAATATTTTTTAACAACTTCTATCTTTTTTTTTACATCGTATTTTTTAAAAAGGGCAATGGCATGTTGTTCGGCAAGCCTTAGACTGTCTAGAAATGGTCGAGTTTTCAGATTGGATACATTACTGACTTCATTAGACTAATTTATGTCATGACAAAGATTTGCGTTTTTTCCGCAGTCAGAGAAAAGTCCTAAATGACAAAGATCTTCGTCATCCGCTATGAAGGGGTTAAAAAATATAATAAATACAGGTAGTAGTAAGTCTGCTATCTAAAAGAAACCTAGTAGCTTCGACTCTGTGGCTTTTAACTCATGTACTTCTCGACTGGACAGAGTTTGGTAGACCCAGCTATTTTATTAACAATAGAAAAAACCGATAATGATTATTTTCAAAACTTCGACCCCCAGCACATGGCATCTGAAGCATTACTATATAACATATTTTGAGGCGTTCTTTGTAAAAAGAGTCATCCTAAAAATTTGTTGTTTTTGATTTTTTGATGTTGATTTTTTCGGCAATCACATGTTGTACGTATCGATCTAAGATTTACCAGATTGCAGATTTTTTAAGTGATAGGTTGCCATATTGTAAAGAAATAAAAGTTTCGAAAGTAAATTTTTAAAGGATTCATATTTTCTGAAAGGATAGATAGATTTACATGACCCAAAGTGCCTTTTGTTTCGATTTTCATGAAGTGTAACTTAAAAATAATTGGATTAAAAATTCATGAAATCTAGCGCATCGCTTGGAATCCTTAAAAACAGACTAAACAGAATCATATTTAAAAACAGTTTTTACTAACTTCTTTTATTAATGCATTGATGAATCTAGGCTAAAATCTAATCAACATACATGATCAAGAACACAAAATTTTTGTTTATTTCATGGGTTCTTTGGGGTCTGAAATGTCAACGTTTGATGAAAAATTTCAGTATATTTTTTGGCGGGAGGGGACCAAATTCAATACATCCAATGGTCTAGATCGAAGGAGTCACCTCTTCGACCAAAAAGACTATAAAAAGTTTAAGAAAAATAGACAAAACGTAGGTATTCAGTTTGTGAAAGACACGACAAGGAGAAGAAATTCACTTACAACCTCAACACAGCATCGAAGCTACGACATTCCAGATATTAAAACCAATTAAGATTCAAATACTAAATATACATCTCCTAAATACTCAATAATTAAATTATGAAAATACTAAAGAAACGTTTAAAAAGCTGACAAACTTTATTTATATAGTTAAATGTGTTAAATGTACGAAATTGATAGTGCTCATGAAAGTAGTCATAAATTTCCCGCCGCTGGATGGTTTTCAGCTGAAATTTGGTTGTGATCATGCATGTATTACTTTTTCAAACAGTGAACCAAAACACACCTA
The DNA here is from genome assembly GCA_030407085.1 of Trichopria drosophilae. Lineage (NCBI taxonomy): Eukaryota > Metazoa > Arthropoda > Insecta > Hymenoptera > Diapriidae > Trichopria > Trichopria drosophilae. The sequence goes on along the minus strand of CM059583.1, from coordinate 186,819,582 downwards.
AATTTCGTTATTGAGTCACGTCTGATTAATGTATTTTTCGTTAATTCAGATAAAACACAGAAAAAAGTTCATCATTTGTAACTATTTTATGACCCTATTGTAACAGATAAGACAATGGTAAAGCAGTGGCAGCAATTTTTATTCAGTCTAAAATAATCATACAAGAGTCAATGGCGTCGAAATTTTACCTCTCCGCGAGGAATTTGGCCACTCTATGAGGAATTTGGCTTCTTTGCGAGGAATTTGGTTTCCCTATAAGAAATTTAGCCTTAATATGAGGGATTTGGCCTCTTTATGAGGGATTTGGCCTCTCTATGAGGAATTTGGCCTCTTTGCGAGGATTTTGGCTTCTCTGTGAGTCATTTGGTATCTTTCTAGTGTTGTTTTAAACGAAGATTTCTTTCTTGGTTTAGACGAGAATTGTGATATTTAAAATCATAAAATTCTAGAAAAAAAATAATGACAACTGATGTCCAGCAACTCACAGTCAGAGTAACGAACTTGACGTTTTCGAATAGCTTCGCCTTCGATTAGCTTCGCTTTCGATTAGCTTCATCACCAGTTTCATCTATTATCAAAAACAAAAATCAATTAAACATAAATCTTACGACTAATTTCAAATATTTACAAGAATAAAGGCGCTATTCCGTATCCAATGTATACTGTAGTTAGGTATTTTAAGACAATTTCTAGATATCTGGTATAGAAAACAATTCAACTTCTGTAAGCATGAACCATTTTAAATCATAAGAGATGTAAGGCTTACGTTCATTATGATGCATTTTTTTTTAAACTGATGTAATGTTCTAAGCTACTACATTGTCCTGCAGTTTCTAATTTAGGTAAGTACTAATTTATTTGCGGACAAAATTTTTGTTGCAAAAATTGCGGAAATGATCTACAGTTAAGGATGTCTCTGAATCTAGGCGACTATTTCTGAACAACCACAATCGTACATTTCGTTACTAGTGCGGGAAATGCGATTCCCGACAGGTAAAAAAATCAACACATCGATAAGCGGAGGCGTTGGTTTTTTTTACTGCCGGCGTTTCGATTTGTCGGTTTCTCTTCCCGCACCCGACATGCTTATTGTCAAATAAAAGAAAATTTCGTAATTATATTTAAAATTTTGTGAGATACTATGAAGTATTTATTAGAAATATATATTAGAAAAAAAAAGATGCCATATGTGATAGAAGTAGTGAAAAATGACAAACGGCTTATTTTAGAATAAAGAAGTTACATATGTATACATATGATTTTTATTATCTCACTTAACAATAAGTATGAGGGGTCAACGAAGAATGACCTAACGCCGTGAAGGACGAAGGGAAAAGTCCAAGCACACGTGGAGCTAATTAGTATATGGTTCTAGGTAGACACGCAACCAAATGTAAATGGCAAAAATGAACGAAAACTGATGATGAGTAATCGACGAAATCTATTTAATTAAAAAAAATAAATAAAGCAGAAAAACGACCACATTAAAAGTTATGTGATGACAATAGCATTACGCGGTTAACTAATTTGTCTTTCTAAACTTAAAATCTACGCAAATAAGATCTCTACATTTACAGAAAACTTCAATTTTGGTGAATTGTCGAAAAAATACAAATATGTTAATTTGAGGGCAGCAGTAACAGAATTTAACGTGTATATACGATCTTTATAAAGACACAGTATCGACGATATTTTTTTCATGTCTTTATATGTACATATCTAATTTTTTGCATCTTAAAGAGCAGGGAAAGTAGCATACAAATATATAACGTATGTTTTGTAATTCATAAAGCAAACTTACTTTATTAACGTTTAAGAATGACAATTTTACTATTTACAAAAATAAGAAAATCGAAAAGACCTTTTTATTAGATAATTGCTACTAAGCAAGCATTGTTTAACATGAAGGGTTATGGAAATGTAAACTATGGTGAAAAATTATACCTTTTAATTAGGGTATTGCATATTCTAGTAAATTGGACTCTATTTCTACTCTAATATCATTTTTTAGCAATTTCCACTATTGCCAAGAGGGCTTACAATCCGTAGTAAAATGAATAAACTAAATTAAATTAAAAACAATGAGGAGTTAGATTTTGCAACATTTTTTTCTAGTGAATAGAATAGTGTATTTTTCTAGACGATAAAAGATAAAATAAGAGGTCAAATAAATTGACAGAAATGAATAAACCCATGCTTGATTTGTAAAAAAATATAGAGACATTTCCAAACAATTTCAGAATTCCGAACAAAAAAGAGATTTATAAATAATGACTAAATATTTGATGCACGCCTTTGACGGGCAAATGACAAGGTTTTTGTGATGCATACTTTTAATTTTTCTACCAAATTTTTTCTGATAACAGAAACTTGTCTCCTCAATCAGAAATAATGCAAATTTTAATAGAAAAATTCACAATTTTTGTTATTCGAAAAATCTTAAAATAATCCAACCTTTCCATCCTTACCATCATAAACAAATTGATGAAACATCACCTAAAGAATATTTTTTTTTCTAAATGCTCAAATTATTTCAGATTTATTCAACGATTGATATAAATATCAATGATGATAACCCAGTAAACTGTAATTTTTTTCCACATCCTTATCAATATTACTGTTAAAAATGCACATTGTCATACGAAAAGAATTCTATAGAAAAGATTTTGATATATTCCTGATACGGGACTTCATTTACGACAAGATTTAAACCTTCAATCCGCGTGACTAGTGTAGAATTGTCTGTTGATTCTACATTATCGGGTCACAGTAATAAAGCTGTCGGCAACAATTTATTCTCTGGCAATGATTATTACAACGTTCTCATTTTCTCGAAACCTTATTTGAAAAGATCAATATAAAAGTCTGAGAAAAAAGTACGACCAAACAGTAACCCGCCACAGAATAGCGTGCTCGTTTTTTAAGTCCTTTCATAGATTATGAAAATGCTAATTTGTTAGATTCGTGTTGAACACGATCGCGCCTCCACTTTACATTATATGTTATTAAAATCATAAAACGAATACTTATTTACACAAAAGCTGGCAAAGAACCAGAAGGTGATTGCACGAGATTTGTAACCGCCTAATTACTGGAGAGGAAGTCTTTTATTTTTTGGCCTATTTACGAACGTCAAGAAAATTATCGTCAAACAGGTGTGCTATAGAGACGGTGATAGTGTCGAAGAAATTTATACCGTTTATCATTCCGAGCAGAACATTCATCTAAGACACGCGATCGTACTTTTACAAACGGTATTATACACGCGGGGGAAATTGTTAAAGCGCAGACGTTCGACGTTTTTGGAGAGCTTGCGCCTAGGTTTCGTCATTTTGTACCATATTTTAGCATATTGCGGAAATCGTAAAATGAACTCGATGGAAACAATATAACCGGCAATATACCCAGCAATATTCCCTGGGGTGTTGTCGTATTAGCGCGCCAGGTACTTATGTCAAATGAGGAAAAGTAAGCGCCCGTCATATCGATCTTTACGAAAACGCACGTGAGTATATGTAGGTCGCTGTCTTTCATCAAAAATTTGCCGAGTTTGAATAAAGATTATATGTTATTTTATTTAAATATTTAGAGTTGTTTAATATTCAAAATATTTACTGTTTTATATAGTTGGTCCATTTAAAGCATTTTGCTAAGCTCTTCATTTTCTGTCTGGTGAACCCGTACGTGATGTAGTTTTACATTATAATTAATATCTTATCATTCGAAAAATATCGTCGCGATGTAAAACAAATTATGAATAAATTTTACATAATTTATGCATAATCTTCCATGTATAGATTATGTATAGAATTGAACATACATGATCCATACGTAAGATATGCAAATTGAAGAAAAGACCAAAATCACAATCGACGTGTGCGAAAGTCCACGAAACGATTTTGGGAAGAGACACGACGAAGCATCGACAAAAATGAGGTATATTTAATTAAACAGGAAATGAAACCATCGAAATTTGACTTCATCACTGATGCCATTTAATCACTGGTCACAACTCCTGGATCATCATGAATTTTTACGTGACACTAAGAAAATCATCAACAGGTATAATTCTAAAAATAACATGTAAAATTGAAAAAAAATTGAATTTTACTATTATTTATTTTTATTAATAATTTTTGTTTTATTTTACTTAATAATTGGTTCGTCATTTTATTATGATATACTTTTATGCAGGTTCGACCGTTGCTGTCAGAAAAATTTGCATATTTTAAAAATCAGTATACCTTAGCAACCGCGTTACTTGAAAAGAAGAACGTGGTTTATTTTTGACAGTTTCTGCTGAACTCACACTAAAGCAGTTGTATTAAAAGGTAGAAATATATTATCAAATAAATTAATTAAATAAATAATAGTAAAATGTGATTTCTTTCCTTGTGTTATTGGTTTCTTTCGGATTTTCTTTGGATTTGATTTTCAGATTTGAAGTTGCTGACGATTTTCATGACGATATTTGACAGTTCTTGATAATCCGCAGGGAAAATTTGGCCAGTGATCAGCGGACACCAGGTTTGAAATCGGATGTCGGTGTCAGTTTTATCTGTAATGAAATGTTGCCTTTAGTTTTCGATGTCTTTGTTCTGTCACTTGAAATTTCAACCCAGGTCGCAGAATCATTCGATTAAATGTATTTATCTTTCAGACATAGAAATTGGTTAAATAAAACTTATTATTACACTGAGAGAAATTTTTTACTAATAGTTAATGTAAGCTAATTTCAAGGATCTTACATTAATCTAAATTCTCTTAGCTTAAATGTAAAACTATAAATGTAACTGTAAAGTTAAGATCGACATGTGACTTTCAGATGAAAATACCAGCACTTTCCTGCATGTCAGTAATGTTATTGTATATTAACTCATCTATTTTAACAGTCAAGGAGCGTTCGTTGAATGTTAATAAAGCTTACATTAAATTCTGTCGTTTGAACTGCGCATGTCAACAATGCGTCGAAAATTCGCAGGGAATCGAGTAACTGCGCGTGTGTATGTTTGTTTATCTCTATTTCGGCGAAACTTTACTATGAAGCTATTACATTAACTGTAAACAAACATTTCTCTCAGTGTATACTTCCAAATCTTCTACTTATTTAAGTATACGAACTTTATGCAACCAAGGCAGAAAAGAGTTTCTAACCTATACGAAATGATAACGAACTACATTATACTCTTTGTGTTACATAAAATATTCGAGTATTCGCTGTAATGATCTCATCGTTAATATTTAAATTTCTTATCTTAACTATTAACATAACAAGTGCAACCGTTGCCAGGAATACAGAAACTTTAGGACAAAGTACTTTATCTTAGGTTCAGAATCTAAGTTCTCTCAGCTTAACTGTTAAGCTATTAAGTTAACTGTAAAGAAACATTTTTCTCAGTGTATTACAATATTCAATTTTTATAATTATTATTTTTAATATAGATTTTGTGTACATTTTGTATAGATCATGTATAGATTATGCATGCACAATTCCATACATAATCGATATTATGTATAATTTATTCATAATTTTTTTATTTTGGAGATGATAGGTATTCTGACAATTAATTTGGATGAGTGAAAATTGACTGATTCATTGTCGATAGGCACTGATTGCTTTCGCGAAGAAGGCGCAAATGAGAAACAGCCTGAATTCAGAGAATAAAGCTTTCCTGTCTAAACAGAATCAATTTAATCTATAATAGTTTGCAGTATCAATCAACAATTTGAATTAAATTTGCAGTATTAATCAGTATCCATTAAAACCTCTATGTATCAAGTTTCGCGGGGATCAAGAACGATTTTGCATTTTGGTTCGTCATCTTAGAATCGCCATTGTGAGAGCAGATTCGTAATCAGCGACCTCGAAAACCTTATTGTACCAAATTTCAAACGATTATCTTTAGAAAGAAAGTTAATAATGAATTAATTTCAAAGATTGCTATTAAAGCATAGAAGAAAAACAATTATATCTTAATATCTGTTTTTATATCTTCTTTTATTACTATAGTAACACAGACTAGCAAAAAGACTGATCTAACTGCGTTAAAGGGATTTTAAGCGAGTGAGAAAAATAAAAATAATATTACCGGAGGTGGAAACGTGAGTTACAACCACGATTTTATGGATTAAGCCTTAACTATCAATAAGATCCGGCAGACTCCACACGTATTTCAATCGTATATTTGCAAATGTTCTCATTGTTCCCAGTGACTGCAATTGCGGGTTTGAACTGCGTCTTTACTGCACTGAAAAAGAAATTTAGTAATATTGCCGTAGAGCAAAAAATATTTAGTCAATCCAACCATATATTCATCATAAGCAGAACTTATTATTAGTGTTCAGGCTCTGGTGAGTTCTTCCATATTAATCATATGTGACGCGTTCTGAAGAAAGGGACCTAAGCGTCCGAACGATAATTGTGCAGGAGAGGGAAAAGATATGCTACCAACGGCTCAATTTTCAATATTTTGCGCTGAAATTTTCAGCATATCTTCCTAACTCGAGTTAGTAGTGTACAGAAAGAGATATCGGAAACACTGCGCCGCAGTCTCGCCTCTTCTTTTCCCTCTCCTCATAATTGCCGTTCGGACGCTTAGGTCCCTTTCTTCAGAACGCGTCACATATTTAGATTCTGATTCATCAACAATTAGTTAACTAAACTGTATTTGAAATTATGTATTTGCAGCCCATCATTCTGCCACATCTCAAAATGTTCTTTATCGTGTTAAATATTAATATATGGTCATTGTTTTGAATTTAAAAGATGGTTCAATTTTAAAATTGTTAACTTTACCAAAATTAAAAATCCCAATAATTTTTTTAGATACTTTAGCAGTTCCATAACTTTTATCTGAAATGTAGCACAACAATATCCTGAAAGGCCAGTTTGACAACTATCACGGCGTCATATAACAACAGTTAAGACTATAAAAAGCTAGTCAACTTACAACTCAAACTCGCCAATCGGTTTTCATTTGGTTTCTTGAAATCACTTAAAATTCGCAACTATGAGGGTAATAATTCGCCAACTTCTATATTTACTGTCATTATGCTTATTTTACATCGTACAATTTGTTTTAATATAAATGTCAACTTACCTTCACTTACACCTAAGATTAAAAGTTCGGTGGATTTGGCCATATACGAATCATTGAAACTGTTAGATAACTTTAACTTACAATATATGCAATATTTGTTTCCTCTCAAATGGATATTTTTATTCCATCCTAGATCACTGTGTATAAACTTCTGAATCTCTGAATTGTAGATCGTCGAAAGTTTAGTATTCATCTGATATCTTACAGAGAAAATGGAAATGGATCTGCAATTGTCGATCAATTTATTCTTGCAACTTTCCTCACCTGACATTACACTACAATAAAAGATAATCGAATATTCTGGAATTTGAGGTTAATGAAAAATAAATACACCCAATTTCTAAAAGAAGTAATTGTACAATAATTGCTATTCTTGAAGCTTCCCGAGTAGAAATTTCGATACGGCCCTGAACAGGCCACGCTCAGGATGTCTGATTATATTTCAGACCCTTATCAGGCTACCCTATCAGGGCCTGATCAGAAACGTAACGATTATTTTGGTCCGGGCCTGATCAGGCATCCTGAAATAAGGGCCCTGGTCAGGCTTCTGTCAGGGCTTGATCAGGGCTTTATAAGGGTCTGATGAGGAGGTACCTCTAAAGTTCGTTTAAACAATAATAATTAAATAAAATGAATCAAACAAATGTACGAGTCACTTTTATATACACTTTATATTTGACTGAACTGAATTTAATTTTTAAACATTAAAAATGTTTTATATTGTTTATATTTTATATTATACTTTTATATATCGCATCCTGTATTTGCATTTTTCAATGCTCGCAAATAAATAAGAAAAATTTTACCCCGACCGGGAATCGAACGTGGGTTTCTCGCTCACTGCGCTGGCGCCTTAACCACTACGCTACGCTCGCAATTGCAGCATTTTACAAAAAATTATGTCTTCTATTAACCCATTAAGGCCCATACCTAGCATAACTCAGGTAGCGTCAAACCAACTATCGTCAATAAAATATCTGCCAAAAATCAAATATCCGTGTTTTTTTGTTTATAAAAAATAATAGTTTATAACATTTTGTCAAGAAACAACTTCCACAATAGTGGTTCTATATTAAATCTGGCGGTTTTAATCCAATCTAAGAGAAAAATTAAACCGAAAATATGTATGATGTTTTGTTAATAGTCGTAAATTTGTTGTTAAAAATAATAAGTAAATAATATGATCGAAAATCAGCTTTGGCCCATGCTAATCACATGGCGGTTAGCGCCAAATTAACGACTGGACATAGGATATTTGATAACAATAAAATATGTGTGTTTGATTATTTATAATTATATAATTATTTATATTAATATTTTATAAACAATTTCGTCAAACACGGTTTTAGACAAAATCTATTTGCGGCAATCGATATTACGGAGTAAATTATGTATGAAACATATATCTATTATTGTTATTTATTCTATATAATAGTAATACAATAATACATGTACGTTTGTCACATAATTTATCCCGTAGAACCAACTGTCGCATTCATATTTCTCGTGAAACCTCTTTTAATGATGTTTATAACAAATTCTTATATGCAGCTACAAGTAAAGTTTGCTTTGCAATCCTCTGTTTCGAACATGGTCAGGCAACAACTACGTTTGCTTGATAAGATGCAGGTTGTAGTCCTCTGACGAGTGCATGGTCCGGCAGTATTAAGACCCACCTTATCAGGCGTGCATGACTGCTGCCTGTTCAGGGCCTGATCCGGGAGTGACAATGGACACCTTATCAGGCGCGCCTGATTGCAACCTGGTCAGGGCCTGATCCGGGAGTGATAAGGCACACCTTATCAGGCGGGCCTGATTTCTGCCTGTTCAGGGCCTGATCCGAGAGTGATAAGGCACACCTTATCAGGCGGGCCTGAGTGATGCCTGATCAGGCCCTGATAAGTTTTCAGGCAGCCTGGACAGATTTCTGCTCGGGTTCGAATGAGATTTCGATGGCTTAATAAACGTTTAATTTATAGTAAAAATCTATGATATAAAACGTTACGTATCATTCTCGTTTCGATGAACGTCTAAAAAACGTCATGATATACAAATTTCTAAACGTAATCTAAAAGTTAAATATATACGTTTTAAACGTATATTTTTAAAAAATATATTGTGAAAAGTCCTATAATTTACGTAAAGTACAGATGTAAAATTTAATGTAACGAACCATAAATATATTACAAAACGACATATTTTTTAGATTTATTTGTAATTCGTTACAACAAATTTACAAACAAAAATTCTTTGAAATGACAAAAAAGTGTTTCAAGACAACAGATTACTTGAAAAATAATTGTGGTGTGAGTACCGACATTTTGTACAAAACTCACAATCCAGAAATTCTGTACTGGAGTATTGGGTGAGTACTTATGTCAGCAGTCAGTAATCATTTATTATTGAAAAGACTACTGGTAATTAGTATTGTCTCTCCCACTGTCGGACGTTAATTCTTATCGATGAAAGAACTGGTCGTCAATATTGTATCAGTACTATATATGGTACCGGCTTTGTGTACTGGGTCAGTACTTTGGTATTGTAATTAGTGGTACAGATTCATTATTGCAAACAGTGTTGGCTACCAACAGTAGATCAGCACTTGTTCGACTTATTATCTGCATACTCGCACTCAATTTAGTTAATCAGTACTGACTACCAATACTTGATTAATATCTTGGCGGAGTTTTACTGCGCCAATTTCTGACTGGGTTCCGTAATGTTTGCTGGATGCGTAACATTAAAATATAATGGTTAATTCTCTTTCCGTTTGATATTTCTTTACAAATTAATCACAACTGTACTTCAGAGTATGTTCAATTTGTTGTTGTTCAAAACATAACTGAACCTAACCTCTATTCTAATAACTTTAGAGTATACTTCACTTCGTTGCAAGGCCGTGAGATAATTTTGTTTCATATTTAAAATATAAAATAAAATAACTGCTAAATTCCATTGAAATTGCAGGCAGTTTGTATTACTTACGTTTATTACTCTTATCACGCAGTCATGATAATTAGTACTAAAGGGGAAATCTTTAATTTCACCACTAAATAGATACCTTTGATTCAGAGCAGCCGGGTTGGCTTGGATTTAACGAAAGCCAGGATGGTCATGCGAGAGTGCAAATCCAATACTTTGATTTATTGGCAAGCTGTCGACGAAAATGTCGCTAGAAGGTTTCTCCGAAAATCGAACGTCCACAAAACTGTTTTCTATACATCCGGATGTGAAATCTGTCTCAACAGAGCTATCGGTTTCATCCACAATATTTGTGGAATGTACAATAATAATGACTCGTATCATATTCACTATCCTGTGAGAAAACCTAAATAATTATTAATTTAAATTTAATTTTATTCCAACGTAAGTTACCGTTTTTCTCAAAATAAGAGGGTTGCTCACTTTTTAAAAAGAAAATGGCAGTTCGTGAGAAGGGTGCCATTCGCACATCACAGAAAGGATTATGAGTATATTTCTCACCTCCCTACTTTAGCCTCGGCTCTTGGTTTTCCATTATCCGCTACTGGTTTCGAACGTTTAACCCGGCGTCGATAAATTTCTACTCGCTGGCAAGAGGCATGAATAGAAATATAAATTCAGCTCGTGCAACCATGAACGATGCATCTCGTACGTTGACTGAATTCAAGGCAATGGGGAATTGGCTGAAAAGGAAAACTGAACTAAACCCACGATTGTAGATCTTTCTTCAGGGATGCTGACTCGGCTGATCGATAGTGACTTTCAAATTACTTCCGGACATCAGTCACGGACACTAGAACGATCTGGACATGATTCAATTTGTCGAAAGTCTTGGCCACCTGTAGTAGAGTTATTTTGTTCATTTGGAAAAAATAATGGAAAGTCAGTGCAATGCTTCTAAAAACATTCATCAACCTAGCATCGATCATCTATGAGATATATTTATTTGAATCGTTCAATACCCACTTAAAGACCTACAATAAATTTAGGATACTTTTGGAATTTGTCCGGACTTTCGCCGTATATTGAAACTGCCTTGTTCAAATAACTTTTTCGAAATGCATAATTTTAAAGTTCAGATATTAATTGCACTATATAAAGAGATGAATCCTCACGAAGAAATGAGTGACAAAAGAAAACAACTTGAAAAAGTACATCTTTTTACTGAAATTCCCATAAAAAATAACCAGGATAATTAAGGAATTTCACAAATTCATTTATCATTTTCATGTGCAATTGAGGGAACGTTGGATCAATGATTTAGAAACATTTTTCAATTTTTTCAGAAAAAGGTTAAAATAACTGTTATAAACATCCACTAGAAAAATCAAGTAAAACTATTTTGGAGAGTACAACATCAGTGTTTAAAGAAGGTTTCCATAATCAATGGAAAGAAAAATCACGAAAGTTAATTATATATTTAATATATATATATAGAAAGTTAATAAATATATATATATATATAAGTTAATACTACAAGAAAATATATTGTTTGTTTATTATTTATTATTGTACATTAAATGAATTTATCCGCAGTTCTTGTTAGTTTTCCTTTATTTCTAGGATTAAAGTTTGTTATGTTAGGTGTTGATAACGTTGAAATCAATACTTGTTGCATGATGCTTACGTCATAATGTTTACGCCCTCGCCTTTAAACGATTAACGGATATTATTACAAATTTTGAATACTAATCGAAAGTGTCCACCAAAGCTGGTGAGTATGTTCTCATTTGTTTTTTAATTTTTTTTTATTTTCAAAAGTTTCGTGTATTTACCCATATATCCCATTAGATAAATTAACGTAATGTACATAACATTTCATGACATTTACAACACTATAATTCAGTCTGCTGTACAATTTAAATGTAATTTAGATTTAACCAAACATATCAAGGGGAGCATTCTTTTGATAAAATCTCATATTGTTGAAGTGAATTATTATTTTATTTATATTTGTGATGCGTGTACTATAAACAAGAAGATAACATCGATGACATTTTATAGATTACTGTTTAGTTAGTCATTAAAGGTAAGATGTTAATGTGAAAGTTAATAATAAAACTCAAAATATAATATGCACGAAAACTTCGTGCGTTGTTATGTCAGTTGATAAACACTGGTTTAAGTTGTAGTCCCTGAAAATAAAGAGGCTTTCGAAAGTAACCCTAGAATTTCAAAATTATCCATAACGAGTATCCTTTCCTGAAAATTTCAGGCTTTAAAAAATAAGCTTGCCTTTTTAACGGACGCCTCTTGGAACATAAGAGTATCAAGATGACCTGCTTCTGTATCATGTTCAACCCTTAAAGTGGTTCTCGTGGACTGCGCTGTAGAAGTAGATGTCAAGTGTATTCATAATATTTTCTATACTCTGTAGAAATCGGAATTTGCAACAAATTTTCCGGAAGTTTATATTAAAAAATCGGTACTACAGTGGTAATGGAAATAAACTCTACACTAACTAAGGAATAAACTTGTATTCTATAGTATTGCTTATATGCGTGATAATTTTATTTTTTTTTATATTCGTCGGTTCCTCGTGTCAAGCAGATATTTTATGTAAGCAAAATGGGTAAACTATCTTTCGAAAAGCAATTTTTACATGAATCAGAAATTCAATTCTGAACAAACATATTTATCGAAGAAATTCAAATATGATATTGTCAAAAACGACACTTTTTAAAATGGATATTAATCATAAACAAGCTTTTACATATGAGTACGAATAAAAGCCAAAGCTCTAATAAAAAAACTTGAAATATTGCTGTCGTATAATAATCTAACCTTTCATCTTTCACAAACTAATGTATCCTCAAAATCTTTTTTATCAACTAAAAACCGGCGCGTTCTTTATTCACCTATAATTAATAAAATATATTCTGAATATAACAAGGTGAATGTTATTAGTAATTCTTTTGGTCTAATATTTTCACCGAACTAAACGAAATTGTTACTAAACGAAATTTGTACAATATATCCTGCATATTAAAATCAAATTAATTAAAATAAATATTATATTAGAAACACTGATTGTCACGAAATGTAATATTAGACGGAAAGAAAATATTTAGCAAATATGACTAGTCGTTAATTCCATTTCATAGAGTAGTAACTGTTGTATACTAGTTAAAATACTTAAGAATATCGTTAGTAAACTAGTTGACTAAAGTAAAGAAGAATTGTAAGATGTGCCTGTATACTAGAGAACTATTAACTTCAATACATATCGGTAAAGAATTACCTTTAACTAAAAAAATCAACTCTTTCTACTATTTTTAGGTCCACAACTCAATGATTCTAGTTGAATTTGTGAACCAGATTTCTTTCAGTACACTTAAACGTGTACAGTATATTTTTTATTTAATTTTTGGAAATTGTCATACTGCATTTTCTTATCTTTAATTTAAAAATTATTAATTTATATTCGTAACCCTTGAACATAAAAATTGTATCAAACAAGAAAGTTTAAAAAATCGTTGTTGAAATCGCGGATTTCACATAGGAAAATGGGGTACACCTCAAAAACGCGGGAAATCACAAAACAGGCATTTAAAAAACGAGACATTCAATAACCAGACATTTAAAAAAACAGACATATAAAAACCAGATATTTAAAAAAACAGTCATTCAAAAACAAGACATTTTGTCTGTTTTTTTGTGATTTGTCGGGTTTTTGACGTGCACCAAAACAGGGTAGGGTACACCTCAAAAACGCGACAAATCACAAAACGGACACTTCAAAAACCAGATATTTCCAAATGCAGACATTAAAAAATTAGACGTGGGTGTGCCTCAAAAACCCGACAAATCACAAAACAAACACTTCAAAAACTGGACATTCAAAAATGAAACATTTAAAAAAAAAAAAAAATCTGAAAATATAATTAATGATTGAATTCTAAATGTGCTTAATAAATATAATCCGGTGGTCAAACTGATTTGACCTTCAAATGACCTTGCAGTCCTCAAGGACGGCGACCTGAGATCATTTTTTTATGTAGTAAACACACCAATCGATGGTGTCTGTATTTTGAAATGTTTGGTTTTCGAATATCCGGTTTTTGAAGTATTTGTTTTGTGATTTGTCGGGATTTTGAGGCGCACCCACCTCTGATGTTTTAATGTCTGCATTTTGAAATGTCTGGTTTTTTGAATGTGGGGTTTTTTGAAGTGTCTGTTTTGTGATTTGTCGGGTTTTTGAGGTCTACCCGGAAAATGCAGTAATGTAACAGCGAATCCGTTAGAAACAAAAGGTGATGCGGATGGTTAATACTTATTAGATTACTGCATATTTTCCTAGATAAATTCCGCGACTTCAAGAATGATTTTTTAGATTTTCCCACCTTATAAAGTAATCGAATTTGGTATGTGGTGTTACACCTCATCATACTTTACCCGAATTACACTGAGAGAAGTTTGGCAATTGGAAACTTCAACGGTTTTTCGAATATCCCTAGTCCCATTGCATTGAACTTTATGAAGTCAAAAAGTGAGATTCCCTAGCACTAAATTTTTACCACAGAACTTCAATAACAGTCTGTATTATGACACCTCTAAAAGTGTATTGGTACATGTCCAATCTAGTCGTGAAACAGTTCAACGTTTCATTGAACGCTTAGAGCTCTATAGTTTGATGCGTGACGCTCCAATGATGGGCGTCTCAGACGCCCATCGGTAGAAGTCCCAATTTCACCATTCGTGGCGCTGAGATTTCGCATCGCATTTTTTCAATAATACTATTTAATAATACTTGGCTACTTGCACAAAAAATTAAAACATCCACAAAAATTATAAGATTATCTTTATAACCTCTAGAAGTAGAAAAAATTGTTCAACACTTTTTGAGTCACGCATTTTTCTTTTCACTGAATTTGAAACTCGATGCTTGGGGGTTTTCGATTTTGTTGATTACGAATCCAATGTCAGCTTTACGAAATTCATCAAATACATTTTCGTAAAAATTCACGTCTTATTACGTCTCGCAACAAAAAATTATACAATCCAAATTTCAAGTAATTATTTTTCTGTGTTTATTTATATAACGAGAACAATAACATGGTGGCCGCTTTTTTCCAAGAAAAAAATTCCCTGACTTTTCCCTGACTTATATTTTAATGATTGCTATTAATAAATGAATAGTAATGATTTAAAAAATAAAAGAGGGAACGGTATTTGACATACTTCTCAATGAACAACGAATAAACTATATTTAATAATATATTTTGTAATTTTAGTTTACAAATGTTAGATCTTTGGTAACAATCTTTGGATTTCTTAAGCTTAATATAAAATATAAAACAATATAACATTTTTATAAAATGTTCGAAACTTCCAATGTCTCAACTGATGCAAGCAATAAGCCGCTGAATTTCTCGATCTCTCAGGTATAAACAATTAGAGGTGACCGCGTGACTGCGAATCCGCGAGACAAACGAATGACTCTCGCGCATGTCGATACACAGACAAGAAACAACTCTCGAGAAATGAATGTCAACAAAAGACTATCACTAATTCAATGTAATTAAAATAGAATTTATTATTTTGTTTTTTAGTAAAAAATATTGAGTTTTTTAGGTATTTCGTTTTTTTCAGCGACTCAGCAATAATTTTCCTTGACCAATTTTGAAATTCCCTGACTTTTCCCTGATTCCCTCACTAGTTCATGAAATTCCCTGACTTCTCCCGGTTTTCCCTGATAGCAGCCACCATGAATAAACAATTATGTATTTTTAGTCATATGAATATGTTCTTTAAGTATTACTATAACAGAAAATAGCAAAACGACCGATCAGAAAACGTCAACTTAGACGTAAATAATTAAAATTCAAAGAAATCCAGGCAGTAAACGTGAGTCACAACCGTGACGCTAAGGGTTAAAACATTTTTTAACAATGAGAAGCAGCAACAACAATTGATAAAAATGCATTATATAGTCTATTGATGTTTTCACTAAAGTATTGTATTATTTTCATTATAGGATTTAGTAAGAAGCGAAATTTCACTTTAGTATAAAATGAGTGTGACTTTCAGGAGAGTGGCTCAATTCTGATTTTTTACGGTGAAATTCAGTGTATTGAAGACTTTTAGAGAAATTTTATATTATATCTTTTTTTTTATATTATTATATATTTATTTATTTTTTTTTTTATATTATATATATTTATTATTATATTATATATTATTATTTTTTTTTATATTATAATATATTTTATATTATAATATATTATAATATAAAAAAAAGCATTTCTGCCATTTTAGGATATTCGACAAATCTGTACGGAAAATTACTGTGTAATCTTTAAATTTACTATGAAAGTTAATGGTAACGGATAGTTCAAATATTCTATTATGAATTACTATTGATTTACATAGTAATTTCGGACATTATATAGTTCTTTTAAGAATATGTCGATCCGTCCAAAATGCAGAAACGACATCTGTGCTTCCGACGGCACACAGCGTGGCTGTGCCGCGGGTTCAATGGGCGTGTGAGGCGCCCATCGTTGGAACTTTAAACGTTCAACGCAACATTGAACTGTCCCCCCCACCAAATTAGAAGTATAACGATGGCAGGTTGGTATTGGCTGAGTTCAAAACATTCTTGAAGACTTATGTTATCATTGTGAGACTTTTAGACACCATTTATCGTACTAAGAAACCTCAACTCTAATTTGAACAACAGTATTTCAAAAATTATGAAGTCCCCGATTACCAAACTTCTCTGAGTGTAGGTAGTTTCGGAGGTTACACGTCGTGGGACACAAAACCTTTACCCAAGGGCATCCTCCTTTGACGAAAGCTTTTAACCTGTGCATGATGGTTTAACACAAACAGACAAAAATATACCGAGGGTCTATATACTTTCGACTCTTGCGGAAATAGTATATAATGAGTCAAAATCGACCTTAATAACCTGTACTATTAATAATATAAACCATTCTACACATGACAAGCCTTCCGAGTGGGACGGAACATCACAAAATTGGAAAAATTTATCAGTATACTTATTATTATAAGATATCTATTTTAATGATTCAATCGTCGGCTGATGATGTGATAAATCAAGGTTCGGAATTATGCAATTCTGCTTTAACCACGCTTTAGCACGCATTTGACATTCCTAACTCGAAATCAACAATAGCGCCTGTCCATCAGCACCGTTATTTACATTTATGAGTCAATGAGTGAGCATAATAAGGGGAAGAATACGTCCCAGGTCGGAAATGCACAGGGAAAACCAGTTGAGTGTGGAGAATTTAATATTTGACTTTATTGTTAGAATTGTCGATGGCCGGCGCCGTTGGACCACAGGTTGCATAGGGGAAACGCAAGCGTCGTACAATGATATAGAGGCTGTTGGTTGGCATATGCTGCGGTTATAGTTTAAACCATGTTATGTGGCGAATTTCTCTTGACCTCAGCGAGCAACTACTGTATTCGTTGGCTAACGATACTTCCGGCTATGACGAGTAAGCGATATTCTACAACGGACAGCTCCTTATTTATTATAATAGTTTCGCACTTATTTAAAACAGTCTCATTTGTTTTGCTCTGATTCGAAATAGTTGCCTTGTTGAATATTAACTTAAAAGTTGGACGCAAGCAAAATATAGAATCTTATATATGTCGAATGTTGCAAGAAAGGATTATTAAATATTTATCTCGAAACACAGAAAATTACAAATTATGTAGAACTATCGATTATAAATATATATCTTTCCATGATAAATATATGAAACACATGATTGCATAAACAGGCAGAAAATCAGAAATGTATATGAAACTATATTTGAATCGTATTAATAAATAATCGCACCTATGCTGAACGAAAGATAGAAATTGCATTTTTTTCCACCAGCTGTACCCCTGAGGTAGACTCTTTTGTACTGCTCAGAGATTTATGCTAATTTTTATTGGACAAATGTTTTGTCAAAGATGGACATTATTAAGTTTTTGGATCGTATTTGATTTATGAAAAAAAATGGCCCGCACTTTTTGGAGATTCGATTCGCCGGGATTTGAACCCAGAACCTTTCGGTTGCCAGTCAAACGATTGACCAACTAAGCTCGCGCTCACAAAGTCGCATTATTCATTTCGTGATCTAGAAATGATTCAATTTTAAAATTACATTCTCTATACTTGGCAAAGGGTGAGGTAGAATTGTAACTAATGGTATTTACATTCGTCGAACTTTAGTGAAATAAATGGAAAGCAGACTTCGATAATATTTAAATAAAAAACAATGGAAATAGAACGAAAAATTCTTGGACATTAGTTTATCAAATACATCGAACAACTATCCCATAAAATCATTACCCTTTGTCCTTAGATGTAGTCAGCCTTTTTACTAATATTCCACACGATCATAATAATGAACAGTTTAAAAAAATGAGAAAATAAAAAAAGGAAATCAGCAAGATCCCTACTGCAAAAATTATAAAAATGGTTTTTCTAATTTTAGGCTCTATTTTTAATTTTTAGTTTGCTACCCTGTCAAACATTTTTTAAATTGTGCGAAATTGACAGTTTGTTGTATCAATCAAACTCTAAGGAGTTATTATTTGGTATCTTATGTATAATACAAATTCCAATAATGAAATTCTACGGTTTCTTCTGTCTCACATATGATTTGTAATCTGGAGTGAGCAATATTGAAGGTTCATTCAATCTATTTTATTTTCTGGGATGGATTATTGAATGAATATATTTTTTGTTCTCTTGCTCGTCCAAGTCGTGGAGTGCATTCTTATTTTGCGAGTTAATAAACAGCAATTTCTGGTAAGAAAATACTTTATTTCTTAGGTACTTCAGTCAACCTAATAATGTTTTGAAATATAAATATCCGACAATTATTTTTTTCAAATGTTTGAAAATAAATTGTGTATATGCACTGATTTGCAGTGCCTTGAATTTGTGACTCAATTTTTGAGAGAATGTCTTGTTCTGTTGATTAGTTTTCAATGATTTTTTACGTTTGGTAATTATGGAGAGTGATACAGAAAATAAAAATTCCAATTGAAGGACACAAACCATTTACATACCATAATCCTTGAAACTAAGGTAAACAGTTCTTCTTATCGTTCTGTAACGATTGTATTTAAAGTTAATTGATCAATTCGATATCGTTACATATAATTATAAAACAATCTGTGCACAGGTCGTCAGAGGAAAACTATTATAATTGTAATTCTGTTATTCAATAAACTTTTATATGAGGTTTGTTTATCTGTATTACATGAGTAAGAGTATATGCCACCTATAACAATATAGATTAACAATCAACTACTAAAATATCAAATGTTTTATCATGAATTCCAGTAACCTAAAGTTTGAGTAGTTAAAGACGTGCTCTTAAATAGAAAATTGATTGAGCGTTTGTTTGAAGCGATCGTTCCGAAGTGTACAACGTATTTATAAATACCACGTCTTCTGCAGCGAATCTATTACATCACAGCACTGCTTACACTTTCTTTTATAGATTTATTGGATATTTTATTTATATCGATTGAATTAAAATAATGTTACAAAACATCAATGGCGAATAAATGTTTCTACTTTTACGACCTTGACTTTAAAGTATTTTATTATTATAACTCTTTAATTTTATATAGAATTTGTAGTAAATGGCTGTGAAGAAAATATAACTTAGTGTCATTACGAGTGAAATATGAATTGAATATTCATTTAGTATCATAAAATAATTTTGCAATATTCAAATTTTCTTAACCCGTCATCATGTCAAAAGGGGAAATACATAAATATTATAAATATATTTATTGCATGATTTTCATGATATGATTCCTAATCTCATTCAATTTCTGTTTTACAGCAATTAATATCAGTTTCACTACAATAAACTTGAATTATTCCTTGAAAGTATCACATTATCACAAAATATAGGTGGCAGAAATTTTAAAGCTAATCATTCTTCCAAAAGTATTTTTCTCCATTTTTTTATTTGAGAAGTAAAAGAATCAAATATTAAAAATTAATTGTTAATAAATATATTCCTTATATTATTCGAAATTACCCTGAGTAGAATTTAACAAATATATTCTAACTTATATAAATAGTGCAAAAGTGTCGCAATGAAAATTTCATCAAAACTCGAGAACTTTGAATGTAATTTACTAATGCAAAATTACTTTTTTAAATATTGTTCAGAAAGTTTTCCTTTTCTGCATGGAAAAATGTGCGGAAAATAGTCGATTGCTGTTTGATTCGAAAACGGTGATATCCATTCATAATGTACTATTTTATGAAGTGCTCACGTTTATTTTTTGCTAGTATGTACCGAGTATTTTAATGCACGATAAATTATGAGTTGTGAATTTTCAATTGAACCGTGTTTTAATAATTAAGGATTTGGAGAAAATATACTCATTCATTTTATTTTACTCGATGTTGTTTCGACAGTTGATTAGCAGTCCTCTTCAGAGGTATAACCTTTGAAAAAAGTATATTCATATTTTTTTTTACGATTTTACAACAAAGTGGATAATACAAAAAACAAAATACAAGAAATATCTAGCATAATGTGTTTTTGTTTTGTTTTGAAAGTTTTCGGCGTTTAATATTGCGAAAAAGTTTCGTTGGGAATATTAGTAAATATTAACGTTACATCTAAGGAAATCAATTTCTGAAGTAACAGATAACTCACAAATATTTTCTTTGAATTTTCAACTCTTCCCAGGAAGTACTTGTTAAGATCTAATTTACTGACGACGATGCGTAAAAATGTTGCTGTTTTATAACTTGGTGCACCTCAAGATACTACGATGATTCTAAGAGGGTGATTATCTTTATGAATCTTAGGAAGAGCATAGAACCATGGGTACATTGCAATAACTTTCCTGTAATATCTGAGGTGTACTCTAGATTGGTCACTTTTTTAATCGTGTCGTTAATTTTTGTCTGTATTCAGGTAATTGGGTTACGTGTAACTATTTTCTATGCCAACCACATCAAATTATGTGTCGAAACGTCGAGTAAAATAAAGTTAATTAGTGCTCAAAATGCCAAATAATAAAGTTATTCAAATAAAAAATTCATTTGTTCATCATAGAGCGGTTGTGCGATTACACCTTAAACGAATGCAAAATATGATGAATACTGTGCGACTTCCGGTCTTCATCCCTAAAACTACCAACAATGGGTAGACATTATTTTATAACTTTGTCATAAGTATTGTTTTTAGTACGGGAGAGTATAAAAGCTGCTAAACAAAAAATTACCTTAAAATTCAAGTGTTTCTTTCAAACTTTTCGTGCCGGATTCTGAAAGATCACACTTGGAAGTACCCGCCTACAAACGTTTAGATTGTTTTAAGCATAAATAACAAAGTTGTCCGTGCTTAAAATTGACGTACAAATTGGGTCAATAATAGTTAAACAGAAACGCGGGAACTCGGAAAATCCAAGAAGGAGATAATGGTACTGACATTTCGACCATTTTACCAACTCTGGGATGTAAATTATTTAATATTAATCATATATAACATATTTAATTGTAAAAACATTAATATTTTATTATCTAAATTATTTTATTGAAGGTCGCGATGAACACGATAAGAAATGTTTACCGAATGTTACCCAGATGTTAAATACTAGTATCTATGTAATATTTTTATCTTATAAATAATCTTAACGTAATAGTTTATGAAACAAAGAAAAACCAAATCTGAAGTCAAGAACTAAACCTTCCTAACATTGGCTGATCGAAACCTTTTCTACTTAAAATTCTCATGGATTTCTTTTCGAGAACGGAATAAAATGTCAAAATTGTTTAAAATACATAAATAATCAAATTAAGAAACATAGACACTCAAAACTCGTTAAGAATTATCTTTAACAGTTTTTCCCCAATTGTTATTCAGCAAAAGCCACGCAAAAGATATGTTCCTAAACGAAAGAGATTTCAGGAATACAAATCGGTATTTGGTAAGACAAAGACCAAGTTTAGCTGGTAGCCTTTAATTGCAGCCGGTCCATTTGAATTTCTTAATTAAAGGAAACTGATTATCGATTTTACTCCTCGCCTCTTAGTAGATTTGATTGCACGTAACTTAAGTCGGATGCTCAGCACAAAGTCGTTAGTTTAACGATGACATTGGTGCGGCTACTTGAGAATTCGAATTGCGATGAATTTGCTATTATTTTCTTCTCAGTGATTTTAACGCAATATTATTTTTATCTTTGACAATATTTTACTTGCATTTGTACAAAGACTTAATATTTAAAAACTAAAATGCTACAAAATAGTGGATTTTAAAAATATGAGCGAGTAAGTCGAATTTCCGTTAAAAGGACGAACTTTTATTTTTCAGTTTTGGTACGACGGATAAAAGCGGTGATATCGTCTACAAAAAAGTTGAAAGTATGGCGAAGCTCGTATCATCGTGATCTGTCGCGGACGCATATCTGTCGCTTGGGCACAATTTTTATAGCGGTCGCCGCCGGAGCCAGACTTAACAGAAAAATCAATATTATCAGACTTCGAGCATGGAGAAAAATTTTAAACTGCTGGTTTTATGCGTTTCCGGACTACAGTAGAAGTATTTTTCAGAAACGTAAAAGAATCGGGCATAATGACTGGAAAACATTTCGCATTGTTGGTCGATCCACCACATTAGAAGAGCGAATCGCGACTTCATGTCGGAAGCGATAAAAATTTTGACGAGTCCACAACTAGATAATGATTACCCTTTCTGACATACCATTTTTACGCCACTAAAACGTCGCGGAACCACTGACGATTTTATAGCGTTATCTCCAGTCTGTCATCTTCTTGGGAGATTAATGGACGAAAAACTAGATTTTGACGTAATCGACTTTACGGCGAGCCGTAAAAAGCTACGTTGAAATATGCCGGGAGTAAATGTAGGTACTATATTACATATGCAGCACGTTCAGGACTGGGTGGTCCACATTATGGGTATTTTAATACTTTTACGTAAATCCCAGAGCATAAAATCACCCTCGCCAGAGAGACAGTTTTCGTAGATTTTCTCTGGACACGGTTTACACGCATATATAAAATACAAGTATTTATATATGTGCATGTGCTGTCGCATGCATCCAGGGGGAAAGTGTGCATGTATATACATTACTTCATTTTGCGAAATCTTCATGCACTCGAGACGAGTCGATTGGAAAATGTCAACATAAAGAAAATTTCCTTACTGGTGCGTCGAAGAGGTCCGTTGCGTCATGAGCTAGTCGAGATAAATGTATATGGGTTAAATGTATGGTGACCATGGCCTGGTAGCGATCTCATATAATCCACCCTGTAACGTCTAGATTCTTATTTCCGTACAAATGCTCTTTATCGCTTTTCCGCCATAAGAGAACGTTTCAACATTTTTCATTTATAAAATATCCTTTATAGGCTTCCATTTTTCATTTAGAAAATGTCTTGATGGGCTTCTGTATTAAACTCTATGTTTCAAAATGTAGTTGATTTTTTCAGATTGAAGAATTTTGATAGTTAAATATTGCACGATACACGAACATGATTCAACATTTATAGATTTCTTCTGCAATTTGTAAAAACTATAAGCAACTACACTTTCTTTTCGATAGGAATTAATGTATTTAACAAAACTTGATTTTAATTAATTATTTTCAAATAATTCAATTTATTGGAAAGGAATTTCTAAACAATCAATAATCAGCTGAGCAACTAAATTGCATTGATTTGCAATTTTTTATCCTCTATATCGGAACCCACATTTAGAATTTTGAAAATCTGACATCATGTTTGTAATCAGCCTATGATTTTTCAACCTGCGAATAATAATTTTCATAAATATTTAATCAGTACTTGAATTACAATATTGATTTCATCTTCCTTAATTGAAAAAATAATACATTATACACCTAGGGAGCAAAATAGGTGTTTCCCGACCAAGGCTAGTTGCGATATAGGGAGAAAAATAGCATTTTGCGCTCAGAGTGTGAGAAAAGTGCTTTCTGCCCTTATAATTCACAATGGGGGATATAAAAAAATATATGTAAATGTTTTAATACTATCTCATAGAGCACATACCTCTTAACGAGGTCGTCCAAATAAGATCTTTTTTCTGAGATCTCATATTTAATAGCTCTTTTAGAACTCTTAAAATCGATGCATAAGTCTTCTTAAAGATCACTTTAAGATCTCTTTCTGATAAGTATTTAAGACATCTTACAATTTTTAAGACTTCTTAAAGAGCTCTTCAAGATGTCTTTTGACCGTTTGGGATGCCAAGTTTCAGAAAAAACGGTGACTTGGGTAGGGTTGCTTATTGGTTAAAATGATAATTCTTTCAACTCAACATCGATGATCTATAAATCCCATGTGCATGAAATAGCACGTCATGTGTGGAAAGCTGTAATCCTAGGATCGCTCAGCCTACCGTAATCGCATAATCGAACGCTTCACTAATGATACAAGGAGTGTTCTCTCTGACTCTCCATTGAGAGAGTGTCTGCAGAGTGTTTGAATTCGATTGAAGATGCGGAGAATTAGCATAGAACCCATCATCGCAGCTTTAAACGAATTGTGACAAGCAGCATTAGTCAGTACGTACTCTCATTTTTATTTTTATTTTATTAATTGTTGAAAAGAAAACGACTGAATTACACAAACATCTTCGTTGAATTTATCCTGTCTGGTGCCATAGAATGTCTAGGAAGTACAAGAAATGAATTTGGCAAACTTCGGCTCATAGATCGAAAATTATCCCCTGCATCATAAGATATAAATGTTTCCTGTGCCCTTAAAATTATATGTTGAAGCTTCGAACGTAATATATTAATCACCATGGTAGGAAGACTAGTATTGTTTTGTACATTATACAAAATCGCAACTATAATTTCTTCTGACGTGATAAAATTCTAACTTCCTGAGAATTTAGTGTTATTTATAGACCATGGCCATCAAGATCCCTTTTCAAAAAAAATGAAATGTTTTGTAGTTTCTGTACTTTTGGTCTATCAGTATCTTCTAGCATGGCAGTAACATGACATAGTGATAACTTCGACTATAAATAAATATCGCCCGTCAGCCGTATTGCATACGTTGTCCGATTCTCACCAAACCCGAAAATTTTTTTTTTTTATTTTTATTGGAATATGTAGAAAATATGTCTGTGATGTTTATTTTCATGATTATTGATATCACTGACTTAAATTTTTCACACAGCGACGAGCCGATTTCACCAATAACTTTGAATTTATTAAAAAAAAATGTAAATTTTTTTTTCACTGTGTGGCCGTCATATTTAATTTTACAAATGTAAAAATTTCAGTCATTTATACGTCCAATTGGTCCACCAGATCCAAAGGGGCAGCTTAATCGGCATTGATTATCGGAAGAGTGAAAAAGATTTATAAATAATTTTAGCGTTTTTTCTCCGTGTTTTTTAATTTAAACCCGCCATATTGAAAAAACGGCGCGTTGAAAACCAAAACTATAGCCAGATTTGAAAAGATCATACTCAAAAATAGTTGAATACCTATCGACGATAAAATGTTCGTTTACCGTACAAATTATGTCTTTCAAAACGAAATAAAATTCGTGGCCGTTTGCGCAGAAACGGGTAAGTAATGTCCGGATTCGTCTTCTTCCTAAAACCAGCAATTTGTTTAATCTAAATACAATAACTCTTAAAACCTTGTCTCTTACTGATTTTAGATACGGTAAAACAATCGTATTGTCAGTATGTAGGAGGGAAGTGAGGGATGGAGGGAAATATCCGAATGTATAGAAGTTCATTCATGTTCATGTACTACTGCATAACGCATGATTTCTTCAAGTACAAATGCTATTTATATATTCATGCCTTCATAAACTATAATAATATAATCTGATTATTTCGATGTTGATGATTATCGCAAATACGCAAGCAAATACGTCAACGTACAATAATGCTCATAACAGACAATGTTTAAATGTGAAACAACGCGAATTTCCATAATATCAACGACGCATTTAATAATCTTAAACTTATTATATTGACGTTTTTAGTTTTACAGAGGGATACATTAAGCCTTCTCTTATTTAGGATATTTCTTATGGTATTTTTTATTGCCGTGTGGATAAGATGTTGCATGGAAAGATTGTTGTATATAATGAATTTTGCGTATAGATGGCTTCGTAGTGCGAAAAATTAGGAAAAATTCTTACTTCGACTTGCAGTCAGCAGAAAACGAATATATATGTTTTTATAGATATTATTTTATTATAATTTGTCTAGAAAGCTGTCTGTAAAAAAATTGTGAGAAAATTTGTATAAATGACGTACTTCAAGGTTGGATTACAGGAGTATTCCTATTTGGTTTAAAAATTTTCCATGGTAAATGTAATTTTCGTATCAGACCTGCGCCATTGGGTATTAATTTTAACCTGATGGTAGAAATAACGACTTATATAAGATTATATTGACCAAATATGCCTTTTCACCCAAATGGTCAGAAATAGATAATACTGCAAGGTTTAATTTACGAAAAACTGGATCCCATATCCACCTATAAGTTTATTCAACTTTGAAGATAACTTTATAGATTTGGTAATTTTAACTTAATGTACGACTTTGAAGTCACATCATTTTTTAGGTTATATTTACGTAATTACCGACCATTTTGCAAATCTTAAAAGTCTCCTTGAATTATAGGACAAATCTTGGTTGAAAATGGGTAAATTTTACTTAATTTGCACATTCTGATTTTAGTTTGATCGAAACTATTATTATTACAAATTATGTTTGTTACACGAACTACGTGGTCTAACTAACTCTGACTGATAAAAGAACTAATCTCAATTTATCTCATTAGTTATATGAACCAAATAATAAATTATTTCCCAACCAATTCAAAGTTGGTTGTTCAAATTAAGTCATTTTTTCCGTAGTTATATTTCTATGTTGTGTTTCTGTGGGGTCTTGAAAATAGACGTTGCAAATATATAACGGTTATGTTGTAGGAATATGTAAAAATGTCCGACTTCATAACCGTTATATATCAGTAACGTATTTGGTATGTAACAAAATATTTTGAGCTGTCGAAGATTACTATTACTACATCATTGAAATAACTTGAAATATGAATGATCAGTTATGAATATTTTGCAGATATTAATGTTGAATGTGGTGTGCAAATGAGTATTGTCCATCTGTACTGAATGGAAGGAACGTAAAAGATTAAAAGTTGTCCTCCCGACAATAAAAACTTGTATTATTTGCCATCCGATGTCGCAACATGGCACATGTTTTATTTGAAGCCACTGTGCAGTGGTATTTATGGGTCTACTGGATCTACCAAAATCGTCAAACATCGAAAAAAATTTCAGATTGAGATGAAAATATATATTATACGAAAAATACAAAACTGGCATTTTTTATTCAGAATTATTCAATGAATCTAAGTAAATTTTTTCCGCATCGATTCAATTCAAATTTTTAAATTTCATCGAAATGAAATTAAAATTTATGGAATATTTCGAAAATTTGAATTGTTTGGTTCAAAGAAAATTTCTCCACATTCGTTAGGCCATTCTGAACAAAAAATATAAATTTTTCATAAAATGTCTTTTTTCGTAGATAAAAAAAGGTCAAATTAAAAAAAAAAAAATTATTAGCAATAATATACTCTCTTTAATGATCTCTACCTCAAGATTACGTGCAGAATCTAACATCATATATTTTCATTTCCCATACATTTCAACTTCAAATATGAAGTCCAGAAGACATTGATATAAATTGATAGAGCACAAAATGTAAACTTTCAACGAACTAAATTTTGAAACAATGCGAGAGTATGTAATGTCAATATGCATTTTGACTGACCAGTAGAAATAGATGATATTAGGCAGACGCGTATACAGTAGAACCTACGATATCGCAAACGGTCGGTTCCAGCCTACCTACGATATCGCCAAAAGAAACCCCTTCTCCTTGTACCCCTTCTCTATATACCTCGCGCCCCTATTTCGGAGACGCGCATGCGCTTCTCTATATGTATGTGTGTACGTATGTAATGCACAGACGATGGTGTGGGAAAAATCTTTCCCTCTTTTGGCGATATAAGAGGTTCTTCATTTGCGATATCATGGGTTTGGCGATATCCGAGTTTGCGATATCGTAGGTTCTACTGTATATAAACTTATCCCTTACCGGATCCACGTGGGTCCATAGGATCCGAACAAAAGAAATACATTGCTTGATTCTCCCGGAGATACCTCCATTGTTATATAAAATATTTACATCAGAATTGAAATTTATTAAATTTTTATGATTGTTATTTCAAGATGAAAGCTTTCAGGTGCTTCGTGAATTTTTGCACACTTTTTAATGCACTTTAACATCTGTAAAAAGAGCTCGGGTCAAATAGAACCACGTGCATCCGAAATTGGGGTTAAAAATTGGGATTAATATTAAATTTCTTTTATCTTATTTGCGTTTAACAGAAATATAGATTTCAATATGTGACATATTTGTTTTATGCACATGCACGACTTTGACATATGTGGATTCACTAATATTCTAAATATTTGCTAAAACATTAGCATTTGTTTAGGTTAAGGCAGAAAAACAACTGAAGAATGGAAAGGAGAAACTGCTAAATCAATTAATTTACTTCGAAGAAGATACATTTCTTGATTTTTTAACTAATCATACATCGTCTGCTATACCTCTCGTTATAAGTACTAGATTATAAACACGTAATTGATTGTGTCTATCATGCTGGCTATTTTCCTTTCTTTTATATGGAATATCTGCTAAAAGTTATATGTTTCGAAGTAACGAACAAATCACTGTTTGAAAGCGTTCACTGAATAAACAGAAATGGAGAGAATATATGGGTAAATCCACGAAATTTTTAACTTTCAGCGAGGCTTAACAATTTATCGAATAATACTATATCTATAATCGATATATAACCGCATAATTATTGTCTATCTTTCCACTCAATCGGATGTATCAAAATGTATTTAACAAACTTACAAAAAATAAAGGAAAAGTGAAAAATCGTGAAAACGACTGCGAGTTTCTGTAAAATTTTCGATTTTTAATGATTCTTTTGGACGCCCCTACAAATTTCGTTAAAGTCTTCACTTTTTCAAACTCCTTTGATGTACCTATCAGCTCCTACATGTGCCTATGCTCATTAAAAAGTTATTAAACCGGGAACGTGCAACTCAATTATTTTATTTTTCATTTTTCAACAGACTTATGATATTTACATGTATGCCCCTTTATATATCAACAAATTCACTAAAGGTATTTCATTTTAACATAAAAATGAACATTTTAAGCGTAGCCCGATAAGTGTGCTATTACGAATGTGTGAACAGTAGCTGTCATAAAGTGATAGAACCATATAAAAACTATTTAATATTTTCATCTTATCTCACCTGTAAATCCAAGTGTTAAATGTACCTAACTGACACAAAAAGGCGCGTTAAAATTGTATGCACACAGCGGAAGGAAATCATAAAAATTTGTTTAAATTGACCAATAGATAATAAATTTTCGGACAAAATCTGTATATCCCGTTATTGCATTGAACCACTCAGTAATTTCGACTTATGAGAAGAAAAAAATTTATTTTTGAATTACCCACCATGTTCTTCATGTAATGTTACATTGATCTTGTCCTCATTTAGCTCTTGAACCACACAGATTTTGTACTTGCAAGAAAATAGATTCACTGTACGAGTGACATAAAATAAAAAGAATTTTTAAAAGAACTTTTCAAAGTACATATTCATTTATTTTCAAGTTCAGAAGTTAATTGTACGATCTAAAGGGATGAATCCTAATGATATTTCAAGATGAAAATATTTTAAGATGAAAATATTACAAAATGAGTCAAAATAAAACAACGTGAAAATTCATACGATTATCAGCATATTAATTTTCTTTTAATTTTAAACTTCTCTAATCAATGGAGTTCCATAAAAAATAGCCGAATACGGATATAAAAAAAAATTATTTATCATTTTCACGAACTGCAGGAACGCTGGATCAATGATTTAGAAAAATTTTAAAATGACTGTTAAACCGCCACTAGGAAAATGAATTAAAAATACCTTGCAGAGTACATCAGTGTCTAAAGAAGTTGCCACAACCATGGAAAGAAAGATCACGAAAGTTAATACTACAAGAAAATATATTGTTTGTTTTAATAATTATTGTTTGATTAAAAAATACATTTTATTGTTTGTTTATTATTTATTATTGTATATTAACCGAATTTACCCGTTGTTCTTGTTAGTTTTCATTTATTTCTACGATTAAAGTTTGTTTTATAATTCGCACATTTCGACGAACTTTCCTCGTAAGTAGGTCTATATGTTTAATATAAGGACATGCATCACCAGATAGTTTTCATTATTATCTTGGATATTATCCTCGATGTTTAGGAAACATTTATAATATGCTAGTCACTGCCACTTACTGCCACTAATTTCTCAAATAGTAATATATTATCATATAACATATTAACATAATAAATAATAATATTAACATTTAAAATCAGAATTTTCCTCATATTAACGTCTCGTTTTCTGTCTTTTTATCTATACTGTAACCATTATTCAGTAGGAATTTGCTTCGAATGAGGCCACAGATAAGAGTATTCTAGTTAATTTTAAATGCCATTGAATACAAGATGAACCACTATTGGATTGGGA
Source organism: Trichopria drosophilae (assembly GCA_030407085.1). NCBI lineage: Eukaryota > Metazoa > Arthropoda > Insecta > Hymenoptera > Diapriidae > Trichopria > Trichopria drosophilae. The sequence continues at coordinate 186,788,826 of CM059583.1, read as the reverse complement.
GTAAAGATTTCACTTTTCACAATAAACTATTTAGTATATTTTGCTCTTTAATAAGTTTATATTTCTTCTACAATGAAACTGCTTTTATTAACCTCTAATTTAGTCTTAGTAGATCTATTAAAACCACAGTGAGTTAATTGATAAAATATTTTCGTATGATATTAAATAGTATAAATTTGCAGAAAATATATTATGTATTTTACCAAGACGAATTCTTTTCTAGTACAATTAGTTATATGGAAATAATATTCGATCGTTGTTAAATCGTATTTTGCAGTAGAATAACGACCGCTTTCCTGTGAGCTTTCTCTCCTTAAAATACATTTTTTTATTTATTATACTTATGGTTTGAAACTACAATTTGTTCATATAGCAATTTAATGAATTTATAATATTATGAGCAATAATTAGTTAAGAAAATACTCAAATTTATTATTAGATTCAGAGTTTCGGAGGTTCCTTCTCGGTGGAAGAAATCACGTATGCTCGTGGGCATCCTTCTTCTTTGAATAATTGCATCTGGTATTTGAAAATTTCAAGCCGGAGATATGCAAAATTCAGGAAAGAGAATAGTCACAATCGACTCGTGCAAGAGTCAGCAAAATGGTTTTTCCACATGGTTGAGATTCGAACAGAACCAACGAAAACATCAACAAATAAAAACCCGAGTAAACAAAATTCATCTATGAAAGATCTTTGCGAGATTAAACTTGCGATATGCTAATGGGACGGAGCAAAATTATTGAGAGATAATCAAAGATGTTAAAATAATATGTTAAAATTATCAAATAAAAAATAAAATATTTAAATAAAAACTAGTGTTGGCGTGGTGCCTCGCTCGCTTCGCTCGCTCAGAAACTTCAACCCAGTGGAGAGTCGGCTATTCCTTAAGACTCGATTGTTTACTAACAGCTTTCAATTATATTATAAAATTATATTGATATTTGGGGGTCCAATCATATTTAGGTCCAAGTGGCTTCGATAGATATTTTGCAACAATATAGTCTTTCTTATATGTATGAAAATTGAAAATGAGCATTTTCAAAATTTCGACCCCGACAACAGGCCAGCCGAAGTATTAATAAAAGTTGCAAAACATTTACTTCATGCACTTGTATTCTAATAGACTATTCGATGCATATTACATGTTTACTGTGTTTTACTAATTACTGTCTGTATTATTATGATCTTATATATACAATATATATACATATAATTCGTCAAAGATATCTTGAAAGTGTCGAAAAGATCTCTGACGGATATCTTATAGATATCTATAAGACATCTTTTAGATATATCGAAATAGTTATTTTCGTATCAAGGGCGTAAAAGAACATATGCGCCCGTAGGTGGTCACCGCGCCCGAGGGGCTGGCAAAGACTACCCTTAGGGGTATGGGGGTTGAAACGGCGAAATTTGATGAAAAGCAATAGGGTAATTTTTTTGCCGAGATGACCAAATTCAATACTTTTTCAGACAATAGTCATAAACATTTTAAACCAGTTTTTATGGCATTATCGTTGACTTTAGGAAGAAAATGCATACAACCTTTTTTGTAGAGAATTTCATGCTCTATCTTTTTTGTTTGAAACATTTTTTAATAAAATTTGTATTTTTCAAAATAAATGAAAAAAACCACGAAGAAACTTAATTGGGGCTATTTTTTTTTAGTAATGGACTGGTGAATCTCCCCCAAAATCTAATCAGATCTAAGTTATGCCAAGACGCGTATTTTAAACAAAAAATTATGTCAATACGCTTATCCGTTCGCGAGTTATCGCGAGACAAAAAAACGGGACGTACTTACGTACAAGATCACGGACACAAATTTTTTTATTGTTGATTTGGATTCCTTAGGGTCTGAAACGTCGACGTTTGATGAAAAACTATATGGTAATTTTTATGCCCGAAGTGACCAAATTCAATACTTCGTCCAGACTTAGTATGGGTCGAAGTAAAAAAAAAAATATATATATCACTGTCGGGATTCGAACCCGAGACCTTTCGTTCTTGACGCTGGAACTCTAACCACTCGGCTAGACATTCATTTTAGGAAGGATAACAAATGACACATATTTGAGTGAATCCATCATTGAAATTCGGCATTGATATATGTCATTTGTTATATGCTTCATTAAATGACTGTCTAGCCGGGTGGTTATATTTGCAACTTTAAGACCGAAAGGTCCCGGGATCGAATCCCGGCTGTGATATATTTTTTTTTTAATTGATAATTTTAACATATTATTTCAACATCTTTGGTCATCTCTCAATAATCTCGGTCCGTCCCATTAGCGAGATCTTTGCGAGATTTTTTTTTACTCGGGAACGCATGGAAAGAAGAACCTTTCCTTAAAACCAGATAAACCATCGAAATCCGACTGATTTCCATCCATCATTGGCCATAACTCCAGGACCGTCACAAAAATGATCAGTAGGTATCGTCTGAAAATTACTAGGAAAAACCATTGACAACAGGGAACAAATCGTATTTCACTATTATTTAGTTAATCCATTTTTTATAATATAAAATGTTTTTAATATGACCTCCTTTTATGGAGAAACTGTTAAAACATTCATGTTCTTCATATTTTCATTAGATGGTTAGTAACATGAATGCTAAGGTATGTTGATTTTTAAAATGCGCGATTTCTTTGAAAGTCTCTTCCAAACTACTGTAATTAGAGGTTGTAAAAAGTTATATATTATCCAAAATTTGATTTTCCATCATCAACACCTCATTACGGAATAATGTCAGACAAAAATATGATCATACAAATTCAAATACTTACCTATCAAGCTACCGTTGCTTTTCAAGTATATATTATGTGCTGATATTTGCATTTGAAAAAATTCACTACTCACTACTAGTAAATGTATACTTAAATCGCCCCCCCCCCAAGCAGCAAAATAGGTCGGAATTAGGTAAATTCGATTTGAGAATGCCCAAACGGCTGCGACTTATTTTACTTCCGATCGACTTTATTTGGAAGTAAGTGGGGACAAAAAGGACTCAATTGTTAAGTATGAAATAAGTAACGGAAGGCATTTTGACCTGTAAGTCACAGACCAATGGGGTCAAATAGACCAATAGTAAGTCGAATATTGGTAATATATTCGTAATTTCGACCTAATTACCCCCTATTAGTCGTTCTTGGATGTAATATATATAAAAACGATCCACGTAAACTCATTTGCATAGATGGTGACGATCTAATATAAATATAAATTTGTATACATATGTATATATAATGCGTATCATGTTCATAATGCCGTATGGGAAATGAAATGTATGTAAGTCCGAAAAAAATGGATATGCAGACATATACATATAACTAATTATTCCATCTAATACGTTCTTTTTGAAAAGTTAAATATTGCGAGAAATATGATGTAAATTTCACAACGAATAAAAATTTTCTGTCGAGATTTTAATTCTACATCATTAAAAATTAACGGGTTCAATGAAATATACACTTAACAATTATTATATTTATAAATTATTCGGTAAAAGAAATTTTTTTCATTGGATTCTTTCAAAAAATTATTTTTCAATAACTTGATGTCCAATATTTAAAAATCTTACTTATCTTGTTAATTAAAATCAATAAAAGGCAACAAAACAAATTATTTTTAATATACAAATTTGTAGGTTATAAATTGACTTTCTATGCCAGATGGATAATTTATGACTTATAGGTTTTTCCGACTTATTTGTCAGAAATACTTACAATTTTAACTTATACGTCGAATTTCTTCAAAGTGAAGTCCTAATGCCCAAATATTTTTCCTTCTTAGATAAATTTAAGTATTTGAGACACTTCGACTTCTAAGACTTAATGAGTGTCAAGTATTGATATTATAGTTAGGTAATTTCGACCAATGTATGTCGAAATTGACTTTAAAGTTAAAGACATATAGTCAACATATATATGTACATTGTACATCTACATGTAACTCTGTTCACTATTGCATTCGTCACGTCTCGTTTTTAGTTAAAAAATATTAATTTTTTCATACGTATACGTACATAACTACACACTCGAGACTGCAAAATGGATGGAAGCTATTTTAAAATTGTCACTATAATTAAAAAACATGGATCCCTTACAGTGTTGGAGTATTGCTATGTACCCCATTTTGGGGTGAGGAACCATATTTTAAATAACCGGAACGTAATTGTTTAACTTAATGTTGCTTCAAGTGTCCTTTAAAACGATTGGGAGACATATAAATGCAAAGTAAAAAAAGACTTCATAGAGCAGAACGCGTTCGTTGAAGTGTGTTTAAGGTATGATTTATCCGATTTACTATGAAGTCTAGTTTATTGGTCTTTTTGACCAAACATTCTACATATTTAACGTTATGGGCAATTTTTGTGGTTATTTCGACTTTGAAGTAATAACAAAAAACGTCATCATAGTCGCAGACGTAAAATATAGCATCATTCTAAGTTTTTGGTAATACTGACTTTTAAGTAAAAATTGGGGAAATTCACGAGGTCAAATCCTACCAAAAAACACGACCTATTTCCGCTTTCAAAGTCCGTTTGTTTATCAAGACAGGACAAAGAAATTTAGCAAGATTTGACTGCAAAAAATTCCTCAAGTACAATTTTATTATGATGTAATTTTTAGGTCGTAGTTTGATAATATTATCCCAAGACAAGACTTTAAATTCATTTTTACTCATAAGGTATATTTTAAGGTCGAAATTTGGTTATTTTTAACAGAAATAAGACAATTTGCCCTACCGCTGGTCAAAATTTCTTTCTTTGATGCTTGAGACGCAACTAAAAGAATTTGTTTTTAATAAATGATTCGTTTTTTAGTAAATCATACCGAAATGAACCCAGCACATCAATTTCACATACAATACATTATCGTAATATAACTCCGTACGAAACATTTCTATTCGAGAGATGTACAAACTTAATTATTGTACCATATTTCCCAAGTTTTAGGGGAATTGAATTCGTTCGCAGAAAGAACTGAAAGCCTTCACTTCAACTGCTTTTATTCGTGTACATATGCGTGATATCGTCTAGCAATCCACAAAAAAACAAAGGTCAAAGAAAAATTTTCCGAAACTTTCTGCTTCAAATCTTTTCTACCAAGGGTCGTTCGTAACAAAATGAAAGAATGTGTCAACTCCCCCGCCAAGTTTTTCTCCCTCTCACCCTCATACACAGGCAATCATACACATACAAGTGATGTTACTATATCTCACCGTACTTTGAAACGTAGAAAAACAGAGTAGATGACGAACGTATAAATCTGCATAATGCGCGGATAGTTTAACGATTTCCGCTCCGTAAAACTCACCTGAAAGACCTAAAAATGTCGGTCAGGCTGATATCCTTCCTTCTATAAAAAAAGACAAATAATTATTTTTTGCTAAAAATAATCCATTTCAGTTTCATACAGGAATGTCCCAAATCGGGGAATTTCGTGAAAACCGCATTCTCCGTCTTTGTCTCGCGTAAACAATTCGCCGCATCGGCGGGATTTCTTCCATGCTTTTTCAGCTGGCGTAAGTCGATGAAACGACTTGGGTTCCCCCTGAAGAACTGTATATGAAAGTGAACCGAACAGAGCGAGGCAGTCTCTGCTCCAGTTACAGATGCTGCGCTAGAAGGGAAAGAAAAATATAAAATAAGAGAAAATTCAAAGTCGGAGAGCCGTCGTCCTGAATTATTGTGCAAGCACCCGCCGGGCCAACGGAAACTTTGTTGTAAGCTCTGCATGCGTATACCACCCCTACACATACACCCACGTAGATACGTGTAGGTGTGTAGGTATCTAAAGTGCTACATATCGCTCGTTTCGCGCGTATCACGTCAGCTCATCCGATTCGTTTCCACGCCGGTGCCTCTGAAGCTGGTGTCGCCTGCGGAAATTCGAAGTTACCGTCAATCGATGGAGAAAACTGAGTGGAAATCCCGCAACAGTGCGCCGCAAGTCACTGACGTTACAAGTTACGTGTGAAAGAACAAAGCTTTTCCGAGGTGACGAAAAAAATCGAGGATGCTGTATGCAACATTAAACGCTTTTATGTAGAAAAATAGGAAGAGCCAGGTAAATAAGAAATAATTTTTACTTATTAAATCATTCTTTAATTACCAAAACAGGAAAAGGTTAATCCTGAATTATTTTTATTCATTTAAAAAATTGAAAAAAAATGATCTTTCTTTGTGTAAATATGAAAGGTAAGGTTAAAATAGTTGTAAACTAATATACCAAGCAGTAAGAGAAGTCGTTTCGGCCAAGACATGTCAGAATGCCCTAATTAAGTAAAATTTACCACTTTTCGATTTAAAAAATGTCCTATAAGACAGATTCACACTTGGACACAAGTCTGAAATTCATTAAATATAATCTAAAAAAATGTCTTTTAAGTCGTACATTAGTCGTATATTATATTAAAATTACCAAATCAATAACCAAAATTCAACGTCGAAGAAACTTATAGGTCGATATCGGATCCACTTTTAAGTGAATATAACCATGCACTAAAACCTCATTTCGACCATCAGGGCAAAAAGTCTTAAATGGTGAGTATATTGTTATGAAAGTCTTTATTTCGACCATCAGATTAAAATTGAGACCGTATGGCATACTGAAGGTCCAAGGTGAAAGTCAAATTTAATATATAATATACACATCAAGTATTTTACTTTCTTAATTTCTTTGTGTATTTTAGCAATAGGCATATAGTTCTAAATATTATCGCTAGGGGGATGCAGAATCTGATAGTGGTCGAGTTATTAATTTTTCATATATGCAGTCTGAAGAGATTAAAAGTTCTGTTTGCGATAATAATACACAAACAGGTTATTAAGACACACTTTTTTCATATTTAGTGGTTAACATCAACAACCCACTATTCTAATTAAGCTTTATATTGTTATTTTTTGTAGTACAAGAACCGTAATACCAAGAATCTGATTTTTTACAAATTTTGAAGTCAAATTTACCATGGAAATTTCAAATTTACGTTATGTCAAAGTTGATTCACATTATGGAAATTAATTAGAGGAAGAAAATTTAATCAATGAAAAGGTATTCCTCGTCACCGACCTTTGTTTTATTTTCTCATTCTTTAAAAACGGCAGCGATCTTCAACTGGGGATACACTTTGCCTTGATTTGCACATTACTATTTACTTTCATAGGGTATGAACAATTACGCCATATTGGTATTTATCGATTACATAAATAAGGGAATCTATAATAAACATAAAAATAGCACATTTCTTTCCAGTTGACATTTAAAGTACACAACTCTGAAATCAAAATTACCTAATTTGATGTACTGGTCGCATATTTTACTGTTAGTTCGAAAGTCACAAGCATGCATCAGATATTCGTAAATACCATAACCTAACAAATTCACTATTTACTAATTAATTTAATACTAATGTTCACAAATTTAAAGAAGCCTTGATTTACATTACTTTTAGAACATGAATAGTATAAATATTACTCCAAAGCGATCAACTCGTAAAATAAAATCGACAATTTTTTCACGATAAATGCATTGTTTTTTTAATTTACTTATTTTGGCGACGAGTTAATTTTTAACAATGTAGCATCACATTTTGTCGCACGTAAATTTAACGTTACATTATACGAAATTATACTTCACAAAACTAACATCATCAGTACATTTTTTTAATTTGGCTTTTTCTTTAATTATCGCTTAGAATATTGCGGCACTACGGTGATATGTAAAAAAATTGTCAGGACTAGGTCGAAAAGAGAGAAAAATTACCTAAATATTATTTTTCACCTACTAAAGGTCCATTTTACCCATTCGGATTGCGATCTAATGGGAAAAATCCATTATATTACCAAATTTCGACAATCAAATTATTTCCACTTTTATCATGATTTACCGTAATTTGACTACTATTTTAGGTAAATAATTCATGGTCGAGAAAATTGATCGCCCTGATGGAAGGTTGAAAAAAGGTAATTTCGCACTATTTTGCTGCATGGAGTTAGTCAATGTACTCGCTATAACCAAAAAACATTATGGAATATTTTTTGCAAAAATGAATGGTCTGTAACTAAAATCAGTTACTCGACAAAACTATTACCTTCATCCTTCATAAAGATATATTTATTAGTCATTCTATATTTAAGTAATTCGTGAAAAGGTAAGGCAATATATTTCAATTTGAATTTTATATTAAATGAGCAATGTATAGATAAACGAAGCTTGCAATATTGATGAGATTAAAGATCTTTGCGAATTAGGATGAAAACTCAATTCCGCAACCGCTGCTAACTTTCAATTTTGGTAATTAAATATGATAACTTTTATTAATGATTCTATGAATATTTTTTATTTAAATTAAATATTGGAAATACTGCTAACTGTTTGTTTATAAAATGAATTTTTTTAAATACTAGTATCATGTTATTTTAGAACTGCAGAGCAGAATAAAAACTGGACTCGTATCCATGAGGATACAATTGTGTACAAAATAATGTTCATAAAGATTGTAACAACATATTTTACAACATTATTTAGATCCTCCTCTTATCATAAAATCAGTAATATTAGTGGTTTTAATTTATTTCTTTGAATTAAACCTTAATTTTGAATTTGTTCTTTGTGAGATAATGTAGCTATGGAAACAACAGGATGATTAGAACGGTTTTACGGTATTCTTTTTAACATCTAGATATTAAAATTATTTTAAAATAAGAGCAAGTTTTGTACCACTTAAGAGAATAATATTAAAAAATTCCTTAATGAGTCAACTATCGAAATGTGAGTGTATTAAAAATAAAAGTTTTTTTTTCTTACCGGAGCTGATTACATTTCTTCTTATTGTATACTTTAAAAAAAATATTGAGATCAGGCAAATTATTGAAAATATTTATTTAAACAAGACATATTCGGTTCACATGTTTAATGCCGAAATAAGATTCCCAAGAAATAAATGGACTTTATTTAAAAAATTCTCGGTATTATATTATAACTTTTCTTTAATCTCCTGTACAATTTCTTAAAGTGATGGAAAATTGATTTGTTTAGAGAATCCAACGTTTTTCTTTATTTTATAATAACCGAATCATACAGGTAATTTTACTGAGTGAAACATGTACCCCAGCAAGAAAATAAGGCGAAATGACTTTCTTTAGACCAGCAAATAGGTCGAAAAATATTCTCGGCCACTTTTTATTTACCAGTAAATTAAGTCTGACGACAAAAAGTGGAGAGTAATGTTGATGGAAATTTATGGTCGAAATAAGGAAACAGAGTGCATTTTCATCCCTAAGTCATAGTTCGAATTTCCTACAATGGACCTGTAGAAGAACGAACATTTTGATAATATTCATCCATTTTAAAGTTATGCACCAGGTGAAATTCGTCTCTTGTAATTTTCGAAATTTTGGTAGCAAGCCTTACTTATCTATAAGCCTACACCTACAATGTGAACAGAGACAACAGGGATTGAAATATTACAATACATATGAGTGAAGTGATATGCACACGAGGGAAACTTTGTTGTTACTTAGCAATTTTTCGCTCACTGTTTTGAAAGTGCAAAGTACATTGCACAAATCCATTGTTGTACGGCATACCGTACAACAAGATGCTGTCTACAATTTACATAAATTGCGAGGAAATATTAAACATACATATATTCTAATCCAGCTGTACCATGTTTTCTGAATCGATTTAAGAAATCAGAAATAATTGTATTCTTTGCGACACTTTTAAGTCTTGTGGTTTGAATCTGACATCAACTTTTATTCTATTTTCTTTTTTATTCTCAAAATCATCTTTTTCAAATTCCGCCCTTGCGTCAAGAGAAAATGGTCTCTTACTCATTGAGATGATTCAATATCAACATCGATCGATATCTTGAAGAACTAACCTCATTGTGGCAGTTGGAGTTGGTTGTTTCAGAATTTGCTTGATTTTCATTTTTTCTTTCTCATGTGTAAAATCTACTCGTCAACCGATATTCTTTCTATTTCGTTTTTTTCCATATTTGTATTATAGATTTATATAAAATAAAGTACTAGTGAATGTGATTACATTCACATCCCCAGGTAATTAGATCCAAGATCAAGAAAATAGCTTCGAGTAGGATTACACGATTGTGTGTTATTTTAAATGAAAACGTGCTTTTGATCATTTTTATTAAACTACGAACATTTTTTCAATTTGCGAACCAAAAAATTTAAAGATAGCTTTCGCTATTTTGGTGTTATTTTTAATCATTTGTTTTTTAAATTGAATTATCAGATCCCATAAATAGCAAAAAATTATATCTAAAAGGTTTTTTCAAAAAAGAAAATTCTGTCGGTGTTATAAACATTCGATTTTTTAAGGTTTGTGAATCAGTTCTCATCATGGTTGAGTAAAAATTGCACCAGTTTGGAATTATAAATAACTTCGAAAGCATGGTTGAAATTAAGTCATCCATTGCGGTCACATTTCCTTAAAACTGATCTTTAATATTAGTATTTAAAATTTGTCAACTTGGAGACATATTTTCGATAAAAATGTAGAACCTTTAGACACAATGTTGAACTGTTCGGTCGAAAATTAGACAGTAACTAGTTACATTTTAATAAATTAGAAATTGCGCGAGTTTTTAACCTACAATTTATTTCCTTTCCATGAGTAAAAAGATAGCATTTATCCCGATGTTTCGGATCTATATACAGTCCCTCTTCAGGGAGAATTGACTTGCTCAATTAAATTTTGCGAAGTGATGATGTTCATATTCGGGCACAATTTATATTAATAAGAAATATTAATAGGTCTACATAAACTGAATTAAAATTTTAGCAACCATTAATGTTGTTTAATACATTTTTTTAAAGCTTAATATGCTGAATTTGCGGAATTCTTCTGTTGGACAATTTTACTTCGGTGACAAGAATTTTCTCATCATTCCAGTTAAAATCATGATCGGTATTTAAACGATGTTCTGTAATTACCGAATTCCTTTCTGAAGATCTGCGGATATTAGCCTCGAGTTTGTTAATTCTTGTTTTAATGCTTCGTTTAGTCTCACCTAAATTAGTGGCATCAGTTGCGTTAGTGTGGAAATAATTGTAATGTTCCAACGTCTTAATTTAAGTTATAAAGACCGTTACAGGCGATTATTATATGCTACGTTCAAATAAAAATTGTCATTGTCAGTATTTGGCTTTTTAGATTGGGAATTATTAATAGATAACTGAATAGGTTTGTTTACGTGTTAGCTATATTAATTTAAGGACAATAATTTTCAAGTTTTGTTTATTGTTATTTGGGAATTGTGATTCAACATTTTTAAAAGCTCTATCGACCAAATTATCGATAATCGCTATTTATTTGTGAAAAGGGATAGTGCGAGTTGTAATTTAAGAATTTTCCAGAATAGGTTGGTTTACAAAACCTATCAAACTCTAAAATTTCTGTATTTACATTTTTATTAGCAACATTTCTGCTAAATGTTTTAAAAATTTAGTTTCAAGATCATCCATAACAAGATTAGCAACTATGGATGATGACGGGGGACCAATCGGTGAGCCGTAGTTTTGTTTATAATATTGGCCGCTGAATCGAAACTACCTGTGTCATATGGAAATTCAATGATATTTAAAATGTCATCTATCAAAATTAAAGAACATCTTCTGATACAATTATATCTCTTATTGATGCTATTTTTTAAAGTTCTAATGCAATATTTGTAAATTAAGAGGTCACATCAAACCGGATTTCATTTGATTTTCAAAAATCCGTCTGCCATGTTGGATCCACCATTTTGAAATTTTAAAATTTGACTTCAGATTCGTACTCAACGACCTCAGAAATAGCTACCAAGTGTGATGAAAATTCACAATTTTGTAAAGAATTCAGTTACTACGTTATGTTTGTGTAAGAGAAAAAATTCTTCTGACCCCCATTCTAGGTCCGCCATCTTGAAATTTTAAAAAGTATGTATCGAGAATTCAAAGCTTAGACCTTGTGGACGCGATATTTTAGGCTTTTAGGCATGTATCGATAGTCGTTCCTATCGGAAAAAAAGTATTTTTACAAAAAAAAAGTTTTAAAACCTTATTTTTTCCAAAAAAATGGCTGTATCTTTTCGGATTTTCATTTTTTAGCAATTTTGACTTCAGGATCTAAAAGAGTGAGCTGGATACCATAAGAAATAGTTCTACCAAATTTTTTAGCTAACCTAATCATAAAGAAATACTGGGTTGAAAATTATTTTGGAAATGTGTTTCTCCCGTCCTTAAAGGGTTAATGAACGAAGGTGACAGCTGTTTTTGATGTCAGATACAGTTTTTTTTTCATGAATGCCTTCAAAAACTCAAAGAACTTAGCTACTGGGTAGGTTGGAGTGCCGAATAAAGATATAGTCGGTCTTAATGTTATATCTTTTTTATAGATTTTGGGCAAATCATAATCCCGAGGTAAATCTTTAACTGTCTGAGTTAAATCGTTGTTATGTAAATGTTTTAGCAATCATTCATTATCATTTAAGGGAAGTGTCAAGACAGAATTTAGGCCCTTGCTATTTAAACGTCACATATTTGTAACTATTGTCATTTGGTATTATTTTCTTCCAAAAATAAATAGTATTAAGAAAAACAAAAATGTTCAATTTTTCATGATTTGGAATTTCTATTTTTTGAAATATGTGAGATAATAACAAATCCATGCGAGAGATTGTTTAAAATGGAAAGAAATACAAGTACAAATTTTTTTGGTGGAAAATTTTTAAAATTGCGGGAGTAGTTCAATTTCCAATATTTTATTTTCGATTTTATTAAGTACACCATGCAAATTTATAGCGCCCATAAAATGTAATATGCTATTTTTCTCACTTTTCGCACCGAATTGCAAAATAGTTTATTTTCGTAACAAGTGTGTAAAATCAACTTTTACTCCCGCAGGCAATCCCTTGCACGAGGGACGGCGAAGCGTCGGAAAAAAGTCCAAAATGTGTAAAGTAGCATTTTACGCACTGAATTACATAACAGTAGTTTTCGATACAAGTACGTAAAAGTTTTTTCTATACGAATGTGAGGATTACGGGCCGAGCGGAGAGCTAGGTTCGCATTCACGTTAGTACAAAAAACATTTTCGCACATGCGTCGAACAATATTTTATGTTGCGAGTGTGTGTAAAATGTGCCAGATAAAAATTAAAAATGTGTAAAATAGCATTTAATACACGCTGTAACATGAAAATCAATAATAGAGCCAGTTTCGAAATCGATACCATTTACGTAATTGTTAGCCCAAGATAGTTAACTTAAACCGTATTGACTTACAATAAAGTTCTGAAGATTCGAAATATTACTTATATTAGATAACCATACGAAAATGTGTTGAAAAATATAGTATATTACATTTTATCGGTACCAGAAAGTCGCATGGCGTAGTAAAAAAATCAAAAATAAAATATTGAAAATTGAACTACTCCTGCATTTTTAAATATTTTCCACCAAAAAAATTTGTACGTGTATTTCTTTATATTTTAAACAATCTCTCGCGTGGATTTATTATTATGTCGTATATTTCAAAAAATAAAAATTCCAAATCATGAAAAAATGAAAATCATGAAAATTTTTTTTTACTACATACCATTTATTTTTTGGAAGAAAATAATGCCAAATGACAATATTTACAAATATGTGACGTTTAAATGTCAAGGGCCTAAATTCTGGCTTGCTACTCCCCTTAAATATTTTAAAATTTCATGGCACTAATATTGCAAAAGATTTAAAGGATTTCTATGGTCAGGAATGTAAGTATTTTCATCAGAAAATAGGGCTTCCATTTGTGGTTTGTAAACATTTCGATTCATCGCTATCGTCATATTCCCTTTATCCGCCTTCGTAAACATCATATCAGAATTATTACGTAAAAAATATTTTGTTTCTTTAATGTTATTACCAATAATTTTATCTTTAATAGATACTTTCTTTCTACTCTTTTCGTCCGATCAAAAGTTTTAGTTAACCTTTAAAAACAGCGTTTTATAATAAACTGCAATCATGAATGCGTTGAAACGTAAATATGAAAATTGCGGGTTGAATCCGTATGAAAGTTTAATCAGGCTCAGAAGCTCAATGATTTTCGAATTGAAATTTGAACATTTTCGAAAAAAACTTCGACAAAATATCTGATATTAAACCGTGGAATTAGCCTATTGTCAAACATGACAGAGGATTCATCCCTTTTATTGATAAAAAAGCCGGAGATTTTGTCAAAGTCCTTGTGGAGACAAAAAGTATGCTAAAATTTTGTGATGTCATGTTTTCCATGTGAAAAACAAACCCGAAAAGTGTATTTTGAATTTTTAGTAATGCAACATAACTAAATTACATTTTATCCAAAGAAAAGTAGAAAGAAATTAAAGATTTGATTAATTATCCATCAGCAAAGACCAAATCATTCGCAATACTGTCGCCAAAAGCACCACTGGGAACTTTCGCACATGTACTGGAGAGAAAATTTAACTTTCAAACAATTGATAGCACGAATTGCGAAATTGTGTATGTTAAATTCTAAATCTGAATTAGTGAAAAGTCGGTTACTATTTGAAATTAGTAACAAAATTTACTTAATATTGGTCAATTTCTACTAATGGAATGAGTTACATAATATGATTAACTCATTCAATTAGTTAAAATTGACTAATAACACAGGTCAACATGTTTTGTTGTTGGGATGCTGTGGGTCATTTCCGACGTAATTTTGGTCGTAGAATCAGAATCCGAAGTCAGAAGTGGCCCATCACATCAGGATTTTGAGATATTTAAGGTTATTTACTCGAAAAACGCGTTTTTTTCCTATTTTTCCTGTCCTGTACAGAAGACACAACATTTTTAGGAATTTTTCCTTTCATTGGATCATGTGGTACTACTCTTTTTCTTTAACATGGGATGCGCAGAATTCCATTACGACTTCTCTTCACCAAGATATGCCAATTTGAAATTACGATATACATGTAAACAAATTTACCTCGAAATGCTTTCGGAGAACAAGCTCAAGGTCAAATTCAATGTCATGAAACCTATATAAATATAAGCAACTATATAAAATATGGATACTAATAACTACAATCACGTTTCAGTATTGTGACTGTTTTTTTGATAACGTTAATGGAATAGACCTCGTAATTTCAAAATGGCCGTAACTTTGTGAGAAATGCCAGGTGATCGAATAAAACCTCATTTTGAAGGATAAAGGTAGTACTAAACGATGCAAATAGTACAGAATGCAAAAAAAATTGTTGCGTCTTTTACGTAACCTCAAAACGCTGACGTGATGGACCAATTCTGACTTCGAGTTTGGATTCTACGTATACAATTACGTCGGAAATAACCCATAGCTCCCCAACAACAACAAAGATCCTCTTTTTTGTAGACCTGTGTAATTAGTAAATTTTGTAACTAATTTCAAATAGTAACCCATTTTTCACTAATTCAAATTTAGAGAGAAGTTTAAAGGCGAAAGGTAGATTCAATTACTGGAAATGCTCTTATATTCAAGGGTTGCTTTGACCTCTTATCAATATGTCGTTTTTGTTATATTTACTTTCATGAATTATAAAAACAGTTATTCTGAAGATATCAAACGAACTAAGTCTACGTAAAAAAATGACTTTAATAAACTATCAGTGTCAGGCGAAATTAATTAAGCAGTGTCCCATACCGAATTCCCACATTTTGCTGTTCATCGTTGAAAAACATAATTAAAATATTGTCACGTACATAATATCTTTCCTTGGCAGATGATAGAAGAGAATGCCAAATAGTTTGGAAAGTTTGTTCGAGAGAAAGAATGTCTATAAGTAGGCCATTTGTTCGTAAATTATTGGATCGATCAAGTGCGTATCGAATATGGGCCACGCGGCTTTTGTGAGGAAACTCGAAGGTCATTTGAAACCTGTGTTATTCACCTCTAGTCAGAGTTCCACTTTATCCCGTAAGAAAGCCCAGCCCAGGTCTGACATACGCGGGTGCATAGTGTGCAAACGTCGAATATCAACAGCCTTGCCACACATAGCCTTCGTGTTGCACCGGTACACATATACGTATTGGTCCACACCAACAAAGAACAACGATACCCACACATCCCTGCATATTGGGTCACATGGCAGAGTGCGCGTGGTGTGGCAAAAGTGGGGTTTGCACAACCGCCCGCGGGACTTCCGCTCAAATGTGAAAACGAAGGCGCGAGAAGAAGAAGCCAGAGGAGGAAGAAGCTTCAGAGGGGAAGCTGGAGAGGATGGATGGTGGAGGGACCGTGTGAATGGTTCGCGGGTTCAGGGCGGGTATTGTAGCCGACGACGTTGACGACGACGCGCCCTTATTCAGTTCAGTTCCAGCCAGTCGATACAAAGTCCATCGCACAATCGGGTTCCCCCTGGCTTTCCAAATATCCAGATTAGCCTTCTCCTGGTTAAAAACTTTCTAACCCACCCCCTTTATACGCATCTCCCCTTTCCCTCCATCGTCTTCCTGTCCATCCCTGCTTCAGGAGTTATCCGATACTCCAGCTTTACTTACCTTCGATCCTTCTCCTCCACACCCCGCAAACCCCCAGTTACCCACACGGATCCATTTACCGCTGTCGCTCCTTTGCTTATATACCCCAATCGCGTTTACCACCCTTCCACCCTCCCGGTGGCGGATTTTATATCCATGTGCAAACTTTTGCTTCAGTGCCATCCACTTTATTCGCCGCGTGTAGAGATTTTCGACCACACTTTTCTCCTCTATTACCCCGTTATTTGCGATATAAACTTTAAATGTCGCCTTTCTTTCGCCGTCACCAAAATCTGAGCGTCACCTCCCGTTTTTCATCAACAAAGCGGATTTACGCGAAGCTTTATTTACAAGTGGGCGTTGGAATTCCAGCTGCGCGAAGGTGAGTTTACGAATTCATAACTCCAAAGAGCGAATAAACAAAAACTTTATGTCTCCGCGACACACAACTCTCCATACCAGAATAGACAAAATACTTATTACATTAAACTTGACACGAGGTCGTAAAATCTGGCGACTACTACAATGGTCTAATACGAGAAAATTAAATTTGTCTGTGACAATCGTATTAACCGCAGCTCCTATTCCAAAATCCTAATAGATTAATCGTTATTGCGCTTTACGGTGTTACGATCTTTACTCGAGATTCCCAGCTTTATGTAGTATAAACCGCAGCACACTGGAGCCAGTATCCATTAATTACGGTTTCAGCGAACGGGAAATGCTGCCGAATATTTCCTCCAACCCGTACTTGCACCTACACATTGTTTTATGTCGATATCGAAATGCGGAAGTATTTCATCACGGAAATACACATACGGCATTATTCTCCTGTTCTTGCTTCAACATCAGTCATCTTACGGTTCGGTTTTCTTGTTCCACAATCGATCAAGCGAAGCGACCACTCACTAACGACAAAAACTCGTCTTACCATCGTCAATCATCGTGTGTTCCGGAAAGACTAAACCCTAGATCGTTAAGCAGTTCCTGGTCTGCTCTTGGTTAGTCGTGAAAAATCATCTCGTCGGGATGAATTCTGCTCGGGATTTCCGGTGGATTGAAAATGATCGATCGTAAGATTGCAAACGGTTTTGTAATTTCATCATTCAATGCTATCATTTGAATACGATGTTTGAAAATAATAACTCACCGAAAGCAACGGTGTTGCATATTGTTTTTCTGAACTTAACCCTATTATTTTAATGCGTTGCATATTATGACGTAATACGTTCGGACGATGAAATATTATAAGCCAGTTAAGGCAAAATTGCGCTTTCAGTATAACCTTCAACCGCTAATAACTTTCTCGAACTTCGGTAGGAAAGTTTGAGCTATTTACGTACGTGCGGCATATCCGCAAGCCCGATCCGCAGAATCTTTGAATTGTGGTCCTATCGAGAGAACGTTATTTACCGTTAGTATCGAGTAACAGATGATCCCTTTTGCAAAATAATGACTTAAGTTATTTCTGAAAATCGGTTTCCTATCCTGTTACTAATTATCTCAATAATTAATCAGTGGGTTTATTAGCAAATGGGACGTTTAATAGTGTTAATCAATAAAATTATTAATTGAATCCACACAATGAAAGACATAATTGACTTGTGTTATAATTTAAGATCATTGCTTATATTTGTTAGAACGCTTATTATGTATTTTTAGCAGATATTAATGGACGTCAAACCAAATAGTTTTTCTTATGACATGACGAACAAAACGAGGAGGGTCCCTATAATGGAAATACCTGTGTAACGTCATCATTCGACTATATCATGAATCAACGACATTTACCTTTGTCCCTACATTCCTTACAACAAAATTAAATACATCTATTTGACGTGGATATTAATAGAAATTAATATGAATATTCTAATTATTAAACTGAATGTAATGCTAGACTAATTGATGCCTCTTTCTTATCTCTGAATTTTTGAGGCTAATAAGCTCTAAATTATGGAATTTTAACTAGGTACGATGTAGTCGACAGGGTACAAAATAAAGTATATTTTTTGCTTTATGCCGTTAGTAAACATGTATAGTTTAGAAAGGTTATATTATAAGCATAAAATTTAAGTAAAAATCTGAATATATTTAATTAGAACACTATAAAAATTGAGAATTAATAACAAAGATAATTATATGAATCTATAGTTTTTTCATGCTTAATAAAAATTCATACATACAAATTATTATTACAACATTTATTCCGTGAGTCAATTAGGGAAAAATTTTGAAGTATTCAAAGTATCCCCATGACATAAAACTCTATTTAAATAGTTCAAAAGTGGCGCCACAAGAAGGTAAATACTGTTCTTGTTAGAGTACGCTAAAGGGCAGTTTTTTAATTTTCATATTTAAAACATACTCTCGCAATAAATCAAATATTTTTGAACTAAGAGTGTAAAATAAACTTTTAACAATATTATTTTTCGCTCAATTGGGGTGTAAAATCAGCATTTATGCCTCGGAATTTGAAGTCAAAATATTCGGGAATTTTTGTTTTACTCACGTAATTTTCACTGGCATAAAATGGCAATTTATGTTTGAAATCGGGGCGCGAAATTTGATTTTGCGCCCGTTCGGGCCAATAATGGTTTGCAGCAGATATTAAATCCTCACATTCGCTTTAACGCAACTGTACGTAAGTACGTAATGTGAACAAATGGGTGTGTAAAGTATACGTATCCAGTATAACATAGTATTCGGCCCCCGCGCTGGTGTGTAAAGTTCGTGCCCGAAAATTCATTCCAGTTTTTCATTCGAGCACAGAAAAATTGTAAGTAGATTCTAACAAACCCAGGATGTAGTATTTACTTCACGGGCTATACAATCTTAAAATAGTGATTAAAAGCTCTTTTTTTAATGTTTATGCTTCTGTTTAAAAACTAGTGCAAATTACATAAAAAAATTAACTTTAAATACACCATATCCTACAAAAAAAAGTATTCTACAGAAAATTCTGAAGTGTAAAGGTAATGATCTAGCCAAGGCGGACAACCATTTTCTGAATAAATTTATGTCAGTAACGTTCTCATTTTTGTTATAAAATTAGTCACTTTAAACAACAAAATTCTGTCGGGCATTTTTTTTGTGGTTTAAAATTTAAAAAACGTTATTTTACAGTTTTGGTCGGCATCGATTTAAAAAAA
This sequence comes from Trichopria drosophilae, assembly GCA_030407085.1. Lineage (NCBI taxonomy): Eukaryota > Metazoa > Arthropoda > Insecta > Hymenoptera > Diapriidae > Trichopria > Trichopria drosophilae. The sequence continues at coordinate 186,769,153 of CM059583.1, read as the reverse complement.
CTTCAAGTATCGGAAATACTTTGTAATAAAAATGACAACATTTTCATGAAGATATCTGACAATTTGAGCAATATAAAAATGCTGTCTGATAATAATTCAAATTAAACTATTTCTGTGCGTTTTATGTCGCGCTATTAGGTTTCACCGACTACATATATTTTTATATTTATTGAATAGATGCACCCTTAAAAGTACGTACAAAAATTGTCTGCTGAGTAAAAATTAGTCATCAAAAAGTCTGCCAGCTCCTGGACTGAAGTTGCTGATAATTCACAAAAACCTTGAAATGGCTATAACCTTTAAATTTATAGGTTTTAAAGAAAAAATTGTACAGTAGCCCCCCCCCCCCTCTCAATATTTACATCCCCAATATTTGCCATTAGGTCCAACAAAATATTTGCCTTACCCCTCGATTGCTATTCCCCACAATTTCTCACGGAGAGGTAATTCTGTGGCGACATCATGCATGCGCGATGTGAAAGATTAAACCATGGTTAAACTGATTTCTTCCGGTCGACGCATGCGCGTTCTATAACTGCATGTCGGCGGAGTGGGGGAAAAATTTTGTCTTCTCACAATGCAAATATTGGAAGGGTTAGAATAGGACAGAGAAGACGGACGAGGCAAATATTGGGGGGAACCATTGTATACATGATTTTCTTCTTAAAATTGCTTAGATTAGTAGATAAACTTATATTAATTTCTTCGAATATGAATCGTTAATTACAAATTTCAATAAATAAAAGCTCCAATTGAAATTGGAAATTTTATTTATTGAAATTCGTAGATATACGTTTGTCTGAAAAAATAACGGTTTTTAATTTGTTTACAAAATATGGCTTATAACAAACAATCTACCGCACTTTTTACGAATTTTTTTCTCCGGATTCGGATTCTTTTTGGAAGTGACTTATGGCATTTCATTCGAATTTTTTGTGCAAAATCGAAACAAAAATCGGCCCATTTTCTTGACCCCACAAAATGTTCGTAATATCTGGAACATTTTCTCAATTTTTCGAAAAATTCTCGGTTGGCAAATTTAGTCTGCAAAATTTGACCACTCATAACTCGCAAAAATCTATCTAAAAATAATTGGTAGCCAAATCGGTAATGATGGGGTTTTTGTCATGTCGTTCAAATTTTCTGTATGATTGCAGTTGAAAAAAATTAAATAACGTTTTTTTTTGTTACCACCACTGAAATACATCCAAACCAGACACACTTTATAGAGCTAGACTGGAAGTATCACTAAATCGTTTTGTCTAAATACGCATGTTTATTGCATAACACCGAGTCTGTGTTTATATGCAAAACGTGCCGATTCGGCACTAGCTCATGTTTACCACAAACATGTCTGCTTTGGATTTCTATCAGAGTTATATAGGTACTACAGACAGTATATTTGCCTACATTTCTTACATATTAACGACATTGACGTATCGTACAAATGAATTATTCATAAGATACTCATAAGGAACTCCTGTTTTTTACAACTAGTACAGATTTTTAAATTAAAAAATTTTTGTAATCCTTGAATTTTTTGTATACATATTATTACAAAATGTTAAGAAATGATACATCATTAATTCTGAGAAATGCTTATTTTGAGGCAATTAACTAGTCAAATCCCAAGGAATTCTGGAAAGGTGTCAAATTGTTGTGCTTATCGGAAAACAAAATTGTTAATAAATTTCCACAGGGTCTTTGTGATCTCAATTTTATTACCGATTATTTTGCTAAATGTCCAACCATTCAAACAATCATAAATACGGTTAATTATTATCTACATCGTTATAGCTTAAAATTCATGAAAATGTCCGCTTTATCTTCTGGGAGGTTAATTTGTTTGATTTGGAAAGAGTAATCTCAGAATTGCCAGGCACAAATAATATTTCTGGACGGAAGTTTTTACGCGTGTACAAATTTTGTTTACCACCAAAAAAGTATGCAGAACGTCAATATAATTATTAAAACTGGAACATTCCCAATTGCCTGGAAACATGCGATCATCCCTACCTAAAGTTTTTTCCTCCCATATTTGTTTTATTTATTGGCATCAGGTACACTGAGAAAATTTTCAATGGAAAAATTCCTTTACTCTGTGGTTTCAGCAGACTGAAACTGATGAAATTTTTTACATTTTCCTGATTTAATAAGAATAGCTGCAGCCAAATTTCCTCGCCAGTTTGACGCTAGATAGTTGCAAATTTTTTCAAGGAAAATTGTTGAAAAAGTTGGTAGGAGCAGCTTGCGACTATAATTGTTTACATTTGCAAAAAAAAGTATTTTATGTTATTAACAGTGTTTGTATAGAATGAGTAATTAAAGAAGTAACATAATTTGCTTAATTCATTAAAGTTTTGGTAATTTTGTTTCTGTCGCTAAAAAACAAAGTAGTTTTTTTGGTCTGATAATATTCCTTGTATTATTATATTATTGTATTATAAACCAAAACTGTTTGCGGATTGGACTAATACTAAATGTTCATTTAAATTTTTTACGTTACGTTAAAAAATAGAATTGGAATTTATTGAATATATTATGTACTTTTTAGAACTTTTGTATTAGAGCCCAAATTTTTGAAAAATCAAGTAAACAGTTTAGATTTATTTTTTATCACGCATATACTACCTTATCAACTCAGCACATTAGAACACCTTATGTCAATAAATACAACAAAAATGGATTTTTCCTAAGAAAAACTTATCATCATCTAGCTAAATATTCATTATTACTAAAACACTGCTATTCCAGAACAGTTCCTTTTTTATACTGGTTCTTAGTTGCAGATAAATAAACTGTATAGTTTACAAGTATCGAATAACTTTGCCACGAGCAGAGCAGTAACATGAAATGTCAGAATTTTGACATGTTAATTAAATGGGAAAAAATTAATTAGCGATCAGCTTCGCCAAAAACAATCGCACGGAGCTCACTTTTATAGATACGAATCTTTACCTCATCACAGAGAGAGAAAAAACGGTGAATGGAACTATAAAAAAAGGTAGAAATTGTTGTAACATATTATATTACTATGTTAATAGTAGAATTAACAACATGAAATCATTTATCTTATTAAAAGTTATCGTTGATACTTCGATACTTTCACAAGTCAGAATATTGTAAAATATACAATAAATATTTTTACTATGACAATTTTCATTAAGAGATTATTTCCATTTTATCAATGTTATTATTTCTACTTTACTATTGAGGAATATTCGAAGTACCTATTGAGGTTATGATTACGGTAGCTTTAAGGTTATGTACTCTACTGCACATTTAACGATCCAGAAATAGTAAATAAAACAATGTCATGTTCTTGTATACTACCCAAAAAGTTTATTGAACTATTTTTTGCAATACCGTTTAACTACAGTAAAATGGTTCCATTAACTATATTTCTTTTTTCTGCGTACCTTTTTACAAATGCGAGATGAAATTAAAAAATTAGCCCAAAAAATGAAGAGTCCTATTGTACATATTTATTACTACTTATGGGCCTCTTATGATTCATCAAGCAAGATCATGATCTTACATGAAAAAGTAAAAAATAATAAGATTTATTAGTGTAGACGAGTACGGGTCTAATAAAATATTTGCATTCCAATTACGAAATATTAATAACGTACGTATGGTCTTTAAATAGCACAATGAATTGTCGATATTGGAAGAAGGTAAGAGTGTATCTCCTTAAAGGAGAACACCACGACTTCCCGACAATAAAAATCATAACATGTAACTTTAAAATCTACATTTTGTTTTGAAAAATATACGTATCTAATAATTTAAAAGAACAAAGCGTTTAAAACTAATCGATACTGTAATGAAAATTACATTCAGTTATACGGAAATTTGCAAATTCTGTCTGTTACTGACACTATGTATTACGGTTCGCTTCAGTGTGGTATAATTATTGACAATTTATACAATCGCACGTCTCGGTTAAACGTCATTGCTGGAACATACATTGGCAAAACACGGATCTATTTCAAACAATGAAGCGCTACCGTAAAATACGGATTAATTGATTTCAACATCTTAATTGGACAGGTGCATTGTTTTATTTCCTGTACTATTGCTGTTGTATGTTCGTCGACATATTGTGACCGACTGCAATTTTAACGAACGTCTTTTTTCAAAAAACGAAGTTTGTCTGATACACCATGTAATATTATATTATAAAATAACATTTGAAAAAATAAAAATTATTTTTCTTATTAAATTTCTTATTTCTTTTACGACGTGTAATATGTGAACATAGTATGTACGAGCGAACATAAAACACATTTCTTTCCGCTTGACAATCACACATTATTAGCATGTTATTTCTCATCTCGATGTTATGCAAAACGATATTAATTTTATAGTTCAAAGGTACCATGGCTGTAATGTTAATTTTTTTTCTTAATATTCCGTGTGCAGGAAGAACAATAAAAATATTACTTCAGTTAAAAAAAAATCCAGCAATTTTTTAGTTTTGAAAATAACCTGTTGCACATATTCTTATAAATATAAACTTACTTAACCCTTTTCGTCCCGAAAGTCTGGAATTTAGACACAACTTTCAACACTGTATGTTTTGTTCCAAACGACGTCAGAACAAATTGAAATTAGTCAAAATCGATAGATTTGGACCTCTTCTTTCAAATACCGTAGGCAGAACTAGCCGGCAACTAAAAAGATAAATGTTATATCACCATTTTGTTGAAAAAAATACAGATTTTTTCGACGTTTCTTCGCAAGAATCGCTTTTTTTGGCATTGAAAATAGCAATGCTGAACGTACTAATCGCGTCTTTTTGCTCAGCCCTTTCTTGTCTCGTCAGATTTTTTTCAAAAAACAAAATGCCGGCTTCAACATGGCATCTGCAAGTTGTCGTTTTGCATTTTGTGGCAGAAATATCGAGTATTTGAAAGTGTAACGGTTGAAATCATGAAGAATTGGGATGAAAAAGTAATTATTATCATTTGTGAATACCTAATCTCATCATGATTCATTCACAACCTCAAATTAGTTATATACAATGAATTTTTATCGATTTTTTGTTTGATTTTCACTAAATTTTTTACTTTTCCGTATCATTACGTATGTGTGAAATTGAAAACTATATACGAGTGTGACTTATCAGTGATTGGTTTATAACCTAAAAATGGAATGCAGCACATATTGTGCGCATTGCTACCTGGTTCTATGACGTTTGTAGATTTAATAAACGTGACTATTGGAGTAAATACATCGATCTTCCAATTCCTAATTTCAAAGATGTTTATTCCTGATGATAAATATAATATATTATTTATAGGTATACATTACCTACACATCACTAATGCACAACGATTTACATCACGTTGTTTAGCCATCAATACATATTTTGCCGTTGTCCGACTCTTACCACGGGAAGTAAACGCTATTCGAAGAGTCTTTTTTTTTTACTATTTTTTAGTGCTTTTTAAATTAAGTTTTTATATTTTTTAAATGTTATAACAGTTCTTTTTATTCTTTCATTTTGATAACATTTTTTATAATGGATTTTTCCAAGAAATGACAACGGTGAATCAAGTCAATAGTAATACGGTAAATCTACGTAACTGTATGAAATGATTTGAAGTGTACCTCGCAAACATTTTTATTACATTCTGAATAATAAGATGTTTGTTTTTCACCCACATCAGAACAATATCGTTTTGACTCTTCGTTTTTGATAATGTGGGTGTCTAAAGCTTTTTTAGACTTTCTTTACATAAATCTGTGGTATCACTTACACCGATGTTTACTCTGATATGATACAAACGTCATAGTACCAGGTAGGAATGCGCACATGATTGTCGTCCTGTACTCAATTTTTAGGTTATAATCCGATTAATTATTGAGAAGTCACAATCGTATCTGGTCATTTTCAATTTCACACGTAAGTAATACGGTAAACGTCGAAAATTTGGTGAAAATTAGAGAAAAAAAGGTAAAACTCCATTGCATATAACTAATTTGAGGTTATGAATGAATAATAATGAGATTAGGTATTCATAAATTTTATTTTGTTTTAATCATTAATTATTCTTTCATCCCAATTCTCCATGATTTTAACCGTTACACGGTCCAATACTCGACATTTGTACCGCAAAATGCAAAATGACAACTTGCAGACGCCATATTGAAGCTGCCATTTTGTTTTTTGCAAAAAATCTGACGAGACAAGAAAGGGATGAGCGAAATGACGCGATTAGTACGATTTGCAATAGTCAGCATTCCCCTTCTCAACGTCAAAAAAAGCGATGCTTGCGAAGTAACATCGAAAAAATTAGTATTTTTTTCAACAAAATGATCATAACATTTTTTTTCGAAATTGCCGGCTGATTCTGACCACGGTATTTGAAAGAGGATGTCTAAATCAATCAATTTTGACTTATTTTAATGTTTTCTAACGACGTTTGGAACAAAAATTACAGCTTTGAAAATTGTGTCCAAATTCCAGACTTTTGGGACGAAAAGGTTTAAATAGTTGCATTATGAAATATGTTTAAAAGGGCTGGACAGTCATGTCTACTTTTATGCCAAAATATTGTTTCATTAAAATCCAAAATTCATATATTCTGAGGAAGGTTCAGCTTAATATATAATTTTTTAGTCATTTATACTACTTAACCTTTTCAGGGGCGGTGTAACATGTATGGGTGATTCCTGAGGTTCTCTTAGATACAAGATCGGTAAAAGTTTCAAAAAAATTGATGGCACATCTACGGATCGTCATTTTTACAAAATAGGAGATATAAGAACACTAGAAAACGTGACGTGCATAATTTTTTGGCAAACTTATCTCGGAAACACATTTTTTATTTTACATTTTTGAATTTTTTTAATTTCTTAAAAAATAATCAATTAAACTATTAAGTAAGTATTTGTGTCCAACAATAAAATAAAATAATGCACAGGTCTGTAATATTTCATCAACACCTCGGGCTAAATACATTAACTTCGCAGAAATAATAATTATTATTGTGATAATTATTGTACACGAAACGCACGTAAGGCTGTGTTATTTGATTATTTTTGTGCCGGATGTTACTTCGAGATTTTGTTCGGGAGGGGAGATTCAAATAAATATTATAAACGTGCTTTTGATAGGTATCTCTCTGTATTAGCTACTTGCTTGAAGGCGCTGATTGTATAATTACACACTACGCAAAATCAAATTTTGGTACAGGCATTATAATATAATTCAAAATATCAAAAACAGCTTATATTTAAAATACATAGCAGGCTGATATCAACAAAAATAAAACTCCTGAAAATAACACAGTATTAAATAACCCTAAATTATATGACGTTTCTAACGGTAATACTTCGAATCAAAATAAGTTATCAAATTGTACACCACCTGAAAATGAAAACTCTTCTTACGTTGTAACTTCCAGTGGAACAAATGAGTTTAAAAATGAAGAATCTTTAGAAGAAGCTGATCTTCAAATTATTGGAGACAAGCTTTCCGATGTTACAACTCCATATGTTCAATACATCAGCTGTAAATACTGATTTATCGGTTATAGGTTAGAAGAGGTTATTCGAAAAGGTCTACTAAAAGAAGAAATACAATCGCCATTAAATTTTGAAATTCAAGCTACTCAACAAACAGATGCAATAAATAGATGATCTTTTTATGTAGGCGATGTAATCATAAAAATAAAAAAGACGACTTTAGGCTACAAAATAAGTAGTCGTCTGTGTTGGACACTGGCGTACTATTTTTTTTCTCCGCCTTTCGAGTACATCGTATACTCCTTTTCAAGAAGCAAATGCCGAACTCCTATAAGAGGTAACAACAGCACGATCGAGCTTTAAAAAATAACTGCGAAGACAATCGACAATCAATAGGCTAGGTTTTGTTATTGCATAAGGGAAGAAAAGAAACGACTGAATATTAAATTTTGACATTAGGTTTTGTTGCTTTTTCTACCCCACACGGTGGGCCATGAGCTCTACGTACGTGACCGAAAGCCGGCTTCGTAATATTTAAACAACAAACTAACAATTGTATTAAGTGGTAATGAAACCAGTTTTTACCAAAATGATTTACTGATCAATAAATTCTTCGCCATTTTGTTGTGATCCAGACTCGAATTAGGTTCATACTTATGAATAATTTGTTCTCTTCTTAATTTCATTTTTTGTGTAGATTAGTCGTTAGATTAATAATTGTTGCTTTTTTGTCGGTTAATAGCAAAGTCGAAGACATTAAAAGTCCAATTAGATGATTAATTCAAATTTGTACTGATGGTTTAATTTCATATTAATATCGGAAAAACAAGTTTTTAAAATCGCGTTCACGCTGTCGAATGTGAGTACCAAAATTTCTTCTATAGAGTATCTGCATGATGATAGGTTTGCCGATTTTTGCCCATTTTTAAAATTAAACTGTATAACACGCAAAATCGGGCAATGAAAAAAATTAATGTAAACACTCATTGTTCAATACCGTTTCAGGTCTATAAGTTTTAAGATCATTTAAAAAATTCAAAAAGTAAAAAAAAACAAAAATTGTAAAAACTAAAAAAAAAAGAAACAATTAAAAAAGAAAAAAGGGCTTCAATAGTGTAACTTTCAACCTTCACGTAGTGAAGTGCGAGAGTAGGTTTAATAAAAGTAAACGAAACTAATCAAAATGTTGGCATCAATTAGAGTACACAATTAGAATTCTCTTCTTTTATATAATACATATTTTTTTAACTCCTGCCTATAAAAAATTATGTCAGTATTATGTAAAATTATGTAAAAATTATGTAAATTCATTTAGGTTTTAAAACTCAGGTCTTCGATATTGGATTTGCCATCTTCAACTTTGATACTTTAATGTCAGATTCATGCTCAATGACCTAAAAATACCCCCGAGAAACAGGTTTAGGCAAATTCCATGTAATTATAATATTTCATCCGCCATATTGGATCCGCTGTCTTGAATTTTGAAAATCTAGTGTCAGATTCGTGTTCCACGACCCAAAAAACCTCGGAGTAACACGTTTCAGGCAATTTGGAAAACTTGTATACTTTTGGCCAAAATAGTAATTCTTCTGCCCTACAATATACAGGGTGATTCTCCATTGAATGACTTCCGGTTAACAGTAGATTCTGAGCTACCTATTGGCTCACTTTAATGCTAAATAATTTGAAAACTATACATCACACAAATTTTTTTCAAAGGAAAAATGTTCTTAGAATATATCACAGAATCTACTGTTAACTGGTCATTCAACGGAGAATCACCCTGTATAGTATTAGATATGTAAAAATTTTGTCCGCCATTTTGAATTTTTGAAAACTTAATGCAGATTCGTAATAAGAGACCCTAAAAACTATAAAAACATTCATGAGATGTTACAACCCTGCAATCATGGAAAGTAACAGTTATGTAACATTTACGTAATGGTTACATTGTTACATAAATGTTACATAGTTGTTATATAACTGTTATTTTTGTGTTTGTAGGGAAGTTATTCCACTATTTTAGGCGTTACGAGTTTTGGCCACTCACTCGGATCTCCTGGCCCAATATGCCGCGCTGTGAAATATCAGAACTTAGAATGGGATAATCCTCTTTTTGTTAAATGATTTCCTCGTCATTTTCTTCGATAGATCTGCTAGTAATTCAGACTTTTTGCTCCGATGATAAATTACTAACCGTCTACAACTCCGAAATTCTGCATGTAAAATAAAATTTTTAAAAAGTGAAATACTCGCCACTTGTATTTATTTTGAAAGATTAAACAATTAAGTGGGATTGACAATAGTGGATTTTTCGTACTAGGGGTCTTATACTTTAAAAACACTTTCTCTTTATATAAAATAGTAAAAGATTTGATGATGTGTGAAATTGAAAATTGACTCTTGGACATTTTACCTGCATTTTACTCTAACGTTTATTTTCAAATCATAATTTCACATTGTCAAGTAGCAAATGGTTAAAATTGATTATATGTTATTAAATAGGCCTATTAAAATCACCCAAATCCACCAAAAAATATTTGTTTTCGTCATGAATATAAGGTTTGAAATGAAACGATCAATGTAGCTATTTACACCATCGTATAATATGGTATTATATCCCCGAATAAATAAAACTCCAAAATTAGAGTATTATTCTACCGACAATCGATAATCAATAGGTAACATATTGTCCGGAGTCAGTAATTACACAGCTGAATAAAAAACTATATTGATTACCAAAAACGACTCAATCAAGCATTAACGTGAAAACGGATATAGCCGGGTTAATTCGATTTAAATAACATGACTGCATGGCGAGCAACGTAGTCTGCAATGCCTCCGAGTAATGCCATTCGCTATTCAGCACGCGGCTGCTTTGCATACAGCAATATTGCAATCAGATCCTTAGGCGCGTAATTCAACATCAGGTACAGGAATTCTCCTTTCGGCGATCGACCCAGGATCTACATATTTAGCAAGAAGACATTTTCCTAGGAATAATTGATGGGACAAATTCAAAAATTTTGAGAAATGTGCTTAATTAATTTTTGCAAACTATTTTATTATAAAATAATGGTGAATTGCAAGAAGCATCTGAAATCTTTGAAATATATAATTTATTTTCTATTAATTTTGCAATTGATACTTCGTTCTAAAGTTTGCTCACGAATATAAGTTGGAATTTAAGACATTAAAAATGGTAGATGCTACATGGAGAATATTTGAAAAATTGTCTAAACCTACGTGAAACTTGTTAAAGGTTTTTAGTAGCGCTGATCACAATTTCGAATTCATATGTCAGAAATTTAAAAATCGATGGATGAATATATGAAAAATTGTCTGTAACAATGAATTATACACAGAAAAAAGGTCTTAAAATTGTTACATCTAAAATTAACCACTGTAAAAGGTTTAATTTCAGTCTAAAATTGAGCTTTCTTAAATTAAGTCAATATTTGCGCTCAAAACCTTGTTTTTAGTTTTGAAAACTTACTTTTAGTCAATATTGAGGTTCGAAATAAGAATTCTCTAACTCAGGTGTGACAAGATCGAAAAATTTTTCTTTAAGCATAAATCTCGACTAAAATTAAACTTTACTGTCTGAAAGTAAGACTTTAAGCGCAAATATTGACTTAATTTAAGAAAATTAGCTCAATTTTAGACTGAAAAGAAGCCTTTTACAGTGCTTAATTTGAGATGTAACAATTTTCATACTTTTTTTTTCTGTATAGATGTAACTTATTACTTGATATGCTTGGAGTCGTGGAACAAAATGTATACAATGTAGATGCTGTTATTTTTCAATATCTTTTGCTATGAAAATGTGTAAATTTATTGTAATCAGACACTTTTCGGAATCAGCAATCTCAAAACAAGCAAATGAGTTTTTGGAATCTGTCTTCAAATTTAAAATCAGCGATTAGAACTCCCCTATGTTCATTCCTACAAATTTTCTAATTCCTAAAAATTCACATTAGATTCATATTCAGTGACCCCAAAAAACCTCTTAAGTGAAAAGTCTACAATGCAAACAATTTTTCTATTGTTCTTATTGAGAAATTTTAAGAAAAAAGTGTCCGAGAATACCCGAAATATATTTCTTTTAAAAATTGTCATTTGTAAACGGCACATTAAATTACTTTGCTTTTTGTTTCGAGAGATCGCAAGATTGATGCTACTCGGTAAAAATTCGAATACAACCTTCACTTTTTGCTCGAAGAATCTAAGGAAAAGAAAATTAACATAAAAGCTAAATGAAACTTTCAAAATACTGATTTTGAAAAAGTTGTTGAACAAGTTTCATAATAATTGTTTTCATCACATCAAGTGAGATTTTAGGAAGGCAAAATTCTATCAACATTTTAAGTACATCGAACGGTACATTGAAAAATTCACGTTTTTGCAATTACCCACGTCCCACTATATCCCAATGTTCACTTTATGCCAGAATGATTATCGACTTTATTGCACATCTCAAATGCAGGACAAACTATTAAAAACACTGAAAATATATACCTACTATTGTGTCGCTAAACGTTTGAAATTAACAATATACTAGGTTTATAATAATTACAAACAGGACAGCAAAGTCAAGTTTCTTGTGCACTCTAAAAAAATGTTTAAATTAAGGACGAATATATGCGTAATGTAAGATCTAATAAAAACTAGTCCGATTAGAAAATGACATACGTACGACTTATACATTAGTTTATTTTAAGACCATTTAGAATATAATAATTTTAAGACTTTCTTTTACAGTGTTGATGGTTTACACTGTAAAAGGCAATGCTTAAATTGATACAAGAAATACGACTTAAATCTGGAATTAAGTACAAACTTGATTGAAAGTAAGATGTAATGTAAATTACCTCTTATACAAAGACAGTCATGTAAACTATACTCTGTATTGGCTGACTTTAAGATATAATCATTTTAATTGCTTTTACAGTATAATAGAAGATGTGAGACATTTAGAAGTGTCTTAAAAGCTAAATACCAAAGACATTATTTGCGTCTATTGGTGTCGACTGAAACTGTAGAAGACATTTTTCTGGTTTGAAAATTGAAATAAATTCGGTAGACATATATTATGTTTTATTCTTAGACATTTCAGTAAGTCCCAAATGTGCACAATTTGCACATGAATTTCAGCATCGTTTTATGTATAAAATAAAAATTTTTCAAAAATGGAAGCATCTATATCCGATTAGTTTTGAGGTCCCTCTTTCGATTGGTGCTACTGAAATTGTCGAATAATAGCGTTTAATACATTTTTTTACAAAATACTGAAAACACCGTGATTTGTTAGCTACAACTTTTTTTTAAAATGCATTTTTAACTGTGATACCGGTTTCAAATCATCTTCTGACCTATCAGAAACGTGTTTCCGGTTGTTTTACATCAAAATTACACATTCACATATTTTGATTTATTTTGTTTTTCGTTTCAAAACGGCGTTTGAACGTTGAAAAATGTTGAGTAATATCTCATAAAATCCAATTTCAAGACGGCGACTGCCATGTGCTCAGTAGAAAAATGAAGAAGCCATATTGGATGCGCTATTTTGAATTTCGGTAAACTGACTCAAGATTCAAGTTTAGCGATGACTGAAACCTATGATATTGTTAATTAGGAAATTTCACACAAATTTTGGTTGTAACAGAACCCGAAATACACGTATTTCTACTGAGCACATGGCAGTCGCCATCTTGAAATTGGATTTTATGGGATATTAATAATAATAATAATTATTATAATAATAAACGTCGTTATTGGACAAAAATATAACATTGTACAATGGGCGAGACACAGCACAAGCTGTTTTACAACCTTATCCAGAAATTATTATTACTGCTTCTGTAAATCAAAATAGGTTCTAACAAACTCGTAATAACTTATTTGTACCATTTTACTACAAATAAAACCTAACAGATCTAAAATAATAGCATTTTCTTCAATTTCAAAAATTTTCAACGTTTAGACGCCATTTTGAAATGAAAAACAAAATAAATCAAAATATGTGAATGTTTAATTTTGAAGTAAAATAATCATGAACACGTTTCTGATAGGTTAGAAGATGATCTGAAACCGGCATCGTAGTTAAAAATGCATTTTAAAAAAAAATTGTAGTTAAAAAATTTTGTAAAAAAAATGTATTAAACGCCATTATTCAAAAATTTCAGTAGCACCAGTCGAAAGAGCGACCTCAAAAGTAGTCGAATATAGATGTTTCCATTTTAAAAAAAATTGTTATTTCATACATAAAACTGCATATTTCTATATATTAATGACACAATTCGAAATTTCAAAACTTAACTCTATAATGATACAATATGGTGTATACTAGCATTTAGTAAGATACTTATATTTCCTGAATCAGTATACACCCCTGTTAGTCTGTAAAACGACGTTTAGTAGAGGTTCACCGTTTGTTTGCAGATATTCAGAGTATGCGCTATAATGTGTATTGTATGTAAGTTTAATATGCTACAATATAGACTTATTATTATAAAAACAGATATTGTACCTTTGATTGTTTTTTTATGTGTCGTTAAAGTTGAACATCTAATCAATACGGAATCATCAAGCCGACGTGTCACCTTTAGCCGCTTGCGTTCATTTTATCCAAGGAAATATCTACAATAAGATATTAAAAAATGTCTTCAAAATGACCATGTATGTAAGTTGTCCGAAAACACTTGTTTTTGATATGAAATAAACAAAAGAGTACCTACTGGCAAATTTGTAAACTTACATGGAGAGGTCGTAAAGTGTGCATCGCCGATTTTCATGGGGGCATTCTGCAATTTTTCTTTCTAAGTTCGAATCTACACTGTTTTTAGAGTTCATTTTCGAGAAAATCAATTTTGAATCTTGAAATTATTAAAATTTTGGTATAATTCCAATGAAAATAAATAACGCATTCATTTTATTATCTGAATATATGTAAAAAGTCATATAGAATAAAAAAGATAGCATTTATTTATGTAATCAATTATTAAACAATTATTGCCATGGTAAAGTTGTTGTTATGTTACATTACATCTATGCATATAGAGCAACCGTTAAGTTGTGTTTAAATATGTAAATTATTATACAACATTAATACGACAGAAACGAGGTAGTGAGAATTAAGATTCAAAATCTTAATTATATATTTTAACATGTTACTTTCAGTCTCAAATTTTATTTCGATGCGGTTTCACGGTGGACTGGAACCAAGGGAAATAAATACTGCACCTAAATGGGATTCTCTTTTTTAGTTCTTGGCGTAGACATTCTTGAGGATTTTCCTTAAAAAATCAAAATAATCGTTGGAGCCCGTTTTAAAAAGAATGGTTTTTTTTAGTCCACCATAGTTGTGATGGCTTTCCTGTACTCAAATTTTATCAAAACAAACAAACAATTGATGAATTTGTAGGTATTTTCAGACTCTACAACTTTCTCCCATATGCAATTTCGCTAACTATTGAGAATAATATCAATAACGAATTCTTTCAGTCACTAATTGAATAATCAACACTTAAGTTTAAATCACTGATTTAATTATTATCTATTTCTGGCATACCGTTCACAACACAAAAATAAAACAGAGTTTTGTATGCCGATCAAACCTAAAATGTACAATATTTTTATAACAGAGTCACATCTGTATCGTTTATATTTCTCAATGTGAAAATTTAATTAAATTTTATTTCGGTACACTTTTAATAAAATTCAGCAATTTAAACATATTTTAATGTATTAACTTTAAAAATTACCCAGACATTATCGTATAGCAAATTCTTTTGGGTACTGAAATTTACGGCGATATTACGGGCCGTCGTAAATACACAAACGACCCGCAGTGAACACGCACGTGGTTTAAGACTTCCAACCGCCCAGTTATGAGCTAAAACGTGTACGTGTAACGATTATACTGGAAACAAACCCGATCTCTGTGTAGGATCGAATTTTAATATAAACCGTAATGAGAATATTTGTCTGGAAAAATAAATTTCAAACGCAATATGTGTTCTTTCCGCATCGGAAAATCGTTAACGAAAAAATATAATTGTGCATAATTATGAAAATATTAATATCGTTGATAATATTGGAAGCCTTTGATCTTGATATTTTATTATGCCACTTTATAGCTTGAATATTAAATTGGAATAATGTTTGTATTATTGACATATTTCTATAGGGGACTTTGCAAACTATACATTATTGCAAAAATTTTTCAATCATAATTGAATTGAGCGTCGGGTTTTTGTGGATACAAACTTTTGCACAAATATCGAAGCTTGAAATTGTATAACGGCACGTGCAGGTGTATAGCCCGAGGCTATGGCAAAACTTTGTTGCGATGTTTTTGTTGTTTCAACATGATATATTGAAAATGTTATCATTGTTTTTTAGTTGTTAATTTCTCCTACATTTGGAAATATATTAATTAGTAATTTGATAAGTTCATTGTGTCTATTAAACAAGAGTGAAAATATGTTAAAACGGTATTCCATATGAATTTGAATTTGTAACTTTATAAAATCATTTAGAGCACGTTAGTTTCCTCACCTGAAAAATCAAAATATATTGGTTTTAAAATGATTCCAGGGTCATCAGCAGTAGGTCACAAGGTTGACAAATATTTTACTTCAGGCAGTAAGGCAACTTGCGTCGTTAAAGAATTCGACAAATACAAATATTTAGTCAACGAGAGGTTCACCTATGACTGATGTCGAATGTGTATATACATTGCGCTGCTGTTGCTTATAATCGAATATCGATGTTGGCTAGTCGTTAAAGGCAGAGTCTGTTTGCATGAAATAAATTTCGAATGTTGTTTCAGAGTAAATAATCCACTGTGAAAACTAGAGAAATAAGAGAATTCGCGTGAATTTTGGATTTTCACATGGATGTTCTATTTTGAAACACTCGTTATAGCGAGAAAATTTATAACTGTATTTTCAATTAACATAGTTTGGGAAATCTCGCACTCGGCAAAGGAGTTCATTAACTCACAGGACATTTTCATAGCAAATTCTCACTTGGTTTCGTTATGAATATCTATGTAGAGTTCGCGTGATGCGGTGGAATTATACGCTGTAATTGCAAATTATCAATGAATGCGAATTTACGACAATTAGACACAATGAAAGAATTAAGTATTGACCTATTAAGATTTCTATGAAATTATATTGTTATCATAAAATTATGTATTGTACGAGGATTTCAACACTGCATTTTCAACAGCATATTTGTTGGTCCCGTTCATTAGCATTTTAGTAGTCCCATGTTGGGCGCCAGTTTCTTTTTGGACTGTTGAGCCAAACCATACTCGGTACAGAATATTAAATATCAGAAGCATAGATTTTTTAGTGAAAAAATTATTTCATTATTAAAAAAACAGAAAAGTGAAACATTTTCATATCATTACAAATGTTGTTTAAAAAAAAAATATTTTTGTCTTTGATTGAAGTTAGTAGTTACATTACTACTCAAATAAATAATTTAGTAATTTCTAAAATTGTCAAGACAAAAATTTCGTGGACATTTCGTGATCAGACGTTTTGAGAAGTGTGACCTTTAAGGTCAATTTTCAAGGTCATTTGAAAAGGTTATATATTTCAACGAAAACCTGTATTTTCAGTGCCCAATTCGAAAAAAGCGAGTCACATTATGTCAAATATGATAGTTGTATACTTAGAGTAATCATCAGCATATGAAATCGGTAAAAACTTGATAATGGCAACTTTAACCCGTTTCGTCCTGAAATGCCGTAAATTTTGACTTCTTTTCATCAGGTGCTTTCTTAGGGAAAAAATCACTCAATCGTTTTGATATAACGAAACTTATTGTATTTTTTCTCGAACTTTCTAAATCCGGTTTCAGATTGACCATATCTGCCGCTATTTTTTTACTATGGCGGTTTAAACATAAAAAAATTTCTTCAAATAATCGTATTTTTTAACAGGAAACCGTGTTCGAAACAAGCTAAGTCTCTGTATCTGGTGGAGTAATTAGTTACACTAAAAGATAGGATGGTTATTAATTATCCATTCAAAATGGCGGTTCTCAGTCAAAATTTTGTTGAAAAATTTCTGGACGATCTAACTCAAAAGCTACGAGCTTTTTAAAAAAATGTTGAGAATGAAAAATTCTTAGAATTCATTGAGAAATATAGTGGAATATTTTCAGATTTTTTAAATGAAGTTTTGAGAAATTTTTTTTCTAAATTTTTTTCAAAATTGTAATTTATTTAAGAAAAATTCTGAACAAAATTTAGTGCATTCCCTTATAAATTCTAAGAGTTTTTTGTTCTTTGCAATTCTTTCCAAAAATTGATAGTTTTCGAGGAAATGAATTTCAAATATTATAGTTTAAGATTTTTCTTTTTCGAAAACTATCAACTTTTGGGAAAAAATGCATAGAATAAAAAACTCTTAGAATTCATCAGAGAATGCACTGAATTTTGTTCAGAATTTTTCGACAAAAAAATTACAATTTTGAAAAGAATTTTGAACAAATTTTTCAAAAATTCATTTAAAAAAATCTGAAAAAAAATCCACTATATTTCTCGGCGAATTCTAAGAATTTTTTATTTTTAGCATTTTTTTAAAACAAGCTCATAATTGTTCAGTTAGAGCGTCCAGAAATTTTTCAATAAAATGTTCACTGAGGTCTGCCATTTTGAATGGTGAATTAATAACCATCCTATCTTTTAGTATAACTATTTAATCCACCAGATACAGAGATTCAGCTTGATTCGAACACGGTTTCCTGTTAAAAAATACGATTATTTGAACAAATTTTTTCAAAATTCAGGATTTTTTTATGTTTTAACCGCCATAGTGATAAAATGGCGGCAGATATGGTCAATCTGAAACCGGATTTAGAAAGTTCGAGAAAAAATACAATAGGCATGGGTATATCGAAACGGTTGAGTGATTTTTTCCCTAAGAAAGCACCTGATGAAAAGAAGTCAAAATTTACGGAATTTCAGGACGAAACGGGTTAAGTAGACTCAAGCAGCAACAAATTTGTGATTTATAATATAAGTTGTACGGCCGGAGAACAGAGTTCCAAAAATCAAAACCCCGAAAGGCTAAAATTTCGATATTGCGTGAATCTAAGGTATTTTAATTTGCTTTCTTTATGTCAAATATTCATAGACAAAGTGGAGAAAATAACGCTGGAGCCATGCTGTAACGAAATTTTGGCCTTCGGGTGTGTTGATTTTCGGAACTTGGTTCCCCGGCCAGTTGTACTAATGTCAAAATAGTCATTGCATTTTTTAATGTCTTATTACTAAAATAAATGAGTTATATTTGACTAAGTTTTTATTAATTCAATTAGTGAGCGACTTTTCACTCGTTCATAAATAATTTTTGACTAATTCAAATTTAGAAACCATGAAATATTAGAAAATATATTTTATGCTAAAACTTATTTTTATTTACCATTTTTTCTTTTATTTGGTTATAAAACATTCTTAATTTAAGGTTAAGGGGATGTACCAGATTTATTTTGACCCCCTTAAATTTAAATTATCAAAAAAGATTATATTTTATGTAATTCGCTACAAAAGCATCTAGATTAGGTTCACTTTGAATTTGAACAATATTTTCATCTACTTCTAGCGAATCTTTATTTTCCTCTGGACCATCTGGCTTCCGTCGTTTATCTATCAAACTTTTAAAGTGTATAACCGATTTCTTATTACGCTTAGACATTTTGATTCTCTGAATGATTTTATAAAAATTGAATATACCAGCACTTACTATAAGAATAAAATGACAATGGTATACATATAAGGAATCAAAGAACACGGCAAAATGTTGTTTTTCAATAATACTGCCTGTAACTGATATTTGCTTTTAGGTCGTACTTCTGTTATTCTAACAACAGGAAATAAAAATCAAAATAAATGATAGTTATAAACTATTTCACTTTGTAAGGCTGAATAGTAGAATGTATTTATAATCTGTGGATATTCGAAGTATAATGAATGTCATGAAACCTTTTCACATCTGCTGCAGAAGATTATGAACTGTATCAGAATAATTAGTTCTCAATGTGGTAATCACTTTTTTCAAGAAACAACAGGAACATGGAAAAATTTTATTCTGAAACAGATCAAAATCTTCAACAGTAGAAAAATCTTCAATAGTGTGAAAAATTCTCATGAATTCTCATGAAATTACACTTCGTATGTCCTTCTATTCTGCATAAATTCTACAATTACAGTAGAGCATTAAGTCTTCTAAATTCACGCTTAGGCTGACGAGACATTTCCCCCGCTATCGATATGTATACCACATGACTTCGAAGTGCCGAGACTGGTGCATTCGAAGTCCCAAGGTCCTTAAAAGTCCCGAATTTAGAAGTCCCGAGGTTCTACTGTATTGAGAAATTAAATTTTTTTTATTATTTTTGTGCATCTTATATAGATTATTAAGATTTTATTCTTGCAGTCAATTTTGGTAATTCCGAGTTTTCATGAAACCTATCAAATCATAGGAATACCTAAAAGTAATAAGAAATGAGTCCATTTCCATTCCAAACGATGGAAATAACATGTCCCAGAGAAAAAGAATGATCCGCTGAGAGCAGGTGAAAATAGTGCTCAAATTAAAACGAACCTAATTAATTGCCTAAACATAGTTTTTAGATTATTAAGAAAGTTGAAGAAATATCTAAGAACGTGAATATTGGTAATAGTAAGAAAAATATGATTATGTACATTAAATTTTGGTTAGTAAACAAAATTTAGTAAAAAAAAATGGATTTAGTTTTACAAATTCCAATATTTTTGACGTCAATTTTTTTCTATGCTTCTTTTAAACTTTTAAACGCTTTAAAAAAAACATGAATTTTCAAAAGTATTTTTCTTTCGTTGGTTTACACTGAAATCCTTTTGGTATTCCTGGTTGATATAAAGTAGTTGTTTCCTCTAGACTTGAACTTTAAAATGTGTATATATGGCTATTTTGAAAATAAAGGTGCAAGCATCCAAAATAGCGGTTCAACCCGGCAAACCCCTCGAAAAGTTAGACTTTCGTAAAACACGCTACTGAACAAAAAGTTCTTAAAATTGATCAAGATCAAAAATCCAGAAATATTGAAGAATTTTAAAAAGTGTTTTTGCATTTTATAAAAAGTTAAACGTGGTTTAATAAAATTTGTTCGAAAGTCTATGATTTTTCATTATACAAAATTCCTCCACTTCTCGACGATTCTTCTGAGGTTTTCATCTTCAGGCTCGTGCACTCGGAGCGAATCGCGAATAGCGTCGAGCGAAA
This sequence comes from Trichopria drosophilae, assembly GCA_030407085.1. NCBI lineage: Eukaryota > Metazoa > Arthropoda > Insecta > Hymenoptera > Diapriidae > Trichopria > Trichopria drosophilae. The sequence goes on along the minus strand of CM059583.1, from coordinate 186,748,391 downwards.
CGTTTAGAACATTTTGAACAATAAAAAAAGTATTCAAAAAATTCTGCACAAATTTCAGCGTGTTCTTTCACCTATTCTAAGCTTTTAGTTCTGTAATGTTTTTTCGTGTTTGAACCTTCATTTTGGATGCTTTAACATTTATTTCCAAAATACACAAACCCACATTATAAAATTCAACTTTCAAGGACACAATTTCAATTACATTTTCTTAAAAAAATATTGATTTAAACGAACAAAATTGTTGATTGTCCGCACTTTTTTAAAATAATGCCGCCTTATTGGTTTTGTATGTCAACAAAACTGAAATCCGATCGCGGCATCTTATATTTTAAAAAAATTTTTTCTGCATCTGACATTATTTCGATGTACATATATGATTTCAGGCTTTTTCGGTGTTAATGGGTTAATTTCATCGAAAGTTAACGAAAATGTTTAGGTTAGCGTTAGCATGTCTGGACGACTATACACGGCTTTTTATAATTTTACAATATATTATATATTCTATTTTATATATTTTTTTTCGTGTAGGAGTCCTAAAACCACTAAAATCAAACAAATGTTATGACAAAAATATATCTCGCAGACCCGTTTATTAAACCAATGCATGTGTAAGGATGGGTTAATTACTTCCAGTAAAGAGTAATGGATATTTAGGTTTATTATTCCCGAGTAATTAAACATTTTTTTAATTACACGATTCTAGTCTAGCAATATTTAGCAATCCTAAAGAAAATAAAAATTAAACGTAACCTGAAAACTTCTCGAATTACACCCGAACCAATTTCAATATTTAATAACAATACTTCTTGAAAGCGACATTTCAAAAACCGGTCGTGCATTCTTTTATTAAAAATCTTTCGGGGTAGCGCCGATCGTTTAATGGGTTATGCCGTACTTCTATTTTATAGCGTTAATATTGCGCGAGAACAATGCAAGGGTCCTTCATAAAGCATTCTAGAGCTAATAAAAAAGTTTGGTGGATATTCAAAAAAGGGCATTTCTTAAGTCAATTCCTTATGGATTTTCAGGGAACTGAGGATAATGTGCGATGGACAAGAGGAATGGATAAAGTGGATAAAGGCTTAACAGGGAAGCGAAGATGCTACTCGACGACGTCAGCGATGGCGATTACAGTGATGATGGCAAGTCGTCGAAGCAGCAGCATCGGACGCATCAGTGTTGCCACTCACTGCCATCGACCTTCGACCTTATCTACACATCTAGACCTAAATGTCGTGAGTGAAATTACTTTGATATTAGCAACTCCGAGTCGTATGTAGTATATGCGTCGAGAGCTTACTAAATGCTTCGTTGCCACAGCTAATAACTAACTCTCATATAGCAGTCGAATTTTGGGACGTTTATTACTCTAAAATTTGACATTAATTAAAGGGAAAAAAGTAATATTTCATTTTTACATTTCTTTTTCATTCGCCAAATGCTACTGAATACTAATAAGAGAATTTCTTTCAGTGGGATCTAAAGTTCGTCAATCGATTGAAAAATTTAAATTAAAAATAATTTAAGCTATTTCTTCGAAATTCGGACTTTGTAACTTAAATTCTGGACATTATACGTGATATCCTATAAAATATTAACTAATTATTACTTTTAGGTTAGGATATTTCACCATCTTGACGTAATAGAACCATTTGTAGCAAGAAAATCGGTCTCAGTTTATTAGTTATTTTCATGTAATTACAAATTTACTTAAATGTATGAGAATCAAAATTGTTCCCTGACGAAAACTTCGATAACCCGATAAAAAAAATCGTATCGGAATTACTAAAAAAGCATTTCAAAGCTAACAGATAGCACCTTAATATTGTTCCTGCTAAATTGCTAATAATAATTTTGTTCCGTCACTGAAAATTACTGAATATGTGCAAAAACAGTGTTTTTTGCACTTTTAAGTTAGGATATCTCAAACTGTTGATGTGATAGAAGAATTCTGCGATCAAATTTAAATTCAGCGCAATGAAAACCGTGGGAAAAAGTATAGTCCGATTTCCGCGTATAAATGTTGTTGGCCTGTGCAATGTACAAATGTCCATTTTTACCATATTAAATACAAAGAATTTCAGAGAATTTCACCATCGAATGAAGATTTTCGATCTAAAACATTTTTTCATTCACAATCGACAGAAGATTTTAAATTAAAAAACCTTCACCATATCAACCTCCTTAACCGTTTTTTTCTCTTATAAAAACCAATGACTTGCAGGGATAAATATTATACTGAAAAAAAATGACATTGATCCATATTCAACTACATGAAAAATAGTATGCAATACTGGTTTTTGTAATATTCGATAATATTTTAGTAATATCCACTCATGAAGGTTCATGTAAGTTGATTGTTCACGTTAAATGCTATTGATGCATTTCCAAAAATTGATGTGTGCTTTGACAACCTATATTTTCGATGTTTCTGAGGTCGCTGTTTCGAATACCGCAGAGAAAATGTCCAGAAAACGTTATTTAACCTCAGTTTTTTAAACAAATACATAAAAATAAAGTATTTCCGTAAAAATTTAGTAAAAAAAGTATTAAAGTATTTAAAAGTTAATATTTTTTTTTGAGGCAGGATTTTTTTCTTTACAAAATCAATTGGAAAAGTGATCCCGATATCCAAGAAATAAGATCATACTGAGAAAATATTTTTATGTTAAGATGGCAGTTTTAAAATGGCGGCTTAAGGTATTGTACTTTTTATGGATTTATAAATATTTTTTTCATTCCAAGTTTTCAAATATTTCTTACACATTCCGGAAGATAAAATATCATACACGAGTCTCTCTCTCTCTCTCTCTCTCTCTCTCTCTCTCTCTCTGAGGTATCGGATCTCGATTCTGACGTCAGAATTGCACAATAGAAGATAGCGGATCTAATATGTCCGACATAATCAGCTGAATTCATTCTTTTTTAAACACTTTTCTTAGAAATATTATTTATGGGATTTTTGAGGTTGCTGATGACGATTCTGAAATCAGAAGTGCAAAATATGATATATAGTGGACTCGATATAACCGATATTTAGCTCTGGATAGAAGATCCGATAAAATTAAAATTACACAAAATTTAAAAAGAAAACATCAAAAGTTTTTGCACCAAAAGTTGCTGTATATGAAGGCGAAAAATATGTCAACAATGACAATGGTATCATTGAGGCTATTATTTCAAACATTAAATAAAGTAAGTAGAACAGAAATACAAAAATGCAAAAAAAAAATCCGAATATTGTCTACGTCTAGTTGGTGATAATCGATCAGCGTCTACAAGCAAACAGCAAAGAGGCAATAACGATCAAATGCCTATAAAATAAATGCCAATAAAAGTAGAATCTATATGGTTTGAACAAAAAAAAAAACAATTTAACTTTGACAGTCGTTATATTACGTCCTCTATATTGTATTCACCAAGTCCGAGTTCGTAAGAAACAACGACTGTGTCTGGAAATAGCCAGCATATTGGATTCGCCATCTTGAATTTTATAATTCTGCCGACAGAATCGTGATCAGCGACCTCAAAAAGTTATAAATGAAATTCATTAACAAACTGGATAAGAAACAATAAATTTTGAGGAAAATATAGACCATATTGGATCCGTCATCTTGCATTTTGGAATTCTAGCATCAGACTCATATTTAGCGACCTTGAAAACTACTAAGAAAATTTTTAAAACCTCGAATTATAAATTTATAAAAAGAACAATTCTTTAAGTCACCATTTTGAAACCGCCATCTAGACAAAAAAATATTTTCCGAACTGAATCTTACTCCACTTTTCCGATTGATTGTGTAAAACAAAATCCTTTCCCATTAAAAAATATAATTGTATAAACAAAAATATAATGAAAATTCGATATTTTTTATGTACTTGTCTAAAAAAGTGAGGTTAAAACCTGAGCGACGTCGAAAATAATAGGTTGTCAAAAAACACATCAATTTTTGGAGATGTAGTAAACAATCACATTCAACGTGAAAAATTAGTGCACTTGGGCCTTAATGGGTTAAATACTATTTGACGTTGGTGCCGAATATTTTACAACTGCAAGTGGTATCTAATGCCACGTAAGATAGTATTGCATACTATTCTAGTGGCATTAGTTACTGCGTGTTGTCACAGTACCAGTACAATTGCGTGTCGCTATATTACGTCCCAGCATATTTTCCCGGTTCCGTCTCGTTATATTTAACAATCGCCGCGCTCTTTTTCCCCAACTTGCGGGCTCGGGCCTCAGGAAGGGCCTGCAGTGACGTCACGAATTTGATGCGACTAGAGGGAGTGGGAGAGGCTACACTCTCCTTCTTTTGGTAAACATAACAAGACGGGAGGAGAAAGCAAGGAACCGAGTGGATAAATATTCCGAGACTCTACTGTATTTAACTATTGCACGTAGTTTTTAATGCCACGTTTTTAGAATACTATTTCGTTTCGGTAACAAACCAACATTTGTTGATCCTACACTGTAAAAAATGAAAATGAAATTTACAATGCAATGGTAACTTTCAGTCATGAAAATTTGGTAATAACACTACGTTGAGCGTTGAAATTTTACCGAAGTGAGGTTAAAGATTTACCGCTGCATTGTAAATTTACGACGTCGAGCATAGGGAAAATACTAGACTGTTGTACTTTTACTACGTGAAACGTAGGTAATTTTTCGAGCCTACGTTGGACGTGGTAATTTTGCAAACGAGTAATATATTACAAGATTTAGGGAAAGTTACTGTGTTCCACATAGTAAATTCACTGCGTTGAAAGTGGGTAATTTTCGAGCCCATTCTCAACTGTAATTTTACACGATTTTTTTTTACAGTGTACTACAGTAGAGTCCACGCTGGGTTCCACTCCTTCCTCTCCCGTCTCATTATATTTACCAAAAGAAGAAGCGGTTCAGTCTGTAAACCAGCTTTAGCTGTGACTCGCCCTTTTTGGTTCAAATAGGCCATTATGTAACCCTTTGTACCAATAAAGAGAAATTATTATTATTATTATTAATACTAAGGGAAGCGCTGCTCCTCCCACTCTCCTGAATCGAATTATGTTCGTGACGTAACTACAGGCCCTTCCTGAGGCCCCAGCCCGCAAGGTGGCGTAAAAAGAAAGTGGTGATACGCAATATAACGGGACGGAACCAGGCAAATATTCTGGAACGTAAATATAACGGGATGGAATTATACCGGAACTCTACTATAATTAGTTAGTTGGACTAATCAATGAGATTTCAAATACCCTTTATATAAGCACAACTCACTATGCATTTCCTATGAGTTTCGAATCAATATTTTAATATATTTCTTAAATATTATATTATCTTTTAGGCATCATAAATGCCAAATCCACTGCATAAACGTTCAATGAATAAAGATGCCTTGTATTCTAGTCTGTTCTTATCGCAAGGTGAGATGCGCGAGGTATTTACTCGAAAGCTGCTTTTGTTGTATCGCCATAAGATAACCTCGAGATAGGTTGTACGAACCAATCGATCGTCCCACGCTACATTCCTTGCTTCGGCATCTGCAGTTTATGACACTAGCGTTAACAATTTAACGATTACGGCTCTTTAGGTGTCGGACGATTAATTCAACCCTTTCGTGGAAAAATAATTCTGTACGTCACAGCGATAAAATGGGGTTATAGTTAACCTGTGTGAATGTAGCGGTTCAAACTAGCAAAATTATCCCTGCGTTACTTCGCGGATCACGTACAACTAATATTACCTGACTGCACATTCGAACCCAGGATCTCTGCTAAGAATTTTATCCGCCTTTTGATACGAAGGACTCGGGCACTCCTTAATCGCCTTCACTCCACCTTTTGTGGAATCGCGGATAAAAGAAGTGTTTCAAATCTTCGGTAGAGTGAAAAATGTTATATTGAAAATTATTTTTCAGATTAATGGTTGGATTAAATTTAAAAAGTTCTATAATATTTTATATTACAAATTTTTCAATAGAAATTATCTGCACATGAAACAGATATACGTGAAAAACAATGTATTCAATTAGATAGTTTCATTCTCAAGTATAAATTCTAGCTACATATGATAAATTCAACTAAAAGCAGCTTTTTGGACTAGAGATAATACAAATAACTAATTTTTTGAATTAGATAAATCCTGGTGTGGTTTTCAAAATTTTCTAAATAACAAAAAGATATCTTTAAAAGCTCTTTAAGAAGTCTTAAAAATGGTATGAAGTCTTAAAAACTTATAAGAAAAAGCTCTTAAAATGATCCGTAATAAGACTTATGCGTCAATTTTAAGAGCTTTGCAAGACCTCGTATGAGGTCTTAGAAAAGAGTTCTTATTTGAAACTTTGATATATGAAATAAATAATATAAATAAAAAGCAAATTTCTAAGAATTATAGATTCTATTTTTGTACTTTAATTATTTATTTGTATAATTTTTACTTGATGTTATTTTACCGTTGGTATATAGTTATATATATTATGCTAAATATCGTAAAAGCACTTGTTCTTTCTTTATAGCTATGTCATCCATTCGGTCTGCATATGTAATGTGTAGTAAATAACGCTCGATATCATGTTTGGAGTCAATAGCCACCTAGTGTCGTTGGATGAAACACAAATCTCAAGACAGGAGATTCATTTACTCAAAGAGAGATGGTCCAAAACGAGATACCTAATTTATCTATATAAGGTCCTAATTTCAAACAGAAGATCGCTATCAGATAACTATTTTAAGAAGTCTTTAGTAAGACATCTTTAAGAGCTCGTTTATCATAATTTAGGCCTATCAAGAGATATCTATGGACTTAGCTCGTCACGGGTCCGGGTCGAAAAATCGACAAATCAAAAAGTCGACTGGTTAAAAAACACATAAAACTGACAATCGAAAAGCTGACAGTAAAAAATCCGACATTTGACTGTTCGCTTATCTATTGTGTCTTTTTTTGTTGTGCTTTAGCTTTTTGTCTTCGGTTTTTCGACTGTTGGTTTTGCGATTATAGGGTTTCGACCCGCAACTACAATTTTTTTATATATCGGTTTTTTACCTATCGGTGTTTTACCTGTCGGCTTATTGATTTGCCGGGTTTTCGACACGCACCCCTCTGGATGACCGCTTTAAGTGATGATGAGTTTGCTTGAATCAGTAACGCGACTATTCAGTAAAACGAATCATCAGTCAAGATGAGAATTAATCTAATCTAGCCTTTTACTTCGACCCAGACCAAGTCTGGACGAAGTATTGAATTTGGTCACTTCGGGCAAAAAAATTACCATATAGTTTTTCATCAAATGTCGACGTTTCAGACCCTAAGGAACCCAAATCAACAATAAAAAAATTTGTGTCCGTGATCTTGTACGTACGTACGTCCGTACGTCCCGTTTTTTTTTGTCTCGCGATAACTCGCGAACGGATAAGCGTATTGACATAAATTTTTTTTTAAAATACGCGTCTTGGCATAACTTAGATCTGATTAGATTTTGGGGCAGATCCACCCGTCCATTGCTAAAAAAAATTAGCCCCAATTAAGTTTCTTTGTAGTTTTTTGCATTTATTTTGAAAAATACAAATTTTATTAAAAAATGTTTCAAACAAAAAAGATAGAGCATGAAATTCTCTACAAAAAAGGTTGTATGCATTTTCTTCCTAAAGTCAACGATAATGCCATAAAAACTGGTTTAAATTGTTTATGACTATTGTCTGAAAAAGTATTGAATTTGGTCATCGCGGCAAAAAAATTACCCTATTGTTTTTCATCAAATTTCGACGTTTCGACCACCTACCTACAGTATCTGAGCGAGCGAAGCGAGCGAGGCACCACGCCAACACTAGTTTAATTGTTGAAACTCTGACTTCAGATTTGTATTCAAAGACTAAAAATCTATAGATAATAAGTTATACCAAATTAATTTTTACAAAATTCGATCGTCCATTTGAATCCTCAGTTTTCGTTTTAAATTTCTGACCTAAGATCCGTAATTAACGACCCCAATAAAACAAGATCCCAAAAGCTGAATATTACCGTTAATATTTAAAAATAATATACTAATAAATTTTTTAAACTCCTTAGCTTTCATATGCATTATATGCCTGATACGTAAACCCAAACAGGCAAAAGACATTAAAGAGCTCCTTAAGAAGTCTTAAAAATTGTAAGATATCTTAAATACTTATGAGAAAGAGCTCTTAAAGCGATCTTTAACAAGACTTATAGGTGGATTTAAAGAGCTCTACAAGACCTCTCAAATATGAGGGCTCAGAAAAGGGGTCTTATTTGAAAGCTTTGACGTAGAAAAAGAATAATATAAATGAAAAGCAAATTTCTGAAAATTATAGATTCTATTTTTGTACCTTAATTATAAATTTATATCATTTTTACCTAAGTTCCTGTTTTCCGTTTGAATATGTATATATATAGATGGTGCTTACATTCAATAAAACGGTATTATATTGTACGATCCAATAATAATACAAAATGGTGATAACACTTGATGAATATCGTAAAAGCACTTATTTTGTCATTGTAGCTTATAATCTATCGGTCTGCATTTGAAGTAAATATCGCGCGATCTCATTTTCGGATTCAATAGCCATCTAGCATCTCTGGAAGAAGCGCAGATCTAAGCTTTGGGAATCCATTTACTAAAAGGCAGGTGGTCCAAAACGAGATAGATTTAAGACCTCAAACGTAAGACCTCTTCGAGATCAGAGAAGTCCTAAACTCTGAATTTCTTAAAGTGAAAATTGAGCCAATTCTGCTAAAAGTGACTTTTTCTCCAGCTTTAAAGTGGAAGTTTCACTTTATTAAAAGTAGATAGAAACATGTTACTCTAATATAGTGAATTTTCCACTTCCGAAACAGTGAAAAAGTCACCTTTAGCAGAGAGTGACTCAATTTTCACTTTAAGTAATTTAGAATGTAAATAAGACATCTTTAAGAGCTCGTTTTATAGATTATTGTAATTCAGACCTCTTCGAGAAGTCTTTTTAGAGAAATCTGTGGATGGAGCTCTGGACGACCTCTTTAAGAGGTATGTGCTGTATGGGAAACTATATTTTACACGTATGTTACATAAAGTACCACATCGATGGTTCACTCTAAAATACTTTAATGTAATTATAATAAAATTATAATAACCCCTAATTTATTCGCTTCGTTTAAGAATAAGTTGTAATTTCTTTTATAATATTATTTATTATAAATAATAAAAACGTACAGCAGTATTTTGTTAACATTGCAGAGTGAAAACGGTTCATAAACGTATGCGAATGGCATGCAAGCTTCACGGTGCATGCTCATCCGAAACGTGCGCGGGTCATTAGTTGCATCTGGGCGCGGGTATTTCATCGTTAGAATTCAAGGTAATATCGTCAAATTCGACCATAATCCATGATCCCTCGTTGGGCTGAAAAGCGTTAGAGAGATGCCTGTTATCATATAATCTGAGTCTAGCAATTACGAAGTCATATGTCACATTTATCCTACCACCACCTCTTCTTCTATATTCATACGAATTCAAAGCGGATTATTTTCAAATAATTTGAAGATGACATATACATCAGTATATTTTAACGAGTTTTTAGTACCCCACTTTGATATATTAAATGATTAGTGACCTTAGTAAAAATACCGGAGGTTCACTATTATTAGTAAGATAATTGTCCCAGTGGTTGTACACTTAAGACAATTTTTTATTTTAAATAATATGTTACAACGTAAAAATCTATTCATGAGAGAAAATGCTTACATATATTTAAAGTTTGATCATTCTAGTTTCTCATTCCGGAATAACTTTTATTATAATATTCAGTGAGTTTTATATATGACGCAAATAAAACGGGAAATCGAAATGTCCTAGTCATTGCACACTTATATAGGTAATGTCCCAGTGTTTGCACACGTAATGCCCCAGTGACTGCACGCTCATTATAGGTTATGTACCACTTTTTGCATACATAATGTATCTGTTAGTGCACACTTTTTTAAGAGATTTTAAGAATATTTAGGAATTTGTAGGTTGCAGGAGTTTTTATAATTAGATAATTCGTATTTATATTAAAATTTAACCTAAGGTTAATTTTAATTAATGTATATATATTTTTCAACGATTAATGCACTCGTTTATAACCATATTTACATGTACAAAATTACTATTTTTTATTTCATTTTTCTATCAGCTTCTGTTCGTTTTTGTTGAATTTCTCATCTTACTTTATTGCCTTTAATCTGTATTGCAACTCGTTTTACTCTAGGATTTTTTGTTGTTGTCATTCTTGATTTTTTGCACTTGTTCTAATTCTTTTTGTTTTTTCATTTCCTCTCGTTTTATACGCTTTGCTTCGTTTTCTTGTAAAGTTGTCTGTTTGTCATAATCTTTTTGTTTAGTGTATAGTAGCCACTGATCAATGGTAGCTACAAAAGGAACTTTTACAGTACTCCTTCTTTTAGTTTCTATCTTTTTGTCGGGTGGGCAAAAGAGAGGATTTTGAAAGACCAATGGAATTTCGTGAAGTTATATTTTTATTTCTATATTATCATATTATAAAAATATCTATTTAAAATGACATAACCTAACTTTTTACATGCAAACTATATATATTATTATGTATTCAGTAATAAAACTGACCTAATCGATATTTGACGAAAATCAAGTACTAAGGACGAATACTTACCATATATCAACTAACGTAGATTTATTTTATGTAGATTTATTACATAAATAATAATGTTGCCACTTTTACTTATGAAATACAGCGCGATGAGCGTGCAATCACTGGGACAACTAATGACTTTCACGTCCCAGTTACTGAACATGAAAATTATCAATTTAATTTAATATTTTTGTTTTGAAAAGAATATTGCAAAAGAATTTTGACATTCTCCTGAAAAAAAAATGAACTAATTTATTTATCTCAGAATTGCGAAACAGCTGAATGAATGTCGTGACAAGCTTTTATCTTCCCTTAAGCTTTCTGGGAAGAAATTTCTAAAACTGTCTTCATAACGCATACATTTCAATAAATGAATACAAATAAATTATAAATAATGCAAATTAATAATTAAAATTTTTTTATAATATCAATTAAAGGTTTACAATTATTTTTTAAGTGTCAAAATTTGAAAATGGTTTTTGGAATATTTCATAAATCAAAATACGTGTGATGGTGTGCACTTAAAAAACAGATTCATTATGTTTATACACGGGTTTTAGATTATGTTTTTAACTAGTACCGAGAATGGAATAACGTCTTGAATAGGTAACTTTCATCGTGTCTTTTCTTTCAACCCTTACACGCACACGCTTTTATTTTTACAAGATTGCTCTGATATTTGTTACTCATAGGTTTTCGGGGTAGGGAAATCTGAACTTAGAGTTTCGAGAATTTAGAGTTTCGAGAACAAAATTTAATATGGTGGCTTCAAAATGACCAACTGAAATGGGAGAAGCCACTGGATTTTCAAGTACTGTCTTATTCGGGGTTTTGCGGATGTTTTTATGAGTTTCAATTTAGAAGTTCAGCTTCGGTTTCAGATATTCACCAAAATGTATGCGCTGGGTTAATCTGGATATTTAGACGGTTTTTGGTAGTCGTTAAATATAAATTATTATAAAAAGTAAGGAATAAACGTCACGCGACATAATTTTGAAAAATTAACGTCGGATTCTTAAGCAGCGACCTCGAAACCCTCCGGAGAATTTAATGAATTTTCAATGGATAAATGTTACATTTAATAATTTTGTACCCTAAAAAAGATTTCTTTGTAAAACATTGTCGTATTTTGGAACTTTTGTGATTTTTTAGTTTGTTTATATTTACCAGAAAATTGGCAAGTATAATTCTTTTATGTAATCTACATGTTGTACAGTATATAGGGTGTATATTGATACTAAACATTCTGTATAATAAAAGAATTACGTAGGTTAAAACTCCATAAAACTGAGTAAAACGAGGTGGTACTCTAAAAGTACCGAATAAAGGAGTATTATTCAGCAGAAAAGTTACTTTTCATACATGGTTTTTTGTTTAATACTACAGGGTATTTTAAATAATTGTAAACATTAGTAATAGATTTTTGCATAAATTACGAATAAATCGAAATAAAAGGAACATTTTATGACATACAACGAATTTAGTTTCAAAAATATAATACAGTGTACATTTAATATAAATTATATTCTTCTTTTTCGATAGTAACAGTAGGCCATTCGATCAGGGAATATTAGAAATGCATATTTATCTGGTATGTACTGCAACATTTTTAGATCTTCAATTTTTCTTTTTTTCACTATAATTTTTCATTAACCATTACAGTTATCAGAGGGTAATTGTATACATAAGTGAACTTATATACGCAAATCATATAAACAATCTTGTACCCAATTATAATAAACAATATTAAATAAATATTGAAAAGTGAAGAATCATTATTAGTAAACTAACTTATTATCAATGAAGTGAATCTTGCATTCATGATGTTGTACAACACGTTGTATAAAACCATTAATTAGTAAAAAAACCCAGGTCTCAGATCACTTTTCGCACACATTGGGCTTATTAACCTTTTTGCATGCACCAATTCACATAAATAATATCTTTTTTTATTTAAAGTGTTATTAATTACAATCCATTAATGTTTTATGGTTAAAAAAGAGTTAACTTATTTTCATTTTGTCCGCATTTTAACATTTTTCTTTTAGTAAGCCTTCACCGTAGATTAATCACTTATCCTTGTAATTTATAAAGTAATGTATAAAATGACACGAGCCTACGCATTTTTATAAAAGCTTAATCATTAAGACACTGCTACTATCTTATAAATGACTACAGTTCAAGAGTGAATCCACATGCCCCTTGCCACTCGATGAAATCGAATTAATGATAAAGTGTCACCTAGTTTGTCGACTCTCGTCTTATTGATCATGGCTTGTCAATCCCACGCATCATCAGCTCAGTAGGTCGAAATATACGGTCTGATGTAACATGTCGCAGTTTCTGGGTACTGACAGCGAACTATCCTCAAAAACTTCTTATAATCTTCGGATTAAATTGGAACTGAAAGTAAGACTGCTCCGAGCGTGAAAGATCGAGTGCAATGGTCGGAATTTGATTTTCTCTACAGTTCACTTTTTACGAATGATGTATAATACTGTCAAATGATATAAAAATATAAGTTCGAAGTGAGAATATTATTTTCAAATTGAAATTTACTTCTATGATTATTTTATATGGCGATTTTGAAAAAAAAAGAGAAGATATATTTATATTTATCAGTTTTTGTTTGCATTAATTGGAAATTATTTAACTATTTTTCTTATAGATTAGTGACATCACTTTATTTTTTGTAAATGCATTCTGCTAAAAATTGTATTTAGTTGCTAAAATTATATAGAGTTGTATTATTTTGTTTTGAAATGTCCATTTGGTTGTTTAGGACAATTAACATTAATTAGCAAATCAACAGTTTTAAAAACGTTTATTCGTTTAAGATTTTTCGTTTGTCAAGCTTTTTTTTATTTTTCAGGGGAAAATGGTTGAACCATTGAAACGTTGAAATAATAAAATAGTAAAATCAATTTAAAATTTTGGATACATATCTTAGAACTGTTTTTAGTTGCTACAACTATTTCCAGTTTTATATTTCATAACCAAAAGAAATAGTTGGAATAACTAGTTTAGTTCCTTACATCAACTATTTGAATTAGTTAAATATGGAAGCTTCGTCCCGTTTTGACCAATTAAAATAGTCATCACGACTGTTTCAAATAATTGAAAGAACTATAAAAATAGTCAATTTAACTATTTTTTTGTTAATACATTACTCGCGTCAGAACACTGATGAAAACACAACAAAAAATGTGGGATAATGTGTCAATTTTTAGGGTAATATTTCATCCCATGGGTTGCTTCGATATCAATATCTTCTTTTCAAGTGATAACCTAACCTCAAATTTTCTATTTTTTCGGTACAATTAATAAATTTATACCTAGTTTCAAACTTTTGAATATATTCTGCCAGCTCCAAAAGAAAAGGAAATGTGAGCATTCAACTCCAAAATTTATCCCAGATTTATAATCCCTATCCTGATATAGATATCAGGGTGTGCAAAAGGTATCAAAACACGAGTGTAAGTTTTATGATGATCTTCAAGGTTATTTGAAGGACACTTTCGTTTTTTTAAACGGCAAGACCCTTTTTTGACCTCAGCAATCGAGAAAGCGGACAGTTTTACATCAAATTTGTCCTATGAAAAAATTGCCTATGCGACCTTGAAAAGGTAAAAAATGAAGGTTAAATGTCTAAAAAACGATTTGACGTACTTTTTCTAAAATGACGTATTTTTCAGGGTAACATAATATTGCTTCAAATTGGACTGACTGAACGTGATGTCAATTTTCTAGGTTGTTTGAAGGTCATAACGCATTTTTTTATTGATGGACCCCATTTATGACTGCAAAACCTGTGTTTTGACATTGGGCTCTTAAATAATGGCACTTTTTTGTATGACTATACGGATTTTTACTTTCTCGACCTGACCTTTCGAAGGTCATATCAAGGCCAAAAGCACGTTCATCTTACTTTTACCGTTACCCGGAAACAAAGACACTGAAGATCTGTTCCCTTTGGGGTGCTTGATTACGACCTTCAGACAACCTTGAAAATTGACATTAAGTTCAGCCAGTCAATTTCAATCACACGTTTATAATTCATTGACTTTTCTGAAGCAATATTATGTTACACTGAAAACCCCGTTTTAGATAAAGTACTTCAGATCGTTTTTTAGGCATTTAATCTTCATTTTTGACATTTCCAAGGTCGCATAGGAGATTTTTTCAGAAGACAAATTTGATGTAAAATTTTCCGCTTTTTCGATTTCCGCGGTCGAAAAAGGGTCTTGCCATTTAAAAAACGAAGGTGGCCTTGAAATAACCTTGAAGATCATCAACAAGATCAAAATCAGAAAGTCACGATTAGATTCAGCGCCAAAAATTACTACGGAAATGACCTTAAACTGAATAAAACATATTTTATATCAAAACTTATACACTTGTTTCGATACCTTTGGCACACACCGTGTATAATTATATAATGTTCATCGAATATAATATAATATTCAATCATGAAAAGTATGCAAAGTCAGTTCACGCTTTTACGACAATAATATATTTAAAAAACATAATAACATTAAACTAAGAAAATTTTCCTGGAAAATTTAACTAGAAGAAATAATCCGTTAGAATCCTTAGTCTTTAAATATCGATTAGCAGAAAATAATTATAAATCTTACATATTTTTTATATGTACCAAAAAAGAATTTTTTGTATGTCCAATATTAAAAATACCGTTGAAAGTTATTATTATTAAGTAACGATAGCATGGATGTAAAAGCTATAAGTTTAAGCATAAATACAAGAACATTTTTCATAAAAATATATAATTCAACATGAATGTTACTAATTAATTGCACATACAATATAAACAAGAATTGACGTGCTCAAAAAAAATAAAAAATACAAACTTGAATCCCAGATGTAAACGAAAATTGATATCTTCGCTGTAGCCAGGGAAACGCACACCGTGTACTAAACAGATTTCCACGTTGCTAATTGCAAAATAAACACTAAACTCGTTTCTTCATTTTGCTTTCATTTATGCCTTTCAATCTCGTTTTTGTAGTAACGCGGTCTGACTTTTATGCGAAATAAAAATATAATTGAATAATGCAATTATGATTCATAAAAATTAACGAAATAATAATGATAAAAATGAATTTTTCATTTACTTTCTCAGGATTCATTAACGTTTCTTAATGCCAGTTTACGTCGAATGTAGTGTGCTTTTTAAATCGTTTCCTCTTTCAAATATCTTATTAATGTACGTTAAGGGCAAAAAGTAAGCACTTTTTAAGAAGGTAGAAAGAGATAATGATCACCTGTACACGCTACTTCCTGTTTATTTTCCCGGCTGATAAAGGAAGTCGTGAGAAATATGATAAAAACTTTTACAATATATATAAAAGTCACGAAAGCCACAGAATTATTATCTCAATTATCTAGAGATAGATTTTAGTATTAGATTTAGTAACTTAGTTATCGTGATCCTTATTCGACAGTTTTATAAAATTTCTTGAACCTTTGTAAATCTTAATTGCTTGACCGAATTAATTGGTCATTTTCGTGAAAATGCTTCCAAGCCATTAACACTGTTTCCATATATTAGACAAAATTTGTGGATTAAAAATATTCTCAAAATGATTCAAATCAGATAATTATTTCGAATTAGAGTGTGCAAGTGTCTTCGAACGTATATTGAATGTGTAAAAGGCTGATTGAAAAGAAATCTAGGAAAATATCACTTTTCTTACAAATGTTCTATTATAAAAGCAAATGTAGAAATATATTTAAGGAACATACTTCTTCCTTGTTATTGGGCGTCTACTATTATGTTCTTTTTGTAATTGTGTGCGTAAAGTTAGTGCGTAAAGTACTTTTGATGCCTGTTTTTCGTGTGTAAAGTTCACTTTTACGCACTCCGACGACAAAATTCGTAAGGTAAATGGTCGTGCGTAAAGTTGCACTTTACGCACTCAACCAGACATCAAAACTTTAAGCACTCTCTTTACGCACCCAATTACAAAAACTAGGATACCTAACACGGGTGTATAGTATAACTGTTACGCTTCGGTCGGGAATTTTACACATCACTCGGCGCCTGGTATGTATAGTTCCTGCCAGGTGCGTAAAAGTACACTTTACACCCTTGTTAAGTAATATACTATTTCCTACACAGATATTTTCGTTAATGTAGCCGTAAAATCCGATTTTACGACCTACTTTTAGTCCGTAAAATGAAATTTCATGGATCACGTCAAACATGCATCTGCACTGTCAAAAACATAACCCATACGGATTGATACAGCCCGCGAAATCGAATTTGTACAGCTTTCAGTACCGAAAAATAATGTTCGACACACGGCCGTAATGTAATTAGTAGGTTGTAGCTGTTAATTATTTTATTTTAATTTTTAAATGCACCTACGTTAAATCTATATTATTATTCAACTAATTCATTTTTTCTGCATAAACAAATCCACTTACATTAAATATTTAATCTCTCAGAACTGGTGAATTCAAAATTTATTCCAAAATCCTTATAGATTGAATATTATAAATTTTTATTTAAGTTTAAACCACTTAGTGAACCGCGTTGATTCTGCCAATGTGAATTTTTAAAACCACTTATCGCATTCGTGATCAGCGGCCTCGAAAACCCCTAAATGCTGTAGCTTTCTCAAGCATTAAGAGAAGTTGTTTCGACCGAGAAAAAGACAAAAAAAGAATGACCTAATTAAGAAAAATACGAAAAAGTGTGTTATTTAGACCTTCAAGACTCAAACACAGAACGAATATTACATAAATAGAACATGAAAAATGTCATTAAAGTTCTGCCACTTCAATGTTACATTAGATTAAAATTACCAAATCTGTACTAAAAGTGTGTCTTCGAAACCAAATAAAATTTAAGTTTATATGCTGTCCACTTTTGAGTAAATACGGCCTTGAATTATGATTACCTCATTTTGATCAGGGGTTCAAAACATCTTTACTCCAACGGATGTATTTTTCTTTTCATGGAAGACATCTGAAATTTGTTACCTGGAGGTTTATGGGTTTCGGATTAGTAACCTGACCACAAATTTTAAAGATTTAGAATGTCGGATCAAAGATGGTTGATCAAAAAGTAAAATGTAACCTTAGCGAGATTAAATTGGGTACTCTAAGGTTTCCGAAGTCGCACATTACGAATGTGAACTTAGTTTTTCGAAATTAGAAATGATCTAAAATGAAATATCCAAATGTAGATGGGACCCCTTAAAAAATGGTTTTCTCGGGAGTGTCGGTAGCTGAGGCTCTGAAAATTTTTTCACGTATTCTTTAGACAGTTTTATAGCACATATATTTTATTCAGAATTTTTCACACACTAGTTAAAAAAAAAAAAAAAAGATATGTCGAAAAATGATTTTTTTAAAATCCTTTGAATTATACGTTTGTCTCTAAATGGATAGTAACTGAAACTTTTTACTCGGGGCCTCTTGGGATTGCTAATTATCAATTAAATCTCAGATTTCAAAATTCACAATGGCGGACCGAAGATGGCGGACTGACATGTTAATATTGCGTCAACGAGATGAAACTGGATATTCAGGAAATTTCAGGATTGTAGATTCCGAATATGACAATGGATTCATGATAAACGACCCCTATGTGCGATATTTTGTTTAAATTGGATAAATAACTTGGCCTCAGAATCGTAAGCAGCGACCAAAAAAAAAAACGCTAGATACCAAATTTCAGAAAAATCAGATATTTAAAAAATTTGTCCGCCATATTGGACCCCCACTTTCAATTTTCAGAATCTGACCTCAGATTCGTGCTCAGTGATCCCAAAAACATAAAGATTACCTATGATTTAAAAAATTCGCACATCAGAAAAATGTGCCCCTCAAAGGGTTAAAGCAATATTTCTAATATTCATAAAGTATTCTTTCAGAACTAATTTATGAAATATAACATGCAACTGATGGTATGTGAGATGTTTCACAGTTGTGATAAAAGTAGTCTAAAGTATTCTTTTTGAAGTTAATGCACATAATTCTTTATGAAAAAATGTATGCCGCACATAATGTTACCGTACAGTTTAGTTTAAGATATTAATGAAACTATTCACGAATACTAAAGTATTCATTATGAATGCACATTTTTATCATAAAATTGTAGCGAACCCGTAAACTATTTTCTCGGAAGATTTGTCAGATACAATCTATATAAAAATGATACATATAAAGTTATGCACTAATTTTATAAAATTGAATAGAAATTATACGAATTATATATAATTATATGAAATATCTATGCAATTCTGCATAATTAGGTATATAATTTGTATATAACTCATAATTTTTACGGGAAGTGTATATGTGTATGACACGAGATTTTATCGAAGAATCGTACCTGAATGTATCAACGAATACTAAATGAAATTAGGTATCAGTTGATCGCATTTGTTTACGACGCACTTCAGAAAAGATTTATATTATATTATTGCTGTAAAACGTCTGCGCATGATCAAACGTCTCGCTTTCGGCTCGGGCTGCAACCCGCACATTCGTTGCAAAAACTTTTACGCCCTTGGATCGAAAACTACTATTATACAGACGTGTAATAATTATACTGAGTGAGTAAGATGTACTGGAATATATGGGAATAATCCACGTTTAACCAAAAAAGTGTCTCTTATAAAAATGTATCTGGAAAATGGATGCCTCTATGCTCCATTCTCTCTAATTATAACTATAATTTTTGTATTAATTAATATTGGCGGTGATTATTATATTATTTTGACCCCTTTAATATTAGGCGGGATACTTTAAAAATATTCATAAAAATATTAAAAGTACTCATAAAAAATACTTAATGATTACTTCGTCGTAATTTTTTTTCCGGTAGTACACATCTCGTTTTGATAGCAGGAGTTCTTTATGAATACTTGTAATGTTAGACAGAACCGGACATTCGTTATATCATACATTTATGATTAAGAATTCTTTTAAAATGCTTTTTACCAAAAAAGGATTAATTAAGAATTCATTATGAAGTCTTTTATTTGTCTTGATGTTTATCGAGTATTGCTTTCCGATATTGTTTGCAAAACCTATATTGCATGTGCAATAATCTATGATTTTCTCGACGCATTCAGTTGTATTAGTAGATAAACATCGCTAAGTGACGAAGATTTTAATAACTGTTAACATTCTTTCAATAAATCTCAAAATATTCAAATTGTAAAGAGAACATTAAAAATGAAATATTTCTGAGGTGAAAAATGGTGGGTATTTTTATTTGATATTGCGGATACATTTATGTTGTGTTCTTTTTTACTTTTGTGTAGATGCGAATTATTATTCACATCGCTTTCATAGATTCAGTTATTTCACTCCGGCGTGAGATAAATGATAGATGTTTTGTCGACAATGATGTAATTATATAACGCAACACGCTGGGTGCCTGTGAATACAATGACAAATAACAGACCTTCGTATGAAATTTGTTTGTCGTTTCCATGTAGTCGAAACTTCCAACATAATAGAAGTTATTTTAGAATTGTTGTACTGTATTGCAGTAGTAATACCATCTTTGGAAAATTTAACACATGCTGCTTTTGTTTCGTCTATATGTTTATCTACGAATTCCACGGTTGGGTTTACTATTATTAAACAAACTATTATTATACGTGTTGACTAAAATGAACCGCTGAAACATATAGTTAACATTCCTCGCGCTAAATCCTCATTAATGATTAGAATAGAATAGAATAGAATACTTTTTATTTAGCTTGAGGGGTAACCTCATGGGCTAACCATACAGAGAAAATGCAATGATAAAGATATATGTATATAGTAGATTAATGATTATGCATATATAATGAGCTAAAGAATTCGAGTACCGTACAGTAAGTTATAGCGCAGTGAAAATGAATCGAACCGCGAAGAAAGTAAATGTTGATAATTAGTGGAAAAAGGTTTATATATTACAGAAACGCGGAGAACATTGAAATGTCGAGAATATTAATTTTTTATTTATTAGCCAATCAACTTGTGATTACGACATTTTATTGTGTCCTATTTGACCAAAAGAATGTATTATGTCCAAAACCATACTCTCAAATATCAAGTGTTTAAGACATGTATGTTTTCATTATAAATTATAGTTTTTTTCAACAAAGCAAACGTTGGCAAAGGTACGATCAAGATAATTAATTGTTACTTTTTGAATGTGACACTCGGTGACATAATTATAATTAAAGTGCACAAAACCCTGGCATTGAAGAAACTATTGCTGTAGACGGCACGAAAAACCATGTATCCCCTTATTTTGAAAACTCGAGAAAAATGCGTTTCAATTTTCATATTCATATTTAAGACTGTGAAAATGTGATTTTTATTTTGTGAATAATTCTAAACTAAAATATTAAATAGACATTTCGTTCTGATAGATTGATTGTAAATCAAAGGTGTATTACAAAGGTGAATTGTAAACATTATATGTATACAATTCAAAACAATGTATTTTTATAATCGCAATTAAATAACTAAATATTTGCTGGACATCTTTGACGAGCAAATCACGTTTTGGTGTTGCATAGTTTTAATTTTTCTAGCAAATGTTATCTGAAGATAGAAATTCGATCAGAAATATTTAGTAGAAAAATTCACAATTTCTTTTTAGTGCTAAAGATGGAAAGGTTAGATAATTTGAAGATTTTTCTTTGAAGATAATTTGAAAATAAAATAAGAACAATGTTGAAAGATTCGATGCGACGGGAGTTGAACGCGGGACCATTCGATTGACGGGCGATTTCTATCAGAAAAAAAACCTAGAAACATGCATCTCAAAAATATCGTGATTTGCTCGTCAATGAACTCCATCAAATATTTAATTAGCTACAAATATTTTAGGCAGAGATTATGTTTCTTGCCTTTTATAAATAATATTTGCGTAAGATGCGGATATATTGACTAAAACGGAATAAATACATGACATTGATTAAAAAAGACATAAAATTTAATGCAATTTTAATTTACTCGTCCATTAATTTTCATGTAAAATGCATATTCATTGTATAAATCGATTTTTCGTTACTAAATTGAAATTTCGTGAATGGATTTTTCAAATTAATGCACATTTGCATGAAATTTTATAAACATTCATTGAGTTTAATTCAAATATACCCTAATCAAGAGCAGTTTTATCGACGCAAATTTCAATAATTTTTACGAAATGGAAAACGATGAAAGATTGGTCAGTTTTAGGACAATTTTATTTCGTCATACTTATACCACTCTGGTTAAATATGCAATGATTTTATCCTCTGACATAGAAAGACACACAAACACAACTATAATAGATATAATCGACACCGCCATGCAACAGTTAGTCGGCGGACTATAGGCCGCAGCGGGGACCATAGCAAATAGTATCCTATTTTGAGATTACGAATCAAAATGTATTTCGTAACCAATGTTTATCTTAATATTAAATTATTGACAAAATTCAGTTAGGTGATTATTAGTTAAACAAAGACCACTCATTTACAGTCGAATGCAACAATATTCATGAATTTACCACATTGCTGAAGCTGATCATTTCGATTAATACTCGTCGCAATTCACAAATTTATTAACTTCTAATTGTCATCGGCAGAATCATCTGACGCGAATCATTATTCTAAATGCACGTTTCATATAATTCATGAAATATATTGTGAATTATTTAAATTAATCTACCATTGAACCCACTACATAGTCAGAAAAGGTAGTCCATAATGAAGTTGCTCTATTATGTTGTTCGTCAACTCAGCAAAATTTCCTCCATGATCATGCAAGCGTGCAATTTGACGGGGGAAATAAGCTACTTGCCGTCCTGACTCTGTATTCGAGCCGAAAAGCCTATAATCTTGTTTTCGAATGCCATGGCCGGAAACCGATCATGCGAGAATGTATAGCATCGAGAACAGAGAAAAAGAGAGTAGGCGGGAAAGTCTGATAAAGAGAGGTAAATATCGATTACCACGTATTTAAATTTGCGCGGTCTTGCATCGCCGTGTCCAGGGCAAGTCGACCGGAAATCGCTCTCTGGCCGCCGATACTTTGTCGACATTTCGACGTTCCATTCGTGCGATTACAATCTGGCAGAGCAAAACTATCGAGCTACTCGGTGATTGGACTTTTTCCCCCAAGTCTAGGGGAACCGAGATAAGTATCAGCTGTCTACTGTGATCCACGATAAAATAAAAACTGAAAAGTAATTCTGTGTACGGAAAAAAAATCGGGTCATAGATTTAGGTGTGTACAGGCCGTCATACTCGTTGAAACTATGTGTAAATTGAAAACTGCTTTGGAACTACAAAAGATCTGTAGTTGAACTTTAGAAAACTGAACAGATTCCAAGGAATAATTTTTGGATTATATTTAAAGGGAAAAACGATTTGAAGATCGTTGAACACAGCATATGTTAAATCAATTTGATATTTGTTAAAACATGCATATCGTGTACGATCTAGAAGAATAAAAGGATACTGACTCTCTGATATTATTCCACAGAGAAAAATATCTAAATCTTCAGTACCATACGTTGTAAAATGATTTTCTCGTTATAATAACGCATCATGACATTTCTCGCTATCCGTCTAATGGTGATATTAATTTTGACCTTGACTATTATTTTGAAGGTCATTTCAAGATCAAGTTCAATTTTTCAATGCCGGCGGTATTGTTAGAATAGACTTATCGCACACATTGCGGGATGTTTGAAATTTCAGTTAAAACGTCGCGCACTTACTATTGTCATCCCTGAAATGTTCGAAAATTCACCTTGAAATGACCTTGACCTTGAATTAATGGGCGTGGTCAAAGTCATGTTCTGACGTAAGACTTTTCGCTTAAAAAAATAGTGGTTCTCATTTGAAAAATTGTACTTGACCTTGAAATGACCTTCAAAATAATAGTCAATAGACCGTATATAAGACATCGAACATTAACACCTAATGTAGACGAACAAGGCAGGTCTGTACTTCAGAGCCTTGATAATGATTCCAGCGGGTACAGACTGGGATGAAACGTCACAAAAAGAGATTCCATCTATTTTCAATAGATACAATTTCTTTAAATCGTCTGATGATAAATTAATTTTTCTAATTATATAGACTTCTGTCTATTAATTAAGGTCCACAATGGGCACCAAATGAGGTGACAAACGAGGACCAAAAAATTAATTAATGGAACCGAACCTGTTTAAATAAAAAACACCTAAAAAACATTCACAGTTAAATGTAACGTCAAAAAACATCTTGCAATTTCAATTTATTTCTACAGATATAAAAACACGAAAGTTTGTCAATTTCCTATACATAATTCGAAAATGAGCCGATTCGATCGCTTGTCGAATGTTCGCCTACTAAAATGTGTAACTTCGCACGATTCTGCAAAAATATGAGATGTAGTAAACAATACGTAGTCACGGCCAAATATCAATCTAAAGTTCATCGCCTCTTCTGAGTTTTACTTTCACTTTATCATTAATTGATAGACATTTCTTCACCCGATTCTCAATTATTCACAAAAATGCTTTTGTAATAAAACCAATATTTTATCACTGACTTGCGTATTGTCCAATTTTTTATTTGATAAATTAAATGCTCTAAATATGACTTGGCTTCTTTTTTAATGCTTAAGTTAATTGACATTTAAAAAAAAAAAAATTCATGACGAACCTGCTATCTCATAATCGGCTTGCAAAAATTACATATACAGATATTAAAATAAGCATTAGAAATATTTGTATTTTAAATTAATAGTAAGGTAATTCTAGAAATGTTTTTATGACCCAAAGTGGCAACGTTAACTGACCTCAATACTACGAAAGAAGGAAACAGCGAGAAGAAAGAAACCTGTTGATTTTTATGCAAATTGGGGCAAACGACAATTCAAGTAATTTCGTTCTAAACACGAATCAATTCAATCTTTATTGATGGCCATAATTACAGTTATATTACTTTTTAACTTTATTGCCCTTTTTCTATCTAATTTTGTCTATGTTAATTAACATGATTATATAAAATCTTTCGAAATATATTGCAAATCGTTGTAATACATGAGGAACATTCATTCACAAGATCTTATTTATACATCATATCTTAATTTTCTGCCATATTGTAGTTTGAGATCAAAATAACTAAAAATCCATAACGTATTGGATCAAAATTGAGACTAGAAATAAGTTTGATATTGCTGAATCTAGTTTTATTAGTGTAAGCAACGAATATAGTAACATACTCTGTGATTAAAAATGCATTCAAATTTCGGACCTTTGGGAAAAAGAGGGCTAAGAGTCTTAACTAGCTAACTAGTTTACCCTTTCTTCTGATATTATGTAATAGGCACAAATATAGAAAAAAACATATTTTCTGAATTTACTTATCTCTAAAACTTTCTGGGGCTCCTTAGAGGTCAGATTCGACACCCCAAAAACCTTCGTGAAAGTATTCTCTGCTTCTTAGTTCTGATGGTCAATCAAATTTCATCGATCTGTGTTTAAAATTTAATTTGGCTCATCTCTAATAGTGAAGTAAAATCCAGTTTGATTGAAATAAATATGATTTGAATTACCTAATAAATTTGAAAGAATTTATTTTATGCAATCAAAATTCTATTCCTTTCAGCACGATTTCATGTACCTGAATAAATGCAAATGTTTTTACGTGTTCCATAATAAAGATTAGACATTTGGCAAAATTAATTTCCTCATTTCGAATCCAAATCTTTTCTATGCTTTATTTAAGAGATTATTGCGTGAACCCGGGATTTTATCTCTAGACAAAGCGTTTCTTGAGTAAACACCTGTTCGACTGCAACACAAAAGGAAGAACAGAGTAAACCTTAGCTGGACTTTGTTACGGCTTTTCTTTCAGAACAAGCTATCAACGATGATTCATAGGATAGTCACATGCGAGTTCGGGGATCTTAGGTTTTCTTGTACAAAAAGAGCATTACTAAAGAATCGCGTGTATTGTATACGGAGTCCACGATAATGCTTTTCAGTAAAACAGGAGAGAACTAAACATCGAGACTAATTCAAATTGTCCGTGATTTATCGACGATTCGCACCGTATATTCTGATTTCATCGCGAGCTTTCCCAGATATTTACAATCACTTGCAGATGACATTAATTCGATAATCTCATGCAATTATTGATTTTGACAGTATTGTGATGTGCAACTCCAGGATCGCTGGTGCGATATCGGCTTTGAATACATCGCATGCACCGATATGTCCATCATTTTCAGTTGCGATAATTAATGCGAAAATTATAAACTTTCAGGGTTGTATGCGAAAAAGCACTTTTTATTTACGTTGGATTGTCAGCAGCCCACATTGGATGGTTATTAGCACGCTTGGCATCCCAGGAGCTCATCCCTCAGGATGGTATCGATTGGCAGTAAGCGTATCGTGAATTTTACAATCGACTGGGGACTTCTGCGCGAGTTTGATAGCAATGAAAAATGTCCGGGATGTTTGGAGGACAATCGCGACCGTACATTTTATATTGCCAAATGGCTGTTGCGATACATCAGTCTGTCGTTATTGGACAATTTACATCCACGATAGTTGGAACGATCTTCAAACCGGAGCCCCATTCATCCCTACGGATGCGTCGTCGACTGCCCCAAGGGTGGCGCAAATCTTTTAAAAGGATTTATGTTCATCTTAAACGAGCTGAAATGAGGGACTGATGTCTTTGTAATCATGTCTCGGGGGAAATTTTCAAGATCTTACCGTTGGCCTGATTTCCGGTCGCGAAGGACGCTGCTCCTTTCGCGCTACGATGGAATGACATCTGCCAAAAATTTACCAAGATTCTTTAGTTCTTGTGAAATTATTGGACAGGATTGCAAAAAAAGTGAAATCTTTATCTAGTGGAAGTTGGGAAATAGTATAACACAACCATTTAAAGAATGAAAAATTTTAAATTAGATATTTGAGTTTTTTACAAAAAATTAACAAATGAATACTATGTCGATTAAACATTACATACATCTAATAAATGCACTACACTACACTTTCGTACAGAAGAGTGAACTATTGTAATTCATGGCATTACGGGCGTTTAAATACATTGTAACATGAGTGTATTCGAATTCGCGGCTAACGGTAATTATATAGATTCGATGATAATAACGATGTTCGGACACTGAACATCGTATACAATACGATCAGAAATAAGAGTCATATGTTTTTTTCCAGTTTGATATTACATTCCAATTATGATCGTATTTCTTAATGTAAAATATAATATGATTCAATGTAATAAGCAAATGCAAATTATGAACATAAGCGAGTTTAAAGGCCATTTACATTAGAAAAAAGAAGTTTTAATTTAAAACCATTGATGGGCTACATTTAAGATATAAAAAAACAAGCCCGATTAGAAAAGGACAAACTTATACACTATTCATGGACTAATTTCAAGCCACTTCAATTTTTATCAATTTTAAGACTCATTTTTTTCTCTGTGTAAACTCCAAATTCATAATATTTTATGTTTTTTTTTGTAGACAATAAGTTTTGAAGAAGAATTCCAACCTTATGGTATGGACATAAATAAAAATTTATTAATGCCCATGACAATACGACCAGTACTATTATTCTAATATGATCTTAAGTATCAAAAAATTTAAAAAAATGCATCAGCATAACCATTTTAATTTTTCAATATTAAAATATATCATAATGGCTTGATATTGTATAATTTTGAAAAAACGCTCATGTAATTAATTTAATGAAATCATAAAGAAAAAATATAGAATTTTGTAGTATTTGTAGACTAGGAATGGTGATTATCATTTTGAAATTTTGAATTCTGATTGAGAAGCGAACTTCTTAAGAAACACTGTCTTGTACGAAAAGTCGAAGCTTCATTTATTTCGAAAATGCTATGTTTATAGAATACTTAAGTATCAAACAAAATTAACACGAATTTCTTATCAGGGCAGCTCCATAACTCAGTATAAGAACCTTAAATTAACCCATGTGATAATTACCTTTGAAACTTTTTGAACCAGTTTTTGACATGAAATGGCACCTCTAAAAATGGATTTTGAAAATTTAAAATACTACGTATAATATAGGAAATGAAATTTTAAATACCAAGAGGATCAACTTGGAACTTGTTACTAGGAGGTGTTGATCGAAGTTTTTGATCATAATGATGGGAATCATTTTTATAACAATTTAAAATAAAAAAGTTAATATAAAGGAGCAGATTTTTACGGGATTCGCTATAAAGAAATGTTTTAATAAAATATGTTATCTTATTGTGATTCAAAACGGGAATAACCAGACAAGATTTTCGCAATAAAGTAATAGAAAAGAAATCTACGAAGATCAAGAGAATACCAACGGACGTATATCTTCCAAAAAACAAACAAAAAATGTCTCCTGTGATTTTCTTCAAAATCCCACTGTTTACAAGAAAAAAATGTCGAAATTTTCATATTGCAATGATAATATTAAAATCATGAGCATTTCAACAATTTTTCGTATATATTTATATCATTCAACAATAAAATAAGGCACAATTTAAATTATAAGAAAAAAATGTCCATGCGCATCACCGAGAATCATTTTTCTTTTATTTTTGTAATTCTTTTTTTACATTTGTAATGGTGCTTTTGGAAAAATTCATAACTTTTTCTCGGAAACAATGATATTTTGAAGAAAATTACAGGAGATACTTTTTTTGATAATTTCATGTAAAATTTACAAAAGTGAAAAATGTATAGATTGGAAGACTTGATCACAGATTCATAAGAATATTTAATATATTGCAACCGCCATATTGAACCCGCCATATTAAATTTCAGAAAACGAACGAAAGATTCGTAACCAAGGGTGTCAAAAACCACCGATTAATGAGTTTTGGAATTTGGACAGTAAATGGATTTCCACATGATTTAGTCCGATTTCGATAAACGTTTAGCCGTTTCAACCGCCATTTTAGTAATAACACAATCTAACAACACAAATTAAATAAACAAATTTCTATGACAGAACCGTGTAATAAATACATTGAATGCACGTTTATGATAAATTTTGAGTTAATGAAAATGCATTTTGAGAATAAAATCTAGGGAAAAAATACGTTAAAATAAACATGTTTAAAAACCACGGTTTTAAAATGGAGTAAACAGTATAAAATAACTCTCTATAGCCACGTACATATCTACAACCCCATATGGATTGTTAACCTCGTAAACATTATACTTGAAGTTCCATTCGATGAAAAACTTCGGATGCATAATAATATGGAGAATAGAGGATAGAAAATAGATGTTATTGAGAAAACTCACAAATTTGCATCGTTGACAACAAAAAATATTATTAGGGACGCAGATAAACTATTCTTGTTCTAATCGTCCTTAAAGTGCAGTCCACGCTTTTTATTGAGTCGAATTTTTAGTATAATCTTTACGAGGTTAACAATTTTTTATTTAATTAATTTTTTTGTTTTACATATGTTACATCTATATTAAATTAAATATTATATTAATGCATAATATTGCATTGTCATCCAATTCCAACTTATTCGTAAAATTTAAAATCTTAATTCCATAAAAAAGCACAAGTAAAATCGATTGCGAGATTTCACCTAAACAGACCGACCGTCTGAGAGACAAGAAAAAAAGTAAATAAAAACGTGGTAAGAGCGAGTTCAATTTTTTGAAAAAACTATTTTAAAAATTTCTCAACGCTATTCGAAAGAACGGTCTTAAAAAACGTAAATCAATGTTCTCCCGATTTTTTCCATATCTGTTTAATAGGAGGAATAAACTCTGAAATGGACATAAAATTTCAACACATTTTGTGGTTAATGGGTTAAAAAAATAATATTAAAAGTTGTTCTTAGATCTTGATATTTTACTGAGATTAATCATTGGGTGCACCTCAAAAACCCGAAAAATCACAAAACGGACACTTCAAAAACCCAACATTAAAAAACCAGTCATTTCAAAATACAGACATTAAAAAACCCGACTTTTCAAAATACAGACACCTCCAATTGGTGCGTTCACTACATAAAAAAATGATCTCGGGTCGTGGTCCTTGAGGTCTTACTGGAAGGTTATTTCAAGGTCAAAAATGTTGGACTAAGGGAATCATTTTGTAGGTTACTTGAAAGTCAACCCCGGATTATTTATTAAATCCATTTAGAAGTTAATCATTAATTACATTTTCAGAATATGAATATTTTGAAATGTCTAGTTTTTTAATGTCGGGGTTATGAGGTGTGCCCTAATTATTTATATAAAATAAGTTTTTCAAAAGTACTTCTCATAAAAATTATAACAATCAAATCAAATAAATCTATTCTTGTGCTAGCAATTAAATCATAACTACATACTTCATAGACGTCTTTCACGAGCAAATCACAATGTTTTTGTGATGCTTACTTTTAATTTTTCTAACAAAATTTTGCTCGAAAAATCTTTCCACTTTGGTCCCAATTTTTTTTCAAAAATATGATAATAATACAAATTTAACATCTTTGCCATAATCAAAATATTGTGCATTTTTCTAGTAAAATTTGCATTATATCTGATCGAGCAGACGAGATTCCGTCATCCGAAAAAATTTGCTGGAAAAAAAAAATGTACAATACAAACAGAAATTGATTTGTTCGTCAAAGACGTTCTTCATTTAGCAGAAAACCAGTTTTCAATTAAATTAACATCAAAAAATTGTAACATTCGGTAGTAGCTAACAAAATGTATTATATCTATTTTAGTCAATAATTTGAAAAAAGACTTTCGATAAACGCTATTATATATGTAAATAGAATGCGAAAAACGACTTTGGAAGGTAGTAAGAGAAGGAAATCCACTAAGACGTAACTTTTATAATATAAGTAGCTTTTAAGAGGTCGTAAAACTGAGTATTAAATACCAAAGTTTAAAATGCTTTAACGAACAAAGTTATTTTAGATTACCATCCGACATTGCCACAGCTGATCACTCACAATATATTCAACTATTTTAATATGCTACTTTTACATAATATTTTATGATACTGTAAACATATACTACCATCCCTAGTTAATCGTCGTCGAAATATTCTAGAGCAAATAAAATTAAATAATTCATCATTAAAATGTGAAAACTCACATTTAAGCTGCTTCTTCAGTGATTAATATGATAACTTATAAGATGACACCAGATACAATTATCTACTGTTCTGGAGACTCGTGGAATTTCCCCAGTACCGAACATAATAATTCATTTTGTCAAGGTTGTGTCTAATGGTTTTGTCCGTTTCTCGTATAGCTCCATATACTGGACTATATTCCCGGTGGTACGACGTTATCGTAAACAGAGCGAAGTAGAATATTACTGGCCAGTAAATGGGACGGTAAAAGCGATGGAGTCAACAACGCACTACGAGGTTAGTACACAATGGGAAATGAAAATTGTAGCATCGAAAACTATGGACTGGCTAGTAATAGAGATATTACGGTTCGTTTTTGCAAGACCGCATTATATTTGATGTTATTTTCATTGAAGAACTTGAATACCCAGTCATATCCGCATTGAAAATTTTGTTTTAGGACCTCCCATTGAATTATTTAAGAGAGAAAGCCCAGAAGCGATCACCGGGTGCAGCCGACACTATACCAAGCTCAAACTTCCTTCCTCGGGGTTAACTTTTCAGTAAGAAAGTTTGATCGACTTAATTATGTTCTCTTGCCATTAACGAAGTTTGACCTTCCCGTCACGTGATCAAAAGTCATTTTGACCTGCACACTTGTAAGCATCAGACACCACTCGGTTGTGTACGCGTAGAGGAGTAAAAAAGCTCTAAGTCCCTTTCGTAATCGTTTTTCCTGAGTAGGTTATGACTTGCTGATACAATCGGTGACAATAATGGAGACAGCCGACACGAACGACGTTGACGACAGTAAAATTCGGAGAATAAACCCAGCACGCAAATGATAATGAGTTTTTATTTCATCACGCATATAAAAAAATATAGACCCATAAATGTATCTATATTTTTGTACAACCAGAGGGTATAAAAACCAAATAAATTTCGAATTTTAAAGTCGCCGGAAATTTTACGAGATCGACGTAAGTAAAGAATCGTAAAATAAAAATGAGAAATAGTACTTCTCTAGCAACCCTACAAGTTCTTGAAGTTGTACTCCCTTCTTTTCTCTCGCTTTTTACAGAATGAAACCCACGAAGAAAAGCATGTCGCTTTAGAACTAAATTCTGCGGTTTCACTTAAAGAAGTAGGAAAAGTTATCGTGGTAACCATCAGCGTGGAAGGGCATCGCCTCTAGCTGACATTTTTAAATTGTCGTAAATGAAAAAGGAAAATCGAACACGAATTATTTGACATTGACTTAACTAAATGTATCATAAATTCGTCAGATCTTTTTAAAATTTCACGCTTCAACTCATTGTGACTGTAAAATATGATCTTTTTAATTCAGGTATATGTACTATATATAAAAAAACGCCAGTGCCAGAAAGTATGTTCACTAAATAAAGCAATAAAATACTATCATGAAGTTACTTAACATGTGTATAATTGAATAACGAGTATGGGCTCGTTATTCAATTATCACTCGATATGCAGCAAATTCACGTTTTGAAATTTCTCATTTCTTTCGATTATTAATCTCAATTATTAAGTGAAATAGATGTAGACTAAGAGTATATTTAATTAGTTATTAAGCTTGCAAAATTATGATTCCAATTCGAGAAATTCTACTTTTATCTGTCATAAATAGTTAGGCATACAAATATTACATTGAAGTGTGAAAAATGTAGACAATACATTCCTTTTTAAGAATTTGCGAATAAACTTTAAAAATGTATGAAGATTTGAAAGAGATCTTTCCTAAAAATGACACTATATTAAGAAGCATTTAAGTGTTTTTACAGGCAATACAACAGTTTACAATTAACATATTTAATGAAGTGCAAGAGATTTTTAAGAACAATTTTTACTATTTTTATGGTCCTTTTCAAGAGTTGATTAACATTTTCTTGTTGTAACATGATTTACAGCATCATTTTAATGATCTTTTCAAAATATTTTCAAAATTGAAAGTTAACATTTATTTATTTTCTTTATTTAAATAGTTTATTAATTTGTTCTCTTACCGAATTTCTTACTACTATTCCAAGTGTTAAACGTTCGTAAATAAAGTAAAAAACGAATTTGTAAAAACGAACGAATCTTGCATTTCTAAAAACAAAAATGTTTAAGAGAGACTGGGGCTGTATTACTACGTGGGTTATGTCTTCACAAGGCACCTATCAGGGAAATTAATGACAAATTAAAAAAAAATATCGCTTACATTATTTGCACGATTAAAAATAAGTGATATAAAACTTTAACGTCCCCCAAATTGCACTTTTCGCGTTGGTTTTTTCAATTATTTTCAAGAGTGTTCTTTCAAATGGCGTGCTAAATTTCGCGAAAAAACTAAATTCGCCTTCATATTGGTGAATTTATTTTAAAAAACTTTTTTTTCAGGGATTTATTTTAAATTTCTATCCAAGAATTGGATTTTTGGTAACGGAAAAGTGAATGAAAATGGCAGAACATGTTTGTACTTTAATGATACGGTGTCAGATTTTTCTTTTACACAATCAAATTTTTTTTGCAAAATTCGAAACACGTTTGTCTGAGGATTCTATAATATTTACAAGCGAAATAAATATTTTTATAGTGTTTATGTGGTCTCAGAATTCAATTCCAACCTTCGTTGTTCAATTATAATTTATTTAAATAATTTATTTCAATAACGTATACAATAACTTTGACCCAAATTCTTTCTTACATCCGATGAACTTCAAATTTTGTACTAGCAGTTTCCCGGATCGCTGACTTCCAAAATGTGGTCAGAATTTCGAAATTTGAAATGGCGGATTTAAATTGAAAAACTCAATTACGACGAAATATGATAACGGGGATGTTTCGAGATCATCGACTGTAAATTTGTGCTTGATTTTTCAAATTTCATAATTGCGTTAATTTACTATTTTAAATAGACATGTTAAAACCACATCAATAGCATTTGAAAACGCGAGGTTAATTTTATAGACATTTTATGTCGTAAAAAATACTTAATATATAACATTGAAGTCATAGTTATATAGTACACTGAGAAAAGTGTATTTTATCAGTTACTATCCGTTGGCTTTTAAAAAGTGTATTGTAGCCATTTAAAGAAATATTATAACTAGTAAAATCCTCCGTCGTTCAGCATTTGTTTTTGACAGGTTATATGAAACTGTAATAAACTCTCCTATTGTAAAAGAATGTTTTATTATGACTAAAAGAAGGCATTTTTAATATTTTAATTTGCTAGATAAATTTCCATAAACAAAAATTGCTTTTAGTTAAAGAGAAAAGGCTAAAATAAAATGACATATCGGTTAGAATAATATAAAATCTTCGTCTTTTAACAGGTAGTAGAAAGATGGCAATCCCTATGCGTAAAATACTATATTTTACGGGGCATAAGAATTCTAATACTGGGTAAAAAACACTTTTCTCAGTGTAGTAGTCATAGGACTTTAAAGACATTTCTTAGGTTATATTTAGGTGATTTTCGACTTTCGTTTAGATCTTGAAAGTCTATTCGATTTACAGGACAATTTTTCGGTCGAAAAGTGGTAAATTTTAGTTGATTAGGGCATTCTGACTTTGGCTTGGTAGAAATGACTTCTCTTGTTGCTTGGGAAATCAGATCGAATCAAGTGTATCTTCTGCATCCACCATTTGTTAATTTTTAAAAAAAATTTTTCGTAATAACAACTAGCCATTTTTCTGTATATGCATATAAATTTGAATTTAATTGTTAATCTTGTAGACAAAAGGTAGCTCTTAAATAAGTGCGCTTTCCTGATACCACGTATCTTTTAGAGAGCTCTCTAAATCGTGGAATAAATCTTCTTAATGATCATTTTAAGAGACCTTTCTGGGCATTATTTAAGACCTCTCAAAGAACGCTCTAAAGGATCAATATTTTCGACTGAAATTGAAAATAATACAGTCATTTTTATTATAGATACTTTTCTGAAAAAAATTATTAATTTGGCTGTTTGAGATATAATAATAATTACATTTGTATTTCACAGAAACTTGACAAATTCCATACACACTAATTCAAAACATGATTGTACTTTAAATAAGGTCAATAGTCTTTTTCACTTTAAGAACTTTAGAGTTCGATACAAATTATTGTATTACTTATATTACAAATAATATAAAGGTCACAATTTTACGGTTCCCCCTTAATGTCCCTAAAATTGGGTGCGTTTTTTTAGCCAGACTCATATTACTGTCGCGATACAATAGTGCCTTGAAATTCCGAAGTGACTCAACCCAATGTTTGCACCAAAAATACCCAAGTATAAAACGTTTTATGTAAGAGTGGAACAGAGCCAACCTTGGAACATCGGAAGCAATTACTCCTCCTCTGCCCTGTAACGATATTTCATCTAAGATCGTGAGTAAAGAGTCCTTCAAAGGAATCCTGTATTTCGCTGATGGCGGCCATGTAATCACTATTAGGCGTTTCGGTAAAAGAATTATGAATCGTAA
Source organism: Trichopria drosophilae (assembly GCA_030407085.1). NCBI lineage: Eukaryota > Metazoa > Arthropoda > Insecta > Hymenoptera > Diapriidae > Trichopria > Trichopria drosophilae. The sequence goes on along the minus strand of CM059583.1, from coordinate 186,713,179 downwards.
CGCCTATCGTCTTCTGACATTATTACCTAATTTTATCCCATAACGTTTATCACACTTGTCCTTTATTGCCACTACACATGTACTTTGCTATGTTACAAATGGAAAATTTCTTTATAATGTGTAACTGAAATTGATGCATAAACTTGTATTACTGCGTTAATGGGACAACATCGTGTTGCTTTATAGTTCAGTAAATCAACAACCTTCGATTTTTGTCAAGAAATCCAAAACATTTAATTGGAATTAATATAGTTAACGGCTTATACCTACAAATTGCATTAGATGTTAAAATGCTATTTTAGCCTAAAATTGTGCTGATTTTCTTAAATTAAGTGAATATTTGCGCTCAAAACCTTGTTTTTAGTTTTGGAAACTTACTTTTAGTAAATTTTCAGGTTCGAAATAAGAATGCTCTAACTTAGGTATGACAAGATCGACAAATTTTTCTTTAAGCATAAATCTCGAGTAAAATTAAACTTAGGTGTCTGAAAGTAAGACTTTAAGCGCAAATATTGACTTAATTTAAGAAAATTAGCACAATTTTTACTGAAATTAAGCTTTTTCCAGTGCTTAATTTGAGATGTAACAATTTTAAAACTTTTTCTTTCTGCGCATAGTTTGATAATTTCCAAACATTTCAAACACCTTGCCCCGTAATCCCTCGGATTCTCAAAACACAAATCTTAACTAGTGATGAAATTAACAACGGAGAAAAGAAAAAAGAAAAATGAAAAATTTGTATTCATAACTGTAAAGTTAAAACTCATTAATAAAATTTCGACTTGACAGTTACATGTAACGGACTGGTACATGAATATGATTTATTAGCATGCAAATATAATTTAAAGAAAAATTATAATAAATCCAAAAGAAAGAAAAAGGCAACAAAATAACCAAGAAACCAAAAAACAAACAAAAAATATATAGATTTTTTTTTCTTTTTCCGTTGTGAATTTCATCACTAGTAAAAAAAATCAGGCTGATTCCTTCCGCCAAGCCTCTTTGAAGAGTTCAAGTGCGGAGGGATTGAACGAAATGCCACGCATCTTTCTTTTTCATTTTTATTTTTAGTTTTTTGTTTACATTTTATTTATTTCTTACTTTCCATTATACGGTAAATTTTATTTACATGCTATCAAATCATAATCATATACCAGTCCATTCCAAGTAACTGTCAAATCGAAATTTTATTAAGGATTTTAAATTTAATAGTTATGAATACAATTTTTTCTTTTTTCTTTTTTTCTTTTTGTCTTTTTTCTATTTGTTTCGTTGTTAATTTGATCACTAGTTGAGACTGTAAATGTTTCGACAAGGCCTAGCGTTTTGAGAATCCGAGCAATTACGACGCAAGATGTTTGAAATGTTTGGAAATTTTGAAACTATAGTATAAGCCGTTAACTATATTAATTTTTAAATACACCTGCTTTAAATTTACATTTAATTGGAATGTTTGATACGATAACATTTAAGCAATCCGCAATGTATAATTATTATGTTCTTTTTGTAATTTACTTTTTAAATTGGTAGAAACTTGTTTAAATTTAATCGTTTAAGTTATCTTCATGAAAACTTTAATAAACATGCGAGTTTTCCTTCGAAAACTTTTTCCACTTGGAATAGCTTACTGACCCGAGTAGACTTTCCGTATAATTATTACAAAATATGGCTGTGCAACAGTAACCTTCGAATAATCGATTGTGGCTAGTGTCTGATCATAAAGCTGCAATTATTATTTGGAAAAAGGGTGTTCATAAATCGAAATAAAAACAACGTGCGGATAATTGTGATATTATCGATTGTTGTCGACTACCTAGTTACACAGTTTGCGTTTGTTAAATTAACGAGCTTGTAAATTTTCATAAAGTGTACATTCTCCAAAGGTATTCATTTTCAATGAAAATTATAGCTTTCAATGCACAGATTAAATAAACATTTCAAAATATGAATATTTAATCGAAAATATTAATTTGAATCATTCACTTGTCATTAAAATATTATTTTCATATGAAATTTGATTTAAAGAAGACATGGTAAAATTCTTTATTTCTGCATAAAATAAATTTAAAAGCGAAGGCGTCCTTCTATATAATATAGTATTTTAATACACACTCATAATACGTACTATATTATAGAAATTATTCAATTTTTATATGTCAAACTATTTCGTACATCTGCATTTAACTAATCGTATAAGTAAAAGATTTATTTACTATTAGACCAGCCTAAAAGCATTTTTTACAGCTGTAGAATAAAACTAATAAACGAAAAGTAACTAAAAATAAAAACTAATAAAGAAAAAGGAGAAGTTAAAATAATTGTAGACAATATTATAAATAAACTATTAATAATGTGACCGTCAGACTGGCAGCCACTGTTTAATTTCAGAAAGTATGAATATGTAATTTTTTATACTTACAACAACTTATTTCGATTTAAAATTGTTCAAATGAAAAAATTGCAAACTTTCTAAACGTTTCGTAACACAGCCCAACAAAATTTTGTTGCCCTACAGGTAACAATAGATTCTGATGGAATAGGATGTCCAAAAAAATCTAAAACTAACCTCAAAAACTAGAGCCAATTGGATATTTTAGCGGTCATATTTGGATTCTGGAGCAAACATTCTACTAGATTGATTCTTACTTACGGAGCAATATGAAATTCTCACATTTATGTTGGGCTGTGTAAAATGACTCGTATATATTAAATTTGTAGAAATACACCTGTGATATTGAGAGTTTCAACAATGTCAGAATTTAACAATGGCATAATTTAGAACTACGACAAAGATTTAATTAAATTTGAAAAATCAATATGGAATTGATCTAAAAGAATTTCATTCGTGTAATCATTTGTGTAAAGTTGATATATTGTACTTAAAGAAATGTCTTTCTAAAATGTTCATGTAAAGTTCGTATAACTTCATTGAAATAAATACTTTTCAGTCATTCAAGTACTTTCTTCTGCAATTAAAATGAAATTTGTATAATAACAGAATAGAAACTCTAATATATAAATTTGAATAACTGAATATTGGATAGATGTCTTTGACGGGCAAATCACGATGTTTTTGTAATGCATACATTTAATTTTTCTAGTCAATTTTTTTCTGACGACAGAAACTCTAACAAAATTAATGCAAATTTTACTAAAAAAATTCAACATTTTTTTATATGATGGTAAGAATAGAAAGGTTGGATTCTTTTATGATTTTTCAACAAAAAATATGGACCAAAGTGGTATATTTAATTATTATTCAATAATTACAGACATAAAAGGACATTTATTTGATATCGATTGTAATTTTCAAAAATCACAATAAAAATATAATTTTAGATGAAAACGAACTATTAGCGAATAAAGGTTACAAAAATTACATTTCGCTTTAATTAAATTCAATCTTTTATCATCAATATTTAATAATTTCATTGAAAATATGTAACATGCAAAAATTGGTTTATATAATTAAACTAACATTTTGATAATAAAAAAGTAAACGATTTTAATTCATTTTTGCGCTTTTCGATCTCCCTCTGTATAACGAGTATATTGCACATGAATATCATTATTGTTTTCGATTAATTTAAAATTATAAAGAATCAGTGTTATTGTTTAAATAATTCATTCACCTGCTAGTACAGACAATTAAATGTTTCACGTTTGCACGCACTTTGAAATTAATATTTGGATTGTTCAAAATCTGTCAATGTCATAATTAATGATTTTTAAAATATGAAGTCAGTACTTCCATTGTGAATAGAGTTTTGATGAACTTTATGAGGCTTGAAACAATACTTGGCGATATAAATTCCCCAATGACATTCGAATATACGTGTACTTACAAATGTAGAACATTTCGAACGGAAAATGCAAACATTGTAAAGAGGTAAACGTATTCTGTATATTTTATGAGCGCAGTAAACATAAAATATCCATCGTAAAATCTTATTGCAAAATTGCAATGTGACAAAATAGTAGTAAATCGTGTATTTAAAGTAGAAAGCATAAGTACCGATTTACGTTCTTTCTCAGAACAAAATGTAGAGTATTATAGTAAAAATTCTGATTTAAATATTATGTATTTAATATGATCAATTTCTAATACGTATTTAACCGTTCAAATTTCTTAACCGCTTATATGAAATATATGTACAATCTTCTTGGTAAAACGATCCTTTTACTTATTTAATTTTTGTCAACCATAGGTGAAAAAATGTAACAAAATATTTTTATTTCTAAAAAATAATACAATGAAATTTTAACAGTGATTATTTTAATAAGACATTCTTTACAAAATTTTAACAATATCTTATCTAACATGTATATATCCGTTAGTTAAGGTAAATTTTGGAAAAGTCAATTGATAAAAATGATTTATAAGTGACAAGGAGTGTCAAGTTGTAAACATTTTTTTGTCCAAAAATCCATTTGAAACTTTGTCAATAACAATACACATAACAATTTTCAAAAATTTTGTTTAAAAATGCATGCCATGTTTTGACAGAGCAACAACTTTGATGAATCTATAACACAGCTCGAAAAAATTTCAAAAACTGCATGTTGCCTAACATGTTACAGCCGATTCTTATAGAATTTTGCCCGTAAAATCCGAATCTGACCTTACGAATACTGGATTGACTCTAGTTTTTAAGCAATTTAGGTTTGAAAGTGTAAAAAGAACGGATATTTTCCATTATTTGAGCTATTATAAAACAATAAAGCTATACATTATAAATGTCCGCATATGACAAAAAGACAGCATAAATATTGCCCTTTGAGACCCAAAAACAGAAATCTAAATATTGTACATTTTGAATAACTGGGAACAGCTTTTGTATCCGAGGGCGCCTCAATACTGTTTAATGCTTTTATGAACATTTTCTGAAGCACAAGATTGAAACGGCTAATTAAGAGTGAATTGTTATTTAGTACTTTTCAATTTCACTTATTATGGGTTTGTAGTCAGACTTAAAAAATTAAAAATTACCGAACCAATTGGTGGACATAGAAAAACTACACAGAAAACACATCGTATCTTTTCTCTTAATTGTTCACCTCAATTCGGTAAGATTTTTTATTTGTGTCAACAATACCTAGTTTTTTTTTATTTTTGGGTCTCAAAGGACAATATTTAAGCTGTCTTCTCGTCATATGCGGACATTTATAATGTATCGCTTTATTGCTTTACAATAACGCAAAGAATGGAAAATATCCGTTTTTTTACATTTTCAAACCTAAATTGCTCATAAACTAGAGCCAATCCAGTATTTTTAAGGTCAGATTCGTATTCTACGGACAAAATCCTATAAGAATCGGCTGTTATTGCTTGGGCAACAAAATTTTGTTGGCCAGTGTAATATTAAAACATCCAGAAATTGAAATAAGTAAAAAAATTCTTTATAAAAAACTTACTAGTATACACTCCATTAATTAGTATCGATTAAAATGTAGGTTATTATATAAAAACAGTAGTCAAACGTAGTCATTGTATAAAACACCAAAACTTTCCAAATATTACCTTGTACAATGTTAACTTGTGCACGATTAAACGATAATTGTTCATTTAATATTATATTAAGATATTATTAATTCTAGGAGGTTTAAATAAGTAACATACCATACATAAATACATATATAGACAACTTTTTACAAATTTATTTTTTAGAAATAAACTTTTTCTGAAGAGGGCTAACATATAGGCCGAAACGTAAAATATTTTGTTACATTTTTTTCACCTGTGGTTGACAAAAATTAATTAAGTAAAAGGACCGTTTTACCAAGAAGATTGTACATGTATTTAATATGATGGTTAAATTGTTTATATTTATGTCATAGATATAGTTTAATAAATACAGTCTCCTTTCATGATTTCCATTTGGAATATTGAAGTCAACATGTTTTAATATAATTTGTTATTCTGCTTTTCATTTATGGATTCTATATGAGAACACCTACTGTTACAGATACTTAATTATTTTATTATTTGAACATGTTTGTAATTGTTAATAATAAAGTTACAGTGTTGTAGGTGTTAATCGAGGTTTGCTATTTACAATATGATTATTTTCTCTGTTGTTTTTTAATATTCTTTATCATAATTTCAGTATAGTTTATTGTACAAAGTATTGAAGATTTCAATATAAAATGGAATTAAAGAAGAGATTTATAATTGGAAAATAACGAAGAGTTCTGCTCAGATGAAGACAGATGGTCTTTGGAATATCTTTGCAGAACATACAATATTTCTGGCTCGGATGAAGACAGTTGTCAATGGAATATCCTTGAATAGACATTAAATCGAATGGTGTGATATCAGTGATAAATTAACATGATTCAGATTGAATTTGAATTCGAATCACCGATTTGCAATTGTTTTTGATGGTTTTTTTTTTGTTTTTTCTGTCTGTCCCTCTTGAATTTTTGGTTAACAGGTTTTTCAGCTCTGACTAAAATAAAACAGCAACAAAATTAATCGAATTGTTATTTATTAGCAGAGGCAATCATTATTGACAACACCTACTTTATTTTAATACCACTTAAAATTAATACAATTTGTTAATTGACGCATCATCTAATTCTCATAAGCCAATAGGATACCCCAGTAGAAAATGAATCCAGTTTTTTGGTAGTTTCTATCCAGTTTACATTTTTCCCGTGTTAAAGGTGTAGGGAAACTGCAAAAAACTGGACAGATTTCTACCAGGGCAGTAAGATTTTCGATTTGCTATAAAAGAAGCGACAAATGTACGTATATATATATGTGATCATTTTTACACAGATTTCGTATAGCCCAACGAAAACTTGTCACAAACGAAGTACATCTATAAAAAGGATATTAAAATTTGGAGATATCAGTATTTTACGTTATATCAAAAGTATCGAGATATTCAAAGGCGAACTCCAATCAACCCACGGGTTGTGGTTTAAACGTATGGACGCCTGGGAGATTCGGTCGATCTACGTGTCTTTGCACGTTTGCATGCAATCAACGTTGCAAAGGATATATCTAGGAGATATACGGTTTGAAAATTCACAATAAGAAGAAAAGAATAAACATATGTAACGTACTTAATTATAAAAAAAAAAATTCACTTTTATTTTTAAATTATATTTGAATTACATTGGTAGCAAAGATAAATTGCGTGCGTTTATATTCTTTATAGAATTGTCTTAATCTCGATTAATTTATGAGATTCAAATTCATGATAAAATGCAGATGCGTTGTTCGATGAAAATATTAATGATGATATTTTAGGTTGAATTCGGAAATAATAACCTAATCTTTTTCTTATATTCTTAAAACTTGAAAAAATAACAATTAAAACGTGTAATACACTATAATGCATTGAAATGCGAAAAGGATAATAGTATTAAAAATGTAATTACATATTTATAAATTAAGAATACGCTGAAAATAAATTTTGCACAAAAAGTAAATATTTAATCGCATTTTACCCCTGTGCAGCAGAGTTTTACGTATTAATTGTACCTTTTTTGTCTCACTTTTTTCTTTGTTAGTATTTCATACGTTTTCAATACAATTTTTTGTATCGCATAGTCTGAACTATTTATAACTGTAATAAATACATAAAAAAGGACTATTGATAAGCATAGTAATGTTATAAAGAAATTCATAAAAAATCAAATTATATACAAGAAATGTCGTGACTAAAGTATACAACTTTCTATAATTTTTTTGAGGAACAAAAAATAAGAAATTCTTTTGAATTCATTTGGAACGTTGTATATTATTGCTTTTGAGGTTACCGATTAAGAATCTGGTATTGATTTCAAAATTTAATAGCCATAAGAAATATTTTAATGAACAATAATTACCCTACAAAATTTATACATAAATGTATTAAACAGAGATTTTGAATAATAAAAAAACAATTAATAAGTCAATTAATAAAAAATATTTAAAAATTCCGTATTTTAATAAATTCTTTGATAATGTTTGAATATCAATAATCTTAGTTACATTATCATTAAAGGAAAATATATTACAAACAAATGAGATGGAACTAATGTTATTTACAAGATTGAATGTAACGTGTCGTATGTTGGGCAAATAAAAAGAACGCTGAAAGACACATTTAACCCATTTTTAATCATTTTTCATTATACACGTAATTATAAAAGAATGAATAAATGTTTTATTGGGTATGTTGGATCGCGGAATCTAAATTTAATGACAAATTTTTAAAACTGCAAACAGAAGATCCAATATAGCAGCTTGAATTTAAAAAAAAAATATCAGCCATATTGGATCCGCTATTTTGAATGATTAAAAACTGACTCCAAATTCGTAATCAGTGTGTTCGAAAACATAAACATCCATATCTACACAAATTTCAAATTGGTCGGAGACATCGTAACATTTTGACCACACTTTCGAGTTTTCGGTCTTCACAGCGAAAGGGTTAAAGAAAACAAAAATAATTTAAAATGGATATCACAAACCAATAATGTTATAACAAAACAAATTAAAATAATTAGAGACACTTTCAAATGGAACGAAGTAAACATTCTAGAACAGGAAGTTAATTATTAGCCACGTTTAACATCGGAAATGATTTTTTTTTTCAAATATATTTTTACGAATAAAAGGATTAAACATGCAAGAAGACACACAAATTAAAACAATAAATATAAACCATTTTTACAAAAAATAAAGAATACATTATAATTTTGTAATTTTTTTTATTAGTTTGTTGACATTACACATATTTGCACATTTACTTTGACAAAGAAATGTATATAAACACTTCGAAAACTCGCTTAATGTCTGAATCGACCCGGATGAAAAAATTCAGTGTAATTATAATTATACCGTAATAAAATTAATGGATTACCTGAGAATTCTTCAAATAATTAGTTATGGACCCCTTTAGAACAAAATTTGTAAAGTGTTTAAAAAAATGTTAAGTTTTTCAGATTTTTGTCAAATAACCGCAATGACTCTTTGACTTTAATATTATTCAGTTATAATAGTTAGTAATAGGCGATTTTATTGTATTCTATTGTATTTGTATTCCAAAGTTACTGTCTATTATGTGTTATTTATAAAAAAAAAAAAAAATATGTGTTGTTTAAAATAAAATCATTACTCATGAATGACACTTCACATTAATTGGTACTATTTCTGCACATGTCCTGAGGCGCTCCCGAGTCCGTCTAAATGTCCCTTTTTTGGGAGAACTGCTCAGGGTCGTTACCTTCATAATATTGATAATATATGTAATTGACATTATATGATTTTTGCCGTTTCTTTAAAAAATAAAACTATAAAAAATATAACTAAAAAATTTTAATTAATTATATCAAATTATATTAAAACAGCAAAATCTTGTATAAAATAGCAAATTTCCTATTAAGGGCGGAAAATAAAGCTTTATCTCCTCGGTAGAAACAATATTTTTTGCCCAAGCGGATGTAAAATACGAATTTATGCTCGTATTTTACCTCTGCATATAATTTCAGAAGGCGCAAAATCTGATTTTACTCCCGGGAGGCCGCAAAAATAATATTTTTGCAATTATATATTGTTCCGTGGGAGAATGTAAGTAACAAGGCAGAAAAAAACAATCAGTACAAATAACACACAATTGTTACATTCATTAATTAATACATTATCCCAGAACCATTTTAAATATGACCTGTGCAAACATATATTAATTAAAAAGGATTAGTAAAACACTTGAAATTAAATTTGCATTTGCAACCACTTCTGTATTATAGTTACCATTAATACTTACTAGTCATTCCTTACTGCACAAATAATTGTACTTTTTTCTTTTTTTTTGTAAGAAATAGTGTACAATTTTTATGATTATTTTCATGTTTACTTGAGAATCTTGAAATGAATTAAATTTATATGAAGATTCTACGATCTAAGAAACTTATATAAACCTTCATCTCAATGCCCAACTGTGCTTTGACGGAACAATGCCATATAAGATCACGCATGCATAGGTCTATAATAATAATATATATGTGATGACGCAGGAAAGTTATGAACGCAAATATATCAATTGTATTGATGCCGTTTCACCGTTACTAATTTGACGTGAATTGCATAACATTATGTACGGCACACTTCAGATTCTGTTGACGATATTTTTACTCGTCTAATGTAAATATGGAAATATAAAAATGAAACGTCTTTAGGTAAAATCTTTGGAGATGTGTTTACAAAGAAAAATACTTTAGTACATTGTATTCCTTATATATGTGGTGCTCTATCAATAGAACCGAGATACTTCAAGAAGTTCCTCAACATCGAGATCTTAGAACTCCTCTCAATTAGATGTCTGCAATTACTTACAAATTGCACATTTAACAAGCTTCTATACATGGATATTCTATAGTCAGTGAATAACTGCACAAAGTGTACCCTAGTTGCACTTAAACGAATCTAAACGATGTACAAAATACAATTATGAAATTGTGTAGAGATTTTATTAACTGGTTATTTATTTGAACTTTTGTTATTACGGATAATTTCTGTGGCTGAAAGGTATAATAATGCATTTGAAACTAGCTAACAAACCATTTAAATGATTATTATTTATTTAGAAAATATTTTTTAACATAAATGAATAGCTTCAGATTAAAAAAAAACAATCGACGTTCGCAAACTTCAAAATACTATTATTTTAAACTAAAATATTGAATTTAGAGTTTTGAACAAAAATAAAACTTTCCTACTTGCAATATGTGTATCTGTTGTAAAATATTTAAAAAATATTTTTATAATATGATTAAAGTTTACGTTTAAGACTATATACGCATTAGGGTTATCTAATATCATATATAGTATTTACTATAAAAATAATCAGAATTAGATAAATATTAAATTTCAGACTATGATAGGAAATAAACTACCTACTCGCATAACTGCATCCAGATATGCAATTAGGCTGGAAATGTTCTATATTTCATATTAATCTATGCGCTTCACTAAATAACATAAACTTGTTTCAAAAATATGCGGAAAACTAAAACAAAATCCTAAATATGAAGCAAATCTATTCATTTTACGATTTGAGAGAACTAAGTGAACATTGAGACCCATTTATCTCGACATCATGTCAGTTATGCCTTAATACCACCGATTTATTCTTTAAATTAAGATATTTAATATATGTATTTTTTTTTAAACTGTACTCATAAAAAATATATTCTTCATTTCTTTTTAATGTACGACACTCAAGATCCCAGGACGATTGTGCTCGTCTGCCATCAATTTCAAAATGCTTCATTACTTTGTATGAAGCATATAGTGTATTGCAGGTGCGGATGCTGGGAAACATTCAAGATTTTATCATTTTTTAAAGCGTTTCTTGATATTTTTCGACACCGTGTTTTAATGGAAAAATATTTTAGTAATTGCAATGCAATAAATTAATATTCAACAATGACAAAAGTACATCGATAATATTTAACTAATAATACGAATCATGAAAGCTGATATCATTTTCGTGACTAAAAAGAATCTAAATTCATCTATCAGAATTGTGCGTATTTATTTTTTTCAATATACGAATTTCATCAATAATGTTCATAATTGGTCAAAGAAGATTAATTTTGTTTGACATATTGACGTTTTAATTCGGCGCAAAACAAATAAATTTCTAGTTGAAGTTCAGAGATTTTGTCCACTTTCAGTTGTGAATAGACATCGATCTTGCGACGTTATTGATGCGAAACAAAATTCACAAAAAATGAAACACACATGGACACACGAAATTTTGTTCGTTTATTATTTAAAATACGCCCTATTGGGGTTTGAAGCAACTTAAATGCAATTCGGACTTGGCCAAACGAAACAGTATATTCATAAATAGTAGGGTTGGTAACTTTCAACTTAATATTAATTTTATTTCCTGTTGAGAATAAAGGTCGAAAATCAACTAAAAAATGTGCTTCTCCCGGACTTAATTGGTTGATATAAAATGGTAAAACGACCAATCTAAATGTGTTAAATGGAATTTAATTGAGCAAAAATGAAATAAATCAAGGTGTAACGTAAGTTACCATACTTCAATGGATTAATAGATTTTTTCAATCACATTATGAATAAAGTAAATAGTCCATTTTTATCTCTTGGTTTCGATAATAAAAAATTTGTCTTTAATTATTTGATTGTATAAAAGTAAGTATAAACATTTTGTTGTAATTGTACAAATTCGTTTTAAGAGTTAATTAAGAGTAAAAAATTGTTAATAAACATTGGAATGATATTACGAATCGTAGATACAATTTTTTTCGCTGTAGCACGTATGGCGTAAAATGTATGTGCTCTAAACCAGCAAATCTTAATATCTAGATGTCAAATTTTGAAATTTTATATAAAAGTTTGGCATTAAATTATTAGAACTTCCTATTTCAGTGCGGAAATCAGATATAAGATAAGAACATTTTTAAGAACACCGATTTCTGTGCGATGTCTAAGGCATTTTGAATTCAAGGGTAGCATAATTTTACTATTTTGCGGTTTTTAAATGGTTCTTGAAAAGTTCCCCGGTTTTATATAATAAAATACTTAAAAAAAGAATACGCAGGTTCGGAAGATTAACTGCTGTTTTTTAAAAATACTTTTTTCTTTAATTCTGCTAATGTTTAATATTGCACTAAGAAGAGTCGTTATATCTATACTAATATGCATTTGTTGTATGTAAACTGATTGAATGTTAGTATGAATAGTTAGACAGAAAAGTCCCAATTATGAAACACTGCCTCAGCCTTTCAAACAGGACAATAAATACCAGTATTACATTTTAATTAAAGCTATATTATCTGCATAAAAAATTGTAGACTTGAAATCATTGCTTAATTTAATTTCAACATAAATGACTACAATGACCAATTTCATTTCACACAAGAAAAAATAGTTTTGCCCAAATATCTCTTCGTTAGAGAGAAACGATCTGCCATTAGCATCAAACCGGTAATGTACACAGAAAAAAAGTCTTAAAATTGTTACAAATTAAAGTGGTTTAAAATTAGTTCATGTAAAGTGCATAAGTTTGTTCTTTTCTAATCGGGCTTGCCCGTTAAGAGCCCATCAATGGTTATAATTAAGACTTATTTTTTTTAGTGTACAAGATGGTTTCGCGAATCTTCAGCTAATAACAATGTTTAAAAGCATAATAAATTGATTACGAAGGAGTTTCCATATATTAATAAATTATTATTAAACAAATATTTAAGTTTTAGAATAATATATAATTTATAAAAATGGGTGTTTCGCAATTCGGACATAAATTTTTGTGCAGTCCGTATTTATGATCGATTTTTAGAGCGTTTCATAAATGTCATATTCCTCACACTTTGTACCGATTATAAAACAGTGATATAATTGACTCGGCTGGGGAACAAAGTTCCGAAAATCAAAACCCCGAAAGGCTAAAATTTCGATATTGCACGAGACCAAGGTATTTTAATTTGCTTTCTTTTTGCCAAATTTTCAAAGACACAGTGACAAAAATCACGCTGGAGCCATACTATATCGAAATTTTGGCTTTTCGGTGTGTTGATTTTCGAAACTTTGTTCCCCGGTCATTGACTCGACACTTCATGTTTTACGTTTTATAAAAGAAAATCTTATATATTTTAAAGACCTTTTCATTTTGTACTAATTAGATCGAACAACGCTCTGTTTAATTTAAGTGTAAACTTAACCTAAGAAGTGGGTAAAACAGGAATTTCTTCACTCAAAAAAAATCGTAACCAGTTTTTTTAACATATTTTTTCCTCCTATTTACGAATACGATAATAAAAATTTCCCTTCAGACATATTACAGCTGCAATTTTAAAAATATTACGTTTTATTGCGATTTTATGCATTTATTATTAAAAAAAAATTCAGATTAAAAAACGTTTTAAACAAAAAAGATGGAAAATCTAAAACATTCTGTACAGAAAAGGTTATATTCATTTTCATCCGAATGTCAACGCTAATGCGTCACATAACCTTTATAACACAGTTTCGTGTTCTGGCATGTTTATGCACATTATCTTTGAAATTACGACAAAAATGCATCTAACCTTTTTTATGGAGAATTTCATGCTCTATATGCTGGTTTGAAATCTTTTTTTTCTGATATGTATTTTTGAAAATACCGCAATGAAATCCGTTTTTTTTAAATGTCTCCTTGAATCGTAGGCCCGACCGATGATTTTTATTACCATATTCGGGATCAGGAAGCTAAAATATGTTCAAAAAGTGAAAAATTATTTTTTGCGAGTGAGTAAGTGTATTTTATATATATGTTTCATAATAGGGACATTGTATATGAAACAATATATTGTCTTGTTGGTGTTTCATAATAGGGAGATGTAGTTTATCCATTTTTTCAGTATGAAAATAATTTTGCAACTACAATTTGATTTGATAAAAGTAAATATTATTTCAAACATCATAACTATATAATATGCAGTATAAATATTCAATGTTTAACGTTTTCTAAATTAATTTTTAGTGTTAATACACAAGTCTCTCATAACGCCTATGTACGGTTCGGTCATTTACCTTACTCTATCTTGTCCATACAGAATTTAGGCTTTGATAGACACTTCCTATGTATGTGTATATTGATCTTAAAAGTTCCCTAATTTTATAATATGCTTTATTGTTAATAGACCGAATTCGACAAGACCCTCGTTTTACTTCGGTGAATAACATAATATCGAATTATAAGGACATGAATCGCACTACAAGGAACTTTGAAATGCCCTGAGACATATTCCTGAGGGAACCAAACTTTCTGAGAGATAAATATAAGACTAGACTACTATGAATCTTATAACAATATTACGAACGATAGAAAGGTCTTGCATATCTATCAAATTTATCGTTAGACAATATAGAAATAGAACATGGCTTAAAAATGATAGTAGTAACTATTGATAAACAATTTAAGATAGTCTAATGTCATCGGCAGAAACATTGTATCATGTTTGAAAATTAATAATGATTTTCTTACTTCTCTTTTCAAAGTTCCACTATACGATTAACGAAAATAGGATTATAATTTATAGCGTTACAACATTATTGTTTCATTTGTGAAAAATTATGATTTCATATAAGTCGAAGAGTCATATCAAAATATACGTACGACTTTTGGAGAAGTTGTCGATTTCAGGAAGACTAAATTTTTTTTAACATCAATAAAGAAAGATTAAACAACTAACATAAACACTAAATTTGCAATGTATTTTTTGCCTTTTTAGATGTTTTAAGTGTCAAAAGAAGCTAAACAATTTTAACTTTCTTGTAGGGTACAATTTATATCGCAAATCAAAATGTTGCCAAGTCCAAAAACTTATGATTTCAAAACCTGCCACGACCTTAAATTTATCAAGTCATTATTTAATTATGACAAACACATACCAATATATTACTGACACTAATCTTTAATACACTGTTAGAAAAAGAACATTGGAACTCTCTAAAGGTTTTATAATAAAATTCTAGCGAACAAAAGAATTGTCCCTCTTTGAGAGTATACTATTTTCACCCAAAACAGATTGGGTATTGTCTCTATAAAGTGTGAGATTTCACTCAATAACAGTCGATAACATTTATTTTATATGTTATTGTAGTACTGTTGACAAATCAAATTCCTAAAAAAAGAGAATTGACTCTTTGCCTAGAGTACCTCAATGTTCACACCGTGTCTTAAAGATCCCTTTGTTATAGAACACGTTTCTTCTACACGTTTTTTAATGTACATTTAATTCTAGCGAAATGTACTTCAAAAAGTATCAAATCCATAGGAAATGATGAATAATTAACCAAGACCAAAATTTTGGTCTTCAATTCATTCAAACCCTTCAATCCATTTCTTAAACTTCAATATCTGTAATACTATAAGACTTTGATATACATAAACCATCTTCTTTTTTGTTTCTTTTTTGTCAAGCAAGTAATCCTCATTATTACAATATAATAATTGTTATTATCTTTCTTAGAAACAATTTTTCATGTTTTTCTCGAAACAACATTACTTGGACTTGACAGGTATTGCACCGCAACGCCTCAATTAAATATCACAAACAACGAAGCTAATTAAAAGGATATCCGATTCTCTCAGTGACGGCTTCATCGCTCCTCGACCCCCACCCATTGCTCACCTACGGGCGTAATAGCGTATTTTGCGCTCTTGTAACGAAAATAACTACTGTTTATGAAGATTATTGTTTACAACATTTTTAATGCATTACATTTTGATTTCATATACATATATTCCTTTCATCGAAAGCGCTCCGAATGCAGACAATAGCTTATGACACTTTCTACTTTAAACATAAACACAAATTCAAACAAAAGTTCTAACAATTGAAAGGACTATTCCCATTTCGTTCGTAATTACGTTAATGTTTGCAGCGCTCGCACTTAAGCGACACGAAGCAAGAAGATGAAAGGTTCCCGCCAGTAGCGGCTATACCGATTTTTAAGATGCACAGCGAGAGTCGGGAGGAAGTGGATGTTGGGATAGGTCGAGGATTCCGACGGCATCCATGGTAGCAAAACGATTTTTTTTATTGTCATTGTCGGAGATTAAAGACGGGTGACCTGAAAATAGAATTCTTCACTCCGTCAGTAGTATAGCGCCGTTCGAGTCAGACATGCGCGCAATACTACGGGGGTATACTACTCCCGCAGGGGAACCCCACCGAGTTTCATCAGTCGTTCGCGCGTTTTCCCGCGACGCGGACTTTCCCTCCGGTCGCAGTCGCTCCGGGTATCCACCCTACGGAAGATGCCCGTGTATGACCAAATCAACGAACCGGAAGTGACATTCGAACATTCGGCGCCGAAAATCGCCGATCGCTACATGTATTTTTGAGGAAATACCTGGGCAAATTGCCTCTATTTTCGCTTATCGAAACTAAAAATACATAAAAAAAATAAATAAAAACTCATCGAGATGTTGCAACGTCATATGAAACGTGCGGCGAATGTGATGACGACGTGACGACATGTACATGTGGAGGGAACAGTGAGATGTTTCGCGCGATGTTCGTGTGAGGCCCTGATGTAGTGCGAGAAACGCGGGACGAACAGATCCACTCGCGTTAGCTCGACATCAGTGTGGAATTCGAGAATGAGGCTGACGTTGCTGGATTCCGTTATGTCTCATGCCTACGACGACTGCAGCCGAGAGATGCACTACCTGATCTTTTAGATAATGACGGAATCCTCGACATCCGGCGCCAACAAATGCCACGACGAAAAATCGGAGTCCTCGATCGCATTGGTTAGCACTGTTACCAAATTTTCAAAATAAACAAAACCAAACTTCATAAAGTTGATTAATAAAGTTCTTAATAGGTTTTCCAAAAATTTTTGGTAACAGCTTTCGTTAAATATATTACTTGTTTTCTCGTGCTTCTGTTAACAATATTTCACGCGAAAGCAAACAGGTGCAGCTGTTTTGCTTCGCGATATCTGCAGTACTGTACACGACGATCCAGAAAGGGTTTTGATGATGTAAGAAAGTTTTGCTAACACTTTTGGCGAGAATAAAGAAATTTGGTTTTGTTTGGTTTTAAATATAAATTAAGTGTGAGTGATTTACAATAACGAAATTGCATCGCAATTGATAATTTTTTAGTGACATGGAATACACTAATTAAGCTTTTAAAGTAGTGATAAATCATCAAGAATTTTAAATCATCATTTAAAACAGATCCCTGAGAAAAATAAAGAAAAATGTTACTATAAAACTTAGTACGTCCACAGCTAAATTTTGTATCAAATACCATCGAGTTTGACATTGAATTATATAACGAACAAAATTTTGTTTAAAAAGCTGTTTCACTGTGATTATTTTTTTAACTGCAAAAACTACTATGCGGTTGAAGCGTGATATACTTTCAAAATAAAGTTATTTAGATTTTGCCTAAATGATTAGGAGAGTTATAATTGTATATTTCTCGAAAGAAATCATTTTCGATCTTCATATAAACACGAAAACCACAAAAAACATATTTCATTGATTTTATGGCTATCGTAACAACATGCAACGATGGGGCAGTTATACAAACATTTTTAGCTTAGCATAACGTTTAAACAATAAACATTGCGTAGTCCTAAATTTTCTTTGTTTGATTTTCAAAGGATATAAAAAAAATTATACAATAAATTCAGCTTCGTTAGGGTAGATAATCGAAGAATGGTAAAAAGAAATATTTTATTCAAATTAGGCATATCCTCTTTATGTATTTGATTTTACTATTGGTGTATGTTGTAAAACTATATATAACTATATAAATGCGTATACGGAAATAGTGAATTGCAATACGTATCATGACAATTATTGCATCATTTACAAAAATTAAGTAATTTACTTTTTTCCCGTGTTCTTAAATAGTATCAAGTTCTTCACATTTAGAGATTCTAACTTCTACATTTTTAGTTTCTTTTCCCTTTTAAGTACTTCAAAGTAATCAAATTTATTAAGAATTTTCTTTGACCTTGAAAATCGTTAATCGTTTATTTTTAATAATGAAAAAGAAGTAAACATTTCCGTTTCAATTAAGTATGCCTGTATTCTGAGGGCATACGATTTATGGTATGCAACTCATTTTTCTAGTGTTTTCGACCTACATTTTCTGTTTTCGAGATTTTACTGTTGCCGGAAGACTCATAAATGGCAGGTGTCAGCTGTGACATGCGACGTGAACGTGCATGAGATGACCAATGAAGAGAAATAAAGTCTCCATTAAACATGTCTACGAAAATATTGTTAGACATTAAGGATCTGAAACCTCAAGGCAATTACCTGGATAATTATATAAATAAATAGTTTTTAGAACGGAAAATCGTAGTTAACATGAGTTCATTCATTAGCTAAAATAAACAGTGCATAAAATCATTCTTTTTGACAACCATTAATCGTGATTAGCAAACGATGATTATGTACAAATGAACATTATAAGTAGTTACATAAATATATATATATATATTAGGGTGGTCGTTATTTTGGGAAGGTCGGAATTGAGAGTTCCTCATCACATAGCGTTGTTGGAAAAAAAAAAAAAAAAAATTTTGACCCCTTATTGAGCCCCTTATCTCAATTTTAACCCGGCCCTGTAGAGGCTCAAAGTTTATATGGGATTTTGTATGTAAAAAAATACTTTTTCAGTTATTTAGCCACAACATTCTCAAAAAAGTCTTAAAAAATCTGAACCTTTGCATATCTTTTCTAAAACACTTTCTGAAGGTCCACAAAAAGTTGCAAAAAATTAAAAAAATTTTTGGCTGATATAGAGCGATATTTACGACGGTCATTTTTTGTTCAAAAAACAGAGAAAGACAATATTTTTCTACTTATTTACGCACACTTCTTTTACGACACGTCCTAAATTTTTGAGTAATCACTTTTCTCATTCTTTAGGATTATACGAGTAAAATGATCCCTGACTGAGCCGAATCCGACCATTCAGAGCCGAGTAATCGTATTTTTTGTGAGAAGGTTTTTTTTAGCAAAAAATTGGTAAACGAAATAAAATACTTGTTTTTTAATTGTAACATTTACAGAAAAAATTAAACGATATTTTACTATACAGGATCATATTCCTCATGTTTTTGCGAATGTATTGACCTATTTATCAGTCCAGAAAAAAAATTTGGTCGCCAAGTTATCATATTGTGAACGTGGAACTTCTTGGTTTGCGTCAAATCTAGACGGTAATATGTGCTAAATATTACTTTCAAAAATCATCTTCTAATTTTCTGAGTTCGTCTTCGATTTTTATGAATGAAAGATCACTGAAAAGCTCCTTTTCTGCCAAATACAAAACAGAAAAAGTTTTTGGAAACAAAAATTTTTTCGGTTAGATAGATAGGGAAATACAATTATTTCTTTATTTTTTCCATTTAATCTTTCAAAGCACACATTTTTCTTTAAAAGAAAAACTGTCGAAATTTTTTAATCGGGGGTTTTCGAGATCGTTGATCACGAATCTGGCTTTAGATTTGTAAAACTCAAAATGGTGAATACAAACAAATAAAATAACAAAATAGGTTTAAAACTGTATAATTAGAATTTTCTTTTAGGATTATGAAAAGTAGTATTTTAAAATTGTTTGTGTGAAAGTAATGGAACTGTTTTTAATATTTAATAATATTTATTCAAATGTATTTATAATGGTTTTCTTCTTAGCATTTGGAAATTCCTTATTATATTCAGTAACAAGTTGAAGGAGATACTGTTTTTGGTCTTCTTTTTTGCTGATGATTTGATTATACTGTTGTATTAATTTGACGCCTCTTTCAGCTACATCATTGATAACCATAATTTTTTAAAAATAAATATACATCTTTTTTCAAAAAATTATCCTTAATCTTAAATCTTTCGAACAGTTTTAATGATTGCGAGTCGATAAATTCATGTAATTCTTTTGTACAAAAATAAGGAATATCGCGATCAGTAATATAGATTCTTTTCAAAGACTCTGTTTCTGTTTGATCCAATGCCTGTACCATTTGTCTTTTTGTATCTACGGATAAATCATCATCGAAAAAACTCATTGCTGCATTTTCAGAATTGAGGTACCATAAATGGTTTTTAAATTTTTTTACCGCAGCTGCTGAAATACCTGCATCTATATTTTTGTAATTATTCAACTTTTTAAAAAATCCTAAATCATGAGCTGGAGCTTTTTGCGCAAAAGGAGCGAGAAACCACGCTTTAACATAAACTTTGGTTATGAAGATACAAATTTCAGCCAATGATGCTTCTTCTTTTGACGTCAATTGAAATTCGTTTCTAAATAAGTATATTTTTAAGCAGTAAAGCGCTTTTGCCATCCACCGAGCATGATGGCATGGACCAGGAACATTGAATTTGGCTTCATTTTGTGGAACAACCCCTAAAAATATTTTCGATAATTCTAATAATTCTCGATAATCATCACGAGGTTGAG
This sequence comes from Trichopria drosophilae, assembly GCA_030407085.1. NCBI lineage: Eukaryota > Metazoa > Arthropoda > Insecta > Hymenoptera > Diapriidae > Trichopria > Trichopria drosophilae. The sequence goes on along the minus strand of CM059583.1, from coordinate 186,692,236 downwards.
AATTAGATGAAACACTGTTTAAAAAACTAGTAATTTCTTCCAGTTCACCTTCAAGAACACTTTTTACCCTTTCATTTTCCATGCCACTTTTGAAATTTAGTTTGTTTATTGTATCCCACTTTTGTGCAAATCGTTCGAACATGATAATTTTAGGGCCTACTGTTACCGGAAATTTATTTTCAAACACTCCTCTGAGAACAATTTCAAATATATGGTGGCGGCATGGAAAATATAAAATAGATCTTTGAAAAGATTTTTCTAAAAAAGTTGCTGCGCCGTTTTCGTTCCCTAAATTGGATGCCGTTGTATCACAGCACAATGCTTGTATGTTATCGGTAAGTCCCCAATCTTCAATAATTCTATAAATAGTCTCAGCTTGTGTAATACCTTTCCCGTTTTCTAATTCTGGAATTGCCAACAATTTTTCGACTTGATCATTGGAAACAATTATAGGTAATCTTTCAGAACCTTTATGTCTTAATGAATTTGGAATTATTTTACCGTCCCAGTGTAATATAAGACTATCGATTTCAACTGATTTAAAATATTCTTTGATTTTTATTGCTTGCTCTTCCCGTATCTGTTCTCTATAATATTTGAAGGACGTTCGATTCATAATTAAAGTATTAAGATCAAATCCTAATGCTTCTGCAACAGCTGCAACAATATGGACGGCATTTCGGTCACTGATCCCACATTTATCAAAAACGGCAACTACTTTTGCTGTTATTGGATTAATTGATCCTCGTAATCTTTTTGGTTCTGACGGACCAGCTTGATGTAAAGAAAAATTACTTCCATTTGATTCTTGAGATGATGGCTCAAAACTTGATTCAGTTAAGTTTTGGGAATGACTTTCTTCATTAGAAATCAATTGTACGTGTATTTCTGAAAAAATAAAAATATAATTATTACTATTTTTTTTTTTTTTTTTTTTTTTTTACGGGGGGGGGAAATGCATTAGGCACCATAGGGGGTTGAAGATGTTGTGTAACCCCCCGTGTGTCGGACTCCCTTACCTTTGATGTTAACGGCAAGGTTTACCGACTAAAACCCTAACCTCCCTTGGCCCTCCAGAATCCACGTGTGCAGTCTGCAGCAGAAAAGTGGCTCCGATATCCATCTCCTCCGCTGCAGACTGCACCGGGCCATTTCGTTTGCAACTGTAACCACTCCCTCTACCATTGGGTAAGTGGTTACAGGATCTCGTGTGACCTCAGTAGACGGAGAGATCCCAGCAGCACTGCTTTCTGCATTCGGCCTGCGATGGAATTTGCATGTTCTCGACAGGCCGGAATGCTTTTGATGTTTTGGAGGAAAGTTGGTCTCATTCCTCCCAGCACTCCAATTATCAGCACGACGAGCTTGATTTTGAATCCTCGATACAGCTTGCGAATCTCGAACAGGAGTTCCTGATATTTCATCCGTTTTTCGTCCTCTTTGCTGACTATATTTGTTTCTGCTGGTGCAGAAAACTCGATGACGAAGATGGATTTGTCATCGAAGTCAACAAGGACGATGTCAGGCTTATTGGCTGATATTTGCCTGCTCGTCGGGAATGAGTAATTCCAGTATATTCGGCGCGACTCATTCCCGACAACGGATTCAATATCAGTGGGGACGTACGGCAAAACTGGGGTTGCATCAATACCATAAGTGCTGCGAAGATGGTAATACAGCACTCGAAGAGCCGCATTGTGACGTTCGATGTATGCTGAGACTGCATATATTGGGCATGCTGCCAAAAGATGCATTAGTGTTTCAGCATGACATCTACACAATCTACAAAGCGTACTCTGTACCGCCTGGTGTAAGATGTTCTGGCGGTACGCTAAGGTATTGATGACCCCATCCTGGCACGCGAAGATAAAACCCTCGGTCTCGGATTTCAAGCCGGCTGATCTTAAGAAGGAGAAGGTCATCTCTGCCGACAAGCCAAGTTGTTGGACATTTCGAAAGAATTGTCCATGCAACGGCTTGTCGATATGCCTTCCCTCCAACATACGGAGTTGTTCCTTCCGTATGTTAGCCCTGAGACGCACTGGGCACAGATTGATGACTGATTCAGCCTCCTGTGCACCACTACGTCCCACGTTGAAAACCAGACCGAGGTTTCGCGCCGCTCGTTCCGCCGCGTTGTACAAAAACGCCCCCTTCCCCTGAATTTCATGCTGATGTACTAGCATCATCAGGGGATCCTCCGTTCGATTAATCACGTCGCAAGCTGTTTCGAGGACCAATCGGTCATGCATACACTCCAGGCTTAAAAGGCCACGACCTCCCATATTTCGGGGCAAATACAGTCGTTCCACGGAAGATCTTGGATGCAAACTGCGTTGCATACAAATCATCTTCCGTGTGCTTCGGTCAAGATCCCTTAGCTCGTCAACGTTCCACTTCAGTGCTCCAAAAGAATAGAGCACTGGTGATACGGCCAACATATTTGTGGCTGCCACCTTATTTCTCCCAGTCAATTCTGATGACCAGATCTGACGGAGAATGCGCCGGTATTTCTTAATGATGGTGGTTTTAGCAGCCTGCAAATCCTGTACATGCCTTTGAGGTATGCCCAGGTATGTGTAGGCTTCTTCGGCGCTAAGGTGGCGGATGACATTTCCGTTGACGAGCTCCATATCGTTGTTATGGGAGCCTGACCTTCCTCTGTGTAAATGAACGACTGCACACTTGTCCAATCTGAATTCCATACCGATATCTCTCGAGTATGTGAGGGCGATGTTCAGAGATCGATGTAATTGATCTTCGCCTGATGCGTATAATTTAAGATCATCCATATAGAAAAGATGGGTGATCTTATGTACACGTTCACCAGGCGTTCCACACATGTACCCTTGAGATTTCCGGAGAGCAACGGATAGAGGCAATAGTGAGATGCAGAAGAGCAGAGGACTCAGAGAATCTCCCTGATAGACACCTCTTTGGAATTGAACCAGTCTAGACATGGTTCGACGCTTGCCCGATGTCATGACAAAGCGTGTTTTCCAAAGAGGCATCAGGTCTTCTACAATTCTCACTATGTTTGGGTGGACATGAAGGCGTTTGAGCAACAAGCTTAAAAGCTCGTGCGATGTTGAGTCATACGCCTTCATGTAATCCAGCCAGGCTATCGACAGGTTACGCTTGTACTGGACTGCGTCCTGACAAACACACCTGTCGATAAGCAAGTTGTCCTTGCAGCCGGATACACCCATTTTGCAGCCTCGTTGTTCTACTATCCGTTGCCACACCGGTTTCACGGATTTCTCAATACGTTCGTTCAAGATGTTAGTGAACAATTTGTACAACGTATTGAGACACGTGATCGGTCTATGGTTTTTCGGATCGGACAAGTCTCCCGATTTTGGGATCAGTGTCGTTCGGCCCTCCACCAGCCAGTGCGGAATGGGTTGGTCTCCATTTATGTAAGAGGTGAATATTCGGGCTAGGTGTTGATGGACAGAAGTGAACTTCTTCCACCAATAGTTGTTAATTCCATCCCAGCCCGGCGAGGAGAAATTCCTCGCTCCTGTGATGGCATTTTTCACCTCTAATGCACTGACGGGTGGGCAATCTTCATTTTGTTGTGTGACTTCGTCGCACAACTCGGTGAAGATTTCAATACCTGGATTGTCTGCATTAAGCCTAGATGTTTTCTCGTAGATGCTCCCCCAGAATTCCTCAACTGCGGCCATCGACGGAAACTCGCTTGAGGCTGCGATACGATGTTTGAAGAGGTTGGAAGGATTCGTCCAAAATATTGCATTTTGTCGAATTCCATCCTCCCGTCTTTGCAGCCTCTTTTTGGCATCCGCCAAAACCCGAATTTTATCAGCCAAACGTTGCTTGATGTTGAGCAACTTAAGCTTGTTCAGTGTGTGATAGTACGTCCGCAGTTGTTGTGCGAACTTCTTGACTTTAGCCGTAAATGAACGGCCAGATGTTAAATAGTCGATCACACACTGAATTCGGGAAGCGAGTTTCCGTGTCAGTCGAATCTTACCGTTCAATTGAGACATGCGTTTTGTAATCTGCCGACTACCCGATATCTGTGTCAGATTTCGCGGAGCCACCAGATCACTTGCAGCCTCGTAAACGGCACAATTGACTTGCCACAGGTCGCAGTCATCTGGAAGAGCATCTAGGAGTAGGCTATTTGCTCTGTCTATTTCTCGTTGTTTAGGCAAAACTTTCGTTGTTAAATTCCGCCTAAACACGAGTGTCATGCTGTCATAATGTGGAGCATCTCTCCCAGCACCGCGTACGGGCTCAGTTGTTATTGCCCGCACATCCGGTACCGGTTGACTGCTGGGAACAACGAAACCCGTCCGCCTCAGATAGGCCACATAATCTCTCAGTTGTTGTTGAGAAAAGCGATCTGCCAGTTCAGGATGCATTACTGCAAACCGACTGTGCATTCGCGCCATGTAGCCCCTCTGTTGCGGACAGCTCTCCTCGTAGCAGCGCATTAGATCTTGCCTGAGATCCTCCGTCCACCGAAATCGTCCGTGGGCATCAGTTGGTCGTCGTCCCGGGACACCTGTTTCGGCTCCTCCACCTCGGGACTGGGCTGCATCCGAAGCAGCCCGATGGTCAGGAGCCCTGCGCGTTATTTGATGAGTAACCGCAAATACAGGGAGTAGGGTGGTTAGCCCTACCCCCCGTTGTTATGCCTCTCTCGTTTGTCTCTTACCTCGCCATCCACTGGGGTTGGTTACCCAATCTCAGGCAAGGTTACTAAGAGTCCAGGGCCCACCGGCTTTAATAAGCACACGTGGAGGTGAGAGTAGGCCATTTGGGAAGATAGGCTAAGATGCGGCTTTTTGCATAGCCGCATTGTGTTACGCATCATTCCCTTTGGGCCCCTCTCATTATTGTTATTATTATTATTATTATTATTATTATTATTATTATTATTATTATTATTATTATTATTATTATTACCATAGTAAAAAAACAAACTAGTTTCTGGATAGAAACTAAAAAAGAGCAAAAGATTTCAACAGGTCTACTCTAATAACCAAAAACTATTTTGATTTCAACCAATGTATTATCATTATATTAAAGCCTGTTTAAATGTCTAATATTAAATTAAAAACGTGCGTTAGTTCTGCTGAACAGAATGCCACTTGATGGAAGTGAATAAATAATGCATAGAATTATTAAATTATAATATAGGGTAGAATGGGGTAGTTTAGCCAATTTTGTACTCTTTTCATCACAAAACATGCAAATTTGAAAATATTCTCAAATAATAAATTGTTTCTGAAACTTTGGGTCTTTGGCTACAAACTTACCGTAAGAAATTTTTTTGTAGCTTGTGCCTGAAAAAAGTTACGACCGTTTTACAAAAAAGTAAAAATTGGCTAAACTGCCTCACCTGGTGGGGTAGTTTAGCCAGTTGCTTTAGTGGAAATAAAACATCAAGGATTTGTGATTTTTAATGGTTTTTAATGAATTAGGTTATGTAATTTACATTTTAAGAAAGCATAATTGTTTGGGTAAATCCTTATATTTACCTTATTTATTTTGTTTCGGAATGATATAGATATGTCGATTTTAAGTATCGCAAATGTTTGATCCAAATGCGAATAACGGAATATACACTTTTGTAATGTAGGTTAGGTCGTCAAATTATGATAAAAAGTTGCGCATTATCAATTGCAATCTACCTTACCAATTTCAGGTAATTCGGTTCACCAGGAATAAAATAAAATCCAATTGGCTAAACTACCCCATGGCTAAACTACCCCATTCTACCCTAATATATAAACAATAAGTTTATTCATAATAGGTTTTATTCTGTTTGAACATTTTAAAAAGTTTAACAATTTTTTAATTTGAATTAAAAAAACTGTGTCTTCAATGTAAGGCCTTAAAAGATTTAAAATTTTTAAGAATTTAAGACTTTTCAACAACATTAAATACATCTATATGATATTGAGATCTCAAATAAGGACATTTTAACCAATTCTAAATTTTAATATATAAATTAAAATAAATTATTTAAAACATACCTGATTTATCCACTTGAATTGGCCTTTTCTCAGCTTGAATTTGGTTTACTTCATATTCAGATTTAAAATTAGGGATACAACCAATACGTTCACCCTTTCTTTGATTGAGAAGGAAATCTTTTTGCATGTCATCAATCGTACTTAATGCGTCATTTAAGGCAATGTCAAATAATTTATTTAAATTATTGGTAAATTGTTGTTCTTTCTCTGCATTAAATTGTTTACCAAAATTTTTGTTTACATTTTCCCATTCTGCATGTAAAGATTTTAATTTTCTAGCACAATTGTCTTTTCGCATAGTTGGTAAACGAGCTTTTTTCCAAAAAAGCAGAATTTCGTCGATTACATTACAAGCACTTTCATTAAGATCAAGACCAATTATTCGGGTATAAAAAAATAAAACTTTTAAAGCTTGTTTACAGCTTGGTAACTTATTCCCAGTTATCTGGCTATCTACATTTCCAACTAAAACAATGTAATCCTGGCTTCGTGTATTCATATTAATAAAAACTGAAAACAGTAAAAAAATCGAGCACAATAAATAAAGTTACTTCATATTATATTGTAATTAAATAATAAATAACAAACCTGTTTTTCTCTTGTCTTGTATAATCTTAAGCGTAGTACACATAAAATTAAATATAAAACATTGTTAAAATAATAATCGTATTGAATATAATATGGAAAAACACAAATTTTTAACGGTTGAAGAAAGCATTGTTGAGGTTATTGCGCTTATACGCTAGGTAAGTATCTCTGGCGCACGGAGCACGCGCCATCTCTTGGACTATTTTTTAAATAGTGGGATGCCTTAACGCGACGACTTCCATATGAATATATGTAAATAACACGTATTTTTTAATACTGAAAAGAGATGATCGATCATTTGCAAGTAAATAAAACTGGTTCAATTGTTGAAAACAAGGTTTCAAGAGATAGGTTACTGTAAAAGATTCATCAAAAAGTTGATGGAACTTCATAAATTAATCAACATCTTTCACGGGCTGAGCCCATTTTGTACTATATCTACATACACTTCGGCATCAACATACCGTGTGAGTCTTTTGCATCCGGTCATAGGGGGTTCCATGTTATAGCATTCAGCCAATGAGAGGCACTAATTGATCGTAACGCTAGATCTGGACAAAATTCACTTCCTAATTTCTATTTCGTTGACATGTCTAATTTGAACGGCAGGCAATGGTAGTTTTACTTTTAATTTGGGAAGTTGTTCAATCAAGAATTAATAAATTATAAACACAGCAAATGAAAAATTATTTCACTCTGGTTTAAATAAGTATTTCTTTACTTTTTCGTAAGGTACATAATTTTGTACTTGGCTGTACTAACACGCCGTTGGTCGATCTAAAAGCCAAACTCGTCTCTCATTGGTTGAAGGCTATAACATGGGATCTCCTATGACCGGAAGCAAAAGACTCACACGGTATATAGATATAGTGTAACATGAACACGGTCCGTGAAAGATTTTAATTAATTTTTGAACTTCCCTGAATCATTGTGTTAAAATTTCACAGTCATCAATCTCTTAAAACCTTGTTTTCAATATTAGAACCAGTTTTATATTTTTACAAACCATCAATCATCTCGTTTCAGTTACGACAAATATGTGTTATTTACATAAGTTTACATGTAGCAAGCCCGGTTGTAGCATCCCAGTTTTTAAAACGGGGGCCACCAGAGGGCGCTGTCGGAGATGCTTACCTAGAGTATATGTTGACTAATGTCAATAATGATCTGTCCGCGGCGCGAACTTCGCGCATCAAAATAGATTCGAAATTGACCTATGTTTTAGAAAGTTACCCTATTTTTGTCATCTCTAGGCTATAGAATACAAAATGAAAAAATAATGGCAGGAAATAGAGAAATTATGTAAATTTTTAATATTATTTAGTTTTTATTTAGTCACAATGTGAAAAATTGTATTAAATTTCAAAATTGTATTTCAAATAATACAATAAAATTTTATTATTAAAAATCATCGAAGCTAACATTTTTAAACAACAACAAAAACAGTAAACAAATTGTAGTAATTATATTAATTATTAATTAAAAAATGAGAATGATCGATAATCATATGTGCAAGTATTTATTAAAGTGACAATTATAATACTTAAATTATACAGTTATGGACCTATTGTTATTTTATTTATCCATATAACAAATGTATTCATTGCAATAAACTTATGACTGTAATAATGAATGAAAAGAAAAAAGTAAGCCTTTATCGGAACAATTTAAAAAAATTCATCATTTGCTTAAGTAAAGAAAATAAATAACAAAATTAATTTACGGAAAATTGTTTCTCTATTTTGAATATGTCGAAACAGATCTTTCCAATAATCGACCATTCAATAAGACGTAATTTACTACAATTCTTTAAAAAAAATAAATAAACAAACGATAAAATGGACAAAACACAAATAAGGCAAAACTTACAATAAATAAAGGAAGAAAGTAGCTACAAAATCCTCATTGGTGATTCTAGGTTCGATTGGGGGATGCGTATACTTACCACTCACATTAAATTTTACAAACCTGAGACCAGATTCGTGATCAGCGTTCCTGAAAACCCGCGATTAAAAACTTTCGGCAGTTTTTCTCCTAAAGAAAAATGTATGCATTGAAAGATTAAATAGAAAAAAATAAAGAAATATTTGTATTTCCCTATATATCTAACCAAAAAAATGTTGTCTCTACAAATTTTTTCTGTTTTGTATTTGACAGAAAAGGAGCTTTTCAGTGATCTTTCATTCATAAAAATCGAAGACGAACTCAGAAAATTAGAAGATGATTTTTGAAAGTAATATTTAGCACATATTACCGTCTCTAGATTTGACGCAAACCAAGAAGTTCCACGTTCACAATATGATAACTTGGCGACCAAATTTTTTTTCTGGACTGATAAATAGGTCAATACATTCGCAAAAACATGAGGAATATGATCCTGTATAGTAAAATATCGTTTAATTTTTTTTGTAAATGTTACAATTAAAAAACAAGTATTTTATTTCTTTTACCAATTTTTTGCTAAAAAAAAACCTTCTCACAAAAAATACGATTACTCGGCTCTGAATGGTCGGATTCGGCTCAGTCGGGGATCATTTTACTCGTATAATCCTAAAGAATGAGAAAAGTGATTACTCAAAAATTTAGGACGTGTCGTAAAAGAAGTGTGCGTAAATAAGTAGAAAAATATTGTCTTTCTCTGTTTTTTGAACAAAAAATGACCGTCGTAAATATCGCTCTATATCAGCCAAAAATTTTTTTAATTTTTTGCAACTTTTTGTGGACCTTCAGAAAGTGTTTTAGAAAAGATATGCAAAGGTTCAGATTTTTTAAGACTTTTTTGAGAATGTTGTGGCTAAATAACTGAAAAAGTATTTTTTTACATACAAAATCCCATATAAACTTTGAGCCTCTACAGGGCCGGGTTAAAATTGAGATAAGGGGCTCAATAAGGGGTCAAAAATTTTTTTTTTTTTTTTTCCAACAACGCTATGTGATGAGGAACTCTCAATTCCGACCTTCCCAAAATAACGACCACCCTAATATATATATATATATATATATATATATATATATATATATATATATATATATATATATATATATATAAGATCGTTTAGTAAAAGTATATCATTAAAGGATAGGAACATAATCTAAAACATATTGAATTTGTGGAATCAAAAAACAGAACAGCTTAGAAAGTCTTCTGAACTTCACATTAATTATAGACAAATCACTTATTTTATTTTTGAAATTTTATTTCAATTAAGAAACTATCTCGAAAAAGGATTTCTCACAAAAGCAATTGCTTGTTTACTTCATTAGAGGGAACTAATGTTTAGTATGGGATAAATCATGATTGATGACACTTAAAAGATCAGCATCTTTCCATTTTAAATTTAGAAGCAAACAATATTCACAATCCAAAAAGCTTCTAAACCCACTAGGATTCATTTCAATCATGTAATTTTCTTCGAAGTTGCTTGAGCAATTTAAACACGACAAGTTCAGATAAGATTTTTAAATGTCGGGATTGTGGACGTTCGTCTTTTAATGTTGGGTTTTTGACAGCCTTGACTTTTATTGTCGCGTTTTTTTGGATATTCCGTTTTAGTTCTCTATTGCAATTCTCATGAGGTCTAACATATAATGTAATCGTGATTTTCAAAGTTCTAGTAAAAAAAAAATTTGTACCTGACGTTTTTCGTCAATATACCACCCCTGCACTCGTAAGGTAAATTTACCTTAAGGTAGTTAAAAAAAACAATATTTTTTGTCTTACTTCCGAGTAAATTCTTGTAGAATGTCATTAATCCGGTGAAGTCCCATGAAGTTTGAATTTTGAATGAAAAAGTCGAATTTTTCATTTGTTTTTCGTTATAGCTGAATCAACATTCTTACTTAAAAGACCACCAAACCTCCCTTTCTTAAACTTTTGATAAACTTTAGTGGAACATTAAAAAACTTATTTCAAAATAAAAGAGAATTACGTCTCATTTTTTTATGGCGACCAATTAAAAAAATTAACAAAACCGTAAACTGTCATCGTTTGTTTACCCTGGTGTTTCTTTAAAAACATTAATTAAAACTTATGAATTTTAATTACTCTAGAGTTCCTCCAGATTACGTATTCAAAATATACTATAACTGAGGTTTTTAGTTAGATTATATTTTTTTTTTAATTAGATTATCATGAACATGAATGAAACAAAGGAAAACCATTTTCTATTTCTTTGTATATTTTGTCAGGAAACTTAAGTTTTTGAACCCCCGCCATACATCAAATACATTGGTATTAAACTACAGACAAAAATCGTGGTGTATTGAGTACTAAATATTTGTCTTTATGATTTGCATGAAATTTAAAGTCGTGGAAAAATTACTCTTTCTAGGGTGGTTAAAGGAAATAGTAAATTTTTGTTTCTTACTTTTCAGTCAATTCTTGAAAAGTCCAGGGTGGTATAATATTAAAAACGTCAGTAAAAACATTTATTCGACCAGAACTCTACAAATCACGATTATATATTAGACCTTACAGGCATTGCAATAGAAAACTAAGCAATAAAAGAAATACCCTAAATAACACGACAATCAAAGTCTCGGCTGTCCGAAAACGAAAATTAAAAAAATTCTTCCATAAACATGTGTTTAAATTGACCAACGAACTTCGAAGAAAATTACTCGAGTGAAATGAAACCTAGAGGGATTAGAAGCTTTTCGGTTTTGGAATATTACGTCATATTTTCTAAAGTTAAAATGGAGAATATGTCCATTTTTTAAGAGCCATCAATTTAACAAATACTGAAAATTAGTTCACTTTAATGAAGTAAAAGAAACAATTGTTTTTGTGTGAAATCCTTTTTCGACAGTTTTATTATTAATTTCTTTAGTAGCTTTATTATTTCTATTCATTGGTCATCTTATTCACGTCACATGTCACAGTGACACCTGCCAAATGAGTCGTCCGGCAACAGTAAAATCTCGAAAACAGGAAATAAATGTCGAAAACACTAGAAAAATGAGTTTCATGTCATAAACTGAAGGCCCTCAGAATACAGAACTACTTAATTGAAACTGGAATTGTTACTTCCTTTTCATAATTTTATTTATTATTAAAAATAAACGATGAAAGATTTTCAAAGTCGAAGAAAATTCTTAATAAATTTGATTATATTGAAGTACTTAACCCGTTTCGTCCTGAAATGCCGTAAATTTTGACTTCTTTTCATCAGGTGCTTTCTTAGGGAAAAAATCACTCAATCGTTTTAATATAATCATACCTATTGTATTTTTTCTCGAACTTTCTAAATCCGGTTTCAGATTGACCATATCTGCCGCCATTTTTTTACTATGGCGGTTTAAACATAAAAAAATTTTGAATTTTGAAAAAATTTCTTCAAATAATCGTATTTTTGAACAGGGAACCGTGTTCGGAACAAGCTAAGTCTCTGTATCTGGTGGAGTAATTAGTTGCACTAAAATATAGGATGGTTACTAATTCTCCATTCAAAATGGCGGCTTTAAAATGACGGTTCTCAGTCAAAATTTTGTTGAAAAATTTCTGGACGATCTAACTCAAAAGCTACGAGCTTTTTAAAAAAAATATTGAGAATGAAAAGTTCTTAGACTTCATTGAGAAATATAGTGGACTTTTTTCAGATTTTTTAAATAAAGTTTTAAGAAATTGTTTCAAAATTTTTTTCAAAATTGTAATTTATTTACGAAAAATTCTGAACAAAATTTAGTGCATTCTCTAATAAATTCTAAGAGTTTTTTGTTGTTTGCAATTCTTTCCAAAAGTTGATAGTTTTCGAGGAAATGAATTTCAAATATTGTAGTTTAAGATTCTTCTTTTTCGAAAACTATCAACTTTTGGGAAAAAATGCATAGAATAAAAAACTCTTAGAATTCATCAGAGAATGCACTAAATTTTGTTCAGAATTTTTCGAAAAAAAATTACAATTTTGAAAACATTTTTGAAAAAAATTTTGCAAAAATTCATTTAAAAAATCTGAAAAAAATCCACTATATTTCTCGGCGAATTCTAAGAATTTTTTATTCTTAGCATTTTTTAAAACAAGCTCATCATTGTTCAGTTAGAGCGTCCAGAAATTTTTCAACGAAATGTTCACTGAGGTCCGCCATTTTGAATCCGCTATTTTGAACGGTGAATTAATAACCATCCTATCGTTTAGTATAACTATTTACTCCCCCAGATACAGAGATTCAGATTGATTCGAACACGGTTTCCTGTTAAAAAATACGATTATTTGAACAATTTTTTTCAAAATTCACGATTTTTTTATGTTTAAACCGCCATAGTAAAATAATGGCGGCGGATATGGTCAATCTGAAACCGGATTTAGAAAAATTGAGAAAAAATACAATAGGTATACTTATATCAAAAAGATTGAGTGACTTTCTTTATGAGAAAGCACCTGATGAAAAGAAGTCAAAATTTAGGGCATTTCAGGACGAAACGGGTTAAAAGGGAAAAGAATGTAGACATGTAGAAGTTAGAATCTCTAAATGTGACGAATTTGTTACTATTTAAGAACACAGGAAAAAAGTAAATTCACATTTACTATTGTACAGCAATTATTTCAATAATACGTACCTAATATATTAATTTATAGTTTTGTATAAAAACGTACCAATTTTAATGAGATTTTAGATCCAATTAAGAGCGTTTCATAATAGGTACAGCGATTGCTCACAGGCACTTATTTATGAAGCAGCAGAAAACTGTGTTCCATAATAATGTCCAACGTGTGGATGATATATAATACCTACATTTGAAACACATTCTCTGACTCAATAACGTTTAGTTTCCATCCATCCCCATAAAAATCCAGGTTAATACAGAAAGGCCACAAAATATTGGCTTTAAATGAAAAGCTAACCTGCCAATACCTATTTTATAATATGGACATCTAGCTTACTTTGGTTAAGTTTTCAAACCAAAAAAAAATCGATTCTAAATAATAAAATATTAATAATAGAGATCATGAATAAATTCTTATTAAATGCATTATTAATTTATGACGTAACAAATAAAAATTAAACGTCCTTTCTAATAGAGTGAATTCTGTGACTAACTTTAAGTGTTAAACAAAATATAAATAATAACTGCGAATTCCAAAATAAATTTTAATGTAATTGATGGATAGGAAGCAATTAAGTCGGACTAAAATTCATTTTATGTAACGATAGATTGATGGGAATTTACTTGTCTGCAGCTAATGTATCTAAAAGCTCTACAAATGTACTATATAAGTCATATTATTTTTTACAGATTTTAATTTTTTGTGTGGATTTTTAGTTTGTACATGTTATTTATATATACAGGGTGTACGAAAAGTCCCGGGACGGTTGAATAACTTTCGAAAGAATAAAAATTTCAAAAATCGCCGAAATACGTGATTCGATTTTTCAAACAAGCAATCTTTTGAGAGGGGGTTTCGGCCCCCCAACCTCAAGGGGGGCGGGGGGCACGAGAGGGGCCAAAAATCTTAAATGGCAACATGGTTTGAGTGGGGGCTCATTTGAAAGGTATTTTCGAGACGAATTCAGATCACTGGTCATAGAGGGCGCTGCGATCATTTTTCGGAGAGATACAAGTAAAAGAGCTTTTCAATGTAACGTTCAGAAACGGGTTGACACCCGTTTAAGAATATTGTTTTACACGATTTTAAGTTTTTTAAGTTTTTTAAGAATATTGAATTACACGATTCGGCGACTTCGAAATTTTCATTTTTTCAAACGTTAGTACGTCTAAGATCTGAAAAAGTCAAAAATCTCTGCGAAAAATGATCGCAGCGCCCTCTATGACCAGTGATCTGATTTCATCTCGAAAATACCTTTCAAATGAGCCCCCACTCAAACCATGTTGCCATTTAAGATTTTTGGCCCCCCTCGTGCCCCCCGCCCCCCTTGGGGTTGGGGGGCCGAAACCCCCCCTCAAAAGATAGCTTGTTTGAAAAATCGAATCACGTGTTTCGGCGATTTTTGAAATTTTTATTCTTTCGAAAGTTATTCAACCGTCCCGGGACTTTTCGTACACCCTGTATATTGAGAATTCGTTGTGGATTAGAAAAATGTTCCCTGTATTTAATTGGACAGTATTCGTTTGTAATATGCAAAAGCACAAAATGCACGTAATTCATTATTCACTTTAAAACCCACAATAAGTAATAGAATCGTGAAAAGTCACTTGACTTTTATAAGCGAATATAATAACAAATTTGAAGATAACTAAATTTACTCCATATGAAAACGACAGAGAATTTAATAGTTTTCACATGTTCGCAGATTAATCAATAACCTACTGAATTAAAATGTATTCCTTGCTTTGGTTGTAGGCTGGTTATGTTTTGTTTAACAGATAAAGCTGTAATAATCGAAATTGCTTACAGTTAATCCCAGACAGCTTTGTTTTGTAATATTTAACCTATGACTGAAATACACTACATTAGAATGTAAAAATAAAACGCAATCATTATTTATTTATTTATTTTTTTTTTTATGAATAAATATATAAATAAATAAATAAAAAAATACATATGAATCAAGATGTATATAAGAAAATGGTTGAATTTGAAAACATGAAGTTTTGTAGGATATTCAAAGCATTTGTAAAATGATAAATCTGATAATACATTTGACATATTTTTCCTTGCTAGTACAAAATGTAAGAAGATTTTCTGTACAATATTTAAACCGTATGATTGCTCAAATATAATTTTATCATGAATGTTCAATATTGTGAAATATATTTTCATATATTTTGTACTTTAGTTATTTTTTCAGTTTTATTATTATTTAGTTACAATTGCAATCTACGAATTTTCTAGACATTTGGTGCAGTAAAAATATTGAACAAGTGAAATGAAATTAAGTCTTTAAATGTTGCATTTTTTTAAAATATGATACGGACAGCTTTCACTGTATAATCATGTTATTGAGAAATAATTGACTTTCAACTTTACTCAATTTCACATGAATATAGTGAATAATGACGTACGGTAGTAAATTTAATAGTACATAATATTCTTTTGCCTATTTTACCTTTGAAACAAAGAAAGCAAATGCTACAATATCAAAAGAATTACACGAAAAATAGGAAAACGATTAATTTAGAATAATACCATAACACCGTACAATGTGATGATAACAAACAGAAATTTCTCTTTGTTTTTTTTCGTTCCAGTTTTTTAGTTTCTATACTTTAAATTGATTATCAGTAATCTGCGGTTTTTGTTTTTACAATAATGTTTACAAAAATAACGGAAAAACAGAAAATAAGCTATAGACTATCACTACATAACACCCTATTCAAGTACATTACTGTTAAAAATGCGGCAAACAAAAATTCGTTAGATTTTACTGTAACTTGGTGTTAAGAGTATTTTTTGGAATGCCGATTACGAATCTAAAGTCAGATTTCGAAGATTCAAAACGGCAGATTCAATATGGCGGACGCCTTAATCGAAATTCAAACTGATTACGAATCTTATGTCCAACATATTGTACCCGCCGTTTTGAATTTTTAAAATACATCATCATATTTGTAATCAGCGATCATGAAAAACCTTGAGTAGAAAGTTTCAGGCAAAATGGTTCGATTTTTGGAAAATTTGTCAGCCATATTTGATCCGCCATTTTGAATTTTCATAGTATACCTTCAAATTTGTAATCAGCAACTTTAAAAACCTCTGGGTATCGAGTTTTAATCAATTTCATTAATTTTTAATACAGAAATTGAGCTAATAGATTTCATAGCTCATGACAAAGATTTATGAAAAATCGTAAAAACAACATCTTTTAAGGCATGTTGTTCGGTATGCCTTAGATTGTCTAAAAATTATCCAGTTTTTAAATTGAATACATTATTGACTTCATTAGACTAATTTATGGCATGACAAAGATTGCGTTTTTGCCGCAGTCAGAGAAAAGTCCGAATTGACAAATATTTTTGTCATCCACAGTGAAGGGCTTAAAGCATATTTGTGTTCACATTATGATGTATGAAGTTTATAACAATTTCATATAACATGTCTATGCAACATTTATATAGTAAATGTTTGCTTGTCAAATAGTCCTTAAAAATGATGTATTTTATACGTATTTTTTCTTTAACTTTACAGCTACACGAAAACATTTTTTTTTATTGGGGCACATCTTCGAAATTACTGTGATATTATTCACTAACTCATAAAATAAAGAAAACATATTACATTTATTGCTTTAAATGATTTTTTCAAGGGGGAGTGGAAATTAAATATAATAGCATAAAAAATCTTAAATTTTTTAGTCTAAAAAAAATCTACAAAAATTCCTTGAACTATTGTAAAGAAAAAATATCTCTTTTGAATTTTTCGTAAAATGTATATTTCTTGAGATAAAAAATGTCGAATTTTACAATCGTCAAAGTTTCACATTTTTATATCAGAAACTATGCATGTTACAAAAAAAATTAACAAGAGGTATCTTTGCTCAAAATTGTCCAAACAATCTAAACAAATTTGTTCATGGCCTTCATTGTAAATCATTTTAATTGGCACTTTTAAGGGTAACAAATTCTCTGGAATCACGTCACAGTACTTCTATAATGTAGATATCAATCGATTACCTATATAATTTAGTATATGGAATTGCAAATAATATGCAAGCCAAACAAAAATATAATTTTGTAACAAACATTTCGAATGGAGCTACACAGCTTCTGTCAAGCATATAATTCAGAGTTCACTAAACACACACTTTTTCGTTGAAAAAAAGCCTTTACTAATGCATCAACTAAAAGTTCCCGGAGTAGGTACTATTCCACAACATTACTCATTCCAAAAGTTATAGTTAAAAATATACCAAAATGCAAATTTTTATAAATTCATGTAACACGACATTAAACATTTGTAGTATTTATTTTATGATAGGCACACTGGTTTTGCCATTTACTACATCCGGTTGACGAAACATTTTATTTTCAAACGAATAGCAATAACGTTCCAAAAGTTACAGTGTTAAATTTAGATAAAAACACATTTTGCATGCAATAATACGTTCACTTATCAGAATTTTCAATACGCCCTACGGGTTATTACTGAAACATAGTATCGAAACTCACAGCAAGAAATAATATTTAAAAGTTCCAATGGATTTTTTCAGTCTTTACAACATGAATTAAAAAATGGGAATATTGTAACTGTTTCGGCATTAATGCATAATATAACAGGAATTATTGAAAAAGGAACAAGTTAAAGAAAATGAAAAAAAAATAACTCGGTATATTGCATTAAATGCAAAGATTATGATGCCACCTACGTAGGGGAGATAAAAAGAAGTCTTAAAACAAGAATTGATGAAAATGAAGTTAATATTTGTAGACCTTCCCAGCGTAATTATGTAACTTCGGAACATTTTTTACTCACGATTTTGTAATATTAGATAGTTGACGGAGCATAGATATTTTTATTGCATGGGTAATTAAATTTCTCTATAAATTTTTATTAAACATGGATCACTGTTTCGTCTGCCCATGGACTCGTTTGTTGGGCTATGTGAGCAGATCCTGCACAAGACACGAAATTAATCATAAATAATTATAACAAAATAAAGGATACTACTCACTCATCTTTACTTCGGCGTGTAAAACCGGAACTGCCACCGATCCTTAGTGATCTTCGTGACACAAACTAACTGGTATATTGATCAACCGCGTTGACATTTATACAGTGTCATACAGGCAAGCGAACAAGCATAATAAATATAAACAAAACAATAGAAAAGTTCCTTCCCTATTCCTTATTTTTCTTTATATTCTTCTGAAATACCGCCACCTCTAAGCATGGTGCCTTGTATTAAAATACACCGTTACAATTTTAATTGATCAGACATGCATATTCTTGACACCGGAAAAAATTGGTCCAATAGACGAATTTCGGAAATGCTGTATATAAAGTTGCAAAACACTCCATTAAATAAAATCGAGGATTGTCAAAATTTAAATACAATATATGATGAGCTATTACAAAGTACGCAAGCGATTAATTACTTCTCGCCACCTGTAAATTGAGTATATAAGGTGTGACCGATCACGACCTAGGCCACTTCGGATTCAGCAAGTCAAAGATCCCCTGAAGAGGGAATCTAGATCAGTCCTAAACATTGAGTGCAATCAAACATCTAATAATAAATTTTTATTCCTCGTGATATATATGCACAGGCCTACTATTGGTACGACAATTTTTTTAAATTGCAGGCTACAAGCCTTCCCTAATTTTTACTATTTCTGTAAAGCCTCCATAACAGCATTTATTTCAAAACCATGATTTGTTGTTTCCATATGATCGGTAGTTAAATTCGTAAGATTGTTTTATTGACTTTGATGTTATTGATGTGTTCATTGACGCGTGTTTGTTATCTTCTGTCTGTTTGCCCTATGTAAATTTTGTAACACTGAAGACAAGAAGTCTGATATAAAACATTGCAATCATTGAAGACAGGTAGTGTGTCTTTACATGGCTTCATTTGTCCTAAATTATTGTGTATCGGTTTATTAACGAGTTTTATAATTTCTTTTTTTTTTAGGCGTATTTCTGGTTTCTCTGTGAGTCCTTTTGATTATGGTATTCACGTTATTTTTTTAAGACTCATTTCTAAATCAATTCACAACAATTTAGGACATACAAAGACACACACTATCTGTCTTAAAAAAATTTCGTGTCTTCAAGGAGACAAGCAGAAAGAAGACTAGAAACATGCGTTAACGAATACATCAATAACACCACAGGTATACAAAAAAAAGGAAAGAAATATAAACCTATATTATTAAAAACACAGCCATAAAATGGTAAACATTAGGTTTGAAACAACAGTTTGCTACACTCATATAATAATAATAGTATTACTCGTATTTAATATCATTAAATGTATAATATGAATGGGTGTGGGTCAAAAAACCGACAAATCACAAAGCCGGCAGGTCAAAAAAACCGACAGTCAAAAAGCCGACACATAAAAATTGGGCAAAACGACAAGCAGTCATTTTTTAAGTGTCACTTTTTTGACTGTCGAATTTTCGATTATCGGTTTTTTTACTGCCGGTTTTCTTACCTGTCGGCTTTTTTATTTGTCTATTTTTTGACCGGCACTCATACAAATCATAAATAATAAATCCCACTGTAACAATTTTTTTCATTGCGAAATACCCTTTGTACGAACTCTTTCTGGACGATAATTCTTTTGTTTCATTTATTCTATTCTCCAAAAAAGAGAAGACAATTTCTCAAAAGGCACAAGTAAATAGCATAATCGTTTTTTACCTGAAATACTCCCTATATTGCTATTTATTTTCTGAAGATGGCCACCATTATGTGCTCTTAAACGTTAAAATGAACAATTTTTTTTACTTTAATTAATAGTGACCGCATATGCCAAAATTTAACAACATAATTAAGCTTACACTTTTATTTACAATTAAATTCGAAAATAATAATTGCTCTAGTTTTTTTTTTCCACCATTCAAGTATAAATAACGACGGGTCATGCTATAAATAACCACTTTAAAAATAATTATCATTAACATCCTTTAAAAATACGGGACAAAGTTTAAACATTCAAAATGGCAAATCAAAATTTCGCAAACCAAATATACCCTCAGATTTTGAATATGAAAAATGCGGCGGTTACGTATTCCACTACATTTCATTTCCGTGAAACCCACTTCAAACGGAACAAACAAAAAGTCAACGACAGAGGTTCTGTTTTGACTAATTTGCACTGACAACCACTGGCTTATAAAGTGAGTTCCAGAGCATGAAAGTAGTTCAAATAAATAGTTCAAAGTGTAGTTGAATATTGACATAGAATAAATATATCAAAGTTTAAGTGAATAAATGGCATTAATAAATATTATTTGTTACATACTTGATAAATTTCTTTATGTAATCCTTTTTTATTGAGTTTTTGACATTATTAAAAGAAATAACAGATTTTAAAAATACATTTAGAAAATGAGCCGTTAGATAGAATTGAATTAATGTGTAAACAAAACGTGACATGAAAAATATAAAAATTCAATTACAAACAGTGTTGTTACTGCGTCAAAGACAATCGATTTTACACAAGTTTGCTATATTAAGCACATGCTTTTACTTTAATGACTTGATCGAAACATAACCGATTGCAATGTAATATTTTTAATGAACGGTATAACTCACTTAATGTGTTATTGTTAGAGCGAATAGGAAACACTTGTATATTTCGATTGATATAATTTCATGCGTAGACATTTCTATCTAATAACTAAAGATAAGTGATATTAATTAAAGATCAAAAGTTTTAAACATCGAATTTTTGTTTCTTCAAGTTGTTTTCATAGATTTGCATAAACTTTTGTTTAGCAATTTATACAGTTATAGTTATAACTAAAACCCTATAGGGGTATGATTTTCTTTGATATTTGTAGCTCATGTTAATGTTATATTTAAAGATAATACCCATAGGAAAATAGGACAATTATAAGCATTAAACAAAATATTTTCACATCTATGATGAATTCGCTCAGCAACTTTCTAACACAAATTGCTGGTAACATGTCTGTATTTCACGGACAAATGATCATACGAGAAAACATTACGGACATTTTATCACAGGTCAAATTATCACAATAATAAAATGTCTCGCATAAAAATATCAGAATGACAATATGTCATATTGATAAACTATCACGTCGACAAAATACCACACATTTAAAAATTTCTCTTTTCAGCGATATTCATTTAAGCATCATTAGGAGTAAAAGGAGTTCTGACTGGTTAGGTTATGTTAGTTATATAGAGCACACGTATGCTTTTTCGGCGTTATTAGGGGTAGGCAGAGTTTTGACTGGTTAGGTTAGGTTAGTTTCATGACATTACGATTTCTCCGCTTCTCCCATTTCACTATACGAATTTTGATCTAAAATAATTCTCGCGACAAAAACCAAGGTCAAATAGACTGCGGCCAAATCGGTGGAGCCAAAACATCTGGCGCCAAAACGGCGGGTCCAAATCGTTCTGGCGCCAAAACGGCAGTGACAAAAGACTGATATGAATTTCCGTATGTAATATTCAACTTATTATTGGGCTGGTTTTTTGTAGCAGTGATCTTTTTGATTATGGTTATTTGTCCATGTGATATTTTATCCTGTGCTCAATTGTCGTGTTCTATTTTGTCGAGAGTAGTTATCAGGTGAAATAAACACATGGACCCAAATTTCTATTATGAATTCACACAATTATAAGATGTCCAAGAAATGGCTAAAAATACTGCGTTTTTTGATATCAAATTAATTTTTCTAATTAGCTAACGAAATATCCCATGGAAAGAAGTTGTTGGCCTCGAAAAAAGACAAAACATTTGACCCTTAAACTTGTTAAGATCTTCGTCATTTCGGACTTTTCCCAGTCTGCAGGAAAAACGCAAATCTTCATCAGGATATAAATTAGACTAATAAATTCTGGAATTTATGAAAATTAAAACCAAATCTATTTCTAGACAGGTGTACTGAATATGATGACGTTATCCATTTTCATAATTGCTGTGTCATAAATAAAATGTAAGCAGTATGGTAGTTTTCACGATTTTTTTCAAATTCTTCGTCATGGAGTATGACATTCTGTTCCATCAATTTATGCCTAAAAAGTTTATAAAACTGCTCAAAATTTGTTGTGAGAAAGTGTTTGGGTCGCTGATCCAATATCGTGGATTTTTTGTTGAAAAGCCTAACCATTCTGATTGAAACATGTTACTCGGAGGTCGCTGATTATATATTTTTATGAAAACACTCGAGCATAAAGTATCATGCAAAAGGGTTTAAATTTGAAAAAGTGGTTCGACATATTGAACCCATCATTTTCAATGTTCAAAATCTGAGTTCAGATTCGTGATCAGCACCCTAAAAAAATCCTTATACACTAAGTTACATTTAATTCTGACTTAAAATTTTGTTTTTCCTATATTTTGGGCACTTTCAGAGAAATTTCCGCCGCAGTTCAGAGGTTAAATCCATGGAGTTGACGACAAACGGCTGGCAATTGGAAAACGCATTTTCGAGTAGTTCGTGACTTTAAAAACGTTTCGACTAGTCTCAGTTTTTATCGAGTCGCATCGTATAAGGATTCAAAATGTTCACTTTTCAAGGCCTACGGCTCCTTTCTTTGTGATATATCGTTAGCTATTTAATGAAATGAGCTAAAATATGTGTAATGTGAAATAGAATACAGGTCTAAATGTTACGATACGACATATTACGATACAAAATATATATAATAAGTCGTTGATCTCCTTTTTTAAAACGTTAATATTATCAAAGTAAGATTATATGAATTTTAACCCAAAAATTATAAACCTTGTCAGTTTGTTTTCGATATAATTTTAATTATGTCTTATGGTCATTTTAAGATGACAATGAAAATAATGGGTGGAAGGAAACTGAAATTATTTTTATTTTTTATTTTTTCTTAGCCTATTTTCTTTAAAACAACAATTAAAAAAATAAATGTGCTTTAAAAAATACATTTTTAGATTTAAAAATATTGTGTCTAATAAACAAATATTTTGTTAAATATAATTGATTTTTCTCTCCTGTTTTTTAAATAACTCCTATGCTAGTTACAAGTAAATTAAAGTAAATAAAATTTTCTATAAAACTAAAACAATAAAAATATCTATTATTCTTACAGAAATCTGGTCATTTAAAGTTCAGTTTTAATGAAAACTAATTGAACTTGGTTTCCTTATGTCGTTTATTTCGTGATTTGTGTTGTACAGCATCGTAAAGTACTATGACAAACATTATTCGAAACTTTAAATCCCGGCGCTTAAAATGTAAATCTGTATGTTTTATATTCTTCAAAATTGAACATCGTTAAACTAACGGTATTATGATTTTCAGATAAAGTTCTCAAAGAAAATACTCAAAATAAACTACATTTAAGGAAAAATTTCATTTAATTTTTCATTAAAACTGAACTTTAGATAGACAAGCCTTTCTTAGTTTTACAGAAAATTTTACTTTTGTATAATATTTACGTTAAATCACTTGCAGAGGAGTGAAGAGTAAACATGGAAAATCTGGCTTTTTACAACTATTTTTGACAATTTTCTGTATTATATCTATCAAAATAATTTTTTTATTAAACCGAATATTTTTTAATTTTAAAATATATCTTTTAAAACCATAAATATTTTGCTGCTCGTTTTTTTGAAGAAAATATGTTCTCAAATAGAAAAAAAAGTCCATATAATTTCAGTTTTCCTCCACCAATTGCTTTTATTTTCATCTTAAAATGATCATAAGACGTCACCAAAATGATATAAACAATAAACTAGAATGGGTCAGAGACGTTTGGATTGAACTTCAACTAACGAAGCTCACCGTGAAAGAATATAAAATATATATTCGGTTCGAAATAATTAAAAAATATACATTTGGATTCCTCTCGTATTTGTTACTATTTATTTACGATATATATTTTCAATACGAAAAGCTCCAGCGGAAAGATAAAAATAAAACTTTGGCATCTGTTAATTGTTATGTCAATGAAACTAACAGCTAGATTGAGATTGCAATTCAGCAATACGGAAAATCGGATTGAAATTTTGTAGTATGAGAGATTGAACTAAACATTTATTTCGATTTAATTTCGGAAAATAGAATATAAAAATACGGATACAGTTTTTAAATAATACTTTTCTAGGTGTTCACATCAGTAGAACTAGCGAAAAGTACTTCGAACTTATAGAATGAGTTAAGTTACAGTTTCTTCATATAAGATTACGTTACGATCGAAACTGGAGGGTGCTTCACTACTTTAACTTCTAAACTTTCATTCTGTATTTTTATGGTTTCTTATTACATCACAAACCAATGATTTGCGAACAATTTCATAACTATTACATTAAATGAACATTTCTTAAGATAGAAAGATACATTAGAGTATGTGAAATGTGAATAATTTCTTGATACTTAAGGAGAGGGTCCAATATCAGCTATGAAATAGCCGTTCAAAAAATGCCAAAAAATTATTTCGGTAGTAATTTTGGACGAAGAATTCAGTGGCATCACAATAAAAAGTGCAATAAATGTTATAAATCAATAAACTTAACGTGAAAAAACATTTAATTTTTTCGAAAAAATACTATTACATTTTTATTAAAAAAAAAACTAAGGTAAACATACAAATACATTTTCTAAGTAATTACGGATGGATGTTAAAGAAGTCCATTTTTTCGAAAACTTAACTTTTTGTTGGGCAATTTCGACAAAATAATTTGCCTGAATCCTCTCCTTAAGCGTTAACACTACTTTTTAAAGATAAATAGTTGCTTTTATTACAAAGGCATATATTAATTCGGAACGCTCGAACTTGAAGAAATGGCAATTGCAACGATTATTTAACTATAATGAAACGATTTACCTGCAAGAGGGGTTCATGAGGTCACTAATTCAAATCTGAAGTAAAAATATTAAAATTCAAAATGGTTGACACAAAATGACGGAAAAACATGTAATTCTCTTGCGAAAATGTTCCAAAAAAATTTTAAAATATCACTGAATTGTACAGATGAGTTTCTGACTTCAGGGATACAAATATTGGTAAAGAATGCAATGAACATAATTTGATCAGCATCAGGCGTAATAATATTTAATTATTTACTTGTTAAGTACGATGAACGCAAACAAATTAATTATTTTTTTTATTTTTGAGTCAATTTCTTAAAATTTGAGCTCTGAAAAAGCGCTGTGGGGCATAAAGTAAACTTTTACTTAAATTAGCTATACTCATCAAATATTTTCTTTGACGAAGACATGCATATGTATAATGTTTTGTTAGCAAATATTAATAGAACTTGCATTTCTGTGATGTGCATGCCCTTACATTTACATTCAGTATATCTTTAAAGAACACAAGTGAGCACACAGTAAACAAATTGAAGCTGCTGAAAGAATGCCTTAAGTGTACGTATATTCTTTTCAGGAAACCACTTTTCATAAAAATGTATGAAATAATAATGAATATTATTATTGTTTTCATTTTTTATTATAATTTTATACGAGTGATAATCTAATAAAATCTGAATTAATGATGGAGATTTAGAAATATACCTGAATATGATACAAATTATTTCCTTCCATCAACTCCACGTGACTTGAAATCAAGTCTAGATTACCAACCGGAAACTAATACTGAATGCAAAATTAAGTAAATTTTATTGATGATTACTACCATTCTACTCTATACATTTCTAGTAAAAATTAATTCGTAGAAATACCTAAATGTACATGTATCCATTCATAAAATTTTGTAAAATAATGTAATTTTGTTACATTTATCAAGATCGAATAATGTCTATTATTTATTTTCAACAACGAATATTTACATAAAGAAAATTTTACTCATGTAATGAAATTTTTAATACACATGGAAAATTTGTTATTTCTTATTGATAACGCAACAATAAATGGACAATTCTCTGACTTTTTAACACGTTTATGGTCTGTTTAAGTATAACCTCATATCAATTTAAATAAGAAAATTTTATATATGAGTAGAAAATACCAATTTTAATTAATAAGGTGCCAATAAACGACTAAAAAATACTTCAGAATAATGATAATTGGTTTTTTGTGTAACACATTTTTTCTTCAAGTGCTTCTTTCAAATACCTGTCATTCACATCATCTTGAATATTTATATGAAACGTAACAACAAATTCATTATAAGCATATGCCCAAGTTGTTACAAAAATACTGGAAAAATTCTTTCCCGAGTTAAAGGAAGTTACTTACCCAACAGTTATTTGCTATATATGGTAATTGCTATGTAAAAACGGGTTTTATTTGATTATCTAATTAAAAATTCCTTTTTCATAGCACTATTTTAGTACAAAAGTTGGGAGCACAAATAAATTTCAGTTTATTCCGATCTCAAATTCATTGATTCACAATAAATTAATTGCAATCTAAAGTTTGTAAGTATAACTGAGCACATATATCGTCGCAAAAGCAACGTTAGTTTTATTATTTTTTTACCTGCGAAAAATGAATCCTCTAACATCCAGAATGCACGTTTCCTATGTACAACATCCACCGCACATTTCAAACTAAAAATAATACACAAGCAGTTTGGAATGTACCTTATTTACTATTTTCGAGAGTGATCTTCCGAATTGTGACTTCAAAATTTGAAAAATTTGAGTATTTTCCTTTGATTTTGGAAAAAGTATGTGAAAAAATCACGTTTTTTAGGGTCATTTTTTTTTTAAATTTCATTTTTCATGTCGATACCGTGATTTCTTTGACCGGAAAAGTGCCTAAAAAGTGCATAAAAGGTTTGAACTTAAAGGATATGCAGGTCATGAGATATACAAAAGCCTAGAAATATACAAAATAGCGGCTTATTCCAAGAAATTTTTTTTAATTAATTATAAATTTGTAGATGTCGACATGATTGTCAGACGAATAAATAAATTTAGTTAAGGGCTTTGAACCGACCAATTATAAAAAAAATACAAAATAAAATATGTAATTGTATTGAAAAAGGAAAAATATAAAATAAAATATGTAATTAAGTTGTAAAAAAAATTAAATCGGTGATTATATTGAAAAAGGGGGGGGGGAATTATAAAAATAAAAATTCTCGTAAAATACCGAACGTTTCGGACCTCTCGGGTCCCGCTTCAAATTTTTTTTAATTTTTGGCAGTATGGAAATATAGCATTTTAACCAATTTATCAACTGAACTATCTATCTTATATGATGTTTCTTGGTATGCTGATGAGGAATCTGAAGTCAAAATTTCGAAATTCAAAATGGCTGACCCAATATAGCTAACATTCATGAGAAACTTTGGAAGTAATAACTCGATATGCAGAAAAATTTATATCTGTAGGTTTTCTAGGTTACTACTTACGTATGTGAGATCAAAATTTCTAAATTTAAAATGGCTGACAAAATACGAAGTCCGTGGTATTGCTAAGTTTAGTTGAAAAATTGTTTGAAATGCTATATTTCCATACTGCCAACATTTTTAAAAAATTTCTTGGCATAAGCCGCCATTTTAGATATTTCAAGGTGAAATAAAAAACGCCTACCTGCATATCATTTAAGTTCAAACATTTTATGCACTTTTTATGCCCTTTTCCCGTCAAAGAAATCGCTGGTATCGACATGAAAAGTGAAATTTAAAAAAAAGGACCCCCAAAAATGTGTTACTTTTGCCAAAATCAAAGGAAAATTCTAAATTTTTCAAACTTTGACGTCACCATTCGAAAGAGGAGCCTCGAAAATAATAAATAAGGTAAATACCGAACTGCTTGTTCATTATTTTCAGTTTGAAATAT
Organism: Trichopria drosophilae; assembly: GCA_030407085.1. Lineage (NCBI taxonomy): Eukaryota > Metazoa > Arthropoda > Insecta > Hymenoptera > Diapriidae > Trichopria > Trichopria drosophilae. Next base: position 186,664,310 of record CM059583.1, on the reverse strand, counting down.
GCAGTGGAAGTTGTACATGGGAACCGTGCATTCTGGACGTTAAAGCGAATTATTAGATGTAAGTTACTCAGTAAGATGGTTCTTTTGCTAAAATAAGATAGCAAAATGTAATTTGAATTGTCGAGTTGTTGATATCAACCACGATATGTGAAAAAATAGTGTACATTATCAGTTTGTGTATAATAAACTTTTTTCACATTTACTGCTTGATGATCCAAATTTATTTTAATAACAGAACCGTCTTACCGAGTAACTTATATCTAATAATAGCAATTTTTATTCTTAAGTAACTATTCAACACATCAATAGTACATTTTCCATCTAATAATTTATGTTTTATTACTAATTTTTGTTTGTTTACTTACACATGTCACATTTATACATAATTGGCTTCTTTCACCTTAAGAAACAAATAAAAGTTACATCGGGAAGAGTTTACAGGTTGGTATGCAGTGATTCAAGTGTATTTGGCGTTAAGTGCACGGTGAAAATTTCGACGTACGTTATTTGTTAAACTAGCCCAATTAACAATAAAAACAATAAAAATATTTTTATATTTTAGTTTGTGTCCTATTAAAGAAAAATATAATAAATACTAATAACAACAGTTATTTGCGTGTTGTACATTAAGGTCGTGAACTTTATGAAGTCAACAGTTTTTCACATTAAACGACCAACTTGTTGAATCGTTCAGTAGCTAAAGAAACTTATATATCGACTAACTGCTGTTCAAATACTTTCGCTTCATCGCTTGCCAGGCGTATTAAAATATCGCAATAACGAAGACTTAAAGATAAAATAAAAACTAAAGAGAGTTCGGGTTATTCATCAATTATCCTCTAGTCAATGAACTAGAAAGGTACAAAATGTGATAACTGTAACGTTATTTGACTAAAATAATATAATTTCAACAATTTTTATTAAAAAAAAATAAAGTACAATAGAAGGATTATACAAAATAGAATAAAGCCGAGAGAACGTTTTGATTTTTTGCGTGTCACTCATAATAAAGAATTCAGCTTCTATAATAAATCTCCTGTATTTTTCAAAACTTTTTTGAGTTATTGATTGCACGCCTTTATTCATTGTCAGAAGTGAATAAACCTAATCTCCCTCCCAATTAAAATATTCGCTAATTGAAATATTTCTTAAAATAAATGACATAAAAACTCCCTTTAAACATTTAATAATTAATTGAAAATATAATTAATATTACAAGCATTAACAAACGCCTACATTTTAAACTGCTGAGAGTTGAGGTCAAATTCCCCAGTTTAAATATTGCATTTTCCGATGTACAAATAAAAGTACCCAGTAAAATAATATTTAATTAAAAATCCATTAGTCCTTCCACGATATTCGAATGTACTAGTTCACGGTATTAAAGAATAAGGGAAACAAAACATCGAATTAAACTCGAAAAAACCCAGGAAATACATTTTTATTTAATTTGACATTTCTGTTATGATAAATGTGTACCAAATACACTACTGTATACTGCATTCGCAATTGTTTTAAAAAATGAGATTTTGACCACATAAACTACAGCATTAGAAAAATGCAAAAGATTTTACTTTTAATCAATGGAATTTAAATTTAACATAGTTTGTAGTCGTTTTATTAGCAGTTTAATACTATTGAATATTAATTTTGAAACAAAATATAGTCTTCCATAGTTTGAAACACTTAATATTCATAGAAATTTGAAATTAAACAAAAATTCAACTTTGAATGAGCGATGGCCCGAACGCCCTATCGCCCTATATGCTTTAATCTACTGTACAATGGTGGGCAGTAGTAACAAACAGAGCAGTCAGACAGGCTTTCGACGCATGAAAACACAAAGGCCACTTAATACGATATTCTTTTACTGGGGACTTCTTTATTTTTTCCCGTATAAAATAGAATCTTCAATCTTCTTATTTTAAATTGTTTATAACTTTTATATATAAATAAACCTCCTATAAAATAAAGTAAATGTACATTTTACACATTTATATATTTTTCAACTTCGGTAATTAAAGTTTTCATAACGTGTTGAGAAATTGGTGCAAATTTTTTCATAGTTCTGATTAAATGTTATTTTGAATGCTTGATAAAATCATAGAATAGCTATCTGGATGGAAAACTCGACAGTATTTTCCGTCCAGAGAAAATTTATCTTCCCGATCCTCGGTTAAAAAAGACAATAGAATACGTTATAATACGATTTATTCTGTATTGTTTTAAATCTTTTTTGCTAGACCTGCATTGTTTTCACCTCTCAGTTTGTTTTTGAAAAAGTTTAAACGTAGTTTTTTTTTGTTTTCCAATATTTTTATACGTGTGAATAGTCGTAGTCATTTTCATGATTTCAATACTAATATACACATATTTTTACATGGTAAAATAGTAAAACATTCAATGCTTTTTATAAATAACAGTATTAGCAAAGTAAGGAATAATAATTATAATTTCTTGAAATAATGCAATCGTCATGGTTATCCTCAACCAAAATGAAATTTTTTGAAAATCCCCTGTAAAACGAGCAATAGCATTTTGTTTCAGTTACTTCCTAGTACTAAAATTTATTTTGTATGATATTTTACCTAATTACTAATTTTCATAAAAACAGCTGAAAAAACTTTTTTGTTATTTTATCTAGGAAGACGTGGCAGTAATTAAAACACTCAAGAGCATTAATTTATGGTAGGATTCGTTCAAACTATACATTTAATACGGTTTTAATTTTCGACCGATTTATAAATTAATATATTCTTAAATAGTTATGGGTTTTTTTCGGTCACGTGAATAATAGGAATTAAAAATGGTTGAGTTAAAAAAAATTTTAAATTTAGAGGAAGAGGAAAAAAACAAACAAGGGTCAATCATTTGAAAGTTTTTTTTTTGTAATATAAATAATAAATAAATATTTAGCAACGTTTCTACTCTGAGTCCTCTTCAAGGCTATGTAAGAAAACGGTGGTGATTGCGTCGTATTTATACTAAATTAAGGAATATGAAGTTTCGTATTTGTTGGTAGTGTGGTACTAAGAATAAAGAAACCGTTGATAAACTATGTCTGAGATTTAAGGATATTAAATGTGATTTATTACGGTGTTTCAAAACGGATGTTGACGGTGTTGTTCTCTTTTTTTATAAAATAATGTTCAAGGTGACCCCCTTTTGGACAGTTTTTTTCTATTGCAAGGATTATGGTGTTATAATCAAAATCGTGTCCAGTTTCAAGTCTGTGGTTAGTTAGACCTGTAAACTGTTCTGAGTTTTGTACAAAAATGTTCCTCTTGTGTTCGTTTATTCGTGTTTTGAGAGGCCTGTACGTCTGTCCAATATAAGATTTATTGCACTGAAAAAAAGGAATTTTGTTCACAACTTCACTTTGTTTTTCAATGGGAAGTCGGTCTTTTCGTGGTTTGATTTGTGCAATATTAGTTTTAAAGGGGGTTGAAACTATCCTTATATTTTGAGTTTTGAAATTTTTAATTACATTCTCTGAAAATCCTTTTATATACGGAAAACTTATTGTTTTGATTATGTTTTCGTTAATACTCGTATTCAAAAAGTTTACATATGCAGAAACAAGTCTATTGCATAGAAGATAGAGAAACTTTTCCAAAGGGACCATTTGATTGAATTACGATATATAAATAACTTAACCTTTTTAACAATAGTGGTATTTTGTGAACGCGAGATTTTGTATGATTCATGTTAATTAATTTGACAAATATATTGTTTATTATGTCCGTATCCGTAAAACGATCTAAAAATCTTCCTTAGTGTCTGCACATTCTCAGTAGGTTCTAAATTTTCATACATCCAATTAAACTCTTACTAATAAAAATAATAGATTTTTCTCAAATGAATTAACACTCAGTCTTAGCTATAGACCCGTTGTACTTAATTTTAGTGATTTCTTTTCATGACTATAATGCGATTATCGTTAGAGAAATTAGTTTTCCTTTGCAAGTATCGAACTAGATAACTGCTTTTTTTGGAACTGGTTTTCTTCTTGAATTTCTTTTTGAGAGACAGTCATTGCTTAAATTGCCATAGAAATAATTAGTAGCGTTACTGATTTATATTTTTCTTTATATATGTTTGCGAGGTCTCTATGTCATCCAGTAAAACAAATGAAACAATTACAATAATCTTAATTAGCGAGATTTTACACTGTAAAAACAAATACTTAAAATGGTTACATCTTAAATTCAGCCAATGTACAGTGCATAAATCTGCCCTTGTCTATGTGGTCTTATTTAGACTACATCTTACTTTTAGTCAATTAGTAATTCTTACTTAATTTGAAATTTCAGTCGCATTTTTTGTATTAATTTTAGTATTGTCTTTTATAGTGTATGTAGACAAAATAATATCTATATAATTTGGCAGTTGTTGGAAATTTCTTTTAGATTTCACATATTTGAAAGTAATATTAACATTTTGTTGATGATATAATCCCTCTGTCAATTGCTTCAAATGCATTTTTTTCGGCAATAAAGATATTTTAATCTATTATTCTTGTCTTTACTCGTTCTATTAAAAATAATTTTTATATATTGTGCAAACAATAAATAGACTTAAAACCTCATGGAAATCATAAATTATAAGTGAAATTGTTCTTATAAGAAACTGAATTATAATATTACAAGGGAAAAAAAACAAACAAAATGTAAATTACGGGTTTTGTGGAGGGTTACCTCTTCAGAAAGTATTGTTTTTGCCCTGCATTTAGACCCTTGCAACTTTTTAATTTCTCAATTGTTTTAAAATCTGGTAACCCTCCACGAAACTCGTAATTACCTTTATAAAATTATAATTCAGTCAACATTAAATTCAGTTTCCCTTCAAATATATGATCTGAAAATACCAAAACTTTTAAACCCTGTAATTAGATACAACGGTCGAAAATAAGCTAATATTTTTCTAAATCTATTTTTATAAGATACCCTGAAATCATCGTAATAATTCTATATCCATCCCTGAATACCCTTAGCACGTCCTGAGGATATCCTATTGATAAATAAATGTATTTTGCAAATTAGCGACGCCCAATGTTTCGGCACTTTGCCTTCTGTATACATATATCTATTTCTAAACCGTTTTATACTTAAACTATCAAATCTTTAGTTGCGTTGCACTAACGGCTTTATTTATCGTTGATGTTCATACAGCAAGAATGTCGAGCGGGTTAAGACGCGGATATTGTACGAGACAACCGAGCGCACGTGGGTCCGAATCTTCTTCAGAGTTGAGATTTTTTTCTTTATTACTTAATTGTGAACGTTAAAACATTCTAAATTATGAATTTCTGTGTATTTAGATGCAAGAACATAAATTTAAAAAACTATGCTAAAAAATATGCATGAGTTTGTGTCATGTGACTACAGTGAAAATGCAAATACAGAGCAAAATGCACTTTTTTTATCACAAGCGGAATCCTCTGAGGATGTACTGAGAATAAACAGCAAAAAATTAGGATGTCGTAAGGAGGTCCTCAGGATACCCTGGAACTGAAGACATATATTATAGTAATGCTAACTCAATATAGATGTCCTCGTGATGTCCTGAGGAAGTCCTCATGCTGCTCACAATATTCTTCTGGGATGTTTTGAGGATGGAAAAAGGAGACATTGAATGTCCTCAGGTGATACTGTTTCATTTTTCAAAAAAGCGATTCGGTAGAATGTGAAATTAAATTAGTATATTTACTTTTCATTATTATTATGTAACATTAATAAATATTATAAAAACTAATTGACACAGCAACCTACTTTAGGCTCTTATTATGACTACTAATTGTTTACAAGTTACATTTACAAAACATTATTGGATAAATGCATTTGTTTATAGTTACTAGCGCGGGACTCAAATCAGTATACTGTATAGAGTAGACTCAAATCAGCCGTTCAGATACAAACTTCAATTTCTTATTAAAAAATGTCTGTTTAAAATCAACATATTTTACATATATGTTTTTTCACGAATTTTTAGTTTCTGTCTCTTAGAAAATATAAGACTGATATCTCTCATCTGGAAAATAATTTTGAATAATCGATTTAAGGATACGGCTGCAAGTACTTTCATAAATGTTGAAATTTTCACAATTTTAAACAATTCGATGATTTTTATACATTTCTTTTAGGACAACATAAGTTATGTTTTCATAAAAAAGTTTGACGACTCATTAATAAATAATAATTTGAGTATGCATAATAGAAATTTATTAAACATTTATTCTGAACTTTTTAAATTATACAAACGTAACGGGGCTAAAAACACTTTCTACTCAGAAGAACAATTATAAAACCTTAAAGCGCTCAGCGTCCCACCACACCACAAAGAGTTAATCAGATTCGTGCAATTTATAATAAATAAAGTAGGTGAATGCAAAACTCACTTTTGTAAAAACAGTTATTTAGTTTTTGCAAGAAAGAGATTAACAACATGCAATTACTCAGTTTTCTTGCACTTTGTAACACTTTTACGTGGAAAATACAACGTTTTAATCCGCATCTTCCAACGTCGATATCCAACTTTCTATTACTTTCTTTTTTCGTCAATTTTTTGTTGAAATTCCAATATCTGAGGTTCAGGCGACGGTATAAACGAATCGATTAACATTTAGGGCACAGCGCGCACGTGTCCGAAAAACAAGAATCTACCGAACGAACCCTGCCGGCTGTACGTGCAAACAAGTAAAACTAATATTTCTCCATATAGTGACGTGATAATCTCGATTTAAAAGCGCGTTCATTTATGGAACAAACGTACTTAATGACGAATAATCATCGGATCACGCAATTTCCGCTTTGAGAATAATTTTACCTAACAAATGGAACATTAACCACCTTTCAGTTTCCGCCCTGATTTCGTTTCAACTGAGAGGTTTTGTACTTTCAACCACGCGGCATTATATTGTTCGAAGCTCGCCCTTCGTCACGAGGGTTTCTATTGTGTAAAGTAAAATGGCAGAATGTCGTACCAATTTCCGCGGGATAATTGATATACACATTTACCCGGCGCCAATGGAAAGACTGATGTTTGTACTCTGATTGTTTGAGTAATTCAAGTGTATTTGCCTTCTGCAATTGTATCTTCCTAACCGACGTCTTCACCCGGCAAACTGGTGTGATCGCAATGTTTTCTTTCGTTTCATCGTTTACGCAGTATATACAGATAAAAAGTGGAGTTAAAATATAACTAGAAGACTAAATAGAAAATGTAGAGGCTGAACATTCCCAATGTAGACGCAATAAATCTTTAACACGCTTCAAAGTAGCATTAACATTTTTAATCGGGAGTAGAATACGTCTTGACTCTAAACAATGCAATATTTTATATGCGATTGCTAAGGCAACTTATTCATTTCGCTCTCCCTCTAGCATAAAGTCGAAATATAGTCCTCCTTCTATTTATCCATTGAATAATGTCAGATTGTATGAAAAGTGAGATTTTCGTTCAAAGAGTAAGTTACGCGAATAGGATTAGCACTTTACTGACCCTCGAAATTACTTGGAATGAAAATTGAGTCTATTATTGAAATTACAATTGACTATTCAACGTGCAAGTTCATCTCATCTGTGAAGTAAACTTAACTCCTTTAAAAGACAAACTTTTTTATTCAATCTAAGCACAATGGAACTCCAATCTTCTTGTGTACAGACTTCTGCATTATCAAATAAATTGCTGACTATCTTTTATCATAAAATTGTTGACAAAATGAATAATAATAAAAATAAATACGAGGACTTCTACGTGACCTCGATCCTTTCTCCTTTTCTCCTCTTTCCTACTTATTTACTTCTCTATGGCTTTTACTTATTTCCTCCCATTTTCTTTCCTCATATGCATTCCATGCTTCTTCATTCCTTACTCCCCCCCTCCTCTCCTCACACATAAATAATTTCCCCTGGCTTCACACTTTTTCCCCACTCACTCATCTCTTTTCTCTTTCCCTTTTTGTTCGCTCCTCCATATATTTCCTCACAATGTCCCCCTTCTCCATTTTTCCGTTCCTTCATACCTTGCAGCCCTCCGACTTTCCAACCATAATCTGTTCTTCTTTACACTTTCTCTCACTAAATAACCCGGTGTTATTTTTTACAAACCCATTATCTATGTTAAATATTTTTTACACAACGCTGATAACCCCATAATTCCACTCCATAATATAAAACCCCTTTTACCACACTGTCAAAATGCTTTAATTTCCATTTCATATCCTCTTTAAATTTTCTTTCCCCATAGCTCCACACCCTCCCCATTCCCACTCTCGCTTTCCTCACCCTTTCTTTTCCATGATCTTTCACCCCACCTCCCTTTCTCTCCACGTCGTTAATAAAAACCCCATATCCTTATATTCCCTTTACTTCTTGTATATTTTCTAATCCTCAACACCAACATTTTTTTCTCTCTACCTCCGTTATTCCTAACCACCATCACCTTTCACTTTTCAACACTTAAACTTAATCTTTTCATTTCCATATATATTATTAACCCTGTTAGTTGTCATATCTGTTAGATCTTCGTCTTCCACAATTATATCGATTGCATATTCCATCATCATTTTCTCTCTTTTTACTATTCCTTCACTTACATTTCTCCTTCTCATCACCTCTCACGATATACAAATACCAAAGTTATATAGCTTTGTCTATATTATCAAATTTTCCTTCAAGTCCAGGAAGAATGATCAAACCTTCTTCTTTTTCTTCTATCTCCTCGCCACTGAATGCTTCAGTTTCTTCACATTATCCATAGTTCACCTACTCTTTCTAAATCCCGCTTGCGATCTATTCCACCCTCCCTTTTCGTCAAACTGCTCTTCTCTATAAAATACTTAGATAGATCTTATACTCGGTAATGTTACTTCTCTATAATTATCAGATACATTTTTATCTCCCTTTTTTTTAAATTGGAACCAGCACCCCTATTCTTTATTTCTCTAGAAACCCTTTACCCTTCTATATCTACCATTCCCAGAATTCGTCCTAATTTTTTCCCAATCTTCTCCCTCTTTCCACAAACCTTACTGATCCTATAAAATCTAATCCTTTCTATTTTTCAATCTCTTTATTCGCTCATCACTCTTCTTCCTTTATTTCCACGGCATTCTTTTCACCTTCATTCTCTCTATATATCTCTTTCCTTACCTCCTATCTCCTCTCCCTTACCTCCTTTCCACCCAATATTTCAATAAAATATTTCACCCATTTTTCCAGTTTAATCACTTTTCTCACACTTTCTTTTTTCTTCCTTCGTCAATTTATGAACTTCCATGCCTCTGTTTCTGCCATAATTTTTCCTTTTCTTTTTTTACTCTTTCTTTATTTTCAGCCTCGTTTCTTATATAAGATCCTACATTCTCACCTACATGTTCTTTTAAGTATTAATCCTAACAGTATGCGAATCCAAAATTGTAGGTATAAGAAAAACATGATTTATTGCGCCCCTACACGTGAAGTGATATACCAATTATGCTTGTTTATTAGGCCATAGCTCTGGACGAAATATTGAAGTTGGTTACTTTAGTTTCTCAAATTACACTGTAGTTTTTCGTAAAATGTCGCCGTTTCAGACTGCGCAAACATCACAAATGTAGGATATATATTTATTTTACGTGAACAAAACTTTACTTTATTCCAATTGTATATGCATTTAACAAATAACGAATGTAACAAAAGACGTAGAACGACCCCTCGTAATAAAATATCGTCAAAACCTAAACAAACGTTGTCCTTCTAAGAAAATAAACGGTTATTGTTTAAATTTGGCCAGCCCCTTCTCCAAATTTTTTAACACAAATATAATAAATTTTATTTTACGAAGAATATCATTTCAGAATTTCCTACGTTATTTTAAATAAGGAAATCTGAAATGTATATGCAAATATATTGTTGCAATTTTCAGTAATGAAACCAATACAGTAATAATAACTCTTGAATTTCAATTTGAGCTTGTTCTTCCAGGCCATTTCCAAATCAAAATTGTTATTTGAATATGTCTCTATCTTTGACACTCGATCAAATAAGGGACAAGTATAGACACCTTCTGTAAGACATACATATACATACAAATAATTAAAATTAAATTAATTAAAAATATTTGTTCGTTTAGTCAATTTGACTTACTTCAAAAATACATTTACTTAATCAAAGAAAATAATTTACTTTAATTTATGAACTTCTTTTGTCAGAGTATTGTTGGATACATTGACCGGAAATTAAATAACTTTCAAATTTTTTAACTGTATAATGAAACAGAAAACACTTTTTGAGTTAAGAATTCCATAACATTCCTCAAATTTTTCAGTATACATACATACCATCCCAATTGTGCCGGATGATGCACGAGTAGGTGATAAATACATGAATTACTTGCCTAACGATTCGTTAAATAAACTGCAGAAATGATTACCTCATTCAGTATTCACAGTACTACGTTCCCTTGCTTATTGTAAAATCTAGCATTAGTATAAAGTATGGGAACTTTCTTACGTAAGTAAATATTTACTTGAATTTAGAAGATTTTATGTTTAATATATGTTATTCAAAATATTTATTTCCTATCTTAGGAATAATAAAAGTCTTACTATGTAACCATATATTGAACCTTAGATATTTCTTTTTTAATATTTTTGTGATACGTTTGCAAAAGAAATCCTATTATGCATTAGCGTAAAATGTAAGTGAAATTTCAAATTATTATAAAATTTAATAAGATAAAATTAAAATAAAACTTCAAATGTATATCTTACGAAAGAAGGATGATCATAGTAGTCATCTTTGCTGCATTTGAAATATACTTATTTTTAAGAACTTCGAGCTCTTAAACAAAATGATGATGATATGCGTCAAAATACTTGTAGTAGAATGTCCATATTCAAAATGTTGAAATTCACGCTTTAAGAGTTAAGGTAAAAGCACTCTACTATCAGCTAAAATATGTTCATAGTCAACATTTTTCCTTGTCTATATTATAAATGGAAATTTTCCATTATACTAATATATGTTTAAAAAAAACGATACGTAAAGATATAATATTTACCTTTCTTACTGAAACCCCAATATGTTTAAAAAAAAAAACATTTCAATTGTCATTCTATTTCAAATATGTTTTAAAATAGAGTATTTCATATTTCTGACATCTTTTCATTATAAAGATCTTTTCTACTCCTTGTAATAGAAATGTAATCGCGTTTAAGGATGATTAATGTGCCGCAAAAAGTCGAATTTTAAAAGTTCTGTGAAATTCTTTATATATGAAATTGAACATTCTAAGAAAAGTTGTGAAATAGTTTTTTGTAAAGTAGTATTAAATATCATAAATTAAAACAAATAACCTCCTCAAGTAACAGGAATACTGAAAAAAAAATACAAGTTCCCAATATCAACATTTTACTATTTTGAACAATTGTCCCAAAAATAGTGCAAAGCGATATTGTAACCGAATTTCAAAGCAGAAATCTTTAACGACATTCGAATGGGAACTGGAAGATTCATACAATGAAAACGTCATTTCTATAGTTTTTGTGAAAAATCTTTTCTTGAACTTAAATCATGATTCAACCGAAATAATGATAGATCTTTTTACGCATGAAGAAAATGTTATTCAATAAAATAGAATAACACATGTCTAACACAGCATGTTTCAATGTGACGCTACGGATGTTTCGATTAGAAGTCATAGAAAGTCAAAGGATTGTCCTACAATTTACGAAACTCGACTCCTATAGTCAATTCAACAAAAAAAGTCCAGTGGCTTTTGAGTATATTCCAATAATGGAGACGTTAAAATTAATAATATCCCATGATGAAATATTTAGTTACGTTGATTGAACAAAAATCACCTCAGAAAATTAGCTTAAAAATGTTGAAAGTGGTTTGTCTTAAAGAAAAAATGAATTTTTTATAAAATATCCTTTATGTTATCTGTAATTATTTAATACATACAAGTAAAATAAAATATAATAGAAATAATTAAAGAAATAAATAACGTTTCCAAAAGAAGTTCCGTATCAATTTTTTTCGTACCCAGCAAAAAATTAATTGGTACAACTTATATTATTTTATTAAAAATAATAAAGTTTTATGTTTGTTTCAAAACTTATTATTGTATTATTAGATTACAAAATTATGCATTTAGGATTTCAAAATTTTCTTCAAATTTGACCCTAATTGAAGTGAAATAATCACTCCATATAGAGTGGCACTTCTTTAATTTTTACTTGGAGTGAATTGTCTCTCTTTAAGAGTGAAATTTCACTCCAAGGAATTTAGGGAGTTATTAAATATTACTTCTTAAAACGTGCTTAAAATTATAAAAATGATGCATCTTCTGGAATACTTTTCACGCATAATTCGTTTCAATTTATTTTGCATCCCATAATAGCATAAAATATTTTTAGTTTTCTTTAAGAAATATATCTTTTGGCGTTAAAGGATACAGAATAGAACGAACCGGATGGCACGTAATTCAATTGGGTGCCATGATTAACGTAATGTATTCTCGTTGTCAACGGTAACGCCTATTTACGAGTAACGGATTAACCTATCCAAAGTTGAGCTTTTGATGAAATCACTCACTTTGCGGTACTTTTCGCTTAATAATCTCGTGCCAAATTGAAAATTGCAATAAATTCTTGAGAGTCAGATGTAATTTGAAACGACGAGTTTTAACGTTTTTCGAGTATTTAACGCATAACTAAATATATTTCATTGCATTAACCTTAATTTTTTGTTACGATATTATTGACACTATTAAAATAAACTAAACTTAAGTGTAGCTTAAAATTGAAAATGTTTTATTTCTTGTTTATTCGTGTTAACCCTGTACTTGGACCTAGTTTAAAGTTACAGAGAAACTATTTTTCTGCACAAATATTTTATTGTATAGATCTTTCCAATTAGCCTGACGAATTGAAAGGCTCAGGGTAACGGACGGGCAGTTCGATTTTCATCTACTGTACTAGGTTCTGTCTAAATAATGGAATAAACTAAAAATCGAAATCCTTCCTGGCTCTTTACTGCTCTTCCTCCTTTCTTAGACGGGACGTACGTCAACTATCTAGTATCAAGAGTTGTGTTAGTCATTATTAAGAATAAATTACCGACATTAATCTAGATATGCTTCCCGAATTAAGACTGACGTAAAAGGAGAAAATCTTTTTGTTGTCTTTGTGTTGAAGGTGAAACTCTCAATTATTTAAAAATACTTAACGTACGCAAAATTCAAATTTCATCCCAAAATGAATGATGTTTAATTTGTTGTAAAATAATGTATGTTTAAAAAATATGACAACCCGGGACAGAGCACCCACCTACTGTCTACATAAAGTTTTAGTGCAACTTCCATGAGGTATGTTTGAAATGCCACATAGAGCATACACAATAAATATTGCGCGAAAGTTCCGGGGTATTCTGAGTAATGTTAATTGTTGGAAACGTTTCACAGATGTAGGCTCTAACTTTCTAAAATTCACCATAACTAATGTTACTTTCACGTATTACAAGACTGTGAAACAAGATAACATTGTATAATAAAATTAGGATGTGCATTTCTGCATTGTGTTTCCTTTTGAAGTAATGTAATATAATCGGATGTACATATTTTCTATTACTTTAAACGAGCTAATTAATTGTATTTTGTTAGAAGGAAAAATAATTCGACTCAATATGATTTGTGCCTCAGATTTAACAAAAATGTTTCTGGTCGGTATGAGAGTTTTTTTTTCCTAATAATAATAGGTTTTTCAGAAAATTTAGTAAATACTTGTATACAAGTATATTCTCCTTTTCCACACTGTTTGAGAATTTTTGTAATAAGAATGTTCTTTTTAGCAAATAGCCTATATTGAATTATTGAAAGAAATGATACGCTCTCGTGATTTTTTTTTCGTCGCCTATGAAATAGCGGCGGTCCTAAAATTGGAAAACAAAACGTGACATTTCTACGTTCATTAAAAATAACTACTGTTTCAGTTACTGTTAGTATTATTTGGTGCTTCGGGCTAACACCAATTCGTGTTACATGCACGAAACTTGCTAGTGACGCATAGAGTACACTTAAGAGGACCCTCGACTCATTGTTGTTTCGCGGGGCTTAGTAAGCTGTTAATAACGTGGCGAGAAGCAAACATGTAGACGAAGGGCAATACAACCATTTTTAAATATTCAGATTTGTTTGAATACCCCTACAGGGCACTTGTCCTTCACTTTTAATCAAATGGAATTTTACAAGCTTTCCTAAAAGGATAAGAGAAATTCTATTTTTGGTAATTATTTAAGTATCTGTGGTGAGAATGGTAACAAAGTAATTAACGTAAAGCCTATTTCAATTTATTAATATGCGTAATTTTCTTTTCGCGAGGGAATATAATAATTGTTCTTTCGGTCAATTCATGTCATCAGTTTTCAAAATAATTTCTTAATAAGCCGGCAAATTCATATTTGATCAAAAAATGTATATGCATAAACTGGTGACTTTAATTTGGTCTTGAGGTGTAGATGCACACCGTCTGTTTCGCCTCTGTTTCGCATAAATATATTGTATTAAATCAAATGAAAAGTTACATTTCATTGTTACTTTATATCTCAAATGCAACATTATTTTATAATATATAATCCCACAGAATTTATATGTGCAATGTATGTGGGCATATCTCTAGAAATTTTGATTTTTGTGATGTTAAATAATTTCAGAGGTATGCGGTAATAAATATTATACTTTTATTGCATTCTTCCAAAAAAAAAATGTTATAATAAGAATAACTGTAGTGTTTTACCCGATTTGAACCACTATCCGCTCGGCCTAATCCTCAAACCAGCTGAAACATCAATAAATGTACGTGATGATTTGCAGTTTTTTTTTTGTTACAAACGCTACACAACTTTTATCGAATACATTTTGAAAGATGGCAATTTTTTCTAATAATATTAAGTATACAACTATTGTAAACACGTGTGGTAAATATGTGTGTCGCAAGTGGAAAGAGTAAAAATAATTATTCAAATAGAAAAGCTAGGTTTTTGAACTTTATCTAAATTTTCATTTTTTTCCTATATAACATTCCTATAGTAAGGAATGTGTGCCTGTCATAAAACAAAAGTTATGACCGTTGGAAATTTAGTATCTAAAAGGAAACTCAAGGAAAAAATCACTATTTCAAGTGGCACACTTACGTATTGGTAGCTATGCGATTTTTCATATTGGAAAATGGTTATTCCGTACTTGTATAATATGCTGATAAATCAGTAAATCCGCGAGTAAAGTCTAAAATATTATTCAAGGCAGAAAGTTTTGAAATATATAATATAAACAATTAAAATATGTAATATAAACAAAAGCTTTTCCTGTTCTACGGCAGCCGCGTTTTGTTGGTGTTTTCTCAGTCGTAAACTGAATTCGTCAAAGTGCATTGCTTCAATTATAATTTTTTATTTGTTTTGTATTGTAAAGTTATACTATATATTGTTCAGTTAGACGACTGACCCGTATCAAAAACCATATACTGAAAAAATACAGAAATATGTGGTTAATATATAGCGGAAAAATTATATACAATACTGTATATTTTTTATTTTATACAATATTTTATATGAATTTTATAATATACATATATTATTTGTTATATAAAAGTATTTGCAAAGGCATTTAAAAGAGAATTTATTTACAATAAAAATTTTGAAAGTATCAATACAAGAAATGATCTCGCCAAGAATTATGAAAATGTTAGGAAAATCCAGAATACTGCTCCTCCAATTCCACGATGTCTATAAAAAAAAACACTGAAAATCTGAAATGAAATACAAAAGTTTTGAAATCTCCAGAGTTCACGAGAAAATCGGACACGAAAACTATGCAATGGCTGTTGAATTTAGGTAGCAATTTCATCACATACAGGGTGATCGGCCAACCATTACCCAGCGGCTAACTGTAGATTGTGCAGATAATTCTGAGCAACTTTTTCCTCTGAAAAAATTTCCGGGAAGGTAGAGTTTTTAAGCTATTCAACACTAAAATTTATGGGGAAAAAATCACTTTTTTTTAAATATCTCGGCTCTGTATGAAGGTATCTTAACGAACCGAAGCTCATTTTAGAGATATTTTCAAGCTATATAAGTTGTATCTGTTGATTTTTTACCTGCAATGAATATTTCTCTTGTTATAGCCATAAAAACGGGGGTAAATACCGATTTTTCATGTTTTTCGCGTCTAACTCGTTTGGACACATAGCTATCGAAATATCACACTGGAAAAAGTTGTAGGCCTTGAAAACACAAACATTTTTTGTCCTCTAATACGATGCGATTAAATTAAAACTGAACCCTATTTGTACTCGTTTTCATAACATTTTGTTATTAATATCGATTTATTTGTCGAACTGTATTTTGTCAACTTTACGAGGCTCTTGTAGGGTTCACTTTTAATTTAATCGCATCGTATTAGAGGACAAAAAATTTTTGTTTTTTCAAGGCCTACAACTTTTTTCTGTGTGATATTTCGGTAACGATGTGTCGAAACGAGTTAAACGCGAAAATCCTGAAAAATCGGCATTTATCCCATGTTTATGGCTATAACAAGATTCATTATAGATCAAAAACCAATAGAGACAATTTATAGAGCTTTAAAATATCTTTAAAATGAGCTCCGGTTCGTTAAGGTACCTTCAAACCGAGTCGAGATATTTCAACAAATGTGATTTTTTTCACCTAAATTTTAGTGTTGAATAACTTAAAAACTCTACCTTCCCGCACATTTTTTTAGAGGAAAAAGTTGTTCAGAATTATCTGTAGAATCTAGAGTTAGCCGCTGGGTAATGGTTGGCCGATCACCCTGTATATTCACTTTCTTTGACAAAAATACTGAAATGTCATCAAATATAAAATTAAAAATTCCTTGGGAATGCATTTATATGCAAATCTCTGGGTCAAACACAATACACAAGTATTATACTCAAAAACTTTATTGTCAATGTTTAAATCCAATACGTTCTGCCCTTTGTGGAAGTTGGACAGAAACTATTAAGAAATTCAACTTCTTTAAAACAAAAAAACGATCATATTTCCAAATATCGATTTGATAAAAAAAGGAACGCTAATTTTATTTGACAGTACAGTTTGTTCACAACCTCTATAGAAAGAACACCATTTTAGGTTAAAAAACTAACAATAAAATTTTTCTGCAACATAACTGTTGGTGTTTTCTATTGTTTCTGCATCAGGAATTTGTTATTAGAGCGGTTCCCGTTTTGTAATTTGTATATACAGAAATTTCAGTGACTCTCACAAAGAAAACGCATAGTTCGACGTGAATATGCTGCCCAAATTCACGAGTAGTCTGTTTTCGCATTCAATTTTAGGGATTTCATAAATTTTGTGTTTCATTTCAAAATTTGCAGGGTTTTTCCGCCGTGGACTTCTTGGAATTTGAGGATACAGTATTCCGGGGTTTTTCTCACATTTTCATAATTCTTGGTATGTCATGATTGTGAAACTAGCAGCGAAAAAGCAGAACATTATGCATAATTAATAACATGTAAATACAAACAATGATATATGTATTATATATATATATTAATAAAAAGCTATTCCACATTGCAGACAAAATTTTTAAAAATTCCTGTTCTTATTACAACTAAATGAACAATGATATTTATCTTTGATATTATTAAAGAAAAATATAATTATTTTCTACATTCAACATATTGATACCTTATGTATGATACCTTATGTATGAATACAAAAATTATATAAATAAAAGCGGCACAATTATATATAATAAAACGTAATCTCGTATAAATTTTTCAATATATTTGCGGGGTATATGGTTTTTTCATACGGGGAGTTCATGTTTTTTCCAATATTTAATCTATGACAAATATATCTCTTATGTTATTAAATTATTGGTACTTTTCATTATATCACCTTTAAAACCTGCCCTAACCACTAAAGAAACTTACAAGGACCATAGAAATTAATGTTGAATTGCAATTGGAAATTATTGCACACGAATTAGAGTTGTATTTTTCAAAATAAATGTAAACAACTGAAAACAATACCTGTTGGCATTATTTTATTATGATGGCGAGCAAGATATGGCAGATCGTCAAATTTCTGTTGTCATATTCGTCGTCAGCAGTCCAAATTAAGCAAGAAAATATACTGATTCTTCTTTCAAAGTAACGTTGCCTTTCCAAAAATTCAAATAATTTCAATTCAATTATTTTATTTTCTCTTTGTTTGTGTTACCGAGCTTAGAAACAGAATAACTACATTTTTTACTCAAGCGTTAGAATGACAGAATAGGGGAAAGAGTTTAATGAGTGTGTAACTAATTTTTTTTTCTAAAAATGTTGAAAATCTAGAGATATGAGCAATTCTGTGAAACTTTTGAAAATCGACTTTATTGATATGGCACTTTGAATCAGCCTTATACCAATATAAGAAAGTTCTACGACAAATGAAAAAATATCTAGTCATTTTTGTTTATTAAATATAAAGATGTTAGCAAACATTCACTATCCAAAATTTCTTATGTAAGAAATCCTGTGGACATAAGAAATGAAAGGGTCCAACATTCATCATTAAAAATACAGTTTTATCGAGTTTAAACATATGAAGATAGGGTACATTTAGATATCGTACATTGAGAAAAGTGTATTTTATCAGTTACTATCCGTTGGCTTTTAAAAAGTGTATTATAGCCATTAAAAGAAATATTATAACTAGTAAAATCCTCCGTCATTCAGCATTTGTTTTTGACAGGTTATACGAAACTATAATAAATTCTCCTATTTTAAAAGAATGTTTTATTATGACTAAAAGAAGGCATTTTTAATATTTTAATTTGCTAGATAAATTTCCATAAACAAAAATTGCTTTTAGTTGAAGAGAAAAGGCTAAAATAAACTGACATATTGGTTAGAATAATATAAAATCTTTGTCTTTTAACAGGTAGTAGAAGGCAATCCCTATGCGTAAAATACTATATTTTACGGAGCATAAGAATTCTAGTACTGGGTAAAAAGCATTTTTCTCAGTGTACGTTGTGGGAATATGTTTAATAATGTTACGAAAATTTAATTTTATATCGCTACAGAGAATAAGCACAGTTGACCTTCACTAGTACAAAATACTCAAATGTGCAAAAATAATTTGTTGAATGACTTTTATTATTGTCTCAAATCTTTATCAAATGACATTATAAAATTTGAAAATTTATCGTTTAACTTGCTTATATGGAAAAAACAGGTACCGACTAAAGAAAAATTATAAATTAAAATATTGATAGGTCGACCACTGCAATTAAAAAGAGAACTTTGCATATGGAAACCCTTTCAACAGATATGGCCCCTGCAACCATAGATATAGAAGGGAATAATTATCAATATAATATGGTCAAAGACAACCATGACTTTGGTTGTAACAATCGTGGTGTTTTTCCATGTACTATTTTAATTTTTCAATGTTTTTGTACATTCCTATTTGACGTCTAATTACCCAGATTGTAAAATAAAAAATAGTTCAGAATGATCTCATAATGTGTTCTAATGCGATTTCTCCGCAGTGGTATGAAATAGAAACAACGATATTTAAAAAATCTAAAAAATATTTTTATATTTCGGCGACCGTATTGAAAAATATATTGAACGTACCATACAATAAAACTTAGATTAAAAAAGAACATGCTAAAAAATTATAGGTTAAAAATTGACCTTGATGTTATCCGCCGGTAGCAATTTTTTGCAAACAATGGAATAAGGTAACACTTAGACAAAAACAGTTTAACTACTTCGATATATTTGAAACAGAAACTAAAATTTATAGTAATTGCACGCTGTTTATAAGAAAATGACTACTTTAATAAAATACCTGATTTTCATTTACCTAATGAAAATATATCGTTATTGTAGATTTTTAAGAAATTGATTTACAAAAGTTATTATTGGATTTAATTAAATTTTAAACGGCAATAATTTCAAACATTCAAAATGACAGATGCAATATGTCGGGCGAATTCGAAGAAGTTGGTACTCGAATTTTGTTGGCTGCACACGAATCTGAAGTTAGATTCCGTATGAAATTTAAATTTTGAAACTTTAAAACCCCGTACATATTTTTAATTAATTTCATACGACCTAAAATATAACAACGTGTTATGCAGTTTTACTTGAGAAACGTCTCTTAGATGGGGTTTTCTGAAGTCAGATTCGGATTCAGCATACAAAAAAACTTCAGAAAACTATTATCTCGAGTTGCTATTTAAATTTTTCGTCCTGTGTAATTTCAAGTTAAAATTCTAAACACGTAACAAGTTATTTACGGTTTTGTCAAAAAAATTTGCGGTTACTGTAAACTGTATAATGAGGAGGCTTCACAAATTCCAATTACATATTTCAGAATGCTCTTTATTCAAATACTGCATATCGAATAAATGTGTGCCAAACTCCACTCTGTTCGAGGCTCAACACTGAAATATTACTGATGAATTCTCAGGTACATTTATACACATTGACTGCCATTATTAAAATAATAAATATCAATAAATGATTTCCATGCAAATTATCAAGTAACCTCGCGTAGTGCATATACCTGCGGCCTCACATATATACATTGCAGGTCGCATACGCGCAAAAGCGATGGGAGTACTTAATAAATATTAACGAACGTTATTAAATCGAATGCAGTTCATTTATTATGAACGCAAATATTGCGAGCGGTCGGATGCAGTGGCCTTGGAATCTTCATTACACCGATAACAAAGTTACGGCCATGGATCCAGGCTGAGCAATGTAATGCGGGAAATCAATACAAATACGGCTAATTACGGGGATTCCTCTGATTTAATTAAGGGCATCATTCCAGGTGTTCCATTAACGATGCTGCATTACGCAGTAATCGTCATAATCGAAATATTCATTGACGTCATCATATTCCTGAAGCATGCCTGTGCACGTGTGAATCGGCAAATAGGTTTCGAAAAATGCATAAAGTTAAATTCGGCGGTCGTCGCTGATTGAAACCAGCCGACATTGCCGGAGGTTAAATAAATGATAAAAGAACTCTAATGAAATTACGCACAAGTTCCCTTATCAATTACGGAGAGCCGAGTAAAAAGTCCCAAGGAAAATTTAACTTTTAAATTCGATAGATAATGTCATGACGCTCACTTTGGAATTTAGCCTTCTTTGCATAAAATCTTCCCGAATGAGTCCCAATTTCGGCAAAAAGCGAAAGGAAAAAGAGAAATCTCAATTAAAGCTGCATCGCCGGATTCGAATGGACAACGATTAAATTAAATTCGTCTCAATTTAAACTAGCAAAGTTTTCGTTGTTTTATGGACACAAAATAAAATAACGTAGAAAAATAGCATCTACGTGCTTTCATCAAAGGAAAATTTTAATGAATGATTATGAGAATTTTTCAAGATAAATATTGAAAATTCGGCCAAAGTCATAATTAATGACTGCGGTGATAAAATGAATATTGACAAAATCGACGTGAATATTTATAAAATGAATATTGTGTACTCATTTAATTTAATTAAAAGGTCGAGGTCGGTTCTTTTTAATGCAGAAACATGCGATTGCGTCATTCGTCTCGTTATCGTGCTATTAAAATGTTTGGTTTTGTCTGTTATAGCAAATCCACGATATAAACAGCCAAATTGCCCAGTTTCGAGACCTACTGATAAGTATTGGCCAATCACGGGACTGTCCAGAACTAAGGGAAAGAATCCGAAAGCTGCGAAGAAATTGCGTCGACGCCTGCAAACACACCTCGCAAATGGTTCTGCCGCAAATGCGGAGGTACGTATAAATGTCACACTGCATTATCTCAAGAATGCAGAAACCGAGATTTTTTTAGTCGTAATCCGGGAAGTTATCTGACATTTCATTTAAACTTTGTTAATTTAACAATTTATAATGCATTTCAATGATTTGTTTAATGCACTTCTATAATTATATTCGGTAAAGTTGTTCTCATTACAATAATGGAACCAATAGTGTTTTTAAAACAAATATGTCATATTTTAAACTTGAAAATTTTCTTTCTGGTAACATGAAATATTTAGGAGTGTATATAGGAAGTGCAAAATCTACCAAAAGGTCAAAGGGTGTCTCTGGTTAAGATAGTCAAAATGCCTTTTGGGATCACAAAAAATTATTACCCTGCTAAAATTTTACATAACAAAGAAATTTGTTCTTGTCACACAAAGCAGAAAAAATAGTATTTTTACATTTAAATTTTTCTCGATATCCCTTTAAGAAAAAAAAATCCGAAAAAATAATCATTCAAAACTTCCAACAACTTTTGATTCTAACCTAACAAAATTAAAAAAACATATTTTACTTTTTTATATTCATATCAAGTGGACTACAGGGCTGAATCATGCAAAAAACATTGATTTTTTGGTTTTGTGACATTTAAATTAATCTAGAATTTTTATTTTATTTTAATAGCCATAAATTATATACGTTTGATCAGAATTCAGTATTTTCTACATATAATTCTATATGTCATAGTTGCCACTTTTTGCTATCAATTTTTTGTAAAAATGTCATTATTGAGTAAAATGAAACTTTCGTATAATTATCTCAGCTTTTAGTTTAAAACTGAGGTTAGAAACGCTTCCTAACGAAGACATATTCTAGTTTCTTCGAGTTCAGTTTCACATTTGGTTCCTCATTTAGCATTAGCTTGTACTTTTTCATTACTGTAAAATCTGGAAAGAAACGAAAATAAATGACCATTAAAAATAATTTTAAACTAATTATGAACTATCAATACTAAAACTAGGGCCACATGGTTGCCTTTCAAAGTATTTTTTATTTATTTCGTTAATTTAAATATATATAAAATATTTTATTGCAGAAATTAGCAGCAAGTACATGCTTGTATACTATTTACTCGCCGTTTACTGGAAATTTGTATGTGTGATTAATGAGCGCATTGCTGTGAAATTGAGGTTAATTAAAATGTCAACATTTTGTAATTTTACAAACGAGACATATTGTACGGGGCAATATTTTATGCAACTAAGAAGATCACGTCTATTAGGGGATGTCCTATCATTTGCACTTAAGAGAAGAGTACAGGCACAAATTCAGCTCCATGAAATACATTTTTTTTAAATTGGAAGAAATTATTTTTAGAGTCAGTTTTGACGCGGAGTTCAATAGTGCTAGAATAAAAAGTGCGAAACAATTTGTTCGAAAGAATAGAATTGTTTAAAATCCACACGTAATTATTTAGAAATTGTGTTTTTATGTTCACCCTAAACTTTTGGACTTTTGAAATACACGTAGAAAAATTTTACAGCATTTTTTCGAAAAGGCAAATTTGTAGCAGTAAGTAAATTTATTGAAAAAAAAAATTATTATAACTTTTTATTCTTACACCTATATATTCCTTGTCAAAATTTGCTACAGAAATCTTTTTTTTTTAATTTGTAAATGTGTATTTTATAGAGATGATTTTGTACATGTCCCTTTAAGCATAACGTAAATGAATGAAGTTTCCATACAATTTCCTGAAATTAAAAAATATCTTATGAGTTTTAGGAAAGAATATAAGATGCACGGAAGACACCATTTAAATAATACTACCTGAGCAAGAAGGTCAAATAAGCCTCTTAGTTAATAAAAGTGAATAAAATACAAACCAAGCAAATTAGTGTAAACCCTAGTGTAAAATATTTATAGAATTTTAATGGCGAGCCTCTGAATTTAAGAAAAAAAAATCACTTTTTTGGGGAAGTGTAGGTCGAAATCCTGAAAGGTCAAAATTTCGATAGATTTATTGTCTCCAGCGTGTTTTTATTCACTTTTTCTCTCAAATTAGCCAAAGTTTCAAAATACAATATCTCAGCTGAGTTATAATTCACTTTTCTTCGAAATTTTCGCCTCTCAGGATTTTGAATTTCATGATTTCTACCTACACGCTTTATTAAACGTTTTATGAAGTTCCACAATTGATCACTGAGTCATGTTCACCTACCTACAATGAATATTTCTCTTATTATAACCCAAAAATCGCGGAAAAATTATGTGGTTTTTTACGTCTAACTCGGTTTGCTTTAGTTACGCGAAAATCACGTAAAAGGATGCTATAGAACTCGGAAAAAAAATTTGACCGCTTGTTTGTTACATTTAGATGAAAATCAAGCTCTTATGGAGCCTTCCAATGCCGGGAAATTGCCAATAAATCCGCACTGTCATTTCAAAATCCATTTTTCGGGAATTCTGTGACATTAAAGTGCTTCCTGTGCGTTCAATTTTCATCGAAACGTAACGCATGAATGGTCAATTTCTTTGCTTTTCAACCTATACAACTTCTTTTTGCGTGATTTTCGAGAAGGTATTTACCGATACATATTCATTGTATGTCAAAATTACTTCAAGATGAGTTGAGGGACACTCTGTTATGCGCGGTGTACACAAACCGACCGATCATACTTGAGATTTAGATTCCATGTAATATTTCTGCAAAAAAGTGTAGTATCAAAATTGGATTTGATGTGTCGAATTCGGGTAGCGACAACTTGAATTTAAAACAAAAATTAATTATTTCCAATAACTCGGCTGATTTTAAAATGACTTCGACAAATGACTATTCATTTTGAAGATTTTTTCGAGCCTTACAATATATCTCATTTTATAGATTTTGTATAATTACAATAATTATTGTATATTAAGATATATTATATATCTCTTGTTATAATAAAGGGTTATAATAAAGGGTGAAAAATTCAGATTTCTGCAGTTCGTAGCATCTCTAACTCCTTTGCTAAATATATAACGAAAGTCACTTAAACAAAAATTATACATCTCGCAAAAAAAGCAAAGAAATTATAACCTCTCAGACGTTACATTTATATAAAAACTGAATGCTCCAGGAGACCTTTAATATCACAGAGTTGTCGAAAAACGCATTTTTTAATGACGTATAAGATGCCAAATTATTCGTTTTTCATACCTCTATAACCTCTTCTAATGTGATTTTTGTTAACTATTTAGGGAAATAAGTTAGACTCAAAAAAACGTAAAAATCTACATTTTTTCTCATTTTTTGGATATAACCAGAGAAATATTCATCTTTGGTCAGAATGTCTAATGACAAATTGTATGGCTTAGAAAAATCTTTAAAATGAGCTCGCACTCTACAAAGTAACATATTGCAAAAAGTTTGGACGAGTTTTCAAAAGTTTGTATCGTAAACAAATTTATTCTTTGCTTTTAGATAAAAAAATAGAAATTGTGTACTTTCAATCAGTTCCTTATAACTCCAATATTAAATAGATTTTCTTAAACAATACCTGCATACAAATAAGAAACTGAATACAATTTGATGTTTTCTATATTAGAGTGGCATTTTTTGTTTTCATTTTGGTGGAAAAAAATAGATATTTCTATACTTATAAAATACAAAATAATGAACACGTTGGACAAACCGTATGGGCTAGGAACTTAGTTACCTTTAATTTCTTATTTAGTAGTTATTCTTACTTATTGTTATTTATTTAATTGCACACATAAGTTGTGAAGCTTCTTCAGGAAGAGAAGCAAAGAAAAATAATATATAAAACAATATTAATTTGGTATTAAACGTTCCATAATTCGAAGCAGGCAGATCTATAAAAGTTACACATTTTGGTCCATTTTGAATAGAATCATCTCCAAGCATTCTGTTATCTGAACTTTTTGAATATGCTATATTATTATGTGATATCAAATTTCCTTTCATAACTATAATGGTATTTGAAATTTTTAAGCCGGAGATATATAAAATCAGGAAACAGCAAATTCACAATTGATTGGTGCAAAGACGTTTTATACTCGATTAGTTCCACATTTTGGTCCATTTTGAACCGCACCATCTGGAATTAGATCATCTGAAGCAATCTAAACTGAATTGGATTGGTTGGATTACGATAAGGAAATTATCTTATTCGGATCAACATCTGGTACAAATTTGAATCCATGCAGATATGTATCTAAAGGAGACCAAGTTAGATCTAATTTCAATTTATTCTTGAAAGATATGATATCCTGCAACGTTTCAAAAAGCTGGATCATACGTTAATCATTTTCAGATTCCTTCGCTTTCGGCTTTTGATAAAATCTAGATCAAATTTTTTTTTCGGGGAAATTTTATATATCACGACTTTAAAACGATAAAATTGGTCTAAAGGTTATTGTGAATAAAGAAATTTTTTTGATTCATAATATCGAAATTATCTGTATTCAGGATGTATATATAATTTAATGTTTGTTATTAAGAAATAATAACATAATAACATTTTTATATACATTTTTGTAGATGTACGATATTTTAACAAGTCATAGACGAATCTTTTTAACAATAAACAAAATCCAATAGTTTCCTGTCTACTATAACTATCACAGAACGCGATATAATATATTTTCAATTTTTCGAAAAACTATTCTTTTCAATGCCGCATTCCACGTAGTGTAATGAAAGCTGTCAACTAAGCAAAGTTTGTACACCTCGATGCCGTTAACGCCAGCTTTAACGGATTTCATATCCAACGACCGAAAAAATTTGTCGGGAATCATATTTAGTCTCGGTGTCGGGGTCGCAGTTTTATCATCGTTGCACACAAAGTGACAAAGCTGCTTTCCGCTCGTCGACGGCCCTAACGTAATTACGCGACATGTGCCATTTCTCCGGCATTCTCGTCCATTTTTGTAGGGAAAAGTACGTTATAACTCGCCGACCACGTTACCGCAAATAAAAGTAAACAACGACTTATTTGTGGACGTAATGTCTAAACCTAGTCGATCTAATCAAACCGCATTCTTCGATCGTTGCGTGATGTTAGCCCCATACCCTAAGTTCATGCTCGAGTTATCGTGTGTAAGTTGTAGGCGGAAAGTGAAATGGTTGCTTTAATCGCTGATCTCGTATTATTATTCGTTTTTACTGTACTGATAAGAAAGATAAGATTCATGCTACTGTTTGATCGTTCAATGGAACTTACATGAAAAACAACATTTTATTACCTTTTTAGTATTAGGGTTAAGTAGCCCAATAGTACACGATCAAATAGTCCACTTTATGAATTTAGATGGATTTCATTGGTACTGAAAGAACTCATCAAGTGTTATGAATGATTAAATTAATGATTATCACTATTCCCTACATAGAAAAAAATAAGTCTCAAAATTGTTACATCTTAAATTCATCATCAGGTGAGGCTTAATTTAAGCCGGAAATTGCGTTAATTTTTCTTAAATTCAGTCAGTGTTTTGGCTTAAAGTCTTACTTTCAGTGAGTAGAATTGACTTTTAGACGATATTTTGCCTTAAAATAAGATTTATAGAGCCTTTGGCATTTAAGTTAGACGAATCTTATTTCAAACCAAAATTTAGGTTGAAAGTCAGTTTTGTTGTCTGAAAGTAAAACTTTAAGACTAAATATTGACTGAATTTAATAAAATTAACGCAATTTTGGGCTGAAATTAAGCTTCAGCTAATGATGAATTTAAGATGTAACAATTTTAAGACTTTTTTTTTCTGTGTATATTATATGGTACGTCTTTCAGAGGATGTCATCAGGACTTTTTCAGGGAATCCACTTTTATCACGCTTTTTTAATGGCTTTTTTTATTTAACGGATAATTTAAATCAATCCTGAAGACGTTGTACGTCCAGAGTACGTCCTGAGGAGCTCCTGAGGGCGTCTACAGGAGGATGAACTATATTGATTGATTGACTTATGACACAGAGCGCATGACTCTCTTAGTCAACCATACAATATTCCACTAATTTTGATACAAATACATGTTTATACATTCAAGGTAACAATTCTTTTAAATTCGATATTAGGTTGTTGCTCCATATGAATTGCTGTCGCCGCAGAGTGATACCGAAATCCAACCTCCATTATAAGCTTCATTTCTCAAATGTATATTTTCCTTTTAATGATTTTTGCGTAAGTTTCAAAATTCAATGAAAATGGATAGAAAACGTGTATTCTATTCGTTCTATTAATTCAGAATGATTGCTACTATTTAATAACAAAAAAACACAAAAAAGTGATTTACCCGAAATACTATACTAGTGCATTCCCATGTATTTCTGAATCCAAAGTCAAAATCGTCTGCTTTGTTCATTTTTTAGAAAAGCTGAAAAGCTGCTAAAAACCGTTACCGAGACCCTGCCGCTACTTTATTCACATTTATTTTCTCCTGTGGAGTCCGAATCCGAAATAGAAATAAAATTCTCTGAATTTAGTAAAGATCTACTTTGGAGACATAGTGCACAATTTTGAGTTAAATTCTCGGGTATTTTTAAAGAAATCAAAGAGTCGTTAGCATCATTTATTTTTTAGAATAAATAACTGCCTTTTTTTTTTTTTTTTTTAATATTATTTTACGTCGACTTTTGTGAACCCAAATGGGACTAAATCGCGACGGGACCTACCGTTTATGAAGGTGGAATCCGAACCACCCGAGCTTTGGCGTTATTAGACACTTATAAACAAATGTAGAGGTGTCCCGATGACAGATTGCTGAGGCCGGGATCGAACCAGGGAAATAACTGCCTTATCGGCTGATGATTTTAGAATCTCCTTAATATTAAATACGAAAAAGAAGCATTAACCCATTAACGCCCAGAAACAGAGATTTTGCAACGTCTTTTCGAGCCTTATTCGTTTAACAATGCAAAAGGAATAATAAAACGAAAATGATGCTTCATTACGTTTTTGACTATACTCTTTCAGAATCTGGCATTACATTTTCATTTTTTTTAAAAGAAAAATAAATATGGCGGCTTTTAGATGAAAAAATACGGAAAAATGAAAACTTTTTTTTTTTATGAATTTTTTTCAGATTGAAGCAGATATATAATCCCGTCGTTTCTTCACTAATCGGTAAATAAAATAGTTGTAGTTTATCGGAATATTTTTGAAAATGGTTAGAAATATTATTTTCATTATCAAAATGGCGATTAACGTCTTCCTGGAGAGTGACCAAATTTCTGAATTGGTAATATGACAAATAGGCTGATGGATTTATATGAAACTTCGTTTCCTAAGGTTTTCGAGGGCGCCGAATACAAATTTGATGTCAGATTTTCAAAAATTCAAAATGGCGGATCCAATATGGCTGACATATTTTTGAAAAGACTTTGAATTTGCATGAAATTTGTTACTCGGGGATTTTTGGGGTCGCCGAATATAAACCTGATGTCAGATTTTCAAAATTCAAAATGGCGGATCCAATATGGCTGACATATTTTTGAAAAGACATTGAATTTGCATGAAATTTGGTACTCGGGGGTTTTTGGGGTCGCCGAATATAAATCTGATGTCAGATTCACAAAATTCAAAATGGCGGATCTAATATGGCTCACATATTTTTCAAAAGAGTTTGATTTTGCATGAAATTTATTACTTAGGGAGTTTTAGGATAGCTGAATATGATTTTGTCGTCGGTTCAAAACTAGCGAAAAGATTATTCATACAACATAATGTTATTATTATCATGGTATTTTTCGAGAGCCCGTGGTTTTGAAAAATTGATTAGTTACTTCAAGTCTACTCTCGTTCCTAATGCACATTTCCCTAATTTGTCACCAATATTTAAATTTTTACCACCTTACAAATCCAGCAAAAAGTCCATCAGAAGTATGAAATGCCCGAAATTGTGAAATAAATTTGTTTGGTTTTCCACGAATAAACTATTTTAGGACGGTCTACTACGGGTCTATTTGAAAATAACGAAATTTGTAAATATTTATAAAAATTTTGCAAACGTTCCTACATATTAGAAAATATTATTTTGTTACAGTGTGGGTAAAATGCTATTTTCCACATTTTTGACATTTTTCTGACGCATTTTACTCACACTGGCAACAAAAAATACATTTCGGCACATATGGGAAAAAGTTTTTCCTGCGAATGTGAGCGTTGCCGCCCGAGCCGCAGCGAGGGTGGCATTCACATTCGTTTGAAAAACATTTTCCCACTTGTATCGAAAACTACTATAGGTTGTCATAGAATTCTTTTACATTGTGCAAAGCTAATGCCAAATTCGTATTCATCAACTAGAAGTGCCCTCGAATAACAAGTTTCAAGCTAGCCAAACTCATTTTTGAAAAATATGTCCGCCATATTGTATCCGCAATTAGAAATTCTGAAAATCTGATGTCAGAAACGCATTCAGCAAGCCCCAAAAACTCAGGAGTAATACATTTCAATTTTCCCTTATTTGGGAAAAAATGTCCGCCATATTGAATTCACCATTTGAAATTTTGTGAATCTGACATCAGATTTGTATTTAGCGACTTCAAAAACCTCCGAGTAACAAATTTCATGCAAATTCAATGTCTTTTCAAAAATATGTCAGCCATATTGGATCCGCCTTTTTTTAATTTTTGAAAATCTGACATCAGATTTATATTCGGCGACCCCAAAAACCCCCGAGAACCAAATTTCATGCAAATTCAATGTCTTTTCAAAAATATGTTAGCCATATTGGATCCGCCATTTTGAATTTTGAAAATCTGTCATCAGATTTATATTCGGCGACCCCAAAAACCCCCGAGTACCAAATTTCATGCAAATTCAATGTCTTTTCAAAAATATGTCAGCCATATTGGATCCGCCATTTTGAATTTTTGAAAATCTGACATCAAATTTGTATTCGGCGCCCTCGAAAACCTTAGGAAACGAAGTTTCATATAAATCCATCAGCCTATTTGTCATATTACCAATTCAGAAATTTGGTCACTCTCCAGGAAGAAGTTAATCGCCATTTTGATAATGAAAATAATATTTCTAACCATTTTCAAAAATATTCCGATAAACTACAACTATTTTATTCACCGATTAGTGAAAAAACGACGGGATTATATCTCTGTTTCAATCTGAAAAAAATTCATAAAAAAAAACAGTTTTCATTTTTCCGTATTTTTTCATCTAAAAGCCGCCATATTTATTTTTCTTGTAAAAAAAAATGAAAAGGTAATGCCAGATTCTGAAAGAGCATAGTCAAAAACATAAAGAAGCATCATTTCCGTTTGATTATTCCTTTGGCATTGTTAAAAGAATAAGGCTCGAAAAGACGTTACAAAATCTCTGTTTCTGGGCGTTAATGGGTTAACGTCGTTCATACGTGTCAATCTGAATAACTTTATGGAACAATAACCTTGTAATAAGGAAATACCACATTTCAGCAGATTTTACGACTTTTCCTATAAATGGTTTTCGTCCAATGCCTTACCTTCTAAATCTGAATTAATTCAAAACTACCAATTAAAAAACGAAAACAAAGTAGCTAATTCAGTTAGTTACCATTTTTACTGATAAATAATGATACACTACTGATTCATTACTAATTCTAAATTCTACTAACCTAAAATATTCAATTTTTTCTTTTCGATATATGGAATGATATTAACAAATTAGTATTTTTTACTATTTTCTAGTAAATAAATGACTAATTCACGCTAACCTCCGTTCACTTCAGATTAGTAGTTTTATGCAAATTGAGATTTAGAGAGTACGAATTTAGTAATTTATTATATGTCCGAAGAAAAGACCACCATCATAATTGAAACGTTAATAAGTGCAAGTGTTACATACTAGTATTCAATCTCCAAATAAACAATACATTTCCATATATATACGATAAAACAAATTCCAAAATAGTTACGGAAATTTTACTAAAATAATATTACGCTTAAAACTAAATACATATCTAATTAGAATAGTAAAACTTACTATACAATTCTTATACTTGTGTTAGACTAATTTTTATAAATAAAAGTCTAAACTTTGCACATTCTATGCAATAGAGATAATTTTTTCAATTTATGCATTAAATACTGTAACAAAAAAGTAGCAATAAGACACTCTTTTATGCACAATTCCATAACAGAATTATATCACGATTCTTTAAATACATTTCTCCATAGAAAGAACGGACTTTTACGTAACAAAGATAGAACGGTCGACAGCACATGTTATATAACGCCTAATTAATTTACAATAGGTTTCTTTTTTAAAACCACCATTCTTATATTGTTTTTTTTTCAATTTACAAAACGTCTGTTTATTACAAGTCATGTTTACGGCGAAGCGAAAGTAATTACCAAGCTTCTCGTGCAACGGACACGGCAGCTAAATGAAATTTAGAGACGTGTAAATAATGAGCAGAACATGCATAAATGTTAGATAAAGACTTTTTTCAAATATTAATATAATCTGCAGGAAATTGATTTTTAAATTACGCATGTACTGAAGTTAGCAGAAATACAATATTAAATAATAATTCTCTGAAATTATTGAAAGAAATACTTCATTTTAATTGACAGGTTCGCAGTAAATATGATGACAAAATCCAGTGTCAGGATGTGAAAATATTAACGACAATAACACGAAATTGTGACTTAATATAATGTTGGAAGTAATAACTGTATTGAATATTAATCGAATATTTCAATATTTCATGTTATCGGATGTCTAACAAAATTATTTCTATACGAATATTTTAACAAATGACACAGTTTTAAATAAAAATGCAATTAATGACATTTAATTATGCAATCTGAATTATAATCAAATATACAAAAAAAAGCAAGGAATAGAAATCAACTGATTCCATCAGTACCTTCTAGGTTTTAGTCATTTTGTAAATGACATTTTGGATTTTGCAGACAAATTTACTTCTCACCCCAGTCAGCCTTAATTCTTCGTTTTAATGAATTTCATTACAAATGAAATCAAGAAACGTTTTTATTACAATTTTAGTAAGTTATAAATTAAGAACTCTATAAAGGTAGATATGTTTTGTCAAAGCTAATGTTTATAAAGATTTAAAAAGTCTACTTAATTTAAGTTAACCTTATGAGTTACGAATTATTCTAAATATTGTACTTTCATGAACATTTCTATACAGAAATTTCGGAGGACGTTGATTCGTTATAGGTTTTAAACATTCAAAATGGCAGATTTATTTCATTGACCATTTTGAATTTTTAAAAACCCAAAACAGATTTGCATTTAATAATTTCAAAAACTCCTAAATACTTAGTTTTATAAATTTCATGAGATCAGAAAAGGACCAAAAAAGGGCAAATGTATTACACATACATAAAGAAATATTAAACTTGCCCTTTCTCATCTGCTGAACTGCTCACACCCATGGTTTTTAGAAATTCAAAATGGCAGAACCAATATGGCGGACAAATTAAACAAATTTGGAACCAAGTTTATAAAACTAAGTATTTAGGAGTTTATGAGATTACCGAATGCAACTCTGTTTTTGGTTATTAAATATTCATAATGGTGAATGAATAAAACAAAATTCGAACAGTTCAAATTAAATCTGCCATTTGGGATTTTTAAAAACCAGCAATGAATTGTGTATATTTTAGGATATCGAGGATAACACATCTTTGGGTTTACACACGAAAAATATAAAAAATGCTCTGAGAAAAAATCCATAGTTAAATTAACTATATCACATACTTGGAAAAATGTAGTTCAAACTACTATGAAAAATAGTTAAATTTACCACTTTCATAGTCGATTTTACTATAATTTTGTTACACCAACTAGCTTCTCGTAGTTAAAAAAATCAACTATGTACAATCATTTAAATAAATCTAAATACACATATATAGGGGAAATCTTTATTGATAATTGGACACGGGGAGTTTACTCATGTTAAAAATGTCAACATGTAGTAAACAATTATTTATAAACATTCCGCAACGTTTCTATTATATACCAGATCCTTAGAATACTGTAATATTGATCGTATTTCAATTTGAATAAATATAAAAGAATGCCAGTAAACCTTGCTGTTAAACCTCTATATTGTATACAAAAATTCATTTAAATTTACATACACACTAGCATCACTATACTAGAGAACGGAAATTAACGTTGGAAGATTCTGAATTCTAATTATTTTGATAAAGTAAATACTAATGATATGAGATATAAAATTAAAAAATTATATAAGAATTGTAACCAATTTTACTATGTTTGCTTTAGGGCTATTATCAATTCAGTTTTGTAAAAAAACGCTTCTTCAATTCTAATTTCACAACATTATAACTGAAAAATATTTTTAATATAAATCAGAAAATTTGAAAACGTTTCTTTATCGTTTAACGCAAGTGGAGACAGGTGGTATGTATTTGAACTGTTTAAAAAATGGATATTAAGCTACCTTAATAGTACATGAAAAGTTTCGAAAGTGTGGTAATTATCGAAGACTTCCAGGTGTACGCGAACTTGTTGACACCGTTTTGCATGTAAAGTTGTCTCCGTTTAGTTTGCAAACTTTATTGAAATAATTTCACCTATACGTGTGTGTCAAGAATGATATCGACCCAAGCATCTTGGGACATAATTTTCTCTAAAAAAAAAATATTCTATATTAAAAACTGTCTATTTAAAAAATCATGTAATAAAACTTAAATGAACGATGAAAAATATTTATTTACTTAATATTTACATTTCTTTTAATGTTAATATATATATAAATATAATAGTAGTGTCGTCCCTAAGATCTGTTTTATATATTATTTAATATAAAAATCCAGTCTAATAATTCGATAAAACTAGTTCGTTAATCAGACAATTCTTGTAATTATTTAGTCTTTGGTTTTTTATATATTATATGGTTGTCCCCTTTCGGTAACGTTTGTGCATACTCTACAAGGGCCATCTAAATAGAATTCGCAATAACTATGCAATAAAAATGTTATTGGAAGGTAGATTTTTGACACTCGTTATAGAATAAATATGATTGTTTACAATCGTTTATTGTGTGGTTTTCGATCCAAACACATAGTATGTTTCAAATACCTAAAAAAAATTCATACGCGTTCACTAAAAAAAGATATGCAATCCTCAAGAATATCCAGTACGCTTGCAAATATGGAAATAAAAGTCAATAAAATATCTTTATTACAGGTAAATATTCTTAGAACGAAAAAAGTATGCTTAAATTCAGGTATAAATTCATTTCCCTTTTTCCAGGAATATGACTATACCTATTTACTTTTTTTTTCACTGCATCGAATATAAAAATTTACTAAAATCGTAGAACAAATTGCACTAATATTAACTAATGCACTATTTTAATGAACAAAGTTATCCAGCAAAAAATGGTTAAAAGAACCATCAAGAAATAATAGAAAAGATTTTAACATATGTATATCAATAGTAGAATTAACAACAGGAAAGATTATAGTTGATATTTGAAATTATATACGAATTATTTAAGTATCGAGAAACATTTTTGTTGTTCTATTTAACATGGAAATAGTTAAATTAACAACTTTTTGTATTATGTTACTTTCTCTCTGTGTACTTGCAGGTGCTACAACAATAATTGACTCCTACCCAAATATAGATATGGAATAAAAACATGGAGATAAGGCAAAATATCAGAAAAAGATATAAGTTAAAAAATAATAAATAAATTATATAAGTTTGTATAGATTAATTATAAGAATAATTTTAACTGCACAGGCTTTTTTCCCTACATAATAGCATCTACTATTTCTCTCTTGATAAGGAAGTCGAAAGGAGGTCAAAATGTAAACATTGTTGTTTACCAAAAAAAAACATCTGTACATTTGTATGTAAAATTACTTACGAATTATTAATTTGAAACAACATTTCACTAAAATAGATGTCATGTCAATGTTTTAATAACGTATAGGTATATAAATTCAACTGCAAAACCAAAGATTAAACAGTCGGGATATGGCACAATAGACTCTCTTTTATTAATGACTCAATAATGAATGGGCATACCGAATTATACCTATTCTATCGAATGTATTATATGGGTGATTCTATTGAAAGCGACCTCGAAACATGTCGCCAACGTCATATAGATTTGCAAGGGAATTTTTTTGTATTGATTCTAAATTTTTTTTCTAAATTATTTTGTATACTGCCATATATATTAGTTATTATTTCACATATTTGAAGACAGTACCTATATTTTACATTTTTCATTCATACTCGAGCATTTGACAGTTGACCTAACTTTTTCAGAAAAACAGCATTATAGCGGATTATTACCATTAAAAAGTCTTTGACAATACAAATAAATATTTCACCAATGTTAATTAAGTTTTTTAACTCTCGAGATTTTGAATCCTGTATAATTTTGCTAATTTAATAGTCTGTAGTTTTTTTAACGTCTTAAAGTTCATATTTCTTCGCGAGTAAAAAAAATGAGTGTCATTTCCGAAGCCTCGTTTTGAATCAATGAAAAAATAATTTTAAGTGTTTCAACCCTGGTACATGAATGTTCTACCCGTTATTAACGACTTTGTATAAACCAGTTCTAGATTTCACTATTCACGTCTTTGGCTCTAGAAAATAATACCATTTTGTAATTTCCTAACCCTGCCATTCCTCAACCCTTTTAATTTACTAATGAACTTTTTTTTATGTACCTACGATTTATTTGCAATTTACTATACAGATGTTTTTCAATTTGCTGATTGCGAATCTGGAGTTAAATTTAATAATTGTTTATTTTTTTATTAAATTAAGTTACTTGAGGGTGTTTGGGGTCTCTGATTATAAATGCGATCAGTTTTAAAAAAATTTTAAATGGCGGATCCAAAGTTTCGGATGAGTCATTGATAAATTGATAGTTTTTACTTGAATTACATTACTTCCGGGTTTTGAATTCGCTGAGTATGACTTTGAAGTCAAATTTCAAACATTGAAAATGGCTGATCCAAAATGACGAATGAGTCATTTGCAAATTGATTGTTTTCACTTCGATTGTTTTACAACATTTTGAATTCAGAAAGTGACATAAATATTTCGGATAAAATAGCAGAATACATTTTATTTGATAAATCTAGAAACTGGACGATTTGTCAGTTCGCTTATTACGAATTTTAAATCTTAAGACAAAATTAAAAAATTAATTATTTTAATTTAAAGTCATAGTAGATATTGAAAAAATAACAAATAATGAGTCAAATTTACGCATTTTGCTCTGTCATATCGAATCCACCATTTTGAATTTCGAACATTTCACAACAGATTCGTAATTAACGACCCCGAAATCCGCGAGCAACAAATTTTTGTCCATTCAATTTCAATCAAATATTTCTCACCAAAATCGAAGTTGGAAAAATGAAAAGTACCTATCATATTATTTACGAGGGTGCTCTTCATAATACTGATCTCATAATTGATAGTTTCAGCTGTCAAGAATTTGAATATAGCGCCAAATTTGTTAATAATGGTAAAGGACTTAAGAAATATTTGTTCTATATTGGGAATAACTATTTCTTCCCAACTATCCAAATATTCTATTCAAATTCTGAAGAAAAGTGAAGAAAGTATTTGAATTTTAAAAAAATGTTTTGCTTTAATACCCTTCCTTATTTTAACGACCTACAATATGCGTCTCCGATGAAAATTTCTTTGAAAAATTTCAGGTCCATCTAACTAAAAAATTATGAGCTTTTTTAGAAAAATCGGTAAGACTTAAATCTTCTTTTTTCCAGATATTGTAGGGAATAATTTTGAAACATTGTTTGTTTCATTTTTAATTTTCAAATATTTAAAAAAAATCTGGAAAAATGTTGGCACATTCTATGAACAATTTAAATCTTTTTTTATTGTTTGCAATTTTCTCCAAAGAGTCAGAATTTTTTAAGAAAGGAATTTCAAATATTATAGTTGTAGTTTAAGATTTTTTCCTCTCAAACAATCGACTTTCGGAAAAAGTCACAAAGAACGTAGGAACATTTTTTCTGAATTTTTCAGAAATCTTTAAGAAACATCTCATCAATATATCAAAAACATATAAATAAAAAATTTCTCAAAATATCGCTTAAAAAACCTGACAAATTCAAAAATATTCATCAACAAATTCTAAAAAAATTTCATTCCTATCAGTTTTTTTAAGAAGCTCATAATATAATTGCTGAGTTAGGACATCCTAAAATTTTGTAAAAAAAAATGTTCATTGGAGACACCATTTTGAAGTCGTTAAAATAAAGTGCGGTATAAAAATAAAATTTTTTCTCAAAATTCAAATATTTTCTTCACTTTTCTTCATAGTTTTAATGCTAATATTAATCCTAATATTCTGCTAGTTGAGAAAAAATTAGTTTTAGTAGAATCGCCCATATACAGACTTAGTGAAATAAATACGGTATTAACATTTATCCCAGGTAAAAAATCTATTCTAGTAAAACCTAACCTAACACAACCTAAGTTGATGTAACCAACCTAAACTACCCTAAGCTAATCTAAAGATATAATACATTTATATAAGATTACCTATTGAACTTAACAACATCCGCATGTAAATGCCGCGACATTCAATTAAATAAATAGCTTGGTTTTCGAATGTTTTTTTTTCAGATATTTTTCAGAGCCCGGTGTAAATTGTAACAACGTTGTTTTAAGCTCAATTGTAACATTATATGACGCTATACATATATCCGTATTGCACTTAAATACCTTAAAAAACTATTATTTATATTACATAATACCTAACAAATAAATACAGATAAAATAGCTAATATATTTGGCAATCCTATAAGGAATGAAACTATCATATTAATTGCCTGCTTATTCGTTGCAGGTATCGTAAAAGTAGAAAAGCACCGGATAATCACGTATAGATTTACTTTTAGACATCAATTATTTTTATCATGCAAATTCTAATAGAACAAAACGAAATTGTTTTTTTTTTTAAAGAAATATATTAATTTTTAAATATTTATACAACAATTCCATGCAGAGTTACCTGATTTTACTCCAATAGAAGATTCTGACATTAATTAATAGCTACATTGGTTTAGTAGCTCTATAAAATATTTTTACTATTTATAAATAAAACAATATTATTTTGAACAATTTCATGCTTTTAAACCCGATAATCTCGTTGACTATCGATTAATCGACAATGCATGAACCGGATAATTATATCGAAATTCCAGGATTCAGATGAAACCAATTGACTTCGGTGATCACTTCATGCACGTTTATTTCTACAATTCACTTCCAACTTAATGCTAATATGTGCAACACAAGCCACTGCGCGCTAAGCGGTAAATGAACATTCAAGCGTTCAACAAGGAAATCTGAACGTATTTGTTTCAATTCCACGTGATTATTTCGCTTCTGTGAGCAAGCTACTCTACAAACCACCCAAAACCAAAACAAAGCCACGTTCTCTATTAACAATATCATTATCGACACTACACTTGGTAAAGTTAGGTACATAAAGTCCCTCTGATACGTCAAAAGACGATTTAAATATTAAAGTAACACCTTCAGCATTTACCTTTTAATGACAATAACCTGAAAAGCTTTAAACATTACAGGTTACAAATTATCTTTGACATGCAGGGAGCAACAAACAAAAATCTCAAATTTTTAATGCCGTGCATTTAATTCTTTTATGTACAGTTACTTTGATGAAATACAAGCATAAATTGGATGCAAACTACAAGTCAGCTGCTAGTTTCGAAAATGGAAAGCTCCAAAGACCATAGCCGACATTCCTGTCGATAGCAACCCATACGTTAACGATGTAACGCTCTGTCCACAAACAACCCTTTCTGACAGGTAGATCTCGCGAAA
The DNA here is from genome assembly GCA_030407085.1 of Trichopria drosophilae. Lineage (NCBI taxonomy): Eukaryota > Metazoa > Arthropoda > Insecta > Hymenoptera > Diapriidae > Trichopria > Trichopria drosophilae. The sequence continues at coordinate 186,624,683 of CM059583.1, read as the reverse complement.
TCATGAAATATTTAGCTTTTCATTAGCCGGAGACTACCCTTCAAAAGCTGTGGTCCACTCCTAATTATGAACTCAGCTGGTAAGCCGACTTTAGGGTTTAGCATTTGCGAGCCTGATATGTATAATACATAAAGTGTACAAGGTGAAAATAATCTTCAAATTTCGTCTTAACGAAAGCTCAACATTTTTATTCGCGTTGATCTTGCAATTAGATTCATACAAAATAATAATTTACAGAGAAAAATTTAAATTGACTCTCTAATATTGCACTTCAAAAATGATAAACACAAGTGCGTAATGAACTTTTTGGAGAACATCGAGAGAGGCCAATTTCAAGAGTGGTAATTTTCAGAACTCCTGCATTAATGGCTCATCCTGTTTGAATTATGGGAGAATTTTGAATGCAATTTTCCAAACTACTTTTATTGCTCGCTTCGGTAGTCGACACATTGAAACACGACGAACGATTTTTCGTGAAAGCTTTTACGTCCGTTTCATTTTTAAGCGAACATTTAATTAAAACCGCGGCCGAGAAACGACTGTTTGCGCTTTCAAAGCAGTTTGTATTCGAGAGACGATTATTATTTCGATTTATGCATTGGGCTGCGTGCACTCAGGGTAAATCGTCTATCGTTGAATGAACGGAAGAAACATTGGTTGCGTTTCTGAAAAATTGCTCCTGTGCAATTTATGTGCATCCGAAACGAATAAATTTATCGGCTTGTTAGTAATATATTCCGCAGATGTTCGTCTCTTTTTTTCTATCAAAATATTGAAAAATACGACTAATACCTTCCAGAGCATAGCACGTGCGCATTAATTTAATAAACAAATGGCGAAAAAACATAAAATAATTACAAACACTGCACTGCAGCAGCAAAATTACTTAATACTTTCCGACATATTTGTGGCGAGCAAGCGAACGTATCAATCAGGTTTTTTAGATATAAAATCATGACGCTTAGAGAAGTTCTTTTTCTAAAAAAAGTTTGATGAATTAATTTCTGCGCATACCCAGGGGAAATATCCCAGTAATTTTGACGCTCGAGTGGAATTCGGGAGATTATTTTTTCCATTAAAATTTTATAATGAAATTGCGCAATCAGATGTATTGAATAACTTGAATAATTAACATATAAGAAATAGGAAATTTCTGGAATTTATAGTATCGGAAATTGATTCCAGTTTACTACCTTAATATTTTCGGAGATTGATGGATATACTGACAAAAAACTGTGTTTATTGGACATCCAAGTTGTTTTAGCGTAGACACCGAAGTAGCTGTGACGAACGCAAAGTTTACTGAAGTAACATTTTGCTATACAGTATTTTCCTTGTCAGGACTTTATACTACTGGGTAACATATTTTCTTTTAAGCCTTTGAGGCCCGGTCATCTCCACATGATTAGCTTTTTTTATTTATACAAATTGCATTTATAATAGTATAAATAGCAGTTCATTTTACGTTACAGCGATTTAAAATTCGATGATTTGAAAAATTGTTATAAATAAATAAAGATCAAGAGAATTTAACTAACAAAATAATTTTCTACTTTATTTATTGTTTGATTTTCATGAAAATTGGTACGTATAGTCTCTGATCTTCACTGATTAAAATCGTAAATATCGCAAATTTATGAAATTAGTCTGAAAATCGTTAATTTGTAGTTTTTGGAAGATGATGATGGATTCGAAGTCTCTTTTTTAAAATTCTGTTCACCATTTTGGATACCATATTTTGAATGTTCATATTATTAAACAATGACCCTAAAAACCTTTATGTAACAACTGTCAACTGTTTTCCTCGTAAAGAAAAATCTACAATTCGAACGGTTAAAACATTTTAAGTGCTTTCTTTTGGGTCACTGATAATTCTGCATCAAAGAACAAACATAACAGTAGTTTATCTTTATGCATGGATTTTCCCTTCGTGAAGTAAACTTCACGCACTGAATTTGGCACTTGGACTTTTCTAGCTAGAATTGATAATATGCAATCATACGAATGTAACATGACTAAAATTAAAATATTTTAAAAGGCCCTTTTAAAAAAAATCGCGATAAAGTATCAAAAATCGTAGAATTATTAAGTTTTTTTATTTCCGACGAAAGTTGACCTCCAATCGAAACATATTTTATGGACAAGTTGTATATATTAAAAAGATCTACAACTTTTGTATACATCATTTGTTACATAACCTCCAAATTTTCGAGGTAAATAAATAACAACGTTTTTTCGTCTTAATTTTTTTTCGCCAAATTTGGAGAAAACTTGCCATTTTATAATCCAAATAAGGCGTAATTTTTTCAAATTAAAATATTCATTTGTAAATGTTATACTGAATTAAAAACGAACAATTATCCCCAACTTCAACCGAACATTCTCGCGTTAAACTCTTTGATTTTTAAACATTTTTGTATTGGATTTTCGTTGAAAAGTCTGTTTTCACATGGTTATAAACAAAATTGATACTACTTGCGATAATTTGGCACAATTGGACATGAGATTGACATGAACTTCGCAGACAAATGACAATCGTTGAAAAAGGTTTAGTTCGATAAGTAATTCAGATTAGCTCATTTATCAACTAGTAATAAATATTAAATAAAAATATGACCGGAAAAGTTCCGATAAACACCGATGGGCCTAAATATATTTAAATTTATATGTTTTATATATATATATATATATACAAGATTTTATGTAAATACAGTTAAATTTATACTGTCAATTTAAATAAATAATAGAAAATTTGAAGAAATAATTGCAAAAATTACTTTTTGAAATTACGTTTTTTCGAATTGTGGCAAATTAACGCAAGTGATGTCAATTTTGTTTATGATCATCTAAAAATAGACATTTCAACGAACAAAATCCAATACAAAAACGTTTAAAAATCTAACATTTTAACGTGAGAATGTTCGGTTGAAGTTAGAGGTAATTTTTCGTTTTTAATTCAATATAACATTTAAAAATTAACTCGCAATTAAAAGTGGTTCAAACTTACCGTGAAATATGTTATACATGTGTATAATTAAAGGTAAGAGTAAACAGTGAAAAATGGTAGAAAAGCAGTATATGGTAATCTTAGAAACGAGATTATAATCCCTGCGAACTAAAGAAATTTAAATAATATGCATTGTATTTCTTTTAATCTATCGTTTTGACCAAAAGTATAGAAATATCATGAAATGAATGGATAATATTAATTTGTTTGTATTCAAAAATTCCGTCGGTATTCTAAATTACGGAGGCCAGACTTTTTTTCAGGCCTAAACTGTTTCAAATAGCGCTCCGAATCATTAATGTTTTTTTATTATATTCGCACTATTCGAGCAGCCAAATATTAAGTAACTTCAAAAACATTTTAGTTAAATTGACTAAATTTTGTCCAATCGGTACCACACAAAAATTTATAGTTCTGAGTGCATTTCACGCAAGATTCTAGTAATCAGAACTAAAATACAGTACATTGTGCTATAAAAATCTTAACTGGCGTCGTAAATATAGTGAAATTTAATATAAAATGTTGCCGTGCCTCTATTTGACTTATACTTATAGTAACAAAGAGACTTCTTGGTAGAATTATAGAATGAAAAAATAAACTGCCAGTTATACTTCCATTTTTCAAGCCAAAACAGCCTGGACATGGTTAAGCCAGATTGGCCGACTTTATCGACCGTTCGCGCATGTTTCTAATGCACGGTTGACATTAATGACCCGCAGCTTCTTTGGAACAATACAGTTTCATTGAAAACAGTGTTAAAAGTGTGCAATATATTCATAATATATGTAAAAATTAATAGTACACCATATTTTTAGCAACGTTTAAAATATAGACGCGATTAGCAACATTTTCTTTTGTAACAGATTTACCAAATGCAAAAATTAATGGAAAAAACAAGTTGACTACGAGAAATTCTCCTAAGTTCACTAACGAATATTGCTCGATAATATGTGTAGGGACAACTAATTAGGCCATTTACGAAAAATATTTTGTCATATTTGTTTATTTATAAAACTGAAATAATAAACAATGGTGTGTTTTTAGCAGTTTATATATGTTCTTCTTTGGCTAAATTAACAGAAAACAGCCAAAAGTGGATATGAATGTGTTAAGTAGATACAAATAATTAATACTAATACCGATGAGGCATTGAACCGCAGTAACCATTGAAAGAATACAGCTACTTCTACTACTTCTATTACAGCAAGGTAGAATCTACTTTGCAGCTTTCAAGCCAATGCTGCCTCGACGCCAAAAGCTAATTTGACTTAAAACATTTACTTCGAGGGTCAAAGCTATATAACAGCCTATTTTCTAGACCTTTGTAGCGTTTAATTTTTGTCAGTGTAATATGTAATTGAATTGACTTGACCGTCCAATAATTTTAAACATCATTTCAAAGTCAGTTGTATCATGCACACTCTCTTTGCCATCAGACATGACAATTCTCAGAATTCTTTGAATATATTCAAATCATTTGAACGTGCTGGACGCTACGCGTTGTTTGATCGCTTTTAAAAGCCGCATACTATCGGAAATACTTGTTTTTGATGTACAGTATTGCGGATAACACTTTTCAAGCAAAGCATGAAAGGTATTTTTTCAATTTTTAAACAATGTTTGATAAACATACAAATTAGTTTTTATCGATTGTTTAAAGAGAAAAATGTATAAATAATGTATATTTTTCCTGTAGAATTTAAAACAATGTTTTCTTTCGTACGGTGAGATTGGAAAATTATTATAATCTTAATATTTCAAACCCGCGAGAGTTTCTTTTAATATCCTGACACCAACTTGAATTGACGGCGCCGTCTATGTGTCAGTCAGGACTTGAAATATTCGTTAGCTACAATTCATCTTTGCTATATCAGCTAAAATCCTTTGTTCAGTGTACAACCAACGATATCGATTCTGGTCGACTTGTATTCTTATTGTTCTTGTTTTGTAGTAGTAAACTGGGACTGTTTATGACGCCGTGGGCAATTAGAGACCTGACAGCAAAGGTATACGTAAGTGAAACTTTTCTATCATGATTATGGAGTATTTTGTTTAATTTTTCAATTAAATTGCTTAAAGAAATAACTTTTAAATTCATACGTAATCAGCAGTATTAACATTAAAATTTGCAACATATTATTTTGTTTGAAAAATTCCCTTGCTATAAGTAAATAATAGACAAATATAAAAAAAGCAACAATCATTATTAGATGTCAAAAAAATGCAGTTTTTGTTTAATGTCTATTGTATTTTATATATAATTATTCCATAATTTTGCAAGTGTGAAAAAAACAAGAATTTGTTTAACACCTAATAAAACATTATCCTCTGTTTTTTAAATAGTAGTCTCTCTATTGGAAACAGTGAAAAACTCATTATTTGAATCAATGAATGAATACTCACTACTGGGTCAATGACTTTCATCATATTCACGGCATGAACAAATATCACTGTTTCACGTTAAAGTTTCACTGTATCAAGCAGTGAATTAATGTTATTTTTTCATCAATTTAATTTCACTAACTAAAACAGTGAAATTTCACTGCTTCCCATTGGCTCCTTTTTCACTATGTTTATCATTGACTATTCACTGTGAGAATTTAAACAAATGTAGAAGGAGTAAATCCATAGTAGATCTATGATTTTTAATGCAGACGTTTGTCAAATTCAATATGATTACTAATATTATCAAGTTGTTATAACAAATGTTTTATGAGAAAAGCCTTTTAATTATCTACCAATAATATCGAATTAAACTTATCCTTGAATATGAGTTCTAATGCATCATACTCGACCAAAGATTGTAATGGATTCAAACTTAGTTATTTTCATTAAAAATACTCGATAAAATTGTTATTTGAAATTCATTTACTGAAATTTGTAAGGTGGTATTCTATGAACAGATGGCGTCGATATATCATTTCATCAGACTCGCAGTAAGCTAGAAGCAATCTCGTAATGTTATAAAGATTACGAATGCCTTTAAGACCAGCATGGTGTTCAAATTTATTTTTCAATTACTCGCAGACTATCCGGTTTCTTTATCTTATACTCCCTCGCATGCCATAGAAATGCTGGGATGTAAAAAAAATCCAAGGAGGGTGAAACTGACCTACCGACGGCTTTCAGATAAAGGAGTGCCTAGACACACTTTGAGAAAATTATCCAGAACTCTTTCATCCTTGTGTCCTTCTCGGGATGCTCATCGGGATTGCAGCAGCAGCTACTCCTCCACACGAAAGTGGATTTTCTCGAAAAACCTTCGATATTTCACGGCGATAACGAAAATCCCATGCGACATTTACCGAGTCCGTAGAGCTCCACCGGAAGCCAGGGACCTGAAGCCAATCTATTTACCCTCTTAATTAGAATCTCATTAGGAGCCAAAACGTCGAGGCGTGACCCTAGGCTCCGATCAAAATAATCGATCCAAGGACAGATAATTAAATGGAAGGACGGCTTTTCTTACCGTGGACTTGCCTCCTTTACCAAAGGCTCAACGAAAGAAAACTGCACATTTTGCGGATGAAAGGAAGACATAAAAAGTTCTCTCCTCGTTGCTGCGATTTCAACTTTTGTGATTAAAAGGGAGGTAAGAGGCGATTACCTGAAAAAACGAATGAAAGAATCGTTACATGAAATGCAATTACGGTAGATATTGCTCATCAATCGTCATTTCGATGAAAAATTAGTTCACTGAGGGATGTAGGTGCTGAATTCCGAAATGTTCATTTCCATATATTCAAAGTTTTATATTTGAACAGTAAAACTCACTTTTTACAGAATTTTCTAATTTAATATTTAATTCTATTCACTTAATAGAATTTTTAACGCACGTTCGCTTGCATTCATCAATTTTTGTTTGTATCGGCTAATATTTACTTTTAATCAATTGAATACTGTTGGAAAGAAAGGAGAATTTGAACCATACAGTTCGCGCAAATATTTTAAAAATAAACAGTACACAAAGATAGTATAACGTTATTTAATTACAAAGGAAAATAAAATTGTTAGAAGCTTGTTAAAAACATGATTTTTAAATTATTTATGCATGTTGCCTTCATTCGTATAGCAAAAAACCCGTTACAGTATTTTAATAAATTACTAAGGATCTTTTGATAAAACACTTTTTTTCACATAACGTATAATGTAAGACATTTTAGAATTAACAAAATATTCACAGAGAACATGATCTTATAACTGACAAAGATGGTAATGATACAATATTATTATAATGTTTCGAACTAAATTTCTTCTGTCAGAAGCTTGTCTACTCCCTTAGGTAAGATAATGAAACTTAATTTCAAAATCTAAAAGTGAAAAATATTCATCCAGTTTTATCAATCGAGTAACCATAAGAAGATTGCACTGCCGTAACTTAATAGGTACTTCTTACTAACACATTTAAGAGTAGAGGGACGTTTTCCATCGCAATTTTTGGTTTTTTATGTATTGCTTGCATTGAAAAAATGCTAAACTAATCATGTGTGGGCTGTTTATCGAACTTTAAAAATTTATCATTAAAATTACAAAAAAATGCAAATCCAAATCGGTGCATTTGATTATTTTTAAAACAGTTTTTTTTTTGCAAGATTTTTACTTCCAAATCCAATAAACATATAAGCATAACGTGAAAAAAGCTTCCATGGACCTCAACATTCAAAACGTGTGGGATCAAGTTTTTGATTTCAAGATTTTTTTTCTCGGTTCTTAATTTTTCCGAAAATAACGATTTCAAAACAAAATTTTATTACATAATCATATCTGACGGATATTAGAACCCCTACAATGAATAATTATTAGATATTCCAAATTTAAAATAGGGAATCAAAATGCCACTCCAAAAAATCTATCCATGAAAAATCGTGTGTTTGGTAAATTAATAGGTTAATCAAAATCAAGTAAATAGACCTCTCGACTGCGGTATTTAATACGAATTTCCTTACATTTATCAGAGAATTACTCAAAAAGTGAATATTTTATTATACGTAACTGTACAATATTGGTAAAATTAAAACATTGCTACGAATAATGACGAAGAAGATTTTGATCAAAGCAAGTGCGTTTTTTGCATCACTGAGCTGCTGCACGTGGAATGAAGAATTGGATAGAAATATTTGTAATCATAACAGTGCCAATGTTCACGCTTTGGAGAAAAAACACAACCGTTTTAAAAATTTAAACATTCATAATAAAACTAATATGACGTTTAACATTTTTCAGGCAATGAAAATTGTATACAGAACAGAAAAATGAGGTATTAATAAAAAAATTAAAACCAAAATTCTGAATTAAATTTAGAAATGTTTATAATGCGTCTAATTTGGTTTAAATTTTAATAAAAACTGCAGAAATCAAAAGCAGAAACATTCTGATAACTGTAGCATTTAAGTCCAATTTATTGATAAAATTTTTGCCTTGTTGTAGTTGTTGAATTTCATGATAGCTTTTCGTGTTTACAAAGTCTTTAAACGTTAAAATAAAAGTTTAATTGGTAATATCTCACCAACATTTTAATTTTCGTTTTAGAATTCCTTATCCAAGAGATAGATATCAGAGAATGCATTCCAATTAGTGAACTGTTGAAAGAAAAGAAGAATAATCAACTCCATTTTTTTAATTAAAACTTACTATGACAAGTACGTAAGTCAACAATACTTCGTAGTACACAAAATAGTCACGTAGACAGAAAAAAATACTTAATTTAACAAAGTGAGGAATTGTCTAGAGGAAACTAAATATTTAAATACTTGGGCATATGCATAATCAAATTGACTAATTTGATTACTATTAAATAATTAATTATAATTAACTAAAACTCTAATTACTTATACTTTTAATACTGCCATTTATAATTCAGCATTATGAGTTAACCTACAAACCTTGGTAGTTACTTTTCATGCAAATAACTACTAAATAATTTATTTCTATTGCAAAATTTAAAAATATGCAAGCATTCTTTGTTGAATAATCATTTAATAACATTAAATACTTGGACTTCAGTCATAGTTGAACGCATTACTAAAGATACTCAACTATGAACGATGTCAGCAAGTTAGTACTTATGTTTATGTAAATATCCTTAACGGAAATACCGCAGGGAAAATCGATTTTCTGTACTCATGAATATATCGAATACATTCAGATATTCCGGATATTACCATAAAATTGACTTCGTTTCCGTTCATCTTTAAAAAAAACGTACTGTCATGGTAAGTATTTCAGATGGTGATTATTGCAATTCCTAGTTTCCTATTATTTCCTTTTTTTTGCAACCGTAGTAACCTACATTCACTTTTTTAGTGGAGTAAAACTATTTTATTTGTTACTTGGAATAAAATAATTTTATTTCGCAAGACATATATTAAGCAGGGAAAATAGTTTTCATTCTAATAAAAAATATACTTTGCAAGGCGATTAATTAGAGTGATAACTTCCAACAATAAGTCACAACAGTGTAACTACTTAAATATTTTACTATGTCTTATCGTACTACTAAAAGAGTAACTTTAAGTTCATAGTTTTAGAGTATTGGATAATAGACAATGGAATTTCCTCTGGTGTTCCAAAGCAAGACCTAAAAACAAAAATACAAGTCTTTTTACTTAAAGTAATGCTATTCCATTAAAAATCAGCACAATATTAAAAGTGTTAAAAGTTTCCTTAATTGTTTTTAAATCAATGCCTATTGTGGTGATTAAAAGAATGATGCCCATTAAATCAATATTTCTTACAATAGTAAATATCTCGATTGCTCTTAAAATTGTTATGTTTTATGTAACTTTTATATCGAGTGCCGAAATATGCATTACATAACTTTTTGTTAAAGTGCCTCTATTTGAATTAAAAAGTTATATTTTATAATTCTTTTTTGTTTTTTAATTTAGTAGGCATTGAAACACAATTCTTTGTGGTAGTAAAATTTGATGAAATTAAAAAAAGTTGACTATAGAGCTGCTGTGTCTTGGTAATAAAAAAAAATTGTTTTCTCGAAAACATCACTTTAACAATTTAGTGATGAATATATTTTATATTTTAAATTTAATTTTTAAATGTATTTATTGCAGTAAGAATGAGGTAATTATTTTCTCTCGCTAGAAGAGCGCTAATTAAGAAGGTTAATAAAAGTAATATAGTATGGTAAAATCTTGTTTTAAAAAATGTTTTAAATTAAATGTTAAAACAACTTTTCAGGATAAGATTTGTGTAATAAGTAAGCAGATTTCAGCACAGGCATGCACCGTACTCTAATTAAAATCGAGTGTTCATTAGTCAATAAAATTTCAAATACTCCATTCCTTTTTTTAACGATAATAGCACTTTCACAATGCTTCCATCCAAAAAGTTATAAAATTGTCAAAGCATGTATTTCTACAAAATAAAACAAAACAACCATTTTGTTGTTTAAGGTAGGTTTAAATATACACCGACATTATTCGAATACTTAAACTCCAACAATCTAATTATATAATTAAGAAGCTCGGTACATCAGAATCATACTTGATTCAAATACAACTATAAAAAATACCAACAATGACGTTTCACCGAAAACTATATATCTAAAGAAAATATTCTGAAAAGAAATTATGCATGTTTAAACTTAAGATAAAGCTTTATTATGTAAAAAAAAAACATGTAGCGAATAAAATTTCGTTGTATATATCATATTTTGTTTAATTTTTCTCTTTTTGAAATCTTTATTAATAAACTTCATTCTGTGATTATACAGAGTTTTATAGTAAATGCCAATTAAGAAGGTTCTGACGCTGAAAATGAATGCACAGGACAGGGCTATTGCGAGGCGTTTGTTTCCGCTCATTTGTTTGTCCTTGTCCTAATTAGTACAGGCTTTTAATCATCATGAAACTAACATTTATTTAAATTACGTATATACTATGATGTTAAACTGTGTAGATTTTTGTAATTGTGAAAAATATTAAACGGGTTATTTATATAGTTTTTGACATGTTTATCTTATGTAAGGAAAATGATAACGACTTTTCATTTTTCAATTTTAGAAAAACGTTACAGCATTTTTAAAATCCTCTAGAAATGAATAAAATCCATCTGAAATAAGTTGAACCGTACTACTTTAGAACAATTTTCTGTTCTAATTATGTTGACTTATGTCGTGAGTCATGTATAGTACTGTATTAGATTTGAGAATAGAATGAAACAAGCATTATCGCATCACAATTACTAAATCAAAGTGGACTGCTCTAGACGGAGTTGGTAATTAGAGCCACAGCTGCGTGACACTACATATCTGGTATTCCGGAATGACACTATTTAGATACAAGTTCCTTGTTAATGTTTCACCATGTAACTCCAGATTTACTCGGCTTGCTTGTCGCTTACATTACTACTACTTCAAAATGTCTTACGTTTGGAACAATTGAAAAACGTAATTTTATTACAATCCAGGTAAAATTGAGTTATATACAATTCTATACAATTACAAACAAAATCTATATATAATTATACAGCATTTTTCTCTTTATTCAATTGTATATAAATGTTGTTAAAAAAGTATTTGAATTAAAAAGTATTACTAATGTTTAACAGTGTTGATATAAATCATATTACTATACATACAATATTTTTGGATAATGCATCTGCGTTATGCATGCCCACTGACATTTTGGCATTTTAGTGGAAAAATATAAAAAAAGTTTTATTGTATTAAATTTCTATGTAATTATATACGAACGTATATTGTTATATAGAATCATATACTCCTGTGTCCAGTTTTATACAATTGTATGCAGTCGTATATAAGTAATAATATACAATATACAATATTTTAGAGACGACATTCATATATACTCGCATACAATCGTATATAATTGAATATAAATTCTATCCAATTTTATAGAATTTCTATAGGTATAACTGTATATAAGTCATTTTTAACGCTCCGGGAGTAGAACTCGATTTTGCGCCCTGCAGTGAATAAATCGTACTATGCAACATGGGCGAAATGTCGACCTCCGACGAGTATGATTGTCCGTGAGACGAAATACGCACTCTTCGAAGATCTTGGTAATCATGTCCTTGTTACATAATATACTATTTTACCCAGGAAATGTCTATACTTTTGATTTGGTATATGTTACACTAAAAATAACTGAAATTAGTCATTCTGTGGTTTTTTCAAATTTTGAAAATCCGAAATAACTGATCCATGATGTAGGGCCAAAATGCAAAGATTTTAACGATTTGAAACTGGGGGTTAAAATCGTTGATTAAAAATCTTAGATTTTTAAAAATAATAAAACCTGATTCTAGCGAACACGAATGTAATATTTTATAGTTTGCAGCTACAGAAAGTCACATATATTAAGTATTTCTATTTTAATTTAAAACTATTCTGTCCAAAATAAATTCAAATTATTATCGAACCTTCCTACTGAATCCGACATTTAAAATTTGAAAAATCATAGGTCAGATTTGTAACAGGAAATCTTAAAATCAATAATATATTAAGTTTTAATAACATTAAACAGCTTTTTTTAAATTTTGGCAGCAATATTGGATCCGCTATTTTGTACGAGTAACTGACTACGGATTCGAAATCAGTAACTCGAAAAACTTCTCAGAGAGTTTCCGAACCCTTTTTTATAGTGTAATTTAGTCAAAATCGTAGTTATTGTAAAGGAACGTGATTTTTTCTAATTTATAACACTTGTATGCAATAATCAATGTTAATATATTTATTCTAGTGAAATGCACCATAGACTACACGAAGCAAAAGTTAGTGAACTTAGAACCAAGTTTAAAGTTTTAAAGATATCAAAATGAATCACACACTACTCAAAACGTAAACTCAAAAGTACGAAGTGTATAGCAAAAAGGGTTAAATATATTCTTTATTTACACCTTATATCGAAGATTTTCTGTACAACATTTTTATACATTTTTTCATAAATTACTTCGACCCAGACTAAGTTTGGACGAAGTATTGAATTTGGTCACTTCGGGCATAAATATTACCATATAGTTTTTCATCAAATGTCGACGTTTCAGACCCTAAGGAACCCAAATCAACAATAAAAAAATTTGTGTCCGTGATCTTGTACGTACGTACGTCCGTACGTCCCGTTTTTTTGTCTCGCGATAACTCGCGAACGGATAAGCGTATTGACATAAATTTTTTTTTAAAATACGCGTCTTGGTATAACTTAGATCTGATTAGATTTTGGGGCAGATCCACCCGTCCATTACTAAAAAAAATTAGCCCCAATTAAGTTTCTTTGTAATTTTTTGCACTTATTTTGAAAAATACAAATTTTATTAAAAAATGTTTTAAACAAAAAAGATATAGCATGAAATTCTCTACAAAAAAGGTTGTATGCATTTTCTTCCTAGAGTCAACGATAATGCCATAAAAACTGGTTTAAAATGTTTATGACTATTGTCTGAAAAAGTATTGAATTTGGTCATCGCGGCAAAAAAATTACCCTATTGTTTTTCATCAAATTTCGACGTTTCGACGCCCTATCCCCCAGGGGTAGTCTTTGCCAGCCCCGCGGGCGCGGTGATCACCTACGGGTGCAAAGTTCTTTTACGCCCTTGATAAGAAAATAACTATTTCGATATATCTAAAAGATGTCTTATAGTATCTAAAAGATATCCGTCAGAGATCTGTTCGACACTTTCAAGATATCTTTGACGAATTATATGTATATATATATTGTATATACAATATCATAATAATACAGACAGTAATTAGTAAAACACAGTAAACATGTAATATGCATCGAATAGTCTATTACAATACAAGTGCTTGAAGTAAGTGTTTTGCAACTTTTATTTATTAATACTTCGGCTGGCCTGTTGTCGGGGTCGAAGTTTTGAAAATGCTTATTTTCAATTTTCATACATATAAGAAACACTATATTGTTGTAACATATCTATCGAAGCCATGTCGGGTCGAAGTTTCTGAGCGAGCGAAGCGAGCGAGGCACCACGCCAACACTAGTTTCCATTTCATTCTAGTCCAAAAAACCTTGTATGTTTGCCGTTACAAAGGTGGGCTCGTTGCCCTCGTTTATGATCTCGAGGTTTGTTGACAACAGATATTCCATAAGGTCCTCTCCTCTCTCATTTGTGTCGGTGCTTCCCCATAGCGTACTGTGGGCATTTGCATCACAACCAATAAGGAGATCGAGGCACTCATTTTCGCAATACCTGACTAACCTGGTTAGCTCCTCAGGAGGAGTTTCCCTGTCATGTGGAAAGTAGGCCGATGCTATCACCAACCCCTTCTTTCTAGACTTTAACCGCTGCCAAGTCTCTCGTGGAGAATTCTTGTAACAGAGCAGCATCTATGTTTTTTAAAACTATACATGCTCTCTGTGTTTCATGCAGCCCACTAGCATGGACTGTGCCAATTCTACCCAGACCTCGTATCTGGCCCTTATAGCACCAAGGCTCTTGTATTAATGCCATGGCTTTGTTTGTGCGCATCACATTTAGACCCCTCATAAGTAAAGCTGAGGCATCTTTGCTGTGATGCAAATTAATCTGAAAAATTTCAGCCTTCAGATTGAAAATTCTTGCCTTCTCCTCTTCGTATTTCAGCCACAGCTCTCTCCTCCGCTGTGCGCCACTGAGTTTTTGGCGTGGATTTGCGCCCTCAGCCGTACCCGTTTCCATCGGGGTGTCATGCGCCACTTCCGGTGCTGTTTCCTCGGTGCCAGGCACCTGAGACGTTGGATTTTTGTATTTTGTAATTTGTGTCTGCATTGTGTCCCCACGAGCAGCTAGGGAAATAGTCTTCCTCCCGGCAGAGCCCCGCATACTGAGATGAGGCGACTTAATACGAGGGGTGGCGCCTGGTGCCCCAAGGGACCGTTTGGCGGTACCTTCTTAACCCCCGGTACCAAGACATCCAGGATGTTACCCGAATGACAAGTCGATCCCCGGCAGTTTGCCAGTTTCCAGCACGGTGCCTACCACACCTTCCGACTTAGGGGCTGTCTCTTCTTAGTTGGATCCTCCTTTCAACCCACAGATGCGGCAGGTTGCTCCCCTCTTACCAACCCAGCTGGGACACACCCACCCAGGCAGCAGAGCTGCTCCGGATGAGTATACTGGGTTACCAACCCGATATCGGCCACCAATTTGGTGACATAGTCCTCGGGTTGCCTAATAGTCACACAAGTTCGGATACCTACAGTGTCACAGTCCTTGGGTAGACCAGAGAAATACCTCTAATCTTGCGCCTGGGATCGGACTCAAAACATGGGTCATAGTCCCCAGGAGTCAACAGACCCCCGAGATCGGACACCAATTGGTGTCACAGTCCCCGGGGAGCCCGATGATGGAGTGGAGGTCCACTTAAGCGGACTCCTCAAGTAATCTATCTATGGGCGAGCGGAGGATCGTAAGCTCTCCCACCAACGACAAGGTCTTGAGACAGATAGAGAGAGTTAGTGAATAAATTTTATTATCCCATGTTCACTTAAGATAGTCCTATAATCTAATTCGGATTAAACATTTCAACAAAGTAAAAAATTTCCCTTTTCCCCTGCAAATTATTTTGCAATCTGATTTATGACTTATATATAAATATCTTAAGAAAATAATTTAAGATTGTTACATTAATTAAGTTAAGAAAATCATTACAAAACGCTGAAAGTATCATCAAAAGTATCTCAATTTTAAAATTAAGGCCACGAAATAGAAATGTTGAGCAATAGCACAGCACTGCGATGTTATATTATTTGTATGCAACATTTCGTAAAGTGCCAGACGATTTTGAATGCATTTTTAAAATAACCAATAATTCAAGACATTAACGACTTTGTTCTGGTTCAAGCCACATTATGAAAATTAAAATTCATTGTATTCAATGTGATTAAATATTTTTATATCCAGGCCAATGTTTAAATTTATACTTTTTTTCGATACATTTCAAATTTGTTAAATATAATAGAAAAATTAATTTGTAAATGCGACTTTGCGTGCGTGTCAAGTACAATTAAAATTCTAAAAGGATTTTTAATATTATTTGCAATAAATTAAATAACGAAGTGTTCAAATGATTTATTATTTAGTGTTAACCTTAATTATTTTCAACTTTCCTCATTAAACTTTGTTACGTTATAATATCCATATTTACCAATTTTATTTTTACACAAGATTATTTATATTAATGTATATGTATTTTAAAAATATTATTCAACATTTTGAGTATATAAATACTTATTTTCTATTAAAAATATCTGATTATAATTAACTTTTTTAACATAGTCAGTATTTCATTCTCTATAAATATTTATGAACCGCAATTATATGTTTAACGACTTTAATCAATACATTGCGTTATCTCAAGATATTGAAAGAATCTGCTAAAGTACATTATTTTTCATAATCAAGTGATAAAAACAAAAATATAAAAATGTGTTTTACAACTTCACATAAAGTATAAGAACTACTTCAATTTTAAAAATCGGATTTCCCATCCTCACCCAAACAAAAACCTGAAAATATTGATCAAACCGGCTAAATATAACTACCGTAGAAAAACAATTACTAAACCAATCATCCTGTATCGTTTTTAGAAACAATTTAAAAAATGTTTGAAAGTAAAAACTGCCAGCAAAACCAATAACATTTCTATAATTTAAAAATCAGATATTAATGTGGAACACGTTGTTATAAAATTGAGTTAAAATAATTACAGAATTAATAAATATACTTGTCTATAAAACTAAAAAATTATTGAAAAATTAAAATAAGTAATCTACCTCGAATCTCCACAAAATTAATCAATCTGTCTATAATTGCCCACGAGGTTGAAAATTATATTTGCTTATTCGTTTGTTATAATAAAAAATTAAAATTAGTTTACTTTTCTTCCTACACAATTTTTGTTCGTGCGTTTAACATCTAAACTGTTCATGAATATTTGCGCCGTTTATTGACAGTCTGACGTAAACTCGTGATAATTTTCCTACAATTGCAGTAGAAATCGATGTCCTGTTTTAAATAGTTTTGCTGTTTCCGCATTGTAAGTGCGTCGCATTTTCCGAGGGAATTTTCATTCCGGAACAAGATATTTGCTAAACAAGTACCTGCACTGCGCGATTCCGCCATTTCCGTTTCACTTACTAATGGATACTGTGTACATGTGTTGTGTAAAATGATATTTCGCATTCTGAACAATACATTTCAAACCACTTTCATTTGTATTTTAAGAATACAACTTTAACCTGAAAAAATATTACAGCAATATGATATTTTCCGTCTAATACATAATTCATAAAGCAAAATGCATGTATTTTAATGTGCGATGATTACTATCGATCATTTCGAACAAAGTCCTGCAAAACTTCTGTCATTTGTCAAACGTTTGAATTTTTTATAATCTACTACGCGATAAAACGTAAATATCACATAACTATCTGCAAATCCACAGAACTTTTTAACTTTTGCGTAATACTGATAATTCTGTAGTTTTAGAAATATTTTTAAAAATTGCTTATTTCTTATTTCAACAAAGACATTTATTAGGAACATTTACAGATAATATGAAATCCGAAAGTATTTTATGATCTCACTCAAGTAAAATATGTAAAAATTTGTAAATTAAATAATTTTGTTAAATACCTCTTATGCTGTATACAATGGCCCCTGGATTAAGACATTGATTTTATGATTAATTTATAACTGAAATATACTAGAAAACATTATTGTATTTACACTGATGTGCACACAGGTCATTTAAAATTTTAGCATCCGTTTGAAATGTAGTAACTTTTTGTGAATTTCATGTTTTATTTATATTTTGCTGTTCCGTGATTGCAGCCCGCGATAACGCAATAATAGGTGCTTTTTATTCGTGATAGAAAAACGGAGAAATCTAGCCATGTTACGAATATGTGCGCATTGGACATTCATGACAATGTAAAGTTGAAATAAATAATCAAATCCTTAAAAAATTTTACATTACCGTCGAGCACGTTTTTAATATGTTTAAATTTGTTCAGATTGTTTTGATAGCAAAAGTTCTGTGGGTTTGTTCATATATATGTGCACTTAGAGAACATAGTGATATAAAATGCTGTATTTATCGTGGTTAAACATAAGCCAACTACTACAAGCACTATACACTAACCTAGTTTTAAAGACCATTGTAGTAGTATAATATATTATGTGTAGTATTGATAAAATATAATAGTAAATTACCACTATATTTACTATTATAATACCTTCGTATTTCTTTCAGTATTGTACGTTTGCGATAATCAATCAAAAATAAGAGAATTTTCTTTTACAAATACTACTAACAACATGGGAATTCTGTCAAATAAATGCATGGAATATAATAAAATATACAGAAATATATTACCCTTAAACTGTTATTATTTTCACACATATTGAACACGTATCGAATATTGTTAGCAGTGTTTTTTTCCATTGCAGCTTACCTTTTATACGGCTATGACACTGTTACAAACTGTTATTATTCAATCAGAGATAATAAACAATGCCGTAGGTTAATAGAAAGTTAAACTCCAGGGATACTATAACTTTTACACACAAACTGTTACATACTTAGACAAAATGTTACATAAAATTAGTTGAAGCAAATTCGTATAGAAATTTTTTCATAACAGTAGAATTTTATCTTGATAATGTTAGATTAGTTCTTCTTTGCGAGCAATTTTGTTTAGAAATGTAAAAAATGTATTTTTTACATTTTTTAGACGCGTGTAAAACAATAAGTGCCATAATACAACAATCCACACAAGATAACATAATAAAAAGCATAACCATTGTCTTTATAGACTGAAAAAAAGAAATTGATATAAATTGTATTTAAATTACTGGAAACAGTTTTTGTATCGTCCACAGGGCTCCACAGTCCACAATATTCTCAAAGCTTGAAGCACAGGATTGAATGGGCAAATTAAAAGTGAACGTTTTTTTATGTTTTGTGTCCATCATTTCATCCGCCATTTTTATATTTTGAAATTTGTTTTGAGATTCTTAGGTAGCAGCCTCACTGACTTGAATTAACAAAGAAGGTTTCCCACGAGTATAGGTGATTTCTGTCCCTGAGATGGAACCTCCGAAACTAATAAATTCGGTTAGAGTATGATGAGAATTAACACCTAATGGCAAATACAATATTTTATCATGTGAGAAAGTTAAAAAAGTCTCATTTAATGCCGCGGTTATGCATAGGAAAATGCAGTAATTTAAGTAGTAATAGGCCGCACTGCGTCATGTTCGCAGCATGGTGCTGACTGTTACTACTTAAATTCCATCACTTTTCTATGTATGATCCGCGATTTTAACAATTTTTTAAACTTTCCCACCTGATAAAACAATCGAATTTTCCATTAGGTGTTAGTTCTTATCATACTCTAATCGAATTTTGTCAGTTTCGAAAGTTTCATCTCGGGGGCGGATATACTCGTGGTCATCTTCCTTTCGGGTTGTTAATGGCTCCGCTATACCCAAGTTTTTTAATACGGGCCGATTTTTCTTTGAATTAGCTTTCAAATTGACCGTCATTTGTTATCCTAAGTGCGTGCAATTTTGATAATTAACTAATTTGTGATGTTTAAGTAGAAACAGTCTTGCCTCGTCAGACGTTAATATTCAGGGGTGATTTTTTCAAATTTCCATTCATCTGAGACCCTTACATTTTTGACTTATCTTTATTTATTAATAATTTTGAGAACAAAAAAAATGAGGCAGCGGAAGAAATTGAGGAAGAGGAATTACATGATTTATTATCTTCATTTCTTCGGTGTTCCTATTCAAAAGGTGCTCCTTTCTCCTATAATCAGAAACATGAATGCACGTGTAACAATAATTATTTATTTACACATCTAATGCAATTATGAAACCTATAATTGAAATAATAGACTTAATTAACATTAGACTAAATTATATTACATTTACATGATTATTACACCTATTGAAAGATTTACTTACTATTAATTCTAACGTACAAAACTGCATTGAAAATTAAACTAGAAATTGGAATCCGTTAAATCATTATCAGCGGATATTATTAAGAAATTGTATTTTTCATTTTATATAGTGGCATAAGCATAGGTTTGGGATAAATAATGAATTGACATTGATAAATTGTGCAAATAAGTTTCACGACGTGAAAATTACAATTAAAATAATCATTTATAACTGAAAGTGACTTAACTATGGTTTATTTTGTTAATTAAAATTAATTAATTCACGATGTAATATTACAACAAACGTGTATTGCGTTCTTATATTTATTTCAATTTATTATTATTAATATAGAACAATATTGCATTGTTCTTTAAAGAGTATCTCAAAATATACATTTTTATACGTTGAGACGTGTGCAACAAGTTAAAGATTTCACATCGCCTTGAAAATTAAATATAGCTTTTAGATAAGTTATTTGACTTCGGTTAGGTCCGATGCATATATTTTATGTGTCACGTAAAAAACGTAGGATAATAAAGAAATTTGGAGATCCTTTACCCGAAATATTTTGAATGACTGTATATTAATATCAGTTTTTAATGAAACAATAACGTACTGTTTTGTATGCAAAATTCTAGGATGATGATCGTTACGTGCAACGTAACAACAACATAGTATATACATTAAATATGCATCAGACAGTTAAGTACTAATGAATACACTATCTTGATTCTTGAAAGCTGTTAATTTTTTGATTTATAAAATAATATATCATATCTATCCAATTTGAAAAAGAAGATATTGAAAAATCTTAAAGGACATCTTTTAACGATGCTATTTTTTGAAAATTTGAGATGTGATTTTTGCAATTTTCAACTTTATCCATTGAGTCATCACTCGTTAAAGTTTTGCAAATCGCAGTAATACGTTTCTTTTATAGACTGGAAGATATATTAAAATTTATAAAACAATACCAACACTTTTTTAAATCTGAACTACAATTCTAAACCCAATTTTTTATAACCATTATTTCACACGAATTAATTTTGTATTTCAAATTAATTGTCAACCTTTTTCGACGATTTATTTCATTATTCCAATTTTTCTGTCCGAACTGTAAGTATTCAATTTTGTTAATTACGATTTAACATAACTTAATATGTACGACATATTTTTTTTCCCTCAATTCAGTTAAAAATCGCTGAGCAGGGATTTTCGAGTTCGTTAAATAGTAATTCAATGTTAGTTTTATAAAATTCAAACTGGCTAATCCAATATGGCGTTTTAAAATATTTATATTTTGACAGGATTTTGTTCACAGGGGAATTTTCGTGTAGCTAAATGCAAATGCTATGTTAGCCTTGCCAAATTAAAAATGGGAGATGTAATATAGCGGACACAAATGAAAACAATAACGTGGAAACCACCGAGTAGAAATTTATTACGGCCCTGATCAGGGCCTGACCAAAAGCATTACACTCTGATTAGAGCCTGAACAAATTTCTACTCGGATAATTTCATCGAAATTGTTACTTTTGCACATTTTTATAATCGATCTGAATTTAATGTAGCCTTTATCGCATTCCTAATCAACAGCTCGTAAAATCTGGGAAATAAAATTTTAATTAAACTGATACATTTTCATATTTTGAGGACGGCCATATTCAACGCCATTTTTAATTTTACAAAGCTATAGAAGTATACTCAGATTCTATGGTGGATTCCAGAACCGTTTACCTGGAAATAGGTTAAGTATTCAATAAGGACCATGTATTAAGTTGACTTATTACTTGTAACTGCTTTAAAAGTTCATAATGCTTAATTCTTTTTTATTTTATTATTATGTTGTGTTTGAAAATATTCTTTAGATTGTCTAACTATACTGTGGGGAGTTAATACTTTGAATACTCTTTCGAGCTCTCATATGTTGATTACAAATCGAGTATACTATCCAAGTCTGACAGAAATCTGTCCATACTACTTGTATCTTAATCTTGTTATAAATATCCAAATCTGTGTAGAAGATTTTATTTCATAATGTGAATAAAAAATATTTAGGGATATTAAAGGAATTTCACTAATAAATATTATTCTTATACCAATTATTGAGAAAAATGTTGTGTGATGTAATCTTTATAACATCGAAAGAATACAAAAACATATAATTCTAAAGATTTTTTAATTTATTTTGATAGCCTCCAGACAAGTAAAGCTTTAAATAAGTCTACGTTTATCAAATATCGCCAATATATGTATATATTAGAAATAGTAAGTGAAAAAAATGAAAACTAGTCAGGCATTGCAAAGGTAACTTTGTATATTATTATTATAAATATTTTGAGTTCAGTATGGTCACGTCGTGGGCATTCTCCTTTGATATAATGACATACAATTTCCTATTCTCATAAGATTTATTATAGTAAGATATTAAATTTCCCTAAAGTTATTATTGCACTCTTTGATATAATATGTAGCCTAAGGCATAGCTTTCATATGAAAAGATAAATGTAGAATAAAAGTATAATAGGTCATAATTTCTTCGAAATAAGCTAAATTTACTGTTTCAGTACAAATTAGCTCAGAATTATCACTATTTTATCACGTATTTAATAAAAAAAGTAATTCAAATTCAAAACCTTCATCAGCCGAATGCGCGTCCGACCTAATTATTCGACAATTAGTTTAACGCTTTGCATTGAAATTCCGACGTCTATTAGATTATTCCCGACGGTCTAGCAGTATAAAACTTTGTTCAAAGTTAGTTAAAGAGTGAAATATCAAACTTCAAAAGTCAGTTGACTCTTGCGACATCTGAACACTAGAAGTACCTTCCCATAAGAACGTCAAAGATAATACAAAAACCTTCGTAATATATTGTTAAACAATCGCGCGGCAAACAAATAAAGAGAGATAAATCTCCGGTTCAAAGTTTTCTCTAAAGGATGTACAAAAAATTCTCTTTCAAATGAACAAAAGACTAAGTTTCCCAGTGTTCGGAGCTACCGCTAAAACCAATAACGGAACATCGTGGTTTTATTTCGAATTAATACCGATAACTTCATAATTAATGTGGGGAGAATACAATGTCTGCTATAAATTCTTCTTTTTTAAGATAAACACAATCGTTTTGTTATCTATTGGCAATTCTTATTATTCTCCTTAATTGCAAATCATACGCAGAGAGAAAAAAATTGTAAAAGAGCATTCTCAGAAGTATACTATTACTACTACATATGTGTTAGTTGATACCAATATGGTGGTCTTTAATACCAATACATTTTCTAGGTGTAGTAAAAAAATGTATATATTTCGGATAGTTTTTATTATTAATCTTGCTTGGAAGAACACTGGAATAGTGACGGACCACATTATAATTTTAATGTCTTATATTCAACAAGTTAATATAACTAACTATTCTAGGAATCCATATTGATTAGACTTACGTAGTTCTAGAAGTAAGAGGTTGGAAAATGGCAAGTATATAAAGGATTTGCTAAGTTTGTGTTTTGTTTGTTATTTTTTAAGATGGTTATTTCATTATGTTTAAAACGACACGTTTTATCAGATTAATCATACCTGCAATTTTGTTGTATGCTATATAATATGCAGCATACAGCAAAATAATATAGTATTTCATTAAAAGTCGTAAAGCTATTTCAATTTTATAAATATGAGCTTTCCACCTTATAGTGCAGTGCGAAATTCCAAGTGGTTGGATAAATAGTCACAAAATGCATATGCTTACTAAAAAATATAATGGAATATAATAAAGATCTTTAATGAAACTTATACATTTCTAAACAAAAAATTTCAATAGAACTTCTGATACCACCATCATGTATCTGAAAAATACATTTCGCGAAAATGGTAACTTATGACATTTCAAAACTTATAAAGAAATGTTTTAAGGATCATAAAACGTATTGAAGAAAATAGTCTTCCATGAAATAACTTTACAAAGTGGTTTCAGAATTGCAATTCAAGTAAACTTAGTTTTGAAAGTTTTATTCAAATAAAATTGTGATGGGTATTTCAAACTCAAAAACATTAAGAGACAAAATAACAACAGAAATCCAAGAATATAATATTTAAAAGAATTGCAAAAACTTTTCGAATATTATTTATTTATTTAATACAAAGGTGTTTTCAAGATTCAAACACGAATTTGACCGATAAGATTTGTTCAATTTTAGTCATAGCAATTTGCACAATTGCAATAACAAGTGATGAGTAGATTCGCACATTATACGTATATAGGGTATCGCTTAGTTTCTATCGAAACGCCCTTTTAGGTTATATTTGAAATTTTTAGGTAGTTTATATCGAAATTTACGCCACAAAGAAAAAAGATTTTTTCTGATTTAATAATTCATTAATTATAAATGACGCCAATATTTTTTAATTCCGGGTTTTAAAGAGTTCATGAAGACTTATTTCAGTCGATATTAAAACGAAGAAAAATCTATAAATAATGATATAATATTAATAATAAGTCCTATAAATATTTTGTTAAAAATTAATTGTCATCAATATCATTCAGTATATTATTTTAATATTTATGCGATACATTAAATTTACTTTCCTTCAGAAACATTATCTACTATTTATTTATTGAGTGATTTATAATATTCGATTAACAACATTTGGATTATATTAAATTCTTATAGCACCAATTATTTACGGTATACATTTTTTTGTAAAATGGATTTAAACATGTTAATTTATCTCTTTTTTTTGCAATTTCTTTTTATATCTAATATTTTCATCGACCTTGTAAGGGAAAAAATTATTTGCAGTTCTAATGAAACGATAACATATTTAATCTGTACTTAAACTGATATTTAATCAAAAAATTAATGGTATTATAAAATTAATGGTGTTATTAAAGTAACCCTTAAGAAACTTAGCTGTTTTCAAAGTTTAAAGAAAATAATATTTTGTTAACATGTTTTAAAAATTAAATTCAAGAGTATCGCAAATTCCTTAAAGGACTTATTTCATGCTGAAACGAATTTCCCCTAACCAAATTGATGTTACATTTAGTATGCGTTACTTAAATTCAAAAAAACTACAATGTAACTTTTTCATGATAACATATTACATAAGTAGGAAATATGATAATTAGATAATTAAATGTTTTCATTTGTAAATATATATTGTCTTCTGTATAATCGTTTCATGTACCCATTTTTTTCTCCTGTCAAGTCTGCATTCGTCTGGAAAGCAATGAAATCATTATTTTTAATGTGTTTGTTCAAAAACGAAATAGTTCACGACGTAGCCAAATTCTTTTCCAATGATTAAATAAAGAAATAAATGTTTAACCTTGATGCACTGTCCAAAAATAGCCACAACAACCATGAGGGCGCGTCACTTTAGTTACACAACAAGCCTATTTTTTAATGAGTTTCGATTATATTTGTTGCATATCAAAATACGCTATCACCTTGTTTATAAATGCCAACACCTTTTTTTAACAATAGTATCTCGTGAACTGCTATTTTATTTAAACTGCATGTTTATATTTCTTTTACGTCGCAATAAAAAAGCTTTCATGTTGGTTATGAAAAGTATACTTGCATATAAAAAATGAATTACTACCATATTTTAATAAGAAGGAAGCTCTTCATATTTACATTTTAGAAAAGGCATTAGAAAATCAAAGTTTACTGGGAAATAAAAGTGCAGAGTCAATATACTCCGATATATTTAACCTTTAAATTTATACTTGCATGCATGCAATTTAATTTTTCTCAAACTCGACGGTAGGAACTAACTAATTAAACTAAGTATAATTGGAATAGAAGATGAGGTTTTACGCAAATAAAAACAATCAAGAATGAAGAGTGAACTATGGGCATGTATCTACATGGTTGTTGCGGTTTGTCGGTTATACTGCAATTATAAGTATCTTATTTAGAATAAATTGCAATAAATGCATTTCTGAATAATCTGCAAACTGCAATAGAATCTTTAAGATCTCTATGCTTTTAATAACTGTATAATCTACAATATTAATCGATCCCTGCTACCTGGTTTTACTTCGACCCAGACTAAGTCTGGACGAAGTATTGAATTTGGTCACTTCGGGCAAAAAAATGACCCTATAGTTTTTCATCAAATGTCGACGTTTCGGACCCTAAGGAACCCAAAGCAACAATAAAAAAATTGGTGTCCGTTAGGTTGTACGTCCGTCCGTCCGTCCGTCCGTCCGTCCGTCCGTGGGCAAAATTTTGTATACGCGATATCTCGCGAATGGAATGACGAATTTAAAAAGTACAAACGGATTTGGGTTTCTCTTGGCCAAACTTAGATCTGATTAGTTTTTGGAGACAATGCATACTAGATTATGGGGAGGTTTAACAAAAAAACGCTCAAAAAACACGTTTTTCCATTTTTTAACAAAAAATACAAATCGTACAAAAAAATGTTTCAAACAAAAAATATAGAACATCGAATTCTCTACAAAAAAGATTCATTTCTTCGTAAAATCAACGATAATGCCGTAAAAAGCATATTAACATGAAATTAACATAAATTGTACATACACATATACAATGCATATACAATGTATATTATATACATTACATGAAAAACAGAGACACAGAGGAAGCAGGAGAGTGAGGCGGGTATCAGGGGGGGGGCTAACTTTAAAAATTTGATTAAATTTTATTGTAGTATAAAAATTTGATTAATTTTTGTTTTTTTTTTAAGCATCAGTGTGAACAAGACATACTGATTTATCAGTGCTTCGGCTGATCTGCGGTCGGGGTCGAAGTTTTGAAAATGCTCATTTTCAATTTTAATATAGGGTGAATATGCCAATGAATGGACGATTTTTTACATATTTCTATTTCCTATGAATGTATGATGCACAACATGCAACAAAATACATATTTTTATGT
This sequence comes from Trichopria drosophilae, assembly GCA_030407085.1. NCBI lineage: Eukaryota > Metazoa > Arthropoda > Insecta > Hymenoptera > Diapriidae > Trichopria > Trichopria drosophilae. Next base: position 186,597,836 of record CM059583.1, on the reverse strand, counting down.
TCTTTGAACATTCAAAACAATATTTACAGTACTATTGATCTTCCAGTGTTTATTATTTTGTAAAATCAAAGCAAAGTTTTAAAGCCATCCAAAACTGGTACTGAAAACGTCCCATTTGATTTAACCCGTCTATTCATTGGCGTTTAGCGGATTTTTTTACAAACGTATGAAGACGAGGCTAATAATTAAATAAAATCAAAGGTTGAACTACACGGTCATAAAGAGCAGAGTCTAACGATTCTAATGGTGGTATCATAATTAAATTTTCATAAAAGAATTCAAAAGTTACAATCGATCAAATTGTGAAAATGCTTAACCGTCCATTCATTGGCATATTTACCCTATTTAAGGAACAAGATATTGTTACAATATATGTATAGAAACTACTCGAACCTAACGATGCTAGAACTACCCTCTGCCGCCTTCTTTCCTGGCAGTGTTAAAATGGGAATATTCCCGGAAGCATCAGCCTTTCGTCAGGGAACTGCAATACGAATTTAGCCAAAATTGTAGGCACCCGGGTCGAAGGCATCTAGTTTATTATTATATTTTGCTATTTTATATTAGTTTACTATTTAAGTAGTAAAATGCGGACGAAACTATTGTTGTAGTTGTTCTTACTAATTAGATGGTAAAGCAGACTACTTAAGTGCATTAGTTTTTGAAGTAGCTTCACCCATCGAGTTTTTTCCCAATTCGACACTTTTATTTGAGTTTCGACAGTGTGCGTCTTCCGAATTGTGTCAGTTTTATACATAATTATTTATATTGTTCAATTTTAGGTTAGGATTCAATATTATAAAATTTTGTTAACCTTAGATTTATATTTTGTTATTGTAAATTGTATTGTATCAATTTTTAGGTACGTAAATAAATAAATAAATAAATAAATAAATACGTGCGTCGAAAGTAGTCGATTCATTACCGTATGACTATGCGCATGCGCACTTTGGTTCCTTTTATTTTCTTTATCTCAATCTCTCTAAATCTTCCTCAATCGATTTCGATTTCTTTGACCAAAGCTTCCTCGATTTTTTTCTGATTTATCTCTATTTCTATCGCTCTTGATCTCTCTACACCTTCCTTGAACGATCCTGATCTACTTAATCATGTCTTATATTCAAAACAGTCGGAAAGATATCGATATAGATCCTGAAAAATAGTGAGAGATCAAAATTTCTTGTTCACTATACTATGATAAAATACTGCACGGAAAAAAGAAATACTTCTAGAAATACCAGTTATAATTAAAACTGAAAGTTAGATGTAATGTAAATAAGACCACTTAGAAAAGGACAAACTTATGCGCTATGCATTGGTTGAATTTAAGATGTAATCATTTTATGTATTTGTTTTTATAGTGTGTACATAAATATGTACTATACTGTGATAAAATATTATTATACAACACAAACATTTTGGATAATATATGTTTTAGTACCAGACGAACTTAACATGGCAAATGTTCCTTATTGTTTACACAGTTGCAAAAACGCATAAATAACATTCTGATAGATTTCATCGTGTAAAATATAAATAATGTTTATGAACTAAATTTTTTACATGGACAAATATCTTTGGGTTCGTAATATGACCGTAAGATTTTACGACTTCGTAAAATCGATCGATACACGGATTGGCTTCGTAGATCCCCGTATGATGCGATCACTTTCAGGCCATAAAATCAATTTGACGGCTTTACGACCAAAGTGTAATCCAACTTTTCGATAGTTAAGGATAGGTACCCGAAATGAAACTTGGTTTACTAAACTCTCATAAAATTGAATAAAACTTTCCCGAAATTTAACAGAAATAAACAAGAAATCCTTATTTATTACCTATTTCACTAATTTTGTAAAAAAAAGTTCAAGCCACTTTTAAAGCAGATCAGTGTCAAACCTGAAATATTTTGGAAATCCCTTATAATAATTTCTTAATTTTCATGGGAAAATCATCCTTTTCCAGAGCATAAAAAATAAGTTAAAAACATTTTGTTTATACGTAAAACATTTCAAATGTTTTTTCACAAATAATATCAAAGTTATTTGTTACATTTAAAAAAAAATGCTTTTAATGAATGTTTGTTTCAATTCCTTTTTTTAATTGTGTTGATATATACGAATGTCAATAAAGTTCAAAACAATATAAAGCTGTAACTTGGTGCTGATGTAAGTGGCTGGTGCGTACTTCTCCATCGACTACAACGAAGCTCAGGCATGAACTTATTTTTCGAAACCAGGACGTTTTACGTTTGAATTGCCCTCGGGTATAGGTCAACATACGAAATGGTGATTAAGCTCCATTCCGCAGCGATGATTAGCGAGGCTCGGTTCGTTTCGTTCAATGGCCGTTTTTCATCGAACGGCCCTACACACGTTACAAAAGAGAAAGGCATTTTTATTGGGTTGCTTTTCATTTCTTTAGCCGACGCTTCGTCAACTATTGGGTACGGAATATATAGAAGAACAATAGTTCTTCAAATCACATCGTTTTAAAATATCAACTGACATTCTCTGAAATAACTCTACTATAGTAACATTTTACTGTTCTTGTTAGTAATTATTACAAAAAATGTGTAGCATATAGTCAGAATTTAATAATGCCTTTCTGTAATCACCTTCAAACTAAACGAACTGTTTTACAATGGACATTTTTCGACAAAAACCTCTCAAATTTGGCCAGGGAACAAAGTTCCGAAAATCAACACACCGAAAGGCCAAATTTTCAATATGGCTCCAGCGTGATTTTCTTTACTTTGTCTTAAATTTGGCAAAAAGAAAGCCAATTAAAATACCTTGGACTCACGCAATATCGAAATTTTAGCCTTTCGAATATAATCGTTAGCCTAATCGAAATATAATGTTATTCAAGGTAACACGATAAAAGTTGTCCTGGGTGTAAAGAAAAAAAATTGACAGTATTCGAGATATCAAGAATGAAACATTAACTATTACCGTCAAGTAGGGAGTGGAAAAATGACAGTCACAGGCAAACGTTCAATTGGATTGACCTGAGAATTTACATACAGAGCTTTCTGAGGTCGCTGATTACAAATCTGAACTCGAATTTTAAACATTCAAAATGGCGGATTCCTGAAGGTCTGATGAAAATGTAAAAAATGACCTGATTGAGAAGGAACTGAGTATTCAGAGGGTTTGACGTCGTCGAATATGAATATGAACGTAGACATGTAATCAGCGATTCTAAAAACGTTTTTATTTTGTGTACTTATAACAGATATGGGCAAATCCACAGAACTTTTAAACTTAGGTGTAAGTGAGGACATGCTCGTTTATATTTGTATTGAAATATATGTACGTGGTAAAACAAGTATAATAGTAGTAAATATAGATACCGATGAAGTATTAGTCTCATAGCAGCGAATTTGAAATGATTTCAGGAAGGCTAATGAAGAAAAATTAACAAGTTTGACTTGTAAGTTGCCTAAACTTTTCTACTCTTAACAGTTTTTCTGTGACGCCGTAATAGTTATCGAACTAAATCCAATTGAATTAGCTTCCTGTATCAATTATACAATCTCACCTGCCAGAAAATCGATGTGCTACTTCCCAGACGGAAGTTATAATACTGTTAAAATGTGTAAGAACATAATTGAGTTTTTTGAATTTTGGCAAAGTTAACTGTTTTAACGACACGCCGTCTTTCTAAATTCAAAGCTATGAACATACCTTTATAGTTAACGTGAAAACAAAAATTTTGAGACGTGGTAGAAGTGTGTGCTGCAAGTATTCTTCAAACGACAGCACTTCAAATATAGGTTGTCGAAACGTAACTCGCAAAGAAAAATCAGTTTTTCCTACGGCACATCAAGAATATCATCTTTGGGGGCCTAGTTGAGATTGTAATTGGTTTCTTTACTCTAATTATATATATAAACGCAGTGGCGCTAGTGAGACATTTAAATATTAGGCTGCAGAGGCTTAACTAATTTTATGAACGACTTTGTCTTATGTATAAAGTACACTTTATGCTCTCTTCATTACTTTTCTACGGCAAGTAAAGCAATGGGTGCCCATAAAATATCATGTACAACTCATGCACATATATCAAAGGTCATACGCTTGTATATTTACTGCGTAATGTAATATAATATGAACTAATTAGTTCAAAGGGATTGAAATGGCCATTTTTCACAATAATTTTGATGACGCCGACTTAGTGGTCTATATAGCGGGTAACTCTTTGTGTTTAATACCACTAAAAAAGCATTTTAGACGACGTGTATCATACTTATGAAAAAAAATCCATTCATAATTTAATTTTACGCACACTATATGTCTAGATGTATACTTTAATTGTAGAATGTATTTTTAGCGCTATTAAACATGAGTTGTCCACTAAGTAGGTTTCTAGTACCAGACACGTAATTACTATATAGAGTAGGCCTACATTCGGTAGCAATTTTTGTAGGCGATAACCCCAAAATTTTATATTTTCATACTATATTTATAATTACTGCTATGTTTTGAATGTAATGTATCTACAATTTTTATTTCTTAACCCTCTATGCACGACGCCGTCCTTTAAAAATGAGTAACAGGGACGGATTCCTAGTCTCAGTTGACCAATTAAACATGTGTATCATAAGAAAAACGTGTGCTTTGAAGTTGAAAAAAAAATTTTTTTTTTCACCAAAATGAAAAGTTCTGTGGATTTGCCCATATTTGCTACTGAAACTTTTATTTAAACAAAGCTAAACTATAATCATTAACATAACACATAGGTTGAGCCAATACCCCTTTTAAATACAAAAATATACTGTTTTTTTCCGTAGAATCTGGATCTGGTAATTTTTTGCATTTTGATCGGCCATCATGAATCCAAAATTTTGAATTTTTGGAATCCAAAATTTTGAATTTTTGAAATCCTAAATCAGATTCGCAATCAGCGACGCCAAAAAAACCCGACTACACAGTTTCATCTCAATCAGGTCATTTTTTACATTTTGATCGGCCATCATTTTGAATTTTAAAAAATCTAGTTCAGATTCGTAATCAGCGACCTCACAAACCCCTGTATACAAATTCTCAGGTCAATCCAATTGAACGCTTGCCTGTGTCATTTTTCCACTAGCTACTTGCCGGAAATAGTTAATGTTCAATTCTTGATATCTCGAAAACTGTCCATATTTTTTTTTGGTTTACACCCATGACAATTTTTATCAGGATGCCTTGAACTACATTATATTTCAATTGCATCCATTTTCACCAGGAACTTTTTTCCTATAAAATGATCGTGGTCCTTATACAATTTTCATACAAAATATTCTTTCTCTCTGAACGCACACAATTCGATAATGTTTGCAAATTTTGCACCCATATTAGTGTGCAAAATTGACTTTTCTACAAACCTTTCGCATAGATATCTCTAATAGTAAGTGACAATTTATATTTGGATCAGTTTGGTCAGTCTTACGCCATGTAATTAAACGAATATTTATAAAAATAAAACAGGTTCGGTGACAACGTAAGGCTACGGATGAGCCAGATGTCGGTAATTTAGTACTTGGTTTTATTAACTAAACTGTTCGATTATATAGAAATCCACGGGAGTTGATCGATTTTATTATTTAGATCGGTTAATCAAACTAAACTGGCTGGTTTGAGTAAACCAACAATGCGGTCATCGCAAATAAACTCTTTTATAATACCAATAATTTCTCAAAAATAATGCTCACCCGGGAAAAATGGATTATATATAATTATATATAAATTGAGATGCAATTATATATAATAATATATAATTATATATGTTTATATACGATTATATATAATTATATACAATTTTTGATACAATTAGATCCAATTATATATAATTATATATAATTATATATAATTATATATAATTATATATGGATTTTGGCCGTATATAATTATATATAATCGGATATAAACATATATAATTATATATTAGCATATATAATTGTATATAATTGACGGCTTTGTATATAATTATATACGGCCAAAATCCATATATAATTATATATAATTATATATAATTGGATCTAATTTTATCAAAAATTGTATATAATTGTATATAATCGTATATAAACATATATAATTATATATTATTATATATAATTGGATCTAATTGTATGAAAAATTGTATATAATTATATATAATCCATTTTTTCCCGGGCAACCAAACCAGTACTTGCAGAATTGTAGTTTACTTTACGTGCTGCAAAAACAGCAGGAGCGAACATTTCAGTTGAAGCAATTAAATCACATTTTACATGTGGCAAACTTTTCCTAACGAATGCACAGAAATTGAGTTTGCAATCTCTAAAATACTTGAATTGGGAATTGAATACATAAAGAGAGAATTATCTCTCCAATAAATTTGACAAAATTGTATTTTACGAAAATAGATGGAGAAATAGTTATTTTCGTAATTTAATCATAACATTCGCACGATAGCATTCTTGGTGACTATTTTAATTTCCAAATAAATATTATTTCAACATAAAAATTTTCATTATTTTCGATAGATTTTACGGTGTACAAAAATTAATAATTACTAATAGGTTATGAAAAATTTTTAAGTTTCGGTGAATAAATTCTATCGCTCACCTCATTTATAGTAAAATTTACTATTGAAGAATTCTCGATGCATAATTATGATAAACCTTATAGAATTGAATTTTGAAAAACAAATGTCATACTATCCCTGATATTATGTGATTCATTAATTTTCTACAGCATCATCTCTTTTCACGGTTTGCAAAAGAATTGATTTGATAATTACCTAACATATTCAAATGCCATTTAATACTTTTCTTTTTTTGAAAAAAGGCCTTATCAACAATTTTCAGTCTTATTAATCTACATTATTAAAAAGCACAATTACTGTTTTCATAAATTAGAACACCATTAATTCGATACAGTTAACCCAGTATCCATCAGTAATTAAATATATCCCTGCATTAGTCACGTTCACAGTACTGCAAATACAATAAAAAATAATAAATCTATTCCATTATCATTGTGACACAGTGAACAATTCAGAAGACTAAATAATTATTGTAAACAATTCTATTTCAAGAATGACAAAGCTGTAGAATTAAATTCCTCGAAAAGGCAATTAAGAGAAAGTACGAATGCTTAGTCTAAGAAATTAGCATCATACGTTCAACTCCTCCAAAATAAATAACAAATTATTGAACATATTTATAAACTCATGAAGTGAAATTCACTCAAAGTAGAATAGTGCGGACTATTCCCCCAGAAAGCTGAGAAATTAATAAATGATTCCCTAAGTAAAATCTTTCTGTTTCAAATTAAAAAACTGAAGGTATAAATTAAAACCTTTAAAGTCGAAAACGCTTACCGAATATCTCTTCGTCCTCAATTGACCCATATTACTTGAGAGAAAAATTTGGTGAAATTTACTAAATATTTGGTTGACCTATTTTATCCCGGCAATTGACTTAAGTTAACAACACGTTTGATTGAAACAACTAAATATTACTAGTAGGTAAATATTTAGTTGTTTACAAATTAACGAAATATTTAGTAACTTTGATACATTTTAAGACTCAACAGACTGACATGATTGTTTTAACGAAATATTTAGTCTTTTTCATGTCAACAAATTTTATAATAAAACAGATATTTTTTTAAATCAATCCAACAAATTGATGGGGTTTTTTGAAATTTAGTTGTTTGCAAATAAACGAAACGGTTTGTAAAATTCAACATTAATCTAAAATCACCCACTCGATTTTACTAAACGTAGTTGGGCACACAGGAAAATTTAGTACACGCAGAAAGTAAAATAGTGCGAACTACTAACTAGATAGTAGGAAACAATATAGCCATCATGTTTGATTCATTTTACTATCTAAATACTGACCTCGAGAAATTAGGTAAACAAGCCTACTATTTAAATGCTAAAACCAACTAAAAAATGTAGTTGGGACATACTATACTATTTAGACAGTAACACCAAATATTTTTTCCGTGTAACATTGCTCTGAATCTTTAATTTAGTATCAGTAGCTATTTTAATGAAATCTTCTTGTCAAGTGATTTTTACGGATGTACTAATTACAATATTTTGCGATAGATTATTCTCACTATAAATTAATTTAACTCTTTTGTTGTCAGCCAATAAACCTGATTTTGTTCTTACAACTCATTTAGTAACTTTGTCGAAACACACTTTTTCTAGACAATGATTTTACTTAGCAAAATTCTGTGTGATTAAGAAATCTCATCCGCCATTTCTCTCTTATATAGCAACTGAATTCTTGAATATAAACACAAGGTTCAAAAGTAGTATAACGTAAATACTGAAATCAGTGACGTTTACAAACTAGTACTTCTGTAAAATTTAACATAAACATCGTTAAATGTATTATAAAAATTATGATTTCAATCAACTTAATTAAAATTAATATTAACTCTGGAACTACGCATTTACAATTTATAAATAGTTCATAAATAAAATATTTTATGCACATCTTTTTCGGCATGCAGATAATTTTAGGAAGTAAAACAACAATATTGGAGTTATTAATTTCTTCATTAAGAATTATGTCAAAAGGACTGCCAAAGCTAAATAAAATAACATTTCAAGAGATTTTTTAAATCTTTCAAAAGCGTCTGCGAAAACTTTATTACAGGAATTGAAAAGTTTAAAGAGACATCTAACGATCTCACGCTATGTTTCCAAAGCTCTTCGAAATTTTCCTTTTTGGAATATCTCCTATACTATGACGAATACCTCGCCGAAGTTTTCAAAACTAAAGTGCAAAGTTATTGCGATACCCTCTTTGGAAAAATTATTTTTATTTTTTTGAAAGCATCTTTTAATTATCGAGTATATACTCTTTATAACAAATGTTGGATGCGCGCACTTTATGTCATTTTAATCCATTTTGAAAAATATAAGCTATCATCAAAATTCTTAGTAGTATTTATTAATTTCGAACAACAAATTTTTTTTTTAAATGCGTATATTTTTATTCATTTATTTGTACGAAGTTTACAACAAATGAATTTTGAATATTACAAAAATAATATTGTTATCAATGTTATTATAGACTCGAAAATGTAACCACTGCTTATGAATAGTGCCTATATACTTCTAAATTTAATTTTCAATAATAAAATTAGCAGACATTAGGGATATTTTGTCTGACAGGGTTATAAGATTTTTTAAATTTACTTATTTTTATAATTTCCTTTTTGTCCTTTGGGCATTAATGGATTAACTAGTCCAACAAATTTTGGGTGGTCTTGTGTAATGCTTAGAACATCTATTTACTCAGGAAATAAATTCTATTATTAAATTTTTATTATGAAACTATAGTTGTGAATTTTCTTTATAATAAGAATTGAAATATTCTTTTGCAAAATTTTAATATTATTATTATTATTATTATAAATTTAACTAAAATAATATAATTTAATAATTTCAGTTTCCATCTTCGTTCAGGTTATGGATAAGGGATATTCACATGTTATTTAAATCAGGATAATGAAGGTTAAAAATTGAATTTTCACAGTTTGACTAGATTAAATGTTTTTTTCGATAATATTTTATAATACCTAAATGGGTTTTTTAAATATGTTCGTTCAAGTTGCTGAAAAGTATTATTTAAAGTTGCAAAAACTATTGATTGAGATTTTTAATAAATTTTACTTAAATCGGGGTTCAGCATATTTTATATCCGATTTTTGTCCATGCCAGAGGTAAATAATGCCTCTCATACCAAAAATTATTTTTTAAATATTCAGCTTTTAAGTTATGCACCACTTTTAAATTTAATGCTATAAATCTATGTCCATAATATTTTGAATGATCGCGCTTTCTAAGTGCTGTAGTGGAAAATGAAAACCGTCACCAGTCAGCTGTAGTAGATAGCACGCATTTATGTTACCCACTTTATACGTATATCAAATTTCATCTCGATTGGCTGAGTCCAGCCATTTAAAATTTATCCAGGTTACGAGTATTTTATGATCGCTCATGTACGTTCACCACATGCATGCATATATCATCTTTTCTGAATACGAGTTTTGGGATCCCTAAGCCATTTTCCGCAAGAAAAATATGGGCAAATCGTTTTATTCCACTTATGGAAATGTTCGCGTATTGCTGCATCGAATCATTATTACATTAGTCAAATGTCATAAAAGTGAAACATAGAATCATATATATTCAAATTTCCTTTGAAATTTCTGGTTAATAAATAACAATTCTTTTTGCAGAAACGAAAGAAAATAACTGCTTTAGTACAAAATGAGACCCAACATTCTTTTTAACTTATGTAAAATATTTGTCTATAATTATCTACGTAAATGTCCTCATTTTTACTAAAATAAGATTTTTTATTAGGTTTTTTATTTTAAAAACATTTCAACAACTTTACCTAGGTAGAAAATGGACATTTCCTGTTTTAGATAATTTAATTCTATTTTTTTACTTATAATTCATCGAGTCACGGAATAAATTTTATTTTGAGGTACAGAAAGACAAACATACATAGTTTGTTATTTAACGAAGTTATTTATATGTATACTAACTAACTGGAATGTTATTATTCCATCAAAAGGTTATGAGTTTCCTCAACTGATAAAAATTACATGACATGTGTGTTAGAATTGTGATTACGCAAAGTCAACGAACTGAGTTGTACGTATATAAGAAAACGAGTTATTGTTTAAAAATGGCGATAAAATAAACTCTATGAATTTACTGCATTAAAAATTAAGGTGTTCTTTAATTATGAATAGACTTTATACAGTTATAAACCATACAATTCTTCAATATACAAACGTCTATATAACGGTAGTTAAACAAATGTCTTTTTTGCAGGATTTCGGATTCTATGTAAATACAAACGAAACCGCTTTTTTTTAACTGAAATTACCTTGCGAGGTTTCAAAGTTGTATTGAGCTTTGTATAAAGAAAGGTATTTTAATTTTGACATGATAACGAGTGAAAAATACAGTACTTTTGCCTCAACGATAATATTTTCTTAATAGTTTTCGAAATGTAATGAGGAACAAAAATTTATCAGATTTGTTGGGGCAGTTATTATTAAAATTAGTATTTTGTACATCATTAATGTACTTTAGAGTAGAATTAATACTTATTTCTCGGAAAGAAGAAAAAGAAATTGTAAAAATAGTTCTAATTCTTGGTTAACAAAATTTTGTTTCTACCAGAAAAGGAGAAAAGGCTGAAACGTGTTCGTATCTTTCGGCTAAAAGTTTCTTTTGAATTCATATAGAGAAAATATTTGAACAATTTTTTGTTTAATTCTAATTATTCACGGATCTCACAAAAGCAGTTTGTACTATTTGGATTCTTTGCAGGATACTTTGATACTGTACTATACAAATTCAAACTCAGAATATTAAAAATTAAACACTATTTTGACATGACAAGAAAGTCTTAATATTCTTTTCAAATAATAAGTATAATATCGTAAAATTAAACTCTAAATTATTACTTGCTGATTTTATTATATATTTCATTTTCTATAAATTTAAAAACAGAATAAACCATATCTTTTTTTGTGTATATTATTTTTATGAATTCTATTTACCAAAAATTTCGACAATTTTTATTGATAATGACTGAATTTTTTAAAGTTCTGACTGTGCATACAACTAAACGAATCAAATAAGACTAAACAGAAACCTTATTACTCCAAAGAGATATAATCCCGTATTATAGATTAATAAACTCACTTCCAAAGTTACACCAAATCCACTTAACATGATAATAGGGAGGTTGTTTACCTCTTCATAAATGAATATTCAATCTTGAAATAATTAATAACACACACGTTAAAAAAGTGTATCCGTCCTTATAGAAAGAAATTAAGACATTAATATGTAAAACAAAACACTTATATATCAAGTCGACCAAAATGTACACTGATAAATGTTAATTTATATTTTTACCAATTTTCTACAATATTTTCTTTTCAATTTACATACGATGAAATTAAAGTAGATTTGTGGTACACAATCCCAACAGTAATTGGCAAGTTTATTTAATATGCTATTATCTCGGTTACTACGCACTATTTTTCCATGTATCAACATTGTTGATTTTGTTCCTCTCCCAGGAAACACAAAATTAATTAAACTTGTCGAATGAACAAAGCAAAGTGCCCTGGTGAATGTGAAACGTGTAACGTAATCACATGCCACCTGCGGCCCCTGCTTGATTGCGAGCAAGCAAAACCATTTGGCATCTGTCCACTTGATAAAAATTCTAAACAATTCATTAGTAGACACGAATAGGGATAAAATGAATGATAAACATCGTTGAATACATAAAAACTGAATTATACATCTTAAAATTAAGAAGCATAAGATTTCCATATTCAAGCTTTTGTAATATTTTTAATAAATTCAGTGATTGAGATTGTTTCTTTTATATATCTTAATCTATTTATAGACATTTATTTCGTTAAACTAACGAAATAAATTTTATTTCAAGATATCTAATGGGACGGTTAAGTACACGCGTAGCCACATGGGAATTGAATTTCAGAACGAAGTGCTACGAAACAGCCCTTACAGAGTTACGCCCGCATGAAATAAAGTTTATGATATTGATAACAATAATGTAGATAACTAATAATTGAACCATTTTTATAATCTCATACTATACTAAAATATAATCGTAACATTCAAATATGATGAACGATTTTAAAATGTACAAACAGTTGAAATTAGTTTTCGGTAAGTGAAAATGTAGTACGTATTTTATTAACAGCAAATCAGTAGTATAGCCACTATCATTTCATGGAAAAATAAATAAAGCCCCAAAAATTAATTTTGAAATTTGTATGCATGTTGTGTATGATTCCTTGATAACCTTCAATCGATAAATACTTCATCTAACAAAAATCGTGTGCTGTATTTTGTGTTTCGTGTATCCATTTTATAAATAATAGTTCATTTAACTCATTAAAATCCAATCGAATTACTTTTACCCAGACTAGGACCAAAGGTGGTCGCCTCGCCGAAAAAATTATCCTATGATTTTTCATGAAATGTAGACGTTTAAGTGATTTAGTACGTACCTACGTCCCATTTTTTTTTGGTTTTGCGATATCTCACGAACTGTAAGATCGATTGTAACCTTTTTGAGTTTGTCATGATCTAACGCAGATCTGATTAGTTTGTAGAGTCGACCCACATTAGTTTATCGGGAGGTCGAACAAAAAAGAAGCCACTTTTTTGCATTTCTTATAAAGAGTATCATTCCAAAAAATGTTTAGAACAAAAAAAGTTAGAGCATCAAATTTTCCACAAAGAAGTCATATGCATTTTCTTGGTAAAAACAACGGTAATACCGTAGAAGATGAATGTCCAGTACATTCTAGCATAAGAGTTTAAAAGGTATGCAGTGACCTATAGGAATGGGATTGCATCTGGGAAGTAGAGGTTTCCTGTTATTAGTTGAGGGTCGAAGTTTTGAAAATGGTTGTTTTGAATTTTTTTCTATACTGAATTAAATAGCTGGGTCAACTAAGCCCTACCCAATCGATGAGAACATGAGCAAAAGGCAGGGTGAAGCCACTAGTTTTAGATTGAATTTGACCTGTTATTCCAATATAAGTCAAAAGTTAACATAGGTTAGAGTAAAAATACTTAATAAATTTAACGACTTTTAACTTAGAAATTGCATAAGATGGTACATGTCTTAAATTTGACATTTTCTAATAAATAATAATAAAATTAATGACATTAACAGAGTTCTTGTACTAAAAGAGTAGGTCTCTCTACAATTTTCTTCAAATGTTGAATTTATCAGGTATATTTTACTTCAGTGTAGTTGTCATAAGTGACACAAATGCTGAAAGACGTAATAACCCTTGCGAAAAAAACTTAAAAAAGTCAATAACATGATATCGCATCACTATTAAGAGGAAACAACTTGATTTAAAATGTAAATCAGAGGAATATCATTGAATAGTTTCTTATTTTGTTTAAGTTCCTTCAGCAACTAAAGAATAAGATCGGAAACCGTATTATCTTCCATCGCTTGCAATGTCTTATGCATTCTGAATGCATTTTATATGCATATAATCTAAAACGTCATTTCCCTTAAGACGGTTACAGTAGTTGTAGCGCAAAAAATAGGTCACGTTCATGAATTCTTTTTAGAAAGTTACGAACCGTCAGAAACTTTTTCGAATGGCCATTATATAATTTTAACGTACATACATTAAACACTGTCAGTAGTTATAGTATTGAAAAATAAGGAGGAGTTGAGTTACAACTGGCCGTAAAATAACTGTATTGTACCCAACATTAAGGCAAACAGAATCATCTAAAACGAAAAAATATCAATATCGAATTAAATAACAGTACAAATGGATGCAAGTCGAAAAACCGACAAATAAAAAAGCCGACAGGTCAAAAAAAACCGACAGTCATAAAGCCATCAGTTACACAGCCGGTAGTCGAAAAACCGACAGTCAACAAGCCGACTCATAACAAAATAGACTCACTGGAGTGCAGGTCGAAAAACCATCAAATCTAAAAGCCGACAGGTCAAAAAACCGACAGTCATATAGCCCACAGTTGAAAAGCTCCAGTCAAAAAGCTGACACAAAAAATAGACAAAAAAAGCAGACACTTATGTTTTGAAGTGTCGGTTTTTATACTTCTGATCGTCTCCTTTTTAACCGTCGGCTTTTTAATTTCTCTGTTTTTCGGCCAACCACGGTGAGCTTCGATTAAGTTTATATATATATTAAATATTTTTTATATTTTTTTTTATATTTTTTATTTGTTATGTTAAATATTTTTATGTTAAATATTAACATTTTCAGTAGACATAACAGAAATGATGAGATCGGCGATGTGCATGCACTGTATATTTAAACTTCAACGAATCCCACCACAGTGGGTCGGAAAACCGAGACATTAAAAGACCGACGGTTAAAAATGAGGTGAGAAAGCCAACAGTAATAAAACAGGGACTTCAAAAAATAACTGTCCGCTTGTCGATTTGTCTATTTGTATCAGCTTTTTGACTGATGGCTTTTCAACTGTGCTTATGACTGTCGGTTTTTTGACCCGTCGGCTTTTCGATTTGTTGGGTTTTCGAACTGCACCCCAGTGAGTCTACTTTGTTATGTGTCGCCTTTTTGACTGTAGGTTTTTCAACTCTCGGTTTTTTTATCTACCGGCTTTTTTATTTGTAGGTTTTTCGACCCGCAGCCTAATTTTAAATAAAGAAAACACCTTTAATGTATAAAACTGCCATTTTTATTGGACAAAAACAAAATCGAACGATTAAACAATTAACTGGATAATTCCGCCAAATGTAAAATAGAATGGTTCTGTAATTTTGGTCACCGCTTTTGTCCCTGAAATGTTAGTTCCAGAATAACGCTATTATTAATCTGTCATTGTCATTTTGTTTATGAAGTAAATTCTTCTCTTTCTACGCTCATATTTCTGTTAATTTTGTTCGAATGGGGTGCGGGTCGAAAAACCGACAAATCAAAAAGCCGACAAGTAAAAAAACCGACAGTCGAAAAGCCGATAGTCAAAAAGCCGATAGTCAAAAAACCGACACATCGACAAGCGACTGTAATTTTTGGAAGTGTCGGTATCTTGGCTATCGGCTTTTCGATTGTCGATTTTTTGTCCTGTCGGCTTTTTGATTTGTCGGTTTGTCGACTCGCACCCTTCAAATCGACTACAAAAGGACGTATTCTCAAATAGTTATGCATAAAAAAATGCACCAAGAAAAATTTGTTTTCCAAGTTACAATTGGTAAACCCCTAGGGGACTTTCCGTGTATATAAATAAAAATCCTCGAATATTTTTCAATTGTTAACCAATCAATCAGACTCCCACCATAGTCGATGGAAAATTATAAACGTGTCTCGTGAATAATTCCGATTACCGAACGCAACAAAAAATAACAAGTGAGGCTTTCACGAGTTTGTAAGCGATCCTCCTTATCTCGTCAAAAACTCGAGAGAATACGTATTTTTACCGCGGATTACACGGCAAATCCTAAGGGGATGGTTTCTCCTTTACGAGTTCAACACAGGCGAATAAGAACGGGGCACCTCAGACGAAGGCAAAGCGAAAGAAAGAGGGTCGAATAGTTGGAAGTTACCCACGTGTAACATACGTTTGCATACCTAGCAGTTGGGGGTTACCTCTGGAAAACCGTCGGAGATCCTATCCGTACGGTAAAATAACTGCAAATGTTTGATTTTCAAGAAAACTACTTAAACTTCAATTGGCTCAAGTGTCCGCAATAAAAAAAAATTTGAAAAAAAGTATTCTAACGAAGTAGGTCTCTGGGGTTAATTTCATATCAGAATCTCGCGAGAATTAGTCGAGAGAATTTGTAACAGGAATTTGAATAAAATAAGTAAATGGCGACGTTCCAATTTGCAACCAAGGACTTACTTTAAAGTGTTCTGCGAGAGAAATTTGAAATTTTCATTTGAATTCCTGATTTTATGGAATGTAGAAAGCGAAGCTCAAGAATGATCATGAATTGCGAATTTTGATCTTGATGGTTCGTAAAATCTTTATCCCGTAATATCAACTTGCATTTGAATCGATACATGCTTCTGCTATGTATCATTTTCATCAAATTTGACAGACCTTTCAATTCAAAGAGGACTGAGGCACGTAAAACCGTGTACCGACACAAGGATAAAATCAACATTCAAGTCAGGCATGTGCGTGTTTTGACTTTCAATACAGGACATTTACGACAGTTTTAAGTTAAATAAAATTAGGTACTTACTTTTTTAAGTGAGTAAATTGCGGAAGAAATTTTGTTACACGATTTATTGTATCACGTTCCTCAATCGTCTCTTTTCTTTACCACCCTCTGTTTTCTTATTCTTCTTGACCTTTAAGGAGGTTTGAAGGAGTTATGGAGGCATGTGCTTTTTTTCCAATTTTAACTAGTACAGTAAGTTTAGACGTCAAATAATGGCTACTAATTTGTACGAAAATGAACTTTTGACAACGATTTCAATTAATTTCTCTTGCCTAGCGTATCCAATCGATCTAATTTCTTCTCTCGAACATTTATTACATATTTTTCTTTAATCGACATTGATTTTGAGTAAATCTGTTTTGTTAAATCTGTGCTAATCTCCCGTATAAAGCGTTGAAAAATGCCATTTTACATAAGGTCCCATGTCAATAGGCACAAACTGTTTTTCGTAATAGGTACCTAAATGACTCAAAATTTTGAGGGAATTCATTTTATATTCACCATTAACGTTTAGTAATTATTTTATCGAAATCTGGTTGGTAATTCTTAACCATACCAACCTCCTTAAGGACCAAACACAATTTGCACTTGCAATTTGCGAGCATTTTAAGGACGAGCTTTCAAATGGTGCTGTTGCAAAACTTCCGAAAAATGACGTCTGACCATTTTTTCCAAACACTGAAAAAAGCGCTTTTTAAAGTACACTTTTTTTAGAATGCAATTTTCACTACCATATCAGTTTCTGGCCATCTTCTATCCTATCAGAAACGTGTTCCCGTTGTTTTACTTAAAAAATATACCTTCACATATTTTTATTAATAAATGGCGCTTTGGCGGTGCGCCAAATTTTTACGAAAATATAGAAAATGTTGTGGTTTTATATAGTTCATACGTATAAAATAATCTATTTAATATTAATGATAATTTATTGACATTTCTGGTAACATCATTAGGTGTTGTTACAAATTTTCAAGATGCCGGTTTATATTCACCACAAGTAAAAAATTTTTCAATTTCGTGTATTATTATAGAATAAGAAGTATTTGTAATTTATTAATTACCATTTTATTTATGTTTGAACATTCCTGAATCATACAAAATGAGTTTTTCAAAATCCAAAATGAAACCCAATATGCAGAACGGGACATGTGAAATATTTTGTTATACGTTGAACAAAAATTCCCTATTTTCGCTAAAATTTAACGTTCTGGTGCCTTTTGAAAATTCATAAAATCAAAATATGCGAATGTATATATGTTTAAAGTAAAATAAACTGGAATGTGTTTCTGAGAAGCCAGCGAAATCGTTATCATTATAGTGCAAACTGAATTTTACCACAAAATTCGAGTTTTTTTCAGTGTGTTAAAAAAATGAGTTAAAAGTAATTTTTTCAGATATTTGAGTAGGGCCAATCGAAAGAGTGACATCAAAACTATAGGATACGGATGTGTCTATTAAAAAACAAAAGTTTGTATAAATAAAACGATGCTAAAATCCATGTGTAAATTGTGCACGTTTGGTCATTAAAGGGTTAATACATTCGATCTATTAATCTTCGAAACTAATTTGCTATTCAGCTTTCATAAGCCAGAAAATAAATGACATTTTTACCTATGAATTGCGTGAATTATTTGCGCTGGAAAAAATATTGGTAGTACTTTATCCGTCAGCAGTTCTCTATGTTTTAAAAATGGTTTTCTATTTTGGTCAAACACTACTAAAAATATTTTTGGGAAAATTAATATACAAGTGTATGGATTAATTTTCATATACTTATGTTATGTTTAATATACAGGTGTATTTCACAGATAATATACATGTATAATAAATTTCATAAAGTATATATTGAGGTTAATTCACGCGTAAAAATAAATGCAATGGTACATGAATAATTTCGCCGCAAAGGGCTTCATCCAATATATTGATACTATTTTACTAAAATTATTAATAACATGACGTTTAATTAATTCGTTAATTAAATATATTACGATATCACAAAACAATATTAATCTGTCTAAATTAGGTATACTATTTCTATCGAAATAAATAAAATCAATAGGTGCGGGTCGAATAGCCGACGGGTAAAGAAACCAACAATCAAAAAGCGGACACATAAAACAATAGACACATTGACTAGCGGACAGTCATTTTTTGACGTATCGGCCTTTTGACTGTGGGCTTTTTGATTGTCGGTTTTTTGTCTGTCGGCTTTTTGATTTGTCGATTTTTCTACTCGCACCCAAATGAAAAATAAACAAAACAGGAATAAAAATTTAAAAATTTCACAGACGGGTGTCTTTTATTTTGACACTTTCGTCCTCACTTTTAATAAGTTTTTGGATGTCTTATAGAAAGACGTTATAAATTACTTCTTTGAGATGCTAGAAGTTTCTTCAATCGTAATCTGAATGTACTGCTCGACAGTTGATACATAACCTACAAGTGTTCGATATGGATAAAAAATTGATCAACATTCGTATTCTGTTTGCAATTTTCGGGCTAATTGCTTTGAAATCTTAATTAACCATGTGATTAGATACCACAAGACCGCGGTCTCCTTTTATTTGCAACAGCATTATTTTATATCTAGTCATTACTTGTAGTGTGTAATCTTTGTGAATTGCCATGTTTAATTCATTTGTGATGCGTGTTCTTTCATTTTTAATTTGATTTTTTTGCAACTTTCTTGTATGCAACAGTACATCATTTTTTCACCAATATCGACTCATGACCGCTGCTGTACTTGGTGTAGGTTTCTGCAGTCCTACATTTCATACACAAATGTGAAGTATGGCGCCATCTGTCTAAGTCGATCTGCAGCTCTCGCAAAATCATAAGAAATAATAAGGCAACAATTGAGTAATTCCGCCCGTTAATTAATTAATAAAAAAATAAAAAAAAAAAAAAATCGGATTTACGAGCACAATAATAAACCGTTTGAATCACATCAACCGAACAACCGCACATCAATAGTATAGGTTATGTAGCTTTTATCATGACGGTAGCTTCGAGTCGGCAGTTGCCGAATATTCACGAAAGTAGGTACTTGAAAAGTGTCTCAACATAAATGTCTTAAATTAGCTAATTCTAGAACGACTTAAATGTAGACACTTTTACTATCTTCATTATACGTCTCATATTAGAAGATACAAAAATCTTATTTACGATCGATTGACGCAAATAATGTCTCAAATTTTGAGACACAGTAAACGAAAACACATATATTAAGATGTTTATTCTGAAAAGACATTTTTTAAGTGTCTAATGTTATCAAATGAGATGTTTAGAAAACACGAGTTTTTGCAGTGTATTTACAAATTTATTCATGATTTGTTATTTCTGCAAATACCAATTTACACTTATTTTAACTAAATCGAGTTATTATCTATACGTCTAAATTAATCATTTCCATGCTTCCATATAAATTAAATAACCTAACAACAGCCACTTACCTCTGTCTTCGCCACGTAGGACATGTCTTTACAAATTCCGTTTGTCAAAAATAATGAACAGTGTTTCTGATTCGGTTTTGTTTTTGTCGTTGTGATTACTTAGTTACGTTAATGGCGTAACAAGTATTAAATTACACCTATCAAAAAAGAGACAAGCGTTACAACAAGATAAGTATTTTGGTTAGAATAACAACAAAAATTGCATGGCAAAAAATTATACCACGTGTAATGAGAAAAAAAAATGTTAAGAACTTTAAAGAATATAACATTTAATAACCAAACACTTCATAAAAAGAAAGTTATTTATTAATTTTGATTGTAATCAGACTATCTACATAATTATTTATTTAACGAAGTCAATTCGAAATGTGATAGTATTCGAATAATACAACAAATTATTGAAACTATAAACATGAACATTTTTTTGAAATTGCAAATAACTCTTACCAAACAAATTCAATGAATAATTACTAATTTCGAGAACAAAAAGGGAAACTTGAAAGCGTAAAGAAACGTTAAAATGCACTCAAAATTTATTCAAACTTAAAATCATGAAAATCACTTGCGTTAATTAGATTTTGACGACTGAACAATTAGTGAAAATAACTTTATTATTTAATTTTTAAATAATTAAATTTAAATTTAACTTTAATTAATAATTTAACTTAATTTAAATAATTTTAAATTTAACTTTATTAATTAAAAAAATAATAGGAGTTATCTTCTAAAAAAAATCAACAATCGACTTCATGTAATAAAGGAAATTGGTATTTTTCGTTATATGATATTTAATTTTCGTTGCTTATACAAACACTATTTTAAGCACTGTGAAAACAACACCGACCCCAGTTGTGTATTTTTCGTCATGAACTAATTATAATTGACACGAAAATCTCATAAATCAGAACGCATAATACAGCTACATTCATTTCTTTGGACGTTCCCATTCATGTATTTATTTAATCTTCTTCCTGTTATATATACTGTATGATGAGACAATATATTTTATGACCTTATTTGAGTAAATCACCGATTTTCTAACGAGAGTGTATAATGAGAAAAGGTTTAGTTCGATATAATCGAAAATATATCAAATATAATCGAAACACTATACAAAAGTAAATCAAGGGATTACAAATATTTAATTTATTAACTATTTCCCCATCCTTAATTATGCAGTAAAGCAAGTAAGCTCAAACCTACCGCATTTTTGCAATTAAATAGTGATGTTAAATATTCTTGAGTAGTTAAATAAATGTAATAAATTTGATTAACCGACAGTAAAAATATACGGGAAGAGCGAAATAGTTGGTTTTACTATTTAAATGTTAGGGCCTGCCACAACTATGTTTTGTAGTTGGTTTTACTATTTAAATAGTATGCTTGACTACCTAATTAGTTGAGGCCCCTATTTAGATAGTAAACTTGACTAAAATCGATGTCTATGTCTTATTCTATTAACTAGGTAATAGTTTTAACTATTTTTTTTACGTGCAGTTATTCGGTAATATATTTTAAAATAATTTTAATGGTAAAAGTGCACTCACGAAAAAGTAGTTAAAATGACTATGAACGTAGTGCAAAATGAGGATTGTGCATGATACTGGTTAAAACAACTGTGAGGAGTTAGTTGATTAACCTCTTTTTTCTCGGAAATGTGACGTACTAGGAAAATTCTGCCAGCGCCATTTTTCGCCACAAAAAGTCCGTTTGGGAAGCATTAGGCGGCATTTGATTGGCAGAAAAAAAATGGAAATTGCAGCGCAGTGATAATTGAATATAAGACGAAAACAGGAGAGCCGAATGATGAAATTAAGAGTATAGATAAACCGAAACAAAAATACATAAAATTTAAAATAATGTTGTTAACCATTTTTCTCCATTGTTAACACTAAATTATAAATTGTTATCTAAAAAATTTGAGTCTCAAGAAACAGAAATGTACTATAAAATAAATCTCGTTCCCATAATGTGGCATTCTCATCATATATTAATATTTTTAAAAAGATACTTTTATAGTATAAATATCTATAAAAACAAAATACCATAGATTATGTAAATAAAATTAAAAGCAAATGGGGGCAAACATAAAATAATAAACTTTATAAAGTACAGCTGAGACAAACTTATATAAAAATGTCATGATGTAACGTGAAAACCCATAGGATCGTCGATAATATTAAATTAAGTGTTCTTAAACAAGAGTAGAATGTCTATTATATTTACCTTGCTGATTACCAATATTTTAATTTAAATAAAAACGCGGCCTAAATAAGTGCCGGGTGTTGTGAATCGAATAATAAAATTTAAGAATAAATTAGACAATGTTTACAGAAAATCGAGTATAGTATAGAAAAGTGACAATTGGATTTTGAAGAATAGTATTGATGTTATGAGTATGATAACAAAATTATTATAACAAAGAGGAGAGAAATAAACTAAAATATGATTATTATTATTAATTTATTTCAAGTTGCATCAACTGCTGAGGTCATTAGCGACTACACATATGAGATACATGGCACATCATTTACATTTATTAATTACATTTTACTGAAGATGTTGAGTCTTTTTAAATATGTCCACAGAAGGTAAAACAACTTCACATCATTCTGTCATTGTTGCTGGTAACTTGAGAGCTTCTCGGAGGTCTTGATGTGGACAAGAGCTTCTTCTAGAAATTTCTTATAAAGAAATCTTTTTTCGACATAACTCACTGTCGCTGGCATGAACATAATGTTTTTAAAAGAAAAACTTAACATGTGCTCTTCAAATATTGTAAATATATATTCAGAAAATACCAGTAAATAAACTTTATTAATCGCTTTTAAAAAATTCTCAAGTGTTTCTTTTAGGCCGGCAAGACTATAACTTCATTGACGAAAGTAAGATTTAATAGTCCGATTTAAAATCTAAATTACTTCAAGAACTAATTAACCTATTCTAAACCATTCTAGTGGCAAGCCATGTCTTAGTGGCTAATCGCTTCATTATGACTCAAATTTATCCTTCTGATGGCAAAGTCCCGATATGGTTAGGTAGAACTAAGATTTCTTTCAATAGTATTTTAATCTTGCAAAATATTACATTTAATGTAATCAATAATACTATTTATTTATAGTTTACCAAACAGCAATATTGTATTTACATGTGAATCATTTAAACTGGTAATGGAATAACTTGATCCCTAAATAATGAATTTATTGGAATCTACATGTTCAAAACGTAATAAATGCTCCTAAAAAAATAATAAATAGCAAGAAAATACTAATTCATTACAAGTTTCAAACCGGACTATAGCAATAAATTAATGCTGCTCTGTGTCTTTTGCGTTCATATATTTTACCTAATTTTGATTTCGAAAGTAATGTCGAAACGTAATGAAAATTTGTACGAGTAAAATTACATCCAACTATTTCATTTCATCCTGATATTGAAAAAGCATAGCTATTTCGAAGAATTTTAGGAATTTTATTAATTATAATCTCGTTAACATCTCTCAAGCAACATTTCAAAAGAGGTCTTCCACTTTACTCGGGGATTACGAGTTGGACATGCATTCCGTGAAATTGTGAAATTTTGTCGAAATTATATATATGTAGAGACGTTTTACTCAGCAACAAATTTGAACGTCGCAAAATAGAAACAATTTTTGATAAATTATGAGTCTGATTATTACGGGATATTACTACTTACATCTCGGGCTTCTTGCATCAGATCGAGTATGAAATTGAAAATCTTTTTGTTATCCAAGCAAAACTTTTTTAATAAATGAAGACAATTTTCATATTAGATATTATTTTGAAAATGCCTCAAAAACATAAAACGTGCATGAATGATTAGTTAAATCAGAACGGTTTCAACAAAAATTGTCTTAAATTGCTTGTGTATGTGTAAGATATTTTCTTTCTAGTAAAGTTTTAGTTATTTAATTTGTTATCATTTTGTTTTATCTTTTGAGCATGATAATTTCAAAATATATTTTAAGTTTATGAGGGCTAAAGGTATCCATATATATTATAATTTACGAATATTATATTTTTTTTCTTCACAAATAAAAATAAAAAAATATTATATTTAACTAATAAAATTTTATATATATATATATATATATATATATATATATCTAGATAATATATCTAGATTATTTGTAGCAGATTATTTGAACATGAATGTAGATGTAAACTATGAACGCAATTATTGTATTCATTGTTTACATAAATTGTAATGAGGAAAATCAAGTAAGAGAGTCAAGACTGAAAAATTAGTATTTGACAAATTAATCTCAAATCTCGTTTGTTAACTTGTCAAAACAAAATACAATAGAGAAACACTTTTATGGTTTCATAAAAATTGATTTATTCGAAAAAATACCATTTTTTAATTTCCCTTGCTAATAGCAATCATATTAATAAACCATTTTTTAATTCTTATTAAATAACTCATGTGGACTCCATCGCTGTAAAGCAATTACTTTTTTTTAAGAATAGAGTATGTTCAATCCGAAATCAGGGTACATATTTTCTACACCACAGTACTGAAAATGTAGTCGAATCCTGACTATTTTCTACCCGTATGGACTGAAATTTCAGTCCAATAATTTTAGAGTGGGATGAGTACAAGAAAACGGAACATGTTTATCAAAAAATATTTAAACATATCGTAACAATTCTTTATAAAATTAGCTCTATAGAATAGGATTCACAGTTTAAAAAATAGACTCTAACTTAAATTGCACAAATTTTGTTTTTTTGTTGGGAATAATATAACCATAGATCTTTCAATAAAAAAAGATTGAAACATTAAAATATTCCAAATCTTTTAATGTGTATTTTATTTAATAAAACGATCCTTCAAATTAAATTGTAATCTGTTATATCTTAAGATAACAAAATTTAATTTACTTTTAGTCAATTGCGATTAATGTATACTTCTTCACATGGGTTCCCTTTGTCCTATTTTTTCACACTTGATTTTATTCAAATAATCCGATGGTGAGTTTAGTTTCGACTTTGCAAACGACCGACAAACCATGGAAGAGGAAGTTAAAACTTTTCACGCACGCTGTATACATGAGCAAATCCACAAAACTTTTAACCTTTGTGAAGACTTTTCCCACAAAATATTTGTTACACTGACGAGATTAAATATTAGTAAATATATTTAATTTGACAAATACTTCTATTTCAAATCAGTTTTATACAATTTAAAAGTAAAAGGTTCAATGGTAGAGTGATTGCCAGTTTAAGTAAAAAGGTGACATATTCATCATCAAATAATCTTCGTACCGTGATTAACACTTTATTGTCGAAAGCCTACTAAACAAAAAATAGTAATGTAGATTACAAATTCTAAATGCTTTGTTAGCCCATTAACGCCCACGGATACATTTTTTCATCGCTTTTTCAGAGCTTTAGATGGGACAAAATTGGGCCTCAGATATTGTTGAACGCGCGAAATTGATAGATTTTTTATCCATCTTTCCTGTGGTGGTAACCACCATTAGAAACAAATTGTTACTAACCAATGAGTTCAAATGTAAAAAATACGAAAATGGACCATTGGAAAGATCAATAAAACATCAATCAATTTCATATGTTCAAAAATTGTTCAGGCTCAAATTTATCCCATCTAGAGAGCTATGAAGAAATTATGAAAAAAGTGTCCCCATGAGCGTTAATGGGTTAAAGAATGAATGTAATTTGAAATTATTAAATAAAAATCATTTTTGAATGATTTGCTTTCATAAGCGATAATAACATTGATTAAATACGACGCAAAATACTTTCATTTACCCTAAAAAGTTTGTCAATCTCAATGTCGCTGCACTCGGGCGTCAAACTCGCCTATTTTGTTCCCTAGTTGCTCAATGCACTATTCGTACCAGAAATATTTATTTTGCTCCCTAGGGAGAGAAAGCGAAATTTTGCTTATACGATATCGGGAGCAAAATATCGTTTGCACTCCGAAGGTGTGAAAATAAATTAAGGATATGTTTTCCTCGACTATTTTTATTTCTGTATCAACCTATAACAGAAAGAAATAATAATATGTTCTTTAGTAATGTTGGATTAATATATATACAATATTGTTGACCCGCTCCAATGAGGACCGTGAAGTCTCTCGAGTCTGATGAACAATGTCATTCTTTTCATTTTGGTTGAATGTGATTTTTTTCTTGACATATCTGCTAATCTTATTGGTCAGACGTTATTTCAAGGTTGAACCGATTTTTATAAATGGAAACTCATCATTTTTTACCAGAAAAATAGAAAAGGCGGAAAATTTATACAACACACAGAGGAAAATAGCGACCCAACAACCATGCAGATATTGAAAAGATTCGATGAATATTTAATATTTTGGTCCCGCCATTTTGGATACGCTATCTAGATTTGAACAAAATTCATTAGTCGCAGGTGTTTTTTAGTTGCTGGTTCGAATTTGTTTTCAGATTTTCTAAATTCAAAATGGTGGCTTCAAAATGAGACTCAGCGACTAACATTTTAAATTACGGAAATAAACAAAATGTAATACTGTCACAAAATTCTCAAGAAAACGTATCGCTTGTGATTTTGTTATAAATCACACTGTATCTTATGAAGAAAGTACGAAATTTCCAGAATGGCATTATAAGACTAGATCATGGAGATTTTTACAATTTTTCCTTTTATTTTTTATTTGCTTATTTTGTAGATTACATAATTATATAGAAAAAGAACAAAAATACGTTTCTTACATATTTTTTCAAAATTTCTCAGCGGCATTCAAAAGAGCGACCTCGAAACGATCAAATTCAAACACACTCGATTTTTTCACATTTTTTTCCATGTGAGAAATAAATGCCGAAATTGAGGTAAAATTACAGTACATTTGAATATTAAATAAGCACTTTTTTCTATGCTATTCAAATAAAACCCTCAAAAATTGATAATGGTCATTTACATCATGCATTTTTCACTTAATTTAAGAATAGAATCGTTTCCACTTTTCAATTTTTAGATAACCTGTCCAACAATTAAAAAAATTATTATATGGTATATTTAATTCTGAATTTTTTAAGAAAAATGCTGCAAAGTACAACTTTTTACGTTGTCAATTATACTGTAATCCGCATTTTAATCTTTTCTACGATTATTTCACAGTTGAACAAACCCTTTCTTTCTCTCCGCATATTGCTTGTTCTACTACCATTTTGGGTCACCCAACACTCCTACCTCGTAGAGACCGTAAAACGCAGATATTATGTAAATTATAAAAACTCACGGCAGATCCTAATTAACCGATAAACAAGTAGGTTTATTATAATACCTTTCGCTCAAAGAATTATTAATTAAAGCGACGGCGATATTAAGCCATTTTTCTTTAACAGCCGAACCTCTCAACGGCGCATTTCAGCGGGAATCTAATTTCAATTTTCGCGTTAACATTCTGGCGTCTATTTGATAAATACCAAGGTCTCGAATGGAACCTGCGTGCCGCGCGTTCCACAAAAAGAAAAAAAAAAAGATGTAGGGATGCCGATAACGCAATCGTTCGAGGCGTCTTATCGTTATGACCGTCACGTCGGAATAAAACAGCTACGAGGGTGGTTTTCGAGAATTGCTCTCGGGGATCCCAGAGAATCTTGTCCTACATTCGACGCACGGTCCTTATTAATTCAGTGCAGCTCGTACACACCGAGTGTAGGGAAAGCGCAGTGATGTTTCGCGCAAAACCGCAAGCACACCAAAGTAGGGCTCTTTTCCGTCGTGCCAAGTGACAGGCATGAGCTTTTAGCGTGCCGCAATACCCCCGGAAATCAAGGGGAGAAAAAAAGCTCCGGAGTCTAGTCGTTAACGAAATGGACTCTTGTCCGACTCCCGGCTTACCGACGCTAATACGCAGGGGCGTGTGTTGTGCAACGGGGGAGCTTTTTTTTTTTATTT
Source organism: Trichopria drosophilae (assembly GCA_030407085.1). Classification (NCBI taxonomy): domain Eukaryota; kingdom Metazoa; phylum Arthropoda; class Insecta; order Hymenoptera; family Diapriidae; genus Trichopria; species Trichopria drosophilae. The sequence goes on along the minus strand of CM059583.1, from coordinate 186,569,694 downwards.
TATGCTCCCAAAAGGCAACTTGGCGCAATTCGCTGAACGCAAGGATATAGCAGAGTTGAATGAAATAAAAGAATAGGGCGTCTTTCAAACGAGGAGGCGCCTATGCGAGAAGCTAACGAACGCGCCGGCTCGTATACACGTATTTACGCGAAATTAGAATTGCCTTGATAAATGGGGTAGACGTGGAAGCGACTGTTTATTTTTCGTTGAGCGCACAAACGAAAATTTTCAAGCATCGTTTTTATCGCGCGCATGAATAATTTTATTTTTAACCAAACAACGCATAACCCTGCTTTACCAGGTTCGTTTTTTCTAATTATTTTTTCTCTCGAAATTAATTCTAACACGCGCATAATGAATTTCTGACTCGTTTGTGGATTTTTTTCTTTCAATCTTCTTGTCTTCCTCGAGGTCGGTGTATTTCAACTGTGAAATCGGGTTTCAATTTCTTCATTAACCCTTTCAGTCACGAATTTTTCCAGCCACGGAATTTTTTTGAAATTTTGTATACTTGAGTTTTTGAGGTCGCTGATTATTAATCCGGTGTCAGATCTTCAAAATTCAAAATGGCGGATCCAATATGGCCGACCAAAAATTTGAAAGATAATGAATTTAGCTAATATTTGGTATATAGGGGTTTTGTATTCTTTTTTCGTTTTTTTTTTTTTTTATATTTGGGTTCGTAATCAGCGACATAAAAACCGTTATATACCAAATATTAGACAAAATCATAATTTTTTAAAATTTTTGTAGGCCATATTAGATCCGCCATTTTGAATTTTGAAAATCTGACACCGGATTTGTAGTCGGCAACATCAAAAACTCCGGCATACCGAATTTAAAATAATAATAGCGATAAGTTCTTCCTGACATGAATTTCTTTTGAAAATTATGCCTTTTTTGGTACTAATTTGTTAATAAAAATAATTATTTAAAATAATTTTGTAATATTATTGTTTGTTAACAGTTATTGGACTCTTAGGAAAGCCAGGAACAAAAAAATTGCATTGAAATCGAGAACTATCTGTTCAAAAACCTTAAAAAAACGAGAGCATCTAGGTGGGACACTGGTGTCCGCCTGTGACTGAAAGGGTTAAAATATTGTTTAGATTTTTGAAAATTGTTGATTTTAGATGAAAATTATTCACATAGCGTGGATATTGTTGCATATTTACTACACGGAGAGAAAAGTTAAGTGTTTTCGACTAGGCACTCCGGTAATTTTTGCCGGAATATTTCCGGCAGTTTACAAAACTGTAGAAAATACAGGAGTCGACTGTAAAGGATACCGCGTGGTCTAAAGCAAAATTCGGTTTATATAAATACAGTAAAATCTATAAGATGTTTCAGCAGAATCCACGAAACTTCAAAGAAAAAATTAGTGAATACTTTTTAAAACTTCCCTTTAGTATATTATAATTGTAGGTGATGTGTATTATATATTGCTAAGAAAATAATTTTACAGTATAGAAATAATTGAAACTAAAATACCAGTGACAATCGTGGGAAATTTGTATGTGACTGTAAAGTTAGATCAATAATGTAATCACATACGTGTTAGAAAATTCAAAATTATCGGAATGAAATTTTAATTTTCACTAAGTTAAAACATATTGACCTAACCTATACGTAATACTTACCCGAGCACAGAAAAGCCGTATAGCTAAGAAAACGTTGAAAATTGTTTATGTTGAACGTAAAACTTGATAATATGAAATATACATTGGTATTTATGTACAAGTTTGCTATACCTGTAAGTTAGTTCATTTTATCCTAAATTGTATACATAGTAATAATACACAACATACCAAAGATTAATATTGTAGTTTAAGTTTAGCAATTTTTCGCAAAGATTCAAGCAAAAATATAATAATTTGTAACTTGAAATTACAAGATATCAAGTAAGGAGAAATAGGAGAGGTCTGTGCATTGAATTTATACATATTTATTTATTTATTTGTTTATTACAAACTCTATTTATAACCCATATCTCACTGCAATATGCCGTGATCCATTATAATTTACTAACATACCGGGATGAATATCCAGAATTTCGTTGGCATTTTTCAAAATCGTTATGCCGCATTTTTGTACACAATACACAAAAGAATGCTCATCAAAGAAAAGTAAAAATATTTTTGTCACACCAGCATAAAAAGTCCATCTTTCCGCCGGAAAATAGGGCGGAAAGTGCCCGATTGCCGTCCGGTCTGATGTAGATGGTTGTCGTCGGGCGGGAAAATGTTTTTTTTCCTCTCCCTTACAATTTGTTGATGGTCTTTCATCGAAAAAGAATCTTTCACGCTATGAAGATCATTGTATGTGCTTGACAGCCCTGGACCACTTTACACGCCCTAAATGTGAATTTGACTTTTCTTGTACGGGTGTGACAAAAAATAGCGTCCGTAACGCGGGCGGAAAAAGCTTGCAAGCAGCGCTCTTTCCCTTCTGCTCGGCCCATTCGTCTCCCTCGCTGCAATGCCTCTATTTCCGCCCTAGATACGTAATATACTATTATTCACTCTTTATAAAGATATCGAGAACTTTTCCAAACGTAAGGTGATCATTGTTACCCATTTGAATAATAAAAACCATATCTTTTGCATACGTATTTTCGATATTTTGAACGCGATTAGTCGAAGTAACATTAATATTTTCTGGACAATTTCGAAAATATAATTTTTTACGCTGTTGATCGGTTTCTGAAAAGAACTGAAACTGTAAATTATTACACTTAATTTCATTATTTAATTTTAAAAATGCTATTCGCAGTTGACTTGCTATTGTTATTGTTTTTATAATATTCATTTTATTACAACTGTTGACTCTCGTTAACTTTAATTGTCGATGTTTCGAATCGAACCTCATTTTCTTTTTGTGCTCGGGTAAGTATTACATAAAGGTATGTTTTAACTTTGTGGAAATTAAAATTTTATTCGGATCATTTGGAATTTCTTAACATGTATGTAAGATTACATTATTGATCTAATTATTACAGTCAAATATAAATTTCCCACGATTATCACTGGTATTTTAGTTTCAATTATTTCTGTTCTGTAAAACTACTTTCTTAGCAATATATAATACACATAACCTACAATTATAATATACTAAACGGAAGTTTTAAAAGTATTCGCGTATTCTTCTCTTTGAAGTTTTGTAGATTCTGCTGAAACATCCTATAGATTTTCTGTATTCATATAAACCGAATTTTGCTTTAGGCCCCGGTATCCTTTACATTCGACTCCTGTAATATCTACAGTTTTACAGACTGCCGGAGATACTTCGGCAAAAATTATTGGAGTGCCTAGTAGAAAACACTTAACTTTTCTCTCTGTGTACAGTAATTATTATTGTTACCGACAGATTCGATGTTTTAACAACTGCTGTTTTCCGGTTTTGTGGTTTTCCCTACGCCATTGCACATCCGAATGAGGGTACTCCTCAAAGGTACAGAAGGGTGCCTATAGGATTAACTTTGTACGAACCTTTCTCAAATTGCGACGATACTTATATTTGATTTAGATCAACGCGGGAAAGTTATGTTGGCAGTAGGTTTCGATTTATCGATGGGGTCGATAGTCAATTTTTAATTGTTGTAACAGCTGGATTTGATCGGATTTCGGAGGTAGTTTGCGGCTCGAGAGCTTTTTGTGCTTTCATAAGTCTCGATACATTGTCTTATTTTTATTTATTAACAATTCCATCCTTCCGCGAATAATTACCGTGTTAATAATTCTTTACTATAATATAGACTATTTAATAGTTAAGAAATGGTAGTTTTGAATGTAGTAATGAATCAAACAATTTGTTAAAATTAAAAAGTTACTTACAAGAAAAATATTTTATACATATTTCTTTGTTTCGTTCGACATAACGTTTTAAGGGATAAAACTAGGGGTTGAAATATTGAATTTTATTCTTAACTGACGTATTTCCTATTCCCGCACTACCAACTAGTGCTGGCATGCGATTTATTTGTAACATCACAGGTTTATGTAATTTGATGGATATACATGTATATGTAACTAATTATTTGAAGCGTTGATGATGAATGTCACCACGAAAATGGTCGGCATGGTAATTTGTAAGGTCAAAACTAAGAAATAAGACATGGCTTTGACTTATTTTTTATCACTGGAAAGGAATGGCTCTACAACAAAGAAAGATTGTTTTTTTAGTTTTGACCTAGAAAATGACCGTACCGAACATTTACGTGGTCACATTCATGATCAGCGTTTCAAATGACATAAATATATAGAGTTACAGAGAAATCGCCCGTTTAATAAAAAATTCAACATTTCAACCCCTATTTTCATCCCTTAAAACGTCATGTCTGCCGAAACAAAATATTACGTATAAAATATTTTTCGATTCTCCATAAAACGCGCATAAGAAAATGTCGTAGAAAGCTAAAACAAGCCGTAAAATTTTCAGGAGGTGTTGATCACGTAGTAAAAACTGCGTAGTGACAATATAACGTTTTGGCCGTTTTGGACAAAATTACCAGGAACATTTTTCAACGTTATTTAGAAGAAATTTTGTAAAGTGCAAAATTTGTTCAAAATTACACGAAATAACATTTGAACTGGGTTTTATATCATAGTCATGACCAGAATTTCGAGTTGGTCACAAAGTAAAACCGGTCAAAGTGTAATGGTTTGACCACCCCGATTGACTGTGTGGTTTGACCAAGTATTCAAAACTACCTGAACATTTTTAATACAAAAATATCTTCAATTAACTCAGCATTGACTGTTGCCAATACAAATTTATTTTTTAAATATTTACTTAATATCAAGGCGGAGGAAGAAATTATTTAATTCGGTGAAGTAAATATCTATTTCTTTCAAGTAAATATTTAATGAAACTAAAAATGCATTTCTTAAACAAACAATTTATGTTCGTGAAAGAATTAAATTTTTATATTTTTCAAGTAAACGGTAAATAAATATTTTGCTGAGTCTATTTAAAGAAACCATTTACTTGAATCAAGTAATAAATCTTATTAAAATCACTAAATTTTGTTTTCAGTGCACTTCATTCTAATTAAAATAATCGGAAATTGCATTGTTGATGTTAGAGGGTTAGTGTGAATTATAAAATATGCATTGTGCAACAAAAAGCAAAATGAAGAAATGTGATATGAATATAATTTTAGAAAATCAGTGAAACCGAAAAAATAAGCTATTTAATTCGTCACTAATTTCTCCTTTATATAATCAACGCAATAATGTCTTACAATAGCTTCTCTTCTTATTTTAGTGCCATGGAAGCGGGAATACCACAAGACAGCCCGAATCTCGTTCTGCTCTTTTTTCTGGCGCAACTTTTTCTCCGAGAACTTTACAAAAGCAAGAATCTCGTTCGTATTGTGCCGATGGACATGTCGGGCTACTTCGGTAAGTACAACTGAACAACGACTAACAAGCAGAAATTTCAAGCAGGCGATCTGGTAGAAAGCGGCACTCAATTTTTTTATTTTCGAAGCACACTCAATTAAACTGAGTAAATAAAGAAATAAACCATTTTCGACTTTGATCTATTTGAAGCTAGCATCAAAGCATTATTTCAATCGTTCAGATCTTTGTACTTACTACATTGTAATCACAACTTTTTGAATTTCATAATTTGATAAACATATTCAAATTAAATCATAATTTAAAGTAGAAAATTATGAAACTGATAATTGAACAATATTTGGTAAGAGAGAGGATTTATGCCCGATATTCTGTTAGTATGTAATACAGAAAGATTATGTATTTAATAAGTATATCCGTATCATACAAAGAGAAGAAGTGAATATTTTTAAAAACGTAATAAACAACTTATTTAACAAATTAAAGTTATAAAGTAGAAAACCAAACAATTTAAACAAAAATAAAGGAAAGTTTTTTTTTCATAGTATCTTTATATTATTAATAAGTAATTTCTCTAATATTTGACACCTTTTATAAATGTCAAATAATGCAAAAGCATTTCAACAACAAAAAATTAAAATCACAATGCATACCACATATTATTCCATTTACTACTCTCAGTTTTGTTATTTCAATTTAAGATATGAAGACACGTGTTGATTTGTTTCTTATGGATTCTGTAAAAATAAGCAACAAAATATAACCGAACAAACTTTTTGTCATTGCCAACGACATATAAAGAGTAAAAATGAATAAAATAATAAAAAATAAAAAGTAAAAAGACAAAACGTAGAAAAAAAAATAAAAAGATGACAAAATTTCGTTCTTATATCATTTATTTTATGTCACTAATTTATAATGTGTAAATTAGCAAATTTCTAAATTATTGTAATTAATTACTCAGGATGCGGTCTCGTAATTTAGCTTAATTATTATGTTCTTAAAAAATTGTTTAAATGAACGTGAAATCAGTGGATAATGATAAAATCAGGTTTCTTTGATCAACTGTAGGTTTCAAACTATTCCTCATACATTCTATGTTGTCAACAATAAATTTACCGCAGTAAGTGCTAAGATACAAAACTCGACGAATTCTAAATTACCAGTGTTATAATATGTTGTATGAGCTAATCAGTAAATAAAGCAATTCCATAAATATTATTAAAATTGGACTAAACATCTTAATCATAATTCGAACCCAGAGTAAATGGAACTGGTAAGGTAGATTTCTCGAACCTCATGTTTTCTGCTGTCTTATTTTTGTTAATAAAAGTCATAATCTCTTACACATAAATTTGCCAAAAAAATTACTAAATCATACGAAATTTCACTAGATAGATAGATATATTTATTTCTCTTGAAAAGGGAACAATGTCCCATCGAGAAAAAGTTTCATAAAACTGATACACAATTTAAAATTACAGAGTAAAATATAATACGCAAAACTTACAATTCTTATAAAAACCGGTACATAAGGAAAAAAACAAAAAAGTCGGTACATATGCTGGATAAATTATAAAAGTTGACGAGCTGCTGAGGTACAAAGCAAACACTCATAAACTCCTTCATAGTCCCTTCAAAAAATTACGACGAACGATACAGGCTTTTATAAATCTAAATAAGCACATGGCGGAGTGCACGTCATTGCCGCAGATTAGTTCCATTAACGCATTTTCCGGAGAATGTGTTGTTGGGAAAAAATCCTCACACAAGCAATACGATACTGGGCATTGACAAAAAATGTGTATGATATCTTCGACAAATCCTAAGTTGCATAAAGTGCAAACAGACGTCGGGTCGTAGTTGTAGCGACAACCGGAGATTGATAATAATGAGCGCGTATAATTTATGCAACGAAATTTCACTAACAAAGAAATTATATACGAACCACATTTATTTATGACTTCTATTAATTTGTACATTAATAGCTTCCTGGTAGAATGTTGTTGTAATTATTATTACAACAACAATAACATAATATATACACTCGAAAAAAATCCTGCAAATATAATACCAGATCGGCCAGAATTAGGTCATACAGCGGTAAACATTACGTAAATGTTACCAATGTTCAAGTTTCGGTCTACTCGTCCAAATGGAATTCTGACTTATTAATTCGAAATTTATGTTTTTTGTCAATACCATTTAAATCAAGTTAGCATCGTAATTGGGACCTTTTGGGAAGTTGTACTGAATTAATTTCGATCCACTTTGCTGCTTGCGTAATTTTAAGTAAATGCATTTCATTGCACCACATTTTTTCCTGTTTACATCGAGTGTAATCAATACCTATGCTGAAAAAATATCTCAAAATTAGCATCGTGCAAGGCATAATGTAAGCTTTAAACTACGCTGATTTTCATAAATTTGAACAATCTTTAGGCCTAAGGGAAGCACATGTATATTTTAACCCCTCGAAATTTTACTAATTGAAATTGTTTATATTTATCTTCTTACTTTCTCTTTTGATTCTTAGAAAAAAAATCGAAAAATTCGCTGGAAATAAAATATATACTGTAAAAGTTATTTTCAAGGACTTATAAACGATTGTTCGAAATATTATAATCATATAAAAAAAATTCCTTTAAAAAAATATTAATTATTGTAAGAGAAGATAGACTATTAAGATTAAAAATAAGAAATGTAAATTTACTGAAGCCTCAAATGTATTGAAAAACCTATTTTTTTTATATTGTTACGGACAGAATCGATGTTTTATCGACTGCGGTACCCGGCGTAGGTTTTTTCCCACAGAGGTGGTTTTCCCTACGCCATTGCACACCCGAATGGGGGTACCTCTCAAAATGAAGCTGGCCTGTTAGGTAAATTATGTAAAAGGCCCTTCAAAATGTTGACGATCTCGATATAATTATTTGTATTTCGAACATTATAATGTCGATATGTAATATAATGATCTAGTCCATTTAAACGCTCGATAAATTGAAAAGTCGAACTAAGATGTGAAAAAGTGACGATCGGTGTTTTTCAGTATGATTTCGGACGTCGACACTGTCGACAGTTTAGGAAGCGCGTCGCGATCGAGTCGCACCGCGCGATCGGAATAAATTTAAACCATTAATTGTCGACCGATCAAATCGAGACTTTTATTTAAAGCCCTTCCACCAGTCGTTTACATATATATAAAAATGAATTTATTTCAACAATCAAGAACATAATGCTTTTCTATTCATTTGCGGCTTCAGTAGATATAAATTCCTTCATTTGAACCTTAAAAATGTATCTTCTCTTACACTTTTCAATATTTATACATGGGAAATTCTTTTATATGAACAATCTCTTACAAGTGTTTGAAAATATCTTTAATAGTATCAGAAAAAAATGTCGTTTCCAATATCAGAAAAATAGTTATATTTTAGACTGAAATTTAGTCACACATGTTGCTGAAATTGATGTAATGAATGAATGCAACAGTTTTAAGATTTATTTGTTTCGACGCTGTCAAACCAAGTAAAATGATGACAGCTTAAATTCATTGGATAATTCTGTTCTGTTCTTGTCCTATTTTCATCACATTTTACTTTTAGTCGACATCACACACCTGTTCATTTGATTTGTTAATTATATTTGAAACATTTAAATAAATGTACATTCAAAATGTTGTCTCATATTTTCTAGTGTATTCTTTCCTTTCTTTCAATTACTATTAATCATATTTTTTTAAATGCTTGATCACTTATTTACTGAATAAAATATGGATCTATTTATTAAAAAAAAAATTGAATAACTTTTTAAATCTTATTCTGTTTTTATAACGATCGATAAGAGACAATTTTTTTCGAAAAAACTGGACATTTCTTGATTCTCGTCAGGTTTATAAGTGATTCACCCTATTTTTGGCTACAATCATCGTTCTCATTCATTTTTACTTTAAAAGTGATCATGACAAGATTTCTTATAGAACCGAAATCCGAAATGATCGAAATGATCGAAAAAAGATCAGTTTTTAATGTTCGCGTATCGACAACAACATTCTCCACGTATTTAAATCTGATTAAAATTGATCAACTTTTGATCTCAATCAGGTCAAAATTTGATTCTCATTCCTTTAAAGCGAGCATAAACAGATCTTTTTTCCACCATAAAATGATCAAAAAAAGATCAGTTTTTAATGTTCGCGTATCGACAACAACCTTCTCTACGTATTTAAATCTGATCAAAAATTCATCAACTTTTGATCTCAATCAGGTCAACATTTGATTCTCACTCATTTAAAGCAAGCATAAACAGATCTTTTTTCGACCATAAAATGATCAAAAAAAGATCAGTTTTTAATGTTCGCGTATCGACAACAACATTCTCCACGTATTTAAATCTGATCAAAAATTGATCATTTTTTTATCTTTACAGACAAAAATTTGGATCAGTTTTTAATCTATCGATATTATAATTCCAATATTTTTTTGGTTGTAAACTCGTCTAACTTTGGTCCTGAAATATCTCAAAACTAGGATCGAAGTTAGATCACTTAAGGATCTGACCGATTTTGATCAAAATCTGATCAAATTTTGATCAACTTTTTTTCTCTCGGGATGTTTGGGTTAAAATTTAAGACAATATTTTTACTAGATGAAATTGATCGATTATCTTTATGTATCAATACTTCTATAAAAATGAAGTTGACTTGCTTTTTTAGCATTTGAGGGTAAGTACGTTACAAGTAAAAGGTACACTAACACTAAAAGAATGTGTAATGTAACAAAAAGTAGTAGCAAGATGGATTTAAAATGATTTAGTCGGTTAGTACTTCAAATATTCAGCAAATTTAACACATTTTACGTGAATCGCTTTAACGATATTGAATCTGTATCGTGATTCAGTAGAAAGAGCTAAAATTGAGTTAAAATTACTAAATATTTATGCATTAACCTTACATTTAGTGAATATTACATTTTTTTAGTGAATGAATCTTTTTTTAAAAATAGTTTTTTCGTTCTTTTGCCATTTTTTCTTGTCTAAAATCTGCCCAATTCGCGTTATTTATGTCTGAAGTTAATGAAAATACAATAAGTAAATTTAAAAGATTTTTTGTTAAAACAAAATGGCGAACGCAGACAATTTTTTCCTTGAAAACTGTCAAATTTAGCGAAAATTTTCATAAACAATATCTTGGAATTGGCCAAAGAAAACCCCCGCAAATTTGTTTAGAGTTTTTTTCATACGATTTTTGTTTTTTGAAAAATTCAGGCAATCGAAATTTAGTAATCCTGACTGTTAGTCAATATTACATTTTTTCCAACTATTATTAAATTCCGTCACTTTCTCATAACTAATTTAACAATCAAATTATCAAATTCGCAGATTAAATTCATTTTAAAAAACACTGAATTAGTAATAATAGCTTATATAAATAGCTACATTAGATGGTTATGTAATGCTAAAATCATCATATTTAAATGAGCTCTAGACATCTGTAATAATAATTCAAGATCGTATTTTCATTTATGAAAATAGGAAAGTTGTCGATCGTGAAGTGGTCATCTTTTTCCGAAACATTGTCGTGATTTTTACTTCACCAGTACTGCGAAAAATATACTTCCAAAATTGGAATTACATGAAAAATACTAGTTTAAAAAATAAAAGTATGTCATTAATTTAATTAATTATAATTTTTCCTAATTTTATTCTTTTTTTTATTAATTAACGGGCGGAATCGCCCTTTTTACTGAATTGTTTTTGCTGAATTATAAATCGTAACTAATTAAAACAATTTTTAATAACTTAATAATAATAAACCAGTTGGTAATTTTAGATTGATAGTTTACTAATGAACTAGCAGCATCTTACTAGATAAGGAATTGATAGTAAGCCATTTTTATTTTTTAAATAATTTTGCTACAAATATATAACCACACAATTTTAAAATTTGTATTTTGCACGTCTTTTATCATTAAGTAAAGGATCTAAAGTTCGTTAATTTCTTGACAAAATTTCACGCCAACAAGTTCTTGTATTTAAATTAATATGAATTTTAAATCCCCTTTCTCTTCCTTTCTCCGAGCGATGATTAACATAAATGAAATATTGGCAGTGATAGATGCTTTCAAGAAAAAATTTGTACGAGATAAGCTTTATTGCTTTTTAATACATCGGGATTTTTTATAAACGAAAGCATACAGAAACGCATATACATGACAAATAATTTGTTTTACATTTTTGTTTTCCTTAGGGAATAAAATCTACAGACAGTCGTCAGAATAAGATGGGGTGATTTTTTCAACCCCAATGCTAAATATATTCACTACTTCGCGTCGACCAGTCGTCCAAATAATAACGAAAACAGGCACGAGACTACTAAAACTGAAAGGCATTTAACGAAATACAAAAAGTAGGGGATACCCCTCAATTTTCATTTACCGAAAGTAGAATATTGTTATAATAACATTAAAATAATATTTAGTTTATGATTATTTATCTATGAATATTAAAATCAGTATTTAGATTTTGGAACGGTTGTATTTAATTTATATTCTAGAAAATAAGATGGCAAGTACATAAATATCATAAAATGAAATATTCTAAAATTACAATACAATATTGTGAAAGTATTCTTTAAATTTGAACTAATTAAAAACTGCTATAATGTAAACGAAAAGTTGATTACTCATTCGATTCTTAATAAATGTTGCGTACCAAATTTTGTATTTTATTATTAATTTACTAGAATCAACACTTAGATTAGCATAATTTTAATTTTACTACATGTTAGAAAAAAATGGACTAATTCATTTTATATTAGTATTGTTTTTACTAATCAAGGAGATTTAGATACTACATCTAAAATATGTACTTTGTACCAAAACTATTTGTAGCCAGATAAAACAAATATTTCTTATAATTAAGTTCACTTGATGATATGTTGACCTTTAATAAAGTTTTCACTTTTACTGAAGGTCCAAATGCAAAACTAACTTTGCATATTTAAATAAATGTTTATTTGCATAAAGAAAAGAAGTTCCTAGACTAGATTTATTACAAAGATGAAACATCGGTCAATATAAATTATATAAATATTTAATTAACCGTTTGATGGTTAGTGACACGTATATGCACCACCTTTTTTTGTCCAGTTTATTTTTTAATATTTCGGATAAATTTTTTAAATTTTGCACAGTATAGGAGAGAACGGAATAATTCCTAGACAATATTGACTGAACAGAAGTAGAAAACGTAAATTAAACAATCTTTATAATATGGATTTAAATAGAGCATTATATTGATTAACATTTGGCGACAATTATTCAATTATTTTTATATATTTGGGGTTTGAATTATGACTTAAGTTAAAGTCACCGATTTTTCAAATTCTGTCAAACTGTAGGTAATTCCAACCTACTTTTATTTTCAACAAAATTACGCATTAAAACGCTACGTATATGGTTAATTTATATTTCTTAAGTGTAAATAAATAAACCGATATTTTGCTGCAACTATGACTTGTGTGTTTATAATACTACGTACAAAAATTACATGCAGACTCTATATTATTCATAAAAAAATAAACGGTTCTGGATGAAAAACCGACAAATCAGCAAGCCGATAGGTAAAAAAACCGACAGTTATAAAGCCGATTGTCGACGTTCAAAAAAGCCGCCACATTAAAAAAAGACAAATCGATAAGCGGACAGTCATTTTCTCAACTGTCGTTTTTTTTACTATCGGCCTTTCGATCCTCTGTTTTTTGACCTACCGGCTTTTTAATTTGTCACTTTTTCGACCCGCACCCACTTGCAATACTACGATAAAAAATAAATGTAGCAAATTCAATTTTTATGGCTTGGAGAGAGAAAATATTACTGATCGGAATTACACTGTACGTTCTGTATTTGAAAAACTATGTATACTTAAAAACACGTTCTGAATCCTACAAAAACCAAGTTGATATCATTAAATATAAGGTTGTAGTTTTTCAAATTACTCTTTTTATAACTAATATGTTTTTCACGGATTTCTAATATAGTAATTTCTAAATTAGAACATTAAGAAACAATAACAGCACTGCCACGCGGTTCATAGTAAAGAAATTAAACTACCTCCTATAAAAATATTTGTTTTCCATAAAAATTCAATAATATCAATATAATCATATTGGTGTAATTCTCCCCTATATTTATACTTTCTAGAAACTTGGGGATCTACCAGAAAAAAATCTAGAAAATTATTTAAAACTGTTGGTAAATTTCCAATCAATTACGCATTCTGATACTTTATTTTAATTTATTTTTGATAGAGTTTACAAAGAGAATACATTCAAATAAAGTATTAGAGTGCATAATTGATTGGAAATTTCCCAAGGAATCCAATTTTGGGTTCAGATTTCTTCTCCAAAGTTGCGCATGCGCGAAAACTAGGGACAAATCATTGAAAAAATTGAATTTTCAGGCTATTGTTAAAAAATACAACAAAAAACTAAAAAAAAACCCAGATCACTCATACGTATAATCATTTCAAAGTATGTACAGTACCGGCCTAAAGTTCGTGAACGCACTTTATTTTCAAACTTGTCAAATACTGCGTTGTATCTCTAAACCCATTGACGATATTAAAAAAACTCAAAGGATATCTTTTAAAGAATATGGATAAAACTTTCAATTGGTGCTTTCACGTTTACTTTAGACATTATTATTTCTTAGCTGTCAAGTTTGCAAAATGTTGAACTTTGCAACTTTTTACTTCCGACTTTTAACGCTGATAAAAAATGTAACAAAATTTTATAGCAATTGCCAATTTTTTCATGAATACTATAATTTAAGACCTTTAAAATGGATTTTGTAAAAAGTCGCTACGATTTTTCGTTTCAGATTTATGATTTTTTGAAAATTTTAAATTTTACTCTTGAGTCGGAATTCTTCGAAAAAAGGCCAAAAGTTCGTGAACATGGAATTTATTAATGTTTCGGGAATCGCAATGCTACGTTTCTTCTCAATATAATGCAAAATATTAAAATTTATAAAAAAAACACACTTATTAAATGTTAACTGCAAGTCCAAAGTGAAAATATATAAATGATAATATCTAAAGTAAAAGTGAAAGCACCAATTAAAAGCTTTAGGGTTTCGAGATACGTTATTAATTAACGCAGTATTTGTATGAAAATTCAGAGCGTTCACTAATTTTTGGCCGGCACTATACTTTTAACCTGGAAATTTGATCCAAATCGAAATAGGTATTTTTGAGTTACGAATTTTTAATGAAAAGTCGTTTTTTCAATCAATTGTTCACGCGTTAAAATTTAACGAAAAAACGTAAATGGTATTCCTTGGCAATTTTCTAATCGATTTGGACTATTTAAATATTTTTGACTAAAAATCACGGTTTTTAGAGGAAATTTAGTTTTTAAAATTTGATTTTAAAATATGTCAAAGGTTACTAAATTAAAGTTTGTGAGACTTCTAGAAGAGATAAGGACTTAAAATTTTACCTGGACATATATTTTTCAAAGTAGAAAACACCATTAAAATTTCAAATAAATCGAAGAACTTCAACTGCTAAAGTGTTACATTTTGATATAGAATGTCCCTATTGTATTTCACAAAATTAGCTAATGAATTATGCAGCAGTATAATACAGCAGTTGATCAGAAATACATGCTTCATTTACAATTTTGTAAGTTGCATAACGATTTCTGATATTAGGAATACATTCTTCTTTACCTACTAAATCCCACTGTTTGTATTACATTCCTGATTAGCCAATAAAACAGTTATAAAATAACTCCCACCATTACCTAGAGGGTTAATATCTCTCAATATCATCTCTCAAATTCATACCCCATACATGCCCCATACGCCTTATAAGGTTCCATTATAATTTCACTTTATTAAAAGAACATATTATAAAAAAAAATAATAAAAATAATAATAAAAAATAATAATAATAATTTTGAATTTGAATAGAATTGAATTGTTTAAAACATATACAAAATTGAATATGGGGAAAAAGAAAAATTAAAAGAAAGTCTGAATAAACGACATTCGAAAAAAAAATCCAGGAAAATCGGTTTAGCAGAATAACGGCCTCGAATTTTTTTCATTCATTGTTTCGATGGCTGATCCATGTACGAATATTTCATTTTTACTACAAAATGTCACATTCACACTAAGAACGATAAAATATGACTGTATATGTTACGGCACTGCAAACAGTGTCGCTGAGAGCGTCACTCGATTATAACGTTTGATAGAATATATTGGATTGTACGCAAAAAAATGAAGTATGGCCGTCCTGCACATGACAATAACGAGGAATTTGCATCTTGGATCAGCCATGAAGATTTGTTTACCTCACAGAGAAATGAAAATGAAATTTCAAGAGAAAATGTCGGTAAAAATGTTACTGGGTCAGCTGCTTAGTAGGAAAAAGTAAGTGCAACGAGGTGATTTATCATGTAAATATAAAATAAATTCCTGTGCTTTTCTTATCTACTGTTATCTCGAACTCACGGTTTGAGTAGTAAATTTTAATAATGTAGTAGAGTTTATACGGATCAAAAATTAATAAAATATATAAGGATTTTTTTTAATAAACTTTAATTATTTTTATAAGAAAATCTCAGAATTTTGGATAAAAATTGTTTCTATATACTAATGTATAATAATTAATACAATTTTGAATATGTTACAGACTAAATTATAAGAAAATAAGATAAAAATAAATTTAATTAATTCGAATAATAAATGTTTTGCTTATTTAATTGTATATATTCAAAAAATCATAGTTTTTTGAAAACCTTTCATAAAGCCCAATCGAAATATATTAGACAAGCAAAGTTGATTTCTTGTCATTGAAATAAAGTGCATAAGCAAATACGACCATATTTTCCTGTCACTGTGACGTATGTCCCGCATTTCCAAATATATGATGAACTCTGATTGAGAAATATCTCAACAACGGTGTCCATCTGACGCATGTTTCTCGTTCGGAATTCTCCTGAATGATAAATGACAATTTTGTAATCTCGCATCTGCACCCTCAGTGGCTTAGAATACAAGATGGGTAGCGCAAAATCAATACCTTTATGGTTCTTTCAGAGCTTCGGTCTAATCATAACAAATCTTACGATATGGAAAGACCTCTCGATGGAGATTTTGAGAAGGGTGACAGGTAACCAGAAAGCATTAAATGTATACCTATTTTTATCACAGATTATCAAACATTATCACTTTGATATTAATTTAAATAACATGGCATTTCATTATTTGATCAGAGTATCTTTAGAAATGTCAGTTTAATGAAATATTTCTCATTTAAAAAGAGTTTGATGGGTCTATGTTGCTACGCATATATTAATCAAGAGATTATTTATCATTATTGACATTATGTAAACGTGAGTTCCCAATGACTCTGATAAATATGTCAAATGAATCTGTGCTGCATATCAACGTAACTGACATAATTTCCATGTTGAATTGTATCGCATTATTTAACTGAATTACAATTTTAAATTGAAGATAACTTTGGTGTTTTGGAAGTTAATTATTTTGATACACCGTTATTAGACATTAAATTTAGTAATAATGTAAATCTCACAATCATGAAACAGGCGTTATGAGAGAGTTGTGTATTAACATTAAAAATAAATTGTGAAAAAGATGCACATTACATATTTTTATTGTATATTATAGAGTTATGATTTTTTAAACAATACTTACATTTATAACATCAATTTGCAGTTAAACTACTCGTCCCTATTATGAAAAACCAACATGACAGTAGGTCCCTACTGTTTCATGTATAATGTCGAATTTATGAAGCACATATAATCTCTAAATTTCTTGGAGTGAGAATTCACTCTTTGGTTAGTGAAATCCGAGCAACTCTCGCGAAAGATCTTATAGATTTTTTATTGCTGAAAATCAATTAGTAGTCCAAGTTGCAGATTTTTTTACAGACCCTAACCTTACATTGCCAAAAAGTATATTTTTCAATATTTTTCGGATCAGATATCTTAAAATACTGACGTGATGGGACAAATCGAATAATGGATTCGTTTTCAGCTCTACTATTTCTGATTAAAGTGATCTCGAAACAAATTTTTTTTTGTGGTCCTGTGCAATTGCTTCTGCATGGTACTTTTGAATAAATTGGCACTCCTTATGGTTTTAGTTTATACGAAAATCTTGGTTTTTTATTTCCAGCAAATGATTAATGAAAAACAAAAGTAGTTATGGCAACTACTTTAAATTATAAGATCCGGAACAGCCAAAACTTTTCATGGCGGTACTACTGAAATGGTTTACCATTTCAGATTAGCGCAGTATTGAACAACTACATACCACGGTGTTGATTTGTATTGTAATTAGAAGTATTCATTGTTTCCGGACTATCATCAAATACATAAGATAAACATAGACATTAATTGTTAAAATTATTCAAATCAGTCAAAGTACAAAATTTTCTCAAATACAGGTCAGAAACGCAGAAAAATGTAGAAAACAAACCCATGTCCTACTTGAAAAACTAATATACCGGTATTAGAAAATATTTGTTCCTCAGATGATCTTAAATATTTTTGAAAACTACTCGAATGAACTCATTGAAAGATTGGAAATTGTTTTTTAACAGTTCTAGTCAAAATTTTCAAGATTAAATTTCGTGTTTCAATAATATTTTGAATATGTATTTGAGAGATTGTAAAAACATTTAAAAATACTATGATTTCACGATTAGAGAAGTGTAAATAACATAAAAAGATAGGACATGTTTAGCATTTATTTAGGTATAATTACTATAATAACTTGTATTATGACAGTCAATTGACTATTTTAAATACCATTAATTTTAATACGTAATAAATAAAATGCAAAATTTAATTTTTAAGTTTTCTTTATTTTATCATATGTTAAATAAGTATATAGATCAATATATTTAGATGGATATTACCGTTTAATATTCCCCAGAGACCTATGATGCATGTGGATTAGTGTCGAAATCATGACACTCGCCAATCGATTATCCTTATAATTGCTGACAACTACATGATCGATACACGAAAAGAAATATTATGGTACTTTATCGTAGGATAGTAAGCGAATACTAACGCTTGAAATATTAAATTTTTCTAAAGATTAATATTCTTTACACTAAATATGAAACTACGTTTGTTAAAATTTAATAGTTTAAATTATTACATTCGAAAACATTATTTTGAAGGTGGTTTGTTCTTTATGCGTTTCTAATCCGCTAGACATTTTTTACCAAAATTTACATTATTTATTGCGTCAGTTGATATGAAATCGCTATTTTTACTAACATTACAAATTCATTTTTTTTAAATTACACAAAATTTTCATATATGAGGAATTACACAAAATTGTAAATACTCGCATGAAAGTCGTAGAAATGTAGATTATTTCGATTTGTAATATTGTGTTACTGAAAGAAGACAATTATTATAATATCAGAAAATTTTTATGAAAGCGTGAGTAAAGATCATCATCAAGCGAAAGGAACGAAATACACTAAAATTACAGATTTTTTACACGTAATCACTAGACTTTTATTCACTTGGAGTCTTTTAAAAAGCTAACTTATCCGCATAATTTGAAATCAATTGTCATTGTTTTATATAGTATTTAGAAGAATATAAGTTGTTTAAGAAAGTACCTGTTTCAGAACAATAGTTACTGAAACCCTTAACTTTTAAGTAATTGTTTGTGTTGAGATGCTCTACTAATTAATAAAGCTTGTTATATTATTCTTGTGAATATTTTCAAAAACCTTATCCTGAAACCTTAGAATTATTAGGCCCTTTCATTTTTCCATAAGGAATTTTGTCCAGGGAATGTTTTCCAACATTTCTGTTATCGTATTCTTGATTTAGAAACAAAAATACTTCACTAAGTATGATTATCATATTCATTTTTTATAAAATATAGCTTTTTGAAGTTGGAAAAGGAAATTAGAACATTATCATAGCTTGTTTACTTAACTGTCACATATTGACACTTTAATGAATGTTACAATGTACACGATGTAAACAAGACATACTTGAAGTCTAATTTAATCATTTTTGGAGTAACTTTCAGTAATTTTTAATCAGAATTCAGGAACACTTCACAAAATTCATTAGAATTCTTCTGATATCTCGAACATTAGAAAATTTCATATAGTTTTGAAAATAAAATTGTCTTAAACTTTACAATAAAATCACTTGGCATTTAATTATCTAGAAATACTCACTAGATTACTAGTAATCTAAATTTCACTTCGAATTTAACCCTTTGAGCCATTTAATTCACCCAATGTACGAATGATTAAAAACTGTACATCATGTGTTATTTTTGAAGTCACTATAGCCGCATCTGTATCGGATTTTAAACATTCAAAATATCGGACCGTATATGGCAGATCAAAAATTTACAAATAATCACAAAAAACGATTCTGGGATTTTAGCTTCACTGAATAATTAAAATAAGACTTATACAAGAACCAAACGAGGTGATAACTTGATGAAGATTTATAACCCTTTTTTATCACTGAACTGATATTTTCAACTTTGCAAATCTGAAACCAGATTTGTCTTACGGATTCATTTTGAATTTTTTAGTGTTTTAGAAACAGAAAAATAAAAGTGCCTTAAACAACAGTCAACATTTAAAAAAAAACAAATAAACCTACTTTAAAACCATAAATGTATATATAAACCATAAATGCTAATGTAAAAAAAAAATAAAACAAGTAATAACAAAAGAAAATAGGAACATAAAAAGCAATAATTATGAGAAGGACTAAAATCCAAATCATGTTCGCATTATATTTTAAATTCAGGTTTATGAAGCCATTACGAAAGGCAGCTTTTCCACTTTCTTCCATTCAGGTACATTTAGAATAAAATGATGCAGATACGAACGCATGAAATGCTCATTACTGCGTCCATAAAACCAGAAATTAAATGCGACTCTGAGTTCCACGTAATCATATGGTTAAATAATGAACAAATAATGTTATGCTTGCCTTCTATTTTAAATTGTGTGAACCGCAAATGAAGGAATTTTTTTAATCTACTTTTTTAATTTAAAATGAAAAAGAAGTAGATATTAACTGTAATCTTAACTTGTCTTATTGTCATTTTTAGGTTAGTTTTGTTAAATAGGAGTAGAATCAATTTTTGGTTTTCATTTCAATCACGTTCCATCTGTTATATGATTATTCTCTTTTTGATTTCAGAGAGCAAAGCTGGTCCATCGAACATTAGTAACGTGATTACCCAAATTCTTCTGTGTAAACAAATCACATTAGACTTCAACGAGGAAGAGTTGTGCAGTATACAAAAAGACTCTGAAGAAATTAGCGCCCTTATATCGGAATTGCAAGAATTCATGCCGCAATCCGAGGTGGATATAGGTTCGTATAGCTTAATGAGATTTTTAAAAAAACGTTTTCCCAGCTTTTTATCCCACAATGTACGATACGGAATTTCGGCGTAAGCCCGTAAATACCCAAAGTAAATATGTGCAAACGTTTTATTGCCGCGAAAACAATGAAAGAAATAAAAAATTGTAATTGCACAAAGTTGTTTCACAAATTTAAACGGGTCTATTAAATTATACAGAGCCTGTGATTGCCAAATTTTGACGTAAAGATCTAAATATTCTTGAAAACTTGAAAATTAAACATGTTTATTGGTCGTTGATAAGTGTCCTTGAATATAAATGATAAATACACTGAAAAAAATGAGTTTTTGATAAATATTTACTTGATTAAAATAAGCTGCTTTGCTTTAAACGTATTTACACCAAAAATGAAAATTTCAATTTTTTATTTAGGTTTATATGAAATTTATTTTTGATGTAAAATAATCTTGACTTAAAATTCAACGATAGTAAATAAAAATTAGATACTTGAGTTGAAAATAGATTATTACACCATGATAAGCTCCTCGGAACACCTGATGCTTGTATTTTGAGTATGAAAAACTACTTCTTTTCCTTTTTATATAAATATTTTATGCGTAAATTTACATTTTAGATAGATAAAATTGTGTATGGCTGAGTGTTTTATCTTTTATTCACGTGTCTGAATAATAATTCACGATTTTGATTGATCATTCTGATCAATAGTGGAAAAATCTGCCATTGCTTTGCAAGAAATTTTTGTGCCACAATTTTAAAAGTACGCTTTATTAATTAAACCAGTAATTTCTTCATTTAA
Organism: Trichopria drosophilae; assembly: GCA_030407085.1. Taxonomy (NCBI): domain Eukaryota; kingdom Metazoa; phylum Arthropoda; class Insecta; order Hymenoptera; family Diapriidae; genus Trichopria; species Trichopria drosophilae. Next base: position 186,548,103 of record CM059583.1, on the reverse strand, counting down.
GAATGACAGCTTGGTGTGAAGCACATTTTTCTTTAATGAAGAATGTAATTGCTCGAATCTAGTAATTGACGAAATTAAATGCATCTCGTTAACACCTCCAAAATTTTCCAATAATGCCAAATTTGTTTTGAAACTTGTCAATACTAATCAGAAAGGAGACTCATCAGCTGTAAATCAGTTATCATAATTGAAATGTATTGCGCTGAAAATAATTATAAACGAATTAAGTAAAATTTGAATGATGAATAACATTGTCCATTAGTGATTTCTCTTGTGAATATTCGAACACAATCCTACACAGAAACCTACAAAACATTTATACGATTTGAGGAAACATTTTATGGTATTGATCATGGTTATCCTCAGCCAAAACCAAGTTTTATGATAATGAACGGTAAAACGATTGGCTGCATTTTGTTTCAACTTTTTCATAGTGCCCAAATCCGTTTTGAATGAAATCCTACATGATCACTTTCATCGAAACCAATAAAAAATCTTTTTCCTATTTTTGTTTCTTTTATCCAGTAAAGTTGCAGAAAAAAATCTATTTCATAGAATAAAAACAAAAGTAACCGATGGGAATACTTAGATTGAATGAGGATATTTAAATAAATTTGCCTTTTTCACAATTGCCACTTTTAGAATAAAGAGTTCTTTTCATTTTGTATGAAGCAGCTTTAATAAATATTGTAAAGGAGATTTGCAAAAAATGTTTATCCATTTCAAATATTGCCTATTATTCTCCGTTTCTATAAAACAAACTCTAAAATGTCATCAGCCTCTGTACGCAGTACGACGGGTTTTCTAAATTTTAATACACCCTTATAATTAACTAAAGTATCATTAGTGAAAGTAGTATTTTTTTTGCAGTATGGAATAAGCAACTTGTTTTTTCTATTTTTTACGAAATTTATCCACTTTAAATGTTTTATTTAATGTTTCAACACATTTAAAACCAGGATGGGTTCAACACCGTGGACCAAGAAGACGCAAAATCTATCACAGATTTCGTTTTAAATGTGAAAAAGTTCCAAACCACCATTTCTGACCTTAAAAGCATTCCTCTTTCAGATCCTAAAACTAAAATTTAGTTATCGTTATCTGAAGTAAAGTCATAGCATTTTTATACAAGAAACCACAATTATATTTTTTTTCTTTAAAAAATATTTACATATAGAAACCAAAATGAATTTCCTAAGAAAATCGAGAATAAATCTTTCTTTCTTTTCTGACTCGTTCTTAAGTGAAATGTTCTTAGTTGTATTTGTATTGTATGTCAGATTTAGTTGGTGTTAAATAAATAAGACGGTTGACGTTTCGGTCATTTGTTTTGACCCTCTTCAGATTATATTTCTCTATATAAAAAAATTACAAAATAATATATATTATAATGATAAAATTACAATAATAAAAAACTCTTTTAATTATTTCTGAAAAACTTGTCAGTATCTTTTGTTTTGGGATTTTGAGTTTGTTTAATTTTATTTCTGCTTACCTGTATTTAATTATTGTTGCGTTGATTCGGTTTTAAACTGTATTAATTTGTTGTGTTGATGCCGGTTTTGAAGTTATGAACTGAAAAAAATAATTTAGTGAGTTTTCACTCAGTAAGCAGAAAAAAAAATTATTATTAATTTAAATAAAAAGAAGAAAAGTAGAAAATTTCACTTTATTTTTTTAACTTTGAGAGAATGAATAAAAAAGAATTTTGTGTGAATATTCACGCACTTGTGCTTCTATTGTATGAAAGGAGACTGAATAGTTTTTCAGATTACATAATATTCTGTGTACATTTTGTTTTCGTTCTATTTACATTTATTGTTTTGAATTTTGAACTTGAAGTAGAGGTATATATGTGTCTGGTAAATTTGACTTTTCAAAACGGATGTTTTCTGATTTTGTGTTATTTTTTATAAAAAAGTTTTCCATATGTTTTCTTTTGTATTTATTTCTTTCTATTGCTAGAATTTTGACGTTTCGAGAATATCGCTTCATCGGATCGACAGCTATAAAAATTTATCGTTACATATTGTCAAACTCAAGATGGCCGGACATCCCAATTTTGTAGAAAAGTAAATAATGTATAAACCTCTTAGACATTAAAAAAACATTAAAACTTTAAATTATTTTCATGAAACAGGATACAAAGATATTTTTTGGAATACTGATTCCAAAAAATACATTTCCAATTTTTAATTTCCGAAAACCGACATAAAATACCCAATCAGGTATCTGTAAAACCCCTTAGTAACGAGTTTCATAAAGATCCGGTGAATTTAAAAAAAGATGCCTGCCTACCTTGTTGAAACTGTTTTTACTTTTTAAAAACGCTTAGTAAATTTGCTTTCGGAATCTCAAAAAATCTGAACTAATTTGAAGTTTTAACGGTTTTTACAGGTGAACATTTGAGGACGTAATACTATGAATTTTCATGTTAAATTCCATTCGGGTTTCTTGTGTCCGACTAAAATTCCGACTAAAAATTGTTTTTCCTTAAAAAACCAGGTGTTTGCATAAAATGTGCCATAGCATTATGTAATTTTTGAGTTCACAATGAGCAAATTTTAGCTTTAGAATCTGAAAGAGAGATCTGGTCCAGCCGAGTAAAAAAATTTCAATACAAAAATGTACATTAAATATTTTCTCCACTTCCCCCTCCAACCACCTGCACCAAACATCTGCTGCTCCGAATATGCGCATATAAAACGTCATCGTCTGACCGCAAAAAAATGATTCCAGCTGTAATTTAGAACAACGATCTTTTTCTACGAAACGGACAAGTTACAATTGTTAACATTAAAGAATGAGGCAACGTTGTTTTTTTTAAACAAGTGATAACTCAGCGCATAGTTGATGAAACTTTTTTTTTAAAGACGCAGAAAAATAATAGCTTTTTGAGTTAATAAATTGATGACAAATATTTGCAAAAAGTTACTCCGGGTTTAATAACATAAAGAAATCCATGTTATTTTATTAAAGTGTGTTTTTTGTTGTCTGAAAACAAAAAAGGCCGAATTTTAAGGCATAATTACTTAGTATCCCTAGATATCAGATTCAACCCGGTTTGATTTCTATGAAGCTAATTTTTTAGGGTGCTACAGCAATTGTTTTTAAAAAAAGGGCATTTTTCAAAATGCAATTGTTCCAAAATTTGTAAATACTTTAAGCTGAAATTTGCTGTACTTTATAAAAACACTTAAAGCTATCTTTCTACCAAATTTTAGATCCCAAAGCATTAATCTGCATGAATAAACAGCTAATGAAAAATTACACTTTTAGCGGTTTTATTTATTTTACACTTAACCTATTTGACCAATTAAAATTGACCATGTATGCACAGTGGGACCTCTCTTATTCTAACTAGCGTCGCGATATTTCAGAGTGCTTTTCGCGCGGTGGTAGGGGAAGACTTGAGGAGAAGCGATTAGAGTAAGAGAGGCTGAATAATTAGAATAATAAGGGTAATTAGAATAAGAGAGATCCTACTGTATACGATATTTTAGAAGTTGGTGAAGATTTTGATCTAAATTGCTGTCATTTTCATTTAAGAAACTGGATTAATCATTTTTATGTTAAAAGTGATCTGTAACAAATTTTAAAAAATTGTCTTTAATACAAAATAAGAGTCGTAAATTTGCTGTACTTTTGCATCCTGGTAAACGTTAATGGGTTAATTTGTATGTAGTTGTCTACATAACTTTTTGAAAATCTTCTGCCTTTATACCATAAAAAATTAATAAAAAAAAGGCAAAAAATGAAAAAATAACAAGCTGAATAAATGCAACCCACCAAAGTGAACTTTCATTACTAGGCAACATTTTTATTTAGTAATTTACTTGAAAAACTGAGGAATGGCATCAGCAAAATGTGTTTCAAAAGATGACACTCGCATACTTCTTTATCGCAGGTTTTTGAATAGAATAAAACACTAATTCAATAGTAATTTCAGTTTTCTATATGAACTGTTAAAATCATAAGAAAGAATTATGAAATGGCCAACACAGTTCTTAAAATAAATAACTATATCCAAAAGGATTTGTTATTGTCATGCCCAACGTTTCGATCTCATTGGAGGTCCTCTTCAGGGGCATCGTGATGTATTAACATATGTTAGTCTCGTGTGTTAAACGTTGGGCATGATAATAAAAATTCCTCTTGGATATTGTTATTTATTTTAAGAACTGTGTTGGCCATTTTGTAATTCTTTATTACACTAATTCAATGCCTTGTAAGGATATGCATGAAAACATGGGCATTGCAGACTTTTTGCACCCTCACATTAGAAGAATTTGATGTAACCCAACAGATCATTTTTTTTTATTTCAAAGAATAAAACTTTTAATCAACAAGAATCCTCTCAAAAAATTATTGTTTCAAATTAAAAAACCATTCTTACTGAATTGAAGTAAAATTTGATACAGTCAAATCATTTCAACAAATAATTTTGTTAATTACCAACACGTTGTTTTTTTTTAAACCACAAACTTTGTTTTAAAGAAAATTGATGCAAACAATTTTTTGCTAAATTTAAATAAACCTGTTCTCTGACTGTAATGGCAGTACACCAACAGTATGAATGCAATTTTCAATCTAGATTATTTTAACTGCGTAGAAATTAATAATTTAGACACTATCAACTACCAATAATTCATGTAAGCGTTTGGAAAATAACTTTTCTTGATGAATTTCCGGGAGAGAAAATCGCAGGCTCTTTGAAGTACCTTTTCTCCTTGAAAGAAGAATGGGGGGCGTGAAATAAATCTTCGGCTTCGAGTCGTATCGGTCATGTGTAAAATCCTGTTGCAACTTTGTCGTGAAATAGCAAATAATAAAAAGAGGGAATGACATTCGATAAAGAAAGTGATTTTTCGCAGAGAAACCCGTGGCCCTGCAAGAAGCCGCTAGTCGAGTCACCCGCAACAATGGCATCCGGAAGAACTACAGATGGGAAAACGGAGCGGGACATCCGTCTTACTTTCGTGGAACTTTCGACTTCCTCTGCTGTGCAGGCAGGCCGAATTACGTTTGAACACCACCGCCACCATCGCCTGGGTCACTTCAGTTCCAGACAATGGGGATCACGGGGCGGTCACGAGCAATCAAATCGAAAAGAAAATAGACAGAAAAACAAGGCACTATTTATTTACGGATACTCTTGATACGTGCGCTTGATACGTTGTTACGTTTTTTGTATAAATGTTCGTCCTTCGATGAGAAATGAGAACTGAGAAAACGAGAGGTTTTCTTTGCGAGCGTATCCCAACTTCGTATCACCTCGTCTTTCAAAGCCACCATCGGGCGCGTTCGGAAACCGAAACTCGAAAAACGCACAAGAGAACGGTCAGTGGCGTAGCAACGTGCAGCGATCCCAACAGCAACAAACAAAAATTAGTTCAGACCCCGTTTCGTATTTTTCCTTCGCCGTGAAACTGTCTTTTTCGACAATTATACATACATCATCCGTCAATGATGGGGAATGGGTCCGGTAGCCGGTGCCGATAGCAAAAGATGGGGCTCCTGCATCCAAACGCTACACCACTGCCTCGCGCAAATTTGCATCGCGTCAAAAAAAAACACACTGTACAATGATTTTAAATACGTAATCAGGGTTTCACGAATTTCCCGCATGTCTCGACTGGTTGCGGTTGCATAACGATCGTTACCCATTTTGCGTGATGTCTACGTGATGTTTTATGTAAACGTGACCAGAGTTTCGATGCATCTGGGCGAGTGGTCATTTTTCCGCGTGATATATGTGTATATCAAAAGGGTCCAAACAACGAGGGTAGGATGGGTTCGAACTTTGCCGGTCATGATGGGCTTTCGTTATCGTTTCACATCATCCTTCTGTGTATTTATCAACGATGTAGAACTCAGTACTCAAATCTCGCCGCGTCCGACGAGTCGTGTAAATAATTATGGATTATAAATATAGCAAATTATAAACTATACCTGCGGAGATAACACCTAAGCGCGATGGAGTTAAAGGGCCTGGTAGGAATTCGCTTTTTTTCAATTCACTTTTACCATTATCTCAAATTTCCCGAAATTATAAAGTCCTATTTTTCTAATTTACCAACCTGACCTAGTAAACCCCTTTTTTGGTCTTGAAAGAACTCACGGATTCCCGAAATGCTGAAGTACAGTTTACGGCTAGCGAATGGAATGCAATTAGGAAAGTTCGCAAGGTGTCCCCCACGAATTGTATTGATGTTTCGAATCGGATACGTAGAGGATTGCTGGCTCTAGAGGTACCTAACCAATTTTAATTAATTCGAGGCTTGTACCAAACGAAGTCAAGTGAATCCCGGTGATAAACGATGTTGCACCCCATTGACGTTTCTCCATGGATAAACGAATATCCTCCATTAATATCCTTACGAAAATCATTAATATCAAAGTGATTCTCAGCTTCTTAATGTTCTTCACAAAATATCTACATCATACCACCCATACTTTTATTGTTCACGTAATGAAGTTCATTTGATTGAATAAAGTTTGATGACGTCAATTTGAGAACCCTTAAAGCATTCCTAGACGTAAAGATTGGTCAGAATCGGCTCTAAGTCACCCACTGGAAATGCTTGACAATGGTTCAAAAGTGAACTCGAAAAGCGTTTCCTACGAGTCCTTAACTTTAAAACCTTCCGCGAAGTTTGGCAGTAGCGCGTGTATAACGACACAATGAAATTAACTTAGACACTTACTTAGGCGAGTAGGCAAGAACTAGTATTTTGTGATAAAGTATTTTCGCCAAGAAAGTGTTAAATGAAATTGACACGGTGCGAAACTACATACTGCATATATTACATTCGATTGTGTGTAACTCGTTATAAGGTCGATTAGTGGTAGAAGGTGTCCTTCTGACAAGTGTCAGCAATCGATTTTGATAAAACTTGGCATATTTTTAGAAATAAAAAATAATCGATACGTATTTTTGTTTACCGAAACTTGTGTTACCTGTTTTGAGGCAAGTTCCAAAGGAATATCTATTGTAACAAACCGCGCGAGGATCGGCAACGTGGTGGGAGGCACGAGGTGCTCGCAGCGCCGCTATGCGGTTTAGTTCTTCGGCCTCAAGAAAAAGTCCACTGAAAAGCAGTGAGTAGCGTCCTCATTTAAAATCAAGTATAACCATTGAACCTCAAAAATACAAATCGTTTATGTTTTAGAGTTCTAAAAATATTTCTAAATTCATCAAAATCATTCACTGATACATGTGTAGGATAATTTGAGAGTGTTATGTTTGTCGCTAACGCAAAATCGGCATATACTTTAACCACGTTATTAACGATTTGTCCGCCAATGACGTAACGCGTTGCGTCTCATTCTCGAAAGCATATCGGTCGTCAATAGTTATTAGGAATCGTAAAATTAAGCCGAGACCGTGGCTTGTCTGTAGCCCTCGACGACGATCTCCGTTAAAATTCCGTTTTCTATTCCAAAAATCCCCACTGTGAATGCTAGAATATTTAGACGAGGCCTAGCTCGAGTGGAGATGAACGACTGAAATTGCAAGGGAAACTTTTGCGTTCTACAACTTCAATTAATAAAGTAGTATGCTAATGTAACTTTTGGTAACGTCAATTTTCGGATCATGATACAGAAAATGTATTTTGTTATTGAATTTAGATGTTATGTTGGTTAAAAAAGAATTTCTTTGGTACGAGGTTCTGCAAAAATGTTCTGTGAGCTACATGTAACCTTTATGATTTAAAATCTCGAACATCAAAGTGATAAACTTTTGAGCATACAGAACATTTTTTCATTGCTAGCTAATTGTAAATCATCGACGAACTGGACGGTCTACTCAGATCAATTTCATCGTTTAACACAGAATAAGCACCGACTGCCTGCTACTTTAAAATCTTGTTTGTAACAATGTGGACGTACTAGCATGGCCTTTTTAAATTCTTCATTGATTTTTCACTATTATTTTATGCTGATTTCAAAATAAACAAATCAAAATAAAAAAGAAACAAATAAAATGAAAAGATAATATTAAAGTGAACAGACAACGCAGGAAATTTCTTATACAATTAAATAAAGTAGTTTTCAAAATGAAAAGATGAAATACTTTTTTAACGAATTAAAATGCTCGATTTCAAAGGGCATTATTAAGATAACGATAAAAAAAATATTACAAGCATTTGAAGTATTGTTTCAATAGATCTACGCCGAAATGCACAACTTCTTGACTCGAAGAGAACTTCTGTTACTTATAACAGTTTAAATGAATATATTTGATTTATCAGACATTCTTGTAGTATGTAAAAAATAATTCCGAAAAATGGAAAACGATAAAATTGCCAAATATTTTCAATTATGAAAACCGCGTATGTTCGTTGTCAAATGATCACAATCGAATGTTCAGTACAATAATACATACATCTAAAGAAAAAATATCTATGCCGTTAATATTTTGTCACCTGTATAGACATATTTTCACATAGCGAAAAATATATAAGAGAATAGAGCAATAATTCGATATTATTTTATAAAAATCTTACCCACAATATAACCAATATTTTAACGTTTTTCTATACATTCAGTAAATTTTGAATCATGAGATATTTTTTGACCAAAAATTAAATATTGCGTGCAAATGTATAAAATAATTGATTAAAGTAACTCGATCGGGATTAAATTATGTTCACGGTAGCACGAAACGTGATGGGAAAATGATTCTACGGTTTGATGTAAATTAAATGGCTGATAAAATCCAGTCGATGTTATCGGTGAATTTTGCCACAGATAGATTGATGGTATTATAATTGTTCACAATACCTTTATTTATCATTATTATTGCGTTTTCGTGAGAAGGAACGATTTGTAAAACTATATGCTATTCGAATCTAACGCCTTTCAATTATTCACTGAGATATCACGTATAATGGCATAGTGCTCCTAATTCGTAGTTGCTACGATAGTAATTGAGTTTTCTATAGGCTTATCTTAATTTTCAGATTCAGATAATCGCAGGAGTATATCCAGAAAATGATTTTCTTTTCTAAACTTCTTAATTATAAATAAACATTCTTTTCTGTACATATGAACGAAGTCAATTTGTCAATTTTTGTGATGAGTTTCGTTTTATTTTTATTCAGTAAAATTTGTTAGTATTCACAAAATAATAGAATACTGATTTTTTATCTGTCCATGATGTATAATTAATGATTTGAGTATTGATGTGTATTGGCACAATAATAATTAAAACCGGAGGTAGAAAAAGAAATTTAGAAAAATTAGGGTTAACGATTGATAAGGTATAAGAACCTTCTGAAGAAGATCCGAACCGTGGGTCGAAACGTATACTTATTATTTTTTGGGAAAAAAAAAAAAAAAATTTTCTTATCACCCTCCCTAAATTATATGTATATTTTACACCTTATCAATCGTTAACCCTAATTTTTCTAAATTTCTTTTTCTACCTCCGGTTTTAATTATTATTGTGCCGATACACATCAATACTCAAATCATTAATTATTTATAAAACGGCCGAGAAATTCCATCCTAAATGGTCCATGATGTATACTTAAACCACATGATCAGGACCGGAAAATGGCCGTATAAAAATTTCTTCATTAAGCAATAACAGTAGATATCAGTAGAATGATCGGACCCTAAGTTTATCATTCCTTGATCAGTAATTGTGTCGTCGATATATCATGTCTGGTACTGATCAATATTTAGACATCATTATATTCAGATCCCTTCATATTTACGTCTGGTACATTTTTGGTTTAAGAATTTGTCGCTTGTTTATGATCTCAATTACTTGCAAGCATTAGAGTCTATAAATCTTTCTTGTACTAATAAAGTAAGTATCAAATTAGTCACTTTCATCTTTGCCGCTTGCATCGTACGCAATTTAATGATCAATAACGACAAGACACTAGAAAATCATAAATTTTGATGTTGCAATATTAGTTTAAATCTTTTAGGAAATACCTTACTCCATTAACCGACAAATGCACTGGAAATTTACTTTGACATTAGCATTTATTTCTCATTTGAAATAAATATGGAAAAACGTAGCTAGTACATGGATTTATGGGTTTGAAGATAGTACTTTCAAACGCTGATGAGACAATTTTTAAAAAAATGAAATTTTCAATCATTTTCGAAAAATATACATAATATGATTTTTCATCGTTTGTATTTTCTGTAAAAAAAAGGGTTCTAAAAAATGTTAAAGCAAGCATTACCGGCGTATAGTTAACTGAACTTTCAGAATTTTCAAAAAAAATGTGCAGCCGTAAAAAACTATACGAGTCTTTTCAAAAAAATTTGCATTTTTGTAATTGTTTTTTCTTTATTACTTTCTTTCACTTAATAATTTCAGAAGTCCTGTTTAAATTACAAAATCGTATCCCCAAGACTGCAACTTCAAAATCTGCATATTGACATTTTGATAATAAAGGTGAAAGTGTTTAAAATACCGACGAAAACTCATAAAAATCGGCTAAATTTCAGGGATTTTTATTTGAAAATCATAGACTTTCCGAAAAAATATTCCCAAACAAACAGTTCTTAGGATTTCTCAAAGAATATCCTAAAACGTTTTCCAAGATTTATTATGTATTATTTATTCCATTATGTATTTTTCAAAATTTTTGAATTTGAAAAATGTACAACTGCTCAAAAAATTCCGACAAAAATGTCAGCATATTATTGAATCAATTAAATTTCTAAGAATGTAATTCAAAACGATTTCGGCGATTTTTCAGAGATTTTTTCTAGAAATTTTTTATTTAAAAACGATACATTTTTAGAGACAATGTTACAAAACAAAAAAATGTTTAAACTTGATCGAAAAATGCTCATAAATTGTTTCAAACAATTTTTGACGATCAAATTTCTCAAAATTGTTTTAACTTTAATAAGTGCGAATTGGGAACAAAATTCTGAACAAATTTCCGAGTATGCTTCGATAAATTCTAAGAAATGATAAATGTTTGGAAAAAATGTTGCTGAAAAAAAAAGTTGCTCAGTTTTGAAATATTTTCAAAAATATTTTTAAATTTTAACCATTGAATTTTTCAAAATTTTGCGTTCAGAATTTTCTGTGAATATTTCGGCGTTTTCCTTGATAAAAACAGTAATGGTACATTTTTCGAAAAAATGTTGCTGAACAAAAAGTATCCAAAATAGCGGCTAAAAGATTAAAAAATCGGTGAAAGTTTCAGGAATTTCAACAAAAAGTTCTTAAAATTGTTTAAAGAATACCCTGACATTTTTTGCTAAAGATGTTTCAAAATGTTGGGATTTTGAAAAGCGAACAAGTTTTTTGTTTAACAACACTTTTTGCAAAACTGAATAATTTCGTAGAATTTGTCAAAAAAAGTTTTCAAACAATTGCAAGGTATATTAATTCTAAGGATTTTTTGTTTCGAAATATTGTTTTAAAAAAATGTATCATTTTCAGATACAAAATTCTTGGAAGAAATAAATTCTTCAACAAAATTTCAGGGTTCTCTTTCAGCAAATCAAAGAACTTTTTATTAGGCAACATTTTTTCACATACAAAATTTCTGATTTTTCCAAAATGTTATACTGCACATTTTAAACTTCTAGTCTCAAGGAAACGATTTCTTTATGTCAAACAAGAATTCTGAAATTTTCGGTCTCAATTTTTTTAATTTCTCATGTAATTTTTTCTTAAATTGCATTTATTTTGACTTAAAATGTATCATGAATGTAGGACGTGTTGCCAACAAAATCTGTCATGCTAGATTCTTTATCTTATCATTAAAATTACGGTCGATTGGACATTTCTTCAAAATTACACTAAGGTGCATCAAGAAGTAATTTTCTTGAACAAAATATACTATTACCCAGAGGCTTTTGGGTTCGTTACTTACGAATCTGATATTAAATTCGAAATGGTGGAACCAATTTGGCGGTCCGAAAATGTTAAATAGTCATCGAGTACTTTGGTTTAGAAACTTTTTCATCATAAAAGAAAAAAAATTGAACAATATTACAGTTTTTAAATTCTTTCTTTACATTTTTCTGTAGAGGTATGTCCATTATTTAACATAAACTCAAAGTTAAACTGGATTTATTACTAAATAGAAACTTCTTAATTATTCCTATTACATTTTCTCTGACAGTATGAAAATGACAGGACGACAATGACTATGTCGTAAAATTAAATTCTATGCACCTTATGGCACAGTTACTCTTATTAGTACTTAGTAGCCACATTTTAGTAGAGGCTACTTAAATTTTCTGGATGTGTTCCTCACATAATTATCATTTTCACTCACCTGTTAAAAATTCATGGAAGATAACAAAAACGTACTGATTAAGATGTTCTTATTTGGCGTAATTGATTAGTTATACGTACTGATTTCGTACAGTAACCGGAAAACGACCTATCAGGTTTCGCGTATCGATTACCGAATCAAGTTCGTAAAAAATTACAAGAGCGAGAGGCCACGCGGAAGGGTACCGTTAAACAGGAGAGGAAACCGCGAAATTGAATTCCTCAATATCCAATGACAAATTCGTTAATTAACTAGACTGCTGTTTTTATACGCCTTATTTTTCACGAGCTTGACCTATTTCATCCGTCTGGACAAAGGACGGATATATCGTTGCAGATTCATTAAAATTAAAGGTATATAGAATGAGAGTTACAGAGATATATATTACGTAGTTAAAACGTTTACGGGCAAATGAAAAATACGAGTCAATATTACTAATATGTTGTGCGAATATGAATATCGATCTAAATATATATATATATACAAAAAGATATACTTATATATATTATACATAGCGGTGATACTCTTAAATGAAAAATGATAAAAGAGCGTATATATAAAGTGTTCGTTTTACGAAACTGATATTTAATAAAAAAAAAGAATAAACGGACCAACCTCAAGATTACTTAAGTAGACACTGCGTAAACGTACATACAATTCGTATCGAAAAAAATGCACTTACGTTCGACTTTCTTTTCGTCGATATTTTACACTCGATGTCTTTCTCGTTTTAAGATCACTATCACGATAACGGCTTAACATTATTCAAATTTCATCGATTTATTCCGTGTGAAATTTGGAATAGATTTAAGGTTTTCTCTATTTTGTAGACTAACAGCTATCGGAAACTGCGGTCTCCAAAAACGGCGACATAAATTGTAAAAAACAATGTGAGATGAGAATACAAAAACAGATTGTAAAAAGAATGTAATTATCTGAAAAAAAATTATTGTATTTCACGATTTCAAAACACACGTCCCCATTCCACATTTAGGAAGTTCAAATTGGGAAGAGAAATTTATATGAATCGCAAAATAATAATTAATAAAATTACTCTAATACAAACTTATGCTGATTGAAAACAAGTTAATTCTTCGGATTATTCGTCAGTTCTCTCTGCTGCATTAAAAGGTAAGTATAAAGTACGAGCTTGATAATTGGCTAGAAACTTTATGACATTTTGTATGCTTCTGTATTACTCGTGTCTTTAATGAATGTCGATAACAAAGTTTGATTACTACATAGTAATTCGACCCGTGGAATTACGTAAAATAAGCAAAAGATATACAAGTTACATCAGAAGGTTTTATTACAAGTTTTGTCAGATTTGATTGGGTTTCTCAACTTGTTTATTACTGCGCAAATGGACTTTTCAGTATTTTGATACTTTAATTTCCGGACCTGCGGTTGATCTTTTATGAACCTTTATAAATGTTTCTAACATTTGATTCACATTCGTAAATTTTGAATGGATGACAATTTTCTATTTTTTTAACGACTTGTGTTTCATTTTTAAGGTTTTATCTTTTTATTACATTTTGAATTCCCCATTTGTTACCCGAGGTTTATTCAACTAATGTATATGAAATTTCGTTAACCCATTCAGGGCCAAGTGAACACATCTTGTTTATTTTTGTTTGTTCACTTCATTTTCAAAAAATAATCTTCGATTTCACAACCTATCATGTGTGATGTCTCTGAGATCGCTCTGATACCCATCAGAAAATCGTGAACATCAGTCATTTAACCTCAATTTAAGGTAGTTAGACCCCAGGATATAATATGTTAGCGAAAATATTTTAATAACACTTCCAGGAATAAAATTTTTATTATGCATGATATTATGACAGAGTTCGAGCGTCATTTTTCTTGAAAAAAAATTGAAACTTGCAAAAATAATTTGATAACCAACTTTTCTTAGCGACTCAAATTTTCTTCTTATTTTCATTCAAAACTTTTCTAAAAATGAATGGATTTCAATGAATGACGGCTTATTTTTTCAAGAAAAAGATTCTCTACAACTTCACCGAATGAATTTCTTGAATTTCTAAAACTAGGGTCAAATATCTCGAATTATTAAAAAAAAATATATATTATTTTTTAACTTTTCTGAATAATTTTAGTGATCAGGCAAACAAATTTGAGAAATTTATTCAGTGAAGTTGTAGAGAATCTTTTTCTCGAAAAAATAAGCCGTCATTCATTGAAATCCATTCATTTTTAGAAAAGTTTTGAATGAAAATAAGAAGAAAATTTGAGTCGCCAAGAAAAGTTAGTTAACAAATTATTTTTGCAAGTTTCAATTTTTTTTCAAGAATAATAATGCTTGAACTCTGTAACAATATCATGTATAATTAAACTTCAATTCCTGGAAGTGTTATTAAATTATTTTCGCTAACATATGATATCTTGGGGTCTAGCTACCTTAAAAAAAATTAAAAATACCATTTTTTTTAATTTGTACATTTATTTTTCTTATGCAAACACTTTTTTAGAAATCAATAAAAAAAGTAACTTTAATAATAAGAAATAAGGTCTTGACTCTTTAAGTCCTGAATGGACATTTTTCAACTTTTTTTTAAGAATTTTTCAAAATTTTGCGACTTTGAAAACTGAACAACTTTTTTGCAGCGACAGTTTTTCCGAAAATGTATCATCTTTTAGAATTTATTGAAAAATGCTCCGAAATTTGAAAAATAATTTGAAATTTAAATTTTGAAAAATTTAGTCATCAAAAATTTGTTGAAACAATTTCTGGATAGTCTTCAATCAAGTTTAAACATTTTGTTTGTTTCGTAACATTGTTTCTAAAAATGTATCGTTTTCAAATAAAAAATGGCTGGAAAAATATCTCTGAAAAATCGTCGAAATAAATTAATAAATACATTGTGCGCTTTTTGAGTCCCAAAATGTTGAAAAATTGATAAATCTTTGAAAAAGTTTTAGGGTATTCTATGAGCAATCCTAAAAACTTTTTGTTTGGCAATATTTTTTCCAAAATCAATATATATTTCATGATAAATATTCTGAACCTTTCACCGATTTTTTTCGTCTTTTATCCGCTATTTTGGACACTTTCAAACAGGAATTGAAGTAAAAAATTGGCGGAAAAAAAAATTTACGAAATGCATATATTTATATACTGCTTTTTTATAATCGTATTTAATTTTTGATTTTTTCATGGTTGAATTTTAAAGAAATATTAAAAACATTTTGCGCAGTTTGTTATTTCAGCTATTCTGAATATATAATTTAAAGTGCTCTAATAGTACAATAAACTAATTTTCTAGAAAAATAAATGTTATTTACTAAAATAAAGGTTTTATTTTGTTTTATTTTATAATTTTTCAAATTAAAATAATTGTCATGCTGCATGTTATACAATAAAGAATCAGTTTTTTAAAAATACTTTTTTAATTTGTCTTTAAAGTTATACCTAAATTTTATTACAATAATATTAGTTAAATTAAAATTATACTATAATTGTAAATATTGATGTTCATCGAAAAAAGCACGCATAAAAGATATACATCTGATTATTATAATCCGAAAAGTAATTCTGATGTAACGAAAATAGGATATGTTTTACAAAAGAAGCGTCACAAAAAATAAAGCAAACAATGAAAAACAAATATTACTAATGCATTCGAAGTCTATAATACCGACTAACGAGATATAAAACCGTATAAAGACAAACTAGACTGGAAGTTTATCTGATTAATTTAATTCTGTGAAGTGCTACCAGCACGGGAAAAAGGAACTACTTTTAAAAGATAAAGTAAACCAATATAAATGAAATATTTATAGAAAGAGCTAAATTAACAGGTTTTAGCATACATATATTTAATTAATAAAAGATACAGTTTTCATTTAGATAATTAGCAAAAGAAGCAGAAGAGATAAAAACACATTTTACATTACCGGAAAAAAGGTAAGTAACACTATTACGATTAAACTTGAATTAGTACATTTACGTGAATTGCCCCGAAAATGTAATCTATGAAATATATATTTTTAAAGAGGACGAATAACTGATGATTTTAAACAATAATTGAAGGGTCTCAGATGAAGGGAAGTTTGCAAAATCACTCCTGAATATCGTCTGACCAAACACGGTCGTTTCTACTTAAACATCATAAATTTTATTTTTAAAAATGAAATTAGACGCATGTGTCTGTCGGTTTAAAATTTGTATATAATTTAGTTTTTATTGGTTCTATTTTATATCACAGGTCTCAATTGTTTTGTAAGGGCTGGTCCCTTAAATTTTGTAAATAAATAAATAAATAAATAAATCAGGTTTATCCTCAACATTGTACGCACTTATGTGCCATTAACAATCTCTCAATCAAGATTATTGTGAAGATGAAGACATTCTAAAAGTGTGACCAAACAATCGATTGTCAAAAATAAAACGTTAAAAACACAACAACAAAATTATAAAACATGAAAGTAAAAAAGAATAAAAAACAAAGGAAAAATATGAGACAATATATATAAAAAACAAAAACAATAAAAATTATAAATTAGAATCGAAGAAAAATGTTTCCTACGTAACTAATGTTTAAAAAAAAAAGTATCGCGTTTAATATTTTTAAGGTCGCTGATTCCAATTCTAATATCATATTATCGAAATTAAATGCTGACCAATTTTATAAAGATGACTTGATTTATCGCAAATAATATTTGATCTAATCGTACCCGTCGACTTCTTACATAAAAGAATACCATTTTTATAATGGGAACGAAAAATAGGTGCACGGTCCGTGAGCGCATCTAGTGGTAGATTTCACAATCACTCCCGCACTTTTGATTATTAGAGATAATATTTAACTATTTTTGGCACTATAAATTACTATTGCCCTCTGACAGGTAACTAGCAGAAGTAACTATTAATGCCACTATTAGTATCAATAATGCCACTAATGCATTATTAATATGGAGTAATACTTCATAGTTGGTGTAGGATTTTTGCAATTTTAAAATGAAAATTATGAATAAATATATGTTATATGTATCTTCTTTATCAAAGTAACAAATTGTAAGGTGATCCCGTTAGAATTTCAAGAATGGATAAATTAAAAACAAAAATTAACATATTTTCAAAGCAAAATATTTACTTACGTAAAACAGAAAATGAAAACACACATTCTGAAAGAAAATTGTAAAAAATTGGATGCCCCTAATCTTTTTCTGCCCTGGAATACTGCATTTTTTACTTTATGTGACGCATAATATATTTGTAACTTCGTTGCGAAACTCAAATAAAAATAATACTTTCAATCTATAAGACAAAGAAAAAGTGTTCTCTAAATTTATCCTTAAAATATACCAATGTTAAACAAAATTTTTGACACCTTAGTCTCTTATAATACAATATTTATCTTTAGTCCTGTAATATTTTCTAAACAAATGTAGAGATGCAAGGAATGATGTGATTTCAAAAAGGATCTAGTTTCCGAATTGAATAGTAACGTTCTGTATAATATTTACTAGGACAGCTTTTTAATCAAATCTAATTCATCTTTACAACTTACATCTGATTTTATAAACGAATACTATCTAGTATCATTGCAGATGGTATTTAATTAATTTCGGGATTACGACCTAGGTACATTCATTCCTATTCTCTTTGACTTTGAAGATAACTTTGCGTACGGTCTAATGGAAGTTTTAATTTTCTGTTTATTATCACGGAAGGAAATCTTATGCAGTATAATTAGACGGTAAGTAAAAGAAAGCGTCGGAATCGTACAATTAAATTTTTTTACAAATTTAGTATAACTGTTCGACGATTTTTAGTTAGCTTAAATATTTCTCATAATCTAGGCTTCATAATCTGATTAATGTATGGGCAAATTCATAAAACTTTTAAACTTATTGGTGAGGCTGGGTCATTTAAGACTTTTTCCCTGAAAATATTTGTTACAGTAACATAATACAATATTATAGAATATATGTTTAATTTTATCAACGTTATAGTTTCAAGTAAATTTTGTATAAATTAAAAAGGTATTTCTAAATCCATTCTGTTTTGAAAACTATTTCAAAATCAATATTTTTATTTCGCAGGTATCCGCTATCATTTTTTATATTATCCATTAATGATTTTTCCCGCTTTACAACTATCCAAATAACAACAAAAGCACTCAATAGTGATGTGTATACTCGTATAAACAAAAAAGCCTTAATAATTAGCTAATAAATTGAGATGGAAATTACATTTTGCACAAATAATACATTTTTGAGTATTGCGTTTTAATTTATCTACAATGTCAAAGGTGGATCGATCCCATTGTACTCAAAAAATCCTACAAAATAACATATAACTTTTGGAGTGTTCTCCTTCAGGAAAGGTTTTACGTCAATTTATTACAACATTATGTAAAAAATGTTTTCATGGAAATATTCATATTATATTCAATGTTTTAAACCATGATATTAATATTTAATAATGTACTGCAATTTCGGTGGCTAAAAAAATATTGAAATAACAGTATCCATAAAATGAAAAAGAATTCGCGAAATTTGTAAGAAACATTTTTTTTCGGCACAGTTCCAAAGTTATTAATTACGTTTTAAGAAAGAGTGTATATAATTTTTGACACAATAATTTATCATAAAAATGATTGCTCACGTGCATAGCACATTCGATATTTCATCAAAAAAACGTCAAAATTAACCAGAAAGATTTAGTTTTTAAATTAAAAACTCTAGAATAATTAAAAATAACCACGTGTTATGGTTTTTTGGATGCAGACCGTGAATTTAATTTTAGCATTATAATGTACGATTCCCTTGAAATGTGCCATTTTTTTCAGGAAAAAAAAAGTTTTTTTGAGTATTCAGAAGTGTCGGAGTATTCAGAGCGTTCAGAACATATTTAAAAATGATTTGGATAAAGACAAAAAAGCAATGTATTGTAATACATTTCTTATCATGTGAGTTACACAGAGAAAAAGAAATCAGTTACTAGACTATCATTGTAGAATAGTAAAACTCTTTAATTCAACTAACTGTTTTCACAGTAAATGGAACGATGGAATTGTTTCATGTGATAACTAGTCGAATCGTTCGTTCATAACCTCAAATATCAACTATAACCTTTCATGCTGTTAATTCTACTGTTTACATATGTTAAAATTGTTTCTACTTTATCTTTATATTTGCATTAACCCTTTTTTCTCTCTGTGTACTTTGTGTTTATTTTCAGTTGAAATGATTGGATCCTGATGATTGCAAAATTCATTAAAAAACATGACAAAATTACGTGAAAAGAATAATAGTTTTACTATGTAAATAGTGGACTCGAATTTAGGTCGAATAAGTCCACTATTTTCTAAATATTAAAAGTTTAAATATTAATGCAAATGTATATTTTGTACATGATAGGTTTGTAGGAAATATTAACATTTATCTGAACTTATACTGCTTCAGCTTATTTGTTCACCAGTTATCATACGTCCAATAGGACTCCGTGTCTTTGATGTAAGTTTCAAATATAATAACACAGCCCATAAAAACTTTAAGAATTTCATGTTGCCCTATAAGTAAGAGTCTGAAAAAGTTCGATTTCAGGCATTTTGGGCATCTATTCATAGACCAAAAAATTTGCTTGTCCCACGAGTAAGAGTCAATTCTGATTGGATTTTTTCCGAAAAATACATATATGTAGGCCAAAATATTAATTCAGGCCTAGTTCTTGACCAAATTGAAGGTCAAAGAGGTAAAAAGTCGAGTTCTTGGACATATTTCACATCTATACAATGTGCTACATTTTATATATATAAAATATATATAAATATATAAATACATTTTACATATATAAAATATACATATAAAATATATACATATTTTTTGAAATTCGAATCAGATTGAACTCATTATCGCCTTGGCTACGTTTCCAGAAAATATAGCAAAATGTCCTACAACACGACTTTTTTACCTTTTTCACAAAAGTATGTACAATTCAATATTTTGGCGTGCATATTATAGGAAATTTAATTTGAAGGGAAAAATCCTATTACAATTGACTCTTACTGGTGGGACAACAATACGTTTTTTAGCTGTGAGTAGATGCTCAAAAATACCTAGAATCGAAATTTGTACCCCTTAGACCTTCAATATCTAAAAATGTGCATCCAATAAAATTGGCTATTTTGGCGATCATATTTAGATTCTAGAGCAAAAATCCTATCAAAATGGATTCTTACTTATAAAGCAAGAAAATTTTGTTGTCGTGAACTTAACTAATAGATTAATTAGTAAAACTAAAAAACTTATGCCAGATTCTGTTGTTTAGATAATAAAACCAACTATTTTTTTTTGCCATTCATCGATACAGAAAAAGTTGTTGGAAAAAGATAATTTTCTTTTGAATCAAAAGTTCTAATTGCTGAAGGTACTTCGGTTTCTAATGGTTGTACGTACAGTATGAATAAAAATGAATAAAAAAGGCGTATAAAAACGAGGCACTAAAAATGTATTCTTATATTTTTTTAAAGAGGCAGTCCGTGTCAAATTGGCAACCTTTTTGTCATATAATTTTTAATTTTCATTTTACTACTCTATTATTGTTATCACAATTATTTTTTACAATATAAGATTTAGACAACGAGATTATGGAAGGTTATATGCCGTTTAGCATACTTTTCAATTTTACAAAATTTAAAAAACTGTCCAAATATGGAAAAAATGCGTTTAAAATATGTCAGAGCAATTTTTATCTTACTTTTATAATTTGATCAACATAAATGTTTTTATCAGAAAGCTCATTAAAAAAAAGTAGAAGAAACATCTAGTACATATCTTTTGTGTCTCATTTCATTCCCGCTTTAATGATAAAAGATTATTTCAATTATTTTAAATGACCGCAATAACAATTGTAATTAAAAAACACAATAGTTGTACTGAATTTGATAATTTGAATAACATACTTATAGTATGTAACTAGTAAATAATAGTTACTCTGTAAATCTGAATTAGTAATCGAAAACTAAATGGTAAACATGTATTATGAAATATAAAATGAAAAGTGGGTTACCATGATTCAGTCAATTTTCCACTATACTTTGTTATTAAAAACTAATATATTAGTAAAATTATACTAATCGAAGAGTTGATTACTAACATAATAGTAAAAAATAATATTTAACTAATGAAATAATAGAATGCAACATTTTATTAGCGAAATTCATTACTACTTGAATAAGTAACTTACTTTTTGTTTACGATTTAATAGTTTTTAACTATAATTCTAATTTTGAGAGTACGCTGCATATCTTTACAGGCATTATTAAACTACAAAGTGACGAGAGTTAATAAAACTAATAAGAGTTCAGGAACATAGATGAGATTTTTAGTTGTTTCCTGAAATAAACTACTACTGATGTCGAGTTTTACTAAATTGATACTTGAACTTAAATCTCAGAGAAGAATGCGAGTCCTCTTCCAGTATCACGACGCAAATATTGATTTCTTATCAGTGAACGCCTTCCTACTCTTAAAAGAAATAAATTTTCTATCATTTTAATGCATAAAACAAAGAACAGTGCACTGTTTACGCTAACTTAAACTCGAAGCTCGACTTCATATTAGTTTCATGAATATTAGATACTAATGGCACTACCTCATGGATAAACAATGGATATTTGATGAAGTATAACTTGGAAATACAATAGATCTATAACTTATGTCGTCGTGGTTATTATCGTGACCCACTAAGAAAGTTAGAGAAATAGCAAATACATGTTGCGCAATAAATGTTAAACTGCACAATACATTAAAAATGAATGGAAATATTAAGAGCCTAATAAACTTCCCAACCTTTTAAAATATGTATTATAAAATGCAACACATGTAGAATAAAAGAACTAAGAAGAAACATAAGCGCTTTAAGTCCTGAGAGAGATTAACAATCTTAAATGTCGATGAATGATTTATATTAATAACGGTAATAAATAATCTTTAAGAAAATGTAGAAAACTTATGACTTTTTAACAATTTTTCTTAAACTTCCTTGCCATGGGAGAAGACATACCCTCTCTCCCATACACATAGAATTTCTTCAATGTATTGATATGTGGTTATCTATTATATGATTTTTAATCATTTAAGGGAAAACTTGTGGAAATGTAAAAATGTATATTACTAATCAATATATAGATCGAATGTTAACACCAGCATTTAACCAATTACAAATCAACAAATTCGTGTGTATATAATCAATTACCTCGCAATTCAGTAAACTTAAAAACCTTAATTTCGAAAAGATTATATTCAT
The DNA here is from genome assembly GCA_030407085.1 of Trichopria drosophilae. Lineage (NCBI taxonomy): Eukaryota > Metazoa > Arthropoda > Insecta > Hymenoptera > Diapriidae > Trichopria > Trichopria drosophilae. Next base: position 186,525,549 of record CM059583.1, on the reverse strand, counting down.
TTAAAATATCAAATTTCAGTAGTGTTTGGAGTGCGTTTAAAAAACCGATAACTGAAATGACATAAAACTTTCATATTACGCACTACCTTGAAGTTTCAAAATGAATAATTCAATTCCATACGCAAAGTGTACTCTTGCCAAAGACAAATTACACAAAGTAAAAATAAATATATAGAAATTAAGGAAATAGTTTTGTCTCAAAATTTGTTCATTTCACGTAGATATTATTTACTTCAAAGATTTTATTTAATCCCTTGACTGCCAATGACGAAGATCTTTGTCATTTTGGACTTTTCCCAGACTGCCTGAAAAATGCAAATCTTTGTCATGATTTAGACTAACCAATTCTGGAATTTATGTAAAATAAAACCATAATATTTTCTAGACAATCTAAGGTATCTGAACATGATGGTGTTGTATTTTTCTCATTTTTTCGCTCAATTTCCGTCAAAAGGAAACAACTTAGGGTGTTAAATTGTAGTTCTTTTTAAGCTCTACAACTTTCTCCTACACAACAATTCACTAGCTGTTAAATAAAACGAGTTAGAGGCGAAAAACCGCAAAAATAAGCATTTTTTTTCTCTTTTTGTCAACTCTAACCTCTCATTTTTGGTCAGAGTGTTTTAAAGATAATTTGTAGGGCTTGAAACTAGCTTCAAAATTGGCTGATATATCATTGTCGAAACTTAAGTAGAAGCCAAGATATTACAAAAAAACCAGATCAAACTATTATTTTTTTTTGTTTTAAAGGTTTTACATAGCTGTATTGAGATGAAAAGTCACCAAAATAACTTCGGAAGTATTTTTTTTTCTAAAAATTCAATAATTTTTGGAAATGTTCAACTACTTAACCCCACCATTAAGCATGTTATAGAAAAACACGTCAGTTCTTATTTTTAATTTTACGTAACTACGAAGGTGATTTTACAAAATTAAACTCGTTAACGACCAGTCGATGAAAAGCCGCCAGTCTTCGGCTTTATATGTAATACTGTTGTATTCGTGAACTAGTCCGTTAATGTCATTACAATACACTAACGAATTGTCTATCGAAAAAAATTTCCTGAAAGATTGGTCTCTAGTTCTGTAAAAAGTGATATACGTTCCTGGAGCTAATAAGTTTTTTTCCTTCAGTCTTGATGCCAAAAGTTTTGCCAATTCCGAAATCATTTCAATATATGGTAGACAATGGACCAACATTGACAGAATGTCGAAAAGCGATCTCAAAGGCACTGTAATTCTGATTTTTGACCATTTTTTCTATATCGTTTCTTTGACATAGCGTTATAAAAAATGTTTGCAGCTACGGCACCAGGTTAAAACCTTGTTTGGTTGCTTCAATATATGGTAGATGATAAACTAAAAGTAATGAAACAATATTAAACGAGTGTAAAACGACTTTTTTAATGAAAATCGCTGCCGGGTTCCCAGCAGCTGAATTTCCTGCTGCGAATTTCTATGAACTCATGCTCTGGTCGACCCGTTATTATACAGTTAATATCCAAATATGCATAAAACGAGCAATTTTACGCACTATAACTTCAAAATAAAAAAAAATCTCAGACTTGAATGGCAGATTCTGTACCCGGATTCGGATTCAACTGCCAAAAATCTATAAAAATTGCACAATTCCACTTCATTCACCGGTCAAAAAATTATTTTATGTAGTAAATGGGCAATACGCATAAAAAGAGCAATTTTAAGCACTATAACCTCACATAAAAAAAATCTCAGACGTGATTAGCAAATTCTGTGCCCAGATTCGGATTCAGCGGCTAAAAATCTATAAGAATCACCTAGTCGCGTTTCAGTTTCCAAATTTTTTTTTTATTTTGTGGTCCTGTGTTATTAAATATGTTTGTACTAAATAAATCTTGGAAGCGAATCAGCTATGCCTCATTTCGATGCATGAATAATTTGTAATACAACCCAACGTACCAAAGTACCTTAAATCCTTCCTGATACTTCTAAAATTGATTTTTGTAACTATTTTCCTTTTAATAAAATAATACCCCGAATCAAATTTGTTTTTCGTGTTTACAGTTTTCAGATATTGTAAGTTTGGGTATACAAACGTGACGAATATCGCAGGTTTGACAAGCTACGCACGGATAGTTTGAGTCCTGACCAGTCTTCCATTCGTACGCGTAAGTCGTTTCTAGTTGACCTACTGCGTTTGTTACGAAGTGTGAGCCCCGTCCAAGTAGTTCGGTGCTTGTTGAACACACACTATCAATTCTGATTGACTTTGCTGTACATATAGGTTCAGCTAACATCGACACGAACCGAAGTCCTGCGCTCTGGCTGATTTGAAACGGCACAAAGTTTCCAAGTAGAGAATGCTTAGGACTCCTCACCACCCCTTTTCTTACTCTCCAGCTTTTACGGTCAGGTGGGACGAACTATGGGTAAATTCTCCGGAGAATGTACCTGAAATCTCTTTCCACGTCTCTCGAGGTCTTGTTATTGATACAATTAATTTTGAGTCAATAATGAAATACGCTACTATCACCTGGAAATGTTTACCTATACATGTTTCTTTTGCAACAAACAGTATAATACTGATATCAAATTAGTTTCCGGTCATTACATCCACCTCTTGCCACCGTCACGATACTAGGTCAATTTGACCCAATTGGATTTCGATGCATTCCTGTTAAGAATCAAGTATCGAGATTCAGAAAATTCGAAAATGACATTCCGGATACATGTAAATATTGATTTAGTCACCTTTTTCTCATTTCAAACATTTGAAAATGTCATGAACATCTCTAATAATAGTTATAGATGTGAAAATTCGCTTTCAACTGAATGAATTCCGAAAAAAAACTGATGATGGCAGTGGCCTACTTCTAACTAAGTACAATACAAAATCTGATTATTGTATAACGTTTGGGGTATTGGAAATAATACTTTCGTGTTATCGAAGTAAAATTTTGAGATCCCGAATAATTTGTGTTTACATCTAATTCATTCCTCAGAATAGTACTTTTCGGTCCTGGGCCGTAAAGTTCAATTTTACGGACCGAGATGAGATTGTGCGTCCGATGATCAGTGAAATCAGTCCGAGGATCCCACAATCTGCAAACGACGTCGTAAAATTTTACGGCCGAGGAGCGAACACTATTTTTTGATACACTGTTCGCAAAGTAGGCACTTGACCGACTGTTTTTAGTCGGCAAAGTGCGGAAATCAGTCCTTAAAATGACACGTTTATCAAAATAGTACTTTTCGGTCCTAGGCCGCAAATTTCAATTTTACGGACCGAGTGGAGATTGTGCATCCGAGAATTGGCGAAGCCGGTCCGAGAATCACACAATCCCCCAACCGAGGTCGTAAATTTTTACGGCCGAGGAGCGAACACTATTTTTTGATACACTGTTCGCAAAAGTAGGAACTTTATTTACTTTATTACTGTTTTTAGTCCGTAAAGTTCGGAGATCAGTCCGTAAAATCACACATTATAGACTAAAAGGAGTCCTTTTAGTAGATACTAAAAGGAGATACTTTACGGACACGTGTATCAAAAACATAATTTTCTAACTTTTAATTTATTCTCTAAATATTGTTATACGAGTGTTGGAATCGCAAATTGTATACAGTTTTTTATTTGTTTAGATTTTTTTCTTAACAAAAACTATCGGCGTCGACCCTGCAGCCTTTGGGTCATGTACTCATCGATTGGACAAGGTTTGGCAGACCCAACTATTTAATTGATTACAGGAAAAACCTGAAAAGATGTCCTTCAAATACATTTAAAAAACTTGTTATGTATCTTTGGTACTAATTTTCTCAAAAAAAGGAACACACTATATGTTCGACGATATGTCAAAGTTACAAATTTTTACACCTAAAAATAACTCAACAAAAACATTAAGAGATTTCAAAGCTCATATTCTCAATATTATTTCAATAAATTTTATGGTATACGTATATAATATAATTTATTTCTCTATCTTGTAACGAACGATTATGATACACATAAAATGTGTACTTGTCACGAGGAATTTAGCATGGGAATTTCAGTGCAGTTACCGCACATTGAATTACGCCGTGTCGCGAAATAACAACAGTTTGCGGAATACACAACCAACAGGGACCGAACAATTTGTTGCACCGTGTAATCACCCATTTTCTTGCATGAAGTGTGGAAACCACATAGTTCGTCGGTTGTAAAAATAATTGGTAAAGAAAAGTGCAATATAAATTTACTTGTTTTTTAAAACTAGACTTAATAAAGTTACAGATTTGATGCAAAAAGTTGAGTACGTTTAAATATTTTTATAAATACCTTTGGTAATCATCGATTTTACAATACATATTGTGTTAAAATAAATACTTAAAATGATTACATTTTAACGCAGCTAATATATAGTGCATAAGTCCTTGTCTCAGCACTTATTTAGATTACATCTTACTTTCAGACCATTTTCTTACTTTCTAAACTTCAGTCGCAATTCTTGTATTATTTTAAGTATTGCATTTAACAGTAGAGTTAACAAATGTTTCGATTATTGAAGATTTCGCAAACGCCGAAAAACTATCCCTGCAACTCTGACGGGTCCCGAGTCGAAATTTTAAGTATACATTGAAGGTTAACAAAATATTATGTTTACATGCAGGTTCATCATCCTCTAAATTCACTATTTAGTTTCCTAATAATATATTAATTATACTTTTTCCTGCATATGGGCAAATCCCACATCTTTCCCAGTGGTTTCAGCTTATTCTTTAACGAAAGGCAACAAAATTCTATACACAGAGATTTACTCAAACTGACACATTTTACCACGGTTTTATTAACTTGCTTTTCTATCTGTCTGTATGTTCGGATGAAAACTCGCGATTAATACATAAATACATTAATATATAAATAGAATTCACACTGACAAGTAGTATATTATTGTTATTATTATTTTAGTTTTATTTATATATATATTATGTTTATAATAAGGATACACATGTATAAATCAAAATATTTAACATAATTTTCTGAAAACATCATGGACAACATAATTTTTCCAAGAACAAATTTCTCAGTATAGTTATATTAAGTTGATCAATGTCCAACTGTGGAATGAAATGCACTCTCTAACATCATAATACACCAACAGATCTGTTTAAGCACAAGTCTACATTAATATCCTTCTGTTGATTCGATGAGCAATAACTTCACATATAAATACGATAATTGATAGCGAATATCCAGTAATTAATATGAAGAAAGCTGGCCTAATTAAACCAGAAGCATCCTTTAATATAATATCCTTCTTAAAATTTAGCTTATCTATTGAAATTTGCAACAATCTTCCATGACCGGGTGCAGGATAGAGATGACCTTCGATAACCTGTTGCATTTTTTCTTCAAATTTCTCCATGTACGGTGAACCATATTCGTATACGAGATTGATCATACCTTGATAAATAGGCTCTGCCACTATGTACTTCCATGGGTGTGGATAATAAATAGAGTGAAGTGTGTCAGTGACTTTTGCAAGTGTAGATGGCATTACACACGATATATTCTCGATGACAAGACTAGACAAATTGGAACACTGAAGATTGAATTCAGGGATAATAGATGAAATTCCAAGATACTCCAGAAAACCGAAATCCGTAAGGTTGACTTCAGACTGGCTTAATTCTTCTATTGTTTGTATATGATATCGACTCTTGTCTTTTGTGTTCATTTTAACCATATCAGCATACAAATCTGTTATGGCAATAAATGACAAAATCCATATGCATACAAAAATAATTCTTAAGGAAATTGTAATAGGCGTCCGTGTTACGGGTTGATTTAGCAAAATCCTTGCAGTATAAAAATTAGTCCAGTTAAATTGCTCCATTCGCATTAAGTAGGTCATTGCAAATATAAATAAAACAATGAGAACGACAATCCAAATAGCAGATACATAAGAGCTAACAGCATTATATTTTTTGTGTGGTACATCGAAATAAAAGCGCATAAGGAGTTTGATGACAATACTGAACCACCTATAATCATCGGATCTGTTCCAAAACGAAAATCGAAGGCACCCAGATTAAATGTACCGTTTGCGATCATTTGCAATGCATTGGAAATCCCAGAAGATTGGATTTGTGGACTAAAATTCAAGGCTTTCGATACTTCTTCAATCTTCAATCGATCGTAAAAGATCAATTCGTCTGTTCCATTTATATACCTTTTATATGATGGGTTCAATAAATTGTTTCCAAAAACACGTAACTCATGACCTTGCATATTTTTCAGCTTGTCGGGAAAAAACATTTGTCCGTATACATAGTCCAATTCGTAATACCGCTCTTCAAACGGATTGAAGTAGCGAATGAAAATGTTTTCAGCACCTTCCGGACTTTGGATCAATTCAACAATGGTCAAATCCAATATTTTGCTTTTCCATCCGCAGTATAGAAGTGACTGACAATAATATTCACTGCACGATTCTCTTCGTAATGTAACAATTAGAATTTTCGGTCGCATTTTATTTTTGGACAATTTATTAATGAAATCTAGGGCATTTTCCAAATCCTGAAAACTTCCATCCATATCTTTGTTGTCGAATTCATTATCTTGATTTTGCATTATAATAAATAGTGTGGTGTCCCGAATTCCGCTGAGCAATTCAAGATTTTGTATTTGCTTCTGTATTCTCGTAATATTGAAATGGAAAATGCAAAAACTTAACATGGGAATCTTTGACATAATCTGTCGAGTAATGTGATCTATTTCGCGAGATACTCTACATTCTTCATTAGCATCGATAATAGCCACTTGTCGATATTGATGATCTTCTGTCATGTATTTTCCCAGATAATGAAAAAATTGCCGAAAGTGGATGTTTCCTAATATGGTGGAATTTGCAGGAATTACAATGAAGTAAAACAACATAATCACTTTTTTACTTGAATTCATATTTACACAATTTCAGTAGTCTTTGAATCTTCGTTTTGAAACGAAGTCAGCGCGTTTACTGACGCAACTGAAAGTAGCATAGTCTCAAGGAATTTGTGATTGTTTACTATTGGATTTCAATTTTCTTTTTCAATTTTCTTAAAATAATGTGTGGTCACCTTGGTCGGCAGCAAAATCAATACCCCCGTGACAAACCCTTTTGTATATGATACCTAAATAAAAATCGGGGTTTTTCAACAAACAAAATATTTATGTAATAAATATCTCGACCGTTTTATCAGCAACATAATAAATCGTGATATTTATGGGTCACCGCACTAAGAATTTTACAATAATGAACCATATTATTTATATAAATAGCGAAGGCTTAAACCAATTATGAAAGAATATGTACACGAATAAATTTCGTGGATAACAACTCGAAATATTTGGTTCGGATATACGTTCCCTGAAAAATCGTTCCTCGGGAAATTCGTATTATTGGTACATTGGTACACAAAATGGGCAATTTTCGTGCATTTTTCGCGGGAAAAGAATAACATCTAGGAACTCGCAGTTTTCTCTAGTGTATTTGTGACAGTGTTAGCTGTCTTGTGTAAAAATTACTGCTCATTTTAGCAAAATCACGTTGAGTTACATAGTATTCAGTAACGCACTACACGCAAGAAGTCTCCTTGCGTAATTTCTCGCAGTCGTAAGAATTTTTTGAAACAGATGAATGAAAGTTTGTCTTGTTTAGTAGATCTCTTCATGGAATAGACTACGCTGAATTAATTTAGATAAAAATTCAATTTCGCACATTGTGTTTATAGTGTGCAAAGTGCCCCCTTTACCACTAAAAAGTGCGCGAAAAATTTCTCTCACGTCATCAAATAAACTAGCATACAACACGTGCTAACTTGCAAATCATCTACTTCGAGCCCTTGTACAGTAATGTGCTATTACTTCCTTTTTTGTTGAGTCTAAAAATGCGAATCACACTGACATTGAATAAAATAGTGTGTAATTAATACTACATTTATCAATGTCTTCAGATGAATTAACTAAAAAATGTGGTTTACAGCATCATTAGAATATAAGGAGATTATGACTTATATTCATTTTTACATGTCAGTTAAAATACAGAAATAGACTTTAACTCGAAAATATAACCTTATTTCTACTAAAGGTAGAGGTATATTATTGAACATTTGAAATGCTGATTTTATAAAGTAAAGAAGGTCACTTATGAACATAAATGATTAGGAAAATTAAAATATTATAAAAGTCCATCACAAAATTAATATCGCAATTTAAAAATTACAAATTAATACACAATACATTGTCTTTCGTATTTTACTATACTAATCAGATAAATAATCTTGATTGTCTTTAAAGTTATAACAAAAGCGTCGACCAAAGTTGCAACTTAACAGATTTTTAACAGTAATTAATCTCAAAGTATATTTCTTAATATTTGGTATTGATCACGTGAGAATATTATGTTACATAATAGGAAAGGACGTGTGCAGAAACTTTTAATTACGAATGCAATATTCGCAACAGATGAGAAGACAAGTGGTGAAAACTTTGTACGAGCACTTCTAAGTCTCTCCTACGTGAAACAAATTATATTTTAATTTATAAATTACTTGCATGCAGTTTTCAAAAAATCTGAATAATGCGTCGTCTTTAATTTAGAAATGGCTATTTTTACAATATAATACCATTTCGAAGCGTAATTAATAATGTTAATAATTGTTAAATTATTAATTTTCGCGTATTTTTATAAGTGAACTGATTATGATATTATCTCTAGAAATTTCATAAAGTGCATGTACGGTATTTTATTTTAAGTGTGGAATATGTGTATTCTTGATTTTTTTTCAAAAGTCTTGGATGAAAAGTACACGAAAAATATTTTCTTAAAAACATGTCACAGAATGCTGTCACGATTGTCATTAAGTTGATAAACTATTACCGAACAGTTCTGGACATATTACTGGAACATATGTTAAATTTTCACAATTGTTTCCGTTATTTTTTACGAAAAGTGTAGTATCTTTTGTGTAAGACGTATTAAAATGTACTTTAGATGAATCAGGTAGTTATTTAGAAAACCAATTATGTTAAAGAATTTAGTGAAAATCGTGAAAAGAAACAAATTTATTGAACATTGATTTGTGGACCATAGATGGCGCAGTTACTCGAAAAATTTCCCGCTATTGGACGAAACAGATTCGATCAGTACTATTACGTGTTCAATATGGAATCATATACGATGTATTTCTATAAAACTTTCTTTTCTGATATTTTTCTAAGTGAAAAAATTCCTTGAATTTTCTTCATAATCAGAATGACTGGTTTTTTAAAAAAATAACAAGGATTAACGTTTCGACCTACGGTTAAAGTCCTCTTCAGAAATCTTTATTCTGTTTAAAACAAAAAATATAACATCAATTTAGAAAAAATATAACAAAAAGTGTTTTACATTTATCGTGATGGAATGGAAATATATACAATTTTTTTCGAAATGAGATGCGAAAATTTACATATATTTTTGAATTTATTACAAGTTAGTTATTGGGAATATAAGAGAAAATTGAAGGAGTTATCAGCTGTAAAAAATGAATTTCGAAAATTTCCTTCAGCTTTTAAGTAAAAATAAACAAAAAAGTAAAATAAATTTGTTTGCGTGAAATGAAATTAGGTGAGATATTTTAATGTTAGTATATTATTTTTTTTTCTAAGAAATTGTATCATTCTTCCTTCGAAAAAAGTTTACAAAAATCCAAGTAACTCATAATTACTAAAATAAAAATTGGGAAAAATACTATGACTGCACACACTGTAAAAGAAATTTTGAAAATTCGAGATGAATACAAAAGTATTCTGTAAGATGCACTGCAGTAATTTAAATAAAAAGGATATAAAATAAGTACTTTTTGGAAATTGAACCACGATGTTGAAGGTTCGATTATATATTGAAAAGTTGTTGGCAATTTTCGAAAGCGAAAATAATACGAGTAAACCGACCTTATATTGTTATTGTTTATGGTTGTAAGTTTAAAAGAGAAAAATAAATTTCAATTAAATTTGATTTTTCGAAACGAATATTAACTTTATTAAGATTAGTTTTCATAAAGTAATTTTCCATATGTTTACGCGTATGTTTAGTTCTTTCAATTAAAATAACTCCAATTTTAGTTCTAATTTATACGAATTCCATTATCGACTATACGAATTCGAAAACGAAACTCTGAAAATCAATACGCCAATGGAAAAAAAAACAGAATGCAAAATATCTTGATTTCTTGGATACTTTAATGTGTTGAATTATAGGCATGAATTCGTTTTTTAAATATGTTGAACCCAGCTCAATATGGAAAGGAAAGAGATTTATATTTTGAATTCGATTTAATCCCTTTATTGCGGGTATTAGATGGAATTCACTAGCATTTAAAGTAAAATCTGCAATCTCCACGAAATCCAACGACTCCATGAGAACATTGCTATATTTACTGGTTATGTAAGATATATTTAAGATTTTATAGGTTAGGTTAGGAATCAAATGGAAATGGGCGTAATAATGGTTTCACTCTCAATTTCTATGAATTCCATACCAGAATTCAATGGAATTCACATGTACAGTAGGACCTCTCTTATTCTAATTTTCCCCTTACCCCCACTTACTTTGCTTGCGAGGTTGTGATTCGTGGACAATATTTTTCGTTGACTTTTCGTGTGATAGTGGGAGAAGACTTGTGGGGGAACGATTAGAATAAGAGAGGCTGGACAATTAGAATAAGAAAGGCAATTAGAATAAGAGAGGTTCGAATAAGAGAGGTCCGACTGTAAAACATGTGATTTGCGAAAAACGATTTGGAAAATGACCAATTCCGAATGTCCAATAAAAGAATTCAAAATAATAACCTTTAGTCCCTTTCTTAAAAAATCTAAGATTTGCACTATCTATTCGATACGATTTTACGCATTGTATTGACAATTATTGCAATATTAAGTGAATTGAAATATAACTTATACATTCACAATGTCCGTTTGAATTGTTTTTCTATACATGATCAATTTTATTTCGAACCTTCCGCCGAAAAATGCGCGGGAAAATTGCACATTCAATATATGTAAATAGATCGATCTATATCGATTTCATGAACTCGAAATTGAAGCACCGTCCAGACTCCAGATAGCGCTGTATTCGGGCGGGAAATTCAATTTCCTAACCTGTCCTACAGGTTCTGTAGGAAAACAATAATGCACCGAGTAAACAAAGTAAACAACCAGTAAAAAATGTCGTGCAGTAAAATATTTCGATGAAATCCTGTTTCCGGCTCTGAAGGTAATCGTAATCATATGTTTCTTAATACCTGATGCAGTAAAAAAAGAAGAGAAAATTTAAACCTGAGATAAATTTTTAAACCTTGGTGTTCATATTTTACCCTTAATGTTCCTTACAATAATAATTACCAACCAGGTATTTGAAAATGTGTGACATTAAGATTGATTTCCAATATTGAAGCTTTTAAAATAATATCGATGATTCATTTCGTTACCTATATAAATAACAATCTTTTAGGTGCCGAATGACTAACGGCATGAAATGTCATAACTTAAAAACCTATTTTACATATTTCCATATTATATTAAATAAACAAGATGCTATACAATGGTCCTCCCCTTATTTTAACTTTTCGAGTCAAGAAAGATGGCGGCTTCTTCCCTTATTTCTTCTCCGCACTCTTTTGAACACTTTCAAATGGCGAATGGTGGGGGAACTCACGAGGGGAAGTTAACATAAGGGACGAAAGAAAGTTAAAATAAAGGACGCAGTTAAAATAATAGGAGTTAAAATAAGGGGAGGGCCACTGTAGTAATAGAGTAGCTATAGAGTAGCTACATGTTTTACAAAAAGTATTTTATGCAGTCTCTATTAATTAAAAATAGACTGAAATTTCGCAACCCTAACTCGTCCAAATTCCTTTAAAAATAAATGGTAAAAAAAGAAAAGAATATTAAGAGACACTCACTTAATTATCCTACAAATGAAATTATACTTCTACAATCCCTGCAAACACAAAAGTTACAGTTTTGTAACAACTATGTAACAACTATGTAACAGTGTAACCATTACTTATAATATTATACTAACCAATAACACAATTAACATTAACAATTTGGACTTATGACAAGGCCAAAGGCGTGTAAATACAAATTAATATCCCAAAAACATAATTACGATTAAAATACAAAGTTACTTGACTTTATTTGTGACCATTCCAAGTAAATGAGAAATTATTAAGGGCTATCTTAATACTTCAGTATCCTATTCCCTGGGAAAAATTTTAAGTAGGATTCTCATAAGAATCTCATGAGAAATTGAAACAAGTGCTTTACAGTTGTCGTAAATATACATTATATACATCCATTAGTCATAAAATTATCGTACGGAATATGTACAGTTTAATTAGACGAAAGAAAATAATTTAATAGGTAATTTTATGAGCATACAATCATGTTTTTCAAATTTATAATCGGCGACCTCAAAAACATATAAGTATGCAGTTGTAGAGAATATAGTGATGCAGAAACTTCAATCTTTAAGTTTACAATGAAATTTGGAAAAATTTCTGATGTTTGGCCGCCATTTACAACCGCCATTTTTAAATTTTGAAAAGCGAGTGGTATCATTTGAAAGCTGAACTATTTTGGACGCGATATTATGCATTTGCATGCTTCTTACGTTGCTGTTTTCGGGTGAAAATCTTAGATTTATGAAAATATTTTTTGAAAAAATTGTGTTTTTTTGTCAAAAATCAACTGTATCTTTTTTAATAAGAGATTTGGGTCAATTTCGTCAACAGAATCTGAAAGAGCAGACAAACATACGTAAGAAATGATGGCTGAAGAATTTTTTGCATTACCGTAACAACATTAGGCAGAGCGCTGAACTTTATGCACAAAATGTTTCCGACCCGTCCTAAAAGGGTTAAAGTACATTCTTAAGAAGTGTAAAAAAAAATTTTCGAGTAGAATTATTTACTAGTTTACTTTTTAGAATGATTTTTGTCGCCTGGGTCCATTGGACCCAAGTGTGGTAAGCGTGTAATTCTACAGAAGTGTGGTAAGCAAGGGTTAATAAAAATGATACATAGAAGGAAAACCCTGCGATACACCTTGTGAAGATAAACTTTATTCAAATTTTAAGTATGTTAAGTATATTTTTCAAAATTAAAAGCATGTTTGATCGTCAGGCAATTTATTAAGACACAATAAAATAATTACATTACTACTTTCTTTTAACGTTCAATAAAAATATAGATGCCAATATTTTCTTAGAAACTAAACATCATGAAATGGAATTCAAATCTTGAACAAAACTAATTTGTATTTTTCTGTTTGATTACATGTTATTAAGTCAAAAAAAAATGAGCAAGAACAAAAATAAAATAATAATCAACACAATAAATGAGAGTATGGAATACATTTCTATTCTTTGTAATTTCAATAAACAAAGAAAAACTGTCCTGAATGGACTATTGACCCCTACCCTAGTTCCCTATTATCATTCCCAAACCGTAACAACTCAGTGAATAGTTAAAACACGGATCTATATTGTACGTACTATACATAATGTAGATAATGTATTTGGAGGAAATTGAAATATGTTTAATACCAAATTTTATTTATAACAAGTACGCGGTAATTTCATTCCAATATTTGCTAATACTTTAAAGAAAAACTATATACGTAGACAGTAATGTTTTCGTATGATCGTACTTCAGATTATCTAAAGATTAAATGGTCCAAGTAAATTTGTAAGTTATTAGACTGACCAATTTATTGACAATTATAAATTGACTAATATTAATGTAACTTTAAAAAATAAAGTGATTACTTGATAATGTATACTATCATTTACATCTTTAACTCAAGTAATATTCTATAGCTCGTTCGTTTAACATTATTGGTGAATGAAGTTATAAATGCAATATAAAATTGGGAATAGCTTGAAATTATAATTATTACTTTCAGACGTTTTATAACAAACTAATATAATTAGTTATGGAATGGATTCGGATTACATAAACGAAAGTCCTTTCTATATAGTCAAATACTGCATTGTATCAAAGGAATTGAAACAAATTATTCATTATTTATTTTATTTATTTATTTTGAATAAATTATTCTGTATTTACTTGTGAAATTGTGAATTAGTTAAATCCATTCCAATGCGTCCGGATATATTCCAATCTTTTCTCGATTGGCGGGTCTGAAGCAAATATTTTCACAACTACATTCGTAGGATTAAATACGATTTAAATATCATAAAAATTACTATATTGTTTAAGTAACATATACTCATATTAGAAATTTAAAAAGAATTATCAAGAGATATTTATAATTACAATTCAGTAAGTCTGAAAAATAAATAATTTTTAAGTAACTTTTTATGTAGAACGTAGTGACTGAATTCAAATCACTAAAATTTATTTCCAAAAAAAAAGTAAAATATTTTCACAGGACATCTGTTTTCCTAAATTAAATGTAACCAAAACTTTCACTTGTAAATAATGCAATACACAAATATCTAACAAATATTACATGTGATATTTTAAAATGTGTATCAACATTTGCAAACTGCACTAAATTATCGTGGACAAAAATTATTTACAAATTGCTATTAAATAACACTTCTATCACAATTTCACATCACACTTATTTTCAAATTGCACTGCAATTGCTTTAAATTATCACAAAAATGTTTAACAATTCGTCAAACCCAAAACTATTGTACTAAACGTAAATGATACAATATCACATGCCTTTACATCTACAAAAACGAGATTCTGAGATCGCAATAACTATTATGCATAACATTCCAAAAATTCATAAAATATGTACAATTTCCGCACATCGGAAACATTTTAATCTTCTCCAATATCTACTTCGTATTCTGCTTCCTCTACAAATTCCTCTTCATCATCTTCAGCAGTGATTTCTTGATACTGTTGGTACTCCGTTATTAAGTCGAGCAAATTCGAACCAGCCTCAGTAAATTCCGCTTCATCCATTCCTTGATTCGTGTACCTAGAGTTAGTAAAGAAATCAATAATCAAATTCACCTTTACAAATTATATATAGTAAAGACATTAACCCGTTTCGTCCTGAAATGCCCTAAATTTTGACTTCTTTTCATCAGGAGCTTTCTCATGGAAAAAGTCACTCAATCGTTTTGATATTGAGTAAATACCACACCTATTGTATTTTTTCTCGAACTTTCTAAATCCGGTTTCAGATTGACCATATCTGCCGCCATTTTTTTACTATGGCGGTGTAAACATAAAAAATCGTGAATTTTGAAAAAAATTGTTCAAATAATCGTATCTTTGAACAGGAAAACGGGTTCGAATCAAGCTAATTCTCTGTATCTGGTGGAGTAAATAGTTATACTAAAAGATGCGATGGTTATTAATTCACCATTCAAAATGTCGGCCTCAAAATGGCGGACCTCAGTGAACATTTTGTTGAAAAATTTCTGGACGCTCTAACTGAACAATTATGAGCTTGTTTTAAAAAATGTTACGAATGAAAAATTCTAAGAATTCATCGAGAAATATAGTAGATTTTTTTTAAATGTTTTAAATAAAGTTTTGAAACATTTTTTTCAAAATTTTTTTCAAAATTCTAATTTTTTTTTTAATAATTCTAAAAAAAATTTAGAGCATTCTCTGATGAATTCTAAGAGTTTATTGTTCTTTGCAATTCTTTCCAAAATTTGATAGTTTTCGAGGAAATGAATTTCAAATATTAAGATTTAAAATTTTTCTTTCTCAAAATCTATCAACTTTTGGGAAAAAATGCATAGAATAAAAAACTCTTAGAATTCATCAGAGAATGAACTAAATTTTTTTCGGAATTTTTCGTAAATAAATTACAATTTAGAAAAAAATGTTGAAACAAAATTTCTCAAAACTTCATTTAAAGAATCTGAAAAAAATTCCACTATATTTCTCAATGATTTCTAAGAACTGTTGATCCTCAACATTTTGTTTAAAAAATTCGCAGCTTTTGAGTTGGAGCGTCCAGAAATTTTTCAACAAAATTTTGACTGAGGACCGCCATTTTCAAGCCGCCATTTTGAATGGTGAATTAATAACCATCCTATCATTTAGTGTAACTAATTACTCCACCAGATACAGAGATTTAGCTTGATCCGAACGCGGTTTCCTGTTAAAAAATACGATTATTTTAACAAATTTTTTCAAAATTCATAATTTTTTTATGTTTAAACCGCCATAGTTAAAAAATGGCAGCAGATATGGTCAATCTGAAACCGGATTTAGAAATTTCGAGAGAAATTGAATAGGTATGGTTATATCAAAACGATTGAGGGATTTTTTTCCCTAGGAAAGCACCTGATGAAAAGAAGTCAAAATTTACGGCATTTCAGCCCGTTTCGGGTTAAGTTCATAAAATGCTCAATTTTCAATGAATAAAGAAGATTTGATTTCAGCAGTGTTTAACGACCTTCCAAAAATCAAAGAACGCATTAATCTCATTACCTTCAGTAAAGAGATTGAAATTAATGATACGATTAATTTCTTTGCTTTACAACCAGTTAGGAAAAAAATGGATACATCGTCCTGGTAGAAAAAGAGTCCAATTTTTGCCAGTTTCTATCTTTCCCGTGTTACACTTATAGGAAAACTGAGTAATGCAACAAAAAAACTGGTCAGATTTCTACCAGGGCGGTACAGATTGGTATCATAAAAATACTTGTTTTAATAATAGATTTATACATTTTTTCGAACCATTCTTTAACATATAAAGCTGTGTCGTTAGAGTACGTTAGTACTCTTTTTCTACACAGCTTTATATGTTAGAGCTAACCGGAGCGGTTAGTTGAAAAGAAAACTGAAGGTTGGTCTTTAATGTTAATTGAATGATTTAGCGAGCCTTCCCTTTCTACTTAACATTCGGGGCTCCTACACAGAGAGAAAAAAATTGTTAATGGAACCGCAAAAAAATAGTAAAATCGATTTCAACCTCTTAAGTAGTAGAATTAACTATATGTAAGGTTAGAGTCGATATTTGAGGTTATGTACGAACCATTTAACCATCGGAAAATAGTAAATAGAACAATTTTATTGTACCGTTTACCATGGAAATAGTTAATACAACAACTTTTCTTATTTACGCGTTTTACTATTACTAAAAGGTTCCGTTAACTGTTTCTTTTCTCTCTGTGTATAAAGAGAAATGCATTATGGTCAGTAAGTGTAGTTGTGCCAGCCATTTGGGTGAGATAAGTTCTTTGGAGAATTCTGATATTTCGGAAGAGTGACCATCAGCATCTAACGGTGAGTTTACACATTTAGCTTAATATCCCTTGATGATGATCCACGTGTGTATGTATATCTGTGCATATCTATGCACATCTATGTATACTTAAATCCAAATAAAGTCACAACATATCATTCAATATTACGGTACAGACTTGAGGTCTAGATCTAAATAATTAATTATGGAAATCCCCCCTTTGATTATGCATATCTAAGGACACCCATCACAAGGGGCGAACAGTCCTGGGGGCAAAGAGTTTCCACTTCACCTTTTCATACCATTACATTATGTATGTATTGTATGATATTCTTGTAACAAACAGCAAAGAAAGATAAATACATTCAAAATCAATATATTTGTGTTATTATTCGAAACTATGGTCAGGAATTATAAACCCTCCTACCGAACAAAATCATTGTTGGATATGGGCTTATTGATAGAGACATTATATTATCAGAAATACGTTTTAGAATGAAAAATCTAAATCTTGTCTGAAATATACTACTCTCTTAATCTGAATCAGTGAAAATTACGCCAAATACATCAGCGAAAACAATTTTTGCTGTTAAATCAGTAAATTTTACTGTTTAACCAGTTGATTTTACTATTTAACTAGTCTAAATATTGTATTTACTGAAACTCCTGCAGAACTCAATCCTAATGCCCACTATTTCACTGGTTCTTCAGTTGTACATTCTTTTAACACCGATCACTCAATATAACCAGTGATTTGCTTTTCATCCTACATATAACTGAATATCTATATGCAATTACAATAATGTGGATTTTAAGGCTGCAAGAACTTTATTCCTTGAATTTAAGAAAGTAAGAAGTTCTTCTAAGGGAAACGTAAATAAATGTTCTGTGTTGTTTTTTGAGTTTTCCATCGAAGTTCCAGATACTATAGAGACACCACCGAAAAATAGAATAATAGGGATTTGTTTCATGCACGTATGTTAGGTTTATCGTAATTGTTCGTTTTTAACCATTTTTATAACCTTGAAAATTACATGCAGGTGCTACTATATAGTTTGAGGGGAATGTACAAAGTTATGTTAGCTAAGTTTGTATTATAGATTTTGCTTAAATTTACTGAATAGATTAATTATACTAGAAAATTAGCTTCTATTTACCACACGCAACACGCGAAACTATTAAATGTTTATGGAAATTAAAATACTTTTAATAGCTTTGTGTATTACTTAAGACGAGTAGGAGCTGACTTTTTAGTGCAAACAATTCATTCTGTCGATTTTAGCTGTATTCGCACAATTAATCAGTTAGTAAGCGAAAATGACGTGATTTAATTTCATTGATTTTAGTCCGATTCGCTGAATTAATCGGTAAATAGACACTGTATTCCAGTGAAAACCACTGATTACCGGCACAAAGCATATGACTTGATTCCAGTGATTTCAGTGAAATTTCGCATAATCTACCAGTTAGTAAACACTATATTCCATTGAAAAGCACGTGATTTCATTCGACTGATTTCAGTCAAATTCACTGGATCAATCAGTGAATAAGCATTGTTTTGAAGCGGCAGAAATGTTATTTCATTTCAATGATATTCCAGCCAATTTAAAAGAGTTTGAATCAGTGTCTAATGGCTGATTCACAGCGACCACAAATGCGCTTTGTGAATTAGCGACTATAAACTGTCAATTAGTAGTTTTTTGCTGGTTCAGATTAAGAGAGTAAATAAGTGTGCTACCGAAAATCTAGGAAAGTGCATGAATTTTATAACGGAAGAAATAATAACGAGAATGAAACTCAAGAAAAATCTCATCTATTCATGTATGCGGTACTACTTAAAAAATTTAATTTATAATGAAAAAGGAAATATAAGATTAGTGTCTGCATCTATAGACAAAACTATGTACTAAAATATGTACAACATTTCTTCTGTACATAATAAAGTATACATTGGAGAAACGAGCAAACGAATAGAAACTAGGTAAATTAACATAAAAGAAACATAAATAAATGGAAAAGAAGAAACATATCCCAGCAAATGAAAAATAATTGAAATGTATTAAATGTAATTCGGATTTCATATTCTGAATTGAGTTTCGTGACTTTTTTCAATTCTATTATCAATTTCTTTAAATTTATTTTAGGGAACTGGATGCTTACTATTCTAATTCTTTATTTTTCCCAATTTTTAAATTATCCAAAATATTAAAATGTGAAATATTCAATATCATTTCAATTCACTGCCGTTTTAACCACTCTTGAATTACTGTGAATTCCAAAAACATATAGTGAGAATATAATGCCTATTATCCTTTATTTTGAAATTGATTGAATTCAAAATAAAGAATACAGAAAATTTAGCAGCTATTATATTAATTGAACTAGTTAGTTAGTTAGTTTAGTTTATTAGGTCATAGGTGAAGAATTGTAACTAACTGAATTAGGAAGAAATAGTAGAAACGTTTTTAACATATCCAATAATAGAATTAACAACATGGAAGGTTATAGTTGATATTTGAGGTTATGTACGGATGCTTTAAGTAGCGGAAAATTTAAATGGAACAATATTATCGTTCCATTTACTATGGAAATAGTAGTTTTACTCTTATAAAATGATTCCATTAAATAGTTTTTTTCTCTCTATGTAAACTTCAATGCCCACTTGTAGACTTGAAGAGGTTACATCTGTATAAAATTTAAATTACATATGCTAAAGTTATCAATCGTGGAAGCTGATGGACATGTTCAGAAGACAAAGGACAACATCGTAAGAAAGATTGTGTGCTGAATATATCGGTTTAAATTGAAATTCTGAATTCTTCTGTAAACAATTCATTGTAGTTCATGTTTAATTTGAATAATAGAAAGAAAACAAATATATGGACATTTTAAATTCTTTTCAATACATTTTAATACTTTTAGGTGAAACAATAGGTGTATTCCAGCAAGGATTCAGGGAAGAGAATTCAAAATTTATGTCTTTTTGCACGGCATTCGCAAGTTTACTTACTGTTTTAAGTTTTGAAGGAAGTTTTTAATAATATTGTAAGCCCTCAACATTTCTATAACGTTAATATTCAGGTATTTAGCTACCGTTTTTCTTAATAAATACAATTTGTTTGGTGCTCTATAATATGTTTTCTGAATCGTGTTCTATAGTATTTTTTCGGCAGGGAGGGCATAATTTTAACTATGCAAATACAAAGATTTTAGCTACAGAAAAGAAAATAAGCAGATTAACTTGATTTACTACCCAGCAAACGTAAAGGGATTGTCATTTTGAATTCAATTGGATGCCTTTATTAAAGTGCTAGGTGAAAGACACTGAAATAGATAGTTAAATCTGCAATCTCCACGAATTTCGACTGTTCCCTGAGAATATTGATATACACATATAATGTGTATTATGTAATGTGGTTAGGTTACAGAATTTAATAGAATTGCGGAGAATAAAAAATTACACTTTCAATTCCTAACAATTCCAACTATGCATATTATTTTAGGTCAAGTAAGGAAATTGATTAAACTGTGCGGGATAAAAGTTTCATTTTCAATTTTTATACGTTCCATGTCAGAATTCAGCGGAATTCACGTGTAAGACAGGTGATTTCCGAAAAAGGATTTGGAAAATTACCAATTCCGAATGTTCAATAAAAGGATTCAAAATAATAGCCTTCAATCCCTTTTCGTTTGATGGTTACGTTTATTCTCATTTGATATTTGATGCTTATTTTCTGCTATAAAAAATTGAAATAAAAGCTCCATATCATTGACTCCAAAAAAAAATGTAGCGTATTTTAAATTAAAAAGTAGTAAAGGTTTGTGTATTTCGTTTTTTCTGGAGTTTTCTTTTTAACAATAAATTCCACAACAGAAAATGCATCTGTAAGAAATAAAAATTCCCCTCTTTTTCTTTCGCCTTTTGAATGCAAAGCTTTTTTTGGGGGTGGGGGAGGAGGGGGTTTACTTTTCTTCCCGAGCAAATTTATACATATAAATGTAATTAATCCTGAGGATGGCTCATAAGAGGCCACAACGAAAAATAAAATATAAAACTAAATATTTAGTTAATAAATCTACACTCACCAATGCAAAAATGCTCTTCGACGGAGCATTTGATTAAACATGTCTGAAATTCTTTTGAAAATTTCTTGAATGGCCGTAGAATTTCCTATGAACGTACTGGCTAACTTCATACCTCGCGGTGGAATTTCGCAAACGGACGTTTTTATATTATTAGGTATCCAGTCAACGAATTCGTTGCTATTTCTATTTTGGACGTGGCAAATGTGTTCGTCTATTTCCTTTACCGAAACTTCACCTCGGAACATCATGGCGACCGTGAGGAATTTGCCATGTTTTGGATCGCACGCAGTCATCATATTTTTCGACTCGAACATCTGAAAAAATTACTCAAATTGTCACAAAAACGATGAGAATATGTAAGTTATTAAAGTATAAATATATCTTGGACTTGCTTGTGAAATTAATTCACCGATCTTAAGAGATCGGAAGTTTTGACTTGCGGCTGATGTCAGAGGAGCAAATCCAGGCATAAAGAAATGCAACCTTGGAAATGGAACCATGTTGACCGCTAATTTCCGTAAATCTGCGTTTAACTGACCAGGAAATCGCAAACTTGTTGTAACCCCTTAAACATAGTAAATTGTCATAAATTAGTTTGCTTCAACGCAGTTTTTACTGCATTGTTTGTTACAAACCAACAAATCTAAAAGTACTTTGATGTTAACCCTTACCGGATCTACGTGGGTCATATTGACCCGAGTAAAAGAAACACATTGGTTAATTTTTCCGTAGACATCCCCAGTGTTGTATGAAAAATTTATATAAAAATCGAAATTTGTTAAATTTTTAGGATTGGTATTTAAAGATGAAAGGTTTAAGATGCTTCGTGAATTTTTTCAGACTTTTCAATGCACTTTGACACCTTTAAAAAGCGCTCCGGTCAAATAGACCCACGTGTATTCGCAATGGGGGCCAAAAAAACGTGGATCCGGTAAGGGCTAACCATGTTTTGTGTGAAACTTATATTATAAATAATTTTTTTAATTTCTCCACGTGAAATAGTCATAAATATGTCATTTATACTTTAATAACTTTGAGGGTCAATCTAACCCAGTAATAGGAAATGGATTCGGAGAGATTGCAATTTGAATACCTCCTAATTACTTTTAATTCGTAATTTCTCCACGGATTTTATTTTTGGATTTCGATGCTTTCACAGAGACTACTTTCAATTCCACTTTTTGGATTCCGAGATATTCAGTTGCATTCAATTTTCGACAATAATATTTTTGGATTGAAATGGATTCGCAGAGATTGGTCTGAATTCTTTGGAATCCAAGGAGGCATTCACCTTTATTTCTATTTTCGACTGTATTATTTTTGGATTCAAGTGGATAATTTGGGATTAACACGAGTCCTATTTTCTGCATTCGGCGGAATTTAATATTTTCACAAATTATTTTTGGATTCCCAGAGATAAGATTAGGACAAATTACAAATTGAACTGAATCTTTTTGAATCCTTCTGAATCCCACTCTCAATCCATTTTCGATTACTGGGAATGTTTATTATAATTCGCCATAGAATATTGGTATAATAAATATATGTTGGCAATGTAAATATGCATTGAGGGGTTAAACGAGCTTTTAAAAGTATAAATATCTGAGATTACTTCCTTAAAATTTCAAATAATACATAAAAGTTTACTACTTATTGTTCGCTTTATTTATTTCCTCTTTATAGCCAAAAACAATCATTTATTTAGTAAAAATCCAACCATTAACTAACTGTATTCACCATTTTGTTAAAAATTTAGATTCTTTTCTGGTTTATTCTGTTATTTCACTAAATATATTGACCTTTTCTGTTTCAGATCCATTTTACCGCAATCTTTGTCTCCGCAAAATGTACTAATAAAAATAAAATTCTTTGATGTAATATTTTTTAATTAAAAAAGTTAGGAAAATGTGTTGAATATGTGTACTTTGCGATTATATAAAAATGTCCTATATTATTTCCCTTAAGAAATTGAATAAGGGCGTCGATACCTAACGGTGTATAGAAGACTTAAAAATTTCTTTATTTAATTAACTTTTTACACTAAATTAAAAACGTGGTCCACTCATGGATAAATTCCCCTACTTGTACCCCAGGTAATTTTGGGTGCACCTCAAAAACTCGACAAAACACAAAACATCCACCTTAAAAACTCGACATTCAAAAACCAGACCCTCATATTACACACATATTTTGAAAGTTTTTTTTTTAAATGTCTGGTTATTGAATCTCCGTTTTTGTAGATGTCTAGTTTTGTATGTCTGTTTTTTTAAATGTCGGGGTTTTTAAGTGCCTGTTTTGTGATTTGTCGGGTTTTTGTGGTGCACCCGGTATTTAGACTCCCTTAAAAATTATTTGACATTTAAAAAAGCAGACTTTGTAATTTGAAACATTTCCTCCGTAATATTATATTACATTATTGGCTAAAGAGTCTTAGGCTCTATATCATAACAATAAACAAACAAACAATTGAAAAATTTGTGAATTTTGCTACAAACAAATCCACACAATCTTTAGAATTTTTGGTTACGATAATGACATTGGATGCATAAAAGATCGAAACACACGATGAAATTGATGACATTTAAATGATTTATATTTAATCTGTAACATAATTGTTACTGATTCATTTAATAATTGCGCAAAAGTATAATAAGTATAAAAAGCATTGAATTCGTAGATTTTACGCCTAAAATACAAAACTATCCAAGACTGACGAGGATAAATTACGATTTTTATTTCATTTAGTGGCTCGAAATAATTTTAATTACATCAGTGGCCATACAAAGCGATCTCTAAACTGTAAGAAAAGTTTTACTTCAAGATAAAAGTGTCTTAAGTTTTTTTAGAATAAGTCGCTTAAAATAAGACACTTGTTTTTGTCGTGTTTGCAATTCAATTATACTGAAAAAAAAACGACCAATTCAATTAAATATTTGAATGACATTCATTTTTTCCGCATAGTTAAAACATTTGAATAAGTAAAAAAATACAAATTCTAATATATATAGATTTTGTACATTTTTTACATGACCCGAACATTCAATTTTTTGTACACTAATTATTAAATCTTACAGTTCATACGACTTCATTTCAAATTTTTGCGCCACTTTTTCATGTTCGTGATTGTCAGAACTATGTTTTGTCACTAGGTGGCTAAGCACTGAGATTTCTCTGCTTCTTTCTCTTTTTCAAGCAAAAGAAACAACGTAAATTTAATAATTACAAATGTCAATTATTGCCATTCTTAATTTCGGAAAGCAGGGTATGAAGCAATAAACAAATCAGAAATATTGTTATATACTATACATACTATATGTATATATATATTGATTGTTTATAACTCATCAGTTTACCAATTTCAATTAATGATATTGCGGATTTACAAAATCATTTGATCAAGTTATTACAATGAATAGTTATTTTATACAAGTCAGTTCAATTAATTCAATTGAATATGGTTTTACTGATTTAACTAAATTATTTAACAATTTCAATTGAACATGATTGTCGAATACGTGGTTAGAATATTTAACTGAAATTGTCAATTATTTTTAGTGTATGTCGAGTTCGAAACGATGTTGTAAGATAATGACAGCTTTTCTGGAAATGATTATGTAATAAAAATTGTGTTGTTAATTGAACCATTAAATAGCTACCGTTATAATTGTGTTAGTATGTCTAAAAAACCATTAAAATAAATGAACGCAAAATAAGTGAAAAAATGGTTCAGGTGTCCCCATGAATTGCCGACTTTTCAGAGATGAGAAAACTTAAAAAACACATAAATAGAGTAAACAAAATGCACCAAACTTAAAAAGTTTAATCCGAATTAATTAGAAACGTCACTATGAATTATTACCAGACATCGTAAGCGAAACAAGATGGTTCAAGTCTCTATACGTTGGTGTTGGAATCTTCAATGTAGATGTGCAAATGTGGTACAGAGCTTCATTGTCGATGCAGAAGGTATTATCTGTTGATTCGATCAACGAATTGACGGACAAAACTGCATTATATGGTTCCACCACAGTATCCGAAACTTTTTGACTTGGTAAAACACTGAATGACGATAAAATCCTGAAAAATAAGATTTTCCTCATAAATATGAATATAATATGTATCATGCACTCTTAAATTTAATTGCTTGCGTAAGTAATACACATTCTAATATTCCTAAGTGTTATGTATATTTCGAAAAATCTATTTTGAGAAAGGAGTGAGATTATATTTTAAACTGACAAATCAGATCCTTTTTATTTTCTCATTAATTTTCCTATTTATTTATGTAGTCATTTATTTACTTATTTAATTAATTATCTATTTTACATTTGTTTATTTTTATTTTTCTATTAGTTATTTACCTAGGGAAATTTCAATAAGTTCATCGACCTGCATAAACGCCTTCGATTTTAAATGATATGAGTAAGATTCTTAATCAGAAACCCCAAAAAAACCCACACAGAAAAAAAATCTTGAAATTGTTGCATCTCAAATTAAGCACTGTAAAAGGCTTAATTTCAGTCTAAAATTGAGCTAATTTTTTGAAATTAAGTCAATATTTGCGCTTAAAACCTTGTTTTTAGTTTTGGAAACTTACTTTTAGTCAATATTGAGGTTCGAAATAAGAATTCTCTAACTTAGGTGTGAAAGCTCGAAAAAATGTTTCTTTAAGCATAAATCTCGACTAAAATAAACTTTGCTGTCTAAAAGTAAGATTTTAAGCGCAAATATTGACTTATTTAAGGAAATTAGCTCAATTTTAGACTTTAATTAAGCCTTTTACATTGCTTAATTTGAGATGTAACAATTTAAGACTTTTTTTTCTCTGCGCGAAGTTTCATCACGGTCTGCCATCTTGAATCCGACAATTTGAATATTGAATATCAGAGGACGCATTCGTAACCAGCGACTCCGAAAACATCTGTAACATAACTTTCTTAAGGTTATGTCCAAAAATTTTTTATTGCAATAAGGCATTTTTTAGAAAATGTTTGTTAATTTTCAATAAGTTAACAATGATTAAAGCATGTTATGTACGAATGGTCAATTTGTAACGTCCATTGCAGATAATATTACAATAAAAGTTGTTGAAACGAATAAAAACTACAGTAGAGTCCCGATATATTTACCCACTCGGTTCCTCGCCTTTTTCACCGATCTCGTTATATGTACGAAAAGAAGGGGAGCGTCGTTTCTCCCACTCCCTTCATTCGCGTTATGTTCATGACATCACAGCAGGCCCTTCCTGAGGCCCAGCCCGCAAGGTGGGGGAAAAAGAGAGCGGCAACAGGCAAATATAACGAGACGGAACCTGGCAAATATGCTGGAACGTTATTATATCGGGACTCTACTGTACTTTGAACTCACAAAAAAACTGTTAGAAATAGATGATATCGGCCGTGCTACTATCACGAAAAGGGTTATTTTAACTAAAATTTATTCAAATGTGTGATTAAATATTATTTTTAAATTTAAGTAATAGGGGAAGTAGGGGCAAAGTGGGATTTTGGCGTTTCGCTGTATTAGAACATTTCCTATGTATTTGTTTGCATTGTTTATTTATAAAAGAGTTATCGTAATACAAATTTTGAAACATATTTCAGTTCCCATTCGGTATTTACCAACCGTTTGAACATGACCTAGGAAGTCGAAGTCAATTTATAAATTCATACATATTTTGAATCGATTAGTAAGTATCAATAAATTAAGCGTAATTAAAATCTGAATTTGATGACTTAATAGTCTTCTCTTACACTCAATTTTAGTTTTTTATTTGTTTCATTTGGGGTTGAGGATGATTTTTTACGACGTGTTTAAAAAAATTCTATTTTGTGGCAAAGTGGGTGGGGCAAAGTGGGATGTATTCTGTTTTGATTTAGGTTCACAGAGAGAAGTACGAACTCTCTTTCCCTCTCTCTCTTTCTCCCTCGCCCTCTCTCTCTCTCTCTCTCTCTCTCTCTCTCTCTCTCTCTCTCTCTCTCTCTCTCTCTCTCTCTCTCTCTCTCTCGAGTTGTGTCCATGGCTCGTAGTGGCCAGGACATTAATAAATACATTTTTAATCAATCTCTCTCACTCTCCCTCTCACCCTCCCCTCTCTTTCTCTCTCTCTCTCTGTCAAACCTTTCCAGAAGTAATTTTAACAACCCGTTCCACTTTGGCCCTGGATTTTCAGATTTCTCAAAAAAAATTATATTTGTAAAATTGAAATTTGGAATATTAAACAGATATTTTTTTTAAATGCGTTTCATAATAAGTTAATTGAGGACCTAAATAAGGGTTTCTAAACCACACCTAACCATTCTTATGCCCCAATTTTTTGTATACAAGTTTTTCCGAAACCATCCCACTTTGCCCATACTTCCCCTACCTATCACAAAATAACTTGAATGAAAATTTCCAAAATTCCCCAGTTCGTCTGCACTTTAGAATACTTTTATTTGGGTGCACCTCAAAAACCCGACAAATCACAAAACAGACATTTCAAAAACCCGACATTCAAAAACCAGACATTTAAAAATGTACATATATTTTGAAAGTATTTTTGGAAATGTCAGGTTTTTGAATGTCGGGTTTTAAAGTGTCCGTTTTGTGATTTATCGGGATTTTTGAGGTGCACCCTCTTATTTGACAGTCGGCATACTAATATTAAATGCAACAGATGTTGGTTTTTTGACAACTATATGTCATCCTCTATTCCACAATTCTATGCCAACATCTGATGTTTGTTATCAACTTTAATACAATTGATCTTTGCGTCATTATAGACAATCACCGTCTTCGATAAACGTAACCTCTTAGCTTTCCCTTAATCCTACATAAAGCTCCTCTGCAAGTTGCATTATTTTATTCCGCACTGATTGGATTATAGGATTTCATGTCTTATCACGCGTCATTATATGTATTAGGAACGTCAAAGACTGACATCAGTGCGTTACTCTTTAATCATA
This sequence comes from Trichopria drosophilae, assembly GCA_030407085.1. Taxonomy (NCBI): domain Eukaryota; kingdom Metazoa; phylum Arthropoda; class Insecta; order Hymenoptera; family Diapriidae; genus Trichopria; species Trichopria drosophilae. The sequence continues at coordinate 186,497,283 of CM059583.1, read as the reverse complement.
ATGCGCTGCCTGAATTAAAGAATTTTACCTAGTAAAGACTAAAGGAATTTAAATAATAATCATCTCCTTTTGATGAAGAATGATCTAAAATAGACTCTGAGCAAATCGATGCCTTATCTGACCAATATAAAAATACCGGTTCGTGTAAAAAAACATGGTTCGCACCATTAAAGTGATATGTATATATATATTTTATAAACAATATTGAAAAGTGTTACGAAAATGGCCTACAATTTTATTAAAACTAATTATGCCACTTTTAATATGCGAATTGCACATAAGAAAACGTTTATCGCACTATTTCTTAGGTAATTAAAAATTATTTTTCACTACACAAGTTGCCCAGTAATCAGAATTGGATTATAACGGACGTTTTAATGCATTTCTGTACGTACTTCGAATCTGTTAAAATGTAAAATGAATTCATTTCTTAATCTTTTGGGGTACGCATTTTTCTGATGAACCATTCTTCATGAAACTGGGTACTCGGGTTTTTTGGGGTCGCTGGTTACGAAATTGAACTCAGTTTTTGAAAATGTATAATCTGAAAAACTAAAATTTTAATTTCTGAATTCAGATTCGTAATCGGCGACCCCAAAAATAAAACAATAAAATGAAAAAAGAAAAAAAAACCAAATAAAAAGATGGAGACAATAACCGTCACGTCCACGTTCGTGTCTCTGGAGTCAACTGAGAAATCTAGTAATATTTAAATCGTAAGCGCCTCGTGGATCTGCCAGTTAGAATTTTCAATGTCTGAGTTCAGATACGTAATCAGCGACCTCGAAAACCCCCCGAGTACCAAGTTTCATCTCGATCCATTAAATTTTTATTTTGGTCGGCCATATTGAATCCACCATTTTGAATTTCCAAAATCTGAACTCAGATTCGTAATCAGCGACCCCAAAAACCCCCCAGCACCCAGTTTCATCTGGATCAAGCAACTTTTTACATTTTGGTCGGCCATATTGGATCCGCCATTTTGAATTTCCAAAATCTAATGACAGATTCGTAATCAGTGAGCTCAAAAACCCCCATGTACCGAGTTTCATCTCAATCCAATTTAACATGTGCCAGCGACTGAATTTTTTTATAAAAATGACGATGTTTAGTCGTTTATTTGTTTATAAAACATAATATTAAATAAATATTGACGTTAATTCAATGTTAAACATTTCTTTAACTCAAGCTTAAATTAGATTTAAAAGAACGGGAGGAAATGCATTATTTCGTCTTTAAAATCTCAAATTTTCAAATGAATTGCGCAAAGGGTTAAGCAATTCAATACAGTTATACGAGGTCACAAAAATGCAAAACTAATGAAATTTAATTAAATTGGAACAGAACCAATTTTTAATCAGGTAAATTAATTATAATCAACCATTAAACTGCGTAACAAAAATCAGTAACCTTGTGTTTATTTGAACATTCCTGTATTTAAAGTATGTTTATATATCAATAAACAAGATAATATTTTAACAACATTTGTTAATTTGTTCCACCTCTTAAAAATCCCTTTTTTAAACCCCTTTAGTAAATTTAATGACTAACTATTAACTTATAAAAATCTAATAAATAAAAATCAAGGGACTATACAAGGTTTGTCTAACTAAAAAAAAAGGTTCCTTTTACTAGTTCTCACTCAACTATCCACTGGTAGTAGAATTTGTCAGGTTTAATTTTTTTAGTGTAATCTCATCTGATTACTATCAAGTATCACGAAAGCTCTTCCGACCATTCAGCATTAATTTATTAACATTTTCCCATGTATTATTATGAAGTATTCATTACCAGCGTACTACATGTCTTCATAATAATTTACTGCCTATAAAAACTAATAATACACTGACTTCTTGTTCTGACTGGAACCTAAAAAATATCGCTAAAATGCAGGAAGTTGTTCTAGAAGGTTTCAATACCAGTAGGTGGCGAATAGATTGCATTGAATGAAGGCATTCTTACATCATAACTTTAATCTATTGTCTGTTATTACAATTGTTGGTTCCGCTCTCTTATCTTCGGTGCATGTTTATCATCATCATCTTTTATTTCTTGACCACATTGATTTATTACGACGCAGTTAGTAGCCGTGAACTTAGCACCATCTCATGAAATCTCAGTTTAAAAAAAAATAATGTTAATGTCTATGTCAAATATGCTACTCTTAAAACGTGAAATAATTTATGTAATACACTAAAACAATCCTCCTGACAAATTCAACTACGATTGGATAGTTGAGCGAAATGAAGTAAAAGGAACTACATTTTTAGTTAGACAAAACTTGTCTAATATGAAGTTAAACAGCTAACTACTTCCCTAGTTATTTTAACTAATTTGTGGTAGTTAATTAAAGAGATGAAATTCAATTAAGGACCTATTCAACTAGACACAATAGTAAACAAATATTCAGTTTTACTAAGAAGTTTTTTTAAAATGAAGTTAGAAAAGAGTTATTAAGTAGCTATTAATGTAATTAACCTTACAATTCGTCTTTTGATTGTTTGGAAAGTTAAAAGTCTTCCAGTAAGTATATTTTTTTATATATACTAAAACCTTTATATCGTTTAACTACCATGATTTTAATCTTCAACTAGGATATTTTATACGTAAAAACATGGATTCATTGATTGATCTTATGTTGTTTCATGTTTCTCAAACTTTTTGTATCACTTCAACTAACTTGTATTTATGCAACATAGATATAAGACAGAAGATTATTTCGTAAACCTCATATATTCAATTTTAATATAATTTTATACGCAGATAGACAAGAGTACTACTTCAAAAGTTATTTGTTAATTTAGTTTCTTCCATCCCGGAAGTTAATTTCCAAGCTGATTTTTCTAATTCTTTTAAACTAAAAGATACAGTTGTTTTTCATAGCAATTGATCGCTATCAGAAGCAAGGGTAATCATATCAGAATCTATATCTGTTAGCTCTGATGCCCCTGAGGCCTTTTATCTTTGATCGGAACTATTTCCTCATTCCTTCTGTATACCGGTAGTGCTAAACTTTATAAGAAAGTTAGCTACCGTAAACATGTACACAAACATTCTGTCTGTTTACAAAACTATGGTATATTCATTTCATTCATTCAAGAATCACAGAAAAAGCTAAGTCTTACACAGTAAAAAAAGCCTTACAATTGTTACATCTCAAATTAAGCTCCGTAAAAGGCTTAATTTCAGTCTAAAATTGAGCTAATTTTCTTGAAGTCTTACTTTCAGAGAGTAAAGTTTAATTTTAGTCGAAATTTAGGCTTAAAGAAAAATTTTTCGAGCTTGTCACACCTAAGTTAGAGAATTCTTATTTCAAACCTGAATATTGACTAAAAGTAAGTTTCCAAAACTAAAAAACAAGGTTTTGAGAGCGAATATTGACTTAATTTAAGAAAATTAGCACAATTTTAGGCTGAAATTGAGCCTTTTACGGTGCTGAATTGAATATGTAACAATTTTAAGACTTTTTTTTTACTGTGTACAACCAGGACCAACTTCTTTTAAAAATTGGCTTAAATGGAACTATTAAGTCAGAATATAGTCTTAAAACAAATTCTTGCTATCTTGAAACTTAAAATAAGGCGTTATCATTTCTCATTAATGACTGATAGACTTACTAATAAGTATAGTTTGCGCTTAACCAGAAGTAGGTATTTTTAGCAGCTTAAAATGGGACCATGATTGTTTGATGCTTTCTGAGTCAGTTTTTCTTCAAGTCGCAAGAAAAGTTCAAATTAATTGGTAATCACGATCTTGTTTGAGACAAACACACAATAAGAGTAAACAACATAAACAATAATAATCTTACAAGATACAACAGGTTCAGTAACAACCTATCGATGGTTCTGAGTAGATTTTTTATCACATCCAACCTCGCTAAAAGTTTTACGAATTTTTTTGTGGGAAGTTTTTCCTTGTAGGATAATGTTATAGAATTTAAGAAGTTAGTGTTTCATATCTAATTAACATTTCATTAGTGCAGTTGAGCGCTCTACATTTTTTGTTGGAGTGGGAGGGACTTTTTTAAATACCTTCAGTGACACAGTGAATCGATTTATGATTTTGAAAATGACAAGTGTTAAGTATGTTCCCTTGAATCCATTAATTATTTTTATAAAATTAAATAAATTTAAACTTAATCCCTCTTTTTGTTTATTTCATTTTCTTCCTTCCGATGATCAATTTAGCCAATCGGAACCGAAGTTTTCTTTTTCACGTAGGAATAGAACTCATATTAATTTATTACAATGCGAAAAGGTTCATTCAACATATGAAACATGTATCCGATATCCACAATGAAATGTATTCTGCCATCGGATGAAATATATTATTATTAGTATGAACATTTCATTGTGTTAATTACGTTGAGCTTTCCATTCAATAACCACTTACTAACACAAATAATTTTTCGTAGTAATAATTAAATATTTCATCCATTGAAACAATAAATTTTGTTGCGCTATCGGTTGTACACAAAAAAAAGTCTTAAAATTTTACATCTCAAATTAAGCACAGTAAAAGGCTTAATTTCAGTCTAAAATTGAGCTAATTTTCTTAAATTAAGTTAATATTTGCGCTTAAAATCTTGTTTTTAGTTTTGGAAACTTGCTTTCAGTCAATATTTCGAAATAAGAAATCTCTAACTTAGGTGTAACAAGCTCGAAAAATTTTTCTTTAACCCATTAAGCCCCATTGTCAATTAAGAATTTAAAAAAAAAAGATTTTTTTATGAAAAATTGGTATTTAATCAAAAATTTGAGTGGGAAGGAAATTTTTTTTACTGTCGCAAATATGCACAAAATTGGACAAAACATCTAAACTTCTCAACCAGCTTTGGTTTTTTATCATACGATTCTTTTTAACCAAATGGAGGCCAAAAAACAAAAGCTAAAACATCCAACTTAAATTTCACTACTGTTTTGGACGTTTTTTCATTGGAATCGTGTAAATTATTCAATTATTTCAATAAAAATGTACTTAAATATAATGTATTTTTTAAAAATAACTATAAAAAGGGTTAAAAAGAAAAATAATGTTTTTAAGGTTTCAACAAGTCGTTTTTTACGGTTTCTCATTATTTGAACAGGAACTAATGTAGTAATCTGAATATCGTTGATTTTCGAAATATTGGTTTGCATTTTTATATTTTCAGAACAAATCTCAGTGTATTAAGTAAATCTAATTATTTTTCAATTTTCATCTCTTAGCCGTTATTTTTTTTTTCTTGAACAACGATGCCCGACACTTACCGAGTGGAGGTCGATGAATTCAAGTGTCTTTTTTTTTTAAACCGTAAAAATATTATTTTTCATATATTTTTTGTAGTTATTTTTATACATTTCTACTGAAATAATTGAATAATTTACACGATTCCAATGAAAAAAACAAGTACTAAAATAAATGTTTGATTTTTAGCTTTCGTTTTTTGGCCGCCATTTTGTTAAAAAAAACCAAAGCTGGTTGAAAAGTTTAGTGCAATTTTGTGCATATTTGCGACAGCAAAATAAATTTCCTTCCCAGACTCAAATTTTTGATTCAATAAAAATTTTTCAAAAAAAATCATATTTTTTAAATTGTTAATCAATAATAATTGAAAATCAAAGCTTTGAAAGTTTTAAGCTATTCTATCGTGTAGAGTGTACCCGAAAATAGTACGATTGGATATTTTCCAAAAGATTTTCTTACTTTTTCACAAAGTTTCCTGAGCTCAAACGTATGATATAAATTTTGGGACTTAATGGGTTAAGCATAAATCTGGACTAAAATTAAACTTTGCTGTCTGAAAATAAGACTTTAAGCGCAAATATTGACTTAAATTAAGAAAATTAGCCCAATTTTATACTGAAATTAAAACTTTTATATTGCTTAATTTGAGATGCAACAATTTTGACTTTTTTTTCTGTGCATGTTTTATTGTGCAATTCATTTTATTTCAGTGAATAAAGGTTCGATTTGAGTCTAAATTTAAAATTCTCAACCTGCTTAATTTAAGACCCAATTCTGAACAATCTAATTTTTGGTACTACATTTTAATCGCATGGTAAATTAGTTTTAAGACTTTTGAAGAAGTCTGCTTTTCATTCGAACAAGGCTTCTTTTTATTACATCTTATAATTAACTATAACTATTGGTCTTAATACTTATTTTTTTAGTGATATCACGTAGCCTACACATACGTTCTAACGCGAATTTACTTTGATCCCAAGATTTGATTTCATACTCATAAAACTACTAATCATTTGATGGTCGAAATTTAATTAATATTTAGTTGGTATTATTACTACATAGTAGAATTGAATTTGTCAAAAAAAAAAAACTATAGTCACATCCTTTCAGAATTTCAGGTTGCAATAAACGGTATTAATTAAATTAAAAATGAAATTCCAAGGCCATACATGTCTCGAATTTTCTAATCCCTGTCGCGTAACAAGTCAAAAGCTTTCGTGAAATCAAATTGAATCACTGTAAGTTATTTCGATTAATTTCTATGGAATTCAAACACTCTTCTGAATTTTAAAAGAAAAATATTTACTTATACATATTTATGAATCTTAATAAGGTTCATAACAACTCGTTAAAAGTTAACATTTGGTTTCAAATAAGTTAATAATATGAATTTTTTTCTTAATATTCGTCCCATCAATGATTTTCGGGACTCGGAAAAGAAAGATAGTGAGTGCCCGGGAAAAAATGGATTATATATAATTATATATAAATTTAGATGCAATTATATATAATAATATATAATTATATATGTTTATATACGATTATATATAATTATATTAGTTAAAAAGAATTTCCATTTTGTTGTATATTTTTAATAGACACCCGGGAAAAAATGGATTATATATAATAATATATAATTGGATCTAATTGTATCAAAAATTGTATATAATTATATATAATCCATTTTTTCCCGGGTGTCTATTAAAAATATACAACAAAATGGAAATTCTTTTCAACTAAATAGTATGAGATAATGAAAAATGAATTTTTGAGATAACTGCTATATTTCGTGCGATTACAAATCCTTTTTTGTCGAAAATTCATGTAGGAGATTACTTGTGAATTAATTAGCAATAGATGGCACAGTGCCGCTTAACTCACTCTCGCAAGTAGAAGAAAATATATCAATAAATATATGTATAATGAAACAATGGCTTGAATTTTTAGAGTCTCTGTATTCAATTTTTTAATTTAAACTCAAAATGTAATTAGGGATTTTTCAATCCTTAGTTCTTTACTCTTTACTATTATCTTCATAAACTTGAGATGTCAAATACCCAAATTTAAAAAATAAATTGTACTCACACAAAAAATGAAAAAAATTGATTGCCATACCTATCAGGGTATTCTTCTCGAATTTTTTGAAGCAGTAAAGTACCGCACCCAGAACCTGTTCCTCCACCAAGGGAATGACACAGTTGAAAGCCTTGAATGCAATCGCATTTTTCAGTTTCCTGAAAAAGATCATTTTTTAAACTAAAAAGAAGTCATTTTATATTTTTCGGACGTTGTCAGTTCCATATAGATAAAATTAAAAAACATTTTTTAAATATAAATTGCTGAAACTTGACGTTGTACTCAAACTGACATTTTACTTGAAAATACATAATAAACTACAAAATAATATTGATAATATCACTAACCTTTCTCGTGGCATCTAAGACGTTTTCGATCAATTCGGCACCATCTGTATAATGTCCAACAGCCCAATTGTTTCCTGCTCCACTTTGTCCGTAAATGAAGTTGTCAGGTCGGAAAAGTTGTCCGATCGAACTAGATCGTATGGCATCGATCGTTCCCGGTTCAAGATCTACGACGATCGCACGGGGTACGTACGTAGAGGTATGGGCCTCGGTATAATAAACGTTTATTTTACTCAGCTGTAGATCCTTAGAGTATCCACAAAATTTTCCATCCGGTCCTATTCCGTGTTCATCGCTTATCATTTCCCAAAACTGCAAAAAAATGTGTACTGACACAATGTATACAAACAGGACAGAAAAGCAGCCATTACCATCCAAGGATCAATGACTAAAAGAATTACTTTTCTACCAGTCGAAAATTTTGTTCAGGTAAAAATATTTGTTCGAAATAGAATTTCGAAATTCTGTGGAAAAAAAAATTTATTTTCGATTGTTTTTTAATTCTTTATGTATTCAGTGGCTGTAGGTCGAATACACAAATCGAGATCACGTGATAGAAACATAGATAAGAAGCGAATGTGTACGTAGCTGCCGGTTTAAATGGAGATAAAAGATTGATTTGTTAATATATGAAAAGTTAATGCTGCATTTTTTTAATAAATATGACGAACCTTTTGACCGATTTGATTGCCGCATTGTCCGGTTTGTAGGTGCACTATTTCCCTCATCTTAAACACGTTGCACTCAATATTTCATAACTTTTGATAACGAACACACGGACGAGTAGCTGATAAATTAAGAAAGTAAATAGAGGCCCAACATAACAACGGATTCGGGTTCGAATGGCGAACACACGAAATAAACACTGTCGGTGACAAAATCCGAAACTACGCCAGTGTTATTTAGATATATACCAGGTAACACAATTGAAAGTGACGTTGGATAACACGTGTTAATTACGAAGACTAAGTCGTGATACGCCGAAATAACTAACAACTATAGTTAATACTAACCTTAGTTTACGGTCTTAAATAACCACATTTTAATAGTATTCACCAGTGAAGAAATCTGCAGTTACATTGAAGTGTCAAGGAAGTAATCAAAATTCAAAAAAGTGACATAATTTAAAAAAATGCTTTTTACAAATTTTTAAGAAATATTTTATATTTCTTATTATTACAAATATATATTTATTACAAAAGTGGAAAGTAAAGAAGTTACTTAAATTCTACTAAAGTTTGTTAAATATAATCAATCTTTCATCTTCTTTAGAAACCTTGTGTAATTAAGAAAAATTTTACGTTGCTGACATTCTATAAAAATTTGAAGTAAATATATTTTTGCTGGTTTATTATAGTTGGTTTAATTTAATTAATTTTCGTAAGAAAACCGTAATTTTCTGGTATTTACGGTACCTACAAAAGTAAGTCTTGTTATTCTTCTATCTGCTAGAAATATTTAAAACATACAACCAACTAAAATCTCGACTTTTTTCATTTTCTATCATCCTTTTTTTAATTAATTTTTCTTTCATACAATTTTATGATGAAATACGATACTCTAAAATGTATGAATGTATATAAATGTCCGTATAAAAGATAAAGTTATTAATGTCGAGTATAATATATTATAATGTCGACCCCTGTATATTTAAAAAAAAAATTATGATTTTATTACGAAGAAAAATAAATTTAAAGTGCTATTTTGTGGGTATTTTTTTCATTAAAAAATATTATTTTAATAATGCTATAAAAAATTCCAGAGAATCTCTGTATATTCATACAGTTTCAACAAAAAAAAACATCACGTAAATATGCTGATTCTCGTTAAAAATGTGTAACCAAAAATACAGACATGAATGTTTATTAAAAAGTCGAATATTTATTACACTGTTAGAAATTTCTCCACGATTTTTCTGAAATAGTAACTGAACTTTTTTACTGTTACAGTTTCAGAATTTTACGAGAAAAAATTGCAGAAAATTACCAAAAGATTTCAGAAAATTACCAAAATATTTCGGAAAATTACTAAACTCTGTTTCGTAAAATTCTGAAACCGTAACGATAAAAAAAAAATTCGGTTACTCGTTCAGTAAATTATTACAGAAATTTTAAACAGTGTAGTTTATTAGTATTAAACATTTATTCCGTATTAAAAACACTAAAAAATAACATATTACGACATACGTGAGCTCCAAAAAATGTAGTGCCATTTTAAAAATGGTCTAGTCACGGTGCCTAATTCGTTGAAAAAAATGAAACTGTCAGGAATATCTAGAAGGTTAACTAAATTTTATGTAATTTAACCCTTATAATATTTCATGTTTAAGAGGTCCTTATTATCGTACAATTGAAGTTTATAGATATTTTCCATTATTTATTTGCTGTTTTTAATCAGTATTAGTTACCACTGTCATCTACATTATAAAGTTAATGTCATTTACCAGCAACTTAAATTTCAAAGTTCTACAGAATGACAGGTGTGATGAATTCTAAAATATATGATATAGCTCTCAAAATGCACTACAACTTTACATCTCTCATTTTAAATGATGTATAAACGATTCAAAAAATCTTTCCAAAACTATTTTTGATGTAAAAATTATCCATATTTCAGATTCTTCAACCGTTGACGCAGACATTGCTTTGGAAACCTTCACCATAGTCTTTTGAAACGAGGGATAATTTTACTGGATCCAACAAAACTTTTTCTCGGTCTAGTAAAGGTACTAACACTCTCCAAGGTTAACAAAACCGAGTAGTACATGTAGTTTGAGGATGACGCATTTTTTTTCAGGATACACACCTCACAACTTTTACTACAGTCCATTTTGAAATGTTCTATATAATCAAGAACCCTTCTTTTGCACGTACTAACTAAATTTAACTGTACAAATTAAATACTAAAAGTAGTGGTTCCCAATAAAAAAATTACTTTGACCATTATCAAGTAACTTTGAAAACAAAGGTCATTATTAAGGTCATAGTTCAATCAGCCCCTTCATACAGAATTTTTGTTTAAAACATTTTTTTTTATTTAATCACATTGTTTCGAGTTATTTAACTGTCCAAGTTAAAACGGGTCACCCTGTGTATTAGGGTGGCCCTTATTTTGGTCATTTTTTAATTTCTTCGGCCTGACCCCCAAAAAGTGTTCCATTTTATTAAAAAAAATCATAACAAATTAGCGCATTGAACATTGTATTTCAATGGGAAAAAAACGATTTTTAGAATTTTTCTTGTTACTTCGACTAGTTGAATCCAATTTTCTTAATAATTGACAGATTTCTTTTAAAGTCGTTCCGGAATAACATGCAATGCAACAACAATATTTTTTTAATTTTTTTATTGAATTATAATGGTTTTGCTGTCGACAATTTTTACGATGAAAATGAAACAATTACAGTTTTTTCCGTTTTTCGTAGTCTAACTCTGAAATAATCATTCCTAAACTTTTTTACCAAACACGTTTGAGTTTGTGTATAATTTAAGAAGAAAATGAGAGATCATAAACCTAAATCGAATAATTCGAAGGCGATTTTTATTCAAGCAATACTTTAAAGCACAAATTAGGCATAATAAGGGGAGTGATTGTGCTTTATGCGGTATATCTTTAAGAAAAAACTCTATCTGCTTCATATTCTTTACATTTTGGATCTTATTTCGGAACCACTTTAAAAGGAATCTGTTAATTATTAAGAAAATTGGACTCAACTAGTCGAAATAACAAGAAAAATTCCAAAAATGATCTTTTTCCCATTTAAAAACAATGTTAAATTTCAACCCTCGAGTGGCACGTGTTAATCAAGTTTAATCCATGTGCCAATTTATTTTGTGATTTGTTTTCATAAAATGGAACATTTTTGGGTAGTCAGACCAAAGAAATTAAAAAATGACCAAAATAAGAACCACCCTACTGTGTATTCCAGAAACGAAGCACAGGGTATGAACGAAGATGATGTATAACAATTGTATACATGCCTGGTTGCTCCAGGCATCGCAGACTCTATGTACCAAATTTTATTCTAAAATTCTGAAGATGTTATAAAATCAAGGATCTTAATAATTCATCGGAGCATTCAAGCCTTCAGAATGCAGTTGTTGAATTTTCATCTCTTCATATTTATCTTTTAATTTATACTAGGAGTTTCATTTCTTATTTCATTTTTCTAACAAAATTCTAAATTTAAAAAGATGTTTAAATAAAAAAAAATTGGGACGATAATACCACTACGTCCCCGTCATTGGTCCTGGGTTACGCTGAAAGCTGGAAATATTGAGTTTCTTCTACTCAGAAAAAAATAAGTCTTAAAACTGTTACATCTTAAATTCATCATTAGATGAGTCTTAATTTCAGTCTAAAATTGCGTTAATTTTCTTAAATTCAGTCAATATTTAGGCTTAAAGTCTTACTTTCAGACAACTTAACTGACTTTCAGCCGATATTTTTGTTTGAAATAAGATTCGTCTAACTTAGATGCCATAAGCTCGATAAATCTTATTTAAAGCCAAAATATCGTCTAAAAGTCAGTTTTGCTCACTGAAAGTAAGACCTTAAGCCAAAACACTGACTGGATTTAAGAAAATTAACGCAATTTCGGGCTTAAATTAAGCCTCACCTGATGATGAAGTTAAGATGTAACAATTTTAAGACCTATTTTTTTCTGTGTAGTTTCGAAAATTGTACATTAGCGCCTTATTTTTGAACTACCTCAATTTTAATTTTAAAAATGAGCCAAACATATATTTCATTGTTATTCAAATACAATTGATAAAAGTATTGGATCAAAATTAAATTAATGCAACATGAATGGTGAAAGTTTAAAAATACAGAAATATCGATATCTCGAAAACGGGATCAGTTTGATTTCCATTCTTCGATATTTTACATCTACAAATTATATAGAGACATCCCTTCCATCCTGATTTTGGATCCATTTTCATTCTTTTTTTCTTCTTTACGAGACCTGTAATTACCCCCTTCATTAGGCAATTCAGGCAGTTGGTAAATATTTACAAACTGTCTGTGATATATAATTTTTGGGGTCGCTAAATACGAATCTGGTGTCTGATTCCAAAGATTAAAAATGGCAGATCCAATATGGTGGATAGAAAACTGAAATCCTCAGTAAACTCTCACAAAAATAGTTACTCGTAGGTTTTTGGGGTTGCTAAATACGAATCTGGCATCAGTTTTTCAAAATTCAAAATCATTTTCGTATTCACTGTCTTCACTTTCGCCATGTAGGATTTCAGCAAATTTCATCATAAATTTTGTCACGCTCTCGCAAAACTATTTTAGCTCCTGTGCTATTAAATAGTCATTTTTTTTTATAATTATGGGTACCATATTGAACCCGCCATGTTGAATTTTGTAAATATAATGGTATTTCTAAAACGTCTGTTATTTCCGTGTCAAATTTCCATTCTAACGAATTGGATTTGGATTTTTGTGGATATGTTTATTTGGAACAATTATAAACAAGTATAGACTCTCCAAATATCATTATTCTTCTGAAGTTTAAGTATCTCCTTAACTGAAAATGCAAACAAAATAATCTTGTATCTTGCATTAAATACGAAAGTTATGACGAGAAAAAGAAGACGGAAAGGGCGCCACTATAGTGGAGTCTATGGCTCAAAAGCTGAATGAAACTCGTTATAGAATAGAGAACTTGCATGATTTTTAAATTTAATTTAAATCGAAAGATAGTTATTAGAAATAATAAGTTACAGTACAGTTTTGCGATTTTTCAAGTAATTATTTACAAATAAGTTATTAAAATTCGCCAAAAACTGAACGTCGGTTTAATTCGACTATGAAGTCATATAGTAGCATAGTTTTTTAATTAGAGTATCCAGACATTTTTCAAAGAAATTTTTATCGTAAACGCCATTTTCAGGTCGTTAAAATAAAGTGTGGAATGAAAGTAAAATTAAATTTCAAATATTTCCTTCACTTTTCTTCACAGATTAAATAGAATCCCAACATTCTGATAGTTGTACATTTGTTGTTGTATTGTAATTGCTAATGGCTGAAATTCAATTATGACCGCAGAATCTTGAAGAGCGACCTCAGAATGGTAACACATTCATCTTCCTTTTTTCAACTTTGATTTTAATGCGCAATACTTGACTGCAGTATTGAAGTGACAAAAATATTCTTGGGTTAACTTCCAGTTTTTATTTTACAACCCACTTAATCATTGGAGTAAACTACAAAGAATCTAATCACGAACTGCTCTCTAAATTTCTTGGAGCGAAATTTTCACTCTAAACCTGGAGTGAACAGGATGCTCACTCTAAAAAGAGTGAAAGCCGGCTCTAAAAGAGTTAAATCAGTCACTCCAAAGGAAAGAGTGAAGGGATTCACTCGAAATGTTGGAGTGAAAATTCACTATTTGCGTAGAGTGAAAATTCGCTCTATGTGGAGTTAAAATTCACTCCAAAGAGAGTGAGATTTTGTCATTACTCAGTGCTATTTTCTTGCAAAAGTAAATTTTTATATACACTGAAATTTAAATTTAAGAAGTATGATTACATTTTCCCTATTATCTCTGTTTATACTCTCTAAGTTTCTTGGAGTGAGAATTCACCCCTTAATTAGTGAAAACCAAGCAACTCTTAAAGAGTTGAATATTCACTCTTTCACGAGAGATTAAGGGGTGAATTCTCACTCCAAGAAACTAAGAGAGTATAAACAGAGATAATAGGGAAAATGTAATCATACTTCTTAAATTTAAATTTCAGTGTATATAAAAATCTACTTTTGCAAGAAAATAGCACTGAGTAATGACAAAATCTCACTTTGTGATCTCAGTTTAACTCCACATAGAGCGAATTTTCACTCTACGCGAATAGTGAATTTTCGCTCCAACATTTCGAGTGAATCCCTTCACTCTTTCCTTTGGATTGACTGATTTAACTCTTTTAGAGCAGATTTTCACTCTTTTTAGAGTGAGCATCCCGTTCACTCCAGGTTTGGAGGGAAAATTTCGCTTAAAATTATTTCGCTAAAAAGTCTTAAAATTAAGTTACATCTCAAATCAAGGACTGTAAAAGGCTTAATTTCAGCCTGAAATTGAGCTAATTTCCTTAAATTAAGTCAATATTTGCTTTTAAAGTCTTACTTCCAGACAGCAAAGTTTAATTTTAGTTGACATTTATGCTTAAAAAACAATTTTTTTAAAACATAACCTCAGAAATTTCACTCTAATTGGAGCGAATATTTCACTCCATCTCTGGAGTGAAAAAATTCACTCTAAAGCAACAGTGAATTTTCACTCCACGGAATTTAGAGAGTATATTACAAATTGCTCTTTTAACATAAAAAAGGTTGTAAAAACGTTCGTTTTTACTGTTTTCAAAATTTTCAATTTTGGAGAAACTTTTTTATTCACAAGCCTTTCGTAAGTAATTAAGTCACGATTAGAATTCTTATTGTAGTATTATCTTGATTCCATAAATAGATTGTAATTCAGAAAAAATCTAAAGTGTACCCCTGGATTCATCGAAACGTGATGTCATGTTCTCTTTTCGAGAGCGCCACACGGGAGCCTCGTAAAATTTGACTGATATATTGTAAATCAAAATCAACGTCCGATAATACATAAATAATCGACTCTCGGCAGAATTGCGATCTGAAGAAAACCCGGAATTCCCATTCGGCCTTGAAAAGCGAATCGATAAAACACTATTGCTCACCTAACATAGTTTCGATAATACAACTTTGATTACATTTATTAATTAAAGACAAATACAACTATAGTCGTTTATCTAATAAAAACGGTAGTTACACACCCGCAATCATTATCATTTTCAATGACGAACGAATCTTTTATCCACGTTGAGTGTATATACAAACCGCTATCTGTGCATGATCTCATGTCGACGAAAGAAAGATTTTCGAGTGACTGTTTCACGGAAAAGATAAAGTCGCGAGATAAAAATAGAAATTGAAATTTGGTAACCGAACATAAATATTGAATCGAGATTTTTATCGAATCGTATACTTTATCGTGTACGAAAGCTCATTGAAGTACGGTATCGATGTACATACACGAGTTTAACGAGTACAGTGCTTAAATCATCTTTGCTCGAGCGATCTAAATCAACTCTGAATCTCCGGTATTGTTTAGAATTAATTTAAGAATAAATAAAAAAAAAAAGTATTCAAAATATTTTAAAATTTTGTGCCAAAACATAAATAATTGCCTTCATCTACTGAATGGACATTGATAGTTGGTAAATATTAACATTTAATTACATGTGTGAACAAATAAGACGTATTTCCTTTGGTTTATTACGTTTTATTCTTAGCAAGTTGAAATAAATTTGAGGAAGCAACGTATTATACATGCACGAGTTCTACACGAAATTACTCGAATTAACGAGCTGTCGGTCAATTATGTAATTAAGATTTCTCATTCTCGTAGTTAATTACCATTGTCAAATCTTACGAGATTTTATTATGTGTGTATTTATTTTGTGCAACGCCGAACAATGGTTCCATTTTTGTACGCGATCGTCGTAACCCATTTATAATACAAATAAAATATAAAAAGATGTAGACTCATTCGTAAAGTGACGTTTTTACAAAGATCGTGATTACATCAGTTCGAGATAAAGATAAAATATTATGTTGTGGATCGTCATTTATTAATATATCTGTATATGTAACATCACTTGCTGATGAAAAAATGGTACGTGCTTTGTTGATCATTTTAGAGTTACTTTGGTTAAAAAACTTACTAAATATTTTGGAGTGAAATATTAAGTTTTTCGTTTTATAAATTCGAAGGCAAAATTCAAATCATATATCCAAAATGATGAATTCCGAAAAAGTTACACGTGATCTATTCTGAATTTACTTAAACGTTCTTAGCAATCCCACACTCAAAAAAAAAAATTTGTGGTTAAATACGACAGTCCTATTTTTTCTGGTTATAGAAATCGAAAGTCTAGGCAGTTTAATTATAAAAATAATTGTTTTAATAATTTCTCTAGTTAAACGAACAATATTTCTGGTTAAACCAACAACAAAAAAATAACAAGGACCTATTTAATCATCTTTTGTGCTTATTTTAACTATTTTTTTCTGAGTGCAAAAACTATAAAGGCACCAGTTTCAAATAAATACAACAAATTGGATCACTCAATTCGAATTTTGAAAATTTATAACATTTGTATTTATAACAATTTTTCCAAAAAAATCAATATAAATATCAGAAATATAATATCTTAGTCAAATTATGCAGTTACTAAAAAAATCAATCTCTCTTTATAAACAATTTGAAATTTAATTTTTGTAAATGAAATCAGCAGATGATAAAGGTCTTAATCAAACGCCTCAAAATTGAGAGAGATAAAAATAATCAAAAATCCTAATTCATCTGTAAAATTAATAAATTCCTTCTAAACTTCTACTTTTATTTACAATAAATAACATTTTATTTTCTACTGATTCATAAGACAGCTCTGAAACTACCCATACGAATTTTAATTTAAAAACAAATTGTTCCATTAGGAAATTTTAAAACGAAAAATTGTACTGAAGACATTAAAAAAAAGTAAACATAACTGCAAATAGTTCTTAAAATTTAACCAGTATGAGATAATTGTCACTAATTATCGCTAATGATTGTCTATTATTGCTAATGATTATCTATTTTTCAATAGTATTAAGAATCTTTAATTGGAACGCCAAATTACATTATCTTCAATTCCATTCAAATTGAACGAATTTAGTAACGATTTTAACAAATTTTAACAAAATTTAACAAAGTTATCGTTTTATATTTTAGTTCATTATTTGTTAATAGAATGTAATATGAACTTCACTACAGGTTATCCATAAATTACTTAAGGTAACTTTTCTGTTATTTGGACCCCCTACCAGCCTCGGTTGCGTTACGTAATTTATGGGCGGTCTCCAATTAAATTTAAATAAAAAATTGTAAAAGTTACACTCATATACTGCCAACAATTTATTTCCATTAAGCAATTGAACACCTCTTAGATATATTCAATTGTTTATTAAAAATCGCCTTTTTCGAAGTCGATCAAAATGATATTAATCCGAAATTATTTCTAAATACATGATTAGTTGATATTAAAATTTGCTAATTTGTCAAATATTGGACTTAATTACATTAACAAATACCGTATCAAAATTACTCATGGTCCTCAATAATTAAATTTGATCGAAAAATGTTAATTTTCAATTCTCCGGAAATTGATTTCACTGAATTCGATTGAATATACTCTCTTAATTTCTTAGAGTGATATTTTCAATCCAAACCAATAGTGAGCCGGGTGCTCACTCTAGACTGAGTGAAAGACCACTCTAAAAGAACGAGATCAGACACTACAAGTGAAAGAATGAAGAAATTTACTCCAAATGATGGAGTGAAAATTCACTCAGAGTGGAGTTAAAAATCACTCCAAAGAGAGTGAGATTTTGTCACTGCGATTATAATGGGAGCTATAAGTAGATCTGTAGTAAGTGCAAGTGCCTTAACTTCAAATGTGTCTCAATACTTGGGATATGAAGTTTTAAATGTTAGAAAAAAAAAGAATATTAATTTAGAATATCCTGACGTTAACATGTTTATAAGTAAATTTGAAATTAGTAATTTATTAGATAAATGAAATCCACCGATATGTCGAATACTATAAATACTATACTATATATAATAAAATACTATAAATATGGCTATCCATTGAAATACCATTTCATTACCAAAATGATCAAAGGTTCAATTTAAAAACTCAATCTTGGCAACAATAGGGAATTTATGAAACTTTTGAGTATATTCCAATAATTGAGACGTTAAAATTAATATTATCTCATGATATATTTAGTTACGTTAATTCGTTGAAAATCATCTCAGAAAATTAGCTTAAAAATTTTGAACATGGTGTGCCTTTCACAAAAAAATGAAATTTTGATAAATATCCTTCATATTATCTGTAATTATTTAGTATAATACACGTAAAATAAAAACGTTAATAGAATAGTAGAAATTAAAGAAATAAATGACGTTTCCAAAAGACGTTCCGTGTCAGTTTTATTCGCCCCTACCTTTTTCTATTACTTTCAAATATACCGAAAAATTATTTATATTTAACTTCTTTTATGAAAATATAGAAATTGCTTATTTTTTATTAAAAATAATAACATTTTACGTATGTTTATAAACTTATAATTATATTATTAGATTTTAATTTATGCATTTAGGATTTTAAAATGTTATTAAAATTTCACTCGAATTGAAGTGAAATAATCACTCCATATAGAGTGGCTCTCCTTTCATTTTACTTTGAGTGAATTCTCACTCTTTATTTAGATCACTTTCAATTCTAAAATTCCGATAATTAATACATTTAAATTTAAGCCAACTAGTGAATGAAAATATGAATATTTCTTAATTAAAATGAATAGAAGTTATTTGAGATTTACATTGATAAAAAATGTTAAATAATTTAAATTTGTTTAAAGGTTTAAAGATTTGTTTTTGTTCATTTCTGTCGATTTTTATGACTTTCTATTCATTGTTGGGGAAATTAATATTATTGAATCAGCAAATATTTATAATTGATTATATACTTTCCAAAATCAATTAGTTAGTTTCTAGTAGGTCCAACTTTTTTATGTGACACTTTTCCACAAAACGACGTTTAGGAGTGGAAGTTTTGAATTAAAGTTTGCCATTTAAAAAACATGGGATCGTTTTTATCCTATTTTCTCGAATATCATTGAACGGCTGATAATTTTATCCCGTCGATAGCATCATTTTCTAACCTACAAAATTAAATAATAACTAATAAAATAAGTAATTGAAAATAAAACAAGAGAAAATGTTCAAGTCTAAATATATTTTAGGACGCTTTTAAGTGTTTTTTTTTTAATAAATATATGTCAAATTTGCACTAAAATGGGTCTAAATTGGGCGCCAAATTGCAAGAAAAATCTAAATTTTAAATAATTAAAACAATTTTTCAAAATTCCGGCCCTTTATCTGCAGTTTTAACAATTATATATGAGGCTCTGGAAAAAATCAGAGAAATTCGTCAATTATTGATAGAGAATTTTTGGAAATAAGGAAAAATGATCTATTTTTAAATTCTCGGTTCATTCTGCATAAATTTTGCATTTCTTTGGTATTCTGAAATAGTTTCAGTCATTTTTAATTTAGCTTGTACGACATAACTACCTTATCGATTAACGACTTTAGAACCCCCAAGAGGGGGGGGAGGGGGGGGGGTACTGTAGTATACTATACTTACGGAGAACTTTCGGACGTAAATAAAAATCCTCAAATTCTCGGTCAGTTCTCAATTAATTTCTTTGGCATTTTGTAGAATACCATATGCAGTAATTAAAATTACCCTTACAAAGCCCGAATTTTGAAAAACAGATTAAGTCATCTTTTATTTTCCGTTTTTAGTGAAAATTCCTACCTTATGGGCGGAGCACTTTAGAACACCCTTAAACTTATGCTTTTTAATAAAAATACGGCGTTGCTAAAAGTGGATTTAATTAAAGAAGCGGGTCGGTATTTATACTTAGCCTCCCCTTATCTAAAGTGGTCCGCCAATAAGGTAGGAAGTTTCAATAAAAGAACGTAAATTAAAGATGACCGAGTCTTCCCCGCAAACCCCGCTGGACTGTC
This sequence comes from Trichopria drosophilae, assembly GCA_030407085.1. Lineage (NCBI taxonomy): Eukaryota > Metazoa > Arthropoda > Insecta > Hymenoptera > Diapriidae > Trichopria > Trichopria drosophilae. The sequence goes on along the minus strand of CM059583.1, from coordinate 186,476,961 downwards.
GGCAATAGGGGAAGCATCGCTTCCACCACTACGCCGTAATCACGTGACGTTCGTAACCAATCACAGAGAATCTCGCTGCTTCCTACTGTAACTCCAAACCGATGCGTATGTCTAACTAGACACGCCCCTGAGGTGGCCAGCGGCGTAGTGGGGGTAAAGGGATTCCGAGAAGTGTCAATCCAGCGGGGTACCAATCCAGCGCGGTGCCAATCTAGCGGGGTTCTACTATATGTCTATATGTATCGTCACTTCAGAGAAGAGTTCAAAAAGATAACAACAAAATTAAAACAATGAATGAATTAAACCCCAAGATGTTAAATTAAAGGGAGGAAGCATTATTGATGTAGTAAGTAAAGGAATCATGGAATAAACTTTAACAACCAAATGACAACAACTAAAGCATATTCCACTAGAATCGGTTTAGAATAAATCACAGATAACCTTATCAATAAATAACCTTTTACTTAATGCCGCATTCAATTAACATTAAATTTACAAATCATAACAATAGAAAAAGCAGCAGTATAAAGCATTGTATATATTTTGACGTATTTTTAATGATACTCTATTTACAATTTTACACTTATTCAACTGGAAGTAACTTTATTGTATTAAAAAAGGGAACGTAAGGAATGGACGTCTAAAATTTTCGAAAAATGACGTTTAACGCTTCTGTTTTTTTCAAAAGTTCCAGAAAACATGGAATTCACAAAAACAACTGTATGTTATCAGAAACTTTGAAATTGTCGGTCATCAAAGTGCCGAAGTCTGCCTTGTTTAGCTCAATAAGTCATAAAATTTATAGGAGGTAATATAGGTTAATATGTACCAGATGACTCTATGTACTTCATTATTTAAGAATACTCAATATATTACCGACAGTAATATTATACAAAATTATTTTAGCCGATTCAGTGACAGATAAAAAAATAATGTTTCACAGAGAGAAAAGAATATATATGGAACAACTTTACAAAAGTAAAACATGCAATAATAAAAGATAGTTACATACTTCCGTATAGTAAATAAGACCATTAAAAGGTAATTAAAAAAAGTGTTTAAATTCACTTGAAACTTGTCACTCGGGGGTTTAAGGTAGATGTCTGTTTAAATCGAATTTGAGCAAAATTTGTAATCCTTTTAGGTCATTATTTTAAACTTTGCAAATTTGATGTCATATTCGTGTTCCAGGGCCCTAAATCATTCGCTTTTTTAAGAAGTCTCAAGGAAATTTGAAAAATTTGTTGAACACTATCATCCATATTGGATTCACCATTTTGAATGTTAGATACTTATGTCAGATTCGTGATTAGCGAACTTAAAAAACCCCTGAATGACAAGTTGCTATTGTATTCAAACACTTTTTCTACTGATTCCATCATATTTGATCCGCCATCTTGAATTTTTTATTTTACACTTTGCATTTTAAAATAGATGTAATTACCTAAATTTTAAGCCTAAGTAGAACTCTTTTCGTTTCAACCAATTGTGGAAGTGGGGGGGGGGGGTCTCTCGTTGAAAATATTTCGGGTGGGGGATGAAAATGGGACACCCTGTATATATAAATGTCTTGATCAAGAACTAAAATATGCCAAACATAGAGAAAATGTTATAACCTATAACGCAATTAAAATATATATATATATATATATAATATTTTGAATATATATAAATATAGAAATATATAAATATTTTGAAGAGCAAATTAGTTTTACAGAAAAATGTTTCAAACAAAAGTTGTACCGGACAATGGGGGAAATCAATGTAAGTTATTGTTTCTCACCTCTACAGCAATATTCAAGGTTATTTCATGGTAACATTGATGTGTTTAAATTGAAAGTCCTATTTTTTACACTGGTTTCAGAAAGAGTGGGAAATTTTACACTGTGGTACTTTATAATTTGCTGAAGTCACCTTCTGAAGGTCAAATATGTTAAATCATCCGGAAGGCGTTTTCTTTTAACTTCATATTCATGAAAATATTTTTCTCTAAAACTTTTCAAAATATTTCGGGTGGGTGATTAAAATGGGAGACCCTGTATATAGGAGGAGTGAAAAAAGTTGCCCTCTTAACAAGATTCCTTTTATCATTGAAGTCCGAAAAAATTGACCTATACTTGTCAAATACCAAAAATTACCCATAAACCCATAAAAACCCGTTAATCTCAAAACCAATTAAACTCAAAATCCCAGAACCCATAAACGCCAAAACCCATAAACCCCAAAACCCATAAACATCAAAAACCCCTAAAGCTCTAAAACAAACAAAAATGAATACATGTTTTAAAAAAAGACATCTATCCATTGAGTGAATACATTATTCAACATAAAATGTGAAATGGGATCGAAAATAACGGCTCGCATTCGAAATTTTAATGTTGACCTTCAAATGACCATGACGGGCGCGTCAGAGGTCAAAGTCAATGTCGTACTCGGATTAACCTATAATATAGAATTAACGTATTAAAACTGAAAAAACAATTTTTTTAGGATTATTTTACTCGAAAACTATGAACTTTCAGAGAAAAGTTTCAGAAAAAATACTTACAAGTCATAAAAAAATATACAACAATTTGTGCAAAATTTTTCGTGAATATTTGGATTTTTTTTAAAGCTGAAATAAAAAAGGTATCAAAACGTAGTTCAAAAATTCCACTTATTCCTCCTCGATGACATCCAAGAATATTTCGTGGTTAGCATTCTTATAAAAACTTAAGTTACCATCTAGAATTTTTTCAATTTGTAAGAATTTTGAACTCGTACTTTTGTGAAAACGAATCCACTTTTATTCACAATTTCTAATTCGTATAGAAAATTTAAATGTTTAATCCTTACGAATTTTTCAACTTTATTTCAAATTTATCAACAGGTTGTGAATCCATTCGTATCTATTATTATGAATTGGTTACTACAATTTGAAATCCGAGAATAATATTCCAAGTTATAAAAACTAAAATAAAAAATTTCTCCAAGAATGAATATCGAATACCCGTTTTCTTCTTTGCATTTTTATAAAAATCTCCTTTTTTTTAACGAAATTTTCAATGTAGGCGCCATTTTGAATGTTAAAATAAATTTTTGATATTAAATTTGGTCCAATACATTTTTTTTTCAATTACATCAATTTTTTCAACAGTGTCGAAATGGATAAAAAGGTTAAGAATTGAATTGGATTGGATTAAAACTTTGAATTGATTTAATCAAATAAAAAACAAATATTTAGTATTTTGTTACTAATTTAGGTTAAATGATTTAATTGAAAAAATTTATTTATAACACAAATTATTTTATGTTATTAATTCGTATTTTTTATTTCAGTCCAAAAGAAAATGAATCATCCGAGAGTCTCTAAAAATGTGACGGGAAAAAGTACGGACTTGTAATCTACAGAAAAGAAAATTTAATAAAAATCACAAGTATGTATTTTTCCTTACCCACTATTATGAAATAATACGGAACTTAATGGACAGGATTTGTTTGGCGGATCTTATCTACAAATCTATTCCAGCATAGATAAAGACCTATCGGAAAAGTGACCGATGTCGATGAAATTTGTGGTATATATCGCTTTATATCGATTACGCTGATGATACGCGCAGTGACAAAAAGCAGTCGTATAAAAAAATGAAGACAAGTGTATAAAATCGTGCGTCGATAGATCCTTGTCGTCAGTCCGTTGCACAACATGAAGGCGCTGGTATTGTGTGGTAAGAACGTCTTCCCAGCAGTACTTTTATACAATTTTTAACTCGTTTCAAGGGTAACTAACAGTTTTTTATCTTATTTTTATTTGACTTGCTCCGTCTTATCTTTTTTGTCTTTTACGGTCTTTTCTCCGAATAGAATCTTCGAACCTGAATCGCTTTACTCAAATAATTTCAGTTTTAACATCATTTCGTTTTATATATTTTTATTAATTTTTATCAATAACTTTTGGAGATTTCGTTACTTTTTGCAATATTGAAACATTCGTAATAACGACTTAAGGAACGCTCCTGATCAGCCTGGTGTTTCACTGCACCAGTGGGTGTCAATCCAAACCCAGATACGACAACAAAGTGACAAGAAGGATTAAAACCGGCTCGGTTGACATCGCTACGATACGGAATACGATTATCCTAAGTCTGAGTAAAACTGGTGCGTAATAGAATGTGAATAGTGTTAGTATTAAATCTCGTGCTCAACATTAAAAGTGACCAATTTGCAGATGGAACGGTTATCCAAAATGTGCTGCACACGACTATCCCAGGTGGGAATGCAGAAACTATGCAGATACAAGAGGATTGCGAAGAGTTCACCGTCTGCGTGTCTAGTGGAGGAGTTGTTCATACTAAAATAGTGGCGAACCCTAACAGTGAAACAATCAAGATTAATCGAGAGGTCAAGGATGTGTCCGGTTCGATAATCGATTGCTACGAATTGTCTGATGAATGGTTTGGTGGACCACAGTACAGGTATCAACACTGGCCGATCCAACACATGTACTTCGAGGAAGAGCCCTACGTGCCGACTCATCCCCAAAACATTGCCCTGGCAGAACGCTACTGGTTGTCGAGTAAGGGTATATACATCTTCGTCGAGGATACGGTTCCTCTCTTCCTCGATCAGAACAATTACAAGGACAAACATCTGTGCCTCGTAGCCAAAAACAAAAAACCCTACAGGGAACGTCAAAGTGTCACCCTGGACTACGAAATTGGCGTCTTTGCCAATCCTAGGTTGGCTCATGAGAACGTGATCGCAAAACACTTTGGTATACCTACAGGTCATCCAGATAAACTCATGGTAATGCATCCTATTTGGTCCACCTGGGCCAGATACAAAGATGCTATAAATGAACAAATTGTCAACGATTTTGCCGACGAAATTGTCAATAATGGATTTGACAACAGCCAGCTTGAAATAGATGACAATTGGGAAACGTGTTACGGTTCGGCTTATTTTGACTCGGTGAAATTTCCTAACGTCAAAACTTTAACTGACAATTTAAAAAGCAAAGGATTCAGAGTTACGTTATGGATCCATCCATTCATAAACGAGGATTGCAACAATGGCGAACCTGGTGAAGACAAAGAAAGTTACAACTATGCGAAAGCAAAGGGATACTTCGTTAAAAACCTTAACGGTGAAGTTCACACAACGTGGTGGCAAGGTGAGTAATAATAATAATAATACAAGATAATAAAGAAATGGAAGAGTAGTGTCGTTTTCTCATTTGTTATTTCTACTACTAAATTATTAAACGGAACTCGTTTAAATTCAAGGTGAGAAAGGAGCAGCGTTGATAGACTTCACGAATCCCGACGCGGTAACTTGGTGGGTGGGTCGACTGAAGAAACTGCAAGCTTTGGGTATCGACAGCTTCAAATTTGATGCAGGCGAAATCTCTTGGGCACCTCAAATCCCAGATCTGAGTGGATCGTTGGAACAACAACCCGGTATTTTCACCAAGGATTACGTAACAGCACTCTCTGCAAACTTCGATGATGTCATCGAAGCAAGAGTCGGATGGAGGTCACAAGGACTTCCGATTTTCATTCGGATGATCGACAAAGATTCGAAGTGGACGTGGAACAATGGAATTCCCACTTTGATAACCACTTTATTGCAGATGAACTTAAACGGATATGTTTATGTTCTCCCTGACATGATTGGTGGAAACGGTTACGTGGAGGGCGGTACCATTTCCGAAACCAAGATACCGCCGAAGGAACTCTTCATCAGGTGGTTGCAGGCCAACGTTTTCATGCCATCGCTTCAATTTTCTTTTGTTCCATGGCAATTCGATGAGGAGGTAAGCATTTTTATACATTTAAATACCCAAGTAAACTGTTCCTTTGGAAATTGGTTCAAACTGTAGAGAGGTCAAATCGGTATCAAAATTGGACATTATAGTCCAAAAAGCTTACGTGGAAATATTATGATTTTTGTCAAGATTGATAAATAATACGTTGTAAATCTTGTACATGTACTTTAAACGCAAATATTTCTTCTGTTCGCCAATTGTGTTTAAATACCGATTTTTAAGTTAATTTTTCGTCAATACGAGTAATCAGAAAAAAATTTTTGTAAATAGATTTTGTAGATTTTTTCACGAGCTTTCTCGTGGAAATATTTATTTTTAATTATACGTTGCCTATCTTGGTAAAAAATCGTTTTAAAATTTTTTGTTTGTATTTTAACACTTTTGGGCAGTTAATTGGAAGTTCAACAATCACAGAAAATTATTTTAACTTATGGAGAAAGTGATGATATTGAAAAAAACATGGAATGGAAAGTTTTAATGTATTAAAAATGGCTTTAAAATGAGACGTAGAAAAAGAAGGCCCCTAAATAGCACGTAGACGCATATACTTCAGGGGACTTCTAGGGACAAAATGTAACTAACCATAACTTTACGAATTTTTATCGTTGAGGAACGATTTTTTTCTTTTTTTAAACGGAATTCAGTGCTCTTTAATATACACGTACGTATTTAACTGTATTTGGATTATTCGGTTAAGAAAAACTTTAAAAATAAAAACATCTTGCATGTAACTCCCACGTCATTCGAAATAATAGTGAAACAAATTTTAATCATTGCAAGAAATTCGGTACACGCTTATGTGGAGTGTAAAAATGCAAATTAAGGTATAAAATAAAAAAATGAACAGTTTTCCAGATATCGAGAGTTAAAAAAATATATAAAATGGAGGCCCCTGTACGACATGCTTTTAAATGGTGAATCTGACCATAGTTGGTATCAATAACATTTAAATACCATAAATTGATCCGTGGAACCACTAATTCTAATTAAATCAAACGTAAAAATTGATTCATAACCTTTAAAACGAAACTATTTAAAAGTTTCAAGCAGATGGCCCCTAGAGAACGCTTGAAAGCATGTCGTGCAGGGGCCTTCACAATTTTAGATTGTATTTTTTAACTCTCAATATCTGGAAAATTGTTCATTTTTTTACATTGTGCCTTAATTTGCATTTTCACACTTCTTATAAGCGTGTTTCTGTAAATTCAATGTAAATTTTCTAATTTGAGTCAACTTTCTGTTAAGGACTGAGTAACGGAAAACTGAACTGCGACATTGGGCTCTAAAATTTTAATGAAAGCTCCGTGAATTTTTTGGGGTACTATACTTTATAGATGTTTTTGGGTGTGCTCTACACGATGCAACTATTTAAAAAATGGAGAAACTCATTTTTGTACTGTTTTGGGTCAAATAGTTGCAAAAAACGCGATTTTTATATGATTTATTTGTAAAAAACGACCATTCTGACTAGGAAAATGGGTTCTTTATGCCATAAATGGCAAAAATGTGTTATTAATATTTGGACCTGTAAAATATAAGGGTAATTTGTTTTCAAAATTGTTTTCCTACAAATACCAGCCTTTCAAAATCGGTACAATCCAACGGTAATTTACGTATTCTACTCATATTATCAGAATGATTTAGTTTATTTTATTCTCATCATTATATTAAAATTCAAGAGCCCAAAGTCATTATTTAATTTGTTGTTATTTTGGCATTAAAAGGTTAAGGACGCAACGAAACTTTGTCGTTTTATAGGATAATGTTACGGCTAAGAAAAAAAATCTGCACACAATGTTTCCTACGTGCAAAAAGTCTGCTCTTTCAGAATCTGTCAAAAAAAATGGTCCAAAATTTATTCCAACAAAAATACAACTGGTTTTTTATAAAAAACGCGAATTTAAACTCTTTTTTTTCAAATTTGCAATTTACACTCGGAAGTAGATTTTCAACGTTTTTTATGATTATTTCATTTATTTTACAGTAATGGCAACATGGTTTATGACAACGTCCACATTTTTTACGGTAAAAAACGTTCAATTGTCAAAGAGGACCAAAATGATCCTTCATGTGAAATTATTAATCACTGATCTCAGTTTACATTTCTATTTAACGAACCCAAAATCCCTTTATTGACAATTTTAATTAAAATCCGTTAATATTTTAGAAATGTAATCCGCCATATTCGATCGGCCATTTTGAATTTCGAAAATGTCACCACATATTTGTAATCAGCGGTACGAAAAATATAAATTTGAAACAATTGCCTATTTAGAAACTTAACACAGGCTGGCAACAAAAAAGTATACAAAATCAGCTCTTTTAGGGCCATTTTGAATTTCGAAAATGTCACCACATTTGTAATCAGTGGTACCAAAAATATAAATTTGAAACAATTGCCCATTTAGAAACTTAACAAAGGCTAAGAAAGAAAAAATATACAAAATCAGCTCTGTTACGGCCATTTACAAGTCGCCATTTTGAATTTTTGAAAAGTGGCGAGTATCATTTTGGATCTGAAATATTTTGAACGCAGTATTTTGCATTTCCGGATGTAAATTGCAGATTTAAGAAAAAAGTAATTAAAAAAAACAGCTGTATCTTTTTTGGATTTAGTTTTGGACCAATTATTTTAGTAGAATCTGAGTGAGCAGACTTTTGCATATACATTTTTAATGGAAAAAACGAATTGAAATGTTAATTTTTACAGTTAATAACCTAACCTCACAAAAAAAATTGTTTGGTGAACTTTAGTAGTCATTTCTTACGTATTTTGACTCGCTGAATCCAAATCCAGGATCAGAATTTCAAAAATTTGACTATATATTTGCAATCAACGAACCCAAAACTCCCAAGCAGCAAATTTTAGACGACTACAAATAGTTCTTTTAAATTGTTCCACCGAATCGAATTCACTATTTTGAATTTTTAAAAAGTGACACCAGAGTTGTAATCAGCAACCAAAAAAAACCCCAAGTACCAAATTTGAAGCGAATCGGATAAATTTTTAAAACATCCGCTTTTTTTGGTCCGCCATATTGGAACCGCCATTTTGAATTGAAAATATCTATTCAGTTGTTTTGTAAATTTAACTTCCAAATTGTAATCCGTGGACACGTCTTAAAATGTACCGAAAAAGTAAGTTTTTTGGAGTTATGAAGAAAAAACGAATCGATTTGTGTATTCTGACCCTGGATTCTGTTTCAGCGACTAAAATACGTAAGAAATTACTAGTTCGCAGAACAAAAACGGTTTTTTTTTTGTTGGACTGTGTAATAATAAATTCACAAGAAAGGAAGCAGTAGAAAATATTCACAAATTCAAAATTACTGTTGTCGGAAGCACAGACGACACATTTTGTCATATTCTTTAATTTTTATTTGCACTGTAAAAAATTTCTGTAGCAATTTTCTGAAACATGTAACCGAAGCTTTTTCTTCGAACCGAAGCTATCGAAACGATTACCGTTTCAGAATTTTACGAAACATGAACAGAAATTTCGGAAACGGTAACCGTAAAAAGCTTCGGTTCCATGTTTCAGAAAATTTTGTTACAGTTTCAGAATTTTCAGTTACAGTAACAGAATAGTACAAGGAGAGTAAAATTTGTTTGCTTTATCATTTTTTTTTTTTTTGTGTTTTCTATGATTTATTGTCCTTTGTTTGGGGAAGACTACCGTGTTATTAAAAATAGAAAATTTATTAAAAACAACACTGTTTTGTAAATGTGCATCAGGGTAGAAAAAATACGATATATATCTATTTATTGCCTTCCTACTAATAAAAATCAACATTATACAATTCAACAATATTCGCATGACACTCGTTATAAACTACTGATGATTGACCGAGGAATCCTTTATGACCGAATGAAAATTCCACTTCTGCGATGGGTGCGAGGCCGCACCTAGCGGCTACAAACCAAAGTAATGTCACCGTGTTTGATTCCTTCTGAAATTTCTGTTACAGTTTCGTAATTTTCTGATAATATAACGTAATGGTTCTTTCTGTTAAACGATTAAACGTGTTATTTAGAGATGTAACCAACTTATGTACGAAGTAGAATGGCATTTTCATTACACTAATTTTCAAGACTAAAACTTTTATTTCCTCGATTGTTAAAATTTAAAAATGATTTATTTTCAGACAATCGAAATAAGCAAAAACTTTACAAGTTTACACGCGGAAGTTGCCACGCCAATTATCATGAAACTTATGAATTACACGACACAAACCGGAGCACCAATAAATCCTCCGATTTGGTGGGTCGATCCAGGTAACGACGTTGCCCACAAAATTAAGGATGGTAAGTCAACAATTGGATAATAAATTTCAAAAAACAGTTTATATAAAATATAAAATTTTCTAGAATACCTTTTGGGAGAAGAAATTCTTGTTGCGCCTGTCATCGAAGAAGACGCCATCTCTCGAGACGTTTATCTACCATCCGGTAGATGGAAAGACGCCAACACCGACAAAGTGTACGCGGGACCAATGTGGTTCAAGGATTATTCTGCACCATTGAATGTTTTACCATACTTTTATAAAGTTTAAGTAGACTATTTGGTTTGTAATTGTTTATTTTTACAAAATATACAGTAGAATAAAATTTCTCGTACACAAAAATAACTTTCTTTTTACAATTCGAATAGTTCAATTTTCACTTACTGTCAGCTATTCATTAGCAATGATCTTATTTCCGTATTTAATTTAATTATCACAGCATCGTCTTTTGTATAACTTCCAGTTTTAAGAAGGGAATCCCGCTCTTCTTTTAACATGCTTAACTTTTCGCTCGCGTCCATTGTTTTACATGACATTTCTGATTTGGCGACGCTCTGATTCGACCTGGAGCAAAGATTCGAAACGGGTGCAAAAATTTGTTCGCTGGTATCTTTTGAATATGTCGATTTTGGAAGCATGACGTCAAATTCTTTATGGAGGCCAAAAACTGCTTTGTCGTTCCCTATATCTGTTCGCATTATTTCTTCAAAACTAAAAATATAAAAGCGGTAAATTTTACAATTAAAAAAAAGTACAAGATTAACTTACTCTAGGTTTTGTAATTCTTGTTTATTATTTTTAATTTGGAGTTCTAAGGCTTGTTGATTCTCCATTTGCATTTTATGAATGTCACGGATCGCTTTTCCCCACTGTTCTTTAAAATACAATTTACTCTTTTGCGCATTACTCAATTTTTCTTCCAGATTTTTTACTTCCTGCAAGAGCGAAGTTGTTTGATCTTGTGTCAACGACCCTTTTTTATAAATATCTAATTTTTCAGCCTGCTGATTAACAATTTGTTGTAACCTCTCGTTTTCCACTTTGAAAGGTTCGACTTGTTTCGAAAGAACTTGATTTTCTTCTTCCAGCTTCACTAACTAATTTAACCATCAAATTATGAATATTTAGACCAGTAAAATGGGCCGATGTTTTTCAATTTGGATTAAAAAATTAGTAGCGGGGCGAACATTTAAAAAACAGTCTTATGTTGTCGTTCTCTTTAATCATGGTGGCCGCTTTTTTCTCGGAAAAAAATTCCCGGACTTTTCCCAGATTTTTCCCTGACCAATATTTCAATGATATCTATTAAAAATAAACAATACGGATAAAAATGTTTTAAAAACAGCTACACATTTTCAATAAATTCTTTATTTTTTCAATCAACAACGAGTAGTATATTCTAAAACATATTATCTATAAAAATCCAGAAAAAAAAAACTCATGTTCCTGCGGATTTTTTCGTGTTTAATTCAAAATAATAGTAGAAAATTTGTTGGGAGTTCTTTGTCAAAATTTGTTATAAAATGTCAAGTTCTGCAGTAATATGTTAGACAATAATTATAAATGTTGATAAATTTTAGAATTTAGGCGATTTTGGACAGTATATTCAAGGTATTATCAAAATTCTTACGAATGTTGACAATAACAAAAAATTGCCATAAATTTTATATTTTTCAAATACTATTGGACAAATATCAACTACTTAAAATAGAAATGGTAAAATAATCATTTAAACAAATTAATATTCTCAAAATTTGGGAGTTTTATGCTGTTTTTAACATTTTAAACATTTTTCTACGATTTTTAGCCTTTTTATGCAATTTCAGAGATTAAATTTTATTCAAATCTGTAAGAATATATTCAATACCGAAATGTGTTATTGTTAAACGTGTTTATTTTTGTTGCAATGTACCAGAACGTTTAAAACTGAGCAGTACCACAAATATATTTAATTTAAGATTATTTTCTTTCTCAAAATTGTTGGTTTTTGGTGAAATCTGTCGAAAATGTTCAAAACTGAAATATGTTATTGATAAAAAACGTCAATATTTGTTTAAATTTTTGATAAAGCATTTAAAATCATTTAAAAGAATTTTATGCGAAACACGATAAATAAAGCATTTTTCTGAATATGAAATTGTACGATTTTTTGTTAAATAATGTTTTTCACTTTTTAAAGATTTCTCTACAATTTACTTTTTCCCTGACCAATTTTGAAATTCCCTGACTTTTCCCTGATTCCCTGACCAATTTTGAAATTCCCTGACATTTCCCTGATTTCCCAGTTTTCCCTGACGGTGGCCACCATGTTAATGTCTCAAAAGTCCCCATCCGTAGAAAGTGCCCGTGGAAAATGGTGGGGGAAAATGTCCAAAAATCGGTTTTTATGAAATAACTCGAAGAATATCACTTTAAACGAAAAAAAAGAACGAAACGAAAATTGTAGCAAGGAAAATTTCGCATAATTTGGTTTTTAAAAAAATATTCTTCGACCAATAGAAGCAGAAATAGAATTTTTTCAAACATTGGCAATTTTGCGGAGAAACCGCGCGCGTTTTTCGTTTATAAGTAAAAAATAACCATTAGGATCGCGAAATGTTTCAAATAAAAGTTGTTAAGGATGAAATTACGAACGATTTTCTTTTTTATGTAATTTGGCATAACGCATAACTGACGTAAAAATATCACGGTGATCTTCGATAAAGTTTAAATAAAAGTATCGTGCATATCGCAGATTTCTTCTGGGGTCTTTTTGGGATTGTCCAACAACTATTCAAATAGTCATTCAAGTTTTTCTATGGAAGAAATCTATCGGGATTGTCTTTCTGATTAAAAAATTAAGTTTTAATGCCAAAAAACTCGATCTGAATGCTATTTTGACGGCAATATTTACAAAAACCTTTAACAAAATTTTTTAAATTGAGTTATTTTGAGTTTCCTCCCGGCGATTATTTTCATTCACAGTTTAAAAATAATCGTTAGGAAATCCCAAAAAGACCTCAGAAGAAATCTGAGATGCAAATTAGGTTTAGATGCTATTTTTATGGAAATATTTACTAAAATCTTAAAAAGAATACAAAAAATTGAGTTATTTTGAGTTTCTTCCTGGCGATTATTTTCATTCACAGCTTAAAAATAATTGTTAGGCAATCCTAAAAAGACCCCAGAAGAAATCTGCGATGTGTACGATACTTTTATTTAAACTTGATCGAAGCTCATCGTGTAATAACTGAATTTTCCGATTCTACTATTAGATTTTCCAAAAAATCAATCAGTGAAAAACTATATGCGATTTTGAAATAAGAAACATGCATTTTTCAAATGAACTTTTTTTTTATTTCACATTGAAATCGTTTCAGAATTCCTGTAGAGGGTAAAGAATAAAGGCTAAAGCATAAAAAAAGGCGGCTCAAACAAAAAAAGATCAGCGAAAAATTCAGGAATTCTTTATTCGAAAACGATGGACTTTAGGAAAAAATGTAATGGAACAAAAAGTTCCTACAATTGATCAACATTTTGATTTTTACTAAACATTTTAGGATTTTATTCATCGATCAATTGTATGAACTTTTTGTTCCATTATATTTTTTCCTAAAGTCACCTTATTCTTTGTCTAATTCTAAGAACTTTTTGTTCAGATTTACGCTTTACGTCGACTAATAACGTTTGTTCAAAAATGTTCTTCAAAAGCATATAGCTTGCAGCCGCCATATTGAATTTTTAAACGGCGACCTCAGATTCATATTCAGCGACCTAAGAAACTACAGCATACCAAATTTCGTGCAAATTCATTGAAAATTATGGAAGTTATTTAAAAATGTACATATATGATACATTATCAGTGAAGTGGTTAAACATTTTTTTAATTTTTCAAAATTTCAGGATTTTGAAAAATGAAAAAGTATTCAAAAAATTCTGAAAAAAATTCAGCGTATTCATTGATCAATTGTAAGAACTTTTTGTTCCATTACATTTTTTCCTAAAGACTATCGTTTTCGACTAAAAAAATTCCTGAATTTTTCGCTGATTTTTTTTGTGTTTGAGTCGCCATTTTGGATGCTTTCACCTTTATTTTCAATATGGGCACATTTTACAGTTAACCACTTCAATGGTAATCATATATGTACAAAAAAAATTATTGACAAACGTGGTAATGGATCATATGTGTACATTATGCAATAACTTTTACAATTCTTAATGAATTTGCATGAAACTTCGTATACCAAGATATTTTGGGGTGCTGAAACCGAATCTGTCGTCAAAATGGGAAAATTCAAAATGGCGGATCCAATATGGCGGCTGTAAATTTGCTAAATTTATTAAAATGTGTGGCGCACATTTTTCTTTATACGGAAAACAGCTGAAAATTGTTACTCGGGGGTTTTCGGGGTCGCTGATTACGAATCTGAAGTTAGATTTTGAACATTCAAAATGGCGGATCCAAGATGGCCGACCGAAATGCGAAAAATTACCCAAACTTTATGAAACTGGGTTCTCGGGGGTTTTCGGGGCGGCTGATTATAAATCTGAAATCAGATTTTGAAAATTCAAAATGTCGGTTCCAAGATGGCCGACATAAATGTAAAAAATTTACTTGATTTTGACGAAAGTCGGTACTCGGGAATTTTTTGGGTCGCTGATTACGAATTTGAAGTCAGATTTTGTAAATTCAAAATGGTGGATCCAAGATGGCCGACATAAATGTAAAATATTACTTGATTTTTTAAATGATTAATTAAATGTTAAATGATATATATCGCATATAGTTTTTCACTGTTACATTTTTTGAAAAATCTAATAGTAGATTCTTAAAGTTCAGTTAATTTTACGTCAGGTATGCCTTATGCCAAATTTTTTAGAACCTTTTTTTTACACAAAATACAATCGTTGAAAATTGTAGTGAAAAAATGTCCATTAAAGACTTAAAGTGATATTTTTCGAGTTATTTCAGAAAAACCGATTTTGTGGACACATTTTCCCCCACCATTTCTCCCAGGCAACCGGATGGGGATTCTTGAGACAGTAAAAAGTACAAGATAAGTGTGTTTCCAAAGTTTCAGTCCGCTACTAATTATTTAATCCAAATTTTACTAATTACACTTTTTATGAGATTAAAACAAACCTTTGTATGAAGTTCCTCCTGCAATTTTTGTAGCGCATCTCTCAAATGCATCAACTGTCGATCATATTTCCACTGCAATTCGTCATTCGTCTTCATTAATTTCGCTTCCTTTTCGAAACTTTGAAGTCTTCGAGTTCGTAAATCTTCTGTCGCTGTGTTCAATCTATCTGCCAACCGTTTACACTGTTGGACACTGCACGAAAGCTTCGACTCCAAAACTTTTTGACGTTTCTGCCAATCTTGACTTAACAAGTTCAAATGTTGTTCTTCTTTTCTTCTCAACTGATACATTCAAAATTTAAAGATTTCGTAAAGTTTTTTATTACAAATTTACCTCTAATCTGAATATTTGCATTTGTTGTTCCTTCCACGCTTCCAGTTCGTCAACAAATTTATACGCCAAGTTAATGTCGAAAATTGGAGGACCTAAACTGTCATCTAAAAATTTACTTGAAATATTCTGTCAATTATTTACAAATACTTACCAGAACTTTGTCGTTTTGTTTTCGTATATGATCCTTGATCTTCCAACGACATTAAGACACTAATAAATCCAACCGATACGTCTTCGTTTATCAATGATACTTCACATTGACATTCATTCTGCAAACGTAAAGTATTAATACAATTAAAATATGATTTATAGTAACTTACTTTGTCCTCGCTCAAAAATCGAACATCTAACGTAGCTTCTGCGATGTTACGATCAGTACCTGATCGCACAATGCTAACTTTTAGCGGAAAATTCAATAACAATTGTCTTATTTCATCGATTCCGCAAATGTATTGAAGTTTGCATTCGATATTATTTACGTTAATTCTTTCTCCTGTCACAATCGGACTTTGCAGTTGCAATTTTGAGGTTACTTCTGCTTTCGGATGATGAAATCTGCAGTACAAATATATTTTATTCATAAATAAAGATTCTACAAAAATGTAAATTGTACCTAAATTCAATATTTTGGTCTGTTGGAATCGAACTGTCGAATTTAACAGCATTTATATTGACTCTAAAACAATAACAATGGTAACTGCTGCTCGGATGAAGTATTTCCAACGATTCGGAATGAATATTCTGATCTTGAGAATTTATATTTCCGCAACTTTTAGAACATAACCTATTGCCACTATTTCCGAAATCTCCTCCAGGATTTCTATGACAATCGATTTCTGAATATTTCTGTACTTGAGGTCTATCTTCGAAAAGTTCCGAAGTTATGTAAATATGTTCGTTTGGTAACGGAATTGCAAAACTTTTTGGTAAATAATCCGACGAAGGATATTGCCTTAAATCGTTAGGTGGCAAAGTATTTTGCAAACCGATGTATTTTAACCTGACTTGGATATTTAACGAAGGTGATCGATCTTGACCTGAGAAAAAAACAAAGTTAAAAACTTGATAAAAAAACAAAAAAAAAATTAGTTTACATTTGGTTTCGTTGGAAGGTAAACCACTCGTTAAAAGGCAGCAGAAATCGGAGCAAGTATTTCCGTTTGACATTTGTAAAAATTCTTGTAAACTTTTAGTGGGGACCAACGGACGCAAGTCGACTCTGGATCGACCGATGATAGAATTGCTCTGCAAACTAATCAGTACAAACGGCTGCGATTCTAAATAAGTTTTTAAAATTGCCAAAGAAGTTCGGATCCTTATCACAACTTTTTCGTTTAATGGTATCATATTTGATGTATTTTTGACAGGTTTTAATTGCACTTCATTTCCGAGGATATGATAAGTAATAACGAGATTATCCACGTTTTGTTTGTTTGTTAACAGATCCAAATTTGATGCAGTTTCGGCAATAATCTGTATGGTGAATATTTCTTGGCATTGCGAGACTGGACCCAATTGAATTAACCTTTCTTCTGGCAATAACATTGGAGTTATTGTCGATTGGGTCAAATTTGATCGATTTGATTCCTGACATTTTACCTAGCAATTATTTCAACATAAACGATAGAGAATATTTCTTTAACGCCGGGACGGACACTTTTTTTCACTTTATTTTCAAGTTTAATTTCATCGGTGATTAAGAATGTAAAAAATCCTTCAGGAACCATTTTTTATGTATTTGACCTCACTCTTTCAGAGTCTGCAATCAAAATTTAAAAAAATGAATTTTCAAAAAGTTACAGCCATTTTTTTAAAGAAAAATCCAAATTTTTGACAACATTCCGAAGAATTTTAAAAATATCGTCCGCCATATTGGATCCGCCATTTTGAATTTTTGAAATCTGACTTCAGATTCGTTATCAGCGACACCAAAAACCCCCGAGTAATCAGTTTCACAACATTCCGAACAATTTTAAAAATATTGTCCGCCATATTGGATCAGCCATTTTGAATTTTTGAAATCTGACTTCAGATTCGTTATGAGCGACCCGAGAAATATTTAGATACTCAACGCCATACAATTAGAAAATTGAAAAAAATAAGGATATACAGATTATTAATATTTGTGGGAAAAAATTCTTCCACCATTTTTGAGCCACCATCTTTAAATTTTGAAAAGTACATTCCGCCATTTTCTAGCTTAGATATTGCGGACGCGATATTTTCAGGTGAAACAGTGCTCTGGTGGCCTGCCATATTAAAATAAAATTCATTTCTGAAAGAAATATTTGTCGGGTCGCTCATAACGAATCTGAAGTCAGATTTCAAAAATTAAAAATGGCGGATCCAATATGGCGGACAATATTTTCGAAAAAATTCTTCCGCCAACATTTTGAGCCGGCATCTTTAAAGTTTAAAAAGTGCGTTTCGTCATTTTAAAGGTTAGATATTGCGGACGCGAAATTTTCAGGTGAAACAGTGCTCTGGTGACCTGCTATATGAGACAAACATTCATTTCTGAAAGAAAATTGTCAAAAATTTCGGTTTTTTTAAAAAAAAATGGCTGTAACTTTTTGAAAATTTTTAGGGATTTTGATTGCAGACTCTGAAAGAGCGAGGTCAAATACGTAAGAAAATTAAAGTTGAAAATGAATGAAAAAAAGTGTCCGTCCCGGCGTTAAAGGGTTAATAAAAAATGGATGAAAAGGTTTACTTGTAAATTATCGGGAGATATCGATTCGTTTCGATCTTCAATTGTCAAGGAAATTAATATTTCTGGTTTGCAGACTTTAAGGTCAGGTTTAAGCCCTAAAAGACTGTGCCATTTCGTTTTAATATTAATTGCTCTCCCCCGAGGAATTATTTGAGCGCATCGAACACTAAGAAGAATATAACCGAGTTTTTCCCTTCGACCATCTTCTTTTATAGCGAAAGATTCGATTCTTAACGGAGTTTGAGCAGCTCGCATCCTATAAACAATTAGCGTATAAATACCTGAATTGAAGTTAATGTAATTTAGGAGAGTAATCGATTGTACTTTCGAAGACATTGTTTTTCTGCTTCCCAAACCAAGTCAGTCTCGTATTGTGGAAGATAATCTTGTTGTGCAACGACAGTTTCCATCGACTGGCCATTGAGGGTGGCCACAATGATTGTAGGATTTTCTATTCTGTCAAAGTTTTTGCCTTGAACCAAAATAACAAAAATTTGATTTGTTGTATTTATAAACAATTGTGATTAGAGGTACAATTTATAGAGGTTTTACCTTCTATCACTCGAAGAATGATTTGGAGATTCGAATCTGGAAGATCCTCCATTATCGCGGAATTCAAAATTAAAAAATGTTTGCACAAAAAAATGAGTGAACTGCATGAAATATGGATTACCGAAAACAGTTGCCATGGAAACGATGCAACTGAATTCTGAAAATTCAAAACAACACTGACTTATAGGTTATATAGCTTTCAAATGAATGGAACAAACCTAGTAACATTAAAGTTACTAGCCTATTGCGAAAATTACTATTTTTTATATCTTAGTCACACTTTGGTAAAAATACTGGTAATATCTGGCAAAAGAAGTGAATCGAATTTATTACGGTTAAATTCCGTTTCTTTTTATATATATTTCTGATCTAATCCGATCTATACTTTAAGCAAATAATGACGAAACTTACAAATATCGATTTGCGACCTATTTGTTTTTTAAAACATTGCCCACCTAGTAAAACGAAAACGAATAGAAAGTTAAAAATACGAATTGAAATGAATTCAAGTGAATTAAAATGAATTAAAACGCATGAAAATGATTAATTGAATCCACTTTTTAATTCATTTTAATTCACTTGAATTCATTTCAATTCGTATTTTTAACTTTCTATTCATTTTAGATTACTGGGCAGTAATCGAATTTGGTTAGAGTTGAATAGAATTGGATTCAATTATTAAATTCTGAATCCATACTTTGGTCAACGGTGAATCCATTTTAATACGTAAATACAATTCTATTTGTTCATACGAGTAAAAAGGTTACTTTCTGAATTCATATTAATCCAAAAAAAGTTTTCTTTTTAAAAATTAAATCTTAAATACATCCGTATTCAACATTACGGATTCAAAACTATCCAATAAGTGTATCCATTTCAATCCAAAAAAAGTTTCCTTTTTAAAAACGAAATATTGAATCCAGCCGTATTCAACATTACGGATTCAAAACTATACATATATCCAAGTGTATTCATTTCAATCCAAAAAAAGTTGTATTTCAAAAACGAAACTTTGAATACATCCGTATTCAACATTACGGATTCAAAACTATATCCAAGTGTATTCATTTCAACCCAAAAAAAAGTTTCCTATTTAAAAACGAAACATTGAATGCGTCCCTATTCAGCATTACGGATTCAAAAGTAGCCAAGTGTATTCATTTCAATAAAAAAAAAATTTCCTTTTTAAAAACGAAATATTGAATGCCTCCGTATTCAACATTACGGATTCACAACTATCCAAGCCTATTCATTTCAATGCAAGAAAAGTTTTCTTTCAAAAACGTAATTTTTTTAATCCGGCAAATTACGCGTTAGATTGTATTCGTAAAATTGAATAGAGATGGATTACTTTTTCTGAAATTCAATCCGGCAAATTACGCTTCCGATTGTATTCGTAATTGTTGTCGTAAAATTGAATACAGATGGATTACATTTTCTGAAATTTAATCGGGCAAATTACGCTTCCGATTATATTCGTAAAATTGAATGCAGATGGATTACTTTTTTCTGAAATTTAATCCGGCAAATTATGCTTTCCATTGTATTCGTTAAATTGAATGCAGATGGATTACTTTCTTCGGAATTCAGTCCATTGGAATACATATTTACGGAATCAAAGTATGAATTCAAAATGAATTGAAATTTCCAATCCAATCCTATCCAATCTCGATTGCTGGATAGTCACACTCTGGTAAAAATACTTGCAATATTTGGCAAAAGAATTGAATCGAATTTATTCCGGTTTAATTCGTTTTTTTTTATATATTTCTGATCTAATCCGATCTATACTTTAAACAAATAATGACAAAATTTACAAATATCGACTTGCGACCTATTTATTTTTTAAAACATTGGTACACTTTCGAAAAACGAGCATCTTTGTAAAAAAAAAGTATACTATATATTAATTCGATGAATGTTTGATTCCTCGTTATGAATATGACAATAAATGTTAGCGGTCGGACAAATAAAATCGGGTAGTTTTCCTTTTTTTTGCGGTTATTTTCAGAGGACAAATCGTATGCAAAAATATTTAGAACAAAAAATGTAGAGCAGAAAATTCTCTACAAAAAAGATTGGAAGTATTTTCTTTAAAATATAAATGGTAAGTTCGTGTATATACATATACCGTGTTAAAAGCTGAATAAGATACGACATACCGACCACATTCAATTTTCATTTGTGAAAATACTTTTAATATTAGAAAAAAATTAATACAACAATTTTTGCAGAGAATTTTACGTTCTACATTTGTTGTTGGAAATATTTTTTTATACTTTTGAAAATAAACTAAAAAAACAAAAAACATAACGATATTTACCAGATAGCAAGTTGATCTCGCAAAGAGCTCAGAAAGATATCAGAAAAAATGTCTGACCTCGTTAAGAAAACTCAAAATAATATCAGAATTATGTCATAATGTGTTTGGATGACCCACTTAAAGGTATCATTTTTGTGATGGCACGAAGACCTCTTAAAGAGGTCATATTTTTAAGACATTAATAAAAAATAAAGTGTTCAGATGACTAATTTAAAGACATCATTTTGTTATTGGTTTAAAAATCCCTTAAAGAGATTAAATTTCTGAGAATTTAATCGCCTTGAGCTAATCAACACTTGTAGGCTCGTTTTAATTGGATTTTAAAAAAGTTTGCATTGCAATTTACAGGACACTAGTAAATTCTCATTAATGCAATGTAAACTGCGTTGTAAACAGTTAAAACAAGCCTACAAGTATTGATTAGTTCAGGCTGATTAGAAACGTGACTTTTTTAATTGTAATGTAAACCTTTTTATTTCATTGTACATTGTTTAAAAATGTTAATATATAGTTATGTATTTTATTTTTACATTAACAAAAGTGCAACTTAAACAACGTTATTTTTTATTTATATATATTTATTTAATTACAAAAAGAATTTTTTTATTGCTTTTTATTTTATATTATAATTAATTGGTAGTAATTTTCTTCTTATATCAACCTCTCATTCCGTGTACGTATGAATTTAATACATATGTATATTGGCCCCATTTCAATGTAACTTTAACTACATTATATGTTTATTTCTATAGAATTTCATTTTTTGACATTATTTATTAATTAAAATTTTCTTAATTAGTAGTTATTAATAAATATTATTCATTTCAAAATTTATTACTAAATTGTGACTTCTTTATGATAAAAATGTGGTGTCATAAATATGATATATTTAAAATACATTTATGATCATGGTTTATCGCATTCTGACCACATTATGATATCAACTTAGCAACTCATAAAGACATCAAAATTAGGATCTCATTTTGAGGACTTTCTGAAAAATCTGCTGTCTGGGATATTAATTCGATGAATGTTTGCTTCCTCATTATGAATATGACAATAAATATTAGCGGTCGGACAAACGAAATCATTTTTTCTTTTTTTGCGGTTATTTTCAAAGGACAAATCGTATGCAAAAATATTTCAAATAAAAAATGTAGACTATTAAAGAATACTTTTGTACGTGCGAAAGTGGCGCTAGAACAGTTGGCTGTTGTAGTCATATTATGACAATTATTTGGTTTCTTGGATACAGACAATATCATGAAATAAATATACCCAACCCAGGAACATGTGACGTATCTATAACTATACCTCAGAAAAACACAACCAATGCAAACAGAAGAAACTAGATAACATCTTACCTTTGGCGGTTGGATTATTACATCTTGCCTTTGTTGGTTGGATTACACGACCTTACCTTTGCCGGTTGGATTATTGCATCTGGCCTTGGTTGGAGTATTGCATCTTGCCTTTGTTGGTTGGATTATTACACCTTGTCTTTGTTGGTTGGATTTTACGATCTTACCTTTGTCGGTTGGATTATTACATCTTGCCTTTGTTGGTTGGATTATACTATCTTGCCTTTGTTGGTTGGATTATTACACCTTGCCTTTGTTGGTTGGATTATACTATCTTACCTTTTCCGGTTGGATTATTACATCTTGCCTTTCTTGGTTGGATTATACGATCTTACCTTTGCCGGTTAGATTATTACATCTTGCCTTGGTTGGAGTATTGCATCTTGCTTGGTTAAAATTTTTTTTTAATATCTGACTTCAGATTCATAATCAGCGACCCCAAAAACCCCCGAGTAATAATTTTTAGGCAAATTAGATAGATTTTCAAAAAGTCGTCCGCCATATTGGATCTGCCATTTTGAATTTGTAAAATTTGATTCGTAATCAGCAGCCAAAAATTTGTAAAGAGACATATCGTCCGATTTTTTTTAAATATTATTATTCGAGTATAAATGTAAAATTGATATACACTTTTTATTGGACATAGTCGACTTTGACCCCTCATATTTCCGAAACGGGGCATATGCTCGCTTTGAAATTTTGCAGGGGTTATTGGGTCATAATATGTAACCAATTGGCATAAAAAAAGTTTCAATATTCGAGGTACGAAAAAGGGGCATATTTTACAGAGGCTCTTTATATTCGGAAATTTTATTACATTGAAAACTAATTAAATTATAGTTCAATTCAATCCGGTGCCAAAGCGTTTTAATTCTTTTATCACTATAACAGCATGTTTAGAATATATACTTTTTAAGCGGATGTGGTTCGGTTTCTATTTTTGCTAGAGGAATGTAATAGGAATATGTCCAATGATCATTAAAGCATTCAGAATCGTCACCCAGATAGCAGAATTAGAAATAATTCAGAATGATCTCATAATGTGTTCAATAAGAGGTCAAATTATCAGGGTTTTCGGAGCTTGTAGTTGTAAAGATCGCATAATGAATCATGGTCAGAAAAACCTCATAATTCGACGCATCTGCCCACTTGTAGAACAAATTATGAGATCATTCTAAACTATTTTTTATTTCTGCTATCTGGGCATTTAATGTTCCGTTTCTTTCTTCTGACTTATAAATACATTTCTATACTGAATTATGTGTTCTCATATGTTTCCGTAATTGTCAATTAAGGGGGTGCTAAAGTGGTCGCCTGGTAAGGTAGCAAATTTCAATAAAAAACGTAAATTGGAAATGACTAAATAAAATGTTCAAACTTCGAGCTCTGTAAAGACAATTCTAATTACTGCAGACGGTTTCCTATAGAAAAGACCAAAGAGATTAATTGAGAACTGCCCGCGAATTTTCGGAAATAAATAAAAATCACTTTTTATCGAAAATTCTTGATCAGTTCTCAATTAATTTCTTTGGTATTTTCTACGATACAGTTTATAGTAATTATTAGATAGAGCCCGAATTTTGAAAATTCGCTTCAGTAATTTTTTATTTATGGATACGGATTTTCATTTCTTCTTAAAAAACTAAAATATTTGTAACTTATATGTATCGGTCGTTTCAAGTCAACCGGACCATCAGTGTACCTAAAATTTGGATTAGTCTATCAAGACATTTGAAGACAAAAATGTTCGTCTGGTCAAGCGCTTTCTGGTAAAGTTCTGACTTTTTTGAAAATCTAATAAGGTTATTTTGGTTAAATCTATGTACATATTTTGTTTAACGACATCACGTTAAATTTGAAAAATATGTCACACTTTTCAATATCTGTTAATGATCCTTCTATGATACAGATATTTAAAATATCAACATTTTTTTACTATAACCAACACGTATAAGGCAGGGCTGCCGTGATCGCCTTACTGACGAGTCCACACGGTTGCCTGGGACGAAACGTGTTTTTTACAATAGACAATATTAGTTTAAATCGTCGACAGAGGGAAATAGAACCTGTAATTAATTAATAACGTTTAAGCATATATATTTAACAGTAGAAAAGGTTCGTTTGGAGACGATTCATACTCCAATATTTTTTTTACTACTTAATTTTTACTCACATTTCGTGTTTTCCATTGAAAACCATTGTGGAATTTTTCTTATTTGTATTTTTTGTATGGTGACCGTCAAAACCAAGAATTATTTATGAATATTATGAAAATTGAAAACAAGCGGTCGAGAAATTATAATTGTTGCTTATGCAACTGTTTACTTTATCTAATAAGGTGCATAAAATATGGCGCCAGAAATCCACGTCTTCGTGGAACATTCAACCAAAATAATAGTAAAATGTTCTAATTTGAGAAATTCACGCTCAAAAGGCATGAAAAATTCACTTTGGGATTTTTTATTGCGAATGTTAATGGAATTCTGAATACAAAATGGAGGATATTAAGCCAATATCATTCTTATTTTTCGGAATCATTTATTATTATTGTAATCTCGAAATGTTAATAATCAAAACAGCGGATATATTGCACAATCATCGAATCTTTACAATCGCTCCAATTCCTTCGCAACTACTTTTACCGTATGCTCTTGCAAAATTATGCCATTCAGCTTTCAATTAAAATTAAAAAAAATACAAAAATGATAATGTTTCGTTTATCCCACCAAAAAAAATTCCGATTTGCCCCATGACACTTTTTTGAGCTTTGTGTTAACTATTTCTCTAAATTCATACAGAGATGGAGTATTAATATACCGAGGGATTCTTAAAAAATACATTTGAAACTACAATTCTACAGTCCGACTAAGTGCTCATCTTTTGTTTTTATAGTAGAAAATAGAAACGTAAATTTAGAAATAACCAAAATGTCCCTCCAAAGATGCTCAGAACAAAAATTAATGTAATCGCTGCTATGAAACGTTACAGATGCGATGTGTCTCTTGCAAACTAGTTCTCAAAAACTAACGTTATTAAACAAATGATAATCACTTTATAATGTTACACAGTTTTTTATTTATTCAAAAGTGTCGGTTTACCAAATGTTGCTTTTACCCCTCTTTCCCCACGGATTATCCTTCAATCTAGAATAGTATATTCATCAGTTTTCATTTAGCACTCACCGATACCGGTCGTGTGGATTATAACTCTGCTGTTATTTATTGTTTATAACGTTATTTTAAATTAATTTGACGTCGTTGTTTTTATCGTTGTATGAAATTCAGTTTTTTATCGACTTGAGACGAGTTTTCAAGATGAACACACTCAAAACCAAGGATTTTACATTATTCTGAACTTTTTTGTTCCTGTACAACTGCCAAATTTGAATAAAACGTGTGTTATGTTTGTCTACGCATACGTGTGCTCTTTTATGTGGTACCAGTTATATCAAGCAAATCGAAGAAAAATTTCTTAAGTAGTTTAGTCTTTGATGATAAAAATCCACATCAATTTTATGCATAAGGTTGTCAGCGATTCAAATTTGCCGTCACACATTGTATGAGTACCTTTAACATTGCAGTGACAAGAAAAATCAGTTGTTTCAACGTTGACTTGCGTTACAATAATTATGACTTTACAAAATTCGCACAAAGACCGTGCAGGTAATTCACAAGATCCACTAAACTCTGATGAAAGCAATAAATGTTCATGTATTTATTGTAAACTTCGTGAACTCTCAAATACCGAAACTTCCATTAAGTGTCAAAACGTTGCGCACTTTGAGTGTATCAATATAGAAAGCCGCAACTTCGCAGGACATTTTTGCTGCTGCCTAGAATTCGATGCATGGACACCGACATTTCGGAATCCGATATTATTCCGACAATCAAAAAACCTCGTGGTCGTCTAATAATGCTCCTAATCCTGAAAGAATGCGAGCTGAAAACAACCTAGAGAAAAATGTCTGAAGAAACGACATTCAATCATATTCATAGCTAGCGGAAGTTCGACATGAATAATCAGTTACCAAATTGGCACCGGAAGTTAAAAATCTTCATATTGATGTCGTAAAAACGGTAGAGGGGCAAAAAAACGCTTAAACATTGTTGAGCAAGTTAATATACCCCAAATCCTAATCTTATTAATCATTATTTAACCCCCCTAATAAACTTCCCATGAATTTTTTCTTTTCATTTTCTGAAATACCAATGGACAAATTAAATGATATCATTAGTAAATTGAACAGTATAGCGGCTGGTTTAGATGGAATATATGGTGAGATGTTTATAAGAAACTACAAATTTGGCCTGCCAGAAATTTTGCACATCATCAATAAAATTATTTCAACAGTAGTTTGGAAAAACCCAATGTGTGGAAACAG
Organism: Trichopria drosophilae; assembly: GCA_030407085.1. Taxonomy (NCBI): domain Eukaryota; kingdom Metazoa; phylum Arthropoda; class Insecta; order Hymenoptera; family Diapriidae; genus Trichopria; species Trichopria drosophilae. The sequence goes on along the minus strand of CM059583.1, from coordinate 186,450,086 downwards.
GCTTAGGCCCGCCCAATCCTGAAAATTCCCAAAAGCTGCTGATCCTAAAGACCTACGTCCGATTCAGGCTTCCGATTTTCTCCAAAATTTTCGAAGAGCTATGTTACGAGCAATTGCTACTACACTTCAACACTTTCATTTTATTTCCCGTATTTCGATCAGGCTTGAGAAGGCTTTTCGGATGTGGAACAACACTCTTAAATATCTCTGATGAAATTCTTTCAAACTGGGATCAAAATCTAATCTCTCTTTTATATCTTTTATATTTTTTCACGATTTCGATACTGTTAATTATGACTTACTTATCGCAAAATTATTTTATGGCGTTTCAGCCGATGCATGCAATTTATTTCATTCCTATTTAGCAAACAGATCTCAGGTTGTCACAATTAACTCTGGTAATTTAAATAATTCATCTCAAAAACAGTTACTTCTGGGGTCCCACAAGGCGCCAAATTAAACTCGTTATTATTTATAATCTTCACCATTGATATTTGCGAGTGTTGTGACAATAACAAAAACCATGTTAATATTAAGACTTATGCCGGTGGCACGCAAATGATCCTTATGCCGATTCGTGCTGAGAATTTTGTACGCGATGTTATTATATTTAATTGACTAGTGAAAATTAATTGCAATCAAGTTAACATCTTTGTTAAAGGCAACATATGATTCCTGTAACCCAAGAAGTTCAGAGCTTAGGTGTCACGTTTGATTGCAATTGGTCATTCTTACCGCATATAACCAAAAAAAAATTGGAATCTCATATGCACGGCTGCGGCAACCCTATCCACACAGACGGGAATTATCTTGGGAAACGAAAATGCGAAAGGGTGTGTGAATCTCTTGTACTTCCTCACTTATTATTCTGTATCTCGGTAGTCGATAGTTGCCTTATTCAGAAAAACTGGTTAAGAATACAAGCGGTTCAAAATGCTTGTCTAATATATGAATTTTTTATCAGGAAATTTGATCATAGCACACCAGTTTTTCTCAAATCCACACCAAGAATTCTCAAGCTCTTAAGTCGGTTGGTTGCATCCGAGTCAGTCAGATGGTGTCTATTTCACGCGCAACCTCCCGTGCGCATCTGCCTTCGGCACGCTTCAGCCGGCTGAGCTGAACGGCGGGGAGGAATATAGCAGAGGCGCACGAAAAATTTAAACAAATGACGACCGACGGAAGAACATGTGCATTCTTTCAACTTTTCACCGTATCACCTTCGGTGGTTCCGTGGTACATGCGCTTGCCTTTCGCACTGGTGTTCGAGAGTTCAAGCCTAGCAAATTTCAATTTTTTTTTTTTTTTTTTTAATAGTAATTTTATATATTCTGTCTATAGGTATAAGATTATTACTATTCAGTATTAATTATTTTAACAATAATAATTAGTCGAGTACATTTCTTATGATATATCTCAAAGCGATATATGTATTTTTACGATAATGTTATTTATGTTATTAAATTCTTTTACTATCATCTGTATATTCAAAAGAAAATATTAAAGAATAACAAGTTTCTCGTATTGTTGAATACTACATATTATATTTAATTTAATGCCATGAGATATAAATAATCCGAATTAAATCTTGCATTAAAAAATATGTGTTTGTTGTAATTTAAAAAACGGTTGATTTACTAATGAATGATATTACTTTAGCTGTCATTTGATTTATACAATAACTAAATACCATAGTTTAAATGCAACTCTCTGGCCGATAATGAAATAAAATAGAAAAATTGTTGATAATTTAATATCTACCTGCATTATGTAAAATTCTGAGAAAAAAAATACAGAAAAGTGAACTCTGGTGCGAGAATAATATTTCATTGCAGATTTTCCAGATGAGACGTAAGCAAAGAATTTTTAGAAGGATATTTATTACAATTTGAGATTTATTATTATAATTCTATGTAATTTATACGATTTCAAGAGTTCAATCAGTTATAAATTCTTGATCAAATCGCATTCAATTTTGTTAGTACTTTTTGAAAGATATTACAATTAATACATGGTCTTTAATTTGTCTGTATATTTAATTCAAAATAGGATCAATAGATGCCAATTACGTAGTGGATTTGATATTCTACAATTCTGTTAAAGTGTCTCATTAATATTAATATAAAATCCAAATGGCTTTGTCATCCCATTTTACTTTAATTTAAGCATACTAATGATTTTCAAATTATAAAAATTGCATACAGATGGAGAAATACACATTGACACAAAAAAGTAAAAGTATATACATATGAGAAAATCCCATAAAATTTTAAATTTGTGTGTCACTGGGTATTTCTCCATGTGTGTATTTTTATACTTTTAAAGGCATTATAATAAAATCATTAAATGTACTATAAATATCATGCGTCATTTATTACTAATTTCCACCTCCGAAAGTAAAGAATGCATAACAAAAACGCGAAAAATTCAGTGTCACGGAACTAGTTTACACTGCGAAGGTATATATACCCTCTTGAGACAATCACCTGATTTTGAAATTTATTTTGTGTGTCACTGTGTATTTTTCCATCTGTGTATTTTTATACTTTTAAAGGGATTATTATGAAATCATTAAATATACTATAAATATATCCGTATATAAATATCACGCGTCATTTATTACTAATTCACATTCACATATTCGGATTTCCACACCACCATTGAGGTACCGAATTCATCCCTGGTTAAGACAATTTTATTGTGAATTAAATTCTGATCATTAATATCAGTGATTAGTAACCAGGGATTGGTGCACTTCTTTTTTTTTAAGTGGAAAGATCGACTGTAGCCATAATGAAAACCACTTTTCCCACGTCTTAGTTGAAAGTGTCAAAATGTGAGACGAAATGCAGCTAAGTTTGAATATATTATACGAGTGCGGTGTTTGAAATTGAAAATTTGAGTGCGAGGTAAGAAAGTAATTTAATTACCGAAAGCCCATCAATACGAAGGTTCGTATACAAAAAAATGTATAAAATAAATATAGATGAAATAATAGGGAATTATTTATATAAATTATCAGATTTTATGTTTACTTTTTGTTTAATATGAATATTTTAGGTTGGGAACTGACGTTATCGACAGGGCCTCTTAAGAGCATGCCGTACTGTTCAGTCTATAATATAGGATTTAACGATAAAAAATGTCAATTAAAAACGATTGATAATTACTTTTTCAAAATTCGGGTGATCGAGCTCAATTGGTAATTACTTCATGTAATACCCTGCCAAATATAAAATAAATTCGTTGAGAACTGACCGAGAATTTTATGAAAAATGTAAAAATCAACTTTTTAATTACCAAGTGCGTTTGCTCACCTGAATTTTAAAAAAGCGATTCATTTTTAATTTACATTTTTTTTGCATAAATTCCTACCTTATCGACTACATAAGGTAAAATGCGCATAGTTTGAATTCATTCAAAATGTAGGTTTTTTTATAAAATTATGAAAACTATTTATGAGAATTATGCAATTGAAAACGTTAAGAATTAGTAACACCCGTGTTAGAAGTTTAAGGCAACAGAATGTAGGCTAAACTTTCCCAGTGCTCCGATAAATTTTGCAAAGAATATTTTACATCTTCCAAGGCAGCCGTGAGAATTTAATCAAACAACAATTCCACCTTATAATTATAACCTTTAAATACCTATATCCTTTGGTTTTTTGAGTAATGTATTTTATCTTGATTCTATTGCTTTTAGCGCTTCGGGTTTTACCGCGTTTTTGTAGTTCTTAATGTTCGCCGCGCTTTTGTTAGTTAGGTTATAACATAATGTAAACATTCCATAAACGGTTCATGGAGATTCTGCATGCTGCCCAGGAATTCGACAAATCTGCTGATACTTTGGCAAGTTTTGAGCCCAATAATTTACATCGGCTATTGAAGAGTACTTTTTTCTATCAAGTTACGTATTGTGTTTAATATTTTGTTGTTTTTCTCGCCCTTGGGCGCGCATAACCTGTCAAATTTTTCCTTTTTTTACTTGTGATCGCGGTACATTTCCCTAATTCTAGGCGATAAGTAAATTACTTATTAGCAATGGCTAATCGAAGCAGTGATGAACCTTCAATTAAAAAATTAAAATTCAATCAAAAATGGGTTTTTGAATTTGGCGATTGGCTGGAACCTGACATGCATGACGACACGAAGTTCATATGCAAAATTTGTGATAAAACGTTAAATGCCGGTAAAAATAAAATTATTCAACATATTAATACGGATCTTCATAAAGATAACAGTAAATTGTCAAATACGGAAAACGATCCAAATCTTTTAAACGACTTCGAAAATTCAATAAAAACAGCTGAAATTATTTTTTCTTCTTTCTTTGCTGAACATAATATTTCATTTTCAACTGCGGAGCATTTCATGAAAGCAGTTAAGGCCGCGTTACCCGACTCTAAAATCGCGAACGAAATTCGTCTCGGAGCTACAAAATGTACTAAAATCGTATCAAATGTTATAGGCGCAGACATAAAAAAAACGTTAATTGAACAATTAAAAAAATCTCTTTTTTCTGTCTTTGTTGATGAGAGTACGGATATCGGTTTAAAAAAACAATTTTGTATTACGGTATTATATATAGACGACAATGGCATGCCAATCCTAACGTTGTTAGAGCTACTGGAACTTGATCCGCGAGACTGTTCAGCTCAAAAAGTTTTTGATGCATTCGTTTCATCTCTTAGTCAGAAAGAAATTCCCTTGCATAATATTGTAGCAGCAGCTTCTGACAACGCAAGTGTGATGGTAGGCCCAAAAAAATCATTTGCAACACTTTTAAAAGAACGGGTCCCACATATTTTAATTGTAAAATGCATTTGTCATTCGTTGGCACTTGTCGCGAATCATGCGTGTAATAAAATACCAAAATCAGTCGATGAGTTAATTCGCGGTGTTTCGACCTACGTAAATAATAGTTCAAAAAGAAGTGCACAACTTCGCGAAATTCAAACGTTATACAATGTTAAACCCAATAAATTATTAAAACTTTCGGCAACTCGGTGGTTATGTCGGTACAACTGCATCGTTCGGTTATTAGATAATTGGGTACCGGTACGTGAATTTTTCCTTTTCGAAACTTTTGAAGACGCTAAAAACAAAAATGCTAAACAAATTTTTGACCTCTTAAACGACCCTATAATTAAAGCTTTCCTTTTGTTTTTGAAATACGTTTTAAATTATTTTAATGCGTGCAATGCCAAGTTCCAGTCAACAAAATTTATAGTTCATGAATTATCAACTACAAGTTCAAACTTGCTTTCATTATTTTCAAATAATGTCATTCTTCCAGAGTATGTTGACAATATTGGAGCAATAAACATCACTGATTCGAAAATCTTTAAAGATATTTTCGCCATTAATGTAGGACCTGAAGCTGAGGTCTTTTTACAAGAAAATCCCGGTATCGCGGAAACAGTGCGAAATACGTGTTTGGAATTTTATAAGAGTGCTATTCACGAAATTCGATCTCGTCTTCCTATTTTCGATCCATTTTTCAAAAATCTTTGTTTTCTAAATCCCGATTTTGCACTTTCTCGCGAAAATAGAAATTCAATAAATATAATTAAAGTTGCTGAACAATTTCCCCTTTTAATTAATGATACCGCCCTACTAAATGAATGGAGAAATTTGCCCGACTTTTTTTCCCGCGATGAAACTGAGCAGCTTAAGTCAAAATCACCCGAAGATTTTTGGCCTTTCTTAGAAAAAGATGCGAACGGAGTAGGTCATTTCCCCAATTTAATTAAACTTTTTAAAATCGTTCGTATTCTTTCCCATTCTAACGCTCCTGCCGAAAGAGTTTTTTCGATCGTCACAGACGTCAAATCATCAAAGAGGAATTGTCTAAGCAATAATGTCCTCGACTCAATTTGTGTAATTAAAACCTATTTTCGAGCCAATAATATAAATTCAGAAAACTTAAAAGTAAACGCAACCCACTTAGAATTATTAAAATCTGATAATTTATATAAATAATTCCCTATTATTTCATCTGTATTTATTTTATATATTTTTTTGAATACGAACCTTCGTATTGATGGGCTTTCGGTAATTAAATTACTTTCTTACCTCGCACTCAAATTTTCAATTTCAAACACCGCACTATATAATATATTCAAACTTAGCTGCATTTCGTCTCACATTTTGACACTTTCAACTAAGATGTGGGAAAAGTGGTTTTCATTATGGCTACAGTCGATCTTTCCACTTAAAAAAAAAGAAGTGCACCAATCCCTGGTTACTAATCACTGATATTAATGATCAGAATTTAATTCACAATAAAATTGTCTTAACCAGGGATGAATTCGGTACCTCAATGGTGGTGTGGAAATCCGAATATGTGAATGTGAATTAGTAATAAATGACGCGTGATATTTATATACGGATATATTTATAGTATATTTAATGATTTCATAATAATCCCTTTAAAAGTATAAAAATACACAGATGGAAAAATACACAGTGACACACAAAATAAATTTCAAAATCAGGTGATTGTCTCAAGAGGGTATATATACCTTCGCAGTGTAAACTAGTTCCGTGACACTGAATTTTTCGCGTTTTTGTTATGCATTCTTTACTTTCGGAGGTGGAAATTAGTAATAAATGACGCATGATATTTATAGTACATTTAATGATTTTATTATAATGCCTTTAAAAGTATAAAAATACACACATGGAGAAATACCCAGTGACACACAAATTTAAAATTTTATGGGATTTTCTCATATGTATATACTTTTACTTTTTTGTGTCAATGTGTATTTCTCCATCTTATATTTTTATAATTTGAAAATCATTAGTATGCTTAAATTAAAGTAAAATGGGATGACAAAGCCATTTGGATTTTATATTAATATTAATGAGACACTTTAACAGAATTGTAGAATATCAAATCCACTACGTAATTGGCATCTATTGATCCTATTTTGAATTAAATATACAGACAAATTAAAGACCATGTATTAATTGTAATATCTTTCAAAAAGTACTAACAAAATTGAATGCGATTTGATCAAGAATTTATAACTGATTGAACTCTTGAAATCGTATAAATTACATAGAATTATAATAATAAATCTCAAATTGTAATAAATATCCTTCTAAAAATTCTTTGCTTACGTCTCATCTGGAAAATCTGCAATGAAATATTATTCTCGCACCAGAGTTCACTTTTCTGTATTTTTTTTCTCAGAATTTTACATAATGCAGGTAGATATTAAATTATCAACAATTTTTCTATTTTATTTCATTATCGGCCAGAGAGTTGCATTTAAACTATGGTATTTAGTTATTGTATAAATCAAATGACAGCTAAAGTAATATCATTCATTAGTAAATCAACCGTTTTTTAAATTACAACAAACACATATTTTTTAATGCAAGATTTAATTCGGATTATTTATATTTCATGGCATTAAATTAAATATAATATGTAGTATTCAACAATACGAGAAACTTGTTATTCTTTAATATTTTCTTTTGAATATACAGATGATAGTAAAAGAATTTAATAACATAAATAACATTATCGTAAAATTACATATATCGCTTTGAGATATATCATAAGAAATGTACTCGACTAATTAATATTGTTAAAATAATTAATACTGAATAGTAATAATCTTATACCTATAGACAGAATATATAAAACTACTATTAAAAAAAAAAAAAAAAATTGAAATTTGCTAGTACTTACCAGTGCGAAAGGCAAGCGCATGTACCACGGAACCACCGAAGGTGATACGGTGAAAAGTTGAAAGAATGCACATGTTCTTCCGTCGGTCGTCATTTGTTTAAATTTTTCGTGCGCCTCTGCTATATTCCTCCCCGCCGTTCAGCTCAGCCGACCGAAGCGTGCCGAAGGCAGATGCGCACGGGAGGTTGCGCGTGAAATAGACACCATCTGAGAGCACTCACTCCGATTTTTTATCTATGCTGGCCTCCTGGCGAAGGAGAAGTTCGGGGGCTTGGAACGCGACATGTTTTGATTTTCATACAGCTCATCCTCTAAGATGTACAGTAACCTGATAGGGTGCATGCACGTGATTCGGATTAAACTCCGTAATTTGAGAAGTCTAGAAAATCTTTGATCGAAAGTCGAAAAGAAACCGCTGGATTTAAATTATATCGATTGGTCGTTTGAAAGCAAAGATCTGTAGGGCGGAACTTCTTTTGTTTTTTACGGAACTTCCGGAACGCTCGTAGCAAATGCATCTCCCGACGTCTGTTTCAAGCAAATAAAGTTTTAGTTTTTTGATAGCTTGACCGCGCGTTTTATTTCACCCATTTTGAACACTGTTGGAGTCGATTTTGAACAGACTACATTTCAGTTCTTTGCAGTAAAACATACTCTCTAATAGCATCGATATACACGGAAAGGCAGAAACACGACTGAAGAGTGTGTGGACAATACTGGTTACAACGTGGCCGGTTTTTTTAATTCAACTTGCTATAATATAGTTATAACAACACGGGACGAAATAAAACTCCTGTGGTGTGGGGTTTTCAACAATCTGTAAATTTATTTCCTCAAAACTGTTTTCGACGAGATTGGCGACGATATAACCTCTTAAGGTGCGGATGCAAAATTCTCGAGTTGTCGATTCACTCCCAGCTGGCTAGATTCTGCCCAAAACAAAAAGGCGATCACCGTTGCTAACACAAATTTCGTCGCTAAGGACGCTCCATTTCGAATGATAGGATTTCGCTTTATCGACGGGTATTTGAATTTTGGTTTTCATAAAAAGTCCCACCTTACGAACCTCCAAATTTCTTGTTTACCAGAGGGCCAGCACTGACCAAAATTAGAAGCGCGACTTCAAATCCACGTGCTCGAAACCAACTGGCTACTACCCATTTAGAGGCGATACAGTGGCAAATCGGACATTGTCCGCAATCCAAACTTGTGAACTCCACAGCGAGTTCTCATAATAAGTTCAAACCAAATCAAAATGCCATGCTACGAACCTCTAAACTTCTTGTTCACTCAAAGGCCAGCACTGACCAAAATTCGAAGTGCGACTTCAAATCCACGTGCTCGAAACCAAAGAGCTACTGTCCATTTACAAGTGAGACAATCGCCACATAAAGCCTCATTCCATACCTCATAATCAACACGCATTGTATTTATCCTTTATATTTCACGTATTGCCTTTAAATTATTTTTACAACAGTTTACACAGTTTAATAATTCATATCGTCGCCAGTTTAGAACCTTTACAAATGTATATCTATTAGGTCCCCGTCCACAAATTAGGTACCCCCATTCGGGTGTGCAAAGGCGTAGGGAAAAAACCAGAGTTAGTGGAAAAAAACCCTACGCCCAGTACCGTTACTAAAGTTATGACAATTATGTCCGCAACAATAGTCAATTTTGAGAGATAGGCATAACAAATTATATATCTCAATAAATAATAAAATTATTAATTTTTATCTGTGTAACTGCAAAATATATGCTTTGGTGCTTCGTTTATCAAGCAAATTTCTGGAAAGTTTCCTCTTCGTGGCTCTAATAGTTAAAAAGTAATACATGTTTAAAGTTGGTATCTGCTGACGGCTAACGCGTCATGTGAGCCGCGGCGCTGAATTGCTTTATTGTTTATTAAGATTTATAATTTGTTATTTCTTCATTAGATGTGGACAACTCGAATGCGGATTAATTTCTTTTTTATTCGTTTCAAAGTCCTCAAAATTGATTATGTTACAGTGATTTGAAAAAAAAAGCGGCCACGTAAGACAAAAAAGCCCTTTTATGAATTTTTCAATGGAAAACACCAACCCACTCTTCACCGCATTTCTGCACGCCACACTGAGAGCATTTTCCGTGGAAAAATTCTCATTCTGTCTAGTTTCAGCCGGATATACTCTGAAAATGAAGAAATATTCTAAATTTTTATTAGAATACCTGCACCAAAATTTCCTCGCCAGTATACGACTTTTTCACAGAAATGTAGGTATTATCGGTATTTTCCGAACATATCCCGCTGACGCCAGATAGTATGGGAATTTTTCCAATGAATATTTTCTTAGTGCAGTGATACACTACAGTTCTTATATCCGTTTAAATGACCTTTGATTATTTCATTCATACATAATTGGCACTATGTATAACACAAATCCAGATCGGGAATCTAGGAAATATGTTGCAGGTTGTACTGTTTATATTGGAATCCTCCTAACCACTCCGGTGTTACAAAAAACTACAGACACTTTTATAATAACTTCGAGCATGTAACTGTAATGAAGCTGAAAAATGGTATGTAACAATTTTTCCATATCCCTAACACTTAGTTTTTAAAAAGCTGTGCGGAAAGTGCGCAGTTTCATCGCGGAAAACGACCTATTACCGTTCAGTTCTAAAACCCTGCAATAATATCCATAACCGTACAGGTTGCCCCTGCTGTAAATAATTCATTTTACTTTGTTTCTCCGCAACATCTGGTACAATGTGTGATCCGAGCCAGGTTGTTTGTTTACAATGGAAAAATATATTGTGTTTTTCAGCACTCGTGCTCATGATTGAAGAAGGATATACCTACGTAAACGGTAAAAACTGCAGTGTTTTTCTTGTTTTTTTTTTTTTTAACGGAAAGAAACAAGCAATGATCATGGAATTGTGGGCATATTTAAAGACGGCATCAAAGATGTTACACAAATTGTTTATGTAACAATTTTACAAAATGGCGGGCTTATGGATTATTTGCCGAAACGCCTCGATCATCAAGTTTCCCGGTTTCAGCCAAGATGGAGCTTGTAATTCGTGTCTGAAATCAAAAAACAAACATTGTTGTTATTAAGTTTATCTTCCATGTGAACAAAAAAAACCGAAGAAATTATGAAATAAAAATGAAAGGCAATTTAAAACTATTTAATACTGAAGAGAATGCAATTTGAATCATTCCGATGTGTTGTATACTGTTTTAATATTGTTTGTAAGCAACAAAAAAAAACGCAAAAATTAAAAGTGAAAAAAAACGGTTTAAAGTTTTCGCTGTAAGCTCAAAGCCGGTTTTTAGTTCCTCGCTTGCATGCTCAATTTGAGGGACTCAGAATTCGGATCTAAAGGCTTTACAGCATATTTTCCAGATGGTAAGCTAATTTTTTAAAGTAAACAAAATTTTAGGCCAAAACAATTTCGAATTACTAGTATATCTCCCCCTCCACTCATGCCGTAATCACTAATTCACCGCAAATCTATCATAATGTACTATTACGACATTAAATTTCCTTTCAAATTATCAAATAGAAAAATCATCAAGATGAAACAATATCGAAAAATGTGGCCGTCAAAGTTCAAAGAATTTCGAAAAAATCTAAGAAATGCAAATACATCTTAATGTGAAAAAAGGTTTTAGAGCACTTTTACATGCTTTTTATGAATACATACCAAATTTAAACGAAATTCACCCTATTACCGGCAAATATAATTCTTGCAAATTTCCTTGTTGTTTTCATCGTTTATTCTTTATATAAATGATGCAGTTCGTCACTACAAAATAGTAATTCATTGCTAATTCACTTTAGAGTAATATGCTTTTTAATGAACATACGACGACGGTAAAAGCAAATTTGAGTACAGTGAGTCGGTATTTAGCAGCTCCTTACGAATCAGTAAAGAATATATATTAACTCTTTATTTTTTATAACAATAGCTCTTTGAAAATAAGTATATTTTTATAATATTATATACATCAAGCAAAAATGTATATGTCTTGGATTCCTCCTTGAACTAGTGAACACTTCAGAACTTGTTTATAAATATAATCGCGCGTCCATATTCGCAAGAAAAAATACACCCAAATTAAAAATAAATTACTCTCTTAGTAAAATCAGTAAGTTCAAAAATGATATATTTTATGTGTACTTTATATCAATGACCAGCAGTAAGTAAAGCAAACGAGAGAATACTATACGAAGTGTTATATAATGACTACAGATGGCGTCACTGTGAGGGTTCTACGATTTTCTTTTTGATTATAGCGCTAATTTTTTGAACATGATGTCATTATGAGATTTTTATGAACTCATGTTCAGAAAACCCTTAGAATGTGCGACATCTGACTTCTTTTAAAAATTATTCGATACAGGTTTGATCATTTTTACTTTAAACGTGATTATTTTTAAAATTTCCGTTTTTACTGCGGCATACTTAAAATAAACAATATTTTTTATTATTCCTTTCTGTGATCGTTATCCGCTTTCATCAACAAATTATGACGTCATCTTTTGGTTTTGTAAATTGGTGATGTACCATTCATCTCGGTTGATTTAACTTCATCGGTTCTTCGTTATACGATTTGCAGAGGGCTTTATATACATTTCAGTAATTGTACTCTGAAGTTTTCTACGTTGCTGATTACAAATCAGCGACCTCTGAAACCGGCTTTACAGCATATTCTCCAGATGGTAAGCTAATTTTTTAAAGTAAACAAAATTTTAGGCCAAAACAATTTCGAATTACTAGTATATCTCCCCCTCCACTCATGCCATAATCACTAATTCACCGCAAATATATCATAATGTACTATTACGGCATTAAATTTCCTTTCAAATTATGAAATAGAAAAATCATCAAGATGAAACAATATCGAAAAATGTGGCCGTCAAAGTTCAAAGAATTTCGAAAAAATCTAAGAAATGCAAATTAAATAAAAACAAAATACATCTTAATGTGAAAAAAAGTTTTAGAGCACTTTTTCATGCCCTAAGAATAGAGTGTCATTGAAGTTAAGCAATTCTTTGTATTTCGGTTCGCCATATTAGACCGCCATTTGGAATTTCAAAAATCTGATAACAGATTCTTTCCTATTGTAGTCCGCCGTATTCTATCAACTCGCCATTGTTCTATTCGCACTTTTCAATTGAAATTCATTCAACGATATCATTTCTTCATTCCACTATTTTCCCATTCAAAATCATTAAATCGAACAACTTTTTATGAGCTATTAACCATTCAAAATCATTAAAACACATTTTCTCAATGAAATTCATTGCAGAAGCTAAGAAAAAGAATTCAGAAGTGATGCAGTCAATGAATTTCAATGGATCTTCAATGAATTTTCGTTTGATGGGGAGCAAATTCGTAACTTAACCTTACTTGTGAATGACACATAACAATATTGACTAGAAAAAATATAACATGAAGGAAAACCTACAACCTAAGATAAAACAACTTAAGGGAAGGTACTACTGCACATCGAATTCGTAATCAACGACCTCAAAAACCCCTTCGAAACAAGTTTTATAAAAAAACTCTTTGTTTTTCACTCCCCTCGAAAAATTGAAGCGTTAATGAAGTGTTACGTGAGCGTAATAATGTCCAAATTCACGCTTATTATACGCTTAACACACTCCTTAGCTCTCTGGCAAAAAATCGAAGAGTCGTTAAGCGTTTTTTTTTGGCCAAATTCACTCTTTGTTAACTCTTTTTGCACATTTTTCTAACGCTTTTTACACTCGTTTGGTACTCTTACAGTCATTCTTAAGTAACGCCCCATTTTTACCATGGCATGTGCAGCAGTCCTCCGCTTAAGTCCTATGCTCCACGTAAATTATATCTTTTGCTCCCCCTAAGTCATAATTTTATAGGTTATAAATCCTGATGCGTTCCCCAATCACGAGTTCTATTTAACGGTAGCTCGCGTAACGTTTTGTACAAATATGTAACTAATAAATGTACCAAAAGTACCAGAAAATTACATTGCAAAACCATTGAAATTGAATAAAAGATATATCAGGATTTTGGTTCATCCTGATACAAGTGGATTACTTCTTGACAGCTTGTATTAATAAATGTTGGAAAAAATGTTTAAAAATTCCTTCCAAGAATTCTTTCTTGGTTAAGTCGGTCCCAGGGTTCAAAATAAGTAACAAAAAGTTTCTTCTTTAAATACGTTTCAGCATCACGATATGTGCCATCTTCAGTTTATTAAAGTTATTGGTCGCATTCCGCGAAAAAAAACGGTGAGTAACACTTTCTTCTGATTGGTCCCTCCGGTCAGTTTTCGTAACATGTTGGACTAACGGACCAATGGGAAGAAAGTGTTACTCAACATTTTTGTTCGCTGAATGCGACCATTGATGCAGAAAAAGTCTTCGCGCCATTTTATGATATAAAATGTAATTGGTGACGGTTAGTGGGAGAAAGGATGCATTTATGACAGTCCCTATTAATGCAAATATCATGCCTTTAAATCAAAAAGGATAAAAGTATGATATCACATTAAACCGAAACTTACCAAAAAGTTTCAAGTAACGATTCGTTACTTGAAACTTATCACTTCAACAACATTCAAACTTATACAGTGTGTAGTGGGTATCAGATTTAATTCTAGAAATGACAAAACATCGGTCATTTCTACTCTTTTTGGTAAGTTTCGGTTTAATGTGATATCCCAGCAAACGGAAAGGGATTGGAATTTTGAATTCCGTTGAATCCCTTTATTGAAGGTATTGGATGGAATTCACTGGAATAGAAAAGTTAAATTTGCAATTCCCATGAATTCCAAGGAATCCCTGAGAATATTGATGTAAACATTATAGGTTATGTTAGGGAATTGAATGGAATTGCGCGGAATAAAAAATTACAATTTTAATTCCCGACAGTTCCAACGAACACAGATTATTTTAGGTTAGGGTAGGGAATTCAATGGAAATGAGCGGAATAAAAAGTTGTGTATCAGAATTCAACGGAATTCACGGAATTCACATGTCTCACGCGTGAATTCCTATAAAGGAATTGGAAAATTGCCGCCATCTTGCTGGCCCCGACTGTATGACTTAAGGGGAGTACTACTGTACATTGAATTCGTAATCAACGACCTCAAAAACCCTTTCGTAACAAGTTTTATAAAAAAAACACTTTTTGTTTTTCACTCATGGACTGTAACTAACACATGGCTCTAGAATTTCGTTAACTGACTCTTCAAAATTTAAAAAAATGTGCCGAACTTATCTTCATATTGTTCCTTTGCAAAAAACATAGACTACTGAAAATCCACATTGATATTTTAAAATTTAAAAGCGACACAACGGTCGTCGGCGTGATCTGATATCAGTGGCGGAGCCTAGCGGTGAATGATATCGTTCGCGAAAGACAACATCTGGCAACCCCGCTTGAAGCCAATGGTCGACCGTGCGCGAGGTGGCGAGAGCGAGCCAGGACTCAAGAGACGGGAAATCTCGCAGCCTGTCTACGACCGAATCGTCGTGTATCCGAGGAAATTTTTTTTGAGATGGTACCGCGCTTTCGCGAGGTTACCTTCGTACGCGTGATGTAATCTAAGCGTCTCTCTACGATTTGTGTATTTCTTCAGTGAAAGAATCGAAAGAAAGACAGAGAAAGGAAAGAAAAAAAAAAAAAAAAAGACGGAAGAAGAAAGTTGGTGCGCGCTTGAGATAGAGAGAGTAAGAATGCGAGAGAGTGCGAGTGAAAGACCAAGAGAGCGAACGAAGAAACGGCAGGACTAGGACGTGGTCGTTTCCTCCCCGACGAATTGGCAGTAAGCACGGCTCTTTTTTTTCCTATTCTAAGCGTCGCCGCTTGTCCAAGCGCGAAAGGGCGTCGCGCTGCTTTTTTCGAGTCGATCACGCGCGCGCCTAGCCTCTCGAAATCGCGATGAGCCGTAATGGTGGTTGTTACTCGGTGCAGTCGGTGCTCCGCTTCCGCGTCGTGCCCGAGGAAGGTCTAGGACGACGTCGCGAAATCTCCGTCGCCCAGTGATAACCCTCGGGGGTCCAAGCGTTACCCGGCCGGTCAAGGGGCCACCGCTTATAACCCTGCCGAAACCTAGAAGGGAAACTCCGGCACTCCTGGGTTTCGCGGTTACGGAAGAGTCAAAAAAAAAAAACCTTAGTCCAATTCGGCTCTTTCTTACCTGCGTCAGCCACCGAGTTTTCGGAGTAAAAAAATATTGAGGGTCTGACAATTTTTTCTTGTGTCAATTTTGTGCGCGAGTGACAGTGTTGAGGAAATTACCTTACGATGTGCTTTTCCTCTTTGAGAGTGTGAGAAAATCTCTTTTTTTTTTTGTTCTTCGTAGCGTCTGCGAGGGGATAAGATCCAGGACGTCGACCATGGGGATAGGTTCTTGGGCAAGTGTCGTTATCGGTAGCTAAGTTTTGAGGGAATTCTGTGGATCCCTTCGTAAGATTTCGCTAGGAATCGTCACCATGCAGAGTAGGGACGAACGGAGAGCTCCTCGGGAGAGCAACACCAGTCGAGCACCACCCGATCAACCGCCAGGTACCGGAAGAGATCGGGAACAGGATCCCAACAAGAGAATATCTCGTGGAAGCGGTAATGCTACTAGGTCCAACATGCACGCCTCTCGACACAGTATTCCTTCGTCGAATGTGCTCATGGTTGGTCCTAATTTCCGTGTCGGAAAGAAAATTGGCTCTGGTAACTTTGGCGAGCTTCGACTGGGTAAGTACGACTATTCTATCCAATTTCGTATATTGGAGTTTTAATTCGGAGCTGGGAAAAATTTCTACTACTCGTTTTAAAGTTTCTTATTTTTAGAGGTTATAAGACTCAAATTTTTATTCAAAAGTTTAGAAATTACAAAACTGTTTATTTGTATATAAAAATGTTTTTGTTTTGTTTACATATCATCTTTTTGCCTTCATAAGTTTTACTCCAAATTTTGACTTTAAAACATAAACTATTTGTTGTAAAAAACAACTCCGAATTAAATATTACTTCAATATTGACATATTAATTTTGACACAAATGACTTTGATGATATTCTGTGTTATTTTTATGTATCTAAAGTTCTGAATGTTCATTAAACGATTTCTAAGGGGCGTCACTATAATAAAACACATATTTATTATATATCATATGATTGTAATAAAATAAACATATACAAATTTAGAAATTATTAATTGGATGTTTTAATCCTGAAAAAACATGATAATAATTATTTTATCACAGAAATCGTTCATTGAATGTTCGAAACTAAAGGTACATTTATTTTTGACCATTTTGATAAATAATTAAAATTTCGTAACTAAAAAGTTGACGTTTTGTCAATTGTGATAATCGTTACGTTTAGATTAGTTCGTAAAAATGTTTTTTTTTTAAGAATATTTAAGTTTTTAATTTAGGAAAATACATTTAACTATTACAAAATATAAATAGTTAAAAAATAACAAACATAATTCATCAAATTTCTATTGTAAGTTTGATTTTTCATATTAGCTCACATGTATCGTTATCAGCAAAATTATCATCAGAAAATAGCAGGATTGACAGAACGTTATCTTTCTTATGTGCTTAGGAACGATGCTGATAGAGAAACTCATAAAAAGAGTATAATTATTACTGATATTGTATTTTTAAAGATAGAATTCATTTTCCTCGAAAGAATTAATTTTATTGAATTAATATCAAACATTTGTAAATACAGTAAAAATTGCTTGTCATATGTAGTTTATAGGTTATATAAAATAAAAACTTGATAATAGAAGGAATTTCCATCAAATTTTAATTATTATTGATAGTTTTTCAGTTATATTTTATAAGTTTCCTGTTACAATAGTGTTTACGCTATATTCGGGATTAGATAACGCCATCTATTTTGAACATATTTATCACATTAAAAAACTTCTAAAACACAAATAACATTGTTGAGATGACATTGAAATTTATCAAGAAAATTTTAGATAAACATAGTTATTTATTTTAATTCCTGGTAGTACAAGTTTATTGAATTTTACACAAATCGCTTGAAACTTGCAAAAGTTTTTTTGAAAATCCAGAAATTACTTCGATAGCGTCAAAGGTCGACTTAAAAAACGCTAATCTTGATATCGCAGCTGATCGAAAACATTTTTCTTGTGTATTTCAGAGTGCAGTAGAACCCCTCTTATTTGAATCGTTTCCCCTCAGGCCTTCCCCCAGCACCGCTCGAACATCTCGATACAGTTTACAGTGTTTACACCATCAAAGTTATACAGTGTAAATAGAGTTTAACCTAAAATTCCAAACATGTATAGTCGGTAGACTGATATTAAATGAAATTTCAAATTAAATTAAAAAAAGGAATCAAACTCATGATTTACATCATACAAATTATTGAAGAAGCTGCTAATTTCGTAAAATAAAAGTGCACATTTGAAGGTTAGGATGTTGTCAATTTTTAATGATGTGTATTTCAAGACCTCCAAAAAAATTGAAAAGTCTTTCATTTCCAAAATAATAAACAAATCCAATATCAGCAGCTTAGTACTGAATTTGAAGTGATTTGAAGCTTTCATTAATCATATTTGCAAATTTGGGTTAAATATTGTCTCCTATATTAATTTCGGTCTTAATCACAGTGTATTTGATAAAAATTATTGATACATAATTATATGTAATAAAGTGCATAATGTAAATTTAAAATGTTTATTTCTACACTCGAATGCAGATATAAATGACCATAAATAAATGCGAAAGGCTGCAGACTTTATTTATCACATAAAGACATGAGTTGTGATCTTGTTACATTTTTATCCAAATTTAAAATTTGCTACACATTTTTCAGATATATTATATATATATTTTACATAATTCAACTCTAAAATGTCTAACAAAAATAAAAAGATATCAGATATTATCATCCACTATTAAAGCGTTAAGTATAGTAAGGGGATAAGGGGAAATTTCAAATAAAAGGAGACGGCGCCATCTTGAAAACCATGACCAGTTAAAATAAGAGGGGTTCTACTGCAACTAGATATTTATATAATAAATAACAAAAGTTATTTCAACGTTTTGGCCTTAAAATTGAGACCCTTTTTAAGTTTATTATTATGTACAAAAAAAATAATACATTTTATTTCATTAGAGGATTATTTCTAAAAGCTTTTCAGTGTAAAAAAAGTAAAAAATTCAGTAACATCTTACCTTAGTAAAATTTGTCAAAAAAATTTTTTTTACAAAATCCTTGTAAAAAATTGAAAATACAAAATCACTGAAACTGAAAATAAAAAAATGAATACAAAGATATTCAGTAAAATGTTACTAATTTAATTTTAGTTACTTTTGGAAAAATTCTTATTTTATTTAAACACTTGTATTTAAAACCGTGTTTAAAAAGATTTGGAAACTGAAAAGTTTGTAGATAATACGAATTTTGAAACAAAGGATTCAAATGTACACTGTAAAAAATAGAAATGAACTTAAAACAAAAAGCAATAAAAAATACTGAATCGTAATAAAAAATATTAATTACGAGAGATCCTACCTTCAAATCCTATCATAAATTACATTAAAACATAACTCATCCGACCGAAGTTTAATACTTTATCTTTCTTCTACTAACTCTTTTCTTCATCATTCGCATATTTTCACAGCCAGTTATTACTTATTTTTAGTTGGACTTGTTATTATTAACAATATTACTTTACTTTATTAAATGTTAATTGCGAACTTAATTTTATTTCGTGAAAAATCTACTTATGATTGTAAATAAATAAATATTTGTAAGAAAATGTATGTAGCCTAAAAGCAACACAGCGTTATGCTGCTACCAAGGTTTAATAAATTTATTCATATTCATAATCTGTTGTAATTTTCATTCGTAAAACTGTGGTGATTTGTCAAAGTTCAACATTGTAAATTTCCTATGTGAAATTGAGAATTTCCTACATGAGGTTAGGAATTTCACGTTTTGTAAATACCCTACATTGAAAGTGGTAAAATTACAGTCACTATAATTACAAACAGTTAACCTTTTATGTTGACAAAATTTTATATTAATTTCAAAAATTGTACAAAATAATAAACTTGAAGAGGGCCACAATTTTAAGGCCAAAATGTTGAAATCACTTTTGTAATTATTATATAAATACCTAGTTACTCTGAAATACACAAGAAACCTTTTAACCCCTTCATTGAGAAAGTCAATAAGTTATGCAAATTAAAAATACGACCATTTCTAGATAGTCCAAGGTACATTAAATAAAATGCCATTGTCCGTTTTCGAAATCATTGTTTAAAACAGAAAATATTAAACATTTAAAACTGCAATTTTTATGATTTTTTCAAAATTCTTGTCATCGGCAGTCAAGTGGTTAAGAATCATTTTCACTTCCGAAAATCATCAGAGAAGAAAAAGGAATTTTATTTATTATATCTTGAAAAACTGTAGAAAATCTTGATTTTTACAAGTTTTTGTCTTCATCTTACAAATCTTCGACCTCAAAAATATAAGAAACTATTGTCTAAGGTATTCATTAGTAATCAAATTATTGATCCAGTAGCAATTGAAACAATCCATCTATAAACCATTGTTTATCAGAAACAAAAAGTAATGTTGTATAATTTTAAAATATTTTCTGGTTTACATTATTGTTCTCATAATACTATAAGAAGTAATCAGTTAAAATTACAGTTTCAAAATTTTGAAAATTGGCTAAGTTATAGCCAAAGAAATTCAGAATCCAACTAAAATACCACAGGGCCGGTTCTAATTCGGTTCTAATTCAGTTATGAATGTATCCAATAATTCGACGTCAACTTCTCTCATGGTAAAAGAACAATTGACAATTTTGTCCATGGCTTTGAAAGCATTTACAAAAGGTGCCAATGTTAAGCTTCCCACATCTTTATTTATTTATTTATTTTTTTTTCCTTTAATAATTCACGGCAAGCATTTCCCTCGAATATTTCTGCTTGGTAATGTTTTGCACTGACTTTTATCTTTTTGGGCCATATCAACGCTCCAAAATAAATAGTTCATAAACCCCTGCAAAATGGACAGTCGTCTTTCGTACAATAATTTATTATTGCTATTTCATACGCAAAAAATCTTTATATGAACTTGTAAATGCGTCAAAATAAATTGTATAAAATTCATGACTCTTTTACTCGAATAGAGTTTATAAAAATAATTATGACGCTGAATCTAACAGCAGATTCGCAGCAGCGAATTAGAAAAACTATGGTTTTCAGCCATTAAAATTGCAAAAAACAGATTATTTGTATAAAATTTGTCTAAAAATGTTTAAATGCAAGTAATTTTTAATAAGAAATTATCCATTTCAACAGTTTTTCTTGAATCCGCTGATACGAATTTGCTGCTAAATTCAGCGTCATAAAATAATGTATTTTACCTTTTTTATGGAGAATATTACCCTCTTCATTTTTTTATTTGATATTTTTTGTTGTCAAATTAGTAATTTGTAACATAAAGGCACAAAACTCACAAAAATCATGATTTTCTACAGTTTTTTCACAATATCTTAAGAAAATGATCAGCTGCATTTTCGAGATTAACATTTTTTAAGTCAGAAAATAGAACCACTTTTGAAGCTATAGAAGCCATTTTTTGATCAATTTTCAAAAAGGTTTTGCAAGGTTGAAAGCGAGGTTTGTTCATAAGGCAAGTATAAATTTTATAATGATTTTCAGTTTGTTATATTTTTGTAACTATTCAAGTTTGCTGACCAAATTTATCAAGAAATATCAAGTATCATTCTGTATTCAAAACAATTGAATCAATGATTTGTTGTCATTAGTTAAGAAGAGAGGGTTTAATGTATTTTTAATTATCAGGTAAGATTCTTCAATATATTCATTATGGTTAAATAATAATTCTTATCCATTAATATTGATTGCAGATATCACTTCAATTATGTGATAGAAATTTTCAATTCATTCTGTATATTAAAGTAAAACTCATACGATTGGAGTAAATTAAATAAGTAAAGTGTGTAACATCTTAGTTTATTAGTATACTTTATTAGTTTACATGTATGAATGTAAGAAATAAAAAAAAATATGTAACATTAGAGGTCGACTTTATTTTATTTCATATCTTTATTTCTGTTATGTATGTTTTGTAAATAAAGATTAATTTTGATTTGTATATATTTATATATAAAAATGTTAAAATTATTTATATTTTTTAGTCGTAATTTTTGATAATAACTTTAAAAAATGTTTGCATATATAGTAGACTATAAGTTTTGTATATGGCTTATTCTAAAAAATAAATTTGATGTCATTAATGAATTTTACAAACAAGGATTGTTAAATGCACTTCAAGTTCACATCTTTAGGGTCCAACAAATATTGAAAAATTTTCTACTTCTGACTAATTTCTGACTGTATAATTTGTGTTTTTGATATATCAGTATTTAGAATTATTAAACTATTTTTTATCAAGCGCCTAAAAAACTATAATTAAATGAAAATTTTTGGACTCTAACGATGCAAATTTCAAGTATGTGATCGTTAATTATGAAAAGTATTTGTTATTAATTAAACTACTGTACTAAATGTACAAATTTATGAACAAAATTAATTTTTTATACAATAAACAAAAAAGATATATTCAAGAAAGTACCCTGAAAATCATTCCCTCAGTATGTCCCAACTAAATTAGAAGAAAATCATTAACTTTAATAGTAAAAGTCCTTTCTTATTGTTATCTTATATTTTACTCATATCGGATAGAATTAACTATATCTACATGAGTTTATAGTTTAAAAAATGCAATTGGAAATATTTTTAAATATAATTCAAAATTTGTCCCTAAACAATCGATCATTCCCTCACTGTTTTAAAACGGTGTGATTGCGGAGCTAAATTTATAGGTTTATCAAGATCCACTGCATTTTTTTGGTAGTTAGCAACATTGGCCTTGACAACAATCACTATAGCAAATGGTTGAAGAACAGATGTTTCGTTGAAACTAATTTGACAACAACTTTTTTGAATATTACATTTTTTAAAGTCATTACCTCACGTAATGCAATCAAAAAGGTAAGCACATTTTTATTTAATAATTATAACATATTTATATATGTTTCTGGTAGTAACAAAGAACTGTACACAGTTCGTAGGAAAGTAAGGGTTTTGTTTCTAAGCTTCTGGCAATTTTATTTTATTTCGTCATTCCCTCATCATTCCCTCATAAAAGTTTTTAATGAGGGAATGATTCCTGTGCGGGATTGATGTATTTTCTAATAAGTATAAGATACTTATTAATTAGTATGAATATAATATTGTATTGAACTGTGTTTAATTAAATAGGTAAGAAAAACAATCGGCCTTTACAGTTCCATTAATTAAAATGTTTATTAATTTTCCCTACTTTTCGGTATTTGATGCCTTAATTAACTTTTAAAATAACCTTTTATAAAAAAGGTTAACTCCTGAAGAGGGCATCAAATTGGATGTCGAAACTTAGGGCAAATTAATAAACATTTTAATTAATGGAACCGTAAAGGCCGATTATTTTTCTTACCTATTTAAGATACTTATGATCGTTTCATTGGTTTCAGTAACTGACAGTCTATAATATCAAGAATTTGACATTATTTATCTGTATATTTAATTCAAACTTGAAGAAGTTGGGGACCACTGTAATATTTTTATTAAACAAGACATAAACTAAGAATTAAGCAAACAAAATTCAATAATAAGTTGAAAAAAAAATTATCAACTCGATAAAGCTAAATTCAACTTTTTTCAAGAACCATACATATATAACTGATAAATTTGTCATCTTTTAAGTATTAAAAGTTTGAATTTTAAAATATAATATTTAATTCCTGTTATTTCTGAAAAATTTATTTAGCTGCATATTGACAAATTTCGATGAAGATTTGTTTGTTTTAACCCATTAACGCTTGAAATGACAATTTTTATACTTCATTTTCAATCAAGTATTTCGTATCAAAATCAAAGTTGAAAACAATTGAGAGGTACATATCCTACTGTTTTCGAGGTCGCTCTTCAAGATTCCGAGGTAAAAATTGAGTTTCAGCCATCAGAAATTCCAATATGGCGCCGAATATGAAAAAAATTTCCAAAAAATGGGGAATTTTTTATTCTTATCAATTTTTTTCGAGCTATTAGAACATTGGAATTTTATTGAAACCTTGCATAAAATAGTTGAATTTTAAGAAAAAATTTTATTTTTATACCCTACATCTTTCTAACGACCTCAAAATGGCGTCAACAATGAAAATTTGTTTGAGAAATTTCTGTACGCTCTAACTCGAAAACTACAAACTTTAAAAAAAAAAATGTGTAGAATGAAAAGTTCTTAAAATTCATCAAGCGATATAGTGGAATTTTTTCAAAAATTTTTGATGACATTTTGAGAAATTTTTTTTCAACATTTTTTTCAAAATTGTAATTTATTTGCAAAAAAATTCTGAAAAAAATTTAGTGTATTCTCTGATGAATTCTAAGAGTTATTTGTTCTTTGCAATTTTGTCGAAAAGTTGATAGTTTTCGAGGAAATGAATTTCAAATATTATTGTTTAGGATTTTTTTCCCCAAAAAAACTATCAACTTTTGGAAAAAATTGCAAAGAACAAAAAACTCGTAGAATTCATAAGTGAATACACCAAGTTTTTTTCAGAATTTTTCGTAAATAAATTATAATTTTGAAACAAATTTTGAAAAAAAATTTCTCAAAATGTCATCACAAAAATCTGAAAAAATTCCACTATATTTCTCGATTAATTCTAAGAACTTTTCATTCTTAGCATTTTTTTATAACAGCATGTAGTTTTTGAGTTGGAACGTTCAGAAATTTTTCAAAGAAATTTTCATTGTTGACGCCATTTTGAGGTCGTTACAATGATGTGGGGTATAAAAGTAAAATTTTTCCTTAAAATTGAAGTATTTTGTTTACCTTTGTTCAGAGTTTCAATAGAATCCCAATATTCTAATAGCTCGAAAAAAATTGATAGGAATAAATAATTCCCAATTTTTTGGAATTTTTAAAAAAATTCGGCGCCATATTGGAAATCCTGGCTGAAACTCAATTTCGACCTCGGAATCTTGAAGAGCGACCTCGAAAACAATAGGATATGTACCTTTCAATTGTTTTCAACTTCATTTTTGATATAAAATACTTGATTGAAAATGAAGTATAAAAAATGCCATTTCGGGCGTTAATGGGTTAAGTAAGATATACTTTGATATAACCGGCATGAGAAGCTAACTTAACCAATGTCCATATTGGCTCTGGTTTAATTCTGGGATGCTGATATACCTATGTAAAATTGTCACTAGCAGAGTTTCAGACTATATGTCCATTTGTCCTAGTCCTGTGAGATTCAACAATTTTCAACAACAAACTTTCCTAATTATTTGCGAGAGGCTGCTTAATGAGATTAGTAATGCAACTTTTGGTCTCACACTTCATTCCATGGTTTCAAACTTTTTGTTGGAACTTATATTGCGTGCATGATTCTATTCGAAATGCAAAAATTCCAGTTAAAGAATTATTGGAAAAGAAATTTAGAATTTTAATGTTAAAATTTTGAAGTCTCTGTAGTAACAGTAATGGAACGAATGTTTTAAGAATGAAAAGATACTTAATACGTTAGGATTGATAAAGACATAATTGTCAGACTTCTAATAACGTAATAATAGCCGTATAGATAAAATGTCTCTTATCGCCTTGTTTTGCATACAAGTGAGCACGTCATTGCTTGCTAATTTTCCGAGTTATTTTCGCATATGTTTTATGATCTCGATTTTGAAAGTTGGCAAAACGTTGAAACAGATAACTCTTGATTATTTTGATATTAAAGCATGTGACAAAGTGATGCCTAAGCTAATGTGCTTTTTGTTTAGGTTTGCAAAGACTAATCATAATTCTAAGAAATATTTACATCTGTACTTGATGTGATTAAGTCTATTAAGTATTCAACACTTTTATTTTTCAAATTTGATTTGTCATGCTCTGATCAGATACTGTTTGAAGAAAAAAGTTATAAAATACTAGTATTTATCTATTAGTTTATTGAAAACAAATACTAACATCTCATTTATTATATGATAAGATAACTAAAGTATCACATAATATGATGAATTTTTAATAACAATCCTTTTGTATAGTGAATTTACTTATTGTATTAAAATTTTGTACTAAATAGTGTACAAGGGACTTTAGTATTTGAGGATGTAAATTTTGAAGTTTTCTTTAAAAAATATTCGTAAATAGTTACTAAATTCATTATAAGGACTGTTTTGAAATAAATTATATAAAGAAATTTCTTCAGATAGTATTTTTTGGTTTATGATAAAAAAAGTCTCGTCTCATTTCTGAATTGCCGTTTTTTCTTTTGTTTATTCAACTCTACGTGCTGTGACAGAAGCTGATTTACACACTTCCGGCTGCAAAAAGAACTACAGGCAAAGATAGAAAAAAAAAAGATAAAGAACGAACACAACATGTTTTCCAAGCTTAGGTCTGATATTCTGATAACAATAAGAAAATAGCTGATGATACACGCTGTTGAACAAGACTTATCTTATCTAATCCAATTAGATCGTACCGAATTCAAAATCAGAAGGGATTTGGAAAACGTTAAGTAATGGTTTATTCAGGTAACAGATATTTTTTTTTTACTTTTCAAAGAAACTCTGTGGTTACTCTGGTTTCAGTTTCTGTAATTAAACGAACCGTTAGCGGAATCAAAGCGATTCGTTTTCTACTTTTTATAAAGCCATTCTTTTGTGAGACTGGAATAGAATTCAAAGCTAAAATAAATAATTGAAATGCATAAAAGTGTTTATGAATTAACAATAAAAATTGTTGTATTGGCCATTGGGCATAGATCGTTGCCTTTATTCCGGCAATAGTGCGGCACTTTTCGGAAAAAATTATCATAAATATTACAAAAAATAATAAAGTAACATTTCCGATACGTAATTACAAATCGTGGAAATATGAAACAATGATAATAATGGAAATAACGACATAAAATAAGTATATCTTGTTTTATCCAGGCAGTATGGCAATTTAAACCAGAAAACTTTTCCGTTCAGTGTCTGGCCAGTTTCTACCCATTCTACTTATTTCGCATGTTAAAAGTATAGGAAAACTGTGGGAAATTACTAGAAATGCAACGAAGTTTTCTGTACAATCTGAGGTAGTAATGATGAACTTAATTAGACACATGGTAAAGGATATAGTTTTGGAAACTATAGTAAATGGTAGCTATATTGATATTTGTGACAACTATAATGATAGTTGCTCTAATTCACTCTTAAAAAGTATCGATTTCACTCTTTCTCCAGAGTAGCACACTTTCACTCATTAAGAGTGAGAATTCAGTTTTTTAACTCTTTAAAAGTGAATGTTTTCTCCATAAAGAGTGATTTTCTACTATTTAAGCGGAAGAAACCAGTATTCCACTAGAGTGGTTCGTTTGTCACTTATTAAGAATGAGTTTTCACTCCATAAGGAGCGAAGTCAATAAATTTAGAGATAGTGAATCTGATCGTATTCAACTCTAAATCCTTTGCGGAGTGAATATTAAACCACTATAATGACAATTTCGAGTAAAACTTCACTCTTTAAGAGTGAATGTCCACTGTAAAAAGAGATATTTTAAACATTAAGAGTGGAAATTCGCTCCATAAAAGTGAGCGTTCACTCCTTATGAGTGAGAGTGAATGTTTACTTCGTAGAAAGAGTTTTACTCGCTAAGCGTGAGAATTTAGTATTTCGCTAGAGTGGCTCAATTATCATTCCAAGAAATTACAGTGAAACAAATAAAGACACAATCCTCTATATAGAGTGAAACTTGAGCCACTCTAGTGAAAGTGTGAATTTTTACTCCTAACATTCACTCTTTCACTAGAGTTGGTTGAATTTTCACACGATAAAGAGTGAGTTCTCACTCAAAGAAAATTTAGAGTGTATTTTTTAACATTCACAATTTTGACTCCGTTAACAGTTTCCCTTGGAGTGAAAATTGAGTCACTTTAGTGTTAGAGTGAAAATAGTGAGCTCTCTCCCACCAAGGAATTTAGAGTGTATTTTTTAACATTAACAATCTTCACCCCATAAACAGTTTCTCTTGGAGTGAAGATTGAGTCACTTTAGTGTAGGAGTGAAAATGGAGAATTTTCACTCGCCAACTCTAATGAGTCACTCTTAAAGAGTGATAATTAAATCCTTCACTAGAGTGACTCACTTTTCGCAAAATATTTCACTAGACTCACACGATTTTTCCTCTGTAAAGAGTGAGTTTTCACTCCAGGAAGTTTAGAGAGTACTTTTGAAACATTGACAAAATTCACTCCATAATTGGCTTCACTCGGAGTAAAAATTGAGCTTTAATGGAGGAGTGAAAAGGTTAGCTTTCACTCGTTAAGTCCAAGAAGTCACTCTTTAAGAGTGATTTTTCACTGTTTCAGAATGTTGGCGTCGTAACGATCGATCCCTTAATTTTGCGTGGAGTGAACCTTCACTCTTAAAGAGTCACAATTCAATCCTTCACTGGAGTGGTTCAATTTTTGTTCTGTTTTCACTCCAAGAAGTTTAGATAGAATTTTAAACATTAACAATGTTTATTCAGTAAAGAGTTTCTCTTGGAGTGAAGATAAGGAGTATAAATAGAGAGTTTTCACTCGTTAACTCTAAAAAGTCACTCTTAAAGAGTCACAATTCAATCCATCACTGGATTGGTTCGATTTTTGATCGGTTTTCATTCCAAGAAGTTTAGATAGACTTTTGAACATTAACAGTGTTCATTCCGCAAAGAGTTTGACTTGGAGTGAAAATTGAAAGCCACTTTAGCAAAGGAGTGAGAAAATTAGTCAACTATAATAAGACACTCTTAAAGAGCGATAAATCAATCCTTCACTGGAGTGGTTCGATTTTTGCTCTGTTTTCACTCCAAGAAGTTTAGATAGACTTTTGAACATTAACAATGTTCATTCCGTAAAAAGTTTCACTTGGAGTGAAGATTGAGGAGTGGAAACATAGAGATTTCGCTCGTTAACTCTAAAAAGTTACTCTTAAGAAGTCACAATTCAATCCTTCACTGGATTGGTTCGATTTTTGCTCTATTTTCGCTCCAAGAAGTTTAGATAGACTTTTGAACATTAACAATGTTCATTCCGTAAAGAGTTTCACTTGGAGTGAAAATTGAGCCACATTAGTAAAGGAGTGAAAAAATTAGTTAACTCTCATAAGTCACTCTTAAAGAGCGATAATTCAATCCTTCACTGGAGTGGTTCGATTTTTGCTTTGTTTTCACCCCAAGAAGTTTAGATAGACTTTTGAACATTAACAATGTTCATTCCGTAAAAAGTTTCACTTGGAGTGAAGATTGAGGAGTGGAAGTAGAGTTTTCACTCGTTAACTCTAAAAAGTTACTCTTAAAAAGTCGCAATTCAATCCTTCACTGGATTGGTTCGATTTTTGTTCTGTTTTCTCTCCAAAAAGTTTAGATAGACTTTTGAACATTAACAATGTTCATTCCGTAAAGTGTTAACACTAATAAGTTACTCTTAAAGAGTGATAATTCAATCCATCACTAAAATAACTCAATTTTCGCAAAATAACAAATTATTTTCCATTCCAAAAAATGTGTAGAATACAATTCAACATCTCATTTTGTCGGTGTGAAAAGGTAAAATATTTAAAAATGGAAGTTTTGGATTTGATTCCGAACGCGGGAGTTTTTTCAATCGACATCTGAGGAGAAAATGTGTAATTTTCGCAGCAACTCGCGTGTCTTTGTAGCGTACGAAGTGACCGTGCTGGTGTCAAGTGCGAATGGATGAGCAGCCGTTAATGAGTAATGCTACAGTGGGAGTTGAACGACTCGGAACTCGCGACCGTGGTGATACACCCGCAAAGTGTTCCGCTACGGGCTTAGATAACGCGCCCGTTAACGCTCCGGTTTGACCGACACACGTGAGTGGCTTACGTGTAAATAAAATGGCGTCATCATCGTGAAAAACCAACGCCGATAGCGCTCCGAGTGACGGAAATAAATTTCTTTTATAATCCTAGCCCTTGGATCAAGGCACATTTCACCACGCCTCAGTCTATTTCCCCTGAAAATGTGCCGCTTATCGATTGTTACCCAATAAAGGGCTGAAATTCGCCATTTTGATAACCTTTTAAGTGCATAAAAACTCATTTCTATAACGAGACAAGTCAAAACCTGCGTAGATCGCGTACGCGACTGGCGGTTTCATGAGTAACTACGCGGAGAGTAAATACCAAATTCGTTGTGGGTTCGATATTATCTAACATATGGGTTAGTTAGGTTAGGTTAGTTTAAGGGGGGCCTGGGGGCGGAGCCTATTAAGGGAAACGCCCTACAGCTACGACTATATGCCTCCTAGTGGACATGAACGTTATTACAAGCCCCGTGCCGTTTATTCTCATGTTCATCCTTCTTTTATGGCGTTACCGTTGAAATTACGAATAAATACATTAAACCATTTTGATGCAGAATTCTCTGCTCTTCATTTTTTGTTGGACTTTTTTTTGTACGACGCGTATTTATCGAAATAAATGCAAAAAAACTGAGAAAAAACATGTTTTTTTAAGATTGCGGCCAAAATTTGTCAGCTAAATAATTATAAATATAAACAATCCGGGAAGAATGTGTTGACTATCTACGCGTTCAAAAGTATTGTAAAACAGTAGACAAATGTAAATCTGTAAGTTAGTTAGTTCAATCTTTCATTACGTAGTTTGAAGGGAGTAATAAATCTACAGCTTCGTAGCTGTCGTTGCGTGTTTTAAGAGCAGTTTCTAACCCAACCATTTATGAGCGGTCAATACAGGGAAGCGACCTTTTGTGATTCTAATGGAATCGACACCGACGAGAAAACGTAATGTGCAACCCTAATCCACTTTGCACTGGGGGAGGTTACACAAATCACCTTGTCTGTCAATCCTTTCATGTAGAAAGCTACCTAAATCTCCTCCACATCATGGAATCATTTTCCGAATGTCTGCTGTTTAGGGTACAAAAGTAGACAAGAATTTTCAAAAAATCATGCAAATCCAAAGATCTATTTTCAGAAACAAATTTTAGTTATCGTTCGGCAATTTTGTCCTAAAATTGGTTTAAGCATACGCCAAATGCGTTTGAAAACAAAATAAAAATAACAATTTACATTTTAGCAATGGATTCTTAGTCTTCATTACTAAATATGTTTAAGAATTGATTTAATGTTTCACATTTCACTTTCTCCGTAATCTTTCTTTATTAATGCAGACTTAGGGAAAACAATAGGCGAGAACTGTTTATATCCGAGACTTATAAATATCGTTATAATTACACATCAACAAGAATGGTGTATTAACGATAAATAATGCGTGATTGTATAAATTGTATAATCAGTGCACATTGTAAGATCATTAAGAACACTAGTAACATTTTTGTAAAACAATCGACTGATAATAACATCATTTTAATTTTCGGTCGATGACACGACATTAAGTTCCTTATTTATTTTTCTCCAACAGGCGTAGTTAAGCGTAAAAGATAAAAGGCATAATTCAAATAAATGTTGATAATTTTGAGGAAGCTTAAACACGGGGTTACCTACAATACTTCATTTTCAAAAAAATGATGCCAAAATAATTTTTGTTGATTTTATAATTATTCTAATTAACGGTAGATAAAAACTAACTGTATCTCCTCTTAAACTGCCAACAAATGCGTTAAAACAACAAAAATACGTAATTTTACAATTTTTTAATTTTGAAATTTTATTGGCTTATTTACATTCATAATATTTTATTATAATGCAGTATTTGTTGGAAGTTTTGAGACGATATTTCTTAAAGTGCACTTCTTCCGCAATAAATTTGAAACCTCGAGGACAGATAGTTATCGAGTTTATAGATTTGCGCCAATATGACGTGGATATATTGCATTGTAAAAGAATTCATATACGCACTCGCGTGCGTAATCTGTCGTATTGTTTTCGCGATAACAAACGCATTCGGAAATATCGCGATAATATTTGGCGAGATTTATATTCAACAATGAACTTCGTATAACAAATCGCTTATTCAGTCGCAGTTCCAAGCAATAATTGGTGGCTGAACTTTTTATGCTTAATTTCACTTCCAAAAAATTGTCATTCACAAAACTAAAATTATTTATTGCCTAACTAGAGAGTAATGTACTGCACGAGGTCCGTGAGCGTGTAAAGAACAATTTGCGCACCTTTAGTTGGCGTTATCATCCGGAGTGCGGGAAACGTTATTTTATTCTCTATATTTGTTACCCGAGAGAAATAGAAATTACCAAATGCAGATCTAAATATACTAAAAAAATGATCTAAATGAGGTTATAGTTTTGACACAATCATGACCATTTCTTTATCCCATTAATTAAAAAAAAATGAAATAAAAAAAAGTCACCACTAGGTAGAATCGAACCCCAGACCACTTGTTGATGCCAGTTGCAAAGACGACAAATGTTTGGTACAGTTTGACCGTTAATACGATGCGATTCGGTAAAAATTGAGCCCACGAGGAGCCTCTTAAGCTCACGGAATTGGCGAAAATCTTCTTAGTAGTCGCAAAACGTGATTTTCACCAATTCCGTCAGTTAAATAGGCTCCTCCTGAGCTTAAATTTATCGAATCGCATTATTAGGGGTCAAATTGTTCGTTTTTCATGGTCTACAACTCCATTTTAACGTACTTTTCTTTGTGTAAATTTAATTTAATGATGCAATTACAACAATTTTACGACAATATACTTTCTTCTAAAAAATTACCCGCTACCAATGGAAAATTTCAATGCAGGTAGGATGTTATTTTTAATTTTGTAATATTCACATACATATTATGCAATTTTCCAATTATTTTTCATATAACACGCACGTGAAAGACGTTGGAAGTCCGTTGCGCAAAAACTTTAAGCAATATTTTAAAAAAATGATATATAACGTGTCATAAGCGATAATGGAGTAATTAAATTTTTAAAAGTTGCAGCGTTTTCTCCTTACACTTTATTCAACTGTAATATTATTATGCATCTATCTCATGAATGGATCTTCGACATGTATTTCATTGATAGAAGCAGAATGTCAGTCGAATTCTTCATCGGGTGCCTTTTAAAGATCCGTTCATGCCTGGAAGAAAGCACCTGTCCGGGGGCCAGATGTCGCCTTCTCCATTCCGCAAAACACAACGTATACCTGTGAGAACTTGTGAATAAAGCGAGGACAGAAACATTGCGGCCATCGACTCACACCAGGTGCTGAGGGGTGAAAACACTTTTGCTCGACTCGACGCTCGTCCAGACGAGAAAACGTCGTGATCTTTATCCTCGAACAACAACGAGCGACCTTGAGCTCGAAACGCTTTCCTATAGTTTTTCGCAGCTGTTTATGCGAAATGACGTCCTGTGGTTAACGCAACCGACATAACTTGGACTCATCATCGAACAGGAAAGAAAGTCATCAGCAACTCGTCCAAGCCAATATAAAACAGATTTTTTGCTTTCGTATAGCAGTTGTCTCCTATGATACGATTTCTGTCTTAAAACTGTTCTCCGTGTACATGGACAAATTTTGTTTCTGAAGAATTTTAAAGCAATACGCACAAATCCAAACATAAAATAATCTACAACCGTTTTAAAAGAATTCTGCAATTGTGGTAGAAAAATTCTATTTCATTTTCAGAAAAAAAATAATTTACCCCTGCCGAGAATCGAACCCCGGACCTCCGCGCAATAGTCAAGTGCGTTAACCGCACGGCTACGCCGACTGTGATAGACGTTGCGCGAACATCTGTATCAGTAGCTTCAAATCTTACGTTAACTCTTGTTTGTGGGATTGCGTTCAGACTTACAACGGCACATGGTGAAACGATTATTAACAAAAATTAATTTCTGATATAGCTGTTTTTCCAACACATATCACAAACGGTCCTATTATTATTATTTTTTCTTTTTTTAATGAAATAAAATTGCGGAAGTTACATCTTTGGAAAAAAAACATACATTGTTCTTATTGTCGCCGCTAGGCGCATGTGTGACTACCGTAGCTGCTTTTCGCGAAAGTGGTAGAAATGAATTTCCAGTTTATATACGAATACTTGCTAGAGCGTATAACGACAGAGAATAACATATATTATTTCCGACATGCACCCAAATGATGTTCGTGCGTGATTATTTTGCCCAGTGAGGTGTTTTTAATTTAAAAGTCTGTGACCATGACGATGCATTATCGATTTATGACGTTACCGCAGTAAATAAAGTACAAAACAAAATTTGTTACAAGAATTCGAACTACTCTAAATTCCTTGGTGTGAAAAGTCCAAGGGAGTGAATAGTCAGTTTTGCAAAGAGTGACATTATTTCACTCCATTCTAAGTGTGAATACATCACTCTAATAGAATGAGTGTGTTTGAAACTTTTATTAAACTCCTAAAAGACCAAATTAAAAGTCGCGAACGCTCCTAGCGGTGGCTTATCTGCACTTCTCTGTCACTCTTTATAAGAGTGAAATTCTCGCTACAAGAAATTTAGTTTATTCTTTTTCCTTTTTTTTTATTTTAGAGCGATTTTTGTCTTTTAGATTTGTAAACTTAATCAACTTTCCACTGACTAGATTTCGTTAAAAATAGTAATGAAAATAAAATAACCAGAAAAGGTTCGCATAAAAGTCTGTTTCATTTTATGTTCGAAAAATTTCTATAACCTACATCTAAGACTATCACAAATACTTCCCCTCAACATATACTGAAAGAAAATTGGAAATCGTAGAAACATTCCCACTTGATTGTTTGCACTTGCAACTGCTGTATTTGAGAATAATCATTTAGAAAGTTTGTCTATAAATTTCAAGTGACTTCTCAGCTTTTTAATAAATTTTGAAAGAAATTTTGAAATTATATGAGAAATGAATTCACGAAAAAAATGTTGTAGCTAAGAAAATGTGAAGGGAAACTAGAAAATTATTCATTTAGTAAAGGATATCAGATTGTAGTATTCAATTGTTTTTGTCGCTACGGATGTTAAAACAGATTTATCACAAGAGTTTGTATGAAATCATAAGAAAAATAAAGACATTCTAAATTTCTTGTAATCAGGTTCCATTATTAAACATAAGAATAATCAACATTGCGGAAATTACTAAGGAAGATTTCACTTTGATTCAAATTATTTCTCATTAAATTATCTTGCAATAGATTTATTTGGATATAATAGAAATAAAATATTGTTTTACAAATTTTTTAATGATTCCTATGTATGCTTAAACTGATTTTTATTTCTATAGTAGTGTGTAATAAACTTAGTAAATGACTTACCTTATATTTTTACATTTGTTAATGATAATAAATATTGAAAAAAAACGTGG
Source organism: Trichopria drosophilae (assembly GCA_030407085.1). Lineage (NCBI taxonomy): Eukaryota > Metazoa > Arthropoda > Insecta > Hymenoptera > Diapriidae > Trichopria > Trichopria drosophilae. The sequence goes on along the minus strand of CM059583.1, from coordinate 186,414,978 downwards.
TTGGGATTGAACCCGAATGGTTGGGTCTGTACTCTACTGATGATCTTTTCGACTGACTTTAAGCGTTGCTTTAATGTGGACCGGTGATGAAAGTATTATTCAAATCTAAATTGGATAGTTGTAATTGTGTAAATTATCGCAATATAAGTCATGAAAATAAATGAAACGTTGTTGCAAAAGTTCCATCGAACTGCATCCACAGTTGAATAACACTGTCAATAGCCAGCGAAGAATCAACATTTGAGTTAAAATTTACAATAACATATCTTCCTAGAGCAAAAACAGTGACAAATACCAGTCTACTACGTGTGGGTGAAAAATCGATGCTTACGTAATTCGCGACAGGAGCGACCTTTAAAAATTGATTTACCGAATGACGTACATTTTACCGCTTTTAGCGTGTCGTGCCACCTTGGAACTTTTTTTTTCATTCATGCCGCATTTGTGCAAGACAATCGCTATAAACAGATGCAACCTCTACGCTAATAAGAATGTCTTAATATAACAACAGCGACTACAGTACTCTTAATAAGTACTTCGGTATTACGCACAATCGTCAATCGGCAAAGAATCCTATTCTTCTCGCAAATTTCTTGCTTACTTTAAATGACTTTTTTGGTTGACAACTTTAACGGCGTACAAGTTGTCGATTACACTTAAAACTGTCGGATCAGACAGCCCCGTAGACGTAATGCAATTATAATAGACCTTTTGGGTAAATTACGCAAACTCCGGCAGTCAGTAACAAAAGTTTTCAATGCGCTAACACGATTAAGTCTTAATTAACCTCGGTATTTTCTCGACTAGAGAAAGTTTGAGAAATATCAATTAGCAATGTCGTTGAACGCGCGAATTTCGCTCGGTGTCTGTAGAAAGTGTGTTGATAATAATGCAGATGGCTCGTCGAGCCAAATCCGATAGAAATCTAATTTTTCAAAACAGGAAGTCTAATATATTAATGAACGAGATGCACTGTTAGAAACAAGTCATTTAATAGAATTAGCTCGGTTTAATCCGAATAAAACAGGGGTTTGACTGTGATTCTGGCTTATTAACCCCAAATTCGGTCAACTATCTCGTTTAGATAAAAAGTAATAACGTAATTATCTGAGATGCAACCCGGTCAATACTAAGGGGTTAGGTCATCTTGTTACCGCTAGGCGTATGTCTCCTTTTAATAGTTTTGAAAAAAATGTTTTAACCATCATTTTTGAACATTTTATTTGAGCGTTAAAAGGTTATGTAAAAATGCAGTAGATTATAAAAGTACAAATCCGCTCATAATGAAGATTGTATTCCCCGACATTGCAGAAAAAGACAAAGGAATAAATTATCGATTTTCGTTTATTTATAAAAGAGTGATAAATGGCTTTTATTAAAATAAAAAAATATTTATAAATTGCACAGATCGAGCCATGGTTTAGATAAAAAAATGACTCAGAATGGTGAAGAAACCTTTTATGAATCCCTGCATCGAGAGCGCGTTCTTAACCTTGGCTGTTTCGGAAATGGCTGGCATACCATACTCGAGGGGGCGACCCATAACCGTTAATTGCGGTAGATGTAGCATGCGGGATTCCAGGACCACCTAAACAGACAGACCGGAAATACGAAATACCATCGAGCTACGCGCGAAATTGTGCACGTCAAGACTTCCGGTCCCGAGAGCCTATGCGGCCCATATCGAGCCTTCAATCTTCCCACGCGACTGCTCCTCTCGACAAGATCGATCCGATCCTCTTCCTGCATTAATAAAGGAAAGGGCATTCGGCGCCATTCGATATCTCGGTTTACGACCGGATCGATCTAGAGAGACTTTCCCCCCCTTAACGATACGCCAGTGAAGATTATTTGCTTGCCGTACCTAAAAAAGTTGCAGGAGGAACCCACAAACGCGTCTTGCCTGAACTGGAATAATGCAGGGATCGAAATTTCACACGCTTCAATTTCATTCAGAACAATTTTGTAACTTCCGATAGGCTTAGATCATAATTGAAAGTAAGATTTGACTTTTAATCTTCTGAAGAATCTTCTTGACTGGTTTTTAAATGTCTTAGATAACAAAATAGACTGTAATTTTGTCTTTTATGTACTATAAGGATTTGTTATCCTACCACTTGCGAGAATGACACTACCCACATCTGCGAGTTTAGCGCCATGCGCCACGAAGCGGTGAGCGTTCGATTTTCAAGTCTCTCTCTATCATATCAGGATAATTAATGACTTTAACATCATTAAGACCTCACATAAAAACAGGCGATTGACGCTCTAAAGAACTTTTGATGACATTCTTGTGTATCTGCTGCATAGTACTATTTAAGGTACCATAAGACGATTCATGAAATTATAATCTTCCAACTAAATATCGTTCCAAATATATTAGAGAGTATGAAAATAAATTAATTCCGTATTTTTTGAACATTGACGTGATTGCATCGCAGAACTTCGTTGTACGATGTTGAAATATCAGGTGGAATATTTATAACCAAAAACAGATTTCTGGTTCGGTACAATAATTGATCGGGTCACTTGGCCATGAAACAAATGCTTAATGTCACAGTTTCATTATTAAAGTAGAAAAATCGGAGAATAACGTATGGAATATTCAGAATGTTATTTCGTTGCACTTTAACCCTTAACTGGCACTATGGGTCCAGTAGACCCGAGCGTTTATTCGAGCTAAAATTAATTATACTAAATTTTCAGAAATCGACCAAGTGGTGATATCTACCGTTTGTTGATATCACTAACTGTAACTGAAGTCGATTAGTACAGTGCGGTAAGCGTCAATGTGTGTTACGCAGTCCCTCAAAGTTGATCTCCTCGAAAACCCGGGTCCAGTAGACCCATTGTGCCATCAGTGAGTGAAAAATAGTTTTTCGTGAAAAATTGACAGTGATACATTTTGTGTTTTTTGCTCAATTTCTAACGTGAGTATATCATCTTAAGTGAAATAATTTTTTTTTTATTATTTCTTAGATTTTTTCTTATATATAGATGGCTTACAATTTACGGCAACGTGTTTTTCGAGAAGAGTTACTTGAAACACAGTATGAAGAAACTGATTTTGGCGGGAAATGAGCGATAATGAAGAGGATAATGCTTCTGATTATGAGCATGATCCAGATGCAGACCTCACAGACACGGAACAAGAAGAAGATGAACTTGATGACGAACTGGAAGATGTACCGCCTACAAAACGAATGCTTTTGAGAGAAGAAGAGGACGATGAACTTCATTCTATGCCGCTTGCGGATCGGTTACAATCCTGCCGTAGATCACGTGGAAGACCACAATCAAAATTATGGAAAAAGGAGGAAAAGGTGGAAAAGATAAGTTTATTTGGAGCGTGAATCCATCGACGCGTCAATCCGGTAAGTTTTCGAAATAAAATATTGCTGAACAAAATATTTCGTAACGTGGGAAAGTTATCTGTAGTTCGATGAAGCGTACATGTCATACGATATTTATGTTATTGTTTACATTTGATAGTTACATTCTATATTATTTGAATTACTTTTTATGATCATATGTAATATCATTCAAGTTTGTAATTTTTTTTTTAGATTTTTGCCCTTAAGGGTTAAATCTGAATTAGTAAAATTATGCATTTATTATTTCCCTCAATGCAATTGTTTGTCAGCAGACAGTTATTAATTTTTCATTCGACAAGCGAAATAGTCTTGGGCGGAAGAGGTAATTTAGCGAGAAATATATTTGCGTTGTACATAACCTTCATCACTTATTGATTTTGAAGCAGGTGGTCAATTTATAATAAGAAAAAAACGATTTCTGTCGTAAAAAACTGACGATGACATTGTAGTTATCTAAATCGCGATTAACAGCCAATTATTACTGTCATTAATCATATGTTGCAAAGTGATTTCTGGAAGTTTAGAAGTGTCTGACTAATTAGTGATTATTTCGAAACAATCGAAAAAAATCAAGCTAATAAAGAATTGGAGGCTTCTAGATATAAATAATTGTGAAATTTGGGCTACTAGAGGTAGTCAATATTTCGTTTTTAAAGCATTTTTTCACGGGGTCACGAATAGGATGATCCTATCCATGTCACTGTCTCGTTTATATTTCTAACAAATGTGTATTATAAAATACAGATGTTTCCCGTTATTGGGTAACCCTCACGTCAATTGCTGCCAAGCAGAAAAATCACTAGGGAGATTTTCCTGATTTTCAACCCATTCCAAATTGAACAATAGCAGGAAATTTTTGAAAAGTAAGAGTTTTTAATCTGTGGGAACAAAGACACGGAGATTTTGTCTCTTTAGGAAGGAAGTGTTTAACTAAGGATAGTTTTTTTTTTAAACTATGGGAAAATATTTAGGTCTTTAAAATAATCAACAGCAATTTATGACCTTATTTTATAGAAAAAATTCTTTTTGTTACGTTAGTTTCTTTTTTAATTTCGTAATTTTCTAAGGTGCAAGTCCATGTAACGTAACATTTAAGCTTCCGATATTTCCGTCCAATTTTGCCAGACATAATTTGCTCAACTGATGAATGTGTCGGGTAGTTGACATCGCGCGCTCTACCTACATTCTATTTCGAAGATGACTCCGCCACTCATTGAGAAAGTAGTTCAAGGATGAAACTTCTTTACTAGAACTTGTGGAGTTTAAAAAACTTTTTAGGCACACACGAAACCCATCGTGGAAATCCAGAGCTTGCAGGTTAATTCCTTAATTCGCGTAAATGCAAATACAAAGATGTTGATTAGCCATGGAAAATTAAATGATGAATTCATCAGGTCTTTTATAGTTCCTCTGAAAATTTCATTTAGTAAGACCTTGATTGCTAATTGGAATGAGAAAACGTGTGTAATGTTACACTCGGAAAAAAAATAATAATAAAAAGATTTACAATGGGTAAAAAGTAAGAATATAAATAAATAAGTCGTTCTTAAATTATTCATAAATATTCTTAATGACAGTACAAAATTATCTTCTGTCTAAAAACAGTCTAAAAACTTTGTCTATATGCACATTTTCAGTTAATCCAATTACTAGTCCAATAGTGACAAATTTGAACCAGGAAGTACAGAATGTTTTGAGGTTACTTATATATTTGTTAAGAAAAAATCAAATGAGAACTTACAATTTCAAAAGAAAATTAAGTTCGATCTTCTATTAAATCACTCATCATTTTTACTGATAGTTAGTTCACATTTACTATTGTAATAGTGGATGTTTCCCTCGTAATAATCGCGATAAAAAAATTGAATCGCTATTGATTTTTTGGTGAAATGCAGACAAACTGAAAGTGAAATCAAGCATACAACAACAAATAACAGTTTTCGCGTTGCATAAAGAAATATTTTTTATTTGGAAAATGCACCTGTAGTATGCGTTTCTACTAGCCAACGTGTAATTGTAGGCCGTATTATCTGTTATTAACTCGCGATTTTCTCCGAAAGCAATTTATTTAACATTTCTACATAAGGTGTGACGAAAGATGCTGAAGAAGCGATCTTTGCTTAAGATAATTTTAAATAAACTTGAATTATGTATCTTTTTTGTAAAGACGAATAATTATTATAATTAAAAGTTAAAAAAGTGCCAACGAAGTTTCTTAGTTAAGATTTTTTACTAGAGTAGTAGAAATATCTGACAAGAAAAATGATTGCAATTTATAAAGATTATAAACTTTAAATAAAAAACATGCTGTATACAGAATAGTTAAATTTGACCCGAGAGAAAAAGAGATCAGATCTAAAAATTATCTAAATGAGATCCTAATTTTGAGACCAAAGCTGTCCATTCTTTATTCTCATATTGAGTTAGTTTATTAATAATAGAACGATTTGCATCAATAATTATGCTTACAGATCATTTGGTTATTCTTTTGTTTTAGGATAATCTTTCGGAACTTCAGACAAATGAAAAAGAAACACTTAGCACCTTACATAGTCTTAATAATTTTTTTTTAACAAAAAATAGATCTTAATTAAATTAAGAATTTATCATTATTTGATTGCACAAAAAAAAAACGAATAAAATAAAAATATCCTCGAATGGGAATCGAACCCCAGACCGTTTCGTAACAATCGGCAACCCTAACCACTTGGCTACACTTCTTGTTGTTAGTTACAAAGAAAATTAATATTTGCTACCATGATTCGATGTTAAAATGTTTTTATATAAAAATCTTTAATACGATTAGTGCCTCGTTTAATCTCATATATTTTGAAATTTTTTTAATTTAGTTGTCGATTTCAAAAATTTGTCGAGGGGATTTGCAGACGTCACTTCTGGATCATAGGACAGTACTTGTTTAGCTTAGATCACTTAGTACGAGCAGTCGACGATGCTAGTATATACGAGTCCTATTTTTGCGCATCGCTGCCTCTTTCTTCTTTCTCTTTCTTCGCTTTTACTCGTTTGCTACACAAGTAGGGCGCGCAAAACAGGTAGTATGACGAAATACCGATGCTTTCCAGCACTCAAAATGTCATGCTATTCATTACAAACATTACACGCTTTATACGCAACCCATTGTCTTTTTCATCTCTCATCCCTGTGTCCTCCTTTTTTGTATATTATCAAGTACCACGAGCAATGAACTACTCTGCTCTTGGTACTAATCAGACTAATCCAAAGTCACACATTGTTTTCATGTTTAAAGAACTTAATATAAGGAGACAAGTTTATAGTTAGCTTAGTAAATTCTGACTTACTAAAGGTACACTCGAGTAAAAAGATTTTAGAAGATGTAGAAGATATATTTGATGAAAATGGTACTAATTTAGAACCATTGAAGCACTTTGTGAAACTTTTAGGCCATCTGATTATTAAAAGTTTTTCGAGAGCTTTGTAAGATCTGAAAGAATTTATCAAGGACTTTTGAACTGTCCGTCAAATCTTCTGAAAATCGTCTTATGATCTTGAACAAATTTTACAACTTTTGATGTACTTCCAGAGTTATTTTTAACATTTTTTTTTAATTTTGACGGAAAGGAATTGTTTTTAAGAAGACATTTTCATAAAAATAAGAACAGAATAAAAAAATAAAGATATTCAAATGTCTTAATAGACAGCTGATAAAAAAGTGATAAAAACTCCTTAACTGATGGTTAAATGATAATAAAAATTAGTCAGCTTTTGGTTAAATATGGTCCCCATTCTTTTGGCCACGTATTTCGAGAGATAAAAAGTCACATTTCCATTGGTTATCAAATGCAAAACTTGTGGTACCTTGAGTAACCTCTAAATCTGACATAGCGGAAATAACTGTTAAAATTTACTTTGTCTATTTCTGTCTCACAAAATTTGAATACTTCAGGGAGTCGGTCATCAAATTCCTCGATGAACTGAAAGGTTATCGTTGGAATTTAAGAATAACAATTTTTTAAATTGACTGCCCCGAATGTCATTGTCTCCTTTGAAAGTCGATTCATTGTTATTAATGAAAATTGCTCGATTTGCGTAAAAAAAATATATAGCGTCCGATGGCATACACTATTGTTTATCGATAGAAAACATCTGCTATCAGCAGAAAGCAGAAGGAAGGAACGGTCGGTATTGTTTCGTCGGCGTCTGCGTGACTAAAGGGGAAAGTATAAAAGGCGAAAAGTAGCGCAGGGCACCAGATTGGTTAGCAACGGCTCTGGCAGGTAACAACCTGTCCGTTCCTGCCTGGTCGAGTCGGTTCTCGGGTGATTCACGACGAAATGAACTCGTCCACAGTATCCGCCAGACGCCGATATAGCCTACCAAAATAAAAATCAAAAATATTTTTCCAAATCGTGATTTTGGGTCGTGTGACTTAATTTGAGGCAGTCAGCTGTACCGTCAGAAATATCTGGGTTAAATTTCAAACAAATGCTGCTGCAGTCCAAACAAACAGCACATAAAGGTTCCATGAAATATTTTTACATGCAAGTAATGAAATGTACACCTAGAAAAATGTATGTTGCGGTTTACAATATGTATTGTAATATTTACAATACAGAGGCAAAATTCCTGATATGTCCAGGCGGAGAAAGTAAAAGTCGAAAAAGTAGGATACAAAACGTGATTTGTTAATATTTGCATATTTTAGGGAGCTGAACTTTTTCATGTACTCACGCAAAATAAATCTGAGGCATCGAACTGAACGGAAATCGATTGTTAAATCGAAGTAGGGATATTTGATCGAGGCCTCGAAACAATGAAAACTTTCGATGATAAAAATGTGGACGACCGGATATCGATCGATGTATTTTCGTTTCGCGCCTTGCAAAGACGAGGACTGGCCCCCTGATGAATCGAAAACACGTTCATTATACTTATTCAGTACTTCTAGGACACTGCTAATAAAACATTCAAGACAATTCAGATGACTTGAATAAAGTATAGGCCTCGATCACGCGCCATGAAGAACGTTTATACGAAAATTATATAATTAGGTAGGAGGACACGGTACGAGAATAATATCCGGTACGTATGGAAGGTGGCGCTACACGCGAGCTGTTTTCACGGGATGGATTTTTTAAAAAAAAAGTTGAAGATCTAGAAGCAATTGAGTTTTTAATGATATGGATGTTATTTATACCAGGAAAATTTGAAAAATGATCGATCGAACCTGAATGCAACCAGACATCTGGGGTAGAGTAATAAGAAAATGATGGGTAGTTTTTAGGAGAAAATACTATTCTTGGCACATTCACACATTTTACTAGTTTCCTTGCTATTAATTTCTTACACTAGTAGATAATTATTTTCTGATCGAATTGTCGACTGTTCGATTTAACAACGTTCCGATAGTGGGGAAAGTTTAGTCAAGTGTAGGCTGAAAACTTAATGGAATTTAAGTTTCCAACTACTCTGCACCCAAGTTTCTAATCAGTCGACAGATTGTTTTAGAATTTGAATTTGGTGCATCACTTTCTATAAATAATCCTACGATACATTAGTCCAGTCAATAATTTATCCCAATACCACTAATCTCAATAGACTTTATTAAAAATGAGCAGTCGTCGTCTAAGATTCCGATTTTTCCTTGCTAAAAAGTGTCGTAATTTGTATTAGGAAATTTCGAAAGTAACTTGAAGTAATAAGATTATAATCATGAGGCGAGGAAAACTCAAAGTTAAAAAGAATTTTTTTTCTTCAACAACTCCCCTAAAGAAATTATAAACGTCTAGGTGAAAGTGCATAATGACTTGACTGCAGTTACTAATAATATTTAGTTTGTTAAACAGCTTACGTGTTGCAAATATTGCGCATACATTTCAATTTTGTCGAAGTATGTAATTGATAAGATATTGTCTGAGGTTTACCAAGAATGCGCGGCCACCCACGAACTAATAATAGCCGTCGCGATACCATGTGTTCAATTGAATTCCAGATCCGTAAATTAGAGAGCTACCTATACACTGTATTTGTTGATGACGAAGTGTGTTGACTTTCCGTTTGTCTTTTTTTTACAGGCCAAGTGTCCTATCAGCTAACCAATACCGTTTTAGCAGCAAATTTTTGAAGATATATCAAGGGAGCTTATTTTTAATGTTTTTATTCATGGAACTATCTAATAAAATTGTATAAAAATTGTGTAATAAAATTATCCAATAAAATTATTCAATAAATAACCAACAAAATCTTACATTTTTAACAAAGAGGTCATAGGAGGATGCAAAGTGACTACCCAAATACTCAGGTTCCGGTTTAACCAACCGGACCAACTCTAACTTGTAAATAATAATAATAAATACCGAAAAATACTTCGACAGTATACAAGAATACGAGACAATAAATGTCCAATAAACAGAAATTTCTACCAGGGTCAACATCATTTTGGATCGAAACTGAAAAAAAAAAATCTAAATGATATGTTTTACTAATACCGAATCATTGTTGGGACAGTTTAAGATTAAAAAATTGATTTCATTAAGAAAAAAAAAGCCAAAAATCGTCCCAGCCGGGAATCGAACCCTACCGTTCTAGTTACTAATTCGGGTCCCTAACCACTTGACCACCGTAACAACTTATGAATGTTTGCAAGAATAATGTATATTCGGTACCCCATATCAACACCCGTTCGAAAATGACAAAAGGATTAATTAGTTGATATTTTTTAGATGACAATTAATGTCAAATCCATATTAGTACTCTCAGCATTAATCGATTGAAATATTAATAGCAAAATTAAAAATAATTTGTATAGATACAGGTGTAATATTTTTAACTTTTTTTCTGTAATGTGTTTATAAAGGGAGATGGTAAAGTTTACATCGAGCGAGAAGTACGACAGCGCGAATGTTTATTATCTTTGTTTTTAATTACGTACACTGCCCTGTATATGATACTTAAAATGCCTAGGGAGATCGAATATGCTCTAGAAAGCACTGGTACCGAAGCACTTCAATGTAAAGACAGTTTCAATATTTTATAAAGTGCAACGTACATGTGATATCATAATGATACGTTGGAAACGCGGCATTACATTGAAGATCTTTAGTGGAGCTTTTTTAAAGTGACTTTAAAGTGGACTGATATGAACATCTGGAAAATCTGTGAGAAAAAAAAACTGTAATGGTGGTGACAGTAAACGAAATCTGTCTGCTTATTGGCTAACTCACCCTTGCCAGGTCTGTTCATTAATGGGTCGATGCTTTAATTTCGAATCTTAAGGAAATTTTGTATCTCGTTTTCAAAGGTTGATAATCAGGCCTTGTGAAAAAGTATTCTATTAACTTTAAAACGTAGAAATTTGAATATATTTCTAGTGTTTAAATTGTGCTGAATTACAATAAAAGATTTTGAAAAAATCGAATACTAACTTCCCTAAAAGTGAACTTTTTTCGAGAAAAATGTATTTTCGATAGATCTAAAATAATTTTCAGTCAATTTATTGAATACATAAAAGAATATAAAATAATGGAGAAAATTGTGTCTTGTTATAAAGTAGCGGCACGGTAAAAATAGCAGCCGCTGGAAGTTAAGGACTATTTTTATATTCTATTTTTGCCAGCGATTAGAATAAAACTATTCAACCGGTTGACCGGTCTGATTTTAAAGATAATGAGTACTTCTTTAACGCTACCCGACATCACGTTTGCGAAGAAATATCGATTAAACAGGACAAAGTTTGTAATTTTGTTGAAATCTTTTTTTACGTTGGTATCCGACAGATTAACCTAATAAATGAAAGTAATAAGTCCGTACATAAATATAAATTATCTCTCTCGGGGCCTAGATGGCGCTTAAAACCATGAGTGAAAAATTCTCTAAAGGAACTAAATTCTTTGATTTGTCTTTCACTTTTGGATTTAGGCGCCACCTAGGGGCCGAGAGTAATCATTTAAATATTTATGTACGAAGTGATCAATTGCAGAACGAACAATTTCCTGCCGATTTCCTTTGGTAGTAAGCTTAACCATTTAGTTAAATCGTAAAACAGTAATTACCGTCGGCTATTCTATTGATTAATATTATTTCCGGAAATCGTTCATTTCATATCGAACGTCAATACTAAGTATCCAATGAAACGGAAAAGTACTTCCGCCCACGTGGAAGCTGACAATCGACATCCAGACAGATAGACCAATCGAAGTGACACCATATACGTTGCTCTTTTCTCTCTAAATATTTCCTAGTTAGGATGAACTTAGTAAAGAGTGAAATCTAAAATTATAGACTCTTCGCAGAAGTGGCTCAATTTTGACTCTGACATTTTGAAAATATGGAATTTTAATTTTATATTATAAAAATCGTAATAATCAATTGAATTTTTGAATTTTTGAAACGTAGCATCAATTAAGATGAGGAAGTTGATGTTCTGTCGCCTACAAAGATTATGGATCGACGAGGTGTCATTATATGTCTTGAATATTGCGACGACTTCCCCTTCCCTTTATCAATACCACTTGAGAACGTCTTGTAATTTCGACGGATTCATCCTGGTCGTGTAGCCACAGAAAGTTGCTCGGTGACGCGATTCGTTTTTTACACGTCTGCTCCAAGTCTCGGTTTATGTAGGTATACCTATAGAGGAAAGCGATTTACATATCGACGACGTTATAGCACCTAGGGGTAAAAGTCCTCTCTATCGATTCGATGTGCTACACGAGACACTGGTATATAGATATCATTTTTTGACGACTCACTTTTTTGCTCGGTCTTGTTTGGACGCTTTCAAGAAAAAAAATGTTGGAGAAAACTTAAAAAACTCCTGTCCTCTACATTGAAAAAAAAAATTACTGATTTTAACGAAATTTATTTGAAATTTTACATGAATCAAATAATCATGTTTGAGATTCAAATTTTAGTTGGTTTAAGAAAAGATTTCTTTCTTTCAAGTAAATCATTTTATTGGCATATTATATCCTACATTAAGAAAATATTCAATTCAATCAAGTATTTTCTTGAAACAAAGAAATTATTTTCTTATCGGTAGTAAATCATATTTCTTCGAAGAAGTAAATCATCATTTTAAACAAATATTTTACTTCGCCAAAGAAATCATATGTTTCGATTTAGAAAATGGTAAGACTTGATATCAATAAATATGTTTCTAACCAAAGAAATTTACTTGATTCGAGTAAATAATTTACTTAATTAGTCGGCACAAGATATTTATTCCAAAGATCACGATTTACATTGAACAAATGAATATTTACTTAAAAGAAATAAATGTTCTCTTAAAATTGAGTAAATACTGCGTTCCAGTAAATATTTCCTTGACCCAAGAAATGTTTGTTTACATAACATTATTTTTCTTCGAATATATATTTATTTGAAACCTTCGTAACATTAATTTATTCCGTTCAGCAGCTTGAATTGAATCAAATATTTATTTAATTTCAAGAAATATTTCCTTGATTCAAGAAAATTAGTTCTGGTTCATGCAAGTACCTCATTTCAAATTTGATGACTTCGGCGTTTCCATGCTCGTTTCTCGTTATTGTCAACAGGTGGCGAATAAATTATTCTGTATATTCGCAATTCAAGAAATCGATTCTCATTTGATATAGAAGATTTCATTTCAAGTCTACAATACCTGATTAATACTCTGCTATACATTAATTAGTCAACTTTTTGAATATGACTAAAGAATTAGTTTCTAGGTTACTCTTCCTTGCTGTGCCAAAAAATACTAATTCGATCTTTTTAAAATTTTTGCAAGTTTATGCAAGACATAAGAAAATTTCTATTTTCTATACAAAATAACCGATTTATTTCTTATTACCTTTAAATTTTTGTAAAGGGATTTTTTAAATTCATTGATAAAACACTAGTTTATATAATTATTTAACTAAATTCATTAATATTTTTGGTTTCAGGTTTCAGATCGCTGAATTATTATTTCCCACAAAAGACACTGCTTTTTATGGTTATTTGTAACAAGACTATATATTTTTTTAAATAAAACCAAGTGTAGAAGTTTGACTTATTGGGACTACAAGTTCACAATTTTTATCAGAAAATTGGTCGGTTCAGATCTGAAAAACAAAAGAACTACAGTTGTTGCGGAAGCAAAATAGTTAGTTCTGCTACCGTTAAGCGGAGTCTAAGTGAAAAAATTCTAAATCAACATTTTTAGCCTATTAGAGAACTGATTTGTGTAGTATTTGATTATAAATAAATTTCGTTTTTCTGTAGGCGAAGAAGTCTTTAACTAAGTTGTAAAAAAAAATCGTACATTTGATTATTTACAAATAATTTATGATTTTGGACTGAATTTCGTCAACTACAGTAAATTTTCAAAAATACTTAAAAGAATAATGACGGAAGTTCATTAAATAGCAAAGTATTTTCAGTAAAATGGTTTGTAGAATCTGCTTAGAAAATCGAAAGTACAATTTCACATTAAAATGCAATATGAAAAAAGTAAACTTTTTCTTTAAACCTTTCGCTTTTTCTCTTTTTCATTTGTATTGTATTTTAATATTTGATTTTTGCTATCCTGTATACTGTAAAAACAATTTCATTATTCTTAAAAACCTTTTATAATTAGAAAAAGTCTTTAATTAATTCTTTGGTACTATCTGTTACTAGTCTACCCTATTATTATCAGCTATAGCAGTAGTAGAAAAATGGTAAGGAGGGTAGATTAAAGGTAAGATAACTCCTGTCTCGTTTCAATTAATTCAAACGTAAAATGAAACAAATTTTATAATTAAAACATTTACTAATTTACTTAAAAATAATACATGGAATAATACGATTTTTATCTGGTTATTTCTTCTTTAGTCAAAAAGAAAATATAACTTTATAAAAACATTGTTTTTATACAAAAATGGGTCTTGGTGGTTTTAGAATAAGCTACAATTTAAAAGTAAAATCTTTGGGCGTTTTTTACATTTGTAATAATTGAATCCTACTCAAAATAATTATGTTTTTATTATTTAAAGTATACGGGATAAGTAGTTAGTAATAATCGTTAGAAAAATTATTAGTTTTACTGCACACAGAGAAAAAATATGATTAATCGGATCATTTTATTTTAAATGATTTATTTGTGCAGTAAACAAGAGAATAATGTTGTTTCATTAGTATATTTCGATCGTTAAATATATAGTAGAGTACATAACCTCGAATTTACCACAATTTCAGAATACTTTAAATATTCGTGAATAGTAAAATCGATGTAATAAAATTGATTAAACAAAAACAACCTCTTGTCATAATAATAATAGTTGTACCTTTTTTTTTAATAGTTCCATTAATCCTGTGTTTATCGCGATGTACCTTTTTTATTTAAATGTGGCGTAAATATCTAAATAGTAAATGCTATATTGAGAAAGTTGACTGTAGAAATTTTTTTTACTAAGTGGTTTGGTAGCTACTTATCAAACTGCAACCTCTAACAAAGTAATAAGATAGTAGCTGCCAGTGTTTATGTTTCCTTATCTTCATAATACAAATGTTTATTTAATATTATACTACTGGTTCGTTAATTCCATTAACTTTTTAGTTGAACTCCCCAATATTCTAAATATTTTTAAAATTTTAAATACAACAGGCCACTTTTTTCCTACTAAAGTAAAATTCCTTCACGTGTAAATTGTTAACACAGGAAAAAACTTGCACAAGTTATATTTTGTTGAAAAGAAACAAATGCCAACATCCGTTCAGTATTAACGACAGCATAAGATTGTATTTTAACGTTCTAATAATATTTGAATGTATAATTATAAAAGCTGTTCCGGCATTAAATAGCTAATTAACAAAATATAACTATCAAACGTTTACTAATAATCGCGATTATGTATATTAGCTTTAAACGACGTCCATCCGTAAAAAATCAATTTGTATTCGCAATCTACAATCAGATTCAAAGCCTGGTAGTCGGTAGTGTCACTTTCCGTGTAGACTATTTTGTAATTAGAGATTCATCTGCGATATTATACACAAGTTTTGTAAACAAGATCGGCACCATCAGGGCATTTCCCGTTCGAGGAGGATGGCTCGCATTCCTTAGATCGAGTCGATCGATATGACGTCATGACCGATTTTGTACATCTACGATACTTTTCATCGGAAAAAAAAAAGAAAAAAATGTTGTGCTACATCGTAAATTTCGTAAGAGGATGGTCTACCAAACGCTGAATAGTCCCTTCAGAAATTGCAAAATGTCACGGTTGGATGTCAACATTTAATGTCACTTTTTTATCCATGAACAAAAGAGTTTATGTGTAATTATGTTAGAGACACAAATGTACATTTGGTAATGATAAACACTGATCACGAATATGATAATAAAAATTGGCTTTCGGATATAGTTTGGCCGCCATGTTAAACAAAAATAGCAAAAAAACGTGAGTTTTTTGCGTTTATTTTTAAAAATACTAACCTGACAGGAAAATGTTTCCAACAAAAAATGTAGAGTACAAATTCACTACAAAAAAGATTAGATTCATTTTTTTCAGAAGTGAGAGTCTCCTATTTAAAAATATAAATAATAAAATTCACTTAATTGTTGGTTGGATGTTAAGCTAATATAAATAAGGGAACCTAGTGTAAAAGCTAATTTAAATTTAAAAATGCACGTTTTTCCGTTGTTTTTTAAAGATGGAGGCTAAAACATGGCCGACTGTAAAATACGTAAGATATATCAAATATATTTTTCTGAAGATTTTATTTTTTAAGGACAATAGTGTTGTTTATTTGACGTTTGGTTAGTACTACTTTCTGTCCGATTAGCTAATTTCGTATCACAGTAAGCGTAGTTTAACAGCAATCAATTATTTTGTTTAGTAAATCCCATTTTGGTACAAGTAGAATTTCCTCTGACCTTTTATCTAAGCTCCCCATAATTTCGACAATAATTTTTATTTAGTATAAATACAACTAACGCACGAAGTTTTCTCTAGTTGACTTTTATCTTAGCGGTCCGTCAGCTGTTAAGCTGCCTGTAAGTAGCACACGCCACTCACGCAAGTTGATATCGCATTTACTGCTTTCTTTTCCACTCGACATTTCACTCAGATAATAAATTGTCATTATGAACAGCGAAATAAATATTAGTAGTGTTTTGGACAGTCACCAAATGTAATTGCTTAAGGATGTGCAAAGAACGGGATTATTTTTTACACTCTCACAAAATTGTCTACGAAATATCTTGTAAATTTTGACCACATATGCGCATTAAACTAAATTTTAAATGTAGGTTTCATAAATTTAACGCATAGTAAGGAGGAATATTATGGACCTGAAGTTCTGAATGTTCAATGATTGATTTTTCAGCGGTGCTACAGTAATGAAATGCTGATTTTATTTATGTTAAAAAACGCAACTACAATTTGATTAATTTGTTGCGACGCCTATGGAAAATCGTTCATTGAACTTCAGGTATAGTAATCAGTAAAAATTCTGTCAATAAAGTAAAATTTTGTTGGGGGAAGGGGGATAATCAAGAGAAGGAGTGAGCAACTAATTTATACATTTGACCGTAGATTCCTGAATATTACAATAGAGGGAGAAAATGCGAGATAACACGCCGGAACACAATTACAAGCAAACGTCCGCTTAATTAGTCAATTGAGCGTGTGACGTTTCGCGTATGAACAGCTGATCATTTCTAGTAAGCGAATCGTGCAGGTACAACATGAATCCTCCACGTGCAATTTCGATTTGCCGATTGTTGCGTAAAGATCGACCTCGGGAAATAATTTAAAACATAACAGTACCATGGACATATTTTTCTAATCCAAAGTATTATCGCACTCGCGAGCGAAGAGCGAGTGGCCTTTTGCATTATGGCTCCCTTATGCAACTAGTCATCATAATGCCAAGTTTCTTATACAAATCTGGTTTTATTTCTTTTGTTATGAGGTGACTGAATAACAAATTAATACACAGTTTAGACTTGTTTTAATAGGGTAAAAAATGTTATAATTGTCTTTTAAACAATAACTTAAATAAGCATTTCTTAAAACTCCGATCAAGCCATTAATAACTTGCTAAATGGGATAGAAATATGCAACCTGGTCAAGAGCAACACTAAAAATTAGCCAAAATTCGCGAGTCTTCTGGACCTCAAATTGATTGGCTGTATATAGTAATTAGAATTACACCTACAGAGCCAAAATTTTGACAAATTGATGCAGACTTTTTTCTTTTAATCGTACAACAATTATAAAAACGTGTTTGAAGCTTAAAAGTGTACGGAAAATTAAAAAACATGTTTGTAAGCCACAAAAAATACACCCCATGTTACAAAAATTCCTGATGTGATGCCATTTTGGATGTCAGATTCGGATTCTGCATAAAGAAATGTACAAGAATCACTTCCCCTTTTTTGTAACAGACTTGATTGAATGATGCATTCAATATTTAGTAATATTCAGATGCATTCAATATTTCCAGAGGATCTAACTAAGGTTCCAAACATATTGAGGGAATAAAAACAATTTGGGAATCTTGTAGCTTCTTTAGAAAGGTGTAAAAGCGGTAATACCTCTTAATTTAATTTGCAAAATTTGATTTTACGAATTTCAATCCTCGAGAAAAGAGCCTCCAAATTGTCGCGCACTTAAAAAAAGAGTGGGAAAAAAGCGTAGACCAAGGTTAGCGATTTGTTTGTGATCCGGTTTACGTAAGAAACCGCAGCATGGCACGCCTTCGAACGGTATAGTAGGTGTTGTTCCTAATTGGCTTTTCGAATTGGAAAAAGTAGAAACTAACTCTTTCACCGCTACAGCCAGCATATATCCATATAATCTAATAATACCCGTGTCCAGAGTCGACGCATATGAATATCGTAGCTTAGGATATATGTGGGTTAACATTATGCACTTTGTCATCTAAGACCGTCTTCTTCCTTGATCGGTTAGGCAGCGTCGGTTGCGAAGTCTGGAACTTTATTGTGTGCAAGTAGAGAAAATGCATCGTAAGATACGAAAGCGTACACTGGCATATGCAGCAGATGCAACGGCCTATTGCGGAACTCGGATTAAGTGGGAGTCGAGATGAGATTTCTTCGAGTTTTACTCATTCCCGGCATCATGCACGAAAGGGCGATGACGACAGCCCAACGAATAATAACATACATTGATGCTATAATGCTGCGATTAAGCCAATAATAGATTTTTTTTAATACGCGACCCATAACTGGCGAACGTATGGCCAATCGTTTAGAGGTTTCAGAAAAGAAGTAGGTTAACCAATTTTGAACTGTGCAGAATACGGTACTAATTGTCATGCAAATCAAGGGAGAATGGTCACGACATACAGAACTCAAAATTCGTAAGTGTAACCTTTGTAATATGTACATAGACCGGGGAATAAAGTTCCGAAAATCAACACACCGAAAGGTCAAAATTTCGATATAGAATGGCTCCAGCGTGATTTTCTTCGCTTTGCCTTTTAAAATTTGGCAGAAGGAAAGCAAATTTAAATACCTTGGACTCACGCAATATCGAAATTTTAGCCTTTCAGAGAGGGTTTTGATTTTCGGAACTTTGTTCCTGAAGAAAAAAAATTCTATAATCACTCCAAAAGAATCAGGAATAGCGTGAGTATTGCCGCATGTAAACATTGAGACAGCTATTGCATTATTTTGAGACGACAATATGAAACTAACAGCAACACAGTGCGGAAAACCAATATAAAACAGATCTCTTACTTTCGTATATCAGTTGTCTCCTATGAAACAACTTCTGTCTTAAATTTTTCTCCATGCGGGTAGAAGAATTGTATATTTTGCAAAAGAAAACTTAAAAACGGAGAAAGAAAATAAAAAAAAAATTACTTACCACAGACGGGAATCGAACCCCAGACCTCCGCGTGCGAGTCAAGCGTACTGACCACTCGGCTATACCGACTATTGATTAATTGTAGGAAAAACAAATATATGAGTACTTTCAAATCTAGTTCTTGTTTGTGGAATTGAATTTACACCTGGCGCGTAGTTTTTTTTAAATTATTAACAAAAATTACATATTTAATATAAAAACATTGATACAAAGGAATAAAATACGACAAAATTAATGCATATACCATAAATTGACATTGTCTGACCAGTTTCGACTGTTTTCACTTACAATTTCAAATGTGTTTACTTTAGCAATAGGCGGCACCTACACAATAGTATAACAATCGCTAGTTCCGCTGTAAAACTAGCCCATTTGCGGATATATTGGCCTTGTAACTAGGCATAAGTAACGTTAATAGCAAGTCCCATGTGCGTCAAATAGATGACTTATACGGCTTTTTCAGATAGGAACAGAAAGACATTGCGCAACTACGCAAACTGCCCGATGTCTTGATTGTCGCAACTGACTTGTGTCGGCCTTATATTCCACAGCAATTATCGTGTCCGATTGTTCTTGCATTTCATTTGCGAGGTTAAATTACCTCGTAGATTCTACAGATGGTATCAATATTTTGATTTGAATGACTGTTACTTAATTTCCTGTGACATCAATTGTCGAAAAATGGTCGGTTTCAAATAATATTTTGGGTTATTTTTTTAAATATTTTAATTTTGAGGAGAGATTTGTAAACAATTTTCTCATCTCCTTAACTTTTGAGAATAGTCATTTTTAAAACAAAATATTTTTCAAACAAGTTTTTAGTGAAAATTGCTACCATATCAGCAGAGTACTTTAGAATACCCCTTAATGTGACAGAATTAGGTACTTAGTAAGAACGCGTGTTATTTATGGGTTTACCCTAATAATGATATTTATAAAGAAGATTAATAGTTAACATATTGATATTAGCAGTGGATGCTAAGAGATAATATCCAGTGGTGCGAGCGCAGGGTTGCAGATATTATCGATATAGATCAAGCGTCAGAAATAATCGCTGGTAAAAAGACGCAATGAACATCAGCAAACGAGAATATTCTGGTTTGTTAATTCCTTGTGCCGATGCTAGTTCGAAAGATTAAATCCGCGAAGTAGAACGGGAGCACATCCGGTTCTACCTGTTTTTACGTCGAAGGGATGTACGTGAGTTGTTACGCGGTCGCGGGCAAAAAAAAAAGTGCAAAAACGGACAACAAAAATCTTGCTGCTCCAGGGACGCTGCGAGTCGTTCAAAGGGAAGTGTGACTTCGAAACATTATCTTTCGAACGATGAGATTACATTCATTTTGAGCGGGGTTCCAAAAATAATATTTTTTATTCGGATTTTTGTTCGGTTTTTTGAACGTCGAAAGAATTACGTTGCATTTTAGAAAAAATGATTTTTTTTATCAGACAAGTAGATTGGTGGATGGATAAAACTTTATCCTTATATAACGAAGGAGGTAATATGGTACGGGGTTCATTGTCCTTGTTAGATTTGGATTAATAATAATTACACTGAAAAAATGTTTAGTAAATTTTGAGTAATTTTTCAACTTCCTAGCCGGAGTTTAATAGATTGAAAATTTTGTTTAATTGCAATAACTGTTCTAAAATAGTCAAATTGACGAAAAATAAGAAATGACATTTTGAAGTAAGTACAAAATTTCTAATGAATGACTAATTAATAACTGCAATAAAATTAGTAAAATTAACTACACGTTTCAACTAATTAAAAACAAGATTTTTTGGGTTCATTGGCAGTACACTATGAAAAGTTAGTCGAGTCTGGTCGATTTTTTTAGTTTACTAGTTAAATAAGAAATGTTGATTACTAATCAAGAATAATAATTGTTATTAAAAAAGTATTCAATTAAACGAAAAAATATATTCATCAGGAAGTTTATTTGGTGTTTATTAGTAAAATAATACAAATAAATAAGATTTACCAATTAAAAATTAACTAATTTATTTATTTAGTAAGCGAACATTAGGTGGATGATAAATTTGTTAGTGACGAGGATAATATGCTTCTTTAAATATATTGGAATGAAAATTCACTTGATCATTAAAAAAAAATCAGCAAAAAACTAAGCGATACTAAGTTATTATTATGGCTTGTTTTTAATTTTAAATACAGGTGACTTAACGTTCATCCAACGCATTTTTTACTTTATTTAACTAAAAAAAACCGCCTGGTTTTTGCTACATAACCTGTAAAGAAAAAGCAAAAGGATTTTTTTGTATTATATTTAATTCAAAATTCTAGTCATTTTTTGCCTTTCAAGAATTCGTTTTATGAGCAATTTATTTTCAAAATATACACACTAATAATACATTTCATGGGTCACTATTATATGAGTAAATTTCAATCTTCGAGTTATGAAAAAAATGACGTAAGTAAAAGACTAATCGTTACTCATGTATTATGTATTTGATCGTAGTGGTTTTCATTACTAACATCGGTTGGAGGAAGTTACTCAGTCTAATGAAGAGTACTGCAAATATTTGAATGCTTTGGGGTACACTTCGAATCCAGTGGCATAAATAATTAAAATATCCCGTAATTAGAAGTAGATTACTTACCATAAAGGCCTACAATACTTTTTAGTAGTGTAACGCAATGGAAAAAATTTTGGAATTGACGTTTTTTAATGGTCAAACCCTGCACTTTCGAATGGTAAATCGAAAAATGTCTAGAAGATAGAACTGGTCCAAAAAAATAAATTTCAAAATGGCGGCTCAAAATGTATACTAAAGTCAATTTTTTTTTCAAAATCATAGTATTCAATAGATTGACCAGAATGGAATCACTTTAAACTCGGTGTCCTGAGGTTTTTGAGGTCACTGAGTCCAAATCTAATATAAATTTTCAAAAATTCATAATGGCGGATCCACAATCCGGAATCGGCAACCCGAAAAATTACCACAAATGAAGTGATTTCTTTTGATTTTAGTAAATACGTTTGCCATGTTGGATCCACCATTTAGAATTTTTGAAAACTAACTTCAAATTTGGAATCAGCGACCCAAAAAAAACGGAAATCAAGTTTGAAGTAGTTCCATTCGACGACTGAGTATACGCGACTATGATTTTGAAAAAAAATCGAATTTGGCACCAATTTTTGAGCCACCATTTTGAAATTTAATTTTTTGTAAACATCCGAGGTATTCTAATGTGGGAAAAGATTGGAAAATAACGATAAGGGAACAGAAATTCTAAAAAATCCTGATTTTTGTTAATTAAATGATAAATTTTCTCTTTTTTGGACCTTTTTTGACCATAATGCGTGAACTAATTTTTTGTTCGATGTTAACTATTATTTGAAATTAATTTACAATTATTTTTATGTACACATTTTTTTATTACTCGGAATATTTATGCTTTGTTATTTTGTTTTTTACACGTGTTTAAATGTTATGCTTTATTGAGTTTTTGTGTTTCATTATATTCAATTATTATATAGAAAGTGATAAAAAATTATGAAACATTTTTGAAGTAATCCGTTTTTAAAACAGTTTATTTCTATCAATCATTTTATTGTCACAATTGAAAGCTATTCGGGGATTCGTAATCCTAAAGACGGCAACTATTCATCCCGAAGACAATGCGTTAAAAGTATTTTATTAAACGATATCTAGACAATAGTTTCTATTGGCCAATCAATACGAAACTACATTGTTAAAAATATCCATTTCAATCTTCTAAAACATACCGTTAAGTTAAATAAATTTAAAACAAAATGTTTTTGTTGTTTTAAAACTTATAATTATTGTGCAAAATTTTATTGTAATTCTATAGTTATTTCACAATTTTTGCTCCTAAAATTGAATAAGTGAAAGTTTAATAAGTGCATATTCACTTATTAGTTTAGTGAATTCTTTTTATTACCTTGTGCATATTCTTGTGGAAATGTCATTTTTACTAATAAAAGTTAAAAAGCCTGTACTAATTGATTAGTACAGTTCTATATACTAAATTTAAATTAATCTTTTTATTACCTTCTTACTAAAATGAACTATTTAAATCTGAGTAATGAATTAATTTTTACAGCAATCTCCAATTTGGAATTTGTAGAATAATTAAATAATAATTAACGACATTAATTCTATTGCAAACATGCAGAATGCTTCGTGTGTTTTATTTCTAAATCTGAATTAGTCAAAAACATCTAAAAAAGCAGGGATATGTGGGTGACTAATGCAATTAGTAATGATTGTTACTGTAAAGAGTAAAAACGACTAATTCTTTAGTAATACCGACTAATGCATTATTCACAGACAAAAATTAATTTTTGAAAATAAGATATTGAAAAATATAACTAATTTTAAATTACAAAAACTATATGAGCTTTTGAATATAAATGTTAAGAACAAAATGTTCCTAGAATTCATCGAGGAAGATAACTGACAGATTTTGTAAACGATAATTTGAGAAATTTTTTATTTCAATATTTTTAACAAATTTCCAATTATTTTTTGTTGTTTTTGAAATTAATCAGTTTCCTCCAAAGGTTCACAGTTTTTGAGGAAAGGAATTTCAAATATTGTCAATGAACTTTCGGAAAAAATTCAAAAGAACAAAAAATGCTAATTCGTAAATAGTATAAAAAATTTCTAAACATATCATTTTTAAAAAACCTGAAAAATTCCAAAATATTCCTCGATGAATTCTAAGAACATTTCGTTGTTAGCATTTTTTAAAAATGCTTATAATTTTTTGGTTAGAGCGTTTGAAATTCTTCAAAGAAATTTTCATCGGAAACGCCATTTTCAGGTTGTTAAAATAAAAATGGGGTATGAAAGTAACATTTTTGTTCTAAAATTCAAATATTTTTTACATGTTTGTCCATAGTTGTAATAAAATCCAAATACTTTGGTAGCTTGAAAAGAATTTTTTAACGATTTTTTTCAAATTTAAGACCATATCGGAATTTCTGATGGCTAAACTTAAATTTGAACTCTGAATCTTCAAGAGCAACCTCAAAAATAGTATAGGACCTTTCGATTTTTTGTAACTTTGATTTTGTTATAAAATACTTGATTGAAATTGAATTAAAATAAAAATAATTTCCCGAAATTAATAATCCGAAATTATTTTTATTTTAATTCAATTTCAATCAAGTATTTTATAACAAAATCAAAGTTATGAAAAATCGAAAGGAACGTATACCGTTTTCGAGGTTTCTCTTGAAGATTCCGAGATCAAAATTGTGTTCAGCCATCAGAAATTCTAATATGGCCTTAAATTTGAAAAAAATGGTTAAAAAATTCTTTTCAAGCTACCAAAGTATTTGGATTTTATTAAAACTATAGACAATTTGACTAATTCAGCATTACAGATTTCGTTTTTGTTTTATATTTTGGTATTTCGGAATTCGAAAATATTTTTGCAAATGAGGTAAAACTAGTTCGGATCAGCGGGGGCGAATTAAAAAAAAAACGTACGCGTTTATCTTAAGGAAGTGCCGATTGGGTGTCAGCGTATAAACACTCGTCCCCGTGACCGGCGTCAGGCCGTATACGTGCTGGTACCCGTACCCTGGCCTACATCTACATTGGCCCGAGTCTCTGGGTACTCCTCCTGTCTACGTCTACGTCTACGCGCTGGCGAGTCGCGATGACGCCGCCGACGGTCGTTCGACCAACCGTGGCCAATTCTGCAACCCGTCATCTCGGTATACACGCATTTTCCGAAACGCCTTTACGCATTAGGGCGAATAACTCGTTGATGTCACTCTGACGTGTTTCAGACGAAAAAAGGACGAAAAAGACTGCCAGTGATTGCGGACGTAGAGTGCTCAGGAACAGGAACATAAATCAAATTGCGACTGAATATCTTAGAAAATATAGGTAAAATTACAGAAGAACTGCCCCACCCCACCTCTACATTTTTTATTTGAATTATTTTTTCGTAAGTTGCGTATTTTTCGAAATAAATGCAAAAAACTGGAAAAAATCGTGTTTTTTGACAGTTTTTTCAAGATAGCGGTTTCAATATGTCCGACCGCCAAATTTTATTATCATATTCGTAATCAGGAGGCAAAAATCCATCGAAAACATATGACACATTTCATTTTTGAGGTGGGGCAGTTCTTCTGTAATTTTACCAAAATACAAATTGGGAACAATAATTTCAAAATAAAAATGCAAAAAAATGATTTCGTAATAAAAATGCGTTGGCTCGTGATTTGTAGAATGCATAAACTCGTTTGAAAATTGGGATTTAGATGATTTGAAGTCTGGTTTTCAATATTCAAAATGGCGCATCTAAAATGTCGAACGCCATCTCTAATGTTTTATATTTCGCAAGTCAGACAGGAGTCAGGCAAATAAAATCGACTTCGAAAACTCGAATTGGAAAAAATACAACCATATAGAGAATTTCAAACAGAACAATGTTTACATTTGACATTTTTTAATTCGACTTCATCTTTTTTATGAAATAATTAAAAAGTGAAAAATTTCAGCGGCGGCTAATTCACAACTTTTTAATTATATATCACGATATCTCGTGAACTATCAAACGAAACGACTTGAAATTTTAACCACATATACAATATAGTAATACAAACACGAATAGAAGGTTAAAAAATGTTATCTGCGATTATTTTTTAATACAAGCATAATTAAACACGATGCAACGGTATTTATGATTATTTATTTTCAAACGCTTGGGGAGTCGAGCGAAGTTTTCGAAAATAAAAAACTGAAATCGTAGCATTATAGAGTAAGAGTTAAAGAAGGTTTTTGCGAAAACAGAATTTTGAAAAATTTACACAGTTAAAAATTGTAAATGTTAATTATCGCTAGAATTTTTGAGAGCGCGCACCTTTGTTTCTTCGTTCAACTCGCAAAAATCGTGACGCGCGATCTCAAATAATTCGTCATTATATTGTACTTTTTCTAAAAAAAAATGTCTATAATCGAATAATGGAAATGTAATGAAATTATTTTGACACTTTTTTGAAATATTTTACTTGAAAAAGCCGTTTTGGATCCGTCATTTTTAATTTCACAAATCTAAAAAAAAATTGATAATCGTCGACATTCAGATTCGGAAAGTTAAAAAAATCGATTAATACTTAGCACTTTATGTCCGCCATATTGAATTTCAAGATCCATATTTAAGATTCGTAAACAGCAACCGGAAATACATAATAATCAGTAATTCTCCAATGTATCACAATTTCTGTTTTTAAAAAATCGTACTTTTGTGGCTACATCGTTTATAATCGCTTAACAACAATAAATTATTGTTTATAACATCATAAATTTATTAAATGAAAAATGCCTGAGTTCTATTGTTCTTGAAAAATATTACGCAGTATGTTACAAACGACCGTAAAGAAATTTAATTTTTTCGTTTTATGATGACTAACATTGTGGCGAATTGGATCATCTGAAACAAATAATGTTGATAGATTTAGTCAAATAATAGTATAAACTAGCCTTCAATTGAAAGAATTGAAAAATTATAGATTTTTTACAAAATGGGAGGCAGTCAAAAGGTTAATGGTTCGAACGTTTTTTTCACATCTTTTTCAGAGCTCTCTAGATGGGATAAATTTGAGCATAAACAATTTTTCAACACATGAAATTGATCGATTTTTTATCGATCATTACAAAGGTGATATAAAAAATGAGAAAAAAAAACACATTATTACTAAAAAATGAGTTTAAATGTAAAAAATATCGAAATTTTCGTTTAATTTGGATTTTGTATTAACAGTCCGTTGTAGAATCATTTTGAAACCAATTTCCATGGTGGAGGGAATGTCTGAACTAAGGAAAACTGTATTTTGAAAGTTAATTTTGTCACCTGAATGATCCAAAATGGCGTCCGAAACGAAAATTGTGTCTCTCATTATGCTCAGGACGTTTTAACTAAAAAACTATATGATTTTCCCAGATAATTATAATTACAAACAAGGGTTTGGAAGTCTCCAAAGAATACAATAGAATTTTTGCTGAATGTTTTTAGACAATTTTGAGGGAGCACTTCAAAAAACCCTCAAAAAACCGACAAATCACAAAAAAACAAAACACTTCAAAAACCCGACATTCTAAAACCAAATATTTCAAAAAACAGACATTCTAAAACTAGACATTTCAAAATGCAGACATTTTAAAATACAGACATTCAAAAACCAAACATTTGAACAAACAGACATTTAAAAACCAAACATTTAAAAAAAACAGACATTCAAATACCCGACATTTCAAAATACAGACAACTCCGATTCGTGCGTTCACTAAACAAAAGAAATGATCTAGGGCCGCCAACCTTGTCTTGCAGGAGGGTCATTTCAAGGTCAAAAATGCTTCAAGGGATTAATTTTGTAGGTCACTTGATGGTCAAATTAGTTTGAACTTCGGATTATTTATTAAGTACATGTAGAATTCAATCCTGTAATTAAACATTTACAGAATATGTACATTTTAAAATATCTGGTTTTTGAATCTCTATTTTTTGAATGTCTGTTTTTTTAAATGTCGGGTTTTTGAAGTGCCCGTTTTGTGATTTGTCTGGTTTCTTAATGTCGGGTTTTTGAAATGTCCGTTTTGTGATTTGTCTGGTTTTTGAGGTGCACCCAATTTTGAATATTGTAATTCTGACATATTTTTTGGTAGATTTTTTTCTCTCAGTGCAGCGTGGCAGTGTTTTCGTAAACTGAAATACGAAATCTGAAACCTATTGTGTCTGTTTGGAGCCTGAATACGTAATTGTTATTTTAATTACAAGCACATTTTTTTATACATAGAATAATAACGTAATTTACTATATGCGTCATACATTTCGTGCGTCCATACTTGTAACAACGAAAGTCAAGCATCGGTTGCTAGCTTAATTATTCGATTAATTAAACACCGTACGCCGGTGCACGAGCAATGAGTTTACGTAGATGTGTCATGCAGTGACGCGGAAAAAGTACCAAAGAAAGAAACGCGAACAATTGCCTTTCTAAATGCATTTAACGCCCACTACACGCCGACAATGTCAAAGGGACCATTTTAAAGTTTAATTACCTTCATTTTCTTTATATTGAAGAAATTTTTATATTTTAACAAAATTCATAATGTTAAGAGTAAAAAAGACTAAAAAAATTTTTTAATTTTTTAAAATAAAAATAAACAAGGGCACTGCTAAAAATGTGAACCATTTAATGCCCAGGATGCGAAAAAAACCGGCAGTCAAAAAACCGACAGTTAAAAAACCGACAATCGAAAAACCGACAGTCAAAAACCAACACTTCAAAAAATGATAGTCCGCTTGTCCATGTAACTATTTTTTTGTGTCTGCTTTTTGACTTGACTTTTCGACTGTCGGCTTTATGACTTTCGGTTTTTTAACCTGTCGGTTTTTTTATTCGTCGGTAGTTCGACCCGCACCCAACTCCCAGAATTCCTGAAATTCTACTTCAACTTCATAAGTATATAAATTGCACAAATTATTTTTGTTTTCCAAACTCGTCGTATTTAGACGTTTTCAGGGACAAAGTTTAGCGAGTTTAAAAATCAATCTTTTCAATAGATTTATAATGTTTTTTTTTTTGTAAAAATTTGTTTTTACATAGTTTTTTCTCAACGAATCCAAATATTTTTAAAAATTCTGAGCTTCCATCGACTTCTAAAGCATGTTATACTTGGACTCGATAGTTGTAAAGAGTTGTCAAGTAACAACGTTTTTTACAGTATGGCAGATCCAAAAAGGAGTGGTTATTTGTACTTTCGTTGCAGATACATAGCAACAAAAAACTAACTACAATACGATTTGCAGTATTAGAAATATAATTAAATAAAAACATACAAAAATAAAAAAAAAAAAAACAAATTCTCCAAAACTAAACGTATGTAAAATTGCCCAAAAGAGTTTTTATTCATGCTGGTACTATTATACAGCTAATAAAAATAATTAACAATTTCGAGCACGTTTTTATGGAAATGTTAGCTAAAAATGGTTTACAATACTATTAGCAGTTCGATTCTCCTGTTTTCTAGATAATTATTTTTGCCTTTCAGACATCGCGAAGTTGTACAGAATTTTTTGTTCAATTTCTTGCTCATGATAGTCGTTCGGATAGTTAGCACAAGATACTTGTTCAAGTAGTTTTTGCACTATTACTTGGCACTGCGGAATTTGTAAAAATTACTGCTGATGTTTTCTACGGCGGCATCTTTTTATTTTTTTTTTACCGTCGCGTAATGGCAATTACTCGTTGATGTACCCTTGCTGCCCCGATTCCCTCGATTTTGCGATATCGCGTGCATGTATCTAGTTTCACTTAATATACCTGAGGCGGTGCGATATTAATTTCGCTCTTGGTCGCATCTTGAAGGGTCACCCATTGAACCGAATATAATGCGGCAAAATAAATTAATTCACAAGTCGAAAATGTGATAAAAAATTTTGAAATTCCACAGTACACGGAGGGAGAGGTTTACAAAAAAGTTTGCACAAAATTGCATAAAATTTGCATTTTTATGACTACTTCAAATATAGTAATGAGTACAATTCAACAATATTAGTTTTATCAACCATCTTAATATGGTAAATATAAGTACTTATGGCATATTACGAGCGAGATTACGAGTAACACACTATGGTGTAAAGGAACAAAAAAAATTGGTTGTCCCAAAGTCACGAACCAAACTAGATAGAACAATGGGGGTTTGAGGACTTTAAAACTTGATGCTTGTTGAATAAAGGAAAAATAAGTAGAAAGTACAAAATAATAAGTTTGTTTGTATATTTTGTGTTTGGCTTAAAAGTAAATAATACGAAAAGTGACATTTATTTCGAAATCAGATATTTTGTGTTAAAAATAAGATATTGTTGTATTCGGGACACAAGAGCAAGAACTAAATTGTTTCAGGATAATAAAGTAAATAAATATAAAGCAAAAATTTGAGGAAGAAGTACCTATTACTGGCCGTGTACCAATTAATGGATTACCATTTATGGAATTTTGGCACTCATTGAGAGATACAAAACACTATCAGGAATATAATAGACAACCTCTAAGCTTAATTACAGTATGCACCTAAACCTAAATAGGTACTTATTACTGGCCGTGTACCTATTGCGGACCATGTACCAATTAATGGACTATAATTTATAGATTCCTGGTTGCAATCAATCGCAGATGCAAAATACTCTCAGGAATATGATAAACAACCTCAAAGCTTAATTATGGTATGAATCCAAACCCAAATAGGTACCGATTTCTGGTCGTGTACCTATTGCGGACCATGTACCAATTAATGGACTATAACTTTTAGATTCCTGGTTGCATTGAATTGCAGATGCAAAATACTCTTAGGAATATAATAGACAACCTCTAAGATTAATTACAGCATGCACCCAAACCTAAATAGGTACCTATTTCTGGCCGTGTACCTATTGCGGGCCATGTCCTAATTAATGGACTATCATTTGCAGATTCCAGGTTGCAATCAATTACAGATGCAAAATACTCTTAGGAATGTAATAATCTCTCAGCTTCATTACGTCATGCACCAATGACTAAATTGTACCAAATATTGGCCGTGTACGTATTAGTAAACGGATACCTCGTAATGAACTACGATTTATGGATTCCTTGTTGCACTTTTCAACAGATGCAAAGCAGAATTGATAATAAACAAATGGTCAACCATTAACTGTTGCCCAGCTTCCGAAAAATGTATGTTGAAAAGAGTAAAAATTGACAAATTTTCTGGTACTCTTCCTGAGATAAATCGTTTGATGTATATTTATATCATACTTTAGGACCGAAATTCTAAATTTATTTTACGATCAATGAAAATTCACTCTTAAAGAAAGAAAATTCGCTCTTTCTTCACTAGAATTGTTCCATTTCTACGTAAAGAGTAATTTTTCAATGATTTTGTGTTTAAAATATAAGTCTTGGAGCAGAATCTTTGGGAATGATAGCCTTGTAAACAACTTTTTTAATGAATCTCTTTCGTCAAAGTAATAATTTATGAAAACTCCACGTCATATTTTAGTTGGACAAGATTTTAATTGTTTTAATTAAAATCAGCTTCCTTTGATGTTCGAAGCTTCGTGTAACCTATCAAGAGGCACTTCAAACGCTCTGGGTGCTTTTACAATGTAGGTTTCTAACCCAGGCTTGTAAATGGGCAAACGCGATCTTTACTGAAAGCCGGAAGGTATCGAGCGAGCAGTAGCAAAATACTGTCGACACCACAGCCGATCAAATTCAATTTCGATGTTGAAACGCTTCCATTTTCACTCTCGCGATGTGATTCCGTTGCGCTTCGACGCACTTGAAGCCTGATCAACGATGTCAATGATAATTTTACAGCAGATCTAAATATCAACAAAGCTATTTATAGACTCGGATATAAAACAGCTGATTAACGGTACATATTCATTCAGTGATCATTGTTATAAATTAGATCATTCTTTTAAATTAGAATAATAATTTTACACGATTGATTTCAAACGATGACAAAAAAAAGTTGGTTTTGGAAACTGTGGATCATTTCCAAAGTAATTTCGTACGTAACATCCAAATACGACGTCAGAATCGGTCCAGCATGTTAGGAGTTTGAATTATTTGAGGTTATGTTCTCGAAAAATTCGTTTTTGATGGTGTTGTACTGTACTGGTCGTACCCTTGAAAATGAGCGTTAATCGACTATTTTTGCTGAAATGGTTACGGCCATTTTAAATTGTGGCAGTTATTGCAACAACCTCATTTTGAATCCGCCATATTGGAAATGAGGATGTCAGTTTTATGATTTCATTGTACTTCAGGATCGTATAAATTTTCCAAAAAAATTATCAAGTGAAATCATTTTTTGGGGTAAATATCATAATTTAAAATGGTCATAAGTTTTTTTATTAAAAAAATCCTATATGATCGACTAATTGTTCATTTCCTAGGGTAAGGGTAGTAAATAGACAGAACAACAATTTTTACAGCCTCTACATAACATAAAATATATTAAAAAAATGTATTTCTTCGATACATAACCTCAAACATCTCGAAATGCTTACCTGAAGGAATTTAGTACAGATAACATCTGTACTAGAGTTATATTACCTGAAAATTTAAAATCTTTTGTCATTTAGTTGGAAGTAATTTTCAAAATGTAAATTGTTGCAACTGTTGGGTAAGGCTACAAGTATTTTTGCTGCACCTAAAGTTACGAAATGTTACTATAACTTGTCGAAAAATGTAGGTGTCGAGTAATCGATGAAATGTCGTGGTCGGAAGTGCTATAAAAGCGAGGCTAAAAGCGAGAAGTGCTGTCAAGAATGCATCAGAGAAAATGAGAGAGACGGGGGGACCATTAAAAATGAAGACGACCTTATACTGTGCCCAGAATTGATTATTGCAAAAAATGAATGGGATCTAAATTGACCGTACTTTGTTGGAGTCAAGTGTAGCATAAAATAATTTTCCTTTTTTCGAGTAAATATTACAAAGATTTAATCCATCAATTTGAAGTGTGCAGTTAGTTATTCATACAACAATTTAATAAATGAACTAAAAAGAAATGTTGTCAAAAGGTGTTCAAAAAAGTTTCAGAAACAAAAAAATCATGAAGAAAAAATATAAGAAAAAAAAGAATGGTTCTATCATTATTAAGGGTTAGAAACAAGATTTCAGAATAAAAAATATATATAATCGTCAAATATATTAAAAAGTGACTATGAATATTAATAAGCGGAAATTTTACATTTTAAGACATAAATTTAGATTATGTCGATTTATTTCAGAAATATTTAGGAAAAACACGTATTTCTAGAAATGTTTACACTTTTCCGCCATTTTTAATCGTATAAACTGAATGGAGCTCAATAAAAACAAAAATTCCATTAAACTGCAACTTATTTGTCCGCGTTTCTCCATAGTTTGGAATGGATCGCCATCATTATTCATTTGTAAAAAATGATCGACAAAAAATGTTCCGATTTTTCATAAATCTATTTTCATTTTTCGATTTGAAAATGAACTAAAAATCTCGTCATTTTGGACGTTATGGGCTTAAATTGAATTTTATTTGTGGTGAATTTGAATGCACTGTAAAATATACTAATTTACAGGAAATGAATGGTGAAAAAAATTGTTCCAACGGTCAAATTTAGTCGAAATTTCGTGGATGGCAATTCATTTTCTGATTCAATAAAAAATGTTACTAATATAAAGTAAAATATATCTCTATTTAGCTTCAAAATTTGCTATCATTCTATAACTATTTAGCTTCAACATTTGCAAACCGAGAAATTCCAGCTGATCGTTTTCTTTAAATATAGGTGATTATAGGTGATTTACAATTTTTACAACAATTTTTCGTTATTACCGGCGACAATTGACCTCTAATCGAAAAATGTTTTATGGGAATTTTGTAGGTATAAAAAAGATTTACAATTTTTCTATACATCATTTTTCATATAACCTCAAAGTTTCAGAAAAAAATCGAAGAAACCGTGTTTTTGTTTTTAATATTTTTCGCGCACAAAAAAGATTTTTTTTTCTTGAAATTTTTAGGAGACTTAATTTTTTGGAATAATAATATTTATTCGTGTCCTTTTTATTGATTAAAAACCGATAAAAAAAACATATATTTTCCAGTGAAAAATCTAATATTAAAACTTTAGATAATGGAACTTTATTTAGTGGAATTTGTTCGTTGAAATATCTACTTTCAGATGATGTATGAATCAATTTACATTTCTGTATAAAAAAGTGCAAAAAAAAACACAAAAATCTAAAAAACTAGATTTTTATGTATTTATTAACTGATAAAATATATAACGTAATTACACAATAAAACAAATTACGTAATAACAAAAATTTCACAATAACAGAATTGCACTAGTTTATTTTTTTTTTAATAATAATGTGTAAAATTAAATTAATATTGATGTTGAAAATCGAGTTTTTTTAGTTTTTCGAGGTTTTTGACACTTTCTTGTATAGAAATGTAAATTGATTCATATACCATCTGAAAGTAGATATTTCAACGAACAAATTCCATTAAATAAAGTTCCATTCTCGACTTTTGATTTTTCGTTGGAAAATATAGGTGTTTTATCGGTTTTTAATCAATAAAAAGGAAACGAATATGTATAATTACTCGAAAAAATTTTAGCTTATTCGGGACAAAAAAAAGATATGCCTCCTCAAAATTTCAAGGAAAAAAAATCATTTTTGAGCGCCAAAAATATTAAAAACAAAAGAACACGGGTTTTTCGATTTTTTTCTGAAACTTTGAGGTTATGTGAAAAATGATGTATACAAAAATTGTAGATCTTTTTTATACCTACAACACTCCCATAAAAGATTTTTCGATTGGAGGTCAATTGCCGGTAATAACAAAAAAATGCTGTAAAAATTGTAAATCACCCATAATCACCTATATTTGGAGAAAACGATCAGCTGGGATTTCGCGGTTTGCAAATTTTGAAGCTAAATAGTTGTACAAATAAAGCCGTGAAATCCGTTTTTCTCCACATTTTTGTCAGACCTGTGACCCTTTGGGGATACCTGTGATTCATTATCTAACTTTGTGTACAACTAGTGTACAAAGTATATCGTAGTAAAAATCTACTAATTTTACGAATTTACTAATCAAAGTATCGATTAAATTTCGTAAAAGCATATCACGAATGAAACTTGAATTCATTAATGTTACGTAGATGTTTAGTTTTCACTAGTTGAAGTTTTCACTAAATTAGTCGACAGTTTTTCATTTTTCAAATTTAGATTTGGTGTGTTCGATAATTAGTTTCCAAAATATAATGTATTATATTAAAAATGGCTGAAATTATATTAAGTAGCACGAAAGAAAGAAAAATTAACTATTAATTGGTCTTTTTTAATCAAAATCTATTTTCTAGAAACAGTTTATCTACACTATCACAATTTTTATTAATGTCAGTAAATCTGGAATGGGAGATCACGAAATAATGTTTTCTTTGCCATTTTGGCCATTACATTGCACATCATCAATTAAGCCGGAACTCATATTTTCCAATTACAAATACCATTTTAATTGAATGGTTTCTGTTTCATTTGTTTGAACTTGACCTGAACGAGGTCTTGTTACGATCGAACTTTGGTCGATATTATAGTCACTCTACAAGGTCGTGTTAGGACTTGACGGTTGAATATGTATTTTTGGCGTTATCGGGATGTTAATAGAATGTTATTTATATAAAAATTAAACGTAAAATCTTGGATATTTGTAGTGTAGATTCTAAGATGTTTACAAATGACTGAAGTCGCCTCCAGTAAAGTATAACATCATTTCTTAAAAGTTGTGGTACTGAAATCAAATTTTACTTTTGTTAAAATAATGACTAATTTAACACTACATCGTATATTAATACCAACTAACTGTTGATCTCATTCCAACATCTAAGACTGTTAAAAAAATCATTAAATTTCATGTACAGTTTATTAATTTTTCTAATGGAATCCTGATTCTAGATTAATTCTTTTATTTTCGAACATTTCTGGTGTTTTTGTTGTAGAGGACAAGGAAATTTTGAATAAAAAACATACTTTTTCGTCTTCTTGCATCTTTTGAATT
Organism: Trichopria drosophilae; assembly: GCA_030407085.1. NCBI lineage: Eukaryota > Metazoa > Arthropoda > Insecta > Hymenoptera > Diapriidae > Trichopria > Trichopria drosophilae. Next base: position 186,379,172 of record CM059583.1, on the reverse strand, counting down.
AACAAAATTAATCAGTCATAAATTGAATTTACCTTGATGGTGAACCTCATAAAAAAAGTTTTGCAAAAGCCACAAATATTGCCATATGATGTTCCTTGACTTTTTCTTACGCTAAGAAACTTCTGAAATGCATTTTACATGTTTTAGCAGGGCAAGGTCGGCACTGATCAATTTTATGCTAGTTTAAAATTTAGGGCACATCAAAGGACGAATAAATTATCTACCTGGTGATAACTGATAACCATCATGGCGCAGTAAAATTTCTTTCACCTTACAATCTAAGAGTCTTTAAATCCCAAGTGAACTTTGGAAATTGTCCTTCTTTATACGATAAAGAAAATTGACTTGAATATTTTGCATTTTTTAAAATAAATTGATTTTTTTAGTAATGGAAAAATTTACATTTTACGCGGTTACAAACTCTGCCATTGGCAAAAGTGATTTTACTTCCTCTAAATCTCGACGATTACAAATTTATAAAAAAAGTATTTTTGTGTTATTTTAATAAAATATGAAAAAAATATCGTTGTAAATGTCGTAATCAAGACTGTCAAATAAATTAACATCCTATCATACTATTGTGCGCGTATTGCCTTAATACGAATTTATGGTTTTCTTAGATAGATAGTTACGAACTGGGACGTTAACCTTAATAGTTAGGAGCGGAAATTGCATTACATAAGTTATTAACCGATGACACACCAAGTACAACACCACCAGAGAAATTTACATCGTTCGATAACGAGCGATGCCTTTTTTAATTGGCGAATAACCACTTTTGCGATACAATAAACCACGGAGCTGGAAACTGTTCTTAATGAATTAGCCATTAACTTAATTTGATGCGTTTGAAGCACGCAGATGTGTAGATGCATGCCATCATTCGATATCTCAAGTCGACAATTGGAATTTCCCTTTAGAACGGAAAAATCTCCTCAGAAATTCCCGTGTAAATAAAAGAAAAGTATAAGATTTCAGGGGTGCGGATCAAAAAGCCGACAGGTCAAAAAACTAACAGTAAAAAAACCGACAGTCGAAAAACCGAGAATCGAAAAGCCGACAATCAAAAACCGACACTTCAAAAAATGATAGTCCGCTTATCGATGTGTCTATTTTTTTGTGTCGTCTTACTGATTGCTGACTTTTTGACTGTCGGTTTTTTAAACCGGTCGGCTTTTTGATTTGTCGGTTTTTCGACCTGCACCCCATGTATTTACGTTTATTTTAATAACAATAGGTCAATATTCTTTAAATCTGACGTGAAATAATGTGTGTGGGTCGAAAAACCGACAAATCAAAAAGCCGACAAGACAAAAAACCGCCAGTCGAAAAGCCGACACATAAAAATTATATCGGCATATCGACAAGCGGACAGTAATTTTCTGAAGAGTCGGCTTTCCGATTGTCGGTTTTTTTTAATGTTAGTTTGTTGACTTGTCGGTTTTTCGACCCGCACCCAGATTTCAATATTTACCTGAAAAAACGTTTTAGAGTTGGCTATTTCGGTTTTTTCTTTTGTTTTTAGCGATATTAAAGATACTTTCTTTTTATATTTTGCACGTTTTTCATTGAAAATGTTGAATTTTGAAATTCAAAATGGCGGATCCAATATGGCGAATCAAAATTTTTAAATCCACATTGAATTAGAGAAAACTCTGCATTTGGGGGTTTTGGAGGTCGTCGACCACGAATCCGAAGTCAGGACGTTGACATTCACAATGGTGGATCCAAAATGGCGGATAAAAAATTTAAATCTACATCGAATTAAAGGAAATTTTGTATTTGGGGTTTACAAACCGATAGCAAAATGTGTTTTTTTTTTCTTTATTCTAACTTTTATGACAGTCGAAAATGTGTTGAGTTGTAGTGTGTCGATTCATATATTTTTTAGCTCAATCGACTGTTTTAGATTAAAAATTTTCGTTTTTGGGTGCAATGATCTCGTCGGAAGGCACTCGAACGTCTTTTTACAGCCCCACCAACCGGCAAACGTAATTTTACTTTGTCGCATACGGCAAAAGGTCGTAACACCCAACCGAAATTTTACGTCGTTTCGTAACAACCCCCTAAGGTCTGTCGGGGTTAATAACCGGCGGGTAGCATTTTGACTGCTTCATCGGGTCCAGTACATTTCCAGTACTCGTCGTAGACCTTCCTGCCACGTCTCGTCCCTGCAAGGTTGCCATAGACCCTAATAATACAGACTTGCGATCTTAATAATTCAGGTCAAAGCTGTAGTACTGTCGTGGAATAACGCAAGTACTGGGCGTTTCCCCTCCGCGCTCCATTTTTGCGACGCCAGACTTTGGAATAAGAATTACGAGCTTGCGTAACGATGAATTACCGAAAATGCAACGAATGGTACTTTTTCATTTCAGTAATGACGGGTGTTACGTTGAAAACTTGAGGGTTTAAGTCCGTCCCCGTTACGACGGATGCTATCAAATTTATGGGGTGAATGAAGTTTGGGAATGATCTTTGCACAAAGGGGATTGTAATGTTTAGAAATTGTATGAGTTTTTGATATTTGGTAATTCCTGAGGAGAGATTCATAGATTTATACTGTGGGAAACATGGTGAGTCATGTAAGTGTAATAATTTTGTAAAAATGTTAGAGAGAGAGAGAGAGAGAGAGAGAGAGATACGGTATAGGAATTTTACCATTTAATAATAATAATAATAATAATAATAATGCAGACTGACCTTAAATAATTTCGTATGATAATTCTTCTTACACTTGCAAGCAAAAACAATTACTCATAAAATTTAAAAAGATAATAATAAAGAAGAGTGTCGATGTGATGTAGTTAATGCTTCCGCCGCTAGACGGAGTTTATGTCTGTCGAAGAGCTGCCACAGCTGTTTTCCGCACACGATATGGAAATGGACTATCGTTTGATACATAAGGAACATTCATGTAGTTTTTGTATACAAAATAATAATGACTACGGTAAAATATTTTGTTTCATTACGTTTTTGAAGTTTTTGTTCCAGTTACTAAAGGACTAAAATATAATCTACATGTTATAATAAATTTTGGTTTGTAATTAGACTAAATTTTTATTTGGTTTTTTAATTCAATATTTATATACTTGTATGATAATATAGGATGAATACAAACATTAACAAATATGTTAAAAAATATACAGAAATTTGTATGCAAATTTTGCTACATTTAAACAAAACGAATGAAAATACATTGTTTTTATTTTATTTTTTAATCTTCGTCGAAATCGCGAAATATTGAAGGATTTGTAATGAAAGAGCAACCCGAAAAATTAGCGAAATTCATATATTTTCTGGACCTCGAATCTGGAGTGGAAGAATTTGGGAAATGTTTTTTTTTCCGTGGAAAATTGGCATTATTTATATTTTTGGAAATATGACGTTTTTATCCCCGAAAATAGACATTTTACAAAATTTTGGTTATTTCCGAAAATAAACACTTTACGTAAAATTCACAAGACATTTTTTATTAAGAAATTATTTTTAAAAAAAACTAAGAATTTTTTTCTGGACCAAATTTTTTACAAAAATTTGTGAATTGTTTAAAGAATTTAGAGAAATTTTCTTTGATCTAAACAATTCAAATTTTCTAATCAAATTTTGAATCAAAAAGTTTAAATTAATTTGGTCCAGAAAAATTCTTAGTTTTTTTTTAAATTTCTTAATAAAAAATGTCTTGTGAATTTTGCGTAAAGTGTATATTTACGGAGATAAAAAAAATGTTGTAAAATGTCTATTTTTGGAGATAAAAACATCATATTTCCAAAAAATACAAAATAATGCTAAAAAAATAAGAATTTTGTTTCTAGACAGAATTAATTCAAATTTTTTAATTTCAAACTTTTTAGAATGATTTAAAAGTTTTAATTGTGTTAATTCAAAGAAAATTTCTCTAAATTCTTTCGACAACTCTTAACAAAAAATTCATACATTTTTTGTAAATTGAGAAAATTAATTTCAAAATCATGTTTTTTCTCGAAAACTATCAATTTTAGAAAAAATTGCAAAGAATAAAAAATGCTTAGAATTCATCAGAAAAGACACCTATATTGAAAGTCTATTTTTTTAATGTCGGGTTTTGCACCCAAAAAATGTACATATCGACAAGCGGACAGTTATTTTTTTAATTGTTGGTTTATCGATTGTCAGTTTTTTTTTTACTGTTGGTTTTTCGACCCACACAATTATATGGTTAGATAACCCATTTTTTCTATAGTTCTAACAACTATTTTTTCTGGTATAGGAATGTGTAGCTCTCCGGATATAAATTAGTCAAAAACTATTAATAGAACATGATGTTTCAAAACTGTTTTTACGTACTAATATTAATACTAAAAATATATAATTAACTTGTAATAAACACAAACTAATGTCGAAAATAATAATCAATAACATATTATTTTCATTACCTTCCAAGTTTGTACAGTCTTTTTTAAAAATATCATTAATATTTATAGATTTCCTTATTTTCACAATTATTGCCGCTTCGTCGCTTTTTCGATATTTTCCTTCAAATACTAACAGTAATGTACGATACGTCAACATATAGTGCGTTAACTTAGACGCTGATTGAAGAATCAATAAGGCGTAAGGAGTGGCACGTGAAGTAGCATTGAGCGTGAAATACAAGCTATCAAAGAGAAAAAACCCATCGATAGTTGACTATTTCGTTAACCGTTTGAGATATTCAGTTATTGGAAAGCTTTATTTATCGTTTTGTTTCTTTATAAGATACGACACGTGTCAAAGACAAATCAACGTATGCAAAACCATTATATAGCTCTTTTTTTGGTTGTACTTTTTAAATGTGTTGTATCATTTTTAAATGAATTTGTAATAATATTTCTGGATGATATAATGTGCGCTTAAAACCTTCAAATTGAGCATGTATCTAAATCTTGAGTGTCAAAAGGAGAATTTTATTGCAAAAAATATATTTTTTCACAAATTTGTTTACAAAATATTATATTTATTACAAAAATATACACTTTACGTAAAATTCATAAGACATTTTTTATTAATAAATTATTAAAGAAAACTAAGAATTTTTTTTCTGGACCAAAATTATTCAAATTTTTTAATTTCAAAATTTTTAGGATGATTTGAAAATTTGAATTGTTTTAGTTCAAAGAAGAAAATTTCTCTAAATTCTTTAGACAATTCTGAACAAAAAATTTACAAAAAATGTCTAAAAAACTATCAACTTTTAGACAAAATTGAAAAAAATGCTTAAAATTCATAATAGAATATGCTAACATTTTTTTAGTAGTTTTTGCAAATAATTTAAAATTTGTTGTAAAAATACATAACAAATTTCTGAAAATAAATTTGAAAAAATACTACAAGATTTTCCACTGAATTCTCAGAAATTTTCATTTCTAGCATTTAAAAAAAAACTCATAGTTTTCGAGTTAGAACGTCTGGAAATTTGCAAAGAAATTTTCATTGATGACGCCATTTTGGGTGCATAAAAGGATTAGCAACAAAAATTACGAAATTAATTTCATATTAAATCAAAGTCCGGATGAAAATTCGAGAATACTGTGATTTTTCTGATTTTTGTTGAGAAGGAAGTAAATAAACAATATGCGGATTTTTAAAATATTTATTGTCTTTTAAAGTCTAGACAATTTTATTTACGAACGAAACATACGGAGTTGAATGTCAGTTTATAACAAAAATGGATGCCATATCGCAACGACTTCATGTCATTCGAAATGAAAAAAAGTCAAAATTGTTTAGATTTTATATGATATTTAACGGAGTTTGAATATTCATAACAAAAATTTAAGAATGTGTGAATTTTTGATACCATTTTTTCATATTTGCTCTCTTAAAAGGAGAAAAAACCCTCGAATTTAATTCTTAAATGAAATGCGAAAAAGACCTTAATTATTTCAAAATGAACACGAAAAATTTAATAATATATGTTTTACGTGTCTTCTGTCTAACGTATTTTTTTATTTGTCCAACTAATAATAAGAAGTAAACGTAAAAAAAATGTGCATAAAAAAAATACTTTGTAAAAGAAATGGTAACAATATTTACTGTATAGTATCATTGTCGACTTTCTGAAATCAGCAAATTTTTCAATTTATCAGTTTCAAATTAGTCGACCGTTATAACCTAAAAACTTATCAATCTCATCAGCCACGATCTAATTCCAAGTGAAGAAGGAAATTAAAAAAATGCACTTTCCTATAAGGAACAATGGACCGAAACCGACCTGCCGATGAACTTTCTTTCTTCCGATCTATGGGAGTCGAAGCGCGGACCCCGATGTCCTATCAGCGGAGCGAAACGTCAAGCGGTAAAACGCTTTCCCTCTCAATTGTCTTCTCTCTCTTTTATTGTCTTCACCCATCTGGCCCCCTTTGTCTTTTCCTTAGCTACCTTTCCCATTTTTTTTTTACATTCGAACCTTGGATCAAAACGTGTATTCGATTGGGTCGCTTGGGTGCAGAAAAGCCGTTGAGGCGTTGAGTAGTTTTATTTAAATGTGGGTGTATGTATTACATAGGAACGGGATGGTATAGAAAGGATGGCTGAAAGTGGCACTCGAACTCGCCAATTCGACGAAACCATCCACTAAGTGGATGGATACCAGGCTTGACGGGTGTGAAGCTGTACCTAGTTGCATATACACGTAGATGCCTTTCCGTCAATGGAAACGAAGACCTGACTATACCCATCTCTCTTGCACATCATCTTACTCAATACTTTGTTGCTGATACACTCAATCTCACTCCTAACTATTTTTATATAGCGGTTGTCAGTTTTTATTTGATTTTGATACATCTGGTTCGATCCCATCATTTATGTACTTTACGCCACTTTCAGTGTCACATTTTCCAAAGGTTTGTAGAATAAAAACCAAAATGTGAAAAGGGTTTGAATTTTACAAGGAAAAATTTACGAACATTTTCGAAAATATCAGAAAATTGGGGTTTAAAGGCTTGAAATGTTCAATTACATGAACGGTACAGCAAATTGGAAGTAATGTTACAGTAAAAAAATGACCATTTTCTGATACGTTTTCGACTTTAATCTCCAAATTTACTCAGAATAAAATGTCGCTCTTATAGAGCAATTACATGACATGTTTATTTTACTCCTAATAGAAAACATAAATCTAATTAATCCTTTTCATCCCAAACGGCCATAATTTTGTCATGTTTTTCAACTGAATATTTGTCTGTGTTACGATAAGCAAAAAAATGTCAAAACCATATATTCTGACGTATTTTTGTGTCCATACTTTTCAAATCTGCTATTAGTTTTGTTCTATAAATTTGATTTTTTCAAAATGGCGGCTAAATTACAAAAAGAACGTGATTTTTTAAATTTTGTTATTTGTTTAACGTACTGGCTGATAATATTCCCGTTGTCGGATCGGCAAAGGTGTCTGGATCCTGTAGAATAATCACTATAACTAAAATTCAAACGACGCAGAATGTAAAAATTCAAAATGGCCTATCCAATATGGCGGTTTTTACAGGCAGTTTTCATTTTTTTCATTATTTTGTATGTTTTTAGTCGCTGACGCTTACTATTTGAATAGTTTTGTTATATTTATCTTAGTCTGATATCGAATATGCTAGAAAATAGCAATACAAGATTCTGGAATTCAAAATGGCTGAAAATATTATATTTTTATTATAATATAGATTTATTATCTATATCTCGGTTTGAGATCGATTTTGCAAGCAAATAACAATACAAGATGATATGTAATTAAAAATAGTGGAAAATATTTTATATTCGCGTCAAAAATGAATTTGCTTATAGACGTATTTCGGAAATCAAACATTCAAAATGGAGTTACAAATAAAATTTGTTTTTCTGAATGTAGTATACGAAACGTTCTCTCTCTATTTTTGATTTACTTCGAAAGTACTAATATAAAATTTTCTTTCATAATTGATATCAAACTGAGATAAATATAAGAAATCTATTGAAAAAGTAAATGTCGTGGTCTAAAAACATAAAATAAAATGAAAACAAAAGTGTAAAAAAATGCGTGTAAAAGCCGCCATATTGGATCGTCCATTTTGAATTTTGACATCCAGCGTCGCTTAAATTTTAGTTGTGGTTATTATTTTGCAAGATCCAGACGCTTGCACCAATCCAACAACGGGAACATTATTAGCCAGTACGATAAACAAATAAAGAAATTTTAAAAATCACGTTGTTTTATAAATTATTTTTAAATATTAATTTATTATCGACATTTTGAAAAAATCAAACGTCATGGAACAAAACTGATAGCAGATTTCAAAATTACGGACAAAAGTACGTCAGAAAATATGGTTTTGAACATTTTTTGTTTATCATTACACAGGTAAATATTCTCTTGAAAATCACAAAATAATTGTGGCCGTTTGGCATGAAAAGAGTTAAGATATTTTTCATGATTTTTGTTGTTTAGCAATAAATAATTCTTTGCATTCGTAATAATAGAGAAAATGTGAATTTTGTATTCTACTCTAATAAAAATCTGCAAAGTGCTAAGTAATGTTAGGTAAAATACACTACACTCTAAATTTCTTAAAGTGAAAATTGAGCCGTTTTCTGATAAAAGTGACTTCTTCACTATTTCTAAAGTGGAAATTTCACATTATTAGATTGACATATTTTCATCCACTATTAATAAAGCAAAATTTCCACTTTAAAAATAGTGAAAAAGTCACTTTTATCAGAAAGTGGCTGAACTTTCACTTTAAGCAATTTAGAGTGTAGTACAACATTCATATCTGTCAGGTATAACAAATAAGGTAAGCAGTGTCGAAACGTTCTTTCAAGTTGTCTTATATACAAAATCGAAGTACATTTCCCTAACGAGAGCGAAATAGAGCCAGAATAATCGCGAGCGCCTCCTAGCGGCGGCTAAACTACTTGCGTCTCCGTTCACAATTTTTAATTCACACTTAATGTAGTTGCATCTACTAACGGTATACTAAAGTTATATTTTTTTGGTAAAAATTACTACATTTTACTGTCGAAATAGTAAAAATTCCATGAATTCTAGTAATTTTTCTGATTCCGCATGTCTGCCCCAAAATTACCATTTAAAATGATAAAATTTCAACTTTTCATTTAACCTTTTCACAGGCGGATACCTGTGTCCCACTTAGTTGCTATTGATTTTTTAAAGTTTTTTTTTATTTCTGGCTTTCCTAAGACTCCAACAACTGTTAAAAAAAAATATTGCAAAATTATTTAAAATAATTATTGTTAATAACGAATTAGTACCAAAAAAGGCATAATTTGCAAAAGAAATTCATGCCAGGAAGAACTAATAGCTATTATTATTTGAAATTTGGTATGCCAGAGTTTTTGACGTCGCTGATTACGAATCCGGTGTCACATTTTCAAAATTAAAAATGGCGGATCTAATATGGCCGACAAAAGTTTTGAAAAATTATGATTTTGTGTAATATTTGGTATATATAGGTTTTGGAAGTCGCTGATTATGAATCGGGTGTCAGATTTTCAAAATTCAAAAACGCGGCATGATTTTGTCTAATATTTGGTATATAGGGGTTTTCGAGGTCGCTGATTATGAATCCGGTGTCAGATTTTCAAAATTCAAAATCAACGGATTCGTAATAAGCGACCTCAAAAACTCAAGTATACGAAATTTCAGAAAAATGCCTTGGCTGGAAAAATTCGTGACTGAAAGGATTAAGAAAAAGTAGTACGGACAAGAAGAATTGGATTTTTTTTTAAATTTTTGTTATTATAAAGTCACATCTCATTCGTTCATTTTTGTAGTAAAGTCGATTTTAAAAAGTCTTTCTGTCTCTTTGTATTGTATTGCACGACATGTGTAGTTTGGGCTACTGTTGCCTGGCTACATGATGGCGTAAACGTTGCACATGCGGGCAGCTGGTGACGGTTGAAAGGCCATGGCACTTGAACAAAAACCCCCTCGAGGTACTAAAAAAACGAAGTAAACAAATGCCCTATAAATACGCACATAGGGCATATTTTACGAGCGTAGGTGAAGTGACGCTTCGGTAATCGTCAAAGTTTTGCTTTATGGATAGACGATAATGTGGCGAATATGGAAAAGCGCATCCTTATTGGTTCTTCGATCGTTGCCGACGACAGCTGCTCGCACGTGCATCAATGCATCATACACGTAATGCAAGCTCGTGCACATAACGATGAAAATGTGGGAAATTTATTTTTATTTACTGTCTGCATTTGTCACAAAACTTTGATGCTGGCTGGAAATCAAAGTCGGATTTATCCTGGGTAATTGAGAGATTGCTGCAAAAAACACACACTACGGGCCAAAAGATTGAATTTTCGAAATTGTCATATAATGTTTCATCTCTGATAATTTTGTTCTCTCGACGAAGAAAAATTTTACCATTCCAAATGGTAATTTTGGGACAGATTTGCAGAATCAGAAAAATTTTCATTTTGTCTGATAAAAATTACTATAAAATAGGGGAATTTGTACTATTCAGACAGTAAATGGTAGGGGAGGCGTGGGGTGTACCGCTCACCTAAGGAAAGTATCGCTTTTAATAAATGCATAAATAATTTCAGATTTGTTTAACGATTGAAATAGATTCTATAAAGCCCCGACAGTAATATACAAGAAGATCTGAATTTTTACTAACGCTAAACGTATTGAATTATAGAATTTAATAAATATCAAAGATCCAACAGGATCTCCTGTCAATGTGGGTAATACCGCTCACTAAATTTAAGTTGTTAAACTTATTCTTATTCACTTAGAAACAATGTAATGAAAATGTAATGAAGATGTAATGAAGAAATATCAGTACAGGCAATGAAAATGGTAAAGAAGAATGGATTCAAATTAATGATTCATAAATAATGAATGTACCTAACCTATGAAATTCAATGATATTATAAATCAATTTGTTGTTAACTCACTTGTGTACATTCAATGTATATGATTAATTACAAGAAGTTCCATTTCAAATATCCATTATTTTAGTACTTTCTGTACATTTATTTGATCAACAATATGTGAAATATGCCATAAACTCTGTGAGCGGTGTTACCCACTAACGCGCCGCGTTGAAAAGTAATGAATAATTAAAAGTCAATGTTGTTTTTAGTAGTTTACCAAATACCATTTGGTAATTAACAGTACAACAAGTCTGTTTGTTCATATTTTTTCCCATTGGGTACTAGTAAAAAGATGGAAAACCGTATATTGTAAAGACCAATTCTTATCGTATTTATGTCAACTACGTTACAAAACTTTCCAATTTTTTTTTAATCAACTTTTAGCAATAAACTATGTAAATTTTTTGTTGAAATTAGATTTTGACATAAAGTTCTTTAGTAAAAAAATATAAAAAATAATTTTAACTTAACGGAAGGTTGAGAAATATGAGTGAGCGGAATTACCCACTGAGCGGTACAACCCCCGCCTCCCCTAATTTTTACCAGAAAAAATGCCAATTTTCTTCATTCTATGTCTGTTCCAAAATTACCATCTGAAATAGTAAAATTTAAAGTTTCAATTGGTGTATTTAGTTTTAGACATTATTTTCTCTTAGTTGTTACATTTTCAAAAATTTTTATTTTTAGAAATTTTGAAAAAAGTCGGTTAAAAAATCTGAAAAAAATGTGAGAATATTCTTTGACTAATTTTAAGATAGTTTTGTTCTAAAGAAATTTTTCTCTATAGTTTTCGAAAAAATAAATTATTCTTGAAATCTAGAAAAGCTTTTTTTCCAAAAAAATTGTAAACTTTAGAACAAAAATCTACTTAGCACAAAAATATCTTAGAATTAGTCAAAGATTATTCTCAATTTTTGTCAGATTTTTTACATGATTTTTTTCAACATTTTAAAATTTTAAATTTTTGAAAAAAATTAGATCAATACATTCTGAAAAAAATTAACAATATTCTTTGACACATTCCAAGAAATTTTTTAATTTTTTTATAATTTGCAGTTTTCATTAAAAAGAAAATTTGTACGACGATCGCCATTTTATGATCATGATCTTAGTTTTTTAATATTTAAAAAATATATCTGAATACCAAAACTATTTTTTTCACCTTTACCAAGTAAGTATTTTGTGCCGCAAATACTCTTTCAACAAAAAAAAAAGTTTTGTAAATAAGTACATTCGATTTTTTTTTTGACATTTAAATCGCTATATTTAATTTTGTAATTAGGTTGTTCAATTTTAACGCCATTGAAAAAAGCGTCCAAGAAAATAAAAAAAAAAGTACAAAAATCAAAAGAATCCATTTTCTCTTGGCTCAAATTTGTCAATTTTCCATAATTTGATTAGCTTATTGCCCAAAATGACGTCCTTTATTAAGGTAACTCTTTTGCGCAACGCTATCTAGTAATGACTTCTCATGTTGAATTCTAAGTATTTTTTGCTGTTTGCAACTTTTTTTAAAATCGATAGTTTTCGAGAAAAAATTGTAGACATAAATTTGAAATTAACGCCATTGAAAAAACCTAGCAACTTTTGGACAAAATTGCAAACAATAAAGAAATGCTTAAAATTCATAGTAGAATACATTTTTTTAGTAGTGTTTGTAAATAATATAAAATTTGTTACAAAAATACATAACAAATTTCTCGAAATATCATAAAAAAATCTAAAATAATTCAACTAGAACTTTCCCACTGAATTCTTACAACTTTTCATTTTTAGCATTTTCAAAAACTCATAGTTTTCGAGTTCCAAAGAAATTTTCATTGACGACGCCATTTTGAGGTTGTTTCAATGACGTGGGGTATAAAACTAAAATTTGTTCTTAAAATTTAAATATTTTCACTATATTTGTCTACAATTTCAATAAAATTCCAAAATTGTGAAGAATAAATATTTCTAATTTTTGTTTGGTAATTTTTTTCAGCTTTTGATATGATTTTGAGACGAAATACTTGATTGAAATTGAAGTAAAATGTGTCCATTGAGTGTTAATGGGTGCATAAAACAATTAGCAACAAAAATTACGAAATTAATGTAATATTAAAGGAAAGTCCTGACGAAAATTCGAGAACTCTATGAGTTTCCTGATTTTTGTTTATATAAGGAAATAAATAAACAATATGCGTTTTTTACAACTATTTATTGCCTCTTAAAGTCTAGACAATTTTTTTTAAGGACAAAACATACGGTGTTGACAGATAAGTTAAAGAAAATGGATGCCATATCACAACGACTTCATGTCATCCGAAATGAAAAAAAAGACAAAATTGTTTAGGAAAAAAAAAGTTTTATAAAAAAGAACACTCGATTTTTTGAGTTTTTTTGGACATTTGAATCGCTATATTTAATTTTGTAATTAAGGAAGCTTAATTTTAACGCCATTGAAAAAAGTGTCTACGAAAATAAAAAGAAAAGTACAAAAATCAAAAGAATCAATTTTCTCGAATTTGTCATTTTCCATAATTTGATTAGCTTAATGCCCAAAATGACGTCCTTTAAGTAAGGTTAACTCTTTTGGGCAAGACTATCTATTAATGACGAATGATCGATACGCCCTGTAGCGCCCTTGGCAGGATATTAAAGATTTCACGGGATGTATTGGAGATGCCTTACGTACGAAAGAAGCTTCGGTAGCTCTGAAACTGTCTGAAATCGAGTCCTGTTACCAACCGGTTTCTGACGAGTCCTCCGCAGGACGTCGTCGCGTCGGTCGTTGGACATGTATATATAAATGCTCATACACACATGTATACATGTTTATATACGTAGATTGGGATACATATATGTGTACTCGTATGCATAAACTCGAACGCCATTGTGCCTCCACCTTCACCGGTCTGTGCACGTGCATCCTTAGACTCGTTGCCATCGACCTACGCTTGTCTACGTTCGCCATTTTGGTTTTGTAATTTTCCTCTATTTTGAATTTTGTTGTCGCATTTGTTACGTGTTGTAAATTTGTAAGGGAAAGGTCGGTACAAGTCAGAGAACAATGAGACATCATTCCTTCATAAAAAGGAGAAAGTGGAACCGGATGGTTCCTTAAATATTTGTGAATCATTACGAGCCAAACAACTCTTAAAGTGGTTTTTTAAAATTTTGATAAATATCGTCAGAAATAGCTCTTAAACTCCCTGCATACGAGTTTTTTTTAAGAAGTAGCTTTGGCAATAACCGTAAAATATTATGAAATTGTTTTTTTGTATGTTGATATCTAAGAGTTATTTTTTGACATCAGAATTCCAAAATACAAAATGATCGATCCGATTTGCAGGATGCATTGGATAAAAATATTGGATTTTTAGGAATTAACCCATTAACGCCGAAGACGACACAAATTTCACCAAGATTTTCGGAATATTTCTTGACATTAAAATACAATTAAAAAAATTTTGGACAAATCATTTTCGACGTAAAATTGATCGATCTTTCTGAATCTGCCATTAAAAAATCAATCGAGTCCATTCCGAAAAAGTTATGCTTGGTTTTTCACAAAAAGAAATCAGATTTTTTAAAGGACAAATATTTTTTAATCGTCATTTTTACATTGGAAACGGTTAGGGAGATCACAGATGGGTGAAAATATCGTGTCCTAGAACCTGCCACTTTGAAATGTGTATGATAAAATTTTGAAAATAAAGTTTGAAACTGTCAAAATGGCGACTCAAACACGAAAAGATAGGCGAAAAGCTCCTGAATTTTTTATTCGAAAATGATAGGCTTTCGGAAAAAATGTCGCTGAACAAAAAGTTCTTAGAATTGATCAAAGAATAGGCTTAAATTTTTTCAGAATTTTTAAAGCACTTTTCTTCATTTTCAAAATCGCAGAATTTTGAAAAAATATAAAAATTCGTAGAAAAATTGTGACAAAATTTGAACGTATTCTTTGATAAATTCTAAGAACTTTTTATTTCGTCACATTTTTTTTCAAAAGTCTATCGTTTCCAAATAAAAAATTTTTGAACTTTTCAAAACACAGGGAAACAGGAATTTTTTTATTTGAAAATGATAGAATTTCGCAAAAAATGTGACGGAACAAAAAGTTCTTAGAATCGATCAAAGGAAACCTCGAAATTTTTTCACAATTTTTCTACGACTTTTTCATATTTTTTCAAAATTTTGCGATTTTGAAAATGAAGAAAAGTGTTTTAAAAATTCTGAAAAAATTTGAGCGTATTCTTTGATAAATTATAAGAACTTTTTATTCAGCGACATGTTTTGCGAAACCGTATCATTTTTTAATAAAAAGTTCAGGAGCTTTTCGCCGTTCTTTTCATGTTTGATCCGCCATTTTGACAGTTTCCAACTTTATTTTCAAAATGATATGACGCACATTTTAAATTTAAAGGATTTAGGACACGATATTTCCACCAATCAGTGATCTCCCTAACCGTTTCCAATGTGAAAATGCCGATTAAAAAATATTTGTCAGTGAAAAAATCTGATTTTTTTGTGAAAAACCCAGTATAACTTTTTCGGAACGGGCTCGATTGATTTTTTAACGGCAGATTGGAAAGATCGATCAATTTTACGTCGAAAATGTTTTAATTGAATTTTAATGTCAAGGAATATTCCGAAAATCTTGGTGAAATTGTGTCTTCTTGGGCGTTAATGGGTTAATTTAAAACTTGGATATTAATTTTCTATCAAACTGCATGTTAAGTTTTTGGACATTTGATCCTTAAAGGGTCAAGAGGTCATCAAATTTTTAAAGAGCCCTCGAACAGGTCTCTCTCTGCTGTTTGTAAGGTAATTGGCAAAGTCTCCTACGAGTCCTACAATTCCGATTGTTCAGCAGTCTATTCCGAGAATGCGATCGATATTACAGCTTCGGATATATTCGATTGCACGTAGCCAAATTGATAAATTATTTCCTCGTCGCTTTTGCCACAATAGGAATTTCCACGTAAATTCCTGATTAATGTATGAATTTGTCGCGTTCTTGGTAATTTCCATTCTTTTCCATCTGATTTCTGATGTCTCAAATTGGAAATTAATTCTTCTTATCAAAAATATTTTTACTTTGTACGCGTGCATCCGGTAATGTTTTGTAGCGCTTGGGTGAGTGGGTGGCACTTCTTGGATGGGATCGATGAGTGCACCATTTTGTAGGTTAGGTTAGACCGTACCGAAGGTTGGGTCAACACGTGGATCCATTTTTCCATCCTATCTTCGATTCCTGCTCATTATTCTTGCGGCCATCCTCTCGAGGCACTTTTCGTCACGGAGGTCTTCCTCTGAGACTCTCGGTCTCTGTCATTTGGCCGCCACCCTCTTACATCCGGTCGTCGTCCCATTATAGTATCTGCCTCGGTTGTCGCTTCTTTACCTCGGATGCACTCAGTATTCGACCCTACGACAACGCCATTCCAAAGCATTTCCTCAGAGACGACCTTCCCTCAGAGCTGCCTTTTTTTTTCTTTTTTGAATCGCCGGTTTAGCACGGTATGGCCAGCCGGAAAATTGTCGCGAAAGCGCGCCAAAGAAAAGGAACGATCCGACCAGGAGAATCTGGACAAACCCGATGGTCAATTTTAGACTTTGCTCACTGGTATAGAGGGAATATAGACGGATTTGTCGGAGGAAATCGAATTCCGGTTTTGTTTCAGACAATTGGGTACAAATTTGAACGAAATTATTGTTGATGTTATTGCACAGTTGGTGCCAATTGGATTGTCGATGTTAAACTAATGATGTTAGTGAATTTTGACAAAATTTAAATGTCCACGTGACAATTGAGGTTTTTCGTAAAAAAACACGATTTTTTTCAATAAACTTTTTTCGATTTGGAATCGCTCTAAAATCTTTGTAGATCGTGTACTTTTGGTCTAAGCTTAAAGTATCGATGATTTATGTAATTAATGTTAGTCCACAAAATTGAAAATGGCGGCTAAAACGCCAAATTGTTTACTTAAACATTCAAGAATTTTTTTCTCGAAAACTATGGACTTTTGGAAAAAAAAGTTATAATAACGAAAAATGTTTAATATCGATTAAAGAACGAGATAGAATTTTTTCAGAATTTTTTGAGACGTTTATTTATTTTTCTTCAAAAACCCAAAAGCTAAAAAATAATAAATGTCTAAAAAAATTCTATTACATTCTTTAATCGATATTAAACATTTTTCGTTCTTATAAATTTGGCGTTTTGGCCGCCATTTTCAATTTTGTGTGGACCAAAATTAAATATATAAATCATCGATACTGTAAGTTTAAACCAAAACTACACGATCTACAAAGATTTTAGAGTGATTACAAACTGAAAACTGGAAGAAAATCGAAGTAGAAAAAAAGTTTATTAAAAAAATCGTGTTTTTTACAAAAAAACTACATTTTCATGTGGACATTTAAATTTTCTCGAAATTTCTGACACCATCGGAAAGAGCAACCTTTTTTCGGTAAAATTCACTATGTCACGATTATTTTCCCCGTCAAATGAATTGGAGATAGCGACGTGGGGGCTTAAAAAGTGTCCTTCCCGGCGTTCATGGCTTAAAGCTTATAGTCGAGAAAAAAGAAAGAATGTAATAATGATAAATACTGATGATGAATCATGAAAACATAAATCATACGGCCAGATACAAATAGACGTAAAACAAAAATATAAAATACAACATTTTGTTGGATTTCAATGATGCGTACTTTAAGTAACCTTGGTGAGATTCTGGAGGACGCAAAATGGCCAGTAAATGGAGGATCCAATATTTTTTAAAAATTGATTGAAAAACTTCAAGTAAGTATGAAGCGAATTTTGGAGAAATCGTCCGCCATAATGGATCCGCCATTTTGAATTTAGTAAAACTATCATAATATTTGTATTCTACAACCCCCTAAATCTTCCAGCAATAAGTGTCCTGTAATTCTATCGAGCTTTGACAATTTTTAATAATAATTAATATATTTTGTGTCGGCCATCTTGTAATTTTTTAAACACAAAACAGAAGTCCCTATGTTAAAATTTAGACTCATTTTATTGTGGTAACGCAATATTTATACCAAAGAGACACATTCTATTGTGATAAATGAACAAAAATTAAATAACCATAATTTGTTATAAAAATGGAGGGTGATTCATGTTTTTAAAGGCTGCAGTAATTTACCAGACACCATTAGAATGTTTCATACGAAAATTTAGCATTTTTCTTTGGTTATTTAAATATACCATTGAATTTGACCCTGAAGATGACCTTGAAGGTTATCCCAAGCTCAAGGTTATTTTTTTAAACAGGAACCCATATTTTTTTGTGGATTCGAAAAAAACATAAAATTTTACATCCGTATGTTATGGACCCGACCGTGGTCAAGGTCATGTCAAGGTGGAAATTGCAATAGTAGGAATACAGAAATATATCTCGGTTGCATTCCATTTTTGGGGATTGATTCTTTAATAATTTTGAAACAGGAAAAGAAACTGTACTCTTTTTGAATCCCTGATTAAAAAATCGTCAAATATATTAAAAAGTGACTATGTATATTTAATAAAGTGAAATTTAACATTTTAAGACAAAAATTAAGATTAATGTCGATTTAATTCGGAAATATTTAAGAAAAACATGTGTTTTTAGAAATTTACACATTTTTTCACCATTAAGGTAAACTGAATGGAGTTCAATAAAAAAAATTTCCACTTAAACTGCAACTTATTTTTTTACGTTTGTCTATAGTTTTGAATGAATCGCTATTAATTATCCATTTGTAAAAAATTGTCGGAAAAAAAGATGTTTCTCCGTACTTTTTCAGATAACATCCGCCATATTGTTTTTCTGCGGCAATGAAACACAACATACCCAAAATAATAAAAGTAAGTTGGTTTCATTATGATATTTTCATTTTTCGATTTGTTAAAGAGCTTGAAAATGAGCTAAAAATCTTATCTTCGAAGTTAATGGGTTAATTAAAAAATTCGTAAATTCTTTAAAAATCATCGTAAATTAAATTTTTAAAATTTCCAAAACAAATTCTTAAAAATGATAAAAATAGCAATTTTTGGGACATATGATGTAGAATTAAACAAAATTGATGATTGTGAAATATGGTTCACTTTATTTTCGTTAAATAATTAAATTCACAACATGATTTGAAATGGACTCGCCCGGGAAAAAATGGATTATATATAATTATATACAATTTTTGATACAATTAGATCCAATTATATATAATTATATATGTTTATATACGATTATATATAATTATATACGGCCAAAATCCATATATAATTATATATAATAATATATAATTGGATCTAATTGTATCAAAAATTGTATATAATTATATATAATCGTATATAAACATATATAATTATATATTATTATATATAATTGCATCTAAATTTATATATAATTATATATAATCCATTTTTTCCCGGGCGGTCAGTAATATTTCCAAAAAAGTTCAGTAACTTTCATAACAAACATCTGATGAATTAAAAAAAAAACACATCACGTGACTGGGATCTGACATGACACCATATATTCGAAGGCTGTCAAAATTGGCAAACTGTTGAACGCAGTTGGTGGAACGCTCCTGTATGGAAACAAAAAGCATCGTCAGAGTCGTAGGCGCGGCTTGGAATCGAAGTAGGATCGTCGATTCACGCAGGATCAGCCGAAGAAAGATACGTCACCGCTAAAAAATGGCTCGGAAGCCGACACGCCGAAGTGCGCTCAGGAGTCATTGACCCCACAAATGCACGTCTACGTCCGGCGACTATACACGCAGCCGCTATTTCGCGGTGCTCCTTGCCAATGTCTGAAGAGCAGCCAAAATTCCCCCACTCCTCGTTGTCTCTCAGACAACCGTAGACACGAAGCCACAGACACACACACACACACAGACACATTATGTGTCCTTCCTGCGAGACCGATCGGCACTATTACCGTAGGTTCAGATATTACCGTTGGCGTTAACTGTAACACCCATCGTTAACTTTCCTTTTTTTCGCAACACTTTCTCGTGGAAATAAATTTGATGGAAAAATGGACTTTCAGCTTCCATATCGCGCAATTCATCAATCCAGAATATTGCTTCTTTTTCGATAGCATCTTGTTTACCTAAGATTGAACTCGAATTTAGGTGCAGAAATTTTTGAAAAATTTTGATATTTTTATACTACCGGAGTACAATAGTCCTTCCCTTAGTCTAATTTGTCCAATCAGGCAAGATGGCGGACTTCTTCCCTAGTAACAAATTTCAAACGAAATGGTTGGAATTTGGAAAATTTGTGAATTTCAAAATGTCGGGGAAGGCCCGAGTAAAAAAAAATTATCTCTGAAAGATCTTTACGAGATCACGCGGGTTTAATCTCGTAAAGATCTCGCTACTGGGACGGAGCGAGATTGTTGCGAGATGAACAAAAAGGTTAAAATAGTATGTTAAAATTATCGATTACAAATAAAATATTTAAATTAAAAAAAAAAAAAAATTATCACTATCGGGATTTGATCCCGGGCCTTTCGTTTTTGAAGCTGGAACTCTAACCACTCGGCTAGACATTCATTTTAGGAAGGATAACAAATGACAGGTATTTGAGTGAATCGATCATTGAAATTCGGCATTGATATGTGTTATTTGTTACAAGTCAGTAAATGACTGGCAAGCAGAGTGGTAAGAGTTGCTGCTTCAAGACCGAAAGGTCCCGGGATCGAATCCCGACAGTGATAAATTTTTTTTTTTTTTATTAAAATATTTTATTTTTAATCGATAATTTTAACATACCATTTTAAGCTTTTGTTCATCTCGCAACAATCTCGCTCCGTCCCAGTAGCGAGATCTTTACGAGATTAAACCCGCGAGATCTCGGAAAGATCTTTCAGAGACAAATTTTTTTGACTCGGGGGGGGGGGGGGGGGTTCAACTTCACAAATTACAAATTTTAAAGGCTTGTAGCTCGGCCATTATACATCGGATCAGAAAGTTTCTTAAGGAAAAGCTGTAGAACTCTTCGAGAGTAAAAGGAACTCCGGAGGAAAATTCGTTTTTTCGAAAATTAAAACATTTTTTATTATAGATAATTAACAATTAATCTGTAAGGCGTGTAGCTCGGATTATATTTATCCGATCAAAAAGCTTTTAAAACTTCCACAACTTTCCTTTATGAACCTTTAGATCTGATAAAAACTGACGGAGAAGAATTTGAAATAACTTTTTTTTTGTTCAAGTGAAGAGAACAATTTTCAAAATGTGTAAAGAATTTCAGAACTACGTGGGGGCATATAGAACTGTTATTATTATTTTTTGTTTTCTTCAAGTGGGGCCAGCTTCACACACATTAAAATTTGTTAACCTTATATTTGTTTTTGTATTATTGTATTGTATATGTGGTTAAAATTTCAAGTTTATAAATTATTAAAATAAAATTTTCATAATTCGGACTCTAAAAAAATTACTCATTTCCGAAAATTCTCGCTCAATTCTCAATTAGTGTATTTGACATTTTCTAGGATACAGTCTATAGTAATTAAAATTACTCTTACAGAGCCTGAATTTGGAAAAATCGATACAGTAATTTTTTATTTGTGGTTTTTAGTGAACATTTCTACTTTATTGACGGATCCCTTTAGAACTCCCTTCAGGGTTACTAGTTTTTTAGACCAAGAAGCCTTTTTGTTACAAAATTTCCGAATTTTTTACTATATCCATAACTTTGAAGTCAAGAAGCTTTGAAGGCACATTTTAGTTTATATCAATGTAATTTTCGAGTTGTCTACACGACTTGAAAATCTAATAGACATAAAAGACAATTTTTTATCGGAAATTGTACTATATTAAGTCATTCGCTCTTTGGCTTTGTCGAAACGGCTCTTCCTGCTCCTTGGGTTAGTTTCAGTGATGATTCAAGTCGTAAAATTCCCTTGTTAATAGTTGATTTAATTGAAACGGTGTAAAAGAGAAGTGGTTGGAATGGCTCCTCTTAAACGATTCTAGGATAAGAATGATTTCGGCAATATAGCCAGTAACTAGAAACGATTTCACCAGTAGGATTCGACGAATCTCTTACTAGAGAAAGACCGTCAAAATTAGTTCTGGTACAAACATTTCCGGGCTATTGTAAGCATGAGTGTGTCAAAAAATTTGGTGACGTTGAAATTTCGAGGAAAATACCGTTGGAATATGATAAATTTATGTTCGAATTTTGTGAATATAGTAATAATAATAATAATAATAATAATAATAATTTGTCTTTATTGGCACAAAATGGTACATAAATTTCCCAAAAGGCAAGCCACAGCTAGTAAAAAATAAACGAAAAACTAAATAAACACTAATATAAATAACAGTACGCAATACACATATAAATTACGAAGCATGAAATACAACGATTGAAATTTAAAAGTTAATTATAATATCTTATGAGATAGCTAAAAAAATTGTTAGTACCTGTCACTACAGAGAGAGAGAGAGAGAGAGAGAGAGAGAGAGAGAGAGAGAGAGAGAGAGAGAGAGAGAGAGAGAGAGAGAGAGAGAGAGAGAGACTGACTTACTGACTGGCTGACTGACTGACTGACTGAATGGCTTTATTTTGGCTTGAGGAATTACCTCTTGGGCCAACAAGTAAAAGAGCATACATAATAAACTTAAGACTAGAGTAAATATAGTAAACAATAGAGATTTATAATAGAAAAGCGCAGTTTAACAATAGCTAAGCGTAATAAATCGAAAAAAAAGGAATACAAACTTAGTAACTAACAGGCAGAAAAATACTAAATAGATCTAGTGAATACTCTTGTACAGTACACGCACATCGAAGCAATTAGGTAATAAGCTCACGATACGGTCCGGATTAATAAATAATTTTTTAATTTAAATTTAAACGAGTTCAGACTAATGCTGTTTCGAATATCATCGGGAAGATCATTCCATAGCCGCGTGGAAGTGACAATAAAAGATTTTGCATACGATTCTAATGGAAGTTGCAACATAGAGCCAGGTCGGAGTGCTCTGGAGAGAGAGAAAGAGAGAGAGAGAGAGAGAGAGAGAGAGAGAGAGAGAGAGAGAGAGAGAGAGAGAAGGTAAAAATAAATAACACGAACAACGTGTAAGGTTAGAATATTATAAAATATACCATAAGTAACTATTTTTAGAATGACAAGACATTATTTTCGTTTAAACAATTTGTTGATTCGTTTAATCAATGTTACTACTGAGGAATATTTAAAGTGTCTATTGAGGTTATGTTTGTGGTACATTGGAGGTTATGTATTGTACTGCATATTTAAGAATCTGGAAATGGTAAACGAAGCATCGGTTTTGTTTGCTACCAGAAAAAATGAATTGAATTATTTTTTGTAATGCCGTGTTTTACTACGTTAAAATGGAATTTTTTCGTCTACTTTGTGCAGATTATTGATTAAAAATGTCAAAGGCATGCCAGTAGTATAATAATTATTACTATCTTTTTATGTGTTGATTTTACCTATGATCGAATGAAATAATTGCCAGTGCTACATAAACGCACATTTGTCACGGTACGTTATAAATGCGTAAGCTACAATTTCAATGTCAAGCTCGTAGTACAGTGTCGTATGTTACATGTGCGTTTAATTATACTCTTGGTTCAATGATTTTCATTTTAAAATGTACTTACCCTTAGTTAGTTCAAACTAAAGGTTTATAATGTATTGCAACGATGAATGGAGCTCTAATTATTATTGCCGATTTGAATTTCGCATCGTTGGATTTGTAAAAAGATGTATTTATCATTAATACATTGATTTTTATCAATAGTAAGTGTATAAGTAATTAGTAAGTCAAGTCAATAGTAAGTGTACAAAATGAATAAAATGTTTGTTGTTCCAACTCCAACGATGTGAAGTTCTGAATTTTTTAAAAATAAATCTTAATAGTTTTTCTATTAAATCAATTTGATTGAAATATTAGACGTTCAAAGTCGTTTTGACTAGCTGTAAAAATTATGAATTTCCATAGAAACAGACACCGAAATGCAGTGAAATGTATCAATTAGATTCTTGTGTTTTGAATTGAATATCAATACATAAATAATCGAAGAAAATTTAATATTTTCAGATATAAAGGCAATTATAATTGTTACTAAATGTTTCAGGCTTTGTATAAAAAAAAATGTACGCACTTGTATAAAAAATTACTTTTGTTTAGTCGTCGATAAGATGTTTGATCCAGAACCGGCCTCTTCCTACTACTAGTGAGTTTAATAAGTATTTAACGCGAGATAATTATTGTTACATTCAAATATTGCTAATAATAATTTCTCATTTTCGACATTGAACGAAATATGATAGTTATATTATTCGTGAGTATATATATGATAGTAAACTTGAAAAAAAAAAAAAAAACTTGACGAATTTTTCTTTCAGTCGATCTTTTTACTTACATAAATTTATTTTCATATTTAAACACGTAAACGTATTAAATGTACTATTGATACATTATTTTCCATAAAATTTTCGAAATATTAGAACCATCAATATTAATATAACTAATTAAGAAATACAAATTAAATGAAAAATATATATGTTAAATATTAAAAAATGTTTTCTAAATAAAGATTACTAAATCTATTTGTTAAAGTGAAAGAAAGAGTTTTATCGTTGTATTAAAAAGTCTACCTCAGGGTAAAACTAACGAAGAAAGCTGCTCAAGTTTCTCCGTTTTTACTTTTAATTGAGAAATGTTTTATTTAATTATCAGTAATAAAAAGAAAATTGTTTTTCATTAGTTACTCATCGGTTCGATGGTCATGTAGCAGCGTCCGAATTTTACTGTTACAATGATGAACGTGAACGGATTTACTGTCAATATGACAAGTTCAATTTAAAATTAAAAAAAAATCTGAAATTTACGAAAATTGAAATAAGTAGTAACGATTTTAGCAAAAAATTTTATAATTGTCTAAAAAACAATCTAATTCTCCCTTTCATCTATTTTTATTTCTTGTTGGCATTGAATTTAATGCTGGTTATTTCTTTTTTTTGGTTTATTGTAATAAATTTTTTAAAAAAACCTCAATTTTTTAAAAAATAATGGAAAATCATTCAAATTTCAATCTAGGTTGTACTTAAGGTTGTTAGACCTAAAAATATCATAGGTTGACGAAAAATATTTAATAACGTTTCCAAGAGTGTAATTTTCATTATTAATAATATTGTTGAAAAGTGAAAGCATTATGCTTCTTAAAACAAAATTTAAATGTGCAAAAATAATTTGTTAAGGCACTTTTGTTATTTTTCACAAATTTTTTCTTCTCGGCTGTTAAGAATTTTGTAAAAATGAACGGATTTTAACGAATGGAGGCTTATTTTTTCGAGGAAAAGATTCTCTTTAACTTTACCGTATAATTTTTTTAAGATTCTTTGTCTCATCACGAAAATTACTCAAAATTCGTTAAAAGTAGTAATTCTTTTTCAAAATAGAGATAATTTATCGATGGCTTCGGAAATTTAAAAATACCTGCGGTAAAGTTTTAGAGAAACTTTTTCCCGAAAAAAGAAGCCATGATTCGTTAAAATCCGTTCATTTTTTAAAAATTCTTTACAGCGGAGAACAAAAAATGTGAAAAAATAACAAAAGTGCCTTAACAAATTATTTTTGCACATTTAAATTTTGTTTTAAGAAGCATAATGCTTTCACTTTTCAACAATATTATTAATAATGAAAATTAAATTCTTGGAAACGTTATTAAATATTTTTCGTCAACATATGATATTCTGGGGTCTAACTACCTTAATTCTACTATTATTAGATGCTACAACTATTTCTACCTTTTTTTCTATGGTTTCATTAATTATTTTTTACTCTCTCTCTCTCTCTCTCTCTCTCTCTCTCTCTCTCTCTCTCTCTCTCTCTCTCTCTCTCTCTCTCTCTCTCTCTCTCTGTCTCTCTCTCTGTAGTCACAGGTACTAATAATTTTTTTAGCTATCTTACAAGATATTCACGAAATTCGAACTCAAAATTCTAAGACTATTATAACTTTAAGACTATTCAAATAAATATTTACTTGAATGCAGACAAATTATTTGAATACAAACAAAGATTGAAAATTCTTATTTACTAGGTGACAAAAAAAAGTAATATTTTCGCACGATCTCTCTTGGCAACTAAAACGAAGTAACTAGTAGGAACAGTAGCAACAGCTGGATTGGTTGGTAAATCGAGCATCGAGAAATGGGTCATTCGGCAGTTCACTCCAAAAAGCTCCGTTAATTGGAATCAATGACAAATAGAGCGAACGGCAGCAAACAGTGCGTAATCGGGGGAATCCCTCGAGTGCCTCCTTTCGTTATCGCTGATACTTTTCCAGTATCTTCTTGGCACGCGACCAAAGTATCCCGTCCCTCTCGAATTGTCCGCAGCATCCTTATGCACTCGTAAAAACGAGAGTCTTTAACACCTTAAAATTAGACGTTTCGACGATTAGTCGATAACTATCCCACCAAGAAAATGTGCTATTTTGATCCGATACCAAAACCCTAGAGAGTGCAGTGAATTCGGTTCTAAGTGTTGGAAGATTGATTTGTAGGAATGGGAATTGTAGGATTCACTGCAATATTCTTAAATTAAAATGCTGTTTAAGATCATTGGATTGAAAATGACTTGATTTACACAGAAAAACAGCTTAAAATAAGATTTACTGAGCTTATGGCATCTAAGTTAGACGAATCTTATTTCAAACTAAAATATCGACTGAAAGTCAGTTTTTTTGTCTGAAAGTAAGACTTAAACCTAAATATTGACGGAATTTATGAAAATTAACGCAATTTTGGGATCAAATTAAGCCTCATCTAATGATGAATTTAAGATGTAACAATTTTAAGACTTATTTTTTTCTATTAACTCAGAATGAAAAATATACACATAAAATATCATAATCAAACCATAGAGACTGAGTGGAAAAATTATAAATTAAAACATAAATCCCGTGTCTATCTTGCATGCGCACATTGTATTTTATTTATCTTATTTTAGATACATTCCATATCAAAATATTGCGATCACATGCCGCAAATCCAATAAAATCGCAATTTTGCAATATCTTTCTGTTAATAGAGACGCTACAGGAAGAAACAATTGGTTTTTTAGAATAGAAACAAATTTTGATCATCTATACTATAAAAATTTACTGAAATTTAAAAACAATGGTAATTTTTTTTCTAATATTTGATGTCGCTGATTATCAAAAGAGCATACCCAAAAATATAGCTTTTCTTCCATAAACGCGACACGTCTAAGTATTACAGTATTTTAAATTACGCGGCAAAATATTACAAAAAATTATTACACGTGAAAATGTTATACGATAAAAATATTACACGACAAAAATATTATGTAAAAATTAAGTAAAAATTCGATAAAAACAATAAATTATTAAAGGGGCATTCCATATCAAAATCTAACACTTCGCGATCGAGGTTCTTCTATTTGGCTGAAATTTTTCTGGATTTTTCTACATCCAAAAATTTGTGTCCAAGCAAAATTTAAACTCCTTAACTCTAATAGAAGTCTCACAATCTTCAATTTAGTAAAATTTGACATTTTTTTAAATTAAATTTTAAAAACTTATTTTTGCTCTAAAAAATGTGATTTTTAGTCAAAAAAATATTTAAATAGTGGAATTTGTTTGGAAATTTGCCAAGGAATTTATGTTTTTTAGTTAAACGCGTGAACAGTAAATCGAAAAAACGACTTTTTCATTAAAAATTCACAACTTATAAATACCGATTTCGATTTGGCTCAAATTTTCAGGAAAGATAGTTAAAAGTACATAATTGAAATGATTATATAAGGGATCTGGGTTTTTTTAGATTTTTGTTACATTTTTTTTTAAATTTAATATTTTTCTATATGTCCCAGTTCTCGCGCATTTTTGTGATTGCGCAGCTTTGGAGAAGAAATCTGAACCAAAATTTGGATTCCTTGGAAAATTTCCAATCAATTATGCTCTCTTATACATTATTTTAATTTATTTCCTTCATAAATTCTATCGAAAATAAATTATAATAAAGTATCAGAATGCCTAATTATTGGAAATTTATCATGAGTTTTTTTAAGTACATGAGAATTTTTGTTAACATTGAAAAATTTTGTAATGGAATCTATTTTTTTTTTCTTATATATTTCTTGTGCTTATTGTAATAAAATTAATATATCTGATTCAAGTTATTGTAAAATATAATAATAAAATATAAAATATAACATTTTTCAAATTTATTATAATTTGAACATTTGTGTTTATTATTGGAAATAAAATAATATAGGCTTTTGTTATTTTACAAACTCTTTTTCAAATATTCATTAAATAACTTTATAACTTTAGTATGGTTCACTTTATATTTTTTCGATTATTGAATTATGGAGTTACTTATACAAGAAAGTATTTTTGAAAATAGAAGTTTTAAAGCAATCGGATCATCAAGCCAATCAAAGAAACTGTTAACACTTTTGTAAGAAGACATTCTATTTTTAAAATCCTTTGCTGTAGATCGCACTTTCTGCATGTCTAAGATTTCAGCTGTACAAAAAATTTGTAATGTGAAAAAAAATCTCATGTTCTTAAAACTCTCAATTATGCATTCTGATACTTTATTTAAATTTATTTTCGATAGAATTTCACAAAAAAATAAATAAAAATGAAGTATTAGAGTCCATAATTGATTGGAAATTTTCCGAGAAATGTGGGTTCCGATTTCTTCTCCAAAAAGTGGGACAAATCATCGAACAAAATGAATTTTTACGCTATTTTTAAAAAATACAGCAAAAAAAATGAAAAATCCAGATAAATTATATAATTATTTGAAAATATGCACTTTTAACTATATTTCCTGTAAATTAGAGCTAAATCGAAATAGGTATTTTTAAGTTTTTAAGTCGTTTTTTCGATCTACTGTTCACGCGTTAAACTTTAGTTAAAAAACGTAAATGGGACTGAATTCCTTGGTAAATTTCAAATCGACTTGCACTATTTAAATATGTTTTTGTTTAAAAATGACGGTCTTGTAGAGCAAAAATGAGTTTTTAATATTTTATTTGTTTTTGTCGAATTTTTACTTGTAATATTTTTGCCGCGTAATATTTTTATCGTATAACATTTTGACGTGTAATAATTTTTTGTAATATTATATATAATATGGACGTGTTGCGGTTTATGGAAGACAGGCCATACTTTTTGGGTATGCTCTTTTGGTAATCAGCGACATCAAATATTAGAAAAAATTACCATTGTTTTTTAAATTTCGGTAAATTTTAGTAGTACACATGATCAAAATTTGTTTCTATTCTAAGACACAAATTGTTTCTTCCTGTGGCGTCTCTATTAACTAAAAGATATTTCAAAATTGCGATTTTATTGGATTTGCGGCATGTGACCGTGAAACCTTTCGTTAGCGCGGTTCGGCATTTTGGCGGCTTCTGCGTACGTTTACGCATCATGTCCGGCAATTTCTTTGCCGCTGATTATTCACGTGTTTAAAGCGATTTTCTTACATACCGAAATGCAAATCATGTTTAATTATTCGAAAATCACGTCTTGGTTAGTCAACTCCAAGTTGAACATAGTTTTTTAGACCGTTAATCTAATTTAATAAAGAGTTTTTTATGGCAGAATTTTTATTATTGTGAGTTTTAGCGGTTTTTTACGTTTATATCATTTTGATAAGTAGCTAATGACTAGGAAGTTGTAGCCCTTGAAAAAATGAACAATTTAATCCTTAATCCAATGAAATTCGATAAAAATTGAGCCCAAAAAAGCCTCCTAATTTCCCAAAATTAACGGAAAACTGATTGCAAAATAGGTTTGTTTTTTTTAGGCTCAGTTTTTATCGAATCGCCTGGTATTAGGGGTCAAATTGTTTATTTTTTCAAGGGCTACGACTTTCTCAAGTACAGTTTCATTAACTATTTATCAAAATGAGATAAATCTGAAAAATCGCAAAAATTGCAAGAGAAATATTCATTTTAGGTCAAAGAGCCTCAGCGATGAATTGTAGAGCTTGAATCTGACTTCAAAATGAGCCTAATGTTGTTAAAATAACTTCAAACAAAGACAAGTTATTGCAAAAAAAAGTACTGTAATTTTTTAAAGAAAAATGTTCTCAGGTTAGAAATTAAAATGAATGTAACAGGAAATTTTCAAAAAAAATTGCACGAAGGCATCCTTAATAAGGATTGAATTCACACAGTTAAGCGGTTAGCAGTTATGTCGTATTAGAATCGCAAATTACAGATGATAAATTTCACACGACGTTACATACCCGTTTACGTGAGAATTCATTAAACGAACGACTGGCAACAAATTTATCAATGTAGACAGGAATATAAATGGACGCGAATGCAGGTGCATCATGCACGATTTGATTCACGTCCGCCATTCAAGGGAATAATCAAGTCGTCGTTATCACAGCGATAAGCTTTTTTTTCCCCCAATCGTAATTCTGCCATCGCAAGAAGAGCAAAAGCTCGAAAATCAATTTGCACCGATGAAAAGCGATTAACGGGAGGAAACTGATCGACGGAATATATCGACCAATCCCAAGGCGGTTATGGCATGGGAATTGCAGCAGTGCATATCTGAATGTCCCGGACACATCCGTTAAATCAGTCGCTTAGCCATTGTTCCTCAAGCGACTAGTTTATCTAGTAATGACGATAATGGCAAGATAATAATAAAAGTAACGAGCGGACCAGAAATGACGAGGTAAATTAAAATCGATCGCCACTATAAAACAAAGCGATATTACAGCCGCGTTATCTTATACACTGGCGCAAGGTCACGAGATGACGCTTAAGAGGTATCAAAGTAACCTCGATAATATGTTTGCACTCGGTAGGTGCACCGCTAATTCATATCGATCACTCCTGGATCGCGCCGGTTTCTAAATTTGTCATATCGTCGAGACACTCGCGGTTCTCATTCAAGACCTTCTACTGCACCCAAGTGCATTATGACAGCTAAAATAACTTTTTTCGAAAATTTATCAATTTTTATTAGTAATAATCCAATTAGCACGTAACATGATACAAAAATGCCATTATACTGACGCTCCGCAATGAAAAAAAGGACTTGCGGCTCCTTCGCCTTCCCCTTCCATCTGGTTTTATTTACCAAAAGAAGAAGGGGAGAGCTGCTTCTCCCACTCTCCTTAGTCTCGTTATGTTCGTAACGTCACAGCAGGCCCTTCATGAGGCCCAGCCGCAAGGTGGGGGAAAAAGAGAGCGGCCACATGTAAATACAGCGAGACATAATTATACCGGGACTCTACTGAATGTAGTTGATTCATCCGTGTCTACAGTTAAGGTAGTAGTCTGGTACAGTGGCCCTCCCCTTATTTTAACTTTTCGAGTCAAGGAAGATGGAGGCTTCTTCCCCTATTTTACCGCATCCCTTCATCCCTACCACTGGCAATATGAGAGAATAAAACAGAGAGAGGAGATATAGTGGCGTCCTTATTCAACGATATGCGCAAGCGCAAACAGCAGTCCGCACTCTTTTAAACACTTTCAATTGGCGAATGGTGGGGGAACTCATGAGGGGAAGCAGTTAACATAAGGGATGAAAAAAAGTTAAAATAAAGAACGCAGTTGAAATAAGAGAGTTAAAATAAGGGGAGGGCCACTGTATCTCCCGCGTTCGTAGGGTTTTTGGGGAATTTTTTTTTGGGTAAAATAAAATTAAATCGATTCGGGGTTTTTATATGTTGGTGTTTAAGAGAATATAATAACATTTTTTATTTATCAAACAAAAATTTGTTACAATTATTGATGTAATAACGAAATAGGCGTCTACAAAAAAAGGGGTGTGGCTGGCCCAGGTGATTTTAGCACTTTGAGACGACTGAAAGTAATAAATTAATTATTGTTCAGCAAGCTTTTAATTCTGGTTAGAACTAAAATTAATCAATTTGGTTGAAAGATATTAAAATGGCGGACTTTTGACACAAATAGATGCCTGATTTACATTTTTTTAATAAGAAATCAGGCTATAAAATAAACAATTATAAATAAAAATAAAAGATTTCAGTTCCTGCGATAGCCACAGAGATGTGTGGAATAACATATCAAAAATTCAGCGAAATCGGTTGAATAGAAAAATTGTTATCATGTGGGCTGTAACTTTGTCAATTTTTCGAATTTCGTTATGATTTTTTCACAGTATTCTTAAAACATAATACTTTTTTAATTTTTTCGCCCCAAGACACCAGACTACAGTAGTCCTTCCCTTAATCTAATTTGTCCAGTCAGGCAAGATGGCGGCCTTCTTCCCTTATTCTAATTTTCCCCTCTCCCCCACTACTTAGATTTGTAGTCTCACTTTTGTCTCCTTTGCTTTTATTGCGCATGCGCCGTTATTTGTATTTAGAAAATCCACGTCAACACACGTCAGTGGGGAGAACGCGTGAGGGGAAATATTAAAATAGGAGAAGAGAAAAAATTAGAATAAGGGAAGACATTAGAATAAGGGAAAGTAGAGTAAGGGAAGGAATACTGTATTACCTTAAGAGGAAGGTACAAAATCAACTCTATGAAATACAGCTTTAAAACTGTTGAAAAAATTATATCTTGTTATAAGTAAAAATTAGAAAAAGAATTCTTTTTCCAGAGATAATGACAATTTTCTCCATTTTACAAGTTTGTCCTAAGGTTACATGTCTAATCAACACAAAACAAACTTAACATACAAACTTAACATTTTCAATCTCGAATTCAACAGTTTTGAACTTAACAGTTAACAAAATCAACAAATAATACAAATAATATAAAAATTGTTCGAAAAATATAAATAGTTCGTACCTAACCTAGCTTAACCTAACCTAACACCAACCTAACCTATCCATTAACAGATTATCACCTCTCCTTAGTAATGTTTTGATCCGATACACAGAAACATCGTATACTTAGTTCTAACCTAACCTAACCTAACCTAACCTAATTTAGTTCGAACCGAACCTAACGTAACCTGACATAACCTAACATAAAGAAATTTAATGAAATATCTCCGTGGACAAGCGCACAATACTCATTAAATTCTTTTATACAAGTTGTTATCATTCATTTGTATTATTGATAGTTATTAACACACATTTACGAATTAATTTTCTATGTTACGATTAATGTTATTACACTTGATTTTAAAAATACAATATAATTCAATAACATAAAAATAATGTTGAAAATGTAAATGTTGAGTTTGTCGAATGTTGAGTTTGCAAATGTTGAGTTTGAATGTTGAAATTGCAAATGTCAACATTTCATAATGTTAATTAGACCTGTTACCCGTCCTAAAATTATCATCCCGAAATGGTAATATTCATAAAAAAATGTTCTTTCGTATCTGACTATTTCCAAAAAAAAAACATCCATTTTTCAAATGTATTCTTTATTATCTCAGATATTTACATGGAAATCGTTTCAGAATTCCTATTTAAATTAAATAAATTGTGTCCTATGCGGATTTATTGACTTATAAACCAATTTTTTGTCGGAATTGAATTATTTAAATTTTTTGCAATTTCTCTTTTTTGTGTGGAATCTTAGACGCATTGTCTTATCTGCCTCTTGCATTCTAATCTAAAAATATAAAGGTCTGCAGCAAACATGCTTCTCTTACGTCCCCTTTCGCCTAATCGAGCATTTATCTTCGTTTTCACTGCATTACGTAGTGTAAGCAAAAAACGGTAATTTTCACCATACCCTTACATCCTTTCCACACATTTGTAACAGCAGCACATCTAAATAGTATTTGCTGCATCGCATTTAAAACTGGTAATTATGAACTACCGATCAGATGTTTCTGATATGCGAATCTGAACACGCTTTCTCTAGCTGCGAAACATGGCCACCATCCGAAACAGAATCCACTTTCGATTTAATCCTTTCAGCACAATGCTGAGATATTGGCCGCATAAATATTTGAAAACGTTTCGACAAAGCTAAAATTGAGGCCACGTGTAGAAAGAATTCTGTAAATAGAGTCGTAAAAAAAATTAATGGTGTGTTCCGAATACTAGTAGGATCTATTTGAGAGTAGTGTGTCGTAATAATGCTTTTGGATATTTGTGTTGATGTCTGAAAAACAAAAAAGAATGACTCCTGGTGCCATCCATGTGGATGTAATTAAAATTTTGAAAAGTGTCTTTCTGTGACATTTGATGGCCACATTAGTGCAAATTATTTTGATCGTAAATCTTCTAATCAGGTGGAGAGAGAAAACACACCTAAATTCATCATTTTGTGACTGGATTTACATAAAATTAATTTAAAACTGACTAACTTTCAAATATAAGCACATTTATATTCATAGAAATCGAAACATTGAATTTAATATCAGAAATAACGATTACATTGTATTTAATTATTGTTTTTAAACATTTCTTTTAAAAAAATCTAATCGACATTAAAAAATGATAATTTTAACGTTGAAATCTGTGCTACTAAAAATATACCATGTCAAAAAAACTATTAGATACAAAATTAAATGTATCAAGGATAAAAAATTAATTTCTTTCTTAAAATTTTATAATTAAACATAAATAATTTTTTAACGATATTACGACTTAACAGTTTCATATAAAAACGAAAAAAATAATCAATATGATTATTTGTGGGCATATCAGTTAATTTAACAATGGTTTAACGTGATTTAGGTTCATGTTATTGTTCTCTTTTATACCAATAACCATTTGAATTCATTAAAAACTGGCATTGTAGAGATCCTTGAAATCACATCTATTAGCATCAACCTCGTTTCAGAAGGACAAAGTTTCACTAATTTTCAAGATCAAACTAATTTCTATGAAATCATAGTATTCTCGCGCAAAATAACAAAGTATGCTAAGATAATCATAAATTTATACCAACCCTGAATTTTCTTATCATATTTTACTAGGTTGAGACATGAATAGCTCGCTAGATTCTTTTTAGATTTGGTTAGTTTAGTTACTGTCATATGAGTTAATGAAAATAATAGTAATAAAATGGAGGTAGAAATTTGACTAACTTTCAAAATATAGTCTAAGCCTTTGACTAAGCTTTCACAACTGTTACGAATTCGGAAACGCGACTCAAAAACTAGTTCAAAATACTTTGCAAAAAACTGCGACTAGTAAACAATAAAACTCAACAAAAACGTATATGCAAATTCAATTTTCTTGAAGAAATATTTTATTTTATATCAATTTAATTCATAGTATAATAATGATCTTATTAGTTTGGTTTATTGCTTTTCTGTTTCCAAAATATTCGTTGTGTAGTTAATATTAATAATGCGGAGTGTTAGATAAGGTTAGGTAAGATTAGGTTAGTTTTAATTGAATATATGCTATCCTTTTCATTTTTTAGTTCTTCTGTAAAATTAATTTTTTTATGCTGTTTTGCAAAGAGTTTATTTTATAGAAAGTTGTTTCTGAAAAGATTTTTTTTATAGTTTTTATTGAAAAATTGACAATTCGAGAGGTAGCAAAATTTTGTTAGCAATCGCTTTTGTGAAATCGAAAATTGAATGAGACAAGTAAAACTATATTTGGGAGGTTGACCAAATAGAAATAAAATAAATTACTTTTTATTTTTATAAATAAAACAACTTAAGTCGTTTACCATGCAATTAAAACAGTAGGAATTTAACAACTGTAAAAGTTTCTACACAGAAAAAAATGTCTTAAAATTGTTAAATCTTAAATTCATCATCTGGTGTGGCTTAATTTAAGCCCGAAATTGTGTTAATTTTCTTAAATTCAGTCAATATTTAGGCTTAAAGTTTTACTTTCAGTGAGCAAAACTGACTTTTAGACGATATTTTGGCTTAAAATAAGATTTATCGAGCTTATGGCATCTAAGTTAGACGAATCTTATTTCAAACCAAAATATCGGCTGAAAGTCAGTTTTGTTGTCTAAAAGTAAGACTTTAAGCCTAAATATTGACTGAATTTAAGAAAATTAACGCAATTTTAGGGTGAAATTAAGCCCACCTAATGATGAATTTAAGATGTAACAATTTACTACTTAAACAGTAGCTTCAACCACTCATTTTATGTTAATTTTGCCAATAAATTATATGGAATTGTGTCTTTCAATCAATTATCAATATAAACAAATCAGTTTTACTGTGGTTATCTAAAATTAAAGAAATGGCTGCTTAGTAAATTGGTATTCATAGTTATTCCCCAATGATGACGTCATAATCAGTGCATAAGATAGTGATAAACTGAATATAAAAAAAAGTCATGAAACATTAATTAAATTTTGTCGAAGTTTAAAGCATATAAAATAAGAAACTTATTTAAGCAACTTAACTTATTTAAGCTACAGAAATTAAACTGAACAAAATTATTCGGGTTTTCAACAACTTTTTAAAAATTGACATTTAAATTAAATGTTTGTTTTCATTATCTGTCGTCAATTAAAATCCTGTGATCAAATTCCTCTATGTATTAATGAAAGAATGAAGTAGGGACCCATTATTTTTCTTAACAAGCAGTATCCATATGATAGACGCTTCAATTATTTATCTGTTTTTGCGAATATTACGTATGGAAAAGCCCAGGATAAGAAAGTACTTCAGATAAGCTGTTAGTTCCACACTCGCATGTTCTCTACTAATAAAGATGTGAGATTACGTTTTTATTACACGGTTGTACTTCAAATCTTTCGCATTTCAGACAACTACAAGGTTTTAAAGAAGATGCTACTATACAATGCAGTTAGATTTTTTGTGTGAAAATTATCATATTGTATGGTCAGTTGTACGAAAATGAAGAAGTTTTATCTATGTTTTTAGGAAATAATTGTAATTGCAAAAACATTTATTGCTAGTATGGTATTTTTCCGAAATAAAAATCTAAATTAGTTAAAAACTACTAACTGTAAACGAAAAATGTTACTCATTCGATTTGTAAGAAATTTGGGTAACAAAAAGGGAAAAACTACTATTTTACTAGTTAAGTATGATTTTTTACTATTACAATAGCAATGCCATCACTTCAATTAGTATAATGTTACTAATATATTATTGGTGTTTTGCTATGTGTTAGTAAAAGATTGGCTAATTCATGGAAACTCACTTTTTATTTTATATTAGTACTTTCGAAGTAAATCAAAAATAGAGAGAGAAAGTTTCGTATACTACATTCAGAAAAAAGTTTTTTAAACTCGAAGAAAATTTGTTTAAAACAAATTTTATTTGTAACTCCATTTTGAATGTTTGATTTCCGAAATACGTCTATAGCAAATTCATTTTTGACACGAATATAAAATATTTTCCACTATTTTTAATTCCATATCATCTTGTATTGCTATTTACTTGCATAATCGATCTCAAACTGAGATATACACACTAAATCTATATTATATTAAAAATATAATATTTTCAGCCATTTTTAATTCCATATCATCTTTTTATTGCTATTTTCTTTCATAATCGGCATCAGACTGAGATAAATATAACAAAACTATTCAAAAAGTAAACGACAGGGACTAAAAACATACAAAAAGAAATGAAAAAACATTAAAAATGCGTGTTAAAGCCGCCATATTGGATCGGCCATTTTGAATTTTGACATTCTGCGTCGCTTAAATGTTAGCTATCGTGATTATTCCACAGGATCTAGACGCTTGTGCCAATCCGACAACAGAAACATTATTTATTAGCCAGTATGTTAAACAAATTTAAAAAAAAAGCAGTTTTTTTTTGTAAATTAGTCGCCATTTTGAAAAAAATCAAACGTTATAAAACAAAACTAATAGCAAATTTGAAAAGTGCGGACAAAAACACGTCAGAAAATATGGTTTTGAAATTTTTTTGATTATCATTACACAGATAAATACTCATTTGAAAAACATGACAAAATTATGGCCAGTTGGCATGAAAAATGTTAATGTAAAATTATTGTAATATAAACAAAATATTTAAGAATTTACTAAGAAAATAAATAAAAATAAAGTATCAGAGCTCATTGGAAATTTTCCAAAGACTCCATATTTTGATTCAAATTTCTTCTCCAAAGCTGCGCCTGCTCAAAAATGTGCGAAAACTGGGTTAAAGCATTGAAAAAAATGAATTTTCGCGAAAAATTACATAAACGCAGATCACTTATATAATTAAATATTTTTTGACTAAAATCACATTTTTGCTATTGTCAAAATGTGTAAAGAACTTCAGAACTATGTGAGCATATAGAACTGCCACTATTATTTTTTTTTTCGTCAAGTTGGGGGCCAACTTCACACACATAGTCGTAAAACGTCAATTTACTGATAAAGAAATTCTTTCTTTTAAAATAATTACTTAATTAGTGACTAATCTTTTGTTCTTAATTAGTAATTTGAAAGAGCTCCTAATTTGTACATTAATTCCTTGATACTGTACAAATGTGGGTTTACACAATAGTTTTGGCACAATAAACCATCGGAATTAAAATGACAGGAATAAGTTTCCGTCGGTGATGATGCCGATGCAAGATTCCTCATTGCATATTGTTTGCGTACAAAGCACTAATTCATTGCATTGTACTGGCGTGATTCTAACACGTGTTTAGTATGCAGTATTCGACATAGCTGTCGGCGTATATTGTGTACAAATGCACTTGTAATTGCAATTTAAAAACCGTTAATGATTTAGAAGATCAATTCTTGCGAAACTCTTCTATTATGTATTCTTTAAGAAACACATGTATAATTTTTTTTCAAGTGCCATCCCGGTTAAAACGACGTAAAAATAGAGCCGACAAATTGAATTTTAGCATCACCTTGAAGTCGCCTTTTCGCTTTGATCGGCTCATGTTTAATGCAGACTTATTCAAACTGACTGAGCTGCCATATTGAAATGAGCGAGGCACGCGATAATAATATAAACAAATTTGATTTCGATAGATAGTCTCGAGAATTGTCGATGGGACTTGAATTATTCTGGACTTGATCGCGTTCTTAGATGCAATCGGTAGAAAAATTCTGTACACAGTATTGTGTCAAAGAACGGCAACGTTGAGGATTTTTATTGTAAACAAAAAGTCGACCTGTTTTTTAGTGCGAATATTTCATTATTTAAAACTAAAAAATCCTTTGAACGAATCAGGTTGATTAATTTCGACGTTTGTATAGGAGTTGTAGATTAACCCTTTCCGGCAAACATTTTTCTGACGAACCATTTTTCATGAAACTGGGTATTCGGGGTTACAAATATGAACTCAGATTCGTAATCAGCGACCACAAAAACCCCCTAGTTTCATCTCGGTCAGGTGATTTTTAAATTTTTTGTCGGCCATATTGAATCCGACATTTTGAATTTTCCAAATCTGAGTTCAGATTCGTAATCAGCGACCTCAAAAACCCCCAAGTACCCAGTTTCATCTCGGCCCAATGGCACATTTGCCAGCGACTGCATTTTTTCTATAAAAATGACGTATTTTGATTGTTTATTTATTTATAAATTATAATATTGAATAAATATTGACTTACATGCAATAATAAGCACTTCCTCAACTCCCACTTACATTGGATTTAAAAAAAAAGCGGGCGAAAATGCATTATTTTGTCTTTCAAAACTCAAATTTTCAACTGGGTTCATGTGGCTAATATATCAGCCACCATGCCGGAAGAGGTTAAGAGATCTTTCGAAATTTTTAATTTTTAAATTCTTGGCCAATGTTTAGTGTTATAATCAGTCAAATAAAATTGGTAATTTCGATAAAATGAATGTATCATAATACTTATATAATAATAATATAATAATACTGTTCTAATTTTACAACAAAATTACAGTACAAAAATAATAAAAAATTGCAATAAATATTGCGATTTTAAAATATATTTTTTAAAATTACAACATTTTATTGTAAATTTACAATTTCTAAAATAATTTGTTGTAAAATTACATTTATTTTGTGATTTTACAACATTCTTTAATACATATATTGTAAATTTCAATGTTATGTTGTAAAATTACATAAGAATATGGTAGTATATGCCTATCTATCGCCTTCATCAAAATTTG
The DNA here is from genome assembly GCA_030407085.1 of Trichopria drosophilae. NCBI lineage: Eukaryota > Metazoa > Arthropoda > Insecta > Hymenoptera > Diapriidae > Trichopria > Trichopria drosophilae. The sequence goes on along the minus strand of CM059583.1, from coordinate 186,339,268 downwards.
CCCAGGCCAGAGTTTAAAACATTATTGAAAAAGTATTTTTACGCAAACGAAAATTTGTAGAAACCACTAGAATCCAGTTGGAAGTAAGGAAACCAAAAAATCGAGTTTAAATAATGTGCAATCAATTTCGATCTACCGATAGTAAACTTCTGTACATTAATTTTGGTCATATATTTTAGGTTAGGTTATGATTTGGGCTGAATGTCGAGACGTGCAGTTAAATTTTTGATAAAATTAAGTAAATGCAAGTAGATTGGAACTGTCTTTCATATAGATTAATATATCTCTAAAAAAAAATATAAGTAAAAGGGAATCTATACAGGGAAGTAAGGTAGTATTTTCTCTTTCTCATTATCTCTCTTAATGAGTCAATTAGGAAGGTTTTGTTCGTAATATAGGTTAATAACCATATAGTAATAAATAATAAATACAGAACAAATACGTCTCGATATTTTAGGTGCTTCATGTATTTATGCAAATGTTGTAGCCTTATCTGTGTCGAGTGGAAATCTTATATTTCGCATCACCACCTGCATAGAATAATGAGGATTGTGGTCATGAAAAATGCAAAAAGATTTTCTGAAAACGAATTATGTTTGAAGGAAAATCCAAGCATATTATTTCCATCTTTCTGTATTTTCTTTTCACGTAATAAATTTAATGATTTTACCGCGAATTTCCATTAAAAATATTGAAAATTACAACATGTTACTGCTAGATACTTTCAAGCACTTTTTACTGTATTTTCACAAATTTTGTTGTAAATTTACAGTACTTTTATGATGTAAAAAAACGTCAAGAATTTGTTTGAAGTTTACTATAAATAAATAAATTCTAAATTATTATATAATAAATAAATAAAAATAATAATAATAAGCGAAAACTACGAAATGTTCTTTTAATGAAGCTAATTCAGTGGCTTATAATAATGTATATTTGAAATTACGTTTATGCTTACATCAAAGTCATTTGTATTTAATAACTTAAATTAATAATGTTAAATTATGTATATATAGATATGCTTCATCCAACGATAATTAACCTTGTATTTCTTTTTGTTACAGGGAAGAACCTTTACAATAATGAACACGTAGCAATTAAAATGGTAAGAATTCTTTATATTATTATACCGTTTTAATACATCAAAAAGATGTAACGATGATTTAATCGGGACGTTTATAACATTTTATTATATCCTTTTAATTAACCTCAAAGAAGATTTCTCAATGGTTTACATTTACCTAAATAAAAGTAAATATTTGCTTTTTTTAGACATTTGATTTTATTTACATTTTTAATAATATTTATTTATGTCATTTGCTTTTTTCTGGGAAAAGAATGCATTTTAGTTATTCATAACATAACATGAAATATAGTGGGTGTAGTTACTCGTTATCTACGCAATATTTCGTTCTAAATCAAAATTAATTACAGTTTTTGATTACTTGAAATGTATGTCACAGGCAATAAAGCATTATTATCATCATCTTCCGCCATTATTAAATTATCTCTGCGAGAATTTAGCTAACAAAATTCCGTGTATGCTTCGTATTTATTGATTTGCAGTTACAGCCACTACAAAACACAATAATGTCAACAACCTTTTACATATTCATTTAAAAAAAACATAATTTCGATTCGACACTTACTGTTTTAACACTTTTCAAATTATTAATTAATTATTTCCTATATCATTTTGCCCTATTAACGCATTTTTGGCTTCTGAATCATTTCGTTTTATTTTTATCTTCATTTTCGAAGCAAAAATAATTTTTAGGAGTATTAAGAAGAAAAAACTATTATTTGTCATACAACATCCTTTAATATATGACAACTTAAAATATTCAATATATTAAGTTTAGAATTTCTTTTCTGATACGTTTTCTTAAGTGAAAATATCCTTTTTTGATTTCTTCTTAATCAGAATAATTAGGGTGAAATAATTTTCAACAATTAACGTTTCGACCATTGATTTAGGTCCTCTTCAGATTTATTCTATTTTAACAAATAAAAAATATATATAAAAACAAATTACAATTCTTTAATTGATGCGATGAAATGAATATGTGTTTACAATATTATGTGAAAATTATGAAACATCTAAAGTGACACTTAAGAATTTGTTTATTTTTTTCCTTTGAACTTTTCATTCTTCTTTTTTTTAAAATAAAAAAATTAATTTAACTATGAAAAAACTATTAAAAAATTTTTTTTTGTGAAATATGCATCTATTGTCTTACCTTGAAAAAAGTGAGTAATCCTAAGTTTGTAAAACCATTTTATGTAGAAAAAAGCACTGAAATAAAAAATATTTGGAAATGAATACATTTGTATTCAGTAAGACAATAAATATAAAAAAATTAATTTTAATTATAAAATACCCGTTATATGTTCGAAGTTTGAAACTAAAGAAAAGACTGGAAAGTTCAAGGATTACACAGAAAAGGAATTTTATATCAATAACCTTTCTATATTATTGTTTATGTTCATATATTCAAAAGGGGTAAATATGTATCTGGTAAATTTGACTTTTCAAATCGAATATTAACTGAATTAATATTTTTTTTAATAAAATAATTTTCTAAATGTTTGCGTTTATGTCTATTTCTTTCTATTTTGATTATTTTAATATTTTTGAAATCAAAATCATGTCCTTTTTCTATTCTATCTATTGTAAGTCCCGTGTATTTTTGAACATCTTCATAAATATTTTTTTTATGTTCTTTAATTCTGTTTTTTAATAATCTTCCAGTTTCCCCTATATAAACTCCTGTACAATTTTTACATTTAATTTCATAGATGACATCTTTCTGATCTAATTTATCTAATTTATCCTTAAACGGTTTTGTACCTCCAATATTCAAATTAGTGGGTTTATATACGATTCTAACTTTATGATTTCTAAAATTATTTTTAATTCTTTCTGAAATATTTTTAATATAAGGTATACTAACAGTTTTATTATATTTATCTTCTTTTTTACCTTCCATTGTATTATAAAATTTGTATACTCTTCTTTTGAAGCATTCTTTAATTAGATAATCTGGATAACTATTGTTTTTTAAAATTTGTTTAGCAATATTTAAATTCTTTTGTCTAAATTTAATGTGTGAAAATCTAATGGCTCTATCTATAATTCCATAAGCTGTACCTATTTTATAATTCAATGGGTGGTTTGAATAGAAATTCAAATATCTGCCTGAAAAAGAGTTCTTATGATACCAATCTGTAATTAAGCTATTATTTTCTTTAATAACTGAAATGTCTAAAAATTTTATCAATAAAATCATTAGGAATGGCAGTGAAAATATCATCTACATATCTGAAATAAAACGGTAGTTTGAAAGGAATTTTAGTAATTAAAATATTCTCAATAAAATCCATCATTAAATCAGCTGTAATAGGTGAAAGGGGTGATCCCATTAATAATCCTTTAATAATAAAATAAAAGATAAATTTTTTTAGGAAAATATTATTCCTGGACCCAGGTTCGATTCCCCGTCGGGTCGAATTTTTTTTCAGATTTGTTTGCGAGAGTTACATATTTATATGCTAGTACGTTAAATATTAATGGTGTAAAAGTGGAGTAAGGATATACATAAATATTTTCACAATAACGGATATTGTATTTTATAAAATTTTGTTTGGACTGCATCCTGAATATCTGTAACGTTTTACGTTTTGTTGCGCATATGGATATCAATGGTCTCGAAAGCATTTCTAGTCAGTACTGGTTCATTACTAATTTCAAACTGGGAATCAGTACTAATTCAGTACTAATTCAGTACTGTCGGTCAGTACTGGCAGATACTGCTCTACACCGGCAGTCAGCACTGGGTAGCGTTACAAGCCGGTGTTGGCCAAGTAAGTTTTTCACTGAAATAGTTCGAAAATACTAATTTATTAGTAAAATTCTACTAATCTACAAGTAAATATTGACTTTTTTGGTCTAGAAGTTTTAATCCAGGTAACGAATGGTTTGACCCGGAACAAATTGCAACAGAACCTATTTTTACGTGATTATTACTAAAAAAATGAAGTCGCAAGTTCCGGCAAAGTCGCCGGAAATCGGAGTGGGGGAAAGCTGTTTTTCTTTATAAAATAGGCCTAATTTCATTTAAAAATGGCTGTAACTTTTTTACTTTCAAACAAGAATTGTAGGAAATGCAAAAATCTATAAAAAGGTACCTACGATATTTTCTCTCTCGGTTGTCATTTTTGAGATAATGGCTTTGGAAAGTTGCAAATTATTAAAATGTTGGTCAAAACCTTATTATTCTGTTTTTTTTTGTAAAGTATATAATAACACAGGCCTGCAAATTTTAATTTAGTTCTGTAACAAAAGAAAGGGATGGTGATTCTGATAGGATTTCTGACGTAGAAAACGAATCCGACCTTCAAAATGGCCCATCACGTCAGGATTTCTTGTAATATTGCCTTAAATGGCCTAAAAATGATTTCAAATCTACATAACTTTTTTTAACATAACTTTGTTAAAAAAAGTCGTAAAGAGGTTTTCAAAAATGGGTTTTAAAGCTTAGATATAGTATTATACGATGCAATTGGGCAATAGGAAAGGAAAAATTTTGGTTACCCACAAAAATGTCCGAAAAATGGCCAAAATGGTCATTTTTGGGCCACTTAAGCCAATATTACAAGAAATCCTGACGTGATGGGCCATTTTGAAGGTCGGATTCGTTTTCTACGTCAGACATCCTATCAGAATCACCATTTCTTTTGTTGTTACAGAACTAAGTCAAAATTTGTAGGCCTCTGTAATTGTTAACCAAATTTGATTTGAAAAATAAATTTTTATGTTCCGAGCCCTACTATTGACCGACCGCACGCTTATATAGAACACAAACGCATTTTAAATACAGGAATGGTGCGCATCTACCGGTGAATAACTGAAGATTCGAAGATACTTCTAGGAAGAATAAGAGGATGGGCCTATAGAGAATGGACTTTTAGTCACATTTAGCCTTTATTATTAATATTAAAATAAACAACTAGTACGAAAGAAAAGAAAGAAGGGCGTTCCTTTGGAACTTGTGTTTTCAGTATAAAAGTTAAAAGTTAGCGATTAATAGTTATGATACATGGGCCTAAAATCATTGGAGTCTATCGAAATAAGCTATTAATTTCTACTGATTATGCGACTAGGCTGCTGGGAAATTGTGTAATGTGATATCAAATGTCTATTTATCCGACATAACCTCGCTTTTCTTGGAAATATGACCTATAAAGGGGATATTGCGAAAATATATGGGAAATCATACGTACCTTACAAAAAACAGAATAAGCCTCGTTTTGACCAACATTTTTATAAGTTGTAACTTTTAAGCCATTATCTGAAAAAAGGTGACAGAGAGAAAATATCGTACTTACCTTTTTTACAGATTTTTGCATTTCCTACAACTCTTATTTGACATAATTAACGTTGTAATGCGTCATTAAAAAGTTACAGTCATTTTTAAATAAAATTAGGCCTATTTTGCAAAAAAAACAGCTTTCCCTCACTTCGATTTTCGGCGATTTTGGATATGTTTTTTAACTTAATTTTTTAATAATTATCACGAAAAAATCGACCCTGTTGCAATTTGTTACGGGTTATCCCCTATTTTAACGTTGGTTTACTAGACTACTTGTAGTACTACTAAATTAATAGGTTTTAACTTTTTATTATGAAACATGATTACTAATCCATTTGGTGACGCACTTTTCATTTTGTTGTTGGTAGTTTCTAACTAATTCAGAGTTACAGGGTTCATATTAATCTTGTAGAATTGAACAGATGAATAACACTTCAGTATTTTGAAGGGCACTGACTAGTGTACCGAAAATTTGTTTTTCCAAGTAAATGAATAATTATTAGCAAATTGAATAAATATTGATATAATATTACAGGAATATGCTACCCACGGTTACCAACAACCCGTAATAAACTGTAATTAAATATTCAGATACTTGTATCCAAACATGGATACATTAATTATTACCAAAAGTTGGTAAATAGAATCAAAATATGACCAAATAAAATTGAAAACATGAATGGTTTCATCGAAAATTTTCTTTATAAGGGATCATTATCATCATATATTCATAGAAGTACATTTTAAAAAAAAATTGATAAAAAGCACAAAAAACAAGTAGATTTACATCACACATACATTCTTCTTAATATGACTTGTCCAAATTACGTTCTCTGAGAGAGTGTTAAAAAATCTTGTTTCTATTTCGGGTAGTGTTGCTCTTATCTTACACATCTAGTGTTAAAAAAAATGTAATGTATGATAGTTATTAGTTATTAAATTATCTGTAAATGTGAATATATTATCGTAACTTAGGACATGAAATGTTAAATACATTTATTTTTGAAACAATTTCAACACGTAACAGGTTTCAACAGAACCCAAGGATTTCAAACAAATATGTTCGCCATATTGGATCCGCCATTTTGAATTTTTAAAAATTAACTTCAGATTCGTAATTAGCGATCCCGAAAACCCAAGTGTACCCAATCTCACAAATTTTGGTAGCTTAAAAAATTCTTAACATTTTTTACCCACATTTCAGATTTTTCTCCTCACAGCAAAGGGATTAATTAAATCCGTTTTTTCAATGGAGAAGGGGGATATTGTTTAAAAATTTTTAAGCATAATTAGTCATTTATAAACTTAATTCATGTGTTTCTTTTCATAGAACACTTTTCTTACCGCATTTAAAAAAATATTTGGTTCTTTGCGATATAATTTAGAACTGTAATAAAAGTTAAGTATCGCAACAAGAGAATAAGAAATATGTCATGAAAACAATCGTAAATTCACATGAAATTACTAAGGTTACATGATTAATTTAAAAAAGACTATAATATGACATTTTGCGGAGTCGTATATTACTTTTATAGTACGCATACTATCATAACGTCGTTCAGGTTGAGGTGTCTATAAATACATTAAAGCTATATTTATATAGATTATTTTTGAGAAATTAGGTTAACATCGAAACATTTAAATTATCATTCAGTTTTGCATTTTATAAAACGAAACAAAAAATCAATTTAAATATGGACTTTACTAATTTTGCTATTTGTAATGTAAATGTCGACTTTACAAAAAAAGTTATATTGCGCCTTAACAAATGTTTAGAGTATTTTTTCGAATTTCTAATATTACCTTTTTTGGTTACTTTTTCGTTAATACAGGTAGTCAGAACAAAATTTGTTTAAATATAGATTTTGTATATTTTTTTCCAGGCTTTCTCGTAGAAATATTTATTTTCAATTATACGATGATTATCTTGATAAAAAATCGTTTTAAAATTTTGGCCAGTCAATTAGAGGTTGAAACCATTACAGAAAATTATTATAACTTACGGAGAATGTGATGATATTGAAAAAACCATGGGATGAAAAGGTTTAACGTATTAAAAATGGATTTAAAAAAAAGATGTTGAAAAAGAAGTCCTCTGTATAGCACGTAGACACGTAGATTTCAGGGGTCTTCTACGTGGAAACTGTAACTGAACATAACTTCGTCAATTTTTATCGTAAGAGAACGATTTTTTTTAAATTTCCAACACAATTTAATGCTCTTTAACATAGAAGTAATTTTCTTTTAGATTCTTTTATCAAATTCTGTCTACAATAAACGTGTAAAAAGTTACAATTATTCACAAAAACACGCGATTTTTTACTTCACAAACATTTTTCAATCAATATTTTCATATCGAATAAGAAAAGTCATTGGGTCAAAACGTCAAAATATTTTATTTTTAATGTCTCAGCTGTAAATATTCACAAGAATATATGGGAAAGTTGAAGATGGCTGCTTTAAAATGGCGACTAAAGCTTTCTTTTTTTGTAAAATATTAATTTAGTGTAACAATTCTTTAAAAAATATCCGTTCTTGATAAATCTTAGTACCTATTAGTTTTTGGGGTCTCTGAATAAGAATTTCAAGTTATTTCAAAAACAAATGAAAATGGTGGATCCAATATACCGGTCGAAAATAAAAAATTTCATTTTATATTTATGAAACTGGGTAAATATCAAGGTAAATCAGGCCATTTTAAATAAAAAAAAAATAACGCGAAATTAATACTCGGAGACCAAAAAATGTAGGGAACTAAGTTTTATCAAACTTATCCAGTTTCATAAATATAAAATGAAATTTTTAATTTTCGGACGGCATATCGGATCCGCCATTTTGAATTTTTTCAAGTAACTTGAAATTCATACTGAGAGACCCAAAAAACTTATGAGTACTAAGTTTTATCAAGATCGGATAATTTTTGAAGTTTAGTACACTAAGCTAATATTTTACAAAAAAAAGAACGCTTTAGTCGCCATTTTGAAGCCGCCATCTTACGCTTTCTCATATATTATTATGAATATTTATAGCTGAGACATTAAAGACATGAGATTTTGAAGTTTTGACCCAATGACTTTTCTTGTTTGACATGAAAATATTGATTAAAAAATTTTTTGAAGGAAACAATCGTTTTTTTGTTAAATAATTGTTGACAACTTTTTACACGTTTCTTGCGGACAAATTTTGATAAAGGAATCTTAAAGAGCGATCAATTTTACGTCGAGAATATGTTATTTGAAAATTTTTTAATTGGTTTTTAATGCAAAGAAATATTAGGAAAATATTGGTGAAATTTGTGTCCTCTTGGGCGTTAATAGATTAATTAAAAGAGGCATCTGTATTTGAATATTTTCTTTCTTCTTAATTTCTTTAGTTTTTCAGAAACCGTCTTTTTATTAATTTAGAACTTTTATGAATTAACTTAGAAAAATGTTGGATTGGTTTTATATTTGAATTTTTGAATTGAAAGACTACGTCTTGACGACAAATCTAAACAAGGTAACCCCTTTTTTAGTTTGGTTACCAGATTCACACATACACTGTTTGTTTCTGTACCTAAAATAATATGTTTTCCTAGATTAAGGTTCATTCCGCACGGAAAAAATTAATGGTTATCGTTACTACTTAAGTAGTAAGATGCGGACACTTTCCTAGCTAGTCTTTATATAGATATGTAGATAGCTAAGTCCACTCAAGTAGTAATGGCGCATAAAAGAGATGTTTGGTCCATATCTTACTGCTCAAGTAGTACTTCCAGTTATATGCGCACATTTAAAATGTACGTGTAACTTAGAAAGAATGTACTCCTTGAATTTTGATAAGTAAACAATTATTCTGTAAATGTCCCAGTAGTCCAATGGTTAAGAGGTTAGATTATATTTCGTGCTATTAAATAGTTAAACTACCAAACTATCGAAATGTCATAAGATGATTATTTCATAAATTCATTATAAAAATCTATTTGAAATATTTTTCAATAACATTAATTAATTATAAACAATAATATGCTTAAAAAATACAGTTTTTTCAAAATAAATCGTTTGTGAAGAAGCTCCCCTATAGACATAAATGGAGAAGTTATTATTTATATGTTTTTCGTGTCACTGGTTACGAATCCGGAATCAAAATTTTCAAATTCTAAATGGCGGGTCCAATATGGCGGATAAAATTTTAAAAATTAGATTGAATTAGACAAGAATACGTATTTTATGGTTTTCGAAAGCGTTGATCAGGTATTTGAATTCATAATTTCAAAATTAAATATCGGAAACGCCATTATAACTCGCTTTTAGGGTTACCCGGTACTAAACATTCTTATTCCACGTTCGTTATTAGCCAATTCGAAAATCATGGGATATCACCAAATTTCAGTCACATTAGATCCGCCATTTTGAATTTTGTACTTTTCTTTTCGGATATTTGTAATCATCAACCCCGAAAATCCTCAGAGAGAAAATTTTGTCTAATTCGATGTAAATTTTGAAATTTTAATCCGCCATTTTGGTTCCTCCATTTGAATTTCAAAATTCTGACTTCGAATTCGTAATCAGCGACCTCACAAACCCCCAAATGCAGAATTTCCTCTAGTTTGATGTAAAGTTTACATTTTTATCCGTCATATTGGATCCGCCATTTTGAATTTCACTTTTCTTTTCGGATTTGTAATTATCAACCCCGCAAATCCTCAAATTCAGAGTTTTGTCTAATTCGATGTAAATTTTAAAATTGTAAACCGCCATGATAGTTTCTCCATTTGAGTTTCAAAATTTCGACTTCGATTTCGTATTCAGCGACCTTACAAACTGCCAAATGCAGAATGTCCTGTAGTTTGATGTAAAGTTTACATTTTTATCCGCCATATTGGATCCGACATTTTGAATTTAAAAATTCTGACGTTAAAAAACTCACGAGCAAAAATTTTCAAGCAATTTGGATGTAACCTGTAAACGGGTTATTATGATATAATTAAAGCACATAGTTATTCTTAATTTGAATTTCGATATATGAATTAACATTTTATAAATACATGATATGAATTTGTTATACAAGATATTATAATATTGAACTAATTATTAATATATGTTCATTACAGGAACCAATGAAGTCCAAGGCGCCACAGCTCCACTTAGAATATAGGTTTTACAAATTATTAGGTACCCATGGTAAGTTTCGCTCGCATTCCAGTCAAGTGGTGGATGTAGATCTACTAAAATTAACACGTTCGCCCCCTTTTCTCACTCAGTTGTTTCCATAACTCTTATTAACACCTTGATGTTTTTTGCACTTGACAAAACTTTGCACGGCACTCTTATTAATCAGCAACCGTTTCTTTAGACCGCTCGGCCCTTTCTCTCCCACGTGTATGCTTTAACGCCTATGTAACAAAAAAAAAATCGTCGATCTACATCGTCGCCATTTGTTTGTTTCATGCGTACCATTATTCGATCATCATCAAAACACCAAACCATGAATTTGGTCTTGGTCGATAACTACGTCATATGAAACGTATAGTTCATAACACACATATAGAGGGTGTACCCGAGGTGCATTACTTTGGACCATGTGGAAAGTTCAACGCGCTGGTGATGGAACTCCTCGGTCCTAGTCTGGAAGACCTTTTCGACCTTTGCGGGAGAAAATTCAGCTTAAAAACCGTTCTCAACATTGCCACGCAACTCGTAAGTATTACAATTTTTTTTACCAAAATTTGACATGCGAAATACACTTTACAGAATGAATAAACAATTTTTTATCCCTAAAAATGACCTTAACCCGTTTCGTCCTGAAATGCCGTAAATTTTGACTTCTTTTCATCAGGTGCTTTCTTAGGGAAAAAAAAGCACTCAACCGTTTTGATATAACATACCTATTGTATTTTTTCTCGAACTTCCTAAATCCGGTTTCAGATTGACCATATCTGCCGCCATTTTCTTATTATGGCAGTTTAAACATAACAAAATTGTGAATTTTAAAAAAATTTCTTCAAATAATCGTATTTTTGAACAGGAACCCGTGGTCGGAACAAGCTAAGTCTCTGTATCTGGTGGAGTAATTAGTTACACTAAAAGATAGGATGGTTATTAAATCTCCATTCAAAATGGCGGCTTCAAAATGGCGGTTCTCAGTCAAAATTTTGTTGAAAAATTTCTGGACGATCTAACTCAAAAGCTACGAGCTTTTTAAAAAAAATGTTGAGAATGAAAAGTTCTTAGAATTCATTGAGAAATATAGTGGCATTTTTTCAGATTTTTTAAATGAAGTTTTGAGACATTTTTTTTTAAATTTTTGTTCACAATTGTAATTTATTTACGACAAATTCTGAACAAAATTTAGTGCATTCTCTGATAAATTCTAAGAGTTTTTTGTTCTTTGCAATTCTTTCCAAAAGTTGATAGTTTTCGAGGAAATCAATTTCAAATATTATAGTTTAAGATTTTTCTTTCTCGAAAACTATTAACTTTTCGGAAAAAATGCATAGAATAAAAAACTCTTAGAATTCATCAGAGAATGCACTAAATTTTGTTCAGAATTTTTCAAAAAAAAAAATTACAATTTTAAAAGGATTTTGAAAAAAATTTTTCAAAAATTAATTTAAAAAATCTGAAAAAAATCCACTATATTTCTCGGCGAATTCTAAGAATTTTGTATTCTTAGCATTTTTTTAAAACAAGCAATAATTGTTCAGTTACAGCAACCAGAAATTTTTCAACAAAATGTTCACTGAGAACCGCCATTTTGAATGGTGAATTAATAACCATCCTATATTTTAGTAGAACTATTTACTCCACCAGATACAGAGATTCAGCTTGATTCGAACACGGTTTCCTGTTCAAAAATACGATTATTTGAACAAATTTTTTCAAAATTCACAATTTTTTTATGTTTAAACCGCCATAGTAAAAAAATGGCGGCAGATATGGTCAATCTGAAACCGGATTTAGGAAGTTCGAGAAAAAATACAATAGGTATGGTTACATCAAAACAATTGAGTGACTTTCTCCATGAGAAAGCACCTGATGAAAAGAAGTCAAAATTTAGGGCATTTCTCAGGACGAAATGGGTTAAAATTACTTCAGAACATCAAGTTTTTTGAAATTTTAACTTAACCCATTAATACCCAAATGCACAGAAAGTTTACTGCAACTTCAACGCTTATTTTCAATATGAAATACTTTTATAAAAAAATAAAAAATATCAGATTCTTCCATTTTCAAGGCCGCTCTTTCTAGTGGTAGTAAGAATATTTAAAAAAAAATTGAAATTTATATATGGTTTTGTTATATATGGGGTGATCCTTTTGTTAATGCCAACCGGCTAATAGTGGATCCTGAGTTCATTCTAAGTAACTTTTTCCCGTACCAAAATCGGATCTGTGGCTCAGAATTTAAGTGAAGAGCCATTGAAATTTAGAAAAAAAAAATTACCTTTTTTGCAATAACTCGGCTTCTTTTCAAGTTATTGCAATGAATAAGGGCTCATTTTCAAGCTTTTTTTAAGCCCTACAATTCATTCCTGAGAACATTTGTCCTGCGGTGAATATTTCTGAAGTTATGGCCTCCAAAATGTTAAAAAAGGCCAATTTTGCGGTTTTTCGCATCTAACTAGTTTCGCAAAATAGCAAACGAAATGTCAAACTAGAAAAAGTTGTAGAGCTTGAAAAGACGAAGAATTTGCCCCGTCATATGTTCGTTTTTAATGAAAATTGAGTCCGCAGGAACACTTTTAATGTCGTAGAATTGACGAAAAACGCGTTTGGTACTGACGATGTGGGTTTTTAGGACATTTTTTTAAAGAAAAATCGAATTTTGGATATAATATCTTACTTTGAGTGAGCTAAAACATATTTGTGCACCCGATAGTTATACTTAAAAAATACACTGGTATATATTTGAAATTTTTGATATCACATTCAAAGTGGCAACTGCATTTACAAATTCCTTTTTAAAATGTAACAAATTTTTTTTCTTGAAAACGATGGACTTTAGAGAAAATTTTATAAGAACAATTATGTTCTAGAAAAAGTCGAAGAATACCCTCGAATTTTTTGAGAATGTATTGTCAATATTTTTTATTTTTGAAAAATTCGAAAAATCGAAATTTTGAAAAAAGTCATTTAAAATTAGTAAAGAGAATTCTTTAACCAATTCTAAGACGTTTCGTTCTGTGGATATTTGCGTCAAAGTCTATAGTTTTCAAAAAAAAAGATTATTTATTAAACTTTTATGGATTTCAAGACTAATAATTAATTTTCTTGAAAACTACAGAGTTTAGAGAAAATTTCCTTAAAGCAAAAAGTCTTCTCATTGGTTAAAGTACTCTTAAAAAATACTCTTAAATTTTTGCAGATTTTTTAAATGTCAGAGTACATAATTGCTTGGAATTTCTCCAAGGAATCCAAATTTGCATTCAGGTTTCTTCTCCAAAGCTGCGCATGCGCAAAAATGCGCGAAACTGGGACAAATCATTGAAAAAATTAATTTTTCACGCAGTTTTTTAAAAATGTAGCCAAAAACTTAACAAATGGAGATGAATTATGTAATCATTTCAAAGTATGTACTTTTAACTATCTTTCCTGAAAATTTCAGCCGAATCGAAATAGGTTAAGTTAAGAATTTTTAATGAAAAAGACGTTTTTTCGATCTACTGTTGACGCTTTAAACTTTAGATAAAAAACGTAAATCGGATTAAATTTCTTGGTAAATTTTCATCAATTTGCACTATTTAAATATTTTGTTGACTAAAAAACGGGTTTTTAGAGCAAAAATGAGTTTTAAATTTAATTTCAAATTTTAGTAAATTGAAGATTGTGAGACTTCTATAAGAGATAAGGACTATAGCAATGTTGCCTGGGCACATATTTTTCGATGTAGAAAACACCAGTAAAATTTCAGACAAATCGAAGTACCTGGACTGCAAAGTGTTACATTTTGATATGAAATATCCCGAATAAATTAGTAGATTTTTAACTTTTTATTTTCTGCATCTGGTTCTTTCTATCTACTGATATAATATCAGAATTCTCGTTTAAACTAATGAAAACACTATGAAAATAGAAACGAAAGAATCAAAAGTGGGTGGCGCATACAAAATTGATACAAAATAAAAAAAAAAATACTTTCATTTTACTACTCGATTTTCTATACTGCAAACAATTTGTAATTGATATTCAAGTGAAAAAACGAAATAGAGAAAAGAAACATTGAAAAATAAATTTCCGTCTAATAATAATTTCATCTTTTTTTAATGAGCAGTTAAAATTAGTATCTCAGTAATTGGAGATATTTTATAATATTAGCTGAATAATGATAACAATTAATTACAAAAAATATCCAAGCATTACATTTAGCTTAAGAGTGCAATGGCGCGTTGAATCACTTTTATAATGTCGATTTGCCAAAAAATTGGTATCGGGGTAGGAGTGCACAATCGACGAGGCCATAATCATGTGCAACCTGTTGGAATATGTTCTTAAAGTCGTCCCAACAAGTGTCCAATATGTTAGAGAACTTTAATTTTTACATAAAGATAAAAGAAATTATTAGATTCTTATACTTATTTGGCGGATATTAATTATATTTAGATCAATAAATCACTGAATCGATAATTCATTATTTTATTAGAAATATTAATTCGTTCGTTCGAGATCAACAAAATTCCATATAATAGATGCAAAGCATGAAAGTAATAGAGAATTTAAGTGGATTTTCGAAAAAGATATGAAAAAAAGTAACAGTGTAATTTTTAAATCAATAATGGAACTCAAGATTTCTATGTAATTATTAAATACACATCAAAACTACGTTAAATTAAAAGTCATTGGTTGTGTGATTATCATCATTGTTAGTAGTCATATGTTTTTAAGACAATTGCAATTGTCTGTTGATTTATGAATTTAAGGGGAGGCACCACCTTTAAATCAGCTGTATGACATACAGCTTTAAAAAATTTGAAAAAATTATCTCTTTAGTAATTTTTGACGTGGAATTCAGTGGTGCTAGAATAAAAAGTGTAAAAAATTTGTTTGACCCAAAAAAAAATTTTCTTTTTCGAAAAAATCGGAATTTTTTAAAATCCATACGAGAGTCTGTAGAAAATGTGTTTCCATGTTCACCCTAATTTTCTTGAATTTTTACATTAATTAAAAAAAATGTAGAAGCATTTTTTCGAAAAAACAAATTTTTTTCGCGCTAAAATTTAGAGGTCAAAAAAATTATTTCTAGAGTAATTTTTAACGTGGAATTTAGTGGTGTTAGAATAAAAAATGTAAAACTTTTTTTTACGCTTAAAAAAATTGTGTTGTTCTCTACAAAAAATTTATTTTTGAAAAAATCGGAATTTTTTAAAATCCATACGAGAGGTTGTAGAAAACACGTTTTTATGTTCACCCTAATTTTTTTGAATTTTTAAATTAAGTTGGAAAAATGTAGTTGCATTATTTCAAAACAACAAATTTTTGTTTAAACTACAATTTATGGGTCAAAAAAATTTCTTACGCTTTTTATTCTAGCACCACTGAATTCCTCGTCAAAAATAACAAAAGAAACAATAGTTTCAAATTTTCTAAAGGTGTATTTCATAGAGTTGATTTTGAAGGTGGTGCCTCCCCTTAAGAACATCTCAAACATAAATGGTTTCTTGATAAAATAGGGTGCGGGTCGAAAAACCGGTAGGTCAAAAAACCGATTGTAAAAAATCCGACCATCGAAAAGCCTACAGTACAAAAACCGACACTTCAAAAACTTACTGTCCGCTTGTAGATATATTTTTGTTAAGTGTCGATTTGTTACTTTCGATTTGCATCCTTAACATGTACGCGGAGTACAAAAACAAGTTGCAAAGAAATTTTTATTTTATCACAAAAGTTTTGAAACAGTCAATTTTAAATAACACAACTTTTGTTCTTGCACGAAGCCAAAAGATTTACTTTTTTTATACAACAAAAACACATTAGTACTTGACTACTATTCCTGTACAGTTACATGTAAGTCGTTTCAGAAGCGAAATTTCGAAATTAATTGGCAACATTTTACAAAATTTGTGCATATTAAGAACAAATTTCTACAGGAAAATACTATACGTAATTACTACGTAATCAGTAAATTAATAAAACTCGGTAAACAAGATTTATCTTAATGATGAAATATTTCCTATATGGAGAGGTATAGGAGGGTGTGAAATGTTTTAAAATGGCGAGCCAGTACTTGAACATTTAAATTTTGGACAACTTTGGAATAAATTTCGTATTTTGCTCCAAAATTATTCAATAAGTTACTGGTGGAAGTACCAAAATATGTCCTATTGACTTCCAATTTTATATGCCAAATTAATAAAGTTTACCGGCAAAAATATAACAGTGTAGGGTTTTTTTTCTGTAATTTTTGTTATTTGTTAATTTATTTATTTATTTATCTTTTTCACTCATCTGCGTGTTTACTTGTCCTCTATCATTATTTTATCCTGTTTAGTGCTTTTAATTGTTTTTATCCTAAGTAACTTCATGTGTTATTGTTTGCTTTTTAAAAATGTATACTGTTAGTTTTATTAAGTACTGCTTTTCGCTTATTTTATATAATCTTTACTATTTTTTGTTATTAATTTTAATTTATTTTTACTTTTAAAACTCAATACTGATTTTTAATTTATTTGTGTGTTGGACAGTTAAAACAGCGTTAGCTGTGTCTCGTCCTTTGGCTCGTAGGAGGCCTATTTTTTTGTACCCCTCGTTCGCCAATAAAGACGTTATTATTACTATTATTATTAAATCAGTTCTGTCCTCAGTTATATCGAATTTAATTTGTGTTACCTGTTTAGTAATATTACCCATATATTTCCCAGACAACTACCTAATACAAATGGTAGTCAAATTTATAAAATTGATTATGTTGTAACTTTGCGGAAATTAAATTATAAAACTGAATTATTGTTATTATTATTAGCATTATTTAAACATTTTTTTGATACTTTTAAAAACGAAGATTTCACATTTAGTTCTTCGTGCCCGTTGGGTAATTAACCCCTAATAAGTAACTCTTCTTAGTTACATTCTGATCAACCACCTAATGATTTTTTTGCATTAATTCACTAATTACTATAAATTGTTACTAAAACAGTAGTAGGTACTTTTCATTGACGGCACTGTTATTTTCAAGAATTTTTGAAAATTCAATCCGTCATCATGCCATCTGTGGTATATTTTACAAAAATGTCATACGAAATAGGAAAATTTACAAATGTATTCGTTTTACGTTCTTACGAAGGTTTCTTTTCTTATCTGTTAACGTAGTTAGACCCCAGAATATAATATGTTAGCGAAAATATTTTTATAACACTTCCAGGAATAAAATTTGTATTATGCATGATATTGTAACAGAGTTCGAGCGTTATTTTTCTTGAAAAAAAATTGAAATTTGCAAAAATAATTTGATAACCAACTTTTCTTAGCGACTCAAATTTTCTTCTTATTTTCACTCAAAACTTTTCTAAAAATGAATGGATTTCAATGAATGATGGCTTATTTTTTCAAGAAAAAGATTCTCAACAACTTCACCGAATGAATTTCTTGAATTTCTTAAACTAGGGTCAAATATCTCGAATTATTAAAAAAAAATATATATTATTTTTTAACTTTTCTGAATAATTTTAGTGATCAGGCAAAAAAATTTGAGAAATTTATTCGGTGAAGTTGTAGAGGATCTTTTTCTCGAAAAAATAAGCCGTCATTCATTGAAATCCATTCATTTTTAGAAAAGTTTTGAATGAAAATAAGAAGAAAATTTGAGTCGCTAAGAAAAGTTGGTTAACAAATTATTTTTGCAAGTTTCAATTTTTTTTCAAGAATAATAATGCTTGAACTCTGTAACAATATCATGTACAATAAAACTTCAATTCCTGGAAGTGTTATTAAATTATTTTCGCTAACATATGATATCTTGGGGTCTAGCTACCTTAAATGCAGTTTCAAATAAAATCCAGATTCATAAAGTTTTGAATGCATTCGAATGAAAATATAACAGGACATCTGAATATTACTATCATAAAACAGAAATAAGTTGGCGTGTGAAAAGCGTTAAACAAAATGGAGAAAATTGATACAACTGATGGACCATAACTGAATTTAAGTGATTTGAGAATTATTAAAATAAATTTGTTTTCGAATAGGAGATGATGTTTTGAAAAATAAAAATGTTTCAAAATATAGGTGCAGATAGTAAAACTTTAATTTGATTCTATATCTGTAGAGCTACTATTAGTATACCTGTATTTAATGAACCATATGCGTTTAGGGGTTTCTGGTTATCTGTTTTGGTATCTTGCCCAGAGGATCCGAGGAAAATTTGGCAGTGACATTAACAGCGAAAAATATAGTATTGTAAATACTGTGTATTTGATCAATTTTATCTAACTGATCTGATACTAGGATATTATTATATAAATAGTGACTTCAACAAATTATACTGCACATCCTACTATTTAACCAATTAACGTCCAAAGCTCTGTAGCAAATCGAAAAATGAAAACATCATAATGAAACCAACTTACTTTACTAATTTTGGGTATGGTCTATTGATTTACGGGATCAAAATTGAATTTCCTTGCCGCAGAAAAACAATATGGCGGATTTTATCTGAAAAAGTACCGAAAAGTTTTTGTTTTTATAATTTTGTACACATGGATGATAAATAACGAGTCATTCCAAACTATCGACAAATGTGGAGAAATGAGTTGCAGTTTAAAGGGAAAAATTTTTTATTGGACTCCGTTCAGTTTAGCCTAACCTGAAAACAAAAATTCCTAATTTCAAGTAAATAGTTACTTGAATAGTCGCAACAAAATATTTACTTGTATTAGAAAAATAGTTTATTAATTCAACTAAATATTAATTCGATTTTATCCAAGCAAGTAAATATTTATTTAATTTATAGTATTGATATTATAGTCGTCAGTTTTTAAACAAAATTTTAATTATTTACAAATATACATACTTATTTTCGAAAAGCGAACTTTTGCAGACGCCATATTAAAATAGTTTTTAAGAATGTATAAATATTAACCACATATTCGTGTTCAGCGACCCCAGAAATCCCTGTATACCCTCCCTTATAAACATTTTACGCTTCGTTGATTTTTTTACTGCATTATTTTTCATCTTGAGTCTTCTATATCTCACATGCCCAGTTTGGCCCCGATCTTACTCATGTCTACCTGCACAGTCAAGGTTAACATTGACTAATAATTAGTACATTTTGAAACTAATTTCGAATAGTAACCCACTTTTCACTCAATCAAATTTAAAGAGTAATTATTTTCTTAACCCTTTGAAGCATACATGTTTATTTGCACCGAAACTTATTTCTCCGAGGTGGTCGGGGTCGCTGATCACGAATCTGACCTCAGACTTTCAAAATTCAAGATGGCGGGTCCAAGATGGCCGACAAAAAAAAATATATTTGATCGAGGAGAAAATGGGTACTCGGGGGTTTTTGAGGTTATTGATTACGAAACTGGTCTCAGATTTTCAAAACTCAAGATGGCGGATCCAAGATGGCCGAACGAAATTTAAAAATTTATTTCATCGAGATGAAACTGAGTACTCGAGAGTTTTCGGGATCGTAGATTACGAATCTAAACTTAGATTTCCAAAATTCAAAATGACGGTTTCAATATGACGGACGATATGTAAACAGTTTTCGAGGTCGTAAAAGACGAACTGTGAAATTTCAGCATTAGTGACCGCTTGTTGAATCTGCTAAATTTTATCTTGAAAATGTAACATTATTCTGTATTCCTTTTGATATTGGGAAATAACTTTTTACATTTCTGACCGTCATGTTGAATACGCTCGAAAACCTCTGAGTACCCCGTTTCACCTCGATCATGTAAATTTTTACATTTTGGTCGGCCATCTTGGATCCGTCATTTTTAATATTTAAAATCTAATGCCAGATTCGTAATCAGCGACCCCGAAAACCGCCGTGTGCCCAGTTTCGTCTTATCTTAACGACGGTTTCTTTTCAGCATAATTCTTTGTAACTTAATTTGTATAAAATTTTCGACATTATAAACAATTTCAAACAATAATTAATAATAAATATTAATTTTTTTACATTTAAAAAACATGTTATCAAAGTACGAAAGATAAAATCTGCACTAAAATTCAATCTTAATCTACTGAAAAATAAAAAAAAAATGAATTACAAAAAGGTGTCCTACTAAAAGGTGCTTCAAAGGGTTAATAATCATTTGATCAGAAGTGAATAGTGGCTAGTTCCAATATTATTATTTTAACCAAATGAAAAATTATACAATATGTGATATTAAAATTTTATTTATTTTTCAGCTCCATAGGATAGAGTACGTACACAGTCGGCATCTAATATATCGGGACGTGAAGCCGGAAAACTTCCTAATAGGGCGAAGTACGACTAAAAGGGACAAAATCATTCACATAATCGATTTTGGACTGGCCAAAGAGTATATAGACCTGGAGACGAATAAGCACATACCATATCGTGAACACAAAAGTTTGACGGGTACGGCGCGGTATATGAGTATCAATACGCACCAGGGAAAAGGTAAATTGAATAAGATTGCATCTTAAGCGTCTTTAAGAAATAAAAAATAGTCTTCTTGATGGGAGAAATTCATATTTCAGAATTTCACATTCCTAGTTTAAATTATTTCTTAAAAATATGTAGTATTAAAAAATAAAGGTGTACTATATAGGACAAACAGGAAGGCGATTAGAGACTCGCATTAACTCTTTCTGCTTACTGCAAAATATTAAAAATTCAAAATGGCGGATCCAATATGGCGGACAACTTTTTCAAACAATGATTTAAATCACTCGAAACTAGTTACTCGCGGGTTTTTGGGGGTCGCTGTAAGTAAGAATCCCTAAGTCGACAATTTTATGTCAATTTTACTAATCTGACATTAGAATCGTAATCAGCGACCTCAAAAACCCCTAAGCAACTAATTTTAAGTGAATCCGTTACATTTTCAAACATTCATCCGCCATATTGGATCCGACATTTTGAATTTTTCAAAACTGATATTGGATTCGTAATCAGCGACCCCAAAAACCTCCGAGTAACAAGTAAGTGATTTGGATCATTTTTTTAAAAAGTCGTCCGCCATTTTGAATTTATGAAAACTAATAGCAGATTCGTAATCAGCGACCCCAAAAACCCCAGAGTAACTAGTTTCAAGTGATTTGAATCATTTTTTTTTAAAGTCGTCCGCCATCAATATGACGATAAAAATGTCGGATCAAAATGGCGGATTTAATGATCCGCTATTTTAAATTTTTAAAAACCAATATCTGATTCGTAATCAGAGATACCAAAAACCTCCAAGTAACAAATTTCAAGTAATTTGGATCATTTTTTGAAAAAGTCGTCCGCCATAAAGAATCCGCCACTTTGAATTTATGAAAACTAATAGCAGATTCGTAAGCAGCGACTCCAAAAACCCCAGAGTAACTGGTTTCAAGTGATTTGAATCATTTTTTTGAAAAAGTCGTCCGCCATCAATAATAGCAAATTCGTAATCAGCGACCCCAAAAACCTTTATTAAAAAATTTGCAGTAAAAAAATATTGGATAGTTTTCTTAAAACTGCATGAAAAAGCGGCGTTTTTTTAACTTTTTTTGTTAATAACAATTATATTATTAGCAATAATGGAGAAACAATTTTTTTTACTGATTATTAGGATCTATATAAGTAACATAAAAAGATTTGATCGAAATAGGTCTTAAATTTCACGAGAAAAACAGCAAAATCTAAGTAAATGTTGGTGGGACGACGCGTACGTCCCACTGGGACGCAAAGGGTTAACAAAGCTATCTAACCTTTTGTGAAGAGGGCCATAATTCCTGGCCGAAAATTTAACTTAATTTTTACCAAAATTTTCGAACATCTCATTTTTTTGCCCCTTCTTTTGTTTAAAATTACTCTTTATTTTATCGCCCTCTTTTAATTTTGAATTTATACTATATCTTTTGTTTTTATTTTTATTTTTGTTTTTGTGTTTGTTTTTGTTATTAAGTCAATGACGATGTATGTATAGTTATTTCTTTTCTATTTTTCACCGGTCAACAAACTCTTAATTAAAATAAAGGTGTACCTTTATTTTAAAATAACAAAATTTTATGTTTCTCCAGTTACATATAATATATATTTTAAAATTTAACCCATTAACGCCTGAAAGGGCACTTTTTTCTAATTGCGTATCGAAATCAACATTTTTTAAAAATTGCTTGGAACATATCTTAGTATATATATTTATTTAATGTATCCACAAATTTTGTGCACTTCTTACATCGTATTTTTTACATACTTTCACAATTTTTGTTGTTGTCCTTTCCGCGTTTTTACAATATTTATTTACCTTTCTTCCTCCCTCTCTCTCACTTATACACTCAATCTCATACATTCACACACATTCTTCCTCACTCTCTCTCTCTCTCTCTCCTCTCTCTCTCTCTCTCTCTCTCTCTTCTCTAATTTTTTTCAGTTTTTCCATCCACATGTACCCTCTTCCATCTTCATTTATGAACATATCTTAGTATTTTCGATGCTCTTTAAGATTCCGAGGTCAAAATTGAGTTTTAGTCATCAGAAATTCCAATATGGCGCCCAACTTGAAAAAAATTGCAAACAAATTTAAATTTTCCACGGTATTAAAATGTTAGTATGCTATTGAAACTATGGATAAAGGTGGATAAAATATATTTATTTAAAATTTTATGAACAGTTTTTTATCACACTTCATTTTAAGTATCTCAAAATGGCGTCCTCAATGAAAATTTCATTCAACCGTTACAAGGTCAAACAATCAATATTTGTACGACAAAATATAAAATTACATCGTTCAGACGCCATCTTGAAGCCGCCATTTTGTTTTTTGAAAAAATCTGACGGGAGAAGAAAGGGATAAGCTTTTACGATGGTCAGCATTGCTCTTTTCAAAAAACACGATTCTTCCGAAGAAATGTCGAAAAAGTATTTTGTTTTCAAAAAAATGATCATAACTTTTTTTCTTTGAATTTTAATTGAGGTCTAATCTTTCGATTTTGACTTATTTTAATTTTTTTTAACGAAGTTTGGAACAAAAGTTACACATTGAAAGTTGTGTCCAAATTCAGGACTTTCGAGACGAAAAGAGTTAAATGAAAAGATCTTATCTGATATTGTCATGTTTTTCTTTTATTTTTATGTCATAGTCTCTTCAGGCATACAAATTGCCACATATTTCATTTAATATGATGAACTAGGATGAAGTAAATATTGTAGTATAAAATAATACGAGTATACGGAAATCCATTGACGACTTTGATGACGACAGGACCCTTGGGTTTTATTTGTATCAAGTAATTGCTGGGGAAAAGTCAACAGTAGGACAAGGTCATCAATTAATACTCTTACCTTACCTTAAAATAGAGAATATATATGAGATAAGAGAAAATACGGGACAACATATTTGATGATTAATATTGGATCAAAACGATAAGAAAGTTATTTTAATTTAGTAAAAACATCACTGCTTTTCAGTTCTTATGTATCCGATTTTTTGTAGTAAACTTATTGAAAATCTAAAAAATGAACGGTTTAAATCATCTAGATTGGGAATTTGTTAGAATGCTAAAGCAGTTGAATAAGTAAACAGAGAGAAAGGAAATAGTTGACGGAACCTTTTTGTAATAGTAAAACGCGTAAATCCAAAAAGTTGTCGCATTAACTATTTCCATCGTAAATGGTACAATAAAATTGTTCCATTTACTATTTCCGATTGTTAAATCGTTCGTACATAACCTCAAATACCAATTCTAACCTTACATATTGTTAATTCTACTACTTAGAGAGGTTAAAATAGATTCTACTATTTTTTCGTGGTTCCATTAACACTTTTTTTTTCTCTCTGTGTAGCAGTGGAGTAAGAAAAATCAATAAACAGAAAATTATGTGCATTGGACAGGGTCTTAAAGAAGCTGTATGGAATAAATCATAAATCAATAAAGTAAATAATTGATTTTAATGGAAGACGAATATCTGAAAATAGATGGAAACTGTCTAGTAGATAAGATAACGCTGACAAAATTGATAAAACTAGTCTGTACTAGAGAAAACCAGAATAAAAAGATAATTTTAATCAGACCAAATGAAAATGGCATAATATATTGTTGTACCACATTAAAAAATTGGAATGAGTTAATAGATGTTATAGATGTTACAATGAGAAGGCCAATGTTGATTACAAAGTTACTAATCGAGCAATTAAAGTTAGATATGGTTAAAATTCATCTTGAAAAAATGCAATAATGACTAAACAAAACAAGTATTAACTTAAGTGTTGAAATCCCGTCCATTGTTTATAGAAAAAATGCATTTAAAATCAGTTTTTACATTCCAAAAATGCTTACATACATTGTATAGTGAACAATATTATTAAATAAAAGAATGCGATAAGCTGACCCTGCATCACGAGTTCTTAAAGAGTATGAAGATACAGTTCTAGATATCTTGAACTCAATTCTAACTAGTTTTATTGCTTATCAGTATTTAAAGAATTGTCATTGTTGTCAACACAGCAATCAGAACACCATGACATGCTGAATTCGTTGTATCGGATCTTATTTTTAGGTTATGTGTACCCCGATGTGAAATTTTATAAACTTGCGTGGTATTTTGATTCGATAAACCAAATTGGTACTTGGGATAGTGACATTTTTTATGTTTTAACGCACTAAAAATTATCAACCTAGAACCTTTCAGAATTAATTTAATGATAAACAGATATACGAGGATTTTTTGAAACTTTTACTATTTCGCTTATGAAAAGACTGAAAATAGAGATTGAAGAACAATATTTATTTTTATTTGTCTACATTTGTACTCTTACAAAAAGCAGTAAAGAGTTTGTAATACACATGATACACGAAAATTAAATACCTTCATTTTTTTAAAATGTATTTCAAGAAGATCGGTTATGTTTTTCAAAAGTTACTAAGTTTATTTCTTTAATTTTTGCATTGTGGCTTTATTGTTTTTTTGCGTAAAACTCGCTTCGTACGAATCCTGACGATTGGCAATGATGAAGTTGTAGATCTCGAAAAGATATAAAATTTGATCTAAGTTTTATTTTTATTAAATTTGAGGCAATAGAGTACAGTTTTTAATGTTAGAAAATACTTTAGTCGTGGTATATTGAGAATAAAAATGTTTGTAAGTTAAATAGCGATATACCCTCCGAGAAAATCTTATAGAAGTAGAAGAAATCTAGAATTTGATATATGATAATTTATATTTTTATTAAGAATTTGAGGAACTGAAGACTATTTTTTATTTTTAGAAAATAATTAAGCTCTAGCGGTCGCAATTTTTAATATTTCTTTATGAAATTTTGCAGACGGTTCAGGTTAGCTGTTAGGAACAGTGGTATTGAATTTCACGAAGATCGGTTGTGTTTTCACTATATATATATATACGATTAAGTTTTTTCTTTAATTTTTAAATTTTCCTTTTATGTTTTTAGCGTATAACTCGTTTCGTACGAATTCGGACGAATGGAAACATCAGATGTTATTAATAATTCGAGGGATTTGCGTGAATTTTTAACTTCCGGAAACTGTTGTAACGTTTTTTTTTATAATTTTAGGTTAATAATATGTTGTTTTCTGTATAGACTACAGTAAAAAATAGTGCATATTAAATTTGAGCAAACAAACATTATTTTGACAATTCTAAACAGATGTTTTTTATAAATACATTGCATGTTCATTCAAAATAAGTATGACTTTAAATCAAAGCTTCCTTTATGAGGAAGCTTCTTGCAGTTTCGTATAATAGGAAGCCATATTACGTGATTGAAAATGGCGTTATAGAATTTTTTAACGGAGTTCGAAAATAAGAACACATGGATGATGGACGTCAAATTTTTATAAAAAGTAATTTCCTAATATGACGACATGCTTTCATGTTTCACGTTTGCATCTTGTGGCAAAATGACTAAAGATGATGTCATGACCGACCAAAACTTCGAAATGGCGACTTATTTTCTATCTCTTAGGTATATGGATATTTCATATTTAAAGGTGATTTTTTGAAGAAAAGGTGGGAGCACTTAAATCGTTACTAGTATTTCAAAAGCACCTAATTAATATATTGATTTTCATAAAGCATGTAAAAAAACACCTAATTTTGTTTATCCTTGTCATATAAAAACCTTATTAATGACAAATAAATATTTCGAACACCAGAGGTACGGGTGGAAGGGGAAATGATTAAAAATACACATAAACAGTCATAAAAGTTGCAATTGTGGTGAGGCCATTCATTTTTTGTCGAAAAGTCACTAATAATGGCGGTGGGTACCGTTAGAGAGTATAAATTTTTATAAATAGTTTGACATTATTTATTGCCATCATTAATGACTATTCGAAAAAAAACGAAGTAATATGTGTCAAATATTACTTTAAAAATTCATCTCCTTATTTTCTAGGTTCGTCTTCGATTTCTACGAGTTAAAGGTTACTGGAAAGCTCTTTTTCTACCGCGTATACAAAAATACTGTAGACATTTTTAAAATTCCAGCGATTTAATTGATTTATTATATTATATTAATGCATCAAAATAAAATTATTTAAAAATTATGTTAATCAAATAAAAGTCCGTAAAATTATTGAAAACCTGTAAATCGATTGAAAAATGAGTACACGGAAATAACGAATTAGTTGGACCTACTATTTAAATAGTTATAACTATAGTTTGTAACATAATTTGTAAATATTTTTATTTTGAAGATATATCGATTTTTTATCGGTTTACTGATTGTTTTAGTGACTCGTTACTGATTTTTAAATCGGTTTACTATGTTTTAGTGGATTTACTAATTTATTACTCAATTTCTTGATGTACCGATTTATTATTGATTTGCACATTTTTCACTGATTTTTTATAGAATGATTGAGTTTTTAATCATTTGACATGTTTCTTGGAATGTACTTGATGTTCCGAACGTTCAATGAACAATTTTCATAGGAATTGCAGTGACAAAATAATGAAATAAAGGTATCATGGAGCTCTCACTTTTTTCCCCATTAAAACATAACAATTAAACAATTTCCATATTTTGATAACTTTATTTGATTATTTTAGCTCTGTGGCGCCCCTGACAAATAGTTCGTCGGACCTTCGAAACTTCAAGTACATTTTCTTAGAGTGTTTACTGATAGTGATATAATGAATTTTCATTAATCTGCTTTTCTTACGTGACATGTTCATTACAACAATTAATAAATCAATTAAATCGCTGGAATTTTAAAAATGTCTACAGTATTTTTGTATACGCGGTAGAAAAAGAGCTTTCCAGTAACCTTTAACTCGTAGAAATCGAAGAGGAACCTAGAAAATAAGGAGATGATTTGTTAAACTAATATTTGACGCATATTACTGTCTCTGGATTTCACGAAAACGTAAAAAGTTTAATATTCACAATATAATAGCTGAGCGCAAATTATTTTTTACTAAGATAAATGAGGTAATAGATGCAGAAAAAGGTACGGAATACGATGCACCATAGCGCACTATCGTTTAATTTTTGTCAAAAAAGTTATACCGTAGAAACAAAACCTACATTTGCTTTACTCAATTTTTATTAAAAAAAAAAATACGATAACTCAGCTGGGAATGATCGAATTTGACTCAATCGGTGCTCCTTTTATTCATAAGAACCCAATAAATATGAAACGTGATTGCTCGTAATTGTAGAACGTTCCACAAGAGAGCTGTGGACAAATAACGATGAAATTTGAACTTCTCTCAGTTTTTTAAGCAAAAAATGACCGCCCTTAACCCATTAATGCCCAAATGCACAGAAAATTTACACCAACTTCAACGCTTATTTCCAATATGAAATAAATTTCGAAAAAAATCAAACTTACCAGATTCTACCATTTTCGGGGTCGCTCTTTCGAATGGCGAAGAGAAAATTTAAAAAAAGTCAACATTTGTCTATGATTTTGACATATATATTAAAAAAACATACTTTTTTTCAGGGCGCATTTCTTACAAATATCAAGTTTTCGATACAATATCGTGCTTTGAATGAGCTAAAATATACTAGAAGAGTGCACTCGATAGTTATACTTAAAAGATACACTGGTATGCATTTGAAATTTTGCGATGTCAGATCCAAAATGGCCACCGCAGTAACGAATTTCTATTCAAAATTTAACCATTTTTTTTCTTGAAAACCATAAAATGTTCCAAGGACAATTTTGTTTTAGAATGAGCCAAAAAATACCCTTGAATTTTTTGAGAATGTATTGTTACAATTTTCAATTTTTCAAAACTGCAGAAAATCCAAAATTTTCAAAAAGTTAGTTAAAAAATCCGAAAAAATTTGACAGTGTTCTTTAACTAATTCTAAGACATTTTTTATCTATAGCAATTTTCTCTAAAGACAGCAGTGTTCAAGAAAATAAATCATTTGTCTTGAAATCTAGAAAAGTTTAATATTTTTTTTCTGGAAAACTATAGTCTTTAGAGAAAATTTCTATAGATAAAAAATGTCTTAGAATTGGTTAGATAACACTGTCAAATTTTTTCTGATTTATTAAATAACTTTTTGAAAATTTTGGATTTTTTGCATTTTTGAAAAATAAAAAGTTGTAGCAGTACATTCTGAAAAAATTCAAGGGTATTTTTTGGCTCATTCTAAAACAAAATTGTCCTTAGAACATTTTCTCTAAAGTGTATGGTTTTCAAGAAAAAAAATTGTTAAATTTTGAATAGAAATTCGTTACTGCGGTGGCCATTTTGGATCTGACATCGCAAAATTTCAAATGCATACCAGTGTATATTTTAAGTATAACTATCGAGTGCACTATTCTAGTATATTTTAGCTCATTCAAAGCACGATATTGTATCGAAAACTCGATATTTGTAAAAAATGCGCACTGAAAAAAGTATGTTTTTTTAATATATATATGTCAAAATCATAGACAAATGTTGACTTTTTTTAAATTTTCTCATCGCCATTCGAAAGAGCGACCCCGAAAATGGTAGAATCTGGTAAGTTTGATTTTTTTCGAAATTTCATATTGGAAATAAGCGTTGAAGTTGGTGTAAATTTTCTGTGCATTTGGGCATTAATGGGTTAAAAACGTTATATCTCAACCAGAACATAGATTTTTTAATTGAAATTTTTTGAGGACCTTCAGAAAACGTTTGAGAAAAGATATGCAAAATTTCAGATTTTTTCAGAAGTTGAAAAAGCAGTGTCGATAATACTGCAAACATTTTTTTTTCATCTAAAATCAATGTTAAATTCCAAACCTCCACGGGGCCAGGTTAAAATTGAGCTAGGGGGGGTCTATGAGGGCTTAAAATTTTTGTTATTTTTTTTTCCAATAAAGTTATAGGGTACGGAACAACAAATTCAAAAGTCGCCAAAATAACGGCCACCCTAATGTGCATGTACAGTTCAAGTACACGTAGAGTTTAAAAGTTTATAAAGTTTGTTTTTACGTTTTCTTGTGAAATTTAAAATGTCCCTTCTAATAGAATTGGAGCATTTAGTTGACGTACTTAGAGCGTTTGTTAGACCTCTTCGTGAAATAAAGAGGTTGTGAGAAATATAGTTTTTGTGGGTATTCGAGAAGAGAAAAATTCCTCTGTAAAAATTGTGGCTCTTTTTGTCAGGACAACAAAAATTCTACCGAACAGATAACATGGATACTTACAATTATTTATGCCTTCTTGAATTCTGATTTTTAATGTTCTTTTTGTTTCTCTTACATAGGATGCTGTACAGTTTTGGCAATTTTTAAAAATATTGTTAGTCTTTAAAGATGACATCGTGGATGTCGAAACGTCAGACTCTCAAATTTTTTTTTAGAATTACAATATAAAATTACAATATTCTATATCTTGATCTATATGATATGTTTAGTACCTAATGGAAATTAAATTTTTCTAAAATTTTTTTTTCACAGAACAAAGTAGGAGAGACGACCTGGAGGCGCTGGGTCACATGTTCATGTACTTCCTTCGAGGCAGTTTGCCGTGGCAGGGACTTAAGGCTGACACTCTGAAGGAGCGATATCAGAAAATCGGCGACACGAAACGCGCCACGCCGATTGAAGTACTGTGCGAAGGTCATCCCGAAGAGATGGCCACGTACCTGCGTTACGTTCGGAGACTCGACTTCTTCGAGACGCCAGACTACGAGTACCTGAGGAAGCTCTTCCAGGATCTGTACGAGCGACGGGGTTTCGCCAACGATGGTGAATTCGACTGGACGGGCAAAACCATGGTTGGTATCCAATAATATCTATCACGGCACGCTAATTCCAAGAAATACGAAAAAGCACGCGCCCACGATTTCATCTCTGCGATCGCAAGCTCAAGAGAATAAATCCACAGAATACCCGAACCTCCATTTTTTTTTTGAGAGAGAGAATCGCGATTTCCTTCTCTCGCTCTCTTTCTCTCTCTCTCTCTCTCTTTACTCCCTTTTTTAACATTTTTATTGACGACACGAGCATTTTTTGACAAAACAGTAAATAATCGGTATCCAATTGAAAATAATTGCGATTGTACCTTTTTTCTGTCTGATGCACGATTTTGATCTCTTTGTCGCGTCAAGATACGACTAAAATGGAGATACGATTGCCTTAATTGTTTCGCCCTGGTAAGTACGTCGTGGATTTTCATACGCACACATTTCTTTTTTTTTTGCGGATCGTTGAGCCGACAGCAAGACGAGGCTCACGAGTCACTGATATTTTACTCGTTGCATGCTGCCCTCACATGTCAATTCCTCTCTAGCCACCGAACTTCCAGCAGCTCAGACAATTAAGGATGGCTGCGCCGTCGAACGTAGAGAAAACGAAATCTGATAAGGTTGGTACGCCGTATTGACATTTTTTACCAAGGCTAGGACAACATTCATCAGTTCATTTTATAGTGAATATTTTGCCGATAAGCGAAACTATACTGGTTCTTAGTTGATGCTAAAATGAGTAGAAAAACAAAGGGAAACATTGAATCATTTCAGGTAGCATCAAACTGACCTTTCTTACGTAGAAATAAAAATTTTATCAAAGTTAGGAAACAGGAAAGCCATCCTGAAAAACTGGGTCGTAAAAATGCTGCTTTTTAAGTGTTTTCAAACTACAGAATCATTCCCATACGTAGTATTTTAATATCTTCGTATTAGGTACTCTATAAAAGTTACCTTTTCATGATCCACGTTTTGAATATTTTGCCACATGCTGTGTAGCTCTAGTTTAACCCATTAACGCTCAGACGGACGGATTTTCAGTATCAGTTTGAACATCGATAATCTGTGTATAAATGCCTTTAGAAAAATTTGAGCTCCACTGTTTCTAACGTAAAATTGTATGCTCTTTCAGAATCTTTCAATAAAATTTCGATAAAATGAACCGCAAAAAAGTTATGCACGTTTTTCTGTTAAAAAACATGGTTTTTTACATTTTGCTTTTCAGTACATTACTTTCATCTCGAAATGGCGCTGGATGCATATCTAAGTTGAAAATATCGCGTCCATGGATCCCCAGGATTAAAATGTATCATATCAGAATTCATAATTTAAGATGGCACTTTTCAAAATGGCGCGTAGAAGCTCAAAATTCTTTTTAAAACAATGCTTTGGAATAAGTCAAAGAATTCTCTCAAATTTTATCTTTTTGAAAAATCAAGCAGTGTATTATAGCATGCTGATAAAATTTGAGAAAATTCTTTGACTCATTCCAAAGCATTGTTGTTCTTAGAAAATGGTTAAGTTTTAAAAAGAATTTTGAGCTTCTAGGCGCCATTTTGAAAACGGCCATCTTGAATTATGAATTCAGATATGGTACATTTCAATCCTGGGGAACCATGGACGCGATATTTTCAAATTAGATATGTTCCCAACGCCATTTCGAGGTGAAAGTGATGTTTTTGTGAAAAACAAAACGTAAAAAACCATGTTTTTTAACAGAAAAACGTGTATAACTTTTCTGCGGTTCATTTTATCGAAATTTTATTGAAAGATTCTGAAAGAGCATACAATTTTACGTTAGAAACAGTAGAGCTCATATTTTTTTAAAGATATTTATATACAAATTATCGATGTTGAAACGAATGCTGAAAATTCGTCCGCCTGAGCGTTAATGGGTTAAAAAATATCTTATCTAGTTATTTTAGTAGCTCTTAAAATACATGGTGAATTCCCAACGACGGAGCATAGGGCATCCCATGTTATTCCGCTCAGCCAATGGCGATCGAGGATTACTTTGAGATCCGTCTACGTCGACCAATCAGATACGTCGCTGATTTAGGGAGTCAAATGTTAAAACAAACAGAATATGCATGTAAGTATTCTCCCAAAAGTTATTTTTATTTCGTAACATTACATTTGCATGCAAAATGACTGTGGCAAAATGAATTATTTGTTAATAGTCACTTTAATCTATTTCGTAAACTATTCGCCAGATTTTTCATGCTATTAAAAATTAACTGTGATATGTAATCGTAAGTTTTTCCTATGAATTTTAACAAATAATTCATTTTGTCACAGGCATTTGGCATGGAAATGTAATGTTACGAAATTAAAATAACTTTTGGAAATATACTTATTCTGTTTGTTTTTACATTTTTTAACGTAACGCTGCGACGCATCTGATTAGTCCAGAATCTGGGGTAAAAATTTCGAAAAAAGCGTTTTGACCCTTTTATCAATTTTAGGAAAAAGTCGTAAAATTGATCAGTTATAAGGAGCCCAATATCTCTTTCATTTCTTTCTTATAAGCTAATATTCATAAAATATCCTTCAACATTTTTTACCATCATTCCATGATTTTAAATCATCTAAAACGGCGTGTAGAACGTTGTCAAAATTGAGCTATCTTAATTAGAAAATTAAATATGGCGATTTAAATGTCAAAATAACGCGAAAAATCGAGTCTTCTTTTTTATAAAACATTTTTTTCTCATCGAATGAATATTTGTCATCAGAAAATTTTTTCATTAAACGTGGACCCAATAGTTATAGTATTAAGATAAATTTTTTTAATATTAAAAAACTAACATGGTGATCACAAAATGGCGACTCCAATACCAAATTTCTAATTAAAACTTAACAATAGTTTTTCTTGAAAACTATAGACTTCAGAAAAAAATTTCTAAGAATAAATACGTTTTAGAATGAGTCAAAAAATCCTATCACATTTTTTCAGAATGTATTGTTACAATTTTTTATTTTTCGAAAATTCGAAAATCGACATTTTTAAAAAAGTCGTCCAAATAATCTGAAAAAAATTGAGAGTATTCTTTGACCAATTCGAAGACATTTTTGTTCTAAGGAAATTTTTTCTAAAGCCTACAGTTTTCAAGAAAAAAAATTATTAAAATTTTCTAGATTTCAAGATTAGTAATTTTTTTTCTTGAAAACTGTAGACTTTAGAAAAAATTTCCTTAGAACAAAAATGTCTTCGAATTGGTCAAAGAATACTTTCAAATTTTTTCAGATTTTTTGGACGACGTTTTTAAAAAATTCGATTTTTCGTATTTTCGAAAAATAAAAAATTTTAACAATATATTATGGAAAAATTTGAGAGGATTTTTTGACTCATTCTAAAACGTATTTATTCTTAGAAATTTTTTTTTGAAGTCTATAGTTTTCAAGAAAAACAATTGTTAAGTTTTAATTAGAAATTTGTCATTGGAGTCGCCATTTTGTGATCATCATGTTAATTTTTAAATATTTAAAAAATTTATCTTGATACTGTAACTATTGGGTCCTCGTTTAATGAAGAAATTTTCTGACGACAAATATTCTTTCGATGAGAAAGAAATGTTTTATAAAAAAGAACACTCGATTTTTCGAGTTATTTTGACATTTAAATCGACATATTTAATTTTCTAATTGGATAGCTCAATTTTAACAACAGCATTGAAAAGAGCGACCTCGAAAATAGTAAGACACGTACCTTTCAATTTATTTGAACTTGGATTTTCATATGAAATTCTTTATTAAAATTGAAGCGAAAAAAGTGTCGTACTTGACGTTAATGGGTTAATTGGCAAATTGCATACCAATTTTAGTAACAGAACTCGAAATACACATATTTCTACTGAGCACACGGCAGTCGCCATGTTGAAATTGGATTTTATGGGATATTACTGCTTCCGAGAACCAAAATAGTTATACAAAACTCGTAATAACATATTTGTACGATTTTACTTCAAAGAAAACCAAGAAGATCCGAAATAATAGCATTTTTTTCAATTTCAATTCAAAATATGTGAATGTATAATTTTGAAGCAAAACAATAAAGAACACGTTTCTGACAGGTTAGAAGGTGATCCGAAACTGGTATTGTAGTTCCAAATACATAAAAAAAAAGTAGATAAAAAATCATGTATTTTGTAGTATTTTTGTTAAAAAAATGTGTTAAGCGACATTTTTCGAAAATTTCGACACATTTATTTTGCACATTGTTTGCATTGCACAACATTTCTTTGCATTTAAATTTTTAGTCCGCTATATTGCAGCCGCCATTTTGAATTTAAAAATCAGACTTCCTATTCGAAATCAACCTTAGACTGACAGGTTTCAAGTAAATCCGACCAGTTTCGAATGTTATATACTCCAAACGATAATTTAAACAATAAATATTAACTTGCCATTTTTTATCCAGAATTTTGAAATTTAATTTTTTCGATTGTCCTAACTTGTAGCTTAGACATTTTTGACGCGATATTGGGCACATTTAGAAGTGCGCCGTTCGTGTTTGTCGCCGCAAATGTTTAAAAACTGAAACAAACATTGAAAAACATCTTATTTTTTAAACAAAATCTGTATAGAAATTTTGTACTTTAAACTTTTTTTGTCCCGCCATTTGAAAGAGCTCACTTTCTTAAGTTAAAACTTAGTCAATGATATGTGCGATTCACATGTGTTTCGATAACCTAAATACATGATATTTACCTTTACGTTATGAATGTAATTAGTTCAAAGTATGTTTATTGAAAATAGAGAGTACACCATTTTTTAAGTTATCTTAAAAAATGAACTGCAAGCAAATTTTACTTTTCTACTCTATTCGGTCGATTTTCAAACCACAAAATTGTATACCTTTTTTTTAATTCGTAGAATGATTAAGAAAATGGATTTTAAAATTAAGTATAGTAATATTATGCGATGTAATTGTCTAAAAATGACAAATTAATTTGGTTCCACAAAAATGTTCAAAAAAATATACTTTTTTTAATTAAAATAGTTGCAATTCCAAAAATTCCTGACGTGCTGGAACAATTTCATAGTCAGATTTGTTTACAGCCTAAAAAAGTTTCAAGAATCATCCTCACTCATTCTTGAAACTGATAAAAAGGAAATTTCACAAGTATGTGAAATTTTTAGTCGTATATCTTTTACAAGTAATTTATTGGACTGACAAAAATGTACACAAAGTTTGTTTACGTTTTGCAAATGATAAACGTGCATTCCAATTCCGTTTTCTGCGACGACTATTGTTATATTAACATTGTTACAGAATACACTGGATTCTATTGTAGGTTTATTTGTATTAAATAATTGAATAAATTAATATAAAAGGAAAATCAACGGCACGAGTAATCAATGTGCAGTTGACACAGAGCAGTAGAATTCAATTCCAGATGTAATTGAAAGAAGCTACATGTCATAACATCAAATTTATTTCAATAAACTAAAGTTTATTCTTTTTTAGTATATTTTTGAGTGTTTATACGCAGATTCTTTAGCAGGGAACAAAAACTGGTGAAACAATATTAGACAATAAGTAAACATTTAAAAATTAATCTTTTTGGTGGTTAAATTATTTCGTTTGGGTAAAAACCATTATTTAATATTGGGCATTTCCATAAAAATTGTCATTTTCTTGAACTTCTTTCTGATTAAATAGATTGATATTAAGATAACTGAAATCTGAAGAAATCATTAAACCTTTTTTTTTTTAGTCTTTTCAAACTTCCTTTAGGAAATCCATAAGCGGAACTACAAAAACAGATATCTTAATTTAAGACACTTACGTGGTCATTTTTAAGAAATTTCTCGGTATCTTATTGTAAGTGTCTTGGAACCTAAAATGGTTCAATTATATGAATTTCAATAAACGAGATCGTGTGCAAAATTTTTAGTGATTTCCTGCTTACATTCGATTTGTTCGAATGAAATTTAGCAAATTTTAATACGGTATTAAACGATTTCAAACGAAAAAGGTTCAAGGGTTAAAACTGATCCCTGAATTGCTCGAAACCCACTAAAATATATAATAGCATGCACGCTCATATATAGTAAAACTCGTTCCCATAAAAGTTGCGGTTTGATGATTTTTTTGGTTCGCTTATTTTGATTCAGAAGTAAAATCTTCAATATTCAAAATGGAGCATCGAAAATTGCGGACCAAATTTTATAAAAGTTTTTTCGTAAAAAGTACTATTTACAGTTTTTTTGAGTGTATATGGGTGATTCTCCAAAAACAGGTCATTTTCAAGAATAAAAATTTTTTTTTAAGTTACTGTAAATTCGTTTTTTTTAATGGATTCTTGCTTATTAGCACCAAGTTAAGTTATTGTTAAAGTAGTCACGCTACAAAATTATTTTGAAGGAAAGGGGAAGACTTTTACTATGACGCATTTTCATACGGCTGTATAAACCAACAATTGCTTATTAAAAACTTGAAAAAAATAACTCTAAATAGTCAAAAACAAAATGTACATATCTGATTTAGTGCATTTTTGTGAATAAATGAAAATTATTTGTTAAGTAATAATTAAAAAATTAAGAAAAACACATGAATTTTTGAAGAAGTTTTAGACAAAATAAATTTATTAAAGTTAAGGTGGCGTTGGTTAGTAACTACAATGATAATATTATATTCATAATTTTAATAAATAATATTATTTCATAATAAACTTGATTCATAACGTTGTAACAAATATAAAGTTTAATTTTATGGTTTTTTAAATTATATTTAAATAAATGTCTAAGAGGAAGAGAAATATAAATGTTATTTATGATTTGAAAAATATTTTCTGCTACGGGTTACACTTTGTTCTTGTTTCGTACCTGATACGCCAAATGTTTGGAAACGACAATGAAGGTGACGACAATGAAAATTTGTAAAAAAATCCAATTTTACATATTTTAAAGAATAATAAATTAAAAAACAAATTGCCAGTAACGTTTATTCCTTTAATCTTTAAGTTTTCATCGTTTTTCAATTGCTGTTTGTATCAAAATACCAAAATTAGGAAGGGTGACGACAATTAAGTTAATAAAAATACGTGGTATTTTTATACGGTTTTTACTTGTTCATGGGGTAAATATGTTCTCTTTTCAATTTTCTATGGAGGATTAGTAAAGTGTAGTGTTTTTTCTTTGATTTTCTCATAAGTTTTAGTAAAAAAGTTAATTGTTTCCAGTTCATTTATACCAGTTTACGCACTGTCGTTACCTCATAAAAATTTCTTAAGACATTAATATTTCAATAATTATAAGTATATATATTGATTTCATTAAATGTTATACAGAGAGAAATTGTACAGTTTGAGCTGTACTATAGAAATATTATTTGAATAAATTAAAATAATTCGGTTTCTTAATAGCGCTAATATTTTAAAGTTTTGAACTTAGGACTTAAAGTTTGGACATATCAAAAATACTACTTTTAGTATTTAAATGTCATTGTACACCAGTTTTTTGTAACAAAAGTATTATTTTTTCAAATTAACATGGGCCAGGGATGTTTATTTAACATTTCTATCGAAATTTAATAATTTATTGTCAAAGTTTTTGTAAGATATAACGTAAAGACACGAAAATGCCCTGTTTCTGGAGAATCACCCATATGAAAAACGAAAAAGCTTTGTAAAATTTAATCTGCCACTTTAGGTCTGCCATTTTGAGTTTTGTAAATATGCCCCAGATTCGAAATTAGCGACCAAAAAAATCCTCAGACACCAATTTTTACGGAAATTAGTTTTCCTTCACATCTGCGTGTATATTATTATACATTTTTAGGATTTTCGAGTAATTCAGCGATTAGTTTCAACTCTTAAACCTTCTTAATTTACGGATAAAAAAAATACGTATCGATTATTTTTCGGAGTTCTAAAAATATAGTTTCAGTCCAATCGGCTTGTCACACTTGAGTAATGTTACTTGTAAGTGTCTTAGTGTCTTCATTTAAGATACCAGATTTTGCAGTAAATGTGAATATTCTAAATGGTTTTCAAAAAAATTACATAAGTAATGACAATGTAACAATAGTTACTAATGGTGTTAAAATAAGAAATATTTATATAAAAACTTAATGACCATTCCTTCATACATTTAGTATACTTAATGAGTACACAAAGTTGAACGAGCTCGCAGCTTCTGGCTTCAGCATCGTAACTAGTGGAATTAATATAGTAATTTTTTAAAATTTATGACCATTTTATTGATTGTTGACAGTATTACGTCTCTGGGTGACGTTTTCGAAAGAATAATGTATTTGCAATAACTTGAAGTATCCTTCGATAAAGAAAACAGCTTCTCGTAAAATGTTGGCAGAACCGTTAGTTAGTTTCACGCTTAACCTATAGTAAATTGTCCCTCCAGCGCGCTGCAGCTAGTCTCTGGTTTGACCGTAATACGCGCGAGATCGCACCAAGTACGTTATTATTTAGACAAGTAACTAGCGAAATACATGTATAACATAATTAACAATTGTAATGTCCGTAAATGTTTTTTAAGAAAATATAAGAACCATCAAAAGAAATGCTGATTAAGATTTACGATGTGTATTGTAATGTTTACAAAATTTATTGTTTACGATACAATACAAATTGTAAATTTTACTATACATTTCTGATTTCAAATATTTCGAACACTGAGAGCAATTGCATACTAATAATTTTTTCGATTTCTTATTTAATTTCTTTATTTTTGTAAAAAATACAAGAGAAGATAAAAAGATTTTACATTCTAGAAGTTAAATCTGAAACCTTTAGTAAATAAGAATATTCATAATTCGATGACATTTTTTCTTTAAAAACTATTTTTCATGAATAAAATTGTAGGAATCTTATTACACTTTTAGAATAACGAAATTGTTAAACATTTTTTTAAACAGGTAAGTATTTCAAAAATTTGTTTCAATCAGATAAAAATTTAGAAATTGGGTATAAAAAGACAATTTTATTGATTAATTCTTTAAGAACGGGAAAGCTTTTTTCTCTAAACTTCTAACAGTTTCTTTTTAATGCAATTGGCCCAGAAAATTCTTCTTATAACATTTTCTAAAGAAGCTTTAGTATGCATAAATCTGTTTTTATTATTTTGAGGAAAATTATATTGAGGAAGACTTAACGTTAATAGAATTACAAACAGGTAAAATACCTTATTCTTATTTTGTTTATCATACGTAATGCAGTTCCTCTCAGTGTTTATTTAAACTAAAGTCGATATATTAAACTTTGAAACTTAATTTTATCGGACAATACATTAATTAAGACGTTTGATATGTAATATTAATTAGTGTAATTATTTTTCAGTCAACACCGGTCGGATCGTTGCAGACGGGCCACGAGTTCGTTGTTTGTCCCCATCGTGACCGGCATCCTACGGCACACAAGGTAAGATTTCATTATAATCTCTATTGTTATTCAAAAGCATGGAAGTTCGTAGCTCTTATTTCGTACCTATTTTATCGTGACACAAGTAACCGCATGAGTATCGACAATCCCTCAATTAGCAAAGTATTACAACGCAGAGTCAAGTTTTATACGAAACATTTAAAACACCATTTATTTTATATTCTTTTGTGCAATGATTTAAGAAGTACAACGAGCAAATTAATAATTAGTCAAGGAGAAAGAATTCGACAGAAGAAAATATTACGAGACAGATGATAATTTGTTTATTTTTACTGCATTCGATGAAAAACACGTGGAATCGATGTATAGGGAAGTGACGACGGTGATGATGATGATGATGATGATGATGATGATGGTGAGGAAGAGGTGATTCTTATGGAACAGTTTCCTTTGGAGGCAGGTGGCCGTTATGTAAGAAGTCTCAATCACTTATTTGAATGAGACGTTTTTTCAAACTTTTATCATACATCGACAACGACGCTTGGCTATATATCATATTTCGAAAAGAGCTGTAAATAATGCATGTAGAGTAACGATTTTCATTTCCAAGCAGATAGATGCGTTCATTAAAGTTATTTTTAAGATATTATCTCCTATATTTCTTGTACATATATGTTATTATTTATAATTATGTTTGTTGTAAAATATTACCATCGTGATGTCTTTTTAAATGGTGTAGATTACCATGTAAAACATTGTAGATTAAATTAATTATAACTAATCATTCCTATTGTAATAAATTCAAATCGTCATTTCAACAATTATTTTTAAGTATGGTATTAGGTTGTTTACTTGGATTATTTTAAATTAACATCCAGATGTATTAGAAATCATTGCGATGAAGTATTATTCGTGTGCATTTACTACACTTAAAAAAAGACTACTAAAAAGTTCCCATTTATTTTCCAATATAATAATAACAGAATAAACTGCATATTAGTGATGCTCGATGCAATATCGATATTTAATCACTTTGATGTTTTGACATATCGATACGTTATTATACCTAAATATCGATTTTCGATATACCCGTGTAGAAAATTATGACGGTCGCCTAAATAAAACCTAGTAAATGCATAGTTATCGAACAGATTAACTTGATTCGTAAAACTATTCCGAATCTACTTACTACAACTATGTTTTTCTGTGTTAAACTTTGATAAATCTTTAATTCTCGCAATCATTAGAAGTTAATTTTCATTGGATCATAAGGCAGTCAGTCGCCAACTACTGATAATGCATAAAGTATATCCTTTTAAGGCGGTTCTAATGTAATAAATTGATAATCTTCGCTAAAAATTGTTAATTAAAAATAATTAAAAGCGATTTTTAAAAAAATTCAATGAGTTTTCTTTTGTTAATGTTTTTATCGTTTCTTACTTATATAAACATCGTAATTCGTCCCTGTAAACTTGCGAATTTGATTAAAATATCGTAACAAACTTTTATGTTTAATATTATTGAGCGTTCGAACGCTAGGTGGTGCTAAAAATTAAAAATGATATTGCCTAGTTTCATTTAAGTCGCCAACTCGAATGTAGACAAATTTAGACAAGGATTGATTCATTCGTTGTAAATATCGCCCATCAGTTCTTCATTGAACTAAATCATTGTCAACTTCATTTTCGGATTTGTGCGCCACCTAGTGTAAGATACTTGTATCTCAAAAAATCGTTTTCCATTTATTGTAGAATTGACAATCAAAATGTCCATTCATATAAGGGAGAATTAAAAAAAAAAGTGTCACATTTTGATTTCCAACGATTTTATCATTTTAAATTGGAGTATTGCAACTACAAGTTATTCCAAATAGTTTTGATCACTTCAGTGAATTTTGTGATGACAGAGTTTCACATTTAAAAATGTAAATTTGAAATTATATTTCTTTAACCCATTAACGTCCAAGATGACGAGACTTTTAGCTCATTTTCAAAGCTCTCTGGAAAATCGAAAAATGAAAATATCATAATAAAACCAACTTACTGTACCAATTTTGGATATGCTCTATCGATTTTTGGAGTCAAAATTGCGATTCCTTACCGCAGAAAAATATGGCGGATTTTATCTCAAAAAGTACTGAAAAATCTGAACATTTTTGCAAATGAATAACGGATGGCGAACCATTCCAAACTATAGACAAACGTGGATAAATAAGTTGCGGTTTAAAAATGGCGGAAAACTGTAAAAATTTCTTAAATAAATCGACATTAATCTAAATTTTTGTCTTAAAATGGAAACTTATTTACTAACCCTATCAGTCACACATTTCTCTTTTCACTGAATTTGGTTGAAACTCATTACTCGGAGGTTTTCAGGGTCGCTAAATACGAATCTACTGTCAGTTTTTAAAAGTTCAAAATGGCGGATCCAATATGGCGGACAACATTGAAAATCGACTGAATTCGCTTGAAAAAAGTTACTCGGGGGTTTTCGAGGTCACTGAATACGAATCTGATGTCAGATTTCAAAAATTGAAAATGGCAATCCCAATATGGCGGACAAAAAATTGAAAGTCTACTACTGGATCCTCAAAATCTATTTTCATTTTCGCATTCAGTGACCTCGGAAACTCCCTGTTAGCTTTTTTTTTCACGGGTATTCCGTCGATTTTCAATTTTTTGTTTGCAATATTGGATCCGCCATTTTGAATTTTTAAAAACCGACATCAGATTCGTATTCAGAGACCTCAAAAATATATAAATAATCAGTTTCCCGTATATGTTTGTACGGAATTATTTGTCACAAACGATTTAAAAAAGTAAAATACCCATTTTTTGGTATATTTTTGTTTATAGTTAATTAAACTATAGTATTTTAATATCTGTGATATTTTACATTCAATCAATTAATGTCTTGGCTGTGTAGAAAATCAATGACAGCGTAAAAAACAGAAGAAACTAATTTTTAAATGTAGAAAAATAGGGGATAAAAATCTCCGAGAGACCCACTGTGACGCAAAGGGTTGGACACTTATAATATATTTGACGATGTTAATAATGGCGGATTCATTCACAAAACGACCAAGACACTTTTTTTCCCAGAAATTTTACATAGAATATGATACAATCTTTTTTATTTAATATAATCCCAG
Source organism: Trichopria drosophilae (assembly GCA_030407085.1). Taxonomy (NCBI): domain Eukaryota; kingdom Metazoa; phylum Arthropoda; class Insecta; order Hymenoptera; family Diapriidae; genus Trichopria; species Trichopria drosophilae. The sequence goes on along the minus strand of CM059583.1, from coordinate 186,296,117 downwards.
ATATAAAAAAAATGCAATAAAATAAAGCGCAGAAACATTTACCGACGAGGCATGTAAAAAATGATTTTTTTCATTTCCTGTGCCACCATAATGAATCCTCCATTACTAACATCGCCAAATATGTAAAAAGTAACCGTGAATATGTAATAAACCGAAAAATTGTAACTGACGATTTATTTCAGGAATATTTAGGAAAAACGCGTGGTTTAAGATATTTTCACACTTTTCCGCCATTTTTAATAGAATAAACTGAATGGAGTTCAATAAAAAAACAAATCCCCTTAACCCATTGAGTCCTGAATGGACGTTTTTTCACTACAATTTTCAACGGTTGTATTTAGTGTGAAAAAAGGCTCTAAAAAATTTGAAAGAAGACCTATCTGACGTAAAATTAACTCAACTTTCAGAATCTGTTATTACATTTTTCAGAAAATGCAACCGTGAAAAACTATATTCGATTTTTTCAAAAAAATCATGCATTTTTCAATCATGAATTGAAAAATCATGAATTTTTTTTTCATTTCGTCTTTTCACATTGAAATTGTTTCAGAATTCCTCTAAACGGTAAAGAAATCGTGTCCTCGAGACTTAAACTTTAAGATGTGCCTATGTCCATTTTGAAAATAAAGGTAAAAGCATCCAAAATGGCGGCCCAAACACAAAAAAATTAGCGAAAAATTCAGGAATTTTTTAATCAAAGACGATCGACTTTAGGAAAAAATGTTACAGAACAAAAAGTTCTTACAATTATTCAAAGAATACGCTGAATTTTTTTCAGAATTTTTTAAACACTTTTTTCATTTTTCAAAATCCCAAAATTTTGACAAATCGAAAAAGTCGTCAAAAAATTCTAAAAAAATTTTCGGGCATTCTTTGATTAATTGCAAGAAGTTTTTCTTCCGTAACATTTTCTCCTAAAGTCTACCATTTTCAAATAAAAAATTCCTGAACTTCTCGACAATTTTTTCGAGGTTTTCTTTTATAATTTATAATTCTTTATTAATTTGTTGATAACAAAATTTACTCGTTAAGAAACATGATGTTTTTAGTATCAATTTAAATTGCAATTAATCAAAGAATGCCTGAAAATTTTTTTAGAATTTTTTGACGACTTTTTCGATTTGTCAAAATTTTGGGATTTTGAAAAATGAAAAAAGTGTTTAAAAAATTCTGAAAAAAATTCAGCGTATTCTTTGAATAATTGTAAGAACTTTTTGTTCTGTAACATTTTTTCCTAAAGTCGATCGTCTTTGAATAAAAAATTCCTGAATTTTTCACTAATTTTTTTGTGTTTGGGCCGCCATTTTGGATGCTTTTACCATTATTTTTAAAATGGACATAGGCACATCTTAAAGTTTAAGTCTCGAGGACACGATTTCTTTACCGTTTAGAGGAATTCTGAAACAATTTAAATGTGAAAAGACGAAATGAAAAAAAAATTCATTTGAAAAATGCATGATTTTTTTTGAAAAAATCGAATATAGTTTTTCACGGTTGCATTTTCTGAAAAATGTAATAACATATTCTGAAAGTTCAGTTAATTTTACGTCAGATATGTCTTCTTTCAAATTTTTTAGAGCCTTTTTTCACACTAAATACAACCGTTGAAAATTGTAGTGAAAAAACGTCCATTCAGGACTTAATGGGTTAAACTGCAACTTATTTGTCCACGTTTGGCCATAGTTTGGAATGGATTTCCATCCATTATCCATTAGAAAAAAACTGTGGAATAAAAATCCGATTTTTCAGTAATATTTAAGAGAAAATCCGCCATATTGTTTTTCTGTGGCAAGGAAATGCAATTTTGACCTCATAAATCAATAGAGCATAACCAAAAATAGTAAAGTAAGATGGTTTCATTAGCATATTTTCATTTTTTGATTTGCTAAAGAGCTTTGAAAATGAGCTAAAAATCTCGTCATCTTGGACGTTAATGGGTTAAACACAGAGTCTAATATTACAAACTAGATTGTGAAAAGGAAGTATACGTGTAACAGTAATTAGTAGGAATTATAATTGTCTGATAATAATGTTCAATGCCCAATGTATATTAAACATTTTTATTTATTTATGTATTCTATTTATTTATGGGCAAAATTGCCTTCACATACATAATAAGTATACAATAAGGCGAAAGAAACATAATATGCGTAAAAACAAGATAAAATATACGCAATATAATTACAAAACAGAACGAGGTCGTATTAAAATACTAGTATTATAAATGATAACATTTATGGTTCATAAAACTTTCATATCTTTATCTTACAATATATTTATTTAATATTTTTTGATTAATTGTCATTAAAAATTGGACAATACCCGGTAAAGAAGCGACGTATGTGTAATGTTACATTTAGGGTGAATGTCCAGACTCAAAAACGTTTCAAATCTGACATTATTTTTGAAAATTATGAATTTAGAGCAAAAAAATAAAAAGAAGATAAATTATGGTAAACTTACATTTCAGAAAATCAGACATATTAGATTGTGAAGTAGATTAATTTAATTTTTTCTTATTTATAACCTCTGAATTTACATTTTTAAAAAAATAATGTCACATCTGAAACGTTTTTGAGGTAGACATTCACCTTAAATGTAATGTTATATTAACGTCTCTGCGATGACATGTTTACCGGGTAGTTTAGTATAAATAACCTGGAAACAAAAACATAAATTTAATTATTTATTTTGACTACACCAATAAAAAAATCTTTCGTTTAATGTTAAAAAAATTAATTGCATTTACTAAACATAATTTAACAGAACATGAAATTAATTTTGTTTTTGTTTTAATTCAAAGTTACTTTTAAACATATAAAATAAACATTAACAAAAAAATGTAATAAAAATAACAATAAAATAATAAAAATATTAAGTATATTATATTTTGTAATTTAAATTGTTCTTAAGATTATTATAAAACTTGAAAGGTTCTTAAATCTGCAAAGCCAAGGTCAACAAAATCAAACCAAACCAAACCACGTGCAAAATTTGTTGTTTTTTTGTTGCTGCAAGAAACATTAAGTATAAATGGCCCAGTGGCTATTACTGGCCGTGTACCAATTATTAATAACCACGAGCAGCAACAAAGTCGAATAATATATACGAAATAATCACCTATGATGCTGTATCGTATTCTATGGTATTCTGTGAAAATTTTTTGCAAACGAGCAACAAATTATTATGGTAACTTTCATTAAAACTAACCAAAATGATATCGGACAGATTAAGAGAGGTCTATAGAATGCGATGGATCAATAAAAGTCACCAAAATAATTTATTGCTCTTACGTTTTGAGGTCTAAGTTGCATTCATCTGTGAAATTGCAGGTATTTTTCGATTTTAGCTGTTAATTTAAGAGTTAGCAGCTATTAAAACCATATGAAATGCAAAATGTTCAGAAAATAAGGTAGGACATGATACTGCATCATAGAGTATCAAACGAATTTGTTGCTGTTACTTTTTAGTTCATTTTGTACTTGCAGTTAAAACTCCGCCGTGGTAGTTATTAATTGGTACTGGGCCACTTATTCTTATTGTTTCTTGCAGCAAAGAGTTTTGCATCCATTCTCGATTAGTTTGGATGGGCCTATGTAAGTTTTTCGACTAGGGGTTTGGTATCTTTAGCTTCAGCTGGATAACCCTAATAATTTAGGCATAACAAAATCGTGTTAATTTGATGTAAATAAATATCATTCAATAGAAAAGTTAAAGTCGTTTTTTAATGTAAAGATGGCATTGTAATATTAAAGCCGATTCGTTTAATATTAGCATTTTATTACTTACATCAGGATTGACCATTTGTTAATAGTTAACTCCTTCGCTGCGGCAACAATTTTCCGAAAAGTGCCCAAAATGCGGGAACAAAAATTTTGTTAGATTTTTCTGTAACTTGGTGTTTCGATGTTTTTTGGGACGCTAATTACGAATCTGAAGTCAGATTTTCAAAATTTAAAATGGCGGGTTCAATATGGCGAACAAATTTTCTAAATTCCAATGATTACCCTTGACACTTGCTTTTTGGGGGGTTTCAGGGTCGCTGATTATGAATCTGAAATCAGATTTCGAAAATTCAAATCTTATGTCAGTTTCTACATGTTCAAAATTACGGCAATTTGTTATTCATTATTTTCCCGTAGAGCGGTGGCTTTCTTGCTGACAACAATGCTGCTCGTGGCAGATTATTAGAGCAATATGAAGACTCTCGTAATTATTTATAAAATATTTATACCGAATTTTTTATTTGTACCAAAACTTCTTTGATTCTTCAACTTCAAATCTATATTTTTAGTTTCTAGAGATATTTTATAGAGTTTACAATTTTTGAATATCTATCCAAAGTATCTTGCGTAAATTTGAGATTTTTCTTGGATGTACGCTCGAGTTATCGTGTTACATATGGGAAAAGATAAAAAAATATTAAACATATAAAAACGTAACTAAATTTAAAAAGAAAGGGCACTTTAAAGACCTTTTTTCAACCTCCACGTGGTAAAGTGTGTAAGTAAATATAGTATATCGAAACTATTGGGGAAGGCTAACATAATTTTTTGAAAAATTTGTCCGCCATATTGGTTCCGCCATTTTCAATTTATATCATCATATTTGTAATCAGCCACTTCAAAAAAACCCCGAGTAGAAAGTTTAAAGCAAAATGGTTCTATTTTTGGAAAATTTGTCCGCCATATCATATATTTGCATTATCAGCCATCAGAGTTTTCATGAATTTCATTAATTTTTAATACACAAATTGACTGATAGATCTCATAGTTCATGACATAGATTTTTAAAAAATCGTAAAAACAACATATTTTAAGAACTTGTATCTTCTTTTTGACATCATGTTTTTTAAAAAGGGCAAGGGCATGTTGTTCGGTATGCCTTAGACTGTCTAAAAATAGTCTAGTTTTTAAATTTGATACATTATTGTCTTCTTTAGACTAATGTATGTCATGACAAAGATTTGCGTTTTTGCCGCAGTCAGAGAAAAGTCCTAAATGACAAAGATCTTTGTCATCCGCAGCGAAGGGGTTAAGAAATGTATACTTTGAGCTCCTATTTAAATATACAATTTCTTAACTATTAAGAAGCCGTCTGTTTAGTAAACAATCCTTATTCGCAGTATAGAGCAACATTGATAAAAGAATTTATTTACCGCGAAGAAGGCTTCTTTAAATATGGCGAACTAAATCATTACTGTAACCAAAATTTATTAATGATTAAAATGTACTTGTTACTAAATAAAATCATTTATTTACCACTAGAAAATGCATTTTAACGGTTAACAAATGTTGTTTAAGGTTAAGAGATGGTTTAATTCGTCATATTTAAAGTGAAGTTTTCTTTACAGTAAATAAACTCTTTTATCAGTGTATTAGATACAAAAACTCAACTAATTTTCCACCTAGTTTGGTTTTGATGACTTCGGCATTGCAGCTTTAAGGATCAACACTATGAAGGAGTTTATAAATTGCCATATTATAAGAAATATTTCGAAAGTTAAACAGAATATTTTCGTTAAAAAGTGCTGTTATGTTATTTAATTTGATCTACAAATTGTGTAAATTTATATAAATTGAAAGTAAAAAATTTTGATGAGAGCGTGCTATACTAAAAAACAATAACTAAATCATGCAAATATTACGTTAACAAAAATAAAAATAGTGTACTAATCAGGGTTTTTTAAAACGCCTTTCAAGACTCGTGGACAAAATTAAAATCATATTATTGTACCGAATTTAGGAAACATCAGTGGTTTCAAAATTATATTAGAGTGCAGAATAAATATACCGATTTACATTGTAAACTTCTCTACAGATAAACAAAGAATCATGAAAATATTGTATCAAATGGACGCCTAAAACTTATAAATATTTATTAATTCTAAATATGTATCATTAATAAAGAGTCACAGTTTCATTTTGATACAGAGATTATATTTTTAAGTCAAGTTTGTTAAAATTATAGTGGTAATATTTATGTACTCTCGTAACGTACATTTTTCACATTTTTCAATGAAATGTTATGAAAAAACTTCATTACCCTCATTAGAATATTGAAAAAGATTCCTTTTTCTTTTGTATAGTTGTACTAAGCTAGAAAATAATACATTATTGCAATGCACTTTAATACATCAAGGGCAGATATAAAATAACTCGAAAAAATTAAATTTTGGATGGAATCAGATTTTGGAATTACTAAAGTCGAGAAAAATAAAAAAAACTCATCCAATCCTATTATTTTAATCCAGAATTATCAGTACACAAATTTTTACGCACTTTATACTCCTTTTTTTATCCTCTTTTAAAATTACAGACAGAATAGTTCCATTACTTAATGTTAACTACTATTTTTGTACTAAAAATAAATAATATTAGTAGGATCAAAAGTTTGTTAGAAAGTCTTTTAGTGTCTTCTCACGTGATACTAAAGAATACAAGTAATAATTATTGGTACTGAATTATCGATATTTGCATATGTTTGTAATTCAAGTTTTGTTTTGTCACGCGACTTTTAGTCTATTGACTATATATTGTGCAATCTAAACAGCGTTTTATTTCTTTTTGTAAATTTTTTGTTAAAGGAAACCCTAAATTTACTAAGTAATATAATTTCTACACGGATAAAGTAATATTTACTTTGGCATTTTAGGTTTGCTCGGTACTCTAGGCATTAAAATTGATAAAAAAAAAATATCTTGTTGCTGCTACAATTTCAAACAGAAACCATAAAAAGAATGAACGTTATTCAAATGCAATATTTACAGATTCAGGTATAATTTTGAAAAGAAAAATTGCAAAAGAAAAGAAAAAAAATATCAACCAATACGTGTGAGTACGTAAAATTTGTACGAAAATATGAATTAAAAACCTTTTTTAATAATATGATTTTTATGAACTAATTTGGAATCTTTCATTTCTTTTTTTTTAATAAAAAAAAAAGTATGTATATACAAGTGACAAAAGTTTTTTCAATAATTCAGTACCCCCTAATTCGGCATTGGGCAACACATTTAAATGAGATTGTTTGACGGAAAGTTAAGAGCATCGCTGGACCTGAAATGAAAGTTTTCAATTTTTATTATTTGTGTTTTTTGCTCATTCTAACACGATCGCATCGACTAACATATTGCGTTTTTTTGCGATGTGCTTGTTCCTCCAGGACGCGGCTGGTGGAGGGGGGGGCGGTAATAGGGTGGTAGCCTCGTGGCCTGATACAGTGAAGCAATCGGGGGCTGGTGGGACGTTGACACCCGCTGACAGGCATGGTTCCGTACAGGTGAGTCCGATCCTTCGCGCCCCCCCCCCCCTTCATTTCTCTTCCTTCGGGTACCATCGGGATTCCTCGTAAATGGGTTCAGGTCCTAATTTTTTTGTTTTCGGAAATTATTCGTGATTTTTGGTACTGGTGAAAAAAGAAAGTCGTCATTACGTTAGCTCACGTTGCTCATTCAGAATCAACACACGAGTCCTTTCGTTTACACGCACCAACCTAACCTCGTCTTTCACACTCCCTTCATTGTCGAAAACGGGTGCTGGTTAATAACTTCATCTCTATTCAGACGAGACACCAACGGATCACGGTTAGTTCGTAAACAATGCGCGTTGAGTTTCTTGCTAAAGCATGTTCTTTGATATCATCCTTTGTAATCGGTATCATTGTCGGATCCTATAATAGAGTTCCATATACTAATCACGTATCATTGCTTGTAATATACACAACCCTGGATCATCTAACTGCATCTAGTAACATCCAAATCGTTAGACCCTTCATTAACTGTTTCCTATCGTAATCTATCAGTCATTAATTGCTAGCATTAGTTTGTACATATAGTCTAAGTCAAGTTTACACTTCCTACAGTTTATTTATGGTAGTTCTAACTTCAATACAAAAGTTCTTGCATATTTTTTGGCCATACACAAGCCAATCTCCATATCAAGAAACCGGACTATACTTTTTCGAAGGTTCTCAATGAGCTGAATCCAAATCTGGGCGGAGTATTGTTCTATCACGTCTGGATTTTGAGATATCCTAACCTAAAATTAAATAAACAATTAAGTTTTTCTCGATAATACGGCCCTCTTACAAATTCTGAAAAAAGTAAATATGACGTATTTATTACGCTAGACGTGAACTGATATCCCAGTTACATCATGTTTTCTTTCTTTACTTTTTCAAAATTAGTAAGAGGACCGTGTTACCGAGAAAAACTTAATTGTTTATTTAATTTTATTAAAGCGGTCAAGAAATATACCTGTATTTACTTATTTACTATTATCCTAACCTAAAAGTACAAAAAAAAAACATTTTTTTTTGTATTGTGTATGAACAGCCCATAGCGCCCTTTTTACAGAAAGTAATAAAACAAATTTTAACAAAATAAAAAATGTATGTACACGATATATTTGTGTATGAAATGTAGGAGCTGCAGAAACCTACACCAAGTATAACATCGATCACGAGTCGATTTCCGCCAGATAAACAACATTGCGAAACGTAAACAAACAACATGGCTCGTCTTACGAACTGCGAGCTGTTACTTGTAAATCGTTTTCAAAATATTGTTCCTGGACGGGAATCGAACTCACGACCTACGACTCCGTAGCCGTTTTAACTCATATTCAGTACATTCTTGTGTCGGAAAAAATGCTTGTTCATACTTTGGCAAGAACCAGATTATAGCATTATTCGTCAACATTAAAATGCTTTTTGAGTCATTTTGTACGATTGTTTTTAATGAGTTATCGAAGTTTTTGTGATTGAAAAATTATGATTTTCGTTTTATGCACTTTTAGGTTACGATATCTCAAAATATTTTGATTCAGTACATCGAAAACCGTCGGAAAAATATACTCAGGTTTTTTTTATGAATGCATTTTAATCTGGTTTTTGTCAAATTGCGAACAAAAATGTAGTCCGCCACAAAAACTTACTGTAAATGGGGAAACTGTGTTTTTGCACTTCTATGTTAAGATTTTTCAATATTTTAACGTAATAGAACAATTTTTACCAAGAAAGACGATCTCAGTTTGTTAGTTATTTTCATGTAATTACACATTTATTTAATGTATGAAAATCATAATTGTTCCCTGAAAAAACTTCGATAACTCGATAAAAATCATATAGGAATTACTAAAAACGCATTTTAAAGCTGGCAAATAGCACCTTAATATTGTTCATGCCAAATTGCAGACAATAATTTTGTTCCGCCACAGAAACTTTCTGACAATGGGCAAAAACTGCGCTTCTTGCACTTTTAGGTTAGGATATCTCAAAATCTTGACGTGATAGAAAAATTCTGCAGCCAAATTTAGATTCAGTGCAACGAAAACCTCTGGAAAAGTACAGTCCGATTTCTGGGTATAAATGTTGTTGGCTTGTGTTTGAGATCAAAGAGAAAAATCTGCCGTTTTTTTGCAGGTTATTGTACACAGTTGCATTAAAAACCTTTATTTACAGTTTTATAACAAACTTAAGTTTGACTTTAAATATTGTTATTAACATCGAGGAAGATGTTTTATGATAAAAAAGTCTGATAATTACAACAATAAAAAATTGATGTGTGAAAATAGTCATTTGTCGTCAATTTTTTCAAAATTTATCAACTGTAAGATGTTTTGCATTAAAATGATGCAAAACGAATCAAACCACTTAAACATCTGAGTAAAATGACAACAGGATTGGTTCATTTAAAGTTAATTTTAAGCAAAGAATTCATTAAATTTTGACTTTCCGTATGCATTTTCTTCAATAATCTATTTTTATCTTTTGTATTTGAAAGTTGAAATAGTATAAGTTGACCAAATTTCAAAAATTTAAATAGGTATAAAATTAATTCGTCTCATATATATGTACATATATTCGAAAAATGTATTTATTTGAATAAACTGTTTATGTCAAAAAGAAATATATACACTACCGGCCAAAAGTTCGTGAACGCTCTGAATTTTTTAACTCATCAAATAATGCGTTCTATCTCCGAATCCTTAACGATAATGATAAAACTCATTGGATGTCTTTTAAAGTACATAAATAAAGCTTTCAATTGGTGCATTTAGTTTTACTTCAGACGTTATCGTTTCGCAGTTGTCAAATTTTAAAAATGTTAAAATTTTCGATTTTTTTCTTTCGACTTTTAACACTAACAAAAAGTCTAATAAATTTTTCTGTATATTTCCAATTTTTTTGCTAAATACTATAATTCAAGAGCTTTGCCATAACTCTTGAAAAAAGTCGATACAATTTTTGTTGTCAGAGTTACTATTTTTTTGAGTTATCAACTTTTTGCCTTTTTCCACAGAATTCTGACAAAATGAGGTAAACTGACAATTTTCAAAAAATAACTCAGGAACAAAAAATCGTATCGACTTTTCACAAGAGCCATTTTAAAGCTCTTGAATTGTAGTATTTAGACAAAAATTGACTATATGCAGAAACATTTTTTAGACTTTTTGTCAGAGTTTAAAGTCGAAAGAAAAAAATGGCAAATTTTAACATTTTTAAAATTTGACAACTACGAAACGATAACGCCTGAAGTAAAACTAAATGCACCAATTGAAAGCTTTATTTGTGAACTTTAAAAGGCATCATATGAGTTTTATCATTATCGTTAACGAGTCAGAGATAGAATGCATTATTTGATGAGTTAAAAAATTCAGAGCGTTCACGAACTTTTGGCCGGTAGTGTATACATTGACTTCAAAACTTAAAAATAATAGTTTAGTTAATTGGTTTAATTATTCTTCTTAAAATGAGTGTACAACAGTTATATTCACTGATAGTTCGTTGTAATCTCTTTGGATACAATAAATACAAAATTGTCCTAGAAACTGTGTGTAATCACATTAGGTTTTAAAAATCACTAATTTATGGTCAACAGAAGCATAAAAATGGAATTTTGCAAAAATATAAAAATTTCGATATTTAAACACTTGTATTACCTAAATTAACAAAGATTTTTAGCGTGAAAAACAGTATTCTAAGTTCGTTAATTGACTCAGAGAAACTGGAGGCTATTTTTAATTGTTTATACGATATTATTGTAAATGAAATTGGTACTTCAGAAAATCTACTATTACTAAAGGATGTATTTAAATAAATTCAAAATAAACCTTTGTTTCATTTCTGTTAAGAATCTTAAATACTATGATTCCTTTTAGCTGTAAACAGCTCACAGTTGGAAAATTTTTTAAAATTTGATGATAAACGATTATTTTATCTACTATTTTATAATTTTTTACGGATTTGAAGTAATTATCAGACTTTCATGAAACCTAATTAAACTGAAGTTTATAGATGTTAACTTAATACAACTGTATACGATAACCTTAACATTTCCTTGGCAGATTATTTTGTTTTTGGTCGAAAATAATCGTGTTGCATAACTGAAATAATATCAGAAATGAAATATGATGTTCAAGAACTTTTGGGCTGAAAAGTTCACCGTACATAAAAACTAACTTTTATACTCAATAACAGTTGGATACAAGGCAAATTCGAGGCAGAATATAAATTCAACATTCTAATTTGGGCTGTAAACCTGATAAAATTAGTTAATTTTGTTTCTGCAAATATGGTAAGTTTTGTTGAGAGGTAATGTAATAATTCAAAAGATGGAAAATATAATCGTTTCAATAAGTTAGGTAATCTATTATTTATCAACATGAAATTTTATATATATTTATAATATATGTTATACAGAGCAAACGAAAAAAATAATTTTCCTTTACATTGACCAAAAATAAAAAAAATTTCGTTAAAACATTGTTTTATCTACTAATTATTCTAAGTAATAAGAAAAATAATCATTGTTCGAAGAAATTTACCAGTCACCTAATTGTTTTTACAACAATAATCGGAGGTTTATGAGCAATATTATTTATTTAAAGAAAGTATGTCATGTGATTTTTTTTTTCTAAATTTAATTCTTACCTACAAAAGAGCTGAAACTTTCATAATGTAAATTTTTGAAAATTCGTAATTTATTTAAGCCATAATAATTTTTAAAAGCCATTTTTGAGCTGTATTGTATTTCGCCCATTGGATTACAAATGTATAAATAACTGCTCAAAAAAAATATGTTGACGATTGCGGATTCTACGTGCAAAAGTACCTCGGAAATGACTCCCTAATAACTAAACCTTATCGACCCGTATTATTAATTATTGGAATGTTTCATTTCACCGTATTTCAAATGAATCCGCTAGTTTTCTTCTACCCATTACATTAACCGTGTAAAATTATAGTACAGATTTTTAATTCAAATTTTTATATAACTTCACACAAGAAGTTGTAAAATAACCACCCAATAAGTGATGAACAATAACAGTTTGATACTCTTAATATATACAAATAAAATCTTAAAAAGTTTAAAAAATAAATACGTATCATTTTAATAATTATCCTAATCTGTTAACAATTTAGAGAAATGGTGATTTTTTACAAATAAATGAATTGTTGGAAATGTAATAAAAAGTGGATTACCAACTACTCTCAACTCTTGAATTTCTCAAAAATGATTTTGGAATGTCCAATTAAACATAAGTGATTTGATTAAAAACAAAATAAGCCTGCTATAACTTTTAATCCAAAAAGTGGTTTCTTCATAAAAACTGAGGAAGGAAGTGTAAGTTTGACTGAGAATAATAAAATCATTTTACTTTTCATTTGGGGAATAAGTTACGCACGACTGTCTGCCATTTTAGTTAGCACAAATTACCAGATCTAACCAACTTTCTCATCGCTAGCAATAAAATGTTGTAAAAAAGAAAGAATTTAGACATAATTTATCCAAGTGTCATCCATATTCATTTCTGCACAAAACAATACCATTTGTGGATATTAACTTTGATTTTTTCGATCAGGTTGTATCCTCTACGAACGGTGAATTAGCGAACGACGATCCAACAGCGGGCCATTCGAATACACCAATCGCAGCATACGAGGAATTAGAGGTGGTTTACGAAACCAAGTGAGTACATAGTTTTTCGTTAATTTCACTTTTTCATTTTTCACAAAGAATTTCTGTTGCATTTCGATGCAACCAAAAAAACACATCATCAATAGCGTTGATGGCTTCGTTCTTGCTTCCATGTTTTAACCTAACCTAAAATTTATGTCGGTTGCATGCGGAATGAAGAAAGACTTTCACGCACTTGCTACGAAACGAAAGCAATAAAAAATGCATGGACTTAGCTTGAATCGTTTTTCTTTTTAGATTACCTCTGAGGCAAAGAAAAGCCGCTCAGAAAAACTGTTCGCAACGTTATTGCACCGATCATGCAAACTGTATACGGCGCATTAATGCGAATTATGCGTTGAACAAAAGTATGATAAGCAAATATCGTTTTCCGATGCAGCACTTTTTATTGGGCAATATTATGAAAAAAAGGCAGGAATAAATCAATCTGGTTTCAAATATTTTATTGAAAATTCTGCTTTAAAAGTGTTTCGCGCTATTTAATCGCGTCTTTCTTTATCGTTGTTTACCGATTTCAAATCCTGTTAATTATAAATTGTTATGCCAAGTTTTCAGAGTTATTAAATACTAATGGATTAACAAATTATGTTATATTACGACGAAAAAGTTTTTTAAATCTTATGTTACGTCGGACAAACTTATTCGTGTGAATTGTAGCCGCTATTTGTTTTTTGTTTTGCTTCTATTATACCTAATGTGTGTCTTGCGTTTAACCAAGTTTCTGCAAATAAAATGTGTAACATCCTGAGGTTTGTGTGTGTTTCATTCTTACATGCTTTCAATATACGCTGTCATTTCTCGCACTCTATCTGGAAAAGAATACTGTAAGAAATCGTATTAAAATTTGCAATTTAAATAATTCCTTATGAAGGATTTTTATGCATATTGTATAAATATTATTAACGTGAACATTTACATTTTGCGGCTAGTAGATGTCACTAGTACAGTTAGTAGCAAACATAAAAAATATCTGAATATTCAACAACTTTAATATAATTCGTGTTTATTTCACTTTACTTTTAGTTGATTTTAGAATTAAATTTTTCAGATTTTTATAGTTATTATAGAAATTAACTTAATAATACGATTAACCACAAATTAGCATATATATAACAACAAACAAGAGAATTTAGTCAAGAAATTTAGAATCAAAAAGGAAATTTTCACTTGTGAAAGTAGCGAAGAAGAATTTAAGAATTTTTATTCAGTGATAATTACGAATTCGTACGTTGGTATTAAGAAATGAGTTTCTACAATTGGATTAAATTACAATTTGGAAAGGAAGCTGTAATACTATTAAAGGATTGGAAAAACGACTAACAATAAATTAGCGGCATCAATAATGAGAAGAATTTTTTTACTTCGATGCAAATCAAATGGTTTTCTACCCAAACATATTTTTTTTAATAAGTTTTCACATGATACAAATTTTTACTCACCACTATATAACAACAAACAAGAGAATTTAGTCAAGAAATTTAGAATCAAAAAGGAAATTTTCACTTGTGAAAGTAACGCAGAAGAATTAAAGAATTTTTATTCATTGATAATTACGAGATATTTTTTTAAAAGGCTAAATCAATTAAATAATCAATCGATTTAATAATCCTTCAAAAGTTTATACTAGAATTGTCGGTGGAAAGTTTACGAGGGCATGCTCTAGAATATTCAGAATTTTTCGTAGCTCGTTTTCTACAGTTTATTACCGATCTGTACTAGTTACATCTAGATCCGCATGTGAAATGCAATAAATGAAAACTTTTTTAAAAAATGAAGGTAATTTTTGTGGCAGTGATTTATTTGTATTAATTTCGAGCTGCAAAAGTATTCCGTTTAAATTTTATATTTTAAATCATAGAACTAGTGAACCAAATAAGATAGACGAATTAACGTCCAGAATCCTGGAATTTTTATGTCACAATCGAGACTCAGTAAAGTGCCTCATTTCAACTGTCTTTGTTGAGTTCCAGAAGACAAGTTCGACCATATTTAAAATTTCTGTTGTTTAAATTTAATGCGCATATAAAAGAGAATTTGTTTTGAGTAAATGCTACAAAAGAAATGTTCATTAGTCAGAATAAAGTTGTAAAACAAACAAAACAATCATGAAAAATCCTTCCCGTGTGCATATTCTTTCAATTTTAGGACTCTTAGATGTTTTTGTGAAGATTTGGTTAATTTTAAACGTAATTTTATAAAAAAATTCGAATCCGAGGTCAGAATTGACTCATCACGCCAGGATTTCGAGATATTTGAGGTTATGTACACGAAAAATGCATTGTTGCTGTGTTTGAGGTTATGATACCGAGATTCTCTCGTGTAATTTATTTCTAAAGTTTCTCCATCATATCTGAACCGATTTCGCTGAAATTTGAACAATGAAAAGAATTTCGAAAAATGGTAAAAATGATTTATTTAATTTATATTATTTATTACGGAATTAGATTTTACGGTTCCTCTAGTTGCCGCTTCGGCAACATGGCGCTGTATTTCGTACCGTTTTGTACGGAGTATGTAAGTTTCAAACAGTTACTAAAAAAATGTTTCCATAAAAGTTATTTCACGAGGCTAATAAGTATCTTACTTTATAGAATCAGGTTTCTTGCAATAATGGATGCGGATTATCTGAAATTAATTTCACCGTAATTACCGATATATCATCTTTTTTTTTTTATCAACCCACTCTGAACAATATAAAAGTTACAACAGTTACAAAATTAAAAAATTTATTCTTACCGGTTGTGAATAATGGCAACAAATATGTCTTAGAATTACCAATATTATCAAATGGTTATTTAAACAACTCACTCTTAATGATACGAAAGTTACAACCGTTACAAAATGTACGTTAACAAAAGTTTTTTTTCTTCAATATACAATTTAGTAATCGGATAGCAGATGAGGTAACCAAACTTGCCACGAATTCTCCACACATTTTCAGATGGAACCGATTTGTAACTTATTATCCAACAAGCTACAAACACACAAAAAAAAAAGTTGTAACTTACTAACTACTAAGATGTAAACAATTCAAATGACCATGGGGTAATTTCTAAGGTAATTTAAAACTAATATTCCAAGAGAAGTTTCTTATAGGTGTTTCAATTACCTTTGCAATTACCCCTCATTAGTTAAGAAGTTACAACTGTTTTTTCTCTAGGAATTATAAGTTTTTTTTTCTGTTTTATTTTTTCAATTTGTTAAATTTGTTAAAACAATTCCTGAAGAATACAAACGACGGGTTTGTCATTGACGTCATCAATTAATGTCCAAAAAACCCTACAATTGTCTAAATCATTTGTACCTTGATGGTTAATCAGTTACAACCAGTTTTCTTCTCGTGGAGTTACATCACAGTTCCATGAATAATACAAAACGTTTTCATCATTTTTGCCAAGTTTGAGAGTATCATCTGCTATCAGAGTGCTTTATTGAATATAGAGAAAAACAAATTATTTTGTAACTGTTGTAACTTTTGTACTACTGAGAATGGATCGTTTTAATTATTTTTGAATCTGAATAACGTCAAGACATGTTTGTTGGAATTGTCTATCCCCAAGCTACCTCATCATAATTCTTCAAATGTTGTAACTGTTGTAACTTTTACACTATTCGGAGTGGACCAATGAAAAAATACCAGATGTTGTTAAATTGTTGAAAAATCTGATAATACTCTCTGCTTATATTTTTCTTTGTTATAAAAAAAAAATGTTTTGTAACGGCTGTAACCGTTGTAGCTTCTAGGTATAAACGAAATATTTTGTGGTGCTATCGGATACAAAAGATGTTATTTCAAATTCACATTGTACATTTCCGAGAATTTGAAGTCGGGTGCCAGATTCACATGGAAAATCAACAAAAGTTAATTTTAAAGAATACATAATCTGAAATATTTAAAAAACGTATCGCGATGGGCCGATTCTGACCATATATTTAGATTCTGCATAGAAAATTACTTTGTAAATCACCCACAGTTAGAGGGCACCAAAAACTTATTTACTTTTATAACACAGGTCAACATGGATTTGTTGTTGTGAAGCTGTGGGTCATTTCCGACGTAATTTTATGCGTAGAATCCGAGAATTCCAAGTCAGAAGTAGCTCATCACGTCAGGATTTCGAGATATTTGAGGTTATGCACTGAAAAAGGCGTTTGTTTACAATATTTGAGGTTATGTATAGAAGGCACAACATTTTGCGTGTTTCCTTCCGTTGGATCATTTAGTACTTCGTTTTCTCTTTAATATGAGAGGCGTCGAATATTATTACGATCTTTCTTCACCGAGATACGCCATTTTTAAATTACGATATTTACGTAAACAAATTTATTTGGAGAATAAGCTCAAAGTCAAATTCAATGTCATGAAATGTAAACGATTGCATAAAATTTAGATTTTTATAAATAACAACACGCTTCAATATTCTTTTGAAATACTTTGTCAATATTTTTGTTAAAACTGCTTTATTTTTTATTGTGTTCTTACCCATTTTGAATCCGCTTTCGTGAATTAAAAAAATATGAATATCTTGACTTCAAATTCGTATTGGGCAACGCTAAATATCCCCACTACAAATTTTCAAATGAAGATACCCAGAAAAAAATATATATGAGATACCCTGAAAGTATTTGAAGTATTGACATAAAATTCATGAGATTAATGGGATATCTCGTAATTTCAAAATGGCCGTAATTTTGTAAGAAAAAATCGTAGGTATTTGAATAAAAGCTTCTTTTGAGGGGTAAGGGTAGTACTAAACGATGCAAATAGTACAGAAGGCCAAATAAAAATGTTGCATCCTGTACGTAACCTCAAACACAGCCCAAAAAATGTGTTTTTTCGAGAACATAACCTCAAATATCTCAAAATCCTGACGTGATGGACCAATTCTGACTTCGGATTCAGATTTTACCTACAGCTTCCCAACAACATTCAAGACCCTCTTTTTTGTAGATCTGTGTAATATTTTTCATGACGTAATTTTGACATAAGGACATATTTTGGTCATGTTTTTTTGTATATTTGTTGTTAATTTAAAGAAGAACGTCTCAAATTTTTGAAGAAACGACGTTATCTTTTCCAGATAGAGTTAAGTCGAGTTAACCGCTTATCGCTTAAGGGGAGGGTACACCAACCAAATTTGCTCTACGAAATACACCTTTAAAAAACTTGAAAACATCATTTGTTTAGTAATTTTTGACGAGGAATACAGTAGTGTAAAGATAAACAGTGGAAAAGTTATGCTTGACCCGAAAATTTTAGAGCAAAAAAAGTTGCGTTTTCGAAAAAAATGCTTCTACATTTTTCTAAATTAATTTAAAAATTCCAAAAAAATTGTGGTGAACATAATAACACATTTTCTAAATAATTAAGGATGGATTTTAAAAAATTCAATTTTTTTCGAAAAAATAATTTTTGTATGCAAGAAAACAATTTTTTTAATGGTCAAAAGCAATGTTTACATTCTTTATTCTAGTATCACTAAATTCCACGTTAAAAATTGCTCTAGAAATAATTTTTCCGACACCTACATATTAGCGCGAAAAAAATTAATTTTTTTGAAAAAATGCTCTTAATATTGACTTGAAAGTGACCAACCCTACCATTTTCGAGTATGCTCTTTCGATTGGCATGGTCAAAATTGCATTTAAACAGTTTTAAAACCCAATATGGCGCATTTAAAAAAAAAATGAACAAAATTTCGTGTGTTTCGTTTTTTGTGAATTTTTTTTCGTATCAATAATGTTGCCGGATCGATACCTTTCTGCAACCAAAAGTGCACAAAATATATATAAACCTCATCTAGGAATTTTTTTGTTTTACCCCGAATCAACCTAACCTCTTCAAAACGTCAATATCTCGAAAAAAATAAACCTTATTCTAACAGTTATGAACATTATTGAGGAAATTCGCATCTTTAGTGGTATTATTTTCCCTAAAACTGAGGACCAGAGGTTTTCGAAGTTGCTGATCAGCAATTTGAGGTTAGATTTTTGAAATTCATGATGGCGGATCCAATATGGTGGACCATATTTCAGGAAATAATTCAAAATCATGTGATAATGTTTGTACGCGAATTTCATCAATAATGTTCATAATTGATAGAATCAAGTTTATTTTTTCGAGATATTGACGTTTTGAAGAGGTTAGGTTGATTCGGGGAAAAAGACAAAATTCCTTGTTGAAGTTTTGTGCACTTTTGGTCGCAGAAAAGCATCGATCCGGCGCCATTATTGATACGAAAAAAAATCACAAAAAACGAAACACACGCAATTTTGTTCATTTTTTTTTAAATGCGCCTTATTGGTTTTTAAAGCAATTTAAATGCAATTTTGACCACGCCAATCGAAAGAGCATACTCGAAAATGGTAGGGTTGGTCACTTTCAAATCAATATTAATCTTATTTCCTGTTGAAAATGAAGGTAGAAAATCAACGTAAATATTTGCATCTCCCGTCCTTAATGGGTTAATTTAAGAATTCAAAAAAATTATGGTGAACGTAAAAATATATTTTCTAAATAATTATGGATGGATTTTTAAAAAATGCCTTTTTTTTAACAAAATTATTTTTTTATGGGCGAAACAAATTTTGTACAGTTTTTATTCTAAAACCACTGAATTCCACGTCAAAAATTACTAAAGAAATAATTGTTTCAAATTTTTTAAAGTTGTATTTTTTAAAGTTGTATTTCATAAAGCTTTCAGAGTTTTTAGGTGTACCTTCACCTTAACCCATTAACGCCTGAATGTCCAAAAATCGTATAATAACTTTGAGCTAAAATCTTTTAATGAAATTGCGGAAATTTCTATTTGGCATAAGTTGTTCTAGATGTTTTCGGGTGTGCTCTACACGATGCGACCATTTAGAAAAGTGAAAAATTTCATTTTGTATTGTTTTTTGATAAATTTATATAAAAAATAGTGTTTTTACGGGATTTTTTTCGTAGAAAATCACAATTTTTGAACAGAAAATATATGTTTATCATATTAAAATGAATTAAAATTGTGTCGTTAGTGTTTGTTCCAACAACTATGGATGTAGATTTTTTAAACAATTTTTTTTCCAAAAATAGGAAGCTTTGGAAAGCAAAAAATATCACTAGCGCGAGCATTATCAGAGTTGTTCAGTTTTTTTCACTATTATAATACCCGAATATTAACAAAAGTGTCTATTCCGGGTTTTGGAGGATGCTGATTACAATTCTTCTGTCAGAAATAAAAAATTAAAAATGGCAAAATTTTTTGCATTCCAAAGCTTCCTATTTTTGGAAAAAAAATGTTGAAAACAATCTACATCCGTAGTTTGTTGGTACAAACACTAATGACACGATTTTAAGGTAGTTAGACCCCAGGATATAATATGTTAGCGAAAATATTTTAATAACACTTCCAGGCATAAAATTTTTGTTATGTATGATATTGTGACAGAGTTCGAGCGTTATTTTTCTTGAAAAAAAATTGAAACTTGCAAAAATAATTTGATAACCAACTTTTCTTAGCGACTCAAATTTTCTTCTTATTTTCATTCAAAACTTTTCTAAAAATGAATGGATTTCAATGAATGACAGATTATTTTTTCAAGAAAAAGATTCTCTACAACTTCACCGAATGAATTTCTTGAATTTCTAAAACTAGGGTCAAATATCTCGAATTATTAAAAAAAAATATATATTATTTTTTAACTTTTCTGAATAATTTTAGTGATCAGGCAAAAAAATTTGAGAAATTTATTCGGTGAAGTTGTAGAGGATCTTTTTCTTGAAAAAATAAGCCGTCATTCATTGAAATCCATTCATTTTTAGAAAAGTTTTGAATGAAAATAAGAAGAAAATTTGAGTCGCTAAGAAAAGTTGGTTAACAAATTATTTTTGCAAGTTTCAATTTTTTTTCAAGAATAATAATGCTTGAACTCTGTAACAATATCATGTATAATAAAACTTCAATTCCTGGAAGTGTTATTAAATTATTTTCGCTAACATATGATATCTTGGGGTCTAGCTACCTTAACCCATTAAGTCCTGAATGGACGTTTTTTCACTACAATTTTCAGCGGTTGTATTTAGTGTGAAAAAAGGCTCTAAAAAATTTGAAAGAAGACATATCTGACGTAAAATTAACTGAACTTTCAGAATCTGTTATTACATTTTTCAGAAAATGCAACCGTGAAAAACTATATTCGATTTTTTCAAAAAAATCATGCATTTTTCAAATGAATTTTTTTTTCATTTCGTCTTTTCACATTGAAATTGTTTCAGAATTCCTCTAAACGGTAAAGAAATCGTGTCCTCGAGACTTAAACTTTAAGATGTGCCTATGTCCATTTTAAAAATAATGGTAAAAGCATCCAAAATGGCGGCCCAAACACAAAAAAATTAGCGAAAAATTCAGGAATTTTTTATTCAAAGACGATCGACTTTAGGAAAAAATGTTACAGAACAAAAAGTTCTTACAATTATTCAAAGAATACGCTGAATTTTTTTCAGAATTTTTTAAACACTTTTTTCATTTTTCAAAATCCCAAAATTTTGACAAATCGAAAAAGTCGTAAAAAAATTCTAAAAAATTTTTCGGGCATTCTTTGATTAATTGCAAGAAGTTTTTCTTCCGTAACATTTTCTCCTAAAGTCTACCATTTTCAAATAAAAAATTCCTGAACTTCTCGACAATTTTTTTCGAATTTTTTTCGAAATTATTCTCGACAAGACTTTAGGAGAAAATGTTACGGAAGAAAAACTTCTTGCAATTAATCAAAGAATGCCCGAAAATTTTTTTAGAATTTTTTTACGACTTTTTCGATTTGTCAAAATTTTGGGATTTTGAAAAATGAAAAAAGTGTTTAAAAAATTCTGAAAAAAATTCAGCGTATTCTTTGAATAATTGTAAGAACTTTTTGTTCTGTAACATTTTTTCCTAAAGTCGATCGTCTTTGAATAAAAAATTCCTGAATTTTTCGCTAATTTTTTTGTATTTGGGCCGCCATTTTGGATGCTTTTACCTTTATTTTCAAAATGGACATAGGCACATCTTAAAGTTTAAGTCTCGAGGACACGATTTCTTTACGTTTAGAGGAATTCTGAAACAATTTCAATGTGAAAAGACGAAATGAAAAAAAATTCATTTGAAAAATGCATGATTTTTTTGAAAAAATCGAATATAGTTTTTCACGGTTGCATTTTCTGAAAAATATAATAACAGATTCTGAAAGTTCAGTTAATTTTACGTCAGATATGTCTTCTTTCAAATTTTTTAGAGCCTTTTTTCACACTAAATACAACCGTTGAAAATTGTAGTGAAAAAACGTCCATTCAGGACTTAATGGGTTAATTAATTTTAATATCATAAACATATATTTTCTGTTAAAAAATGGTGGTTTTCTACGAAAAAATCCCGTAAAAAACGCTATTTTTTATGTAAATTTATCAAAAAACAATACAAAATGAAATTTTTCACTTTTCTAAATGGTCGCATCGTGTAGAGCACACTCGAAAACGTCTAGAACAACTTATGCCAAATAGAAATTTCCGCGATTTCATTAAAAGATTTTAGCTCAAAGTTACTATACGATTTTTGGACATTCAGGCATTAGTGGGTGAAAACTTACTTTGGCACGTTTTTCACTAACTCAAAATAAGCAACATCGGCACGAGTCCTGCTTCTTGCGGTGTACGCTGTCTATCTGCATGTCGGTGTCGAAATGCCGTCGAAACAAGAGAATCCATTCTAAGTCCCATTAGTGATTCGTTCATTTGCAGATGCTGCTGCTTCTTCAAGAGGAAGAAGAAGAAAAGTGGACGTCAGAAATGACCGTCTGTAACGGTCGGACTCGGGGGGACAGTACAGTGCGGGGGTATCAGTGCCGGGGGAAATGGCGGAGGCGGAGGTGGCGGCGGCGGCGAGCGAGGCCTTGGCGGGAAACGAGGTGGCCGACCCGGAGGCGGGGGTGGAAACGGCGACCCGGAGCGCGAGGCTGTCACGCTGCTGCGCGCCAGCAGTTACTCGGTGTCCCGCGACTCGGTGCTCCACACGACCATCACCATGACTCCGACTCCCACGCCGCCACCCTTATCGAACTGAACCTCATCACCATCACCACCACCACCACCACCACCACCACCAACCACCAACCACACAGCCATTAACTATTACTACTATTATTACTGCGACTACTACTACCGCTACCGCTGAAACCAATATTATTATCATTACTATCGCTAATTATTATTATTGTCTTCATCATCGTCGATCGTATCTTCGTCGCGTACTTCATCCTCATCGATCTCATCCCATGTTGGCGAGCGCGTCAACGCGTCGTCGTCGCACGTGCGTCGGCCTTTTTTTTGACGACTTTTTTTTCGCGCTTCTCTAAGTACATAACTTGCGTGCGCAGGCGCAATTCCACGGGAATACGTCGCTTCGTGAAAGAAAAAAAAATATGTGCGATTCGATATCTTCACGTTGTAGCTTCATTTTTATTACCTGTTCGATTTTGTACGAATCGAATAAGCAGCGAATTATTAAAATGGCCGCCTTTCTAACATCCATAGGGAAACAATTTTTTTTCGACGTTTATCGAACACTTCGGATGTTGTAAGATGACTAAGTAATAAGCGTAACTCACATACAAAATGTTGACCAAAGTGGTTGTGATCTATAGGAAATAAAGTTCTGTTTGAGGTTAGAAAGGTTTTCAAGTGAGGGATCCCTTAAGGTTCATTTTTAATATCAAGAGTAACCTCGAAAATTATTGAAACGATACATCCAACCAAAATCATCCTTAAGACCACCGCTTAAAAGTGGCGCCCCCTGATGGTTTTAAATGCATTTCAAATTTCTCGATGGTGTCGCCATTTTCAAGCACTCTTAAGGATTTCTGCATGACCGACGTTTTGACCAAAATTATGTCGTTCTTCCTAACATTTTTGCAGTGACCCAGTAAAAGTTACCTCTTTAAGATTTTCCAGGGATCAATTCAGCATTTTCCACATCACAAAATAAGACGAGTCTTCAAGAGGTAAGCAATAGAAAAACATTCGAACTACGCGGTAGATAAAGACTACTGAGATGAAATCTCTTTGCTTAACGCACATTATTTACGAGAAATCCACCGCTACACCAGCGATCCTGGCGGCGAGTTCAGAACTGCATTTTTTTTGCTAGTAAATGGCATAGAATGTTTTTATTCATAAATATATTTTCAAAATTTGAGTAACGAGTAGTTTGAAAGTTCCGCTAGGGGCGCTGATGTATAATTGCGGGAGATGTCTTAATATCAGCATTTAAATACACGAAAACGAAGTATTGAACCATTTATTATTCTTATACATGACTGAAAGGTACTCTAACGTCATTTTGTTTTTAAGCCACTTGAGAATATGTGTTCATTTTAAACTAAAACGTGTTGATGTAGTTTATTTCAGTTTTCAGCATTTAACTTTTAAAATGGCGAGGACGAAATGTCAATATTGCAGAATATTTGTTTTAACTTTCTAAAGATTTCTTTTTGTCTATTTCTAACGTAGTTTAAGGATTAAAAAGTACTTTATAAGGTAAGAATTTATCGTTTCCATTCTTTTCGTTGAGAAAAAATGAACCTTCCCTAACAATTCGTAAAAACGACAAAATGGCTGTGATGATTTTATTAAAAATCAAAGAGATTTTGTCGTTCTGGATGTATCTACAACAAAAGATATTTTAGCGGCTGATAAAAATATCGCCAGTGTAACAATGAAGCCGCAAAACGAAGACTCAAAGTTTCATCAAGTCGCCGAAAACGAGTCGTTCCATGAAATTGCGCCATGACACAAAGGTGATTAGGTTTAGCAGACGCCCCTCAAGTCAAAGCCGAGAAACTTACGTATTCCCGCGTGTCTCGTTCGATTTTCTCTCCTAGTGAAAAAAGAAAAGAAAAGAAAACAGATGAAGAGGAAGAAGCAAGGAATGAATACGTGTTATCGTGCTAAATAACAATGCGATTTTGCGTTTTCGAAATGTGATAGTTTTAGTAAGGAACATAGGTTTATTGTTTTATATAAAACTGCCAATGATCGCAGTTTTTCTTTTTCGAGCTATGTTATTGATCGATTGTCGAAAGTATTTGAATGATGTATAAAAATGATAAAAAAAAAAAAAAAGTTTCTAGTGCTCAATCGCATCGAGAAGATACCTAAGACAGCGTGTAAATAAGAGTGTCGAAACGACGTTTTCACGGTGGCTTTTCGATTTCGAGATTCGACAAGGAACAAGCTTTTAACGTTTCAGTAATTAGAATGACGTTTTCTGTTGTTTTTTTATTATTAATTTCCACGAGGAAGACGGTTTTATGTGAAGGTATATAACGTAAGAAAAAAATATGCCAATTTGAAGGTCCGATCGGAAATGCGCCCTGCGTAGGAAATATCGGAGCGATTTCTTTTTTAGACGCTCGTAATGTAGGAAAAGTCTTTGGAAATCTTGCAGTATACGTTTAGGCAATGGTCAGAAGTATTTTCTTTGTTGGTATCTGTCTGGTTTGCATATGAAAATAACGATACCGATATGGACCTTAACATGAAATGACAAAATTTTCGAGATTTTTATTGTCTTGGAGTGTCGTTATTTTGATACGCATCTATCCGATGCAGTAGGAGCACCGTTTCTTTCATGTAAACTACGTAATGAAGAAAACGACGAAGATAGTAGCGAAATTCGTCCACAAGTTACTTACCGTAAATATCGATCGGTAAAAATGAAAGATGAAAGTCATGCTCAATAATGGTAAGGAGAGAAAGTGAAAGAGAGACAGACATTCATACACAGACAGAAAAGAAACAAGGTGGTAAACATTTTTAAGCGTTTTAATATTACACGACTGACTGCTGGTTAAGTATGGTTGTGAAATTTCCGATCGAGACATATTTCCACTCCGTCTTACAAGGCCGTCATACGTGCCTTGATGATGGAATTATTATATTTATATGGTAATATCGATTTAAACGAGAGCGAGAGAGCATGAGAAGTAAAGAGAGAGAGAGAATCGTTTGTACATTTGTCCTCTTTTAGGATTGCTGGCTCTATTTTTGCGAGTTCCGAATTCGCTTCGCGTCGAGTCGATGCGCGACCGATAAAGTTAGGTTAGGATACCGACTCGACAATGCTCGTCGCGAAGCTTTTATGTGTATTTCGTGGAGGGAAGCGAATGTTTTATTAATCTGTCCATAATCGACTGAATCGTCGTCACATTACCTTCCTTTGTTCCGTTCGATCAGCGCGAATGACTAACATATATTGTGTGGATGGTAAAAAAAAATGAACACGTCTAGAGAAAATTGTGTATGAGAGAGAATGGTCCAGATCAGTATCGCGTGAGAGTTTTATTAGCGATTAATCAATTCATTATGGCGCAGAACTCGAACGACGCCAATGCGACTAATTTTTTTTTAGACCGACCTAGTTCGACGGTCCGGCAACTGAAAGAAACTGCACTGTTGTCCGAGTGTTTAAAAAAAAAAAGACAACGCGCAACTTAGATCTGTACAGAGAGACGCAGCTTTCTCGCGCTAGATGGCGCGCGCGCGCGAGACTTTTACGAATACACCCGTAGCTCTTAAGGTGAATCATATTGTAACCCGGCATGCGTAAATGGGATACGCGAATGATTATGGAATTGGCAGCTCTCAAAACGCATTTCTCACCCCCCTCTCCCTGAATCCAAACCTCTCCCCGAGTCACTGTTCATAATGAAAAGGAAATAGGAGAATGTTCAATCGCGCGGCTAATTTGTTAAGGCGGGACAATGGGTACGGAGGCGAGACGCACGTACGTGTATGTCCATGTGTTATTTGTACATAATAGACTCCTCAATACGTGCCGCGAATGAAGAAGATAAACTGAGAAAAAAAACAAAGTGTACTAGCTTCGAGTTACAATGCATAGTTATTATATTAATGACGATCAATAAACTATTATTATTACGACGATTCTTATCATACTACAGTCACTCGATCGCAGGGGGTTATCGGATTATCATTATTCGGATGATGCCGTTGGTCGTTTTGCATTTACGATTGTCGTTATTTTTCTAAGCAGTGGATACCATTCCCAAACGAGGATGTTTTACTTCGCTAATTAAGATCTTAAGGTAGATAAACGTCCTTAATCATGAATTCACATTCTACGCTCATTCAGAATATTGCAAATAAGGACCAAACGAATGGGAAAATTTTGTTTAAAGTTGTATTTATTGTTAGCAATTTCGAGGGCATTTGATTATAAATTTTAAGTTTTCCAAAATTTAGATGGAAGTAGATCATTTTTTATAATATGGGGATCTTTTTTGTTGCTGATACTAAAATAAACAAAATGAATTTTAAAAAAATGGTGTTGAAAATATTCACTGTGTTTATATTCCAATAAAATTGTCAAAAAGAATTTTTAAACATTTTTTGCAGCTTTTACGGCGATGGATACTTATTTTAGAGGTTTGTTTCGAATTGTCGTTGCTGGAAAATCTACAAGATCGTTTTCGCTTCCGATTTTGATGTGTATTACATAAGGTACTCGTTTATTTTTACCTTTAACTTTTGCCTTTGAAGATGTAATATGAAGACTTTCCTAATTTGGGTTTAAGATACGGGGGTGTAAATAACAATAACTTAGGAGAGGTAAACCGAAACATTAGAATATATATAACACTGTGTAGTACTGTAAAGGAATGGCCATTGTTTTAGAAGTGTTACTTCTTGACAACTATTTTGCAATATGTGCAAAGGCATCTGTAAGAAATTCTCTGTCAGAAATTTTGGTTACTTCTAAATGTTTGCTTTCCGATTGCAAAAATAAAAGATGGGAACTATGTGGGACTGCATTATTGTAGTTTGAGGTGTGCTTTTTAAAAAGCACAAATTTCTCAATTATTTTCTTTATTTTAGCATGATTTTTTGTCGTTTTTTTACAATTTTATATATGGGTCACTCCATACGAAAAGGCAAATGGCTGACTCCACTCGTAGTTTGAATCAATTCCAATGGTACAGGTCTCAAACTGTAGCATTTTTTATATGGAAGCGAATCCCGTCAGGTTCTTTTTAAAATTTTCAAAATGGCGGCCATTACAGCGCCATATGTAACATTACTTGACGATTTTTGTTGTTTAAACTTACAATAAATGTACTGTTTGTAATTAAAATTGCCCAAAACATATTCTTCTTATGCTTCTGAGGTCGCCAAATATGACTATGTGGTCGAAATAAAAAAATTCAAAATGGCAAATCCAAAATGGCGGTCACATTTTGAAAAAGTAAACTGGATTCATCTGAATCTTGATATGTGGAGGATTTTCGGGTCGCTGAAGTGAGATTTGTAAACAAAATTAAAAAATTCAAAATGGCGAATCCAAAATGGCGGCCAAATTTAAAAAAAAATTGACTGTATTCTGCTAAATCTTGATATTTAGGGATTTTTGTGGTCGCTAAACTGAAATTTGTGATCAAAATAAAAAAATTAGAAATACTTTGAAGTGTTACTTGTTGACAACTATTTTGCAATATGTGCAAGGCATCTGTAACATTTTATTGCAGCGCCAGAATTGTGGTTTGGTTTTAAGCCTCTCTGTCAGAGATTTTGGTTACTTCTAAATGTTTGTTTTCCGATTGCAAAAATAAAAGATGGGAACTACGTGGGACTGCATTATTGTAGTTTGAGATGTGCTTTTTAAAAATCCCCTCGTTATATACTCCATTTTTTGTATAAATTTGAAGAAATCTTAACACAAAGCTCAAAAAGTGTCCTGGGGCAAATCGGAACTTTTTTGATGGGGTAAAACGGAACGTTAGTTTTTGTGATTTTAAGAGCTGTGCTCCCCACTTTAGTATCCATACCCCTCCCGGGCGGCCTGTTTTGACCAAATACAACGAACTGCAGTGGCCCTCCCCTTATTTTAACTTTTCGAGTCAAGGAAGATGGCGACTTCTTCCCTTATTTTATCGCTTCACCACTGGCAGTATGAGAGAATAAAAACAGAGAAAGGAAATATAGTGATCCTTCTTCACCTGTATGCGCAAGCGCAAAAAGTAGTCCGCACTCTTTTGAACACTTTTAAATGGCAAATGGTGGGGGAACTCATGAGGGGCAGAAGTTAACATAAGGGACGAAAAAAGTTAAAATAAAGGACGCCGTTAAAATAATAGGAGTTAAAATAAAAGGAGGGCCACTGTAAACCATATGGCATTTGGATTATTGTAAATTTGAAGCCGGAGAATATAAGAAGTGTTTTTCAAAATGGTTAGAAATTATACAAGAAAGATTGTACAAAAAAGAAAGATTGCGCTTGTCAACAAAATATCAGCACCGAAAAAAGTAAAAGCAAAGAAAGTTAATTGTGCTAAAATTGCCACAAAAACGGATTGCCGAAGTACGGCAGAAAGTGTAGACTACGGAGACTATCCGACGTCAGATTCGGATATGAATTGAACTAGACTCGTATTGATTGTTCATAATGAAAGTTTTGTTAGATTGTTCGAATTAATTTGTTTACAAATTGAATAAAATTAAACATTTATTATAAATTACATGCATATGTTACTTTTTCCCTAAAATATAGAAATTACTTAATTAATGTTGAAAAATTTGATGAAAAATTAAGAAAAATCAAATGTTCCGATTTGCCCCAGGAAATGTTCCGGTTTACCCCCAAAAAAGTAAATTTTTCATTTCGATATTCCAATAACATACGATGCTGCAAAAAAATTTCTCTTTCCGGGAAAAGTTGCGCAATAAGATAAAGTTTCAAATGATACTAGATAACAGTCGAGTCGTTTAACTTTTTTGCCTTATATGGGTGATTTCAAAAAAAAATTCAATTTTGAGGTCCAATATTTTTACTACAAAATTTGTTAAAATCTCATTTTTTTAACATTGATTTTTCATGCGTACTACTTAAAAAGAACTCATGCAAAAGGGTAGAGGATGAGAGCTTTATTTGACGAAGTTATAAACAAATCGATGGCAGGGGAATTGCATGAATGACACG
The DNA here is from genome assembly GCA_030407085.1 of Trichopria drosophilae. NCBI lineage: Eukaryota > Metazoa > Arthropoda > Insecta > Hymenoptera > Diapriidae > Trichopria > Trichopria drosophilae. Next base: position 186,266,132 of record CM059583.1, on the reverse strand, counting down.
AGAATTACATAATTACATATCTTTTTCTCTTAAGCGAAATAAATAACAACTTAAAATTGGTAGAATTAACCATTTTATTTACTTGTATAAATATATGGTATTGGAAAGAGAATCTATTAACACAAATAAGCTAAACTTTATGTAATTATTAATAATTGCTTCATTTTTCAACAAATTTTCTTTCTTTTGTTGCAATTTTGTTCTTCTTCTTAGTATCTTTAAGTTTCTTAACTTCTTTTTTCTGATGTTTAACTTTCTTTTGATTTTTGTCGACTGTTTTTCATGGTTTTATAGACCCGAAATAGACTTTGTTGCACTCGTAACAACTTACAATGTTAAAATTAACTCTGGCTCATTTCGAGTCCACTTCCATTGGTGAACACTCATTGTACCCTTGAAAGTGCTAAATATCGGATATTTTTTATCTTTAATTTTTTTTTTATATCTGACGAAATTGCAGTGAACTCATGAATCTCAAAATTCAATAACTTCTAGTAATATAAAATGATCTTACAAAGAGAACTAATTCACAAGGTCTTTTCGTTATTGAATGGGAGTATAAAGCCATGGGCGTATACGTATATTTAAGATGACGGGTAGTTTTTCTCATTTTTATAAGAAAGCTATTGAGTAAAAAGAAAAACTATGCATCACTGTTAAAGGTTGCATCAATACGCGTCTTTTCGTTTATCTCGATATGTCATTTCATTCCTGAGATAAAAATAAAAACGTCTGTTGTCCAAGGGACGTTACAGGGCCAGGGTACGTTACACTAGTTATTTTGGTAATATTTTTGAACTTTTAAGTAATTAAAAATTTGATATAGTGTCATTAAGATGTAGCAAAAGCTTACATTTTTTCATTGAAAGTAAATTAAAAACATAATTGTTTATAAAATTACGACATACCAAGGGAGTTACACACTAAAGAATACGTTCGAAGCGTGATTACTGTAGGTGTAATATAATGAAGACGATTTAATTTAAAAGTTCAATATAGATCTATTGCATTAGTATGATTATTAACTCTCATTTTCCACGGAATTAATTTCAACTGAAAGTAATTACCGGTTTTTATTAAGAGAAATTTGTATAACGTCCCGCTAGAAGAAAATCAGTCTTCAAGATTACAAGACATGTTTTACAAGCCTATGAAAAAATTATATGGAGACACATTGTATACTTCATTTTTCACGTTAATAGGAATAATTTTCACCCATGAAACACTTGTTTAACTAGTAACAATAGTATAATTAACAGCAACGAAAATAAAATTCATGAACTTCTTCAGCCACGGAACGTTACATTTCCATTTTTTAATTTATTGTGTAATGTATAAAATAGGGAAAGATAATATTTTTATCTTGCGATATTATAACGAAAAACACAACAAATAAATTAGGGTTATTTTGAATATTTAATATGTGTTGTAAAGAAAAAAAGAAGCGGATCTTCATAAACTTTCACTTTATTTTGAATCCACCCATATAATACAAAATAAAAAGGTGTTAGGCTTTACCCCGTCCTCCCCTAATAACTAGACAAGGCGAGCAGAATGCCGTGATAAGTTGCACAGAATAGACGCGAAAAACAGAACGAGAGGATGGTTTTTTCGAAAATATTCACACTTCATATTCCTGGTGTAATGAGTTTTTGCGAAATTCAAAAGGCGTTGAGGTGGTTCTACTGGTTCTTAAAAAATGTTAGAAATACTACGGAAAGTGTAAGTTTATGGATATCTTTGAAATATTGTTATGAAATGTCAGTTTCCTAAGTTTTTAAGTATGCTTCTTTGGGCTCTGATGTCCGTTTTTCGTTATCACTTTCAATTGTTTTAATCTGACTACTTAAATGATAAAAAACGTGGAAAAAAAGGGAAAACTTTGTCAGTAAACTGCAATTTCTATTACGAAGGAGTTCCGGGATCGTATTAGGCCTAAGAGTCCGGTAGCATAATGAGTTTTATTAAAAGTTGGCCAATATTACGATTTAAAATACAAAGTGGCACTATTGACACGAAATGTTGATAGTTATTTCTGGTATCTTGTGTATTTTTGTGAACATGTTTGTGTAGATTGTTTTTGAGTTCTTTGAATACAGTTCCGTTATTAAATTTCGTAATTCAAAATGGCTGACCGAAATTTAAAAAAAATTGTCTGGTATTTAGTGTATTCTCGCCGTGAAGTCGTTGGAGTGGATATAGAATGGACGTTTACGAAGTCGAGTCGCCCGAATCAAATGCCCTATATTTGTATTTATTTATTGCTTAAGCCTTGGATTGCGATAAACATCGCGATACCTTATGGCTAGGTACAAAATAATACATAGTAAAGAAGAGTTACAAGCTTAAAGTTACAGTTTCTTAAAATGACTAGGATGACTTGACGCGAATTAATGAACGAAGCTATACATATTCTAGATTGGATGGATGTGACCGGTTTACATACATAGTTATAGATTTGAATCCGCAATACTGTAATATAAAAAAAAAGATAAACCAGTGATATTGCGCGGATGAGAGATGCAAGGAAGACAAGCAAAGAAAAAGAAAGGGGGCAGTGAGCATTATGCTTAGTGAAAGAGAATATGTATGAAAAGATTTATGACAGGATATGCAATAATGACGTGTTTGGATTAGGACTGTCGTATGTTAGTAGAAAATTGAAGAGAGTTGATTTGAAAGTGTATTGGGAAGAAGATTCTTCAACATAATTAGGTAGGGAGTTCCATAGTCTAGCGGCTGTAAGTGTGAATGAGTTAAAGTATGGTCTGCTTTTGGCAATTTTCATTTGTAAGCTACCATGTTTTGTTCTTGTCAAGCGAGTACTTGACTCAGAGCGCTGATTAAAGAGCACCAATAGGTAGTGTGGTTCATGGAAAGTGAAAATATTAAAAGTAAGACACCCAATGAAATATAAGTGTCTATATTTGGTGGGTAGCCAGTTAAGTTTACGGCGATAGGGCGAAACATAGCAATCATACTTAAGATTAAATATAAAGCGCACACACTAGTTTAACAGTCTCTGACATTTACTTCTCCGTGATTGGGAGATATCAGTGAGGACTACCGCACAATAATCGAGATGTGGGAATACTAGTGAAGTTACTAGTTTTAGCCTTAGTTTTGTTGACAATGCATTTTTGTTGTATTTAAGACCATAAAGTATCGAATTGACACGTTTGGATGTAAGATTAATGTGCGCATTCCACGTTAGAGAAGAATCTAGTTTAAGTCCTAGTATTGTAACCTCTTTAACAATTAATATAGTTTAGTTCTCAATCACAATATCAGGATGTCTCTGCTCCGACATTTTCTTCAGATTGTAGGGTGATCTTAAAAACTTTGCCTTTGTCTTAGATAAATTTAGGGAGAGCTTGTTTTCTTTAGCATAGTTAGAGACTGAAGTAACATCAATATTTAGTTGTGCAACCGTTTGGTCGAAATCAGATGGTTTGGATTGGATCATCAACTGTAAGTCGTCAGCTAGGGCATGTGTGACGAATAGGATAGGATCCCTGAGATGTCGTTTATAAGAATAGAGAAGAGTAACGGTCCTAGAATCGATCCTTGTGGAACCCCTGCAAATACTTATGTCCATTGTGAAAACTCACCATTTTGATCGGTTACTGCCTGCCATCGATTTATTAGATAGGAGGCAAACCACTTCAGAGCTGTTGACGATATATTTAATGATTTGAGTTTGCGAACCAGTGCAGAGATGTTTACAATGTCAAATGCCTTAGCGAAATCGAATAGAAGAAGGATAGTAACCATTCATAGATTGCATTGGGTCCAATAATCGGTTTACTTTTAGATAGTGAGAGAGCTGGTTGTAGACTAATCGTTCCAATAGTTTCGATAGATAACAGAGGGTGGCTATTGGACGGTAGTCTGACGGTGATAGAGGGTATGAAATTTTGTTGATAGGTGTCAAAAATGAAAAAAATTTGTCCATACTTTGATATCCAAGCGAAGTAAGTGCAACATACGTTTTAAATCATGAAAAATCAGTTAAATATTTTACACTTTTTATGTGTAACTTAAATATTTGAGAAAAAAAGGATCTCTAGAGAATACCAGTCACAAACAAGAACAAACTTTTAATAATTCCTGTTGTTAATTTATGAATATATCTATTTGGTTATTTACATACGTAAACGAAATTATTATAAACAAAAATTAAAAGCACTTTGGGTTAAATCTTTTTTGCATGCCTGATGCTTCTCTTTTAATTATAATGAACTATTTATTATGTTTATTTACGTATTTTACGTCCGAATCCAATACACTGGGTTAGAAAAATAAAAGGTCGAGGTTAGTTCATTTTTAACTTCTTATATTTATGGAATGTTTAGGTCAGAATGAGCAAGAAAAGAGTAAATATAAATATTTTCAATGTGGTCAGGTCCATCAGAATTCAGGTTACCACTTTCACGCCCAAATATCCAAAATTTCTTCATGAAGTTTGACACTATATTTTAGCATTTCAAATCAGCGAGAAAAACTTGACTCTAGTCATTTCTTCTTGGCTAAGAACCGCTTTTTACAATGGTGCATATCAACCTTTTTCAAATTCGAAAATAAAAAAGTTATACACGTTCAAAAAAAAAATCATGAAATATTTTGTTTTCTCTTTTAATGTATCGAACTTTATTATGGGTAATAGCATTAGCATACCTCTAAAAGTCATAAACATTGTGTCTAAAATGAATCTTCTATCAGAGAGGCATATTTCGAAAGACAAACATTCAAAATAGCGGACACCAAATGACGACAAAAGTTAATTCTTATTCCTAATACCGAGGACATATGTTCAAAACAGGAAAACTCAATGAATTTTTATAAATTTTGGTAGCCAAGTGATCTTGAAGCCTCTGATTATGAATCTGAAGTCAGTTATTGAAAATTAAAAAATGGCCGTTCGAATATGATGAACAAATATCCCTAGTAGAAATTTATTAAGGCCCTGATCAGGGCCTGACCAAAAGCGTTACACGCTGATCAGGGCCTGAACAAATTTCTGCTCGGTATATTTAAAGTTTATCGTATTCACTTGAAACTTATTATATTTTTTAATTTTTAATTTTACAAATATGTATGAAATGATCTGTACAAAATAACCGAAAGAAAAAGAAAACAAAATAAATGTTACTGAGGTACAAAAAGTACCATACGCTGGATAAGATTTAAAAGGCCCAAATCGTAAATTGCTTAAATGAGGCCGAATTGAGTTCCATAGACAAAGCAGGCGAGGAACAGGAAAGTAAAAACGGAAGATTGAACTGGAGTCATCTTCGAGAATTGTTCTAGGATTCCTAAGGTTATGGTTCAGGTTACGGTCAGAGAACACAGAACTTGGCACTGAATTTATTATGTTTAGTTTTCATTTTATAAACAAAAGTGAGATCATTATAAGTGTGTAAGGAAGAAAACATGGTAGCTGAAAATGAGCAATAAGTCGTTCCAAGTTGTCTTCTAATAAGAACATAGGTTTACCAATCTTCCGGCAAGATAAGATATCTTAAAAATCTATGGTGGAGTGAATTGAAGTGGGGCTACCAAACTATGGAACTATAATTAAGAATAGAAAGAATAGAAAGTAAGTATACAATTGACGAGATGATGATGATGAACTTAGAAGTAGAGCGTTTAATAAATCCAACTATCCTATTAGCAGGCAGTGTGATTTCTTCAATATGCGGCTTATATGATAAGGATTTATCAAAACGTGACATAATGGCTCCTCGTCTTTATTTCACATGACAACTAATCACACGACAACATAGAACACGACGAAATATCACATGGACAAATAACCATAAACAAAAATATCACTTAGGGAAAAAACCAGCTCAAAAAAATTGGACATTACTCCCGGAAATTCATGTCAGTCTTTTTCCGCCATTTTGGCATTAGGATATTTTGGCCCCTCTGGTTTGGCGTCGGATGTTTTGGCTCCGCCATTTTGGCGTCAGACTATTTAACCCTGGTTATTGTGGCGAGAATTATTATAGATAAAATTTCGTTTACTAAAATGGGGGAGAGAGAAATGGCAACGTCACGAAACTAACATAATCTAAGTACTCAGAATTCTACCCACCACTAATAATGCTTAAAAGCATATGGGTGCCCTAAAACTAACCTAAACAGTCAGAACTCCGCTTACTCCTAATAATTTATAAATGAATATGGATGCACGGGGAAGTTTGTAAATGTGTGATATTTTGTTGATGTGATATTTTATCAATGTGATATTTGATCATTGTGATAATTTGACGTGTGATCAAATGTCCGTGATATTTTCTCGTGTGATTATTTGTCCGTGAAATAAACACGTGCTACCGACATAATGTAGTCGAATTCGAGTTGGAGAAGGATAAGATACATGATTTGTTCCGATTAATGGGAAGGCCATTGACGGAAAACCAGAGACTCAGACAGGTCTCTTTGAAGACGAGAAGCGTCCATGGGCCCACTGATCTCTTTAAAAACTTTTACATCATCTGTATGGAGGAGACAAGAATAAAAAGAAAGCATAGAAGAAAGACCATTAATAAAAATGGTAAAGAATTTGATCTGACCACATGGAAGATATTTTTTGTACTCTTTTCTTTTTCATTATGACCTAAACATTCAATAAATAGAAGTATTTTGAAATAAACAAGCCTAGATCTTATTTTGTAACTCAGTGAATTTACAATTACACGTTATACTAAGATATTTTTATTAGAAGGTAATGCGAAAAAAATTGTTTTATCGATAAATTTGTAGCTAGTTTTAACCGTTTCAAAGGTGCCCATTCGAGAAGTCTACAGTATTTCTCAATTGTTTTTTTTTTATTTTAGCATGATTTTTTGTCGTTTTTTTGCAATTTTATATGTATATTTTTTTAATTTTTGGCATTTTGTATAGTTTTTAATCTTTATACGATGTGCGAGTTTATAATCGGTGGTGGTTTTTTAGTTACATAGGGTAAATGCGCCTATGCTCATCCATGACCTTATCACGTGTCACATTTAAATAGTTTCTGTGAACCTGTTAAGGCATAATTTCATTTAATCAATAAACTATAGCCATTGAATAAGGTTATACATTGAATATTTGGTGATTAATAATAGAAATAATGTCGAAAATCTGATTCTTGTCAACTGGTACTGTGGATGGCTTAATTCTTAACGGGTAAGTGGAGAAATTCAGAATTTTTAAATGCTCATATCTTGATTAAAATAATATAATGACTGCAAATTCTCTTGCATATGGATTTAAATAGTTTGTCATTAAATAAAACTGAAATTTTAGTACTACATACAAAATCTACTTGACCCCATGCTCGTCCCATATGCTTGTCCCATGAATTCTGAGAGTTTGTTCTCCTTTGTATTTTTCCGAAAGTTGATATTTTTTGACAAAATGAATTTTAAATATTATAGCTTAGGGTTTTTTTTCTCCAAAACTGTCAACATTTGAAGAACAAAAAATTCTTAGAATTCATTAGAGAATACAGCAAACTTTGTTCATAATTTTTCGTTAACAAATTACAATTTGGAAAAAAAATTTTTTAAAAATCCCCAAATGTCATAAAAAAATCTAAAAAAATTCCGTGATATTTCTGAGTAAATTCTAAGAACTTTTCATTCTTATAATTTTTTAAATAAAGCTCGTAGTTTTGAGTTAGAACTTCCAGAAAATTTCAAAGAAATTTTCATTGTTGCGGCCATTTTGAGGTCGTTAGAATGATGAAGTGTATAAAAGTAAAATTTTTCCTTAAAATTGAAGTATTTTATTCACCTTTATTCAGAGTTTCAATAGAATCCCAATATTCTAAGGGCTCGAAAAAAATTGGTAAGAATAAATATTTCCCAATTTTTTTGAAATTTTTTTCAAATTCGGCGCCATATTGGAATTCCTAATGGCCGAAACTCAATTTTGACCTCGGAATCTTGAAGAGCGACCTCGAAAATAGTAGGATATGTAAGTCTCAATTTGTTAACTTCGATTTTGATACGAAATACTGGACTGAAATTGACGCAAGAAGATGTTAATGAAGGGTTAATAAAAAATGATGCCGAGATGTTATGGGCAACTGACAAGCAGAAACAGGAACAAAAAGAATATTTCTGATGAAAATGCAGACCGATACTATCAGCATTTGACGACACATATACAAAATATACAAAATAACAATATTACAGAAAGCAATATGAAAAAATAAAAACAGACGGTTATAATTGTACAGTTAATTTTTTCAATTGTAATTTCAATTTATTTAGTAATTTCGAACAAGTAGAGTGTAGATTTTTGGTATCCTCCTATTTATTAATTTTTGTAAATGAAATAATTTCATACAAATTTGTTGTTTAAGATTTTAACATTATTTCACTCGAAGTCACGCTTGAAAAACTTGCGATATTTTCTAATAACTGATTCAACTTGAGATGGATGATTAATGATCTTTTTATGTTCATTTATACGTATATTCAGTTGTCGTTTTGCCTCCCTGACATATGAGGCTTCATGATTTGAATAGTTAATTTTGTATACATTATTCTGTAGGAAGTTGCCCATCTTACCTTTTCCTTTTTTAATAAAATTGCTCTTATTATGCCATTCTCAGTGTTCGTGTATCATCTTGTCTGTTCTTCATAACATCTCGACATGATAACGTACTATTAGACATGAGAGGTGAATTTGTGTCTTTTTTATGATATTATTTATTTATTATTATGTAAACAAATAATTTTGTTTTATTACAATTTTTTGACGAGGTCGGATATGTCCGTCGAGCTAAGAGGATGTCTCATTGGCTATTTTTTTTTAAAAAACTCCCTGATATCGATAAATTCAAACAACTATATAATTTTATCATTTTTATTATTAAGATCGAAACTGTTTTGTGGTTAAATTAATTATGGTGGAGTATTATGGAAATTGCTGCCTTCTTTAAATGTTTTAAAAATCGTTGGTTATGTTTATTTTATACATATTCCAAAAATACTCGGTGAAACGATGTTAATTGATGTTAATTGGATGTTAATTGAATACGAAATCGAGTGTACCATACATAAATGGTCGGGTATAATTAAAGGATCTTTGCGCGTGTTACAAAGACTTAACACACTGCGTTCAATTCTTCAAAAATAATTTTGTATACTTGAAAACTAACTGGAAATGTTCATACATTTTTGATAAATTATATTACTTCAAAAATATTACTTCACCCACTAGCCCTTGGGATTATTGTATTTCTTTACAACAAAGGCTCCCTTCTGACGTAATGTAGTCAGGATTTGTTGCTTGTAAATAGCAAAAAAGAAACCTGAAAGTTGCATCTCTGGAGTAGAACATGACAACTGGGCAAAGGAAAATCAAACCTCAAAATTTGATGTCAAACTTCGAGATTTGATTTTTCCTGCTTATAAGTATAAGAATCATGTTTCTGTAATAAAATTCTGTAAAAAGGGTGTAAAAAGTTAATATTTATGGCGCAAATTTTCTTTGCTTTTTTTACAGCCCCGAAAGGAATATTTCACTTCCGAAATGGTGTCAATAAACAAATGTAATAACATTTTTAAAGACATTTGTGCAACATTTGTTACACTTTTTTTTTTAGTTTAAGATTTTTTTCTTTTTGCATTAATTTTTAACATTAAGAATCATAATTAAGAAATTGAAATTTTTGCACATTATGCGTAAATAGTCATTGTTTATACCTATCAATATATAGAAAATTGATGAAATTTTACATCTGACTGTATTTTGTCCAAAACTCTTCATGAATTAATACTCGAAAGGGTGAGGATAAGTCTGAAATCGCCAGTCAAAAAATCTGTGGAATTACTCATATACATCACCTAATCATTCACTTCTTGTAAATATTAATGACATCCTTTCAATATCTCATAGATTTGTACCAAGAAATAAAAGACATTGAATATTTTTTTAGCGCAAAAGCGCAGTCCTATCAATGCATTCTTTTCAATTAGTTTTCGCTCGGGGATACAAGCTGAATATTATATATTTTTATCGATCGATATTGATTATTGATTGCCTGTATATGGTCCGAGTTGGTCACATATTACCGGATAATATTCAACTTAATATTTATTGTCGATATAACATGTCCGTCACTACATTCTTTACTTACCACAGTTGCGATTGGCCTGCAATTTAGTACATAATCGATGCTGAACCGACAAAGATACCTAATTTTGATAATATATTGTGTGATGTGATATGACTATATTTCATGAACAGGAGTGGTGGGAGTTACTGAGAATGCGCGGTTATTTCTTGTCTATGTTGACGGTTGTCACCATTGACAAGAAAAGGGGGGTAATGTAACGGTGTGTTTTGTTATGATGCACCATGCTTTAGAGGTGGAGGTATTATAGAGGAATATAAAGAAAAATAAGAGATAGGGAAGGAATCTTTCAATTGTTTTGTTTATATTTATTATGCTTGTTTACAAACCTGCATGACAATCGTATAAATATCAACTCGGTTCATCAATATCAGTTAGTTTGTGTCGCGAAGAAGATCACTAAGGATCGGTGGCGGTTCCGGTTTTGCGCGTCGCGGTAGGGATGAGTGTGAGTAGTATCCTTTATTTTACTATATATATATTTACGATTAGTTTCGTGTCTTGGGCAGGGTCTGCTCACATAGCCCAACTGACGAGTCCGTGAGCAGACCTGGGACGAAACACCGATCCATATAAAATAATAATTATTTACATAAAATTAATTACACATGCCAAAAAATTATTTTTAATCCCAGAATCATAACAAAATCGTTACAATGGGGCCCGAACAGGGACAATCTTATAAAAATTCGTTACATAATGTCTGAAAATGTTTAATGCAAAAACATATAAGAATCCAGGTTTCCCATATCTTAGTAAATAAACGTTGATGTTAAATTTTACTCAGATCTCATACATTTCTTTATTTAAGGAGTCTTTCTGAAAAACGAAATTTTACAGTGACAAATTTCTAATTTTCGAGGATATTTAGATTTGTTCATTTTCTTGGTGATCAAACTTTTCTGTTACTCCGTTGTATTTCGTTACATCCTACGTATTCCTAAACTGGGAACAGACTCTTCTTCAGAAAAAAGTAAGTATTAAAAGTAAGTATATTTTCGATTTTGAACTTTGATTCTATAAATTTTGATCGACAGGTACATTGCAGGCTGGATGGAGGAGCATTAGCGCTTCTGGCGGCCTGAATAGTAAACAATTGACAAACATAAATATTTATACCGGGAAAGTTTTGTATTTAAAATCTCTATACAGAAACTCAACATCCGCTAAGAAGTTCTTGAGAAGGGACATTATTGTGGAAAAGTAAACATACTAATAAACATGTAGGAATTTAAAAATACAAATATGAGTCTAATCGCTGAAAATGTCTTTTAACAAACTTCATAATTAATTTGCCAACTGACAAAGTTTCATTTGCGGAAAATTGATTTCTACGTGTGCGTGTGGGTACGTGTGTGTGGTTAGAAATATTTATTTTTACATTATTTTTACTCTTGCATTGCTTTTAAGTATCATAAAATAAAATACAATTACATACAGTTTATATATTCATTTATTTGAATGTATGAAGACAACTGACGAAGTTTTACAGCACAAAATATACTAAATAAATAAAATTTACTTCTTGTTGATTACTACTTGAATCCAATTATTTCAGAATGCCGTTTCATGAGTTCTCCCAGGAAATGAGTGAAATTTTATTTCACTCCTAGTTTATAAATATCTAGTTTTACATTCAACAGCATAATATAACAGTTTATTTTAGAACGCTCATTTTTCTTTAACATGGTTTTATATAATTTATATATAGTATGTATATATAATATTTATTAATGTCTTGGGCAACTAGCCCCTAGACATATAAAGAAATACAATTTGTACAATAATAAATAAACGAATAAACATTTTAAGAAATTACAAAAATTACAGATATAAAAATCATATAAATATAAGTGGAACGCTGTTCAACTTACTTCGCTACTGAGTGAAATATTCTAGAAATCTATTTTAATTTATATAATAACAATTTTAAACTCGCGAAATAATAATTAAGATCTAAGGACATCAATTATATATACAATAATTAACACATCACATTAGCCTAGCAGAAGACACTTGCGATTCATTAAAAAGTAAACTAAATAACCCTGCACGAAAAATAGCTATAGATGCTGACTGTTTTAAAGCATCTGGAAGGGTGTTCCAGAAATAAATCGCAGATATCCAAAAAGAATTCCTATATCGATCTGTGTGACAATAAGGAATCATAAAAGTAGATGTGGCATTTCGCATTGATCTACGTAAGCCTGTTAGGTTGATAAATCTAGACCGTAGATAAGATGGTTTGGACGTAGCTAATATCTGATACATCATGGTACCCAAAAAGTATTTGCGACGATCAGAACTCTTTAACCAACGCGCAGATAAATAAAAGGACGAGAGATTTTGATCTCGTCGTAAATTATAAACGAAACGAAGAGCACTATTTAATAAACGCTGCAACTTTAGATTTAAATAGCCAGAAAGATCTGAAAATACTATGCACGCATAATCAAAGTGTGGAATGACTAAGGCATTCACGAGTAGTAATTTTATTTTGGAAGATAGTTGTGCGCCACGGTACCGTAAACGATACAAGGTGTAGTGAACTTTTGAGGATATTGCAGTAATATGACGATTCCAAGATAAGTCCGATGAAATATAAACTCCTAGGTCTTTAACTACATCAGAGAATTCTATAGCTTTACCATTGAGTGATAAAGATGGGAGCTTCATTGATCTTGCTACTGATAGGTGATGTTTTGATCCCAGCATAATCGCTTGAGTCTTTTGACCATTCAACATTAATCCAAATTCTTGAGCCCAGGTAACTAAGGTTGATATTTCAGAGTTTAAATTTTGTATAGTTCGCTCCATACCATCCAAAGGCGTTTGCAAATAAAATTGGACATCATCCGCAAAAATAATAGTAGTGTTTTTACAAAAGTTAAGCCTCTGGAAAAGGGTATTGATAACGATGATGAATAAGATTGGACCAAGACTTGAGCCTTGCGGGACCCCAGATGACGTGGCAAGAGGCTCCGATACTTTTCCATTCTTATCTACAATAGATTGAGAGCGTCCTGAGAGGTATGAGTAAATCCATCGAATAGCAATATCCTGGAACCCAATATCACGCAAGCATTGGAGAATAACGGCATGAGATAATGAGTCAAAGGCTTTAGTGAAGTCGAATAGAATTAAAATGGTTATAAAACCATTTTCAACTCCAAAACGGACATCATCTAAAACCTTGAGCAAAGCTGTTTGTGTACTATGACAACGCCGAAAACCACATTGTTGTGGATGCAATAACGCATTAGATTCCAAAAAATTTGATATTTTGCGTGTAATAATTGCATCAAAAACTTTAGAAAGATGAGGTGGATTTGCAACCGGACGTGTGTCAGCAGGAGATGACGGATTAGCCTTTTTATTAAGTGGAATGATAAATACCTGCTTCCAGATGTCCGGAAATATACCAGTGGAAAGTGAGAAGTTAAATATATCTGTAAGAGGCCCACTAATATTTCGAAGAGAATCATGTAAGTAAGCTAACTGTACTCCATCAGGGCTGCGTCCTTTAGATTTTGGTAGGGCTAATTTCAATACTGCATAGATTTCATTGGAATGAAAATAGTCTATTATATTTGCTTAAATTAATTAAATGAAAGCACTGTAAAAGCTACAAAAAAGAATAATTGTTATTAGTCAGAGACCATAATTATTATTTTGTGATGAATTTATCAATTATTTTAATTCTTATATTGAATAAGCCGATTGTACTTTCATTATTTATAAGGAACAAGCAATATTGAATAAAAAAAATATTGAATTTTAAGGTTTTCCAAATAAAAAGTCTGTATTATATTTCCTCGTATAAAAACATTACGTATAAATATGAAAATGACAGTTGCAACCTATGGAAACATGTTAAAAAAACTTTAGATTCTTATTGAAGGATCTCAAAACCTTAAGAGTACTCAGTTTTATCATGTCCGACAACTTTGAAGATTTGCTATTCTGATGTAGGGGTCCATGACTCGATAACATCGGTCAGAAAAACTCCGACGAAATAACTTCAGGCGGAATCCATTTCAAATCATGCAGGCCAACTAACTTCAAGTTGTAGAATTAGCTGCCCCTAAAATATGTTATTCTCCATGAAAAATAAAGGGACACGTATTTTTTCATTTTTAAGAAAAACTTTTTTTAACGATGTTATCTTGATTTGAACTTTAAAAGGAGAAACTTTAAAAAAGCACTAAAATAACATTGTTTCGCCTGTAATTTGTTTTCTAATTAATGTAATCATTTTTTTTCTGGGGTATTTTCGGGGGCCTTGTCTTCTTCAAAATGCCGTTTAAACTTTTTAAAAAGCTGCAAAACTAACAAAATGAGGAGTGATTTACTAAAAATAAACAAATTAGATTTTCTCGAAAACCGCAATTTTTTTTCTCTCAAATTTTTACCATAAATTCTTACCAATATGACGAATAATTGCTATAAGTTTGACGCCGGTTAAACCACACTAGCAGGAAGGAGAATTTTTTTTCGAAAATTTTTATAACTTTTCTCCAGACCGGAGGCTCTGGGCAATCCACCCGAGAAGATGATAATATTTTTAAGCATTTTCGAGGTCACTTATTACAAATACATGGTCAGATTTGGGAAATTCAAAATGGCGGCTTCAATATGGCGGCCGTATAATGAAAAAAATTATTTTTTTGTAACATAACAAATACTATCATATTCTAAGCAGAATTCTGTATAAAAAATGTCTCTTGTGATTTTTTTGTACATTGCATAGATTCCGAAGAAAAAAATGCGGAATACTTAAATTAAATATTTTTATTGCACATTGAAATATAAATTAAAAGTTACGCAAATCTGTGTATTATTAAATTAAAAAGTGTTTATTTAATTTGTTCAAAATCATGTTTAGCAGTTCGAGCCATGTAACAAAAATTGTCAAAAAAAGCTAAATTGAATCCAAACAAACTTGTTCTTCATGCCGATTTTGCTGAAAATTGGACCGTTATTTTGTCGAATGAAATACAAAGCGCTTATTGGAAGACGAAACAGATTTCAATTTTTACTGCGGTGTGTTATAGCAATAAAAAAACCGAAAGTTTTGCTGTTATTGCTGATGACACTAAGCATGATTCTGCTCATGCATTGTTCGCTCTAGATCTTATACTCCAAAACTGTAAAGAACAATCTGAATTAGAAGTTATAGATGAAATCACCATCCTTTCGGATGGGGCCGCTGCTCATTTTAAAAACCGGTATCAATTTTCTGAGTTGTCGGAATCGACTATTAGTAAACAGTGGATATTCTCTGCAACAGGGCATGGTAAAGGTGCCTGCGATGGTATCGGAGGCATTGTAAAACATTGCGCTAGTACTCACAATTTGCAAAAATCCCATCTTGAAGCCATCGACAACGCCGCGTCCTTTGTAAGAGAAGTCCAGAAGTACACTTCTTCGATTAATTTACTTTTGATCTCATCAACGGATTTAGAAAACTTCCGGAAAACAAAAACCCAGAAATGGAAGACTGTTCCAAGAATACCAGGAATTCAAAAATGTCACATTTGGAAGATCGAACATGATGAAAATGGAGACAATTTTTGTTACATGGCTCGAACTGCTAAACATGATTTTGAACAAATTAAATAAACACATTTTTAATTTAATAATACACAGAATTGCGTAACTTTTAATTTATATTTCAATGTGCAATAAAAATATTTAATTTAAGTATTCCGCATTTTTTTCTTCGGAATCTATGCAATGTACAAAAAAATCACAAGAGACATTTTTTATACAGAATTCTGCTTAGAATATGATAGTATTTGTTATGTTACAAAAAAATAATTTTTTTCATTATGCGGCCGCCATATTGAAGCCGCCATTTTGAATTTCCCAAATCTGACCATGTATTTGTAATAAGTGACCTCGAAAATGCTTAAAAATATTATCATCTTCTCGGGTGGATGGCCCAGAGCCTCCGGTCTGGAGAAAAGTTAAAAAAATTTTCGAAAAAAAATTCTCCTGCCTGTTAATGTGGTTTAGCCGGCGTCAAACTTACAGAAATTATTCGTCATATTGGCAAGAATTTATGGTAAACATTTGAGAGAAAAAAAAGTGGGGGTTTTCGAGAAAATGTAATTTGTTTATTTTCACAAAATCACTCCTCATTTTGTTAATTTTGCAGCTTTTTAAAAATTTCAAACGGGATTTTGAAGAAGACAAGGCCCCCGAAAATCCACAAGAAAGAAAATTGATTACATCAATTAGAAAAAAAGTTACGGGCAAAACAATGTTGTTTTAGTGCTTTTTTAAAGTTTCTCCTTTTAAAGTTCAAATCAAGATAACATCGTTAAAAAAAGTTTTTCTTAAGAATGAAAAAATACGTGTCCCTTTATTTTTCATGGAGAATAACATATTTTAGGGGCAGCTAATTCTACAACTTGAAGTTAGTTGGCCTGCATGATTTGAAGTGGATTCCGACTTCAGTAAAAATAATTTCCGACAGAACAACTTTTGCAAAAAAAAACATCAAACAAAAAAACTCTGGCATAAAAACTTTTGATGTACCATATTATATTTACAAATTCAAATACAAATCAACATACTCATGAAAATGATTTGAATACAAAGGTCATAAATAAACATTATAAGAAATATTATCCCACATATATAATTATAATTTATTATTACAATTATTTTTTGTTCAATTTTACTAAGCAAGCAATACTCTTCAAATAATCTAACCTAACCTAACCTAACCTAACGATACACATGCCACAACACAACAAACAAATCAATAAATTCTTATTCTTATTAGTAGAATTGAACACAAATTTTGGTGTGTGTCGAAGAACCGACAAATCAAAAAGCCTACAAGTAAAAAAACTGACAGTGACAGAAAAGCGTTTTTCGCGTCATTTTTTGAAGTGTCGGTTTGTTGACTGTCGGCTTTTCGATTGTCGGTTTTTTGACTATCGGTTTTTTGACCTGTCGGCTTCTTGATTCGTCGGTTTTTCGACCCGTACCCCAAATTTTAATTTCAATTAATTATAACCTAATTTTTTGCAAAAAGTTACTTGACAACAAATTATTCTTTCCAAAAGTTATTTTTTACAAAGTTATTATTTTGGAAGTTTTCGTTGTAAAAGTTATTTTGTCGGATTTATTTGGTCGGAGGTTTTTATGGCCAAAGGTATCGAGTCGTGCTCCTCTGATGTCGTACAATAAACAAAATCACGTCGTTCTTTATTTTGGAGCCGTAATCTTGATTTTTACAACATGCCGAATATTTATAGACGAAAATTTCAAGACGCAATATTTAAGACTCTAACGAATCTGGAACATTTTTAAAAATGTTTAATGCCAAGAAATATTCTTGAAATTTAAAATTGATGTCTTTCAGGATTATAATTGGTAAATTTTGGTGATCTAAAATACTTGCTAATCACAAAACTTGGAATGATAATCATATTTTACTAATATTCCGATTTGATACTCTAGTTAATAATCTTTTTGTTCTTTCTTTCTAACGTTCCATTTCCTCACTAATAATTTCTTTACAATACGTTTTTATCTAGAAAATCAATGTTTAAATAATCAATTTGGAAATTTTAATCATTACAATTATTTGCAGTTTGCAGAGTTATATAATATTATTGAAAGCACTTGAATTAATCGATAAACTTATCACCTTGTTAGACGTCGAATCCCAATGTGTTGAAATTGTATACGCATGCACAGAGTGAATTGCATCATACTATTACACATAAATTAAGTTATAAAAATTTAGTTTATTATATATATTTTCCGGCACACACTCTCAGTATAACATTCAATATAATTTAATTATAACATACAATATTAATCTTGATAATTATGTTGATCATTATTATTTTCAAACAAATTCTACTAAATACTTCAGATGAAGATTGTCAAACTCAGTAATAATATCGAATAAATAAAAACATTGTTTACTTAAATTATTTACTGCTTACATACAAAACATTTGTAGCGAAACTTTACATATAAATGAACAAGTACTGTTCAGAAGTTATACAAAAAGAAAATATTCATTATTTTTGCTGTCAATGAGCAGCATTATTAAGATTTTAACAATTATTTACATAGGCTAGTAATGTACTTTTTTTCGACGTCTTCGTAAGGTTTCCATGCTCACAATATTTTATTATATATGAACATCATATTAAGAACTTCACAGAAATTAAAAATCCACTAAAACACGATTAATCACTATTACACTCACAGTGTTATCTAAACAGTTTTTTGATACTTCTCGCATCTCGTCAGTAATGTATTTGCATAATATTGTCCTTTATAAATATCGAAAATTGCCTGCAGTCTTCCATCGCGAGCTATCCAGTTAAAATTGGTTTCTCCTATTCTTCGGTTGTCAGCACTAAGTTTGGCCATGTGTCGTAACATGACAGTTTCAGCGTAACGATTTAGCCGACAAAAATGTAAGATGCTTTCTCCACCGACGACTAAATTGACATCAGCACCATTGTCAAGGATATGTTGAAGAGTCTTCACCACTTCCTCCACGTCCATGCTACCGGTCAACACGTTGCTGGGGTTGGAGGAAATCTCGTGTATAATGTGAAGCAACAACAAAAGTGGTGGATGACTGCCAACACCAGGAGATGCGTTGACATTGATACCTCTGTCTATAAGTTCCCTGGCGATATGATGTCGGTTAACTGCAATGGCGAATTTTAGAGTGGTACATCCTTGTTTGTCCACTGCTTCGATGTCAGTGCCTTTGTCCAAGAGGAACATGACAAATTCGTCATCCCAATTGTCCCGGATGGCATAATGCAACAGCGTTTTACCTTGATCATCTCTGGCATCCACGTCCACTCCGTACTTCAGAAGTGTCATCAGCATCCTTTTGCGACTGTACCTCATCGCTAGGTGACATGCTTCACCAAGGTTCTGGACATCAGCACCAGCTTTCAGCAGCATTTCTGCAATTTCCACCCGATTCTTTTTAATTGCTACATCAATTGGTCTTCTTTGGCGCAAATCAGTGGCGTCGACGTTGCATCCACGATTTATTAACATCTCGGCAATATAGGAACAGCCCATGTATGTGGCGTAATGTAAAGGAGTTTTACCTTCATTAGTTTCAGCATCGATATCTGCGCCAAAGGTCAACAACATCTTGACTACCCTTTGTCTTTTATTAGACACTGCCAAGTGAAGTGGTGTAAGGCCACTCGCGGTATGGCAATTTATAGGTTTCTTGTCTGCCAAAAGACCCACCATCTTATCATAAGAGTCCATAAATTTTGTTCTTGTATCTTCGTGATTTACGCTTTTGTCGTTCTTATTGTCCTTTTGACGACCGATGTTATTTATAAGAAATTTCGCCATTGAACCCAATTTTCTTTCAACAGCTTCAGTCCATTTCACCATGACTGGAAAACCTCGACGTTTGGAGCATACTGTTGAAATGGAAGTGACACTTAGACTTCTCGATGGCAACCTGTCATCCTCAAGGGCTCGAAGCAAAAGCAATTGCACAATGTTCGAATGTCCTTGCATGCAGGCCAGATGCAGCGGAATTTCAAAGATGTCATTTCTCGTGTTAACATTCGCACCTTTATCCAATAACCTTCGAACAATTTCCACATTTCCATGAAGGGCCGCAAAGTGGAGCGCAGTATTGTCGTTTCGTTCCTTGACCTTGAAATTGACGTTGGAACACCGTTCCAAAAGCAACTTCGCAACACCAGTATGACGATTTTGTATGGCTTCGCAAAGTAAACGACATACGTCATCTTGTTGCCATTTTTTTAACTCCATTGCATCCAATGCATTGGCTACTCCTCTTAAATCACCTTTCCATACTGCTTTGGCCAAAGTTGCACTCGCATGGCAAATATCCGTCATGTCACTAGTCACTCAGCAAAATTTAAAACACGACTCACATCGAATTTCTTCCTTGCGGATTATAAAATTACATTTAAAAAAATACTTTGGAATTATAAAAGTTTTATGTTTGTCGACCGATGACAGTTTCGGTGATACTGTTCGAAGAACTATTCTGGTAAAAGTTCTTTCAGGGTGAGAAAAGGAGATCCGGTGTGCAGCGGTATAGCTGTAATGCGTAAACAAGAATTTGAAACGTAAATATTTATTAAAGTAAAGCGTGACGAAACATTACATGAGGAAAATAGAGAAAGTTTTATATCGAATTTCTGAATATGAACAATTTGTATATTCAATCTTCGGAAATAAAATTTGAAAAAATAAAGGGACAAAAGATGGAATAAATTTAAAACCTTAAAAATGGCATTAATAAAATCGATTTTCTATTTATAAGTGTAAAATAAACAATCTTGAAAATATGAAAAAAAGAATTGTAGATTTAAAATTAAGACATATTTTGTTATGATTTTAACCTATGTCTTAAATAATAGTATTCCAAAAGTAAATTTTAGTAAAACTGAACATGATGTATATTTACATTAAAAAACATTTTTTAAAGATTCTATAAGAGTAAAAGATAAATAAATATTGTTATCTAAATAGGTAATCGGTAATTAATCGGTAATTAAATTAATTGTTATTTAATCATTTTCTCCATCCAATTATTTAAAGTAGTCATTTCGATAAGAATAATTATTAGCGGAAATTCAACCGATTTATGACATTAATTAATCCCATGGTTTAATAGACATCTTAATCATAAATTTAAACTTAAAAATTCTAAAACTATATGTCGAGTTCAAAATGACGGATCTAATTATTAATTTTGGAAAAACTAACACGTGATTCATAATCATCAATCTTGAAAATTTCTAGGAAACGAGTTGGAAAAGATTCCCATGAATTCGAAAAAAATTATCTGATATATTTGGACTCTAAATTTTTAATTTTGAAAATCTTTAATTGGACTCAAAGTCAGCCGACCTCAAATATGTTATAGTAAGACATTCTAATAATTATTTTTTTTTTATTTTCAGACTTCTTCTACAAGAGCTTTCTACAGGACTAAAAGTAATCTTTTGTGAATATTTTTCATATTAAATTTCATAGATATAATTCCGGATTTCAAAAATAAAAAATACAAAATTGTCCCAAATTATGACACCTGTTTTCAGCTGTCCAAGACTTTTTGGAAAATGAAGACAAAAAGTGTCAAGTGGGTCGAATTTGTCGTTATAAAATATGCACAACTTCATAGTTTCAGTTCCGTTAGTTCAACGGAATTCGATAGGCGTTTTTCCGCAATTTCCTACTTTTTTTTTTAATTTCAACGAGGTCAAAAACGTTGTTTAACGGCGTTTGGAACAAATCTTACACTGCTGAAAAAGAGTTAATGGAGTATGTTCGATTGAATAGAAGACATAAACTTTTTAAATTAGTAAAAATTCATGAGAGGCGATTTCATATTTTGAAGTAAAACGGTAATTAAAATAAATAATATTCAACGACAATTTCATTATCAATAACAAGCATGTTATCGTATCTCCGTAAGTGCATATAAAAAGTGAGTGAGCATCATACACTAAGAAGCAAATTACAGTTGTTTTTACAATCTGCACTAAAATTTATCTGTTTTTTTAATATTGCGGATGTGTATACCAAAATACCGAATGAAATTGGAATTTTCTTTTTTAGTGTTGCAACATACTGCAGACGACTACCAAAAAAAGTTGTGTAATTTTATTTTTTATACGATTAGGGAGTCCCAATCTCGGTAAAATAGAGATATAACAATAAAGATTTTTCGCAGTTCGGATTATGGCACTGTAAGGCTTGATACAGGACTTCTCGTAATTTAACCACGTCATTTTACGCTCCTCTGCTGTATTTATTAACTACTTCTTCCACTCGTTTCCATAAAAATTATTAATAACTTGTTGTGCAAATACCATAAAAAAAGTAAATTCCTATAAAAGAAGCCATTTAACGAAAAACCTCGAAATGTATGGCAATTCTCGAATAATTTTTGTCGCAATAGGTGCAAAGTTATTGGTCGATTCGATTTTGACATGCGATGGTTCGATAGGATTTGACAAATGAAGGTTACCCATGCAGAATAAAATTTTAATTAGAAATAATTTATTTAAAATAACAAGAGTAAATTTTTGAAATGCAATATATAAGAGCAAAATATGAACAATATTTCCCCTGAGATTATCGTTTATTAATGACATTTATTCAAAATGTTGTTCAAAAACCCATACAGATTGCGATCAATTGATTGAATATCTGTTACTAGAGGCTTATTTAAGAATTAATGTGTTCATTATCAACATAAGAATAAAAAATTGGAATGATAGGTACCTTAGAGTGTCCGTTAAAAAGGTTAAGTTGGGATTTCTGTTACGTACGCCTTCAATTTATTGCAAATAAATTTAAAGAAATTTTAACCGTAGTTTAAGCTCTTAATATCAAAATTAATTCGTGCCTGTAAAGGCCTCAAGTTCGACATTATTACGTAAGAAAATTAATTTTTTCTCCATCAATTTTCTAAAACGACATAAAAAATCTGAACTTTTGCATATCACTTACCGAACGGCTTTTAAACCTCTTCAACAAATTTCAAACAATTAATGAAATTTCCGACTGAGTCAGAACGTTTTTTGCAACAGTGCTTTTTTGCTCGGAAAACCCAAAATATCCAAAATTTCCAGATTATTTATCCACAACTCTGATACGGTTTAATTTACAAAATTGAGACACCACATTTCACATTCTTTAGGATCTTGCGAGTAAAATAAGCTCCAGTTGAGTCGAATATGACTATTTAAAGCTGAGTTATCGTATATTTTGTACAATAGTTCTTTTTGAGAGATATTTGGTAAAGGAAATATGTTTTTTGTTTCTGTAATAATTTCAGAAAGAATTGAACGATATTAGTTCGTAGATGATGATATTTCATACCTTTTTGCGCATCTACATGCATACTTATTTGTCCAGAAAAAAAATGTTACTATCAAGTTATCCTATAGTGAAAATCGAATATCTTGGCTAGCAAATATTGTTTTAAAAAATCAATGTATTGTTTTCTGAGTTCCTCTTCGATATTGTAGATATGAAAGGTAATTTTTCAATTATGTTTTTCGTTTAAACGCGTAAATTCCAGTTTTATCATTAAATAACAAACGGGCGTAACTTATATTAATCTTTGGGAATAATTACTCTAATAAAAATCCATAAATGTGTATCTCCATATTTTGAGTTTATGAAAATTAAATATACTTGGAGTATTTTAAAACACTATCATTTGTATAATTTTATTAGTTTATGAATATCACAAAAAATACTAGACAAATAATGTACTAAGTTAAAAATCTAAGTTAAAAAAACTATTGATTTTCGCTCGTCAGGATATTTTTTATGGCATACGGTGATGACCTGAAGTAGGGGAATGTATCCATGAGAGGACCACGTTTTTAATTTAGTGTAAAAAGTTAATCAAATACAGGGATTTTTAAGTCTTCTATGGGTGATTCTCCAAAAACAGGGTATTTTCAAGAATGAACATTTTTTTAAGTTACTGTAAATTCGGTTTTTTTTTAATGGATTCTTGCTTATTAGCACCAAGTTAAGTTGATGTTAAAGTAGTCATGCTACAAAATTATTTTAAAGGAAAGGGGAAGACTTTTACTATGACGCATTTTCATACGGCTGTATAAACCAACAATTGCTTGTTAAAAACTTGAAAAAAAATAACTCTAAAGAGTCAAAAACATAATGTACATATCTGATTTAGTGCATTTTTGTGACTAAATGAAAATTATTTATTAAGTAATAATTAAAAAATTAAGAAAAACACATGAATTTTTGAAGAAGTTTTAGAAAAAATAAATTTATTAAAGTTAATGTGTCGTTGGTTAATAACTACAATGATAATATTATATTCATAATTTTAATAAATAATATTATTTCATAATAAACTTGATTCATAACGTTGTAACAAATATAAAGTTTAATTTTGTGGTTTTTTAAATTATATTTAAATAAATGTCTAAGAGGAAGAGAAATATAAATGTTATTTATGATTTGAAAAATATTTTCTGCTACGGGTTACACTTTGTTCTTGTTTCGTACCTGATACGCCAAATGTTTGGTAATTGACAATGAAGGTGACGACAATGAAAATTTGTAAAAAAATCCAATTTTACATATTTTAAACAATAATAAATTAAAAAACAAATTGCCAGTAACGTTTATTCCTTTAATCTTTAAGTTTTCATCGTTTTTTAATTGCTGTTTGTATCAAAATACCAAAATTAGGACGGGTGACGACAATTAATTTCATATGTTCTCTTTTCAATTTTCTATGGAGGATTAGTAAAGTGTAGCGTTTTTTATTTGATTTTCTCATAGGTTTTAGTAAAAAAAGTTAATTATTTACAGTTCATTTATACCAGTTTACGCATTAGTTTATACCTTTAGTAGCAGTTTATGTTGTAATACTGACTCTTTATCGGTCTTCTATGCTACTGTCACCAAATCATTAGATAAACATGCACCGTTCGTTACTCGAGTTCTGAAAAAAAACGCAGCACCTTGGATAACACGTGAACTTAAACAACTAATAAAAAACCGTGAAAGAATTTATTCCAAAGCAAGACGCACTCGCAATAATACTATCATGTTGCAGTATAGGGAACTGCGTAAGACCATTAAGGCATCCCTTAAGGCCTCGAAAAACTCTTACCTTAGCAATCTTCTCCACAATCAGACAGATCCTACTAAGGTTTGGGCTCTTCTCCGTAAATTTGGTCTATCAACTTCACCCTCTCAGTCAGCACTACAGCACTTTTCTCCCAACGAATTAAACAGTTATTATGCTTCAATTTTTTCAGCCCACCCCGCTTGTACCCGGACACAACTTCAGCAGATTCTACAGATACATTCGAACCCGAACTCTCCACAATTTTCTTTTCTTCCTATACAGCCTGAAGAAGTTCTTGGTGTTCTTACGTCATCCTTCTCTAAATCGAAAGGTCTCAGTCCTGACGGGCTGCAACTCATTTATATGCAGGGTATCACATCTGCTATTACCAGCCCATTGACAGCCATCTACAATTCCTCACTTCGTACCGGGGAGTATCCAGCTTTATGGAAACTATCCTACATCATTCCCCTCAATAAAATAGCAAACCCAATCGCACCTAGTGACACCCGTCCCATAGCTAATCCACCGCATTTAGCTAAAATACTAGATGTGTTGGTAACTAGGAGAATAGTGACTTTCCTTGAGACAAATGAGTTTTTACATCCTGGTCAGTTTGGTTTCAGACGGAATCACAGTATTCAGACTGCTATTTTAAAACTCACTGATGACATCCGTCGCGGAATTGAAAAAGGTTTCATCACTATCCTAGTTCTTTTTGATATCACAAAAGCTTTTGACACCCTCAATCACTCTCTTATACTAAATTGCCTGCGGTCACTGGGTTTCGACGATATCTCTTTGAAGTGGATGCATTCCTATCTTACCGCCAGGTCACAAATTATTAAAGGAATAGATGGCACTTTTTCGCAGCAGCTTTCGACCACCACTGGTGTTCCACAAGGATCAAGTCTAGGACCGATACTCTTTTCGATAGTGATGAATACCTTATTTTCTCGACTACTACATTGTCGTGATACGACAATCATTTTCGCAGATGATACACAATTCTATCTATCCACTCCCATCAGTCGACTGTCAGAAACAATAGACATCCTAAATGGAGAAATCGAGAGATTCGTTAGTTGGACACAGCATTGCGGGCTCGTAATTAGTGAGAAGAAGACAAAAGCCATTATCTTTGGATCAAGAAGCAATCTTGCCTCCCTTAATCTCCGAATTGTACCGCCAATAATTGTAAATAATCATATTGTACCATATGTCAACGAAGTCCGGGATCTAGGCGTCTACCTTGGATCCGATCTTTCGTGGAATCGCCATGTCTCCTCTGTCAGCTCTAAGGTACACTATACTTTGTACAGACTACGATTCAGGGGCTCTGCTTTGCCTGCTGCGGTCAAACTGATGTTGGTTAATGCACTTGTTTTGCCCCACTTTGATTTTGCCTGCCTTGTCTTTGCTGATGCTTCAGGCTACCTCATCAACAAACTTCGTCGTCTGATGAACACTGCAATTCGCTTTATTTACAATTTAAGACGAGATGAATCACTCGACCAATATCGACGAAAAACGCAGTGGCTATCTATAGAAGATCGAATAAAATATTATCGTGACACGCTCACATTCCAAGTTCTTAGCATATCTCAGCCTAAATATATTGCTGACAATTTCATTGACTCTTCCACAACACTCCGACAGTCTGCACGTCTGAATGCTTCTCCTTTTCATTTGCCGCTCTGTCATACTAATTATTTCCAAAATTCCTTTTGGATATGCGCCATTAAGTCGTGGAACTCACTACCTGTAGCCACTCGTAACTCTTCATCGTTAGCAGCATTCAAAACGGCACTCTTACAACATTTGCGACTTGGCATTCACAATAAGTGAGAATATTGTATCTCATTGTTATTTTAATCTATCTTATTCTACTTTGTTTTTTTTTTTTTATCACTATTGCCGGATATTGCATTACATTAGGTTATTGCATTAGAGTGTAACTGTTAAGCTTAATCTTGGTCCACCGGCGAGCGGGACCATTTAGAAATTAAGACTAGAATTAAGGTTTTCTATTTTTGTATTTTTATATTGTAATGGCTAATTGTCCACGGACCTTTTTGTCCAGGATGAAATAAACGGTTTCAAATCAATTTACGCATTGTCGTTACCTCATAGAAATTTCTTAAGACATTAATATTTCAATAATTATAAGTATATATATTGATTTAATTAAATATTATACAGAGAGAAATTGTACAGTTTGAGCTGTACTATAGAAATATTATTTGAATAAATTAAAATAATTCGGTTTTTTAATAGCGCTAATATTTTAAAGTTTTGAACTTAGAGGTTTGGACATATCAAAAATGCTACTTTTAGTCTTTAAATGTCATATTACACCAGTTTTTTGCAACAAAAGTATCATTTTTTCAAATTAACATGGGCCAGGGATATTTATTTAACATTTTTATCGAAATTTAATAATTTATTGTCAAAGTTTTTGTAAGATATAACGTAAAGACACGAAAATGCCCTGTTTCCGGAGAATCACCTCTATACACCGTTAGGTCGATATAGTCCCTAGGTATAAATTAAATGCATTTGGATTACTTTCTGCAGTTAAATAAAATTGATACCTTTTTTACGAAGGGACGTTTTTTGATTAACAAAAAATTTGTATCCATGAGTGGACTACTCGTTCAAATCCCCTTAGAATGGCTAGAAACACCAAAAATACAACGAAATTCTAATTTTCATATAATAATTTATTTATTTTGAACATTTTTACTGTGTGCAATACATGAAGAAAATGTGAATAAAGGTAAGGTCAACATAAAAAAGAAACTTTGTGAAAAAACCATCGAATCAATCATTCTAATATGTATTCCGGTTTAATACAACACTTAAACGCTACTTTAATGACTTATTTATATTCAAAAACAAAATGTTAAATTAACACTCACAAATTACGGTTCCGCACCATAACCTTTACACTGATAAAAACAAGTGGACCGCTTATGGATACAAAAAGTGGTCCACTCATGGAAATGGAAGCCGAAATTAAAATGCATGACATTTTTTCGTAGCATTGAAATATTTGTAAACCCTTCAGATATGATGAATTTCAATGTTTAATTTACAAGAAAAAAATTAATCTTACCTTAAAAAAGTAATGTTTTTTAATATTCAATTGAAATGAATGCAAAACTTTGACAACGTTTTTCAACAGTACATTTCTACGAGCAGCTGTACTGAACGCGAAAATGCATGTATCGACTTATGGATCTTATTAAAAATGGTTTCGCGATAATACGCATCTGTTTCAACCAAAAATTTGATAAAAATCAGAAGGGTGGGCCACTCATAGAACCGGGCCGCTCATGGATACATTCCCCTACTCGACGAACAAAAGTAATAATTCATAAATTATGTTCTTTAATACTCAATTGAAATGAACGCAAAACTTGGACATCGTTTTTCAACAGTACATTTCTACAAGCAGCTGTACTGAATGCGAAAATGCATGTGTAGACTTAGGGATCTTATTAAAAACGGTTTCGCGATAATACGCATCTGTTTCAACCAAAAATTTGATATTTCGTTTTTAGTTTGACAAAAATCAGAAGCATGGATACATTCCCCTATATTCTGTTTCTGGTCCTCATTCCGTGTGAGTATATTGTTATACTGTTCCATCAAAGTTACTACCCTCTCTGCACAATCATTGATTACTTTGAGCTTTGAAGCAATTTGTACACCGTGTTTAAAATCATTACTTTCGTACCAAAGAGAAAGATCAATACTAGATAAAACTTGTTTGCGAATTCCACATCTAGCGAAATGAGTCATAGACAATGTTTTTAATATTGATTTGATAACGTTTCGGGCTGACTGACATTACGAATTCTTCATCATTTTTCAACGCTGAAACCAGATTTCACGCTAGCCAGGATGTTCGATTTTCACTACAGGATAACTTGACAGTAAAATTTTATTTCTGGACAAATAAGTATGCAAATAGATGCGCAAAAAACATATTTTATTTCCTTTACCAAATTTTTGTTGTCAAAAAGAATTATACATAAATATACATAAAAATTATACATAAGAATTATACATAAAAAAAAACATATGATAACTCAGCTTTAAATAGTCATATGCGACTCAACTGGAGCTTTTTTTACTCGTAAGATCCTAAAGAATATGAAATGTGATGTCTCAATTTTGTAAATTAAACCGTATGAGAGTTGTGGATAAATAATTAGGAAAATTTTGGAACTTTTGAATTTTCGAGCAAAAAAGTCGTAAAAAACATTCTAGCTCAGTCAAAAACTTCTTTAATTGCTTGAAATTTGTTGAGAGGGAATTGGTATGCAAAAGTTCAGATTTTTTTATGTCGTTTTAGAAAATTGGTGGAAAAATAATTGAAAAAATTAATTGTCTTACGTAATAACAATGTCAAACTTCTGGCATCTACAGGCACGGGTTAATTTTGATATTAAGAGCTCAAACTACGTTTAAAATTTTTTTAAATTTATTTGCAACAAACTGAAGGGATGTGTAAAAAAATTCCGGACTGACCCTTTTAACCGACACCCTAGGTACCTTTGAACTGACTAAAACAAAAATAATATAATGAATAAACTGAATCAAGTAAATATAGAATAATTGATGAATATCTTTTTATAAATTTAATATTTGAATAATCTTGGTATATGTTGGTCAATTTACTAAGCAAAAATAAAATAAAATTGATTTTAAGTGTCTACTCGGTTTTCGAAGAGAATATCTTTTTAACTCGTATAAATAAAACATTTCTCACGTTCTCACGTGAGATCTAATGTGAGATCTCACAGTGAATTCTCAGCTGAGTTTTCACGCGATATCTTAGCTGAGAATTTTCAGCGCTGCAATACGGTCCGTGAGTTGAGGGAGACATTGATATAATTAAATCAAGTTTTTTTGGTACAATAAATGTAATTTTGATTAAACTACACAAGAAAAAAATGTTTAAAAATGTTTCGGAAGTTGTTTGATTCGTTCATAATATATTATTACGAATCTGACGTTGATTTTCAGCAATTTAAAATGACGGATCCAATATCCCAGATAACAGAATAAAAAATAGTTCAGAAAGCTCTCATAATGTGCTCTACAAGAGGTCGGATGCGTCAAATTATACTTGTTTCTCAAAAATGGCTTGTTAACTGATAAAAAACCGACCTCCAAATTAATATTTTAAGCTACAACTTGGCAGAAAGGATTATCTTTGCACCCGCTACAAGTATCCTAATGTAAAACAAAATCTGAAAACCCTACTTCAAAACGTGGGTGATTTCATTTGGGATGCCCCCAATGTGAGATCAAATATTCGTAATTATAGTGACTCCGAAAATCCCCGAGTAGTCCTTTTCAATGGTTTTTTATAAAAAGAAAAATGTATGCTCTAAAGGGTTAAGAATGTTGCTACTATTCTAAATTCATTTTCTTTCCGTTTCAGGCTGGTCGCCAATCTGTTGCCAAAATCCAGCACATTTTCATTGAAATTCATTTTTAACAAAATTATACTTGGGTCTCGTTTAACAATAAAGAGTGTACGATATCTCAAAATAATGTTGATGATATCTATTTTCGAAAAGAAATACATGTGCACCTATTTCTACACCTAATTTATTTTAATTCGTGTTAAAAATATTTTTGTATTATTTTTTTCACGAATAAAATAATGTTAAGGTGTTTAGACCCCGGGAAATCTTATGTTGGGGGAAATTATTTAATATCGTTTCCAAAAATATAATTTTCATTACGAATGATATTGTTGAAAAGAGAAAGCATTATTCTTCTTGGAAAAAAATTTAAACATGGAAAAATAATTTGTTAAATGATTTTTTTTAATGACGCAAATTTTTTTCTTATAGCCTGTCAAACATTTTTTTAAACTGAATGGATTTAAAAAACTGACAGCTTATTTTTTTAGGAAAAAGATTCTCTATTGACTGAACGGATTTTTCCAAATTCTTCGCCTAATTACTAAAATTATCCAGAAATTATTGTATAAAGTAATAGTTTTTTTTTAAATGAAATAGAGATATTTGCAAGGGTATTTGACATCAGTTTCAGAAAATATACAAAAATAGTACGGTCAAATTGAAGAGAATTTTTTCATAAAAAAAAATAAGCCATCATTCGTTAAAATCTATTCAGTTTAAACAAATTTTTTACAGGCGATAAGAAAAAAATTTGCATCATTAAAGAAAATCAGTTAACAAATTATTTTTGCATGTTTAAATTTTGTTCCAAGAAGAATAATGCTTTCTCTTTTCAACAATATCATTCGTAATGAAAATTACATTTTTTAAAATATTATCAAATATTTTTCCCCAACGTACGAACGTACGTTCCGAGGTCTAACCACCTTTAAGGCCTAAACGGACACATTTTGAGCATCAGTTTAAACGTCGATAATTTGCATATAAAAGCATTTGGAAAAACTTTACTCCCACTATTTCACATAAAATGATATGCTCTTTCAGAATCTTTCAATAAAATTTCGATAAAATGAAAAGCAAAAAGTTATACACGTTTTTTTGTAAAAACAAACATGGTTTTTAACAATTTATTTTTCATTCTAACATCACTTTCACCTAGAAATTGCATTGGGAAACATGTCTAAGATGAAAATATCGCGTCCATGGATCCTTAGGATTAAAACCTACCCTGTTCTAATTTGAATTTCAAGATGGAGACTTCTAAAGCGGCGCCTAGATGCTCAAAAATCTTTTTATAACTTAAGAAATTTTTTCTTGAAAACTATAGACTTTAGAGAAAATTTGCTAAGAACAAAAATGTCTTAGAATTGGTTAAAGAACCTTCTTAAATTTTATCACAATGTATTGATACACTTTTTGGTTTTGTAAAAATTCCAATAATCGAAATTTTTAGAAAAGTCATTTAAAAAATCTGAACAAATTTGAGAAAGTTTTTTAACCAATTCTAAGACATTTTTATTCTTAGCAGATTTTCTCTAAAGTCCTTATTTTTCAAGGAAATAAATTATTAAACTTTTCTAGATTTTAAGACTAATAAGTTTAGTCTCTTAGCGACCCCAAAAACCCCCGAGTAGCAACTTTCATCAAAATCAAGTAAATTTTTTACATTTATGTCGGTCATCTTGGAGCCGCCATTTTAAATTTTCAAAATCTGATTCCAGAGTTATAATCAGCGACCCCGAAAACCCCCGAGAACCCAGTTTCATAAAGTTTGGGTAATTTTTCGCATTTTGGTCGGCCATCTTGGAGCCGCCATTTTGAATTTAGGAATTTTGACTTCAGATTCGTGATCAGCATACCCAAAAACATCTCATAAGATAGACAATTCAGCTGAAAATTGGTTTAAAATGCGACATTTCCATACTGCCAAAATTTTTTAAAAATTTCTTGGAATAAGCCGCCATTTTGGATATTTCAAGGTGAAATAAAAAATGCCTACCAGCATATCCTTTAATTTCAAACAGTTTATGCACCTTTTATGCACTTTTCCGGTCAAAGAAATGGCGGTATCGACATGAAAAATGAAATTTAAAAAAAAATGACCTTAAAAAATGTGTTTTTTTCACATATTTTTGCCAAAATCAAAGGTAAATACTACATTTTTTGAAATTTTGAAGTCACCATTCGAAAGAGCACCCTCGAAAATAGTAAATTAGGTACATTCCGAACAATCTGTATATTATTTTCAGTTTGTACTATGCGGTGGAAGTTGCACATGAAAAACTTGCATTCTGGACGTTAACCCATTAAGTCCTGAATGGACGTTTTTTCACTACAATTTTCAACGGTTGTATTTAGTGTGAAAAAAGGCTCTAAAAAATTTGAAAGCAGACATATCTGACGTAAAATTAACTGAACTTTCAGAATCTGTTATTACATTTTTCAGAAAATGCAACCGTGAAAAACTATATTCGATTTTTTCAAAAAAATCATGCATTTTTCAAATGAATTTTTTTTTCATTTCGTCTTTTCACTTTGAAATTGTTTCAGAATTCCTCTAAACGGTAAAGAAATCGTGTCCTCGAGACTTAAACTTTAAGATGTGCCTATGTCCATTTTGAAAATAAAGGTAAAAGCATCCAAAATGGCGGCCCAAACACAAAAAAATTAGCGAAAAATTCAGGAATTTTTTAATCGAAGACGATCGACTTTAGGAAAAAATGTTACAGAACAAAAAGTTCTTACAATTATTCAAAGAATACGCTGAATTTTTTTCAGAATTTTTTAAACACTTTTTTCATTTTTCAAAATCCCAAAATTTTGACAAATCGAAAAAGTCGTCAAAAAATTCTAAAAAAATTTTATCAATTTAAATTGATACTAAAAACATCATGTTTCTTAACGAGTAAATTTCGTTATCAACAAATTAATAAAGAATTATAAATTAGAAAAGAAAACCTCGAAAAAATTGTCGAGAAGTTCAGGAATTTTTTATTTGAAAATGGTAGACTTTAGGAGAAACTGTTACGGAAGAAAAACTTGTTGCAATTAATCAAAGAATGCCCGAAAATTTTTTTAGAATTTTTTGACGACTTTTTGGATTTGTCAAAATTTTGGGATTTTGAAAAATGAAAAAAGTGTTTAAAAAATTCTGAAAAAAAATTCAGCGTATTCTTTGAATAATTGTAAGAACTTTTTGTTCTGTAATATTTTTTCCTAAAGTCGATCGTCTTTGATTAAAAAATTCCTGAATTTTTCGCTAATTTTTTTGTGTTTGGGCCGCCATTTTGGATGCTTTTACCTTTATTTTCAAAATGGACATAGGCACATCTTAAAGTTTAAGTCTCGAGGACACGATTTCTTTACCGTTTAGAGGAATTCTGAAACAATTTCAATGTGAAAAGACGAAATGAAAAAAAATTCATTTGAAAAATGCATGATTTTTTTGAAAAAATCCAATATAGTTTTTCACGGTTGCATTTTCTGAAAAATGTAATAACAGATTCTGAAAGTTCAGTTAATTTTACGTCAGATATGTCTTCTTTCAAATTTTTTAGAGCCTTTTTTCACACTAAATACAACCGTTGAAAATTGTAGTGAAAAAACGTCCATTCAGGACTTAATGGGTTAAAGGGTTAATGTTTTAAAGTGACCAAAATAACCCCAAAAAAATCTAAAAAAATAGTCTTTTGTTAGTCAAACTTATATCACCAGTGCCTGGTGCAAAAATGACAAAAAAAAATGTTATGAGCCATATACATATATATAACTTTTCGTCTCTCTCTTATGTTGATATATATGGGTGATTCTCCAAAAACAGGGCATTTTCAAGAATGAAATTTTTTTTTTTCAAGTTACTGTAAATTCGTTTTTTTTAAATAGAATCTTGCTTATTAGCACCAAGTTAAGTTATTGTGAAAGTAGTCACGCTACAAAATTATTTTAAAGGAAAGGGGAAGACTTTTACTATGACGCATTTTCATACGGCTGTATAAACCAACAAATTGCTTATTAAAAACTTGAAAAAAATAACTTTAAAGAGTCAAAAACATAATATACATATCTGATTTAGTGCATTTTTGTGAATAAATGAAAATTATTTATTAAGTAATAATTAAAAAATTAAGAAAAACACATGAATTTTTGAACAAGTTTTAGACAAAATAAATTTATTAAAGTTAATGTGCCGTTGGTTAGTAATTACAATGATAATATTATATTCACAATTTTAATAAACAATATTATTTCATAATAAACTTGATTCATAACGTTGTAACAAATCGTACCTGATACGCTAAATGTTTGGTAACGACAATGAATGTGACGACAACGAAAATTTGTAAAAAAATCAAATTTTACATATTAAATTTAAACAATAATAAATTAAAAAACAAATTGCCAGTAACGTTTATTCCTTTAATCTTTAAGTTTTCATCGTTTTTCAATTGCTGTTTGTATCAAAATACCAAAATTAGGACGGGTGACGACAATTAATTTCATAAAAATACGTGGTATTTTTATACAGTTTTTACTTGTTCATCAGGTAAATATGTTCTCTTTTCAATTTTCTATGGAGGATTAGTAAAGTGTAGTGTTTTTTCTTTGATTTTCTCATAAGTTTTAGTAAAAAAGTTAATTATTTCCAGTTCATTTATACCAGTTTACGCATTGTCGTTACCTCATAGAAATTTCTTAAGACATTAATATTTCAATAATTATAAGTATACATATTGATTTAATTAAATATTATACAGAGAGAAATTGTACAGTTCGAGCTTTACTATAGAAATATTATTTGAATAAATTAAAATAATTCGGTTTCTTAATAGTGCTAATATTTTAAAGTTTTGAACTTAGAGGTTTGGACATATCAAAAATGCTACTTTTAATCTTTAAATGTCATTTTACACCAGTTTTTTGTAACAAAAGTATTATTTTTTCAAATTAACATAGGCCTGGGATATTTATTTAACATTTCTATCGAAATTTAATAATTTATTGTCAAAGTTTTTGTAAGATATAACGTAAAGACACGAAAATGCCCTGTTTCCGGAGAATCACCCATATATGTGCGTGGGTGTGCGTACAACTATAAACAGTCTGAAACGTCGGACATCAACGCACAAATCCAAAACGAAAAAATAAAAAAAACAAATACAAAATTTGGATCATTAAAGTTTTTTAGTGAATAATTTAGCAGTCTTGTACTCGAAAATGGGTTAGTAAGAAAGGAAAATAATTTTTGCTCATATATTCGTGCAAGATACGTGTCATAACCTCCAAATTAAACCGGTCGAAATCTTATTTTTATCGAAAATGCGAATTTCTTCATATATTAAGATTTCCAATTGCTTTTGTTACATATTAAAAAAAATGTTATTGAGCATAAACCATTTTTGTTGCAGCCGTTACCAGCGGAGTCTCATTCATCCTGTCATCTATTTTGACAGTACTTCTCTTTTCTGGAATGCAAATGTACAAAAACTGGCTGGTATCTACGCAATTACACACGATACTTGGAGGATATATTGGATCATTAGTTTTTTTGTTTTTACTAACAGCTATGGGTAATTTAGAAACTATTATGTTTGGAAAATCCTTCCAAATGAAGCTCTTTCCTGAAGGTACTCTTATATTTATAATATAACATTTTTAAACAATTTTATACAATCAATTTACATTGTTTCAGTTTTCCTATCGTTACTTGTTTCTTTAATTGCGTCAGGATTGGTACATAGAGTGTCTACAACAACTTGTTTCTTATTTTCCATGGCAGTATTATATTATGTTAATCGTATATCGCAAGAAACATATTCGACACCAGTACCAGTCACAACTGCTCCTCTGTCGAAGAAAAAGAAATAAGTTTGTTATTTGTGCAATTTTTGTAAATATATTCTAAGTTTTGCATTGCTCATGACAATTTATACTGATGTAACAGTACAGATACGCTGATTTATTTGTACATACACAGATTATAACGAAATACTTTTGTAAGCTTAAATAAATATGGAAAAAGAAATAAATCAAATTTACAGTAAAAATGAATTTATTTGTTCCTGGATCACTTTATTACACTAATTTGGGAGAATGTTTCTTTTCTTTCTTAAAATTAATTGCGTCTTCCTTATCGCTAAAGTATTCTTCAATGTCATTTTCGGCTCCGATTTCAATTGGTGCCTTCCTTTTTAATTCTTCGTCCGAGAAATCCATCTTTCCCAAACGAGATTCGAGTGTTGGATTCACATGTTTGTAAATCGATAATGCCTGCGTAATAAATTTAAATATTACATCTTTAAAAGTTTTTATTATATTTGTACAAACCTGTGCGACTAATCCTGAGACATCTCCAACATTACTGGGCATAATTAAGGTGTTGTTGGTCTTTGCTAACTTATTAAATGCTCGGATGTATTGTTCGGCAACACTTAAAGCAGCCGCATTGTTTCCCTGCCTATAGTTTAAAGCATTTGCAACAGTTTGTAAACCTTTCGCTCTAGCTTCTGCAATTGCTAACATTGCTGCTGCTTCACCATTTGCCTTATTTATAGTTTCTTGTTTTTCAGCCTCTAAAAAATGTTTATTTAAGCATAATGACATTTATTTAGATTATTTTGAAACTTACCTGACGCTAAAATTTTTGCTTTCCGCTTTCCTTCGGCAATATTTATATCTGCTTCCCTAACACCCTCAGATTGTAAAATAGCTGCTCTCTTTTTTCTTTCTGCTTCAACTTGCATTTGCATCGCTTCGTGAACTCGTTCTGGCAACTTTATGTCACCTGTTGACATATCCTTGTTAGATTTTTTGAATACTGAATTACTGGGAAGTATAATACTTACGAATTTCATATCGGAGGCAAGATATACCCCATGCTTCGCTTGCTTTGTTTATACTTTCGACAATACTGATATTAAGACCTTCTCTTTCTTGGAAGACTTTGTCCAACGATATTTTACCCAATTCAGATCTCATTGTCGTTTGCGCTAACTGAATAATAGCAAATTCAGGATCTTCGACACCGTACGATGCTAAGTAGGGATTGTTTATTCGAAGGTATAAAACACCATCGATACTCAAGGTTACGTTATCTGTTGAAAGTGATAATTGTTAGGATTGGATTTAAAGAAAGCGGTAAGTAAAATGTAAGTTTTTTATACCAGATGTGATGGCACTTTGCTTTGGAACGTCAATTGCGATTTCTTTTAAACTTTGCACATATTTAACTCTGTCTGCTATTGGAATTAAGATATTAAGTCCAGGTTCTAATATCCTATGGAATTTACCCATTCTTTCAACAATCCATGCCTTTGGAATAAATTTATATTTATGTATTAATTATGCGTGTAAAATAAGTATAAAATTTAGAAACATAAATTTTATACCTCTTGCTGAGGGACGAACATTACAACAGTATTTACAGGCGTACTGGATTTGTGTCGTACTTGAATGGGATACATAATTCCTGACATTCCATTTTCTACGTTTGCAGCGACACAATTCTATGAATAAGTAATATTGTTAATATTGATACTGAATAGCAGGGTTGGGTTAGTTAACTTTTTGTTTTAACTAAGTTAAGTTAAAAGTTAACTTGTAATTTAGCTAATTGAAATAGAAGTTAAGTTAACTAATAATAAAGTAGTTAGATTAGGCAAGTTTACTAATATTTTAAATACTTATAATTGAATCTGTTTCCTATTATAATT
The DNA here is from genome assembly GCA_030407085.1 of Trichopria drosophilae. Lineage (NCBI taxonomy): Eukaryota > Metazoa > Arthropoda > Insecta > Hymenoptera > Diapriidae > Trichopria > Trichopria drosophilae. The sequence continues at coordinate 186,228,203 of CM059583.1, read as the reverse complement.
TGTTATTGAGAGATGACTATAAGAAATATAACAAAAATTAATATATCCATGAGAAATAATAGTATTCTTCTTCCAATTATTAATAAAACAATTTTCAAAATAAAGTAGTAAATATACAGCGATAACAAATTTTAACAAATTGCCTAATAAACTAAAAAATTTAGAAATTACAACACTTTCAGCTAAAAAATCGTTTAAAAAACTGTAAAAGATAAATGTTAATTAATTATATAATAAAGTTTAATAATATTTTTAATCGTCGTTATTGAGAAATTATTTTCATAGGTTTTGTTATCAGATAATCGATAATAGTATTAAATAAATAAATGGTTTGGTTAGAATTTTGGCATTTTATTCTAGTTATATATATGTAAGTTTAGTTACATATTGTAGTTTTTAATTTTAGTTTTAGTATTTAGATTAAATCTTTTGGACCTGCATGTTGATATTTATTTATCTCTGCAGGATATATTTGTATATTTTTTATATATGGGCATTGTTCTAGAATTTTTAAACTTTATGTTGCCGCTCATTATACCTTAAAAATTTTAAATATAACTTTGCAACACTACAGATCAACAAATTTTCGTTCGTTTTACGTGTAATAAGTGTTTATTACTAATTACCGATATGTAGAAAACAATGAGAGTAAATAAAAGTAGTGAATTTGCCTGTTTTTGGTGCGCGACACTCACTACATTTTTTCAGTTTTAACACTGAAACTTTTTGAACCTTTTTTTTATGGTCTGTGGTTTTTTGAGGAAGTATTTGGGGATGTAAACAAATGAAAAATCCTTAACTTAATGATGTGCCTCGCTGAGGAATAAAATTATATACCTTCAAACTTGCGAGATAACTTTTTTTTATAGTTGGCAATTTAGCAATCAACCTTAGATAATTTTTTTCACATTGGTTTTTAAGAAACCACACAACAGGGGTACATTACCTATATGATAAGAAGTAATTTGAGCCTTTGCCTGAATGTGTGCCACCTATACACAAAAAATGCGACCACATCAAACTTTAAATTTCCAAGCGAAACTCACTTTGAAAAATCAAATTATTTAATGGCACATCTACAATTTAGCTTCTAAGTACTGCGGAATCATTGAGATCTTTTCTCCTATGTTATTAAAGTATTTATAACTTTTGTGTTTTTTTAATACAACAAAAAATACACTTTTTGACAATAATAAAATGATTATTCTTTACAAATCGTTTTAATTGTTTAGTATCCTTAATGTTAAATCATGTATTTGGATTTCAAATTTTAATGAAAACTGACTTTGGATTTGTAATCAGTGGCCTCAAAAACCCTAACATATCAAATTTTATAAAAATCAAAGAAATTTTGTAAAAATAGTCCACCATATTTAATCCATTATTTTAAATTTGAATAATTATTAACTAGACGTTTAATTTTATATACTAGCTTCTAAAAATTAGGCCATAAGCAAAAGAACTGAATTTTTTATGTATATTAAACGTTACAAAACTAAAAACTAATTTTACGAGTAACGTAACATGTTACATTAAAAAAAAAAAAATACATTGCGTATAAATGAGTCACGCAAGATTTTTCCTGTCATTTGAGCAATTCTAAAGCCAATAAAATTAATTTCATGAATGTGCCTACAAAAAAAAATGCAATTTTCTTCAACCTCAAAGTTTAAAAGTTCTAGAATAATGCCCATATAGATATATTGTACAAATATTGTATACACCTGAATAAATTGAATTGAATAAAGTTAAAAGTTACACGTTAAAAGTAAAAAGTTAAAGTTAAAATTAAAAGTTATAAGTTAAAAGTTAAAAAGTTAAAGTTAAAATTAAAAATTATAAGTTAAAAGTTAAAAAGTTAAAATTAAAGTTAAAAGTTAAAAAGTTAAAGTTAAAAGTTAAAAGTTAAAAAGTTGAAATTAAAGTTAAAAGTTAAAAAGTTAAAGTTAAAATTAAAAATTATAAGTTAAAAGTTAAAAAGTTAAAATTAAAGTTAAAAAGTTGAAATTAAAGTTAAAAGTTAAAAAATTAAAGTTAAAATTAAAAATTATAAGTTAAAAGTTAAAAAGTTAAAATTAAAAATTATAAGTTAAAAGTTAAAAAGTTAAAATTAAACTTAAAAATTAAAAAGTTAAAGTTAAAAGTTAAAAAGTTGAAATTAAAGTAAAAAGTTAAAAAGTTAAAGTTAAAATTAAAAATTATAAGTTAAAAGTTAAAAAGTTAAAATTAAAGTTAAAAGTTAAAAAATTAAAGTTAAAATTAAAAATTATAAGTTAAAAGGTTAAAATTAAAGTTAAATTTAAAAAGTTAAAATTAAAATTAAATTTAAAAAGTTAAAGTTAAAATTATATGTTAAAAGTTAAAAATTTAAAACCTAAATACACTGTAAAAAGTAAATGCAAAATTACATTTCCAAGATTTTACAATTTTGTTGACATTTCCTATTAGTATAGTTGTAAAATTACACGTTTCCACTAAATAACAAACAAAAACCAAAAGAAATTTACCATAAACATGAAAATTTACAATGAATATGTAAAGAGTGACCCCAAAATGTGCACGTTTTTAGCAATCGAAATTTGGATTGATGGTAGTGCCAAAAGTTAAGTTATGGTGAGCTAAAAACAAGAAAAAAAACTTCAAATTGAGACGATACTTCCTTCTCGAGTAAATAGGGGGTCAAATATGTTAAATTAAAGCGTTTTCTAGTATCACCTGTATCGAGTATTCCGAATGACAAGCTGTCACGAGAATACCATATTTTTAAAATAAATTGTGGAATTGTGTGGGTGTGTGTGTCCCAAAGACTCCTACACACCCACACACAATGAATAAAAAGAATCTGAAGTAAGTGTAAATACAACATGAGGTTCGAACCGTCGATTTACTATGACCGTCTATTGCATCCATATTACACACAAATACAAGATTATCCGGATACTCTGACGCACGCACACACACATAAACCCACAATTTCACAATTTATTTTAAAAATATGGTATTCTCGAGACAGATCGTCATTCAGAATACTTGATACAGGTGATTCTAGAAAACACTACAATTTATCATACGACCCCCTTTTTCTTGTTTTTATCTCACCCAAACTTAACTTTTGGCAGTATAATTAATCCGAATTTCGATTGCTAAAAAACGGGCACTTTTTAATTTTACAGCGATTGTGTAATTTAGAAAATGGAATTTTACATCATCTTTGTAATTTGCAATCGTTTTTAATGAAAAATTACAAGTGGTATTGTGATTTCCACCTTACAACATATTGTGCAATTTTGAAAATAATATATTTATTTTATCAACAAAAAGTGAAAAAATTGTCAATTGGTTACAAATAAATGAACATTGTTATTACACTTAAAAAAAGTTTACCCGATCATCTGTAGGACATTTTTCTATTGATTTATTTTAGATTCATTTGAATTAAAACAGACATTATTTTGCTAAGTTGTGTATTGAAATAGATTCATTAATTCTGGTAATTAACTGTTATTATTCATAGATTCGATTGTATTAAATAATTATCATTTCAATCATTTGTATTCAGATGGATTCATGACTTTTGAATCATATGTATCAATACAACATATTTCCTATCACGATCATGGATTAAATTGTATTCGTATTTTTAGCAGTTTCGACAACACTATTATATATGTATTCATTTGGATTTTTGTATTAAAATATTACTAAAGTATATTTATATTCGAATATGTTCGAAAAGTTCAAATAGTGTATTCAAAAATGAAAAAATGACTCCAAGTCAATACAATTCCGATTGCTGAGTAACTTTTTAACTTTTAACTTAACTTTTTAATTTCCAGTTGAATAGTTGTTTAAGTAACTCCAAAAATATTAGAAGTACTTACTCGAAGTGCACTGAGACTCCGGGATAACAATCTCGTGTTACTCAACATTTTGCGTATCTTGAACAATAATAAATACTGTAAAAATTTAAGTTTACTCAATATTATTATATAATTGTTCAGTTTGTATAAACATTAATAAATGTATTTATATTAAAATTTAATATTTGCAACGCAATAACCAAGTGCCTAACCTTTAAAATTCAGGTCGAGATTGTTTCATATATATTTTTTTGCGATGTAGATTTACAGAAGGACAATACACTCTATAGAACCGGTACATCTACAATTTGTAGAAATATTACCCTAACCTGTCGTCGCAACGTGTGGCATAATGAACCAAAGTGGGAGTGGGGCAAAAAAAATACTGACCAATAAAAAAGAAAGGCGCAAATTTCAGGTTTTTTCCATTATATTATTCAAATTTTAAGATAATATTAACGTACAATAATTATATGTATTCACTACGGTTGTAAATCAATTATTATCTTCGGTACTTTTATTTCAATATAACCGGCTTTTATTTTTGTCGAATGGTCATTTTAATACGAAGTTGCAACTATTGTATAATGTATCATGATTTTTTATAATTATATTTAGTTAAATGTATTATTTTTATTGTTTGGCAGCTTTTATTTTCATAAATCATAACATGTGAAATCTACATTTCGGTGTCGAGATTCAAAACTTGAACTATTTTACAAATTGATTGAAAAAGAAGTTTGTCGTTTGATATTTATTTATTTATTTATTTATTTATTTTCATTAAACGGACCACTCAGGCTCTTACAAACAAAATAATAGTATATAAGAGGTACAAATTTGTGTAAATAATACATAAAGAATGACGGCATAACAATTATACTTAAAAATAATTAATACAAATTAAAATTAGTAATATTTATGCGAAGACTAGATTTAAATAAGCCTATATCTGTAATTGATGTAAGAGTGGCGGGTAAGGCATTCCAAAGACGTCTCAATCTAGTTATCGGAGAAAAGAAATGTAAGTTAGATCCACTAATATCTTCTGCAAGTGTTAGTGGGTTTCTAAAATTATACAAATAGCATCTGTGAGGAAACAGATTTAATAATGCAGGACATAAAATGTTTTCATTCAGAATATTGAAAGTTAGCGTAATATCAGAGTATTGGTGTAGTGTTCGTATATTCCAAAGTTTGTATTTATTTAGTATTGGAGAATAATTATGGTCAAAACGGTGCATAGGCATTTTGGATCTAAATGCTAAATGTCGCAAGAATCTATGATTTACTGCTTCCAAGGCATTTTGGGAAACACAGGTGTATGGTGACCATATTTGAGATGCATACATTAATAATGGGATAACTATTGTCTTGTATAAGTAAATGTATGTTGAGGGATTCTTGAAGTTTGATGTAGATCTATCAATGAAACCAAGCATTCTCAAGGCCTTGGAAACAGTAAGATCAATATGCTCTTTAAACGACAGATTAGATGTAAAGACTATGCCAAGATCTTTAGCTTTATTAACGCGAGTCAAAAAGGTATTTTCAATAATGTAACTAAATTCAAACGTGTGCTTAGACTTACTGAAGGAAATAGCTTGGCATTTTTGAGAATTAAGTCGTAAACCATTATCCAAGGACCACTTAAAGATATTATTTAAATCAGTTTGAAGTTTCGTAGCATCCATTGGTGATTCAATTTTTGTGAATAACTTCACATCGTCTGCAAAAATGAGTATTTTCGAATTTGAAACCACACTAGGCAAGTCGTTTATGAATATCAGAAATAGAATCGGCCCAATGTGGGAGCCCTGCGGTACACCTGAAGTCATTTTCATATCATACGATATGAAGTTATTCAGTCTAACTGACATTGTACGAGATGATAAGTAGGAAGAGAACCAATTAAACATGTTACCCTTTATGCCTAAATTCCACAGTTTGTCTAGTAACCTTGAGTAGTAGTTGATATATCATATTTATTTATTTATTTATTTATATACGGGCATTTCTGCCCTTTAAACATACAAACAAGTATACAATTATACCTTTTTACGCCAAAAAAGAAGAAATACAATAAAACGACATATTTCTTATACTAGTCCGTATTGAAAAAATCCATGTAGATTCCATATGGATTTTCCATATGGATTCCATGTGGATTCGTATGGATTCCAGATGGATTTTTGATATTGATTTTCATGTGGATTTTCCACACAACAATAACGATTTCTAGAAAGCATACAATGTATGTAGAGAAAATCCATATAGAATCCACATCAAAAATCCACATAGAATCCGTATGGAACTCCACATAACAAATCCATATGGAATCCACAAGGAATTCATGTGGAAAACCTATATGGAAATACACATAAAGAATCCATATAGATTCCACATAAAATACACGTGGAAAATCCACATGAAAATCCATATAAAAAATCCTAATGGAATCCATATGGAATCCACATCAATCCACATGGAATCCATATGGAAAGTCCATAATGAAAATCCATATAGAATCCACATGGATTTTTTCAATAGGGGTAACATAGCGTTGACTGAAGCTTAATTAGTTTACACATTCATTCATAATATCTGACTATATTATCATAATTAATACAAAATAAATTATCCGCTGACAATATTTTGAATCTCACATACGAACTAACTTCGCGAATATTATTTAATGCATTCCACGCTCGCTTAAGTCGTGGATCCGGAGAAAAAAATAAGTAGTTACTTTTGAGAGTAGATTCCAAGATGGTACGAGGATTACGAATAGAGTATGGATTGGTTCTGTGTGGAAATAATGTAGATAAATTGGTATCCGATAAAATACGATACACAATCACTACATCATGATAGGAATGTAGTGATTTTATAGTAGGGAACTTAAACTGAGTGCCAATGGCATTATAGCTGTGGTCGAGATGCGACATAGGATGTTCTGACTTAAAAGTAAGGAACCTGAGGGATTTTCGAAGTACCCCCTCTGGCATATTAATGTCTAATTGGTATATGGAGACCAGATCAGAGACGCATAAGTTAAATGCGGTAATACTAGTGAGCATATCAGATAGAAAATAGTATGAGGGTCTTTAAAGTCCGAAGTTGTCCTCCATATAAACCCCAGCATCCTAAGCGCTTTTGTACGGCAATAAGCTAAATGATCGGTGAAAGAAAAGTCTACTACGCCAAGATCAATGTGTTTGGTGACTCTAGTTAATTGCTTATTATTCAGCTTATACTCGAATAATTTTTGCAATCCTTGGCCAAAGTTTAAGCATTTACACTTCTCTATGTTTAATTTAAGGGAATTCCGCTCAGTCCATTCTCTAATCGAGTTTAGATCTTTTTGTAACTTTGACGCATCCATCAGGGATCAAATTTGAGAGAAAAGTTTATCATCTGCAAAAATCAAGAACTTTGAAAACCGTATAAACTTATTTATGTCGTTAATATAAAAGATGAAAAGAATCGGTCCTAAGTGGGATCCTTGTGGAATTCCAGAAGGTACCGTGATGGATACCGTTCTTAATTTTTACACATTGTGATCTATTCCATAAATAAGATTGAATCCAACGCATAAATGAGCCTGGCAAACCAATATGGTTTAATTTACTCAACAAGATATTATGGATTATACCGTCAAAGGATTTTGAAAAGTCTAAGTAGATAGTATCTACTTGTGAATTTACAGCTAGAACATTTGAAACAAAGTCTGAAAACAATAGTAAATTTGCGACCGTCGACTTTCCTCTGCGGAAACCATGTTGATTTTCAATAATATGACTCGATAGTACCTCATATAAACGATTGGCTACTATAGAATCGAAAAGTTTCGGAATGCAACTAATTACTGCAACCGGCTGATAGTTTTCGACATTATTTTTATCTCCATTCTTGAAAATGGGGGTAATAAAAATTTCTTTCCATTTTGATGGAAAAACACCATCATTCAACAAAGCATTAAAGTGTTCGTATGAAAATTTTGAAGTAAAAAACAGACACGGAGCAAAGAAAAATGTTGTGCATTATATTATTCTAATCCTACGAGTTATATTGATCACAATTATGAGATTTTATGATTTGATATCAGAGTCGTAACTTCGTTTGTACTAAAGTCACTCGTGAAGATATTTCGTCACTGTTTTCTCGAACTTTAGTTTTAATTCGCATGTGGTTCGTTTGTGTCACTTTTTGAACACTGTTCAATTACATAATGTAATTCGGTTAGTTTTGTTAAATTTCAAATCCGTCATTTAAAACAGTTGGAATCGTCACTTTGTGTTACTTTTTCTTATTTTGTGTCGTCATAAGGGTTTTTAATGAATACCACATTTTATAAAACATGAATCACCAGTTTATTTCAATTTTAAAAATTACAATGTAACATTACAGAAACGAAATAATACATTGAAGTTTTAATGAAAATTTTGATATATTTCGTAAAAGAAATAAGCTTAAGAAGTAGAGTTTATTTACAAACTACATTGTTATTTACAAGCTACATGTATAATTGACATGTATAATGATAAAACATCAACTTATCGCTTTCGTTCATATTCCCATTTGTATACAGGTGCACTATGTTTTGTTCCAGGAGCAACCATTTTCGGAGGCATGCATTTTCGATCTTTCAAAGCTCGTTCCATTTCCAATTTTTGTTGTACGACTGTCAACTCTCTTTCACGATCTATACGTTTATCTAACTCTCGATAAGCCATGTGTTTTTTCTGTTCAATTTTGGCAAGAACAGTATCACTGACGCGAGGTACTTTCATCTTTTGTAAATTTCCTAATCTTGGACGATTAGTTCGTCTTCCTATGAGGGCCGGATGGGTGTCCAATCGCTTAGCAATGTCGAAACTCTTAACGTCTTCTTTATCATCGACGAAAAATAAATGTTGATTTTTTATTTCGTTTGCTGCATCGATTATGTGAAGTTCGCTTTGAAGTTTTGCTATTTTCTTGGCTTCGATGTTTCGTTTGTTTGCGATGTAGCGTAAGTCTTGAGTTTCCATTAGTTTTATTTGGTCTGGTGTGTGCTCGTCGTCTTTTTCAGTTTCACGGTGAATTCCTTCTTCGACTCTTGAGTTTATCATGTGAAAATAAAATTCATCAGGATTTTTATTTAGAGCTCTTTTTCTTAATAGTTTTAATGTTGCTTGTTTATCTTGATAATCTAAGGCTCTGGCTTTGTAGTCCTTTTTCTTCTCTAATAATCCGAGAAACTTTCGAGACTCCGGCTGATGACGTTCTCGATGTGTTTTTTGCGACATTTTTGCTGCTTTTTTCCAGGAAGACATTTTGAAATAGTGGTATGAAACTGTAAAACATAAAGTTTAATTTATATGAAACATAATTTTGAATTTACAAAAAAAATAAACAAGTTTTAGGTTATGTTACAGAGATATATTTAATTAAATATCTGTTAATTACATATATACAATTTTTTGTTTTCCTAAAACATGCTTTAAGTATTTTATGTTGTCAATTTGAACAAATTACCTGTTGCTTAAAAAATTGACAAAACAAATGTATTCCACGTGCGCCGCGCCGTCACAAATTGACAACAGAACAGCAAACTGTATTCAATGTGTGTGTGTATGCATGTATTATGTATACCGTGTGCGAACGGGGAAGCCCATGTTAACGTGAGAGCGCTTGTGATTGGTCAATTCCGGGTACCTGGATGCTTAAGATCTATCGCCATTGGTTGCAACAGACTGCTAGGGAATTTCAATGCCTTTGCTCTACGCGTGTTCGTGACATGTAATTGAATACAGTAGGATCTCTCTTATTCGAACCTCTCTTATTCTAATTGCCTTTCTTATTCTAATTGTCCAGCCTCTCATATTCTAATCGTTCCCCCACAAGTCTTCTCCCACTATCACACGAAAAGTCAACGAAAAATATTGTCCACGAATCACAAGCTCGTAAGCAAAGTAAGTGGTGGTAAGGAGAAAATTAGAATAAGAGAGGTCCTACTGTAAATTTTATCACAAAAAATGTTAATTAATCTAATTTAAACATAATTGGAAGGCTTTAAACCATTTTCTGGGTAGAATTAGAAAAAAAATTTATAGGTTAGGTTGCTTTTATGTCATGTTTCTTATTGCAGCTGCTCCAACTCCCAAGTCATTTATTTTGAATTAAGACGTCAATATACTGCAGTAAGTAAGAAAATTAAAGATCAAGGAATAATGTTCGAACAATATCCTTACGAAAATCATCAATGACATCAACGAATGACATCGATCAATAATATCATCTTAGTAAGTGTTGACATATCAGATAAGTTTTTATATTCCTTTTTCTTAACTTTGCTTAATAAACTCCGGAGACCGGAAGCCCTATTATTCCTTTTTGTAATTGTGTGCGTAAAGTTAGTGCGTAAAGTACTCTTGATGCCTGTTTTTCATGTGTAAAGTTCATTTTTACGCACTCCCGACGACAAAATTCGTAAAGTGAAAGGTCGCGCGTAAAGTTGTACTTTACGCACTCAACCAGGCATCAAAACTTTACGCACTCTCTTTACGCACCCAATTACAAAAACTAGGATACCTAACACGGGTGTAAAGTATAATTGTTACGCATCAATCGGGAATTTTACACATCACTCAGCGCCTTCAGCGCCTCGTATCCTCGTATGTATAGTTCCCGCCCGGTGCGTAAAAGTACACTTTACACCCTTGTTAGGTAATATACTATTTTCGTTACTTTGTTTTCTTGACTATACGGATTGCCTGAAATGTCTGCGCCTAAAGGTACAGGTACATTTACTTATGCTTAATACACTCCGGGCGGAGTGCTGTCACTAGTTGGCGAATTGAACATTTAACTGGTATCATTAATGGTCCTGAAATAAAGAAAATAGCAAACAAAGTAACGTGTATCAAGTAAAAAGAAAAAATTTTATATATGTATCAGGAGTACAGTCTTCTTTCATGCATTATGTGTGTTAAATAAATACACCAACACTTTATTATAAATTGTATAATTATATTCATCGCAATGTTCATGTCGCAGTGGGCGACGAGTCGGGAGGCGGTTTACCCGACGGTGATGAATCTTTTGTTATTTATAAATGTTGTGGCAAAAAAATAAAACAAGTCAGTTATACATGTGCAGTGTGTGGCTGTTTGCACCATAAAAGTTGTTTCGAACGTGATCAAAATGGTGTAATAATAAGAAAATGCCTTATAAACTGTTGTGAAGATGAACTAACCTCAAAATGTAACGCAGCAAGCTGTGCGACAAAGACTAAGAAACTAATGGACACGATAAGGCAAAAAGAATATGAAGTAAATGAATTAAAACTACATAATGGAAATTTAAAAGAGAAAATCAAAAAATTAGAAATAGCACTAGAGCGACCCAGAAAGAATGAAGAATGTAACAAGGAACAAGGACCAAAAGAAGAGTTATCGAAAGAAACTGAGCTACTGAGAAAGAAAATTCAAGAATTAACAGCAGTTAACAAAAAGACTGAAAAGGAGTTACTCGAATGCAAAGGAAGGAAAGATCATTCAATAAATAACGAACCTGAAGTCATAAAGGAACAGGCTCTACGAAATGAAAATAGTTTACTACGTAAATTAAACGATGAAATAAACGAAAAAAATATTTTATTGAGAGAAAAATGTGATCTATTGAATAAACAGATAGCGGAATATAAAAATAACCCGTCTCAATCATATGCTCTTGCTTTAAAGAAAACGGAGAGCCCAATGAAGCAACAGGTACCTGACATAATAATAAAACCGAAGCAGTCTCAACAACATGGAAAATCGGATGTTGACATTAAAAAAGTCATAAAGCCTATGATAATGGGCGTGCAAATTAATCTTATAAAAGAAAATAACAAGGGATTAGTAACTATTAAATGCAACCGAAATGAAGATGTTCAAAAGATAAAGAATGTAATAAAGTTAAAATTAAAAGATAGTTATGAAATTATGCATAATGAACTATGGAAACCTAGGCTGAAAATCGTTGGAATTAACTGGGATGGAAGCTTGACAACAGATTTGCTGAAAACGGCGATCATAAATCAAAACTTTCAAGAAATGGAGTTTATAAACATAGAAGTTAAACATATACAACACATACAAGTTAAACACACTTACACGGCTTATATTGAGGTAGATGCCACAACATATAGATCAATAATGTCAACAAATAACAAATTAAATATCGGTTGGAATAAATGTACTGTGTACAACGATTTTAACATAACGAGATGTAAAAAATGTTGCGGCTATGGCCACAGTATAAATAAATGTAATGCTAAAATATCCTGCGCATATTGCGCTGAAGAACATGACTCACGTTTATGTGCAAATTAATAAAGGAGAAAAAGATAAACTCCAGTGTACAAACTGTATTAATTCAAACAATCGATACAAAACGATGAGGGATTGTAATCACGCAGCTTGGGATACAGAAAAATGTGAAACTTACAAAACCAGAGAAAAATATGTAATCTCGAGAACGGACTATCCTTTTCTTCCTAGAAAAATCCTCAAGAGGAGTAAAGCAGTCACTAAAATCATTCACAATTAACATGGATACAACAGTCTACGATTTAATTAAAAGAGACACAAGTATTAAAGAAACGATTTGTCACTCAATAAATAATCTAAATATTTGCACTAGTAATGGGCAAAAACAGCTTTTACTCCTGCAAATAAATATTCGTAGCTTAAATCGTAATATTGAACAGTTAGAAATTCTAATAAACAAATTAAGGAAAAAACCCGACATTATCATTGCTACCGAAACTTGGAATCTAAATCATCCTGAGTATTTTACACTAGATGGATACTCAATTTACTATAACAACAGCCACATTAATAAATCCGATGGTGTTATTATGTTTATTAACAAAAAATTAAATGTCGATGTGGAAGTAGAAAATAGCGGTAATGTAAAAGTACTTACAGCTACTTTCATTCTAAATAAAACCAATAAATTACTAATAACAGCCACCTACAGATGTCACGACATACCCAAAATGGAATACATCGATCATATCCAAACAATACTTCGAAGACAAAGGTATGTTGATAACCACATTTTGGTGGGAGATTTTAACATGGATATACTTAACACAGATACTGCAAGTGAGGAATTTTTATCAAACTTACTTGAGAGTGGTTTTGTCCCATATTTCAACTCTATCACTAGACCTAGCACCCAAACCAGCGGAACGTGCATAGATAATATGTACATAAAATCAAACATAAGACAAATAAATTCCTACAAATTGATTTACGAGATAACTGACCATTATCCACTTTTATTGACTATAGGAACAAGCACAGAGACACACTCCACTAAAAACACTCCAACACAGTGTACAAATTACAAAAAACTTATTAAACTAAGCTTAAAGGAACATTGGAAAGACCTTTTAAGTACACAAGACATTAATTTTGCGACAAACACACTAATAAACAGGGTAGATAACTTAGTTAAAAACGCTCTTTGCACTCAATTCGCAAAGACAAAAAACCTTACATCGCCTAGGAAAATTTGGATAACAAAGGCCTTAATTCACTCTTGCGACATCAAAAGGAAACTGTATAGAGACTGGAAGAAAAACCCTTTCAACGAGATTTTAAAGAATAAATTTATTAACTATTCAAATCGGCTAAACAAATTGCTAAAAATTGCTAAAAACAATTATGAAAAAGAGAAATTGACAAGCATAAGTAAAAATAGTAAAAAGTTATGGGAATACTTAAAACCAAAATTACGAGGTACAAATAACAAGAAAGTAGCCAAAATACCTTACCTCATTGTAAACAACAAAAAAATTGAAGAAGACCTGGAAATAGCAAATCACTTCAACAACTATTTTACCAAAATTGGATCAACTATAGCATCAACTATCAACAAATCAAATAGAACCACTCATACAGAATTCGGAAATAGGTTATCGAGCTCAATATTTCTCAAACCAACTACTGAAACAGAGATTTTTATTATAATAAAAAATATGAAAAGAAAAGCACATGGAGTTGACGGAATCTCAGTTTCAATACTTCAGAAAATAAGTAATCTTGTCAGTGCACCTCTTGCACATATTATAAACCTTTCCATGGCTCAAGGACTATGCCCAAAACACTTTAAATATACTGAAGTAACGCCGATATTTAAAACAGGTGACAAACACGATCCAAGTAATTATCGCCCAATCTCATTGATATCGAATATTGCCAAAATTTTTGAAAAAACCTTACTGACTAGATTACTAGATTTTATAAACAAAAATAACATTTTATCACACTGTCAATATGGTTTTGTGAAAAACAAGGGTACGAAAGATGCAGTAACACACGTTTCAAAATTTATTTATGAGAAATTAGACAAAAGTACACCTACAACAGCAACCTACTTAGATCTATCAAAAGCATTTGATACTGTAAATCACAACAATCTATTTCTCAAACTTGAAAACTATGGTATACGTGGAGTTTCACTAGAGCTAATAAAAAACTACCTTAATGATAGGACACAAATTGTCAAATACAATGGAATCAGAAGCAGCAAACAACAAATCACCGTTGGAGTACCGCGAGGTACCATCTTAGGACCACTATTATTCATTATATACATTAATGATATGTTTTTAACTATACCTGATGAAAATATTGTTTCCTTTGCTGATGACACAGTAGTCATATGCTCGGGTCACACTTGGGAAGAAACTCTGGCTCAAACTCAAGACTATCTGGACAAAATAACCAGATGGCTTACAAGTAATCAATTGTCTTTAAACACTAAGAAGACGGTTTTCATGACATTTGGAAACTACAGTGACAGTGTTCCAAATGAAGCCAGAGTATTCATAAATAATACCACAATTACGAGAACAGCATCAACGAAATATTTAGGGATCATTTTTGATTTCAAAATGAGATGGGAAGAGCACGTGAAATATATAATAAATAAATGTAGATATTTAATCTTTATTTTTGCAAAACTACGAAGAATTATGTCAAGAGACAATTTACTAATCGTATACCACGCACTATTCAGCAGTATTGCGCTATATGGAATAATAGCATGGGGAGGTGCATATTCTAACGTCATCAATCCACTCCTAAGTCTTCAGAGGAGATTAATTAAAATAATTTTTAATGGGAAGCCGATGGACAGCGATACATCTACAATGAAACTGCCGATAAATTTATGTCACGCGTTTAAAATCGAATCCCTAATGTATATGTATAATCAACTTAAATCCCAATATGTACAACTTAAAAAAAAAACGAGAAACAAACTGTTGTCGGGTGCACGTTACTTGAAAAGAATTTGCGAAAAAATGTACACTTACGCAGCGATAAACGCTTTTAACAAGTTACCACATGAGTTAAAAGTCTTAAATTATAGCCACAAAATAATAAAAAGAAAAATAACAAATTGGTTTAAAACTAGTACCGTAAGAAGTTCCCAGCACCTATGAAATCTTGCAAGTGCTGGACAAATATTTTAGTTGTTACTTTATTTTATATTTTACTGATTTATAAATTATCTTATTTTATTATTATTTACTTTATTTTAAATTTTAAGTATTTTATTTTATATTTATCTTTCTTTTTTTTTTATATTATTGTACATTATTAATGGTTGAAATCATATTTTGTTGATTTTCTTTTAATTTTGCCAGGACTACGCACAGATTTATGTAATCTACTGTAGGGTATAAGCGCGACTTGTTTTTATGTCTAAGCTTATATGAAAATGTATATACTACCTGGTTAAATAAAATTACAAATTACAAATTCTAAGCTACATTGCATAATACTATAGGCGCGACGGATGCTTGAAACAGACTGGCGTCACTAAGAAAACGGTTTTCGGTAAAGCAAACACACACTTCACACCTGTGTCTTGATACACACTCATACTATCTCTTAATACAATAAGTATAATAAGTCGAAATACAAGTATTCAAACTGGTATATTTATCGCTTATTTACTACAATGTGCATGATTAATAATAAGGATTTGAAATTAGTTATTATGGAGGGGCGGCTACTTTATAGTCCGAGGACGATAATGTACACATTATGTATCTATGCGCATGCGCATAGGCATATAACCTTACTTTATCGTCCGTATACCATAAAGCACTCAAAACACGTACGTTACACGCACTTAACCTCGGAAACCACGCCCTGTCAAAAATGAAGCGTACAGTAAAGCGTCCAGTGAGAGAACAAGAAACGTTTTTATGAAATTGTACCCTTAATGAAACGAATCGCACGCTTAGAATAAGTTTAAATGACGCTTAATTGAAAAGAGTTCTGAAGCGTGAATAAGCACCTTTTAAGCATTATCTAAGCGTCCAGTTAAGCGGCCTCTAAGAGTGTATCAGGGTTTTTTTTACTTTTGTACGCTACATGAGAAAACCAAAATTAAAGAGTTCATGAGACGTTCGGCAAGATGAAGTAAAGCGATTTTTACAATCTTCTACAAGTTTCCTTACGAAACCTTATAATTTTCAGTCTTCAAAAATTATTTTGCTCCACATTATACTAGGATCAATCATTATTTACCCATTATCAACGAACATTTTTATTAGAATACAAGTGTAACGCGATTATCATATTATGTACGTCTTAGAAATTGATTCACGGTGGTTCAGTAGTCCTTCCCTTATTCTAATTTCCCTCATTCTAATATCTTCCATTATTCTAATTTTTTCTCTTCTCCTATTCTAATATTTCCCCTCCCGCGTTCTCCCCACTGACGTGTGGATGTTTAAAATACAAGTAACGGCGGTAATATTAAAAAACTAGTATCAGTAGTGTTAATTAAGGAAGGTTTAAATCAATGTGTCCGTTAACACCCTCTGTACGTTACTTTAGACTTTGAGTATACATCGAGTGAGATTCTTCACAAAATTCGTTTCGTGTCTCGATGTTTTTTTCAGCATAATGCTTAGTATAGGACTACTATTCATTTTCATGGTATCGGACTCTTTTATTGTCAAAAGATCTGCGAAGCGGATTTCTCTTGCGTTTTCTCGATTTCAGTGATAAATCTCGCTTTAAAGACCAACAGTAATCGGCTAACATGTTTATATCCCATCTGCCTTGGTACCGACGCTCCATTTCTTTAATATCTTGGTGAAATCACTCTCCCTGTTCCTCGCTATAATCACCCAAATTGTCTGGGAAGTAATCGACATGGGAGTGTAAAAAGTGTAGTTTAAGATTCATTAAGCAGCCTAGATTTTTAAAGCTTTCTACCAAGTTTGCCACTATTTCTTTATAATCAGGACTCTTTCGATTTCCTAAAAATTTTTCGATAAGATCCTTAAAACACAACCATGCTGCTTTCTCGCTCTCGTCCATTTTAGTAATGAAAGTATCATCTTTCATCAGTTTACGGATCTGAGGACCATCAAAAATTCCTTCTCGCAATTTTGCATAACTTAAAAGAGGGAACTTAAGTTCGAGATACTTAAAACATTCACCATCTTTGTTTAGAGCTTTTACCCATTGTTTCATAAGCCCTAATTTAATATGAAGAGGTGGAATAAGGATTTTTGACGGATCAACAAGTGGATCATGTATTATGTTCTTTGAACCAGATATGAAGGTATCTCTAGGAGGCCAGACGCTTCTCATGTAATGGCTTTCTCGACCCCGACTATCCCATTCACATAAAAAGCATGGAGTCTTTGTGAATCCTGATTGTTGTCCCAGTATTATTGTGATGATTTTCATTCATGTTCTTTATATTTGATCCTAACTAAGACAACATCCATATTAAAGTAATCTTCTTTCAAAATTACCGAATGTGCTACAGGTATGGATGCATAAACATTAGTATTATGCAGCAGAACAGCTTTCATGCTTCTCTTCGACGAATCAATAAACAACCCCCATTCTGTCCGTTTATAACACCCACGTTTGAAGTGATTCATTAATCCAAAAATATCATGGCAGTAAACTAAGGAAAATTCTTAGTTTATATAGTAGACCGAATTTCGTAGGTCTATCAATTAACTAGTAAGGCGGTTTATTTTATGAAAGGCAGATACAATTAGGAAGTCTAACATTTCAAAGTTTACACAGTTAACAACTGTAAACCAAATCATACTCCTCAAACACTTTTTATAGATGTGCGTGGATTTCTTCATTTTATATTTTCAATATTCAGATTAAACACGAACAGGATTTAGTGTTGGTAAAGGAAAATTTATTTACTTTATTAAATTGATTCTCTACTTTCGACCCGTAACTAACATTGACCCCGACGAGTTCGGGTTCAACGAAAATCGAATTCGGATTCAACGACCCCAAAAAAAACATACAGATATATTACTTTACTTTCTTATAAAATTGATTTTCTACCTCAGACCTTCAATTGACCTGGACGTTATGCGGTCAAATGGATACCGGATTCAGATTCAACGACCCATAAAACGCATAGATATAGTGCTTTACTTTCTTATAAAATTGATTTTATATCTTTGACCTTCAATTGACCTAGACCTGGACGTGATGAGATCAATCGGACACCGGATTCGGATTCAGCGACCCAAAAACCATATAGATATATTACTTTCCTTTTATATAAAATTGATTTTCTACCTTTGACCTTCAATTGACCTTGACCTAGACGTGATGAGGTCAAACGGACACCGGATTCGGATTCAGCGACCCAAAAACCATACAGATACTATGGTCTTGTCTTTCGGACCTTACACATTTTTTTTGGGGGGCTGTGTAATTAATTTATCTTTAAAAAAATTAAATTACATACAAAAGATAAAAACATATTAATTTTTAAATAAAATGTAGAAAAAAATATAAAATAAATACAAATGTATTCAAGGTAACTATTTTTTTCTTATACAGTAGGACCTCTCTTATTCTAATTAGTAAATTTTTTCAAGATGACGCCGACTTCTCTTATTCTAATTTTCCCCTTACCCCCACTTACTTTGCTTGCGAGCTTGTGATTCGTGGACAATATTTTTCGTTGACTTTTCGTGTGATAGTGGGAGGAGACTTGTGGGGGAACGATTACAATAAGAGAGGCTGGACAATTAAAATAAGAAAGGCAATTAGAATAAGAGAGGTTCGAATAAGAGAGGTCCTACTGTGCATTAATCAGGACCTTTTCATGTACGCTTTCCAAAGCGTATGCAGCCGTTCACAAATGCAAAGTGTTGAACTCTTAAAAGGTACATATTCACACATTAAGTACTCTTATAGAACTTTCGTGGAAGCGGAATGCCCGTTTGTTGAACGTTTCCCGAACGTCAATTCCACGCTTTATGAACTCTTAATGGACGCTCATATTTTTGTCAGGGCTAGTGCGATGAAATTTTACAATTCCCCCAGTTATTTTACACCACCATTTACGGTAAAACAATGTCCCTATATCATAGAATTGGTACCACTGATCAGTGATTGGTACGATTGGTATGCGCCATCTTGTCAGCTGATATACATATACATATGAATTATGTATGTGCATGTTTTGATTAACCTGTTCAATCCAAAAATTTAGACAGCTAAGTTTTAATTCGGTAAATAATTTAAAAAATGCCGAATTATTGTTGTTTTTGTAGAAAAGCCTCGAAAATGAAAGATGGAAGCGAAAGAACATTATTTAGGTAATGTATAAATTGTAATTATAAATTATTGTAAATGTATTTTTATTTATAGTTTAAGGTTGAGAAATTTTTATGAATCTGATGTAATATTTAGATTTCCAAAAAATGCAGAAATATTAGCAAAATGGATTAAGAACTTCAACATGTTGGATTTTGTTCCGACATCTTATGCTCGATTGTGTTCAGACCATTTTACTCGAGACTGCTTTCAATTTCAACCATCACGGGGGGCCTACATGTTGAAGCCTAGATCAGTTCCAACACTCTTCCATGTACCGACATGTATATTCTGCAATGCATCAAAGTTTACCCATCCACATCGAACGTTTCATAAGTAAGTACATTACAAAAGTATAAATCGTGTATCTTTATTAAGGTCGGATAAATTCATCTCTATGGAAATTTACAAATCTGTATTTTACAGAATTGTATCTATTGAAATATTAATTATGACATTGAAACTAGCAGACGATTTTGTTTAATATTATTCTAATAATTCTAGTAGGTTTATTTACATTTATATTTCGTAGAAACATAATTTTGCAAGAGAATACAAAAAAATCCTTACATTTTTAGTTTGCTACTAGTTTCATCATCATATTGTAATTTTATGGTTTTTTTTTAATTGTATTTTATAAATGATCTTTTTATTTTTACTATCATTAGCCTGTTATTTACCCACAAAAAAAAAAATTTGAAATAATTGACAATTAATTCTCGAGTGCTATTGACCCCATGACTTATAAGGAGCTTGTTTCCAAAACTTGCCAAATTGACCGCATTTACCTTTATTGCAATAATAATTGGCTATCATATGCCATCACTTTATCACTAATTAAATATTATTAATTTTAAAAATACTTATAATAAACTCGATGTAACTTTTGTTGCAATTCATTATCAACGATTAGATTTGTTATAATATTCGTATGTTTACCAGATGCAGCATATTTAGATTCGATCAAATTCAATTGCTTCTCGTCAGAAAATTCATTTGATTCACTATATTGGATCCAATGTGTATTTGTTGAAAGGTTGTATACAAATGTTCATATAATATAAGATACACTACATAAATTAATATATTCAAATAGTGTTGGTATTTTTCGGTCAGATAAAGAATAAAACTTAAAAACAGTTCAGTTTAATAAAAATTAGAAGAAAAACAAAAATAATAATTTGGAAGGTTTTGTAATAAATAATAAATAAATAATTAGCAAAATTTCGACTCTGATATGAATCCTCTTCAAGGCTATGTAAGAAAACGGTTACAGAACACTAAATAAATATTAGTATTAACAATACAAAGGGTGAAAGAAAACACGTCGATATAATTATTTGCAAACCGATTATATATTTTGCGCAATTCAGCAAAGGCTAGCGAACGCGACCAAGAGCCAATCGATTCTGGCGAGTAGCGACCCGTTATTAGCAAAAAACGATCGTCCTTAGCAACCACGTCGATCCGAAAAACAATTCCAGACTGTCACACCCACGTGACATGTCTCCGATTGATTCGAATTTAATTTGAATATTTTAAACGGTAGATGCATGATCTCCATCAGAATTCCGATTTACAAAAATAAATTACAATATCAGCTCTCCTTGGCTGTTAACATTTCCTGGCTGTCAGCACTCCTCGGCTTTTAGTACACCCTGGTACCGAAATTCCCTATCTAGATCCTTCAGGAGATCACGCAGCATCTATCGCGAAACCAGACATAGCTTGTATACGGTCATAATACATCAAGCCACGTGTTACACTTATTTAAATATTAGATTCATTTATTCCTCAGTTACGTTTCGTTAACCTTTGTGCGTCTGCAGCCGTCTTTTAGAAATACCCATTCATAGTGCAATGGTGTAGGGAAACTGCAGAAAACCTACGCCCGGGTACAGCATACAATAATGTACATAATTTTATTCTAAATAATACTGTAACAGTAACAATTAGATATTTCATACCTTTTGTATCTTAACACTTTTGTCATTTACAACGATTAAAATGTAACTAATACTTTCGTTCAAAATTTTAGTCTACAAATGTACGAACCAGTAACTCTTAAAATTCAAAACTTCCTCATTTATAAGTAACATACTATTTACTATAATCTATAATGAGTAACGATCATATATATCAAGTACATTTACAAGATTTTGAAAATCTACAGGTTTCCAGTTGGTAATCTCAAGGTTTATGAGAAATGGTTAATGGCTGTCAATTGCAATGTAGGTTTAGATGTTTCAATTAATTCTGAAAGTATTGTGTGCTCTGTACATTTTCAAAGGAGTTGTTTTCGGAGTACCTGCAGTACAAGGTTAAAAGATAGCGCTGTGCCAACAATTTTTACTGATTTCATTGAGGAGAATGTGGATACAATAAGTCAGAGTAATTCAGCAAATGTTGATGGTGCTTCAGGTAAGAATCATTTCTGTCGCACAATAGTTTGTTTTGTAAACTGGCATGCTCTGATATTTGTAAACTGTATACTCCTGTTATTGCCTTTACATTCAAACTTAATTGTTCATAGTCCTAGTTTGTTAATGAGTTAATTAAAAAAACACTTGCAAATAATATGTCTGATAGGCAAAGATATCACATAAGTGTATGATATTACAATTTTTAATTCTAAAATTTACTATTTGAGACTAAAATGCATGTGAGTGGTAACGCTAAGTGCAAATATTATTTTAAAATATGTTATGATGTGTGTAACTGATCATTTGCAGTAGTACATCCAGTCGATACATTGGAAGCCAGTCACTTAAGTTCTGAATCCCTCGTTGGAGACATTGCCCCTACTGTCGCAAATAATAATGTTGTTGTAAATAATGCTACCGTTTCCTGTACCGACGAAACTGAAGGTAAGTTGCACTGCAAAATTTCAAACCTGTTAGAAAATAGTATTTTTATTTTATGTTTTAATTCAATTTTATGACTCCAAAGCTTAATATTAGTTTGATGTATTTTTGCATATTAAGATAAGATGTACTATTCATGCAAATCATAGATTAGAAAATCACAGACAATTCATAGGGAAAATTTTATCCTTTTTTGTACAATAAAATTACTTATTATTTGTAATCAGATGAAATAAGAGCAGAATTTAAAGCTTTGGTTTTTGTAATGACTAGTTTTTTTATTTTAAAGTTTTCATGCGTTTTTGGACACCTTTCGTTGTCTTAGACCTTTGCATAAATTGTTATACGTTTAAAAACACACACAAAATTAAGCACAATGCTAAAATTTAAGGTAAAAAAAACAAATAGACTGTCGTGATTTTCTTCTTCAGCAATGCTTTGTATACAAAAATTGCTAAATTTCATAGTAAATGAAATTTTGTATCGTATAGTAAATGAAATTTCCGCATAGTAAATAAAATTTTGTATTTTTCGCTATATCTAATAGGCTACGCAGAGCATGGAATGCCCTGCCCTCTAACTTGCGAGAAGAAACAACTCTAGCCACGTTTAAAGCAATTTGTAAAAAACTAGTCTTTTGTTATTACTAAGTTGTCAGTTTATTAATTCATTACAGGTTTTTGATCATTTCTTTTGCGACGTCGTATTAGACATTTATTATGTTTGTTGTATTGTATTTTTTATATTTTGACTTCTGTTCCCTACGCAACCTCGAATCTATTGTAATTCTGTTGTATTTTGGGCGTTTACGCCCGAACTAAATAAATAAAAAAAATTCTGTAAACCAGCAAACTTAAAAATTAACTATAAAAAAGTTTCAATTCAAGCGCAATTATTAATGAGATTTCAAGGAAAAGAACTAAAAATAAAAGGTAAAAAACCGCCATTTTAAACAAAATAAGACTTATAAATGGCCAAAAAATTCGGAAAAATCGAGTTTATTTAAAAAACTGTCTAACGATTTATTTATATTGAGGCTTAAATGTACAGATATCTGAAAACAAATTTTAAATGGGTTAAATTAAATTGGGCCTCACCATAATTATTGTCTCGGGATTTAAAAACTTATGTGACGGGATTTTTTTTTCCGGATATTTCGATTATTTTTTTTTGCTTAGGTCGAAGTTAATTGTCATAGTATAGTTTCTTTCCTTCCAAAATATGTAATAAGAGAATGTAAAGGTGTTTTGCAAAATAACATTCAGAGAAAACATTGTGCACATGTTGCACAATTTTCTAGGAGTATTTTAACAATAACAATGCGAGAATAAAACGAGATATTACAAAATTGCTGGTGCAAATAAATAGAAATGTAATTGTATAGTAACAAAGGGAAAGATTGCTATTAACGCCATCTGTCGAGAAAATCTTAACTACTTTAAAAACATGCATTTTATAATTGTGTATTTGAATTTGTTCTGGGAAAGAAGGAGGTATTTCCAAGAGACACTTTCTCCTGATAATTTTGCGTGTTTTTAATTGTAAAATTGATAAAATCTAGAAGAATTAGAAAATGTTGTTTTTATATTGTCTATAATTATTGAGCCGTATAGAAAATTGAAATTTAAACTAAGAGTAAATTATTGTTCATCATAATATGACAAATTTTTTGAGTAAATACCTAACCTGTGCGGAAAATCGAACACGAAAGTGTTAATTAAAAAAAATGTGTGTAATCGCTACTATTTTTGATAGCAGCAAAAAGTTAGCACTTCCGGTACTGAGGCCACTATATACGGCAAAAAATAAGTAGATTAGTTAACTACTTAAGTCATAAGATGTGGGGCACCCAATTTCTTTTCGTGGACACTACTATACTTTACTGGCTAACTTTACTATTTAAATAGTAAGACCAGCTACAAAAAGTTACTTAGTATCGAATCTTACTACTTAAGTAGTAACAGTAACTACTTCTTTATTTCCGTGTATAGGGAAACATGTTAGTAGTGTGCTTACAAGGGGAACCCACGGTCGGGGGGTCACGATTTTTAACGGCAATTTTTGTACGTATTCTAGGGCGAAAATAAAAATATACGTGTTTCAGCATTTTATCCAATGGGTTTTGGTTTTTATACAATAAATTATTGAAATTCACGTTCTTATTGCCATATATATATCAACTTTTGAACGTCAGATACATTCCCCTTGAAACATTCGAATGCCTGACATCCGCATCATAACCCCACAGCGAATTCCTGTAAACATTTCAAAAGTCGAATGCGAAGCATTTTTATATGAAATAATTTATGATTTTTACGCCCTTCCCTCCATTTAAATGTAATCGCCAATTTGAAATTCTTTAAACTAGTTTAAACTGCAGCGGCAAGAAAAGATTTTCTTTTAAGTACTGTAATACACTATTCTTATACTATTTTGAAGTACGGTAGCTCGGTCTTTTTCCCTTTTTAGAAAATTTAAAAAAGAAGTATTTAAAATTTTGTAATGGGAAAAATATTTCACGCAATATAAAATACGAAATAGGAATGCTATAAAATAGAAGACTAGAATTATCGCTTTTGCAGAATAATTGAAGTTACCATGAATTTAATATTATAGAACCACTTATTTTTTTTGACGCATCATATACCATATTCTAGTCATATATGTATACGAGTAATTCCGCGATACTTTTAATATATAGGAAACTGAACATAAACTTGATAAGTTTGGGATTCTGGATGAACAAATAAACTTTTGCGGTCCTATTTAAAAAAGCTGATTTGTTTCCTCCGAAAGACAAAAATTATA
Source organism: Trichopria drosophilae (assembly GCA_030407085.1). Classification (NCBI taxonomy): domain Eukaryota; kingdom Metazoa; phylum Arthropoda; class Insecta; order Hymenoptera; family Diapriidae; genus Trichopria; species Trichopria drosophilae. Next base: position 186,203,015 of record CM059583.1, on the reverse strand, counting down.
GGGCAGTTCCTTACAAGAACCTTTAGAAATAATATTTCACATAATAAAATTACATTTTGGGGGGTAATGAGGAATATGAAAATGTGGGTAATTACGGACACATAATACAATTAAATTAATACCATAAAACACGTGTATTGTTTTCGGAAATTAGTATAAAGATACATTTGTATGTATATACAAAAAATCAAATTCATTATTTCTAAAGATTCTTGTAAAAAAACTGTCCTATATATTTTGAATAAGGTATTTTGCATCATTTATTCGGAAATTATAATTCTCCCTCAAACAAAGCTGTTGTGCGATATCTTCCTACATCCGCTTTATATAAAACAAATTTTTTTGTTCTTCTATAATACCAAAATTTTTGTTCAGTTTTCTAAATATTAAAGGTATCGCAGAATACGATATCCATGATAACTTCAATTATTCTGCAACAGCGATAATTCTAGTCTTCTATTTTTTAGCATTCCTATTTCGTATTTTATATTGCGTGAAATATTTTTCCAAGCAATCAATCTGTTATTAAGATATATATATATATATTCATATGGTAGCACGTCTTTATTTCACGGACAAATAATCACACGAGAAAATATCACGGACATTTGATCACATGTCAAATTATCACAATGATAAAATATCTCGCATAAAAATATCACAATGACAAAATATCACATTGATAAAATATCACATCAACAAAATATCACACATTTAAAAATTTCCCCGTGCAGCCATTCATTTATGCATTATTAGGTGAAAGCGGAGTTCTGAGTGGTTAGGTTAGGTTAGTTTTAGAGAACGCATATGCTTTTAGGCATTATTAGTGGTGGGCAGAATTCTGAGTAGTTTGATTAGGTTAGTTTCATGACATTGCCATTTCTCTGTTTCCCCCATTTTAGTAAACAAAATTTTATCTAAAATAATTCTCGTCACAATAACGTGGGTCAAGTAGCCTGATGCCAAAACATCCGGCGCCAAACCAGAGGGACTAAAATGTCCGAAAGCCAAAATGACGGCGGGAAAAGACTGACATGGATTTCCGTGTGCAATGTTCAATGTTTTAGGGCTGGTTTTTTACCTCAGTGATATTTTTGTTTATGATTATTTGTCCATGTGATATTTTGTCGTGCGATCAATTGTCGTGTTCTATTTTGTCGTGTGATTAGTTGTCATGTGAAATAAAGACGTGGAGCCATTCATATAAATGTATATTTTCACTATTTTTCGAAAACAATACACGAGTTCTAAAGTAATGCATTCAATGTATTGTAAGTCCGTAATTATCTATTTTTTCATATTCCTCATTACCCCCAAAATGCAATAATGCAGTAAATTCCATATGATAGGAACATTTTTAAAACTATACGATCATATTTCTTTGCAATATTTAAATTATAAAACTTTAAACAATTCTTTTTTAAATTTTCTCAAAAGGGGGAAAGATCGAGCAACTTCAAAATGGTATAAGAATAGTATATTACAGAACTTAAAAGAAAATCTTTTCTTGCCGCTGTGTGTTAAACTGGTTTCAAGAATTTCAAATTAGGAATTACATTTAAATGGAGGGAAGGACGCAAACAGCATAATTTAATTCATATAAAAATGCTTCGTATTCGACTTTTTAAATGTTTACAGGAATTCGCTGCGGGGTTATGATGTGGATGTCAGGCATTCGAATGTTTCAAGGGGAATGTATCTGACGTTCCAAAGTTGATATATATATATATGGCAATAAGAACGTGAATTTTAATAATTTATTGTATAAAAACCAAAACCCATTGGATAAAATGCTGAAACACGTATATTTTTATTTTCGCCCTAGAATACGTACAAAAATTGCCGTTAAAAATCGTGACCCCCCGACCATGGGTTCCCCTTGTTAGTTTTATATATTCCATACTTACACAAGTGCATGCAAAAATTTACGATTTAATACCGATTCATAATACTACCATGATTTCTGTAATTGATACTGTTACTAAAGGGGTGAAATGTAAAATCATTCGCAATTTTTGTTTAGAAACGACGTCTGAAAGCAGTATAAAAAAAACAGGCCTGAATTATTCGGCAACTTTGCATGATCATCATTACGAAAGATCGGTGGAAGGGTGGGCAGCACATGTACAGTATTTGCAGAGAAGGAACACCCAGTTACTATCAGTATTAAAGTGCGAAAAGCAGAAAGTTTCACGACTGCGAAAGAAAGTTGTGTTAATGAAGGACATTATCAAAGATTTGCGAAGCTCTCACGCAGTACCAAATCCGAATTTGGTTTCGTTCGAAGTTGTTGTTGAAAGCGAACCATCCGAATTTGTTGTATCAAATAATTTTATAGAAAAAAAATTTTGATAAAATATGTGTATATATTTAATCACCAGCACCTTCAATAATAAAGATCGATTGGGAATAATTTACATTTACAAAAAACAAAGTGTACGTCATAAATGGTTGTAAGAAAAATTAAACATGCCTTCCTTTCTGGAGGATTATTTCACAGAAAAAAACTATAGGGCAGATGTTGTATCATGTAGTATATACATGTTGATTCGTTTCATTTCGTTGCATATTAATTTCGATAATTGTATATCTTCTTGACGGCTCGCAGCAAAGTCTACGCAGGTAACTGGGACGAAATGTATGGTTATTTATTATAAAAAACTGGCGTTGTGGATTTTTTACACTGTCTTATAATCAACGCTGCGCACTAAAGTTATCTCTCGAAAGTAAAATATAATTTTTCTAGTGTATAATTATAATAGTTTTGAACGTGCAACGGAAGATAGTTAACACATTCTTTCCGCATTATTTATATTTATATGTTTATAATTATTATTTAGAACGATGGAATGAAAACGAGATTCATATTAGAAAAATGTTAATTTTTAATATGTAAAATGGCCGTTACTCCCAGTAAATACATTTTATATTTGTTAAGCATTGGCACATTACATTCCCTTAAGGGCTTATGCGGGTCAAAAAATACATTTTTTATTTTTCTATTCGATAGTACAACCTTTCAGGAATATTGTGTAAAAATTGCAAGTCATTCTGAGTTAAATTAACGGAGATACACGATTTTAAAGGCCGACGCACGGAGACCGTTGCGTATGATGAGACGTTTGGCCTCTGATGGGATTGAATTATTCCGACACGATTACGCTCCACTGCCATCTTACGTTTTAAATGCATTAAAACCAGTGTACGCAAATTTAAGCAAGAATGAGCTTTTAGAGCGGTGTCTTGGAGGTTTCACGCAGAACAACAATGAGAGCCTAAATCATCTCATATGGAAAATAACTCCGAAGAAACTTCCTGGTGGCAGCAAAATCGTACAACTGACAGCAAACATTGCTGCGTGTCAATTCAATGAAGGTAAATTCATGTGGGCCAAAATACTGAAAAATAAATACGTATATGGGTAAATCCACAGAACTTTTAACTTTACGCTTTAAGAAAAACATTTTTTTTTTCGGTGGCACACATTTAAAATCAACCTGAGGCCACTCCTAAACATATAAAATGTAGAAAAAACGACACGTTACGACTTTTAAAGGATTGTTCCAGCGCAGTCAGGTAAAACGAGACCTAAAATTATATCTTCGAACCAAACATATTTCTGTACGCGGAAAACACATTAAATTTGTTACTCGGAGTTTTTTAAGTGACTGGTCACGAATCCGTTAACAGATATTCAGAATTAAAGATGGCGAATTCAATATGGAAAACCGAATTTGTGACAAGTTACTCACACAAGCTCAAAATGGGTATTCGGGGGTTTTCTTTCTTTTTGCTTTTAGGTTCATAATATACAAATTTTAGCAGCAAAAATTTATTTAAGTCGATTTAAGGCATTACAATCCTGGCAATCCTAAAAAAAATTTTAAATAGGTATAACGTAAGTTGTCATTAGTATCATATTTATTCATTTTTAACCAGAAAAGATGAAGCAAGGGAGATGAAAAACAAAGTTACCCAAAGTTACATTTTCATTATTTCTGGAGCAAAGCTATAGCGAATCTCGACCGATGAGCGACCCCGAATACACAGTTTCAGCTGGGTCAAGCAACCTTTTAGGAATTTGGTCCGCCATATTGTATCTACCATCTTCAATTTTTAATATTTGTCAACGTATTTATGATCAGTTACCAATAAAACCCGCGCGTAACAAATTTCAGCATTTTTCCGTGTAAAGAAAGGAGTTTGTGTCAAAGAGATAATTTCATGTCTTGTTTTACTCCTGAACATCGTATTGTATTTCTGGAACAAGTTCAGAGTATTATTATGACACCTAAAACAATAAATTGCGCCAATAATCGAGGCATTTAATTGTGTATAGTTTGTGTGCCTGACAAAAGTGTCGTTTTTCAACAACAGTTACGCACGAAGGCTATAGGTTGTAATAGGCACAGAATTGAGATGAGACAAGACACACCTTATTCCTTGGAATACGTTACTTATTATATCATCAATTAAAAATTCCCAAAGTATGGAGCCATAATATTGTTTGTTCCAAAAGTTATTGTTAGAAATTAACGAAAATTCCATTTTCCATAAATCTTCTGCACGTGACTTTGGACGCATGTCATTCTTATTAAGCGATAGGCACACTTATTTTTCAAGTATCTTTGGCTTTTATAAAGTGCCATTAATCAACGACATAATTTTCAAATGAAAAGAATACACGTTCCAAAAGTTACAGAACAAAATATTAAAAAAAATACGATTTGCACGCAGCAGTTTATTCAAATTTTATGAGCATTCGTGTTTCCTTTGGGTTTTTAATCAACTATCATGCAAAACAAATAACTGTACCTTGAAAAGCATATCCTTTTTAGTAAATAGTAATGTTTTATAAATATTTCTGTACAGCTTATTTACGTGAATCTTAAAATAACATGAAAGTCAAAAGTTCTGTGGATTTGCCCATATGCGTAAACATCAGGAAGAAGAAAATATATTTAGCATTTATATTTCAATGTTTACAGCGCCACCTACATCACAAGCGAGCTGCAATACGAGTAGTTTACCAACACGATCCTGAAGTCAATCGCGAAAATAAAAAGTTCAATACTTTGGAATCAGGCATTGGTTCCGATTGATTGACACTTTATTAATTTTGTTTATTTCACACTTTAATGCAATAAAATTACAACAAAATCAAATTAGAATACGTCTGCTTTCAATTTTATTACGAAAAACTATAAAAAAGAAGTGGTCCCTATTGGAACATGGTACATTTTTTTATACTTTTGTACATTTTTGTTTAACAGCGTTTATATATAATTTTATGGGAGATCGCTAAAAAAGGGAGGGAAATGTGAGTAACTGATGAGACTTTCTGAGGAAAACCCCCTTTTTACAAATCGATTGACATTTTGCATTGGTACATCTAAAAAACCTTACCAGGTCCGAATTTGACTACGTCCCCATACAGTAACAAATAAAAATGAAATTGTTGGTCTTTAAATGTACTTTTATACAAACTACTATTTTGTAGAAATGGGCTACGAAATGACCTCATAGTCTTTTTTGTTAGAAATAATTTTTTTGTTTTAGTTTTTGACCTAAAACAGCAAGGATTTTGCATAAAAAATGTTGTTTGGCTTATATTAATAAGTTAATTGTTGTGGCCATTTTTGTTTAAAAATGTTCTTCTTTGATTTCAATGTACGTAAAACTTTAAAACGTGCTATTATTAAATAGTTTTGTAATTATCTATGTAACAACGTTTACGCGTCTTGATACATGAATTAAAATGTCTATCCTTTAATAATACATTTTTTAACCTATAATATATTTTCAAATACTGTTCAGAAAGTTCTGTTTTTCTGTGCTGAAAAATTGACGAAATACGATCGAAATAAATCAAATAGGAATCAGCTAATAGGAAAAACTTAAAGATTTCAACTCTAATTTATTTATAAAACTCATTTGTACAATTTTAATCTGTTTAAATGGAAACATTTGAATACAATTCACATTTTTAAATACATAAAGATACCAAAATTCTTTATGTTTTAAAATTTCGGCAAGAACTACTAGAAGTTTAAACGTTTCTTATATTTCTTCCTTCTGTACTAATCGAAACCCATCTTTTTAACCTTTAACCTCGGCGATAATTTTACAGAAAGTGTTCAAAATGTGTTAAATTTGACTATAATTTGGTGCATAAGGGTTGTCGCGGTCCATGATTACGAATCTGAAGTCCAATTGTGAAAATTGAATATAAGAAATTCAATAGGTCGGAGAAATTTGGCAAAAATGAAACCATTTTGATTAATTTTTTTATTGTTGGGGTTTTAAGGTTGCTAAGTATAAATATTTTGTCCTTTGTTATGACAACAGTCCACTTCAGAGGAATAAAGCAAAACATGGTTGGATATATTCAGAAAATGTTGATAAAAAATCACTAGATCTTAACAAATAATGGTTAGTTATACGTAGCAAGTATTAAGAACGCAATTTAATAATTGTAAAAATGATTTATTAATTAGTTCCCATTGAGATCGTGACATAAATAAGAAGGACAAGAAGCCTTCATCACTCGACACCAAAACAAGCAGAATGTTTTGAATGTAGAAAAATTTGTTCATCAAATTGGATCCGCCATTGCAAAACATCAGATTAGTCATCGGTGACCATGAAACCTCTGTAGTGTTGGGTTTCAATCGATTTCATTAATTTTTTATGCAGAAATGGAACGAAAACGATTTGATAAAATCGAGTAAACAAAAACTTTTAAGAAGTTCTTTATCTTGTTTATTATCGCTGAGATTTTATGGAAATTTTCTGAGTTTTCTATTTCCGAAATTATTGACTGAAGAGTACAATATCTTATATCATGATGGCGTTTTGGGTGCACTGAGAAAAGTGTCTTTTACCAGTTAATATCCCTTGTCTTTTAAAACAGTATATTATAGCCCTTAAAAGAAATATTATAACTGGTAAAATCTTCCGTCTTTTAGCATTTGTTTTTGACAGATTATACGAAACTATATTAAACTCTCCTATTTTAAAAGAATGTTTCAATACGACTAATAAGGCAATTTTAATATTTTCATTTGCTAGATGAATTTCCGTAAAGAGAATTGCTTTTAGTTAAAGAGAAAAGGATAAAATAAACTGACATATAGGTTAGAATCGTTCAAAATCTCCGTATTTTAAAAGGTAATAGAAATATGGCTATCCCTATAAATAAAATACTATCTTTTACGGGGTATGAGAATTCTAATACTGGGTCCAAGACACTTTTCTCTGTGTGTTTATCACAGCCTAAGAAAAAAGTTCAAATGCTAAAGATCTTGTGTAGATGTAAAACATGTACAAAAGAGACTAATATGAAAAAACTAATTGATGCATGTGTAAAACGCGTAAACATTTCGATTAGTGCATGTGAACAAAACTGTAAAAATCGATGTCAAAATATTTCTTTGTATCAAGTAAACCTCTATTTCCTTCACAATTTACAGACTTTTAATTAACCATTTTGAATTTTTGTACCAAAAACGGAAGTCTTTTTGTTTGAACTCATTGTTCACAGAAGAAAATGTTATAGAAAATGTTAAGAAGTTTCTTATATTTATTCTTTTTGAATTGATATAGATTTTTGTGATAATGGTTCTGTATTTATGCTATTTATGAACAAATAGCCCAGTAAAATGGGATAATTTGGATGAAAAAATGGTTACAGGTCTGAAAATTTCAGAACACGCTTGTTTTGTGACAGGCTTGAAGTGTTCAAAAGTCCCCACCCGTACCCCCCCTCTAAGCGAAATGGGAGGGGGAAATGTGTCAACAAAATCAGTTTTTCGGAAATAACTCAATAAATATCAATTTTATTGAAAAAGAAAACGTTAGAAAAATTGTAGCTGATGAAATTCCGAACAATTTTCATTTTTGTTTAACTTCCTACGACCAGTAGGAGCCGAGATACATCGATTTCAAATTTCGACTGTTTTGCGACGTAACGCAAAAGCGTGCGCGGGTCGCTCGTATTTCCCTATTATATCGAAAATGGCCATTCGTATCGCAAAATGCTTCAAATAAAAGTTGTAGAGAATTTAATTACGAACAATTTCCATTATATGTTTCTTATCCATATGATTAATATTCACAGATATATAACATTTAAACACTTTTACAAGACACAACCACTGTATGTTTTGCATAATAAAATCAGTAATAAGTCGAAAACTGTAGGTCGTACGCATATAGTGTATACAATGATAGTTGTAGAGAATCAAATTTTGAATCTGTATGTGTTCTCACAATATCATTTTCATAATCCGTATAAGACTAGGCACGAAAAACTCATGAAAAATTGTCATTTTCAAGAGTTATTTTGCAAATAAGTATGTTTTAACTGATTTTAGGTAGTAAAGTGTGTCATGATTTTTTGAAGACAATTAATTTATCTGTAAATTGAGCATCGGCTGAACTTGCTACGATGAATAGTTCTCGAGTTACAGCTGTTTGAAGGTATAATAAAAAATGGACTTTTTATTAAAAGTTCCGATTTTCGCTTAAAATAGGGGTTAAAATTGTTTTTAAAAATCGGTTTTGTCCTATTTTCATAAGTTTACATGTATACAAAGGTAATACAATACAATAAATCGTTCCCAAGATGCAGTTTATTGTAGAAAAGCTTCCTTGAAAACTATGTATTTTCCGAAAATTGTAGTGAAAATTAATTTATGTTTCAGTTTCTCTTAAATATCTTCGTTTCTATTGATTTTACGACAAAATTTTATATAAACTAATTGAAAGCTTACAAAATTTCCTATAAAAAACAGTTTATAGCGTGTATTTTTCTTGAAGCAGCGGAGAGAAACTAACGATTGAAAATGCAGGTAATTTTTCATTTTTAGCATGACAGCAATTTCAGTTATGTTTGAGACGAAGAAAAGTCTGTGTAAAAATTTTTGTAAATTTTCACACATATCACAAGTGATTCTCTGGGCATTCCTGTGTCCGTAAGTCATACGATCATATTTTTAAGGTGGGTAGTACATTCTTTACACGCGAAAGAAGTGTCCGTAAGTATACGGCGAAAGCGTACTCGCTCAAGCGACCGCCTGGGTATATATCTATTTTTTTGTAACAATATGTAAAATTGTATTTTGTTGTATGACTGTTTAAAACAATACTCGTGGGAATATGGAAGTGTATGAAAAACATTAAGAAAAGGTAATTACCATGTAAATGTAGATGAACGTTATTACATACTTCAACGTAAATAATGTTATATACGATATTTATTTTCGATTATTCAATATTCGCATAGTTATTGTATAGCATTTATAAATGTCAATATTAATTGTAATTGTTACGGTTACCAAACATTTCTTGTCCCAACAACGCGGATTGTTAAGGTAATTGTCCTAGTAGCTGACCGCTTAAACCTTTGTGCCACGAATTTTTGCTTGCTGCATTGACACCATCCTCTAATAACATATTTTTCTTAAAGCCAGGCAAAGGAAAAAATAAGAAGCAGATTTTCTCCTCTCAACAATTGCAAAGTACCGAAAACTTGCAACGTACTATTTTATTGGCGCATGCGTTTAGTGGCTGCGATACGACGTCGGCAATTTTCCAGAAAGGAAAAAGTTCAGTTTTTAATTGACTAAAAAGCGGAAAATTGCAAAACATCAACGACGTTTTTATGTCACATTCATCGGATGCCGCAAAGGTCAGAGAAGCTGGAGAGTTCTTGTTTTTGCATTTATACAAGTCAAAAAAAATAACTGATGGGAATTTAAATCGTCTCCGTTATGATGCGTATAGACGATTGGCATAAAAAAAGACCACCCGCTTGCCTGCTTTGCCGCCCACATCTAATGCTGCTGCCCAACATTCATTCCGAACGTACTTTCAGATTCAAACGTGGTTGGGAAACAATGATATAGATGCGGAATCTTGGGGATGGAAAAAACAAGACGATTGCCTTCAGCCTATTTTTACCAACGACCCTCCTGCACCAAACGAGCTGCTGAAATTAGTAGCGTGCAATTGCCATACAAATTGCGGGTCATCGTGTGGATGCAAAAAGGCAGGATTGAAGTGTTCCGATCTTTGCGCCAGTTGCACTGAGAATGGTTGTCTCAACTTGTGGTTACGTACTGAAGAAATTGACGACAACGATGACATCGAAGAACATGAAGAAGAACATGAGGAAGAACAAGAAGATGTCGCGTTCGAATAACGGAATTTCAGTGCTGTGGAAAAAAGTAATTGTTATATATAAGCTACACTACTCACACCCACATTTCAAGTTCAATATAATTTAATTTCAAACAATTTGAATATTTTTAAATTTTATTAGCCACAAATATCCACTATTTTTATTTAATCAAACCACATTGTTAGACAAGGGATTAAATAATAATGTTAATAATAATTTTAATAATTTATTAATACATTTTCATATTTTGTACTCCATATCTGATGCGTATTATCCATTTCTCCCTATTAATAAATTTCACAGCTATAAATATTCTTATGCATTATCACTTCTCTTACGTTAAAAAAATGTACCTATAGATCTGTCAATATTAATTGTATGGATATGAAACAAAAAGTAAATTGTTCGTAATTAAATTCTCTACAACTTTTATTTGAAGCATTTTGTGATACGAATGGCCATTTTCGATATAATAGGGAAATACGAGCGACCCGCGCACGCTTTTGCGTTACGTCGCAAAACAGTCGAAATTTGAAATCGATGTATCTCGGCTCCTACTGGTCGTAGGAAGTTAAACAAAAAAGGAAAATGTGCGGAATTTCATCAGCTACAATTTCTCTAATTTTATAAAATTGATATTTATTGAGTTATTTTCGAAAAACTGATTTTTTTTTGACACATTTCCCCCTCCCATTTCGCTTAGAGGGGGGGTACGGGTGGGGACTTTTGAACACTTCAACCCTGTCACAAAACAAGCATGTTCTAAAATTTTTAGACCTGTAACCATTTTTTCATCCAAATCGTCAAATTTCCTCCCATTTTACTGGGCTAAAAACCATTCTGGGGGTTGGAAGTCCACTCGTCTCTAGAAACATAGAATCCTCTTTCTTTTTCCAAAATGTTATTATGAATTTGTCATTATATTTACTTATTCTAGCGGCGTATTAATGCAAGAGCAATTCTTCATGCAAACCTTTTTACGTAACAATAAATTAACTTCATTGTTAAACTTTTCATCAGTCGAAAGTAAAATTTCTATTTTCATTGAAAAACGTCAGGCTTATTAGAGAACTGAGCATGTTATTGAAATCATACAGAAATATTAACAATAAGCAGCATGTACTTGCTCTGAATACTTTCAATAGTATTTTTTAACGCTTTTTTATCTGATAGAACGTATCCTGTGTCGCGAGGTTAACGAAACGATGTTTACGTTACTAATGCAACAGTGTCAAGTGAACTTCCACGCAATGCTTCTGGTGATCACTGCATTTTCGCGATTTATTTCAAAATTCGCAATTTTTGAAATTGGTGCACGTTATAAGCTTGTATAAAATGAAACTGTTCTTCTTGTTGACATTGCCCCTTCTTTGTGTCGGTCTTCTTTTTCAAATAAAGCTTGACTGTTAGAGTGAAATAAAAATTAATACGTTTATTTTATGTCTCTTGTGGTCTCTCTTCAGAAATGATGGGCAATATCATTTGTACAAACGGTGGTCGACATAATTACACGACTAGAATCTTCTTGTTGTTAATATTATGTGTTACTTTACATCATGAAACTTTAAGCTCCAAAATTTTACGTAGTAATGGTAAGTAGTCAATAAAAATGCATTAATGAGTTATGAATTTCGACACAAAAAAAAAACTATTAGTAAATTTAACTAATTTTCAACTGCTCTGAATAGTTTGATATCCTTAACTGTGGTCAACAATTATTAAAGTTTCTAAAGTAATTAATACAAGTACCAAAATGTAGTTAGTGAAGTGAAATTTGAATTAATTTGGACTAAATTAAAACCACTAAGATTGACAAAATGAAAAATATTATGTCAATTCAAATAAATAAGATCTTTTTACTATTTCCACTCATTTGTAGAAAAGTAAAAATCGTATGAATTTTAAAAAAATATTTGGCGCTTATTTCCATTTGTTTCAATAGGTCGATTTTAATTGTTATGGGAACAATTTCTACTAAAATATTGCTTTTAAAAGCTCGTGGAAATAATAATACTTTCGATTGTCTTACCATCACAATTAATGTTTATTAAAAATGTTTAACAAGGGCTACTAGGGTCTCAGACTTTCGGCTACAGAACGACTTCTTACAATCAACGAAGTTGTCAATGTCCAACAATGATCATGTGTTCCTGTTGCGAAATGGTTACTCTTGTGTACAATTATGCACCAAAAAAGCGTAAGTTACAGTTTATATGAATAATTCTCTGAATATTTTAATATTCGTAATAGTAGCCAACATGAAAATGAAATTACAACTTTATTATAACGCAGAATAGTTGAAGCTAACCAAGATATACGTAAGATGATACTTTTTTGTAGATTTATTGACGAATTTCATCACGAAAAACACATGTAATATGACATTTTTCAACTATGTCCCTAAGAACTTAATAAAAATTAATTTTTTGGGTTATTATTAAAAAAAATACTAAAACAAGTGTGATAAATATGCCTTTAATATTTATTTTTAATGAAGTAGCAACTACACAAGTTATGAATATAAGTTTGGAGTTTAGTAAATTTTATAAATCTAAAAAACATTCAAAGAATTAAATGAACAATACAAATACTAATACAAATAAATTACCTTTCAGTTTGTTTGAACTTCAGATATGAAGATATGAGCTTGAAGACAGATTTGTCTTTAGACTCAGTAGTTTTCAAGAACATGACAACCACAAGTATGTATCGGTCTACTTTTAATTTAAATACGTTAAAAACCAGCTTAGAAAAATAAATAGTAACAAAATTTGTTCAGTTTATAGACCATTTGAAATGCGTGCTGCAGTACCTGGTTGTCGATATTCAAAGGTTTCTGTGCAGATTCTGGAGCTCAATCAGTTTCCTCAGTAATTTTCTTTTATATATTAAACTATTTGCACACTTTCGTAAGGGAGTAGTCACGGATGTTTAATATTATTCATTTTCTTAGATCATTGACGATATGCCCTCGGCTCGATATAACAGGGAAAAAATCACGCTGGCAAATAACCTATACTTGCATCAGCATTGCGACAATGGCGCAACAACAAAATGGTTCTGGTATGATACCAGACGACGCAAGCGAAGAAGAAGAAGATGACGAGACGGCAGAAGGAGAAGCAGACATTCCAGTTGTAATGATGGTGGTTCCAATGCCAATAAGACAGCCACCATCCCAGCAAAATTCGTCAGCCTTATCAGCACTACCAGCTCAAAATTCAAATTCTCAGAAGCGTCCAAATTCTGCATTAACGATCAAACTACCACCTGGAAGAAAGCCAAGTTCATCAAACACCCCTCTACATCAAGTATTGTCGCTACCAATGCTAACTCCAGATCAAATAGCGCAAATTCCAAAAGGAAATTTGTCAGAAGTTATCAAAATTCTTTTGCAACGTTCCATGATGCCGATCGTATCATCGGAGCAGTCGTCACAACATACGATTAAAATCACAACATCCCGAGAAAATAGTCCCGACCAGTCTTCTTCGCCAGAGAACATTGATCTTGATGGTCAAGCATCGCAGTTATTTGAGCTATTAGCAGACAAATTGTATCAGCAACGAGATCAATTAGATAATAGTCGCATGTCTGGAAAGGTTAAAATTGTGTCTGAGCAATCCAAAGAATCGATCATTTCTGTCGATCAAGAACAAGGAATGGCATCATCGCCGATTTATAAATGTTCTCAGGTACAGACGCAGATGGAGAAATTAATGTCGCCAGAACTCGTGAATCATTATGATCAAACGATGGGGCACATTATTCCTTCAGTACCAATAGGACCACAACACGTTCCGGTACCAGTTAACATCACTGATGGGCTTTATGGGACTATGCAAAGTTCTCCATTAACAAAGTTACATCCACTACAGCCGGGGTCTATACAGGACTATTTATCTTTCTTCGGGCAAGAACATTTCGCACCACCTAACTCTACGAAACGAGTGCTACCGATTCCATCATTTCAGTCAATGACTACATCTTCTCCACAGCCAAGCTTGGAGCAAAGACCTGTAACCGGGCATCATCTATTGCTTACAGATCGTACTAAAATAAAACCTCCATCTCACTTACCACAAATTGAAGAACTTTTGCCATCGGATGACGATTCTGAAGAAATAACATTGTCGGTGCAAGTAAAAGTTCCATCAAAAAATCCACCGACTTCAGAGGACGCTGGTAGAAACCTGCGTTTGATTAACTTGACCGTATCGACTACAATACGGGAAACGTCGGAGAAAGTTGGAAATAAAACTACCGAAATCAATAAGACTCATAATAAAGATTTCTCAGTTCTTTTACGGGAAAGAAATAATAATAGCGATGTAATTATACCAAGGTGTGGTGATTTTGCTGCGTTACGTTCCGAGAATTCGAGAAAAACTGATTCATTGAAACCGAGTAATGTACGAAGAAACCCAAGAACTTTCAGAAGAAGGAAATTGGACCTTTTAAGAAGATCATCAAGAATTGTCAACAATGATGGACTTCTGAATCCAGTAGTCACAATAAAACCCACGACATCGACTCCTTGGCCTGTCTTTATAGAATTACCTCATTCGATACTGAGGCCTACAGCTTCGCAGTTGTCAAACAGTGAAGTGGAGGATTTACTGACAGGAAGTGCACATGTCATCAAAGATTACGAATCTGTGGAAGGACTGGACACACAAATTGCACATACCCCCGTTTACAATAGGGCAGACAATTTCCCACAAAGAACTCCACCTTTAATCGGCACTCAAACCGAGGCTAATGTTGGTACTTTAGATATATATAAATTTATAGAGCCTAAGATTAAACTTCCCTCTCCTAAACAATCACGAGTTCCGGATAATACAAACGTAATATTTCCGGACAACTGAAATATTTAGCAGATGTTTTCATAAAAATTAACAAACTTTTCTAATGCCAAAGGAATTTAAAAAGTGTTTTATTAACCTTCGCCGGTCACTGGGGGTCCAGCAGACCCCACGATGATTTTAAAGGTAAATTATTCGCTTTATTAGTTTTAAATTGGAAATATTGGAACACCTACCGGTAATTTAAAGTACTACCAATAAATTTCTGGTAATGCCGTTGTCAAATGTCAGTATACTCATGGTACGTTACAAAAGTTAGTCGATTTCATGGCGGGGTCCAGCGGACCCCAGTGTGACTACGGTGTAAACTTTGTAGAAAAGTATTTTTTTCTTTTATTTCATGATTCGGGTAGAATAAATAGTCCAAATAACACGGTAAATAATGCGTATTTTTTTAATATTATTTATAGTTTTAGAGATGGCTTACAATTTAGTTTAATAAAAATTAAATTACTTTATTTGTTCAGTTATATATCTTATATTTAAAAATTATTTATAAATAAACAAAGTATGTAGGTAAAAATTATGTATTTTATTGTTTAAAGATTATGCACTTCATTCATCTAAATAAATACCTTTTTTAAATTGAATAGACTATTTTTTTCTATAAAACCGCAATCTGCAAAGTACGTCCAGAAAATTTCATTAAAAAATATTAAAAATATAATAAGTTATGATTTTTTAAGTAAATAAAGTCATTTTCTGCACTGTTTTTTAATTTGTAATTTTCTTTACTATGTTAGATGCAAACTTATGCAAATGGAACAATGGGGTCATAATTTGGGATGGTTGAACAACGTCTCAGAATTTTTGTAACTTACTACGGCTTACTCTTTTAATACAGGAACGATTTTAAGCATTGGGGTCCGGTAGACCCCGTGTGCCGTGCTTAGCATTTTTAGGAGGTGTGACCGGCGAAGGTTAAAGTAATCTATACATT
The DNA here is from genome assembly GCA_030407085.1 of Trichopria drosophilae. Lineage (NCBI taxonomy): Eukaryota > Metazoa > Arthropoda > Insecta > Hymenoptera > Diapriidae > Trichopria > Trichopria drosophilae. The sequence goes on along the minus strand of CM059583.1, from coordinate 186,187,024 downwards.
GATTTCAGAAAAGTTAGGTATTTTTTTACGAGAAAATATTTTCCTTATACATATCTGATATCGGTAAAATTACAGATTATCATAAGAAATAATATATGTACTTATTCTAGTGGTTTATGCACATTATTTTTATACTGATATTTAATAATATATATAATTTCAAAAGAAATTTATAATAACGTGTGATACATTATATCCGGTCTTCGTAAATGGGTGATTCTAATGAAAAGGAATCTGTTTCGGAAAATTCGTATGAAAAAATGTTTTGTTGAAGTAATATTATTGCTACAATAAAGCTACTACGTTAAGGATTCGTTATAAAGTGAAAATATGAAGTTGTGCAAAATTTATTGTTATTATTACAAATTTTATGTATGAATTTAACATTGTGTTTAACACTCTGTCGTTCTTTTCATCCGATTAACTAAATTAGTGACTAGGGGGTTTTCGGGGTCGCTGCTTACCAATCCATTGTCAGATTTTCGAAATTCAAAGTGGCGAATCCAATATGTTGGACCAAGATCCTAAAAGTGGGCTGGTTAAGTAGAAAATAGTTACTCAGTGGTATTCGGAGTCGCTGATTATAAATCCATGGTCATATTTTTGAAATTCAAAATGGTGGATTTAATATGGCGGTCCAAAATCTGAAAATTTACCAGATTAAATAGAAATTTGTTACTCGTGGGTTTTAGTAATCGCTAATCATGAATCCGCGTTTTCGTATTTTCGACATTCAAAATGGCGGATCCAATATGGCAGTCTAAAATCTGAAAATTTACCTGCTTATTTGATATGTTTACATAACAATATCTGCTAAGGCTTTAAACTTACTGAGTGATAAATCAAAATATGATAATTATTTCATTTTGCCTTCAGACCTAAAATTCGTAACAAGCATATTCACAATATTCCTGCTGCTTTCTTGAATACAATAAATTTGACTTCAGATTGACAATCACTGACTTAAAAATTACCGAAGTAAAACGCTGTAAGTAAAAACAATTAATTTACGAATAACTCACTCGTCATTTGGATCCACCATTTTGAATTTTTAAAAAGGGATTTCTTACTTGTAATCAGCGACTTCAATAACCTCCGAGTGATATAATTGGAGCAGAAGTAATCAATTTTTTTAAAACTCGTCCGCCATATTGGATCCGCCACTTTGTATTTTTAATATTTAATTTCAGATTCGTAATCAGAGACTTCAAAAATAGATGTACACTAAATTGCAAGTAAATCGTATGACAGAAAAATAGTGTGTTAGAAAATTAAAAGGTTTCAGAAATGACAGACTTAGGAAGTGATAAAATTTTATTATTTTCTAGAGCTGAAGACGTAAATAGTGGAATCTAAGAATTTGTTTATATAGAGTCGTTTATAATAGGTGCAATGTGCTTATGGCAAGGTTAAAATTATTTTTTTACTGATCAAAAACTTTTAGCCGTTAAAAAAAACTGCAGAATATTAAAATATCCAAATTTTACAACGTACAAAATAATCGCTATTGTTAAAACATATAAAGACATGAAAAATTTTATATGTCGTGATAAATTTTTTTTAATAGAAATAATAGACTGTAATGCTGTTTTTGTGAAAAAGTTAGGTTAACTTTCAAGAGTTCGATTATGAATGAAAAATGTAAAATACACATTTTTAAATATGTGATAGTTGATATGTACCAGTTTACAAAATAATTTACAAAAAGACAAATTCCCTTGCAAAACTAGAATATTGCGTTCATGATACGTTTCGGAATCCCTTTCAGGAGAATCACCCAAATGTTTATTTATAGAGGGAACGTTACTATCCATATAAAAAGTATCAAATATGAACTAATTAATTTTAATTAAATAATTATTTATTGTTTATGTAAGTCTATAAAAATTGTCATTGGTGTGTTATATATCTTGATGGATATAAAAAACTTGTGCTTTTTCGTTTTTCAGAAGAGTGGCAATAAAATTTACGGACAATGGTTTTCCAGAGTACACAGTTTTTTCCCCATCATACGTTTTGATAGTTCAAATATTACTTCAGTTTTGTAAAATTATTAAGTGATTTATTGCACGTGTAAAGAGATTCAGAACTCCTCTTGCACCTGAATCAGAATTATTATATTTGTTTTTTTAATTACTAAATACACTGAAAACACAAGTTTTAAGGATGAAAATAAAGGAATTAATTTTGTTATAACATGGAGTTTTGTATAATCAGTTACAATGATTTTTCGGTAATTTATTTAGTTAATAAACATCGTTAAAAGTTAAAAAATCAAAACCTTCGGCCCAAAAACCAAAACCTTTTCGAATTATTCACTTCAGTATCGAAAATGGTACATAATAGAGTAAAATGGTACTGAACCGTTCTTGAAGAACATTTAAAAAAATTCAGTGTGATCTGTAGTCGAACTTTAGTAACTTAGAAGTCTGAAAACGTGTCAAAACATTACTAAATTTAACAATAGAATTTGATACATCTAAGTTTAATAGATACACTCTAAATTTCTTAAAGTGAAAATTGAGCCACTTTCTGCTAAAAGTGATCTTTTCAACAGCTTTAAAGTGGAGATTTCACTTTATTAGAAGTAGATAGAAACGTGCCACTCTCATAATAGTAAAAAAGTCACATTTAGCAGAGAGTGACTCCATTTTCACTTTAAGTATAATTTAGTGTGTAAGTGTTCTAAGAAAAATTACATACATTCATTAATTATTTTTTTTTTTTTAAATTGTATATACACTAAACAAGACCACCAAAGAGAACGTGTGAGCTGTTATTAACCGTAAGAAATTGTGATATCTGCAAACATATTATGTGTGTAGTTATTTTCTGAAAAAGAGTCGAATATTGAAAGATCCTATTGAGAAAGAATTTTGTAGTTTAGAAGGAAGAGATACCTAAAATGTTATGCTTCAAACTCTGAATGATGCATCGTAAACCACTGTTTTACAAAGAGGGCGTGTAAATTTATTAGTACTACTTTCTACCAGAACATATTTTTTTTTAATAAGTTTTCACATCATACAAATTTTTATTCATCACTATATAACAACAAACAAGAAAATTTAGTCAAGAAATTTAGGCACAATCTACTACTTTTGGAAATTGAAAAAAAAAACGCAAAGGAAAGTTTTCACTTATGAAAGAACACAGAAGAATTAAAGAATTTTTATTCATTGATTACTACTTGTATGTATTGGTTTGCGAATGGCGGGATTTACTAATGGGAACCAATCATATAAACATAAAACAAAAAATAATAAAAAACCAAGGTACTATATAACTAAAGTAATTTTTGAATATTTGGAAATAAATTTGTATAACTCGTGAGCCACTTAACCTTGATACGGAACGGTGTACGTTTGTATTGTAAATCAAATTAAAAAATTCGATTTATGGATATCTTACACTTTTTTCTTAAAAGTATAATTCTATATTTTATCTAATACCAAATTTAAAAGACGAAGTTATAAGTTTTGAAAATATTAATATTTTAAATAATAAACCTACAACACTAACACAGATAGTATATTGAAGAAAAAATAGAAAAATTTTAATGCTTGTTTAAAATTAATCACATTCTTGAACTTTAAATTTATTTTGTATTTTAAAAAATGAAGTCGATTTAAGTCGTTTTTACAGCGAACAGCTGATTTGTGATTTATACGCGTTATTGAACAAAATTCTTGTAGTTTGATCGTCCACTCCTCCTTGGAATATAATATTTGATTGTTTTTGTGGATTTGTTTTGTATGTGCATTTAAATAGTGTATTTTCGATGTTGGCTTAAAAAGGAAACTTCTATGACGCGTCACTCTATATGCAAATTTCAGAACGAAAAAGTCGGAGTTTTCTCTTCGCTTGAGGATTCTTCGCAAGTAAATAGATGCAAAATATAAAGAAAACAACAATGTTTTCTTATAAGGTATTTTTACTTTATAACAATAAAAATTAATATGAATATCAGGACACATTCCTTCAATTTTTATGACACTCTATCAATTTGTTTGTAAAAACAGGTTGTGCCGTTAAAGTTATGACGTCCGCATTAACAAGATTTATTTTTGTATTTCAACTTTTAATACCTTATTTAACCCGCTGTAATTGTTGAAATGAATGAAAGATAACAAATACTGTGACTAATTTCAATTAATAAATAAGCAAAAACAAAAATAAATGATAAAAGCAGCCACAAGCATGTTATTTTAATCCTTTAAGGACCAAATATACAAAAAGGGTCTAGCAGGATAAGAAGATCCAATCTGCCCCAGCAGGGATTCAGATAAATGAAATTACCTTAAAATAAAAAAAAAAATAATAATTTGATTCGGTTTTTTGGTAATATCTTGGCTTCTACTTAAGTTTCGACAACGACATATCAGCCAATTTTGAAGCTAATTTCAAGCCCTACAAATTATCTTTAAAACACTTTGAACAAAAATGAATATTTCTCAGGTTAGAGCCGATAAAAAGAGAAAATATGCTTATTTTTGCGGTTTTTCGCCTCTACCTCATTTCGTTCAACAGCTAGTACATTTTTGTATAGGAGAAGGTTGTAGAGCTTAAAAAGAACTACCATTTAACACCCTAAGTTGTTTCGTTTTAATATAAATTGAGCGAAAAAATGAGAAAAATACCGTTTTTATTTTTTTTACTATGGCGCACCAATTTTAAAAATCTGAAAAAAATTGACCACATAGATTGGCCTAAAATACATCTTCTTGAATTTTTTCAAGAGGGCGTTTTTTTAAAGGCGAGAAAACATGTTTTGAATTTTTTATGAATTTTTAAAAAAGTTTCTATAAGGTCAAATTACTTGAAAAAATGTTCGTAGCTACACACTAATATTAGTTACACGCATGAATTTTTCTGTAAAGATTGCATAGTGTGGCTATGAAACAAAAAATAAAAACTGAAAATTCACGTTTCTTTTTATAGCGAGCGCAATTTTGGGGATAGGGAGTTGAACATTTCTGAGAATTATTATTTTTCGACATAGAAAAGGATAAAATTTCATTCATCTGAAACCCTGCTGGAGCAGATTGGACCTTCTTATCCTGCTAGACCTTTTAACGTAAAGTTTGAAAGTACTTTATAGTAATAAAGCACAGTAAAAAAAATGTTGGAATTGACCTGCACATTCGAATGGTGTATCGAAAAATGGCGCAAATTTAAAAATACTATAAATACTAAAAATGCTATTAAGAATCACGAGCATTTATTTTAAAAAAATCAGGATTTTTGTAAGATTTTTTTAACTCATCTTTATTTTTGTATAATTTCCCGCCGTAGAATATCTCAGATATTTATAAATATCGAGTCAAAAATGTTTGCACCAGAAGATGGAACTAGTACAAAAGCTTAAATTTCAAAATAGCGACTAAAAAATGGCTACTAAATTCGATTTTTTTTCAAAATGATAGTCGCGTATATTAAGCCGACTGACCCGAATCAAATGACTTCAAACTTGGTTCACGGTTTGTTTTTGGGTCTCTGACTTCAAATTTGAAATTAGTTTTCAAAAATTCAAAATGGTAAATCCAACATTCCAACAACATCAAAAGTATTTACTAAAATGAAACGAAATCACTTTTTACATTTTTGGTATCGCTAATTCCGGATTGCGTATGTAATGAAAAAAATAACAAGTGAAAAAAAACTTGAAAGATTCCTGACTTTGTTAAATAAATGCTCGGACTTTTTTTACTTTTAAATTTGCTGCCTTTTTCTATTAACCATTCGAAAGATCAGGTTTTAGGCAATAAAAAACGTCAATTCCAACATTTTTCTCCCTGTGTTTGATTACTAAAAAGTACTGTCAAACTTCACGTTAAATTTATATAGATAGTTTTTCCGAAATAGTTTTAAAATATCGGTTGAAATTCACGGAAATTTCCAAAATTAATCAAATTGCTCTTTTCTTAAGTGAATCCTTTCTATTGTAATAATTATAGGATTTTAATTTTGGTGTTTTGATCGTATTTGCTAAATCGACATTTAAATTTACGCTTGAGCTTATATGAAAATTATAAAATAGGTTTTTTTAATAACTTTCGTTATTAATTATATTGTTGACGAAAAAAAGCATTAAAATCTTCAAAAATAATTTGTTAAACAACTTTTATTAATTTTAAAATTTTACTTTTAATATAATATAGTTACATGTCTAATGAACACAAAACAAACTCAACATACAAATTCAACATTTAACAAACTCAATATTTTTTAAATCAACAGTTTCGAACTTAACGGTTAACTAAATCAACAAATAATATAAAAAATAAAATTATCAAACATTACATTACAACAAGAATAAATATAAATAGTTCGAAACTAACCTAACTTAACCTAACCTAACTTTAACCGTAACCTAACCTATCCTAACCTAACCTAACCATTAACAGAGTATCACCTCACCTTAGTAATGTTTTGATCCGATACACATCGTATACTTAGTTCGAACCTAACTTAAACTAACCTAACCTAACCTAACCAAACCTTATTTAGTTCGAACCGAACCTAACGTAACCTATAACATAACCAAATTTAATGAAATATCTCCGTGGACAAGCGTACAATACTCATTAACCCGTTTCGTCCTGAAATGCCGTAAATTTTGACTTCTTTTCATCAGGTGCTTTCTTAGAGAAAAAAAAATCACTCAACCGTTTTGATATAACATAACTATTGTATTTTTTCTCGAACTTTCTAAATCCGGTTTCAGATTAACCATATCTGCCGCCATTTTTTTACTATGGCGGTTTAAACATAAAAAAATTGTGAATTTTGAAAAAATTTCTTCAAATAATCGTATTTTTGAACAGGAAACCGTGTTCGAATCAAGTTGAATCTCTGTAACTGGTGGAGTAATTAGTTACACTAAAAGATAGGATGGTTATTAATTCTCCATTCAAAATGGCGGCTTCAAAATGGCGGTTCTCAGTTAAAATTTTGTTGAAAAATTTCTAGACTATCTAACTCAAAAGCTACGAGCTTTTTCAGAAAAATGTTGAGAATGAAAAGTTCTTAGAATTCATTGAGAAATATAGTGGATTTTTTCAGATTTTTTAAATGAAGTTTTGAGAAATTTTCTTTTAAATTTTTTTTCAAAATTGTAATTTATTTACGAAAAATTCTGAACAAAATTTAGTGCATTCTCTGATAAATTCTGAGAGTTTTTTGTAATTTGCAATTCTTTCCAAAAGTTGATCATTTTCGAGGAAATGAATTTCAAATATTATAGTTTAAGATTTTTCTTTCTCAAAAACTATCAACTTTTGGGAAAAAATGCATACAATAAAAAAACTTTTAGAATTCATCAGAGAATGCACTAAATTTTGTTCAGAATTTTTCTTAAAAAAAATTACAATTTTGAAAAGAATTTTGGACAAAATTTTTCAAAATTTCTTTTAAAAAATCTGAAAAAATCCACTATATTTCTCGGCGAATTCTAAGAATTTGTTATTCTTAGCATTTTTTAAAACAAGCTCATAATTGTTCAGTTAGAGCTCCCAGAAATTTTTCAACAAAATGTTCAGTGAGAACCGCCATTTTGAAGCCGCCATTTTGAATGGTGAATTAATAACCATCCTATCTTTTAGTATAACTATTTACTCCACCAGATACAGAGATTCAACTTGATTCGAACACGGTTTCCTCTTCAAAAATACGATTATTTGAAGAAATTTTTTCAAAATTCACGATTTTTTTATGTTTAAACCGCCATAGTAAAAAAATGGCGGCAGATGTGGTCAATCTGAAACCGGATTTAGAAAGTTCGAGAAAAAATACAATAGATATGGTTATATCAAAACGATTGAGTGACTTTCTCCATGAGAAAGCACCCGATGAAAAGAAGTCAAAATTTAGGGCATTTCAGGACGAAACGGGTTAAATTCTTTGATACAAATTATTGTTATCATTCATTTGTATTATTGACAATTATTAACACAGATTTAAGATTTGATTTACGTTACGATTAATGTTATTATTTTTGATTTTAAAAATACAATATAATTCAATAACATAAAAATAATGTTGAAACTGTAAATGTTGAGTTTGTCGAATGTTGAGTTTGCAAATGTTGAGTTTGAATGTTGAAATTGCAAATGTTAACATTTCATAATGTTAATTAGACCTGTTACCTATAATATATATCATCTATTTATCGAAACGTTCAATTGTTTCAAAATTTGTGTAATGGTAATAAACGACACAATGACATCAGTAACGAAGAAAGATGTTTTTCACTTTCACATTATTATCACATTTCATATGTCTTATGGTGATGATGAAATTTTTTTGTAAATTGAAAAAAGAAACATCTGGGATATTCTAAATATTGTTTTTAAATTATATTTACTAATCAAGTAAATATTGTCTTAACCTGTACACAACTTTTTAGCTTTATATTGCGAAGTATTATTGAAACACGTTTTTTAATTAACACCACATCTTAGTAGTTATTTTCGTAAAATGTGCATAATACATACGACCCGTGATTAATGTGCAGCACATTTATTCTCTGTTTTATATCTTCTATGTTGTAGAGTCGTAAAATTATATTTTTCAAAAAGTTACTAATTTAGAATGGTAATTTTCGTTAATTTTCTCCATAATTTCGAGAATAGTTAATTATTTTTAAAAATAAATGGAACAAGGTTAATAAAACTATTAGAATTAATCAATCGAATAACCCAGTGGCTTATACAGAATTCTCGCATCAAACGAAGCCAACAAAATAGTGCAACGAGGGCAAATAAGCTGTGGTCGAACAGCATGTAAGAAGTCTTTTTCAATCTCGGTTGCCTTAACTGATTGTCTATCGATGATAGAAAATAACGTACACAAATTTTGAAAATATTACGATTTGGTTCGAATATAAAATAAAATAAAAATTTGTTGGAAAATTTTGTCGCGAAGATCGGCAATATAACGACCATCTGCAATCCACGTATGTGTATAAGTTTTTGGAAATGTCGAGATTTGCAAATTGTATGCGGTTCCACTAAAAAGTGACATCATTGTTTCAGTACCGACTGGGTACAACATGTTGTTCTACGAACTCAAGCATTTTAACATCATTCATCTGTGTACAAGTGTCCAAATTTTCGTTCAACATCTTTGGAAACAGTTTGTGTTGATGCAACTAATTGTGGACATGTTCGAAGTTGACTTAAAATAAAGACAGTTTTTCATTTATGTACATCGTTTTTCTGTATGTTACGTTTATGTGCATGGAAAATGTTAATAATAATCAGGTTTTCATTTATGTTTATGAAGAATTATTCACTAGAACTTTTCATATTCGAAATTAAAAAAAGATTTACTTTTGTTTCTTTCATATCAACCAGTCTTGTTTCATTTCTTTAGAGGGCCCTTAAGAAATAAAATAAAGATTTATTCGTGGTTTTTGAAAAAAATTTGTTAGCAAAAAGCAAAATGGTAAATCTTGCGATGGACTACACCTTTTCCCAACATAATTAAAGCTAAGATGTTTTTGGAGAAAAGGATTGAAATTTGTGAAAATTAATTTGTATTCAGTATTTTGAATATTAATGAAAATGAGAGTGAAGGTATGTAAAAATTAATTCACTTTTATGCTATAAACTGAAGTTTATAACGATTTCACTAATTTTCATGATGTTTAATAAACGAATATTCGTAGCTTTTTGTAACTAATGTAGTTACGACAGATTTTCTGGATTCAGATGACTTAAAATAATAGATTTTGTACATCAATAATATATACTATACTTTACTCGTTTTTATTATGGTTATTATTATTTATTAACCAATATATACATACATAATCGGAGAATAATGAACAACTTCTGAGTACTATTGGAAATTGGTTTAAAATAGACGTTTTATATTCCAAATTATGAATATAAATCATTTGTGGCTTTAATTGTTGAACAAAAACTATTTTAGAATTCAAATGAACCAAAACAAATTTTGTATTGTTAATGCAAAAATATAGACAATCACGTCCTTTAATCTTCAAACTTCCGCTGGTTGAAAATGAATTGATACCGAAACCATACTCCAAATTTTGAATGAAAAAAACATTCATAGCTTTTATTTCCGAACAAATTTTTTTCTGAGTTCAAATGGATCGAAACGATAAATTTTGTAGTCCTAGTTCAAAATGAATTCGTATATCAACGGAGCACTCCGGAACCGCTTTAACCCATTAACGTCAAGGACACTTTTTTCACTTAAATTTCAATCAAAAATTTCATATGAAAATCCAACTTCAAATAAATTGAAAGGTACAAGTCTTACTATTTTCGAGGTCGCTCTTTTCAGTGCTGTTGTCAAAATTGAGCTATCTTAATTAGATAATTAAATATGGCGATTTAAATGTCAAAATAACGCGAAAAATCGAGTGTTTTTTTTATAAAACATTTTTTTCTCATCGAAAGAATATTTGTCGTCAGAAAATTTCTTCACTAAACATGGACCCAATAGTTACAGTATTAAGATAAATTTTTTTAATATTTAAAAACTAACATGGTGATCACAAAATGGCGTCTCCAATGACAAATTTCTAATTAAAACTTAACAATAGTTTTTCTTGAAAACTATAGACTTCAGAAAAAATTTTCTAAGAATAAATACGTTTTAGAATGAGTCAAAAAATGTTCTCAAATTTTTCCAGAATATATTGTTAAAATTTTTTATTTTTCGAAAATTTGAGAGTATTCTTTGACCAATTCGAAGACATTTTTGTTCTAAGGAAATTTTTTCCAAAGTCTACAGTTTTCAAGAAAAAAAATTATTAAACTTTTCTAGATTTCAAGACTAGTAATTTTTTTCTTGAAAACTGTAGACTTTAGAAAAAAATTTCCTTTTGATTTGATTTTAATTTGATTGTTGATCAAAACTGGGGGATTTTTTAAAAATTATTAATAATATGCCAGTTTTTAAGTATATAATTTGGCCTTTTTGAACGGAGGAAAGTCGGAGCATTTTTTTGAGCACTTATTTATAGAAAAATATCAGTGCATAAAAAGTTACTATACGTTTTCAGAATGGATTTCGGCCCGCAAACCCAAAAATAGCTTGTCCTTTTGATTTAAATAAAATATTATTGCTCTTAAATTATAAATTAAGTTTAATGAACGGAACAAATTGAGAGCTTCAATTTCGTAACTTAAACATTACAACATTTTAACTGGATGTAAAATTATCGACGATTTTGTTGAAAAATCGTTTTTTTTAATTTACAAAAAAAAAGTATAAGGGAACAGTTTTTACAATTAAGTTGTTTGGACGGAGCAAATTGGGAGCAATTTTTAAGCTGTCGTTTGTTGCTCTATTTTATACTTCCGCGCGAACTTCACTCCCGTATTTTTGGTTGACTTTTTTTTATTGTCGACCGAAAATTAACCGAGTGCCGGAAAAACATTCTTGTCGAAAGGTACTTTTTTATTGTCGACGCCAAACTTTTATCAGTCGATTTTCACTTGAGTTTAACGAAGTTGACCAAAAATTGACCGAACAGCGGTTTTTTTTATTGAGTCGATAATCGGTCGATTTGGTATAAGTCGACCGTCAGTTAACCCAAAATTTAATTGATCGATTTTCAGCTGACTTTTACAAAAATGATCGACAATTTATCGAAAGGTATTTTTTTATTGAATCGATTATCGGTCGATGTGGCAAAAGTAGACCGTAAGTCAACGCCACATTTTCATTGGTCGATTTTCAGTTGACATTTATGAAGTTGACCGGAAATTGACCGAATAATGGTTTTTTCATTGAGTCAATCATCGGTTGATTTCGCAAAAGTCGACCGGAAGTTGACAACAAATTTAAAATTGGTCGATTTTAGAAAATTGATTATGAAATTGAGGTTTCATTATTTCTTTAAAATAATTATGAATTAAGATATAACGAAAACTCGCAGTGTATTTCCACTCCTCGGCAATAACTTCAAAGTTTAATATCTTTGCGAAAAATTATCGTAGCTTAAAAAATCGAACGGCATTTCAAAGGTTATTGCAGTAGCTTTCATTTGAGCAGAGAAAAAAAATCTAAAAGACGCAAAATTCAGATTTTTATCGATAAAAAACCAACAAGAAAAATACGATATTTTTTATCTTTAGTTAATTTTTTGCCAATTTGAAACGAATAATAGTAGGGTAATGAAACTGACGGGGTTTTAAAGGTATGGTTTTTACCTTTAAAATGATCACTTGTTCATTTTTGTGCGACCTTTCTGACCGGAGTTATGACTATTTCTATAAAAAAACATGATTTTTTTTATTTTCTTATTATCTCAAAAACTAAGAGAGATAGAAAAAAATGTTACTTACAAAAAATACTCGGTTTTAGGTAGAAAATACCAAAATAAAGTCAAAATTTTAAAAATCAAAACAATTTTTTTTCTTCATTTTTTGTAGGTAGAATTTTTTTTTTATTTCTCATTATATGTAATATAGATGTTTATTCAAAGTTATGTATACGAACAAAACGTAGCGTTACTTTTACAAATGTACATATCAATATTTTATTGATAAGGAAATATTTTGTAAAATTATTATATATTTGATTTATGTATTACATAACAAATTCTTTCAATAAACAAAAAAAATCTTTATTTCTTAATTGTAGAATTTTTATTTTATAACGTACACAGAACACATACATATGACATAATATGTCACGTTACAATAAATTGCTCAAAATTATAATACATACATAGATGACGTGTCACTATAATATGTACATTTTTAAAAGTAACGCTGCAATTTGTTCATATGTATAACTTTGAAAAAAGAACTATGTTAACTGTAACTCTATTATAAAATGAGAAATTTAAAAAAATTTCTACCTAAAAAAAATGTAAAAAAAATGTTTTGATTTTTAAAATTTTGCCTTTATTTTGGTATTTTCTACCTAAAAACGAGTATTTTTTGAATGTAACATTTTCTTCTATCTCTCTTAGTTTTTGAGATAATAAGAAAATAAAAAAAATCATGTTTTGCAAAATAGTCATAATTCCGGTCAGAAAGGTCGCACAAAAATGGGCGAGCGATCATTTTAAAGGTAAAAACCATACCTTTAAAACCCCGTTAGTTTCATTACCCTACTATTATTCGTTTCAAATTGGCAAACAATTAACTAAAGATAAAAAATATCGTATTTTTTCTTGTTGGTTTTTTATCGATAAAAATCTGAATTTTGCGTCTTTTCTATTTTTTTCTCTGCTCAAATGAAAGCTACTGCAATAACCTTTGAAATGCCATTCGATTTTTTAAGCTACGATAATTTTTCGCAAAGATATTAAACTTTGAAGTTTAATAAATTTCGGCTTTGGCATGGCAAAAGTGATTGCCGGGGAGTGTATGTTCAAAGCCATTCGTTAATTATTCTCCAGGGATTCAAAAAATGAATTCAGAATTCAAAATAATTTTAAATCTGAATCTACTTCACATTTTAATACTTAGCAAAGAATTGGGATTAATAGACTTTCAGACGTGAAGAATCTGAATTCAGAACTGTAACCACGAATTTATTTCTATTCATGCTATTGTGAGGTGTTGAAAATTGAATCATTCTTATTAATTTGGATTCATATTTCTTGGCTTTGAAGTATTCGAAATGATTTACAAGTATATGTACTGTGATTTGTCAATGCTGCAAATGCTCCAAAAAATAGTTATTTGGAAGAATTCCCAAACTGAATACTTTTGAATCATTCTTCGTTTACAAAAGTAGGTAGGTTGCCTCTTAGGCTGTTTTCCAGCTATCTTTCGGGTAGATCGCAGAGAGTGCGTATTGGTGGCACAGTGAGTGAATCACAAAACATAAGATATGGTGTTCCACAGGGTACAATTTTGGGTCCATTATTATTCATATTATACATAAATGATATTTTTGAAACTAAGATTAATGGCAAAATCTTATCATATGCAGATGATACTGCAATAATTTTTAAAGATCGGACTTGGGAGGAGTTAATTAGTAATATCAAGCAAGATACCCAATAAGCAAAAAGACATTTTCAAATATTAAAAAAGAATACTTCTTGAATGCTTTTATAAACGAAGAATTCGACAAGAATTCTTTGTGAATACTTAAAAATATAACGAATGTCCGCGATAGTTATTAAATTAAAAGTTGTATAAGAATTCTTTTTTTAAAAAAAAATTTGGCAACAATTTTTTAAATTTTCAAAATGTTCAAAATTACGAAATTTTGTAAATTGGTTTTTAAAGTGGTTTAGAACCTTTTTAAACCCTTTTTAAAGTGGTTTAGACTTTCAAAATTGCAAAATTTTCAAAATTTAAGCCATTTTATACATTTTTTAAATGTTCAACATTTCAAATTTTCGAAATTTCCATGAATTAAAATGTATCTCTATTTGAACATTTGATTCTAGCTCAGATTACTGAGAACTTATCTACTATATAATTTTATATGCCGTAATTTATAATTAACATGCATGGATTTGTTATAAAAGAATTCTTTTTTATTACTTTTTATATGCTATAAGTATAATGTTATGCGGACATCCAAGAAGTCATAAAGTAATCTTTTTTTCAAATTGTTGCTTATTGGGTATGCCTCAAATACTAAATTGGTTTAATTCAAATTCGTTAACGGTGAACGTGAGCAAAACTCATTTCCTCCCTTTTGGGTGCTACTCCGATAGTATTCCCTCATCCTTGAGAGTTGTATTCTATTTAAATAATAAGCAAATTGAAATAGACAGAGCGGAAACTGTAAAATACTTAGGTTTAATGATCGATAGTCATCTGAAGTGGGACACCCATATAAATAGTATTGTTTATAAACTTAGACACTTTACTTTTGTTTTTCATAAGCTTAGAACATTCTTAAATAAAAGTCAATTATTGTGCATCTACTACGCTCTCTTTGTGTCCATTGTGGGATATGGTGTAATAGCATGGGGTGGGGCATATAAAAATGCCTTAACACCACTCCAAATCCTACAAAATAGAGTTGTTAAAAAAATGTTCAAACCAAGACTGTTTCCCACAAGTGAACTAAATTTTTCAAGTAATTTATTGGATGTAAGGAAACTATTTTATCTAAACTCTGTATTATTTTGTAAAAAAATTGAATACATGGAATTTCGTGCACCATTCATTAGGTACGCGGGGTAATACAAATAGATACATCGTACTTCCTTCAAAAAAAAAAGACAATTGGACAGAGGGTCTTCGATTATATAGGACATAAATGTATAAATCTATTACCACATGATATCCGAGACAAATTTTTCAAGAATAATAATATAAAAAAGGATATAAAAAATTGGCTTTATTCCAAACACGCTGAAGAGTTAAATAGAGTCTTAGTTCCTGCGGACAACAACAAATAATTTAGGCTTAAACTCCCTGAAATAACGGAGTATTATTAGAGTAGGACATTATATTGTTAAATTATTTTGTGTATTATCAAATCGTTAATTTTCTTTTTTATTATTATAGATTATATTGTTTTACTCTATCCGAAGTTGGGGAAGAGATAGATTATGTATTTATATTTTAATTTTTATTTTTTTGGTATTTTTAAGTGATTGTGATTGTTGTGTGAATTTAATCGACACACAACAGTTCCTAGTCTTTGGCAGTCTTGCGTTCGACTGCTCTTCAGGTTGCGGACAAGTGCATTCAAGTACTTTTGCAATTATTGTTATGTACCTGGGTCATACCCCAAAATATGTATGTAATGATAAAAAGGACCTGAATAAATATTATTATTATTAAAGTATACAAAATAAAGTAAAGTTCTTAATTCTATTTCTATCCTTTCAGTGCAAAATTTTACCATTTATTTCTTGGTAGTGTTGGAAATTTCTTTCAACTGTCGAACAATGAATTTGAACTATGAAATTTATTGTGCGTTCATCAGACGTCAATAATTAATATGTTTCATTATTTTTTATCACAGACCAGCATAAAAATGATTGTAAAGTACTTAACGATAAAGATTATATTAACCCATTAACGCCTGAAATGACAATTTTTATACTTCATTTTCAATCAAGTATTTCGTATCAAAATCAAAGTTGAAAACAATTGAGAGGTGCGTATCCTACTGTTTTCCAGGTCACTCTTCAAGATTCCGAGGTAAAAAATGAGTTTCAGCCATCAGAAATTCCAATATGGCGCCGAATATGGCAAAAATTTCCAAAAAATTGGGAATTTTTTAGTCTTATCAATTTTTTTCTAGCTATTAGAATATTGGAATTTTATTGAAACCTTGCATAATTATGCATAAAATTGTTGAATTTTAAGAAAAAATTTTACTTTTATACCCCACATCATTGTAACGACCTCAAAATGGCGTCAACAATGAAAATTTCTTTGAAAAATTTCTGAACGTTCTAACTCAAAAACTACGTGCTGTTATAAAAAACTGCTAAGAATGAAAAGTTCTTAAAATTCATCAAGCGATATAGTGGAATTTTTTCAAAATTTTTTGATGACATTTTGAGACATTTTTTTTCAACATTTTTTTCAAAATTGTAATTTATTTACAAAAAATTCTAAAAAAAATTTAGTGTATTCTCTGATGAATTCTAAGAGTTATTTTTTCTTTGCAATTTTTTTCGAAAAGTTGATAGTTTTCGAGGAAATGAATTTCAAATATTTTAGGATTTTTCCCCCCCCCCAAAAACTATCAACTTTTGGAAAAAATTGCAAAGAACAAAAAACTCGTAGAATTCATAAGTGAATACACCAAATTTTTTTCAGAATTTTTCATAAATAAATTATGATTTTGAAAAAAATTTTGAAACAAAATTTCTCAAAATGTCATCACAAAAATCTGAAAAGATTCCACTATATTTCTCGATTAATTCTAAGAACTTTTCATTCTTAGCAGTTTTTTATAACAGCACGTAGTTTTTGAGTTAGAACGTTCAGAAATTTTTCAAAGAAATTTTCATTGTTGACGCCATTTTGAAGTCGTTACAATGATGTGGGGTATAAAAGTTAAATTTTTTCTTAAAATTCAACTGTTTTATGCACCATTATGTACGGTTCCAATAGAATTCCAATATTCTAATAGCTCGAAAAAAATTGATAGAAATAAATAATTCTTAATTTTTTTGAATTTTTTTTTAAATTCGGCGCCATATTGGATTTCCTGATGGGTGAAACTCAAATTTGACCTCGGAACCTTGAAGAGCGACCTCGAAAACAGGATATGTACCTTTCAATTGTTTTCAACTTCGATTTTCATACGAAATTTGATTGAGAATGAAGTATAAAAAATGCCATTTCAGGCGTTAATGGGTTAATTATGTTACAGTAGAACCTCCGTTATCGAATACGGTCGGGACAACGCGGGGCATTTAAATTTCCGTTAACGAATATTTGAGGAGAAAAAATCGACCCCCCCCCCCCACCTATACCTATATCTTTAGGAGTTACAGGGCATTATACATACAACGTGGTGTCTAGAGTGGGGAGACTGAGGGGAAATTATTCGTTAACGGAGGCGTCGGAATATTCGATAACCGAAATATTCGATAACGGAGGTTCTAGTGTATGTTAAAAATAAAACACTCAATTATTTCAATTTTATTTATTACTCGTGTAAAAATTGTGCAAAAACGATTGTAATGCAATTGCAGGCACGAAACTTACATTTTAAAACTTAAAACTATACATACTATACTATGTACATATTCACAAAATATATTTACATCGCTATTTACACACTAGTCGGTGTCTACAGCGTTCTTCGTAAATGTTGTACTACGCTCAGGTTATAAAATAATTTATTCTTCAAAAGTGCCCAATTTTCACTCTGGGCATTTTTAAGTTCATCAAGATATTCCCTAAGATCTTTCGTTTGTGCTATTGCGTTGCCATGAACTTTAAGAAATAGAGAAAGATAAGCTTGAGCAAGTTCAAAGTCTTTTTTACTTTCCATCATAAACTTAATCATCTTCAAAAATTGCAACATCAGTGGTGTGCTCAAATTTAAATCAAGCGCCAGGGACTGGATTTGAAAATCTATTGCGCTTGGGCCCATTGTTTTCATGTTTATGATAATTTTATCAAAATTGTCGGTTTCTATTGATTCGTAGATCATTTGTCCAATAATTGAGAGACTCTGGAAATTGGGATGGGTGAGAATCTTCTGGTTTTTATCTTCTTTCTGTACGTCGCTAAAGTCAAATCGAGTTTGTAAATCAGGTATCGTCGGAAGGAAGAACGGAGCAGCTTCGGGTTGTTTAGGAGCATCTTTAGGTTTGTTTCGCTTCTTTACTAAATCGATATTTAGTAAGTTCATCCATCTGGAACTTGCTACGGATGACATTGTAATCAATTCTGAATTGAGTTGCTCTGGTGACTCGTAATTATCTTCGTCTTCTGATTCTACATCCATTTCTTCCACTTTTGGTCCTTCCTTTATCTTCATTACTGTTCCAGGAAGCGAAATTTGTAGGATTGGTTCATTGTCACGTACCGCTTTCAAAGACACATGAGAAAATAGTGTTCGGTTGGACCACAAGTACAAACCCAAATTACAAACGTGGGCTGTTACTAAATACTCGCCAGTTGGCGAAAAGTGCAAACTAATACAAGCTTCAGTAACCTGGAAGGAATTTTCATTATTATTTATAATAAAGTAAAATAAATATAAAATATTATTTTTTTAATTTGAAAAACATTTACCTGAAACACGTCAATTAGTTGGGCTGACGGAATGTCCCAAGTTCGTATTGTCCTATCCAAGGATGTCGTCACAAGCCATCGGGAGTCTGGACTAAATGTTGCATCCATCAAACGTCCAGTGTGACCCTGAAAACGTCTTACGATATTTTTTGTATCAATATCGATAAGAATGAAAGTAAAGTCTTGCAGGGCAAGAGCGATTAAAGAGCTCTCTCTGTGGGTTCGCAGCCATTCTACAGAATCTTCCAGTTTAAGTACCGACTTGGGTTGTTTACCTGTAAAAAAATGTTCAAACTTCTATTTAGACTCTATAATGGATAAATAACTAGTCTAGGTCAAACAATGTTTTTTTTTTTATGTAGTTTTGGCTGCTGAACACAAATTCCTTAGTAACTTTCACGTAGGAAAACTTTTCGAGATAAAAATTCCCAAAATTTAAAAAAAGTCGACTTTTGCCGTTTTTGACACACTATCCACGGTGTGCCTGAATATGCCCCAACCCAAAAGTTCTTGCACATCAAATTTTCTTTCTGGGTTTGAATCTGGACTATTTTTTGATTATATTGTGAAAATTTCAAAATCATTGAACAATAACAATACGTTTATTTTATTAGCAGAATATGTAAAAAGACATTGAGGATATACAGGGTGTACGAAAAGTCCCGGGACGGTTGAATAACTTTCGAAAGAATAAAAATTTCAAAAATCGCCGAAATACGTGATTCGATTTTTCAAACAAGCAATCTTTTGAGAGGGGGTTTCGGCCCCCCAACCTCAAGGGGGGCGGGGGGCACGAGAGGGGCCAAAAATCTTAAATGGCAACATGGTTTGAGTGGGGGCTCATTTGAAAGGTATTTTCGAGACGAATTCAGATCACTGGTCATAGAGGGCGCTGCGATCATTTTTCGGAGAGATACAAATAAAAAAGCTTTTCAATGTAACGTTCAGAAACGGGTTGACACCCGTTTAAGAATATTGTTTTACACGATTTTAAGTTTTTTAAGTTTTTTAAGAATATTGAATTACACGATTCGGCGACTTCGAAATTTTCATTTTTTCAAACGTTAGTACGTCTAAGATCTGAAAAAGTCAAAAATCTCTGCGAAAAATGATCGCAGCGCCCTCTATGACCAGTGATCTGATTTCATCTCGAAAATACCTTTCAAATGAGCCCCCACTCAAACCATGTTGCCATTTAAGATTTTTGGTCCCCCTCGTGCCCCCCGCCCCCCTTGAGGTTGGGGGGCCGAAACCCCCCCTCAAAAGATAGCTTGTTTGAAAAATCGAATCACGTGTTTCGGCGATTTTTGAAATTTTTATTCTTTCGAAAGTTATTCAACCGTCCCGGGACTTTTCGTACACCCTGTATAAAGGCTTTATTTATTATTATTCGGTTTTCTCATGAGGTCCACTAAATGTTTTAAAGACCCATATTCTACCATATTGGTCTACAAACCCTTGAGGAAAAATATTGCTGAAAAAATAATAAAATTTGCTGAAACGATCAATTAAGCTCAATTTTGCTGAAATTCAATCTGAATTAATATTGAAATTGGGACTCCATTTCAGCATGTAAGTTTAGATATTTTCAGACAAATTCAGAAAAAATTTCAGTAAAATGTTATTGAAAATTGCTGAAAGTACATTGACGTGTTAAAAACATACTGAAAAGTTAATGAAAGAACCTACATTTTACTGAAATAGATAGAAGCCACAATACAAATTTAGAGCCTATTGTTTTGTAACTTTCAGGTATTTTAAGAAAATTTTAACAAAATGTTTTTCGCACAAATACTGAAAGTTACTGAATTTTTCTAAATTTCTCTAAAAATATTCTGTAACAATTAGTAATTTGTTATTACATTTTTTCAGATAATTTCATGTGTTTTTAGCATTATTTAAAAACTTTGTCTAATGTTGTTAGGAAATGATTAATAACTACAAATTTATCCCTCATATGTTTCCAAAAAACTGTTAATAATACAGATTTCATGTTCGAAATTGGAACTTGTATAAAATAATACTCGGGTATTTATACTGAGTAAAATAATACACCAATACATATGTACCTCGCTGAAATGAACTCGATATTTATCGAAATTTTACTAAATAAGAATGTGAACTATTTCTCTAAAAAATATTGAGATTGTATTAAATTTTCTGAATGCCATTAAATTAATATGAAAATTGGTGTTAGAGAAGAGTGAAATTACTACGTTCAATGGTGGTTCGATAGGTATCCTCCAGGAGTGGTAATTTTACCGTCAGGAGGAAAAATGCACCAGTTTGTAAAAATACATAATATCACTGTGAAAATCCAATAATAATGGTAATTTTGATGTTAAAATTGTAGTAATACTCCTGAGGTAGGAAAATTACACCGACAAAGTGTAAAAAGGTCCACCTTCCTTCGTATGTCAGACGATGTCGTCAAGATCGAAAAGTTTGCAGCTTAAGTGTTGCAATTTTAGAAAATGCTGATCTCAGACCTACATAGTGGACTTTACACATCGACTGTGATACTAGTATTTTTCAATAAAAGTGTGTGTGTGTGTAAAGTACTTTTTATGTACGCATGCTTGCTGAAATATTGTTTAAGCACGACTTTTCATCCATAAAGCATAATCGAGTGTGTCAAGTTTACTTTACGCACTGAAAAAGCGTGCATAAATGTGTTTCTTATAAATTTCCGGGACGTACAAGTGGGTGGATCTACATAATATTATATATTAATAGAGTACGTACTGGGTTAGTGTATACATTTTTAGTCATTACCAAAACTTTTGCAATTAACTTAATATGTTTAACTCTAATCACAAATGTAATAAAAACAAATTATTTCCAAAAAATGTCCAATTGAGGCACGCGATTCTATAATCGGTCTCGTGCTCTAACTGCCGGAAAAGTATTGTCCGGTGAAGAAAAAAAATGAATGTGTCATAATAAAAAATAAAAAATATGACTTTATAGAGCTTGCCAAACTGAACATTTTTTGTATATAAAATTTTTCCCTACGATTTGTATTTTTAAAGATAAAAAATAAAAAGTCTTAAATTTCATACTTTCAAAATCAATACAATTTTCAACATAAATCGACTTATCTTGGTCAAATATCAACCAAATGAGTTGAAATTTGCACAGTAAACGCGTGATTTATGTATGAAGACTACGAGCTATTGTCCTTAATTAAAAATAACAATTTGTTATTGTTATTCAATAACAAACTTAAGGTCGAGAGAAATCTTAGTTTGCATCTTTGACGGGGAAAAGTGTGTTACAAAGTTTACGTTTATGAAAACTTCCAGTGACAAACTTGTTCGTGTAGGATTGAAGAAGTTTTCTGGAAAATTTCAACTTAATCGGTCTATAATTTTTTAATCTATGATGATTAACAGAGAAGTGCTCGGCACCCGTGTTATTCTGTCAGCGCGTGAAAAGTCGGTATGTCGTGATGGAAATTTAATATATTATTAAGTGTGCCCATCTGGTATTCCACACGTGGCTTTATGTATTTGAATCTCAATCAATGAAAGTTTTCAAATGATATATAAGGGCTTTACACGGAAAGAAATTTGAAGTAAATGCCACTGCTCAGGGAAATAACAGCTACATATAACAGTACGATTTCTGACGAATTTCCAATGGCGATTAAAATTCAAAATCGTTAAAAAGAAAATTTTTATGAACAGATACAATTTTATTACACCTTTTTGAATAGTTATTCATAATTTTCCGACTATTTAGTTATTAATAATTAATTTTAATGATCTATAAACGTTGTAGAAACGGAAAAACTTGGTACTTTTTTCATTCTAAAACTTCCGCATCGAAAACAGTGCAAGATACACTAAAAATGCACTGAAACTTTTTTTGGCCCTGGGCTAAAGTTAATAGCTTAGCCACCAGCAGTGATGGAACATGCCTCATATGTTACAAAAATTCTAAAATATTCCTAATTACCTTGACAAAATTCCAGCTTTATTCATGGATAGTCTATTAACTTTAGACTAGGGCCCTCGCTGACTTTTTTTTTTTAGGAAATTTTGTGCCCTATAAAAAAGATTTAGTGCATTTTTAGTGTATCTTGCACTGTTTTCGGTACGGAAGCTTTAGAATGAAAAAAGTACCAAGTTTTTCCGTTTCAACGTTTATAGATCATTACAAATAATTATTAATAACTATATCGTCTAGAAATTATGAATAAATATTCTCACAGGTGCACTCAAACTGGATCTGTTTATAAAAATTTTCTTTTTAACGAATTCGAATTGTAATTGTCATTTCAAATTCGTCAAAATCTGTGCGGTAACTACTACTTCCCAAAATGCTGTCGCATTAACTTCAAATTTCTTTGCGTGTACTCTTATCTTGATCTATTCAATTGGTCAGTTAGTCCTTAAATTTTTAATTGTTGGCGGACTTCCGGGAGATGTAGTTCGCGGAAGATGTTTTTTTCGTGAATAAATCAAATCTGTGTAATTAGTAAAAAATAATAAGGAAAATTAGTAAGCAAGTAAATTAGTGTATATAATAAGACAAAGGGAATGCAAAGTTTCAATCATATACTATTACAAACATTCATTATTACATTAATTAACTTATTCTTTACATCACATTCATTGGAAATCATTCATTAAAATTTGCAGAAACGTTTTAACAATGTACGAATCTAAGTATTATAAATATTTCAGCATTACAAATAGTTTTAAAAAATATATATAAATTCAAAATTGGAAATATCTGACTGTATTATTATGAATTATTATTAATTATCTGTATTGTGTTCGTTTTGAAGAATTGGACGATTTCTTGTTTTCTTGAATTAATTTTGGCGTCATAGTAGCTTTTCTTTGCTTTTTTACAAAAAGAAATCTTCCGCGAAGAAGATCTCCCGGAATTCCACCAACAATGTAAATAAAAATTTAAGGACTAACTTATCAATCGAATAGATCAAGATTAAAAAATTATAGACCGATTAAGTTGGAATTTTCCAGAAAACTTCTTCAATTCTTTACTAACTTTAGCCCAGGGCCCTCGCTGACTTTTTTGTAGGAAATTTTGTGCTCTACAAAAAAGTTTCAGTGCATTTTTAGTGTATCTTTAGTGTAACACACTTTTTCCCGTCAAAGATGCAAACTAAGATTTCTCGCGACTTAAAGTTTGTTATTGAATAACAATAACAAATTGTTATTTTTAATTAAGGACAATAGCTCGTAGCCTTCATACATAAATCATGAGTTTACTGTGCAAATTTCAACTCATTTGGTTGATATTTGACCAAGATACGACGATTTATGTTGAAACTTGTATTGATTTCGAAACTGTGAAATTTAAGACTTTATTTATTTATTATTATATTAACGGACATAAATGTTTTTGTTACAAAAAAAAGAAAATAATAATAATGGTCACTTGGTACAATCATATATTCATTCATAATATTCACACTTATAAATCTTACATCAAAGTATAAAAAGTGATAAAGATCGAGCAGATCTTATTTCCTCAGGCAGATTATTCCACAGACGAGTGATTCTATTTATTGTAGAGAAATAAAATCTGCTCGATTTACATTGAACCTCAGAAAGTGGACGATGTATCCGATGTGCATAACGTACTGTCCGAAGAGAGAATAAATTAGCAATTTCTTGAGCGTTATAAGAGTCAGACATAACCTTATAAACTAAAAGGGAATCTCTAAATTCATGAATTGATTGTATCGTGCGTAAATCAAACATTTTAGAAATAGGTCCATATTCGTGTAAGAACCGATTCATAGGAGTATCAGTTTTATGCGATAGAAATCTTAAAAACTTCCTCTGAATCGCTTCCAATCTACCAATGTTGTATTTCAAATAAGGGCGCCAAATTTCTGATGCATATATACAATGGGGAAGAACTATACTTTTGAAAATGTGAATTATAGCCTGACAGTCAGTGAAAAGCTTCGTCGATCTAAAAAGAAAACCTAAACTTTTGTTGGCTACTTTTATAACATATTCTAAATGATTCGAAAAAGTTAAAGAACTATCGAAAGTCCCTAATCGTCACGGAATGAACTAAATCGATCCCATCAATCTGAGACTGAAATTGCACTGGATTATTAGATTTAGTAAAGTGCATAAATGTTGACTTTGAGGCATTTAATTGTAAACCATTAATATGACACCACGAGGAAATACCACACAAGTCACGCTGCATGGATGAAGCTGACAAGGGAGACTAATAGGAGACAATGAGAACTAGAAATAAAATCTACAATATCGTTTATAAAAATTAAAAATAGCAAATTTAAGACTTTTTATATATTATCTTTCAAAATACAAATCGTAGGGAAAAATGTTATATACAAAAAATGTTCAGTTTGGCGAGCTCTATAAAGTCATATTTTTTATTGTTTATTATGACACTTTAATTCTTTTCTACACCGGACAATACTTTTCCGCCAGTTTGAGCGTGGGACCGATTATAGAATCGCGTGCCTCAATTGATTAAAACAAGAATACATGAAAGTTACTAAGGATCTTTTTTGTTCAAAATACATAAAAAAAAAACATTGTATCATATAAAAGGCTACGGCAATATAGGTAGCTAGATTAAACTACTTTTTATTTCAAAAATAAAAACTTACCTTTTTTGGGATTAAAGTGCCAAAATTTTACTTTGGCATCTCTGCCAGCTGTCACAATGGTTAGGTTCAAACTATCCACCGCAACTCCTTTAACTGGACCTTTATGTGTTCGTTTTTCATTTCCATACGAAGCTCTATGTATTCCAGATTGTATATTGAATCTTTCTACATGTCCCGTATTGTAACCAATTACTACAAAATTTCCACACTGTGTCAAACACAAACAAGTCGCTGTGACATTATTTTCTTGCTTAAGGCTTTCAGGTATCAATTTGTGTTCGCCCATTTTTAATTTATCGTACGACCAAGTTGTCACAATGCCTAATCCTTCGTGGGATGCTACGATATTATCCCAATCCTTTTCTCTAGTTATTTCAGAAGCGATTTCAGTCATCGGAGGCATGATTAAATGATCTTCTACTAATCTACCTTTCCTTTTTGATGCTTTTCTATTAAACGATGCTCTGCCAAGACTCTTATTGAATGTTTCAGTAATCGTTGAGAAAATTCTTAACGAAGAATCACCTCCAGCTGTTAAAATGTTGTTTCCGTCATTTCCGTAGAATCTTATATACTTTGGAGGTTCTGCGTGTCCTTCCCTGATTCTTAATAACCTTCCGCTTCCATCCGCTTGGTCAAATATCCATAGCTTCAACGAATTATCCGGTGACGATGTTACAAGTAGCGGTTCGTTCGGTAAACACTGCATTCCAGTTACCGCACCGAAATGGGCACTAAGAATTTGACTTTCCACTTTTCTTTCTTCGAGATTCCAAATAACTACGTGTCCCTGTAAACTTCCCGTTACCATAATTGGATGATCGTCTGTCCGAAAGCTTATAGAAGTTACAAGACCCCAATCTTGTACAAGTTCAAATACTGTTCGGTCGTAACGGAGATTGTGTAAAATAATTCTTCCGTCTGTCAAACCGACCGCCACCACGTCAATGGCTGGAGCTTGTTCGATGACACTAATCCCACAATTCCATCCTTGAAACGTGTAAATTAGTTTTGACGTTCGAACATTCCACAGTTGCATTTGACCCTGTTCGCTTCCTAAAAGTATTTTATTTAGGTACGTAACAGGATGCATCATCACGACTATTTTAAAGATGTCATTATTGAAGTCCAATTCGAGTGTGATTTCTTCTGCTTTGATATCCCAGATTTTTAAGTGACTCTGTTCATCAATGGATAGTAAATGTGCACCAAACGGCAACAGAAGATGTACCGGAGCCTCATGGCCTTTGTACGTATGTTTCAATTCGCAACCTCTACGCCAGGCAAAGATGTCATTTTCACAGGCGGTGTAGACGTGATAAGTATCACTAGCTAAGCAAGTAATGTCTCCAGAATGCACTCCAGAGACGCTGAGAAGTGTAAAATGCGAACATCCGTAGGTATGGAAACTTCTTCCAACGCAGGTTACTATTAAATTCTCTTTTCTTCTTTGAATATATCTCGTTACAAGAGGTACGTGATTACTTACGTAGCCTAAAGCACGATTTCTTTGAAATATCTTACTGTGCGACATGTTTCACTTTTTAATTCAACTTAATTTGTAATCACTGTTTTTCTAGGTTAGAAAATCGAACCACGTGCACGCCAAAATTAGTCAACTTGCTGGCATCTGCCGGTCGGCAAGCCGCTTCGTTTCGCGACCAATTCTGATTGGTCCACAGCACGTGCGTGCTCGCGGTTGCGCATAGATTCTGCGCAGAAGCATACGCATGCGTAATGTACTTTGTATGTTGTAAATAATTCTTGACAATAATGAAGTGTGACATTAATAAGTAAATATTTATTGTAATATGGCCGTTACACTTCTAAAATGTATGCCCTATAACGGACAGTTTCAAGCCCAACGTTTGTATGTACTTTTTTTCAAGTCTTCATCAGTCTTCATCAGGGGCGTTGTGTTGAGCGCTGCATAAACACAGACGACACAGACTGTAACGGCCATATTGCAATAAATGTTTACTGACTTGTATGTTCGTTTTTGTTGATTTTCAGTCTAGTAATAAATCCACACATGAACAAAAACCTTTTTCTAAAACAATTATGAAATATTTCAATTATTAATAGTGTACAGCGAATTTAATTATTTCTCGGAAACCCTGCTGTTATATTTACTTTTACATGAAGTACATGTGTATAAACAAAGCAACGGCAAAGTTTTCGCGGCAAAATGAAATTGGCCGGATGTAGAGTCTCGATGTATTGGCGCGGTTGGTTGCGAGCCCTCCCCTCCAGTCCCACTGCATTGTCGGAAATAGGGGAAGCGTTGCGTATCCTTCCCAACCTTAAGATCATATGGAGTTCATTTTGTGACGAAATAAACCACAGTTAAGTGTTTTCGAGTATTAATTAATGTCGATTGTGATTGTGGCAATAGATTTTTGAAAGATAACAGTGAAATCTCATTCGACATTCAACTGAAAGGTAAATATATGTACTGCAATTTGTATAAAATATATAAATATGAAAACGAAAATATAATACATTCAGACGGATATAAGTGCATTAAAAGTTATAATGGCGACAGATCTCATCGTGTGTAAGGTTTTCAGCCTGCATTATATTTGTTTCTACACTTTCCAATAGAATTGTTCTAAGATCGAGGTTAAGATTGAGGTTATGTACATACTTCTAGAAGCATTAGGAATCGTTCACTAGCTTTGATCTCCAGAAAGATTTCAGAATTCTGCATTAAAGAAAGTGCATGTCTCATAATGCTTCTAGAAGTATTTATGTACATAACCTCAGTCTTCACCCTTTAGCGTCCAGAATGCAAGTTTTTCATGTGCAACTTCCACCGCATAGTACAAACTGAAAATAATAGACAGATTGTTCGGAATGTACCTAATTTACTATTTTCGAGGGTGCAAAAATATGAGAAAAACACATTTTTTGAGGTCTTTTTTTTAAATTTCATTTTTCATGTCGATATCGCCATTTCATTGACCGGAAAAGTGCATAAAAGGTGCATAAACTGTTTGAACTTAAAGGATATGCTGGTAGGCATTTTTTATTTCATCTTGAAATATCCAAAATGGCGGCTTATTCCAAGAAATTTTTTAAAAATTTTGGCAGTATGGAAATGTAGCATTTTAAACAAATTTTCAGCTGAACCGTCTATCTTATAAGATGTTTTTGGGTATGCTGATCACGAATCTTAAGTAAAAATTCCAAAATTCTAAATGGCGGCCCCAAGATGGCCGACCAAAATGCGAAAAATTACCCAAACTTTAGAAACTGGGTTTTCGGGGGTTTTCGGGGTCGCTGATTACAAATCTGGAATCATTTAATTGTTTCTTTGAGGTTATGTACTTTTATGTATCGCGTATAATGTGGTATGCACTCGCATTCATAACTGAAAGAGTGGGAAAGAAACAGACTTATTTCGTATTAAATCGTACACAGATTTTTCGTATACTTTTTCGTTTGTTGGGATGTCATTTCTGATTTAGAATGGTGGATAAAAGTTATATACATATATACATACACATATAATTTAATAATTTTTGCATTATATATTTTTTTATAATTGTACCGATTGTTGAGTTAGAAATTTATTACAATTTTCTCAATTTTAGTTCAGTGTATGGATCTATCCCCTTATCCATTTTAATCTACGTTTATTGTGAAAACCACGAAAAACAACCACAATTCACTGATTGTCGCAATTATCTACTAAACTGCTCAAAATTTTGTAAAATGCATTGAATAATAGTTCTAGTTCTAATAAAAATGTTTAGAGGTGACATTACGATTATTTCAGATATGGATATTATATTTTATCCATATTATAATACGGATAATAAGATTTTAATCTCATTAAATTCTGATTTTCATGTTCGACCGTTGTCAGCGACCTCTAGAACACGATTTAAAAATCTGCAAAAATTTGAGTGTCTCTTTTTTCAACATATATTTTCGGATTCGGAGCGCCAACAAAAAATAGTATTTTTCGATACAAGGCCGTAAAATCTTACGGCCGCGTTTCGAACATTATTTTTCGGTGCTGAAAGCTGTAAAAATTCGATTTCATGGATTGCAATTAGTCCGTATGGATTAGGTTTTTGACAGAACAGATTCCTGTTTTACGCGATCCGTGAAATTTCATTTTACGGATTAAAAGTAGGCCGAAAAATCGGATTTTACTGCTATAGTACCAAACAAATATTTTGGACCACCCTAATGTGTATCTTTTTATTTGATCTTAAGATCTACAACTTTTATTGAATGTACTTTTCGAAATATTAAATAATTTACAAGATAAATTCGAAAACTATGAATATTAAATTCGCGCCAATTTTCACTAGCAGTTTCGTAATCAGCGCATCAAAATATGAACCTCCGGTGATCAAAAGGGCATACGCGAGGGTTCGGCCGGAAAATTTTTTTAAATATTTCAAAATTGATTGCTTAATCCATAATGAAATTTCGGAATAAAACAAAATGGAGGTTATAGGGTAGACATTTCTAAAATTAAATAAATAAAAACAAAGTTAATATGTTTATAAATAAAAAAGATATTCATTTTTTCCAAGAAAATGTAAATTCTCGGTTTCGAAAACTTTAAGCGCTTCGTTTGACGAGTGAATTTCGAGCTAGAGAAAACTTCAAGTGAGACAACTGTTCGTTAAGATATGAAGAAGTTTTTTGGAAAGTTTCATAAAAATTGGACTATTCGACAAAAAATTTGTTGATGTAAGTTTACTACTTATGTATGCAAAGTTTTATTTCCGCTAAAAGTGATCGAATCGCTATTTTTAATCCTTACCTGCCACACTAGAAAGTTTCGTACCTGATCCTGATCCAAAAAGAAAATTATATCGCGAAGGGGTTATTGACTAAAAAAAAAATTCAGATAACTTCATGGTCTCAATTAAACCGTTTCTGCCAATTGCAGCATTTGTTTTCAGCAACACTCAACCGTCATGCATAATCTGCCTTGATAGGCCGGTGCAGCTTAAGAACTTAATCTCGAAACGTTAACTTTAACGTCGTTCTATCCTTCTACTCTCTTAAGCAGTTAGAAAGGGATAGAGCGACGCTAAAGTTAAAGTTTTTAGATTAAGCTGCTCCGGCCCCCTGCAGTTTTGTTGCATTGATGATTAAAGTGTTATTTTAATCTTGCTTTTTAAGGTAAACAATTGTTGCATTCATTTATTTTGTACCTTCGTTATTTGTTACAGTTTTACTGTGTCTGTATTTTCGTTGTCAACATGCACGTATCCAATACTGATCCACACGATCCGCTTCAAGTCGGTGAATCTAATGTGAATGGTAAGTTACATTTCTTAATACACCATTCGTTTTTTTGGTACCTTCGTCATTTGAGGTATGATGTTAAGTGTTGCGGATAGAACCGATGTTTTACCGACTGCGTTACCTTGCGTGGGCCGTTTCCCCAAAAAGTGGTTTTCACTACGCCATTGAACACCCGAATGAGGTACCTTTTCAAAAGAAGGTGACGTGCTAGGCAATCGAACAACTTCTTAGAATATTATTTATGAATTATATTTGTAATAATCAAGACAACAATTTCATGGTAATAATAAATTAAAGGCACAAATTATCTGATGCAGTCGTATAACCTAAGTACACAAACTATAATTAGCTTAATAGAAAAATTTGAGCCGTAAAAGGTTAAATAAATATAGTTACCAAATAATGTAATATTGATAATGTGACATTATGCAGAACAAATTGTTTATATTAATGTTCATTGTTTCTTGTCTTCTGTAGTGACGAAGAAACGGCATATTTTGACACTGGAACAGAAAATGACAGTGTTGGAACACCTCGACAAGGGTCTCACACACCAGGACATTGCCACGATGTTTCATGTTTCACGGCAAATGATCGGATATATTAATAACAACAGAGCGAAGTTTAAACATCAGTACGATGTGGTCCGTGTAAAGCACCCGAAAGTATTATCGAAGCGTTATTCCAGCGCCGAAGATTCCGTTTTAGAAAATATATTGTTTGGTTGGTATTTGCAAAATCGGGAGGCTTGCATTCCTATAGGAGGCAATTTATTGAAGGAAAAAGCCTTAATAATCAATACAAATTTGAATGGGAATCCCAATTTCGTGGCAAGTGCAGGGTGGCTCTCTCGTTTTAAACAAAGACACGATATTCGACAACTTTCGGCAGAAAAATGGTCTGCCGATACCGAAGCAAGTGAGGAATTTTCAAGAGAGTTCCGTGCGTTCATCGAATCGGAAGGCTTTGATAAAAGTCACATTTATAACGCGGATGAAACTGGACTCCATTGGAAAGAATTGCCGCGAAATACACTAGCTTCGACAAACGAGACAAATGTAGATGGATTTGAAATGACGCAAAATCGAGTGACGTTGATGACTTGTTCAAATGCATCCGGAACTCACAAAATTCCTGTGATGGTTATCGGTCAATACAAAGAGCCTTGGTGTTTACAAGGGGTGAATACGTTGCCCCTTGTGTACACTCACCAACAGAATAGCTTGATGGATCTCACAGTGTTGCGTCATTGGTACACTACAGTTTTCTTGCCTGCCATTAAGGAAAAAATGTGTAACAAGAACGAAAAATGTCTACTACTTTTGGATAGTGCTCCATGTCATCCAAATGTAGAAGCACTAAATGCAATAGATCCTTGTTGCGTCGTTAAATATTTACCTCCGAATACGATGTCTCTAATCCAACCCATGTACCATGGAGTCATCAACACGTTGAAAAGGCACTATAGGAGGATATTTTTACGAGAGCTTCTTTTAGAGGCAGAAGGACCAGACAAATACGATAGGTTTCTCAAAAAGTGGGACCTTCTTTATTGTATTAGAACTGTTGCTTCAGCGTGGGATGCCGTACAACAAGAAACATTAGTTAATGCATGGTCTAATCTTCTAGACAATGGACCACGTGATATATTCCAATATGAAATTGATGATGAAGAAATTTGTCATTTGGCGAGTAGTGCCATGCAAATGCCCTTATCGTTAGAAGAGGTAGTAACATGGGTAGATAGTGACAAGAACGATTGGGGTTGGAAAATACAAAGCCTGGAAGAAATTGCCAATAGAGTCACAGGAACCATTTCTGAAGTTGTGATTAATGAAGAAATTAAAGAAGACGTTAAAGAAGAGAAAGAAGTCGAAGCCGAAAATGTCCCACGGGAATTAGGAACAGATACCACGAACGAAGTTTCTGAGATGGAAGCATACAGGGGTATCGATAATATGTACAAATGGCTACAAAAGCGTAGCGACGTTACTGCAGAAGAACTTCTGTCCGCAGCAAGACTGAGAAAAAAAATTGTAGATGTCATCGCAGCTAACAAAATATCGTCGTCTTCGTAAATATGTACACATGTTAATAACAATTTTTATTCATTTTACTTGTTTTATTTAATGATAAGATTTTAATAAATATGTATAGAAATAAATATAGTTAGTTTAACATTTATTCATAATCCCATATGATCAATCATTCTGAATCCTTTTGTAAGAAAAATATCGTTTCCCATTTGAAATTTCAATCTTGCCCTTAAATGACTATTTGTTTGCAAATATATTACACATATTGCACTTTTAGAAAAAGGCCAGTTTCTGGCAATTTTTTCTAGACCTATTATAAAACGTCAAAATATACTCAAACTTGACAACCTTATTATAAATTGTGATCATTATGACAGCGTTCCAGTCACACTACTATTAATTCGAATGTTAGTATTTAGTCGAATGTTAGGTAGTGGCAGCTGCTATGAGAAACAGGGGGAGGGGGGTTGGAGCGGATATTTGACCATTCTTCCCTGTTTATAAAAAAGTTGTAACAAGATCATATGCTACAACTCTTGTATAAACTAGAATTTGTCGCACTCACATGTAAACCTGGGCGCACCTCAAGAACCAGACAAATCACAAAACAGACACTTCAAAAACCCGACTTTCAAAAATCAAACATTTCAAAAACAGACATTTCAAAATGCAAACGTATTTTGAAAGTCTGTTTTTTGAAATATCTAGTTTATGAATCTCTGTTTTTGGAAATATCTGGTTTATGAATCTTTGTTTTTGGAAATGTCTGTTTTTTTAAATGTCTGGTTTTCGAAAGTCGGATTTTTTAATTGACTGTTTTGTGATTTGTCGGGTGTTTTAATGTCTGTTTTTTTAAATGACTTGTTTTTTAAAGTCGGGTTTTTGAGGTGCATCCGTAAACCTACCCAACTGCCCCTCTCCGATCTTAACGAAACTTTGCAGACTTTTTTTGCATCGAAAAATAGTAATAATAATAATAATCGTCTTTATTGGCAATACAATATACGAATATAATATGGTACATAAAAAAGGCAATATAGTAATGCCAAAAGGCGAGCCACAGCCCCAGAGTGCAGCTTTACAGACATATTGAAAATGCAATTTTAAATTTTGTAATGTTAATTTGAGATTCGTAAGCAGCGCTCCCAAAAAACCCCGAGTAACAAGTTTTATCAAAATTTAGTTATTTTTTAAAAATTCGTCCGCTATATTGGATACGCTATTCTGAATTTTCAAATTTTTATTTCAGATTCGTAATGAGCGACCCCAAAAACCGCCGAGTAACAAATTTGAAGCGAATCGGCTAGTTTCTCTAAAAATAGAAAACCTCTGAGTAACAAGGTTTGATGTAATCCATTCACTAGAATCTTCTGGGGCTCGAAATTTTTTCATTGTATTGTTACTGCTTAAGTGGGGTGGTTTTCACCCTTAGAATGCTTTATGGGCACCTGCAAAAAAAAGTATCGATTATTTTTCGATGCAAAAGAAGTATGCAAAGTTTCATTAACATTGGAGAGGGGTAGTTGGTTAGGTTTACTTATTAGTAACAGTAACTTGGCCGTATGAGACTGGAATCTAGATTGTATTAGTTGCTATGTCTGGATGTTAAACACAAGATATCAATTTTTGATAGTAAAAACGTTATATCATCAGATTAATTTATAACTAGATTTTATACTTATTTGTAATACGGTAAAGTTGTAAGGTGTTATCATGTGTGTTTCTTCTTTACTAAAATTTTACTATTTTTTATATTGACTTTAGATTCATAATCTATTGGATAAAAAGAATCGAATAATATTATTTATCGGCTAAGTACCGTGTTTTATGTATAATTCGACAAAATCGATTGTTTAAACAATAATGCAATAAACAAATCGTTCAAACAATTTAATTTTGCAAAATTAAGGTTTGATTCGAGATCAGCGATCGTGAAAACCCCCGAATAAACGTTTTTAACCCATTTCGATGGATTTTGTAAAAATTTGTTTAAATAAATTGTTTAAACAATGTAATTTTTCAACATTAACGTTGGATTCCTGATGAGCGACTCTGAAAGCCCCCAAGAAAATGTTTATATCTCATTTCGATGGATTTTTTTTAATTCGAGGACTAAGCAGAATCCCGATGATTTTGCAACTTAATTAGCGCTGCTGTGGACAGCGTCATCTGCAAATCGGCTTACACATACATGCATCTCATAGTTTTTGGCCCATGGACGTAAAAAATTTACTTCCAGGATCAGACGTGCGCTTTTAAAGTGTTAACGTTAATCAGAAATTAAAAAATAATAAAAAATTTACTTCCCCGGGGTCAGACGTGCGCTTTTAAAGTGTTAACGTTGATTGAAAAATATTTTTTACCGAAATTTAGTGTTTCCTTGCAATAAATTGTTTATAACAATTTAGGCTTTCATTAAATCAAAAAAATAAGACCATCATCGGAAAGAGGATGAAATTCTACATAAAAAAACTTTTCCCCGATTTTTTTAGACAAATTTAAGAGACTGTACTATGCTGCCGAAAAAATTATCCGAAAAACGTCCGTTTAGCCCTTAATGGGTTAACAAACTTTGTAACAAAAAACTTTGAACGGTATAACATCTCCTTAGAACATCTCTCAATAGAGTAAAAATATCGGTAATTGATTAAACGAATTCAAAATTTGCGTACATTTTACGACAAATGTTACAATTTTAAGAGAAAAGGGGAAGTACTTACCTTTTTATTTCCACCATTTCAGATAATTTAAATCTATGGAAAAGGTTTCAATATTAGTAAAGGGGATTTTAATGAAAAACAAGATGATGTATATGTCTTTCGATCAGGGGCTGTGATGAGTGGTCATCCAAATATTTTCAGCCTTCGAATAAAGATACAGTTTTCAACAGGTAATGAAAACATTTATTCATATTCAAATAACTTACAAATGTATTTTTACAATAGATTTTACAGCGCCATCATTTTTACCATAGTTTTTATATGTAGAGTACAGACAAAATATATAGCTGTATAGACGGATAAACTTAAATCACCAATATATGGGTGATTCTCCAAAAACAGGGCATTTTCAAGAATGAAAATTTTTTTCAAGTTACTGTAAATTCGTTTTTTTTAATGGATTCTTGCTTATTAGCACCAAGTTAAGTTATTGTTAAAGTAGTCACGCTACAAAATTATTTTAAAGGAAAGGGGAAGACTTTTACTATGACGCATTTTCATACGGCTGTATAAACCAACAATTGATTATTAAAAACTTGAAAAAAATAACTTTAAAGAGTCTAAAACATAATATACATATCTGATTTAGTGCATTTTTGTGAATAAATGAAAATTATTTATTAAGTAATAATTAAAAAATTAAGAAAAACACATGAATTTTTGAACAAGTTTTAGACAAAATAAATTTATTAAAGTTAATGTGCCGTTGGTTAGTAATTACAATGATAATATTATATTCATAATTTTAATAAACAATATTATTTCATAATAAACTTGATTCATAACGTTGTAACAAATCGTACCTGATACGCTAAATGTTTGGTAACGACAATGAATGTGACGACAACGAAAAATTGTAAAAAAAATCAAATTTTACATATTAAATTTAAACAATAATAAATTAAAAAACAAATTGCCAGTAACGTTTATTCCTTTAATCTTTAAGTTTTCATCGTTTTTTAATTGCTGTTTGTATCAAGATACCAAAATTAGGACGGGTGACGACAATTAATTTAATAAAAATACGTAGTATTTTTATACAGTTTTTACTTGTTCATGAGGTAAATATGTTCTCTTTTCAATTTTCTATGGAGGATTAGTAAAGTGTAGTGTTTTTTCTTTGATTTTCTCATAGGTTTTAGTAAAAAAGTTAATTATTTCCAGTTCATTTATACCAGTTTACGCATTGTCGTTACCTCATAGAAATTTCTTAAGACATTAATATTTCAATAATTATAAGTATACATATTGATTTAATTAAATATTATACAGAGAGAAATTGTACAGTTTGAGCTATACTATAGAAATATTATTTGAATAAATTAAAATAATTAGGTTCCTTAATAGCGCTAATATTTTAAAGTTTTGAACTTGGAGGTTTGGACATATAAAAAATGCTACTTTTAGTCTTTAAATATCATTTTACACCAGTTTTTTGTAACAAAAGTATTATTTTTTCAAATTAACATGGGCCAGGGATATTTATTTAACATTTCTATCAAAATTTAATAATTTATTATCATAGTTTTTGTAAGATATAACGTAAAGACACGAAAATGCCCTGTTTCCGGAGAATCACCCATATGTGCCTGAATTGGCCATTTTTGTAGGTGATTCAGATAAATGTTTGCTTGATACAGCCACACAATTTTGTAGTGTTATAAATAAATAAATAAATAAATAGATAAAAATAAATATAGTAACGAATTTGACCTAATGTATCGTTGCAGCTCACATATTTTTACTTGGAAATCATAAGGTCCAATATTCCTTCTTTTAACGTTATGGTCATTGTCGAAATGAAGTGACCATCTATTAGATAATGGAATTGCATGGTTCTAGATGGAAGCTGAAGCGTATTTAACATTTTCCAACCTGTCGAACCGCAATTGGAACTTACATATCTGCATCAAGATATTACTTTAGTTTTGATTGTTGTCCTCAGATTGTACAATTTTGAAATAAATAGCGGAAAAGATTAGTAATCATCGTCATCGTCGTCGACATCATCATAATCATCGTCATCGTCGTCGTAATCGCTTTCGTCCTCGTCTTCAGGCGTTTCTGGAAGGAATTCTATTTGGCCAATACCAGCTCCATCTTCTGGTCTCACTATTGCTACTCCATTTGCTCCTAATCGAATGCAGTCTAAACCCACCTAGAAACAAATTAATAAATGCCATATTTATTTTAATTATTTGTTAGATTTATTATTCAAGAATGTAGTATTCTTGGAGAGTTTGAAGTCCATATACAGTCTATTCAGCCAGATTTACAGTCTGACCTATAGTATACAATAAAAAATAACACTAGAGTAAGAAAAAATAAACGGCAAGTTATATCTAAATGATTTATAATAAGTTTTGTAGACTAGAATATAAAAATAGAAAAAAATAGATGATATTTTGAAAACTAATCGTCAATAATGCATTATTGTCGGCCTATTCTGCAACCTTATTCAGTTCCACGTTAAACGTTTGAAATGCACTATTAGCGTCAATTGTCAGGAAAGACATCAAAACTTGCTTATCATCCACATTACTCGTTAAATTAATAATTGAGCAACTGTCATAAATATCAATGGTATAAATAACACAGGTCTACAAAAAAAGAGGGTCTTGGATGTTGTAAGGAAGCTGTGGGTCATTTCCGACATAATTGTATGCGTAGAATCCAAACTCGAAGTCAGAATTGGTCCATCACATCAGGTTTTTGAGATATTTGAGGTCATGTACTCGAAAAACGCGTTATTTTAATATGTTTGAGGTTACGTACAGGAGGCAACAATTTTTGTTTGGCCTTTTGTACTATTTGCATCTTTTAGTAGTACCTTTACCCTTCGAAATGAGGTTTTATTGGATCACCTAAGATTTTTTCTTACAAAGTTACGGCCATTTTGAAATTACGAGATGTATTCCATTAACGTTATCACAAAAACAGTCACAATACTGAAACGTGATTTTAGTTATTAGTATCCATATTTTATATAGTTGTTTATATTTATATAGGTTTCATGACATTGAATTTGACCTTGAGCGTGACCTCCAAGAGCATTTCAAGGTAAATTGGTTTACATGTATATTGTAATTTCAAATTGGTGTATCTTGGTGAAGAAAAGTCGTAATAGAATTCTGCGCATCCGATATTAAAGAAAAAAGAGTAGTACCACATGATCCAACGAAAGGCAAAACTTCTAAAAATGTTGTGTCTTCTGTACATGACCTTAAAAACAGTAAAAACGCGATTTTCAAGTAAATAACCTCAAATATCTCAAAATCCTGACATGATGGGCCACTTTTGACGTCGGATTCTGATTCTGCGCACAAAATTACGTCGCAAATGAACCACAGCTTCCCAACAACAAAACTATGTTGACCTGTGTAATTAATAGAGGCCTTAGTTTACCCCTTGAGGACAATCACTTTTAAGTAGTTTCCTATTTGAACTGATGTGCATATTACCAATGACAACAGATTGTGATGTACCCTGCAAAGAATCTCTAATTGCGCCACAAGCTGAAGCAGTGAGCCCATAAACAAAAATTTAGTCAAAATAAGCTCACACTGAAAAAACTTAGCCTTCAATCTAATTAACAGAATTAAATTTTCATAGTAATAATAATATATTTCATCCTTCGAAAGAATACATCTCATTGTGACTATCGGATGCATGTTTCGCCGGTTCAATGAATCCTTCCTTATTATAATAATCAATAAAAATTGATATTCGTTCCATTCCTAAATGAAAAACAAATCGTCAGTTCCGATTAGCTATAAACCGATCAATGGAAGGAAGAAAACGAAATACCAAAAAAGGGAATTTAGTTTAAATTTATTTAAATTTATAACAATAATTAAAGGATTCAAGGGGACTTTTAACACAAACACATTTGCCATTTTCGAAATAAAAAATTGAATCACTGTGTCACTTAAGGTATTAAAAAAAACTCCCGCCCACTCTCGGAAAAAATTCGTAAAACTTGTGTAGTTGGAGGTGATAAAGAATCTGCTCAGAACCATCGTTGGGTTACTATTAAACCTGTTTCATCTTGTAAGGAAGGTTGTTATTGTTTATGTTCTCTACTCTTATTGTGCGTTTGTATCAAATAAGATCCTTTAATTTGCACCTTTCTTTGAAGAAAAATTGACCCAGAAAGCTTAAAACAATCATAATGGTCTCTTTTTCAGCTGTTAATAAAGGCTACTACGGGCTCATAGCAAACAGTGCTTGTTGGAAGCCTTCCTTATCTCCAAATGAGAAATGATAACGTCTTGTTTTAACTTTCAAGATAGCAAGAATTTGTTTTACGACCATATTCTGACTTTTTAAGAAGGCGGACCTGGATTTAAGACTTATTTTTTTTTCTGTGTAGGTTTTCCACTCCCCTCTGCTCATATTAGTAACATAATTACTAAGACCCTTATAATACTGTCTATCAAAGGTAATTTTACTTTTCGCATTTTTGTTTGGGCTATGTTCGGGTTATTGATAAAAGTTCTTACGGTATCTGTTACCCAGAGTGCCTATCCTATTGCTCTAACTCTGTTTACTGGTGCAAAAATATTGAATATCTATTATGGAGTCTCTGAAAAACAGTACTTGATTCTCTTATATTCTGGCTTTAACAGAGAGCGAAACAATAATAAAATCTAAGACTAGCAAAATGTGAAGTAAGTCCTTTTGCAGGCATAATTAATTGCCGAACCTCATTATCATAGAACAATCTGAGAAGTTTAGTTCTAGCAGAATTTAGCAAATTAATAAATTAAAATAAATTAAAATAATAAAATTAATAAAAAATAAATATATTTAAAAACCACTTAATATTATAATTTAATCCATCCACGATCTTATACAATCATATAGAAAGTCTATAAGAAAATTCAAAGGCCTATTATAAAGGATACGAGTGATTGCCGAGGTGGTTAAAAGATATCCAAAGTTGCTCCAGGCAGTTTTCATCTGGTTTAACAGCGTTAATTGTAAACACGTCAGAAAATTTGAAAAAAAAAAACACTAATGTCGATTCCTCGCGAATGGTTCTTATCTTAGAATTTTATACACACAAAAATTACGCGAACTATTCGCGAGGAAGCGACATTAGTGTTTTTTTTTTCAAATTTTCTGACGTGTTTACAATTAACGCTGTTAAACCAGATGAAAAATGCTTGGAGAAACTTTGGATATCTTTTAACCACCTCAGCAATCACTCGTATCCTTTATAATAGGCCTTTGAATTTT
The DNA here is from genome assembly GCA_030407085.1 of Trichopria drosophilae. Lineage (NCBI taxonomy): Eukaryota > Metazoa > Arthropoda > Insecta > Hymenoptera > Diapriidae > Trichopria > Trichopria drosophilae. Next base: position 186,146,445 of record CM059583.1, on the reverse strand, counting down.
CTTATAGACTTTCTATATGATTGTATAAGATCGTGGATGGATTAAATTATTATAGTAAGTGGTTTTTAAATATATTTATTTTTTATATTATTTTAATATATTAATTTTATTATTTTAATTTATTTTAATTTATTAATTTGCTAAATTCTGCTAGAACTAAACTTCTCAGATTGTTCTATGATAATGAGGTTCGGCAATTAATTATGCCTGCAAAAGGACTTACTTCACATTTTGCTAGTCTTAGATTTTATTATTGTTTCGCTCTCTGTTAAAGCCAGAATATAAGAGAATCAAGTAAACAGAGTTAGAGCAACAGGATAGGCACTCTGGATAACAGATACCGTAAGAACTTTTATATGGATGAGGTTTTTAATTTTGTTCAGAATGTTAGTAATACAGTTTGACATGAAATGAGTTGGTAAGATAGCCGAAACAATCGGAAAATTCTTTTGTGGATTGGTAAACCCTAAAACGCGTAGCTAAAACAGTGTATTAGTGAGCGATAATCCAATTTTAGAATATATTTTTTGTAAAATAATCACTTGAATTCCATTTTGGAACTATTTTTTGCGTATTTAACTGAAATGATCTGAGAGGACTTTTATTAATAGCTCGATTCGGCAGGTAATATGATATCGAACAACTATATGATATTTGTATAGTTGTTAGAGATATATTTTAAACGATTGGAAAACTGAATTATGGTTCTATTCCATGTAATTTTCCATTTTCAGCCTAAATTGTAGTGTACTAGCGTTTGGTAGTACATTGCAAATGGTAGAATTACATTCGATTATTAATAAAAAATGTTTGTGTTTTTATTTCATCTATGACAAGAGCGAATCGAAATAATCATTTTGAAAATAACAATCGTGTGAATTATTGTATTTTATTCAAAGAAAATTTTTAATTTACACAATTAATATTACAATCTATTATGAATTATCTTGATCTACCAGTTACTATGTTTTGCTCAGTAATGAAAATAATTATTTAAAATTGTTGATTGCATGAGTTACCGTTTTTTGTATTAGTTATTGAGAAGAATACGGATAACTTTCATAAATAATTTAATTATGCTTCTCACAATCATTTATTTCAGACTGTTACACCTATCTCAAATTTTAAGTACGTCTCATCAGCAAGTTAATCAAAGGATTTATTAAAGCAAATAATTTAAAAATTAATTATATTGAGGACACGTGCAAAAATTCTTTTGATTGTGGGAACTTATATTCAATGACGTTTTTATGAACGCTTTGCGAAATATTTTCTACGTTTTTTAGATCATTTAACGCAATAGAAAAGGAGCTACCTAAAACGTTAAGAGTTTTATAACATATAAAATATATTTTGTGTAACCGAGTGCATAAAGTGCAGCTTTATCGTCTTAGGATCGAGTCACCACCTACAAAATTTTTTCTGATATTAAAATGCAATTTTTACACGTCAATTATTTTATACTTATAATAATTATCCTCTACAATAATACGTAAAAAATTATGTACAGTAACTGTAAGATGAAACAGACTTTAACAATGGATATTTGCGGGTCGAAAAACCGGCAAATCAAAAAGCCAACGGGTCAAAAAACCGACAGTTAAAATACTGACAATCGAAAAGCCGGCAGTCTAAAAACCGTCACTTCAAAAAATGACTGTCCGCTTGTCGCTGTGCCTAATTTTGATGTGTCGGCTTTTCGATTGTCAGTTTTTTGACTGTCATTTTTTTGACCTGTCGGCTTTTTGATTTGTCGATTTTTCGACCCACACCCAAATTTAACAGTGATAAGAGTTCCCTGCATTACTCTCGAACTGCATAGTGGTTTAATGCTTCAGTTATTGTAAGATATCAAAAAGATCTTGGAAATATATCTTCATTATGTCAACAAATCTATAAAAGATGAAGTAGTAATTTTAAAAAGTGTTAAATGAAATGATATTTTTTAAAATATAGTAAAATTCGTAACATATGAAATACATTTTATAAACCTCTGAAATAATTGTAATCGTAATATTTTTTTAATTTTACGTAGGATTTTGCCTCAAATTAAGATTTTTCGAACTAAGATTTAAGAATTCGAATTCGTGACATGTAAGTTTGAAAAAGTATTATTCAAAATCTGAATACTGCATAAAACTTACTTCTATTAGAACAATACGATATTAAACCTAACTATTGACCTAATTATAAAAAACCCTGTTTTAGACTACAATTAAGCAGTATATGTAGCTTAATTGAAAATGAAAAAAATGTCAGACTTATTTTTGTTTGTGTACGTAATTCTTACTAAAAGTAACTAACAAAAAAATAATAAATTTTAAGTTGAATTATTCAAGGAGCAAAATGAATATTGTTTCTGCGATTAAATAGTATAAATATAAAAAATAAACAGAGGAGCAATTTGAAAATTAATTGCTGAATTTTCTTTAGTTACAATCCACTAAAATTAGATTTCTTCATAAAATAATACATGAAGTGGTATTTTTTAAAATAAAAATGACATTACCTTAAATAGCACAGTGTCTTGAAATTTCCCTTCCATGTTGACACATGCGTGGACATTTCTTCCTTGGAAATAAATGTTGTATAACCTCATGCACGCTCTAACCGCAGGGATCCTCGGAACAGGAACGCAAACTGGTCTTGGGTTCTTTCCTAAGCACGTGTAAATGCAAATGGATGAGAAAACTCGGTGAAAAGAAAGCGAATTGTCTTGCGGTAATTAGACGTCTGAATAGACCGTCTAGTGAAAGGATATTAATATTTAAAGATTCTAAGTTAGTTCCATTTTTTAAAATATTGTAGTTACTAATATTTTGTAACTTGAAAAAAATGTTATAAACTAAATGACTATTTTTTGCATTAAATGAAATATCTTGTTGGATTCTATTTGTTTCTCGCTGGTAAGAATGTTGGGATGTTGAAAGGTTATTACTAAATTTTCAAGGATGTCAGGAGGAAAATTTTACTTTTGAAACTTTTACTCATTATAAAGCTTTTTTTTATTAAATGGTTTTGACTGAAATGTGTCAAGTTAACAAATATAAGTGATACGACTATATGGTCGGAGCCGGCATCAACGCGTCTTCGAGTAACTTATATTGTCAAAGTTTGCATTCTTCTTAAAAAGTATGAGGAAATTGAGAAGATACTGATGGAAAAACACTTTTTATTCAATTTGATTAAATTCGTGGTTGGTTAAAATGAAAAAGAAAGTGTCCACTCACCGGAAACTGTCCTCGTGTAAAGCACCCTGTCGTTCATCATGACCTTGGCAGTGAAGCTGAATTCATCAGGGTCGTAGGTGACGTTGACACAAGCTTTCTGCTTCCAAGTGTTCAAAAGTATCCTGGAACAGCAGGAGCAAACACCACCGCCACATTTACAGGGTCCTTGTTTAGTTGCACTGACTTCCGTCGTATTGTTGGATTGTTTCATCATTTCATTCAGAGCTTTCAATTGTGACAAATCCTTGCGAGGAGGAAAATTTTTTATGTCGGTATCTTTAAACGTCATCTTCTTCGTAGACGCCGAAACTGAGGCTGCAGCCAAGACTAGGAGGATTGCCGGCAAGATTTTCATTGTCACACGGTGATTTCAATATATCTTCAATTTTCAAAAGTCAAAATAATGGACATCAGGGTGATCCAGCTCTGAGGACGTTTGGAACCTGACTGACTGCGTAACGGACGCGAGGCTGACCTCCTTAGTCGGAGAAATTTAGGTTCAAAGAGACTTGCTCGGGCAGATTTCGTATTTTCTCGTGTACAGTGGCACTTGCAAATTATAGGGATCGTCAAAGATATCGCAGACAGGGATCGAAAATCCAACTTGAAATTGGATAATTGCATCGTCTATGATGTCCGATATAAATTGTTTAATTGCAAGTGGAAGAGGATTTACGTGTTCGATATGAGCGAAAGTGAGATGACTTATGTAGTTAGTCTAAACATATATTTACCTTAAATAGTGCGATACTAAATTTGGATGTTGAAATGATATGTTTTCTCACTTGATTTTTATTTTAACTCTGTTCTCATCGAATGGTGTCTCAAGAGTTTTCATTCCTCGTATTTACTTTCCTTTAAATAGTGAAGTTAATTATTTATGAGATGAATAGCTACTTATGCTTCATGTCGATCGATTTCTACACAATACATGTGTTTAACGTAATTCTATTATATTATACTTTATCATACTGGTTCGTATTCATTATTTATTGCTCATTTTACTTTATTTTATTATTAATTTTGTTTATATTGTCTTTCTTCATATTTTATGGCGACAATTTCATAAATTTTGACAGTTTTGCGATCTTTTCATCTGATTTAGTTGTAGCTACTACGGTTACTAATTCATTCCAGCATTCTTAATTCGATTTCATTTGTATGCACTCCTAATGTTATTTATTTTTAGTTTATTTTTTTGGATGCGTCGTTGTATGGATAATGTAAATGTATGTATGTCATGAAAAAATAAAATTATGTGAAACCTGTAAGTACAATATTTGTGGAAGATAAATTCAGTAATTTATAGATAATAAAATAAATGGATCCATTTTTTGTTCAATAGTCAGGTTTGCAGATTACGTTGGCAGTTCTCAGTAAGGGTGTTTTATTGTTTTATTGGTTAATTCGGCTTATTGTTAACCTATTAAGACCCAAATGTCCTGAATTTTCACCCAATTTTCATTCGGTATTTTTCAGGTTATCTTTAAGAAACAAAATCGAGAAACTTGAGTAAAATCCCATTACCTCTTTCAAGAATCTGGCCACAGATTTTATTTAGAATCCAATTTTAATAGGTTTTAAACAATTTTTTGGCAAATAAATGTGATCTTTTCAACTGGAAAAATCCTTAGATCTGAAATTTATATATGAAACGATATTAAACTCATATTTTTTCATACATAAAAGGGTTTTCACTTTTCTAAACTTTAAGATATGCAGGGCTCGGAAAAAAATTAAAAGTGTTGATCCTTAAAATGGCGGTAGAAATGAAAATTTTTAAGAAAATGTGAGGTCGTTTAAACAAAAATGCTACGATCTTTTTTTACAAAAGCTATGAATAAAATGTTCTTAAAATTGGAATTTTTATAGATTTCTTTTTAGGCTATTTTAAAAATATTTTGTTTCAATATTTTGAAATTTTTTAAGATTTCCTGAAAACATCCAAAACAATTCCAATGTATTTTTCTAATGAATTCTAAGCATTTTTACTTATGTACAATTTATTTAAGAAGTTGTTAGATTTTAAAGGAAATACTCCTAAAAAGTCTACTATATTATATAAATGTATCGTAATTTTTTAATTGGAACGACCTGAAATTTATCATAAAAATATTTATTTTGTACGCCATTTTAGGGATCACGACTTTTAATTGTTTATTCCATGCCCTGCGTGTCTTAAAGTTTTGAAATCGAAAAAACGTTTCTACATTGAAAAATATATGAATAATACCGGTTTCATATATAAAATTTAAAATCTAAATATTTTTCAAGTCGAAAAAATCGCATTTATTTGCAAAAATAAATTATGTGGCTAGATTCTGAAAGAGCATGAAATTTTACGTCAGGTACCATGTGTCCAAATTTTGTTTTTTTTTTCAGATAATGTGAAAGATACTAAATGAAGATTCAGTTGGGACAGCTTATGTTAAAAGCAGACAGTAAGTCCATTTTTTGCTTGATATTACTTATTAAAACAATGTGAAACATGAATTTATAATTTTTTTGTTAGTTCAAAAACAAGACTGGTTTTACTAGTCGTAGTTTAATACTATTTCTAAATTTTTTTGTATAGACTGTCAATCAGTCACGAAAATGCACAAGCAAGGTTATTTTTTTTTATTTTTAAGTATTATTATAAAAAATTACAAAAACTAAAATTCTGCATTCAGATAACTAATTTTGTAATTCAATGTTATTTAATCCTTTGTATTATACGTATTTAATTTCGTTGTACAACTTGCCAATTTAGTATTAACGAATAACATATAAAATTACGTATCTCGAAAGTGGAATGGGGGTCATTTAAACGCCTACGTGCACTTCTAATGGCCCGATTACATATATGATGTTATCAAATTAGCCTATATTTCTATGAAAGTGACATTTCACTTAATATCTGGAGTGAATATTAACTACAAGAACTAAAATTTTCGTTATATTTGTTCATTATGACTCTGCTCGTGCAACTCGGTGGTATTCTATTTATAACAGTGCTGCATCACTCCAGACTGGAGTGATTTCCTTCTTACACTCCATATAATTCTATTACATTTTTTGCCGAGAAATGAAGGTGAGTTATTAAAGTTAACGCATATAAGAGGTTTAATAACTAATTGAGCGCTCGAATAATAAAACTCGACGAACACTGGAACTTAGTTGGCCCCTCGCCGATATTTCAAATTTTATAATTAGATAAATAGTTTGATCAATCTGAAAAATTGCTTTTCGAAAAATAGCTAAGACAACGAACTAGGCTGTAAAGATGACAAACCAAGTACAGTAGAGTCTCGGTATATTTATCCACAAGGTTCCTCGCCGTCTCGTTATATTTACCGAAAGAAGGGGAACGCCGCTTCTCCCACTCTCCTTAGTGGCATTACATCACAGCAGGCCCTTCCTGAGGCCCCAGTCCGTAAAGTGGGGAAAAAAGAGAGCGGCGACAGGCAAATATAACGAGACGAAACCAGGCAAATATTCTAAGCCGTAAATATAGCGAGACGCAAATATATCGGGACTCTACTGTATGGCTGAAGAAACATAATTTTTAACTATAAAAAATGGTAAAAATGATAATTTTTTTTGTTACTTAGTAAAGTTATATTACTCAGTTCAACTATTTTTGTGTGGTTACACAATCCAAATAAACAAAGTAGCAAGTTCAGCTATTTCCATTGTTCAACGAATTATTTTCATAAATATTAAATTTTCTTTAATAGATTGAATAACTGTCGTCGTCGAACGTCGCGAAATGTGATACGGAATCATGGTATAATAAGTATATATCGTAGAATTTATTGCTGCCGATCTGTAAATATGACCTTTTCGGAACGTGAATAATCTTATGTTCAATTTCGTGGAGAAGAAAGGTTAATATGAAAATAGGTGTTAAAGACATTTTAGAAACCTGGGATCTGACAGTGTTCAAAAATTTGAATCTAAATATAAATTTATGAATTATATATGAAAAATATTTTAGGTTAGGGTTACATTCAATGTTTGAGAAGAAGAAATTGATATTGTAGCAAGTAATCGGTATAGTAACCTTCGAATGCAATCTTAGTTCAATTTAAAGTGCTGAACAAAACATTATCGCACAATTATTATTTTGCTTTTGTCCTTGTTTTGACACCAGTAATGTATTAATAAAAAATATTTTATAATAATGTCAATTAAATACGTAATAGTCGTGGTTACTATTTTGATTGGTTATAACAGAATAGAGCTGTGACCATATGACTAATTGAAATAGTTGATTTAAGGAATTAAAATCTTTAAAAAACGATTGTCATGAAGCTAAAATGAATTGTTAAACACAAAAATCATCATACGACATAAAAAAATCCTACGGACGTATATGGATAAAGCTGAGCTTTGATCGACTTCAACCCAAAATTTACTTAAGTTACTTTTATTTTAGTTTCAACCCGATTTTCTTTTAGACATCTTTTTGGGCTTCCTTTCTGGTTATTTTAAGCCACGAATAAAAATAATCGCTATAGGGAAACTCTACCTAAACTATATCTCATTTCATTCAAAAGTTTGATCCATCCAAAATAAAGTTTTCAGGAAAATATTTATAGCTAAATTTGTCTTAACTTTCATTATTGTTCATTAGATTTGTCCACAATCGTCAATGGAAGAAACTGAAAAAATAAGTTCGAGTAGACATAATTCCTCACATTTGTAAAAAAAATCATCTTGCTACCTATTATAGTTCCAAAGTCAGAAAGGTTTGAAGTACAGAGGTTTTACTTCAATCAGCCTTATTAGATACGCAATGTTTATTTGACGATGATCACATGTTGCAAACCTTTGAAGAATACATTTTTCGTTGTGTGGAAATCAGCTAGAATCTGCTAGCCGGGGTTTTTGGGGTCGTTGATTAGGAATTTGAGTTCAAGGGAAGCTGATTTCCAGGGAACGAAAATTGCATTCTTCAAAGGTTTGCAACATGTGATCATCATCGAAAAACATGTACGTAAAAACCTCTATACTTCAAAACTCTTTAACTTTGGAACTATAATAGCTAGAAAGATGATTTTTTAGCAATGTGCGGGATTACGTCTACGTTGCTAATTATTCTATATTATTGAAGGCGATGTTTTGTGTATTTTGTAGCGTTAGTTTTATGGTTACTTCAATGTTCTTCTTTTGGTCACGCTTTTTACCAGATTTTTCAAAATTGTTTTATTTCTATGATCTCGATCTGTAATTATTTTTGTAATTAGTTGTATATTACTAACAGAGCGTATACCCAAGGCATAATAAACACTTATCTAACCTAATCTACTCGAACTTGTTTTTTCAGTTGTTTCCATTGACGATAGTGGACAAATTTAATGAACAATATGTGAAAGTTAAGACAAATTTTACTGAATATTTTCCTCAAAACGTTTTTTTGGATGACTCTAACTTTTGAACGAAATTAAATAGGCCAACTTTCTTTATTTAGTTTTACAGATAATTTTATACACTTTAAGTTATTCTTGAAGTAATTTGTCGTAGAATATTTAGCAAAAATTATATTACAAAAATCCAATAAAAACTACTGTTTTTTAATAAAAAATAATTCTAGTTTTAAAATATAAAAGTAAGCAAACCATTAAGGGTTTGTCTGCCTAGAGCCAAAATCTAAACATTCATATACTAAAACTAAATCTAAATGTTATTTTAATGAAAATATTTAAAATGACTTTTCAAAAAATACGCAAAATTAAGATATTGTAATATAACTAAGAAGGAAGCCCAAAAAGATGCCTAGAAAAAAATCGGAGGTGAGAGAGCTTTTGGGTTGAAGTCGATCGAAGCTCATCGTGAAAGGTATTATAAGAATACATTATGAACACTAATCAATCTAAAGATACTAGTTCAAATAATATTTTTAGCAAAAATATATTTAAGCTTTTCAGTACTGCTTTGGAATAAATCTGCTGGTAGTTGCGAATGAGGAAGACATGAGATTTTTTATATATGGATTATTTTGATTCTCGTAGGTTACGTTAGGATAACTTCAGTAGTGGGTATGGGTCGTGGCAGTCCCCCAGAAGGCACCCCCAATTTGGGGGGAAGCATTTACTGCATTTGTCTACAAAATCCAACTTTATATGAAATTAATTGATACGTGGATTTAGACACAGCTTTCATTCAATACGAGAATCAGGAGGAATAATAGCGTGACTCACGCATATAGCGTTGGTCTAGAATAACTTATCTTTGTGTACGGGATAAGAACTTTTTCCTCTTATACCGCATTATTTTGCAAATCCCCACTCTCGTGGATAATGGAAGGTAAAAATTGCGATCCTTACCCCCATTAAGATTTCCAACAAAAGCAAATATTTGATCAAACGAGTTAAGGACTTTTATATAGAGTATTTAATACTTTTGTTGGAAGTTACAATGATGGTAAGGATCGCAATTTTTCCGTGATTAAAAAAAGTGAAAACCGATTTCGAGAGATTTGATGCGTCGAGAGTTGAACCCGGGACTAGAAACAAATTTCCATCGTTTTCATATTCCTGACAATTGAAAAATTCAATAAAGTAAAACAATCTAAATTTTGTAGAAGACTTTCGGGATATAAACGTGCGTATTCTATGTTCCTTCATTATCAGGCAACTCTGGTGGAAAAATGTACCACTTTTTGCTTGGTTTATGGCCATTATTACCGGTTAATAGCCAGATTATGGCCAACATTTTCGCTGCATTATGTCTGGTTTTCTTGTAGTAATGTAACGTTGATGTACACATGAACTTGCCATTATTGATGTCCAAAAACTTTCGAATATAATGCCAGATAGTTGGCTATTTTCTAGTAATCACAAACTGTATTTAAATTAAGGTATATAGCATCGGGTAGAAAATGTCAAATAACTCGTCAATCGTAATTGCAGACTTTATGGATCTACATAGGTTAAGTTTGTCATCTCCTATTTAGAAATGGCGTGAATATCTGTACATGTATTTGAGTAATTCCGCGATACTTTTAATATTTGGCATTTAAAAAAAAATTTTTTTTTACTTGCACCCATGTAATGTTATTTTTCTCATTTCAGGTGATACGAAGAGCAAAAATTTGATGGTGCCAACATTTTTTTTAAAAACGCACATTTTGCAGGAGTAACTTTAAAATTTTGACCAAAATAATTTTATTATCCATTTTCAAAACTTTGTTGAATCTGTAATTCTTAATCGATTTGATCAGTTCGGAGATTTTTGCCTCTTGAAGATAAAAAATAATATAACAATATACAAACTATTTATTACTGCCAAAATAATCAAAATAATATAATGCAGTAATTACCGAAAATAAAATTATTTTTTGTTCAGTTTTTTTTTCAGACAGGTGCAAATAATATTGACTTGAGACTAGTGATACACGCTTAGAAATATACCAAACAAAAAACAGCAATAGGTTTTGGAAATTTTCAAACTGTACAGAAAGTGTGCCAGTAAAAAATAACTATTTTCGGTACCAGCGGCGCAAGTAATATCATTTTTCAAAGCCTCGTATTTTTTTCCGGTAGAGTGGCACGGTAATGTAAAAAGAGTGGTTTGAACCGTTTTTATGTAAGGAATACACTCATGCTTTACTTTTTTTGAAATCTCGAAACGCACTTTTTCCAAACGATGAAATGTAAAAAAATGTTTTCTTTATGAAAATTTAGTTTCTTTTATTTTCGTTTTTATATTTCATTTCAGGAGGCAGGCACCTACTTAAAAATGACATGGGTTGAAAGTACAATATCAAATGATAGTACAGAAAAATTTGTGCGGTCTTTCATAAACAAGCACATTTTATTTTTTGGTCGAAAGAAAAGAAATATAGGACAGTTTCCTGCACAAATCTTTAAGTATGACGAATTTCAATTTTTTTCATGCAAAACTAATTATTCTCCATCCACCAAAACTATTTTATGATATTTTCCGACATTTTATCAATTGTATTAAATTCGTCTTGTAAATATACAGTTTCCTAAATATTAAAAGTATCGCGGAATTACTCATATCTGTCAAAGAAACTTAATAATTAATACACGTCCATTTTATGTATTTATATCGCACAATTGTGTGATTACAATTACATTTAATTGGAAGAATATTATACCGGGTGTTTGCTAGAGAATGTAAATAGGAATATCCATGTTAACCTAGAAATGTTGATGTGATTGCAAAATGCCCAAATTTGTTTAACAAATAGCTTACATTGCATGTGGGAGTTTGTTTTGTCTTTAACCTATGTGTTCTTTTCCTGGACAAATAAATTTGTCCAGACAACAACATTCGCAAATTCAATAGAACTTTTTATAAATAAATTAACATACATAGTTTGCTACAAAACCCCCATTTCTAGGGAAATATAGTCTGATAACCTCCGCACCAAGTTTTATCCACATTTCTATAATTGCAATCGATGTTTCTGAAAATATGATTCCCTTATATGTAATAGCGAATTCGGAATCTACACCGTTTCTGCACTTTTGCACCGTTTTTTGCACTAAAATGTAGCGAATACTTAGGTAAATGCCCAGTTTTTTTGCTGGAATTTAGGAAACAAATATTGGGCATCAAAACTACCTATATTCTGGGTAATGGCCAGTCAATCTGCTCATATTTTCCACCAGGAAATATAAAAAAGGAAAATATTGTTCTTATTTTTTTTTTAATTTTATACAGTACGCTACCTCCTCTTGCAAGGACAGGATAATTAATGGATCTGAAACTGCCAAATCATTATTTAAAATAAATATATTTTATTAAATGTAACTTATTCCTAAATAAATTTACGTCACAGGCGTTCGTTTAACTTTCCAACTACCGATATTGTCTGATTCTTCCGATGTGATAGCGGTCGTATCGTTGAACGCCATTAACTCTTCCTGTTCGAAATCTACTGGGTCGAAAACGTCGAATCCTTCTGCAACATCTATATAATTATTCGTGTTATCTTCTCCAGGTTTCATCCAGACGACTCCACTTTGGCCCAATTTAACGCAATTAAAGTGCAATATAAGCACCGGCGAATGGGAAATTCGTGTTTCGAAATCGACACAGGCGTGGAGGTTATTGTCTCTCATGTAAAGGTCGTAAAATCTCAGACAGAAACTGAGCACCGGTAAGTACGGCAGGGGCACACATAGTGGCGGTGGATTACTTGCTGTAAAGTTTAGAAATCGTGTCAAGTAAGTACTATTCGTTTTACAACATTATTTTATTCAGAAAAAATATAACTTATGTCGTCAAGCTAATTGAAAAAATTAATAAAGCAGAATCTTCAATAGCATAATAGATGAATGTGGAATAAAAAATTTTTGTTTCCCGTAGTGTTATTTTCTTTTAAGTGAACAATTTTCTTGTATGTAGTATATTTTGGTTTAACAGGAGAATAACAAAAGTGTAGAATATCTTTTTTGTACATTGACAATTTAGTAAAAATTTCTTTGAATAATCGCAAACAGATGTTTCCTTTTATTTTCTTTATTCAATTATTTTAAAACGTAAAATTTGTCACTTATTATACTATTTAAAAGTTTTGTCTATTCATTGAAAGATATCATCGAAAAAATATATGAAAAGTAAATTCAACATATATTTATAAAAAATATCTATGCTAAATTACCGGTCATGAGACTTTACCAATAACTAAAAGTATCAATAATCTCACATTATGATGTAAAATTCATCACTTTTGATATAAATTATAAAGTTTATTAGGCCATACGTAAAACATATTTATCCCAGTAAACGAAAATGGATTATCACATGGATTAAAAATTTAAATCCTATTAAATCCGTTTGAATGCGCGGTAATTCTGGGAAAACGTAATCAAATGGATTCAGACCAAAAGTGACTAATAGGCGCATATCCGAACATTTTTATTCAGTTTTTTTTATTTCGAATTCATAATTTGACAAATTTTTTATAATATTTTTGTATACACGTGGTTTCAAAACTCACTTTGTACCCATGTGTTCTGTGTCAGAATTGTTTGATTTTTGATAATATTATTTTTTCAATTCATAAATTCTTGTAATAAGAAACCTGGTAGAAATTTATCAATTTTTTTCTTACACTATCCATTTTGTCTATACCTTTAACATGGTGAATACATAAATTGTACAATTCTTGGCTAAAAAATGGATTGATTTCTAGTAGGGAACACTATATTCTTCCGTATTACTTTAACTTCACAGAATAAGAGGCATGGTTTCCCAGGAATTTGAGAAGTGGAAACCACGCATTGAAAATTATTAAAATAAAAACTATTTGAATGCATCTCCGAATCCATTTTCGTTTTTGGGGTAGTGCTATTTTTTAATTAAAAAACTAATTTATAATCCTTCTTCTAAATCCATTTGTATTTGCAGAGTTACATTACTTTTGGTATTATTATTTTATAATATACTTGATTTAAAAAGAATCTTTTTTTAATTGATGTTTTTGTACTTACGCGAATTTAAAATTACATTATTTTAGGTGATATTATTTGTCAAATTCATAAATTTATATTTGCAGTATTCAGAAGTATAGTATTTTAGGTGGCATTATTTTAGTACATACCTATTTTAAAATAGTACTTTTTGTATTAAGGGCGTAAAATAAAGTTTTACGCCCCTAATATGAACAACATTTGTCACCTGAGCGGGCGTGAAATTCAAATTTATGCCCAGAATTGCGAAACTGTGATGGGTCTCCTATCTCAGCCATGTAATTTTCGAGAGGCAAATCGGGGCGTAAATTTGGATTTTGCGCCCGGACAGGCGAAAAACTGATTTCGCATTCAGAAATTTCTATTCGCAGGAATCGGTATTAGGCGATTTTCGAGGGATTAAATATTATATTTATAAATAGTAGAAGAGGATGGGTGCATATAAAACTGATATGGGACTTGGGTTTTATTTTTTTAATTTCTACTATTATATTAAAGTTGTTATTTTAAATGTATACACTAAATAATTACAGCTCACATGAAGGATATTTTATCAAAAATTCATCTTCTTAAAAGACAATTCATGTTCAAAATTTTTCAGCTGATTTTCTTCGAGATAATATTAATTATAAAGTTTCAATGATTGGAATATACTAAAAAGTGTCATAAATTCCCTGTTGCTAAGATTGAATTTTTAAATTTAACCTTTGATAATTTCTGTAATCAAGTGGTATTTCAATGAAGTGAACATATTTATAATGCCTTTAAGAGCTTTACTTAACCTATTGGCGTATTCAATTTATCTAATATATTACTAATTTCAAATTTACCCATAAGCATCTTAACACTAAATTAATATTATTTTATTTTAACGAAGTTTAATACTTCATATTCCAAGTATGACATTTTCAGTTATGGCCCCTGCACTTTTGATAACCCAAAAGCTTCTAGCTGCCATTGTAAGAGCAGTTACAAAATCTCACTCTACTTGGAGTGAAATTTCACTCCACGCGAAGAATGAATTTTCATTCTAACATTTGGAGTTAATTTCTTCACTCTCCGCACTCTCCCATTGGAGTGACTGATCTCACTCTTTTAATGTGGTCTCTCACTCTTTCTAGAGTGAAAACTCTGCTCAATCCAGGTTTAGAGTGAACATTTTACTCCAAGAAATTTAGAGAGTATCCGTTTATTGCATAAAGAAACTATTTTCCTGGTTAGAATCGGTCGTTTTCTAGAAAAAAAATCGAGTTTTTGCGAAAACTTGCCAAAAAATACTACAAGATGACATTTTTCGCTTCTTTTAATTATTGAATCGTGTAGAGCATCCACGAAAATATCTATTAAATATAAACTCTAATATTCTTGAAGTGAAATTTCACTGTGAAATACAAGACCTCTTCGATATTAATGTTTCAAGAACTCATAAGTAAGGTTTCTTTGAGAGTTTTCTTTGGGACTTTTTGAAGATTTCTTAGTATAATTTTGGATGTTAATTTGACATTATTTTTTGCTTGAATTCTAAAAAATATTCCTCTCAATAACACTCCACATCCCAGCACATAAATGAAGTCATCTTATTTTCATGTCCATCAAAACTTGCCCTTCGGGCTAGTGACTCTAAAAACTGTACCATTTGATTCCTTAATTTACTGCAATCTTGAATTACCCGATATTATGATTCTCTTGCAGTATTATATATTACACTTCATTATTCCTCACATACCAATTTCAGTCAATCGAATTTCAGTATGCGGTGATATTTTCACTACCCTTTGCAGTCGAATTAAGGAGAACAACTGATTTCGTTAGATTGAATATGGTATTTTAATGCAAAGATATTTTTTTTTTTAATTGAAATATTCCATCTACTTTTACTACGCCCCATAATTAGTATCCTAAACTATCTGCATTGTTGCGAGTGAACTTTGTTAATCACACTGATTTTGACAGTTTGTGGGATGGAAATGAGAATTTGGTAGAGTAGAGTAACTATATTTTCGGTTCAGTAATCGCAACCTCAAGATGATTCAGAAATCCTAAAAAACTGCTACTGAAAGACTTACTAACCTTCAGCTTGGCTGGTAACAACGGGATCTACGAAAACTCGAACTTGATTTGTCAATCGACTTGATGACCCCCTTAAGTGCTAACAGTGTTGAAGAAGAGCTGTCGAATATTTTGAAAGATTGGAGTTATAATATGAAAAAATCCAATATTTAGATGATTATAAGGAAAACACAGCATACACAGTCGAATAAAGCTGCGAAGTTACTTCGAAATAAATACAAGAACTATTTGCTGACACCTTTTTCAAAGGAACTACAGGGGCCTAAGGTACAAAACTCCAAGGCCATACAGAAAAACCTATTCGGAGCTTAGGTTGGTGTGGTCCAGGTTTGTGATGATGAAAATCCGGAAGAATTAAAAAAAACTTATTTATGATTATTTCCTTAGAATTGGTTTGATGAGGCTGTGAAGGATGCAACGTGATAATTTATAACTTCTGAGAAGAAAAGAGAAATTATGAAGTAACCGACTGCAAAAGAATTTTTATAAAAACTTCACAAAGTCCCAGGCAAGAAGTGTTCCGATAGTAAGTGGTTGACTGAAAATAGAAAAGCTCACATTAAGTGTCTGGTTAAATTATTTTGATCATGAATGCTAATAGAAAAAATCTGTGTTTGATGTACAAACGAAAAGATCACAAATCATTAAATTGCGCAACAGCTGGCGCATATTTGACAAAATCAGGAATTTTGGAGCAGCAAATTAAAAAAAATACTAGTTATATACAACTTCATTTCTGCCTTATTTGCAAATGGAACGAAGGCGCGATGAAGCAATTTTAAGGATGCTCCGAAAATTGTGATGAATGAACTCAATGTTGTTAATAATGCCACATCTCTGCTTCCACCTGTTCATCCACTATAAAAATAAAGTTATTTCAAGCCCTCCGTTGATTATTTTCCACGTGTAATAACCATTCAATTTTTGGTTAGCCTACAAAAATACTAAAAAATCACGATTTTAATGAATTATTATTTATTTATTTTATCAATTTTAGTCAAATAAATATTATTTTATTTGTATCAAATTGTTTAATTTATTCAGGAAGATGAACACTACACAGCCTTTATGTAGAACGGAGATTCTTTTATATAATTTACATCTCATAGCCCTTAAGAAAAAAATAAACGAAATTATCTTAGAAAAAAGTGTGTTGCGAGGAAGATTTGAGCCCGGCACTTCAATGAACGAAGAAACAACCGCTATGATACATCATTATTTAAGAAACAACAGCAAATTTAGATTAGTTTCATACAATTTATGATCAAATGACAAAAGAAAAAAACCTACTTTTCTTTTAGCTAATGAAAATATTGCGTGTTGAAATCACGAAAATCATAATTCCTAAAGAACAAAACTTCGACATGGAACGTGGATCCAACATTCTTAATTTCCTTTTTTTCTAATATTTGGAAAAAATTTGGAAATAGCGTAGCTCCTCTTTTTTTAACCCTTTGAAGCATATATTTTTATTTGCACGCAAAATAGCTGAAACTTGTTACTCGGTGATTTTTGGGGTCACTGATCACGAATCTGACCTCAGATTTTCAAAATTCAGAATGGCAGTAAAAATTTATTTCATCAAGAGGAAACTGGGTACTCGAGAGTTTTCGAGATCGTAGATTACGAATCTAATCTTAGATTTTTCAAAATTCAAAATGACGGATTCAATATGACAGCCATAATGTAAGAGTTTTCGGGGTCGTAAAAGAGGAACTATGGAATTTCAGCATTCCTGAGCGCTTCTTGAATCTGCTAAATGTTATCTTGAAAATGTAACATTATCTAGTATTCAGTTTGATTTCGGTCAAATAATTTTTTATATTTCGGACCGTCATGTCTGAGTGCGTTCAAAAACCACAGAGTACCCCGTTTCACCTCAATGAAGTACATTTTTACATTTCGGCCGGCCATCTTGGATCCGTCATTTTTAATTTTGAAAACTGATGCCAGATTCGTAATCAGCGACCCCGAAAACCTCCGAGTACCCAGTTTCGACTTATTTCAACGACGGTTTCTTTGCAGCATACATTTTTTTAAAAAACACGTAATTTTTATACATTGTTCGTCATTATAAACAGTTTAGCACAATAATTCATGATAAATATTAATTTGATTACATTTAAAAACATTTTATCGAAGTACAACAGAAAAAATTTGCACTAAAATTAAATTTTAATCTAATGAAAAATAAAAAAAAATTACAAAAAGGCTTCCTACAGAAAGAACGTCGTGCTTTATTTAAGCTAAAGGGTTAATTCATTTTGTTTGAAATTTTGGTCTTCGAACTACACCCAAAATAATTTTTATTGTAGACTTTTGGATATTCGATTTATAATTGTGATCATCCCAACTCAATCTAGCATTAATTAAACGTTGTAAATATTGTACATTGTGGGAAGCGGATAATACACGGCTCAATATTACTAGTTTAAATATGGTATATGTTTCACATACTCCAATTAAGGTATTTGGTAAACCGTTATTTAAAGAATTTGGAACTACGTTTTATAATTACCTTATTTTACAAAAATTTGAAACATATCTTTCTGTCGCATATTTTAACATAAAATAAAATTTTGAAATAATTTGCCATTTCATCGATGATTTCTGAGTTCACAAATGCGGAAACGAAAAAATAGATTTATGATTATTTAAAAGTATAAATAAATCTTTCTTTCTTTTCTGACTCTTTCGTAAGTGAAATGTTCTTTGGTTGTACTTGTATTGTATGTCAGATTTGCTTGGTGTTAAATAAATTGTTTTTGCGAAAACTCATTAAAATAATTATTTTTACAGTTCATAAATTCAAAACCGGCTCACGAAAATATCAACACAACAATTTACTACAGGTAAGCAGAAACAAAATTAAACAAACTCAAAATCCCAATAAAACCATAAAACAAAAGATACTGACAAGTTTTTCAGAAATAATTAAAAAAAGTTTTTTATTATTGTAATTTTATCACTA
Source organism: Trichopria drosophilae (assembly GCA_030407085.1). Taxonomy (NCBI): domain Eukaryota; kingdom Metazoa; phylum Arthropoda; class Insecta; order Hymenoptera; family Diapriidae; genus Trichopria; species Trichopria drosophilae. The sequence continues at coordinate 186,127,741 of CM059583.1, read as the reverse complement.
TAATATATATTATTTTGTAATTTTTTTTATATACAGAAATATATTCTGAAGGGTCAAAACAAATGACCGAAACGTCAACTGTCTAATTTATTTAACACCAATTAAATCTGACATACAATACATATTTAAAAGTATATCAGTAACCAACACAAATTTGTAATATGATTCTATTAAACCAAAATCAAAATAATTGTAAAGGACACGTGCAATAAAGAGTAATTCAACTCTTTATTGACAGATTTTTTAAACGTATTTTAAATCGATTCATAAATGCTTTTTATAACCGGATTATTTTTTAATAAATTATGATGATATAATGAATGCATAAAATATACGGTTTAAAAGTAGTATAGGTTGAGCGTTTCCTTAACGTATGTCGTAAACGAATATCCAGCTGAATTATATTTATATTTTATAACCGGAGTGTCTTTCAACAAATTTCATCGTCTTTCATACACGTATATTTATATACAATATAACACCATTATTAAACGCATTTTAAACTTATGCTATTTATGGTACTTTATAAATAATTTTTTGACGTTTAAGATACGTTTATAAACGTATATAATGAACGCATGGAGTAATAAACGCGTTACTAGTAAACTTTTATATCATATACCTAAATCATTTTTAAACCGAACTTACATATAATAAGCGTGTATTAAACGATAGTGTCTTTATTGGGATTAAATAATGGTTCACAGCTCTGTTTCATTTAGTAAAAAGATAATCAACGTTAAAAATATTTTATTTAAAAATGATAGAAGTTGAAAGTTTTATTATAGTATGTCATAAACTAATATTAAATTTGTAGAGACTTATAGAGTTATATAGAAGTTTTATAAACTGGGTATCTTTGAACAAATTTAAACGTCTTTCATACACGTATATTTATATATAGAATATAACATTTTTATTAAACGCTTTTTAAACGAATGCTATTTATGGTACTACATATATGATTTGTTGACGTTTAAAATACGTTTCATTTAATATAGGCGTATTATAAACGTATATTAAACGACAGTATGGTTAACGCGTTACTAATAAACTTTTATATCAGAAACCTAAACCATTTTAAAACAAACGTGTAATAAACGTATATTAAACGATTGTGGTTAATAAACACTTGGTCTTGGTTAATAATCAAGATACACGATCTTGGTCTTGAAATATTTATGAGATTGTCAGGAACATTATTGTTTAAATATAATTTTTGGTAAAGTCTATTCATGATTTTCGTTTATTGAAAAAATAGTAAATTTGCAATTTAGTCAACCAGAAAAGAAATTCAGACTAATAACTAAAATCTGAATAAAGTATTAATTCTAGAATTACCTGAAAAAGTGGTTACAAAGACTTCCTTTTCGTTCATCATGACATCCAAATCGATCGAGAATCTCTCTGGTACAACCGTAAATTTTGCGCATGCACGCCTGTCAAGTTTTATGCTGGTGATGTTAATGCCCGCACAACACACGCACGACATATTTTCGCATAAACAGGGAAGATTACGGAAGATTATTTTTGTTAATCGTGAAGGAATTCTTTCACTGTCCTCTATTTCTCCACTTATAGCTTCGCCGGTTGCAGGGTTGTAATATGCGTGGCCGTATACCTTCATGGCTACAGAAAAAATATTTTTAACCAAGGAATATAAATGCAGTTCCTAAAATTGACGTTATTTGCCTGACTTGGAGTTGGTACCACCTTAAATGGTCATTAGTCAAGAACTGCACATAATTTATGGCAATGGTATGTTAATAAAAATGGAGCCTTCTGTTCTGATACTGAACATTTTTATCCAAAATTATTTCCTTACTTTTTTTGCTATTTATTATTTTCAATTTATGGGGAGTAAAAAGTTAAAAACTCTGGAGTTAAATTATGTTTAAAACAACATTACAATTTTTCAAACTGAAAACTGGAATCATAGAAAAGTTACTTTGATGATTTCATTAAATTACAAGTAATTATAACAAGACATTATCTGATCACAATGGTACAATTTTTACAACTCACAATACTATCTGGGAACAGTGTGAAACTTTACCATTTTCGGTGACATCGAAGACGCCTTTGGTCCCAGGAATCACTGGAAGTACAATGCTTAATCCACACAATACCAATTTCAAGGTCAACATCTCCACGAGAGTTCGCAAAATCAGGACCTGCTACTGTGGCACGCAGTCTGAGACTGAGGCTTGAAACTGAAATTGGGTATACGATAAACAGGTATTCAACCTGATCTCAGACGGGTCTTATCATCCATTATGCATAAACTTTCGCAGTAGAAAGCGAATAATGAAAACAGTGTACCATTTCATGAATAACGGTGCAAAAAGTGACATTTTCTGTTACATTTATCTAGGCACGTGCGGGCTTGCTACAAATTTACATTCCTGATTTTGTGTTATTTGTGCGCTTTGCATTTTTAATACATCAGCAGTTGCCAGAGAGGTCACTGTTCAACGATATGATTTATTATCATATTTGTATATCTTCGTGTAAATGAGCTATTGTAAATGGTTTGTGTATTTGATGGAAATATTAAGCAAATATAATGTAGATAACTGGTAATGAAACGCATGTAGAAACTCAGTAAAGTGTTCTAATAAAATGTACATTTTATTCAGTTCTCTTATGAATGTAGTTTAAATAAATATTACATAAATAGATAAATTAACGCATTAACATACATACAGATGGGAGTTTCCATAAAGAAACATACAACGCGTAGAGCGGATCACACATTATGGCTAAGGATCCGTCTACCACTTGAGCCTTTGTTTCTCTTATGGTACATGTCGGATTCAGTTTTCTGTTTTGTTTCTATTCTCTTACCTATTGCCTCTAGATGGTGTGCTGAATTATGAGTTAGTTTTTTTACGAAATACTTTTCTTTTACGAAAACTTTATAATATACTAAGAGAATCAGTTAAAAGCCCTCTTAAAAGAAGAATATTCATAAAACATTCTTTTACACTAAGTACAATTCGCCGCGTTTGTCGACATTACGCCACTAAATTGCAATTGTAACATTTTGTAGATTTACTGAAACTGAAAAAATCCAGCTATATATACGGGTTTTCATTCAACATTGAGTAGTAAAGTCCTGCGCGCAAAATTGATCCGATTCCTAAATTTTGAACCACGAGTTTGAAATTGACTTCTATGAACTTTAATGCAGAATTCGTTTGTCCAGTATGGCTAGTCAATTTCTATACAAAAATGTTGTCTTTGTATAATATTTAAAACCTCATCACTTTGCTTTGTCTTCCACGTGCACTCCTGCCGTGACTTTTCCTCGCGAGGATTTCCTCGAGGTCATAACCGTAATCGTTGTCATCTTCCTCGAGGTTTTCAGCCTTGTTGTTGGTGAACTTGTCGTTCTTTACTTTTTCTTGTTTGGGTTTTTCTTTATCATCTTCTACCAAAGATGTCAGAACTTCGTCTTCTTCTTCTTCGTCATCATCGTCATCGTCCAAAACGTCTTCTTCTTCGTTGTCAGTGTCCTTCTCGTCTTCTTCAGCGGCTTCTTGGTCTTTATGTTCTTCACCTTTGTTCTCATCTTCTTCCTCTTCATCTTCACCTTCGGTTTCTTCGTGATTTTCCTCTTTCTCGTCATCATCTTCGTCTTCCTCGAGATCTTCTAAGATGTCATCGTCATCGTCGTCTTCCTCCTCTGCAGATTGTGGTTTGACTGGCTTTACGGGTTTCTTTATTTCGTTTTTGATAGCGTTAATGCTTTGTGAAGTAAGGCTAGGTTTGTTGTTGCTAGCAACTATCGGTTTTTTATGTTTAGTGACACCTTTTTCGGGTTTCGATACATATGCGACTGGCTCACTTTCTATTGCAACGTTGTCATCTTCCGGAATTTTTGGGGCAGTGGTCGTCGTCTCTTCTTCTTCACCAGACTCTGCAGCATCGTCAACTGTGGAACTAGTTGTCACGTCCAATTTCAAGTCCTGGTCATCGTCAGCTATTTCATTCAAGGAACTGTGAGGTGCAGCAGTTGCAACTGGTTGATGAGTAACGATAGGAATGCCGTTGGATTTTGGTGTTGTCAAAATTGGAATAATGTGTGGTACTGTAACAGGTGCTTGAGTGGTGGTTGTTTTAGGTTTCTTATTTCCGGAGTCGCTGCCGCCCGTGAAGATGTCTAACAGAGCTCCGAATCCAAGCGGATCGTCATCGTCATCATCATCGTCATCGTCGTCTTCATCGGCAGATGAATCTGGGACGGCGTTGCCTTCGGGATTTACATCGTCATCATCTTCATCGTCATCCTCGTCATCGCTGCCAAGGCCGAAAATGTCGTCGTCATCGTCATCATCGGTAGTAGCCGGCGCAGCTGTAGAAAAGTAGGGAACTGGTTCTGCTGGACGAATCTTCAAACCATCAGGGCCAAACCTGCAAATATAGAATAAAACATTTTAAGGATACGTGACGAATTACACGATTAATAATAGACAAATATAAGAGTATATTTACCTGAAGCAACCCACTCGTAGGCTAGCTTCCAAGTCATCCTTCGAGCGAAGTTCCAGTCCTAGACATGCCTTGAAGTGTTTATCAGATTCCCGTTTGATCGAGTAGACTTTACCGCAGAATTTGGATACTCCGCCGGCTAATGTCACGCAAACAGGCTTTGGATTCTTTCCTGCTGATGAATATCCATATCAATAAAGACGATTAGATTAGAAATGATGGATTTAATTGTAAATTTCGTTTATAAGTAATTGCAGAATGTAAATTGAAATTTGAACGTTTGTTTTGATTCGTGTATAAATTGTACGTGAAAACTAACAGATTTCTAACGGGGTCTTGTCAAAGGGAAGCTTGTGTGCTTTTGTGCCTTAGTTAAATACTTGATCTTGGTTTTGTTTTCTCCGTCTACGGGAGAAAACGATCTTCGAAATGTGTCAAATTCTTTCTTTCGTGCGTCAGTGGGATGACTCAAGTAATGTCGGAGGTGAAAGTAGCATTTTCAAATAGCGTCCAAACGTCTGCATAATTGAGCAATATAAATGAAACTCGACATATGAACCGATACTGGAAAGTTATCGGATGAAAGAAGGTGGCCCACACTCAAGAAAAAATTCTGGACTTTTTGTGAGAGCAATTCAATGAGGGCATTAAGAAGTTATTTTTAGAACGTATCTGAAGAGTTCACGGTATAATGTTATACTCTTTAATGTGGAATTTTTCGAATAACGTTTTCAAAGTTCAGTGGGAACAATAAAGCTAATAGAGTATGTATTGTAATGTAGTGTCGAAACTCCAAGATACCTTTACCATTGACTACGTTAGAAGTCAATATGTCATCTGCGATGCTGAGTTGAATGGCCAGTTTGTCTTCAGCAATGTACTGCAAAGTCGCACAACCTAAAAGAGTAACAAGTATATTACTATTTTAAATTGTAAAATAAATACTTTTCTACAATAAACAATGATTTGAAATTTCAATGACAATGTTGAAATATGATTAAAAAATGTCTTAAATTTTTACAGTACCTGGTCCCTTCAATAGCGGTGCCAGGTAAGGAATGTGGAAATCTTTGCAACAACTGCAAATGCTGGAATGTTCGTCACATGTGCAACTTCTGTTGAGAACTTCAGTTGCTTGTTTTAGCGTAGGTAACCCGAAATTTGTATTTCGTGGTTTTGTTGCCCTTGCCAATCGATGTAAAGAAACTTCATTTTTGTCTGCAAATTAATTTCATATTTAAATAAAATTTTGTGTCATCCCAAAAGTAAATATATTAATGAAAGTATTTTTAATACAAGTTTTGAATGAACATGGAGCTTGGGTACTTACCAATCACTCGTGCATATGCTGCAAATGCAATTAATAAAAATATGAGCAGCAGCTCAAATATCGTGGATAACCGCATCGTGATGACTCCCGACGTTCTTCAAAATTTTCTGCAAAAAAAGAACAAAATTGTTGGGTAAATTAAATGTTTTCTTGAAATGTATGAGTATTGTTTGGTAATTTTATGCTATTTTGCGTGAGAAGGGAAGTTTACGCGAAATATAATGAACCGTGTAATGAACTGTTAGTGTTTAATATCCTTGAAATTGTTTTGTTTCAAAGTATCTTTGTTGAAGTTTCAGCATTAACTTGTTTTTAAAATTTGATTTTAGTATACTGATAACATAAATTTGGTATTGTAGAATATGGATTAAAGTCTATTTGAAATTATTGAATATTTGTCTTTTAACATTAAGCCAGATATTCAGATAATATTACTGACAATAATTTTTGTTTTCTCAGTGTATGTGTATTACATTAGTCAACTATATATAAATATAAACTTTATGACAAATATGACACAGTATACATGTATGAAAAATGTGAATTCCAACGTACCAATAACTAATTTATCTTATGTAATGTAAAATCAGTAATTAAAAAATGATTGTTGTAAATAAAAAACAGTATGATGTAAAAAAAATTCTTTTACTGGTTTAAATAAATTGCTACACCTCCAGTTAAATGTTATACATCAGGACATACCTTACGTTATTAGAAAAATAATTTATTCTTAAAATATTTTGCACACAATTTTAGTCTCGTTATTTAATTGCGACCTAAAATATTAAATGAAAATAAAGATTTCTTATTTAGTGACATCACTTAACTATTATCTGGAATTTTGATGAATAATTTGATATCCGATTGAATAATCTCCCTAAATATTTTCAGTCCAGGAGTAATTTTGTCTCAACAGAAAATCAATACACACGAAAAAGTATTTTCTTATATTAATAAATGGCTTCTCTTAAGCCGAGAATTTTACTGAATAAAAAATAAACAAAATTTACTAATTATTGTATTAGTCAGTTTTAACTTATTGAATGAATTAATAAAACTATGTTACTCATTCAATTAGTAAAAATTTACCAACATTTAGTAAATTAAATTTTGTTACTTAAGTTATTGAAATATAAAATTGCTCATCGTAAATTAGTTAATAGCTCAGTTTTTATAGTATAGTGAGTTCTTCCTGTCAGCAAGCGACATTCTTAATTAATATTTTCGATAATTATTAAGTACTTTGGTCTATAAATAAATAAATAAAGACAAAAAAAAGAAAGAAATAATTAGTTAGTCAAGTTTAACATAAACGATTTTGTTTTTAAAACGACGGGCGTAGGGCTCGATAATTTGCGCCCGATGATTTCGCTGCAGGGCGCAAAATCGAGTTCTACTCCCGCATTGTTAAAAATACAATTATTGTTACAATTTAAGTAGCTTTTCTTTTTCTTTTTTGACTTGTTTTACCAGTTTTTACAGGAAAGTGCGATACTGTTTCTTTGTTTATACACTGTGAAATTTTTAGTGCAATAAATTAAATAAAAACAAGCAATGAGTTGATTTCAACAACGGTTTGTATTTTAACTTTTTTAATAAAAAGGTATTTTTATTAACTAATAATTAATGAAGTTTTTTCAGAGTTGCTAAATTGGAAATTTAATATGATGTACCGAAATGTGAAAAGCTACTATATAACATTTATTCCTCGGGGCATTTTCGGTATCGCAGTTCTGAATTTTTCGAAATTTTGATTTAAAATAGCGCACTAATAATTGCACAGTTACTCGATTTTGGAATTTGTGAATAATTGTTTAGTATGGGATCAAATATTTTGAATTTGGGAAACCTGACTGTTATTATCAAGTCGAACTCGCATTCGCAGTCGTATTCAAACCTTTAAGCAACATATTATACAGAGATTTGATGATTCTTATAATTTTATCGTGTAGAAACTCATGCTTTTTAAGATTTAACGTCCTCAAATGAATTCAAAATAACTACCAGCCATTTAGCACACAATCTGGTAATCTGTTGTGTTATTGAAACAAGAAAAGACTTTAAATTTAACAAAAAACAATAAAGTAAGGTAAAATACCAATTTTTTATGGCGTTTTTAATTTTTTTACAATAAAAATGAAATTAAAATATTTAAAACACCTGGTATATTTTCATCAATGTTAAGACATTATCGTTTAAAGAAAATCCGTAGCTTTCGTGAAAGAAATTAGTGCAGTCGCATTTTTATTGTAATGCAATTTTTGTCGACTTTATTAAGTACATTCATTTGAATTTTAGAATTTAAGTGCCTCGCAATGTACATAGATTTTAAAATATAAAGAAACGTTGTGGAAAAGAAATATTATTTCAAAAAATTTATTCAGAAAATCGAGTTTTTTGGATAATATTTGATTTGTTCATGGTAAAAAAAAATGTTAGAAAATTCTAAACACCATTAGGAACAATGATTTCCGAAAATTATTTTGTCGTTTTCTACAACAGCTACAATTATTACACTTTAATTAAAAATGATCGGAAAACTTGATTTGAGATATGGATTTCGTAATTGAATATAGTTTTAAGACTCTACACAGAGATGATGATAATCTTATGAAACGGATAAAAGAAAAAAGAGTTAAATGTGGTTATTTTTGGAGACATTTCAGTGTTAAATCTAGAACATTTAAAGACCAACACAAAATAAGTTTCGGATTACATTAAATTAAGTTTATTAAACAAAAATTGTCCAGATGCGAAATTGAACCCTACAAATCCCGTAGAACGTAAAATCTCTTCATGAACACAACGAACATTTGACGAAAAAACATTTGAATAAAGTATAACAAATTGTATTACTATTGTATTATTATTTTACTTTTATCTAAAATATTTTTCAATTTGTATTTTTTGTTTGTATTGTATTCATTTTGTTCTTGGTAATTCGAAAGCAAGTATCTTCTGCATAAATGTAATTTTAATTTTAAATATGGTATCAATTAATAGTTAGTCTTCCGCGTGACAAGAAGTATTGTAACTAACTGGTTAACGGTTAATCGCTTGCGAAATATATTACGAGATAGGGTTCGATTCCGGGAATCGAAATCGAGAGGAAACTTTTTTTTTTTAATAAACCAAATTTATTGAGATTCAAAAATGATTTCTTTTCCGACCAAAATTCGTTCGATTTTAATATTGAATTGGCACATAAAAACGTTTACATTTAATGACTACATCTGCTAATCAGTTTTGATTAAAATATTTTCGTATTCTAGAAGTTCTGAGTGGAATATGAAAATGAACTACTGGTGATTTAGTGACTAAGTTAAGGCAATATAAGAAGTTGAAATTACTAATGGAGAAAATGAATCGTTTGATTCCAGAAATAACTCTAATCTTCTCGTATTGGTCAATCACAATTAGATTGAGCTATAACTTGTTAGGATGAAATGTTTTGTAACAAACAATACACAAAAGATTTTTTAGCTAAGAAGACAAATTACTTGGTACCGTAAACAAAGAAAGCATGTGCTGGTCCAACGTCCAAGATAACGATTTTCTGGTTTCAATTATTTCAAGTAGGTATCATAGGATTATTTTTTACGGAACGAAACAAAAGGAACTGCGTTTTGAACTGGAAGTCGATGGCTGCTGGTGTTTGCCTTGAATTGCCGCTCTTGTGTGAAGTCTCTCGGGCGCGACCGGCTGACCTACATCACGGTCACGGTTAAAGAAGGTCCCTATCGTCATGACGTCTTTCGGTCGTAGAACTGTTGTGGGCCACGGTCAAGTTCAAGATGAATTTATTTCGACATATGCATACTTTCCAATTCTTGGGTCGACAAACGCTATTAGCTACCAGTCGTATAATTCTTTTATTGAATTTCGAATAATGAAAATTGAAACTCGAAATATCGGACTCAAGATAAAAAATTCTGTACATTTAATTTTTTTTCTGATGTAACTCGATCCATTATATTTGAAAATCACTTTGAACATTTCTTTATATGGGTAGATGTTCAAGATATGAATTTTTGTCTTAAATAAGTTTACATCCCACAAAACATGTTTTTTTTTCATTTTTTGAGTATTTCAAATATCTTGGTTATGTCCATTTTTTACTCATAGGCTACACTTTTGTAAAACTGATTAAGTGTTGTTGAAACAAATCTATATATTAATATCGTAATTAAGAGCAATTGAGTATGGTACCAAAATCGAATATTATTTCTTTAGGAATATACGAACATTTTATTTACTATTTTTTATAAACAAATATCACTGACACGTGTTATTTTTTATAAACATAAGACGCAAGAATCGTTATGAATAATATTTAAAATGAAATTCTACAATTTAAGTATAAAAAAAACGTGAGCAATTATATTAAATCCACGAAAAATCATTTTAGAATTATATTGTATATTCATTGAATAAAACACAATAATAGCTATAAATAATAGAAATATACAAACCTTTTTTTTTTATTTGAATTTTTATATTTGTACTCAACATTATTCATGACTATATTTATCCACAAAAACTAGATAATTTGATATATTCTGTTTTGAATTGCAATTCGAGAAATTTCTATTTTTATTATGGTTGAAAAAAATCGATATTTCTTACTTATTTTGTTAATATTTAAACAAATTAAAAATATATAGAAATGTTTATTAATGACTTTTAATGTTATATTTCGTACGACTCAATTAGATGGATTTTACTCCAGATACAGCGTAAAATGTGAACGTTGAAAAAAATAGTACCTATATTAGTCAACTAGTACGTACACTTTAATAATGCCATTTATATCCTACTTTAAGCACGATTTTTCCATGCACGAGTGTACTTTATGCATCCATAAATCGTGCAAAAAAATATAATTTCTTGAAAACATATCTGTATTTCTAATAAGTTTTTCGAGCTTAGTGGATCAAAATACATCAGAAAAAAACGTAAATTTTCATCGTTGCTGGTCTTCTAAACCTACTTTTAGTTGTAAAAATTGAATTTTTTAGTAATAGCTACTGAGAAATATATTTATAAACTTGGTTCTTCTGTATTTCAAACAGGGTTTTCCATTATTTTATATTATTTTTCATGACTTTTGTGTATTATTTTTCATAGCTTTTTTGTATTGGTTACGTGTGTATATTAGTTTTACTTTTTCTACCTTTCTGTGATGTTTTTATATTGATCTCATTAGAAATTGCAACATTGATGTTGCAGATAAAATCGATGTTTTATGGACTGCGTAACCTGTCCTGGGTTTTTCCCACAAAGTGGTTTTCCCCACGCCATTGCAAATCCGAATGGGAGTACCCCGCCAAAAGAAGGTAACCTGTTAGGTCGTTTTATGTAAAGGTCCTTCAAAAAAATAATGCAAGAAATGAAGAACTGTTGTAGCAACGGTACTGTCGAAGTTTGAAGCGTGCGCAAACGCGGTTTGCGAAATTTTGGTTAGATTCTGCAGAAAAGTTTTTAAATTGGTATCGTCAGCAAATCACGAATAAAAAGCAAAAATTACAAAAATATTCAATTATTGGTCCAAGGAAATGAAAATTCCGCTTGTATTCTTCACACAAGTGTAAAATGGAAGTAGGGAATAAGCGAAAAAATTACTTAAAGAACGAAAGAAAGAAAGAAAGAAAGAGATAATTAGCCAAGTATGATATAAATGAAGACAATTTGATATTACATGGATATTTTTTTAACTATGTTCAATTAGAGAATTCCCGTCTTAATATTCTAAATTCTAAATTTAAGAACACAATGTTTCCTTTCTTTACTTGTTTCACTAGAAGTATATAGAATAAATGAGAAAAAGTACTGGCTATTATTAAATTGTGAAAAAATCCTCAAGATAACACAATATTTCACAGAAACTAAGACACATTTTTTCTTATCATACAAATTTTTGATCAATTATGACACTCTTAAAGTAAATTTGAAATAAAATCTGTTTCACAAACAATGAATGTGCCAAGTCTCTATCTCATACGAAACTAACGGAAAATTTTTGAAAAATTTGTGACAATCTGGCGGACTGAAAATCATTTATTATTGAACAAATTCCCTCCAAAACAGCATCCATTAAAGCTAAGGTGCTTCCTACAAGTATCATAAACAATTGAGTATTTATTTATTAATATGCTAGGTTTTACCTTTTCTTTTGCAATAATTGTACATCACCGAGAAAGAATTTGCAAAGACATAAGTTATTTGTGTGTCCTGAATGGTAGTTTTACTTGTTTGATGTGGCATTTTTGTGATATTGATGATACATGGCATATTTTTTGTTATTAAGCATTTGAAGCCTCAATTGAATTTTATTTCTGCTGGGATAACATGGCATATTTAGCACAGATTATTCAGGACCAAAGTCGTGCGAAAATTGACCACTTTTTGCTTCACATGTTAGAAGATATTCAATTTTGTTCATTGCTATTGCAACGATGCATTCGATGTCATACTAATTTTTATATTAAAAAACCTTTTTTTTTTTATATTAAACAAATATAAATTTGGAAAAAATTGTGATTTTATTATAGATAATTTATTTTTGTTTGTTTTTGTGTGTCCATTCATGGAGATTTTTTTTTTTGACATCAATCACGTCTTCAGCAAACAGTTTAAAAATTTCATAATGACGTCAAGATAATTACTGAAAATAATACCGAGTCTACTTCAATAAGTTTATCTTTTAAGCATTATTTCATTAAAAGAGAAAATTTAACTAAAATTAGAATTTGTACAGAATCGACGATAACGATATTTTGCACTGACTTTTTATTTACTTTTATCACCTGTGCATTACGATTTAGACCAAATTCTGATTTTTAAACACAACAAAATTTGGATTATTACGATATTATCGATACTAACTAGTTCTCGCATAGTATACTAACCAATTTGAATTTTTAATGCTAGAAACTTGAATTAATACTACTCACAATCTGCGAATAAATATTTTGTTTGGGTTTGCTTCCAGTTATGGAATTACTTATTTATTACTAATTCAGTAGTAAAACGCTATTAAATACCAAGATATAATTAAATCGCTTAATAAATATTAATAAATCAATTCATCTGTGGAAATAATCATATTTGTTTATTGTATGTATTTTTAATGAATAAATACCACTACAAATTGAATTAGAAGCTTCGGTTTCTTTTTTCCTAGTAGTATCCATAACTAAATTTAAATTACAAGAACGATTTACATATATGAATTTACTTTCGGCTTTTAACTTCATTTAACTACATTTCTTTTAATTCTTAATATGATAACCTCTGACGGTTTTGTTAGTGATTTTTGATGTCGTTAACAATAAAGACATCCAAATCTGCAATTAAGTTAATTCAGACAGTCTGAAATATCGAAAGCATCCACACAAAAAAAATAATTAGTATGCTCTACCTAGAACTTATCTAAAATTCACCGAAAAAGTTGAGTAACAATTGTTAATAAAAATAATTAAAAGAACAATCGTAATTTTTTGCAGCTTATTTGGAATTTATCTTTTAAATGCTTGATTAACACTAATGATGTATTAAAATTTTATCCAAGTAAACAAATACTGATCATTTTTGTATTTAATATAACTGGTGTTAATTATCTTGCGACTGCTGTTATAGAATATCTAGCCTACTTTTTAGTTAATCTGTGATTAAACATTATTTGAAAACTTTACTTAATGGCCTTACTATTAATATAATTAATATATTACCTACTATTTATTTAAATTCGTCAATAAATTTGTCCTTTAAATGAGACTAGGTAAATTTTACTTAACTACATAGTAAATTCTAGTCATGATTTTTTTCCGTGCAATTAAGAGAAATTCCTTCTATCATATTTTAAAGAACATCATGAAGTGCTTCTAACATATCCTGAGGGTGTTACGCGATGATTAATAAATTAATAAATTTTTCTAATAAATTATCTTATAAAAATCATGTTCATTGTAGTAGGCAGTTGCAATGAATTTTGAAATAATTACAATAGAACATTATTACTCTACAGTGTTTGTTTCCCGCAATTTATATTTTCAACGTTTTTTTATGAATTATCTTGTCCTCTAAATTTAGTTATGGAAAGAGACAGATTGTTACAGCTTAGTTATATATTTAACCCTCCTGTGCACCGTGACAAATGTATTCATCTAAACTAAATTGTTTCCATGTGGGAAGAGAAAAACTAATGCTCAAGAGAGTTAATTACAATTGTCATTTTTTTAATGTTCTTGAATTTTATGGCTGTATCGTACTGGCAGGAGTTATTAAACAATGGTTAAATGAAAGAAAACGCAACCCCATTGGCAGAATAAAAATATAAAAACAGAAATAAACACATAATTCTGTCTTAAATAAGTTTTACTTGAAACAGTCGATTAGGATAAGGATTGATATTTTATAAATCAGGCCAGAAATAAACAATTTACTGATTACATTTCGGTATTATTTTATCACATACGCATTGATTTTGTTCTTTGTTTTAGTACCCAATAATTTACACTATTAAAAATGCGGAATAAAATCAGTATCATATTTCACACCGAGGCTCTCTAAATCGGTATTAGTTAAAAAATACCAATAAGACAATGAAAGTGATTCAACAAATGAATTAAGTTAAATCCTACTACTTTATTACTAATTCTATAAACTATTGAAATAATAAAGTCACTATCTTCTTGTAGATTAGTAGAATTTTACTAATGAATTAATATTTTCGTCTACTATACTTTTTTATTACAGTAAAAAACTTACTAATTAATGGCAACCCACTTTTCGCTATAGATTTTTATTAATTCAAGTTTATAGAGAGTGCGGATATTATACAGCAACATACCCCGACTAGTGTTAATACACTAAGAAAACACAGTGATCTAAAATACTGCACGTTGTGGTTAAATACAAGCCAACTACAACAAGTAGTATTGTACACGTAGTGTTAGACACCAATGCAGTAGTATTAATAAATTACCACTACGTTTAGTATGAAACTGTGCTTTCATTTTTCTCTCATTATATCTTGGCGTGAAATAAGCCCGAATTATTTTTTCAACCATATAATATAAATAATAAAAACATAAAGATGATCGGTATTCACAATAAATAGTTAAAATCAACACAAAAAATCACACACCGTCAGAATTTAAACAGTGTGTCATAAAAAGTTTCAATCTTATTTCCTGGAAGTAGTGAATGCAGTCCAAATGTAACTATGCAATTTCATTTTTATACTACCATTAAGTGTGTTTTATTGAAAATGACCATCAATCCAAATTTATTTCCTTTTTAGTAAAACCCATCTGAATTTAAACTCCTTTGCAGTTTCGTGGGAACACCATTAATCACGATTGAACCTGAATTGTAGTGAGATTTGGTTTTATTTTAAATTATCGATTTTGAGAACATTCGTCGAAATAACGCGACGTGGGAAATATTTATTACCATCGTGGAATTCCTTTTGTTACCGACACCATATTACCATGAGCTTGAGAAGTTGTTGAATCGGTGGAAGGGATGGAAAGGTGTCAGGTATACTGGAATTTCACGTTTGGAACAGTCAGATGCACGAGAGCTTCGAACCTTCTGTTTTTGTCTTTTGCTGAGAGGTCAACAACATTTTCGTTTCTGGATTCGTGGCATTTACGGAAATCAAGATGACCGTCGTTCCCATTTTTTTCCCAAAAAGGAAGACATATAGGTGTGTTTATATGCTGGCATGTCGTTATATTAATCATCTCGTAACACCGTATTTAAAATGCCAATATAGAGGGGAAATAGTTTAGGTAGTTATGCTACCATTTAACTAGTTTGTATTTTACAAATCTATATTATATATTCAATATTTTTGAAAGTAGATATTCTATCCATCATTGAAGTCTTTTGAACACGACAATAATTTGAATTAATATCCTAAGAAACGGAGAATTTTTTGTAGGTTTTAGTGAAAGTTTTCAAATTCTGAACACAGTATCTTTCTTGAAAATCTTCAAAACTTTGAAAAATTTCTCTGGCTTTTCCACGATAAGTATTGATACTTTTGACAGGTTTGAAAATTGAAATTGTTTAGGTTCCAGAAGAATAAGAATCGTCTTTTTCTAATAAAAATGTCTAGTCATCATGTAACGGAACTTTTAATATGTACTTGGACATAACTAATTTTTCACTAATTTAATAGCTTATACGAAATGAAATAATGTATGAGTGGAGAATTAATGTATATTTAACAAAAATGTCGTCAAAAGTTTCATGGAACATGAAAGTCATGTCCAGTAAATGATGATAAATGTGCTTTAGCTTCCAATTAAATTGTTTTATGTCAGAATTTAAAATAGTAAGACCTAAATATTGTTTTTTCCTATGGTTTTTCTTTGTCGTTCTTGTTGAACGTTAAGTATAAATGGAGTCAACTACATTCCGTTCTCAGTTGAAGTAATGTAGTAATGAATATACTCTTTTAATATGAAAAACAGAAACTGGTGGAATTCAGTGAGAAGCCGATGATTTGAAGTAAAAAAGGAGCTAATCTTTGAAACAATATCGCGAATGATGGTTCACTAACAGTACTACTGTAGTATAGTATACTCTAGCGTACTATAGTTCACTAATCTCGAAGCAAGAGGAGCCATTATTTAAAGCAGTTACCAATTCTAAAGACTGACTGATTGTTCATTAAATCTCGTTAAAATAGTCATGAAAGTTACTGAAGGATCAATCATCGATCGTCAGTCGTGTAAACTTGATGAAAAATAACTATTGAATGGTATTAAATTTGCTTAAAACAGTGCATAACAGTAGAAATAATATTTTCATCAGACTATTGACATCTTTCTTTCGGTTTCATAATGATCAATGCATCAGACATAATTTAATTCGATGTTCATGACTGTTAGCCAATCATTTTATACGCTTGTTTGAAACATGGAAGTTCAGTGAACAGTCACTGATGTACAGTGAGAAGTAACCACTTTCCTTAAGGACCATTTACTGAACCCTATTTACAATTCGTAGAGGATGAAACATCATCTCAATCTACTCAGTAACAATGAAACGATGGGATTGACTAATTTGAGTTGGTATCAAGAAATTGGCATGACCAACTGATGATGCGCACTACTAATATAAAGTGATCAATCCCTTAGTTCCTAAATAAAACTACTTTGGAAGTGACATATGTATTTAGTCATTGAGCCAACTTATCTTCAGACACTTGTCCATTTGTACCTGTTTACAGGAATGAAGCCATGTATGAAACAGTCATTTTTTTTTAACTTTCACAAGACAATACTCAAAGTCGGTAAAAATTGTCGTAACTTTCTTTCAAATTTTTGTTTAATGGCATTGGAAAGTCGCGTAAATTTCAAACACAGCCTGATAGACTTCTCTGCATATCCCCACATCCGCAATGACTTTTTTTATTGTGCACGTTATCGGTTTCATGGTGGTTGGGTAACTGCAACCACGGATGGCTGAATCGTTATGACGTAATCTAGAGACTAGTCAGACAAATGGCACCGTCTCAGTGCTATTGTAATCATCATTTTGCATCGTCCAACCTGAGAAAATACATTTACTGTGATCGACCAGGAGAACAAATGGCGTTAATGCAAACGTCGTAATGACACGAGCGTGAATGAGCGATTTGCGGTGGTGAGTACCGGTTCGTAAAATTTACCAAAGACGTACCAAACGTGAAAGAAGGCCGTAACATTCTGTTAATTTATTTTCGAGATATGTGGATGGTGGTTAAAGTGTGTTACCGATTTTCCTCTTGAATCTATTGGTTTCTTATTTCCGGAGATGGTAGCGGTAGTACATATTCGTCGGTGCATTACGGTATGCAGACTCCGTAATAACTCAGTTTCCGCTCTATATTTAAAACGTGGAAATACGTGAAGGAAACAAATAAATTTATACCTTTAATGTATCGGATTATTTCTCTCATTCTCTATTATACTTGATTTGCATTGAAACATGTCCACTTTATGACACATATTTTTACGATTAAGAAACTAACTCGCATTTGAATAATTTGATGTATCATTTATAATAATTATTTTAAATATTATAATATGTATAGTAAATCATAACATACATTTCTTTTCGCACATTTTTTTTTAGAATTATGATATATCTAACATTTTAAAGTTTAAGATTCTGGAGTGAAAATCGAGTAACACTATTCATGGTACATCTCACTACAAGAACGAAATATCATTCCGAGGAAATCTTATGTATCATCGATTTTCAAGTCACCATCCAGGAAAATCTAGAGAAATTTCAATTGATTTATGAAAGTTTATTAAATTAATTTGATTTTACCTGCATATTTAAGTTGTAAATTGTCTCTACATTTTCTGGAGTGAAAACTATTAACTTAATTTGAATTTCTTAAGAAGTGAAACTGTCACTTTTTATAGAAGCTTTGTCTTGACAAATATTTTAGAGAGTAAGTAACATGATTAAAAATTGATGACCTATTTAGTGAAAGCTCATGGTAGTTCCCAATTTCTTATTAATGTGAATGGTCAAGATGAAAAGGAAAATTTGTGTCCATTTAGTTTCATGTGTATAAAACTTTGATATATCGTGTAGGTTTAAAACAGTTATAACTGAAAGCTCATAGAAATTTAATGCATTTCTGTTTTTTTAGATAACACCAGACGATTTCCAATTTCGACATTGAGAGTCCCGTTTTTTCAAAGAAAGAGGAATATAAAACGATTATATTTTAAATATTGCCGTTAAGTAAATTTGAAAAGAAGTAATATATTCATGAAAATCTCATAAAAGTTTCATTTTACTCTGATAGGTTATTTGGTTTTTTATAGAATTATACAAATGTCTGTTATTTTTAATATATAATGCATTGGGATAATTGCATAAATAGTCGAGTTTCAGCCAATTCTTATTTTGTTGGTTAAGTAGAATTTAAGGACCCTCGTTTTAAGCAAAATTTATTTAAATTTCTCAATAAATAATATTTTGTACTTGAACATTTCCTAAAAACCAGTTTAGTATATTATAAAATTTCATTCGACACAGCATTTAACAGAGTCATTATTAAACACAAATTTGTAAAAATCATTAAATCTTAATTATTAAGAAAAATTAATGTTAAATGAAAAGTGTCTTATTATTAATTAGTTAATTTTCCACTAACATTAAAATGCGACTAATATATTGGTAAAATTATATAAACCGAAGTGTTTATTCTACTAATCTAATGGTAACAAATAATATTTTACTAATGAAATAGGAGTTAAAAATGTATTAGTACTCGAATGAGCAACGTCCTTTTCTTTTACGATTTAGTAATTTTCAATTAAATTAAATTTAGAGAGCAGGAAGACATAAAAACTCAATAGTCAAATGTTGATCTTTAAAGTTGATAATAAAGGGCATTTTTTGCTATTTATGAATGCACTATAAGATCATTTGTTTGCTATAGTATGTTACAGAATTTTACACAGCTTAAGGTTATGTAGTGTTATACTAAGATTTTTAACAATTTTTTACGATCGGTCTTTTAAAAATATTTTAGAATTACACCTATAATTCCAAAATATTTTTTACCCATTAACGCCGGGAAGGACACTATTTGCACTTGAATTTCAATTAAGTATTTCGTATGAAAATCGAACATCAACAAAATTGAAAGGTATGTATCGTACTGTTATAAAGGTTGCTCTTTTCAATGGCATTATCAAAATTGAGTTATCATAATTAGAAAATTAAATATAGCGATTTAAGAAAAAAAAAAAAACTAAAAATCGGTAATATTTTTGAATAAAACATTTTTTTTCATCGAAAGAGTACTTTCGGTCACAAAATTCCTTCACTAAAGGTGAAGAAAATAGTTATAGTATTAAGACATATTTTTAAAGTATTAACAAAATAACATCGTGATCACAAAATGGCGATGGCAGTGAGTAATTTCTTTTTAAAAGTTAAATAATTTTTTTCATGGAAACTAAAAATTTTGAACAACATTTTCTGGGAATAAAAATGCCTTAGAATGTATCAAAGAGTATGTCCAAATTTTTTTCAGAATATATTGATATTATTTTTTATTTCTTAAATTTTCGGAGAATTGAAATTTTTAAAACAGTTGTTTAAAAAATCTGAAAAAATTGTTTCGATTCAGGGGGCGTAAAATGACCATTATACGCCTCCCTTTGGGGGCGTGAAATTAAAAACAGTCTAAAAATGGACAATTTAAAAAAAAAATTTAATGTATTCTTTGACAAATTCTAAGTTGTTCTAAGGAAATTTTGTCTAAACTTTAGTTTTCGACAAAAGAAATTATCATTCATGAAATCTAGAAATGATTAATAATTTCGTTTCTCAAAAACTATAAACTTTAGAAAAAGTCTTCTTAAAACAAAAATATTATAGAATTAGTCAAAGATTAGGTACTGTCAATTTTTTTTCAGATTTTTTTAAATTACTTTTTCATAATTTTGATTTTCTGAATTTTCGAAAAATAACAAATTGTATCAACACATTCTGAAAAAAATTGAGAATATTCTTTGACCCATTCTAAGAACATTCTAACATGTTTTGTAGAGTTTGCAGTTTTCATAAAAACAATTTATAAAGAAAATACTCACTGCGGTCGCCACGTTGTAAATATGATGTTACTTTTTTAATATTTAAAAAATATATCTTAATTGTACAACTGTTTTCGTGATCTTTAGCGAAAGAATGTTGTGGAAAATACTCTATCTATAAGAAAATAATGTTTTATAAAAAAGTATACCCGATTTTTTTGACATTTAAATCGGTGTATTTAGTTTTGTAATTAAGAGAGCTCAATTTTGACAATTCCTCTGAAATTACCAATGTCGAAAATAACATGACACGTACATTTCGTTTTTTTTTTAACTTTAATTTTCATAGTAGAAAATGCGTCCTTAAATATATCTACAGTATTTGGGGTATAAAACCAAGAAGAAACAATATCTCAAACCGTTAAGTGTATTATATGTTTTAAAAAGATCGTCGTACACGTGTTTTAATACGACTTAAATGAAAAAATAGTTGAAAAAAATTTCACCGAACGTCCACCAAATAAAAGATGTCTAAAGTTTACTTAAGCTGGTGAAGTAAAATATGCCGAGACCAAATGTTATACTAATTTATTGCCATATATCATCAAAAGCAAAAATGGTGAAGTTGTCCCAACTATATTATAGTTGACACAACAATTGTATAGTTGACATAACGATTTGTAATGGTGGGTTGAATTATAACATAGTTGCTACAATGGTAGCATTTTTTATTAAGTATTATACTTTTAAACACGAACAAAAACTCGATACGAAATTGTTATACGCAAATAGAAAATTTGCGTGAATTTAATAAAATTAAAAAATTTGAACATATAATTTAACTTTTTAATTTAACATATAATCAACTATTCACTATTTCACTGATGTGTGCCAGTAATATTAAAACGAATGTGTCGCTTGGAGAAATAAGTTAATTCTAATTAGCAATATTTACTGAACTTTTTGAGTTAATTTTTTAGTGTATTATTAACCATATCGACATTGGTAATAAGCTATTAACAATGATAAGTAGCTATTACATTCACCTACAGCTCAATAAGAAGCATTTTTAATCATTATATATAATATTACATTATTCAATTTTTTATTTCATTTGCTACTAAATGTTGGATGTCTGATTATTTTTTATCTTTTATAGAACAAGCAATAGAAATAGATTTCAATTTTTATCAATTTTTAAAGTTATTTCTTAGTAAATATACACGAATATTTAAAAAGTTCTACTTCTCTATAATATCGATTAATTTAATTTAAAAATTCAAAATAAGTTTTTATGTCATTTGGTGTTTACAAATTGTTACATTATGTAATATTCTGTGAGGTCATGAATTTGTTTAGGCATAAATGCGGTGATAGTTATATTTTTAGGTTATGTCACAAGTCGAAAAAGTATTGTTCATTACAATAATGAAAAATTAACGAAATTCTTATTAAAATGGTATCAACCTAACAAAAACTCTATAAATTCCAATCATTTTTTAAAAAATTAACTTACATTAATCAGAAACATACATTATTCAGAATGATTCACATATTTTATGTTACAGATAGTTGAATTGCACATTGAGCTTTCTTTTCAAATAAATTATTGATAAGTACAGTTAATATATGTTCTTTTTAATAGTTTATAATTAGAGGATTTCATGACTGAAGTTTTACTAACTTATTTAGATACTTGGAAATTTAAAATTAACATGTAATTTAACAGGATGATTGTGAAAATGTTATATAATACTTAATTCATTATTAAAATCCTCTACTATATTTTGTTGCTTTCTTTAATTAATTTTGTTACGAAATTCGTTAAAGTTCAATGTAAAGTTTTTCGTATCATTTATTACTAACTAAAATCAGTCAGTCATCTTTTTACAAATTATTTAAAATATTTTATTATCAAAAGGTCTTTTATCTCTGTTTGGGATTGAAGTTTTTAAATAAAAAGTTTAATTGAAAAAGTAAAACAAGGACATAAAAAATAAGGAAGTAATTTTATGGTAAATTGTTTCTTATAAAAATTCATGACATACATAATGCATTAAAAACATTTGAATTTGTGTTTTTTTTTCTATTGGTCGTTTAATTCTCACAGTATTTGAAACAATTCTTTACACAGTTTCCGTATTTAATTACTTAATTTCTAAAATCCTCGACAATAAATATAATCACCGAAAATGTTCAAAAATTCTACTAAAAATGATTCTTTATAAATTGGTTTGAAATTTGTCAAGTTTTTTTATTAGCAAAATCGTAGTATCGCAATAGAATTGTATAAAGAACAATGAAGAAATAAGTTAACAAATTTGAATTCGTTAAGCTTTTAAAAATACAAATAAATGACAAATTATCAAACTTATTCATATCAACTGAATTAATTAAGTAAACGAAATTATTTAATACTTAAATATAACAAACTAGTAGACAAAACGTTTTTATTATTATTTATTTGTTTATAAAAATTCGTAAAATATTTTCTTATTTTTAAATCAAATCCAAAATCACCAAATCAATATAAAAAAATGTTTTTTCAACTGTCTTCAATTTAGTAACTGATTTCGAGTTATTTTAGTTATAATTTTCGAAATTTTTATCAGCATAAAAGTTTTTTTTATCAGGCATCTATTTCATATTTAAAAAATTCAATTCTTATAATATCTATCACATATGAGACATCTCTTCCTGTACTAAAATTTGTTTGTACTAGTTTCAAAAATGTTTTTTTTTAATTATGTTGGTCTCAAATATGAGATATGTCTTCCTGTACTAAGATTTTTTTTTACTAGTTCCACAAAAAAATTTTTTTTTAATTACGTTGGTCTCAAATAATAATCTCAAGAATCATCTGAATCTTAGTTATGTTCAATATTAAACAAGGATCATTAATTATGACATTATCTCTTTATAGAGGAAGAGTATTGTATTTCATAATAACGGAACCGATAAGAACTACTAAACATTTAAATTGTCACGATAAAATTTCAATATAAATTCCAATCATTCCAATCAGTATAAATATGTTCACTGAAATAATTACGAAAAACTTGATGTATGAATTAATTAATATCAATGATAAAAATGGATCAAGTATCGTTGAACGATATCACACGCAACCGGTGCGAACGTAAACCTGAATGAATAGTGTTTCCGGTTCGATTCCGTTTACTAATAATAATAATAATAATGATAATAAATGGAAACGAGTTTATGAAGTGAGGGAGGTAAAAGGCCGCGAATTCATGCCGAAAGCGACAAAACAAAAATGACTTACGTTTCGATTGCACTTGAACTTTGAAAAAAGTTTAGGATCCTGTATGCGCCTCTCTCGTTCGCCACCTTTCGACTCTTTTTCAACTCTTAATCTTACGAAGGCCGATGTCCAACTGAAGATGCCGCCCAACTCCCTCCTCCGGATGGTTTCCTGAAAAGTCGGTCACCACGTTACCACCACTGCCTCTCCTCGCCTCCGGTGCAAGTAGTTACACTACATGGTATTACCCAGCATTCTAATGCGTCCCTAACCAGAAGTCGTCTATGGGACATCAACTATTTTTCCTACTACGTCTATATCCTTTCCTCTTCCATTTTTGTCAAAAAACCGGCTACGTGTTTTCTTCCTAGCGTCTCGTTTGGTCCAGAAGCGAATTCGAAGTTCCCCCCCGACGGGTTCTGGGCATTCGTCACGCGGGCTTCCGCTTTCTTATCTGCAACGGTCCCCGTCCGGAATGGGATCTTTGTTTGAAAACATTTTATTTATATTTACAGTAGAGAAAGTCTGAAAAGTTTGAAATTGCTTTCGGCATGCTTATGCGTTTTCGAGCATAGAAAATGACACTCGGCTTGATGGAGAACCATTTTCGACGCACTTTCTTCCCTGGGATTTGGTCCATTTACAAATTATACCGATGGTATCGACAATCTTTCAAGGGAAAGTTTTTTTAAATGTTTAAGCTCTTAATAGGAAGATGTTGTATAGGTATATTGCATACATTAGGCAAAAATGGTCTTTGTCACTCTAGGACGCAAAATACGATTTTGCGCTTCGTAATCGGCATGCAAAATTAATGGGAATGTATCGAATTGATCGGGCTTTTCACACCAGCACACTATCTTTTGAAATCGACATTTTAAAATAAGTTTTTTAAAATGTTTGGTCACTTCCTGATCTGTGCG
Organism: Trichopria drosophilae; assembly: GCA_030407085.1. Taxonomy (NCBI): domain Eukaryota; kingdom Metazoa; phylum Arthropoda; class Insecta; order Hymenoptera; family Diapriidae; genus Trichopria; species Trichopria drosophilae. The sequence continues at coordinate 186,103,165 of CM059583.1, read as the reverse complement.
GAATTTTTGAAATTTTGTTCGAAATTTTTAGAAAACTGAACATTATTGGGGTGTGGGTCGAAAAACCGACAAATCAAAAAGCCGACAAGTAAAAAACCCGACAGACGAAAGGCCGACACAGAAAAATTAGACCTATCGACAAGCGGACAGCCATTTTTTGAAGTGTCGGTTTTTTGACTGTCGGCTTTTCGATTGTCTATTTTTTGACCGTCGGTTTTTTGACCTGTCGGCTATTTTATTTGTCGGTTTTTCGACCAGTACCCCATTTTTAAACGCCCAAAACTGGGTACGGGTCGAAAAACAACAGAACAAAAAGCCGAGAGGTCAAAAAACCGACAGTAGAAAAGCCGACAGGTCAAAAAACCGACAGTTGAAAAGACGACATTCAAATAGAACGACACTTCAAATAACAACTGTCCGCCGATGTGTCTATTTTTTTTGTGTCGGCTTTTTGACTCTCGACTTTTCGACTGTCGGTTTTTTGGTTGTGAGTTTTTTGACATATAGGCTTTTTGATTTGTCGGTTTTTCGACCCGCACTCTCATAACTTGGTTGTTATATGCAATGAGATTGCTCATGTTAAAATGTACTTTCGTATGGACATCATGGAAATTTTATTGTAATATATCAACATTTATATTTTTAAATATTATGTAATATATGTACTCGTGATTTTTTAAAAATGGATATTTTACAAATCTATTTTTGGTATTAAATTCAGAAAAAAATTAGTAGAAATAACAATTTAAGGGGACGTACAAATGTTTCAATTTATATATACTAAAAGCACCGCACACTGTATCCGATACGCTAATTCCAAATTCGGCAAACCAAATCTTGATTTTGGTGGAGAGAAATTGTAGAAAAGAAAAATATAAAATTCATTAAAAAAGTAGCGACGTCAAAAAATGTCATTTTGGGCCCTTGACTAGAAAAATACTATTATGGCATAAAAATGAATATTCGATCACAAAATTTGCAGACCAATTTGGCGTCAGAATTGTGTTATTGGTACGGTAAATTGATCTGTTTTTTAATTAAATTGGGGATGATTGTATGGTAAAAGCCAATAAAATAGAGTGTATTTAGAATATCATATAAAAATTCCCTTTTCAGTTTTTTAGAAACCAAGGAAATTGAAAAAAAAAATCAGACACAAATAAGAAACTGAACATTTATTGCTTTAGTGAGGCAATTTTGAAATTTGAAGAAATGTTGTTGTCAAAGTCATTTTTTTTTGAGTTTAGAAAGTTCTTTTTACAGCTGCGTACTTCTGATCATAAATGATCTTTTTCTGAAAGAAATTTAACAGGTGAAAAGTGGCTTAGAAAAATTCAAACATTTGCTTTTGTAACATTTTTTCTTTTAAATTAAAGAGAGCCATAAAATTTCGAAAAAATTCATTCCAATTTTTATTTTCACGTAATTAATAATTTCTATTGTATTCATTGTTTTCTTAAAATTGACTGTATTTTAATTAATAAGAAGATATTCATTGTTATAGATCTGCGACGTTTGTGTTCGAATTCCAATTGCGTGTTATTCAAATTAGTACTATTAATACGAAGACCTGAAGTTGTGCCAATATGGCTTTAAAAAATTACTGAAAAACTGTATTTTTCTTTGAATAAATTAAATATAAATATAATCAGTGTGTTATTGAAATTGTTGTGCATTTTAACCTATACCATTAAAAGAGCATACCAAAATGTAGTCGGAAAAACATTTTTTAGTAATTTTTTTCATCAGCTTTTGTCAGTTGGTAATACACGAAGTTTATTGAGATTTTTGGCTCAAATGCTTAATAACATAATATAGATTTATATCTGTGCATATAAAGATCCTATATTTTACTTATAAAATATAAAATTCTCTTTACTACTGAATTATAGACAATTAACAGTTACCCAAACCAACCTACAAGACATCAACCCAAACAGCATGCCTCTCAAAAAGGTAGTAAAGACGCTCCAAGGACATTCAAAATAGACCTTTTAGGAGACAATTATGAAAATTTGAAAAATGAGCTCCGCAAGAAGTCTTAATTATTACTTCTTCAAATAGTAATCTCCAAGAGGACTTTTGTTTAACGTCTTCACCTTCTCTCACTTTGGAACATCTTTTTTTTTTGAAAAGCGATTCACAGTTTTGAGTTTCCTCAAGAGAGTTAAAACAATTTGAAACGTTTGTAAAGGTTTTGCTTATTCTATTGAAAAGTTAGAATAAGCACAACTCAAAATTATGTTGGAAATGTAAACAATACAGATAAGATGTTTGTACGGAAAAATGATGAAATTTTTTTAATTCATTAGGCGAGAGGTGCTACCTCCTGAAAAGAGGCGTCGAGTCATCAGTGTTTACTTACTAATAATAAACTCTAATAGATATTTAGACAACTAAAAACCCATTTCGACCGCTTATAGGCTAATAAGGTTGAGTGAAAAGAAACTTCACTATTGGCAAGTTTTCAAAAGCATTTTTTAAACATTTTTTATATACATATTACATTTTGAAACTTACACTTTCGGTCTATATTTTTTATATGTAAGTTTGAACAGGATGATAGCACAAGATGCAACTTATTCGTATAAAAAATGGTAATAATTGCTGAATTAATATATAAAATTGTTTAAGTACTTTACATTGCATTAGAATTCATTAATCTATTACCATTATAATGCGTATAAATATCAATTTTCACATTCATTGTCCGTTTCCATATCATCATTCGATGCGTTTACATTTTGAGAATTTACATGGCAAGATAACAACATTTTAAATCTCTTCATGTTTAAACAAATTGCAATGAAAGAAAATACCAGATTCCAGTTCGATGCATTTGAATTTCATTACGCAATTCGTGGAAAACAGACAAATAGTACTTTTTTGATGTAGTAAACTTTAAAGAGCGGCTTCACCCATTTTTGACATTTTTTAAAGGCATTTTACGTATGAAAAACTTTTACGTGCTTGTAGCGAAAACTACTATTTTTCTATTTAAACTGTCGCTATAAAAAAAAGTGACTACACAACAAAATGTGGAGAAAGATTATAAGTTTAAAATGTTGCTTCCATTAAAAAAATTGACTTCGTGTTGCGAAAAGCATAAATTATTTTGGTTTAAGATGGCGCGTTTGGGGATTGATCGACTTTAAATTTTTTCAACAAAAGTAAAAAACATTCTTCTGTGTCACTTACAAAATCACTTGTACGGTAGTCAGTATTGGTGGAAGCTAAGAAAAAAATAAGAAAGTTTGTGTTGTAGCTCGAAAAAGAAGAATTTGTTTAAAAAAAAGTGTTTCAAGAATAAACAAATTTTCTTTTTCCAATTTAGAGTTGTAAAAGTAGAGTCCTTGGGGTGTACCAAATTATTTTTTAATCTTTTCATATTTTAGTTTATTTGTATTAAGTAATTGGTGACCACTAGGAAAACAAGTTTTTAGTATGCTCTGAAACTTATTAATTAGGACTTACGAATCTTTAAGTTTCTGATTATAAGAGAATATATTGTATTGGTTCTGATATTTATGATTTTCTGGAGTGGTTTACTCAAAATATGTGCAAGCAAATCCTATAAAATTTTATTAATAAAATTATTAGTAGGCTGGCTGGCTAGAGAGATTTGTCATAAAATATTTGTGTCTACGTGCTAAAATATTAGTAAATATGTTTTAAGTCATTCAATAATATTTTTCCAATCATTACAGCACACGGAATTAAACTATACGGTGTTAGTATAGTGACTGTTTACAGTACTAACCTTACCTTTAAATTTTTGTCCAGCTTTACTACTACCCAATTAACAAGAAACGACTTAAAATTGGTTGGTGTCTATTATAAACAATGAAGTGTGAAGTTGTCACAAAAAATTGAAACCGCTGTTTTCGAAAATACATCTTGTACGAATACAAAACGCCCCCTCCCCTGGCCCCTATTGTCAACTTTATTTCTTTAAACTTCAGGGGCCCTTACACAATTTCCTACACAAAAATATACATTGAAGGTTTGAAACAATGATACTGGTGTAAACAAATGATCAAATATGACTTAAAAGAAGTTCAAAAGAACCTATAATAAAGAGTTACTAATTTTCGCTATTCAGTGGAAACAAATATGTTTTGAAATTTTAATAAAATCTGTTTCTTTTTTTATGAACTTTGTTGCTTATTACGGCATACCCAATCTTTTTTGGTTGCAGACGGAGACGACTGCTCCGGTACCAGTCTTGGGTTTTACCAATGCATATTGTGGTTTTCCCCACACCCTAACAGGTTCCTCTCACACGATTGAGCGGAGACCTGTTAGGCATCTTTTGTATAGGTTCTAAAAGTGGTAACGATATTTCTTGTATATTTAATTTATTTAAATATTTAAAACAAAATCGCGTTGCCATAAATGATCTATTATGATATTTAATACATAAAGAGCGAAAACGCCAATAAATAACGATTATATGAAACGATTACATCAACGACCTGTGCTGGTCTCATGGAAAAAACAAGATCATGTCTACTCCGAATGAAATAAAAAACAATGACTTTAAACTAAGATAAAGCTGGTGACTCTTGTTCGATTTTCGAAGTTTAACACAACAACATATGAATCGAAACTATCGTAATGAAACTGGTATCGTTATCGATCGGACGGTAATGCAGGTCTCGTAATTATTCAAAATTTGAACGATCAGTTAGCATATTTTCGCAACGATATTTTACAACAGATTTGCCTTTGTTTATAGAAATGAATAGGGACACACAACGATGACAAGTGAAACCTGAAGTTTTATCTGCGAAACTTCAGAAGTAATAATTAAAAATTTAAAAAAAATAATTTTCGGAAAACACTGGTTCAAAAATTACAAATTTTCGGGTTTAATTTTTTAATGGTTGCATATTATTATTTTTCAAATAAATAAGTGTATACAAAGTTGAATGCCACATCATTTTTCCTACTTTAAAGGTTTATAAAAATACTAATATATGTTTAGATAAAGTACCATTTATCTTTTTCTAAAGTGAAGTATTAGAATTCTCCAGAGTTTGTTCATATACACTAAATTGTAGGGTCAAATGGTATTTGCAAAATAATAATATTAAGCAACCATTAAAAATCTAATCAAGAATTTGTAACAATCCATGGTCGACCAACTGTCCACGTCAAGCACACGGCATAGTCCAGGAACAATAGAAATATATTTTGAAAAACTGATAAAACCCGACGATGCTTCCACTAAAGTATAAATATTGTGGTGTGTACATAAAGAAAAATTGGATTAACAAAATTTTAATTGGTTTTCAATGGGACTTAAACAAAAACACTTTAATTAAATGCTTTCTGTTCCGTCTTGCAATTGTAGCTAAAAGAACTTGATATTCTAAAGAAAACCTATTCAGGAAATAGTGTTTTCGATAAATTATCAATTACATAATAACATAATACCGTGAAATATAACATTTTATTTATTGTTGTATGTTTTTTGTATTGGATTTTGTAATTATTTCAAAATGAACGAAATCAAATTCTACACAGAGATGTCAATGGGCCAATTCTTCCACGTTAATTTTTCCATATCATTAATATTTTGCATAAAGTGACATAAAGCATAATTTATTTCCAAACAAATTTTGGTTCGAACCGGTACATGCATCCTAGCAACTGCAGACAGAGATACTTGGCTCAAGAAAGTCGAACAATAATAAAAAATACTGATATTTATCTTTAGAAACGTTTTGACTGGGTTCCAATCGGGAATACAAAAAACAGAAACTTTCCAGATAAAAATAAAGAAATAAAATATGAATTTTTCGATAAATTATACTGTAATCGTTACAGAAAAATATACCGCGATATTTTACGTCATTTAGGATATATTTACACAAAATTTTAAATGTCTAATGATGATACTACATGAAAAAAATTGAATTTTTCTTATCTCGTTGATAAACTAACTGATCGAAAAAATTACAAAAGCCATTTTATTGATCATTTCAAAAGCTACTTTTTCATTAAAAGTGTTTCCGTAGAAAATGAATCTTTCTAGATATGATAGAAAAATCGAAGTAAAAATTTTGGTGAAAGGGGTTTTTATTTATGGTATATTGAAAAATAAATAAAATTTGGTTATTTTAAGTTTTTTATTTACACAACAAAATACTTACTGAGTGACTAAAACCCTGTCCTGTTTGTCATTTTCCCAAAGATAAATCCATTTCTGAATAATTTTCCTGGACTATTAACTTAATGCGTTATTATAGTATTTTATATAACATGTGCGTAATTTACGATTTTACGCCCGGTTTTTTAACATTCAATTAGATTTAGAAAAAAAATCGACTATAGCAGACAGTTTTAAGCGACCATTTTGAAATTTCATTTTTTACAATAGTCTTTATCCTCTAGCCTAAAAGTTTTTGACATTTTATATATTTGTAAATATGTGAGGTATTCTAATGTGGGACATAAAAATAACGATAAGTGAAAAGAAAAACCTAAAAAATTACTAGTTTTTGTTAAATAAATGCTCGTAATTTATTTTTTTTTAAATTTTCGGTATTTTTTGACACACCATTTGAAAGAGCAGGGTTTGGGCAATAAAAAACGTCAATTTCAAAATATTTTTCACTGCGTTTTGCTACTAAAAAGTACTGTCAAACTTCAGTGTAAATTTATGTACATTTGGTCTTTGAAGGGTTAAGAACAGAAGTTTATAATTGACATGTGATATGGACAATATCGGTAAATTTGCAGCTCCAAAATAGTTAAGATTACATTAATAGAGTAATGTTGAGATTTCAGGTTAGATACGGCGATTTAACCCATTAAGGACCAATATTGTACAAAAATTTAACATGAAGTTTGTCAGTAATTTTTTGTATTAAAACGCAATGAAAAAATTGTTGGAATCGATGTTTTTATTGCCTAAACCTTGTTCTTTCCAATAGTGCATCGTAAATTGCTGCACATTAAAAAATACGATCATTTATTTAACAAAAATCATGCTTTTTTTGATTTTTTTTTCACTTATAGTAATTTTTTTATCATTACCCGTATCCGAATATCGCAGATGGGTATTAATTTCGCGTCAAAAATGTTTGAGCTAGAAGATGGAAGTAATGAAAAAATAATTTTTCAAAATGGCAGCTCAAAAAAGACTACTAAAGTCGATTTTTTTTTTCAAAGACCTAAATGGATTTTCCATATGGAAATAGGAAGCTGTTATTTGTAATAATATATATTATTCGCAATAAAAAAGAAAATACAAAAACTTGTACGGATAAACGCTATTCGTTAATACATAATGTACAATAATTTTGTAATTATTCCATATATTATCAATTTATAATTCTCACGTTTTAATATTCTAGAAACATAATTTAATTATTGGTTTCCCATAGACAAATTATTAATTATAGTTTTTAATTCAGTAATATTTGAAAGAGCTGGGTAGAATAAGGCTATACAACAGTAATTGGTGAAAGCGGAAGACAGAAAATGATGCATAATGATCAGTCATTATCATGAATGACTGCGAACATCATACATCATTTTGGTCGACATTGTTCTGTCATCATTATAATCTGTTCAAAGTTAAAGATTCTGATTATGATCTTAACATCATTTTAGAACATGGAATTCGTATATTGTGTTCAAAAACTAAGTGGTATTAGTTATATTCTAAATAGTATATTAATTATTTTTTAGATGTATAATAAATTAGGTTCATTTTGTACTGGTTCGAAAATAAAACAAACACACAGTGAGTTCGATGCACTGTATTTGCTAGTCTAATAAATACCACAGTCTGCTATGATTTCCGCATTACAGTTTCGTAATGCACTAGTAGTTTTAACTTCGAATAGTCGTAACGAATGTACGTGTTCTGTTTTCAAATTAATTCACCAAAGATTTATTTCTTTATCCCCCACGCGCATAGGAAAATTATAGGAGTGAAGAATACAAACAGAAGTTCAAGAAACATTGTGAAGAATCGTGCTGGTATTTTAGTGCGTATTTTTTAACTTCCTTCTAAATTTTCTGGAGGGAAACATTACTCTTTTCAAACTGAAAAATCAATGCTTGGAAATAGTGAATTTTCACTCTTAAAGTGTTGAATTTCAGGTTTGAGTGAAAGAAAAATGTCTTGAAATAGAGTGAAAATTGCAGTAGTCAGTTTTCGATGTAATTTTATTGTTCTATTCAGTATCCTTTTACTACTTATTTATACTATGGCCATTTAAAATACCAATTTTAGATACTATTTCACTCATTTTTAGTAAAAAGTCACTGATATCGATGTTGAAAGATAACCCTCGATAATTAATAAAATTCGTTGCATAAGGCTTGAAATCTTGTTTAATCGGTTTTTTATTTTTTACCATGACAAAAAAACATATATTTTTATTCTAAAAACTATGCGTTTTAATAACATTATGGCAGAAATATAATATAACATCTTCATGGAAGATACTTACGTAGTCAAAATTAAGAAATTTTTAGTATCTTTTTAAGTGTCTTATTGTAATTGTCTTTTCTCAGAAGACACACATAAATGTCTGGCGATCATACGTGACAGATTCGTATGTTTGACAGTTTTGGTCGTTACATTTATTAGCTTTTTACTTGGAGTCTTTGCAAATAAATGTCTTAATTAGAATAAAATGGCTTGAAAGAAGACTCAATTTCAGACGTTTATGTTTCTGAATTAAAAAGAAGTGTCTTATTTTAGACGTTTCTATATTTTTGATGGACAAAAATACGTTAGATTTTGAGACGTTTCTTTTATACGACAAGAAACTTCTTACCGGAACTACGTTTCATTGATCAAGATATTTATGAACCACCAAATTCTGTAGTTTAAAAATAGATATATTAATGGACGGCATTAGTCTCATTGTCTCTAGTCTCAAGCTGATTAGAGAGTTGTCACTGAATTTTCTTATTTGGAAATGAAAGCGAAATCCAATAACTAGTGTTTTGAACAAAAATTCATGTATCTGATTAGATTTATTCATAATGATATCCATGATAAATATATTTACATAAACAGCAACTAATCTTCAAAGGAAAGCTGCGAAGTTTAGTATTGCTGTTTTTTTCAACATATTTTCAAAATTTGTTTTCAATAGCAAGATATATTAAATCTACTTGGTATATATACCTATTCACACATTCAAGTATATAAGAATATTTTTGACCAGGGAACAAAGTTCCGAAAATCAACACACCGAAAGACCAAAATTTCGATATAGCATGGCTCCAGCGTGATTTTTATCACTTTGTCTTTGAAAATTTGGCAAAAAGGAATCAAATTAAAACACCAGGGACTCATGCAATATCGAAATTTTAGCCTTTCGGGGTTTTGATTTTTGGAACTTTGTTTCCTGGCCATATTTTTTTCAATTGCCCTGTCAAATGCTGTCTTTTCTCAGAAGACCTAACTCTCTCTTATCACGGAAAATTCCTGGGCATATGTAAAAAAGTAATCCAACAAACTGTGGATGACCTCCAACAATGGTCAGTAGATGGTTCGGGCTATATATTTTCTAGTACAAAATTCCAGTTTATTACATTTACAAAAACGCTAAAAGGCCTCGGTGTTGTCTTTGATAAGAAAGATTTAAAGTTTGCGATTCACTTGTAACCACGCTTGTAAATTTGCTTCCAATCCGGAAAATCCAGCATCTTAAATTATCTTGGTGGATCCCTATATCGAGAAAGATGATAATAATATCCCGAAAACTCAAAGAGATTATCAAAAACTCTTTATAGAATACACATTTTTTTAAAATATGCCGACAAAACTAATTACATATTGTAACCCTAACTTTTCTGTTAATGTTACTTGATACAGTTGTGATAAATGAACTTAGAGCTTTATTGTTAAAATATGTAAATTAGCTGATAAATTATTTGGAAATTATTAGACCCTGAATGAATGAAATTATTTTCTTTTGTTTATTATTGTTGACAACTTTCATATTTTCAATTAGTTTCATATATAAATTTGAATAAAAAATCTTTGATTGAGTGAAGTGAATATAGAGAACATTTAAATGATTGAAAAATTCGCAATAGAGTTTTATATTATTTTTTGAAGTAATCAAATTATTTTTTCTATTGTGAATTGAAAATATAATCCTGATTTTTTTTTTCATTTGAAGTGTCAGTTTTTGTACTTAAACTATTATTTCTTTGTTTCATATTGGTCCACTATATTATACAGTATCACATTTCTACTTTACATAGCGTTCATTTATTAATTAGAAATTTAATGAAAATTATATTTATTTCAACTGTTTTAGTACATACAATATATTGAATATTGAATTTCATCGACAGTATAATTACAATATTTTTAAAAAACTCCCAGCTGAAAAAAATTGGATACTTGTATACCATTCTGGACATGACCTACTACGAAAAACATTCTTCTTTATACAATTTTACCTAATGAAATTTTGATGTAAATTAAATTTTTGTAATGTGCAAAAATTTTTCTTATGTTTGAATTTTCGCAAGTTCAGGAATTTATTTGTGAATACATACTCACTTCGTTGCAAAAACTATATCAATGTTTTTGTGGTGGTTGTTTTAGCTATAAAAGTGAAGGCGCAACATAAAAATTTACTTCACGGATTGAGGCATTTAATTATATTTCATGGATGAAGAATTCGCGGTTCTAGAAATTAAGGAAAAAGAGGCGGTAAAATATAAATTTTCTCAAGAACATAAAACTTTTTTTTAATACTTTGGTTGTGGTAATCGCGTGAAATAATTATTTCATTATGAAGTTTCTTTTTTTTCTTGTTATTTTGATTTTTTATTTGGCTTTTTAACATTTTTTTTTTAACAAATGGATTTTATGATTATTTAATGATGGACCGTCATAGAAGATTGTTGTTAATATTATTTCAGAACCTTAAAATATTTAATTTTATTTAGTCTATATTTTACGCTGTAACCTATAACTTTTATATTATAAAATTAGATGTTTTTGCTAAAATACAGAGAAGTAAAATATAGAATGTTATATCGTAGTAAAAATACTTCATAATTTTGATTCAAGCTTTAATAATGAATTGTGCTTTCATACTGCAAAATCCTAAGATTTGTTTATGATACAATTAGTCACATAATATTAGATTCATTAAATTACATCATAAACCCTGGTAGAAATCGGTCCTGTTTTTTGTTATGGTGCCCAGTTTTCCTATAACTTCAACGTGGGACAAATGTAAACTGGATAGAAACTGGAAAAAAATGGATGCATTTTCTACTCGGGATATTTATAATATTAAACTTAAATTCAGAATCGTTTAAAAATGAAATTCTCTGTTGATCAGCACTTTTATGTAACCAAGAAATTCTGTAGAAGAACCAATGTTAGATTCATCATAAATTTAAACAATTTTTGCAATTGTTAAACATATTTTTTACATTGATGGATTATTTGATGTTTATTAAGGGATTGTTCAATTGAATTTACGTGTATTGCTTTCGTATTATTTATTTATTTATTAAATATAAATTGAAATCCTCCTTAAAAATACATCAAAATTGAATACCAAATAACATCTATATAGTACAAATAAATCACAGAATAATAACAATGCACATAAAAAAGCTAGATAATATTCAACCACCTGTTTCCATGACTATGCATTATAAGAAAAGCGCAGTGTTCCAAAGAAAATAAGTCTCAACATCGGAATTAAACAGACCATAATAATTTATGTTGCTCAGCTTAAGAAAACTTTTAGTCACATAATTACCGTTGTAAGTTTAATTATAAATAAGATTTGAGAAATATTAGGGTCACGATTTGTGCACGTAAATAAATATGCCGTTTCATCTCGAGCCCCGAACAAAAAGTCTATTCAAAACTTTAGAATCATTGTTGTGAAACGCATATCCCAAGTCTACGCTGGGAATTTGGAAGTTGTCATAAATACATAGTGTGAACGACCGTCAAATTTAGAATTTCCTAAGATTTTTGTAAATGTTAATATTTTAAAATCGAAAAAATTAAAAATAAATATTTAGGTCATTACATTTACATGCTTATAAAACGTAAAAAGAATAGGGTAGTAATAATGCTGTTTTTTATTTGGTGAACGTTAAGTGCTATTTTACGCTTTCTGAATTTAATTTAAATGCATTTATAATATTAATAAAAAATGTGGAAAAAACGTTTACTAGTATCAAAAACTACACTATTTAATAAGATATTTTTTGTAATGCATATTTCTTTTTATTAAAAAATAATTGTTTGTAGCATAGCAAATTAGCCGATAATAATTCATTGGAACAATAGTATATTAAATTTGCAGTATCTCATAGAGAAGGGTCCGGAAAAATTATCAAACCCATTCCCAAACACGGAAAAACATTTCTCGTGAGAATAACATATATGTCATGTTTTGTCCACAAACCGCCCAGAATGAGTAATTCACATGCCAAACCATATAAAATAAACAATAGGCCGAATATGATTTTCGTATGTTTGGAATGTGGAATTCACACTCTGCCTTATGTATTCTGCAGGTTCTGGCAAGTGAATTACCCATTCTGGGCGGTTTGTGGACAAAACATGAGGTATTATGTAATCCTCACAAGAATTTTTTTTCCGTGTTGTTACATGGATGATTATGTCCCTTCACGGAGAAAAATGACTCCGCTGGATTAGCTGATTCATATCAGCTAAAATTTTCGGCTGGAATTGCCGAAAATATATGCAATTTTAGCTGTTTTGATTCCGCTAATATAGCCTTAACCCTACTCAATTCGCGCTTAGCTCTAAATTTCCGCTACATTAGCAGATTTGTTCCGTTAAATTTGCGGACTTTTTCAGTAAATTTAGCTGAAATTATCGGCTATCCCTAATGGAGTTCCAACAGCTGTCCCTATAGGATAAAATTGGTAGAATCTGCGGATTTTTCGGCTGATTTTGATGATTATCTCCGTGTTCGATATCCTCGTATGGTTAAAAGAAATAAAACTCTATGCTTACGGTACCCACAGCTTTAGATACACTAACAATAATTACTTTGGGAGGATGAGCAATAATTAAAAGAACGCGAGCAACTCGTTTCGTCCTGAAATGTTATACATTGTCACCGTTTTTAGCTAAATAATTTTCGTAGAAATGGTGAATGAATTTTTATACAAGTCCATATCTTATAGGTGTCAAGTCTGCTCTTTCTGAATCTGAAGTCCATTTTGTAATATCTTTAGTCGTTTTTCCAATATGGCGCCGATAATGGCAAAAGACCCGAAAAAATAGTAGTTTCTTAAATTGAAATCTTTTTTTAATACGAAACTGTAGTCCAATCGATTCCTACTTTTAGATCGGATGAAGTAATTGGTGGCACCAAAAGATAGTGTAATGCGCATGCTAGAATTCAAATTGGTGGCTTCAAAATGGCGGATTTTCAACTAATTTTTTGTTATTGAGTTGTAATACTTTTTGTATACGAACATGGATTCAATACCAATTGAAAAAAGATGATTTTCCACATCCTCGATCACGAATCACGTTTCAAATTTTCAGAATTCAAAATGGCGGATTTAATATGGCCGTCAAACATTTGAAATTTGTATAAATGGTTGTACAAATGTGCATAGAAGGGTTCTTGAGGTTCCTGATCACAAATCCGTTGTCAGATTTTTGAAATTCAAAATGGCGGACAAAAATTCAAAACTTTTATCAATTTTTGTAAAAATGAGTATAGGCGGTTTTTTCAGGTTCCTGATTTAGATTTCGTTGACAGATTTTCGAAATTGAAAATGACGGATCTAATATGCCGGTTGAAACTGAAATGTCGGTAAAAATGCATTTAGGGGCATTTTGAGATCCTGGATTACTAATCCGTCGTTAGATTTTTAGAATTAAAAATCTGAAATTTACATCGATTGATTCGAAAATTTATATATGGGGGTTCCTGAGTTCTCCGTATAACGAATTCGTTAGTGGATCTTTTGTATCCATTTTGTGTCTAATCACGAATTCGTTGTCAGATGTTCGAAACGCAACGTTCAAGCGACGAAGTACTTTCTCGTCACTATTGAAGAAGTAATATCACATCACTATTGATGGTCAATAGTCCTTTTGAGATTTTCAGATGATTAAGACAACGAATTTTGATTCAGAAACCTCAAAAAACCACCTATACTCAATTTTACAGAAATTGATAAAAGTTTGATTTTTGTCCGCCATATTGGATTCGCCATTTTGAATTTCAAAAATCTGATAACGGATGTGTGATCACGAACCTCAAAAATTCCTCATACATTTGTATACAAATTTATAAGCATTTCAAATTTTTGACCGCCATATTGAATCCGCCATTTTGAGTTGAGTCCGCCATGAGGAAAGTAATCTTTTATAAATTGTTATTGAATGTATAGTCGTTTACAAAAATATTACAACTGAATGACGAATAATTGGTTGTAAATGCCGCCATGTTGAAGCCGCCAATGTGAATTCCAGGAGGCGCAATACATTATCTTTTAGTACAACTAATTACTCCACCAGATTTAAAAGTAGGAATCAATTGGACTTCAGCTTCATATAAAAAAAGGATTTGCATTTACGAAACTACTATTTTTCTCGAGTTTTTTGCCATTCTGGGCGCCGTATTGGAAAAACGACTACGATAATTGGAAAATGTACTTCAGATAAAGCAGACTTAAAACCTACAAGATATGGACAATTTATGCCATTTCAGAATTATCATAAGTTCTTACATTAATATTTTTTTCAGAAAGTATATTTAGTGTCAGAAAACTTTCTGAAAAACTCAAAAAAATTTTTATTGAAAAAATCGTGAAACACAATGTGTTTAATATATATGAGCAAAAATCTTGAACACGAATATGATTTCTAACCTCAAATTTTCAGGTAAAACGCTGTCGGTGTCTAGTGAACAGACCTTGCCAACTATTAATAATCACCACATATTACAGGTCAAAAAAAATGTTACCTGTAAGAAAATCAGTCACCAAAAAGTCCATCAGCTACTTGACTATTCGTTTAGGTTACTTAATGGGGGGTAAGTTAATAGATTAATAGGTTTGGAAGTGGAGGGCGGAGCCCATCCATATGATTATTAATTAATATATAAAAATGTATCATAAATTGCAGAAATTGTAATTTTTTATTTTGTCAACGTACTAGTTTTTTCATAGATGTTCCATTCCATGTTTCTTGTTAAAAATATTCATTATATCAAAATGTTGGTTTGATTTACTAATAATTTTTATTTTATTAGTAAATATAACAGCTTATGACTTATATACTTTCATTTTATATTTATTTTTGCTTCACATTCTAATTATTAAAATTAATTGTACATTCATGAACTTTGCTAGTTGAAAATGAGTTTGGCCTTTTTTTTTGCAAAAAATTACAAAGATGGACATAATGTCAATAGTAGGACTTAACCCATTAACGCCGGGAAGGACACATTTCCTACTTCAATTTCAATCAAGTATTTCATATGAAAATTAAAGTTCAGAAAAATTGAAATGTATGTGTCTTGTTGTTTTCAAGATCGGTTATTTCAATGGAATTGTCCAAATTGCCATATTTTAATTACAAAATTAAATATAACGATTTAAATAGTTGTAGTATTAAAGTATATTTTTTAAATATTAAAAAACATCATGTTTAAATATCAAAAAATAACATTCTTTTTAAAACTTAACAACATTTTTTCATGAACACTGCAAACTCTACAAAAACTGTTGTAAGAACAAACGTTTCTTAGAATGTGTTTCTTAGAATATTCTCATTTTTTTTCAAAATGTGTTGATATAATTTGTTATTTTTCAAAAATTAAGAAAATCGATATTGTGAAAAAAGTCATTTAAAAAATCTGAAAAAAATTGATAGTAATCTTTACCTAATTCTAAAATATTTTTGTTCTCAGAAGATTTTCTCTTAAGTTTATAGTTTTAGAGAAACAAAATTATTAATCATTTCTAGGTGTCGTGAATAATTTCTTCTGTCGAAAACCATAGACAAAATTTCCTTAGAACAAAATTATCTTAGAATTTTCCAAGAATATACTACAATTTTTTCAGATTTTTTAAACGACTTTTTTAAAAATTTCACTTACTGTTTGATACGTTCTAAGTCATTTTTATTCGTAGAAAATTTTGTGTAAAGTGAATAGTTTACATGAAAAAAATTTATTAACTTTTAAAAAGAAATTACTCATTGCCATCGCCATTTTGTGATCACGATATTATTTTGTTAATATTTAAAAAATATATCTTAATACTACAACTATTTTCTTCTCCTTTAGTGTAGGAATTTTGTGACCGAAAATACTCTTTCGATGAGAAAAAAATGTTTTATAGAAAAGTATAACCGATTTTTTGCGTTTTTTTACATTTAAATCTCTGTATTTAATTTTCTAATTACGATAGCTCAATTTTGATAACGTCATTGAAAAGAGAAACCTTGAAAATAGTATGATAGATACCTTTCCATTTTGTTGATGTTCGATTTTCATACGAAATACTTAATTGAAATTGAAGTGCAAAAAGTGTCCTTCTCGGCGTTAATGGGTTAATAAATCAATAAAGGTATGGCTATAATTGAGATAAACACCTTAGTAGAAAATGCGACCAGTTTCTGGCCATTTTTTCAAGTCTGAATGCTATAACTAATGGAACCCAGAAAAACTGGCCAGGAAACGGCTTAATTTTGTACCAGGGCATGTATAAAAAATGAATTTTACATGTAAAGAAATTGTTTAATTTTGTCTAATTCGATGTAGATTTAAATATTTTGAAAAGCGTCATTTTGAATTTCAAAATTCTGACTTCTTTTTTAATGGCGGGAAAACTCGAAAAACGTGACACAAATGATTAAATATAGAATGACTGATACAGCTGGACAAAGGATATTATGATGCAGAATGAAGGTAATAACTTTTTGGGAATAAAATTTGCTTCATGCATCGTTGCGGAGTGTTTTATATCACATAAACTTGAATATTTCATAGTATGCAATTTTCAATTGTTTTTCATATAATCTAATTAAATATTGATAAATACTATTATATGGTCGTTATACTTATCAGTTTTAAGTAATTTTTAGGAAAAATGCCATGAACGAGTCATTACTTCTTTTTGAAAAGTTTATCCATGTATCTAACTAACAGAACCGAATGACGATCATTTTTTACTTTCAATAAGATAAATTGCTTTAAGGTATAATTTATGATGGTCACAGCAATGAGAATCAAAAGTGGTAATAAAAGTGTTATTGTTGGTCATTAAAAATAATTTATTTACAGTTATATCGGACCTGAAATAACACTTAAACCTGCAATGAAAACCCAAGGTTCGCGGAGCGGTTGTTTCGATTCTCTTGGGAAGAGACGTCATCCCCTTACGTTAGGTTTTGTGAAGGCACCTTCTTTTTTTTATCGCGAAGAAATAACATTCGTACCGCACGAGAGAAGTATAATTTTGAATAAATCCGGGGTAATCAGGTTTTGGTGAGTCGAGGGGGGCGTCACCTTTCTCTGCTATGTAGGTCGAAGAAAGTAGTGGCCAGGAGTGGTTTACCTTGGTTAATATTTGTTCGTCCGGGATGGTCGCCTCGCTAACGGAACTTTGTCGTCCCAATAGCGGGAAAATTTTGTCCTGGGCCTTTTCTAGTTTAATTTTAAACTCCATGTCCGAGTGGCGCACGCGTGATCAAGGGATGTGGGTCACGGTGAAACGAGTTTTTATGTAACGTCACGGGATAATCGACTGTAGAAGGCGTCTCGTTCAGGTATGTTCATCTCAGCTTCACCTGCTACAGGTACGTCCTTCCAGGGCCTCATCAATAGGTGAAGGTCGCTAAAAAGAAAAATTCAACTCTCGGGGCGTTGTACGGCGCTGCATCTCTTCTCCACGTTTTACCTGCATCTGCCTTGAAGGAACTAGACGTTTCTGAAGCCAATACCAGTAAAAGCTGAAATGCCTATGGAGATTACTGGAACGTCAATTAAAATGATCGTACGATCTTAGAATATGCCTATATTTTCTTTCCTTCCGTTGATTTAATCATTAATATCGATAAAATCAATTATAAATTGCATCATCAAGTGTCATCACTTTAAGATGTCGTGATTACATGTTCACTGCAAATGTATAAAATGCAGCAGCTTACATATTTTTTGGTTAAAAGACATTTAATTCATTTTTAAAATGAACGACGTTCGATGTTAAAATTTTCGTAATACTTCATGTGCTTATAATGAAATTAAAGGTCCATATTTATACTCATCTTAAAGTGAATATTGTCCACATTAATTTAAAATTAATTCCACGTCTGTACGTTATCCTGTAATTGAGTTATTTCATTTCCAAAATTACGCACGGTACATTTTGGAAACCGATTTTCACAAAAACTACCTGCTATAACGGTATTTGGATTTTATATATGAACTCAGAAATTAATGTTCTTTCAAAAGTGTTATGACGGGAGTGTTCTTTTTAATCTGGGTACATATAAAACACTAGGATTTGTAACGATAAATTATGTTATCAGGAACTGTCTAGGGAGCAGGTTGATTTACTAATAACTCTCATAAAAATTGAGTGATTTCTCGAATAAAATATGATGAAACAAGTTTTGATATCAATCCGTTGGTGTGTTAATGATGTTTAGTTTTTTCAATGAACAAGTTTAACGCTATTTGAGGTCACCAGTTAGACTAACCTTAAATAATATAATATTCTTTTTAAACTAATTTACCGTCTCTACTTCGGCCTATTTTGAGTTACTTTTATTTTAAAATAAAGTAGACTTTTACACATGATCTAATTTAAATAGAATTTGAATGTATAACGTCTTTATTTTTCGAAAATACTACTTTTACCATTTCGAATTTATTTACTCGGGTTCAATTCCAGAGAAACGATCAAGCCGCTTTTTTGTTCCAATTCAATTTTATAAGGACGATAGATGATAGCGAAGATTCACGATCGAAGTAGGCTAAGTACCTCCAGTAAATTGCACTTTATGCCCCAAAAACTTAAGTAATTATTGTCAATGTCATTATAGCGGATTACTGTGATGCTTACTTACGTTTTACGAGCGGAGAGAGGCGTTCCGCAGAGGCTTGCATTTCTTCGAAAAAATAATGTAAAATGAATAGAAAGATGATACACTGTTGCGATACTTCTCACGGGATGTTGAAAAACGACGACATTTTTTTATTTTCTTGTCCAGTATTACAAGGTTCTGTTAAAAGATATTGCTTTTCCTATTAAAAGATTAGTGTTTTTACTCCTGCTTTCAAATCAATCAAACATAGTTTACTCCAATTTAAATACTGAATGAGAAAAATGGAGAGGAAGCAACAATTATTTAAATTTATATGTCAGATAATATTCTATTTAGATTATTCTCGATTTCATAAAGTGCATCTTTTTGTTACCCCATTAAAATGTTTCAGTAAAATGAGATCTTGCATTTTGTAATTAAGTAAGGAGAAGCGGTTTTGATGGAAAAAATAACGAAGTCAGTTAGAATGCAGGGATTTTAAGTTGGTTTTATCAAATTTTACCTGAATATTACACTATTAGAATACAACGCTATCGTCAAAAAATTGCCTATAAAATAATAGAAAAACAGTAATACGTTTTATAAAGAAATTCGTTCTAAATTTGACATATTATAAAATAACTAAATTAATATTAGGCCACTATAAGAAAGTCCCGATTATAGTGAAAAGTAAAGTACTATAAATTCATTAATGCATAAGACTAGTTTAATTAGTTTAATTTGTTTAAAATATTATAAAATTATACTACCTGGAATTGAATTACTAGATAAATGTATGTAGGTACATAATTTATTAATATCTTGGACATATTATCCCTAGATATATAAATATTAAAATTACAATTTAATAACAAAACAATATACAACGCAAATAATAATAATAAATATAAAAAATATAAATCTAAGCGCACGGCGGAAATACAAAATAATAAAAACTAAAAACTAAAAACTAAACGCAAAAATAAAAAATAAAAAAAGATTAGATATTGGTAAAAAGATAACAAAGGGTATTATGTATATGAAAAAATGACGTAAGAAATCTGATATATTAATAGGGTAGAAATATTGTCTTCTGTTACAATACGATACAATGGACATAAATACTTTTTCAACATTTTACATAATCGTGAGGTCCTTAGTTTTTCAAAAATATAAAACTGCGTAGATGAGTTTCCAAAATCATAGTTAAAACGCATATAATTTAGTTAGGTTTCAAATGATGTTTAATATTAGTTAATAATGTCTGGTTTGCTACGTACAGAACGCAGATTTACAAAACAGGAGTTACCCTGAATGATTGTTGTTTGCAGTACTATAACTGCTCGATAGATGCGCTAGTGTAGCATACTCTCGTAAGTGTTAAGCATTTTTCTGATTTTCATATAAACAAAACTGATTTAAAGGATATGTAGCATACTGTTCTATATATATTTTGGTATACAATTTTGTGACACTGATTTTTACAAAAATAAATCAATATAGATCGAAAACGACCTTAAAGATTTTTAAAATGTTTGCATAGATATGGCCTGCAATAATTGAATCGAATTAATAATTCAATGTGCTTTTCGACTTTGATTTATGTACCATTTAAGCACACCGTGATACGTTAATCGAATTTTAATGCTCAAGAAAGGCATGATGCAAAGTTTTAAAAAATATGTATTTGATTTTATTTTAGAGAGCACGAAAATCGTAATTTTGAAAAAATAGTGTAACTCTAGTTTTGCAAAGCTTCCCAAAGAACACGCACTTCTTAAAGAGCTGAATCCAAAGATATCTCTAACAGACTTCTTAAAGAGGTCTTAATTATGATTATCTGAAAATGAGTTCTTAAAGAAGTGTGCATAACTTAAATTTCGAAGAATGTTTGAGGTCGAAGTCGTCTAGGTGGCGGTCGATTCCAAAAATGAAAACGCTCGATATTTACTTCATATGGAGATCGATAGACGATATACCTATAATGAAAAAATAAGTGCTTTTAAGATATTTAGAAAGGGACATGACAATTCATTTATTATTATTGTTCAAATTGTTATAAATAATGCTATTTACCGTAAACAGATATCGAAAAATATCTACTTAAAAAGTAATCATAAGTTATAATAATTAACTGAAAATAATTGAATCTAAAAAATTAAATTTTTTTGTATACTATTATAAATAAATACTTATACTATTCTTTCATAGTGAGTGTCAAAGTTCTTTAAAAGCTCTTTCTGATCAATATTTCGGATATCTTATCATTATCATTATCATATCTTATCATTTCGACATCTTAAAGTTCTCTTAAAGATCTCTTTTGTCTGTTTGGGTTACTTTTAGTGGAATTATTATTTCTCAGGTCTCAATAAAATATTTACTTTTATAAATAAAATATTTGTTTATGCTAAACAGCACTTCTCGAAACTCCGGCTTACTTTAAGAAAATACTACTTTAACGCAAATATTTGCGTCCTAAACAGCACACATCTATTAAAGAGTTCTTCACAAAGATATGTAAAAAAAAAGACCTTTATGTACGTCTTTTCGGTGCGTAAAGTAAACTTGTGCATAAAGTAAACTTTACGCACTCGATTATACTTTACGCACGAAAAAGCCGTACGTAAACAATATTTCGGCACACGTGTGTGTGTGTGTAAAGTTCTTTACGCATACGCCCTTGTATCGAAAACTACTATTTGCGGTTGTCTTAATTATGATGATTAAAATTAGTTTTTGAAAGTCTTATATTTGAATCTTGAAATCCTAAATTTATCGTATTCGATCATCTTTCTTTTTCTAAACTGTGCAGTTCAGTGAGTTTAATTTCTTCTGAGATACTAGTTGTCGTTCAAATTAAAAATGTGTTCATGCCCCACATTGGTTCATATACCAA
Organism: Trichopria drosophilae; assembly: GCA_030407085.1. Classification (NCBI taxonomy): domain Eukaryota; kingdom Metazoa; phylum Arthropoda; class Insecta; order Hymenoptera; family Diapriidae; genus Trichopria; species Trichopria drosophilae. The sequence continues at coordinate 186,081,215 of CM059583.1, read as the reverse complement.
CCGATGTTCTTTACAGTTTAAGTGCTTTTAGGGTATTTAACAAGGAATAAAACAATTTTGTATCGGAAATACTATTGTTTCGCTTTAATCTTTATAATTGTCGACCAAATCAATATAAATAACAATAGAAAGGGAAAACAGAAATTTACTAAAAAATTTTGCAAATAGCAGGGTCTTCAATTGACCCTTTCAGTCACAGTCACAGCTACCAATCTAAGCAATTAAATAATTATTTTATAGTAAGTGTTAAAGTTATATTAAATAAGAGTTATTTCATGAGAGTTGATATTTGTTTAGGTGCTCTTACAGAGAGCTTTTTCTTAAGAGTTGTGCGACATCTTAAAGAAATCGAAAATATATGTTTTTGCTGTTTGGATTGTTGTTATTCAGTTCGGAAATATTTCAGCTAATTCAAAATAAGTTTCAGAGAATTTATTAATATCTTCTATTCAATCATAATAAATGATGAATGAAGTCTGTAAGCGGTAACTAGTGCTAGTAGTATTGCAGTTTTTTTTTTATCCTTTTTTAAACTTTAATTTTTGTAGGGGGTCCATTTTTTCGATAAAAGAAAGGACTTGATTTACGTCCCATGTTATACAATATTTGAGCTTTGAAGGTCATTGTTTAAATGTTCCTCGTAAGAAGCGAGATATTAACCAGTATTTGGAGAAATTGAAAGGTGAAATAAGGGATAATACATATTATAAATAAGACAAATATTTCATTCTTGTGTCAATGTTCTATGTTATTTTTTTTTATTTTGTTGAATTGAATTTTGTTTAAAGAAACTTATTAATTTGCGTTCAAGAAAATTACATTGCTACATTCCTACCTATCTTACATTACACAGTAGTTCTGAATAATTGAAGAAGTGACGATTATTATAAGTTTATTACGATACTCCAAAGATCCGTTTTAACCCATTAATGTCTGGAGGGATACTGTTTGAATGCAAAATTTAGCTTTTTATTGATTATGCTATAGCCAAGAAAAAAATGCGCATATGATGTTTAGTACGTTTAAAAGTCTGCTCTTTCCACGTTTTCAACAGGATTGGTCCTACATTCGTTCCAAAAAAAGATACAGCTGGTTTTTTTTTTAAAAACCCCGAATTTTTAAAACGGGTTTTTGTTAAATGTTCAATTTACCCCTGGAAATAGCAACGCAGAATACATGGAAATGCAAATTATCGTTTAAAATGTTTAAGCTTCAAAATGGTACCTAACATTTTTAGAAATTTTAAAATGGTGCTCGAAAATACTGCCGACATTATGTGCATCCAATAGAGTTTTCTAAATGGGCAATTGCTCCGTAACTCCAAATGTATGTTTGTTGGGTCGTTGATTACAAATATGAGGTCACTTTTTCGAAATTCAAAATGGCGGATTCAATGTGGAGTACGATATTTCTAAAATTTGTAGAGGTTTTTATCGGTATAAATCGCCTTACATCGATGTTTATGTTTTATATAAAATTTACATTTTTATAACTAAATTTTCTACATAATTATTTTAGTGCAAATATTTATAAACTTTTACCTACGATAAATACTATACTAGAATAAGTCCTACTAGAATACGTCCCTTTCCTAACGGGTTAAAGCGGTCCAAAGTCTTTGATGTGTCAAAAAATACCTCTTAAATAGGTTTAGTTGCAATCGTCGGAAAAACATTAAAAATCCTTATAGACAACTATGGATTCACGTTTTTTCCTTTTGGGGTAGATGTTTTGTCTGAAGCTAGTTCGTCCACCAACAGAAAAATAATAAAACAAAAAATAATACCAAAAAAGCAAAAAATAATAAAAATGCAAAAAACACACAAAAAAAATTGAGACAGAAGCCACGCCCTCTTTCGTGTCTCCGGTTTCAGCTGAATGCGGTAGTTAAACACCGGATCTTTTAATCGTTTTACCATAATTACCTTTGATTTCATGAATGGTTAGCAAAGTTAGAATCGCCATTTTGAATTTTCAATATCTGAGGCTGGATTTATAATCTTCCCTCGATTTATAATCTAGCTACCCTAAAAAACTGCGAGTACCCAGTTCCAGTTTGATCAAGTAACTTTCTTTGGAATTTGGTCCGTCATGTTGGATCCGCCATCTTGAATTTTGAAAATGTGAGTCCAGATTCGTGATCAGCGATCCCGAAAACCTCTGAATAACCATTTTTAGATGTTTTCCTTGAAGAGAAAAATCTATGCATCAAAGGGTTAAAGATCACTTTCTGAGCAGTATTTAAGACATCTTACAGAGCTCTTAAAACTATCATTTGGAGGTTTGAGACTTCATTACCCCTTTTAAACATAATGACAAGTTCTCTTCAGGGTCTTCAATTAACCCTTTCAGTAACCGTCGTCATTATATTGACACCTATATTTTATATACAATTTATAAACAATTTATTAAATAAATTTATTTATAAAAACACTTCGGTTTTCGAGTGTAATTTAGTTATGGTGAAGTTTCGATAATAAATGCGTTATCGAAGTTGTTCTTAAATGATTTTGAGGTGCCAAATTCTCAAAATTAAAAATAACGCATCCATAACGGACAAAAAATACGACACAAAAACAAATGTTATAAAAATCGCTTCTTGGGGATATTTTTGGTTTCGTTGAATATGAAATTGGTCTCAGATTCTCAAAATTCAAAATGGCAAAATATTCAAAATGGCGGATCGAGAAACGTGACAACAAAATAATTTGTCGTGAGTTTTTACGAATCGAATTTTGTATATTTGTATAATCGAAATGTTATCATATATTAAAAAAAATCAGAACGGTCTAACACTTTTTATCCATCGTAATGCGTTCATATAAAGACTTCCAAATATCTGTATTGGCTAAACACATTCCATAGGAGAATAATATTTATATGTCTTCTATGATAGATTTAATTGAATAAAACATCCTATTTTTTATTTACATCATATTTTTTAATATTTATAATGCCGGAGGGTGGTGGAAATTATACCAGAATTGTTCAGGTTTGTTATTAACCTTTCTTAAGGATGTATATGACTTTGAAAGATGACTTCAAAACACCCTAGTAGTTATTTAAGTATCTATTTTTTTGAGGATTCGCTAACGTTTTCAATTTTTGATCCGCCTTATAGCATTCGCCATTTTGAATTTTGAGATTCTGACACCAGTTCTTTTCTAGAGATTCAAAATAGAATAGTAAGTCCTTTTTTCCATCTTAAATAAATCTTATAATATCTTAAATAATACCTTAATTTTACTAAAAAGTAATCTAATATTGTTGTTGGGTAAACAAGATTCATTTTATTTTTCACCATATTTCACAAGTGTATTGAAACTTATTGTAAATATAAATAAAAAAAGAATATAATTAAAACTATTTGCTGATGGTCTTTGACCCTGATACGATGAAACCGAGGAAACACTTTCGTCCCAAACCACCATAATGCGGAGCGATTAGAAATTCACGTTTTTTCTTTTCTCCTCGTTTCATGCCCCCGCACTCCCCTCCTTAAGATCGAACACGATAGCACACATTTTCTCTCTTTCTTCATAAATCGCTGCACCCACGCCACACAGCATCCGATCGACCTCCTGAATGCAGGAAAAGCGTGATCTAGTCTCGTCACGTCTCGATCGTCTCGGAATCGCAAGGACCTATTTCCCGCATAGATCCCTCTTTCTCTCGAAGTAGATAAGCGTTGCGCTCCTGCTTTTGAAAACATACGTTACCACGAATGCAAACGAATGTGTGTCATAACACTCCAGAAAACTGACGATTTAGTAATTAAAATAACATTGAAAAGATTAAAAATCGGACTCACCTATGAAAATTCCCAAAATATGTCAATCCTTGATATGCAAACTTTGTTCGCTACTAATTTCTAGAACGGGCTTATTAAAATCATTGGATTGGAAAATTGTCGCGTGAAACTGTAGTTGAATCGACCATATATTACGAGTTATGTATGTCTGATTTAACTATCGTACATTGATCCGTTCTCCATTATAAGAATTATGATCTAGTTGAACAATATTACTGTGACTTACATATTCATACTCTACTGACTTTCGCAAAACCGATAATCATATAAGATATTGAGCCATGTCATTGATTAGTAGGAAGTCATTAGGTCACTAACACACAGATACGCATACCTAATTCCTAATACATTTTCAAAACTATTATAAACTATTACATTTTCAAAATATTAGTATTTTAGTCGACAAAAAGTAGTTTTTACGACTATTTGTCCCAAGACACCTCAACGAGCTCTTTCAGAAGTCTTAAATATGTAAGATGTCTTAAATACTTATTAGAAAGAGCTATTAAAGTGATCTTTAAGAAATTTATGCGTCGTTTTTAAGAGTTCTATAAGATCTCTCAAATAAGAGGTCTTAGAAAAGAGGTCTTATTTGAGAGCTTTGACATTTAAAATAAATAATATAAATGAAGAAGCAAATTTTTGAAAATTGTAGGTTATATTTTTGGACCTTAATTATTAATTTATACACTTTTTACCCGAGTTCCTTTTTACCGTTTGTATATTTATATTTTGTATGGCGATTACATTCAATAGATTGGGAACATGCAATAATAATACAAAACTATGATATCACTGGCTAAATATCGTAAAGGCATTTATTTGGTCAGGGCATCTTATAATCTCTCGGTCTGCAGATGAAGTAAATATCGCGTGGTCTAATTTTTGGATTCAATCGCCACCTAGTGTCTCTGGAAGAAACACAGACCGCAACAATGGGAATCCCTTTACTAAAAGAGAGATGGTCCAAAATGAGATAGATTTAAGACCTCAAACACAAGACCTCTTCGAGACAAGATTTTAAGAAGTCCTAAGCAAGACATCTTTAAGAGCTTGTTTTATAGGTTATCACAATTAAGACCTCTTCATTGGACTGAGATCTGGACCATTTATTTAAGAGATATGTGCTGAATGGGAGGGTAGCCATATCTGGTACATTTGATTACTTGAAATAAATCAAAAGTTCTGACACAAACCAAATGGATAGAGCCAGCAAAAAAAGAATGAATGGCTTTTATAATTTTGCTATTTATGGATGTTATTCTATTACAAGTGTCATAGAAACTTCGAAATGGCTGATTCAATATGGAGAATAAAAATGCTAATTCATGACGTATGAATGTTATACGGGACTTTTAGAGGCTCCTGACCGTGCATCGAGTATCAAAATTGTATCACAAATTCAATTAGTAAAAAAGGGTAATGAGAGGAAGGAGGCATCAATATGGAGATAAATAGGCAAATGATAAGCGGAGGGCCAAAAATAATAATATGACGATTCGACTCATATTCCGAGTCATCTTAAGACAATTATTGATCCCATTACCCACTTTTACTAATTATCCAATCAGTAATTTTATTTTTCACCTTATATTATCATTTTTATTTGATTTGTTTTGTTTCTGGTCGTGCCTTGAAAAGCATCTTGAATGTTTGTTCTTAAATTCTTACTATTACTTAGTATGCACATCTAAATTTCAATTAATAATTTCTTTAATTATAATAAACTTTTCTTTTCTTCATGGAGAATTTGTACGTATTTGTTGCGTATAGCAAAAAGTGTCATATAAACAGGAAAATATACTAAAATAAAAGTAAATGGGTAAATCCACGAGACTTTTAATACTTCACACTACTTCTTAACTTCTTAGTAATATAAATTCTTTAAAAAAAAACGACGATCATTAGTTGTAAACCAGAGGCACTAACTCAGAAATTCATTTAAGTTGATCAGAGTAAAAAGACCATTTTTTAAAATCAGGGACACTTTTAAGTTTATAATTCAAATAGTTGTAAAAACCTTTCCTGGGAGAGCATATGGTATAACAACGTCATTTTATTGGGATGTTTACGTAGAATAAAACCCAGCTTAAAAATTTTAGATAAAGAAAATATAAAAAAGGTGTTCGTGCAAGATATGTTTCAGAAAAAAAGGGGTCTCCATTTTTTAGGATGTATTGGACACTTTCTTATTTATAGGCAAACTAGTGAGTTGCTTCTCGTTACTTGAATAAGTGAAGGTGGGAATCAAAATTTATCAGTATTTAAATGACTTAAAAAAGTGACATACGACATAAAATTGATAGTTTTAGTGCAGATTATGACTGTTTCATAGGAGATGTCAAGTTATTGTCAATTGTAATTTAGGCGTATCCTTAGTTAGTGACTCTGAATGCCATTTTCTGATTGTAGCGGTTGGCTTGGATCTAGATTCAAGTACGCACAACTAACCATGTGAGAATTGTATTCTTAGAACTGCAAAAAATCGGTAGTGTTGATGAAACTTGTCTACGTGCCTATGGAAAAAAGTTGTTAAGGTTTTCATAATTCGTTGCAATAATTTCAAAGTTTCTTACGAAGACGGTAAGTTGAGGAATATCAGACACCAAACCGTGAACATGAATTTACTTCTGCATTTTCAAAGCATAACAAATTGAATATACTATATTTAAACATTATGAATTTTAAAGTAAACGTAAAACTATTCAATATTAAGAAACGTACCACGAAAAAAAATAACGTACACCACACTAATCCCAAGTGATTACAGTCATGTTAGAGTCTTCTACTTCAGCTTTAAGAATTTCCTGGGTTTCAATCCCGCTACGATACTCAAGATTTGATAACAATATTTGTTTTGATCTGTTTTATTTCTGTGTTTTTAATCTCTTGGTCGTACAATATGGCATGAATTTGGGAATTTGATGAAACACGACATTTGACAGATTTTGGATTTCTTTATTAGGGAGGAGTCACTAGTTATGAGACGAGTTCTGTTTTTTAGTTGTAACATTTGAATAGATGAACGAATTTAAAAAATGCAAAATTCATTTGAAAATCAATTAAATTACGCAACTCTTGGTATACATGACAGGAGAAAAAAAGGTATAGCTAAGCGTCAACTAACATTTGACGATATTTTGAAAATTACAAAATAATAAATTTGAACTGTAAATTAACCAAATGTAATTTGGCATTGTAATGTATGAATGAAACAGTAATAGAAAATTCAGTACACTTCCTTTTTGAAGTGATGTATTTTGCACCAATGAATAATTTGATTCCTTAAAAGATTTTACACACTGTGTTCAGAACTACGAGTAATACGATTAACAGTTTTGGTGTCACTGCAAAAACTACCTCGCATCAAAAGAAAAGAGCACGCATAAACACATTGAATTATTTCCGATTTGTATTGATAATGTCGGCTCATAATTAGTGACCCTCCTCTACGAATTTTAAATCAGCGTTTGAAAATCTAAAATGTTTAATTTAATATGGGGATATGATTGTTGATCACTAGAAACCCATTATTTAGAGTCTATAAGTAGCAAGTTTTAGGATTATTGAACAAGTTCAAACATATTTGTTTAAGTTATTGTTAAAGCCACTAAGAGCAGTCTTGTGCACATTGTTAATAGTCAATAATCAACGGTTTAAATTGATTGACTCGAAATCAAAAAAAAGCTTGCCATACATTTCTAGTATAATAAAATTAAATTATTGAGCAAACTTTTACTGGAAAATATACAAAAATATGCGGATATAATGACGAATACTTTTCATACGATCGTGATAAAAATAAAGATTCTTTTACCAAGTACATCAATCCGGAAATTGTATATAATTAACATATAAGCTAATGCTAAATGACTTTTAAAATAAATACGAGTTGTAAGAAAATGGAACAGTATCAATTGGGCACAATAATTATGTGTTACAGTGTTCTTAATTTTGGAGTGAGAGTCGAAAATTCATGGGATGCATGATTTATATGGTGACGGAATTAGCATAATTTCTCGCAGCTAAAGCACGTGCAGAAACGTTTTGCGTGAGCGGTTGATAAATTGATTTATACAACACTTCTGCAATTTAATTGAAGCTAGATTATATAGAGATTATACCTTAAAGATTTTCAAATGCATATTTAATAGATACATTTGAAATTGCAGTTTACTTTATGTTCAGATATTAGTTTTTATAATTATAGAATTAGTTTTTATAATCGTATTAGTATAGTAATTTAAGTTATTCCTATTTTTAAATACACTAAAATTTGTAGTAACCCATTTCGTCCCAAAACTACCAAAATTTGTCGACTGTTTTCATCCTCCGTAAGTTTACGGATATCTTTGAGATTTTGTAAGGTTTCCTACAGTTTCTGAGTATGCTCTTTTAGAATCTGAATCCCGTTTTTCGATATGACTTTTAATTTTTTAAATATAACTACTTAAACGAAAAAAAAACGATTACTTTTTTAGTAAACTGCAATTTTTATTGCAAAGGACTTCCGAAATCATGTCAGGCCTCAGAATCCTGTGGCATAATGGGTGATGGCATAGTTTAGTAAAAGTTAGTCAATGTTAAGTTTTAAATTACAAAATGGCGTCCTCACAATGGCGCTATTGATTCGGGTTTTGTTTGTTATTTGTATTTTAATAAAATATTTCTGGTATCTTATCGTAACCCTTAATTACATTTTAGAAATTGAAAATGGCCAATCCAATATGGCTAATCGAAATTTATAAAAAATTGTTTGATATTTATAGTATTTAGAAGTTTTCGAAGTCATATTGAATCCGCCATTTTGAATCTCCAAAATTTGATTACGGATTTGTATTGAGTCGCCTTAGATACTAGAAATATTTTAATAAAAAAGAGAGAAAAAAGGTTAACGGAACAACCCAGTAAAAAAAACTCTTAAAATTGTTACATATTCAATCAATTCAGCACCGTAAAAGGCTTAATTTCAGCCTAAAATTGTGCTAATTTTGTTGAATTAAGTCAATATTTGCGCACAAAACCTTGTTTTTAGTTTTTGAAATTTACTTTTAGTCAATATTCAGGTTCGAAATAAGAATTCTTAGGTGTGACAAGCTCGAAAAATTATGTTCTTTAAGCATAAATCTCGACTAAAATTAGACTTTGCTGTCTGAAAGTAAGGCTTTAAGCGCAAATATTGACTTAATTTAAGAAAATTAGCTCAATTTTAGACTGAAATTAAGCCTTTTACAGAGCTTAATTTGAGATGTAACAATTTAAATACTATTTTTTTTCTGTGCATAAACTTGTTAACAATTTGATTCAGTTCCTGAACGTATGTTGATTTTAAAATTCAGAATATTTGGAATGTACCATACAATAACCATTTTTACTGCTACAAGAAGTTATTACCATTTAATTTGATTACTTCTATTTTACTATATTTAGTTAATAATCACTATTTAATTGTCAAATTTCGGTAGATTTAAGGTTATATACACTTCTTCATATTTACCGATTGGGAAATAGTAAATCGAAGAATATTTTGTCTTGTTTACTTCTGAAATTAATTTAATTAATGTTGATAATTCTGTATTTTACATTTATAAAATGGTTCAATTAACTATATTTTTTCTGTCTGTGTAGATGTTGATGAATATATTGCAAAGGTACTACATTGAATTCTAACCATTAAGGACCACAAGGAATTGTATTCATAGCCGTTTCCAGCATCTGTTACATATGTACGAGATTAAAAAATATTACTATTAACCACCTATTTCTGCCGTAAATTATCCATTAAAATTGAACAAAATGTGAATCTAAATACCAAATTTTATTTTCAGGGCGCCATTTTTAATTTCAAAAATGGAATAGAAAAGTAGTAATCTAAGACTTAAACACATTCTTATTTACGAATTATTACGAAAATTGAAGCGAATAAAAGTTGACCGCTATTTTGAATTTAGAAAATATAATATTCGGTTGGTTTTCAGTATCTGAGATTATTTCAAACTGCAGAAAATGTAACCTTGTTCGGAAATCATTATTTTCGACAAAGTGGTCTATCCGTATTATTTCACATTACAGAGATATCTTAATGAGTTCGATGTATAAATCTCACTAAAACAATGAAATATAAATGATATTCACGCGTTATACCGAGAAAATCACAATGTAAATGTGAAAACGTGCAATTTAATACGTTTTTCAATCAATGATTTTCTCTAATGTCGGAAACTCGTCCGCCCCAAGAAAATATTACATTTGGCTGATGATATAGATGGAATTTTTGCAAGCATGTTGGATTGTTTTTTTTTTATAAAGAAAAAAATGGGGGTGAAACTATTTGGACTGATGAGTTTCAAACGTTAGAAGGGGGAAATATTGCTACAAAAAATTTTGCAAAAAAAATTAGGCTGTAGTTTTGCAACGACGTTTCAGACCCCACACAGATCACAAAAATGAAATAACAAAAAAATTTGTGGCAAGACCATAATCGAGAATTGAAAATTTGCGTAATACTTAATTTGGAGCTCTATTAGTGCTAATTTAATGCGCTAATCCGAGGCTGGATTATCCTGTTTTATCTTGATCAAGTAACTTTTTTTTAATTTGGTCCGCCATATTGAATCCGCCATTATGAATTTTCAATAGCTGAGGCTGGATTTATGATAAGCGACCCTGAAAAACTCCGAGTACCCAGTTTCAGCTTGATCTAGTAACTTTTTATGAATTTGATCCGCCATATTGGATCTGTCATCTTGAATTCTTAAAATCTGCGATCCTGAAAACCCTAGTACACCACAGGTTGCAAAAATACATTAAATACTTTCCCTAGTAATATTTTTTCTTGAAAAAAGTGTTATTTTTTAGTATTCATATTGATTGTTAGTTAAAATGCGTTTTAAACCCGTGATGCCAACATAATTTTTTGACTCAGTAGGTGTGAAAAATTGCCATTTTTAACAATAATGACTCAGCTAAATCCCTATCTTAATACATTGATTGTTTTACGCCCCGCAAACGAGGAATAAAATTTCCCTAAAGTCTTATGTCTTGTTGCAATTTTTTATCTAAAATGTCACTCACAAATTGTCAGTGTACTGTTGAATACGAAATTTCCAATTTGGTTTCATCCATATTGTATACTTGTTAAAATACATTTCCGCAATATAACTGAATATGATTCACGTGCAACATATGTATAAGCAATTCGTTACGGCTGAACAATAATGAATAATTACAAATTTTCTGGGTTAATTACATTGTTGGTTAATGCACCTCGATAAATCGTTTAGTAATTTATGTTCACATACTACAGAAATATATTGATTACTTTTGATTGACATAAAAATATATCAAACAGGGATCAAATTAATAAAAATTAATTGGTATGGTATTCAACCATAAGATTGGCAACATCTTCACGTGGCCATTACCTGCTTAATTTTCAGCAAAAAGGTATATCTTTCTTTGGTAAACAATTTTTCCTACAATTTTTCTGAAAAATCATGTATTTTGACATTACTGAAAAAGACAATACTATTGTTTGCAAAAGCTAATGATGGCACATTTTGTATCATCTAATTTTCTTCTATCAGATTTGTTTCAAGAAACGAAAAAGTACCGGCAATTTGTATTTTATCTCAGAATGAAAATCGAAATAGTATGCATAAAAAAACACCTTTAGATTCAATGGAAATTCAAAATATTCTCCTGATTATATTTGCACTAAATTTTCAGATAACTTTCAGAACATATTACGTTTCAACTACGGTCATGAAAAATTAGAAGTTACCAAAAAATAAGAATGATAAGAAAACTTTGCACATGATTTAGAAGGACTCACTTATATAAAGCAGGGGTATTAAAATATAAAGTTGAAAAAACAACCTAAAAAATAAATATTTAAAAAAGCTTCTACTTTATTGTAGAACTAAAAAAACATTTATTTTACACACCATGTTTTATTATATCTCCATTGAATTCCTTGAACAAAAATTACTGAAAAACTAACAATTATTGCATACAACTGAATCTGTGCCTGAAGTGAAATTTGACTTTATAAAGGTAGCGCAGTTTTCACTCGTTTAATATGAAAATTGCTATAATGAAGTAATTTTCACCTGAATCCATTAACGCCCAAAGGACACATTTTCTTGCTTCCATTTCAATTGAGTATTTCTTATCAAAATCGTTAAAAAAGTTAACAAAAATTGAGAGGTACATATCCTACTATTTTCGAGAAAGAAAACGCGAAAAAATTGGGAAATATTTATTCTTACTGAATCATTCTAACGACCTCATAATGGCCGGAAAAATGAAAATTTCTTTGAAATTATCTCGACGCTCTAACTCAAAAACTACAAGCTTTATTAAAAAAATGTTAAGAAAGAAAAGTTCTCAGAATTCATCGAGAAATATCACGGATTTTTTTTAGATTTTTTTGATGAATTTTTATTTCCAAATTTTTGTCAAATTATTTTTCTTTTACTTTTTCTTAAAATTGAGGTATTTTATTCAATTGGTAAGAATTGGTAAGAATAAATATTTCCCAATTTTTTGGACATACTTTTCAAATTCGGCGCCATATTGGAATTCCTAATTGATGACACTCAATTTTGACCTCAGATTCTTGAAGAGCGATCTCGAAAACTGTAGGATATGTACCTCCCAATTTTTGTTAACTTCGATTTTGATACGAAAAACTCGATTGAAATAGAAGCAAGAAAAAGTGTCCTTTTGGCGTTAATGGATTAAGGTGAAAATTACTTCATTATAGCGATTTTCACATTAAACGAGTGAAAACTGCGTTGCCTTTATAAAGTCAAATTTCACTTCATATTAAAGTGAAATTCCGATGAAGTTGGATTCCTTAATCAATGCACTGGTATGGTTACCTTCGTACTTTAAAAAATTCTTTTACGAACTCCGAGACTGCAAAGTCTATTTAAAATTTTTTTCAAGAAAATGGAAACTTAAATTGTACTTGTGCCAAAAATCGAATCTGCGTTTACAGATTAATAGTCGGTTTTCTAAGGTGATAGTTTTGTTTCTCTGTTCATTGCACAGTACTAGAAATGACGAAGTCACTTTAGATAAAGTCGAGTTCGGGTCAAAATTCACTTTAAGAAATTTAGAATGTAAGCAAAAATAAAATCAGGATGCATGAAATTCTTACATGCAATTATTTCAAATCGTTTCGTATCTGAAATATGTTGTTGTTCAGTTTAATGTTTATTAGATTACTTATATTTTCCACGCTGGGAAAGTAGAGAAATGAAACAAAGGATATATCATTATGTGCAATTTAAATCTTGGATTAAATACTATATTTTTTTATGACATATTTCAACACGTACTAAATGCCTACTTTTTAGTGCGAAGAATTAAATCACATGTCTTGTATCCTTGAATATAATACTACGTAATTCTTCATTCTCATGACATGTTACACTCCAAGAATCGCTGTAAATGAATTTAAAGCAAAAATAATACAGGTACAAAGACATTAAATTATTCACATAAGTATATCATCTTTTGAACAATAAAAATACATTTACTATGTGTGCTTCTAACTCACATTAATTAACATTTGCATAACAATTTTTTACATACATTTTTTTATTATGGTGTGTAGTATCTCAGAGTTATAAGCATAAATAAATGTTCTAATAAGATTTTTTATGTTTAAGTAATTACATTAAAAATACTGACATATAAATTAGGATTTTAGCGGACACACTAAACTGGTGAATTCTGTGTGTGAATCCGAATCCCAATTCGGACTTTTCAGATTGTATAAGATTTTTCAAAACAAAAAAATGAAAAAATGGCTCAAAAAGAAAACGTTATTTGTAAAGACACTACGGTATAGTTGTTTATTTCTATGTATTCTTTTCCTCTGACTTTCAATCCCTGGTTAAACTATGACAAAGGTGTAAATTTAAGAAAGCTAAAAAATACAGTACAACTAAAAAAACCTGCAAGTAAACTTTTTTTGCACACCACGGCAGGGTATTTCCATGTATTAGTTCTAGTTGAATCCAAATCCGGAAATCAGAATTTTCACCTGAACACAATTTTTAGATAAACTCGGAAAAGTTGCTAAAAAATACTGATTAAAAACAAAAAGTATAACATTGTTTACAATTACACGGCCATTGTGGACTAATAGTGGATGGAAATCTGCCACTCTAATAAAGTGAAATTTTCACTTTAAAATAGTGAAAAAGTCACCTTTAGCAGAGAGTAGCTCAATTTTCACTTTAAGAAATTTAGAGTGTATTCTCATTCAATTTTCTCAATGAATTTCCCACTAATCCAAAGTTAAAATCACGGACTGATGTAATATAATGCGGTGACATTTTTTCACCGATAGTGTACGATTCGAAATGATGCATGTAAAAAGTGCTCTTTTACATTTTTATGCTCTTTTAATCTCCCTGAGCACAAACCCGAGTTTTGTTAATTAATTAATTATTACTCGTCCATACATTTTCGTTAATAAAATTCATTTAAAGTAACTTTAAGATGCGAATTAAATTGTAAATAGAAGCTCGTCTACAGATTATGATACAAATATATCCAAGCCTGAATTTTAAATATCTAGAAGTAAATAACATTCTAAATTATTGATAAATTGAGAACAAAAATGATCAATTTTCAAATTTTAAACCATTGTGCCACAAATTTTTCTTTTCATACAATTGGGTAAAATTTGCTGCTCAAGGTTTTCCCAGGTCGCTGATTATGAATCCGTTGTTAAATTTTCGAAATTGAAAACGAAAAAAACGGAGGATCCATTATGGCGGTCTGATTTCGAAAAAAAATTCGGACATTCATTGAACCTCGTATCTTTGGGTTTCTGGAGCTGCGATATCTAAGAATAACAGAATTAAAAAATTCAACTTGGTATCTAAAGATTAATATTAGTAATTAAATAATACGATTTATGCCCCACGAATGAAAAATCTATAGTTTTCCCCTCTCGGCCGATTTGCGTGCATTTCCAAGGAGGAACATATCTCAAATACGATGAAAATCAACCATTTTTTTAATTAAAAAATGTTATTTTTATCATCAGACGAACGAAGCAGAATTCCCTCGTTGAAAAAAATGAGGGAACTCCACTATAGTGTTTCATCTTGAGTATTATTTAAATTAATTTGTTAAAAACCAATCTTTTATTTACATTTGCGTTACATCTTTTATTATTATACTGAGCTCTGGGCGAGAAAGAGCAAAAATTAACAATTAACAATTGAAAAGGTTAATCAGTAACAGTTGTTTATTATCAGACGATAATGTCACTGTCTACCTTGCCGGGTTCTTTGTCCTTCATACTTGGTAGATCGTCGACAGATGTCTTCAGTACGAGTGCTGGATTTTCGCATTTAGCGAAATTCAGCATATTCTGTACGAAACCGACCCACGTTACATCGTTTCATTGGTATCTAAAGGTTTCTGAAATCCGATATCAGATCATCGACAGAATTCGATATCATTCGATATTCGGACGATATCAGACTCCAAAATGTAAAATGACTTATTGAATATGGTGGATTTGATACCTTGTTACATCAGCTATTGACATCACAAATCCAATTTTTTTTTAGATATGTCGGATTTTCACTTATCATTTTGAATTTTGAAATTCTCATTTCACATTCGTGATCAACGATCACAAAAGCCCATAGATATAATTTTATATGAAAAACCTATATATTATTGAAAATATGTACGCCATATAGGATCCACTATTTTGAATTTTGGATTGTTTACTTCAAATTCGTAATCAGTAACTCCAAACACTACTATACACACAATTTTTTTAAAAAATCCGACTACCTGAAAAGCGTGTTAGTTTAGGCAGTTCTGGAGGAAACTCGTGCGCAGGAGGTTCAATTTCTTTTTGGTGTCCAGCAGAAATCTACCATCATATTTTTATTTCAATATACAAAACCTGTCATTCCCATTACCGTCAAAATGTACAATGTTTAACAGTATACTTTTTAGCATTAAAGCGGAATGAAAAAAGTGTAGTGATCGAGTTTTTATGGTTTTAATTCCGCTTTTTCGAATAGTGAATCGGAAAATACTGCAGATTAAAAAATAAAAAATTAAACATATTTAATGAATAAAAAAAATGAATTTTCAAAGTTTCTTTTTCACTTACCGTTTTTTTATCATTTCATGCATTATTATATTTTAGACGATTATTAATAATGCATAAAAATGTCTGCGGTTGCATATGATGAAGCGAAATTCATGAAATGCAATATGTACCCGCAAATTAGAGTGGAAATGAAAATTCGTAAACAATAAGTTTTCTCCAGTAAATGCTAAAAATGAAAAATTCTGAGAATTTAATCAGGAATACGATTTTTTCATATTTTGTTTTGTAAAATTTTAAAACATTATTTATGAATATTTTTTAAAAATTTTCGACGAATTCTGAAACAATTTCAGTATATTACCAGATGAATTTTAAGCTTTTTTTATTATTTGCAATTGCTTATCAATGTTGCTAATTTTCGAAGAATTTCCAAAATATAATTCTAAAGAGCAGCCATAATTTTTGGGCCATAAAAAACATATACCACAAAAGTTTGACAGTACTTTTTAATATTAAAACGCAATGACAAACTTTTGTGGTATATGTTTTTTATGGCCCAAAAATTATGGCTGCTCTTTAGAATTATATATTGGGAATTCTTCATTATATTTATTACGTTTGGTCCTTAAAAGGCAATCTCTAGACGTGGACAATATTGCGGCAATGGAAAAATGGAAAAACCCGAAAAACATAACTTTCTAGATCGACGTCAATAGCCCTGTCAATACTAAAGAAAAGTATAAAGATACTACTATATGATATTACATTTTTCAAAGAGTCCTTTGAAATGTTCGATACGCATTTTTAATTTTTATCTCACGCTCGATTCGCATTCAGTCACCTCCAAAACAAATGAATCTGGGTGGCCGTTGTTGTGCAACTCAATATATTGGTGTCACCATTTGCCAAACTGACTTCAACATGAAATTCAATAAGTATAAACTACAAAATGCGCTGCTGTACTGTAGTTGTATCTCGGCAAAAAACATAATTGCATTGTTTTGTATTCAATCCTTTTTTTTGTTCCGTTTTTTTCGATTTTTTTTTCTTGCCAATTTGGCAGTTTGATTTGGGATTCCAAGTAGTGAAAGAGGAGATACACTAGAGTGTCTCGGAAAAATTCGTCTTCTTCCTTTGTCTTTAAGGTCTTTAATTACGGGTTTGAGCAGTTTTTGAGCAATTTTTAAAGTTTTTCGAGAAAATTTGGGCTACTATGACAATTCTAATTTCGGGATAAGATTGAACTGGTAGAAAATTTTTGGTGCTTTTGTAATTTAAGAATGTTATGGTTCGTATATTATTTAGAACTTTTTCTGCAAGTAAAAGTTTAGTGTTCAAAGCAATCCATGCAATGTTTCGACCTGATCTTCAGAGTTTTCAAATAGAGAAAAGTCTATTTTTGTGTAAAAAAAGTTTAAAACATTTTCAGAAATATTTCTCGACCGTAATAATTAATTCATATGAAAAAAAAATTCTTAAAAATCATTTCCAACTCAATAATTTGATGTGGTATACTTGCTTTTTACTTAAGGGTTGAAGTGTTTTGAAAATGTAAAAAACCCATTTTGTAATGGTAGAAATTTATGAAAATTATTTCATAATTTTAATTCATAAGTTTATGCACAAAATTCGACCGATTGTGCATTTTCTGCGTTTTTCTATCTTTTTTTTCCTTTTTAACATTTATAACATTCTTTTTTATACATACAGACCAATTATACCAAGAAACCTTTTTTTCCTACGAAAAAACGTTTAATTTCACAAAAATATTCTAATACATGAATTAAAGCTGCCGTTATCTTTGTACATCATTAATATTTTTTTTTATTTTAAACCTGGACTCGGTATTACCTTCTTGTGTTTCAAATCTATAATAAAACCATTTACTACATGTGATATTATCTGAAACATCATTAAAATGTAATTCGAGACTTCATTAACTAAAATAAGTAATTCTATTGCATATATTGAGACCGGTTACAATATCTTCTTTATTGAAACGGTTTCTTCTAGCCCCTTAAAAGAAATATTAATTATTAATAACTACTCAAATTTTTGCTTATTAGTGAAGGTAAAAATCATATTTTAAATATGTTTATTAAGGGTTAAAAAATATTCTATTAAATGACATACGTCATCTATATGTTTCATGTACTTTTTAGGTTAAGTAAATGGCGAGGGGACATTATGCTGAAGAGGACGTCGGCGAACTTAACCTAATCTAATAAATCCTAACCCAAATATGTTAACGAACGATTGGTATATACATCCGTATAAGAGGTTATGTCAATATGTCAAGTTTTAAAAATTTAATAAAATTCTCATTTTTCTACAATCTACCTTAACCGGTAAAAGAAATATTGGTGTTAAAGAATGTATTTTACTGGGTTTAAGAATTCTAAGACATTTCTCTCAGTGTATACACCTTGCAAAATTAATCGATTTAGCTTGCGGTTATATAAATGAATTCTTTAAATTGGAATGTTAAAATTTGAGTAGCGGAAGTTTGAATTTCCTAAACGCTCCACCATCTAAAAGCCCATATGCTGTTTTTGGAAATGTTGGGCCTGATATAGTCGAAAAACATGTTATTTTAGTCCCTAAAGATATGGGAAAGGTAATGGCAGGTAAACTGCGTTTTTGTCCTTTTACGCAGTAAGTGTACGAAAAAAAACATCGCTTAACATTTTTTCAGAGATGACATTTTTTAGATACTAAAATCCTGTCCGCTCGGTGGAAGCGATAAAACCATCCCGTCGACTTTATCGACGCCAGATCTGAAAAGGTATCGGTCGAAAAGCAAGGAACTGGTTCCTTTTGGTAAGTCGACATTGGCGCCATCGGGCTTTAAAAATGTCTACAAAAACGCGGTGAAAAATGTCGAGGGTTTTGCAGGGAACAAGTTTTCGAAGCTTACCGATCGCGATCAACTTAGAAAGTGCGATCGTTAATCATTTCTCCTGGTGGACGTGGACTTGCCGTCGCCTCGAATTCGATTTCGTTGGAAAAATCGCCATTCCGGAGTGGTTGCCGAGGGCCGATCGCGATCGACGACGTCACGATCGGTCGATCGGGAACCTTCGCCGAGCTTTGGAGAACGAGGAGCCGTGGTCTGGTATCGGGATCCTAAAAAGGAGGTCACCCGGTCACCCAGATGAGGTTCCTTGCCCGTCGCCTCCGACGCTCATTCGTCCAATCGGATCGGCTCTCTTCCTGGCCAATGGTGGCAACACTAGGAACTGGCGAGCCGTCCCGTATGTGAGACGCGTGCCCGGCATCGCGCCAGATTTAAGTTTGTTCCTTACCGGGCAGGATCATCCGCGCAGGGCCTGACGCAAGTCCGATCGGGACTTTTCGGTCGTCGCCATTTTCCGCCACGATTTCGGAGTGACCTTCGGGCCCTTTCGGTAGTTCTCGCCTCGAGGAATCTTACTCGGGGGAAGAAGACTCCATTTCCATTATCGCGCTCTTCCATCTTTCCTTTTCAGTTTTTTATCGACCACCCGCCGACGAGTCCTGTACCTTCAGTGTCGTGGGACCAGCTTTCCTCTTCGTGTCGACGATTGATTTCCAATTGTTGAGTGTCCAAAGAAGATGGCGCTCAAATTTTCCATCTTTCTTCTTCTCGCAACGGTAGCAGTTTCCGTCTCTTCTGCTGGAATACTCGGTGAGGCTCCAAAAAATGTGCATCATGTGATATCAAATAGTTACAAAAATTCGAACAAGGAAGAATACATAAAAACAAAGAGTACTCCATATAGGTGTCAGTGCGACGTCTTTTGGAAATTCTTTGTTTAAAAATACCGATTTGTCTTTGCTTTTGAATTCTTGACATCGTCGTGCGGTTCTTGAAAAGTGGTCGTTGAAAATCAATGTCGGTGAAACTGTCAGTGAAACTTAGTTGAGAGTTTCCCAGTGAAATCCACTGGTTCTGTAGTTTTCAATGTAGTCGTGTCTCAGTTTTTAAATCGAGTTTCTATGTGACATAAAAGAATTCAAAAGCATCGACATTCTTCGGGTTCATTGACATTTACGAGTCCTCTTTCAACAGGTCCGTTTCGGCTAAACGCGTTGGCCTGCCAAGAAGGGGGACTCCCTCGATCTAAATTAACTGTAAATTTTACTTTAGGAGGCGAATAAAACTAGAATCACTAAATTCCTTTCATCACAAACACTATTAACGAATACCTTTTTCATTAGAGCTCCATTCCTTCGAGCAAGAATTCTTACAAGAATGATTTTTAACGAACCGAAGCATTTACCGATAATCATTAAACCGATCATTACTTTCGGTTCAAGTGGAGTAAAAAAGGACTCGTTGGTAATCACAGCTCGCTGATTGGCTGCTAATTGATTAATCGCCTTTGGCGCCAATAAGTGTCTGACTTCCTCAGTCGATGAAGATGTCGTTCACGTCTTGTCCCATTAACTCACGAAAGTCCGCGGTCATTAGAAATCCACGACGCGATGACACACTTAAGGCACACATGCATTTTTTCACCGAGTTTGACATCATCGTAAAACCATCCTTTCATCAGCACAGTGAAATTTTTATTTATCGTTTCACGTACTTGTTTCGTTTCGAAAAATAATTATGATCGAGAACGTCATTTATCATGAAATGCGGAAGACGTGATGGAAGAGATACAAAAATCGGATTGTAATGGTTTTTGTTTTTCACAATTAATCAAAACTTTAAAATATTCAAAATATGGTATATTTTTCATAATAGATTTTAAAATTTAAGATGATGCTCTAATGTTTTTCTAGACCATACCGATTTTTTGTTTACTGATATTCTTACTAGACATCCAGAAGAACATTTTTTAAATATGTATTCAAAACTAATTGTAATATTGTTGGAGAATTTTTTAACAAGTTGTTATAATAGGTTCTGTACATATCACATATATAATTCTATTGTCTTGATAACGTCTCCAAGACGTCCTAAGTCCTGAGAATGTTTTGAGTACATTAATATAATGACAAAAGGAATCTGAAAAACTCCCGAGGACACCCTTCGAAGGATGTACTCTATGAAAAATCTAAATAATAATCTTAAAAATTTTAATAAATCACGGTTTATTTTTCCTTTAGATTAATTCTCGTCCTGAAAGTACTTTTTATACGTTTCTGGAAATAAGTATTGGACAATTTGACCGTCATTGAAAATATTATAGGACCTGAAAAAATCTTCATAGTCAAATGAATATTTTTTAAAAATAGATATGTCACGTTGGTACTTCATTTACAGTTACATTGACAAATATATATGAAATGATTTAATCGCAAAGTTTTTCTTACCACTTTCAAAAAATAAGAATGGTCACAAATTAAAAAGAAGCATCTAAAATTTACTTAAAAAAATGTAAATTATGTGTTTAATATAAATTAGTTTTAATTCAGATTATAATTTATTTTGCATAGTTTTATAAAGTTTTAGTAACAACTGACCGTTTGAATAAGAAGTTATTTTCATTTAGAAATTAGTGTCAAATAACGTCCAGTAATTTAATATTTATTTTAATAAATATAAAAAATAATCATTTTTACGATCACTACAAACGATTTAAAATACAAAAATTACGTTTTTCTTTGATGCTTACAATAGTTTTTTAATTTTTATAAATTTGATTCAGTTATTTGCTTGTCTTGAATAGAAAATCAGTTCTTTCTATCATCACTTAGTACACTCCTTAGAAAAGAATTAATAAAATGTACCTATAAATGTCTTCTGCATTTATATTAAAATATATTTTTTTATTTATTATTTTATTCGTTTATTTAAATAAAATACTTGGGAAATTTCGAATAATTTTAAATCGATCTTTTCAATCATTCGATCTTTATAGTCAATTTGATGAATAGTAATCATGACAATATTGTATAAACAAACAAAGTAGAGTTAAAATAATTAATCAGGAAACTGTGATTTTGAACTTTTTAAACCTTCCTATCATATCAAAACCCTCAAATATTACTATCATATATCTAAAAAGAATATATAATTTTAGAAACTTTCTCATACATGACGTTATTTATAATTTAGTTAAATATTAATATTAACAAATAATATTTTCATCCATTTACATCAATATGTAATTTTAGTCGTAAATTTTTTTTTTCGGGAAATATTTTTGCAGGATAATCGATTAGAATGTTTTATGGATCACTCAATTAAATACAATAATAAGTGAATAAATTTAAAAAATGGTGTATCTTTTTTTTATTTTGATAAAAAAGACACTTTAAACTTCTTGAGCTTAAATCTAAACATTTTTTACCAAAATTTCTTAAAAAATTTATTTAAATACAGGAATTCAATGGAATTTAGAAATGAAAATTTCGGGTTCTATTATATTATCATGCATAGTCATAAAAGTAAAGAACCAAATCTCAATAATCAAAATAAAATTGTTTGAAATATTTGTGAAAAGAGGTAAGAATAAAAAGTTGTTTTTGAAAAATGATTTGCACTGAAAATTTATTTGAATTTTAATTAATTTTTTATTTTTGTCTTAAGAAAATAATTTGTTGAATATTTTATCCCGACACAGTTCTATATTTAAAATCTTAGAAAATATTAAAAAAACATTGTATGACTTAGATCATCCTGACATATGAAGAAATCAATTACGTTCATCGCATGTTTTTTACGTCTTTTTTTATATTTACAATATTTCTAAATAATTTTTGTACAGTAAGAATTAAAGAAATTATGATACGATTCACAATAATCAAGTCAATTAAAAATGAAATACAATACTGCTATGAGTAAAAGAATCTTGGTAAAAGAATGAAATAAAAAAAAATTCTTTAAATAAACTTTGAGAATCTCGAAAGAGTCTCCAGATTAATAAGAATGTCTTTTTTTCATTATTTAAGAAACTTTAGCAATCCAAATTTCTTTTAAACCACATAAGAAAATATGAAATTTGAAAAAAAAAAATTATTAAAAAATTGATAAATTTTTATTCATTAATTTCGATATTGAATAAAAAATGTCCAATAATTCTTCCTTGCACAATATTTAAAAAAAATCGATGCTACGATATACTTAGAGATCATAATTAATTGAATTATTAATTTTTAATGCGATACAGAATCCTTGCTCTCCTGGGATTTGTCGGAATCGGAGGCCCGTTCAACTACGCCTCAGTCAAAATGTTTATGTCAAACATCCGGATGTTTGTGTTGCGTCGATCTCAATTTGACGTCGACCATTGATCTCGGGGGACCTGCATGTATGAATATTAAGCAGAAGGATGCAAATGTCACCATCAACCTCAGTTATGCAGACAATCCTGTACACAATGCTACCATTAAAATAGGTAAGTGAACATTCCGTATAACGAGCCAGCTATACCTCTAGTGTCATCCGACCCATTAAGGATTGAAATGTTGGAGTATTCGTTTTAGGTGTAAATTCGAATTTTTTATTTTCATTATGAAATTTATTGCATATTTGCATACATGGGCAATTTTGAAAAAACTGCTTTTACAACGTTTTTTTTTAAGTTTTATTTTTCTTTTATTGCAAATACGTATACAAAAAAGGCGTAAGGAACTCAAAATACTTGATTCATGTTATAACACACATACTGGCGATATTAACATTAAAATAATTTAATTCGTCATTATAATACAATGAAATACATTCATTTGCGTATAATTTTTGCATACCGAATACAGTGATTTGACTTTGAATACTTGACATATAAATAAGCTTATTCTATATATAATTTTTTGTAATTTGACCGTCCTGACATTTTCGTATTAAAAAAAAACTTTTAGTTGCTAAAATATCATACTGCAATATAATGAGAATTATTTACCTCTTGCGCCATTGCTTTATTTATTTTTACTTAAATTAGATAATAAGAGTTCCTTTACAACATTGACGCCACTTACTTTAATATTTGTTTGAGGGCCGAGCGTTGATGAGGAACTAAAATTCTTTTAGTTTTTACTTGAACTAAATTGGGTATATATTTATTTATTTGTGAATAATTAAAAAAAAACACTGTTAAGTTTGTTTTTCAGTTCCTTTGGATATTTAAGAAACTATTCAAAGTCATTTTCACTAAATCTAATTTTCCTATGAGTTTCTGATATCCGAAAAGAAATTGTTAAAAAAAAATAAATTTATATAAAACTGGGCTGCATTTTTCTGCCGCAATTTACAATTATTTGTCCTTAAGTTTCCAGTATCGGTTAACGAGTTATTCTAAATTATAATAGTACACATTCTGGAAGAAAATTTTGATAATTGAATTGATAGCGTAAAAATAATATAAAAGTTCCCTTATAAAATGTTTTGGTAACGAAGCAGTCCTTTTAGTAGTTTAATTTCTAGTGAAAATATACAATTAGATATATCAATTATAGTATACATTATAATATAAATTATGACAACTTGTCATTCGTAATATTTATTAACAGTTGTCATTTAAAAACAAAAAGACATTTTTGTGCGTAGTTTTTATATGGGTGTTACAAGTATTTTTATAGATAAACATGACAATAGACAAGATAATAAAATTAATAGCTTAAAAACTAAGAGCGGATAAAAATATGTTAAATACAAAAAAAACTCGCTTTTAGGTAGAAAATAAAGAATTAAGTCGCAATAAAAGATAAGAATATAATTTTTCTTCATTGTTTCGGACAGAACAAAATTTTGTAATTTCCTATTTTATCTGATATAACTGCGGATAATTCAAAATATAACAAAATAAAAAGTCTGAAATTAAAAATGTTTTTCTGCCTGAAAGAATTACGAGAAAATGTGTTCTATTTATCAAAGAAATGTATTTTTAGGCTCGTAATTAAATAGTAACTAAATATTAGATGGACGTCTTTGACGAACAAATCGCGATCTTTTTGTGATGCATACTTTTAATTTTTATGATGGTAATAATGGTAATTAAATTGTATCAAATCATTGGACCTTTCAAAAAGTCCCGGGTTCAACTCCCGGTGTCTCAAATTTTTGGTCCTCTTTAATTTGCTTCGAAAAATCTTAAAACAATCCTACCTTTCCATCTTTACAATCATAAAAAAATTGTGAATTTTCCTAGTACAATTTGGATCCCTTCTGATAGAACAGATCAGAAAAAATTTGTTAGAAAAATTAAAAGTATGCATCCAAAACCATCGTGCGATTTGTTCGTCAAAGACGTCTATAAAATAGTTAGTTTTCTATTTATGTTTTGACTTTATTTTTGTATTTTATATGTAAAAGCCAGTATTTCATGTATTCAATATTTTTTCCGTCGATCTTAGTTCTTGTTACAATACAAAGTTGAAAAAAAAAACTTCTACTAAAAATAGGAGGTAATCTTGAAGAAAAAAGTCACACCTTCCAAACCTTGCTTATTTTATGATCCTACGATTATTTATTTCTTATTATTAAGTTGACAAGCAGTTAATTAAAATAATAAACATTATATGCTATCTTGTTCATTTTTTACTAATAAATATACATTGTTGGACTTTTCTTTTGCTTAAAGTAAAGCTGCTGTAATAACACTTGAAGTGTAAAGTGATAACGGGGGAGTAAATACGTAAAATGTTAGGATTACAAAAAGTTTGGTATCATTTTGTAGAAAAAGATACTAACTCCTGTTCTACTATTATTTTGTAGAGAGATTACAAAAATTTATAGAATAAAGCTTTTTCAACTAAGGTTGTGTCTTTATTTTTAAAGCTCCGTTTGTTATGAATTGTTATAAAAATTCTTTTTATTTACTCACAAATGTTGTATAAAGAACCATAGTGTTCGAAGAGTAAATATATAGTACATTAGGCAACAAGTGCGCAAAATAGGTGATTCCCGCCCCATACGGGTTTGTCGCCCAGGCGTGTGACGGTGTAGGCAAAAAATTTGATTTTTCGTTCGCAAATGAGTGCGCAAAAGAATATTCCAGCACGAAGTTTATTTTCCCCACTCATTTGCATGCGGAAAACCGAATTTTAAGGACGGAGTTAGGAAAATGTTCTTTTCACTAGAAGTTAAACTGAAGAAGGCACATTTTACGTTACAAAGTCTTAAAAAGATTTAATAATGAAGGTGTATATTTACTTGTTTATAATTCTATATCCTTTTTTTCTTTATATAAATTGATGCAAAATCCATATAGCGCATGCTCTTTCGGCCGCTCTTATGAGCTTCTCAGGATGTCCAAATGTTTGGTCGTATCGTCTTGTTATAATCTCCAATTCAAACTAAGTTCTGAAAATGTCCTCAGTATGTCCTGAGGTTGTCATAACTTTAACAGACCGATAAAGACGAGAATTTGAACGTTCTGAGGAGCCTGTGATTACATCCTCTGTAGGGTGTAATGCACGGGTTATATATGATTATAAATAGGTTTTTGTCAAATATAACTGTATATAACTATACATAACACAGGTCTGCACGGATTTTTTTTTAAATATCAGAGTGATTTTCGACGTATTTTTGTGTGCTGAACACGAATCTGAAGTCGAAAAATGCCTATCACGTCATGATTTAGAGAAAAGTGGGGGTAAAGACACCAAAAAACGCGTTTTTGGGTGTTTTTACCCCTAATTTTCTCTGAAACCTGACGTGCTACAGGCTTGAATTTGTGCTTAAATTAAAGCTTGGTTATTCCCCTACATAAATCATAAGATTGTTTTAAAAAAAATTTCATAGTTTTGAAAAAAAAATGGTTTTAACCTTACTATTTCTAATGATTATGATGAAAATGCAAACAAAATCGAATAACCGCTGGTATTACTAATGGCGAACAAAAAAAACCATGAAGTGGTGATTTTAAGATCCTAAGTATATTTTTTAATTTGCGGCCGCCATTTTGAATTCGCTATTTTAAATTTTGTCAAAATAACATTGGATTCGTCATCAGCGACTCAAAAACCCCGAGTACTGATTTTCATGAGGTTAATTTAAATTTTTTATTTTTACGTCCGCCATCTTGGACCCGCCATTTTGAATTTTTTAAAAGCGACACTGGATTCTTAAACACCAACCCCGAAAACAGTCAAGTAGTGGTTTGTATGAGCTCTGCTCAATGTAGTTAAATAATTTGCATTTTCATCATAGTCACTAGGAATAGCAAGGTTAAAACCATTTTTTTTTTCAAAACTATGAAATTTTTTTTAAAACTATCGTATATGATTTTTGTAGGGGAAGAATCAAGCTTTAATTTGAGCACAAATTTAGATCTGTTGCACGTCAGGCTTCTGAGAAAATTAGGGGTATAGACACTCAAAAACACGTTTTTTGATGTTTTTGTCCCCACTTTTCTCAAAATCATGACGTGATAGACATTTTTCGTCTTCAGATTCGTGTTCAGCGTACAAAAATACGTCGGAATCACTCTGATATAAAAAAAAAAGTGAATTTTGCAGACCTGTGTAATTAGTTGAAGTTTATATAGGTACATAAATACGACTTAACGAAATTTAGTTATTATATACGACAAAAATCCACGTATAGTTATGTATATTTATATATAATATTTTTTTCTACGGCTGTTTGAAGTTTGTAAATATAAAAAATTATCAAAAAAATTTAAAGCAATGAATATAGAGGCATGTTATAAAGTGCAGGGGACAGTAGGATTTGTGATTGTGACATTTTGATCAATGAATAAAAAAATAAAAATATACAAAAAAAAGTTAAAAACCGTTATGGGGAATAACATGAAGGATGTAATTTCTCTTGACAGCTGACGCAGCGAATAAGCCAACCTGTATGAATTTGTTATCTGACTTGGCTCAGATATGTGCAAAGTTCGTGTCTGTCAAGCAGGTGGACACTGGCTATGATGGGTGCTTGGTGATAGAACCCGCCTTACTGGGATCGCCCCAAGCGACATACCACATGGGTTGTTTCAATTTCAACAACGGCGTTCGTCAGATCGAGGTGGCTGCGTAAGTATTTATTAAGTCAGAACTATTTATTTCAAAAATTCTTTATAAAAACTTGCAGTACAATTAGAAATTTTGAACAAAAAATGTTTGAACATTAATGAAATCAATGGTATGACGGTTCTTGAAGAATAAGAACTTTCTGTTATGTTATTAGTAGACTTGTGATGAAATTGAGATGAAAGTTTCAGCTTCTCGTATTTATTAGACCATTAAAAAATAAAACGTTTATTTCTATTGTCCGAGATTTTCACCCAATTTTGCAGCTAATGATTTTTATGTTATTTTTTAACAAAATTTCCCAGAGAAATTGTAAGTACATTTTATTTATATTGTATTTAACATTGTGTTCTTAACATGTCTATAACATGAAAAAATAACAAAATTAATAACTATTCGTTAATACTTTTTAATTCATTCGTTTCAAAATATGAAAAATCTTTAATTCTGTCAATTATTTTTATAACTTGTTGCTTTGTATGTTAGAAAATTAAGTGAAATAATATTTTTAATATTAAAAAATTCGTAAACAGAATTACGGAAACGACTGAGGCAACGGACGGCAGCGGTGAGGATGATGAAGGTTTGAATGCGGATGAATTATTAGCTGCTGTATCGGCCGGTGCCGAACATGGAATCGCATTGTTCTCTCAATGGCTGGGCATTAACCTCGGCCCAAAATCGAATCAATCGAAGGCAGAGGACGACGCGCAACAGGAGACACGTGATCCAACCAATGTGACGTCAGCCAGGTCAGCCAGAAACATGCTGGCATTTTTTGAACCCGAGGTATGATGCCGAATATCGCATTTCAATCTCGACGACGCGTACAATAAGACAAAAATAACTTAAAACGTTGATAAATGTAGTATATTAATACTATCTTGTCGAATTATGACTAAAAAAAAGATACAAATGTATTCTAGCGATGTCATCTTAAAGTCAAAGCTCAGATATTTTAATTAAAAAAAATTTGAAGAATTTATCACGTATAGTTTTCACTGTAATTGAATTCAAAAAATATGACAAAATTATTTTGGCACCAAATTTTCTCGAAAATTAAGGTCGATATTAATATCTAGTTTTCGAATTTTGGATCAGGGCTGAATATTGTATAAGAAGTGTTACCTGTCGTTAAAGCAGATGTTCAAATGAGGGTGGTGCAGTGTAATCGTCATTTTTTATATTTTGCAAGACCAGGAATGATAACATGAATTATTAATAAGTGATGTTTGAGTTATAGTCATAAGTATAAATAGGCTCTCGATCCACTAGATAGTAACGGTGTATTTATATTTTTGTTTCTAAAAAAATAGCAAGACAAGAACGAGGAACGGTTCAAGCAGCTGCTGAGCGCACAAGACAACATCATGAAGGAATCGGTTCCGATAGGCCAGCCGAACGGCATAAGGACGACTTTCGTGTATTCCCAGCCAGACGCCTCAGCTCAAAAGGCCCCTGAGGCCAAAAATGAAGCAACGATCTCACCTGAGAATCTGGCCGTGGTACCCAGAGATTCGAGGCGAGGCGGTCGTGCCTATAACATCCATCAGCACGTCAATGAAGTGTGAATCAACAAAATATTTGTCGAACGAATTGCCCGAACCGATATCTTTCGACCGAGAAGAATTAACGTTGTCACGTAGAGTTTAGCGCACCTCACGTAGATTGTTTATTTATGCGCAGGCGAGCGAGTTATACGATCGGTATAAAACTATGGTTTTCCGATCAGCGGTAAGATCACGATCGGCGATTTTCGATTTTGGACATCTATCGCCTAATACATCTTATTAATCCATACGTAGCCTCTATTACCTTAGATCGTTTTGTAAGATTACTATAGCGTGCTATGTACACCCGCTCAAATGGGACTAGGTGTAATGAGAAAATGGATAAAGTAATTTTCGGATAATATATAAGCGACTAAGTTGTAAATGCATTCTGTTACCGGTCGATTTTTCGAACTTTGTACATTCGCACGTTACTGATATTGCGTGATGAAGGATTTGTTTTCACTGTAATCTAATAAAATATGTATAAACGTGTTTTCTTATATTTTTATTGTACAATGTTATTGATTAATATTGTTAGAAAGTCATTAATGGGATAATCGTTAGTTATCGTCTTTTTTCAATTAAATATATTGACTTCTCGATTGACACTAGACCCACCTGTAGCCACGCTAGAGCATTCAAGTCTATTCACCCTTTTGTAGTACCTCTGGTGGCGAAGATGGAACTAAACTACACACTATGACATTTCCATCATTGTATGCTATACGTGTATACTCAATTACACAGGTCTGCAAAATTTACTTTTATTTATTTTTTTTTTTTTATATCAAAGTGATTTCCGACGTATTTTTGTACGCTGAACACGAATCTGAAGACGAAAAATGTCTATCGCGTCATGATTTTGAGAAAAGTGGGGAAAAAAACGTGTTTTTGGGTGTCTTTACCCCTAATTTTCTCAGAAGCCTGACGTGCAACAAATCTGAATTTGTGCTCAAATGAAAGCTTGATTCTTCCCCTACAAAAATGATATACGATAGTTTTAAAAAAAATTTCATAGTTTTGAAAAAAAAATGGTTTTAACCTTGCTATTTCTAGTGACTATGATGAAAATACAAATTATTCAACTACATTGAGCAGAGCTCATACAAACCACTACTTGACTGTTTTAGAGGTTGGTGTTTAAGAATCCAATGTCGCTTTTATAAAATTCAAAACGGCGGATCCAAGATGGCGGACGTAAAAATAAAAAATTTAAATTAACCTCATGAAAATCAGTACTCGGGGTTTTTTGAGTCGCTGATGACGAATCCAATGTTATTTTGACAAAATTTAAAATAGCGAATTCAAAATGGCGGCCGCAAATTAAAAAATATATTTAGGATCTTAAAATCACCACTTCATGGTTTTTTTTTTATTCGCCATTAGTAATACCAGCGGTTATTCGATTTTGTTTGCATTTTCATCATAATCATTAGAAATAGTAAGGTTAAAACCATTTTTTTTCAAAACTATGAAATTTTTTTAAAACTATCTTATGATTTTTGTAGGGGAAGAACCAAGCTTTAATTTAAGCACAAATTCAAGCCTGTAGCACGTCAGGTTTCAGAGACAGTTAGGGGTAGGAACACCCAAAAACGCGTTTTTTGGTGTCTTTACCCCCACTTTTCTCTAAATCATGACGTAATAGGCATTTTTCGACT
The DNA here is from genome assembly GCA_030407085.1 of Trichopria drosophilae. Taxonomy (NCBI): domain Eukaryota; kingdom Metazoa; phylum Arthropoda; class Insecta; order Hymenoptera; family Diapriidae; genus Trichopria; species Trichopria drosophilae. Next base: position 186,050,171 of record CM059583.1, on the reverse strand, counting down.
TCAGATTCGTGTTCAGCACACAGAAATACGTCGAAAATCACTCTGATATTAAAAAAAAAAAAAATCCGTGCAGACCTGTGTTATTTTAGTTCAATTTTTGTTACCAGAGAGACTTAAGAGGGCTAATAAAAAAGGTAAGTATTCATAACCGTCGAGCTGATATTTATCTTGAAAATCTTATTTTAAACCATTAAAATTGGAATCATTTTTTATATTTGATGATCAGCATTTTTATGTTAGTTTAACCTCATTATAAAGAACGCGATAAATAAGAGGTCAGCATGCTCGTTTTACACTGAATGTTTTTGCGGTCGTGAGTTCGAATCCCCGTTCGTGAATTTTTTTTATATTATTGTGAAATTTATTTATTTGTTTTTGTTATTTGTGAAAAAGAGAGAGATTTTTAACCTTATTAATAAGTTTTGCAACATTCGCTTGCTAAATCTACGTCCGAGATAACATGTTACCCTGCAAATTAAAAAAAATGCATTGTAATTTTTCATCTTCTTGTAAAATATCGATTATTTGACCGTGTAACGGTTGAAATCATGATGAATTAGGATGAAAAAGTAATCATTATCATTTGTGAATACCTAATCTTATCATGAATCATTCATAACCTCAAATTAGTTATATACAATTGGCTTTTACCGTGTTTTTAATATAATTTTCAATATATTTTCGACTTTTCTGTATCACTAATTTAAAAATGACCAAATACCATTATGACCTGTCCATTATCGATTTATGAACTAAACATTGAGTACGGCTCTACAATTTATTTATGAGAACGATGTATGTTTTCACTATGGCGATTGTAAAAGCCCAATAAAAGTGGGCCGGGGAACAAAGTTTTAAAAATCAGCACACCAAAAGGCCAAAATTTCGATATAGCATGGCTCCAGCATTATCTTCATTTATTTGCCTTTTAAAATTTGGCGAAAAGAAAGCAAATTAAAATACCTTGAACTGCGGAAATATCGAAATTTTAGCCTTTCGGAACTTTGTTCCCCGGCCTACAACTGCATCATGGAGTGAAGCTCTTCGCCCATGAACCCTAATTTAAAAATTGTTTATTACCAACGTTACATACGTTACATGTCGCTCCATGACGCCATCTTGAAGCTGTCATTTTGTCTTTTGAGAAAAATCCGATGGGAAAAGAAGGGGCTGAGCAAAAAGACGCGATTAGTGCCTTTTGCAATGGTCAGCATTTCCCTTTTCAATGTAAAAAAATGTGATTCTTGCGAAGAAACGTCGAAAAAGACCTTTTTCGAAAAGTCTTTTTTTAAAAAAATGATCATAACTTTTTTTTTTGAAATCGCCGGCTGATTCTGACCGCGGCATTTGAAAGAGGAGGTCCAAATCTATCGAATTTGACTTATTTTAATTTTTTCTAACTTCATATGGAACAAAACTTACAGCGAATTGAAACTTGTGTCCGAATTTCAGACTTTCGGGACGAAAAACGTTCACGAGCTAGACATGGACGAGACGATTTTTAATTTATAATAATAATAAAAATAATAATGACGTCTTTCAATAAATAAATGTCGGCGAGTCACAGCAATAGCTTTTTTACAGACTAACCGGGTTTTAAGTCGAGAATGTCAACAATTCAACATAGGTTATTTTGTTATGTACTGATATAGTTTTGTAATTGATTTATTTACGATACGAAGAATAAATCATATATAGAACTCGTTTGATCCTGATTCTGGTTTGAACAATTTTTAAGTATTTAAATATTGTTTTATTTCTTCGCCAATTTCCTTGATTGAGGATTTTTAAACCGGAATTCAATAACATATTGAAAATCGCCATCTTGAGTTTAACACCCAATATTAATTTGCTCACCATATTACAACTATATCACGATTCGTAATAGATTAACTATAATTAAAAAGTGTTCAGCATTAAAAATATTCGAGTATTAAAATATGTTCATCTAAGTCTAAGACTGGTTCAAAGTTTGTCCATTCACCGTAATTGTATAAAAATACTGTATTTATTTACTCAATTGATGCCTCGTCTATAAATATTTACCTATTTTGTGAAAGTATTTTGCTTAGGGGAGGCGGGGGTTGTACCGCTCAGTGGGTAATTCCGCTCACTCATATTTCTCAACCTTCCGTTAAGTTAAAATTATTTTTTATATTTTTTTACTAAAGAACTTTATGTCAAAATCTAATTTCAACAAAAAATTTACATAGTTTATTGCTAAAAGTTGATTAAAAAAAAATTGGAAAGTTTTGTAACGTAGTTGACATAAATACGATAAGAATTGGTCTTTACAATATACGGTTTTCCATCTTTTTACTAGTACCCAATGGGAAAAAATATGAACAAATAGACTTGTTGTACTGTTAATTACCAAATGGTATTTGGTAAACTACTAAAAACAACATTGACTTTTAATTATTCATTACTTTTCAACGCGGTGCGTTAGTGGGTAACACCGCTCACAGAGTTTATGGCATATTTCACATATTGTTGATCAAATAAATGTACAGAAAGTACTAAAATAATGGATATTTGAAATGGAACTTCTTGTAATTAATCATATACATTGAATGTACACAAGTGAGTTAACAACAAATTGATTTATAATATCCTTGGATTTCATAGGTTAGGTACATTCATTATTTATGAATCATTAATTTGAATCCATTCTTCTTTACCATTTTCATTGCCTGTACTGATATTTCTTCATTACATCTTCATTACATTTTCATTACATTGTTTCTAAGTGTATATGAATAAGTTTAACAACTTAAATTTAGTGAGCGGTATTACCCACATTGACAGGAGATACTGTTGGATCTTTGATATTTATTAAATTCTATAATTCAATACGTTTAGCGTTAGTAAACATTCAGATCTTCTTGTATATTACTGTCGGGGCTTTATAGAATCGATTTCAATCGTTAAACAAATCTAAAATTATTTATGCATTTATTAAAAGCGATACTTTCCTTAGGTGAGCGGTACACCCCACGCCTCCCCTAATACGTGTTTTCCTCAATGATCTACATTTTTTCGATATTTTATGGACACTTTTATGGGTTACATTTTCAATGCTTTATAATTGCCTAATAATTGGTTTCAATAACCTAGGTTAGGGTATTTGTAAATAAAATGCATAGAAATTACACGGTCCATAGTAGAAATTTGTTTACGCCCTAATCAGGGCCTCTGTAACGCTTTTGGTCAGGTCCTGATCAGGGCCCTAATAAATTTCTACTCGGGGTGTTACAAAAGAAAAATATCTGCCCGCACTTTTATATCGACTAGAGCGGCACATATCGAAAAATCGGCGTCAAATGAAAAAATTAATTAAATTAAATGAAAAAAACAATAGAAAATGGCTAATACTTTGAACTGTAGTCTAGTTAGTTTTAATTTCATTAAAATTAGGCATGGGTTGTTGAAAAGGTATGCCTCTCAGCTCTCAATTTAAAACAAAATTTTAAATCGAATAAATATTACAGGTGTTGTAAGAAATTTTATTGTCGACATGAACCTGCGTAAAAACGGTTTTTTGGCTATAAAACGAAATTTTGTGAGTGTTTCGAAATATTGATAGTTTTCTTAGATGTAGAACTTGTACCCATCACCATAAAAATGCCAGTTTCCTGTCACACCGTGTGCCCTATAAAATAATAACCATTTATTTAAAAAACAATTCTACAGGGTAATCTAAAATTCATAGAGATGTTGTATAATGTACTTTTGCTGATACAAAATGTGCTTGGGGCATTCCACCCAATTCTGCAACATTTGTTCATACAATTTTTAAATTTAGTTTTATCATTCGTGTGTTGTTAGTTCATGTTTTAAAATCGACTGCAGTGGAAGATGTGAGAATATTTCGCAAAATGTAATTTTTGTTTTTTTGCAATATATTACTTATTTAAACGCTGATCAAATTTTCAGGAACAAAGGTTTTGAAAATCGGTTGACATTGAGTGGTATAAATCCACGGGGAGGGGAGGCGGATAAATAACATTGTCGGAAAATAAAATATAATACTTTTTTCAAATAACTAAATATTAAAAGAAATTACAAAAATGTCAACCTTGACTGCATAATTAAATTATATACGTGACGACTTACCTCAAGTTTGACCCTAAGTTTATATTTAACAGTTAACTGGTATTTAATCTTATACGTCGACGTTTTACGAAAAACTACATGATAATTTAAGCACCTTCGAATTTTTTATACTATTAATATAATGTGTCTATATTATTAATATAGTGTTCTAATGAACTATCACAACTATAAAAATTACAATGTAACTTTCTTGGTATTACCACAATCGAAAAATAATGTGTGGAAATTGTCGAATTCAGTTAGAATACATAATTTTTTAATTCATTATAATTGAATGAAGTTTATTTTATTATTACGACATGAAATTATAAACATTATTTTTGACAATTGTTAATGGACTCCATACTTTGTCAACTATAAAATCGAGACGGCATTTTAGTCCTGATTTCGCGCAAATAATGATATCCTCCGGGTGGTTCCTAAAAATTGCGAACTCCTGAGATACCTATCAACAAAGGAACCGGTCTACGGTTAGTTGCCATCAATGTACCATATGTCCGATCACTTAGAATTCCCATGGAGAAAGAGAAGTTAAACCAGCTGTGGGAGCGATAAAAAAACACCCATGTGGTATAACGTAATTCATATTATAATACGCTTGATGGGTTTGAGATTTGTACTGTACACTCAAACAAAAAAAAAAGATCTTTTGCATTCTTCTGCGTAATTCTGCAGAGGTCAATATTCATATTAATGATTCATAAATATAAATTCATGTTTAGAAAACGTCCAATTCCTCAAGCATTAATTTTAGATAGACCATTAGAAATATTGTTTTGTAAATTTTCAAATATATAAGCAAATTATACTTACTTAATAAAACGAAGATATTTCTTGTGATATCCATGTGTTCTTCCAACAATCTGTTGTCGAAAGTGTTAAGTTGTTAACAACAGCGAAAGTGTTAAGTTAAGAAAAACTAAGCGGATTGTAAGCGCTTAAGTGCTTAATACACGGTATGCTTTAATACGAACAAATTTTATAACAAAGCAATTAGGATTATAGTTATAATAATTATATATTATTATAACCTAATGTTTATAAAAATTCTATTGTTTTTGTTAAAGAATTTTTTTTAAATACACCATTAGTTATGAGAAATATACCCTTCTCTACAAGCCAACAAGTAAAATTGTTTAAAATAATGTTTACGTAGTTGGAGCTAGAAAAATATTATTTTATATAAATAACCGCTTTCTAACGAAGCACTTATATCAGTACCATTTATTGTTGCTTTTTTGATAAGTTTCGGATATTATCTGTTTACAACCATTCCCCGACAACAGTTTACTTTATTATACAGAAATTACACCCCATTGCATGCAAATAATCTTGCCAACTACAACATCATTTTCGAGTAATTCCAAAATTTTCTTCACTCTTATTTGGGCATCTTGCCATTTCTTCCCGTGAGTAGGTTTTTATTTGTCTTCCTAAAGACAGTTCGCCGAGGTGAATTTCTGTATCTCCCTGTTTTTTTTGGAACTCTTTCATATAGCCGAAAATATATGTGGATGATTTTTACATCCCGGTCGCGATATTTTACATACAAAACCCTATTTATTGAAATTCTTCTCAAACCTACAATATCTACTCCGATATTCATGACGAAAAAATAAGGTTTCGTTATTACGTTACAAACATATGGGGTGAAATTCCTCAAGTGTCCTAACTAAAAATCCAATAACTTCGAATCGTCTCCATTTTTTTTACCAGATAGATGCCAATCAAACAAGCATTCTCAAATTTTTTCAAATTTTTAAAACCATAGTTAACCGTTGTAGCATTTTTTTTAAATTTCACGATATGAAAAAATGCTAATTTTTAAATGGGTGTACCTATTTTTATACTAATCGGATTGGAAAAATAAAAAATGCGATTTCTTCGTCTTGAAATGTACTTTCATGTAAATTTAATCGATATTTAGCAAAATCAAAATTTCATCAAAATTTTCGTAAATGAAAAATAAAAACGATTTTTTTTCAAAGATGGGGAATTTTTTTTTTGATAGTCTAGAAAGAAAATGAGCACTTTTCCTAAAAGTCCACCAAGTTTCAAATAGCCGTTTCTTGTTGTTCTCGAGAAATTGAATAAAACGTCAATAACTTACAGCCTCATCGTGTCACATTTTACCAGAAACGTGCAGGTTCGAATAAATTTGAGTGTCGTTTAACACAAATTGGTTTATTACAAATTTTTGTGTCTTATACAATATATAAGACTTGAACACGATTCGTTATCGGATTTTTAGTTAGGACACATGAGAAATTTTACCCCATATCATTAATACATTTGTTAATCAGAATTTGCCTGTGTAAGAGTTATGAACTTAGTTTATATTTCCTCGAAGTGATAAACTAAAGAAAATAAAATCTTTATAATATATACAGATTTGATGAACGGATAAGTGACGTTTAAATTAATTTTGAAAACATGGTATAATCTAAATGAAACGATAAAAAATGTTTTTCAAAATATTAAACAAGTAAATAAGTTTCTAATTAAATGGAAACAATGCACTGTTGGGCCAACATGTGTAGCTTTCAGGCCGACAGGTTGATTTGAACTATTTTAACCCATTAACGTTAAAAACATTTGAGTTTTTATTATAACTTTCTTTATAAAAGACTTCAAATTAACGTCATAATAATAACATAGAACCAGAAAAAAAATTTGTTCGAGATCACTTCAATCAGAAATAGTCGATCTTATAGATTTTTGGTCGCTGAAAACGAATTCGTTATTCGATTTGGCCCATCACGTCAGAATTTTAAGATATCTGATCCAAAAATATTTAAAAATATATACTTTATTGGCAATTTAACCCATTAATGCCCAAATGCACAGAAAATTTACACCAACTTCAACGCTTATTTCCAATATGAAATAAATTTCGAAAAAAATCAAACTTACCAGATTCTACCATTTTCGGGGTCGCTCTTTCGAATGGCGATGAGAAAATTTAAAAAAAGTCAACATTTGTCTATGATTTTGACATATATATTAAAAAAACATACTTTTTTCAGTGCGCATTTTTTACAAATATCGAGTTTTCGATACAATATCGTGCTTTGAATGAGCTAAAATATACTAGAATAGTGCACTCGATAGTTATACTTAAAATATACACTGGTATGCATTTGAAATTTTGCGATGTCAGATCCAAAATGGCCACCGCAGTAACGAATTTCTATTCAAAATTTAACAATTTTTTTTCTTGAAAACCATACACTTTAGAGAAAATGTTCTAAGGACAATTTTGTTTTAGAATGAGCCAAAAAATGCCCTTGAATTTTTTCAGAATGTACTGCTACAATTTTTTATTTTTCAAAAATGCAAAAAATCCAAAATTTTCAAAAAGTTATTTAATAATTCTGAAAAAATTTGACAGTGTTATCTAACCAATTCTAAGACATTTTTTATCTATAGAAATTTTCTCTAAAGACTATAGTTTTCCAGAAAAAAAATATTAAACTTTTCTAGATTTCAAGACAAATGATTTATTTTCTTGAACACTGCTGTCTTTAGAGAAAATTGCTATAGATAAAAAATGTCTTAGAATTGGTTAAAGAACACTGTCAATTTTTTTCGGATGATTTAACTAACTTTTTGAAAATTTTGGATTTTCTGCAGTTTTGAAAAATTGAAAATTGTAACAATACATTCTCAAAAAATTCAAGGGTATTTTTTGGCTCATTCTAAAACAAAATTGTCCTTGGAACATTTTCTCTAAAGTGTATAGTTTTCAAGGAAAAAAATTGTTAAATTTTGAATAGAAATTCGTTACTGCGGTGGCCATTTTGGATCTGACATCGCAAAATTTCAAATGCATACCAGTGTATCTTTTAAGTATAACTATCGAGTGCACTCTTCTAGTATATTTTAGCTCATTCAAAGCACGATATTGTATCGAAAACTTGATATTTGTAAGAAATGCGCCCTGAAAAAAGTATGTTTTTTTAATATATATGTCAAAATCATAGACAAATGTTGACTTTTTTTAAATTTTCTCTTCGCCATTCGAAAGAGCGACCCCGAAAATGGTAGAATCTGGTAAGTTTGATTTTTTTCGAAATTTATTTCATATTGGAAATAAGCGTTGAAGTTGGTGTAAATTTTCTGTGCATTTGGGCATTAATGGGTTAAGGTCAGGATATGTGAAAAATCTGAAAAGATCCATTATTTCTGATTCAAGTGATCTCGAAACAACTTTTTTATGTGGTCCTGTGTAATTATATAAGTTCATCCACGACTTTCTTTGTACTTCATTTGCATTATTGAAGAAAAGTACACACATAGGTGGTGTACGGTAGAGTGGTTTACAATAATATTGATGAATATTCAATTTTGTCAATCGTTGCAATTAATCGTTAAAATTAACACGACAGGACTAATTTAGTCAAAAAAAATAAATTCCAGTATTTTACCATTTCATCCACTGCAGTGTGATGCGATACCTCCAGCATTTCCAATCTGTATGTTACCAGATGCAAGACCTATTCTACATTTTTTAAGTGTCCAAATATTAGAAGTGAATCTCAAAAATATATTTTAAAATGTTATAGAGTTATTGTAGTCAACGGGTAATTTTATATTAATTCTTTATTTATTCGTGAACATATTAAATGGCAAATTTTGGTAGTTGTAAAGCACAGGTACAGTGTAGGGAAACTTTTGACTGATTTAAAAAAATGTAGTTAATGGTAGTTAAGGATGTGATTATATATCCTTGTCTTGTAAATATTTTGTATTATAAAATAAATATTTATATGTTCAACTTGCATGACCCTTATAGGTTGTACTATTGATTTAATATTCAGTTTATATCTATGATGTTATATTTATTATCACATCGATTTTTAATTATAAATAGAACTTCTTTGTTTTGTACATAGATAAAGAACAGCAATGTTCATATTTCTAATGATTTTGACTTCGCCTTATGGCTTCAATGATTTAGGGAATAAGCAACTGAACCGCAGAACTGCGTTTTATTTCCACTGCATGTAGGATCGAATACACCAAAAACACTTCGTTACTGGTTTATTCCATATGTCTACTTCGTTACACCAGAATTCTTGACAATCCATTGGTAATTAAAGTTGTCCTTAAAACCTATTCAAACCTCTAAATATGTTCCTGAAAATTCTTAAGAAATACAACCAACAAGTCGCCGTTCATCTAAACAGTTTGGTTGATAATGACTTAACCAAAACTCTGGCTGTGATACCTTAACGAGTTAGGTTAGGTTGGTTTATTTGGACCAGTTTGAATGACTAAATACAGCCTGTGTCGTCAAGATGTGCGGTGCACTATTGGTCTAATTTGACACATAAAAATACTACAAAACATCTGAATTGTTAAGTTGTAGGAACTGAATTATAACTGAAAATACATTTCTGTGTTCAGCAAATTAAATTCTAGTATAACGATTTAAGTTGGAGAATGTGATAATAATTTGAACCGGAAAGAAAAAAAAATTGAGAAAAAGCATGTATCTAACTGGAAACAGCATCTGAAATATTTTGTTTTTGTTGCTGCCTTAATAAACAAGAATTATATAAGAGGTGTTGAATTGCATTTATAAATTCAACTTAGTTGATGATCAAATATCAAAGTTGCAATATATTAAGCAAATCGACGTTTCTCATACTATCTTTGAAATAAGAATTAGCAACAAAATAAAATCAATGAAAAACTATCCGCAAATATCCAGTATTGCTTTAATTAAGTAATAGATTATATTATAGGTATGTCGTAACTGTGGGTTATAAAATAAATCACTGTTACTTTCGTAATAATTTATATATAAAGGAGTGAAAGTCTTTAACACATATATAAGTTTACATCTTCGTGTAATTTATCATTTCAGGAGCCTGTATATGAAACATATGAATAGCGCATGTACGTATATCGTCGCAATTATATTTCCTTTGATCTCGTGGTTCTAACTATCGAAAGATTTGTCGAAACGAAATATTACAAGTTGGACTAGATACTAACGATGTATTTATTTATTTTTTTTAAAGAAGACAAACAATAAAGACGTCTCGATTATTCTCCGATACAAAATATGCGCTCCGTCTAAATATGTTAGTAAAAATATTTTTTGGGCTTCATCTTTGGGCGATCTTCGTTAATCTACATGTGCTTTTAAAAAATAATTCGATCCCTATTCTCGCTTCGATACGTTTCTTAATCATTTTTGATTTACCGATACGCGTGTTTACAAGCTTATGCATCTCGTGCCTGCCGCCATTCTATTAGATAACCTTGCGCTGATTTAACGCCGTCTTCGTCGATATTCGCACTTCTTCGTTGATACTGTGTTACCGTAACACTAAGAAAAATGACGCTCCTCTACATTATTTTGAAAAATCGAAAGTCTGTGATGATGATGCCTACGATTATTGAAAACGATGTGCAGGTAAGATACACGCTCATGTTTTTTTTTTCATTTCCCCTAGTGAGAACAACGATAAGTATAGTGATTTTTACTGTACAATTCTCTTCCCGGCGATTACAAACGTAATTTCGTGTAAAAAATGTATAAATCGACAAACGTGAAAGTACAATGCAAAATATAAAAACTTGGCACCGTTATTGTCGACCGATGGACTTCAGCTGTGCTAGTCGTGCAGTAAACTTTACTATACAAATAATAGCATTTCGATCGCAGTATCATACAGTATATTACATAAACATATTTATAAATTATTGTAGCATTCGACAAATTATCTCAAATTTATTTGAAATTTCGAAACGATATAATATTTGCTTATCCTTTTTTTTATATATTTTAAATATATAACAGACGAAATGGAATATAAAATAGTGAATTGAGCAAAATTCCATGTCGTACAGTAACTTTTACTACACACATTTCGAGTTTTGCGAATAGACTCGTACTGTTCGTGCGTATAAAATATTTCGTAATTTTTTCATTCACTTTTCATCCATTCATCGAGCGAGAAATTACAAAGAGAGGCAGTACGAAGCAAAGAGGGTACAAAGTATTGCTGTAACGATAGTCGGCCTTCCCCTCTTCGCCGACGAATTTTCTCGAAAGGAAACGTAGTCAAAAAATCTTCGTCTCCTATAACGTAACGAACATGAAATGATCTGTAACAGCTAATTAACCACTAACGTATTTATCAGATGAAATTCATCTCGAAATGTTCACATTACATCTTAAAAACTCTTCGATGGTTTGAATCGCTGAAAAATGATCTCTCGTAAGTATCCGTTCTCTAAAGATACGAGTTTAAAAAAGTACTCCGAAAAGCTTACGGGAATAATTACATAATGTAAAATTTTATAAAATCTTAAGAGTCAAGAGATAAATGCACGTTGCGAATTTACAGTTTAAATGAATGAACTTCGAATATTATCTCTAAGAACGCGTTAGGTCCATTAGAAGAAGATTTAAAGGTAGTTAACATTGTTATCGACTATAACAGTACATTCAAAGTTGTGGTAAAATCTGAGGAAACATTTAGTTCGTCGAATAAATGACCTAAAACGTCATTTTTTACCCAGTTTTTTACTTATGCAACCATTTAAAGTAATTCTCATCAGTCTTAAATTAAAGAGAATACATTTATCTTTCATTTGAATTTAATTTGAAGATTTTATCTTGTTTGGTGTGAAAGTTATTTCTATTCAAAATTTTCCAAAATGAATTTTTGAACCAATTTATTTAGAAAATCACAAATAACAGAAACGTTTAATTGAATTAATTGAGTCTGATGTATGCCAATGAATACAAAGTGATATAGTTTACTTCTGATATTTCTTTTAACAGAATAATTAAAAAAAAGGAATAAAAACAAATATTAAAAAACAATTTGCGCATTTAAGTGACCCGTCAGTCCGAAAGAGATTAAGCTCAGCTTTAATTTAAAGAAAACCCGAAGTCTTTATCACCTTCCGTTTAGAAGTAATTCCAATTTCAAAATATCAAAAATTAATTTTGGAACCAAATTTTCTCGAAAACCATACGCGACAGATGAAATCTATTTATGGATTTGGCATCGGTAACTACGGCACTTTAAGAAGTGATAGGTCGCGTTAGCAAACGACGAACTAAATATCCACTCAGTACTGATATTCACGGTGGAATATTTGGTGATCAAATCTGCGAAAGCGTTGTAACAGTATCTCTGACAGTAATTCTAAACATTGCAGCGATCCGGTCGGAAAGTTGATAACGTCGTTGGATTACTGCACACGTTTTCTCTTTTATATTGTTCGTTTTCAGGTAATTGTGACAACGGGGGCCTGAAAAATCGATAATTCGGCAACGACGTCGTCTTCGATCCCCGTCGACTTTAGCGGAATTGCGAAAGCCTTAAATGCTAATGGAATCACCGTAAGTGTGAGTACTCGCCGTAAGTGCATAATTTCGTTTTCGCGCCGTTCGTTATTTCGTTGCGTAAGTATCTTCATGTGTGCGATGCAAATTTGCTTCTTCGATTCACTTGACGGCTTGGCGCCCATTCGCAGCAACGACCGGCTGTAAGGTCATGGATTCCCTCTTCCGTCTGGCGATCCGACGTCCGACGTGCAGAACGACGTCTCCTGCTTTCACAGCCTTGAACTCGGCAATCGCCTCAGCATGAGTCATTCCGTGCAGCGGTTTCGAGTTTATCGACAGTATCTCGTCTCCTGCGACACATAATTAAGGATTTGATTAGAGCAATTATTTTGAATTACCGCCATTTAAAGACACCCTCGTTCAAAGTTTAAGTAGTCATTTTGTTTATACGCGGATTCTGGACTTTTTCTCTTTTTTTGATCATTACTCCATCAATGAAAAAATAACCATGAACAATTTCGATAAAGGATGCGGGTCAATAATGGCGTATTTTGGGCCCTCTTCATAAGGGCGGATACTATACAAAACATTATCTCATTAACATGACTGACAATAGGTCAAAGCTGTTTTCGGCTTGTCAACTGAAAATGGAAGAAAAATTGACGAAAATTGTAATAACGTCATAGTGAAAATACTTTTCCAAAATCTTTGGACTTATACTAGCATGAAAATGTCAGAATAGATGTTTTTGAGTGAGGGCTTGAAATTCAATCTAACTAGTTTTAAACTGCTACCTGGGAGGGGTTTTGGTATCTATTGACGAATCTGAAATCAGCCATATAGTTGCATATTTTCCATATTTCATAAATAAGTTTTTGAAAAATCGTCCTGCTTTCCAAAAACCCTCAAGGACTAGTTTAAAACTGCTGTAGACCCCCGCAATATTAGCCTTCCCAAAATTGGTCATCTTTTAATATAAGCAAGGAGGCCCCCCTCAATATTAGCCTTCATAGTTGTGATCCACCATTGGCGATATCAGGCATGCTCAATCTTTCACTTGGGCAAACTGAAGAAAAAAGTCCCCTCACTCAGATAATATAGGGGGGGGGGGGGTATAAAAGGATAGACATGACCGGGGTCATTGAGATAAACTATTACAAATTGCTTAATGTAATGATTTTTCTAAGAAAAATTAATGTTGATAGGTCCAGTTTCAGTTGAAAAACCAAAAAACGGTTTTACTGGAATTGTCAGACATTCTTCGGAGATATAATTTAAGATTCTCCCAAAAAACTGCCGTAATGACCCTTGACCTTCGCAAAAATTGGCATCGAGACTAAGTATTTTCATTCTATTTTACTCCTTGGTTAATATATTTGTTTACTTTCGAAAAAATGCAATTAAACTAAATAATTTTGCATGGTTAGATATTTTAATTTGTAGAAGGAAGTTCGCACGTGCACACGATGGTTGCTTTTAGTATGAAGGAAACATCGAGTGTATTAATGTCGTAGAGTGTAAAAAAAAGTCGAGGCCTGGTCTCCAAAGAAGAACGACTAAAAATAATAAGAGCAGGCATGCCGCGGGTAATGACGCTTCTATATATGTCACGTGACGAGAAATCGCAGGGTCCCCTAATTAAAGCTGGATTTGTTCCGGTACTTTCAGCATCATTCGTGTACTTTGATTACAACCACATATTTTTTAATCTCTTAAGATGTTTATTAAACTACTATACATTTAAGTGGCTAATGATAATTAAAATCGCGTCTTATTTCGTTAAAAAAATGTAATTAATTATATACAATATTATACCAGATTTTGAAATCACGAAGAATGTATCTAATTTTATTATCAAACTTTCAAAAAAGTAAATATATCTAAAAAATGAAGGTTTAACACAAAGGAAATCAACGAAACTTTAATATAAAATGTATTTGAATCTGTTATCTCTTTTCAATGTAAAGTTATCTCGATACCAAAATATTGTTGATGTATTTTTGAACCCAATTTTTTCCGATATCATATTTAGTATTAAGTTGAAATTTTCGGATATCGATTTTAGGCACAAAGAGCAGTAAGATGTGTTATGTATTATTCATAAAAAATAGTGTACATGAAACAAAGCCAGCATCATCTTATCTCGCAATAAAAGCAACATCGTATTTTTGTGACGTTCATGGAATAAAAAGTAAAGAAAAATTGTTGTATTCATTGTTAGTCCACGTTTCTAGTAATGTGTAATATGTTTCCTTCTAAAGCCAGTTAAGCTATACTTATTTTTAAAGTATCGTACAATAATGTATAACCAGAAAAGTGAATAAGTACCTTCTTTGACAGATCCCAAGTCGGCAGCTTGTCCGTTAGGGAAGACTGTTTTAACGTAGATCCCCATATTTCCGCGTGGACTGTCGGTGCCCCCCACAATGCTGAAACCGAGACCTTTGTGTCCGGGCCCCTTCGAAAATCGAGCTGTCATTATCGTAAACGAGGCTCCACCCTTTCCGGGCCTGGGTAGCGTGCAAAAACGCGACTCCTCGCCCTCGACCGATTCGTCAATGTCGTCGAGTTCCGAATCGGTGTTAAGGCCTTCGTCGGCATCTTGCGTGCCCTGAAATCAATTCCAAGACATTTAATACTTTTTGCAAATTCATTCATGTTCGTGTTAATCGTGTTCAACTTCATGACATCTTAATTCTGTTAATCATTCATTCTTATACAGGCATGTAAGGAGCAAAACAAGTTTTTTATTTTGAATCAGATCACTTACCTGCCAATTTTTGAGAGCATTCACTGCTGAACTGGGAATGTTGGCTACGCTTCGACTGCTTATCCTTCGAGAGGAGGGTTTTTTTAGTACGCTTCGTTCAATACCAAGACTGGATGGACCTCCATCTTCGGTTGCGGTGTTGTTGAGAATATTGGCCGAACCCGCGGCCGATGTACCACCAGAGAAACCGGAGCAGGGTCCACCGACTTTGAATTCCGCGGTTCTTCTGCGCGGCGTCACTCGCGGAATGTGGATCTCCTCGAAGCATGGGTCATCCGAGCCGGTGGAGCGCCCCCTAGACTTGGGATTTTTTTGGAAGTGGACATTCTCATACGAGCGCCTATCTCGCGTTTCTGAACTGCTCCTTGTCAGGCAGGGTTCCTGCCTGTCGTCGCCATTGCTCGTGGACATTGATGGCCTGCTGATAAATCCTTTTTTATTTTTTCTGATACCCGAAACTTTAGGATTAACACATGACACCATGTGGTAGGTTCAGGTCAAATGTAACAACCAAGTGTTCTTGTCTTGGTTCCGACCAAAAATCATGTTGACAACTTACCCATAACCACGCTGGAAATGGATGTTTTCATACGAATGCTCCAGTCCAGTGCTCTGCCGATTTTCGGAGTTGCTTCGCTGAAGCGGACGGTCTCTGTAAGAGCGCTGCGAGCATTCGCTAGACAGGGATCTTGAAAATACAACGTTTTCGTACGAATCCTTTCGGTCCAAATCCTGGAACACCTAGATATGAAGTTACAAAGTGTTTGAAGTACTACTAAATTTGAAAAAAATCATATTTTGACCTAATTTTGAAAGATAGACAAGATGACTAACCTGGGAGCCGAAAGCGCTGCCATTTTGTGAGCTATATTCGAAACTCTGATCGCCGCAAGGACTCTTACACTGGGGCGAATTGGGCACGCTGCCTTCGGTGAGGGTCTCCAAATTGTCCCGGAACGGATACGGGGGCAACGACGCCGGTTCGCTCGTGTCGTATGCATTATTCCCGGAGAAGTTCTGGCTCGTCGACGAGGCTAATGGACTCGGCACGTAGAAGTTCGAGGCGTTGTCCTTCGGCGTGAAGACCTCCGTCACGCTCAACGCCTTCCTCTTTCGTATTCCGGCGTTTATCTTACTGAATTTACTTCGTAGCACGTGCTGGAAATCGGCGATGCCTTTGGCGGTACCTGCAAGAGTTTTTAAATTTCCAGGAATTTTGTTTGACTTGTATACAGCATGACAATTCGGGCTTTCCACAGATTTCTCGTCATGGAGGCAAACTTTTGAATTACCACCATTTTGAAAAATTTGTATGCTCGAAAATAGCCGTGCAATCTTTATTAACATGTTAAGAATGAAACTGTGTGATCTTGAAAACAAAATCGATGCTTCAGGGAACACTGACGAGGAGGGATTTGCTGAACAATAGAAATTCTACGTTGTAAGCAATTGGAAAAATGCAGTGGAAAGTAAACATGATATGATGCTTAACATCTTACATGTGATAAACTAAATCTCTCCTCGTAAGTGTCAACTAACATGAATGGAGCTACGAGCTTGTTACTGTCATGTGCATCCTAGGGTGACGGGTATTATTGGCTGGGTTGTCAGTCTTAAAATGGCGGTTTCCTGCTTGTTGGCTTGATCTACTTTCACCCGTTTCATTAAATTCTTTCTATTGCAAATGGTTTCTGGGCATTTATTGCCGTGAAAATTGTGTGAAATGTTTTCTTAATCAACTGTCTAAACGAACGATATGGATTGCATCCATCCGAATATCCGGTGCTAATTTTAAGTATGTCACTCTCCAAGGTAAACTTCCAATTAAGAGTTTTACGAATGATTCTAGTTTCGATGGTACCGATGAAGATTCATTCTGACGGAGAACATCCCGAATTGGAAGATATTAAAATTGAAATGTATTGATAAGGTGATGTTAGTCCTAAAATAATAGGGGACTTCAAGTCTGTCTTTATTAATCTGGACAGTTTTGTTATAATGATGTAACAATAACATCATCGTCAGTAGGGTAGTCAACAATTTTGAAACATTTTTAGATATGAGACTTAAAAACATCGATATCTCAGAAACGGCTCGTCGGATTTGAAAAATCCCATAGCATTCGAAAGATCAAATGAAATACTAAGTTTAAATGGGTTGGAGCATATTTTTTAGGTTAGGTTAGGGAAAGATCCTGGCTTGAATTAGTAAACGCGACTTCAGATCCTTATTCAGCAACCCCAAAACGCACCATTCATGTATTTTGATAGTGGTTCGGTATTATTAATCGGAGTAAACATGAGAAGAAACTTTATTTTGAGATCAACTAACTGAAAATATTGACTAATACTGTAATAAACGGTTAAAAATAACTAAATTCAATTCACAATTTGAATGTTAAAAATAATATGACAATTTGAAAATTTGCTCCAACATCTCACTTGTATTGGGATTGTGATTTTGATTCATTTTTTAGAATCTATTTTAAATAAAGAAAATAACTTCAGGTAATTGGAAAGTGCTAGTTTCAGGTAAACGTTGATGAAATTAGATATTGTTTAGAACGTCAAGATCTCTGAGTACGTAATTACAAATCCACATGATTGAACAGAACCTGAAGGGTAAAGAAAACAAGTTTTTCAACCTACAATCAAAACCTTTCTAGTCTTTAAATTACATACAACCAAAAGAAAATCTGCTAGTCCATTCACAAAATCATTTTTCAATCTTCAATCCATTTTTATTTGTTATAACAAAAAAAAATTGTGGATGATCAAGGTCGATTTCCTACTTGGATACGGATATCTTTCTTTCCTAGACCATCAACATCACTCATAGCGGTGGAATGTTCTTCGGGGGATATTCTTATTTGATCATTTTCTAAAAGAGTTCAATATCTGGATGCTAATCTTTTTTTAACCGTGACCAAAGGTTCGATCGATTCTAACGCGACCGCAAGGTTTGCAAAACTACGTAAATGACGGGGACTCTAGGATGCACCGCGAGGAGGAAGGAAATCGACTGTAATTCCGTCAGTACCTGGTAATCTCAAGGAACTGGTTTGCAAAAGTTTCTTCGGCGAGTTTCCGTCTTGCAAGGATTTCGCTGCCGGCGAGACTTCCCTGCTAACGGGCGTCGACCTGACGGCGTGTATCACGCCTGGTGTAGATCCGCCTTCTATCAAAGCTTCCTGGGGTTCCGACACTTCCTGCACCGAACATCTTCGCCTCAGCTTCCTCCATCTCTGGCTGATGCTTTTGTTCCACAAGTTGAGGTCTGAAAACACACAATACCCTCTCGTTAGCATTCAAATTTCGATTTCTGATTTTCGTTACCTGCAAACCTACATCAAACTATTGTAATATAAGAATTCCCACGATGATCATATATGCTGTTATAGTCAAATATACAAAATATCACAACAAAATGCAACTCGGTACAAAATTTACATATTTATTGAGGTACACCCTTCCAGTTTTCAGAATCTAAATTTCATAAATTGCCTTTTCATGAATTTTTGTTTTTGTTATTTCGAAGGTTTATATCAACAAATTACTCAAACCTACAACAAATTTATGTATTTTTTCTCCTTGTGCATTGTTTGATACTGACACCGAATTTGAAGTCAAAACACTAAAAACAAATTGCCACAAAGTGTCTCATTTCAAGAAACACCAAAAGCTTCTTGAACTGAGATACTGTGAGACATTTTGTTTTTATGGTGCACATGGCATTCTGCGACTGTATGAAGAGATAGGCTAACAAATCATGATTGATTTATTTTTTATGGTTTTTCAAAATTAATCAAAGAAAGAAAATTGTACCTCAAAGTTGACCCCATATTTGAATTCTACGCATCAACCGACACTTTTAAATGTCAAATGCTCGCTTCGACGGTGTCATTAGGTATATACAAAGTATTGAGATCGTAACTTTATACAATGTTTACATAAATTATATGTACTAAGATTCTAGTTCGAGAGATGTTTGAGGTCATTAAGTGAAATCCAAGGACAAATTTGAAACATGGTCCTAGAGAAGATACAAATGGGCTATTGTTTTACTGAAATGCTTAGAAATGGAAACTTCTGATACTAATTAAAGTAAGACAAGTTTTATTTGAACTCAGCTATGAATTACATCTAAAATCTACAATCCCCAAGCCCGAATCTTCGGGTTAATAACTCTTATCGTTATAATTATTCAGTTCTAAACTTATAGGCCATCGCTACGAATGAATGTGTCATTAACTCAAGTTTTTGGCAATGTAAACTCTGTGTTGTTGGGTTGAAAACAAGAGAACCCACTAACACAAAACTTCTTCGAACTTGAGTGAAGATATCAAGTTTATTTATCAAAAATATATCTAAGTTTAAAGCTTAACAGTACCAAACACTTGATCCTCGTTATGGAACATAAAATGCTTAAATCCAAATTTAATAAATCCGGATATCAAAAATACAAAAAAAGAACTCTTTGCAACCATCTCAGACAAATTTTAAATATATACATTCGAAAACCGCATAAAAATACCAAACTCATTATACTCCAACTCCAACTCTAGCTCCAACTCAAAAGCAAACTCAAACTCAAAAGCAAACTCAAACTTAAACTCATGTAAACCTCATTAATTCCAAACGTCTAAGGTTATAGGTTTAGAAGTTAGAGACTGCAGATTTGAACAATTAAAAAAATGAAATGATTTACCCACTTCCAACGTCATGTTGTTTTCTAGGCCAGTTGAAAATTTGACCTTGGATTCACCTTCAATAACCTCGAAAACCTCCGGAGTAATATTTTTATATTGTATAAATAAAGTTACAAATATTGCCGAAACATCTTTTGTTTTTTATTAAATTTGAAAAACCATTTTAAAAATCGTATTATTTCGTCCCGAACCCTATATTTTGATTTCAACATCGTCTTAAGCATCGAAAAATAAGTATGATCAGATCTGGTCAAAAGAACTAATTTTTTGTGGGGATGTGTTGCTGCTGAAGTTTATTCTGGACACCGCGATTATTTTTTTACATTGACTACTTTCTGATCAGTTATTTCATTGACACAAATGGAATTTTTTTTACATTGTAGGAAATATACCATTTTAATTAGAATTCAACGATCGACACTGGAAATGTCTCCAGTAAGTGTATTCCACTTCAACTTCTGACATTTTTGACCGAAGTTTCGCATAAATCATTTTTAATGTCGCACACCGCAGGCATACCAAACGCGCACTTTTTATGCACGTCTCGCTTTTCATTATGCAGCGGTCAAAACGGATAATTCTAATTTATGCGCGCGGTAGAAAAAGAGCTCTGAAAATCACCGGAGCCTTGACAACCGATCGTCTCGAGTACTACAATCACTGTTTTGAAGTCATTGAGATTTTATCCGACTCACTAAGTACATATTAGACTGGGCGTATCCTGTCCGGTTATAAATATAGCGTTTCACGCCATGCCGCATCTCTCTTATCGTTGAGTAAATAGTACAACCTCGCAGCTGAAAATCCTGAGACGCGGGGGAAGATTATCGCTTCCGGAGTCCCTGGAATAATGCACTAACCAGCTAGCATATAAATTAAAAGAATTCAAGACATGCTTCATACGTTAGAAGTTACTAAAAAAATCCAACTTGACTTTGATTAGATTACAGTAAAATTATCTAAAAAAAGAAGTATCTATAAAACATTCCTTTAACGAAGAATCCTCGTTATGGTAGTCTTAGTTGAACTGCTAACATGTCACAATAGTACATAAAAAAATAAAAAATATTTATATCTATTTGTTTAGAAGTTATTTCGATTCAAAAATTTTATAAATTTATTTTTGAACCCAATTTTTTCAAAAACTACTGGTGATAAATAATATTCCTTCGAGATTTAGCTATAGTAGTTACTAGTGCTTAAGAAGTGTTATATGTAATAACCGAAAACGATTCTATACGTGCGTAACGGCAGTTAAGACATTTATTGTTATTGATGGCTGTACTTCAAGTTATTAAAAATACATCGCTGACTATTTTATTACAAATTTAAAATCCTGATTATTAAGGTTTTAATTACGAAATTATTCGCAAATACAGTTCCGAGTTCTCGTGCCGAAAGGAGGTTGAATTTTATAACCGAGTCGTTCACGACTTAAATCATCGATCGTAAAACGTAACGAGCTAAAAAGAGAAATAAAATTACGTGGACCTTGATTTCGTCTTTAAAAACATCCGGATATTCGAACATTTTCGAGCAGTGTCTGTTTATCACTTTAATTATATACGAATGTAAACACGCAATGTAGTTTGTATACAGAATGCGGTGCGCAAGACGATTCACTGTAATGTGCTGCATACAATTGAGCGAAAATAACGTATTGCACTTTTGAGTATGAGGTAAACGTATGATTTGAAGAATTACTTAACGCACGTTTAACTTTGTATTCTTTCCAAGAGCACTGTATTTAATATATTGTCCTTGACGTTTTAATTTTTATCCTTAGCGTTCTCCGAGTTTGTTAACGGTTTTACGCGAAGAGATGACTTTTGAGCCGTTAACTTTTTAACAGTTAATTTAATTAGTCTTCTTTGTAACTATCAGATACTCTGCAATCACGAAATTAAGTCCACGGGGATCTCTAATGAATTTCTTAGTTTGCGACGTTCAGACATTAGTAATCACAGAAACTTTTATTCTGATAATCTTTCTTAATTAACAATGTCTTAAGACAATAGTTATTGATCAAAAACATTAATCTTTTATAGATATTTTTTAGTCTGAAGAAAGTTTTAAAAATCTGATTTAATTTTAAATTCGTCCACATTTTAATTGATTTGCTAGAAAACGCAAGTATTATCCATTTAATAGAGAACTTTTAGGTAGTGTGTATAATTTTAAAACTTTCCTTGCACAGAAGTGTTTTATGCATCCGTTGCAACCTTTCTAATTTCACATATGTCACTGTGGTTAAAATGTGATACTCATTCATTGAAATGTAGATCTTTCTTGTATCTTTTTAGCACGACTAAAATTAAGCACAATATTTCAACTATAAATAACACATTCTTTTTTAGACACTAAGTAATTAACATGAATGAAAACGAACTCATAGTTTAGGCACGAATACTCCTTAACTGAATTTTTCGAACGTTAAAAACAGCCGTAGTTTATGTAAGGGACCAAGATTGTTCGGAAATAAAGAAAGTAAATATTGACCGGTGAAGGTTCGAATTAGAATCGGTCACTGACCTTTGATGTAAATAGAAACAGAAAAAGTTCGGGAGATAGTATTACGAAATTACAAAAACAATTGTTGATTGATTCCCAATGCTTGCGGAAACAATTAGATCTGGATAGAAAAGGGAGTTGTTTTGTGAGAAATTCAAATATTTTTTATCCTTTCGTTAATGAACTTGAAAGTATTTGAAAATTCGCGTCTTTACTGTTGTAATAAGTTAGTGATTATGACTAATTTAGTATTAAAAAAGGTGCATATTATTTTGATACAATCACAAATAATCGACATTCATAATTAAAATGATATATTTGTTTTGGGATGTACTAAAGAGTCTACAAAATTATCAAATATTTAAAAGCTCTAAGTAATATTTACTATATATATATTGTGGCTGTTGCTATGCTTAAAATAATTGATAGAAGATACAAGTAGTTACGCGCCACATTAACTTTATGATATGTTATGTTACTGCCATTTTTATTTATTTCTTGAAAGAATGAAATACCATTTCTAAATTACTTCATTAAACAGACGAATCAAAAGAATTTTCTAACGATTAATTATTAAATAAATTGTTGAAATAGTTATAAAACTAAGTTGAATATTTGTGAGAAAAATACATATTTCACACAGTGTTTGGGCCAAAGTTCGGTGGACCTCAGCAGACTTTATTTTTATGAACAATAAGTAGAATATAAAAAAAAATTGAAAACGAAAAAATCAAAACCAAAATGTACACTGAATTTAAATGTTCCTTGTGCTTGAAAAAGTGATCGAGAAACATAATTAGATAACTTTAAGTTAGAAGACTTTAAGATGTACGTAAGGAGACATTTTTCAAAATAATGAAATAAATTTTGCAAATGAAATTTATTGACAATAAATTAACTGCAAAAACAAATAATTTGTTTGCAAATTTGGGTTTCATAATTAATTTTCAACATTAACAAAAATACAATTTTTTAGTTATGTTTAGGTTAGGTTCATACCTTCCTTATCTTTCTTAAACATTTACATTTTCTTAGATTTGCTTTAGAAATATCTTAAGCACGACAAAGAAATATGGCGTTTTTCTAGCAAAGAGTCTTCACGTTATGGAAGGAAAGTTTAAGAGAATTTTACACGTGTCTATCCGACAGTACGTGACGATTTTTATCTCTTGGGTTTATATTTGTATTTTTTAAATAAAAATTAACCATTTAACAAATAACTAACTTTTTAAAACATGAATTTTATAATACCTCTTATTTAGAAATTTCTCGTCGCCACTATTTCTAACGTATATTGAAAATTTCGCTTCCCTAACCCGCATTTATCAAGAGGTGGGGAACGAGTGAATGGGACAGAATGAACAGAGAAGAAAATATAAAAGGAGCCTTAAAACATGGTGGGTTGAAATAGGGTAGATTTATTATACCAATAATTTTCGTTATAAATAAATTATTAATGATAAAATTAGTAATTGTAGAGACTCGAAAAAAATTAAGATTAAACTTAAAGAATTTACCAATTTTTAAAATCAGTTATGCTAATTAATCTTTTTCCTGTGTCAATAAATTTTCTGGTTAGAAAGATAGTCTAAAATGTACAAATTTTAAACATAACATTATTTGTAACGATTTCGTTGAACTCTCTAAATATTTTAGTTTTACTTAATCAGTTTTAAATTCTAGTTGCTGTGAATGATTCATCAACACTTGAAGAGGAAATTTTCACGAATTTTAAGGAGCACTGATTAGGTATTAGGATGCTTCTAATGATATAATGTTAAGACATTAAATTCATAATGAGGAAATTTATTTTATTCATAATTTTTGTGTCTTAATTTACAGAAAATCTATGGAAAACAATTTGTAATTTTCAAAATTCTTACAGACTTTAAGGTATGTTAAAACTTTCGCAATCAGTTTATTGTTAAAACTAAATATGCACATAAATTTGTGATAAAATTTGGTATTTTCTTAACTGAAATTCTATTCGACTTCAAAATAATATTTAACACATTTAGCAAATAAAAATTCATGGAAATTTTAAATTCATTCCAATATATGAGTACGTAGATATCCTTTATTCTGTTTCCCTTTTAATTCCAATGATTTTTAATGTAGTCAAAGAAAAATTGTTGAATGAAGTCACTTTTCAGTTACGGAATATTCAAGTTCAGAGTTCACAAAAATTTTGAATATAAAGATAGTCGCATAATTGAGCGTTCTTACAATTCATTCCGTGCATGATGAAAACTTGACATAATTCTTTGAGAACGAGGGTATTTAAAAATGAGTTTCTCAGCCAACTTTTTACTGTTATGTGGTTTTAAAATTATACATTCACTACTATCTTTCTATATATGAGTTTCAAAGTTTTAAAGTACTCATATGATATTTTTAAGTGCAAAATTTTAATCTGTAAATATTTCTATATTTTTAAAGAAAAAAAGAGCATAGACTTTTACATTTTATTTAAAAAAAAAGCATATAATAAAAATAGTGATTTTTTACGTTTTACACGATCACAAAAAAAACCTAGTAGATTTATGTTTGAGGATTATTTTTTAAAATTAATTAATTATTTTTGTAACAAATAAATGTTTGATATTGTGTTATATATATATATATATATATATATATATATATATATATATATATATATATATATATATATATATGACCTAAGTTAGGAATCAATTTTAACATCAAGGATATCAATGAGTACAATTGAGTCACGGTTAAAATTATTAAAGTAATTTTCAACTAAAATAAATTTTGAAAGTAACCAAAATTTTATCGTGTTTTAAAAAACACATTCCAAAATTTTATAGAATTTAAAGTTACAGTATGTTGAATTCGAGAACACGTGTAGTACTTACGAAACATATGTAAACAATTACACTCAGGGCTATCAGATAGTAGATTCTGAATCCCTTCATTAATTATTTTAATCGTTTCTAGTGAGGTTTTTGTGAGTAAACATGTTTTTTAATCGCGTAAATAAGTTTTAATAGAGCCAAAAATATTTTAAAATCCTTTCAAATTTCGAAAGAAACTTTCTGCTTGAAATCGAATTAAAACTTCATAAATTATAAGAATGATTATTATTGAACTCATTTAGAACTCCGATGGGATTCCAATTTAACTCAAACGATATAGATTTAAAATGTTGAAAACTTGTTAGCGATCTTCTATCAATCCTCTCTCGAGCTATAAGTTCTTAAAGCATCGAAAAGAAATGATAAAAAGAATTATTTTTCAATAATAAAATCACTAGTAGGTGCATAAATTATGTACATTAAGATTACGTCATTATCGTTTAAATAGGTTTACACACGGAAAAAAACATGAGTAGAATTTGCCAAACTTAGTTAAGTAAAATTTACCGAATCTCATTTAAAAGCAAATTTAATTGAAGAATATAAAGAAAGAGTATTTTAGCCATTAAGTAATAAGTTTTTACCTGATGTTTTATCACAGATTAACGAAAAAGTAGGATAGACATTCTATAACAGCACTCACAAGAAAATTGACACCAGTTATATTAATTATAAAAATTATCTGAATTTGTTTACTTGGATAAGATTTTAATACATTATGTGTTAATCAAGTATTTAAAAGATAAATTCCAGATAAACTGCAGAAAATTATGATTGTTCTTTTAATTATTTTTATTAACAATGGTTACTCAACTTTTTCGGCAAATTTTACCTAAGTTCTAAGTAGAATCTACCAATTATTTTTTTTATGCAGGTTTTCGGAAAAATAAATCGTGAAAATAACCAATTTTTGTTTAGGTATAAGTGGGGGTAACCCCTTAACGCTTTATTATTTTGAATACCTTCAAACACTCAAATCCCATGACCGTTTGAACTCAACTCACATACAGTGATATTGAACTCAGATAACATCCGGTTAGCTCAGTACGTTGACAGTTTATTGAAAGGGAGACATATACTCAAGGTATTATATCTTTAGAGAATACATTTTCGAGTTTGAAAGGAGTTTACGTTAGACACAAAAGCGCGGATATTGATATTGTTCGTTCATTCATAATAAATTCAGAACAAATGTGTTTTCTATGCTAATGCTTAACAAATTCGGGTGCATGACATTATTAAAGCAAATAAGAAGGCGGTGATTACAGTTCAAAATAGTCTCCATCATAGAGAGGCCAGACCCCCTGGGACGTCCGTGTCTTCGATCCTCCTAATCGAATTTCGCATCTGATTGAAAATCTGGAATTTGTCCCCTCAATCGCTGCATTCCGTCGTTTTCGTTGTTCTCCATGGACAATGACGTCACGGCACTCATGAATAAACGATCGTCGGGGGGCCACCGAAGTTCACGTTTCGCTCGTGCAAATTGCGGAAATCGCTGAATCGTCCGAACGCGGCGAATTCACATCCGGTTTTTCATCGCGCAGATGTCACTGTCACGTATTTTTACGCACGCGCTTCATTATTTCCTGTGGATTCAGCTATAGGACCATTGTTTATTATTCCGATTCAAGACTTAGGTCGACTTTCACTTCGCGCACGGACGTGTATATACACCTATTATCTTCTGGTACGTCTTACCGACGATCTTTGCGGTCTTTCCCTCCCCTTTCACAGGTCGCTCGAATTTACGTACCGTAGATCCTTGCCGGCGTACATCTGCAATTGTCATGCAAATTTCTTTTGTTTTTTTTTCGTCAGAGTTCGAAGATTACGTGAAATTAGTCGTTTTTGTGGGTGGCGAATGATTTTTTGGGATTGGTGGATAAAATTTAGTGAAAATATACTATAAATAACAATAAATTAGGTACTTCGTGGTAGTTCGTGCTACCTCGTAACAGTTCGTGTCTTCATGGGAGGCTCTTCCGCAAAAAAATTATTTAAATTCATACATATTTGCTAGCCTTAAATAAGTTTTTTGTTGGCGTTTAGAATGTTTGAACATGACAAAACATGATTCCTTGTTAAAACCTTGACTTATTTCCCTCCATTTCTCGGGGTCGTTAGAGTCATCGCTTTTCATTTTGATTAGCGGAGCGTCCAAACCGTTGCGTCCTGTGACCGCGTGTTTGTATGAACAATCATCTCAGTGGCGAAGCTTGAAAAAAAAACGCTGCTATCACGTGACTTCATCGACGAGACGATTTCATCGAATCGTCTTTGTTCCCTCGACTCGAAACTCGACCCCCGATCAATGCCGAGAGCCTTCGAGACATTTCGGAAATTTGATCCGACGACTAAAAAAAATAGCAAACTTTCACCAACTTGGATTTTTTCATATGCAGAACTTGGACACTTTATAATTCGTTGGATGCACGATGATCTCCACTTCGAATCTTAAAAGCTCCGCGTAAAAATAGGCGAAACCCACCACGTAAGCTATCATTTTTTCGATTTTGTATCGCACTCAAAATTTTATTGATGTTATGGACCAATGGAAATTTTGGGCAATGAAGAAGTTCTTCGTCACTGATGGAAATCGTTAACTGTCTTTCTGGATGAAGTACAATTTGGCGCCCAAACGAGGACTGCTGTGGATTTTGTGGTGGAGAAACGAAAAAAAGCCGAGAAATAATGAGACACGGGTCCGAACAGTACGCGGTCTGGCCGAGGACTGAAGTGTCTCGAGGTATACAACTCACACCGACATTTGTCCACGTGTACGGGCCGTATTATACTTGCTCATACCGCGAAAGTGTGCGTTTGCACGTGCATACTGGGACGGGGTTCTTTTGTAAACGCGAATGTGTGTTTCTCGCAGTAGACTGTGGGAACGTCGGACTCGTCATTGTGTTAGTGGACAATTTGTACCTGCATACAGCCGCTTCGAGGAAAGAAATAGGGTTTCAGACATGGTTTCATGTATATGCGCATTCGTATGTACGCACTCGAGATGCTTGACCGGTAGCAGGAAACGCTTTTGGGTTTTTATCCGCGAATGTCGTACTGAAAAAAAAACACGGGCTAGCTTGGAGAAATGAGAGAAAAATAGCGATGTAAAATCTCACCGTATACTTTGCTCCAAAAAAGAAACTTTTTATTTCGTAAGCTTGTTACGTTACTTTGTTATGCATCGAAATAAAAAGAATCTAAAACGATTGCTCAGTGAACTGACAAGAAAAAACATTATGGCATTGAACCCTTGGAAACTTGATGAACTCTTCTTTTTTAAACGCGTAATGAACCCTTCTTCCGTCTTTGGTGAAGGGTATTCACTGACATGTAGAGAATCCTTTTACTCGTTTCTGACAATGGAGTGTTAATCTTAGTGTAATATCTTTGTTAGTGTGCATCGGAGACTCGCCCATCGCTCGAGGACGAGGTTAGTTGTGCAATACGTCCTGATCGCTGTGTTGGAGTTAGGACTGAACTACTCAAGAATAATGCACGGAGACTGGAAGCTACAAGAGTAGGAAGATGTTTACAGTTCTTTACGAGTCGACTGTTATTGCAGACTCCGAAATATTCTAATGAGAATTCTCTACACTTAAGTCATCATGGTGACATAAGCTTATGGAGATTAACAACCATTTTAGTTCTGAACAAAAAATAACGAAGAAATCTAACAGTACGAAATTATTACGTTTAAATTACACAATGTTATGGTGCCCTAACAATATTTTTGGCTGGGTCGCCCTCCGAAATTGTACAAACGACCCCTATTTTTTCTTTTGTAATGGTGTTTCCCATGTATTGTATGTTGAAAAAGACAAATTCTCATAGATTTGATTTAAAAAAGCGTTAAAAATGTCATTGTGCAAAGGATATTTCTCTTTCGGCATTTCAAAATATTAGAAGCATTGTCATGTTTGACGCCTTTGTAAAAAAATTGTGCTTGAAGAAACGTTGATGAAATGTACTATTTTATGCATCAATAAACGGATTGCAAAAGGTGATTCCCAATTTATAATTTTTTAAAAGCAGCTTTAAAAAATAATCAGATTAGACAAATGAATTAGAAGCACTATTGTTTTTGAAGCACTTGATAGATAGTGGCAATTTTAAAAATGTTGCATTTGAGGCACCGGTTTTAGTGATTTTTAAATTCAATCTTCCAATATCGTATGTTCTCCAACAGCCTATAACAATCCGATAATGGTTTCTGAAATTATGTTTTATTTACCATATGCAGGAAGTAAAGTTTAAGAAGTATTATTATGCTACTCGTTACGGAGTTGCGATACGAAACTTAGTATTGTCTTCACACGAATATACTTCTTTTCATGTGTACTTCAAAGAATTGAAAGCATTTGGAAATCAATTTAATGATCTCAACGAAGCAGTAAGCGCTTCCGTTTTCATTCCTAGATTTTAACTTCCTACAGTTTGAGCAAATGTGAATCACTTTAGCACTTTTAATGAGTACCTAACGTTAAAACCTTATCTTATCAGCAAACTTTAGATGCTCAGTACTTTCTTCAAGTGCTTCAAAGAGCTGCAAAAATATATTTAGAAGCAAAATGTCATTATTAAAATTGAGAAACGATGCTTTGAAATATTAGTTTCTTCATGGTATATGGGATGGTACTTCAAAAATGAAGTCGATCATACAAAGAGTGAATGAAAATATGTCGTAGGGGGGATGGAGGGGAATCTGAAGCCTTAAGAAATAACTTTGAAGCTTTCAATACAAAAACATTTAGTGAAGACAATGAAGTTGTATTCTACTAACATTAGCATGCCAAAAAGAGTTGTCAAATACAAAAGTGCACTCAAAATTCAGTATTTTCCACGATTTATTCAGCAATCGAATACTGCTTTGACTGGTTCGTAATGTCAAACCTGACAACAACGCACTTAAAATATCCTTCTGCGACGTTTCAAAATCTCTCGTAACATTTGAATGCCAATGAATTAAGCAAACACAAAGATGACATAAGAATAGCTTACTTTAACCCCACTATACCGTAATTCAATTACAGATTGAATTCGAAATTGGTTTCTATAGAATTCACCACCTGGATAACCATTTATAGACTTCTTTACGATCGTTTTCAGTATAATGTCGACGAATGCCACTCATCGTACGAGTAAACAAATCACGTCCGATAAATCCATATTCATTTCTTTCCACGGTGCTCGTAACGCACAGAAAATTGATTATATCAGACGGTAGAATCTTCCAATACAATTCCTCTCGCGTTCAGCTAGTCCCGTCACGATGTGCAATTTTCATTGAGACATCATACAAGATTATAATTTTTTTGTTTTTTTTTTAAATGCGTGATGCATATACTCTCATAAAAACGCTGCCAAGCAAAGGCTGCGTTCGTTTTTGTTCGAGCACGTGTGTTTGTGCGCGTGTGCGTCGTTCATCACGGCTGCGTGCACACCCTACGTGCGTAACCGCTCTCGTGGATGTACACGATGGTCAGGATTGGACGTTACTTTACGCGTGCTACGGAAATAATAATAATCAAAGCGATTACGAGGACGATAATTAGACGGGA
This sequence comes from Trichopria drosophilae, assembly GCA_030407085.1. Lineage (NCBI taxonomy): Eukaryota > Metazoa > Arthropoda > Insecta > Hymenoptera > Diapriidae > Trichopria > Trichopria drosophilae. The sequence continues at coordinate 186,019,303 of CM059583.1, read as the reverse complement.
GAAGGAGAAATGGCTACTTGTGGAGCGATGAACCGAGAGCAGATGGCAATTTTGGGGAGATCCCAAAATGCGACATTGGTCGTAATCAGGAATTTTCGGGTGTGGAACATTGTCTGATTGTTTGTACACACATTGTGTATACGCCTGTGCGTTTGGAAGGGCCGCTTGATATATGTGCGGTTGCACGCTATGCGATATCAGTGGCTGTGTGGGCGTAAACTTCGCATTCCGAACAATATCCGTCATCTTTCGCTTATATTAAGGTAGCACTTACGGTTTCAATAGCTTAGATTTTCTTCGGATGAATGGCAACTGTTCACTTTGTACTATTTACTGTTGAGTCATTGATTTCTATGTGGCATAGAATGCGGGACGGATACAGCTTTTAGTCGATGCTTAAAGTGGACCTAAAGCGATTTTCGGTCTGCTAAATTAATTTGGGGCGTTATGCTCGCTTAGTAAATCTGTTTATCTCCGTATTTTGGGATATTATATTAAGAATAGCGATAGTAATCGAATATATTAAATCAATATGATATTGAAAATGTTGGGTGAGCAAATTAGTTATTGCAATTTCTTTAGCTCTTTTTATCAGTCTGAAACTTGTGTGCACGATTCAGACATATTGTTTTAAAGAAAATTTCTAAATCCTTCAATAATGTTCTTTTCTACTACTCCGGGCGCAGAACCCGATTTTTGTGCCCGCCAACGAAATATTCGGTCGCAAATTATCGAGCCGCAGGATGCTGCCGGTCGTATTAAAAATTCCACCGAAAAATGTAATAAATTTCAGTAACTAATCCAAACGATTACGAAAACGAATACATATCTTTAAAATATGAAATAAAGGATTGTTAGTGTACTTTATTACAGTCGTATAATATGAAATTTGTCGAAATGAAATACCTTACTATATAGTACATAATTTAAACATTGCTACACGAAATATTTAAATTTCTCGAATCACAGTTTGAACGTCTTAACAGGCTTTTCCATTTTAGGCATTTGCAAATAAGGTTTTGCTTTTTAGATAATTGAAACGAATTAAAAATGATGAAACATTGTCCGCGTGTCCGTGCGGCATTGTCATCATTTGCGGTTAAACTTAAGATTCTTTATCTGACATTCAATTCTACAGAAATCTTGCGTGAGACGTAAAACTCCCACGCGGCTATCAAACCTAAAAAAGACATCGTTGTCCTTGTTCTCCTCGCGTATATCAAGATCGTCCAGTACTATGTTTGTTCTCGATTCCGAGACATTGGGATGGAAGATAAGTTTTTACAAGCTAAAGTAAACAGTGCTTTTCGGTGTTCAGTTATCATATAGTCTAAAGTTAGGTTTGTTCCCGATAGGCGTCTTTCCTGGATCTGTGTATACAATTATACAGTTATGCTTGAAAACACTATTTTTTATTTTTATTTTCCATTCAAACTCTTTTAAAATGTATTGAAATTCTTAAAGAATGTGGTTTTTAAGGGGAGTTACTACCTTCATTTTGACCCCTTTATATTAACCTATTAATGTCCAAATGCACAGAAGGTTTAATGCAACTTCAACGCTTATTTTCCATATGAAATAAATTTTCAAATAATCGAAACTGAAAAAAATCGAAATTTTGAAATAATTCATTTGAAAAATCTGAAAAAATTTAAGAGTATTCTTTAACCAATTCTAAGACTTTTTGCTTTAAGGAAATTTTCTCAAAACTCTGTTGTTTTCAAGAAAATTAACTATTAGTCTTAAAATCCATAAAAGTTTAATAATCTTTTTTTTTTTGAAAACCGTAGACTTTGACGCAAATATCCATACAACGAAAATGTCTTAGAATTGGTTAATGAATACTCTTTATTAATTTTAAATGACTTTTTTCAAAATTTCAATTTTTCGAATTTTTCAAAAATAAAAAATTGTGACAATACATTCTGAAAAAATTCGCGGGTATTCTTAGACTTATTCTAGAAAATAGTTATTCTTATAAAATTTTTTCTAAGGTCCATAGTTTTCAAGAAAAAAATGGTTAAATTTTGAAAAGTAATTTATAAATGCAGTGGCCATTTTGAATCTGATATCGAAAATTTCAAATATATTCCAGTGTTTCTTTTAAATACAACTATCGAGTGCACTATTCCAATATGTTTTAGCTCACCCAAAGTAAAATATTATATTGAAAACTCAATATTTGTAAAAAAATTTGTCGTAAAAAATCATGTTTTTCTACTATGTATGTCAAAATCATATATAAATTTCAATTTTTTAAAAATTTTCTTACTACCAGTCAAAAGAACGGCCTTGAACATGGTAGAAACTATTTTTATTTTTTTCGAAATTTATTTCATATTGAAAATAAGCTTTGAATTTGCAGTAAACTTTCTATGCATTTGGGCATTAATGGGTTAAAATGATCACAGAAGGTTATATAATTTTTTCCTCATCATTGTGGACCTAAAAATGTATAAGGTGGCCAAAAATTAAAAATTATATTTTTTTATCAGTTTAAAATTTGTCTTTCTTCTCCAGTTACATATTTTTTCAAATCCATGCGTGAGGTTGTTCGAAATTACAATATATGCACAGAAAAAAATCAGCGTTGAAAAATATTAAAAATTTTAAGAGAAGATATATTTTTAATATTCAAAAGATAGTTTTTTTAGACTAAGGGTACCCGTACCCTTTCTGAAGAGGACCCGAATTAGATGGAAATGTTATTTTTTATTATTGACCCTCCAATAGTTCCCTATTTTATTTACATTATTTACGCCGTCTCTTTTCCTATGCTAATTTTTATCTATATTCAAGAAATTAATTTTTATTAAGTTTTATTAAGACCAGAAAACAAGCAACACTATAACCGATGTTATTTATATTGTTAATATAAACAAATTTTAGGCCTTAAAACTTCACATTAGACACAATGTTACAAACTCGTCTGCTCAATTACAAATCCAGGAAAACTAAAAATTAACGATTTATATACTACAATTTTGATCAAATAATTTTAAAAATTTAGTAATAACAAATGATTTATATATTTGAATAGATTAATATACATTTGTTAGATTTACATATTCCCTTGTTTACGTACGTATCAAAGGCAAAATAATTGACAAATTTTATTTTGATAATTATGGCATATGCAGAATATTTTTCACAAAAATATTTTTTGATGATTCTTTTATTTAAAAAAAAATTGAGGACCGAATTTGGGAGAGACCAAATACTTTTTCAACTAGGTGTCCCCTTATCAAATTCGCAAAAAGATAGCGAGATCTTGAATCCAATCTTAAGTCCAATAAATATAATTTGAATTCAATACTTGTTACAGACACAACAAATTATTCCTTGGATTTTCTATTATTATTTTTAATATGATCAGAGAATAATACCTAAGCACTTCTCTAGGTTATTTAAGAATTCCTAGAGAACTACCAGGTAGCGAATTCTTTAAGATTCAACCAAATTAAAATATTTCGAAATACTTGCGTTTTCTATAAAAGTGTCGACGCCGTCAAAATTTGACACGGTGTTTCAACCGTTTCGTATTACTTTCACTTCGCCGGAAGAAATTTTTTGAACGGAAGACTTTGAATAGGATCAAAGAAATTGCTCACATGAAAATACGAAAGTAATAATTCACCAGACAGCATAGAAACGTCGCGAATAGAATGCTGAACTTTCCGAGATTTTTTGTAAGTTTCATTCATGTGTGAATTTATTACTTTACCATTTGCTGTAGGTACATGCACTTCATTAGGAAACACGTATTTCATTATTTTTTTAAAGATTGTAATCATATTTGTAAGATATTAAAAATGCGACACTATTATTAGTGTCCAAAATGTTTTATTAAAAATAAAAATAATAATATTATCGAAATACAACATTTTAAAGACTTGGTCATTCCAGAAATTTTAGATGTGTAATCATGTGTCATCTATCAGATTTCATTTGCATTTTATTATAAATATAATATGCATCATGCTAGTTCTTCTGACATTATCCGCTGAAATGAAACATCATTCGGGAATTTGTAGAATTCGTTTTGTTCAGTTTTTTTATGTTTTGGAGTTATTTAATACAATAGTGATTTGCAAGCGTAATTGGTGTTTTTTTTTATTAAACTAATTAATATTTACGCCTTAAACACAATGTATTTAAAATTGTTTGATTTTTTTATATACCCCTTATTTGTAATGCTTAGAATTCATAACTAACTTTAATATTTGTTAATTTTTTGTTGTATGAAATTTAAATTGCATTTAATGACGCATTAATCAGTATTGTAATCAATTAAATACAATATTTTTAATTAATTATTTCAAAAATATTAAACAAAAGGAAGCATTGAATTGTTATAAATATATTAACGAATAAGATACATTCTTACGAGTGTCATGAATTTTAATGCCAAATTTGATAATTTTCAGATAAGATCGAATAACACAGGCTTTGTTTACCACATTGGACAGGACGTGAAGAAACGAAGTAGTTAATACAAGGCAAAATTTTGTAAAATTAACTTAAAAAGTTAGATATACTCCCTACATGTTCACTGTTCTATCTATTTCTGGTTTGTTATCGAAAATATACTGGGCATAGTTATAACTATTAAACTCATTAAAAATAAATAGTTTTATTTACTATATATACATTAGAATCTGGCACAACTACATTTTTTAGTCGGTTTTATTATTTAAGTAGCAGTGTTGGATAATTTGTAGAGGTTATCACTTGGATAGTAAAGTTAATTAAACTATAGGGCTTTGTTTTATCCTACCAACTATCTAGTTATTACACGGAAAAAAGTAAACAACGAGAGAAGTTATGCACTAACTAAACATGTCGTAGGTACATTTTTTAGTTGTCAGAAACTTATGTTAGTAGTTAGTACCGTTGGTTAGTTGGCATTTTTACCACTATTTCTTGCATGAACAACTACTGCTTTACTTTGACTTAACTTGTTCCGTTATTTGTAAATTTTCAGAATTTTTTTAGTAGTATTTTGAAAATTTGTTTATACGTAAATCCGAAATATTTGTCGTTGCTATTTAATACCAAAAAGTACTAACAATCTTCTTTGCATATTTAATTTTTTGTTGAACACACCTTTATATAAGTTATGTTCTGGAAAATGTTATCAAACCAACTATATTAAGGTAGTTCTTACCCTAGTGAATACGTCAAACATAGGATGAAGAAAGAAAGTTCATTTATCATAAAATTTGATTGAACATAAATCATAAAATATATTTTGAACTCTGAACACGGAAAAGTCATGACTGTAAAAGTTGTTATAATTAGTGTTTAAATAATAATAAATCTCTCATTTGTCTAGTCTATTGAGTAAACAATTAGATGCATCAACGCTGAGAATCGAAACTTTAGATTTCTTAGATTTCTTATTCACAATTATGCATTACAGGTCGCTACAAATTATAAACCCAACATGATGCATCTAATTAACAATTAATCACTGGATTAGTGTTACATCTGTACACTTGTCAACTGAATACCTAACCCAAGTGACAAACGCCATATCACGCAAGCACGATAGGCGTTAAGTACGTAAAGTTGCTCAGAACTAATGCGTCGTGTCACAAGATTTAATATTTATTATTTAATTATTCAACTACATATTTTACAGAAAAAGTGACAATTTGAAAAACATCTTTTGCACGTCTAAACTGTGCAAATAGGAAAATGTTCTTTGAAAAAAAGCTTCAACACTAACTGTTTCTGATGAGTTTAGCAGTACAATAGGGGCTTTCATAGCTTTGGTCCCTAGGTTTGCTTATTTCATGTCAGATTCTGTTACTGATTAAGCAGTTTCACTCAGTGATTCAATATATATAATATAATAAATAGTCAACTAGAGTACAACCTCGATTATTCGACATATTCGGTTCCAGATACTCTCTCTCTGAACTCCCTATATCGACATTGTTTTAACCATGTCGACTACGACATTCCGCAAATGTGATCTTGTAGGAGCATCAGCGTACTGCAAATGCATTGGAGAGGGGAGAATTAAACGACCACTGTCGATCAAGCGCGGTCCAGCAAAGTCAAACAAGTGAGGTTGTAGAATAATCGAAGGGTCGAAATACGAGGTCTACTGTATCTGTTTCTCTATTGTACCTTTTCCTTCAGTGAATTATTGAATTGAATGTGGATACGATACAAAAATAAATTATCAAAAAACAAACTATAGTAGAGTCCCGGTATATTTACCCAGTCGGTTCTTCGCCTCCGCCTCCTGGCCCGTTATATTTATCAAAAGAAGGGGTGCGTTTCTCCCACTCCCCTTAAGTTCGTTATGTTCGTGACGTCAGACCAGGCCCTTCCTGAGGCCCCAGCCCGCAAGGTGGGGGAAAAAGACAGCGTCGACAAATAAATACAATGAAATGTAACCGGGAAAATATGCTGGGACGTAAATATAACGAGACTCTGCTGTAGTTAGTAAACACAACAAATGAAAATTTCAATTTTCAAGTTTCATCCGAAGATGACGCTCGTGTGGAAGTAATTAGGAGCTCCTTATGTCGATTTTTGTCGTCTTATGACAATCCTCAGGATGTCCACGTGACACGTGAAGGACGTAGGCAGAACGCTCAAGATGAACATATCGACGACCTCAGAACCTCCTGAGGAATTTTGTAGAATGATAAGAGTAGCTTTTTGGATGTCCTGAGGATCTTCCGGGGACATTCTCAGAAGAATATAGTAGAATCCCGATATATTTGCCTGCTCGGATCCTTGCCTTCCCCACCCGACTCCTTATTTTTGTAAAAAATGCCGCTTTTTTCACCCTCCACAGTCGCGTTACGTTCCTGACGTCACTGCAGGCCCTTCCTGAGGCCCCAGCGCGCAAGGTGGGGGAAAAAGAGAGCCGCGGCAGATATTAATGAGGCGGTACTGGGCAAACATGCTAGTACTTAAATATAGCGAGACGCAAATGTACCGGGACTCTACTGTATATGGGTTTTCCGATGACATTGTTATGATTTTCAAAAAGTGACTCATGGGACCGAGCACCCTTCCGTAATGATTGCGGACTCACGTGCGTGAGTATGGAATTCTATTGTACCCTTATATGTGCACCCACACGTATGCTGCTGCGGTAAATATCCACTCCCGAGACTTCCAATTCGCGGCGGTACTCGGCGTGCGTTACTAAATGACACGTTGTGCGTGAGGTCAATCCCAGAGAATGCCAGTACCATTGCTCACAATGCGACGCCAATATAGCGCTGCGGGTATAATGGGACCGTTCCTCTCTCGTCCTTTCGCGGTAAAAAGCTTTAAATATTACATGGAAACCGCTCTTTATAACGTCATTTTCAATTGCGGTTTTTTCATTACCGCGCGGCTCGTCGCTCGTTGTGCACTTTCCTCATAATGGGTTAATATTCGCCCGCAGAAACGAAAAAAGAACGAATATACCGGTGTATATTCTGCGGCCAACTCGACTCTCCATTGTGGATACGAAGCGAGATTCAGGTAGTCGACGTGCTTCATAGGGAAATTACCTTCTGTACTGATTCGTTCTTACGTAATGCAGTTGATTAAAAACACATTCTTGAAAGGGATCTTGACAGATATGGGCAAATCTCCAGATCTTTTCAATTTTGAAGTCGACATTTTTGAAAAACAAAGATGCAAGCACACTTCTGATTTTTTTGGTACCGTCGCTTGATGCATTTAGAAATAAGACACAAAAGTGTCAGTGCCAATACAGGACAGTAAAAATACCGACAATTAAAAAAATTATAGTTCGCTTGTCGATGTGTATGATGTATTTTCTTATTTGTCGGCTTTTCGGTTTATCGGTTTTTTGACCCGTACCCACATTCGGTAGCCAAAATGTAATATTAATATGTCGTGTTTCATTTATTTGGACCGCCAAACCAAGAAATTTCTAAATTCTTTTTATGAATTTCAAATAATAGTTATTTTAGTTATTATAAAATTTGCAGATCTAATTATTTTGTCTTTCACTACTATAAATATAAAAAGTACACTAATTTTTATTAAAAAATGGAAATATTTGAATAAACAAAGATTATTTTAATACATAACATTTTCAAAATAATTGTTTTTTACGTTTAACACAGTACTTTATGAACGGAGAAAGTATTCGTTGAACTGACCAATGAAACGGAATATTACTCTTTTTTTACTTGGTGGTAAGTCGTCGTTTATTAAAGTATACGTCAAAATAACTGAAATATCATATAAGGTTTTAAAATACATTAAGAATGATGCAATTTGAACATACTAAGTGAGACGAATAAATTAAATTTCAGTAATAAAATACAAATATTTGTTCATATCATTTTATAAACTCAAAGGAAGGGGGTAAATGCGGTATATAATGCACCGGACATGATAACCGATAGAAATAAAATAAAAAAGATTGAATAAGTATCGCGTCTAAATATAAATTGAATTCATCTGGTATCTATTAAAATAAGGCTAGCATTGTTTAAGCTGATAATGCATTCTGCAGCAATGAATTACTTGCAGTTAATTATCAGATGATTTCACTTCGCAAGAACGTAAGCATATAGGATACCACTACAATGCACGATATTATCACGTACGAATGGCATTTAATGAAATGAGCGATTAATTAGAGCGATATTATAGAATAAAAGCTGTAATTAAACAGAATTCAGAAGACTTGTTTCCTCAGTCATTTAAAATTTTGCGCATTTGGTCCCTGATTAAAGTTACGTAACAAAATGTATGTTTTAATTCTTCATCAGTCATATTATGAATATTTTTAGACTAATTTAAAGTTAGAAAATACTGTCTATTGATTTCTGCATGTTAGAACAAATAAAAAAAATGTTATAATAATAATTTGTGACAAATAATTTATTTTTAGTTCTAATGTTTTGATCGATAGCTTCGCTAACGCTTTTCTGTTGTGTTAAGAAACATGCAACTTGTCCCATATTTTTACTATACCATTTTATACATTTTCTAAAACGATTTTTGGATCATTTCGAAAAGTCTTTTCCTATCATGTTCCATTTTTGAGAAATGTAAGGTTAAATCGGTCAAAAGGTGCGTTTTTTTGTAACATTTTAATTGTTTTTGTAGCAAATGAAAAGTTACTTTTGACGCAGTATCATTTCCGAATGGATTTTTCATCCAGAAAACGATGTCGCCAGCAGAATTTTCCTACCACGTCCCATTTTCAAGAATGGTGAGGTTAAATGTTTTGTTATAAAATAAATCGAAATATTGCCAAAAACGCACATATTTGCACATTTAACTTCACTTTTTACAACAATGGGAGGTGATGATTGTTCTAGCGTCGTCTATTCGACACAAAAAATCCTTTCGAGAATAATACTGCAATTATCAAAATTACACTTCCTTTGCTACAAAATCAATCGAAATATGGCCAAAAAACGTACATTTTGATAATTTAACCTCACTTTTGAAAATGGACCTAAAAAATTCTACTGGCGCCATTGTTTTCAGAATGAAAAATCCGTTCGGAAATGATACGGCGGTTGTCAAAGGCAACCAAAAAGTGAAATTTTGTAAGTCAGAGCAATTTTGTTGTCATCATTCTGACAAGTGATTGATTGGAGTGAATCTATCTGTTTAGGGCATTTTTATATTTTGGTACATTTCCCGTCCAACAGAAAATTTCGAAAAATTAGGACATACAAGAAATAACTGACTTTTTAACGCCCCGGGAGTAGAACTCGATTTTGCGCCCTACTGTAAAATATTCGGGCGCAAATTATCCAGTTCCATGCTTGTCGTATTAAAAAATATCGAATGTAACACGGGCGAAATATCGATCTTCGACGAGTGTGATTAGCGACAAACTTCGCACTCGTTGAAGATCGGTAATTGCGCCCTCGTTACATAATATGCTATTTTACTTTCATTATGCGAACATTTGTCATTTCGAATTAAAATGATAAATTTTTATAAATTTGAAAGTCTCTGTCAAAATTACCACATAAAACAGTACATCCATGATAATTGTATTCAATATACAAATTCTTTGATAATGATTCCCATCGTGAATAAACAGACCAATAACCGGTAATTAGAAGAATTGAGCATCTCATTGCAAAGATGCATCATCTTGACAAGAAGTAACATTCTCACGAAGAGTACCGGCACTCTTTTATTCGCTGAGGTGTCGTTAAGAATACTTTACAATATCTCCTCGGCTTCGCATTTCGTATTCACACCAGGTTCTTCATTATGCATCAACAAAAATTACGAATTTAAAAAGAAAGACTTCAGCAATTATGCATAAATATTCCTGGTTGTCGGGGAGTTATTTGAAGATATTTCAAAACTTCCGCGTTACACTCGTAAAGATCAACATAATGCAATTACAGTGACGACGCAGAGGAAACGAGAAAAACGAGAAGAGCAAGTCGCGAACGGGTTCGTTTGGAAACTCGCAATTAAGAGTCGCAAGAAGGAGCAATATTTAGCCCAATTATCGGGCAATAATCTAAAGAGCGTTTTGGAGCAACGGTTCATCGAGTGTCGCACATGTTAGAGCAGCTGTATACCTAAAGTGTGTGTGTGCGTATCTTAAGTGCGTGTGCTGACTTTTGTATGTATTTTTATATATAAGGTAGGAAAATGTGTCGACGGAATGCATAAACACCATGTACGTGTGCATGGAAGCAGCCAGGCGAGTGCGTATTCGAGTGCCGGTACTTGAGGAGAACATTGTTGGAGAACCACTCGACGAGGCCACGAGAAGTTCGTGAGACTTGTCATATGTAAGCACTTTTGTTTCCATTGCGTCTTTTGCGTTCCTCGTCTGTTCCAGTACCCATTAAGACGTGGTAACGGCCTGTTCCTTCCACTTGGTGCCCACAAATCGGCCCCATCTAATGCAAATTAGTATATACGAAATGTAACGATCTTTGGAACGTGTTCGCCCGAGGGCTAGAATGGCCCCGGTGTATATATCGACGGCTACGTGAGGAAAGTTCCAATTGTTTGCGAAGGATGCCAGGGTTTCGCAATTAACGGATGTTTGTTAAACTTGGAGAGGAAATAGCGTGAAGGACCTGTGAAATTAGCCTGTCGATGAAGGGTGATTATGAAGAGATTGAAAAAGTTTCACGAGAACTCAAGTTCTTAAAGGTGTTAGGGTTGAACGAGATGGCTTACGAAGTTTGAACAAGAACTCAAAGGAAGGGGTGAAAAGAAGCACCTAACCTACATTTGTATGTTTTATACCTTTACACTAGATTATGGATGTCGAATTATATAAAATGTATATATAATAACGTTATATTAAAGTAAAATTTTCACAAAAATAAACGGTAACCATCTAAAAGAAATATCCAGTCGATTTAAAGGGGAGATGGGACAAAATATTGTCGTTGCCGGTGCGACAAAAGTTGTAGCTACGAAACCGATTTGTTATTAGTGAATACATTTAAGATAATACAATGAATGTCAGCAATGGTGAATGTGAGAATATGTTAGTATCATGTTCGAACATTTCAAAGGTTTCTGTGAACCAAAACATCATCGCCACCCACTAACTTGAAAACCTATGAACATTTTTCAGAATAATATGTTTATTTTACATATTGGTTTATTTTGTGAGATACGCTGGAGTTAGGGATAATTAAATGCTTTTTAAAAATGTCCCTACTGCTGAAGATTATTTACAAACTTTTAGACTGCATCAGACACTTTTGAAACACTTTTCCGAACTGCAGTGATTCAATCGATCGAATCTCGATAAATCGATATATTATCTGATCTCGCACTGTTTTCGGTTAAATCACAATTTTCGCGTTCATTAACCCATTCGTCACTTACTCCCGAGATAGCCACGACGGATTGAAACAATTCCCTCGAGAGATGAATATTAACTGACGTTATTTATTAGGTAGTCTGTTCTACAGAATACCACCGTCTTGTAACGCACTCATCGCACGATATTCTTCGCACGATTGCTTTTCATTGCACGATGACCTCTTCGTTATCGAAATAACGCACGAGAATGATCACTGAATATACAAGGGTTTTATATCCAATCAACAGCATTAATTGTGATGAGTTGAACTGTGTTAACACAGTATTAAGATGTCTAAACGTTAATAGAAAACCATTGCTTTATGACATTTTTAGCATCTAAACATGAAAACATGTAAAAGTTTATATTTAACGACAATTAAAATTGCAAAATAATAAATAATAAGTTAATGAGGTTTATGTAGGTCCAGACTCTGATCAGTGTCAATCATCGGTGTTTTACGAAGCAAGTTATTTCCTGAACTGTATATATAATAAATATATGGAGTTACAGTAAAGGCATTCGCCTTTCAATTTGTAAACAACGCAAGGCATTAATCTAACATCATTACAGATAAAAATGTTGGGTTTCCACACAAAATTTGTGCTCAACCCAAACTTTTTTGTACATACACATTAAGTTTGAGCTGAGCACAAACCTGGTTTATGTTGAACTTAAACTGCCAAGTTTGAATTGAGTATAAACCACGCTTCTATGGAGCTCAAACTATTTTTTGGCGTGATTTTGATCCCTATTTTTATTTTTTTCGTTTGTTTACAAATTGGAGAATGAGAGTTATTTCCAAGAAATGCTTTTATCTTCTCATGAATATTTTAACCACAGATATTTTTTAAACATTTTGTCTTACATTATGTGTTAACTATCACCGAAAACCGACAACTTGTCCATGTTGATAAGGTCATTTTATATCTTAGAAATTAAAAATAACGGTTCATTTTTCAATTGAATCTAAACCTCGAGATTTTCATATAGACGATTTCAAAATAACTGAATGAATAAATTTAATATCTTAAAATGAATACTGCAAAATACTTTGACTGATTTTGTGGTCTTCCAGCAAATAGTCTGACGCTATGCCGCCAATGCAAACTTTGTTATGGATATTAAAATATGTAATACAGTTCAGTAAAATTGGTTAATGGTAGGTTAATTTTTTTACCATTTTTAGTAAGTTTTTGAGGCGAAAGAAAATTTTTGTTCGCAATTTAGCAACGCGCCAATTAAAGTGCTGTTTATCAGCTTTACTGTGCTTTTTTAGATATTCCGATACGATTTTTTTTAATCGAGTTATCAAAGATTTTGTCAAGGTATAAATATGATTTTCACACATTTAGTGAATGTGAAATTGTATTAAAATAACTAACACAACGAGAGACCGACCTTCTTGCTTTGAAGTCTTCTATAACTTCAAGATTTTGAGATTTATAAACCTAAATGCGCAAAAAACGTCGTTTTTACTATTTCAGTGAGTGTTTGTAGAAGAACAAATTTTTTGTTTGTAAGTTTCGATGTGCTGAATCCAAATCTGGTCGCAGAATTACTCTATCACGCCAAGATTTTAAGATATTCTAACCTAAAAATGCAAAAAAAGGACAAGGATAATAGTGCCTTGACATAAACTTCGATAACTCGATGAAAAAAGTCGGATCGGAATTTCTATCAGAGCATTTTGAAACTGATGAATAGCACTTTAATCTATGTTCTGCCATATTGGGAACAAAAATTTAGTTTCGTTATAAAAAATGTTGTGTGTTTTACAAATTTAAGTTAGGATATCTCAAAATCATGACGTGAAATATTATGCGGCTACTTTGGATTCAGCTCTTCAAAAATCATTGGAAAAGTATAGTCCTGTTGGTTCGATAAAATTGTATATAGACTTTGAACATGGTGTCCATTTTTAAATGTGGCTAGAAGTCATCTTTCTTTCATTTTTTTCGAAGGTGCAATAGTAATATTACCAGACCATATGAAGGATAATGAGATCATTTCCTTTTTAAGTTGGTCTAGGACTAAAAGATACCGTACGTCTTACTTAAATCTATATAAAAAATGTTAAAACATGAACAATGTTATAGGAATTTCTATTTTCTTATGTAGGAATAATCGAATCTCCTATGCTAAAATTATCAGCTTTGAAAACTAATTATCAGTCGTTGTATAACATTTAATAACTTCATCTAATATTTTAAAAGGTAGACAAAACTCCTTAAATTGCATCTATAGATTTTGAGTCTCATATAATACACGATGTGAACAAAAATGAAATTCAACTTCAAGTTACTTTGAACTTTGTAGATTAGTTATTGTTTAGTCAAAGTTCGAGCTCTTCAGAGCTATTAGCAATATCTTAAATAATACACCAAAGTTGGGTACAATGGAGAAGGATAATACGTTAATAAAAACTTATTTCTAGTTGGACACTTTTCAAACTTCAATTAAAGTTCTGAGCTCTTCCTTGAAATCTTTACAAAAATTGCTTTCCATAATGACTATTTCCTAATTGAAAACATAACATTCGATTCAGATACCATATATATTTACGAATATTTTTTGTAATTATTCTTTGAAATTTGTTTATTAATTGTCTGTTCAATTAACATACTAGAATTGCAAATTTTTATCTCAGAAGATCTCCGAAGATACTGCTTGTTTATATAATAACTACCGATATATGCGTTTCTGTACAACATTATCAATTATCAATATTATTATTGAATTTGAAAAAAAAATACATACAAGTATAAAATGAAAATATTAGTATTTTAGAATCTTAGTTCCAATTAACCATTTGAGACCCACATTTCAAGAGTACACATACTTTTCGGGGTTTACTGATTCCAAATCCACAGTCAATTTTTGAAATTTAATATAGTCGATCCAATATGGCGGACAGAACCTTAAAACCTTAAACGCTAAAATAAAGAAAAGGAATATTAATTATAAATAGAATTATTTTACAAAAATAAGAAAGCTGGATATGACGGCACTCTAGTTGCGAAATACCATTATATTTTTGAAAAATGCAATATATTAATAAATTTGCTACTAGGGACGTAACAATTTAATTGACTCCATCAAGTAGCCTAAAGAAAATCATTGACGTCCATTAGAACGAATCGACAACAAAAGAGGAAAACATATAATTATATTAAACGACGACTTAGATACTTCTTTACACTGGCAATTTTAACGAATTTCAAAAAAGTGCTTTATTAAACGTTTACAAAAATATCGACGATTTAAAACATTTGTCTTATATAAAAAACCTAAAGAAATTCATAGGAATCGAAATTTAGCAACTGCCAATACTACATTAGAATACTGAATATTTTATAACATTTTTGCTTGTTTTTTTTGCCGGGAGCGTCCATATTAAAAATAAACACTAAAATATCTTCTGATATATAAAATTTCATTGTTTGTAAATATAATAGTTCTACGAGTAATGAATACACGTGGAAAATAACAATTTCCCAACAATTGATATGTCGCTAAAGTTTAACCACGTTTTAAACATGTTTTAAATAATATATTAAACAAAAGTCAAGAATATTGTCATATATTTTAATAGATAATGTATCAAACTAAAAACTCAATCTTTTTCCATTTTATAAAATTAATTTTAAATGGAATTAGATTTTAATCTATTTTTTGAAACTTTGCAAAGGATTCTTGTCAATTTTACATCGAACATACATAAAATGTTTCGGTAGTGATAAAAATCTGACTGCAATAAATTTAGTATTATCGACTGAATTTGTTGAAAGTTGTTACATTCGTTATTAATAATAATTTGTATTTTAATTCTGTTAAATACACTTTCTTTTCTTTAATAAATTAATCTACATTCACTTTCAATAAGAGAAAATTAATTTGTATAATTCTTCCAAAGGCTTCGAGATTTCAAAATCTGTCGTGGTATGTTCATTTTCCGTACAGGAAAAAAAATACTGAAAAACTAACGGAACATAAGGAACCCGTAAATGGCGTCTATTTTTAACCAGATTTAAATTTGATTAGTCCCCTATTACCGAAGGCAATTGCATTTTGTGAGGCGTCCATCTGGCGCTTTCAGCGGGCCCCTATTTTTTCAGGGTCGAAAATAAATCTGTTTTAAGTTTTTAAGGAAACGATCCGTGAAAAGTCCAGGTCAGCTTCGGATATCTACGATTCAAAATCATTGCAATGGAGCCCATGTGGTTTTGGGTGTATACTTTTCTCTCTATGGATATCTCTGGAATTTGGAGGAGTGTATAGGTGTTTCGTTGCGGTCCTTTTTTTTAACGCGGACTAGCCTTCGATTTTGTTCAGTTAATTGAGGTTCCTATTGTCCTAGGCTCAAAGTCGTAAAAAGATAAACTAACTTATTCTATACGATTTTAAGGAGATTTGTATTGTGAACAATTAATTGCCTTGACGTTTCTGTGTCATCGGTGCATTGTATTCAGAATCACGTATGCCGGTGATTCATAATAGCTCATCGCTTCGTGTAGATTGTGCTGCATCGATTGCCCATGTTATTTGTCGTGCATTCGAATGGCGATGAACTTTATTAGTGTTAACATTCCTAACAAATATTTATAGTAAACAATTAGTCATTGACATCATAGAAAATGTAAAAATAATTTCTGAATGATTTCATTGCGTGAAAAAGTATACGAAGGTAATCAAATCGTCTGCTGAATGATGTAGATCGTTATCTACTGATTTACTCAAGGAGGTATACATCATTGAAACGTGGACAATTAACTTGGGAAAATTTAGATTTACATCTTCAAATGCACTCTGAAATGTGGCAGTAATACTAATTTAATTAGCATCTGCCAACTACTGGAATTGCGAATATTTTGCCTATTAATTAGAATCAGACAAAAATAGTTAATATTAAGTGGCATTATTTATTACTAGATTTTTTTGAAAATCCTGTATTCGTGCGTTATTACATTTAACTTGAAAATAACGTATTTGAAAATGACTAATCATAAATGGTAAATGAACTGACTAATCATAACTTCTGATGATTAATATATTTCATTCAGAAAGTAGCAGACTGTTGCGAATTTAAGTTCATCCAGGAAGAGTTTTTTATAATTGATTCCATCTACTATTCAAACATTAATTTGCAGTTGGATCATTCGTTGGAAAATAAATGTTATTTAGTATTATCATATTTAGTATCATATTGTAGAACATGTTTATGATTCGACATATTATTAAAGAAAACTCGAGTAAAACATTGAAAATGTTTACAGATCTTGTAATTTAAGCCGAGAGGTATTCTTAAAAATACTAGTAAAATTTAATATAGTGAATAGTAGGTTATGGTACTCATCAACTTTTATGTCATTTTATTTAAAAAATGACAAAAAATTATTTTCGAAAATTTTAAAAATTATTCTTAAATAAATAGGTTTATGTTGTAAAACATCCTTAATCAATTGTATTTTGGTTTTGATTATCTTATAATACGACGACACTACAAAACAATCTCCTAATATTATCAGCTGATATTTATTGTTCTATTACTGTGAATTTTTTCGATTTATCTTTTTAATTATTTTATTGGATCATATTTAAAAATTAAAATATTTTGTTATAATTCATTACGAATTTTCTCTATTCCTAGCACTCAAATAATATGTAAAAACGATGACACATGGGTAAATACATTCGAGTAATTTAGATTTAAAGCAAAATTGCAAAATTTTACACAACACGTGATTGGCTAAATGTGTAATAAGTCATAAATTAACAATTTTTATACTATTTTTAAAAAATGTAAAAACATTTTATTTACAGTTTTTTTTTTAAATATAGAAATGGGGGTATTCAAATCTTATACATTCAATTTTTATTGAGAATGGATGAGAATATATTAATATTTCTAACTAGTTTGATAGTAGTTATTGTTTCGTTTGATTATTTAACAATATGAGGTAAAAAGTAATCCATAGAAATTAAAAAATTAAAAAATTTGGACTATAATTTCAAAAGTACTTGATTTTGTTGCTAGTTTTTTTTCAAAATACATTTGACATGAAATCTCCTTTTAACCCCTAAAACAAATGATGTGTTAACATAAAATATTCAAATTTTAAATGTTTAATCGAAACATTAAAGGAAACTAATGAATTCATCCATAATCGTTTTTCGTTAACGTTTTCAAGCATATTTTTATTTTTAGATTTTCAAAATTCAAAATGTCGGATTCAAGAAGGCGATCCGAAATGTAATAAAATACTTGAGTATAATAAGAAAGGGTTCTCTGACGTTTTTGACGGCGGTGATTACGTATTCAATAAAAAGTTTGTTATCGCTCAACTTACTAAATTACGATCGGTTATCTTGGATCCACCATTTTAAATTGGTGAAAGCTGATATCATATTCATAATCATCGATTCCTGGACCTGCGGAGTAGCCAAATTCATCATTATCAAGTAACTTATTATATTTTAGTTCGCCATTTTATGATCCGCCATTTTGAATTTTAAAAATCTGATGCTGAATCTGTAATCAGGGACTGATCGAGTTGTCTAAGTTACATGTTCATTCAGCATGCATTTTTGTTTGTAGAACACGCAAAAATTGTTTATTATTGCAAGCAAATAAAGCCAATTATCACAAAAGTTAATTTAATTACATTTTCAAACCCGTCGCAGAAGAAAGGAAGCAAACATTTATAACAAAATTGATTTGAATTAAATGAAAGGGTTAAATTAACTAAAAATTACATAAG
The DNA here is from genome assembly GCA_030407085.1 of Trichopria drosophilae. NCBI lineage: Eukaryota > Metazoa > Arthropoda > Insecta > Hymenoptera > Diapriidae > Trichopria > Trichopria drosophilae. The sequence goes on along the minus strand of CM059583.1, from coordinate 186,000,730 downwards.
AGTCTCTATCTTTCTAGAAATTCTCAGCATTACATCATAAGACAAATAATTCGTAACTTTATTATATTTACTTTGCGCACTGTCATGATATCATTGTACGCCATCAGTGTCGGATGAGTCTTTTTAATGTGATGACCGGTAATTCGGTGCATGCACGAGGTTACAGAAACAATCGGCTAACTGTTCGTAAACCCAGACAATAGACGAGGCCGCACGGTACGCGTCGTTGAGCCCAATTATGCAAGGAGTTCTCAACTTGGCACCACACCCACCGAGCTTCCACGAACCATCATTTGATGTATGATTTATCACTGCCGTTTTAAAAAAGAATCCAATTTTCGGATAATTACGTAATTTATACATCCTTGGCATCTATGTCATTGTTGCAAATTTTACATAAATATACCCTGGTCCGTTGGGCGAAATTAGAAGAGTATTGTGAATGTCAGTGCTGATTGTTGAGAACACTATTGACGGTGTCAATGCCTTTTCTGCATGATACAACTGGCTAATTTGATTTTTTTTATGTATCTTAACTTAAACTGCTTTCCATGGCGAAATTATCATTTTTTAAATGGGACAACAATGAGTAGATTATTTAATTTTGCAAAACTGGAAAGTGAACAGAATGTGGTATTCGGAGGAGCAATATTATTACATGACAAGATTTGCATTATCAACTGCATACACAGAATTAATACGGGTCATCGTTTTAATTATAATGTTAACATTTTAGCGACACAACACAATAATTAAACATATAACAAATTATGTCATTAAATGCGCAAAAATGCCGAAAGTCTAAACTTTTAACACTGGAACTTTAGTCCTCAAGCTGTTAAAAAAATTGACATAAGTCATGTCATGATCGATAGTTTCGGACCTCCTATTTCAAATCGCATGTTCAGAATTACAATAATAATTTCATATAATCAAATAATCGTCATTTTTGTTAATAATAGTCACTAATAGTCACTGTGAGTTGGTGCCATCGGTTGGGCGCCATTCCGGTCATAATAAAAAAATACCGATTTCTTCGAGGTTTCTTCGCAAGAATCTCATATTTGCAAGTGAAACGAGCAATGACTGACCACTTCAAAAGTTTTTTGTCTAAAAAGAAAATGGCAGCTTAAAAATGACGTCTAAAATTTTGCAGCTAAAGAACACGATATCGGTAGTCGCTTTTCGGTTATTAACCTATTGATAGGTCATGAAAGAATATGGTAATTTTCATTTTCTTCAGCTTTCTGGACGACGCCATTTTGTTTTTAAAAAAAAATCCAACGGAAAATAAAGAGCTGAGCAAAAAAACGTGATTAATACCTTTTGCAATCGGCAGTATTTGCTCTTTTTACTGTCAAAAAGCGCGATTATTGCGAAGAAACTTCAAAAAGATTTTTTCGAGAAAATGCTCATAACTTTTTTTTTGTAATGGCCAGCTAATTTTGATCGCGGAATTCGAAAGAGAAGGTCCAAAACTATCGATTTTTTTTTGTATCAAAAATTACAGAGCTGAAAGTTACGTTCAAATTTCGGACTTCCGGAACCAAAAGGGTTAACAGATACTTATTTTTCTTTGATAAAATGTTAATTAATTTATTTAACTTTCAAATTGACGATCTATTCATATTACAAGGAAATAGGCAAATAAAAAATAAAAAAGATAATCCCAAAATTCGTAAAAAATGTCCGTTTTTACAATGAGAGCAAAAATGAATTTGCAACTTCTCAACATTTTTGAATTGTGCCGACAAATTTCTGAAAACAGAAGGGAAATCGTTGGAAAAATGAAAATAAATGCTTTAAAATCTACATAACGCTATCGCAAAAATAATTTCAATATCTTATTTATACTTGTATGTAATGAAGAAAAAAATTGTTATGCAACATAAATGTAATACCAAACGTTAGTACATTTTGTTATTGACATGACTGATCATGAATCTGAGGTCAATATGACGACATTGATAATGGCGTAGCCAAGATAGATATGCTACCTTAAACTTGAAATAAGGTTTCGGATTTGTAGATCTTCATAAAAAATATCTTTGCAGACATGTTATATTTCAGAATTTATACAGAATATCCCTTTAAAGTATAATCAGTGTCCCGATATAATTGCGTTTCGCTATATTTACGTCTCAGCATATTTGCCCTCTTTCGTCTCGGTACATTTACCTGTTGCCACTCTCTTTTCCCCCACTTTGCGGGCTGGGTCCTAAGAAAGGGCTTGATGTGGTGTCATGAACATAATGCGACTAATTGTAAGAGGAGTGTGAGAAGATGCGCTCTCCGAGCGGGTAAATATAACGAGACGGGAGGGGTAGGCGGGAAACCGTGTGGGTAAATATATCGGGACTCTACTGTATTACGAGAAATCATAATTTATAATAAAATTAAATCTGATTCATTTCATGTAAGTTAAAATGACGGTATCACTTTTTTAAATAAACATTGATTAAACGTGATTATACGATATTAAATAAATCATATCATTAAAACATAATTATCTTTGCAGTAAAATTTAAACAAAATTGAAAGTGAATGTTTTAGTTCGGGTTTAATATCACAGAGAAAATGTCACTTGGTTGACATATTTTTAAAACTGTCAATACAATTGTTAAGAAAATGTGTATAATTAATTATAAGTGTTTTACATATGCTCGGGAAAGTAATGGAAAAAATTACTCAAAAATTAGTTTCAAAATCAAATTTTCCTTTTTTTTCAAATTACTAATCGTTTATTACAAGTGCATCTTAATAAATGATAATCAAAATATATAAAAATAACACCAAATTTTCATAAATTTACAATTTATCCTAACAACGACATCCATGCATTCTTCTTGAAAGGGAATATTTGAAATTCTGCTGTTGCGACGTAATAAAAATTTAGACTCCCATTTCTGAGCAGGAGCGCACTGCCTAATATTTCCCAAACGATGGCGGGGTTTCGTGAAAAATTTCGAATTCACGGTCGTAAATGAGACCTCCGGTATAAAGTGACCTTTCCATGTGGGTAGGGTGTGTCTGGTAGAATTGATAGTCTTTTGCAAACATGGCGTACATACAAAGACGAGCTCCAAACAACACGTGAAGATCCCACATCACTTGAAATTCCCTAAAGATCAAGACTCGTCATCCACGTCAGGGGCGTACGAAATTCTCGTTATAAGTGTTCGGTATGGATGATAGGGGAAAGAAATAACGGATTCTTTTGCACGTTCCAACAATAAATTTGTAAACAACAAATTGGTACACAGATGCGTGCAATTTCAAGAAAAAATGAAATCTTTTTTAATCTAGAGTTTACAGAAATACGCGAATCCTATTACGAGTTTGGAAATGTCCTTAAGTTAGTGGAAGAAAATTGGTCACAGTTTTGAATATTAAATAAATTGTACCTATGTAAAAGTTATTATTGTAATTTTTAAAATGTTCTGAAGTCCTTAAACGTTTTTTACGGCCGTTAAAAGAAGTACTATGTAATTTTGTTCTGAAATTTGAGTAACATATTTTTGTCTTTCAATCCCCAGTGAACTTTTTAACATTAAAAATGACCCCTCTGCTATTTTTTTTGGTATCCTCTACTTCAGGGTATAATTGTGGTGCCCAAATGCCGCAAAAGTTCCAAAAGTCATTAGGAAGTCCAATTTATGTTTTACGGTGCATTTATTTTCTTTCAACATTAAAATCTCATTAATGTCATTTAAGAACATTTCATAAATCACAAGTGATTATAAAATTTGTTTCAAGTGTTTGTAAAGTTTATTAAAAAATAAATCCAAGATAAAAGTAAGAAATGATTAATAAACTAGATTTTTCTCTGTAAACATTGAAATTAATTTTATGTCAATTTATAAATAAGTGCGTTTTCTAAGTGAAACGATTCACCAATACGTGCGTCACTTACCTGGCAAAACATTCGATAAAGTTTCACCTCCATAACACGTTAACTTTTTATTTAATTATTAAGCGTAACATCTGTTTTTACAATTACGTGACTAAACACATATGGTGAAATATTTTCTTCCCATACAATGCCTTTTTATGTGTACTCGTGCTGAATCATCTTTTCTCGATCATCAGTCGAAAGAGAAAAGTACAAAGGAGCCATTTTCATTCATCGATGTAGGTACTTAGTTTTATGTGCTATCCGCTCTTAGTTTTAATTAAATTGGAAAAGAATGTAAGTATTTTCTTTACGAGAGTTCCATCGAAATATGCCACGTCATGTATTTTTCGAGTATTATCTTAACATTGTCTTTTTAAAAGTCATTTCTTGTCTTATTTTGTACAGAAAAAATCTGTACAAAATATTAACAAAAAACACGACAGGTGAATGTATATTTTGTCACTAGTCATTGATCAATGAACCAAATCAACATTGTACAATGACTTTAATTATCATAACAAATTTTATTTTCAGACAGTTTTAAATATGAATTTAAGCATTTCGTAAGTAAAACATTCCAAATATTTTTCGTGTTATTATCTGCCAAGCGGAGAAAGAGTTAATTAGGTGATTTTACCCTAAATAAATAGTTTATTTTTCTTCAAAAGTATACAAATTACATTTTAGCATTTTGACCTTTTGAAAAAACAAATAAACGATTATGTTTCATGACTTTTTTGAAAGAAACATATGAACTGGAATAATAATAAATGAGGATCAAAGGGTTCCTTTCTAAATAAGTCTGTTTTAACGAAAACATCTGTATTATTTTTTTAAAACGTATCTGGAGGATGGGAGATTTAAAATAGCAATTATTACAAATATGAATGCGTTAAAATTATACTTATTAATGACATGAAAATATCTGCTTGACATTAATGAAATATTATGAAAAGTTCATTACATTACAGAAAATTTCTGGCACATTTTTAACTAATGTGTAAATTACACTTTTTACTGCATAGAATTTTGTTGGAAAGTAAGGCATCTAATTATTAATGTTTATGAAATGGACGATTCTTAATTCGTGTCGCATTTTTCAATTTTCCTCATGACTCGAAATGAAAAAAATTTGGTGATTTCAATTCATGTATATTTTAATTCGTTTTAAGAGTTTAGGTATAATAAGAATCAGGTATAATATGTTTGAAGTACGTGTTTACAATTCTTACGAAGCGCCAAACTGATCTGAGGGCTGTTTTTCTACAATTATTTTGTAATTTGGGCAGATTAGTTAAGGCCTAATAGCTAAAAACTGATAGCATATAACTATGTTTTTTTTTAATTTATTAGCTTGTGAAACCATGATGTAGGTATATTAAGTACAATATTGCAAACTGTTCTTTACTAATTATTCTTTTAGGTATGACAACAAAATTAGTTAGGAGTGGCAGCTAATAATTTATTTGTATAGAGAAAATACAACTAATTCGAAAGATTGCGATTCGTACACTAAAGTGTAAAATGCATTTTTTATTGGCACATCTACGTTAAATCGTAAAATTTAACTAAACACACCCATGCCCCACTGTTTAATATATTCATGAAATTTGATATCGTGTATTGATTTGTTATATTTATTGTTAAAAATTTACAAATCGAGAAAAAAGTAAGAAAAATGTATGAAAATACAATTATACGTCTGTTCATTACAAAATGTTCTAAAAATATAATATATATCCTGTAATAACATATTTGCTAACTGGTATTATGGCATATTCGATTGGGAGGCATGCATTCATATAACCTTGGATTTGTTCTGTTCAAAAAATGATATTGAGCATATAAAGTTGACGTATAGGTACTTCTTGCGCATAAAATGAAAGAAAACAAAAATGTTATATGGAACAAAAAGTTCTATAATATTCTAAAGGAAGTAACAATTTTTTTGTAATGTGAAATTTTTTGATTTTGTATTTATTATTATGCATATGCTTTATAAATTTATTCTTCCAAAATCATTCGCACATTCCCGCAAAATTTTCTTATAAATTTTCCATATCAGGTTGTAATTTTGAAGCAAAACTTCGATGTGTGAAAGATTGCTTTTACTTCCGGTAAAAATTTTCGAAACGGCACGCGTACACGGAGAAAAATAAACAGCAAAATCAGCCGAAAAATCCGCAGATTCTACCAATTTTATCCTATAGGGACAGCTGTTGGAATTCCGTTAGGAATAGCCGATAATTTCAGCTAAATTGACTGAAAAAGTCCGCAAATTTAATGGAACAAATCTGCTAATGTAGCGAAAATTTAGAGCTAAGCGCGAATTGAGTAGGGTTAAGGCTACATTAGCGGAATCAAAACAGCTAAAATTGAATATATTTTCGGCAATTCCAGCCGAAAATTTTAGCTTATATGAATCAGCTAATCCAGCGTAGTCATTTTTCTCCGTGTAATAGTATTACTTCAACAAAAATCTGGTAATTTTTCTCAAAAGTAGTAGCAATTTTTTCCATGCTGAAAGCCTGTTGTCGAATTACCATCTGACATTGTAAAATTTACGTGAACATTTTTATTTAGTGTATCAGACAATTTTGAGGTTTTTTTTTTCAAATTGTCAAAAAATTTCTTGGACATTTTGTGAAAGATTACTAAAATCGTTTTTTTTAAGTCAGTAATACGTAGAAAAACACAATCATTTTTCGTGAGAATTTTCAGACACCCTCCATAAAAAAATGTGCTAATCTTTACGGGAAAATATTTTTCAGTGCGTTAGATTGATTGAACATAATGTGCCCTTTCAATAGTGCGATGGGAGAGAGATGGTTCGTGGGAAATCTCGATGAGAAGGATGCACCCCGCGTTGAATCTCGATCATTGGGATTTTCCGCATCTCTTCGGCTTAACCGCGACTATGTCGTCGATGCATTCGCGTGTCCAGATTACGACAAAAACTTGTAGGAAACGGTAGGAAATATCGGTTTTTCTTCTTAATGCGCAACAGAGTGAATAATGCAGTCAAGTGTAGTTTTTGCGTTACAAGGCCATTGACGTTGATGCGGAGCATTGCTCCCCGCCTGCAGGGCCAGTGATAGCCGTATCGCAGCTTACGGCCAGTATAAACATCGGCTACTGGAATAGTGGGTAAAGTGGAATTTCATCGAGTGGGGATTTAGAAAAAATGAAAAACAAAATTTCGATTTCCACACATTTTGTCCTCTTTTTGGATGATTATAACTTGCAAACTTTTTACGAAGAATTTTTGAATAATTAAGGTATAACAAGTGTTACATCATTATACAGCAAAAGAAGAAATATCAACCTGTATTGGATTTATCATATTTTTTAAAAATCGTTTCTTCAATACTCTACTGTATTAAAAAATATACATTAAGGTTAGTAAATATAGATTGTAAGTAACATATTTTTTCGTATTCATAATTTTTTATTAAATACGTGCTCAATCCATAAATGTACTTCGGAAATTAGAAGAAAAACTTGTTTGAATTTAATGTATTTAGGTGAAGCCACAAAAGAGCCATTCAAAATTTCGCCTGTTTTCTGGACTTACAATTTAGGATCGAAATGCATAATAAATGAAAGCTTATGATGATAGCTTACTGGGTGTAAACATTTCAAATTGAGCATATATCTTAATATTGAAATATGTTCAAAGGGGAGAATTTGCTGCAAAAATTGCATTTTTAGAAAATTTGACATTTTTTTTCTCCGAAAATATACATTATATGTCAAATTCAAAGAGATATTTTCGATTTAGAATTATGGAAAGAATCTAAACAAATTTTGTCCGGTCCGAAAAACATCAAATTTTCAAAACAATCAACATTTTCAAAACAAAGACACAATTTTGTTAAGAATTTGAATATTTGATTTTTTTTTATTCTGAGGAAATTTCATTACATTCTTTGGACAATTCTGAACAAAAAATATATATATCTCTTGTAAATTTTTCGTAAAATTAATTTCGTATATTTACGGAGTTAAAAATATCAAATTTTTAAAAAAATTCAATTTTTGCAGTGAACTCTCTCTTTTGAACCCCTTATCTCAAGATTAAGATACATGCTCAGTTTGAAAATTTGACACGAGTAACCTAACATCATAAAGTTTTATTTCCTATACATTTCTATCCCAAATTTCAGGTCCAAAAAACAGGTGAATTTTTGCAAATATTACCTATATTACTTTTTGTCTATTTAACGTTGTGCTACAGAGAAAAGTCAATACACAGTATATATTAATTCTGATTGTTATATATACTGCCAGTAATAATCTCTTCATAGCTCAACATTTTCGAGTTTGTCAAATAATGAATGAATGTGTTATATCTCTGAATCCTTTGATGTTCACATCTTCTAAAGCATAGGATAAAAACAGTGAATAATTGGTGTATTGAGCTTTATATCAGACATCTTCCTCTCTTATAGTAAACACCTACCCAAGTACACACTCCGATTGGGATGAAATTTGGCATATTTTTTAGGACTCACAAAAATAAGAAATACGAATATTTATGTACACAAAGAGAGAATTAAGGTTAATGGAATCATGCAGAAATGTTAAAAACAGGTATAAAGTATAATAATAGTAAAATTAGCAACGTGAAAAGCTGTAGCTCGCAGAGTGTTTTGCTATTTATTTTATTCTGTCAATTTCACTGTTTGGTAATGTTCGAATTGACTATTTAAGTAAGAAACTAAAGTGCCGAGTATCTGAGGTTATGTACGATGATGCGTACTTAAGTATCGGTAAATGGTAAACTGGACAATATTCTGTTCTTTTGTTTATTATAGAAATGGTTAAATTAACTACTTTTTGTCATCAAACGTTTTACTATTATGAAGTAGTTACGTTAACCATTTATCTTCTCTCTATGAATGTGCTTAGACGAAGGTTTAGAGTGTAAAACCACCCCCTAATGTTGCTAAAACCGACAAAATACTCATAATAATATCCAAGCTAGCCACATTGGATCCAACATTTTGGATTTTTTAAATTTGACCTGAGAATCGTAGTCAGCGACCCAAAAATACCCTAAATAACATGTTTACTGTTCCGTGGAAATTAATGATACTTTTCAAGAGCTTGGATATCATTATCCCTTTTTTTGTGTTTTTCGGGAACTTTCGGGAGCGTTTTAGCGCCCTAAACCTTCGTCTAAGCACATATATAAAAATACGTATTTCTGATTTTTGTGAGGTGCCAAGTTTCATCTAAATCGTAGTGTAACACTTGGGTACTTTACTTGTTAGTTGTATTTTCGAAATTGAATTTTTCACACGAAGTCATGTGAAATTATACAATTAACAATATCGAATCTTTAAAAGAAACGTAACATTGTAATTCTTTAAATATAGACAGAGTACATATTCAAAAACTTTTGGCTGTTTTTTAAACGACTTCTGACCCAATAAGTAAAATTGACAATTTTTAAAAATTCATAACTTTGGAACATTAAGAAAGTTAAAGATGTTTAGTATGTAAAAAAATAATAGCAATAGTTTGAAAACATGTTTAAACTTATACAAATTGGAAGAAAATATTTGACAGATGCGACATTTTGAAAATGCAACAATAATGTCTGATTAATAATGTCTGATTAACAAAAAAACCGAATTGATTTTTTTTTCCTATACTGTAAAAGATTCTATGTACGTTTTTTCTATATCGTCAAGAGATTCGTATATATATAATTCTTATATGTAAATAATAATGCCGTTCGAGATGATGCGAAACTTTAGATGATATATGTCTCGTTTCGTTCCGTCGCGAGACGAGATGACGATTCTCGACTCGATGTTTTTCGATATAATGTCGAGTGGTGATTTTGTTAATTAGGAAAAAATTTATCAAATATTGCTCAAGAGTATATGTATGATAATATATAATATAATCTGTAAAAAAGTAGTGGTAAAAATGAAATCCCTTTACAAAGCGCCTAATAGTTGTTATTTTTATAGTTGAAATAGCCAAGTGCCTTTTTAAAAATTTAATACTTGGTATTCAATTATAGGTTCATAAAAAAGTGGAATAAAAACAGACAGCATTGTAAGTAAGAATTTTCGAATTAATCGCAAATAAATCGTAAAGTGTTAGCATAAATTGTTTAATGACTTAATTTCCAGAATAACCAAACGTTTTAATACATGATATTATGTCAAATAATTAATTTGAGATGAAAAACAATAATATAATATTAATTTTATTTATTTATTGTTAATATACTGACCAAATGGTCCTTAAAAATGATAATATATATCAATTTAGTTAACTTAACTTTAGTTTAACACTTTCAATTAAGTGCACCATCGTATAATAAATGTAACTGTAAAAATGGAACTAACTAAAAGCCTAAACAGTAGATGTATAGCCAATATGTATTAATTATTTATAACATCTAAAACAAAACTTGCAATTCTAATAATACAGACATAACACTATTTATACTTTTTTATGCTCATTCGAAATTCTAAGCAAATGTTTTTACGAAGATTTACGAAGTGAGCGAAACAGATTTCAACGGTGACGTATACGTCACGTGACTGACGTTTACAATCTGTGTTATTCGCCTATCAATCATGTTTTTTTTGTGTTTCAATTACCGTTCGTCAATTGTCAGGATTGCAGCTTTTGTAGTTGCTGGACAATGTTTATTTATCGAGAAATTTTCATCTTTTTATATTTTAAATTGACTAAAAGTGAAGCAAAATCGAAACAAAAAATAATAATTATATTTTTTTATTAAAACAATGAAATTAATGTGTAGTGTATGCAGACTATTTATTTCAAAAGTATTTATAACAGATGCTGCGATTAAGAATGAAATTTGAAATTAAAATATTTGGTATCAAACATTAAAGGGAAATATAAACATATTAGACCATCCATCATGATGCTGAAATTTGCAAGAATCCTGAGATCAATTTTGTAAAAACAGTTGAAAGGATTCAACCAGCGGTGAGAAGACAATGTGGCAATCTAATTTTTTAAAAAATTTGAATTAAAACTTACGGAATTGAGTTTTTGATATCTTTGAAGTATTCACTATGGAAAAGTAATAAATTGGAAGAAAAATTAATTTAATAAAAAGTAACAAAAAAAATAAATAAAACATATCTGGTTTTAATTCGTTACAGTGCCCAAAATAATAACAGTATTTTAATCACGCATTTACTCGTGTTATGAATATCTGTGAAAATAAATATTGTGGGCGTAAGTCGAAAAACCGTGAAATCGAAAAGCCAACAGGTAAAAAAACCGACAATCGAAAAGCCGACAGTAAAAAAATTGACACTTGTTGTCGGGTTTTTGAAAGTCGGCTTTCCGATTATCGGTTTTTTGACTTGTCGGCTTTTTGATTTGTCGATTTGCTTACTGTCGGCTTTTCGATTGTCGAGGTTTTGACCGTTTGTTGATTTTTTGATTTGTCGGTTTTTCGACCCGCGCCCAGAATTGTTAGACCGAGATAAATAAACCTACTGAAAATTTGGATCGCCGAGTACAACAATTTTGTCAGAGAAGTTATAATTTTATTATAATTAAAAATGGTATGTAAGAATAACGAATACGTATCAACAATAGATGAAATATTTAAGTTATGACGAAACCTGATAGATTAAGGAAAAATTTCCCTTATCTTTCTTTTCGCGGAATTTGGATAAAACTTTTTTAGTAACCTATCAAAAAACATTTAAATCACACTGACAGAAATTATATAATTTTTACGATCCTGACTAGTACTCCGAGGAGAGACCTGCAATTATGTTCATATTTCATATTATTTTAGTAAATTTTCCTAATCAGATAGGAAACTTTACAATAAAAAATAGGAATATTTAGGAAAATAATAGTAAACATTAATATAATTGCTAGTCTATCCTCGGCGTTCTAGTCACAATAGTAAAAGTTGTTATACAATTTCTCTGAGTGCACCTATACCTGTAAAAGTGGTTTCTTTATTGTCCAAGAAGAAATGAATCTTTTAGTTTTTCATTTTCTTGAAATTGACTGGTTTCAAAGCTCTTTAAGATAAAACATTTCAGTCCCATTACACACAGATTTTATGTCCTTTCGGAACTCTTTCTGAATTGTTTCAAATAGTATGCCGTTTGGCAAGTATTCTTTCAGAGAAACGCTTTTCTTTTTGTGCATTAAAGCACGTCCCTCCAGTTAGTCGCGGCCATAGCTAGTCGTGTACAAGGTTCAATTAACGCGTCTCCACGCAACGAGTAAGGCGATTGCTGCACTAACTTGCACGCACGGTATCGTTCAGTTTGCTAATCCACTCGTGACTCTATTTAACAAATGAACAGCTCCGTTAAAACCCCATTAAAGCAAATAGGAAAGGAAGTACTAGGAAGCCGTGAACCCGTTGCGAATTCATGAAAAGTTCGGAAATATTCATTAAGAAAGTCCTATAGAGGTCAGACGATAAAACCACGCTAAAATATTGAAAATGAAATTGATTTTCCAAAATTCGGACTTAGTAGCCGGCATTACTGCATACGATATCATGAAATCATCATTGAAATTGATTCAATACTAATCGAGAAATTATATTTACACAGTTGGTTTTACTATCTAAATAGTAGGATTTGGCACAACTAGGTTTTTAAGTTGCTTTTACTATTTAAATAGTAGCATTTACTGTCTAATTTCTTTAAGACACTATTTAGATAGTAAATGTAACTAAAATGGATGGCTATGTCTTCTTCTACTATCTAATTAGTCATTTCAACTATTCTCCGTGTAGGGAGTAGAAAAACTGCCGTAATGTTGCCTTTTTAGAAAGCCGAAACCGATATTTTTAATTTTGATATTGCAACTGAAATTACTTTTTTAGCGATTAAATTTTATATAATTTTTTGCTAATATCCGTAAATTTAAAATTGCTGAATCCAATTGAAAATTAACCAAGAATTATGAAGAATAAATAAACATCAATTTTTCACTTTTAAATTAATTTGAGAAATGGCTTCTGTAATTTTTAATTTAGGGGTTTCAGGCAATGTTCCTACATTTTAATGTTTAATTTTTAAAATTTATACGTATTTTGCACATTTTATTCGATTAATTAACCGACAATTGTTTGTGAATTATCTGCAAATAGAATTGTCCTCAAAGTATAAATATATTTCTGTTATACATTGTTAGGTAAAATATTGTAATAAAAAATGTTTTTAAAAATATTTTCGTTTCTCAGTTTCATCAATTCACTTCACTAAAATTTGATTATCGAAATGCAATTTTCAGATATTTTTGATGAAAATTGTTTCGACAAATTTTTTCAGTTAAAATTTTCGTTAACGTGAGTGCAAAATAACAAAGTTCCGAAAATAACGCTGGAAATATTCATTTCAAATTCACTATGCATAAAACATCCATTATATATTTACACAACTGAGAGAAACAAATTTAATTTTCGAATTGAATGTGTAATTACTGGAATACATTAGCATTATATTCATTATTTATTCAAATAACAAAAAGCCAATTTGCTATGTATAGAGAAATTGAAAATTGAAAATCCTAATGTATTAAAGCAATATTGTGAAATTAAATAAAAAATTTTAATATCTAATATTCGGGAAAAATAGAAATTCAAAAATTATTTGTACTCACTACTTTGTTAGGCCATATGTATATAACAACTGCCTTACCTGAAACAAGAAACATTTATACATTAGAAAACTGTATTTAAAATTGTAATTTTAAATTATATTTTATTTTCGTATCATAAAGTATTACTATAGTATTCGTTTACGCTGCAAACTGCATTCATCTAGATACCATTTATTATGCATATACATCTAAAAATCGGGTATTTTATGGTTCTTTTACTGCAAGACATTTCTTTGGAATGGAAGTATTTTCTTATAAATAGTCTTGATTTACACGTCTTAAAAGCTAAAAATCGAAGACATTTTTATGTCGTCTACTGAAAATATCAGGGCAGATTTTCATAATTCAATTTGGCCTTTTTCGACTCTTATCATGAGAAACTAAATATACTGTTAATAGTAGTTTTTTAAATTTTTATTTTTTAAAATGGTTTGTATTTTTTGTTTTATAGAATTTGTTGATATTTTTATCTACTTTTGATACTTTTGAAACCCATTTAATTAGTATCCATTTTGAACAAATTCCGTTAATATTTTGGAAATGTTATTCGCCATATCAGATTCACCATTTTGAATTTTGAAAATGTAACCTATTATTTGTATCAATGACCCAAAAAACCTTTTGGTGACCGTTTTCAAGAGAATCGGTTAAAATTTAAGAAATGTCGTCGGTTATAAAAGTACTAATATTTGAAATCAGTTCCTTGAGTGCTATTTACAAGATGTCATTTCGACATTCTGAAAAGGGCAGGTGCCATTTTGAAACTGAAACATTTTGTAGCCATATTTTGTATTTTTGTGTACACTGCGTTGCTGTTTCCGGGTGTAAATTGCCGACATTAACATAAAAATGTTTTGAAAAGTTTGCATTCAAAAAGTGTACTGCATCTTTAAAGAATTAAGGTGGTTCTAAAGTCCTCAGCTGATAAGGTAGTCAATAATCTATACGTATATAGATATATATTAAACTTTCTTAACCGATTTTCCGTAATTCGATTCGTAAATCCAGTCTCTTTATAAAGGATCTCCTAAAAAAATATCAAAGAACATAAAAAATTGACCTCAAATTTTCGGAAATACATGATTTTTTTATTTCCAAACATTCTCAATCAATTCTTGACGAATTTCTGTGATATTTAATAGGATACTACATATGTGGATTTCAAATTTCACTTATAGTCTTCCTCCACGACACATATTTTTGCAGTGTGCATCTGTTCTATTTTTAACCGATTAAAGATATTTTATAATTACACTGTACAATGTAATACTTAAATTAATGCAAGAAGTGCCATATAAATCTGTAATTATGTAGAAAAATTAACTGACGGTAAGATGTAATGTAAATAAGACCACAACTTAGACAAGGACAAACTTATATACATTGTCTGACTTTAAGATGTAATCATTTTAAGTATTTAAGTGTTTTTATCGCGTAATTTAGTAGAAACTGTGAAATGTAAGATACATAATTTTAAATTCATTTTCATAAAACACATAACAAATTAAGAAACGTGTAAAGGGATGCCAAACTATTAATACAAAATTTCATGCTTTTAAATTAAAGTACACGGAAAAAAGGAATACGTAAATTCACTTAGAATTAAGACTGAAAGTTAATTGTAATGTAAATAAGACCACTTAGAAAAAGACATATTTATGCACTACACATTGGCTGAATTAAAGATGTAATAATTGTAAATATTTGTTTTACAGTACATATGTAGAGTACCTATATTGCTGATTTTAATAAGAAAAAATTATTACAATTTATTCTGTCAAACGAATTTGTCAAAAACAAAGTCATCTGTCAAATTTTCTTGTGAGTTTTTTATATAATTAGAATAAACCCATATTAAGAAATAAAAAAGAAACTTTTTTTCATATTTACACTTCATGTTATCTTCCCTATTATATTTATATAATCATATTATAGATTATTGTAAAAAATGTTACTAAATATGACATAATACGGAGACTAGTAAAAAACAAGAGTTTTTTTAACTGTTAACAGGTTTAGTGCTTAGACTGAACATTCCAGTTTAGAACCGGTTTGTTCTTTGAATAAATCATTGATAATGTTTGTAACAAAATATTATTTAATTACTAATTTATGTTCTACACTTTTCATTGTGTTTTTCATCCACCATCACACCTGGAAGTCGCATTGTTACATGCAATTTGGAATAAACGAAGATATTTAAATATTGAGAGATATAATAAATTTGATTGTGCTAGGTCTTATCCATTTCGCTATTAATACATACGATTAGTTTAGTAAATTTTTCTATTTAGATATAACTTTTTTCTACATTGCGTTGACGTTTGTCTACAAAGAAAAGAAGAATTTATTGGATAACAATATAAATTAATAAAAATTCGTGTCTATCATTGACATCCTAATAGAAAATAGTAACATTTGATACAATTGCTATGAGTAAGTCCGACAGCATTATATAAATGAATTTACTTAGAGATGACTTTAAGTTGTAGTTAGTTTGTTTAGTAGCAAGTGTAAGTTATAATTGTTATAAATTTTGCATTTGTGCAGTAATATATTCTATAAAAAATCTGCGAAAACTAATTCTTGTATGACATTAAGCATACATTAGAATTAAAGTGAATCTCATTCATATTGATGTTAAATACAACGTTTAAAGTAACTTCTTACGGTTTAATCGAAATTACTTAAAACATTTGGATGTAATATGTTCTTGTTTCTATTACACCGTTAGTCAATGCGTTTGAAAACAGAAAACATCTAATAAATTGCGTTTAAAGGTTTTACACGCCCGTACATCGAAAAATGCTGTTAAAATGTAAATTTGAGATACAAATTAATAGCGTTACTGCTAAAACAACAAAAAAACGTTAAGTATTTTACTCAGCAATCCGCTTTCGCAATGCACATATAAATTGTCGATGCCGCCCATGCTCACATGCGGAATGCGAAAAATAGCGGGACACAAAGGAAACTAAAGATAAAAGCAGCATGGGGACGATAGTAGCTCTCGAATCTTTTTCTTACATCGAATTTCAATTAGCCAAGATCTATCTGTTGAGCTTCCGGTTAAGAGCGATAGCAAAGTTCATGGATTTATCTACGACCATGTACTTACACGCGTTTCCCCTTTCGTTGAAATAAAAGGAGGCAATTTCTATGTTATTTACTGGTGACTCGTTGTTCATCAATCTTGGTAATTGTTCGGTGAATTTATCTGTTAAAATTATTTAATTCTAAACATTATTTTTGAATATTTAAGTCGATTGTATGATCGCAGTTGTTCCAAAACCCCATTATGATTCTTTTACAAGTTATTACAAAAGGATGGATCAAGTTTTAAGGATATTAAAATTATTTAATAGTACTCTTTACACCAAGGGCGTGAAATGGTCGTTTTACGCCTGTGGTGCAAAACATATTTTGATTTAGGAGGAGTAAAATGACCATTCGTGTTTACCAATCAGTGCGACGCGCAACACTGACTAATGAATTTATTTTTCAATCAGTAATGTTTATGTTTATAATATGGAAAATTCGTGAAATACCCCGCTACTGTGCGTTTATTTGTATTTACAATTGTCGTTTTTTTATTGTCTCCCACCATGATCATAATGTATTAAAATGTAGAAAATAAATTCTATGTATCGGCTTTTTCTCGAAAAATCGTTCATTTTCAGACTGTTTTTATTGCACGCCCTCAAAAGAGGCGTATAATGGAAATTTTACGTCCCCTGAATCGAAAAATGTTGAATGATGCTATTGGTAATGGCCCACAATAAGTAAAAATTAATTAATTACAAAAAATAAACAAGACAATGTACTCATATTTTCGTATTTTATTATTTTTTTATTCATATGTATTCAAAATCGATATTCAAAATATAAAGTTTTTTTTTGCATTTAAAAGTATTCGAAATGGTCAATAAACGGATTCAAACATAATAAAATTAATGTATTGCAATCCCTTCCAATACATTATGGATCACTGGTATTTTCTCTCGAAATTTTGAATCTAGATTTTGTCAGATTTATTGCCCTTTAATCTCTGATTTCGTGTATAAATTACACGATTGAATTAGGAGATTCAAACGCAATTACTTCGAAATATGAATCGCAGCCGAATTCGATAAGATTTTGATATTTAGAAATCGTTGTAATCAGTATTTACAACAAGATAATACTTGAGTATGATTAATAGATAGAAATTGTAATGATTCAATTTCATATTCTGTTTAATGTTGCGCGGAATCCATAACAATTTAATTTAAAGTCAACGGATATTTTTTAAAAACACTAAGACGACTGCTAGTTTAAAAGGTTATATCTAATTAGAATGCGGAAAATTAAAGGTTTTAAAGATATCTTTTTGAAGTGTACTTTATGACACGGCATAATACATTGATGTACTCATTTCCATCATAAACATAAGAAAAATCGTCAGATCTTAGAAGCTCTGGTTGACTTCGTCTGAAATAAAAACATAAAAAAATCTGTCAATAACCTGCACAGCCTCGTAATCGATGGTTGTATAAAAATTTAAATAAATGACGTCGATTTTTTTCAGAATTTTTGATTTCCAGTTTACAAAAAATGAGTTACAATAACTCTTTCACCAAGAAGCCATTAAAATTTGAAACAAATATCTAAAGATTCATATTGATGAATTGAAAGATCTGCAATTGTTTAATACCCATTTCTACGATCAATTTGAATATTTCAAACAAATTTATTTCTAAAACCACCCTGATAATAATGCTACTTTTTGAAAATGAATTTCAAATCTGCTTTAAAGTGATTTTACTTTTTTTTTTATGTACGTCAAATTTCATATAAAATGCATTCCAAACAACTCGAAAAATTACAAGAATAACGTTACAAAATGCATTCCAAACAAATCGAAAAATTACAAGAATTATTTCTCTTTCGAAATTCTGAACTGATTTTGTTGTAATTTTAGAAAACGTATAAAATTAATCTAAAATCAGTCATTTAAATATTATAGGTTAGGAATTAGCATTTTCAACCGAAGGACATTAATTTAAATTTTAATAACGCCGTATCATCATTGAAAACATTTATTTACTTTTTAGGGCGCTTTTAAGTAATTTTCAATTAAATATACCAAATTTCAACGATATTAGTCCAGAATTGGGTAAGAATTCTCAATAAATTTCAGCGCGAATTGTTTTTTACTCTAAATAAATGCGTTGGTATGAAATGCGCCATCAAAAAGACATGGGCTTGAAAATATGTCGAATTTCTGCTAAATTTTACGAGTTTAGGTAACAAGTGAAGCTATCGACTTAGCACCTTATACTTTTCGTTATAGGACAGTATTTTTCTACCTACTACACTAAAAAATGGGTGTATTCCACGAAGATACTTGGATTGTTATTTTTATGACAGTTTTTGGTGTATTTTTTAGAAGTGTTTTATTGTATAGGTGTCTTTATTTGTAAGGAATTTCACAAATGCCGCGGCTGACCGGCGATTGACGGAGAGGTGGGACACATCCCACACAGCACACTGTCCTGGGGACGTCCTCAGGAGCTCCTCAGGACGTCCAAATGTCCGCTTTTATCGTTCTATTAACGTCCTCAAGGCGTCCTGTGTCCTGAGGATGTCCTGTGGACGTTAACAGGATGGTAAAAGCGGACATTTGGACGTCCTGAGGAGCTCCTGAGGACGTCCACAGGACAGTGTGCTGTGTGATCAAACTAGAGTAAGATTTGGTTAAGTAAAAAGTTCCTTGATCATCCTGTAAGCACAGGTTTATGTTGCACTTTAAGTTACACGAATCCATGAATCAGTTAGGGAAAATGGATCAGGCGTCGTGTTTATTACTATAGTACAGTGCCGATGTAGTCTGCATTCATAAACTAGGTTAGGTTAGATGTTTGCGTTTCACTGACAACAAAAGTTAACATTTCTATAATATTTTGCGGCACTGTGTTTGTTGGGTCGATATATATGCTTACCCATAAAACACAAACCGGTCTCAGGATATCCTCAGGAGCTCCTGAGGAGCTCCCAAGGACTAAAATCGGACATTTCGGCGTCCTCAGGAGGATTGTGTTGTTTGGTTATTGTTATTGTCCATCTCCTGCGTCTTAATTTTACAGGATGGAAATAGCTTCTTTATTTTAAGTAGATACCAAATAATTTCTTAGATTATTAGGCGTTTCTCCTCTAAGACGTATAAAATAAGACCCTTTAAAAAAACAGGGCGGTTTTAAATGTCTTAGTTTCTTCGATTCCAATAAGACACTCATTTTTGCAGTGTAAGTCATTGATCTCGTACTAATTAAAAATCACTAAACGCAAACTTTAAAGATAAACATATAAGAAAAAAATGAACGTATAAGATCTTAAGAATGAGATTGAATTCATTGCACGACACCATTTGTCTGGAAAAAGACATAAAACAAACGCATGTTTACATGGAGCGCTAACGTGGGCGTGATTCCTGCATATGTTCGATATCACCATTTATCAGTTTACCGTCCGTATAGTGCAGATTTTTCCTGAACCGTACGAGTCTCTACCTAATAAAGTCAGTCTCAATGCCTCATTCGTATTGGCGACCACGTGCGGATTGTGCGAAGAGGCAAGCAGGACGCATTCCAGCTGGTTCGAGATACCAATCGCCTTTTTGTCTCGTTCACAAACTAGTTCCTACCTTCCTTCTGTGCTAGTCGCATAAAACTAGTCAGGGTGATTTAAGGACAATCTAGTATTTGCGCGGTCGAATCTAAGCACGAAATGGACCGTTAATAGCAAATGATAAGGACCTGCTTATCGATGAACAATTACGATTCACTTATCCAAACCAAAATTGTTCTCACGATCGATTCTTGGTTAAATTCGATCGTGTTCGACACGGTGGATAGACGCGAATCGATTATCTGAGTCGCTGCCTTTGAACTCGTTACTAACTCTTTTGGTATTTTAAGTGCGTTTGTCAATAATGCCGACTCAATAAGCATAAATAAGTTAGAAAATTATGTTTATGATGATTATTATATGATGATCTGTCGATTGAATGAACGAGACTTTGATTTCATTGTGGATTAATTCGGAATAGTAAACATTTTTATACAGTTTTCTTTATTTTAACTATTACATTATGACACTAAGAGAATTTTTCTGGTTCAAAGTCCCATACTGTCTAGTTGAATTGGGATAGACTAGCAATATGCGCAAAAGTGCCATACTAATTGACTTTACAAATTCAACTACCATTGAGAAGTTGAGTCGAGAGTAGTGAAAAGTAATACTTTTTTTGTTAGTATAACTTTGTTGATGTTGTTAATTTTACTATTTTTACTTAAGTAAATATTATTTACCTAGTAAACGAAAAAGTAATCCGAATGATTGGAGCTCAAGATATGCGATACTATGCATAAAACTGAAAAGGGCATGCACTAATATAATACAAAAGCAACCGTCAATAGCTGCACTAAAAATAATTCCATTAAAAAAACTCCAGAAAAATTCTTAGTTCATTTGACTACTTTTTAACTACGCAGAGTAGTTCGATACGCTTCAAGACAATTTTCTAAGTTGCAATTTATACTGTAAAGAAGTTAAATCAACTAAAAAACTTAATTCAATTAAAATGTATCGCTCCAGCATGTTGAATAGTTTTTAGTGTACTAGGTAATTAGATTCTAAAAAATGTTTTTTAATATAGTAGAATTAATTGCCAAAATGTCGTTTTCATAACTATATTTTTTGTCGATTTAACTCCTTTATGGTTGTAATTATAACCTATAATATTCCGTTGAGGACCTATTGGAATACTTTTAGTAGTTAAAAAATAGTCAAATCAACTAACAATTTTTTTCAGTGTATAGAAAATAAACGTGGCGCTAGCTACCACCACTGCAACAAGGCATGGAAAAGTTACTATCCGCATTTTCAGTTATGAGGTTAAGAAAGTCTAATCCGACACCATTTTCGAACTAGCACAATGTTACGAAAAGTTATCAAAATGTTTGGGTATTCAAAATGTAGCGGACCTTCTGTTTGATGAATAGTCATTGCTTGGTAGAACTGAAAGTATTCAAAAGAGCAATTTTCTTAGTAACTACTAAGAGTTTATTAATTTTTTTGTTTAAATTACTTCAGTAACCACTAAAAAGTAAATATATAACCCAATTGTTTGTAATGATTACGCTAAAAAAAGTTGTACATATTGAAAAATAAGCGTTTGCTCCTTGTATTAATTTTACTGTGTTTATAATACATGTATATACTAAAATATTATTTTAGCGTAGAGTAACTCGGATAGGTACATAGTTTTGAACATTTTGCTTCGCTTTTGTCAAGATAACTTCTACAATGCAATTCACTAACTACATTCGCAGTTATTTTAACTACTTTAGGATAGTTACTGCAACAAAGGAAATGCAATTGGGAACCCGTTGGACTATGCAGAGTAGTTTAAAAGTAGTCAAATTTACTCAACATTTTTTTCGGAGAAGATGCACAATGAAGCAATGATTAAATTTTGGGCTTTTAACCTGTAAAACATACAACAAAGTTTTTTACGTAGTACAAGACGTAACGTCACGTAAATTTTTCGTAAAAAATTATTTCATATATTTCGTAAAATATTTCGTGAAATTTAAATCTTTAATAATTGGAAAGAATTTATTCCTCTATAGCTACTTTTCGTATTAGAGCTCCTTTTAATTAATATTTTTTCTGCAAAAAATTGGAAAAATGGTCACATGCACAGGGACAATTAACGTGGGAAGACAAAACATTTTTTTACCTTACATCAATTACAGCAAACTAATGTAAAATTAGTTTTTCTCTTTTAAAATACACGTTTCTTTAAAATTTTAATTAAAATCCTTGTACAAACACGATGTCGTTTTAAATTTGTGGAGCCAATATGAATATGATAACATTTTTTGCTGGTTATATTTATTTTAGTAATTTTTCAGACTTTTTTAATTTCCACCCATTTGCATATTGTTTGTATTTTCTAGAAATGCTTTGAAAAGTCTCCATAGAATTCGCATTTTTAAAACAATGAATGGTATATGCATTATTTCCATTGAACTAATTTTTTTTCTGCATCAAGGCCGTCATTTACTTTTTTACATTTATCAGCAATTGCGGAAATAGAACTGAACTAGATTCTTTTAAATAACTATTAACAAATTTGCAATTGAATAAATATAATACATCTTTTGATAGAAATTAACCTTTTGAGTGCTAGGATTAAAAAAAAAATTTCTATTAGCTCATATCTTCCTTTTCAAAAAGTCGTCTTCGTGTAAAAATTAGAAACTTCAAATACAAGCTTTAAAAGCACTCTTTTCACTTTCTAAATTTTCTTGCTGTAAAAATTGAGCCGTTTTACGACAGTAAAAAATGAAAATGAAACTTATTACCTGAGGCGTTAGTTTTTATTTCTAGTTTGATTCAAAGCAATGACAAATAAAAAAAGACAAAATTTCATTAAAATTATAATCAAACTTTGCAAAAATAGTCAACATTTGATTTTTAAAAATGCTTATGTACGGGATTAAATTATTGCATCATTTCAGTTCGCATTAATACTCATATTGCGTAGAAAACTTTCTTTCAAACTTTTCCGAATATTTATCCGAGTTTCTAATTGTCCTGTGTATGGCTTTTTGGGAAACCTAAAGAAGAATCTCTAGGGGACCCACGGAGAAACTTTCTGGTCATCTTTTTTTACTTGAGTATCCAGTTTCTTGTAACTCCAAGTTTACTTTCACTAAAAGATCAATAAGGGTATCATCACTTTTACGATGCTTAGTTTAGAGAAATGCATTATTTCGTTTCGTGTAAAAAACTGAAACTATTTAATACATTTCCTTTTCGGCAAGTATTTTTAAAGTACGTAATTTGTGACATTAAATTACTTTATATTTATAATATACTAGTAAATGTAAATTTAGTGGCAGTAAATTTGAACATAGAATGTAAAGTTCTTTTTTACAATAATTTTGAGGCAAGATTTTTTGGTGTCAATTAAAATAATTAGTGAAGAGAATTAATTCTTAACCTTGTTCATAGTATAAGTTTATTATCGTCATAGAATTCACAAGTAGAAACCATTGTGTAAATATGATCTTCAAAATAACTCAACTTTTTGAAAAACTTAGATCCTTTATCAGGGGCAATTATGATAGATCGCTTAGTAATAATACATATTTATTAAAGTAAAATAATATTAATTTTATTAATTGAAACAGAATTTCTCAACAGTATTTCTTGAACATAAGTAACTTCTTTCTTTCGTGTCATCGAAAATTTTGGTCACTTTAATTCTCCTGTCATTTATTATTAAATACATTAAATATGATAATAATTTATAGTTTAGAATCCCTAAAAATCTATTTAATAATTTAATGACGACAGTGCTTGTGCTTAGAATGAAAAGCTTTCCTCGAGGATATTATTTTATTGTTGTCGAAAGTTAATTACAATTAAAAATATGACTACATTCCACTTATATTACATGGCCATGTCGGAGTTGGTTGACCAAAATTGCACGCCACCATAAATGGTCGTCATTAATCACACTTTAAAGGGAGTAAGGGAGTTGTGTAAATGAGGAATATGGCGATTTAAATTAAAGCTTAGATTAATAATTGGATGTTACAAGATAATGAAGAAATATTAAATAAAGTAACTTTATTTTAATAGATTATGAACCGCGGATTATTACTATTGGAAATAAAAGGAAAAAAGCTCAGATCGACTGGAAATAAAACTTATCACATTTACTTAAAACATTTTTGTTTTCAAGATTTCTGAGTAGTTGTATTGACAGGACTATCTAATATCAAAGTTTACTATACAAAATCATCTAAAGCATTCACAATAAATTTAAAAAAATGATATTATTGCCAATGTTTTCCTAGTATGATTCCTAGTATGAAAGTGAATTACCCTAAATAAAAAGTAAAGATAACTTAAATATCTCTTGATAGAATGGTTCCGTTTAATAATAAGCTAGAAAAATATATATGAAAAACATTGCTACAAATCTATAGTCGACTGACGTCACTAAACTAGATGAGAAATTGTATTACATATTAAAATAGAACATATTACTTAATTTTAACATTTCAATTTTGAAAATGACATCTTGTCGAATACCCTCGTGGGTGATTAAGATGAAAAGACAAATAGGTATATTAATATTAAGATATCACTTCTAGATAAAACTAATGACTGACATATATGTAACTAATCCGGCATAAGATATGCATGCAG
Organism: Trichopria drosophilae; assembly: GCA_030407085.1. Taxonomy (NCBI): domain Eukaryota; kingdom Metazoa; phylum Arthropoda; class Insecta; order Hymenoptera; family Diapriidae; genus Trichopria; species Trichopria drosophilae. The sequence continues at coordinate 185,975,922 of CM059583.1, read as the reverse complement.
AAGCACTTTAGTCGGAAAATCAAGAATGCATTATGTCCATTCACGTCTAAGGATACATTTTTCCAATCGATTAATTTTGAAAGACGAAAACTTGAGGTGGCCCTCATGTCCCGACAGCTGTCGATTTTGTTCGTGGGAATGTCGGTGGAGGAAAGAGTTTTCGTGTGGATAAGCTTCGTGGTGCACTGAACGACTAAAAGTAAATACCCGAGATGAATCTTTGGAAGAGTCTAGGAATGTTGTGAATGAAAACTAATACAGGAAGATCGCAGACTTTCTTTGTTTATAAAGCGTCAATTCTACAATGATTCCATTTCATATTAATTTTTAAAGTTTAATTTACAGGTTCCTTCTGTCAGAACGGATTTATCTCAAATTTATAAATGTATGTCATTGGTGACAAATATAGGCAGTCATTAATAACGAAGTCTCTAACAGAGATGTTTATTTTGTGTAAAAATGCATACAAGAAAAGAAATTTCAGTTCGCAGCCGTTTGAAACTCGTGCCACGCCTTTCATGTATTGGAGCTTTTTCTTTATTAGAAGAGCCATTATATCATAAAGTTATTGGAAACGATGCTATTGTCGAACCATGTTATTTTGACATAAATTTAATTGAAATTTGTAAAATTGTTGAATGTGCATATTTTTCGTTTTTTGAAAACTGTTTTATATTAGAAATTTCCATTAAACATTCTTTAATAAATGAATTGACAAAGTGAATATGTAATTGGAGTACGCCGTTTGGAAAAACAAATTCATCTGAAATTCCATGTTATTGATTTCCTGGCTAGAACGACGCCCGCGCAAAATCTAATTTGTGGAACACCTATTTCGAAAATTGTTTGAAATTGCATTCTGGATATGTAATTAAGGTAATCAAGAAATTGGAAATATGACACTGCGTGTTTCCTATATTTATCAGTGTCTAATATGTTTGTGTTTATTTTTTATGTTTCCTGGTGAATTTAGTTATTCTGAAAATGGTAAAATCTGAAAGTTGAACTTTAAATTTATTCAGATTTTTAAAAGTGAAAAGATGGTGACTTTTTGGGAGTGTATTAATATTATTTTGCACTGTTTTTTGTTGTTTAGTGCCAATGGTTTTTTAAATTACTTAATTAATTATTGCGTTATCTGGTTGTTCATTTTTAACGTTTAGACGATTTAAAATAATTTTGGCCACGCCGACAAATTTTGGCCACGGCCATCATTGATGGTCCTTTCAGTATTAATGAGTTAATGTTTTTCTACTCTGCTTTCTATTCTGGTTTCTAATAATTATTTCGGTTCTCCAATTTACAAAGCCAAATCCAATACAAAATACAAAATAACAAGCTGTGTTATTATTACTCCACGTCTAGGATAATCGTTTTAGTTATTTATTCATAATTAATGTCAAAATAACAGAGTTTTAAATTCTTTCCAATATAGCAAATAAAAAAAAACTAGTTTGAACAGTGTCTTCTCATTAATTGGAAAACTTCCATAAATTATATGATAAATTTTTAATCTCGTGGGTAATAACTAAGCACAATTATTTATTGTTTAGTCACGCTCGTCGCTGTCAAAGTCCGACTACAAATTAGCAAATAACACAAATTGTACACAAGCAGCTTGTCGTGTAACGTCATTAAGTTGATTTCAGACAAACATAGGCCATAATTGAATTACGTTATGTATATGCATGTAAAGCAATTGGTAATTTAGTTGCAAATTTAACACTCTGATTTTGACAGACAGAGTAACGAGTTCAGCGTTAACTTTAGACCTGATCGATTTTGCCGGAAGTACTATGAACTAAAAGCAAATAATGCAATTAACGCAGAGCAATTTGTGACACGGTGGCGTAATTCGACGTGGCGTCATCTCGCCGATGCGATTCGTGAAATATGCAGGGGGTCTGTGCCTGCGAGATCAGAACTAACGACGCCGGCCGTCGCGGTCTACGACCTTTTATGTCTTCCATGGTATATATTTCAATGTGGAGTTCAACGTCTTCTCCAGGTCAATTAAGATGCCGGTAGATCAATCGATATTGACACTGCGCTTGAAGCATCTTCCAGTTGTCGACAATGGTCAATGCAGAAAACAAACAAAAAGACCTTAATTTGAGGTTTTTTGAATAAAAAGCAAAAGAAGGTTCATAAAAAACATTGGAAGATCAATATGCTAAATGAGGGAATTAAAAGTCAGTGCGAAATGTGGCATTTCAAGAATCGATGCAAAGATGGATTCGCAAAACTTCATGACTCATCCTAACATGGCTGTAGGGGATTGAAATGCGAATCGTACGACGGTATTTTCTCTGTCTTTCTCTTCTCCTTTGGCTTCTTACGACTTTTTTTGAGTCAATGTAGCGTATAAACTCGTGTACATTGGTGTCGGTTATACTATTTATACATCTGGTCTTCACGCATTCGCCGACTTGACTCGTGGTCGTCCACGATACCAGAAAGAGGGAACAGAGACCGTCTGTCGTTGGACTAACTTTTACGCACCAATAGACGCCCTCTTACCAAACCCAAAGTCCAAAAAAAAATTCTTGGCGTATTATTCCATGTAAACGCTCATGAGCGTCGTTCCGCAACATGCGACGAACCCACCGAATCGAGATTCCCGACAACAATCGACGATTATTGTGAAAACGGCTTTCGCAACATGTTTATGCTTCTGTGCAATTGAGTAAATAAAAATAAACGCAAGGAATTATGAATGATAAAATGTTGCGAAATTACTGGAACGGATGCGAAGTTGCCTAAACGGGAGCCGAGAAGTCTTCTTGTGGGGCGTTTACCACCTACGCAGAAACTCTTTTTCCTTCATGAAAGAACACAAATTTCAAGGGATTAGTTATGATTTACCATTCGTAGTCTATGCAGGGCTAATATTTTAAATATTTATCTTCTTATGACATATTAATCCAGTCGCGGATGTACTCCGACCAAGTATTGATTTTACCAGGTGGTAACTGATAAAACCCATCCCTTTCAATACTATTGTACTGGTTTATTATGTAACTTTATATATTCCAAATTGAATGTAAAAAATAACTATAACATGGACTTTCGAAAATCTCTGTTTAATGTGAAAAGAACTATCGACGTTGTTTTCATAAATATCATGACAACCTGTGCACGGTATCCTGCAGAGATCTTCATAACGCAATGTCATGGATGATGACAATCTCAACGACTTCAGTTGAAGTCATCTTCATACTAAGTGTTCTTTCTTGTCAATAATTTGTTATTGTAGTGATCGTGCGAAAGATAGTCACTCACAATGTACGTTATTTTAATGAATTTGAAATATCTCGAAAGATATTCTCAGCATATCGTATTCAGGATTGCATAATGGGTAACAAGGCGTGATATTCTATTATGACCTGACCATTGTTTCCACAAAACTTTTGTGTACCTACATAATTTTCGGGTGTTAGTTAGGACCATCGCTAATCGGAACACTTGTGGGACTTCTTCTCGAAAGTAGGAAATGACAATTTAGCTTAGGACCTGTAGTTTCCTCTTGACTAATCTGTTGTTTAGTTGACAAACCCCAAAATTATGATTAGAAATTAGCTCTTCATAATAACGGATTTTAAAAAATAATTTTGTTAGCAAATGTACTGATTAAATTCCATATTGTTCCTTCATAACCTTAAAATACAAGTTAACACGACTCAACCTTTAGTAAATTGTATTGTTTTCCTTTTTAACGCTTTCAACCTACAAATAGCAATGAAAGGTTCTCAAACAAAGTGTTAAATGTCAAGTAAACAGATGTGTTTGTTATTCAAATAAACAATCAGGAGTCACATTCATCTCGAGATTTTAGTCAGATAAACGTTTTTATTTATGTATGGAATGGTTAGGGTTATACGTACGAATTTTACTTTTAATTCACAATCTTATTTACAACTAAAAATGCAGTGGAACATTTTTTATATGTCAATGTTTTGAATTAGAATATATTTAAAATAACTGAATATAGATTTTAAAGTTTATCAGAAACAATATTTGTTATGTATCTCCGCCATATTAACGGCAAAAGTGATACCTTTTAAATTCTATCACCTAAATTATTCTCATTACAGTTGGCAAGCAATTAAGTAAAGATTAAAAAATCGAATTTATTTTGTCGATTTTTACCCGCAAGAGTTGTATGTTTTTGAGATTTTATGCTTCTGATTATATCAGCTGTTGCAACGACCTTTGAAACGCCATTTGATTTTTTAAGTTAAGTTAATTAATAATTTTGCAAAATTTTAAATGTTTTCAGCCTGTTAACAGTTTTTTTTTGTTTTATTAAGACCAGAAAATAACCAACACTAACCGATAGTATTTATACTCCTAACAGTATTCTGTACTGGTAGTTATCCAAATTAAATCGACATTGAATAACAGTGAGCACTAAGAAACCGATGTTGCTATCGTTATTCCTTATAAGTTTTGAATATGATTTGTAATGAATTTAACTAAAACTTAGTAACTTTTCCATCACATCCTAAATCGAAATATTCAACACTACGTCAATTATTATGATTCCACATTGTGATTTTTTACTTAGTACTGGTGTTTACAGTTTCAGCATGAAATAAGTCAGATATCTTTAAAATATTCTTCCGTATTTCGTGGTGAAATAAAAAATAGTCCTTGGTCAGGATTATGGTAAAAGTTCAATCTCTTTTATTAGAGCAATCCGTAGTACACGTATGCCGTTCATCATTGCGTAATATGATATTTCATTAAACCGCTATTGACTCAAATTTCGTGACCACGTACCGTAACAGGCTTGACTTTTCAAACGCAAAATTAATTTTATACATAAATGAGTATTAAAATATAGTGAAATTTAAGATCGTCATTTTACCTCTGGGTTCTTTTCAAATTCAAAATTTAATTACAGATTGAAATACATTCACGAAAATGAATGGTTTCTTACTAGAAAAACTGTTAGTTTAAATAAATGTTGAAAATCAAAATTTGCGCATATGTTGGAAATTTTTTGTGTACAATTTAAAATGATGCATTATTTTTATATTGATGCATTGTTTGTTTTTGGTTATAAATAAATTGTGAATAATAAAGAAACGTACTGAGATTTGGGGAAGAGATGCTACATACAGTTTCTGACGCATTTTGAATCGCTGAATTATGAATATAAAAATTTATTTATTATTAAAAGAACAGTGGAGCATATCTCATTTTTGACGTGTTCGACTGCTTCGTCATTTGAGTCACCGAAAGAGTATATTAATACGACGAGCGCAGATTAAAATGTTTCTCATCAGAGAATTTCATATGCTTATAAACGTCTTTAAAAAATGTTGAACAACACAATACCACAGAAAATCAATACTACTTGAACAAATTTCGATGCGAGCGGTGTTTATTACAGTATATAAGTAATAAGTTCAAGAAATTTACAGTCGCAACTTTTTTTTTAAATATGCACTAACTTAATTTACTTAAAGGCACTGTAGAATTCAACGGTTCAATAATCTATAAAATAATTGTATGAAAATGTTAGTTAATAAATGTCATGAATTTTGTTTTGCCGCAAGTAGTTTTCTTTTCTTTAACTTTTTCGGACAAATTTTATGATAAATTCTGATAATTTTCTGAATCTTGGAAAATTTGCTTCAAACAGTTCGCAATTTAAAATGATTGTTACGTAGTAATTGGCACTGAAAATATCAAAATTGGTATAAGAGTTTCAAATTACTTTGTACTTCAATGTTATATTATAACAAAAGATCTTCATGCAACCTGTTTAATCAGAAAATTTATATAATCTTTACAAGAAAATGAATGTTTTTCTGGAAATGCTGGTAATTATGTTTCTTTTTTTTAGTTTTTTTGGCTAAAAATATTTTTTACGCTATTTCTCATAATCATTTGGATGTAACTTTTGGAAAAAAGTACGAAACGTCTACTATGTATTCGAATGTGCGAATTATAGTTTGACTATGGTGAACAAAAATGTTGCAATTTTACTAAACATTTGGGTAAATTTAACCAATAATTATTTACATTTATAAAAATGAAATTATGTTACTTCATTATTAAACTAGAAAGGTAGTTTTTTTTTGACTATTTTCAGATCCATCATCCGACGATAGTTGAATTTGTTAAATAGATTTTTCAATTTTTTAACAATGTAGATTACATATGGAACGGAATAGAACTGATGCTTTTTGTTGATATGATTGTTTTCCTGGAATTTTTTCAAGAAAATGCACATGATTTAAATTTGTCATGCAACTACAGTATGGTAACTTAATTCTAAAGATTAATTAAGTAAAGGCGTCGAAACTATTTATACTGTGCTTATCTTATTTGGTTAGCGATTTATATACTATCACTGTGGTCTCTACTTAATAATCACGTATAAAATGTCCCATTTCTAACAATACTTTCTTAAGAGGTCTGGTTAATATGTTTGTCCATATATATTACACAAATATCAGAAATTACGTCATATAACCAGAAATCCTCAACCTTATCATTGCCAGACATGCTGAAAACTTAACACAATGAAACAGATATACTGAAACCACAATTTTATAAAATCCAATTACTAAAACGACACTAAATCATCTTTAAGTCATCAAAAATAAATAGAATTTCGTGACATGATAGACCTAAGTGCATGCCGGTAGTTCTTTCATGTAGAAAATGATGTCATTACTAGTTTTTAAAGTCAGAAATTGTTCGCTCTGAAATATATTGTTCTCACAGTCGGAATGACACGAACAAACCAGCCGATAAGCGATTTTTTAAAAAGCAGCTTTATACACGAATATGGTGAAGGCGGATCGTCACACGGCCGGGTGCGTTTGCGAAGTCCATAATTAAGAACATAACAAGGCTTATTTACTCTTTATATGAGGCCTCGTAATCTCCAGAACCGCTTAGTCTGCTCTCTTAATTTACCTTTTCTCAGGGTAGGCTAGACTATCCTGCACTGCAATTTGGCCTGACGTCGTAAGTCAAACTAACCTTCGAGGTGTTCGAGTTACGCTCTTCTAAAGCCCTTTAATTAACTGCACTTTCGGCGCGAAATTGGCGTCGATCCGAGTGCACGTGCGAGAAAATCACGTCGAAACCGTCATTTTGCATTCTTTATAGCACATTTTTTGCGACGTTGAGCATTTTTGGATAGGCGTAATTTGATAAGTTTTTGTAATCATTTCGGATTTAAGACTGCTACCTTTAGTATCGCAAACATAATTTTTTTACAAAAAAATCAATAATAATCTCGAGTATTTACATTATTAATTTATTTAGGTGTACGGGCGTAAAATTACGTTTTACGCCCGCAGGCGATGCCTCCTCGAAAGCGGCGAGACCGTGATATGAACATTTTTCATCGTGGTGGGTAAAAAATCCGAGTTCTTTTTTTCAAGTAATGATAATCAGTTAAGAGTGGGAAATTCCTATTTTATTCATGTACTTTTAAATGAAGTAAAATCCGATTTTACTCCTACAAATGGAGGCCTTATGACGAAAAATACAGTTTTTTATATTCCCTATAATTTAATTGGTCCATATACGAGACAAAAAATGTCCTCAAACTTTTTAAAATTATTTTCGAAAATGATCGTTGTTTTATTAATGTGGTCAATTGATCACTTGCTTATATTTGTTCCTTTGTACACGTAGCATATTCGTGAACTTGTCCTAGTCATAAAATGACATTCCTTAAATAGCATTCCGCTTGTTCAAGAGCATTAGCATTTTTATTTTCATATTTATTCGTAGTAAATCTTAAAAGATTTTGATGCTCGTTGACTCACTCGAATAGGCTCTCGAGCGACTGTCACTTTCGAAGACCATTTGAATGCTCTCGTTGAATGGAAGAATTGAAAATATTTTCTTTTATAGACAAAAAGTTTCGGAGCGAATATTATTTCGAGGAATAATCGTAAAATAGTTGATTCTATTACAAGCTCTGTCATTCAGTATTCATCATTGTCCAATAATTTTTTGTTTTTCCTTTATATTTTCGGACTATTGAAGGCTTGTTATTTTTTTATAACTCACTTTAGAAGCAGAAAAGAATTCTTTGAAGGTTCTGATGACTGTTTTGCTTGTGTGAGAAATTTTTATAAAATTTTAAGACATTTTTTACTGGTGATCTCTTAATCTTATAGATGCACATTTTTATCTATTTCGATTTCCGATAAATTTTATGATTCAGATTTTTGTGACTTTATAAATTTATTAGGTTTTAGACTAGATTTTTAGAATGTTTAGAATTTCATTTCTTCATTTCGTACTTATTTGCATTAAAACAGTAATAAAAAAAAGAGATTAATGCAACAAGATGAACAAAAATCATTTGAATTAAAATATTTGTATACCTAATCAAAAAGTTGTAATTAATTGTGTTTGTTATCTTTGTAAATGAGTTAAAATATTATGTAGATGAGTTTCTGACTTCAGAGGAACAACTTTGACAACAATTCAGTCAATCAACATTAAAAAAAAAATAAAAATAAAAAATATCACAAAATTTATTATTCTTATAAGAATTTGTTGACCAAAATAACCCAAATAGTTTATAATTAATTATTTTAATCAACATGTGTTAGACTTGATTTTAAGATTAATAAATTATATAAATTTATATTAAATTAAATATACTAAAAAGTCCCATGTTCAACGATTAGGATGCGTGCAGAGTTAAATCTCACTTCAAGTTCAGAGAAAATGTCTCTGGAGTGAAATTTCACGCTTGTAAGAATGCATCCTATGTGAGTGAATTCAGGCATAAGTGGATTTCGTTCGAAAGATATATCAAATATCACGCTAAGAATCTGTTCTACGTGTTATAGTATATTTATATGCAACATTGTTCCAGCGCTTATCATTTATTTTATTATTAATTTATTAAACATTTTATGAATTTTACTCAGCTACTTTAATGAAGTGAAAGTGGTTTACCATACAATGATGTGTTCATTTCTTTTAATTTTAGCTATTTAAATTATAATTTGCCATTATAATAAAGTATAATAAAATAACAAACCAATTTATTTCTCACTACTTAGAGAAAAGTAGATGGTAATCACTATTAAAAAATGTCTTAATCGAAAATATTAGGCTCATTAATACTGCCTTTTCATAATATTTGCTATGCAATATTTATCTTCGATGCAAAGTGACTTAAAATTGAGTCGTTATTTGTATTTGGATATCGTAAATAAGACGATGTGTCTTATAAGCTGTGAGATGCAATGGAGACGGTAAAAGTGTTTGCATTTTAGTCGTTATAGCTAATTTCAAATATTTCCGAGTTGGATCTTCAGGAATATTTGGTCACTTTCGACAGCTAATAAGATGTTATGGTTTCGACAACTGAACACTATGGTGACCCTAATTTTGGTAATTTTTTCATTTCTTCGCTCTGGCCCACCAAAAGTATTTTTGGACTCAATTAGTCGAAGTTACAAGAAAAAAATGACGTGTTAATAAAGTTTAATCCATGTGCCAATTTTTTGTGATTTTTTTTCATAAAATGGAACACTTTTGGAAGGTCAGACCGAACAAATTCAAAAACGACCAAAATAAGGGCCAACAGTACAATCGATATTTGTGCGAAAATATTAAATAAAATGCTTTCTATTGAATAAATTAGAATTATAAAGAAATTAGATTAAAAAATTCAAAATGCTATTGAAAGTGATAATTCACAACAAAATTGTCAATAATGACATTTTTTAGATTTGTAAATGCCTTGCACTTAAAAGTTGGATCAATTTTATAAAACTACTGAATAACAGAATATGATACTAATTTAAATATCTTAGATACTAATAATTAACATAATTAAATCGAAGCAAATATCAGAATTTTACTTCATAATATTTTTTCATGACTAGTGGGTTTTTTAAATGTATTTTTAACACCTAAACATCGAATATCGAATCATAATGACTAATATTTATAAAATATCTGCACATAACATTGGGTATTTACGCTTAAATCATCTGTACGTCATCAACACTTGCCGTATCAATATTTACTTTCATTTCACTTCATTCGATGCATCTGTACTTTCGTATGTCAATTCTGCATGCATAAAATACGTTAGAGATAAAACTTCATTGAGTTTACTTCCGGGCTGAAAGTGGCAATATTTGCAATTAGTCACTATATACAATAGTTCAAGCATGATAAATTTTCAAACCCATATTATGAAATGCGAAATCCACCTTTGAACAAATACTCCTTTCTATGCGATTTCTAAGAGGGATATGTTTCAGGATGTACTTTTAGTGGGTAATATAATATACATATCTGGTATTGATAAGAAAAGGTTATATGGGTAGACGGGAGAATTCCGTAATGTGTCTGCACAGGAGATAAAAACGAATAAACAGTATAAAAATAATGTGCTCTTATATAGGGCGTAATAATTATAGACGCGATAGACTGCTTGTCATTTGATTGGATAATTCATATAACTTGGCTATAGATCTTACTGACCTATATGTATTATCAGTAAAATATTGTTTTAATTTAATGATAATTTTGTAATGGGTGATAAGCAGATTGTTTTGATGCATATTCAGATACTTAGGTTCAGAATAAATTGACTACTTTTCTTGAAAATGTTGATTATTGAGTTGAATTTTAATCTTTAACTTGGTGGTTCATTGGGTTTAATGTTCAAAATTTCAGCGTGAAAAATGCAGAAATGCAATGAAGATTTTTGAACCTCCAATAATAAATCTCTCAAAATTAATTTGAGAGTATACTGCAAAACTATTGTATTCATTTAAGACACTTTTCCCCCATTTTTAAGACATTTTCGAACATCTTATAAGCAAATGTTACAAATGAGCTGGTTTGAGATGATAGATGTGTCTCCAGTTCTCAACATTTTTTCATGAATGTAAATGTATTCGATTGAATACATAAGCTGAAGGTGTATCTATTGTTGAAAAAATTGATGAACAAAGTAGTTTCCGGTATTTATTAAACGCATAATTAGATACCATAAAAACGATTAAATATTCTTTGATAATTTCAAAATATTCAAAAAAATTGAACAATGTTAATATTTTGAATAATGTGATGAAGAAAATGCTGGTAATCATTTTTCAATATAAAAGACAGTTAAAGTCGATAACGCAAACTAAAGTCTTAGCTTAAAATATGCATAGTAAACATAAACTATATATATATATATATATATATACATATTTACAAGTGCAAATCATATTTTAAAGCTATTCTACTTGTATTTTATGAATATACACCAAGTGTAAGCAAAATCGGAATATAAACGATTGAAAATTCGCAAGAATAAATTTTTGTACTACTCGTACATTTCGTGTTGTTGCCTGCGATATTTACTGTTGCGAATTCTTGCGCGTATCTGAACCAATTTCGTTGAAATTCGACGTTCGTTAAAAAAAGTAAAATAATAGTAATTCCATTTTAAACGAAAATTCAACTTTTTAAGAACTTTTAACTGAAATTTAAATTCCACCTCAACACTTATTTCATTTTGGGTATATATCATCTTTATTTCTACAGTATTATTCACTGACTGCACTAGTGCCCACTTAGTGTGTATTAGTGTCACTAATCAAGTTCAAGTTTTGGCTAGAAGTGAACATTTATTTCATACAAATTTTACACTTTTATCTCCGATACGGGAGTTGCTGAATATATTACAAGATGTTGGAATCTACAATGTGTCTCGGATTTCAAGCGTCTTAACTTGGAAACGTCTCTTTGCTAAAATATCTTAAATGCAGAAACTTTTACCGTCTCCACCAAATATCTCGGTTCCAAAAATTAAATACATTTTATAAAAACATTTTATTTCTAAGCAAATTAAAACAAATTAATAGTTTTTAAATTTTGTTTAGGCCATAAAATCAGCAAAAATCACTTTTGTCCATCTGAATGACTTTTGGTGATTGTAGTTACTAAACTACCATTCAAAAGTATAGAATTCTACCCAGAAATGGTAGAGAAAATCGCGAAAAGACAAATTAAAGCTGATAGGATTGGCTTTCGATGACACTTTTTCCCTGTAATAATTTTTATAAATATTGGATTGGAAATTTTAAAACAATTTGTAAAAAAGACGATAGTAATGCATCAGATTGTTAAAATGAAATGAAAGTGACTGTGAAGCTGAAAGTATCTTTTTGAATAACCATTTTTTTATTGTGAGCAACGAACTTTTTATTTTAGTCAAAATACCTATATTTTTAAGTGGTAATGCATGACTACAATGCCTTTTAAATGGATTTGTCTTTGCATTTTTTAGTAATTTTATTCTCGAGCTTCAGGAAATAGATGTAAGATGATCCTCAGACACGCTTCAGAAATTGTCTTAAATTTATATCAATTTGTAAATCAAATGTTATAGATTTTTTAATCATTTTAATTACTTTTTACTTTTACGATATTGATAAAATAGACTTATGTACCTCAAATTGATTTAAAGAAAATCCGGAAGTGATCGATCATTTAATAGTTCGACAGAAAAAGGGAATTTTATTAGAAAGAAAATGAACGGAAGATAAATGCTTCTTGATTACTTGTATTTATTAATTAAATTGAATTTCAGGAAATGTGCAAGAAATTTCAGTTAAATGTTTAGTAAACTAGTATTCAAAAGTTATTTTGTACCATCTGTAAAAAAAGTTCGAATATTTGAAAATTTTCAGTGAATAAAGTTTTAGCGTATTAAATTCCCGTGGAGTAAATTTTTAATCCAAAAGGAATAATCCCCTTGACCATTGAAACTATTTAGATTTATTTTATTGGCTCGGAAAAAATATTTGAAAAATTAAAGCAAAGTATTGATTGACCTCAGATGGATTTAATGTCATATTAAATATAAAAAAATGAGGAAATAAGATACACCAACATGTAGATAGACATAAATACTTAAATTCACTTAGTATGTAATCCATAAGTCAGACATTTAAATTCTTTCAACACCTAATATTAATTCAGGTATGTATAAGGTGTGAATTCTTCCATTATACTATTCTTCAAAGGAACGAAACTTACAAATCACGCCTTGAAGAATTATTATTTATTATAATATTTTTAATTAAGAAGAGGTTTTAACTAGAAATGATGTTGATAAATATATTATTAGTTAATTTGATATAGAAGAAACATTTCGTAATAATTACTAAATTATATTCAAATGTTCAAGATGGGAAAAAATTTTTAAGAATTTTTTACTGTCAGTTCATGAAAAATTTGGAACAGTTGAATAATTTTCGAACTTTTCTGAACATTTTTAAAATATTTTTGAGCAGTGAATGATTCAATAATTTCTTGTAAATCAATACAAATTCTCAAACATTCATTAGAAATATTTCCACCAAATAGTTGACATAGATTTGTTTATTATTAGTTTTAAAATGAATAGTTCTTTAGACTAAAAACTTTATTTTTCGTAAAAATCAATAAAACTTAATAAGTGAGTACGATAATAACTACAATGAAAACCACAGAAATTTAAACAATTTTTTAAGAAAGTTTTGTCTAGTATTTTAATAAGATTCATGTTATTAAAACCTAAACAATTTAACACCATCTAGATGCAGTCTTTTTTTAATATTCTTATATCTGATGAAAGAATATTATCGCGAATGTAATTTCTTTTAAAATATGATTACGATTTCTTTTATAACTCTGTTTACGGAGGAGTACTTCCGGCTTATTAAACAATCGCACATATTTGTCATATCGTGTATGAAGTACCATTGTTTAAGACGACAATCGATGAATTAACTTTGATTTTATCGTCATGCAGAACATATAAATACTTACGAGAAGCCTTGAAAGCATAATATATAATTAATTAAAATAAGAAAGTTGTCAAGTGCACAAGTCTTCAGCAATAGAATTATAAAAATATCGACCTAATAAAGGAAATATTGAATTATTAATGACAATAATTAATTTATAATTATATTAATTTATTTTAACAAATTTTACAAAACTGAATGTGTAGTTTTATATTATACACGCAGTATATGTACAAGTTTATTTTCAATTCAATCGACCTCAGAGTTTATCGCATGCTCGATAATCGGTTGTCCAACCTGTGATAATAACAAATTTTAGGTCACTGCATTTAGCAGCTTCAGTACGTAAGAAACACAATCGGAATTATGGTTTACCCAACTAACTAAGGAAGCCAAATAATATATTTAAGTATAGGCTTTAAATAAAATAAAATTCGAATAATTCCTTTCAATTGTAAAATTCAAATGCAAATTTTAGGCTATACCTTTTTTGAAAAATATGAAAATAAAATATATTGTCTCCTTTGGTTGAATACAGTTGCCTACTATAATATATTTCGTTTCCCTTCTTGACGTCATTAATCACGTGCCGAAACGGAGTCTGAAGAATGAATTTTGTAGCTTATTATTCTGTCATGAATCTATATTTCTTTATGTTTATTTGAATTTGATTTTGGTAACAGAATGAAAAGTACAATAAACAAAGGAATAAAAACGGAAAATATAAAATCGTGTTGTATTTCATTTTGAATGAATTTTAGAACTGCGATTTTATTCTTTATGTTTCGGATCCATGAATTGTCTGTGGCTAATTAAAGAATGATTAATTATAAATGTGAAATATTTAATCGTTTTTTTAGTTAGGGGTTTTTGTTTCAATTTATCTTCAATTTAATTGGTTTCATTGTTTGATACATCAAAAGTAAAGGGAAGGATTAACAAGGGGCGATTTACAAAATTTAAGTTTTTCAATATGTTACAGCTTTAAAAATTTACTTTACTAAAAATAGCGAACCATATTTTTTAAAGAAAATTGACTTTTCACCGATATCTTACATAAACATCAGTTTTCAATAGATTCTATTTTTAGAAATCATTTAACGATGTTAGATTCGCTCCTCGTGAAAGTCCCCCTAAGTTTAAACAGGAAGGAAAGGTAATCCGAGGATTCACCATAAATGAAAATCGATCGACAACGAACCGATGTGAACAATGGCCTTTATATTTCACTCTCCCTATAAACCCTCATTTTTGGAGTCGAACACGCAGAGATCATCTTGAGATGTCGCGAAGTTGATTTATATACATAATGTCATCGTTTTTTTATTATTGTTTATTATTTTCTTTAAAAAACGAAATATTCTAATATGATTGTTTCACATAATTGTCATCGGTGTAACATTAAATATTTTTTTAAATAATAAATTTTAATTTTAATTAAGATAAAAATTAGATGATTGGTGTGCATTATATCGTAGTGTTTTGTATTGAAAGTAATAACGAATATTACTTTTAACTGGTTGCAAGAGACTATTATTCTGTTAGTTATAATATGTAGCCGTTTATCATGTCAATGATTCAATTCCTGTTGCGTCAGCAAGGAATACTCAACAAGTTCCTTTACTACGAGAATACAGTTGGACCAACACAAGTAGCATTCAGGAATTCTAAATAAACAGCAAACACTTAAATATACTGTTTAACTTCAAAAAACTGGAATTCACATCTGTTTCAATGTAACCAAAGGCAGTGAAATTGTAATGATGCCAATTTGATAGAATTCGTAGAATTATGATTGGAAGCTGAACACTCAGGAAATTTTTTAAAATTACTATTTAGTAAAAAAAAATGTATTGGCCATAAATAAGAAATTGAAAGGCATTTTGGATTAAAATTGAGACTATTTTATTAGAAATACTAAATCGAGAATCAAATAAAAGTGATTGATTAATTAATTATTGTAGAGACGATATTAATTTTTCTGTTCCAGTTATACTTGATGACAATTTTAAAATAATAATACATATAACAGATGTGGCTATCTGAACATAACTTCAGCATTTTATGAAACTTAATCTCTATTTCGAATTAAACATCAGAAGAATGTCAATAAATTCTTGTATGTCTGCAATGAAATATATCACATTGAATTGCGTACTGGCGTAAAATATTATAAATGGCGTATTTTTGCTTTGAAATCAATAAAATATTGGAAAATGAAATGTTTTTTGTCCCTTTTTGTACTCTCAATTATCTTATTATCGAAGGGATGTTTCATTTCCTTATTCCATACCTTCATTGTTCTTTGTTTTCATGACACAAAACTAGTAAAATATCTCTGGTTTTTTAATCTCATAATTGTAAAATATCTTTAAAAATTGATTAGTCGCATAGATTTGCATTTCATGGCTCATTTAACCTTAAAAATTATGTTATTTCTCAGGTAATGAACATCATCATCAGCAGTAGTTGATGTGATTTAAATTCTTCTTTGGTGAAGAAGAAACATTATGTGATCTCATGAATTAGAAACGATTATTTTATCTTATATTGTTTATATGCTTAAATAAAAAAAAAACACCAATAATATAGATTTCTCAGGAATTATTTCATACACATTATAAAATGTGTTTGGGTTAAGTACAAATTCATCACATGAACAAAATGTGATGGATTTGTCCTCAGCACTTTTAAAGAAATTATGTTTACTAATTCAACTTGAAAAAGAAGAAGATTTAGGATGGTCCTATCACATAGTCATACATCTTTAGAAAGGTATGAGATCAATCACACAAGGCAAATTTTATAGAAAAAGAAGAAGATTTCGGATGGTCCTGTCACATAGTCATACATCTTTGGAAAGGTATGAGTTCAATCACACAAGGCAAATATGATAGATTTATATGATAGTGATTTCACTACATCATATAGACAAATACACGATATGAATGTATGAGATCAATCACATAAGTGACATTTTATAAAAGACTTTGAGTTTGATACTTTAATATAATTGTTGTTAAATCTAACTGTATGTGATATTTAATGGATCACATAACTAAACAAAGATGTGAAATTATGAGATCAATTACACAAGTTAAAGTTGACAAACATCTTAATGCTGATATTTTTAACGTAACTAAGGTATTGTTAAGAGATCTTGTACTAAATGTATATGATATTTCATTGATCACATAAATATACGTTGATGTTAAAGTATGTGACCAATCACATAACTTAAATTTGACAGAGACATCTCGAATCTCACAATAGTCAAAATATGAGATCTTGTGCTAATTGTACATCGCATTTCATTGATCACATAATTCAACGTCATATAAAAGTATGAGACAACATCAATATACCAGAATATTTCAGTTCATTTTTCGAAAACATCATCAAGGAATCCCGTGTGATTTGTAAGTTACCACAATTGCGAAGTTAACACAAGTTTCTTAATGTAATGCCACAATCACATAACATCTCGGTCCAGAAATTGTTGCGTGGGTATCCGACACTGATTATCATAACAATACATTGCTGCAAAATTCATCGCAATATTTGATACGGTAAGGAGCAGAATCCATTTCACCCCACATGGGGTGCAGCCAGGACAATTTCTGGGTATCGAGCCCAGGGCTAATTCGCAATGAATTATGGTAATTGATGGGTCCTTGGTGCACGCGACTAAAAAAGCAAACATCGTAAATAATCGCTCGGGTTACACCAATAACGTCGGACTGGAACTGGCTGGTTTGCGCGGGGTAAACATCGTGTTTTCGAATCGGGAGAGGAGCAGCGGCGAGAACAATGGGTCGGACCGTCTCGTGCACACAAAGGGCTCACCTTTCGAGTCGTAGATGTCGCAGAGGACCATCGTCCGTGGGGGCAGTCTCTTTAGGAAGGAACTTTCGCACACGTTACATTCGCGATTCGAAAAGTGCAGGCCGGTACCGGCGGCGGCGTAAAAAAGGGGTGTCGTTAATCCGCATGCTACGGATGCACTCGCGCGTATCACCACTCGATCCGGCTGGAATGTGTGTTAACGGTTTGACAGCTACGTTCGCACTGGCGGACATCGGGCATATGTGCGCCGGGTCGAGGGGTGGGGGACCTGCCCGGCGTATTTCATTGTAAACGCCGGAGGTGGGGGCAGGAAGGACCCCCGATCAATATAAGGGCGTAGACTCAAGGGCAAGGGCCGAACTCTCGCGCAGCATCCCGTCCGCGCCGATCTGCCCCCACCAGTTGGTACGGCTGCTGCTGCCTCTGGTTCTGAACTTCTCCTTGTCAAACGGCGGCACTTCTTCAGTTGTGTATGTCTACGTGGAAAGAGCACTACCGGAATCCAGGAAATTTCGGTTTAAGTGAATGGGTCGACCGAAGCCGGCAGGTAATCGATCGCTCCTACCCACTCTACCCGACGTTAATTCATGTTACAGATAAGCAATCGCTACCTACGATCCGGTTCGAGTTAACGCCAGGAGTTGGAAGCAATCCGACGCGTGTTCCTACTATGGACCAACCGGAGTATTCTTTGTCAGTTCCGAGAGCTTGCAAAAGTAAATAGTGGAGGCTTTCACTCGCTTTTGTCTATTTTTTAAACATTTTCCAGCTTTTTCTGAGGATTTTCCATTTTCTAACTTTCGGATTAATGATTATGCCGTAGTTTATGTCACATCATTCATTTATTCCGGAAATACATTTGTTGGGAACATTTAAAAAAGTATGACATAAAAAGAACCAGAGTCAAAAGTCTGATATTCGAAAACCCGACAATTTAAAAAATGGACACACAAAAACCCGACAATTCTCAAACACCTGACTTTAGAAAACCAGATACTTCAAAACCCCGATAATTTTAAAACCGCCCATTCAACAACCAATATGCAAACACCTGACATTTACAAACTAGATATTTACAGAACCCGATCATTTGAAAATCCACTATTAAAAAAACCGGGGGGGGGGGGGGGTTGGTTCAAATTCCGAAAATACATTATTAATTCTTCCGAATGCGAATCACCCGAAAGTGAATAAATCCGAACGTAAATTTTCCGAATGACAAAGTTCCGAATTAATGTAGGCGCCACATATGGTGATGTGGCCTATTATATATCCCTAAATGAAGTTGATTCTTATGTATTTTGGGTAGAATACCTGAAAGTGGTGCAGTTGATTGTGATTAACAAATTTTGTTAACAATTTAAAAATTTAAATAATTCAGTCCGAAAGAATTTTGTTAGATTCTTTGGGCCATTTTGGACAGGAAATGTCTCTTGCGAGTTTCTCAAAAAATGCATATTTTCGGAGATAAAAATTCCCGAACCATATTCAACATGTTATTAATAAAAAACGGTTCCATGAAATTTAATAACAAACCAACGGCACCACTTTCAGGCATTCTACCCAAAAAAATCGGATTCAGGGCGCCTACATTAATTCGGAACTTTGTCATTCGGAACTTTGTACCTTATGGATAATTGATATTCGGAATATTAAACCTTCGGAAAATTTTCTTTCTCGTTTATTCACTTTCGGATGATTGGCATTCGAAATTATTAAAATTGGGAAAATATTACCGTCGGATAAATGTATTTTCGGAATTTTACCCCCCCCCCCCCCCCCAAAAAAAAACCTATAACCAAAAATCGGACATTAAAAAATCTGACATTCCAAACTTCGACAAATAAAACACCGTCAGTTCGAAATCCAACATTCAAACACATGACATTTATATAAACCAGATACTTTAAAAACTATAAGACAAATGAATAACCCGATATACAAACAACTGACATTCGGAAACCCAACAATTCAAATACCTAATATTTAAAAACTAGATACTTCAAAGCCCCCACCTTTGGAAAGCCCGCCATTCAAAATCCAATGTGCAAACCCCTGATATTTAAACCTGACATACAACAAAAATTCTACCCGAGAATTTAAAAACACCCACTATTCAAAAACCCTACGTGCAAAACCGAACATTGATAAATATAATATTTGATAACCTGGCAATTAAAAAACCTGACAATTAATTTTCAAATATCTGACATTAAAAAAAATTATAATTAAAAACCTTATATTAAAAAATCACACATTCCAAAACCGGACAATTAAAAAACCCAACAAACAAAAACCCTACAATTCGAAACCCAAACATTCAAACATCTAGACATGGAACAATTAGATACTTTAAAACCCGACAATTTGAAAACCCACCAATCCAAAACCGCTGCATTAAAAAACAAGATTTTTTTGACCCGACACTTATTGAGTATCGGGTTGTTAGAGTACCGAGTTTTTGATGTCTGGAAATTTATCTGTTTTCCATTATTTAGCATTGCTGATAAACAACCATGTTCGTGGTTCGTAAGGTGCTTGCATTGCCATGCTGTCAGTTTTATGAGAAATAATGTTAAAATTTCATTGCATTCATATTTTGATTTTTGTATAGGAAACGCAGTATATCACCATTTGCATCTGTCTCCTCTAAAAAATTACCAGTCACGTGTTCAGGGTCACCTCCTAAAATTGCGATTTAACCTAAACAAAAAGATCAAATATTTTTGATATTCGATGATATCCAAGGTCCAATATTGGAAACGGAACTACAAGGATGTGATTTCTAAACACTGATCTAAGATCTTCTTTTCGGTTATTTTTAGTTTAACATGCACAGCAAGGGTTTAGAAACTCTCACAAAGTCACACTTGTCAGAGCTGTATTATATTTGTTACCTTTACTTTCAGTACATTTTCGGTCTAGCTTGTCCAAGCCAGATCCAGCGAACACAGTGAACAATCGATATAATTAATTTGCTTTTGTTTTTTTTTTGGACAAACGATTATTTTCATACGGCGGTCATAAAGCGCTATTTTACGCCCGGTCAAGCGTCTCAAGGGTATCGTTGGATTGACTGAGGGCGTATGCTCTATGTGCGACCATAATTAATCGTTATAGCAGTTAGGAAAACTCAACATATTTTCACGTAACGTCTATAGTGGACGTAACTCTTTCTGAGCAATATTGAAGACATCATAACAGGCACCAATAAGACATAAGGATATTTACATTTAGTCGTACTTCGAATTTTTAAATGAATTTTTGGAGAACTTTTTATAAAATTATTCATTAATATACAGAAATCAAAATGAGTTATTTGCAAGCTCTTGTCATTTCGAAATACGTAGTCAAGTTTACTAGGACATTTAACAAATTCTTCACGAACATTTTACAGATTATTAGAAAAATTAATCTTAATCGTAATCCCTCAATTCAAACAATTGAACTTATTTAATTTTTGTTTGAACTTGTTAATCCAGAAAGATTTTAAGGCGGTTGACACGTATTTATAGCTATTTGGAAATAAACCTCACAAACCATTTAGCCACATTCAACACGAGTTATTTGCAAGCGCCCGTAAATCCCTGAAATACTCAAGTCCACTAGGATTTTTTTAACAGTTCTTTATGAATGCTGTGGGGTTTATTGGACAAATTAACGTGAACTTCAAACCTGCAATATCAAAAAACCTAATGCAACATGCTCCTTCCAGAAAGCTTTTCTTAATGATTTCTCTCTGAAACTTATTTCGAATTCTTCTTAATGATTAATTTCAAATTATCAAATGTTATGAACGGTTCATAATGAAAAACTAGACCAAAACTTAGCCATACTATTGAATTTTTGCTAAGGGGTCATCCATAAACTACGTAGATCTTTTTTTGGCATTTTTGACCCCCCCCCCCCCCCGTAGACAGTTTTATAATTTTGATACATAGATTTTATATAGACCGTAGTTCTTGGCCGACCCCCCCCCCCCCCGAAATGGTAACGTAGTTTATGGATGGCCCGTAATGTGTTCAAATATTATACTTTTTATGTGCTTCAAGTATTGATTAAATTGAAAACGTCCATGAAATAGTCGGGTTTTAATATTTCGTAATTGTGTAAATAACATTTAATTGGTCATTAATTAAAGACTAGTAACATTTTATCACTCTCAAAGTTTGTACTAATAATAATTCGTGTACAAAAATCTGCGACACAATTGTACCTAAATGCTAAAGTTTTCGATGTTTATTTCTGTTCCGTTTTAAGGCATTTTCTGTATACTCACATATAAATGTGAACGACATGCAAGGCTGTGCTATCATGCAAGGCTAAACCGTACTAAGTAATTTGGAAGCTATTTATAACCGACCGGATTTTTCACCCTTCTCATTTTTGCTTCTTGATTCTTTTGGACTTGAAAAGCATCGATATGTAACGATGTCTTTTTACCTTTTTCTTCCATTTCCTGGAACAGCTTGCACTTTTTGAATGAATGCACTGCTTGAATCTTTTTCTAGGGAAATAAATGTAAAGAAATACGTTCGAGTTAACTAAAATAATCTTTTCTTAAAGTTAGGATTGAAAGATAAGACCTAAGATGGTTTAAAACCACATTCCATTATGAATTTTGATATGATCGGATCAATAACTGATTTTTGGCATCCTACATATGTTTACTGGTAAGTTCCTAAGTTTAAACGAACCTGAAAACTGGTTTTAAATGTTTCCATAATCCTTAAAGAATTTAAAGATGAGAAATACCGATTTTCATTCTAATCGAGAAAATCTATGTCAGTAAAATAATTTTAGTAACATTTTCAATAATGCATGCCTTTAAATTGACCTTAATAAAACAATCATTAAGATTAAAAATCGTTTAAATCAGCGATGTTGAGTTCTGATAATGGTTATTGTATGCTTCGTAAATGTCATATTGGATGTTTCCCATTGTTTGCGAGACGTGAAGTGTTATATACGGGTCACTAAATAAGCGAACAACCGGATAGAACTTGAGTCGAATAAGTAGTTCGTTAGAGAGGAAAAGTTACTAAACTTAATAAAGATGACTAAAATTAATTAGATTAAATACTGTTATATAATTAAAAATGTTACTCAATGTAATTTTTTTGTCATAACATACGTTTTAAGGTGGAAAATTGTCTAAATGACGTCCAGAATCCTAAAAATTAATTTCTGATTTTAATACATGTCCTACTTGGATTGTCTGGCGAGTAATCTTGGCTCTATCATAATCTGATACATCACAGAAATAATTTATGAATCCTGAGATTTCAGCAGAGCTAAACATTTTTCTACGATGCGGAATTTTCCTTTATGAATTGCATTGGATACGTGTCTAGAGAATTTCCTTAGAATGTCGCCTCCATTATTCTCTTAAAATCTCTTTGAAAATTCTATCTACAAACTCTGTGTGCAGTTTCCATCGAATGGTTTCTTCTTTTTACCGAATCGATCGACTTGGGTATTGGAGTATCCCAGAAGAGTACTTGTCATTGGGTCGACAGGTCGAGACGTAAGACGTGTTGAAATACCATTTGGAAACATTTTAACGAAAATCCCATTTCTTGGCATCAATGCACATTTATTACAGCTTGAAACTCACTTTCGTAAGTAAACTCGGCTTTGGTTCACCCCTTTGTCGTATTGTAAATCAGTAAAATGAATGTTAACAAAAAAATTTTGTTAGTTAATCGACAAAATTTGTTGTAATGACATGGACAGATTTCTACTATACATTTTGTTTGAAAATTTGAATACAAATCAACATCCTACGTTGATTTGAATGGTTAGAAACTTAAATAAGTATTACGAAGGCGACAAATTATTATACAAATATGTACAATCAATAATGATATCTCTACTTGTATTAGTGATTTGTAATTGTTATTTGAAACGTAATATATATATTAATAAGGGGTTTTAATAACCTCTCAATTTTAACCAATTTTACGTTCAGCGATGAAACGGTAATTAAAATAACAATCCTGCAGATACTTCAAAATTACGCAATGCAATGAAATTAGTGCTTAAGCAAATAACGGAATTCGAAGAATTAAGATTAAGAGCGAAATTATGCACAGTTTTATGACACACTTTCATTAGCATTCATGTACACATATAATTAAATCTTGTAAATGCATGATCGCTGCAATAAATTTAACTGTTTATACATGAATATCCAGTAGTGCTCTCGTGATATGTGCACCTGATGTTCGAATGGCTTTCATAGAGAAAAAAACATTTCATGCTTTGTAGAGGATAGAACTTATGAAACAATTGCAATTTTTTAACGCAATGTTTAAATACGTCTAATGTTTCTGCCTTTGTTTAATAACAATTATGACGTAATAAAAAAGTTGTCAAATTGACTAGAATTCACCTAAACGTGTTTGAAATGTGTTTCGATAGTATATAATTACTGAATAAGAAAAATCTACTTGAAATTTCCTGTAATTTTATTGGAAATAATTAACACATATCCGGTATTGAAATTTTCCCACACCACGCATGGGAAATCTAGTATTTTATGGTAATTTTTTGTATGAATGTGGTAATTTTCCAGTGTGATAATGTAAGAAAAATTGGATAAATTATTCCTATTCGTACACTGATAAAAAATATGTTTACTATAAAGAAGGCTTCTTTAAATATGGCGAACAAAACCATTTCTTAACCTTAAACAACATTTGTTTATAGTTAAAATTCATGTTAGTAACAAATATATTTTAACTATTAATAAAATTGGTGTTTATATATTTTTGGCAGCAATGGTTTCCCTGCTTAATGCAAACAATATTTTCATATTCAAATATTGGTAATTGTAGCAGTATTATTTTAAATTATTGTAGACATAAAATTCTAGAATTGCATTTATACAACTGTTTTGTTTACTATGAAGTCTGCGAATTTTAATATTTATGATTCTATGTAATACTTTTATAAACTGCATAAATTACTTTTTTCTCGTTATGTCCAGAATCCAATATTTTGCAGATTTAGAAACGTTCCTTTTGTAGAAGATATTAAAAACTACTTTTAGAAACTCATGTATATCAGGAAGAAAGCTAAATTAAAGAATAAGGGACAAAGACTACATTACTTTTATGATTAATTACTTTCTGCCTTACGAAAATTGCTTCATCCCCAGAACACTGGATCCCTCTTATTACGCATTAGATTTCGTGAGTCACTGACCACATAATGTCTGTTTTTGTTTGGTATTACAACTGCACATGTTTCTATTTAAATTTATCAAAACCTTTTTCCTTAATTAACATTTTAGTTTACGGATTATTTAGTGTTATTTCTGATATGTCTGAAATAGTTATGAATATTTTCTATGAATGTTGTTTAATTACTCATTGTGTGAGTGGCTTATTTCTATAAAACAGACGTGACTTGGAACTTCCGGTAGGCTATTCGTCACATTGATCGACGAATGACTTCACCGGGAACAGTGAGCTGATTACGGATTTTTTTTTATTGTTTTATCGCTGAAATTGATTGTATTTATTTGCATCAAAGCAATAATGAGTTGATATTGAAGACGAATTTCCATTAAATACTTATTATAACATAATGAAGTTCCGAAGCAATTTAATGTACAATCGTTTGATATCTAATGAATAATTTGAAAAAAAAGTACTACCTGTTAAGAGGCCTAATACCATTTAGAAGATTGTTTTCAGTTATACATATTATTTGTTATATTTGCGAACTAAATTTTCACATTCCAATGCATTTTTCATGTAAATTATTTTAAATCATAATAAACTAGAACTCTGGAAATGTGATTTAATAAGTTTAATTTTTCATGCCCAGCCTAAGTAGTTGTAATCAGGCTATATAATGTGAAGTTTGTTCTTTATAAACGTGGTGCAAAGTTATTTAAATTCGAGTAGAATTTGAATAATTCTAATATAAGATGAAATTAAACAAACATTTTTTCCTTCAAAGGGTCAAATTTTTATAGATTGCACAGCTCAAATCATTTTCCAGTATATTTAACGGAACAAATTTAATGTGGCAGTCGGAGAATGCGAAAAATAATGAGTTTTATTACGTTATCGCCAGTAAAAGAAATGTTTTTTTAATACCTTTTTTCATTTTTTGTTTGGTTGAATTCTTTCATTTTTAGACGAAAATTCATGAATTCCTGAATTAATAATTCACCATGGAGATATGTTTTTATTCTCGATCTATCCGGTTAAAACAGTTGTACAAAGAGACTGAAATATTGCTGTTCCTCCACCGGCATTATTGTAATCGTCAAATGTACTGGAAAATAGTGGATGGTCAATCAATTTTACGCTTTGTAATAAATAATTTGGTTTGATGTCATTTTATAATAGAATTATTCAGATAAAGCACGTATTTCTCTAAATTTTTACAATTTTTCGCCAGTTTTAAAAGGATAAACTATACGAAGCTAAAAATAGAATATTTTCCAGTAATAACTATTTTATCTACCTTTAAACATCGTTTGCATCGACATTCGTTATACCCATGAACAAAAATTCCAATAAAATCCGCAATATTGCTTTCCTAAAGAACGAAAGAGTATTTTTCAAAATAGTAAGATCAGGGGCCTCCATTCTGATCTTTTCCATTTTTCAATTTGGTACTAAGTATCAAAAATGAGCTAACCATTCTAAGTTTTTGTACAATGCATTTGTACCTATTTTTCAGGTTTTTGTTGGTGCAATTAACATTTAAATGACGGTTATATATTATTTAAATATTACGTGGTTGTTATACCCTTGTTAGTTTTGTACTGTTACTATTCATTTACAATATTAAACAGTAATTTAAAAAATCCATGTTAGGCTCATTATTGTATTTTTCTTCAACCCATGAGCAAAGAAACCATCGAGAAGGTAATACTATAAATTTTCAATATTAATTTTTAATATTTAACTTTTTAATGCTACGTGGTTGAATCGTAGCAGTAGTAGCAGTTTAGAATTTTGGAATATTAATAAGTACATCGATAGCAGATAAACAAACTTTATCTTCCGATACATTATCTGTTTTTAGTAGACTGCTGGTCGAAAAATGGCCAAACCACAAAACCGATAAGTCAAAACACCGACAATTAAAAAATCGACAGTATAAAGATTAATTAATTAAATTACGCAAAACAGTTTTTTAATTTGTTGGTTTTTTTATTGCAGGCTTTTTGACTATTAGGGTTTCGACCTTCACCTACACGTTTGAAGCTAACTTTTGTGGGTGTTTATGAACTGTATTTATCTAAGATACATTTTAGTTTTATTCAAGTTTTGACAATAGCGATCGTAGAGCTTGCCTTTCACCTTTCCTAGTATCGTCATCATTAAATAATCCAAAACTGATAGACGGGAAATATTGATCTGCAGATGCCTTTTCTCAACATTGAGACATAATAATAAATTTTGACGAGAAGTGACCAAAACCACTGAGCATTTATTATTGAAAATCGATTGAAAATGAGTACATATCTGGTCATGAAAATTGGTAACAACCATGGCAATTAAAAACAATTATTTGGAAATGTAATAAGTGGTGAATACTTATGATACAAATATAATGAATAGTAGCTATTAATAATAGGTATTACATAATAACCAAACTTAATATAAAAAATATGAATGATTCTCAATATTATTCAAAATGCTTAAAGAATTAAAAGATTTCTTGACATTTGAACGAAAGTTTAAAAAAAGTATAGTTAATTTCTAGAAAATGAAGCAACTGAAGAAAGCACATATTTGCGTAAACGTACGAAATATTCAAATTTGTTCCGAGGTAATATTTTTGACTATTTCGTCAAGAAAGGCCTATATGGTTTTAAAAGATCTTATTTTTGCTAAGTAAATCTGCTTAGAAGACATCTACAACCAAAATATGTTTGACTATCTTTTTGAAATTCAACTTTATGTTGGTGTTTTTGGCATTTTGAATTCTGACATCAAGAACTAAAAAATGATAGAAACGAGGGGAATTGCTGTTATTTTCTTTTTTTTTAAACTATAGTTATAACAATATATATATATATGTCAAGAATATTCTTAAGCATGGTTTTAAATCCATATCTTAAGAAAGTTAGATCACGGAATATCGTATGTTGGGGAAATATATTGATTACTGTTTCCAAGAAATTAATTTTGATTATTAATAATATTCGTATTAGTTTCCGTATTCGGGAAAATTCGCAATGCTAAGTTGTGGAGAATCTTTTTCTCGAAAATATTATTAGTTAAAATCCATTCATGTTTAAAAAATGTTTAAGTGGCTATAAGTAGAAAGTTTAAATTATTAATAAAAGTTGCATAACAAATTATTCTTCCAGGTACCATTATTTTGTCCACAACAATAATACTTTCTTCTTTCAATAATGGCATTCATTGTTAGTGAAAATTAAATTCTTGGAAACGTTATTAAATATTTTTTTCAAATATACTATAATCAGGGGTGTAATACTTTAATAGTTTTCAATAGTTTCATATTGTGTACACATAACCCCCAGTTTTCTATACCAACGAAAATATTTGGTTAGATGTAACTGAGGAAATACTAACACTAGCTTCAATGTAATTTTTGTATCAATTAGTTAGTTAGTAACCAATTTATTTCTTAGTCATACTATTTACTTGACTGCCCAAACCAATTTCTCGTCTGGATCTACTAAGCAATTTCAAGCACTGGAGAGTACTAAGTAATTTCCTTCTACAGAATAGTTTAATAAGTTTCTGTACAAACCTAAGGATGCGTCGAAAAAACTACTTTTTTCTACTTTTAGTCGCATGAAATTCTGAACTTCTGTCAGTTTAAAAATGTCTACTATTATTACGTAACAAACTTTACTTTCATTTTATAACTTTTTTAAGTTTTGAATAATCGTTTAATTTCAAGTTAAATTGTCCGAGTAAATCAGAAAAATTTATCACAAAAAGCTGTTACGACGTATCAATGTGACGCTGCATTAATTCATTTCCCTACTAAGTGCTGTGGAGGCGAAACACAGGAAGCCGGTTCACACCCCAAAGCTGCCAACACCCGGGATCGCCTACAGGGGATATTTTGCACAAGGGATGCTACGGAACTCAATTCTCTTTAAACCCGGCTTTGTTTGTTTTTACTTGGGCGACCACTAGCGCTCTATATTAGATTCAAACATCTCAATTCCACCCAAAGAATGTCGCATTCTTTACGAACCGGAATTTCATGAATATGATACCATTGTAAGAAATCATTGATAATATTTTTTGGGAATACATGTCGTGATTTTTTTATTCATTTTTTTATTTAAGAAATGAATAGAGTCCTTTAGAAGTTCAATTAAATTAGTTGATGGTTCGTGTTGCTAAGGGCTTTCGAAGTAATCTTGCATTCAGGTCAAGTGAATTCGTTGTTTTGAAAGGTGGAGTTTTTAATTGTTCTCTAGTTCTCTTACTGCCCAAAGATATTCAGAAAAATTTTATAATTTTTTGTTCTTACTGATTTGATTTGGTTTCTATGTTTTATCGTAAATTTTTTATTTCTTAGTTCAACAAAGCAAAGATTTTCTATTTTTTTTATCGATATTGAAATTGTATAAAGAACGCAAAATGTATGAAAATTCACAAAAATTACCAAAAACAGGTAGTACATTTTTTGAAAAATTGTCTTAGCCTTTAGAATTTATAGTTAAGTCATTTTTTGAGCAATTATTATGGGAATTTCGGTAGGAAAAAAGAAAAAATTTAATTCGTCAATCAAAGAAAATGTTAACTTTGTTCATTTTGCTTTCATTGTTTGTGTTTTAAAATCTTTTTAAAATACATCGAGTTTAAAAATAGCACTCCCTTTAAGATTCTGAAACTAAAATTTGGTTATCGTTAACTGAAGCAAGTTATGACAAATTTTTTGCCAAAAAACACGATATGGAAATCAACTGGAGCTTAGGATGAAAGTGAAAATTATCCGATCCTCGAATTGTCAACTATCAAAAGTCATGGTTACATATTTGAAATATCCGGCATATTTAATTCTCCAAAACTGAAATCAAATTAAGTATGTACTACTAAAATTATCTGCGCTTGTAACTTCAGGATTATTTTGATGTTTAATTATTCAGATATAAAAGGAAATAAAATAAAATTGAAGGAAAACTTCAATGTTAATTAATATATATATATTAGTTAGTAGAATTAATGGTAAATGTATAAACTTGTTTGCGATTTAATCTTGACTATATTCCATTTCCTTTATTACAGATCCAAGCTTATTTTTAGTACATGTCTTAAACTTGGATTACTAGTTTTTAGTATTTTTTTTTCTTATTAGATTGAATTGTATAAGATTTTATTAGATTATTTTTTTTAATTAGTTTTTGTATTTAAACGAAACTATCACATATGAAGATTTGATGGGAAGTTATATATGACGTAAAGACCTATGTAGCTATGTATATAAACAATCAATGTTGATGCAGAATGTATAAAGTACTTTATTAAATTTTTTTATAATCCTCAAAATAGTGGACAAAAATATCTTATGCTTTAATTAGCCGAATGTAGGTTCAAAAATATGATACATTTTTTCCTTTACCATGCAACTTGTGCATATACAATTTTTTGTATACTTTAAAGGTACTAAAACAATTACAAATATATTTAAAATAAACAAAATAAATGAAAATTTATATGAACATATACATCGTTAATTTTTCTTACCAGGACATTAAGTGAGCAGAATTAATATCGCAGTTTAAAGAACTTTTCTGAATAAACTTGAAAAGGAATTGTAACGTCTTTACATCAGGTTATTGTTTCCGCAGATATTTCATTTTAATATAAATTTAATGGCGTTTTATCGAGGAGTTATTAAATAAATATGAATATTAAAGTTAACGTGCACAGTTATTGAGGTTACTGTGTACTGTAGGTTATCCAGTAAATCGGAGTCGTAATTAAATTAACCGTCGAGAGGAAGTTGTTTGTATGTCATTGGACCGAGACGGACATAAAGATCCGTGGCGGATTAATTATTTTACTTGATATGGCTCAAGAAATATCGTATTAATATATTTAATGTGCTCATAAATCATGTCTATTTAAACTTTCCTAAAAGTTATAAATTTCTATACAAATACATTACCATATAAAATATACTGCGTATACGTATCTGAATACCGAAAATTGTTACGTAAATGCCTCGAGAAAGCATTATAATAAATTAACATTTTATTAACTTTTTATCTTAATCGTGATTCCGATGAAGAAATGTTAGGTTAAAATGCTTCTAAAATAGAAAGGTTCAACGAGTTGTACGTTCGACATTACTACATTGTAGAGATAGAAGCAATTTGGATAATTTTACCGAATTTTCACAAAAGCTGGGTTATCGAGGCAATTTCGTAGAAAATTACTGTAAGTGCGACAAATTTATAGTGCTTTCGGTACACTTCTTAGATATTTTCTCGATGTCTCAACTTTCATTAAAGTTCGGTCGAATTTACGTAATTCCATCTGTCGTGTAACCGTGGATCGTATTTTACTTTCGTATAT
This sequence comes from Trichopria drosophilae, assembly GCA_030407085.1. NCBI lineage: Eukaryota > Metazoa > Arthropoda > Insecta > Hymenoptera > Diapriidae > Trichopria > Trichopria drosophilae. Next base: position 185,944,733 of record CM059583.1, on the reverse strand, counting down.
CGAAAAGAGATAACTATTTTGAGTTTTCATCGAAAATGTGAGGAATTTTTTTGCTATTTTGAAAAATTTACATTTCTTTACTTAGTTTTACTATTACATTGAAAATTCTTTGAAATTTGCCAATTACGTTAGAAAATGTTATCAACTTGAATTAATCGACATTTTTTATTAATTTTTATTACGTTTGAACAAATTCAAGTTCTATTTTTTTATTCTTTACAGATATTAAGATATGTTAAATAATTCTTGATAGCTTAATACATAGAATAAGATACTTAGTACGGCTAATTCAAAGTTTGGAAATGTCTTTTGCCAAACTAAATCTATTTTTCAACAAATTTTGTAAAAGAGATAATATTTTTAATTGAGATACGTAACTTTAACTTAATGTTTAATTTAATTATATATTGTTCTATATTGTTATCTTTCTGTAGCGACATTAATAGAATCATAATTCGACATCGCCATATTTAGTCGCATATCTGAAGATTCATAAAAAATATGTAATTCTTAAAGAAATTAATTCTAAATTCATAGATTTAACAGAATGATCTGTAAACTCGAGAAAATAATTCTGTTGGTTAACACATCATACATCTCAGCATTTTCCTTTCCGTTAAATCTGGAGATTTTTGTGTCTAGCAATCAATTTCGTTAATCGTTGCAAATATCACAAGATTTTCCTCCATTTGGTATTTAATAACAGCTTGAAAGATAACCATGAAAGTGGTGAATGCTTTTCTAGAATTTTTTTCCAGGTGAATAATGTTTGAGACTTTGAAATTATTCTTTCAGTCTTACAATATCATCTAGTTTGGTTAATTTTGTAACAAATTGAAGAAAATACAATTTGATAATTTTATTTAAAAAAATGTATTAAATTCTAGAAAACATTCGAATAACCACGATAGGCTCACTAAATATGAATTAGTGCAATTTTTGTTAATCCAAGCATTAATTCCATAATTCACTGATAATAGTCGTTAAGCTTTAGTTATTTGAATTTATCTTTTGTTGTATTTGTTTTTTAACTAAACTACTTACAGGTCACCCATAGATTACATTACCAATTGTTAGATAATGACATGGTATCCATAGGTTTCAAGAATGCTCCCGCTTCTAAAAGTAACGTGATATTAAAAATAAATCATTAATCATTTTTTACGAAGTCGATTTTTGACGTGATAGTAAAAATTCGAATATCATAAACAACTCAAAACTGCTGGGGAATTAAGAATATTTAAGAAATAAGTTTTCGAGTAATGATTAGTTCAAACTAGTTTTCAAAATATATACCCCAGTGTTGTTGATTTTATAGAGTACTCGGTAAACTAAGAGCATTTATAGGACAACACTCACTGAGGGTGACCGGGTGCAAAAAACAAAACCAACTTAGCGTACGAAATATGAATTGCAATTTATGATACTTTCATTTACTTTAGTTAACAGTGAAAGTTTCAACTTTTGGCTCATAGAATGGGAAAAATATGATATAATAAATGATAAAACCTTTATTTATACGCCGTGTGACGCCACCTATGACATCCCGTTTACTAGGAGATAAATGTTGAAAAATTGAACCGGAAGATTCTTTTCCAAAATTGGATCTGAGGCTTAAAATTTGACTGGCGAGCCATCGAAGTTTCGAAAGAAATCACCATTTTTGCAATAACTCGGTTATTTTTGGTGTTATGTTAACTATTAAAGTCCATATTGAAGATAGTTTTAAGCACTACAATCCATCTCGGAAGCTCTGACCTGCCATGAATATTTCTCTTGTTATAGCCAAAAAAACGGTGAAAAATGACGATTTTTACGGTTTTTCGCGTCTAACTATTTTCGCTAAACAGCTAACAAAATATCACGCAGGAAGAACGAAAAACGAGTTTTGCGAATACCAAGAATTTTTTGTAAATTCTGCGACTTTAAAATACTCCCTGTGGGATTAAATTTTATCGAATCGCTTCCGATTATGGATTAAATTATTCGTTTTTTAATTTCCTACAACTTTTTTATTGTGAAATTTCGTTAGCTATTTAGCGAAAAAAGTTGGACGGGAAAAATCGCAAACATTGGCAACAACAAGAGAAATATTCAATGTAAGTCAAAGTGCCTCAGAGGTCAATTATAGGGCTAAAAAATAACTTTAATACTGTCTTTGACTGGTTAACATAACTTCAAAAAAACCAAGTTATTGCAAAAAAGGGATTTATTTTTGAAACTTCGATGGCTTGATAATCAAATTCTGAGCCTCAGATCTAATTTTTTAAGAGGAACTTCTGGTTCAGTTTATCGGCATTCACTTCCAGGTAAACGAGGTGTCATAAGTTGCGTTACACGATGTATACATACTCCATATTTATTTTTAGTAAATTACCAAATGGTGGGTTTTAAAATGAAAATTTCTTGTCAATATGTGCTTTTGTTTACTTGACAATTCTTGTTTGAATAGTACAGGTCGGCAAAATTAGTTCGGCACTATGACTCAGATACTTTTTTTTAGTACTTTTCCTTAGGTTTTTGGTGAACTGAATCGATTGATCTTGCGTCCTGATATATCCTGGCCTAAAAATACAGAAATAGAGATTTTAGCGTATATTTGAGGTGCACCTTTAGAAAAAGAAATGACCAAAATCAAAAGTGAAAAAGTGCGAAAATTTTTTTTTTTCAGGAAAATTTACATATTTACGACAAGAAAGAAGTTTTAAGCTGTAAAATACAACAAGACTAGGTATCTCTTATAGATTTTGTGCCGTTGAGTCCCAATTCGGGCACAGAATTGGTCCTATACGTCTAATTTATTTTTATATTTGATGTTTAAAGTGTGAAAAATTGTTCAGGAAAATTTACACAGTTACTGCAAGAAAAAAATGTTAAGCTGTAAAATGGAACAAGACTAGGTTTTTCTTATAGATTTTTGGTGGCTAAAACCGAATTCGGCGCAGTATAAAACTCAGATTTAAAAATCTTCAGACGTGTAGGACCAATTCTGTCCCCAAATTCAGATTCAGAGGCCAAAAATCTATAAGAAGGACCTAGTCTTGCTACATTTTACAGCTTAACATTTTTTTGAAATTTTCCTAAAAAAAATAACAATTTTTCGCTCTTTAAACCTCAAATATAAAAAAAAGACGTATAGGACCAATTCTTTGCCCGAATTCTTATTCAGCGGCCCGAAATCTAAAAGAATAACCTAGTCTTGTTTCATTTTAAATCTTAACATTTATTTCTTGCAGTAAATGTTTAAATTTTCCTGAAAAAAGCATTTTTTCGCACTTTTAACCTCAAATATAAAAAAAATTCAAACGTATTGGACCTATTCTGTGCCCGAATTGTGATTCAGCGGCCCAAAATTTATAAGACCAAACTAGTCTTGTTTCATTTTACAGCTTAACATTGTTTTCTTGCAATAAATGTGTAAATTTCCTTGAAAAAAGCAATTTTTCGAAGTTTAAACCTCAGATATAAAAAAACTGAGACGTCAAACAACCTAGTCTTGAAGCAATTCTGTGCCCGAATTCATATTCAGCTGCCCAAAATCTGTAAGAGAAACCTAGTTGCGTTTCTTGCACATGACATAAGTTTTTTTTTGTAGTCTGGTGTTATTCTATATTTTGAGAGAGCTTGATCTATATTCTCACATTCTGTAATCATCTTTCCAACATATGGTCGGAGTAGATCATTTGTATTTATCATATTAGAGTCACCTCACCATCATGCTGACCATTATCGTTGCTAAATACGACATCTTGCATCATTGAAAAAATAAATTAAATGTCAGCTGATGTCCGATGGATGGAATCGAATCATCTCTTACAATGACACAGTTTTCCGACGCGATTCCATACGGTCTCGGATGCGTACTTCACACGAATCAGTTCGCAATTTCACACATCAGCTTCAATGATGGTGTAATTATAAAATTATCGTGCCGCCGTGCCGTTACGACGGGCCTGAAGTAAGCCGGGCATTAGCATTCGCGCCTTTTCATAACGAGAGTTTACCGCAATTCTCAGTTAATAACATTCGCGAACGGCGAAAATAACGGTTGGTGCAGAATGCTAGTCAGTATAATCGTAACAAAAGGCGATAGTTTCGTTACTAGCAGTCGACGACCGATTGGCGCCATGAACTTAGAGGGGATAAATAGACTGCTAGTCAGTGATAACGCATATCACACTGGCATAACTCACGTGTCCGGAGCATACGTCACTACAGCATTCGAGACTGACAGGATGTTTGCTGTAATTACCGCCATCTGTTTTTGATCCCGTTTTTTATGTATCGAAACGTCGAAGAGTTGAGATTTTGTAGCGCGAGTCACGTATCAAATCAATTTCTCTAACCTAATTACTTATTAGAGAGGCATTAAAATAGTTCTGTTCATCTTAATTCATGAAAGCACAGAAATTATAGGTTATCGAAGACACATTATTACTAGCTTTTTTTTTAAAGAAAGTTAAAATATCATATTTCATGCTGCTAGTGATAACCAGGCGTGCGTTATGCTTGTCTAGTATTATATGCTTGCTGGAGATGATACGCGCTGTCGAGCAGAGCAGATATGAAAATTATATATGTATGAGCAAGACGACAGTAAACAAATATCATTCCTTTATGTAAATTCAAATGATTTGATAAGATGCAAGATAACTTTTGGGACTGTGTTCCACATCGAATTGTAGATATTCATGCAGAGAGAAATGTAGGTTATGATTTACAATATGTGTTGTTTGTTTTATCATAAATTTGCGTTAAGTACAACGATTCCATATTAAATAAAAAGATTGCAAAAGTATACAAAATCAAATAATTATAAATAAAAAAACTAACAGGAATTTGGTGTAAATCAGTCCAATAAGTCACATATGGCTTTAGTATCATGGCTTCATTATCTGGTCACCTAATCAAGGCTTTAATCCATCCTTATAAAATTACTCGTGCTGTTAAATATATTTTCAGGCCATGCAAACCCTTTTTAAATAAACGACGACTCCTCTTATCAGATAAGTCTAAATAGATGAAAGATCATAATTTGACGAATGAATGTATACAAAAAGATTTGTTAACGATCTCAAAAAGTATTTGCTAACTTCTCTGCTGTTATTTAATGGGTCACCCTAATTAGATTCACTGTAATTCTTATTGCATGTAAATAATAAAAATAATAGTTCATTGTATTTTTTATTGCATGAACTGATAGAAAAAATAACTCGAAGAATATATTAGAAAGTCACATGCCAAAGAATTTTTGAAGATGCAGAAATTACGATATTTTGGACTCAAAACTTTGCATCTCGCTTTCTCTTTGGTTTTTCGCAGATAGAAAACTAAATGAACTCAATAAAACCTTAAAAAAGTAGTTTAAAATTACTTTTAAAGCATGTCAAAGTCATTTTTTACTCCAAAATAACATATTTTTTAAGTTCATATCAGAAAAAATTTTTAGATTTCTCTTGAAGTTTCTTAGAAAAACATTAAAAATCTAAATCACATATCGAACAAAGTACGTATACAATCATTAAGCATAGACAGTCTTTCACCGTTAAGAAAAATCACCAAAATCTTCTAATTTTTTGGCCTTCTAATTAGGGTGATTCTCTTAATTTTACGTAACCTTTGTAATATTCATGTTTGAATATAATTTTAACTCTTCTACTCTGTGATTAATTATAATTTTAAGTAAAAAACTACTAATTAATTAGTCATGTTCTACTAATTTCAAGTTTGTTATTGTATTTTTTAATACCATATTATGAAAATTAATTAGTTAAATTCAACTAATTAATCTGCAGTTTTTTCTTTATTAGTAAATGCACTACTTATTCAATTAGTTTTTAAAACGTACATAATAAAGTTCGTATACAATAATTAAGCACAGTCTTTCTCTCTTAAGAATATTCACCAAAATCATATAATTTGTTAACTTTCCAATTATTGTGACTCTTTCATAATCTTATTGTACATAAATTTTGTCTTCAAGTTTGAATTCGATTATGAATCTTCTACTGCGTGAGTTCTAATTAGCCAAATCTGAACTAATTTAATGAGTAGCACCATATTTGAATAATAAATTAGAAATTTTCTGATAATTGATAATTAGTTAAATTATTGCATATTCGTTTTACTAATTGCAAATTGTAGAATCGTTTTGCAAATTAATTAGTCATTCGGGTTTAATACTTTAATTAGTAAGTCAGTTTCACTATTTCAATCAGTCAAAGATGCGAAGAAGGTATTGTTAATATTGTCAACAAAGTATGTCTAATATATAATAATGATTTCTATTTTGCTAATTCGAATTTAATTACCTTCGGATTAATATTGAACGACCTACACTATATTACTTTTCCTGACCTAAAAATCTGCTTGGTATTGTTTGACTAGTAAGCAAAAAAAAAACTATAATCTTCTGGATTATGATATATTTTTATTGTATTACTTGTCTTTAGAATGGAGCAAACCTGGCAGAATCTGTCCTTTACCGTAAGGCTAAGAAACAGTGCTCATATGCTCATATGTGAATATAATTGATCGTTGTTTAGAATTCTTTTTTAATTTAAAACGATATCTAATAACAACTTTAAATAACTGGTTTCTCGTAACAATCTTCTCTCTAAATCTAAATTAGTTAAAAACTACTATTAAGAAAATGAAAAGTGTTACCAAACCAATTAGTAACAATTTTTGCTAATAAAATGGTAAAACCTACTAATGAATTAGTACTTTCGTTCTATTTGGCAGTAAAAAACTTACTAATTGATAGTAACCCACTTTTCGCCATAGATAAATCGTTTTTTATTAATTCAAGTTTAGAATGTTCAGACTTTATTGCTGTTAAGTTGGTTTAGAATAAATAGTTATAGATATAAAACTTATTTATTATACTTAATAACTAACTTCTCTTTCGTAGCATTGTCTTTCTAATTTAATAGCAAAGCAATATAAAATTACCGATTGAAACAGTAGATGGAATGTTATTCTAAAAAATAGTAATCTCTAAATTAGGATTTTCAACTAATTATTAGCAACCAACTTACTCAATTATTAATCAAATTCTTCTAATTCATTGTAAGACCATATGCTTCCGCAATTATTATATATATACATATTTTCTATTTATAGCACAATTTATTGGAGATCTTACGAAACAGTTTAATAAATATTTATAATTATTATCATTTTATTTAATGCATAAAAAATTCTTAACTTACTAACTAACTGTATTATATTTACGAATATTGCATTTAATCTATGAAAAACATTATTTTTCTATTTTGCAGACATTTTTAATTTCATGGTTGGACATTATTAAAAATCCAAAATTATAAAAGATCAAATTTTGTTATTTATACAAAAATTAATTTTTATTTTAATGATGTGAAAGGTCAAGTTACATAGTCACGCACTGCAATTAGCAAGGCTCGACAGCATGACGTCAATTATGTAATAGAATTAAATATCCGAGAATCATTCCCTACTATTCGATATTTTGCATAGCTCTATAATACATAATACTGATTATGACAGAAGTAGTCCGTCAGCTGTTTGGCGGGTCGAGGGCCAATCGGTCACAATTAATGCCCTCTGGAGTTCATGTTCCACTGCTGCAACGTCAGTTATGTATCACCCTTACATTTGTAATGGCCAATGAAATTTAAATTTGGTTTAAAATAATTGCCAGCACTCCAAATGATAGAAGGCTCTTGGATTGTTTTAACTTACTAATTATCTCATTGAAAATATTTATACTTTCAGGATTACTTGTTGTATTGTTATTTTGAACACTTCTTAACGGCGTTTATCACAGATGTTTTTAATATCCTTATTGTTTTGAAAACTACTAATGTAAGAGTGAAAAGTTACTGATTAATCGAATTAATTATGATTTTAAGTAACAACGAGTAAAAACTGCTAAATAATTAGTCAAGTTCTACTAATTGCAAGTTTGTCATTGTATTTTTTAATTCCTTATTACTAAAATTAATTAGTTAAATTCAACTAATTGATATGTAGTATTTTCTTTATTAGTAAATACACGACTTATTCAATTAGTGACTGGGGTTTAATTTCGACTAATTTAGAGTGCGGGACATTGAAATAATGTTTTTATTTTTTTCTTGTCATCGATACAAAATCGAATTATTGATTTTGTTCATTAATAGTGGCACTGCGAGATATTTTATTTGATATTTTTCAAATTCAGATTAGCACTTTGAGATCAGAGCCACATCCATCTTAAAGTATACTATTATTTTAGTAAATTTGCCTACACAATTTATCACAGTGTATTTCCCTTTTTATAGGAGAAAAATCTATCGATGCAGAATGGTCTATATGAGAACAATGTCATCATTAGTACTATTGTACAGTATAATAACACTGGTCAATAGTGAAAAATCATCACAGATAAGAATATACTTTTCTGACCTATTTTTGTGAAAAATGAAAAATATATTCAGAAATGTTTTGTACTGTAATCCAACGTGATGATTAAACGTACGACCTATTATTTTTTGCAAAATTACTCTTGGAATACGTGTATATTTTTTGTGAAATAGAAAAGAAGATTCTCATGGCTCTCAGAGAATAACTTATACAAAACCACTAAAAAGATAACAATCTATAGTAAAAAGAACGCGTATAACTTAAGAAGACACATTCTAAGCCTCTACAATTTTATAATACAATTGAATATTAATTTATAAAGGTGTGATTCAATTTAAGTTTATTATTTTTTATATAATGGAATATTAATTTTTATTAAACGACTCTAAATTAAAAACCCGATCACTTAAAAATTGTATCGGTTTTGGCGTGTCCAGTTTTTGGTAGGCTTAATAAATGTTTACGCTATGTTCTTAATGTAATGTTTTTCAGATCTCTAGTAACTATTTTATTTCAAATTTGATACATTTCATTACATGCATATTTCTTCGTGTATTTAATTTGTCCAACATCAGGCACATTTAAACTGAAAACCCGGATATGAAAAAATCGGACACTTAAAAAATTCAGTACTTCAAAAAACTCAGCAATATATATAAAAAAAATACTACAAAAACTGATTGGTCATGAAAGTTGCTTACAAATTTTTCTCCTATTTTTCTGGTATGCAACTCAAATTACCATTATGCTGGTGAATTGATGTAGAGGGGCATAAAATTGTCTTGAAAACAAAGACATTCAACAAACAAAGTCTGGATACGAGATTTTTTTACGGAGATATGCACAGTTGAATGTGATACATAGATGGCCCCTGCGTTCTGTGAACACGATATGCACGGGCCTTCTTCTTTTACCAACCTTTTTAAAACGAAATATCACCGTGCAGAACTTCAGATCTTATTTGAATTCATTCACCTCTACTTTTCTACTGAATAAATAAATACATTTGTTTGTAACATTCGGAACCTATTAAAAAAACTCAAAATTGTTAAGTTCTTTTATTCCCGACGAAAGTTGACCTCCAATCGGAACATATTTTAGAGACAAGTTGTAGATATTTAAAAGATGCACAACTTTTGTATACATCACATTTCACATAACCTCCAATTTTCGAGATAAATAAATAAAAACGTGACAACACTTGCGATAATTTTTGTTGAAAAAATATTTTTTTGCGCGCGAGAAAAAATTAAAACCAAAAAAATATTTTTACTTATTTATCTCGAAATTTTGGAAGTTATGTGAAAAATGATGTATACAAAATTTGTAGATCTTTTTAATATCTACAACTTGTCCATAAAATATGTTTCGATTGGAAGACAACTTTCGTCGGAAATTAAAGAACTTAAAAATTCGACGAAAAGTGTAATATTTATTAGGAGTGGCGATATCATTTTATCTTGCACGTACGATAATGTGTACAAGCGAGAATTTATTGACTAATGGTAACTCTGTAGTGAATCAAAATTTAGAATATTAACTCGAGTAGAAATTTACAATGGCACTGATAAGGGTGTACAGCTTGCGGCTCGGGATCTAACTCGTGTTTTAATAAGTTTGTATTGGGATTAATGTTCTGGATTTAATTCAATTACGTTACTATGTTCATTAACGCAGCAATAGTAGATTAGTATTAAATACGAGAAAGTACAAATTTCGTAATGATATTAATAGATCGAATTTTATTCCCTCGTTTTCGGGGAAAAAATAAACAATTAAAAAATCTCGTTATAACAAAATTAGGTTTATTTGATTATTTAAGCTAATCAAGAACTTAACTCAAATATATAATAGGTTTACTGAAGAAAGCTAATAATAATACGTAAATTTTATTTAATAAACTTTTGTAGTAAAATTTGTAGAAGTTTTCAGTATTAATCCTCCTGCGCACGAGTTTTTCCCGAAAAAGCGCTTTGCAAACTCATACTTTTATCACGCAGTCGGATTTCCTTATAAATTGGTATATTGGGGTTTTTTGGGTCGCTGATTATGAATTCGGAGTCAGAATTCCAAAATCCAAAATGGCGGATCGTGTAAATCAGCCAAGAATTTGAAGTTCACTCCGCCATATTGTATCTGGCATTTTCAATTCTAAATGAAAGAATGAAAAGTTATTAGAAACTATTGAAAAATTATTGAAATTTTTAACGAAATTTTTAAATATCTACGAAAAATTTTGCAAAAATTTTATTACATTCCTGGAAAAATTTTTTGTTCATCAACATTTGTTCTAAAAGTTGTTAGTTTTTTAGAAAAAATCATCCTAAGTTATAGAATGTATCAAAATTTTTTTCAAATATTTTGTAAATATTTAAATATTCTTTTTAAATTTTATATTAAAATATTTCTCAATATGTCAGTAAAAAATCTTAAAAACTCCAATATATTCCTTGATGAGTTTCAAAAACTTTTCATTCTTATAGTTTTTGTATAAAAGCGCCAACTTTTCAGTTAGTTTTTTCAAGTTTGGCACAGTATTGGAATTACTGATGGCTGAAACTCGATTTTGACGGATTCTTAAAGAGCGACCTCGAAAATACTAGGATATGTTCCTATCACGTTTTTAAGTATAATTTTAATACGAAATACTTCATTGAAATTTATAGGAAAAAATTTTCTTTCTGGCGATAATGGGTTAAAGTAACGCAAAAGAATCATAAATCGCAATTAAATGGATGATCTATTCATCGTTTTCATAATCTGTAAACATTAACTATTACAATTTAATGTTTACGAATTATTTGTAATTAATAGAAAAATTAAATTTATTATATCAAAGTATGTCGGTTTTTTTAAACCCACATCGCAAATTAATGTTATTGTAACTGCGTATGCAAAAATCTATATTGTATCAAACAAAACATTGCAAAATATCTATTTTGTAGAAAAAATGCAATTCTAAGGAACATAAAACCATACATCCAGGTCTCCGATACAAATAAAAAAATTTAGCAGAATTTTACAAGTTAAAATATGGATAGTAAATTTTTTCAAAATTTAATTGCATTTATAGAAGCGGTCAATTACTACGTCAAAAATTACTGTTATTTTTCATATTTTTTAATCAATTTCATTGTACTGTAATACTGGACCAGGAGGACTAAAATCTAGCATTTGCAAAAACGCTGATTTTTTAATGCGTTATAATTTATTGTCTGTAAGAAGTTGTTCGTGTTCCATCAGTTAAATAGAAAATACTGCAAACAGACCATTAACTTATTTCAGTTAATAAAATTACATTTGCTCAAAGGATCGTCCTATGGGGTACAAGTAGTTCATAAACGTAATCGATCAGGCTCCCAATACACAAGCACGCAATTGTATATTACATAACAAGATTTATATTAAAGGACAAAAATTGCAAGATAAAAACAAGAAAAATATCATTAATTACTCAATTTGTGTCATTTGTGTTACGAAACAAACTTCCATATATCAAATGAAAAATCCAACTTTTCTGCATTCAAATAGAACACAGAATCTTAATTGCTTATTCAGATTTCATTAAGATACCGACCGTTCTTGCATTTCACCGCAACCTTATAAGTTATTGGCGAACTGTAAGTATATCAATAATCTGCCGGAGATTTATTATTTAACCCACGATTTATATATTGAATTAGTAAAACGAGCTGCGGTGCATTACATAAACTGTCAAGTAAAACGATTGTGGTTTCGTGAAATTGGAAATGCCAGGTGGATCAGAGGGCATATTGGCCACTGCAAATTGATCGTCGTTTGCGCATTGAACTTTCGCTTACCATTTCCCGTGAGAATATGCACGCAAAGCCTTTCGCATAGATGCTACTGTATCTCCGAAGATTTGTCTGAGGAGATGCGGTTTGATGACGAGAAACTGTAAGAAATCTTCCGTGCATTGTTAAAAAACAAAGCTAACAATCCGTCGATTAGACTAGACTTTTGATGCGGACCGTTTGGTTACGGAATTGATGAACTCTATGATATTTGTTTTTATTTTGGACATGTAAGTAGAAGGAGGTTGAAATTACAACATTTTGCCAAATCATGGATCTTTTTGTATACCTGATATTGGATTAAATACGGATATTTTAGATCATGGATACTATAGATTACATCCAACCTTAGACATTTTTCTTCCTCTTGAATTGGGGAAGTCAAAGAATGTTTTGGAACAGTACAGTCCAGTTCCAGGTTATATATTTTGTTGGCCTGTTATCATTACTTTTTTTAATACTGATGAATTTTAACAAATTTATAAAATCCATTTAGCAAACACTCAAGTTTCTTGAATCCACACCATGTTTTAAATTAATTGAAAGAAGATGCACCTCTTAAGAACATCAATAGAACATATATTATTTCCTTTGTAAACATTTCATATTTTTGCTGAAGTCGAAGGTTATTTCATTCTCTTACACAATGAAAGAATACAACAAAGAACATTCGAGATCAAACGCTGCACTTAGTTTCTTGTTAGTCTGTTATGTTACGTATTGTGATTATGTCATGTCGATTTTCTGTATTCATTACTCTCTTTTTTAAACCAAATTTGGTCTGGAGTTACTTTGTGGGTAAACAAATTGAATTTGTCGTAGTCTACCAGCGACATCCATCGTACAATGGGAATTGTTTATAATTGGTCAGGAATTATTCTGGCACTCATTCGTAAAGATCGTGCACGTCTGACCTTTCGCCTCTCATCCAGAATGAAGAACAACGTGGCATTTTCGAACATTTGACCCCAAGAGATGAAGCACGATCATACGGTGCAAATCTAAAATGGTTACAATCGTACTCTCCGACTTTCCCCTGTCTCTCGCGGGCACTGGGAGCGATTAATTTTCACCGTTCGAAAGGTTGCATAGTTTTGCGGCACCATTAGTCGGATTATTTTCAAAGGTAGGACAATTAATCGCGACCACTCGGCACTATCCACGCCTCGTTCACGCGTTTAACAGAAATTACGTCATTGTGCTGAGGCCGCAATTTTTTGCGAGCCTTTTCGAACGATCAAACCCAAGTTTTACGGTTTCGAAGTTTCGAGGTATTTTCCGGTTTGTTCAGGAATGCGCGTAAAGTCCCGAGCTCAGAGTAAAACAGCCAGAAATCATCCGGTTCAGTATGCAAATCTCGCGGTCGTTGGTTTACGCCGCGCGAAAATGCGGTTTTGCTATTGTGGCTCTCGTAAAATGCGTCTGCTGCTCGTACGGGTGGAATTTCGCAATGAGATTGTTTATTTGTCTCTTCGCGTCCATAGTGTTATTTTCCCCCATGTTTTCGCGTCAAGGTCCAAACACGTTAAAGTTGTTGCATTGATATAAATTCGTTTAAAACTGCCTTAAAGTAAATATTCACACGTGCCTTTACGCATTCCTGATCGGTATATGAGTAGGCCTAAGCAATTAGTTCTCGTTTAGAAAAGCATAGAGTAATTGTAATTCGATCTTATTTTGGATCTTACATCGTCGTATAGGAAAAGGATTATGGGAACGCGGTAGTCGCAAACTCGTAATCACGTTAGACCGGCTACTATTATGTTGCCTATTGTGGGGAACACGAACTCAACTAGCTAATTCCCACCTTATATTTTAGTCTGTCAAGTTATAAATTGACCACTGACGTGCTACTGGTATTTTCCCCAGTTCCGAGCCGATACCCTTGGGAAAACCCGTGACTTATTTGAAGATATTCGACTCTTAAAATGTATATTTTTGCTTAGAACGATATTCATGTTTCTACACTGAAAGAAATAACCCAAGGTTCCTGGTATACGGATGGGTAGATCAGCTATATGAAAGCCGATCTAACCATAATTGTGTCTGATATAGCAATACGTATGAACCTTGCGTTATTTCTTTCAGTGTATAGTACTATACTTCTAAAAAATACTTTTTCAAATGACTAGCGTCATCTAAGTAAAGTTCCTGGATGTAGACATAAAGGAACGGTTGTTAATATCCTTCAGCATGCCAAGCCATTGTCTCATTTTTACGTATGTGCCTGATAGAGATTCAGTAACTAAAATAGTATTGGCAGTCAGTAATGCATCAGTTCTGATATCGGTGCTAAGAGATTATTTGGTATCAAATTAGTACAGACTTTTTCGGTGATCATTTCCAGCAAATGTTTTTTGGTGAAATAGTCAAGAAAATTTCTCCCTGCGATCAGTTAATATAAACAATAATACTTGCGATGAGTGTTATTTCAGTAGTGACACGCTACGGTGATTAGAGTTTACTTCGCTGATTTAATACTGATGTACTACAGTGCTAAAAAGTATGATACTACAAAGAAAATCATCGAAGATCAATGCTTTCTTAGAATAACAACTGCACTGCTTAATCATTGCATAAAAAAACAGTCCTAAGGCTCAGTAAGATATTTTTATCGATCTACTCTAACAATCAATAAGCAACTATGGAAAAGAGTATTGGTGAAGAGTCAAGAAGAATGTACCTAACCAGTTCTCTTGCACTGAAAAAATCACTGACAATTTGCACTCAATTACAATCACTGACAATTTCTGAATAAAAATTCATTTACAAGTTGCGCCAGCGCGATCTGACATTTTTATGGAGCTCTAATACAGGTTATGGGTCTAATCAAACTAAGGTAAGTAATAAAAAATTGTATTATATTTTTATCCCATATACTTTTAAACTCTCATTTTGTGCCCAAAAACCATTTTTAGGTAGGTTCATGCCAATAATCACTCGCTAACTCCGATTTACAGTTTTTTTGTTAATTTGAAAAGCATACCTTTGTGACGGCCTATCTCATTTTGATTAAATGAAAACTAACCATTTTTCGTTCTTTTACGTAGAATAGGTAGGTGGGGAACTCCTATCCATATCCCAAAACATAAGCAAGCTACATTTTTTATCGGATTCCTTTTCGCCCTACATAATAAATCGTGTCAAATATACTAATAAATTGCCTCTCTCTCGTCCATCGGCGCGTGCTGAATAGGTCAGTAGTTTCGTCACTAGAAAAAGTAGTTACCTTAACTGCGAAAAGTAGTAAGGTTTTAATTACAAAAGTATGGTTTTACAGTGTAACTATTTAAAATTACTACTAGTAACAAACACTGATTTATTGGATTTAGTATTTTTTTTTGTTGCATTCACTTCTTTTGAGCTTACTACTTGTACGTAGTTGGTGGAACTGACCATTTTTTTCGCGTTGTAATATGTTTTAGTATTGACATATTTGGTAGTCAGAAAGCACTTCATATTATGAACTTCATGTTTAAAATTATTTTAAACCAGATACGTTTAAACATCATTATACTATTTTAAACGTATACAACATAAGTTAAAAAGACATTGATATTAAAATAAATTAGTAGACACAACAACGATATTCAAATAAAGGGCATTATATTTCGATCGTTTTCTAAGTTTTCTTCAGAAAAACTGAGAGATTTTTTAAAACAAAAATAAGAACAAATCTCTTGGTGTGGTTGGTTATTCACCAAGAAGAAAGGTATTTTTCTACGCACCCAGCTATCCAACCGCAATGATTTTGTGTTTGCCCTTATTTATAAATAAAGAATAACCAACCACACCAAGAGATTTCTTCTTATTTTTGTTTTTTGTTTTAAAAAATCTCTCAATTTTTCTGAAGAGGACCTAGAAAAAGATCGAAATATAAAGCCCTTTATTTAAATGTCATTGTTATATCTACTAATTTATTTTAATGTCAATGTCTTTTTAACTGATTTGTTCTTGTGTTTTGTAACCATTCAATATCAAAATTTTACAGTGTTAACAATTTATTTAGTACACAAAACAGCACTGGAGCTTAGTGAATGTATAAACATTGCCATCTCTAGACGCTAATGATTTAGTACAAAAAATAGTATTTGCAATGATCACTATTTCAATCCCGATATGTTACAAAGGTCATAGACCATTTCGAACCCAACTGCGTGTGTACTACCGCAGAGTATATTTCCAAGTATCACGACCATTTATCACGGAAAGCTGTTTCATTTTCCAGTAATTTTTTGGGACAAACCCCTTACTAAAAAAATCCGTTGTATTAAAAGATTTATCAAGGAATTAACCTTCCCACGTGGACATCAGTAACGGTGATCTTCATCACCCTACAAGTTTAATCCACATTTTTAGCATTCCTCTCATCCATTCCAAATTAAGCGTTTCACGGACAATCGCTTCGACGCTAGGGCCATTGTTCAGCCGTGTGCGGATTTCGCAGTTCGTCCGACAGTTATTCGGTAATCACAATAACGCATTTAATTTCATTTAGTCAACGATAAATTGATTCGAACAAAACTCGAGGGGTGTTCGCGGCTCTTGTAGCCCGCTGTGTGTACAAACGTTGAACGAGTGAAATTCGACGTGGGGTATTTTCTGCTGGGTGCCTGCCTAAACCCATATGTGGACGGCATATGTCGAGGACGAAGAGTAGCCCATGACCTGGGATAGTGGTATGTGTGTGATGGAGAGAGATAGAATAAAACAAGACAGAGAGAAGCCTCTAAAAATAGGGGTGCCTCTGTGGAATTAATGGAAGTAGCGCTTTCAGCCGCAAACTTCCCCTCAACCCCACCTCATCCGTAAACTTCCGATGAGCAGCGTCGTCATCCGAACATTGTCCGCAGGGACCGCAAATGAACGACGAGACTGTGGATCCACTATCGTATCGCTTTCCTATTTTGAGGGGATTTCTGGGAAATTGAAGCGGATGTTCTACGCAAGCAGTGGGGGAGGCGACAATTTCCGCATGGTAAAGACAATTTCCTTTTCGATTAGGAGAGCAGTGATGAACGCGTTGCTACGTCACGATAAATTGTAATTTGAATGAGGTTATTTTCATGGAATTGTTCAACCAATCTAATTAAAAAATTACATTTTCTCATTTGCGCCTCTGAAAATACCGTATCATGACCAGATGGTCGATATACAACTTTTCAAGGCCGGTTTGGGACAAAGAATAGGACAAAGAAAAGAAATTATTGTAAACGTTGTTAAAATTGGCTTTCAATGTAGCTTTCTTTTCATTTTGGGAGCCAAAAAGGACATTTCGCACAATACTGAATAGAATCAATTTAATTTGTTTTTGATATCCACTGAAGTGGAGAATGTGAAGTTACATAAGACTCCATGACAAATCTTAACCCTTTTTCATCCCGAAATGAGAAATTTTAGCTCAGTTTCACCAGAAAGAATTTTTTATTTTTGAAACATGCATTTCCTAATATTTAGAAGGGTGCTCCATCGATTCCCGTCGAGAAATTTGCAATAAATTGATTATATGTGCAAAAGTTTACCAGATGAAATAAAAATGTCAAAAAGATTTTTTGGGCTATTTTTTTCAATTTTTGAAGATAATCTCCACTGAAACTGATTATAATCAATGAAATACATAGATAAAGAGAAATGCAAGTTTTTGAAAATAAATAATATCCTAGCAGAACATTATTCAGATGCTACGGCTGATTTATTTTATTTTACAAACTTTTACGTAAATGATTCTTTTTTTAAATTTACTCGACGGGAATCGATAAAGTACACTTAAAAACGGTAGAAAAGGTATCTTTCGAAAATAAAAAAAAATGTGTTTACTGATTTTCAGGCTGAAAAGGGCGAACATTCATATATTACACCTAGTATGCTGAAAACAAAAGCTAATTGCGATTAATATTATTTATTTTCAAATCAAGTAGTACTTATTGAAATTTTATTAGAATTTAAATCAGACTATTTCTTTTACACCCATTATCAAGAGTATGTTTTATTGATTTCTAAATATGTTGCCATGAAAAAGTTTTATATATTCATTATCAGGCAACCAAAAAAACTACAAAAAATATATTTTTAGAAGAAAACTTATCATATTAAATTGTTACACTTTGAAAAAAAAATTGGCATCAAATTTTAGGCTTTAGACTATCATATTGGATGTCACCATTTTTTATTTCAATATTTCCATTTTTCTAGAAAGTGTTGGTTCGAGAACTCAACACACGTTTATTATCGAAAAACAGGTTAAGCTAAAAAATCCGACTTTTTCTTTAAATAATTGAAAGTGTTTTCATCCGATTGGGAGCAGGATTTAAAATTACGATAAATTTTACATTTACAAGTCCAGATATTTTGTCTAATGTGTTAGAAATAAGAGTCGAAAAGTGATATCATTAAGTTTATACAGGTTTATTTTTATTAAATATATCGGATGAAAAGCTGTCGTATTATAGGCGTCATTCGTCGTTTCGTGTATATATAAAAGCAAATCTAAATTCATCTTGAAATTTTTGGATGTTATGTGTATGGGTCCATCCATAAACTATGTTATCATTTTAGGGGGGGGGGGGCAAGAAAGAAAATTACAGCTTTCTACGTAATTACTAAAAACGACTTAAATTAATATCTTCTTTTATGAGTGAAATAAACGTTTCAAATGCACTTACTCTATAAGATAATGTATTCACTCTTATGTATAGAATCAAATAATTTCCCTCTTTACATAACTAAATATTCACTCCAATCAGAGTGACACCGTTGTCATTGTTGGTTAGAATGAAAATTCACTCCATTGGAGTCATTTTTCAATATTTGGAGGAATTTGAAGAGTCTTATTAAGAATATTGTTACGACTTATCGTATATTACATTTCAACTTCTTTGAAGAATTCGATGATAGTTCACTTATCAATAATAGAAACGATAATAGTAGATTTGTTACATCGATAAATTTTAAGGCGTTAAATGTGTAAAGATTGCTAAAAAAACACATGTTTTTTAAAGTTAGTGTAATGAAATAGTTCAAACTAAAAACCATGATTCTACACGCGAATAGACATATCGTCATTAAAGAGGGGAAAATTCTATCCTGTCAGTTTTAATGCAACACCTTTTAAAGTCGCGGCTGCGCCAATATTTCTTCCGTTTATAATTTCATTTTCAGTTAAATATTTAATAAATATAACGAATTTTAAACATTAACAAAAATTATATTTCGTAAAATATACAGCATAATAACATATTTTACCCTTCGTAGTCGTAAGAAACGATTTAGCTTTGCTTTTTCAATAAATTATTGTATTCTTGGTAGGAGAATAGGAGTACAATGTACACAATTAATGAATTTGGACAGGACATTTCGCAAGAAAAAAAAACACGATTACAAAGTGAACGAGACAATTAATGACCATATAGAGATTTTTAAATTATACAAGAGGAGAGTTTGTTTATATTCGTCCTTCCTTATGAATGATGAACATGGGATCTTTTAGACTCACGCATGGACGCACACGTACAGTTTTGTAACATGTGTGACTGCATAATCTAGCATTTACTATGGCTATTTCTTTTTTTTGTGACTGATATTTTCTGTACATAAAATGTAAGTCTACCTAAAAGCTTGATGCCTGAAAAACGTAGAGGTGTTCTGGTGTTCCATTAATATGGATAATTTGACACAGAAATAACGTAGAAGACTCTAAGATCTAAATGAGAAAGATTCTTGTATAAAATAAATATCTTTCAAGCTGAAATAAGGGATTGAGACATTCAAATTCGAATTCATGATTTAGAAAGAATTGGAAAATGCATGAAAAAGAATATTATTACTAACAAAAACGTAAAACTTCGACGATTGATTTATATTTAACTCGAATTTATTTATTGTATTCTTTGTAATATTTGCTGTGTATTTGCATTATAATAAATAAAAGGCAGAAGGCATTCTAAATTAGTACTGAAGCGAACTCTTAAACAATTCAAAACGTTTAAACAAATATTAAATATATATTATTTAAAACTGAAATTTCCCTGTAATTGAGTCGGAATGGAATCACCCTCCAATGTCAACTGTTATCATCTATTAATAAAAAGTAATTTTAGTGAAAGTAATATTCATCGAGAGAATTGTTTATTATCAGTTAACATTTCATACAACAGATATTAATATTTAATACATTAATTCGAGAATATAGGTTTTGCAATTAACAGATAATATATTTTGGCGTACTTTTTTCAGTATGAGTGATGGGAGCTGATCAGCTGACATATCACATAGTACGAAGATTAATGGATTTTATATGCAAAACAGAGAATACGCGAGAAAGCGAGGTGAATAGGGTGTAAATGTAGGTGAGGGAAAACGAATATCTCTCCCCATGGGCAATATTTCTAAAGATAAAATGCATTGATTTGAGCATTTAAAAAGTAACTGGAAGACGCAGGCATAACTGTTTAGTTAGTATATACCGACTATCTGTAAATCTGAGCTCAATTACAGTAAATTCAATCACCTTCGATGCCAACTAATATTACTAGATCTAAGTATAATTTTTACTGCACTTATTTTTCTTTGTAGAAGCTATGTAAAATTTTAAGTTATTTCGGAGACTTAGTAATCATGAAATATAATAATCATTTGTTTCTCACTAGTCACATTCGTAAAATGATTATTTTAGATAGTAGATCTCACTTATTATTCAGATTTGACTAATATTAATTAATCAAATTCTATTTCACTTTTCTTCTGACACTATTGTACTGTTTGAAAATAAAATCAACTGTCTTTTTAAAGAGATAATATATCATATTGGACATATACATAGACCAATTGTAATATTTGATGAAAATAGTTTATCAGTGTTAATCGTTAACTTTTTAATAAAAAATTGGTAAATTTGACTGATCTCGAAATATTAGAAATTTCTTTTGACTCTTCCTTCTAAGAATACGGATTTATTTGGTAGTAATTTTATTAAGCGAATAATTAAATCAATTTATTTTCATTAAAAATGAATCATATGTCCAAATTATTCGTAGAATAATAAAAATATCTTTAAAACAGATATAACATGTCTTTTATTTCATTTAACAATTTGCGTAAAGTATTTTATGCATTAAATTTGGAGGTGCAAAAGGATATGAATTATTTCCTCGAGGTTACCAGTAATATAAGATTGTTCAAATTGTTCATAAACAGATTTTTAATTTCATTTTCTACTACTTGTGTGAATTAAACATTGTTTAAAAATAATTGAAGAATAAGTCAATTTTTGAAAAATTAAACAGTTAAGATTTTTCTTGTATGGTATCTATATTTTATTCTAAATAATACAAAGATATTCATCATCTTCATGGTAAATTATACATCGCAAATGTTATAACTATCTTATTGCTTAGAAAGCAAAATGAAAATAATTAAAATTTATCTTTACTATGATTTTAACTGTTAGCTGATATATTTAATTTTCCGTTGGCCCCTATAAATAATGAAGCGCCATAGAAATGAGGGGCCAACTTGGGGTCCTCGGTGACCCCACGTGCTAGCTAAGGCTAAACGTTTAAACACACAAGCCTATGAAATTTAGCACCAAAAAATTGAGAATAACTTCCTGAATATCCTTGGCTTTCTCGATTCGAATCTGATCTTACAAACTCCTCAGAATATCAAGTTTAACCCTTTGCGGCATACATTTTTCTTTAAATGGAAATCAGCTGAAACTTGCTACTCGGAGGTTTTTGGGGTCGCTGATCAGGAATCTGACCTCATATTTTGGAAAACTGGCTCCGGATTCGTTATTAGCGACCCGAAATACTTCATACAGATTTTTTTCAAATTTTGTTATCGTAGCTTAGTCACAATTACATTTATTGTAAAAAAACGTGTTTTTTACACTTTTTTTTATTTATGACAATATATGTATATACCAATAAACATTTTTTATGCCTCTAGTATAATTAAGAATAGTACAGACTATATGCTGTAAAAAATTTGGCGTTAAAACATGTGAACTACTATTCGAAAAATGGGAATAGATGGATAGAAAAAGGTGACACTCTGAAGTGTCACTATGCCGCAAAGGGTTAAGAGTTATTCTAATGCAAATTTGGAAATAACACTCTTTGTTGCTACATTTAAAGTAACATAATATTAAGAAATAATTTTATTTTCAAAAATATTACAAATGAAAATATTTCTGAAAGTACTACTTTTCACTTTCAAACAGATGACTTTAGTGACAAATAGAACTTTGTCTGACTAAAAATGATGTAATCAAAATTATTAAAATTATCAAAAAATATTTCAAGTCGAACAATTTTTAGTTGCATATTATTCATAGAATTTAGTAATTTTTAACGAATTTAGTAATTCATTATTAATTGTTTGTGAGAGTATAGTGATTTTAGAAAATGCAGCCAATGTTCTGTTTCTTCTATTTTACTTAGATTCGATGTAAACTACCAAAATTTATGAAAAACGATTCATCACAGGATCGCAAGGTATTGGTATCCGATTATTTGAATAGAAGAAACAGAAAATTGGATGGATGGTCTAAAATTCAGAGTTTTTGTTATTTCTCGTATGTTATTAAATCACTCAACTCTCGCATAAAAGTACTCACCTTTTCTATGAATAGTATACAACTCCCGGTTCATCGATTCTTTCCACTTTGATTTCGAAAAATCTTGAAATAACCAAACTTTTCCATCTTTAACATCATATAAAAATTGTGAATCATTCTAGTTCTTGTGAAGCATAGTTTTAATTTTTCTAGGGAATTATTTTTGATGACAGAAACTCGTATTCAAGATTTGATAAGACATTGGAAAGGTTTGGTGCATGAAATCTTTAGCATGAAAAAGTGGTGATTTTCTCTAGTAAAATTTACATTATTTTTGATCGAGAAAACGAATTTCCATCACTAGAAAACACTTGTTAGAAAAATTAAAAGTATGCATCCCAAAAAGCGTCCATCAATTATTTAGTTATTATTTAATTACGAGCATAAAAATACATTTGTTTTTTAACATTCATTAAGTACATTTAATGATCAATCTCAATTCTCGCGAGTAAATTTTGCATTGTCTTAAGCTCATAAATATCGCTCATTTTTTATCATTTTTACACATTTCTTATTATGCTACTACTTTCAGAAAAGAATTAATTCCACGTTCTCACTCTAATCAAACGTTATGAAGCTAATTACACTTTTTACTGGATGTAGGAGTTAATTCATTAACTTAGAATCCCTACAATAAGACTCTGGTCATCTGAGATAATCTCGCAAAAAATGGAGAGCGAGAAAGCAACCGCTTCCATTCGCAGTTTCATGCGAGATTCAGCATTACTAAGACACATTCCGTCTCGTCTAATCAAAATTGACATGCTATATCTGTACTCTTATAGTAAAACGTTTTTATCGCATCTCAGATAGTTTCACTCGCGTTATTGAAAGGTGTTTCATTTATTACTTAAAAGTGAGGCCCATATTGAATTTTTCGAAATTAAACTTGGTTGTTAATACGGTCTTAAGGAGTATTTAGATATTCGTCTTAGTTTACCTTACAAGGGTACTAAACTTTGCCCGACGAAAATTAATTTAAAAAATCTACATTTATTGTTAACGATCAACCAAAAATTGTTTAATATGGTTTTTACCAAAAACTGGATCTACTGATGATGGATACTTTTCTTGGTTGAAATGAGAACGCCTTCTGTTTTATCGACACCCAAATTTTCGACATTTCATGCGAAAATATTAAATCAGTGGACCGTTTAATAAAATACCGTAAGATGAGACTATGGACCAATATATCACTTGCCTAACATTAATATTTGTTTGGGACGCAACAATATAGAACATACCAACAAAAAGTAATAAGTTGGTTAGCATCCATCTAGTAGTAAATCGTCATCGTTCAAGGTGCCATGGGAACCACGGATATTTTTAATGAAAATTGTTCTCCATGAGTGAATGCAATAACGGATATTTTACTTCTTTATCTGATAATCACCTTAATAGAAAATGAATCCAGTTTTTGGCTAGTTTCTATCCAACTTCGTTATTTCCGACGTTAAAGATATAGAGAAACTGGGAAATGCAACACAAAACTGGAGAAATTTCTATCAGGGTAGCTATATAATTTTTGGTAAATACCATTCGTTAGACATCGTAATCACGAATATGATAATAGCTGATAAATTGCAGAGATAGTTCATGATAGGTGTTGGCTGCAATGTATGCATCTTTTGGAAGTGTTGAATTCAGTGGATTAATTTCAGATTGTAGTAATTATTAAAAAATGATTTCAAAATGTTTGTAGACTTACCTTTTCCTTTTTCCTCACTGTCCGAATGCAGTTCAACATCATGAAGGCGCATCGACTGTACGAAACCCCTCCAGTTTCCTTTCGTTCTGCTTCTACGAGTGATATCATTCTTTAGATCTTCCAGTTGCTTGTCAGATTCCTTTAGCAATCCGTTGAGAATGTCAGGCTTGTCCAGTGAACCTGGTGTTTTCTCGGATTCTGGAACACTCGAATGCCGCAGTTTTCTTTCGTCATACCTGTCGCTGCATCTTTCTCGTCCAGATTTCAAAAATTCGTCTTTCTCTATTAACCTCGCTTCCAGTTCGTCGCATAAACTCTTCGTCTGTTTTCTTCTTCTGATTGGAGCTTGCGGCTGCTTTCGTTCTTGCGCTGCAATCTCATCTTTCTTGTTGTTCTTATCGTCGCCATTTTGATACTGCCAGATTCTGGACGTTTTACCATTTTGTTGGGTCAAATTTGAAATGACCGTCGACTGTTTCACGATGGGAATCCCCTTTTTCGGATAGACACTACGGTCCTTCTCTTTCCCGTGCTGGCTTCTTGCAGACTCCAGAAGTTTTTGGGCGAGGAGTTTCGTTTTGGTGGATTCTGGTTTTTCATTTTTGTCCGCTGGTTTCGGTTTGACCTTATTCTGGGAGTTTTTGGACGCGTAATTTTTAGACGAGTCGTTCTGAACTTGAAACATCTGCTGAATCTTCATTATATCAGTTCGGATCTTAGCAGCGCTGGATGGTATGTTCGTCTTTCCATAAACTTTATTGGACTCGGTTTTGGGCGGTGCATTCCCTAGCTTTTCCAGGTCCTTTAGGTTCGCCAACATCGTGCTGCACGGCCTCGGTGACTGGTTGCCATTGTAACCATCCGACGAAATAGCGATGGTTCTGGGTCTTCCATTTCGGATGTCATTTCTGCCACCTTTTTCCACGGATCTCAGCGATGGATCCAGGTACACCGTCTCGCGAATTTGACTGATATTTCGTAATTTGGGTGCTTGGACCTTCACGCCGGTCGTTCCCAAAATTATCTTCTCTACATTTTCCAAGTCTCTTAGGCGATTCAGTCTTCTTTCTTCCAGCTGTTTAGCACGACTCGGTTCTATCGGTGCGACATAAAAGTCACGATAAACGGGATCGTTAAGCCGAGCATTCATTGGCCGTGTGATTGACCCGTTCGTCCCGTTGCTACGGCTCGTTCGCAAAGGCGTCATCCTTATTAGCTTCGGTGCGTCCTTCGGTTCATCCGTTTGAAGATTTCCACGATGAACCATTTTCACTTAACTTGCACATTTATGAGTCTTGAGATGATGTCGTTGGTTTCATGGGATGTGCTTCTGAAAAAGAAGAAAATATAAGTATTAAATTATAAGTTATATAGGCTAATTTCAAGTTTTCTCCCATGTCCCTATATCTCCTAATCTCAGCGAAAGAAAAGATAATTTAGCAAACTCATATCCGTTTGAAAGGTGAAGAATTGTATTTTGAGATCCCGAGTGTACTATTTTTTGTAAAACAATCAATGATCCGTGCAAATATAACCACAAACATCGGCAAAAACCATGTTTATTTTTCACTTTCAAGTTAGTAGATCTCGAAATTTTGACGGGATGGAGTAATTCTAAGGCCATTTTTGTGGGCACCATTTTGTTGGCCTGATTTATTGACAATATGGAGAACATATACGTCAATGATCAACGAACAATCCTTCAGCATAAAAAATGCAGAAAAAATTAAATATATTCTGATATAATCGTGATCTAATATTATGAAATTAATAGTTGACATCAGCAATCCTCTGAAAGATTACATATGGATATTATGTTGATAAAATCATGTTAATATTAATTCTATTTGTATATATACATTAACAGTGGAGCAATTTTAATAGAAATTTTAATTTACGTTAGGGATAAGGAAAACAGTTGGAATTCGCGACATTCATTAATCTGCACCTTCTTTTGGTATTGTAAAAACAGGCCGGAAGATACGTACGAGGAAGATAAACAGAATTCGCTAAAGCGTGATGGTATACCATGCGAGGGATACGTCGTAGCGGATCTCAAATTAGAAATTGGACACCGCAGAGATACTTTGAAAATTAACTTCTGGTGGGTATTACTAGGGCGGCCAGAAGTAAAAGTTATGGAGCATTTTGTAATTTTCGAATGAAAATTATTTGGATCAGGAGGCAGTTAACTTCTTCGATACTAATTACAACCTCATATATTTTACGTAATAGTTATTTGTAAGTAATCATTAATTCTTAATTTTCCTACAGCTTTCAACAACAGCAGTTCAATCCTAGTTGATCGTTTTAAATAATTATTTTTCAATATTATCAAATGACCAATGTTAAGAATATTCTATCTTCACTTGCACTTTTGCGGCATTTGCTACTGTTATTTCTTTAATTAAATACTAATCCTATTGCATTAACTTAAACTTAATTTTCGTATATCTCGAATTAGTCAATCATCTGACGTTGAATGAATTTTTAAAATTGTGGTAATTTAATGTTTCAATACTTTCATCGTAATCATTAAATCGAAATAGTAATTTTTAGTGTACTTATTGCGAAATGGTGAGGTACCAAGTTGGGACTAAATCTGTAATAGTTTTTATATCAATATTTGATTAATTTCACTAAAATTTGGTTAATCCAACATAGTTATCTGAACTACGCGCATCAAATAATATAAATTGCATACATAAAAACTGCAAATGATTCCACTGAAGATAACTCATCATTTAGTTAAATTAACTACAATTTTTTAAAACTCACTGTACTACTTATGAAGAGTCGATATATTTTTAGTAATTTTCAGTCGTTTAGAAATATTTTATGAGACAGTTGCTTACGAATATTAAGAAATTACTATGTTCCAGCATCTCTGGTAACCGCAATAAGAATTCAAGTACCTGATACTAAACATCTATAAATTAATTCTACAGTGAAATTTATTCTTGACATGTGTAATTTTGTTATAATAACATTTCATATGAGAATGAGAAAGAATGTCATATGTATATGGCTGTGGTGCCATAACATTTTGCTTTCTTATTATATTTTGTTTGACCAATAGTTATTGGAAACTATCAGAGACAAATACATTTATAATACTATAGTGATAGCCAATACAGTTTTCGACATAGAGAAGTTCTACAATTTTTCTCAGAGAACAATTTTAAGCAATAAGCATAATTTTCTCTAAGGAATGGTACTGTATAATAACGAAATGGACTACCCTAGGAGAAAATGCAACCAGTTGCTGGCCATTTTTTCTAAATTATAAATTCGTCAAACGTGGTTTTAGACAAAATCCGATTGCGGCAGTCGATATTACGGAGTAAATTATGTATGAAACTTATGTCTTTTATTGTTATTTATTCTATATAAAAGTAACAATAATAGATATTCGTTTTCTACATAATTTACCCGTAGAACAAAATGTGGCGTTCTTATTTGTTCTGAAACCACTTTTAATGATGCTTATAACAAATTCTTATATGCGGCTACATCCGCACGCTTACCTGATAAAGTTTGCCTTACCATCCTCTGATCAGCACATGATCAGGCAAGAACTACGTTTGCCTGATAAAGTGCAGGTTGTAGTCTCCTGATAAGAGCCTGGTCCCTTAGAATTAAGACCCAAATTAACAGGCGCGCATGACGGCTGCCTGATCAGGTTCTAATCAGTCAATATTAAGACACACTTTATCGGGTATGCCTGGTCAGGTCCTAGGTAAGGCACACTATCAAGCGCGCCTGATTACTGTCTGATCAGGGCTTGATATGGAAGTGATAAAGCATACTATATCAGACGAGCCTGATTGCAGCCTGGTCAAGCCCTGATCAGTGTTCAGATGGCCTCGACAGATTTCTGTTCGGGAAGGTAAAATATACCGCAATTTAATGTTCCAGAATTTTGAAAAAATGAAGTAAAGTTTTTATCCCGAGTGGATGTTCAATCTCCATTTCAATCAAAACTCTATTGCAGTAAATTATTTTCTCCTCATTGGAGTTATTATTACGGATTCATTACTGTTTATTAGACTGAGAAAGTTATTCCATTCATTTTAGAATATATGTACAAAGGCAAATTAAGTTTTAATAAAGTTGTAGTATTTCAGAGTGTATAATAAGGATTCATTCGGTCAAATATTTTTTAGGCTTATTCATATACTAAATTATTGTTACATCTACGATAATTCAGCGTGTGATGTTTTATTTATTTGAAATTATTTAGTTGAAGCAAGTAATTATTTTTCTCAACTCCCTACATTGCGAGAGCAAAATAGTACTTTCTCTCCCTTGAGAGCAAAATAAATATACCCGGGAACAAAACAAGTTTCTCACAATCTTAGCTGAATAATATATTTTTTTAATTGAAGCAACGGA
This sequence comes from Trichopria drosophilae, assembly GCA_030407085.1. Lineage (NCBI taxonomy): Eukaryota > Metazoa > Arthropoda > Insecta > Hymenoptera > Diapriidae > Trichopria > Trichopria drosophilae. The sequence continues at coordinate 185,915,812 of CM059583.1, read as the reverse complement.
ATTTCAAATCTATTAATGTAATGAACGAATAAATATTATGCTGCTATATTTTTAGATCAAAATATAATAATTATACTAGTATGATTAAATCGTGTAACTTTTATAGTCTTAATTTTATTATAAAGTGATTTTGCGCAATAAAACGTTTAGCACGAAATATCTAATCACCGTACTAATTTATGTTGTCTGCGTGTAAGGAAATGATTTCTGTTTGAATAAGACACATTTCGATTTACTACCTCCACACATAATAAAACAACATTATTATTCGGTTACGTAATTATCGCATGATTGTAACACATTCTGTATACAGACACAGAAACCATCTATATCTGTCAATGCCGTCGAGTAAAAAACGTTGATGTCTACTATAAAAAGAGACTTCGTAATGTATTTCCGTTCTAGGCAATTTGTATACCTGAAATACTCTTTCCAACCTTCGTCTCAATCCAATGCAGCGACGTTATTCCGAATGTATACGGTGAGATATATAGGAGTGATCATTCCCGATTACCTGACCCTTGTGATTGATTTGACGACGTTAAAAATCGTCGGCGATTTTATAGACAGCGTTCACTTCACTTAATTAAGATCAATCAATCGTGTGTCACATTTCTGAATTATTTCATTGTTAGTATAATAACATCTTTTATAGTTTTCTTAAAATAAATATTTTAATATGCTTCCCGCTAACCTTTATATAGTAATGTGAATTAATCTCTATCATATCGTAAATATTATAATTTTATTGAATACTGTTCAAATTACTAAATAATGGTATTTGCGGTCATCGTATTTTCTAAGTAAATAATAATTAATTATATCGTCTTATGCTTAATGAAAAGATGTCAATTGCATCGTTTTTTCCCAACATTTTTACCCCTGATGTTAGAAAATCGTCTGTACAGTTGATAGATTTGTGCAGATTTTTGTTGGAAAAATTTTTTATCAGAGATGGAATTTTATAATTCATTTTTCGGATTATTACTGATTTATGATAAAAAGGAAGACCTAACTTTTAAGAGAATCGATGCGCCGGGGAAAAAATAAAAAATGCATAACGTCTTTTCGTTCATCATAAGGCGTTATAACTAATTATTATTTACTGTTTAAATTACCATTGTCGCTATGTAGTAACATGTGATAATATAATGATAACTAATATTAATCATAACTATAAAAAATATTTGGAATAGTAAATAAATACTAGCACTAACACTTTTTAGGTATTTCATTATCAATCATTTTGTGAAATTTACTGTTATCGAATAATTATTAATTAAAAAAACTTCTGAATAATATTTAACGATTATTTGTGCTTTTAATATAGTAAACAAATGTCCGTGATACATTCTTAGCAGCAATGAGTTACACAATCGTACCAATAAATACTTGAAAATTAACAAATTGCTTGAAGCCTGGAAAATTACAAATTATTAGGAATTTTTCATTCGGACAACAGGAGTTGCTTATAATTGAAATATTCGCTTATACTCCTTAATATTTGTTATTGGTCATTAATACATTTTTCAAGAAAAATGAAACAATTTGCATTTATTCAAAATTTTTCTGGTATAAACTTTTTTATTTACCATTTTAAATCGTCCAGAAAATGCAAGTATAACGTTTACAAGTATTTTTTATATTAATTATTTATGTATCCTATAAATTAAAAGACAATTTTGAAGAGTGCTGAAGTTAAAAATTTCGACTATTGAAAAAATAAATACACTAAATAGATAATTCTTGAATTTTGAACTACATTAGGACATTTACTAAATCATATAATATGAATTACTAAGTTTAATTAACTATGAACTTTTTTTTAACGAGTCTACATAATCTATGATAAAGAACTTAAGGATATTTTACTTTCCTAAATTGTTATGAACATATACAGTGCCCCCCCCCCCCAATATTTGCCTCGTCCGGCTTGCCTGCCTTTTTCTAACCCTCCCAATATTTGCCTAGTGAGGGGAAGACATTTTTTTCCCAACTCCGCCGACATACAGTTGTAGAACGCGCATGCGTCGTCCAGAACAAATCAGTTTACCCTTTCCTACATTGCGCATGCGTGATGTCGCCACAGAATTACTGATCCGTCAGAAGTGGTGGGGAACGGAAATCGAGAGGTAAAGCAAATATTGTGAAGAACCTACAGGCAAATATTAGGGGGTAGCAAATATTGGGAGGGACTACTGTATGCTCATTTCGTCACTCAAGATCTAATACCATTTAGGATATTCTTTATGACACTAAAATTTAAAAGCGCAATTCCTTCCTTAGGCCATTTATGCCGTTTATCACTATCATTGCAAATCAAATAACTGTATTGAGTTGAAAGTCCTTGTGATTCTTCAGTGCAAAAACAAGTACCAATAAACTCTGCAAATACATTATTTGTGGTCTTTCATCCATAATAACAGTATCAACATATCTCGCATTCCTTGTTAAAAAACTTCGGTTTCTGGTTCAATTAATTAAACTAAAAAGTAGTTTTTCGCATTGTTAAAATTAAACGATTTCCACACTTTGACCCTAGCCCAAGAAAATTTTCACGTTTTTTTTTTAAATTTCATGTAATTGTTCGTAAACATTCCTCACATGCGAGATTCCTCCGTGTAAGATCGTTATCAACTAGACTTAACAACGGTGCGTAATTATTCTGCTGGAACGCGACTTACGCATATCGCAATTTTTACCTCGTATATATGTTTTTTTTTCCGCACTTGGACTATATTCCACATCAGGTCACGCGCACTTGGCGTTCATTCGATGAGCGATTAACGGCAGGTGCTCCTCTGTATATCGCTTTAAGAATGGCGGGAAATCCGCCATGTTATAACTGTAACTGCACATTTATACGGGTAATTCGCAAAAAACTGTGTTATTGTACTTTCTGTCAATTTTTATTTAAATATTTTTGTTAAAATTTCCCGTATGGTTGAGTAAACATTAAATATACAGGAAGAGAAACCACGGTGAGCCTGAACCACTTTTAATTGCGAGTGTCAAGCATATGGAATTTTTTAGCTAGAATTGATAATATGCAATCATATGAAAGTAACATGACAAAAATTAAAATATTTTAATCGGCCCTTTTAAAAAATATCGCGATAATGTATCAAAAAACGACGAATTTTTAAGTTCTTTTTATTTCCGATAGAAGTTCACCTCCAAGCGAAACATATTTTAAGGACAAGTTGAAGATATTAAGTAGATCTACAACTTTTGTATATATCATTTTTCACATAACCTCCAGATTTTCAAGATAAATAATTTTTTGTCCCGCATAAAAAAAAAATATTTTTTCACCAAATTTGGAGGAAACTTGCATTTTCACATCACAAATAAGGCGTAATTTTTTCAAATGAAAATCTTCATTTGTAAGTGTTATATCGAATTAAAAACGAAAAATTACACTTACATTTTCACGTTAAATTTTTAGATTTTTAAACGTTTTTGTATTGGATTTTGTTCGTTGAATTGTCTGTTTTCAGATCGTCATAAACAAAATTGATACCACTTGCGATAATTTGCCATGGTGTTGGTAAAAAAATATTTTTTTGGTGTGGGAAAAAAATTAAAAACGAAAAAACCTTTTTATTTATTTATCTTGAAAATTTGGAGGTTGTGTGTAAAATGATGTATACAAAAGTTGTACATCTTTCTAATATCTACAATTTGTCCATAAAATATGTTTAGATTGGAGGCCAACTTTCGTCGGAAATAAAAAGAACTTAACAAAATTAAATTGGTTTTTAAACCGGGCTTATGGGCCGGGGAACAAAGTTCCGAAAATCAACACACCGAAACGCCAAATTTCGATATAGCATGGCTCCAGCGTGATTTTCTTTACTTTGTCATTGAAAATTTGGCAAAAAGAAAGCAAATTAAAATACCTTGGACTCGCGTAATATCGAAATTTTAGCCTTTTGGGATTTTGATTTTCGGAACTGTGTTCCCCGGCCGGCTTATGACCTACCACGATGTTTATAAAATTTGCATTAGATGTTAAAATGCTACAGTTTGACGATCTCTAATAGTCTTAAAAATTCTACGTTTTTTGATACTTTATCGCGATTTTTTTAAAAGTGCCCGTTAAAATATTTTAATTTTAGTCATATTACATTCGTATGACTGTATATCATAAATTCTAGCTAGACTAATTCCAAATGCATGGCACTCGCAATGAAAAGTGGTTTAGGCTCCCCGTGAAACGTAATGTTAAGACGTATAATGTATATTTTAAATTGTACTGTGCGAATTATAATATTTATAATGTGGATTACATACTTTGCAATAATTTCTGTAAATATTACCATACATATTGTAAATCTCAACATACATTTCTCTCTATGTATCTGTGAATAAACTCATCCATATCCGATAATGTTCGTCCAATTCTCAATCAATACCCGTAGTATTTTAAATATTTATTCAGTAATTTTTAATTCCTGTCGATCAGTCACTTTCATCTGTCGGTCGATCACTTTCTGACAACCTTAAAATGAAAATATAAAAAAATCTATAAAAAGTATATCTTACAGTTAACATCAACATTTCTTTTTAAAAATACCCTAAATAAATTATTTTATAGGATCGCGGTACTAATAAACGTTCTTAAGGGCATTGTAAATTCCTTGGTCGATAAGGTAGGAATTTTCACTGCAAAACGTAAATAAAAAATGACTGAATCAATTTTTCAAAATTCGGGCTCTGTAAGGGTAATTCTAATTACTACAGACGGTATTCTAGAAAATGACAAAGGCATTAATTGAAAACTTGGCGAGAACTTTCAGAAATAATTTAAAATCACTTATTTTCTGAAATTCTCATTCAGTTCTGAATTAACATCTTTGGTATTTTCTAGGAAACTGTTTATAGAGCTTAGAATTGCCCTTACAAAGCCCGAATTTAAAAAATGTTGTTCAGCCATCTTTTATTTATGTTTTTAAATGAAATTTCCTACTTTACCGGCAGACCACTTTAGAACCCCCTTAACTCCTCTAATCGTCGTTTAAATTCCCTCTCTTTTGTCTTGTAATTGTATATTTCACCGCTATGGTTTTACGAGGATGATAAATGAACTAACCAAGGATGAAAAAGAAGTGATCGACGATTTTAGAAAAGGAAGATTAACCGTGAAAAGACATAGGAAATGCCAAATTCAAAGGAAAGTTTATTACTGACGCATGATAAGTTCCATTCTGAATTTTTATTATGAAGGTTCATGCAATTGCCACTAGATGTAACTTACGGTATGTGACCACATTTGTTTTTCCCGGCTTCCTGTAAGAATTTGGTACACAATTTGGTAACAGCTTATATGTTATACAGTCAACATATTTAGCATACACCGTTTACATTTACGTACCGCAGCCTGTACTTAATCGAATGTTTAAATAATACACGCTTCGCGTTACTAATAATTGCGATCTTATTAAATTTTCATTTTGGCTACATTTGTTAGAACATAGTGTTCCCAATTTCTTCAGATGATTTTGCATTCGACATGTTGTGACGAAAAATACATCAACAGTATAACGTGTAGTCTAATTCTTTACAGCTGTTGTATTATTTTTCTCACAGCTTTTAATATAAAGTAAAAAATCGTTAGCACTGAACGACCTTCACGACAAGTAATTTTTCCTAGCCTAAAAATTTGCTTGCATCTGCTCGATGATTGATTAAAAACTACAAAACGTACGTAAAGTAGCCAACATTAGTCTTTCGAAAGTGACGAATCATTTTCGACGTCAGTTTTTGATAGAAATCCAATTCAGAGTCAGAATTGCCCCATCACATCAGAATTTTGAGTTATTTAAGGTTAAATACTAAAAAAGTGCTACTTTTGTGTATTTTTGAGGTTATGTACATACGGTTCCCTTGAAGGTTCATATTAATGTTACATTAATGTAATGTTTATCAAATATTTGAATAATAATGAAATTTGAATTGGCTCAATTTTATCATTCAAATTAAGATTCGAAGATATGACCCGAATGTTATAATTTTCGAAATTTTACACTTTTAGAGAAACCTAGTAGCTAATACAAACCACGAGGTCGCATAGGTATTTATGGTACCTTTTTTTTCATCCTCATCAAAATCCTTAAGTATGAAATTTTTTATTAATTTTTCAATCTTTATATTGATGAAAAATGTTGTTGGATTAATTTTTCTAAACACAATTTTATTACCACATGGGGCACATACTTCTCTTCTATTATCATCATGGTGACATTTATTTCGAAAACTCATTTTGAAGATTACAGGACTTTAAAAAGTCCAATTCGAAAGTTCCAGACCGAAAGGTACAAGAAAAAAGGTCCAGGGTAAAAAAAGTCCACAGTGGAAAGTAATTACTTGCAATTGTTGCAAGGCTATTGTACAGTCGAAAAGAGTACTTATAATTTGGCTAAACTTTATAATTCGCAATAATTTGATGCTTTTAATTTAAAAACTAACGAGTTTGATGCATGTGGTGATAAAAATGTCAAAAGGTTATAAACAACAAAACAAAGATAACCGGGGAAACCAGATCGGCAATTTCTTTTCATCAGGACAAAAAGTCCAAAAAGAAACGATTGCAATTTTTGAAGTTTTAGATTTTAATGACTTTGGACTTTTTGGTGTGGGCCTTTCGGTTTGAACCTTTTGTCCTGATACCCATTTTGAAGTATACGTCAAATACCTAAACGATTCAAAATAGCGAATGTTACAATTAACATTTTGTTATTATTTGTTAATAATTAGACTGTTTACTAATTCAATCAGTAGAATTTAACTAAAAATGAGTAAAACTCTATTAATTTAAAATAAGGCAATAAATTGTTTAGTAGTCCCTTCGCAATATGCTATCGACAGAAAAGTACTGATTAATTAACTAAAAATCATGCAATAGTGTTGTTTAATTATTTGATCAATATCTTAAACGATGTACTCCTGTAATTAAGATTGTGCAGCTTTATAAGCCTCATTTGAAGTGCTTCAGGGAGCTTAATAAAAGAAAGAACCTTTATAAATTTCGAAAATACTAAAGATAGAAGACTTTTGCACTTTTATGACCTACAATTTATAGGTTTCTGAGAAATGCCATATGACGCATATCAGGTGTGGAAGTCTTTTAGTTTCAATTCAAGGAGCCTGATGAATAAAAACGTATGGAACGAGAGGTGGGTGTACATGTAGGCAGTGACCTGGCCATCTTGCAACACGCGAGATCCTGTCTCAAGTAGGTGTGATGTGTTAATACGAGCCACGACTACTTACTAGTACGCGCTGTGCATATATACCGAAAGTACGTGTTTCAATTACCGTGCTACGCTTAACAAGCTCTTAAGACCCTGCTGCTGTCGCGCCGTAGTAACGCGGACCAGTTTTCATTAACTTCTAGCTAGCCATGAATTCTTCCCACCAGTCTTGAATGACCTTAAACTTTAAACCCCGCCTAAATATCCGAATTAAAAAAAAGTTGATCAAATTCTGATAAAAATCGGTCAGATCCAAAAATGATCTAAAAGAGGTCCAGGACCAAAGTTGGATGAGTTTACAACCACAAAAACAATCTCAATTATAATTGCATGAGATTAAAAACTGATCCAATTTTTGTCTTTAAAGATCCAAAAATGGTCAATTTTTGATCAGATTAAAATATGTCGATAATGTGGTCTGCGCGGACATTAAAAATTGACCTTCTTTTGGATAATTTTGTGGTAAAAAAACTTTAAACCCCGCCTAAATACCCGAGTAAACAAAAGTTTATTAAATATTTATCGAAATCGGTCAGATCCAAAAATGATCTAAAAGAGGTCCAGGACCAAAGTAGAATGAGTTTACAACCAAAAAACTATCTCAACTATAATTGCATGAAATTGAAAACTGATCTAATTTTTGTCTTTAAAGATCCAAAAATGGTCAATTTTTGATCAGATTTAAATATGTCGACAATGTGGTCTGCGCGGACATTAAAAATTGATCTTTTTTTTGAATAATATCAATTGAGATAAAAACATGATCATTCTGTGATCCATTTCTGATCAAAATTTCGATCATCCTGAATCAAAATTCATTCAATTCTGGTGGATTTCGGGTGTAAAAGAAATTTATAGTGCCGACATCCTTAATTTTTCTATTGTATCCAATAATTTCATTTTTACTTATTTCAGATAGTTTTCTTATCTCCTTTCATTTTCAGTCTGTCACATGCTAATAAAGTAGTTATAGCTAACCGACAGAATGAAGCGGACTGTTTTAATTGCTTGTATAACTTTTTGCGTCGCGATAACGATTGGCAAGGTTTTTAGTAGCTACAAAAAACGAGACGATAAAATATGTTAAAACATTATTGAGACATTTTATTTAAAACTTGTTGGTTAAAAACTCTTGAAATTTTAATTTAGAAATATTTTTAGATAGTTATTCCAATACTTCGAATAAGAAGAATGATTAACGCAGTTTACTTTTAATGAATATGAATAATTTAAAAAATTTATGTTTTTGATAACTTGTGAATTATATTCATGATTTTCTTTTAATACCCGCGATGAGATAATTTAATTTAAAAGAATTTTATTTAAGAATAAATTCAGTACAAATGTGTTATACAGTATTTATATATAACTATTTGATAGTTTTTTTGTTATTTAATTTTCATTAAAAAATCATACAAATTTGATTTTAAATATGCAAATAAGCTAGTTTCGTATTATCTCGAGGAAAGATTTATTAACTTGTAATACGGTTTATTTAAAAAAAAATGAAACATTTTCTGATTTATACTCAATCCAACTGACTAGTATTCCACAAATATTTCAGCTGGTTTGTGAAAGTTATATTAGCATTATTTATCCACAGACTGGGAGTTTTTATGAATGAAAACATGTAGTATTTGGAGAGCTCCGGAGTGCCTAAAAGTTATTTATATACTTTATCAGTTTTAGCAGTAGTCTTTAATTTATTTCGTCTAGTATTAACAAACAACGTCAATGCCCATGCAATTTTTTACTTCATTTTGGTGGAGTGTGTATGATTTTATTTTACGGTCGTAATTTTTAAATCCAAAAAGGATTTGAGGGTAACCAAATATTAAACCGACAATTTTCGTTTCATTGCAACTTACTTCTAAAATAAAACGAAGGAAAAAAAACTTTTCATTCAAAGATATATTGTTACACACTGCTTTTTTAACTGTTCAAATTTAATTATAAATTAAAATAAACAATTTAATTTAGTAATGAAGCCGTTGCAACTATTCTAATGTTCGTATTGATAAATAATTCACCATGATCTATTTATCTTAGTGTTTTGTATATCGTTTCTATATCATTGGACTTTCTTTTTGTTTCGCTAATATGACGGTGTTTTTAGCAGGTTCTCGGTTCCAACTACAGGTTTCCAAACGTAAAGAGCTGTCATATAATCGCGGTTACATTTAATCATTTTGTGAGCAGTTGCACTGTAATAAAGTGACCATTTACTATCTAATTTCTGTGCATAATTTAAGGAACAGTTATTATGTATCAAAACTAGATAGTTTCGGAATTCTACTGCATATTTTGCATCCGGTCATTTTTATTTTCATTGTTGTTTGTTGCAATTTGAGTATAAATATGTATTTATAAGAAATAAAGTAGTATTTGGTTTTAATCTACCAATTTTTATTTATTTTTACGCAGTGTTAAGAAAGGATAGAAAATTATCACGTGTCACCAAATCCTGCTTTTTGTGTTTACTTTCGGGACATCTTTTGAACAGAAAATCCAGTAGATTTAAAATGCCAGCTGCTTATTCTTTGAGAGAACTGACAATCACGTATCAAATATTTTAAAGCATAAATTGATTATTTTAATATTTTTTAGAAATAAAAATAACATCTGCCTTCTTTAGTCTTCACGGATTGGTAGAATCGTCAATAGAATTTATTTTATATTAATTCAGGTCTTTTAACATTCGTCATTGATTCTCTGCACTGATTATCCTGCCTGCTGTAAAGTCAGTATTTTAAATCTTTTATAAGAACATGCATTTTCGGTGCTAAGTTGTAGTAAAAAAGAATACTGCTCACAGTATTATGAATCTTTCTTTTTTTACTGAAGACGATTAGTTTCGCGTGATTGAAAATACTATAAAAAATTTGTTTTGCAAAAGTTTCTGTAATGTTTTAAAAGCGTTAAAGATATTTTGGTGTCGTTCGGGCAAAATTACATATACTCCAAGGATGTGTCAATCATTTATTTTGCAAAAGATTTGTTCCTTTCATTGGTCGAGAAGTGCAAAGGTATTGCATTGGTCAATAAAATTGAATAATTCCCAAGAATTACCAAGGGAGAAATTTACGAGGTAATGAAAATTTTATAACGAGTATATAAAATGTTTGATTCTGGTATTTCGGCTCATTTTGATAACTAGTATTGATTACTAGAATTGACTGCTAAGGCATCTCACTAAGGCATCAAGAAATGTCTTAAAAATGATTACGTAAATGTCTTAAATTTAGACACTTGATTTTGTAGTGAAAAAGTCCGGGTACCATTAAAATATAAAATCTTCGCTTGTTGTTGAAACAAAAAGGTAATTTATCAATGCGAATAGTAATCACTTCATTTAAAATCTCTAATATATAAGAGTATATTAATAAATAGGAAACTGTTAGTAAATACTTGTACAATTTCAGTTCCCTCTATTTAAATAGAAGTGAAAATTTGAGTGTACTTTTAATTATTAGTTAATGTATATATTAATAAATTAATACATTAAGTCAAAATAATAAAATTATAGTGAAACATTTTAGAAATCGGTATATATCTCCGAAATTCAAAAATCAAACACATAAAATCAACAATTGAATAGCTATTATTAGACCATAATTGTTAGAAAATTAAACTATTGAGATTTCTTTGTAATATTTATTAGTTTCTGCGTGTTCTGGAAATTCGAAAATACTATAAATGAGCCTGTAAATGTAAAATACACGAAGCGTCTACAATGCTTCTCTCTAAATCTGAACTAATTAAAAACTAACAATAAGAAATCGAAAAGTGTGTCACCAAATGAAAATAATTTTTGCTAATAAAAAGTTAAAACCTACTAATTTATTACTAATTCAACAAAACTACTAAATTAAAAAGTCAATATGTACTTGAAGATAAGTAGAATTTTACTAATGAATCAGTATTTTCGAACTATTTGACAGTAAAAAACTTACGAATTGATGGTAATCCACTTTTCGTTGTATAGAAGTCATTTTTGATTAATTCAAGTTTAGAGAGTTCTTAAATTTTAACTAAATTCCAAAGATTTACTTCGTAATTAGTTAAAGAGGATAAACAATAAACATGTACCAGACTTGTTCGCATTTTCTCTGTTTTGCATAACAGTTTTTTTATCGATTTCTTATTAAATATAGATTTTTAGTTTTCAACGATGCGAATATTGGCATAGTTTTATGGCGATTTAAAAAAAAAACAGGTTTATATATTACCTTCATGTTACAAAATCGCAAGCAAAAGCTAAGCGTAAATCACTCATGTTTAGAATTCTTTGCTACACGATAGGTATAATATTTTTCAAGCAGAAAATTGTTTGTTTTCTATTGAAAATGCTCTCTTATTACGGTATTTAAGATTGTTAATTTTTCACGCAATTTCTAGGAATATTGCTAAACTATAATCTACTGAAGTAATTTTTTTTTGTTTGGACAAATTTAACCATTATTTTAGAGTTAGAAGTGTTACAGTTTCTTCGTTTTAATTATGAGGAATTTGAACAAGTTTTGTTCCATAGCCCGTTGTTGAAAAGACAATAAAAATACCAGAAGACTATACGTTTTGATTATTTCCTCTTTTTTTGCTGTTTTCAGACATTGATCGACTACTTTTTCGTTGATAATTGTAAATCACTATTATATTGAATTGTATGAACATATATTACATACAAGCGTATGAGATTTTTAATAATTTGTTGACATTTAGACAATATACCTGTAGAAAAATGTACAAGAAAATGCCTGTCAATAAACTATTAATGAGGACCAACGCAATTATTGAAATTTATTTTCATTCTTGTTTGATTTTTATTATTTCTTAATCTACGACTTGCACCATCACATACCATTTAAATTTATCAAAATTCGGATAAAAATATATTTTCGTATTTATTGTATTGTAAAACATTATGTAATTTTAAATTTAGACTTATTGAAATATTTCTTTGAAAAGTTTTACTCTCGTGTACTTCAACCACTCAGTAACTTCCTAACAATCATTCATCTATTTATCAAAACGTCATTATATCCCGTTAACTTCTCGTGCAGTAAATAAGAGTACAACGATGATGTCCAACCTGTTTATCTGTAATAAGTACGTTCATTTTAATTATTGTCTCAGTATTTACATATTTTTTCTTCTATTATTATACTGTTTAGATTTCACCACGGCGGAACTAGCGAGACGAAGTGTAAGATTTTCACGGCAGTAACATTGCTTAGAATAATTTTAATCTTTCCATTCATTTGTAATTTCTTATATTTCATCTTATAGTTAATTATAACTTTGTAACAATACATCTTAATTGTCGACCCATATCCACTCTTTACAGTTATTAAGATAATTGATCATAATATAAAGTAATGAAATGCAGTTAAGTAGCTGCTTTTCCACGTCTGCTTTCATTCAACTCAGTTTACATAAAAAAAAAAGTGTATTATTTTTACCTATCAGAAATGGATCGGTGTCAACATTTGCACTATTTGTATTTATATTAATACCAAATCTCTTGACGTTTTGGACCGTTCGGTAATTGTTATTATTAACAAACAAACAAGGATGATGAGCCAGACATAACAGTGGCAAAAAAAGAAAACATGTAAATATTTGTTTCTAAAGTGAAAGAAATTCTTAGTAAACGTGACTACTTTTTAACTACTTCAAGTGTAGGACTTTAAGAAAAGTTGGAGTTGCGACGGAAAAAGGAGTCAAGGAATTAAATCAACTAAAAATATATTTGGATGACTTAAAATTTGGATATTCATTTAACTAATTAAATTCTAAAAAATTACTGGAGCTAACCATCCAGTGAACGAAAAAAAATGAAACTAAATATTTAGTTGCTTTTTAGCATAACTATAGTGTTAGTCGATTTAACTTATTTACTTTTGTAACTGCAACTTATAAAATTGTTTACTTATATTTGCGGTTCTTTTAGTGTGAAAATATTTTCGTTAATTTAACTAACGGTGAAACTATCAGCTTTTGGAAAAAAATTGCACCGAAAAAGAAATTTAGTAATTTTCTCTCTTGCTTTTAATGTTCTTCGTCATTGCAATTGACACTTATCTTGTTCTTCAATTTGAGGCACATGTATGCAATTGTGAGGTGTTGCTGACTCCTGCGCATGAGTGCTCAAAGTAATAACCAATAGACTTTCACTAATATACCATGAATTACTATCTTTGTGTCATCTCGCAACTTATTTTATTTCGGCATTTTTTTTCTTGATGTCACTAACAATAAGATCTGTGAAGGTAATATATACTTGATTACATAAGAATAAAAAATTACTAATATGTTATTTGATATATATATATAAATAAAAGATTGGTGCCGGATATTATATTAACTGAATTATTGATATACCTATTGTTTATAGAATCTTTTATATTGTTTATGGTGTGCCTCCAGTTGCCTTTGATGTTTTGTAACGAGTTTATTCAGTGGATAATAAGGGTCCCGTCAATATTTTTATTGTTCCGTCAGTATAATTTTTTTTTCAAATTTTAGTTTTTTTTACACGTCTCCTTTTTATGATTTCTTACACATACATTATCAATTATTCATCTACAGATGCTTACGTCAAAACTTTTTTATGTAATAATCGTATCACTTTTTTGAAAATTATTAATCTTTATGCCAGGGTGTATATTTATGTTTGGTAATATTTAAGAGGGTCTATGATTTTTAATATCATTTCTATTCAATATTATTACTATTGAAAACAATATTTTAACCTATTAACGCCGGAAAGGACACATTTCCTACTTCAATTTCAATTTCAAGTATTTCATATGAACACTAAAGTTCAAAAAATTGAAATGTATGTGTCTTGTTATTTTCGAGATCGGTCATTAATTACAAAATTAAATATAACTTAAATGTAAACAAAAACGCAAAAACTCGGGTATACTTTTTAATAAAACATTTCTTTTTCTCATAGAAAGAGTTTTTGTCGGTATAAAATTCTTTCGCAAAAGGTGAAGAAAATAGTTGTAGTATTAAGATATATTTTTGGAATATTGAAAAACTAACATTATTATCAGAAAATAGCGGCCGCAGTGAGAATTTTCTTTTTAAAACTTAACAAATGTTTTTCATGAAAACTGCAAACTCTACAAAAAATGTTGTAAGAACAAACGTTTCTTAGAGTGTGTAAAAGAATAGTCTCAATTTTTTCAGAATGTGTTGATAGAATTTGTTATTTTTCGAAAACTAAGAAAATCGAAATTGTGAAAAGAGTCATTTAAAAAATTTAAAAAAAAATTTAGTGTAATCTCTGACTAATTCTAAAATATTTTTATTCTAAGAAGATTTTCTCTTAAAGTTTACAGTTTTTAAGAAACAATCATTTCTAGATTTCAGGAATAATAATTTCTATTGTCGAAAACTGTAGACTTTAGACAAAATTTCCTCAGAACAAAGTTATCTTAACATTTGTCAAAGAATATACTAAAATTTTTTAAGATTTTTTTAAACTACTTTTTTACACCGAAAATTTAAAAAATCACATGATATCAATATATTCTGAAAAAAATTTGGGCATACTCTTTGAGATGTTCTAAGACATTTTTATTCCTGCAAAATGTTGTCGAAATTTTATATTTTTTGTGTAGAAAATTTGTTAACTTTTAAAAAGAAATTACTCACTGCCATCGCCATTTTGTGATCACGATGTTATTTTGTTAATATTTTAAAAATATATATTAATACTAAAACTATTTCCTTCACCTTTAGTGAAGGAATTTTGTCAACGAAAATACTCTTTCGATTGATTTCGTTTTATTCAAAAGTGTGACCGATTTTTTGCCTTTTTTTAACATTTAAATGCCTCCATTTAATTTTCTAATTACAATAGCTCAATTTTGATAACGCCATTGAAAAGAGTAACCTTGAAAATAGTACGATACATACCTTTTTAATTCTTTTTATGATTTTCATACGAAATACTTAATTAAAATTGAAGTGCAAAAAGTGTCCTTCCCGGCGTTAATGGGTTAAGTTTGTAGTTATTCACATCAACGTTTCAAGTCTTCATATTTATAATACCTGAAATTACATTTTCTATTGTTGCATTGAATTTTGTTGAACTGTTTGTTAATCACAGAAAATATTAATTCTACTAAACACACTGATTGTAGAATTAAATGCTTGTTTGAAAACCAGATTTAAAAAGTGAGTAAATTTTCGAAATTTAGACTGATCGAAATATATAAATAATGATAAGAATAAAAAAAGCACAACCTAATATACTGATCATATACTTATATTTTTCTGAATCAAGACATAACCTTATTAAATAGATATGAGAATACGAATGCACGTTAAGCTGACTTTCCATAAGTGTCGGAAAACTTCTATCGATTCAGTCCTGGAAATCTCTTCTTAATGATTAGAAAGTCATTAGATCATCACATTCTGATATTTTAATTAAAGCCGTACACAGTCAAACAAAACGAAAAAGTACGGTACTTAAATTTATTTCTAAAAAGATGAATATTAAACCAGATTAGACGTGAACGTTGAATTAATATTGAGTAAGATATCGATGCCTATTTAGATACAAATCATAATGCTGTTTCGGTACTATATCCTTCAAGAATTTCAATTTTGTCTTTAATATATACATTTCATATTAATAATGGTTCTTTAGATAACGGTAGCAAGTAACTTCAAGAGCTTATTTTAAAGTCGGTAATCATATACAAGCGCGTCACTAAAATATATACTTTTATATGCGTATCGACATAAGAATAAAACTGGAATAAAATCGGTTCTTATATTGTAGGGAAATGTTGCAATTTATATTTTTATTTCGTTTTGATTTTATCCCATTGAAAATATAAAACACTTAGCAATAAATTATTTTTATACCAGACATCTAACATAAGGGTATCTGGGAACTTCTGTGAATTTCTGTTTTCACTAACAGCATAATACTAAAATGTTTATGATACTATTATACTCGAAAATGTAAACGCACTTTGTAAACTATACTTGATAGGACATTTCGAAAATATTTCTTTCTAGCAATTTTATCTAACCAAAACAATAAACGCAATATGCAGAAATAACTAAATGTTCCATTTCTTTCCTGATCACTTTTAAAACGGGTATTTTGAAAGGAATTTAGAAAAAATAGAGGAATAATCACCGTATCCGCAACGTATAAAGATAAAACTTGACGAAATAAAAAATAAAAAATTGGCGGCTTCATTCCTACAAAGGATGAAAATTAATGCCTCGACATTTTGAACGACTAGGGTACCTTTCCAAGAGGTCACGTTGCTAATGGACCACAGGGTTGGAAACGACGAAGCAATAATTTCCATATTTCTTTTAGGAATCAGCCGCAAATTTTGTATTTTGTTTTATTTTAATAGTTTAGTTGACTCTGCAATCGTTTATTAAATTTATAGAACTTTATAAAGTCATAAATTTTTAAAAATACTGTGCAATGTCAGAAAATACTTCACTGTGAAATAATTCAGCTATTTGAAATTGAATTCGGGATTGAAACGCAGACATTTGATGAAAAATACATATGGTAATGTTTTACCCTGGCTGTCCAACCGACCGTGCAGGTAATAAAAAATGACATGAAAGTAAAATGAGCGTTCAGAATATCGAATGGATATGTCCAACAGAAATATAACTGGCAATGAAACAAAAATATATACCGTGTTAATTAAGAACGAAAAAAATGCGTAACATAAATTAATCGACTTCTGGTTTTATATTTACTTCATCGAATGTGAGAAATCGAGTGCATATTGACAATTTATGATTACCAATAATTCACAATCGAAAGAAAATTACAATCAACGATAATTAATATGTAGAACGCATATTGAAACGTACCGTTGATTGAACTGAGTCGATGGCAGGAAATCTTATTGTGTTCTAAAATACAGTTACGATATCTATGTATTTTGCATTACAAAGTCTTCTCTGCGATGTTAATTATTTACCAATCATGATTGTGTTACGTAATTACACCGGGTGTGTACGACCAAACATGAAATAACTCCGTAATAGTGATTCAGAATTATCAGACAATCCTTTTTTAAACCAACGTGATCTTCAAGACTATTAAAGGGATATTTATTTCAAATTATTAGATGAAAAGTTAAAAAATTAATACAAATAAATATTAAATTACGAGAAATAGTCGTTATTGTTTTGTAAATAATGAACAATTTCCTTCGTATTCCCTGGCAGAATTTGTGGCTAATAAACTATAGTCAGTATATGGATAATAATTGTGTCTAGTTTGCAACAGAAAATGTAACAATGTACTGAATATTATTTACATAACGGTTTCATAGTTGAATTATGAATGGTTTCTATCAGTTTCTGAATAAAATTACTCAGAAAATTTAACAGGAAAAACCTAATTAATTTTTGTGCAGTTTTTAGCGCATATTTTACCTACTATTCTATCCATCTTTTTAAGATAACCTCAAAGTTGACTTGACACTTGTGCAGTTCTTATCCATTTCTTGTACACTTTTTGAGTAAGTTATTTTAAACATTAATATAATTAGCAAAAGATGTATTGCACGATTTTTATATTTAATATAAGTACGTCGTTCATCAGTTCTAATATGAGTATAATCATTCTCATTATCATATTCACTGTTATTATCCTCAACATTTTTTCATTGCCCTTAAGATCCTATCAATTATTTTATCAGAGTTCGTATGCACAGTACCGAAAGTTTTTCTTCATAATTTTCATTGAAAGTAACATGATTGGGTATCATAATATACCCAGATTTAGTTTACTAGCGGCAGAAAAGATCAAATCTAAACAGTGTTTTTATCGCTTTAATTCTCTGTGTAATGTTGAGGAACTCATCAGAGAATAGGAAAGTACTGTCGTTTTATTTTACTACTATAATATTCTTACTAATAAGTTAAACATGTTATGTAGAAGAGTGCATTTGTTAATGGAATTGTGGATTTGAACTGGGAACATGAACTTAAAATTGTCTACTTATTAGCATATTTGAAATAAGACTTTTGTAATAATTTTCAATTATTTAAATCAGACAGCAATAAGTTTTAAGTGTTAGATTTTTTCACAAATGTTTTTTCGATTGTGATAGAAAACTACTCCATTACTTGTTCTTCATAGGAAGTTACTTTTACAAGAAATTGTTGAGTTTACCTTGGCGATGAAGAAATGCTGGAAGGAACATGAAACTAAACGTCATTTCAATTTCGTTGCCTGTTAGCCAACATTTTCCAAAATTGGAAAAAACGCATTTTGGAAAATGCCCTTGGATTCAGGAGAATGTTAAGTGAGTAACTTATCGCGTTGGGAAACATGCTTTTTGAAGATGTCTGATTGGAGGAACAACTTTCCAATCATAAAAAGTTTTTGTAAAGAATTAAGTTAAAAGTATGTTATGGACTGTATAAACTGATAATAGATTTTTTTCACTGAATGTTTTTGCTCATCTTAATAATTTTACCAAGAGAGATACCGTAAGTGATATAGAATTTTTCTTACTATGATTATTCACTAAAAAACTTCGTAAGTGCATTTTTCGAATAGAATTTGTTGAACTATTCAATATTTAATTGCAAAATTGGTTAATACATGTGCCATTTACATAATAAAATGATTTTTAAAAAGGACAATGAATCTAGACATATTTAGCCTTTTTTCAATTTCTCCGTTTGACCTACTCTGCGCACATTTTCGTTGTAGGATATAACTGGCATTCCTCAATTACTTGAGACTTACAGCTTTCTTGAATGGAGGCGTGGATTCTTTATCTGTTCCCAATAATATCAGTATCATGGTCAACAACGAGATGACTATTTCTATCATTAACACGCTGAAAGGAAAAGTGTACTATTCGACCAAATGTGAACTGTTTTGTTGTTTAGGTATACAATTTAAATAAATTGTACACGTGAGAGCCAAAATTAGTGAACATATTAAATAGATGGTATTTTTTGTGGGCAATCTAATTAAAAATTTGGCATACAAATTTTTACCTCGAAGCATTAGTCTCTTGAATAGATGTACAAGTTATTCGAAAAGTCGAGGTAAAAGTTTGTAGGCCAGAGTCCAACACCGGGTACTATTCATTAATTTATAGGCGAAAGGTGCTTTAGCATTAGCTTATTTTTTATAGCTAACATATTCTTCGGACAAAAATAAAGTTTGGATGTAATTTTCCCTATCACTAATTTATCTTTTCAGATATGTACAAATGGTTTTGCTTTCAAGTTTAAAATATATTTGACCTATCAATCGCAGTATCTCTTTTTTTTTTAAATAAGTTAATTCACATTGACATGAATTGCGTTTTTGACTAATTTTTAGTGTTACTGTATTGATTATTTCATAATAATTACAAAAATTAGATGTCAATATGTCCTCAGAAACTACTGAGGAGGATGTGTTGCATAGACATGTGTACTGAGTTAGTCCATTAAGGACTCATTTCTGACATGAAATTTATCGAACTTTACGAATCCGTAATTAAAATTTTAGAAATACGCAAATCCAAGTCGCTGCGTTCGATTATTTAAAAAAAAAGTCGGGTTTATTAGTAATATCTATGGAGAAATGTTGGTTCAGCTTTGTGCTCTAGACAGACTAGTGCGTTTCCCTACAGGATTTCTCCTTGCGTAGAATACTATAGCAATATAAAAATAACGTCTTAATTATGTATAATTTAGATTTAAAATAACTGGAAAAAAAATTTCGTATATATCACATTTCAAAACTGGAAAGAATTATAGTCTTGTTGATGCCGACTCATCAAACCACAAAAGTAGATTAAGGAGAATCCTATTACGTCGATTACGCAACGTAAATGACGTATTGGAAATAAAGGCTACGCCTGGAAGTAGCTAAAAAAGAGGATCGATACCTTCAGTACGTTTGTATGGAGCTTTCTCCATAAATTTATGATGTCATTGATCCTATAGGATTCGCTCCGTATCGCACGTGCGGATCTTCTTGCTTGCCTGCTTATCGAACAGATTTACGCCACGATCGGCATCCGTAACCTACCCGAGGTGGTTTCTGAACGCTCGCTTATGTCGATAGTTGTCTGCCTCGGTGTCTGAATCCTGACATTTCGAACGAGATACTCCTTTGGATTAATCGTTTAATTGACTCTGCAAACACGATATTGGTATTTGAACACGCGAATTAAGTAATGTTGATTACGTCTAACTTGATTTTACGTTTATCGATTTCGAAAGTGGTTTGTAATAGGCTTTTTGATTGTGGTTGTACGAGATATTTTTTGATTTCATGTATGTTACACAGAAAAAAATAAGTCTTAGAATTGTTACATCTTAAATTCAGTCTGTGTTTTGGTTTAAAGTGTTACTTTCAGTGAGCAAAACTGACTTGTAGACGATATTTCGGCTTAAAATAAGATTTATCGAGCTTGTGGCATCTAAGTTAGAGGAATCTTATTTCAAACCAAAATATTGAATTAAAGTCAGTTTTGTTGTCTGAAAGTAAGACTTTAAGCATAATTATTGACTGAATTTAAGAAAATTAACGCCATTTTGGGCTGAAATGAAGCCTCACCTAAAGATGAATTTAAGATGTAACAATTTTAAGACTTATTTTTTTTCTGTGTATGGTAGTATTTCAAACGTTAGAAAAGTTGTGTTTTTGGACGCTAAATAAAAATTCTATTACTTAATAATTAAATAGTGATAGTTCCCTCCCTAGTAGAAAATATATCCAGTTTTGTGTCACATTGTGTATAGGTTACCGATACTGATAACCTGGAAAGTAACTGAACTGGTCTGAAACTATCCAAAAAATGAACTGGTTCTCTGCTAAGGCTGTACGGAAAGAAATATTCTCTGCTATACATTTCTGAATTCCAGTTGAATTGGCGATTGTTTAGAGGTAATATGACGATTGTTAGTTTTATTAAAAATTCCTTGAAGGGACCGTATCTTTAAACTTTGAAGAATTTATTTAACCTTTTTACGCTTTATCTTTTGTTCCAAACGGCATTAGAAAATATTGAAATAAGTCAAAATCGATAGATTTGGACCTCCTCTTTCAAATGCCGTAGTCAGAATCAGCCGTCGACTTTAAAGAAAAATGTTATGATCAATTTGTTGAAAAAAAATACTGATTTTTTCAATGTTGCTTCTCAAGAATCGCTTTTTTTTGCGTTGAAAAGGGCAATGCTGACCATTGAAAAACATACTAATCGCATCTTTTTGCTCAGCCCTTTCTTGGCCCGTCAGATTTTTTTCAAAAAACAATGTGGCGGCTTCAATATGGCGTCTGCAAGTTGTCATTTTGCATTTTGTGGCACAAATATCAAGTATTTTTGACCGTGTAACAGTTGGAATTATGGATAATTGGGATGAAAAAGGCCTTGATTCATTCATAACCTCAAATTAGTTAAATACATTGTTGAGTTACACTCAATTTTTGACTTTTTCGTATCATTACGTACGCATGAAATTGAAAATTACTGTACACGATTGTGACCTATCCGTTATTGGTTTATAACCTAAAACTGAAGTGCAGCACATCTTACGTGCATTGCTACCTGGTACTATGACGTTTGTAGATTTAATAAACATCAATATCGGAGTAAATACATCGATCCTCCAATGCCTAATTTCAAAGTTGTTTATTCCAGATATAAATATAATACATTACCTAATACACCAATAATTCACATTGATTTACATCACGTTGTTTAGACGTCAATACAAATTTTGCCGTTGTCCCACTCTCACCACGGGAAGAAAACGCTATTCGGAGAGCCATTTTTTAGTACCTTTAATTTTTTTTTTTATTTTTCTCATTTCTTAGCAATTTTTTTAAATTCTTTAATGTTTATAACATTTTTTATATTGGATGTTTCCAAGAAATTAAAACGGTGAATCAAGTCTATAGTGATATCGTAAATCTATGTAACTTTATGAGATGATTTGAAGCGTACCTTGCAAACATTTTTATTACATTCTGAACAATAAGATGTTCGACTTTCACACTTGTCACCAGAACAATATCGTTTTTACTCTTCATTTTTGATAATGTGGGTCTCCAAAGGTTTTTTAGACTTTCTTTGTATACAGGGTGTACCAAAAGTCAGAAAACACCTAAATATCTCGAAAACAATGCATTTTAGAAAATAATGTTTTTGATAAAAATTATAAGGTTTACAAAGACGCAATTAACGCTACTAGTTATTTGACCTTGACCTGACCTTGACAAGGTCATCCTTGGATGCTTTCGAGATATTTACATGTTTCTAAACTTTTGGTACACCCTGTATAATCCCGTGGTATCATTTACAGCGAAGTTTACTGTGATATTCGATTTTATTAAGCCTACAAACGTCATAGTACCAGTTAGGAATGCGAACATAATTGCCGTCCTGTACTAAATTTGTAGGTTATAACCCGATTATTGAAAAGTCACAATCGTATCTGGTAATTTTCAATTTCACAGATAAGTAATACGAAAACGTCGAAAATTGATTGAAAATGAGAAAAAAAGGTAAAAGTCCATTGCCTATAACTAATTTGAGGTTATGAATGAATAACAATGAGATTAGGTATTCACAAATGATAATAATTACTTTTCGTATCCCAATTCTCCATGATTTCATACGTTACATGGTCAAATAACCGGTAATTTTGCGAGAATGCAAAATTATAACTTCCAGACGCCATCTTGAAGCCGCCATTTTGTTTTTAGAAAAAAATCACACGGGAGAAGAAAGGGTTGAGCAAAAAGACGCGATTAGTATCTTTTGAAATGGTCAGCACTTTTCAATGTCAAAAAAAGCGATTTCTGCAAAGAAACGTAAAAAAATAGGATTTTAAAAAAAAATCATAACTTTTTTCTTTGAAATGAATGACTGATTCTAACCATAGCATTTGAAAGAGGAGGTCCAGATCTATCGATTGTGACTTATTTAAATGTTTTTTAACGATGTTTGGAACAAACATTACAGCGTTGAAAGTTCTGGGCAAATTCCGGACTTTTGGGACGAAAAGAGTTAATGTAGCTCTACTCCGGTTAAATAAAACCTTACTCAATGGATAGTTAATCTATTTAACACACGTATATGTATATGGTATAGTAAACTTATAGTTATAATGAAATTCTTAATGTTTCGTGCATATAATATAGGTAAATGAACAAACTGTCTAAGCACTTTTAAAGCAGATTAAATTATATTGGTCTAGTAAAACAGTATTGCGAATTATTTTGTTTCACTTAATTTTGTCACCGATATTCGCCGCGACTTTGAAGCATGCCAATTTTATTTATAAAAATTAAATTTCAAAGTATTGAGAAGTAATGCTCGGTTGTTTTTACACGGGGAGTATCGGTCTACAATAATACACCATTAATATTTAAATTTCATTGGCATTAAAATCCTTATAAATAAGACCAGAAAATGCATTCCTTTTAAGATGTGTTCTATGTTATTTGAGGTTCGAATTTAATTACAATTTTTTACTAAGGGGTTTTCATGAACGATTGTGATGAATCCGAATCCTGTATACTAATTATATATATATAAAATCGAATTTTCTAGGATAACTTTTAAGACTTTAATATAAATATATAATATTTTAGCATCCTGTTAGGTAAAAGACACTTAGAATATTACCATGGATAGAATTACGTAAAATTTAATGTAATTCAATATACCTAGAACATTAACCTACATTATGGGAAATTTATGAAGTCATCATTGCTCGATCACAACGCTTTGAAAAAGGACTTCAACCCAGTTTTGCTTTGATCGAGGAAATTTGGCCAAATTCGCTACGCCATCTTTCACCCACTATCTGGAGTTTTTAAAATCTGAGGTCATATTCATAATCAGGCACCCTAAAAAATCATATATCGAATTTCATGTTGATCAAGCATTTTTTCGTGTTAAGTTCACTACATTGGATTTTGGAGAATTAAAAATATTATTTATAAGTTTGATATACTTGCCTTGGAATCACCAAACTGTCAGCCGCTGATTCGATATTATTGGAAAGTCGTTTCACTGCTGCTTCCTTACGATAACGTCATCACTTTGAAGATTCTGCAAAATAACATGATCATTAGCCCTAGACGTTTACCACTTGAAATTGAAAAAAGCAACTACACAACCGTAATTATAATTAATAACCGAAATAAGTGATTTTTATTAAAATTTTATTATTTTATGACCAATTCATTAGCGAATTTAGATCGTTATCTATATAAGATGCGACAACGCGTTTAACCGCCTTGTTTTCTTCAGAAAGGACACATGCTAACTCCTCCGTTTCTTCAATTGCAGCTACGTTAAATTTCATTTACACACTTGTCCATGAAGTAGTCGTAATTTCCGTGCGCAATTTCTACATGAACATTAATGAGCCGTAAAAGCTCGGACTCGAACGGGATTATCTCTATTTTTAAATCGCTCAACGCGCCGGTAGGACACAGATGGCTTTGATTTCCTCCAGTGCGTAAAATGGTATTTACTTAAGGCATTTTATGTTACATCGTGAGAAATACGGTTGTGCTAAATAAGTCGGTTAAATTTTTTACAAATGAAACTTCCACGATTCGGTTAATCTCGTTATATCTATGCTCTGAGAAAAGATTTATTTACATTTAACAAATAGGTTTTATGTCTACTTTCTTTAAAAATATTGAAAAATTAATAAAACGTTTTTATAATTTAAAAAAAATCCCGATTTTGAATTTAACAAATAATTTGTTGAAATGGTTATTTATTTGTTTCAAAACAATTTTATTTCGAGTAGATAAATATTTTCCATGCATTTATTTTACACAACATTGTTTTAGTGCAATTTTTGTGTGTGTTTTCTTTTAAAGTAGGATTTTCAGATACCATTGCTTACTTTTTGAAGCATGCATATTTAATTTTGTCAAATAATATAACCGCACTTTAAACTGCTTTTATGTTATTTTTTGTTTTGGAAAACTGTATGATTGCAATGGGTTTATTGGTAAACTGGATTTATTGTAATACATCACTAGTCGGAATAAGGGGAAGCTTCAGTTTTTTAATCAAAATTTTAATTTTAATTTCAGGATCCCTTGAAGTTTACCCTTGTGTATCGAGTACGAAAGTTTAAATATAATTGACGTGAGACGGCCAAAAAGTCATTGGCAACAACAAAAGAGAAATTAATGTTCATGGTTACCAGATATCATGAGGTAAGTGTAATAACTAAATAAACCTATTAAGAAAAATTATGACATTGTTGATCACATGATTTCTTTCTAGACTTCACTATACGCAAGTTATTGGATCCAAATGGAACATTGAAATTAAATTTATGATTCAATCTGGGTGCCAACATCATAAAAAAATATTTTTCATAGTTTACAATGACGACAGTATGATAAAATAACTGTTTTGTAAAATTTTGTTGACTATTATACAATCAAGTAAAATTGAATTAAGTCGTATATGAAGTAGACACAATTTTCCAAATTAGTAGTTATATTCTTATGAATTCCAGTTGTATGAAATAATTTTGTGTATCTACCATCTCAAAGAATTCTTCGTAAATTTGATTACTTTCATACTTCTAGACATGTTTCAGCAATTTTGAGTTCTCAACTAAATTTTATTAGTTGTAACTGTCAAGTGTTGACATGAACTAATTAACACATAGTCGCATTTTAAATACAGATTTGCATAAATATATGACTACTAATTTATTACTGAGCAAAATAAGAATTGTAAAATTAACTAGATCAATAGGCTTGTTTATTTATTTATATATAAAAGAAATTCATTTCTCTTAATTGAAAATCATAATTTGATTTGGAGAAATAGACTATTGATCATTGCATGTCAACCTTATTCTTTTATTGCGAAAATCATTTCGAAAAATCACATTCTTTTGAACAAGTTTTTTTTTTATATATTCACAGAGTTCCCACAACTCGCCGACCGTATTGCAGGTACATATTCTACGTAAAATTTCAAGTAAAAAATCCTCTACAAAATTGGACCCGATGCCAACAATTTGATTGGTGCATAATTGAAGTGGCAAAAAAAAACTCGTTTTGTAATAACTTGTCTATTTTTAAAATGATCTTATCAAAATTAGGCTCATTTTAAAGTTATTTTCAAGCTCTACATTTCTTCTCTGAGGCTCTTTGCCCGAAAATGAATATTTATCTCGCTATATAGTCATAAAATGGGTAACAAATACCAATTTTTGTTTACTTCATTTTGATAAATAGTTAATGAAATAGGAGTAAATGAAATTTGTAGCCCTTCCAAAAACAGAATAATTTAAACTCCTCATTCAATGAGATTCGATGAAAATTGAGCCTTAAAGGAACCTTTTAATCTTACAAAATTGGCGGAAGAGGTTTGATATTTTCGAAACGCGTTTTTTGACGATTCCGAGAATTTCAGAGGGTCTTTTTGGGCTGAATTTCTATCGAATTGCCCCGTTTTATCGAATTAGCGGTCAAATTGTTCATTTATTTAAGGACAACTTTCTCGTAGTCTTGTTTTATTAACTATTTATCGAAAAGAGATGAACATGAAAAACTTTTTGACTGTAGCAAGAAAAATATTCATTTTAGGTCAAAGAGCCTCAGAGATGGATTGTAGATCTTGAAAGTGAGTCTGATTTTTTAAAAGATAACTTCCAACCAAGACAAGCTATTGCAAAAGGAGTGATTTCTTTTCTAAACTTCAATGGTGCGCTAAACAACTTGTAGGCATCGAATCCAATTTTTATAAAGGATGTTTTACTTGAAATTTCAGGTAGAATATACGTACCAATAATAGGACTTGCGAGTTGTGCGATATTCTGTATAATAAGGCCAAAAAATGATTGCATAAATACGGTGACGCAACTATTCAACACATAACTTTTCAACACAATAAGTTTTCATCACAAAATTTGTCAACAAATGAGCATTTCAACATATGTAATATATGTATTAAACATTCAAAAAAAATAGATTAAGTTAGGTTAGATTAGGTTGTAAGGTTAGGTTAGGTTAGGTTGGGTTAAGTCAGGTTAGGTTAGATTTTTGTATTATTTTGCGTGTATAATATATAATTGTTATTTTCAATTATTTTATTTAAATCCATTGTTTTTGGTTGAAATGTTTCTGTTAAAATGTCGTATGTTGAACTGTCGTATGTTGAATTTCTGTGATGAAATGTCGTAAGTTTAAATGTGGTGTGTTGTTTAGTCGTAGTACCCATAAATACGTACATAAACATATGTATATTATTGATTTTGTATTATACAAAGAATGAAAATAAAAAAACACATAATTTTGCATTCAGAACGATCATAAACAACCTCATATTCGTTAGAATCACCTTCGTTTTTACTTTGATCCCATTTCAAAAGAAAAATATCATCGGCTTTACACCAGCATAATTTGAGGTAGCTGCTAAATTAAAATCCTTTTGTGCAAGTAGAGCGGAAAAGTCTCGTCGAATGACAGCACCGCGCCTATAATAGCTGCTAAGAAGATTGCGCGAACTCTAAGCTACTAAGTAGAACTTTTAACTGAGACTTAGTTAAATACCCATCGACTCTACACCCTAATTCAAAATCGTCCGTTAATGAGAATTATGAACCCTTTTTATAATAAATAAACAAGATAATCGTGACATCATTTTGAATTGTTGGACTATCGTTGTTGCCTAAAGGACAAACAGTGCAGTATGGAATCCAATGAACATTTGAAAATCGCCTGAGAAAATATCATGGATGAGTTTTTAAAATAGTCCCATTCAATCATAACGGATATTTTACGTTATTTCGCGACTGACGTACTTGTTAGCCATTTTTATATTTCGAAAGCGTGTAAGGATTTGCAGGCTCTGCTTGGCTGGAGGCGATTTTTACGTCTTCCGCGACGTTACGCCCTGTCGTAAACGCAAACGAGCGAATCGATGCCCATTAAAATTTATGTACGCGTTTTGTAACGTTTTCAAAAATGTTCCTCGTCAAGGTTGATCGTCGTAGTCTACTTACGATATGCGCATATTCTAGGAAAACGCGAATAGGGAGTGAACATCGCGTATGACGTTATCCACAAGCTGCCTCCGCATGATGCCTTTGCAGCAGATCGACGTTATATAGATGTCCACTTAAGGACAGTTTTCCAGAAGACGAGCAAATTGATCGTTTTATTTATTTGCGACTACGTTTAGTCCCATTGGGCAGAATGAGATTTTATGGTTTTTATGAGGTTACTGCCGCATTCCTCAATTGTTCCTGAGTGAAAACCATTTCAATATAAGTATTTTGTAATTGACTCTTTCATACGAAAGATAACTTTTTCGTCGTGTAAACTGAATCAGAATTCATCATTTGTTTTAATTTTGATGATGATTTTATATAATAATTATAATTAATATTAAATCAATATGTAATAAACATTAAATTTAGTGTAATTCATGAAGAAGGTTTTGCAAATATCGGTGACATTCAAAAATTGTTATACAAATTTCATTACTTTAAATAATTTAATTGTCGAAAACTTAATATTTAATAAGAAACATCTGAAAAGTTTTAACGGCGAACAACTTGTACCAATCTTCTTTTTGAATACAATTTTTGAATGAATTTTCAAATATGCTATTGTCAAACATTTTAGTTAAATTAATGTATTTGTCTTGGAATTTGAATAAAATTTAACTTATACGATATTGGTCAACAAGATCTACTAACGCTTTCCAAAGTTATTTTGTGCGTAGAATCTAAATCTGAGGTCAGACTGATTGGCTCGTCATGTCAGAATAAAGATGACTGACGTTATGTCCTCGAAAAATGCTTTTTTCGGTACTATAGCCATAAAATTCGATTTTACGGCCTACTTGTAGTCCGTAAAATAAAATTTCGCAGATCACGCTAAACATAAATCTGCGCTGTCAAAAACAAGACCCGTTCGGACTAAATGCAGTCCGCGAAATCGAATTTTTACAGCTATCAGTATCGAAAAATAATGTTCGACACACGGCCGTAAGGTTTTACGGCCTTGTATCGAAAAATACTATTTTTTTATTCTTGAAGTTAGGGACAAGATATGGCTTTGATTAAGTTTGCAACATTTAGTATTATTCTTAACCTTGAAAGTTAGCTATTAGTCGAGAATTTATGGTATCGATTGATTGACTTCATCCTTTTCCTGACGAGCTCCAGTGGACCAAAATCAAACATTTGGACATCCTATGGAGCTTCTCATGACATGCCGCGATGTATGATGTTGTTTCGGGCATACTGCACAATTATTATCAAAACGAATTAAATAAACTTAATTTTTCGATTCTTTTTGCAGGTTATTGTACACATTTTTATTAAATTAATACCTACAATCTTCAGTTTGATTTCCTACTAATATCGAAGAATAATTACTTGCAATCTCTACGAATCGCTTTAAAATAGTCATTTTTAAAATAGTTGTTTAGCATCAATTTTTCAATAATTTCTCAGCTGTTACGTAGTTTACATTAAATTGCTGCTAGAACAAATCAAAGTACTTAAGATTCTTAAAACTAATAAAAAAAGATAAGCACCACGATTTATGACTGTGTTATATTTCTAAAATTAATAATCGTAAAAGCAATTAAAAATAATACCTAATAACATAATACCTCTACTTTCTTTACGCTGCTTACAATAAAAATGTTTTACTTTAGGGAATACAAATTTTTATATATCGAAATTATTATATTTTTTAAAAATTTCATTTTGTGCTTTTGTTGACCCTAAATTAACGATTCTTATCAACAAAAGTGATTATGTACGGTTTCTATGAAACAATTTGGTATTAAATAGACCCAAAGAGATTACAATAAGCTATCAGTGAATATAACACCCTTCTCTTGTTTTAACTGTGTTTACAATTATTGTTGTATTTTTATGAGTGATATTACCAAAACATTTTTCTTTTCTACGATTGGTTGATATAAAAACATTTCACCATTTTTTTACCAAAATACTATTATTTATTATATTGAATGAAATATATTACGTACATTGGATAAAAATTAAAATTAATCACGCCACGGTGGGATGGCCATCTCTGTTAAAAATATCTTGAAATTTACTATGAGTACATGAACTTTGCATCGTCATTAAATTTAATAAAACTATCGTTATTTTCAGTAAATTATGAAAACCATTTAGGAAGAATTTAATTACATTTTTAATAATGTGGAAATCAGTTTGAGTTTCCATTACTTTTGTAAAAATTGATAATTATCAAACATAAATTAATCCCCTATAATCTTGTTCCCACCATTATAAAAAAATATAAAAAATGAAAGTAGATCATGCACGAAATTACATATGATTTCCAGATTTCATTTTTAAAACAGGTACCTTCCAATATTACAATTAATGATAATTTGACTGCTCTTGCTAAATATGTTGACAAATAAATGTAGTATTAACAAGCAGAAATGTTGTCAATAAAATAGGCTTTCAATACTGCATATACACATTTATACATTAGTTCTAAGTAATAATCCGTAACGAATTCTATTTATATTTTAAGCTTGTAATTGCAGCGTCATAATGAGACAAAAATAACTTCAAAATAGAACACACTGATCCCTATCAGAGTATCACTTCATTAGAGAAAAGTCAGAGAAAAAACGGTTAATGGAACTAGGAAAAAAGGTAGGATTTGTAGTTGTAACACAATAATAGTAAAATTAACTTGAAAACCTGTCGGTTGTAGTATGCACTACGAATATTTTAAGGGACTATTCAGGTATAAAACTATGATACTAAGTTGGTGGATATTAATTAAGTACTACAGGAAAATACTAAATGAAACAACTTCTCTTTTATTACCTAACTTCCTTTTGTAAAATTGTTATAATAACTATTTTTTGTGGGACAACATCAATGGTTCTTTGCAATAGTTACATATTATTTATGAACTGTCTGTTGAAGAATTAGTATAATAATTTATTATATTTTAGAATATTTAAAAAAGTGTCTTTATCCATTTATATTATTCAACCAAAGTATATTCGAAATGATACGAAATGTATCAAAGTACTATTTTTGGAGATCATAATATACAATTTAAAATTAGTTTGTAACTAGGAAACTCTGTTAATGTAAATGCTATAGAATGTTTAAGTCATAGCAGACAATACCACTTGCTGACACAATCGCGGAACAAGTATGGAAAATTTCAATACCGGACATTCAAACATCTCCAAGAATGAAGAGTAGAATTCAGTATTAAACATTCAACAGGAAAGAATTAAATGTCAAGAACCGAAATGCATTTCGATGTCATTTATTATCTAAATTCCTAGGAGTACCAATTCACTGTGAATAAAATGAAAATCGAGCTAATATATTAAACAAATATATCCTTAATACGAGGGAAAACTCACTCTGTCTGGAATGGAAATGCACTCTTAAATAGTGTCCCTCTTAAAAATATTTCTATTACTACGGACTTTCAAGAAAAGTAAGGTTGTATTAAGGATTTCCATTTTGGCTATATTTACATTTTTATTTTACCGCAAAAAAAGTATTTATTTTTAATAGGTATAGAAATATCACTAGTATATTGTTTTTGAAAAATTATTGCACATGCAGAATTTTTCTTGCAGGTAGCAGCATTTCTTGAAAAGTGAGGTTATATATACACAAAATTTTTTCACTTTATTTTGATTTTTCGTATTTATATTTATATTTAGTTTATTTACACCTTGGATATTACAGGAAGTAACATTTCCTTAAAGCTACGTAAAATATTGGTACATTTTTTATCAGTCCTTAAAGGTAATTTGATGCAAGAATCAAGTACTTAATAATAATAACTAAACTTACGACTTAAATACTTAATATAATGTAATAACTACATTTTTGGTAGTTTCGTTCGAAAAAAAAGGTACGAATAAACGTAAAAATAAAAATAAAATTGAGTGCGAAAGAAAATAAAAAGGAAAGAAAGAAAATAAATAAATAAAAGAAAAAGAAGCAAATAAACAAAAATAATCAGCAACCAAGAAGTATATTTACGTGGTTACTGAAATTCAATATCTTGGTGAATCATATTATAGTATATTACTCAACGAGGGAGGTAAAATAAAGAATGTCTCAGACTACGTGTAATTTTTACCCGAGGCGAAGCCGAGGGTGAGAAACAGGCAGTCTGAGGTATTCTTTTTTACTTCCCGAGGGAAGTATACGATTTTTCTTTGTGGCCGGGAGGATAAGCGACATCTTTCCTTCCGCTTGCGGGAGGAAAGTTGCTGCTTTCCTCCCGGTGTGAAGAAAAATAATTATAAAGTTAGAATGATCAGTTTTCTCGCCTTTATTCTCTGGTTTAAACAAAATTCCCTTTAAAATCACTTTGATATTTTTGTGTAACAAAAGAAACTATTCTTTTGTTAATCACTAGATCATTTCCGTTTTATTATTTTGCTTTTTCAATAGCTTTAATATTGTATCGAACTGTATAAAATTTGGAGACTTATGAAAAATTAAGTACTTTTCAAAAAACTTAAGAAATGTAGGGTAGTATCTTCATACACCATGTTAGATTTTAGTATTTTTTTGTACATTACCAGAAAGAATATTGATATTAAAGGAAAAATCTAATATGAAACATTCTAGGACAGAACATAATAGTAGCACGTAAGGGATTCATACATTTAAACAGTTTTCCAACATTTTCTGCACTTGAATTAAACGTCCCATGATAATTATTATAGAAAGTATTGTTTAAATACTCTGAAAACCCAAAATTTTAAAACAACTCGAATCGTTACTCAGTGAAAAATTCACCAACCGTTGACTCAAAATCAACCGTGTCAAATTATTTAAAGGCTATTAAATTTTGATTAATAATATTAATTGGTGATTTAATTATTCATAATACAGTGGTAGTCTTTCGGAAATTTATAAGCTGAGTAATTTACTTTGAGAATCAGTAAAAAATTCGTTAAGCATTGTTCATGGTTGAGAGCTCCGAACGCTTTCGCGGTAAAACGCATTTAGTATTTGTTGGGAGCAAGTCTTTGTCATGCTTTCCCATCATTTTCAATCAAGGTTCAATTAAAAATTAAAATGACCAAGCGACATTTTTGTATTTGGTCCAATGATGGTAATACTACCATAATATTCAATACTCTAAAACTGTGTAACAAGAATATTACATAAAATGTTTCACTAAAATATCGAGTCAAACTTTAAAATGGTCTATATTTAATGATGAGATTGTTGGATTCAAAATCAACGTTACCAAGCAGAATTTTCTTATTTGGTCCACTGATTGTAACGCTATCATAATATCAAATTATTTAAAAATTGTGTAACAAGAACATTACATAAAACTTTTCAGGAGAAATTATTTAGTCAAAATTTAACATTTTCTTACGATTAAAAGGTAGACTGTCATTTTCTAAAATACAAAGAACTTTCAGCGCATGTAGGTCTATGGTCACTAGAGCAAGTATAAACATAGGTAACGATGTGGAGGATGACGCGATTAATTTAGTTAATCATATGTTAAATCATTAGTTTAATTTTTGCGATATATATAAATTTGTATTCGTATACATTAATGTTGGATTTATTATAGTAATTAATATGTGCATTACGAAGTTATGTCTTTAAATCTAGTTGTCTTTATTATCTAGGCTCTTCATTAGTATATAAAATTAGAATATAATTTTATGTTGTAAATTTCTATTTCAAAACATGTGTGTAGTTAGGTGATAGTATAAAATCTTTGTCCGAAAAAATTAGCATCTGTATGCATTTTTAACGCTTGGAAAAATTAAGCTTAGGCTTCAAAGTATAGGAAATTAAAATTCTTTTAATTTTTCTATTAAAATAACTTAAAAAATGGTTGATTTGGTATCAATTTTTGTTACCAATTTAAAGAAAAAACAAGTAATTTCAAGTATTTTTAAAGATGATATGTCGTGTTAGTACATTTGATTATCAGACTGTCCAGAGTTAAAAAATACTTTTTGCAATACATTCTATAAAAATATAGAACAACTCTTCAGTATTACTTATATATATTTTATTAATGAAATAATTTCCTTCTACGTCAGATTCATTGCAAAATCTCAAGTAACCTCATCATGTGGGCATCCAAAGTATTACATCATTGCGTTAGTTACAAATTCTCGATGAATTAATGGGTCAGACTCTATGATCTAATATTTAAAATCTGTATTGTACAATGAAAAAAGGAAATACCTAATTACTGTTAGGTGTGTCATCTAAAATGATTAGTTATGCCATTCTTATATTCAGATAGTAAATTCGACAATTGTTTTGCCTTTGTATTGCCAAATTTTGCAGGGAATTTAATCAACTTAATAATACTACTTAGATATATAGGATAGTACCGAAGTTCAACTAAGAAAATTTGTGTATAGGAAAGTACGACAAATATTATTTTGCAAAATTACCTTCGGATATCAAGGAATATGTTTTACATTACAAAATGAAGATATTTTTGTTATATTTTTCCCATACCATACACTATAGTAATTTTTACTGCAACAATTGTCTTAGTCAATTTACTACTTCAGTGAAAGCAGTCGGCTATGTAATATAGCGAATTTCATATCAAGTATTTTTTTAAATCACGATAAATAATAAAAATTGTGTTACTTGTTATTTACTTTTATATAAGAAAAAATGTTTGATGGCAGGAAAATTGCATACACCTCCATTTCAGTTGCTGCAAAGTAGAATAAATTAT
Source organism: Trichopria drosophilae (assembly GCA_030407085.1). Classification (NCBI taxonomy): domain Eukaryota; kingdom Metazoa; phylum Arthropoda; class Insecta; order Hymenoptera; family Diapriidae; genus Trichopria; species Trichopria drosophilae. Next base: position 185,880,802 of record CM059583.1, on the reverse strand, counting down.
CGACAATATTGTAGAAGTAGCTAAGAAATGGTAGGCGTTATAGAAAACTGGCAGAAATTGCCGTAGAGTATGGGTATACACTTTACACTTGTAGAAAGAAACAATACAAATTGTGTATAACACAGTGGAAAAAAATACTTCAAGTATAAAATGTAATTGATACACAACTACTGTTATTATAAAAACTTTCATGCAACTTTGCAATTGTGAAAGTTCCACGAATTAGTATGTAAGAAGTAGCTAATCCGTGGTATTAGTAGTTTAAGATCGTGGACGTAGAACTTAATAGCAAGATTGTTTAATTACTCATCAATTTTTTTATTTAAATTTTTAGTGTCTTTGTAAAACACCAGGTTATAATTGTTGAAAATATTATTTTTAATGTCTTCAGCTTATCATAAATCCTTCATGACAATATACAAAATACTTACACCGTGGATAGTTAAAATATATGAGTAAAACCGAGGTGGGAAACGCTTAAAATTTACTAACAAAAATGCAATGGAAGGTCCATAGTTTAAAGAGATCATTAAACCACTTAAATTATGAATTATACCAAAATAAAAGTCAACATTTAAGAAAATGATTGGGAAGTATTCATTAAAAATCGGCTTTGCTATTCGAGTTTTCTACAGTAGTCATGAATCCAATCATTCACGTTTATTGTGCAATTTTATTCTTTAATTTAGTTTTAATTTTACCTGGGTATCTTATTGTTGTATCTTCAAAAAATTGTTTATGAATCAAAATATTTTTATTATTTATTCGTATTTATGAATATTCTATAATTAATTTATAGTTATTCTAATTAAAGCTTCAAAACTACACCAAAAAAAGGAAACTTTCAACTTTTTAAAATTGCTGTTTATACGAAGGTGTGAGCTTTTTAAAAGATATTTATGTCATGACATCAAAGTGATGTTTCGATTGCTTCGATATGGACGAATGCAAATATTTTGTTGTTACGTTGTCGAAAATTGTTTTCTAAACATGTGCATTTAGAAAATTTCCCCGCAAAATGACTATTTTGTCTTTTATGGTCTTACCTACATTTTAATAACAGTTCTGTACATTTTAATGACATCATTACATCTTATACAAAATATTCCTTTGCCGTATGACAATTTTCTTAAATAATAGTGCATTTATACCAGAAAAATGTAGCGAATGTCTGCTTGTTACGAGTTCCGATACAACCTTTCATTATGGCAATTTTTCTGATATAAATTTTCTTGGTAACTTTTTTCTGAATTTCAAGGATTTTTTTCTCTTATTCTGTTCGGAACTAGGCAGTAATGTAGGTAATAAGAGTTTTAAATGCATATGATATTTAGGAATATTAGACATTCTTTGAAAATATTAAATTCATTGTTATATATCCACAGCATAAAATAATTCTATTTCATTCAAATATTAATAAATATACATTGTTTGAAGTAAGTAGAAAACCTCAATGCATCATAGACAATCTATATGCAGTAAACATGTTAATACTTTGATGCGAAAGCATCCAATAAATTTTTCGACCGCTTGAAAATATAAATTTAATATTTGAATAGTCTTGGTATATGTCGGTCAACTTACTAAACAAAATTAAGTTAAAGTGATTTTAAGTGTCTACTCGGTTTTCGATGGAAAACACATTTGACATATTAAATGTAAGAAGCCGGGATTTGTGTAATTATTGCCGACAAACTCTCTGTTTAAAACGGGCTGTATAAGTACGTATAAAATAATTAATATTCATGGATTTAGTAAACATGTTACTAAAACCGAGATTCCAAATGAAATAATACATATTTTTGTTTTAGAAGAAATATGATATTCCTAGGATCAATACAAATCAAAATTAAATAAAACATCGACTTTTAACCTGTCATTTGGGTGTCTGTTAATGTTTTTCACTACGAAAGTCAACTTAGTCATCTATTTTAATAACGCAAGTTAATTTTAATGAATGTTGACAGTCACATTTTATTTTTCTAAGATATTTTCTTATTCTTGGTTAAAGTCTGAACGAATTTATGACTAATTTTTGTAAAGATTTCAAATGCTGGTGTAAATAATGTCAGTTAATTCACGAATTTGCATTTTGAAATTGTTAGAAATTTTCGATAAAAATTGTTGCTGGCTACAACCATTCTCAAATGCGCATCTACCACTCATGATGACTTACTACACAATACAATTTATGTTCTCAATCATTACCATATAGTTTTAATATTTACGAAACTGTATACGGATATATTGATAAATGAAAAAATGTTTATTATGTGAAGGAAATATATGGAAATATCACACAATAATTCCAGTCGATGGAGAATAGTGTAGCACAAGACACATTTAATTACATCTTCCGAACATAAATAGTAACACAAAAACTAAAACATTTAGAAAAAGAGCATTTTGAGTTTCCGAATGAAAAATAATGCAGTATTTTATTCTTTAAAAATGCTGAAAACTACAATTTCAGTATCGGTTGGCAAGAAAAATAGTTGAAAATGACATTACTACTTATTTGTCTATTGTTGTTATTGCCAAATTGCAGCATTTTATTGCTCAAAAAAACTTTTTTTTTTCTACTAATTCTATATATTGTGGTTGTAAAAATAGAACTTTTAAGAAATGCATGGTACCATAAAATTAAAGGTCGAGAATATTATTACAATACTTTAGCAACGGTTTCTAGCAGGCTGCATCCGAATCTGACAATAAAAAATCCCAAGGACTTCAGGTTTTCGAGATATTCTAAAGTAAAACTGCAAAAACACGCTTTTTTGCTATATTTAAGGTCATATATCAGCAGGTAATTTTATTTCCAAAAAGATACCTATTTCTGAAAATACCGCATTTCTTCTTCAAAACCCATTATTTTTCTCTTTGAAGTCTGTTGAATTAACTCTTCTTAGCAATTCATTTTGATAACTTTACATCCTTTATTGTGCAGGTAATACTGAACACATACGAGTAATTCTACAGAATCTATAACTTTTATAGTACGCAACTATGTATCTTGCAAATAAATGAATATCAAACTAAACGATCAAGATTCTTTTTCTTTTAAAATGTTAGCCCGTATATGTTTTTTAAGATTATACCACTGGAAAGAAGAAAAACGAACGTAAAGTACGACTTTTGCTGAATTTCACAACGTAGAATCAAACAATTTCATTTTGATATCACTAAAAAAAAGTATACAATCCCTCTGCAAATTTAAGAGAATGTTCATATAATCTTGGAATTTAATAAAGAACATGCCAAGAGTGTGCTTATCTTTTACAAAATTGTGCAGCTGAAAATGTAAGCGTCCACTGATTATTCCAAATTCGGGAATTTATTACTTTTTTCAATATGGATAAAATAACATTTTATTTCTTGAATTCTTAGTTTCAGAGAATAATTCTACACTAAACGCTCCAAAAAATAAGATGCACATCATACGTGTGCCTCATAAACTAACTTTGTAGGAGGTCTTCAAAAATTATCAAATCAGTGCGTAACTTGTTCGAATACACAACATTTTCGAGTGGCACACTTAAAGGTCGTTTAGGCATGCTTAAAAATACGTCGTAATTTCTTCTTTGAAGTACTTATAAATCTCCTATCACGTGTTTAACTTGCCAGCAGTGGTTATCCTACACCGAGAAATCGACATTTCAAAAATACAAAATTTTGACATTTTTGTTTATATTTATTATTTGACATTGTTAAGTTTATAATAAGGAGACAGATATTTTAAGAAATAAATGAGCATTGTTCTAGGTTGAAAATAAATATACATAGATTACTACCTTTTCGGCTGATGTCTTTAGACTCCCGTAATAAAAATTGAAAAAATTTAATTCTAACATTTTTTTATTAGCGATAATAAATACGGAGTAAAAAAACTGTATTTCTCGTAACAAGTACCTTATCTTTAAACATAAAAACTATAAGTTATATAATATAAGTACACCTGCATCTACCATTAGACTATTGTTTAGTTTCAACTTTGATTTTATTCAACTTTATACATCTCTATTAAAAAACGAGTTACGCCAACTGTATCTCACTCTTGAAGTGCTGTACAAACGAACAAAAATATATCCCATTAGTGTGCCACTAAAATAATTTTTGATGATTTTGAACATTGAAAAGTTAAAAGTCCTGGAGAATTATTCATATAAATATCGATAAGTACATTAAAGTTTATGACATCTCTGAATATGATTAATACTACAGTCTCGAGAACACGAGACTCGTGTCAATTCAGAAAAATCAAAATTGGGAACGACTTTTAAGAAATGTATTCGACAATGTGGTTAAAAGTCTGCGTTTGAGCGTTTTCGTTGCTGAACACAAATCAGAAGTCAAATTAATTCTGAAATTTTGATTTTTAAAACTGGAGAAATTTTATTAATTGCCCAAACTGGATGTACTGTTTTGAATATCGAAAATCAGACTTCATTTTCATATTCAACGATCTCACAAACTATAAGCCTATTGCACGATATTAATGTGATCAGTTTTTGAAAAGTTGTACAAACTATTGTTGTATGCACAGAAAAAAATAATTAGCAGATTCTACCCAGAACTTAAGTAAACTTTACCATAAAAAGTTGAGTAACCATTGATAATACAAATAATTAAAAGAACAATCCTAATTTTCTTCAGTTTATCTGAAATTTATCTTTTAAATGCTCGATGAACGCCAATGATGTATTAAAAACTGTCCCAAGTAAATAAATTTAGATAATTTTTATATTTAATATAACTATAGTGTCAATTTTCTTGCGAGTGCTGTTATCAAATATCTAGTTTAGTTTTTCGTTAATCTGTGATTAAACGTCATTTAAAAACTTATAACTTAAAGGCTAGAATACTATTATTTATATTTTTCAATAAATTTTGCTTTTAAATGAGACTCGGTAAATTTTACATAACTAATTTTGGCAAATTCTACTCATTATTTTTTTCCGTGTGACCATAAATATAACGAAAAAACATGTTTTCGCACTTTTACTTTAGGATATCTCTCAAACCTAACCTGGAATTCTTTTGAGTTCAGATTCAGAGTCAGCACGCCAAATCTTCGGTTTCTTAATGGTCCAAAGTTTCTTAATGGTTAGTAAAATTTTGCCGATGTACGTTATCGTTCTTGCTTAAAACGGTTACGAAGAAAAGTCACATTAAAGTAGCGAATTGTTATCATTCAATGATAAATAGAAACACTTAAATATAAAAATGTTCTATGGAATAGGAAAATGTAATATTTGGATATCAAAGAGCTTCCGTAAGTTCCATGTAAAAAATGCTCGTTTTCAATGACTGTTTTGGTACCTCGACATTTAAAACTTTTCTTATACCAAATGGTTACCTATGATGTACCAATAAATGATGCAAAATTTCAAAATTAGCATTTGTTCCGTTTACGAAATACAGAGGGTTAATAAAGCTGTTATATTTTTTAGACAAGATCAGCTATATTTCTTAAACGAGGCATATACTCATCTTGAAATTTTGCAGGGATTATTGAGTTTCAAAATTCCTTAAGAATGTTTCAAAAAGTTTTAAAAAAAGTTTCAAAATTCGAGGTAAGAAAAACGGACATTATTTACCGAGGCTCTTTTTATTTTTTTTAAGGAACCGGTTTTTCTTTTTCCCAGCTGAATGCCAAAAAGAAGTTTTTTTTTATAGGTCACACAAGTATTGCGAAATTATTTATACTACACACTAAAATCACAGCACACCTCGATCCAGAGCGGAACGGTACCACTAAAAAGTTGATGATTTCTGACGTAACGGGTACCTAAACGACCGATCCGAACGATTCGCGCCGTAACCGCGTACTGTATATAGCTTCCCATTTGCGATTTCCCATCGCGCGATATCTATTAAGATATTCGAAAACCACGTTTAATCGTGCTTTCACATTTTTCTCGCGAAATCACGAGCGCAAACGTAACGTACTCACCCGACTATTGTTCGCCGATGCGCGCCTTTAAAGAAAAATCCTCGCTTCACGGTGCACTCCTATTCCGGTACAACTGGTACGGAACCATCGGTGCCGATTTTCACTTCACGGAAGTACGTGGGCATGCGTGCGCGAGTGCATATCGACGCGATACCAAATGCGAAACTATGACGTAATGGTGGCACGTGCCGAGAAGGTCGCTGTGCTCGGCGAAACAATCCGACCGGCCAAGGAACTCTGAAAAGTCGACTTTTTCGTATTCCGATTCGATTCCCATGTTAGATACGTTTATTTGTTGCCATTTAGGGTCATCCGAAAGGTCATTGGGATACTTTACTAAAAAAGGGCTGGTTTGAACTAGAAACGTTCCACATTCCAGCTGGGGTTACATGTCTTTCCAATCCACAAGTTTTTGTACCGTTTCACATGCGAAAGGTCATACCGGTAATGGTTAAGGACATTCGGAAGGTCATCACTGACTGGTCGTGAGGAACGTAGGCTATCTTTACGTAAGACCACCTTGTTGTGAGGTGACGTTCCGAAGCGCTCATTGTCTATAGCTTATCTGTGAGGTTACATTTATTATCGAGTCCTCGTTGTATGTTGTCCTCGTCAGTATGAAGTCATTTTGTGTCAGTCTGGAATTAATTTTGAAGAAGGTATCCAAATTATCTTCTGCCAATGTACACATGACATCCAATTGTCTCAATCTTTGTCACTCAATCACGTTCGTAACTCACAAATCATCCAGTTGCCACGTGACAGTTCGAACACACCAAAGAACAGTTTAGTATTTAACACTTATTTATCATCCTGCCTATTGAGTTGTCTTCCACTGGCGTTCGAATAATCACTGACACAACCGTTAAGTATAGAAAACTGATTGCTGATAAAAATAGCCGACCCTCGAGTTGCAGCAGCCGATCGTCAAGTGACGTTCCGAATGCGCTAATGTTCGTTGCATTAACACGTGGATTCTTTCCTGTTTCCAGACAACTCCAGCTATCAAACGGTATTTTCACGGAATTTGCTAACGAAGATTCACTAAAAACTAGTTGTTGTTGACTGACACTCCAATGACCAATCGCTACATGACATTTCGGATGACCACAGAAACAGCTTATATTTTTGTTTATAGGAAAAATTTGGACAATTTTTCAGAAACATTAGGAAAACTTGGGAAATCGAATCGAAAATTGGTTTGTTTACCGGCGAACCGTGGTACCGAAGAGACAGAAGCAGCCTCTCGCGAGGTGTTGAAAGTGTCGTATCGTAAGTAGCACTGAGTGTTGTAGGAAGGCCGGCAACGGCAGACACCAAACGTAATCGCATACACAGTCCTGTCGTACACCTCTTCCTTTCCTTTCCATTCCGCGGGATAGGAGATAGACTCAGGTGGGGGACAGTATACACCACTGGGGTACACATCGCGTGGGTGATCCTATCCAGTACTTGGGTGCACATCTGCGGAAAACTCAGCGGAAAAACGACGTTCCGCCAATTTTAGCACTTAGGCATTAGAGTATATATTTACAGTAGTTTAAGCTACTTTTTGCAGAACTTAATTAAAACCTCATCCCTCGATCTCATGACAAAATAACGATCTAAGCGATGGCCGTTAAATAAATGTACCTCATTTGGTCCCGTAATGTTTTTGTCATCAGTTTTATTAGTCGGGTTGTAATTATGCCATTTAATTCCATCCTGTAACTTGCGTTATATTGTGTGAGTATTATACTAATGACGGCGGGTCTACAAAAACATGGTGTGGAAACCTGAAGTTTTAAAATCGACTCTACGCAGTCATTAATCGTTCAAGGTCGGTCGAGGTATAGGCTTGAAAGGAACTGAGATTGAGGAATCGGTATTTTTTTTCTCGTAATCTTTTCCATTTGTTTCCTACATTCGTGTTCTATGATCGCGTCCCAACCTCGAATTCCAATATCAACAAATCATGAATGTATTCGTTGAGAATAGAAATACAAAAATTTTGTTCAATGTACTTTATTAGTATATTCCTAAATTGTACTTTACTCCAGAGGAAGATTCTGAATATTTTGATGTAAAAACGAAGCTATAGGTTTACGTTCAATGCTTCATTGGCCCAATAACCTTAATTTTGAATATAATTTAAGTTTTTCGGTGATGCGAAATCACTTAATGAACATAAGACGTTCAAATAATCAAATAACTTAAATTAAAAAAAAAATAAATAAAGTTTTTTGGGTCTTTTCAAATGAATACCTTGAATCAATTACAATATATTAAAACAATATGAAATTCCTTCGCTTGGTGTATTTATTTTTTAGGCAGATAGAAAACGGTCATTTTTTTTTAGATTTTTAGACGATTTTAAATGTAACGTTTCTGGTTTAGGTAATCGCAAGACATGTCATGTTCTAGTGAATTTTAAAACAACCGAGTACTGTATACAATATAAAACCGCAGCAGAGCATATTTTGCAACAATTTGTAATGTTCCAATATTTTACTTCTATGATAATAAATTTAAAAACGTGTTATATGTAAAATTATATACATGCATATATAATTTGATGAACTGCTATTGAAAACATTCAAAAAGCTAGCTCCCATCAAATGCAAAAATAAATTTGAATAAATGTAGTATTAACTGTAATAACTAAGTCAATTAGTAAAAAAATACCTTTTTAATAATGATTAAAAATGTTGTCCTCGGTCATAAATAGAGGTTATTTCTTAAACTCAAGAATATTAGCCTTTATTTATCATATGAAACAAATATGAAAAAATCGGGGTTTTGGCGATGAGGAAAATTTTCAAATAATTGCAATTTTCCATATTTTTTACATAATTATGGGAAAAAAATTATTTTATAAAATTTATTATCCAAATGCATCTTGATTGGTTTAAAATATATCATCAACCTGTAATCTATTTTATTAACAAAATGGCGATCGATACGACGAAATAATTGTAAGTTTTTCAAAATTATACTACATGTGTTACGAAATTAACTTCGGGGTTAAGAAAACTCATTATCGAGGGTTTTTGGAGTCAGTGATTAGGATCTTGATGGTAGTTTTATTGAATTCACAATGGTGGAGAGTGCGGGTAAAAACCCGAATGTTCAAAAAAATGAATTTTATAAAACCGACTTTGAAAAACCTGATTTTTAAAAAACATAAAAAGTCGAAAATTATAGAACCGATTTTCAAGACACCGAATTTCAACGATACGAATTTAAGAAACTCAATCCTAAGAAACAGCAATAAAAAAATTGGACACAGTCAAAAAGCCAAATATTAAAAAACCGAATTTTACACTTACATAAAAGCCACATCCAATAAACAGTATTTGTATTTCACAATTTTTATTAAATATTTTTTACTTAATATTTTATAGAAATAAAATAGAAAAATAAATAAATAAAAAAGCAGACTTCATTCACGTTCAATTTGACGCAGTGAGAATCGTTCAACGTTAGAAATGATTTTGCACTGAAGCAAGGAAACATGATAAAAAAAGTTGTAATAATCGTCTGAAAATTGACATCACGTTCTTGATCAAGGATCGCAGAAATATTCGGATACTAAGTTTTATACGATATTCAACTCTTCGATTGCTATTTGGAATAAATTGGTTATTTCAACTATGTGTGCCATAATAAATTTTCCCATGTTATATGGAAACATAAAACTTCCAAAACGTCCAATTTCTCCGGAGTAACTTTGTTTTATTAAAATGCATTTCAGACGCTCTTTTTTATGTTTTTATCAGTTAGTCTATTAATTATTTAATACTGATGATTGGCGTTAATCTACAATAGTATAATTAATTTAGAAAATAGGGACAGAAAGTTTAAAATTTCTGCTATACCAAAATCTACTTACATTTTTCATATTTCGGATACTGGATCAATAAGTAAATATTAACACGTCGTCCAATATTAATCATTTACTGTGTATTTATTGAAATCCTAGTAAAGGCAATTTGAACTTTGTCGCTCATTTCGCAAACATTGCAGTTTACACCATCAGGACATGCGAGAGCTCTGATATTGAGAAGTTTCACCAAGGCCATTCCCTTTTATTTGATCTCAGTCATCAATCAGCAACCATTTTTCTCGATAGACTAATCGTCAGAACTCTTCGAGTGGTTAGCTAATCACAGTTCAGTGTACTATGCTGACCAATACATTAACTAACTTACTCAATCGGTTAGTACAGTAAGTCTATTTTGAACAGTGGAATTGCTGTTTTTCAAATCTCCTTTTCTGTAGATCCGTTTCGTGGGCGTTGGCTTATTTCAATTGCTTCATGATTTTTGCAAGCATGAACTTCATTTACATGAACTACTATTATCTAACTTACTGTCTATGCAGAAGCATACTTGATGTTCAGATATTGCCATGCTCCACGAATTGCAAGATGGGGTAATGCGATAATCGCAATGGTATGTGCAGTTCATATTATCTTCATGTTTTTTTCGCATTTTTTTCGATGTTTATTTTAACTAAAGAGTATGGAACTTTATATAGATATATGTTTGTAAAATTTGAAAAAATTTTAGAGAGTATCCAAATGATTATTTTAATATGTTTTTAGTGAATTAGTTATACATAGTATGCCTTAACCACAAGCTTTAATTGCTTTTATTCAAATAAGTACGTTTCAGTCAGTAGAAAATAATATAAGAGGGCTTAGAACAAAAAAAAAAAATTTTCTCAAACGATTAACGTTTGCTATAATACTTGATGTTAATCCTCAACATTTGGAAACTATAAGATCTAATCAGGTTATAATTAACATATGTAATTCATTATTTTCAAAGGATCTATATAGTTAAATTAAAGTAGAGATTAATTGTAATTTGTAGAACATATACGGTCAATACGATCCATAATCGATGGTTCGCTAATTTTGAAAGAAGAATTTACTTCGTTTACATATTTTTAAGTTTTAACGATTAGTAATAACATTCTAATACAAATTTTATTGCAAGAAGGCACTTTTTTTGGTTCGTTCAGTTCTAAACTTGCGAGAATCAAATTATATCAAATAATGGACTTTTATAGCTAAGTTTTCTACTATTCAGGTTACAAACTTTGAAGTAAGAATTGTATAAATTCGTACAATTGACGTTTCAAAAGCACATAAATAGTTACAAATAATTTCAAATTATAAATAAATGTTGGTACTATAATATATTTTTAGTTAGGACAACTGTTTAGTTGATATTGTTTATTTTACTATTTCGATTTAAAAGAAAACACAGGGCTGAAGAGAATTATAAACTAAACCATGTTTGCTTGTACAGTGAAATAGTCTAATTTATACCATTAATGAGGTTTATTTAATAATGAGACGTGAAATAAAAATATTCAAAAAATGTGATGAAGAAAAGTTGAAGAGAAAACTCATGCAGTTTCGTTGGTCCGCAGTACGCGGATTTTTGAACAATGGTCATTTTAGCTAATTTTCTACGAATCAATTTCAAATTATCCATAAAACTTCCTTGAATACTGAAAAAATTATCTCATTGGAAGTTTGTTAAACTCTAAACTTCCCTTTGAACTTTTTGTCAGTGAACTGATAATAGCATTGTTACCGACTTATCATTATTTATAAATAATAGTATATTGTGCAACTAGGGAGCAAAAGAGGTGTTTGCCGACGAGGGCGAGTTTAACGCCTGAGCGAAGTGAGTCTCATCATTGTGAATGTTTAGGGAATATTACTGTACTTTAAAATTGTTAAAATAATTGACATTATTGTGAATGATTTTTTAACCTCTATAATAATTTTAGTGTCTCAAATATTACATATGCGTTCTGGATGATGATACGAAATAATATCAATACAAAGGACTCTTATTTATCTACTTTTTACCTCGTGTCGTCCAGAATTTGTGAGAGTATCGAACCTAAAAATATACGGGAATATTTTAATTGAAGCCCGTCTGGTTTTAGTTTAGTTAAATTGATTTAATTGCGATACTATAGAATAAATTAACCACAGTAAAAAAGGTATGGATCAAATTGTTATTTGATTCATCAGGATTCAATTTTTTGTTCAGTTCTGCAAAATTCAATTAAAAATATCTTGAGTAGTTTTTAGTGAACTCGGTAGTTAGACTCTAAAAAATGATTTCAAAAATGTAGTAGAATGAACTGCCAAATGTCGTTTCGATAACAATTTTTTTATTTAACTCCTTTATGGTTGTAATTATAACCTATAAAATTCCATTGAGGGCCTATTGAAATACTTTCAGTAGTTAAAAAGTAGTAAAATCAAATAAGAATTTTTTTAGTGTACGTATACACACAAATACCACGCAGACGTGAAAATTACTGAATATTTAGCTCCCACCGAGTAACTAACTGTTTAGTTGAATCGATAAAACACCGTTAACACCGTTGAATTGCAGATTTTCAGTACACTTTGTGAGCAGCTTCCGCTTTTTATTATTATTACATGAAAAATTGTATTTTATTATTTTAATATGATTTTAATATCCTGGTAAAAATATGTATGGTATTTAATAACCATTAATCAAGAACGGATTATAATCCAGTCCTAAATGATACAAAAAAGACTAATTGGCGATTATAATTCGTGACCCTAATCTCATGTTGAAAACTAGAATGGGAAATAGCCAGTACAAACTTCTGTTTGATCACGATTTTGTTCAATTCTCCTTTATGTTTCTTACTAATTTTCTTCTTTTTTTTATACTAACAATTTACCATTAATATTAATATTTATCACACAAGATTATTGGTGCAACGAGTTTTGTTACAATTTTAGTAATTATGATTGATATTATTGAATTTATAAAAAATAATTAATCATATAAAAACACAAACAACGTAAAATATCCCACATTTACCTTAATCCATCAGTTGTAAACCAAGTAACTTACAATTTCCATGACTTTTTACATATTATAATTATGAACACATGAACGTTTGAATTTTAGAACGATTCATTACTAATTCGTTGACTGCAGTGAAAGCGCAATTCTCATATAAATATCGCACAATATTGTCCAATAATTCACAATGGCATCTTTTGATTCTTGCATATCTCAATAGCGAAATAATTATATTTAGTGTACTAAAGCAAACCTTAATGGAAATATAAAAGAAATATTTTCTTGACAACAACAAATATTGCCAAGAAGAAACATTTCTTTCGTATACGAAAATGCTAACTATATCGTTCAATAAAATTTATTATATGTTTCACTTAAAATAGAAAATAATATTCCAGCGTTAACGGTAACTTATTTCAGTAGTTTTCTATGCAGTAAAAAACTTTTATTTACGAAATTTGCAAGAGTATTTGCAATTCAGATTTTTTGAACGACTTTTTTAACAATTTCGTTTCTCCGAAAATTTAAAAAATTAAAAATTATATCATTATATTCTGAAAAAATTCGGGCATACTTTTTGATATATTCTAAGACATTTTTATTCGTAGAAAATTTTATCTAAAGTTTATAGTTTTCATGAAAAAACATTTGTTAACTTTTAAAAAGAAATTATTTACTGCCATTGCCATTTTATGAACACGATGTTATTTTGTTAGGGGAGAGTGGTGTAAATTGGTACGGTTTTTTTCATTTTGCTACAAAATTTTTTCAGTAATCAATTTTAAAACGTACTATGCGGCATTCAAAAGATCATAAATTCCGGCAAATTTTTAATATAGAAATTTTTTTTTATCATGTCTCAGAAAAAAGTTACAGGTGATTTACCAAAAAGTAAAAAAAGTCACTTTCTTTTAAAAGGTGGTGTAAATTGGCACATGTTGAAAAATTAAGGAGAAAATTATTAATAAGCCTCAGAAAAATTGTAAACCACGTGATTTGGTGCTACGATATTACTGCTAGTCTTATTATATTGTTGTCTTATTGTAATCTTATATAAATTTTGTTATTTTAATTGCGTCACGTGAATGTTAATATTTCATGTAAAAAGGGTGTTATCGCCTGTAAACATGTAGTAAATAAAGAAATAAATTCATATATTCATATATAATATACATAAATAATACATGCCAACTTACACCACATGTATATTTTTTATATTTTATGTAATAAATTATTTACCCGATATTTTTTCGTAACATAACAAATACCAATGAAAACGGTTTTAAAAATAAAGTAAAACACACACTTTCCTTAATTAAAATTTGTATGCAAAATATTGTTTTACGTGCATTGGACGACACAAATTGACACTTTCGAACTATCGAATATCGTTTGTATGTCGTATTGCTTCGAAGGAAACAAGTAACAACAACTATATACCATCAAAAGTTGCCGGGTATTAAAGTTAGTTTATAGTATAGAAAGGGTAAGTCTCGCAACACTGTAACGCTTAAAAATTGGACTGTGCCAACTTACACCACTGTCAAAACTTACACCACTCTCCTCTAATATTTTAAAAATATATCTTAAAACTACTATTCTTTTCACCTTTAGTGAAGGGATTTTGAGACCGAAAATACTCTTTCGACGAGCAAAAAATGTTTCATTCAAAAGTATAACCGGTTTTCTGCGTTCTTTTTTACATTTATATCGCTATATTTAATTTTCCAATTACGGTAGCTCAGTTTTGATAACGTCATTGAAATGAGCAACCTTGAAAATAGTACGATACATACCTTTGAATTTTGTTGTTCGAATTTCATATGAAATACTTTGAATTAAAATTGAAGTGCAAAAAATGTCCTTTCCGGCATTAATGGGTTAAATTCACGTCTACGCATTTAGATCGGTCTTGTGTCTATTTTAAATTACTCCAAATAGTGATAAAAGAATGTGTAGACATAGTTATTAGGATGTAATTATGCAATTAAACCAACTTACCTGTAAGTGAAGTTTAATTATAATTGTATATATCGTCTCTTCCGAAACAGATCAGCTAATAGTCTCCTGTTCTTAGTCCAAAATATCACACTTTTTAAAGTTAGCATAATCAAAAGTGTATCATCGTGCATCATTTGTCGCTATTCAATAGTTGACTTCATTTTCTTTTTCTGCGTGTCAAAATATTAACACGAATCGGTGAAAGATGGGAAAATCGGAGAAGACTAGGTAGGAAACGTGATTATTCGTCAGACTCTGAGGATGATGATTCAAAACTCTCCAAGCAGATCATGTTTTAGGAAAAGAATTAAAACGAAAATCCAAAAAGAAATACTACAAACGTAGTATGTATATATAACCTGAAATTTTGATTGTTTTAGGTCCTTATTAAATTTTCTTGATGGTCAAAAATATCAGATTTTTACAAAAAATAATCGCTCTTCAGGCTCTAACCTAACAGAGATAATTATCACTATATTGATCATAAACCATAATGCAAATTTTGTCATACATAGACCAATATGGAAAGGTAACTCTTCCGGCTCCAACTTGAATGAGTTACTGATGTCTACAGACCTTATGTGTATATACAGAATTCTCGTTTTAATGAAAAAATAAACAATGAGACTTTACATCATTGGCAATTATGCTCCATCCCATTATTATGATACAATTACGATGTTTTAGAAAAAATTCATTCTTGTACCGTTTTCAAAAATCATTTTAAAAATGGGTACGATAGTATTGTTGGTATCGTTGCTTAAGAATCCAATGACGATTTTAGAAAATTCAAAATCGACCGTCAAATTACTTTTACAATTGTAGGTAAATATGATGTAATCTAGAAATCTTGCTCTCAGGAAGATGAAATCTCATTTAACAACCATATGTTTCATTAGTAATTACTCAGCTTAATTTTGAAGTTGTATTATTTACTGACAGTTACAAAAACTGTTGCTTTCATTCCATATTGAGCAAAGTAAAGGGAAAACCACGAGGGCATGGGGGTATTAATGGCGTCTCGACCGTTAATGTGAACAATAACACAAAGAACCAAGGCAACACGGTAAGGATAAGGTGCCATAATACTAATCGCTTATCTTATAGTGGTAAAAATAAAAGAATATGGAGGAGTGCGTGCCAAGCGAATACGAACCAAGGTGTGTGCACCGATAAGTAATTCGCTTGTTCTAAGGCGACATGGAGAAACGGGTCGAGAAAGCATATCAGTGCCGTAACTACGTTGAAATTGAATCCTTTGCATTCACGAGAACAAGAAAGAACGGAGCTAAAAACACGTCAACTATGACTTTAGCAAAGTGACGTCCAGTATTTTTCATTTCGCGTCAGTACACGTAGGGATTGTGTTTCGCCGGCAATTATTAAATTGTACGTTGCGACAATAATTGACGGTAATCTATTCTCCATATTACGAGTTTCAAACGCATTCTATACGGTGTTTCGACAATATTTAAAAGTATCGAAGGAGAAGGAAAGTGAAAACGTGCGCATGGAGCGAAAAATTAATATCCTACTTATTAAACGGTTGACAACCGCGTATCAGCGAGACTTGCTGATGAAAATAAAAGTTGTGCTAATTGTAAAATTGAATCGTTTATGTTAATCGCTTAATAATCGACCGAGTGTCTCCACGAATGAGGTGTTCATTTTTAAAAACCATTTCGAGACCCACGCGTTGCTTGCAAATGGCGAGAAGTGTGGGCAGTCTCCGGACATTAACGCCTGACTGTAATGAAGTTAAGGACGTTTTAGTCGTGTGTTCTGAAATTAAGAGAACACATTATCGTAGAAGTATGACTGCATGTAGTACTCGGAGAAAAGAAATTAAGAAATTTGACAAAAATTAGTTTTCGTCCAAGCGGGTGTAAACTCCGATTTTACGTATGATTTGCGGGCCTAAAATAGCATTTTATGCCCTCGACAATTACATGGTCAAGATAGGAAGTCCCCACCGACCAGCTCACAAATCGGAGACATAAAATCAAATTTTACGCCCTTGATACGAAAAGTACTATTTTGTAATGCAGGAACATTTTTTCAATGGTTTCTATTCTTCTCCGGAATGAAAGTCAATCGTGAGCGATAAAGTGTTAATAAAAATGTTATCAAAAAGGGATCAAAATTGAGTGAATTTTTTATAAAATTCAATGAGATCCTCAATTTGAGAATATCCAGGACCAGAGTTGGTCGAGTTTGCAATTAAAAAAAGATTTACTTCATAATGCCCGGATAGAAAAAAGTGATATAATTTTTCATCATTTCAGAGTATAAAGTGGTCAGTTTATGATCAGATTTACAAGTATATAAATTTTCTATTAATATGATAACATCACAAGCTGAGCTATTTACGACTAAAGAAGGTCAGATTTTGGTCGTTTTTAAACTCCATGAGAATTTATATCCAAAAATTTTAATTTTCTTATAAAATGTATCGAGTATGGAGATAACGATTTCTCTACGTACGAAAACGATTTTAATTCAGCGAATTTTCGTCTGAATTATAGGTCTGCTTTTAATCCATTTTATATTGGACGAGAATAGGAATTATATCGCTTTTCCATAAAAACACTCGTTTTCGACGAAAAAAGAGACAGTTACAAATTTATTACAAATTTTTGCAATATCATGTACAATATATGTACCAATTAATTTTATTTATTATTATTGAAAGGAAAATGTAAAACAATTAACTTGTATTTGTTTAATTTCTGACAATTCTTAATTTAATTGAAACCACTTTCCAACTATAAAATTATCTGTTTTAAATCACTTCTACGTTAAATAAGAAGTTGATTTATTTGTCGGATAAATAATACTTTATTTTTTAATCTCATTCGGTTTGGAAGCTATTAAAAACAGATATTTTTTAAACCCTTTTCTCTGATTGGATTTCATTATTTTATCATTTTCATCAAAAACGTATTTTGATATATTTGTTCGGAAAATCATTTCTGTTTGTATTCTCATCCGGATTACAGTTGATAAAAAGCAAATATTCACTAGTAAACTGACAGAATTAGATCGGTTGACCATTTTTTAATACAAATTAGCATGAGGCTTAAAAATTACCAATTCTTACTATAAAACAGCTCAGAATGTGATGTTAAAACATGATGAACAAAAAAGTAGATCACTTGTTTGTGTCCGGTCATTATGACGTAAATTTGTTGTTTTGTTTTTGAGAATGTTAGTTTAAGTATTTCAATTTTTTATGGTATTTTTGATTTGTATGAAAACTGCTACTATTGATTAATTATCTTATATTAATTAGCTAATATTGTAATGAATATGTAGGTATCTATTGTTTATTGTTGAATTTTACTTTATTTGGAATAGTATTTTAACGTATTTTTTTTTTATTGCAATTTTTTGGTTTTATAACACAGGATTAATGAGACCACAGTGAAAGATATGTTGGTGATTAGGTTAGTATAAAGGGGCTCGTGCGGTATAACACACGCGGAAGAATATACCATATTTACAATCAACCAACGCTTACACTAATGGTTTCTCCAACAATTGTTTTTCGATCAATTATGCGTTCGACCAATAGATGTTGGTTCCATTTGGTCAAGTGCGTTTCCAATTGTTAATTGACGTGGAAACCCATGCACAACGTTTTTCAGCTATTCATGATGGCGTGTGTTTCTTAGGTGAGAATGTTATGGCTTAAATATCATTTATAAAAAATAGAAATGGTTAACTTTAGGAAGAAATTTTAATTCATAAAGTAAATTTTAGGTATTTTCGATCTTAGGAAAAAAAGTTCATAAAACCTTTATAAAGGATTTATACAGGAATGATTCTATAAATATTTTATATAATATATATACATTTTTTATATTGGTATACAAATTGTATAAAATGTTGAAAAATATTTTCAGGACGCGAATGCACAAAATTCGATTTTGAAAAATTGGACACTCACTTTCGTGTCCAAATTCGATTTTCGTGCTTCTATCAGAAAATAAAAACATCCACAACACCGTCTCTCTCCATTCCAGTCGGTAAACAATATCTATCCGAATCATTTTGTCTGGTCCCAGCTAGAGTCATGCAACTAAACGAATGTTTCATAGAATGGAAACGGACCGGTTACAAACCAGAGGTTATGACGAGTTTGGCCATAGTAATTAAATTCTTTGGTTCAAATTAATAAATAGTAAAATCTACTATTTGATTAGTCATATTTAACTAATATAATGAGTGAATTTTATTTTTATTCTTTATTAGTTCCAACCAAGTAGTTTAATTACTGCGGTTTAACTCGTTCACAACCTCTTGTTTGTAAATGATCCGGTTCCATTTCAGAAAACATTCGTTTGGTTACATACCTCTAACTGGGACCAACCAACATTTTTGGGACAGATATTGCAGTTTAATGATTGGCATGGAGAACGAAAATGTTGCGGATGCTTTTTATTTTTAAAGAAAGCACGAAAATCGAATTTTTATCATTCCGGGAGTAGAACTCGATTTTGCGCCCGCAGTGAAATATTCGGGCGCAAATTACGGAGCCCCGCGTCCGTCGTATAAAAAAATTTCGTATGGAGCGTGGGTGAACTATAGATCTTCGACGAGTGTGATTGTCACACTTGCTTCGCTCGTGCTTCAAACTTCGCACTCGTCGAATATCCGTAATTGCGCCATTAGTACATAATGTACTATTTTTACATGAATATGAGTGCCCAATTTTTCAAAATCCAATTTTTTTAGAAAAATTTAATACAATTTGTATATCAATAAAAAGACCTTATATACATTCTTTATATATCTAAAATATTTAAGAATAATTTCTGTATAAACTCTTTATAAAGGTTTCGTAAAGATTTTATAAAATCTTTATCAAACTTTTTTACTTGCGATACAATGCTTATATCTTTGTGTATTATACAACAATAGGTTTCTGTGTAGGAATAGTAATACTAATAAGACATAGTCGTGGTTCTTTGCTCCCAATTTTAGGTATATATCTTAGATAATTTAGACTTTTTCGTCAGACGATTTTGACTCGGCAACAGATCAAGATGATGGCTTTAATAGACAATGCAACAGTTGGCGCCCAAACACGACTGACGATTCTTATGTATACTCAGAACGGACACGATCCTATCGTTTAAGGAAAAAGCTCGAGAGATTCCCAAGACGAATTTCAAAGACGCGGACTTGTTTAATAAGCGATCTTATCGTATGGTTTGAACGTACCATTACCGAGAAATTGACGTCGTTTAATCGGCGACACGATGAATAAATTAGGTTGTCGGCGAAGTATGGTGTTAATTTACTTCCCGCTGGAGTTTGCAGAGATACAGTGAAATTATTGTTTGCGCGTTTTAATCACCTTTGCCAATCTTTCAGCGCTGCATTTAGCGTGAACGATTGAATAGGCGCTAGGCTGCAGTTATCGCTGAGAAAAGTGTCTTGCGAAAAATAATTGTAATGCCGGGGCAGTCTTTTGCAATCTTTACGAAAAATATATATTGAAGGCCAGTGAACTATTTGAAGAAATATTTAATTTACGGCTTCGGAACATTTCAATCGCGAGAACTAAATTCTAGGTTCTAATATTTATTAGTCCAGGGTAACAGGTTAAAATAAATACGCCGCATAGGAATTAAGTAATTATAGTTTTCTATTATTTTGAGAAAGGTTACGAGTAATTGAACCTCCAGTGTTGGAGATCTGCAGGAGTTCGTGAATGCATTGTGTATCTACCATGTGATTATTTTGCTACCAACTATAAAGTCTCCCACGCTACGATTTTTAGCTAATGGCGTTTGAACTTTAGATATGTATGCACTATTCCGATGGATATATTAGCATAAAATATTCAACAATATAATATATGCAAAACAAATTATAATAAAGAATTATTATGATAAACCCGCGAAGATGATATGTAAATAGAGGGTTGAATTAACCACAGAAAATAGTCAATATATAAATATTCATGTTACCACATTTTATCTATTTTCAATGGCTAAATACAGAAAGTAATAACTCTCTCAACTTTTTAGACGAAGAACAACTGTCTTATTTTCTTATATAGTTTTCATTAATATATGTGTAGTCGACAGGTAAATAGTTATATAATTAGCATTTAAGAAGTAGGTATACAAAAAAAAAATTCCATGTCAAAACAGCCTGGACCAGATTAAGCCAGCGTGGCCGACTTTATCGACCTTTCGCACATGTTTCTAATGCCTGGTCGATGTTAATGACCGTCAGTCTCTGACGACCAATGTAATATCATTTAAAACAGTATTAAAAGAGTGTAATATGTTTATAATATATGCAAAAATGAATAGTACACCATATTTATAACAATACTTAAAATATAGCCGTGATTCGCAACATTTTCTTTTGTAACAGGTTTATTCAATGCAAGTAAGAGGTTAGACTGTCAAGTGGTCAATGATATGTGTAGGGTCAACCATTTAGTTCAAATATTAAATAGGTCCTAGAAACCGACTTATTCATTGGAGACAAGTACTGAATTGGGCAACTTAGTTAGTACTGAATTTACCCAAATTTAAATCAATTTAAATGAAGATTTGAATATGTAACCCAAGCAGCAAAATTGGCCGAAATTACGTCAATTCGATTTCCGATAAATATTTCGATAATAGGTCCAACTGCCTAATGGCCCTATCCTGATTAACGTCGAATCGACTTCTATTTCAAGTAAATGGGGAATAAAAACACGGTAAATTTTAATTCGAAATTTGGTAAAGCATTTAAAGGCATAGTCCAATTTGGGAGAACGGACCTATAAGAAGTCCAATATTAGTAATAATTTGCTAATTTTGCACTAGTTTAGACTTTCTGTACTATAGTGGATTCCTTTGTCAAAAAAAAACTTCTGGACAATTTCCAACGAAAAAAACGCTCGTTCGCCCCTTACAACCTGTGATATACCTAATAATATACATGCCTACCACTATTCGATGCCATTACATTACTTACACATGTGGTACTATGAAACATATTTTCGTATATACGCCTCTGCTTAGGCTCTAACTACTTGCGAGAAAGTTTAAGTACGTCACAATATGCAATGCATGTGTTCCATGTGTTAAATACGGCACTTATGCGCCACCACTCGGCGGGAGCTCGAAACTAGTCGAAACGTCGATCGATGGATCGCAGCAAAGCCTTCATAGTTTCAAATTCAGAATAGGAAATTTAACAAAGGTGTATTCATTTTCAATCAGAGCCTAATTTTTCATTTTTAAACCACTGGACTTTTAATGCAGATTTACATGTTCATATTTGGTAAATTACGTACTAAAATTTATCCTATTCGTTAAAAACCATCTAAATTTTATAAGTCGAAATATGGTTAATATTACTATCAGAATATACCTCAAATACCTTTTTACTGTCATTTTTGAAGTCATTATTTGGTTAAATTAACCAATCAATTAGACCACAAAGACATTTTGACTTAGAAGACATATTTTAGGTTGTAATTTAACTATGTTTTACTAAAATAGAGCATTTCAACTGTGTCTGGGGTCAGAATTACTTATTTTGCTGCTTGGGAAATACTACTAAATATATTTTTTCATATTTATTATAAAACCAAAATAGTAATGGTCTTTTTAGCTGTTTGTAGATGTTTGTCTTTTGCTAAATTAACAGAAAACAATAAAATGAAGATAGATTTATCTAGATTGTATATAATATACGTTAATACTAATACCTATGAGGCATTGAACCTTAAAAACCATTGAAGGAATACAGTCACCATATTTTTTGTATTGAATTCGAGATCATAGATCCAGGAACTTTTCGAATAACGGGTTTAAACTGAACAAAACGAAAGTGCAATCACTGCAATTTAATCACATTTCAATGAGTTTCAAATTTTATGTTTATCACAATTCATCCGTATTTATAAATTACCAATTCTACAGGTACGACCTGTAATATCTGTTACTACTATTTATTACATCAAGGTTGAGTCTACGGCACCCAAGCCAAAATTGCCTCAACGCCGAACGCTGATTTAACTTAAACTATATATTTGGAGAGTCAAAGCTATAACAGCCTATTTTCTAGACCTTTGCGGAGTTTAATTTTTTTCAGTGATAGTAAATTGTACAAAAAAATTGCGTGATACCATTATTAAAGATTATGTTTAAGATCATATTTGCTAGACCCTCTTGCAATAAAATGTCAAAGATGTAGGTAAGTATGCAGAAAGGAAGTATATACACTGTGGCCTAGAATGGTCCTAAGTTGGTATCAGTTCCCATAAGCACACTTTCAAAATAAAAAGTGCTTTAAGTAGTATCGAATGTTCTTAATTAATTAAGACTGAAAATATTACAAACGTAATCCCAATGAAATGTCTATGAAATGATGTAATATGCTGAAGGTAATAATAGGTTTAATAGTTGTCAACACAGCCGCCCTATACTATACTTTATGAATAAATTAATGACACACAAAGTGCAGCCATCTTCAACTGCACGGAAAGAAATGTACAGAGGGTACAGCCAGAAATATGGTTATTTCAGCCATAATATGGCAAATCCAGCTATATTTTTGCCAGAAGTAACCATATTTCTGGCTGTATCCTCTGAACATTTTTTCCGTGTGTGAGTTATCAACAGTGGACGTTTCGATAATAATATTAAACTATGATACTTGGGAAAATACTATTACGTTGTCTTATTATTTGCATGTTTGAGTATAAATCATATAGATGGTTACAATATTAGTTGTACTACTAGTTTTTACAAAACAGCATTCCTGAACAATATTTTAGGAACACCTGAGTATGTCGATGATTCTGGAGTTGTAAAAGAATCCTTTATCAACATTTTATTTTTTGTCCAATCCGTTTAAAAAAGAATTTTTATTTAACTCTTAATTTATACAGGACATTCTTTATATTTTGAAGCATGCACAGGGAATTCTTCATTCCTAAAAGCATTACAGATATATTCTTTTGGAATAGTTCAAAATTTCTTTTTGCTTATTGAGATAATTCTCAACGAATGAGAAATATGATGCCTGATAACATACTGGTGTTATCGGTTAACATTTGATGCTACAAATTGTAGTTGGAATTTGAATGGGATTAGTTACTATCTGATGATGCTAAGCACCGAAATATAATGTATAAGTGATAATATCGGATGACAAATATGTACCACCAGAGCTCGTAAATTTTACTATACTAATTAATGTAAGCCTGCTCCTCAATTATACGGCCAAAATATCATTGTTTGCAAAGAAATATTAAGTGAAAAACACTGTAAAATAAAGTAAAACCATTACTATTCTGAATTATTGGTTCCATCACAAAGTTTTGAAAAATGTACGTCGTCTAAAAAAATGCCATCAAGGTTATTTTAATTTAATTTTATATTAAAAAAATAATGGAGTATTAATATCTTTACATAAAAGTTTGTAAACGTTTTATCATAAGATAAATGAAAAATATTTCTTTTGCATCTTATTCAAAATCGATGCTTGAATAGGTACAGTCTATGTTTTGAATTTTAGATTCGTAATCTGCTTCTGAAAGTACATACAAACATCGTAGTTTAGCTATTTTCATTACAATGACGTACTTTTTTGAAGTTTCAACGGATTATTATTATAGCGGATTAACATAACAGGTTATCGATTATTTGATTACATTCAGCCACTGTCTATGTACTTGAAGAAATCCATGGAGGAATAAGTTGATTTCAAAGTTTAAACAGAAATCTTTGATATATAAAATTAAGTTTCTAAAACTTTTTTTTGGCTCAAGAAAATAACAGTCATTTTTTTTTAATGGAAAACTTTTATCGTAATCTTATATATGTGTATATTGCTTTTCCTTCCGGTTTTCTTCTATCATACATTGATATTTGTATTTATAATTTTATATTCAAATATACCATGAAGTCGACACCAAATTTCTCAAGAATACATTACAAATTTTATTTTATCATTCTACATCGAAGTACGGATATTTAACATTTATGTTTATCATATTTAAATTTTTTATATTTTGAAAATCATAAAATATTACCACCACTTTAAGGTGCTAACGATACAAACAAATTATTTTCTGGATACGGAATCAGTTGTTATGTACATGAGCAAGATCTTCACCCTGTTGGAAGATGTGTAGTAACCATCAGTACCTAATAATTGAATTTCCTAGGAGAATTGTTTCTAATGGTTTTCAATACACCTCTCCCTCGGAAGGCTGCGGATAAAAAAAATAAAATGATTCAGATATTAATTCACTTGCATTCTAAAAAGTAATGAGGAGGTCGATACGTAACAAATTTTTAATATAGAATGAATAAACGTCCGTATAAAGCTATGAAGCTATTCGCAATTTGCATACTGAGCAGTAAGTACCTATTATCATATATTTGTGTTAGTGCCTCTAGTTCTACGTCGTACATGTTTGACGTAAGTATATTATTAAAATTAATTGGAATGTGCGTGAAATTTGAGTTACGTATAGAATAATTTTCTTTTTAAATTTCATTAATCGGTAATGTCATTAATGTGGTAAAGAAGCATTACGTATTTTAAAATTAGTATATTTGAACTTCTTTCAAATTATTCTGATATTATCTGAATTAATGTATAGAGAAAAGTGAATAAAAATGCAACTAAGTTTATTATATATGTTATACTGAAAGAGTTACCATATTGTTATTAAGGGGATGATACAGGCACAAAATCAGCTCTATGAAATACACTTTTTAAAAATTTAGAAAATTTATTTTTATAGTCTTTACATTCAGTGTTGCTGCAAATAAGAAGTGTATAATTTTTTTCCAGATAAACAAATTTGTTGAAATTCAAACGTAATTATATAGTTAATGTATTTTTATGTTCGGCCTAATTTCTTGAAAATTTTATTTAGAAAAATTATATAGCATTTTTTCGAAAACGCAAATTTGTAGTTTTAAGCAAATTTATGTGTTATAAAAATTGTTTGCACTTGTTATTCTTGCACCACTGTATTCCACATCAAAAGTGACTAAGGAAATAATTTTTTCAAAATTTTTAAACGTGTATTTCAGAGTTTCTTTTCTGCACCAGTTAAAAGTAAATTTATGTATTTAAATAAGAAACTTCAGACATGCATTAATGTATATAAAAAGGAATGCATTAATTTATTAATTTTGAAACGAATTGGCAGCATGTTAAGTGGTTGTAGAATATTAGTTCGTTTAATCATTGGGTCAAAAAATCCATCCAATAAATTATGTTTTTCTGTTACTCCGATTTTTAATGCGTTCTTCTTTCTTTCTTTAATATCCAGAATAATTCGAATCATGCATCGTAACTGTTAAATAATTTTGAAAATATAATTCACATTTCATAAAAACTAATGATATTTAATTTCACTGTGGGTAGTACGCTACTTTGTTAGTTAGCAATTGTTATTATTGACATTCAAAGATAAGAAGATAAATAACGGGAGAGTATTGATTGTATCATTTTAATAAATTTGTATTGTGTCAATTATAATGCACATTATATTACGAATGCTACAAGACTGTATTTGATTTTTATCAAAATTGCATCACATGCAATAAACATCGCTGTACCTAATAGAACGGAAAATATAGATTCAACATGGTAGAGTCCACTTCTTTGCGCAAGGTACAAATATTTGTAACTTAAATTATGTGGAGCCTATTACAAATGAAGAATAGATTGTATAATAAATAATATAAATATTTACTACTTCGACCCAGACATTACATCTGGACGAAATATTGAATTTGGTAACCTCGGGCAAAAAACTTAACCATATAGTTTTTTAGCAAATTTCGACCCCAAAAAAAAACAATCCCCCCCCCCGGGGGGTTTGTTTAGTTATAAGAAAAAAATCAAGTGAGCGAGAGGGGGGGGGGGGGCAACCTTCAAGTCTCTCTCCGACCTTTTAAAGGAAATGTTTTTTCTACAATCAAATCATCTATCGACGGGTCCTACACGTCCTTGATCTTATTAAGAAATTTTACCTAATACGTTTAATATATGTAATATAATTTTTTGCAAACCGGAAATCTTTCCACGGAATAATTTTAGAAATCGTAGTCATTGTGCCCCTAAATTTGGAGTGAAATCTCTGTCTCAATATGGATTATTTCCGTTCGTGCATAGAAATATTATTTATTTCTATAGCCAACATTTATATAAAAATTAATTTATTGTTCCATATTTTATTTGTCGTTTTGTACAAATTCAAAGAACAAATAAACGAAATTGATATATTTTAAGAATAATATAAAATAACGCAACGAAAAAAAAAACATAATGAAACTACGTAACGAACTTAATTGATAGCTCCTGAGCTAACCAAAATCTCTGCCAATATCTAGTTTATTTTCCGGTTTTACCGTATATGATTAATTAGAAACTAACGACGAGACGAATTTTCACTTCCTGTCATAAGCAGTGCGTAGTTTATTACAATCAAAAGAATTAAATGTCAATTCAAGTAACGAACTCGTATATAAAATACGTGATTACGGGAACTGGTTACAATGATTATTACTAAGGACTTCAATAATTGTAGTTTTTATATTATTCGGAGCAAAATTACGGGTAATTAACGAATATTTCTTTTTAGTACTCTACAGGAACTGCGAGCACCGCTCGTAAACTTATTTATACATACATTAGCGGGAGATTCCCAGGACAAATTTACGGAAGACAACAGTAATTCAGGACTTCACCGTTACCAACTTAATTACGTTCTTAAGTAAAAGTGCCTGATTTCTCGAATAAAATATATTTGACTGTCGGTATATATTTACAAAAAGAGCAGATTAAACATGAAAAATGACTATATTATCTAGAAGTAATCAGTTAATTTTACAAAACAATATATAATTTAAAATTTTCTATAATCAGAAACTCATCCACTGAATGTCATATGGCCAGTTTTTTGTTACACTGCCCAATTTTCCTATACCTTTAAGATGTAAAATAAGTAAAATGTCCAGAAACTGGCCAGAAACTAGATTCATTTTCTACCAGGGTAGACTCATAGACTATATGATTATATTAGCATAATATGAAATATTCTCGAAAACTGCTCAAGGTATCGTAACATAACTATTTTTGACATGAAACTTTATAATAGAATTATATTCTACATATTCTTATAATCTAGACGTACCATTTAAGCCAAGAACCAAATTTTCGATTTTTTCAAGCCTAAAAAGTGTTATACCTCCTGAAATATACGAGTATGAATATTGATATATCTTTTTATTGTTTATTAACATTTTTTTTACGACAAATAACATTTTTTTAATTAAATAAATTAAAATGCCGAAGAATTAGAATAGCAGTTTTCAAAAAAAATTACCTTATTTTGCTAATATTTGTGGATGTCTGAAGTTTTAAAAAAATCTAACTAGAAATATTTCTTTGAATAAGTCAAATATTTGTTGAATTAAAATTTGTGTTTGTTTTTTTAACCCCTTGACTGCGGCTATAATTTCAAAGAAAGTGTCCAAAAAGCGAAAAAAAATATTGTGTTGGATTTTAATAATACTTGGTATAGGTATTTTTTTTTGGGTCGCTGACTTTTTGTTGGCTCATATCCAACAGTCTTCGTCTCTCACAGCATTTAAATCATCACTAATTCAATTATTACAATAGAATATAACGCCTTAAAAAATCGGCATCGTCGTTTATCCTCAATATCATTCTCCCCATCTACTATGTAACGCGTCATTAACTAATATGAGGCTAATTTTGTTACTCAGAGAATAGTTGCCCGAGCGTATAGGTATATAAACCGGATATACTACATAGTTTTGTATTTAATTAGTGCTAACTACAATAGTGTTAAGGATAGTAAGTTAAGATTAATGTTATATCATATACTGTATTAAGAATGTTTGGTCCACGGACTTTGATGTCCAGTACCATAAATAAATGATTTCAAATCAAATACATGTATGAGAGTGTTTGACGTGATTCTTAACCCATTTTACGTTCAATCAGTATTTTGTGCACGTAGAATAACTCTTTGATACCAGCACACATAAATTGTTATTGCGATGGTGCTCTGTTTAAAAATACATAATATGATTATTGTCTGATTTCTACACAAAAGGCAAATTTTACATTTATAATATATCTATTCTGATAAACTCAAAGCATACCCTGAAATTTGAATGAAGGACATTGTGATTGTACGCAATTATAGCAAACAATTCATGCCAGCATTGCAATTCATAAATTTTAATTGGATCAGTAAAAAAACTCCCATTGTATTTTCGATGGAATGTTCCATACACCGTATATTATTGGACTCGAAATGTGAGCGGTTAAAGGCAACCAATCTCAGTGTTATGTTTTGTGCTACCATGCAATTGCGGTATGTGCTTCCGTCCTTGCACTACATAGATCAGTTTCAATCGTTTAATATTCAAATTCTATTTATCGCAGCTCATTTGTACCTCCTTTTTTCAAATATACAATAAAAGACTTGTGAACAAATATAAATGGCATAAGATATCAGTGTTTAAATGCTCCATAAGTCACATTGAACAAACTATGTATTGATAAAAAGTATATTCGAGGAGTTTCCATTTCATTTATTCATTTTATTGTTATAAAATTTAGTCGATCGTGATAATAAACCGTTGAAGTAAAACGTTATCTAGAAAAAGCATTTATTAATAAAGAATTGTATAGTTATGGCTCAATTTTGATCTGCTCGTCAGTAAATTTATATAAATTAGATTGAAAAATACGAATGAAATAAAGCGTAGAAAGAGTCATGGATCAGGTGGTGATTATTGATTATTCATTTATTTATTTATTTATTAATGAAATAGAAGCATAGAGTCACTCGTAGAAAGTTACCCAATCGGTTCCTGATGTTCAACTAGTTCCACACTTGACTTCCATTATACTCTCTTAACTATACTAAAACTAGAATGGCGCTAACTAGCATTTGACTAGGATTTGTCAGTAGATAGATTGCTGCAAAGTTTATCGTGTAATGTTTTGTGATATTCGATTATCTCCAAATTACACTTCCATGCTACTTACTTAAATACTAAAACTTTATTGGAGCTGTCTATCCGATGACTAGAGATGGGTTGGAGCAAGATCGGTAAATATTCACCGCTAATAGGAGTCACAAGGGTATAATGATTGTTACTGTTTGCATCAATGTATAGTTAATAAACTACTGCTAAAAATAATCATGCTTTATTGTGAAATAACACTTTCTCTTTGCCACACTAGCGCCACATTAAAGCTAACTACAGCAGTGTCACGTTAGGGCCAGTTTCGCGGCTAATATTCGCCAGACAACTACTAAATTAATTCAGTCTAGTTCATGGATAATGCCAAAGTTAGATAGCATTGGTCAGGAAGAATGCGATGATTCACGAGCTAGTTTAAATGCAATTCTAGCTCCTCCTTAAATAATGAGGCCCCCAGGTTAGCTGTCTGCTGCCATGGTATTTTTCTACCAGGGAG
Organism: Trichopria drosophilae; assembly: GCA_030407085.1. NCBI lineage: Eukaryota > Metazoa > Arthropoda > Insecta > Hymenoptera > Diapriidae > Trichopria > Trichopria drosophilae. The sequence goes on along the minus strand of CM059583.1, from coordinate 185,850,484 downwards.
CATTTTGGGATATTTGTTATGATAACTAATAATGGTTACTTAATTGATAACGAATGACCAAATATTTACAACAATTCACAACCGTATGAAAAAATGGACACAATATATAATGAGTGTAATTTATAGGTTAATGACAGAGCAAACTAACTGAAATTAAATTAAGATAAACTTTAGATCAACATTTTTTGTATGTTTTGAATAATAATGACTGTAGTGCAAGATTTGATTGAGACTGTAGAATGATGTTTTTGTTTATAAAGAGTGTTTTATTTATCCAAACACAAAAAAGCAGTTGACACAAATGATTGGTTAGAATTACATTGCGTTAACCCTGGTAGAAATCGAAACCAACTACGCTAGCACTAGATAGGATCTAGCAATAAGTAGTCAGGCTTCAACCAGGATTGGTCTAGAAAATGTCACGACTAACTGATAGCTCCTACTTAGTGCTAGCGTTGCTGATTTCGATTTCAATTAGGAAAATAGCATTCAAATTAATTAAACATAATGTTTAAATAATCCGAACGGTGTTATTTACGTAGAAGATTATGAGACTTCGTTATAACTACTTTAACAAAAATGGTTATGCTATTTACTAGACCAATAAAGGTATGTGATAAATGATTCTTCAGTTTAACAGAATTAATATCAGCTAAACGGAGTTTTTTCTGTACCCAGAGGGTATCACTGAATGGTTGAAAAGAAGATTTCAATAGCAGAAGATGCGTTTTGTTTGAAAACATATATATATATATATATATAAAATCAACGACAAAATTAAATCCTATAAAGACAGGTTTGTAATTCAAAATGTTATATTGCAGATTGAAGACTAAAATAAAAGAACATATATATACACAGGAATGAACAGTAGACTTGAAAGACAAAGAAGAAGAAAAATTAAAAATCCAGGAAATATATCATAATTCTATTGACTAGTAAATAAATAAACAATAAATAATCATATAATCACCAATTATAGTTCATAATATTCAACATATTGTTTGCTGTTCTTAAATCGTTTCCAGAGTGGCTTCAATGTCTTTAATTGCTATTATAGCAAAACCGGTCCGTAAGTCTTTCTACTCTTTATTCAATTGTTATTTTTCATTTTAATTTCTGTTTATTTTTTGAAGATCTCTTAAAATCTGAATCGTAACTGTAAACTTTTTTAATATTTCACTTGTTGACATTAGTCGAGTAACCGTTCAATTTCTTTCATTATTGAAATTCTGGAAATTGTTAAATGGTCTTCCAAAATTATAATAAACAACTCCTAGGTGATCACTTTTCCTCAGTGACATGTACAGTCATCTAGGAACTAGAATTTTATTAATTGCATTAGGTTTATATGTAAAAATGTATAGACAGAAATGTGAAATTCTAGTCAATATATGCAAATATAAAGCTGTTACGCGGAAAGTTAATTAAAATTTCAGAAACAATGGCTTGCGAGGTCAATAAATCTCCCATAAATGACCACCAAGTGGTAACACCGACCTCGCATTTGACTCGCCTTATCCCAGCACTATCGCCTTACCGAACTCTTATTAATAATATTGTCTCAATCTAGGTGAATTAGAAAGGTACGCTACAGTTTGCTAAGCGATTCGTTTCAGATCAGCTGTTAGAGCAATTGCCGTTCACGGAGATTTATAGAAATTGATACTCCCGATTATCATTCAGGTACGTTGTACGGATCGAATTACGCGTGTAAAGCACGCGTCTATTAAAATAGTAATTGTCTTAGCAATACCGTTCAGGGAATATCGAAAGAAGCGATAAATCAGTGATTTTTAGCTGCGAAATAAAGCGATACGTGAGATAGGATTAACATTAACGTTAATGAACGCCCCCGATTGAAATTAACAATAATGACGTGTTATTAATCTGTAACGTGTGCCATTGTACTGATTACGAATGATTATTACATTTACGATTATATTACACATTGTGTGGAAGCGTTAAGAAATAATTGGTACATTCCACCTTTCGATTTCGAGCAATGAGCATTTATCGGTTGATTGGAAATTAATTGAAAAATAACTGGGTAATAATTCGAATATATGTGCAACTGTACTCAAAGTGCTATTATGCGCCCACGCTTATTCGAAGATGGTGCAATACAAGAATTTATTCAAACGAATGCAGTTAGTAGTAAAATGTATTAATGGAGAAACATGGAAATGAACATTTGTGTAAATAGTTTAATATATCTTTCGACACATTATTACATCCTGTGACGCACAGTTAAACCCCTTTTTTTATCAAATTTAACTTGGAAGCTGGGCAACTTACTGTGGGAGGAGGTCCAGTCGAGGACAAGGGTGATTCTTATTTATTTTGACCCATAATTACCGAATCTGTAGGTCAATGTAAGAAAAAGTGGTGGGTTTTTCCTATACGGTATTGTTTAAATAATATATAAAAAATTTATTTTGCGTCCCCGAACCAAAATTTTAAAAGAATCTAAGCAACTTGAAAAGAATGTCATGTATAGCACTTCTCCCATTTACGAATGTCATCATCTTTCCAATATTTCCAAAAATCAAATGAACATTTTTGTGCTCTGAAATACGTTCAACTTTCAGCTATTAACTTATCATCACAGACAAATCTTTGTATCTGTAGAGCCGTTCTCGGATTTCTAATCAAGTATAAGTTAGCCTGGTTTGGCGATAATTGGTTGGGTGGAAACAATTCGAATGGTAAATGATTTGTATTCAGCATGGTTCTCATGAAGTTGGAGACCATTGAACTGTCTTTGCGGAATCCATTCTGCTGCCTTGCTTAATTTACCTAATAATGCAATGTTTTTTTGATCATCTGGCCTTTTGAAAGAAAGTTGATGACAAAGTTCTGATACTTTACCAAAATGTAAAAGCCATGACCTTTGGCCTGCTGAGTGGTTTGTGTTCGGATAGTTTTGATTGGCTTTCATACACTTATTTAGGTTTTTTACATTATGTCACAGAGTGATTAATTATTTCCTTATCGCGTACCGATGAATAAAATCCTTTTTATGACGTGCGAAAGGAGTTCGTCAAAGTCAATGTTAGGCTGATATTCGGTACAAATATATCTTAACTAAAATTTTAATTAATTAGGCGCTCCAGGATGATGTCAATGCTTCGAAACTAATGTTCTGAAAACAATTATATGAAGAAATTGTAACAAAAATACATTTCATATATTTCGTAATTTTACATCACTGGAGTTTTATGAATAGATTAGTAGTTTTTACTTCTCTCTACTAAAACGATCTCTAATTTATAGTAACCTACTGTTTATGTTAGATTAGTAGTTTTAACTTAGATTTAGAGCGTAGCCAATTAAATCATTGCATAGAAAAGTACGTGTAAAAAATAAAGACGAAATGATTCTAATCTCTCCATTAACCCTAATTTTCATAGTAATCAGTATTTACTAGCATTCAGTGCAAAATGCGCAAAATAAACTTCATTTTAATTACCATCCGTTTGTCTCTCATCCTACATTTTATTCTAAAGTACTTTTAAAAAGAGAAATATTTAAACAAAAATGCGTTTAATAATTTTTATTTTTATAACGTTTTGGACTACAATTTAACTTAACTAGTTATATCACCTTACACGGTAATTCAGGAACAGAATTCATTGCAAAAAACTTTTAATTATTTTTGTCACTAATTACTTGAATATTGGTGAATTTCATTATAAATATGTTGATTTCTGACGATATTAAAGTTACAAAAATTCTAGTAAGTATTCGCATAATCAAAACTTTTAAAAAGGTTAAATGTTACAGACAATTTTTTTCCATACAGAGACGTGTCTGACTACGCATTCATCTTATCTTTAAATTACTCAATACTGACGAGCGTATAATAAACGTTTAAATTTGGGTTAAATCTGTGAGATAAATGTAGTGTATTTAAAGTTAATGAGGAAGTTGGATATAGTGATGTCCGCGTATAAAACGTTGACAAAATCTTGATTTTAATCAATTATTTATCGAAAATCCACAACTATTATTTTATTTTTATCGAACTGTTTACTTTATACAGATGCAGGGAAATGCCTATATTTTATGCAGAAAGGAAATTCACAGAGAAGTCACCGTTTATAATTATTCTTTCATAATGTACAGAGTGTCCGGGAACTGGGTGATGATACTTCGGATAAAGATTCTACATGACATTTTAACAAAAAAAGTCCTGTACCAAAATTGGATTTGAAGCTTAGATTTCGAGTGACGAGCGAGCCATTGAAGTTTAGACAAAGATACTCTTTTTTTCAATAGCTCATCTCACTTTTAAGTTATTGCAATGAGTGAGAGCTCATTTTGAAAGATATTTTCAAGCTCTCTAAGGCGATATGCAATGAATATTTCTCTTATTACAATCATAAAAATTGGGAAAAATGCTAATTTTTGCGATTTTTCGCGACTAACTCCTTTCGCTAGCTAGCTAACAGAGTATCACACGAGGCAATTGTAGATCTTGCAAATACGAACGCAATTTGACCACTAATATGATGCGATTCGATAGAAATTGAGCTCACGAGGAACCTCTTAAACTCACGGAATTGGCAAAAATCGCGATATATGAATAGCCGATTTTCGCCAATTCCGTGAGTTTAAGGGGCTCTTCGTGGGCTCAATTTTTATCCAATCGCATCGTGATAGGCGTCAATTGTTAGTTTTTTTCAAGGCCTACAACTTTCTTATTTGTGGTATTTCGTTAACTATTTTGCGAAAGGAACTAGACACCAAAAACCGAAAAATAAGACACTTTCACCCATTTTTATGACCATAACAACAGGAATATTCTGAGCATCATGTTCAATTTTGGTACAGTACTTTTTTTCTTGAAATGTCATGTACATGTAAAATCTTATATCCAGAGTATCGTAACTCAGTTCTCGCACACCCTGTATATACATGTATTCGTCCTACAGTAATATAAATATACGAACGATTTAAACCTGGGACAAAGTAACAAATTAACCCCTACTCTACACAAAATTCTTAAGAAAGAAGATCGACAACAAAATCTATCCTACCACTTGTAAACCAAACTTAAATATAGCAAACTATATTAAACGAGACTATCTTTAAAGAACTAAAAAATGAAATTCAACAATTTTTGCCCCTGACTTTGTACGTCGTACGTGCTGACGTACTTATGGACATACGTCCCATTTTTTTTGGTCACGAATGCTGCGACCCATTTTAAAGATCCTTTTTTTCTTTGTCATGGTCTAACTTTGATCTGATTAGTTTTTGGAGTAGAAACACTTTAGATTATGGAGAAGTCCAACAAACTAAGCTGGAAACACACGTTTTTTGCGTTTCTTATCCAAAATACAAATCACGCAAAAAGATAAAGCATCACTTTCACATGAATGAAGATGACAATAATCATATTGACGTATCCAATAAATTCTAGCATAAAATTTACAAAGAATTGGGTCTGGGAACGGGATTCCATATGCGAAGTAAAGATTACCAGTTCTTAGTTCATTATTATTTATTTATTTAATACCATTAACAGCATGAATGTGCCTTAAAACAAGAAATTAAATCACCTGGAAGTTTTTTCTAAATATGTGATATAATAATGTGCTGGTGGTCGATGTTTTGAAAACGATCATTTTCAGTTCTTTTATTGCTAAATAAATATCTTGGTCTAACAGATGCTGCCCAGTCGAGAAGTACACGAGCTAAAAGCCACAGGGTCAAAGCCACTAGTTTGACGTTTGTAATAAGTTTCGTATAATATACACGTCTGTGATAAACTTACTCTAAATTATAGTATAACAAAAGTATTACTAAGAAATGATTACATAATATACCTAAACCATTTTTAAACGAGGCTTACGTTCAGTAAAGGTATATTAATATACGTTTATTATAGTGTTTTTATTGGGCATATTCTGCCCACATTAATTTTTTTCAGTACAGAAATAGTATTCAAGTAATAGTATTCCATTAAAATATAAAAAATTATACAAAGTAAAAATTGAATTGAAAATGGAAAATAGCTGATTTATCAAATTCAAATTGTCTAATTAATTTCTAACAATTAAGTAAAACTTCTAGTAATTATTAAGTCAAATTTTCAAAATGTTGCAATTTAATAAAAGTTGTTAGTTAATACCAGATATGAAATGAAAAAAATAGTTCATTTCTTTTGTGTTCATTTGAGCAGAATCTGAAAGAAACTTTAAACTCGAAACTCGACACTTCATCCTCTTCGCCCTCGCACAATTAAAAAAAGGAACGAACGTCTTCCGCGATTAAGTTTCAAGTTTAAGTGTGTATTGCGGCCAAACTTATTCTCTAACTTTGCATCTGTTGCATCTAATACATGCACGTAACCTGCTACATCCAGGTTAAGTATATTACGTAGTCGAACTCTACGTCATATAATCACTAAAATTTTTGTTATGCATCTAACAATTTACGAGCCTAAATGTGTCTTGCATTTAATTCAACAGAAGACAGCATACAACATTCGAACCACTGCGGTCGTAAGCATTATACAAGTGTCTGATTTCACGTAACGTAATGCCACGCTTTTATTTTAATATTCGCGAAAAAATTACCGGAAAAATGTTCTATTTTATGCGCGACAGTTAAATTCTAGCTCTAAGTACGGTCACATATCATGGACTAAAATATATTGCGCTGATAGTAATAAAAGTATAATATGTAGTCCCTAGATTCCGTATGCGCTATTATTATACGTAATAGGAAGTGCGCGAGACGCACAAAGTGTAAAGAGTAAATTTTGCCGAAGAGTTTTTCTTATGGATTGTGAGCACGTATATACGAGTAGAGTTCGCGGTTAGTTGCAAGGAGATTTATGAGTTCGAAAGTCATCGTTGTTGGACGATAATCGTTTTTCAACGTGCCAATCCCACCGTCGGCAGTCCTAGATCCCGAGACATGCGCATTGGGTGATACACGGGCGTTGCTCCTTTTTTTGCGCCCGATCCGGATCCAACACCTTTTGCTCATACGCTTTCCAGCTCTAATGAGATTCCGCGTATCGGCCTGCCTTGAGATCCGGTGGATCGTTTCCTGGCCAGGTCGGCTTCTCGACAAAGCAGACTCTAGATCATATACGAGTATATACCTAATATTTTCGAGTTCGTTATTATTCCGTTGCGGAAACTCGAAAAGGAAGCGTCGATTTCACAGGCTGTGTGACCTATGTGAGAAGAATTTGCGTAAGTACGGAATACGAGATGCGATTCTAAATGGTTGTAGCAAATTTGCTTCACGTAGAGGATTTAACGGAACACAATGATCGCAAATCAACATCTTTCCAGTTTTAACGGAACTCAAAGTATGGAATCGCAATTTTACGTACAAAGAATCGGAAGTTTAAAGCGTGGTATCTGGTACCGTTGAATAAAGGTTGAGAAACATTATTCTAACCTCCACAGCAGGAAGTTTATATTTTGCACCGCACTGAAAAAAGAAATTGTTTCCACTGAATAAACGTATTTTGTTGACAATTTGATGAATATGTCCATTTAATTCAAATAAATATCTTAATAGTTAATAAATACCCTATTAATGTAAAAATGTCAAATTTTGATATAAATATGTAATCTATTTGAACTAAATACATTGGGTAATAATAAACAAATATCTTATTGTAAGTGAAATTAATTCGCGCGTACTGATTCCGATATTTCGCGATCTCAAAGCTCAAAGTTTCCTCCCATTTTGGAAAACTTGATTTCATGTTACGTATTTTAATCTTTTCATGTATTTTATGTACTATTCATCAATTGTTGATGCTGTTCAAATATGAATAATTCTACATTACTTTTAACTTTTCACTGTTCAAAATCATCAAAAATTATTTTAGTGCCACACTAATGGGACATATTTTTTTTCTTTTACAGCACTTTAAGAGTAAACAAGAGTTGGCGTAACTCGTTTTTGAATAAAGTTATATAAAGTTGAATAAAGTCAAAGTTGAAACTAAACAATATAGCCAAATGGTAGATGCAGGTGTACTTATATTATATATTTTACAGTTTTTATATTTAAAGATAATGTATACTTGTCACGAAAAATACAGTTTCTTTACTCATTATTTATTATCGCTAATAAACAAATTATAGAATTAAATTTCTCCAATTTTTATTACGGGAGTGTAAAGACATCAGCCGAAAAGGTAGTACTCAATGTTTAAAAACGTAAATTAAAAGTGATTGAATCGATTTTTTAACATCTGGACTTCATAAAGGCAATTCTAACCTCTTTATACGAGGTACTAAAAAATATCTAATTATTATGAGATCATATAAAGAGGTTAGAATTGCGCCCGATTTTTTGAAAATTTGATTCAATACTTTTTTTAATGTAGATTATTACCTTATAGGCTATTGACTCTAGAAACCCCTCAAAAAGCGATTTTCAACCTAGAATAATGCTCATTTATTTCTTGGAATGTTTGTCTCCTATTATAAACTTAATAATGTCAAATAATAAAAATTTTAAAAAATGCCAACATTTTTTATTATTGAAATGTCGATTTCATGGTGTAGGGTAACCAATGGCAAATTAAACAAGTAATAGGAGATTTATAAGAACTTTAAAGAAGGAATTACAACGTTGTTTTAAGCGTGCCTAAACGCCCTTTAAGTGTGTCACTCGAAAATATGTATTCGAACGAGTCTCGCACTGATTTGATAATTTTTAGAGACCTCCTACAAAGTTAGTTTATGAGGCACAAGTATGCCGTGCATCATATTTTTTGGGGCTTTTAGTGTACAATTATTCTATGAAACTAAGAATTCAAGAAATGAAAAGTTATTTTCTCCATATTGAAAAAAGTAATAAATTCCCGAATTTGGAATAATCAGTGGACACTCACATTTCAAGCTGCACAATTTTTTAGAAGATAAGCACACTCTTGGCATGTTGTTTATTGAAACTCCAAGATTATACGAAGATTCTCTGAAATTTTCAGAGTGATTGTATAAGAGTTACTTTTTATTAGTAATATAAAAATGAAATTGTTGGATTGTACGTTGTGTAATTCAGTAAAAATCGTACTTGACGTTGGTTTTTCTTCTTTCCAGTGGTTTATTATCTTAAAAAGCTTGTAAGGGCTCACATTTTCTATATCGTAGAAAAAGAATCTTGATCGTTTAGTTCGATATAAATTTGTTTGCACGATACATCGTAGCGTACTATAAAAGGTTCTGTAGAATTACTCATATATGTAAAATATGACAACTTTAGAGGATTTTTACAAAGATGCTACTCTACTGAAAAAATTAATCGGTAAGATAAGCGGTCTCATACCAGAGTCGAAACGTTGCTAAATATGTATTTATTATTTATATTACAAAAAACCCGACAATTTATTGACCCTAGTTTTTTGTTCTCTTCTTCTAATTTTTAAACTTTATATTTATATATCAATCAATAAATAAGTTCGAGCAGTGTAGCCTATAGCGTCTAGCCCCAACCCCCTCCTCCTGTTTTCGAGAAGTTTTACACGACTTTTGGTGATGTTAAATTACATCTTTTTATGAAAAAGTGGAAGCCGTGTTTCACCGTTTTTAGGTATCTTATCTGCAGGCCGAATTTATGTTTTTTGAAAGGAATTTTGAAATTTGAGATCATAAAAACAGAATTATCTTCAATATTGCAATTAATATTCTTATAGTTTAACTGGAAAAGTACAGTTTGTCTTGTTTGAAGTTCCACTGAGATTAATGAATATTACTAATCATTAAGAGACCTTCTAATGCGAACGTCCAAAAAATTCATATTTTTGATAATTTTTTCTTGAAAACTACTGCATATAATCGAACAAAAGTTTTTCCCTTAAAGATACAATCGAATATAACAACAACAAAAAATAGTTTAGTGAAAATCATTTATTTATTTATTTTTAAAGTAAAGCTCGAACATAAAAAAAGTAAACCTCTCAGCTCTTCTGGTGATCTGAAACATAAAATGTAACAAGATTATTAATATATGCTGTCGCACTTTTTTGTTTGGATTAATAAAATAAACGGCTTTTTTTCATGAAAGAGCGAAAACATTGTCTTTTCTGCACCATAAATCATGCGAAATTATAGGTTACAAATAAGTTATGTTTAGATAATTGAACGATAACTAAATATTTGATGCACGATTTTGTCGACCAAATAGCATGATGTTTTTGGGATGCATTGTCTTCATTTTTCTAGCAAATTATTTCTGATGACAGAAACTCGTCTGCTCTACCAGAAATAATGCGAAAAAATCACAATTTTTTATGAATATTACATAAAATATAGTTATTATTTATTATTTAATTACGTGCGCAAAAAAAAACATTCATATCTCTTTCAGCAGTACTCTCAGAGTCATTTATTTCCGAAAATTACAAAAATGTTTTCAACTTAGCGATAACCGTGGTTTTATCATCAGGCTACAGCTATTTTTTGCTACTGTGGTTTGTAAAATTTGCTGCTTTCGGGTATGAATTTTATAAAGCCTCAATAGCACTAATGTACACAAGTCGGATGACACAATTCTGTTTTTTTTCCTAAATTCAAACCATATTTACAATTTTCGTAAATAAAAGTCTTTGAGTGTAAAAGATTAGTAACATACTTTTTATTTTTGTAGAAATCCATTATAGTGATCCACCAAAACTTCTGCATTTTACCGCAAACAACGATATAAAAACTATAAAAATTTGAAGAATAGAGAGATGAAATTTACTCCAGTCATTTTTTATTTAATGTTGTAAAAATAACATAATACAGATTTTGCTCAAATTTGATTGGTTTCAATAGTTGATTTCAAGGAGTTTTGAACACGTTTCAGAAACAACTCTTATAAAGTTCCCTATATAATTTACGTAGTATATTAATAGCAGTAAAATTGACCAGGTAAGGAAAAAAGTTAAAAAACACGGAAGATGAAAGACGAAGAAGAATTCGTGAGAATCCGATCGGAAAAACCAAGGCTAAAACTCAACGACAAATTCAAATGAACTTTTCACCATTTATTATAAAATCTTAAACTGTTATGTAATACTAATTGTATTTCAATGATTCAAAAAAGCTTCTCAGTACCCTCGAAATTTTCTTGTCGCGTTCAAAGATGCCCTATTTATGCAGATGCACCAATATAATTAAAGTCATTTCAAAAAATTGGAATAATCAAAATTGAGTGTATCTCTTAGAACATTTATTATTATCCCTTACTTTAAGCATTTCTATTCTAAATGCAATCTATGAGTTAATTATAATTATATGCTGAAGATTCAATCAAAACAGTGAATCAGCTGAAATAATTTAATTCTTACAACTGTCTACAACACTTGCTCCTGTGTAATTTGTCACGTTTCTTTCCAAAAAATTCATCATAATATGTTTCCTATTTACCCTAACTATTTTAAAAATAATTTAAACCTTCATAACTTTGCTCTGTTTTAAACATGTTGTGTCGGCTAAAATAAAAAATTGGGCCAAAAATACGGGAGAGATCGGATGATCCATTAAATTTTCTTGTACATTGTGTACAAATGTTTTTATTAGATCGAGGATGATTTGTTGTTAGATTTTCGAATACAAAATGATGGACAAAAATGAGCATTTTTATTACGCTTTACGCGAATATAATTTTATATACAAATAAAAAAATGTACAAAATTAAACAATCAGGAAATTATGATTATTGTTAGTGCGTGTGTGCTAACTATTATAGTTTTAAAACATGAGCATTCTTCACAGACTCAAATAATGGAATTTAAAAAATATAAATATAGCTATAAACGAAAATATTAGTTACAAAACTTGCGAGACTAATGTAGCAAGTCAACCTCGAAAATTCATTCGGGCTAAACTGTTAAAAATGAAACTCATTAGTTACACTTTAAGGATACTGCAATTTTCGCTTTTGTTTTTACGAAATTATGTAAGTGGTAAAAAGAAAACTTTTGTCTTTGCTAACAATAGTAGTTCCGCTCCCGAAACCCAGCGGAACTTATCCTAATCCATTCTATTGTAGATGAACAGTCGAACAAGTATTGGCAATTTCGATGAGTTTTTGATGGTCTATTATGCCGGTGGATTGTGGAAGTTGATAATTTTTCTAAGAAAAATGTGCAGAACTGCTGGACAGTATACAACCAGATATGTGAAAACGTTATTTTTATTTCTCTGTCTGAATGAAAATGCCCTTACCGATCAGCTCTGGGTTTAGAGAATTCTCTTGATAAAGTGTAAAATTGTTTAATTTTTTAATAGCTTTGACTTAGTAGGGCAGGTAACTTTTACGGGAGTGGATTTATCACTACACGAAAATAACACTACGGTTGTTGCAGCCTAAGATATGGTTGTCTTGACGAAATTAGATTGATAATTATTCCTTTCCATATCTATGGTTGTTGGGACCATATCTGTTGAGGAATCCCATGTGCAAAGTTCTCATTTCATTAGCAATGAAAGACTTATCAATATTTTTATTTACAATGCTTCTTTGGACTGTACGTCCAAAAGTGTTTTTTTCCATTTACTGAGTTATTTGGTATTTACTCCAGTATAACGCATAAAGTAGACTTATATCATACACTTTGTTTTCCTCCTATTTAAAAAGCAGATATGTATTATTTTCTAGACCATAATGGAGACTACAATAACCAGTAAGGATACTTTTTAAAGTAGGAAAAGTATCAAAGAATGCGAACTACTGGAAGTAAGATTATAATAGTTAAAATGGAATCACCACAATGGAACCAAATATTCTGATAATACGAAATTTTAAATACTTGACAGTTTTTCGGTGATCTAACTTTAATTTTAATACAGTTTCCATGCTTTTTTACCCCTACAAATATTATGCTACAAAAATAACTTTTTGAAAAATATTCGGGAGAGCTTTGTTTTATAACAAAATATCAGCATGATATCACTATTGATGGACAGTTGCAAAAATGCAATATTGTGAGAGATACTTTTAGAATACAGCATTTTGATAGATGCGCGAAATGACATTGTACCTCTTGATAGATGGCAGAGAGACGTTATTTTCGACAAATATACATATAAAACTTTCCTCTGCCGCGTGTAGATTTTTATTAAAATATATTTTATTTATAAGTTTGAACATTGAAGACATAAATAAATAATATATGTTACATACTTTTTATGATATCGATAATTTTATTTCTCAAATGTCACTATCGTGGCATGTCTCTTGAACTACATTTTTTTAATGTACGCTTTCACTTATGTTTATTATCTTATTCAACCGCAAATCTTTTTGTCCTTTAACTTCGAAAAATCGTATTTCCTGTATAGAATTCCAAAGTTTTTTTTATTTATTGTAACTTACGAAGTCTAATTACAGGTTTATTGTACGAATTATTAGGATCTTGGAGGAAAAAATACTGATTTTATAAGGTAGACTGAAATTCAGTTTTACAACAGTTCTACGAAGGTTCAAAACAATGCAAAGGCAAGCATAGATTGTACTATAATCCACATACACTTTATTTTGTTAAGTATGACTAAAAAGAAATTTTGAAGTTACAAAATCGTAAATATTTTGACATCTCATAAATAAAAATGAATAATTTCAAAATTTAAACGAGGTAATGTAAATAGATTTGATATAATCTTAAAAATAAGAGACTTTAAAATTCGTACTTAAAGTGTTCTTGCTCTCTAAATCTGAATTAAATAAAAACTACCAATAATCAAATGAAAAGCGAGTCACTAAATGAATTAATAATCATTTTTGATAATAAAAGGTTAAAACCTACTAATTTATTACTAGTTCTACAAACTACTAAACTAAAAAAGTCAATTATACTAGTGAATTAGTATTTTCATACTATTTGTCAGCAGAAAACTTACTAATTCGTGGTAACCCAGTTTTCGCTGTAAATAAGTCTTTTTTGATTAATTCAAATTTAGATAGTGTTGATAGAACATTAAAAGTAAAACGATAAAACGTTATTTATATGTGACTTAAGTCAAATGGTATTATTCTAATTTATTATTTTGTATCTTAAAATTGCCATTTTTATAGTTTGTCAAACGTTTTAGGTAAAATTCATCGTACTTAAACTATACACGGTATTTACCTTAATTTTGTTTTGGATACTCTAATGGCAAAATTATTAAATATGCACTTATTTATGTAAGATTAAATCGTTTTCGTAACTAACAGATAAAATGTCCTGACGACTTGTTCTATGAAACGTATTTGAATAATATCAGATTTTAGAGAAACCACAATATGTTTTTAACAATTTGAACATTACGAGTTTTGTTGGGCCGAAAAAAGAGGAAAGCATAGATCTACATAATTTTAATATAATCAAGTAGATTTAAATTATAAATGGTACCATCAGAAATAATTTGGGATAATTACATTAAAATGACAACGAATTTCGAAATTATAATATAGAATGTATCATTACAAATAAGACCAGTTACATGACCAAAGAAATTGATCACTTACGAGATATTTATTAACGAAAGGTATGAAATATTACATAGTGATATTCTGAAATTCTATTTAATGTCTGCAAAAAGTAGAAAAAACATGAAAGTTTACGAAATTCTTTAGTTTCAAAGCCGATAGAAATAATATTAATGCACGATAACTGAGTAGACGTATAAAAGAAACAAGTTAATGGATAAGTATAAAATATAAGGGAATGCCTAATCATATATCTGCTAAAAATGTACGATATCGAAATATACTTACTGGCAAATAATGGATTGATAAAAAAAATCTCCAGTAATCGAAAATAATATTGCATAAATGCTAAAAAGGTCTTCGAGGCACAGACCAATGATCACCGTAAATACACGTTAACATTCCAGCAACAAACTTCAATCCAACATTTCTTTCCGGCAAGCAATATCATTTCTTATTGAACATTTCGTTCCTACAGACGTGAATAATTACAAAAGGCGTGCACTATTTACGTTTATTAAAATTATACTTCTCAGGTCATTACGACGTCCATAATGCTAATTTTTTTAATTTCAAAATTACGTTTCCATATCTTATCCCACTGACGCAACGTCGAGCACCGATAGAGCATACTTTTTTCCATTTCGGCAAAACTCAGAATTTATCCGATTTCGCAACTTGGTTTTCGCAACGATATATTAGTCAAATAGTCTTATTGATTAAAATTTTACGATTTGACTTTCTTCGCGTAATATCTGCAAACATACGTATGTGGGAAAATTAACGATACCTATATTTCATATTAGTGATGCAAGGAAGTTTTTGTATCCAGGTCATTCTCTTGTAATAAACTCTTTTCATGCCGTATCTTACAAATTAATCGATGGAATTAACGACTTACTGGTAATAAACGATTGATACGAATACAAATTTCCCTTTAAACGCTTAGCGCTAACGTGAGCTCTATTGCGGACAAAAATAACTATTCAATCCATACAAGTAAATCCCTAAAATTACGAGTAATTGAAAAAGTGATAATATACACGTTCAATTACAGAACATTTTATGTAACCAACTATTCATTATTGGTAATTAACATCAAGTTCTCACGAATTGTATAGAAATGCTGTATATCAGAATTAATAATTTCTTCTGTTTGCCGTACAGGTAGAGATGACAGAATTGGTGATTAATATTCCGCCTATGCATTCCCTCAGATTTTTTTTAGTTACATTAGCTTCTACAACTCTTTCATTCGATGAGAAGTGGGGTAATCGATATTCAGAATAATTGTGTTTCGATTGATCATTCCGAATTAATCACATTTAAAATAATATGCATCAATTATAAATGTACGTGATTGGGATGCAATTTAGATGGGTTTAGTCAAAAATAAAAAAATGTTGAAAAGAATAATTACAAAAACGAAGGTTAAATTCTTAAAAATATGTAAATGACATTTTCTAAAATGTAAATCTATCGATTGTTTATCAGTTTATCTTAATTTTTCTTAAGATAATATTCATTATTTTCATATCATGTCTCCAACAATTATTACTGTGCTAATTTTATGACTAAGAACAATATGTACTAAACGAATACTATTATTACTTACAAATACACTTCAATAAGGGTCGAAAAGTGAGTCACTAATTCAATTCGTAATCATTTTTAAAAATAATGAATGTAATTCTAAAAACTACTATACTAAAATATTCCATTTTTACTTTTAAATCAGTTGAATTTTATGAATAAACTAGTTGTTCTTTGTCATTTTTTAGTAAAAAAAATGACTTATTCATAATAACTTACTTTTCGTTTTAGAATTAGAAGCTTTTTACATAAGTCAGACTTGTAGTATGAACAATTTATTTAAACACAATTGAACTTATTTATTTCATTATAGTTTGGACAATTAGTAAAGTTTATTAGACAAACACGAAAATGCACTCTGTTAGAAGTAATCTTAAATTTTATTAATTTTAATAACATAGTAGATTATGGATATATTTTAATTTTATAGGGATTAAAAAAATTCATTTTTAAATAATCTTAAATTTCATAAAGCTTTTTTATGTAATGAATTGTTTTTCGCGTTTTATTGAAAATTATTAATGTATTTCATGAAATTTGTATTTTTTCTTTGGTTATAATAATTAGGTGGAGTTTTTAGGTTATGTTTAGGTTATACGACTTCCTAAAACAGGTATTGAGGGTTTTGAAGAAAGTCAAACTTGTTAAAAAACATTTTAAGCAAATTTTCCGGATCCGGGAGTAATCCCCCCCCCCCCCAAAATTCCTCCCTGGAAAATTCCCCCCGAAAATTTCGCCCTCCGGAATAAACCTCTCCGGAAATTTCCCTTCTAGAAAATAACTCCTTCGGAAATTTACCCCCTAGAAAACAGCCCCTCCGGAAAAAAAGAAAACCACGTTGTATAATTCCCCCAGAAATTTCCAATCATATATATTGCTCAGTTTCAGTGTTCACGCGCTAGTTAATAGTTGACTCAAGCACAGGAAGTATCAAAATGCCTCTCGACATTATCAAATCGAATCGACATAAACCGATATTAATAGTAAATGGATATATGTTTAATAAACATCAAGAAACGACCATCAAAGTGATCAGGCGATGCATTTAGTACCGAAGTAAATCCTGTCCTGCTATATGTCACACCACTGCGGCAAAACAAACAGGCTCTATAATTAAAGAGGGTACACCTAACCTAACCTAACCTAACCTAACCTAATCATTTTTCCGGAGGGGCTATTTTCTGGGGGGTAAATTTCCAAGGGGTTATTTTCTAGAAGGGAATTTTCCGAGGAGTGTTATTCCGGGGGGAAATTTCCGAGGAAGAATTTTCAGGGGACCAAAATGTCGGTCACCAAATTTTTCGGTAAGACAGAATCAGATTTTTTTTCTCTTTTTGTATGGAAGTGCTCATTTTTCTGAAGAAAATGAGCCTAGTAAAATTAAAATGTGCAAAGTGGAAAGATAGAAATTTGAAAAATTCAATCAAGGTCACATCAAAAAATTTTTTTTAAATATTCTACTATAATATTTGTCAAGTGTATACCCTTCAAATATTTAATTTTGGAGGAATTTGGAGACATCGACCTCAGTTTTGATATTATTGACGTGGAATGACTCAATAGCGAAACCAATCCAGCTTGCACTAAAAATGTTCTTTGGCGTCTATCTCATATTTGTAACGTACGAAATTTTTTCAGTTATTAATTTACTAGTAATAGGACAGTGATGTGTTACAAATCATAAATTAGAGGTATTCGAATTAGAAAAAGTAGATGTTCTTACATGGAAACGTCGTATGAATGCCACCTAACCTAAAATAGTAACGTGAACTAGAAAATGTATCTGGGCCCTGGGGCATGTTTACTACTTTTTGTAATTGAAGCAACAACTTCTCTTGCTAACTGTTTTTTCCGTGTAGATACTACACTGTTAGAAATTTAACTAGGAATTTTCTGAAATAGTAACTGAAGTGTTTTACTGTTACCGTTTCAGAATTTTACGAAACAAAATTAAGATACATTTTCAAAAAATTACGAAAAAATGTCAGAAAATTACCAAAATATTTCAGAAAACTACTAAACTCTGTTTCGTAAAATTCTGAAATGGCAATGATAAAAAACTTCGGTTAATCTTTCAGGAAATCGCTGCAGAAATTTTTAACAGTGTAATGGGATGAAGAATAAAAATCATCGAGAACTTTCTGATAAGTATTTATTACATGGTCAGTGCACACTCAATGTGGACCTGTTATATTAAAAGATACAAATGAATAGAACTTCAACAAAACAATTGGCAAGTGGACTTTTCTTTTGGGCGAAACTATTACCATTCTTTAAAATTCCATAGACAAAAATAATGATCTACTAAAACGCATAATAGATATGGGTCGAATTTTACGCGGTTTAAAACAAAACGAAATATTTTATTTCTTGAAGAAAAAGGTAAAAGATCACAGATATTTAATTTGTTATAAATAATTAAATAATATTTGTTAGACCTACAGTATTCAATTAACAACGTTGCATTTAATATAATTAAAGTGAAGATACAGTGTAGTTTCATCAAAACGTATGAGAAAGTATAAACTAGTCATCTTGATTTATACAAGAAAACAAGGAAAGTTCGTATTAAATAAATATTAATTATGGCTGTAGGACAATGGGTGGTGCTCAAATCCAAAAGCACAGTTGCACACTGAGAACTCCCCAGTAGTAAATATTATCCCAATTGTAATAAATATTACTATTTTAGTACGACATTGCAATATTCGTTCAACAGTGAGAAAAATTCGTAATATATTTTGAAAAATTACTACTTGAAGTAGTAAAATTCAATGGGATCATGGCGAAATATACCACGTAACTGGTAAATTTTACTACTTCAAGTAGTAACTTTTCAAAATCTAATACGAATTTTTTTCATTTTTGAACGAATATTTCATTTTCGTATTAAAATAGTAATATTTATTACAATCACTATAACATTTACTACTGATGAGTTCTAAGTGCACAAGGTTTTGTTCCAGTATGGATATTAGCACCGATTACCAATAATAGTATGAAAATCCACAATTAGGATATTCCTTACTTTCTTCACAAATTTCGAGCTTTCTTTACTTGTATTCGTCTCAAATTGAAGGTATACTTCGGTAAAATGTTGTACAACTTCATTTTTGGTGCCGGATAATACTCTAGTATTCTCTATAATCACTACTTTTATTGTACGGATTGGAAATTTACACTTGACTGTCTACTTTTTGTAAAAAAATCTTGTGTGCCGTAAGAACAAATAAACATACAATATTTTATTTTTTAATTTTCTTATAATATACGTAATTAAAACATTCATTTTCATATTAGAACTATTGTACTTGTTCACCATTCGCGTAATGACAATTACAATACTGAATGTTAAAAAGTATCATTTAATCGAATATATAAGAATAAAACGGTGTCGGGATGCGGCACTGATTTCATTTCTTTAGAAAATAAATAGGAATAAAACATTTTCACAGCGGTACTTATAAAGACACGCACGCGACTGCAAAAAATCGTCGGAGCTCGGAGTCATCTGTAACTGGTCGATGCAGCAACACGTCGCTATGTTTTGCAATATTTTTCTCGCATCAAAAGCAGATGACCTCGTACTGCTCCATAATTGCACCCGCCTCTTTCATTCAGTCTTTCTGCGTCTCTGCAACCTCGCACCGCCCTAAATTGTTTACGGTATAACCAGGTGAAAATTGTGATTTCTCCCGCCGACTTATATTAGTCGACTATCTGACAGATTGCAGATCCATGATGGATTACACAATAATTGAACAAATATAATTTTGTCATTATTCAATTTTGCGTAATTATGCATTTACATGATAATTGTACTTAAAAGTTTTAATATCTTTAACTCTTTACAAAGTTACATGACGTCAAACTATCCTAAGTTTTAAAGTTGTTTTCTAATTCAATTAAGTCATTGTAATTTTTATTAACAGTAAGGATTGAATTTGACATCCTCATTGCAAAAACTTGCGGCTCCTAAATGTTTATTAGGCACTTCGAAAATGTCTGTTTATAATAATGAACCTGAAGTTAGCAGCCACTTCCAGTAGCCAGATAGAATAACCCATAGGCGCCGAAAGTACAGGGACCGAAATTTTAAAATTTGAGTATTTACGTATTATTTGCGTACTGAAACCTCATAAACAGATTAATATCACCTCCAGAGACCTTCAGGCAACAAATCAAGCCACTACTAAATAAAAATACTGTTTATAACAATATAAAAATAAATTAATGAAATTAAAGACAACATATTGCAAAATGAACAAGCACGGACATATAGAGCTTCGTAAAAAAATTGATTTTTTTCTCAACACAACAATTTTTCCCGAAGCTCTAGGACCATGATTGTTATAATAAACTTCTTAATAAGTATTTCAAAATTTGAAACGTCATTTACGTGTACCTATCATAAAGAAGACATTTTCGTGTCTTAAAAACTGAGATAAATAATGGAGGCCGCAAAAGTGTCTGGATTTCAAACATTTTAGCTAAAATGTGATAACCTATTCTCTCGGTTCCAACTATTTTAACAATTTAACACCGGTTTATTCTTCATCGTTTACTAATTATTTTAGAATCTAATATAAAATAAAAAATATAAAATAAAAAAAATAAACATTACACGGCCGAACAAAAATGTAAAAATTTCTTGTTGCCCTGTAAGTAAGAGTCGATTCTGGTAGGATTTTTTTCTCAGAATCGATTTACATACGCCAAGATATTGAATTGAACCTACTGGTACTATAACGAAATACACAAAGCATAATATATAAACAAAAATAATAAACGACTAAATACCTAAAATACAAATAACTAAGGATAAAATATTTAAAACAAATATACCAAACTACAAAATATCTAAAAAAAATATCTTTAAAACCAAAAAATTTATAACAAAATTGCTTAATATTTCCACATAATGATTTCAATTACATAGTCCACATATATCATTATTGTATCCACATTAAATCAGTGAGCGGGGGGTCTGCCCCCCCCCCCGCTAAAGAAAAAACTAACCCACCTAGACCTCAGAGTGCCCCGCTCTCATTTTGCCTTTAAAAATAATTGTGTGTCCTAAAAGTACCAATCTATATATATCAATATTAAATTAAATAGATGAAAAAAATTGATTTAGTTCGTCAATATACAAACGAACGAACAAATACTAATTTTATGAACGATTCGACTTGGTCGACTGTAAGATATACGCATGATAATAAACACAGAAATAACTACATACTACATACAGACATACATAGATAAATATAAATAAACACATGCAATAAATACAAATTATTATCGAACGGATAATTTATATATTTGGTTTTATATATTTTCTAATTGCATATTTTTCTATGATATATTTTTGTATTATACATTTATGATTTAAACATTATAGCACTATTTTTTGTCGTGTATATATTTTGTCGTGACACCAAACCTACTTTTTGCCCAAATTTAAATCGAAGAGGTAAAAAATCGTGTTTCATGACAATTACACATCTCAAAACGCGATGCAAAATATCAAGAAAGGCAAAATGGCGGATCCAATATGTCCGACAAACTTTTAGCAATTCGAATCACTTCAAGCTCGTTATCATTTTGGTAACTTTACTTTGTTTTTTAACGAAATGAAGGTCAAAGCGGATAGAATCGTGTTTTCGGGCATTTTCTTCTGTTTTTCTAGAAATGTGGCCAAGATGATAACGAGTTTGAAGTGATTCGAATTTCAAAAGGTTAGTCGGATGCACTGGATCCGATACTAAAGAATTCCTAAAATTTGTTTACCCCTTTGACCTTGAATATTTTAAAAACTGCAGCTAATTTACTATTTTCACAGTCATACTTGGATTCTGGAACAAAATTCCTATCCTAAATGAACAATAAAATGTACAAATGACTATTTGTTTATCTTTATTTAACTAACAATTTTTTACCCTTGTGATTTTTTCGATTTCGCCTTCATTTTCGAGAAAATCTTGATTGTTTACAAACCCTTACATTAAATAATGAATAACAAAATTCTTCAGACGGATTTTGGCGGATTTTGGTTATGTTTTTCACAACGAGTTTTACAGAATAGAATCTTGAAAGAATTGGCTTTTGGTTGCAATTTCTTTTGGTCAAACCTCAATATTACTGGACTATTTATGACGGCTCCTTATGAAACATTCGTGAATGTCTTAAAAATAAGGATGAAAGTATCTCGAATTCAGACGTCCGTTTTTGTAGTGCTGATGCCGATTTTTGTATGTTGGAGAC
The DNA here is from genome assembly GCA_030407085.1 of Trichopria drosophilae. Lineage (NCBI taxonomy): Eukaryota > Metazoa > Arthropoda > Insecta > Hymenoptera > Diapriidae > Trichopria > Trichopria drosophilae. Next base: position 185,828,185 of record CM059583.1, on the reverse strand, counting down.
TCTGGAGAGAAGTTACGGTACTAAAAGTTGAAGAGAAAAATAAGTAACCTTTTTAGTTTTTTACTGCAATAATGATACGGAGTAAATATAGATTCAGTTATTAAATGTTTAGAACTAACCATAATCCATTAACGCCGACTTCTAACAAAAAATAGTTTTAGATACAATCTCAAAACTACCGTGAAAATGTCTAGTTATAATACGTGTGGAATAAACAAAATATTTATATTTATTGAGGTCCTGTTGAATAGTTCGCTATACCTTTATTAGTAGGTAGGGTTTTTTGACATTTCTCTAAAAGTTCTGGTGCGTCCTCATTTTATATTACAGATTTTTTAGTCCATATCAAATTATGAAACACTGATGAGGTCTGATTTCTAGAACAATAGTCTTTTTTATGGGTCTACATAATTTTTCTCAATATGGTCAAGTCAGAGAAAAATGCAACTTGATTTTGAACTGCCCTACATAGCTAATTATGGAATTATATAATGAGGTGAAAATGATATTTTCTCTCGTCCCATTAGCCGGTTGTTAACTTTGGCACGGATCATCGAGCCAAGACGATGATGATGACGTCCAACGTACGAGGCGATTGTGCCATCGACTTTGGGCTTGTCGTGATTGTAATATCGTCAATGTCCTACCTACTCTATTATAATAAGCTCTTCTGTGTCGACTGTAACGCCAAACGAAAACTTGTTGCATGAGTCAGCTTACTTGTGCATAAATTACTCGGCGTTTCCTTTCGGAACTAAAATGTACGTCTAAGTACTATTTCTCAACAATGACTTCTCCAGCATTTGTTTTAAAATCTGGTTAATTGAACATTTCGGAATGACTAAAACGTCATTATATTCTGACGTAACATATTAGCAGAAATAAATTACCCGAGTCGAAATTTTTAGTGTACTTTTAAGTTTGTTAAAGAATGATTACCACTATATTAAGATTACTCATTATTTTTAATTTACATTCATAATTTACTTCTCCTAATAATACTTTAACTCTATTTTTGCTATTGAATTTTTTGAAATTTTAATTAACAACTACTGTCACTTACTATGAAGCAGCACGAATCTGTATAAAATTCGTGCCTTTAGTAACATTAACGCAGTCAGTTTCATTCTATTTTATGACTTGTATATTTTACAATTAATGTCCTCACAATCATTAATGTTAAATTTCTACTCAGTGGTGTTGATATTGTAAAAAAACTCGATAGGTCTACTATGTTTCCTACAAAATTGAGACTATTTTTAATTAAAAACTATCAAACTTGTTTCGAATGTTGCCGTCGTCCTGAAATTATGATGGGTCTAATTTTGTCCCTTTTAATTTCTTAACTATTAGCTATTTTTATCGTTTTGAACACACCATGTTCCTTAATAAATATTTACTAATAAAAAATGTTAAGAATGGTTCCTTTAATTTACCTAGGTTCGGCGTATAATTGAGTGGAAGCGATATCACTGTGATAAAATATTAAATAATTTGAAAAATGGATTTTATTTTCGATTCATAAAGATCTTGATTGTTTCATTTGAAAAAGTATACTCATTTTATAATATGGGCCAAGGTCGATCTACCCAAATTTTATTAGATAATAACGACTACCTCTCATAGGCATGCATGACGATGCTTCTCTTAGTTGCATCTAACTTTTCGTGTCATTATATATATCAGCATTATCAAATTAATTGCATTTAGATTCATTACAATAAATAGCAGTATTATTAAGAATAAATATAGAATTGCGATTTTAATACATTGTTTCAAATCGTAAATTAAAAACATATTTCATTACGACAATTTTTATAACACGACACATCATAAGCGTCCGATTGACACCATTTAACTGTCATTTAGCCTTAAATGCACGAAAATTGCGAAAATAATTGGAAATGTTAAGAGATTACTTTGAACAATTATGGAAACTATTAAATTTATTATAAATGTGACATTTTTAAGAATAAGATTTATAACAGCAGATTCGTGTCTGTGTATAATTGACGTAATTATGAAGAGTGCGATCAAACCATCCAATCTCACGCGCTGGTCGATTTTCTTAGTAAAAACTGTAGGTAGCATTCTTTTTATTTTCGCACGTTTTTCATTGAAAGCAGAAGTGGTGGGTTTCAACGGTATTTCCTATCGTGACGTGGAACTAATTCCCAGAACGTCCCGAGAACTGGCTAAATAGCCATGATATTCGAGGCTTTCGAAGCAAAAAATCAAGGGCGATTTTAATTTAAGGCTACTGCAAAATGGAGCTGATAGTAAAAAATTTATTTGCAAATGAATTAAGGGAATTATCTTTATTACTATGTCTCAATAAGACTTATGCTTAATTTTTAACATTTCGGTCAAAATGTTTCCTAACACGATCGTCTTGTAGTCATTCGAGTGTCAATCAGTCTTATTTACTCTTAGTACTCGAAAGGAAAAGCATATTGTGTAACTATCCTATTCTACATGTAGATTTGATGCCACATTTTGTCGCGTTATACTGAATACTTTTCAGTTACGCACGCTAAACCGTTTGCTTAAACTATTAAAATCAAAGATGACTACGTTTTGTTTTATTTCATCGACTGTTTTATAATAATGAAAGCTGTAAAGAATGTTGACGTCAGTTTAGATTACAATATGTGCTGCATTAAAACTCCATAATTAAAATAGAGTTTTCTCTAACAGAAAAATCAATATAAGACTCAATTTAACATAAGATTTTATGTCGGTATTCTACTCCATCGAACCGTTAAAATTTGCTAAAAATTTTCTCTGTTGCTTCTGAAATGAATTTTGAATTTCAATTATTGAATCACGGATAGTTAATCCATGATGGCAAAGTAAGGAAATTATCTTCATCATAGAATTAACGAGTTTGTTGTAATTCAAATATTCTACATCTATCAATTGAGGTTAATGTTTCTTATAAATGTGGCACTGAAAATGCTTTTAGTAGACCTATTAGACGACATTTTTGCAATATTCTTATTTCGATTTATCATGCGTTTATTAAAAATCCTATATAAAAATTTAAAAAATAAAAAAATGTTTTAGAATTTGGCGTCAAGTTGGGGTTTATATAGTCCTAAAATTACGCTCGTACAGAACTGTTCAGTTCGATGCTACATTTGAAGGCGGGAAATATGGAAACTGGGATAAAACTAGCCAAAAACTAAACTCATATTCTGCTAGCGTATTTTATTTTAATTTATATACAATATATAATACACTGATTAATAATTACATTAGTTTTGATCGTAGAATGTTGAATAGTAACGTCGACAATATTGGAACACGGTTTGACTCAAAATTGTTCAAACCCAACGGGCACGAAAGTCCCGAATGTTTCTAAAACGTTTTTAGAACGTTCCAGAAACGTTCCTAAAACGTTAAATGTCTGCAACTTTTACGGAACGTTTTATAAACGTTTCACCCATGTTGCAGACATTTAACGTTTTAGGAACGATTCTGGAACATTCTAAAAACGTTTTGGCAACATTTGGGTCCTTCGAGCCCGTTGGGAAGCTACAAAACTAATCGTTAAAATAAAAATTGTTGAAGCGTTAATGGGTTAAAAGTTGGCACCTGGCCGCTCCAATACAACCTTCACACTACATTTTGCACACTATCTTTAGAAATGTTTATGCGTAAGGAACGTTTTTTTTATTTTGAAATTATAACTCATTTTACAAGCCAAAATCTGATCAAAAATTAAAAAACTGACGTGTGCTTAAACGACACACAATGCAGATAGGGATTAAGGAAAACAATGTTCGTTGCTGGAGTACTGGATCTTATGGCCATAGATAAAAAATGCTACTTTGAGAAATAAATTAAACTTCATAGGCTACGTTTTGCTGCTGTAGTAATTGGTTCTTCCAACTAACTGCATGATTGGCAGCTATAGCAAATTTTCGTTTAATGTTCCATTGGCATTTACTATAATGCCTGTCTTTTGTACACATACAAAGCAATGCTCAATAGGCCATGGAAAAAAGTTGGTGTAACGTATATTAATAATAGAATTAACAATGTGCAAAGTTGAAGAGTGATTCTGCAAAATCGGATGTCTAATGGGTGTTTTAAAGAAGACACTGAGATACATAAAAGTGTTCCATATTAAAATGTGTCTTGATTTAGACGTCTTAAAAACGAATTGTCTCAAAGCTTAAGACACTTTCTTGTCTAAATAAAATACATTGAATTTTTAACTTCTGGTCGTTCCTGTAGTATTTTTTCACATGTTTCACAAAGAAATCGAATTAAATTGTCCGAAAATCGCACAGTAAACATGCCTTTTGATCAATTTTTACTTACTGATTTGCGGATAATGACAATAAAGCAAAACATAAAAAAATGCCTAATCTAACATAATCTAACCTAATCATAGAAGCAAAGTTTTATCACAATTTGTTTCGACAGTGACAGAAGAAAATGGTAAAACCTACTAACTTTAAACTTTAAACGGTATAATTATATCTTTAGTTATACCATGATTATAAAATCTTGTGGTAACACAACAGTTTAATACATTGATTGAAGTACAATAATTTATAACGTAATTACACAATAATAAATTGTTATTTTAGAAGCAATTATTCGTGTAGTCGAAATGAGACAAGGATAACTATCCAAATAAACGAGATCATGTGCAAAATTTTCACTAACTTTCAGCTTGCATTCAATTTGTTTCCATTTTCGCATGAAATTCATCAAATTTAAATACGAAATTAAACGTTCTTAAATATTTTCATACGCTCAATGCTTTTCAAACGTGTTTCACCTTTCGAGTTTATCGTATGTCATACGTTACATTCGACTTTTTGGGAAATATTAAAGACAAATTATTCATTTTTCATTCAAAGTGGTACATTCTTTAATATAACGTTTAAATGAATGACATTTTCGGTATTTATTAAACATAACCTCAAATTATGAACACTGCGGATATATTCTTTTAAAAACGTTTAAAAACGTTTAACAAAACAACTATTTTAATCTCAGAATTGTCAATGTATTATTCCTCTGAATGTTTCAAACATATTATAGATTTTATAAAACGAAAAAGGAACCTAAATAAATTATAGTCATAGGTATTCAAACTCAACATTGACTTTACTACTTTCTGTTTTACACGATATTATTTAATGTACAAATCAATTGAGTTTCTCTAAAATACAACAATTACTATGATTCATATGACGAAGAACTAAACAATTGTTTAATTGCTACAAATTCATCAAATGTTACTTGTTAAACATGATTTCTGATAATTAAGCCTTTAGACTTATCCATGTTCTTGTCAAGAATAAAGTCAATTAATCGGTTGGAAGACATCAAAAGTATTGACTTAATACGGTTGAAGAAAAAACTTAATCGAAGAAATCGAATGAAGAAATGGACTAACTACATACGTAACAGATGAATATATATGTAGCGAGTGAATTACACAAATAAATTAAAAATCAAGAGCTTCAAATTAAGCCTTTACTTTTTTAGCATTGATTAATGCTGCAAATCACTGATGTAATAAGAATCGGTTAAGGAAAATAAGTACAGTCGCTAATACGCAAAGAATTGTAACAGCCAATAACAATATTCGCGCAATATTAAAAGATTCTATTGTTTCAGAGCAACATATAAAAGTTATTTAAATTCCATAAAATGAGTGAGTGCATGATAAGAAAAATTCTTGCATTTCTCTTGACATTTCCTGGCAATAAAACTCAAACAAGCTACGCGTATTCACAAAATGAAAGTGTTCTCATGACTTGGTCTCCGGTGTAATTGAAGACTTAATTAAACCGTAAAAAAACGACATGCAGTGTAGCAGCGTACACGGTACTTCATGAACCTTGATCGTCTTGGCTTCTATATAAGAGGCGTAAAAATCATAAGAAAACATATGTACTTCGATAGAGATTTCATCAACAGAATATAGGTTTTGCACGCGTACATGAATGGTACATACCTGAGGATAATTGCTTACAATAAAAAAATTTAATTTTAAAAATAAGGAATGTTCGATTAAATAAAAACACATCCATTATTCCATTTTATTTTTACTGCTTTTCTTCAAGCTTGATTTCTAGTGTTATTTCCAAATCGAAAAACTTCTGCTAAATTGAAATTATGTGTATCTAAGTTATTAACAGTAACATGAAAGTATAATTTAAAGGTGTTTTTCAATGTATTTCAAATCAAAACAAGGTATAAATGAAATTCGCATTCTACACAGAACGGGTATTTGTTGTTAAAACTATTAATATTATGCTGTTTTTCAATAAACACTGATTATACGGGTCCACAAAAAAATTTTCTGTGTTGGATATGAGATCACCCTAATCCGACTTATTTTGAGTTCTCAAATACGACTCTGCAATAAAAATGAGGGACTATCATTATGCAACTCGTGATTTTATAACTTATTTACAAACATATCATTCTTAGAAATATAAGTAAATTTTGGTATAAAAGAGATCTAAGTAATAGTAGTTCATATTATTTTTATAGAAGACCCCATTAAAACCGAAATATACTTATTCAAATGAACGTAATTTTTTTTAACAGTGATATAAATAATTGATATCCGTTTATTATATTCAATGTGACATATAAAGAATATTACCTTACTTGAACTAAAACAACATGTAGGGTGTTGTTCCCGCATTTTCTCTGACCTCAACAAACTAAATACATATGCATGTAGAAGTCGGGTATAAAATGTTTGCAAAAACTACCAAAAGAAATAATGTCAAGTCGTAGAGTCACACTCGTTAAACCGACGTTCGACATTGGTCGGATACAAACTATGCCTCAGTATTATAAATATGTATATGAGATACCTATGTATAAAAAATAGATTTTCTACGATTTTGAACTTTAATCGTTATTTTACGTGAATAGAGTAAATAGAGAGGCTAAAATAATTTAATTTAATAAAGGTTTATATTATTTAAGATACATAGACTATAAACAAAATTCTGAAAAGTTAAATGCGTGTACAAGATTATTTTATTGTATTTTTTGCATTTATTTTTAAATTCATTGTATAAATCTTAAAATTTACATATTGCTAATTCTTAATAACTCAAAAAACCGAAGTTTCTGCATGAAAAATCATTGCTTAAAATTGGTTCTTTTCAGCGATTTGTGCATAATAAAATTGCGTTAAACGTATGAATTTCAATAAAAGTAAATCAGCTTATTGCATTCTTCCAAAAGTTATATTTTTTGACGTGGTGCCCTTTACACAAGAAATTAAGTTATACAAGGTGATCCTAAAGCGGCAAACCGGTGTCTTTTTAAGAAATACCTTTTAGCTAAAAAGGTTTCAAAGACAGGTTTAAAATTTTTGTTGACCTTGATCATGACATTTCATAACATATTATCAATGTAATTTCAGGGTCAAATTGGCTATTTTGATTAACACGTACTTCCAACCACAAGAGTGACAAATTTTGCATATAATCTTAATCGTAGGAGGCCATTACTAATTGAAGGTGGCCTTTTATATTTGAAGGCAGAATTAATAAGTTGACTTAACCTAAAAGCATCGGTTACCATCATCTATTTCATTGACTATTAACCATTTTTTAAATGTAAACGATTCTTATAAATTCTTATTTATTATTAGAAATGTTGGTCAGAGACCTGTGGTCGAAATACCACCAACCACTTCTTTCTCATGTGTGTGGAATTTTCGATTGTAGTACCCGGAAATTCCTCTTTTTCCAAAAGAATACGTACTCCAAGTATATACGGTGTCTGCAACTACTGTCTTGGAAACACGACCGTAGTTTTCCATCGATAGTGATCGATACATGATGCCGTTAGACACGATGAAAAACAACGGACACCGTAAGAGAAGACCCTGGAGGACAAGTTCAGCTAAAGGCAAGTTCAAAAACTACAGACGCACTACCTTGACCCTGCCATCAGTGACCGGATGTAAAGATCGTAAATTTTTATGAACATCCATTAATGTTCAAAACGATATTTTATATTAACCCTTTTCGGCCCGAAAATCCTAAATTGTGATAAAATTTTCAGCACTGCAACATTTGCTCTAAAGACTGTTCTAAACAAAATTAGTAGTCAGATTCAGCCATCGATTTCAAAGAAAAAAGGTATAATTTTTACGTAAAAAATATCAATCCTTTCGACGTTTCTTCACAAGAATTCCTTATTTTTATGATGAAAAGAGCAATACTGACCTTTAAAAAACGTACTAATCGCGTGTAATTTTCGATTTAAATACTCTATGACAATATTTGTAAAACAGTAATTTTTCTGCCTAATATTTAACGAATTGTAATACAGAATCAATAATGATAACTCAATAACACGATCTAGAATAACATCTATAATATTTAACTCTGAAAATAAACAATTTTGAATTAATGCATTCAAAGAGAGTTTTCACTCGACGATTCAATTTTATTAAGCTTACAATCGTCATAGTAAAAGCTTACAACACTTATAAATAATAGTCATGCTGCACTGAATGATTAGATTATAAACCGATTATTGATAGATCAAAAATATTTAATATGGTCGTACACAATGATAGGAAAACTTCAGCAATTGAGTGAAAATCAGACAAAAAATCATTAAAAACCATTGTTTGTAACTTATTTGAGGTTATGAATAAACCATTTTATTAGGAATCGACCGATTTTATTGTTCCATTGACAATTAAAAAAATTCAACAATAACAAATTGTTCACGGCGATAAAACATTTTTCACAGAATTCTGGATTTTGGGATAGCATTTCATTATAGAAATATTTTTACAAATGTCTGGTAAACATTTCTGACATTTCGCACTTATACTACCAATATATAGAAATTATTAAAAAACTCAATAGTAATATTTACCAAAAAATAATAGTGAAATATTCAATAATAAAAGTTTGTTTACATATTTCCACCTGCGATAACATTTCCTTAATATTTATTCGAATATGAAATTTCTTTGATAAAATGTGTAGAATGCCTATTTACATAATTTGTCATTTACTTTTTATATGTTCTTAAATATCTACGTATCATAGTTTTGAAACTTCACTGAAATTGATGCGCTACTTATAAGCCGCATAAATCTTGACTTTGACGATAATTGCCGAAAAACCTTCAAAAAGTGCAAAGATCACGTTATTGGCCTCACCCACGCGGTTGCCACGCGAACATGAAATATTTGTTGCTCATCGTGTGAAGAAAAAAGACACTCGACCCTGCAAGTTCTTTTTGGCATGCAGAGAATGACGATTTACATTTAAAATTCGTGCCGTCTCATGACACATGGTTCCTGCCCAATATGGGAAGGATGAATCGACGATAAAGTGTTGATAATAGGTTAAAAGTGGATACGGGAAATTAACTGCGAGTTGGTTTAGGAGACACTCTCCCTTCTAGGACGAACGTGTCACCAACTTCGTTTTTTCAGCCTTTCAGTTTCATTTGTAGAACTTTCCTTGTCATTGACACCATTTGAGGAAAATGTGTGAAAATACGATACAGCGTTGGAAATAGAACTGAATGAAATTAAGAGTCACAAGTGCATTTTACTTTACACTGAGGGAAATTTGATAGAAAATTATCACAAGATAATCGTTGTTATATTGCAATAATAATTTTCACTATTCCAGAACAAGAATTTTTCTTATTACACGGAAATTCTGGGCGTTCGAAAATATTGATATCTGGAATTGTCTATTGATAATAAATTTAACATTTGCGTCATGACACAGTGGTATTTATTTGTTTTGAATGTTTTATATCTTATGGCATTCTCTCTACTTTGCTGGACGGAAAATATGAAATAGTTGGAACTACTAACTATATAATCGAATGAGATACATCCATTGTTATTAGTTAATTTTACTAGCTAAATAGTGATCGCAACAAATTAGTTAACCAATCCTATTTAGAAAGTAAACCCAAGTAAAAAACGTAGTTGTGCTAGATTCTACTATTTACATAGTAAAGCCAACTATTGTTTTTCCTTGTATAATTTTGTTCTTCGAATTATTTAGACACTTCAGCAGGTAAAAAATGGTGTGCTATTGCACTATATGAACAAGTATTATCGATATATATTGTACTATCACAATGTATTGTTCGAATTATACGGTACTGTATTGTACAAAACGCTGCATCATTTAGTACAATGTTATTAAAAATGACAATCTACTCATAGTACATTATGTAACTAGGGAGCAAAATAATTGTTCTCACTTGATGCACATACAGTTGTCTATAAAAACCTGTACATCCTTGTTGTACATACTATTTGCTCATACGAGAGCGTTCCGCGATATAGGGAGCAAAATAGTATTTTACTCTCAGAGTGCGATAAACATATTTTGCTCCCTAGGGAGACAATGTGCCATCTAGAAGTAGAGGTAACTTTAAGGTATTAAACAGTATCCGATCGCACTCAAATCAGTGTGTGAAAAAATTCTCTTCAGGCACAAAACTTACTTTTTACTCGTCAGAAAATCACCGTCTTTGCTCACTTATTTTAACTATAGTGGTTTTTATTATATACTATTCTACATGTGCTAAACAATCAAAAGACGAAATTTGAAGATATAAAACTTTCAAATATCTACGTTATTTTATTACGTATTTTTACTATGTATATTTATAATAATTTCATAGTAATACTTATTATACCTTATAATCATTTCAGAACTTATAAGAGCAGATCAATACAAATACTTTTGTCTATACATAAATAGTATAAGATAATATGATGCACTGCTATTTTATTTTGTCATTTGCATTATTTCATTCCTTTCATTGGTCATCACTGATATATTTTCTATTCCGACTTCTAAAATGTCCCACAAGAGCATTGTAATTTACATAAGCTTATATATTTTAGTATTCCTGGTTTACGAAATTCTATAACAGAACAATTTTAAAATATCTCTAAAGAATGCTATTTATTCCCTAAAGTGGGGTTATTTTATGTTTTTCCTTAAATTCCGAGTAATGTTTCATATTCTCTTTATGTAATTTCTTATGCAATTTCCAAATTACATATTAATACAAAATTTCGGTTTTTTATTTTAAAAAGCATATATTAATACCACATTTTGCGCCCTTCGCAGAAAATCTGTATAGATATTGAAAAGAAAAATCTCTAAGTAACAAATCATAAATGGAGGTTGCTTTATGATGAATTAAGATGGAAATTCCAAAGCATAATATTTTTAAAATGTTTTCCAACATTATTTATTATCGTTGAAGCCAGAATCTTTTTGCGCAGCTCAAAAAATTAGTTGTTAATTTTCAAATGTCACATAAGTGAATGATGGAAATTAAAACTAGTGTTGGCGTGGTGACTCGCTCGCTTCGCTCGCTCAGAAACTTCGACCCAGTGGAGAGTCGGCTATTCCTTAAGACTCGTTTGTTTACTAACTGTATATTTTTTTTTGTTAAAGAAAAGTGATCAATCTTTAAAAATTTATTTAATAAAAACGTCATTTTAATAATATGCTTACATTAAATATTTTTATTGGTTTATCAACAAACTCGTATGAAATTACTCGTTATCGTAAATACATACACTACAACTTTCATCTTGGGACTGCGGCCATTTAATAAAAAGGGTAGCCCCTTGTGGTATACTATACAGAGTAAGTATTAGATGGTTCAAGAAATTTATAAACATACTGTCATTACAAAGAAAATTTATAAAAAATAAATCCACCAATAGAAAGATGATATCTATTTATTTAATTTTGTCCAGAGCTATCTGTGAAATCACGAGCAATATTTTTAGCATTTTATATTCATTTTTAAAGAAAATAATAATGTCTATATTATTTCTTGTTATTTAGGCATTATTATTTCAGATTTTTCGATAAGTGAAAATGTGAAAAAATGCCCTACTAAGCATTGAAGATAAACACCGCGTCTGTTTGGAATTTTGTTTACCATTACATAATTAATTGTGAAGATGAATATTTCACCTTGAAGAGTACATAGTCCAATAATTTAAGTAGGAGAAAACACTAAAAGAGTCTCCATAAATCATTGAATCAATTTAAAAACATAAGAACATCATCAACAATAACATCAAAGTAAAACAATACATAAACAATTTAAAAATACAATAAATATAGAAAATTACTTAAAACTAAAAAAATGCTGAAAAATGCTATATTAAATATTAAACAAGTTGCTATTAAAAAAATCAGTCGCCGTTGTATTTAAAAGAAATCGACTAATAAACATTCAACAATGCGAAAGTAATTTAATTACAGTCTTTTATTGATTCAACATAATGTTATTTTGCATTGTTAATAGTATTCTTAATGTAAACATTAAATCTCCTTCTAAAATTTCTGTGAGCGAACTAGCTTAAAAAGAAAATGATTGATTAAATTCATTGATGAAACGTTCTGTTATGTATCGTGACAAGTTGTGATGTAACTAAACCATGTCAAAAAAAATAATTTGGCTATTAATGAGGGTTTTAAAGCAGAATCGATTAAAATATTATGAAAGTTGATATCGATATTTGCATAATTATGTAAAATGTTTGTATTTGCTGTGAATTCTTAACTACTTAATATTCCGAAGGTTACAATTACGATAATATACAATCGAACACACTGAAATACTTTACAAATTCAAAGATACACTTTATATTTTTTTTAATATTTTTCTACAGTTTTTCATTATTTTAATTTTTTATATTTAAGTCATGATTGCATCTAATGAGTGATAAAGATGTTGGATACAAATCCAACTTAGTTCTATCTCATTTATCAATAAATTTGTTATTTCTTCGAATACGCATATATATGTCTGTACTGTTATAATTTAACAACACTGCTAACGTAATGATATTCATATTGAACCAAATTTAGTCAGATAAAAAATCGAGGAATGCATCACGCTTTATATTCATGTCCCTTATTTGAGAGAATTTTGGAGGATTAAAAGCAATCATTGTAAAACTGCTTCAGTGTTTATTACTCCTAGAATCAGATTCGGTCGAATTAGACAGAAACAGAATGAATAATTATTTCTGAATTCTGAACATATCTATTATTTTCTGCATCCTAAATTCAAATAAATTCTGTGTTATAAAAGGTCATGTAATTATAGTCATAGATTGAATAAAATTCAACGACAACGAGATAAAATTAAAGATGTGAATCCTGTTATATTTGCTTCATTATTTTCAGAACTTTGCGGAATTCAATGTCCATCAATCAGTTATAAGGTTTGACATTTTTAACTAATAGAACAAAATTTAGTGAACTTGAGGACTACAAAGGACAGTTATGAATTAATTAACAAAACATTATACAGTATCAGCAATCAAATCGCTGAAAGGTTCTTTTGATAATACATGGTGTGGTGTATTATGCATTTTTGGAGTGACTGTGACAGTTTTACTCCATCATGTATGGATTTATTCACCTCAAAGATACAGCGAATTTTACGTGATATCATTTTTTTATAAATATTCACTATTTGACCTTATATTAAATGTTTCTGCAGAGCTGATCTTGAGTTCAAAATTCTTATACAAACACAACCAATAATATACTAGACAAAAAATTATCATAATACAATTTTTCACTACAATTTTGCTATTTGTTAAAAATCGTTAAAAAAACAAAAAATTGTTTTTAATGCGTTTATTATTATTATATTTAATTATAAATATTTTTTTCGAAAAGTTCAGACTTCTCTACTGCAGTGTAGCAAATTTTATCCAATTCCGATAAAATTCCGCCCAGCTATAATTTTTCGAAAAAAATGTTTGTGAAAATTTCATATGGCCGCCATTTTAAAAATAGTCGGAATTTAGAAAAATCCCTTTACCACATTCATATGCATGCCAAGTACTAATTTTTCTGCAATTTTTAACAAAATCGGAGATGTGATGTCAAATCGTGATCGATTTGACGAAGAATGACTCATGTAATAAATTCGGTTTTTGATAGAAGTAATCTCTTGCGAATTGAACTTGATGAACGCGCAATGGTACAAATTGAATTTTAACTAATACAATAGAAGATAAAAACACAGCAAGTATTATATTGTAAACTTTTTATCAAAAATCTAAACATTTGGATAAAATTGATTCGAGTTCAAAAAAAAAGATAAAAAATGATTTTTAGGATCAGAAATAAATGTACCAGTGTCATTCCCTTATTTGTAAAATGCTTGCAACATTTTGAATCGAACTGATTTATATTTTCATTTTTCAAATCATTCCTATTTTCGAAATATACATGATCAGATTGCTTGTAAACACTGAATACATCGTGTCGTTGAAATATTTTCGACACGCGAGAATCATTACATAATGCAGTAGATGAAGTAATCGCCGTATCATAGCAGACTTACACAAATTGCAGAAGCAGTGTTATCCCTGGATTTGATTAAGGTAATAAATTAAAACAAAAGAGGATCGCCATGATTGGGCGCAAGGGGAACTTTTGATGCCTGCCGGCACGAGTTCGACGCGTACGGTTTTTTAATAAAAGCTAAGGTTACTTCCGTTCATGAAGAAAACGGAAACGGGGCGCGTGCTCGGTCGTGTCCGGCCACAGGCGACAGTTATGTTACCTTCGTCTCCTGCATATTTCCATACCATCGCATAATAAAACGCCCGGGGGAATCTGACAGAAACGAGGATTTAATCAAGTGCAACACTTATTCATAGTTCAATAATTATTCATAATTGGCTATATACGTTCTATGAAAATGCATGGGCCTTATATCTTAGCAGAGCTTCGTTAATACGATTAGCATAGGCGAAGAATAATACGTTTGCTAAAATCAGTACGTGCAGTGAGATTGCGTCGTATTCAACTTATCCGGATAGTTCTTACTGGCAAGGCTTTTTTTAATAAGTACGAACAGCCGTGTATTTAATAAGCATGCGTCATCCGCTAGTAAAATGGAATGATGGCTTTATAGTGAAGGGTATTATTATATAATTTAATAAGTATTATGAATACGTCGTGTGGACGTTGTTATTAAATCAGTTTGCCATAGTCGGCAACATTTTAATACTAAACCGTTATTATATATATGCAATGTTATGTATATAAGTTTTGAATTTTACCTTGAATTGTACTAGTTAATCTCTGTAATCAACTTCGATGTTTTTAAAACATTTTAATAGCTCCGTTTTCAAATCTATTCGCTACTGATGTTTATAAATTTTTCTACTCGAAAAAATTCACAATAATTCTATCAACTTATCGAAAGATGATACCAGCTATAAAAAGTAGCTGAAATACAACACTATTGCAACATGGTTTCAAAAAATGACAAATCCGTGTTATTATGGGGATATCACATTTTGAAGTTCATAAAATTTGAGCACGTTCTTTGAAGACGTTTTATCAGAATGTGGATGAAATGATTACAAATTATTCATAATTTTATAAAAAATAACAAAACCAATATTTTTTAATGAATAATTTTCATTGTTTTTAGCATTTAATAGACAAATGTCTGTGTACTTTATGTATAATGAAAGTGTCGAATGCACAAATTGTTGGTGCCACAAGTTCCATTTTGAAGATTAACAGGGTTTAATCGATGTGCAAAATTTGTGAAAGTCAAAAGTAGCTGAAAAATGTTTTTTACTTATCCATCAGTTGCGGTTTCCGGACTGAACAAATGCATATTGTTGACAAGCAAAAGTTGACACATCGTCTGTTTGCTGTCAAGGAACCTTGAGAGAAATGTTACAATATTTAAAGGGTGTACACCAGACATTCACAAGATTATTCTTTTCATACATATTGTTATCAGACGTTTTTAATTATTAACATAAATCACTGATATTTGTCGGTCAATGTATGTAAACAAAAAAATTAAAAAGCATTGGAAAGGTGAATTAAATAAAATTTATTAAAAGTCAGAGTAATGAAAGGAAGCAAGCTTTGTAATACAGTTAAAAGTACAAGAGATAAGTGGAGGGTCAAAATTAATACAGTTTACGATACGACTTTGTGTTCGAGTCATCTTCAGAAATAAATGTCATCCACCATTACCCTGATTTTTAATAAATTTTAATTAATTCGTCTTTCCAATTCTTTTTAATTTCTTTTTTTTTTGTTTATACAGAGAGATCGATAAATATCAATAAATTATCTTTTTCTTATTGTGAATTTTCTTATTCTGTATCCAAAGTTCTGAGACTCGAGATATTTTTCAAGAAGACATCTGCTGATAAATCTTATTTCTGTGATATATAATTATATTCTATCGTAAACTGAAACCCATCTAACTGTATCCACATTAACTCTCAAAATACTCCGGTTTTAAATTCCTAACTTAGAGATAACTGATTGAAGCCAATATCTGCGAAGCTCCAGAAAATTTTTCTTATGTATTCTGGTGAAAAACTGCAATATTTGTCTATTATTTAAGCTGTTTGAAATACATAAAATATATCAAATTGAAATTTTGGAATATATAAACCATTAAAAATTGTAAGATTGTTTCAAACAACAAATGATAGATGGAAGTACACCTTATGCTGCATGAAGATAGAAATGCCGTTTTAAAATTGATGGAAATTGAAATTTGATAGTTTCTGCTTCCATCATTCATCATCCAGGTTTAAAATCTTTTCCAACAATAATTGCAAATAAATCTGAGTCGTGCAAAAAAGTTTCTGACCTTGGGTTTAAAAGTTGGAAAAAATATAAAAAATTAGATTTCCATCTTTCCATCTTATTTCAGCGTATTTCCATCTTTGCCTCTAATAACAGTCAAATAAGCGTACAAATTTAAGTACGAATGATAATATAAGCTGAATTTATCAGTAGCTTTTAATAAGTACGATTGTTTTATCTTCTAACTACAAAGAATAATAGAGACGATGTGAATGAAAATTCCGTAAAAGTGTATTATTGTAAACGCAAGGGTAGAGATTGGACTATTTGTAAATGTAACCGTATTCCAATAGTTACTCTCAAGAGACTAATTTTTAGTTAGTATTGTCATTATTATCAGACTACAAAAGATTGATCATCCCTGTGCGGGTTAAATGACATATAAAATCTTTATCGGCAAATTCTAGTAGGTGTCGATAATGAAAGGTCAAAACAGAAGTTAAAACCGAAAGTTCCTAAAATCATTTTCATAAAATACCAAAGTATTACCTGCAATAAGCGGTTACAATGGATCTAAGAGAACCTAGTTTTTGTATTTTACAAATAGAATTTGCCGTAAACCCAAGTATCGCAAGAGAGCATTTAAATGACCAAAGCTTGGCACGAAATCTTACGAAAAAGTTTATTAGTTACTGAAGAAGAAGGTCTTGGCCAATGTTGGTGACCATGTGAATTCACAAATTTTAATTATTGTCAGTAGTTAATAATATTCTGAGTCCCGCTTATCAAAGAAAATAACAATTGTTAACAATACTTAAGTACCGTTGTCTATCGCATCCGGTGTAAAAACAGTGCTGTATTGGTTATTTGCCCTTAATGTGAGAATTGTTCGATCGTTAACATTACGGTTTTTATTGTTTTATCGCTGAGTGTTTATTGCTTGTCTTTATAGGAGTACAAATGTTAAAATTATTTTCTAACACAATTAGTATCAATGTCAATGGAGTATTCTATTTTATTTTGGTAAAGACGTATAGCGGGAAGATTTCCAATAAAACAATCTAATGGACAACTTTTTGTCAAATATATTTGCGTAAATTATACAATTCTACAGAGAGTAAGTATTAAATTGAGGTCAAAATAAACCTATTCCTTAAAGAATACCTTTTAAAGTGCGGAAATATAGCTTTCAATTACTGCATTAAGTTTTTTCTTAGTTGTTGTAAATTCAAAATACTTTTAATGCAACTTTTCTTCATCCTACTTTTCTCTGATCTACAATAAATCAAGATGTTTAAATTAATGTTGGGAATGGTATTTACAATTTTTTATTCCAAAGGGAAGAAATTCTTTCAAAAAGGCAATCAACATGCAGTTTATTCATGTTTCGAGGATCGAATCTCCGACAAAATATTAAAATTTATAATACAATACTTAAAAATGCATAAAAAGAACTGATATTTTGGGCGTGTTTGCAATTCCCAAGCAAATAGTTGATAACAAGGTATCATTCATTTTTTTGCAGTTTTTTTGCATGATAAATATTAATCTTAATTTTAAATTATGACAGTTAAAATTTTTCTTTCATTTGATATTTTTTTATCGTACATTGATGCAACTGGAACACCGAAACAACTGTATTACAGATTAAGTTGTTTCAATTCTACGTCAAAAAGGTCTTTAACGTAGTCAAGCCCAACCCATCATATTTTTATAATGGTTTACTAATTTTGTGCACTAAATACGGTTTTTTTACTTATTTCTAATCCCACTTATTTCTCATATTTTTTCGTTTTTTATATTTTATAAGTCAACCTTTCACAGGCATTCGTTCTAATCGCTTTTATTGTGTTTAACGAGTATATTACATAATGTTAATATGGATCGTTGGGTGGAGTATTGAATATATGAAGGAAAAATTGCATGTAGTCCTTCGTAATCTAAAATCTTTTAAAATTATTCTCATCCCACTCTTTTAATGCTTTTAGTCTTTCCAAGCACGTTAAAAGACATTTTTTTTACTTATCACTGGCATTTATAAAAACTGTAATTTCAATTTCATCGGCAGCGAAAGACAGTGGTCGACGAAACAAATGTTATTCATTAAATATGTATACTTATTTTAATTTTTTGTATTTCACTTTATGATCGAATTCTTCAGTGACATTTAATGAAGTAGCAGATCAACACCTAATTAGATAAACAGTTTGGTTATTTACTGATAATTTTAGCCAGTAATTAGTCATTCTGAGCACAAAATCTACCAGAATTGTACTTGTAAACACTCAATCTTGTATAATATAGATTTGAATTATACAAAGATCAAAATCATTATTCAATGGAATAATGAAATAAATCCGGATCATATACGATTGTCTATTAAACATATAAACAAAGCTGTGTTATTAACAAAGTTACTAATTATGATGTCTGTTATACAAAATGAACCACCTGTTAATATGACGTACAAGCATAGTAGTTATATTTAATGTATATATATGTTTTGTCACTTTGAATGTAGATTCTAGATTACGGATATTATATCATGCAGATATGATAATCCAACATGCACGCGTGCCATTGGAGAAAATTTTTTCTACCAGTGCAATGAATTTTAAATCTGTTAGTTGCAACCGAAAAAGTAAAAAACTAATTCCTAACAAACCTGGCTGCACTGTAGAATTTCAGGTTTCGAATTGTTCAGTAGAGGGAAATTAAAAAAATATAAATGAATCTTCATTATTATATATTTGTGAAAATATCAAGTAATATCATGACAAACGAAAATTGCAGATAAACGAACAATATTCAGTTTACGAGGTATTTGTGACATTTCTGACATCACATCAATTGAAATTAATAGATAATTAATATCTAAAAAGTATACCCTAAGGAAAGAAATTATCGTAGAAAATTAGAAAAATGTTTATTAAAGGCAAAGAAACATACATTATTAGTACGCTCTAATAAATAATGCAAAAGTTCTCGAAATGCATACTTGCAGGCTTGAAGCGAAAGGAGCGAGTTTACGAGCGAATCGCAGGTGGGAAACTCCTAAGACTGATGTACGGGCGATCGTTAACTTTCATATTTGGGCGCGTCGTACATTTACAAGTAGTGAATAATAGACGTAGGAAGAAGCGTGGGCAAATTTCACCAAACGCGATTTGGTAAGGTAGGTTATTTTTTCGGCCTTAACTTCGATTTAGTGAAATAGCTGCATAAAGAAGTGGCTTAAATAAATAGGGAAAACGGACGAGTTACTAAAATTCCCAAATAAAAAATTATTGAATATTTATAAAAATGTTCAGTAATGAATAAATTTAAATGGTTTCATCAAACAAACGCCTAAAAATGACTGTGGTTGTAAATTAATACAAAAACGAATACTTATCTTAATTAATTGCGTAATATTCCAAATAGTATAAAAAGACAACATTGAGAGCACTTTTAATCAATTACGGATCAAACTCACAGTTTTTCACTGCATTTTTTTCATAGCATTAGAACGTCTGTTATGTATGCCTTATATTGAACAAATTCTAGATCAATCATTTTTTACTTTAAATTCAACCGTACGAATGGTCATTGGAATTTTAGAAAAATTCGAATCAATGTCGCTACATTGAATTAGTTATAAAATACACACTTTTTTACTAACACTTTCAGCAAAATTTTCTCATCGAAATGTGTTCGAATCATATAATTTGGTACCTTCAGATGTTGTTCAGCCATTTTTCAGTCGCCATTACGAATCTGAATGAAATTAGTTTGTTTATTAGAAATAATGAGCTCCAAATAATCCCATGGATGGGTTTTGTAAAAAGTAAAGAATTTTAAAAAATTCGACCACTGCATTGGTTCTGTTATTTTGAACGATGGTGTATTCACGATCGATGGTGTTCGAAATATTTGACCATTTCCGGATTTTTCGCCAACCTGTATATATACAAGGACATACATAAAAAATAAGTAATTATGCTCCATAAATAAACTAAAAGTACTCACTCCACCATACATGTACCGTCCATTGAGCAGAATATGAAGTAAAAGTCGCATTCGAGATCATTTTTATTCAAACGCCACCTAGTGGCTCTAAGATACGAAGATCTTACAACTTTTTTTGAACCATTGCATTACTATAAAAGTGCTCTGAAATGAGATAAATTTAAGATTTGTTTTTAGACTTTCAATTTAGATTTACTACATAAATATGAATTATTAAAACTGCGAATGAAGGAGTGAAATTAATTTTTCCTATAATAAAGAGTAAAATGTTATTAATTAATAACAATTTATATGACCGAGCAGTGCACCATAAATTCTGTCAAACTACAAGCTGGACATTGTAATGTGATCACTGCGAATTGGATGAATAATTGTATTGCATTTCCATAAAAATGATCATTTTCGTTGTTTTTTTATGTCGAATAAAAAATATATAGTTTTATTACTTCTAAATAGTCTCTTATAACTCCCCATAATTTGAAGTTTTTTTAGTACATTTAAAATTTTGACAAAAATTATTATCTTCGATGAAAAAGATAATATAATACCTTCAATTAGTATCGAACTATAGTGTTCAAAACTTTCACACATTGCAAATATTTGCAGTAGTTCAAGTTCAAAAACAAAACCCGCGTTTAGCGACTCCTAATAATTACTCCTACTCATAATTTTTTTAGTCACTATATAACCACTCCAGTTAATTATTTCGTTTACACATGCCACTCTGTTAGTACAGTATTATTAAATTGAAGCATTTCATATATAAGTAGTTGAATTAATAAATTAAATTTCGTTTAAAATCCTGTGTTAGCGTTTTGTGGAGAAAATTACATTCTGAAGAAAAGTTAATTATAGTTACTCCCTGAAATATATAAGGTGAAAACTGGTCAATTGGCAATGCAGACATTTCACTTTTATCTTGAAAGATTTTTACGTTAATTTTCACTTTATGAATTTTATAGTGTAGAAACAATATTTGAAACTTATCATTGTTCGATATTGTCTAATGTTAAACAGAATCTTTATAATGGTAAGAAAATTTTAATGTATAGTAATGTTATACATCAACTAAATGAGTTTTATTTACAAAGAGAAAATTTCATTTTTTAAAGAAAATAGTGCCTTGCAAGTCTGAAATCGTTTAAAACAATAGTAAAAAAACATACATTTAGGCTAGTGGCTATACTTATTTTATTAATTTAAATATTTTTATTGGTAAGAAATGAACAACTAATATACGATCAAATTATTTACTTTATGTTAAACAACAATGATTAAAAATTGTCACGATAATAAAAAAAACAGATTACTTCTTATATTGAACAAAATTGTAGATTCAAGTAAATATGTATTTGTCGGGTGCACCTCGAAAACCCGACAAATCATAAAACAGACACTACAAAAATCCGACATTAAAAATCAGACAATTAAAAAAACAGAAATTAAAAAACCGAGACATTTCGAAATGCAGACATTAAAAAACAGAGATTTCAAAATACAGACATAAAAAAATTAGCTTGAGTCCCCGCCCTTTAGGTCTTACTGGAAGTTCATTTCAAGGTCAAAAATTGTTGACCCAAGGGGTTAATTTTGTAGATCACTTGAAGGTTAAATAACTTTGACCCCCGGATTATTTATTAAGCACATTTAGAAGTCAATCATTAATTACATATTCAGAATATATGCATTTTTAAATGTCTGCTTTTTGTATTTCTGCTTTTTGAAATGCCTGATTTTTTAATATCGAGTTTTCGATGTGTCTGTTTTGGGATTTGTCGGGTTTTAGAGGTGCACCCTACTTATCTAGTCAAATGTAAATTTTCATTTCAAATGAAAAAACTAGTTCTTAAATTACGTAATTCCTTTAATTACGAATGTTAACAGAAATATTTAATTCAATTTCAAATTGTTTCTATTATTATTGCAACATAGTAATACGAATATTACTTTTCTTGTCTGATTCTTTTAACATACTTAATTTTCAATTTTAGTGTTTAAACGCATATTTACATTGCAACAACGCCTAATGATGGTCGATATGATATATTTGAAATTGCCTGTGCATAATATTTCAGGGAACCTGTCATTTGGAAGTCTACTAGAGTTAATATCGTGAATTGCTGGCAACTCAGCGATTAAAAAATAGAATAACAAATATTGAAAGTGCCCTAAACAAAATATTGGGCGATTTTCTGAATACTTTGTAAAAGTAAAGATTACTAAGAGTACCTAGTTAGATTTCTGTAGCGACTGAAATATACTGCACTTCCTTAGTAACGTTTGTTTCAAAATTCGAATGTACCTTATTAATTAAATTAATTAATTCATTAAATTAACATTAACACGTTAATTTTGTTTGAGAAACGTTCAAATTTAACAAAAGCATGCAGTTTTTTTTATCCAATTTAATGATTGCAAAAAATATTTTGCTAGAGCAATTTTGGGATTTTTTGTATAGTTTTGTATCGCGTATCTTGTTTACAATTTTAGAACATATCACATATTCTGTAAAGTATAATGCATTCACTTATTGAAACAAATTTCTCATTACACTTACAGCACATATACGTCTTAAAGTGGTACTTCAAAGTTCAGTACCAAGACATATCCAAAAAAGACCTCGTAAAGAGGTCTTAATTATGACAATCTAAAATACGAACTCTTAAAGATGTGTTACTTTGGACTTTTTAAAAAGGTAATGTCAGATTGGTCTTATGTTTGAGGTCTTAAACTATGTGATTTTGGACCATCTTTTGGTAAATGGATCCCCAGAGTTAAATGTGTCATGTAGATACATTAGGTGACTTTTGAATCCAAAAATTGAATCACATGATATTTACTACAAATGTAAACCGATTGATGATATAGCTTTAAAGTGCTTTTACAATATTTTTAAAGTATTATAACAATTTTGAGTTATTACTGTACTATGATCTCCATTATATTGAATGTAATCAATGTCCAATATACATATATCTATACAAACGGTAAAAAGGAACCCAGGTAAAATTTTATATTAATAATTAAGATACGAAAATAGAATCTATAATTATTCTCAGAAACTTGCTTTTCATTTATTTTATTTATTTTATATGTCAAAGCTCTCAAGTAAGAGCTCTTTTCTGAGAAGTCATATTTGAGAGGTCTTGTAGATACTGAGGCATAAGTCTTCTTAAAGATCAATTTAAGAGCTCCTTCTGATAAGTATTTAAGACATCTTACAATTTTTAATACTTCTTAAAGAGCCCTTAAATATGTCTTTTTGCTGCTTTGGTGAAGTTAAATTCGGAAAATTTTATTTAATCATCAACTTCGACAGATTTGACGAATAATTGTTTTGTATGTAAAATTTGTCTTGCAGCGTTTTCTGAAAATTCGATCTTGCGAAAAACTAAAATCTCACACATTTGTCTAATAAAATCTGGCAAGAGTAAAAAATGTTATTTTTATGAAGTTTTAATCCTTTTAATTTAATAATAAATTAAATTTGAAACAAATAAACAATTATAAAGAAAATAAACAAAACCTTAAAAGAAAATGTTAAAACTAATGTTCTACTTAACGGAGGCAATTTATTCCAGGACGAAGATATTCACGCACTGTACCATTACCGTTCGTTTAATGGCTAGAGAGCAATTGCGCAACAGTCTTGAAAGAGGCGACATTGCTCGTAACGTAAGCAGGTGCCAATATGCGTGATTTGTTGCGATCAGGCAACATTTTAAAGTTAAACTTTTATGAGAAAGCCATTTATGTTTCATTTTGAATTATGTATAGTTTACACTCATAAAATAAGTGAAAATGAAAGTTAAATATGCGTTTATAGATGGCTATTAAGATTATTCTAGTCTACTAATCTACAAAATTGTTACGTTGTTATTATCTCTTTGTTAATTAATTTTTCATCATAAAATTATGAAAGAAATATTAATATATTATCACCTATAAAATAATTATATTTTGCACTAATATAATAGAAATATGTACTTGAAATTTTCATCATTAGACGATTTATGAATTATGTACCGGTATGGATAATTCTCAATTAACACAAATCCATAAGAAACCTAAATCCAATTAGGAATGTTCATTAACGCAGAATGAGAAACATATTGTTACGTTACCGTAACGAAGCAAACCGTTAAACTTGTCTGTATAGCGGATTGCCGACTTACGGATGCTACGCGCCACAACGCATGGGTATTAAATGTTATTTAATCATTTTCAAAAAATAAGTTTTCAGTCAAAAGAGTTATATGAATATTAATTAGGGGTTTAAGGATATCACGTGATAGGTTGTTTAACCTTAATTAATTAGATAAATTAAACGAAATGAAATATGTTTAAAATGTTAAATGTGTAACAATATATTTGTTTGTACTATATTTATAGTTCATTCTTGTGCACAGAAGATAGAATCAATTGTTTAATATTGTCTTACTTTCTAAAACTGAATTAGTGAAATAGGGTTAGTATTTAAAGTTAGAAAAAAAATTTACTAAATACTGGTCAATTTCTACTGACTGAATGAGTAACGTAATTTGATTAACTCATTCAATTAGTTTAAATTGACTATTCATTAGTACTAATTTCAAATATTAACCCACTTTTCACTAATTCAAATTTCGAGAGTATAATTTTTAGCGTCGAAATTATTCAAAATGTTAATTTTGGTAGTTTTCTATTTATAAAATTAAGGAAACGTACCATCATTTATAAAATCAAAATACAAATAAAATGTGAATAAATTTTATTACGAAAATATTTCTATTTGTTATCATAATAAATAAAACCTATGGGATACGAATTTTACCATCATTATACGACTTTATTTGTAGCAAAATCTACGCTTGTTAAAAATCTAACACATAAGTATCTAATCTTTCAGTGGACCCAGTAAAAAATATAAATTTGAATGTGTCCAAAAATTATTCAATGCCAATCTTGGGTTAAATAGCAGTGATTTTTATGATGTTAGAATAAAAGTAAATAAGTATTTTTCGTTAATATTAAATGAGTACGACTGAAAAGATTCTGATTGTTAGATAAACACTTGTCTGTAAAATGAAAAATTGTTAATGAAAAACATGTCATGTGAGTATTTTTGCAAATACCTCGAAATTATCATTTGTTCTACATGTATGTGATTTTGTATTGTTTTACTGAAATAAAGCATTATTTATTCTTAGAATTTTTAGTTGCCACAGAAAAGTCTAAATTATAGTGTAATTTGAATTAAAACCTTATTTTGTGTATTATTATGTATTAAACATATCAGTTCTGGAATGTTTAGGCAATTTGATTGGTTTCATTCTATCGATTTCATATTTATGTGACAATCTAAAAAATACATTTACGCAATTCATATTTACTCTCTAAATCTGAATTAATTAAAAACTACCAACATGAAAATTAAAAGGAGGTTACCAAATGAATTAGTAATAATTTTTGCTGATAAAATGTTAAACCCTACTAATTTCTTACTAATCCTACAAACTACTAAACTAAAAAATCAATAACTACTTGTAGATTAGTAGAATTTTACTAGTGAATTAGTATTTACTGACTATCTGTCAGTTAAAAAAAAAGTACCAATTGATGGTAACTCATTTTTCGCTGTTGATAAGTCGTTTTTTATTAATTCAAGTTTAGAGAGTAATAGTCTGTTAAAAGGTTTCTGAAATTGTATCCAGACAAGACTGAATTAATGTTTTTTTTTGTTTTAAATTATGGTTCTATATAACGAATATTCTGGTAATACATATGATTTTTTGTCTCTAATAAAATTGGCATCGAATTTTCACAAGTTATGAAATTTTAAAGTTAATTGTGTGTACAAATATTAGATTAATAGATTGTACACAACACTGAAAAAAATTCTTTTGTTGATTTGACTATTTTTTAACTACTGTAGGTATTTTTATAGGTTATAGTTAAATCAACAAAAAATGTAGTTATGGAAACGACATTTTGGCAGTTAATTCTACAAACATTTTTTGAGTCTAACTAGCTAGTGCACTAGAAATAATTCCACGTGCTGGAGCGATATATTTTTTATTGAATTTAGCAGAACTACAAAATTTTTAGTTCATTTAACTTCATATACGGTAGTAACTGCATGTTAGAAAATTTTCTTGAAGCGTACCCAACAACTCTACGTAATTAAAAAGTAGTCGAATCAATTAAGAATTTTTCTGGAAATTTGTTTTAGTGGAATTATTTTTAGTGCAACTATTGGCAGTTGCTATTTAATTATATTAGTGCATGCCTTTTTCAGTTTTATGCATAGTATCGCATTTCTTAATGTCCAATCATTCCTAATACTTTTTCGTTTACGTGGTATATTATTATATTAACTTAAGTAGAAATTGTAAAATTAACAACATCAACAAAGTTATACTAACAGAAAAAGTATTTCTTTTAACTACTCTCGACTCAACTTCTCAATGGTAGTTGAATTTGTCAAGTAAATTTCTTTTAGTGAAATTCAATTTTTAAGAAAATCAAATTTGTTAACATCAGCAATATTAGTACAGTTACTAATAATTGTATACTTTATAAACAATTTAATATTTTCATAAATTTTTGAATTGTGCATGGAAAATACAATCGCTCTATTTCTTATTACGTTTTAAAATTCATATTCTGAATTCGTTAAAATCAATTGTAATATTAAAATGTGTTTAAATATCTTCGCTGCTTATCGCACTCATTTTACTGTTTTTAATTAATGATTTCTATATTGTTCGGCCTTGTTGAAGATGGATTTAGTCGCGTGGAACGTACCAGAATGCTATTCGCGTTAGTAGGTTATGAAGTTTTTACTGGAGTAAAGCCAAAAAGAAATAATAATAAAAATATTATAATGGATAATATATTAAACCTTAGACTTATAAAAGATAATTATAATTTATAAATGAATTATAAGAAAAGCTTTAAAATAAAAAATAATATTGAATTCATATAGCCCATTAAAAACCTAATGCAAGAAAAAAATTCAGAAATAGATTATTTTAACCAACAAAGCAGAAAATTGTAAAGTAAGAATAGCTGTAGATTAATGCGATGCATCTTATTCCCATTAACGCATCGGATAAATGTGAGAAAGAAATTTAACTTGCAACAGACACGCAATTTACAGCACTTTCCGAAGGTTTTTGCATTGCTCAACACTATAAACCGATATCCCACGTCATGTAAATGCATTTAGTATCAATTCGCGACAAGCTTCAGGTCTGTCTTAGTTCTATAAGGTGGCAAACAATGCTCTAACTGTTTTTACAAAACTAGTTCCCCTACGATAATGTTGACAAAGGTAATGCCGATTGCTTATTTTTTAAAGCAGTAATACTACTGCATATTAGGAGAAGTAATAAATTTTCACTGCAACATTTTGAAAGAATTTTTTTCACTTTTTCATTTGGAGCGACCGATTTCACTCTCAAAGAGTGGCCTTTCATTATTTTTAGAGCACCCTGCTCACTCACCCTCTTCAACAAATTTAGAGTAATTTAAACAGTCATAATTTATTTAGAAACTAGATATCTAACTTGCAATAAAGTCAAAGAGACATATATTAATGCGATAAAAAGGAACCGCCAGTAGCTGCAGAAAAATAATTCCACTAAAACAATATGCACAACATTTTTTTTGTAAATTCGATCATTTAACGTGTTTCAATTAGTTACTGACAAATATTATATTCCGCAGTCAAAGTTAAAGTTAAACCGACTAATAATGTAGCTTTACTAAAAATGAACGAAATCTTTATTGTCTTCATTTATTGGGTAGATAAATTTTACTAATTTTTTCAAACTTAATTAAATGATCTTCCAAAATTTCATTCCTTCAACTATAATTTTAGTTAATTCGTTGAGGACTTATTAATACGGTTTGGGTAATTAAATTTACTAATATTTTTTTTCCATATTTTCCTACTATAAAATTCATATAACAAGTGAAGTTATTAATTAATAGTATAGAATAATGCTCGGTATTACAGTCACTATAAGTACAAAATTGTAAACATATTTAAATAATTGAAGTATATAACTTCGTTGGTCTTGTACGTTTTAATTTCGTTAATCAAACTTAAATTTTCAGAGGCAGTTTTCAAACTTAGATACGAAAAATGTAAATTATAGTTTCCAATGTTATCAATATAAGTGTGGTGACTGTTTCTATTATTGTATATAAGTTTCAATTTGTGTATCCTAACGTTTGAGAAATTAATAATTTCCATTATTTCGGATCTGGAATCGCTCTGTAAATTAGAACAGTTCTGCTAATGCATGCATTTTTTCAAGTACTTATATATCTTCATTTGGATATGTTAAATTCCAACTATATACCCTTATAAAACATGAACTATATGAATTCTTAAAACTTTGTCGTTCATAATTAGTTACTGCATTAAATGTCATTATCAACCAGATTTATCGTATTTTATATGCCAAACGTACTTTTACCCAGACCTAGTAAAAGATATATTTCATATTGCAAACTGACATTGATGTATATCATTACTTTCTGATACGATCTATTAATATTGAGAATTTGATACTTATTTTGTATAGATAATTCAAGGTATAGTTGTAACTATTTAAATCTTTGCTTTGCAAAATAATTCAGACTATTTTTCAAATGTATTACTTAGTAAGACGACATTTACATTATGCAGCCGATTAAGAAGTAGGTGTATATTAGATCTCTATTAACTACGTATCTGAAAATCTACAGTTTTTAATAGATTTTTTTAAATTATGATTGCAAACAAGATAGTGTTAAACGAATATATTTAGTCAATAAATAGAAATAACTCAACTTTTTCAGGGCATATTTCATTTTTCCTCATATCAACGTGAGCAATAATACCAGAAAAGTTTTCACCAGTTTTTACAGACTCGTTTTGTATGGACTTTTAATACTGTAGACTTTTCGATGTGGACTTTTTGGCGTGGACTTTCAAGGTAAACAATGTTTTCAAAATTCTTTTCATTTCTCTTCATTGATAATATTGTATGTTCTTAAGAATTGAAATATAATTTATAAAGTTAGCGATTTGACAATCGCAGAAAAGAGTTTTGGGTCCATTAATGAGGCGTTGAAAACTTGCATTAATTTGTGAAACTGCGCACAGAAAATTAAAAAAGAAGAATATGGCACGAATAAAAAATGTTGCAACAATTAAAATTAAAACAATAATAAAGCAGCGAAGAAATTATGGAAAATCATAGTGAATATCATTATTTCGACTCCTGTCACCTTCAATTCCTTGATTCCCAGTGGAGCAACGTAGGACAGGTTGCATACTATACAGGCGCCCAGTCCAATATTAAAATTCTGGAAATGTATGTGGTGAGAGTAAAAATAGTCTAATGCATATGTGTTTTAGTATCTGTAGAACTAATTTTTGTTGCATATTTTTTGGATTTTCAAACATAACGTTCTTAAAAAATGAGTGGTCTTTTTTTTTACTTTTGTGTCCCTAGAAATGTAATGATACAAGATTGGTTGCTATGCTATCAAAACAAAAATTTTATGCAGGGCAGTACAATGCAGCTAGAATAATAAAATTTTTTAATGTAGTGTAAACAAAATTTAACTACCTCTTTAGTTATTTTTCGCAAGTTTCTTGTTAGTATCGTTATACTTATGTTCACCATCGATTACCCATATTGAATATTTTTGTATCCGGAAATCAATAATTGGAATTGATTTAGAGAAAGAGATGGAAGGATATGACCATTTGCATGACCTTGAAAGAGAGTGCCCCTAATCAGCAGTATTATCTAAGGCGAAAGCGTTAGAAACGAGCTTCTGGTCGTAAACCAGGAAGGAATTAAATTTTCACAGTGGTTTGCTATTTTGTACTGTATTCAAAATCAGTCGAAACTTTGGGTGTTTGTTTACTTTAAAGAATTATTTTCCAGAAAAATTTTAAATGAAGTTTTGGAGCTTGCTTCCTTTCGCTGCTCTATTTTTTATGAGCGCCAATTGTAATCGGCCTGTTCTTATTTTTAATTTTTGGGAATTTGTTCGAGACGTGCGACGCCATCTACGTGCTTCAAGTATCATGATGGTTACTAGCGCTAACAGAGTCAACGGTCCCATAAGTTTCAATTGTTAAATCTAATATACAAATAACGAATATGGATGAGCATTGTCATCAAATCGTTTTTTACAGATATATCCTTGGATTATCAGAAGTTGCAAAGAATGAAACAATGGTCACGATATTATATTTATTCGCAGCAGTGTCCGTATTACGATCTTATCGACTGTATCCAACATTATAAAAACCATAAACTCATTCTCTTTTCGGTGTACATCACATCTCTTAAAGAATTTTATATGTTTATAGAAGTATCCAAACATATAGATATGTCCAGTAAAAAATGGCTAGTAATTTTCTGTGGTTCTGATAATTCACTAGATAATTTCTGTGAACATCCACGGCAAAATTATTTTAATTTGGTGTTTAATACAGAGATGGTAGTGAAATGTCGACGAAATTTCGTACTAAAATATTGGTATTCTATACATTCCAATAAAACAGACGAAATTGCATTCGGTACGTGGAACAAAACTTTAGGCCTGCAGGAGATCAATCGAGGAAAACCGTCAAAAATACGTGGACTTGCTGGAATTAAATTAAAAGTAGCAGTAGAGAAGGTACATCGATGTAAAAGCTGTGAGGAAATATAAATCTTTTTAATCTTTACGTCCGATTTCAGAATTTTTTACGATCAATGAATGAAAATGTTTATATGAAAGTGTTTTTTCACCATTTATCAATTGTTATGAACTTTACTTACGGTTCATTCATACCGATTGAAGGATATGGACGTCGCTCTGATAATTGGACAGGAGTTGTTGCCACTATTAAAAACCGAGAAGCAGATATTGGGCTAGGCGATTTATCCATGTCAAAAACCAGAATGGAAATTGTTGATTTTACTGTTCCAATTATCGTGACTAGTACACACATTTTTGTCAAGGAACATTCAATAGTTGATTGGTCTACTTATACAGCGGTATTTGAATTTGTGTTTTATAAAAAATATCCTCGATCGAATCCTCACCAAAATTTGTTTCATAGGTTTTCGATAATGCGAATATAGCAATACTTTTAGCTTTATTATTAATCATGCCCGCTTTGATGGCGATCATAGTGCACATAAAGGAACGAACTTCACTCGTATGGGAACTTGTCAGGCAGTATTTTGATATTTGGGCTCTGTATTGTCAACAACCTACCAAAGGTAAAAAAATTGTAGCTTTTTATCATTTTATGTGGATCATAATTTAAACAAGATTTCTTTGTTAAAATAATTGTTTAATAATAAGTATTCTAATTTAAGTAATTCAAATGTTATTACTGATAACTCACCAGTACTTCTTAATATATTAGATCATCCGAACAATTCAGCATACAGAATTGGTTATTGTTCAGTATTCATAACTTCCCTTGTACTGACAACGACTTACTCGGCTTTTCTTACTAGCCGTTTAACAATTCGCAAACCAGCTGTCCCGTTTACTAACGTACAGGAATTCATAGATGATCCATCTTACAAATTACTATTTGTGCGTTCCGTTCTTGATATTACCAGGCTTGAGGTGAAATATTCATAGTTTCATTTTTGGATGTGAATTAAACGTTCATCAATGGTGAAGTACGTTTTCGTTTTAGGTAATCCATAACAGCAACAACAGTGATTTTATCTCCAAACAATTGTTCTACAAAATCATTAATGAAAGTTACTTAGCAGTAGACATAAACGAAGCAGTATCCAGGGTAATTATAAAGATTAATCATAATACGCTACGATTAGAAATTAATATTGGTTATCACGTTTGTTTCATTTTTATAAGATCTACATCATAATATCATCCTAAATTAAAGAAAATTATTTGAAATTATTAAAAAGTATTTAATTTGCAGGTTTGCAGTGATGAAAAAGTAGCGCTTCACAGTTACATGTACACTCTATATAATATTGCTAAGCAACCCCCTTGCAAATTAGTTCCGATTTGGACCGATCGCTTTGCCGACAATATTGCCTACATTCTTCCTAAGAACAGTCCTTATACCCAAATATTTAATTATCAGTGAGTAAAAACAAACGTAATATGAATATAAATTTGTTATTGTTCGATGTTATTAAATTTTGTTGTAGTTTACGACGCCTCATGCGTCCAGGCGGGAAAAATAATTTTCGAAATCTGATAACTCTTCAAACTTCTCATCATTTTTCGTCCATACCACTCGAGGCAATCATGCCGGTAATTTTCATTTTAGCCGGAGGCATGATTTTGGGAACTTTGATAGCTGTATGTGAAAATATTTTCTATTGGTATCAACATAGAAGTGCACGACATCAGAAGTCGCCGTGAATTGAAAGCTAATGTATTAGCTTATTTTTCTACAAATTTTCACTGTTTCAGTTTTAACTCTCACACATGGTTGAAACGAGAAGAAATATGCTATATTAGTATTTTGATCAGCATTTAAAAATGGTCAGCTTATGTAAAAATTGCAAATCATTGTAACAAATATGTAATTTTTAAAATAATTTCGAATATTGACTATCAATATTTAAAAAAATGGTAACAATACCTTGAGATTCATGTACACAGGAGTTTCGGAGTTACGACTACATTTTAAGACAGCCAAACTTATAAAACTCAAAGAAACCAACAAAAGACAATATCTATTCCCAATGCTTTAAAACCTCAACCTTTCATTTCAGAACAGACTAGAAACGGAATGGCTTAAAATTATTACCTTGCGACCTAGTCCAATAATAAAGCATCGGGTAAATGTAGAAAAGAAATGTATTTGCGTAAAACATGTAATTCACAGCACTTTCTGAAAAGTTTACACAACTCAATAAATTCAGCAATGAAAAATGTGTATCCTGATATTTAGTAATAAGTTTCTAGGTTATTTTCATTACGTGCAAGGTGTTCTATAACAAACAATTCTCTGGTAGGTTTCCGAATGTGTTCCTCCATAATAATGTTGCTCAAGACATCTGCTCGTTATTGTTTCAAATTAACATTTTTTCTTGGAATTATGTTAAAAGTTACAAGTTTATGTCCAGTAATATTAGAACGTGATTTTAAAGTCATTCATGATGTGCAAAAATACAAACTGGCATCGAAAGTCTATATTGCATGTAACTTTAATACTGACAGTAAGTAGTTAACAACTTTTTGTTACAACTGCTCAAGCATAATTTTTGTTTACTCACGTTTTCGTAAAACTGGTTAAATAATGCGTGTTACCATACATGGAAAGCAAACAACCAAAACAAAAGGTGAAATTATTTAGCCATGTTTTTATATTAAAATTCTTTTTTCAGAATCTGATTTAGCACAAACAACGATGATGGAACAAATCTTCCGGAAATATGCCAATAATCATGCTGACACGTCTCTGTTTCTTCAATTTCTGGACATAAAAACTTTGAATAAATTAATTGAAAGGTTTAAACAATACTTCCGGCTAGCATTCTTCGCAGTTATTTTAGATTCCCTCGAAGATTTAGAAGTTTTTGAAACTGTTGTTCAAAATATGGATACATCATTCACTACATGGTTCATACTTTTTCTGGGCACTAGTAATCTAAGATTGAATGAGTTCTGCCAACATCCTAATCGCAATAGATTTAATTTGCATATAAACTCAAACATTCTGGTTAAGTGCAATGACAAACCGGTATTAAGTGAATGGTATTCCGTAAGAAACAATGAAACCACTGTCATTGATTTGGCCGAATGGAACTCCACAAGATCCTTGGTACAAACGAATTTTCAGCCTCGAGAAGTAAGAAGATCTCTAGAAGGGAAAAAATTGCGTATAGGAATCATTACGGTATGCATTTTTTCAGGATATTATTGGATATGTCATTCTAAAAACATTTTTTGTACCCAATTGACGATTTAATGGTAGGATGATATGGATAAGGCATTCCAAACAGACGATAGCCTTGGAAATTATGAAAGACTTATAAAAAAAATGTCGCGTTCTATGAACTTTATGCCACAATTAATCCTGGACGATAAATACGGAAGTTACAACTCAACGACACACAAATTTAATGGAATGATAGGTCGCGTAATCAATAATGAAGTCGATATTGCTTTTGGTGAGTTTACACTGGATGATAAGAGAGTTGATGCAGTTGATTTCGCTCCTGCAATATTTACGAAGCAGTATTTATATATACGATATCCAAATTCGTCAGACATTTACTGGGCTTCCTACATACAGGTATTAGACGGATGTCTTCAGTTTTGTGTAATAATACTACATACGCATGTATACTTTTAGGAATTTAACAAACAGGCATGGCTGGTATTTATTGTATTTATTATTATGCTCCCTGTTCCTGTTGTATTTATAAAAGTAGCCATGTCAGAGCATCGTCCTTTCCTTTACCTACCAGATATTTACTTTACACTGTGGAGAATCCTCTGCCAGGGTCCATTACCGGGTATTTTTAAATTAGATTTCTTATGTTTAAACTAATCTAAAATATGTGTCGTATTATACAATCGTAATTTACAATATCGCATTTTCTAGCAAACTTCTCTCTGTTTTTATTTTGATAGTCTTTTGATTATTAAGATTTATTCATTAGCAGCTTTTTCCTGACTTTTTTTTCCGAAATAGATTTCTCATCGCAAGAACATAACTCTCCTAGACTTATCGAATATTTCCAAAGCCTTCGATTAGCTAAACCATCCCTTATATTACATTCCCTGCGTCTTATAGGTTTTTACGATATAGCCATAAGCTGGATGCACTTCTATTTGACTGATCGTTCTCAAACTATAGCAGATCTCCATTCGGTATTTGATCATGAACTCCCTACCACCCCAGTGTCCCTCAGAAATCCAGTCTTGGGCCAATATTACTCATAATTGTATTCAACCCTATCATATTCGTTGCTGAAACTGCAATTGTATTTGCCAACGATCCCTTGTTTTACCTCTCGATATCCATCAGTCGTATTTGATAAATTGTGGAAATATTGAATGCAG
Organism: Trichopria drosophilae; assembly: GCA_030407085.1. Taxonomy (NCBI): domain Eukaryota; kingdom Metazoa; phylum Arthropoda; class Insecta; order Hymenoptera; family Diapriidae; genus Trichopria; species Trichopria drosophilae. The sequence goes on along the minus strand of CM059583.1, from coordinate 185,792,498 downwards.
ATGTTGACAACTTTAACAGTTGGACGAATGGTTGCGGACTTATCCTCAATGTTAAAAAAAAACTAAGTTCACTATACTCCGCTTACCTGATAAAGTTTCTTTTATAATCCCATGATCAGAAAATCTTCAGGCAGCAACTATGTTTGCCTTATAAGTTGCAGGTTGTAGTCCCCTGATGAGGAACTGGTTCGGAAGAAGTAAGACACACCTTATCAGACGCGTCTGATTGGTGCTTGATCAGGTCCTAATCAATCAGTGATAAAACACACTTTATCAGACATGCCTGATTGCTATCGCGCCAGAGGCATGATCCGGAAGTGATAAGACACACCATCGCAAACGCGCCTGATTACTGTCTAATCTGGCTCTGGTCAGTGTATACAGGCAGCATGGACAGTTTTCTGCTCAGTAAGACATACACTGCACATAAATTAGACGAACAATACTTGCAACCTTATATATTATCAGGTTTTAATTCTTTAAATTATAACTGAAAAATATTTACGAAACTCTTTCATTCGGAGGCTTGGTGATGCGGAATCTGGAAAAAAAACTATTTCTGGAAACAAGATTATGAAAAAGGTTGCTAACGAATCAATCTTAGTAATAAAAATCCTAGTAATGATAAGAATACCAAAATAAGAGCAGAGTTAGTTTGATTCAAATACTATTTTTCTTCTTACTTTTAAGAATAAATAAACGCAAAAGATTATAGTATGAATATTTAATATTTATGTTTCAATATAGGACATTTTAGAACTCTATCATTACAAATTACTTATTACACAATAACTATGTCGTGCTGGTTATTGCATATGCATTATATGGCTTTTCTAACAAGTTACATCGCATCTTATAAGCCGAATGTACCGTTTACTGATGTGCAGGGTTTGGTGAATGATGGGTCTTATAAACTTATATTGAAAGCTGACACCGATATTTACGATTACTGGGCGGTATGATTCATAAATAATGAGTGATAGAAATCAAAATCAATACAAAAAGCGGATATATATAAATTGATCTTTTTGTTGGTCAATACTACATGAATTGGATAAATACAAGTCAACCACTGCAAGTAGTATTGGATACCACCACACGTAGCTTTAGACACCATTGTTTGTAATTTTGTTGACCATCGAGGATTATGCTTGTTTTTAAAACAACCGCTTCCACAATAATGAATATGAATATATCGTTTCAGATGTCAACAAATGAAGATGCAATAGCAGTAGCGAAGCTTTTAAAGGAAAGGAAGGATTTACCCTTATCAACTATGGACGCGGTAAATCAAGTAAGATTATTTATTATGACGATTAATAGTTCTTCTAAACGAGCATAAAAACTCTTCGAATAGATATTATAATATCGAGGAAATTCCATAAAATATATGCATGAAATACAAAGACATTAGAACTTAATATTGTAGAATTAAACATATTTCATTTCAGCTCTGTAATGATAGGGTAGTATATATAGAAACCCTTGAAATAATGGATGTACTAATTGCGAACGCTTCATGTCCTCTACTTAAAATTGGGAGTGGTGATTTTAAAACTAAGGGACTCGTCCTTGCAAAGGATAGTCCATATACCCATTTCGTTGTTTACTAGTAAGCGCTATTATTTTAGATATTTTAAACGTTACTACGACATTCATGACATTCTCTTCATTTTTTGCAGCTTGCATACATATCGAGCATATGGTTTACTAAGTCCTGATAGAAAACTAGAGGTATCTATTGGTGAAGAATCAGCAAAATATACACCAGTAAATATCTATATCGTAACACCATTGTTATTCATTCTGGCAATAGGATTTTGTCTCTCAGCCATTGCAATCGTGTTTGAATGTATTTATTATAATATAAGCTCGAAAAAGAAAATGATGAATATTGTACAAAGTATTCGCATAGAAACTAGGTTGAGACACGATGGTATTAAAGGGCTTCGTACGATGTATTCAGAGTAATTGCACCTGTGCACCAAATCGTGTTTCAAGGTATGTGGACGTTTTAACAGCTTAGTAAGTGAATGTGACCATGAAAAAGGTACTATAATTTCCAACAGTTGACTTAGACTCGATTTTGGTTTTTACTATCAGTGTTGTTAATCACTACAAATTGCTAGTACTTTTAAGAAATTTTAGTGCAACTCAATTTACTGGAAATTCCTTTATGCCTGAATTACTGATAACTAAAACGTTGTTACAAGTCTGTAAAGCCTGTAAAAAAGTTAGGTATTGTTTTTAATATCCTAGCGGTCCTGATTTCAGGTCTAATGTTAGTTTTTCGAAATTCAAAATGAAAGTAAAAAAAAAACATTTTAAAAGTATTATACTTTAATCTGATAATTTAGTCCTGTTCTGAATATAAGTATACTATCAGTTTTAAATACAACTACATATACATCCCACATGTCAAAATTAAAATGGCAGAACAAGAATTTTAAAAATAATGTGTTGTTTTGAATTAAGAGAATGTGAGGTGGTAGGTCTAAGATTGTTTAAAAGGTTTTTTGAAGAGTTTCAAACTTAGGAAAATGCGAAATTTTTTTATATAAAATTGTAAATTTAGACATAAATTTACCCAGAGCTAACGGACGCTTGTACCTCCATCTCTCTTTTAGTTTGTATTTTTCTTTCCCTGTCTCTCTTCCTCGGTGTACTTTTTTTATATTTCAGTCCGCTATCTTGGATCTGTCAATTCGAATTTTAAAAATCGGAGGTCATATTTGTAACTAGCACCGTCAAAAACCTCCAAGTTCATCTCGATCAAGCAATTTTCCACATTTCGATCTAACCTCATCATTTTGAACTTTGGAAATCTGAGGCCATAATCATTATCATCGGCTTAGACAACACCTGAGTAATATATTTCAACAGTTTTCCATGTAAAGAAAAATGTGTGAATAATGATTAACTGCTGCTGATATAATAATGAGTTTATCACGATTTTTATGAAACATCATCCTCGCTTATGAAACCAACAATTAAAATATAGATGTTGTAACTCAGTCGATCTTAAAGAGTACATCCTCATGTTTAATTTGAGTGCTCGTAGATCTGAAAATGATATGGAGTTTTCGAATTATGGAAAAAAGGCTTGGACGACTATAATACCGGGCATACGCAAGAGACTTCTTTAGAACTGAAGAACATCGTTTGGAATTAATATAAGTTGCTGACTAAAAAGCAAAACATTTGTATGTAGCCGTGTTGATGTGAGATTCACTTGTAATTAATAAAAGATCTATATTAGTCGATTAAAAACCTTGTATGAGGTTTGTTATTTGGTGATGTTTTCATGATCTGTTATTTACATAATGTTTTTAAAACCTTCGAAATGGTTAATTAATAAATATTTAGTTTGTATCCATCCATCTTATCTACTTTCATTTAAAATAGTGAAACCTACAAGAACCTCAGCGCATTTATCTCACGTAAATCATAACTAGAAACCCCGCTTTTTAAATCAAATCTCTCTCTACATCCATTTGTGTAGTAATTTAGTTATTAGAATACATATTTCAGAAACAATGTTCGTATGTAGTGAAAAGGTGGTGCTATTATTATTAATTAGTGTAAAAAAAACAATGATCAAATTTAACACCGACAAAGTAAATTTCTTTGTGTTGTGTTTGGTAAGTTTGGAAGCATTGTTTGGAAACAAACAGATTATCGATAAGTGAGTAAAACTTAGCTAATGATGAAAAAATCATTTTCTACACCGTATTTTTGAAATGTTAAAATTATTTACGAATTGGCTAACAAAAATATTGGTAATATTAGAATCGACATTTATCATGTTTCAATATTCGTTAAAAATCAATTTTAATGTAATCCCTAGAACTTAACTTAATACAACTTTTATAAATGTAAATACCTTCATCAATTAGGAATTCTAAAAATATGTCTAAAATAACGTTGTATAATTATTGGATTTAATTTTTGGATCTTTTTTTAGAATGACTTCTATCCTGAATCTTTCAAAGGATGTAAATACCAAAGTAATTATTGTGGACTGGATATTTGTAGATTTCACGAACCTATTGACATTCTGATGGCTGTTTTTATACCTCACTGCGGAAAAATTGAAACCGAATGACTTAAAATGAACACCTTGCAACCAAATTCAATAATTACACACCTGGAAAATGTAAAAAATAAATATATGTTACGTAGAACCCGTAATTCATAACATTTTCTAATGGACATTACACCACAAGTCCAAAATAAAGTAAAAGGCGTAAGTTGCTTTGAGAAAAACTTCTTTTTTATATTTCAGTTAGTTGTAAGGCGCGGCTCCAACAAATTCGATGACAGGTCAACGAATCTAGTCCCTCACGATGTTAATCAAGACGTCTGTTGGGTATTACTTAAAAATAGTATTTCTTCTTTTAATATCAATAAAAGTTACAAATTTATGTCCGGTAATGTTAGAAAGAGATTTTAAAGTGATTCGCGATGTGCAAAAATATAAACTGGCGTCGAAAATGTACATAGTATGCAATTTTCAGACTGATAGTAAGTATTTATCAATTCTTTATTACAACTACTTAAGAGTAATGAAAGAAGAATTTTTTTAATTCACAGTTTTATAAATCGTGTCAAATAATGAGTGATTTTTTCAGAATCAAATTTACCACAAACGACGAAGATGGAACAAGTCTTTCGAAAATACGCCAACAATCATGCAGAAAGGTCTCTGTTTCTTCAAATTTTGGACCTGAAAACTTTGAATAAATTAAATGAATATTTTAAACACTATTTCCGGCTAGCATTATTTGCAGTCATTTTAGACTCACTCGACGATTTAAACGTTTTTGAAAATGCAGTTCAGAATATTACATCATTTGCGACATGGTTCCTACTTTTCCTAGGTTCCAGTGATCCAAGATTGATTGAGTTTTGCCAACATCCTAGTGGCAATAGATTTAATTTGCAAATGAATTCGAACGTACTCGTCAAGTGCGGTGATGAATCGCTATTAAGTGAATGGTATTCCATTAGAAGCAATGAAACTACTGTCATTCATTTAGCCAAATGGAATTCCAACAGAACTTTAGCGCAAACGAATTTTCAGCCTCGCGAAGAAAGAAGATCTCTCGAAGGAAAAAAATTACGTATTGGAATCATTACGGTATCAATTTTGCGTATTATTATTATATTTGTTTCGATAATTTGATTGCCAAACCATTCCTTGTATCCAATTAATGCTAGGATGACATGGATAAGACGGTAGGCGATAGCCTTGGACGTTATGAAAAATTTGTAAACAAACTTTCACGTTCCATGAATTTCACGCAGCAGTTTATTTTGGATGATAAATACGGAAGCTATAACTCATCGACAAAAACATTTAATGGAATGATAGGTCGTGTAGTTAATAATGAAGTCGATATTGCTTTTGGTGAGTTTACACTGAATGAAAATAGAATTGAAGCAGTTGATTTCGCTCCTTCGTTATTTACAACTCAGTATTTATATATGAAATATCCAAATGAATCAAACATTTACTGGGCACCCTACACACAGGTATTATAAGAAGGACTTTTGTTTTATTTTAATTCATAATAACAATGCTTAATATTCCCTTTTTTAGGAATTCAGCAAACGGACATGGGTGGTGTTCCTTATATTTATTATTCTACTACCTGTGCCTGTGTTACTGATAAAAGTAGTCATAGCAGAGGTTCATCCATTTCTTCACCTCGCAGGTCTTTACTTTGTAGTATGGAGAATCTTCTGCCAGGGTCCTTTACCAGGTATTTTTTAAATGCAATTTCTTATATTTATATTAGGATCATGTGGAAAACGTATAATATGAATAGCAGTTGATATTTATATTTGCATCTAGGATATTTTAGAACTGTATCATTACAAATTACTTATTACACAATAACCATATCGTGCTGGTTACTACATATACATTACATGGCTTTTCTAACAAGTTACATCGCTTCTTATAAACCGAATACACCATTTACTGATGTGAAGGGTTTGGTGAATGATGGTTCTTATAAACTGATTTTGAAAGCTGATACTGAGATATACGACTACTGGACGGTATGGGTAGTGTTGGATTCAAGGAATCAAAATCAATAATAAAATTAGATGTGTATAAAGTTATTGTATTCTATAAAATAAGAATAATTTATTGATGGCATATTGATTCATAAATTTTTAAGATGTGATTTTGATTCTCAATCTGATGCCCAATAAATTTGTTGTTGTCGAGAAAGTTGCGACAATATTATGATTATATCTTTTTAGATGTCAACGAATAAAGATGCAGTGGAAGTAGCAAAGTTCCTAAAAGAAAAGAAAGACTTACCCTTATCTACAATGGACGCAATAAATCAAGTAAGAATATTTATTATGGTAATGACAAGCTTTATCAACCGTGGGGAGTTATTCGATATAACGGTATTAGGAAACGAGCGGAATGGAATAGAAATTACTAACTTAAAAATAAAACATGTTTGTTTCAAATCGACGTTTGACGACAATACAGAGCCATAAACTTCATGGGGTTTGTCGTTTTTTTGACTGTCGGTTTTTCGATTGTCGTTTTTTTTTTGCGGTTCAAAAATTGCAGTTTTTGTGGAATCTACCAAAATTTGCACAATATTAAAAACACGCACACTGAATTCAAAACTGGACAACACCGAAGCTAAAAACAGTTCTTCACTTTCTTAATTTAAAGTTCGAATTTCTATTTATTGAACAACTAAAACCGAATATTTACAAAAATTTACAACATTTTACAATTAACATTCTGCTTGTGCAAACGTGTAGAGAATGTCACATTGTGTCCAAACCCCCTCCCCCTGCCCCCTATATAAATAATATGTGATATATAAAGAAAAAATGCAATTAAAACTGTCTACATCCAAAACTTCTTAAGGAATGACATGTTCATCTGTTTTCATAGTGACCAATGACATATCACTAGTGCGGAAATGTGCTATTTTGCGGACTCATTTGGGTCAAAAGTCCGGCCGGACAATCGACTTATTTTTTTCAACCACAAATCTAGTTATATTACAAACAAAATACATAGAATTAAAAGAAACATTGTAACACAATTTCGCAAAAAATCAAAATGGCATTTGTTTTATTCCAGCTTTGCAACGACAGGGTAGTATACATAGGAACTCTTGATGTAATGAATACACTTCTGACGAATGCTTCGTGTTCAATATTAACAATTGGCAGTGGTGATTTTAAAACTAAGGGACTCATCCTTGCAAAGAATAGTCCATATACTCATTTTGTTATTTATTAGTAAGTGCCACGTATGTTACATATTTTAAACATTATTAGCAGATTTTTTACACGTTCTTCATCTTTGCAGCTTGCATACATATCGTGCGTATGGTTTACTAAGTCCTGTCAGGAAACTGGAGACATCTATTGGTGATGAATCAGCCAAATATTCGCCAGTAAATATCTACATTGTAACACCTTTGTTAATCATTCTCACAATAGGATTTTGCCTATCAGCAATTGCAATTTTGTTTGAATGTATTTATTATAAAAGACGTTCGAAAAAGAAAATGATGAATATTTTACAAAGTATTCGCATCGAAACTAGATTGCGACACGATGGCATTACAGGGCTTCGTACGATGTATTTAGAGTAATAGCACCGGTGCGGCAAACAGTGTTTCTAGGTATATTAATTTTTAATAGTTTAAAGTGAAATTATTACCTGTATGCAAATGGTGGCATACGTTTACTTAAACTCAATTTTGTCGTCATAATCATTGTCTTTGATCAGTACAAATTGCCAGTACCTTTTGGAAACTTTTTAGATCAGATGGTTATTATATACATTACTTCGATCGGGACCATAGGTCTGAACCGGGGATGTGACTATAACTATGTCGACACTGAAACAATAGCATATTATGCAACAAGGGCGATTTTCCACGATTGCGAAGTTTATCACCCGAGCAAAGCGAGACAATCACAATCGTCGGAGATTGATATTTCGCCAATGTTATATACGATATTTGTTAATACGACGGGGGTCAGGCTCTACAATTAGAGCATGAAGCTTTCGCCCTAGGTTGCGAAATCAAACTTCGCTCCCGGAGTGTTAAAAATTTTATTTATTTATATTTCGGCATACATATAGTCAGGGTCCAATTTTTGAAAATACTCGTTTTCAATTTTTACACATTTAAGGACCCCCTTCTCCTCCACTTCCGTTCTTTCCTACCAAGGTTACATTGGGAATGTTCTTGGAAGCGTAAATTTTCACTCAAAAAACTACAAACGAACTCGTATTGTAGGTACCCAGTTGGTAGACACCTGGGTCGAAGGCTCTAGTTTGACATTGACATAATATGCACTTAAATATATTTATTACACTTTGATAAGGCTATGTCATGTAAACGAATAAATTATTTAAAACCAATTAAAATATGTTAATGCGTATCCTGATGTTAAAATGCGTTTTGTATTATTTTCTGAGCAATGTAATATCGAAATATAAACAATAGAGGAAACTTTTAGAACTGATGAACGTGATTTGGTATCCAATTTTTATTACTGAGAAATCGGAAGTTATCTTAATCCGAAAAATCTTTTCAAACACACTAGTTTCTTTAAAAAAATTCTGCGATAACACGATGTTTTACGCAAAATTATTTTTCTGTGAATTGGTGTAAAATTCAGTGTATCGTTATATTAATGGACTTATGAAGGCTCTTGGGGTTTTCTTCAATTGTATACTATAGAGGAATGAATGTCTACTCACCCTGTTCAGAATTTATGGTGAACGACTAGATTGTCGTGAATTTTGTGTGAAAGTGATTATATACAATCATCTTTTAACTCGGTAGAATTGAATTGTATTTTGTATGTAAATTTTATGTACAAACAATGTATGTATCTTCTTTGTTATTAAAATGCTCCTCTGGTACAAACGAACGTGTTAAAGTGGTACCGAATAAAAAATCAAGATCATTTCGTAATTTCAATTAAAATAATTTATAAATATAAATTGATGAGAAATTATAATAAATTGTATGAATTTTTCAACATTATGGTCTACATTATACCTCGTGCATGGGTAAGTTTAAATTTTATACTGAAGTAGAATTTTTACTGAAAAATAAGAGAAGCTTTATACAAAATTCGAATAAAGAAGTTTCCAAGCTTCTTTGTGAATCATCTGGTGTACACATAAATGAATATCAATATTTTCCTAAATAAATTGACATTTGGTTTCATAAGAAACGTTTTTTGTTTGTCTCTGCTAAAAAATCTAATTGAAGCAATGTTCACAAATGACCGACTCACTCAATCCAGTATTCGACGATGGCTGGAAATGATACGTATGGAAAAACCACGATAAATCATTACAAAACGGGTATGTGCCAACTATCAGCCGACACCAGCCGGATCTCGTCCGAAAATACTTTTTATTCCAGCATTTTTTTCTCAGTTTACCAAAGAAAGATAAAATTATTTTCCACGAATATTGAAGAACGAACATATTTTTTCAAATATGAAAGAACTTTTTCTCGTCTATTGCTCTTGTACTTCTCAAACATGAAGTTTTTATTCTACTCTTCGAATAGTAAGTACAATGACCCCGACTAGAAATTTAGTAGGTCCCTGATCAGGGCCTGACCAAAAGCGTTACACCGTGATCAGGACCTCAACAAATTTCTACTCGGGACGTGTTTCTACAATTGACAAATGCAGATATCGACATGCTGACAAGAGCAATGAATAACATAATTCAACTTTTAGATTTTATCTGATTACATAATCGTGAAGAATATTCAGCTACCTAATATCAGCACATTCTGTCAGCATATTGTCATTTCCGACAAGACAATACATATAAAATATTACCAGATAAATTCTTCACGAACATAAAAAATCTTCAGCTATGAGTCGCATAAATTCCGAAATGCATTTATTATCCTACGAAAATAATTGAAAGGAAATCACATAAAGCGAACATTATTTTTATAATATTTGTTCACTTACTATAATTTTCCATAAATATCCTAACGACTTTTCAGTAACTTGAGGATTTTTAAAGTAGATAAGTCATATTTCATCAAAAGAAATTAAAGGTAATTTGTAGTCAATAAATATATTCAAGCTGAATGAAGAAAATTGACTATAGCACGAATAATATGTACTTTTTAACATTTGGGACATAGAACTCGATTTTGCGCCCTGCAGTAAAATCTTCGGGCGCAAATTATCGAGCCCCATGCCTGCGTGCGATAAACTTCACACTCGTCGAAGATTGATAATTGCACCATTGTTACATAATATACTACTAAATGTATTGAAACTTGATGAAAAATCAATCCTTCAAATGCAGTTTAAAATTATTAAAATCCTCTGTGTATGTATTTCAAAACAATCCGAGAATTCAAAAGCATAAACCCTATCTTGAATATAATGCTTCCTCGCAACGCTTGGGTATAATTCTTAACTTTAAATTTAAACTTACAAAAGGCTGTCCGTCCCCGTGGGAGGCCGACTCATTCCAGTTCACCGAAGCAGGAACTTTTTCTAAATATTGACAGTAGATCGTAAAGAAATTTCATATAATAATGTCTAATAAAGAAAAATACATCACATAATTCAATTAAAATGTTACATTTTATCTTACATTTTATTATTTCGACCCAGACTAAGTCTGGACGAAGTATTGAATTTGGTCACTTCGGGCAAAAAAATTACCATATAGTTTTTCATCAAATGTCGACGTTTCAGACCCTAAGGAACCCAAATCAATAATAAAAAAATTTGTGTCCGTGATCTTGTACGTACGTACGTCCGTACGTCCCTTTTTTTGTCTCGCGATAACTCGCGAACGGATAAGCGTATTGACATAATTTTTTTGTTTTAAAATACGCGTCTCGGCATAACTTAGATCTGATTAGATTTTGGGGCAGATCCACCCCTCCATTACTAAAAAAATTAGCCCCAATTAAGTTTCTTTGTAGTTTTTTGCATTTATTTTGAAAAATACAAATTTTGTTAAAAAATATTTCAAACAAAAAAGATAGAGCATGAAATTCGCTACAAAAAAGGTTGTATGCATTTTCTTACTAAAGTCAACGATAATGCCATAAAAACTGGTTTAAAATGTTTATGACTATTGTCTGAAAAAGTATTGAATTTGGTCATTGCGGCAAAAAAATTACCCTACTGTTTTTCATCAAATTTCGACGTTTCCCCCCCCCCCCCCCCCCCGGGGTAGTCTTTGCCATCCCCTCGGGCGCGGTGATCACCTACGGGCGCAAAGTTCTTTTACGTCCTTGATAAGAAAATAACTATTTCGATATATCAAAAAGATATTTATAAGATATAGATATCTATAAGATATCCGTCATAGATCTTTTCGACACTTTCAAGATATCTTTGACGAATTATATGTATATATATTGTATATATAATATCATAATAATACAGACAGTAATTAGTAAAACACAGTAAACATGTGATATGCATCGAATAGTCTATTAGAATACAAGTGCATGAAGTAAGTGTTTTGCAACTTTTATTTATTAATACTTCGGCTGACCTGTTGTCGGGGTTGAAGTTTTGAAAATGCACATTTTCAATTTTGATACATATAAGAAACACTATATTGTTGTAACATATCTATCGAGGCACTTGGACCTAAATATGATTGGACCCCCAAATATCAATATAATTTTATAATATAATTGAAAGCTGTTAGTAAACAAACGAGTATTAAGGAATAGCCGACTCTCCACTGGGTCGAAGTTTCTGAGCGAGCGAAGCGAGCGAGGCACCACGCCAACACTAGTTATTAAGTTACGTTTTTAAAATTTTCTTGTCCTTCCTAGAAAATACAGCAAACTTCCAGAACTCCCATGGATATGCCTCCGAAATATCTTTTTACCAAACCTGTCGGAATAATTTCAGGAGTACGAAATAGTCGATCTTCATGATTGGCCGTTCGCTTCTCTCTAAAAATTTAACTTGATGTAGGAAAGAAAAATTGGGTGGAATAAATGGAACATACGTTTAGTCCTCACCAATATTTTTTGTTAATAGGCTAGGAAAAACGTGTGGTTTATAGGAAAGTTTCAACCCTCTCGAAGACTATTTCCCTTGCTTTGGGAGTTTGATTAGCTGCTGTAAAAATGTCCGGTATTTTTTCATGTTTAATATTTAATCAACAATTGATTATAGTATTCTTATAAATTTCATACACCAGCTACATTTAACAAAAACATATGTCACATGTTATTCGCAACTTTAAGCTTATTTTATATTAATTTTGCTTGATAGTCAAAGTTTACAAGAAGCATATCTTCTCTTACAATATTAATCTACTTCAGTCTTAATTTGTGCGATATTTTCTAAGAATCTCTCCCTACATATGTTGTCCGATTGAAGCTTTCCTTTTTCCTGTGGGAACCATCCCTGACGATACCAGCCGTCTATTATATTAAGCTACATAAGTCATAAAACTTCCTAGAAGTGACGTATCTGAACATTCTCAGAATTGTATGATTATATACGATATTCTATAAGATATATATTAAGCTTTCTGGCCTTTCGTTTTTCCTACATTCTTTCGAAAAATTTATAAAAGACTGTTTATGGAATTGGAACGACGAGTAGGACAAAAGAAAATCTAAATTCTCCTCTGCATTTGTCTTTTTTTAATCATTCATGAAGTGGGGATGATTGGTCAATGAAATTTGTATACATTGCGATCCCTCCTATTATTTTTTTTTAAATAATGATTTTGTTTCCACTCCTTATTAGTTATTCTGGATATATCAATCAGAATCAATATCGTCCGATATAAGTATGCATTTAAAAAAAAAAAACATTTTTGATGCAGTCATCTGCGAGCGTAAAATGCCTATTTCACGCCGCCTGGGGCATAAAATAACTTTTACTTGGCAAAAACCATCAGAAAAATACACATTTGTAGAAACAAAATTAAATCAATGCATTACCCTCTGCTCTTGGCACATCGACTTATCGTTGCTGTTATTTGAGGATTCGTCCATACAGTCTTATAGCATATTCGAATGGTTATGCCATTTCTGCACCATAGTCACACCGTATCCTGAGAAAATTCAAAAGTTTACTTCTCGAAAGTCATCCATCATATGCAGCAGAACTGTGAAACCGAGGTGACAAACTTTTAAACTAAGAAGTAAGACTGACTGGGTGGGGGAGGGGGGAGTACCTTAATAAGTGATGGACAAAAATGGAGACGTTATATTTATAAATTTCTTGAAAAAACTACTATTTTCAGATACCATTTCAAATTAGATCACGCTACAAAAATTGTTTCGTATATTCGAAGGTACGTATAATAAACACATTTTGTTTAAATATAGTATCAATGTATTCTGTATTTTCCTCAAACAAGTATCATGAAAAGAGAATCTATTTTTTGGCTTCTAATAATAATTCTTAAATTACATTTTTCGTTGACACAAAACAAGTTTCGTTTTGGTTTATCGTCTGAATAAATTTCTACTCGGGATTATGCCACCTAACCAAGCGCGCGTAATGAGCAAGGAGGCAAAAGTATCAAACAACGTTTTCTATGTTGATCGAGTCATAATTATTTTTTATCCCGGTCTCGTGAATCACGAGTACAACAGCGTAGTGTATTATACCACATAACATAATTAGTTTTAGTAATAAGAGAATGGAACGTGTAATAATATATATTAAAAGAATAAGATCGATGGTAACTATAATATTAATTTAATTAACGTAAATTTTATAACTTTTTTTAGTTCATATTTAAACGGTGAAATATATGCAGAAGACATGCTTGCAGTTAATTATCCATTATGACGAACTACTTTCGCTAAATTATTACTAATGCACAGTAATGACTTAAGTAATATGGTTGGTAGAACACGTAACTTTACGTGACAGAAACAAATAACAATATTGACTATCCATTAATATTCGCATTTGACTTGTCTACTTTGATCCTACTGCCTCTTTATTGATTTATGCAAAATGTGATTTGAAATCTGAAATTTTACACACTTATGCAAAATATGATATCCATTTTTCATGAAAACGTGTTTCTTTCACCATGACAATCAATTACAATATTCAAATACACAATGATTGCTTATGTCGAATTCCTTGAAATGTTTTATCGAATACACACGATGATGTTGATTTTTTAATTTTTTCCTGGTGTACCATTTATGCACGTTTTCGAAAACAAGTATCAATGTAGCTAAACATACTCCAGTTGCAAAAATGCCTAAAATTGGCACAATGCTCCAAATTGTGACGGAAAAATATTTAGGAAGTGGCAATGCATGTCTTCGTACACTTCGCTCTTTTAGCGCTTTGACGATTCCATGTGCATGAAAGTCGATGATACTGAAAGTATAATTAATATTTCATTAGAAAAGACAATATTTAAAGATTATAAAAACAATTAACACTGCACCAAATTCCGAACAGATAATTTATCGTACACAATTTACCGTTTGGCTATTTGGTGGATCGCATTATAAATTCGTACCCATAAATCACGAATAGTTGACAGAATTACTGATTTCTACAAAAATTAATATTTTCCAGATAGTTGTCAACTTCAATATAAATAAAATTACTTGGGAAAATTTCACAAGATAGTTTAGAAGCTGTCGAGTCTTAAATTACTATATGAAACTAATCGTAATGTATGCACAATGTAACCAACAGAAGAAGAGGTAATATTTTCTGACATTTGAGCATTTTTACAAAAAATAATATCGATGTCATTCTGGTCAGCTGATAACACTTCTAATGATGTTCACGACAAATTGTTAGGGATAAACAATCTTCTATTGGCTTGAAAATTGCTATATGTTTATTACGAATAATAGTTGACAATTACTAGTAATTGATTATTCGGCGATATGGGCTGTTCTTCGTCAATGTTAATCCAGCACTTTGTAAACGACCCCAGCCAATATGCATTATATCGCATGGAATGTGAGTCCGAAGTTTAGCTATAACTCCTTCGTGTGTATACAGGACAACTTTTTTATTGCAAACCTATTAAATAAAACATGACATTTAATATTTAAAATTGTTACCCTACGTCCGTTTAGGACAGAATATATTTTCTGGTGCTCTGTGTACGAAGGTGATTTGACTGTATATAAGAGTACATGTATTCTTTGCATATTTTTAAAATATATTTTATATTATTTTGTTATATGGACTCGAAAAGAAATTTATACAAAAATTTGACCACATGCCTCTTAATTACTATTAGCTACAGATATATCAATATAACAAGTTCTGTCTTTTTATAATACAAACCAAATATGGTTTTTTAGTACCTGAGTAAACATGGTAGTACCTTAATTTGTACGCGACATAGCAACTAACAAGTTAAAAACACGAGTTATGATCGATATTTATTTAAAAAAAAGTTATTTAATAGCACAGAATTCAACTTAATTAATGCAAGTTTCAATTGGCTTAAATCATCATATTTATTGTACGAATGCACACGGAAAGAACGAGTTGGATGGAAAACCCAAACAATTGTTGGCTTCAACCAACTGGTTTACTGCGCTGAGATATGGCAAATAAATTGATTGGGAGGACCAATTTAACAAATTCTTAGCTCACCCATCCAATTAAATTTTTTTCCTGATAATTAATTGGTTCTCCCAATCATCAAATTCCAAGCAATTCACATTTGGTTTTTCTAACTCGTTTTTTCTTGAAGGTTTCTATTCCCAAATGTTTAATTATTGAAATAAATGACAGCTCTTAATATAAAGGAAAGATTTTTTTTAAACAGTTGTAAGTTATACCAGTTCTGCTGCTTCCAGAAAAGTGGCAGGTAAATCTTTCTGGTTTATAAGAAATTTGCTCATTTTCGTCACCGTATCCGGAGATTGAGATGTCTGAAAATGTTAATTTACATCAGTTTATTAAAGCAATTAAGCAGGTGCAAAAAACTAAAAGTATGTACTATGCACAAAGGTTGGAACTTGAGAATGTGTCTCAAGTATGATTAATTTATGATTCATTCCATTATGCTTAAAACTAATAAAATGCTTAACATAAAAAAATGCGAGAATTTAGGGCTCGCGATAATCGCATCTTACTACTTAAGCTTGAACTACTGATTTCTTTACTGTTGAAATGAAAAGTGCAAATGTCAATCTTTTAGAGTAGGGAATCTGCAAACTATTTCACTCCTAGGTACTGATGTATTCGAAATAAAATATCAAAGTATAAGCAAAATTAGTTGCCAATTTTTGTTAGCCTCAATTTTTGAATGTGCTTTATTTCGTAATTTATTCACGACTTTGTGTCAACATACTACTTGCATTACATGAACAAAATCAAAACAAAAATAAAAAATATCGAAAAAAATACATACTTTATCATTATCATCACTTATTTATTTTAGAATTTTTAAAACTAAATTCGACCCGACAATATAACATTATTCCTAAATAAACCAAAAGAATGGAGAGGTATGTTATTTTTTGATAAATTAAATGTTAATGTATTGAAAATTAGAATCTGTAATATAACTTTGAATATTTACCGTAAAGAATTCGTGATAATAACTGTCTCGAATAACAGCTAATTTATACGATCCATCGTTTAAAAATCCCTTGACATTAGTAAAAGGCAAATTCGGTGAAAATACTGCCAAGTAACTTGTTAGGAACGCCGAGTACGAAATGGATAAAACAAGACAGGTTAAAAGCATAGAGATGTACGCTATTCTCAAAGGTGTAGTAGTCGGAAAATCTAAATAGACGAAAACAAGTTTAAACCAAAAGCATCACAGAATTGATAAAAATGTAACAATCGTGATATACCTGATAAAGGCTTTTGACAAAATATCTTCCATATAAAGAGATAGCAATCAGGTAATTGCACAACAATCGGCGTATTGTTTATTTTGGAAGTAATTATTGATGTTACGATGGGGACGACAAAGAGCATTATGGTAATCAATATCCAAATACTTTTACTAAAAGCCTGAAAAATGTAAAGTCCCGTGATAATTAAATGAAAATAGATAGATTAAAATCGAATTGTAAGAAGAAACCAAATAATCCCCGGCTTTACAAAAAAGTATTTAGAAACCTGGACATATGACGTCCACGGCAAATTTGATGAGTCCGGTCTTTTGATGTAAAGATATGTGCGACCAAGTACCAAAGGTGTCATAAAATCAATAACTCCTAATCTGTGTTCGCTCATAGCAAATTCAGCCACACCAAAATCAATTTCTTTGGATACTAATCGTGCGACTACTCCAGACCATTTTCCTGTAGTCATATTAAAGCTTCCGTATGATTCTTCTAAAGGGGCAAGTTCTGTAGAAAAATTTAAGAGTACTTCAAGTTCCTGTACGACATGACCAAAGTATCCGCTCATTGTTCCCAGTTCTGGAACACTTGCCAAGGGATCCTAAAAATTCATAAACAAATATTCATTTGTACCATATCCTTATCGACTAACTAGTAGGTCATATGGTAATCCTAATGATTATCAATATTTATGATAAAAAGTATACAATTCCCTTGCTGATGAATTATTTACCTTCTAACAATAAGTTTATAATCCGAATTTACTTTACTTTTCAGCTCACTAAAGACCCAAAAATTAATCCAATTTTAATAGAACTACTTGTTGGATAACTAACACACTTCTCCAAAGAAAGTGTGGCTGTAGATATCCGAATTTACGATAGATATTTCATGGTCTTAGATATTTCATTATCTATGACGCTTAATTGTCTTCGACTAGAATAAAAGAATTCATACTAAGTGTGTTTAAGGATGTTTTTCAGAGTTTAGTGGTTTGTGCAGGATACTAAAGATTGGAATAACAAGGATTTTTTTTTATAAGATTGGAATAAAAAGTAAATCGACCACGAACGTATTTCTCTTGCTACTGAAGTATATAGTTATTCCAATAAAAATAACCGAACTTCATCCCCATCTCTTGTTATACCCCAACGGGCACGAAGAACTCAAATGTTTCTAAAACGTTTTTAGAATGTTCCAGAAACATTCCTAAAACGTTTTATGTCTGCAACTTTTACGGAACGTTTTATAAACGTTTCATCCATGTTGCAGACATTAAACATTTTAGGAACGTTTCTGAAACATTCTAAAAACGTTTTAGAAACATTTGGGTTCTTCGTGCCCGTTGGGACGAGTATAGATATATTTCTATACTAAATTCTGGACATTTATTCACGTCATTTGTATCTGATAATAATATGAAGACAAAAAGATATTAAAGAAATATATCAGTATACCACTTTATTCACAGAAAGAAACAATTATGAGTATTTGAAGTTTTTGCTAGTCCATAATTGTAAACTACATAGAACTATTGATAATTACCTATATATTATTATGTAAAACATTTAAAAATGGAAGAGCTCTATAGTAATCTATTACTTTAACTATTCACCATAACTACCATTAGTTATTACTGAAACGAACTGCATAATACATTAAATAAGTAAGTCACTACATATTATTTACAGTACTATGTAATATAAAAATTTGCTCATTATCGGTGTTTAACAGTTGCTATTTTCGTAGTAATTTTCATCATGAACAAAGAAATCACTTTTTTTGTGCCACAATTAAGATCTTGACATACCTTAACAGCCGCAGCGCGTAGAATTTTACCCCTCAGATTCCATCTTCTGCGATACAAGCCCAAATAATTAGTCCTGACGAATCCGTGTTCTATACTCCAGTCAGCAACGTTGTGAACATCAGTCGTATTATCAAGAGAATGCCACTCTCTTAATACCGTGTCATTGTGGCATTTTACCATCATTTTCGTATCAAAATATAAGTTAAGACGATTATCCACTGGGTTTTCACAGAATTTTCCAAAACTTTCGTTAGTCGACTCTTCAAAAATAATGAACCAAGGATGAGAAGACATATCGTATTCAGTTGTGATTTTAGCAAAATTGTTTAGATTACTTCCAGATTCCAAAAATACAACATACAAGGATTGTGAGATACGTTTGTTATAGTAATCTGCATCCTTGCGAAGTTCTTCGAATGTCAGAGAATGGGATAAGATTTCGAGCCGAGACAATTTGATAATTATTCGTACTGATAACGTTGCTGTAAACAAATCTGAGGAAGCCATAAGACTGAATATTGTTTTTTTACTAAACTTGTTGTATTAGTTATCTTATGATACAAGTTTGTTATAAGAATGGTTTTCTATTTTGAATCCATTAAAAGTATTAACATAGATCAAAATTCTTACCTGCGTAATGTCGATTGTGCACAATACAAATACTCGATGCTGAATAAAAATGTTGAACATCGGATATGATATTGAGATAATGCTGAGGTTTAATGATTTCGGCACGTAATTGATTTACCAAAAAAACTATAATGGTCACTTTGTAAATGACATCACATATCTTGATATTCATTGCACATTTCTTCATTAAGTTTTTTTTTTTAATTATTTAAGCTAATTTATTTGATCTGAAATGATCCTTTTTGTGGCTCAGAAATGTTAGGAATATTACTATATTAACATCATTATGTTTAAGATAATAATGAACTAATCATTAGTCGCCTTGAAGTATGACCTGCCATACCACAACTTTTTTTAATTATTTTTCTGTATTAACACTCGATTTCTATTACATTATACAATCACATTAAGTCATATAAATTAAAATTTGAACTGTGTATAGAATATTGAAAGCGTAAATAGAGTTCTGGATATAAAGAAATCGCCTTGCACATAAACCAATCTAAATCTAAAGTCATTTACACACAATTTGATTAATTTTTGTCGTATTTATTGGAGTCAATGTGTTCACTCTGGGACAAAGTTACAAGAAATGAAATATTTCGCCTCTTTGAAAAATTCCATCAATCCGACATGGTGTTGTATCGACGTGGTAAATATACTTTCAGTGCGTACCTTATCGTACAGCTGTCACGTCAAACATAAAGACTCCACGTGTCTGCGACATATAAATTATATACAACAAAGTACGGTTGCAACACGTGCCCGTGGATAATAAATTCAGGAACTCGTAGACGTTTACTCCCTATAAAATCCGTGCGTATATAAATATTACGTTAGTGCAAACGACTTGTCAAATCACTTTTGTCAATCTGATAAAATTATATTCCTCGTCCAAGCGCCGAGTACTATTATTCTCGGTGTATTACAAATCACAACACAAAAGGGCGCTTATTTTAAGTATTGTACTATGTTTTCAATTATCGCAAACATCGATTAAACTTTGAAGCGGTAAAACTAATCAATAATATACTACACTATCCGTAACGTAAAGCAAAGAACATTTTAAATAATTTAATTATTTTCGGTCGTTTTACAATTAATAATCAGATAATATCGTATTGTGGTCACAAATACTATTTCCTTAAATAAAATAAACAAAGTAAACAAACATTTTTCGAAGTGAAAAAGATGAAAGAAAGGAAAATTCAATTTAATATTTTAAAGCGTTCAACTAGAGGGAGATGTCCATGCTTATAAAAAAAATAGGCACAATTATCAAAGGAGAAATAAAATTAAAAAAAATGATTCCTTTGACGCAAATTTGTGATTATTGATGATTCATTTTAAACATAATCAAATTGGAAACTTGTCGTTGCTTTTTTTCTTTGCATTTGCGGAGTAAAAGATAAAAAAAAAAAAATTACCCAAATAATATGTTTAAATAAAAGAAATATTTTTCTTACTCTATACCAATGTAGTATCTGTTTCATTTAATCAATTTGTTATTATTTAAAAAACTTTTTTAGATTGCAAAAAATGATTTTGATAATTATTATGAATTTCGAAATCCTAAATGAGATAGTGATTTTCTCGCACTCGAAATCTGTACTGGGAGGTCAACAAGGAATCGGACAAATTTTGTTTTAGTAATTCAGGTCATCCGAAAAATTCTTAAACGAAAAATGATCAGTTATAGTAGTTATTATCCCGCAACGATTATGCTTGATTAGACTTCAGTTGTGTTTATGGACGTATAAGCGGTCATCCGAAAAATTCTTAAACGAAAAATGATCAGTTATAGTAGTTATTATCCCGCAACGATTATGCTTGATTAGACTTCAGTTGTGTTTATGGACGTATAAGCAGTGAGACATGCCTTCCTCTTTGATAATATTGAAAATGAATGTTCTCCATAATTAATATCAAGATCGCTACTACCATTCCACCTAATAAACAATAAAGAATTGCGGAAATACCGTGGAAATCTATAATGGTGGTAACTACTTGTGGCGCATTTTTAGGCTTATAAAAATATCTTGTTCTCAGGATATTTAGGATACCAGCTGCGTGCAGTTTTAGTAAACTGAAATACAATTCGTAGTAAGTAAAAGGTGATTAATACTTATAAATAATGCACGATATTGCCATTTAATATCAGAGCTTACTAATAATTTATTTGTTTCGTGTACGGACTTCTACTTTGCAAAGTAAATCCTGAACATTGTTCTACATGTTCAACCTTTGAAATTGTTTCACACAACGGTTCCGGTAAAGATTGTTGATCAATTGCACTAACGCATAGTACAACATCTTCTTGACATAGCTGCAAATATTAAGATTATGAAGAAATTTCATCGAAGATAAACCAATCAATTTTTAATTTGTTAACTTTCAACGATGAAGAATTTTATTTAGACTAGATGTCTGGCTAAATACCAGTTTTAATCATTCAACTATATATTTGAAATATCTCCAGTCTTAAAATGGATTTGGCGAATATTATAAGTATATTTTCATATTATTTATGGATAATTAAAAGAATTATATTATCATCTAAAAGTCATTTGAAATTTATATCATCAAATACATTTTAATTTCATGAAATATATATCCTGGACACTAAATTTATCAAGAAATATATACAGGGTGTACGAAAAGTCCCGGGACGATTGAATAACTTTCGAAAGAATAAAAATTTCAAAAATCGCCGAAACACGTGATTCGATTTTTCAAACAAGCTATCTTTTGAGGGGGGGTTTCGGCCCCGCAACCTCAAGGGGGGCGGGGGGCACGAGGGGGGCCAAAAATCTTAAATGGCAACATGGTTTGAGTGGGGGCTCATTTGAAAGGTATTTTCGAGACGAATTCAGATCACTGGTCATAGAGGGCGCTGCGATCATTTGTCGGAGAGATTTTTAACTTTTTTAGATCTTAGACGTACTAACGTTTGAAAAAATGAAAATTTCGTAGTCGCCGAATCGTGTAATTCAATATTCTTAAAAAACGTCTGAACTTTCACTAAATAGTTTTTTAAGAATATTGAATTACACGATTCGGCGACTACGAAATTTTCATTTTTTCAAACGTTAGTACGTCTAAGATCTAAAAAAGTTAAAAATCTCTCCGAAAAATGATCGCAGCGCCCTCTATGACCAGTGATCTGAATTCGTCTCGAAAATACCTTTCAAATGAGCCTCCACTCAAACCATGTTGCCATTTAAGATTTTTGGACCCCCTCGTCCCCCCCGCCCCCCTTGAGGTTGCGGGGCCGAAACCCCCCCTCAAAAGATAGCTTGCTTGAAAAATCGAATCACGTGTTTCGGCGATTTTTGAAATTTTTAATCTTTCGAAAGTTATTCAACCGTCCTGGGACTTTTCGTACACCCTGTATATATATATATATATATATATATATATATGGGGCATTCTTTGTGAAAAAAGCCACCCCACCTGTCTAAAAATCAGAAACACCTACTTAGGTCTATTTGGGCTCAAATTGTAGCTTAGAGTGTGTAGTTTCAAAAAATCACCGGTACTTTCCGAAAAACAAAATGGCATGTTGCAATATGGCGCCCGGAATGCGTGAAGCACGAACCGACATTATGTATTTCGGTAAAAATTCATTCACAAGAACAAAGAAAACATTTTTTTTTATGCATATCGTACATTATTGTGTGCACTTTGCATACGTATATTACACATTCAGAAATTCAATATGTCCGATTCAATATGGCGGACGGAATTTAAAATTTATCATTTTAATTAGAAAAATACGGGGCTTAAACTTATAGTAAATTAAATTAGAAAAAGAAAACCTCTACTGCAATTTCTCGAAATTATGCATGTTTCTCGTGACAATAATTTATGAACAGATACAATTTCACTGTTACCGCATCTTTTCTTAATCCGAATCTTTGTAGAAAATAATCACTTTGTAAAAGTAGTTGATAAATTTTCAAAACTTTACCTGATCGAAGGCCTCGATTGAATTTTTAGGTAATAAATCATCTTCTCTCAATAGAGATCTCAAATGAGTCCGAGGTGGCTGGGCGGTATAGACAGTTGTATTCTGTATTAAATTCAAACGAAAGATTTTAATGAGGCCACTAGTATAATAAACCATACATAACACAGTCCCACAAAAAAAAAAGAAATTCAGGATATGAAGGTCGGACTATGTACATAATATGTTTTCTCCACCACGTCGCCACGTCAGGTTTTTGACATAACCTAAATTCTAACCTAAAAGCCATACCACGTTTCCGTTTAGTTCTTCGTGCCGCTGAATCCGAATCCGAAGTTCATCACATGCATAATAGGTCTCCACAGTTTATGCTGTGTAGTTACTCCCTGAATTGTCTGGAGTAAACGGAACTGTCATCTGAGCAGTACTGGATTTGACTGTGCTGAATAGCACTGGAGAATATTGGACCCTACTGGAATGAACTGGACTAAACAATACTAGAATGTACTGGACAGTACTAAACAATACTGGATTGTATTGGGTAGTACTAGTATGTACCAGACAGTTCTAGACACTAGTGGAAGACCTTTAAAAATGTCCACTTGAATTGTGCAATTTTAAACGAATAGCAGTATATGGTAGGAATAGAAAGACAACACCATTCGTACAAAGTGCTAAAAATGATTGTAGTAGTTAATCCCATTCAGAGTCCAATTAACCCCATCAGGTCGGATTTTTTATATAACCTCTAAAAATCTACAAATCGATGCCAAACAAAATATTAAAATAAAAGAAAAATTCTCGCCTGGAAGTCATACTATGTGTTCTTTATATTTTTGAGGTCGCTGAAACCGAATTTGAAACACATTCAGCTCCATAACTTGTGGATTTTTACATGATCTCGGTGACAGTAACTCAGACAATCTGATTTCAAGACTTTTTTTCTTTCATCGTTCTGAAGCAAAACTCCTGTGTAATACATGGGGCGTAAAATGTCGTTTTAATGGTACGGTGGAAAATATTCAGAATAAGTTTATTTTAAAATTTAACTAATCTTCCTTTATTTCATAATAGTGTCCGGTATAGTTCAGTATTGTTCTGTATATTCTAGTACTTTCAGCACATTCCAATATGATGGGGAATTATCCACTGTACATTCCAGTAGTGTTCAGGGCAGTCTAGCAAACATGGTATGCCTTGTGGGTCAGAATTTTTAGTTTCATATTTGAGGGTAGATTTTTAGAGTTCTTTTTAAGGTCATATCAAGAATTTAACGTAATGGGACTGAATGGACTTCGTATATAGTTTTTAGCGACCGAAAAAACATGTTATACACATAGTCTGACCTCCAGATCCGGACTTTATTTTTTTTTTGTGGGACTGTGTAATACAGGAACTATTGCCTTAAATTCATGAACTCATATTGTACTTGTTGTAGTGCTTAAAGCGAAGTTAAAAATTCGAAATTATTCAAAGGATCAAAATAACTTTTTTTTAATTTTTTTTTATTATCTTATCAACGGGCGATATCGCCCTTTTTACAGAATTTTATACACATATATCGATTCCTTAAATTTGCGAGAGCTGCAGTTCGTCTTCAGAAATATACGCCATACTTTACATTTGTGTATGAAATGTAGGCGCTGCAGAAACCAACACCAAGTACAGCATCGGTCACGAGTCGATTTACGCCAGATATACAACATTGCGAAACGTAAACAAACGACTTAGTTCATCTTATGAACTGCAAGCTGTTGCTGGAAAATCGTTTTCGAAATATTGTTCCCTGGCCGGGGATCGAACTCAAGACGATTAAAAATTAAAAGAATTAAAAAATGAAGAGGAATTTGATACTTGTTTTTTATCGCCATCGTTGAAATCTAATGAATAGAACATTTAACTTACTACAATGGATTCGTAGGGCATATCTCCCAAAACTGCAATTATTTCATAATGATGATTTTTGCTCGTGGAGGGATCAGTCAAATCTTTAAACGGTAACTGAGGGATAGTGACTGCAAGATAACTTGTTACAGATCCAGAGTAAATTGTGCATAATGTCAAGGAGCCCAACATTGCAGAAATATACACGAAGCTGAGAGGTAGTTTCATCGGAAAGTCTAGAGCCGTTAACATGTATTTATAAATTTTACTATTTCAAGAATATTTAAAGCTAATTTTATTAATGGTTTATTAATAACCCCGAAATGAAAGTATAATTCTTACTAACAGAAGTCATGGGGGGAATGTCGAACCTTTGAGAATACATTGATATTTATCAATAACTGAACGAATTGAAAACAACTTTTATCAATTGTGTATTTTTCAAAAGTGTTTATTTTGTAAAAACGCATATCATTTGCAGAGAACGTAGAGACATAACTTCGAAAACGTTCAATTGACTAAAGTAAGGAAGTAAAATTATATCTATTACTTATCGTGTTAATCAAGTTTATCAATGTTATATGTTCATTTTAAACTGGATTTAAATTAATTTTGTGTGATACTAGTAATTTATTGTTCTTAAGATGGTACTTTTCTTTCCCTTGAAGTGTTTTTTTAGTCATGCTAAGTTGAAACATGCATGCTGAAGATCTAATTAAATGAGAAAAATTTTGGTATATATTGCGAATTTCCAAGGAGATGTTGCTAAAAATGCTTGTATTAATGAGAAAAATTATTATGAAATTAAAGTTAATTTTGAAATTCACATTCATAACACTAAACATTTATTAGCGAAAAAGGTAGTTAGTAGTGTGAAATAGTTAAATTCCTACCTGCCATGCCCTGTTGACAAAACATTCGCCAAACCCGAATCAGATTGTCTAAAAAAGATACCAGTGATATGCGATGATTAGCGTAGGTAAAGTCGATGATTGTTAAAAGGACTGCAATGGCGAGTAGTAATGCTATCAATGCAAACCAGACTGATGACTGGAATACCTAAAAAATGTTACTTTTTTAATAATTGTTGAGTGAATATACAGTTGCATGCAAAAGTGTCATTCCAAAAATAATTTAATGATTACGTAATGTAGGATGGGTATACAATAAAAGCAGAATTATATCATCATAAAGCATTTTTATTAAGCAATCCAAATCTGTAATTCAAAAATTATTTATAAAGATTTGTAATTATTTATAACAAAAATAACAATTATCGCTGTTTCATAACTATCCGGTCAAGAACAAATTGTGCACTAGATGAATCTGCGGTAACTCAAGAAAAATAATTTTAAATGACAAGAAATGTATAATTTTCATCAATACTTAGTTGGCACTTCGAAACTATCACGGCGGCACATCGGTGAGGCATCGATTCGATGAAGTTTAATGATTCTATCAGGAATGATACTTTTCCACTCTTTTTTGCACTTCTTTCCACAAAGCTGCATTGTTGGCCCAATTTTCAGTCCCTATTCTTAATTTCAACTCTTTCCATAAATGTTTTATTGGATTCAAGTCTGGGGATTGACTCAGCCACTCTAAAAAACTCATCAAGAATTTGTGATCCATGTTTTGGGTTGGATTGTCCTGTTGAGAAATCCATCCTCGTGGCATATTCTGACGAGCATAAGGTATCATTTGTTCCAATAGAATATTTGGAGTCCATATTGCCTGCAATTTTAAATATTGGACTGACGCCTTTCCAAGAAAATGCCCCCCAAAGCATAATGCTACCTCCACCATGTTTTACAGTTAGTATGTGATACCGCAAATCATTTTTGGTGTCCTTTGGTCGTTGTACCTTCTACCATCATTTCCAAACGAATTGATTTTAGTTTCGTCTGAAAACAGCACTTTCTTCCACTATTCAACAGTCAAGCTGCGGTGATTTTTTGCAAATTCTAATACGGCCTTCTTATTTTTTTTTACTAATAAGCGGTTTTTTAACTCCAACGTGTCTAAAAAGTCCCACTTTTGTTAATCGGCGTGAAACGGTACTTTGACTTATGTCAGCCAATTTTTCTTCGCGGGACTCGCTTGCGATGACTGAGGCAATTCTTTTTTACATCTATGACAGCTTTTCTTTTAATCACTTTATCGACACGATTATTAGTTTTTCTGAGCCTCCCGGGGCAGGGGTTATCTTTTAAACTATCTGTAGTCTTGAATTTGTTTATTATATCGTTAACAGTGGATCTCCCAAATGCCAAAAGATCAGCTATTTGACGTGAAACTTTTCCTTCGTTGTTATTTATTACCAACTTACGTATGTCTACAGACGTGCGCTTCGGCATTTTGACTGAGCGTAACTGAATACACAGTAGAAAATAAATAAAGCTCATATTTACATACATACGCGACCGATAACGTAAACAAATGGGAGCGAATTATACATTCTTAGAATTTGACCGAACAATTATGAAGAAGCAAAATACGTTAATTTATTTCCAAATAAATGATAATCGTTGTGAATAATTTTTGTAATTATACATTTTAATTACATACTAAAAATACTTGAGGCGATGGGGTGCAAAACCTGCCAAGTCCAAAAAAATAAAAAACTGAGCAATCATATAAAAATACATTATACACAGTTCTTTGAATGTTTAGAGATTATCTATATACAAAATAAATGTATACACTTTAAAATTGAGCTGGACTCTTATGAATCTGCTATCTTTCCAATGTTAGCGGCAAACAGGTTTCCGCGTTTCTCTTAAAATTTCATAAAACGGACTTAGCAGGTTTTGCACCCCAACGCCTCACTTTATGATGATATATTCGCGTTTTTATTTTTTACCGTTTTTGTTTTACTTAATCATAAAATTATCTTTGCATGCAAAATATATGGGCAAATCCACAGAACTTTGTTTATTTGAAAAAATGTTTATTTTTTGTTACTTTTACCACACATTTTTCCTATAGTGGATATTTTTAGTCGGTCAATTTGGAATGACAAACCATCCTATGTAACTTATTTTTGAAGGATGGCGCCATGTGCACAGAAGGCTAAGAAATAAAAATTGTAGTTTTGTAATAAATTGCACCATTTAATCATAACCCATGTTGTAAACGATATAACAATAATAATGATAATTATTTGTTAGACCAGAAATTTTGGTCATTAATTTATATCTTTTTATAATCTTTCTTGACAATAATTGCGAATAAACAGACTTTGATTT
Organism: Trichopria drosophilae; assembly: GCA_030407085.1. NCBI lineage: Eukaryota > Metazoa > Arthropoda > Insecta > Hymenoptera > Diapriidae > Trichopria > Trichopria drosophilae. The sequence goes on along the minus strand of CM059583.1, from coordinate 185,764,106 downwards.
TTTATCCATTATTTTCTTTTTATTTTCAATCGATTGTATTTTCAAAACCTCAAATTGTAGCATTTGTCTTATAACATTATGTCCTTAATTCATAGTTTACGTAACATTTCTTACTGAAGTACCTATATTCTTTACACCTTTGTTTACTGCGAGTCGCTCGAAAATAACTTACCCCCCACTTCTCAATTACCTTATTTTTTTTACGATGTCTTTTTTGAGTCATTTTACTTTACTACGTGAACGTTCTACCCTTTTTCTTACCGTCGTAAGTTTTGTATGCAGTTTAATTAATTCCTTTGCATTAGATTCTTGGAATAAAAGTAATCTCGGTTCTTAAAATTCTAATACTTCCGAGAAAGAATCATTTGTTGCAAATTGAGTAGATGAAGTTCTGCCTATTTGTAATGTCGATGAGCACGGCTGATCTTCCAATGTCAAGTTAAACGTAGTTGATGATGTATGCATTTTTTTATTGCTGTTTGCTTCCGGTAAAGCTTGCTTAGAACATTTATTCGATCTTTGTTTTCGTCTTGTTTGATCATAGAAGATTTTACCTTTATAAGGTCTGTGAGCAATTCTATCATCATTAGTTTCAGAGTGTGCTTTGAAATCCTCCTGAGTTTATCTATATGATGGTTTATAAACGGTGGGTTTACTTTGTTGACTTTGAAAAAATGTAAAAAATACAAAAATGTTATTACACATTTTCGCGGTAGAGTAACATCCTTCTGAAAAGTAGCACATGAATTTCTTAACAAAGAAGAGTTGTGTAATTAAATAGAGAAACTAATTCAATTGGATTTAGTTCGATGCTATCAGGGCGTCCAAGGAAAACTGTTACGAGTAGAAATTTTTAAACAATGTATAAGTCAAATTTATCAATTTACGTTCATTTGAATTATTAAGATGACTTCAAAAATCTCAGCTATCGGGTAAATACTTTCTAAGCACCAATATTTACTGATATTTTACTGATTTTACATCGTACATTCTTCCCAATATAACTTTAAATTACCTTTTCTCTCGCTTACACCTGATATTAAAAGTTCTGTGGATTTGCCCATATGTAAAATTGTCTCACATAAAACCACAAAACGTTGACAATTATAAGTTAATTCACAACTACGTTCGCATTTAGCAAATTGTACGATTAATTTTAGGTCTCGAGTGGTATTCCGGGATGTTATGTTCGTAGAAACATAACTGAGAACTCGACTAATTTTTGTAAATTAACCGGTCAAATTCTTGCGGTTAACTATAGATTGCCAACAAAATTTCAGTTCAATTTCATGTAAACTATATAAAATAACGTATTACCGAAAAATGCGTATTTCCATAAACGGCGCCAGATTTAGGAACTCTCACAAAAAAACTCGTGAGGGAAGTGAAAAATGGAAGTATAAAATCCATAATATCCAGTCTTTCGTGAGTAAATGAAAAATCCGCACATGCGATGTCGATATATCTGAACTTCAGAGCGTTTATCAAATTTTCATAATTAGATCGGAGAATAGTTGCAGTTGTAAAATTCAACAAAGTTTCCAATTCCATCAAAACTTTGTCTAAAAATATGAGAACACTGCTATTTGGATTCCATAATGGAGTTAGCTGCGTGGAATTAAAATAATTTTAAATAGTTTTCTTTTCTGTTTTTAATACAACGTTAACTCAGCAATATCATGCCCTGAAGTTGTATATACGTATATAGTTGATTTCAAAATAAAGAGCAAATTGGTGAAAATCCTTTTTTCTTGATAATGTACATTATAATTATTTAAAATAGGCCTAATTTATTCTGGATAATAATTTATATGGAGCGCGATTCTTAGATGCCAAAAAACTAAGGAACGTCCTGCTTGGACAACTAAGAATTAATTTAAATGGTCAACTTTTAATTTAAATGAATCTATTAGTTTAGTTCATTACATAAAAAATCGCTAGTGCCGCATTATGAAAATCCAAAGCAATAAATATTTCTATGATGTTAAGCGAGCAACCGTGTTTCAAATCATGCGGAGGTAATAGGTCTTTTCAATTTACTTGCAAGCATGAAACAAGGCTAATGTTGTATATTAATTCACGAAACTAGTTAATAAAATGTTTAAATTAAAAAATAAATAAATACATTTTTTTGTAGCTGAATAAACACAATGAAAAGATCTTTACAACTATATATTCGTAAAATCAATCTGTGAAAAAAATCTTAAATAGCTCTTAAAAAGGATAGAAGAAAGGTCATACATATTTCCTTTAACGATCTTCTGAAGATTTTAAAAAGATTTTTAGAAACTGGTAATTTTAAACTCTTAAAACGCGATTAAAATCTATTTTATTTTTACGTATAGGTACTAATTACATTACTTTATTAGTCGACGATCTACAGTGGTTTTTGAGCATGCCTTTGACGCTCATATGCTCTTAAATGCAGAATGTATCATTTTCAAGAACATAATAAAAATAAAGTCTTACTTTGTTTATTATATTAACATATTTACCTTTCCCGTTTTGAGTGCTATTCCTTGCATATTTCGTTGAATGTACGAGCTTCTATCATTATGGAAAGCAAGACGATCCTGTTCATATTTTCCAAAATTAGAAATGATAGTTCTATTTGTTACAGCATACCATTCTTGCAATTCGTTGTTGTCTCCACACTTAACGACTACTTTTGCCCTCAGAGACAAATTGAATTGGTTGCCTCTCGGATGATTACAGAAATCTAAGTGGACTTTATCAGTATCGTTGGAGAATAGAATAACCCATACAAAATTGTGAAATCGTTTATTTTCAGATATTGTTTGCAAATTTTTCATATCGACTTCATTGTTTAAGAAAACAACAAACATCATTAGCGTGGTATGTATAATAGAATCAAAGCTAACTCGTAGTTGACTGAGGCGTATCATTTGAGACGCAATATTCACTTTTGACAAGAGTTTTGCTGTATTAATTATATTCGTTGTTTCCGTGAGATCTATTCCGTAATCCAGAAACATAATGACTAATGTATTATATGAAATATGTTTCATAATATAATAGTGCATATTTAATATACCTGAATGAATCATAGCGATACATAAAAAACAGATATCATTTTGTAATATTCATTTGAATTTTAATATAATAGTAAGAGCTTACAGTATAAAAAAATCGTCATTTATGGAAAGCTAATTGAAACAGAGAACATTAAAATAGAGGAAATCGAAAACAGAAACAAAGAATGCATTTATAATAAGAGATGATAAAATAACATAAACATATCATGCAATTTTTGAGCTAGTAATACGTCAAATAAGAATGTCCTAGATTAATGCTTACTTTGACCTAACCCTTCGTAAATAAAATAAATACTTCGACTATAAAAATAACTATTGATTTTGATTAAAGACATTACAAATCCTTCATTAACCAAAATTGCGTTAGTGTATAATATGCGACTAGCAACAATTAAACAAATAACTAACAACTTCTGCATATCTTCCCTCTATAGAAATATATTTTATTCTTAAGTAAAATATTTCGGTTCGTATTGTAGAATGTCACACAGAATACTAAACGTATTTGTCGTTTTTTTTATTAAGTGCTTAATGTTTTGAAATTATACAGTCTAGCTACATTCCGTAGATGGTGCATTAGCTAAACCTATGATTTATATTTTTTAGTACTTAATTTCCCGATTCACACACCGGTAATTTTATATAATACTACAAAATATCAGAACTTTCCGACCTTTTGCGAAATAGAATATCACTGTTTTAATCTGTGAGATGTAAACAATATAAAATCAGAAAAATTTTTAAAAAGTATTGAAATATTCCCACATCATATGTTACTAATTACACAGGCTAACGTGCTTTTGTTGTTCACGAGTGAATTGTCATTTTCGAACTAATTTTTTAGTAGAATCCGAATCAGGGTCAGTATTGCCCATCACCTCAGAATTTTGAGATATTTGAGGTTCTGTTACGGACAGAATCGATGTTTTATCGACTGCGGTACCCGGCGTAGGTATTTCCCACAAAGGTGGTTTTCCCTACGCCATTGCACACCCGAATGGGGGTACCTCTCAAAATGAAGCTGGCCTGTTAGGTAATTATGTAAAAGGCCCTTCGAAATGGTGACGATCTCGATACGAATATTTGTAATTCGAATAGTATGATATCGATGTGTAATATGACGTCGTAGTCTATTTAAATGTTCGAGAGTTTGAAAGATCGAACGAAGATGTGAAAAAGTGACGATCGGGTTGAGAGGGAACGTTCCGGAAAGTGAGAGCGTTAGGAAGTCCGCGTCGCGATCGGATCGTCACCGGTTGATCGTAATAAATTTTGAATATTTTCTTTCGGCCGATCAAACCGCGTGTTTTATTTAAAGCCCTTCCACCAGTCGTTTACAGGTTCTATACTCAAAAAAATGCGTTTTTGTCTACTTTTGATGTTATACACAAAACTCCCAAGATTTTGCAGGGGTTTCTCCTTTTATTTGGCTCATATAGTTTTACTTTCTTTTTAATGTGAGAGTCGCGAGTTCAATTACATTTCTTCACCAATATAAGGCAATTTAAAAATGCGACATACATGTAAATAAAACTGACATTGAAGTGCCCTTGGACGGACAAGTTCAAGGTCAAAATCAATGTTGCGAAATCTGTATGAATATAAACAATTATATAAAATTTGGATATTTATAACTAAAAACATGTTTCAATATTATAAATGTTTTTTGACAACTTTTTTATACCCCATCTTGAATCCGCCTTTTTCAGTTCGACAATTGTAATATCTAGACTTCTGATATGTATTCGGTAATGCCAAACACTCCCGAGTACAAATTTTTAAAACAAAACATATAGTAAATAAATATCTGCCTCGAAATACCGACTGCGAATGTGCTTCCGAGTCCCATTTTTTCGAGAAGTTTTCGCTATTCCCCTTTTTTAATATTTTCAATGATTTAAATATTTTTGTGCTACTTACCATCTAAATGGATTTTTCAAAATTGATTGGCGGATAAAATATTTGTAGCGCGAAATTTGAAAATTCAGGCACTTCCCAATAAACAATTCGACGACGGCATATCTAAAAGATATCTAACAGATGTCTTTCTTAAAGATATCACGCAAAAGATATCTAAAAGATGTCTTTCTTAAAGATATCTTGCAAAAGATATCTAAAAGATATCTTTTCGAAAGACACCTAAACGATAACTTTTTGAAAGATGTCTTTTTCGAACATATCTAAGAGATGACCATTTTTAAGATTGTCGAGAAAGTGATGCGCATGCGTATAAATTTCTTCCCGCCGAGTACCTCCTGCTGCTACTGTTTCCTCAGAATAAACATAATCTCGGTAGGATATATCAGGGGGACTTAACTGAATAGGGAAAAGAGGTTCTCGTTACAGTTCAAAAGGATACGAGTTAGATAGGTATCGCTGCGTTGATAAAAGGATAGCGCGGCCTTGTTTATTCATATTTTGGCAGCTATCGATAGTGTTACATTGGTTGGCGACATCTTATCGTAAACCGGTTTATTTCATCCCTGCCCAGGGAGATTTCTTTGCTTTCTGTTTGCATCTTCGTTCCATAAAATATTTTTCGCAACTCGGAGACGGGGGTTTAAAACAATTTGAACTAGTGTCTCCAAACTTGAGGAGTTCCTCCTCCTCCTTGAAACATAATGTGCTGTTTTCTGCCCTGATAAATGATTCGACCGACTATAGAAAACCATCAATTACCCATTCACGAATAAGTTATCACATGGTCGGGATTAGCGATTTACGGTTGGTTACGCATGCATTCTTTAGCGCCATTTGCTTAAATAAATATTACTATTAAATGTTAATATATCAAAAAATGTGTTTGGTACTTGAATCTTTACGTTTTAAATGGTACACAAAACAATTAACTAATAAAGTGAATATTTTCAAATGCAAATTGTATTCCAAGAATGCATGTGTACCGTAAATGTGTGTTGCTTTGGTCTGCACAAGCACCAATTGGATACTGGTGTGTTCTGCGACAACTTTAAAACATGAATAGACAATGCTGCGCTTTCCTTTCATCAACACAGCGACATCTACCTAACTCGCATTCTTTAAAACTACACTCTAACGGGAACCTCTTTTTCCTATTCAGTTAACTCTGCCTGGGATATATGTATATAGTGTCAAAGCATACATTATTATTTTATACTCATACAGTGGAATCTCTCCAATTCAAGCATGCCCGGTTTCAATAATCCCCTTCAACCTCGTAAATCCGAACCTCCCCACCGACGGACGTTTTCTTCCCCTCTTTAACTTATAACGCCACGTTCTGTCCTATTGCGGCGTTCCTGATATGCAGGGTGGCCGATTTATCTGAAGACATAAAAATATATCGAGAACTATGCAAAGAATCAAAAAAGGTGTGGGATGAAGGTTGTTCGACACGAAGGGGGGCATCCAGTGATAATGAAATTGACAAAGGGGGTGGGGTGGGGGAAAAACAATAAAACTTAAATAGGAACCCCCATTTTTATTGCAGATTTGGATTCTCCGGAAAAAAGTACACCAATTTGACCTAGGAGCTATTGCATTTTGGTTCACAGGTGGCGCTGTAATCGATAAAAATCCAAATTTATCTAAAGACATTGAAATATCTCGAGAACTATGCACATAATCAAAAAATGTGTGGGATGAAGGTTGTCCGACACGAAGGAGGGCATCCAGTGATAATGAAATCAACCCCCTCCCCCGCCCCCTGTGGGAGTCCACCAATTTGATCGACGAGTTTTTGCATTTTGGTTCGATGATAAAAATGAAAATGTGTAAAATATCGTTACAAATTGAGAATGTCACCAGAATTCGTTTCAGATCAAAGAAAGTAAAATGGTTGCCCAGCACATTTTTTAAGAGTAGCAAGGGAAGGGCTAGACCGTGATTCCAATGGTCGGTGGATTGGTAGAGGTGGCCCCATTAATTGGCCGGCGAGGTCACCTGATTTAACATCCCATACATCGGATTTCTTCCTATGGGGTTACCTAAAAGGTAAGGTTTATGAACATGTACCAACGATCCGTAAAAACATGGTGGAATGCATTAGAACTGCTTGCGCAAAAATTATATATCAAAAAAACAGATATGATACTATCCTGTATAAAGTCATTTGAAGAAAGAATAAATAAATGCATTGAAGTGGAAGGTCAACATTTCGAACACTTACTCAAGTAAGTGAACAGTGAAAGGCAAGGGGACTCACGTAAAACAAGCACCCCAAAGGGAACAGAAAAATACTACGTCCACGTCGTTGTTCCTGGGTAACGCTAAATGTATTTTTTCCCGGCTTTGTTAGAATGACAGTATTCCATATCCGCTACGCGAGGCGAAAATTGTCAATTCCGTCTGAGTGCCCGTGCGCATGCGCACTTTGTTCTCATTACTCCCGTGGGACGAAAAGTGCTGTCCGCGGGAGTAATGGACGCGGCCCAGAAAAAACTAGCGTATGCTTCACGAGAGGAATGCGCGTGCACCTCGTGAGAGGGCTGCCCTCGCTTCGCTCGCGCAGCAAACTTTCCACTCGGGGATTACGCTCTTTCCTCCTTTAAAGCATAATATACTATTATTGACACACAACCGAATCCATGATTATTTTTCAGATAATGTCCATTATAGCGGCTAGAAAACACATTACAAGAATAATATAAAGTCAAAGAAAAACGAACATTTCTTAGTGGTGGCATTGAATAATATTTTTAAAATAAAATACGTCTATTATTATTTATCAGATGTGATGTGAATTCTGGAGACGTCGAATCTTGGGGATTTTTTACTTTCGCTTTTTTTCGACTACAGCGTCACCTGTGAACCACAATGTAATAGCTCCTAAGTCAAGTTGGTGTACTTTTTTCCGGAGAATCCAAATCTGCAATAAAAAATGGAGGTTCCTATTTAAGTTTTATTGTTTTTCCCCCATCCCACCCACAGGAGGTGGGGGAGCGGGGCAATTCCATTATTACTGGATGCCCCCCTTCGTGTCGAACAACTTTCATCTCACACCTTTTTTGATTCTGTGCATAGTTCTCGAGGTATTTCTATGTCTTCAGATAAATCGGCCACCCTGTATACACAGTGTCCCACGAGTTGTCTGGAAGATTTCACAGGGTGGTAGAGAATGAAAAACTGAGACGAAACAGTCGCTTGGTAAAAATGTCTAAGATGCATATTTACCAAGATAATGGATATTGAAAATCATGTACACGTTCACCAGGCGGCCCACACATGTACCCTTGGGTGGACATGGAGGCGTTTGAGCAACAAGCTTAAAAGCTCGTGCGATGTTGAGTCATACGCCTTCATGTAATCCAGCCAGGCTATCGACTGGTTACGCTTGTACTAGACTGAGTCCTGACAAACACACCTGTCGATAAGCAAGTTGTCCTTGCAGCTGGATACACGGATTTTGCAGCCTCGTTGTTCTACTAACCGTTGATATACCGGTTTCACAGCTTTCTCAAGACGTTCGTTCAAGATGTTAGTAAACCATTTGTATAACGTATTGAGACACGTGATTGGTCTATGGTTCCTCGGATCAGACAAGTCTCCCGATTTTTTAATTAGTGTTGTGCGGCCCTTCACCAGCCAGTGCGGAATGGGTTGGTCTCCATTTATATAAGAGGTGAATATTCGGGATAGGTGTTTATGGACATAAGTGAACTTCTTCCACCAATAGTTGTTAATTCCATTCCAGCCCGGCGAGGAGAAATTTCTCGCTCTTTTGATGGCATTAATCACCTCTAATGCACTGACAGATTGGCAATCTTCACTTTGTTGTGCGGGTTCGTCACACAACTCGGTAAAGATTTCAATACCTGGAGTGTCTGCATTAAGCCTGGATGTTTTCTCGTAGATGCTCCCCCAGAATTCCTCAACTGACGCCATCGACGGAAACTCGCGTGAGGCTGCGATACGATGTTTGAATACGTTGGACGGATTCGACCAAAATGTTGCATTTTGCGAACATCAGCGCTACGGTAAAGAATGGTCTGCCGAAGCTTAAGGACATGCTGGATTCCCTCGAGGAGACCAGAAAAGCGACGTCGGTGACGAGAAGGAAGCTCCTAACATTTCCAAAAACCATCAACAAGTCGCCACCGACGACGACGCCTGTGGCGGTAGCGTCGACACAGGTGATGACGGTGACGCCGCCGGCAACGTCGGCAAAGATAGCACGGAAGAGGGCAGCGACGAGCCCTTCTCTTTCCCATATGGCACCCGCTTCCAAGAAACGCAGGGGCGCGACTGATACCGCGTAACAATTTGACGGTGGACGATGGTCCGGCAGCGGGAACAAGTACCTTCTCCCACGACGACTTCGACGGCAGCAAAGAATGTGCCAACCGTACAAAAAAAAAACGGTGGTATGGCCGATGATGCCAAAACAAGAAGAAAAAAGAAGGATAAGAAGAAAAAAAAAGAAGCCCGGCCAGACGCCATCTCACTAAAACCAGCAGACGGTAATATTTATGCCGATACTCTCAGGGCCATTTACAGTTTTGACCCTGAGTGCCGCGGGAGAGGTGCTCCTCGAGCTAATTGACACGTCGCCTGAGAGCAGGAGGAGCCTGACTGATGCTATCCAGAATGCAGTTGGCGGTACCGGCAGGGTCAAAGAACTGACTCCCAGAATTACCCTAGAGTTCAGGGACCTGGACTGCTGCACCACTGCGGAGGATGTCAAGAGGACTCTTCTAGCTCTCCCTTTGCTGGATAAATATAGCGGAGCGCTCTCGGTGTCGGTCTTCAAACCCAACAGCAGGCAACAATATATGGCCGTTGTTGAGTTCGAGGAGGAGGCTGCATCCGAGCTTCTGCGGTTGAGGGCGATCCGTTTAGGGTAGGTCGACAACTGCAGAATAAAGCAGCGCAGGGTAGTCGCGAGATGCGTACGGTGCCTTGGTTTCGGCCATATTAGCAGAAACTGCAAGGGGCCGGACGGAAGCACCTGACGCACATTGATATGAGTATGAAATAGTTTATTAACGTCCTGGACATCAAAGTCCGTGGACGAAACAGAAATATAAATGTGAATACAAAAATTCGCTTAATAACTAATTACAACAATCGAAATCTAGCGCTAGAAACATCTCGTTCGCTCAGTGGTGGGTTTTATGACATCAAAAGATCGTTCTAAATACACTATCGCGATACAAAGTTTGCGGCAATATACAATTAAATCAGCATGAGAAAACAAAAAATAACAAATATATTACACACGCAATAACATAAATAAGAGATAACGCATAATTACATACATAAAATTACCGACATTCGTAGTACAAAAGTATGATAAAAAATATAAATATAATAAAAGTATCACGGACTATCACGACTTCGCAGAAAGCGTACAAACGCCGCTTTAAAGACAGCATGGGAGCGTGAGTTGCGAAGCTCGACCGGTAGTAGGTTCCAAGATTCAATAGCTGAGATCCAAAAAGAGTTACGAAAATAATTGGTGCGACAAACCGGCAAATAGAACGGGCTAAAATGTAGACGCGATGACTGACGTGGGGGAGAGGACGCTATGGTAAAGCTCTCTCGTGTATACGTGGGTAACGATGTACTCAATACCTGGTAGGTAAGAGTGTCCCGGAAGTACTTGTGGCGATTTTCAATGGAGAGCCAATTTGCTTTAGTCCAATAAGGAGCCAATGATTGGTCGCGGCGTAGCTGGTAAATAAATCGTAGTGCTGTGTTGAGAAGTCTACGCAACTTAGTAATTAAGTAACCAGAGACATACGAATAGACAAGACAAGCAAAACCCAAGTGGGGGAGAATAAGGGCATTAACAAGCATTAGCTTGACCGATGACGGAAGACAAGAACCACGGAACCGTAAGCGATACAAGGTGTAATGGACTTTAGAGCTAATCGACGCTATGTGACGGTTCCAGGTTAGATCAGAAGTGAGACGGACTCCAAGGTTACGAACTTCAGTGAAATATGGCACTATATGATGGTTAACTAAAATGGGTGACAATGTCATTGACTCGAGGAGTACGAGGTTAGGCCTAGTTCCAAATTTCATAGCGTTCGTCTTGTTTTCATTGAGTCTGAGACCAAGCTGTCGTGTCCACCTGTAGAATACCTCAACTTCTTCGTTCAAACAATGTATGGCATGTTGGACACCGGTGACGGGTGTTGACAAATAAAATTGTGTGTCATCCGTAAACACTATGGTCGTATCGCGACAGTGATGTAATTGCTCAACTCGTAACGCGACACGGTACTCAATAAAGTAGCTGGTGGAGCCATTTTTGTTATCTTCTATGTTGCTTCTGTCACGACTGTGCTAAAACTGATGCAATAAAGAAACTCTGACCTGAAGAAACCCAAAGATGTCTGGGAATGCAGGAGGTAATCTGCTAACGTGCGTGATTCGTGTACCCATATATCGAGGAATTATATGACGTATGCCCATAACATTTCCATAGATCGTTGTACTGCATTATATGAATATTGAAGAGTCCACATCTTTTTAGGATGTTAAAAACCGAAAATTTCAAAAAATATGCAATCAATACTAGTAAGGCGATTATAAAAATGATGGCACCATAAATCGTGTAGTATATTATGGAATATTGTAGACTGGCTAATAATCGGCAATATAGTAACATCCAATGTTTTTCTGCGTAATGTAAAAGAAGAAAAAACATTTTCTATTTACGGCATTATTTTTACCTGTTAGACATATTGCTATTTTGTATAAGTTAACTAAAGTCGGAATCACGTTTCAAAAAAAATTCGCAACTCTGCGACGGGATTCGAAACAGAGACACCTGCTTGCAATGCACGCTTCTTAATCGGTAAACCTCAGACGTTGCAAATTTAGTCTAAGATAATAGAATGTTGACTAAATCGATTATTGCCCCGTACAAATGATGCAAATAAAGAAAAAATGAACGTTTAGGAATAGATATTCGTCTTCACTAATACATTTAAATAAGTGGTTAGGTTAATAACAAAAAACTTTCAATATATAAATATGATAATAATGTATAATTTATTATTTCAACAACATTTATTTTTTTGTACATACAAGACGCATGACGGTACATAAACCGCGATTGACTTCTTATTTCCATAAAAACGTTATTTGTGTCTGCTTTTCATAGCACCGACACTCTGCGCTGGAAATATTTTCACTTTCCGTTTGCCTTTTGTCCGCTGCATCCATTTTTCCCACAGGAGAGATTGTCCTCGGAGCACCGATGCTGAAGGCTGCCGTCCAGTTTGGGGTTTGTCCGAACACGCCGGGATCCTCCTGGATACTTCTTGAGGCGACGAAACCGGGGCTTGTGCAGAGTACGACGTCGACGCGGTCGTTCCTTGTTCCGTTGCATTCTCCGAGCTCGCCGGCAACCGGGATTCCTCCATCGGCGACACGGTAGTCAATAAAGTAGCTGGTGGAGCCATTTTTTTTATTTTCGATGTTGCTTCTGTCACGACTGTGCTCAAACTGATGCAATAAAGAAACTCTGACCTGAAGAAACCCAAAGATGTCTGGGAATGCAGGAGATATTCTGCTAACGGGCGTGATTCATATACCCATATATCGAGGAATTATATGACGTATGCCCATAACATTTCCATAGATCGTTGTACTGCATTATATGAATATTGAAGAGTCCACATCTTTTTAGGATGTTAAAAACCGAAAATTTCAAAAAATATGCAATCAATACTAGTAAGGCGATTATAAAAATGATGGCACCATAAATCGTGTAGTATATTATGGAATATTGTAGACTGGCTAATAATCGGCAATATAGTAACATCCAATGTTTTTCTGCGTAATGTAAAAGAAGAAAAAACATTTTCTATTTACGGCATTATTTTTACCTGTTAGACATATTGCTATTTTGTATAAGTTAACTAAAGTCGGAATCACGTTTCAAAAAAAATTCGCAACTCTGCGACGGGATTCGAAACAGAGACACCTGCTTGCAATGCACGCTTCTTAATCGGTAAACCTCAGACGTTGCAAATTTAGTCTAAGATAATAGAATGTTGACTAAATCGATTATTGCCCCGTACAAATGATGCAAATAAAGAAAAAATGAACGTTTAGGAATAGATATTCGTCTTCACTAATACATTTAAATAAGTGGTTAGGTTAATAACAAAAAACTTTCAATATATAAATATGATAATAATGTATAATTTATTATTTCAACAACATTTATTTTTTTGTACATACAAGACGCATGACGGTACATAAACCGCGATTGACTTCTTATTTCCATAAAAACGTTATTTGTGTCTGCTGTTCATAGCACCGACACTCTGCGCTGGAAATATTTTCACTTTCCGTTTGCCTTTTGTCCGCTGCATCCATTTTTCCCACAGGAGAGATTGTCCTCGGAGCACCGATGCTGAAGGCTGCCGTCCAGTTTGGGGTTTGTCCGAACACGCCGGGATCCTCCTGGATACTTCTTGAGGCGACGAAACGGGGGCTTGTGCAGAGTACGTCGTCGACGCGGTAGTTCCTTGTTCCGTTGCATTGTCCGAGCTCGCCGGCAACCGGGATTCCTCCTTCGGCGACACGGTAGTCAATAAAGTAGCTGGTGGAGCCATTTTTTTTATTTTCGATGTTGCTTCTGTCACGACTGTGCTCAAACTGATGCAATAAAGAAACTCTGACCTGAAGAAACCCAAAGATGTCTGGGAATGCAGGAGGTAATCTGCTAACGTGCGTGATTCGTGTACCCATATATCGAGGAATTATATGAAGTATGCCCATAACATTTCCATAGATCGTTGTACTGCATTATATGAATATTGAAGAGTCCACATCTTTTTAGGATGTTAAAAATCGAAAATTTCAAAAAATATGCAATCAATACTAGTAAGGCGATTATAAAAATGATGGCACCATAAATCGTGTAGTATATTATGGAATATTGTAGACTGGCTAATATATCGGCAATATAGCAGGCAAATAGTAACATCCAATGTTTTTCTGCGTAATGTAAAAGAAGAAAAAACATTTTCTATTTACGGCATTATTTTTACCTGTTAGACATATTGCTATTTTGTATAAGTTAACTAAAGTCGGAATCACGTTTCAAAAAAAATTCGCAACTCTGCGACGGGATTCGAAACAGAGACACCTGCTTGCAATGCACGCTTCTTAATCGGTAAACCTCAGACGTTGCAAATTTAGTCTAAGATAATAGAATGTTGACTAAATCGATTATTGCCCCGTACAAATGATGCAAATAAAGAAAAAATGAACGTTTAGGAATAGATATTCGTCTTCACTAATACATTTAAATAAGTGGTTAGGTTAATAACAAAAAACTTTCAATATATAAATATGATAATAATGTATAATTTATTATTTCAACAACATTTATTTTTTTGTACATACAAGACGCATGACGGTACATAAACCGCGATTGACTTCTTATTTCCATAAAAACGTTATTTGTGTCTGCTTTTCATAGCACCGACACTCTGCGCTGGAAATATTTTCACTTTCCGTTTGCCTTTTGTCCGCTGCTTCCATTTTTCCCACAGGAGAGATTGTCCTCGGAGCACCGATGCTGAAGGCTGCCGTCCAGTTTGGGGTTTGTCCGAACACGCCGGGATCCTCCTGGATACTTCTTGAGGCGACGAAACCGGGGCTTGTGCAGAGTACGACGTCGACGCGGTCGTTCCTTGTTCCGTTGCATTCTCCGAGCTCGCCGGCAACCGGGATTCCTCCATCGGCGACACGGTAGTCAATAAAGTAGCTGGTGGAGCCATTTTTTTTATTTTCGATGTTGCTTCTGTCACGACTGTGCTCAAACTGATGCAATAAAGAAACTCTGACCTGAAGAAACCCAAAGATGTCTGGGAATGCAGGAGGTAATCTGCTAACGTGCGTGATTCGTGTACCCATATATCGAGGAATTATATGAAGTATGCCCATAACATTTCCATAGATCGTTGTACTGCATTATATGAATATTGAAGAGTCCACATCTTTTTAGGATGTTAAAAATCGAAAATTTCAAAAAATATGCAATCAATACTAGTAAGGCGATTATAAAAATGATGGCACCATAAATCGTGTAGTATATTATGGAATATTGTAGACTGGCTAATATATCGGCAATATAGCAGGCAAATAGTAACATCCAATGTTTTTCTGCGTAATGTAAAAGAAGAAAAAACATTTTCTATTTACGGCATTATTTTTACCTGTTAGACATATTGCTATTTTGTATAAGTTAACTAAAGTCGGAATCACGTTTCAAAAAAAATTCGCAACTCTGCGACGGGATTCGAAACAGAGACACCTGCTTGCAATGCACGCTTCTTAATCGGTAAACCTCAGACGTTGCAAATTTAGTCTAAGATAATAGAATGTTGACTAAATCGATTATTGCCCCGTACAAATGATGCAAATAAAGAAAAAATGAACGTTTAGGAATAGATATTCGTCTTCACTAATACATTTAAATAAGTGGTTAGGTTAATAACAAAAAACTTTCAATATATAAATATGATAATAATGTATAATTTATTATTTCAACAACATTTATTTTTTTGTACATACAAGACGCATGACGGTACATAAACCGCGATTGACTTCTTATTTCCATAAAAACGTTATTTGTGTCTGCTTTTCATAGCACCGACACTCTGCGCTGGAAATATTTTCACTTTCCGTTTGCCTTTTGTCCGCTGCTTCCATTTTTCCCACAGGAGAGATTGTCCTCGGAGCACCGATGCTGAAGGCTGCCGTCCAGTTTGGGGTTTGTCCGAACACGCCGGGATCCTCCTGGATACTTCTTGAGGCGACGAAACCGGGGCTTGTGCAGAGTACGACGTCGACGCGGTCGTTCCTTGTTCCGTTGCATTCTCCGAGCTCGCCGGCAACCGGGATTCCTCCATCGGCGACACGGTAGTCAATAAAGTAGCTGGTGGAGCCATTTTTTTTATTTTCGATGTTGCTTCTGTCACGACTGTGCTCAAACTGATGCAATAAAGAAACTCTGACCTGAAGAAACCCAAAGATGTCTGGGAATGCAGGAGATATTCTGCTAACGGGCGTGATTCATATACCCATATATCGAGGAATTATATGACGTATGCCCATAACATTTCCATAGATCGTTGTACTGCATTATATGAATATTGAAGAGTCCACATCTTTTTAGGATGTTAAAAACCGAAAATTTCAAAAAATATGCAATCAATACTAGTAAGGCGATTATAAAAATGATGGCACCATAAATCGTGTAGTATATTATGGAATATTGTAGACTGGCTAATATATCGGCAATATAGCAGGCAAATAGTAACATCCAATGTTTTTCTGCGTAATGTAAAAGAAGAAAAAACATTTTCTATTTACGGCATTATTTTTACCTGTTAGACATATTGCTATTTTGTATAAGTTAACTAAAGTCGGAATCACGTTTCAAAAAAAATTCGCAACTCTGCGACGGGATTCGAAACAGAGACACCTGCTTGCAATGCACGCTTCTTAATCGGTAAACCTCAGACGTTGCAAATTTAGTCTAAGATAATAGAATGTTGACTAAATCGATTATTGCCCCGTACAAATGATGCAAATAAAGAAAAAATGAACGTTTAGGAATAGATATTCGTCTTCACTAATACATTTAAATAAGTGGTTAGGTTAATAACAAAAAACTTTCAATATATAAATATGATAATAATGTATAATTTATTATTTCAACAACATTTATTTTTTTGTACATACAAGACGCATGACGGTACATAAACCGCGATTGACTTCTTATTTCCATAAAAACGTTATTTGTGTCTGCTTTTCATAGCACCGACACTCTGCGCTGGAAATATTTTCACTTTCCGTTTGCCTTTTGTCCGCTGCTTCCATTTTTCCCACAGGAGAGATTGTCCTCGGAGCACCGATGCTGAAGGCTGCCGTCCAGTTTGGGGTTTGTCCGAACACGCCGGGATCCTCCTGGATACTTCTTGAGGCGACGAAACCGGGGCTTGTGCAGAGTACGACGTCGACGCGGTCGTTCCTTGTTCCGTTGCATTCTCCGAGCTCGCCGGCAACCGGGATTCCTCCATCGGCGACACGGTAGTCAATAAAGTAGCTGGTGGAGCCATTTTTTTTATTTTCGATGTTGCTTCTGTCACGACTGTGCTCAAACTGATGCAATAAAGAAACTCTGACCTGAAGAAACCCAAAGATGTCTGGGAATGCAGGAGATATTCTGCTAACGGGCGTGATTCATATACCCATATATCGAGGAATTATATGACGTATGCCCATAACATTTCCATAGATCGTTGTACTGCATTATATGAATATTGAAGAGTCCACATCTTTTTAGGATGTTAAAAACCGAAAATTTCAAAAAATATGCAATCAATACTAGTAAGGCGATTATAAAAATGATGGCACCATAAATCGTGTAGTATATTATGGAATATTGTAGACTGGCTAATATATCGGCAATATAGCAGGCAAATAGTAACATCCAATGTTTTTCTGCGTAATGTAAAAGAAGAAAAAACATTTTCTATTTACGGCATTATTTTTACCTGTTAGACATATTGCTATTTTGTATAAGTTAACTAAAGTCGGAATCACGTTTCAAAAAAAATTCGCAACTCTGCGACGGGATTCGAAACAGAGACACCTGCTTGCAATGCACGCTTCTTAATCGGTAAACCTCAGACGTTGCAAATTTAGTCTAAGATAATAGAATGTTGACTAAATCGATTATTGCCCCGTACAAATGATGCAAATAAAGAAAAAATGAACGTTTAGGAATAGATATTCGTCTTCACTAATACATTTAAATAAGTGGTTAGGTTAATAACAAAAAACTTTCAATATATAAATATGATAATAATGTATAATTTATTATTTCAACAACATTTATTTTTTTGTACATACAAGACGCATGACGGTACATAAACCGCGATTGACTTCTTATTTCCATAAAAACGTTATTTGTGTCTGCTTTTCATAGCACCGACACTCTGCGCTGGAAATATTTTCACTTTCCGTTTGCCTTTTGTCCGCTGCTTCCATTTTTCCCACAGGAGAGATTGTCCTCGGAGCACCGATGCTGAAGGCTGCCGTCCAGTTTGGGGTTTGTCCGAACACGCCGGGATCCTCCTGGATACTTCTTGAGGCGACGAAACCGGGGCTTGTGCAGAGTACGACGTCGACGCGGTCGTTCCTTGTTCCGTTGCATTCTCCGAGCTCGCCGGCAACCGGGATTCCTCCATCGGCGACACGGTAGTCAATAAAGTAGCTGGTGGAGCCATTTTTTTTATTTTCGATGTTGCTTCTGTCACGACTGTGCTCAAACTGATGCAATAAAGAAACTCTGACCTGAAGAAACCCAAAGATGTCTGGGAATGCAGGAGATATTCTGCTAACGGGCGTGATTCATATACCCATATATCGAGGAATTATATGACGTATGCCCATAACATTTCCATAGATCGTTGTACTGCATTATATGAATATTGAAGAGTCCACATCTTTTTAGGATGTTAAAAACCGAAAATTTCAAAAAATATGCAATCAATACTAGTAAGGCGATTATAAAAATGATGGCACCATAAATCGTGTAGTATATTATGGAATATTGTAGACTGGCTAATATATCGGCAATATAGCAGGCAAATAGTAACATCCAATGTTTTTCTGCGTAATGTAAAAGAAGAAAAAACATTTTCTATTTACGGCATTATTTTTACCTGTTAGACATATTGCTATTTTGTATAAGTTAACTAAAGTCGGAATCACGTTTCAAAAAAAATTCGCAACTCTGCGACGGGATTCGAAACAGAGACACCTGCTTGCAATGCACGCTTCTTAATCGGTAAACCTCAGACGTTGCAAATTTAGTCTAAGATAATAGAATGTTGACTAAATCGATTATTGCCCCGTACAAATGATGCAAATAAAGAAAAAATGAACGTTTAGGAATAGATATTCGTCTTCACTAATACATTTAAATAAGTGGTTAGGTTAATAACAAAAAACTTTCAATATATAAATATGATAATAATGTATAATTTATTATTTCAACAACATTTATTTTTTTGTACATACAAGACGCATGACGGTACATAAACCGCGATTGACTTCTTATTTCCATAAAAACGTTATTTGTGTCTGCTTTTCATAGCACCGACACTCTGCGCTGGAAATATTTTCACTTTCCGTTTGCCTTTTGTCCGCTGCTTCCATTTTTCCCACAGGAGAGATTGTCCTCGGAGCACCGATGCTGAAGGCTGCCGTCCAGTTTGGGGTTTGTCCGAACACGCCGGGATCCTCCTGGATACTTCTTGAGGCGACGAAACCGGGGCTTGTGCAGAGTACGACGTCGACGCGGTCGTTCCTTGTTCCGTTGCATTCTCCGAGCTCGCCGGCAACCGGGATTCCTCCATCGGCGACACGGTAGTCAATAAAGTAGCTGGTGGAGCCATTTTTTTTATTTTCGATGTTGCTTCTGTCACGACTGTGCTCAAACTGATGCAATAAAGAAACTCTGACCTGAAGAAACCCAAAGATGTCTGGGAATGCAGGAGATATTCTGCTAACGGGCGTGATTCATATACCCATATATCGAGGAATTATATGACGTATGCCCATAACATTTCCATAGATCGTTGTACTGCATTATATGAATATTGAAGAGTCCACATCTTTTTAGGATGTTAAAAACCGAAAATTTCAAAAAATATGCAATCAATACTAGTAAGGCGATTATAAAAATGATGGCACCATAAATCGTGTAGTATATTATGGAATATTGTAGACTGGCTAATATATCGGCAATATAGTAACATCCAATGTTTTTCTGCGTAATGTAAAAGAAGAAAAAACATTTTCTATTTACGGCATTATTTTTACCTGTTAGACATATTGCTATTTTGTATAAGTTAACTAAAGTCGGAATCACGTTTCAAAAAAAATTCGCAACTCTGCGACGGGATTCGAAACAGAGACACCTGCTTGCAATGCACGCTTCTTAATCGGTAAACCTCAGACGTTGCAAATTTAGTCTAAGATAATAGAATGTTGACTAAATCGATTATTACCCCGTACAAATGATGCAAATAAAGAAAAAATGAACGTTTAGGAATAGATATTCGTCTTCACTAATACATTTAAATAAGTGGTTAGGTTAATAACAAAAAACTTTCAATATATAAATATGATAATAATGTATAATTTATTATTTCAACAACATTTATTTTTTTGTACATACAAGACGCATGACGGTACATAAACCGCGATTGACTTCTTATTTCCATAAAAACGTTATTTGTGTCTGCTTTTCATAGCACCGACACTCTGCGCTGGAAATATTTTCACTTTCCGTTTGCCTTTTGTCCGCTGCTTCCATTTTTCCCACAGGAGAGATTGTCCTCGGAGCACCGATGCTGAAGGCTGCCGTCCAGTTTGGGGTTTGTCCGAACACGCCGGGATCCTCCTGGATACTTCTTGAGGCGACGAAACCGGGGCTTGTGCAGAGTACGACGTCGACGCGGTCGTTCCTTGTTCCGTTGCATTCTCCGAGCTCGCCGGCAACCGGGATTCCTCCATCGGCGACACGGTAGTCAATAAAGTAGCTGGTGGAGCCATTTTTTTTATTTTCGATGTTGCTTCTGTCACGACTGTGCTCAAACTGATGCAATAAAGAAACTCTGACCTGAAGAAACCCAAAGATGTCTGGGAATGCAGGAGATATTCTGCTAACGGGCGTGATTCATATACCCATATATCGAGGAATTATATGACGTATGCCCATAACATTTCCATAGATCGTTGTACTGCATTATATGAATATTGAAGAGTCCACATCTTTTTAGGATGTTAAAAACCGAAAATTTCAAAAAATATGCAATCAATACTAGTAAGGCGATTATAAAAATGATGGCACCATAAATCGTGTAGTATATTATGGAATATTGTAGACTGGCTAATAATCGGCAATATAGTAACATCCAATGTTTTTCTGCGTAATGTAAAAGAAGAAAAAACATTTTCTATTTACGGCATTATTTTTACCTGTTAGACATATTGCTATTTTGTATAAGTTAACTAAAGTCGGAATCACGTTTCAAAAAAAATTCGCAACTCTGCGACGGGATTCGAAACAGAGACACCTGCTTGCAATGCACGCTTCTTAATCGGTAAACCTCAGACGTTGCAAATTTAGTCTAAGATAATAGAATGTTGACTAAATCGATTATTGCCCCGTACAAATGATGCAAATAAAGAAAAAATGAACGTTTAGGAATAGATATTCGTCTTCACTAATACATTTAAATAAGTGGTTAGGTTAATAACAAAAAACTTTCAATATATAAATATGATAATAATGTATAATTTATTATTTAAACAACATTTATTTTTTTGTACATACAAGACGCATGACGGTACATAAACCGCGATTGACTTCTTATTTCCATAAAAACGTTATTTGTGTCTGCTTTTCATAGCACCGACACTCTGCGCTGGAAATATTTTCACTTTCCGTTTGCCTTTTGTCCGCTGCTTCCATTTTTCCCACAGGAGAGATTGTCCTCGGAGCACCGATGCTGAAGGCTGCCGTCCAGTTTGGGGTTTGTCCGAACACGCCGGGATCCTCCTGGATACTTCTTGAGGCGACGAAACCGGGGCTTGTGCAGAGTACGACGTCGACGCGGTCGTTCCTTGTTCCGTTGCATTCTCCGAGCTCGCCGGCAACCGGGATTCCTCCATCGGCGACACGGTAGTCAATAAAGTAGCTGGTGGAGCCATTTTTTTTATTTTCGATGTTGCTTCTGTCACGACTGTGCTCAAACTGATGCAATAAAGAAACTCTGACCTGAAGAAACCCAAAGATGTCTGGGAATGCAGGAGATATTCTGCTAACGGGCGTGATTCATATACCCATATATCGAGGAATTATATGACGTATGCCCATAACATTTCCATAGATCGTTGTACTGCATTATATGAATATTGAAGAGTCCACATCTTTTTAGGATGTTAAAAACCGAAAATTTCAAAAAATATGCAATCAATACTAGTAAGGCGATTATAAAAATGATGGCACCATAAATCGTGTAGTATATTATGGAATATTGTAGACTGGCTAATAATCGGCAATATAGTAACATCCAATGTTTTTCTGCGTAATGTAAAAGAAGAAAAAACATTTTCTATTTACGGCATTATTTTTACCTGTTAGACATATTGCTATTTTGTATAAGTTAACTAAAGTCGGAATCACGTTTCAAAAAAAATTCGCAACTCTGCGACGGGATTCGAAACAGAGACACCTGCTTGCAATGCACGCTTCTTAATCGGTAAACCTCAGACGTTGCAAATTTAGTCTAAGATAATAGAATGTTGACTAAATCGATTATTGCCCCGTACAAATGATGCAAATAAAGAAAAAATGAACGTTTAGGAATAGATATTCGTCTTCACTAATACATTTAAATAAGTGGTTAGGTTAATAACAAAAAACTTTCAATATATAAATATGATAATAATGTATAATTTATTATTTCAACAACATTTATTTTTTTGTACATACAAGACGCATGACGGTACATAAACCGCGATTGACTTCTTATTTCCATAAAAACGTTATTTGTGTCTGCTTTTCATAGCACCGACACTCTGCGCTGGAAATATTTTCACTTTCCGTTTGCCTTTTGTCCGCTGCTTCCATTTTTCCCACAGGAGAGATTGTCCTCGGAGCACCGATGCTGAAGGCTGCCGTCCAGTTTGGGGTTTGTCCGAACACGCCGGGATCCTCCTGGATACTTCTTGAGGCGACGAAACCGGGGCTTGTGCAGAGTACGACGTCGACGCGGTCGTTCCTTGTTCCGTTGCATTCTCCGAGCTCGCCGGCAACCGGGATTCCTCCATCGGCGACACGGTAGTCAATAAAGTAGCTGGTGGAGCCATTTTTTTTATTTTCGATGTTGCTTCTGTCACGACTGTGCTCAAACTGATGCAATAAAGAAACTCTGACCTGAAGAAACCCAAAGATGTCTGGGAATGCAGGAGATATTCTGCTAACGGGCGTGATTCATATACCCATATATCGAGGAATTATATGACGTATGCCCATAACATTTCCATAGATCGTTGTACTGCATTATATGAATATTGAAGAGTCCACATCTTTTTAGGATGTTAAAAACCGAAAATTTCAAAAAATATGCAATCAATACTAGTAAGGCGATTATAAAAATGATGGCACCATAAATCGTGTAGTATATTATGGAATATTGTAGACTGGCTAATAATCGGCAATATAGTAACATCCAATGTTTTTCTGCGTAATGTAAAAGAAGAAAAAACATTTTCTATTTACGGCATTATTTTTACCTGTTAGACATATTGCTATTTTGTATAAGTTAACTAAAGTCGGAATCACGTTTCAAAAAAAATTCGCAACTCTGCGACGGGATTCGAAACAGAGACACCTGCTTGCAATGCACGCTTCTTAATCGGTAAACCTCAGACGTTGCAAATTTAGTCTAAGATAATAGAATGTTGACTAAATCGATTATTGCCCCGTACAAATGATGCAAATAAAGAAAAAATGAACGTTTAGGAATAGATATTCGTCTTCACTAATACATTTAAATAAGTGGTTAGGTTAATAACAAAAAACTTTCAATATATAAATATGATAATAATGTATAATTTATTATTTCAACAACATTTATTTTTTTGTACATACAAGACGCATGACGGTACATAAACCGCGATTGACTTCTTATTTCCATAAAAACGTTATTTGTGTCTGCTTTTCATAGCACCGACACTCTGCGCTGGAAATATTTTCACTTTCCGTTTGCCTTTTGTCCGCTGCTTCCATTTTTCCCACAGGAGAGATTGTCCTCGGAGCACCGATGCTGAAGGCTGCCGTCCAGTTTGGGGTTTGTCCGAACACGCCGGGATCCTCCTGGATACTTCTTGAGGCGACGAAACCGGGGCTTGTGCAGAGTACGACGTCGACGCGGTCGTTCCTTGTTCCGTTGCATTCTCCGAGCTCGCCGGCAACCGGGATTCCTCCATCGGCGACACGGTAGTCAATAAAGTAGCTGGTGGAGCCATTTTTTTTATTTTCGATGTTGCTTCTGTCACGACTGTGCTCAAACTGATGCAATAAAGAAACTCTGACCTGAAGAAACCCAAAGATGTCTGGGAATGCAGGAGATATTCTGCTAACGGGCGTGATTCATATACCCATATATCGAGGAATTATATGACGTATGCCCATAACATTTCCATAGATCGTTGTACTGCATTATATGAATATTGAAGAGTCCACATCTTTTTAGGATGTTAAAAACCGAAAATTTCAAAAAATATGCAATCAATACTAGTAAGGCGATTATAAAAATGATGGCACCATAAATCGTGTAGTATATTATGGAATATTGTAGACTGGCTAATAATCGGCAATATAGTAACATCCAATGTTTTTCTGCGTAATGTAAAAGAAGAAAAAACATTTTCTATTTACGGCATTATTTTTACCTGTTAGACATATTGCTATTTTGTATAAGTTAACTAAAGTCGGAATCACGTTTCAAAAAAAATTCGCAACTCTGCGACGGGATTCGAAACAGAGACACCTGCTTGCAATGCACGCTTCTTAATCGGTAAACCTCAGACGTTGCAAATTTAGTCTAAGATAATAGAATGTTGACTAAATCGATTATTGCCCCGTACAAATGATGCAAATAAAGAAAAAATGAACGTTTAGGAATAGATATTCGTCTTCACTAATACATTTAAATAAGTGGTTAGGTTAATAACAAAAAACTTTCAATATATAAATATGATAATAATGTATAATTTATTATTTCAACAACATTTATTTTTTTGTACATACAAGACGCATGACGGTACATAAACCGCGATTGACTTCTTATTTCCATAAAAACGTTATTTGTGTCTGCTTTTCATAGCACCGACACTCTGCGCTGGAAATATTTTCACTTTCCGTTTGCCTTTTGTCCGCTGCTTCCATTTTTCCCACAGGAGAGATTGTCCTCGGAGCACCGATGCTGAAGGCTGCCGTCCAGTTTGGGGTTTGTCCGAACACGCCGGGATCCTCCTGGATACTTCTTGAGGCGACGAAACCGGGGCTTGTGCAGAGTACGACGTCGACGCGGTCGTTCCTTGTTCCGTTGCATTCTCCGAGCTCGCCGGCAACCGGGATTCCTCCATCGGCGACACGGTAGTCAATAAAGTAGCTGGTGGAGCCATTTTTTTTATTTTCGATGTTGCTTCTGTCACGACTGTGCTCAAACTGATGCAATAAAGAAACTCTGACCTGAAGAAACCCAAAGATGTCTGGGAATGCAGGAGATATTCTGCTAACGGGCGTGATTCATATACCCATATATCGAGGAATTATATGACGTATGCCCATAACATTTCCATAGATCGTTGTACTGCATTATATGAATATTGAAGAGTCCACATCTTTTTAGGATGTTAAAAACCGAAAATTTCAAAAAATATGCAATCAATACTAGTAAGGCGATTATAAAAATGATGGCACCATAAATCGTGTAGTATATTATGGAATATTGTAGACTGGCTAATAATCGGCAATATAGTAACATCCAATGTTTTTCTGCGTAATGTAAAAGAAGAAAAAACATTTTCTATTTACGGCATTATTTTTACCTGTTAGACATATTGCTATTTTGTATAAGTTAACTAAAGTCGGAATCACGTTTCAAAAAAAATTCGCAACTCTGCGACGGGATTCGAAACAGAGACACCTGCTTGCAATGCACGCTTCTTAATCGGTAAACCTCAGACGTTGCAAATTTAGTCTAAGATAATAGAATGTTGACTAAATCGATTATTGCCCCGTACAAATGATGCAAATAAAGAAAAAATGAACGTTTAGGAATAGATATTCGTCTTCACTAATACATTTAAATAAGTGGTTAGGTTAATAACAAAAAACTTTCAATATATAAATATGATAATAATGTATAATTTATTATTTCAACAACATTTATTTTTTTGTACATACAAGACGCATGACGGTACATAAACCGCGATTGACTTCTTATTTCCATAAAAACGTTATTTGTGTCTGCTTTTCATAGCACCGACACTCTGCGCTGGAAATATTTTCACTTTCCGTTTGCCTTTTGTCCGCTGCTTCCATTTTTCCCACAGGAGAGATTGTCCTCGGAGCACCGATGCTGAAGGCTGCCGTCCAGTTTGGGGTTTGTCCGAACACGCCGGGATCCTCCTGGATACTTCTTGAGGCGACGAAACCGGGGCTTGTGCAGAGTACGACGTCGACGCGGTCGTTCCTTGTTCCGTTGCATTCTCCGAGCTCGCCGGCAACCGGGATTCCTCCATCGGCGACACGGTAGTCAATAAAGTAGCTGGTGGAGCCATTTTTTTTATTTTCGATGTTGCTTCTGTCACGACTGTGCTCAAACTGATGCAATAAAGAAACTCTGACCTGAAGAAACCCAAAGATGTCTGGGAATGCAGGAGATATTCTGCTAACGGGCGTGATTCATATACCCATATATCGAGGAATTATATGACGTATGCCCATAACATTTCCATAGATCGTTGTACTGCATTATATGAATATTGAAGAGTCCACATCTTTTTAGGATGTTAAAAACCGAAAATTTCAAAAAATATGCAATCAATACTAGTAAGGCGATTATAAAAATGATGGCACCATAAATCGTGTAGTATATTATGGAATATTGTAGACTGGCTAATAATCGGCAATATAGTAACATCCAATGTTTTTCTGCGTAATGTAAAAGAAGAAAAAACATTTTCTATTTACGGCATTATTTTTACCTGTTAGACATATTGCTATTTTGTATAAGTTAACTAAAGTCGGAATCACGTTTCAAAAAAAATTCGCAACTCTGCGACGGGATTCGAAACAGAGACACCTGCTTGCAATGCACGCTTCTTAATCGGTAAACCTCAGACGTTGCAAATTTAGTCTAAGATAATAGAATGTTGACTAAATCGATTATTGCCCCGTACAAATGATGCAAATAAAGAAAAAATGAACGTTTAGGAATAGATATTCGTCTTCACTAATACATTTAAATAAGTGGTTAGGTTAATAACAAAAAACTTTCAATATATAAATATGATAATAATGTATAATTTATTATTTCAACAACATTTATTTTTTTGTACATACAAGACGCATGACGGTACATAAACCGCGATTGACTTCTTATTTCCATAAAAACGTTATTTGTGTCTGCTTTTCATAGCACCGACACTCTGCGCTGGAAATATTTTCACTTTCCGTTTGCCTTTTGTCCGCTGCTTCCATTTTTCCCACAGGAGAGATTGTCCTCGGAGCACCGATGCTGAAGGCTGCCGTCCAGTTTGGGGTTTGTCCGAACACGCCGGGATCCTCCTGGATACTTCTTGAGGCGACGAAACCGGGGCTTGTGCAGAGTACGACGTCGACGCGGTCGTTCCTTGTTCCGTTGCATTCTCCGAGCTCGCCGGCAACCGGGATTCCTCCATCGGCGACACGGTAGTCAATAAAGTAGCTGGTGGAGCCATTTTTTTTATTTTCGATGTTGCTTCTGTCACGACTGTGCTCAAACTGATGCAATAAAGAAACTCTGACCTGAAGAAACCCAAAGATGTCTGGGAATGCAGGAGATATTCTGCTAACGGGCGTGATTCATATACCCATATATCGAGGAATTATATGACGTATGCCCATAACATTTCCATAGATCGTTGTACTGCATTATATGAATATTGAAGAGTCCACATCTTTTTAGGATGTTAAAAACCGAAAATTTCAAAAAATATGCAATCAATACTAGTAAGGCGATTATAAAAATGATGGCACCATAAATCGTGTAGTATATTATGGAATATTGTAGACTGGCTAATAATCGGCAATATAGTAACATCCAATGTTTTTCTGCGTAATGTAAAAGAAGAAAAAACATTTTCTATTTACGGCATTATTTTTACCTGTTAGACATATTGCTATTTTGTATAAGTTAACTAAAGTCGGAATCACGTTTCAAAAAAAATTCGCAACTCTGCGACGGGATTCGAAACAGAGACACCTGCTTGCAATGCACGCTTCTTAATCGGTAAACCTCAGACGTTGCAAATTTAGTCTAAGATAATAGAATGTTGACTAAATCGATTATTGCCCCGTACAAATGATGCAAATAAAGAAAAAATGAACGTTTAGGAATAGATATTCGTCTTCACTAATACATTTAAATAAGTGGTTAGGTTAATAACAAAAAACTTTCAATATATAAATATGATAATAATGTATAATTTATTATTTCAACAACATTTATTTTTTTGTACATACAAGACGCATGACGGTACATAAACCGCGATTGACTTCTTATTTCCATAAAAACGTTATTTGTGTCTGCTTTTCATAGCACCGACACTCTGCGCTGGAAATATTTTCACTTTCCGTTTGCCTTTTGTCCGCTGCTTCCATTTTTCCCACAGGAGAGATTGTCCTCGGAGCACCGATGCTGAAGGCTGCCGTCCAGTTTGGGGTTTGTCCGAACACGCCGGGATCCTCCTGGATACTTCTTGAGGCGACGAAACCGGGGCTTGTGCAGAGTACGACGTCGACGCGGTCGTTCCTTGTTCCGTTGCATTCTCCGAGCTCGCCGGCAACCGGGATTCCTCCATCGGCGACACGGTAGTCAATAAAGTAGCTGGTGGAGCCATTTTTTTTATTTTCGATGTTGCTTCTGTCACGACTGTGCTCAAACTGATGCAATAAAGAAACTCTGACCTGAAGAAACCCAAAGATGTCTGGGAATGCAGGAGATATTCTGCTAACGGGCGTGATTCATATACCCATATATCGAGGAATTATATGACGTATGCCCATAACATTTCCATAGATCGTTGTACTGCATTATATGAATATTGAAGAGTCCACATCTTTTTAGGATGTTAAAAACCGAAAATTTCAAAAAATATGCAATCAATACTAGTAAGGCGATTATAAAAATGATGGCACCATAAATCGTGTAGTATATTATGGAATATTGTAGACTGGCTAATATATCGGCAATATAGTAACATCCAATGTTTTTCTGCGTAATGTAAAAGAAGAAAAAACATTTTCTATTTACGGCATTATTTTTACCTGTTAGACATATTGCTATTTTGTATAAGTTAACTAAAGTCGGAATCACGTTTCAAAAAAAATTCGCAACTCTGCGACGGGATTCGAAACAGAGACACCTGCTTGCAATGCACGCTTCTTAATCGGTAAACCTCAGACGTTGCAAATTTAGTCTAAGATAATAGAATGTTGACTAAATCGATTATTACCCCGTACAAATGATGCAAATAAAGAAAAAATGAACGTTTAGGAATAGATATTCGTCTTCACTAATACATTTAAATAAGTGGTTAGGTTAATAACAAAAAACTTTCAATATATAAATATGATAATAATGTATAATTTATTATTTCAACAACATTTATTTTTTTGTACATACAAGACGCATGACGGTACATAAACCGCGATTGACTTCTTATTTCCATAAAAACGTTATTTGTGTCTGCTTTTCATAGCACCGACACTCTGCGCTGGAAATATTTTCACTTTCCGTTTGCCTTTTGTCCGCTGCTTCCATTTTTCCCACAGGAGAGATTGTCCTCGGAGCACCGATGCTGAAGGCTGCCGTCCAGTTTGGGGTTTGTCCGAACACGCCGGGATCCTCCTGGATACTTCTTGAGGCGACGAAACCGGGGCTTGTGCAGAGTACGACGTCGACGCGGTCGTTCCTTGTTCCGTTGCATTCTCCGAGCTCGCCGGCAACCGGGATTCCTCCATCGGCGACACGGTAGTCAATAAAGTAGCTGGTGGAGCCATTTTTTTTATTTTCGATGTTGCTTCTGTCACGACTGTGCTCAAACTGATGCAATAAAGAAACTCTGACCTGAAGAAACCCAAAGATGTCTGGGAATGCAGGAGATATTCTGCTAACGGGCGTGATTCATATACCCATATATCGAGGAATTATATGACGTATGCCCATAACATTTCCATAGATCGTTGTACTGCATTATATGAATATTGAAGAGTCCACATCTTTTTAGGATGTTAAAAACCGAAAATTTCAAAAAATATGCAATCAATACTAGTAAGGCGATTATAAAAATGATGGCACCATAAATCGTGTAGTATATTATGGAATATTGTAGACTGGCTAATATATCGGCAATATAGTAACATCCAATGTTTTTCTGCGTAATGTAAAAGAAGAAAAAACATTTTCTATTTACGGCATTATTTTTACCTGTTAGACATATTGCTATTTTGTATAAGTTAACTAAAGTCGGAATCACGTTTCAAAAAAAATTCGCAACTCTGCGACGGGATTCGAAACAGAGACACCTGCTTGCAATGCACGCTTCTTAATCGGTAAACCTCAGACGTTGCAAATTTAGTCTAAGATAATAGAATGTTGACTAAATCGATTATTACCCCGTACAAATGATGCAAATAAAGAAAAAATGAACGTTTAGGAATAGATATTCGTCTTCACTAATACATTTAAATAAGTGGTTAGGTTAATAACAAAAAACTTTCAATATATAAATATGATAATAATGTATAATTTATTATTTAAACAACATTTATTTTTTTGTACATACAAGACGCATGACGGTACATAAACCGCGATTGACTTCTTATTTCCATAAAAACGTTATTTGTGTCTGCTTTTCATAGCACCGACACTCTGCGCTGGAAATATTTTCACTTTCCGTTTGCCTTTTGTCCGCTGCTTCCATTTTTCCCACAGGAGAGATTGTCCTCGGAGCACCGATGCTGAAGGCTGCCGTCCAGTTTGGGGTTTGTCCGAACACGCCGGGATCCTCCTGGATACTTCTTGAGGCGACGAAACCGGGGCTTGTGCAGAGTACGACGTCGACGCGGTCGTTCCTTGTTCCGTTGCATTCTCCGAGCTCGCCGGCAACCGGGATTCCTCCATCGGCGACACGGTAGTCAATAAAGTAGCTGGTGGAGCCATTTTTTTTATTTTCGATGTTGCTTCTGTCACGACTGTGCTCAAACTGATGCAATAAAGAAACTCTGACCTGAAGAAACCCAAAGATGTCTGGGAATGCAGGAGATATTCTGCTAACGGGCGTGATTCATATACCCATATATCGAGGAATTATATGACGTATGCCCATAACATTTCCATAGATCGTTGTACTGCATTATATGAATATTGAAGAGTCCACATCTTTTTAGGATGTTAAAAACCGAAAATTTCAAAAAATATGCAATCAATACTAGTAAGGCGATTATAAAAATGATGGCAGCATAAATCGTGTAGTATATTATGGAATATTGTAGACTGGCTAATATATCGGCACTATAGGAGGCAAATAGTAACATCCAAATTTTTGCCAAATTCGTATTGCAGTTCCCTGACGAAAGGCTGATGCTTCCGGGAATATTTCCATTTTAACACTGCCAGGAAAGAAGGCGGCAGAGGGTAGTTCTAGCATCGTTAGGTTCGTGTAGTTTCTATACATATATTGTAGCAATATCTTGTTCCTTAAATAGGGTGAATATGCCAATGAATGGACGGATAAGCGTTTTTCACACTTTGGTCGATTGTAACTTTTGAATTCTTTTATGAAAGTTTAATTATGATACCACCATTAGAATCGTTAGACTCTGCTCTTTATGACCGTGTAGTTCAACCTTTGATTTTATTTAATTATTAACCATTAACCTGGTCTTCAATATTAATAATAATAATAATGGACGATCAATAGTACTGTAAGTATTGTTTTGAATGTTCAAAGAACATAAAAATATGTATTTTGTTGCATGTTGTGCATCATACATTCATAAGAAATAGAAATATGTAGAAAATCGTCCATTCATTGGTAGTCGTCCATTCATTGGCATATTCACCCTATATTAAAATTGAAAATGAGCATTTTCAAAACTTCTACCCCGACCGTAGATCAGCCGAAGCACTGATAAATGAGCACGTCTTGTTCACACTGATGCTTAAAAAAACGCGGTTCAGTCGAGTTTTTGACAGGTCGGGTTGCAGGAAATAAATTTTTTTATGTGTGGGATACTTTGGTTTCCGTTTTTTACGGCATTATCGTTGATTTTACGAAGAAATGAAAACAACCTTTTTTGTAGAGTATTAGATTTTCTATATTTTTTGTTTGAAACATTTTTTTGTACGATTTGTATTTTTTGTTAAAAAATGGAATAAACGTGTTTTTTGAGCGCTTTTTTGTTAAACCCCCCATAATCTAGTATGCATTGTCCAAAAAACTAATCAGATCTAAGTTTGGCCAAGAGAAACCCAAATCCGTTTGTACTTTATAAATTCCTCCTGCCAGTCGCGAGATATCGCCTATACAAAATGTTGCCCTGGGACGGACGTACAACCTAACGGACACCAATTTTGTTATTGTTGCTTTGGGTTCCTTAGGGCCTGATACGTCGACATTTGATGAAAAACTATAGGGTAATTTTTTGGCGGGAACTGACCAAAGTCAATACTTCGCCAGACCTATGGTCTGGGTCGAAGTAATATCGATTTTTTTTATGGTACATATTTCGAAAGCATCATCTTGACACTCTTATGCAAGTCAACGTAAGATATATTTCCTGAGATACGGGCTATAAAAAAAACTTGCCAATACTATCGTATATCCTATCGCTGTACAATTGCACACTATCGATAGGTACTTTCCTGAATTGCCACTTGCTTTCATTTGAAAGCATTTAAAGTATTATATATCTTTGAAAGTTTACTTTTGCCTAGGAGAGTTTACTACCTGATTCCAGCACTTTAATGTTCTTTGCTTCGTGTTCGGATATTTTTTGTATTGCTTTGCTGTTTTCTTTTTCTTTCACCCTGGATGGACCATGAGTTTAATGAAGATTCTGATCCCCTTATATACCACTACTGGTATAGATTCTTCCCAGGTTGTTTCCACTTCTACTAGCTGTAGCTGTACTTCAATAAGTAGATTCGATTTCCCTAGATAACCCATTGTTTCCACTATAGTTTGGTTTGGTTTCTTCTGCTTTGTACATTTTTTATTTCTGTTTTCAAGCTCGTTGCTCTTGCTCTTCTAGTACTTTTTGCTTTAAGATGACTTCCGCCTATTTCCTATTTACGTTTCAAACATTCGACTTTTTTAACAATTTATTTTTATTTTGTACTTTTTATCAAATTTATCCTTCGTCGTATCCGTATTTGGTTTGTTTTGATTTTAAAATGTAGTATTAAGAATAATTTCATTAAAAGCGGCCCTACAGTAACAATTATAAGCTAATCGATTTTGGAAATAGTCATCTGGCATATTGGATTCGACATTTTGCATTCAACAACGTGGTATTTGAATGCAGTACTCCTGGTCGGTATGGAAGCGTACGGTGGTCTACATTTACTTTTATGTGGGTTCTAAAATGCTCCGCCGATAAAACAGGAGCTTATACTAAAGACAATAAATTAAAAAATAATAAATAGAACTTTCAAAAAACGGCTTCCAAGAAAGTGATTCTAATTCTTGCATAAATCGCTTAAAAAATATCAAAGAGGTTAGTTGACAATTGACCAAGTATTTTCGGAAATAAGGAAAAATAATCTATTTCCTAAAATACACAGTTAATGTTCAACTAATCTCTGTGCTATTTTTATCGCGATATTATGTAATAATTAGAATCACTTTTTTGGAAGCCGATTTAAAAAAAAACGCTTCAATCTATTTTAATTAACAGTTTTCTAGTTATGAGGTTGGTTTAGCAACTGATTATTTTAGTAGCCCCTTAAGTCACGATTTAATCAGATTCAAATGTCACTCATCCCCTTCGTTAGCATGAACTCGTTTATGCTAAAAAATTTTCCGTGTCCTGAGTGGAATAGACGCGTTTACGCGTCAACCATTTATTTTATATTTAACTTGCTTCAAATTGAAATGTAAGTCGTGAAGGGGGGGGGGGCGTACACGCTTGGGGATATGACTTTATACCATAGACGCTCGATATAAATGTGACTTCGAACGTACTATTTTAGGCACCAATATAACGCGTTTGTGGCAGGGAGCGCAACAGCAGCGCCAAGCGCCGGCCTGACAGGCAAATTCGTGCGGGAGTTGTCAGAAAATTTTCTCCGTGTACTGTCAGACTCGACTCGGTCATGTTTTCGTCTTTCCGTGTAGCCATCTTGTGGTTGTTGAAGGAACCCGAGAAATTATGCAACACTTCCCAAATCAGCGGAAGGAATTTCAGTCAGGAAAAGATAAATAATGGCTTCGTTACATAGTCGTGACGATTCAATGCCTTGAAAAATTGGTTCATTTATTTTCCTTTCTATCAAATAAAAATAAAACATTTTTTCATATGACTGAAAAATTAATTGTTATTATTTATTCATTTGTATAGTTTATACGTGCTAACAGTTGATTTTTTTAGGTAATCTTTCTGTTTATTTAGTTTTTAAGCAATAGAATGCGGTGCATTTACGGCAAACATAATATTAGACTATCAAAAACCTTTTCAATTATTATTCAACGAGATATTATAATGGTAATTCTTAAATGCGATACATCACAACAACAATAGCAATAACAATTTATACGTCAACAACAATGTCTTTCGTAGTTCTACGTGTAAGCCGATAGTTTATTATTCCTAAGTTGATGTTTTAACATGTCTCAATGCTCAGAAATTGTAATGTCATTTAATATTTTTATTTTCAAGTTTTGTGTTAGTGTAAACTATTTGTTTAAAATTAGACGCCCTGTTTAAAAAGAAGCTCTGAAAAAAATAATTTTAGAATATTCGTACAAACTGTTACCAGGTACAAATACTTCTGGTTGTTTCTCCCGTTTCAATTCCGAATGGTGTTTTGTTCAAATGCTACGTTTGTAAACATGACGGTAGCAAGCAGAAATGTTACATGGAAAAATCATTAGCTAGAAACCAGAACTATACCTGTAAGTATGTGGAGTTAAATATACTTTCGAAAGTATAATATTTATAAAATATTATTCATTCAATTAATAAGGCGCATTATCTCAATTAAATCATTGTAATTAACAGTTAAATTCGATTCAAGTTTAAAATTACCGCTAAAATTTGCGCTCAATTTTGCATTTTTTTCGTTTCCAAATTCTTAAATATATATAAAATGACGACCTCAAGAATATATAAATGAGTTTTTGTATTTAAAAATATACACCGTGTAACTCGTAATAGTGAGTGATTGAAGTTCCATGTCTAGCATTTCCGATCACTCGATCCACTGTGCGGCGCGGCGCAGCGCTCCCTCGGGAGACGCGCTCGCCCGATGACTAGTCCCCGTTACAACGATACTGCATTACCCATACCCGGATGTTGAGCCGAAACTGCATAAAATGATACAAACCAAAATATACGTCAACATTACGGAAACCGATTGAATCGAACTATTCGAATCATTACCGAAATTAAGTCGTCCGACACAAACTGATTATATCAATTCAAACTTAATCAAATATCCCAGACAGCCAGATCTGCTGCATATTGCCGCATATAAGGCAACCCGTCGCAGACTAGTCGGCAGGTGAGAATTTGCAGCAAATTTGCTGTCTGTGTATGCATATTCCGTATTTCTGCCGACATATCCGCCGCCTGACTTTTCCCTTATATGCGGCAATATGCAGCTAGCTGGTTGTCGGGATGGAATCCCTAACTTGAATCTATAATACGCACTCTCGCTAATGATGCTTTTCGATTATAGTTTATCGCAAATACTGCTTTATCTTACCACACTCACAGTGAGTTAACACATTTAAAACAATGACGCAACAATTTTAATGTCTCCGTAGAGCCTCACTTACAAAAATATAACAACAACACGGCACTACTTTCCAGCAGTGCGAGATAAATTATCATGCCAGAAATTCATCATTTTGCCTGGTTCAAATACCCGAAAACGACGTCGATTGGCACTTTTACACTTGCACTTTCACTCGCGAAAACGGTGAGTGACAATCGGAAATGCGCATAATAAGTGAACACACTCTGAGCCGCAAATATATTGGCATACAGAATAACTTCGTAACCTGAAAAGTTCTCGTACTCAAGGCTGTTGGTATATTTGTCGATGATCAGACATACCTCCTGGCCAGCGCTACTGCCAACGGACTGACGATATGGGCCATATCATATGGCGCGCCACTCGCAATTTCACCACTTGCGCCGCACTTGCCCCTTCGACATAGCGATCCCACATCCCACCAGTCGGACTGGGAGACCCCGCGGCGCTTAGCGCACTATGCGACTACTTTCCCCTCCGGTCTCTCTTCGCCGATCCTTCTAAAACGTTTTCCGAGATTTGCCGCGTGCTCTCGCGTTTTCTTCGATTCTTTTCGAATGTTCCAGAATCCGTACGGATCGTTCCCCCCTATACATCTGTAATAAACAGCGTGCTTGACGGTAAACAGTGGATGTTGACGTTTTGTGACGTAACATTATTTCTCGCATGTAAAATATTATTGGCTGACTCTGGATGGGTGTTGTGTGTGTGCCTGCCTAGTTCTGTCTTATACCATCCTGCCTCTATCCTGTACCTCTCCACCCGAGAGCCGACCCGCAAATAAACAAAATCGTTATTAAAGCGGGCGGAAATCCTATGTCCTTTGTTCCTTTGTCCTTGTCCATTTCACTATTTAAACATTTTCTTCGCAAGCAGCATACGAACACCGATCTCTTTCACTCTTTCCAACTCGCCATTATGGAGGTCTACATCGCGAATTTTCCGGATCTTGCCCGCGATCACTTATGCAGATAATTCGAATTTCGCCGTCAAATATTCGTTTCGAAGCGAAGGATGTTTCTGCAAAATCCTTACCTTTCTGTTCCGGTATCTCTCTTTCTCTGATGACGCGAAATAAAATCCAGATTTCTTGAATAAATGTTCAGTCTTTATTGTTTACTGGCGACGATAAAAATGATGCGGACCGGCAACGATTCCGCCAGACAATCGAAAACCGAATGAATCCCGGCAGCATGGAGACCAAATTTATTTCATTATGAATCTGGCCAACAAGATTAGATGAATTTAAACGTATAAATATGATTTGATAAATCAGTTTCATAAATTAGGACATGCATCCGTTCAAATCATAATTCCACCAATCAGAGCATAAGCTTCCGTCGAGGGAACATTTTCTTCCAATTAGAGCGCAAGCATCAAATGGATTCGCGGTTACCAATAAACTGGAGCACTGGCATCCGACGAAATCGTTTTTCCCTGAATCGAAGAACTACCATCCCATTCTCAATACGTATCGGTTTCGTCCAGTTAGAGCACAAGCATCTATTCAGTTCGTGGTTGCCACTAGGTCGGAGTGACGTGAGCACTTGAATCGAAGCCTTATCATCCGATTCTCGATACGTATACCGATAATGCAGTTTTCTCTATTCGAAGCACTAACATTCGATTAAATATGCAACAACCAATATTAATTGTTCACGTTAATATAGTCGACAATTTATATGAAATTGGAGCACAAGAATCCAAAATTCTCGTACATACCAGAAATGCATTTCATTGTAAAGAAGGACTAGCGTTCAGTTCTCTATACAATCAGGTGAAATATTAATTTGACACGTTCGATATCCAATACCAACAATCAAAGATTGTATCATGAATAATTAAACTAAAGCATTAGACTGAAGTACTGCATGTGCATCCATACTGCCGTGACATATTCTTTAGTTCGCGATATTGTCGCTATTTTAGAAGGGCCCGTACATTAATAACCTATATCACCTAAAAAAGGTAAAAGTGTAGAAGAACTGCCTCACCCCAAAAATGAAATGTCCCAGATGTTTTCGATGTATTTTAGGCTGCTGATAACGAATATCGCAATAAAATTTGGCGCTCGGCCATATCTTGGCCGCTATTTCGAAAAAACAACCAAAAAACCCGTTTTTTTTCAGTTTCTTGCATTTATCTCGAGATATACATATCTGACGGAAAAATATTCCAAACAAAAAATGTAGGGCTTGAAATTCTCTATAAAAAAGGTTTTATACAATTTTGTCCTAATCGCAAAAGAAACCCCCGTAATTAATGCCGAAATCGACTTGTTATTCGACCGAGCAACCTCCCCGCGGTGCACATCGGGTAACGCTAATGCCGGCGGTCAGGTTAGGTTGGACATGGGTTAGGTTTTTTTTTTAGCGGGGGGTCTGGGGGGCCCCAGGCCCCCAGGCACACATTGCGGTACAGGCAGTAGTATGATAAAATTGTCTCATCCTCACCCGGTGTGGTACAGGCAGTAGTAATGGTAAGGGAGAGACAATTACCATATCGTACCGCAATGTGTGCCTGGACCCCCCCCCCCCCCTAAAAAAAAACCTAACCCTTGTCTAACCTAACCTGCTTTAACCTACTCAATCCTTAATAAACAGGTATTAGTGATAATTAAACGGGCATGAAATGCGTCTTCTGTAATTACCAAGGCGGATGTAAGAAGCGCAAGACCGTTATTCTAAGCATTATCTCTTTTTATCGCTATTTTACGAGCTTCCCATTGCCGTTAGGAAAAAAATGTATACAACCTTTTTTGTAGGAAATTCAATTCTCTACCTTTTTTGTTTGGAACATTTTTTCGTCAGATATGTTTATCTCGAGATAAATGCAAAAAACTGAAAAAAAACGGGTTTGTTGGCTGTTTTTTTGAAATAACGGCCAAGATATGGCCGAGCGCCAAATTTTATTGCGATATTCGTTATCAGCAGCCCAAAATACATCGAAAACATCTGGCATATTTCATTTTTGGGGTGAGGCAGTTTTTCTACATATTTACCCTAAACAAATTTAAGGCTGTACGGTACATCACTTTAATATACGGTTACTGTTTCGTTCTGACACCAGCACGTTCATATAAAATTATTCTGCGGAAGTATGGCCGTTAACAATAATATTACATCGAGATATATATACCGCGATAGTATAAACAATATGAAGCAATCTGCATCTACGCAAATGTGTTGCGCCTCATTCAACTGTTTCATCGCGACATAACATGGCGGGATGCCATACCGTATGAGCAACGGCAGTATATCCCATATACGTATGTATACTCCTATATGGAGTACGGACGTAAACATACATATAGGGTGGACGTCGGCCAGTGGGTCATAGGCATCCCATGTTAAAGAAGTAACTAGATCAGTCGACTAATCATGCGGTATTTAGGCCTTGTTCGCTTTTCTACAATTCTTAATTCTGTTTATTTATGCATTGCGAGGAATGTAAAGACTGGAGCTAAACCTAATTACCACGGGATTAATGGACTGATGATCTAGTTACTTCTTTAGCATAACGAAGCCCACTACAATGTACTGAAGCGTTGCATCAACTTTCAAATCAAAACCAGAATTTTTTTTCGAAATTTTTCTAGGCAATGCACTTGTGTGACTAGTATCCTGTTCACTCGTTTGCTCCTTTCCTGAAAACCTTCTTTTTTTTAACGATCTGGTCTTGATTTGCTACCTTTACAACTGTTTTTATCCATCGTTATACGGTTATATTAGCACTGTGCATACTTTTATACGTAAAGTAATGTTCAACGATTCCAACTGAATACCGAAAACATGTGAGAATCAAGCCTCACCTGTAAAACAATCGAAGCGAGCCAATGCGGTGCAGATTTAGCCAAAACGCCTTTTGTGCGCATTCAGAGCCACTACCTGAGAATCGACTTTTCGACATATTCTCGGTCGATGATCGTT
This sequence comes from Trichopria drosophilae, assembly GCA_030407085.1. Lineage (NCBI taxonomy): Eukaryota > Metazoa > Arthropoda > Insecta > Hymenoptera > Diapriidae > Trichopria > Trichopria drosophilae. The sequence continues at coordinate 185,724,269 of CM059583.1, read as the reverse complement.
GGCACAATTAACGGGATTCTGACCTAACCATTAAATCGCTCACACAACAAGCTACTTTCACCTATTCCGGGGATTGTTCCCGGGTTTCGGCACCAATTTTTTAAACGACTGGTGGAAGGGCTTTAATATAGGTCGCACAATTTAATCGGCCCTATAAAAATATATAAATTTATGACGAACAACCTGTGACGATCCGATCGCGATGTGGACTTCCCAAGCCGACGATGTCCCGAAACGTACTAAAATACCAGATCGTCACTTTTTCGACTAAATCATTATATCTTATATCGATATTATAATAATCCAGTTACAAATAATTTGATCGAAATCGTCGCCATTTTGAAGGGCCTTTATATAATTTACATTACAGTGCATCGGACGATCAGATCGCGATGCGGACTTCCGCAAGTCGTCGACGTCCCGAAACGTACTTAAAAACCCGATATTTACTTTTTCACATGTTCGTTCAACTTTTCAATTTCTCGAGCATTTCAATCGACTAAACCATCATATTATATATCGATATTATAAAAATCGAATTACACCATTTCGAAGGGTCTTTATATAATTTACCTCACAGGGCACCTTCGATCGGAGAGGTACCCCCATTCGGGTGTGCAATGGGTTACGCCTTATACCGCAGTCGGTGAAACATCGATTCCGTCCGTAATACTTGTGATGGTGCCATTTTTAAAATTAGCGCTTCATCAGAACAGTACTCCTGTATAATGACAACCTCTCCCTGGGATTAGATGGCGAGATGGTCGTGCGTGATAAGGCGTCAGTCTTAGTCCGCCCGAACTGAACGTCGCGAAGGTCCCGAGTTCGAATCCCCGTCCGTGCAATTTTCTCTGCTTACGTCCAGTGTTGGAATAACCAGGGAACTTATCTCGGATTAAGATGGGATAATCCTCGCGACGTGCTCGCTACGGCGCATGCCGTCGAATCTGCTGATAGTACCGAGATTGGGGTAGAGGGGACTGGCACTGGGTGGGAGTTGTTGTATGACTGCCTAATTCTGTCTTGTGCGTTCCTGTCTATGTCCTATACCTCTCTACCTGAGAGCCGACCCGCAAATAGACACATTGTTATTAACGCGGGGGAAAATTACGTGTTCTTGTCCTTTTTCCTTCGTTCTTTGGATAAAAGCCTCGCGGCGATTCACAACTTATTCTCTATATCAACCAATACCGAGTGACGTCACCGACAACAAAGACATCATCTCAGAAAATATAACTGTTTACACCGTAACACCAGTTCCCCGTTTAGTTATCCCCGTTTCTGGGTATCGTGATAGATGGCGCTGTGACGTTGTTTGCTACACCAACATATTTTGGTTTAAAATCAGTGTATGTAAGATTCCGTAAACGTTCATTCTCCCATGTTATTTTTTTGTACACAAAGAGGACATGTGTTATCCTCGTGTCTTCATGGCGAGCCTTGGTTTATAAATGTAAAAATGTCGAAAATGGATTGAAGCTGGTATGATATTAACTCGTAAACTCAAGAAATTTCTTGAATCTGCTGTCAACAGCATATGTCGACATGGTTAGTGCGAGTACAAAATTGGTTTTTAGCATTTCTTATATTCAGTGTTTTTTAAGCTTAGCAGCTAATAATAAAGATCGCAAAATATATATCGTAAATATACCCCATAATAAAATATAAAGTTCAGTCAGAATTGTTAAGTAGGAAACCGTGGCAACATTTAATAATGTTTTTGTTTTATTTTCAGACGCAAGGCCAGTACGAAAAGGTCCATCAAGCCTACGACACTGCGGTCTATGGGCAAAGATACCCAATCACCGGCATGGGTCCGATGGCTTTCGATTCCCATGGAAAGGTCTTCAACGACCTCAAAACATCGATACAGATTCAAAGTAAGTTTCTCTTTCGCTTGTGTCATTTGCTACATCAAAGGGGCGGCCGCTACCTGAGTCAGTAAACTCTGGGAGGATGGAGTTTTATCATTTACATGACGAATTGTGTATTTCCTGAAAGCAATAATGCAATATAATATGGATGCAGCCATCGACTGTTTTTAATTTATTTTAATCTTGAATTATATATTTAACATTTCTTTCTTATTTTTAGAAAATTACGAGTTGTGTTTCACATTCCCTGTACGAGACGGCCAGAGGCCAAGACTACGCAAGTACAATGCTTCCATCTGCAATCGTATTTGGATGTAAACTGCGAGGGAGGATCGTGGAGATGTCCGGTTTGCACCGTAAGTCTCAATGGTATCATTTAGCGGTATTTTTGACATTGTCTTAACAATATTAACGTTATTTTGAAATTACAGAAAACCGGCGCAAGCGGAACGTCTCAAAGTCGATCAGTACATGTTGCGCATTCTGGACACAACGTTGACAAGGCCAGACTCGGAGGAAGTGATGATGGACTCGTCGGCAAACTGGAAGGCGGAGAAGTTCAATGAACACCGATTTTGACGGCTTTACGAGAGCAATGTCACCAGGTAGCATGTATCATCTAACGATGAACGATTTGGACACTACTCAAGCTCTGAGTCCGTATATGCCTCCAGTTTTGCATAGCACAGCACTCCTCATATGCCGGGATGTGGTAATAGCGGGCCACCAAGCATCGCCCCATCCTTAATGCAAGATTCTGCAGGACAGGAACCGCTGAATGTAAGCGACCTTAACAACCTGTGTGCAACATTGCACTTTTCCACGCCTCTATAGATCGGTCCATAATAGTACTTTTCGATACAAGAAATGAATGCATAGAGAATTTTACACATACACACGTCTGGCGAAATATTGTTATCGTTACAGTGTGCGTAAAGTAGTCGGTAAAGTGATTTTTCAATTTTTAGGGACACTTTACTCACCCTTGCAACAAAAATCTATTTCGGCTCGCTTCCGCTCGGGCCGCAACCTCTCCCATGTATCGAAAACTACTATTACGTACGGCTTTTCCTTGCCTAAAGTATAATCGAGTGCGTAATGTTTACTTTATGTACATAAAGTTCGTAATATTACAGCTTCTCTCAAACGCAGTGATCGACCCGATGGAGCTGCTTTCGCATCTGGACCCGTCGGATTTGAGCATTCCTCCGAACAGATTATATTATAGATATTATTATATTATATTATATTACTTTATTAAATTATTTTGTATATATATATTCACCTAGAGAGGTAAATGAAACACTTTTGAACTTTTTACTTTTTTAAATTTATGAATTTTTTTTCAACTCCTCCCCTGCTCCCGAAAGATCACCTCCTAAGCTGCAAAATTTCCAGAAAACATTGTTTAATATAGGTTACGTTCGACAGACTCACTTCAAGTTAGTTTTTGCGCCCAAGGTAGGGTAAAAATCCACTTTGCAATTTATGTAGGAGTTAGTAATTCATATTTTTTGAGGTTTTTCTGCATTTCTATAAAAATTGATATTCGAAAATTATATTGCTACGACGTATATGTCGTCCAATGGAGGGCCATAACTTCCGGTGTTGAAAGGGCTAAATCGACCATCTGGGTGAATTTGTGAGTTGTTTGAGGAGGACGGAGCTGCGGAATTCATCCAACAAAAGAAAGTATTTTTATTGTTTTATCTTTTATTTCGTTTTTGTTCACTGAGGTTTGAATTTTGCGCCACTGGGCGTCTATATTCTTCTTTGGAAATTTTTGTTTTGGGAGGTGGAGAAGGCTGGTTGAACAGAATTGGGTTAACCGTTCACCCTTCTCATTGGAGACGCTGCTGCAATAAAAATTTCTACAGCTTCTGCGCTCGCTCTCTTTTGCGGCGCTGGACCCCCTTATTGTTGCGTGCTACTAAAACCACTATCAGTTGATTGAAATCTTTCGTTTGTCCTACATTTGTAAATTTGTTAGACAATTGGACCCAATTAAAACCAAAAACACAAACGAAGATGTCAGATTTTCTCCATATCTTTTGTGTTTTTATGATTGTTATTAATGTTAAAATATTCTTATTTGTAGTTGTAAAATAAAAAATTTTTCAAATTGTGTAAAGTAGATTACGTTCAAGTTGATGGCAATAAGTTTTCTGAAAGTGGCTAGACAAAAATTGAAAAATGAATAATTACTATACTCACAAAATAGTATATTAGCTAACAAGGGTGTAAAGTGTACTTTTACGCACCGGGCGGGAACTATACATACGAGGCGCCGAGTGATGTGTAAAATTCCCGACCTATGCGTAACAGTTATACTTTACACCCATGTTAGGTATCCTAGTTTTTGCAATTGGGTGCGTAAAGAGAGTGCGTAAAGTTTTGATGCCTGGTTGAGTGCGTAAAATACCACTTCACGCACGACCGTTCACTTTACGAATTTTGTCGTCGGGAGAGCGTAAAAGTGAACTTTACGCACGAAAAACAAGCATCAAAAGTACTTTTCTAAAAATACTATTACGCACTAACATTACGCACACAATTACAAAAAGAAAATTATCAATAACACGACGAATGGATATCTAATAAATTTGTCACCCAGTGACATTACGATTGCGATGTTAGTTTTTCAAAATTCAGTACCGCAGACATATTCATCGGACATTATGATGGACTTCTTGGTTGGGATTTTTTTTTTGGTTCAATGATTGCAAATCAGACATTAGTTTCACAAAATTCAAAATGACGGATTCGATATGACGGCAGAATGTTTAAATATCGTTTGAGATTCACAGGTAAGGGGCCTTCCATAAACCATGTAGTGCTGGCAAGGGGGGGGGGGGCAGGTAATAAAATTTTGTTTAGTACTTGAAAAGAATACCGCAAATAAAACGGATCACATTCTAAAAGATTGATATATCTCTCTCATAAAAGACTGGAATAGTCAATATTAACTCTTAAAGCCCATATATATTTTAAACGTATTAAATACACTATCTCAGACATTTGTATTCAGAAAATTTTGTAAAATTTCCGCCACATTTGGTCTGCTATTTTAAATGTTTAATAACTGCCATCGAATTTGTAATCAGCGTCTGTAAAAACCACACAGTAAATAGAGGGACAATATTTGAGAGGATATTTTAAAAATAAAATGTAAAACAGTGTCGCATTTACTTAAACAGTAGTAAAGTATAACTATTGGAAATTACTTTCCACAAGTTTCATTAACAATAAAATTATGTTAAAATCAATATTAAAAAAAACTGCACCGTACCAAATTCCATCATTTTTAGAACTACCTATATAACAAATTTAAGCCGCCATTTTGGATTGGTCAAGTGGATTTTTTATGTTCTTAGGAATGTTACATTCAAGAAAAAATAGTTTGTGCACAATTTCTGGAGGTTTTAGCCCTAGAGCTCAACGTATTCTGTCAAAATTTTTGTTTCAAACAAAAATCTGCAAAATTTCACGTTTTTTTCCTAAAATAAAATTGAAGTTCAAAAAATCCTTTTTTTGAAATTTTTATTCCACGAAAGTTTATAAAACAATCTATCAGAAAACTTAGTTTGCATTGTCATTTCTGAGTGATTTAATTCTTCTATACAGCGTTGAAAGTGGGCATGAGCAAATGTGCCCGTTTGACGTTAATGGGTTATAACTATATTATTTTTTCAAAACTATTGGTTTCTCAATATACCTCTTGTATTGTTATTATATTAAAGCGGTCACCCACACATTAAGTATGCTGTATATTTGTAAAAAATCAGTTGCTTTATTGCAGAATCTCAATAAAATATTAGCTAATGAATGCAAAGTGTGAATACGCACATTGAAAGTTCACTGTCATTCTGCACATAATAGGATATTTAGTATTCGATCGTACTTTTTTAAGCTTTACGAACTTTCAAGGTGTCTTGGGATGAAAACCGGTACTATAACGAAATACACAAGCCATAATATACAGGGTGGCCGATTTATCTAAAGACATCGAAATATCTCGAGAACTATGCACAGAATCAAAAAAGTTGTCGGATGAAAGTTGTTCGACACGAAGGGGGGCATCCAGTGATAATTAAATTTACCCCCTCCCTTTGTGAATGGGCATTTCAAAAAATGCAAACGAACCACAATTTCTTTGCTAATGTATTATTTTCAGATGAATCTACATTCACGAACCATGGTGGCGTCAATAGGCATAATATGCATTATTGGAGCGTAGAAAATCCCCATTGGTTACGACAAGTTAATCATCAACGTCCTTGGTCGGTGAACGTTTGGTGTGGAATCATAGGAAATAAATTCATTGGTCCTTATTTCATTGAAGATAATTTGAATGGAACAAAATATCGAGATTTCCTAGAACAAGAAGTACCATTACTACTTGAGGATGTTGCTATGGACGTCCGACGGACAATGTGGTTTCGGAATGATGGTTGCCCAGCACATTTTTCAAGAGTAGCAAGGGAAATACTAGACCGTGATTACAATGGTAGGTGGATTGGTAGAGGTGGCCCCATTAATTGGCCTGCGAGGTCACCTGATCTAACATCTCTGGATTTCTTCCTATGGGGTTACCTAAAAGGTAAGGTTTATGAACAAGTACCAACGACTCGTGAAAACATGGTGGAACGCATAAGAACTGTTTGCGCAGAAATTTCTGCAGATATGATTCTATCATGTATAAAGTCATTTGAAGAAAGAATAAATAAATGCATTGAAGTGGAAGGTCAACATTTCGAACACTTACTCAAGTAAGTGAACAGTGAGACAGTGAGAGGCAAGGGGACTCACGTAAAACAAGCACCCCAAAGGGAACAGAAAAATACTACGTCCACGTCGTTGTTCCTGGGTAACGCTAAATGTATTTTTTCCCGGCTTTGTTAGAATGACCGTATTCCATATCCGCTACGCGGGCGAAAATTGTCAATATTGGAGAATCCAAATCTGCAATAAAAACTGGGGGTTCCTATTTAAGTTTTATTGTTTTTGCCCCCACTCCACCCCCAGGGGACGGGGAGGGGTAAATTTCATTATTACTGGATGCCCCCCTTCGTGTCGAACAACTTTCATCCGACAACTTTTTTGATTCTGTGCATAGTTCTCGAGGTATTTCAATGTCTTCGGATAAATTTGGATTTTTATCGATTACAGCGCCACCTGTGAACCAAAATGCAATAGCTCCTAGGTCAAATTCGTGTACTTTTTTCCGGAGAATCCAAATCTGCAATAAAAAATGGGGGTTCCTATTTAAGTTTTATTGTTTTTTCCCCCACTCCACCTCCAGGGGATGGGGGAGGGGGTAAATTTAATTATCACTGAATGCCCCCTTCGTGTCGAACAACTTTCATCCGACAACTTTTTTGATTCTGTGCATATAGTTCTCGAGATATTTCGATGTCTTCAGATAAATCGGCCACCCTGTATAAACAAAAATTACAAATGGCTATATACCTAAAACACAAATAACTAGGAATAAAATATTTGAAATAAATATACCAAACGACAAAATATCTAACAAAAAATTACCTAAAACCAAAAAATTCATAAAAAAATTGATTAATATTTCAATATAATGATTTCAATTACATAGTCGACATATATCATTATAGTGTCCACAGTAAGTTGATGCAGTCCCGCTAAAAAAACTAACCCACGTAGACCACATGTGCTCGGTTCTCATTTTGCCTTTAAAAAAAATTGTGCGCCCACAAGTACCAATCTATAAATATCAATATTAAATTAAATACATGAAAAAATTGATTTATTTCGTCAATATACAAACGAACAAACAAATATTAATTTTATAAACGATTCGACTTCGTCGACTATAAGATATACGCATGATAATAAACACAGAAATAACTACATACTACATACAGACATGTATAGACAAATATAAATATATATTAAATACATGCAATAAATACATATTACTGTCGAACGGATAATTTATATATTTTGGTTTTATATGAATTTCTATCATATATTTTTGTATTATATAATTATGAGTTAAACATTGTGGCACTATTTTTTTGTCGTATATATTTTGTCGTGACACCTAATAACCGATTAAGGTCACGCAAGATTTAAACTACAATGATGAAAGTGCAAGTGAGCCGTAATTCTGGCTAGAGAATTGCAAGCTTTTACTCGAACGTTAAAAGAAAGCATTAACTTTTTGTTCATATCGATCGATGGCATCTCATACAAGAAAATTCAATGTCAATCGTTTAACTATCGTGTTTTTTCCGAAGGTCACAATCGATTCTTTTTAATAGATTATGCATTTTTCATCTTTCGTATTGCGAAAACTAGAAACTAAGCCTCCAAAATTGTTTAAATTACGGGTCAGTCTGCAAAATAGCATAAGCTGTGACTCGCCCTTGGCTTGGATGAATGTGTACTAAGCTAATCAAAACGATATTATTATTATTATTATTAATTTTAAGGTCAAAAGAAAGTACATTTTTGTTAGAGTATTAAAAACCAGCTGATTTTATGATTTATACATATGTGGAAGGAAATTATTTGCAACAAATGATTTCTGATTTAAATAAAATTAATTCATAAAGTCGATGACTTTGGGATTAACTAGATAAATTAATTTTGCTGGATGAAACATCTTGAAATGTAGATAATTGCAAATTCTTAAATTCTTAAAACCTTAAAAAATAACCCACGTTTTCTTTAAAGGCTCAATAATTCCTGATAATAGATTTAGGATAATATTTTAATCTGGTACATTTTAATCAATTTTTAAATAAAAAACATAAAATTTGAAAATAATTCAAGTTTTTAGAGTAACAGCATTTCATTCTTATTAAATTTAATACAGAAAAAAAATTCTCCATATATGGAAAGTGACTTTATTAACTTCACTCAAAATGACTCAAACTAGGGCGAGTTGAAGTAGAAGTGAGCGCTTAATGTAGTGCATTTTAACAAATTAAGGGAAATAAAAGTAAATTATATAGGGTGTAAATGTATCTGTTTAGTTTAATTTTCTTGAAAAGACACAAAGATAAAAGGTATTTTAAACAATTCGTGAAAAATTGAGCGCTTTTACTTAACTGTGCTTAGCCGAATGATACGTCAGTATGCATCAAGAGACACATTCGTCAAAGTTGAAAATATGTTCTGTTTACTATATTGTATAGGATTTGGTTTATTTTGTTTTATTTCTAATTGTACTTGTAATTTGACCATTTTAGAAAGTTATACGCCCATAATAAAAAATATAACGCGCTCGTTGTCTATTCGACGATTATTCTTTATATACAACCGGGACATGGATGGTAAATAAAATTCCTGAGTTTGTGAAGAAATATATAAATTTTATACAGAAGAAGTCATTAAATATGTAATATAAATTTTTTATTTCAGATTTTGAATTAAGTACATTTTCTTGGGAATTGACGACTGAATTTTCACGATACGCTATACCTCTGGGCATTTCGAAACTTGAGAATTTTGAAGACCTTCTTGCATATTATTCTAAGTTTTCGTTCAAGATGCTTATCGTAGTATTGATTAACTCGTTCGAAACTTTAAACAAGTTTGCTCAAATAATGCAGCCTTATAAGAAACAGAAAACTGTATCTTTTTTAATAATTGAGGATAATGCCAGCATTGAGTTAAATAACTACTGCTTAGCACCGAAGGGCAGTGTATTCAATCTAACGATCTCCAATATTATTGTCAAGTGCCCAGAATCACCGAATCTTATGGAATGGTATTCTAGCAATCCATCAGGTTACCAAGTGAAAACTCGACTATGGGATCCCGATAAAGAAATTGAAGTTTCACGTAGTTCTGAAATTAGGAAATCGACAATTCTAAATGGCGTTCGATTGAAATTGGCAATAAAATCAGTGAGCTATATACTATCTTTATTTAATGTCAATTAAGAAACTAACAATTAGAATTTTTCATAAGAATTGTAGTTATCTTTTGTCATGTGTTTGTACGAATCTAGAGTACAGTTAATACTTGGAAAAACGACAATTTAATCGCAGCAGTTTTAAAGATCTTAAGTGAAGACTTAAACTTTACTACCTATGTCGTTCGAGAGGAAGACGAGATGGGTACGTTCAATCCAAAGACCAAAAAATGGTCAGGATTAATTGGATTTATGCAAGCCGGGTTAGCTGACATAGCAATGGGCAATTTCGCAATAACGGAAAATAAATTAGACGCAATTGATATCACAGAACCGATTATATTGATAAAATATCGTATTTTAATGAAAAAACCATTTAAGTCTTCGAGTTTTGTAACCGCATTAAAACAGGTAAATATGTTCACTATTTATAAAGATTATACCCTACAGTATAATTTTCAATAATCTGCAAATATTATTTATTACAGCGAATAGTTATTATACCTCTGGCATTCTATATACTTTGCGGAACTATAATGCCTTATCTCATGAAAACTCTAATTTTAAGAAGCAAACGATATTCCGTGCGACACTTTCGAAATTATTACTGGGATATTTGGTCTTTATTGTGCCGTCAATCTGTAACCGGTATCGTTATTCATCTATTTTCATCTAAGATGTATAATATATTGTGAACTTAGAAGCATCTTCTGTTGTAGATTTTCCTTTCGCAATGCCCTTGAAAGTAATTTATGCTGTATTGTTCACTACAAGCATGACAATGTATACCTTACTTATGGTGTATAAAACGAGTATTTTAACTTCAACAACAGTAACGCCACCGTTCGAATTTGCAGAAAAAATTATAGAAGACAAGTCCTACAAATTGATAGTGCTCCGAGAAAGCTACACGTACGAATGCTTAATGGTAATTTTTATCTGTCTATGCAATTTAAATTGCAGTGATTTTATTCAATTTCGTATTTTAATTACATACTTGAAAAAGCTTTTAAATATTTAAAAAACTAAATGAATAAATATAGTCGGCTACCAATCCGAACTTGAAGAAGATGGCATCATTGATAAGACCCGCACACAGTTTACCGGCAGATTACGATGATGCTCTTAAAGAGGTAAGGGTTTTTTCATTTCAATGCTAAAGGTAAATATTTTTAATAATATTATATTAAGATTTCTTAACTCCTGAAATATAACCTTTTATATTTATAAAAGGAAATATAATTTTTTTTAGTATGGGCAAATAAGAGTAAGTAATATCTATAATAATTGTATTACACTTCTCCTCCTACAAAACAACACATGTAGTACCCTCTAGTTTCTGGTCTCAAAGTCACAAAGACTTTGGAGACAAAGGAATAAAATATTTAAGAGGGTTCTAAAATGCTCCGCCAGTAAGGTAGGAAATTTCACTAAAAACGTAAATAAAAGATGACTGAATAACATTTTTAAAATTCGGGCTCTATAAGGGCAATTATAAGCACGATAAACAGTTTCCAAGAAAATACCAAATACATTAAATGACAACAAACCCAGAAATAAGTGATTTTTATTTATTTCCAAAAATTCTCTGTCAGTTCTCAACTAATTTTTCTGGCATTTTCTAGGATCCTGTCTATAGTAATTAAAATTGCCATTACAGAGCACAAATTTTGAAAAATCGATTCAGTTATTAAATATAACTTTTACGCCCGTGATAAGAACACAATTTTTTGATTCAGTAAATGTGAAAAATAGCCATTTTCCAGCGATTTTTAACAATGATGACTCAGCGAAACCCCTATCTTAATACATTGCCCATTTTACGCCTACTGAATCAAAAAGTATAATTCATCGAATCCACCAAAAAACACCAATCCCGAGCTCGTCAAAGAATCGTCACGGAGTCGTATAGAAAACCAGTAGGTCACCTAAATTTATTTTATTCTTCCTGGTCAAATTTGATATGAGACGAAATGGTCATAAGTGTATATGTATATAACAGGTTATGTTGTTCCATTTCGTTGTCCACCTGCCTAATATTTCTCACCGTCGGAACAAGATTTTATGCTATATAATGTTAAATAACAATGTATAGTCGAAAAAATTAAATCGAGTTATTAACCCTCCTGCACACTAAGCCGTATATACACTACCGTGCAAAAGTCTTTGGACACCAGATTCTTTAAGGTTTTCGTCGCCACATTATTTTCTCAACGAATGAATATTTCCCAAAAATACAGTTTTGAACTTATTTATTATAGAAGACACACATTCAACACCAATATATAGCAATTACATGGGACACGGAGTAAATTACATCAAACTTTCTTTTCATTGAAAAACCCACCTTTCACTTTCAGATTTTAGTACATCTGAACCACAGGAACAGCAGAAATGTTTCTTTGACACATTCACAATAAACAAACGACGAGCAACATTAGCTTTAAGTATATTTTGTATCAATATTGTCATACTCGGTAAACCCAACCTTTGAGACATATAAGTCTAAAACGACATTTAACATAGCGCATTGTTACTGCTGTAGTCAAAACATATTCAGATTATTTCAAAAGCTGCTATCACCTACTTCCGTTAATATTCAGAGCTTTAAATCAAATATTTCTTACGTTTTTTGCTTATTATATACGAAAAATGAAGTGTCCAAAGACTTTTGCACGGTAGTGTATATACGTCCAAACGAGGTTTTTACCGTAGTCGGAAAGACGTATATATACGTCCTGACAATTTTAGCTGTATTATTTGACAGGGGAATTTTTCAAGGGTCTATTACGGCTCAAATTAAAGCTAAAGACTTCCTCTTCAAGATAGACTTGGTCCAAATGATGATTTTTATTTATTTCTTTTCGAAAATATCAATAAAAAATGTCTAAATATTATCGAAAATATGTGTTTTTTATCAAAGTTGAAAACTTGTTCAAATGAGGCTCAAAATCTCTATTTGGAGGTTTTTAGGGTCGTTGATTACAAATCTGATGTCAGAAATCATAAATTCAAAATGGCGGATATGGCCATCAAAAATACTTTTTTCGTGAAACTTGGTATACATAGGTTTTCGAGGTCGCTGTTCAAGAATTTGATATCTGTTTTTTGAAATTCAAAATGGCGGATCCAATAAAACTTTATTCTTACATATTATATATTATATAAAATTCAAAATAGCGCATTACATAAAACTTTATTCATACATAATAACATACATTTTAAACATTAAAAATCTTCTTTGGTTTATTTGATAATTAATAAATCAATTTGCTTAATAAAACCGGATAAAACAATCAAAGTAGGGCCCCGAATGCACAAACATGAAAAAATACAGAAAAATAGGAACAAAAACGGTAATAGACATTATTATAATTCATAGCCACCAATCCTAAAAAACGCGTGCATCATAAATCATAAATGTTTATAAATCAGAACAATTACTTTTGAATGTAACATTCGAAGCTGCCTTATTGAATCCAACATTTTGAATGTCAGAAAACTGACATTAGATTCTTGACCAGCGACCTCGAATATCCCTGTACACGAAGTTTAATAAAAATAGGCTAATATTTTATATTTTTAGTCGCCATATCGGATCCGCCATTTTGAATTTCTGATTTCTGACATCAGATTCGTAATCAGCGACCCCAAAAACCTCCATATACAAAGTTTCATAAAAATAAGTCAAGTTTTTATTTTAGCCGCCATATTGGATCCGACATTTTGAATTTCACAAAACTGACATCAGATTCGTAATCAGCGACACCAAAAACGAAGAAAGTATTGTTTGCAATTTTGCAAATATGTAAAATAACAAACCTGGATACGGTAACGGAAAGTCGGGTACAACGAGGGTTAAACGAAGGGGCCATCCAGAAAGTTCACACTTGTTCAGATCAATACATCTCTAGTATTTTTACTGCTCCAAAAATAGATGGATAGTCTCTTATCATTTTAAATTTTAAACATTTAATATATTTGTTATTACTAACCATTTTAAGCTGGAAGACATTAAATTGGCGAGGGATTTAATGTTTTATGGCAACATTAGATATCAAAGACGTTGATTACCTGATATCTATTGCAGAATCATATAGAAAATTCTTCAGATTTGATAATGAAATATTGGAAGTTAATCATTTGCCTATCTTTGGAATATCTTCACAACAGCTAAAACCAGAACGCCTTCTCTGTCGAACTCACCAAATCCAGTACAAGTCCGCTTTTATAAAATGGTGCCACTGTTGTCACTCTGCCCAAATTTAAATGTGTACTGTTGAGATTTCAGATATATTAATCTTCCTCACAAGCTAAGTTAAGAAAAGATGGTTCAAAAACTTCCTTAAGATCAGCAATATCTCTAATTTCATAAATACAATGTTAGATGGGACCCAAAAGGTGTTCTTGATTTGTACCACAATGGTATTCCAAAAAGAACATGTCACTGAAAGTACTTCCTAAAAGAGTTGTTATATACTTTTAAATCTGCAGCAACTGAAGAAAGAAATTCTCTATCAAAGCGGCACAGACTCTTCCAACTTTATAGCATATACTGCAAGACATGCTTCCACTGCTTCGGCAAAGAAAAATGGAATAAACATTGATGTAATTCGAAAAACTACAAGATGAACTTCACCGTCTGGAACTTTTACGTTTTACACCTAACAAATTGTCGACGATAAAAGTAATTTTGCCATTTGTATTTTTAAGACATTGAAAAATAGGATTAAACCTTAAATTGATTTTACTTTATATAATTTCAAATAAATTTTGATATTTTGAATGGTTCATAAATACCAATTAGTACACGTACTATATTATTTGCTTGCCGTAAAATTACTTTCAACATCTACATGTGTTGATCTGAAGGAAGAGGTGTGTAATACAATTATTTAATTAATCGAACTAACTTACGCGAAGTTCTATTTTTCTTCTATTACAATCCTGCGAAGATCAGACCCACCCTAATTTTTTCCAATGTTAATTTTAATTACCCGACATTTTTACGGCATCACATTCAACTAATGAATATCAAGGCATACGTCAGTAGACAGATCAGTGAAGCAATCAATATTTTTAAATATTTGTTTACAGACCTTGAGAACAGAAAATTGCAGGTTGCTGCAGGTTTTTGTCTTTGGAGGAGGAGTTTAATGCAATTGAAATAAAACTTTGTTTAATTAAAGAGTACTTTACTTCACAACAGTTTCTTTGATTGGAACAAATAATTAAAATTTTATATTAAATGTTAATCCGGATAGTTTGAAATAGTTAAAATATTGGAAAAATAGTTAATCAATAAATTGTTATCGGGATGGTCTTTAAGTACTTGAGATTCCAATTTTTAAAAATGATAAGTTTTATAACGTCTAAAATTATTTGACAGATTTTCTAGAGCCCAAACAACTACTGTTTCACATTTTAGTACATAATTGATTGATATGTATGTGATAAAATGATTAATACCCTAATATCACCAATTTAGTAACTTTTATGTGTCTTTTTTGTGTAGAAATATTATAAACATACATAAAATGTTAGCAGTATATTAGCTAAAATAAATATTAAAAGACGTCAATAATTGCTTGCCCATTAAAATGCAAATTTTCGAATCCCGTTGGAGTCTAATGTAGATTCAACGGCATCATCACTGCTAGTATTTTCTTTATGGATTTACTTGTTTTCAATTTTTACAGGTATGTACCGAAGAGAACACAGCATATTTTGATAAAGAATTGCTTAGAAGAGAAATTTATTCCCAAGAAGTTCCATGCAATTTGATTTCCATCTTAGCAAAGTATAGAGAAAATGTTGGAATCGCACTCCAGAAAAACAGCCCTTATACATCCATTATAAATTATCAGTAAGTATTATTTGCGATCTGTGAAGATCATAGATAATTTTTGCACTAGTAATAAATGTCAAGAATAATACTCTAGTAGAAACACTTTAATGTAGAAACATTAATAGTTTATGAATAATAATATTTTTATGAATTTAATTGTTTATTTTGTGGTTTCAATTCTGCGATATTGCAATGGCAATGGATATCACAAGTGTTTGTTTAGTTTAAAGGAATTAACAAACTCCGGTCTTTTGGGAATCCTGAAACTGCGGTACTTCGTCAAAAATGAAGTGGAAAATAAAATAAACAGCGCTCATTACATTTCAACGGATTTATCAACAGTAATATCTAGTTTTCAAATTCTTATTATTGGAGTTGCGTTAACAATGCCTATACTAGTTTGCGAAATAACGTTTTCCCGTTATATGAGATCAAAGAAAAGGGCAACTGGAATCCAACAATTGCACGCTATTCAAAGTGTTGGTCGAAGAAGCATGATCACCTGGGACGAGTATGCAAGTACCTTTAGAAAACGTTTTTAATCATTTTTGTTTTGAGCCGACCTTTCTTGAAAAATCAACGCTTTAAAATAGTAAACAGAAAAAGAATACCATCATACTTTATGGATATAATATATGTTTAATTTAGTAGAAATTGTGATATGGCTGCTTGGATACACTTGGGCCTGATCAGGAATGTAATATCTGACCAGATCAGGACCTGAAAACGATCCGTTATGTAAGTAGGCCAATTGCGAATACCAGTTTCGTGATTAGGTACTCATTCATGGGAACACCTGATCAGACATGTCTAATTTAATGTTGATCAGGCTTTGATCATATGTCAATTAAAAGTACTACATACGCATGCTTCATCGCTGCTGAGTTCTAGATCAATATTAAAGAACCCTGCAAAGATCTCCACTCGAGAAGTTATTTTATTTAGTTTTGAATCGAATAATAGTCTCATTTAAGATGTTCGTTTGTACATCTTTAATAAAATACTTATCAGAGGAAGAATAATATTGTCCACAAATATTAATTTTAAAAGTTTGCACTGTGAAGCAATTTTAATAATATGCATTAGCATAGAATTAAATGAATTTTACATGTCTGTTGTACATTTTATATATGTACAATTGATTTCTTTTTAGATCTTTACTACGCTTTACTTACAAAATGTATACGTAAACTGATGTCATAAAATTACTGTAATTATTCAATTGTGTATTTCTATCATTGTTCTTAAAAAAAAAACATTTCAAATTTAATACAATTTCTCATTTTTAAGAGTTCCAGTGATGTCGTGTATCCTGTTGAATATAGTGCTTCTGAATAAATAAAGATGTCGCGATGCTTCGATCGAACATACTATGTATTTCTCGTGATTTCGGAAATGATGTAATTTTATTTATATACCCACCTTACCATTTATTTTCATCTGTGATTTCTATTTAGCCATCTTGAACACGTACATTCAATGGTAGCGAAAGTCGAAAAAACATGGGTTTTAGTACTGAAAAATACGACTATGTGGACATCACTGATATAATGAAATAATGCATGTGTTGTTATTCTACAGAAAAATGTCCTAATAGACTGCATTAGAAAATTATAAAAGTAATTTGAATACATGTAATAAGAAAAAATAATGAAATTACGATCTTTCACGATCAATACCTTTTACTCTTTTAATGATGGTTGAAATGCGAATTTACAGTCAGAATTTTGAGGTTGACATTCATATTTGCATGTCCAATAAACGTACTATTTATAGACATTTATATTATTTAAACCTAAAGAGTTAAAACAGATTAACTTAATCATCCCAGAAGATTCACACAACGTTATACACAACTTACAATATCAGCGAGAAGATTTTAAAGAAATACATAAATATTGATCTAAAACTGAGAAAATAAATAATAAATTCACGTCTACTAGTCATAGGTCACAAAGCATTACGAGTAAATATTTTCTTATAGTTTATTGCTGACTTTGGTATAGAAATATCTTATTCATTTCGGGATCTAAGAGTAATAAAAGACATTAAAAGTAGTAATTTCTATGTAGAATATTCAATGGCTGTCATGTATCTTCTGCACATTATGCAACTAATGTATGCCTCTAATCTACAAACATTGATAAAAAAGCAAAAATTTATTACAAACATACCATGTGTCTCTGATATAGCTGTGAAACCAAGTGTTTGCGATAAATATATTAAAGTAAAAAGGTAATTAATTCGGTTTACTATATCATTATTTTACATTTTTTATAAATTGAAGAAGAATCTTTGTCGTAAATATACACATGTTTTTTCTAAATACTGTAGAACCCCGCTGGATTGGCACCGTGCTGGATTTTCGGGATTCAGCGCTGGATTGGCACTTCTCAGAACCTCTTTACCCCCACCACGCCACTCGCTGCCGCAGGAGCATGTCTATTTAGACAATCGCATTGGGTTGCAGTTCCAACAGGAAGTAGAAAATTGTCTGTGATTGGTCATGAACGTCACATGATTACGGCGTAGAGGTGGGAGCGATGCTTCTCCTATTGCCCACAATCCAGCGGGGTTTGCGGGGAAGACTCGGAACCGACCGTTGACAATCCAGCGGGGTTCTTCTGTATATACACATATGGGCATATCTCTAAACTTTTCAATTTGTAGGTATTGTAAAACTAAATTTTTTTTAACACTGAGAAAAGTGTCTTTTACCGAGTATTGGAATTCTAATACACCGTAAAAGACAGTCTTTTACATATAGGGACAAAAATATTTCTTTTGCAGGTTAAAAGACAAAGATTTTTAAAACGCTTCGTAGTGTGTATAAGTATACTTTTTAGCAGTTAAAAGACAGATATTTTTACCAGTATAAACGACGTAATTCTTGGATATAAGAAAAATGATGTACCTTCTATAATTCAGCTAATGAACCATTTTAGAATAAATATTGTATATATTGGCTTCGTAGCTCATGTGGTCACGCACTGGACTACGAATTCGTAGGTCGTGAGTTCGATTCCCGTCCGGTGACATTTATTCGACTTCGTTTTCAAGCAGCAGCTCGCTGTTGGTAAGACGAGCGATATTGTTTACATTTCGACAATATTGTTTGTCAGGCGGAAATCGATCTCATGACCGCTGCTGTATTTTAATGTATATAGATTTCTGCATTCTTGACAAATGTAAAGTATGGCTCCATGAAAGAAGACGACCTGCAGGTCTTGCAAAATTTGAGAATAATATTGTGTAAACATTTGTGTAAAAAGGCAATTCCGGCCGTGAAAATAATAATAGACAAAAAAATAACCTGTTTCTAACCTACAAACACCTGATTCATAATTTCAGTCAACATCTAATAACTGTTCATAATTATTGTAAAATTATGGAAATTATTTCGGTAGATGCGGTGTACGTTCATTTTCAGAACTTAAATTTGGATCAAATTTCCAACAATTTTTAATTTACACTTTAAGTTTGATCAATTATGCTGGTAATGAGGAATAACAGATTTTCGAATATTCTGATGATGTGTATTAAAGGAGACATTGCAACGGTGAATTTTTTGTATATAAAAGTTTGTATTGATTCCCAGCTTTATTTATTACATAATATTCTATACATTTGCAGGATTATAACCTATAAGAAACTAGTATTTTAAAAATGCTAAAATACGTATTCTTTTAGACGTAAGAAAATATTCTTTTGAAACATGAGAATTTAATCTTTTACTCGATAATACGTAAATGCCAAAAGACGAAGATTTTTTATGAATAAAATATGGGATTTCAGTAGTTACAATATTTATTTTATGGGGTATAAAAAATAGGTTTAAAAGACACGGGATTGTAACTGATAAAAGACACTTTTCTCAGTGAAGACACATTGTTGAAACTAGTTTTATTCTCTTAGGTATTGTCCAGATAATAGGAATTAACTCGCGTAATTCATTTTTGCGCCTCGTTAACCTACCTGCTCACTATAGTTTCTTACCATAAAAGCGGTTACTAAATGCATACACTTTTTCTATGGCTAGATATTAGTATAAGTTGGTATATTACGGTTTCAAAGGTCGCTGATAACGAATTTGATTTTAACATTTCAACATTCAAAATGGCGAATCATATATGGCAGACTAATTTTTAAAACATTGTTAAAATTTCATAAAAATTTATTTCTGGGGATTTCTGGGGCCGCTGAGAACGAATTTGATGTTAAAATTTCATAAAAATGTATATCTGAGGGTTATTGAGGTCTTTAATAATGAATCTGATATTAACGTTTCAACATTCAAAATGGCGTATCCAATGTGGCAGATTATTTTTCAAAAAAATTATTGAATTTCCATAAAAATTTATATTTTGGGGTTTTTGGGTTCACTGATAACGAAGTTGATGTTCATTCAAAATCAATGTAATTCATTTTATTCGAAAAGTACAAACATGCCAACACAAAATAAAACCGCAAATGTAACACCTTAATACAAAGTTCAATTTCGCATTCAGGAACGCGTTTTTCTAGTACAACCATTGTCTTCTTTTTAGAATTATGACTAACATCCTTTCTTTGTTTTTTTTTGTTGCAGTACATTATGTTTTTCAATTCCTATTTTTTTTTCTATTTCCTGACACATTTTTTTCAAGCTAAAATTCCAAACCGTTGTCGACATTGCAAAATGCTTACACGGAGGACTTGTCAAGCATTTAGAATCATTGCATGAAAGACGATTTAAAAAGTTACTTTATGTAAGTACTTATTATAAAATTAGTAGTTAAAGATCGCAAAAACTCTTACATATAAACGTATATTAAAATCTAAATATCTTTAAAATATTTCGTTCGTCATATTGGATTCATCATTTCAAATTTATAAAACTGCCTTCAAATTCGTAATCCACCATCTCGTTGAATGATTATGTAGAAATGTTTGTTAACCCTTAAAGCGACACCCTATATAAAAATAACACAAAGCGCCATGTGGGGTCGTGGGAGACCCCATTCCGAAGATAATATCGTCCTGCGCGGACAGTTCTCGTTATTTCGTCTCAATAAAATTACTGGATACTCTCCAAGTATCACTTTACCGCGTAGATAAGTTATCTTGATAAACAAATTATTGGTGCTCGTTATAAAAAATGAAATACAAAAGTGACGTTTTTCACAAAAAAAATCGTAACTCAGCCAATTTTCAATATTTGGTCCTAAAAATTTAACTTGTGCCTCTTGAAATGTAGCTCTATAAGACAAAAAATGCTGTAAAAGTGCAGCTTTAGAAGGGCAAAAAATATAATATTTATGTGTGGGGTCTCCCATTACCCCCAGGGCGATTTAAGGGTTAAAAAAGTTATTCCATGTTGAGCGCTAATTTGTAACATTTTAGAGAAAGTTGACGCCCAAATTTGAAGTTGCGTAATTTAATTTCTATGTATGGCACATTCTTGTTTCGACGCTTTTTTATTTACTTATATATCCAACTACTTATGTTATAAGCTACAAGGCATGAAATTGTTCGTTAAAAAAGTTAGGATGTTTAAATTGAAAAAACAATTGTCACCCACAATAAAATGTCGAATTTCTTGCTTCACTTACACTCATCGGTTCCTACATAATTATAATCATTATTAAACACATGATACATTTAAACTGCACAAAGTTGTATTAAATTATGATCTTTCAAATTTTTGTTTACAATCTTTAACGTATCATCGTTAAATGCATTGCATTTCTAAGCGCCAATTATGTAAACAATTTTTAAATATAAAATTCATTGTTTTCACAAGCTTTTATTTTGTAGCATATTAATAATTAAACTTTTTATTAGAAATTTGGCTGTTTCAATTAGCAGTTTACTCGTATTAATTATTGAGAAAAACTCAACTTCGTTTCAAAAAATAAAATTTGCCAGTAGTTACTATTTCTTTCTGAATAGAATAAATAAACCGGAAACGTGACCATATCTTCTTGTTATGTATACTTGCAGGTCTTATGACTATTAAGTAGATAAACTGAATTCCTATTACTATACACATTTTAAATGCTTTTATTTATAGAATGGCGCGACGTAGCCCGATAATTACAAATGAGTTAATATAATCGTACTAGGCGGAGTATACAATTCACATCTGCAGACTACATCTAAGATTTTTTTATTTATTTTCAAACAATGAATGTAACATATTACACTCTGTTTTCACACGTGCAGCATTTCACTTAGTATTATATTACTAATAATAAAGAATACGGTGGCTTTCAATTTTATGATATAAATTTATCAGTTGCCTAATGCCTTTTGTAAATAGTTCTTTGTTTTGGGGCATGACGCATATAATGTGAATAAAAATATTGATTTATACAAGAACCGAGATGCAAAGACTTGAGTTTCGAAATAGTATACCGTTTCAGAAGTATTATTATAAAAGTTGGTTCGCTAAAGTTTACATTTTAGAGTCAGTTACCTCATTGTGCACTATTGACGTTGATAAGTGAAACTAAATCTGTAAAAGTGTATTTTTTCTAAAACCAGTATCAGTATTCCTAATGTTATTCCTCCAGCAAGAACCGCCAAATTCGGTGCAATACCCAGAAGAGTCACAGCTTCTGGCGCAGGATTAGGAGTTGTGATTTTTATGAGATTGGTTCGCAATAATCTCTTTAAAATTCCACAGCTTTCAAATTTCATGAGGCTAGAAACACAGATTAAGACAATAATAACTACATAAATTATTAAATTCTATTACACAATTATTATGAATAAAGTCAAAGCATAAAAGATAATTTGAATGTTTTTCTATAAATTTTTCTGCAGTTCAAATATAATAGAAATGACTATTTTTCATTTTTACAAACGAAATAAACGTGTAATTCTATCAATTTAAATATTTTGGGAAGATGCTGGAAATATTCAATTTCCATTCATAGGCCAGATGAAAAAATTTTTGACAAAAATGAAACCAAACTCGACAATTTCATTTTTTATTTTCATTTCATTCACCATCTGCTGGAAAGTTTTTCTATTATACAGGCGATTTTATGATTTCGAAGAAACCTATGATTTATATACTAAATTCATTTTAAAACTGCCATTTATTTCTTAATTTTTATATATGGTTTGTTTCAAAAAGTACTTTTCTCAATAATCTACAACAAATGTTCTTAATTTTATGTAAAAGAAATATCAAACGACCAATTTTCTTTCATGCGTTTTCCTGTAACACTAAAATTATTCCGTTTTAATAAAAGAAGAATGTCTGTAAGTAACTTTACGCAAGTAATAGAAAATTAAAAATTAATAGTTCCGTACACTCTAAAATTGTCTCTAAAATTATTGGAGAAAAATACATATACCAAATGAATAATAATTTTACTCTTTTGAAATAATTTTTATTACTTAGGGATGAGCGTTAATTCTGATGGAGTAAAACGTTATATTGCTCACGTCTAAATCATTAAGTCTTTAAGTCTTACAAATTACTACCAAATGATCTTTTTGATATCGATAAAAACCTAAAATAGGAGCAATATTAATTCACTGTTTAAGAAATAATATCGTCTTAAAATAACTACATTTATATTATTATATTAAATGATATCTATTGTATTTTCCATGGTGAAAGGAGATTCAGTTACTAGTATACTCACTGATGATTTACTAAACCGGTGTATGGATTTTTCTTCGATAAAATCATTCCCAAACTATCGATTCTTCCAGATTCGATGTATGCCAAATTGCAGGGAACGCGAACACTTACTTGATTCCTGACAGCCTGAGTCGCGTAAAATGCGACATTTTTGCCACAAGCCTAATACAATCAAATTAATGAAATATTTTGAAAAAATAACATTGAAAGATGTAAATTACCTGTCGAAAGCCACCCATAGTTGTCACTGGTAAATTTTCTTTATCCATCATCATTGTCATCATTTTTTTTATAACTCGATCTTTTGATACCTTCATAATATATTATACAATTATTGATATAATACATATGTATAATAATGTAAAACTAAGGCGTAATACGATTTTTTATCGATTTATTACTACTGAAAGTGCATTACCAAGTAACTCAATCTGATACAAGAAGACAGAATCTTATTTATAATATATAAAATTATAAAATTGTTGATATGATATTGATAATTGTTCAGTAGCGTATAATAAGTGTTTGATTAAATCCTTTCTCCTCATCCATTTTATATTTATTAATATTAATATATGCAAAATAAGAAAGATTGTTAATGCAATGTTATTCAATAAGTATATAAATGTGTGGTGTACGTTGTGTTATGTTTTTGTGTTGCATAATGTAAATTAAAAATATTTTTTTTCTGATGACAGAAACTCGACTGCTTAATCAGAAATAATGCAAATTTAATTAGAGAGTTATACACATTTTATGGTGGTAAAGATGGAAACATTGGCTAGTTTTATGATTTTTGAAAAAAATTGGAAAGATTCGATGCACCACGAGTTGAACCCGGAACCTTTTGATTGTGGGTTTCCACCTTCATCATCATAAATGAATTCGTCTCTTTTTTTCACAACATTTTTTCTGATCAAGCAGACGAGTTTCTGTTATCAGAAAAAAAATTAGTTACAAAAATTAAAACTATACAGTACAAAAACATTACGATCTGCTCGTTTGGGACGTATAGCACATAAAGTTTTGACTTATTTTTGTGAAGATTAATGTAGTTTAAACAATTTAGACACAATATCTTTTTCTGAAAACAATAGGAGAAAAAACTAAGTTTTTTCTATTCAATTTATTAGACATGGTAACAGAGCTAAACTACGAGCCAGTTGAATCTATCATTGTTTAGAGGATCATTTTCAAACGTACAATTTTAAGTCCTCGTATATTCCATTTTACAGAAATAATGTTTAATTTAAAATTGAACGTTGTTTTCGAGTTTACACTGGGAAACATAGGTTCAAAAACTTTATTTAATCGCTTTAACAACTACGATATTTTTGGATACAAAGGCGTAAGAATACCCTTACCGAAATGCGGAAGAAAAAAGTTGAAAACTGCATTTTACCCACATTGTGATGAAACATAATTTTGTGGCCGGAAAATCAAAAACCCGAAAGGCTAAAATTTCGATATTGTGTGAGTCCAAAGTATTTTAATTTGCTTTCTATTTGCCAAATTTTAAAAGGCAAAGTGAAAAAAATCACGCTGGAGCCATGCTATATCGAAATTTTGGCCTTTCGATTTGTTGATTTTCGGAACTTTGTTCCCTGGCCAATTTTGTGTATTTTGTTAGTCGAATGAGTGCATCAGTACTCGTATTTGTGTTTGATTTCTGTATAGCTCTTTACAGTCTAACCTCTTTTTTTAAATAGTTTCTACCCAATAATCCATAAAAAAACATATATTCAGAATTCGACCGTGACTAGAAGACAAACATTTGCCTGGTGTGTTTACCCTAAACATATCATAATCGGCGCTATCTTGGAAAGCGATAAGTTTGTAGGATCCATCCTTTGCGAACTCTCTAGTATTAGTAAATGGTAAACTTGGAGAGGTTAGAGTTAAGTAACTGATTAAGGAAGCTGAGTAAACGGCCCACAATACCACAGAAGAGACGAACAGCGAAAAATATGACATTCTTAATGGCGCTGATGCTGGAAATTCTATAACATATTTGTTTGCATTATTTATTATTTAGTGATTAAAATGCATATTTTGAAATATTATCTATGGTAACTGTGAACTACATCTCTTTCATGTAATATATCAATACCATCGTATATATAAAATGTCGTCGTCTTCGTCGTCGTCGTCGTCATCGTCATCATCATGTAATAATGCGAGTAACGAGAATACTGGCTGGGTGGGCAGAAAGTATAAAGTATATTCACCATAAGATTACTTTCTCTAAAGAAATTAGTCTTATATATATATATATATTTCCCCGATGGACAGATATATTATTTGATGTATAATACAAAACCAATTCTTTCGGAATGCCGAAATATTCACTGTAGTAATATTTTTATTTGAATAAAATATGAAGCCTTCATCGACAGTTTTCCTACCTTATACAACTATAACTGATTATATAAGTTAATTACGTACCCGCTAATCCTTGTTGGCAGTAAATTCCCCAAACATTTAAGTAATTCTCGGATATATGATTAACAGGTAGATTAGTCTCAATCCTCAGTCGAACAATTGTAAGAAGAATTGGCGTCGCCACTAATAATATTACAAATATCATTGCGATATCTGAACGGAACACCTATGGTTATGAAATTATATGTTATTTAAGAAATTAATGTTTTTAGCATTTTCAATTTCCATTTTAATGCACATATTTGTTTCGTTTATTGCTGATAATTTCAGAATTTATATTTGTAACAGGGACCTAAACAAAGGTAAAGATCTTATTTACTATTTTTCCAACATCTTAGTACATATTCGCTCAAATTAAGAAATACCTTCACATAAGAAACTACCGACAAGAAATTTGTAGAAGCTTTTTAAGATATCTCAAATCATATTCTAAATAGGTACACGGGGAAGGCGGGAAGGGTGGTATGGAGAAACAAAATAAATGTATTTAAAAATGCTGTGACTTTTTACAGACGCATGGTTTACTATTTTGATTACTATAGTTATATATGTGTACATGGGGCGTTCCAAAGTTCATATTATGGAGTTTAATGAAAAAGGAAAAAAAAATTAATTGTGACTAAAATTTGGATGGTTGCAGAATCTTAATTACACCGAGTACCCGTGTGGAAATTTCCTCAGATTTTCCTTAATTCTGACCATCATTGACACCACGTCGTTAATAATAAGTACAATGATCATGTAGCAGGGTTGCAAAACTTAAAATTAGTTTTTTATTGCTAAAAAGCCGCAGCTTCGGAAATGACATTAATTTCTATTAGGACTTTTTAATACACCGAGAGACTGTAAATAACAAAAATTGTATAACTGTTTCAGAATTTATGGATAAATGATGCACAGTCATAATAATTCTAAAATTTTATACTAATTTTTCATACAATACTAAGAAAATACGTATATAATTAATATGTAATATATGAAAAATTAGTATAAAATTGATTAGTATAGAATTATTATGCTTGTGTATCGATTATCTTTAAATTCTTAAATTGTTTAACAATTTTTGTTATTTCCAGTCTGTCAGTGTAGTAATAACATACTATAATGCTGTTTTTGTGAAAAAGTTAGATCAACTTTCCATTGTTGGATTATGAATGTAAAATGTATGTAAAATGTAAAAAAAAAACTATCTTAAAATATATATGTTAGTTTACAAAATAATTTACAAAAAAAATTGAAGAAACATAAATTATATATAAAAATTCCTTGTAAAACTATATAATATGACGTTGACAACACGTTTCGGGGTACCTTTCAGTAGAACCACCCATATACAAAAAGAGGGGGAAGAAAAAAATAATAAAATTGTTAAATTAAATTTCCATTTTCATCGCAGTGAAATAATTAACCCAACCCAGAATTTTGTTTAAAAGAAGAATTCTTCTTTTCATTTTTCACACAGCAAAGCATATTTCATTTTTAAATACATTTGATATTTGTTGGACGGCTGGGGAGCCACCACAATTGAATAAAACATGAAATTCTTTAATAATAAAAGAACATTTTCATCTATTCGTACCCGAAAATAAGCAGACCATTGTACGATAGAACCATCTGGCTGTCGCATATACAGCCTGTTACGTGAAAGCATCAATGGAAGCGTGAAGTCGACAACATCCAATCGCTGGCCTGTCATAGAAAATTCTGCAACTCCAATATCAGCTTCCTTATTAACTAAACGACTCATTACTCCCGTCCAAGCGTTTATACTCGGATCGAATACACCATATGCGTCTTCCTTGTATACGAGATCTATTGTAAAATTCATAGCGTCTGCTAATTCTGTTAGAATGTGGGTAAAAATGCCACTCATCTCGCCGTACTCTTCCGCTATAAATGGGGATTCCTGTAATTTGTAAAATAAACATATCGATTGCATAATCTCCAAACAACAAAATTATATAATAAGATCTTATTATAAACAAATGCTATTTAACTATCGTAAAATATACTTATTTATAACAAGCTCGCATTTTTCCCGCACATTTTACTCCAGATGGCATCCACATTACATTAGCCGTACGTCAGTAAGACATTTAACCCTTTGATGCACACATTTCTCTTTACATGAAAAACGATCGGCATTTATTACTCGGGGGTTTTCAGGGTCGCTGATTCCGAATATGACCTCAGATTTTCAAAATTCAAAATGACGGATCGAAAATGGCAGACCACATTAGGAAAAAGTATCTTATAACATTTCATTATAATATGGAAAACAATTTTGAGGGAAAGAAAATATATGTTGATAGTATACATATGACCAATATAATCATTATTATTATATTATGTGTGTCTCTATCTCATCTAATTAAGACTAATACAATTAATTAAAATGTTAGGAACATCCGTCAAAAGTATGTTTCGAGCAAATTTCATACTACTGCTCTAAATAAATTAAATACGAGATACCTTGACAGAAGCAACTCGCAAAGTCTTGCCTCCGATACTGTGCCTCCTTTCATAAAGGGACTTGCAAGTATTTAATACAAATCGATTGTTTAAATCCCACGTTGCCAGTTCGAAAATCTCGGTTTGGTTATCGTACAAAGAATACCATTCTCTCAATCTTATGTCGCCGTAGCAACGGACCATCATTTCGGTGTTGAACCGCAGATTAAATCGGTTTCCCTTGGGGGATTCGCAATATTCGCGAATTGGTATCATAAATATTACGAGCCATGCAGGAAAAGACATGTCGAAGTATTGTGTTACTCTTTCAAATGCTATGATCTCATCTTCGTTACTGAGCAAAACTACGAATAAAGGACGATCGATAGTTCTACGATCGTGGTAATAAAATTGATGCACATCCGTAAAACTCATTGTGAGAGATAAGACACCCTTGCGAGAAAATTCTCGGAGCAGTGACATCAGCAGACTAGTCACAAGAATACCTGAAAATTGTGTTGAAGATAATATTAAATAATTGCATCAGAAACATGAGTGATAAAATGTGTTTACTGCCTTCATTTTAATTATTATTATTTCTTAGAGTGAAATAGAATACTTAGAAATCTTTATTTAACCTATTTTTCACATCACCAGAAAAAACGGAGTGTGGGTAGACCCTAATAAAGAAAAGTTAGTTATGGCAGAATGATTATAGTTTTTTGGCGTTCTTTCTAAGCGTTATATATTACATTCATGATCAGCACTATTTGGATCCTCTACAGCAATAATATGATCATTACGAAATTTCTCTTTAAATACGCAGGGCCAATCTTTAAATTCCTTAGAGCCAAATTTTCACTCTAAACCTGGACAGAGCACAGAGCTCACTATAACAAGAGTCAAAATCCAATCTAAAAGAGTGAGATCGGTAACGCCAAACAAAAGAGTGAAAATTTTGTAATTTCTTTTGTGTTCAATGAAGTGCATTTTCACATAGGTTGGTTCAATTTTCACACTTGTTTGGCGTGTACCGATACAAACGAATAAGTAAACTACAAATTCCTTTCTTGGTACTTCGACTAAACTAGGTAATAAACTTTC
This sequence comes from Trichopria drosophilae, assembly GCA_030407085.1. Classification (NCBI taxonomy): domain Eukaryota; kingdom Metazoa; phylum Arthropoda; class Insecta; order Hymenoptera; family Diapriidae; genus Trichopria; species Trichopria drosophilae. The sequence continues at coordinate 185,695,014 of CM059583.1, read as the reverse complement.
TCTTGATATCCATTCCGCTTCAATGTTGGATAGTTTTAAGCTCAAAGTTCTTCTACGTAATAAAGATAAATGTTGGACTGTAACTGTATAACTCTGGTCTTTAAAAATCTCTGATACACTGTAAGCATGATTGAACCATATTATTATATACTAGACGCTAATACATTGACTTACTTCGAATTGAGAAGATAGAAAAGTTACAGCTATCCACTCTAAGAATATAGCTCTAGGATATAGGAAAATAACTCTACTAAATGTCATACTAGAAGAATTCCAGCTGCCCAATTTACACGAACGCGCCAAATATCTTTAGTAGTATGTATAAGTAAAAACTTTATTATTAAAACTTTATCAAATACCATACTACTTACCCAGACAAACATACGGCAATATTATGAAAATCGTAGACAAAACAAACCAAGAAAAAGGAAACGGTAAATTGAAAAATGTATCTATAGAGTATTGTACTGAAACAACCAAATATAAACTACTCGTAAACGATCAATTTCCCATGTTCCAACTAGACTATACATATCAATTTACCGAATTTCCCATTCAAATAACCTTGATCCAACAAGTGTTAAAATATATACTGATGGAAGTAAAATTCAAGGAGTTAAATCCGTAGGCAGTTCATTCCTATGCGAAGAAAATAATTACAAGGAATCGAGTAAAATATCAAACAGTGCATTTGCATTTACTGCAGAATTTGGAGCCATACACGATGCATTAAACTTCATTATTAAAAATAACCAACAAAAATTCATAATTCTAACTGATTCGTTAAGCACCCTGCAAAGCAATAAGAATAAAACAACTGTTAAAACAAACCCTTACATTACAAAAATTAAGAAACAACTTAAAGTCATCAGCAATTTCAATAAATCAGTAGAATTTATATAGATACCATCACAATTATAACCATAAATAGGTGCAGAGCCAATCACGTATATTAGCTGAATCACTACATCGAGTGAACACAGTAGCTGATCCAAAATGTGAGTGCAACTAGCCGGTACAAGACATCAATCACGGGATCTGACAATGCCCATTATATAAAAACCAAAGACATTTTTCTAGAAATATAATTGCAATCTAAGAAAACATATCGTACATAGAATATGGAAAGTCTGCTAGCGTAATGCGATAATAATATAAATAGACATATCATAAAATTTTTCAATGACTGTAAATTAAAAATATAAGTTTATATGTTCCATTCATCTATTATAAATTAATCTAATGATAGGTATACGTATTGTAACCAAATATTGCAACTGAAAGCTGTATGACCTTATGGTCTACACGGAAAAAAATGTTCAGAGGATACAGCCAGAAATATGGTTACTTCTGGCAAAAATATAGCTGGATTTGCCATATTATGGCTGAAATAACCATATTTCTGGCTGTATCCTCTGTACATTTTTTTCCGTGTAGGTAAGCTCAAATAAAAAAAAAGAATACATTGACTCTGAAAATGATATTCATCATCCTACAATGATTCATTTTTATGTAAACTATGCAGATATGTGTGTTGTGGCTCACAATGGGGAAGTTGTTTTAAGGTAATAAATAGTAGAGATACAAAAAGAATTCAAATTACTTTCTCCATTTGACGGATAAACTATAAAAACGCTGGATGCACTGTAATACTCTTGAACATCAGATGTAAGAAGAACGTAATGTTTGTATTCTTTGAATTTGACGTCCGTTTCGATTTCGAAAGGTTCTGCTACCGAACCGACAAGAACGAGAAATAACATTTTAACACATCGCATGAGCATAACAAAATCAATTTAAAGCGCTCTCTAGGTAGAATTGGAAGTGTAAAGCTACAGTAAACCACGATTTTAGTAGAAAATATTTAAATTCACGCTTTGAGAACTTTTCGCACTCTCCTCGATATAACTTGAACGATTTCACGTCGTTTTTATTCCGTCCAGGGACACTATAGAAATACTGGGATTCGAAAATGTGGTTTCTGACGTCGACGGACGAGTACAAATATTTGTCTTTGATCGGATCAAGCCTTATTTTGTTTACCTAATCGATCGTGTTTTTTGATGCGGTGGACGTGTGAATACAATGAATTTTTTCAACTAAGGCGGATTATTACATTTTATCAAAATTGCAATTATGATAATTATTGTGAGAAGTGTACTTGGTGTTCATAACATTGTTTATTTGATAATGAATTAATGAATAAAATTTTTTGTTTAATACAATACTAATAGTCTATTTTATCCAATATTGTTTTGTACATCTGTATAGAGTTAGCTAAATCGGGATTTTTTTAAAGTGCGTTTACAGTCAAGTAATAGTATATTATGCAACAAGTTCCTATTCTTTATGCACGCTATGGAGTTGCATATCCTATTTTTTAACACACCAGGCGTAAAACTCGATTTTGTGCCTTGCAACAAAATCTTCGGGCCCAAATTATCGAGACCCACGACCGTCATATTAAGAAATGCCATATGCAACACGGGCGAAATATCAATCTTTGACGAGTGTCATTGTCACCCTTGCTTCCCTCGAGCGGCAAACTTCGCTTTCGTCGAAAATCGATCATTACGCCCTGGTTACATAATATAATGTTTACTTTTCTCACGAGTATACTTCATGCACCGTTAAGTCATTTTTGGCCAGTTTCTGTCTTTCCCGAGTTAAAGGTGTAGGAAAAATGGATAATTTAACAAAAAAAAATGGATAGATTCCTACTAGGGACAGAACCACTTGAATTTTGTCTACGGTTTTAAGCATAATTATGTGAATCTGCAAGTTTTTCAATATTTGCATTATATTTGTGTGACTATTTCATAAAACGTCGATGTACAATGAAAAGTTAATTGCACTAAATGAGCATAGCTCCAAGCTATTACTGAATGTTTTCAAGACATAAACCGTCACCAAATTTTAAGCATCGGTTACAAAAAAAAATTGTGGTCAGTACCACTTTTAAGTAATGCTCAAATTTGTTTGAGTGAAGCTCCTGTCATGTAAACATGTGAGTTACTTAGAACTTTCATCATGCAATCGGAAAATATCTTATGAGCACTGATTATATAAAATAATCATAAACATCAATTGTTAATACCGCCAAAGTTAGTACTGCCGTAAAATTGAAGTAATTTTGTTACAAAATGACCAGGTACAAGAAAGTAACGAGCTATAGCGAAACTGAAGAAAAATAAAGAGAAAAGGAACATGCACCGTTAACATAAACTAACTGACTTCTTTTTCTTTTCCAGCTTTCATCTCTAACTTCTCTTCCTTATCACATTTTAGAAATTATTATTGATGATGCTGCTTTCATTAACCCTTTTCATCACAGTGGTTCCCATGGGACCTGAAACAATAATTTTCGATATAAGTGCATCGAACAATATTTAAAAAATGCATTTAAAAAATGTATAAGATGCGCAAAGTCGTATTTTAGGCACACTGTAACGAAAAACAGGATAAATTAATATAACACCTGTTTTCCTATTTTTTTATGGCCTTTCTTATGAAAATATCCACGCTTACGTATTACTTCAGGAGAAGGGAAAAAAAAATTATTCTTATGTTTTTAATTTCTATTTTTCGACAGAAGGGCCCTTATGAAAATTATGAAAAATTTTACAAAAAAGGTTCAGTATACAGGGCGTCTAACAACTCGCACACCAGATTGCAGGTATGTATTCTACGTGAAATGTCAAGAAAAAAATCGTCTATCAAAATTTGATTCAATGCCTACAATTTGATTGGCGCGCTATTGAAGTTTAGAACAAAAATATATACAATAAAAAACAATAACTTATCGTTTATTGAAGTTATCTTAATGAAATTGGGTTCATTTTAAAGTTACTTTCAAGCTCTACAATTCATCTCGGAGGCTCTTTGATCTCAAACGATTATTTCTCTTGATATAGACATAATAAGGATAAAAAATGCAAATTTTTGTTTTTTTCGTGTTTATCCCATTTCGATAAATGGTTAATGAAATACCTAAGGCAGTTGTAGCCCTTGAAAAAACGAACAATTTCACACCTAGTTCAATGAGATTCAATGAAAATTAAGCCCTAAAGGAGCCTCTTAATCGCACAAAATTAGTGGAAAATGTTTTGGTATTAGCAAAACTATTTTTTTTTAATTCCGGGAATTTTAGAGGCTCCTTTTGCGCCCAATTTTTATCGAATCACCTCTTATTGCAGGTCAAGTTGTTCGTTTTTGCAAGATCTACGACTTTCTCATAGTGTTGTATCATTAACTATTTATCGAAATGAGATATAAACACGAAAACTGCAAAAATTAGCATTTCTTACAATTTGTATGACTATAGAAAGATAAATATCCATTTTACGTCAAAAAGTGTCAGAGATGAACTGCAGAGTTTGAAAATGACTTAAATCGAGCATAATTTTGTTAAAATAACTTTAAAAAATGTTATTACAAAGAAAGTGATTTTTGTTTAACTTCAATGATGCACCAGTCAAATTGTAGGCATCGAATCTAATTTTGGTACAGGATTTTTTGCTTGAAATTTCACGTGGAACACGTACCTACAATACGGGTAGAACACCCTCTATATCTTTTATGGTAGGATGGTTGAAATGTATACTATGTATGGGTTTACAATGAAAACATCACTTGAAAAATTGTTTGTAATTGAAGTCCCCTGACTGACATATAATAGGACACAATTGTTCGCTTTTTCCAAGGGCTACAACTTCCTTAGGTATTTCATACTACACGATATAGGAGACTTATTTTTCCCAAATACAATCTGTAACCTCAAGTAATGTCCGAAAATGATATGCGACGTTTCTACCTACAAAATCGGCTATCGACACAGCGCAACGTATTCAAAATACAATATATTAAAAAGTCTGATCCTGATCGATACGCAGGGAAATTGGAAGAAAATATACGATTAATTTCAAAGGTCGAGGAGTATTCGAAAGATTATTTTTCTTGTCGCGATATTAGCGAGCGTTTTTTACGACCTTGCGGTAACTTCAAGTTATAATTCGATCTGTTTTCATTTTGTCTTTTTAAAAATGTCGATCAAATAGATGGAATATAACTGACAACCTAGAGGGATTTTACCGCTTTGATAATTTCTCGGAAAAAGTCGCAGAGCCAGGTATATCGCGCACCGATTGTCCAAAATAGTGTCCAGAAAAATAATCGAGTTTGTGTCAAACATATGTATATACAAACACAGACGTCCATATTTTAGAATGTGATCAAAGAAAGTTTTGAAGATACTTATCGTACAAAACTCCAACACCCATGCGCAGGGTTTCTCATGATTATTCCGCGAAGTCACACAGAAAAAATAAGTCTTAAATTGTTACATCTTAAATTCATCATTAAGTAAGGCTTAGTTTCAGCCCAAAATTGCATTAATTTTCATAAATTCATGCAATAGTTAGGCATAAAGTCTTACTTTCAGACAACAAAACTGACTTTCAGCCGATATTTTGGCTTGAAATAAGATTCGTCTAACTTAGATGCCATGAGCTCGATAAATCTTATTTTAAGCCAAAATATCGGCTGAAAGTCAGTTTTGTTGTCTGAAAGTAAGACTTTAAGCCTAAATATTGACTGAATTTAAGAAAATTAACCCAATTTTGGGCTGAAATTAAGCTTCACCTGACGATTAATTTATGATGTAACAATTTTAAGTCTTATTTTTTTCTGTGCACAACAATTTAATATTCCAACAATTCACTCGCTTCATAAATTTTATGATATACTGCTCGTCCATAAAATCGTGTCTGGGGCCATTAAATCGCCTCAAGTACCATAGTACTTTTCGTATTTCGGGCGTAAAATAAAGTTTTACGTAACGAAAACAATATTTTTCCCCCAAGCGGGTATAAATATCGAATTTATGCCCAACATTTTAATCTGGGATCAGTGGGGAACTTTCTCAGCTATGTAATATTCAAGGGCGTAAAATGCGACTTTACGTACGGGAGGGCGAAAAATCTTGTTTCACCTCATATAGAAAATTAATTCGCACCGCTGTTTTCGATCTTTGTTGAAGGTCAGATGCCGGTCAAATTTTTCAATTTACTCGGTAATAAATCGTCTACGATGAATATGGAATTTTATTCTATAATAGAATTTAATTGTATTCCATTTTCCCCGAATAGTTTTGACACTATGTCTGCATTTCTGATGTATTGTAAGACATCTCTCCGCGATCTGCTATTTAGTTATATTGTGCATATTTTGTCTTATTTTTACATATTATGTTGCTTTCGTCTTTTTGTATACTTATTATGTACCTGAGGGCAATTTTGCCCGTAAATAAATAGAATAAATATATAAATAAAAATAAATATATTTTCTTCCGTGAAGAATGGCATTCTTCTCAAGGCACTCAATAAAGCACTGCAACGAAGAAAAGGTACCTTTAGATAGATTACGTCAATCGAAAAAATATTTCGCATGATTTCTTATCTATATTGAGTCGCCAATGGGTATATTTTTGCCTTTTTCTGTTAATATTGGCAAAAAACATAGCTTTATACCCTTCCGTTTGCATTTGACACAAAAATGGTTCTATATATATAGATTTTCTTCGTAACATCAACCTAACTCGGTTTCGGTCTATAACTTGGTCGAGTGTTCGGAGTTGGGCACAATGAAATTTGCCATAGTTAAAGGGGGTGAGGCTAACCCTTCAACAAGCTGCAACTTTTGGTCAAATTAATACTTTTCAGAATAAATAGAAAAAATAAGAACAAAATCAGAGTTTTGTTGTATGTTGAAGGGTTTCACAGAGAAAATATGTAAAAATTCTTCGACAATGCTATTTTTCGAGTTGACAGTCTTTCTGAAGATTTCTCGAAAAAAATAATTAGATATTTTTTATTAATTGAGGTAATGAACCCATTATATCCTGAAAGGACATTTTTTTAATTCATTTTCAACAGTTGTACGTTGTGTAAAAAACAGGTTCTAAAGGTTTGTTTATTAGAGTTTCCAATGAAATCAACCGGGAAAACTATTTACGATTATCTCCAACACAAAATACGTTTTTCAAATTGTTTTTTCACATTGAAATAATTTCAGAATTGTTTTTTGAAGTAAGGAAATCGTGTCCTTGTGACTAGGACTTTAAAATGTGTATATTAACATTTTGATAATAAAGGTGAAAGTATCCAAAATAGCGACTAAAACACGAAAAATTCGGCGAAAGGTTCAGGAATTTGTTATTTGAGAATGATAGATTTTCCGAAAAAATGTTACGAAACAAAAAGGTTTTGGAATTTTTCAAAGAATACCCTGACATGTTTTTCAAATTTTGTTTCAAGACTTTTGGAATTTTTGTTCCGCAACATGCATAATGTCGAAGAACATTTTGGATACTTTCACCTCCATTTTCAAAATGTTAATATCCACATTTTAAAGTTCTAGTCTCGAGGACACGATTTCTTTAATTCAAACAATTCTAAAATTATTTCAATATAAAAAAACATTATAAAGAAAAAAACAATTCGAAAAATACGTGATTTGTAGACATAATTGTATACATATTGTTTTTCACGGTGGAATTTTAAAAAAATCTAACAAAAAATTCTGAAATATCGGTTTCGTGGTAATGCACTAGACTACGAAGTCGTAGATCGTGAGTTCGATCCCCGTCGATGAACAATTTTTCAATTTTGTTTTCAAGCAGTGGCTTGCTATTGGTGAGAAGAGCCACGTTGTTTATTAACGTTTCGAAAATATTGTTTATCTGGCGTAAATCGACTCATGACCGCTGCTGTACAGTACTCCTTCCCTTATTCTAATTTCCCTAATTCTAATGTCTTCCCTTATTCTAATTTTTTCTCTTCTCCTATTCTAATATTTCCCCTCACGCGTTCTCCCCACTGACTTGTATTGACGTGTGGATTTTCTAAATACAAATAACGGCGCATGCGCAACAAAAGAAAAAGAGACAAAAGTGAGACTACAAAACTAAGTAGTGGGGGAGAGGGGAAAATTAGAATAAGGGAAGAAGGCCGTTATCTTGTCTGACTGGACAAATTAGAATAAGGGAAGGACTACTCTACTTGGCGTAGGTTTCTGCAGTTCCTACATTTTATACACAAATGTGAAGTATGGCGCCATCTAGGGAGTCGACCTACAGCTCTCGCAAATCTTACGATTCATCATTATATGCGCAAAAACTGTAAAAGGGCGATTTCACCCGTTAAATAAAAATTAAAAAAAAATTTAGTTGATATTACGTTAGATATTTAGAACCTTTCTTTTAAACAAAATATAACCGTTGAAAACTATAATGAAAGAATGTCCATTCAGGACTTAATTTGAAGAATGGTTTTTCAGGAAGTAAATCAAAATGCAATTTTTCCCAAATTAAAATCTTCTTGTAACTGCGGAACAGAATGCATCGAAAGAATAATATTTCCTGCGCCGATACGCACTATAAGTAAAACTCGCCCGTTATGCAATAACGGAAAATCATTAATTATTAGAACACATTTCACGCAGGCATTGATAAACGGAGTGCATATATAGAATGTTTTAAAGGAGCGAATTCGCCATTGCGGAAAGATGAGTCAGATTAATATTAAAGTGTCGGGATCATCGTACGGAATATGGCGTGCACGTACGTTTCGCTGTGTAACGTTACGATTTACGTCATCAAGTGCAACAAGAAAATCTACAAAGATCAAGTTTTCCTTCCTTTATAGCAGATAATTTGGTTTAATGATAATACATCAATTTTTCTGCAATTTTATTTTTATAATTATCTTTATTAAAAATTCCAATCCGTCGGATTTTAATTCCGTACATGTCGTAAAATTCTTTAAATATGCAAATTAAAAATCTAATCAGTGTCAATTACTTGTATTACTATCCTTAAATTAATTTTTTTTCCACAAAAATGTTGGAATAATTTTGATCAATTTAATGCGGGTGTGTAATTGTAAGTAAACGTCCCACTTTCTGAGGGTTTTCTGAACACGAGTTCATAAAGGTTTCATAATGATATCATATTTAGAAACCCTTCAGAAAATGGGACATCTGAATTCTTTCAGAGCACATTCCGAAATCATTCTTCTGAACTCTTCTATTTTTTTTGTGTTTGGGGTACATCTACGTGAATAATGGACTTGTGGACATAAATTATATGACCACACATGCAGGGATGAAAAATATAGTAAATTCAAACATTTTATAAAATAAATATAAAGCAAAGGATTACAAAAAGTAGTTAAATTAACTAATTTGACGTTGTTGTGTTTACTATTTGCTGATCGCGATGAATATGCAGTGACTACATAACCTCAAATCTACCGTAGTTTTACAGTTAAAGGGTCATTATAAACGTTTGTGATTTGCAATGTGAAAATAGTACTGTCATAATAAAAATGGTTCTCGGGCGGTATATGTTACAATATTCTGTAACCATATAGAAAAAGAATATGACAATGACATCACCACATTATTTTTGGAGATCTTCTCAGGGTTATTTTAGTCTTTTGCAGAATGCCTTATGTCCACTTTTTTAAAATTCTGGTGAAATTTGAAATATTCCGGCGACGCTCTGTAGATGTTCTGCTGTCTTAAAAAAAATGCTATTTTCTGAGTGAATATGAGAAAAATGACAATTAATTGTATAATTTTTATATGTGTATTGTATAATAACCATCAAAAACTTGTCAGGGTTCCAATAATTTTTATTACATCTACGGTTATGTATTTTTATACTCTGAAATGGAATATCATAACAAAAATTGGCGACTTTCGCAGTGAAAAACATGAAAAGATTATCAAAATTATGATTATTCAACCCTCTCCTCGTTTATTTCGTTAAATATTGAAAACTCCGAAAAATATATAATTCAATATAAAATTGAAAATTTTTCATACATTTTTTACATTTCCAAGTTTTTTTTTAAAAAGAAAAACAACGAAAAATTATAGTTTTTATCGATTTTTCATGATTTTCACTAGGTAGATTAGATTCGGACCGATTTTGACGACGATTTTCGTTTTTTGCGCTATAAAATAGGAAGGATACCATGAATTTAAGCCAACTAAAAGACCATATTAGGTATATAGAGATCTATAATAAATCATAAAATTCATTGCCATTTTTCTCAGTTTCTACTACACATTTGCAAAAATTCACTAAACATAAAATATGTATTTTAAGAAGGATTTGTCACGATTTTTACCCTTTTTTCAACGTATCCAATTGTGTCGCATGTTTTGAATTTTTGCAAAGAGATGGTCTATAAGTGTCCTGGAATCGAATGAAAAAAATTCTAAGTGCTTTTCACCTTTGATTAAGTTCCATTTATGCACGACGTCATATGTAATCATTTCTTTCATTTAAAACCAATCTTCGTTAACAATAATGATTTTATTTTTGCGTTTTACTTTGTACATTTTTATCTTGAATTCGACCTTTTGAGAACCTGATTCCACATTCGTGACCTAGGTAATAATAAATAAAGCCCGACAACGTCTGCTTTTAATCCATATAATAATTGACGCAATAAATCCAATAAAATGTGCATCATTTAAATTTTTCATTCTGCAGCTATAAGTTTCTTAAATCATGCGATAATGACTTTACATTTTTCACATCTTCACTGCCCGAGTAATAAGAAAATTCATAGTATTGAGACATCCCTGCAAATAACAAAGAGTTAAACAATAAAAAACGGAGACTTGTTTTGGTAAAAATTTTTGCTCTAAAAATTTTTTTGCACAGTTTTTATTTAGGTAAAAGATAAACACAAAAAAAGATGAGTGCAATTTTTCTATTCGGGGCTATTATTAATAGTTACTATCAATAGTTAGTATTCGTTCTAATAATTACTATATATAAATTATATGACTAATGGTTATTATTTGTGGCTAAACGTCTGATTCACTATACATAAATCGAACAACAAGTTTATCAGTACTAGTCAAAATAGTAATTTTTTAGTTGTTTCCAATGATTTGTTTCAAATTATAGTACGTCCCATGAAAAGTATTTCATATTGATCAAATTTTAGAATAATGTACTCTTGCAGTAAATTGTTTACTTTTCGTGTAAAATATGTCTCAGACCTTTTGGTGTGAAAAAATGACGAATTTTTACAAAAGATGTTTAAAATATCTTCTAAGAAAGCTAATTTATAAATACTTAGTGATCATTTATCATTCATTTTTCTATTTTACAATGTCAGTAAACTTTCCAAATTATTAACCATTTGTTTTTTTCCTCTTCCTCTAATTGTAAATTTTAAATTTTTATTAAACTCGACCATTTTTAATTTCTATTATGTATATGACCGAAAAAAAACTATTTAAGAATATATTAATCAGTAAACTCAACTGTTTATTTACTACTGATGTGTAACACAGCTACTATTATGGGCACTGACTGGTAACTAATAGTTCTCAATAGTTTATTTCTAAGTTTATACTGAAGTAAATATGTTTTATTGCAAAAAACCTACTTGATTTACGAAATTATTTTCCAGATATTCCTCGAATATTGTTTGTAGGCTACAAATTAAATTTCATTTTACATTTTATAAATCATGTAGTTCATTCCCACTATTTCGCGTTAACATTGCATTACGACATCTTCGATATGACATTGAATTTTTAGATTTTCGTATTTATCAGATGACTAATTGCAGGTGGCTTGCGAAGTAATAATTTCGCTACATAATTTTAGTATTAACCCACATTAGATTTAATACTTGTTTATTTACAAGAATTATTACTTTAAAAAAGTACAGAATTTAAAATACATACATTTTTGTATTTATTTGCAATTAATTGATTTAAACATTAAATATTCCATTTTTTAGTAAACCTTCCTTTTAGAAACCGCAAATAAATCGGATGTAACTTTGGGCAATTTTTATTAAATGCACATTAGAAATTTTCATTTACTTGGCTGTAAATTAATAATAATAATTTAATATGCACATGTGCGATAAAGATGACAATAAATCAGAGACTAAAAATAAATCGTACATGCAGTTCAGTTCAAATAGTATTACGCAACTTATCGTACTCTCGTGAATTGCATTGAACTACTCATATGTTAAATATCATGCAGCTGAGAAGCATTGGCGTGAACTTTCTAGAAATATCTAGTCGACACCAATGTAATAACGACAGCGTAGCGATGCACGACCACCCATTACTTCCCAGTACATAAATTTAAATGTTACGAATCGTGAATTCGTGGTGCATTCTCAACACTTTATGAAATATGTTTTATGTTGCGATTTTTAAAGAATTAAACATACGCCTTTACAACACTGTTTTTTTTTTAATGTTTGTTACAATCAATTCGTAACTTAGTTTTCAAATATTCGATAAAAAAATTCTTAGTAAATTACAAAAAATGAATGTATATTTTACAATTATTTCTAAAAAATTTACGGAAACGAACACAGAAATAAATTTAACGTAAAAAAATATTATAAACATTTTATAAAATTTGAAAGTTATTCCATGTATACAGATAAAAAATTGTCGCTAATTCTTATAAAAAATTCTATGTATTTCTTAAATATTTGGAATATTGCATGTTGTAAAATACAGTAATTACGCGAGTAATTTTCTACCAAAAATGTTTGTTTCTCACGTCAAATTTCCATATAAATGATGAGACCATATTTGCAAATTACAAGCCAATGTGATATTGTGATGGTGTAAAAGTGAAAGATAAATTTTAAAAAATTCACTACTTCGATTCTGATCAAAATTAAAAAATGCGCGCATATTCTGAATGTAAAATCTGAAATTTTACTAGTTTTCTTGACGGGATTCAATCTTTCATTATTGCATTTCTTGCAAGAATATTAGAATGAATTGTAAAACTTAAATCCAATGTGTGATTTATTTATGGCCATTACAATTCGCCACTTGTCAATCAAGACAATACACGCCCAACGTTTCGACCCATTATTTAGGTCCTCCTCAGGGGCAACTATTATAAAAATATGAAAATATAAAAAATATAAAAAATAATATAAAAACATAAATCAACTTAAAACTACACTTTGATCAACGTACTTGATTGAGAACTGCTATATGACAGACTAAATTTAAATTCAACGAAGGAAAACAATAATACGTCAAGAATCTATACATGTGTGTGTGTGCATATTTAGGCTGTATACAACTCAGTGTGGAAATAAATACCTATTGTAAAAGCGATGTTAATCGTTATTTAATATTAAACTATTATAAAAAGAACTTAATTTTTCAGTATCCGTGCGAAAATTTATACGGTTTTCATTTTGTTTGATATACAGGGTCATCGAAAAGTATCGGACCCCCCTAATATCTTCAGTTAGAATGCACTTAGGAGAAAATGTCCAATAGCAAAGTTGTATGGTTTCAAGCGGGGAGTAAGATGATGACCTTGACCATGTCCTTCAAGGTCATTTCAAGGTCAATCTTATTTTTTTAAATAGAACCCCCTACATTTTATTGCATATTCTTATAGCTTATCTCGAGAGCTTTCCAAAACACTATAATAAAATATTTTTTTATTAAGTACTTTTTGAGTTATAAAGGTTTCAAGTTAACAATTTTTTGACACAAAATGTAGAATATCTTGTAAAATATTATTCTCGGACTCGCACACCACTTAACAAATTGTTAAGTTCAAACCTTTATAACTCAAAAAGTACTTAATAAAAAAATATTTTATTATAGTGTTTTGGAAAGCTCTCGAGATAAGCTGTAAGAATATGCAATAAAATGTAGGGGGTTCTATTTAAAAAAATAAGATTGACCTTGAAATGACCATGAAGGACATGGTCAAGGTCAAAGTCAAGGTCATCATCTTACTCCCCGCTTGAAACCATACAACTTTGCTATTGGACATTTTCTCCTAAGTGCATTCTAACTGAAGATATTAGGGGGGTCCGATACTTTTCGATGACCCTGTATATCATTTCTTTAATATTCCTTTTTTTCCAATTACTTTCAATGTCCAAAATTTTAAACTCCGCGAATTTAAAATTATGACCTGTTGTTAACATGTGTGACGTGAGCGCAGTATGTCCAATATGAGCGCAGTATGTCCAATTATTTTTATGTTCATATATACGAGATTTCATGTATCTTTTCATCTGTCCTATGTATACAGATTGACACTCACTACAATCAATCTCATAGATCACATTTGATCTAGTCAATTTGTTTCACGGTAGGAACTTAAACTTTGTTAAAAATTTCTTAGTACAAAATGGTTATGAAATACGGTTTATTACAGACATAATTAACAATAGATTTCAAAAATTAAATGCTACTAATACCCAGAATAAGGATGTAATTAGTAGTAACATTTTTAAACCACTTAAATATATTATATATTCACCCATTTCTCACGATTAACACTTTAGACATTACATTCACTGATGTTTTTCTAGAAAATGTTGCGTTTTACAAAAAATTGACATTGCAGTAATTACTAGTAATTATAATCCAGGCAGCAAAATAAAAAAATCAGAATGATTCCGAAATATGCTCTGAAAGAAATCAGTTGTCCTACTTTCTGAGGGTTTTCTGAACAGGATGTCATTATGATATCTGTATGAAAATTAAAGATGTATTCCTCAGGACTTCTTAAAATAGCAATCTCAAAGAGCTCTTATGTTTGAGGTCTCAAATATGTCTGGTTTTGGCCTATCTCTATTTTGGTAAATGGATCCCCATATTAATTCCTAGTTAAGATTTGTGTTTTTTGCCAAATAGACTGGGTGACGATTGATCTTTACTTCAGATGCAAGCCGATAAATGAAATAGCTGTAAAGAAAGAGTAAGTGCTTTTACAATATTTGGTAAGTGTATCACAATTTTGTATTATTATTGTACGATCTCCATTCTATTATTATTCAGGGGCTTCTAAAAACCAGATCATCATGGAATCACAAACCCCTTATTTGCGCGATATGTTTATTGACACTCCAGATCTCTGTCAGTCAACTAGGAGTCCAGTCCCCGTTTTATCTGCTTCTTTGCCGTACAAAATGTTACGCCAGTTCATTTTCGGTAACCGCAATTAAATATTGGAATTCCTTGCCTCTCCGTCTCCAATAGTCACCAACTTTAGAAAATTTCCGCGCTCGGCTTTTTTGTTACTTCTAGTCACAAACTTAAAATCTCTGGCTTTTATTATTTTGGTTCTTTATGCGTCTACTTACCTTACGGGATGTAAATTTACGAATTATTTTGTTCAAAATTGTATTACATATTGTGCCTTGCAAAATGTATGAGTGTTATGTTTAGTTATATGATAATTTCGTACTAATGTGCTAGCCTAGCTTTGAGATTTGTTAAAATTAGCGTTCGTCATATTTTATTCCACGGTTTATTTTTTTTGTGTTATATTTGAAATGAAATTTCAGTGGCGCTCAAAAAAATAGAGCTACTACAATAGCAAACGCTAATCTTTTTCGAATATTTTGCTTCGATACGTGTGGCTTTTTCTTAGAAATGCGACCGTTAAGCTTCGCATCACACAATCTTCTTTTTATTGTTGATGTTGAAAGTTTTATATTGTGTTCGTTAAATAAAATGTCTTTAAGGCGTGGTGCAGTCAAAAATGGGTCTTTTTTCACTTCTAGTGTAATTTTTCGATCCATACGTGCACAAGTTTTTCGAGGTCTACCTCGATTATCAATTGGTATTTTTGTTTCTTTTGATTTCTTAATCGCATTTTGAATACGTTTCCGCGAAACATAAATCATGTTTATATAATTGAAATATTTGTTTACGTTCATCGTCATTTGTATGCTTTGCTCTCCCCATCTACAATAAAAGCAACAACAACATTGCTAGTAAATGAAGGTGGGTGATTAATTATTTACAAATAGTAGTAAAAATAATATATTAGAGTTGATAAAAATATTTAAAATGCTTACAGTTTAAAGTGGCTCTATTATTTTGACCCTAATTATTACTAACCTTTAAATCTATTTTAACAGTATTAGTCTTTAAAACTGGATTATCGATAGCAAACACGCTTTGAAACGTTCTGTACCATTGTCTGAAAACAACTAAGTAATGTACTTTGCGCGGAACTCAAGTACCTTAATCCAAAACAATATTCATTTTCACATTTAGAGGTGGCTCTATATTTTTGAGCGCCACTGTAAGTCAAGGATCAATATATGCAGAGTTTAATCAAGATTATACATACATAGGGGAAGTAGGGGCAAAGTGGGATGGTTTTGGGAAATTCGTATACCAAAAATATGAGGCATAGGAATGGTTAGGTGTGGTTTAGAAACCCTTATTTAGGTCCTCAACTAACCTATTATGAAACACATTTAAGAAAGAGAAAGAAAGAGAAAGAGAGAGAGAGAGGGAGAGAGAGATTAGGTTAGATTTATTTAAATGCCCTGGGATGAACTCAAAGGGAAGAGGGAGAGAGAGAGAGAGAGAGAAAGAGAGTTCTTACTTATCTCTGTGAACCTAAATCAAAACGGAACACATCCCACTTTGCCCCACCCGCTTTGCCCCAAAATAGAATTTTGTTAAACACGTCGTAAAAAATCATCCTCAACTCCAAATAAAACAAATAACAAACGAAAATAGAGTGTAAGAGAAGACTATTAAGTCATGCAATTCAGATTTTAATTAGACTCAATTTATTGATACTTAGTAGTCGATTAAAAATATGTCTAAATTTACAAATTGTCTTCGAAGTCCTACGTCATGTTCGAACGGTTAGTAAATACTGAATGGAAAATGAAATATAATTCAAAATTTGTATTACAATAACGCATTTGTAAATAAACAATGCAAACTAACACATAGGAAATGTTGTAATACGGTGAAACGCCAAATCCCACTTTGCCCCGTATCCCACTTTGCCCCTACTTCTCCTACGTACTTTTTAATTTTCCGGAAATTCGAAATTCTGAATAAAGTAATTTAAAAACTCTGAACAAATTTGAGAAGTTTCTTTAATCTTATAGTTCCAATGGAAATAAATTGTTATATTTTTCAAGATTTCAAGACAAATAATTTATTTTTTTGAAAATTATAGACTTTAGAATAAATTTTCATAGCACAAAAATATCTTAGAATTGATTGACGCTCTCAAATTTTTTCAGATTTTTTAAATGGCTTTTTTCAAAATTCCGATTTTTCGAATTTCTCAAAAATAAAAAAATGAATTAATGCATTCTGATAAAATTTTAGAGTATTCTTTGACTCATTCCAAACCAATTTTATTTTTAGCAAATTATCTCTTAAGTCTGTAAATGTTTAAGAAAAAGTTTGTCAAAATAATTCCTCAATTTCTTCGACATATTGACGTTTTGAATAGGTTGATTCGGATCTTGTGTACTTTTAATTGCGAATAGGCATCCTAAACACACAACATTATTGAATTTTGTTAATTTTTTATTTAAAATGCGCCATATTTGCTTTTGGAGCAATTTAAATACAATTCTGACCACGCCAATCGAAAGAGCGTACTTGAAAATGATAGGGTTGGTCAGTTTGAAGTCAATATCAATCTTATTTCCGGTTGAAAATGAAGGTTGAAAATCAACTAAAAAATGTGCATCTTCTGAAATAATACTTTGCAATGACTGTTCAATTTATAAAGCTAATATTTTCCATTCTCGTCAATAAAATAAGCCTATAGTGAATCGAGAAAGTTCTTAAAACAGTAGTTTTTAAGTTTAAATCGATAAAAATATTGAGCGTCATCGTTTGCTTGTTACGTGTTCGGAACATAAATAAAGAAACGATGAACGCATCAAATTCGTCAACATAGTGTATATGAAAAGTTCGCCGAGAATATACGAGAAAGTTCCATACGCGGATGAGTCGAAACAACTTCATTACTTTCTGAATTTCGAAATTGGCCAGTAAAATAACATAACCCCGTATAGTCCTTCAACGATCCACTGGAGCGCTATAAAAAACTATTGTAAAAAATTTAGAATCGATGAACAAATATTTTTCAATTTATCGAGAAAATATGTGGTACATACGATGATGCAACGAAGCGAAGCATTATTCGAGTTACTGCAAGTTTTAACATGATTCATCAACCGGCTTGGAATCACGTGATTCGTGACTTTATTGTTCAAAACGTCTATCTCATTCGAAAATGGCGCCGACGCTTGACTTTCCAATTATACCAAGATGGCGGACTTTTACGAAAGTTTTTTTTCTTATGTTTTTCCTGCATTCGACTGACACGTTTTTATGAAATATTTCGATATGGAATAGTACGATTACAAATGTAAATTTGATATGCCGCGATACGAAAGTTGGGACTTAAAACGATGACATTCGCATCTGCGCTTGGAATCGAACGCCGCCATGTTGTATGAAATGCGCAAGCGCAAACGTGAATCATTGTTTTGCTGCGCACTTGTGGTGTCTGGTCTGGACAACTGGGGCGCTTTAAACGTACCTTTAAACTCGCACAGTCACAATTCGCTTACATTCGCGCTTGTCAGCCATCGAATCGTTTCGTCAGATTCTTATATATATAAAAGCCCGAAAGTTCCCCTTCAACGTCAGATCGATTGATATCTCAATCTAAAGCGCATCGCGAAAGTATTGAAGTTGGTGATAGAAGTTTTTGAAAGTGTCAAATTCGTAAAAAATTCGGAATTTCATCGATATGGGTCACTCGCTGAACCATTCCTCGCTTAAAGTTTTCCTTAGAAAGGAATCTGACCCAGAATCTCCACCAGAAATTCGAAGATTTCCCATCAACGAAAATTTTAAGAGTTACGTCTATCTGCGTGACAACCTGAAAAATATTTTCCTAAATTTGAAGGATCAACACTTCACTATTTACTGGAGAGGTAAGTTTTTTTAGAATTGCGTTTTAATCAATTCATTTGTCGTGGAGGGGATTACAACGTCAAACCCGTTTAGTTTAGACCTGTTCGATGACGAAAGTATAAAATTGCATATTGTACAGCAACGTTCCGTATTGTACAGTTTCACTTTCGCAAAATTATTTTATTCGACGTATTTTTCGCAATAAACGTCGCGCATTGCGTCACTCTTTGATTTTAGGAAGAGGAAAATAATTGTCCTTTTAAACTACAGTATGGGACAATGTAATTGTAAAATTGACAACTGTAGTTGCTGTCATTAAAGTTGCATGGTCGTATTTACTTTAAAATATATTAGCATTTTATCTTCTTTGAAGCAATTAGTAATATTTATTGCTCATTACATAAACGCTTCAGTAGTTAATAAAATCCATTATCTTAATTTGGTATAGTTTTTATGAAGTATTTTACAGGTAGTATCATGTACTTTATAATTAATATTGCACATACTGTTAAGCAGGTAGTTGCATGAAATGATTTTATATCAGCGTGATAATAAAACATAATATTATTTTAAAAAAGAAGAAATTTCTTAGAATCTTAGAATCCTCTAAAAATGCTAAGAACGACATACGGGGTCTATTGGACCCCAATGCTTAAAATCATTCCTGTATTAGAAGAGTAAACTGTAGCAAGTTACAAAAATTCTGAGACGTTATTCAACCATTCCAAATTATAACCCCAGTGTTCAATTTGCATAAGTTTGCATCTAACATAGTAAAGAAAATTACAACTAAAAAAAAATTACTTTATTCACTCAAAAAATCATAACTTATTATATTTTCAATATTTTTTAATGAAATTTTCTTCAAATTATACACCATAGTCACACTGGGGTCTGTTGGACCCCGCCATGAAATCGACTATCTTTTGTAACGAGTATACTGATGTTTGTTAGACAACGGCATTACCAGAAATTTATTGGTAGTACTTTAAACTACCGATAGGTGTTCCAACAATTCCAAATTAAAACTAATAAAGCAAATTATTTACCTTTAAATTCTGAGACGTTATTCAACCATCCCAAATTATGACCCCATATTTCAATTTCCATAAATTTGCATCTAACATAGTTTTTAATTACAACTAAAAAAAAGTGCAGAAAATTATTTTATTCACTTAAAAAATCATAACTTTTATTATATTTTCAATATTTTTTAATGAAATTTTCTGTAAAGTATACACCGTAGTCACACTGGGGTCTGCTGGACTCCGCCATGAAATCTACTATCGTTTGTAACGTACCATACTGACGTTTGTCAGATAACGGCATTACCAGAAATTTATTGGTAGTACTTTAAATTACCAATATTTCCAAATTAAAACTAATAAAGTGAATTATTTACCTTTAAATTCATCGTGGGGTCTTCTGGACCCCCAGTGACCGGCAAAGGTTAAAATACAGTTTATATTTTTTCAGGAAAGAAATCACAATTTGTTATCATTAACATATTGCTTTCTGTTTTAAAATTTGATATTTAAACCTTTCACTTTTATTTAACAAACCTTGCATTTAATCATGGTAACAAATTACATTCTTGCTTGTAGCAAAAAGAAATTATTATCAACCTTCATTGATATTTGTACATTCAGATTACAATAGATATATAGTTGAACAGTATATTCTGTTTCAAAAGTATTATTACGCACACAGCAATGCTGAAACAAAAGCTAACTCCTTAAGGATACTAGTACTTTAATAGACCAATCATTGAACTTTGACTTATTTACGATAAGTCTATCACACAGCTTTAGAACAGCCTGGTTTCGTTACTCGATCAGTAAATTCATTTAATCTGCTCTTTAAACGATTATGTTTTTATTTAACGTAATTCTTAGTCATGCAACACGTCATTGTTAGTACTTATAGATTAAGGATGTTCCTTCGTGACGCACCTGTGTAGTCCACTATTTTTTTAAGTAACGACAAAAAATAATTGTTGATAATGAATACCAATTATGAAATATACTCCAAGTTCTGACGTATAGAAATTATTCAGTGTTTGCAATTATTTCACAGTATTTAGTTGTATTTTTTTGTACTTTTCCATTGCCTTAAACCTATTAAATTCAATAAAGTAAATATTTTTTAAAGAGTTTTAAGTTCTATTTATTATTTTAAAAAATTATCTTTTTTTGTATGTTTTCAATTTTAAATAAAGTCTTGTTTTAAAAAGTGATAGTGTCTTTTAATTTATGAAGAAGGAAGAAAGAAGTAATTTTTTTCAAGTGGTAGGCAGAGCCCATAAAATTTATATTTATTGAAGAAATTGTGATTTCTTTCCTGAAAAGATGTAAACTTTAAATCAGAGTAATTTAACCTTCGCATGTCATTGGGGGTCCAGCAGACCCCACGATGAATTTAAAGGTAAATAATTCGCTTTATTAATTTTAATTTGGAAATATTGAAACACCTATCGGTAATTTAAAGTACTACCAATAAATTTCTGGTAATGCCGTTGTCTGACAAACGTCAGTATACTCGTGGTACGTTACAAAAGATAGTCGATTTTGTGGCGGGGTCCAGCACACCCCAGTGTGACTATGGTGTATAATTTGAAGAAAATTTCATTAAAAAATATTGAAAATATAATTATAAACCTATTAAATTCAATAAAGTAAATATATTTTCTTACATAATGTAAATACAAAATTTTCTGAAAATAATTTGGAGATAAACACAACTGGCATGACGACGCTGATGTTGGCAGCCAATTTGTAGCAGCTGATTTAAATAAAATCAGATTCTCCTTAATATAAAAAGTTCAGTTGGTATTTATATTAATATTTTGAGTTACATTGATACGTAGTTGGGGAATCGGACAATATATTACAAAAAAAAATGTTACGACTAAATATTTCAGTCTAAAATATTACAGTCAAAAATGTTATATTTTATTATTTTAGTTAAAAAATATGCTAAAAAATAATAGTGGAGAGTGGGGTAATTCGGCCATATTAAACCATTTCGAGGATTTGCACAAGAGAAATCAACAGATTTGATTTTGAAATGGCTTGTTCGAAAGGTTATTTAATTGCAGAACTTTGTGTATTATACTTTATACTGCAGGTGTTGCCATTCGGCAGAAAACAAACACCTAAAAAAAAGTTGAAAGTGGCCGAATTTCCCCAACCCATGGGGGCTATGCCGTGGGATAATTTGGCCATATTGTTTTACAAATATTTAACATTTACAGATAAGGAAAGCCAATTCTACAATACAAATTTTATTTGAAGATTTTTATCCACTTTGACATCATATTTGTTTTAATTACTAAATCGAACAAAATTCTTATAATAATGCTATCGAACCAAATTCTTACAAAAGTAACTCGCTAAACGTGTAACGTAAATGAAACATTACATGTTATCCCATTTATGGCAAAAACATAACGTTTCGTAACAACTTCTTGATGCCGTTTACACCACGTTGCACAATATCTAAATACGCAAATCTAATGCGTAACATTACCAGACTGTCACTTTATAACAGTTTTAAAAACATTTTATGGAATCGTTTCTGCAACGTCACAAAACCAGCAAGGAAATTTAAAACATTGCATTCAGGTTACTACCGTAACATTCATGTAATGTTACGAATGCGACGTTTCATAGACATGATTTATTGCATATCTTCTATCGTTTCGGCCAGTTCCATCTCAGACTTCGCCTTCAAGATTCGGAAATGTTCGGATGCAGCATTTATTTTCGTATATTAGTACGATTTACATGCAATCTTTTTCTTCTTATAATTATTCTTTTTTCTGGTGCATAATATTTGCTTTTATTAATTTTGTTCTTTTTATTTCTTATACGTGTGTAACTTGAATACATTGATGTCCATTAAATTCAATATTTTTTTTTGTAATATTACTGCAAAAATTAATTTAAAATATAGAGTAATTTGAGACTGAGACTGCAATGAAGTGAAATTTAACTATTGTTATTCTTCACATTTGAAATTGAAACGGGTTTTGTAATATTTAGAGAATATGCATTTTATATATACAGTGTATTTATTTTAAAAAACCCTTTTAATATATTTATGTACAAAATTTGTAAATTTCCGTCACTTGTCCAGAAAAATAACTCGCACCGTATTATTTTTAATGTAAATTATATTAAATTTAATACATAATTTAAAAATTGTTAATTTTAATATCCGCGTAATTCATAACTTATTTCCAAGTACAGTAGGACCTCTCTTATTCTAATTAGTAAAGTTTTTCAAGATGGTGCTGACCTCTCTTATTCTAATTTTCCTCTTACCCCCACTTACTTTGCTTACGAGCTTATGATTCGTGGACAATATTTTTCGTTGACTTTTCGTGTGATAGTGGGAGAAGACTTGTGGGGGAACGATTAGAATAAGAGAGGCTGGACAATTAGAATAAGAAAGGCAATTAGAATAAGAGAGGTCCTACTGTAGTACATTTGTAAAATATACTTGTGTCAATTAACTTTACATTTTTCTAAACAGTGTCTATTAATCAATTTCGTTTAAAAAAAATATTATACGGATATCTTAAAAATATTTATTTAAATTACAATAAATCACTACAAAATAGTCAAATAATATTATTATTCCTGATATAGAAATGACAAAATTAATTAAACATATCTTGTTTAAACTAAACCCGCATTTATCAAGAAGCCTTCTACGATTGAGTATAAGAGCTCTCGTTCGCATGGTAATACGTATGCGAGTGTAGCGTAGTGGTTAAGACGTCAGCGTTGTAACCGGTAGACCCGGGTTCGATCCTCGGTTGGGATGGATTTTTCTTAGATTCATAGATTTATTTGCGAGCAAAATTATAAAACTACATTCTTTCATAACATATCTAACGATACATAAATAATAATAAAATTCGAATTGAATAAAATAATTGGTCAAATTTCTTATAATTTTTATTTATGATCGTTTAATGTAACGTTTTTACAACGTTGGATGTATAGTTTTCAAACGTCGCAGGTACGTTACGAATGAAACGTTATTTAAAAACCGTAAATGTGGCAGGACATTTCTGGTTCCAAGGACGTCACAAAAATGTTTTTGCAATGAAACAAGTTTGGTCGCATGGCTATAATGCGACGTTTCAAAGATGTTGCTGTAACGGAATATTGTTTAGCGGAAAGTTACTACTTAAACGCTGAAATGCCACTTTGAACTGCTACCACAGCATCACGTAATGATTCGGAACTGTTTTTCTCATTCTTTTGTAAATAATTTCGTACCATTTTATACACTTGGCAAAAAAGAAACGAAAGTAGTATTAAAAATAACAACAATAAATAAATGTTAAAAGAACAAAAAATGAGTTTAAACGACTTTTAAAAAGAAATCCTTAATGGCCGAATTATCCCATCAAAAAGTGGCCGAATTGCTCCACCAATATTTTTTTTACTATTTTTCTTACAATGCTTCTCACACTCTCCACTGCTTACACGTCAAAACTTTACATATGACTGTAGTTTCTAGACCCATCACATAATTCATAATAACAACATGCGGTTTTCTCCGAATAACCTTATGAACAAAACCAAAATAGTACAATGTTGAATCGATGAAAATAAATCACTCCTGTTACATGGTGTAAACAAAACAAGAAATATAATGTTTTGGAAATTAGATAAACACCTTAACCAACACAGTCATAAAAATCAAGTAGTCGAATTACCCCACTCTTCCCTATTATCAAAAATATTATTTAAATTAATTTTATTTTGTATATTTTTAGTAAATTGTTAAAATTAAAATTTATGCTTAACGGATTTCAAAAATAATTATTTAATCTTCATTAAATGAAATTGTTATAATCTAATTTTACGCTTAACTGTATTAAATAGTAATTTTAATAACCATTGTAATTTGGCTTAGTACGTTGCAAAGGCATTTCTGACACAATCTATTGCCGAGTGCTCAAATGATACTGATATTTCTTTTCAAATTAAGCGAAAGTTGGGATATATTATATGTAATTATTGTGTATTGTTGTCGATGATTGAATAATGCGATAGTCACTTTTAAATTACTTATATATACGTGTTTATAGATTATTTATGTTTGTTTGAAAATGTATGTGATTTATTATTTTTGTAATGATTATTATTTATCCCAATATTTTTATTTATTTTGAAACTAGTTTTTATCTTGATATTTTTATAGATCATTTTATGAAAAATATTTCATTGTTATCAACACTTTTGTTCTATGCACACTTTTGATGTTGTAGGATGTTATTTTTAAGCAGTGGGTTTATGAACTATATAAATTGTTATTTATGTTTGTTAATTTATTAATTTTTTCATGCGTTAATATTAATGAATCTTTTTAACCGTAATCGTTTTTCTGGTAATATTTTGTCCTGTAACATTTTGGAAAGTGTTTTTTTTTATATGGTTTCATAGATTGTTTCAAATTTTTCAAAAACCATTACCAATATTTTGTTAACTTTTAATATGACTGTAGGGGAGAGTCTAGTTGTGAGGTGGGTTCTGCTTTTTAGCTGCAACTTTTTAATGGGTAAACAAATTTAAAAAATGCAAAGATCATTTGAAAGGTAATTAAAATACACAACTTTTTGGGAATAAGCAATAGTGTTTTGACCATCCAAAAAAATTTTATGTATTACGTATTTTTATGAAAAAAAAAAAAATTGACCCTAGTTGTGAGACAATAAACAAAATTTATTAAAATTTGAAAAATATGTAACATAAATAAAACATTATTTTAATTTATTTTAAAGGTTTTCTGTCTTCTTCATCCACATCGCTGTCGCAGTGTATACATTTAAATTGCATTTGTAGACAATAAAATATCGTTATATTCAGCAATTCGAAGTAATAATGACATAATAAATACTTAATAAATTTTATTGCAAAGCAACAACAAGAGAAATTTTTTCTTAACTGCTGATTTAAACTATATTAAGTATTTACTAGGCTCGACGGTTCGTCGATATGACAGTAAATAGAAATAAACAAATACGTGTACATATCTCGAGCTTGAATATAAACTTCTGTGTACACTATAAAATAATAAAACATTAAGAAATTTTGAATGTTATCGCCTCTGAATTGGTTAACTATTATAAACTGAAACACGCATTTGTGCATTTCTATTTATTTACACATGGAAAAAACAGTCACGCCAAGTAAATACTTAATATAGTTTAACATAATAAATATATAATGACAATACTTTGTTATTGTAAAGGGTTTAAAAATCGATTTCTAGCAAAGAGAAAAGTGTCTCACAATTAGTGACACGCAGTGTCTCATATCTAAAATTTGACAATATTTTAAAAATGCCAAAAAAAAGTAAATTTTAACTGCAAATTAACAAAATGCAATATAGCATCGCGAAATATGAAGGAAACAATAATAGAAAAAGGACTTACCTTTTTCAATTAATTTAATTTGTAAATTATTAATTTGGTACAGATCAATAATTAGATTTCTTAAATGATTTTGTACACTATGTTGAGAACTGATATAAGAAATATGCATTAAACGAAAAGATTACAAGTTAAAAAATCGAATTGTTTACGTTTCGTGTTGCGAATAATTGCCTGTCTCACAACTAGTGATTTTTCCCTATTATTCTACATTAAATTGATTACGTTGAGAAAATTTTGGAAACCTTTGTTACAATAGTGGTGTAAAACGCAATAGAAATAAAAATTAATAAAACGACATTAAAAATGACGAAAAAGACTTTCGTCTAGGTTTTACTTCAACCTTTCAAACAATTTTTAAGTTCAGAAATATAATAATCTGGACTCACTGGTCGAGTGGTCAGTGTTAAATCGATTGACCCTAAATATTAAAAAATGTAACTTTGTACGGTTTGTTAAAAGTCACTCTCCTGTCTGGTTTAATTATAAGATTAATGACCAGCCTCTAGACTCTGTAAGCTCTGTGAAGGATCTCGGTATCCTTTTAGATAACTCTCTTAATTATAAAGAGCATTTAATTAGGACAGTCTCAAACGCAACATCTGTATTGGGGTTTCTAAAAAGATCTACTAGAGATTTCCGTAGTATCCCTGCGATTATCTCAATATTCAAATCAATTGTATTACCCAGTCTTTTATATTGTTCTCCGATTTGGTCCCCTCATTTTGCGCAGGATATTAGAATCTTAGAGTCTGTTTTGCATAAATTTATACGTTATTTAGCTTATAAAAAAGGATCACCAATGAGTATTATTGATCACGATTATTCCGCTCTAGCAAAGTATTTTAATGTGCCCACCATTAAATCTATTCATAATAGATTTGATTTAATCAATACTTTTAAAATAATGAAGGGCATCATTAAGTGTACCGAATTGAGACAGTCCTTTCCTTTACGTCAGATTGCTTACAGCATTCGTTCACAGAGATTATTAATTGAGGGGGTTAATCGATCGGATATAGGGTATTATTCTCCGATAACTCGGTTGCGGAGAGCATGGAACTCACTTTTGCCTGAAGTTCGAGAACTGGAGTCGTTATCGATATTTAAATCTCGAATTTTTGTAATGTTTTCCACTTTTGGATGAATTTTTTTATTTTACGTTAATTACATATTTATAGGTAGCGATTTAATTGTTATCTTATTTTTCTATTTTTCTACTGTATTGTTAAGTTTCACCTAATATTGTTATTATATTTTTATGTAATAGGCTTTTGCCGTTGATTCTAAATAAATAATAATATTCATAAATGCAAATGAACAGAATCAATAAAAATAAATGTTTTTGATATTTCTAAACATATTTGATTGCTGTGATTATTATTCCGGTAGAATTTTCCTCTGCATAAGGGTGAGTGGCTTTGGAGGATACGATAGTACTGTAGAGTCATTCCACGTCAATTTAGCTACTTTTCAAATCGACCACCATCGATTTTGATAAAATAAATATTGTCAAATTTTTAAAATAACTTGGTAATGCTACTTATCGTACAGTAACACATAACAAATGAAATTATTGGTCTGGAAATTTACTTTTATATAAGTGTAATAACATTGTTGAGATTTGTTGATATATGTTTTTTTACGTTTTATGTAATAAATTAAAGATTTTTGCCAGTGGGACATTTTTAATATTTTTTTACTATATTCACAAAAAAACTACAGAATATAATTAATAATTTTCAGGGTCGTACAACATGGCAAGTAGTATTGGTAATTTTTTACAAAATTTTATATTTTTTTGCAATTTAATTTAAAGTTTTGCAAAAATTTCAAGATTTATCTTATCGAATTCACAATTCACTTCCTCTTTTTTGTGTGTTTCCGATGTTTATTAGTAATTTAAAACATTTTAATATAATTAGGATTCTTTTAATTAATTATGCAGATTTTGATAATTTTATTTGATAACAACCTTTAAATAAAATTGTGATGCTCTTCATAATGCCCAAAAATGATGATTGAAACGATAAAAAATCAGAAAATTGATTAATTGTAAAATTCGCAACTCGAAGAATTTTGTAAAAAAAATGTTAAACTTTGTAAAAAATGGACAAACTTGCAATCTTGTATAACACTGTAAATCGTTCGTTATTTTCTGCAGCTTTTTTCTGAATGTAGTGAAAAAAAATGTCCCATTGACAAAAATGTTAAATTTATTATTTAAAACGTAAAAAGGCATACGTAAATAAATTGCAACAAAATTTTCATTATACCTATATAAAAGTACATTTCAAGATGAACAATTTCATTTTTTATTTGTTACTGTACGACAATTAGCAATCAAGTTATAAACATTAAAAAATTTTCGGTTTTTAAAAAATTTGAAAAAAATTGACAATATTTATTTCAGCGAGATGTATCTGTAAAAAATAAACTAAAAGGAGTAAAAAATTAACAAAAAATTAGTTTAAATTCATAATTAGAACAGAGTGACTAAATTCCCCATAAATATCTACACATAGAACTAATTTCTTGTAGATCTTTTTTTATGACCTACAAATATAATTTGTGTGCTATTTTGCAGATTGCGAAGGTGATGATATAATCATCTCCACTGACGAACAATTGGAAATTGCATTGGAAGAAACCAAACATGAAATGGTCCGCAAGTTATATGTTACTTTACATTCGGAAAAATCCGCAGAATATAAAAAATTCAATGAACAAAATTCCAAAAAATCGAAGCTGCACCATACGGGTGTAGTGTGCGATGGATGCAATAAAGACATTTGGGGTTTCCGCTATAAGTGCATCCAGTGCATCGATTATGATTTATGCGGAGATTGTGAAGCAAAGGGAGAGCACTCTGAACATTGTATGATTCGTATAGCGAATCCTTTGCAATGGAAACGTCACTTTGGCAAACGTTTGGCGCATCATATCAACAAGTATATGGCAAAAGCTTCACATTGCTCCGACAAAGATGAAACTCCTAAAGAATGTCCGTACAAAAGTTCAAGAGCTTACGCTCGTCGACATTACGAAAGTCCTTCATGGCTCGAAAATCTTGTTCAGGGCTTAAGCGATTGGACGACTATGCCTGGGGAATGTCCTGCAAAAGAAAATCTGAGTAAAGCTGAAGAAGCTCAGGAAGCTGGGAGCAGCAAACCGCATACACCACCACTTAAACGAGCCTCCGAGTCGCATGTCGAATTTATAAGAAACATTAGAGAAAATATTGCTCAATTCTTGGATCCTCTTGGAATTGATGTCAATGTACAAGTTAAAACCGATAAACCAACTACATCGGATGCAGCAGCTTCTGCCTCAACACCAACTAACGATAATCAAAGTCAAACAAATACGGAAACCTCCAAATTCCCTGGCGAAGGCCAGAAGCTAGTTGACAATACAAATGTACCAAAACCATCAGCTCCTGAGGATATTCCATCAAACAATATTCGTGTGGAGGTTCCGGAAAAATCACCAGAACCAGAAGGATGGACGCTTATCAATAATGAAGCTTCCGTTTCGTCAACAAGTGCTGCGCAGAGTACAACACCTGCTGAATCTACTCCAAAAGTATGAAATTTATTGTTTTACACTATTTTGTTATAAACAATTATATATAGGGGGCATTCCACGTCAAATCGGCAACTTTTTTCACACAATTTTAGTTTTATCATTTTTGTATTGTTAGTACATGCAAAAGAAGTATTCTTGACCATATAAAACATTTTAAAATCGACTGTAATAAGAGCTATGAGGATATTTAGGAAAATGTAATTTTCTGTTCTGGCAATGTTTAATTTATTTAACCCAACAAGTCCCAAAACGGCAAAATTTGTATTTTACGTTTGAGCTCAGGAAACTTTGCGAAAAAGAAAACATTGATTTTCAAAACTTTGATTTTCAATTGTTGATTAACGATTTTAAAAAAAATATGTTTTTTTTTATGAAAAATTTTTATTTAATCAAAATTACTGTGACGAATCTCTAATAAAATGTGATAATTTCTCTGCAAATGCTTCTGTGATTCTGATGCAGTTGAGGATTTATTCGATTCTAGTAATCTTTCGGATTTCGAAGATGACAAGACTTCATGTAACAAAGATTCTTAAAAAAGTAAAACGATTCCCTATGAAAAAACGTTGTATACAGTTTTCGATCATTATTTGTAGAGCAATAAAAATGAAAAAAATGTTTTATTTCGATCAAAATTGAGCAAGATAATCGAGGTTGAATTTGAATAAAATAAGTCCTCTGTGTTGTGCAGTTTATACATTAATCAGGGGACTTCTATTTATTTACAATTCTTCAGGTCGATTTTTTTATTGTAAACCGATCAAGAGCCAAAATTTCAACTATACTTCCATAAAGGATATATATTAAACTTTTTTAATGAATGTTTTCAGAATTTTAAAGAGGTCCTTCCTTTCTTTATTCGATGTTTTAACCTCATCCTATAACAATACCCAAAAGCGGATATTTTCATGAGAAAGGGCATTAAAAAAACACAATGTTAAGTCCCAAAATTTGTATCTTACGTTTGAGCTCAGGAAACTTTGTGAAAAAGTAAGAAAATATTTTGAAAATATCCAACCCTACTATTTTCAGGTACGCTCTACATGATAGAATGGTTTAAAAATGTCAACACTTTGATTTTCAATTGTTGATTAACAATTTTAAAAAAATATGATTTTTTTATGAAAAATTTGTATTTAATCAAAAATTTTAGCGGGAATGACATTTTTTTTAATGTCGCAAATATGCACAAAATTGCAGAAATTATCTAAACTTTTCAACCATGTTTGGTTTTTTATTGTACGATTTTTTTTTAACGAAATGGCGACCAAAAAACAAAAGCTGAAAATCAAACTTTCATTTTAGTACTTGTTTTGATGTTTTTTTCATTGGAATCGTGTAAATTATTCAATTATTTCAATAAAAATTATTAACATTATTACTAAAAATAACTATAAAAAATATATGAAAAATAATGTTTTTACGGGTTTAAAAAAATAAAAAAGAAGAAACTTGAATTCATCGACCTTCACGCGGTAAGTGTCAGGTATCGTTATTCAAGAAAAAAAATAACGGCTAAGAGATGAAAATTGAAAAATGATTAGATTTACTTTATTCATTAAGATTTTTTCGGAAAATATCAAAATACAAACCGATATTTCGAAAATCAACGTTATTCAGATTATTACATTAGTTCCTGTTCAAATAATGGCGAGAAACCGTAAAAAACCACTTGTTCAAACCTTAAAAACATTATTTCTCATATATAACCATTTTTTACAGTTATTTTACAAAAATATATTATATTTAGGTACATTTTTACTGAAATAATTGAATAATTTACATGATTCCAATGTAAAAACGTCAAAAACAGTAGTGAAATTAAAGTTGGATGTTTTAGCTTTCGTTTTTTGGCCGCCATTTTGTTAAAAAAAATCGTACGATAAAAAACCAAAGCTGATTGAAAAGTTTAGATGTTTTGTGCAATTTTGTGCATATTTGCGACAGTAAAAAAATGTCTTTCCCACTAAAATTTTTGACTAAATAAAAATTTTTCATAAAAAAATCATATTTTTTAAAAATTGTTAATTAACAATTGAAAATCAAAGTGTTGACATTTTTAAACCATTCTATCGTGTAGAGCATACCCGAAAATAGTAGGGTTGGATATTTTCCAAAAGATTTTCTTACTTTTTCACAGTTTCCTGAGCTCAAACGTAAGATCCAAATTTTGCCTTTTTGGGACTTAATGGGTTAAGCGTAAAAGTATCAGGACTGAAAATGTTTTTCGTGGTTTTTTTATGCCCTTTCTCATGAAAATATCCGATTTTGGGTATTGTTATAGGATGAGGTTAAAATATCGTTTTAGAGTTTTTAATTTACATTTTTCGAAGAAAGAAAGGAAGGACCCTTTTTAAAATTCTGAAAAAATTCATTATAAAAGTTTAATATATACCCTTTATGGCAGTGTAGTTGAAATTTTGGCTCTTGATCGGTTTACAATTAAAACATTGACCTGAAAAATTGTAAATAAATAGAAGTCCCCTGATTAACGTATAAACTGCACAACACAGAGGACTTATTTTATTCAAATTCAACTTCGATTATCTTGCTCAATTTTGGTCGAAATAAAACATTTTTTTCATTTTTAATGCTCTGCAAATAATGACCGAAAACTATATACAACGTTTTTCCGTAGGGAATCGTTTTACTTTTTTAAGAATCTTTGTTACATGAAGTCTTGTCATCTTCGAAATCCGAAAGATTACTAGAATCGAATAAATCCTCAACTGCATCAGAATCACAGAAGCATTTGCGGAGAAAGTATCATATTTCATTAGAGATTCGTCACAGTAATTTTGATTAAATAAAAATTTTTCATAAAAAAATGTATTTAAAACATTAGATACACATCATTAAAAATTGACAACATCCTAACCTTCAAATGTGCACTTTTATTTTACGAAATTAGCAGCTTCTCGAATAATTTGTATGATGTAAACCATGAAATTGATGCAAAATTTTAAATTAATTTGAAATTTCATTGCATATCAGTCTACCGACTGTACAGTAGGACCTCTCTTATTCTAATTAGTAAAGTTTTTCAAGATGGTGCCGACCTCTCTTATTCTAATTTTCCCCTGACCCCCACTTACTTTGCCAGCGAGCTTGTGATTCGTGGACAATATTTTTCGTTGATTTTCGTGTGATAGTGGGAGAAGACTTGTGGGGAAACGATTAGAATAAGAGAGGCTGGACAATTAGAATAAGAGAGGTCCTACTGTACATGTTTGCAAATTTAGGTTAAACGGTATTTACACTGTACAACTTTGATGGTGTAAATACTGTAAACTATATCGATGTGGGAAGGCCTGAGGGGAAACGATTCAAATAAGAGGGGCAATTGAAATAAGAGGGGTTGAAATAAGGGGGGTTCTACTGTATTAATATTATTTCGTATATTTCAGGAACAGCCAGCTGAATCGCAAGCGTCTCCTCAGGGACCAACAAACCAGGGGATGTATCCGCCATTACCCCCCCAATTTAATTATTTTTACCATTCAGATCCTAAAATTCAGGAAGCAGTTGAGAAAATGATGAACATGGGATTTTCTAACGAAGGTGGATGGCTTACCCAGTTGTTAATCCAAAAGAATGGAAGTATTAGCGGCGCTTTAGACGTCTTGCATCCAGCGAAACATTAATAAAAATGCTAAACGATATAGACGATGTTACGACATCTAGATTGTGCGCATTACTATATGTATTATCTTAGAATGCTGTGAAATTAGAAAGAGAAAACGATAACGTTTCTTCAAATTTTATTCGGTAGTACATAACTGTGAAAATGCATAGAATTTTAATTCTAAAAACTGGAATAAAATGAGATCATTTTGTATTTTGCAATAATGCAAAGAATTTAAAATTGCAGCTGAAAAAAACAAATGGAATAAATTAAGTAGTAAGCGATGGTTTCGCATTTCTACAGTTTATTACTATGGAAGTATAATGGTCATTTATATTATCTTATTTAGCGTTACCAAACCTTTTGGCTGCAAAATGTATACTGCACTTAGGGTGACTGGTTGTATTTTTTCATGTAAGCACGTATAAATAAATACAGCAATGAAAATTCTGTTATATTTTGTGTTTAATCCTTTTAAATGGTTACTAAATATTTAAAAAACTGTACAAATTCTACTCAAGTTTTATATTTAAAGTGGTTTACAATATTCCATAAGTTTATAAGGATTATAATTGGACAATAATTCTAATTCTCGTATTCCGTCGGGATTAATATCTCTTATCCACTTGCGATTCAGGTAATAATCGATTATCGTATGAAACTCATCTATACTGTATTTATCAACTGCAATCGGTATGAACGGGTCCAGATGATTGAAGCCAGGCTCCGATAGAAGATATCTTGGAAAATTCGATTCTCTTCGAGACTAAAACAATCATTTTAGTTGAATTGCAAAAGTTATAAATTTTATAGAATTCGATTATTTTACCTTTGTACATAATTTGTCGACGGTGAGTACCACTGCTCCATTTCTAAAATCTGGTTTCGTTATATTAAGAAATGCTTCAGTCAAGGATATTTTGTCGGTTCCTACAAATTTTTTCTCATCGTTTCTTATGCGAGTGTAATCGGAGAAGAATCCATTAAATCCATCAATGGCGACTAGAAGACTACACTTTCCCTCATTACTAGCAGCTTTCAATTCGTCCATGAGAGCGATTACGACATTGCACGCAAACTTAACTCGATTTATACCAAACTCAATCATTTCGATTATTGGAGTACCTTTCGGAGTACTTTCTCTCGATGTCCATTCGTATGTGTTTGTTACTACCAACTATAAATTACAATTTTAATAAGTAAAATGTTTGGAGAATGTATTTCTTTTAATATGGGACGTTCCGCGTCAACTGAAACAACGCTCCGAACAAAATTGTTCTTAACCGATTCTGATTACGAATATGAACTCAGAATTGTGGAATTCAAAATGGCGGAACTAATATGACGGACACAAAAACTAAAAATCGTTGAATTTGTCTGAAACTGGATATTCGAGGGGTTTTGGAGTCGCTGATAACGAATATAAACTCAGAATTGTGAAATTCAAAATGGCGGATCCAATATGGCAGATGGTTTTTTGAAAATGAAACGAAATCTATTTGAAACGTGTTACTCGGTGGTTTTTGAGGTCGCTGATTACTCTGAAAGTAGTCGTTTACAAATTTTCAAAATTTGAAATCAGATTTTAAAAATCAAATACATTTCATTTCATTTTCAAAAAACCGTCCGCCATATTGGATCGGCCATTTTGAATTTTGAAAATCTGACTTCAGATTCGTAATCAGCGAATCCAAAAACACCCGCATTTTGATTTCCACTAAAATCGAGTGACCTTTAACATTTTTGTTCGCTCATATTTGAAACGCACTCTCTATTTTGGCTCTTTAGACCCCCATAGCTGAACGCCATTTTGAATGTCACATATATGCCAGACACCATTCGAAAGAACTTTTCAACACGGAGATTTTGAGCCCTCATACATCAAAATCGGTTAAGAACAATTTTGTTCGGAGCGTTGTTTCAGTTGACGCGGAACTTCCCATATATAATTTACTCACATCTTTTTTATGAAGTAAAGAGACATTTTGAGTTTTAAAATGCACTAGCCAAGAAGCTGCGTCAATTGGTAAGTCAAATATACCTTCTTTTGTTGGAGAATTAGTTATTTCTTTGGGATATCGATACCAATTTACCACTGAAATGTTAAATCGATTATTATATTGAACAATATTAAATTTTCTTTAGTAACTTACCCCACGGGACATGAACGATAACATTTCGGTTTACGTATGCGTAATGCAATACGTGTGCAAGGGTTGTACTCTTACCAGTTCCTAATTCCCCATCTATTATAGTTCAGGAAATTATATTCTATGCTTAACATTTAACAAATGTAATTAACTTTTTTAGCAATCCGTTAGTACAACAATTCAGTGATTATTTTCGAGGGGTCAACAATTGGCTAAGAAATGTGCAGATATTCCCAAAAGTGGGAATATTCATAGTTGTATTCTTAGTATTCCCAGTATTCTCACCGTATTCTCAGTATTCCTACCATATTCCCAGTATTTCTACCGTATTTCTAGTATTCCCATTGTATTCCCGCTGTATTTCCAGTCGTTTTGACCAACATTTTAATAAGTTTCAAATTTCCAAGCTATTATCTAAAAATGGCGATAGATAGAAAAAATATCGTAGTTGCCTTTTTTATAGAATTTTTTAATTTCCTACAACTTTTGTTTCACATATTTTACGCTATTATACTTCTTTAAAAAGTTACAGCCATTTTTAAACAATGCCTATTTTATTAAAAAAAATTAACTTTCCCCTACACAGATTTTCGGTGATTTTGGATATGTCTTTAACTCATTCTTCTAGTAATTATCACGTAAAAATCGGTCCTGTTGTAATTTGTTCCGGGTCAAACCATTCGTTGCCTGGATTATATGGGCATTGTTCTAGAATTTTTAAACTTTATGTTGTCACTCATTATGATACCATAAAAATTTTAAATATAACTTTGCAACACGACAGATCAACAAATTTTTGTTCGTTTTACATGTAATAAGTGTTTATTACTAATTACAGATATGTAGAAAACAATGAGAGTAAATAAAAGTAGTGAATTTGCCTGTTTTTGGTGCGCGACACTCACTACATTTTTTCAGTTTTAACACTGAAACTTTTTGAACCTTTTTTTTTATGGTCTGTGGTTTTTTGTGGAAGTATTTGGGGATGTAAACAAATGAAAAATCCTTAACTTAATGATGTGCCTCACTGAGGAATAAAATTATATACCTTCAAACTTGCGAGATAACTTTTTTTTATAGTTGACAATTTAGCAATCAACCTTAGATAATTTTTTTCACATTGGTTTTTAAGAAAGCACACAACAGGGGTACATTACCTATATGATAAGAAGTAATTTGAGCCTTTGCCCGAATGTGTGCCACCTATACATAAAAAATGCGACCACGTCAAACTTTAAATTTCCAAGCAAAACTCACTTTGAAAAATCAAATTATTTAATGGCACATCTACAATTTAGCTTCTAAGTACTTTGGAATCATTGTGATCTTTTCTCCTAAGTTATTAAAGTATGTATAACTTTTGTGTTTTTTTAATACAACAAAAAACACACTTTTTGACAATAATAAAATGATTATTCTTTACAAATCGTTTTAACTTTTTAGTATCCTTAATGTTAAATCATGTATTTGGATTTCAAATTTTAATGAAAACTGACTTTGGATTTGTAATCAGTGGCCTCAAAAACCCTAACATATCAAATTTTATAAAAATCAAAGAAATTTTGTAAAAATAGTCCGCCATATTTAATCCATTATTTTAAATTTGAATAACTATTAACTAGACGTTTAATTTTATATACTAGCTTCTAAAAATTAGGCCATAAGCAAAAGAACTGAATTTTTTATGTATATTAAACGTTACAAAACTAAAAACTAATTTTACGAGTAACGTAACATGTTACATTAAAAAAGAAAAAATACATTGTGTATGAGTCACGCAAGGTTTTTCCTGTCATTTGATCAATTCTAAAGCCAATAAAATTAATTTCATGAATGTGCCTAAAAAAAAAAAATGAAATTTTCTTCAACCTCAAAGTTTAAAAGTTCTAGAATAATGCCCATATACCAAATTTTTGCTGCACTCTTTTTAAAAGTTGTAACTTGCAAAAATAAAAAATAGGAAAATAAAATAGGTTTAATTAATAAAAATATTTTCTGACCTAAATGCATGAATATTCCTAAGTATTTCCAAATATTCCCGAGTATTCCCAAATATTTTCGAGTATTCCCAAGTATTCCTGAGTATTCCTGTTCAAATATAAAGGTATTCCCACCAGTGGTTGACCCCTCCATTATTTTTAATGTTTAAAATTCGGTTATGTAATGTTTATGTAGAATTCGAAAATGCAGGTCGAAAAACTAACAATAAAAAAACCAACACTTCAAAAAATGAGTGTCCACTTGTCGATGTGTCTGTCGACTTTGATAGTCTGATGTTATGACTGTCGGTTTTTCGCATCTGAATTTGAGAATTTTACTTTTTGACAGGTAGTTAAAACTTTAAATCAAAAACAAATAAATACCCAGGTAACAAAGTAGCAAAACTCGCTGGCCAGTTGCTACGATGTTGCAGAAAATAAACATATTTTCAGCAATTTTTTGTTATTTATTATACTTATATTTTAGACAACCAAAATTATAGACCCATATCTATTTTAAGTACCTTTTCCAAAATGTTCGATTTTATTATTTCTTTCAAGCTTACTGAAAATATTGCTCTCTTGTTATCTACCCAGTGAACGAAAAAAAATAAATTGAAGATTGAAAAGTAATAAAAATGGATCAATCGGGATTAAAATAGGACTACTTTTAATTCATTTTATTCAAAAAAGGGATTAGAGTGGTTTTGAATTCTAGTAAATTCCAAAGTAGGTATATAAATTGAAATTATTGAATCCCTGTGAATTCTCCTCGAATAATCGTTGTGAAAATCAATCCCCTTGAATGCCATAACTGGGATTAAAAAACGTATGTTTCAATCCCTGTGAATTCCACATCTGTCAGTATCGTTTAAATACCATTTCTGGAATTAAAAATTCCTTTCTTGGATCCCCTTGAATACCATTTATTACCAATATTTGAAAGAATCCCATTTAATACAAGATATGGGATTTAAGATTATATTCTTTGAATACTATCGATTACCAATCCCAGTAAACGAAAAAAGATTGAAAGGTATTAGAAGGGGATTAATGGAGATTCAAATTTGATTGTTTTTATCTCATTTTGTTCAAAAAAGGTATTGGAATGATTTTTAATCCCATTAAAACCCCAATTATGAAAAGAATTTTGACTTATTGAATCCCCTGAAATGCCATTCTACAAACGGCCATCAAAATGAATTCCAGCGAATACAAGATTTGGAATTAAAAAATATCTCATTGAATCCCCTCAAATCGCACAAAGCTTCAAGATATTGACTACTAATTATGTACTGATAATCCAGCGATTGAAGTGACCTGTGAATTCTTAGCGATTTACCCAGCAAACAAAAATTCATTGAAATTCATTGAGTGATTTCGAATGAATCTCAATAGATTTGAATTGGTTTTCTTATTCACTAAATATCAATAGAAATCTCTTCAACAAAGCTGTAATCAACGATTTTCCATTGTTTTAAAATCATTGATTTCAGTATGTGCTTATTATATTATTGAAATTCATTCAATTTCATTGGCTTTCGCATTTTTTAATCATTTTGTATTAATAAAAGGTTGCACATTTTATATATTAATTTCTCTAATTATTTATTATTACATTACAGTACATCTTGTCACATAAGAAGGAAGTATTATTGCTAACTTAAATTGTAGTCATTTTCTAGTACCTTGGTGTTTTTCAAGGTGTAAATCTGGCAGAACACCTGAAAAAGTTGGAATAATTTATATTTATTAATTAAAATCTTTTAGAGTAGATTAGACTCTCTTAAGGGGGTACCATTAAGTAGTAATCAAAGCTAAAAAAATGTAAATTAAAAACTTTTGACTCATTTTTTGATAATTCGGGCTTCATAAAGGCAATTCTAACGATTGTTTACTATCTTATAAAAAGAATCAAAAACAATTAATGAGAATTGGCCAAGAATTTTCTGCAATACATGATTTTTCAATATTGGAGAAATTTTCTTTCTCTGTCAATTCTTGACAAATTTCTTTGATTTTTTTAAGAGAGCATAAAAAAGTGTTAGAATTGCTTTAATGAAACTCAAATTTTGAAAATTCGATTCAGTAATTCTTAATTTTCATTTTTTCATTACTACTTTCTTCTAAAAACATTTAAAAATTTCAAAAATTTGGATGAATATAAAAACACATTTTTTTAAAACTACGAATGAATTTAAAAAAATTAAATTTAAAAAACAAATTACATTCTTTATTCTAACACCACTGACTTCCGTGTCAAAAGTTACTCAAAAACGAATTTCTTTGACCCATTAAAATTCGCTAGATCAATTCAAACATTCAAAAAAAGTTAGGTGAACAGAAAAACGTATTTCCGAAATAATTACGCATGGATTTTATAAAATTCCATTTCTTTTTGAGGAAAAAATTGGTTTGGGTAAAAAAATTTTTTTACAATTTTTATTATCCTATCTTTGAATTCCTCGTAAAAAATTACTATACAACCAACATTTTGGTATTTTTTTAACGATTGTTTCATTTAAATATTTTATTTCCATTCAAAATCATTTACCTCCCAAAATTGCTATTGGTAATAACCGATTCGATTTCATTCATATCAGTTACATTTTCATCTAATTTTTTTTTTCGATTCAAAATCTTTAAATTTGTTGTCCTGTAATAATTAACTATCCATTCAAATTTATTCGCGGCAAACGTAACTATTTTTCCATTGAAATTCATTCAACGAAATCATTTCTTCATTCCACTATTTTCCCATTGAAAATTTTTAAATCGAATAACTTTTTATGAGCTATCAACCATTCAAAATCATTGAAACACATTTTCTTATTGAAATTCATTGCAGAAGCTAAGAAAACGAATTCAGAAGTGATACAGTGAATTAATTTCAATGGATCTTCAATGAATTTTCGTTTGTTGGGATTTGCCTACATTTAAGCGCAAGCAGTTTTTCACACATCACTCTTAAATATTTACTAAATCACTTTGTAGGTTCAGCGAATCTATTGGTGACCAAAGAGTCGAATAGAGTTTTAAGTCATCTGCATAGGTAAGATACTTGGAATGTTTTATGACAGTTCCTATGTCGTTTATAAATAATATAAACAACACAGGTCCCAGATGAGAACCTTGAGGCACACCAGACTTTACCTTGATGGACTGAGGTTTGTAACCTTTCATACGTATACATACAGGGAAAAACAGACACCTACTGTTATGTTACCTGGGTCATTGGAATTAAAAACATTTATTATTAATTTATTGTTATTAAATTTTGTTTGTTGTAACATTTTAATGATCGCTTATGAAATATTAAATTATTTTTAAAAAAGGATACATATCACATATTTATTTGCTGGTCTAGAATAATCTGTTTGTCGAAGGTAGGAAAATATTTCAACAGCAGGCTGTCTGATTAAAATGGAGCATTCATTGAATGTCTTTACTTGATTTTGCCATTGATTATGCAAACCTCCATGAGTAAACAACATTTTGTAGTCATCTGTTGGTACGGTATACAATCGATTCAAATGTTCCTTTCTGTGGTTAGATGGATTATTTTCAGATGTACGAAACAACTGAATCGGTTCATCTGGAATCTGCACAGTTTGTGCAGCAGTACTGAGGTTCCGTACATTAAGTGAAAGAAGTTGTTTTACTAATGGTTCTACAAAGTAATCAAATAATTAATATATTATCTTCGTTTATTTTAAATTTTAGTATTTTAAATATTAATTCTGTGTCCTTAAAGTTAACATTTTTGCAGATGACATTACTGTTTTTAGAAAATATTCTAAACACCAAACATCCATAAAAATGTTATCCGAAATTTGATAATTTCTATCCATTTCAATCCGTTTCTATCCAATACACTCATATTTATCCGAAAATATCCGTAAAAAGTATTGCAACTTAATCCAATTTTGTAAGAATCTATAAAAACCACTAAGTTCATCCATTTTCATCCGACCTAACGGATACACATTCTTTCCACTTTCATCTGAAGACTCTATCTTATCCGTATCTGTCCACTAATCGTATACAGATTCTATCCAATCTAATCCACTGTATCATCTGAAACTGAAATGTGCAATTCTATCCATTTGTATCCTATTGGTTGAACGCCAATCCTTTCCACTCATCCGAAGACTCTATCTTATCCGTTTCTGTCCACTAATCGTATACAGATCCTATCCAATCTTGTCATCAAGAGATCGGATAGAAACGTATTCACTTGTGAGGAGAGCATCCGGACGATAATGGATAGAGTTGTCATCAAGATATCGGATAGAAACTTATTCACTTGCGAGGAGAGCATCTGGACGATAACGGATAGAGGTGTAATCACGAGATCGGATAGAAATGTATTACATTTAGTACGGACAATAAATGGAAAGAAATGGATAAAAATGAAACAGATGGAACATGATAAACTTGTACATGGTAAATTTTGGATAGATAAGTATTAATTTGACATGCTCATCATTTGCGGATGGAACAGGATGGAACCAGATTGGAACTTTTAAAAACTCAGTTGGATGGAAAAGTATTGTTTCTCTATCCAATATTTGGATAAAGAATGATTAAAATAATACGTTTAGAAAACAGGACGTAAACGGATTGACTTGCAATCCTATCCATTTCTATCCGTTTTTCTAAGCAGGGATACGAGATGATTTTAAGCTACAAATAGGAGTTAATTGACAGATTATTTTGATGTGTAATTTTATGTGAACTATTTATGTTTAATGTGTAGATAAAACTATAATTGTTCTAACACAATTAATTTAGTAGTAATTTATCGTTTAGTAAATGTATCTTCATTATGTAAGCTATTAAAACAATGTAAGAAGTAAATTGTTGACCAGACATGGGTTTGACATATGATTCAGCAATTGGATATTGCAATATTTTAATTTTACTGTAATTTATTTTATTTACGGGTCCAAAGACCCTGTACAAAATATTCCAAAATAAGTCTGCACTAAAAGGGTAGTAAATACATTATATATGGGTTATTCTCCAGAAAAGTGTAATTTTATGTCCCCAGTTAATATTTTATCCAAATAATGGAATTGATTCTCCAAACATTTTTTTTTTCTTGTGCCTTATATTTTTATGTAAACATTGCACAAGAGATAATTTGTTCAAATCACATGATAAAATTTTCACATACAGTAGGACCTCTTACTAACGACTGGTTTTGTTCCTAGCCCTCCCTCATACCTCTTACGAACGTAAGGTATGGCTGTCCTGGCTGTCCCCAGGTATAAATAACACGTTTTCGATCACTGTCATTCTCTTTAATGTGAATGATTAAATTTGTTTAAAAGTGGTTATGATCTGTTTTACTTATAACAAACAAATAGTGCTGAGAAAATTTCAGTATAACGTTCCTGAAGATTGTTATGGCTTTGTAAAATGTGTCCCCATGTTTTAAAAAATAAATGTAAGTACAGAATACATGCCATTTCCAGTACAAAAAAATTAAATGTAGATACAGACAATCCTTCTACAATTTCGATTACTTTTAGACTATAGAATGTGTGTTTAATATTACTGATTTCAAAACTAATTTAAACCCAAATTTAGTAATATTGTTAGAACTAAGGCCAGTACGTTTATTCCTTGTAAGCCTCCTGCCATATTTGCGACGTTAATTTAGCATGTTAAAAAAGCGAGTAATATCTTAAAATATAAAGAAAAGATTAAACTCTTACGCCTGAAGTGCATTTGACCGAAATTTATTTTGTTCTTATGTTAACATGGTTAATACATTAACACGTAAGCTCCTCTGTCATGTAAGCCTCCTGGACAATTGTAGTGATTTATGGAAATTCCGTTCTTATTAGTGATAGAACGGATTTTTATTGAATCATCAATTTTCTTAACTACTTTCAGTATTAAAGAAATAAGAATTTCTTGGTGAAATGGACGGAATTAAATAAATATGATATCGTCGATTGACGTTTCGGCCATTTATTGTAGCCCTCTTCAAAATTATCTATAAAAAGGTATAAAATTTCGGAAAAATGTAATATAATACAAAATAAAACATCAAATTCCATAAAAAATACAACCAATAATGAACAGAAAAATGTAAATAAAATCGAGATAATAAACATTTACAAAATACCGATGAATAAAAACCACAAGCATTTTTTAAAACCGTTTGTTAAAACTAAAAATTATCGAAATTAAAC
Organism: Trichopria drosophilae; assembly: GCA_030407085.1. Taxonomy (NCBI): domain Eukaryota; kingdom Metazoa; phylum Arthropoda; class Insecta; order Hymenoptera; family Diapriidae; genus Trichopria; species Trichopria drosophilae. The sequence continues at coordinate 185,651,206 of CM059583.1, read as the reverse complement.
ATTTTTTTGTATAAAAAATATATTTTTGATGAGCGACAAAAAAAAATATATAATAAAAAATTAAAAAAATAAAAACGAGAAAGGTCGAAAGAGCATTGCAATTCTAAAAAATGTTTAAAAAAAATTTTTTTAAACGGAAATTCATAATTGATTTACCTTAACGAACATGAGATAGTATTTGTTCGCCATCACGTGTTGTTCAAAAAAGATGTAGATGCATGTCAACTAAGATAAAAATGTTAAGGTAAATTAATTACAAATTTCCGTTTAAAAAAATTTTTTTTAAACATTTTTTAGAATTGCAATGCTCTTTCGACTTTTCTCGTTTTTATTTTTTTAATTTTTTATTATATTTTTTTTTTCACTCATCAAAAATATATTTTTTATACAAAAAAATGTTTAATTTCAATAATTTTTAGTTTTAAAAGACGGTTTTAAAAAATGCTTGTGGTTTTTATTCATTGGTATTCTGTAAATGTTTATTATCTCGATTTTATTTACATTTTTCTGTTTATTATTGCTTGTATTTTTTATGGAATTTGATGTTTTATTTTGTATTATATTTGTATTATATTTGTATTATATTATATTTTTCCGAAATTTTATACCTTTTTATAGATAATTTTGAAGAGGGCTACAATAAATGGCCGAAACGTCAATCGACGATATCATATTTATTTAATTCCGTCCATTTCACCAAGAAATTTTTATTTCGTTGATATTTTCATTGCAATGGACAAGCAATAAAACCACTCATATTAATTTTACTTTCAGTATTAAATGCGCATCATCAGTAATATGCGATAATCAAAACTTTTTTTTTACATCGTTAAAATAACTAAACATATCAATTTATAATTTTCCATAATAATTTTAACTGTTTTGAGTTTTGTAAAATAAATACTATTAAGTTACTATTTTTATTCTTACTCTTTATGAGTCACTCATTCGCTGAGAGTGAACATTTCGCCATTTTTATATAAAATTTCCATTAAAAAATTAAATTACTTGCATATTTCATGAGTTTCGATGGCTGCTGCATTATTACTTTGTATTTACGTAATTAGCAAGCCAATGAATATATCTAAACTTTAAATTTTAATTTTTATAATCTTTTATTTTGTGGACAAAAAATACGTCGATTTTACACTTTTTCGAAGAATGATCCATATACAGTAGGACCTCTCTTATTCTAATTTTCCCCTTACCCCCACTTACTTTGCTTGCAAGCTTGTGATTCGTGGACAATATTTTTCGTTGACTTTTCGTGTGATAGTGGGAGAAGACTTGTGGGGGAACGATTAGAATAAGAGAGGCTGGACAATTAGAATAAGAGAGGTCCTACTGTACTTCCTAATTCTTAGCTGGGAGTGGGGTTAATATAGTCTTAAAATGTTAATCATATCAGAATGTATTTCATGCAATTTTTTAGTATCTTCTATTTTATTTAATGTAACTTTTTGAAGGGAAATGTATCATTTCTGAAATTCTTTTTTTATGAAAGCCTCTACATCTAAAATCTTAACATTATCCCAATTAAAATCATGTTTAGTTAATTGTCTGTGTTTACCCTGCGAAAAATGTTAGTTAGGATTCGCATTAGAATCACATGAGAATTTGAAACAAGTACCTTGTAAATTTCATATAAATGTCGTATAGTTCTCGCACTATGTTATGGAAACACTATTCGATAATATTTGCGATTTGTATGAAAATTGACCTGGTTGTGATGAGATTTTTGTGTAATTTCCATAAAATTTCAACTGAAAACATTCATGATTGTATGCTAATAAAACTACCTATGAAACTATTTTCTTTCGTGTAATAAAACTTTACATATTCTGTACGATACTTGTATGACTAATAGATGTATATTTTTTTTTTTTTCCATTTTATTTACAATCTGCCAATACTTTGGCAATAAGTAAGTCTTATAACAGGTTACATAGCGTGTAGGCGTTCGTCCAATGAGTTGCGCCCCAATAAAAATAAATTTTTTTTAACAATTTTCGTGTGTTCTTAATGCTATAATATATATACATCTATTGTTTAAATCTAATGTAGTCCAGAGGTTTATGTCGTTTTAGCCTTTTATTGTCCATATTTTCACCGAGTAGGTTCACTGCTAACTGATTTGGGTGGGTATTAAGTCTCTTAACGTATTTTTCACCAAAGCATGCAATTTCTGCCTTCACTGTTGGTATTTGTAGGTCTTCTCTTATTATTTCGTTCGTCACAAACCATGGTGCGTTAACCAGCATCCTTAGTACTTTGGCCTGAAATCTTTCTAGGATTTCTATATTGGAGTTGGAGGCTGACCCCCATAATTGGATACCATATGTCCAAATTGGTTTTAGGATGGATTTGTACAGCAAAATCTTATTTTCTAGAGATAATTTTGATTGAAGGCCAATAAGCCAGTACATTTTTTGTAAGTGGTGACCTAGTTGTTTCCGTTTATTCCAGATGTGGGTTTTCCACGTTAACCTACGGTCTAAGTGCATGCCCAGGTATTTTACTGACTCTGCTTGCGGTATTGTCTTTCCTTTAAATTTTACTGGTGGACACGTTTCCCTACGTAGCGTAAAGATTACGTGAGTTGACTTTGTTTCATTTACGTTTATCCTCCACTTTTGAAGCCAATTCTGTACCTTGTTTAGACTTGCTTGGAGATTATCAGATGCTGTGTTGGGGTTTGAATGCGAGGCCATAATTACTGTATCATCAGCGAATGTTGCCATTTGTGTTGATTTTGTTGTTGGAAGGTCTGCGGTATATATTAAATAGAGTAGTGGTCCTAAAACACTACCTTGCGGTACTCCGGAATTTATTGTATATAAGTTTGTACGTTCCTCTTGATATTTAACAAAGAAGTGTCTGTTACATAAATACGACTGTATTAGTAAGAATAATTTATGGGGAAATTGTTTTTTGATTTTATACAGCAATCCCTTATGCCACACTTTATCAAATGCTTGCGTAATGTCTAGGAATACTGTCGAGCAGTATTTTTTGTCTTCAAAGTTTGTATTGATTTGTCTGGTCACTCTATGCACTTGTTCCACAGTACTATGGTGTTCTCGAAATCCAAACTGATGTTTTGGTATTACTTCTCTTTTCATTAAATCCGGTTTTATTATATTAAGTATATTTTATCTACTTAGGAGTAGTTTTTCCAAGAGTTTTGCCAGTAACGGTAATAGACTAATGGGTCTGTATGATGTTATTAGTGAGAGGTCTTTGCCTGGTTTAGGCAAGAGAATAATTTCTGATACTTTCCATAATAAAGGAAAGTAATTAATGTATATAATGTACATGATATTATATGTTTTTACATATTTACAACTATAAGGCAATTGTTTCAATTTCTCATGAGATTCTCATAAGAATTCTACTTAAAATTTTTTGCAGGGTAGTAATAACCGTATCAGCTTCTGATGGTCGCAGCAAGTTTTATTTACTTTTTCCACCACTATCCGAAGACACTTCATGTACAACATAATTAATTAACCATCGTTGTGTACTCCATTGCTATACAATACTTCATAATAACATTTATAAAAGAATGATTTTGAATAATGAGCTTTAATGCAACCAAATAATGAAGATTCCGAACAATAGTTTACACAATTTAATCAGTGTAATACAAATTACAAATATTAGATAATGTATTAATTTACTTTAATCTGTCCACAAAATTATTAAACATTACATATATCTCTTTGCAATTGCATTCCAATTTTTCTCACTTAGAAATTTGAAAAGAGTCATGACACATTTATACGAATAAATAAGTAATTAAGTAAATGATTTCCAAAAATATTTTTGTATGTACTTACGAACACAACGAACCATGTTGTATATTGTATGAAAAACTATTTAAACAATTATATGCACTCTTACTACTTCATAACCTCAAAATCACTTGGATTACACAGACGTCACACATATATCGAAAACTGTCATGTAAAGGATTTATGCAAAAATTCCACAAGAAATAACCAATAAAAATGATGGATCTAACGGAAATTAAACAATGCTTGGCCAAAATCTAAGAGCACACTTGTGATCACACGAGTGTGAGTGAGTTACATAGTCGTCGGCGCAGCTTCAAATTTGGCAGATCTCGGTGAATCTCATTGTTGATAAACAATGAATTTGGAGTTACTTGGTAAGCCACAAAAAAACACAATTGTATAATTTTTACTTACAATTATATACCTTTCAGAATCTTTCGGGCAAAACTATCCGGAGGTAAGTGCATTATTTTTTTAAATTATAACCTCAAGATATGAAAATAAATAAAATTATCAGGAATTTGATGGTGCACTCGATTGTATTTCACTTGCCGTAACATGTACATTCAACAAAAGAGGAACTTTACTCGCCGTTGGTTGCAACGATGGCAGAATCGTCATATGGGACTTCCTGACCCGTGGCATCGCTAAAATCATCAGTGCCCACGTACATCCTGTTTGTTCACTAAGGTAATTTACAAATTAAAAAATTACATAAATCGTTAATATTTTTGTATTTTCAGTTGGTCCAGAAATGGACATAAATTGTTAAGCGCTTCAACAGACAACAATGTTTGTATATGGGATGTTTTATCTGGCGAATGTGATCAAAAGTACAGATTTCCGTCACCTATATTAAAGGTCCAATTTCATCCGAGAAATTTAAATAAGTTTTTGGTCTGTCCAATGCGTCATGCTGCGGTAATGGTTGATACTGAGGGAACCCACAGAGTTATACCACTCGACGAAGATGTAATATCATTTATATTTTATCCTTGTCAATTTAACTTATGAAGTTACTTTTTACAGAGCGATCTCAATATTGTAGCATCTTTCGACAGACGTGGCGATTACGTGTTTACAGGAAACGCACGAGGTAGAATATTGGTACTTGACGCTGAATCGTTAGTCGTTAAAGCATCGTACAAGATATCACAAGCAACTGCGAGTAATACAGCAGTTAAAAGTATCGAATTTGCAAGACGAGGCTCTTGCTTTTTAATTAATACTTCCGATCGAGTGATTCGTGTTTACGATAGTACCGAAATATTGGCATGTGGAAAAGACGGGGAACCGGAACCAATACAAAAGCTGCAAGATTTGGTTAATAAAACAATGTGGAAAAAATGTTGTTTTTCAGGCGACGGTGAATATGTATGCGCAGGATCTGCGAGACAACACGCTTTATATATTTGGGAAAAAAGTATTGGAAATTTAGTGAAAATTCTACATGGGACGAAAGGAGAACTACTGTTGGATGTTGTGGTAAGAATCGAATTAAAATAACGGAACCTCCGTTATCGAATACGGTCGGGACAACGCGGGGCATTTAAATTTCCGTTAACGAATATTTGAGGAGAAAAAATCGACCCCCCACCTATATCTTTAGGAGTTACAGTGGCCCTCCCCTTATTTTAACTTTTCGAGTCAAGGATAATGGCCGCTTCTTCCCTTATTTTACCACTTCCCCTTATCCCCACCACTGGCAGTATGAGAGAATAAAAACAGAGAGAGGAGAAATAGTGATGTCCTTTTTCACCTGTATGGCGAATGGTGGGGGAACTCATGAGGGGAAGAAGTTAACATAAGGGACGAAAAAAAGTTAAAATAAGGGGAGGGCCACTGTACAGGGCATTATATAATATATACAACGTGGTGTCTAGAGTGGGGAGACTAACTCAGGGGAAATTATTCGTTAACGGAGGCGTCTGAATATTCGATAACGGAGGTTCCACTGTAAATGTAATTTTACAAAATGTATTTGTTATTAGTGGCATCCTGTACGTCCTATAATAGCATCGATCTCATCCGGAGTCGTTTCAATATGGGCTCAAAATCAAGTGGAAAATTGGTCTGCGTTTGCCCCCGATTTCAAAGAATTGGACGAAAATGTTGAGTACGAGGAACGTGAAAGCGAGTTTGATTTAAGCGACGAAGATAAATCTGTCGTTCAAGGCGAAGAGGCTCAAGACGAAGAAATAGAAGTTGATGTAGCAGCTATCGATCGTGTAGCAGCTTTTTGTAGTTCGGACGAGGAAACCGAAGATGTGGGTTCGTTGCAATTTTTACCTATATCTCCAGATGTGGAAGAATCTGAAGAAAATCAACCGTCTATGCATGAACCACCCGTTAAAAAGTATCGATCTCACGACATTAATTTACAAGGAGCTCCAATTGACGGTAAGATGAAAAATAGTACGAGTTGATTTATTTTTATTATATTGCTATTTTTTTTACAGAAGTTCACCCATTATTGAGTAAAGGTAAAGATAAGCCGACAGCAAAAAAAGGAAGGCCGAGGTTATCGGAACATCGGAAAGGAAAATAAAATACGTGTACAAATATTTTAAGTTATATGTACAGTTTAAGTTATTTATATGTTTCATGAAAGTAGAAAATAAATTCATGAGTTTTTCCATATCTTTTTTCTACCCCGACTTACATTCTCTCGCTGAATCTGTCTTTATATCGTTAAGTGCGTAGATAGATTGTAAGGTTGATGAATGCCATCGTTCATATTTTATAGAGATGAAAGGGAATTTTTGTTATGTTTATTTGTTTATTTTCTTATGTGTTTATTTCGTGTTTCAATGTTCAAGATGGCGCCCATGATGTAATAAGAGAGGTGCGCTCCCGAGGTTGCGCAGTAGTGAAACGAAACAGCCAATCAGCGCTGGAGCTATTCTGCATGATTGTGTGTCGTGATGGTCGTGATCAGTGTTGGGTAAAATGAAGGAAAAGCTAGTTTTCTACAAATATACGTAGATTATCAGTAACTTACGTCGAAAACGTCGAAAAATGGTAGAATACTGTATGCTCGAAAACATAACCTATATATTGATTTGTTTTATGAATTTTAAAAAATATTTACAGTCCGTAGTTTTAAAAAAAACATAAAAAGGACAAAAACCAAATTTCAGTCAACACATTTTTCTCGAGAAAAAAAAAATTTTAATTTTGTTAGAATTCAATACAATAATACAAGTTCGAACAATTTTTTTTCTCTAAAGTACATTTGTGCAAAAATAATGTTTGCACATGTGTTGAACAATATCTTTTGATATAATTATGTATAAAGTATGCTCAAAAAATAAAAATCATTTTATATTATTATATAGTAAAGAATATTGTGTGATAGTTGTGATGTAAATAACAATATAAATATAAAAACAAGTACTTAATATTGTATGTAATCGTCGAATAAACCAGAATAAACTCACAACGTGAGGTTCGATAATTATGAAATACAATTTTTTACATACTTTCAAACTGTAGTTTTTAGTCCCATTGACTTTTTAAATGTTGTTTTCAATTTAGCTGCACTTGATTTCAAACATGCGCATTACCTATCCATGTAGACTACCTCCGGTTTGTAGAAAACATAAGATGTAGTCTACTCGGTATTCGACATGTTGAAAACTCATGTAGTTTACCCCCAGTAAACTACCTACCCAACACTGGTCGTGGTTGTTGTTTATCAGTTTATGTTAGGCTACTATATGTGTGGTGAATTATTTATTTAGATATTAGTTATTCATTTATTAATTAATCAATCATTCGCAAACGATTCACGCTATTTTCGATCGATTTCGTTACAATGGCGGGCTTCACGGAGGTATTACATGAAAAAGAAGAAAATTGCGTGCTTATGATTGTAATTTCTCCGTATCTTACCCGCTAAACAAAATAACGTTCCAGGAACATCTTTACAACCTCTGACATTGGCAATGTCCCGATAAACACGGAACATTCATGGAACATTGCAATTTTGCAATACTTAATACTAATGCGGAAAGACTTTTGTTACTACTCATTTTTTATTCAATCCGGTGTGTTCATAAAATTCTTCAAAGATAGTTGAAACTACCTAAAAGCTTTCCGACATGATAAATATACATTGGATATTAAACAAAAAAGTTATGGGTTCTTAAATCCTAAAAAAGTGAAATTATTAACAAATAAAATCTATTAATCAACATTAAAAATTAGACAGACATTACTACTACGGAGACTTTCATTACTCATTTTATATTTTTTAACAAAAGTTTAAACCTGTTTTTACTTAGTATACTCTTCAACTCTACCTGAAGATTGCTTAAAGGCTTTCTGACATGTTACAGATAATCAAACCCCTGCAAACACAAAACTAACAGTTATGTAACAACTACGTAACATTTATGTAACAATGTAACCATTACGTAAATATTACATAACTGTTACTTTCCGTGTTTGCAGGGACAATAAATAAAAAAGTTTTGAGGATTGAAGATGTATCGGAAATTTAAATTTTACGAAAATCTGTGTTTTAATTGCTCAATTTATATTTAAAGATTTTTGTAAATTTTATCATTTTCAGCTTATAGGAACAACTATTTCAGCTTCTCAAGTATTTTCCAGTTCAATTAATTAGAATGTTCCTGATGTTAACCTAAAAAATGATAGCTTTTTTGAAAAATCGTTTCACGTGTTTCAGCAATTTTAAAAATTTGTTTTCTTTCAAAAGTTACAAGACCGTTTCCAAACTTTTGGGACACCCTGTATAATAAAAGTACCTTCAATTAAAGATACGGAGTGATACAATAATTAAGAAATGAAATTAACGAAATGTCCCGCTAAACACGGAACATTGCAATTTTGCGATACTTCTGCTATTGTGAAATATTTAAGAGGAACATTTGTAAACTATTTTAGTGTCGTTTCAGAAATTACACTTTATTTTCAACATTCAGAAAACTTCCCCTTTACGTTATAGAAGGGCAGTTAATATTTTATCAAACATGTTTCAATAGAAACGTTTCGCAACGTCTTAAAGAGTGTTCATTTGGAGCAGTAAATTTGTAACATTTAACGTGATAACTACAACGTCACACGAGTGAAATTTGTATTTTATCCACATATTAAAATGTATACGACTTTTATGAATTACTATAAAAGAACAGCATTTTTAGTAAATTTATAAAATTACAGTATATATGTATGAAAAAAAAAATCATGAAAACTCGCAGGAACATTACAACAACAACTCGGTAACCCGAAATGTCCTCAAACCACGATATCCCCGCGTAACGTTACGTTTGTAACGTCGTTTGCAACCATAAACCATGGTTGCAACATTCGGGAAACGGTAATACCACGTTTTGCTAACTTTGCACATGTTACGACGTAAAAAAGTCGATTTCACGCGCTGGGAAAATGAAATAACCTTCTTTCCCAGTATAGAAAGTGGAATAACCTAGTCTTCGTATCAGATTTTAAATATTCTAATCTTCGTATCCAGCGTCGATATATTACACAACGAATCAAGACACGTATTTATATTCTTTTATGGTATAAATAATAAAAGCTCCGATTCACCGAACGGTTTATTGCAACGACGATAATATTTCACAATACCACAAATATTTCTAACATTTATTTCCCCAGCAAACGAAAATTCATTGAAGCTCCATTGAAATTCATTCACTGCATCACTTCTGAATTCGTTTTCTTAGCTTCTGCAATGAATTTCAATGAGAAAATGTGTTTCAATGATTTTGAATGGTAAATAGCTCATAAAATGTTGTTCGATTTAATGATTTTGAATGGGAAAATAGTGACACGAAGAAATTATATAGTTGAATGAATTTCAATTGGTGGAATTCAAAGATAGTATAATAAAAATTGTAAAAAATTTGTTGACCCAAAACAATTTTTTCATCGAAAAGAAATGGAATTTTTTAAAATCCATGCGCAATTATTTGCGGGAAATGCGTTTTTTTGAATGTTTAAATTAATTTAGCGAATTTTAATGGATCAAAGAAATTCGTTCTTGAGTAACTTTTGACGCGTCAGTGGTGTTGGAATAAAAATGTAATAAATTTCTTTTTAAAATCTAATTTCTTTAAATCCATCCGTAATTTTTAAAAAATGTGTTTTTAAGTTCACCCAAATTTTTGAAATTTTTAAATCAATCTAGAAGAAAGTAGGCATGAAAAAATCGAAATTAAAAATTACTGAATCGAATTTTCCAAATTTGAGCTTTATAAAGGTACATAATTCTAACAATTTGGTATGCTCAATTTGGTAATATCGAAAAATCATGTATTGCAGAAAATTCTCGGCCAATTCTCTTTAATTGTTTTTGATTCTTTTTGCAAGAGAGTAAACAATGGTTATAATTGCCTTTACGAAGCGCGAATTAACAAAAAATGAGTCAGAACTTTTTACTTTACATTTTTTAGCTTTGAGTACTACTTAATGGTACACCCTTAGGATAGTCTAATCTATACTAAAATATTTTATTTAATAAATATAAATTATTCCAACTTTTTCAGGTATTCTGCCAAATTTGCAAACACCATGGTACAAGAAATAGACTACAATTTAAGTGTTAGCAATAATATTTCCTTCCTATGTGACAAGATGTACCATAATGTAACTGTCTGTATTATTATGCTCTTATATATAATATATACAATATATATATATATATAATTCGTCAAAGATATCTTCAAAGTTTCGAAGAGATCTCTGGCGGATATCTTTGAGATATTTATAAGACATCTTTTAGATATATCGAAATAGTTATTTTCGCATCAAGGGCGTAAAAGAACTTATGCCCCGTAGGTGATCACCCCGCCCGAGGGGCTGGTGAAGACTACCTCTGGGGGGTAGGGGGTCGAAACGTCGAAATTTGATGAAAAACTATAGGGTAATTTTTTTGCCGAGGTGACCAAATTCAATACTTTTTCAGACAATAGTCATAAGCATTTTAAACCAGTTTTTATGGCATTATCGTTGACTTTAGGAAGCAAATGCATAAAAACTTTTTTGTAGAGAATTTCATGCTCAATCTTTTTTGTTTAAAACATTTTTTAATAAAATTTGTATTTTTACAAAATAAATGCGAAAAACTACGAAGAAACTTAATTGGGGCTAATGTTTGTTAGTAATGGACGGATGGATCTGCGCCAAAATCCAATCAGATCTAAGTTATGCCACGACACGTATTTTAAAAAAAAATGTATGTCAATACGCTTATCCGTACGCGAGTTATCGCGAGACAAAAAAACGGGATTTTCGGACGTACGTACAAGATCACGATACAAATTTTTTTATTGTTGATTTGGGCTCCTTAAGGTCTGAAACGTCGACATTTGATGAAAGACTATAGGGTAATTTTTATGACCGAAGTGACCAAATTCAATACTTCGTCCAGACCTAAGGTCTGGGTCGAAGTAATAAGCACATACTGAAATCAATGATTTTAAAACAATAGAAATTCATTGGTTACAGCTCCCTTGAATAGATTTCTATTGATATTTAGTGATTAAGAAACCCAATTCAAATCTATTGAGATTCATTCCAAATCACTCGATGAATTTCAATGAATTTTTGTTTGCTGGGTCGTCATTTGAAGATTTATTTAATTCATTTAGGTCCCAACAAACGAAAAAGCATACGAAAAATCTGTGTTCGATTTAATACGAAATAAAGTCTGTTTCTTTCCCACTCTTTCAGTTACGAATGCGAGTGTATACGATATTATACGCGACACATAAACGCACATAACCTCAAAAAAACGGTTACTTTGGATTATCTCATGATTTAAACTCAAAACTAGAAAACAGAACATTTCTTCGAAAATTATGAAATACGGAAAACGATATAATCAATTCTTCGATTAAATTAACAGAATTTAAAGCTATTCTAAGCCGCAACAAATCAATTTTTGGAATGCGTTAAATACGGTATGGTATAAGATCGAATGAATTCAATTCTGGTATTACAGGTCGTGTAAAATATAGTATAAATTCGAATAAGAATCTCGAATAATCAATACGCCACTAGAAAGAATCAGAATGCAAAATATCATATAAACTTTTTCTTTTATTGGGGTTTTACTACATTTTGTGGTCATAGGTGTTGACAGTTACGTTTTGAATATGCGTTTACGCTCCACACTGCTCCACACTGGATTGGTCGGTACAAATAGTGACGTGAGTCACGTGCTTATCACGTGATTATCCTCCCCCATCTGCGTACTTACACTAAATGTCAGATTGTGCGCGCAAGGAAAACGCAAGACGAACGATATATTATGAAGTAAAAAAGTATAAATTGTCGAACGAGACGAACGTAAACTTTGCATTATTATGAATCGGATATCAATGCGTCTTCAGTAAGAAAACAGAGCCACAGTGCGTAGAAATAATTGGTGTACGCATTTATCTTGCGGTAAGTGATTTGTGGACTCATTACGCATTTTACACTAATTGTTTTGACAAGTAAACGATCGTTGGTGACATTTCGCGGCCCTGACATTGACCTTTTTTTTTATTGTCGCATCTTGACCCGTGTCTCGTAAACAAATCTTTTCTCTGATTTCGAGTGCAATTAAAGATTGTAAATACATGAATTAAACAAAAAATGAATCAAATAAAAGCATATGCACCCATATGATTTTCAGCTCCGATGCTAAAATCCTAATTACGAAAGATAGTACGATGGATGAGAATTTATCCGAACACATTTATCGGATGCAAGCTATCGATCGTGCTCTAAGAATACCAAGCGTCAATTACGTTTGGTGCAAATCGACAGAAGTTTACAGTCGAGTTAAAGGAACGAATTCACTTGTCAATTGGGCATTTGGGACGTTTGAAAATGTAGTTAGCACGGTTTTGGAAAAATCTATGCCTGTTACTAAGTTAATGGAAAGATCAATTTACACTCTAGATAAAAGTTTTTGCCAAGGTTTAGATTTTGTAGAAGCGAAACTTCCCATCATTAAAGAAGAGCCGAATCAAGTTAAGATCTTTAAAATATATTTTAATCGTTTGATGTATTAGATTATATTTAATGAAAATTATTTATTAAAGATTTTGTACAAAACCAAAAATATGATATCGCAACATTTGCAACCTGCGGTACAAACTTATCGTGACGTAAAGCAAGAAACGAAATTGCGTGTTAGTATTATGAAACTGCGTACGTACCATAAAGCGTATCATTTGAGAAGGTACAGCTGGCAACAAGCAGACAAAGTTATGTCTACCGAGACTGGTATCAGTATACTTAAAACTGTCGATAACACAACGGAATTTGCAGAATTGATGCTTGATAAGTATTTACCTGCACCGTACGATGAATACGAAGATGAAATCGGTGAGAATAACTCGAAGAGTTAATAACTGAGAGACGTCGATTGAAATATGTATTAAATATGTTCCTTATTTTTAGAGGAAGACTGCATCGAACATGCCAAACTTCATCATACAATGATAAGATTGAGCGAGTTCAGCAATCGTGCTTCTCGCCGAATTTCTTTCGCTATCATGGAGCATTTACAACACATGTACAAAATTGAAATACTTATTCTTGTACTTCATGCATTTATTATTATACAAGTTATTAGATTTGTAGAATCTATAATTACATTTACTTTTAAATTATTCAGTGATTATTTAATTACTTAAGTAATCGTTTATGAGCAAATGACAATTTTATGTTTTTAAATGTTTGCATATTGTTCTTTAAGACATATAAATGTGGAGATAATGTTAGTCGTAACGTTTAATATCTTGTCTGCAATGCAATTTTTCATTCGAACATTATCAACACTTGATATATGTGCTGAATTCTTCTGATTTATAAGCATGCGATCTTAATTTAATCTGAAGATTTCTACTTCAAAGTTCATAAAATGAAATATTGAAAATTAGATTATATTTGAACTATTTTTGATCAGAAATTTTGAAAAGGGACCAAAAAATTATCAGAGAAGGGCAATTTTAAACTGTTGTTATAATCATTTATTCTTATACTGTGATACATGTTATCGATGCGTGTTTATGTCTGTGGTTTTGTTAGTTTTAGTAAATTTTAATTTCCTGCTACATACTGTACTTTTATATTTTCATAATTTCACACAAAATGTATACTTTATTATAACGTTTGTTAATTTTGTAAATAGAAATTATATTTTGTTCAACACTATTGTTATTTTATAAAGAACTACTTACAATAAATGTCTATAAATTTTACATATTATATGTTTTTTAATTTATGTCACACTTTTAATCAATCTTACAGGTAGAGTAGGACCTCTCTTATTCGAACCTCTCTTATTCTAATTGTCCAGCCTCTCTTATTCTAATCTTTCCCCCACAAGTCTTCTCCCACTATCACACGAAAAGTCAACGAAAAATATTGTCCACAAATCACAAGCTCGCAAGCAAAGTAAGTGGGGGTAAGGGGAAAATTAGAATAAGAGAGGTCAGCGCCATCTTGAAAAACTTTATTAATTAGAATAAGAGAGGTCCTACTGTATAATTCCAGGTATGAGACTCTTGGCGAATATATATTTAATATTTAGACATTTCTTTGGTATTACAAATTGTAAAGACTTTTCGCTAATAAATATGTATTAAATTATATAAATTTCTTCATTCTTATTGTTTATAATCTGAAATGTGTCAATGTCGAACAGCATCATGAACAGTAAGTTTTTGATAAATACACACTTATAATATGTAGTTAGTACTTTATATTTACTTAGGATACAATAAAAATTGTTAGATCAAAATTATTTGTAATCTGACATTGTTTCAATTATAATGTGTTTTTCTATTTTTAGAAATAATGTTTCGACTACTTGTTTGCCGAAGCTACTGCAGATTAAGTACGTAAATATTTTTTGTCCACTGAAGCAGCTTTCGAAGTACATTCACATCCATTAAGAGGAGAGAAGTTCTATCTACTGAAAAGTTCAAAACTGAATTTGCAAGAAAAAAATAAAAGAAGTTTTATATAGAATATTAAAGAAAAAGTTTTAAGATACAAAAGAAACTCATCAAAGCGCATCAAATCAGAAACTCTGCAATACATAATTGGTAAAATTTCTTGTTTTATAATTTTTAACAAATTAAAGTTATAAATTATCACATGTTACTTAATGGTATATAAATCTAGGTTTTCTTAATTTGCAAAATAGTTTTTAATCATTTCCTTGTAATATTTTTTATTTATATCAATTAATACAAGTGATGATTTAACTATTTAAATCACTAATTATTAATCCAGTAGGAAAATAGTTAAAAACTGCTTTGGGGTCGTTGAACATGAATCTGGTATCAGATTTTTAAAATTCAAAATGGTCGATTCAATATGGTGGATCAAAAATTGCAAGCGCTTACCCAACAAACGAAACAGAATAATATGGAATTCAGAAATTACGTTTCTAATTCGGTTTCTCGACGTTTCGAATTGAGAAACGTCAAAACCTAATTCGAAGTTCATCGATTTAATACTTTCACGTGGATTTCCGAATATTTGAATTCCCGAAAATTCGTTTTTATGCGATGGCTTTATTATGTATATTTTTTTATTATAAAGAAAAGAGAAAAACAAATGTTACATCCATGACAGGCATTGTTTACTTTCACATATATTATTATAACTTAGTTCTGGTGAAATTGCTTAAATTTTAGTTCGTGTTTTAGTGTAAAACCCTGCTAGTCAATGCCCAATAAACGAGTTTGTAATACAATTTCATACGTTTCCAATCCGTTTCTTTCCAAGTTATTTCGCGATAAATCGCATGAAAACGTATGCAAGATGATAAAAGAATTAAAACGTATCGAATCGAATGAAATTAGTGCATGGAAGCATTTAGGAATAAAAATTGAGGTTAGGTTTGCACAAAATGTCTTTTCATTTTTCGAGAAAAGACGACAGAAATATATAAAAGAATTACATTTACTCTTTTTGTTGATCACATAAAATGTATTGTAACGAACATTGAAATATTATTTTTCGATTCTCATCTTTTCGATGCTTTTTGCTTTTGACTTACGATGTTTTTTACCTTCTCCACTTTACAAAGTGCACAGTATGATTTCATTTTCTAATTTTCTTCAAATCTTGACCTTCTGTATTAAAGAGGTTCCTTCGGTTAAGGAAATGACGTTCAGATTTCAGAATTTAACGACAAAATTACAACACATTAAACAATAAATGAATGGTCTACCAACTACCAACTCGCTGTTTTCAGTATTTTCATTAAAAAGCATATGTTTCAGGGAGAATTCACAATTCACAATATTTTATTGTAATTTTACAGTGACGAAGTACCTTATTTATGTAAACAGCAAACGATTAAAACAATATTGCGAAAGAGAATTTGCAAGAATAAATTTCTTAGGTAACAAAGCGAACTGTATTTGTACTACAAAATTTATTCTCGTAAATTCTCGCTTTCTGAATCGATTTGCTGAAATTGGAGCTTGAAAATGTACATATTTACTTTCGGTTTAATTTCAATATTCTAGGTTAGGAACTGATGTTATCGAGGGCCAGATCGTCGTTTTCGCTCGCAGGTGCCACCAGCGAGCTAATATGACGAATTAATAGCCCTCACTGTAAAAGATGTTGATGTAAATTTACCACGAAAACCGTAGGACACAAAAATACCACTGATAATCGCAGGAAATTTACCAAGAGCTGGTAAAATATAACCTATCGGTGTGAAATTACCTTGGAGCAATGCAATTTTAATACAAGATTAGGGGAATTTTACACCAGTCAGGTTATTTTTACACTGACTGCACTGTGATATCGCACTAAACTATTGGGAGTTGACGTAATTGCTATAATATTACAATTTTTAATTTTTTAATTTTAATGTAAATTTACCACGATTGTCAGTGGTATTTTTGTGTCCAATGATTTTCGTGGGAAAATTACACTTCGTTGTAATATTACTATGTTTATGGTAAAAATCTTCGAGAAATCATTGAGAAATTACAATAAATCTGTATAATTTCACCACAAAAATCGTTGGAAATTATTACATTAATGCAATGTAATTTTACTTGACATTTTTTTCAGTGTTCGTATTAAAACAATTGAATATTTCGTATAGGTAAACATGTATTCCTTCGAATGATTCAAATTTAAAATTTGCATTCGACAATTAGCCGTTTCCGCATGCGAATGGATGCACATAATATCAATTTTAAAGACCATTAATGCTGCGCACATATTCGAATGTTTTCTAATGTAAAGCAAAATGAAATCGTATGAAATATCATCCACGTTAAGCAAGCTATCGAAGAACGTATCATTTCGAATGTAAAATTATTAACCGTGTTACGAAAGTATCGTATCTTGAAGCATATGATCGAATGTAACGTATGACATCGGATGCATCGGAAAGACGAAAAATATTCGAAATATATGTAACATGGAACTAAATCTGTAATTCTGGTCCGGGCATGGTGTTCCCGGTACGAGGTGCAGACGAGTACCACATGGCAAACACAAAAGTAACAGTTATGCAACAACTATGTAACATTTCAATGTAACCATTACGTAAATGTTACATAATTGTTACTTGCTGTGCAGGAACACGTTGGTTTCCGAGATTATGTGCGTGTAACGTGTTTTGAGTGCTTTATGGTATACGGACGATAGAGTAAGGTTAAATGCCTATGCGCATGCGCATAGATACATAATGTGTACATTATTGTCCTCGGACTATAAAGTAGCCGCCCCACCATAATAACTAATTTCAAGTCCTTAAAACATTCACATAATGCCGAGGAAACTGTACTCCTGTTATATAAAATACATTCACTGATTAATTTTTTATTTTAAAATGTGCCTTTTTCGTCGGAACGACTCGACTGTCACCTCTTCTCTCTACCCGCTTAGCCAGCAGATCGACAAAATAAAAATAAAGCTCAGAATATTCCGAGAATTCATTGAGATTTTTAACCAAGAGGACTCGGTCTTGGTCTCGACGTAAATAACGAGATGATAAGAAGATTACTCACCATATTCACTGAAAAACTTATTTCGTGTACGCGTAATGCAGTAAACTGGTTGTTGATAACGTATACTCTTTATACAACTCTACTGGATCCTAATATAAGATACAAGGGTTGCTTATTATTCAGTACTGAGTAGGTTATACCGATGAAGTACAAGAGACGTGATGTAAGTATGAGCCAATCTAATTTGACACGGTATTGAGCAATGTGTTCATCCTTATAAATGCAAAAGATAAAGCGAATGCTTGTATTGAGCATCTACTCTAATTTTATTTCGAAAGTTCCATCTAGATCATTGTAGACTGCACGACAGTAATCAAAGTATGGATAGATTAGAGAAGTAACCAATTGTTTAGGCCTTGTCAAGAGGTAAGGAATTTTTGTTCATCCATAGCTTTTTCAGGATGGCATAGACACGTTTGGATGTTATGACAATGTACTGCATCCAGGACAAAGTATTATCAAAATGTAGACTTAGGCTACTAACAGATTTAACACAAAGTATGGTATTATGCATTATTTTGATAGAAGGTACATTTGTTAAATCTAGTAATCTTACATAATAAGTGCTGTCCATCAAAATAGCTTGGGTTTTGTAAAAATTAATGACGAGATCTTTATCACGAGGCATCCTGCGTATTCGTGCAATAACCTCATCTATTTCGTAAAGAGAACTGCTAAGGAATATTTGGGCGATGTCTGCGAAGATCATGTGCTGAGTATGTCGCAGGACAGATGGAAGATCGTTAATGAACACATCAAATAGCAGAGGGCCCAGGACAGATCCCTGAGGTACCCCAGCATTGATAGATTACCTAGTAGAAGCTACTTGATTGTTTATCATAATGGATTATGATCTATAACTTACTTGCGGTTATCAATGATCTTGCGACAGAAATCAGAGAGCAATTTAGAAGAGCCGTTTGGGTGATAAAACTCTTACGGAAACCCGACTGGTACGGATCGAACGATAGCATAACTCATCCAGGAACTCAACAATCTGATCATAAACACTTCGCTCAAGTACTTTTGAAAGTGAGCAGAGGATGTCTATGAGACGATCATCTGACGAGGTAGTTGGTGATTTCTTTTTGTTTATAGGTAAGGTTCGGGTTTTTTTCTACAGTGAGGGTAAATGAATTGAGTGACTGGTGAAAAAGGTTGATTATGGGAAAACGACGACTGAAAATACCTTTACGTAGAAACTAATGGGAATTTGGTCTACTCCCACAGCTTCAGACTTACGACACATAAGACTTGTTAGTAAATCAATAACGGTAATGTTATTAAAAAAGAATTTAGAATCATCTAAGCCAGACATGTTTAGTAGCGAGGATAGGTAAGCAGTCTAAAGTGGAAGTATACTATTGCAAGCAAGACAAAGTAGTGGTTTAATTCTTCTGGGGTGCAGCAGAGAGGAGAACTATTTGAAGAGGATTTTATCAGACCAAGACTTCTAAATTTTGACCAGATACTTTTAGTGTCCTTAGCCGTGGTTAGGTTTAGATTTAGATAAAGATTGGGGTTGAAGAACTTGAAGTTAGCCTAGGCACTTTGTCCAGAAAGTCGAACTTTTGTACCGTACCCCTGAAGCCTATGTACCCCTATGTGGGTATTTCCATCCTGAGTTTCTTATTGAATATCAGGATGAGGGAATCATTGATTTCCTTTATATCTACGGAAGAGAGAAACTCTTTGCCAAAGATATTCCGCCTGAGCCTCATCGCCGTTGGACATTCGCCAGTGACGTGCACCGAGGTTTCATCTTCTAGGCATAGCCGACATATACTATCTTTGACCAGTCCCATTTTATAAAAAGAGTATATACTCCAATAGTGGCGATACAGTCCGTGCCCTGTGCGGACCGCTACCAAAACTTTAAGATCTGCTCTATCCAGTTTTCTCGAGGTCGCTCTACTATTCCCCGAGAAATTGACGAGCCTTAGCCCTGGGAGATTTTCCCAGTACTTTAGCCAATCGCTGTACATCTTCTGCTTGGTATACCCAATAGCTGTATTTATAGGAACACCTACACATGGCTCTGGACCTGTGAAAGGGGACCTGGAAGCTTCCTTAGCTAAGACGTCAGCGTCTTCATTTCCCTTAAGGCCGCAGTGTCTCGGTACCCAATCGAGGGTGATTTTATTCTGGTTCTTCGCTAGCCTTTGCAGCGAGTCCGCCACTAATCTTGAATTAATTGCATATGCTGCAATTGCTTTGATGGCAGCTTGACTATCTGGCCAAATGTTAATTTTTGCTCCTTTCATGCCCTTTTCTCCAATTTGCTCAGAGCACTTTAAAATGGCCATGACTTCAGTCTGGAAAACGATAGATTGCTTCCCCATAGAGATAGGTAGTGGCAATAGCCGTGGTTAATTGTTCGTGAAAATACCTGCCACGTGCGCTCTTCCGCAGAATTTTATTGGATTTATTATACGCTATAAGTTTCCGGAGGTCTTTATCAATTTCGATAGGTGGGTCGAACCTCGATCTGGTCGAAAGTGGACAATTGCCTTGTACAAATATACAACTTTTGTTTGTTTCCTTTAAAAAATTGGCGAGCTTTTTTTTATAAATGAAGATTTGCGTTACTCATTTCAGATGACGATGGTCCAGTTGTAGGGGCTCTGTTGGAGCTTATATCTATTAATGTGGTGGATATTAGTCATTCAATGGAGATAATATCTCGAGCTGTCATGGCAACTTTGAGAATGCCAGCAATTTGCAACAGAATGCTGTCAAGATTCTCCTCGATTGATTCTGGAAGACCAGTTATAATGATATGGAATACGTAATTTTAGTTTACTTCTCGACCCGTAAACAGAAAATGTCGGTCAAATTCTTCTCAGCCATTATTTATTTTCAGCTCACCTTTAGCTTCTTCAACGTTATGCGACTGCGATGACGTAATAAAAAAATCTAACGAAATATATTTTGAGTATAACAATTTGTTCAACGTTAATGCAATTTTGGTTACTGAGAACTAATATTCATATATATATGTGTACAATTGGATTCAAAATTTAAAACTTTGCTCGATAAAAATAATGTAATTTGTTTATAATTATTCTTCCAATTGCAGGGGCCATCGTTCAATAAGTCGTTCTTGAAATATTATCAATATATTTTAAAGTATGTTAATTGAGATGGGGATTGGTAATAGTCGAACAGGCGATTGAATCGATCACATGCAAATCATTTGCACGTGTATCACCTCAAGAGATATAGCACGTGGGCATGAGCGCATAATTAAAACCCAAGGGATTTGATTGAAAAGTGAGTGTTCATTTGCACGCGATAATAAAAAGTTAGTACATCTGTCATCGTGTGTCACGAAGTAATCGATGGTTGTACGTTCAATTCACTAAATGTAAAACTATTCACGAAAATATTAATTGAATCTTAAAAATACGTGTAATATAATATCTTACAGATGAGAAGTTTCGATGAAAATGGCAATGAGGTAAAATTAAATACAATCTGTACAAAACATTTCGAGAATTAGTAGGGGTGCTCGAAGTGTGGAATAAACTAAAAAAATCAAGAACGCCCATATTTATGGAGTAACATTTCGGCAAAATGCAATTTTGTGAAAAAGTTACGGCTTATATGTGCCCTGGTAGAAATCTGTCCAGTTTTTTGTTACATTGTCCAGTTTTCCTATACCTTTAACACGGGAAACACAGAAACTGGCCAAAAACTGGACTCATTTTCTACCAGGGTATTCTGTTATTATTTTACTGGGTGGTTATTGTACATAAAAAGTACTGCTTTAACTTCGTGAACCTGAATGCATCAGTGATCATTTTCTTCTTTTCAGAGTGTTTTTATTGTTGTGCATTTTGAATCAGAGCTTGTTGATCAGCGAGTCTACAAGACAGAAAGTGTTTTGGCTGGACAATTTACACGATTACCTAGTGAAGAATCATATCAATCAAGTATTAATTTTAATAGAATCCAAAACTCTTCATGCTTATCAACAATTCTTCACTTTCCAAGACATTGTCAAAAAGTATCCATATTTAGTTTGTGAAATTTTCAATAGGACAACTGTTGGTGCAGATATGATAACTTCATTTGATTACACCAAGTACATTGATAAATCAACTTTTTTAATTGGTTTAACTTACTTAGAAATTACGGATTCATTGATAAATACGTTTAACTATTGGTTTAAAAATTTAAGAAAAATCAGGCCTTTGGTATTCAGAGACACTAATCCAAAGTTTTTAGCAATTGTGATTCGACCAGCCACAGCAAGTTGTAAGAAGTTAATGAAAACAGTAGTCGAGAATATTTGTCCTAAGAACTACGTCGATTTTACTCTATTGGAGTTGAGGGATGCTGAGCTACTTAAAAGAACCATTTTGACAGTTACTAAGGAATATGAAGCTACGGTACATCAGTACAATCCATTTACTAGGAAATATAACTATGAACCATTTTCTGCAGAAATAGAATGGTTTCCGGATAAATGTCAAAACGTAAATGGAATTAAAGCCATTGCCAATTTGCACGAATTCAACGTTCCACTTTTTGGACTTAAACCTGGAACTTATGTGAAACCATTTCAGAGATCGCAGGAGATACTTGGACCATATGGTTTGATTTTAAGAACGTTAGAACAAGCAATCAACTTCACGCTATTGATAAGACGTTATGACCGTTCACCGCTTACTTACCCAGATTTTGAAATATCTTTTCGAAAGGAACCGGTGCGTGGTTTCCCTGGTTCATATTCTGTTACAACGTACATCATACCCTCTAAAGTTATTCCTCTATTTCCAATACAATATGCTACAAAAATATCTATACCTGATAATTTTGATCTCTATATTTTATCAACAATAGGAACCATAATTGTCTTATACTTAATGGCGCTGTCACTACGTTGGGAAAGAAACTTATGGAATCCTACGGAGATCTTGTATGCTGTGTTAGGAATTGCAGTTAATCGAATGCCCACTATGATCTCCGAAAGAATTGTTTTTACTGCAATCCTCATTACGTCCATAGTTTACGGTATAAATATTATTGAGAGCATGATGGACTTTAAAATGCTCCACGATGTGCAAAAAAAATTTATGACGTTCGAAGATTTATGCGAGGAAAACATGCTCCCATTAATAAATAATAAGGATATTATGTACCACCTGGATCAAGATATTCCAGTATTGCGGCAACTTCAAAGTAAAGCAATATTAATCTCAGATTATGGACCGGTAGTTTTTGAATCTTTTATCAACTTTACCTTGAATAGCACACGTAGAAACATTTTTATTCTGACCGATGAATATGAAGCTAGTTTAGCCACAAAAATTTATAGGAAACAAAATGGAGATCAAATATTCGATTATATAAGCGATCAAGATGTCTCTTTCGGATGGAATATTATTTCCTTGACTTCAGGATCCCCTTTAGTACACAAAATGAACTCGTTATTGAGATACCTCCATGAATCGGGCATTATGCAACTTTGGTTCAAAAGGGAACTAATAAATGCTAAAATCATAGAGCAAAATATACCTCAGGTATATAACAATGTTCCACGAGTAATGTGGCTTACTCCAAAAACTAGGGAATTTTCTCAACAGTCGAGCTCGAATTTCGCACTTTCAAACGAGTTAAACTCAAAATTACTTATTTTTTCTGCAATATGTTATTCATGGTGTTCATTTATGTTACTTGGGGAAATCATTTTTCACCGTTACAAACAGCGTATAATAATTTATTTAATGAAAATAAAAATTGTTAAAATTGCAAGTAAATATCGAAAGGTGGTTGTGGGAAAAACGAAATGTTTACGGGACATTCTATGTAGTAAAGTAAATGATCTTCCTGCAAGGTGAAAGAAACTCCATTCACTGTATCCTTTTACTTCGACCCAGACTAAGTCTGGACGAAGTATTGAATTTGGTCACTTCGGGCAAACAAATTACCATATAGTTTTTCATCAAATGTCGACGTTTCAGACCCTAAGGAACCCAAATCAACAATAAAAAAATTTGTGTCCGTGATCTTGTACGTACGTACGTCCGTACGTCCCGTTTTTTTTGTCTCGCGATAACTCGCGAACGGATAAGCGTATTGACATAAATTTTTTTTTAAAATACGCGTCTTGGCATAACTTAGATCTGATTAGATTTTGGGACAGATCCACCCGTCCATTACTAAAAAAAATTAGCCCCAATTAAGTTTGTTTGTAGTTTTGTGCATTTATTTTGAAAAATACAAATTTTATTAAAAAATGTTTCAAACAAAAAAGATAGAGCATGAAATTCTCTACAAAAAATGTTGTATGCATTTTCTTCCTAAAGTCATCGATAATGCCATAAAAACTGGTTTAAAATGTTTATGATTATTGTCTGAAAAAGTATTGAATTTGGTCATCGCGGCAAAAAATTACCCTATTGTTTTTCATCAAATTTCGACGTTTCGACCCCCTACCCCCAGGGGTAGTCTTTGCCAGCCCCTCGGGCGCGGTGACCACCTATGGGCGCAAAGTTCTTTTACGCCCTTGATACGAAAATAACTATTTCGATATATCTAAAAGATGTCTTATAGATATCTATAAGATATCCGTCATAGATCTTTTCGACACTTTCAAGATATCTTTGACGAATTATATGCATATATATTGTATATATAATATCACAATAATACAGACAGTAATTAGTAAAACACAGTAAACATGTAATATGCATCGAATAGTCTATTAGAATACAAGTGCATGAAGTAAGTGTTTTGCAACTTTTATTTATTAATACTTCGGCTGGCCTGTTGTCGGGGTCGAAGTTTTGAAAATGCTCATTTTCAATTTTCATACATATAAGAAATAGTATATTGTTGTAACATATCTATCGAAGCCACTTGGACCTAAATATGATTGGACCCCCAATATCAATATAATTTTATAATATAATTGAAAGCTGTTAGTAAACAAACGAGTCTTAAGGAATAGCCGACTCCCCACTGGGTCGAAGTTTCTGAGCGAGCGAAGCGAGCGAGGCACCACGCCAACACTAGTTTGAATTAGTTTTATTAGCTTCTGGAATGGGATTCAATTAGATACGACATGTTAAGGACTTTCGACGATTAATAACAGACACACAAAAAGAGACACTACACTAGAATATTCCTTTGTATTTTGGCTCATAGAATTCGAAATCAGAATAGTTAGTTTGGTTCTAGTTTTTGAGGTAATTACCTACCTAGAGTAAGGGAGGGACTAATGTATGAATGGATCCAACCAAATAAATCAGGCAGTTCAACACGCTTGTTTGCGTTATATTTATCTTATTAGAAAATATGACCATATCTCGCCAGCTTTTCTAAAGTCTGGCCAACTGAAGATGCAGGATAGAATGGAGATCCGAATTTTAAGACTCTTAAGTAAACTATTATCGATAAAAGAACTAGAGTATCTCTATTCTGTTCTGCAATTTCTAGGAAGAAATACAAGTAATTGTAGGAGCGCTGTGCTATATACTCTAAGATATCCAGTTCACTCATCCAACAAATATATTGGCTCATACTATACGACAAAAATTGTCAATGATCTTCCGTTAAACATTCGTAAATCAGTTCTTTCTGTTGGTCTATTTATGAGTAAGGTGAGAGAGTTTTACCATGTGCGTAATCGTCAATTATAATAGTGTGAATGTTGCGTTTTTGTGAACTATATTTTGTGTATTTATGTATGTTTATATTTTTTTTCTTTCTGTATTCTGTAAAATTTACTGATTTATTGGTCAGTCTGTAAAACAGCTGAGAGCTATGACTCGCCATTTGTCCGTGATAGAGTTTTTATGTATCCTCCCTCTTGGTTTCAATAAAGTCGTATAATAATAGTAATAATAAATGGCTAAACCAGTTCCTCATGGGACATGCTAATTTTAAGCACTGAAAATACCACATTGGAGGAGATACAACCACAGAGTTGTGCTCATGTGGCTAACAAGATACGTCAAAACACACCTCACAGAATGCCATAAATACACAGAAATAAGGAAAGAATATTTACAAGAAATTAACGAAATAGAAATCAGTCTCTCCAATATATTCAAAGATAGGGGAAAATATGAAACCTTTACCCGTTTCGCAAAGGAACTGTCGGATCAAAAGATGTGCTCCGAAATAATAGAGGAAATGGAGCGTAGCTAAGCCATGCCCTCACTTCAAATTGAAATGCAGAATTTTACCAGTGTAAATAGTAAAAATTGTAAATAAAACAGAAATAAGAATTTAGAAATAGAATCAAACTGGAAACCTAAGAAAAATAATTTTTATTTTGAAGTAAACGTGGTTCGGAATTCACTATAAATCGTAGGGCCTGCATATATATGTCCCAACCCAAGTTGGGTACAACAAAAAATAAAAACCAATCATGAAAGACTGGGAATTTTATACACTTTGAAATAAAGGCTGAGCAGTCATATCACTGAGTAGACATATCACCTTTTTTTTAGAGGTAATCTCAAGAAATGTCAATACGCGAGTTAAAGGATAAACCAAAGAAAATTGTTTTTGCCGGAGAGCCACACCAATGTATTCCCATCAATTTATTCCCTGTGAATGATAATACCATGTCAGAATAGTCATCTTGGTTGTATTTGTGATAACCTCAAAAACAGCTCAAAAAATGCTCAAATAAAAGTGATTAAAGACGAAGAAGGAAATAATTTCTACCGGGACACTGTGATAGTGTATTTTCATGTATTTCCATGAACTTTCATGTGAAGTGAAATTTATCAGATAGTCTCCAATTTTGTAGAAACCCCCAAAGAAAATTGCTCAAAAACACCGATCAAAGGTTAAAAAGTAAATCTACTATTCTAGTAGTCTCTCGTCAAAAGAACATTTATTTTTTGCTTTTAGCCCGTATTTTTGAGACATTTTATTCAGGGTTTCTCACAAATTGGAGACAGTTTGACAATTCTAACTTCAAATTCGAATTCAGCGTGAAAAAATCTTGGGGAATATACTAGTATGGTGAATCGGCAAAAAAGTTTCCTTTCTTGTATCCAATGCGTTTTTTTCAAAGTTATTTGAGTTTTTTTTAAATCTGAGTTAATTGGGCTATTCCCATTTGAGATTCGGATTCCACGGGAGATAATACATTACAATATCGATTTCTTCCTTGCATTTAATCACTGCATCATCAGTGTTTTTAGTTTTTCAAAAAAATTGAGATCAATCTGACCATTTTGACTTCGGATTGGAATTAAGCAGGAAAATAAGTAGGAATACAATGGCGTAGCCGACCGGCTAAATACGATTTCTTTGTTTTAAGAAAGTTGTTAAATTTGATGATTGTGAATGAGAAAAAAGTGCAACGGAAAAAATAATGTCCTTGAAGGAATTTGAATTAAAAAATATAATAAAATATTATAAATAATACAGTTGCAGGTTGAATTGAGAAATAGCTACATTTTCTTTTAACGAATTAATTCAATAAATTTGAATCGGAAAAATATGAAACGGAAAAAAATTCTTATTGAAATTTATTTGCAGAATCTAAGAAAACGAATTCAGAAACGTCTCAGTTTACGATTTTCACTGATTTTTTTTTACTAGGGGACTAAATAATATATTGTCTAAGTATCCTAACCACCTAAATAATTACAAAAATAAAAAACGGTTTCTGTAAACAAACTCAGCTTTTAAATTAGAAGATATTCGAACAGTTTTTAATTTAATATCTCCCGGAGATATTATGGGTATGCTGGATTTAAAAAATATTTACGATTAAATCTCGAAGAAATACTTTTCTATGTTCTTCATTCGAGTTATGCGCAAGTCCATACGTTTTCAAAAAATTGATGAATCCGGTTATAAATTGATTGTAGGTACAAAGGATACTTTTGGCTTTATATCTTCATTATTTTTTGTTTATAAATAAAGAAAATAAAAATTTCGGCAACTACAGCAAATTCCATTTAGCTGCTTACAAAGCTGGATTCTTTATCAAACATGTCTAGCAATCGCTTGTGATTACATCCGTCGTAAATAACTAGAAATACAAACATTTCAAGCACTAAAAATCAATGCAGAAAAGTACGAATAAAAAATACTTATAAATGATTATATACTCAAAGATCTAAATTAGATGGAAGGTTAATGCTATAAATGGACCAAATCCAATCACGACTCAAATTTATTGTGCAGAGATTTTTTGTAATGCAGCGTGAGGCTGGGGTTGTCATGACTCAAGTTCCTTTAAAGTTCAGGAAAGGGAAGAAAGAACAATGCATATTTATTTTTTGTAATGATTCGATGCGTTATTTTTTAATTAAAATGTTTTCTTTTGCATTTATCAATATGTAAATTTTTATTAAGATTGAATACCACCACTATTATGTTTGCAAATCGGGTCGGCAGGATTCAATCCCCAAATTCGAGGAAAATTTTCAAATTGTACGTGGTTTTAAGAGTGGAAAATGTGGATAAGAACGACGAATATTCCTGAGTCTGATAAACTTGGATAGAGACATCAGGAAATGTTGTTGAAGGTTTCCCTACGTCATGGAAAGTGAAAGTTTTTTTTTACTTCTTCTCCCTTCGTACTTATTCTTCGCATAACCCTCAAAAAAGTGATAAATGATCAAACCACGGTAATAAATTGGATCAATTTTTAAAACATCTGCCATTTAAGTTCGCCATATTGAATCCCACATTTTGAATTTGAAGAATCTATTAATTTGGTTTGTGAATTTAACTACTAAATTAAAATTCACGGTCACAATTTCAAAATTACCTCACGTTGTTAAAGTATCTCGCAAAATGTACCGAAAAAGTAAGTTTTTTTTAGGTTATGAAGAAAAAACGACTTGTGAATTCTGATTCCGGATTCGTATTCAGCGACCCAAAATACGCAAGAAATTACTAGTCTAGTTATCCGGATAATGAACATTTTTTTATTGGTGTTGTGTTATTGATATCTTCTTCCGAAAATAGTAGAAATGATCATAAAATTAATAAGAGTATCAAGTAAGCTTTCTCGCTCACATGGAACTGACATTTCTAATGCTGGAATTATAAAGTTTCTTAATGGACGTTTTAAGAAACTTGTCGGTTTGATACCATTTTTTTCTTTCTGTACATAATACCAATGGCGTTGAGGCTTAATCCCTAGGGTTCTGAAAGAAGTTTCGAATGAATAATACTCAGAAATAATTTATTTCAGAGATGAAACCATTTTGTGAAGTTGTTTTTCAGACAAGTTATTCGATTTAAAAAAATTGATTGTGAAGCTAGTATTGCAACTCTTTGATCAGTCATAAAAAATATCATCAATATAAAGTATGTTAATTGAGATGGGGATTGCTACTAGTCCAGCGGGTGATTGAATCGGCCAAATGCAAATTAATTGCACGTGTACTATCTCAAGAGATGTCACGTAGGTAGTAAGATATAATTAATGCCCAGGAGATTTAATTGAAAAATAAGTGTTGTTTTGCACGATGATAAAACCATTAGTACACCTGCGGTTAATGTCACGAATCAATCGATGGTTGTTCGTCCAATACTCTGAATTTAAAGCTTTTCACAAAAATATAAAGTTCACCTGCAAATATATTTAATATATCCTATATTTGAAAAGTATTGATGAAAGTTTCAATAAGGTGAATTTTAATACATTACGTATAAAACCTATCTTGGTCGGCCTATAACTTATCTGCTTTCTATGAGCAAAACGACGGTATTTTTCCCGACCTTGCGGATTTATGTACTAGAATACACCAATAACAATCTGATTATTTTCAGAGTATTTCTATTGTTGTGCATTTTAACTCCGTCCTTCTTGATGAGTGGGTCTTCAAAAGGGAAATGGCATTGGCTGGATAATTTGCACGATTATCTTGCGAAAAACCATTACATCAATCAAGTCTTAATTTTTATCCAACCAAAAACTCTTTATGCTTATCAACGACTCTTCCCTTTCCAAGAAATAGTAAAAAAGCATCCGTATTTAATTTGCAAGTTTTTTGATCAGTCAAGGGCTGGTACAAATAAGAAAACTGAATTTTATTACACCAAGTACATTGATCGGTCCACATTCTTAATTGGTTTAAGTTTCGTCCAAGATGCGGATTCTTTGATAAATACGTTTAACAACCAATTTAAAATGATGGAAACAATCACGCCTATGGTATTCAGAGACACTTATCCAAAGTATTTAGCAATTGTTATTTGCCCGGCCACAGTCAGTTGTACGAAGTTAATGAAAATGATAGTCCAATATATTTGTCCTAGGTACTACGTGGATTTTACTGTGTTAGAGTTAAAGGATACTTTGTCGGTTAAGAGTACTCTTTTATCAGATACTAACGAATATGGTGCTTTGGTTCATCAGTACAATGCATTTACAGGAAAATATAACTATCAACCATTTTCTTCAGAAATAGAATGGTTTCCGGATAAATGTCAAAACGTAAATGGAATTAAAGCCATTGCAAATTTCCACCTATTTACCGTTCCACTTTTTGGACTTAAACATAAAACTTTTGTAAAACCATTTCAGAGTTCGAAGGAAATAGCCGGACCATACGGTTTGATATTAAAAACGTTAGAACATGCGATGAATTTTACATTATTGATAAAACGTTACGATACTTCACCCGTTACTTATCCAGATTTTAAAATATCGTTCCGAAAACAACCGGTCCATGGTTTTCCTTGTGCAGATTCTATTACAACGTACGTCACACCTTTCAAAGTTATTCCAGTATTTCCAATACAATACACTACGAAAATATCTATACCTGATACGTTTGATCTATATATTTTGTCAACAATAGGAATCGTAATTGGCTTATACTTAATTGCAAGGTCACTACATTGGGAAAGAAATGTATGGAATCCTACGGAGATCTTGTTTGTTGTATTAGGAATTACAGTTATTCGAATGCCTTCTAAGTCCTCTCAAAGGATTGTTTATACGGCAATTCTAATTACGTCCATAGTTTACGGTATCAATATTATTGAGAGCATGATGGATTTTAAAATGCTCCACAATGTACAAAAAACCATTATGACGATTGAAGATTTATACGACGAAAATATGTGTCTATTAGTTAATAAATGGGAAATGGCGAACTACCTGAATCGAGATGTTCCAAAATTGCAGCAACTTCACAGTACAGCAATTCTAACTTCAGACTATAAGACAGCACTTTTAGAATCTTTTATCAATTTTACTTTAAATAGCACACGTAGAAACATTTTTATTCTGACAGACGAGTATGAAGCTACTTTAGCAACAAATATGTACAGGAAATTCAATGGTGATCAAATGTTCGACTCTTTAAATGATCAAGATGTCTCTTTTGGATGGAATATTATTTCTTTATCTTCAGGATCCCCATTAGTACACAAAATAAACTCATTATTGAGATCTCTCCAAGAGTCGGGTATTATGCAACGTTGGTTCAAAAGGGAATTAGTTAATGCTAAAATCATAGAGCAATCTCAGTCTTATGCATTTCCCGATTGTGCACAAATAGTTTGGGTTACTCAACAGAATACGGAATTCTCTAATGAGAGGAGCTCTAATGTCGCGCTGTCCAAGGAGCTAAATTCGAAATTGCTCATTTTTTCTGGAATATGTTATTCCTGGTGTTTATTTATATTAATTGGAGAAATTATTGTTCATCGTTATAAACAGCGTATGATAATTTATTTAATGAAAATAAAAATGGTTAAAATTGCAAATAAATACCGAAAGATGGTTTTCTGAAAAATACAATTTATTATACTTATGAAGGCCAATGATATGTCGAACGATATCACGAGAATTTTATTTATAATGCATTGTTTGCAGATTTTGTTGTTAGCGTACTTACCAATTTGTTGCAGCAATTTTGTTATATGATGAATTTGTTTTTTTTTTTATTTAAAAGTGCTTGAGCATCGCTATAGACCATACTTTATAATATTATATATTTTTAGATATATTATATAAAATTATAAAATCTATTTTTAAATAATACATGTACTTAAAATTAGTCATCTAGTGCAAATAAGATACAAATTTGAAATAAAAAATTGCCTCTGGAGTGAATTTAAATGTGGAATCTTATTTGATTGTTAATTTTATTTCGTAACTAATTGTCAGAAGTACAGTTTCCTATGTTAGATCGTATGTTGCTTTCTCTGTCCGATTGTGAGCAAACTAGACATTATTTAGCATGATAGAGTTTGTCAGCCACGCACAAAACTGACATAGATGACTGCCTTCGGACTAATTGATCTCTCAAAGGTTACGAATTCTAGTTGGGTTGGGGAGCTGTCGGATACTTGTTTAGCAATTGTTGTTTCTCGCGGTTTACGTGCAACAAGTTTGCTACTAATAATTATCGAAGTTACCTCTCAACTTTACCCATCGTGCACGCTTCTACAATATTCAAAGCTGTTATGATTCAAAGACTAATAATGGATTTATTTAATTTCATGCTAAGGTAAGTAAATAACGACTATTCTAAGATTAGTTGATGGATGTATAGTTATAAGAATTATCCCGGCTTATTAAAGCTCTTTTATTTATATTACCGTGAAAGTATTGAACATTATGTGAATTAATAAGTTTCAATTTTTAATTCGAAGAACCTAAAACAAGAAGTGATTTTTTGTTTCTTGTGAGCGATTGACATAATATCAAAAGTAGATATTAATTTTTCTATCGAAGTTCATTAACTTTGAATACGCTTATAGAAATGTTATTTTTCCTATAGGTAACAAATGAGTCTCTCTGTTTTTTCTGCTCTATTTTGGTTATGATTGAACAATTCACTACAATACATTAACAATTAATTTATGTTGTTACTTGCAGAATCGATGCTTTATCGACTGCGGTCACCGGCGTAAGTTTTATCCCACGAAGATGGTTTTCCTTACGCCATTGCACTTCCGAATGGGGGTAGGCAGAAATAAAAAATATAGTCCTTTTTACCAGTAGGAAAACACGATTACAAAAAATAGTTCCTATTAACTTTTTCAGTCGTAAACAGGGCTACGACGTTGTTTAGATTACTATTTCCCGATCGTAAAATAAGCAATAGAGTATATAACGTCGAATCTATCGCAAACACAACATCATAGTCACTTTAAATATTCCTCAATAGTAACCCGAGCGAAAATTTATTGAGGCAGTCTAAATATGTACCAGAGCCTGACCAGGCTCCAGTAAGGCGTTCCTGATATGGTTCCAGTAAGTTATCTTGATCAGTTCGCCTGAGTATGCCCTCATTAAACTCTGATTATGTTAAAATAATAAGTATAGCTGATATCAGGAAGCCTTTGTATTTTCAATCAAGACCAAACCATGATAAGGCTTGCCTTATTTTCAATTTCCGGGAATCGCTAACTGCTTTAAGAATTTTAAATCAGGGGCAGATCAGGGGACCTGCTCAGAGCCTGATAAGGACGTCTGAATTTTTTAACTTCTAAATTTTATGTAATTCGTTCAGTCGCCACTAGGCGTGATCACGCATCTACTTCATTTCTGTTAAGGAAATGTATTTCTATTTAATATATTAGCCTACTTGTAGCAACGTTTCGGCACAGCATATTTCACACATTATATGCGATGAATATGTATTCGTATTCGTGTAAATAATATTTTTTATTTTGCAGCCGTTTTACTTGTCAGATAGTAATAAATCATTAAAAATTAATTTGTTGTTTCGTAATACTATTGTAAATATTTTCACCATGAAATTTGGAAAGCATAGAAAATTTTGGGCATTGAATGGTCCTGATCAGGTCCTGTACATTTGCCTGATGAGGGTCTTGACCTAAAAAGCGTTACACGATATGCTAGGGTCTGATAAGAGGACATGTCAAGACCTGATTTTGTTCACAGGCTTCATGATCAGGACCTATTCGAGCCTGAATAATTTTACGCTCGGAAACATACATATAATAAAATTGATTCAATTTTAATGAAAATTGTCATAGTAAAACAATGACAACTTTTTATATTCTTAATTCTACTATGATTATCTTTTGCAATCACCCTTTTTCCTGTCAGGTAATAAAAAAGATAATTATGTAGAGGTCCTTCAAAACGGTGACGATTTCGATGAAACTATAATTCGAATATTATAATAACGACGTCTGCAAAATATGTGGCCTTTTAGCTTGTAAATCAGGACTATCGAATAAAGTATGGTGCAGTGCATGATTTTGCATTTGCGTGCAGGCATCGGAGACAGCAGGAAACGGCTTATGAATCGTAACTCTTAGCATGTCAAAACGGAAGTTCATGCTGCGTTCAGCATCGTTTTGTCGTCCCTCGATGAGGAACCCTATTCCTTGCAAATATTACGGAGCCATGAGGGTTTGGGTAGTGGGTGTTAGGATAAGTTCTGGCAACCTGGCGACGACGAGGAGGCCATCGCTCCTCGTTACCGCCAGAAACAACATTCCCATTAATATCGCGATAGAAATGCACAGCCCGGTGCTTCGTAGATAACGCGACACCCCGAAAATGAAGGACCTCCCTATGTGGTTGGGATAATGGGGTTGGTGCGCTTCCCCCATTTTTTTTGCTGCTCCATCAAATTACATTTTCCGCTTCTTCATTTTCTATGACGGATATAATCATAGCTAAGTCGTTGTATCTTTTCCAAATTTGTGTACTGTTGCTTAGTTTTAAAGATACTTTCTGAAATTTAAAAATTATCGACGGTAAAGAGCAGAATCTCTCTAATGACAATGTTTAATACCAAAATATTCACTGCAAAACAGTTTTGTCCGAGATGTAACTGGAATCATCAATTATAGCAGAAGGACGTGCCTTTTTAACAAAATCTTGAATGCAGTAAATACCGAAAATCATAATGTGATGGCATCACGTTGCGAATATATAGAGTTCCATGAAAAATAGACCTTAATTCGGCACAGTTTCATCTAATTTTCAAACGGCATGCACGCCCTTAAATCAATGATTTTATCGTTCTATGAAGTGTTTGAAATTAGAAAAAATGTATGCCAATCACCGCGCATGCTTGTGACATCCCTTTTTTACCAAAGCAGTGCTAATATCAGTCTCAAATTGTAAGGTATTTAATAAACGATTATACAGCCCCATAACAAAAATTTTGCACGCCAAGCTACATTACCATGATTGTATGCTTTGCGGGTCGCTGAATCCTAATCCAAGGGCATTTTAATCCCATCAGGTCAGGATCAATGTCAAATGAAGGCAAAATTTAGAAAAAAATCATTGAACCGAACTGAATCAATATTCTAAAGCATTCTGAG
Organism: Trichopria drosophilae; assembly: GCA_030407085.1. Lineage (NCBI taxonomy): Eukaryota > Metazoa > Arthropoda > Insecta > Hymenoptera > Diapriidae > Trichopria > Trichopria drosophilae. Next base: position 185,616,111 of record CM059583.1, on the reverse strand, counting down.
GATCGCTGAGTCCGAATCCGAGGTCAATTTGACAACAGGTCACGAGAAGGGTCAAGTCGAGGTCAAAATAAATAAAGATCGAATCGGAGAAAATCTTTACTCTTATTTTTTCGGATTGTTAAATCCGATTCAAGGATTTCTTTGAGCCTGACCTTTATCAAGTAAGGTTAATGTGATACATTTGGACAGTCATTTTTGACAACATGAACAAAACTCTGATTTCGGATTCGAATTCAGCGACCCCTAAAATGTCTTAAAATAGTGGTTAAAATTAATTCAATGGTTGTTTTCTAATTATGACCTTCGTTTGACCTTGATCCTGATTTTATGGGGTCAAAATGACCTCGGATTCGGATCCAGCGACCGCCAAAATGACTTACAATAGTGGTTCAGATCGATTTAATGGTTTTTTCTACTTACGACCTTCATTAGACCTGGATTCTGACCTGAAGAGATCAAACAGACCTCGGATTCAGATTCAGCGACCCCAAAAACGTACAGTCATGGTAGCGTAGCTCGCATTGTAGAAATTATTTTTTTTGTGGGGCTGTGTAATCGGTTATTAATTACCATACAAATTTAGACTGATTTTGGCATTGATATGACAAAAACAGGGTTTCACAAGCATGCGCGGTGATTGGCATAATTTTTACCTGTTTTCAAACACTTCATAGAATTATAAAATCTCTGATTTAAGAGCGTGCACGCTATTTGAAAATTCGATGAAACTGGGCCGAATTAAGGGATATTTTTAATCGAATGCAAATCTACTGAGGTAGCACTAATGTCAGCTGTGGTATTTTTGGAAAAGTAACTCAAGATACGGGGAGTATCATTGGCGCCTTCCTGATATTGATGGTGGTTTCAACTGTACCTCGATCAAAGAAGTTTAGACAGGAGCGGAAGAGTATGGGGTACCGAGTGAAATTATTAGATGAATCTTGAGTATCCCTGAACAATAGGTATATTTACATCCACGGAATGGTAGGGTACGATCGTGGAATCTATGCAATAGGATGTGCTGAAGATATCGCTATCTTAGCTGCTAAAGGCAACTTCGATGAAGTCTTGCAGGAGTTAATTAAAGAAGCCATAAAGATTGTGGAATTATGGTGCGTGGAAAAAGCACTTTCGATACAACTGGAGAAAATAGCCGTTACCAATTTCTCCAGGAGGTGCAAGATCAAAAACTCTGAGAACTGATGATAGGGGGTAAGTAGATTTCCTGTACCGGGGAAAAAATATCTTGTAGTAATACTTGATAAGAAGCTGAACTGGAATTGACATCTGGAACAAAAGTGTCGAAAACCAATTACCACTTTTTGGAATTGCAAAAGAGCACCAGATAGCAGTTGGGGGCTCAGACCCAAGCAACTTTTCTGTATGCACCAGCGTATTTTGATACCAAGAATCAGCAACAATATGGTGTCGTAAAGTGGAAAAAGTCAATGTACAACAAAAATTAAAAAGTGAACAGCCTATGTTCCTCTAAGGGTATATGCTCCGTTAGGAAAAGTAGTCCCAAAGCGAAGCCACGAGAACTGCATACAGACTCAAATGCATACGACGTTTAACAGGTAGACTGGAAGGAATTGAGAATCTTGTTCGTGCAAACCTGAAAGATATATGGAACCAAATACAGGACAAGATCCGGACCCTAAATTCTGGGGAATATAACTTCAAAGTTCTTTTCCAGATCTGGAGGACTGGATCCATAATGTAACATGAGATCATCTGGTTTAATAACGGTTCTAAAACAAGTCAAGGCGCAGGTTTTTGCTTATTCGAACTGTGAGTTTTTTATACAGGGTGGGCCATTTTATTCACCACATGTAGATATCTGAAAAGCCATATAAAAAAAAAGATTCAAACAACAAGAATTCTGGACAATGGAGTACTTCTTTTTGCATTATCAATATTTAAGTTTATTTTTGACTCTGGGATCGTAAACAATGGGAAATTTTATGTCCAAAATGACAGTTAACAATTAATTACATGTTAGAAATCGTTCAGATTTAAATCGATTTTGCACATAATTTTATCAAAGAAAAAATACATATACAAACTCGATGGGAAACCTACATGGAAAAAATTTGGGGACTGCTGCTCACTCAAAACGACGAAGGAAAAGCAAAGTGAAACATATTCCGTGAATAAAGTGAAACTAAACAATAAAGCAAAAAAAATTTATTGGTCGATCTTGTTTTATTTCTTCATAAAAACGTTTCTGCAATATCTGTCATTATTATGTTCATTTTGTCATTTAAAGCTCACGTAAACTTTGAAAAACTTTCAAACAATTTTGAAATCTAAAATTTCAAACACATGAAACAACATCAGTACAAAATAATCTTTATCATCACATCTTTCCCCATATCGAGGGAGCAAAATAGCGCCTTCACTCCCTAGGGAAGAAAATAAACATATCCAGAAGCAAAATAAGTTTCTCATATTCTGAACGTAAAATATTTTGCTCGCATTATTGAGGGAGCATAATAGCATGCTCTCGCATGAAAAAATACCACGTGCAACTAGGGAAAATTTGTGTATGCAGACTCATCCAAATTGCCGAAACTCGCGCTCATCGGCAAACAAATTTTTTTGCTCCACACCTGCACAGTGTACTATTTTTTAATAACGTTTTATTGTCATGATTGGTATGCGTATAGGTTTGCTCCCGCATTTTGGCAAACACCGTTTCTAAAATGTTTTTCATGTAGTTTCATTACATTTTTTTTGCAAGTGAATGTTTTAATTGACATTGCAATAAAATGAAGCATTGCTGTAATTAAAAAAGTCTTATAATTAGTCGCAAAAACACATGGAAATTCTGTTTAAGTATATCCCAAGCAAGAAGCAGAGAGCAATATGGTGACAGTATGCAAACTTGGTCGAGTACTTGTCTCGCATTACGCACGGCATGAGTGAAACTAACACGAAGAATCGAGACACTCGAGACTTGAAATTACCAGCAATGAGAAGGGCGTTAATTAGTGAGGGTGATATGTCAAATGTAACTGAATATTTGCAAATAAATGTTTCGGAATACGTGTCGCTCATTATCTGCAAGCCGCCTACGTGGAGTCCGTTTTTGAATCAACTTTAGAACGGTTAATGTTACCTTTACATAATTTTAGTAGTAAATACCCTCATTGTCAATGACTCATATTGTGACTCAATACTAGTCGAATTTAAAAAATGTTTAAAAATGTTGATGTACTTCGTACATCAAATATATCCAAATAACGTTCAAATTTGATAGAAATTCTATTTATTTTCAGGTTATTAACCAAAAAATATTCTGAATGGCAAATGGAGAAAAAAAATAAAATTTTAATTGCGTAATTTTGAAAGGGTTAGTTAGAACTTAAATAAAAAGATTTAATTTATTCAATTTTCTAAAAAGGTTCGCATATTTTTTATAATTGCATTTTTCTCAGTTTGATAAAGTTATAAACCTAAACTCAAAAGAATATTGCGAACTATTCGCTTATTATTCACTTCTAAAAGTAAAGTCCACATTGAAGAATTAAAGTAATAGTTACTAATGGGAGATATGGAGGATTGACTAAAATTGACCACAAACTGGCTGAATGACTGACGAATTGTCGATGTTACTTTCTCATGGCTGGAAAATGCTGTAAAGTCAAATTTGAATGTCCATGTATTTTTCCCTCAAAATTAATTATTGTCTGTCTTTTTCCTACAAGAGGAATTTCTCTCCATAGGAAGAATTTATCATATTACCTTCAAGAGCAATATCCGCCTTCATCTCTCCAGTAAAGAGAATTTCTCACTTTTCCTTCAAGAGGAAAATTTGCCATAGTCTCTCCAAAAGAAGTCTTCTATTTTCTTACCTCCGTGAGGTATTTCCATTTTCCACATATATGTCTTCAACATAGAACGTGTATCTTACTTCTTCCAATAGAAATTTCCCTATTTTTTTAATCCGTTCTCTAGATGTTGATCGATTTACCGATGGAGAATACTTTTTCAACAAGTGGATGTGAGTATTAGTTCAATTTCATTGACAATCTTCAACTTTGTTTACCACATTCTTTTGTAATTTTATATGCAGCATTTCTGATTTCTGTTACTAGATCTGCGTTCGGTGTCTAATATCTACACTGTAAAAATCAATGCTTAAATTAGTAGAAGAAACGGGATTGAAATATAGAATTAAGTAATAAAACTGAAAATAAGATGTAATGTAAATGAGACCACTTAGAGAATGACAGCCATATGCACTGTACTTTAAGATGTAATCATTTTAAGTATTTGTTTCTACAGTCTACTTTATTCCAGTCGAAATCATGATCAATTTCCAACCCGTGTTCCATAATAACAGTTTTGTTGCGAAGGACTGCAGCTGTTATTTTCATGTTTCTTCTAGCGATTTTTTTTTAATGGCAGATTGAATATAGCAGACGATATTTTTTAAATTGGTCAGATTGTTTCAGAACTTGTAGCTTTGGGATTTCGGGTCACTGATTACACATCTGAAAACTGATGATGAGGCATACATTTTTCTTTATGTTGAATTTACTTAAAATGTGTCACTAGGGGGTTTTTGGAATCGCAGATTACGAATCCGGTGTTAAAATTTCAAAATTAAAAATTGCGGATTCAATATGGCATATTTGTTGCATATTTACATCGTGAAGGTCGTCATATTGAAGCCGACATTTTGAATGTTATAAAACCAACATCGGATTCGTCATCAGCGACCTAAAGAACCCTATTATACCAAATTTTAAATCATTATCTTAAAAAACAGCGTCAATAATGAATTCATTAAAAAAAATCGTGGTTTTTTATTTATAGATGATACACAATAAACAATTACATCTTAATAACTACGTTTATACATTATTCTATCACCATAGTAATAGAAAATACCAAACAAAAACCAATTGAAATGCGTTAACTGAAATTTAAATGAGCAAAATCAAAGAAATCGAGATGCTAACATAGGTTACCACTATTCCGCAAAGAGTTAAGATATTCAAAATGTCGGATTGACAACATAGCTTGTGATAATTTTTAAATTGGTTGAGTAGTTAAATTGTTTAATTAGTTTTGTTTGTATTTCTTTACGTTTTCACAATCATCCAATCCTTGTCGTTAAATGTTTCCGAATCGTTTAGCGATTATTTCACTTGATTTTGAATTTCAGAAAAATGACAGTGAACAAAAATTGATGTCGACAAATTTTTATTGTAAATCTTTCTTCACATCAAATTCGTGTATATAGGAGAGTTTGGTCGACCAGAGAGGATGGCGATATTCAACATCATTTCGCCAGGATGTAGTATCGGCGACGAGTAAATGTACACTGGAGCGGAAACACGCTCGGCCATTAATAATGCTTGGCAGTTTAAGACTCGGCGCCATAAATCCGCGAGCACGAGGCTACGGGGTAGTTTCGTCCGGAGACCTCGAAATCTAATTTATTTTATTGCGGCTGCAGGAAGCTTCGCGAGGCGGGAATTCAAATAGCTGTCGTTTTGTGGTCCCGGTCGGAAAGAGACACAAGAACAAGGGGGAGGGGGTGCATGACACCCACGCGCGTGTTATTTGGTAAATCATGAACTTTATTTAAGGGGCGACCTCCAGTTTATGAATTCAACGTCGATTTAAGAAGTTTGCTTATAATTCCTCCACTACAGCCAAGAAAATTATCCCCTTTTTATTTAAAATTTGAGCAGAATGATGTAATAATTCCCTACATTTAACTTTATGATTGTTGAACATTCTGGATAACTGTACCATTAAATAAATAGTTTGGAAAATACAAATACATAATTGTCTAGTTGTAATTTCATCTAATTAGAAGAAAATTAATAATTTATAACATAAACTTTTCGTTTTTATCGATATTAATTTTGGAATAAATTTCTATGCCGATTCTTTGTATATTTTACCTAAAAATATAAGGATGCCATTTTACACAAAGAAAGCCATGTTAATGAAACAATAGTTATGTTTGTATCAAGGGCGTAAAATGGAGTTTTACGCTTCGGCAATAGAATCCTAGAGACGGCAAAGCCGGCTCGAGGTTCATGAGGGTGAAAGTTCTACGCCTGAGATGCAAACATTGTTTTTTGATGCAGTAGGCGTCATTTTACTGCATCAAAATAGTACTTTTCGTACCAAGGGCGTAAAATAATAGTTTTACGCCCGCAGTGCAAACAATAGTTCTTGGTTTCATAGGAATACATCATATTGCATTCTTAGAACTTTTTTAAAATTCTGTGCCGGAAACTCGATTTCGAGTTCTAGTGATTTCAAGCATGTGGCCCTTCATACACAATATACTATTTGATTATGAAATGTCAGTTTTAACCACGTCGCAAGATAAAGCTTTTTTCTGAAAAAATTGCACAGTGAGGACAATGTCTTGCTATATTTAGAAGTCGTTTGTGATAATAAATTTTCGCTTTAGTTATTTGCTCCAAGTATCTCGTTCCGCACCTCTATTTTATAAAATAATGCTGACCGCGTTATTGTTTTTAATACGATGTCGCTTGTTTGCCACGAGTCGCATTTTGCAGAGCGTAACATATTTATGATGTTGCTAGTAACAACGCTATCAGAACCATTAGCTGTTGAATCAATTACTAATAATGGTTTTCTTTTACATTTTTAATTTTTTTTATAACTCTCATTCAAAGACAATTTATCCTTAATCGAGCATCCTATAAAATGAAGGTAATTATTTCGAGGGTCTCTTCCCCGCGCCCTGAATAGTCAAGTAATTATATCAAATTCTAGACCGTGATAAATTATATAAATCACATTTAACAATGGGTAATTTAAAAACGGTCATCTAAATAAAAAAAGAAACTTCAATGTGAACATTTAACGTTTTCGGACATTTTTTTAAAGCCATCTTCAGAATATAAACCACTTTATGTCAAAAAAAGAAAAATTGGAAAATAGAAAGCAAAGTATGACCGACGCAGTTAGAAGCAGTGAAAGAAGGAGAAAGAGCGAGACAGCAAATACAGTAGAACTTCACTTTATTGTCCCACTCGGGGTTTTGCCTTTCACTTTGTTATCCGACAAATGCGCATCGTTTCTTACGCACCTTCCAGCCGACACAATAGGCACGACACTGGAATTACGAAAGAGAAGAGAAGAACTAACTTTACTTGCGCTACATACGTGAAGGGAATCTCGCTAATAATGTGAAGGCGCTAACAAAGTGAATGGACAATAAAGTGAAGTTCTACTGTGTGTACAAAAACAATATGAGATAATGTTCATTTTTTATAAAATCCTTACAGTAAAGGTACGGAACACATTTTTCTTTAACATTTAAAGCCAACTAACCGCCATGAAACATGAAGTAAAGTATGCGAATTAATGTTGTATAAAGAACAACAAAACATTGCATGCAATTGAAAACCCATTAGTATAACAGGATACCCTTGTTAATTATGGAGGTTTCTATTGTCGTTTGTGTGATTTAACTATACGTAGTCAATTGAAAATAATGTTCTTATAATTTCAAATCTGATAATGACAGTATTTTCAATATTTTTCTGAATTAAATAATTTTCATCATTTCTTGTCATTTTTATTGCTATGTTGTGAGCTAAAAGTTTGACATTATTATAATCAAAATTATGTCCAGTTTTTATTCTGCGTGTAGTTACCAGCCGATATATTTCTTTTCGCTACCTTCGCAGGTCGTTTTGTGTTCGTTTAACCTCGTTTTTAATCGTCTTCTGAATTATCGCTATGACTAAGAAAGGGATTGCTTTTATTTATCACCAGGGTGAAAATAATTATAAATTAATAATATGCATAATCGATGGATCCTATCGTTTTATTATTAATACTATGCACATGCGTGTTGATTCGTAACAGCGCAATGAATAAATTATTGTATAGGAAGTATGTAGACAATGATAAAATTTATTGACGTATCGACCAAGATGATAGCCAAAATTCAATTTATTCAAAAATTTATGATATCGATTGGCAAAATTATCTTAATCGTGGTTATTGTTCATTTTGCGGCACTTATTGACCAATGTCATGCTATCATCGTGGCTGACACTTAATGAATTTTATTATTGTCTACTGACCATATAACCAAGACTTCCTATACATTAAATTATCCTAACGTTTATAGAGATGTATTAATTAGAATTTAGAAATTAATCTTTTATAGATCTAAGGAATCAAATAAGTTGTTAAAAAGTTTATAAGGTATCTATTCCACAAATTGTCGAAGCGTTAAAATCTTGAAAACATGACAAATATACAGATTACGAACCCGAAACGATCGGTATCTAATTGGGCTTGATTTATTGACACGCGAGATAAAGACACGATACTGGGAGTCGTGTAACAGATTCCAAATCGAGGACCTTGTTACATGCTGAACACGCAATATTTTCTGCAAGGGTTATTACGAAGACTCACATGTAAAATTCTGCATGTTTTCAAATGGAACAACGAAATTTGCTTGTTTTCTCTATCAATAAAAGAGAATGCTAAAAATGAGAACATGGGAGATGTGGAAATCATTTTGAAATATTCTATAATTTCTAAAACTATTGATGGAAGAAGTACTTTTTGTACAAAAGAGTGTTCAAGTACTTTTTAAATTTTATTTTCCTATTTAGAAATGTATACCATGCAGGAGACATAGATGCACAACATTAATGTGGTTCTGTTGCAGTTTATATAAAAACAATTTGTAGTTCATTTTTTATGGACATCGTGGTCCATCTTTAAGAAATTAAGCTATTGCATAAGCCTTTTTTCTAAGTGGGATTTAGATAATCTAATCAAAGAAATGCATTTATTTAATCTGGAAACAAATGGCCATAATCTGACTAGTCGAATCGCATTTTCGCCAATTGCGTTTATCAGTCGTACATCTTGGAAGTAAGACCTTTAATTTCACGCAAGGCTTGTACTTTACCGCGTTAGACGTAAATCGATTTATTTTCAGAAAAATACAGTATGATATTATATAAAAATCTTTTCTTATAAAACATTCTATTGAACAGTTATTTTAAAGATTGATTTATCGTTCAAAATAATAGCCGTCTATTTATGAATTACATAAAAGCGCTAATTCGTAACGGTTTATCCAATTCGTTATTCATTTTCAATTAGTATCATGGTTTGTTACTAATTATTATCGTCAGTTAACATTCTTCATTCTAATGAGATACTTTTATTGTTATGCAAATATTCAATTAAGTATGAACTATTATATGATTAAGTTGTATTCAGATCAAATATATACACATTTCATTTTTGGGAGGTTAATTTAAATATAATCAAATTTCAAATAGTTTTTAATTTGATTTAATGATCGACAGAAGATTAGGAGGGTATTGGCTCTGTATTTGTTTTAAGGCAGTCATATTTTCGATTCAAATGACTAATGTAAGGCCGCAAATAAAAAGATTTGGTGATTTTTAAAAAAATATTGATGACTTTGAAATATTCGATATTCTCACTATAAAATCAGGTGTCTAAATTTAAGATAGTTACATGATCATTTTTCAGACATTTCTTGCTGTATTGTTGTGGGTGTCTTAGAATATATAAGACACGCATGATAAACCTGACGACCCACCTCGGCGGCTATCGATCGCTACGTGTCCTGGATTATATAGTTAAGAAATATCCCTAATTCGCATTGTTAAGTGTCTCCGAAGCGCCGCCTGGTAGCCAATTTCGAACTACTGAGTACCCCCTGAGGCACGGTTCAAACGGGTTTAAACGTCCCAAAAATAAACATGAATTCTTTAGTTAATTTGAGCGAGTTAATATAATATGTCGATAGTGGTTCTCGCAAGTATGTGGAAGGTGAAAATGTTGCAAATGCAAATCATCTGATGTTTATTGGAATAACTGCAGAAACAAATGAGGAGATCAAAATTATGGCACTGTGTTTGAAGAGGAGTGATCCAAATTACCATGGAACTCCGCATGAAGTTCGATTTAATTATGAAATAAACAATAAAATAGATTGCAACTGTTCTTGCAAAGCAGGACAATCTGGAAGATGTAAGCATTGCATTGCACTGCTTATTCATCTAACAAGGTTATTTTATGCTATGTCATACACTGTTTGTAAACATTGTGATAATTTAATGCCTCCGCTTATTTATTTATTTTATTTTAGGTGTCAAAGAAGGGATTTGGAAATAGCAACATGTACAGATGTTGCACAGAAATGGGGTAAACTAAAAAAGGATGCCAAAGTTATGTACGAAGCTGTTCCTGTCAGCGACTTTTGTCATGGTAGACAAAATAAACCAAACGATATAAAATATCCTAACTGTTTGGATATTTTGTTGAGAGGTATTTATTTATACATTTATTTATTTGTTTATTTATCACATATAAAGGGGCGAAAGTGCTCCAATAAAAAAGGAGTATGGTAATTGAAAGGTATATCTTCATTGTGATAGATGTTTCACAAATTCATTGCGATTAATTTTCTGCAAACAATGTTAGGATCACCTAATAGTGAATTGGCTAAGATGAAAATGGCATACAGGAGTTCGGTCACCTGAGATGTCAAATATAATTTTCTAAGTGCAATAGACTGCGAACAAATTCTTCGACCTGGAATATATTATCCGATAGAAGAAAAATCTGCTTTATATGTCGTACCGGTTGACAATGTCAATATGGAAATCAGGTTCGAAGATTTACCGCAGACAGTAAAGAAATATTACAAAGAAAACATTTGTATCTCACTAGAGAAGTCTGTTCAGTGAAACACAAACGCAGATCAACACTAAGTGGTTAGAGGAAAGAAGAATAAGAATTACGGCCACTACTGCTTATTCTTTGCTCACTTACCTGAACAACAAACGGCCTAAGTGGGAAAATAAGATCATGAGCCATATAAATAATAAATTTAAAGGATCCTCAAGCACTGCGCATGGTTCAAGAATGGAACCTAGAGCCAGGCATTGTTACCAGAGACCTACTGCGTGTACGGTATACCAAACAGACTTGCTCGTCAACCCATCAATACCATGGCATTGATGTCCTAATCATTTGATAAATCAAACCTAGCATTTATCTTTACCGAGGTAATATTCATACGACAACCACAATTTCGGTCTTGTGGACTTCTACAAATTAACGGCAATTGTAAAAGCAAAAATAGAAGAAAGTCCCAAGTTGAAATTTCCGAATTCGCGATGCTGCTTTCGATACGATGACCGAGTTTACGTTTAAATCGCTACCGCATCGAATCGTGCTTTACGGCGTATACGAAAATGGGAAAAGTTTCTCCGGAAATTTCTTCGGGAAAGCCCTCGCCGCAAATTGTAGCTTAGGAATTTTCACAATAGTTTCAGCGATAAATAAGAAAAGTAGAAATTCTCTCCCTCCACTGCACAAAAACACAAAGACACGGGCACGTACTCTTTCCGCCTTTAGGACGCGATGTTGTGTAGGTGGAGGAGGGAACTTGAGCTGGAAAATGATCCCTGATGGGTGAAATGCACGGGAGAAAGCACATCACCGTGGCGGCAATATTGGGTCGGGTTAAATCCTTGGGAAATTGGTTCATTTATCGCACGGCATCACACCTAATACACGCCATGAGGTTGAAGCTTCGACGAAGCTTTCCTCTTTGGCGTAAAAAACCAAATTTTTTCAAAAACTCTTAATGACAATACATCACGAATTGGAATATTTACAATTCAATACTTTTGTTTCAAAGTCAGCCTATGTGGACATTTACTGCTTTTTAATGGGTTATGATGTTGTGATGTTGAAAAAATCGATTAATTGTACAACTGTCTGTTTCTGCCTGCTTGAAAGAGTTTTAGAATATTCGTCCGCCATATTAAATCCCCCATTTTAAATTTTCGAAATATAATACAAATTAGTAATCAGCAACCTCGAAACCCCCCGAGTGACTAAGTGTCAAGCGAAATGATTGGAATTTATAAAAATTGTTCGCCATATTGAATCCGCTATTTTAAATTTTCGAAATTTATGTTCAGATTCGTAACCAACGTCCCAAAAAATCGCCACAACATTTTTTTCTGGTGTAATACAGTGTTATTCATACTTTAATCTAAAATACTCTTACGTGAACTTCACGAGCTCCATTTCAAAACTATGTGATTTGTCGACATTTTTCATCTTTCATAATATCTTTAAGAATACGTAATTTTCAGAAATAATAGCTTTCATTTGTTATATTTGGGTGAATACAACAAATTAAAAACTGAAGAGGCAAAATAATCTTTATTACGTGGTCTTCTTTTTTACCACCCTTAATTCAAATTAAAAATGGCCTTCACTGTGCTCTCGGGTACTTTCATAATCGAGGCGTTATTTTATACATTAAATTATACGTCATAATTATTTAAATAATTTCAAACAATACTAACATCTATTTTTCAGCTATGCTAATGAAAATAGAATATTTGGGATTTTACTGTACACTAGAAATATCGATACTGATATAAAGTTGTTGAAAACCTAACTAGACACGGAATACGCGTTACCGCACAGTTAAGGAAAATTAAAGAATGATTGGCAGACCAAGTCTTATCAAACAGTTAAAAATTAATATGTGCATAGTTTTAATGATAATGGACCAAATTATTTATAAATTTAATATTTTATTTTTATTTACATTTTATAAAATGGATTCACGATTTAAAAATCTCTTTTAATTCTAAACAATTAATTCGCTCACCTCTTTTATATGCATGTAATTTACAAAATAAATTACATTGACATACTCATAAATGACAAGTTACAAAATTTAATAAAAATGATTGAACCACATTGGAGTACCTCACATAAACCTCGTAAATCGTCGCAATGGATAGCATAGTTTTCCATAGAAATGTTCATTTTTCCTCTGCAGTGGAAAAGCGATTCATCTTTTGAGTTGTTGTAGGAATCAATCCAATTTTTTAGTCATGCATAAAAAAGGAAGTGCAAAATAGTCTCACAGCAAAACCTCCATTCTACACATGGTCATCTGTACACCCAAAATGTCTTAAAGTAATTATAGGACACGACATTTTCATACAATGAAACTTCTTTATTTGAGATCTTATTTTTCGAAGACTTTGCAATGTTTCCACACATGATATAAATGTGCACATTTTTATTGAAAATATGGTCGAATTGCCCACAACTCAAGACAGCATATCAGAGCAGAATTTTTAAAAGTATTTGTTTAATTTTTATTTGTTATTATTTAAATATTACAAGGGTGCACCTCAAAAACCCGACAAATCACAAAACATTCCCATCGCTACGGATGACAAAGATTTTTGTAATTTTTTTCTATGGCTGCCGCAAAAACGCAAATCTAATGAATTCAAGAATGTTTCCAATTTAAAGACTGGACCATTTCTAAACAGTCTAAGGCATACCGAACAATATGCCGTTGCCATTGTTCAAAAACATGATGTCAAAAGAAAGATACAAGTTCATAAAATATGTTCTTTTTACGATTCTGTAAAAATATTTGTCAGGAGCTACGACATCGTATTAGGTCAATTTCTGCATTAAAAATTAATGAAACAGATTGATACTTGATACTTGGGGGTTTGCGAAGTCCCTGATTACAAATCTGATGATATATTTTGAAAATTCAAAATGGCGGATGACATATGGTGGATAAAATTTTCCAAAAATCGAGCCATTTTGTTTGAAACTTTCTGGTCAGGGATTTTCGAGGTCATTGATAACAAATCTGATGATATATTTTGAAAATTCAAAATGACCGATCCAATTTGGCGGGAAAATTTTTCAAATAATGATGTTAGTCTTCCCCCATTTGTTTGGATATTCAATATCTACTTACACACTTTCCAATAAGGAAGTTGGAGAAAGGTCTTCAAATTAACAAATAATAATTCAAATTTCGGGGCTTTTATCATGCAATGAAATTGGTGAAAATTGCAAATTATTTTTTTAAATAAGCTGCTTGTTCGGGATTCGAAAAGATTCCAACATATGGCGCTTGATAAATAGTTCAACCATGTTGAAATGTATGATTGATGCAATTTCCACCAATTGCGTTCAGGACAAAAGCCTCGAAATTTGAAGGTACGGTTTAATTTTTCCGTACACCCTCAAAATTTCGTTTTACAGGCAAAACCCGTTTTTAAGCAGGTTCATTTAAAAATCTTACAAAAATTCCTGACATGATAGGCCATTTTCTATGTCAAATTCGGATTCTGCGTCAAAAAATCTACAAGTATCACCTCCTCTTTTTTTGTAACAGACTTGATTAAAATTTTGCAGGCCTGTGTTATTTAAAAAGAAATTGTGCCATAATCATGATAAGTTTGTTTTTATTTGTGATATGTTCGCGGATCAGCAGTATTATTTAAAATTAGAAAATAATAGAAGCACTAAAATAATCCTATATCTGGAATTGCGGTTGTTATCATAATTATCCCTCATGACGCGTCGTGATGCAAATTCCCTGATGACAACGTATGTACAAATTCAATGATAAATGCAAGAAATGTTTACATTCATATAACGAGGTCAAGTTTCATCCGCTTTTGTTCAACGAAAGAACATTCGACGCGCAATAATATTTACTTTCGGAATATTAATCACAAAAAATTGTCAAGATGAAATAGTATCGAAAAATCGGTGGTACATTTGAAAAAACATTTTAAAAATCGAACAATCGCCAATACTTTAAACTGCAGTTTAGTCAGTTTTCATTTCTTCAATAAGAGGCATGGATTCTCGAAAAGGTGTGCCCGTCGACTTTCAAATTAAAACAATTGAATAAAAATTAGGGCAGTATTGAAAAATTAAACCATACCGAATTTTCCTAGATCTACAACTTCTCTCAGGTCTCCATAAAATTGCCAGATCGCGGTCACACCGTGTAATACACAAAAAAAAACAGATTACAGAATAAAACATAAATGTTTAGAACTTTCCTATCCCACCTTAGAACATTATATGTGTTCAGAAAAGTCGACGTAAAATAATAAAAAAAAAAATACTTCTAGTTATTGAGAAAATAAAGAAGTGTAAGAACATCGAACCCGCGGGATAGCCTAAGATGAATCACAAGTCGAAACTTAGATTTGATATTAATATATTCCTATGAGGTAGTTAGCTGTACAGAAACTGCTTTGCATTAGATTAGTCATAATTACATGGTAATTGGATTATACAGGTGCGGAATCACCCAGAACAAAAATATCCGTGAAACTGATTTAAGTAATTTTTGGAAAGCCTCATATTTCATACCAAATCTTCTGTATTAAGTCTATGTTTTTCTTAAATCTCCTTTAGCGTTGTTGCTTTGTTAATTAAGCGTAAAGCCCCACTAATTTTAATAGTAAAATGGTCCCAAATAGCACTTTTTATTCCATTCATATTCTAGGAATGTTCCTCTGGAACATTCGGAATATTTCTAAAAAATATTCCACCCATATAACGGGAATGGTGAAATGTCCAATACTTGGAACATTCATGTGGAATATTGCAGGAACATTAAAATAAACTAAGAATTTATCGAATTTTTGTTGCATAAAAATTAAATAAATTAAAAATATATATATAAAACTTAAGAAAATGTTCTTATTAATTGTCAAGAAGAGAGGTTACAGAATCCGCGGACATGTTCGTAATATTTTAATATTCTAACCATTGACAATTGATAGCAAAGTTTAATAGTGCTTCTATTCGCTTTGCATATTAACGCCTAATTCGTTAAAACACTTTATAGACATGAACTTTTTTTTTATTCAATGGCGGTAAATGATATTCCTTATGCTTGCAAATTATGTCAATAGGATGTGGGGGTTAGTGATTCCGAGCATGGGTTTCTATATGCAGCGGCCTAGGGTTCGAGTCCCACTCGGGATATTTTTTAAATTTATTTAATTTTAATGAAACCAAAAATCGATAAATGCTTAGTTTATTTTATTCCACAGGAATGTTCCAAAGGTTGGACACTTCACCGTTCTCGTTATATGGATGGAATATTTTTTAGGAATATTTCGAATGTTTTAGAGGAATATTCCTGGAATATGAATGGAATAAAGAGTGCTATTTAGGGTGCTTTGAAAATTTTAGATATCTATCAGATCAAGTCTCTCTGAGATATCCATCTGCGAGAAGCAATCCATTGTTTTCTTCTAATTGTTACTAAAATGTACACACGCACTCTGCAGAACTGTTTATAAAAATGAAAATAGAAGAAAACATGTTATTATTAAAAAGTAATCGTAGATCTTTAGTAAATTCATACTAAATGTAGGGTAAACACAATGTAGGGTAAATTCAGAGATTTTAAACTAAGTCTGTTTTAAATAATCTATATAATATTATCTACAAAAATATTAGTAAAATAGGTCAGAATATTCATTGGTTATAAATTGTGCTTGCGAGGAATCTTTGACATACTGAATTTCTGCAATCTCTGAACTATCTTGAATTATACAGATGAATGTAAGTTAAACTCATAATTTTTTTAAAATATCTGAGAAATTTTTATGTCATCGCTGAAAAAATTAACCTTAAAGGTGATCCCTCCCCAAGGAAGTAACTTAAGTTTAAAAATGTAAAATATTAAATAACCTGTGCAGATATGTAGGATATATGGATCAAACTTTAAAAGTGGAAGGGTTATGTAATAAAATTCAATAACTGTGCATTTGACGGTCGATTTTAATCGAAGATGTATGTAGAAAAACTTCATTTACATGATCATTGGCGATGGAATCAGTATTTTCTAACTGCTGCATTATTTAATTCAGCAGTTGATTAAAATAAATGATTTATATTGGCGTATAATTTAATTTACAATAATGTGTCTATTTTTGTATTTTGTATAAAACCGAAATAATACATGTAAATGTTAAAAAATCTATCGACTTACTTTCGAAATATCCAATAATCAATCCCAACTAAAAGTTACATCAAATTTTTACAATTAAATAAAAACATTACGAGCTTCTCCGACAACATGAACAGACAAAACTACAGTAAAAAATTCAATAAATAATTGTTAAATCATTGATTTTCTTACTACTTTAAAAGCATTTTGAAGCCATTACGAAGAAACTATAGTTGAAAAGAATGATTAATTACGTTTAAACCCAGCGCAATTCATATAATGACCGTGCATTATTCACTCTTTTTTTTTGGCATACAGAAAATGGAACTTATTGACACAAACATGAAAAGTACATAAAAACAGATTACGAGTTTAAAATTGAAAAGCAGACTAATTTAGCCTTCGTTATAAACACCTTAAGAAAAAATTATTCATTACTACTGACCGATGATACGTGGATGCCTAAATATTTTTTAATTGTAATAAATTTTTTAAACTTTCGTTGCATAATTTTAGAATATTTCTTCAGCACGACATTTTTCAACATTATTTTCATTGGAAATGCAAAATTTGTTTCAAACGCACGTTATCTACTTTTTGTGACAAAAAATATGACAAATTTGATGTAGTGTTTCAAATCAATTGTGCGCATTAACATGTGTTTATATAGTAATTATATAGTAAAATTGATTTTGAAGTAACGAAATCGACGTTATTAATACCGTTTTGTTAAAATAAAAAATTATGTCTGGGGAAATTTTCTTTTTCTAGAAGCCTTTTTATCCAAACGAGGACCTGTCCTGGGCACGGCATTACTTCCAGCAGTTCGCGATGTTTCCCCATAGATATGGGGATAGAGTATTTTTGTTGCACAAGGGGGTACGTTAATTTCGTCTCCGTCAAGATGGCGAGTATCAGGAAACTCCAGCATAAAAGGTTTTGCTCCTGGCACATACCTTTCGGGCAACTGTGGCTATAATGAAATAAAAATAATTTAATATAGTCAAATGTAAAATTAACACATATACAGTAGAACCTCGGGACTTCTTAATTCGGGACTTCGAAGCCACCATCCTCGGCACTTCGAAGTCACGTGGTACAAAGCTTACGGCACGTGGTACACATATCGCTAGCGGGGGAAATGCCTCCTCAATATACGGCATTGAAAATTGCGCACTAAAATTAGAAGTCCCGAATCACTCAATCCCGCGAATTTAGAAGTCTCAAGGTTCTACTGCAATTGAAAAAAGATCTTATTGAGTGGCTTTTTTCGATTCCAAATTTTTTATCGAGTATTTTGAACAATGTTTTTAATCATTTTTAACACAACTTTGGCCAAATTCGGATGAATTGCAAATTCAAAATGGTGAATTGAATGTGACGAACGAATTAAAGAACTTACTCTATTACAACAAAATTATGAATCGATACATTGTTAATATATATGTGTGTATATATATTATTTAAATAAATGTCAATTGCAAAACTGTGGTAGGATTTAAAATACAAATAAAAAAAATTTAATGTAGTAACATTTTTATATACTATGTATGTATTCCTATTGAAATTGAAAATAGTACTTTTCGGTCCTAGGTCGTAAAGTTTAATTTTAGGACCGAGTGGAGATTGTGCGTCCGAGGACTGGCGAATACTATTTTTTGATACACTGTTTGCAAAAGTAGGCACTTTACCAGTTATTTTTAGTCCGTAAAGTGCAGAGATCAGTCCGTAAAATCACACTTTACGGACTAAAGGGAGTCCCTAAAGTGTCTACTTTACAGACACGTGTATCAAAAAACAGATTTTTTTTTCTTCAAATATATTCACTAATATTAACGAATATTTATGATTGACGGCGTGGAAATTGCACCACTAAGGTAGCGCAATTTGAGCATTAATGGGGCAATATTTAACTTCAATAAATCCTCAAAGATATTTGGAAAGAGTTGCGTAAAGGAGTACCTTTATTGTTACGTGTCTGATTGGATTGTCAATAGGAGGAAGTTCTATCATAGGACGGAATACTCCATTCACATCTCTTCTGGGGATCACCACCTACATAAAATAAAATAAAAATACGAATATAATCAAATATAAAATATAATTAAAGAATGATTAAGAAATTTACCACTGACTCCACTCTGATTTGGTTAAGTAGATGCACATCTGTAGCCCTACCTCCAAGGGTGACAAAATCTCCTTCATTCAGGTAGCATAGAACGCCACTTGGAATTTTAACCCCATTTATATAAGTACCTTGAAAAGTCTAATAAAAATAAGTATTTTGTTATTACAGTTATAATACTGTTTTCTTAATTTATTTCAGTTTAAAAAAAGTAAGAAATCAGAATAGTTGCCCAAAGAACTTAGTTCTCATTATGTTTAATTTCGAATTTTTTACTTTTAAATTTTGTGGTTATGGGATTAAAATTAATTTTTTTGAAAATCAAATAGCAGAAATAAGAAAAACATATTCACGTACAACATTGTATGAAGAAAGAATATTTCCAGGGTATACGCATAATTATAAGTACAGCAAGTATATCGTATTGTTAGCATCGTTTAAGTTTAGTGTGTTTACTATAATCATATATTTAATTCACTGAATATGGTTCTCAGTAAATGTTTACTAATTAACCATAAGTGTTTCAATTAGTCCTCAACAAATGTTTATAAGTTGCAGTTACGACCGTTAAGAAACTTGTGTCATCGAAATATATAACAGTTAAAGGAGTGCATTTTTAGAACTTCTTTTTTAATCAATTTTAAAAACAACCAGTAAACATAAAAAAATGAAAATATAATTTTAGTTGGTTTTTAGCAGAACTAGATTTTTAGTTGATTTAGCTTCTTAAGGTCGAAACTGCAACTTATAAAATTTCGACGAGGACCTTATGCGAAACATTGAGTAGTTGAAAAAAGATCAAATCCTCTGAATTTATGACATGCATTTACGCCAATTGAAGTACTCATTATCTGAAATAAAATGAACGTCAAAAAGTTATCGCAAACTAAAAAAGGAATTTTGTTCACTACTTCCCTTTCAACTACCCAATAGTAGTTGAATCTGTCAGGTAGATGTTTACAGTATTATAACAGAAATACACACATATATCTTGAACACGTATACTTATGTCGATATTTGTAGGTTGGAGTGCACTTCACTATCACATTTGTATTTTTGTGACCGTATATAGTCACAGTTTATAAAGAAAAAACATTTTTATATTTTCTTTTCAGCTTATAATATAGAATTGTAATAAAGAGTAGATGTCCATTACCAAATTTGTTTGTCAAGTTTTACAAAATATTGTGCCATTTGTGTATTTTCAATCAAATAAAAATATTGTAACTTTGAAAATATTGCTCATTACTTATGTGGAAGTACATAAATTCCGTTTATAGTTATAGTTTATAATATCGTATCTCACTTTACTTTGGCAATTCAGCACTTTTCATCTTTTTCCAAATCGTTATAGATGGTAATAATCAAATTATTTAACAACTACATAAAAAAATGACTTACGAGTCTCTTTTAACTGCGATTTATACTTAAATCATTAATAGATATACTTTAAAAATTTGTTTATTTTATTTTTTATTATAGTACGGAAAGTGTTAATGATACAACATTTTTGTAAGTTGCCTATCAAGATTTCCTGGGATCACCTTTTACACGGTAGAATGTTATAGTTTAATCACTTTATATTTTTAAAATAACATTACAAAAAATATGGATACAAAAATTACGAAGAACTTTTTCGACTATTTTCAAGATAGCTCTTTCGAATGGACAGATAAAATTGTCTAAAAAAACTAAATTCTCAGTAAAATTGACGAATATATTTAAAACAAAAGTTCTTTTCGAGTGATTTTTTTCTATTATGAATCAGATTTATAAATAGCAATTTCTTACTCGTAAAAAAATAACTTGACATTTTTGGAACGTATTTTAGCTTCCTGATACCGAATATGATTGTATAAATTATGGGTCGTGTATATTTCATTGCGGATTTTTATATTTAATTTAAAAAATACATATCACACATAAAAATATTTCAAACAAGGAGATAGAGCATCATATTCTGAACAAATAAGGGTAGATGCAGTTTTTCGGGATATCAAGGGTAATGGGTATAAATACACACGGTACTGTGTTATCAATGAGGTTATGTGACGTAATAAACTGATGTTTATGTTCTCATGAAATTAATATAATTGATAATTAATATATAACCTTTTCTATAGAGAATTTGATTCTCTATATATTTTTTGTTTGAAACTTTTTTTTTGTCTGATTTGTACTTTTTACAATAAATGCTTAAAACCGCAATAAAACACGATTTTTTCAATATTTCGGCTACAGTATGTCTGAAGAGAAATTTTTCTTGTATTCGAAAGCAGGAGGTAAAAATATGTTTAAAAAAACTGGTCGCGATTCTTGTTTTTCATGACGAAATTCACCAGCTGTTTTCCTGACTTATTTCGTTAGGTTTACACTTAAATTAAAAACAGTGTTGTTCAATCTATATAGATGTAGAACTAACTCTAATTTATATAAAATCGAAAGTTCTTTAAAATGTTTAAGATTTTCTTTAACAAACGCAAAACGCGAAATATAAAGTCTATTATATCACTGTTTCAAAATCGGGACAAAGAGCGCGAAATATGACCTCATTTATAAAACGTTATAAAAATCGTTTCATAAATACGGGCTGCACCAAAATTTCTGTCTATAAATTGTGATACACTCATTTTTATAAATTATGTATTTTTAAAATTTTAATATTTATTTACTAATAACAATGTACGTTAAGAGTTTCATAATAACGACAGATTGTTTCGTTCTGACGAAGAGATATTTGTGCATAATTTTTTTCTTGTATTAAGAGAACATGCAATCACATATGTTGAAATGAAATTAAACAGTGACTTTGTGCCTACAATTTTTTTGCAGATAATATTTGCGTTAATTAGATGTGATACTAGTATTGATTGCCGTGTTTCATAATTGGGACTTTTACCTTATTCCCATTAAAAAAAAATCACGCGATAAATATAGTATTTTTTTAAAATATATTCACTAATATTAATGTGAATTTATGATGTTATTTAGTTTTTACTGCGCTCGAAATAATAACCCGAAAGTATTCGAAATTGTTCTTCTAAATGTTTTATCCGATTTTTTATCTTCAAGCTCTGCAACATCTTTACATGTGAGTTTCGAGTAACTATTGACTAAAACGAGATATATGCAAGAAACCGCATAAATCGGTATTTTTCCTTATTTTTTGAGACTATAAAAAGATATAAATTCATCGTATGTAAAACATTTTCAGATCAATTGTAGGAGTTGAAAATATCTTAAAAATGAGCCTTCATTTGTTGAAATAACCTGAAAACTATCAGAGTTGTTTTTTTTTTGTTAATTTTTTCTACATTTTTTCACAAATTCAAAGCTTTTCATTCAAATTCTATACATATCTAAAAACAATCAAAAGCATTTTCTCACAGATTTTGTGCTTGATTCTATCCATATCAGGAATAATCAATTTTTCATGAGTAAAAGGAAAATAATACCTTTAATTGTCAATTTGTTTCAGTCATGGGTTTCATAACAGTAAGCTTGAATATTTAAATTGCTTTTGCAATATTTAAAAGCAAAAGATTGATCAAATTATGCATCAAACAAAAAAATGTTGAACAACGAGTAAACGGTATTGGATTCTACTATTTCAACCTAATGGGTAAATTGAGTCAAAACATTGAGACAATTATCTGAAGGATCAAATAAAAAATTCCTTTTTTCGTATTTATTTTTCATAAAATCATATTTTTTAATGAATGAATCCGGTTACTTTTCGATTTTAAGAAGTAAGTTATCGAAAACCATGATTTATAGAAAAATCGAAAAAAATTGAATTTTTGTATGTGGCGAAACAAAACTATTACACTGTAAATACAAAGGCCTCATTTCAAGATACTATATACAGAAAGAGAATCCTAAACTTACATTGGATAAACTTCATACTGCATATTCATAATGTATTATTGGACTGAATTAGTGCAAATGTGCATTAATGCGCTAAATATCTATTGTAATACAATATCTATAGAGTATAAAAAACTATTACCAAATGTTTTTCAATTTTACCAAAATATATAGTTTGAAAGTAATTCCAACAAGATATCGCTGAATATGTAAAAAATGTTGAGAAAATGATCTGTTATGGATATTCAATAATATACGTCGAATTAGTATGATATTTATCCTCAACTTGGGAACAATTCGGTACTTTTAAAAATAATAACATAACGAATGACATGCGTATATTAGAATGTTTTTAGAATTTGAAATAATTGAATTATAACGGTCTGTCTCTTAGATTTTCATTCTTTAACTGTCTCGAATATTTATTGGACTCAGTTTAACAAATGCATATAAATAAATAAATTGCTTTATAGCTCACCCATCTATCAACAATACCTAGTTTGGAACCAAAGAATATAAATACACAATGGTTCGCAGATGCCATAGGAAAACAACAAACTATATCACATGACATACGGCTGCCGCACTCAATCTGAAAATCGAAGCATGTTCATTAAAATGTTCAATTAGAAGGGAAATTAAGACAATTCATAACGCTACTTACAGATCGACTAATATCAAAAAAATGTTTCCGAGAGAATTCATCACATCGGGACAACGTTGCATATCGACTTGCCATACTTATTACAAGAAATGTTGGTTTTTAAAACGAAATAAACGTACCCCCTCAAATCCGAATCACTTTTAACATTTCAAAACAATGTTGAAAGAAATAGCTTCTATACGCATCAAACTGTACATATTTATTGTAAAGAACACATTTTTACCACTTCTGAGTTATTTTAAATCTCAGGTTACTTGAACGAACGATTCTAACGTGCGATTAGATCTGTTGATTCCGATATATTGGCATGTTTATATTATTATTTTTCAATTATTGTTTCAAGTATTTATTCCATGTACATTTGTGTGCTATTATGTTTACTAAATTTCTCCGTATTATTTGTTTTCAAATCACTGTCGATATATTCTTATACCGTTGAATTTTATATTTTCAGAAATATTTACAAAATTTGGAAAAAGTTTTCGTACATTTGTCGGAGTGATTAAAATATAATGCTACATTGATAATATTTCTTAAAATAAAATAAATTAGTTGTGAGAAGCACAACCCGGGAAAAAAATGGATTATATATAATTATATACAATTTTTGATACAATTAGATCCAATTATATATAATAAGATATAATTATATATGTTTATATACGATTGCATATAATTATATACGGCCAAAATCCATATATAATTATATATAATTATATATAATAATATATAATTGGATCTAATTGTATCAAAAATTGTATATAATTATATATAATCGTATATAAACATATATAATTATATATTAACATATATAATTGCATTTAAATTTATATATAATTATATATAATCCATTTTTTCCCGGGAAGAAATATTATTAAAAAATTAAAAGTGTATCTTATAATCGATATTAAATTTTCTAATCCGAAAGATGATGTCTAACACATGTAAAATCAAAACTTGAGTTTTTGAAATTCCTAGTTCGGTTTAAATCCCATGACGGTCATCAAAATTTTACATTTTTTTTACATTTTTATTCGCCCAATTTCAGGAAACTGTTTAAGCATTTTCAAAACTTAATTAAAAATTTTAAAATATTCTGCAAAAACTGTGTTTTATAAAAAATTTAGAATTATTACATTTTTCGTATATATTACGTCAGTTCATAATTGGGATACTTATATTACAATATGTAAAATAACATGTATTTGGGAGTATATTGAAAACCAACTATTTATAATATGCATCCAGAGAATATATTTCTATACAATACTGGGTTTCAAATATTTTTTGTAACCTTGGTGATTACTTTTTTTTTTGTAACAGTATGAACAATGTACATCGTACTACATAAGATTTTTTAAAGAAATACAATAAAATATGCAATATATTATAATGTATGACACACTCATGGATGCAATAGTCTTGTATTATTCTAGAAAAATGTAATTTCTATTTGTTCAAAATTAAAAATGTGTCATAGCTACATAAATTAATTGCAGACAAATGTAGTTCGCTTATGTTTCTTGAAGTACTGATATGCTAAATATTTCATTTCTCCGGTTATCTTGTATTAATTCCACTTGTACTTCATTTTCCCAGATAGATTTAAGTATTCTTGATAAATACAATGATATATTTTAATTACTTCTGAGTTATTTTGAATCTCAGGTTACTTGATTTATAACGAACAGTCCTAACAAACGATCACATCTGTTGATTCCAATATATTGGCATGTTTATATTATTATTTTTCAATGATTATAGTTTCAAGTCCTTTGACAAACGATACAACCTTTAAAATTCAAAAGGAAAAATTAATGTTTCAGATTAACTGATATCTGTTAAGAGACAGATTGTTATTATACTTACAATGTACATAACAAATATGATAGCCATTAATGGCATATTTACAATTGTTTCTAGTGGTATCAAATACCCTAAATTTCTTGATATTTACGTTTCTTGCACACGTTTTCCACGGGATAATAAAATTTGGCCTCTACAAACATCGACCTTGATTGGGCTAGTATCGACTTGTTCATTAATCTAACTACATTTTGATTCTGTGCGTAAAACAATAAAAACATTATTTAAACGTTATAATATTTCAAATTCGTAAGTACAAGTTGTTGCGAATTATTCGATTCTTAATGTACATAATACTTTTTAGGAGAGAGTAGAATAGTCCCGAGAATATGGTGAAGATAAGTAATCCAAAAATGATTCTAAAGAATAGAAATATTCTAGACACTCAAAGAGGTATCTTTTTTCTTTTTTTTTTTCATTTCTTTGCCTTTTAATTGAGTGTATTCTATCCGACCCTCCCCTAATAATAATATAATAAATCTTACCACCAGTCGCACTTCAAATGTAAACTCGAAACCTCGATGGGAACAGCCAATATGGACAATGTCCCCTAAGTTTAAAGCAATGAAATCCGGCGTCAAGATTTTTTTTCCATTTATGTACGTGTCGTTCAGCTGCTTGTCAAACTGTTAAACATTAACCATAACATGGTAATGTACTATTATTGATTCACAAACAAAATATAATTTTTGTAAATATTTTCAAATTTTTTGTGTAAATAAAATTTTTCAAAGATTTTAATATATATTTTTGTACAATTTAACCCTCTTGGCCCTTTTACATTCATCTTTATAAGCAGCTATATTCCATAAATGACTATTGTAAAATTGGGGTTAAAGTAAAACCCAGTGTGCCAAGTAAGGGTTATCAGATATTTCTTTTCCTTTTTCACATAAATTAAATAGAAAAAGGCATGAAATAATAATTAAACTGTACGACAAAATGATTAAAAGCATTGAATAAAATTATTAAGGAAAATGTTTTTTATTATGCAGAAATATATACCATATCGGTATAATTCTTGATTAGTAATCTACTATCAAAAGAAACTTGAAATTCACAATGTTCTGCAGCTATCGTACGTCCACCGAATAGCACTAAATCACAGGCCCCTGAAGCGCCACATCTCAACTGAAATAAAGAATTCTTGGTATGTTATACATGTTTTGTATTGGTGTTTCAGTTATAAAGATGTTTTGCATAAATGATTATTAGCCCAGGTAAATTAGCTGAAATTCCCGTAAAATATAGCGATAGAGCTGGTGCTAGCTGAGCCACCTTAAGTCACTAAACAAAATCATGCGTCATATTTCCGTCAATTTTGCACTTGGAAAAACTTTTAAAAAAGGAAATTGTTCACAAGCTCTATCGATGGGGACTTTTAGATTGTTATTCAAGACCACAAAATACACCTTCTCTGCAAAATTTACAGTGTTACCAAACTTTCCACTTTTTCAGGCTAATTTGACTGGATATATAAACACCACAGAATCATTACATATCACTGTAAAAAATGTCATGAAATTTATAGAAAAAATAGGGTTTATGAACCTCATTAAATAATGGGTCAAATTGAAAAATGAAAAGAATATATCCTTAAAAATGAAAATATTTTAATAAGAAAATGTTCAAAGTACTTAAAGTATATTAATCCATTAACGCCGGGAAGGACACTTTTTGCACTTTTTGTCAATTAAGTATTTCGTATGAAAATCATATATCAACAAAATTGAAAGGTATGTATCGTATTATTTTCCAGGTAGCTCTTTTCAATGGCGTGATCAAAATTGAGCTATCATAATTAGAAAATTAAATATAGCGATTTAGATATAAAAAAAACGCAAAAATCTGTTATACTTTTGAATAAAACATTTTTTTCTCATCGAAAGAGTATTTTTGGTCACAAAGTTCCGTCACTAAAATTAAGATATATTTTTAAAATATTAACAAAATAACATCGTAATCACAAAATGGCGATGGCTATGAGTAAATTTTTTTTAAAGGATAACAAATATTTTTTGTGAAAACTATAAACTTTAGACAAAATTTTCTTGGAATAAAAATAATCATATATGTATCAAAGAGCATGCCCAAATTTTTTCAGAATATATTGATATCATTTTTTATATTTAAAATTTTCGGAGAAACGTAATTTTTAAAAAAGTTTAAAAAATCTGAAAATATTTTAGTGTATTCTTTGACAAATTCTAGGATAATTTTCTTCTAAGGAAAAACTGTCTAGAGTCTACAGTTTTCGACAAAAGAAATTATTATTCTTGAAATCTAGAAATGATTAATCATGTTGTTTCTCAAAAACTATAAACTTTAGAGAAAATATTCTTAGAACCAAAATATTTTAGAATTAGTCAAAAATTACTCTGAATTTTTTTCAGATTTTTTAAATGATCTTTTTCACAATTTCGATTTTCTTAATTTTCGAAAAATAACAAATTGTATCAACACATTCTGAAAAAATTGAGAATATTCTTTGACACATTCTAAGAAAC
Source organism: Trichopria drosophilae (assembly GCA_030407085.1). NCBI lineage: Eukaryota > Metazoa > Arthropoda > Insecta > Hymenoptera > Diapriidae > Trichopria > Trichopria drosophilae. The sequence continues at coordinate 185,588,236 of CM059583.1, read as the reverse complement.
GTTTGTTTTCACAACATTTTTTGTATAGTTTGCAGTTTTCATGAAAAAAATTTGCCAAGTTTTAAAAAGAAAATTCTTACTGCGGTCGCCATTTTGTGATCATGATGTTAGTTTTTTAATATTTAAAAAATATATCTTAATACTGTAACTATTTTTTTCACCTTTAGCGAAAGACTTGTGTGCCGACAAATACTCTTTCTAGGAGAAAAAAATGTTTTTTAATTTTTGTTTTTTTTTTTACCTTTAAATCGTTATATTTATTTTTGTAATTAAGATAGCTCAATTTTGACAATTGAGATGACCGATCTCGAAAATAACAAGACACATACATTACAATTTTTTTTTACTTTAATTTTTATATGAAATGCTATATTGAAATTGAAGTAAGAAATGTGTCCTTCCCGGCGTTAATGGGTTAATGTGTTTAAACACTCTTGATTAAACTGAGTAAATTAAGCGAAAAAAGCGAAGTAATACAAAGTCCACAAATATTAATGAAAATATGATTGAAGATAGTATAACCAAACATTAAATTATCAAAGTTTTTATGTGAATATAGTTATCATATAACGGTTAAATGAATTTTGTATACTCTGAAATCTATTATTTCACGAATATATTCTTTTTCCGAATATCATCTCTGTTTATTGTGTTAATACATTGGATGAAGTAAACACAAACTGTAGATTTATGATATGGCAGCTTAAATCAGAAAACGCTTGAAAAGGGACAGACTATTTTTGTATACAAATTTATTTCATGATAATAATATCTTCGAAAGTTAAGAAAATTGAATTTGAGGTTTTGTGCTTCGTTAACTTGAATTCCTCGATATTTTCTAAAAATAACTTTAATGAAACAATTATAACGATAATTCGGACGAAAATTGTAAAATAAATAAATACTTAAAAAATATATAAATACTTAACAAAGTTGTGATAAATAAAAAATGCGAAATAGTGCGAATTCAATATGAAGTAATTTTTTCGACCCTTTTATTGCGATAATTTCAAATTTAATTAAATGTTTAGCCGCATGACCTTTTTTTTAGAATTCCTTATCGTAATTACGAACCTTAGAAAAGCAAGTTTCATAAAAATGTAAGTTGCAGAATTTATAATTCCATTTACAAAAAAAGCACATTCATAATGATTTATGTTTACAGGGTTACAGTTTTCACGGACATTACCTGATGTATCAAGTATTTTGTACTTTAAGCCCGCTATGACATCATCGTTATTTACATCCAAACAAGAACTTGTTATCAAAAGACATTTTTTATGTAATTTTCTATCAAAGTTGTGTTTAATTTCATCGAAAGAGCGGAATTATAATACATGAAGAAATTTATTTCATGATGTGAAGAAATTTCATTGATCCGTTCACCGAAAACTATTTGCATGTCATGTTTTAAAAACTTATGCCATCCTCAACATTATCAAGTTCAAATGCATACATGTTTTAATACGTCAGACTAAAACATTAAATTTGTATTAAATGTTTAAAATCTACTTCTATCCATGAACATCTTGGATAAAAAATACGTTTCATTAATTGCATATTTCGAGACATGGCGTCATCGTGAAAAAAATGTTAATGGGCGGTTAACCAAACGAGAATGCATATTTCAATAAATTCAGGAAACATTCGAGATATATTTGGATATATTTACAATCGATTTTCGATACTTACAGATGTGAAGATAGGCATAGCTTCTTCTGCAATATTGCTTGTGGGTAATCTTGCAATTGCGAAATAATGCTTCATTTTTATTTATTACAGTCACCGATATAAATACAACACTAATGACAAAAATATAACACTAATTTTTTCGAACAAAATAACACACAATACACTAGAGTGGAAAAAAATTTGAAAAACAGCGGAGAAATCTTTTCTTGACGAAATTTGTGAACGTTATAGAATGTCTGTGGTTGACGTTTGTATATAAATTTGACCAATTGCGTCAGATTGTAAACGTTCGAACTCGGATAAGGAAAACGAAGAAAGTATAAAGGATTTTCACAACATTCAAAAGACTCTTTGAATTGTGTATGTTTACTTTTCTATCGTGCATGTTCTTTGCCAGTATAAAATGTATAAGGAATTTCTTTATTCTATATTGTTAGTATGTACTTTCTATTTTATGCGTGCTTTCGAGAATATTAAGAATATTCTTTTGAAAATTCAATTTGAGGTTTTGTGCTTCAATAACTTGTATTCTTTGCGTTATTCGATGTTTTCTAATAAATAACTTTAATGAAATAATTATAATTATAATTTGTAAGACCCCTTATAGGCATTTTCGATGTTTTGAGCTGTGTAATTTAATATTTGATTTTAGAAGAATTAATTTTCCATGAACAAGACAGTCATACGTTGTTCACGAAGTAAACAATATAAAATAAATAAGAAAAAATACTTTGAAGTAAAAGAAACAAAAACAGTCGGTTATAAAATAGTGTTAGCAGCGTTTATCTGTAACCACAGACGACATATATTATGTTATTTATGTTACAAATATTTGCTGAATTTACAGATTTACATTCCTGAATTTACAAATATATTCAGTGGTAGCAAAAATTTATTCGGTACATCGTACCAACACGTACTGACTAACCAACAGTGTACTTTTACAGAAAATTATATGTAAATCTAATAAATATTACTATGTCTATCAAATCATATAAAGCAATTCTTTCGACAAAATTTCGTAGTACACCTTATGAAAATAGATTTTGGCTGGTCAATTTTATGTAATTTTTTCTACGTGTATACGTCAACTATATATTTCGATACAATAATATGATAATGGAGAATTAAAAGGGTTTGTCGTCATAAATATAGCATAAATAATACAGTGGAGGTGACACCACAATGTATTTCTAAACAGATCTGCAAAAGATAAACTACCGCATAAATTAAATCTGATTATCTTACGAGTAAAAGAAAATATAAAACGTTATTACAAAAGTACATTTGGCAACTCGGTGAGCGAAATTTAATTTTGCACACTATTTTTAGTGCGCGAAGCGACCGATTTTTGTACTGTATTTCTCTCATGGAGACAAAAAAAAAATAGCACATGATGGCTGTTTTCTTCACTCGTGTGCAAATTATTTATTATCCACACTTGTATCGTAATGTATTGTAAATTAACCTACCTATTCATGAGCATATGTGCAAAAAGTTAACTTCATATTGATGCTTTTTAGTATTAAAACCCAATGAAAAACATGTTGTGATAGATTTTTATTATTTGCTCATGCTTTATAATGGTGTATCAAAAAATACAGCAATTTTAAAAATAAAAAATTATACCTGGTCAATTATTAAAATTCTTTTCCACTTATCGTTATTTTTTATCATTTCCCGCATTACAAAATCTTAGACTGGTATAAATGATTTGCTAAAAATGTCTGGTATTCAATATTATGGTACGTATTTTAAACAAATTCAATAAGTTGGCCCTGAAATGGCGTCAGAAATGAAAATTTGTTTGAAAAATTTCAAGATGCCCTGACTCTAAAACAATCAGCTTTTTAAACCAAATGCTAAGAATAGAAAGTTAATGAGGAATACACGGGAATTTTGTTAGAATTTTAAACAATCTCCAAAGAGTTCTAAACAAAATGTTAGTTAACAAATTTTTCAAAATTTCACAAAAAATATCTGAACAAACTCTGATGTATTCCTCATTAACTTCTAAGAACATTCGTAGAATTTATTTTAAAAAGTTGATTGTTTTAGATTTAGAGCAACCTGAAACACATTTTCATTTCGAACGCCATTTTGGGGACAGCTATATTGAATTTTTTGAAATAAGACTTAAGTGAAAAAGAAACCACGTCTAATTTTTTTTATTTGTGAATTTGCAGAGTCAGGTTTGAAATGTTTAAATGTTTACTACAAATTGTTTTTCATTGCCTTTTAGCACTAAAAGGCACTGTCAAAGTTTACGCTAAATTTTTGTACATTTGGAGCTTATACTATACGTAAATATAATTTGAAACTTGACTTTCCTTACTAGTATTAAAATGCTATAAAAATATTTTGATTTTCTACCTCGGTCTTTCGAACGCTGTATCGAAAAATGATGCGTGAGTTTAAAAATAAAGAAACTACGACCATTTACCAAATAAATACGATATTTTAATATTTTCTTCTTACCGTATATAATCCCTTTATCATTTCCGGTATGAGAATATGCCAGATGGGTATAAATATGACTTAAAAAAAGGATGACATAGAAGATGGAACTACTGAAAAAAAAATAAAATTTCAAAATGTCTGATAAAAAACCACTACTAAATCGATTCGTTTTCCAAAACCTTAATCGTGTGTTCTTAATCAATTAACTTTTATGGCCGTTGAGTCCAAACCTGAAATAAGTTTTTAAACATTAAAAATCACGAATCCAATATGGCGGAGATATTCAATGAAATTTATAGAAATCATTTTAATGTTGATGTTTCTGAATCGTGCGTTACAAATTCCGTGTTGTTTGATATTTAAAATGAAATGTGGTTATTTCAATTTCTGATTGTACTAAGAATCAATTCTTAGTAAATTTGACTACTCAGCATAGTTTAATAAATCGTCAACTGCATTTAATTAACTGTAGTAAACCATTTTTGATGCTTCATTAAAGTAGTTAAAACTACAACATTTCATTATAGATATTAATTGTGGAAATTAAAGTTAGTTTAACTAAATGTTTAGGTAGTTAGACACTTGGATATAGTTTGTCTGGGAAAAAATTGAATTTTTACTAATAATGACATTGTTGAAGGGAGAAAGTATTGTTGTTCTTGAAAACAATTTGAGACCTGCAAAAATAATTTGTTAAACAACTTCTATTAATGACTCAAAGTTTCTTGTTATAGCCAGTTAAACATTTTTTAAATATGAATGGATTTTAAAGAATGACGGCATGGTTTCGAGAAAGAGATTTTTTTCTCTATAACTTTACTGAATGAATTTTTTCAAATGTTTTATCTGATCTTTTGAAATTGTGAAAAGTAATAATTTTTTTTTAATAAATGGAGATATTTGACTTACCTTCAGACATTTGTAAAAATTGTACAATAAATTTGTAGAGAATCATTTCTCAAAAATAACCCGTCACTCGTTAAATCCATTCTTTTTAAAAAAATTCTTAACTGGGGAAAAGAAGAAAGTTTTAGCAATTGATAAAAAATTGTGACAATTTATTTTTTCAGGTTTCAATTGTTTGTTTGTAAGAATATTAATGTTTTTTTCTCGACAACAATAACATTAATAATGAAAATTAACTTCATGGAAACGGTATTAGACATTTTTCCTAAATATATTATATGTGTAAATTTAAAAGGTAATCATTAATTTAAATTCCATTGAAATGCAATTAAAAAGGTAGTTCTTTTTACTTATTTCAGGTCAACTATACCTAACGAGAGCCTAATTTATTGTATAGATTTTTTTCACAGGTATGCAGCGTCAACATATATTACTGTTTTTTGCAAATATAATGGCTTATATAGCTAATGTTTCACTGAATTAGCAAATTATTCTAGGGTATATATTTTTGTCAAAATGTTTGTTTCGTAACCATAATGACTCCTAAGTTCATTGATGATGCACCTTCTAAAATTTGTTACAGGGAACATCGTATCGTTACATATATTCTATTACCTCCCATGAATTGAATCTATGCTGTGATCGAACATGGCAATTCATAACCGGATTTTCGAAAGCTGTGTCGGTCCCAGTATAAGAACGCTATTAGAAACGCGATAAGACAAGTGAATTTATCAGGCTGCGGAGGTCGTGAATTTTCGTTCCAGTAACCCGAACGGATAATTGCATTTAATCGCTCGGATTTAATGCAAATAAGTATTGTACGTCGAGGGATACACCCGGCAATCATTTATGTTGCAGATTTACAAAATTAAAAAAAAAATAATACTCGCCTTTTAAATTTTTAGACGATAGATTTAGGGAATAATATAAATAATGATAGTAATGTTTACGTTCGAAATAATTTTTGTATTTTCAGAATTGATTGAGTTTTTTGGACTTTGATTTTGAGAGTACAATATATTTTTAACGAATGTATGTTAATTAATAAATAATGTAGCGCGAGCTGAAGTTGCAGTTTCTCTCTTTCGTTTATTTAGTCCTGTCAAGTGACCTGCACAATTACGTTAATATTTACTTTTTGAATGGTTGAAGAAATAAACATGTTTAAATCTAATGTTCGTATTATACGTGAAATACAAAAAATCGCGTTCCATTATGAACACACCACACGCACATACAGGTGTAATTAAAATTTGTTAATATTTTGCTAAAATTTAATAAAAATAATTATCGCAAAACATAAAATTTTCACATTTTCTGTTTCCGTAAACGTGTAACATGGCTATTTTCCTAAAGTCATATTTATTTCGTATTTCTCACTCACTTTTATACATAATGAAAATTAATCCTATTGGACCGTAAAATTTGTTACTTTAAAATAGAAGATAGCGCATGCTTTATTAAGATTAGCGCATTTGTACTGTAATGGTAGATTATAATACAAGTGCGATATTTTGGTGTATATGAATGAACCATATTCAAAACGAACTGAAAAATGATTTGGACGACTAAAATCTAAAACATTGCGCGCAGAATTTTCAAAAATAGTAACCAGTATTATTTGCAAATTGGCATCATGATATTGTGACATAAGGTGTCTGTTTATTTAACCCTTTTCATGCCAAACGGCCATCAATTTATTATTTTTTTCAATTGAATATTTTTCTGTGTAATGTTAAGCAAACAAAATTCCCAATCATATTTTCTAAGGTATTTTTGTCGTTATTTCAAATCTGCTATTAGTTTTTTCTATGACTTTTCATTTTTGCAAAATGGCCGCTAATTTATTAAAAAATTACGGAAAATATTATATTTTCCGTGATTTTATCATTTTTATGTCAAGTTATTGTCGTTCATATGTTGTTATTTTGTACTTTCTTTATTTTCATAACCAAACTTGATATAAATAATGGAAAATGTATCCAACCACCCAATTCAAAAGGCCGTTCCAAAATAGCCCTTTTCACGAACACTTATTTTTTATTTTATATTGTATTTCGAGTCAGGCTATAAAGCAGCTTTAGCTGTGTCTCGCCCTTTGTACTCTTTTAGTGTTACAATAAAGACATTATTATCAATATTATTATTATTATTATTATTATTATTATTATTATTTAATTCTTTTAGTTATAACGCTTATAATTTGTATATAAGCGTCATAACTAACAAAATTAAAAATTAAATGTAAAATAAAAAATAAGCGTTCATGAAAGCTTGGAAAGATCATTTTGAACTGTGTGATTGGATACATTTTTCATTATTTATACAACTTTGGGTTATGGAAATAAAGAAAGTACAAAATAACAACATATGCACGACAAAAAGTTTCGAATTTTTAAGAAAAAAAGGATAAAATCACGGAAAATATAATATTTTCTGCCATTTTGAATTCCATATTGTCTTGTATTGATATTTTCTTGCCTAATCAATATTAGTAGAAGATAAATATAATAGATTCATTCAAAAAGTAAACGTCATGGACTAAAAACACACAAAAAACGAAAGAAACGTGAAAAATGCGAGTAAAAGCGGCCATATTGGATCGGCCATTTTGATTTCTGACATCTTGCACCGCTTAAACTTTAGGTATGGTGATTAATCCACAGGATCCAGACGCTAGAACTGATTCGACAACGGGAACATTATTAGCCAGTACGTTAAAAAATGAAAAAAAAAACATAAAATGCACGTTTTTGTGTAAATTAGCCGCCATTTTGAAAAAATGGAAAGTCATAGAAAAAAACTAATGCCAGAATTGAAAAGTACGGACAAAAATACCTCAGAAAATATAACTTGCAATTTTTTTGCCTAGCATTACACAGAAAAATATTCAATTGAAAAACATAATAAATTTATGGCCGTTTGACAAAAGATACTCTGATATATACAAAAAAATAGTGATAGTCAGAAATATCCGATGCCAGCCTGTGCAAAAGGTCAATTAAAACCTTACAGGTTCGAATGTGAAGATATTTCAAAACTTAAAAAATGGTAAATTTACAAGTTTGACTTCAAAGTAGCAGGAATCTTTTTAACAGATCTTTGGAATGCCGTGATAATTATTGAACTAGATAAAATTGCATTAGCTAAGAATTTCAATGATAGAACTTCACTTGCTTAGTGTGCTACTTTTTAGAAGAAAGTTCCGACAGCATAAAAATGTGTGAAATATGTAAGACCATTATTAACTTTTTTAATGTTTATGAAGTTGACAACTTTGGAACTATGCAGATTTTTTAAGAAAAAAACTACGTACGTACATGAAAATGAACATTTCTACATATGGCTGCAATATGCTGCAAAAAGGTTTGTAAGAATACTTTAAATATAGGTTATCGAAACGTATCTCGCAAAGAAAAAATGGTTTTCTGTCTAGTATCTTAACAGTATAATCTTTGGGGCCTAGTTAACTCCACTCACTTATCAAAAACGTACTCGCGCTCGTTTGTCTTTTGAACGTAAGGCTGCAGAAGTTTAATTAATTTTATGAACGACTTTGCTTATGTACAGTATACTTTATGCCCTTTTCTACTATAAGTAAAGCAAAGTACGTACATAAAATATCGCGTGTAACTCCTACGAATGCATCAAGGATCATAAACTTATATGCATATTGCATGATATAATTTATTAACTGATTTATCCCAAAAAACGTTATACGTCAAGGTGTTGAAAGAACTTTATTCAAAATAATTTTTTGATTTCTCATGCATATCGATTATAACTGCCGATAAATTACACAACTTAGACGGACTAATGCCATGTGATAGTAGAAATATATATAAACAATTGTCATTTCCATACTTGCAATTCAGCATAAAAATGTTGTGAACGGTGATTTAAATACTTTATACATATGTACAGTGTTTTCTTTACTGAAAAAAGTTAACTTGACAAATTCAACTACCATTGAGAAGATGAGTCGAAAGTAGTTAAAAGAAATACTTCTTTATCAGTATAGCTTTGTTGATATTGTTAATTTTACTATTATTTACCCAGTAAATGAAAAAGTATTCCGAATGATTGGAGATCAAGAAATGCGATACTATGCATAAAACTCTAAAAGACATGCGTTAATATAATAAAAAGTAACCACCAATAGCTGCACTAAAAATAATTCCACAAAAAAAATTTCCTGCAAAATTCTTAGTTGATTTGACTACTTTATAATTACGCAGAGTAGTTCGATACGCTTCAAGAAAATTTTCTAAGTTGTAGTTACTACCGTAAACAAGTTAAATTAACTAAAAATGTAGGTGTTCTTTTTTTTTTGTTATTTCTGTAATGTTTAAAGGTTTGAAGATGAACAACATTACGACCGAAACGTCCAATTAGATTTTGTTTGTTTATTGTCTACTAACCTTCCGACCAAAACTTCTTCCACAATAAAACTTTACAGGAAAATACGATGATTAAGTGGTGTTAGCATGATCACCTCGTAATGTAAATGTTACGTAGGTTGCGTGTTCGAATATTTGTTGGTGCAATTATTTTCTGTTTATTTTTATTGTTTGGAAAATTCGGTCAACATTGCCGAGCAATGGAACGATCTTGCGACTGCTACCAACCTTGGTCGGCAGTTCTTGGCATGTTTTTCCGACGGCCGAAGCGTCATAAATATTGTCTTAAATGCAACCAGGATAATATTTGCGATGCGCCTGCTACGGTATAAACTGCGGACAAACTTTTGTCGGTGCCGATTATGTGTACTGACTTGTTTAATTTTGTAATGTATTGTTCTGTGTGAGTTAACGAAATGCAAACCCATTTCACACTGAATGATCAGATATAGATGCACATAGACAAGTAAAACTACCCTCAATGTATAAGTTAGTAGTTGAGTTACATGCTGTAATATGCTTATTTATAAGAAATGTATATCACTAAATCTTTGTATTATCTATGTATCTACTTAGTTGGTTGGCCAGAGAGGTGAACTCCTCAAGCCAAAGTGAATAAATAAATAAATAAATAAATAAATAAATAAATAAATATATATACTTTGTTTTTATAAAACACTGTTTGATTTCGACTCTATGTTAATACTGACTTATAAATAAATATAATACTTACTTAATAAAGTTCATTTCATGGAATTTAGCCAAAACTTTTACTATCGACGATAACCTAATTCCCTCTATAACCATTTGACTTTCAAGGCAGATTACAAGTTCAAATTAAGTAAAATACTAAAATGTTACATTTTGCTTACATAGCTTTCATGACTGATTGATGAGTCATAATTTGGTAAATATTTAGTAATAAATATAAATCAAATACACGAGTCTGAGAACATTTTAAGAACATAATTTTGTCATAATAACCGTTGAAAAATACTTGAAAGGCCTTTTCCCTTCTACGACGTAATTTAAGTAGTAATTTGGTTCTTTTTTACCACAATAGGGCACTTTAACTGTGGCTTGGGGTAAAATTCCTTGCTGTGCTGCTTGGGTAATGATTTCCTCACCCGCAATATAAAAAAAATCTGTGAAAATGTATGTGGGAATATATTTAACATCACACATTATTTATTCAGCATATATGTCTCGTATATTTATTTTTCGTGTGGGCACTTTTCTATCAGGCTAGTGAATGTAACACTCAGTGCATAACTTAAAAAACAATAATTTGGCGAAGATTCCAGTCAAAAGTTGGTTTGTAAAGAAAAACTCTTTAGCGTTTCGCATACAAAAAAGCAACAATTTATTATGTTTAATACAATGAAATAAATACAGTAACATCTCATTTTTCAAACTTACCTAATATAATATACTCATTATTACTTTAGTAAGTAACCTGTAGTTTACATAGTGTATGGGCATGCATTGTACTTACATGCATTAAATCGCATCTAACGGCGATTTAATGCTCGATGAACGTGAGATCATGCCCAAAAATAAATACCGCCGAAAATAGGCCACGTGCACTTCATAGTGCGCAAATTTTTAGATTTCTATTTCCCAAATGTACAAAAAAGACATATAAAAATTCACAGACACGTCGATGAACTCCACATGGATAGTAGTCACTCACAAAAAGGAGTCAGTTGTGATAAAATGCAAAACTACACTCTGAATTCGAAACACTATTTTAATCAGTGAATGAATACTCACTGCTGGGTAAGTGTCTTTTATCATATTCCCTGCACAAACTGTGAAACTGAAATTTACCGTTTCGCGTTAAAGTTTCACTAATTCAAGCAATGAATCGAATTTATTGTCTCATAATTTTATTTCACTGATTAAAACACTGAAATTTCACTGATTCTCAGTGGCTTCTTTTTCATCATGAAAATCAGTGACTATTCACTGAGAATCAGTGAATGTTGAGAGTATTAAATTGAGAGAGTAGTATGGAGTAGATCAAGTGTGCGTGCTACTATTTGTCCGTCTAAAAATATCTTATTTAATTTAAGAAATCGGTCAAGAAAAAATTTTTTTGTTAATAACAAGGATTATTATATCAAATATTTTTGTGAAATGCGCTGATAGCGTAGTATTCGATTGTGTTAAAAATAATATTTGTAACTAGTTTGCCATACATTTTTGTTTTTGGTCTTTAAAACATCATAGATATCGAAACTTATATTGTGTCTTCGATTTTCAATAAATTCAAAACTTGTATATAGTTTTAAAACTTTAAAATGTTCGTTTATATATATTAATACACTGACCAGACTTTATTTACGAAAATTGCAAAGGCATTTTCAAGTTAGAAATAACCGTGGTTATTTGTAAAATTTGCTATGTTCCGTTGGAAATTTTACAAACCTCAATAGCAAAAAGTACAAAAGCAATTGCAATTTTCGTAAATAAAAGTTTCTCAATCTACCGTTTGTATATTTTGTACTTTAAAGCAGTTGGTAACGTAGTCGAAACATACCTATATAATTTTGCGCATGCTTCGTAATTGTTATATTTTAATGAAAACTGAGTAAATATTATCCAGAAAAATTTATTATTTTGCAAACCCAATTTTTTACAAATGTTGCACGAAACATAATTTTTTCTCTCGCGGAGTACATCCTGTCCACACAGTAGAGTGTATTTTTGATAGCGCACGGGAAAAAAATAACCAATTCAATCAAATATTTTAATAACATGTCGTGAGTTCGATCCTCGTCCGCTGAATAATTTTTCGATTTCGTTTTCATAAGCAGCAGTTCGCTGTTGGTAAGACGTGCCACGCTGTTTGTTTACGTTTCGAAAATATTGTTTATGTGGCGGAAATCGACTCATGAACGTTGCTGTATTTGGTGTAGGTTTCTGCAATTCCTACATTTCATACACAAATGTGAAGTATGGCGCCATCTTCTTAAGTCGTTTTGCAGCTCTCAATACGAAGATATGAAAGAACTGCGTAAAAGGGCGATTTCGTCCGTTAAATAATAAATAAATAAATAAACATGTTCGTTTATTTCCACTTTGCAATATTTGGTTCAATTTTATTGTGTTAGATCTATTACATGTTTGATTGACATATTCTTTTAGTCCATGTATTATAAACGCTTGAACATGTGGTTGAATTTACTAATATTTTATTAGTTATACTAAATATCTAATTGTCGTATTCTTTTACTCCGTAATGTTAAAACAGTCAAATTGTAATACTTATAAAGTATCTAACGGTTAATCTTATCTCTCCTCAATGGAATTTATTGTATGAACAATCAAAGTTAATAAAAATTGTAAAGTATCCCTGGTAGAAATGAAAACATTTTTTGTACAATTCTTGTACAACATTCTTATTTGCCATGTTAAAGGTATAGTAGGAAATGGCCAGTCTAAGACAGATTTCTACCAGGGATGTAGATTTATATTTTGTATATTATGTATATTTTTAACATGACCCGAGCACTGGATTACATGTGTACTATTTATCAATGTCTACAGTATACATGAATTCGTTTCAAATTTTTGCGCCACTTTTTAATTTTCCTGCGTGATAGGAGTATATTTTTCCACCAGGTGGCTAAGCATTGAGGTATTTGCAAGCAGTTAGATCTGATTTCAGAAGTATATATATGCAAGCTCCAAATTTTCTGGACTACGTGTGCGTATGTGAAATGCGAGCTTTATAGAGGGGAAAATGACATGCATAGCGAGCGAATTGTTTTAATACATTTAAGTTTTAGGGGCAAGTACTATAGCGAACTGATGTTAAAATTAGATGTAAGTGTATCTCTGTACAATCACTGCTGTAATATTCTCTCTCTCTCTCTCTCTCTCTTTTCCATGCAAAAGAAACATCGTAAATTTCATAATTATAAAAATAAATTATTACCATTCTCAGTTTCAGATACAAATCAAATCAAATTCGGCGAGGTATGCAACAATAAAAAATCAAAATTTTGTTTACATATCCCGAGCAGAAATTTGTTCAGGCCCTATTTAGATCAGGGTGTAACGCTTTTGGTCAGGCCCTGATCAGGGCCGTAATAAATTTCTACTCGGGATGGTCCACTGTCAGAAATGTCGATGTAATTTTTCAGTGCAAAAAGTGGAAATTAAAACACCAGTGAAAGTCATTGTAAATTTGCGGCGATGCAGTAAAATTTGTATATAATCGGTGTAATTTTACATATGATCACAAGCAAAATTACATCGAATATTGTAAAAATTGTACCATATCGTGTAAATTTACAACGATTTTCATTGGTATTTTAACTTCCACCTTTTTCACTGTAAATTTACATGGAAATTTTTTACAGTTTATATACAGGGTGACCCATTTTAACTTCCCCCTTGAACTTAACCTTGATTGTGAATTTGAAGGTCATTTAAAGGTCAAGTTAATTTTTTAAAATGAGAACCAATATCGCATATTTGAAAAGTGCGGAAAATTTCACGTCAGAATATGACCTTGACAATGAATGATCTGCAGTTCAACGTAAGGGTCATTTTGAAGTGAAAGTTCCAGATGTGGATTGTGGCAATATATCTCGGCGGGATTGCGTTGTTTGGAAAAATGTTACCGGCATAATACCTATATATTTTGTCGTAACCAACGTCAGGAACTATCATTTCGAAATGACCTTAACGTTGAACTGCAGATCAATGTCAAGGTCATATTTAGTCGTGAAATTTTCTGCACTTTCCAAATCTGCGATAAAAAATAATGGTTCCCATTTAAAAAAATTAACTTGACCTTCAGATGACCTTCATATTCACAATCAAGGTCAAATTTAATATCGGCGCTAAATAGACAGGGTAAAATACTAAAACTGATGTTTGAAACTTTTTTCCAGAAAATGCATCCTTTCAAGATAATCTGGTGGGGAAGTTAAAATGGGTCACTCATAACGCATTTCATCAAACCAATAAAATATCTGATATCTTTAACTTATCGGTTTACTTATTTCAATGAATGGTATTGCGGATTCACTAAATCATTTTATCAAATAATTTAATTGACTGGTTATTTTATACAAGTTCCATTCATTTAAGTGAACGTTGATAGACTAATTTCACTGAATTATTTAACGATTTCAATTGAATATGATTTCTGAATATGTGGTTTGAATATTTTAATTAACTTGTATATTTTTGTTGGAGCCAAACCTTTCAGAATACAGTAGCAGTTGCCATTACAGTAGCGATAAGGAAGAAACCAAAAAATTGAAAAGCTCGTGTCAAAGTAAAAGGGTAACGATCTACCAATCTGACATTCCGGATGCTCAAAAACTATTACCAAGTTGAACTTTAAGTAGCAATGATTTTGAACAGTGCACACTTTGGTAGCTAATTAAGATTAATTAGTACGAGGTCGTCTCAGAGGGCAAAGGTCTCGAAAGAGTCGAATGGAACCGCCGGGGAACGAGCTAAAACAAGCCAAAAACTAAAGTGCCAGACTCTACCGACAACGATGTCCAAGTCTCGAAATTTCGCTAAGAGCGGTCCTCGAACGGTAGTAGGCGGTTGTCGAAAAAACGAAACGAGCTCGTCGGAGAGGAAATCCACCTGCGGCGTTCCCTAATTAAGGAGCTATACACACCGTGGATTCGAATTCGCTCTCGCGATATTTTCGCGCGATGTGCCCTTCGCAATTATTTATGGCGACGCGAATTCAAGCTGCGACTCCTTTTATGCTGGAACGAACCGACTGATTGTAAGTGGAGTGTTCCCTGTGCCAACGAGTTTCAAAAAGCGAACTCGCGTGAATATCATTTCGCCATCTGCAATGTTGGATGCGCAAATTATCGGCACATAATGGCACTACCGACACGTACCTGTATAGTACCTGTTCGACGACTTCCATGTGGTTGTAACTTGCTCAACGATAGATTCTTCTAGAAATTAATTAAGCAAAAATGACGAAACGAAATTCGTGTCAAAAGGGTGATTTCTTTGGGCTTCAAAAGACCAATGCTGTCTGCACCTTTCCTATATAGTTTTTTTGTCAAACGTTAATTAATGGGTCTGGAACGAGAATTTATTACTTCAAGTAAGAGAATAATTTTGGCTGATGTGTACTTTGATGGAGTGGCTAACGACGGATTAGTCGATGGGTGTTTTATCGGGAAAACCTCATTCTTCATGGAAATATGTAAATCCGTATGACGTTATGTGATTAAACCACCTCTACAATTTTGAATGTTTGGATGTATACGAAATAGGCTCAGATCATTATATTATCCTAATGTTTCTTTTCCTATTATTTGCCACTTAAAAATATCTAGACTGTCTTTTTATATATTTTCAGGAATCATAAAATTAATTAAGCACGAAAACCGATTGTAGTGTTAAGTGCCAAATAAACTACCAGAACTCCAATTATATGTACTAAACTATATTTCCGGCGATAGCTCAACTGAACTACTTGTTTAAAGTACCACACGCTTAACACTTCATAGCAAAAGGACGACACAAAGGAAATGCTGGATCCCGTAACCGGCGACGGAAACTGGAACCGCCGCGTAAAATCCGGCATTTTGCAACTGGAAAGTTTATCCCGTGCTAAGTAAGTATAGTCATACTATGCGGAATATGCAGGATGTACCAGAACTAAACGGGGAAGGCGCAGGCAATAGTAAACTATTCCGGTTTGAGGTTGGAATTAATCCATGCCGCATCGCGCGACAATGCGTTGTTTCCGGGACTGCGTCGGCAAGGCGCATCTGCTGGTCCAAAGCCCTAGCTAACGAAGTAATTAATGAAGCCCAGTAACCCGGTAGTCTAAATAGCTTCATGGCTCAAGGTGAGTTTGTCCCGGGGTTATATCCGTTAATAGGTTGCCCATCCACCAGCGTTTCAGTCGCTACATCGACCTAAGCTTCGGCCGCTACGGTAAGCTGATTTGACCTCCAACTTTATCTTCGACTTATCTTAGCATGTAGATTAACGAAGTTGTTAGTGCGGAAGGATTCTGGCCATTCTTTAAACCGAGAAAATGTGAATTCGTAAAGCTTTTGACCTCAAATTTAATTCCAAAGGAGTAAAAGAGTTATTCTTTACAAACAAATAAATTTTGCCCAACTGTTTTATAGTGATCAAACGATCTTAATCGTCCATCTTTGTTAGAAGTATTTTCAAATTATAATTAATAAGTGGTCATTGGAAAATGTTTGCATGCAGTGTCTGATAACAGCTGAAATGGTCAAGTATGTGTGAGGAAATACATATTGAATCGCTATTTTTATAATACCTAATATTCCACGCAGTAGTGGGATGTTCATATCCCATCCAGGGATCCCCTATAAGGTCGACCAAATGTCTATTCTTTTTAGTTTAAAAGCAAAAAAAAAATTAATCTTTAACATGTCTTCTTCTGAACAATCCGAGAACATCTACAGGACATCCTAATAAAGAATTCCCCTCGAATATCCCAATTTATACGTGTGTGGGGAATTGTACAGAACATTCAATTACACTTTTCATATCATTTTTCTCGATCTGAAGTAATTTGTTCCGAGGTTTCAGATTTAGTTAATTTATTTATACCACAAGTAAAATGCACTTTTTGTCAATAACTACAGATTAATTGATATATCATTAAAATTAAGGACAACTTAATTTAACCAGAGTAAGTTGTTCAAAATTAATTACAATAAATAAATGAAAAATAGTAAACCTATTAGAATAATTACACTAATTGTAAGCAGGATAATATAACACGAATTCAAGGTGGACAAAGTTCGTAAGTTGATATTATAGTTTAAAATGTAACATATTTTTAAAACTATAACCCTTAGTCCCGACGACTATTTTAAGGCCTTTTCCTCGCACTATATAGGTCAAATATGTCTGCTGTTTGAAAATGCTTACAGTTGTGCAATTTATAAAGTACAATTTGAATTTTCTCAGGGTCGAAAATGACCCATGCGTCGGGATTAAGGGTTAATTTATTATATATTATAGGATATTATTTTTAGCGAAAATATTAGTACCTATTTAATTATAAATGCAAAAAAAAATTATATGGAATGATTAAGAAAATATCGTAAAATGAACCACTTATTTTTACCATCAACAAACAATTCTCTATAAGATATCTATGTCGCCAAGTTGTTGCCAAATTAAATCCTTTTTCTTAATTTTTCCGTGCTTTTAGCTCGGAACTCTGCTGATACCGTGTAATTGTTTATAGCATTAAGAAGTATTTAGAAAATCAAAGAATATCAAACGTCAATGACATGTATGCTTTGGAAAATGTATTTACATACTTCGTAAAGAAAAATTGTATATTTTTTGCACAGTTCCAAAATATTTTATGGGAAAATCCACAGAAGTTTTCGTTTTTGTGTAACAATGGCAATTCTGCAGTTATTAAAGTTTTAGTAAATTGTTTGAAAAATGTGCTTAGGTCTTATTTCAACAAAGACACTTATTATCAATCTTTGCTGACAATAAGAAGACGAAAAGTATTTACATTATTATAGTACTCGGAAAGTGAAAAAAGTACAAATTTGGATATTCTGAATGAAATAATCCAATTTTTAAATCCCCCTTATGCTAAACCCAACGGCCCGTGGATTAAGACATTGATTTTACGATTAATTTATAACGAAAATATACTGTATAGTGTACATACAGTATACATTGACGTGTGCCACAGTCCATTTAAAATGTCAGCATCCGTTTAACTTTTTTGAAATCCATGTTTTATTGATATTTTGCTGTTTCATGATTGCGACCCACGATATACCAGCGAAATAATAGGTGCTTTTTATTCGTGAAATAAAAACGAAGAAACCTGTCCAAGTTACACACCGGACATTCTTGACAAGGTTGAATTAAAATAAATAATAAAATTTGTAGACCATATATCTAATAAGTTTTTTATATGAACCTCAAATTTGATTAAATCAATTGAACTTGACTTATTAACAAAAATGATGTAGGCCGCACATATTTCTAGCAATTTAAAAAAAAACACTAATCAATTAAATAAAATAGAAACTAAAGCAAAAAGTTCTACAAAAAACGAAACTAAGCGAAACTAATTCAATTATAAGTCAAAGAAAAGTAAACATTTCGAATATATTTTCAAAAATATCTTATATATATTATTCTTTTTCGGTATTATGCGAGAAAGTAAAAGGTGACTTATAAAACGATCTATTATTCAAGAAGAATAAGTACAAAGCAAAGATGATGGATAAAATATATTTTATAGACCATCATTTTGTGGTATATATTGTGATTTACAGGTTTCGGATAAAGCATAAAACGGGACGTAAATCAAAATTTGATTAAATTCGAGATACCCCAAAAGTACATACTTTTCTGTACTAATGATTAAAACTTGAAAAGAAACTCAATTCTATAGACAAACTTGGAAAGGAGTTGAAGCTTTTATGTTATTTTAATAAAAACATTTTTTCAATGAAGATGTTTCTGATTTTAGAAACAGATTTGCACAATCCAGCAGCACTTCGAAGACGTTAGGAAAATTAATTTTCATGCATTTATTTTTTGACATCGAAATAAAAGCGGGATAATAGCCAATCGCTCGAGAACAAACAGAAAAAAGTGTGCTTCTCCAAAAAGTATGACTTATGTATGTAGACTATTTTTTATACTTTATACGGAAAATGGAAGTTATGAAAATTGAATCTAATTGAGTCATTAGAAACATGATTATACTATATTTAAAAACATGTATTCCATACATTGTATGGTAAGAAATAAACATAAAATGCCACTTATAAACAACAATATTTTATTTTTTTATTTGTTATAAATATACTAGCCAAATGTTCTTTTATATTGTAGTACAATTTTTAAACCATTTGATTCGATTGTAATTAATTCAAGACTCATCTTAAATTTCCATAGCTCATCCACATTTCGAAACTCAATGAAATGAAATCGTGAAAAATCGCTGCAGAACCATATCGCTATGACCTTATACTCGAGACGCACTCTCGAAAATCTCGCATGCAGGCAAGATTAATTAGCGCAATGATATTGTCGTTATTTCCATGCAGGTTCTCTTCCCATCGAAAAGTCATTTCCGATTACGGTCCCAGTACCGCAATGCCGAAGTACGAGGGTTGGTTCGGAATTAAAACGAAACACGCAAAACACGAGAAGAGCCAAAAAGTTAGGCAGGCGGATATCATAATAACAAAAAAGCCATCCGTGTACCAGGTGCATTGTCATTGACACAATGCATCGTTTATAATTTCCGTATATGCTTTTTATAGAAAATAATCACGGATTTTTTGTTTCACTCTCAAATAATATACCGAAAAGCATAGAAAGACACCATGCCTATATTATATGTTGGTTTTATTATTTTTTAAATTTGGCTGAGGATCATGAGAAAAATTGTTTGCATCCTTTTCTTTTCACGTCTACTTAATTTAAAAGAGATTTTAAAAAGTGTATAATAGTTATTTTTGTATCAAGGATGAAAAAGGGGGGTTTTCACCTCGATGACATAACGCGAAGGACAACGAAGCCATCCCGAGGTTCATGTTGGCGAAAATTCTATGTCTGAGATTCAAACATTATTTATTCATGCAGTAGGCTTAAAATATTTCGGGTCTAAAATACCAATTTCACACCTCCGCGGGCGTAAAATCAGTATTTTACGCCTACTGGATAAAACCAATCTTATTCAATTTAGCAGGCCTAAAATGGCCAATTGGCACCTCCTTTTGTTCCCGTAAAATGACAATTTTATGACCCATTTAGTAGATAGAGATTTTAGTAAGTCATCATTTGTAAAAAATTGCTATTTTCACACCTATGGATTCAAACATTTTTTAGGTACCACAGGCGTCGCATTTACGTCTCATATGGTGCTTCTTCAACCCACGGGCCGGTTATGCCATCCCTCAGGCGGGCAATCACCAAACGAGGCGTAAAACGCTTATTTTACGCCCTTGGTACGAAATGTAATATCCAGTATTGGTGACTGATTTATTTTATATTTTTATTTATTATATATTATTCATTAATTTACATCCTAATTAAACTCTTAATAAATTAGAAAAACTTTTTAGTAATCATTGAATACTTGAGACTCTTAAAACTACTACTTTAAGATCCAAGTTTTCTATTTCCGATTTGAAAATTACCGGTAGCTTTCGTGCATTTCTTGGATGCATTAATTAGCGGCGAGAGTAAATCTGCGGGTAATTATTGAATACTTAATTGGCGTCTAATAGACCGTCGATAGCGTCGCTATTCCGAGTGATGAAAAATCGAGGTAAGTGAAGCGCGAAATTAGCGGTTGGTACGACCAAAGAAGGGAAGCGAACGTGATTAACGACTCGGCAAATGAGCAGAAACCGTACGTTTAGTCGCTTTTTCAGAATTTTTGTCCTTCTGCTGTCGTGACGACAAGGGATGCTTGCATTGCTGATGTGAATTATGGTCTCATCGATTTCTTTGCCTGGGGATATCTTCTTGCGAATTGAATTTAAAGAGTAGACTCCAGTTGTCGCCTGGGGAACTTCCAGGAAAGTTGGAAAATCAAATTTATTAAATGTATATTAGATTTTAGTAGTATATTCCTTACTTTATAAGAAATTCTCGTCTAATTTAACGTTTTATATTACGTCGACACTTCGTATTATATTTCTTCCGTGTAATCTTCCAGTGATGTGGTTGTCATCACGCTGTTGATCGCTGTTTTTTCTTTCACAAATTTTTTGAATGTTTCTGTTGAAAAACTATTCGTTCTTTTTTCAGTGTATTTGGTTATTACTATTTAAAATTTGAATATGATGTGCATAATACAGTATATTATACCCAGGGCACAATCATCGATTTTCGATGAGCATGAAGTTTGACTTCTGAACGAAATGAGGATGGTAATCATACTCGTTTGAAATTGAGAATTATCTTCTATTTTTTGTTTATCTGAACGAGAAACTAAACATCATAAGTGATAACGCAGGTTATAGTAGCGATTGAATTACCGATTGAAGATTCAGAATATTAAATAAAGACAAATCTTATCATACTAGATTTAATATAAATAAAGTGGAAGGATATTCTTCTATTTTAAACGAAGTATTTAAATTAACAATGTTTACTCAGGTATTAAATGTTTTCGAATATATCATATTTTGATAGATTTCATACAATCATTGAATATGCTATATAAACCGAATAGTTCATGAATTCGTGGATTTCTTGAGTATCTGTAGAACGCGAAAAGACACGTTTACATTGGCTAAATTTATTAGGTACTCTACATGGGTTATGAAGCGCATAATATTTGGATCGATTCGAAGACTCTTGGCGAGGTGAATTTATTTATTCATGTCCGTTCAAGTGTATATAAATGCTGATTTTGACCGCATTTCGTACGTGACTACATGTCTACGAGAGTAGATAAAAGTGATCAATGTTTCGGTAGTAAATGCCGCATTTGCCATGTCGTTGAATATGTCTTTATTCCACGTCGTTTGCTGATGGTTCTTCCTATTTTCAGATGTTTGATTGTTATATGCAGTTCTGCAAATGTTATTGAATTAGTGAATTATTACAAAAAATGCGGATCAAATTTTATTCCTAAACAATTTACAAGTCACTCCATCAATACAGTAATATTTTTGAATACGTAACAGTTCCCTCAATTAAAAAGAGTACTATTTATTATATTATCTAGATGAAAAAATACAAATAGGCTGTTTAATAAATCTGTCTGTAAATTATTCTTTTTATTACTTGTTATCATTATATATAACTATTAATAACTGAAGTGGTTTATGAAGAATACGGATTCATTTTTAAAGTTTGGCTATTAGGCTGAAATTAAACAGACTATATTCATCTTCGCCACTGTCATTACCTATTTTATTATAGATCAGCGATCGCATTATTTATTGTATGCATAACACAACAGTGATGATTAATATTTTTGATGTGTTTGGTTGAAAAGTCATTCAGTTGTTTTAAACATATTAACCGGTTAACTGGTACTGTATCATATATGTACATATTTGAATAACTTTTTAGATTTCAACCGATTTCAACCAAAATTGGTATACACCGTTTTTCATCATGCACTACCTTAACCATTGGATATTTTTTTAAATTCTGAATTCTAACCTCAAAATGACAACCTTTTATATAGCATAAATCTCGACATTGATATTTTCGGGGTCGCTGATTGCGAATTTATTGTTAGTTTATTGGGTATTTGACACTCAATCCTTATTTTTTCATTTCTTTCCTCCACTTTAACCCTTATTTTTCACTCCTTTAGACTGTTATAAAATAGAAACTGAGCTTGGAAGCGGAAACAGCTGTATCAAAACCTCTAGATCAAAGTTCTGGAAAAAATGAAAATTTCACCCTCAATCCTTATTTTTTCACTTCTTTATTCCACTTCAACCCTTATTTCTCATTCTTTTAGGATGTTATAAAATAGAAACTGAACTTGGAAATGGAATCAGCTGTATCGAGAACCTCTAGATCTAAGTTAGAAAAAATAAAAATTCCACCCCTAACTCTTATTTTTCCACTTCTCTATTCTACTTCAACCCTTTAGGAAGTTTTAAAATAAAAATTGAGCTTAGAAATGGAATCAGCGAATATCAAAAACTCCTAGATTTAAGTTTCTAGAAAAACTGAAAATTTCACTATCAACCCATATTTTTCGCGCCTTTAGAATGTTGCAAAATGGAAACTGTGCTTGGAAATGGAATCAGGAGCACAAAAAAACCTCGTAGAAATAGATGCTGCACCAGTTAACCGGTTAATACTAAAAAAAGCAGTTTAACCATTAAACTGAAGTTTGTCGTAATAAAAGTTAGATTGACCACAGAATGACTCTGAATATTCATCATAAAGACACATTACACAGCTTTATCAAGATCGTTAGACCATATATTTTTGCGAATCCGATCAGAAATAATTTCTGTAAAAGCTAAAAAAAAATTTTCAGATCTAAAATTTCTAAAAAATATTTAGGACTTGGGTTGTTTCTAGACAACATTTCTATCGGGGTTCTGTGACTTTTTTAGACCTAAAATTTCCAGTTTTTTCCAAATCCCGTTGTTTGACTATTAGGTCAAATTCTGTTATAATGCAGAAAGATGGGCCCCATTAACTTCAACAACTTACTTATATGACAATCGATCCTGCATGGCCTTTACCTACCGCTTGTTTCAACAAAACTTTAAAATTACATTTGCATTAAAACAAAGACTCTTTTTCTATATTTTTTTAGCCAGCAATTGGTTGCAGTTGTGTTTGGAATTGTGTTTAATTTAATGAAAATAAGATTCATTCATATTCTAGAATCTTAATTTTTTCAACTTTAGAAGGCTTAGAAAACAGTCAAATAAAAAATTAAGCATTTTATTTATGTAAATGCAAAAAAGTTTCTTAGATATTGAAGAATAATTTTAAATACATGATAATGTAAACATAACTTTTCGATAGTAACGACGATGAATTAACATTCAGGCATACTCCGGTTACTTTCTGATTAATTCACTCCCATCCCGACAACGTTTCAATTCCGTAGATCGAAAGTACGGTAAACATTTGTTCGCCATATTTTACAGAATTTCGAGTGCAGAAATCGCGAGAACCACTTGAATTTATCTCAGTTCTAAATGAGAGGAACGCTTTACAATAAGACCGAGGATGGGGAAAAGCGAAGAAAAGTGAGAAAAATACAGGACTAAGAAAAAGGATAGAACGAGTCAAAAGTAAAGAGAAAAGCGCCCATGCAGACATTCGATGCCTCGGGCAGCGGATTTCTCGGCAATTGCTTTTGATTCCTTGGGCTAATAGGAAGAACGTGAATAGCGGTTTCGTCGTCTCCTTTGCTTTTCCCGTTTCTCTTTTATTAGACTTTTTCGCTTTTTTCCTCTTAGCACACCTGGTTATTCTTTCTTCTTTCTTGGAATCTTCAATATAGGCGAACGCCTTTTTTTTTACAAGTACTTCTAAAGCAGCCATTTGTAACATGCTTTTATGACACTCCTAGCTTATTTTATCAGTTTACGGGGCGTAACATTTTCAATATATCGGACAATGTGCAAGTGCCGTAGGGATATTCAGAAAGGCTTCCCTTCTAAATTAAAAGAACAGTATGCATTGCAATTTGCTCGAATTCTTTTCACTTTTGCTATGTGAGTAACAGAATTAAATTATGTTCTATTGAGTCGAGAAGTCATTTAAGGAAGTTACACGTAAAATTCATTAAATACAAGTAAAATACGTACAAATGCAGAACCAGTGACTATAAGATCATTTCATGTGGTACCTAGCTCTTGAAGAGCTATCACCAAAGATAACTCCAAAAAGACATATTGTTATCATTGAGAAGAGTATTTCTTAAGCTTCTTGAAATACTCATTAAGAAATCGTATGCATAAGATCTGACCTTTATTTCAGTTTTGATAATTTATTTCAGTACAGTTAGAGACAGTAGATGGCGTTCGAATACAAACTTGAACTCCTGGGACATTTAATTAATTTTACCGCTGTCCTTACAGTTGTACTAATTATTTAAATAGGTTGATCTACCATAGGTCTCAAAATTTTTTCCGTTATTAACAATAAATAAGATATCTACGGAATACCGATTAATTCCCAGAAGTTTATCATAAATATCAGAGGATTTACGTCAGTATTTCCGAGTCTAAATATTAAGGTCTTTGTCAGGGACTGATCATTAGGCCTAAACCTGCTGATTCGGGCTTTAATAAATTTTGCACTGCTCGCTTTTATCAGTCAAATAATTTCAATTATAAGAATAGTTACTATGTGGCATACTAGGGCTCGCGTTTTGATTTAAGAAAAAACAGTAGACTAAGAAAGTATCTTTTGTCCAATTTCGATGCAATAAAGAGAGTAGTCAACTCCAAAATCGACTGCCGAACGTTTTCTTTCGACTTTATTCACTTTGAAACAGTGGAAGTTGTTCAGTTAATATTTACTGAGACTCCGAAAATCCACATTTTTTTAATGTGAGAAATGGGATTTATCATTCAATAAAGATTCACGGAATCTTCGCATTGTTAATTGTAACGTATATAAAATTTCCAGAAACTTTATCAAATAATATATCTTTCTAACCGCAGTCGCGCAAAAATTTAGACCCCTTTTGAGAAACGAACGCGATGCTCACCTAATCTCTAAGATTTTCGATTTTAATAAAAATTACTTGTTATCAAGGAAAATAATTTAATTTAAACGTATCACAGCAGTCTTAAAATAAATTGAAAATAAAACACATTCAGTTTATAGGCTTTACTAATAGCAAATTATTTCTCCGTTCAAATACACATTTTCGCTATATTAAGCCAACTGGCTGACTTTTCACTATGGAATATCTCGTTGATCAGTGCAAAGGCGCGAAAAATACAAGATTCAAAAACGTAGGAAGTGAATATTTATTGATTATCCATCTATTAATCCTTTGAAGCATTGTGTAGCATATATGCTATACCTTTTTGTAATTCATTATTTATATATTTAAGGTAATTATTAATTAATTTTGCTGCAATTTTTTTACTTTCTATTCGGGGGTTTTCAGGGTCGCTGATTACGAATCTGACCTCAGATTTTCAAAATTCAAAATAGCGGATCCAGTATGGCCGACGAAATTGCAAAAATTTACTTGATCGAGGTGAAAGTGGATATTCGGGAGTTTTCGGGATCGCTGATTCGGCCTACGTGAATCGATTCAAAGGGTATCCCCGTTTAACATGTTTACTCGTTTTCGTCATCGTCATAGATAGATTTTTTACCGTTATATTCATTTAGTTAGTACTACATAATAGTATAATTCATCAGTCCGGGAGTAAAACTCGATTTTGCGCCCTGCCATAAAATATTCAATATAGAAAATTCAAAGTCACTGACAATATTAAAAAAAAGAGCGAACGTTGTAAAAATTAGTACTCTGAGATTCTAGGGATCGCTGATTACGAATCTTTTATCACTTTTTCGAATTTTAAAATCCAGGATTCATAATGCCGGACAGGATTTAACGGGAACTAACAAAGCCGCAGTGGCACTAAACTATATAAATAGTCTTAAAATTGTATACAATATTGTAGAGGATGGCAGTATATTTTATAGCTAAATATTATTATGCTTCTGCAGTATTATAATTGTTGAAATAGAATTTCTTTTATTCAGTATCAAATCGTAATAATTTTCGGTTCCATCGGAATTTTGGTATTCCAAAAATTCACAACGGATTCGTAATCAGCAACCGTAAAAATATAAGTTAATGATAATTACTGAATTTTTTCTGAATCTAATTGAACATAAAACAGGTACGATTATGGAGAAAATTTGTTTATAACAAAAACAAAAATTATAAAATGATTAAAAGTATTATTAGATTGATAGATGTAAACACCTTGCACATTAAAATTCTAAACAAAACTATAATTTCACTTATAAATTGGAAAATATGAGCAAAATCCAAAGACTGAAAAGGACGCCACTATAATGATGCCTGGCATTCAAAAGGTTAATAATCCTGGTGTCAAGACATAGTATTACAGATTCGTGTAAATATAATACAAAGGTCGAAGGCATGCGAAGGCATCAATATCTCAAAATTAATACGATGATTTCGAGCGTCTTAGTATATCATTCAACATTTTCCAGGATATAGCTGCAAGGCACGAAAGACATTTACGTGCTCCAGTTACCTTTGTAACTTATCTCCGCACTCACATAAATTCGTCTGCTCATTCACCATAACTAGATCTCTAACGTTCAACTTCATAAGAGTGTATTCTTTAACGGTTCGTTTATCAAACGAATTCGTGTCTGAAATTAAAACCAAAATTTGAAAATTTTTGGAAAGGGACCTTTGGGGTGAAGGACTTTTGATTCTTATTTTTAATTACGAAACGGAGGAATGCTGGAGGAGTAGATCGCATTCAGACGGCGTCGAGGAGCTGGGGGAAATTGAATTGGGCGTGGTGGAGAGAAGACGAAGACGAGTCGCGTCGCTTAGGTTTGGTATATCGTGTGAGATCCAATAACGTTTCAATCATCGGACGCGTCGCACTTGAAAGCCAGACGTACAGCCTACCGCAAGGAGTGCGAGATGCACTTCCAAGTGGAATACACCATGGCACGTCTTGTTATTTCTTCGGAGATGCTGTAATTCGGATGGATCTTGAATATAACGTCGGAAAATGTGCGGGACTCTTATACCTACCTCTTTTAATATTCACCTGGAATACTCCTGTTGGAAATTTTCCGGAAAAATCTGTCGAAACCAGTCGTAATATGCTTGCAAATAGATCCATTAATAATGTCTAGAATGCTCAAAATGAAATTCACGCTCACGCATTTTATAATTTCCGTATACTAGCAATTTTATTTAGAGTTTTCTGCGTAAAGGCAGAGTAATTTTGGAACTTATAGATAAAGGCTGTAGCCGCAAAACAAAAAGTGTCAAAGTGCTCACGATGGCTATGGGCGTATCTTTTAAATGGGATTTTCGAAATCTGATTGTGATTATCTCTCAAGTGTTTTAGGAAATATTAAAACAGAGAATAGTTATGATTTCCACTGAGTTTAGGAAACGCGATGGCTAAGTGGTTAGCACACTCGCCTCGTAAACTGAACGTTCCTTCGGTCGTGAGTTCGAATCCCTGTCCGGCAACTTTTTATGTTTATTTCCATTGCGGATAATTCCGCAGAAAGCATTGCTGAGTGAAGGTTCGAATTTGGGACTGCTACCGACATTAGTTGGTAGTTATCGACACCGTGAATGGTTTTTCCGTGGTCGACGCTTCGTAAATATTGTCTTGAATGAAAATAAGGCAATGTTTGCGATGCGCCTGCTACGGCATGCATAGGCCGCCGACTAACTGTTGACGGTGTCAATTACGTGCAGTATTTGTGATTGTTTATTTGTTGGTATCGTCCTTTGTGGGATGATGACAAAGCCTTGTCCGATTACCCATAGATGGCATAAGGTTGGCAAGTAAATCTGGCCAATGTACCAATATACCAATGATTTCCACTGAGTGGAAACTATTTTAACTTCTTTATGTTTCGGATTCATCTAGGTTATACTCTGACCATCAGTTTTATGTTTGCAGATATTTTTCAGGAAGTATTGCTTTCTTTTAATGTCTTTATTGACGATGTATTTTAGCAGGAAAAATGCTCCCATTGTTACATTTCTCTGACTTTAACTATTTTAAATTACGAGAGATTAGATTTGCAAAACTCAAAATAAGGGATCCATTGTAGCAGAATAATTTTCAATTGAATACAAGATCGCGCTTGTATGAAATTTGTTACACCGGAGTTTTCGGTAACGCTCGACTGGAATCTGGCATCAGATTTCCATTTGGATTGTCAGATCCAACATGGCAAAATATTTTCGTGAATTTATCAGTTTTGGGTGAAATTTATTACTCCGGTCGTTTTGGGACTTCCTTCCCTCAATTTGAATCGGCAATAATCACTGCGCATTAGGGGATATGCACTAATTAGCAATCTATAATATAGCTGAATAATCAGCGGTATGAGCTGCGTATAAACGTTCGCTTATTCAAGTTTGGAGAACAGATTACGCGTATGTTACACTGGTCGACAAAATTCGGTCATAACAAACTTCGCGGTTGAAAGTATCTAATCTTTGTCATTTTTGGGTCACTGAATCCGAATCCGATAATAAAAATTTTCTATTGGCTCTGGTTTCCAAGAATTTTAGCGTCAAAGTTGTTTCGCAATATTTGAGGAGGTATATTGACAGAGATGAGATGAAGGGCTCAACAATGGTTTAAAATAACGTTTATGCCATGCACTTTACGATAAAATATAGAAAATAACAATCGCTTGCAGTGGTCATTTTTTTAACGCGTCTTAACCTGGCTGACCCTAACAGGTCTGTACCCGAGTAAAAATTTAATATAAACGATAGATCTATGATGGATTCACGGAGAATCTACTCCGTGAAAAATCCGTCCTTTGAAACAAATATGGATTTAGTTTTATAAAAAATTTAATATGCATGATAGATCAATGATGTATTCACGGTAAATCTACTTTATAATATGTTAGTGTTTGGTTTTATCATGAAATGATATTTTTTGCATTTTATATTTTCATTTTTACATTTTATACTCTCTAAATCTGAAGCAGCGCGTATATTCGCTGATTTGCAGCGGTTTTCGCTGATTCATATTTAGAGAGTAGTAGTACAGAGAATATATACAAGTAATATTTGGACAAAACAAAACCATTTATACAACAGTTTTTCCTCGTATTATATTTCAATACAAAAACGGAGATCTACATACAAACAAAGAAAACAATGGAAAAACTTATGGATATGGTACTGCTGCTCTGCTCGTACATTTCTGCGACAGTAGAACTTGGCGACTTGTTCTCCACCTAAAAAATATATCATCAAATACAAAAACAAAGACTAAAACTTGTATTTGCTTATGAAATATCCAAGGAGCAACGACATGTCACTCTAAAAACTGCAGCTGTCATCACTCATACAAGAAAATCGAATCTCCTGCAGGAACTAACTGAATAATTTCTTTTAGAATAATTTTCAAAACTTCTTGCTATAAACAAAAACGGGAACACGTGAAAGCAGATTACAATTTATCAGTTTAATTTTATTTTAATTAATAACACTGCATACACAATGTATTTCATATTTAGGTTCGGCACAAACTGCAAAAAAAAACAAAGCTCTTCTTTTATTATACAATGACAGTCCTTGGTAATGTGGTTGCTATGGAGGTTGTTGATTTTTAACATGTGCTGAACTTTTGACAGTTTGTATCGAGCATTGGTACAGAATACTTCGCGTTGGACATTATAATAAAAATAAGCATACATGTTGTAATTTGTTTTCTCGTGTTTCTGTTTCTGTAGTAAGAATTTTTTAATATTTTCCAAGCAGAAATTATTCAGCTGGTTCATATGATATTTCGTTGCTAGGATATTTCTTACGGAAAATATTTTTCGTATTTTATCAGCATTTATGTATGTATTCTTTAGGATCAAGTCATAATTTTGATGTAGTTTTGGAGCAGTCCAGGAACACCATATCCTTGAGTTTCCTCGTGTTTTTGAGTAGTTTCGTTGCTTCGTCTTTTCCTTTGTATGTGCAATGTATATCTCTGTTTATCAATTTAGGTTTTGGCATATGAAATTAATTTTTTGTTCGAAAATAAAAGTCTCTACTATTATATTCTATATCAAATATAAAATATATAATTTTAAAGTAAAACTAAGCACTAATTTGTACAGTAGATTCACCATGAATTCACCATGAATCAATCGTGCATATTAAATCTTGATAAAGATTAAATTCATATTTGTTTCACAGGACGGATATTTCACGGAGTAGATTCTGCGTAGATGCATCATGAATCTATCGTCTATATTAAATTTTTACTCGGGTAACTGCTGCGCGCTATGTGCTCTACAACGCAACATTGGGCGAGCGGGATAACTGATTTAAATCAAGTGTTACAAACACAAAGATGTATTTTTATTTAATATAACATCTCTATAATGTGTTTTAGAGCTAGCAGATTACCATGGCATCTTGAATTTTGAAAAACCATAAATTCTAAATAAGCGAGGTTTCGAATAATTTTGAACATTTCTGCAAACATTCTCAATTTATTTTAACAGCCAACATAATTTTTGTACAATAATCACTATTTGGAAATCACCATTTTGAATTTAATCTACACTGTAATGCATATTTTCAAACCGCAACATAATTTTGCTATTTTTTTATACTTTCTGTTATGCCACAGCAATGTCTTCGGTAGGAAATAATGAATTTCGAAATAAAAAATGCTGATTTTTTCGTGTTTTCCATAAAAACCTCGCCATTTTGAGATTTCTCACATATAAAAACATCAGAGCATGTAACCTTCTGGAGTGACCCCAAATACACATAAAAATACCACATGTACTTTACAAAAAATATTTTAGTAAGCGTAGGAGTAAAATGTTGTAGGTTTCAAGCGATAACGGTTAAGACATCTTTCGACAGCCGAATCTACATTTTTATAAAGGAATGGTAGTATACAAGCTCTCAAACATATTGTAGAGATGTTATATTAAATAAAAATACATCTTTGTGGTTGTAATACTTGATTTAAATCGGTTATCCCGCTCGCCCAATGTTGCGCTCTAGAGCACGTAGCGCGCAGTAGTTAAAGACCTGCCAGAGTCAGCCAGGTTTTAGACGCGTTACAAAAAATGACCACAGCAAGCGATTTTTGTTGTTTTGTTATTTTCTATTTTTTATCGTAACGTATAAGCGTTATTTTAAGCCATTGTTGAACCCTTTATCTCGTCTCTGTCAAAATATATACCTCCTCAAATATTGCCAAAAACGACCCTTTTTTTAGACGTTCAAACGGTAAACATGAAGTCTCATGTTTGCGTCATCTCAAACAAAAATAAAAGATATGGTCATTATCTGTATTGGCTCTTGGCTAACGGTGGGATTTGTCAAAAATTTTTCACCGAGAAAAAAATTCTTAAATATTTTTTTTCCCTGAATTTGATGCTATTATTGTTTATAATAATTGTAAATAAATTAATATCAAAAAAAGCTCCCATTAGCCGATTAAGTCGATTCATCATTCATCGAGAGAGAAAATCGCGTTTAAAGTTTTGGCAAAAGTTTTTTGAATTAAAAAATTATTTTTAAGCTTCTTACCAGTCATCGCCCATTCCTGGTGCATACTATAAGTCCTTTTGTATTTTACTCTAGAGGGTTCAAAGAATTTTTAAGCCAATCAAAAAAATTGTACACTAGTCTTTCCCCTTAATAATGTTTCAACGCGCTTCTGGCCCAAAGATTGAGATTCATTTCCAGAGCTAGGCGATTACCTTAGGAGTATTGTAACGAAGTTCATATCCTTGAACCCAATAAAAAATTAGTCACAAATAGTCTACAAACAACGGCTACAAATTGTTGAATGAATTATTTAGGGCTTAATTTTTGTTTGAAATTGATCCAATTTTATGATTTATATTTCGTAGAACAAAGAAACGAAGTGTAAAATCAGAAATTTTAGAATAAAATACTGCTTTTCCAACATATGACAGCAAATATAAAATGGTGCTATTTTAAACTTGACTGTTATCTAGAAGTTTCGTTCCAGTATTAAAACGATATTTCTAGCTTAACTATGAAATTAATTTTAAAACGTATACATATTTTGAAAGGAATTCAGCCTTATACAATATTGATTTTCTGGTGCATTGAGTTAAGTCTTACTTTTCTATCTTACATGAGGGTCGAATAGTAAATGTTTTGGTATAAATTAACTATTGTACTCGATCCCAGATTCAATACAGATTTAAAAAGTACTTTTTTTTAATATGAAGGATCAAAATAATATTTTTCTGTCAAGAACACAAAGTCAGTTAGAGAACAACTCCGTTGCCCAAGAAAGCAGAATATTCAAGAATTTAACAAATATTCAGTTATGTGATGTAGTACTTCATTTTTAATTTTCTGTCAGGGCCTATTCAAAATTATTCCCATCCTATTTATTTCCGAGTGCAATAAATACTACATACCGAAGTTGGATATTTCTTGTGTTTAATTTTAAGATCTCAACCTTATATTCATTGAGTACGTACAAATATTTGAATACGAATATTCTCAATAAATTTAAAAAATTTCTTATTTCAAGCTCAATATGGTTATTAGCGTTCATGTTTTGCTATACATGTAACAAAGTGGCATCTAAGTTATATCTTATGATGAATGTAAATGCACGGGATGAAAAAATATCTCGAACGGTGTTGGGTATTCAAAGTAGAAATATTTATTTTTCAAATAAACTATTTCTGGCGCGTTTATCGACGCTATGCAAAACCTTAATGGCAGATACGGATTTTTTCCAAACCCGACTCACTTTTCTAAAGGGTTGCGTTGTACTAAAAAACAAAAGTTAATTACCGTCAATTTTAAATGATAGAAATTCGCTTTATCGACATCTATTTTATTTTTTATGTACATAAAGTTCAACCTTACAAATGTTTATTAGCTTAGGTCAGTTTGGAAAATAGCATCGTCTGTAACTCGCCTCTTGGCATATGTATTTCTAGATTTAAGTATGTATTATTGTAGAGAACATTAGTTTTATATTTGCCAATAAAGACGTTAATAATAAGAATAATAATATTTCATCCGAAAACCAGTCCGATACGGTACAATAATTACAGATAGTTTTTGCAACGCTTGACTAGATTCTTAAAACTATAACGTTACTATTCCAAATCTATTTAGTAAAACTGTTTTTCTATGTCTAGTTAAACTGTGCTAAATCTTTACATACTTTAAATAGAACTTCGATAATTTTAGGTAGATTTATTACCACCAGGTGCCGTCGCGACTGTATGTGTGCCGAATCTCTATTTCTCGCCATCATTGCACTCTTTATACAGGTGGATTTTCATTTGGTTAGAAGGTAGCTAGTCGCCAACTACTGGTATTGCATAAAGTATATGTTATGCTTTCTGCATAAGCATGATTCTGAGACGTGTCTATATACATTAGAGTCCCGGTATATTTGCGTTTCGCTATATTTACGTTCTAACATATTTGTCCAGTTTTGTCTCGTTATATTTGTCTGTTTCTGCTCTCTTTTTCTCCCACCTTGCGGGCTGGGCCCGCGTGAAGGGCCTGCTGTGACGTCACGAACGTAACGCGACTAAGGAGAGTGGGAGAAGCGGCACTCTCCTTTTTTTGACAAATATAAGGAAGCGGGAGGAGAAGGCGAGGAACCGAGCGGGAAAATATACCGGGACTCTACTGTAATGGCATTGCTTACAACTTTTTGATTAATCAATATTTCAACAACGTTATTCTTAATTTGAGAACTTCCTGAAGTAAAAAGTAACATTTTCTAAAGAAAACTTCAATGCGGTTTTCCTGGTTTAATGAATAATAGTTTTTGTATAGTCAAAGTACTGTCACATCGTAACATTTTATCATAATTCCCTTACAGCTTATTGTTATTATGTAGATCGCATCATTACAACTATCAGGTACAACTATACAGAATAGTGCCACGATTATTTTTTACACGCGGGGTACTGACCAAAAATCGAAAGAGCTCCGTTTCCACCTGCTCGAATTCAACGGACTATTATCCATTCAAAGCGAACTCTCATAAAAATTTTAAACCATTACAAAATGTCACGCTATAACCTTTGAACTTCTTGTTCTTTCAAAGGCATCACCAATCAAGAATCGAAGCGCGACTTCGAAACCACGTGCTCGGAACTAAAGAGCTACCGTCTATTTAGAAATGAGACAATGGCCACATAAAGTTTTAATTCACATCTTATAAATGACACATTTATGTATTTCATTTCGCGAATTTCTTTTAAATTGTTTTTTCAACATTTTACATAGTTTAACGATTTATATCGTCGCTATTTTAGGCACTTGTGGAAAAAATCTTCGCCCGGTACCGTTATTTATAGTTATTAGTATGCAAATTCGATAGTTTATTTATTACTGTTGTCGTAAATATTTCCATTAAAATAAGAAGGTGTTGTTGGATAGAATCTACATAAAAATGAGTTTGTTTCATTTGTAGCTTCTATATAGATTCCGAGGTAACGCATTTTACGGAATCTACGTAAGGTCCTTTTAGATTTTCAAATCGTTAATTCTATTGCTCTTATAGTTTTCTTTTTCATTTTGTTTATACGCATTTCTTCTAAATTGACTTTTCGACCAGCCGAATGCGAGAATTAATTTTACAACAGCATATATTTTATTACACATTTCCAAACATGTTATATAATTAATTATAAAATACTTTTTCGACATCACGTACGGAAAATGCTATTTTCCACACTTTTGATATTTTTCGGATGCATTTTCCGTACGCTCACGTCGAAAAATATCGTTCGGCACATGTACAAAAATGTTTTTTCAACGAATGTGATTGCGGACCTTGCCTTCAGCTCGACCTGTAACCCTTATATTCGTAGAAAAAACTTTTACCCATTTGTTTCGAAATATACTATGTCAGAATAGTATATTTCGTTACAAGTGTGGGAAATACGATTTCCCGCACTAGTGACACGTCCAGCAATCGAGTGAGACAACGCCCGCCGGTAACGAACGATATTTTTCCTAATGCAGAGTCCCGGTATAATTGCCTCTCACTATATTTCCGTCCCAGCATATTTGCTCGGTAACGTTTCGTTATATTTTGATGTCATCGCTCTCTTATGCATTTCTAAACTGGTTTTTCTAAGCTGTTCCTTATGTACACATAGTTTAAACACAATGCCAATATTTTTAGAACCAATAAATGCTTAATTAATGGTATAATTAATTGCCAAATATTATCAAGAAATATTAATTGCAATGCATGTGCGATGATATCAACGAATTAATCTAATGTCACCAGGTTATATCAAAGATAATTGCATTCAACACAAGTAATGATTACAAAGTCACGACTACAATGCAAATACGCTTACACCCTATCTACTGTACACCAGTATATTTGAACAGTTATTTATTTAACGAGATATTTAAACGAGGTTGTTGCTCTTTTAATCATACTGTTTTTGCACCGGTTGAACATTCTGTCAACGAGGGCACACCTCATTAAATATTCGTTGTATGCCAAGTTTAATCTTCACGCTGCACAATTTAACTACCTGTTATTTTTTATACTAGTCCACTTGTTTATATTTCACCTAATTTATTATCTTCATATGTTTCACTGCATAATTCTAGGAAATATTGTTAAAAATTAAATAATATTAGAATGAATAAGTAGTCGACAATTTTGACACAATCCCTATTAATTAACTTGGTTTTATTGTTTCATTTATCAAAATATATATTTTATGTAATATGTACTATAATTATATTATTTTTAGAGAGAAAAGGGTGCAAATTATGAAATAACATATTTGTCAATACTACACTGAGAGAAATTGTATAACAATTTTTACTATTTTGACTAGGACTTCGAGCACATACCTGAAATCATGTTAATTTTTACTATTATTTTAGTGAATTTTTCTACGTTGTATAGAAAAAATCCATATCTGGATAGAAAAATTTACTAAAATAATAGTAAAAATAAAGATGATTTCAGGTTTGTGCTCGGATTCCTAGTCAAAATAGTAAAAATGGTTATACAATTTCTCCCAGTGTAGAATAACGTAAAATAATAACATCAAATTTTTGCAAACACCTGTCATGAATACAAAAGTGATTATTTGTCGAATCCTATAAATACCGATCGATTTTTATTATTTTTGGACATTTAAAATTTGTCTAAAAATTGAAATTAAAAAAAAATCATTGAAAATCGACGCTCTAGTCATTACATTTGAAATGATTTGAAATGTTTTTGTCAATATTTCTGACGTTAGAAATAAAACTTTGGAAAAAAATAACAAATAATAGTTTCATAGTTTCTCTTACGAAATATGTGAAGCTGCAAATTATCTGCTTTACAACCGATTATCGAAACTCTTACAAAAAATTTTTCCGCATGTTTAACAAATATAATATATCAGCATTTACATATTGTGGCAGAGATTCGGATTCCATTTCGCTTAAATAATGACGAAACTTCAGTAGCATGATTAAATTTCAGCTCTGTAACTGCTTCAATTAACATTTTAATTCACACTAAAACTATCCCACATACAGAACGCGCATCTGTAAAATGTAATTAAACATGAAATTATACACAATTGTACAATAATAATAAATAACGAGTTCGTAATTATTAAACAAGAAACTGGAACAAAAAGACGAATTAGTGAACTGTCATGCGCTTGCAGACTCTAAATTGTTTTACTCTTAACTTTGTGCCAACAGTAATATATGCGCACAAAGCACAACGCTGTAATCGGAGTTCGCAATTGTACTATGAAACATTGAAATTATGACTCGCATTTATTCGTGACTAGTGTAAATCGTTCGAAACTTGCAACAAAGTACGTTGAGAATCTTTACCAAAATTCTTGGATTTAATTTCATGAGGAGTTTTAAAATACGTATAAAATATAAATGTTTTTTGTAATTCACTGCAGGTATTTGGGAATCGATCACATAGGCGATGGAAGCAAAATCAGGAACGAACTTTTCTGAAAAGGACGAAGAGATAAGAGAGAAATAGAGTGACAGAGAAATGGCTGAAATTCAGGCACGTTTCGGGGTAAACACCGATTGGAAAGTTGGTTGCTGCTGCAATAGAGCTACGTTCCTAAAAGCCGATGGCTGGCAAATGAACCTTGTGGTCGGTAAAGCTA
This sequence comes from Trichopria drosophilae, assembly GCA_030407085.1. Taxonomy (NCBI): domain Eukaryota; kingdom Metazoa; phylum Arthropoda; class Insecta; order Hymenoptera; family Diapriidae; genus Trichopria; species Trichopria drosophilae. Next base: position 185,550,407 of record CM059583.1, on the reverse strand, counting down.
TGGTACGCTTCGAACTTAGCCAATTTCCAAAGACTTTTTACTCTAATGTTTTCTGGTAAGAAATATAAATAAAATTTGAAAATTCCTGCTTAATGTATGTGAAGAAAATGGCTTTGAAAGATAAAAAACGAAAAAACTACAAGCAAAATTTTAAAAAATGTTGACAAAAAGTATTGATGTCATTGTGACGAGATATATTTACAGGAAATGTTGGTACTTTGTTGTTATAAATTATTTAAAAGTAGCTTTTGCAGGGCATATTAATTGAATACTAGAGGAATGCGTTGTATATAAGTATATATTGCGTATAAATGATGTATTATTGAAAAACTATAAATCGTTCTATACAATTAAAAATACTTTGTTTTATAGAAATAACATTATAATATATCGAGTGCAAGCCTTTGAATTTGAAAAAGATAAGTGGGTAAAATAACGATTTATGGGGTTCTTCAAATGTAACTTGTTTCGTTCAATAGCTAATCATGTAGAAAAACATTAATGAACCTGAAAAACCAAAGAACTCCTTAGACATTACGTTTAGATAAAAACCCTGAAAACCCTCGAGCAACCAGTTTCAAGCAAATCTTTTTGATATTTAGTTATTTTCGACCGCCATATTGGGTCCGCCATTTTTAATTTTTAAAATCTGATTTCAGAATCGTAATCAGGGCCCTCCAAGCAACTAGTTTCAAGCAAATCTGATTGACTTTTAATTTTTTCATTCACCTTATTCTCTCCGACATATTTTATGCGCCATTTAAACTTTTTAAATTTGTGCTTCCAATTCACAATCAGCGGGTCCAAAATAATATATGGTAAGTCTAATAATAAAAATAATATGGTCTCATTTTATTGATTTATTTTATTGCTTATTTATTATGCATTATTTATTTTTTTTTGTATTTACTTTTATTTAATTTTGTCTCGTTTTTTAACGTTATAACGACTTTAATCAACTTACGGTACAACACGTATGTACCACTATGTGTCGAAGGATTAAGTAGAAACAAACTGTTTCGACAAGACAGCAAATTTAATCAAAACAGAAATGAGAAATTCCATGGAACATTTTTTTTTTCGTAGCACCATAATCGGCACTTTAGCTTTATATTTCTAGGACTGCAATAATTTAAAAAGTGAGGCTTCTCATTTTTTAACAGAATTATGAATACATACAATAGAAAGGTTTGTAAACATTCCCAGGACAAAATTTCGTATGTAAGAACGAAAGGGCCTAACATTTAGCATTAAACAATTCAGTGTTATGGAGTTTAAAACTTATGAAGGTAGTGCATACCAAGCATATCGTTTTATGGTTTTTGGATAAAGTTTCTGAAGAATAACATAACTAGCTTTATCACATAATAAAAAATAAACAAATAATATGTAATAAGAAAACTTAAATATAACATATGGATCTTGCATTATATTATTTTTATAGTTCAGATTTTTCTTTAATACCGTTGTTCGTATTACGTACCACAGTGGAGAAATCAAACCCGACTGGGGAAAATTATAGTCTGGAAAATATAAACATTGATCCTTACTGGTAACAAGTCTATTTGAAAGATGAAATGTCCATGAAATAGAGCGAACAATTTGTTAAAAGTTGTATTAACACCGTAAAGTTGTGATGATCCTAGCAGTAAAACTTTTTGTTCCTATGTAAACTTTTTTTATGCATATTTCCACAACAGATATGTTTACATAGGCTAACACATGTGTGCATAATGATCTATATATGCACATGTGTGTATAAGTTATTTCATCCCTGTAAAATACAGAAATACTTCAATAACATTGTTAAATTGACTTTTCTTTCTGTCGAAAAATTGATCATATACCTGGTTGAATAATGAAGAAACAGTCTTAATGAAAAATGGGCCGAGGGTTAAAAAGACATTGCATGAACCATGTTAGTGTGTACTTAAAAAATAATGATTTTTAGTTCGAGTGGTCACAGTTAAATGCAATGTTTAAAGAATTACAGAGAGATTCATACACATGGCACATACCTAAGCCAAGCTGCATTTTATTTCTCTTTACAAGAGAAATATTTTTCACCAGGGTACATTAAAAAATAATATATGTTACTTTTTTAAATGGTTAAAATGTAAAAAAAAGTTACATTTTCTCAAAAATCTGGTACGCAAGTTCCTAATTTCAGTAACTCATGTTTTAAAGTCTCACTATAACTCACTAAAACAACTAATATTCTGCTAAATTCTATCTCAAAAAATGATAATATATCGATTTTAAATCATATTTGGATAAAAGTAATTTTTTTAATACGTCCCAACTGATTAAAAATATAGTGAGTATGCGTAAAAAATCTGTAATTTTAGTACGTTCCGTTCCTTTTATGCGATGGCAATCTTTACAGATGCATTCAAAAATATTTGCTGATATTTATTATCCTAATGGTGTTCTTTCAGTAACAGAATAATACAGATCTGTGGAATTCCTCAAATACGTCGTACATTACATCCGAAGGACTCATTCCATAAATGTCTGCTTTTGGAATATGTACTTTCACAAAGGAATCTTCTAAAATTACACCTAGAATCATCCAGTTCGAACTAATTTTGAAACAGAAATTTTATTGAAAACCCTAATAAGGAGGGAAAAGAAATAAATGAAACGTTTCATTTTGCTCGGGATAACGGATACTGCTTCATTAAAACATGAATCGCGGTTAAATGAAAAACTTTGTTTTTCTTTTTCATTTGCACTTCATTACTGGTAGCAACGGATACGGCTAAGATCGCAGAATAACAGACATCTTAGCCGTTATTCGACTTAATACGAATAAACGGGATTCCATAAAGAGAACGGTATTGCGCACGAATTCGGGGTTGTCCTATCGACGTCATTATCGTCGTTGTAAATAGTTCTCGCGGGATCTCACTAATGGCGAGATTATTCTCAAGAACGAGGAGGTGTCTGGGCTTTATATGGATCCCTTCATACACTGCTTCGGTGAAATTTGCCCATGCTGATCACGAAGAGCTTGAAAGAGAACGAATGCGATATCATCTTGGAAACTTTTCCTATTTTTAATACTGGAGAAAAGATCGTTATTTTATCCTATTTGTACTAGGCATTTGAAATTGGTAATGGTTTCGTCTGACATTGTTTTTTATTTGATTAACTTAGTGGAAAAATAATTTTTGAACATTGTTTGGGTCATTGAAATTTTTTAAGACAATACGACATTAGGTACACTAATTTTCCGATAACCTCACTTTTCTCGAAAATGGAACATGATAGACAAATTCTGCTAGCGTCATCATTCTCAGCACGAAAAATCAATTCCGATAGGATATTGCGATTATCAAAGGTAAACAAAAAGTAACCTTTTGTTGGTCAGTGTTATTGATATGTATAAATATGAAAGTGGTTGTGATGTGCCAAATATTAATCTTATTTTTTGTAGACCTCATCTAAGTAGTATACAAACGATTGTTTAGATAATAACCAGAAAACAATAGTACTCAACGAAATATGTTATGAAGTGACTATTCACTTCTAATACTAATGCCTGAATCAGCGTTATATTAAATGCTGATATTTCATTTATTTATTTGATATAATTTATTTAGTATCTTAATATAGAAACCATCAAACACGTTACGAAAAAAAATCATAGGGTAAAGTAACCTAAGAGCACAAATTGTCTACTAGCCGAATCGGTCCGGACCATGATAGTACCCTTCATTTATGCCACTAAAACACAAAGGAATCGAGCAACAATTGTCGGTTATTGTTGCTGCCGTCATATTGGGCGATTACTATTGTCATATTAAGTCTGTTTTTTTGTCACTTTCAAACGCGTGTAATTTTTTATTTTACTAGCCGAATCGGTCCGGACAATGATAGTATCCTTCATTTATGCCCCTAAAACACAATGGAATCGAGCAACAATTGTCGGTTATTGTTGCTGCCGTCATATTGGGCGATTACTATTGTCATATTAAGTCTGTTTTTTTGTCACTTTCAAACGCGTGTAATTTTTTATTTTACTAGCCGAATCGGTCCGGACCATGATAGTATCCTTTATTTATGTCCCTAAAACTAAAAGGAATGGAGCAACAAATGTCGGCTAATTGTTGCTGCCATCATATTGGCTGATTACTATTGACAGTTTAACGCTCTTCTTTAGTCACTTTTAAATGCGTGTAAATTTTTAGTTTACTAGCCGAATCGGTCCGGACCATGATAGTATCCTTCATTTATGTCCCTAAAACACAAAGGAATCGAACAACAAATGTCGGCTAATTGTTGCTGCCGTCATATTGGGCGATTACTATTGACGGATGAAGTCTGTTTTTTTTTGTCACATTTAAACGCGTGTAATTTTTTAGTTTACTAGCCGAATCGGTCCGGACCATGATAGTATCCTTCATTTATGTCCCTAAAACACAAAGGAATCGAACAACAAATGTCGGCTAATTGTTGCTGCCGTCATATTGGGAGATTACTATTGACAGATTAAGTCCGTTTTTTTGTCACATTTAAACGCGGGTAATTTTTTATTTTACTAGCCGAATCGGTCCGGACCATGATAGTACCCTTCCTTTATGCCCCTAAAACACAAAGGAATCGAGCAACAAATGTCGGCTAATTGTTGCTACCTTCTTATTGGCTGATTACTATTGACAGTTTAACGCTCTGCTTTAGTCACTTTTAAACGCGTGTAAATTTTTATTTTACTAGCCGAACCGGTCCGGACCATGATAGTATCCTTCATTTATGTCTCTAAAGTACAAAGGAATCGAGCAACAATTGTCGGTTATTGTTGCTGCCGTCATATTGGGCGATTACTATTGTCACATTAAGTCTGTTTTTTTGTCACTTTCAAACGCGTGTAATTTTTTATTTTACTAGCCGAATCGGTCCGGACAATGATAGTATCCTTCATTTATGCCCCTAAAACACAAAGGAATCGAGCAACAATTGTCGGTTATTGTTGCTGCCGTCATATTGGGCGATTACTATTGTCATATTAAGTCTGTTTTTTTGTCACTTTCAAACGCGTGTAATTTTTTATTTTACTAGCCGAATCGGTCCGGACCATGATAGTATCCTTTATTTATGTCCCTAAAACTAAAAGGAATGGAGCAACAAATGTCGGCTAATTGTTGCTGCCATCATATTGGCTGATTACTATTGACAGTTTAACGCTCTTCTTTGGTCACTTTTAAACGCGTGTAAATTTTTAGTTTACTAGCCGAATCGGTCCGGACCATGATAGTATCCTTCATTTATGCCCCTAAAACACAAAGGAATGGAGCAACAAATGTCGGCTAATTGTTGCTGCCGTCATATTGGGAGATTACTATTGACAGATTAAGTCCGTTAGTCCGTTTTTTTGTCACATTTAAACGCGTGTAATTTTTTATTTTACTAGCCGAATCGGTCCGGACCATGATAGTATCCTTCATTTATGTCCCTAAAGTACAAAGGAATCGAGCAACAATTGTCGGTTATTGTTGCTGCCGTCATATTGGGCGATTACTATTGTCACATTAAGTCTGTTTTTTTGTCACTTTCAAACGCGTGTAATTTTTTATTTTACTAGCCGAATCGGTCCGGACAATGATAGTATCCTTCATTTATGCCCCTAAAACACAAAGGAATCGAGCAACAATTGTCGGTTATTGTTACTGCCGTCATATTGGGGGATTACTATTGTCATATTAAGTCTGTTTTTTTGTCACTTTCAAACGCGTGTAATTTTTTATTTTACTAGCCGAATCGGTCCGGACCATGATAGTATTCTTTATTTATGTCCCTAAAACTAAAAGGAATGTAGCAACAAATGTCGGCTAATTGTTGCTGCCATCATATTGGCTGATTACTATTGACAGTTTAACGCTCTTCTTTGGTCACTTTTAAACGCGTGTAAATTTTTAGTTTACTAGCCGAATCGGTCCGGACCATGATAGTATCCTTCATTTATGCCCCTAAAACACAAAGGAATGGAGCAACAATTGTCGTCTAATTGTTGCTGCCGTCATATTGGGAGATTACTATTGACAGATTAAGTCCGTTTTTTTGTCACATTTAAACTCGGGTAATTTTTTATTTTACTAGCCGAATCGGTCCGGACAATGATAGTATCCTTCATTTATGCCCCTAAAACACAAAGGAATCGAGCAACAATTGTCGGTTATTGTTGCTGCCGTCATATTGGGCGATTACTATTGTCATATTAAGTCTGTTTTTTTGTCACTTTCAAACGCGTGTAATTTTTTATTTTACTAGCCGAATCGGTCCGGACCATGATAGTATCCTTTATTTATGTCCCTAAAACTAAAAGGAATGGAGCAACAAATGTCGGCTAATTGTTGCTGCCATCATATTGGCTGATTACTATTGACAGTTTAACGCTCTTCTTTGGTCACTTTTAAACGCGTGTAAATTTTTAGTTTACTAGCCGAATCGGTCCGGACCATGATAGTATCCTTCATTTATGCCCCTAAAACACAAAGGAATGGAGCAACAATTGTCGGCTAATTGTTGCTGCCGTCATATTGGGAGATTACTATTGACAGATTAAGTCCGTTTTTTTGTCACATTTAAACGCGGGTAATTTTTTATTTTACTAGCCGAATCGGTCCGGACCATGATAGTACCCTTCCTTTATGCCCCTAAAACACAAAGGAATCGAGCAACAAATGTCGGCTAATTGTTGCTACCTTCATATTGGCTGATTACTATTGACAGTTTAACGCTCTGCTTTAGTCACTTTTAAACGCGTGTAAATTTTTATTTTACTAGCCGAACCGGTACGGACCATGATAGTATCCTTCATTTATGTCCCTAAAGTACAAAGGAATCTAGCAACAATTGTCGGTTATTGTTGCTGCCGTCATATTGGGCGATTACTATTGTCATATTAAGTCTGTTTTTTTGTCACTTTCAAACGCGTGTAATTTTTTATTTTACTAGCCGAATCGGTCCGGACAATGATAGTATCCTTCATTTATGCCCCTAAAACACAAAGGAATCTAGCAACAATTGTCGGTTATTGTTGCTGCCGTCATATTGGGCGATTACTATTGTCATATTAAGTCTGTTTTTTTGTCACTTTCAAACGCGTGTAATTTTTTATTTTACTAGCCGAATCGGTCCGGACCATGATAGTATTCTTTATTTATGTCCCTAAAACTAAAAGGAATGGAGCAACAAATGTCGGCTAATTGTTGCTGCCATCATATTGGCTGATTACTATTGACAGTTTAACGCTCTTCTTTGGTCACTTTTAAACGCGTGTAAATTTTTAGTTTACTAGCCGAATCGGTCCGGACCATGATAGTATCCTTCATTTATGCCCCTAAAACACAAAGGAATGGAGCAACAATTGTCGGCTAATTGTTGCTGCCGTCATATTGGGAGATTACTATTGACAGATTAAGTCTGTTTTTTTGTCACTTTCAAACGCGTGTAATTTTTTATTTTACTAGCCGAATCGGTCCGGACAATGATAGTATCCTTCATTTATGCCCCTAAAACACAAAGGAATCGAGCAACAATTGTCGGTTATTGTTGCTGCCGTCATATTGGGCGATTACTATTGTCATATTAAGTCTGTTTTTTTGTCACTTTCAAACGCGTGTAATTTTTTATTTTACTAGCCGAATCGGTCCGGACAATGATAGTATCCTTCATTTATGCCCCTAAAACACAAAGGAATCGAGCAACAATTGTCGGTTATTGTTACTGCCGTCATATTGGGGGATTACTATTGTCATATTAAGTCTGTTTTTTTGTCACTTTCAAACGCGTGTAATTTTTTATTTTACTAGCCGAATCGGTCCGGACCATGATAGTATTCTTTATTTATGTCCCTAAAACTAAAAGGAATGGAGCAACAAATGTCGGCTAATTGTTGCTGCCATCATATTGGCTGATTACTATTGACAGTTTAACGCTCTTCTTTGGTCACTTTTAAACGCGTGTAAATTTTTAGTTTACTAGCCGAATCGGTCCGGACCATGATAGTATCCTTCATTTATGCCCCTAAAACACAAAGGAATGGAGCAACAATTGTCGGCTAATTGTTGCTGCCGTCATATTGGGAGATTACTATTGACAGATTAAGTCCGTTTTTTTGTCACATTTAAACGCGGGTAATTTTTTATTTTACTAGCCGAATCGGTCTGGACCATGATAGTGCCCTTCAATTATGCCCCTAAAATACAAAGGAATGGAGCAACAAATGTCGGCTAATTGTTGCTGCCGTCATATTTGGCGATTAATATTGACATATTAAGTCTGTTTTTTTGTCACTTTTAAACGCGTGTAATTTTTTATTTTACTAGTCGAATCGGTCCGGACCATGATGGTATCCTTCATTTATGTCCCTAAAACTCAAAAGAATGGAGCAACAAATGTCGGCTAATTGTTGCTGCCATCATATTGGCTGATTACTATTGACAGTTTAACGCTCTTCTTTACTCACTTTTAAACGCGTGTAAATTTTTAGTTTACTAGCCGAATCGGTCCGGACCTTGATAGTATCCTTCATTTATGCCCCTAAAACACAAAGGAATGGAGCAACAATTGTCGGCTAATTGTTGCTGCCTTCATAATGGGTGTTTAATATTGCCAGATTAATGCTATTCTTTAATTACTTTTAAACGCTTGTAATTTTTTATTTTACTAGCCGATCCGGTCCGGACCATGATAGTATCCTTTATTTATGTCCCTAAAACGCAAAGGAATCGAGCAACAAGTGTCGGCTGATTGTTGCTGCATTCGACTTGCAGTAATATAAGCCTGGTTGAAGTCGCCCATTCAATGAGCTTTAAAAAATATGTGTATTTTTTATTTTGTCAGTCATGTCGGACCATATTTGTTGTAAATTATAGCATTATTTGTTAGCAACAAATGAGCAACAATTAGCTGTATGTTCGTTTTTGCGATACAATTTGTTCTTTTCACTTTTTGAGTTATGTTCGGATGGCTCTGAGGTAAGCCAGCCGAACCTACTTATTTTTTTTAAATATCAGAACCGGTACTTTGGAATTCTATATTACAGCGGTAATCTTTGAGCAACAAATGAGCAACAATTAGCTGCGTACTCATTTTTACGGTAGCATTTGTTTTTCCCACTTTTTGAGCTAGGGTCGGCTGGCTCTTATGCAAGCTAGCCGAACCTGCTATTTTTTTTTTAAATGGGAGCAACAAATACGGGAATAGAGCAACTTTTGAGCAACAATTGAGCAACAATTAATCGCACTAGTTTGGTTCGATTCGGCCCTAACGGGTCGGCCAGCTTATAGCACCTATCTTTGTTTTATCCATACAATTCCTGAACCAAAAAAAGATTGACTTAGATGCACCCAAAATCGGCTTGATGGGAATTATTCCACATTATATTAGAAGTAAAATTGCGTTGAGTTCAAAATCCTAGCTAAACCTCTTCTTGAGATATCAGTATTTTCGTTTACGTAATTTTGCGTTTACTTATAAAACAGCTAGTTTTAACATTTGTAACAAGATGTATGCTAACTAATAATTCAAAAAGTATCTTAAATAGTTTTTTTGTATGTATATACATGTATAAAGATTTGTTGTATACCGTGCTTAGAGTACTTGTACTCGATTAAAATCACCTGCTGCCGTTTTATTTTAATCCAATTAAAAGTTATTTAATAACATTGGTCTAAGAAGGCTGGCGATTAGGTTCATCAAGAATTTTTAAAAACTTGGGAACGTTCAAAATCACTACAAGATGAAAAGTATTCGTTAAGACTTTAGCAAATAGTTGTCGATTTAGCAAATAGAGTTTCTTCTCTTCATCTTGAATTGAGTTATACTCAAGAAGGATTAAGTTCATGTAAAACTTTCATTATCTTTCGTTTCAGCATTTTAATCTGTTGCTGAGTTTTTGCAAATTGTTCAATAAGTTTATTTGGGAATGTTATGTTATGAATATTGCCAGTTGTATGTAAGGTGATAAGCAATAAACCAGTTTTATAGTTAATTTATTATTTAGAAAAGTATTAAAATATAATTCATATTTTGAAAAAATATATAGGATGTGAAAAAAATATGAAGATGAAAGAAACTTCAAAACTAACTCGTAATTGAGCTCAGTATGCAAAAAAAACTAATACCATATCTTTGATAAATATTAATGCATTTTCTTTTTTCATGCCTCGCTTTTGACAAGTGTACATAAAAAAATGTTTAAGATAATTTTGGTATAATTAGTTAGCCTACATGTGCCGATATCTTGAGAAAAGGATCAGCCAGGATTTTGATCTCAACGGTTTTTTACTGCTAATATGCACAACTAAAAAACACAAATAATCAAAGTTTGATTCTAGTCTGAGTATTTTTTTACTCTAGAAAATATCAATATTTTACTAATTATTAACCTAAATCATAAGAACTATATAGATAGTATATTAAATATTAATGAAATCAGTGTGAAGTACAATTTACTGAATGCATTGTTTAGTTCTTGTAAGAAGTTTTACCTTTAAGTAACTAAGTAATTGATAAAATCATGAATGAAATTAGAATTGGCATGTGAAAGGATTTGTGAGATAGTGGCAAGAAATGAAATTAAAAAACAATGTAAATTAGACATTGAAATTTGTATTGCATCAATTAAGAAATGAAATAAGTGTTTGTAATCAAGTTTCTACAGATAAATGCACATCAAGAAACTAAGTGAGATTAGTAGAATAAAGTTCCTTTTTCAGCTGTACCTAAATATTTGAATAACGCCCAACATGATAAATTAGAATAATCTATTTTTTTTTATTATTGTAAGAATAGTAAAATAGTTAACACGACAATGTTATATAGTATAAATCAAGCTAGATAAGAAATATTGGTTCTTTTTCCAGAAGAAAAATAATACGAAACGTTCCCAAGTCACTTACGCCAGGTAATTTAACGCAGTAATTTCCATCTTAGTTTAAAATGGGGAAATACACGTCGACGAGCCGTTCTGGAAGAAATACGCACGACAAGGCAAGAACGAATTTGCAGTATAGGAGATCCACAGCTTTTCTCCAACACTCGGAAGCGAAGACGAAGCTTGTCCCTAACGCATAACTTTCCACGGCGTTTGTCTTTCTACTTTTCCGGCAAGCCGGAGCTTACTCTTGTCTCAGGGAAGGTTCCTTCACCCGAGTTCTGATGAAAATCCGACTCACATTTGTGAAAGGGAAAATAAAAATAGACAAAAAGGGTCGTTTTCAATGTTTTTTTGTTGCTTTTCGCGGATGAGGGGTACCGTATGTGCTTTTATGCACGATACTCTGCCGGAACTAGGCTGTGTTGCGAAAGGCATGTGCAGGCATCTGCTTTAAGAACGTCTATTCTGGGGCGCTAGACCGTGAAAATGATCGGGCTTAATTATCGTCCCAGACACTTGTTCGCTTATAAAGAGACACTGTGTACACCGTCATCGTGAAAAATTGTGTCACGGAGCAGGCTGAAGTTTATTTTGCGCATAAAGAGAAGAGTATGCACTGATTAAAAATTCCTACCTTTTTAGAGTAATTTTTTAAAATTATTTATTCAGTTAAGAAAATAAGAAGCTTATTCATTGCTATTATATTATAATTTTTAATTCATTTATTATTATTTGCAATAGTTTATTTGTAGAAAAACAATTAAATTGAAAAAATGTAACTATTTGATAGCATTATCAGCTATTTTTCTTTTTATCGTAAATAAATACGTTCGATGATGGCATTCTGAGTTCTGACTGATATCCGAGCTCTTTCAGGAACGGAATTATAGATTTTGAGAACAATAAATAAGAATCTGAGCACTTTCATCTAATTATTATTTTGTAAATTTTTCTATAAATGTATTTGAATTTTTTACGTGACATTTTATGTCCCTGTATTTTAAAACTTTGTCGGCTAAATTACAAATAATTGCTATATTTTGCGGATCTGCATGAAATAATCAACAATAGATCTAACAATCGAATCTTTAATTTCAATCTATTCTCTAGTATTTAGTATAAGTATTTATCTCGTAGTATTAGCATGTATTTCTCTCGATTTAATGAACAAATATAAATCTATTGTGATAATTAGTAAAAATTTCCACCCTTAGTCATCTTACATGTCGGAAAACAGGTTATGATATCGTCATGGTATCTATAATACAATTTTCGTAAGTATTAAACTTCTAAATCGTCCATAAAAATATTTGAAAATATTGATGATATTGCGAACCCATCGGGGTCTCAAGTATTTGCTTATAATAGCGGTTATTAAACTGAAATTATCTATGGTCATATAAGAAATCAATAATATTCGGAATATCATCTAAAGGGACTTGATTTTGTTTTGTATATGTATGAAAAAATCGTCTAATTATACTTGTTTTAACCAAATAAGTGTGCTGGAATAAAGACCAAATAAGATCTGTTTAATTTAGTTCGATTTTCGGACAATTTTCGAATTATTTCGTTATTCCAAGAAATTTTTCTGTATTCAAATTAATTTCACTGAAGGAAAAAATTGAGGAAAAGAAAATTCTTATTTATTTGTTCAACAGAAAAACAAAATTTGAATATTACATACATACTCATACGAGTAGTATCATTTAAAGGTTGAAGTGTTCATGGCAGTTTGTACAGATATAATTGTCTTCCTAATCAATTTTAGCTTTACTTTTATTAAAACGAATGGCTTGTAATATAGATATGAAAAATTCATCTAAATGAAAAAAAGTTTCCGCATAGGGGAAGAGTACATATCGTTCCTGATGCATCACGAAGTTATTCGTCGAAGTGGAGGTTCAATAGCAGCGGTTTTCCTTGACTTCTGGGGTGTCTAGGATATTCATACACGTGTAATGGTGGTTTTCCAGCAAAACCTTTTTACGCTGAAGCCGACAGTGTGCAATCCAGGATTCTCTTCGACGCTTTACTTCTTGGGAGTTCACTGAGAATTTTCCTCCTTTGAAGTTTCTGGCTCCACGCCGTTGTAATTCCGTACCTGAGGAAAATATCATCACATATTCACTACATGCGAAACTTGTCTGTGTACAAAGAATTTCTTGCAAACAAACGCAAGTTGAACTTTTGTTGAAAAATGTTGAAATAATAATATCGGAAAATATGCTAGTCTTTCAGAGGGTTAAATCAGAAAGAATTCAATTAACTTGGGTTTAGTATTCTTAAAAAAAATTCTTTCAAATAAGTAAATTTATTTGCCGACGAATTAGTTAATACTTCCCCTTCGATGAAATGAATATTTTCGTTTCAAATACTTAGCTTCACTAGACTGAGAATGGTTGTGTACATAAGAGCATCAACGCGTTAATAAGAAATAGCTATTAATATAATAATTTTTGTATGTAATATGAAGACTCGTTATTTAATATGTTCATTATAGTATTATCAATAAACTAACTTATTTCTTCGAAGAATGTAATTGTAAATGTATGCTATTTCCAGCATGCGTAAAAATAAATATTTCTCTAAGTAAAATAAAATGTGAACAAAACGTCCTGTGTCATAGGTGCTGGTATACAAGAAATAAGTGTTTTTATATCCTAAATGATACTTATATCAATGAAATTAGTTATCTTGTTACTTAAATACTAACTCTATTTATTTCTTTTGGTTTGGCATTGGGATTTATGAATACTTCCGTGATATCCGCTAGATGTCATCTGCGCTAAGTTGGAATGTTCGCAAGCGATGACAAATTGAGTTTTGTAGACGTTAGTCCACTCTTACTCAAGGCATACTCCTGAGAAATGTCTTTACTAGAAAAGAGAAAGGGTACGTGAAATTTCTTGAGAACGTTTGTACGGATGTTGTGAAAAATAAAATCGTCATATTACACACTGCCTTCTCCTTATTTATGAATATTATCATGTCTATGTGTACTACGAAGAAGAGCCGGTTTCTTAGTATGAATGCAAATATTTAGGAGTTTTTTAAGGGGAGGCACCACCTTCAAATCAGCTGTATGACATACAGCTTTAAAAAATTTGAAAAAATTATCTGTTTAGTAATTTTTGACTTGGAATTCAGTGGTGCTAGAATAAAAAGTGTAAAAAATTTGTTTGACCCAAAAAAAATTTTCTTTTTCGAAAAAATCGGAATTTTTTAAAATCCATACGAGAGGCTGTAGAAAATGTGTTTCCATGTTCACCCTAATTTTCTTGAATTTTTACATTAATTAAAAAAAATGTAGAAGCATTTTTTCGAAAAAACAAATTTTTTTCGCGCTAAAGTAGAGGTCAAAAAAATTATTTCTAGAGTAATTTTTAACGTGGAATTTAGTGGTGTTAGAATAAAAAATGTAAAACTTTTTTTTTACGCTTAAAAAAATTGTGTTGTTCTCTACAAAAAATTTATTTTTGAAAAAATCGGAATTTTTTAAAATCCATACGAGAGGTTGTAGAAAACATGTTTTTATGTTCACCCTAATTTTTTTGAATTTTTAAATTAAGTTAGAAAAATGTAGTTGCATTATTTCAAAACAACAAATTTTTGTTTAAACTACAATTTATGGGTCAAAAAAATTTCTTACGCTTTTTATTCTAGCACCACTGAATTCCTCGTCAAAAATGACAAAAGAAACAATAGTTTCAAATTTGTTAAAGGTGTATTTCATAGAGTTGATTTTGAAGGTGGTGCCTCCCCTTAATTTCGTGAAGTACTTGGCTACATCTGGATCAACCATTCTGTTGGGTTTATTAAATATCTGCTTATCTGTGTGATTACAATAATAATAAATTACTTCAAATCTAAAAATTTCAATTATATACATATACATCAGTTAAATAAACCAATACAAAAATAATTATTCTAGAGAATTCTCAAGTAGTATACATAGAGAAATATTTTCAGAAAACATGTACTGAAAATGAATTTATTTACTGATTACAATAAATTTGTGTGCTTTTTGTGATATCTCTACCAAGAAGAAGGAAGGTTTATTTCATTATTCTTTCTTTATATCACTGAAGTAAATATTTAGTCATTTTCAATAAGTCTTTTGCAGAATTAATAATAACGTTTGGAAAGTTACTTATTTACTTACAAGACGTGAGGGTTGTTGTTTGCTATTTACCTATTTTCTATTATCTGTCTCTAGTTATTTACCAACGATTGCAGTAACTTTTGAGAAGATCTTTCATGTGTTAAGACATAAAACTTTACTTTAAAGATAATGTTTACTTATCTGGTATGTGGCAAATATAATCGAGAAGATACGAAAATTACTGGAAAGGACCCGACAAATACGGGTTTCTAATTATTACGCTGTTAATCCTAATTATACAAATCCAGTTGATACTCAGAGGCTTGCTGGAAATGTGCACCCCCTTCAACCTGCAACGCATGCACTCTTTAATTTCCAGACCGTGGCAAGTAAATATTTGATGCCCGCATGTGATTAGAACCCTTTCGCATAACAAAGCTGTGTTTCTTTACATTTTCATAAGCTTAAGAAATTATTTTACAAATTGTCGTTTTATTTCGTTCGATGTAGATAAAGCACGTTTTATAAAAATTACGCTGTCTGTTCTTTCTTTGGAGAACTTTAATGTTTACTTTATAAAGATACATTCATTGCATTTCGTTACATTACTTGGAATAACTAAACACTTTGTTTTTTTTAAATTATTTTTCATCATTTTGATGCTTATATTTATAATTTTGATTAATAAAGTGAAGGAAGTTTTTGTATTCAATTATTGTAAGTGTACTCAATTTTCACAAAATCTAAGCTGAAAGTATCAACTTAGTAAATAATTTAGATAATGATTTTTAGTTCCATAATTATTATTTTATTTTTCTCATTGTCGACTATTTTGAGAATTGATAAAGACTTAACAAAATATCAGTTTCGAAGATGTTTTATTTTGTTATATTTACGAATTGTAGAATAATTTAATTTAATTGAATATAATTGTACATTATGCACTGTTCGGAACAAAGCAAAATATTTATTCCTTTCATTCTGAGTCCTATTAATTTGGACGCCGCATTTTCAAACGAAACTTTTTGTATTTCACTCAGAATTTGTAGTTTTCGAGGGTACTCATAATGTTTTTAAAATTATATTGAAATCTTTTACAATGCAATAGAGTTACTATTATATATGGTAATACGTATATTTTGGAGAAGTTGTACTATAGCTTTAATTTAAAAACCCAAAACATACTTCAAAAAACATACAGTAATGCTATATACAAATATAAATTTTTACAAATATAACTGGAGCCTGTCGAAATATTACTACAATACGCACATTTTAAAAAACAAGTAGTTTGTTTCCCACGCTCGCACAAATTTCTAAATAAAAACAGAAATTGACGCTATTAAAAATATTATTTTCTGCCGATTAATTTAAATTATCTAAATTCAAAATGACTAACAGCATCCAAAAGAGTCTGAACAAAACTTTAAGTTTTTCGCAACGTAATGATATAATTGTTTCTTTGATAACTAAGTAATTTAATTAAATTACACAATTTTAATCATTACACGTTTTTTTCTGGATCAATGACGTAAAATTAAGAACGTACCTTGATTTATGCACTGAGAGAATGGTGTAGTTGTGAATATCAAAAGTATAGTCGAGATAATTAACTGTGAGCCTGTGGGTTACACTTTTCAAGGATAGGAGGAAACCTGACTGTATACTTCTGGTGCTCATAACTATATAAAATAACATTTATTATTAAAGAATATATTTCAAAATCACATTTCTCATTAAATAAACTATTACAAATATACGTTACAAAAACTCAAATGCTTATTTAATTAAATATCCATTTTCATGATGCATATAAAAAAATTGTGATTAATGTTGTCTTAATAAGGACATTATTAATTATCAATATATGGGAGTAACAAGAATCTTGCATGGCGCCCCAGTGTCATCTCCGTGGGGCATAATGTGTAATAATTTAATTTTCTGTTGTTGCAAAATACAGTTAATGTTAGTAGCATAAAGAAATTTCCATTGTTTATAATTTTGATACTTATACTTTGCTTATATTTTATATATCTTAGATCAATGAGCGATCTAAAATTATATGGGTATTTTTCTACAAATGGGAATTTGAATCTGAATTTGAATCTGAAATTCATAACAGCTAGTAAATAAGTAAATTACGTTTTTAAACGTTTAGTCATCTGGTCAAAATATCTTATAGAAATTTTATTAAAAAAGTTTGTGAAGAGTCTTCTTCGTAATTACCAAAAATTAACTACATTTCTAAAAAAGGGTTCCTCCAAAAATCGTGATTTTTTAGTTTGTTATCTGCAATAATATCAAAGAATATAGAAAAGGAAATTACATAATTAATATGGCGGATTCATTTTTGAAATACTAATGTAAACTACAGAAAAAATATAAAAAGTTTTTTGAAATCCTTATCGATGTTATTTATTTTTGGACACTCAGTGTAACAAAAAATGTCTCCAAGTGTCTCATTTTCCGAAAATGATACACAAAAGTCTTATTTAAGAAAAAGTGCCTATTTCAAGGCAGTTTGATATTTTATTTCCTTTAAATGAGGCATTTCAAGGCATCTTGTTTTGGTTTTCAATGCAGAGTGTTACAATAAGAAGCTAGAGAAATATAAGCGGAAAATCGTGCGAAAAATTGAAAAATGAATTGTATGGGGACTACAATAACTACCTTGTTTTAAAAATCGAGATATATATATATATATATATATATATATATATATATATATATATATATATATATATATATATATAATTTTCACCATTGCATAATTTAAAACTTACTTGATAAAAACAAAACTAATTCTAGTATATCAAATACACTCTATTTTAATATAATTGTTAGAAAATTCTTTTTTCGTCTTTTCAAGATTTACGAGATTATTATTACTATTTGTTGATTTTGAGCTCGCTCATTCGCATGGGTTACAAAATTATAAAAAAATGATGTTAAATATATGATAATAAATGATAATAAAATACATTTTTTTTACAAAAAATATACTTATAATATGTTAGCCGGTGATCAGAAACCCATATCATAGTGAAAATTGCTTTAAAAAAAAACTAAATAAAAAATCGCCTTCTTTTTTAATACTTTTGAAAGAAATTTGATAAACATCATTTCTTGAAAATTTTGTGAACGCCATTCGAAAGAGCGACCTCAAAACTAGTAGGATATGGCGGTCATAATTTAAAAAAACTATTTGTTGCATGTAAAAAACGATCGGAAATACATGTCCATATTTAAAGCTTATTTAATTTAACATATTTTTAAAGTTGTTACGAAATTTTTGTGTAAAGGAACTGCAATACCTCTGGCCAAATATCGCATTTCTTTTTTTGCTTTCGTTTGACAAGGAAAATATAATTTGCAAGATCTTCGCATTCGATGTCTGTACACTCGTATATCAAGATCGTAAATATCCTACCGGTTTGTTGCATTTCCCTATCAAATGCACTCACACTCAATCAAAAATAGTGAATTTTCGCACGACCTGCGAAAAACGCTCGGAAACGACAGATTCACAAAACATATGCGAATGCCAGGTGCATTCTGCCACTGACGAGTACTCCACTCTACTTCCATTTGGGTTCGTTGTTACGTGTTCTAAATTAATTGCCATATAGGGGAACGATATAGCCGACGCTTTATTTTACTTCACTTTTGAAATAATTTTTAATTTACTTTATATCGTTCGATTCAGTATTGTAAAATTTGTACAAATCTAATATAATTTACAAATCAATATTTTTATTTACTATAATAATAATGAGATACTATTTATGTTTTTATTTTAGTATGTATTGGTAATTCCATTTTGATGATACTTGAAGACAAAAAGAGAAGATACAGGGACTGCGTAAAAATTATAGCTTCTGAACGATGCCCGTGAATAGCACCATGGGATTCAGGATTTTACGATATCTTACTTGGTTTTACGATAGATGTTACGAGTATGACTTTTACTACTTCTTGGCTAAGATTAATTCACATTTACGCTGTAATTTCTAGAAAACCTCGACATCATATCTTATAAGCTGATGTAAGTCGACTGTACTATACTATTTGCTCCATTAGGTTACATGCTTTACTCTAGTACGAAATGAGGAACTTCTTAAGCCACGAGATGTATTGTAAGTGAAAATAATTGAATATTTTTTATAAATATTTTTTAAATCGTACTTGGTGTCAATAATCTGAATGGAACAATTTATTAACTTTGCATTAAAAAGACCTAATTTTGGTTGCAGATAAAAATCGATTAATTTTACTTAATATATTCCAAAGGTAATTTGAACTTATTTGTGAAATCGAGGTACATCAAAAAACAACAGGAAATTGCTTGGCAAGCCAGCTTCAGACGACTGGTTTAAAGAGTGCATAAGTACACTCATAACTTGCAAATGAACAAAGTGATAATTGGTTAATGAAACCCCAAGTCTGTGGAGAACTCGGAAAACATACAGATGATAAATTCTAGACACTGTCGTCCGTACGACGCACTGACTAAGGGGTACATGTGTACATATGTACAATAGATAACACCTAAGAGATAGACCCACAGAATAAATGTTAAATTTCCTGAAAATATTAAAGTTAGAAAATCAATTAAATATTTCCATTAATAATTCGCCAGGATGCTTTTAATTCGTATTTCTCGTCTCGTGAGAGTACCTGAAAAGTTTCTTCTTCGAAAAGCCGCTATTGCTTCGATAGCGAACTCACCACTTGGTTCCTTGTTTGGCATTAGGACAATACGGCGGTGTTGTGCGAACGTGATTTAAGCTTGTTGAAAATGCCGCTTAGAACCCGAGTTCCAATTAACCCGCCACGTTGTACGCGATATTAAGCGGGTGTTTACAGTGCGCCCGATAAGATCACTCGGTCGCTTATTATTCATTACACATTAAACCGCTGCTATGAGACTTCTGGTATGCCGCATTGGCATAGAAGACCGGGTGCTCTAGAAAATAAAATGGACACTTTCTGAAAATGTTCTACTGATCAAAATCGTGCCATCTACCTTCCGGGTTACTTTACAATCGATCTTTTTATCTTTGAGGGAGATACCGATGTTATCTCTTAAGGTTCATATCTTTAACATCTTCCAAACTGCTAGCCACGATGGAAGCTCTGCACTAGAACTTTCGCTTAGGGTGAATGGACGGTTAAGCAATTTTGACACTTTGAACTATCGTTACTTTTTAATTTTTTTTGTAGATTTTAAGAACGGTAGTACCGTCAAAATCGTTAGGCTTGACACTTTTTATTCATATTGCAATGCATTTTATTTTATTTATTGATTGACTCTTAATTTGTATAAATCTAAATAATTGTGTTTGCGTTCATCATACTTAATTATAATAATTAATTATAAGGCTTTATATTTTGCCAACATTTGTACCCCTGAAGTCAGAAACTCGTCTATACAATAAGGGATTTTTGAAAATTGTTGTTATGTGTTTTGTGAACATATGTTATTAAAAATAAAATAGAACACCTGAAATCCGACTTCAAAACTGTTGTCCGAATTGACCACAATTTCCTGAATGGAAAAGAAAATCGTCAGCAGTTTCACATCTGAAAATCTAATCCAAAGAAAATTAAAAACGAAATCCAAGTCTGGAAGAAACCAATACAAAGGAAAAAATCACATTTTACGATTATTTATTGAATTTATTTATTTGATAAGGTAGTTCTAGTTTTTAATACAACTGCTTTAATGAGAGTTCGATAGAAAATGTCAAAATAAATCACGTTCCTCTTCTTTTCATTAGATTGTTAGTAACGTGGTTGATAAGACATGTTAATTTTTAAAATGCCCAAATTTGTCAGATAGTTTCGGTCGAACCTCCATAAAAGTGCGTCATTACCAAACGACTAATTAAATTATCAAATAAAATTATTGAATAATAATAGTATAATGTAATTTATAATTTTTTTCAATTTTCCAAGAGATGATTAGATTTGTACCTGCAGATGATTTTCTTAGTACCACGTGAAAATTCGTGATAATTCAGAACTTCTAGACAGTGATTACATGGCATCAGTGCTGAAGTCAAATTTCGGTGGTTTCATTTCCTTTATAATAAAATGAACCTCATTTTTGTCCATGTTTTCGTCGTGTCACTTGTAATTTCGGCCAGTTCATCGATTTGTGAACTTATGAACCAGTCGCTTGTGAGTTTTTATTTAAATCGCTTTTATGTTAATATATAATTTAACTTAATTTAGGAAATAAACAAAATTTAAATTAAATATTTTCAGACATATAGATAACATGCACTTGAAAGTCGACAAAGAAGGCGGAGGAGAATTTCTAAAAGTATGTTTGCTAACTCATTGATAAGTAACAGTGGATTTCATAATAATTATAGGAAACGACAAAGCTGCTATGAAGGTGGTCCTGCTAAAATGATAATTCCGGAATAAAGTAATTATATTTTACTGAGTCTTGTTCAAAAAATTATGAAAATTGTTAGAAAGTGTAGTCAGTTCTATACACATATTTAACAATGCGATCATTTCTGCAGAATGAATCTTACTTATGTTTATCAGGTGTGCTATACAACTACTTTAATGATTGATGGTTAATATGTTTTAGCTATAATCCACGCAGCATTATCCGCGTGCAAATTTTGTGATCGGGAAGTCTCCTCAGAAGATCCTCAAGACATACCGGGATAAAATGTAAGAAATGTACGATTTGTAAAATATTTGTTGCTATTGCTACGTTTGCAGATAAGACAACAAATTAGCTACAGTGAAATCCAGTAGGGAGTAGGAGGTGAATCGTTTGTTTTTTGTATAGCTACAGATATCTAGATGTAGTGTACTTAATTACTTTAGAAAATTGTTAACAAATTCTCAATTGTTAATTTTCAATGAACAAAACTACCAATGTCTCATAATTTACTGTCTAGTATACTGATACAAATAATTTAATTTAATTTACTAATCATTATTATCGACCTTAAGAGTAAGTCGAAGTTTCATTTGTTAAATTGGTGATGGTTACTCCACAAACACAAATCCGTGTTTAAAATGTAGGCCAAAACAAGATCATCTTAAAGTTTTATAAAAAACGTAGTTACATTATTCTCGGTTACTAAGAAATACTGATTCCTATTTATATTTATTCTATATTAATTAAGAGAAGAGAAATTGTTAATTACATTTCATGAAAATGTACACGAACTTACCTTACGGATATTCACAGGTAGTAAATGAGAAATTTGTCATGTGTAATATCCCGTGAGAATACTACTTAACTACTTAATTGCTCTCTTTTTTCAATGCTTCTAGTCTTATCTGTTGCACACTGTGATTATAAATATTTACATATAAATAAAAAGAATATCAAGCAATAACTCCGGAATGGAAAATTTATAATAAATACTGAACCCGAATTAATCTAACAAAACACGGGACCAAATCCAGTTTTGGGAATAGAATCACTATACTCGTATCGGGTTTATTTATTTCAGTTTTGTTTTACTCATACTATAGACATCAATGATCCACAAAGGTAGATCTGTACATACTGTGACCCATACTCTGGTTATTCTACTAGACTAGTCTAGATTATTATATTACTATTCTTTGGAAAATATGTCATTTAATTGTGCCATTTAATATTAGTTCCTCTTTATTATTTAATTACGACCGGGCTTTCGTCAGTTTTCAAAAATTTTAGGACAATATTTCAGAACTTTTTGTAACATGCATCATTAAATTTGAGATTGTTTGCCAAATTACACTACCTTTTCTCTATATAACATACTTCCTCATACCTAAAGAATGTATAAACGAATTATAAGCCATTAACTAACTGCCATTCAAACATAATCAACTAATAGTCTCTAATTACGATTTGGCGACTGTCCACAATCGTATTTCCACGTTGTCTTATTATTGATTTACTGGGACGAACAGCTCATTAAAGAATGCTAGTGTAAAATTAGTAAATTTATCAAGGATTTGGAAATATTATTTCAAAATGTTTTTATGTTACTATTTTTCATGCTTATCCTCTCATCGATGCCAATTTTTTTAGGAAACCATAGACATCTAAAATACTCAGAAATTTACAAATTTGACGTTTTTATTAGAAAGCTATGAATTATCAAATGTTTCCCTTCAATTTTGAATGCTACCTTTAAACAGGATATTTTTAAGGATGCGCCAGTCGCCTAAGGTAAATCTGACAAGAAAGTTTAATCAATTTCAGATCAAAATGAAATAAAAAATAATCAGATCAAAAACTGCTCGTTTTTATCAGATTTTTATCAAATGTTGGTCACCCTTATTTTTGCATCGAAATTAATTCCGAAAATTCGTGTAAAAATGCGTAGTTAACAAATTTTATATCGCTCATATTTTTAATCTATTTTTACCGGTAAGTTGTAAAAATACTAGAGATAGAAACATTTTTACTCCGAATCATGGTAGGAAATATTAATTATCTTTACAATTCATCGACATCAACATTTCATAATTCATGAAAAGTTACTTCGGAGGACAAAGTGATTATATTATATATTATCTATCTGATATATATTATTTTCTTAATTAATGAAATTTTGTGAATTAAATAAACAAAACTAATCAGTGGTTAAGGCCGCGGCTAATGACCAAGCGGCCGGGGGTTCGATTCCGCCTCGTGGTAATTTTTTTTTTGTTTGCTGCAATAAAAAAAATGTTAAATTCTTAATTTGATTAAGATTTATTTTTGGTTGTAAACTCGTCCCATTTTGGTATTGTCTAAAAACTGGGACATCATTTAAATCGTTTTTAGGTGTGGTCGATTTTGTTCAGTTTGTGATCCGATTTTGGTCTCTTTTTCTGTCACGAGTATAATAATAATAATAATAATTGCAGTTGTAGCCATTACATTTTCTCCAAAATTAGTAATGGACATGTTTTAATTATTTTTGCATTTTATTTATCATATAGCAAATTCTCCGTTTCTGTATTGATCCATATGAAAAATCGCCGTTTCCGAGATACAAAATATCTACAATCTTCATATACTTCGTAATGCTTTCAAAACATGTATACCAATATAACAAACGTTAAACTACGCTAATGGAAGTTACACATAACGAGAAAACAGAGAAAGTCGCATTCCTTTATAAACACGACATAAACACACATCTCGAATCGTTCGCTTCAATGGAGATGGAACTTCACTTTAATGTGAAGTCTACTTTAATATGAAGTCAACTTTAAAAAGTGTAGTTCAACGTTCTTTCATTTATTGTAAAATTCACCAAACTGAAGTTATTTTGACTTAAAGAAACTTTACTTGTATAATATTTCTATTATTGAGCATCGTTTACAGAATATTATGTTTAATAATTTTTATAGATGGTTATTCACTGATTATTTTTTACTGTATAGTTTTTCTTACGAACGGCTCTGTGTTATAATCTGTAGTTCTGTGAAACTTAAAATTTATCAATATTTTCATGCATTAATATATGATCATTAGTGGAATGTAAAAACTTGTTGAAACATATATTTAATTTATTTAAAATGTTTTAGCAATATGCTATTCATATATTATATCCAAATGAAGTCAACGAACAGTTACATTGTTGATGTAAAAGCAGTTTAATATTTTTCACTATGTGGAGCCAAATATATATATTGTAACTTATTAGTACGTAATTTTAAATAAAAGAGAATTACTGGAAAATAAATCGATTAGATTCTTGATTGTAACTAAGAAATATGTAATTTAAATAGGTAAAATAACTATATTTATTTCAAAAATAGAAAAATATTCAAAATAACTGATTCTGTAAGTCTAATATACCGGAAAATCAATCTTTTGGGATATTTAAATGGAAATGCTGTATTTCTCTAATTTTACTTATATCCGGAGTAAATGGAAAGAAACTCGATTAAAATTCCGTCAATATCCTGAAACGTTCATTTCGAACGTCGATCAACCTTCTACAAACAAAAATCACTCGACAATTACAAACAAGTAGAGTACTACGAACATTATATTCGCTTGTCGATAGTGCAAGTAGTAACGTTGCGATTCGATCAGACACGATGGTTTGGGAATTAAAAAGTTAATCGAATTGGTCGATACTATTTTTTTATGTATGTTTATTTATACTAAGTACTCTTGTTTTCAATTAACTTTTCAATTGAAATTTTTTCAAGTTTTTTTTATCGTTCTTAACCGTTTATATGCAAGAACATTTTTTGCATATATTTTTTGAAGTTTCCGAATGACTTATGTTTACCTAAACATATTAGGATAGTTTTCGTAGAAAGGGTTAGTAAAGTATAGATTATTATTGATACTTTTAGTATGATATAAGTTTCTAAGGTGAATTAATTCTAAATAATTTACAAAATTGTTAGTTTATATCACAGTGTCTTAAGCTTTGTAAATATTCAATTATACTAAAATAAATTTATTGCAGTCTGTTCATTATATGATAATGTATGAGTATGCGTATGAAATCATTTATTATTGTCCTGGACATCAGAGTCCGTGGACAAACAAGTAATTACAAGAATCAATTTACAAAAAAGTACTTAAAAACTAAGACCTAGTAATGTTGAACATTTCCAAAGCATAACATTCACTTGTTTTTCAAATCGTCATATTAACTAAGACTTGAATTGCCCTTTCCAACACTGATTTAGAAGCAAGGTGACTAAGTTAGGGTAGGTTGTAATTCCGAAACTTCACAAAATCGTTGTCGTTTCGAAGTCAGTATTGTACAAGAGTCGTAGTATCACTTTATAATAATACCAATACAATAAATAGAATATTTAATTAGGTATAATTCAGATAGAACGATTTGTTAAACGCCTCCTTCATTGTTTATAATCGTTTTATTAACAAAAAATTACTTACGTATAAACAATTTTGTTTGGTTTAGGTATTTTTTGCATTTATTTTTAAAAGTATTCGAACATCCTGTTGTATTTCAGTTATGTAAGCTAATGAAGTTGTTGGAAAATAGGTGAGTATAGGATTTTTTTATTATGATGTATCCTGCAATAAATATCAGAACTTCACATATTTATTACGAGTATTATTTCTTATTGGATAACAAATTATTGTAGGATGAGTTTCCAAACCATAAAACTCTTTTTGAAACATTCATTCGGCGAAATGACTACAATAATAATACACATCTCAAACATCTTGATAATTTCTAGAATAAATTACTGAAAAGAAACTATATTAATAAATCATATTGAGATAATCATTCTCTATAACTATATTAAGAGTAATTACTGGCAATGACAAAACAAATCTTGAAATTCTCATTATTTTTATGGGATTCAGTTTTCTGGCCAAAGTGTTTTAGAACTATATACAGCAAAAGTGTATAAAAACAAGGCAACAACCAAACAAATCAGCAAATCAGTATTTTGTTACAAAACGATATAGATATTGGATAAATTCAAATGAACAAAAACTGTCCACAGATTTCTGTAAAAATTCTGCCTAATTATTGGGCATAGAATTATTTAAAATATGTATAAAATAAGTATATATTGCAGAGCGACGCATATAAAATGCAAAATTAGGGGCCTAACTTTTTTTTTTTAATTTCATGGTAATTTTTTCACTGTTCGCGGATCTTAGATAAATAAATCTTGTTATTAAATAAGAAGGTAATAATCAGTTTCTAGAGAATACTCACTCAATGCAGGTCACCTACCGTTTACAATTGATATTTTTGGCCACGTGTATGCTATAGAAACGCAGAAATTTATGATACTAAATGCTGTTGAATTTAAGAAAATTTATGAAAGATACAATATATCTTGACGAAAGAATTAATGAAAATGTAATCGATAATAATGACACTAACATTCATGGTAATAATGGTAATGGTAATGATTATATTGCTGTTAAAACGGATGAACAAAATTATTATATCATTACTGCAAAAAAGTAGTGCAAAATATCTTCTTCCTATTATTAGGAACCGAGGATCATAAATCACAGGATAGTAATGCTTATGCGTACTTTTGTAGAAATTTCGTCACGTATTGGCCAGTTTTTAGATGAAGAGCTTATATACTGACCAGTTTATGAGTAATAAATGTGACTAGTTTTCTGAACAACATGTAACATTTCATGGATAGTATTTAAATACATTTTTTAGAAAAACTGTAACAATATAACAATAAGCCCTACTTCTGCATATATGGACAACATTATTATTGTATTTAGTATTACAATCTAGATGTATTTTCCAGATAACCTTGAAGTTGTCTGCAATTTTTATCAATTTGGCGGAGTTCTGTGTTAGAACTTATTAAATAATAATATTAATAATAATAATAATATTAAATAAGTTCTAACACAGAACTCCGCCAAATTGATAAAAATAGCAGACAACTTTTAGGTTATCTGGAAAATACATCTAGATTGTAATACTAAATACAATAATAATGTTGTCCATATATGCAGAAGTAGGGCTTATTGTTATATTGTTACAGTTTTTCTAAAAAATGTATTTAAATACTATCCATGAAATGTTACATGTTGTTCAGAAAACTAGTCACATTTATTACTCATAAACTGGTCAGTATATAAGCTCTTCATCTAAAAACTGGCCAATACGTGACGAAATTGCTACAAAAGTACGTAAAAGCATTACTATCCTGTGATTTATGATCCTCGGTTCATTATCCATACAATGATTTGATTAGTAAATTTTTAGGTCACAATTTAAATGTTCTTAACAGTTTTACAATTTTCTGTTTAACAGAAAAACAAAAAAAAATAATTCCTACAATATTTTTGGAAACAAGTTTTACATTAATCACCTGACTTCGTATAACTACATATTTCTAATAATATAAAGTTAGATGAAAATCTAGAATTCCTATTCCAGTAGATTGCAGCCACATTTAAAAGTTTCTTTAAGAGATAATTGAAAATACTATATAAAAATAAATTTGAATTTGTGAATATTGTTGAATATTTTAATTAATAAAATCCCCTATGACGATTTTAAAAAAAAATATATTTAATATTTATCAATTTTATTAAAAAACGAACCAACTCGCGTTTATCTATTTTTACAATTACATTAGAAGACTGATGTCATTATTTTAATAATAATTTTTGAAAAATAAAAAATATATAATGAAAAAAGCCACTAATTCAATCGGTAAAAATGAAGGTTTGCCGCATGCGGCACACGTATTGTGGTGACTTCTTCTACCGCTGGTCGTGTCGAGAGCGTTAGAGAAGTAGATTTCCTTTTGAAATATAGGAAAAGCTTCCGTCACGTATCAGTTTTATCTAATATTACGTTCAGGCTAGTGCATGCTGCACTAACGAGATACGGACTGCTTTCGAATTATTATTTCCAATTTTTTATTGCTAGATTTAATCTTATTATTATAAAGCTATTTAATATTTTTTAAAATAATCCAATAAATAAAATAAAATCAAGTCAACATAATATGTTGCGTTATTTTTTAGCTGCCTAAATATTGTTCAGAAATTTAACACGTAATCTGTTTTAAAACTTATTGACAAGACTTCAA
This sequence comes from Trichopria drosophilae, assembly GCA_030407085.1. Classification (NCBI taxonomy): domain Eukaryota; kingdom Metazoa; phylum Arthropoda; class Insecta; order Hymenoptera; family Diapriidae; genus Trichopria; species Trichopria drosophilae. The sequence goes on along the minus strand of CM059583.1, from coordinate 185,521,866 downwards.
AAAATACAACATAATGACTACAATAATTTCGGCCCCGAAAACGAGGCATAAAATGGCCATTTTACGCCTGCTGAATCAAAATAGTTATTTTTGTATCAAGGGCGCAAAAGTGAGCTTTACGCTTCGACAATAGAACCTGCGGGATGTTGAAGCCGGTTCGAGGTTCATGAGGGTGAAAATTCTACCCCTGAGATTCAAACATTATTTTTTGATGCAGTAGGCGTAAAATATTTTATTCCTCGATTTGCGGGCCTAAAATGCCACATTTTTTTGATGAACCATTATTCATGAAACTAGGTACTCAGGGGTTTTTGGAATCGTTGATCTCGAATCTTTACTCAGATTTTGAAATTACAAAATAACAGATTCGACCAAAATGTAAAAATTTACTTGATCCAGATGAAATCAGGTACTTGTGATTTGTACAGTCGCTGATTACGAATTTGAACTCTCATTTTAAAAATTCAAGATGGCGGATTCAATATGGCCGACCAAAAATGTAATCTCAATCAGGTAATTTTTTACATTTTTGATCGGCCATATAGTATCCGCCATATTGAATTTTTAAAATCTGACTGAGTTCAGATTCGTAATCAGCGACCCCAAAAACCGCCTAATTCCCAGTTTAATCTCGATCAGTTAATTTTCACGTTTTAGTCGGCCATATCGAATCCGCCATTTTGAATTCTTAAAATTTGAGTACAGATTTGTAAACTGCAACCTCAAAAACCCCCGAGTACCTAGTTCCATCTCGGTCCATTTGAACATTTGACAGCGACTGCATTTTTTATATAAAAATGACAATCTGTAATTTGTTTATAAATCATAATGTTAAATAAATATTGATTTAAATGCAATGTTATGCACTTCTTCAATTCCCACTGACATTGGATTTAAATAAAAGACGGGCATAAATGCATTATTTTGTCTTTAAAAACCCTAATTTTCAACTGGGTTCCGATGGTTAATATATTAGCCATCGTGCCTTAAATGGCTGTATGAAGCAGTACTATGAAAATCCACCGGGAAATTGATGCGCGAAGATGATTGATCAATTGAAGATGCAGTAAAAAGCTTTCGGTACATAACGAACATTTAAAGGAATATTTGATATTCATTTTGCGGACTGCATTTATTAGACAGAAATTTTTGAAATTCAGAAAACCTGGTCCGTGATAACCATATACCGAGAAGTTTGTGTTAAACCCAAACTTATATGTGACAATCACAGGAAAGTTTGTGTTACAAACAAAAGAAGGTTTTTGATGATCTCAAACCTGTGAGGTTGTAATTATCACGACTTGGTTTTTCGGAAGAACCCAGATAATTTTTTTTCCGTGTGTAGTTTTATTTACAGCAACGAGTAGTACATAAATTTAACTCTTAATTTTAATGACTAATAGAACTGTTAAACATTATGTTTATATTTTATTCCTAATTAATCCGTTTAATTCAGCCATTCGTTGATATATTTGACAAAAACACTAGACGTACTTCCAAACTTATACTATTATAAGCTATTACAAAGACATGAAGTTCTTACCCACCAATGTAAAAACATAGCGAAGTTAGCAAGAGCATGGATGTAAAACAAGATGAAGTTCTAGTCATAGTCGGTATACCTAAACAAAAATCAGTGGTGAGTGCTTCGTGCTTGGAATACCGGAAATCAATTGTTTGGATGATAGTTTTACGTTGCTCCTTCCCTTCGTTAAGGTATGCGCCATCCCGACTGGGTAACCGTTTCAGGCAGCCAGTACCTTTCTTGCATCGTCTGCCGGTTGCATTATGGGATTAAGTCTGAAGATCTCAAGGAAGCTCTCCTTCGTGGCTTTCAGCACTTTGACTACCTTCGCCAGTAGACGAGCTCGCATTAGGCGCCGGGGTAGGGCTGCTCTTGCGGTTTTAAGGAAGACCCCACTCCCTTTCTCTGTCTGTTCCACGGCACTTCCTGTAGACTTTGGGAAATTCGAAAGTTATGATCCCAGGCATCGATTCTTTGCTTTATTGTGATATGAGTTTTAATTAAATTTCTGCACCATCTTCTGACGTGCTGCAGTCGTTCATCGAGTTGTAGCGTATCTTTTATTCGGCGTTCAGCTTTTAATCTGTTTATATGGGCAAAGCCACAGAGCTTTTAACTTTTCTGTGATTGAAACTGTTTAATATTAAAATATATTTAACATATTGTGATGTTTGCTTGAATTTATTAAAATTAATATATCTGAAGGATATAGTCATTTAGCAAATACATGTATTTGCGACTCTTACAAATTATTTAAGAGAAGGGCAAGCCAGTATTGGACCCTTGATTATGAAACGTCATATATTTGCAAAGACTGTCATTTGGTACTATTTTATTCCTAAAATTCATTTAGTAAAAAAAAATTTCATAATTAGCATTTTTTTATTTATTGAAATATGTGACATAATAATTAATCCATGCGAGAGATTGTTTAAAATGGAAAGAAATACGCATCTTTTTTGATGGAAAATATTTTAAATTTACGCACCAGATCGATTTTTAAGATTTCTTTTTGCCCTTTGGTCAATTTTTGTAATGACTGACGATTTATATGAAATTTGGATATGTTGTAAAACATGAGAAACTAAGAGACATGTTTTTTTATCGTCGGAAAAACAGATTTAAGGGGTTAAATAGCCCCCCTTCGCGACAATAAATTTTTAAATAGCGTACCAGCCAATTTTCATCCTTCATTCAAAATGTATAGGTCGATATTCTTATTCTATTGAAATATTCTCTCCAACAAAAAATCATTAAAATCGCATAACATGTTCTTAATCGCTCCACGTAGTGTTAATGACATCGTTAGTTCTTCGAATTACAACTTTTATTGGCGGTAAATCGTCTACGTCGCATTTGGAACAGTATTCCTTCGAATTATAGAGAATGTCATTCGCTAGTTTATTTAAATCACGCGTACGTGCTTATTTATTCGTGTGCAATTCTGAGTAGAGTAAATTGATTTTCTTTTATTTTATAATTATTATTGTCATTTTATAAGGCGAACATTACTTTATATTAATTTCTGATGTAAAGGGATCATTATGCCTGTTTAATTTCTATAAATAAAGAAATAACTATCTTGAAAGATTTCGCCATTTTTGTTTTAGCTCTACGATTTTGGAGATGCTGTTTCAGCTCCTAAATATGTTTTGCTACACAAAAATCGGATATTTACACTTCGGTAGGTTTACTTGTTAGCCATCAGGAAAAAAAAGTTGGTAGGTTTCATTACGTATTTTGAACAGCTCATTACGAATATGGTAAGATGGCGGTCACCACATCTTGGCTGCCGCCATCTTTAAAAGAAGCTGCCATAAAGCGTAATTTTTTGTATTTTAGTGATTTAATTTTATTACAAGAGCCATTGATCTAACGAAAAATCATCTGCTTTATTTGCTTCCGTACTATATCAAGTAATTATAACAGTACACTCAGAGAAATTTTCGAACCCAGCGCTAGGCCACTCTATAAAGTCATCGTCAAAGTGGTACTGTAAACGTGACGCCCGAACTGTCGAATCGGGCTGTTTCGGAATTCCGAACAGTGAGTTCAGTGTCATGTTCCTAACCCGGCGTCTCGCTCACCACAACGCTACGTTAAGATGGTTTTAACGCCGCGCTTCTATTAAGGTCTGAAGATGTCGTTGTATGTTCCACCACACCGTGCGTTTCGAAATTCTGAACGCCGGGAACGGATCACAGTTGACAGTTCACCGCTCGAACCGGCAAGCACCGAATGTGAAATATAAAAAAATATTGTTCGGCACATGGGTGTAAATTTTTTTTATGCGAATGTGAGGTTGCATAAGAAAACTTTTACGTCCTTGTATCGAAAACTACTATTTCAGCGAATGTGAAGTTTGCACATATTCTAAATAACGTAAAATATCGCAATATTTATTTTATTATGATTACATTATAATTTGTCGAAAAATCACATTTTATTCTGTTTTTTTAAAATTTTTTTGCATTCGATTTTGTAAGGCTTTTAGAAATAGTAAAGTAATTTTTAAAAAACGCATTTTTGCTGTGTATACGTAATGACTAGGAAGCATGTACTGGTTCGAAACAAAATTTGTTTGGAAAGAAATTATAATTTATTTAATTTCATGTAAAATATTAACCCTTAGAGCCTTGACTAGAGTCGAAAACGACCCTGCAGAATTCATAAACTTTTAAAAACTAGTTCCAGTTTTTTAATAAAATACTCTGTAAACCTAAATTAGTCAAAAACTATTAATGAAAGAGTGAACATTCGGTTACCAATTAAATTAGTAATGAGTTTTAATAACAAATAGTAACAAAACTACTGATTATTAGACCAATATTACTAATTCACATTAGTAAAAAGACGTAAACAAACAAACTTACGCATTTAACGTTAGATGAATTTGACTAATGAAATAGTAGATTTTCACTAACAATTACTAGTTTTTTTTTTTACTATTGGTTAGTAAATATTTTTACTTCAGTGACCCAATTTTGACTCTTTCATTAGTAGTTTTTGACTAATTCAGATTTGGAGAACATATAATAAATTTGGTTTCCTTAATATCATTTTTTTTTCTTCAAATTGTAGGTTAACAGTAAATCCCTGAATTGTTCAGACTTTTTAAAGAATTATTACATGTTTAAAAAGTACGAAATCAGTCCTGGTCATGGCTCTAAAGGGTCCGAAAAGACGTCATTATTCTAAGGGTTAATGCTGAATTGAGGCGTTTGGAAACGAATGGCCGAAAAAGTAACCTCAGAAAAAAATGGAGCAGAAAAATGACCGATGAAACTATCCAATGGAAAAATGACCTATGGAAAAAATAACCGGGAAAGAGTGATCGAATGACCTTTCTGTGTGGAATTTTATTTCGCGTGATTTAAAATAATTACAAAAAGGAATAAAAAAAAAATTAGAAAAATAAATAAAATGCTAATTGTTGATAAAACTGAGCAAGAAAAAAAAATTTATTTACGTTTTTAATTTTTCGTGTTATGTCATTATTTAATTAATAAATTAATTTATCGAAAACATTCAAAGAGCTATTTTGTAGATAATTTCAAGAGCTACAACTTTTTCCTGACCCGTTTTTCCGTAGAAAATCAAGTTTTTTAAATCTACAATCGAAAAACTGAGAACAAAACGTGCATCATAACACTCTTTTATTTTGCATTAAAACATAATTGGTTACATTTTTAAAAATGTAAACACACTCATACGCATCAAATCTGTCACTGAAATCGATGTAATATTCGATTTGTCGAGCAATACGTTTACAGCTCATCGTCCGCGTCCCGTTAAGACCACGTAAATGCCACGTTAAGATGATCGAAACGACGCGTTCGTACACGAACCCCAATCTTGTATTCGTATTTCCTAGGCGGTACGCTTAGAACACGACCGAGGCTATGCGCCAGATGCCTCTTCTAAACGCCAGCTTCGGAAATTTCTCTGAGTGTAGCTAGATTTTTCAAATTTGTGAGTAGTGCTTAAAATCTTGTGGTCCTATATCAATAGCTCTTGGTGATACAATTTCTATAGGGCTTTAAATGCATTTAAATAATTTTACTCTGAAGTTTTCTAGGTAACTGATGACACTTTTGAATTTCGAAAGGACCACGCACTAATTAAATGGAAAAGTGGCCCAGTTCAAATAAAAAATAAATCATGTAAAAATACTCTTTGAGGTGTCTTAATAAAAAGTCTTCAAGGTGCCAACCATGAAAAAATAAGTTTAAGCTATCGAAAGACCACTTGAACTTAACGTATTTTAGAAAATCAAACAAGTTAATGTGATTGCAATTATATATTGTTTATTATTATTATAATTATTACGATTTCTGCTAGATGTGTTTCCAACATAAACAATAACTCGATATAATCAATAGAAACATATACAATACTACATTAATTTTTTAGTTTTTGGGTTCTTTTCAAATTGTTATGTAGTGTAACTGAACTGTAGTCCAGTTTATGCAATTAAACTTGATTTTTATTTGTGATAAACACCGAAAAAAAAAACAGATGGTTGGCTACTACTTAAGTAGTAAAATACGAACTAGACATTATAGGAGATGTTACTACTTAAGTGACTGACTTATTTCCTATCTAAATAGTAAGAATAACCACGTAAGTAGTAACGGCACCTATAAAAGATGTGTGGTTTAGATTTGATTAAACGCACATATGATTGTTACTTTAAACACTCGCTCACAGAAAAAAAATATGACAAATCGATGTTTTGTCTGCAACTTGGTGCAACCACGACGAAATATAAATAGATTACTTTCATGGTTATTCTTAATATTTAGATAGGAAAGTCAGTCACTTAGGTAGTAACAGCACCTATAAATGATATGTAGTCCGTATATTACTACTTAAGTGGTATCTCCAACCATCTATTTATTTCGGTATGCGTACCACAAATAAAACTAAAGTTTAGTTACACAACATATCAATTTGAATAGAACCCAAAAACTAAAACAATAAAATTGTATTGGATATGCTTATGTTGATTATATCGAGTTATTGTTTATGTTGGAAGCACATCCAGCCGAAAATCATAATAATAATAATAATAATGATAATAAATAATACATAATTGCAATTGCATTAACCAATTTTATTTTTCAAATGTATTAAGTTCAAGTGGTCTTGCGACAGCTTAAAGTTGCTTTTTCAAGGTTGGCACCAGAGAGGTGTTTTGTCATTCAACATTCGAAATTCGAAAATGTGACATTCGTAATCGGCAACTTAATAAAACCTATAATTACCGAGTTTTATCCAAAATATGCAATACACTATATCATAATGGGTTCTCCATTTTGTATTTTGTAAAAGTAGCAACGAATTCGTAATTAGTTACCTGTAATCCACCAAAGAACCAAGTTTTATGTAAAACGAGCAATTTTTCCTAATTTTTCTGCCATATTAGAACAGCCAGATTAAATTTCAAACACAGACTAGAAATCAGCGGCACACAAAAATTGTCAAGAACCGAGTTTTGACATTCGAAAACGTGTTTTCATAATATAATATAATTATCGGACACTTGGTTAATTAACCAATAAACCAACTTTTACAAGTCTGTTAGGTTCTACACAGAATGCGTTAAAAACATTCGAACCGTCAGTAACAATGTAACAAATATTGACACATAACAAGTTTAAGGGTGGTAATAACTGCAATTACCCGAATAAAAATAAAACGTCGAGTGAAATTGGACTAGAAAGGGAAGAAATTGAAGGCATTCATTCATTTTAACTAAAAGGACAGTTTCAGCCTCGTTATATAAAAATCGCATTTGTGCTTTCGATTAGTACCGTTATGGACCACGTTTCCACCCAGATTAAAAATCTTTTTTTTCTCGGATTCCCTTTGAAAGGGATCTTTCTGACGGGTCGGACTCTGACGGACTCGGAAAATGGAAAATCCCCGAGAAAGGACGCAGCTACATCCCTTAACGAAAGTTGCACTCTCCGAGTAGTCCCGTGTGCTTTTTATTAAATAACGCGCCCCTTTAACGGGAGAGAAGTAGAAAGTTTTCTGAGCCGCGTATAAAGCCAGGAGTTCGCGATGCGCACACGCGGCGAGCTACAATCGCTCGGCGAACCCGCCAGTGCAAAGGGTGACTTTCGCGACATTTTTCTCCGCTCAACCAACCGAGACTAGCCTCGGCTGTTACCAACTTTCCTCCTGAGTGCTTAATGAGCAATTCGTTATCTAAATTTATGGCCACGCTTCGTCGAGTACTTAATTCACTTTTTCCCCCCATCCCCCAGGGGCCCGCTCCACCGACAACAAGACTTTACTCTCGCTCCGCTTACGCATTCTTTTATAGAGATCATTTGATAGTATAGTTCGTTATTAGCCAGTCTGTGAACTTTACGACGTTTCATCATAATGGAAAATGCATCTTCAAAACCAAAAGCGAGGCTTATTGATTTTGGAAATGATCCTACAACGAAAGTAAAAAACATAGAATAAATAAGATTATTAAAATTATAAGAGATAAAATGTTAGACATTAGACACTTTTATTTATCCATAATTATACCGTTTTTGTGATTTCAACATCTCACGTGTGACGACACATACACATAAACAGTGCACAATTAGTACCGTCAACGGTTAGTGGGCAATCTGTGCCTTAGCTAGTATCGCAAATATTATCACCCGTTTATTTATGGCACGTCGCCCATGGAAAAACCGATCGTGGTGCTGACGACTACCAATTCAGATCTGCATTAGTCCTGAGTCTCGACAATGTTTCTGCATTTCCCAAACAATGGAAATAAACAGAAAACAATGCACCAGCTAGGATTGAACTCGCGATCTAGGGAACGAGGGGAGCATGCTAACCACTTAACCACCACGTCCCTGTGAAATGATAATCAATACCAAGATTGGATTTAAAAATTGAACGGCGAGTTTTTCCCATTAAAATGCCGGGAGATTTGTGGGAACTATCATTGAGAGCCCGGTAATTTAATAGTTAAATGTTTGTGGTAAAATGAGTTTTAAAATTCTATTTAAAATACTTATATTTGTCACAAATGTACGTTGTAATTGACATAAACAGGTCCGTCATATGTTAATAATTAATATACCCATATTTGCATCAAACACATAATAATGGTCGGGAAATTATACTTCTATTTGAGAAATAGGTTATTGTTTTACATTTACTTAATTGTTAATTTAATAGCCAAAGAACGTTTTTCTTGCGAATTCACTTAAATTAATTTCGAAAAAATAATACCATAAGCAGTGAAGTAGACAATATTATGTTCTATTTCTTCCACGTGAAACAATAGAAAACAAAAGTTACATGAGATATATATTAGATGTTTTGCTAGCGATCCCATAACGGCCGTTAGGTAAGATACCACTGCCACTACAGACATGACTAATATAGGCAAGATGTAGATGCTGATCACCTGGTTCAAGTAAAGTGTCCGGTCCAGTCCGGTGTTCAACAGTTAGACTTTATGGGGTTTCGCGTTAGAAATCTGAATGTACTTCGGCCTATGTATTAAAGGAATACCTTAACAAAGAAAAAGATGAGGAACACGAAAATATAAAAATTTTTTCCAGGGGAGTTTATTCCGGTGAAATATAATTCAGGAACCTATATATATATATATATACATTTTCCGTCAAAAATGTCAGAAAATTGTATTCGTTTAAGCGAAATTCGCGATTAGAAATTCTCGAGGTGCTCTACGCGGCCGGTATTTTGATAAACTTTGCAACTATTAGCATGGTACTACAAAATTTGTTGAATAACACAACATGTTTAGAAAATAATTTATAAAGAAAACATATACAGGGTTTCCAAAACGAAAATATGACGTAAAAAACAGATGCGGAATTCCGTAGGTTCTATGGCAATCCACAGCCTTCCTTAACCTTGTTATGAAAAGAACCATTTCTGTCGATCGGTGTATGATGAAATATTATCGGCATTGAGAGGCTGACGGCAATCAGAAAAACTCAAACAGAAGTGATAGATAGAAAAACTGCTAATGTCAGTACTATAATGCAATTATTTATTTATAATTTGACGATGAATCTTATTGCCGAGAATCCATTAATCTTTTACTAGAATTAACTCATGTAATTTGCATTGTGTATATAACCACATGGGTCTTGAAAATTATGGAAGTATTAGATGATTATATAAAATGTACACTGCAGCTTTCCACAATTAAATGTTCGTAAATTTTACATATTCCAAACACGAAGAAACAGTTTCAAATTAAAGTTAATTTTCAGTCATTTAAAGTTGTTGGAAACAGAATGATTTTATAAGGTTATTAATATACGTATCTTGTGTATACATTGGAAACATCATATTCAAAAGATGCATCACTATCTGACGCTTTCATCTACAATTTCTTTAAAAAATCTGTAGTTACTAAAAACGTGACGATATCTGCCTGTGATATAATTACCCCTTGAAATTTCAGAAATTCTGCTCGTCTCACAATTAAAAAATAACAAAAATAAAAATTAAAGAAATATTTAAAAAAAAGGGATATGCAACATATATTCACAAAGTTTGACCGTATTACGAAATTTTCACGACGGAGTTAATTACTTAATTAATTAAAAAATAAAACTTAATTAGAAACTTTTTTCGTTTAAACCCTTCGCCGGGAAGCGACGCAATAGCGCGCAAGCGTTTTGTAGCGGTAGTTGATGCAACAGTGCGCACAGGACACATTTTCTAGTTAATTGCGGTAAACGAGAGCACCTTAAAGAGGTTTTAAAGTCACCAATTTTTAACGCAAAGTAAACATAAACATTTCATATCATAAACAGAAAATATCTGAAATTGTCATTCTGCTGGCTTTACTTTTCCATTACTTTCTTTATACTCAGATTGCATTTAATTACCGTCAATTTCCAGGTCTTTTAAATAGCTGTCTAATCTATTTTCTTAAATACAGGCAGAAATATTTTTCAGCATTTAAGATGTTTTTCTGTATTTTGGAATTATGACTAGATATTACGAACCCGTCGTTCCACATGATCTATGTATAAGAAAACAGCACAATAAAAAAACCTACAAAATCCTCCTCAATTGATTGAAATGAAATCCCCCGCATAAATTGATTGCTTTAAAAAAGATATTGACGTAAGCCACGAAAGCTCCGAGAATCGGTTTTGCCCCAACATATATGTACCTAACATCGCCCTTCTTCATGACCTTCCATCGTCCCTAGTTGTTTCAGAGCGACGGGTTGGTAGATATCATTTATCATGAAGTCTATGGGAGGAGGATAGAAAAAGTTATATCGCTCTAACCAAGCGAATAAATTGCTCGCAGAAAAGTACCGTTACCATTTGGTCAGCATCCTTCATTCACGGTAAAACTGCTTTTTTATACCACGACCGAAATTAGCCGGCTGCACGTGGCCCAGTTGCCTTTCTAGAAAAAAATTCCCACACTGAAAAAAGACATTCTTATATTTACAGAAAACATATGTATGTATTTTTTGTAATGCATGTGTGTATTTGCTTACGTATTGCACAAATTATTTTCAGTTTTCAAAACGTACTTTAAGAACAATAGCTGACATTTATTATGAAATGTACTACTCCAAAAATGTCTCTGATAAACCTTTCATGTTTATTTTATTTTAAACCGAACAGTATATAAGTACTGCACTTTTTAAATTGTTAATACTTGTAATAGAGGTTTCATTAATAATTATTCATCGTTTGCTATATTAAAAAATAAGAGATTTAGTAGCCGTTAATCCTTCTGGATTTTATTTTTTCAGTAATTCGTATTTGTAATGTATATTCTCAGACTCAGATATTATCCAAATAGATTAGAGAAAAGATCTAAACTGGACACCACTCTTTGTCCAGTGGTGAGTGTTAATAATAAATATTTTTAGTAAAAGGTTATATGTATATTGCCAATGTATCAAGAGGATGCGAATTATGCAAATACTATCAATATAAGGTTGACTTATCACATTGTTCCATATCATCGTATAAAAAATAAGGTACACCAAAGTACATGACGACAAAGGGGTGATATGTTCCTGAAACAATCATAGAGTCCGTAAAATTACAAATGTATCCAGTAGATATGTACCTTTTAACTCTTTCAGTCGCGAATTTTTCCAGCCACGGCATTTTTTTTAAATTTCGTACACTTCAGTTTTTGAGGTCGCTGATTACGAATCCGGTGTGAGATTTTCAAAATTCAAAATGGCGGATCCAATATGGCCGACCAAAAATTTGAAATATAATGGATTTGGCTAAGCTTTAGTATATAGGGGTTATGGAGGTCGCCGATTACGAATCCGGTGTCAGATTTTCGAAATTCAACATGGCAGATCCAATATGACCGACAAAAAATTTGAAAGTTAATGAATTTGGCTAAGCTTTGGTATATAGGGGTTTTGGTATTTTTTTTCGTTTTTTTTTTTTATATTTTGATTCGTAATCAGTGACATCAAAAACACCTGTATACCAAATTTTAGGCAAAATGATAATTTTTCAACATTTTTGTAGGCCATACTGGATCCGCCATTTTGAAATTTGAAAATCTGACGCCGGATTCGTAATCAGCAACATAAAAAACTCCAGAATACCAAATTTCAAATAATAATAGCGATTATTTCTTCATGGCATGAATTTCTTTGAAAATTCTACCTTTTTGGTACTAATTTGTTGTTAACAATCATTATTTTAAATAATTTTGCAATATTATTTTTCGTTAACACTTATTGGAGTCTTAGGAAAGCCAGGAATAAAACACCGTATTGAAATCGATAACTATCTGTTCATAAACCTTAAAAAAACGATAGCATCTAGGTGGGACACTGGTGTCCGCCTGTGAGTGACAGGGTTAAGTCAGACAGATGTCGACTATCGGCTGTACTCGTGATCTGCTATGCAACCTTGTTACTTGTATCATGTTTCATAACTTGATGTCGTCGGGCTATTCTTACCATTATTATGACTATTTTACGAATCATTTATTTATTCTTTCGATCTTAGACTTTAAAGACTTATCGAATAGAGAAGACTGATTTATGAATGCTGCTACGATGTAAGAATATAAGTTGAAACAACGAGGGCATTTAGTTCGTGATGTATTTCATTTTCTCAACAGATTTACATATATTTTGTACTCTAGTCAAAAGGAAACTCAAATTTCGACATTCAATTTTCAAAAAACCCTCTTTGCTGAATTTAATATAGAGGTAGGATTGGTTGTAAAATTGCATACCTTAAAAATAGAATTTCATTTATTCTGGAAAATAAATTTCATCATTTCAGAGTATGATGAGATGTAACACCTCATACCAAATTCGATTGTTTTATCACGCGGCAAAGTTAATAAAATCGTTGTTAAAATCGCAGATTTTATATAGGGAAATGCAGTAATGTAAGTACAAACAGCGAATCAGTTGTGTTTATCTTTCACCTTTTTGTTACCTGCAGGGAGGTCAATATTACCTTAAAAATTAATCATATAGCATTTAGACTTTCTTAATTTTGTAATGAAAATTAACTGTGTTTTGATATGTATAATAATAACAATGATAATAATGGAGATCTGTAATTATTATTATTGTAATTCACGATTTTTTTTTCTTTTGCAGATCCCTGTTTACCTATCAATCATTGGTCGTACTTTCGTGTAATGATTTTCTTTTTTAAAGCAGTGGTATTCCCGTCTTAAATGGAACAAATTTTTATTGAATCTGTTTAATACGTTTTTTCTGTTACTTCGACCCAGTCCATAGGTCTGGCGAAGTATTGAATTTGGTCAGTTCCCGCCAAAAAATTACCCTATAGTTTTTCATCAAATGTCGACGTTTCAGGCCCTAAGGAACACAAAGCAACAATAAAAAAATTGGTGTCCGTTAGGTTGTACGTCCGTCCGTCCGTGGGCAAAATTTTGTATACGCGATATCTCGCGACTGGCAGGACGAATTTAAAAAGTACAAACGGATTTGGGTTTATCTTGGCCAAACTTAGATCTGATTAGTTTTTGGAGACAATGCATACTAGATTATGGGGAGGTTTAACAAAAAAACGCTCAAAAAACACGTTTTTTCCAATTTTTAACAAAAAATACAAATCGTAAAAAAAATATTTCAAACAAAAAATATAGAACATCGAATTCTCTACAAAAAAGGTTTTATTCGTTTCTTCGTAAAATCAACGATAATGCCGTAAAAAACGAAAACCGAAGTATCCCACATAGAAAAAATTTATTTCCTGCAACCCGACCTGTCAAAAATTCGACAAAACCGCGTTTTTTTAAGCATCAGTCTGAACAAGACGTGCTCATTTATCAGTGCTTCGGCTGACCTGGTCGGGGTCGAAGTTTTGAAAATGCTCATTTTCAATTTCAATATAGGGTGAATATGCCAATGAATGGACGACTACCAGTGAATGGACGATTTTCTATATATTTCTATTTCTTATGAATGTATGATGCACAACATGCAACAAAATACATATTTTTATGTTCTTTGAACATTCAAAACAATATTTACAGTACTATTGATCTTCCAGTGCTTATTATTTTGTAAAATCAAAGCAAAGTTTTAAAGCCATGCAAAACTGGTACTGAAAACGTCCCATTTGATTCAACCCGTCTATTCGTTGGGGTTTAGCGGATTTTTGTACAAACGTATGAAGACGAGGTTAATAATTAAATAAAATCAAAGGTTAAACTACACGGTCATAAAGAGCAGAGTCTAACGATTCTAATGGTGGTATCATAATTAAATTTTCATAAAAGAATTCAAAAGTTACAATCGATCAAAGTGTGAAAAATGCTTAACCGTCCAATCATTGGCATATTCACTCTATTTAAGGAACAAGATATTGTTACACTATATGTATAGAAACTACTCGAACCTACCGATGCTAGAACTACCCTCTGCCGCCTTCTAACCTGGCAGTGTTAAAATGGGAATATTCCTGGAAGCATCAGCCTTTCGTCAGGGAACTGCAATACGAATTTAGCCAAAATTGTAGGCACCTGGGTCGAAAGCATCTAGTTTTCTTTTGGGTTTGGAACTAAATATATTCAATCAATTGATGATCGAAATCTTCAATATGATCAATTTCGGATGTAAGAGTAACGTTTCCAAGAATTGTCCGATATCTACCGATCTATCCACGGAAAGTGTTTAATATGCTTTTGTTGAAAAGATAAAGTGTTTAAATTTTCATGCCTTTTTTGCGTTTTTCATCAATAGGCAAGACATGTTTACGGTGTGTCCTAAGTACCTTTATCCGAAAACGTAGGCTTTTCGTTTATGTTGCATATTTTGTATTTCGACAATCAAGGTACAAAAAAATCTATGAATTGAAAAATCCCACACAGCTAGTTTCCTTGTATAGAAATAAACGAAATATAAATAAAAAATGTAGATTTTTTGGACCGTGAATATGGAAAAATTGTGCCTGCAATATTAATTAAAAAATTACATGTTGTACTTTTTTAGTAACTTTATAAAATGCATTTTGCCGTATTTTATTCAATCCTTTCATTGAGACCAATGCATGGTAAAAAATATATAAATTACTATATTATGATTTATTGATGATTATTATCATTTGTTAGCATTTGCTGGAAAGAGTATCCTTATAGATAGTAGTCCTCATTGTTGTTTTTTGATTCAAACAAATATGAAATTAATGAATAATTTCATCAATAGCGGATCATAAATTTAATATGTATATATATTACAACAGCTTACCATCATCTATATTTGCGTTTTGGGCAAACATTTTAAACCGTTTGTTCAACTTCTGATTGTTACACGGAAACGGATGAATAGTATCTTTTTGCAATAAACATTAGTATTCACAAGCACTTAATTTTTTTATTTCATTTTTTACAGCAGCTAGTGCAGATTACCAACTCGCAATCAGTAGCGGCCATTAGCAGGTGATGCTTTACAACGAGGTAAGTTTTCTTAATCATAATAAAACGAGGAAAGAAAAGAAGCTATATCCTTTAGAATCACTATAACCCGGACAAAAATGCATGAAACTTTTTTTACATCCTTTTAATATGCGAAACTTTAAGCATTAGTATTAAATGAATTCGAAATACTGTCGTTATAAATCGTTAATGAGCCAAATTAAGTGAA
This sequence comes from Trichopria drosophilae, assembly GCA_030407085.1. Taxonomy (NCBI): domain Eukaryota; kingdom Metazoa; phylum Arthropoda; class Insecta; order Hymenoptera; family Diapriidae; genus Trichopria; species Trichopria drosophilae. Next base: position 185,506,201 of record CM059583.1, on the reverse strand, counting down.
TGTCCTGTGGTCGGGCCTGAGTGGTGCTTTCATGAAGGGTTTCAGATACCAGCGAAGGGTCGTGTATTTCATCTCCAAATCTGCTGATACAGAGGTTCCGCCAAAAAAAGCTTCGGCAAAACAGCTTTGATCGTCTCTTTTGTGGCTCGTCCCGGAGAAATTTATTCCGGCAACTAAGCGAATCGATAATTTGTACCGTTATTCGGAAAGAAACGACACCCAACGGAGCATGAGGCCACGTGTCTAAAGGAAACTCGATGCTGTGTCGATACATTTCGATTGGAACAATTGTTCCCTTTGAAAGGAAGTAAAATATTTACGCCATTTTTTATTCCAAATGCGCAGCTTTTGTCGGCGCCTATTAGCATAACGAACGCACTTTACTGCTACTTTATAGATGGCGTTTAGGAAATCGTTGAAGATTTCTCAAAGTCACAAAGGAAAGAAAGGATAATAAAATTGGTGATAAAATCAACATAAAAGTGAAGTTTAACAATAAATATAAGTATGGCGTTCAGATATAAACAAACTCTTTAGCCACAACAGTTTGGTTCTCATAACTTATCAACGCAGAATAGACTAAATCATACAATAATTGAATTACGCAGTAAACTGAAAAATAAAAATTATATCCAGTTCACGTCATTATAAAGATGGAGCTTTTGGTACTACGGTTAAGAGGAAAAGTGAGGCTATTATAAATTAAGTTTTTTGCAAATACTCATAATTGTATATTCCCAAATGGAAATGTCACATTCGTTTTTCCATTGCTGTTTTTCCGGTACTGGGATAAATCCAAATTATAACGTGTTCCGATACTGCTTCTTTACAGGTTTAATACTGGGCTAGTGCTTTCTCCATTCTATAATTTTCAAGTCCAGCAGCGTATATTTTTGTTCTTTAATCAATATATTGCGTAATTGATGATTTGTCAGAAGAAAACTATTTTTTTTCGTTATATTATCAATAAATCTACTGTTATTGATGCTGCTGCTTTTCAAAGTCCGCGTAAATATAGTACGAATTTAATTTATATATGAAAATACATAAATACTTTTAAAGGTATTCACGAAAGGCATTTCTTAACTCCAAAAAATAAACTCCTACATCTTTATTAGCCAGATGCTGTTTACCGGGAAATTACAGTTTTATGAATTAATAACGTTATAAATCTAAATTTTCAGAAAGTTATTTACAACAAAAAATTATTGTTTTATTACCTTACCGATTCCATGTACAGCGCAAATAAACAGGCACAATTCTACATCCAGAACTACACTATTCGTAAAACTTCAAAATGTATAAAGATACATAATAAATTAAAACTATTAAATAACCAAAAAAAAAAAATGCGTAATCAAACATCTTTTCGGGCAAAATGGCGACCTTTCATTATTGCATCAAATTAATAAAATTTATATAATATTTCGATAAGGTATATATACATAAATGCTATTTTTTTATGGTTCGGAATGAAATGTAGATACTAAAAACCATGAAGCCATACATTTACTAAACGAAAAATCCGGAACATACAGTCACCTAATTATAGTAAACTATGAAGAGCAACATAAGAGATATAAAAAAAATGTAGTGCGAAACTCCTTGATACTGAAAACTTGGAACGCTATACATGGACAACGAAAATTATGGAGTATTGTCTCTGGAAGACGATAAACTGCGTAGTGGAATACTTGCATACCAAAAATTAAGGAATATACTTGGAAGACCATAAACTAAGCAGCGGGATACCTCGGTACTGAAAACTATGGAGCGTAATCTGTGAACATCAGAAATTACGAAGCGTTATTCGTGGAAAAATGAAAACTATGAATCGGTAGAGCTGGATTGCGAAAAACTATGGTGCCGTACATATAGACACTAAAAACTATGGAGCGGTATACCTAGGCACTTAAAATTATGGAGTGGTATAAACCTGGGCACCGAAAACTATAGAGCAGAATACCAGGACAATGAAAATTACTGAACGCTCTTCTACTAAGACGAAAAACTATTTTACGGGACACGTGGGCACAGTACACAATGGATAGGTATGTCTGGACACCGAAAATTATGGAGCGTTGTGACTGAAAGATGAAAGCACCTAGATACCGAACACTATGGATTGACACAGCTGGATGACAAGAAACTATAGTATCGTGCACCGAAACAATCAAAACTATGGCCTAGACACCTAAAACTATGGAGCGGTATACCTGGGCACCAAAAATTGTGGAGCAGTATACCTGGACATCGAAAACTATAGAGCAGAATACCTGGACAACGACAATTACTGAGCGGTCTTCCTGGAAGATGAAAAACTACGTTGCTGGACTCACGGACATCGTACCTCAATGGATAGGTATACCTTGACGCCAAAAATTATAGAGCGTTGTGACTGGTCGATGAAAACACCCAGATACCGAAAACTGCAGATTGATACAGCCGGATGATGAGAAACTATGGTGTCGTGCACCGAGACACTGAAAACTGTGGAGCGGTATGCCTAGGCACCTAAAACTATGGAGCGATATACCTGGGCACCGAAAACTATAGAGCAGAATACCTTGACAACGAAAATTACTGAGCAGTCTTCCTGTGAGACGGAAAACTACGTTATCGAACAGATGGACACCGTACACACTGGATTAGTATACCTGGACACTGAAAATTGTGGAGCGATGTGACTGGAAGATGAAAACACCTAGATACCGAAATCTATGGATTGACACAGCTGGATGGCGAGAAACTATAGTATCGTGCACCGAGACTCTTCAAACTATAGATCGGTACCCCTAAGTCCATAACACTATGGAGCGGTATACCTATAGGTAACACTCAAAAACTATGGAACTGCACACCTGCACGAAAACTATAGAGTGGAATACCTGGGTATCGAAAATTACTGAGCGGTCTTCCTGGAAGATGAAAAACTATGTTGCGGGACACACGGACAACGTAAACAATGGATAGGTATACCTGGAAACCGAAAACTATAGAGCAGAATACCAAGACAACGAAAATTACTGAGCGGTCTTCCTGGAAGACGGAAAACTACGTATTCATGAGGAAATTTGAATATACTTTTTGTGTTTTTTCGTTTCTGAACTGTGTTTCGTACAAATATTATTTAATTCTCGTCATTTAATGATTCATCATCATCAGTCAACAATATATATTTTATCCTTCGTTTCCAATACATTTTGTTGAGAAATTAGAAACATCACGTATTTTAACTGTATTTATAATTAATTACACAGGACCAACAAATTTTTTTTTGAGGGGAGGGGGATACCACGAATCAGAGGCATCGGATCTTATAGACTTTTGTCGCCAATAAACGAATCCGTTGTTCAATATGACCCATCCCATTAGTGTGAAACAAGTGTTTTTCGCCATGTGGTGTGGTGCGAGAGGTATTTTGGCTATATGGACCATGGGTACCTCATTTTGGCACTCCAAAGTACCTATTTTCTAGGTAAAATCGAAAATCCGGATACAAGGGCATTTCACCTATCTTAACCCTGGATACTCTCTTTGTTGTGGTCCGGTATTATTATTATTATTATTCCATAATTACTTTAATTAAAGCATTATTTTTAAAATCTAACAATATATGGGAAGTACCTAGAAGTTGTTAACGTTTTCCACAACCGGTGTTAAAAAGATTTTATTAGAATGCTAAATTTAAAGATAACGTCAACATTAACAAATTTTAAATGGCGTACCCGGTTTCATAAAAATCCATCGACCAGGTTCTGCAGTTTCTTTTCATACAGTGAAGGAGTTACATTTCTAAAATTTTAAAATAACTCAAGATCATCTTGAATACTACCTTTACAGAAAAATATATTAGAAATCTTTCGATTATTTTTATGTTTTTGTTTAGGTACAATGTTTTTATGTGTTACTGCAAAAACATTTACAATTTACAGAGCATTTTATTTTTTTATTGTGTGATGAATGAAATCGAATTAACGGTAATACATATGAAATGAAGGTTAAGACGCGTAAAAATTAATATTTGAAAAATAGACCAAGTCAATACTTAGTTCCTCTAGTATCTTTTATGCCAGTGCCAATCCTAGAAAGAAATTGGTGGGTGCACGTAATACGTATCGATGATTAAAATTTGACATAAACATATATAGGTCAGATTTACTTGCTACTTTATACAATTTTTGCGGCTAATGAGCAAGCATCTCATTATCATCCCTCATAGGACGACACGAACAAATAGGTAAGACAAACAATTACCACACATAATCGACACTGTTAACAGTTACTGGACAGTCTATGCCGTAGAATGTGTATCGACAATGTTGTCTTGTTTTTATTCAAATAATATTTACGAAGCGTCGATCCCGAATCCCCAATGTTTCTACCGAAAAAGTCGTATCTTTCCACAGAAAGTTCCCCGAATTTCCGCTGTAGAAAAAAACAGAAAAAGTTACCGCACGAAAATTCGAACTCACGATCTGCAGAACGTTCAGTTTACAAATTCTAATCACTTAACCATCACGTTGTGCTCGGTGTGAATCAACCTATGAAGAATATAAATCGCTTATTAACACTTCGGATATAATAGTTTTCTTATTTTAATTCTTATCTAGTTTTAACGAAATGGAATAACCTATTTACCCGCTAAATCCGAAAAAAATCTAATATATACAGTAGGAAATTAGGGAAAAGTGGAAACCTTCTGTTGTCGTCATTTTGCAGCAGTGGGCACGATATAATCAAGTAATCGATACTTGAAATAGTAAACCTTTAAAAATCCACTAAAAATGTTTTTTTTTAAGTTTCTGTTTTATTTCAAGTTCAACATTGAGTATAAAACTTATTATCAATAAATGCTTTTGTAAACACATATTGGTCTTCGATATAGTATCCTTTAAATAAGAAGAATAGATAATGGCCAAACATCTAATTTCAAAATGCAAGTCTATTACTTTCTTCTCCATTGATTAAAAGCCAAGTAAAGAAAATAAAAATAAAATATGCATGTATTTCTCATTACTACTATTCAGCGGTTTTCTGCTATAAATACCCAACAAAAGACATGAAATTGTCACGTTAAACTTTTGATTAACTTTCGGCACAAAAGATTAAATCGCAATTAAAATTTACATTAAAATGGCGTAAATTATGAAGACAAATAAAATACTCTTAAGGTCAGCGTAGATTCCCACATAACTTTATATACAGTAAAAAGTTCCGACCGCGCTTTCGGAAAATCGGCGTTCCCAACTATAATAGCAGTCGCATTTTCGAGTTGAGCCGAAAGTGAATAGAATTTATTTTGCACGCTGGCCGTCGTCGTACGAATACCCACAAAGGTTGTGTAATGAAAAAGATGAACCGTTGTTACGTTGGTAGCCTTGTTTTTAGTCTCGATATTAGCATATATCTCGCGAACGAATCCTGTGGTTTATTTCCTTGTAACGACGGTGCGGACCTACCGAATTCAAATGCGACAGCTGCTATTTCACTTCCAGTGCATTAACTATACGCGGTGCTGAAATGGCTGCTAACGGCCTCTGTGCTTTTACGGCCGACATTTTGCATGATTTCACGTGTCAGCGACCTCGCCACATGATAACCGCGAGTCCGCGCAAATTTTAATTACACAGTCGCCGGGGGTTAACGAAAGGATGGAAAAAAGACAAAAAGTACAGACGACGCCACTGTTGCATGACTCGATTCGATTCATTGTTTTATCAGACCTGACGATTTCCTTAAGAAAACTTAAGAGTAATCTATGCATGCCGTTTTATGGACGTTCCTGAGATAATGTGATAAAAGTTAGAAATTCGTTACATTTGCGTTTCTAAGTCAAACATGCGGAAATTAAAAATTTAAAGGTTTTTGTCTTAAAAAAAATTTAATGTAATAAATTTATAGTAATTCAAGATTCCATTTTGCATTCAAGACACGTCAAAATCGTAGAAATTCACGAGATTTTGAAATTTTGTATAATTTTAATTCAAGTAGTATTATATGAGGTATAATAAAAAAAAATTATATAAGGAGCTTTTGATTTTAGACCGCATCCTAATTTCCATTTCATTATTAATTGCAAGTTACGATATTAAATTAATAAACAAAATGTATGTAGATAGAAAAATTTATTATGATACTCACAACTTATGATACAAATATCCTTGTAAAAATCAGGTTTCTCCAGAACCTTAGATTTTCAGTAACTTGGGTTGTTATCTAAATAGAAACAAACAAATCAATGAAATTCATCGCCATTGAAGTGTGTTATTCTTGAGATAAAATAAGATGTATTTTGCCGATTTCTTAAAAAAGAAAATCTTCAAAGTTATCAGTATTTAAATTTCTTTCATTCAAGATATAAAATGTCAAAAAAATGTGCAAAATGAATTTGAAATTCGTATATTTTCATACATACTGCACATATTCTAATTTTCCTTTTTGATTGTGGTGATGTATTTAATATTCTTAAAAATTTTAATAAAACATTGTGCAGAAAGGAAATTTTTAGAAAATCATAATATATAGATGATTTACTAAAAATTCTCATAATTTTTTTCTCTAAGCTCTTTTTTAAATACATTTGTAGTATCTTCCACGTTATATTTTTGGAGACTCGCTTTTGGACAATTAGTCAGAATTTGGTTTAGTTACCATTTAATATTTTAACGAAACTTGCATGTGGACCGAACAGATAGAGCTAACTGGAAGTCCTCATCAATATGGGGAATAGATAAAAAATAGTATTTTTGTAATGTATAAATTTAATATTTAATCTAATATCTAATAATTGAACTAAAAGAAATCGAAAGGTACAGCAAGAAAGTTTATTTAGACCTGGATCAGTTCGTCTATCTGAATAAAGGGTTATGAGCTCCTAAACCGTTGGGCACACAACACCAAATCAGTTTAGCAGAACTATAATAATTATTTCAGATGTCATACCAAACCTTCCAAACAAATATTATTTCGAGTGTTTTACTTTCTACGAGGCGGACTTATTTTTGTAATCACACTGAATTTGAAACAAAAGCTCTTCCAGCGCATGTTCTACAAATTAATTTTTTTTTATTGCAGTCCAAATTTTCTGTGCTGTTCGAACTGATTCATTGCAGAATTGTTAAGTACTAATTCACTGTAGTTAAATACATTTTATATTAATTTTGAAAAATTTGGTTAAGTGAAGTTTTGAAAAAGTCATTAATCCTTTAAGTCCCAAATGTGCACAATTTGCATATGGCTTTCAGGATCGTTATATTTGTATTATAAAAAGTTTGTTGGCTCTGCTGAAAGTTTCGAAAAATGACGTTTAATTTTTTTTTTAATACATTTATAAAACGCCATTTTTCTTTAAAATCCATTTTTAACTAAGATACCGGCTTTTGATAAATTTCTAGTCAATCAAAATCGTCCTCCCGGTTATTTTAGTTCAAAAGTATACATTTACATATTTTGTTTTCCATTTCAAAATGGCGCTTGAACGTTTAAAATTGTTGAAATTGAGAAAATTGCTAGAAATTGGGAGGCCTCATCATTTCAGGATTTTTTTCTGATAGTCAAGATTTGAAAATCAGAGTAGAACACGAGAGTATTTTTTTTCTATTCCAGAAATATGAAATTATACATAACATGTCCGCCATATTGAATCCACGATGGACCCTAAAATTTGGGTGTAACGATGACTAAAACCTATGAGATTGATAATTAGAAAATTTCACACCGACTTGGGTTGAAATAAACTCGAAATACACGTATTGTGTCAATCAGCACGTGGCAGTTGCCATCTTGAAATGGGATGTTATGTGACATTACTGCTTTCATAAATCGAAATAGGCCATACGAAACACATAGTAACTTATTTGTACGATTTTTCTACGAAGAACTCGTAGTAAATACAAAATAATAGCAATCTCTTCAATTACACAAATTTTCAACCTGCAAACGCCATGTTGAAATAGAACCAAAATAATATCTATTTTTGAAGTAAAACAATTGGGAACCCGGTTCTGAAAGGTTTGAAGTCGACAAAAAACCAGTATCAAACACTGCATTCAAACCAAAAACTCGTAACTAAGAAAGTTTTCAAGTATTAGAAAAAAAATGTGAAACATTATTTTTAAAAAATTTTAGTAGCTCCATTCGAAAGAGCGACCTCAAAACACATGTGCACATTTGGGACTTGAAGGGTTAAGAAATTTAAAAAAATTTGGGAGTATCTTTCAACTAATTTTAAGACATTTTTGTAGTGAAGAATTTTTCTCTAAAGTGTAGAATTTCGCTGCTTCTGCGAACCTCTTTGATTATGGTATCTTCTTCAATATACGAAAGTAGACTTTACAGAAAAAGTCCACAGAACTAAAATGTCTTAAAATTGGTTAAAGAATACTCCAAAATATTTTAATATTTTTTCAAAATTTCAATGTTTTCTGAATTTGTAAAAAAAAACGTAATCAAGCATTATAAACGAGTATATATGTGACATATATGTCACATACAGTAGAGTCCCGGATATGTATTTAAGTAAAATTTAAGTAAATAGCGAACTTTTATCCTTTTGGTATTTTGTTTGTACAATTAACGGTTATCGAGTTACAGGCGTTGGAAAAATGTACTTTTCTCTTTCATTCGAAACTTTGAAAAATCATAGCTCGAAAATTTCAAATATCATATTAAAATAAAAAACACGTATATTTATAATGAAAAGTCATCAAAAATAGATTAAAGCAGAATTTTTTATTTTTTCATGGATAGAGGTCATTTTGGAAAATTCTAATGTGTTCTATATCACATTTCATAATTTGTGCATTTTAATTGTATTTGTATATTCTCAGACCAGATTTCCGCCATTAAAGAAGTCATATCCGTTCACAATTTAATGTTCATTTACATTTTAAAAGCAACATGAATATAATAATAGTTTAATATGAACAAAATTTAGTATAACACATGAAACAAATTTAAACAAGACAGATACCTCTAAAATACACATGCAATATATTTTTCCTACTATCTCTACCATTTGACTTTGGGATATTAGATTAACAGAATCTAAATTTTGATCATAATTCGTTTGGTTGTTTTCGCCTTTTTCAGAAAGTAATATTATGCAACCCAGTGGCACAGTTTCTTGCTGCCACACTTATCTTCCTCTACAATATGAATTGTGATATGCGTGGATTCAACGCACGTAAGAGGACGTATAAAAAATTAACGAGTGCTCCTTTTTAAGACATGTTATTACGCTTTATTTAATATTTAATGTAGGAATATTTTATTTATGACAGCGGGGTAATATATTCGTCCGCATACAACTCATAAGTTATATGTAAATAAAATATGAACCACGCGTGCCCTATATCCTTGCAAACTTTGTAACTGTAGACTGTAAAATATTTTAAGACAAACGAGTTGTGAAAATAGAATACCCAAGTGCGCAATGTAAAGTATTAAGTCGTATATTGATTCTACGTGAACATACCATAAAGACGCGATATACAGATTTTAGTAATTTACGGTATTTCGTATTGCAGACTGCATGAAATTTATACTGAATTCTATTATGCAACGAAATTGTGAAGATAATTTATTCAAAATTGTTTCATTTGTTATATACAACTCTTAATTTAATTTTCAGGTTTTACGTGTGATAGTTGTAGAAGATATATTGACATTTAAATTAATATATTTATTTACTACGGAGTAAATCTATATGGCTATGGTTTTTACTTAAATAGTTAGATGCAGACAAATAAAGTTTCTATTCTATTATTTAAATAATAAAAGGAATATATGCCAAAAATCTGCAATCAAAATAAAGAGGGTCTGATATTCCATGATCCTTAATTTCTTTATTTCATTTTGATCAATATAAAATACCGTGTTTATGTTCGCTTATGTTGGTGGTAACTCCATAATTTTGTATTTATTCAACATTTTCGTTGATTTAGTTGGAGCACCTCTAATTTGTTGGTACATCTGGTGGAATACGATGAGTTGTAATTTTTTTATTTGTATTATAACCAATGGAACCATAAGAATCAATTTTATCTTTTGAATGTCAGTCTAATATCTTACATTAATTAACGAATTACTTACATCATTTCTGAGTTACTCATTTCAATATATATTATGTAAATTATTAATGTTATTGACTTTGAGCATAATCATTATAACAGTTATCCCTGGTCTAAGAATTAAGAGTACATCCAACAATACATTGTACTTTTTAATATATTTCTAAAATCTACCAGAAGTAGTGCTCGTGTTAGTACGTAACTGAACTGCTCTATGAAATAATGAATTCTTAGGAAAAATGAAATAATCTCCAACATTAACTTTTTATTAAAAAGAATTTCGCTCGTCTCTGAAATTCATTTCGTCGTCTATGCCGTAGTTCCCAACTTTTCAAATCTGGGTTTAATGTCGGCGACTTAATTAAATCTACTTTAAAACCATGTACTTGAATGCTACGTTTATTCAAGCCAAGTTTTTATGTTTACATTTAAATTGTGAGTTCCGAAACTAAATTGCTTCAAGTTTAAAAGCTTATAATTACTTTGAATTCCATTCCAGTTTGTTCATAATTAGTACAAGAGTATAGTATGTTTAGATATAGATTTATTATTGGATTATACCACAGGCCTGGATAAAGTATTCAATTTGCTCAGTTCCAGGCAAAAAATTACCCTATAGTTTGTCATCAAATGTGGGCGTTTCAGAACCTAAGGAGTCCAAATCAATAATAACAAATTTGTGTCCGTGATCTTGTTCCTACGTGTGTCCGTACGTACGTCCCATTTTGTTGTCTCAGGATATCTCACATACGGATAAGCGTATCGACATAATTTTTTTTTAAATACGTGTCTTGGTATAACTTAGATCTGATTAGATTTAGGCGCAGATTCATCCGTCAAAAAAACAATAGCCCCAATTACGTTTCTTCGTACTTTTTTGCATTTATTTCGTACAAATACAAATTTTATTGAAAAATATTTCAAACAAAAAAGACAGAGCATTAAATTCTTTACTAAAAAGGTTGTATGCATGTTCTTCCTAAAGTCAACGATAATGCCATCAAAACTGTTTTAAAATGTGCATGACTATAGTCTGGAGAAATATTGAATTTGGTTTCCTCATCAAAAAATTATCCTATAGTTTTTTTATCAAATGACGACGTTTTAGATAAGAAAAGCGGCGGGGGGGGGGGGGTTATAACTACAATCGACACTGAAACAACTGAAGCTTCGCCGACCTTCGGGCGCGATGATCATCTACGGGCGCAAACGTTATTTTTTCGCCCTTGATACGGAAAGAACTATTTCGATATATCTAAAAGATATCCGTTAAAGATCTTTTCGAAACTTTCAAGACATTTTTGACGGATTGAAAGATATCTTTTAGACATCTTTAAGACATCTTTTTGCTTATTGAGTACATTATAAGAATATATATATAAGATCATAATAATACAGACAGCTGGTTAGTAAAAATAGTAACCATGTAATATGCATCGAATAGTCTATAACAATAGCAGTGCGTGAAGTAAGTGTTCTACAAGTATTATTTATTAATACTTCGGCTGGCCTATGGTCGGGGTCGAAGTTTTAAAAATGCGCATTTTCAATTTTACTTCGACCCAGGCTATTGGTCATAGGTGTAATCATTTTCAATTTTTATACTTATAACAAACGCTATGTTGTAATATATCTAACGAAGCCACTTGGACCTAAATGTGTTTAGACCTCCTAAATATCGGTATAATTTTATAATATAACTGAAAGCTGTTAGTAAACAAACGAGTATTAAGGAATAGCCTAGGCTCCACAGGGTCGAAGTTTCTGAGTGAGCGAAGCAAGCAAGGCACCACGCCAACACTAGTTTTTATCTCTGACAATTCATGACAATCCGTATAACTGTTAAATCAGACCCCATGATCAAAATTCACACGGATTCAACAAATGTCATTTGCAGTATTGCTCTGATAGCTAAACAGTTTGTCGTAAAACACACATTTTGTTTTAGGGTCAAGTTAATGTAACCATTCGGAATACAAACTTTACTTATTGCATGCCGTTTGTTAGTTTAACGGTCTTTATATCTAAATGTAAATGATGTTAAATCTATTAAAATATAAATATAGTACATTTCGTTACTAGTGCAGAAAATGCGATTTAAATTTAACGAAATACAACTTTCCCGTATACATACGCGGGAAATAGCGCTTCCCGCACGAAATACAGTGCGAGAAACACGTATTTTCCGCACTGACTTAGAAAAAATATTATAATTAATTGCAACATTGGGTGACAGATCATAATTCCCACGTCAAAATTTCCACCGTCATAATTCCCACGTCATAATTCCCACTGTCATAATTTCCACCGTCATTGTGTTGAAATGTATTAGACAACTTACCAACTGAGCAACAATAATTGACTGGGCCTCATATATCTTATTTCGGTAATTTTGATGGGGAGAATAATGGCAGTGGAAATTGTGGTTGTGAGAATTATGGCGGTAGGGATGTTGGTGGTGGGAATTATGACGGTGGGGTTAGGTTAGGTTAGGTTAGGTTAGGTTAGGTTAGGTTAGGTTGGAATTATGATGGTGGGGATTATGACGTGGGGATTATGACGTGGGAATTATGGCGGTGGGGATTATAGTATGTAACCGCAACATTGAAGTATTATCAGTAACAAGAAAAAATGGCTATTTTTACGGTTTCTCCAATTTTGTTACTTCGACCCAGACTAAGTCTGGACGAAGTATTGAATTTGGTCACTTCGGACAAAAAAATTACCCTATAGTTTTTCATCAAATGTCGACGTTTCAGACCCTAAGGAACCCAAAGCAACAATAAAAAAATTGGTGTCCGTTAGGTTGTACGTCCGTCCGTCCGTGGGCAAAATTTTGTAGACGCGATATCTCGCGACTGGCAGGACGAATTTAAAAAGTACAAACGGATTTAGGTTTATCTTGGCCAAACTTAGATCTGATTAGTTTTTGGAGACAATGCATACTAGATTATGGGGAGGTTTAACAAAAAAACGCTCAAAAAACACGTTTTTCCATTTTTTAACAAAAAATACAAATCGTACAAAAAAATGTTTAAAACAAAAAATATAGAACATCGAATTCTCTACAAAAAAGGTTGTATTCATTTCTTCGTAAAATCAACGATAATGCCTTAAAAAGCAAATTAGCAATGCATATGTATGTATATTATATACATTACATGAAAAACAGAGACACAGAGGAAGCAGTGGAGTGAGGCGGGTATCAGGGGAGGGGGGGGCTAACTTTAAAAATTTGATTAAATTTTATTTTAGTATAAAAATTTGATTAATTTTTGTTTTTTTTAAGCATCAGTGTGAACAAGACGTGCTCATTTATCAGTGCTTCGGCTGATCTGCGGTCGGGGTCGAAGTTTTGAAAATGCTCATTTTCAATTTTAATATAGGGTGATTATGCCAATGAATGGACGATTTTCGACATACATATTTCTATTTCTTGTGAATGTATGATGCACAACATGCAATAAAATACATATTTTTATGTTCTTTGAACATTCGAAACAATTACAGTACTATTGATCTTCCAGTGTTTATTATTTTGTAAAATCAAAGCAAAGTTTTAAAGCCATCCAAAACTGGTACTGAAAACGTCCCATTTGATTTAACCCGTCTATTCATTGGGGTTTAGCGGATTTTTTTACAAACGTATGAAGACGAGGTTAATAATTAAATAAAATCAAAGGTTGAACTACGCGGTCATAAAGAGCAGAGTGTAACGATTCTAATGGTGGTATCATAATTAAATTTTCATAAAAGAATTCAAAAGTTACAATCGATCAAAGTGTGAAAAATGCATAACCGTCCATTCATTGGCATATTCACCCTATTTAAGGAACAAGATATTGTTACAATATATATATAGAAACTACTCGAACCTAACGATGCTAGAACTACCCTCTGCCGCCTTCTTTCCTGGCAGTGTTAAAATGGGAATATTCCCGGAAGCATCAGCCTTTCGTTAGGGCACTGCAATACGAATTTAGCCAAAATTGTAGGCACCCGGGTCGAAGGCATCTAGTTTTTCTTGAAATTGCATATGAAAAGTTGTAGATTTTGAAAATATTCTTATATACGTTATTTATTTTTTTCGAGAAAATTTGCATCCAGAAACATATTTACAACTACGATAGACTACAAAAAAATAATGTGCAAAATACGCAGGAATGTTCGCAGTATTGAGCTAAAAAGGAAAATTTCATTTTCTATTCGCAGATGTTCCAGCGTTTTTCTTAAAACTGGATGGTGCAAGATGGAATTATTGCCGATATATACACGGATTTCATGCAGAGTTTGTGTTTTATTTAACTGTACATTTAAGAAAGAAAACGATGCGACTTGGATCCTATTTGGATCCGATTTGGATGAAATAAAGCATCAGGTTTTAAAGATCCGTTCGATTTAAAGCAAATCAAGGTAAATCAAAATCTAAATTATCACTACTGGAATGCTTTGATTGGGAATAAAAAAAGCAGGATTCGGTTGGACTCAAATGTGAATCAACTTTATTTACTCGGAAATACATTCTTTTGTGTTTATTCCATTATTTAATAATTTAATGGTAAAATTATATATCTTTTTCACAGAATTCACTAAACGAGGAAAAGTGATTGAACATTGTTATAAACTTCTGAGTCATACAGGTTTTTTTTTTATTATTTTCAAAATATCTCATATACAAAGCATCACCTTTAAGATATGCCGATTTACAGTCGGTTTTCGACTATTGAAAGTCTCTCAGGGTGCTAGTCGGAAACTGTCTTTACAATAAATTGTGTTGAATGACAACTGTAAGAAATCAGCGCTACTTATAAATGAATTCGTTTGGAAATGAGCTATACGAATTATATTCTCTTCAAAGTTATTATATTAGCTGACCAAAAAAAGAAATAGAAACTTACTTAAAAAACGAGTAATATGACATGGATAATTTTCATTGGATTGAGCTTAAATTTATTTGATAGAATAAGAGAAACCTTCTTGTCACTTTTTGTGATCAGTTTTGAAAAACTATCCGACTTACAAGGACAGGTGTGTTGAAACCATTACTAATAGAATTTTCAAAAAATACATGGTATACAATGAGAAAGATAGCTAAGGAAGTCCCTACATAATATAGTTATTTTTTATCCCTACTAGCAAGTCTTATTATTCTGAAGCGAATAAACCGTTGTCTACGACGAAAGTAAGTGATTTTAAATCTCGGAAATGTGTAAATCGAGTATACTTGGTTCGGAGAGTTTGCAAGATAGCACGTAAGAGACTGAGAGTAGTCTTTACTTCTCGTAAAAGTCTTCTTAGCAGGAGTTGCTGAGCATTTTAGAAACTATACGCGAGGGGTATAATGGATCGCGAAGACGTAGAGGAAGACAGAGACAACGAAATGTAGCGATGGACCACCCATGCAAGAGAGATAGGGTAAGTTAGGAGGCGACAGTGGTGTAGGGGTCTGGCCGGTCTGCATAATAGGAGCTTCTGTGCGTTGAAAGATCTACGGCAAGGCGCAAGATAAGCTATGCTTCATAAGCGACGATGCTATCTTCATAAAAGCCGCGGGTCGATGCCACCAACCATCGCGGGTTCCGTTTAGATCTGCTATGTAGGGATGTGTTCGACGCGTTACGTGATGTAGGCATAGATGCAGCATAAGTTTCGCAGTTCGCGGATAATGCTCCTTCCCTTCTGCATTATCCCCGTAACGATCGTATTCTCTGACAGCTTATGTCTGTCTCGGATTTTCGCGTCATTACAGCGTTTCATCAGGTCCCGTATCTTTTTTGGGAAAAAAGTATACAACTACTTTAAAAATCTCACAATCTCGATAATCTGATGCCTTATGCAGTCGGAACAAAAGTCTTGAATTTCGGCCTAAAATATCATTTATGTAATATGATGTATGAAATGGATTTCTGATGAATGGGTCACAAGTGTTTTACACGTATACGAAGATTCGATAAATAATCCAATTGAAGCTTTGACTTGGTTGAATAGTGGCTGTATTAATCTTTGCTTCTGCGAACATTGGTCATTTCGAAGATTCAAATTACGAATAATTTTCGTGATCGATAGTACTCTTTCAAGTTTTATCATTCGATTAATCATGTTGTATATTTTAGATATGTCATTCCTAAATTTTTTTTATTTCGATTCTAAGTCCTCGTAATCTTTCAGATTTATGAGATACTAGCCTTTAAACTGTTTGTTTATCAGCAGGCAGTCCGAGAGTCCCCATCACACGGAGAGAAATCTGAAAGGATGAAACTGTAGGCATTCCTTCCGCCACTGTACTAAGATTTGGTGCTGGTTCTGCACCATGTGTCGCGTGATATCAATGTAAGAAACCCACAGTCTCAGACTGTGAAATCGCTTAGGATGAGACTGCAAAACTGCGATGCTTTCTTCGAGGTTTTCTCCCGCCTAAGTTTTACTTTTTAGACTAGGGCTCTCGGGGACTTTTTTGTAGGAAATTTCCTCCTCTACAAAAAAGGTTTAGTAAATTTTTGCTCTATCTTGCACCGTTTTCGATACGGAAGCGATAGAACGAAGAACATCGAGTTTTTAAAACAAAAGATAAACATGGCGTCGGACGCCGAATACGTTGTTTTTCATTCTATTGCTTCCGTATCGAAAACGGTGCAAGATAGAGCAAAAATTTGCTCAACCTTTTTTGTAGAGAAGGAAATTTCCTACAAAAAAAGTCCCCGAGAGCCCTAGTCTAAAAAGTAAAACTTAGGCGGGAGAAAGCCTCGAAGAAAGCATCGCAGTTTTGCAGTCTCATCCTAAGCGTTTTCACAGTCTGAGACTGTGGGTTTCTTACATTGATATCACGCGACACATGGTGCAGCACCAGCACCAAATCTTAGTACAGTGGCGAAGGAATACCTACAGTTTCATCCTTTCAGATTTCTCTCCGTGCATATTTACGTTAATTCAGTGGATCCCATCTCTCGTGCTCGTAACCAACAGGTCATATGTCCAGTAGAAAGCGAATTATGATGAACTGCTTGTGTTTATGTTCGGATTAAGATTCGTCAATGATTCATAAATAATACATGTCTACAAAAAAAAGAGGGTCTTGGATGTTGGGAAGCTGTGGGTCATTTCCGACGTAATTGAATGCGTGGAATCCAAACTCGAAGTCAGAATTGGTCCATCACGTCAGGTTTTTGTGATATTTGAGGTCATCTACTCGAAAAACCGTTACTTTGCTATGTTTGAGGTTACGTAGAGGTCGCACGTTTTAGAACTACCTTTAACCTTCAAAATGAGGTTTTATTCTATCGCCTAAGATTTTTTCTTACAAAGTTACGGTCATTTTGAAATTACGAGATATATTCCATTAACATGAACCGTGATGTTAGTGACTCGCTTAAACTAACTCAATTTGCTAGTGAAAATGGTCTGCATATTATACCTTTTAATAATACTTTTCATAGTACGTCTTCAGAATCTTGGATCGATCACTGCCTTGTAGACAGCCGCGATAATGTACTATCTACATCGCAGTACAATTTACCATTCGTCTATGGCCATGATTTAATTGAAATAAAATACAAAGGTCTAACCAAAATACCTGTTAAGTCGATAACGGCGAGGGACTTCAGAAACTTTAGTTGCCCACTTTTGCTCAATGATCTTGAAAATTGTGACTAGAGTGATTTCGCTGAACCAACGAGTAACAGTAATGATATTGACAAACTGTCGCGACTCATGTCTTCAAGGCTTTTATCTGCTTTTGATATACATGCGCCTTTAATAACTTTCGTACCGAGACACAAACCTGCACCATGGGTCACTTCAGAACTAAGATCGTTGAGACATGAGCGCGATATAATCTTAAAAGCATATCGTAGAACACTTGACGCTCGGCTTAAAATACGTTTACTTGTACTTAATAAACAAAATAGAGATGCCTGGAGAGCAGCACGATCTCGCTATTACTACTACCGATTATCTGGTGTTACAACTACAGGAAGGATGTGGAAGGAACTACGAAATTTGGAGCTGATTCCTAAATCCAACAACCTTCCTTCCTTATGTTGCTCTGCTGATGAAATAAATAATTATCACGCCTCACTTACATTGAATTATTGTGGTATTCAACACAATTTTTTTTAATCATACTCTAAATCAGGATTATGATGAGAGCCTCCTGTATTTTACTAATGTAACGATATCTGACCTGGCAGAATGTATCGCATCTAGTAAATCCGAAGCCAAAGGTATCGACGGCATTCCGCACAGTTTTCTGATCAAATCTTTTCCAGCACTAGCACCCTATATGGTAGATCTAATTAACCTATTTTTTAGTACAGGAACGTTTCCATCTGATTGGAAAAAATCCATTTTGATTCCCTTAAAAAAGGTTAAGACTCCCACTGGACCATCTGATTACCGATTGATTGCTGTTTTATGTGCCTTCTCTAAAATTGTTGATAGATTAGTGTATAACAGGACTGCAAAATTTTTAAACGATTATAATTGGTTTGATACTCAACAGTCAGGCTTTCGTAAGGGATATAGCACTCAAACTGCGCTTCTTAATGTCACGGACTACTGTCGCCAAGCAATTGACAATCGATTGATCGTCATTATAATTTTATTCGATTTCAGCAAGGCATTCGACCTTGTCGACCATGAACTTCTTCTTCGGAAAATGAAAATGGCGAACTTTTCTCCATTGGTGCTTGCGTGGTTTGCTTCATACTTAACTGGAAGAACCCAAACAGTACTAGATAGTAATGGTGAGTTGTCATGGTGGAGGCCCACTAAAGCGGGAGTACCACAAGGGTCTGTTCTTGGACCCTTGCTTTTTTCTATGTTCATTAAAGACCTCCCAGACGCACTTGAACATTCTCACCATATGATCTACGCTGATGACACGCAAATTTTTCTTCGCTGCTATCCACATGAATTAACTTCAGCTGTTGCACGAATATCGGCGGATGCAGAAAGGTTTAGTGATTGGGCCCAAGAAAATAGGCTAGTGATCAATTTTTCTAAAACAAAAGCCTTATTGGTAGGTAATCAATTTTACGTAAAAATGCTATACTCTAATTCCCTGCCTTCCATTAGAATTCGAGATTGCGAGATACCATGGGTACGATCTGCAAAAAACCTTGGCTTAATTGTTGATTCCACACTTTTATGGAATGATAATATTATTCACATTTCGAATCGAGTTTATTGTATACTTAGACAATTGAGAGTCAATCAAAACGCACTTCCCACGCGTCTTCGAGAGCAACTTGTATCTACGCTCATTATCCCGTATTTTGATTACTGCTCAGCGGTATACAACGACATCACTGTTTTCTTGAAAATAAAGGTTGAACGCCTGCTGAATGCCGCAATCCGCTTCATTTTTGGGCTTAGAAAGGATGTTCACATTACTCCTTATCGACTGAAATTAGGATGGTTAACTGCAGCATCTCGGAGGCTTTACTTTATTGGGGTAATTTTATTTAACTTGCTCCGCACAGGGTCTCCATCATATCTTCGATCGCAATACCTTATGCGTAATAATTCAATAAGAAACCTACCACGTCCCACATCAAATGATCTTATTATCCCGATCCATCGAACGACTACATTCTCGTGTTCCTTTCTTATTATATCATCAAGGCTATGGAATGCTTTGCCCAAATCAATTAAAGAGTGCTCGAGCACCAACGCGTTCAAATCTAAATTTTTCCGACTGCTCCTTAAATTGGATTCGGAGGGCACTGCACTCATCTCTATTTTAGTTTAAATCAATTTAATCTACCGAAATTTAAATGTATACGGCTTTATTTTATATTAGTTGTTAATTCTAGGAATTATGTAATTAATATCATAGAAAACAGTAGTTAATGTTTGAACTATAGTTAATGTCTGAATCTACCGAAATTTGTTATTTCCGCATTCCTCAATGTATAAGTTACTAGTTCAGTTACATGCTGTTATATGCTTATTTACAAGAAATGTATATCACTAATCCTAGTATTATCTATGTATCTACTTAGTTGGTTGGCCAGAGAGGTGAACTCCTCAAGCCAAAGTGAATAAATAAATAAATAAATAAATAAATAAATAAATAAATAAATAAATAAATAAATAAATAAATAACATTACAAAAAAAACAGTCACAATACTGAAACGTGATTTTAGTTATTAGTATCCATATTTTATATGGTTGTTTATATTTATATAGGTTTCATGACATTGAATTTGACCTTGAGCTTGTTCTCCAAGAGCAGTTCAAGGTAAATGATATCTATATATCTAAACACGTTTTTCGAGTAAATAACCTCAAATATCTCAAAATCCTGACATGATGGGTCACTTCTGACTTCGGATTCTGATTATACGCACAAAATTACGTCTTGAATGACCCACAGCTTCCCAACAACAAACCCATGTTGACCTGTGTTATCAAATGATAATTAACTAGTCGATTCTTGATGATAAAATACACTTAAATGCAGTAGTTATTTCTAGTCATTTTTTTTAAATTTATTAAGCATTTCAAGCCTTGAAAATGGCTTATTTATGATCCAGGTCAATTTTAAACCCATCGGCTCCCCACTTGGGACTAACTCTCTAGTACGTACCACTTAATACAGGATAAATGCATGCAGGTGCAGAGTTCGAAATGTTGATTTTCATGAAATGTGAGTTAATATTTTTTGTCGTAGATTGTAGAAACAATGCTTTCTTTAGTGTTTATGAAGGGCAGCACTCAAAAAAATATGCTGAAAAAAGATTAAATATATTTCTGGAGTGGAACAAATTTATCTAACTTTTATCAAACTTGGATGCAAGGGATTAGAACGAAACTGTTCAAAAGAAGATCACTTATTGAAACAATTTCGTACGTAAAATTTTTCAACAATTAAGGCAGTTCTTACCCCACTGAACAGGTCAAGCACGAGAAGAAAAAATAAAGTTCATATTTCACCAAATTTGATTGATCATAAATCATAAAATATCTTTATAACTCTGTACACGATAAAGCCACGAGTGTAAATGTTATTATAATTAATGTTCAAATAATAACAAATCTCCCATTTGACTAATACATTAAGTAAACAATTAGATGCGGCAACGTTGCGGATAAAAACGAGAGATTCACTCGTCAACAGAACACCTAACCCAACTGACATTCCATATGTATTATACATGCGCAAAAGGTGCCGAATGCAGTTGCCAAATCAACGTTCTGACGTGATCGAGAAAATTTTGCCACAAAATCACAATTTTCTAAAAGTTATTATGCAGGAACTATACGGTGAATTCTATTCAGCTGTAAATATTATGTTCTTAATAGTTTAATCTACTCATACCGTTTTTTGTTCCGACCGTGAATGTAATAAAAGAGTTTTAGTAAAAGACGTCACATTTTGAGGTCTAAAATCATGCATCCCCATAAGCTGTCATAGTAAAAACTCACATTTTATATACGCTTTTTCTCAGTAACTACACGGTCAATGACTCTCAGATTTCACACAGGGACGCATTACGTATTCAAATATTTTTTCTCTAAATTTCGTGTTGATGATGAATAAACGGGGTTTCGTAAGAACTACCTTAATGGGAATTATATAAAAATTGCACTCAAGTAAGGTCTCTTTTAGATATGTATATTTGATTCTATTACGATCTGTTTTTATATACAAGAAATTGCACTGCTACTGCATGCATTCAAATTGTCATCAGATGTCAATCAGAATAGAATCCTTTTCTTAACGAAATTCAATTTAGATTATTTCAAAAGACTGTGTCTACTTGAACATGATTTGGTTCAAAATGAACCAAAATGTGGAACTAATCCAGTATATGTATAGTACATAATTTTACTTATTTAAATGAAAAGTTTCATATGTTGTTCAATTTTGAACCGAATCTAACCAAATCCAAATATATTCTTATCGAATTTGGCCGACATTCTATTATCTGAAATTTTTAAAGAGTTTAGGGCGACAGATTTCTTTGAATAATTTTATGTGGTATTTGAAATTTTCAAATCGGAGATATCCAAATTTAGAAAAGAGCAAAATCACAATCGACTGGCGTAAAAGTCCGCAAAAAGATTTTTCCACATGGGTTGAAATTGCAATAGGACCGATAAAGACATCGAGAAATAAAGATACATGGAAAATGGAACTTTGCCTTAGCCGGTTAACTGGTACTGTATCATATATGTACATATTTGAGTAACTTTTGAAGATTTCAACCGATTTGAACCAAAATAGGTACATAGCTTTTTTTCGGCATGCTTTATCTGAATCATTGGTTGTTTTTTTTTAAATTCTGAATCCTAACCTCAGAATGAGAACCTTCATTGTCCGTTATTGTCAGATTAGCATAATTTGTGTTTACTAGAACCTCGATTTAAAGACCTAGATCGAGAATGACGATACAACGTCATCTTATTGGCGCAAGGTACCAGAACTCCTAGATCTAAGTTTCGGGAAAATTTGACACTCAACCTTTATTTTTTCGCTTCTTACCTCCACTTCAACCCTTATTTTTCATCTCTTTAGAATGTTATAAAATAGAAACTGAGCTTAGAAATGGAATCAGCAATATCAAAAACCCCTACATCTAAGTTTCTAGAAAAAAATGAAAATTTCTCCCTCCACCCATATTTTTCACCCCCTTAAGATGTTACAAAATGGAAACTGAACTTGGAAATGGGATCAGGAGCACAAAAAAACCTCATAGAAATAGATTTTACGTAGTTTACTGGATGATTAGCTTCTACCAGAATTGGTACAATTGGAAAATGGTGCACAAGTTAACCGTTAAAAAAACATCGAATTTTGTCTGGTATGCTGGTATTCACCGAAATAGCATTTTTTAATAGATTTTTGATAATATAAATAGTTTTCAATATGATCTCCTTTTATGGAGGTCTTCAGAAACTTCATAAAAATCACGTTCTTCAGCTTTGTATTCGATCGTTAGTAACGTGGTTGCTAAAGTATGCTGATTTTAACGATTTCGAGTGATTTTCAAATATGTACCTGTCGATCATTCTCTTGGCCATATGTAACAGTTACAGGAACAGGAATAGATCAGCAGGACATTAGTGTTTGTCGGATTTCGGTGGTCCGATTTTTTGTTGCTCGGGTGAGTATAGAAATAGTTTGAAGAATAGATTGTTGTTTGCATTACAATAATTATTTTTATTCGGCTTGGACTCCTCTTTAAGAGGTAACTGACTGTTTTTGCTGACAGTAACTTACAACTTTTTTTCAGCGATCCAGATATGTTGGTACTGCTATGTTCAGATTAAAGGTTGTAAACAGTGATTTATTTAATCTAAATGGTTGCAGTAATGCATTTTAAATATTGCAGTCTAACATTTTTTCTCGAAAGCTTTAAACTTCTTAAAAAAACTTCAAACAACAAAAAATGATTGGGATTCATTAGAAAATATACATTTTTTTTAGAATTTGTCGTAAGTAATTTATACAATAAATTTCTCAAAATAACATTTCTAAAAACTTTTCACTTAATGAATTTTTTATGAAATATGAAATTTTCAGTTTCAGGTTCCAGAAATTTTGATTAAGACGCCATTTTCATTAAGCCATCATGAATTTAAAAATCTATCAAGGTAACTTTTTAGGATAACTATCGGGTTCACGATTCCAATACATTTTGGAGTATCTAAATTACTGTACGACGGATAAAAGAAAAAAGGAAAAAATATATATACCAAGAAAAATCCAGTTTTTTAAATATATATGCTAAAAACACATATACATTTCAAATCTAGACAAGTCTAGACAGTACCATTCAAAGGAGCGTCCTCGAGTATATTACGATACCTTCCAATGTTTTAAACTCCAATTTTTATACCAAATACTTGATTAAAGTTGAAGTGTAATACATGTAATTTCAGGCGTTAATGGGTTACTATCCTACGTGATTTTTACGAATAACGTGTCACATAATATTTCCGACGTATTTTTTGTGCTGAGAACGATGGCGCTGGCTGAATATTCCTATCCCGCGGCATTGTCTAGAAAACTGATCTCAAGTGTTTTCCAGATATCGAAGGTTTTTTTGGTCGCTGATTACGAGTGTGCAATTGGATTTTTAAAATTCAAAATTTTAAGAAAAACAGAAGATCATAAAGTTTGTAGCTAAATGATCTTAAAAATATTATTATATTCTATACAAAATTTGATTCCTCATTTAAGTTCCGATGTCGTCTTGAAATTCAAAATGTTGGTTCCAATATGGTGGACGAATTTAAAAAAATCGCTTCAGCTTCGCTGAAATGTACTTTAAGATTTTCAGGATCGCATATACAAATATTATGTCAGTTTTTTTAAAGTCAAAATGGCGAGACCAACGTGACAGACGAATTTTTAAATAATTGCGACTCCTAACTCAAGGGTAAATGTGTCAAATCTTTTTTGCCAGAACAAACTCGTAATATAGTATTATAGAAATTTTGAAATAAGGAAAAGAAATATAAAAACCCACATTTAACACATATAGCTTTACTTTTCTCGAAAATGCAATGCGATCTTTTTTAGCACGAACATTCCATTCGGAAACACTAGGTGGCATTTCATTCGCAGGAAAAAATTGGAATTATCTGGTCAGTGTTATTAAGAAATCAAATTCGGCTGGCTTATATGACCTTAAATAGTAACTGATAATACAAAGTCGGCATTAAATTGTATTCTAGTCTAAAAACGATTTAGATTTTTGTACACTTTCGACTGTGATATTAAATATGAAGCATAATGATTTCTGGAGATAAAATATGTAAAGTAGAACTTCCTTTTATTCAATTATTCAGCATTTCCTCTAACATTTGACTTTATTATATATAATTGTCCAAAATATGTTAAAATCGACCAACTATTGGTAATGAATTTATGAATTCCTGATGCATCCATACGGAGGTGGCGGACGCTGCATGACAAGGTGGTCGCTTCCGCTATTACTCATTGGGGAATTTACTGTGGACGTTTGAAATGTCTATACAGTAGCCACGAAACTTGTCCTCGAAACTTGTGAAGTGAAGGTGTTTCTGGGGTGAATGGTAAACTTGACTAGCCACGACAGCAAATGCATTTTGATCTATTCTACTCTGAGAGAAGAGGGACAGGAATAATTTCAGAATAGTTTCGAACATGTGCCGCGTTCGAAATGCCAGTACAATCCAGTAACAACAGGGATTAACTTCCTTCTGTACGATTGAAAGCTTTTATTAAATATTAAAAACTGAAGTTTATTCAAAAGAATATTTCACAGATAAAAAAGCTCAAAAGTATTCAGTTTAGAAGTGAGGTAATGAAGAGTTGTTAATTGATTTCATAAATATTACCTTCGCTAATACGAACGCTATTGTTCAACTCATATGTTAACTATCATAAAAAATAAATAATTTTGAAAGTAATCTGCTAGAAGACCTGTGGCTGTCTTCCGGAACTGAAATCTGGAACATCTTCTAAAATATTTGACTCTCGTGGACTTTGTTACCTACACCACGTATAATTTCCGTCTCGAACCAGTGTTCCGTATAATAGCACGTTCAGCCGTGATATTAATGGCAACCCTTGTCTCAGGAATATCATTTTTCATCCAAAAGCGAAGTCCTCATTTCGTATTATTCAAATATAGGATGACCTAGCATTCTTTGATAAATCTCGCAAGTAGTTAGGTTTCGCACTCATCTCATACTCATGAGATTTGCTAATAAGAAAAGATAGGTGCGGGTTGAAAAATCTACAAATCAAAATGCCGCCAAACAAAAAACCGACATTCGAGAAGCTTACATTCAAAAATCCGACACATAAAAATAGATTATTCGCTTGTCGATATCTTTATTTTTTTGGGTTTTGACTTTTTGACTGTCAGATTTTCGAATGTTTTTTTGACTTGTCGGCTGTCTGGTTTTCCAAGGTTCGACCCGCACCGTTTATTTTGTTTTGTGTCGGTTTTTTGACCTGCCGGCTTTTTGAGTTTCAAATTGCCTGGATTGATAATTATTTATTGAAACAACAAATAGTTTAACGAATAAAATAAAAAACGCTACTAACTAAATGTGTAATGATAAATGGGTATGAAATAAAACAAATATGATTGATTTATAACATAATTTATTTTTGTATTCCGTTTTTCATACATTATTAAATTGCACATTGTTGCAGAAAATATCAGAAATTGATTTTGCGAAGTATTTTTAACGTCCGCTTCACGTCCTCATCCATTATTGTGTATCGATTATTATTTATCATTTTATATACATCTTCATCGCCTTTTGTAGAAGTCTCTAGTGACATTATATGGAAAATGCACGACTATAAATATACATTACAGTACTGCAAATAATAAAAAATGTTTGGAATATAGAGTTTCTAAGGGATATAAATATTGATTTCTGTAAATTTGTATATTTTTTTAATTTATAATTTACAAATAACGATGCAGAATAGTACACATCTTTAGAACAAACGAAAATATAATTATCTAACAAAAATTTAATGTTAGAACCGGTAAATATTAGACAAATAAAAATACACTTTTTTGATAAATTTAAATCTCAACAAATAGGAAAATGTTAAATCTTGGTATGTATACCCTATAATTTCTATGATCAATATTAATGAACAAAAAATATAAGAGCATGCACACCAAAGTAACAATTTGAAAATTAATTCTTTTGAAGAATTATTGACGAATTCAGGGATTTCCGGAACTGTAGGCGTTTTCCAAACTAATTGATCATTGATTTGGACATAGCCAATTGCAGGGATGAGATCAACCTTAAACCAGTGTTCTAAAATACCCGATTCTTGAAGGCGTCTCAACAAAACGTTCATTCTTGGTATTAAAAGCGACCCATGCAAAAGGGAAAGCGTATCCAATCCATATGCGAAGTCCTCTGATCGTATATAATCAAATACATTATCACCACTTGGATCTTTATAAATTTGAGTGATAACTTTGGCTTCATATTCACCTGTTAGACCAACTAATTTATTGTACGTGTCATTTAAAATCAATGATATAAAGTGAGGAAAAAGTGGTTGTATGTGTTTTGTTTTAATAAATGTTTTGCTCAACTTATGTATTATTGGGAAATCTCTTTTTAAATAATAATTCATATCGTCCTGATTTAAAAAAAGGCGATAATTTTCTTTATGTATGTCTTCTAATGACGTCAGCTTCAAAGGGACGTTAGTGAGCATTTTTATATCCATTGTGTTTTCTAAAATAATCAATCCATACACCATAGAAATAATTAACACTGACGCTAGAACAATTCTTTCAGGGACACTTGTCGGTATTTGTGTAATACCCATTCCTAAAATTGCATATAAAATATTACATGCTTCCCAATATCGACTATTCCAGTTAATTAATTTTGATCCCAGACTAAGCAAAAACACAATACAAAACGTAAACAAAATGTAGAGAATATAGTTATTTGGTAAATATATCAAAGGTTTTCGTTGTATTGGGTATACGGAAACGATTCTTGTTGGTACGATAAATGTTGTACTAGGATCCGAATTTAAAAAACCAACATTAAATTCCCGTCGCAGTGTTATATCAAAATCCGGAAACTGAATGACCTTTACCAGATGGTACAGAGGACGTCGAAATAACACCAGTAGCGTGAAGTTCATAGATGTCTCTAACGTTTTAAGCACTGAACTATATGGTCCTGTTATTTCCCTTGAATTGTATATATATTTAAATTGTGAGCCTGATTTTATGCCAAATGTAGGAATATTCAGATTGTTAGGATGTACCATACATCTCGCGCCATACAAATCCGTCCTGTAGTCCGGAAACCATTCAATTAATGGTGAAACCTCATTTTCATTATATAACTTCGTAAATGGATTGTATTGGTGAACTATCACATTATACTGATTATCTGGTTTATCGCTATTTTTTAATGAGCCTTGTAATGTGGAATTGTTTGTAATTTTTTTTATTTCTCTGAATTCCAAAAAAGTCAAATCAATATCATTATTCATAGAATTTGACACTAATATATCCTTGATGAAATCACTGCTGATCATGCTCAATGAGTTAATTATAAATGCTAAAAATTTCACTCTTGAATTTCTTCTTGCATCCCACGTTCGACATTGTATGTAATGCAAATGTAAACTGAAACTTTCATTTAATGTCACTAGGGTACTCGCAGTATACATACCGATCAAAATACTCGGACTTCTGAATGTATTGCTGTAGCGGTAGTCAAAACATGTTTTTTCATGATTAGGCATTGGAATATAATACACAAGCCTTGAAAGACTGCTTATGAATTTCTCATGGATTATGCTATATTGTTTAGTTTGCGATGTTATGGAATCTATCAATATTATTACTCGTTTTTGTCCGTACTTTTTTTCAATGAAGTCAGTGAAATGATGAAAACACTTCGCCGTTGATAATCTTGTACATGTTGTGTAGATGAGAATTCGAGATATCACGAGAAATATGTTCATTGTGGAAAGAATTTGTTTTTAATATAATGTAGAGTCAACAATGTATTTTTTAGACAAGCAAGTTATATATAAATTTTGATACCAACACGTTTGTGATGCTATTATATCATTGCAGGTAGAATGACTGCGCATTCGTCCTTCGGTCACGAATATTGATTGTGCTGTTAATTCTTGAATGTGTTTAAGGGAGTGATAATTAGCATTTCGGATAATTATCACTGAAAAATGATATAATTGAAAATGTGGAATTTTTTAAAAATAATTTTTATTTAACCTAAAACGTAGCTCAAAAGAATAAATGATTTTATATTAAAATCGATTGTTTAATGCATCTCCAATAATGTAATTGTTTAATATTGTTAAGCTATCATTTCTGATCTTTTTGATGTAGTATTCAAATTTGTAACAGAAAACTTTGAAACTACTACAGGACGTATCGTGCATTTTTATCGATGATTACCGGTAATTTCCGATAAATATCATGAAATTGTATTATATATTTCACAACTAAAACTGAAAGTGTTATATTGATACACTATAGTTATGGGAATCTTAAGTGTACTCGAGATAACTATAATATACACCTCAGTGTTTTATTTTTCAAAATTCGGAGGGAAAGTTCACTATCCTTCTGATTCTCCAGTGAACGTATTCATGTATTCGTAACATCCTCATCTGCACAATGAATTACAATTTTATATACTTTACAAAATCGATACCATTTCCTGATCACAGGATGACGTAAAAAAACTTGTTCCTGGTAGTTTTGGTTAAAAAATATACTTTCACTTATTTTTATTTTAAAGGACACTGCACCAAATACATTCAAAATTGCTCTCATTAGAATTTTACTAAACTTTGTAGTTTTGTAGTTCATAGGATTGTGAACAAAAATCTTAGTACCAAAAGTCAACAAACTGGACAGTATTTTTGTTATAAATAATTGAAAATGCGAAATTCGTAGTTAGCAAGAAAAAAAGTAAAAAATTATTTGCAGTTTTCTGAATAAAAATGATGATGATTTAAGTTTTTTAATTCATCAGTACAAATAAGAATTAATTAAACGGTTTTTGAAATGCTTACATAAAAAAAGCAGATTCAAAATAGGGATTTAATAATATAAATTGTATGTAGTTATAAATAACATAATATATCGCTACATACCGCATTATCAAGGATAAGAAACTGTTTATAGCTTACAAAGTATGTCCACTTGATCATTAATATTATTCAATTGTTCAAGATGCAGCGTTACCAACTTAAAAAGTGAACACCGAAATCGTTCCTCCGAAATGGGAGGTTTTATCTTCGAACTTCCGAAATGGTCATCTGTATTAGCAACATTCCGAAATGGCCAGTTTTCTCATCGAGTTTCCGAATTGGCGGGTTACTCCGCACTCATGAATAAGAATTATTCGAAGCATTGTACATGTGACATTAAATTAAATTGAAAAATCATTCGCATTGTTTTTAAATTATTGTGTTTTTTCATCATCTCAGCTTTTAAAACTCCCTTAAACAACTGATCCAATGATTATTGGTATCATCATTAATATAATATATATTAAAAACATCGTGTACGTTAGAGGAGTGTTTTAAAAAATAAATGCAACATGTTTTGCGGCCAAGATGGGGTATATCAACAAATTGTTTTGTCACATTCATAATCAGTAATGCAAAAAAGTAAGAAAATGTCGTGACTTTTCTCTGAGGGAAAGAGTAAAGAGGCTGTTGAACCACTATCAGAGAATCTTAATCCGTTAGATTTCTGTAAACTACCATTGAAATTGTCGGGGGGATGTAAATGCCCCAAAGACAATATTTTCATATTGAAAGTGCATTTTATTATTTCCACTCATTTTAAAATGTACGCCAACATTTCAGTCACCACAGAATCCATCGAGGACATCCACCGGAGGATTTCTTCAGGTATTTCTCTGAATGACGACTGACCGCTTTTATTACTCCATTAATTTCCTCAAGGCGACCTCAATTTTTAAGATATTTTGTGTGGGAAACCCTTGCGAATGAAATGCAGCTGTAGTTCGTACGTAATATTTGTATTAAATGAAATTCTGTTTTAGGTGATTAATCAATCACCCTACTGTTATTACAAAATAATTTGTAAAGGTGCTGACCATCACATAAAAAAAATATTATTTTTTTATATAAAATATTGTATAAAAAACTGAGTAAACAACAAAGTGATCACCCTAATTGGTTATTTTCTGATTTCAGCACCAGATCAGCAATTGGTTGCGAAAACAACAAATAGTTTCCGGAATAAAATTAGTTATTCAGATAACTAACTAATATGTTTCACTATATTGTACGAACGTATTCAGCACCTACATAATGTATATAATTTTATAATGTTGGATGGCACTGCTGATAACCTGCAGCACTACGAAAATCATGTCTATAAATGCATTAACAAATGTGCAAGAAAATGTGATTAATAGGATTATAAATTTTGATCCGGTTAAATTTGTTGTATCATTTATTTTAGTACTCAGTTTTTCTAACTTTGTTAGATTTCATATTTTGGCAGAAAATATAAAAATATGTCTTCTTCTTCGTATTCATTATCATAAATCGAATATTGATAATTATTCCATATTAATTTTCACGGCCGTTCGTGGAAGTCCCGGATGACTTATGCAAAATGCTCTCCAGTAAATATTCAGTACGATAAAACTGCAGATAATAAGATATGTTCGCTGCACGGCTTTCAACGCTACAAATATTGATTTTTTTTAGATAAACGGCAACGAATTAACTAAACCTGCATTTATAAATAGAAATATGCAAATTACAAACAAATACATCAATTTCAAGAATTGCACAATAATATATATGCAATTTTATAAACTAAATGTAAATATTAAAGAAAAAAAAATTGATAATGTTAGAAACGATAATAATAATTAGACAAATAAAAATACACCTTTTTCACAAATTTAAATCCCAAGAAAAAGGAGAATATTAAGTCTTTGTAATTGTGGAACACAATTTCAAGGAGCAAAACTAATGAACAGCAAGTGTAAGAGCATGCACAAAAAACAAACAGTTTTGAGATTAAATCTTTAGAAGAATTGTTGATGCTTTCTGGGATTTCAGGAACAGCAGCCATTTTCCAAAAGAAGTGATTATTGATTCGGTCATATCCAATGGCACGAATGACATCAACCTTAAACCAATATTCCAAAATACCCGATTCTTGAAGTCGTGTCAACAAAACGTTCATTCTGGGTATTAAAAGCCATCCCTGCGCTATTTCAAGGGTATTCCATCCAAATGCGAAGTCCTCGGATCGTATATAATCGAAAATATTATCACCATTTGAAACTCTATAAATTTGACTTACAATTTTTGCTTCGTACTCATCCGTTAGGCCAACTAATTTTTTGTACGTGTGATTTAAAATTAATGATATATAGTGAGGAAAAATTGGTGGGGTTTGCTCTGTTTCGATAATTGTTTTGCTCAACTTTTGTAATATTGGGAACTCTCTTTTTAAATAATGATATATACCTTCTTTATTTATAAAAATGCGGAAATTTTCATTATGAATGTCTTGTAATGACGTCAACTTCATTGGTACGTTATCGAGAATTTTTATATCCATCATGTGTTCTAAAATAAACAGTCCATACATTGTAGAAATGATTAACACTGAAGCCAAAACTAATCTTTCTGGAATGCTTATCGGTATTTGCGTAATGTTTATTCCTAAACTTGCATACAAAATATTTGAAGCTGCCCAATATCGATTGTTCCATTTGATTAACTTTGATCCTAGACTAATAAAAAACACGATTCCAATTATAACCAAAATATAGAGACTAGAGTTGTTTGGTAAAAATATTAAACTTTTTCGTTGTATTGGGTATACGGCCACGATTCTTGATGGTACGATAAATATTGTTCTAGGAAAACTAGGACCAAAACCAAGATTAGGTTCCCGTTGTACTGTTATATGAAAATCCGGAAATGGAAAGACCTTTGTAAGATTATTCAGAGGGCGACCGTATACCACCAGCAGCGTAAAGTTCATAGAGTTCTCTAATGCTTTAAATATTGAACTATATGGTCCTGATATTTCCTGTGAACTATATATATTTCTAACTTGAGAACCTGATTTTATGCCAAACTTAGGAAAATTGAGGTTGTGAGGATTTACTACACAGTTCGCACAGTATAAATCCTTCCTGTAGTCCGGAAACCATTCAATTAATGTTGAAATCTCCGTTTCCTTATATAACTTCGCATATGGATTGTATTGGTG
This sequence comes from Trichopria drosophilae, assembly GCA_030407085.1. Taxonomy (NCBI): domain Eukaryota; kingdom Metazoa; phylum Arthropoda; class Insecta; order Hymenoptera; family Diapriidae; genus Trichopria; species Trichopria drosophilae. The sequence continues at coordinate 185,473,367 of CM059583.1, read as the reverse complement.
AACTATCACATTATTTTGGTTGTCAAATTTCTTACTATATTTTAATGAGCCTCGTAATGTGGAATTGCTGTGAAATTTTATAATTTCTCTGAATTCCACTAAAGTAAATTCAATATAATTATTTAGACAATTTGACACTAATGTTTTCTTGATGAAATCCCTGCTAATCACGCTTAATGGGTTGATTACAAATGCTAAGAATTTCACCACTGTCTTTTTTGTTGCATCCCTCATGCGGCATCGTATGTAATGAAAATGTAAATTGACAGTTTCATTTAATGATACTGGGGTACGCGCAGTGTACAGTCCCATTACAATACCTGGATTTCCTATTGATTTGATATATATATATACTCTAAACATGTTTTTCGTTGCTTAGGCATTGGAACATAATGCACAATCCTGGAAAGATTGTTTATGAATTTCTGGTTGATTACGCGATACTGTTTACCTTGATCTGTTATGGAATCTGTCAATACTATTACTTGTTTTAGTCCGTAACTTTTTTCAAGGTAGTTATTGAAATGATGAAACCACTCTGATGTTGATAAATTTGCACATATGGAGTAGATTAGAATTCGAGATAGCAGGGAAAAAATGTTCATATCGGAATGAAGTTAATATTACTCCTTTTCATCAATTTATTCCGGAATGTATTTTTTTTACTCGAACGAAATATCCATAATTTTTAACAGATACAGGTCTCCGATGCTATTATGTAACCGTAGGTAGAATGACTGCGCATTAGTCCTTGAGACACGAATATTTATTATAATATTAATTGTCGATTGTATTTAGAGGAGGAATACTGACCATTTCGGACAATTATCACTGAAAAATTATATAATTACAAACGTGGAATTGTTTAAATATTATTTCTAATTATTCCAACATTATTTAAATGAGTTATTTCTTTAATATTAAAATTGATTCTCTAATGTATGAATAATAGCACGGGTGCACCCGTACCATCATGATGGTATGGGTAGAGCGTAGCGGCGTTTTTTTAATACTACGTATGTCTGCAACTCAACTGGCATTTTTATGTGAATCGAAATACTTTTGATTTTGGATAATTAAATAACAATGTTAAGTTTATATAAAACAATTATAATCCGAAAATCGATTTTTGGATCCTTATAGGTCCCATTCTACGTAACGGGTCACATATAATGCAATTTTTGATGATTTGCATCTATGGCATATCACTAACCATAAATAGTTAACAGCGGTTTCTTTTTTTTTATATATAACTTAGGGGGATGTGGCTATATTGGTGCACCATACTGTGTGTACTAGTAATTACTCCATAAATATATGCAACCGTTAATTTTGTATCAACAACAAATTCGTAGAAACTTTTATGTTTCTGCAAACTCAAAAGCTTGACAGTAAGAAATACATTAATTAATGGAATGCACCAGTGAATTAATGAGAACTGAAATGCCATACCACCAAACATAAATTATAAAAAGACAGAACGGTTTCGCCTTAGTCTCCCCACATTCTTTTAAATAAATATTTTGTTGCGCCTATTTAATTAAACTATTTACTCGAATCAAGTAAATTTCTTTTGATATGAGTAAATTGTTGTCAAGAACATATTTATTGATATAAAAACTTATCATTTTCTAAATCTACACATATGATTTCTTTGCCGGAGTAATATCTGTGTTTAAAATGATTTACTTGTTTCAAGAAGTATGATTTATTACCTTTAAGCAAATTATTTCTCTGTTTCAAAAAAATACGGTCTTGAATGAAGACAATATTTTCATAATGTGGGATATCATACACCGGCGAAGTGATTTACTTGCAGTAATAAATCTACTCTTAAACCAACGAAAACATGATGACTTGATTCAGGTAAATCAATTTGAATTAATCATATTTCGTTAAAAGAAGTACATTTTTTTGTCAATGTAGAACATGAGATTTGGGATAAATGTTTTGTTAGTTTTTCCCATGACGGGCTTTAGGTAAGGCGCCAATAGAGAACGTGACGAATAGACATCAGATGCCGATCAGCTGGTTCAAGTGTTCTGTTTTCAAATGTTCGACTTCATCGCGTTTCGCATTTCAAGCCATAATGTGATTCAGCCTATGTCTTGTAGAATGATTTAGAAAAGAAAATATTCATAAAATACAAAATAAAATATAAAATGTGATATAGTGTTAAAGGTCATGTTATTATGAGTGTAGCTATATTTTCCAATTGTACAGGACTTAATAATTCGTTCATATAACAACTGTTTGTTCTTATTGTGTTACGATATATTATTTATTACTTAATTGCGTACTCAATTGCTAAATTCGCATATTGGTGATACCAAATATAACCAAAATATAGAGATTATAGTTGTTTGCTAAATATATTAAAGTGTTTCGCTGTATTGTTCCGTTACGTTCGACTGCAGTTTGAGATGATTTTTTATATTTTTGGCTTGTAGACTATGAACACCTCACATGACCATTTCTGTACTTACTTTCCGCTAAAAAGTTTTCAATGCATCAAAAATCAAAATTGAAACGGTATATAGGGTAAAAAAGATTCATTTAACGCGTTTTCTAGAACCCCAATCCGAAATTTTGATAAAATCGATAGAAAATTTTAAAATGAATTCCCTCATTTCGCAATTTGAATGCAAAACTACGGTTTCGTAAACTCGACTCTCATAAGAGCTGTTATACAAAATTTCATTTAAATCTTCCGGAAATTAAAAAATATTTGTCCACCATTTTGGATCCGCCAGTTCGAAGGTTGAAAATCTGACAGCCCATCCGTAACCTGAGATCTAGAAAATCCATTACAATGTTTTTTGTTAAAAATTTATAGAATGTTGTATATGTACTATACTTTCTTTACAGATGGTAAATTCAGAATCTATATCAAAGCAAATTCTCTATGAAAGACAACGCAGAACAGAAAACGTTTTGAAATTAATTCTGTCGTCGAATGACTGCTACTATTAGTATGGTAGGTCGTACGACTAGATACTGTACGTTTTAACCAAACTATTTTATAATCAAGTGTAATATAGTCACTCGCACCTATGATTTTCGTATTGAACCAATGGTTGATAATGCCCGATTCCTGAAGACATCTCAAAAAGACATTTAATCTTGGTATTATTGGTGATCCATTTACCACTGTAATTGTATTCCATCCAAAAGCAATGTCATCATTTTGTATGTAATCGAATATTGGATGACCGCTTTAACTTCTGTAAATGTCACTGGTAACTTTCGCCTCGCATTCATCAGCAACACTGAAAGTATTTTCGCAAGTACTTTTTTAAACACATTTCATGTACTGCTGGATTGAAGATGTCAAATTCTCTTCAGATAAGGACAATGTTTCTTTAAATTTTTTGAAGATAGGATAAACACGTTCAAAGTATTGGTTCAATGGGTTCAATATTTGGGTTATTTAAGTCTTCCAATGACACTATTTCGTGATAAATGATATTATGCTCCATTTTAATATCTAGCATATTTTCCAAAATAAGCATACTGTAAATAATGGACAGGTAGGTAATTTATTGTAGAATATCCATTCCTACTATTATACATAAAAGAGAATGAATTCTTGTGGTCGTTTTCCCATCATAAAAAACTGATACTGATTCAAAACAGTGACTATACCAACAGTTAATAAAATGTAGAGATTATAGATGTCTAGCACATACATCACACTGCCTATCTGTACTGGGTATACCGCAATGATCATGGATGGTCTAACGAATGTTGTCTACTAATCTGAATTTCACACAATTTCATAAGACTATATTACAAGACTACATTTTAAAAAGTTTTGAAGTCTAAACTAGAGGGTCTTACGATATTATGGGACCCATAAATATTTCTTAACCCGTGTTTTAGACCGAAAATAGAAAATTTGTAGAAAGGAGAAATGAATGTGAGAGTAACACACAATTCAGATCTATCATCTTGTCCGGAAAATAGTCCGTAAATACCAGAAATACATTTGCACTATACTTCCTTGCAACGGGATTGTACAAGTGATTAATTGCATCATACTGGTTGTCAATTTTTCTTCGCATTTAATAATATAAAGAAACTCTTATTTAACTTTATTTTAGTGCACATGTCAAAACCATTACCTCCTTTGGTTTCTGGCGATTCTATTTGTGCCGGTCGACGAGGTATTAATTATTACCGAAAATGACGGTAATTGATCATTTTAGTTAACACCATATATCCATGTTCAATGTAATTAGAGTGGAATGGTGCAATTTTCTTCAAAGAATTTCCAAGTCAGCCTCATACATACTATCAATAATTGTTGATTCCTGATATACACGATGGTATGCATTAGGAAATTCCGAGTTTTGTTCAGTACTTGTTAAGTCCTTTCTTGTAATAAATAATATTTGATAACTAAATAAAAATGTATGAAAATTGTTTTTAAATTGTCGAGGTACCGATTTATTTGATTCTGATAGTATTACTGGGCGATTGGATTTATATTGATTTCTAAGGTAACTTTGAAAATGATCGAGCCAGTCTGCAGTAGATTTGGTTAGTTTCTAGTAATGGCAGGCGAGGGTCTGTTTCCAGACTACAACAACAGTACCAGACTAATGTGGTAGTATCGCAAATGAGCATGCGTTGTTGATCTGCCATGCTGGAACGGCTTCAGGGGGCCATGGATTTGTCGTTTAGAATGTCAAAAATGCCTTTCGTTCGTGAATGCGCTTTCCTCCAACTATTTACACGTCTCTTCTGCAAACAGTGAAAAGATGCAAAAGTTACACCCTTACAAAATGCACAATTGAGAATGTCAAAATAATAGAAAGTAGATTCCTATTACATAATGTCAGCTGAGACAAAATCACAAATTTCCATACACATTTCGGGAGTTATGTTTGTATGGTGTTCGACGGCTACACGAACAATCTCTCCATTGCCGGAACGAAATCATTAGAGGGAATAATGTGTCATTGAAAATGTCCAGATTTCCTTCCAACGAATCGACGCACGTAGCGGAAAATGATTCGGCAGAAATTTCTTTCCAACGACATTAACAAAGAAAAGTTCAACACTATGCCTCGTACTCATTTAGAGGTAGCTGGAACCGAACTTCAACTCGCATTTGAAGGTGCAGAAGTTGTCAGTATAGTGATTGAAAAAATTCAAATTTATGACTCAGCAGAAATCGTTGGAGAGACATCGACCTCCTTATCTTGCTGATTGGATTGGCCCCTAATGTGCCTAACATATTTTTCAGAAAGCCCGCTTAAGGAAGAAGAAATAGTGAACACGTCCTCAAGCTTCAAATAGAATGATCTCATTTGGGACAATATTTTTTCCGCACGCATTATGCGATACCACATCTTGTATGAACTTGTTGACAATACAATGATAACATGCAACAGAATAAGTATGAAAATGCACACTTCTAAATTCGTCTGAATCCTTAATTTTTCTTCCAAAGTATATCTAATTGACGCAAGTCAGTAGTTGACGAAAAAATAATTTTTTTTCTAAACTCACGAATAGGAATTATTTTAAGGATTGTATATGTGACATTGAAAAAAACATTCATATTGTTATTAAATTATTGTGCCTTTTTATTATGTTATCATTTAAAACCTGCCTAAACCACTGGTCCAATGAATATTAGGACCATCACAATAATTATTGAAATGCCATTAAAAAGCATTGTACAAGTTAGAGAAGTGTTTTGAAAAATAAATGCAACATTTTTTGCAGGAAAGATGTGGTATACCACCAAATTTATATCTCACATTCCTAATCAGCAATTATGCAAAGTAAGTAAAAATCGTAATGACTTTTATCTGAAGAAAAGAATAAAAAGACATAAAACCACTATGAGAGAATCTTAACTCGTTAGATTTCTGTAAACGTGTAACGACCTTAATATTTTAATATTTAATGTATTTCATGCATTTTATTTCCACCTATTTTATTATGTTTGACACCATTTCAGTCTCTACATAACACTTAGAGTACATCCATCGGAGAATATCCTCAGGTGTTTCTCGGAACGACCAATGACCACTTTTATTACCCCATTAACTTCCTCAAGGCGTCTTCAATTCTCAGGGTATTTTGTATGGCAAGCCCTCCTGAATGAAATGCAATTGTACAGTTCGTGCGAAACATTTGTATTAAATGTAATTCAGTTTCAGATGATTATATAATCTCCCTACCGTGCTTACAGAATACTTTGTAAAGGTGCTGACTATCACAATTAAAAAAGATAATCAATCCTGGGTAAACAACAAAATAATCACCCTAATTGGTTATTTTGTGCTTTTAGTCCTAGATCAGCAATTGGTTGGGAAAACAACAAATGGTTTCCAAAATAAAATCAGTTATTCAGCTAACTAATTAATATATTTCACTGTGTTGCACGAACGTATTCATTATACAATTCTATCAAAAATGTTGGATGGCACTGCTAATAACCTGAAACACTATGAAAATCATGTCTATAAATGCATTAACAAATGTGCAGGAAAATATAATGAATATACGATTATAAATTTCGATCGGGTTAAATTTGTTGTATCATTTATTTTTGTACTCAGTTTTTCTAACTTTGCTAGATTACACACTTTTGCAGAATATGTAAAAAATTTATATTGCGCAGTGTTTTTGTGTTTCTCTTCGTATCCATTATCATATACCAAATTTTATTTAATATTATTACATATTGATTTTTACAGCGTTTGTAGAAAAGTTTCTGATGAGTTATGCTAAATGCACTCCAGTAAATATATAGTACAGTAAAACTACAGATAACAAAATATGTTCGCTGCACGGCTTTCAAGGCTACAAATATTGATTTTTTTGTAGCTAAACTGTAGCGACTGCAGTATACTTGCATTTTTAAATAGAAATATGCAAATTACTAATAAATAAAATTTAAAGGATTGCAGAATAATATATATGCAATCGTATAAACCACATAGAAATATTAACGAAAATGGTAATGTTAGAAACGATAATAATAATTAGACAAATAAAAATACACCTTTTTCACAAATTTAAATCTCAAGAAAAAGGAGAATATTAAGTCTTTGTAATTGTGGAACACAATTTCAAAGAGCAATACTAATGAACAGCAAGTGTAAGAGCATGCACAAAAAAGAAACAGTTTTGAAATTAATTCTCTGGAAGAATTGTCGATGCTTTCTGGGATTTCAGGAACAGCAGCCATTTTCCAAAAGAAGTGATTATTGATTCGGACATATCCAACGGCACGAATGGCATCGACCTTAAACCAATATTCCAAAATACCCGATTCTTGAAAGCGCCTCAACAAAACGTTCATTCTCGGTATTATAAGCCATCCCTGCGCTATTTCAAGGGTATCCCATCCAAATGTGAAGACCTCGGATCGTATATAATCGAAAATATTATCACCACTCGGAACTCTATAAATTTGACTTACTATTTTTGCTTCGTACTCATCCGTTAGGCCAACTAATTTTGTGTACGTGTGATTTAAAATTAATGATATATAGTGAGGAAAAACTGGTGGTGCCTGCTTTGTTTCGATAATTGTTTTGCTCAACTGTTGTATTATTGGGAACTCTCCGTTTAAATAATGATTTATACCTTCTTTATTTATAAAAATGCGGAAATTTTCATTATGAATGTCTTGTAATGACGTCAACTTCATTGGTACGTTTTCGAGAATTTTTATATCCATCATGTTTTCTAAAATAAGCAAACCATACATTGTAGAAATAATTAACACTGAAGCCAAAACTAATCTTTCTGGAATGCTTATCGGTATTTGCGAAATGTTTATTCCTAAAATTGCATACAAAATATTAGAAGCTGCCCAATGTCGTTTGTTCCAGTTGATTAACCTTGAACCTAGGCTAATAAAAAACACAATACCAAATGTAACTAAAATGTATAGACTGTAGTTGTTTGGTAAATATATTACACTTTTTCGCTGTATTGGGTATACGGCCACGATTCTTGATGGTAAGATAAATGTTGTTCTAGGTTCCTTAGGACCAAAACCAAGATTAGGTTCTCGTTGTACTGTTATATGAAAATCCGGAAATGGAAAGACCTTTGTAAGATTATACGGAGGACGTCGATATAGTAACAGCAATGTAAAGTTCATAGAGTTCTCTAATGCTTTAAATATGGAACTATATGGTCCTGATATTTCCTGTGAACTATATATATTTCTAACTTGAGAACCTGATTTTATGCCAAACGTAGGAAAATTGAGATTGTAAGGATCTATTATACATCTCGCACCATTCAAATCCATTCTGTAGTCGGGAAACCATTCAATTAAGGGTGAAATCTCCTTTTCTTTATATAACTTCGCATATGGATTGTATTGGTGAACTATCACATTATTCTGGTTGTCAAATTTTTTGTTATATTTTAATGAACCTCGAAATGCGGAATTGATTTGATATTTTATGATTTCCCTGAATTCCACTAAAGTAAAATAAATTTTATTATTGAGACAATTTGATACCAATATTTTCTTGATGACATTTCTGGTAATCACGCTTAATGGGTTAATTACGACTGCTAAAAATTTCACTATTGAATTTTTTCTTGCATTCCCCGCGCGGCATTGTATGTAATGAAAATGTAAATTGAAAGAGTCATTTAATGATGCTGGGGTACGTGCAGTATAAAGACCTATTAAAATACCTGGACTTCCGAATGATTCAGTAAATTCATAGTCCAAACATGTTTTTGGTTGCTTAGGCATTGGAACATAATGCACAATCCTGGAAAGATTGTTTATAAATTTCTGATGGATTACGCGATACTGTTTAGCTTGATCTGTTATGGAATCTGTCAATATTATTACTCGTTTTAGTCCGTAATTTTTTTCAAGGTAGTTATTGAAATGGCGAAACCACTCTGCTGTTGAGAAATTTGCACATATGGTGTAGATCAGAATTCCAGATATCAGGGGAAATATGTTCATTCTGGGATGAACTAGATATTAAGTCCTTTTATTAATTTGTAGTCAGGAATGTATTTTTTTACTCGAACGAAATATCCATAATTTTTAACAGACACAGGTCTCCCGTGCTAGTATGTAACTGTAAGTAGCAGAATGACTGCGCGTTAGTTTTTCAGTCACGAATATGTATTATACTATTAGTTCTCCAATGTGTTTAGAAGAAGAATACTAAACATTTCTGATAAATATCACTGAAAAATTATATAATTCAAAACGTGGAATATTTTTAATATTATTTCTATTTAATCCAACATTATTTAAATAAGCTATTTCTTTAATATTAAAATTGATCTTTTAATGTGTTAATAATAGCATGGGTAATGGTACGATATACCACCAAATAGAAAGTATTAAAAGATAAAACTAAGGTAATAAGAGTATTGTAATTTAATTTCGGAGATATTTAAAGGAGATATTTAAAGTTAACAGCCCCAATCTCGCCTCTAAGAGCCCGGCAGTTTAATAGTTAAAGTAATATACCCGAATAAACATTTACCTACGGGTCGGATCAGGAACGGATCCGGAAGCCTTAGCACAGATCCGATCCAGATCCGAATGCCTCATCTGAACCTGGTCCGGATGTAACGCAACCGCAGATACGTGTCGGGTCCGGGTCCTGCAGGTCAGAAAGCTCTATCCGATCCTGATCTGTTTCAAATCGGGCTTTTAATTATAATTCCTTATATACATATACATAAAAACTTTTATGTGGGGTCTATACAGCTAGGTGACAAATACCATACGGGTTTTCCGAGAACCTTGTTAACCGACAAATCTCCGTCCTATATACATAGTGTATTAAGATGAGGTTAAAAAGTTTCTGAGCGCTATTTCGTAATTTCGGACTCATTACTGCAAAATTTAGCATTATATATGTAGTCACAAAACAAATTTCGGAAAGATTGATTGAGAATTGGCAGAGAAAAACGTGCCACAAAAAATGATCGACGAATAGGTTATGACGACAAGTAAATGAAATGACAAGTTTTTTTTTCTTTCAGGCTTTCTCCTCCAATTCTCAATCAATCCTTTAATTTGTTTTGTGACTACATATAATGCTAACTTTTGTAGTCGTAGTATATAAAGTTTGTATAGTTATATAGTGGAGTTTGATAACATTTTAGGGTAGAATTTGACGTTATCGACCGAGCCACCTGAGAGTTCCCTTAACCACCATTACAAAAAAAAACCGAATAATTTGTCAATTTCTCAACCAGATCTGAATATATATATTTCAATTTCATGGTGGTTGACAAGATTCTCGAAAAAAAGTCTTGTCATTTCAAGATTATCTCAAAAGCGTATATATGTTAGTGAAATAAGTAAGAACATTGCTTTATTCGCCTTGGTCGGTGTCCCGCTTCCGCGCCATCTGTGGTCTGGGTTTCTCGATGTGTATACTGTATGTTTTTTGGGTCGCTGAATCCGAATCCGAAGTCCATTTAACTCTATCACGTCAGGTTTTTGACATAATCTCAAAAAAATTCCTATAATTCGATCCTAAAATGTGAAAATAAGATAAAATACTTTAACAACATTTTCTTTTTACGTAAAACCTTTTAAAATTGTGCAATTGAGAGTCGACCTGAAAATTTACGGGCCTATAAAAATTAATTTCAATACAAATCGTTTCCAATATAGCATCCTAAATGACACATTGGTAAACATTCATGATTTTTTAACTCGTGTACCTTCAATTGTAACAAAAAAGTTATATAACAAAAAAGTTCAGAATCACTCGAAAAGTACGTCTAAATTTTTTCAAATATTTTTGAGCCATTTTAAATTTTTCGAAAAACGGCGAAATCCAAAAAATCTAAAATCGTCTTCACAAATTTTGTAAAAATTCAGATGTATTTTTCGAGTGATTCGGAACATTTTTTCTTAAAGTTGACGGTACTCGAGTTAAAATATCATGAATGTTTACAATTATTATTTTTTGAGATTGTGTCAAAAACCTGACAAGTATATAGTGTTAAATGGACTTCGGTGTCGGATTCAGCGACCCAAAAAACATACAGTACATAAGGAGAAACCCAGGCCGAAACAAAATTTTTTTTTTGTGTGGCTGTGTTGTTAATAAAAAGTTGGTAATATTAATACGAAAAACTGACTTTATATTTGCGTACCAGAATCACATGAAACAAATTCCATTTCTTCAGAATTATCCTTATTACTATCCGTATAATTACTCTGATCATTTTTTCTTTTCAATCTATGTTTTTGAACTCTTTGACGAATTTTCTGGCGACGTTTCAATTCCTTATTCATTTTGTACAAATATTCTTCAAAATATATATTTTTAAGGTTATGTTACCCGTACGATAGATATCCAAATACGAGCCGGATCAGGAACATATCTGGGTCCCCTTACTTATTGGAAAAAGTTAGATATAGCTAAATCCGGATCGGATCCGGAACGGCCCCCGATGGCCGGACCTCCGGGTTCCGGATCTGACACGGATCTGCGGTAGCGTTACAATCCTGATCCGGTCCGAAGCTTTTGATGAGGGACAGCTCCGGAAATGTTTATTCGGGTATTTGTTGTGATATTAAGTTTTAAAATTCGATTTAAAATAATGATGTCTATCGCAAATATACGTTGTATTTGATACGAGCAAATCTACCGGTTTCATCTAATTAACACAAAACAAACTAAACATACAAATTCAACAATTTTAAACTTAACATTTCCCAACTCAACATTCAACAAAATCAATCAACAATATAAAAAATTAAATTAATAACATAGAACATTACTTATGAACGAGCATTTATAAATAACAAAACACTGTTTTCTTGGAAAACAGCACTCATGTTACATTAACACACATCATTAAACAGTATATCTATCATTAAGAAAGTATCACCTCCCCTTAGCAATGCTTTGATCCGATCCAGAAAAAAAAACAATTGTGTTCTGAAGGATTAGTAAAAATCGATAAAACATATGTGAATTGGACATGTGTAATATATCATATGGAAGAAAAATGTACTTTACAAATTGAAACAGCTTCAGAACTAAAGACATGTGTACAATGCAAAAAAATTGCTTGCATTCTAGTATAGATAATTCATTTATGTATTCAATACCATTTACTACGAAAATGAAATGAAATGAAAATTTTCACGAACTAGAGTTACATTACATTAACTATAAATAACACAAATAAGAATGAAATTGTGTAAATGTAAAAGTTGTCAATATTTGTGATGGGACAATCAAAACTGTACAAAACATATTTAGCAGTTATACACCATAACGGTATGGTGAATGAAAAAAAACAATTTCAACAACTTTATATAAGAAAGTCTTAAAAAAAATACGTAACGCAAAAGAACGCAAAATAATTTAAAAAAATATACTCATTTAATAGAATATTTCCGTGGACAAGCGCACAATATTCATTGAATTTTTCAATACAAATTGTTATCATTCATTTATATTCTTAACATTCAATAATAAATATTTAAAATTAACTTTATGTTACAATTAATGTTACGTAATAAAGTTATATAAACTAAAAATAATGTTGATTTTGTTAATTCTTGAAATTGAAAATTTCATGATTTTGGACACACGCGATTTTAACCGTTAGAATCACACTTTTTCTTTGTGGAAACTATGTACCCTATGATTTTAAGGGTCGCTGATCACATCTCTTTTAAAAATTTGAGATCCGACAGGGTCCTCAAGAACTTGCATCATCGGCTTTCACGAATATCATGTTGGTAATGTAAGAATAAGTCTCTTCATATCCGCTATTTTGAGTCAGCCATTTTGATTTTTGTAATTCTGACTTTAGATTCGTAATCAGCGACCTCAAAAACTTACACACATCGATTTTTGTGAAATTCCGATTGGCAGTGTATTGTAATAGGTAGCTTCTTGATGCCCACCATTTTGAATTTTACAATGCTGACTTCAGATTCGTAATCAGCGTCCTCGAAAACTTACATATATCGATTTTTGTGAAATTCCGATTGACAATGTAGGAGTTAGCTTCTTGATGTCCGCCATTTTGAGTCAGCCATTTTGAGTCAGCCATTTTGAATTTTGCAATTATGATATCAAATTCGTATTCAGCGACCCCAGAAACCTACGGAAACCAATAGTCGTTTATATCAAACCTTCAGAAGGTTGATTTGTCCAACTGGTTCATTGAAAAACAGTATTTCTATGTTTGAACTGCCATATTGGATCAGCTGTTGCAAATGTTGCAATTCTGACTTCGGATTCGTAATCAGCGACCCTTAAAACCGTAGGGTAGATCGTTTCCACAAAGAAAAAGGTTGATTCTAACGGTTAAAATCGCGTATGTCCAAAATCGCACCACTGCTCCGCCGTATGCACTAATGGGTTAATGTGGATGAAAATTCTTTATAAAATGCGCATTTATTGAATGTTAAGATGAGTAACTCATGTACAATAAACTGAAAAGCCTAAATTCTCTTCGGCTCGCTAATAATTGTCGAAAGGCATACTATTATTTCAACGATTGTTATTCATGAAATTGGTCCATGTCAAGTCAGCTAGTATTGTTATAATTAATAAAGAAGTTGAGCAATTATAATAATGTCACCATGAAATCCTAAGTGATAATTCTTTTATCTATTCTTTTATATTTTACAGATATAATATAATTGACTTATATTGTGTTATGATATCAATCTAAGATTAAAGTCTACATAAAATATCATATTTTTTCATGGTTATGGATGTCAAACATATAGGGGAGAACGGGGTAATTACGACAGGTCGGATAATTCCGACCCCCCGTAATATCTCGCTTACAATATGACATCCCGTAATGTTATTGAAATTTCGTGAAAACACTGATGAGTACAACTATTTTGATCGCGGTAGTTGTTTATTTACTTTGCATTGAACCATGTGGCAAAGATGTTATTGTTTCTTACTGCGCTAATTTAGAAATTGTAGTATTATAAATAAGTAAATATAGTTTGAAATTATTGTGCAAACGAATCAAACGCAAGTAATTTAGAAAGCCTTAACCTTATATTTAATGAAATCAATTTGGTTTTTAGTGAGATGAGAGTGTGTTTTTAAGTGCGTGTATTTTTTTAAATAACGAACGTGGAGGGTAATTCCGACCCCTAATGTACGGGGTAATTGCGACCGTCCTTTTTCGAGTTTATTTTCGTTTGCTTTTTATCACAACCATATTAGGCAATATTATGTATACATTGTATATAATGTATCACAAATGTGTTGATGTTTTTTTCTTTCTATATTTCGACCACAACATTTGAATTTGCTTCGCTTGTTTTCTCGTGCGATATTAGAAGTGACTATTTGCGTTTTCATTTTTGACCAACAATGTAGAGTAGGTATGTGATCTATGTACGTAGTGTTGTACATAAACAAGTTATTGTGATAGCAAAATATTATCTTCTTTACTTATTATTAATAAATGTAAATTAAACCTATAAATCACTACGAAATTGTGCTGAAAATAAACGCGGTCGGAATTACGCCTTTAGGGGTCGGAATTACCCATAGTTTGACAGAATCTGAAGAATTGCAATTTTTTACTAATGAAGGTATAATCCTATAATAGACCTATAACAAGGTATTAATAATATCGATAAATGTTTACCCATGCAATACACTTTAAAAAAGCATAACATACAAATTCATTAAATCACATTCTCTACCTCAAAAATCAATTTTGCTTAGGTAGGTCGGAATTACCCCGTTCTCCCCTACGTATGCAAATCTAATACAATATATAATCCATTCATATTGATGAAACATAGTAGTTGGTTCGTTTTATAAATTCAATATTCATTATTCAAGTTTAGAATAGTTTTCTTTTATAAATATTTACACCAATTCTACAAAGTATATGTGCAAAATTTAAAGCATATGTCATTATCAGGGCAGCTATATTTTCCAATTGTACAGGACCTAATATTTAATACAGACAAGAATTTTATTTATTACTTAATTACATACTTAATTAATAAATGTACATATTAGTAATTAATCAGTATTCATAATGGTACATAATTATAATAATAAATCTCAATACATATGTGTATAATCTTTCATTTTGTCTTGATATCATTAATCCGAAAATTTATATTGTAATTATAATTACAATAACTTAGTACGACTTAATTTCAAATCATTATTTTATATTAATATTTTCATTTTAGCTCTCTGATTACGTGTTGGTTGTCAGATTTTAAAAATTAAAAATGACGTATTCAAAATGATGGAATAAAATTTGAATATTTCCATAGACTTTTATAAAATGTTTTATCAAAAATTTTTTTAGGATTCCAGATTACCAACTCTCATTCGATTTTAGAATTCAAAATGTCGAACTAACATTTAAAAAATTCTATATATTTTTATGAAATTATATTTTACATTGATTGTGAGATGGCAGATTAAGATCGCATTCTCTGATTGTCGAAATTCTGCTCCGATATGTTTTGTTAATGCATTTTTTACATCAAAAATCAAAATTGAAACTGTATGTGAGATAAAAAATATTCATTTACTGTCAATCCGAATAATATGACATTTTGATAAAAACAATAGACACTTTTAAAATGAAATCCTTCATTTTTCATTTTGAATGCAAAAGTACGGTTTCGTAATCTAGGCTCTTATAAAAACTGTATTACAAAATTAAATTTAAATCTTCTGGGCATTAAAAAATGTTTGTCCACCAATTTGGATCCGCCAGTTTGAATGTTGAAAATCTGATAGCACATCCGTAACCTGAGATCCAGAAAATATATTACACAGCCTATCGTTAAAAATTTACAGGAATGTTGTCCAACTTTAAATATAAAAAACTGTAAAATTATAATTAAATTACAAAACTTTAAAACTAATATGCTGAAATATCAATTATTTAAAAAAAATCATCTTGTTATAACAATATAACCAAAAATACTTTACTTTCTTTACAGACGGTAAATTCAGAATGTACATCATAGCACAGTTTTTATATTTGTAATGCGCTATTTCTGCAAGTAATATTAGTGAACAAAATGTATAAAAAACAACGCAAAACAAAAAAAGTTTTGAAATTAATTCTGTCGACGAATCACTGCGACTATTAGTATCATAGGTCGTAGGATTAGTTACCGTATGATTTAGCCAAACTATTTTATAACCAATTGTAATGTAGTCAGTCGCACCTATGATTTCCGTATTGAACCAATGGTTGATAATGCCCGATTCCTGAAGACGTCTCAAAAAAACATTTAATCTTGGTATTATTGGTGATCCATTTACCACTATAATCGTATACCATCCAAAAGCAATGTCATCATTTTGTATGTAATCGAATATTGGATGACCGCTTTGACTTCTGTAAATGTCAATGGCTACTTTCACCTCGTGTTCTTCAGCAATACTGAACATATTTCCACAAGTATTATTTAAAACACATTTTATGTACTGCTGGAATAGTGGTGTAAAATCTGCTTGTAATACTGATATTGTTTTTTTAAACTTTTGGAAAATAGGATAATCACGTTCAAAGTAATGGTTCAATGCCATCTTATTTACGTAAGGATGAATATTTGCGTCATATAGGTCCTCCAATGACACTATTTTCTGACTAAAATTGTGCAACATTTTAATATCCATCATATTTTCCAAAATAAGCATACCGTAAATGATCGAAATAATTAATACTGAAGTGAAAATTATTCTTTCAATAGATCTTGTAGGCATTTGTGGAATGCCCATTCCTAATATTGCACATAAAAGATTAAATAAATTCCAGAGGTTGTTTTCCCATTTGAAAAATGTTGACGCTAGGTTCAAAACTATAACTATACTCGTAGTAAATAAAATATAAAGAATATAGTTGTCTGGTACAGACATCACAGTACTTCGTTGTAGTTGGTATACAGCAATGGTCCTGGCTGGTGTAAGGAATGTTGTCTTCCAACCCGAACTTGTGAAACCGAGGTCTGGTTCCCGTTGCATATTCATATGAATATTTGGGAATGGGTATTCCATAAGCATATATGATTGATAAGTATGAACTATTTCAAGACTAAAATTTAACGATGTTTCCAAAGTTTTGAAGACTAAACCATACGGTCCTACGACGTCATTGGAACTGTATGTGTTCCGTAAGTTTGACCCGGGCTTTAACCCGAAAAATGGAAACTTGTAGATTGGAGACATTAAAGGGAGGCAAGCCTTCACACCATTCAGATTTAGCGTCTTATCCGGAAACCACTCTGTCAATGAAGAAAATTCGTTTGCACTGTACTTATTTGTAAAGACATTGTACTGATGGACAATTGCATCATACTTAATGTTAGATTTATCTAAATTTCGTAGCGTAGAAAAGCTGTCATTTGATATAATATATCTCATTTCCAATATTGTAAAATCAGTATATTTTGTCGAAACTGTTGAAACTGTCAACTCCTTTATTAGGCTACTATTCATCCTATTTATCCCGGTCGGCGTGTTAATAACCACTACCAGAAATTTAGGCAATGGATGCTTTCGGATTGCATCATAACTGAGTTCAATGTATTTAGAGTAGAAGCGTATAATTTTTTTTACAGAACTTTCCGAATCTGCGTTAAATATACCAACAATAACTGTCGGCGCCTTATGAATGAAGTGCTCTTCCTCAGGAAATTCTAAGCTTTGTTCACGTCTCGCTATTAAGTCCTTCGGTTTGCAATGAATAATACTAGGATACTTAGTTACAAATTCATTAGCAATGCTTTGAAATTGACGTGGCATTAATTTTTCTGATTCTGTCAATATTACTACACGATTTAATGTATATTGACTTGTAATATAATTCTGGAAATGATCAAGCCAGTCTGCCGTGGATGTTCTTATGACCAAGCAGTAAATAAGAATTTTTATAAATACTGAGTATAGAAGCATTATAACCGGTTATAAAATGACTTCGGTAATAAGGAAAACTGTTGGTTTGTGTTTTGTTTTTACTTTAGATATTTTAATTTCATGCAAAAAGTTCGTTAGTATTTAATACGATTTATATTATGGATACCGTACATTTAAAAAAGTATGCATCCATAGAGGATTATGATTAAAACTAATGTTTTAACGTTCGAATTCACTTGATGTGGTAAATTTGATTAGGTCTCCAGAGATACAACGCGTGCAGCATTTTAAAATATATGTGATCTAACCTTATATTATTATCACTATTATTGAGTCTCGTACCTGTGCAAACATGCTATTAATTTCGTTGAAATATCAATATTAATTTTCGAGTTCCTGTCTATCTTTCATGTATGATCCTGATTTGAATCTAAAATTTAACCAATATTGTATCATTCCAGTGGATAATGAAGATTCGATGCCTACTACATGGAGGGTTTTATTCGAAAACCACTGTCAATTGGGAACATTTATGTATCTCGGTTACGTTATTATGAACTATGCGCTACATTATACAATTCTAAACAAGGAAATATTGCTTAAAATAATATATTTATTTTAGTGTAAAGAAACATCAATTTATTTTGTTATGCATGCTGATATTATGCGATATTTGAAAAGTTTCTACGTGATATCTGGCGATAAATTATAGTATTATTGCTACAAAATTGAGGTTTCAAATGGTTTGAGGCGACCAGTTCAATATTGACATGTGCTGGCCTTTTACATGAATTTCAACGTCGTACATTTTAAACGGTCCATTTTCGACTTTTTTTGGAGTCGCTATTGCAAAGGATTATGACGAATGGGGGAAATGCGTATAATTTTGATTATACCCTGGTAGAAAACTGAACAGTTTTTATGGGCACAACCCAGAAACCAGCCAATTTTACTGCCCAAAACTTGCTTCCTAACTTCTAGCAAGAAATTGGTTGACAAATTGCTAGGTAATGCCCATTTTAAATCAGACTAGCATCAACCTATCTAGATTATGCCCAGTTTAACTGCCTGAAAAATATGGTCTTCATTTACCATATTTATGGCTAGGAACTAGCAATGAAATTGGCATATATTAAAACGATCTTACCTCAATAATAACCTACACAGTTTGGGTTAAAAATATATCGCGAATATTATAACAAATGGTCCTCTCGCTCTCTCTCTCTCTCTCTTCTCTCTCTCTCTCTATATATATATATATGGATAATTCAAAACCGTGTACAAGCCGTGAACGTGTCAAAAAATATCGCAATATTGATAAAATAAAAAAAAATTGAAACGCTTAGATATTTCAGTCAAGATTTTTAGTCTGAAAACTGGCCAATTTTTACCCGGTTTTCTACAATAACAATGCGAAAACCTACATAAACCAGTCAACTATCGAGCATAATCTCGTAGAGTTTTTGGCCATAAAAAATGGCCAGATTCTGGGCAAATGAACGTTACATTACCACAGGAAAACCAGATAGAAATGTTGGCCAAAAACTGCGCAGAAACCAACTAGATTGGGCATAAACCAGCCAAAAAATGCTCCCTTTTTCTACCAGGGTATTCAATTTAGGATAATGCATCAACAACCGAACATTGTTCCGACAACAGAACACTGTTTAGACTTGTGTTGAATTATGATGCAAACAAATCTAAATCTGCTATGTCGAAACTATTTAGGTCGTTTTATCTAAAATATTTTAGTTCGCTTTTCCAGATTAAGCATTAGCTTCTTCTATGAACGCCAGGGAGGAAATATGCAGCCTCATATAAAACGCGGAGTAAATAAATACCTGCTAAAATTTACAAGCAGAAGAATAGATATATCATAACCCAGAGCTGCTAATGCCCGCACAGGCAAAATAAAGTAATAAATGGAACCATCGAAAGAAAGGTAGAAATGTTTGTAACATCAAATAATAGTAGAACCAACAACGTTAAATTTGTCGTTGACAATGTGTCACTTTTGTAATTCTGGACATTTTAAAATATATAATACAATAACTTTTAATATGACAAGAGTTAATTTTTTTAAACCAATTTTGTTACACCTATATTGCGATTTAGGAATATTTAAAGTGACTATTTGCAAAACTGTGGTAGATTTGAGGTTATGTACTACGGTAAATCCATTCCTTAACTATATTTACTGCAAATAAATTTATTCGATAATAAATGTACCATTTATTTGAACGTGTTACCAACCATGATAATAAAAACCGGGTCTAGTAAAGTACTGCGCATGCGGTGTTTTTTTCGGAATTCACTATTCCGATCTTTCAGAATTTTCTTATAATTAAAATATAACATTTTTAAAGTTCATCTTTGATGAATAAAAATATTCACGTGACATTTACCATCTAAAATTGAACTTTAAATTGACTATCTGGAAACTACAATTTTTGTGCCAAATTTGAAAGTTCAGAAACATCGTAATACCAATAAATAATTGTTAATTTTTGTTGTTTTTTTTTTAATAATTTTGTTTGTTTTAATCTATTAGCTATAATTTTATCATTCATTCATTTCTGACCTTTTTTGAATCGAACGTTTTAATATGTTGGTGCTGTTATTTCAGATAATGGCAAAGCCATTTATATTGCGAATGCAATAACATATTTTTATTTATATCTTGATTAGTATTAAATCCAAGACCTAATTTTACTAATGAGTGAACAATATTCGGAATTTCAATATCAGTTAAATTTATAAACTATTTGTTATTTATATTTCGTTAAATTCATTATAATTTGCAGGAATTTGATGTCTACGCTTTAATGTTTCAAACTTTTGCTCGAATTTGTTTTTACTTGCTGACATTTAATCAAATTTTGTTGTTCGAATCAGAATCAAATGTTTTGTTAGTTGATAATAGTTTTTACTAGTTGGAATTTTTTTCGCTACTTCAATATTCACAGTGATTCTTGGACAGAGAAGGATTTTAATATACTCCATCATTAAGTTCATTTGTTTATAATGTAGTACTTTACATATACATATGTTTATTGACTAATATTTAAGTGTATTTTAGGATAACGTTTTATTACAAATTCTAAAAATGTGATGTTAGTAACAAGTCTTACCTAAATCTTGTTTTGAAACATTATTATTCTAATCTTATGAATTTTAATACAAGTCGACCAATAGTGAAGCAGTACCCTAACAAGTCGAAGTCTCATAATAAATGTAATTATGCTACCTTTGAATGTGTAAATCACAATTTCTCCTAACAAAACTAGTGCCGCAAACGCGTAACCATTCGCACTTATCAGACACAGTTTAGAGATTACTTCTATAGATGAATCAGTGGCATCTTTAGAATAATTAACTCCACGTTTAGAAAGCCTGGGTAACTTCCAATATACACCTTTATCATGTATTTCGTTGTTAACGTCATGAATAATTTTCGTCGAAAACCAATGCTCCGCAATACCCGATTCTTGAAGTCGTCTTAATATGCTATTGATTGTAAGTATTAAAGGTGATTCTTCGTTGATTACAAATTTATTTAATCCACAAGCAACAATTTCGCTTCGTATATAATCGAATATTGGACGACCGTTCGAATTTCTGTATATATCACTCATTAATTTTACCTCGAATTCATCGGCGATAGTGAACATATTGTTGCAAGTTTTATTCAAAATACATTGTATGTAATCTGGCAATAAATGGGACGTCGGAGAAGTTATCGTTGATAGTTTGAATTTTTTAAATATTGGATAATACTTTTGTAAGTAGTGCCAAATTCCCCCGTTTTTTAAAAAGAGTGTCATATTTTCCACGGATAAATTTTCTAATGACGTTATTTTTTTGTTGATATTATGCAGTATTTTAATATCCACCATATTGCCTAAAAATAGAAGTCCGTAGATAATCGAAGTTAGTAGTAAGGCTGCGAACATGATTCTTTCAACATTTCGTGTTGGTAAATGTGTTATACCCATTCCTAATGTTGCACATAACATATTAAATGGATCCCAATGATGGTTTTGCCAACACAATAATATCGCTGCACCTTTCAGCACAATCACTATACCCATAGTAAGAAAAATATAAAGAACATAACTATCTGGTAGATATATCACTGATGTTCGCGATACTGGATATATGGCAATCATTCTGGAGGGTGTAATAAATATTGATGTCGAACCACCAATTCTCATCGTAGTTTGGTCTACAAGGTCTGGTTCACGTGTCACTGATAGGCCAAAATTCGGAAAAGCATGTTTTTTAGCCAAGTTCTCTCCATTTCGATGTCGATATATTTTGAGAGTAAAGTTCATTTTCATTTCTAAAGTTTTTAAAACTTCGTTGTATGGTCCTTCAACTTCCTCTGAGGTATATTCATATTTTACGTGTGATCCTGATTTGAGCCCGAAAAATGGAGATTTATGTTTTTCCAGTTGAAAAAAAGCTCCCACGCCGACGACATCCAGGGTTTTATCCGGAAACCAGTCAGTCAATTGTGAAAATGCATTTGCAGTATATTTCTTTGTAAATGGGTTATATTGGTGAACGGTTACATTCGAATTCTCCGTTCTTTGTAATATGGAATCGTTTCTTGACCGAATAGATCTAATTTCCAGTAAGGTAACATCAATATATTTTTGGGGGCACACTGAAACTAGAAGTTCTTCGAGTAGTTCTGGACTAAAAGCTGATGATAGGTTAATTATTATTGCTAAAAAATTAGGCTTTGGATATTTGAAAGTGTGAGTCCGTGCCGTTTCGATGTATTGAACGTGAAATGCGAAAACTTCCTTTAGTGAATTTGCTGTTTGCAAATTATACAAACCAATAATAATTGATGGTTTCTGATGTAAAGGATGATTTCGATTTGGCATAAGCTTTGAGGTATACGATATTTCTTGTATGTTAGTAAAATAATAAATAATACAGGAGTATTTATTTAGAGTTTTGCGAAAAACTTGTCGAAATTCATTAGGCTTTGAATTATTTGTTTGTGTCATTATTGCGACACTTTTTAATGACCGTTTTTTCCCAAGGTTTGTATATAAATGATCAATCCAATCCACATTCGAAGCTGTTGTAACCTTTCTCAAAATATTAATGTTAAGAAATATTGAATATGTGTTCATGATTCGGATAATACCAAGATGACATCCACCTAAAAAGACATTTATATATTGCTATTATGTGTTCAATAAAGTACTTTGAAAAACGCTTCATTCATCGGCAACGTAAATGAATAAACATTTTAACCGCTTCACGATGTCGTCAAAAAGTCGTCTCGAATAGTGGTCACAATAACATTCAGTTCATTGCAAGATCGTATATATGTCCGCAGATTGGACTAGATTTGTAACGATTTTAATACGCTGGCTAAATGTTCCCTAGTAAGTCGGATAGAAATTTACGTTTTGAAAACATTTCGATAAAATATAATGCTTCACGTAATAAGCAATTTATAAAATAGAAAACACGATGAGGTCTGACATTTATTTGATGGTATTTCAATTAATTCTTATGTTAAATTAAAAAATTATAATCACGTTTTCGCTCACGTTTCACGTTTTAATCACCTTTTTGGAAATTCTAACCATTCTGAATTTGAGGGGCCGCTTTTAGAAATTCAAAATGGCGGATCCAATATGCCGGACACCAAGTTAAAGTAAAATCTAACATTTTTTTTTTGGCATTTCGGGCATTTTTTGTGAAATTCTCGTGGCAGTCAAGGGGTTAAGAAGAATTAATTAAAATTATATAATACGTTAGATTAACATCAGAATTCAACGTGGTTTCAGCGTCGTTTGTAACTGAAAAGGTCATTTCAAACAATTTATTCATTTAACCATTTCGAAATTTTATGAAAACAATTTGAAAACGTGTTAGATAGGAAATTTTCAGCCAATTGACTGGAAAATAATTAATCAGCGCATTAAATGTTTTGTAATGAACTGTATTTATGTCATTTTAGAAACTTTTCAACACATTTATTCGACCATTTGCTGTCGACTTGGCTTTTATATTACTATTTCTGAATCTAAAATATTTTTCTTATCATTCTTTTACAATATTATTGTTTCATAGTTGAAGTAAATGAGGTTCTAGATATTCATGAGTAGTGGATTTGATGATATTTTATTTGGTTTGTTCTCACCTGAATTACCTTTGTTAAAATTGGCAATTTCCATTATTGATATTTAAAAATGGAACTTTTGAAAAATCTTTGAAAATCGAAATTTTAAATCAGTCTACTGCCTGTAAATTAGCTGGAATCTTGAAAAATTGAAGAATACTTTGAATGTGATATTAGCGTCAAAAACCTGAGAACATACAAAATGCTGGCAGTTAATGAATCGTAGTCTACTACGATTAGATCTTATGTGAAAGACCTCCCCCCCCTCCTTTTTTTTTATATTTAAACTAAAAGTTTAAGATGGGATTAATAAAGGAGTTGCACATACCTACTATTACGACTTTTTTTACTTATTACGATAATAACATTTTTGAGAGGTTATATTTTTCACGGAAATATATATTTTTGTGCGAAAGTGAAAACAACAAGATATTTCCATCGGTCGATTCTCTTCGATTTTCTCTATTACTCTGATGTTTAAAATCCTCAATGTTGGACTTCCCTGTGAATTCATATCCCTCGGGATTTTTGCACTTGATGCTCTTTGACGTGTCACAGATAATTTCGAATAATTATCTATACATTAAGGTTAATACCTAACTAGAAATGACTGAGAATGAAAGTATACAATATTTTTAAAATGTGAATATTGATTTATGAGAAAATTTTACTATGAAAATTCATTTCAAAATTTAAAATATGAAGGTAGAGTTTTAGATAGGTTCAATCATTAAATATTTTATAATGAGCATGTTACAGGTCTTATCTGATGTAATACCTCAAATAAAATTAGCGATACACGTGGAAACACAGCCTTTACTGTACTTCATTTTTTGAGGTGAAATGCTATATCGTTGTTTGCATTATAATTATTCTAAAACAAAAGTTCTTGTCTAGAAAATACAGGACATTGAAAGGATGTCACGTTTATTATCTATTGTTTTCAGGGTGGCATCATTTGTTTTTAATAACGTATAAATACACTGATAAAAATAAATGCACTAGAATAAAGGAAATAACTTCCATATAGCACCTACTTCTTAGAGACGTCATCTAGAGAGCCCATTCAAAAGATATCTCGAAAAAGACCTCCTAAATAGGTCTTAATTAGGATAATCTAAAAAACGACCGCTTAAAGAAGTCTCATTTATGACGTCTTAAGATAGTGCTCTCGAAGAGGTCATACGTTGGAGGTCTTAAATCTATTTCGTTTCTCTTTTGTCAAAGAGATCCCCAGAGTTGAGATCTGAGTTTCTTCTGTGCGTGATATTTACGTCACATGCAAACCGATGAGTGGTAAGCTATAATAAAAAACATAAGGGTTTTTACGATATTTAGTTAATGATATCACAATTTTGTATTATTATTGTATGATGTTCATTCTATTGAATGTAATTGCCGACTAATATATCAGTACATAAACAATAACAAGGAATTGAGATAAAAATGATATAAATTAATAATTAAGGTGCAAAAATATAATCTATAATTCTCATAAATTTGCTTTTTATTTATATTATTTATGTTACATGTCAAAGTTCACCAATAAGTATTCGAGAGGTCTTCTAGAGCTTTTAAAGTCGACGCAACTATACTGCTCTATCACTGCAGATGAAGAACATAAAATTATACGAACTAACATATAGATAAGTAATGAAATTCATAATATTTAAGAAATCAATAGTATTTATTTTTCAACGTCGAATATACTCGTATGTATTGACTTTTTAGTGTGCATATAATATAATGTAATTTTTGCATAGTATGATCAAAATTCGACTTTGTGCACCTGAAAAAAACAGTGTTCGATACTCGGGTGTAAACATTCGACTTTTACGTTCATTAGAAATTGGGTGTATAAATTTAGAAAATAATTTTCGATTTCTTTTCTTGTTTGTTTATTTTTTTGTGTCTGAAATTGTTGTATTTTGTGAATCTAAATCGTGGATTGTGAATATCATTGAAATGTGTCGGCGAAAAATAAAATTCTTTCAATACTATTTTCAAATTATTAGCATTCTGTTGATAATTTTTTTTAAAGATCTAGTAACCAATAATGTTGAAATTACATTTTTATTATATGATTGGTATTATTTACAAACATGTGCCAGTTTTTACCACGTGCATAAGCAGAAAGGGCTTTTATGAACGCAGAATTAGACTGGCGTACTTACCATTACCGTGAAAAGAAGATAATTCTTCCATTTCTTAAGAAGGTGGGGTTTAATTTTCACGTGGGAAATAGATCTTTTAGCCGATAAGTAAAGTTACAGTCTATGACCAAGTTTGAAGGGGCTACGAATAAATCGTTAAATACAGAACTTTTTTCAAAATAAGAAGAGATAGACTATTTTTATTTTTTTGTTTACTTATTTATGAATTCATTACATATATTTTGATTCATCTCATTGAATAAAATAATTGATATATAGTTACAAAAAGTTGAAAACAAACGACGCCGCATGGCAACCTCGACCAACGACAAATTTTGTTATTAGATTCGTTTTCGTTGACTATAAATATATAATAAACCATATTACATGTTCTATTAAAATGCCTTTGTCTCGTCTTTCGGCACGTGCCGATATAATTAGGTTTGAAGTTTTGTTTCATTACTAGAGAAAGTAGTATGAAGCAGGTTTTACAAATTTCGATAGTAAGTATGTAACTATTTAAAATTTCGAGCAGTAACATACATCAGTTTTCTGGATTTACTATTTTTTGTAGTTTTATTCAAACTTTTCTGCTTACTCCCTTTTTACATAATTGGTGTAAGTTCATAAGTATTCGTAGATTTCTACAGGATTTATGTGTCATAAATATCTGTAAATTTGGACACGAAACAAAATGTTCAATTATTTGATGGTTAATTAAAATGGTACATTTTGAAATGTATGACTGATTTAATGTTAGTTAAAATTTCAACTGATATACTTTATGATAAGCTTTTTAAATGTTAAACCTACAAGATATGAACGTGTCAAATTGATGATAAATTATTACAAAAATAATTCCAATATAATATCACGTTTCAAAATTTTTTTTAATCATAGAAATAAAATTATTAGTAACTATTGAACAATATACCAATCCAAAAATATAAATAATAGTAAAGATAACTTTATATACGTTCTACATTGTACGAATCATACTGCGATGGGTGTTTTTCGATTCAAATTCAAAGTACGATGAAAAAAAAGTTAGATACGGTGCGTAGATTTTTAGCGGATGGCTTTCAAACTTAATGAGACCACGAGGAAATTACTCGACATTCAAAATCTATGTGCCGGAACAAATTTCAGTAAAAGACATTTTCATTTAAAACTGAATGTAGTTTCACCTTTTGCGCTATGATCGAATTACCTTTTTATCTTATACAGCTCCTGGGAGATTTAAAATAAAACTTTAAGGGTTATTTCACAAAAAAATTATCGATAAATTTCAAAAGCTAGTGTTATTTGATTTAAACATGAACATAGGATATACAACCAATCACAATTATTAAGAAAAATGAAAATGTATTGCCTGTTATTTAAACGTTTACCAATCATTTAATCCATTAACGCAAATCGTTGAATGTAAATTGTTTGTAGACCACTACATTAAGTTATATCGTAAACCTTTTTGCGAATTGCAATGAGAGAAACATGTCCAGTGAACAACTTGTTCCAGTCGTCAATAAAACGATTAAAGCTATTAACGAACAGCCCTGTGGGCGTAACCCGTACATACCCGGCAGATGCCTCGGGCGTTTTTAAAATCGTGCCGGAATCATTCCATATCGTTGCGCAGATACGATTTGTCTCCAGGTGTGTTATAAATCGGCAAATACATGCTGTGAAATCTGCATGATAAAACCGTAACATATTCAGCTAATATCTCGTTATATGTTCCTAAATTTTTTAAATTATCACATGTCAATTTTCTATTTATGTCCTCTTGTGTCCTACTCGGCGATAATGTTCGATGCATGTTTGCGTTTTTTTCGCAAGGTATACAGAAAAAAGAAATATTACCGATTTCTGTATCGGTTAGGATTGCGTTTCACTTTGGAACTGTAAAGTTTGTAGATAGGGGAAAAATGTAAGTTTCAATTATTCCATATATTGCCAATGTAAATTTTTAATTTATTGTTTAACGTATATCGTAAAATCCGTGATAGTTTGAACCTGTTTGAACGGTGGTATGGAGACTTATCCAACAAAATATTTGCTGCAACAATGTGATAAAATATTAGTAAACATATCAGTGCAAGCATATCAGTGATGCTGTCAATTTTATTCCGCACGCTACCGCTACAAATGTTGTATATCCTTCAATAATGGATTTACATTGTTTTCTTAATTAGTATTTTATCTAAACCTTAAAAGCTTTAGATGTTTTCGAAAACACATCTCATACGAACGTTTATGCCATAATATTTAAATTTGTTTAAAATGTTAAAGAAGATTCTCTTTGTACCTGACAGAAGTTTTTCTCCACGGCGATGAAACAAAACGTATTCCGCACGTAACTCAGCGCGACAAAATACATGAAGATACAAAAAAATAGTCTTGACATCAAATCATCGTAACAGTTAATGTCACCAAGATCATTAAAAACCCGGAAGTTATGGAGTGGAATGCGCTTCAAATTCGGTTTCAGCGACCTCAAAAATATAAAGAGTACAATGTATGAATTCCAGGCGAGAGTTTTTTTTTTATTTCAATATTCTGGGGTCGATGTCATGGGGTTAATTGGACTCTAAATCGAATTGACTACTAAAATCATTTTTAGCAATTACAGCAGAAATTTTTAAAAGAGCTTCCAGTAGTGTCCAGAACTGTCTGGTACATTCCAGTTCTACTCAGTACATTTCAGTATTGTCCAGTACTGTCCAGTAAATTCCAGTATTGTTTAGTGCAGTACATTCCAGTAGAGTCCAATATTCTCCAGTGCTATCCACTACTGTCAAGTCCAATACTGCCCAGTTGACAGTTTCGTTTACTCCAGACAATTCAGGGAGTAACCACACAACATAAGCTGTCGAGACCTATTATACATGTCATGAATTTCGGATTCGGGTTCAGCGGACCGAAGAACTAAAAGGAAACATGATATGGATTTCAGGTTTGAATTTTCCTTTATTTTGACATTTTGGAGTGAATTTTTAAGATATTTTTCAAGTCATGTCAAAAGACTGACCTGACGAGATCGAATGGATTTTGAATTCAATTTCAGCGACCCCAAAAACATGATAGAAACTTGGTAGGCCTTCTCAAACATAATTTTTCTTTATTTTCATATTTTAGGGTATATATTTAGATTTCTTTTTGAGTGATATGGTTTTAGCGATCCAAAAAATATAACGGAAACGTGCCATGGACTTCTAAGTGCAACTTATTCTTCATTTTAACATTTTAAGGTCTAATTATAGCATTATTTTTGTTTTTTTGAGGTTATGTCAAAAACCGGACGTGGCATTAAATGGACTTCGGATTCGGGTTCAGCGACCTATTATGGTCGCAGGTTTACGAAGAGGTTAGGTCGTAAAATATATTATGGACGTAGTCTGACATCCAGATCCGGCATTTCATTTTTTGTGGGGTTGTGTCATTAATGCCATAGGTTAAATAATTTTTTTAAAATATCAATACAATGCAGTATTTTATAAATTGAGTGTCAGATCTAGTGATACAAGTATACAATTTGGTATGACATCAAAGTTTGGTAGATAAATGTTCCAAAAAGGGACATTACATATATTCGTTTTTTTTTATCTACTAGATAAGACATCTGTGGAATATGTGGATAAAGCTATTTTTCAATATTTAACATTGTTAAAAAGTTACAGTAGTATGATCGCAAGATTATTCCTACTTCAGCATTCATATGCGTTCTTTTCGAAGCATTTTTTTCACTAATGGCGATGATACTTCAAATTCGATTTGTTCGATAGCATTCAAATTTATAGGTAAGTTCAGGAGATATTTATCTGGCACCTAGATTTTTTGATGGGTGAAAATAAAAAATGTTGCCAAACCATGGTTCCTTTCCATATTTCCAATATTGGATTATAAATATGAATATTTGATACAATGGATACTTTTCATCACATTCACATTCAACTTTTTCCAGCATATTATGCCATTTGATCCAGTAAATTTTTAATGAATTACTGAAAACTACCAGTTTTGTGTTCGTGCAACGGACTTCCACTCCACAATTTCTGTATTTATTGAACATTTAGTTAAATTACTTTTTACAAAGTTCCAGTATGAGGATCTCAAAACTTATATTTTTGTATTATCATAATTTTAGTAACAACATCTACAATTTTTTTAGGTTATTCGGTAAGCTAGAAACATGACCGACGATGAATATTTTCTCCTCCAAGGTTAAACTATAAATGGTCAAGGCTAAATACGCGAGTTTAAAGAAAATGTTTATTAGAAAATGTATATGCAGTTTAAATACTACATATATATTAAATTGTTCTTAATTCATAATGTTTTCGATATTCATAAAAAAAATAAAGTCTTTTTTTATATAGACGTTATTATTCTTCATGTTGTATTTAAGTTCTTTTATACATCTAATTGAACCTCTAAATATTCCCTCAACGTCTTCATGAATACATAAAAGTAAATATTAAAATTTGATCGATTGGGAAACTTTT
Source organism: Trichopria drosophilae (assembly GCA_030407085.1). Taxonomy (NCBI): domain Eukaryota; kingdom Metazoa; phylum Arthropoda; class Insecta; order Hymenoptera; family Diapriidae; genus Trichopria; species Trichopria drosophilae. Next base: position 185,442,679 of record CM059583.1, on the reverse strand, counting down.
GCCACCGCAGTGGATCCGTTAGTAAATTTGTCTACTATGGTAATTGATCACAAGCTTCGCATATCCCAGGTCGGAATTTAAAGATCACGTTTTCCAGAGCAACATTGATTTATCACCACATAAATTAGAAATTCAGAAAGTCGACATTGCTGAGATAAAGCAATCGGACAAGCCAACTTCCCCGCTAGGAAAAGGAGACGTCTCGCGATATCGCCTTAAGGCGATATAAGCGAATTAAGCTCAGTGAGCTAAACAACGAGGAAACCTCGCGTGCTATTCGTGCTGATTCATTACTGCTAGTCGTAATTAACGATTTCGCGATGCACAAAGCTTTCACATGAGAAATTTCTCGTCAACGGCTCTATTTCTCTCCTCGTTTACCTGGAAAGCGGAATCTTAGAGAACTTACGTCCGGAAAGTTTTGCGAAATCTGGAAACTGCCTCGAGTCGATATAATCGTAATCGGTGAATTCAACTTGGCGAATGGACCTCGGAAAATTCCTTCGCGGAGGAATGAGTGCAAGTTTTTGGTGAGTTTCGAGGTACAATGAGAGAGGATTGTTAAATAAGCACCGAGATAAGAGCCGGACTCGAGTACTAAGCAAGCTTCAAAGTTTTGCGTTGCATGTTAACGCAGAGACGTCTTCAGCTCGCAGACAATTATGTTTAATTAGACAGTATAAATAAGAGCTTTACATGACAATTGCTATGATACTTGAATCAGCTTATGCAAGGAGAAGATATTGAAGTCAAATTTATATCCATAATTTGAATTTTATTTTAAGTAGTTGAAGAGGTTTAGCTGTTAGATGAATCTGTCGATATTTAGGCAAAGGATGATCCAAAATGTCTAACTAAAGTATATAAATATGACTAGGGCATATTTGAGATCCCTGATTACGAAGTCGATGTCGTTTTTAAAGAATTCGAAATGTCTGATCCAAAATGGAGGAGAAAAATGTACAAAATTTTGTGAAGCTTATGAATATGACTACTGGGTGTTATTTGGGGTCGCTGACTACGAATGCGATGTCGGTTTTGAAGAATTCAAAAGGGCCGACCCAAAATGGCTAACAAAAATTAAAGAAATTGAGCTAAGCTTATGAATACGATCTCTCGGGGGTTTTCGGGATCGGCGATTCCGAATCCGATGTCAAAATGGCTGATGCATAATGGTGGACAAAAATGTAAAAAATTGTGTAAAGCTTGTGGCTATGAAAGCTATCTAGCAGGATAAGGAAGTGAAATCTCTACGGCTTTTGCTCAACCTGTAATCTCACAAAATGTGTATTTTACTTTTTTTTTTATTTCTTCACACAAGTTCATGCAAATCACTTACATAATTCTGACCTGGATTTTGTGTTTTTTTTTCAAATCATAAAATTAATTATTACTTCCTATTATATATATATATATCATTGTCACCATCGTCATATTCGTCGTCTTCATCAACATCCACATCGTCATCATCACTGTTATCATCGTCGCTGTCATCTTCATCATCGACTTTGTCATCGTCCTCAGCAACGTCATCTTCATCGCCATCTTCATTGTCGTCGTCGTTATCATCGTTATCAGCATTGTCGTTGTCATCGTCGTCGTCGTCATTGTAATCATCCAATACACTGCCATCGTCATCATCAACATCATTATCACAATCATTATCATTAACGTTCTCATACTAATAAGCATTTGTCGTCGTATCCGTGGTCGGCTATCCCAAAAACCCATAATAGCAATTCTGAAGCGAATCATACTGACATGTGCTTGTTTGAATGAATTATCCTCCTTCCTACACCGGTACATCTTTAAAAAACTGACAGGTTTTCTCTGTCACATTGAAATCGTGATCTGCTACCTCAAATTCCACCTAGTACAGCGATTTTTAAACGAATGAAACCGATATAAGCGAGGTTGAATGAATTATCTGCAGTAGTCAGAGTGTGAAACCCAGTGGCAAATATTTCAAGACTTAATATTTCACGGCTCAATCAACAAAAAAAAGTTTTTTATATAGAAAAATATGCAGAATTGTCTCAGATTTCGAACCCAAAAAGAAACAAAAATTTTCGACACTTCCTTGATGCCTAAAAAACTTAAAAACCGAAGAATTAGAATTTTCCCATGTTAATTAAACGCAAAAATGCAAGCCGTTTGTGCGTCGGGTAGATCACTTTGAATCGATTTTGGTCATAAAGAAAAAAGTTTCTCTTTTTTTTATTCTCGTCGATTCCCCCACGTCGATTTTTTTTCCCGACACCTTCACTTTTTTTTGGATCACCCTAATATACATAGCCATGTAACCAATTTCTGCTCTGTCTAAATTTCCAGCATACGATCATAATCTCTTAACCCATTAAGGCCAAAACGGACATTTTTCGGCCAACTTTTTCGGCAGCATAGTACAGTCTCTGAAAGTTGTCAAAAAGTATTGGTGGAAAGGTTTTTTAATGAGAATTTCATCCTCTTTCGGACGGTGATCTTATTTTTTTGATTTAATTGAAGTGTTCGCTTGTGCAGCACCCGCAGCAATATTGGGTGGCTGCAACTCAGCTGCGGTTTCAGGATCGGTGAAATGACGACACGTGGCGGGTGCGTTTGAAACTTTATTTTAGCGTATTATTGCGAAATGCAGAACACTAACGACTCGCAATTTATAATTTTGGAACAAACGTGTGGGTAGCAAATCGTGTTAACTGCTGCGACAGTTTCGCGAGATGCGCGGCGAAAATGTGGAAAGACAATTTCCACAGAAGTCGCGAATTTGGAAGGCAACTTCCAATCTTCTCACTATTTGTGACCCGATCACTTTGCTAAAGTGAGGCGATTCTCTTGGTTGGGCGACAACCAATTTTCGCGAACTATTTACAAAAAGGCGATTTTTCTGTTAGACGATAAAGGGCGCGAGCCGCACGCGGTTTCTCGTTACGGAGATCTGACCGGAAAAATCTCTGCCGATCCTTCCAGGAACTAAGGATTAACGCCACCGGAGGGCTTAATTAGAAAGTGATTTCCTGGAAAAGTCCGCGAGATTCGATATTTCGTATCTCTCAAGATCGAGGTCGATAACTTCGCATATTATCATGTACTTGGAGGTGATAGCGCTCGCGCCTACATGAAGCGACAATATCCAATTGGACGATATGCCCATTCGGCTATTTTATAGCGCAAAAAGAAGCCTTGATTGTTATAAACAATTAATTGCAAGAAAACACTAAATTTATGATAAAAAATATTTTGCAATCAATGAGATCCATGTATTTTTAAGCCGAGCTGCGGATGGAGCTGTCCACAGCAGCTTAATGTAATTAATTATGTTGCAAAATTATCGGGATTCTGCTTTGTCCTCGAATTAAAAAACAAATCCATCGAAATGAGATGTAAACGTTTTTATGTGGGTTTTCAGGATCGCTGATCATGAATCCAACGTTAATTTTGAAAAATTAAATTGTTGAAACCATTTGTTGAAACAAATTTTTACAAAATTCATCGAAACGGGGTAAAAACGTTTACTTGGGGGGTTTCAGAGTCGCTGATCACAACTCAAACCTTAATTTTGCAAAATTAAACAATTTTTTTTTATTGCAATATTGTTTAAACAAACCACCAAAAGTTCAGTAACACTTTTTTATTCAAGTTTTCATTTGGCAATAAAATCGTGAACAATTTCGAATTAACAAGGCTTTCCTAAATGATTATAACGTTTTTTAAGCAAAATAAAGACATGTGGTCAAAAAATGTTTATAACCTTTTTTTTTATGATGTTTTTCTGGAAATCGAATAGCACAGGTAGTTTTTTGAAATTGAAAAATTTCTGCTAACTGGGTAATTGTTTATAACGATTTTATTCTAAAGTAAAGGCTTGGACGAATCCATCACGTTGACAAATTTTAATATTTTTTATATTTACTTTAGATTCATAATCTATTGGATAAAAGGAGTCGAAAATAAGTGCGTTCACCTCCCCGTGGTGATAATATTATTTATCGGCTAAGTAACGTGTTCTATGTACAATTCGTGAAAATCGACGGAACATGGTCCCCAGTAATTATAACAACTACCCTAGAAGGTTATAATCTTTGTAGGCATTTCCTGTCTAATTTCAAACAATACACATATTATGGGTAATAGTAATTTATAAACAGTACTTACCAAAGTTCATCGTCTTACTCAACAGGATCTATTTAGGTTGAGTCTTGAGTACAAACGCAAGAAGAAATATATAATAATATAATAAGAATATAGAAGGTGCAATTAACAACAATTTTGGGTTTTTGATTCGTTCGTCATTTATTTCTATTCACAGTCAATAAATTAACAATCGATCGTCATCATTGAAAATTATACAAAGCGGAAACGAAGAACGAGGAATCCTGTGGCGTCTTCGAATTCCGCGATAAATTGATAAATAGATAAAAAAAATTATCGTACAAAAATCTCGGCGTCAATATCTCAGTCGTTATGCACAAAATTTCTCTACTCGTTACCCCGCAATAATGGACTAGACCACCGATTAATAAAAACCTTAAACCACTAAACGATCATCCTCACGCTTTCCTTTTCGCGACAACTTTGCCCGAGTTATTCCCCGTAAGTTTCACGGCGATCGATCGTTCCGCAGGCGTTTGAAAATCTAGAACAGACTTTTAGCCTCTTTAAAGATTAATTTATCTTTCGAGAAAGAACTTTATCACTTCTCGACTAAATTTGTGTTTTTTGCTTCTTCTTCTTCCATTGCTTTAAAGTGACCTACAGTCCGATTTACGACTACGGAGTCTACGAAGTCGCCAAACCATTTACACACAATTTCTTTCTTTTATTCTTTATTACCCATTATTTTCGTTTCTTTCACGCCATACTCATTCTTACCTCGCTATTGCGCAATAAACCTCCGAGCTAATAAAATCACTATCGTGTCTATTATTTATACGTTTCTCATAAACTCGTTATTGATTAACATCTTATTTCCTCCATATCCTTCGTTGCTGATAAGAAAAGCTGGTCTTGTTTATTAACTTTGTGCCTGGTACCAGGAGATGAAATCATATTCTTCAAAACAGTTTGATTAAATGTAAGTTATGAAATGCTAGTTTAATATAATAGTTTATTTTTCAAAAGCTGATGTGCTGAAGTCGACGTCAACATTATAAAGTATACTTTTTTTATAGTTTATTTTATTGAGGGCTGTTAACGATTGATGCTGATGATAACGAAATAATAGTTGAAGAGAATTAGTAGGAATACATTTAAGTCAAAGTAAGTTAAGTTGACTGAAATAGTTTAAAACGGATGGAAGCTGTTACCCATAATTACCTACAATATCAAAAATGCAAACAGCTGTGAAAAGTACAGATAAGCAAACGAGAAAAATACTACTTGGTCCTAATCAAAATATATATAAAAATAAATAATGTATCATATACCTGCCAATATATTAATTAAAACTTTATATCCCGGAAAGGCATCAACTTAAATCATTACATCTAAAAAATGATAGTAGTCCCATTGGTACTTTTCTTACCAGCCTCCAAAGGATCGGATAATCTACAGTGACGTCATCGAAGCCAATACCTCTTATAATTATAATTTATTACTGTTATTTTTTTTACAAATTTCGTGAATCTTGCTAACAAACGGATATTTCGTCCTCCGCTTCGTTCAGATTCTGAAGTCGATTCGTTGGAAGATGTCACCCTCGAAGGAAACAGGATCGCGTTATTGCTTCGTTAATCTCGCCCTATGATTGGCAGTTTACATGTTGTATATTGTAAAAAAGTGTTTTGAGCTCAATAATTGGTTCATGTAAATCCTTGAATGCACGATATGCACCGTTATTTAAAAGTCCACTTCTGCATCCAGTCGGTATTCCCGTTGGACGTTGAAGTCCTTCGAGGGAAAACGATTTATTACTACATATTATGCGCACCACGCTGCATTACAAATTCTTTATGTGATGACTTTCGTGGACTTTCGGAGCGCGACGTCATAATTCCATAACTGTTATGTTTCTGTTACGTTCGAGTTGTTTCTTCTTGTTCGAAAAGGTTCGAAGGCGGACAGGTGCAGATTTTTACCATCGAATTTTGATTTTTCATTTTTGTCAGCTCTGGAGGAGAATTTCAAGTGTTTTTACGAACTTTACCGTTCTTGAAGTTCTACAATGTCAAATGGAAATAAATAGATTGCAAAAATGCCCACCGGGAGTTAAGGTGTTCACATTCGCATACGTATATTGCACACAATTTTTATGTAACTATGTTTTTTTGTTAATACAATCTACGTGAATTTTTTATAATTTACTCTAGGAATAAATTTTAACTTTCGTTGAAAATGCACAGTCTGTCTCTTCTTACCCTTTCCCGTATTAGTCGTGCACGAATGCAATAAACTTAGAGCATTAACAATTGCAAGGTAATAATAATAATAATTTTAATTAATAATAATCGACGTTTTACACTATACAAAGATGTACAGGAGATCCAACATTGCTGTATATCGTTATATATTTATGTTTACCCGATACAATATAATCGCGAGTTTTGGCAAAGGTAGCTTTCCGATTTAAAAAAAACCTCGTCAGATCCACAAATATGCTTAAAACTGTACAAATTTTATCACTTATCGTATTTCCACTGTACGCTCGTGAATAGTCAACTTTGTTATTCCGGTACCGCCAATATACACAATTTACATAACAAATCGTCTAGTTGAAGAATTTATTTATATGGTTGTCGCCCAAGGGCCTCCGACAAGGCCGTGGGCGGAGATTGTCGATCATCAGAGTATATGGGCGCTCGTCATTGACGATATTTCGCAATTACACTAATTACAGATTACGTTAACGATACGATCGTAGAAAATCGACGCCGACGGTTTGCGAGAAAAAATATACAATAATGATTTTTGCAATAGTTCGCAGCAGCGTTTAGTTCGGGAAAGTCTTGAGCTTATGTACGTGTAAAATGATATGAATAGTATCTTGTTACGGTTGCTATTAAAAATATAATATTATATGACATGTTACGGAAGAAGGAATCTTCATTGTATATTATTTCTCAGGATAAAAGGAATATTACAAGGAAGTCGGGATTTCCTATTGTATACAAGAATTTACAGTTTAATTATAAATTCATTGAAAGATCATGTTTGAAGATACTTGGAGTATCGAAAACTTGACTATCTAATTCCAACCGTCCGATTTGCATCTGCGATCGATATCGAAGTTTACCCTCTTCTGGGTCTTGCGTCGGTATCTGGGATCTAAGATCGATGCATCATCGTTGTGGGTCTCGCGACTTCGCGGACCCGGATGTAAATCCTACTGCACGCCGTTTTCTTTATTCGGGCTTTTTGTTGCAGTGATCTGAGAGGTGGGGGAATTTCGTATGAAATTAGTAAAATTTTTCGTCGGGGAATCGGCGGAAATCGTCGTCAGATTTTTGTCCTTAGGGGGTGGTGCGGAACTCAAACTGGAAGAACTAACGCCGGAATCGCTTGATTTCTCACTAAGACAACCACGCTGCACAAAACCGGAAGTCGCGTTTCCGCTTTCGCAACCTAACCCTATGTCCGTACTGCTGCCTACGACATACTTAACCATGTTGAGCTTTTGGCCGTTTTCGCAAGCGTCTTCGATGACTACGCTTTCGCCAAAGTTGCCACGCTTGGCAATGAACCTGACGTTACCGCCGCGCAGTAGGGGGGACTTTTCGAAAAGGGCATCCTTTGCGTTAGTCGTATTTGGCTGTGGAATGTTGGTGGAGAATTCATCCTTGGAATCGTTTAATGTTGTGCTCGCTTCGCCGATATTGCACTTCGCAGTGATGGCGGAATTCAGGTCGTTTTCGCGAGACAATTGGGAAGAAATCTCCGGACTGGTCGTGCGTCTCATTGGATTTTTGTGGGCGTCGTAACATCCGGAGTCGCGGGGGAACTGGCGACGATTGAAGGGTGAACAATGTCCGGATGTTTGACCGGAAGTGACTGCCAGACGACCGACGTCGTCGCCTTCGGAACTCGATGCAAGATCACCTTCGCTTCCGGCTGTTGGGAGGGAAACGGAAACAAAATTTACTACCGAAGCGTAAAAGACCGACGACATGAAAAAACAGGAGATAACACATAGATAAAAAGTAATCACTCATTAATTAATAAATTAATCGTGTAATACATAAACAGGAAAATTGTTTCTCGCTTAATTTTTAGGCACTTGAAAATTAATAAAAAACTAATCGATCTGACAACGACATTCAAGTGGAACTAAAATGATAAATAATCGGTACTTGCATATCGTATTCATTAAGAACAAAGATTTGTTCATAAAAAATAAACCAAGATGAAAAGATATTGCACCCAGAGTCCACAAGGGATGACAGGAAAACTCTGTACACTAATCCAGTCGTTGGAAAAGCTTCTTGCATATTATATAAACTCAAAGATAGTCGTATGCTTAAAGACGCGAAATACGGAATAGAATCTTACAGCTTCCGGTGTATATGCATGCATAAGGAGAAGCTGGAGACGATTGTTCTCAAATACTTACACTGCAAGTCGTGGAGTAATTGAACTGCGGTGAGTATCTTGGCTCGATGTTCTGGTTGATGAATGCACAGGTAGTCGAGATCTGCCGGTTCTAATTCCCTGAACAGCTCGAGATCTTCATACCCATTCAGCAAGAAGACGGAAATGTGTTCCTGCGCATTGATTATGTACAGTGGTTTAGTTCGCAACACAATCAGTTTAGTCGTGTGCATAAAACGCCGATTCCGTCGGCTCAAACAACCGTCAGAATGCGCGCATGCGTGAGTACACATATGCCTGTACTTAGGCCGGCTCGCGAATGCACCGGCATATATTAGTGCGTATACGCTTCCTACGTTAGTTCGTCTTTACACAGAGTAATTGTTTATTACCAACTACATGATTCCATTGGGTTACTAGTGTTTAGGATTCGATTTGGAGCCTTTTGGTGAGCTTTGATGCGGAAACTGATTAAACATTGTAATTGGAGAACATGCGGAAAGTCATTAAATCGTCATTAATCCTCGACCAAATGGATGATCAACCAATAAATTATTAGAAATTAGATTATTTGTAACAATTTGGATTAATTTTTATTTATTTGTACTAGGAGACACGTTTATATTAATGAAATAATTAATCGATTCTATCGTTCCACGTTTCAACGTAATATGCCGGCATCCTCAGAATTGTATGATATTTTATTAGGAGCTTATACGGGTATCGCAGGAGGAAATATTTTTCCGTATATTTTTAATTTTCATTTATTGCATATAAAAGTGTTTACTTGAACAGTATTCTATGAAAATTTCCTGAAATTTGACATGAAAATAGTAAAAACTAGTCCGTTGCATTTTGACCACTTCTAGGAAATTTCCTGTCAATAATAAGCGTGTAGTGCATAATTTTTATATAAAATGAAAAATCCAAACATTTCTTTGTATGCATGTGGCTTAGTGAAAACTTTTTGCAATTTTGTTATAAATAGTGTTGTTACTCTGCATTAATTTAGCTCAATTTTGAGTTATACAATGAATTGTGATTGATGATACAAAATATATGATGATATACACAAAAAAATGTTTAAAAACAGTACACGAAATTTCAAGCTAATTGGCGTCACAGTTCGTGAAACAAAGTGACTTAAAAAACTGGAGTTCGAATTTCCTCCCGACGTGATGAACACGATCCGCATTTATTCTTTTCGGTATTTCTATACACTAAAAAAATCTTTTTTACCATTTACTGTCTCTTGTTTTTTAAAACCGTGTCTCATATATTTCTTCATTTAGTACCATTTTAGTACTTGTTTTTCGAGGTTAATAAGAACTGTTGGAATGTTCAGTTTTAAAGAATGCGGAATGTTTAATATTATCAATTGGTAGATATAAGGTGTATCTAAAAGAAATTGACAATGATGCTGACCTTACCAAAACTCTTTGTAGTTCAACCGGTAAAATATAAAAAAAAAAATCAAAGAATGGAAAAAAAAAGAAATACAAAATCATTGTCACAATAGTTATTCCGATTTTATTATTTACAAAAATTAATGGTTGAAATTTTAATTTATAATTTATAGTGACATGTCAATGAAGTACAATAATATTCAAAAATATATGAAGTATTGATTATAAGCGAACATGTCATCAGCAATAACGAGAGTTATGATAGATTTATTAGACACAGTTATATTGCAAAAGCAGACATAATACAAACACTAAATAAATATTTTTTAAACATATCTGTATAAATTTTACGTATTTTCCATTCCATTAAGAGATTTTTGTTTACATCCGTATTCCATTTATAAAATAAGTTTTGTTTTACTTGGGTTCTTTATCCAAAATCTGACTTTATTACACTTGACGCAATGTTCAAAACTTGAATATCGGGATAGCATTCTTTTGTGCAGTTTTTAAATTGTTCTAATGTATATATAACTAATTGCTAATAATAAAATATTTTCTGCCACGTAATCCTGAGAATGAACGATTATTCAGTATACACAAATTTACATGACCTTGATGAAACCGATAATTATTATATATAATAAAAGTAGTTGATACACGACTGAATAATTTCGAATGATTTTATTAAAGTAATAATAGCTCGAATTAGACCGTAATTGGGAAAATACTAAACCTACGATGTTGAATAAGTCTTAAAAGTATTTATTAACCATTTGAAGCACACATTTTTCTTTACTTGGAAAACGGTTGGAATTTATTACTCGGGGGTTTTCGGGGTCGCTCATTCCGAAAATGACCTCAGATTTTACAAATTTAATATGGCAGATCCAAGTTATCGGACCAAATCAGGAATAAGTTGCTTGATCTAGATGAAACAGGATATTTTTAAGTTTTCGGGGTCTCTGATTCCGAATATGACCTCAGATATTACAAATTCAATATGGCGGATCTAAGGTGGTGGACCAAATTAGGAAAGTTGCTTGATCGAGACGAAACTGAGTACACGAGAGTTGTCGAGATTGATGATTACGAATGTGGTCTCTAATGTTCAATATTCAAAATGGCGGGTCCAAGATTAGAATTTTAGGGTATGAGTAAATATTGAACGTTCTAGGAACTCTGAAGCCTGCTCAATGCTACTCAATCGCTATGAGGCCATACAATTGTACGGCCAACAATAAAAAACAAAAGAAGCATAAAAAATGAAAAAAAGTATCAAAAATAATTAAGATAAAAACAAAAACGGTGTAAATAATATATAAAACTAAAACCAAAAAAGGTATACGAAAAATGGAACTACAAGCTTTCTACGTAAGTGGTCGAAGTCGTTAATATCTCATGTACAATTTTTTATCTACATTTTAGTATTCTTAACCTCAAAAATCTTCAAAAATAGTTTTATCAATGGAATGGAATGGAACCTGCCATCTCAGAGTTTTCAAAATTCAATATATATTACGTATACGTATTTCGGGGCCCCTAAAATTTCCGAATAAACATTTCCAGGCATAAATCATGTTATTTTTAAAATTATTGTATCACTTTGAATTTGCTATTTTGAATTTTGGAAATCAGATCCCGGATTCGTCATCAGCGATCATGCAAACACCTTCTTAAAAATTGCCTTGAAAATCGAAACTGAAATAAGCTGAAAAATGCTTTTTTTTTTAAAAAAACAGCAATTTTTTAGTGTTTGTTTATTTATAACAGTTTTACAACAAATTAAATTAGAATATTAGTGGTATAATAATGTAGAGAAATACCTTTAGCTAGTAGAAAACGAACAAATATTTTTAAATACCTCAAAATAGAATTTTTATAAATGAAATCATCTGGCAGAAAAGGTGGTCCCTGAGAGGGACCACCGTGCTTCAAACGGTTAAAAGAATTAAACCGTCATCAGTTGCATTATTCGTTCTCTACAATCAATTATGTACAACCGTATATAAGGCAGGTAAGATACAACAGAAAACTTTTAGTAATAAAATTAACATTTATATTAAACTAACTTTGATATAAAATACGGTTAGTTAAATAAAAGTGATACGGTAAACGGTACCATCCCGACTAAGTTTTCTTAGAAATGTTTCTAATTTCGTTAATTTATTTTTGGTCAAAATCTTCGCTAGCGTCCATCGACATCATCCGCGATGGTCAAGGATGGTGCAATTATGAATAATGACTTTAGATGATTTTGCTAATTAATTTATTTGGTGCTTTGGAGAACATGTTATTTCGTTTTCAATTTCCATCGACTTAAAGCACTTACTATTCAACACTAAGTGTAATTTTCGTCAAGTGTACAGCAATTTCTATTTTCTACAAAAAAAGGATCCAGATGATTGACAATATCGCCGAAAACGTGAAAAATTCAATTTCAAGAAATGAATAAACACGAAGGTTTTCATTCGATTGTGCGTATTTCGGTATCGCATTGCGAAATTTTCTCCTCATCACCAAAAAAGCCTTATTGGACGTAGTCGTTCGTGAGCACCGGGAATTTCGCTGCACGATGCTATTATAATTTCGAGTGCCGTTCGTCAAGTTGAACCGTGCCACTTGTGTTCCCGACAAATCGAAATTTCGTCAGGTCCGCGAGCGCGTTAATTAAACCGCCCTGCGAACGAACAACGAAGCAATTGACACGTTTCCCAACAAAGGAAAAAAGGCATTCGCGAAGCAACGAAATAAAAAACGAACGAAAAACATATTTGCCCGATAATCTTTGCAAAAACAACAAAAACATCCCGCTCGTTGGTGAGTAACTTGGCCCGTGGCTGGATTGGTCGTTTTCTCCTTGAATATTTAATTCCGTTCGTTAAAAGTTCATTTGAGACAGTATAATAAGTAAAAAGTACTTAGAATGCGAAAAAGCAAATATTACATTATGCTATGTATAACGAATCGTGAAATAGAATTTTAAGAGTACATAAGATTTTTACTTCTCTTCCTCTACATTAATAATGATATGAAAGTATACTTAATAAAATGTGCAAAATTAAACATAATGCAAAAGTTGCCTTCTGCAGTGATAAATAGGAAAAAGTGCCCAGCTAGCGGAAAACATGGCTGAGAATTCAACGACGAACTAAAAAGGCGCGATGAAGAAGAAGTAGAAATACATTGTACTTAATGTTCAGTGATGAATTTTAAGACGGAAAAAGTAAAGGAGTGTTTTAATTTATATATGTCACAAATTTGTTTAAATTAGTAGAGTGTATTTATTAATAAAATTTTAAATCTCGTTTATTTTATTGCTTCTAATTTTAAAATTTCATGGGACGATGGAATACATTTTTTAAGCAGTTTAATATTTAGGCTCATTGTGTTCGGAAATGGTCGATTGTTTTTGACAACATCAGAAAATTCTTTACCTGTAGATTCATTCTCTGCAGAAGTTCGTGAACCGATCCTGGTTTTTGCCTGTGCTTTTGACTCCATTTGCCAGTACGTTCTGGTTCTCCTCCTCGGCGCTGAACCCGCTCGTTCATGATTTCAACGTTAATAAATTTAAAGAAACCTATCCTACTGTGTACAACGCCTTTCCAGAGGCCACTTGTATTCATCTGTACAACGTCAATGATGTCACCTTTCTGTAACAAACCAATTTTTCATTCCAATTATGAATTCCAAATATAATTAATGCAGTTTTATACTTTGCATAAATGGATTTTAGACAAATCGTCCTGACCTACCCTTATGAAAACTAACAATAAGATTCAAATGATACTTTATAATAGAATTAGTAGTAGATTATAAGAGACAGATTATAAGATATGTGTGGCGAACAACATAAGTGTAAATACAAAACTTTTTGAGGTGTAACAAATTATTGAACGAGGCAATATTTGATATCGCTATATGCCTACATTATTTTTTTGTACATGTTACATTTAAGTGTCACTATTTTGACTGAATTAGATGAATCTAGATGTATTTAATAAACTTTTAAAATTTAAAGAAAAAATGAATAAACGTCTCGTTTTGAAGTGAAAATTCCTGAGTTACAAACGACTTCGACGTTATTTTTATCACATAGAGTGCGTGTATACTAAACGTGATTCGCGAAAAGAGTTATCATTTTAGAATATTAAAAGTGTATCATTCGATGTGGTTCTTTAAAAACATTGAAATTTTCAAACTACTTTAGTTTTTAATGACTGTCTTGTCGTTTACTTGATTCAACTGCTGATTTTCATGAGTCGTTTTTCCGTAGGGCGTATATTTAAAAGCAGACCACGCATTACGATTTATAGTAAACAAATGGTACATAAGCACAAAGTAAATGAGTAGAACAAAACATTACGAAAATCTAAATATCTTTAAAGAAAAATATTGAAAAATACATGTTAAATATTTTTCGGTTGCCGCTTTTTGCAATTCTCTCTTAGTGTGAACACGTCCTTGCATACCAAAAATCGTTAGTATATTACTCTGGTTTTAATTATAAAGTCGCTAATCACAACAGTATCGTAAAATATACATGGATTCTGATTTTCAGATATGTATATTTTTAATTTTTTTATAACTTGCGAAATCATTGAATCGAATTCTCTGAGAGCTCATTGGCATGAAATGAATTTACTATTCCTGTTTTCAATTCATCACTTTTCGTATTCGGCTTCCTGGAGCACTAGAATTTTTAATGATTTATCCTTATAATATGAGAAGTAATAATCTGTAATTCCGATTTTAAATAATATTGTTTAATTAATTGATTAAAAAAATGTACTATATAAATTATATAGTTATAGAAAAAAATTATGGGTTCGCGTCATATTCGAGTAGAAAAATGGAAACAAAATAAAAAGGAGTTTTGTTGGATTTTCACAGAAAATAGATCACATTTTTATTAAAGTTAGAACTAATTATAATCCACTTGGTATTACTGTGATTGACTGTGTACAAAACAGATCAAAACAGTCACATTGGTATCTAAAAGAAATGTAATATTTGTACAAGTTTCATCTAATTTCCACTACTTGTTGAAAAATTACAGATCCTGATTTTATATATTGGTCTCTTTTCGGTTCATTTTCTTTTGGCGAAATTGGAATCAAAATCTTTTTACTTTGGATACACAATGTAATGAAATATTTGTTTTATTAAAAAAGCTGTGTATACATTTTGTATAGTTACAATTAAAGTTATATAATTAACTTCTAGAAGAGTTATTTTTTACAAATTTATAAATTCAATGATTTATGCACTTTTGCAACATGGAAAATATTCCAACATCTTTAATACGATGATTATGCATTTTAGTAGAACAACCAACCTTCTTTGTTGAAAGCAAATAAGTTTTTGTATGAAACAGTCTTGAAACTTTGGTATGTGGCCGAAACTTAGTTGTAGAATAAGATAATGAAAATATTATGACCATCATAGAAATGTTGAAATAACTTCAAGAGTTGTGGTTTTGTACAAGAAACTTCTGTGTACTCATGCTGGAAATTTTATTCACTTCCGCTTGAAAACTCCGAAAATATTAAAAGCCGTCCGGTATCCCTCAATTATCCATATATTTAGAAGAATATTTGTTCATGCTATTAAATAATCAATAAATATCAAACCGAAAATCTCATGGGATCATTTCTTTCTCCTCTTGTCTGGATTGTAAATTTGCATTATATCATTAACATCATCAATTTGTTTTATACACAAATTTTTATAAATTGTAGTTTTTCTGAAATATTGGCTTATTTTTAACAGCATAAATTCCGAAATACGCCTAAATTCTTTGGCCGAAACGTTAGGAGATTGTAGTTTTTATTACAAAAACCTAGTTATTCTGATTCAAAGAAAACGTATAAAACATTATTTCACTTAGAAAATCATAAGAAAAGGAGTGTATATTCTATTATATATCATTATTTACATACATAACATTAAAGAACGAAATTCTTTAAAAGAAAAATTGGATTAAATCGAATTTTACAAAGGACTAGAAAAACATGAACAATTGAGATCAGCGGCATCAATAATGAGACTAATTTTTCAACTAAGATGTAAAAACAACGATTTCCTTCCTAAACACACTATTTATAATCAATTTGACCATTTTAAATAACGAATAAACTTAGAAATAAATCGTACATTTAATATGTTTTTTTAAGAGCAAAAACTCGCATCTATAAAAAATCTTGATAAGAAGACTACCAAATTACATCTACGAAGCATATTTTTAAAACGAAGATTTATATTTTAAAAAAATGTGAAATAATAATAGAATTAGATTTAAGAAAAAAATTGACAATTTAAGTCTTTTTTATCAAAAATTTGTACTCCACAGTAATATCAAAATAAAATATATATATATATATATTTACAACTGCGAATTTTATTTTTGATAGCGTAAAGATAAACGTTCTGAAGCCTTATTAAAAATTAATAGTAATCGGTCAAGAATTAATACACATTCTCAACACCGAGTATGGCGTAAAATTATAATTTTAGAACTGAATACTTTCAAGAAAAGAAATTTTAAGATTTAAACATTAAAAATTTTGGTAAAATTATATGTTCGAAATAGCCCAATTAAAATAATTACATTGAAAGATGCAATTCAATAATCAAAGAAATTTTTCAAAACATAAGCAACTTTTTCGAAAATATACGATAGGCCTTTGTTATAAAAAACATGTTTTTAGGAACATCAACGTGATAATATTAAGAAAAAATGTCAGAATTAATTACAAAAATGGTTTTGAAAGAAATTATGCAAAAGTAGTCATTTTTTGAAAGAATTATTGACCAAAGTTGCGATGGATTGACCGTTGTGAAGCCAGCCCGCTATGCCGGCGGCAAAAATAGTGTTTATGAATTCTTCCGGGCGTTATAATTTTAGTTAGAAATTTTTACGAGAGTATCCTAAAAAATGTTCTCAATTTGCGCCATCCTACAAACCACCTTTAACATTTCTAGTCTAACCCATAACCGAAGAGTTAAATGAATTTGGTTGTTACTACATTGTGGTACTTTGCCCCCAGGCTCTGCCCTAAGAAGCAAAATGAGATCTAAATTTTACATTTTTAGGCGGAGCAAATTAAGAGCATTCGTTTTTACACTCTCTCGTCGAAAAATTCCATTTCTAACTAAAGTTATGACATCCGAAAGAACTTCCCTTAGTGAGCTGTCTTCACAGCAGTGCGATTATCGTACGTGCCCTGATATTCATTGTGCAATATCCCTCTGATTATTTCCTGATGTGTTAACCCTTTGAAGCATGATATATGCTACACCTTTTTGTAATTCATTATTTACATGTTTAAGGTAATTATTAATTAATTTTGCTGCAATTTGTTGTTTCCTTGCTTTAGGAACATGTTAGGAAACGTAAATAAATTAATATTTTGAATTAATTATCATGTTATATTATTTAAAAAAATTAAACAAAGTGTAAAAATAGTGGATTTTTTACGGAAATTATATGTAGAGAAGAAAACGTCACTCAAATATGACGATACTGGGTACTCAGGGTTTTTTGGCGGTCGCTGATTACGAATCTGATTTTCAAAATTCAAAATGGCGGATCCAAAATGACCTACCGAAATATAAAAACAAGTCAGATTCACTCTCGATTTCAGTCGGCCATATTGGATCCACCATTTTGAATTTTGAAAATCTGCGGCCAAATTCGTTATCAACGATCCCGAAAACTCCCGAGTACCTAGTTTTACCTCGATCAAGTAAATTTTTGCATTTCGTTTGGCCATATTGGATCCGCTATTTTGAATTTTGAAGATCTGCGGGCAGATTCGTAATCAGCGACCCCGAAAAGTCCCGAGTAACAAATTACAGCTATTTTCAGAGTAAAGAAAAATATATGCTTCAAAAGGTAGTAGTTATAAAAGATTTAGAAAAGGTACTTTTTTCAAAGATATGCAACATCTATAAAATAGTGTTTATTCTACTAAAGACAAGTAAAGATTTCAAAAAGTGTTTTCAAAATTATATTAGTGAAATAATCCATACATTTCATTGAAAATCACACGAATAATTGAAATTTCAAAACTATTAAAAATTGTTTGGATAGGTGTTACCTTGAATTTGAGTGCATCCTTATCGTAGGGACTGGGCGTGTAATCGACGAGTGCCTTGGCCCTACAAAGTACTGGGCCGATAGAGGAGGGACTCACAGCATCCCGGTCTTCGCAGGATATCGAGCTGTGATTGCTTCCTGCTCGGACGAGTGCCTGTGTGCTGGATCCACTTCCGCTTGGGAGGCTTTCGACACTACTGGCGCTGCATGGGAACGCCTCAGACGACGTTCTATCCTGTCGTAGACGGGAAATTTTTCGTTGCACGTCATGCCTCAAGTTCCTCGCCCGACTCGCAATACCACCCCGAGTTTCGCTTTCTAAAAGTGCACTGGCCTCCGACTGCAAAAGGGCATTCAGGTTAAGAAATCGAATTTGTGTCTTATTTTGTCATTTTCTTACGCAGGTAAGGTCTTTGTAATCGCACGTTTACCCGTCAATCCTAATTTTGTAAAAATTTTCAAATTTCTTCTGGAGCCATAGGAATCAGATTCAGAGAAACGATCAATCGCTTGATTCGATTGTGTTCAGTTTTGAATTCGAAGTTATAAGACGTTCATTAAAAGGCACCTTAAATTCGTCGGTTGTTAACGTGACTTTCATAAAATTCATAAATGAAACATAAACTTAGGCACAGAGCCTAACTTTTCCAGGAAGTTAGAACCGCTTTAGGTGATTTATTTTAAGGAATTAGGCCAAGATTCAGCGAAATCATTGTAGAATAAGCAATAATTTGTAAAAATAAAAATGCAAATCGTCAATACATTAGTTCAAATCTTGTGAATTTCAGTCTAATACTGATCCGATTGAAAGGTTTATGACCACGGTTACAGATGATTTTTCCTCGGAAAATTATAAATTTTGTTAAAATATCATGAGAAAAGTCCAATACTAAATTAGATGATTTGAATAAGGAAAAAACTTGCAACAATCGTTAAAGGTGTCACGGATTACATTAAGTAAAATGTAGTATCAGTAGTAACAGTCCGCCCTGAATGCGAAAAATTCTCGTGGCGACTGTTACTACTTAACGTATACAGGACAGAGATTTGAAGTTTGATATCCGACAATTAAAAAACAAAAAAAGTTGTCTTATATCAAAAAATGATCATGAGATATGTGTTGATCATGTATCGAGTGACTAAGTAGATTTCCCAACTGGGTTATCAATCTTAATGTTACTAATGTGGTAAAGCAAATGTTAAATTTTACCGCATTGAAGTAACTTACAATTCACTGGAAAAATTGAAAAAACTTCGTAATTAAATTGTTGAACTTCAAACGGCGATTTCAATTAATTCAAAAGTATGGCAATGATGTCAGTTACATTATTTATTTATTTATCATTTATTATTTACGGGCGATCACGTCCTCAAATACAATCAAAATGTACAAAAATATAAAATATAATATAAAAGTATACAATTATTTGAAATTACTTGTAATTACACTTCAGAAGAAATGCAGCTATTGAAAGTAGTAGTTTGAAAATGGTAGATGCAACATGATGGATCCAGATTGCAAATTCAACATAACGAAGGATCCATCATCTGGACATTTTAAAAAGTGACTTGAGGTTCTATATCCGCGTCCCTAAAAAACTCTGGAAACCAATTTAAATTAAAAAAAAATTCTTTCGCCATATTGAATCCTTCATTTTAAAGCTTTGAATTTAGACGACAGATTCCTAATCAGCAACACCAATAACTCTAAGATATTAATTTTTATTAAAGTTAAATCATTTCTTAAAAATTCGTTCAATATATTCGATCCTCCATCTTTTGTTTACTGGTATTACATAGATTACTGAATTATTTTAATATATCTGATGCGAGATTTCGACCAGATTTATTTATATATTAAAATTCAGTAGTCTAAGTAGTAACAGTCGGTACCTTAAGTGAACAAGACACGACTGTTACTACTGATATTGCTCCATATTATATGTATGTAGGTGAAGACGAGGTGACGGCAGATTTCCTTTTTATTATATAATATATACGACAAAAAAGTAAAAAAACTGGACTGCTATCAAGTATCATTTGAACTATTATATCAATGTTGCAATATTTCTTGGAAATAACAATTTACGTCTATTATTGGAATATCGAATCGAAAAGTTCAGTTGGCCAACTAGAATATGCCCAAGAGCGACTTCGAATATTTCATCTTTATTTAATTTTTTTTTTTGTGTTTATCATTAATGATGTAATTTCGTGATATGATAAGGCGAAAAAATGTGATCGTAATTCATCACATTTTATTTCAAATTTATTCAAAATATTTATAAACGATGTAACCTAGTAAAGGAGTAACAATCTAATATAAATTTATTTGCAAAAAAATGAAAATGACTTCGATCAATAAATCTGGCGTAAAAAGCTATATGGATACTATACGGTGAACCTTTGTCTTGAAATTACAAAAAATAAGTCCAGTAATTGAGGCACTACTTCAGCCCGCCAGAAAAGTTCCTAATTACACCACGATAATTTTTATATTTCTGCTATATTAGTGTACAATAACGGATTCTTCAACACTTCATATGATTATATTTTAGTACTTGCCTATCTTTTATTTATATAATAGAGAAACGAAAATGTTTATGTAAATAATAAATCACAAAAATGTAATGTGTTCAAGGCTATAAAATACACTTCATGTGCTTCTTGTGAAACAAATTTTAAGAAATGGAATTTTTATAACAATGACTATCACTTTACAGTGTTTAATGGTTATTAATTATTGAAACGTTCTTTCAGTTAGTGATTACGATGCTTTCATCAATTTTGAAGGTTTCGTCTAGAAGAAAAAATCATCTTTAATAGTGGACTTCATCATTTGATAAACATATTATGAAATATTAATATTCTAATTGATCAATAATATCAATTCAAAAAAAGGAAATATTCAAATTAAGCAAAAAGACGATGTAATTTCAAGTCCAAATCTATTTTATGGTTTACACGCCAAATTTCAGCAAAATAAAAAACATAGTTTCCCGGTTGATTGTTACATATTTTTGCTCAATTTTTAACCGATTTGATGTAATTACATGTGGTAAACAATTCGACTAAGGTCGAAAGTGAATAAAGGACGTATCCCGAGTAACAAAAATTTGTCTCTGAAAGATCTTTCCGAGATCTCGCGGGTTTAATCTCGTAAAGATCTCGCAAAGATCTCGTTACTGGGATGTCTTTTTTATTTAAGTTGATATGATAATAATCTGTGCTAAATAATCTGGATACCGAAGAAATACATAGATTTTCAGTTTTCTAAGAAATCCTAAAGAAACATATGAACAATTTACAAAGAATGTTTAGAAATAAGTAAAGAACGTCTCAGTCCTATAATTTTCGTTTAATTTTCCGTCCTTAAGTCAATTACTATAATCGCTGAACTTTCTCAAGAAAGAAGAAATGCGAATCGCTTTGATCACTTTTCTGTACCCATTCCATTTTGCACCAGACAAGTGCTGATCGTGGAAAAACTATAGTGCTCCAGCGAAAAGGTCGCTTGTGCCAATATTTCCAAGTCATGCAATAAACATTAGTCGAATTGATATCGACCCATTTCTTTCTAAATCGTTTTTCTTGAACCGCGATTTAAAACTGAATCGTCTTACGCATGGAAACATGTTAGAATGTTTATGTAATGGAATATGATTGTTGAATGTACATGTTGATTTCCGCGCTGACAAAACTTGTGAACTTCAAGCAATTTGACGACAAAAGCACATCTAACCTACTTCCTATTTCATCGCAAAATTGCGTGAATATGGATGCGATATTTGGCAACAAGGGATTTTATGAGCGCTTAATTTTCTTTTTATACTCCCCATTTTATAATTTAGTAATACAATCGGTAAACAAAAAATGATTTCGAGTGTAAATATTTTAGGAACAGCTTGGAAAATATCAGCGCTCAAATGGGCCACGTCGCTTTCGCATGGTGCGGTAAAAGGTTAAGAGAATCGAGGTAAATATTGACGTAACTTTAGAATTCTTTGTCAGCGCGGAAATCGTAACGATTCGCCTGGGTAAAGCGGGACTTGCTCTACTGAAAGTCGCGAATGCAACCCGAAAATGGCGACTCGCTAGTGGCGAAAAGTGGCTGATGCGAAATCGAATACAAACACACACTAAGGCTGCATGCATCGTGCCGTTCAACGAAAAATAAGGAGTAAAAAACCTACACTACATGAGGGAGGAGTTGGGGCGATCGTGGATTTTCGTGCAGGCGAAAACGAGTACATGCTTGGGGGGTGGCGTACACACAATCGGGAACATCGAAGAACAAAGGAAAATAATAGAGAAAAGAGGCGGCGCTGCCTGCAAAATGCGGCTTGCGAAAAATCACGTACTGTGTGAACGGCAGCCGAGTGTTGATTCTCTAATTCCTCCTGATCCTCGTAGTCGCTACTCTGGCTTGGCGATAACCCCTCTTCACCGCTACTCCGGCTCTAAAATCGACACTCCGTAAGTCGGAGAACTTCGATGGCCGATTTGCTATTTGCGAGTGTCGCGATTCGATCAGCGATCGAGTTTTCCACTTTCTTCTATCGCGATTCAAAGTTAGAAGAGATAGTTATATTCATGGTTAAATTATCCATCAAGGAAATTCGATTTGATGCGAGTTTATCGTCTATTATCTATGCATTGCGCCAGGAACATCATCATGGATTTTTCATCAATTCTTTTGTGGCATGGTTCAAAGTACGAAATATTTTTTTAACTGTTTTATCATGTTGCATTTTTAAGCGATACTTTCATTGTATGACCCCCGTTTACCTGGAGGTGAATGCCGATAAACTGAACCAGAAGTTCCTCTTTCAAAATTGGATCTGAGGCTTGAAGGAGGATACCCCACGGGTATCGGTGGAGAAGGAACCTCCCAGATTGATATATTCGGTTTGGGTATGATGGGTGGTAACACCCCATACCGAATTCGATGGCCCAATAATAGCGGAAAATGGAGAAAATCGTTGTAGAAGTCGCGGATTATACCTAGAAAAATGCAGGAATTTAAGTAGTGAAAGTACGCACAACACACGATTCGGCATGTTACTACTTACGTTACTGCACATTCTATGTAGAATCTGATACTTCTACTTGATTTTCTCAACCTTCTGATATGATTGGGCCATCGAATTGGGTATGGGATGTTACCTCACATCATACCCCAACCGAATATGCCAATTAGGGAGGTTTCATCTCCAGGGCACAAACTACCTATACCCGTGGTCTTCCTCTTTTGATTTGCGAGCAATCGAAGTTTTGAAAAAAAATTACCATTTTTGCAATAAATCGTTTTTTTTTAAGTTATGTTAACTAGTGAAAGTTCATATTGGAGATATTTTTAAGCTCTACAATTCACCTTTTAGGCTCTTTGACCTGCCATGAATATGTCTCTTGTTATAGTCAAAAAAAGGAGAAAAATGATGATTTTGCGTTTTTTCGTGTCCAACTTTTTTTGCTAAACAGCTAACGAAATATCACACAGGACAAAGATGTAGGCCTTGAAAAAACGAATAATTTAACCCGCAATACGATGTGATTCGATAAAAATTTAAACCACGAGAAGCCTTTTAAAGTTAAGGAATTGGCGAAAAACGAATTTTGCGAATATCAAGAGGTTTTTCGTCAATTCTGCGACTTTAAAATACTCCCTGTAGGCTTAAATTTTATCGAATCACTTCAAAAAATAACTTCAAAAAGAACCGAGTTGTTGCTAACATAGTGATTTTTTTTTCGAAACTTCGACGGCTTGCCAATCAAGAAATATCTGTCCAGATTAAAATTTGAAGTTTTTGTCTATTAAACATACTTCCCAAAAGCACTTTCTGATAAAGGACGAAGCTCACGAGTATAGGTGATTTCTGACTCCAAGCCGGAACCTCCGAAACTAACAAATTGTGTTAGAGTATGATGACAACTAACATCTAATGGCAAATTCAATTGTTTTATGATATGGGAAAGTTTAAAAAAATCGACGTGAAACCCGCGGATTATGCATAGGAAAATGCAGCAATTTCAGTAGTAATAGACCGCACTGTGTGTTGTTCGCAGTAGGTGCGGACTGTTACTACTTAGAATCCAGCATTTTTCTATGTATAACCCGTGACTTTATCAACGATTTTTTAAACTTTCCTATATGATAAAACATTCAAATCGTCCATTAGATGTTAGTTTTATTCTCTCTTTCTCATCATACACTACCCAAATTTGTTAATTTCGGAGGTTCCATCTCGAAGGGGAAAATCACATATACTCATGAGCATCCTCCTTTAACGCAGGTTCAGTTTTGTGTTTTTTTGAAAAATCTTTTTCTCGAATACTTTAATGATAAAATTTAGTTTATAGATACTCAATTCATTGTTGAAATAAGGTAAACAATGTATCCTATTTTTATTGGTTTACTGTGGGCACCACCCTGCGCTAGTCAGGTAATATGTCTGTGACTACTGAATAAGTGGAGCCAGTTGCAGTGTCGTAGGCAATATATGATTTTACAAATTATTTTGCTCAATAGTTTGGCGTATGAACAAACCATGTATAATAGCAATGTGTTTAAAATAACGTAAATAGAGCATTTGTCCAAAAGATCGTGTTGGACTGTAACCGGACCAAGCAGTGTCCTACAAACTCTACCGATCTACTTTTGTTCCTGCGGAAATATTAACTGATCGGTGAGTAATATGACTAAATAGCTATATGTTTTATTGAATTATATATAATAAAATAAACAAATAGATGCCGTGACTACTTAGTTACCTAAATAATGAACGTTTAAGATACAATTTTTTTTAATTATGTACATTTCAATGTGTTTTTATTTCTCTTGGATCTGATAAAATAATGTCAGTTTGTATCATTATTGCTTGAGAAACATTGTAGAAGGCGTCATCAACAGATATTTGAGTTTCATTTTTGTTCTAAAAATCAACGAATTTACAATATTCATCTAATAGCACCATGATTTATATACAGAGATTCGCTCTAGTATAGTATTGCATTCGCTTTTTGATTTAGTTAATGGCATGAATGGTTGAAGTTAGTTTCACGAAAATATAAAAATTAACTATATTTAACTAAACATTTACGTAAGTTTGATAACAAACCGTTCATTGGGATGAAAATAGTGAATTTAAAATGTACGCTTTAAGCTACTTTTAGGTCTTTTATCTCGCCATAGTTCAGATTGCCAAACTGATTTTTATTCTTTAGATTATATAGAAAAGTCAAGGGTATTTAAAATTTATCGTAATATTTGCAATAAAAATGTTTAAGTAAATTGAGAACAGCATGTTAAAAAACCGTATTGATACTCAGTTTAGTACTCTTTGTATTTTAGTCCAACCAGTAAACATTTTACTAATCTTGCAATGGTAAAAGCATCGACTCCTTGTCTTTATTTACTCCCTAAAATTCTTAAAGTGAAAATTTATTCTACATGGAGCGAAAATTGAAGTGCAAAAGAATTAATTTTTACTGCATATAAAATGGTTTTACATTCTATAAAGAATGTGTATTTCCTGTTATAAGAGTGACAAATCACTTTCTTGCTAGAGTGATTCATTTTCAATCTGCATAAAGAATGAATTTTCATTAACTTACATTTGGATAATATCCAATATAAATACACAGTTATATTTTTAAGTTCAAATGTCCTTTGGCGTATTTCATATTTTTATATGAATATTAAAATAGATACGAAATGTAATAAGACGTTCATCGAAAAACGCTCTGAAATAGATTTGAAAGTTCTGTTTATCCGAAATATTTTAACGTTGGTAATTCCATTATCAAAAGAACAGCTTTAATAGTCCCAAACTCGCAATTCTAACCCGAAACTATTAACCTCACGAGAGGATACTCCATAGCCTTATTGAAAAATTTATTGAAATAGACTTTTTAAAATTCGTAGTCCTTATAAATACTTCCATTGATTATATGCGATCTTCTACGAAATACTCAAATTAGTGCAGAATTGAGTTGGCATCAAATATAAACAGTAAAGCATATTTCAGATGATTCTCGGCAAATTATTAGTTAATTCTAAGTAAAAAGACTTTAAATTCGTATTAATAATGTCCATCGACAAAATTCAGTTTTTTGCGACATTATTTTGCAACTAGATAAAATGGAAATGCATTTATTCTAGAACCAACTTTTACACATGGTCGAAGTACTATTGCAACATATTTTTAGTGCATAATCGATTCGTACATACGTATTACATACTAGCCCAAGTACAAATTTACTATGGCTCTTATCAGGAATAAAGCTCGTCTTAAGCGTCTTAATATTGTCCAAACGGGATATTTATTAGTGTATTATTCCTAAAAGCCATCGGCCTTTTTATGTACGCTTTTGAACGCAATAATCGCTATTTTTCACCACAAACGTATTGAATCATATTTTAGAATTTAGATTCTAGCAAAGGATTATTGTTTTAAAAAATGATACACACATCGATATAACCGGAAAAGTGGAAAACATCAATCGCTGAATCGAAGACGACGCAATGTACCTAAATAATAAGTAACACGGAAAAGTATAATACCAAGGGTGAGAGAACAGAGAACAGAATACCACATAGCATTTAATATGCGCCATGCGTGCATTACTCGATTACAATGGTGAAGGGTTAAATTTCGAAATGGGGGTTGTGAAGTAAGAGAATATCGCTAATCGAGTTACAGGGCTTATACATAGGTAGCATGTGGATCAGCAGCTCTAAATGGATTAACGATGTAGATGATACATGGTTTTATATACATGTAGTATTAGCTTGTTTGTGTGAGTAAATGCAATCTATGTTGCGTGTTGAGCGCCATTGCGATAAAAATCGATGAGAAATGCACGTGAGCTCCTGACGATATCTCACATTACCTTAGAAATAAAGACAAAATATAAAACGTGGTAAATAAGTGAGATAGACGTTGCACTAAAAGATAATTATGTACGATTACGGTGAACGGCTACACCTCGTTATGCATGACCATACACTAACAACATACGGTTTGTGTCACGAATCTCGCGCGATCTATGTGATACGCATTTTCTATTTACATTTTTGTAATTTATACAGGAGTCCTTAAAATAAAAATTAATGAATTTTTCATTCCTCGTAATAATACACTTCTTTTTATGTCTTGAAGTAGGTTATCGGATTATATCAATAACTGGAGATGCTGGAGAAACGTGACACTACCACGTCGGTTCGTTAGTTTAATGATGAACTACGAAGCGGAATTGAATATCGCGTGTACCTAGTTATGTGCAATTCGAAGATACAATGCTATTTCTCTCGACAAATGCACGAGATTCGAGATACGTATTTCATAAAATGCATTATGCTTTCATAAGCTCATTCGAGGAAAATCAGGTAACAATTTACAAGTGCAATTTCGTAAAGAAGCAATGTTACAAGATCGTTTCTTGTTAAGAAAAAAAATACAAATAATAACATAGAACGAACCGAAATGTTTTTAAAAATATTTGTAATTATTGACAATTTGTTTAGTAAAATTTTATTGTTTCCTACGAAAAAGGATCAACAACTTTTCCAAATCATATTTTGTAGCATGTACTGGATAAAAAAAATTCGCTTGAATTCCACATCCGTCGACGCGAATTAAATGTGCCACGGCTCGCGAGACCCCCTGTTTTTTTGGAAAAGATGCAATGTTGTTTCCAAAGGTGCGAGGTGGAGCGGAAATAAAAAAAGAAGTGTCTGACACGAAGCAGCCACAGAAAAATCGTGGAGAAGAGAATGCAGGAGGGTGGAAAAGCAGATGATATTGTCAGTGAAAAAAGAGGCGAATACTGCATCGGAAAATAGACCAGGTAGAAATACTTATGTGCAATTTCCCGATGGAAATATTGATGAAATGCGTTCTCTTAAGAGATTGTGACCAATTATACGTAATATATTCGCTCGTATCGACGTAATGTATAAAAATAACTGTTAAGGTTTTGAAAATAATTTTTGAACTAGTCTTAAGAGCTTATTAATTCATAAGGTAGAGATCAATATTAGTTGTTTAGGATAATAAACTTTTAGAACTTTGGCAAATGCTAAAAGGAAAGTTTGCTGGTATCAAATTTCAAATCAGTTTGAAACAAAATAATTTTACTAAAATTTTGTGAAAACATTATTAAAATAAGATTTACTTTCCTATGAACTTATGTCAAGTACACTTCTATTACTTTTTTAAACGGTTTAAAAATTTTGCTTGGAGATGCATTACGAAGCGCCATCGTAAGCCGAGGTAAATCGCGATTCGCATGAAAGACGATGTATTTTCGATACGCGACTAAATATTCTCATTCCCCCGTGGCGGCGAGGTCTTTTTCTTTTTGTTGTATTAAAAAAATGATATCGACGCCTGAGCGCTGCGAATGGAGATTCCCATTTAGGAAAATGGGATTCGATAGTTACAAATGAGTTGGATTCGTCAGAACCCGATGTTCGGATTCGGCGTTCGAGTCTTTTGAGGCGCCCAAGAATTTACCCGTGACTGCACGCTCTCAATATAGCTGAATATACTTTCCAAGATTAAATCTTGTAAAATGAAGTGTGATTTTAATACATTTTCTAAATAAATTTTAAAATAATAAAGATTGTTCCGTTTGTAACAATAATTTTGTTTTGTAATTGCAAAATTCGACGAGAGGCTAGTGCATTTTGAAATTGTAACGAGGTCTTGTAGTAGGGAAATTGAATCAAAGTAACTGACCTGCACATCGCTGCTCGCGTAGTCGCCGCTTTCTCGAGAGGCTCTGGAATGCGTAAGGGGTATGATGGTCGGAGGGTTATTATGGCCCTGAGGAACGATAAGTCCTCTCATCGTAGACATCGCTCCTTTCCTAGACCTGTCCCGTGGTAGACTGATGTCACCAGCTGTTCGAAGCGATATCACACCCTCGCTTCGGCAGTCCGGCTTCATGTTCAACGTGAAACATACCCTAAACCAATATTTAATAAAGTTTCATTTCTGGATGAACATGATTCAGACACCATAAATTTGAATGTTAAAATTATGACATCTTTTTGTACTTTCAAACCTAACATGCATAAATGTAATATATTACAAAGAAGGATGCAAATGAGAATTGGTGGTTTTGTCCCCAGAGGTGTAACCTCCGAAACTGGCCCATTCTGACAGAGTATGATGAGATGTAACAACTCATACCAAATTCGATCAGTTTATCAAGTGAGGAAGCCTAAAAAATCATTGTTGAAGTCTCGGATTTTATATAGGAAAATGGTGCAATCTAAGTAGTAACAGTCCACATCGTCGTTCGTTTATAACGGAATTGCTGTTACTACTTAGATTAGTACATTTTCATATGTAAAATCCGCGATCTCAGCAACGATTTTTTAAACTTCGCCACCTGATAAAATAATCGAATTTGGTATGTGGTGTTACATCTTATTATACTCTATCCGAATTCAGCAGTTCAAGAGGTTACACCTCTGGGGACAAAACCACCTATACCCGTGGGCATCCTCCATTGTGGTCGGATCATTTAGGTCATACCTTCCATTATGAATGGTCGCGATCGGATCCTGCCCACCGCTGGCACCCATTAAAAAGTCCTCTGGATCGGATTCGTATGGAGGTTCATCGTACCAATGTTGTGGACCTGGTCCTAGCATTCCCATACCCATACTTCCACATCTTGCATCGTCGTCGTAAATATACGTGTCATCTAGAAAAATAAAAAATTTACAAAAACTGAATGAAATTAAATTACATGGTAATATAAGATTCGGCAATCGTATAAGAAGAAATGATTAACAATTATTATTGAATGGATTATTTAATTGTATTAACTAAAGGGTATCATAATTGTTGTTTCTAGAAAAGTCACCATAGACTTCACGAAAGTTCCCTCGAAACAAATAAAACTTTCGAGCTAAGAAATTTCAATATCTGGAATAATTATGTAACAAATAAAATTCCATCCTTTTGTTGTTGTAAAAAGTAAACCGTAATTAAACATATCTGTTAAGGACCACTTGGTCCGTATATTAATAATAAATAAATAAGTAAATATCAATTACTAATATATATTTTTAATATAAACTGTGAATACCTTGATTTGTTTAAGTTGTTTGGATATAATTTGAGAGGTTATTGGACTTTAGCTATATATATGATAAGAATAGATAAATAAATGTGGATTCTGATGAAAGGAACTACCATGATTTAATTTGAAATAAACTACTCCGGGTATTAAACTATATATTGATTAAAGTCTTATTTATTACATATAGTATTTGGTTATTGTTTATTAGAACTCAGTTTATTATTGCAGGAATGTTTATTATTCTTTTTTTCGATACAGCCGCATTCGTTAATTTATTTTCTAGAACATCATTTATTCATCAATATTCCATACTAAATACCGTTTACCAATAGGGTTTTTTTTTTAAATTCTGATGACTCTCTCTTGGAGATTAATGACAAAATTATATTTTGAAATTCGTGCAAATTATAACGACATTCAACTAATGTAAATGCAACTTATATCACCACGTATTTAAAACACTTTTCCTACTTCTCAACTTCAAAAAATAGATTTTTTTCTTTAAATATTTCATAGTATAAACTGTGCAGAATATTATATAAAAATTCCAATTTGAAATAAATATTGACGGAATTGTGGCCCAATAAATGAACGTTGTCATCATGATGCATTTGTGTCACTTTAGTGACAGTTTTTGACAGTTTTAATGACAAAGTTTTAACTTTAAACGCGTTTTTCACAAAACCTTTTTTTTCCATCTGGCCTTATTGATTACTGCATTTCTCTCCGCCGATCAACGTCAGTCATTCTTTTATTGTGAAATTTGTCCGTGAGTTGTGGGACACCCTGTATACTAAATTATGTTATATAGTACACTCTGCAACTAGGGAGCAAAATAGATATTTGCCAACAAGGGCATGTTCAATGCCTACAAACAACTGTCCCATATTGCACATACTATTTTCTCATAAGATGCTATTTTGCTTCCGTAATACAGGGAGCAAAGTAGTAGTTTGCTCTCAGAGCACGAGAAACTTATTTTGCTCCGTAGGGAGATAATGTATTGTTTTAATATAACAATACACGCAGAAAAATATCATTTTGCGCTCCGAATCTGAAAAACAATATTTGTACACATATCTCTAGCAAATATGAAAAATAGAATAAAAAATTAATAATAATAAAACCAATCAAAATAAGAATGAAAAACTTGTCACACTTAATTCCACATAAATTAATAACGTTTTGTTTGGAAAAATACTGTTTTGTCGGGGAGGAACCCAGTCTCAAAAATAAAGCTAGGTCTTGCAGGCACCATATTTCTCGTGAGCTCTCATCAAGTTAGTGAAAACGCAATATTAATAACGACATGAATAATGTAAGAAAGTTAATAAGTTGTTTCTACATTTGCTGCAGTGATTTCTATGTTTCACAATGTTGTAAAACCTGGTAATGTGATCATTTATCTAATTAAGAGTTTGTTCAAAAATATATCAAAATTATCAGCAGGGTTTTCATAAACCTCTCAAACTACAAAGAATGAACATTTTTCCAATAATAATTGTCTCTGTGTCGAAACATCCTTCCGTTGGAATACCAATTTATAAAATTAAAATCATTATATTATTATGATAACAAGAAAGCATATTTGAATGTAATAAATATTAATAAAAAAAATAAATATTATTTATTTCTTGTTTTGCATCACCCTTCATATTTGTTTTAACAGATATAAAAAGGTTGCGCATTTATCTTATAACTACATTTGCTGTTTTTTTATTTAAACATTAGTTACTTGGAGTCTAATGTGTCCTTTAGTTGCATATAATGGTATTAATAATTGTATTCTCGTGATTTGATTTAAACATGCTCATATTTTGTCAGTATTTTTAATCCATCGTGTTTATCTTTTTATGTGGTATTTTTTGTTATAGGTTGTTATTAATTATAATTATTTTTTTATTATCATTCATAAATACACCCGAAACGAATTCCAAAACAGTTTTAAATAAATATACATTATCAATCTAATCGGAAAAAAACTCTGCACAGCATTATTCATTTAATGAGTTTAAATGAATTAATAACAAGTAAATAGAGAATACTTCTTATCTATTTTTAGTAAGTCATTTCTCATTATTTAATATCCTATCATACCGCTCAAGAAATATCTTATTACACAAATCAATAGTTTCTCGCAGAAGATCAAATATATACGTTATAAATTAAGAACGACGTGAAATGCTTAAAATAGATAAACTGGAAATATGAAAGATTGTATTTATTGCAATATATGCTGCATATGTATATAAGATACTTGTAAATATTTAAACAAATACTTATTTTACTTAAAATGATGGATACTGAAAACCAGCCACTAGATTGACAATGTCTGACCAATTTTGTCTGTTTTCACTTACTCTTTCTAATTGCGTTTATATCAGTATTTGACGCACGTAAGCTTTTAACAAACTTCCCTCGTTCTGAGGGCATTCACTTTTTGTAACCTTCAGCATTCAACGATCTTTTTTTCCATCCAGGTTTTCAAGGTTACAACTTCAGATATTTTTTGTCTGTCTTGGACTTTTTCCTTTACCGATTATTGAATTATCTTTTACTTCGTTGTGGAAGTTTCTGTACTTTCTTGGTAAGTGATTAATTCATTTTATAAATTGAATCAAATTTAAGGAAAAGTAGTTTCAACTAAAGTGTCAACAAAATTAATTTTATTTAAAGATTATTAAAATAAGCGATATATATTTACACTTATGTAGGTATTTGTAGATATAGGTATTATAAATGCATTTAGTATAACATAGATGATTGTTGTATTAAATAAATCAAGTATTGATAAAAAGCAATATTTGTGTTCTGTAAAAAGTAAAAAAATATCCGTCGAACTACACTCAAAGTTAAACTTATTTAGTACAATAGGTAACTGCAGTTTAAGAATCATTTATACATGGAATGATTTTGGCCTCAACGTAATTTTCCGAATGTCAAAATACCCAAAGGAACTAAATAATAATTCTTACGTATGTCAATAACACCCGACCACAAAAAAAACTTATGTCATGTGCAAGAAACGCAACTAGGTTCCCCTTATAGATTTTGGGCCGCTGAATCCGAATTCTGGCACAGAATTGGTCCTGTACGTCTGAGTTTTTGATATTTGCATACAAAAATTTACTGCAAAAAAAATAATTGTAAGCTCTAAAATGGAACAAGAAAAGGTTTTTCTTATAGATTTTAGGCCGCTGAAACTGGATTCGGCTAAGATTTAAAAAAAACTTCAGATGTATAGAACCAATTCTGTCCCCAAATTCATATTCAGCGGCCTAAAATCTATAAGAATAACTTACTCGCGTTGCGTTTTACAGCTTAAATTTTTTTTTCTTTCAGTAAATGCGTAAATTTTCCTGAAAAAAAGCAATTTTTTCACTTTAAACCTCAAATATTAAAAAAAAACTCAGGACCAATTCTGTGCCCAAAATCTATAAGAAAGACCTTTTTGCGTTTCTTGTACATGACATAAGTTTTTTTTGTGGTCCGGTGTAATCAAAGTTTATCGAAATGTGAGTTTTTCAGAATCGATAGCGGTATAATTGCGTTAAATGATTCGCTTTCTGGCTCTTAATAGGCAACCGCAAATAATGACGATGTTTATTCAATTTAGTATGTTTTTATGTGCTACTGATTTATTTACATTTGCATGATAGGCATTATAACATCATTAGATTGTGTGTAATTACAAGATACTCCATAATAAAATGTAAATCTACATAAGAGATTATGATTTAATCGAACAAAGTAGACTACAGAATCATCCTAATTCAGGTTCATTCATTCAGGCTCATATAATTTGATATGCCCTTTTCAAATTTTGGATAGTTTCATTCAGAAATGACATCGAAGAGGATATAATTATCGCAGACTCCCGTATACAATGCCTATCTTTTTAGTGATGATAAATAACTTCATTTTTGGGTTCCTAAGAAACAAAAATATTAGTACTGTACAAACCCCTGAATCAATCCCTGGTAAATATTCCATTTACATAAATAGCATCAAAATGCACGACAGATGGACAAAAAATTCACTTATTCAGTCTGTTCATTAAATCCTTCGACACGGGTCAAGGGTTGGCATTCGCGATTTTCCTTTCTGCTTTGTGACTTACGATTCATGGCACGAACGTGAAGAAGGGTGCGACGGTTAGGTAACGCGGGATTGTCTGGAAATACTATATATATAGTACTACGTTGGAGGACACGTGCGTACTGTGGGGACTAGTAGAGCAGCGTTGCGACGACGTGCTCATTTCGGTAAGGACATGTCTTTTCGCTTAGGTTACCTCGGCAAAGAGTAGCATTTTCGTCGGCATTTTCCTTTACGAGTGCCGGATGGGACATAAACTCGAAAATGGATATTCATTGAGTTCATGGCGTTAGAAATGAAATTAACATCATTTTTGTGCTTCGATAGCTGAAAATTAACCTTTATTTGAAGATGAAAACTTATAAGTTTTGGGGTTATACTGTCTTTGTAAATTTACTGATTGAAATCAAGAATTTTTCAAGAATATTAATTAGAAACGGTTATGGAAATTATTTTGTAATTCTTCCAACACTTCAGACGATCAAACGAATTTCATTCACATGCTTTCAACGAAATGCCTTTGTGGCTTTTGAATTCAATACATGGGTGCACCTGGAGTGAACGAGGTGTCAGGTAGGGTCGAAGGTTGGTGTCCACGGCTGGAAACCTACGTGTAGGTCGTGAGCAGTCACTGATATACGTGCGGTCGATGAGTGTACGTCGCTTGACTTGAGAGAGCAAGTTTGTTCACGTGAGGTCGCACAAAGATGGCAAATGGAAAGAAGAAGAACCAGACATAATGCAGAGAACTAAAGGTAGAATGAAGAAGGGTGACAGGTAGAAACGAAGAGGAAGAAACTGATTCAAAGACAAACACAGTAGAGAGAAGTCAAAGACTGGAGGGAAAAAGAAGAAAAGAAGAGGGTGACTGTGAGATAGAGGAGTGACGTGTTGTGAATTTACAATAACGAGATTAGCCACGTACTGAAGCAAGGTGTCTCATTCCTGATATTTGTCCCGTTTGCCATTTCATCACTGTTAGCATAAAATGATCATGGAAATAATATATTCATTAACTCATTGCCATTTCATGGCTTTCAATGACATCATTTTGAATTCTATACCTATTATTCTAAGATATAGGTATTTATAAAAATGTCTGCAAAGGTCCATGAAAAATAAGCAACCTGATTTGATTTGGGCAATACGTATTAGAAGGGACCTGTAATAAAAAAGTTTGGGCGTACGGGATAAATGCTGATGCTCGTTCCCTGGGAGGCAGAATTTTGAGACGAAAAGAGATGAAGTAGGGTCGAATCTCGTAGGATCCGTTTTAACAGCTACAGGAGCTAAGAAAACGAGTCCTTAGAGACTAAGAGAAGCTACGGAAAGGGACGTCGCTCTAGAGAGCATCTCAAACCCGTCCTACGGTATGTTCTAGCTTTGTTTCCGATGTTCAATACAATCGCCGAATCTTGATACTTAAGGGAGGTTCTAAGGCGACAACTCGACTCTGCAAATTTTTGATACTCACCCCCTGGGAGCTGACCTCGACCGTCTCGTCCGAGCTGCATTAAACCTTGCCTGATATCCCTCAGAATCTGCAATGAGAAGAATACATTTGCTTAAGACAAGTTCTTTCTGTTATTACAACATTTTGTGTGTAATAATACTACTTAATTCAGAGTGATTTAACAAAAATTTAATAGCTAAATTCACATTTGAAAACATGAGTATTACTAGATAGAATAGGCTTTTTAACCCTTTAAGTTCCAAATGTGCATAATTGGCAACTAATGTCAGTATCGTTTTATTTATACAATAAAAATTTGTTAAAAATGGAAACATCTATATCCGAATAGCTTAGAGGTCGTTCTTTCGATTGGCGCTACTTAAATTTTACAAAAATAGTGAAAAAACCCCGACTTTTTTGCCACAACTTTTTTTTTAAATGCATTTTTAACTATGATACCCATTATATCTTCTAACCTATCAGAAACGTGTCCCCGAATCTTTTACTTTAAAATTATGTATACATTCACATATTTTGATTTATTTTGTTCTTAATTTCAAAATGGCGTCTGAACGTTGAAAGTTTTTGAAATTGATGAAATTGCTATTATTTTGGATCTGCTAGGTTTTCTTTGCAGTAAAATCGTACAAATAAGTTATTACGAATTTTGCATGATCTGTTTTGATTTACGTAAGCAGTAATATCCCATAAAATCCAATTTCAAGATTGCGACTGCCATCTACTCTTTAGAAATATGTATATTTCCAGCTCTGTTACAATCAAAATTAGTGTGAAATTTGACAATTAACAATCTGTGGGATATTACTGCTTCCGTAAATCAAAATAGTTCACAAAAAACTCGTAATAACTTATTTGTAAGATTCTATTACAAAGGAAACCTTTGCAGATTCGAAATAATAACAATTTCTTCAATTTCATCAATTTTGAAGGTTCAGGCATCATTTTGAAATGAAAAATAAAATAAATCAAAATATGTTACTGTATAATTTTGAAGTAAAAATATCAGAAACACTTTTCTTGTTTGAAGGTGAAACGGGTATCATAGTTAAAACTGCATTTAAAAAAAAAATTGTGGCTAAAAAATAGCGTTTTTTTCAATATTTTTGTAAACAAATGTGGAGAACGTCATTTCTCAAAAATTTAAATAGCGCGAATCGTAAGAGCGACCTCAAGACTAGACGGATATAGATGTTTACATTTTTAACAAATATTTATTGTATAAATAATACGATGCTAAAATCCGTGTGTAAATTGTACACATTTGGGACTTAACGGGTTAAATACGTTTCAGTTGAATGAAATATTTCATTTCGATTCCATATAATAATCTACTTTTATGGTTTATATGATACACTATGCCGTATAATAATTTGTTTTTAACAATTTACAACAAAAGACCATGATTTGGTCAATGCGTTAAATCTTTAGAGTAACTAGGGGCACATTTCGTTTTTAAAACCTGCAAAACATTGATAAATATAATGACAAGAATCTGTTAACACTTAAATTACAATGAGAAAAACCTTCATATTCATCTAATATAAATATTACATATAAGCTAAATAAATATTATGAATAACCATACTAAATTCAGATTATAAATATTGTAAACATTGGAATTATAATATGACACAGAGAAATTCTGAGAGAACTAGCGCTTTGAAATAATAGTTTAGTAATTTTTGGAAATAAAGATTATTATAAATACCCTAAAAATCATTAAAATCTACTATAAGTTTTACACTTTCTTTATAAATATTATTATTGTTAAAATAATTTCCGACACTTTCCTGCAGAAACGCATTCTAAAGATATTTGCATCTAGAATTACACAAATGTATGAATTTGTAAATTGCATAACATTTGAGTTTATCGTCCTCGGTTTTTACAGGTTTACATATCGTTGCATAAAAGTAAACTAGAAAAAAGGAATTAAGTCCGTGAAATGTGTAAAAAATAAGTAAAATTAACAGTTATGCTCGACTGCAGTAATAACTACTGCGACAACGAGAATAATCTGGTCATAAATATCGTTGTAAGACTGAAGAAGCACTTACGCTTCAGATTGCTACGCTAATTTTATTTAATTTATTTTCGTTTCGCTTAATTTAAGTTGTGCAAATAAAATAAACATTCACCTTGTTCTTCGTATTTTTTTGTACCTAAAGAGAACGCGCAATACTTCTTGTATATATTTGATTTTTTTGTTATTTTAATATTGTCCAGTTTGAATGAATTATGTCAATTAGTAGTACGAAACCATATTATGCCTTTTTGGTCTCGAGCTTTTAATATGTCGATGTTTCGTGGATTTCTTATTTCCATTCTTGTTTTTTTTTTAATATCGTACGTTTTATTGAAATTTTTTGTTCTTATTAATCACTTTTTGTCATTTCCTATTACAGGATTCAACATCAACGTCCTTATAGTTTTCGATTAATCTTTTGAACTGCTTTTGACAATATCAATTATGTTGCAAATTATTAACATAAATAGTTTATTTTCACATAATTTTATGTAATTTTAGAAGTGCATGTCTTATCGAAAACATTTCGAATTTCGTCACAATAAAGAAACTTAAAATGCTGGTAAAATTCGTGTTAAGTTTGCTTAGAACAATTTTTTTTCAATTATTGCATTTTTATCATGGATAATTAATTATTTACTTAAGGTTAGTTTAACAAAATCACTGACTAAAGTTTTACTCATATATTGTACCTCTCACATTCATAATTTTTTAGTTCTCTTCTGCCTCTTATTTATTTGCCTCTTATAAAAGAGGTGCTTTTAAGAGTTTTTTCGTTGTTTTATTATTATTATTTTTATATGCTTGTTCTAATTCAGAAATAATTAAACAATTCCCAACCGTTTATACAAATTAACATGAATAAATAAATTAGCGTCTATGTAATGGTCACCATAATATATTTAAGAAAGGACGTCTAAAAAGTCGCACATAAGAATCACAACATTTGTATAACACAATAAATGTTGTTTTTTGTATTCTGTTTACATATGAGTCATTTTAGACGTTTCTTTTATATATTCGTTTTTTAAATATATTATGGTGACCGTTACTTAGACGCTAATTTATTTATGCATGTTAATTCTTGCTCTATTTTGAAATCTTCATAATTTTGACATTTCACAAATAATATCTATTCATATTATAATATATATTTTCATTGAAAGTGACAGTTATTGGGCGATGGAATTTTTAGAATTGAAAAATAAATCATTAATGACCACTTAGATAATAAGTTGTTTTTAAGCGTAAAAACTTATGGTAGGATCACTATTGAAAAACTATATAATATCAAATCTTAAAAGCTTTCAAATAATCTCCGATAGAATTGAATATTATATTATATCTCGAACGATCAAACACTACTAAAGGTTAGACCATGAAATTTTAGAACGAAATTGGAATGAAATATTCTCTTATTTTAGTATAACCATTATTATTGAAATCTACTGTTTATGGTCTTCCATCAAGTTCACTGCATAAGTAGTAAAACGGAATAGGTCAATATTTTTAGCATTTCGTCGCTTAAATTACTTAATCTATTCTTGACATTGATAAGAATTTAAATTTAAAATTCTTCATATCATAATCCAGTTAAACTTATTTATAACTTATTTAAAATTGCATTGTTTTATCATAATCTGGAAAAGCTAAAAAAAACGCCTTGAAAGCGTTGGATTATACATAGGAAAATGCAGTAATTTCAGTAGTAATAGGCCGCCCTGTGTGTTCTTCGCAGTAGGTGCGGACTGTTACTACTTAGATTTCCAGTATTTTACTATGTATAATCCGCGACTTTGACAACGATTTTTTAAACTTTCCCAGATAATAAAACAAACGTATTATACATTAGGTGTTCTCAACATACTCTACCCGAATTTATCAGTTTCGGAGGTTACAACTCGAGGGCGGAAATCACTTATACTCGTGGGCATCCTCATTTCTTGAAATTATTAAAAAGCTATCTACAAATTTAGCTTTCTTAACTATTTACAACCGTAAATGAGCTGACACACAGAGTCAGTTTGATAATTTGAATCGGAATTCGAGTATCTGCTTTTGGTAGTTTTTGTTCACTGAAAGATTAATCATTCTAAATTAAAAATTAATTACGTTGGACTAACTACAGTAGGTCTTATAACCGTTTGCAATTTTCAGAATTATTTTATTTTTTCGGTGAATCAAGGAAAGACTATACCATAATCCACTAAACTGTAATGATCCGCGAAAATGATATGATACGAATATAAATCCAATATTCAAAATATTGAATTTCAACATTTCGTTACGTACGTGAACAGTAAAACATATATCACAGTGACATATATTCCAATACTACGGAAGTGCTATTTTTGGACTGTCTGTTTTTTTAAGTTTCCACCAACCGTACCTTGTACGTAAGTATACCTTCAGAATACCTTTCGGGTTGAATGGCATATGAAGCGATATACCACCGACAGCGATTTCGACAATGTCCCAGGCGTACGGTATCTTCTTTCGGCGATTTTCGAAAGCAGTCGTACGATATCGCCAAGGGCTATAATGTAGCAGGAAGGATGCAGAGCACGTTGACGATAGAAACCGACGCGACGTTGCACCAGGAGAGACCCAGGTCGTTTTAACGTTCGAGATGCGAAGATAAAAATAGCAAAAAAATGTGACTCACTCTGACATTTTACTATTTGAAGTCAATTTATTCATTTACTATTGATAAGGAGGAACATTTGGTAAATTACTTTTTTTTAAGTTTACTTGCTTTTACATTTTTTATGTGTATACAAGATTAAATTCGTGTTGAGGAGATAATTATGATAAATTTTCAATATATTTTGTTGTTATTAATTTGTTTGTGCTTTATTATAGGAGTAGTTTATTATATATTTTCAGTCAATTTGAGTATTTTTAAAATTTATGATTGGGTTCCACGTACACTCCATACTATACAGTTATAATTATGATTAAAAAAGGGGTTTAAACAAACTTTGCAAATTCTTAATTCAATTTATTTTTTCAATGGTAGAAAGGTAGATACTCATTAGACAAATTCGAAAATATTGCGAAGATACTGAAAAAACGCAAAAGATTGTTAAAATAAAAAATTAACCATTCTTTTTTTGACTACTTATCACTTACAAAATTTTCCTTCCAAGTTATGTATATTACTAATCTAAACTAATAAATCTCTATAATGAATGATAAATGATTAATAATGACAATCATAAACTATTAGCGGCTGTCACACTTTAAGAGATTTATAAACATTAAACAAAATAACCGAATAAAACCAATAATAAAACGTGTCAAATTGATTCTCCAGAAATAATAAATATTCATTATTAAAACGTATTCTCATCAATAAAAGTTATTATAAATTATTGGTGTGTAATTGAGTTTAATAAAATTTTTTGAAAATGTAATTACAAAATTAATTAGCAAGCTACAAGAAGCACATTGGACATATACATTTTAAAAACCGTAAATTAATCATATTTCGTTCCACACAATGAAAATAATTTACCTGACAAAATTAACTAATATTTTACTGTTGAGAGGAAAAGGGTAAAAACAAATTTTTTTTAGTTAAATAAACCGTTCGATGTTTTTGGCTTTCCTATTTTTATATCTGTTAATACATAAATTTACTAAAATGAATTTTCAGTAATGTAGTTAAACAAATGCTAATTTTTACGCAGAAAAAAAAAGTCTTAAAATTGTTACATCTTAAATTCATCATTAGGTTATGCTTAATTTAAGTCCAAAATTGCGTTAATTTTCGTAAATTCAGTCAATATTTAGGCTTGAAGTCTTACTTTCAGACAACAAAACTGACTTTCAGCCGATATTTTGGTTTGAAATAAGATTCGTCTAACTTATGTGCCATAAGCTCAGTAAATCTTATTTTAAGCCATAATATCGTCTAAAAGTCAGTTTTACTCGCTAAAAGTAAGACTTTAAGCCAAAACACTGACTGAATTTAAGAAAATTAAATTAAGCCTCGCCTGATGATGAATTTAATATGTAACAATTGTAAGACTTATTTTTTTCTGTGTAAGATATTATTATATAGCGAAATTAATTTCTCACTTATATAGCGGACTACTTTATTAATTATTTTAACCAGGTTAGTATAGCTACTTTCGGGCCTGCTGATAATCTTACAGTACTAAAAAAGTAGTACAGTTTTTTCAGAATCATTTTTTAATCCAACCTTTCTTTATTGACGATATAGGAATAAACATTCTAAAATGTAGTATTCCATTATTTCAATTAATAAATTTTATTTATACGTGCAGTACGACCCATATATTTGAAAAACTTTCTATTATTTCACTATGAACCTTCCATTAATGTCTATGAAACAAAAAGTCGGTGACAGGAAGCTCCATGATGTCAGTAATAACTATCGATTTTAGTCAGACAACGGGGGGTCGCTTCGAGAAAAGTCCGAAGCAAAAGTTCCGGTCGTATGTTTTGGGAAGAAGAGACAGGTCCAGGATTAGAGGCAAGTAGGAACCTGGACGCAGAGAGATCATCCTAGATTATCCTCCAGAATTCCCTGGCTAAGGAAAGCAAAGTTTGTCACTGGATTCCCAAACGACTCTAAGGACTATGTGCGAAAGAATTTCTTAACGCTCTTATAAAACTTCTTTTTTCATCCGAATCCTGTCTAGTCAAAATTGAAACGGAAGAAGTACCGTCCCACTACGTTTCTCTAAAAAATATACAACGAAGTTTTCCAAATTTATGTCTAACAATAAAAATTTCCAATTTGAAAGAACTCTTCTGATCTAACATCTCACGGTTCGAATTCGCAATTCTTTTTTCGTAGAATTTGTACGACGCTTTAAAAAATTCCACAAAATCCTCAACTAGGTTTCATTCGTTTCTTTCTTTGTGTTTTCTTTCTCTCGCTCTCGTTTGGAAAAGTTCAGCATTTCCGCGAC
Organism: Trichopria drosophilae; assembly: GCA_030407085.1. Lineage (NCBI taxonomy): Eukaryota > Metazoa > Arthropoda > Insecta > Hymenoptera > Diapriidae > Trichopria > Trichopria drosophilae. The sequence goes on along the minus strand of CM059583.1, from coordinate 185,400,009 downwards.
AGCGCAGTTCGCGTCCTTTTCTATAAATGATAAATGGATTCAATTTCGGGAATTAATGTCCGGGGGCGATTTCGTTTCGAGATTCCTCGCGAGACTCGTAACGCCAAAGATTTATGTTCCGCGCTCAAATTATTCCCGGATTCGAAATTCACCTCTTATACGTATGTGATTTCCGGGATAGAAAAATTGATAAGGAATTCATACCAACGCCCTGCATAATGTACCAGCTTTCAATCGGACTTTGACGTTTGACAGTTTTTTATTTCGTGAAAATATGAAGGTGCCGAAGTCATTACAGTTTATTGCTTTTCATTTACTGTTTAATTCACATTCCTATTAATGGTTACTCATTGAGATCAAATTTTATTATTTACTATTTTATAGCTTATGAAATATGATCTTATACCTTTCATTTTAATCAAATTTGTCCTGGATGCAAAGTAAACAACTTATGCTCATAACTTCATCCAATTATAACTTTTCATATTTTAATCTCATTTTGGAATGGATGAGTATTCGCGACATTAGCGTGAATTACAAAACCGACGATTACGAGATATTAGCGAGCAATAAAGACAAACAAAACTAAAAAGATTAATCCCAGCGGATCTGAACAATTCTCAAGGACGGCAACCGCGAACGATCGACATCAAGATCCGGCAATTAAACGCTACCCTAATAGGATTTTTTAATCTCCGGGTAAGACCTCTCTCGACGAGTGTAAACATTTTTCATCCGGGAGGAAATTTTATGCAGTGGGATTGCGATGTCGCGAACGAGGAGGCGTAAAATGCGAGAAACTTTAATCACGGGGTCGTCGAACGGAAAAAACGCGGCTTTTCGTTGGCAGAGTCGTACGCGAACTTGGTCGAAATTGGTCGAAACTGCTCCGAGGGTTTCGGAGTCGGAGAGTCGCGACGGACTGGGGTGGTCCAGAGGTTACCTTTGAGGTGGCGGGCAATATGGAAATAAAGGTCGACCGGGCTATAAAAGTTTTACTGTCACCTCCGTCGTGGCTTTACGGTTCCCCGGAGAGACACTTCTTTCTTCCTTCGGACTTCTCTTTCCCTATCTCACGCGTGTACGGGAGATACTGTTCAGCTTCCTCCCGACGAGGACCTAGTCGAACATATAAACCGACGGGTAAAATCCCGGCGATCGCGCAACTTTCCGCAATTTCGATAACGCGTTTTTTGTGTCTGATCATTTTTCTTTTCCCTCTATTTTCTAATTTTCCGACGACCGCATTTATGGCGGTAAAATTTCGAAAAATGCATGGTAACAATAGAAAGGATGAAAAATAGAAAACGTAAAATACAAATACATATGACAATAAATGTAACAATTTAATAAAAATTGAAAAAAGAGGAGATAGAGGGAAACTCAAAATAACAAAATAATCGGTTTTTCACCCATTAACGCCTAAAGGACACTTTTTCTTGCTTCTATTTCAATCGAGTATTTCGTATCAAAATCGAAGTTAACTAAAATTGCGATTCCAAGGTAAAAATTGAGTTTCAACCCTTAGGAATCCCAATTTGGCGCCGAATTTGAAAAAAATGTCTAAAAAATTGGAAAATATTTATTCTTACCAATTTTTTTTTGAGGCTATAGAATATTGAAAATCTATTGAAACTCTGAACATAGGTGAATAAAATGCTTCCATTTTAAGAAAAAACTTTCCTTTTATACCCTACATCATTCTAACGACCTCAAAATGGCCGCAACGAAAATTTGTTTGAAATTTTCTGGACGCTCAAACTCAAAAACTACGATCTTTTTAAAAAAATGGTAAGAATAAAAAGTTCTCAGAATTCATCGAGAAATATCACAGAATTTTATCAGATTTTTTTAAAAATTTTTTCAATATTGTAATTTATTTTCGATTAAATGTAATTTAATTTATATTTAAAAATTCTAAAGAAAATATAGTGGATTCTCTCATGAATTCTAATAGTTCGTAATTCTCTGATTTTTTCCCCAAAAGGTGATAGTTTTTGAGAAAATCAGTTTCAAATATTGTAGCTTAACATTTTTTTTTTATCAAAAACTGTCAACATTTTGAAACAATTTCAACGAACAAAAAATTATTAGAAGTTATCAGAATACTTTAATTTTTTTTTCGTAATTTTTTGTAAATAAATTACAATTTAAAACAAAATTTAAAAAGCAAAATCTCCAAATCTCATCAAAAATAAAATAAAATCCAGGGTATTTCTCGATAAATTCTAAGAACTTTTCATTCCTAGCATTTTTTAATAAAGCTCGTAGTTTTTGATTTAGAGCATCCACAAAATTTCAAAGAAATTTTCATTGTTGCGGCCATTTTGAGGTCGTTAGAATAATGTAGGGTATAAAAGTGAAATTATTTCTTAAAATTGAAGTATTTTATTCACTGTTGTTCAGAGTTTCAATAGAATCCCAATATTCTAAGGGCTCGAAAAAAATTGTTAAGAATAAATATTTCCCAATTTCTCGAACATTTTTTCAAATTCGGCGCCATATTGGAATTCCTGATGGCTGAAACTCAATTTTGACCTCGGAATCTTGAAGACCGCCCTCGAAAACAGTAGGATATATACCGAGGATATATAATCGAGTATTTTGTATCAACTTCGATTTTGATACAAAATACTCGATTGAAATTGCGGCAAGAAGAATTGTCCTTGGGCGTTAATCGTTATTGAACCTCGCATTATTACCGCAAAGTTCTAAGTAGTAGCAGTCCACATTGCGTCTGCTTCGCAATAGGTGCACTCTATTACTACTTATATTGATGAATACTCTATATGTACATTGTACAGTACGTATTCCCTTATTTTAAGGAATTTGTTGTCCCTTCATCACACCTAGAAGTGCGAACGAGAGAACGAAACTAAAATAGCGGAATTTGAAAAATTAAAGTAAGATGTGTTAAAATAAGGGAATACTTGTTTTATAATAAGCGTGTCCAACAGCAATTTTTCAGAATTTCTTACGTGACGAAATAATCGATTTTGGTATGAGACCTAAGCTTACATAATAGTCTGATTCTATTTCAGGACATTGCGGTTTTTCCTCAGTGATAAATCTATGTTTTAAGATATAATCTTACTACAGGAGTAGATATTATGAAAATGTGTTGTGACCTCAAATTCTGTTCATTTGCTTATTGATATATTCGGTCTATTCTCCTTTCAATTTTCAATTGCTTGTGTATGCGAGAATGAGCATTGAAATTCATCATAATACGTCGGTTTTTCTTTCCATTATGTCACTAAATTTTATAGGTTATTATATTTGTTTGATCAGGTATAATATTTTCAAAGCAATTTCCAATCAATAGATATAACATTTTAAGAAATGCTTCCTACGAACTGCAATATGAAATTGATTTTATTCATTCGATTCCGTAATAAATATAATAATATACACTAATAATTCATAGGAGATTACATTAACTTTTCCTTATCAATTATTCGATTTACGATCACTGAATGAAAAACTTAAAATTTAGAGATAAACAAATCATGAAAATATTGAGATGAAAGATTGTCTGACTGAAGCGTATGTTACTACTGTGAATCGTTGCATACTTTATGGCCATTGACTTTAATTGGTTTCAAATTTTCATTTAATCTGTATTTTCTCTTAAACAAATGACTATAGTCACTTTCTAACATGATTAAAATTAGACATATTGGAAATTGCAGAATGATAAAGTACCAACGTGTCCTGTTGATACAGTAAACATTTACTCGATGTTACTTATTATTTTAACGAATTGTTAAATAAATATTATTAGTTGGAAATATTTTTACAATAAAATTCGAGTATTTGATTACATATATATGGAAATATTTTGTGCCCAGAATTTTTCCACCTTAACCACCTCTACATGAAAATTCCGAGTAGATAGAAATTTTCAGGCGTAAGCTACAAAATAAAATCATGGACAACAGCAATTAATGAAATAGAACAGATGTTGATTCGATTTTGGCAAGTAATCACGGAGACGTTGGTCTGATTTATTTATTTATTGTCATTAATCATTAAAAAATTCGCAAAATTATATGAAACTGTGCAAAATAACGATTTTTCAGTTCTTTATTAAGAAATTTGTTATCCTAAAAATATTCATAATAATACCTTTTTAATATACTTATAAAATATAAATAACGAAATAAAACATCATAAAAATTATTGCGAACTCCAATGAGCCAGAATACAATTACTCTTTACCTATTTACGGATTCTATATATTTAGTAATTTAGTAGTGAAGTAAAAATATATATTTAGGACATTTATGATATTTAGAATATTTAAGACAAATAATGAAAAATAATAACAGAGTTATTTTTCCAGTCTATCAATTCAATAAAATATTAATATTCTGTAAACCCCAATATGAATGAAAATTATATGTATAAGGATTAGACCACGAACGTTTGAAATACTGTAATAAATATTTAAATTATTCCTTATATTAGTGCATAATATAAAGTTTTATTTTAAGTTTTATATCCATCCTGAGACAGAAAATGATTAATAAAGTAATAATGTAAAACTAAAATTTTTTAATCAAAAACAAATGGTTAAAAGGAGGTTAAGTGAAATACAAAAGAAGAGTAATTGCAGGGAAATATTATTGAATCTTTATACATAAAAATTCTTTTTTACCCAGAATAATAAATGTTAGTGTTAATATATGAAATAAGATTATATGTTGTTCATTTGCATTTTGTCATTTCTTCTATCGTACCTCTATTTAATATTCGAATTGTAATGTTTATGAAGGATTATTATTATTATATGCTTTAAAGTATTCCTTTTATCAGGATGTCATTTATTTATTAGCATAACAATCGACGGTTTTCTCAGTATTGGAACACGTAATCCCATATATTGACAAAAAAGAAGATCACTGCATTTATAAATTTCACAGTGTTAATAAAATTTATTGAAATTTTTAAGTAATTACCTCAAAAACATTATTACGAATGCATGTTTAAAAGATATCTTCTGGATAGCTATTCAAAAACACTTATCAAAAAGCCTTCTAAATGATGTCTTTTGCAAAATTACTTTAAAGATCTTAACTATTTTCGAATGCCCACAATTTTCATCTTCTCTATGCTTCGCACGTGACATTTATGTATTTTTTCTGTTTTTTACAACATTATATACTACGTTTACATTATTTTCTGAAAGCGATTAATTATTTTAGTGGTTTCTCTTCCTTCTACATGATACTTACAGCTTAGCGTATTTAACGCGTTAGCGTACTGAGCAAGAGACCCGGGTTCGAATCCCTGCCGGGCCAAGTTTTTTTCTTAGCGGGTGTTATTTGTTTATATTCGAGCGCTTAGAATAATGTAAACTGATTTAAAAATAAACAATGCTATAATAATTATTCTTTTACGTTTTTTTAATCCGTTGTTTAACTTTCTTCTAAAATATATTTTCGTTATATCTAAACGATGTCTTATGATATCTAAAAGATATCCGAAATTGTTGCGTATAACATCTAAAAGATAACTTAAAAAGATCTTTTCTACATTTTTAAGATATCTTTCACGAATTGGAGGATATCTTTTAGACATTTTTAAGATATATTTTTGCTTATTGGGGAAGATTTGGAATATTCAAAATATGTTATTCAATATGGCTGATAATTTTAATTTCATGAACTGTATTTTTTCTGAATTTCTTGTGCATCAATGTTTAAATTTTTATATACACATGTATTGGTTTACCGATTCGTAATTTATATTCGTAAATTCAAGTTAGAGGATCCTACCTATACAGTGTGGAAAAATATTAGATTTATTTTGTTTAAAAAATGTATACATTCTAAAAATCGCTAATTGCGAATCTCAAACGACATATCATTATTATATTTGTGTTTTCAGTCAGGAATTAATTAGTGAAAAAACAAAACATTTTTTAAATATGTTTTCTTTTACAGAATAAAGGTTTTAAACCACGTTTTCAAAAATGTGAAAAAACTGGACTTAATCTCATATTATTAATGTATCTTATAACTTTTAGACAATTTATTTATTGACCCTCCTGAGCACGAGGTTTCCTTTACCCATATAGAAACAATGTAGTTTGGATGAGTATACTCGTCCTTGTGCACATGAGGGTTAATATAATATCATAATTTTCTAAAATGCAGAACTTTTATTTTGTTATATGATATCCAATCAATTGGTTTAAACTGAAAAAAATGTACTTGACAAATTGTCAAGATAGGTTAAAAGAAATACTTTTTTTGATAGTATAACTTTGTTAATGTTGTTAATTTAACTATTTTCACTTAAGTTAATATTATGTACCCAGTAAACGAAAAAGTATTGCGAATGGTTGAAGATCAAGAATTGCGATACTATGCATAAAATGGAAAAAGGCATACAGTAATATAATAAAAACGCACCAATAGCTGCACTAAAAATAATTCCACTAACAAAAATATCCAGAAAAATCCTTTTTTGTTTTTATTACTTTTTAACTACGCAAAGTAATTCGATGCGATTCAGGAAAATTCTCTAAGTTGCAGTTACTACCGTAAAGACGTTGAATCAACTAAAAATGTAGTTCTGCTAAATTCAATTAATATTATATCGCTCCAGCATGTTGAATAGTTTTCAGTGTACTAGGTAGTTGACTCTAAAAAATGTTTTTAAATGTAGTAGAATTAACTGCCAAAATGTTTCCATAACTATATTTTCTGTTGATTTAACTCCTTTATGGTTGTAACTATGACCTATAAAATTCCGTTAAGGATCTATTGAAACACTTTCAGTAGTTAAAAATTAGTCAAAGCAACTAACAATTTTATTCATTGTGTTTATATTTTGTCTAAATTGAAAATGTTTCTAAAAACTGATCGAAATTTTTACACATATATGACATTTGAATGTATTTAATGAATTCATTATGATTCATTTTTAAGAAGCAGAATAAAACAGGGCGGGGTATTCCCAGATGATGAATGCATTTTAGGTTGTTGATAAAATAACACGTCAGACTTGACAAGCCTCGGAAGAGAAATTGCAAAGTCACACATTAAGAGATTCACGACGCATCGCTACGGTTATGACAATATCACCTTGATCTGGCTACTTTGCATAATAAGAGGCATCGGAAAGGGCGACAGCCAATCGCAAGGGCTCGACATGTAAATTTTCGTTACAGAGTTCGCTATGTAACCCAACGAAATGGTTTCATTGTGCTCGAAAAAATTCTGACATGAAATTAACATATAATACGATTTGTTCTTTTGGTTTTCTTACGAAATCGATTCACATATTTAAGGAAATTTTCATTTTAGTTTATTCAGTTTTGTCCATTTGTTCCGAAAAAATATAATATTATATAATAGAAAAATTATATAAAATATGCCGACGTATAAAAGAAACAAGAAAAATACGGCTTTTTAAATTAAAAAATAAACAGTAAATGTTGCAAGTGTCCAAAAATACTTGAATAAAGGAAAGTTAATACAATGAATTAGTTTGTAGTAAATGTAGGTAATTAGCTGTGTTTTGTATTATTTGAAACTATTGAAACAAATACATGTGACATTTCTTTTAGTAATTTTCTAGAGGCAAACTTCATTTTTAATCGAATTATTGTCATGCTGTATATTCATTATTTTGTTTGTAATTTTAACTAACATATGTATTGTTAGAATATAAACACAAACAGAGGTTTATTAAGCGACATATCAAATTTAGAATATTTCCGTGATAACGTTAACAGATATCACCGGGAATTTGATATTCATCAAATGTTGAATAACATAATACATACATATAATTTTAATCCTTGACATAACTATTTTAAGTGGAAAATACAAAGATCTCTGACCTGTTAACTAATTTAAATACTAATCTTAAATTAGTTAGTTATTTAATAACGATCTGTAAGTCTTGGATGTACGTCGAAAAACTGACAAATCAAAAAGCCGACAGTTAAAAACCCGATAATCGAAAAGCCGACAGTCAAAAAACCGACACTTCAAAAAATGACTGTCCGCTTGTCGATGTGTCTAATTTTTATGTGTTGGCTTTTCGATTGTCGGTTTTTTGTCCTGTCTGCTTTTTGATTAGTCGGGTTTTCGACCCCCACCCAGTAACTTTATTTGCCTTTACTAACTTTTTCTAACTATTTGCCATATTTGCCATTTTTCGCGAGCATTATATAAAAAATACATTTTGTACATAATATAATTTTTAAATAACATTATGGTAAACTTAATAACTTTGGGTTCTGTTTTAAAATATTTCGTCATAATTATTATTACTGTATAAAATCACATATTTATAGACAAATTATAACAAATTATCACAAAATAATGTTCTCCACTCTAAATCTATTGGATTTATCTGGACTTCTGTTCAAGTCCAACAGATTTAGAGTGCACATTTCGAATTAAGACGTCCAGCAGATTAGAAAATTAAAATTATCCATGCAGCACTTTTTCCGAAGAACCTCTCCAATTAAATGATATTGTTTTTATTCATTTATAATGGTGGTAAAAGTATCATATACAAACGATCTATTTACTAATTTTATATCAATTTGCATATAATTTGTCCTCTTGATATCAAATTTGTACTCTTGATAATTGCTACTTTCAGTACTAACTATAGTGTCTTTTCAATTAATGCATTAGAATACGTATAATTGATAATTAAAGGTTAGAAAATCATGAGACCCACACAGAGAGAAGAGAAATAGTTAACGGAACCTTTTTGTAATAGTAAAACGCGTATATCCAAAATGTTGTTGCATTAACTATTTCCATTGTAAACGGTACAATAAAATCGTTCCATTCGCTAGTTTTCGATTGTCAAGTCGTTCGAACATAACCTCAACTATCAACTCAAACCTTACATATAGTTAATTCTCCTACTTAAGAGGTTAAAATCGATTTTACTATTTTTTCGTTGTTCCATTAAGATTTTTTTTCTCTCTGTGCAGTTTCCGATTTTTTTCTTAAAAGTTGTGAATCTAAAAATTGTTACGTTACTTTGTCAAATGTAATTAATATTATAAATAATGTAACTAAATTTTTTATGATGCCATCACTTACCTCTTCGTGCTCCTTATTAAATCGTTCCTTTTTCCTCAGCGCTTCTTGAACTTTCAACTGGAAAAATAAAAAAAAGTAATATTTAAAGCCTGCACATAAAGTTAAATGCAAAAAATGTTCAATTAAAATCTTTTAATCGTGAATTTTATGCTAACATATAATATCATTTAATAAAATTAAATAAAAAATTAAACAATAACACTAAATTAGTACACTAATTAATGGAGTAATCTAGGTCCATTGTTATATAGATTCTGAAAGATGTATAATTTAGTAATCTACTTTTCCTCAATTAAATGAATATGTATGATGATATTTCAGAAATAAAACTCATCGTTATATTCAAAATCTTATAATTGTGAATTCACTTTCTAGTTCTAAAAATTTTTCTATATTAATTATAACAATTATTATGTAATCATTGTAAAATGGCTTACACAGGTGAAAAAGGAGGACTACTCAGGAATAGAATTAGTGAACACAAAAGAAATATTTTTTGGATGAATCTAAATTAACGGGACTTAGTAAACATAGGATGGATACAAAAAATAATATTGATTTTAAAACTGTTGAAATTTTAGCTGCAGAATGGAATAAATAGAAGAAAAAATATTTGAAATTATTTATTTTTTTTTTTTTATATTAATTAACGGGTGGAATCGCCCTTTTTAATTAATTGTTTTCCGTATTATGAGTCGTAAAATTTTGCGAGAGCTGCAGATTGACTTACTTCACATTTGTGTATGAAATGTAGGACTGCAGAAACCTACACCAAGTACAGCAGCGGTCTTGAGTCGATTTCCGCCAGATAAACAATACTTTCAAAACGTAAACACAAACAACGTGGCTCGTCTTACCAACAGCGAGCTGCTGCTTGGAAACGAAATCGAAAATTTGTTCACCGGACGGGGATCGAACTCACGACCTACGACTTCGTAGTCCAGTGCGTTAACCGCCTGAGCCACGAAGCCGAAATATTTTATCAAAAAATTTATATTATGAAATAAATATTATCACCTTATACCATCCCTTATATTTCATCAAGAAATTAAACGACATATACTTTATTACTAATATACGGACCAAATGGTCCTTAACACGTTTATTTTAAAATAAATATGGATTAAAAAGAAGGAAAAGAAACTTTTTTGGACACGTCTTCAAATCTTATAGATATAATAAAGCTTTGATATATCCAGTCAGTTATTGTTAGTCCACTTTTTATTCGAAACATTAATACTATTAGAAGATCAATAAGAAATAATACTTTGGCAAACATAATTAAAATAGAAAAGGAGTAAATGTTACAATAATATAATTTCATCACGGTACTTCATTATTGCATTCTACTACATTTTTTTTTACTTAGATAAACCCTTGGAGAGAGTTCAGTGTAGGCAACAATACCTACGTAGAATGCAATCAACGCCGTTGACAACTTAGTTACGGGATACATAACACGCTTTGTTAGAAAGATTCAAGTAGTGCATGAAATTCCATTAAATCGTCATTGAATTTTAGTCGGTCGTTTTAACGAAACGTAACGGAACGATTCAACGACACGAGAAACATTTAATAACGAAAGAGTGCGAACTCACTACGATGTGCAAAACTGAGTAAATTCAATTGAATTTATTTTCGTCGCTTATCACGGAATAAACTTGTTCCGTAGAAGGGAGAGAGTCAAGAAAAACAGCCGAAAAAAGGAAGAGGGAAATAGTAAAAGAGAATGGAAAATAGCTATGCTAATAGATACGCGAATACGCGAGGCCTCGCGAGATAAGTCGACAAGAGAGAAAATTAATGGCTATCGTAAAAAGTGGAACATTATATGCTTTGAGATAGAAAATGTGGAAGAAATCCGAGCAGAAAAGTACTTCAGGAATCTCGATAAGGTAATGCGAGCATAAAACATTAATTTTTAAAAAGTTGCAAATTACAATGAAATTTCAAATTTAATTTTCCTACATTCTTTATTCACATGTTACACATCGTATCCTGTTTTCATGGTACTAAGAAAAAAATATGCTGAAAAAGCTTTTGATAAAAATATATATAAATATACAATTTTTACTCCTAGTTTTAACTTAATTTAATATTATAAACGTACTAAAGGAGAATGCGCACAGTATAATTAATTTAATATTAGTAAAGGTATAACCTTTATAATATGTATAGGAGTAAAAAAATTAAATAAGTTTCATCCGACGAAGGGCTACGAAAAACATCCCCTCAAATTTGTTCTGTCTGACCAATACTTGTCTTTTTCTACTTGTACTTTAAAATCTATTTATTATACAAATGATCACAGAAGTTCGATTTTTCCAAATTTTGAGTGTTTGATGGACAATAGTTTTGAACGGGATTTGGAATCTTTCATTTTATTTACTTCATAAAGCTTACGCCTGCAAATTTGTTTTTATTTTTACAAAATCAATTTAAATTGAATAAAATACAGGAGGTAACAATGTTTTATTGAATTTTAATTAAGTTAAGGAATTTATTAAGTGAAAAAAAAATTACTCCTTTTGAGCTTAAAGATTGCGAATTTAATAACAATCAACCTTCTTGGTCCTCAAACATTGGTTGCAGGTCGAAAAACCGACAAATAAAAAAAGCGACAGGACAAAAACCGAAAATCGAAAAGCCAACAGTCAAAAACCGACACTTAAAAAAATGACTGTCCGCTTGTTGATGTGCCTAATTTTTATGTGTCGGCTTTTCGATTGTGGGTTTTTTGACTATCGGTTTTTAAACGTATCGGCTTTTTGTTTTGTTGGTTTTTCGACGCACACCCCAAACATTTCAAATCAAGAAAAGATCATCAATAAGATATTACACTGCATAATTAATTTTCATTTAGTTCGCGTATTACATCAAAAACTATTGAAAATATATGATTTAGAATTATCATTATTAACTGACCAATTTCAGTAGTAGTTTATATAATGCAACGAAATATAATCATTCAAGGTAGAACTCATTATAAATTCATCAGGATTTCATGTCAAATTCTGGTACTTATTGTTCATTCGAGTTTTCAGTTATTTTAATTACGTCTAATTTTCAATGATACGGAATTATGTTTGTTATCTCTTAACAATGAATGTTAAACAATAAAGAGAAATGAAGTAAATAATACACCAGTAATACAGACGATTAATTCATATTTAATAACACTTACCGTTACAAAATTCGACTAATAGGTAGTCTCTTTGTAGTAACTAATGCAGTTACTTTCGTAACGAAACGATATAAAAATAAACAAAAATAGTAAATAAAAAAACGCAACTATTTTTTACGGTAAATCATGAAAAAGATAGATTAACTATCGGTTGATTTTGGCACCTCTCATAAGGTTAATTTAGTAGCTATCAATTTCAGGAGTGTATTCTTATTATTGTTATTTTACATGTTTAATTGTTCAAGTAATCACATGTCACATATTTTAATCAAACGAACCCGTCGTGCAAAATTGATATATTGCCAGCGAATGTAACAGCTGTGTAATGTGGCCATATACCATTTACGTAATAAGTAATGTTTATGTAAATACTATGTAACTGTTACATTTCGTGTTTACTGAGGGCGAAATAGAAACACAGTCCGCGAAATCATAATTATTACCACTTATTACACAAACAAATTACAATTGTCAGAGGTACCGGAGTACGCAATACCGTGGGAAAAACAACGATTTTATGTTCTCATGAATAGCAATGAGTATTCAAAACAATTGTAAATAACGATTAGAATTTCGAATTTGTTAATTAAAACGCCTATATCACTAATATTTCCATTTGGACGAAATTATCAACAAATTACATTTGATTATAATTGTGCAAACTACGTAGGTGAAGTTAGTTTATTCTTAGCAATTTTAATAAATGTAGAAAGTACAGAATATGTTAATATTATACCCCAATAATATTTTATTTTACAATGGTAACAAATGTTTGGAAATTTTACATGGTTTTCATCAGTTGAAACAGAATTTTGTAGTTTGTATATTTTATGCAGCTGCATAAAAGTTGCAAAATCCAACTTTCATTCATTCGTGTTATATACGCATAAAAAATTATTGTCAATACCGTAGCACTGTGAAACCAGCATTGTAGTTTAGTGGCGCATTACGGCTCCCCCATTCAAATACATGTGTTTATGGCTCATATTCAAACGATGATAAAACAAAGGTGAAACAATTCTATAGGCGCATAACGCTTATAGCCTCATTCTATCAGTTTTAAGTAACTTAACTGGAAAAAATTCAAATAGTTTTTGTAGCTTTCGTTGTAAAAATTTACCAACATTTGCATATGTCATTAGTAAAATTCTCTATTTTATTAATCTCAAAACCTATTTTGATCATTTTTTTGATTCCATAAAAGATCGTTTGCTATATTACAGCTATTTCATTTCTTGTGTGCACGTGTTGCGTTATATAAACTACTGATTATTTAGCTGTCAATTAATAATTCATTATTCAATCAAAATAAATATTCTAGAATGTATAGAACAAAATTTAATAGTATCGTATAGTTTTAAATACGAATAAAGTTCGTAACGTTAACATATTTAGTGATAAGTCACATATGAATGAAGATGTATATGCAAGTGATATTTATTGATGACTTGTTTACCATTTAATTTTTGTAAAGAAATGAATACAAAACTCAGGACTATAATCGTCATTTCCCCAATTGTCGGAATGGAATATTTTTAAATATCACGGTATTCTGAGTTCTTTGAGGTTAGTCTGTAAAGCTTAGCACGCCTGATGATTCCCCCTGTTTGTTATAGTATTAGATAAAGAAAAAATAGTTTCTTATTATTGATTTCACAGCTTCATAAAATGTTGTTGCCCTACAAGTAAGAGTTGATTCTGCTCCAGAGTCCAAACATGCCCGTCAAAACCAACTAGTTTTTGAGATATCGAAGGCCAAAAGAAGGAAAAAATTCGCGGCTTTGTTGAGCCTATTATTCACAGCCCAAAACAATGCTCTTTTCCCACCAGTGTGAGTCAATTTTCATAGTATTTTTCACGCAAACTCCAAATGTGTATGCCAAAATATTGAATTGGACCTACTTTTTGCTCAAATTGAAGGTCAACGGGGTCAAAAATCGAGTTGTAGGATATTTTTGCCTGTTTTTTTGCGAGAAGTAGCCTAGACGATAACGGGTTTGAAATGATTTAAATTTCAAACAGACCCAGGGGTATATTGGATCTGCCATTTTATTTTTGGATGTTTTCGCGTCGCATTTTATGGTATAGATGTCCAAAAACACATTTTTTAGAGGAAGAACCTCCTTAAACTTCAATTTGGTCAAAACTATGTCTACTTTTAGTTTCGTTTCGTTTCGTTCTGGGTCCCTGCTCTTACTTGTAGGATTACACCATTTATTGGGCTATGAATAGTTGTTCAAAATGACCGAAATCGTATTTTTTACCTCACTGACCTTCAATAAATCAAAAACTAGCTGCAAATCGGATATTTTGGCGGTCATAGTGAGACTCTTAAAATTTTAGCAAAAATCCTACCAGAATCAATTCTTACTTATACGGCATCATGAAATTTTTAAGTTTTTGTTACACTGTGTTATTCATTATGCAGAATAGTTTCTGATGTCTCAAGGGAAACGTTGAAAAGAATTAAATATTAGATTTAATTCAATAAAACTTCTTTCATTTCCGGTATTTTATGACATAGTTGTGTATTAATATTTTAAAGTATCAACAATAATTAAAGTATCTAATATTATAAACACTTTCATCTCGTTATCATAAAAGTTTTAGGTGTACTAAGCCGAAATATTATATTATCTAACAAGTGCGTAAAGTGAATGTTTACGCCCAAGTTAGTTATACTATTTTTTCTAATTTGTGCTAGTGGCGTTAGTCAACTTAAGACTACTAAAACTATCGGAGAACGGGACTTTAAACATTTTTACAAATAATTATTTTTAAATACCATACACGGCAGATTATTGATGTCATGTGCAATTTTCGAAAAAATCTAACTTCTCATTAATATAATGCAATAGTTATGGAGTATAATATCTTGTTTCGGATTGGAGATGGTAAGCAAACTTAAAATAATGTAATCTCTGGAAATGTCAGATGTTAGCAATGCAAACACACAATTGTACGAAGATTAGAGTTTCATTCAACGACATATTTTTGGTAATGTACACCATTTTTTAACTATGGAAACATTTTTTAGTTTGAAAGTTAAAAAGATCTACGTGTAAAATTGTATCAATAAATTTAGAGCAAATCCAAAATACTATTGGCTTAAATGTTGCATTGACTATTTCTATATTATTTCTCATCAACAAGAACTCCATTTTGGTAAATTAAGAACAAAATAACTAATGTCGAAATAGATAGCATTGTTCAAATAATATCTAGTTGCCTGTGTAAGTTATTGTGTGGATAATTATAAAACACTCGTTATGTTTTAATTAAAATAAGGAAATGAAGGAATATTAAACAGAATTAAAATAGCGTTGAATTAGCTTTTATATAAAGTAAATCAAAATACCGAAATTCTGGTTAAAACTAATCGCATTGTCTAAATTCTAGAGAATTGATTAAAACCAAATAAAATTAGAATCATATTTTATCGAATTGAACTTATTTTTGTATTTATACATTTACATTTCATTACATGGAGATGTAAATTCACAATGGTTATCTGAATGTTTATATTAAATTAGTAAATTGAACTTCAATAAATCATCGTCCTCTTTGAATATAGCAGGGGAGAGTCATGAATTGTGAGACGGGTTGTTTTTTGGCTATAAATTTATACTGGATCAACAAATTACAAAAATTCAAAGCTCTTTTGAAAGATAATTAAAATCAGCAACATTTGGTGCATATAATTGCATAGTATTTTGAACACTCCGAAAACATGTATGGTCAATTTTTTAATGACATATTTTTGGAGTGGAATAAAAAACGCCACTAGTTGGGAGAGAGAAAAGTAAATTGATTAAAATTTGGAAAATATAAAAGATAATAGATGTAAGGACCAAATATTTTTTTCCATGTCTTATATACAACTCGAATAACTGTACAAAATTTAATGTTGTTAATATAATTCTTATTAACAAATTGAAAAAGTTGCGTTTTTCCGAATTAGCTCATTTTTTGTGCAAACTATGCAAGTTTTGTCACTACAGATCAATTTTTGAGAGTTATTGGGTCGTTGATAAAGAATTAAAAATTAGTCTTGCCATAAACTATTTTACATACTGTCTAAAATAATATTGTACACACTCTGAATCAATTGAAGTAAAACAATTAAGAGCTTCATTGTCACTGCAATAAAGCTGCGTGACATCAAAAGAAAAGATTACACGTAAACGTATAAAAATGTTTACGTTTTGTGCTGATAATAATTTACTGCGTCCCAACTAGTTCCGTTTCAGAACTAGGGACATGATTCTCCTCTATATAGCAAAGAAAACTCATTTTCAAAAATGATTTCAATTCATGGAAAATTGACTTTGTAACGTTTGATTTTCAGCATATCTGTGAGGTTTCAATTTTTCTTAATCATAAGTATTTTTCCTTGAAAATTTATTTCGTAATTTAATGCGCCCAGAAAAATAAAGATAGTGCCACGAATTTTGGACGAACCATTTAGAACAATAAGCGCATGGAAAATGGCGTACAAATTGATACCGAGTGCTACTTTCGAAGGCCATGTCGATTTGTATTTCACATCAACATATGAAATTCTTTCAAATATTGAAATATGACTAAATCAAAGTGAACGAGTATTCTATCAAGTTTATCGGTCTGAATGTTTCAAACGTAGCTGGTGTTTCATACGTAGTTAATATTCTATCCTGATATAGGATCCACATATACATAATATACAGATTTTCAGCGATACAAAAATGAATGTAGTGTACAATATTAATATATGTAACATTTCATGATACTTTGACCCTACATACCCTGTGAATCGTCTCCTCAAAAGTATTGGGTTGTCCTCCGTTCATCTGTAGATACCTCAAACGTTCGTAATCCCGTGGATCTACCATCGATCGAAGGATCGCATGACCCATATCCGGCACGGAGCCCAAGCCACTTTGCAAAACGCTATCTGGCGTGTCCACCTGTAAGTAGAAAAATTAATCTTTAAGTTATGATGTATTACTTTATGATAATTATCTTTAGAAGCAAACTTCCCAACTGTAATGATTTAATATTTTTACAAAATGTTTCAGATCGTTGAATACTTCCATAACTACACTTTCAATTAACGAAAGCTAGGGCAATTATTACGTAAGTATACATAGGGTTTAATTAATTCCTCTTTCCTGCTAATATTCGCCATCTTTGCTTGCACGCGAGTTTCGTGGTTCTATTTGCGAAAGGGGCGCACGCACTTTCCTAAAATTATTAAGGAAGGAACTAAGAACCTATCCCTCTTCCATTTCCCCTAGTTTATACACTCCTTTGAAGATGCGTCATGACAAATATCAGAAGTTCACTCGAGAATGAAACTCGAATGTGTCGCGATCGTTTCCTCGCCAAAGCTTCCGGTTATTGCGTCATTCTTGGCATCCTAATCACAAAGATTTTATCCTATAGACGATTTTGTAGTTTACCTTGATATTGAGATTGCATTCGTTATTTTCATCTTTGGATGTATATCTGTTATAAATATAAGCGCATTTTACCATATTTCAAAACATTCCATACGTATTCTGAATTTTTCAGATCACAATGCAGAATATTTTTTCCACGAAGCGTTCAATGAAGTGAAAAAATTCGATTTGCACGAAGAAATTCCATGAAATGCTGAAATCGCTGCAGTTTTTATGACGGGGCCAAGTCGCTACAGAAGTAGCAGAAATATTGTTTTAGAGAATGCGAAAGTTAGTGGAATCTTGCGTTTAAATTAATTAAAGAAATATTGCGATTGTGGACTTCTATGAAGTGCTGAAAATACCGAAAGAATCGCTGAGACGTCATCTCAAAGTCATATGTGAAATCGCTCACATTTAGTTGAACTACGGCAATAAAAATTATTATAACCATCGGGAACTCTCGAAAATAGTATTAAAATTTTTCATTGCTCGATAAAAGAATTTCTCATATCAGTAAAGTTTGAGGTGAATTTTTTGTTACAGTATTTTATTTTATTTTAAATTCTTAAACAAAAAAATTAATAATTTCTCTGCGTGACGGTCCAAAATATAAACTACTAGAGTTGTATATTTCTAAAGTTATATATTTATAGTGTCAAATTTAAATAAGGGCGTTAAACGATGACATAACAATATTAACGTGAAATTATATAAAAGATGTTACTTATACATATTTATAGAAAATTAAAAAGTTTGAGATAGTTCGCTTCTTATAATGAGTGATGGACTTCCGGTTTAAAAAAACGATTCTAAGTGTGAGTGAATTTTGAAAGTTCCTATAAAAATAATTATGATGGCTTTTGTTTACAAAAAAAAGTAAAAGTATGATAAAATTTTTGCAGTATTTTATTTTCCCCGGTAATCAATTATGATTAAATAAAATGTTCTTTTGAACATTTCTCCTTTTAAAAACGGAATTTTAATACTTTGGTACTGTATTAAAAATTAAAAAAGTATGTTGTTACGAAATTGTAATATCTTAACCCAGTAACGCCCAAGAGGACACAAATTTCACCAGGATTTTCGGAATATTTCTTGACATTAAAAACCAATTCAACAAAGGACCCCGCACAAACCTTATGGAAAGTGGCTCTCGGTTAAATTTGATCAAACTGATGTATGTTATAGCTTTTGATAATTAACGTTATATCACACCAACAAAAGTTGTAGAGCTCAAAAAGATTAACAACTTGACCCTTTATATGTTCCGTTTCGAATAAAACTGAGCCCGTGAATTGCGTCCTAATGTCGTGGAATTAGCAATAAATGCGCATCATCGTAACAAAACCCGATTTTCGTAAATTCTCTCATATTAACGGACTCCTTATGGACTTAATTTTTATCAAAACGTAATGTATAAGACGCCTTTTTTTCGTCTTCAATCTCTATAACTTTTCCCAGTGTGATATTACGTTACCTACTTTAAGTTATGTTACTCGAAATGAGCTAAACGCGGAAAACCAAAAAAATCGGGATTTTCCCCCTTTATGCCGTTGTAACTAAAGAAATTTTCATCTTATGTCAAAATGGCATTAAGACGAATCACAGGGCTTGAAAAAACTGTCAAAATGAGCCCTCACTCGATGGCATATCTTTAAAAGGAACTGAGCTATAGCCAAAATAGTGATTTTTTTACATCAAAATATTAGTACTTTGACTACACGTGCAGAAAAAACTATTCATTTTCAGGCCTTGTGGCCATGGTGACTTTTCATCGGAACATGAAGAACTATAACATACATCAGTTTCAGCCAATTTAATCGAGGGCCACTTTCCATAAGGTTTGTGCGGGGTTCTTTTAGGCAACATTTTTGACGTAAAATTGATCGATCTTTTCGAATCTGCAGTTAAAAAATCAATCGAGCCCATTCCAAAAAAGTTATGCTTGGTTTTTCACAAAAAAATCCATTTTTTTCACTGACAAATATTTTTTAATCGGCATTTTGACATTGGAAACGGTTAGGGAGATCACTCATCGGAGAAAATAACGTGTCCTTGAACCTATGATTTTGAAATATGCCTTATAGCATTTTGAAAATAAAGTTGGAAACTGTCAAAATGGCGGATCAAACACGAAAAGAACGGCGAAAAGCTCCTGAATTTTTTATTCGGAAATGATACGTTTTCGGAAAAAATGTCGCTGAACAAAAAGTTCTTAGAATTGATCAAAGAATACGATCAAATTTTTCAGACTTTTTAAAACACTTTTCGTCATTATCAAAATCGCAAAATTTTGAAAAAATGTGAAAAGTCGTAGACAAATCGTGAAAAAATTTCGAGGTTTTCTTTGATCGATTCTAAGAACTTTTTGTTTCGCAACATTTGCGAAAGTTTTTCATTTTCAAATAAAAAAATTTCAGTTTCCCTATGTTTTGAAAAGTTCAGAAATTTTTTATTTGGAAACCATAGACTTTCGCAAAAAATGTGACGGAACAAAAAGTTCTTAGAATCGATCAAAGAAAACCTCGAAACCTCTAAAAAACCGAATTTGAATTGATGATAGATTGATTTTTTAACAACAGATTCGGAAGGATCGATCAATTTTACATCGAAAATGTTCTATCTCAAATTTTTTAATTGGTTTTTAATGTCAAGAAATATTTCGAAAATCTTCACCCGGAGCATTCATTGAACGGTCAAAATCGCATTTTGCAGCCAAGTGCGAGAAAAAGATATTTTCAATGTACTTATAAAAGTACAATAAATGTTGACTAAAAGATAATTATTGAATTGATGATAACAAAGCAGATCTTGGCAAAATGTATCTAGAAATATACTTTAAAAATGTGTACTTTAAATATTTTTGGTATACTTGAAAACTCGCTATTTGCAAGTGGCACTTGAAAGTGCATAGAAATGAAGCACAAGTTTTATACTTGCAACATTTACATTTTATGCAGAATTCTCAGAGTTTACTTGAATAGAAAATCAAATTCCACAAATTTAATATCCACTGACTTTATTCGGGTACAATAAAATTCCTGAAATTAAGAGGCTATGAAATCATTACTAAAGCAATTCAATAAATAAACTATTCATCGAGTTAATAAATAAATTTCGCAAATATAGCCTTCCGCAACGGATTCCGTGGAAAAATTCTGGCGGTATATTGAAATTTATGAAATCCGTTTACAGCCGAGTAGTAAAATTTGTCGGGGGATAAAAAGGGAAGCCTCGAGGCGGTGGCTGTCGGCTCTTGCTAAGCTGGAATAATGCCACCTAGAGAAGACCGTGAATCTTGGCCAGGCATGGAGGAATGCTGAATTTTGTGCCTTTTCCTTGTGGCCGTCAAACGGCGTTCTCCAAGGCGTGAGGAGCCAGAGTGGTCAGGGGTGCGGGAACAACCGGGGCGTGATAAGAAAGTGACTCGAATGAGCGTCGAGAGTGAGAAAGAACAAAGGCCCGACGTCGCGACTTCTTAAGTGTACGTTTCAAAAGGAGAGACGAGGGGATGCGGAATTCATTATTAGCAAGATATTCCTGGCTGTTGCAGGAACTTCCGGACCAGGTGAGAGACGATTTCCCAGCAGGCCGACAAAAAATTGCAACAAGGTCGTTTTAATTCCACCTTATATTGCGTTCCCTGTACAAAACACTACTGGTGCGTACGTGTGTATAGTTAAGCAATTACCTTCTTGAATGCAGTCGGCGGTAATTCCGAATTATACAATGGTAATGTCGGATACCTCCAATTTAGAATTTAATTCCTGTTTTAACAGTTGTATAGGAAGGTTTTAAATATTTTGTTTATAAAAAGTAATACATGTCATGTATATAACAAAACCGGTAGGTTTTATCTAGTTTGGATGGCGCAACTAAATGATCAGTTAAGAGGGAAACACATCAGTGCATCATACCAGACGAATTGGCCTATAGGAACTTTTTACTGATGTCATCTGGTAACCTCGATAGTCGGGTTGTCTAATTTTAACATGTATCCTAATTTGGTGGTCTAATAGACCAGTGGTAATTAAACATAGTCTTTCGAAGAAGTACATAAAATGATAGTATTTTAGCGCACAATATTAAATAGAAACGTAATCCTGACGTTCATTTCGATTATCTTTCATCTTGAATGAAAATGAGTTTAGTTCTGGCGACTGATCATATCTAATCAAACTTCTCTAGTACCTATCATGAGATTTCAAATAAGTCAACATAAATCAAACTGCCTAGAATTTTATTTACAACAGTCTTGATTTTGAATGGAAATACTTCAAATTATCTTTTACGAAAATCTAAAAACTAACCAAAATTTGACCAAGCTCCAAGGACTTTAAGATCGAAAAAAAATGGTGAAGAAAATTTATTCTGCGAAGCAATTCTACCCATTTTCCTCAACATTTTCCCGTAAACAGCATGAGTAGACGAGCTCGGTTAAAATATTTATGAGTAAATTGCGCTTTTGGCCAGAATAATTCAATAGATCACAGATATTTTTTGTAAATTATAAGAACCAAAAATTAGTGATAAAAATGGATTGCGATTGTTCACTATCAAACGATATCGCCACTATCAAATATATATAGACGAAATAATAATACGAAATGAAAAAATATCATTTTTTAAGAGCTGATTTCAGAATATTTCATTGAGTGGTCTCACTTATTAAATTTAATCTCGAGATTAAATTTTATTTCATTCAGATTATTTCGAATCTACCTTAATCGACTTTAATCAACTTAATTTGATCTATTGAAAATATGAAATACGATTTAAATCTTGTCTAAATTAATGCAGTTTATTATAATCATTATTGACCAAATTATTTAAATTTAGATTTGAATCAGGTTTTATATTTTTGTCACATCAAACTTCATCTTAGTTGATTATAATAGATCCAAGTAAATCCGAAAAAGTTTCAAAATCAGGACAAATTAGACATATTCATACGTATCTTTTTTAATCGGCGGTTTTCGTGAAATCATTTAAAAATTGTTACACCTCAATAAAATGTTCTGAAATCAGCATAAAAAATAATATTCATTTTTTTCACATTATTATTCCCTCTACATTAGTTTATAGTGTTTTTAAAATATGCGAATAAAATGTGCAATCTGTAATGCTTCATAATATTCATGATGCAGAATATTTCAATGTTCCTGGAATATGGATGGAATATTACTTTGGAATATTCCCAATGTTCCAAAGGAATATTCCGGGAATATGGATGGAATAAAGTGTGCTATTAGGGAACTATGTATACTGATTATGTTATTATGTGCAGGGTAAACATTTGTTTGTTAGTTCCTATCAATCAATCACTATACATCTGCCAGTTACAAATTATTTTCGAAGCAATCATGAAGAAAATAGATCCAATGTTTGTGATTGTTGTGGGAAAAACATAATTACTGGTAACGTAGATATAAGTTTGTATAAAATAAGAATAATTATATTAATAAAGAAATTTCAAGTGATCATCATCGATTATACCAAATTATATACAAATTACCTTTACATAAAGAAACAAGTACGAGTAGTTCCTATTTTTTGATTCTTAAAATTGTCAGAAGATGGCTGTGTTCTACTCAATTCTGGCCAAAAACGCAATTTGCTCCTAAATATAATAACCGAGCTCCTCTCATGCGGATGGCGGGCAAATGTTCACAAAGATGTATAAAATAGTGTCCCACAAACCATTTTCTTCACCATTTTTTCGAGGCAGTGTATAATATCATAATTGGATTAGAATTATTAGATATAAGTTACTCGGTAAGACAGTTCTTTTACTAAAATAAAATTGGAAATACTAATTTAAATTTTCAGGTTGTTGATATCAACAAAAAAATATGAAAAAAGTAAGATGTGATAAAAGTAATCCGTTTGCGTATTATTATCGCAAAGAGAACTTTTGATTTCTTCAGCTGCATTACATTTACGTTAAATAACTTGACCACGAACAGATTCTGTATCCCACAAGCGATAATTTAGAGAACTAAATGCCTATTATGAAAAAAATAAACATTTCGTCTCGGTTTCGCTATGGGGACTCATCAGCAATTTCAATTTTAAGCTGTTAAGAAAACAATCAAACTAGCATTGTGACGATATATTAACTAACATAATTATAGACCCAATAACAAAATGTATTCGTTTCTTTTGCTTTTATATTACTGTCTAATAAGGCGCACTGTAGGAAAAATTCACTGAAAATTTCTCGTATTTGTTACTGAAAGTAATTAACCTCCACCCAGTACGGAAAATTTTTCACACAGATTACAGTAATTTTCCAGCTTAAATGATGGAATAATTAATTGATCGCGTATGAGAGAAATTATTCACATTTCTCCGTTCTGGAAATAGAAATTTTCTAACAGCTGCTGAAACATTTCCAATCTCGGAATGGAAATTTTTAATAGAATTTACGTTAAATTTTCATTTCCCACACTCGTAAGGAACAATTTCCATGCGTGTGCTGAAAAATCTCCGTAATACCTCTATGAAAGAGAAAAATGTATTACAATACATTTTTGTAGACAACTATTAATTAAGCGTAAGTTATCAAAGAAAAGGCAGCAACACGTACAAACTTCTCATTATGTTTACACATTTTAATAATAGATTAATCACACATACAATTAAATAATACACTCACAAAATGCATTTCCCGCGAACTGCACCAGGTCAGCTCTTATGTGCTAACAATACGAATTCCCATGAACTTAGGAGTACAAGCGACATCTACTTAATGATATTAAAGCCTAAGAAAATTCATATCGAATTTCTGAAACGTCTTACGTTGTTGTACTTCATGTAACAATCATGAACTTGAATTTTGACCAGATTGTCATGAAATATTGACAATGCTTGTAAATGTAATTATATGCCTGCTTAACGAATTCTCTAAATAGTTCTATTTGGTATAGAAACGCTGAGAAAATGTACACATGTGAAGAGCAATTCCTACTCAAACCAGATATTGTGGTCAGTTTTGAAATAAAAATGTGCTTAGGCCAGCGATTTTGCATAGTACGGATGAGGATGGTGAAAACATTGAGACAAATGAACCCAGTGACATCGGACGACAGAAAACTGCTCGTGTCATGAGATCCCAAGTACATGAAGAACGACTGATTCTTTTCTGTTTGATACCAGAAGGAAGGTCCACAGTAACTTCTTACAGTTCGTATTATGGTCGCATGGTGTAGATTAATTAATTCTAATGTTAAATGTTTAAATAATTAGCTCCATGTTGAACACTACATTTTCTGTTGCTATTTTTACACAAATCTTTGTTTTAACCATTATAACCAGCCAGTCATAACCATCGACTGTGCAGAACATAAGGAATAATTAAAAGTTACATTTTAATACAAAATTTATTATCTGACATTAAGCTTCGAAGGGTAATATTCTTTTTCGTCTATTCCATGTGTGAACTACTAATTGAAGATTTATGAAGATATATTATACGACTGAAGTATGGTGCTCACTCAAGTCTCTTATAATGAAGTATCTTAATAGCTTACCCACACTTTCACTAAATTCCTTCGAGTGAAATTTTACTCTTGATGACCAAGTAAAAAGTTGACATCCAAAACATCATTATTTATAAAAAATCTTTGTTTTCAGCCTATTTCATACCTAATTATATTTGTTTTGGCGGCTGATATAATAATTTAAATATAAAAGGTAATTGTAACTGCAATAAAAGTAATAAATGGTAGGATAAAAATCTCGAATAAAAATTCAACTTAAATCATATTGACGTAAACTAATTTTTTTCATCCGCAGTTTCATGTCGAATAAGGAGATGCGATAAAACCGTCACGTAAGAACGGGATGCCCCCAGACGGCCAGTTAACTGCCGAGCCAAAGAGAAGAAATCCTCCTTTCACCACAATGTGGGAATTCTACAGTGTGTGCAAAAATGTGGACCCGCTTCCGCCGAATTCGCAGCTCCCGTTCGTCCATTTATCCGAAGGCATCGGGCTTTATGGTGATTTACGCCATACTGCGGACCACGACCTCTTATTTGAACCGCCTTTAGAAAAACACCTTTATCAGCCCTTATCGTTCGCGAGCACGGGTGAAAGGATGAGCGGATTCTCATTTCATTTTTAAAACTCTATTGAAATCTTTCTGAATAGATTACGCCTAACAATCTTGAGATAAAAATTCAATTATAAGAATAACCATCGACTGTACAGAGCATAAACAAAAAGATGCCATCATCTTTTTAATGTAGACGTCTTCATGAATAATTAAAAGTTAAACTTTAATACAAAATTTATCTGAAATTAAATTTTGAAGGATAACCTTCGTTTTATGTCGTTTATTCAATGTGTGAAATACTAATTGATTATTTATGAAGATATATTATACGAATGAAGTATGGTGTTAACTGAAAAATTAAATCTTAACATTTAAATCTTAACCTAGTCTCTAAATTCCTTAGATTGAAATTTCACTCTCAAAGAGTGAGAATTCACTCCAAGTAAAAGCGAAAGGTCAGCCTCTCTGTATTATTATTTCACTTTCGTTGGAGTGAAATTTGATTAAAATTTTGATATCCTAAATGCATAAATTTAAATGCATAAACAATTATTAGTTTATAAACAAACATAAAACGTTACTGTTTTTAACAAAAAAATAAACAATTTCTATATTTTCATAACAAGTTGTATGAAGCAATTTTTGGCATATTTGATGGGTGGATGCGAATAAAACTGACAGGGAACTTATTTTGGAAACGGGACTTATTACTTTAATTTCTATAATATATATATTAACGTTTTTTTATTTTACTTGTATGTACCACACTAAATGCAAATTATATCGTATTTGAATTTAATTGAAATTCAACAATTTAATCGAATAATAAAAACTGTACACTAGTAGAAAATGGCTTAATTTTCTACCAGGGTAATCAAATCTGTGATTTTATTGGTAGATCGAATATAGATTAGCGGTTACAAATTACACGGGAAAATGTAAATATTTTTTTCAATTTTTTTTAAATAAATAATTTAATCAATATAATTTATGAAACAACTATCTCTGTCAGAGACTTTATCTTTTCTCTATTCAATGTAACGTCAAAATAAATTTTATAGAATGAATACTATAATCCTAAATCAAATTATAACTTAAAATAACGTGATTGTCGTTAGTTAAAAAATAGTCCAGTGCTCTATCATGCGTAGAATTGGGAATAGAATAACGTATTTCGATCTTTATTAATGACATGTTATATCTGTTCTTCATTAATCTATTAAACGAAACTCTCTCGATCAACTTTCAAATATCCCATTATTAATTTAAATTATCGCATTTCTATTAAAATTGACACGATATAATTTTCATTTATTGTGATAAAGGTCCTCCTTTATTTAACACACTCTAGTATTTTATTAAAATAATTCAGTACATTTTATACTTCTATCTCATTTTTTAAGGTTTTTTTTCTAATTTTTTGTTCCTACGGACTAAGAAGGATAGTATTTTTTAATGAAAATTCTTTCACTGTTCGGAAAACCCAAGTGGGAGTCAGAGGAGTATGAGGATTTCGTCTACTAACTCTTTTTTCGAAAGTCGTTGCAGTACATATTGTACCGATAAATAAATAAATAGAATTGGGGATTGTGTTGCTAACGTTTTGTTTTAGTGATCTATTCTTTGGTAATATTCTAGTAACAAATGATATGCAATTAAAATGATTATTGTTTCAGTGATAACGAAATCCTAGTTATACGTTTTCATCGCTTATGTTCGTCTGGAGTAGGAGATGTTAATTAATATTTGGAATAATATTTGTGTTTGCTGTAGTGTACTACTTGAAAATTGGTAATAAAAATATACGATTTATAATCAAGTAAATCAGAAGCTAATGGAATCAAATAAATTTTATTTCGCGAAGTAGCTCTCTACAAATTCCTGTTGTACTAAATTAATTTTCTATCGAATGCTTTTCTACTTCAATGTCATTAAATGACATGGATATTGGTTACATCACGGGTAATATACAGGGTGTGCAAAAGGTATCGAAACACGTGTATAAGTTTTTATATAAAATATTTTTTACCCAGGTTAAGGTAATTTTCGTAGTAACTTTAGGCGCTGGATATAATCGTGACCTTGGTTTTGACCTTGTCGATGATCTTCAAGGTTATTTCAAGGTCACCATCGTTTTTTTAAAACCCATCCTCTTTCGTCCTCAACAATCGAAAGCGCGGAAAATAATAATGCATAAGCTGCACCGTCGATAATCTCTCGTCCTGACCGAAAATATTGAAATTCAACAGAATCTAAATATATTTTGAAACCCATATTTATTTTAAGGGCCTTTTAAACACTTTTTACGAATGTACTCTAAGTTTCAGTGAGATTGGGTTAGAATTAAGTGATAATTCATAAAACATATATTTTTATAGTAGCAAAGCAGTTCGGTGATAAACTACAATAATGTGATTTTAGATTAAATTGCTTAACCATAAAAATTGTTCTTTTATTTAAAAAAAATTATTCATTGGAAGTAAATATCGTTTACTTTTTACAAGATAATATAAATTTCTTGTATTCAAATTGTAATCCCACTTAAGCATTGCGTTTTTATGTTTATTTTCTTTAAAGTTCGTGTATAATTTTATGCACTCTAATTTCATTAACGAAATCTTGAGTATCTGTTCAGCCTTGTTCTTAGTTATTTTTAAAATCAAACGAAGCCTTGATTTTTTAATCAAGAGTACATTTTAAGGGCTAAATTTAGAAATTACTAATATTATTTAATTTTAATGTTATACGAAAATCATACGACTAATTATAATTTGTTGACTTTTGATAACTATTGATGCATGTACTTCACACACTAACCTTAGTCAATCAACTCATTAACAAAATTCCGTAGACTTGAAAACACTTTAATAAAAACCAAAAGTTTAAAAAATCGTAAGTTAAATTTTGAAGTATTGCGAAAGCACTACACATTCATTTGCAGAAGTTTAAAGAGGTCGTTAGCCGTACGATGTAAGTGACCACGCTGAGTTTTCTCAAATTTATTCTCATTCTGGTATAAGTCTCATGAATGTCGTAACCCCCATCTGAATGTCAAAAAACATGAATGTATATATGCGCCTTTTTGTGGAAGTAGCAAGCACATAATGAGCCATACTTAGATGGTGGAATCTCTGAACAAACCTGACCTAAATCCTGTAATTTTCGAGATTTCAAAAACAAGAAAAATTAATTAGTATCATGGGCTTATTATCCACTATACATTAGAAAAAGTTATTTCTTTAAGTGAAAATTCTCGACTCTGTTCATTAAAGAATATGTTACTTTCGAGTCCACTTTTTTGGTTAATTTTTGTAAACATTTCGTTTCTTTCTGCACGTCTTCGTAGCTGTCCACATGATTGGATCTTGAAGAAACTGCGATAGATAGCTGATTAAGAGTCTCTCGGAGGGAAATTGCGAGATGCTTAATTGCATTTGTCCCGAGGTTATCTGTTTTCACGAGCTCACGCGCGCCGGTAATACAGTGTCTTGAATAAATGGTGCGATCACTGAGCACTACTGGCATGGTACACGAGCGTGACTTTTCTTCGAAAAATTTTTAGTTAATACACGTTAGCAGAAAAATAAAGTACAAAAAATATATGATGACTGTACTCTCTAAATTTTAATAAGTAAAATTTTCACTTATTTTTAGTGTGTGAACACATTGTCCACTTTTAAATAAGTTAATATTCATTTCATTCACTTACATGGAAAGAAATGTGATGGCCATTTCAACGAAATAACAGTTGCTGGAAGAGACATCGCTATTCTAGCCAAATGATTTGCAAACATGGCGAAATATTAGCTACGCCAGTGAAAACAGCAGAAAATGCAGCAGATGATATTCCCTAAACTAACCAAATATTCGCAGTTCATATATTGCGAAACATATTTTGTTGGACCAGACAAGTATTCGCTAGAATTGCGAAATATTTCTACCCGTGTAACAAATAACTGAAATTCTAATCTTTTTTCACTTCATAAATAAGTGAAATAATAAATATATTCACTTATAAGATAAGTTAAATTTGGAATTGTTTCCGCATGCGCGAAAAGTTTTCACTAAAACAACAAAGGTGGTCATAGCGCCGAGAAAATATGTACTCTTTGTGCGCTTATCGGGTGATATCGAATTCGCGAATGTGCCGTTAAAATTGTCATTGCACATATGTGAGCCAAATTATCCATGTAGTAATAATATACCTATTAGTGATAACAATTATACATATATGGTCACAATACGATAACTGAGTTGTCAACAACTGTGTTTTATACTGAGGGCAACAATCGACGACGACAGAACGCTGCAAATTTTGGAAGGTTAATCAAATTTTCGGTAAATTTAATTTTTATTACATTCTCTAATCTTGTATTGATCAAAAACGATTTATCTTCAGCGAAAAGTGGGTTACCATCAGTTAGTAAGTTTTTTATAGACAAATAGTACGAAAATACCAATTCACTAGTAAAATTGTACTAATCTACAATTAGATATTGACTTTTTTAATTTATTAGTTTGTAGAATTAGTAATAAATTATTAGGTTTTTACTTTTTATTAGCAAAAATGACTATTAATTAATTTGGTGAATCTCATTTCATTTTCTTATTGTTAGTTTTAAATTAATTCAGATTTGGAGAGCATACCATCAGTTAATAAATTTGTAAATTGGAACCAACCTCGTTTTATTTCCTCCATTTACTGGTACATTAATGTACGAAAAAGTTTTAAAAAATGTGCAGTATTCTGTATATTTCTTATAGGACGTGGACATATTACAATAATAGCAATATAACTTTTTAACTTTTTGCACAAAAGGTAGATTTTCTTCTTGATGGAATGAATACATTTATTCCAATCCGGCAAGAAATAGATCCACGTCTTATTCAATAAGATAATTATTATACTCTCGTTAAATCGCATATTGAACAAGATAAAAATATTATTATTTAATAGGTGAAATTGTTCACACATTCAAAAAGCGATATATTAATTTATTCAATACGTGCTATTATTCTCCTATAAAAAGTAAAAAATTTCACTTTTCAATAAGTGTATTACTCACTTATTCAATAAGTAAAATTGTTTACTTTTGTAATAAATGAATTTACACTTATTCTACGTGAACGACTTATGACTATTACAGTAAGTGACTATTCACTTAGAATAAGTAGATTTTCACTTGTTCTATTTTAGAGAGTATGTGTGCTCAGTAGCGGCACCGTGGATAAAATAAATCGATGAATTTTAATTTGTTTCTTATTACTTATTGATTTAATTAAAAAATTCGATTAATATTTATAGGTTTCGTATATTTAATTTAATTGGTTGTTGCTAGCCCGAGGACGTTCATGTTTATTAAAAAATCTTTTATGAGGTGAGGTATTATATGATGTGGTGTGATATATCAAATATTATAAATTACATTACAGTAATCAATAGCAATAACCATATCGAAGACATTGTTTAATTAGGGCGTTATTATAATAGACGATTTGCAATGGCTATACTAGTATTTACTATATTTAGCACCTCTTTAACTAATTGTATATTAGAGATAACGTAAACATACTTAGGAGCCGAAAGAACATGACAAAACGTATGTAGCTTAATCCTAGTTCAGGATGTGAAGAATAAAAAAAAGGTAAAGATTTCCATTGAATTAAATGAGAATCTTGTAGGAAACACAGTATGTCACATCAGTTAAACATACTACTCTCTAAACTAGAATTAATAAAAATCGACTTGTCTACAGCGAAAACTGGGTTACAATTAATTAGTACGTTTTTAACTGCCAAATAGTATGAAAATACTAATTCATTAGTAAAATTTTACTAATCTACACATAGATATTGACTTTTTAGTTTAGTAGTTTGTAGAATTAGTAATAAATTAGTAGCTTTTAACTTTTTATTAGCCAAAATGGTTTCTAATTCATTTGGTAACTCACTTTTCATGCTGTTAATGAGTTCAGATTTAGAGAGTCGAAACTTACAAATTTTATTATTTGAAAACGATGTATTTTACGATGTAAATTAACATCAACTTAATGTAAAATTGATGTTAATTTACTACAATGTTTTCGAATTTTAATTGGATCTCTCCATTTGTTTTCCAGCTATTTGCTGCAAGGATTCTAAAAAACAGAACTTTCAGAAATATATTTAAAGTTTCGAATACTGATCGACGATTATTTGCCATTATACGTCTCAATTTCGAAATTATTTGTGAGAGTATATAAAATGAGATAACAAACGAGATTTTAATTGTATACAAGTTATAACAAGGCACAAGAAATTACATATTTTCTAATCGTCCTTATCTCTTCCTTGACTTTTTAAACCCACTACGATAATTTTAGCAATTAGCTCAAATAATATAGAAATTAGTAAAAATATAAAAAATTAGCAACATTTTAGCACTTAGTGCATTTTATTCTTAATGATAAGAATAAGTTATAATACACTTAAAATATGCACTGAAATATTCCGCTTAAGGAAGCTCAAAAATTAACATTAACAAAAAACTGAACGGAAAAAAGAATTGGTTGGATAGTAGTTGGTTATTACAAGTATTTACTTGGTTTATAGAACTAACGAAATAAATTGGGCTTAGTTCCTTTATCATATGGAGAAAGATTCGAGCTTGGCAAATAATCATTTAAAGCTTCGGTATAACTACATAAAATAATGTTCTTATACATAAAAACTTTATAATTCTTTAAATTTATGATTTATATCTGAAGAATTTATTCTATATTAAATTTCTTGCCGCTTTGTCCTATATTTTCTCCTAGTTCCGAATAATTTGAACTTTTTTATTCGGTCAAATAAATAAATATTTCTGCTAGTATCACCTGAGAATGTAATTAATTTCGAATGTTCTGATGGTTATACGCGGTCCTAATCACTGATAATCATATTCTGGTGAATGTTTTGAGTTCTGAGAACTCAATTTGACTGTCTCACCTAAATGATAAATCAGTGCAATATTAAAATGAAGCACTACCACGCAGTACGTAAAATTTTTAAAATATTAAAAGCGGAATTACTCATATACTTATCAAAATCTATTTACAGAGATCTATTGATCTGTCGACGGCTGGTATGTTTCAGTACTACTGGCATTGAATGAAAACTAATAAAAATGTTATCTACTTATTTAATTACGTTTACATCCTTCTTATTATGAATGGGATGATGATTAAATAATCTTTGGATGTATGAAGTAATATTCCTCATTAGCCTTTAGCACAACATGTAAGTTTCGAAGGGCAGATAATCTTATAGCCGTGGGCATCTTCTTATTTGCTCTCCAAATAGACATTTCGGCAGATCATGATCTTATCAATTCAACGATGAGTTCTACTATTCAATATTTGAGTTTAGATATACTTGTATACAATTTATATTTATTGCAAATTAAAACATGTCGATAAATTGGGCTAATTTATTTAATAAGAGTTAAGTATATGTCTTGTAGTTTTCTTTAAACTTATTAAGTATGTTCTTTAAAATAATTAAGTATGTTCTATTTATAAACAGAAAAGTATGCTAAAGATTTTGTAAAGCGAGTTGACAATAAAGCAAGGTCTCTCAATCTGAGATACTTAGAAATCGAAGCCGCAAAAAAGCTACAATCTAACTACTTCAAAGAAGATTGCAAAGTCTTAGAGAATGAAAACTTCTTACGATCAGAAAATTGCGTATTATTTTACTTCTTTCAAAAATAATGAATACTTCTTTTTAGATTTATATTTGTTTAATTAATAAAATATTTCATTGTTATGATAAACAAATTTTTTATAGCATTAATTGTGATATATTTATTGTTTGTTACCGATCTATTGATAATTTAGATATTGCCCAGTTTTAATTGCCCATATTTAAACCATTTTTGGTAAATGAAAAATGATATCATCATCTCACATAGGACGACATAATATATAAATACACTTTATATTATTCATAATCAATGTTATCGATCGTCAGTAAATTTGGTAATTGTTCAATTTCTTTAAGTGTCTATTCTTGTTTAAAGTTTTCATTTCAGCCAATTACGACACTCACAGAAAAATTTGACAAAGTTTTATCTCAAAAGAATACACGATACAAAATACATTTCAATATTGTGTACATTTGATACATTCATTCTAAAAACGAATATCAGAGATATGATATGCTACTTTAATATTTTTAAAAACTCGGGTAGAATGCGGTCATGTACAAGCAAGAAATATTGGAAAATTTGATTGGGGATTATTGGAAACGAGTAAAAAGTAGTAAATGAACGATATTGTTAACCATTGTGTAGTATCGAAAAATTACTGTTGGGAATTCTTTGGAAGGAACAGAGGTTTACTATTAGAAACTATTGGAAATTTATTATTGGAAAATAGTGGATTATTTTGAAGTAAATGACTTTATTTCAGTAGCAGGTACAAGAGATATTATTAAATATTGCAAGAAATAGTAACTATTGCTACTGTTTAATCTAGAAACGGAATAATTTAATTGAAATATAAGACAATATATTTCTACGAATTCTGTACAATCATATCTGTAATTAATGTACACTCTTAATTTGATTAATCGAACGAGATAAAATGCATGAAGTTAATATATCTGAGATAGCAAAGTTACGGAACGATTTAATAAATTGCTAATATATACTTATTTTTCTTCGGTCGAATACAGAACCAGTTTTTCCGACTGATTATCTTTCTTCGGACGCAACATATCTTTTAATATCATTACTTCGTGATAGAATATATTTACTGATGTGAAGTAAATTTATTAGCATTAAAATCATTTAATTTAAATACCCGAGAAAAATTATGCTTATCGATAAAATATTGCAGTTTACTTTATCGATTATTTCTGATAGGACATGTGTGGTACGATGGACAAATATAAAACATAAAGTATTTACTATAATAACAAATGATAGAGGACTCACAGTGAAAAACGGTTAGATGAAAATGTGGAAATGCAAATGCAGCACTTAAAAAGAAGAAAGGAAATGAGAAATGATGAATTAAAGTACAGAAAGAAAGGATCGATTAGTATTTTATTCTCTTTGCTCTCAATGAATTCTACACTCTTGTGGTAGATCCCGCTGTAGGAAGATCTACGCTATTTGTACCCTTCCTTGTTCGGATAAGCCGAGGTAGATCCGCACTGATACGGTCTCTTCGATTCATCGAGCTGCCAGGATATTTGCAAAAATGGATCACGAATCCATTGTCGATTTATGATATAAATAATGTAAATCTCTTCCACTCAGAAAATACTGGAAAAGACGGAAGGATGCTCGTGCGGTAAATGAATAATGCGCATATTATTCCCTAGATAGTCATATTTTATTTCTTTTTGTAATTTAGTATTGATGATAATATATTGATTATTTTGAAACGTTTTAATATTATTTATTGGGTATTTTGGGACAAAAGTAGTGCATAATTGATCATAAAAGTAGTCGCAATTATTAGAGAGAATAACTTGTTAGCTACGATATAATACTCCGAATATTGTGCCTAATGAGGGTATACATAATCCATGGAGAAAAAATTCTGGAAATAATTAGAAATTCACCAGTTAGAAGTACTGAAAAATTTTTAAGAAAAAATAAACAAAAAGGTCGGCTTTGTCATATAATTTCAGGTATTGAAAATTTTTCCTTGACGTTTCGAACTTTTTAACAATATTTTTACGTAGGTGATTTGGACAATAATTACACCATTCAATACTATTTATAAACTCACTCCAAATTGTTACTTCTAAAGTTATTGGCGATTAGTTAGGAATCTTACATAAAATTTAAAAATTTTAAATGTCGGATTCAAATAAAAATAGCGGGAAGGTGAATTTTCATAAAATTTAATATTCCATTGCGTATTAGATCCCATATATTAGCAATTGTGGATTCAATAATGACAAACAAAAATACTTTTATAGCATTAAATTACCCTGGTAGAAATTTAGCCATTAATTAGACATTTATTGTCTAATATTCTTGTTAAATGTACAAATAATGGGCAATAAAACTAGACAATTTATAGACAAAAATGTAAGATTTTATTGGACAGTTATTAGACATTTTTATTAGACAATATTTGTCTATTTTATATTGCAATTTATAAGGAAAATGACATTACATGTTACGATTTTGAGCTTAGAAAGTTTTGGACATTTATTAGACATTATTATTAGAAAATATTTGTCTATTTCATATTGGAATGTGTAAGAAAGATAACATTATATTTTACGACTTTAAGGTTAGAAAGTAAGAAAAATGCAATTTTCTAAAAATTACGGTTAACATATATTACATTATGCGACGAGTATGTTTGCTGGTATCGTAGCCCTCTGAAGCAAGAATCTTCTTCGCTTCTGTGATCGTCTTCCACTGAATTTTCATATTTCACTTCATTGGCCGCAGTAAACATCAAAAGCAGGCTTTGCTTATATTTTTTTAATTGTCTATGTTTTTTCACATAATCCTTTGAGAGATTCATAATTAAATTGCAAAAAAAACTAACTAAAAATCTTTAAAAACGAGAAATGTACAATTACAAATGTTGTTGTTCGTTTATTATATATTTATTTTGGTTAAATAAATTTAAAACATTTTTCTTGTGCAATAATAAGATAAAAAAATTGCATGAAATTTCAAGCCAAGTTTAGAATAGTTTTAATGGACATTTAATGGACAAAAATGTTCCCTAATTAATACACATTTATTATATCTAAGAATTAGACAATTATGTAAGATTTTCTTATTTAATATATGTTTTGCTTATAGTTGTCCAATTCTTGGCCATTTTTTAGACATTTTTTTTGTATCCATTTTTTAAGCAACATATTTGCCTAATAATTAGTTTTAATCCAATAAAAATGCTTACAATTTCTACCAGGGTAATTTTTCCAAAATATATCAGCAGGAGACTGTCAAAAGTTTTTTTTAATGTTTTTATTTTGCATATGTTTTAATATTACTGTAATTTTTATTTAATCTTATCCATTTCTTTATTTGATTTGCTTTATCGCAGAATCTCTTGTGCTAAAACCTGATAGAGACTTTCAAGTAAATCCGTTGCTCATATCCTGGTAGAAATGAACACATTTTTTGTACAATTCTTGTATAACATTTTTACTTACCTTTATGTTAAACGTGTAAGGGAAATGGACAGTCTAACAAAAAAATGGTCAAATTTCTACCAGGGTATAATAAAGTGACACCATTTTCAGAATCTCCCAACCTCAAAATAGTTTGGTAAAAACACTATAAAAAAGTGTGAACTAGCTTATGAGATAAAATACATAGATTTGAAATAACAAACATAAATCCCACTGAATAGAATATAGATGAAATAAATGGAACAATGCCGAAAAGTGAAAAAAATATTCAAATATAACATTTTATTAAATCAATTGAAGTTAAATATGACAAAAAATATGTTCGCAAAGAGATTAAAAAGTTTGTAAACATTTGCATCATCCTTTGAATATTTCTTGACTCTCAATTTAGTGCTCAAATTAATTTTTTAATCCAATTACTATTGATTTATAATTATTTCCGGAGTATAAATGTATGTAAAATATATACAATATTACATTTATATGATTTCATTTTGTTGTATTTTGGACTTTGGACTTGCAGTTAATGAAAAAGTGTATTTTTTTATAAATTTTAGTATTTTGCATTATATTGAGAAGAGACGTAGCATTGCGATTCCCCAAACATGAATAAATTTCATGTTCACGAATTTTGGCCTTTTTTCGAAGAATTCCAAGTCAAAAAGTAAAATTTAAAATTAAAAAAAAATCATATCTCTGAAACGAAAAATCGTAGCGGCTTTGAATTGTAGTATTCATGAAAAAATTGGCAATTGCTATAAAACTTTGTTACACTTTTTGTCAGCGTTAAAAGTCGGAAGAAAAAATGCAAAGCATTTTGAAAACTTGACAGTTAAGAAATAATAATGTCTAAAGTAAAAGTGAAAGCACCAATATTGAAAGCTGTATCCATGTACTTCAAAAGATATACTTTGAGTTCTTTTAATATCGTCAAAGAGTTTCGAGATACAACATAGTATTTGACAAGTTTGAAAATTCGAAGCGTTCACAAACTTTTAGCACTGTTCTTTCCTTATTCTATTGCTTGACATTATTAATTAAGAAAATAATAAAACTGAAAATATATTAATTTAATTCAATAAGAGGTAGAAATATATATACTTTTCATATTGAAATCCCTGTTATTGCTGTCTTTGACTTGAAGACAATAGAACACCCACAAAGAAAGAACTCTCATGGTAAATTATTTAAAGCGAAATGCGTCGTTTGTTCTCGAAGTTAAAAATTAACATTTCACAAATAGTATAAAAAATGTTAAATGCGAGGTTTTTCCGTAATACAGTATTAAATTGTACATTCCAGGATTTTTCGGAGGGACAATGAACCCGGGACCGCACACGGAGGAAACGTTGAAAAAAAGATTCCCAGTTTGTTTTAGTCGCTTGTTGAAATACGCCTTTTTGCCAGAAATATCGCGCCAACACCATTTTACATTCATGCTGCAAACGGTTTTAAAATTGTTACATTTGCGGGCGAGCATGAAAGATTTGAATTCTAGAGCGTAATGTTGAATGCGACGCTTATAAATTAAAAGTGTAAACGAGGAAATGTAGGTAAATTAAGAAATTTGTATAATTGTGCATTTTTTGCTGATAGAATGAAAGCTGTCGTTACCGAAAACAACTTTTCGAATTCCACGACGAGCTCGAGTTTGCGTTCTTAAAATTCATAATTTATTTGTAAACGTTGGATCGCGACGAGTTACGCTTGAACGAATTTCTTAATCACTCGCAAATTACGTGCGACAGAAACGATTGTATAATCGTGGCAAAATTAATAACGGAAAATTCTAATTTCGTAGATTAAGGATCCTCGGAAAAATCCGAGAGGCTCATTACCGTTAAATTGAATCGCTCCAGCATCGGCGAGCACCGTGAAAATTGAACTTTCTTAAATACTGGAAAACTTCCCTGTCATCGATATCTGAAGTATTCGAGCTCCGAGGTAATAATGCGTAATTAACGGGGCAACAGCGAAGATGAAATTAAACTGCCATGTTTTTATTGATCATTTCTTCAGGAATATTATGTAATGTTTATAATCCGTTGAGTTTTTGTGGTTATGAATTTTGATTTCAAATATCTGTCTGTTAGTAAACTGAATTGCAGAATGACATCATTTTATCAACTGTAATACAATTTTTTAAAGTAACTGGCAGTTATTTATTGTTAAAAATTTGTTTCCTTCAAGTCATTTTAAAATGACATTTTATTTATTTATCTGCAGGTCTTAAGTTTTACTTGTAGTGAAATTCAATATACATATAACTCTTTAATCTCAAATTCAAGATGATATATTTTTTGTAATTGTAAGCTATTGATGGTTATTTCTGTTTAAAAGCAATTCGTATTTTCATCTAAATACTTTAAAATAGATAAAGAACGATGGGTAACACCCCTAAATATTATTGGACAAAATATTATTCGACAAAATATCATGCAAGAATATTATTTGTACCAAATATTATTTGCACAAAATATTATTATTCGAATTATTGTAATCAAAAATATTGTTTAGACGCTCATATTTATAACAATTAGGTCGTTTTATTAATGTTCTTAAAGTGGTTAAAGTGGCTAAAGTCTTCTACAGAGATCATTGTGGAGCAATTGAACGCTGATCGTGTTGTGTCGTGTCGGAAACGAAAGAAATATATTGATTAAGATGCGCGTATAAATGTTGTAGTGAAATCATGGGATTGTAATTGTGATTATTTAGAATATGTGCGCGTCGTAGCTTATAACGTCTATTTATAATGTTGATAATGTGTTCTGTATAAAGTGGCCATATACACTTAATAAAAATTGTTTTCTGTATTAAATTGTGCTTATTTCAGAGAAATAATATTTTGGAAAATAATATTTTGGCTTGATATTTTGTCGAATAGTATTTTGTCATGTAATATTTAGGGGTAGAATCGAAGGATGCCCCCGAATGTAGTTAAGGTCCGCTCTGGAGATGAACATTTACAAGCAAATATGGTCAAAGGATGGTAAGTATTAAACCTGACAGAAAATTCGATTATTTTATCTCGTGGGAAAGTTGAAAATATCGATGAAAAAATGCATTCGTCTCATAACACGATGCGGATTATTACTACTGAGATTACGGTATTTTCCTATATAAAATCCGCGACTTTAAAAATGATTTCTTCAAATTGTCCACGTGATAAAACAATCGAAATTAGTTTTAAGTGTTAACAATCATCATACTGGAAAGGAATTTATCAATTTCGGAGCTTGCATTCCGAGGATGGAGAACAATTTTAAGTAGTAACAGACAATATGGGTGGACCTGGACGATATGAGGCATTATCTGTTGTTGTATTCTAATAAAAGTAGGTTACTCTTGATAAATCGATCATCTTGACAGTTTTTGGAGTGACAATTCACTCCTTATGAATTAAAAATTATATCACTCTATTGAAAAAGGAAATTCTTATCCTTAACATTTAGAGGATGGGAAAACCACTATATTGGCTGAAAAACATTTCTCACGTTAGTTTGTAAAATAGGTTCATTCTGGGGTTTTTGGGCATACTGATGACGAGTTTTATGTGATTAGTAAAAAATGACCAAAAAAATACACGAACTACCCCTAAAATAAGGGGAAACTACCCTTCCAGTTGTAATAATAAACTTTCTGTAGGAAAGAAGTGTGAATATAGTATGCCGAGGGATTTTTTAGCGCTGAATCGAATTCCGAGGTCAAAATTATGAAACCCAATGGGCATGAAGGACCCAAATGTTGCTAAAACGTTTTTAGAATGTTCCAGAAACGTTCCTAAAACGTTTTATGTCTGCAACTTTTACGGAACGTTTTATAAACGTTTCATCCATGTTGCAGACATAGAACGTTTTACGAACGTTTCTGGAACGTTCTAAAAACGTTTTAGAAACATTCGGGACTTTCGTGTCCGTTGGGAATAAACATACATCAATTCATAAACTACCCCTACAATAAGGGTAAACTACCCCTCCAGTTGTGAAAATAAACTTTCTATAGTAAGGAAGTATGAAACAAACCAAACAAAAAAAAACCATGCACCACTTCTAAGAGAAGGGTTCACTTCCCTTTTAGTCGCAAAAATACATTTTTTATAGTAAGGGATTGTGGGAAAATTGACTTGTATCCGCCATTTTGAATGTGCCATTTTGAATTCCAACAATCTTGTCATTGGTTTATGAATAATATTATGAAGGTTAGCTCGTTGATTTTTTTTTCATTTTATTATATCAAGTTTAAGTCAAATGAAACAATTCTTTCAAAGTGTCAAAATTAGCCTTACCCCTGGGGACGGGAAAGACACTAAGTGGCTCGACCATGGATAGGACACTTTACATATGGGTATTTCCTAATATTAGAGACACACATTATGTGTTTTTTATAGAAAATTCTGAGAAATTGAAAATTCCAAATTCCCCGTCCTTTAAAAGTTAACCAGTAAACACTCTTTTTTACCGAGTAGGGAGGCTCAATTTTACTCAATATTTAGAGAATATCCGGAGAGAC
The DNA here is from genome assembly GCA_030407085.1 of Trichopria drosophilae. NCBI lineage: Eukaryota > Metazoa > Arthropoda > Insecta > Hymenoptera > Diapriidae > Trichopria > Trichopria drosophilae. The sequence goes on along the minus strand of CM059583.1, from coordinate 185,358,610 downwards.
TATCTATATCCATATGACATTTCTTTCGTGTCAAAGAAAGTAAATTGTGTATAAATGACACTAAATAAAAAATAATACAAAAGCAAACAATAGAAGTTGGATAGTAAACGAAATATAATTAAATATAATCAATTAATTAAATGTAACAGAAAATCCCTGCCCAGATTTGGACAGTAGTAGAGAGACGTACATCTTTGTCCCCATCACAGGTGTTAATCGTGAAGTGAAGTTGGCACGTAACGTAGGTGACGAGGAGGTAAAGTTTCTACGTGTCACTAGAGGGAAGCACGATTTTGCCGTATTTGCCGTAAGAGTATAGCAGAGTCAAATTTGGTAGAACTCCGCCCTGGACGTGGAACGCTCGACGCACCGTTACTGCTTAAACAGACACGGATTCCCGACTTCCCTTGATTCTCTAATCCAACGTTAGGGCTGTAATTAAGAACGAAATACCCTGATTTTGGATTAAATGGCCGTATTTTCACGTCTGCTAATTCCAGAGATCAATCCTGAGGACGATGTAACATTACCAAATTTTATTGATTTTAGATGCAATTTCCTCCAATGTCTGATCTTCACAGCTATCGTAAAAGATAAATTACTTATAATTAACATTAACAATGAAAATTGATAAAATATATTAAATTAATTGAGTATTGAATTCCATATACGTTTTACAAAAGTACATTACGTTTTAATAAAATACACGTTAAAAAGTGCTACAGATTTTTGGAAAAATTAATGTAAATTAAAAATCTCTTGATGATATATAAACTATAGAATCGTGTTATTGTAGAATTAATACGCGAGTATTAATATTTATTGATGTTTACCAAATCATTAAATCTATTTGATCTCATTTATTTTACTTACTTACTGCATTATAGTACGAATAATTGCGATATAAATGTTATATGACTGGACGATCCGAGGGTCAAATCCGAATTCCCCAAATTTTGTTATGATCATTTTGATTATTTCTGGATAAACATTTTTAAATAAGCATAATAATCAATTTCTTAATATAATAGATGCTATAAATACAAAACTGAAAAAATAAATATATTTATTTACTGATTTATTAACATTCCGGGAGTAGAAGTAGATTTTGCGCTCTGCTGTGAAATCTTCGGGCGCAAATTATCGAGCTCCATGCTCGTCGTATAAAAAAATATCCTATTTAATATGGGCGAAATGTCGATCTCCGACGAGTGTAATTAACAATCTCGCATTGCTCGTGTGACAAACTTCGCAGTAATTGAAGATCGGTAATTGCGCCCTGTTAAATAATGTACTATTATATTATTCTAAGCGCGTTAATATTGGAAGCTACATGTTCTCCACAAGTATTCGGTGTTTAATATAATCTTTCCTGCCTACATTCATGTATTAAAATTTAATAATATCTGCTTCATATTAGGAATATTTTAACATTTTGATTCTGCTTGCGCGAGCGCTTAACAATGGAAAACGGTTATTAAGCATTCACTAATTGGCACTATTTTCAAAGTAGGTCTTTTTCATGATATAGGAAGTAAGTTTTTTTTATTTGAAACATATTTCATTATGGTACTACCAGATTTTAACAACATAGCGACAGAAATGTTCCTGTGAATTTCTTAAATGACGTACAAATGAGAAAGAATTCCAGAGTAATTGTTACTCCATTCTTTTCAGAACATAATCGGCGCTTAACTCTCCGCATTTACTCATAAACCTGAAAAGACCACCGAATATCTCGTGTTTCTTTTTACAGAAATTAAACCAATTTTCATTTCGAATTTAAGCAGTGTCTTTACGCCACGGTTTCATTCGAAGGGCGCGAATAAAATATTTGCTTTATCTTCATAAAAAATAATATTTTATATGATATATGTTCAGAGTAATGCAATTTTCTATTCCTCCCCTGAGATCATCGTTGCCTAAAATGAAATATCGTATATGTCGTTGGGGTGGGATATAGATCTCACATAATACCTCTATGAATCGTCTTCGTCTTTTGTTATGATTATTGTCTCTGTACAAATGAGTTTCTTCGAAAAAAAATAAGTTTTACCATTTCCTTACATTCTTTATGGTTTATGGCTTGATTTAAATTGTAAAGTGTGCTAATTTTCTTAAATTGAGTCAATTTTCAGCATGTAACGCTTAGTTCCGTACTTAAAACTAACCGTATTTTAAATAAATTAACAGTTTTCTATCTGGTTGTAACCAAGTTAGGAAAAGTCATTTTCTTGCCTCAGTATTCCATCAAAATTGTATTTTCCAATATTCAGAAAACAAATTTTAAAGTAAATTTTAGAAAGTTGGCGAAATAAGAATTTAACTTAAATAAAACTTTAAATAAGAATTTAAGATTAAACAGTCTTAACGCTAGTTATAATGTTTATAATATTAGAAATATGATTTTAATTTGGGATAAGGAACGATTACGATTTTCATTTCTTCATCTAAAAAATGAGCTTTTGTTAATACAAATGAAGATTTGCAAAAGTTACCCAATATAGCAAGTAAAGGAGGATGCCCACGAGTGGTGATTTGCGCCCTCGGGATGGAACCTCCGAAACATGATGTGAGAAAGTCTAAAAAAATTGCAGTAGTAATGGGCTGCACTGTGTGTTAGGAGGTGCGGTATGTCCTGACTGTTACTACTTTGATTCCAACAATTTTGTATGTATAATTCGCGACTTTGACAACGAATTTTTAAACTTTCCCAGATGATAGAACAATCGAATTTTCCATCTCGAGGGTGGAAATCACCTGTAAACGTGGGCATCCTCCTTTTTTATAATATCAAAATTTAACTGTCATAAAATTGTAACTACTACATTTTTCCTATATCTTACTATTATTTTTCTCTTTATTATCGACATCAACTATATTTATGTATACTTATTGTTAACTATATAGTAGATTGTGAATTATTATGGAAGTTCCAATGTCTCCTTAAGAATAATATTAGGTATAATAAAATAATAAAACATCTCACATATAATACAAGAAATTTTTGTTGGTAGTTATTTCTGCCAAGAAAGTAGTACTTTGTATTGAATATTAAGTAGTATTACTGTCATCTTACTACGAGGTTGATTCGAAAATAATATTTAGTATATTTTCTTAAAAAGTATATATATATATCAAAAGAAATTGATAGTACGCGTTGGCATAAAAGTAAAATAGTACATAGCATTTATGTATGTTAATTCAACATCTCGTTTAGAAACCGGTATCTATTAGTACAGAATCGATTTATACCGATTGTGTAATTAAACCTTGGTAAAAAGTTGTTTTAAGGATAATTTTTTATTACAAATAAACCTATAATCGATTTTTTTTTAAAGATTTCAAAAATTTCATTATTAAAACATATTACTTCTAATCCGTAACACTAACTACTTACATATATTTGAGTAAAGTATACTTTAAAAATTGACTTGGCAATTTGTACTTAACTAAGCTAAATTCGTATAATGTGAAATATTTTATATCATCCTGTAGGGTTAATAAAGAATATTACACAATGTAATTTAAGGTTTTGACAAATAATTTTCTGATCTTCGGAAGTAACAAAACAACGTTTTAGGTATACCTAATTGTAAAGTAATACCGGTGTCTTATGAATATTAAGATTAAGATCACGTAGCAAATGATTCCACTATAAAAGAATAAAGAAAAAAAGGTTAGACTTACAGAAATAATAATTTTAAATTGAAAAATATGATATTATGAAAAACAAATTTCTAAACATCTTGTTTTTCTGCTTGCTATTTTAGAATTTTAAAATTATATTCCTACGTAAAGAAAATAAATTTTCAAAGTATGATATTATTTACTCCGTATCTCTGTATTATAAATAAAAACATAAATCGAATGCTTAAATTATCGCACACTAAATTCTAAAAGGAAAAAATTACGACTTTACTAAACTTTCTACGCGTCCTTTCACTGAATTCTAATGTTAGTAAAATTTTCTGTCCAGTGTTATCCTGGCAGGCTCCTATTTCAAATATTTTAGGACTAGTTAAAAAAGAAAATGAAAGTATATAGAATCATTAGATAAACTTAAATTGAATCTTGAGTGTGTTATTTTGGCAAAATCCTGACAGGTTTTCCAAATTTCCCCTCAAGAAGAGTAACTGCGCTTTTACGCTTTTTTAGTTAACGGTAACAAAACATGCTACCTCATCCTGATTAATGGTGTGCAATGTTAAGAACGTATAGAGCTAAGCGAATTTTCCGTTCGTCGCAATTTGTATTCGGGGAGAAGGCTAAACCGAAAAGCGGTTAAGACGGCAAATATAATTTAGGAATTCACGCCAAAGAAAATTCATTACTCTTTTCGCGCAGAGCATCCTTATAAGTATATGGGCTGCGTAATACAGCAGTGACAAAAAAGAAAAGAAGAATGTACTCGGCCGAGCACTTCCCCAAAATGGAAAATGAGGAGAATAAAGGCGAAATAAACGCGAAAGTAAAGCAGGCGAAGAAAGCATGGCGTGCGGAGAACGACAATCTGCTTTGTGGTAATTGCAAGATGCGCATGTCAGCACAATAGAGATAAGTGAAGACAAACGCAGAAGAACGCCAGAGCGAGGGAGAGGGAAAGAAGTAAAAAAAAAAGCTTTGTCGGCGTATTCATTAAAAGCTCGCGCGGTGTGTATTGTCGGAAGTGCGCGGTACACATACGCGTGAGCTTTCTGTTACTTGATGTTTTTATTAGTGTTGAAGTAATACTTACTTCACAAAGGAAGAACGCGGTAGAGTATATTACACTCTGCTGTAATAAATTAGACTTCAAATGAATTCAATTACCGTAATGGAGATGAGAAGATCGCTAAAGTTTAATGCGATTTGTATGGAGAAACGTTAAATGGCTAAATGAATTTCTGAAGGTACTGAATAAATGATTTGTGAACTCGACTCGGATGCTCAGATGCAGTTGAATTGTTTGAGTTAATTTCATTTAACGTCTATACTTGGCATTTGAACCAGTATTCGTAATTTAGGTACGGTATTGTAGGAAATGGGGAAAACTGTAGAAGACATAACAGAACGCTGAAGAATTGCTCTTGTATGAATTGTAGATTATGAAGACATCGAGCTTTTTACACTGCTGAAAACGTGTTTTGTTTACAAATATGGGAATCATTTCATTTAAATGCAGATTACTCTTTCAATTTCTATTTCTTCTACATTTTTTTCACTGTATTTCATTTTCCTGCATTTACAAATGTCGCCTAATTTAAACCGGGCTTACAATCAGAAATCGCTTTAGAAAATCATGAAATAAACAGTTGTTCGTGGAAAGATCACAATCTTTGTGAAAAGTACGATTCTTTAACGTAAATTTTGAAATGTCCAGTTATTCGCCGTAAATTCTGAAATGTCTGGTTCTTCACCGCAAATTCTGAAATGTCTGGTTCTTCATCGCGAAACTTTCGAAAAGTACGGTTTTTCATCGCGACACTTCCAAAAAGTCCGATTCTTCGTCGCAAATTCTGAAATGTCCGATTCTTCGCCGAAAATTCTAAAATGTCTGGTTCTTCGTCGCAAAACTTTTGAAAAGTTCGGTTCCTCGTCGCAAATTTGAAATGTCCGGATCCTCACCACAAAATCTGAAATGCCCGGTTCTTCGCCGCAAATTCTGAAATATCTGGTTCTTCGTTGCAAAACTTTTGAAAAGTTCGGTTCCTCGTCGAAAATTTGAAATGTCCGGATATTCGCTACAAATTCTGAAATGTCTGCTTCTTCGTCGCAAACTTCAGAAATGTCCGGTTCTTCGCACAGGCTATCAATATGATCTTTAAAAATTGTTGAAGTACTTTTCAACATCATATTCTCGGAATATCATTATATCAGATAATTTTCAATATCGAATTCAAAATCTTATTTTGTTTTTTATGTAATTTTTCCAAGTGTAATATTGGAATTTTTCCAAGTGTAATATTGTCCATTTATTAAACAAATTTATTAAGGTCCTGTTAAGACGGTTATAAACAATTTGTAAGTGTTTATAAGATTCCATGGGATATTTGCAGCGCTCTTTTTATGTATTTCCTTATTCTATGTTCACAATAAAATAGTTTTGAATTTCTCAATCGACACACTAGAATTTGAACTTGAAGATAATCAAAGCAAATAATTGTGAGAAGGAAGAACGTTCATAAAAGTAAGAGATTTAAACAGCTTAAAAACAAGATCTTGCTGATAATGCGGTCTTAAGAACTAACGAATATTGGAATAAGTATGGGTCAAGAGTGTCAAAGTAGTACTTAATACTTTCTTCGTAAATAGTTCCATTTTCCTGAAAGATTATTCAAAAATATTCTTGTTTATTTTTACACGGACTGATTTCGAAGCATTCAAATCCTGTGAAACCGAGAAATATCATGAATTAACTTAAATTTCTTCTATGTAGGGATTGTAAATAAAATAAAAAATATTTGTTATATAAAAATAAAACATTAAGTGTTTTCTAAATGTTTTAAAATTAATTATTAATATAATTGTATTAATTTGTCATAAACATTATTTACGCCGTGGAACCTCGTTATTTTACAAAAATTGTTCGTAAAAATCTACCTTTTAATTAAAATGCTACATGAAACTCCCTTACATTGAACGCGAATTATCCTCTTGAGCAAAAAGCAGGAGACGTGACTGTGTCGCTGGCCGAGGGTTGGTCGTCACATGTGGCGTGTCTGCGTATTCCCCATTAAAATGGTATAAATATTCTAATTCTTCCACAAAGACTGTGAAACTGAAATATTCGGGTTTTGCTTCACTTTTATGCAACAAATTTTGTATGTTTTCAGTTTCCGTGATATACAATAAAATTAAAAGGAATGTTCATTACAATAAAACAAAAACAGTTTTTAATTACACGGTGTTTTTATGTAGAAGTATATATAATAAAGATATTAGTAAGGGTTCGGCTTTGTCCTACAAAGTTCGACGTTTCGAACGACTTGCGTTCATTTTCAAGAGGTTACTGTGGAGCGTCCTGTTGTGTTGCCGCTTTTTATATGTTTCCTGTTTTCCTATGACATCAATAGACCTTCTCAAACAAACACAGTAATCACAGAACATAGAATCCAAACACTACATAATTTTGACTGGGATAACACAAAAATACTGGATATCGAAAATAAATTTCACAATAGACGTATATCGGAAATGATTAACATCAAATTACAAAAAGCCCCACTCAACAAAATTGAAGATACCCAAAGTTTACACACCGCATATGAACGCATCATTACACAAATGAAACGGTCAGGAACCTCCCCACCATAGGAAAACAGGAAACATATAAAAAGCGGCAACACAACAGGACGCTCCACAGTAACCTCTTGAAAATGAACGCAAGTCGTTCGAAACGTCGAACTTTGTAGGACAAAGCCGAACCCTTACTAATATCTTTATTAAAAACAGTTTTTCTTTAACTAAAACTGATTGCTGATGATTGGCGAAATAGGTATCTTATCAAATAAATAATTATAATTTTGATTTTTAATATGAATATTTTTATTTTTCATAAAGTAATCAAGGTTTGAGTGAGTGACATTCTTTATCAGAGAATATTTAATTGAAGATAATATTTTGAATTTCCATGTTAAAATAGATGACTGAACGGTAATTGCAATCATTTGCGAAGAACTCTGCAGGCTATATTAATGAAAAGATTTAATATTTTATTCAATTATAAATACGATAGCGTTTAAACTACAACATATTGAACTAATTATCACACATTGATCACTATCACTCGGTTGAATGAATTTTAAAAAGGTTTGTATGAAGTACTTGACAGTTAATTAATTAATAAGTGACGGTATGAAGTGTAACGAGCACCACTTCCACAACCATTAAACTAAAATGTTTTTTATTTATGTAGATTATGATATAAACATATCACAATGTATATACAGATCATTTTTAGATATTTTACGTTCCAGAAGTAACAAAATAGGTTTGCAAGTGAAGTATAAAAACTCTCAATTTTTTTAACATCTTATATTCTGTAATAAACTATAGAAATAATTCTCTAAAAATACTGTAAATTTATAATTATTTAATCTAATTACAATTAGAGCATAAGAGACTGGTTAATCTGGGAGTTGCCGTCGTTCATTTTGTATTTCATTCAAATACCGTGACTGGTAACATTCTCCATATTATTTTATATACTTACCATAGCAGTTTTAATTATACGGAGTGGTTTAATCAATTAAGTTTATTAACTTAATATTTGAACAGTGTTGCTAGCACTAAAATACGATAAAGATCGATAGCTGAGGTTGGTGAGCGCGGCTTATCATTTACTGTTATGCATATATGTGTAACCAATAAAAAAAATGAAATATCAAAATCATTAGTCAGAATATTCAAGCATTGAAAATAATAAATATATGGCAGAGCGAAGTTCAACTTATTTCAGTTTTACTACGATCTCACGAATAACAGGTTGGATATGGAAATAGTAGAATGAATTGTTCAAGAATATAATCAGGAATCGTGGAACAATATTGCCTTTACGAACAATAAAGAGTTGAAAATGCAAATCAAATATAAGTTGTTTTAAAAAAGACAGTGTCAAACGAAGTTTAAAAAAGTCATTTTTTAACCATCCAATAGAATTGTACCTTAAGATGACTGGTGATACAAGATGCAATGTTTTTAAATGATAATTTTTTGATAATTTGATTTGATGTTACCTTAATTGTTTATAAAAGAATATATCATGACATATCCATTAAAAATAACCCATCCGCAAACAGATTATTTTGATTTAACACGATTTTTATCAAATGCCGCAATTTTATTTCCTAAATTGGGTTAGAATCATAATCCATAAATAAAAATTAATAGAGTATTGTCCTGAAGATTCCCTGCTTACAAGCAAAGTCGCCATGTTTTTCAAAAATACTTGTTAACAAGAGATTGTTGTACATCCTGATTCTGAATTTATGCTTAAAATATTAGAATTCAAGGTCTTGTTATTCTCGAGATCGATCATTTCAGTGGTATTGTCAAAATTGAGCTATCTTAATTATAAAAATTAAATATAACGAGTTAAATGTCAAAAAAACGAAAAAAATCGGGTATACTTTTTTATAAAACATTTTTTTCTCAAAGAAAGAATATTCACCGCTCCAAAATTCTTTCGCTAAAGGTATAGAAAATAGTTACAGTATTAAGATCTATTTTTTAAATATGAAAAAACTAACATCATGATCATAAAATAGCGACCATACTGAGAATTTTCTTTTTGAAATTAAACAAATTATTTTCATGAAAACTGCAAACTCTACAAAAAATGTTGTAAGAATAAACGTTTCTTAGAATGTGTCAAAGAATATTCTGAATTTTTTTCAGAATATGTTGATACAATTTGTTATTTTTCGAAAATTAAGAAAATCGAACTTGTGAAAAAAGTCATTTAAAAATATTTCTGTTCTAAGAAGATTTTCTCTAATGTTTATAGTTTTTGAGAAACAAAATTATTCATCATTTCTGGATTTCAAGTATATAATAATTTCTTGTGTCGAAAATTATAGATGTGACTTTAGACAAAATTTCCTCGGAACTAAATTAGCTAAGAATTTGTCAAAGAATACACTAGAATTTTTTCAGATTTTTGAAACGCCTTTCTTTGAAAATTTCGTTTTCCTGAAAATTTAAAAGTAACAAATGATATCATTATATTGTAAAAAAATGTTGGCATACTCTTTGACAGATTCTAAGACATTTTTATTCGTAGAAAATGTTGTCTCAAATTTATAATTTTCATGAAAAAAATTTGTTAACTTTTAAAAAGAAAAAATTTACTCAATGCCATCGCAATTTTGTGATCACGATGTTATTTTGTTAATATTTTAAAAGTAGATCTTAATACTACAACTATTTTCTTTATCTTTAGTGAAGGAATTTTGTTACCGAAAATGTTCTTTCGATGAGAGAAAATGTTTTATTCGAAAGTATAACCGCCTTTTTGCGTTTTTTTTTACATTTAAATCGCTATATTTAATTCTCTAATTGCGATAGCTCTATTTTGATAGTGCCATTGAAAAGAGCAACCTTGAAAATACTACGATACATACCTGTCAGTTTTGTTGATGTTCGATTTTCATAGAAAATACTTAATTGAAATTAAGTATTATAAGTGCAAAAAGTGTCCTTTCCGGCGTTAATTGGTTAATGTGAATATCCAGTTTACACTACACCATTCGAAAGACCATCCTTGAAAATATTGAACAAGAATCTTTTCAATTTTTTTATCTATGTTTTGCAGCGTTTTACGTTGAAGTTACATCACGTAGAAGACACAATTTAGGCATTAACGGGTTAAATGTTCATAATAAACGTAGACAAGACAGTTTAAGTTTGTGTTTTAAAATTTTTTAACGCCTAACTCGTTATCAGTGTCAAATTCATTAAAAAATTAAATCTGCCAGACCTAACAAAATTTTCAGAAATATTTTTTTCAATTAGATATTATAACAAATATGTTAAATGTAAAAACACTTGAGTATCATATGGAATTGGTGTAAAATCTGTGTCTACACAAAGAACGCATAATCGTTGAGCTTTTTACTGTCGAAAATATTGAGCTTCGAAAACCGAGAAGCTCGATGCATCTTACGAGATCGATTTCCCTCGTACGGAATAGGATTTACATCGGCTTCCAGACGAAAGCCGATTCGAAGCAGCTCGACTATCAGTCTTCCCGCGTGGCATCCCCGTTAAGTATGGCGAGCGAGAACGGGCGTTAACTCCATTAAATTTCCTGCGCGTAAAAGTGTGTAACGCCATTAAGATAAAAAATAGACCTTCGAACCCAGGGAAAGTTGCGATGGTTCTCCTAGTCCATTTTCGCAGCTTTAAAGCTCCCGCGCGCGGAGCGGTTCTGCGGTATAAAAATATATATCTCCCTTAAAGCGCGATCTGACTAATGTAATATTTCAGGCAATTTCGACCGTTGATAATATTTTTTGTTCTTACCGCCCACTTGGAACCCTCCTCGTACATCACTGCCTAATGTTTATGAAAATAACGCAGGATTACTGTATGGCTTATAAGTGTTCGTGTAAAGAAATTTATTGTCGAATAATGCTTTTCTGCTCCTGAAAATGAGGCAAGTCGTCCATTATCTTCTGTCTCGAGATTCTTTTCCACAATAATGTAATGAAATTTCAATTTGTTTATCATTTGGTTTATGTGTAACGTATTTTTTATATTATGTATTTGTTTATCTTTTAATGAGCGAACGGGTCCTAAATCATTTTATTATATTCGAGTAAAAATGTAGATAATACGCATGATATAACAGTGAAATAACACGTGTTAAAAGTTACAATGTGTATTGCAAATATTGCAACGTGTATAGTAATAAAAAAAATGTCCTTCTAAAAATTTGAAAAAATTTCAGCCAATAGACAATTAAAAAATGAAACTTTTTGTTTTGTTAAATATTTTTTATATCTCGTCAATTTTTCGAGATAATAGCAGACTGAAAAAAAAATCACATTATTTTGTTAAAAATTGAATAAGTATTTATAAAGAAATATTAAAGCAACAGAGATTACCTTTTGATAACTCGTTGTACATTTCTCTTGCAATCATTTAAAAAAAATGGGAGCGGATTCAAAAAGAAATAAATAATTCGAAAAAATGACTTTAGTAAATCGAGCACAGTTCGTAGAGAAATGTGTATATAGAAATAAAACCACCGCGACTGAGAAGTTGAAAGTATCGCCTTTAATTCAATTTTTTTATTTCTCCCGTACTTTAACTTGGAGACGACATATAAACATTTTAATTTAGCCAAAATTCCGCAAGGTTGAGCTCATACTTTTGAGCGATACTGTATGTGCCTCAAGCTCGCATAAATAAAAGTCACAATTCCAATATGGTGGATTCAAAATTTGAAAAATAAATAAACTGAAGCAGATTTTTGAAGTTATAAAATCGTATATTCAAAATAACATTTATAAAAGTAGTGTTTGTTCAGGATTTGTTGCAGTTACAAATTTTCAATCCACCATATTCAATCTGCAATTTTGATAACAAAACCCGAATTGAATGCAGTTCAATTTATAATTGTTGCATGATTTGATAATTGTTTAACGGCAGTAAAATTTGTTCGGTTGGGTGCATGTCGTAAAACAGACAGATCACAATACCGACAGGCCGAAAAACCGACAATAAAAAAAACCACAGCTTAACCTTCGCCGGTCACACCTCCTAAAAATGCTAAGAACGACAGACGGGGTCTACCGGACCCCAATGCTTAAAATCATTCCTGTATTAGAAGAGTAATCTGTAACAATTACTTACAAAAATTCTGAGATATTGTTCGAACATCCCAAATTATGACCACCTTGTCCAATTTGCTTAAGTTTGCATCTAAAATAGTAAAGAAAATTACAAATAAAAAAAGTGCAGAAAATTACTTTATTTACTTAAAAGATCATAACTTATGATATTTTGAATGTTTTTTAATGAAATTTTCTGGATGTACTTTGCAGATTACGGACATAGTCTATCGATGTACATTTTAAAAAAGGTATTTATCTAGATGGATGAAGTGCATAATCTTCGAAAAAACAAAATACATATGTTTTATCTACATACTTTATTTATTTACTCGGAATTTTTAAATATAAGGTATATAACTGAACAAATAAAGTAATTTACATCCTCATAATCGAAAATTTCTTAAGCATCTCCACCAATCGTTTCATTTTCCTCCTCTAATTGTTTATGAATGTTACAAATTCGTAAATTGTAAGCCATCTCTAAATGTATAAATAATATATGTCTCATAATATTATCGACTACTTATACTACATGAATCATAAAATAAAATCTTTTTTATTTTCTTCGAAGTATATACCGTAGCCACACTGGGGTCCACCAGACCCCGCCGAGCAATCGACTAACTTCTATAACGTACCACAAGTATACTGACGTTTGTCAGACAACGGCATTACCAGTAATTTATTGGTAGTACTGTAATTTACCGATAGGTGTTCCAATATTTCCAATTTGCGAATTATTTAACTTTAAATTCATCGTGGGGTCCACTGGACCAGTGACCGGCAAAGGTTAAAATTGCTATGCTAGGTATTTAAATTGTTGTTTTTTGATATGTCGGTTTTTTTACTGTCGGCTTTTTAACCTGTCCGTATTATGCTTCGGCTTCATTGATTCTTTTGTTTGTTGTTTTCGAATATGAAAATGAGATTTTAATATTTCATATTTTCAGTACTAATCGGTGATGACTAGGCCATAGCATAAATATTAACAATTGCATCTCTGATCATTAATTAATTTTTACTAATTTCTCAAGAAGTTTAAAGAATATCGAAACCGTAATAAAACTGATGGCTGTGGCCTGAAAATGTTCAATTAAAATATTCGCACCTTAATTAAAATCAAGTTCCGCCGTAGGTGTTGCTTTAAGGGGCAACAGGGAAGAAAGGAAATGCAGGCGCCCCGCGTGGTGCAAGGTGAACGCAAGTTCGATCGATGCCGCATGCGTTTTGCACCCTCGACTCTTGAACCCTCCCTTTTCATCCACGGGTTCCTCACTCTTGCAGCTTCAATGTGTTTCACCCTCCGCTAGCATCCCAGAGGCAGCCCTCAATGTCACGGCCGCTGTGCCGTGCACTTTTTTCCACCCGTCGCCGCCTCTCGCGCTTCGACCTTTTCAAAACCACCGGTGCTTTCTAATTAGTGAATGCCTCCGCTAACGTTTCGAAAAAAAAAATCCGAGGCACAATTCTAAACGGGTCCGCGCGACGCGTATATCGGAAAAGCGTTCGTTCTTGCGTTTTCGCATTAATTATACATTTTGATGCGCGCCTATCATTCACGTCGTATTTTTTTAAAGATCTGCGCGAGCGGCGACTGCGAATAAAGGTTGGCTTTTGTGACGAGGCAATACGATGGAAACGATGTGAAATTGAAAATGAGTGATTTCGAATAGTAGAATATTTTAAACGGAACGCTCATCCATTAAAGAGCGCTGAAGCTTGACCAAACCAAACATGAAATGGGCCAATAAAGTAAAATTTACTTTTCGGTATTATAGCCGTAAAATCCGATTTTACGGCCTTCTTTAAGTCCGTAAAGAGGTTATTTTACGGATCACGTGAAACGTGAACCTGCGATGTTAAAACATAACCCATACGGACTAAATGCAGTCCGCAAAATCGAATTTTTACAGCTACAATTTTTCAGTACCAAAATAGTTATTTTCTGCCCTCCGGCCAGAAACCGCAACTTCCTGGCCGCTGCACGAAACGAAATTGCGGTTTTCTGGCTACGTCGAGCAGAAAAATAGTATAAGGCCCTTGGCCAATAAAAAAGAAAGCCTCAGATCACATGTTTGTCAGACTCGGCTTCGCCTCGGCCAACAATTTCATGTGATCTGAAGCACTTTGTTTTTTACTGGCCTAGGATCGTAATATACTATTTCGTAAAGATCGATATAGTAAAGACGTGACCTATTATTGCATGTATAGAAGTAAAAAAATTAAATTCATTATTAAAAAAATTTAGTTCGCTCCGAAGAAAATAAAATTGAAAAATCCGCCTTTAAAATTGATAATGTCTGACCACATGATCTGTTTCTACTTAAAACGTAGAATGTATTCATTAGCAAAAATTTCACATAGGGGTTTATAAACTTCCCTTGTCGAAAGGACATTCTTTTTTTTAATAATTATAGTATATTCTAATCTTTCTTTAAAAAGGTTACGATTGCCCATATGTTTTATTTCTCTACCCTTGGCATTCTCCATCGTTGCTTGAATCTTGGTCTTAAAATGAGAAATCTTATACTGGTTGTAGCAATAAAATAATTTTTACAATTTAAAATAAAGCTTATAAATTATATTAGAACATAATGGAAAAAAAGTAGACACGATCTTACGAAGAAACTTTGCATTAAAAAACTAATCGTTTCAATGTAAATCGATCGCGTCTGAATGGTCTTTATCTACGGTGTTATTCGATTGGATAGTAAAACTATAAATGGATTATGATGGTTTGCATCTATTTTAAAATGTTTAGATGTAAGCCAACACTTTTCACGGTAACTAATATCAATGCATAGATAAATAGATATTGTAAATAAATAATATTAGAATCGTTGTTTACTCTATTACAAATCCTTAAAAGGAATAATTCCTGTTCATTTAAATTTACGTCTTTTCAAGTACTTGTTTCTTACAGAAAGGTACTAAAATATTTATTTAGTTTATTAATAACCTATATTCTAAAAATAATAAAAATTCATCATGCCCACCAGTAAATGGACTGCCAGCTTTTAAAAAAATGAAGAATTCGAAACTCTTATTTTACAAATTAACCATGATTTTGAAAAAGAGTAATTGGAATTTGCTCTTTCAAAGCCAATTAATTTTTCCATTATGGCCATGCCAAATTACAAATACGGATATTACATTTTTGTAATTCCTTGTCGGACACGTTACTCACGTTTTAGTATTCAAATAGTTGCTTGCACTATAACTAATTTTATCACCTTTAACCCCGGATTTCATCATGATAAGTATTATTTCAAGGAGCAAAAATATTTTGACAAAGAAGTTGCTGAAATACAAATATGTTCCTAAATGGATGATTTTAAATGAAACAATTAAAATTTTCGAAATTATATGATCCCCTATATTTATCTTCTTAAATGTTGGTTATCAAATGTGTCAACGGAACATAAATACCCAGAAGCGTGTACCATACTTGCAATAATACTTTTGAACCCACGCAATCTACAAAAATGTGTAAATATTGGCTTCGACGCCAACCAAATTAGTCATAAAAGTAAAATGTGATGCAAATTTATTGTCGGCGACTGTAAGCGGGTCTTAACGGTTTGCGTTTTCTGCTGAAAACAGCATCTTCCCCTTCTTATGGATTTACGTATTTCGCATACTACAAGCGCCGAAAGGGAACCCAATGCCGAATACGTCCATTTGCTCGAAAAACTTACGGCGTACTTAAATCGATCTACGATGGTTCAGGGTTAACTGCGAATACATCACGATTGCCTGCTTTATCTCCTGTCAAGCATATACCCTTTACCGCAATTGCTGTAACATTCAAATATTTTACATTCATGAGGGTTCTGCCAAATGTTTCGTAAAAAATGTAATTGTATACGGACAGTAGGCACATTGTCCCGCGATACTCCAGGTTTGTTGCTTTTTTGTTACAAAATAATGATCAACATAAATTTGACAGGTTTTTGTGACACTGAATGGAAATTGGAAACTTAATTTCTGCTAAGGTTAACGATAAATTCATTTTGATTCGTAAATTTAAATTTGACAAGTATTTTATTGCAGATATAATATTTAACTGTTCAGCTGACTAATATCGTGCAAATTACATGGAAAATAATTCTCAGATTGCTGGTAAACAACAAAGTGGACGTATATATAACTTTTAATTGATTGAAGTAATAATGAATTCTCTTCAGTAAAGTTTGAAAATAATTTCCAAGCTCTTAGTAGTTTCTCATTGAACGAGCGACGAGTTAATTGCTGGTCAATTTTAAATTCATGGGTGAACTTAAAACGTAAGTATCGACAAAATTAAGTTTTATCAGAAACTTGTAAAGTATTGGTTTAGAAACGAATCATATTTCCTGTCATTATTTCCCGATACTGAATACTAGTTTTTTTTCAGATATATATCATGTATCCCCTTCTACAAAAAGATAACATTTATAATTCGTTGAAAATTAATATGTCTTATTAATGTTTTCAAATGCGTGGACTCAAAAAAATGTTCTTGTTAAATACGCACGAACTATTTTTTCTGGTTATAATAACCAGAATTCTAGGTAGTCTAAATAGAAAAATAATTGTTTTTCTAATATTCCTCATTAAATCATCAATATTTCTGGTTAAACCAACCAGAATTCTGGTTATTTTAACAAGAAAAAATAACAAGGACCTGTATAATCATCTTTTCTGCTTATTTTAAGTATTTTTTTCTAGGTGCATATCTGTATATTTTGTATATACGAAAAAGATGTAAATAATATATAAAGATGCTGACTGCGACATCCCGCAATATTGAAAAGTATGACAACGAACCAAAGACAAAAGACATTAATTAAAAATATCGTCAAATTTCGACTCATACACAATAAGAAACATATATGGGCAAATTAATTAAACTTTTAACTTTTGTAAGAGTAATTTAATGTTTTACATAAAATATTTAACATAACAACGCCATATGTTAGTTAGTTCATATGTCTAAATTGAGAAACACCACTATAACATCCGCAGACACTTAAATCCATTCCATTTCCCAAACTTACTACTGAGACTGCAAATTTTATTTTATTCTGCACATCTTCCGCTTTCTGAAGCCATCCGATAATAACTTGACATTTTTTTAGAGTATAATTACAATCCAAGTAATTAAACACTTGATTTGAGGGTCTATAATACAGAAAGCGTGGACAAAATTCAAAATTGGTACGTCCTTTCGAAAATGCAACTGGTAAGATGTAATGTATAATAAGTTTTCGAATATTTCGTTTATTTAGAACGTTAAAGATGAATGCTGTACACTAAAATCTGTAAAATATGATGATAAATAAAAAACTGTTCTGCATCAGGAAGTGTTTGGATAACAACTTTAATAATAAAAGTGTCTCTCGTTTAAAAAATTGTTTTTTCAGTCTGACACACTATCTTATCCTCTCCAATTAATTTCTTAGTCAGTGCTCCAAGTTATTTTCAACAAAAAGATTACGTACACGATCACTTAAATGGAAATATTTATGTTAAAGATGATAACTTCAAAAATTAAATTTATAATATAGAGTCAGCTCTGTGATTAATTCAATTAAAAAAATTCTGTTTTGTAGTTTTTCAACATTTCATTTACGCTGATGACTAACTTTGTTATTCCCAAAAAATGTGTTGTTGCAGATCTTCAATAAAGTTTGTTATTTTTTAATTTGACACATACCATTTTATGTTAAATAACAATTGAAAATTACTCGTCTACCCCTTTTACGTATTGCCAACAAAAAATAATTACCAATAGAAAAAGTAAAAAAAAAATTGTTCTAATATTTTCTTTCAAATCAAAAGTTACAAGCACCAAAAGTCATTGAACATTTTTATTGCCCCACATTATTACTTTTTAAATATTTAAGCATAAATAAAAAAGGTAGTATAATGTTTTTCTGATTTTTTAAAATCCATATAAATATAAAACTAAGTTTAGATAGTGTGCATTAAAAATTTATTTTTTTCAGAACTGAAACGTTAAAAGTGTGCATTTGCCCACATAACGACGAAAATTTATCCGGGAGATGAAAAGATATCCAAAGATATTGAGAAATATCAAAGATGAATCAAAATCATTAAAATACATGAAAAATGAGATATTTTGAGAAACGTCGAAAAATGTCTAATGAAATAAATATTTTAAGACGCTGGAAAATATCCAAAGACATTAAAAGCAAGGCTAAAATTGTAATCTTGTAATAACAATATCAAAATTTATTACTAATATATATATAATTTTGCAGAAATATGAGAAAAGTGTGATAGAGAATATATACTGAAAAAAATGTATCTTGTTTTTCTTCAAAATTAAATATTAGTAGCTGTTTTTAAAAATTAATTTTACATATAATAGTTACTGTTCTCAACTAAGAATTCGATTATAAAATTATCTATCCCACTCTCTAAATTGAATCCGATCATTTTCTCGATGATTCAATTAAAGAAATAGAATTGAAAAGGCTGTAAAACATGCAAAAATGAAATGCTTTTGACAAGTATTATGCATCATTCTCAAAGTGCACAATTAGGTGGATTTTCGAATTACAGAAAAGACAAAAATTGTATATAGCTAAGCAAATAATTGAGCTTTTCTTAACCGGAATAAAAATATAGGGCACGAGTAATTTTCTTAAGAGGTGAACTGCATTCCAATAGGTTAAACCAACTATATAGTTTGCTGAAACTAACCCAGGATGATCGATCGTGGAATAATTAATTGCGATTGCTGATTGTGTAACTGTCGAGGAACCACGAAGCGGATGTCTGACGACGTTGTCGGATCCAATGAATATGAAACAGTCATTATTGAACCAATCTCGATTCGCTTAGGCGACTAGTGTGCCCTAAGTAAATGGGAAATTAAAATCAATCTCTTTATTATCTGTGATAATAGAAAATGTATTCCACCAACATTAATTTATTTTTTACTTAAAATTCGAATAATAATCGTGTAATAATATTCGCTTTTTCAATGATTTATTAAGATTTCTTGGGTGATTTTAGAAATAGCATTAAATATAAATTGTACTTTGGTTATAATTACGTCGTTCGTAAATTTAGTTCTTTTCATTCCAACAATAATGAATAGTTGATAGATATAATGGCTAAGGCAAAAATAGATAAATTAAAAGTTAATGGATTGAAATACTCTGCAAAGGTAGCAAATTGATTATTTAAAATTATTTGAATAATCAACTATATAAAATAGTACATTTTACAACATTTTTATTTATCTTCTTCAGATATGGCGTAATTATTTTAAGATCGTTAAACAATTCAACTAAGAATGTAGCAAAGCCAACTATTCATGCTGTTAACATTTTTTTAGTTTTCTCTTTCCTTCAAATCGTAAATTACAATTCGTTTATTTCGTAATACATACTGTAACTAAAAGAAATGAAAAAAGAATTCAGATTTCTAATTGTAATCATTACATGCAGCTATTAATTTGCATGCGGCAATATGTCATTATCGATGAATGTTATTAGGATAAATATAACTTGAACAAAATTCTCAGTAAATTACACATGACATTCTTCAATAGGTCCTAAACTACCCTTCATCAGCTTTAGTAACTGTTCTTAAGGAATGAATTTAACTATAAATATAGTTAGGTAAAAGGAATTTAGAAGTAGGTATGACCAATTCCTACTACTGCGATTACTAAATTACAAAAAAATTGTGCAAATTATCATAAATGAGTTTTTAAAATTTAATTTAAAAAAATGTCAAAGTTTACTAAAGTGAAGATGTGAGACTTCTACAAGAGTTAAGAACTTGAAATTTTACCTGGACACATATTTTCCGATGTAGAAAACACCTGTAAAATTTCAGCCTAATCGAAGAACCACGACCGCGAAGTGTTACATTTTGACATGGATTGTCCCTTTAAAAAATAAAATTGGTTTTCAGAAAAATATTTAAAAATGTCTTCAGGAAAAGAATTTTGGAATAAGTAATCGCGAAATCGCGAAAAGATATTCATTCAGTTTTTTAACTAGTATCGGGACAAAACTTGTTCTATTCTTACAAGTAGAGATGACTATGCAAAGAAAACAATCTAGACATAAATAACTCGATTTAGGTTCAAGGATTGGACAAAACAACCCATATTAGACAACGAAAAATCACCAATAGCAATAATCGGTATCCCGAATGGTTTCCTGACGCTTTCACCAGTTACGCAAGCACATGGGGTCTACAATGTAAGCAACGATCAGCACCTACAACCCACCGTAAAATCGGTCGAAATGGAAACCGAGGATAAGAGATAAGATCTGGCTGTGAATTCACGCATATGGCATTTGCATTGGCGCTGCGGCTTCCCGATAACATAGATTGCATTACGACCATAAAGTCCCATTGTCGTATCGCATTCACCCCCGTAAAGCTGCCCTTTAGATATACTGCCTTTCAGCTGATAAATAATGTCGAGTAGGGAAATATCGTTCGTCGCTTATTCATCCCGCAATGGCGTTGTTTTTTATCTTTGCCACCATTTTTTCGTTTCAATCATATCTTTTTTTGAAATTCTGGGATATTAATGTTGAAAATGCTGGATGAATTATGCAAACCAGGGCATATGCGTAGCACTTTAATTGAGGATGTAACATTTCCATGCTGGGGAACGAATGTGGGTCGAATCATATCGCGATAAATTTAACCAAAAAATATACCAGAAAAACGGGAGGAATAATTATGGCCGCGAAAAGCACAGGGGCACGAACGCTCGACACATGCCTAAGTGTAAATAAGACAGACCGCTCGCTTTATATGCTAATGTTAAGGACGGCAGGAGCGTGAAATACACTCAGCTGTTAACTCCGTGACCCTTTCCGCATCTTGTTTCCGACGAGGCAGTTTCTTTCGTGACGACCATATCGTCTCAATGAAGATACGCGGAAAGGAGTTATTTCAGACACATTTGCACTCTAGACAAATTGTTCGACTATTTCTTTTTCACGACTTGCGAAATGATTTCGTCCATCTACTTCAAGTTAAGTACTATTCTGAATCTCTTTTTATACGTTAAATGACTAAAAAATTTAACTGATCAAATTATAACAAAAATTTGTTAACCGCATTGACAAGCAGCACTATTCAGCATCCTGTCAAAGTCAATGCCAATAAGCTCCAAATCAAGTAAAATTGACCATTTCCTGAACATCTTTAATCCAGTGCAGTGGGATGCGGGTCGAAAAACCGACAAATCTAAAAGCCGACAGGTCGAAAAACAGACAGTCAAAATACCGACAGGCAAAAAATCGACACGCCAAAAAGCCGACAGTAGAAAAACCGAATTGTCATAATACCGACAGTCAAAAAAACTGACAGATCGAAAAACCAATAGTCAAAAAACCGACAGATCGAAAAGCCGGCAGTAGAAAAACCGAATTGTCATAATACCGGCAGTCATAAAACCGACAGTCAAAATACTGACATTTAAAAAGCCGTCAGGCAATACGCCGACATTCCAAAAACCGACAGGCAAAAAGCCGACACGTCAAATAGCCGATAGTCGAAAAACCGACAGTGAAAAAAACGATTCTTCAAAAAATGATTGCCAGCTTGTCGATGTGTCTATTTATATATGTGTCAGTATTTTGACTGTAGGTTTTTTGATTTGTCGGTTTTTCGACTCGCTCCCGTGCAGTGTAGAATTAGTTTTCGAAGGTTCAAAATGATATATCCAAAATGGCTCATTAGAATTAAAAAATTTTTTGCTTTTTCGTGAAACTTGCTATATTTAAGACAGCGGACCGGTAAGTATATTTATTTAATTTCGATAGCAAATTTGAGAATAAACCGAAGAATACGTTTTTTTTTTTTTAATCTAGGGTCAGTTTCGCCGTAAAGAACTTCAAAAATCTCCCAAGCACTCAGTTCCAGTGCCACCAAGTAAATGTAAACCATTATTGCTCGACCTCACATCAAAGTCTGTTGGTAGACAGTACAATTTTTAATGTCGTGTGAAAAATGTATCTAGTTAATAACTGTTATTGCGGTAGAGTGCGGGTACACCTCCAAAACCTGACAAATCACAAAATAGTCATTTTGCAAACCCGACATTCAAAAACCAAACATTTGAAAAAACAGACATTGAAATGTTTTGAAATGTCTGGTTTTTGAATATCTGTTTTTTAAAAAGTCTGGTTTCTGAATATCGGGTTTTTGAAGTGTATGTTTTGTGATTTGACGGGCTTTTTAAGTGTTCCGAAAGTAAGACTGTCTATTAAACTTTATAAAATTAATGTATGCAAATATAAGCATTAATAATTGGAAAAGGCTTGAAAGCTAAATAAAAAAACAATGTTAAAAAAATGTAAAAGAATTTTTACATTTTGTTTGTCTTTTTTGTTTCCGCCATTTTCATATCCATAATTGGGTAAGTTGGGAAATGTACACACCGAAACATATTAAATAGATAACATAATAAGTGATTGTGATGTAACTGTGGAATGCAGATACTCATTCCTTGTTGGGTATTTCACAGGATTATGAATGTGGCGTGTTAATGCAACAATTACCAGCGTAAACCTAAGAAATGTCTTCAATATCCAATAAATGTGAACCCCGTGTATCCTTTTAAGTCAGTTGTAAGATGACCTCATTTTGACCACGAGGGTGACATATCTTAAGGAGGTTCACCAGGTACCTATCGAGTCAAATATGGAACGGACGCCAATATGACTTCGGTGGTATGCTTCCTAAGACGTTGCCGTCCGTCAACATAACCAAAAATGACCCTTTTAGCTATTTGTTTATTTTATTTCTCGTCTCTAAAGGTAGGAAGAGACGTTTTTCTTTCTGCAAATAAAATCTCACAAATTTTTTTATCAGTAGTATAAATTTTACGAAAAACTCAATGTTAATTCAATACGAATTTCATGAATATATACTTGTTCCCATAAAACTCAATGTTAAAGAATCGTGAACATTTTTATTAATTTCTCTGCTCTGAAGGTACCTAGGGGCTTGAAACTTTGCAGGCATTAATTTCTTTCATTGTTTAACCTACTATAATTTTTTCGTTAAATTCTCAATGTTAATTCTTTAACCTGGTGAACCTCCTTAAATAGCCCATTACGTCAAATGTGCAAATTTGATCATGTCCACTTTCAACGCGGTTTTTGAAGTGTCTGTTATATCATTTGTCGGATTTTTGAAGTGCACCCATATTCTACCTCAATAACAGCTATTAACTAGATACATTTTTCACGTGACATCTTGTTTTTAATTTAGTATTCAAGCCTTTTCTAATTATTAAGGCTTATAGTTGCATACATTAATTTTGCAAAGTTTAGCAGATAGTCTTACATTTGGATACACCTCAAAAACCCGACATATCACAAAACAGACACTTTAAAAACCCGACATTCAAAAACCAGACATTTCAAAAAACAGATATTCAAAAACCAGACATTAAAAAAGAAGACCTTACAAAAAACAAACTTTCAAAATATGTGTGCATTTAGAAGAATTAAATCGGTTAGAAATGATCATGAAAACCATGTCTTCTGATTGATTTTTTCAGAATCTGGGGTGAAAATATCGAAAAAAGCTTTGTTGAACATCGTTTTTGCAATTTAAAAAAAAAAAAAAACTTTGAGAAAAAAAGAAATTTGTCAGAACGCATCTGAAGTGCATCGTTTTTTCATGTATTGCGTTAATTTCAGAATCACTAGTATTCAATAATTACCGTAGAAATCAAGATATTAAACCATACATTACATAACAATATTCAGATAACAAAATTATTTTGATAAATTTCTTTCATGCACGTTTGAATCCAGTTTTAGCTTTAGAATGACTACTAGAACGTTCGATTTTGAAGATAATTTTGTTATTACGTTCTCTTGACTATTTTAGAGCTCTTTAGTTTTAGACCTACGTTGTTATATGAGTCTGTGAAAACCTTGTGTAATTGATTAGCTACTGCAAAAAATAGATAGGATGTATTTATGTAAATTGTCAACAAAGAATTTCTTTCAACTTTTTTTCCATGATACTTTTTTTGTTACGTTAGTTTTCAAGATAATTTTCAATAATAAGTAAAATACATATTAATTGATGACCACCTATTGGAAAACTTAATTTCGTCTCACCTGACCACTTTATTGTTGCAGCTGATCTGCATCTCTTGAACAAGGCAAATAACCGTTCTGTTTCATCGTCATCATGGGCGGTGAACGCAATACGTTGACAGAAGCACAACGTTAATCTTCACAGCCTGAACCTACCGAAGCAGAACCTGCCCTCCGACCTATGCAACCTCGTCCTTTTGGATGGGATGCGGTTTGGTGGGTTTACACATTGGGTATCCGATCGTACCGTAACGTAACGTCGAGGCGCAAGAGATTCTGTCGTCTATGAACCGACGGATTTCTACGATATTTACCATTCATTAACAGTTTTGTTGTAAATTTCTCGGAAAATTATATATTTTTTGTGTTTGATAAAATTTGTTTTTTTCTAACGGCGAGCTTAATAGACATTTTCCAATAGACCGCATTTTCCGATAGTTGATGAATTTAGGGAAATTTAGGGGAAAACACCAAACTCGTTATGTTTAAAGTTATCGACGAAAACGAAGCGAAACTTTTTCACGTTTTTACCTCACGTACTGGCTGATTTTTTCTATTGGCCACGATGGGTCGGGAGAACACGTAACTACTCTGATTTCAATTACGTTCCTCCGAGTGCAAAGTTCGAGCAGGATATTTCCACAAAGTAGAAGGCGAGAAGTAGATTATAGTTTCCAATTAATGACTCGAAAGTTCAATACGGGAGATGATGGAGAATAACGATGAATCTATGGTAACGTGTAATCGTAATCACCCTGAAGCTGCTTATATTTTAACATAAATTATGTCCGCAATGATGAAGTATTTTTAAGTGTAATTTTTTATTTTTCCGTTGAATAAATGACAAATATCGATCTCAACAACAAAAGTACTGGGGTAAATAGATATCGGAAATCGCCGGAAGTTGTGATCGGAACTTTTAGCACTGAAGAAACGTTGAAGAGGAGACTCACAAGTAATATGGTTTATTTAAGTATCAATTGTGAATTTATGTAAACAGTTTTATGGCAAGTACTTGTGCAACGAATGGTCATCGTGTGCAACTAAAACTTGTCTCTTACAGCCGAATATCCGATCTTGAAATTTATATTTACATTTGCGAAGAAGAAAGAATACATATTTAAATGCGGGAATCATAAGTGCAATATAATATATAGTATTGTAATATTAATGTATTAATTAAATAACTGTAGCCAAAATAACCCTTAAAGGATTAAAAGCTCTAATAAAAAACAAAGTTTCATGGCAAATAAAATGTTATTAAAACGTTTGAACAATAATTGTTTATATAATGTAGTTCGTAGAAGAATTTAATTTTTTAATAACCGAATTCACCGATTTGTACAGTTAAATTCCGAGTTTTTACAACAATTTCAAAAGTGAATGTTCACTATTTGTCCGAGGCGTGTTCTTCATTATGACAGTCGGTGAATTCACTGAGAAACAATAAGAGAGCAGTTCATTATTGGGTCTTACCACGTTCGCCCTAGGGCGCGAAAGGGATGAAAACGAACGCAACGTTGCAAATTTTATATATTTTTTAAAGAAATATTATATAATAGTTTAATACTAAGTGTTTCAGACTGGAATACCAAAAACTCGAATTTGTAATTCTCTAAATGAGAGTAAAGTATCAAAGAAGACAATAAAAACGCAATTACTCTTTAAAACGTGTCACCCATTCACAAGAATACTCGTTAATTAGGAGTCGTTGGCGGGCCAGGCCTCTACCGTGGGGAATTTACTGTCGTCTATATGCTATCCAGTGGATATGGTGGCCAGCTCTGAGCCCTCTAGAGGCAACTAAGCGAGAACCGATAAACAATATCCATTCGCCTCGTATCCCTTATCGAAACTGGTGGAACGCTATACGTACGAGTTTATTCTATGTACTCTCGGTAAGTGAAATACCGATTTCAGCCTCGTGAATAGCCGCATCGATATATTAATAGACACGGATTTAATTGCCCGATCCATTAATTTACAAGCTTTACTATGCATGTGACTTCACTCTCTGGAGGCTGTTCATTTTGCGTCTGCAAAAAAGGTACAAGGGGTCGATTTCCCAAAAGAATCACATTTCAAACGAACCAAATCGTTAAATAATTATTTCGTAAACGTATGAGTCATTTGTTATGTTTCGTTCCAAAATCAACCAGGTTCAAAAGTAATTAAAAATTGAGTAAAAGTATATTAAAACTGTACCACATTCTTGAGATGATTTGAAAGTCACTTAAAACATATTATATCACTTCAAAAACGGATGTCTTATTTTGAGGCAATTTCGTCCTCACTTTTAAGACTTTTTTGGATGTCTTATAGAAAGACGTTTTTAATGACTTCTTCTGAGACGCCAGAAGCATCTTCAATCCCAATCTGCTCGACAGTTGGTACATAACCTAAAAGTGTTTGAGATTTATATGAAAATTGATCAACATTCGTGTTCTGTTTGCAACAGTACATAATTTTATCACCCATATCGTATTTACGAACAGAGTAATGAACTATTGGAATCACATCAACATTCGGTTATGCACCTTTTATCAAGACGTTGCTTCGAGTCGGCAGGTGTCGAATATTCACAAAGATACCCGAATCGGCAATGTGTCTTCGATTTGCAAGTGTCTAAATACGTAAACGTCTTAAATTAGCTAAAACTACTAAAATTTAGACACTATTACCGTCTTCATTATATGTCTCAGATTATAAGACGCAAAAAGTCTTATTTACGATCCATAGACGAAAATAATGTCTCATATTTTGAGACACTTTGCAACGAAGATACATATATTAAAACGTTTATTCTGAAAAGACGTTGTTGAAGTGTCTAATGTTTTCAAATAAGACACGAGTTTTTGCAGTGATCCTATTATAATATTACCCTATCCGATATTCCGTATAAAAATAAACCGTGAACTATTTATTAAAAAAAAAAATCGGGTAAGCTGCAAGTTTAATAGATGCAGGTAAACAACTTTCCAGATAAGATACAATATAAATAAGAAGATCTAAAAATACCCCATAGAATAAAAACAGCGAAGATTCTCTCTTTGAATAATAATGAAATCATAAATTTTAGACCAACTAATTCTAAACTCAAAAAGAAACATCCAGTACTTCTGAAAGAAAAACTAAATGCAAACAAATATCGACATGTTATACATTTATTTCCAAATATACACTCACGTATCTGAAATAAACCAAAAAAAAACACGAAAACTCTGATGTCATATTCCAAGACGCATTAAACACCTATCACCTTCTCAAAGCACAAAATAAAAAAGCTCAGTACTAACACATATACAAAAAAGTTTCAACCTTAAAAAACAGGCGCCAGCTCACGTAAATATAACAAGACGAAAAATAAATTGGAAAAATGTACAAATTTACAAGAAAGATCTGAAATCGTCACAAACATGACAATTTTAATAAGCAAACTGGTAATTTTGCTACCATTAATATTTTAGCTACAATAAGTTTTTAGTTTTGAAATAAATTCCATATCCTGGACCTGATAACGACACGTTCATAATGTAATGCACGTTCTTTTGTTGTGGCACTGAGCAGAAAAACGTAGAATTGCTGGATTTAATTTTAATTTGACTTCCATGTATTTTGTGGTATTTTATATTGTATTCATCACGACGTCATATCATATTTGAGCTGCTGAAAAAAGGGAAAATGTGAGAAGAAAAACCTCAAAGACAATCGTGAGAAGTTGTTACCTAACAACAAAGTTAAGTGGAAAGGCGCAAATATTTGCATAGCTGCTAAATTCGAGATCGTTCAGATGAATTTCTTCCTTTAGAAGAAAAACTATTGCAGAAACTATTAGCTTAAGTACAAGATATTATTTTGGAGAAAATCTGATGGATGGAACTTCTAATATTTAGTAATCAAAATCGGAAGATATTTCATATTTAAATTCTAATACTATACTAAAATCAAAACTAATATCAAAACAAAATCGATATTCAAAGATTATTTAGGAGATCTTATATTTCTTTGTTTATGGAAATTAATTCATTAATCCAGCTTCGATGTTTGCCTAAACCAATGTAAACAGTTAAAACGTCCCATATTTCATTTTTGAAAAAATGTGATTGGATTTGAATTGCAAATGACCTGCACGGAGAAATCGTCTTTGAAAGACGAACCACTGGTATTTTCTGTTATACCTGAAGATAGAAATGAAAGTATTTTATTGCATAGTACAAATAGATCTACAAATAAAAAAAACGTCATATATTCACTAACGAGCTTGGAATGGTAAAATAGAAAAAAAATAGTATAAAAATCACGAGTAACTCGTATCGGACCAAATCGTGCGTGAAATTAACCATTCGTCGCGTAGTTTCAAAATGTCGCTAATGAAAGCTCTAAAAAGCTCCAATCGGTACGGTGAAAACGACCGCATTCAGTTCGATCGAATCCTATCGATTCGAATTAATATTAGGTTAGATATTTGAGTAGCAACGAGAGACGAGAGCCGTGCAATTAGGTTGAATAGATTTACACGTGTGGTTTCGACGTGCACGGAAGTTTAAATCACGCATAAAACGAAATTCAATAGCGTCCAACCATGCGGCTGAATTTTTTACGTGGCAAACGTCACTCGAACGAAAAGACTGCAGCCCGATACTTCGGATATATCGTGCATCCGGAATGTGTGGATGTATCGCTTATTAGTCGATGTATTTGTCGCATGGCAGATGATGGAAATTTCTCAACGATTTGCACAGTTTTAGAGACAAGTCCCGCATTAACGAAATTCTACACTAAAACGAGATTTTTGCAAAATACGTAAATCATTGTTGAGTTTTTTATTATATTTAATGTGTACTTAATTTCTTTTATCTTCACAACCACTATACAAATGTACCGTTATAGAAGTGTCAACTTTAATAATATTTTACGTTAAATAAACAAATTATTGTATAAACACTTTTTCTTGCTCCAAAAACCCTCACCAACGTTAGACAAACTAAAAGACAACTTAGCACTCGCATTTGAGAACATAAAAACGATCCAAAAACTACAACCCAAAATAATGTAATATCGGAACACCGACTGGATCTTGGACATGACTTCAACTGGCAGAATGTCAAGATTTTGGATACAGAACCACATTTAAACAGAAGATTAATTTCAGAAACGGGACATATTCACCTGCAAACTTTTCTCTCAATAGAATGGAAGACACACAGAACTTACTCATTAGCTACATGAACATTTTAAACAGATGGAATATCTAATAATTTTTATATTTGTGTAAAATTCATTAGATTCAATTTTCTATTGTTGTATTATATATGCATATATACATACTGTGTTTTCTTATAAGATGCACCAGTTGCAGTTTAGGCAATTTCGAATGTTTACACTGCAGAGTTTATGTATTTAGTCTTCTTATAGTCTGCGATGTACATGTGTATGTTAAATTTTGAACACCTATGATCGCTCCAATGTCGTTGTAAGTACGTTCTTACAATGTCTACATAAACTATTCACATGAAGGTAAATTTAAATATGATTGAACCTTTTGTATCCTTAAGTATTATTACTAATAAAGAGTTTTTCGTTTGTGTTTGAATGCAGTCCTGAAGATGACGACATTCGCCATTGAAACCGCAAAAAAAAAACATGATTTAGGTAATTTTTTGTTTATACTCATGTTGACAAGATATAGTCGACTTAATAAATTTTCAATAATTTGTATAAAATATTCTCAGTTGTCGTTTAGCGCAATAAATTAAGATAAATAAACAAATAA
The DNA here is from genome assembly GCA_030407085.1 of Trichopria drosophilae. Classification (NCBI taxonomy): domain Eukaryota; kingdom Metazoa; phylum Arthropoda; class Insecta; order Hymenoptera; family Diapriidae; genus Trichopria; species Trichopria drosophilae. The sequence goes on along the minus strand of CM059583.1, from coordinate 185,328,410 downwards.
GATCTTCATATATATAAAATGTTGGACTAGGCTACTATTTGGTTTAATATTGCAAAAAAAGTATCCTTCTAGCGCTTTTAATTAAAACTATTGTGTAAATGCGTTTGCACCAGAATGTCATTTTGTGCTCTTCAGCAAGGCTAATGACACCAGGACGTAATAATTAATTTTAATTTTGTAAAAAACATTGTAATATTTTTCATTTTATGTGGGTAATAAATCTCCAGATGTAGCTTTAAAGCAACATTGAAATGAAGAATGGACATATATTATCTGCCTAGAAAAACATATTTCTAAAATGTTAAATATTAACCACTTATGAATAATGCAAATCGTTCTTACTTCTCGATCATTATTAAATAGATATGGAATAATAATTCTTGGAATTTACTGGTCCCGCATGACATGATAGGCAAGTAAACAATAAACTGAATAAGTAAAACAATAAGTAGGAAAAAATAGACTTCTGTATATTATAATATTGTAATGAAACATTCAAAAGATTGTTCGATACAAAATTACAGTTCAAATACAATTATAATTTATATCTTGAACCAAGCCAAAGGACCTTGTAATTAATAATAACCCGTCAGGTACAATAAAAAAGATTGCCTTACGTATAAATTTCACGTTACAGCTCAAAATAAAAGTAAACTATAAATTAATTTTGTAAGTAATAATTTATTAACTATAATGGAAAATAGTTTATGTGGTGTCTACTTTGATAAGCCAGTAATAATTAATCGAAATCATGACTTACCCGTTGTGGTACGCCCATTCTACATCGGTTGTGTCTTGGCGATCCTTGCGTCTGTCCTTGTTTTTCTTTTCTGTGAGTTTTCAATCCCCGCAGAAGCCGCGAAAATGTCGTCTTCTTTTTACTCGTACTTTGTCCTTGTTCTGTAAGTTTTACCAACAGTTAATCATTTTGAAATTCATATATGATTTCGTGTTTTCTATTAAATTTAACAGGTTTTAACGTCAAACCATTGTACAAATTTATACAATTTTTCGGTGTAATTATAGTAATTGCAGTATTAATATCTAGATATTTTTTATTGTTATCGTAATGTATATATTATCTAAAAATAATATGATGGAAATATGTGTTCTATACACCATAATTATATTAAAATATCCTTCTTGGTATATTATAAATTGTAATAAATAAAGACACACCTGTAAAAGCACTTAATTAAAATCAATCTAAAATATTCACTGGCACTATTAATGTAATTAATTTCACTGAGAAATTGGGTCTGGGGAGGAAAAAGTAAGAAAACATTTAACTTTACGAAATGTATACTAAACTCAGGCAAGAAAACGGTTAATTTCGTTACGGTGAGAGATTCACTGAAACTTTTGTAAAAAAAAATAACTCTCGAAAATTCTCAATAATAGACATAAACTTGGCAACGTTATTAACTTATCTTAATAGTTATTATAAGTAATGGTGCTTAGTCAGTAACTAGTGTTAGATACACATTCGAACGATGTCTGCAGTAAGATTGCAGTAGAAGTGTTTCAGATGTTTTGATATGTATGCTTAATAATTTTCGGGTGAGATTAACTAATTATGTCTATCATTTAGGTTATAATATAAAATTAAAACTTAAGGTATACAGGATACAGACCAGACAACAAATCATATTTTCTTAAAATATCAAACGGTCGAATGGACATTCTAATAGAAGAATCTTGGTACAATAGCGAAAACCTTGATTATATATCTTCTATATTGAAGTTTTTTAGTTTACACTACAATATCGGCTGTACATTATTTAACATAGTTACTCTACAAATTTTATCTTCTTAATGTTGTACTTTAATAAATATACCAAGTACAAATCCCAGCATTTTGTGCTACTTAAAATAACCAAATTGCTTAATTTTGTATATAATAATTTTTTAATACAATAATATATAAAAAATAATTGTTATCCATAATTTGTTTATTCACTAACGTAACTATTTCATCGGTAAACATCGTTGAGCAACCATGGCATTTTATATATACATTTCTGAACAAGTTAACACTTGCATGACGAATTCTTGGAACTAATTAGACTGAAGTTGTATCTCTACAAAGATTTCATTAAAATTCTTTAACGAAAGTAGATCATTTTAAAAGTCGCAGTTTTCTGGATACTCACTCTTTTTAAGAAAAACTAATAGCATTCTTACAAGTAAACTCAAGCATAGGTTTATTAATATTATAGTGGAGTAAATTAAACAAAATTCGATATTTACCATGATAATCATACAGACAAAACAATTAAGGAAACCATGCGTTTTAACTAAAAAATTATTATATACTGGGTAACTCTGCAGTTACTCACATACGAGCTATTTAATAATTATTGTGGATTAACTATTAATGCCGAATTTCTCTTAGAATTCTATTATATCTCCAGTGTGCAAATATCTAGAAATATATTGTAGAACGTGACTAAAATGTCAAATATCATGAATGTTATACCTGTAATTATCTTTGAAATGAGTTATTTTAATGTAGTATACGCACATAATTCTAAATATAAATAATATAGTCGATTAATTCTTCGACAATGTAAATTTATAGATAAAATAAAAGATAAGATTAATTTTAATTTAAACATTAATTAAAATCTACTATACAAGATGACCAAAGTAGTTGTAACAAAAAGCACATGTTTTAGTGCAAAATTTGCCCTATACCTCAATGGAAAGTAATCGGTAATGGCCTTGATTTCGAGATCATTAGTCATTAGCAAATGAAATGGGATTATGACACCGAATGGAAATTTCGTTATTAAGTGATTGCAAGTTTCGAAATTTGCCATTTCACTTATAACCATTTGTAGAGTGAACCCTCGTAACTACAACATTTGCGTGATTAAATATGTGAATAATTGCTTGAATGAGCTTTTCGATAATTAATAATGAAAATTCGCATAGTGACTAACTGAGGAACGGTCTTCATTAGACCGATGTAGCATGCTAATTATCGGGGAAATCTGTGAGTTATTGTTAAAATCGATTGTGATAAATGGTTTATAGCACCGCATTTACTCTGTTCATAGTAAATTAGGGATACTCGAATTTCGTTTACTGCATATGTGCATGATTAATTATGTTGTTTTGAATATTCTTATCAACATTGTGCTAATATAAACACAAATAATTTGCAGATTTTACAGAATGTTAAAAACAGATATTTATCTTTGAAAGTTGGAAACAGTTTTATCAATTTATAGATAATTAATTTTTTCCTTGTAATTCTCTTTACATGTGAAAGTGACATAGAGAGTATTAAAATATTATACAAAACATTATATGTAAAATATACATAACCTACGAAATAATGCTAAAAATATTTTTAACTGTAAGCTATCTTTGTAATTGCGGAAGTTCACGTTCGGTAAAATCACTTACGTCAATTATTTTTATTGTGTGAAAGTTACTAATTAATAAGAACACGTTTCGAATCGGTTAAAAAAAAGTGTTATACGGGAGTAAGATTTTTACCGAGTATTGAAGCATTCATAAAACATATTGTGGGAACATGACCTCTACTGTTCTGCCCGATTTCAAATCGAATCAGTCTACAGAAAAAAAAAGTTTCATATTTTCATTTCTGTTTATTACAACATAGACATGTTTTTCTCAGTATTTGAATATTCTTCGGGTGCATCACTGAAAACCTTTTTATGTTTCGTTGAAGATCGAATAGAGAATATTGAAATTAATTATTGATTTTACTTTTATTCAAACATTATTTAAGATATACTTATTACCGTTTTATATTTTGATCATTTGAACTTCATCGTTTTTCAGGTGAAATTAGATTTAAAATAAATAAATACCATATATGATTGTTAGAATAATAGTTTAATACAAAATTATTTTAAATAATCATCGACACAGATTGGATAACCACAGCATGCAGGATATATTCTCTTGTCATCCTCTTCTTGATATCCTTTTGGAGGTCCCGGGCATCGACTGTCAGGGCACCTGCAAACGAAAATATTGAGTGATGATTTTTTTACAGGAAATATTCAAGATTTTTTATTCCAACCTTGGAACTATAAGTTTGTTAGGTTTTATTTTTTCGACCGTTTTATAAATTAATATATACTTTATTAAACTAATAATCGTTTTTAAACTCAACTATTTTAAAATTTTATTACTATATAGAAAAAACCAACAATATTTAAGTATATGTGAACTATAAAATACTGTTGTAAATAAAATAATATCAATTTTTAGAATTTAAAGAAAAGCTAGATGAAAGGTTTTATTTGCAGCCTTTAAAAATAAAAGAGTATTCACAATTTGAAAAATAATAAATTATATCTTGTGTCATCAATATCATTAATATCGTATAAATTTTGGTAGTTAAGAAACTTGTGAGTGTGTTTGCAGAAGTGATTATTGCAGAAAAATATAATACTTACGTAACGGTGCTGGCAGAAGTTTCGTTGAAACACACGATTCGAAAACAGCCCATAGATATTTCTCTGGCAAAATGATTCTTCGTACAATTAACTAAAACATTATTTATAATTGTTTTTTTTTGCAGGAATCTGAATAAAATATTTGTTGAGTCGAACAAATATTGTTTCGTTTATATGTGTTTATTTCTAAGCACATGATAAATAAATAATAAAACATAATGGCAGTGCAGATCGAACGCAATAAAATATCTTAATTCTCAAATGTGCACCAAAGTTTTACGTACTGAATTCCGGTTTCTGTTCAGAAAAGACAACACACAAGACAATGACACAAATCGCAAAAAGCTTCATGGTGGTTTCTTGAAAGGTAAGTTTTTGGATTAACGGTATGAAAAGCAACACGATTTATTTTGGGCTCTTCAGATGCAGATAAAACGCTTTTATACGCGGACATATCTCATTAACGCGGATTCCACGTATTGAATGCGTATCATTACTTTTTAATTATTTAATTATCTATTCAATTATTTAATTATACATATAGTAAACATAACGATTAATAAAATAAAATTTCGTATAGTATTATATTTAAAATAAACAAAAAATTTTTTTTCGAGATCACTTGAATCAGAAATAGTGGATCTTATAGATTTTTGGCTGCTGAAAACGAATCCGTTATTCGATTTGGCCCATCGCGTCAGGGTTTCAACCCTTAAACCCTACTTAAGGCTTTCGACACAGAGAAAATTCAAATTGTACTTTATAAATTGCACAACTGTAAGCATTTTCAATGCGGCAGGACATATTTGACCTAGGTAGTGGGAGGAAAAGGCTTTAAAATAGCCGTCGGAACTAAGGGTTAATGATGTTGTGTTATTTGAGTCGAGAAGTACTTTCAGTGATTAATTACACGGGACCGCAGAACACTTTTTTAGGGGAGATAACATGAATTAGAGGTACTGGATCTTATCGATTTTTAGTCGCTGTATATAAATTAGTTGTCCAATTTAACCCGTGACGTCAGATATTTCACATATCCTAACCTCAAATTGCCAAAAAGGTTACATTTTATTGCATTAAATTACATTAAATATTTTTCAACTGCTATACATACTATTTACTATTTTTATATATGTATATGTATATGTATATGTATATATAAAAAATAGTAAATAGTATGTATAGCATTTGAAAAATATTTAATAATTCTATGAAATAGAACTATCTTGTTATAATATAAAAAATTACATAGCGGGATGTTGTTATAAGTATACACTTTAAAATAAAATAAACAATGAAATTAGTATACAAATAATGATTCTTAATTATTAAACGATGTGCCGATTTTAACGTAATTCACGATTACTTAAATGTCATTAGAAAGAGATTTATAATACCGAAAGTAATAATACATAAACCCGAATATTTGATAACAATCCAAATACTAATGTATGTTATTATCCCAAGTACATTATATCTGATGAGCAACTTAAAGTAGTAGGAAAACTACAAAAATGTGACATTAAAATTGCTCGACCATTTTTCTTTCGGTTGATTTATACATGTATACTTAATAAAATGTAATAAATTCTTCAAATATAATTTAAAAGAAAACAACAAATTTACTTTGGATATTATTTCATTATATAAACAATTTTCTAAGAATTGGTAATTTAAAATAATTATAAAATTAATTGTGTTAGAAATAAAAGCAATATAATAGTAAAATAAGATTAAATAATCATGTCGACCATATTGTTCCAACGTTAAACATCACATATATGTAAAAAAAGATTAATTTTAAGATGGCTCCGTATTCAAACGAAACATGAACTATCGAATCAATAGGAAATTTGGAAATATACAGTTTCAATGTTTCCATTTTTCATGCTACTGAAAACAGCTGGTGTCGAAAGAAGGTGTCTGCAATTTTTCTTTATACAGAACAATTATACACAACAAAACAATAAAAAAAATTATATGAAGGAAGGGCATTAGTTTTATTTATTTTAGTTATTAGTTTTTGAAAAATCTGTCTTCTAAGTTTGTATTGAACGATAAAGAGTCGTTAAAAATCAGGAGTAAAACAACAGAAGGAGTGGCATTTGGAAGCTAAAAATTATTGTAATTATTATACTGCAAATTTTAAATGCATAATCTTGAAATATTAAAATTTTCGACATCAAATATTAAATTACTCTTTTGGTTCAATATTATGAGTTATTGGTTTAATATTTATAAATATACAGGGTAGCCTTACGAAAGTGCAGTTTGAAGTCATCCTATGTTAAAATCATACTCGTTTGTTTTTATAACAAATGCACGCTGAGCACATTTTATTGTGCTATGCGATCTGCAACTGTTTGGAGTAGTCCAACTTCAAAAGCCACTGAATGTTCGTTTTTATAAATTTCTTTACGATTTACAGGAGATCAAATAATGACATACTATACATAACATGATTCTGTGGATGAGTAGTCCTGAGTAAATCGAAATAATCAGTATATTACTTGTAGAAAATCTGTTCCTTTAAACATCTTTCTTAAAATAGCAAAATTTTTTTTGTTTAATTTTATAACATACGGATTTTCTTTCAAAGTAAAAAATTTATGAAATTATTCAGACTAAAGTTTTGGGATAAAATAGAAGATTGAACATAAATAAGTACAGTATTGTCACATAAAATGCGATCATATACAAATTATTCGTTTAATGTTTTGGACCGACTGGATAACCACAATAAGCAGGATAAACGTTGGTCATCTTCTTTTTATTATGATATGTTTATGGTATTTGACCTGAGCGCTTTTTAAATGTCTTAAAGTGCATTAAGTCTAATCAAATGAACGAAGTATATTAAACCTTTCATCTTGAAATACCATTTATAATAATTTTATAAATTTCAATTTTTATGTAATTTTTTTATGTAGCAATGGAGCTACACGGAAAAATCAACCAATGTTTTGCTTAAGGTCAATACGACCCACGTGGATCCGGTAAGGGTCAATTATTTGTATAGTGGCAGAGGACTATTTTTAAAAGATTATTATGTCTTTAAAACTAATTTTAAAAGATGGTATGTTCTCAGTGCAACACTACGCGAGTTGATAGTGAGAAAACGATGTTTATTTTTGACTACTCAAATCTCATTTATCCTGTAGACGGACGGAAAGTCTATAAATAGACTAGACCCAAAGTATGAACTGCATACATAGTTGATACCCGATACAAGACCCAAGTAAGCATATTTAAAAGAAGTTTTGACATCTGGAATCCCGACAGTCTATAGGTTAATACTTGATGAATTGCTATAATTTTTAAGGAATTAATTTTGCACAAATTCATTACTTTTTTATGTGTTGTATGTATTGTAATTTAAACTGAGCATAGAAAAATAGCTTAAAATTTACAACTTTATGATTCACTTTATTATTAAACGTTTTGAAAAGTTCTCATTTTTGAAAATTAATAATTATGAAGAATATTTATCTATAGATCAATATCATTTTTTCCACACAAAAAACTAGTGGGTACTAAATAAAATATTTTGATTTAACTATCTCATCTAAAGCAGCATTATTTACGGTTTCTTAATAAAAAACACAACATTCTCAGACTAATGGCTGGGTATTCATTATTCTTATGATATATAATTAATAACACAAAACGATGTATGTATTTTTAACATTTCAGTCACGTCTGTAAATAGTTGATTTCCAATATGATTTGTCTGATTAATCGATGTATATTGTAATTCATAGATTGTTACTCTTTTTGTTATTTAATAGAAATTAATACTTTAATGTTAAGTTGAAAATTTATTTTCTTATTTGGGTGATTACTTGTATTTTGAAACAAAAATCACAAGACATTCTGATTTCGTTTATTTCACAAAAAGTCTAAATTAATCATCTTGTACATTTGTGAGTGTAATTATTTTACAGTTTCAGCAGGGTCATAACATTCCTTTGACGATTTACTGTATCACCAAATGTGTATTACATTCGGATCTACCTATTAGTAGGAGGTAAATCGCTTACTAATTAATCTGCATTAATACAATAAAATAAAATAAATATTTATTTTTCATTGCTTCTGAGAGAATGCAATGCAAAATATACATCGCGCTATGTAATTTTGATTTCAATACAACCACTTAAATTAATGAATCTTACCTTTTTTATTATTATTAATCATTTTATTGAAATAATAATAAAATTAAACGCAATTGGAATGAATTATATATAATTTGTTATTTTTCGTAAATACTCAATTTCATTATTGACTTCAATCTGTTCTTTTTACTAAATTTACTAAGGTTACGTATTGTTGCACACTGAATGAATTCTAAGACCGATTGATGTCTTCTTAATTAGGGTCATTAGGACGTAGTTTATGTTGAACTTGACAGTAGATGACATTTTATATCAATGGAATTTCAAAATGATACTTTAGGATAATGCCGATAAATTTGTGGTACAAACGTTATGCATATTTCGTTATTTTACTGTTTTAAAAAAATTTATATTACTTGCAATTCGTTATGGAGTTTCTAATGAAAATAAATAAATTCTATAATATTAACCAAAACAAAAATGTATTATCTGTTGAGGATACAGATATCCGTATAAAAAGTGGCGTAAGTAATTAATTTCCTGTTTGTATAAGATATAAATTTGTGATATAGCTACAAAAACCTTCATAAAGGCTATATATATTTTATTTTAATATTATGAATTAAAAATGTTTTATAGTCAAATAAATTTTTTTAACTTATATTCTCAGCGTACAATTACTTTCTTATTGACTGATCACATAAGAATACCCATTATTTCAAAAAATAAACCAATTTCAGTGAATTAAATCCATTGTGTCACGTCAATTAGTTCTTTATTCAAGCAGTCAAAAAATTTCAATGATTACAACAGTAAATCACTTTTACTGATACAAACAATGGCGTTTAGCGACAAATTTTCACTCGTTTGACTTCAGAGAGTAGAAAAGAAAAGGTTATATTTATATTATATTATATTATAATATAACATAAATATCTATTAGACGATATTGGTTTTCTTCTGATGACATATCACTAAATGATCGAAACGCTGAGAATCACCATCTAATATAAACCATTTATGAAACAAAATCCGTGAAATAATCATTATTTTTCATCAACACTGACCCACGTAACGACATCTCTTAATCCATTACACAAGGAGAGAAACTCACTCTTGAACTGACTATAAATTTAAATTGACAATATTCAAAAGATTTTATATTAATATAATTTTATTACCTTCTGAAAAAACCTAAGGAATCTCCGAGTAAATTAACCTACATTAAAATATATTTCCTTTCACTAGATATAGTTTTGCCATAACCGAATATAGATTCGTTTATCTACATCGGTAAATTAAGTCAATCCCATAACTGTTTTAGGCTAAACATTACATTCTAAATGCAGAATTAACGTGTTATTGACAGTATTATTATATGTTAGAGGAGTAATAAATAAAACAATAGTTATTTGTAATAATAATTTATTAATCGTTTTTTTGTACACCATCGAGGTATGCGCCGAAGATAGCGGTGGAATTGAAATTGCCCAAGGGATCACGTATACATACAGGATCAGTACAACAATCAGGATATACTTCGGTATTAGGTTCTTCTGGAAATGCTATCATTCCAGGTCCGCATTTTTTGAGACGACATCTGCAAATAACATAGAAATATAAAGACTGTTGTTATTATGGACAGCACATAAATAAAAATGGTATCTGTAGGTACTTTTATTCTTTATACCCGTTAGTTATTTATTTCAATTAATTAATTAGTGACCAATTAATTTTTTAGTGAAACCAATCCAATTTTCTAGACGTAATTTATAAAGGAAAATTAAATTTCTACCCAAGTAGAAATTTATGAAGGCCCTGACGATATTAATTTAAACTCGGTTGTATGTGTTCAAGTACAAAAAATGACAAATCCACTAAATTTTGCTAATGTAGTAGTGATGATAGCAATTTTGTTTTATATTTTATTACTGTAACTTTTTTAACATTATCGATAATGACTTTAATTTTTTTTTACAGCATCACTAGTAACCTAAAAAAACAAAAAATACTCAACATTTATGTGTGCCTATAAAAAAAACGGTGTTGGAAAATAAACAAAAATGGAGAACGCATTTATAGAAAATGCATCCTGAATGATTATTTATGCAACAACTTTTTAAACATTTCATTTATGTCTATTGACATGGCAAATTGAGTATTATTACTTTTTATCAATTAACATTTGAAAAAAATGAGTGGCACAGCATTTTTCTTACTATTTAAACGCATATAAACGTAAAAAAAAAGATTGGTTAGTGTGCCTTAAAAATTTATTTCTATTTTTTCTGAAGTGAAAAAAGAAAAGTTTCAGAGATATGCCCATATATAGGAACAATTTGGTACTTACAAATAGAAAAAATTTAATGTCTGGCGTCCAACAGGACAATTTCACAAGGAAAAACTTTTCGTTTTTATAAGCAATAAATGTCTGATATGTTTCTTTTGCGGTTATATATAAGTAGTAGTAGTAGTAGTATAAGTTTATTCCCATATCTGAATTACAAAAAAATTCTTAAGGGATGAGTGCACCGAACAATAATATAACAATACATAGAAAGAACACTGTACACTCGAATTCCAGTACGCTACTGTTACAATTTCATGAATAAATAAATAAATAAATGACACGCGCTCTGAAGAATACGTAAAAGCACGTTGTACACAAGAATCCGGTTCGCTACTAATACGAATTACATAACAGAAAAACACTCGCGCTAAAAATACAAAAAAGAACGCTGCACACACGAAGCCAGTACGCTAGTAATACTTTTACATTAAAGAAAATGAATATACGATCTACAGAATACATAAAAGGTTATATATAAGTATACTTGTGATGATGATGACTTTATAGAAAGAAATTTTGGAAAAAGTGGCTGAAAAATCTATGATTACAACGCGAAATTCACCGTTTTTTGTACACCTCCGGGACATTCGAGGGCTCTTAATAAATTTCTACTCGGGTATGCATTTGCAGCAATTACAAAATAATGTTGATTGTTTACTAAACGTAATTGTAACGTATGTTTTTAAGTTTTTATGAAATTCGTTTATTACAGTAAACAAATCCAACAATGATATGTAATTTTTTATAACAAATACCAAAAGTAATTATGAAAATCATTTGTATTATTTACAATTTTAAAACAAGATTTACAAAATTAAAAACGTGATATATGTAGATTATATATAATTTTCTATGTATAATTAATATATAGAATTGGGTATAAATCATATATAATTTGTATACAGTTTACATAGAGGAAGTTATTTTTAGTTTACATATCGAAAAATTAGTTTGTCTAAAGTTTGCCTACTAACCTTCTTAAAGAGAAAACACCATTCCATAAATTAATTCCATAATTGCCTATTTACTATAAATTAGAGTAGAATTTGATAACAATGACTAATTGAATGGAAAATAAGAGAACGCAACGAAGCAAATCGCCGACATTTTATCATGTACTATTTAACGAGTTCATTTTTATCATTTTAAAGAAACATTAAAATAGGAGAATAAATATATAAAATGTATACAAATTACACATGTTTTATACGTAGATTATATATGCCCAATTCTAGATATAAATTATATATATATATATATATATATAGTCATTGTATATAATTTATATATAATCTGCATATAAATATGACTTTTTGACTACATTAAATTAATTATTAATACATAAATACCCATATTGCTACTTTCACATTGTTTTTTTTATCTTATAAATCATAATTCTGATACCATATATTTTTAAATAATGTACTTACGAATCTACCGTGGCTGTTTCTTCACTATGACACGTAATATTTAGGCATCCTATCGTTTCTATTTCTCTGATATAATGATAATCCGAACAATTACCTAAAACATTATTTATTATATTTAATTAAATTGCAGACAAAGATATTTAATGACACTTCTCAGTATACAATAGTCGAAAAAGAATCTATTTACTTGTTTTACTTGTATTCAGAAAAATTTAAAAACTTTTATTTAAATAATCGTTTCTTGGGTTCGAGATGCATTTCAAGTAACAATTAAATTACGTACATAAACACACCAAAACTATTCGTGAGTAAAATTTAATTCCAACGGAATGAAAATTGAACACTTGAACCCAGAGTTAATTTTTTATCCGAAGAAGTCAATTTAAATTCCTTTGAAGTAAATAATCCACTCCTAATATTAGTGATTTACTGCAAGGAATTCAAATTGAACTCAAAAAGATTAATAAATCGTCACTACTCTTTACTAGACTTAGCAAGTTACTCGAACTATTTTACAGTCTTATTTCGATGTTTTAATAATGTTTAGAATCGTCAAGACTGAGAAGAAATTACTTTTAATACAAATTTATATAATTGAACTGAATTTTACATACTGTATAATGGAGATTGCTGCGAAATTATAACACACAATAGCACAATAACACATGTTGCAAGAGACGTCATGGCGGTATGTTTAACCTTACTAGGTTTAGGGGCAACTGACCTGTCTATGGTATTTTGTCATGCGTTGTCAGCACATTTATTTTTATGTTTCTTTATCTATATTTAGTGAACCCCACTTCTATTCACTGAAGTCATTTCTTCGTTATTTGAGTATGGATGGATTCCATTTACGAGAGATCATTAATTATATTGTGCATTACATATTACGATTTGGACGCGTTACTAATGACCTTTAATTGACATAAAATTAAAATAATTTAATTAGAATAAAAATAAAATTGAACCTTAATATCAGGGTTAAGGTTCTATGTTGCTTCCGATCATACTACGATTTTGTACTTATAATCAGTGTTCACTATTTCATATAAAAGTGAAATTCACCTAGCAAAGTCGAATTTAATATACTGAAAATAAAATTTAGTCCAGATAACTAAACGGGTAGTTGCCCAGTGGGAATTAAATATTTAGTAATTTTTAAGCTGCATTTAGCTAAACTAGAAAAATCATGTCACATTAACTACATTTTAGTCACTTAAAATAAATGCAGCGTAAAAATTAAGAAATATTTAGTTTAGTTGTCTGAACTACAATTCGACAACGATTAATCTTGATCATGTTACAAACTTTCAAATACTATATTTCTTATTAAATCTATTCTTTTGTATATAAGAGTCATTTAAATAAATTAGGCTTGTTTCATTAGATGTGTTCCTTATCTTAATTAATTAGGTAATGGGAAAACGAATATTAATTAGTTTCTAGATAACGAAGTCATTAAAAAAGATTCTAAGACACTTCATTTCATTGATAATAATTGTAAAATCTCATCTATTGTATTCGACTTAAATTTGCATATTTAATAATAAATAAACAAATTACTTCATTTTACTTCGTATTATTGCATTTAGACTCGATGTTAAGAGTGAAAAATGTGTTTTATTTCTCATTCTGAAGAATTTTATGATTGTAATGAAATCAAAAGATATTTAAATTTCTCCGAAACGTAAGTAAAAAAGTAATATAATAATTTGAGAAATAATTTTCTTAATTCCAATTTTATTATGAACAATATTTACTTAAATCTTTAACATTTTATTTGAATACTATTTACACAACTGCAATTGTAGAATAATGAAATACATTTATATATTCATTTTTTGAATTCAAAAATCGAAAAATTATGGACCAGTTTCCAAAATTTAGAATTTGTTGAATTTTAATAATGTGATTGAAATGGGAGTATGAAAACACCGAATTTGGAATAGAACAAATATAAATAGTGAATTTTTGATAAATTAGAATTTTTCTTGTAACTTGAGAGAAACTGCTACTATCGTAAGTCATTAATAACTTTAAAATTAGTTTCGTAATCGGTATCTAAAATTAACTTATTATTTGTTTAATAATTTAGTTTAATCCCAATAAAAATAATGAACTGTTTTGGTTTATTGGTAACCTGTCGATATTAAAATTTAACAAAAATCAATGAAGATTTTTTCTCTTCGTAACACTCTAAACTCTAACTTTCTAAAGCATATGTGTAATTACTTAATATTATCAAAAATAGTTCGAGTTCGTTGTAAATATACTTATCTTGTATATAGAATCTGAATAGTGTTATATAATGTAATTTAATAGCAACAGAATTTTAATGATCAGTAAATTAATAGTCTAGAAAATTATTATGTCTTTTTATATATTAATTATTATATATTATTATAATTTATTATGTGATAATAAAACAAATGGTACTTTATGGCTCTATGCAATTTGTATTCGCAACTAGTAGAAAGATTATGATCAATGACATTTGACCTTAAACAATGTTAGGTCCGTAGTTCAGAAATGACACAAGTTTAAATGCGTGATTAATTACATAATTTTCATGATCGTTCCAGCCAAATCAAATCATTCGACTCAATTGAAAATCATTTTGGCATAAAATGCCGGGTACACAATTACTCCCACTTAAGTAAGTTGTTAGATCCATTAAAATGACTTCTCAAAATTCGCGTTTACAAATAAGAAGTACCCGAGTACTAAATATTGTATTTATAAATAGCAAAAAGAAATCTTTGAAATCTCTTGAAGAAGTCTTAAAAATTGTAAAGCGTCTTACATGCTTAATCAGAAAGAGCCCTTACAGTAATCTTTAAGAAAACTTATGCATCTATTTTAGGAGCTGTTCGAGATTTAGAAAAGAGTTGTTATTTGAGTTGACATTCAATATAAAGCTTGTCACTCAAAATAAAATAAATAATATAAATGAAAAGCAAATTCCTGAGAATTATAGATTCTATTTTATAAGCTTAATTATTAAATTATGTAATGTTTGTTTGAATTCTTTTTAATATTTCTATACTTCTATATTAGGCACAATTACATGCAGTAGAATGGAGATCATACAATAATAATACAAAATTGCGATATCACTTTCTAAATATCGTAAATCATTTATTTATTTTCATTACATCTTATCACTCATCACTTTGAATATGACGTAAATATCGCGCGATTTCATTTTATGGTTCAATTGTCATCTAGTGTCTTTGGAAGAAATATAAATCTCAATTCTGGAGATCGCTTAACCAACAGAAAAACGACATAGATTTAGAACCTGTAACATAAGAGCTCTTCGAGATTACTATTTGAAGACGTCATAAGGAATACTTCTTTAAGAGGTCATTTTTTAGATTATCCTAATTAAGACCACCTCTTCACGGTGACCTCTATAAGGGGTATGTGCTATACTTATAAACTAATATAATTATGACGATTATAAAAACGATTTTGATATATCTAATTGGCACAATATAACTAATCGGAAACATCACGACACTTATGTAAATTTATACAAGGTTTGGGTAAAAAATGTTTTCTGTAGAGGTAATAAAAGCTCATAGATCCTTACTGAAGGAATATACTTTATTAATGAATTCTTATCTCATTATAAAAACAATAAAGACTGAAGAATTCCTAAATATGTACAAAAAAATATTAAATTAGTTTCAATCCTGAACGAGATCATCTAGCGTCAGCTCCATGTGTTCAGCACTCCCGCATATTGGACCGCCACAACATTCTGGGTATACTTTCGAATCGTCTTCTTCCTTGTACCCAATTTGTTTTCCTCCACATATATAAGGAGCACATCTGAAAAAGGTCCGGGGATAATTTACTACACATAATAAATTTATATTCATTATTAAATAGAACCATGTTTAAAGTAAGGTTACTCAGAGTATTATATTATTTTCAATTAGTCACTTTTACATAGACGCCGTATCAAAATTTACGAATTTCGGGTTTTAAAACTCAATTTTATGATGTTTTATTATTCTATAAGAACAGTTTAATTACATAATCTAAATCATAATAACTTATTAGTAATTTAATATGAAATTAACACTTGATTTGAACTGGTGGCTTTTATTGCGGATCCGAACTAAATTGATAAAAATCAGCAATTTGCATTACGCATTTTAAATGTTTACGTTAAAATTAATTGTTAGTTAGTCAGAAGGTGCAGGGTTACAATTTGCAGGAATACAATAATAACATGACAATATTTACAACTTTTACATTATACACTATTTTATTTAGTAGTAAGAAATTTTTTATTAAAATATTACGAGTCAAAAACACAATAAAATTAATTCCTCTTGAAAAAAATTTAATCTAATCATATAATTATATTTGCTCTAATCTAGTCACTATTGACTTATGTTATCTTTTATAAAAATTACAATATTTTAATGATTTTACGAAGTAATAAGTTCTGTCTATTTTTTATGCTGAAATTACTTTTTACTTTGTGATAATATTCTTTCTTTACTAGGAAATAAAAAAAAGCATTACTTCATAACAGAGAAGTCGAGATAAATAAAGGCTCTCATTTTCCTTATTAGTGAACTTTAATATATTTATCAGCTGTTTAGTCTTTGCATTATATGCAATTACTGATAATCCTTTGTTTATCAGATTACGTACAAATTTTCATTTCTTTTCCCATCTTTTTGACCTTTTTTATACTGCATCATTCGCTGCCATTGTATAATCAGTTGAGTAGTACATTTATGTTTCAAGAAAACTAGATTAGTCATTCCAGAATGTCCAGACTTATCAATTACAAATTTGACTCAAATTTCTAAAATTCAACATGACATACAGAATATGGCTGAACAAATTCATACAAAGTTATTCGGCTGATAATATGAAACTGGCTAATCGAGGAATATTTGATATAAAATTGAATGTTCTAAAAAGTTTGCCTTTGTCATTTTTTTATTTATAATAATTTTGCATTGTGATGCCTAATAACTAATGCTCTAGCAATTTTACAAACAAATAATTTGAAATATTACACATGCAATATTCTAGAAAAATATATTAACTAGTAAAAAAATGAATCCCCTGAATTTTAATTTTTATAAAACAAACTGGTAAAAATTAAAGGGTTAGAGATTTATTTTATAAACTTGAAATTGTCAACATCATACTGTTCAATTTTTTATCCGAAACAAATTTGACATTGTTCAAACACGTACATTACATTATTAATGTCATTATGAGTTTTTATTAATTGATTTAATAAATTTTATTAATTAACATACTTTTCGGTTTGTTTTTAAAACTAGGTGTAGTAATGTTGGAAAGTTTTTTTCATGATTAAAAGTATACTTACGCTAAAGCCATCATGCTGTCCTCGCCTCTACAAGTAACTACATGGCAACCTGTTTTTTGTTCCCTAGCTGGATGGTTATCCGAACAATTGACTGAAATATTATTTAACAACATTATAATCTATTCATTTTAATGAACTTTATTGCCCTATTTGATAGCTGCGTAGAATTAATATCTTCTGAGTATTAACAAAGTTATTACTTATATATCTGCATAATTTAAGGAGTATTGACTTAAAAAATCAGGAATTGCACCATTAAAAATAAGCGGATTAAAAAATATATAACTGCAGTTAAATAAAATTTTTCTTCATCTCTTTTGTTGTAAAAATCAAAATTAAGTTCTAAACTAATGCACAAAATAGCAACAATTGCAGATTACTATACACACCGAATTTTGGTATTTGCTCGGAAAGAGCAACACACATGAGAAAAACACCACAGATTATGAGCAGCTTCATTTTGATCAGTTTTACGGTCAAGTTCGCAACAGACTGAAGAGCTGAATCCAACGAAATGAGATTTATGTAATCTTCTTATCGAGAAGAAAATAGCAGATGCAAGAGACAACAAATCCACATTTAAACTCCAACGTATCCATTTCGTAAACGCTATTTATGAGCATTAAAAGATGATCATTATTCGTTTAATTGTATGAATTGACGTGGATAATTATCTGGAAACTTTGATTAATGGCGATATATGCACTTTCCTGCTTTTGGGGATTTACGCATCCAATGGATTAAAATTTGTATTTTTATTTCCTGCGTAGATTTTAAAGAATAATCAGGTGCATTTGGTGTTAAATTAGGATATCCTGTGTAAAATAAAATTGAAATTAGGTTAAAAATGTAATAAATGGGTTTGTTAAAACAATTGTGTACTCATTACTTTTTTTGTTTACATTTGATCATGTTCCTTTTTGATGTATCTTGAATTGAGAATATAATAATCAAATTTAGTTGATTTTATGATGAAACCTTCATTTCAGTACTTTCTTCATGCCAATGATCTCACAAGATCGATAACATTAATGAAGATAAATTCGAGGTATTAAGTTATTAATTCTGTGTACATTGAGCTTAGAAATTTTCTTCTTTAACGAAGAGCTGTATCAATGGTGACATACTTCTACATGCGATTATCCGCAGTTATTGTTCTTATTAAATGATATTTTCCTGCTAATTTTCCATATAATTATATGTAACCAATATTAAGCATACCAAAAGATACTTGTATAAACGAAGTTATTCAAGATACTAATTTTTCCTCGAATGTTTATTAATTCGAATAATCAGCTTAATAACCGCATGAAATCTACATCAACAGATTAATGAAGTTGACATAATTTTCGAGAAGCCAATAATACTAACTCATTATACTTCAGTAGTAATCTAACCTTTGACGATTTCTTTTTTCAATAGAAAAATTAGTTAATATACTGAATTAACTAAATGTCAATTAATGTGTTTTACTATAAAACCAAAGAACTACAATTAACGAAATATAGCACTGAGTATCAATTAAGTATTCCCGACTTGATTATACAAAAATTTGCGTTTTAAACGGAGACTAAATGTTTTTTTTAAATAAATTAAATTTTTAACAGATGTTATCAGTTTGCTTATTCGTGTTATTTTGAAAACAGGTTGTTATGTAATATCGATAATTGAAAAAATCGTGAATTTAATGCTTATTGCAGGAAAGTATTGCACAACACAGATCTTATAAAATCCAAGCAGGATTTAAAATCTCTTTAAAAGTAAGAAAAATATTCAATCTATAAAAATGGATTTCTAAATGGCTAGTAATAATATTGTTATTTATACCTACTTAAAATTATTTAGTTAATTTTGTTCATGTTCAGTTACTCGTGCTTTGGAAATTAAAGTAATTCCGATTTTTTTCTTAAATAAATCGAATTAATTTAAATTCTATGAATTTACTTCATGGGTACAATAAGTTATGAATTTATTAATTTGGTATACAATGAGAATATATTATTTACATCACTCATAATTCGTTGCTTTATTCATGAGAAACAGCTCATTTTAAGTAGATGTCACATGCAGCTATTCATCAGCATTATTTCTAAATGTAACTATCGATCAACATTTTCATTCGACTAGGATTACCCTTTATTACCGAAAATTAAGTTTGAAACAACATTTGCAAATGATATTATAATATGAGTTTATCTAAATATCTAACATAGTATAATTATCGATATTTGTCATTCACGCGGATATTAAGTGTTTATATGTTGAATTTTTTATTTAACTGAACGTATGACTGTCGCACCAAAAAAGGTAGAAAAAGCTCTACTTACTTAAATTGTTAAACTTAATTCCAAATACGGCATTCGATGAATTTTCTAGGATGGCCCAAATCGCCTAGGTTTTAAGATTTCAAAGTGACACTTTCACAAATTTATTTACGATTACTATGCTTCTATTACAATATTACAAAAATAAATAATGTTATGAAATTCAATATGTGTTAAAAAATGTATGTGAGTATTATTAAATCATATTTCAATATTAACTTATTTAATTCAATCAAATAAGAGAATACTTCTGAGGTTTAAGTATTAAAAATTTCGATAAGTTCACGAAGAAACTAGTCCAAACTTTTAAGAATATTTCTCCGATTAAAAATTAAAAATTCGATATTTAAAGTGGTTATGCTCGACAAGAAGTTAGCATAGAATTAAATTACAGTTGAAAATCAGTTTTGTATTCTACGAGCAAGTTAATAAATTACACAGGTCAAAAAAATGAAGTTAATCTCTATACCCAGAAACCGTACTATACATTTCCGGTTGTCGGGTAAGGTTGTCAATGTGCCAAATCTGGCCGCAGAATTATTCCGTCAATCGATTACATCAGAGTTTTTAGATATCCTAACCTAAAAGTGCAAAAAATACTGTTTTTGCTCACATTCAGTAAGTTTTGGTGGCGGAACAAAGAGCTATTCATCAACTTTAAAATGCTTTTTTAGTAATTTCGTACATTTTCGAATCATCGAAGAAATTATATTGTAACTGGGATTCCCCAATTCTACTTACAGTGGAATTTATGCACATGACAAAAATTCCAATATAAATTACACTGTAAGAATAATCCACTTAAAAATCGCCATGCTTTTACTGGAAGTAATTAACCCTTACCCGGTACGGTAAATTTCCCATATCATGATAAGGGAAAATTTCCATACAAGTTACAGTCAATTTCCAGTATATATGTGGAATAATAAATTGGGGGTGCACCTCAAAATCCCAACCAATCAAAAAACAGACATTCAAAAACCAGACATTTTAAAAATCAGACATTCAAAATCCAGATATTTCTAAATACAGACACTGAAAAAACAGACAGGTCAAAAATTGATTTGACCTTCAAGTAACCTACAAAATGAATCTCTTGGTCAAACATTTTTTTTTACCTTGAAATTACCTTGCAGTGAGACTTCAAAGACGGCGTACCTGAGATAATTTTGTTATGTCTTAAACGCACCAATCGGAAGTGTCGAAACATCGGGTTCTTGAATGTCTCTATTTTCAAATGTCTGTTTTTTGAATGTCTGTATTTTGAAATGTCTGGTTTTTGAATGGCTGTTTTTTGAAGTGTCTGGTTTTTTTATTTGTCGGGATTTTGTGGTGCACCCGGGTTGCAATCCTTGAGGTCTCACTGGACGGTTATTTCAAAGTAAAAAATGTTTGACCACGGGATTAATTTTGTAGGTCGCTTGAAGGTCAACCCCAAATTATTTATTAAGCACATTTAGAGGTCAATCATTAATTATATTTTCAGAATATGTACATGTCGAAATGTCTGTTTTTTTGAAATATCTTTTTTTTAATTTCTGTTTTTTCAAATGTTCTGTTTTTTCAAATATCTGGGTTTTGATATGTCTGTTTTGTGATTTGTTGGGGTTTTGAGGTGCACCCTAAATTTGTTGTGTATGGAAGAAATGATACTAATTTCAAATGTATTGCATACTTTTTGGAAATTGTCTAAACGCGTATTGGAAAATTTCCATACAAGTAGGGGAACATAATTTGGAAATGGCATAGCGAACTCGTTACCTGGAAAGAGACTTTACGAATTAACTAGTTTTTCCTAGCACCTAAATATGCAGATATATTATATATATGATAATAACACAGTATATTTACTGAAATCGCTTAACTCACATACTCACGCTTCACAAACATTATACGATATACGACACGCTGTACATACGTAACTACCCCAGATCACCTCTTATATACCAACAACGTGAATCCCCTCGCACTTGCGAGTAGAAGCGACATCTATTGACAGTAATGGGTACTACATGCTACATGTGCACATGCGCGACATGTAAATATGGCAAAATTCCAGTACAGTATGGTATTTTTCAGTAATTTATGAAGTTAAATGGAAAAATTCCCATATCTGTGTGGAAAATCTTCAATACATGTATGGCAATTTTATAGATATGGACATTCATGGGAATTTTCCAATTATTTTTTACAGTATATCAAAAAAATACAAAATTTGATCCATTGACATGTTTTTAAAATTTCTCTAGCGTGTCCCAAATTCAGTTCCCCAGGTATCATCTTCCATAACCCCATCTCTTTTCTTCGTTATTTCCTCCAACGTGTTTTCCTTCTCAGTATTTTGTTTTACCGTCTCGCTCGTTTTTGGCGCCATTCGCGATATCTCTCTACCGCACCGTCTTTTTGCCGGTCTGTCAGCCTGTCGGAATGAAAATACGCGCGAGCACTCGCGGAATAATAGCGAGCATTTGGGAAATTCGTAGAGCATCCGACCGTGACGGCGGAACATTTGAAATATACATTTATACGTCGAAATGTATCTATGGGGTGTTCCGGAGGCAGGGTTGAAGGAGAAAAGCAGCGTTCCGAGTCTCGATAAAACACGCAAGTGGCAGGACGATACTTTACGTGCCGGTATTGCATACGGCTCTATATAACATTTAATCAAACGCGAATAGCCTATATAGCCCGTTCTATCGAAACTGCCACCAACAAAAAATACATCCCTGCAATCGTCAAGTATTTACGATGTGACTTTTTGAAATATGTTGGTAATGTGTTCCTACCATTCACCTTACAATGAGAATCTCAATTTTGGCCATCGCTCGAAAATTTTCCTACTCATCCGATGAAAAAATGTCGATTCACGTCGTAAACTTTCAGACGAGCTACACCGCGATAACATCTACAAAGTCCCGAGAAAAACGCGAACAACAGGGGTGGTTTCGTTTTCCGCGTGGTAAATTCCACGACCCTGAAGGGAACATGCATCAAATCTCAAAGTTGCGTGGAAGATGAAATTTTGCAAGCTCAGCATTGGCAGAGATGAAATCGGCATAGTGTGCATTTGCGAAGTCATCAGGGGTGAGCCGAAAAGCAACGTTGGCGAAAGATTCAACGATGAAACTCCATCGGAGTCGAGAGAAAGTGTGACTCTTGAAGGTATAATTTAATCAATCATAGTCTTAAAGATTACTCTTTCAAGAAACTTTGATCAAATTCAATCATTATATCATTGCTTTCTTTTAATTTTGAAAATGTTCTGATATTATTTATTGTACGAGAAAGTATTCCGCATGACACGTATCAAAAATGTTCGACACCAAACTTGAATAGATAGAATTTACATCTTATTTTGCGCATACTACAGGTTCTGAATTTTCCATGTTCACCGAGTTGTGAGCATAATATGATGCAGAACGCAGTTTTAAAAAGAAAAGTTTGACGTTGTACTTTGAACTAACTTCTTCACTACTTACAATACTGAAGCGTATCTTCTTGAAAAAGATTTATACGAAATTCAAGAGGACTAAGATTTTTAATAACACAAATAAGTTTATTTCTCACATTAATAAGTTTTTAATTCAGATTTATTAGGGCAATTATGCTTTATTGGTATGGCCAGAAACAAGATCTTAAATCATGTTTTGAAAATTGTAAAAACAAGTAGAAATAGCGAAAGAAAGAAGTTAACGATATCCCTGTAAGATAATTAAGGGGTTATTGGCCAGAATCTTGCATAATTTCTGGTCGGTGGGCAGATTCTGTCCCTGGTAAAGTTTGACAGAATCTGGTGAACAAACGTTTAAAAAAATGTACATTACTAGATATGTTTACAGATATAACCTAAGTAAAACAGATAGATTATTATGAGTAAAAGCATTGATAAAATGTACATATTTATTCCAAATAAAACGGAATGAACATAAGTTTGACAAAATAACGCCACCACTACTAATGTGAGGTTATGTTATACGCATTAACTCCGGACTGCTGAAACACAATATTGAGCTGTCGCAGAATATGAACATTTACACCTGCCTTTCAATGAAACCTTTGATGTGTTATTTGCAATGACAATTTTAAATCAGAAGTGTATAGAAAGGTTAGACACAAAAAGATAAACATGCATGTATATATCTTTGCGTCTTTATATGCTGAAACTGAAATTTTGTTTATTCCGTGATTCAGACAAAAATTTGCAGCTTAAATTGTATTTTTGTCTGAATCACTGAATAAACAAAATTTAATAACAGCATATAAAGATGCAAAGTTATATACATGGCTATTTATCTTTCTGTGTCGTAACCTTGCTTTAAACTTGTAATTTCAAATTGTCATTGCAAATAATACATGAAAAGCTTCATTGAAAGACAGACACATAAAAAGTTGTGGACTATATGGACTACGTATAACCTCATTCCTTCACCAGATTCTGGGCAGATCCGGGCAGATTCTGTATTACTTTCTAGGCAGGTTCTGCTAAAAGATCTAGGCAGAAGTTCATATGCCAGAACTTATGGTCAATTTTCTTACAGGGTAGTATTAGCATTTGTACGCATCTTGGATAGTTGACACAACAGGTCCGTAAACAAATTAACGTTGGTTGTAGTGACGGGCCTATTATAAACAAACTTGTTTAAGCTCCATGATCAGCCAGTTAGGTAGAGTCAAAAGTAACCAAACTGTTCCAGCAATGGTCGTTTGGATAGCAATAATAACAATCTCCATTGCACATACCCGAATAATCGTAATTCTATGGAGAAAAGTATAAGACAAAAAGATTCTACCATAACCGATTTGAGAATTACATGGAACATAACTTTTCGACAAGAGTTACTATCCGCGTCAGCTCATGTGCATGTAGTAATGTTCCGGAAAGGAGTAATAAGATCGTTAAGAATAAATATTCTTTTAAAAATGCACAAGCCACCACTCTGTAAGGAAAGTTCCAGTATTTCTCAAAAGCTCCACGCGACGTGTACTTATCGTCCGACTCGAGCTTTCGCAACTATGCGGCGCGAAGAAAGCCAAGATGAAATCTCTGGTAGCTGCAAAAATTGGCAAATTCGTCAGCGTCCTTCGCCCATATCCACCGAATGTGTCATCGTCTAAGGTTCCGTATGCTCCTTTTTTCTCGGCCGAGAAAAAGAGTTACCCAAGAATAACAGCTGACACGCCATGCGGGAAATTGAGACTCGGCGGCTGCTTCCGGGAGCGATGGAATTTTTGCTCGAGAGCCATCTCGTCGCGCTTTTCCCCTCGGCTTTAACTCGCGCTAAAAGAAAATCGTGAGGATGAGCTCGACTTTTCGTTCGTGAAGAAAAATGTGCGGTAAAAATGACTGCGCTTGATATCAAAGGGGAAGCTGCGGTGCGGATCAAAAAGTTATCGTGACAATGGCTATTTACCTCGTTGTAAATCGGAACGATTCTTCCAAGTCTGCGCCGATTCTTACGGAGGGTGCGTAAAAAGTTAATAAAGAAAAAAAGTTTTCGCAACTAAGGATATGTGAATACCAATATTTCCTGTAGGGTTAGGGGTTTGTTGAGGGATACAACCCCACAAATCGTAAACTTTATCTCATAACCTAATTTAATATTGCGAGAAAAAAATCATATTAGCCTATACGCAGAATAAAACAAATACTATAAAAGATAAGACACGGTCTATGCAATGTTTAGACTACGCCTTGGATACTTTTACACAAGTTTTATCAGAGAAAGTACGTAATAATGTACCAATTTACATAACATGACTGTATGTCCGAAATGCATAAACGGTTACAGATAACAGTGCTTTTCACATTACGACCACGACGCTACATCCTCCGCGTACAATGTATTATGCCATAAAACATATACAATACATGTACCTCGTCCCGGAGGAGTTAATCGTTGGTTTTTTACAATGATAATTTCGTAGATTCATTTTCTTACGACTTTAAGCCGTTCTAATTTTCTGAGTTTTATGTATTTTGTGATCACTACAATGTGATAATCTGAAAAATAAATTATATTAGGTCTAATAAATAATTGCATAACGTTTTGTTGAAAATTTTAGATATTATTAAAACCACTGATTTACTGCAAACGTTATGTCCCTATCAATAGGCAAATCCTCATAATCTGGTACTTTAAATTTTTTTTTTGGCAACAATTTCATGTCATGTGTTATTTAATTATGTTACGTGCGTACTTAATAATAAATAAAATGAACATCATTACTCTAATCTGCATTTCAATACGATAACACAGGCCAACAAATCTTAGAACCAACAACCAGAACATATTGTTCCGAAGGTATTTGACGCGCTGAATACGAATTCGACCTCAGAATAGCCCTGACACGTCAGGTTTTTTAGATATTTTAATTATAGTGCAAAAAGTACGTTTTCTGGGTACATTTGAGTACAAAACGATCGTTATGGTATCTCAAAATACTGTTTTTGCCCTTCAAAATCCATTTTTAAACTTTATTGATCACTGAGATACCGTCTGTTGAAGTTTCTGAGTTTATCAATTTGCGCGATATTCATCTTCTAAAAAATTTGGTCGACATATTAGATCAAGGTCTTAAAATTATGCAATTATTGTGTTAGTTTCGTATTCAGCAACCTCGAAAACCCCCGAGTAATAAGTTTGAAACTAGGTCGATTTTTACAAAAGTTGTCAGACATATTGAATCCGACATTTTGAATTTAATTATTCTGACTTCAAATTCCTACTCAACAACACAGAACATCTTACGAGCCATTCAAAATTTAGGTCTTTGTGGTTAATTTCTTTCTATTTTTGAAGCTTTATCTGATTCTGCTCAGTTTCTGAATATCGCCAAACTCAGAAGAGCTTCAACAGACCATATCTCAGTAACCAATAATGATTTTTCTAAGTTTGAAAACGGATTTTGATGGGAAAAACAGTACTTTGAGATACCGTGACGATCGTTTTGAAAAGAAAAATCTGTCTTGAATTTACAGCACCTCAAATGTACCCCCACAACGTACTTTTTGCACATTTAGGTTAAAATATAAAAAAAACCGGACGTGTAGGGGCTATTCTGAGGTCTGATTCGATTTCAGCGCGTCAAATATCTTTGGAAAATATGTTCTGGTTCTTAGTACTGCAATTTTCTCAAATTTTGTCGGCCTGTGTAATTTAAATATACAAAAAGAATAATTTCCTGATTAATTATAAGGTCAAAATATTTAATTATGACAACATGAATGTTACAAATTATCTTAACTCTTGATTGTTTTTAGGTAAATGTGTATTTTTGTGAGAGTGGTAAGCAACAGAAAGTATATGCCCCTAAGGTACAGAAATGTAATCAGTTTATATACAATTGAACAGTGATATTAATTTTTTTATCTTCAAACCGTGGTATGTCAGTATTGGTAATTTTTAGGTAGTCCGTGCTCTGTTCATAAAATTTAAAAATAATATCTTTGGTTACTATTGTGTGTGCAAATATATAAAAATAAAACATTAAATCATCTAAAGAATGTAAATTCAACAAATCATCTTAGTAGATTTAATGAAATAAGAACAAATATAAAGACTTGGTTTCATATTTTGAGATTTGTAAATATTAGTACTGTCAGGAACATTATTTTCACTACGAGAAGAGGCCATTGATGTAATTATCTTAATCGCCAGTTTATATGCGATAAAGCTAGGTTAGTTTTCACTGAAGCGATTGAATGATAAACTTGCAACAAAGGTTTGCATAATCAATTCATGTAATATTTTGCATTAAATAATAGTGGTAATAGAATTTATAGTACATAGCTTTTTCAAATAATTTTTTGTAATAAATTATTGAATGCACTTTTAATGAATGAGAACTAGCAAATTGAATAATTTTCATTCACTTAAAAGTCCAAAAATTACAATCTCAGTAAGGTTTTGAGTCGAAACAAATTTGTGATTTGCAGAATAATGTTCTATTCATCAGTTTTAAAATGCTCTTTTAGTAATTCCGATACTATTTTTTTAGTTATCAAAGTTTCTATTAAGGCACGATTATGATTTCCATTTTTTGCATGCTTGGGTTAGAATGTCTAATAATCTTGACGTGATAGAGTAATACTGCTACCAGATTTGGATTTAGAACAGCGAACACCTTTGGTAAAGTATCTTCATGTTTCTGATAAATGCAATTTAATCTGGTTTTTATCAAATAATGAAAAAAATTTTGTTCCGCCACAAAACCTTACTTAAAAAGACAAACAAGAGATTTATTGCACTTATATGATATCTCAAAATCTCGACGTGATGGAATAATTTGGAGCAAAAACGTCGGTCTCATATTGTTAATTATTTTTATATAATTAAACATTTATTAAATGTATGAAAATCATATGCATATCTTGACAAAAGTTTCGATAACTCGATGAAAAAGCTTAAATCGGAATGACTAGAAGAGTGGTTTAAAGCTTATGAATAGCACATTAATCTGCATAAACACATTAATCTACTAAAAATAGGCAAAAAACTATATTTTTTGCAAACCTTCGGAAAAATCCTGTTTCTGGTTATAAAGTTTGCAGACCTGTGATTATCAGCTCATATCCTTCGTCTGAAAGATTCTTATATTATACATTCTACTTTGAATTTTTTATTTGAATTGTGATTTCATCCTATTTTCTTGATTTTTTAATTGGTTACAAAATACTAAAGAGCTGCATAGTTGGTCGCACACTACGTAATCCATTAGTATACAAAATTCTCTGCATTTTTCCGTTTTAAAATAGCAAATCTAACTAATATAACAATCGAACGGACGTATAGCGAACATTTATTGTCACCACTAAATGCTAAAATAAAAAATAAATAGGTATAGTAAAAGATTTAGATGAATAGAAAACATTTTACGATATATAATACATCACACTTGTGAAATTTTGTAGCTTGAAAAAATCCAGAGTGTAATAAAAAGCAGAATATCAAAAAGCAAAAGTAATATACGGCGATCATTGCAGAGAGGTTTAATTATTGAAAAACACATGCAATTGACGGCTTAGGATATTACATGAAATTAGGTTTAGATTTTGTACGTGACAGTACATATATAAATTGTTTATGAAAGCAGAATTATTGAGCGTATGTATTGTTATTGTAATAAAAAGCACAAAAGGAATATTTAGATTTTTCACTAGGAAGTAATATTGACAGAATAATGTCATTATTTCTTTTTTTCAGATCCCTGTGTCTGGTAATGAAGTTGATTAGTATTTTTTTAACCGATTAGTAAAAACCAATTGAATTGAATGAAATCTAATTTCGAATGTTCAAAATATAAATGTTAAGACAGAAGAATATATAAAATAATTCATACATAATCTCAAAATGACACAAATATAGGTTTAACGTAGGTGTACCCATTTTAATATCAAAATGACACAATAAACAAAATAAAAGACAATAAATAATACCACTATAACGAAACATCTACAACATTAAAATAATATTGCTGTATCCAATTTCTCATTAAACAAGTATATGATGTAAAACTTCCAGTTGTACAATATTTTTGAAGTCATTCCATCCGAAGGCGGATTAAAAGGAATCTAACTCTACAAAATTTTATAGTCAGCTCGTAAAAGTAACCCGACCTCTCCAAAAATTATCTGGGCTACTCTTTTCAAATTTGAGTTACATTTAAATTTAAATTAAGCTAAGTTTAATAAGGTTAGTTATTCAAGTATTTCAATAATGTATTGCGATCTTGAAAAGAATCACTTCCTAATATATAAATTAATTTTTTTCCAATTATCTCTTTGTCAAATCTAATCTAAAAAAAACTTCAGTATTAAATATTCAAATTTTATATTATTATTGTATATTATTATTTTATGTTATACACACTTTTAAAGTTAAGCTTGAAATTTAAGCCAAACCATTTCAAAATATCAGTCAGAAAATGTCGCCGTATATTATTTCCTGTGTCCATGCCATAGTGAAGGAAATAAAGGATTTAGCGATGTTCTTACAGACGACAGTGGAGAAGCAAAGACAAAAATGGCCTGGTCATTTTTTGCGAAAAGTATGCACCTAAAGACTATGAACAAATGACATATGAAGAAAACAAGCGGGTAAAAACAACGAATAAATAAAGTTTAACAATAATTACAGGTTATCACTTATTTAAAAATCTTTAATTCTGAAACCAACAAAACATAAATTCATTTGCAGAGCACAATAAATCTAGAACCTGAATAGGATCGGAAGTAATATAATGCCGGAGCTTTCGAATTTCTGCTGGATTTCTCTTGCTCATTGTAGTTTAATGCGAAAAGAATTCAAGGAAGAAGGTGGCGCGCGCGGGTTATTGAAGTCCACGATCGCTTCCATCCCATTTCCTTCCTTTTCCTGTGCAACTTCTAGTCCCTTCCGCTCAGTGAATTGTTTTAAAGTCCGAGAAGATAACGCACGAGGTCAAGAGTCTCTTACGTGATGGAAGTTATGAGTGCCCAAAAATTCGTAAGTTCTGTTCGTCCGGAAGTCAAGAGCTTTTACGCAAACCAAAAACAAGGTCAGTGTACGAGCAATGTAACGGAAATGTTTCCAAGTTGAAAACTCTATGTGAAAGCGAAGTTGTTCGCCATTTAAAAGCTCTCAAAAATAAATCTTATTCGTGATAAAACACGTAATAAGTTAGTTCAGCTTAAAACCTATTTTGAAAAACAAACAGCAGTTTCTCTATTTTTGTATTAAGTTTTGTTGGAGTACTGATATACGCAAATTTTGATGTGAAATGAATATCTTGATGCAATATGCAAGACTATATTTAGTCCACAAATCAATATGAAAATATCAAGCTCAAAAGCTCATCGTTCCTTTCGGTAATTTTCTTATTCCAGCATTTAAATAGATTTTCCATACGCTAAATCTTGAAAAAATTTAAATTTCGGCACCAGCTCCAAAAATTACACATTCCAAAAGAAAAGATTATATTGCATCACTACTTTTTTATTGAGTTACCTAAATCGAATTTAAAATAAATTTGTCAAATAAAAGAAACAACAATACGATTCTTCTTTTATTTCATTATCCGCAAACACTTAAGAAGAAACGTTGAAATTGGACGTTTCATAACTTTTCAAAATACCTACAGTAAATAAATAAAGTCCTGAGAATTATTCTATACCTAACCTGCGACGAAATAATAAATCAAATTATTAATTTTCCATTGTAAATTTTAAGGCATGTGAGAGACCTACCAATGGACTAGTTGCATTATCTCGATTAAAATAATATTCTTGAAAAAGAACAGATTTTCTTATATATCACTTTTTGATTTTAAATAATTTTTACAATCTTCAAGGTACGTAAGTGCATACAAATGATTGTATCGACCAATTTGAATTTCATAAAATTGGATTACAGATTCGAATTTATTAACGTCAAAAAAGTTCCAAGGAATTTTTAAACTTCGAAAATTTGACATGTGGTTTTACTGCAGTGACCTTAGAAACCTACAAATAACCTTCCCTTTTTAAATATATACAATATAAATACTTTGAATATCTGTCGGGATTTCTTAGGTTCAGATGTCAAAATACTTGCAGTAAAATTAATACAAAAAGGACTTAAAGAACAATCTAATGTAATCCGGCAATATATATAAAGGTTTAAAAGCTTTAATTTTATGTCACGATCAGTAATAGAATAATAATCCTATCTCTTAAAAATAACCCATTCAGAAATTTGATACTTTTTATCGTTATTAATAATGACCACAGAAAATAATAAAAAACATTAAAAATACATTGATACCCAAATTTGACACTCAAATAGTTTTAATTTACTTAAAGACATCAGTAAATTACGGGTAATGCTCTTAACGAAACTAAGAGAATAAGGTTGTTACTAGACTGTTTCTCTTTAAAATGCCGACTTTGCAGTTTAGTTCGCCGGTTGTCAAGTAAAGCTGTGAATTGTAGAGCTAGGAGAAAATAAATCCCTTCCAGCCATTGCATCGTGTTCTCGTTCTTGTCTTTGCATCTATTTATTTCCATTTCCTCCTTTTCCAGTATAATGCTAGTGTTCTTTTAAGCTCTTTTCATTACTTATATTGGAAATCAAGTATGTTCTTTTTCTTCGCCGTTATCCTATTACCTCTCTTAGTTTTTTACTTTAAATCTCTGTGCTTCTACGCAAATAAAATACTTTTTATTGCGTTCTATAAGAGAAAAGTATATATTAGTGTAGATGTTACAAAAAGATATTGCTATTGATACATAAAACACTATTGCTAAATAAACATGTCTAATGGCATTACTGTTTGACATCGACTGCAAATTATTTGATGTAACATTCAAATACATTATTTGGTTAAATATACTACATATTTTATCAACTTTACTAAATATTTGAACAACATACTCAGTCCGTGAAGTTACGTTAATTACCCATTTTATTAAATTGACTAAGCACGATTTTAATAAAGGAATGGATATTTTCAGCTAACTGAATAAACTCTACAAATACTTTATTTATTTAGAGAAGATGTAAGCTCTATAAAGTTACTTCGTTATTATCAATACGGTTCCGTAGCGTAAAGATAAGGGCCTCCGGTGCAGGTTCGAATCCACCTTTCACATGATTTTTGTCCTGCGATTTAATTTATTTCTTAAGTAAACAAATATATAAAAATACATACAATTAGATTTATACAATTGTATACAATTTTATGCCTACTACTCTAATTTACTCAGGTATATTTTTATCAAGAACATGTAATTATAATATAATATGACAGAGACAATAAATATCAAATAAGGTAAAGTGATGTTTCATGAAACATATGAATATGAACTAAATTGTACATGGATCCACAGTTTAAAATTTAGGCAAAGAATTGGCATCGAATTATTATACTAACGCGTTTCGCGTTTAGAATTTTAAAAATATAACTTGAAATTTGGATTCAGCGATTCAAGAAGTTTCAGTCAAAGAACAATTCATTTTTAACTTCAGAATCGAAAAAAGCTCTCTCAAAACTTAACCAAAATTCATATGGACATTCTTTTACAAACCAAACACTTATTTTCCGACATATTTAATTCGCTCTAAAATTTGTATACCAATTGTAGGTATAAAATAAGCGAACACGTATATCGTGAAATTTTTTTTTTTAATATATTTTCAAATTTACAGCGACATGAAATTTTGTCGTTTTGCGTTATATGATCATTTTGAAATAAACTAATCACCGTCATTTTTTAGTATTAGACAAACTTTTTTTTTCATTTGGAAGGAAAAATCTTCAATTTTTTCGTGAAATTATTATTATTTTAATTCTACGAATTAAATTTAAAATATAAATTTTGATAGCCTTACCACCTCTGTATAAAATTTAAAAAAATACTTCCGCTAAATTCCTAAAAGAAAAGTATTTTTGCTGAATGGGCACATCTTACTTTCTACCTGATACATTTGGTACAAAGTATTATATCTGTGATTAATAATATCGTAGTTTAAACATGACTAAAGAAAGTTTAAATTTTCATGATTGATATAATGAAAGGTAACGCCAGAATTGCAATTAACGAGATGTTAAGATCATAGATAGTAAAGAATATATCTGAGTCGGTAATAAGATAAATTAAATAATCGATTTTCTAATAACTAGTTTTCTCTTTATTAATTTATATTTATACTTAAACGTTTATTTATTTTACAAATTTTTATTAACTGAAATTGCAACATTATCCTCAAAGCCGATTACTATTTCATGCAGACTAGATATATGTAATCAACAAATATTGAACAGATTCGGTTCATAAATAATGAAAATTAGCAATTATAGCTGTGAAATGTGAATTATGTAGTTATATTGATTCGAATGTTAGATAATTTGGGAATCAATATATTAATAAAATATATTAATTATATCCAATTTTCAGTTTCATAATTAATATTGTTTTTCCAATGTATACCACAATATGAAACATATTTTGGTACTCTTAGTGACGTTGAATTTCCATTTCAATCAATTGCGGTTTCGACTTATTTAAAAAATATTTGAAAAAAGAAGTATCCGCGAAAGAAAAGTGAAGTTTAAGAAGTAGATGAAAGTCATGAAATATTTGTATAAAAACTAAAAATTAACCTTGAGATGTTCCTTTTCGTTTTCCACAATGGGTATCAGTAAATTTTTAATTTTTTGTTATTTGTTTAATTTTTTTCTTTCTATAGGAATACACTAAAATTTCATGTTATGTTATGAAGGTTTTTTTCCTTTAAACCCTTTAACAACCGAACGTACATGGATTTTAGCATCATTTTATATATACAAATCTTTTTTATGCAGTAGGCGTAAAGTGGTTATTTTACGCACTTATTGGCGGCCGTAAAACGCCCATTTCATGCCTCCTGGAGCATAAAATAAATTTTACGCCCACACAGGCGTGAAATTGGCATTTCAGGCCCGCATCAAAAAATAATGTTTGAATCTCAGGCCTAGACAGAAAAAAAAATGTCTTAAAATTTTTACATCTTAAATTCATCATTAGGTGTGGCTTAATTTAAACCCGAAATTGCGTTAATTTTCTTAAATTCAGTCAATATTTAGGCTTAAAGTCTTACTTTCAGACAACAAAACTGACTTTTAGCCGATATTTCGGTTTGAAATAAGATTCGTCTAACTTAGATGCCATAAGCTCAATAAATCTTATTTTAAGCCAAAATATCGTCTAAAAGTCAGTTTTGCTCACTGAAAGTAAGACTTCAAGCCAAAACACTGACTGAATTTAAGAAAATTAACACAATTTCGAGCTTAAATTAAGCCTCACCTGATAATCAATTTAAGATCTAACATTTTTAAGACTTATTTTTTTCTGTGTAGAATTTTCACCCTCATGAACCTCAAACCGGCTTTGTCGTCTCTCGGGTTCTATTGTCGTGGCCTAAAATTCCTTTTAACGCCCTTGATCCAAAAATAACCAATTTGTAAATAGACACATCCATTTCCGATTAGTTTTAGGGTCGATTTTTCGAACACTGCAGGTCACATTTTTTTTTAAAATGCTTGAAAAAATGCGAGATTTTTGAGGAAAAATTTTTTATAAAATGTTTTGTTATACGTGGAACAAAAACTTTACATTTTCTTACAAATTTGGCGGTCCAGAGCAGTTTTGATAATTCAAATCCATAAAAACCACAATATATATTTTTTAAGTAAAACAGTCAGGAACACATTTTCTACAAGATAGAAGGTGGTCAAAAATCAGTATCATACGGAAAATTGCATTCTAAAATTATTGTACAACAA
Source organism: Trichopria drosophilae (assembly GCA_030407085.1). Taxonomy (NCBI): domain Eukaryota; kingdom Metazoa; phylum Arthropoda; class Insecta; order Hymenoptera; family Diapriidae; genus Trichopria; species Trichopria drosophilae. The sequence goes on along the minus strand of CM059583.1, from coordinate 185,293,105 downwards.
AAATCGTTTTTTTTTCATTATTTAACGAACAAATGTGTTAAATATTATTTTTCAAAAATTTTACCAGCGCCAGTCGAAAGAGCGACCTCAAAACTAAGTTAGATATGGATGTGTCTATTTTAAACAGAACATTTTTTTTATAAATAATAAGATGGTAAAATCCATTTAAAATTGGTCGTTAACGAGTTAATGAAAGAAAAATTGCTATCATTATCACTTTCGCAAATAAAATTGAATCCAAAAAACAAAGGAAGCCAAGCGAAAAAAAGTCCGCTTTAAGCGAATTTAGTAGGACAAAATTTTCTATTAGAGCCATTTTGTTCTTTAAGGTGTTTATTTCAAGAAACAATTACGCTCCGTTCGTCAGTCGTTGTAATTGATATAATATAGGGGGTATTCGACGCCAAATCTACAAGCCCGTGACCCTCCTGACTTCAGATTTTTATGGCAATTTTTTGTATGGTTTCTCCATCGAAACAAAGTATTCTCCAATTTTTTAGATTTTTCTACGGTTTTTTTTTTAGTGACCTTGAAAGTGTAACAAAAAACGCCCATTCCGAAAATTCTGCTAAAATTCTCAAAATTCGAACAAAACGCAACAATTTTGTTTCTGTTTAATTACCAAAATTCAGAAAATTTCCAAAAAATCTAACAAATTTTTTGAACATTTTCGCACTATGGTAAAATTAATGAGTAGGTCATTTGAACAAATTTGTTGCATTTTATTCGAAATTTTGTAAATTTCTGCAGAATGGGCGTTTTTTTACACTTTCAAGGTCATTAAAAAAAAACCTCGTAGAAAAAATCTAAAAAATTGGAGAGTGCTTTGTTGCGATGGAGAAACCATACAAAAAATTGTAAATGTAAAAATAAACTGTAGGTCCCATTGCGATTTAGTCCCATATGGGTTCAGAAAAGTCGTCGTAAAATCATATACAAAAAAAAAGAAATGAAAAAAACAAAGAAAGCCAAATAACTTTTGATTTTCCTTCTTTCTTACGTATAAACGACCTGAAAGCTCATAGAAAATAATTGTTACCGCTCTATATTTTCGAGACCCTCGCGCAAAAGCTTTCGCAACTTTCAAAAATCTAATCCTCTCGTCGAATTTTCAATTACATCGTTAACGTAAAACTCGTGGAAAAGTTTAGAGCTTTCGTAAGCACTCCTTCGATCTGACGTTGAGGCCACGGGTGAAGCCATAAGGGAAGAGATCGTGGCGAGGGCGTGAAAGCTGGAACGGCTCCAAAGCATGTCGCGGTGTCATAGATTCAACTACCGGTATCCGCTCCTCAGGTATTAAGAGCGGCTCGTCGTCATTGCCGATACTTCGGCATTTGTCACGCCTTTGTTTCGCGAACGCGCGAGTTACCATGACGACACCACGAGGTGTCGAACATCTAAGCTCGCTGTTGTTCCGAGCTTTCAAAGTGGAGCTTTCTCGGAGCCCTACTTAACGTTATAGGGTGATCGTCGCCGCCATCTACGATGACTCGGCAATTGAAGGCTACGGTCGGACGCTGATCACACGTACTCCAGGAAACTTGCCGATTGGCACTCGCGGAAATTGCGGAAGCGGTCAATGGAACGGAGTGCTTCCGCGGCGATTTTCTAGAAGGGCGAGTTCGGAATACAAAATAAAGGAGCAAACTGAGAGCTTTAAAAGTACTGTCGATATCTATTGATCTTTCAATCTGATGATTACTGCTACTCATCGTACCCCCACTACTACTGTCGAATTGACAGTTCTAGTGCCAATAAGTACAATACTAATGACATGTCATTGTATTCATGAAACTTAATACAGAAGTCGCCTGTGCATTAGGTAAGATTTTGTCACTAATTTGTGTCCCGGATGCAAAAACGCCTTAGCCGCTCGGTCTGACTCATCGTAAGTAGTAACAGCCAGTTTCGCAGTTTTTTGCATTTATCTTGTTTTGCTGGATAGCTAGCATTATACTACCACTGACAAAGTTGTAGGTATTGACAATATCTTTAATTTGATCCATCACTCGTTCCGATTTGATGAAAATTGTGTCCAAGGGAACCTTCGGAAGTCGCGTTTTTCCCACCGGAAAACTGTGGCGACGGTCAGATGACGAAAAAAGCGTTATCTGAAGGCCCCCTGGACACAATTTTCATCGAATTGTAACGAGTGACGGATCAAATTAAAGATATTTTCAATACCTACAACTTTGTCACTGGCGGCACATTGCTATCTATCAAGCAAGACAAGTTTAAATGCAAAAAACTGCGAAACTGACCGTTACTACTTACGATGAGTCAGACCGAGCGGCTAAGACAGTTTTGAATCCGGACTTTCAATTTATTACGTTCTTCATTGTCTTGAAATGAACTTGAAATTGTAGTACTGCAAGCAAGGCTAACGCCAACATTCGTGGATTGAAATTTTATTTTATAGATGTATTTCAAATAAGATAACGTAATAGCTGTTCGTTCTATTTCATCATAGTCAGCTGGGATCATCGGAGTCACGTCCGAAACTTCGTTAGTCCCTCATCTGGAGCAAAAAGTTACTATTTAATTAAAGAATCTAGACTCAAGAGACCGAGACTTAAGAGGTGTAATCCATTCCTCATAATAAATTTATTTCCTTTGAAAACGAAATGTATTTTGGTGGTATTTTCCAACGGTCCGCAGTGGCAAGGTGATTTTCAAAAGAGGCCACACGTGTTGCATTCATGTAAATCAGGGTGCAAAATGTCGCTACAGCCAAGTTCGATAAGTGTGAGGTTTATTAACGACCGCAACTACGAGGTCGAAACTTTGTCCAACGCCCTCGTCCTTACATCCCTACATTACGCCCTACGACCGGAAACTTGAAACTCCGCAGATGGGACGTGAAATCGTTCTCCGTATTCTTGGTGGCCGCAAAAGTTCGGCCTCGATCTTTCCTAGATTAGAGGCATGACGTCTGGCAAACCTAACTTATATATATGCAAGGTTACATCCAGTGAGATTTACGATTGCCATTAAAACTTTTCATTCGCGTTTCGGATATCAGGACATTTTAACAGGTGATTCGGAACCGTGCATTTTCCGTAATTACGCCTGCTCGTAACAATCCTCGTTGCTTCCAATCAGCGATTTATCGACCCCATCCACTGCTTGCGTGAAGTGTTTGTGGAATATTTGAAACGATTTATCACGAACTCGTTCCGGGCACATTTTGGTACCTGTTACATAACCCCGTTGTATTTTACAAATTTACCGTGTATACATTATAGGTTTAATTATCGTTACTGAAATTGAAGAATGAATTTCTTTATTCGACGGTTTAAAATTTGTTGTAGCGCATTTATTTTGTAATAATTTAAGCACTCGGATTTTGTTTAAAGTCATATTAATACTAATTAATGGGATTTTTCTTCCACGCAAATGGTTAAGGAATTTAAAGTCATCGGCAGGGAATAAACGAATAAACGAATTTAACACAAGAAAATACTAAAGATTTCTTGTATTCGAATTTGATTTTAATGGGTATAATGGTTTGATTGTAATCAAAAAATTAATAGTTGCGAAGGATTTACACAGCTGATAACACAGGCCAACAAAATTTAAACCCTGAAATCGGACTATACTTTTCCGAAGGCTTTACTTGGACTGAATACAAAATTTGGCCACAGGATTATTCTATTACGTCAAGATTTTGAAATATCCTAACCTAACAGTGTAAAAAACATTGTTTTTGATGATATTCAGTAAGTTTTTGTGGCGAAACAAAATTATTATTTGCAATTTGGCATGAACAATATTAAGATATTATTTGTTAGTTTAAAAATGCTTTTTTAGTAATTCCTAAATATACGATTTTTTTTAATCGAATTATCAAAGTTTTTGTCAGGGAACAATTATGATTTTTATACATTTAAGTAAATAAGTAATTACATGAAAATAGCTAACTAAGACCGACTTTCTTGCTGCAAATTGTTCTATTACGTTAAGATATTGAAATATCCTAACCTAAAAACGTAGTTTTTAGTCAATTTTTTGTGGCGGAATAAATTTTTTCGGAATTTGACAAAAACCAGATTAAAATGAATTCATCAGAAACCTGAGTAGAGATTTTTTCGACGATTTTGGATGTGCTGAATCAAAATGTGGTCGTATAATCGATCCATGGCCTCAAAGTTGTAAGATATCCTAACTTTAAAGTGCAAAAATCGAAAACCTTAATTCTGTCTTGACAAAAACTTCGTTAACTCATTACAAAAAATCGTACGAAATTACAAAAAAAGGCGTTTTAAAGTTGAAAATTAAGTGTGAACTACCGTTTGGTTCCGCCACAAAAACTTACCCGGGAAAAACTGTGTTTTTTGAACTTTCAGGTTAGGATATCTCAAAATCCTGACGTGGTAACTTTCGCCAAGAGAGTTTTGTCATCAGGCACATTCAATACAATGTGAGAAATTTGCGAATTATAATTCTGAATGTCGAAAGTGTCTTTGAGTTTTTCTTTATTGTATATTACGTAATATTAAGAAAATTGGTATTGTATATTTCTGTGGACATTTCTTTCCTAGGCATTGGACCATCCTCAGATATTTTTTTGACAGATAATTAAGAGAAATATCTGACAGTTTATACTTCAGAAATGCAGGTAATTTTTACAGAATAAAAAAATTATTCTGTTAATTTCTTTTAGTATTATTAGATTTTTACATGATTTGTGACAAGTCAAAAAATAACAAAAATCATAAAAATTACAAGAGGCAAAATTGAAAATTCATTAGTAAATTTCATTAAAATGTTTGTTCCTAATATAGTCCAGTAGATCACTGACGAATTTACCGCAAATTTCGTTATTCTATCTTCCAAATAATTTACGTCCACTGAAGAAACATCAAAGAAATTTCAACGACAAGAACGACATATAATGTGGACCTTGGTTATACATAAACATTATTTTTAATTCTTCATACAGGAAAGTCTTCCTTCGGAAAATTCAAGACATGTTAGGGAAAATTTGCACTTAAGCAGTAGCAAAGATATGTTTTTAATCACGATAAGGACAAGTAATTTCCACCGGGTTTGGGGTAAGATGAATTTTTAATATTATAAGTCCGAAAGAAGTTTCGAAGAGGCATTCGACGAAGGCGATGGAAATCACCTTGCTCTCGAAAGCGTTCCTTTTTCCTCGCATTAAGTAGCTATTCACGATTGGACGAGAACTCGCGCGAATAGCAATTTTTCCTGAGGCCATTCAGGCAACGGGTATGTCACGAGGGAAAAACGAATTTACCTATTCTGCCCTTCATTGTCGACGGGGAAATTCGATCAGTGGTGTACGAATCTTTCGCGTGACTACAACCATCCCAATTTCAAGCGCTTTTCGCCACGTCAAGGATTTCGCCAAATTTAATATTTGCGTGGTGCTGTAGAATTTTTATAAATTTCCTTTTTAACACGGGTTGCATTGAAATTCAAATTGATTGACAAATACCGAATCGAATATTCAGTTGTTAATGGAGATTTCGCAAATGACGTAAATGAAATCTTTCAACTCATAAATCGTTCATTTTAATTTTTTGTAATTGTAAACGTTGTGATTACAAGAGAATACGCAAATTTATATAAATTTTGTAAATAGCTGATATATGAGATAATGCGAAAATCAACAGCGGTGAAAACTTAGAGTGAAATGAAACTCATTTCAATTTCGGTCTCCACTTTGCAACTTCGTATTGCGTCGAAATTGAATTACTCGCATTCGATTGATGTTCCATAAACGTTTTATAATCGAATACTTTTACAAAATTGCGTCACTGAAGTTAATTGTTTTTGTTTAAAAAGCGATTGTATCGGAAAATGGAGGAACGTTTTCGAGTCGAGCAACAATCAAGAGGAAAACTCATTTATGAAGAAACACAGGTCTCGAATGGGGATAAATAGTTTTGGCAACTAGTTGCGTTCCCATAGAAGACTCTTAAAAGCTTGCGGGTATGTCACAAACGATAAAATATTGAGATAACAATTTTAGATGTTATATGTAGACATTTAAAAGAGTCGTAACATATCTTCCTTTGCTTTTGTTTTCAAATTATCGTTTTTAATAATTACACAATATTTTTGTGTTAGAATAGAAACATCGAAGGAAAATTTATAAATAAAATATAAATGCATAAAAATGTCCCTGAAAAAATAAGTTCTTCTAAACTTTGACAGTTCAATTTATATATTATAAACCTAAACTTTGAAAATCAATAAAAAATAACCAGATGATCTGTATTATTATTTGTATTAGTATTTTTCGGATATAAGAAAAATATATTTTCCGTTCCCATTGTTTTTCTTTATTTTAATTGACTGTACAAATATAAATTAATATGCCTTAATAGTTCGCATACAAGATTATTTCCTACTTAATAATCATATAATATTATAATGCGGGATTTAAGAATTGTAATTTTTTTTGCGGATATACTCACTTCTTCCGGGTTTAAAAGAGTGTTTACGTTCTGCTAATACTTGAAGCATTTGCCAATCCTACATTTAAGTAATTTATCAAAATGTTTACGGTTAGCGTCTTTTCCAAATTTTAAATCTTTCTGTACAAGTTTTGCATGAATTAACTTCCTGTTTACTAGCAGTTAACGCATTTTTCCGATGTATTTTTATTGTTTCCTTATTTCCAGGATTTTACGTTGATAGTTTAAAATCCATTCCATTACTTTGAGTAAGAACAGAATTTGACTAACTTTTATTTGTTAGTATTTAATATTTTAATTTTTGAAATATCCTTTTATTTGCCTTAATAAAACATAATATTACAGTATAATAAGTCTAAAGATTTCGATAACTTTCTAGTCGATTTCGTTAAAAATTCTTTTTGTTTATTTATACATCAATTTGCATTACTTTGCGGAATTGGATATGGGTCGAAAACCCGACAAATCAAAAAGCCGGCAGGTCAAAAAACCAACCGTCATGAAGCCGACAGTCGAAAAGCTGACAGTCAAAAAGCCGATACAAGGAAAAAACTCATCGAGGGTGCGGTCGAAAAACTGACAAATAAAAAAGCCGACAGGTTAGAAAACCGACAGTCATAAAGGCGCCAATCGAAAAGCCAACACGTTGACAAGCAGACGACAGTCGTCTTTTGAAGTGGTGGTTTTTTGACTGAGTGCTATTCCATTGTCGTCTTTTTTGACTGTCAGTTTTTTATCTGCCGGCTTTTTGATTAGTCAGTATTTCGACCAGCATCCTCATCAAATAAAACCTCAAAAATTAATTTAAAAGTGGGCATCCGGAAGTTAAAAAATTATAAAATTTCAATTAATATTACCTCTATCCACTTTAATGACATAATCTGGCATCATCTCAGAAAACATTTTGTTGAATTTTCAAGTTATTAATTTAAGTTATTAAATTTAATTTAAATAATAAAACTGGTGTAATATGTATGCGCTATTACATAATATGGAACACTGTTAAAACATTAATTCAGAAGTCATGCGTAGTTTGTTTTGTTAATATTGACCTCATCATTAAGAAAATCTCGAAATTTCGTGCATATAAGGAAATCTTGAGATATTCATTAACTCTCTTTACGTTGGGCTCAAACATCAAGTGATACCTACAGACTGATTGAACAAATCATAAATAATTTAAAATATTAAGTTATAATTCAATGCGCTAATTCCGATATTTCACAATCTTAATTTTATTTATAGGCATAAAGCATTAAAATTTGTTTGTTGACAAAAGAATTGGCTGATTAATTATATCTTTTTTTTTGTCAGGCATTTTTTTATCTTTGCAATATGTTTCCGGCAATAATATACATTGTGTTGGAAATTTTACTACCATGGCAAGAACTCAAGGAGATCGTTAGAGAACAAAAGTAGGTATTTCTTGGATAGATACTACAATTTTACTTGCTTGAATTTTGCAATAAATTCCACAATTTTGAATGGCATTGCATCAAAGTTGGTATCCCAAAATTGGCCTGGGCACTGAATCTGAATCTGATGTAAAAATGGGAAAATTCAAAATGGTGGATCCAATGTCCCAGCACTAAACTAAAAACCGTTCAATACCTGGAAGAACCCGCATAAACATTTGTCTACGAATCGGGTCCGAAACGGATCAGGGACCCTCAGCCCGGAAGTATTCCGGATCCGTTTCGGTTCAGGATGTTACACAACCTCGGATCCGAATCGGATCCGGAACCCGGAGGTCAGGCAATCGGCATCCGTTTCTGATCCGATCCTGATTTTCATTCGCATAGCTTTACCCGGTATAGGTCAGTCGAGGCTCTCTCTGTTAACAGCATTATTATCGATTTTCAATCGCTGCATACGAAATTAACCCGTTAACACCCAATAGTCCAAAAGTTATTCTTTTATTTGCAAGATTACTTCAGCAATGAAAGAATCGGATAATTTCAATGTAACACCATATCTTAATGTTTTCAACATCGCTCTTCAACTTTTTGGAGTTAAAATTGAGATTCAGCCATCATGAATTCCAGTATGGCGCCTATATTGAAAGCAATTGTCGAAAAATTTGGAATCATTTATTTTTATCAATTTATTCGCACCATTAGGAAATTGAATTTCAAGAAAATATTTCAGTTTTTTGCGCCATTTAATATTTAAGCCATCAAAAGGGCGTCAACAATAAAAATTTATTAGAAAAACTTTCACTGTTCCTCGAAAACTATGAACTGTTCCAAAAAAAAACAATTAAAAGTTCATAAAATACACCGAGAAATATAGAATTTTTTCAGATTTTTGTATGTTATTTTGAAAAATGTACTTTATTTCGATTCAAAATTAAAAAAATGTTTAATCGTATTATCAAAAAAATTCTAGCATATTCGATTCTGAATTCTAAGAAATTTTTGTTCTTCTCAATTTTTGCAATAATGTATAGTTTTTGTTGAGAAAAAAAGTTTGAAATATTATAGTTTCATTTTATCTCGTTAGAAGCAAATAAAAAGGTGTTTCCAAAATTCAAATATAAATTTGAAAGCCAATATTTTATTAACCAGTAAAAATCTGCTATTACTCAAAATACACTTTGATTGTTAATGCGTCTACTTGTATTTATATGTTTATATTCAATTGTGTACTCTACCCAAAAGAATTATGTGTATTCAACTGTGGGTTAAATAAACTATACTAACTAACTACTCTACTATTACTCAAAATAATGAGTATGGAATGTATTTTAAACTTTGAACGTAAAATTTAAAAAATAACAATAAAAAACATTGGAAATATGTAGTTACATATTAACACAATATTATTGAACTAAAAATTATATTTAATCAGAACAAGATTTGAATGTACTCGTATAATAAAAGCTCGTACATACCGAGTTAAATTATTTTTCTGCCTTTTCTGAAAATACATTTTAAAAAGAAGTCGGTCAATAATTTACTGGCTTTTAATTTAATTTATATATTTTTTAACATTTACTTAACGGCTTCGAAGGAATTAAAGTCCCTGACTCATGAAGTATATTTTACAAAACGTGAATCGTACGGTAAGTGTCGTCCCTTTTGGGAAACTATAAGCTTTATTTGTCTGCCCTTTTAAAGATGCAATATCTTATGCATAGCGTGGGAAAAGACAGAACTGTGACTCAAGAATGATTATAGAGAATTCAAGTAATTGATCCCTTCCCTTCTCTAGTCTTTAATATTTAATACGAAATACGAGATATTTTACCGTCATTTAACGTACGTTAAATATTCTAAATAATAGTTTGAAAATCCACATTCAATCTTACATTTTGGGTTCACTTCTAATTTGTAAAGTTCTAAAATATGCCGTAGTAATAAACCTATAATATTTAATATCTAAAGGTAAATTTGTATACATTATTATATTTATATATGAAAAAAATATTGGTATTTTAATATGTGGACAATATCTTAGTATGTATTCCTAAAGGGCGACTATAGATCACAGCTTATAATATGAGAGCTAAAATATCATGGTCCAAAATATCCGAAAAAAATATCCTGTGTCAAAATATCATTAACCAAAAATTTCCGGGGATGAAACATCTCAAATTTATAAATGAATACAACGTGGAACGTTATGAACTCAATTTATTGCATTATACACGAAGTGAAATTTCGAATGAATATTTTTATTGTTAAATTGCGTTCATGATTATTGTTGGGAACTTTCGTAAGAGAATATAATTTAATTCTAATTGTTACTTCAGTAAGGCAACAACAACTACTGTGAATATGAATTTCGGAAGACTCCTAAAAATTTAATATTAAGCAAGTGCTACTATTCACGTCAATCACTTCCGTAACTAATACCGACATGCTTCGATAGATACTACGTGGTTTGAAAATTCATGTAGACAAGTATTGATGTATAAATAGAAGATTGCGTTACTAATGATAAAGAACAGAATAAAGTAGAATTTCAGATGAATACGTATAATATGCATTCTGTCGTTACATAAAATCCTTATCATAAACGTCAGAGTATATTAGATTAATGCATTAAAATCCAGATAACCTTTTAGACCAAAAATATATACACGTCTATTTAATAACATCTAATTTCTATCCCGTTACTTATTAAGGAAGAAATTGTAATATCAGGTTTTACGATTTTTATTGATGGGTTTAGATTGCCGTTATATACATATGTCCAATATGAGATAAATGTGTTTTCGTCAATCGTTTTTACACAAATACTCGTATGTAAATTTAACGAAAAATGAATTATATACATTTGTAGAGTGAATGAACAATTAACGTTTCATTTGATTGGTTTATCAACAATTTATAAAAAAAGAGCCATTTAGGTTTGTATGCGATAAGTAAATGAATACCAAAGTAATTCGAAACGTTTCCGAAAATTAACATCGGAAATTATATTTAATACAAATTATCTCTACTATGAATCTCATTAATTATTTATAACCTTGTTAAGTAGTCTTGATAATTAATATTTCCTTAAAAATAACAATTTTTATTTATTGGAATATAATGGTTATATATAAAATCAATACGTAATGGTATAGAAAAATGTTATTGTTTTCCTATCTTTTATGAACGTAAACATTATTTGACAAAATATAATAATCTTATAAATTTTTACCCATAATTGCTAAAATTAAAATTCGATAGATATAATCCGTGCAGTTTTATTTTACGGAATACAGTAGGTATACTTTAAGCCCCTAAACGTTTTCGCTATGAGACCCACTAATGTGTTAATAGTTCTTGAAACGGATTTTCGTTTTAACATAAAATGAAAATGTTTTTTTAAGCAGATTTTACAAATTCGTTAAAACAAGCAGAGAAATTAAATGTTAATGTAGGATTAGTATATATTAATAAAATATTATATATTTTACTCGGTATTCATTCAGTAATGAAAATAATAAATGGAATTGATAAAAAAAATTGTATTAAATATATTGAAAGCATGATTTCGAGCTCAAAAAGTTTTTATGTTTATTTCACTAATTCGATTTGTTTACTTTGTTGTTATATATAAGAATTATTATTTTAAATATTTAATTCAGCCTTTAGGTCTTTATTCATTTTTATTTTTAAGTATAATCCAAATTATATTGTGTAATTAATTACATATATAATATTTAAAAAGTTATGAATCATGATACAATATTTAATTAGAACCCTGCAATATAACTTTTCAGATTATATTATACAACTTCAGTAATCAATTATATTATATATGCATCATACATTACGAAGATCCAATCTAATTTGAATGTAATCAGTGGAAAATTGAGGATAATCACGGCCGCCTAAAACTGATCTAATATGATGATAAGACGGATGCCTGTGTAATTACAAATACTTGACTAATAAGTCTCATATATTTACTATTATTAATTAAATATAACATGTCTGTTTATTTTTGTCGTTTAAAAATGACTAAAAATTCGGACGTTCATTTTTTTAAACGTCGACAAAGCAAATTTATTGCGAACGGCATAAATAAAATCTATTTTTCATAACAATGATTTTTGTTCAATTCTGATACCAGGTTTTACTACAGGCTTATATCATATTTTGCAATCAACAATACTAGTTTGACAATTCAGATTCAAAAGAAATTTACTCTTTTCAAGAACGTATTTAAAACGAAACTGACAATAATGATTCGTTATGTAAATTACAAATAACTAAACCACAACTGTAAAAATTCAGAAATGACCCGAGGAAATACAAAATTTTGCTAAAAGAACTGATTTTTTTAGAACTATTAAAAATATCGTAAAAGTACAATAACAATTAGTAACTAGAAAATAAAGTTTGTCGAATAGGGTATTGCAAAACAACCGATTTAGATTGGTGGTTTATTATTATTTGGTCAATATATCAGAACTCGATCGGTATACCTTCAGGTCAATAGAGATAGTATTCATACTGGCTCTATATTTACCCATGCTAACCATTTCATAAACCCGATCTAATTATTTTGTTTACAAAATAGTCACGAACATGTAATGAGAATATGTATCCATTTTCAAACAAAAAATGTGGCATATGTCATTGCATATATGAAATGTCGTTGTTTCCCGAATCTATATTGGAAAACACATATTGGTTATGTTTTTAAGTAAACAATTGAACCATTTATACTATTTAAATATTTTTTAGATAAGACTTTTTTTATGTTTGGAATATGTAGAAGAACATGGTAGATTGATATAGTTTTCATTAGGCAAGGTGCATAACTACGTTTAAATTGAAGAGCTCAAGGCAATAATCAGTCAACTTATTTTTTACCTCACTACGAAGAAAATACATTTTTTTCACATTTCGGAGCAACAAACAGTCAAGTTAGCATTTTCAAAGACACTTTTGTGATTGTTTGTTGCTTTGAACATATAAAATTTACAATCTGAATTTTCTTAATAATTTCGTCTTTATATTTAGGCGACAAACGGTCAATTAGTTGACTAAGTTCTACCGGAACAACAAACGGGGAAATATAAGAAAGTGATTATTTGTTGCCCGGAACGTTTTTGCTGTTTCTGACAGTTTGTTGCTCCGAATTATTGGAAGATTTAAACCAATACTCAAACGAAAAATAAGTTGACCGTTTGTTGCCTTAAGATCTTCAATTACGCTATAATATTATACACTTGGCAAATTATGAGTAATTATAGAAAGGCAATATACAGGGTGTCCGAAAACTGGGTAACAATATTTCAGAAGGTGATTCTCCATGTCATGTACCAAAATTGGATGTGAGGCTCAGAATTTGAATGATGAGCCGTTGAAGTTTAGAAAAAACAATTACTTTTTTACAGTAACTTGTTATACAAAATTCTTTTAAGTTACTTCAACGAATGGGGGCTCATTTTCAAGCTTTTTTTAAGCCTTAGAATTCGCCCAAAAGAACATTTGGCCTACGATGAATAGTTCTGAAATTATGTCCACAAAAATGGTAAAAAAAAGCCAACTTTTGCGATTTTTGCATCTAATTCATTTCGCTCAATAGCTAAGAAAATGTTAGACTGAAAAAAGTTGTAAAGCCTGAAAAGACTTATCCTCCTCATACGTTCAGTTTCGATAACAATTGAGCTCATAGGAACACTCTTAATGTCGTAGAATTGGTGCCAAATACGCACCGTCAGTACCAAACACATTTTTCACAATTTTTGTGTCTATAACTTCAGAACTGTTCATCATAGGTCAAATATTCTTAGAGATAAATTGTAGGGCTTAAGAAAAGCTTGAAAATGAGCTATCATTCGTTGAAATAACTTAAAAGAGAACCGAGTTATTGCAAAAAAGCAAAATTTTGTTCTAATCTTTAATGGCTCGTCACTCAAATCGTGAACCTCAGATTTAATTTTGGTACAGAACTTTTTTTATTTGAAATATCATGGAGAATCACCCCCTGAAGTATTGTTACCCAGATTTTGGACACCCTGTATATATATAAGACAATATAGCGACAGGTGCCTGGCAATGACCAACGTTTGTTTATCGAATTTTACTCTAAAGCCCCAGTAACTTTTGATTATTCTAAAAATAGTGTTTCTTAGTCCATGTGATTTTCGAGTAGAGAAAACGTGACATTTTATTTGTGTACATACACTGAAAGAAATAACGCAAGGTTCCTGGCATACGTATGGCTACATCAGGCATAATTATGGTCAGATCGGCATATTTAGATTCTGTGTGATGTGTTCAATAAAAAATTGAAACAAAATTTTTTTTTTGCAATAATTCGGCTATTTAAGTCCTACATTTCATACATTTGATATTTTGTCGTGCGACGAATAATTCTCCAGTTAGAGCCTCATAATGTCAAGAAAATACCGATTTTTAAGGTTTTCAGGTCTAACTGGATTTGCTAACCAGTTATTAAAGGTATTTAAATAAAGGGTGTTTCCAATGACAGGATCTTTTTGACAACTTTTGATCGAAAAGCTACCGGACGCATTGTTAGATAAGCGCATTCCTCTCATGGTAGGATTGTTGTCTAGACATTTACGAAGCCCCTTGCTCTCTAGTAAATGCGAATCCATGAGCAAAGCGAGCACACAAGGACTCAACCAACCAAACTGCCAATCCCTGCAAGTCTGGCGGCAGGCGTCGAGTTTCTGCAAAGTGCTACAATGGCAACAACGCCTCTTACACGGAATTACCGTTAAATGTGCACTTTCCGTAAAGTGATTAAATACGGCGATTCTGTATACTTCCTAAACGCACCAAGTACTGCCGTGTCGCGCAACATCTTGCGGTTGTTGTACCTTAACTAAGGGGATAACACACACGCCCGAAATGCAAATTAGCTCAGAGAATTGACTAGGTTCCTTACGAGACTAAATTCGGCTTATGTGCTCACGAAAATTAATAAAATCTGATCGAAGCTTATGTCCTTCATAATGTACTATAAATTGTTTACTAAGCTTCACCATGCATTCAGAAACTTGGAGAACAAGCCAGAACAAAGAAGACTATGGTTTCATTTTCTTACTAATTTTGTTACAATAGTTGCGCTTAAATATTTCGAGAATTGCTTAATTCAAAGCGAACTTGACTAGTCTAAGTATTAACATTTTATTTCGACCAACAATAATACTATTTGGATTTCTGCGAGATATGTTCATATAATCTTGTAGATTTCTAAAGAAAGTTGCTGGAGTACCTTGACATATGAATTTGAACTAAGGAAAGTCTCTGTTTTAGCTTCGAAGATAAATAAATGTTCATGTCATATTTCTGTATTGGTTTACTTTTATATTTTTTAATTTCAAGCTCATTTTTCAAGTATGCCCATACTGGGTATGAATTTGATATTTAATTAAAATTTTTAGGGGAAGGAATCAACTTCTATCCTCCACTAATATACCTGTGATTGAAAGCTCTGGACCAAAAATAAAAAAGTACCCACAACCGATAAATTTCCTCTAATGTAATGAGTTATATTACGACTAAAACCTGAATTACAGACACGCATGACATATATAGTCTAAGCACCATGGAAACAAGTTTATATTCCTGGATTTATGATGTCAATATGATTCGAACAGAAATTCCGGGTCAGCAAATGACGAATATCTATAATACCAATATTATTGTCATATTGTCATGCGAATGGGTTTTCCCATAGTTCATTAATCTACCCACGCTCTGAATTTACGATTACTGCAGCAATACGAAAAATGTTCGATTCTATTCATTTTAATCCATATCTAAGCAACGTCCTATCAATATAATATCATAGATTGGGATCGTAGAAATGGAGAATGCTCATACTAAACGTAACAAGTAACGGAGTTATCACCAAGACCGAATAATCGGCCTGAAAAATAGTACGTAGATAAGAAAGCAGGATGCGGATGGCAGCCGCTGATGTTCCCGATAGGAACAATCGGTCGGCGATGCTCGGCGGGGTTAGATCTCAATTATGTATTCATAGTCGAGCAGGGCGAGGAAGGCTTCATGGAATGGGGCCAAGAGTAGCTGGAGGAGTCAATAGAAATGAAATATCCACAACGACCCCCGCCTAAAGGCCGAAGTCATCTCACCAATATGGAATCTAAAGTGTTTTTCGATATCTTGAAAAATTCCGTCGCAACCTTCTCCAAAGGCGGTTCCCCCACTTCCGGTGACTGGGACTCTGCAAGCATCTTCTTTCATCTTGATTCCATGTCGCTCTATATGTCGACCTCGTACGATACACGTCCGTTTTGCAGATATCGCATTCTAGAGAAATTGGCCATGGATATTTTCCCCGTGTCCGTTACAATTTTTCGAGTCTTTCTTTACGCATTTACCTCGCTCTGCGACATTTACTATTTACGAAATGAAAAAGTATTTTGGTGCCGAGTATATGCGATTACTTCGTAAACAGAACGAACGTCAGCGAATTGGATTACTTCGATTCCAGTCGAATAAAGTGGTCGGCTATACTAGGAAATTCCTTTGGATGTGACACTCTAGGTACCAGTTACATTTTCATAACGTAAAAACCAATATTGCTTTGAAGTTGCGAAAAAGTTTGATAGATCTGACAAACAGAACTGCATCTTCGTGGAACTCTGAATCAGGCGATTCTTAATCCGGTTAGCGTGAATGCACAAAGGCGATGCAAACACATCTTTGTTTGTTTGAACGATGATAATTTTGAATACGAGCCAGTGTTAAAGATTCCGAGAGGTATTTTCTCTTACGACAGGCAGGTATGTCATTTATATTTCATTAGTAGCACAAAACGTACCCGAACGAACGACTGCAAAGTCTCGTCGACCGCATCGTTCGCCATTCTTCCGTCGGAATGCATCGTGTACAGCTGTACAGAATTGTCGTTGCATGAAATAATTACGAGTGCACTCGACCCGGGGACGTGCCTTGCCTCGCTTAAAGTCGTAAGTTTCCGTTTGCGAAACCCAGCTTCGTAATAACAAACATTTCAAAATTTAAAGGGCACTACGAACTACTGTGTATACTGTTCATGTACCTGTGTGTTACACATGCACTATTACGAATTCTTTCCTCCAAATATCAACTCTGGAAAACATGAAAGGAATTTTGAATATACATTTTGCCTTAACGAAGGCCCCAATTTTATAAACGTAATCACAATCATTCATAATATGTTCCGTCTTCACAATCATGATACCTACATGCCGAAAGATGTTAGTGGCTGTTAAAATATAATTTGTCTATTTCGTACCATTCTTAGTTGAATGGCGAAATTCATATGATACAAAATACACTCTGGAGTCTTGACATATTTTAACCCTTTTCGTCAGAAAAGTCCGGAATATGTACAGAAATTTCAACGCTGTAATTTTTGTTCCAAACATCGTTAGAAAACATTGAAATAAGTCAAAATCGATAGACTTGGACCTCCTCTTTCAAATGCCGTGGTCAGAATCAGGCGACAATTTAAGAAAAAAAGTCATGATCATTTTGTTGTTTAAATCCTGATTTTTTCATGTTTCTTTGTAGAAATCGCGTTTTTTTTGTAAGGTAAATGCATTTTCTTGCAGAATTATCGATTATTTGACCACGTAACGGTGAAAATCATGGAGAATTGGGACGAAAAAGTAATTATTATTATTATTTGTGAATACCTAACCTCATTTATTATTCATTCATAACCTCCAATTAGTTATGTACAATCGACTTTTATGTTTTCTTTTCTAATTTATACTTAATTTTCGACGTTTCCGTGTTACTTACGTGTGAAATTGAAAATGACCAGATACGATTGTGACTTCTCAATAATCGATTTATAACCTAAAAATTGAGTACAAGACGACAATTATGTGCGCATTCCTACCTGTATTATGACGTTTGTAGGCTTAATAAAAGCGAATATCAGAGTAAACTTCGCTATAAGTGATACCTCAGATTATATACAATACACAAAGAAAGTCTAAAAAACCTTTGGACACCCACATTATCAAAATTTAACAGTCAAAACGATATTGTTCCGGTGACAAGTGTGAAAAACGAACATGTTATTGTTTAGAATGGAATAAAAATGTTTGCAAGGTACGCTTCAAATCATTTCATAAAGTTACATAAATTTACCACGTTACTATTGACTTGATTGACTTGATAGTAGGGTTTTGTCACGATCAGCATTGCCCTTTTGAACGCCAAAAAAAGCGATTCTTACAAAGGAACATCCAAAAAATTAGTATTTATTTCAACAAAATAACATTTTTCTGTGAAGTCGCCGGTTGATTCTGACTACGGCATTGGAAAGAGGAGGTCCAAATCTAACGATTTTGACTCATTTCAATGTTTTTAACGATGTTTGGAACAAAATATACAGTTTTCAAAGTATTGTGACCAAATTCCAGACTTTCGAGACGAAAAGGGACCAATATTTCGAAGTAACATAGGGATTGGATTTTTTAACAAATAATAATGGTCAAATAAGCATTTATTTATGCAATGTTATTTCTGTCTTTCAATTATTTTACACGTTTCATTCAGGAATAAGCTTTAAGGCAATCATTCTACATTGTATGGATGGAATAATTCCAGGCCCAACACCGCATTTTAGTGTTTTTATGCCTTGATTCTGGAAAATACATCATTAAGCACATGAAGTTCTACATTTTTTGTTGATTTTAGAGCATTAGACATCGAAAAATGGATTAACATTAAAAAAGAAAATAAGAATTTTTTGTTCTTATTGAAAATATAATTGAAATGAATCCGGGTTTCAAACAGAAGTAGATCAAATTATCCAATTTCGAAGGGTTTTTGTTTTTCGTTCAAAATCACCGTAATTAGAAAATGCCATTATGGCCACGAGCAACACGTTCTGATAAAAATAAAAAACCAATCGAACACTTTAAAAAGACTCTGCGTAGTAAATAAAATTCAATTAATATTATTGTTTCACATAGATCTGTGAAAAAAGTTCTAAAAGGAGCGATTTTCATCTATCTTTTTACCTTTTGATAACTGTCTAATAGCAAATAATCTTACGGCAAAATTAAGGAAGATTGACGTAAGGTTATAAACCTTGTAGCAACCTTACTTAACCTTGTCATACTTTTCGATACTGTTCGATTTAAATATTTTCCATATATATTTCCATACAATATAGGGTGGTCGTTATTTTGGCAAGGTCAAAAATTTGTTTTCCTTACACCATTACTCAGTTTCAACAAAAAATAACAAAAATTTGAAGTCCACATAAAGCCCTATATCTTAATTTTAAAATGTCCCCATGGTGCTTTGAAATTTATCATTGAATAGGCAAACAAAACTCTTACAGTCTTATCGCCACTGTTTTTCAAAAAAATCTGAGAAAAATCTAAAATCTTACATACCTTTTCTCAAACGTGTTTTGAAGCTGCCAACATAAGTGCAATAAACAACAAATTTCGTAAATTTTTGCTAAAAAATAGCGAGAAGTTAAAATTTTGTCGTTATTTTTCCATAACTCTGTTGCGGAACGTTGTAAAATTATGAGCAATCACAGTTTAAATACTTTGGGTTCTCGCGAGTAAAATGAGCACTTATTGAATCGAATTCGATCATACCAAACTCAGTTTTCATATTTTTTTGAAGAATTTTTTTTTTAAATTGAGTCAAGAAAATAGAAGTTTTGTTTTTACGGTATGACTTTTCCGATAAAAATTAAATGATAGTACACTATACAGCATTGTGTTACTTACCTTTTCCTCATCTTCGACCTTAAATATCTATTTGCAAAAAAAAATCGTCGAACTGGCTAACTCAGTTCTTTGTTATTTTTGAAGAGATCTTAATTATATGAATGATTGAATTGAGTTCAAATTTTAAAACATTGTTTCTGTCATGTTTAATTAAATAAGAATCCTTCAAGTAAATTGTCACCTTATCAACTGATTAGTGTAGAATCCCCTTATGTGAAGGAAATTCGCTGAGCTAATGTCATTTTCGCCTTAACACAATTCAACGAGTAGATACGTAACAACCGAAGGTAATTATACAAACAAAGGAGGCAATGAATACACCTATAAAACCTATATAAATTAGTTAAAGATAAACAACTTTCTTAATTGCGTGCACAGTAATGAATGAATATTACACTAAAAACCACAAGACAAACTTACCGTTGGGCGGGAATTCATAAAAATACGCCGACCTCGGACTGAGACAACTGAAACAAACACAATTGGCATTAATACATGATGACAATTACAAAGTACATTTGCAAATCAGATTATTTATTTTATAAATTATTTCATTATCATTTGCATCGTAAACCTAGTTTTTAAAAGGGAGAAAAGACAATAATAAATGTAAAAAAGTACAATATACATGGATAGGCGAAAAGTAGTTAATTTAACTGTTTTGCGTAAATAAGCATTAAAGCAGTTGAATTACAGAAGTTGCAGTAAACAAGACTGTCCTGTTTTTTCCTACTCCCTGATATTTCAATATGATACTAGAATTTATAAATTTTTACAATTTTAATACTTTTAATTAGTGCCGTTTAGTATTAGTATTACTGCTTATTAATTCTTTCAAAATTATCAGTGAATTTAAACACTGTGATGAAACCTTACTTAATTTTATTTGATATTATCACCAGAAACACTCTATATATAAAAAGTGACTCGTTTCCTATAGTTATAGTAATTATTATAATGTAAGATTTACAGATATGAATTGTGAACGAAAAAATTAAGTAGTTAACGTACCCTAACCACTTGAAGTAGTGAACATGTGACAATACAGACTGTTGATACTGCCCTTACTATTTAAATGGTTTGGTTTGTAATTTGAATAGTAAGGAACTTATATCTTATATTTTTCGCCCTGCCAGCCGTAAAATCCGGTTTTCCGCCCGGATTAGCGGGCGTAAAATGGGCATCTTCAGCCCTTTAAAATTACATGGCTCGGATAGAAGTTACCCACCCATCCCAATTTAAAATTCAGGGCATAAATTCTAATTTTCCATCCGCTCCAGCGAAAATTATTTTTCGTATTGTGGGCGCAAAACTTTATTTTACGCCCTTAATACGAAAAGGACTAATCTCTTCAGCTCGTTACTGGTTTAATGATTGATGAATGATTGGTACTTTTTTATAATAATTTTCAACTAATGTTAATGATTTTCTATATTTTTCATTATATGGGTAATTTTACGATAAAGTGCATTCAGGTCCATTATTTCGACTTCAAAAAATTTTGTAATTTTTTTTCTTCTTGAACATTACGTACCAAAAAATTATGTAGAGTGGTCGAGTATGTACGCATAATTTGACAAAGTTATGAGCGCATGGAATTATTTTGATTAAACACAGGAATGTTACATTTTCAGTTTTTATTGATTTTTTAATGTATAAATATAAACAAAGATAATATTTTTATATTACGTTATTATAATACACACTATGACACATGAACTAGACTTATATTTAATGTACAATATAGTTAAAAAAAAGCAGATGATCTTCATGAATTTGCAATTTATTTTGAAATCACCCATATGATAAAATGTAAGTAATCGTAAATAATTCAAAGATAGTTCATTATAGTAAAATTAATGTTTCGTATCTACTTTAGACTCAGTCAATGAAACTGAAAACAATGTTTCTTCGATCCTTTCTTCGGAATTTATGGCTGGTAGCCGTGAACGAGCGGAGCGTCGTGCTTGGCACTAAACTAGAGCCTCTCATGGCAGTGAACTACGGTTTTAAGCAAACGATGCTACAATAGGGAGGAGGAGGACCCCAGGAAACGACTTTCGAGAGAATCGAAACGATCGAGGGGAAAAGCGTTGAACAGGGAATGGAAGAAAGGGACTGGAATTTAAAACAAGACAATATTTTCAGCTGGCGATATCGCGGATATGATGCATGTGCCAAACATTGAACAAATTCTTATGCGTAGTTTCGTCATTTTTTACGTGTATTGTCTTACATTCATTTTATTTACATAGAATATTTTGAATTTTTATTACATTCTATGGATTTTTCACATTTTTTAAATTTAATGCAACATTGGCTATTTCAAAAATCGATGTAAAGCAATAAACCTTTGGATTTGATGTGCGATTGGTGAGCAAATCGGTCGCGGAATTTTGTTCAAAGATATATGGGAACGATAGAATTTACACTCACTTCACAGATGGTGCTGTGGATCAAAGAGCTTTTAATCGAATACAACGGAGTCCTATTGACAACAATTACCGTAGTATAGTGGAGTCCGCGGGCAGATATTCGGTTCTCGCTAGGGTTTTAGGGCCGCACGGATGCGTCGACGTTTTCACAATTTTCGTACGAATGAAAGAATGAGAGATTTAAATCGATTCTTTAGGGCATATTACGATCGTTAAATGCTGAATTCGTATCTTTTAACAATTCGGTTCAGCACTGATGACATTGCCATCATTTGGTAATTTTTAAGTTTCAATATGCAATGGCGTCATCGACCATGACATTGTTGAATTTGTAGGTATGATTGATACGAAAATAACGAAAATCGTAATGTACTGTTTTAATAATGGTGTTTTTTTTTAATTTACTTCAATGTTAGATTTTAAAATTTACATTTTCTTTAAACATCATGTCACTAATTTTTTATCTTATATACTTATTTATTCGTTACAAATTCACCTTTTATCACAGCGAACATTTTTGTTACATTTTGTATTTAATTTTAATCTCCAGTCTACAAGTGTTAAAAACAAAATTTTGTTAAATAATACAATCTGCAGGTTATGTCACATACTGTCCCACAATTCTGTGTCACAATGAACCCCACATGATGATTTTTACAATATTCATTAAATTTTTAAAAATTTAATATTTTTAGATTAATTTCTTAACTCGGTTATTATCTTTGATTGTCCTATTATTCAGTTGATGCTTTACTTAAGATACAGAAGAAATATATGTAAATTTATGACAGACGGAAATTGAGACAAAAAGGTTACCTCGAAATTCATATTTATCTATTACTCACCACCACCCTTAGTAATCCCGTTATTTTTACGTTTTTTTTTATCGGCAGTGATAACCTTAATATTATACAAAAATATTGGATCTTTTCGGTGCACAGCTTTCGAGAAATCTTCAGTGGAACAGTCCGTGTCACAGTCTACCCCACTCTCACTTATATAGACGTTTATCTCTAGTTGCTCCATTGACGCTGAAATACACTGCAATTTTACTTCAACTTTCATGCATTTTTCATAACAAGTAGAAAATATTTATTTTAAATTTTTCAGAATCGCTCTTTTGAATGCCGTTAGCCAACTTTAAATTGTCTCGTGATTTTGAAAAAAATATGTAAAAACGTTAATTTTTCGGAGTACTTTCTTAAAAACATCGAGTTTTCGGATTAATTTCGTGCTTCAAATGAGCTGTAATCTACTTAAATAATGCACTCGATAGTGGCATTTAACAATTACATGGCTAACATTTAACATGGAGTACACAAAATTGATCTTTAACCGCATTTTTCTATAATAAAGTTATATTCTCGAGAAACTAATGAAAAATGTAAGTTTTTTTTTGTTTTTCAGGTCAATGGTCAAATTCAAACTTGAAAAATGCAGAATTTTTTAATCATCATATTCGTACAATGCTCCCTTTTAAAATTACTCAATGTCATTAAATCACATATAAGTAAAATCAAAGAAAAAATATTTTACTTCTCCGGTTGTTTGTCCAGTATATGCAATATTTGAAAATGGTTTATCTAACGAAAATACTGTCGAGTAGACGGCCCACGTTAGGACATTTTGAAAACATTATTTCAAAACCTAATGGCTCACTGTAGAATTGACCAAAATGGACGGGACTAGAACGAAATTGAAGATAAAGGATTACAGAATAGAGGAAAAGTATAGAGGAACATTTATCATAATGTCTTGACCTTGAAAATCCATAAAGGACACCAATTTTTTATAAATCGGAAAACACTATCTCAGGATCTAGCAGACTAAAACAAACGTACTTCGGTATCCGATGGTTTTTCGGGTAGCTGATTACGAATCTGATGTCATATTTTCAAAATTCAAAATGGCGGACCCAATATGGCTGACCAAAATCAGAAATGTTTATTCTATTTCAATGAAATGGGGTACTGGGAGGTTTTTAGGGTCGAGGATTACGAACTTGATGTCATATTTTCAAAATTCAAAATGGCGGACCCAATATAGCTGACCAAAATCAGAAATGTTTATTCGATTTCGATGACACTGGGTACGGGGGGGTTTGGGGGTCGCTGATTACGAATCTGACGTCGAATTTTTAAAATTCAAAATGGCGAACCGAATATGGCTGACCAAAATCAGAAATGTTTATTCTATTTCAATGAAATGGGGTACTGGGAGGTTTTTAGGGTCGATGATCACGAACTTGATGTCATATTTTCAAAATTCAACATGACAGATCCAGTATGGCCGATATATTCTTCAACATTCGAAGTTATTCGATTTTTGTTGCATTTATGTAATTTTTTATTGCATTTATGTTGCGTTCTTAAAGATAAAAAGAAACTACATTTTTTTAAAATAAAGAATAAGACATTGTAAACAGGTACAATAAGAAACTATTAAAACATGCAATAACAAGTAGTTGCAAAAATTCTATGTATTTTGTTCATCTAAAGAATTTTTGATATTTTATACTAGATATATATATATATATATATATATATATATATATATATATATATATATATATACAGCGGAAGGAGTGAACATTAAAACCCATTTATGCAATAACAATTTTTTATTTAAACGTTATTAATATTTGTTTTCTATATTTATGGAAAATAATTTTATTCTCATTCTGATACATATTTTTGAATGCACCTCTTTTTGATTAGCTGTGGTATTACCAGCTAATTGTGATATTATATTAGATTTCTTTCTATCTAGTGAAAATTTGGAACGGTTTTGTCGTTGCGACTTAGTGTCATTTATCAAGACTCTTCCAAGGTAGTATTGCAAGACCAAAATCAAGATTCTAAGTGCAAGAACAAGACCAACATCTCCTTGTTTTGGTCTTGTTCTTGTTTTTGACGTCACTAATTATTTCTATTCTACGTTTCCTACCTTACGTGTTCCGTGATTCTGAAACACCCGGTTAATCTTAGTCCCGAATGTAAGACATCATACTTTTCTCGTATTAATTATTTTCCATTGTTGAATAATATTAAGTAATTATAAAATGTGAATATCATCTGTTTCAATGTACCCATTACGGTAATAATATTAAGCGCTGTAATGCTATTACTACTGATAGGGCATCTACCAATTTCAGTAGTATTAATTTTATTACTAGGAATTTTTCCAATGCACCCATACAGTACAGAATACACCAATTTTACGTTGAAATGTATAAAATTTCTTCACAAATTTTCTGACTTTCGATAGTTGCACTATTCAATATACATTTTGTAGCTAATAATAGAGGTTAATAACGGCTTCGAACTTTTAGTTTTGATTATAGTAAGTCAACACGAGTTTTGAGTCTAAACTCAATTGTTAGGGATTATTTAATAGCATAAAAATAAAATAAGTTAAACACAAGATAAAGTAATTATTGAAAAATAGTACAATCCATTGGGTGTACCCTCGTTGATGTAGTATTTGCAATCCGGGTACATCCTAACGTTGTTTGATTTCTTTTAAATATTAAAGTCGGAATAGTACATTTAACATATTTCCATAAAAAATTCCAATTATCTCCATATTATTCATGTACCTGCATAATTGTTTTTAAAACCTTTTTGTTTAATAGAGCAGTTTGTATGTCAGATCCTAAAATATCGTTAATGTATCTAGAAAAAAGACTTAAAAAATCAAAGAAAGAGATGCCCCTGACTTTAATAATGTCAGAATTTATATCAAATAATTAAAAATAATAACTGTATTTAAATTAATTTTTTATATATTTAAAATAAATGTTAAAAAAATATTAATATTCATTGTATTATATTCAATATTATGTCTATTACATTTTCCTACTCAATAATATTCAATTACTTTATTATTCCTTCCAACTTCCGTATGAATAAAAGACTTTTAAATAAGATGGTAATTATTTCCGGAAATAGTACGACAGACCTGATTTCATAAACATTGACTACAATAACTGATTAAAGTACGGATTAACCAAATACCGTTAGAAAAATATACTTCTCTAATTAAATTTTAATTGATAAAGAAAATTCCCAAGATATTACGATTCATTTTCAGCAACAAAGTTTTCACATTTTGCGCGGCAATATTGGGTCCATCATTTTGAGTTTCGAAAATCTGACATCTGATTACAAATCAGCAAATAAAAAAAAACGAGTAATGATATTCGTCTGCAATGCGTGAGATTGGAGATTTTGGTTAGCCATGGTGGGTTCGCCATTTTGAATTTTGAAAATATGACATCAAATTTGTCATCAGCGACCCGAAAAACCCCCCAGTACCCAGTTTCATCGAAACCGATTGAACATTTCTGATTTTGGTCGGCCATAATAGGTCCGCCATTTTGAATTTTAAAAATTCGACGTCAGATTCGTAATCAGCGACCCGAAAAACCCCCCAGTATCCAGTGTCATCGAAATCGAATAAACATTTCTGATTTTGGTCAGCCATATTCGGTCCGCCATTTTGAATTTTGAAAATATGACATCAGATTCGTAATCAGCGACCCGAAAAACCATCGGATACCGAAGTACGTTCGTTTTAGTCTGCTAGATCCTGAGATAGTGTTTTCCGATTTATAAAAAATTTATGGATTTTCCAGATCAAGACATTATGATAAATATTCCTCTATACTTTTCCTCTATTCTGCAATCCTTTATCTTCAATTTCGTTCTAGTCCCGTCCATTTTGGTCAATTCTACAGTGAGCCATTAGGTTTTGAAATAACGTTTTCAAAATGTCCTAACGTGCGGCCATTATCGTTACGCAAAATTAAATTTTAAATCTCTATCCGTATAACTTTTAAGTATAACTAACTAGGGAATAATTTTTATACATTCCAACTCATGTAAAACTCGAAATCAGATAAAAAAAACTCGATATTAAACAACATTTTTTTTAAATGTTGCTGTCAAAATCATAGAAAAATTTCATTTTATTAATGTTCTCTATGCTCTTCGAATGAGCGACTTGAAAATGGCAGAAATAAATGTCTGCGATATTTTAAGAAATTCTATTCCCACGAATAATACGTGTTAAATTT
Organism: Trichopria drosophilae; assembly: GCA_030407085.1. Classification (NCBI taxonomy): domain Eukaryota; kingdom Metazoa; phylum Arthropoda; class Insecta; order Hymenoptera; family Diapriidae; genus Trichopria; species Trichopria drosophilae. Next base: position 185,265,949 of record CM059583.1, on the reverse strand, counting down.
CAAGTAATATTTTGAGTATATTTCGGCGGTAATGGGTTAATGTGCACTATTTCAGTAATTTTTCTTCCAATCACATGACTGAATAATAATTTACATCTTTTAGGTTAGAGTTTGATGTATATAGGAAAAATATACGTTTGCGTGAAGTTGGATGTATTTTTAAAAGTGTCTAAATTAATGTCATTATTATGTCATTATTAACCCATTAATGCCCAACTTGACCAAAATTTTACGTTGAATCCAGCCTTAAAATTTTTTATGAAAATGAAGTTGAACGTTGATCTAAACTACGTTTCATATAGGTTTTGGGTTCGCTCTTTTCGAATCCAATGTCAGAATTAGGAAAAAAGCACTACTGATACCGATTTTTCACCATTTTTTCCAAAAAAATACTATTTTTACGTGTACATTTTTTTAAAAATCATGGATTTTACTTTGATAACGGTGTCGTATGGTGCTGGAATGTATTCCAATGTGGTCATCGATACTTTTACTTTAAATTTGTATAGCTGAAATTTTTTTTTTAGTGATAATTCAAAATGGCGGCTATATCCGTGCGTCATTACGGCAAGGTAAGACAATATCGTGATAACTCGTTAAAAACGAACTGTTGTGAAAAATGCATAAGGGTAAAAGTTGTTTTATTCATCGTGATCTTTCGAATGACAGTCACAAAATTTGGGACTATTATATTTCTTGGGCGATACTGCACCCAATTCTTCTTTATTTTACACAAAATTTTTATTTTTTGTACTTGATTATTGTTTATATTATTTATATTTTTTGTAATTGATTGAATACGTAGTTTCAAAATTGACGATGGAGTCTTATATATACGCTGTCACATTAGATGGTCACTAATGAATTCAACGTTGCAATTATTGCAAAAGCTGCGATTGTAAATATTTCTGTGAGCCATGTTTCAAACAAGTTTATAACAAATAAGATTGTAAATCTTCAAAAATATTTAAAACAAAGAAAATACAAAAAAAACAAATACAAAAAAAATACAAAAAAAAAATAAAAAAAATAAAAAAAAATAGAAAAATGGTTATCGATAAGCGTCCACCTCCTCGCGGTGATATTGAATTCATCAGCGGCAAAGGACGTCTAATGTGACAGCGTATATAAAACTCGATCGTCAATTTTGAAAATACGTAAAATTTTCTACAGATTATGAATCAAGTACAAAAAATATAAATTTTGTGTAAATAATGCCGAATCGGGTCCAGTAGGGCCCAAAAAATATATTAGTACCAAATTTTGAGACTGTCATTCGAAAGATCACGATAAATAAAACAACTTTTACCTTTGTGCATTTTTCATAACAGTTCGTTTTTAACGAGTTATCATGATATTGTCTTATCTCGCCGTATAATGAGGAACGGTTATAGGCGCCATTTTGAATTATCACCAAAAAAAAAATTTATACTGTACAAATTTAAAGTAAAAGTATCGATGACCACATTGCAATACTTTCCAGCACCATACGACACCGTTATTAAAGTAAAATCCATGATTAAAAAATGTACACGTGAAAATAGTATTTTTTTGGAAAAAATGGTGAAAAATCGGCATCGGTATTGCTTTTTTCCTAATTCTGACATCGGATTCGAAAAGAGCGAACCCAAAACCTATAGGAAACGTAGTTTAGATCAACGTTCAACTTTTCATAAAAAATGTTAAGGCTGGATTCAACGTAAAAGTTGTTCAAGTTGGGCATTAATGGGTTAATATTAGGAATAAGCTTTTACTAACTTGGTGAACGATTTATGTATTATTACGTATCACATATGTAGAAAAAGTCCATGATATGGAAGGTTAAAAAATGTTATTCAAAAGTAAATATTTTAAATTGGCAAAGATTTATAGTCCTAACTAACTAACTAAAAAAAATTCATAAAATATTAATTGCAAGTTGCATGGAAAATATAGATACATAGTAATGGCTGCTACTACTCAAGTAGTAAGAGTCATACCGAGTAGTATCGCAAACGTTTTACTACTTAAATAGCAAAACAAATTCCTTAAGTAGTAACGGTACGTACGAATAGGCCATATCCTCCTATACTATAACAGCAGCGTTAATTCGCAGTTTCTCAACATTAATCAGATATTATATAAAACAGTCAAACCAATTACTGATAAATGGCGATAAGTTTGTCGCGAAGAAATTTATCGAACGATGATTGATAGTTACTTTTATGGAATTAGTACTTTTTTTTATAACCGTTTCAGCGACGACTATCTAAACACGTTGAGGGAAACTCTTTGGAATTAGATACATTTCTTTTTGTCTTCAATTACACAGGCCAATAAAACGAGACCGGACTCTACACCCAGAAACAGAACTATATTTTTTCAAAGGTTTGCGATACGCTGAATTCATATGTGGTAGCAGAAGTGTTCTTTTGGGACAAAATTTTAAAATATCCTAACATAAAGATGCAAACACCGTTTTTGTAAATTTCTTATTAAGTTTTCGTAGCGGAACAACATTTTTGTTGACACTTTCGCAATATGCAGATTAATATGTTATTCGTCAGCTTTAAAATGCTCCTTTAGTAATTCCGATTAAAGTTTTTTTTCATTGAGTTATAGAAGTTTTTGTTAAGGCACGATTATGATTTTCGTTTTTTGTACTTTTGGGTTAGGATATCTTAAAATCTTAACATGACACAACAATTCTGCGACTAGATTTCGATTCAGCACTTCGAAGACCTTAGGAAAAGCATACTCAGGTGTATGAAGAATATAATGTTGAATCTAGTTTTTCTAAATTGCAAACAAACATTTTGTTCGGCATCAAAATCTTACTAAAATTGGGAGAAAACGGTGCTTTTTGTCCTTGCATGTTAGAATACCACAAAATCCTGACGTCATGGAACAATTCTGAGCAAGAAAGACGACCTCATTTTGTTAATTATTTTCATACAATTACACATTTACTAAATGTATGAAGATCATATTTATACGTTTACAAAAATTCGATAACTCGATGAAAAAAAATCGTATCGGAATGATTAAACATGCACTTCAAAGCTGATGAATAGCACTTTAATCTGCGTTTGCCAAATTTTTGTATCGGCACAAAAATCTACTGAAAATGATAACAACTGTGTTTTGTGCACATTTAGGTTAGGATATCGTAAAATCTTCACATGATATCAATAATTCTGAGGCCAGATTTGGATTCGATGCAACGAAAACATTCGGAAAGTCCGATTTCTAGTTATAAATCGCGGTGAGCTTCGATTGCGTTCAATCCAAAAGTTCGTGCACCTCACAGTTTTTTGTAGGCATATTTTCAGCTTTGTCTCGCGGTTATTTTAAGCCGTAGATGAAAATAATCGACAGAGTGAAACTCGAAATATCTTGACTTTTCGTATTTTTTTTAACGTTATCGTATATATTTTCATCAAAATAACGTTTAAATCTGGTTTTTTACATGACCGTATATATTTTGACTCTAGAAAGATAATCCCGAAATGGTTTTATTACTTTTTTATGTTAAAACTCAGAACATTTACAAAAATCCTCAAAAAAAACGTGTTTTTTTTTGTTTTCTATAAATATAATTTGTCCCAGGCATCCTGCTACAAAACAACTATATATACAGATAATTGCGTATACTTTAATTTATTCATGAGTTGTTTCGTCGAAAGATGCCTGGAATAAATTATATTTACAGAAAACACAATTGTGTATTATAACACTTTTTATTATACATCACGTAATTATTTTAAGTTTTAACATATAAATGTAATAAAAACATTTCGGGATTATTTTTCTAGAGCTAAAATCTAATCGTTTATGTAAAAAATCTAGGTCTAAACGTTATTTTGATGAAAATATTTACGATAACCTTAAAAAAGGCGACAAAATCAAGATATTTACAGTTTCCCTGTATCGATTATTTTCATTTCTAACTTAGTAACCGGGAGACAAGTCTGAAAATATGCCTGCAAAAAACTTGTGCAAGTTTTGGGTTGAATTCAATCGAAGCTTACCGTGAAATGTTATTGTCCTGTACAATCCATTGGGAGTGTCTGACCAGGAAGAGTATATACTACTGCCAATTAAGTAAGTAAGGAGAAACAAAGTTCAAAACTTGATAATATTTGTGATGAATATTTTAATTAAATAGACGTCCTCTACCAATTCGTATAATAACAATTGTAAATATAAACAAATGTTTCCAAATTTTAAACCTATATTAAATTTCAGCAATCAGAGTGGTAGGCGAACAATAGTGAGGTAACGATTGCCTTATTACATCAGTTGTAACAGTGGAATGATGGTATAACGCGATTTGCGTTGGTATGCAGAGAGAAGTCCAGTGCGCTTCCGACATCCAGCAGCAGTAGCCGGTAATAGACGAGACGGCAATTCCTCTATCAAGCTAGAGACACAGGATGCTCCAATACTAACCGCATACTAATAGGACCTTTGAGGAACAGTAAACATCTCAACACGCAAATCGAATCGCGATTGCCATCGCCTCTGATCCCACCAAGAGCCCATTGTTTCAAGTGCTTTGAGTATTCTACTAATCGATTGCTAAATAAACCACTCAAGGAACTTTAATCCTTCCTAAATACCTATTATGATTTATCATTTTAATTGTTTTATGTGGTGGAATTCATTGTACAAGTATACTTATCCGTACCTTTCATTCACAATCACCTTATTGTGGGAAAAGTAACATCATAAGGATATAATATACTATTTTAACTGATACATGGTATTTATAAACTTCAGAAACATTTTCTGAATTTCAACATTGACTTCCAAAAAATAAATTCTTACACTCAGAAAAAAAGTAGTTGAAATGACTATTTTTTCAGTATGAATCATAGTGTGAAATGCAGACTAGGCATGGTAATAGGTAAAATAACTATTCTGTAATAGTAAAGTTTAATTATTGTTTCATGATTCGAAATGCTACTTATCATAATAGACATATAGACATAACTATTTTGAAATAGTCATTTCAGAAAATTCCTACCTTTATTGAGAGAACTTGTATAAGAAATTGTTAAAAAAAAAATTGAAAGGAGTCAATATTTACTTTTTAAAAATATTTGTAAACTATATAGTATATCATAGTATATGAAAAGTCCACTTTTCTCCCTTCGTTCTTTGTTTAAGATAAACAAGGAAACAAAGAGAAAAACAAAAAATCAATACCGCGCTAAGTTTGTGAATGCCACACTCCAGCCAGTTAAAAAATGTATTATGCAATTCCATTATACATACAAATTTCAATGTCGTGTAACTAGTCTTAAGATACACGTGCGTATACGAGATGCATTATGAATTATCATATCTTGACGCCCGACGGGCCTTCTTTTGACCAAATGAAAATCCACTTCAATAACGAGAGCCACGGGCTCGAAGAAAAAAAGCTGCGAACAACGCGACGCCACCTGGCGGCATCAAAACACACGGGGTGCAGCAGTGTTTACTATGGATTTATAGTAAATACAAACTTTAATTATGAATAATAATAAATAAAAAGATTTTCTACGAGACACAGTGTGAAACGAGTACTGCACTAGATTATAATTATTTTAACTATATTTGTCATAATTAATTAAATCATGCTGCATATTTGATTTTTTTAACTATGAGGAGAAAGTTGGTGTAACATAATTATAGTAAAATCGACTATGAAAGTGATAAATTTAACTATTTTTCACAGTAGTTTTAACTATACTTTTTTCAACTATGTGATATAGTCAATTTAACTATGGGTATTTTTCTCAGTGTATAAGCATATTTTCATAACTTCGGAAAAAAGTATCTTTAAAAATGATGAGTTGCTTCTAAATATTAATCGTCACCAGCTGTTGCGGTGCTAGTTCTAGTTTATCATTCTTTTCTTTCAAAATATTTCTGCACTTCATAACTGAATGAAATTCTTAAGATTTGCAATATGATTGATAACATTTCCTACTATGTAAGTAAATCTGTGGTGTCAATTCTATATTATGAACAACGATGGAATATGCAGTAATTTTTCATTTTTTTGGTTCCCTGCGAAAGGTGAAAAGTATCATTATATCAGAAAGAATGAACATTTTTTATTTCAAAAATAGAAAAGGATAAGAATAATATCGTAAAATAGAATTGTTTCTCAGATCTTTTAAAATGGTTCGTACTTTTAAAACTTCTCCAGAGAAAATTCAATAACAATGCTATATTCCTTGTTTATTCATCATTAAACATGAATATCATATTTCTACTTGTATTTCAAAATAATAAACAAAATTTATGATTGTTTAGTTTTATTCTAATGTTCTAATTTACGTTATTTAATTAATAAAAGTAATATAATGAACAATAAGTGTGTTTAACAAAATTTATAAAATTAATGATAGTCTTGAATATACCGTCTATTGGAAAGTCTAAATTCAACGAATATTTGGTTCGATTAACTAAAAGTGCCACAAGATAATATTAATCAGACTTGGGATCGTTAGGTATCAAACTAACCATGTAACGATATATATACACACATTCCTCCGGTTTCAATGTATCAATTTGTAAACGAGACTAATCTAACCGACCGGAAGATATGCTAAAGGGAGCGATTAATGATTACAACTAACACTTACTACGGTTTGAACCTATATACAAAATAGTTCATCTCTCCACACAAATAATACAAAAAAAGAACTTTTTGGGTCGGAAAAGTTATGTATGTGTTTAATGTTATTTGAGGTCATTGTTAGTGATATGTTTATTGTGTATCTTGCAATAGTATAGTAGAACCTAAAGTGGGTAGTTCAGTTTTGTTAATTCTATTACTTTAAAAAAATCCATATTCTAATATAAATGTAATAATTAAATAAAAAGAAAATTAAAACAATCATATGAAAGGACATTTCTGTGCATAAAATATATAAACAAGGCTACTTTGTGACGACCTTGACCTTGAGGATATCCTTCACGGACATTTCAAGGGTACCTTCAAGTTTTAAATACAAACCTCTGCATTTGTATAGGAAATTTGGGAGAGTATAAAATTTTACGTCTAGATACGACCTTCGTCGATACATAATTTAACCTTGAAACTTAATAGCACGGTCAAAGAATACAGTGCGAGCCGACTGGTATGCGGTTTTGAGGATAATTTCCGAAACAGGATTTGTTGCATTTTCAACTTATATTCCATAGGCAAAACTAGTGCCTTCGTTTTATAAACTTCAAATTGGCATCGAAATGACCATGAAGGTCGTTCTAGGTCAAGATATACAATATCTAAAACAATTTTCCCGGACTATCATGAAAGTTACTCAAGATTTATAAAACAATATGGATATTGCATTCATCTAGCTACTGAACTTAATAGAAAGATAGTAAATCATGCGACGATTATGTATTAAATATAGAAAAGTATTGTATATATAATATTTTAAATTAACACTATTCAATGCAGAATTCTTAGATGTAAAGATTTGTGTTTAAGGACATACTAATCGCATTAACGCTGGATATCTCAAATTTTATTTTGAATGTCACACTAATAATTCTAAAGTAGTAATAGTTAGGCGAAAAATAAAAATATATAAACTTAAAATTAAGCACGTGTGTATCAGAAAGTAAATGATTTAAATTCGAATTCATCTACTGACATATTCCACGTTAAGCTCATTAAAATTCAATTACGAAATCTTGGAGCAAAAAATTGAAAGACACTTCCAGAAAATTGGTAAAATGAAGGACGAAAATAAATCTTTAAAAGTTGCCATTGATATCAAGAGTATTTCACAATTATAAATTCCCATAAGAATTTATATTAAGAACGTAATTTACATCCTGTGATAAGATAAATAAGTAATAAAATTTATTAAAATTCCTAGCGATTGGACAAACTAATAAAAAAGTGTTTCGCATATTTAATAAGCATCATGAAATATTTCCCTTACAAATTTTAGTAATTTTATTTAATTTTTTAGCAAAACGAACAAAATCCTTGTCCTCATATGTGGCTAGTGAGATCTTTGAAAAAATTACTTTCATATGACTGTTTAAAGAAAAATATCTTAAAAATGTATTAATATTAATTTTGCAATGTAGGCATTTCTAAAATAGAAAATACAAATACGTAATGCGGAACGTTGTACAATCTATCATTTTCGATGTTACAATTTACCGAGGTAAAAATCGCATATAGGCTTTCGTAGATCGTCAAATAGAATTAATGAGATTGCGGCTATTGGTAGGTGTGGAAATGTCACGTATTCGGTTTTATCGTGTATTAACTCGATTATGAAATAGTCATGAAGCAGAAACGTAATGATATACCTGTGCTAGTACACTAGTATAAACAACCTGCAGGTACACGTTGATGTACGCTTATTTTGAATTTGGTAATTATGCAGCTTTGCATAACACACCGAGCTTGCAACGCGAAATTGCGATTCGAACTTGCAATTGTATATTGTGTCAAATGCGATGCGCTTTGAACAGTCAAAATTAACGACACTACGAAAACTTGCACTTGCTATTTGCAATGCAAAGCATATTCGATGGAAATTTATTATATTAAGTTACTTTGTAACTTAATATATAACTATTACACTTTCTGTAATATAAGTAGGACAAGATCGCCAAGGGACAAATATTTCATTAAAAAAGTTTCGTTATCAAAGTTTAGGATCTAATTAAAAAGAATTAATTACTCCACATTTTCATGTAACGTTCCAATTTGAAAATATTAAAATTATGATTCAGAGTTCAGTGGTTTTGTAAACAAAACTTTAAACTACTAACTTCTTAAAAGAGTTTTCCAAAACTGCCTCAAGGAATTCAAAAATAATCAAAAGCATTTCGTTAATTAAAATTTAGTAATAACTGATGAAATGTCCTTAAAACTCTTTCGAAACTTATTAAAAAAATTGATAAATTGAACATCGACGTTTTTAGAACAAAGATGGATACCTGCATTTTAAAATTTAACATAAGCTGCCATTTCTATCAAGGAATTTTTAGTAAATTAATACATTTTTTACTATTTGTTTGATACTATTTATTGCATAATTTTTTAGTTACTGAAACTGATAAGTTTTACGAAACGTTTATTTTTTATAGTATACAAATCAACAATCTTTTAAACACTCAATCGGACTTAATTATAATTAATATCAAGTTTCCAAGATATTGTCAATCGCTGCAGTTTTTCTGAATAACAATGGAAAAGGTAAGTTATCGAGGAACAGGAAAATGTCACTGGCGATGAATTATATGTTCGATAAACGATTTCAATAGGGAAATTTATGAGATATCGACGTGGTTAGACTCGAGTATTATTTAACAGAAACGCATTATATCGGTTTATTAATTTATGGGCAGCTAGTCAATTTATTACGGCGAAATGTCGCGTTACCGTTTCGACACACGCGCCGTGTCGTAAAATTGGACGAGGCAACGCCGCAAATTAATCGTGTCCTCAGTAATTGCTATTCATGAGTCGAAAGGTCATTTGCCGAATATACCTCGAGTGCCCGTAGTATAAAGACTGGTAAGTGAACCTAATACAGCTAATTAAAATACGAATGCTGGTTTAGAATTGATACTAATCGATTCATTCAACCCCAATAGCAGTAATAGCACGACATCTTTTGCTTTTATTATCTTTCGAATTTCCTTCTGGAGATGATTTAGGAGTCAAACGTTTTTATAGGTGTCTACAGGGTGATCCAATTTAAAACAATCACCCCAAGATCCTCAAAACCATTCGTTTATTCAGAAAGCGTTTGCAGGGGTCCACCTTGGTGACCTTGTGGATGATCTTGTAGGTCAAACGTAAAGGTTATTTGAAGGTCAAGCCGCCATGTTTAAATAGGAACCCCGGCATTTTATTGCAAATTTCGATTCTGCAGAAAAAAATACCCCAAACACAGTTTACTGTTATGTTTATTAAAATAACTTTTTCTAATCACAAATTATATTAGTTCGGAATCAAAGTTTTATGTAAAGATATAGAAAATGTAAATTATATTAAAGAAAAATATGTATCATTACCGGGATCCTATCATATCATATCCCTGAATTTATCAACGTGATTAATCATAGGGAGATACATTTTAGTACAAATAATTCAAAGGCGTTTAATTACAGTAATGTATGACTATTTATCATCTATTCACGATTATTTAAATTATTTTAACATTGTTTTTCTTTGCTTAAAATTAAATCATATTTACTGCATATTTGTGTTGTTTTTAGTCCGATTACGACGTACTTCAAAGATAATTCTTCAGAATTATTACCCAATTTGGCGACTAATACATGTACTACAATTTTTAAGTAAGTGAAAAGGTATCGTGAATCTTTTTCTGATCAACCTTCATATACTAGTTTAGCATTATTAGCACTTCTCTAACAACGATTTTGCTCATTATTTTTCATTAAAAAAACAACAAATTCTGAACAACATTTTGAAACCATCGCAAATTCTTGATCCATTAAGAAATAACTTGTCAATATGCGCTAAAAGTAAAGAAATTTTATTCGCGGGTAATAAATTTTTAGTTATATAGACTTAATTCGACAAAATTTTACTTACAGGTAAATTATTAACTACGAGGTCAAAGATGAAAATTTTAAAACTAATTAATGAAATCAGTAAAACATACGACCGATAAGACTTGCCATTTACTAATTAATAACAGTGATGTTTTTGTCCCTGCGTATTTTTTATCATATATATTACTTGATTTCTTATTACTTGATTTATTATTTACATTTATTACTTGATTATTATGATATATTTTCATGCACATCTTTCACTTTTATATAAAATTTATCCGTATTAAATTGTTCTAAGACATAATAAATCATAATAGTCCTAACTGAGACATAATAGTCCAAATGTATTATATTACCTCATTTAAATTCGAAGTTAATGTGTTTGACTCCCAAACTTAAAATAAAAGGAGACCTAGTGTTTTGGAACAAGTCATGTGTACCTTCATTAAATTGGCAGATTATAGCCAGCTGTCAATGTGTAACAGTTTGAACCACTGGAAAGTTATTTCTATTTTTCCAGGTTACATAATTAATCACAACTTTAGTTTATGCTGTGTATGTACATAGGAGAAATTTAAATTAGAAATGTTGGGAACGCTTTTCTGAAATTTCTTTCCTTTTGCCGTAAATTCGATATTACTAGTCAATAGCAAATCAGTTTGGCTATGCTGCGATTATTAACCTTTTAGCTTCGGGGATGGTCGATATATCGACCAGTTAAGAAGCACGAAATGTTTAATGATTTTAGACAAAATTTGATGTTTAAATACTTAAAAAATAGTTTTCCCATTTCTCTAAACAATTTTGACCTGCGTGCTTTCCTACGTATTTTGATAAACTGAAATAAAAAAAAAATATTGAAAAAAAGTACTGTCATCTTTGATCTTGAAAACCCCCGATTAACAATTTTCAAGCGAATTGTATCATTTTTTTAAAAAGTCATCCGCCATATTGGATCCGCCATTTTGAATTTTACAATTCAGAGTTCAGATTTATAATCCGCGTACTCGAAAAAGTAATTTCAGGTACTTAGCTAACCCATTTGTTAGGTTTGAATGTCATTTTTTCGAATATTTCATTATCAGCTGTAAAAAAAAATCCTTTCAAATAGACCGCGATATTGGATCCGCCATTTTAAATTTAATAAATCCACCAAGGTAACTTTTTAGTACAACTATCGGATCCCCGATTCGAATACGTTTTAGCGCATTAGCAATTCGATATCGGAGTGAAAACATGAATTTAAAAAATTATACAAAAAAAAAACAATTTTTTAAATCTTTATGCAAAAAACACATATAAATTGCAAATTTATGCAAATTTCAACAACGCCATTGAAAAGAGCGACCTCGAAAATAGTTGGACACGTACCTTCCAATTTTTTTTATCTCCTATTTCGATACGTAATATTCGATTGAAAATGGGGAGAAAAATGTCATTTCAGGTGTTAATGGGTTAACTGATTTTGAAAAAACTAAAAAATGTGTAGAAATAGATGGGGATTTCTATACGCCAGTTAGTCACGAATAGAACGAAAATTCGATAGTAAAATCAGTTACTGAATGAACAGTTTAAAGCAAATTGTCTAGCAGAAAAAGTAAAATTGCCATATAGTGTATGCACATAGAATAATCAAAAGTAATAATTAATTATATAATATGAAAACAATTCTGTAGGTTCAAAAGAGTTTAGATTGATATCGGGCTCTTCCCTGTCAATTTAACGAAGATACATATGCCTCGTTTCCAATACGCAGGTCTCCCCTTATTTGACGTTGTTGAAAGAGTATTTTTAAAGTTTTATTTAATTTAAATTCTTTTTTTTTAATTTAGTTTGTATAAAACACCTACCGGTGGGGCAGACAACGATAAAAAAATTAAAATAGAGAAAGCAACCACGTAGAAGAAAAGAAGAACTTAAAATGAGGGAAGTTAAAATAAGAGAAGATCTACTATACATGTCAGCACCATCGATTTAAGATCAGATATGGTTTTCGAATCAAATATTTTATACAAGTTACTAGTATCAACACAAATTATTTGTTATTGCCAGTCTCTCATGTTTTAAGTCATTTTTGAAGATTTTTGAAGAGAAGACCACACAACTAAATAAGTCATTTTTCTAAAACGATTAATGCTGTTTTTTACATAAAATAAATGTCAGCGGCACAATATTCTTATTTGTTTAAATGTCTTACTTTGCCGATTTTACAGGGAATAAATGTCCACTCTTTCTTTATGACAAATTAGATGAAAATGATTTATTTTTTGTATTCTCATTCAGATAGACCTGTCATCATGTTTACCTCTAAAGAAATAAAATTTTAGAAAAGTGCTTTAAAAACGTTTAATATTAGGTAATAAAAATATTTAAATGTGTAGTTTAACTTCTAATACTAATTTTGAACTTTATAATTAATTTGCACTTAATTGGCCAGACAATGCATCTGAAACTAAATATAAATTTGTGAAATACAAATTCCATTTAAACATCTTATTTTTTTTTGAATTCCAAATTTCAAATTCGTTAACATTTTGCAGTCTATTATATGTATTCTGTCCTCATTATTGAATTTCTGGTGATACATATACAAGTAAGGGAACAAATTTACACGCAGGCGTAATGCTTCGAATTTTCATTTTAGGACAACGTGTAACTGGGACGCTGCTATAACGCGGCTGTTGCTTAATTAGCCGTTAAATGCGTAGGGCGCATATGGCGCCTTAGAACATTTTGCGAGCAACGACCTATTACGCATAATATACTGCAGTCTTCGAGGGCCCAACTGCCGCCCAAGTCTTCCTTGGTTCTGCAGCAGGTGGTGGCCATGCTTGAAGTTCACTTTATTAACGCAAATGTGTCTCGATTGTTCTAGATGTAAATTCCTTAATTTTTCGGTTTTAAAATGTCATTATTGGGTTAGGCATATCATCAAATTGGGTAAAACTTGGGCTAGACTAGCATGCTTTCTCTTGCAGATGCTAGGTGGTACAAAAATGGTTATTTACACTGTAATACCAGTATGGATTTTGAAATCTCTAAACACATTTATGACCTTCAAAAATTTGTGTTAGGAAAATTGCCATACGATTTGATTTAATCGATATACAGATAATTCCTACATTTCAATGAAAAAATGCATCATTATAGAATCAAATTCCTCCTGAACTAATATTTCATACGTTTAACTGACTTAGTTTTGACAGTGTGGCAAATTAAAGATTAGGCTTAGAACGAGATTAGTAGAATTTTTTATTATGTCCTCCTATTCTATCCTATCATAATTTATCATAACCTATTATAACCCTATCATAACCTATCATAATGTGAGGCTGATTTTTTTGTGTTTTGGTAGATGCTGGTTTTTTAATTCTTTCATTACAAATCTTTAGTCGGGTCTTAGAAATCCAAAATATCGAATAGACTTACCAACTTTAGGATAAGTCGGTGCAGCTCAAAAACTCGAGAAATCAAAAAGCCGATGGGTCAAAATACCGACGGTCATAAAACCGACAACCTGTAAGTCGACACAAGAAAATAGACACATCGATAAGCAGACAGTCGTTTTTTGAAGGTTTGGTTTTTTGATTTGTCGGCTTGTCGATCTGCACGCGGATAAATCCATGAACAAACAGAATATATTAATTCTACTCGACTTTGAATTTGGCGACATAAATCAAAGCAGATAATTCCTTATTGAAAAGCGAAAAAAAAATTTCGTAACCAAATCCAAAACCGACTTGCATGAATTAAGAGCATATTTTCGGAATTAAAAGTTTAGACATAGCACAGGATATCGTTTAAGCGTAATTTCTTTACTATTAACTTCTTCAAAAAAAAAAGAGTTTAAAATATTTCATTTATGGCTAATAATAGTCAGACTCTTCCTATTTTCATATTTTCACAACATTTAGGCTTCATACTCCGAATTAGAAAATATAGACAAAATATCTATCGTAAAGGGTCGATTATTAATTATTAAAAACATAAAATATTTGATTACATCAATATGAAAAATTTAATATTTTTTATACATAACAGTAAAATTTTGTTAAGAAATGCAATATTGAAGCAAAAAACACCCTATTAAAAAGAAAAATCGACCACTTTTGATTCAAGTGATGAAGTTCATTGAAGCACACGTAATCGACGTGTAATACGTCATAATTGTACAATATCCCAGTTCGTTTGACTTGATGAAAAGGGCAGCACGTGTGAGTCACGTGGTCGGAAGCTCACGGTCGCGTCGGCGCACGTTGGTTGCAGGAAAGAAGAAAAACGGGGTGAAAGATAAAAGGATCGCTGCCACATAACTTCGCATCAACGAACCATCCCTTCTTTTGTTTTTCTCTACTCACGTACTTGCACTTCACGTAGAAGAGCTTGAATTGAACAATTTTATTCTTTGTACTTTATGCAAAATAAAAAAAAAATAATAGAAAGCCAGCAGATCCAGGAGACACCAAGAATTTTCTCATTCCGAATTTTATTCTACTGTTTTTCAGACAATTTTACTCCTTTCTTTGATTCGAGTTTTGTCTCCATTTTGGTAGTCTCCGGTTTAGAATAATAAATTTCAAGAACAAACAAAATTGTTTACAGAAGTTTATAAATAATTTGAGGAATGTAGATGGAAAATCAGAATTGAACATTTTATGTCGAATATTTCACTATTATGAATACGTTTACTATTTTCATTTTTACCTTTGCTGAGACGGCTGGTGTTGACCGGAATTGGTTACAGTAGAATTTTGCGTCGAAAGGGCAAGCTTCTGCTGCCGTTGCTGAAGCATCTGACGTCCGAAAACGCCATATCCGAAACCGTAGATTTCATCCTCTTCTTTGTCGCTGAGGCAGCTTGAAGGCTGTGTAAGAATGAAAAAGTATTTTGCTATTTCTGAACAATATTTTATGTATACAAGGTAATGGATGAGTAAGGTACTATTCAATACAGATTACTTTTATTTCAAACACTTTACAACAATATTTAAGGACATGATATATTTATCAACGATAAAAAATAGCAGTCATTGTTCTTTTATGAAAGTATGTTAGCAGATTAATTATTTCCAAGTTAATTGTTATTAAGGGAATGATCACAAACTGTTTTATTTAAAATAACCTATGAGTAATTGTTTAAGATTAAAAATTTATAAAAATTCGGAGAAGACTGTGTAATTTCTGTAATTGGTTTTATTGACAGGGAAAACACTGAAGCCGCCTTATTTTAGTACTTTCATTGTTTAAATGCTGAGTTATTATTTTATAGCAAAAGCTGGCTGAAATCGAGAAATCTACTGAGAATTAGAACCGACACTTAATGTGGTGCAAATGCTTTTACCTCAATACTACGATGTTATCGCAAAAAATTAACGTCAATAATACTGATCTTATTATAACAAATGGGATTAGTACAAAAATAATCTAAAAGGATACCTTATAATCATATTTTATACTATGTAGTTATATAGTAATGAGTGCACGTAGGTGCAATCCTCATAATATATATATATTTTCACTACTCAAAATTATACTTATTTCAGCACTCTTCTTTCGTTCCTAACTGAAAACAACTCACGTAGTATGTAGTGAAAATTAAAAGAAAAAATTATCTATAATTTTAACATTGGTACTGTTTCCTGATATTGCATAGAGACTTTATGGCGCAATGGAAATATTACCTTCTTTTCTGATGACATGAAATATTATTAATTTGTTAATTTTGCTTACTAATAATCGGAATAAAATACAGTGATCAGAGTGTACATACACATAATCTTTTTGATAGACTTGCCGCAAAGTAGGAACTATACAGTTGTGTTATTGAACATGTCGAATAGGTTCGGATTTTTGGAAATTACTTTTATACTTTATAATACATGGAGTAAGGTACTACTAAATCTCTGACATTTTTTTGAAAATTTGATGAACCTTAAGGAGAAGTGTAAATGTGACTTGTTATTAATTGGATTCCACCTACTAATGACATATCATTCGATATAACCAATGTATCGCATATAGTACGGGATTCCCAGACACAAAATAAATGAGAGCTTCTAATTCTTCCAACGACTTTCACCGATGAAGGCTATCTTGCACCAGCAGAAAGGATCATCATTAAAAGTTCAAAGTCTTGAAAACGATTATTACATATTCCCGTCCTAACTGAAATTCTTTTCATTGTATAAAGAGAGTAATTTACTACAAGGTGAGAAGATTTTAATAATCATAAAAATGTTTGCTGCATTTTTCGACCGTTAATTGAAAATAATGAAAATGACAAACTTCCTTATATTATTCTTTCTTAATTATAGGAATTTTAAAAAAAAGTAATATAGTTATTAGGACGGAACGCAAAAAAGTGCCTCTCTGAAACGGTTCTGTTTAAGCCAAAACGTGCCTGAAAATTTGTTAAGATTTAAAAAATAGTTTATAAAGCCCAAAAAAAATTATCTATGTTTCTAAAGCACCAAAAAACCTCATAAACCCCTAAATCTATTAAACCTAAAATCCAAAAACCCATATATCCCACAAACCTCAAAATCCCCAAAACCCCAAAACCCCAAAATCCATACCTCTCTAATACCCTTTATTCTTAAATACCCATTAATTTCAAAATTATTATTATATTATCATATAATTAACCCCAAAGTTCCAAAATCTATAAACCTTAAATCTCTGTAGACTCCAAACCCTATAAAGCTTAAAAGCCATAAACCCCAACTCCTCCAGAAATCCAAAAACACTTAAAAGTGAATACCTTGTTGAAAAATAACCTCGATTCATAAAGTGAATAGAATTTAGTAATATAATTCACAGATGCGTATATCACAAGATTTCATATTACACATAAAACCACTAATTGTATCTAGTTCTTTCAAGAATTATGTGTACATTGTAACTTAGGCCTAATCGACTTATCGAGTTATTGTAAACATTAAATTTATAAAAGTTTGATTATAAAAAATGATTATAAAAGTCCCCAATAAAATTTGTTTGTTATTAATATTAGTAATATTGTTACTGGAAATAATATTATTATCAATTAATATTATTTTTAGTATTATTATTTCAGGAAACCCTTTTTTTTTAAATTTCTAATATAATCTAAATCATTCGTGCTGCGTTATTTTGCGTGTAAAATTACTATAAATTTTAAAAGAAGATATTCTGAAAATTTAAAAATTTCTTCATTTACATTATTATATTGAAAGTGTGTCACTTATTACGATGACGACATTGACGTTGCCCTTTTTGAACGTCAACTTTGAAGGTCAACTTTGACATTTTAAATGGGAACCCCATTACTGACCCCGGAATCAGAAAGAGCCCAAATTTTACGTTAAAAATTGTTTTCACGCTATGCATCGAGGTTCCTTTTGAAAAATTTATTTGCTTTCTTTCGTTTCGAGATTTTTAAAGCTTCTGAGATTTATGGATTTTAGGGTTTTGTGATTTTTAGGTTCTGGGGTATATGGGTTTCGTATTTTTGGGGTTAACTACTTATGAGATTAATGGGTTTTTAAGGATGAAGGATATTATGAGTTTATGGGTTTCGGTGTTTATGGGATTTGGGGTTTATGAGCTTTGAGATTTTAGGGATTTTAAGGATTTTGGGATTGATAGGCTTATCGATTTTAAGATCGATGGGTTTGGGGTTATCAGGTAGGTTTTTTTGGCGTTTTAGAGGCGTAGATCAATTTTTTTTCCTACTTCAATTTTCAAATTCGCGAGTAAAGAAAATTTTTAAAAATCTGAAAAAATTTACACGCACGTTATGGCCTAAATAGAACGTTTTTAGAGGGGTACTTTTTTCGTTCCACCCTAATAGTTATATAAAGAGACACTCAGTCACCCAGATGTATCACTTTTGTCAAAATTTCTCCAATGAACGTCAAATTCACTGCAGTAACCAGAACGCTGGCTATGTATTATCAAATGGCTGGCTTCTTCAATATAAGATAAGCTGCCCTGTTTTACTGTGAAAAATAACGCGAACCGAGCACTTGGAAATTTATGTGTCAGATACAACTCGGAATGTTTCACCTTGCATTCTTTACACCACGGATTAGCGAGTATCGTCGAATCTTTCCAACACCTGTCATACGATTTTTATGATCCTTGACCCCCTCCCCCCTCCCGGGAACACGATGTGAGTTGGCCATAAAATTGTGACTGGTTACAGGTTAGCATTTTGCTATAAAATGTCCTCGCACCAAAAACATCACCGTTAAAACTGTTTGACGCCAAAACGTCCCTGGCGCCAAAACGTCCTGTACCCTGTAATTAGATATGATTCCATTCAGAATGAACCAAAATGTGGAACTAATCCAGTATAAAACCTTCCATGGCATGACTCAATTAGATCCGAAAAGTTACAAATTTTGGTCCACTCTGAACCGAATCAATTCAATATATATTCCATTATCTGAAATTTTTAAATATTTTTTATTATAGAACGCCAAATTTCTTTGAGTATTCATGTATTTGAAAATCACAAGGAATAACCATTGTCCCCAAGGAAGAAATCAGATTTTACTATTAGTTCTTAATACATTTTTTGATAATATAAACTTCTTTTTATGGAGTTTCGGTCGAAACTGTCCAAAAAATTCGCTCATTAACAATTGGCATACCTTAGCAACCACATTAATAACGATCGAAAATTTGAAGAACATGAATTTTTTGTCAGTTTCTGCCGAACTTATATAAAAGGAGGTCATATTAAAAAGTTTTATATTATCGAAAAATGCATTAAATAAATAATAGTAAAATGGGATTTCTTTCCTGACGTCAATGTTTTTCTTAGTGATCTTCAGATCGTTATGATTTTGGAGTTATGACCAATGCAGTTGGTTTCGAATCGGATTTCGATGGGTTTTACTTTTCAAGCAAATATTCCACTTTCCATGGATATCTATTTATCGATGCCTTTGTCTGTTCTGTTGGGATTTCAACCCATGGTGTAAAAATTGTTCTACGGGCTTTTGAACGAGTCGATTGTGTTTTTGATCTTTCATGCTTTTGCATCGAATCATGTCTAATTAGACGTTGTCGTCTTAAACAACGGAAGATCATCTTGATTGGATTTCGATAAGAAAGTGATCCTATTCTGAGCGACGGCTGAAACAATTTCAATCCATGCAGAACCATGACAATTGCGTGTGTGTAAAAACAGATAAAAATCAAATATGTGTCTGAAAATACCTCATTTCTGTGCAATTTTGATCTAAGTCCAATGAATTATCGACAAATTTAAACTAAGTAGCTAATACCTCTAGAAAAGTATTTAATGTTGCCTGATGGAGAATAAGGTACCACGTGTAATAATAAAATATGCCCTATCGATCTCAACTAGTATTTATATATTATATATTATTTCTCAGTGTATTACGATCTGCAAAAAATTGAGAAGCTGTCGACTGACGCTATCCACGCGTATTGCAATGCTTTGTAAAAAACTTAGCGATTTGCCGATACTAATCTATCACTCCTTTCAGCTTTATTTTATTTAAAGTAATAAACCGAATGAAACAACTCCTTAAACGCAAGGGGATTCTCAGTGCAACAGTTGATTCTGTTCGGATCAATCCTTTAACGTAAAGTCCCTTCCTGTGAAGTGGCGATTCTCGTTCGTTCTCCGCGGAATCCCAGCGCTATTCGAGGACGAAGGAAACACTCCGCTAAATCCGTAGCGCCACTTGAAGCGTTTCCCGACCCGTCCCACCGGGTCGTTTGACCTTAATCGATATCTGGTTGGCCCGTGATTGAAAACTCGATTAGTCCCCGGAAGAGTTTGAGCACCGAACAATAACGGTCTTAAGCTCAGATCGATAAGGTCGACACGGCTAATCGTCTTAACGGCTTTGGTCGGACGAACTTCGTCCTCTGCGCGATACCGACTAGAGAAATTCTACGCTTCACTTGCAAAAGTCTCCAGTCGATCGCTTCGATCGAATTGCTTCGAGATTTATGGGATTGAAGAATGTGCATTTTATGTGACTTAATGCTTAAGTCGATCAGAGCAGTTGGAAATAATTCACCGTAGAAGTATCCACGGGAAACACATGGGAAACTAAGATTACTGGAGTTCCTGATGTAAATAATAAATAATGGATTTCACAATATCCCTAGACACGCTTCAAGAAAGTACCTACTTCTTTATGTAATTCCGAACATCAGTTAATAGGATTATTACTACTGTTGAACGTGCTGGATTTTTAGAGTCACATGTCAAGTAGAACAAATCGCTAAATGGTCCGCCGATAGTTAAAGCTCGAGAGATAGGGAGCTTGATGTGCGAAACTGATATAGTGAGTGTCCCATTGAGAATGACCATACATTTGACACTATTATCATAATATTGGTAATGTATTAATAAATGGAATAGTAACTTTGAATAGTAACTTTGAATAGTAACTCCAAGATCTCAAAGAAACCCAAAGTAACAAACAAGACTAAAGAAAGAAATCTGGATTGAGATAGTAAGAGGAAATGAAAAAATAAGAAGAGATGTCTCACCGAGTATTTCCCTGGAACGTAAATAGGTTGTGAATGGCTGGTGGTGAGTTGAATGTTGGGCATTCTCGGCGAGGCATTAGTTTCGCGGCGCCGCAACTCTTCGAGTGGTTCCAGGACATCGCCATAATGCGTTCTGAAGAGGTCTGCGTATCTAGAAGCCAGTCCCTCCAAGTATCCACGTTCTCCTTCCTGAAAACAGGCAAATGCAGTGATATAAGAAGACTCTCTCTATGTTCAGCTTATGTTCGTCTATGTATTACTGACAAAAGATCATCAAAAGAAAAATGCACAAAGCTTTATTCTGCGTACTTGGCACGATTCCCTATTCTTACTTTTTATCTCCAACAAAATACAATAGTGTACATAAAATATAAATTATTTTGTGGTTGGCGATTTTTGGAAATCAACAAGTGGGAGATATTTATTCGTTATTTTGTTTAATGTAACCAAGTTATTTTCAGATTGGGAATGTCTTAGGACTTGTTCTGTCCTTTACATACAAAATGTACTTTCGAAGGAAGATTACTTCTGTGAAAACGCAACATCCCATTTGTCAGGCTGGGCTATTACGCGCTCAATCGTCCATTCGAATGGCATTGACCTTTGACTTTAGTGGTCCGAATCCTGCAAGCTGGCGATGTCATATTGAAGCTTCCCCCACACTAAAGTCAATGAGGTGGAAACAGGCATTAATGAAAATTGTCTGGCTGGGATTATTTCTCCTGACATTATTTGGAACTTTATGCATTCTTCAATGGTAATAGAGAAAGTAATCTGCTAGTAAACGTGTCACCTAATTGGGATTCATTCTAGGTCGCTATTTAGCTATATCCTATCAAATTATTCTATATTTATGTAAAATGATAAATATTTTGTTTATATTTATTAATGTCTGAAGCAACATGTGCTTATTCAGCAATACCGTACAACCAATTACAACGGCAGGGATTTCGTGAACAAACGAGTTCTGATAAATGTCGGGAAAAATCCCTGGATACATTTTAAAGGCGCTTTAGGAAAAGAGGGAGTTGTTAGTACGAGATTCGTGAAATAAATCGCAGTTCTCACACCTGCAAGCAGTAGGGCGAGCAGAAATGGTTGGACGTAGAGAAAAGTAGTCGGTCATGGGATACGAATGAGGAAACGCACCAAGAGCCGCTTTAATATTTCAGGATTCCACTTGTGCCAACTGCCGATTCGACACGAGTCCGCGTAATAGAAGGGAGAGTTTCTCCCTTATGGCTTTCGGCTTTGTCTGGTGCTAGCCGTCGTCATACCTCCTTTTATTTACATTTCGAGCGGCTCTCGACACTGCGTTCAGTTTGCTACATTTTAGTCAGACCATCCGTAAGAGCAAACGGTTTTGATTTTTGCCATCTCAAGCCTCAATGTCATTACGTTCCCCTCAATCGGACTTTATTACGTGTGAAGTATAACACATTTCTACATTTACTCTGTGAATCTTTGACGGGATCTAAATGGAAATGAAATGTACTTAAATGAGAAAGCTATTGAATGAGTCGTAGGAAGATTAGCTGGAAAAATGTCGATTATCAGGCTAAATTTGCCACTCCTTATTTAGACTCTCAATTGTAATGCTTAGGGGAAGATGGGATAATTATCACCTCCATGATAATTATGACACTCCCATCATCTCGTTTTCAATAAGGCACGACCAAACATTTTTTTTCTTTATTTTAGGTCGCATCAACCATTCAGTCATTAGCGACTTCGTTTAACATAGTATACATATAAGTAATATGTACATTATACACACATTATATATCACGTCATTTCATTTTTGTTTTTTCTACGAATATTTACACATTGTACTTCCTTCTGGCTTCTGTAGTGGTCCTTCTGTACCTTCCTCTTCAATTGGGTTCACATTCTGTCATATAGTTTTATTTCCTGTAGATATTGCAAGGTGCGTTTGCATAATGCCTTTGTTTAGTTGGCGTCTTTGGCGTTGTTTGGTATTCTATGAAGTTGTCTTTCCTTGGTGTATTTCTTGCATATTGTTAATAAATATTTCATGGATTGTTTTTCGTTACACAGATCAACTATTGTAGGGTCTTCTTTGTTAATTAAATACGAGTGTGTTAGTCTTGTATGACCAATATGGAGCCTAGAGATGGTAATTTGGTCTTGCCTTCCGAAGCTCATCGTCGGACTCTTATGGTAGAAGTCTTTGTTTGATATCTTATTTTTTTAATTTAGCTCACTTTTTTTTCCTCCTCTGTTCTTCAATTTTTATTATTTGGTTTTTTGTCTGTGAAGTGTTGTGGGTTTCTTGTTCCTTGGCTGCATTTTTTGCATAACGATCAGCTACCTCATTACGTGCTACTCCTATGTGTTAAGGGGTCCAGCTTAACATTACCTCATTTGTGCTGCTTATATTTAATCTTGTTATAAATATTTAGTATTTTGGGAATTATGGGGTTTTCATTTTGGGGATTTTGTATGGCTTCCAGTGTGCTTTTGGAATCGATCAGTATTATACTTTAATTTATGGATAATTTTAATGGCTTCTAGTATTGCGTAAGCTTCACGTGAGTGGATTGAAAAACTATCTGGTAGTTTAATTTGTATTTTTTCTTCTGGAGTAATTACTGAACAAGCCGTTCCTTCTTTTGATTTTGATGCGTCCGTGAAGATTTGCGTGTATTCCTTGAGGTTGTCAAGATTTGTTTGGCATATATTCCTAAGGATGTTCGGGTCTGCTGACTCTTTCCTTAGTCCATCGGAAATGCTTATTTGTTGTGGAATAGTAGGACCAAAAATTGTACATGTAGTTGAAAGTATGTGCAATATCTTCGCGATACTAACAATACTGTCCGATACATGGGATAAGTATCGCATCAACTATTGCATTTGCAGTTTAGCAATACCTCGAGATTATAGACGGGAGACTTATTTCCAATTGCAAGACTTATATTTGTATTGTGGTAAGTCCGTAAGTTTACAGAAAATTAGATAAACGGAGGCAGCAAAAGTGTTTTGTAAAAACACAGCATTGTTTTCTATTAAACGAATTTGCTTTATCACGAAAAGCCGATTTATAATGCAAAAACGGGTGTTGCTATCTGAGGCTGTCTTATACGGAAACGTTATAAATGATTTTATTTGAGACGATAGAAGATAGAAGGGATACTATTCCACACATAACCTAAAAGTGTATCAGTTGTGTAAAAACTGGTTGAATATTCATGGGCGGCATGTAATTTTCATGCAAATTGCTTTCCGGTATTAATTACACATGTAATTGGATACCATAAAAGTCAACCGATTTTTAAAGATCAATGAAAGTTTCGTGGCGTTGTTTTCATTACATTATAGCACAACAATACGGTTACTGCCTTCACAGACAAGAATTATTGAACAGTTTTAATAACGGATTACTGTCCAGAAACTGGTTTAACTTTAACCAATCTAGTTTTTACCGACCGATTTTCTCCCTGGATTGGGAAGGATGATTTATTGAAATATGTTTGGGAAAGTATTTAAGTACTTAAAATAGTAAAAGGACGTAACTGGCAACATTACGTTAAATTATAAATACATTTTTTTGTATTAAAAGAAGTTGATATTTTATACGTTTTCAAATAATCGCCCATTTACTTCGATTATTTGAAACATTTTATAAACAGATTATTGCTCAAGTGAATCTGATGTCATAGTCCTTCATAATCCACTACATTATGCGATTTTTCTGCCGAACGAAAATTCGGCACGGAATGTCAGTTGTTGAGTCACGATACGGAATATCGCAGGATATTCACCGCGGATAACCGCGCTCTTGAAGGAAGTAATTTTAATAAATATTGCGAATACTTGGATGCAGGAAATGAAGAAACATAAATATCGAAACATTATTAAAGTAAATGCCAATCGAATTTACATCGGTCCGAGCATATCGCGAGTTCTTTCTGCATTACGTTAAAACTGAGGGGAAAAGTGTCTTTTATATTTTAGGGTTCAAATCACCGGGACGAAATGGGGGAATTTGTTTTCGGACTGGAAAAAGTTCTTCGTTTCTTTATCGTCTTCTTGTAAACGCCGAATGGTTGTGGTCGCCTTAAAAGTAATCGACTCGGGATCGATTGCGACGGAAATCCACGGGTGTGATATAAATCCAAGTTTTGCGAGATATTTTCCGGCAAAGAAGGGAAAGCAGGTAGTATATAAGTATTGGAAACGTGTATCCAAGACCACGCATGTGCCTAAGGCAGAGTTCATCTCGAAAATGCGGTTAAAGCTCGCGCTGCGGGAGAAATCTTGACTTTTCAATTTTCCTGCACCACTAGCGCCTCCTTACGTATTCCATCCTTCTGTGACTTCACGGGGGAACACTAGGTTTTCCGCACACGTCGGAAAGCCAATTGAATATGTCGTCGGCAAAAGCGTCGTTTCACGCTGATATCCAATTTTTATTTACAACTTCAATGCGAATCGAATTTGATCAATTATTCCCATGAAAATATAGTCCATTCAGCCTTTTTACCTAAAATTGTAAATATATTTTTTCTTAGTAAAATCGCAATCAAACAAACATTTATTCGGGAAATGTATTTTCTGTCTTCTCTGACTCGAAGCAGTAGCCAAAGCGACTCCTTTGTAGGATTAAATTTTATAACGTGTCACTTTTGTAAGTGTCAATATTAACTATTTGAGCTTTCACCATGAACAAGCTCACAAAAGTTGACAACCGAAGGGAAACGGAAACTGGAAGGAAGCATCGAAAGTTTGAAACAAACGATTCGTTCGTGCCGTAAGTTGCTGCCCTTCTCTCAATTTTCTCGTTGCTTCCTCTCGTTAATTTTCATTTATTGAATGCTAAATATACCAAACATTTTGTTCCGAAAACTTATTATAACTTACAACTAAAAAACAAATATAAATAACAATGATTTAGAATTAATGTCCAAGCGATCGTTTGGAAGCAATTTATTTGACATAAATGCAACTTCATTTAAGAACGCAGCACATGAAGAGAAATTACAGTGCTCCGGAAATTCAATAGTTTTACGGTCTTTGCTAAGAACGTTCATCTTGATTGAAAGGTTTGACGATGATGGAATGCCGAAGGCCGCCACATTAAATCGCAAGATTAGAATTCAAATTAATAGCCGTAGATTATCGATAAGAGACTACCATTCCTTTCCTTTCTCATCCGCTTTTCGACGGGCGTCGGGTCATCAGGATCGGCTGATGATAAGATAATGGACATCTTCGCTCTTCCTAGTCGACTTCCAAAAAAATTTATTCAGTTTTTCACATTCTACGATTCTCCTTTACGTAATCTCATTTTAAGCTTCGCTTTCTAAGAAAGACGTCTCGTGTGATTGAAGAGAAGATCTTTTCATTAAAGGTTAATTCATCTTTGATTCCAATAGTTTGATCAGATATCTTGATTGATTCTGATTTGAGTTCATCTTAAGCATGGGCGTAGAAATACATGAAAATTTTAAACTAAAAGAGGAGAATGATTTGGCATTATCCTAGGACATAATACAAAGGAATAATTATTCCCAAAAATAAACTGAAATGGTTCCAAAATGTTTTTGATGCCTTTCACCCAAATCTGTACTTTTAAATCTGCAGAAAAGTGTGAAAACCAGGCTTTCAGCGTACTAAATGGTTGCTAAATGCGAAATTTGGACGCTCTGGCTCCAGTTCAGTTTAAGGGATCGTTCAGACGAGTTAGAAATCCATTTGGTAAAAACCGGAAATCGAGTAAACCTGAAGGGTGCAAATGCTGCCAGCAAATGAAGTATATGTAAATAATGAGGGTGGCTTTGAATACTAGAGAGTTGGTAAAGTGGAGGGGGCTCGAAAAAGGAAAAACGACCCGTCTGCGACATCGCTAATGGCGGGAGCAACGGCCGCTCAAGTGGCGCCCAAAAATAATTTCGCCCATGCTGTGGCCGCCCAATTATCACGAGCGCCCGACGAAATCTACCTCACGTTTCTAGATCCTTCCATAGTCTCATTGGATGGAGTGCTCGCGATCCTTGTCTATTGAAACCGAACCTGGCGACGCCAACGACGCCAAAGTAAAAGAGGCGTGAAGGCTATGAGTTTTCTTCTTTTTTTTGGAGACTTTCCGTCTTGCCTCTTGCTTTTATCTCGGCGATATAACGAGGCCCTCTACGAAATTCACTCCCGTAGGATAAAAACGGCTGATACCTAAAATTCACGTAAAATATAAATTAGTAAATGAAACGAATTTTCCTGTTGCGTTTACACAGCGGAAAGTTTTTGCATCCAAAGAAACGTCTGCATTTTCAAGTTGTTTTGCTCGGACACTCCCATAAAATATGCATTTTCTAGTTGCTTCAAGAAACTGTTTTATTTTTCAGATTTCGTTGACCCGCTCAAAGAAAAGAGGAGTGAGTACACGCCGAGGCTATCCAGACAGCGAGACATCTTGCGCGCTCGTTTTCAAGAGCCATCGAAATTTTGCGAGCGGGCGAAGCGCACCGAAGACAATGCCCGGCATTTTTAGGCAGGGAAACGAGTCTTCAGCCATCAGGATAATGGGACCTCTTTGGTTCCTCCCGGGTAGGCTCGACAGAGTGAAACATCGTCATCGAGGGTTGAGAGTGCAACCTCGGAAAAAGGCGTTGACACAGCCCGACAAAAAGCGGTGAGAAATAAAGTACGAAACACGGAAAAAGAATGAAGCGGCATGTAAATAAGTATAATGAGTAAAATAAGAAAAAGAAAGCGAGTAGGTGGGTCGATGAAGAAGTGGGAATGAGAGTCGTTCAGAGTCGAGACGAAAAAAGGGAGTACAAGGAGGAACTAGAGGGATGTCAAGGGTAAAAGGATTGAGCGTCAAAGTCGTCGATCCCAGAGGCAAAGGCAAAAAGGAACCGAAACCGACATTCAGTAAACCGAGGCACGAGTGGCACGTCGGAGGGGCACTTGTCCTTCTTTGCTTACAAAACCTACCAGGATTTTGGTGTCTGATGTACGGATTTTCTTTATATAGGGACTGATGATTCGAAGCGTTGGAAGATTTAAAAGCTTCGTTTCAATAGCCCATTCACAGCTCCCAATTTAAATGATCCTTTAAATTTACAAGAAATTAAAACGGTTGTATTCCTAGACATAATTCGAGCTAAGACATTAGTCAAAAACGTTGTCAAAATGTATATAAGTATTCGTCACTTTTCAACTTGACAAATTTTTTATAGTTTGTTCTTCAGTTGGTTTGAAACCGACGAAAACTCCTGAAGTACGTCTTGGCCTGTACTTTTCAAAACTTTCTTATATATTTTTGTGGATGGAGATCCAGGATCTTATTCAATCGTCGGTTATTAAATAAAAAAACCCTTCTGATTGTGTAGTTTTTATTTTTTTAAGATATCAAAAACTTCAAGTTGATTGCTTGGGATTTTTTAATTCTGAACAGGAATTTTAAGTATGAAATGTACAACGAATATTGTATATCCACTTAATGCTCTTTTTAGGATACTCTCTAATTCCATCAATCATATTATTATAATTAGAGGACGTAGTGGATAATCAAGTCCATTTAGTTCAATTTATAAAGGCAAAAACTTGCTTCATTTAGATTATTGCGAGTATGTACGCCATAATGCATGAAGATAAACTGGTTCATAATTAAAAACGTACATCTTGATTAATATTTATAGATTCTTCTTCATAAATTTAGGTTTATATTAGCAAAAGCTTCAAACAGTGTAAGTGTTTTGACACACATCCACAATCATTCGTTAAAGGTTTTATCTGAACCTTTCGCATCAACTTCGCAACAAGATATTTTCTGCACGTATCAGACAAGACGCAGGTGTATGTACTCACGAAGACGGAATTGATTGGGCGTCAAGTTTTCGAAACAAGGCTCAAGATCGTCTCGTTGTTTCTGAGCGACATATCTGCTGTAGGACGCGAATAATAAGGTCGCTTTATTCGGTGCACGTATTCCTCTGATCTGCATTCCACATTCGGAGTTGTCTCGGTCCTTCGAGGATCCACCCACAGTACATGTATCATGACACGTTTAATGCACCTCCTAACCTATAAAAATCTACAGAAGATTTGTGTCTGGTACATTTTGGTTACATGGTACAGAATTTTTAAAGAAATTGTTGTGACATAAACGTTCATTAGTATCACCGGAAGTGTTACTTTATTGACAAGTTTGATCATATGAGAACCTGATCAGAAGAAATGATCAAATCACTGTTTGTCTAACATATATTAATCAAATGTGCAGTAAACGAAACCTTTACTACTCTTCATTATTATCGAAGCGCATCCAAAGTTTGTTTTACCCAAAAAGGAGTTGCATGGTAGCTTCATCTCCCTGCAGGAAGCAACTCTTCCGGATGGCGATGTAAACTCGGTGTCGCTCAAGTTTAATCATAAAAATGTATTGCAAATTGTTCCGCACTCGGGTGGAACTGGTCGACGACAAAGGGGCGGAGGCTGCCTTTTGAACTTCGCAGAAAAGAGGGCTAGTGGAAGGAGAACGGAACCGTCGACGATGGGGTAGGGGGTGTAAAACGAGACTGTAGCATTGTCGAATAAGCGGGAGTAGTGCCACTGTAAAAGCGCCATTGTCAGTACCGCGTCGGTTTTCTGTCATTTTCCCACCCCTTAAGTTCCATCTCGTTTTCTTTCTTCCTTCCGCGATCTTGTACATTCCTTTACTCCTTTTTATATCTTCCTTTATCCTTCTGTCCCTTTCAACCTTCGCGCTTCATTATTTTCTAGTTAATTCTTGTCGCCATTCCTTGAAATTTATCTTTTACCATGGTTACTAAAATCTTTAAATATTTTGCAATAATTAAAAGGAAAGGCAGTCTTAAAATGCCAGCAAAAGCTTTTAAAGTAAATTCCAACACATAATTCTCACGCAAATCTTAAAATGCTTCAGAGGAATGGACATATTTTAGGATTTTCCAACTCCTATATCGAACTTTTGCGACCCTCGTTTCTCTTTCTTTCGTTTTGTTCCCATTGCCAGGTCTCGTTTGAATTTTCGGTTCGTGTTTAGAAGTCGGGGACATTTAATGGCGACGTATTCCGCGAGAGCTTATGCTGCTCGTGGATTTTCGGCATTGTAATGAGCACCAAGATACCTAGGAAACTCGTCACGGTATTCCGGAAATTAATGCACGGCAAAGGAAGTCTCGACATTCGTTGGGGCGTAACAGTAGAAAATCTAGTTCACCACGAGTCGGAATTAGATTTTTGAATTTGAATAAAATTTGCAAAAGAGAGAGAAGACTTTTCGTCGGGAGGATTTCGGTACACCACAGAAGCATGGAATATTTTGCAGGTATACTAATGTGCGCTGAACACAACTGGAACCCTGAAGTAATTGAGTTTTCGGTTAGAATACCTCACCTCCAGTTGTTTGATCCTGAATTCGTAAATACATAAACACACATTTTTTCATTGATCTTCCAAAATCTATTCTTGGCATTACAGTCTAAGTCTCTTCAACTAGTTTGCTTAATATTTTGTTCTTATTAATATCCGAAAGCAACCTATGATCCATCCGAGGAATCAGTTTCTTCTATTTTTCAGGCAGTTTTAAGAACTTTAAGTAATTTCAAAGAAGAATAAAATCGACGTCTTTTTTTGGGAGTTGACGGGAGTTATTTGTTATATAAAAGTCCGTTCACAGATTTTACTGCGACAAAAGACTTCGCAAAATTATAATTTTCCCTCAAGAACTTTTTTACGAGTACCATATGAAATTCGAAACTTTATATTCGTATGCTTGAGACAGTGACTTATTTGGCCCTAAATTCAAATCACGTTTTTCTTGGGGTGGAACGACATACTCCGCACCTCTTCGCGCGTCAGATCAATAAAAACTCGACGCACGTTTATAGGAGAGTATAAAATGGAAATCACTCAGACTTTTACCGCGCATTCCTCGGCACTCCCTTTCCAAGGGTTTTGCATCAATTAGGGCAGAATGTCGTTGCGCGAGAATTGAATCCGGCCGAATGCGAACGAAATTGTATTAAAAGCCGACCCTCGCGTCCACCAGGCCGAGCCACAATACTCTTTCCTTCTCATCGCTTTAATTCCTGTCGGAATGTATCCGAAATTAATAGAGTTACCATCGAATCCTCCCCCGAATCGATTATAATTACTGAAAATTGGTGACAGATGTCCTAGGCATATTTTAACCCTATCAGAACTGCGGAACGTATCTATCATTTGCATCGAGATTTTATTACTTTGACTAAAAATGAACCATCAAAATTTTAATACTTATCTTTGAACAACAATATCGTGATTTTCTTTAAAATAAAGGGGTATGGTGGAAATCTTTCATTTTTTGAGATCTTTATATTGACGTCGTGAAAATTTGATCCGGCGAGGCTTAATCTGAAGTATAAGAACATTAAGTTTTGAAAGTAATTTTAATATACAATTACAAAAAGTTTCTTTTTGCAAAATTAACATCTTGAAGAAATAACTTTATGTTAAAGTATACTTTGAAAGTGCTAATGCATAAAGATCATTGACTTAAATCATCTCATTTCCAGTCTTAATAAATTTCTACTCCTCCGCAATGTAAAAGGAACTTAAGACTACAAATCATTAGATCATTTTAGCATATTCCAGAGACGATTTCACAACAGCGGACAGATTTTTTCAAGGATTGCGCTAATGATTTTCAAACGCATATGTATTTTCAGATGTAACATAAGTTCTTGATTGAAACAAAAGAAAATTGGCGTACGATTTTTATTTACTTTTACTTTAGACAAAAAACATGATTGGTGCTTTTCTCGAGGAAGGTTTATAAAGATTGGATTTGTATTTTATCGGAAAGTAGTACATTAGGCCCTCTCATAGTGTCACCGCCTCGGGACCGCAGGGGAAACTATTCCTCTATCTGTGTCGCACCCCCACTCTCCGTATCTTTACACTTTAAACCCCTCTCGTGGTCAATCTGTTGATATGAGACGGGTCGAATGGTGGGGGGCTTACTACGACACTTTCAGAGGAACGAACTGCGAGACTATCAGAGTATTTCTAGAGAGCGACACTATGGGAGGGTCTACTGTACCTGCATTTGATTATACCAGGTTTTGCAATGTTACTTCAAGTTATGTCAAGCCAAATATGAATGGACCACAGTCTATTTTAGGAGATACGGTCTGATAATTCCAAGGAAAATTTAATATATAATTAGAACAAGTATAATAAATAAATTCTTATTATCCGTGAATTGTTTTCATAACTGAAAGAGTTCTTATGTAATTTTTTTTCTTGGATTAGGGAAACGACAAAAACGTTGTTGAAATAAATCGAAAAAAAATTTTTTACGATTCAACCTTCATTATATAGGTCCTCATCAGAAAATATCTGTAATTTTTACAAAATTGGATCAATGTAATTGTATATATTAAAAAAAAAAGGTTTATCACAATTCATTAAAAAAAAAATTTTCTTATATTTAAACAAACTCTCAAAATCCAAAATCGTTTTTTCAAAAATCTGAACTAAGAAATCAAAACTATTTTCAAATTTCAAACTTCTCACAAGATCATGTATACTTTATTGCAGGGGTTACGAATCATTCGAAATATCACATGCAAATTAAGTGAAATCGGAAAATCTTATTAGAAGTACTTATGTATGTGCTCTATCAATTTTATTGATTCTTAGTTAATAGTTATTGATTGTACTGAAAAATAAGCAACTGAAAATCAGTGAAATTTCTCTGTTTCCGACAGTGAACTTAAGTCGCTTTATGAGACAATAAGATTGATTCACTGCTTGTATCAGTGAATATGATGAAAGTCACGGACCCAGCAGTGAGTAATTGTTTCGAAATGAGAGAGTGTACACCGTAAAAAAATATTCTTAATTTTAGAGGAAAATTAATTTTCTTATATCCTCTCTCTTTTTCATCTAAAATTAAGAATATTCCACTAATAAGAAGAGGAATGCTTCTCTTTCCGAAAAGAAACGCAGCCTAAAGTTTTTATAATTTTCCTATCAAATTGAAAGTTTTCCTCTTATTTTGAGAATATTTCTGTTAGCGTGCGAAAGTCGTATTCACAGGTGCCACGACAGATACAGAAAACAGAAAGAATACATAACACATAAACCCAACACCATTAAAACATTCGGCGAATCCCACGGTTGTCCTTGTTTTCTTCAAAATTTTTATGGGAAAGAGAATGACAACCGTAGTTATTCCCCGAACGAATTAGTGCCGTTGGGAGACATGTTTGGATTGGGCGAATAACCCAGTTTATGCAATATTTGCATTTTTATAGTTTGCAACTTTTATAGTTCTTCTGACGAATGACGATTCTGAATTCGTACATACGGGAAGTGATTATGGGAACGGAGTTCGCGCTCAAACAAGGAAACGTGAATGTAAAACTTCAGACATTTGCCACAAGATGGTACAAATGTAAGTTTCTTTTCTGCGCAACTAGTCCACATTTTCTAACCCAGTATATAAGACAGATTACAAGGGACCATGAGATATTTTTTAAATATCACAGGATAGTAGCACAAATATACTCGGATTGAAGTTTGAGATACTTTTACGCGCTAACAGGCCTCAATAGTGGGTCGGTAATGAATGGAGGGTAGGTTTCGGAAGTGTCGGGTGCATGTAAACGTTAATTGAAGACGGCTCTCGGGATCGAGGCAGGCCGCGAAGTCAATCCTCTATGTGCGTTCATGTCGTTAATTCCTATGGTCAACGTTGCCTGAACAACTAGGCAGGTGTACCCTCGTCAAACCAACGTCGCTGCTTTACTTACATATTTCGTCCATTTCCATATGGTACGAACCGCTCCATTTCCTACGGCCCTACGGGACTCGAGTCCTTCGTTCGCGGTTATCAAATTAGTTGCTGTTACAGAATACCAGAATACGGTTTAGAGTCATCATGGTAGTCAGCACCGCGAACGAGTGATGGAAGTACTCCGTGAACTGAATTTACAATTGTAATTTTGGTAGTACATTTTCAACAGTATGCAAGAATCTTTGCGACTACATTGCACATATTTGTAAGTAGTTTCTTAAAACTTACTGTTGCCGATTAAGAAGAATATAACAGGTATTCACGGTCACATTTTAGAGGCCAACTTGAGAAGATATCGTAATTTGTAAGTTTCAAAAATATAGATCATGAAAATAACCCTGCAGTAGCAAAATAGGGCAAAACTGCCTATTTTCGATCTTCTTTCAGCAAGAGATGTTCAAGACCACTCCTTACCCAAGCTGCAAAGTAAGGAATTCTGACCATAGCCACAGTTAAAATGCCCAATTTTTTTTTTTTTTTTTTTTTTTTTATTTATTAATTTTTTGACACATTGTTTTCAATCGTGAGAATTTTTGCGGGAGCTGCAGATGGACTTGGAAAGATGGCGCCATACTTCACATTTGTGTATGAAATGTAGGACTGCAGAAACCTACACCAAGTACAGCAGCGGTCATGAGTCGATTTCCGCCAGATAAACAATATTTTCGAAAACGTAAACAAACAACGTGGCTCGTCTTACCAACAGCGAGCTGCTGCTTGAAAACGAAATCGAAAAATTGTTCACCGGACGGGAATCGAACTCACGACCTACGACTCCGTAGTCCAGTGCGTTAACCGCCTGAGCCACGAAGCCGATATTTTAGTAAAAAATGCCAAATTACAACCTAAAATATGTCTTCTAAGTCAAAATGTATTTGAGGTCTACTTAATGGGTTAAATTAACCAAATAATAACTTCAAACATTTTCTCATAGTAAAAAAGTGTTTGAGATATATTCTGAAAGTAAAAGTAACCAAATTTCGACTTATAAAATTTCCCTGAAGGTTTTTAACGTATAGGTTAAATTTTAGTATATAATTTACCAAATATGAATATGTGTGGTTTGAAATGAAAAATTAGATTCTGATTGAAAATGAAAACCAGAAGTCGAATTATGGTAAGTGATGAAAAAAGTGGAATATTTTTTCAACTAGGTCGTAGTCCAAATATGGTAAAATGGACCTGCAGTTTGTAAAAAATTAGTAGATAATTTTTCAACCTAATTTTAACCGAATCTGAGCGTCTTTTGAGTGTAACTTTTTTCTTGGCACATATGTGTCCAGCCTGTACAAGTACTTATGCGTTTTTATATCCATGGCATGGTGCAAGCATTATGCCCTAACTTTAATCAAAGTGTTTTAAAGTAAAATATCGCATAATGAACCGTTAAATTTGCGTGTCACTAACAATTGTTTCGTCAAAATTTGATGCTACATTATAAAAAATTAACCCGTTTCCTAGATAAGCAACGTAAAGAAGAAATTAATTTATTAAATGTATAAGTGTCGTGGAAAAATCGTCGACTTTAATTTGGGCATCACCTTGGAGTAATTTTTTTTTCAGTCATGTAGTGAACGTTATTTAAAACCGGGCTACTTTAAATTCATAGAATGAACAAAACAGCAGTATTCCTGGATCAAAATTGAATAAGTGTAAAATGGGGTTAGATTATCGGAGTGATCGTATTTAAACAAAATGCCCTATAATTAATTTTCCATGGTAAATTTGACTTTCAGGTTAGACCTGTAGCGGTCGAAATATAAAGGAATATTAACCAATTAAAACATGTCGTCCTCATGGTCGCAATGAGCTAGTCGTGCAAGTTTATATTTACTTATAAGTTGAACAAATATCTTCCTAGAAGTTATTTTATTTTTAAAAATACTTTTGTCGACAGATTTGCTAATTATAATGTACGACTTTGAATTCACGTGAATTTAAAGTAATTTTTCAGGTTGTATAGAGGGAATGGAATCCGAAATTTGCGTATTTTTTCGCAAAGTATTTAATTTGACATTATTTTGATGTGTTTTGGGAGCGGGTTTTCATTATATATTAAAAATCCAGTAGTAGAGAAAAATTTTCTTGGCAATTTTACCATTCCAAATGCTAACTTCAGTACTGATAAATTCTCATCCTTTCTGACTATAAATTCTTGAAACCTATTCAAACAGTAAAAGTTATAAAAAAATATTATGTTTTTTACCAAAAATAATGGCAATTTCCTCCATTTTACAAGTCTGCCCGAAATTACCATCTGGAATAGAAAAATTTACAAGAAAATTTTTTCCGTGTAAAAAACTTAGAAGTAGTACTAATTCCAATATTAAAATAGTAAAATTGGCTGAAAATATTAATTAATAAAGTTGTAATTTATGTTGGCTACAACTAGAAGAATGGTAAAAAGTAAAATAATAAAAATTATAAAATTATAATCTAGTATCTTCAATTGAATAAAATATTGTTGTCCAGCATACCTCTCCTGGTCGTCAAATAATCCTGCATCCAAAATTCAATGTAGTTATTTACATTTTGGCAAATATAAATTAATGATATATGTTGTGTAAGATATTGCTTAATTAAAGTAACATAATCTTGTTTTTAGGTTAAATACACACCACTGATAAAAGTAGAGTTTATCTGATTTTCTAAGGTATATTTACTAATTAACCATTCCTTTAACTTGAATAGTCTTAAACAACTGAAGTCTTATAAAATCAACAAGTGTACGTCAAATAATAAAACTTGTTAAGTAAATGAAATGCATGGAACTAGGGTTCTTGTCAACGATTCCCTTTAAACCGTTATTTCAGCTCAGCCCGTACTTCTGACCCTCTACGTTATGGGAAGGTCCAGCCTACGGGCTCGAGTTTATATAAACAATGGCTTACTATTGTAAAATCGGACTTAGCACGAAAACATATAGGTGCGGTAGCAATTGTGTAGAAGCGCGACAATGGTTTTCACCGTTGACGCCGGCACCATCAAAGAAAGCTATGGCTATAATACAGTCATGACTATATCACATACGACATGTTTTGTTTGTGTTCTTCACATGTGTATATGTGTGAAAGAGTTTTGACTAGGGCTCGTACTTACAACTGCATATTCTGCATTTGAATGTATTTTTTGAGGGTACTTTCGGATTTTATTGTACTAATTCAAATGTTATCGTAAATATACCTCAATGTATTTGTTATTTTAAGTTAAAAATAATGTAATAACAAAACAATAATATTAAAAAACCATAATGATATTAGAATAGGATTAAATTGAAAATAAGTTGACAAAACATAATCAAAATATGTCCCAAAATTAATGCATTTTTCGGCTAATGAGGTCTTCAAGAAAAAATACCATATTTTCAAATTAATTTTCAACTAAAAAGATACTTCTACTACAAAGAAACTTCATGCTTTTTAGTCTGAAATAATAAATATATTCAAAATGCACGTATGTTGGCTTTATAAGATATCTACAGTTTTTTAAAGATAAAAATCTAAGACTGATTTTATTTTCTCTGAGGAGAATCATAGGAATATCATTCATTTACAACCATTCAATATAAAATCATTAGAACTACAAATACGATAAAGATAATTCTATCTGTTCAGTTTTTATGTAACAATTAACTATTGAAAAATTATTTGTCAAAAAAACATAATTTTAACATTGTTTTTTAACCATGAGTCATACATCATAAATTAGGACAATCGCACATCATAGCAGTCTCAACTTTAATATCAATAGTGAAAATGTTTTAAAAATGTCGGACATAAAATTACAGGAAAAAAGGCGGAAAGGAATTGGTCGTAAAACCGACAGCTTAAAAAACCGAATCAAAAAGCAAGATACAAAATAATAGACGCATTACAATTATTTTTTGAAGCGTCAGTTTTTTTAATGTCGGTTGTTCAATACCGTTTTTTGACCTATCGGTTCTTTTATTTGTTCGTTTTGCGACTCGCATCCAATTTCATCTGATCTTTAGTCTCTTGAAGAGGATTGATGGTAAAACGAAATGTCGACATATAATTAATATCTTCCTTAGGTTTGTAGGTATTTTCCTTATACTAGAAGACGTTATTTTGCGAATTCGATTCCACGTTAAATGCTCCATTTTTCAAAACTTTTTAAAATAATTATTTTTCCATAAAAAACTGTATGTATTTATGCCCCTAAAAATGATTCACAGGAATGAAATAATTGCAGGTTTTTAATTGCTGCGTTCTTACCATCTCTATCCTTTTCTCGCAAGATGAAATTCCACCGCGAAAGGTGAAATTTTTGAAATTTCACAATATACTTTAGACTTTACTCCTCTGGAATTATATCTACGCGTGCTCTCGTGTGCTCCGATGGTATCTCGTACAAGCATTCTCCGCGACAGAATGTAAAGCACTTGCTTGTAAGTTCTAGCAATTTTACGATTTACCCTAAAACACTTCTAAGAAATAAAACCGTGTCAGGATATATTAGTTCCCGCACTTTTTCAACAAGTTTTATCCCACAATAATTGTCAAATTAAAAACCGACGATAGCTGCGCAGGAAATATGATTTTGGAAAGTGGTTCGTGGATAGGAATCTAATACGATCAAAATGATAATTTTATAGTCCACGGGGCCATTTATGATGTAAAAGAGATATAAATTTCCAATTTTATTATTGCATAATAATCAACTCTGCGGTCAAAATACTTAATATGGAATTTATTTGAATTATTTACTGCTAGTTTATAAACAAAGAATTTTATGTGGTATAATATTAGAGGGTTGCATTTCTTATTTAAATTATATTTTTTATATCTTATTAAGTCAACTGATTTGAAAATAAGTTGTTTATTGAAATTTTCTGTTTATTAAAAAGAATAGAGGTATTGTCATATCTTTCAACGTAGTGTATGTTTTCCAAGCTCTAAAAGCCCATGTGAGACAATAACAAGCCAACATTCATATGTTAAGGGGATTGATGCGTTAATTTTCAGTTACAATTTTAAGTTATAGTTTAAAAATAATATTTCGCCCGTGTCCCATTCAATATTTTTTAATACGACGGGCGTGGGGCTCGATAATTTGCACCGGAATATTTCACTACAGAGCGCAAAATCGGGTTCTACTCATGAATCGTTACAAAAAATGAAAAAATTTTAGTAATTGTATTTCAACCTTATTTAGGGCGAAAAATAACGTGAGAAAGTTCAAACATTTTATGTTATTTTGTGTATTTTTCATATCAATTCGTTGGCATATTATATCCTACAGTTGTAAGGAAAAACGGGCAATTTTGAACGCGAGCTTTAACGCTTTATTGGATAATGTTATGGCAACGAAATAATCTACACCCAATGTGTCTCGCGTACACAAGCGTGCTCTTTCAGATTTTGCCAAAATAATTGGTCCAAAACTCGTACGAAAAAAGATACAGCTAGTGTTTCATAAAAAAATCTGCAACTTTAGTTAGAAGCAGCAACTTATCGCAGATTATATACATTTTACAAAAAAGATTAATAGCGATACAATCTAATGAAATGCTTAAAAAATTAAAAAAACGTTCAATTCCTTGGCTTATTCCGAGATTGGTACGTCAAGCAAATATCCGTGATAGAACTTTATCAGGGCCTTGCCCAAACTCGGACTGCCTGAACAAATTTCTAGTGGCATTGTTAACAAATATCGACTGGACTTCGAGTCCTTTGTATCTAGGAATTGTTCATAACATTATGTCAATTATATCATTATCTCGGTGAAAGGCGGTGGAAAAAAAGATTTTGCAAAAAAGTAAGTATGAATATGCAAAACTTCATTTTATCCAGAAAATGTCTTCTGAAAATTTCTTCTGATAGTTTCTTCTGAAAAGTATACTGCTAGAACATGTTGTAAATTTAACGAAAATTGTATGTACACATTGTGAATAAACTTTAATGACATTGTAAATGAATGATTTTTAATGATAAGAACATTGTTATTGAATTCAAAATGTAATACAATTTAAAGTACATTATTCAATAAATTTAATTTCTGTTAATATGTGATACTGAGTATCAAATTTCATTTTTGCCCATAAAGAAATTTTAGTAATATGTCCAACCATTGTTACCATTACAGTTTCTTAAAATTCGATATTTTCCAAACTGCAAGATTTAGTATCAAAATATAAACTTTTTAAATATTAGGAAATCAGCTCTTAAATCAAATAAATCATTGCTTACTACTATTTATAATATAAGTATTTGCTAGAATGTATGAAGTGATTTGTAGTGTGGTGACTTAAACCATAACAATAAAAGGATATTTTAAAATGATTACTTCATCTTCCGGTACAAGAACCCTCTAAAAGAAGAAATCAAACAATTTTCTAATAAATTTCCTGTACCCAAACCAGAAGTTCGGACTTCATAGTCATTTTTTACACGAATAGAAAGCTTTCGTTCGCATAAATTTCATTCAAACTGCAATATCGTTATTAGATTAGCACGTCCAAAGTGGGTACAAAGAGCTGCGCGATGTCGGAGTCGTTTACACGAAGTGCATCGCGTTAAATTTTATTACCGGAACGTTAAAAAGAAAGAATAGCTTCATTCTGAATGCCACACCGCTTGGTACTCTGATGAAAGAGGGAGCCACCTACATTACGTCTGCCTACGCGTTTCGCATACATATATAGAGGGAGATATATGTATAATCCGCATACGCGCTATTTTCGTAGTGGCTTGTACCATATGCCTCCGCCAATCAAAAACTTATCGCATGGTATAAGTTAATTAATGTTTGCATTAATCATGTCCCTCGACTAATTACTCACCCGACGCTCGTCATTAACTTTTATGCCTCATTGTCCGAACGAACGTTTCCCATGAGAAAAAACGCGAGCCCGATAAATTTGCCCACCGTGTACGCGCTTCTGTATTTCTTTGTACAAAAGCTCAGTACGGAAAAATGATTACGTTGAAATACAGTTTAGTAACTTATTTATGACTACGGTGAGACTGTTAAATTCTATTTATTGAAAGCTGTATCGTTTATTATTTCTTAGCGTGCACACAACCATATTAAATGTTACTAGATTTATGTTGTTGTTTGTTAGATACTAATAAATATAATTCTCTTAAATAGATGGAATAATTCATCGTTTCTGGAATTCAATCCTTGAAAACTGGGAGGTCCATCAAATTTTGTTGTTCTATGTGAATTTATTATATATTTCAATAGCCTCCAACAATGTTTTCCGAACAGTTATTTTCACTTTCTTTTATGTATTCTGTCATTCCTTTTTCTAAAAATATCCGAATGAACCTTTCAAAGCTATTTCAAGTACCAATTATTATAATCACAAAAATCAAGTGCTAAGTAATTTCATTTTTCTAGAGTTAGAGAATTTTTTACCCAGTATAAGAATGCTTATACCAATAAAAAGACATTCTTTTACGTATAAGGAAAACCATATTTTTTTCACCAGAAAAATGTTGGAAATTTCATTATCTGTCATTTAAAAGTATATTTTCTCTCTAAATTCGCTGGAATGAAAATTTAGCCACTTTTTTATTAAGAGTGAGAATTGCACTCCATGAAGAGTGACATTTCAGGAGTGAAAGAAAAAACTTCTAGAAGAGTAAAATATCATTCTTAATAAAGTGAACATTTCACTCTTCGTGACAGAGTGGCTCAATTTTTAAACCAATTAATTTAGAGAATTGACATATTGATATGACCTCTTATATGGACGTGTACCTTTCCACAAAAATATGATTGGACGGCTAAAAATAGTCACTGATTGTTAATATATTTAGGTTAGGATTTATAAGATTCTCCCCAAAGTCATTTACTTGACTTACAACAGAATATATGTCAGGCTCATTTAATAGAATTTCTTTCAACCCTTAATAAACACATTTATAAGATGCGTATTTTATTCACTAATGAATAGTAATTTTAGTTGTTACAATATCTTTTTAAGAGCTATAAGAAACCGCTGTAATAGACGAGAGATTGTAATTGGTGTAATAAACTTCCCTTAGTGACGCTATGATGTATAAAAATAGATTTAGCACGCACAGCGTTCGCAGTGCGAAAAGTGTTTTTAATAGTTATAATAAACACTTTTTTTATATGTAATATTACTTATATTTTCTTTGATTATCATATTGGTATAGAGACCGTCAAAACTAAGGGACTATTAGTGCCTATGCTACTGTAGGAAACTTCTGTCGCCTACTTTGAAGCAAGCTTTCAAGAGATGAATTAAGATCCACAACATCCCTCTAAAGCACCCTGTGTTCGCGTATGTATCGATAGGGAAATCTATTGTACCGATCATACCAAGTGTCAAGCGGTTCCGTCGGTGGCAGTACTTTGCTGGTGCACTTATTGCCAATTTGAATCTCGCGAATAATTTATTGTATAGCGAAAAGGGGGGAAGCGAACAAGCTTCCGTATACGTACCGTCCGGTTCAGTTCGATTTGGCGTCAGCAATCCGTCGGATCGCCGAATCTGCTCCGTTCGTCAACGGAAAGCGTCATTCGAAACCGCGCAACTTTTCCTCGCAGTTTTGGAAAATCTCGTTTTCCGTGTTCACGCACCCTCGTTGCGTTCTACCAGTTGCTGTTGGAATAAATTATTGTGAAGTTGGTATCAAGGTGCACGTTTAATTTTATTTTTCCTTCGGATCCTGGGCCATTAACCAGCGGCTTGCCGATCACTACTTGAGGCCACCGCTAGTAAAAAGAACACCCTGGACCCCCACCATTCCTTCTAATCCATTTCTCTCACTCTTCTGAAGCTCTATTTACCTTGCCAACTCCATTTCTTCTCCCTCAAACCATTTAAATTGTGTGGAATAAGAAGAGAAGGAAAATCGGAGGCGGAAACGCTGGAGACTCGCCTCAATAAAACGACCACGAAAAATCGGTCAGTGTCAGCCTATTGGTCGGCATCGGAATGTGGGAAATATTAATAGCCGTAACATTTAAAGACAAGTTTAATAAGTGATAAGTTGAGTAAACCATGAAACCGGAAATTATATTTTGAGTAATATTATTACCGATTAAGTAGGCCATTTTGACTATCTCAATGTGAATTATAAACTGATCCCAGATTCGTGCTCAATGAACACGAAAATCACTCCAAAGTGATTGCGGAGTCATGTAATTTCACTGTAAAGGAAGAAGAGGTGAGATTTGGGGTAAACATTATAATATTTTTTGATCCTCCGGCCGTAAAACTTGATTTCTCGGCCTAGGGCGAAACCTTTGGCAGCGAATTATCGAGTCCTACGACAATCGGATCAAAATAGTATATTGTGTATCTAGGGCGGAAAGTCATGTATTACGGCGCGGGCGATACTGCAGCTTGAGTCGTAAGCAAAGATGAGGCGAGCCGAGTATTGCCATAGACGAGGGATTCAGCATCACCCGAGGGTGTAATGCATTTCCGCCCGTGGTACACACGATACTTTTTGTCACACCTGTCGACAAAAATGCCACCTTACTGGCCGGCAGTAACAAGCAGCGCGTGGTAATGAGAACAGCGGGCTGTAAAAATTGAAAAACGCCCGTGCCCATGCGCAGTTGCGTTGTCGTTGAAATGGCTCACTTTCCGTTCACTTAACCTACACGGAAAAGTGGCAGTTTTGTACAGGTGTGACAAAAAATACATTATTGGTCACGGGCGAAATATCGATATGCGACGAGTGTGATTGTTGCCATCACTTCGCTCGGGCGATAAACTTCACAATCGTCGAAAATCGATAATTGCGTCCTTGACACATAATGTACTATTATTTACATATGAGTAAATAAGTAAGTAATGAGTACTAACTTTCTTGCTTGTTATCTCATTGTTGTTTGAAATTTCAACAATGCTGTTACGTCCTGCCTAACTCCCTATCAATTTTGACAATTACACTGAACCGACGTGTAATGTTGATTTGTACTAATAATGTTCTCTTATTCGACGTAAGGGTTAATGTTATTAGGAATAGACCCTGTAGAAAGCCGCCGTCAAATTGAATAACGAAGCTCCTAGGTGATACGTATCTCGCTTCCTCATCATCGTTCCAGTTTCACATCTACGTGGGCAATACAAGCTTGGGCTTCTAACGTCTTGGATGCGGGGTACGTAGACCGGCAATCCGCCTTATTTCGCCTCTATTGTACAAGGCACAGTGCGGCAGGAATACCTACGTGACAACGAAACTGATTCGGGCCAAACTCGAAGTTTTGGAGTTACCTCGTAGAGGCCATAATCGGATTCCCAGGATTCTACCCATTTTTACCCAGGAACGATGACCTACACGTTTACCGTCCCAAGATTTAATACTAAAGTAGCGGCGGGGACGTGAACTAATAGACGACGTATGTACGTGTTGACACTTTACGAGATGTGCAACACCGAAATTCCTTTATCCATTTAAATCAAATAAATTTTGCTTGTTTCTTTATTATATTATTTATTACATTATTAAGGATATAAGAGTGTCAATATAGTAAAAACATGAGACTGTTGTGATAGATAATAATTGTTTTCAGAAAGTAATACACAGAGAGAAAAATACTGTATCCGGTAGCATCAGTATGTTATCATATTGATGGTACTGTACGAGTGTGTTCAAAAAGTAAGAGGACTTTTGAAGTTTCGCGGGCAACCTATATCCGATTATAGATTTTTTGTTGTTGTTTGTGTTGGTACACATGTCCCGAACATATGTTCACAGTTTTAAATAAGTAGTATTCTTAGTTTGTTTTTAAGAGATAAAAAAGTGAGACGTATTTTGTTATGCTCGGCGATTTTCTATTACTATAAAAAATAAAGGAAAGAATTTGCATAAAATGGAATCGTGGGCTCTAAAGCACTTGAAATGTTGACAGTGGCATACGGTTGGTTTTTCAGTAAGACGGTTCAGAAATTGTTCAGAAAA
Organism: Trichopria drosophilae; assembly: GCA_030407085.1. NCBI lineage: Eukaryota > Metazoa > Arthropoda > Insecta > Hymenoptera > Diapriidae > Trichopria > Trichopria drosophilae. The sequence goes on along the minus strand of CM059583.1, from coordinate 185,221,144 downwards.
ATTTTGATTGAGGAGGACATTTTGAGGTCGTTACAATGGAAGGAGGAATAAGAATAATTTTTTTTTCCATCTGTTAAATTAAAGACGGAAATGCATTCTGATATTTTTAAATGTTTCCAACGTTTTACCTCTGAAGTGAAAAAATAATTTTCAATTTTTTTTTTTAATTTTTTTTTCTTGGACGGCAAACGAATGACGCTGGGTTCAAATGTAGGCGTATCGAATCTGAAAAGGTTCGTTTGCCATTTTTTCAAAAATGCATAAAATGATAAATGGAAATCATGAAATATATATAATTCTCCATTGTTACAATTAAAAATATTATCCAAGGAGGCTGAATATGCATCACATACCTGTTTCTTAACCCGTTTAGTTCTGAAATGGCAAAAATTGTCGTCGTTTTTTAGCAAAATAAATTTCATAGAATGGGTGAATGAATTTTTATACAAGTTTTTATCGTGTAGATTTCAAGTCTGTCTTTCTGAATCTGAAATCCATTTTCTAATATCTTTAGTCGTTTTCTAATATGGCGCCCAAAATGACAGACTCGAAAAAATAGTAGTTTCGTAAATTGAAACCCTTTTTTTTATATGAAACTGTAGTCCAAACGAGTCCTACTTTTAGATCTGGTGGAGTAATTGGTTCTACTAAAAGATAGTGTAATGCGCATGCTAGAATTCAAATTGGCGGGTTCAAAATGGCGGCATTTTCACCCTATATTTTGTTATTCAGTTGTAATACTTCTGTAAACGAACATGTATTCAATACCAATTGATAAAAGATGATTTTCCACATTCTCGATCACCAATCACTTTTTAAATTTTCAGAATACATTCTTACACCCGCTGTAAATTTCTATTCAATTTCAATAAATTAAGGCTAACGATATTTAAACATGTATTAATACATATTTACAATTCCTACATGAATGATTCATTATAATTTTGATGCTGAAATCGGTAAAATGTAAATTCCATTCTATGCATCTGATTAGTACTTTCGAGCATTAACTAACATAAGTAGAAAAGATTACTTCATTTTTTCATAAAAATATAAATAATAATTAAAAATTGAACATTTAATTCTGTAACGTAATTTAGAAACAATTATTTATGATTGTCGATAAAATTTAGTTTTAATTCTGCATCAGAGTTTTAATAACCATTTCGGATGCTCTGGTAGTTAAGATATTTTTATATAAAATATTTAGTTGCTTAATCAATTGTACAAGATTTAACTAACTTTAATCGAATAAAACTAAGTATAAGTACATTTTTATATTAACATATTTCGATTAGATGTACTTTTAATACAGCGGTAAAAGTACATGTCAGAGGTTAAACATTTTTGGAAACTCTAGGCACAATTTGTAGAATAAATTCAGTTACGAAATTTTGTCAGTAAACGATGTAGATGCGGCCTTCAAAATAGTATTTCATGCAATGATTAATTCGTATATCTACCACAAATATGTCTACACAACCTTTTTAAGGAATGCTGTCAATAAAAATGGTATTTCTTAAAAATTAAATTATTTTAAAAAAATATTTAAAAGCTAATATTTTCAAAATTTTAATTCGGAATATATTAATATATGTTATAAAGACTCTAAATACGTTTTTATTTCAAACTTCGTAAAAATGAAGATACGAATTTTTTTACGGTAGACATCAGGGTTGGATTCCGTTGAGTTTGAAACGATTTACAACTTCTAAAAGAAATACTGTCAACGCGTAAGGGAGTTTTGAAGTGGTCCGACGGTAAAGCAGAAAATTTCTGTAAAAAACGTAAATTAAAGATGACTGAATAACATTTTTTAAATTCGGGTTCTGTAAGGGCAATTCTAAGCACTATAAACAATTTCGAAGAAAATACTAAAGATATTGATTGAGAACTGACCCAGAATTTTCGAAAATAAGGGATTTTTATTTATTATCGAAAATTCTCGGTCAATTCTCAATTAATTTCCTTGGCATTTTTTATCATACCGCCTATAGTAATTAAAATTGCCCTTATAGAACCCAAATTTTGAAAAATCAATTCAGTCATTATTTATTAACGGTTTTTAGTGAAAATTCCTACCTTATCGGACAAGCACATTTTAACCCTCTTAAATCGCGTATTTGAGTGATCTGTTGGTTTTCATTTGCTTTTGGGAACGTTTTAAAATTGTGTCAGTCAGTTCATATTATAATTTATTGTTTTATCTAGTAAAACAGGGTATTTCATATCGTATAACATTTCTGCTCCAAGACATTGACTTTTCTTTAAGTTGAAGTTCTTTGCAGCAATTACTTATCGATTTAGATTTTTTAAACATCATTTTCGTAACCAGGTAATTCACGATCCATGGATTTTATGTTGCTTTAGTTGAATAAGAAATTTGCGCTTATTTCAAAGAATAAAAATAACAAAAAAATTATTTTGAATAACGTGATTAGAGATCGATTACGATTTGAAGGTTAGGTTAATAACAGAATGTTATTGAAAAGTACCAATGTAGCTCTGGATTGTTTGGTAAACGGACTGAATGAGCGGGCGAACGACCGAGTGAATGGAATAGTCACGTGCCACGCATGCGAGTCGTTTATTACGTAACGTACATGCCTGCACACCAGACACACGAATACGTGAATGAATACTCAAGCACGTGCGCTTTTTCCTCCTCGTGCCATTTACATCGAACATCCTTGTCGCTTGAACTTCGCCAAGAACCTCTGTTTGCTTTCAAAATACATCACCTACGACACATCCGCGTATTTCAGCCATTCTGCATCAAAGTGTCCTAATTTTTATTATACAAAATATATTTTTTACTTTTTCATTTTCTGAAAATTTTCATCTATTTTTAACTTTTTAAATGCTGTTTTATAACATTCAAAAAAAGTATCCGCTCGATATGGAATGGCTTCCACTGAGAGAAATTGTATAACAATTTTTACTATTTTAACTCTGAATCCGAGCACAAATCTGAAATCATGTTAATTTTTAATATTATTTTAGTAAATTTTCCTATTCAGATAGGACTTTTTTCTATAAAAAGTAGAAAAACATGATTTCAGGTGTGTGTTCGAATTCTTAATCAAAATAATAAAAATTTTTATTCAATTTCTTTCAGTGTACATACGCTAAAGTCGCCATAACAAAACAATTCTTTTTTAATCGACTTGTATCAAGTTCCTTATAAATTAAGAATAAAATGTTGAGAAAATAAACTGATATAAAATAAAATCCAGCGAGACAAACGTCAAGCCAGAGTAGTTACCCGTACTTTTCAGGGTAGCAAGAGCGCCCTAGGACCCATTCTTTATCCTCGCGACGTTTAAATGGTTAATTTTTACGGTCGCGATTTTTAAGCGCGTCTTCCTGGCGTTTTCTTTCCACCTTACGAATCCGCGCTACGTTCCAGATCCCGTCGTCCCTGCCGTCCTATTAATGCGAATTTATTCCCCTGAGTTAATTACGCGACACTAATTTTCGCCCAACTTCGTTCTCTGTAAAAACGGCCAGTCCGGCTTCGGCCAACTTCCCTACAACTTATATAAGACCTCGTTCGTCTTCAGGACGACGTGGGAAAGCTCGTCTACGCTTTTCACGAAGGAAATTCGAAGATTTAAGACCTCGAACCAAATTAGATGATTTTACAAATGTCGGAGATGAATTCTCAATTTTTCTGACCTTTCGCCGTTATTAGCTAGTGGGAATTAAGCTAGATCAAGTTTGTAGATTCTGAACTAATATTTAGAATTCGTTATATTATATATATTTTAAGCATAAATTTAAATTTAGTCTCGATGGTCACATAGTTGAATTGTAATCTAGGGAGATGACGATCGATGAGAGTGCCATATAATGATAATGATATAATCGGTTGATTAACTAGGCTGACAATGGTTATGATGATGTCTGATATCTTTGGTTGTTGATGAAGGAAGAAGATGATGGCAATGATTAGAAACAACTGTTTTCAATTGTAAGTTTAAAACATATGCATAATGAATACTTGATATTAGCAAATGATATTAGAAACTCGTATGTAAACAATAAGAAATCGATACCTATTAGTTACTTAGTTACAACACTCACAAAATTGTTGTATTTTTATGATCAAATTAATTTTTTCTTTGGAATATCTTCCGTCAACCATCAGAAATTTTAATAACGCCTGCTTAACCAGAGCAGTGTCAAAATTTGTACTATGGTTATTACCATTTTAAAATATTTTGAACTAGTTTTGTTTGCTAATTCCTCTATTACAACGTCACTGTCATGTCAATATCATTTTTGGGTAATATAAGTTATCGCTCAAGATTGATCTGATTAGATTTTGTAATAATTTTATAAGAAGATGGATGGGGGAAGTTATGCAAAAAACTATTGAACTGATCAATTTTACGACACGGCTTTTTGCACGTTTGGGAAAAAGAGACAATCTAATTCATTTATTATAGTTTACCACAAATTAAGTTTTAGGTATCAAAAGTTATCTAGATAAATTGTATACATTAATATTATAATTAATTAGCAATATTTGTGTTCACTGCCTACTTCCGCTTTCATGTTAGAATATCTGCTCTATGTCGATATAATCTAGAGAGAATTTATTTTAACACTCGATGAGTTTCAAAATTTTACTAATTACTTATAATATTAATCTATAACATATATCTGGATATGTTCCGCCCACAAAAACTTAAAGGAATTTGTCCAAAACCCATTTGTTGAAATTATCATGCTCGATAGCGTAAAGGAAAACAATAACAAATTTAACGACTGTAATTTTTGTCAATAAGAAGTTTTAATCTGATTCAGTACTGTTCATTTAGGATCAATTTATATTTAAACGCATATTTTATAGCTAAATGTTAAATACCACAAATGAATCTGGTGACCACTTTTTCCCTAAACGTGCAGTTTTAACCTCACATCTCACTTGGCGTTTCGCGTTTCCATAATCCGTCGGGTCAATTGCGTCGATATATAGAATTTACGGTGAGTCCATCTATAGGAGTAATATTTGCCAGATCCGGTAGGTGTATTGAAAGTAGCAAATTGACTTCAAGTGACTGAAATGTAAGTCAGCAGGAATTAAATCCAGTGGTTACTCACTCTAGAGCTACAAAGTTGACTCCAATAATTTTAGAGTGTAGACAACAAAAAATCTCTGACGATTATTTTTTCCTTTGGTGGAAAATATTTACCCAAGGTTCAAGCCAACCGTGTGACGGCTTCGCTAACTTCATAATCAGGTTTCCAAACATCATGCTAAAAATGCGAATTTGTGTAAAATATCTAAGCGTAAAAGGGTACTTATGGAAGTAAATACTTGTTTTATTTGATAAAAAACACTTCGGGCACTGATTTGTTTTTTTTTTTAACAATATATTAATCTAAATATCGACATTTAAAATATAAAATGTAAGTAAGCTTCGACATTACTGATTCACTACCATTGATGAATTAAACGCCAGCTAAGATAAAACTCGAGAAAGTAAACATGTGTCGGAAATCATTATTTCAATATTTGTTTACCATACACTGATTAATTTGTCAAGTTTAACTCTTGCTGAATTGATCGTCGTTTTGACCTCCACTTTGGAATTCTTTCAAATATCATGAAAAACATAAGAAAAAACCGACAAAACTCCTATGTTGCAGGAGTATTCTAGAATATATATATAAAAGTTGATACATCAAAATAAATGTTTCTAACAAATGGGAAATCAATAGGAAAGATGTTTTACTGATTATTCTATATTAGATTCAAAACTTGAAGAAGTATGGAATATATTTCAGGTCAATATCTCAACAAAATTCTAGGATTGTATGTTACCCGACATTTTGTTGAAGCAAGAAGTTAATGGATTCATCCTTGGTAAAAGTAAACTACATAATATTTAATGCATTTAGTGCATTAAATTCCCAAATTTAATTGCTGTGTTCCTCGTTTTTTACTAATAGATTTAAATTAATTCCTGACATTATTTCCTTCAATATGTAATACTATTTGTTTGAAAATTTATCAATCAAACGTCCGCGTTGCTTTTTACAAAATCAGTTCATTTAATCAATATTGACGTAGTTAGTTTTGCGCATGCAGTAGTTGACATCCAGAGCGTCATCGAAATTCAGGATGATTTCGAATCGTCAAGTCCCTTTTTTCAAACTGGATTTTTATTTACTCAAGAGAAGCGCGGTACGTCCTCTAGTGCATAACGTCACTCTCGGAAAATGTATATGGAGTGTGCACCTGGTGTTCGGCATCGAGTCCTTTATTTCTTGTAATCGCGAGGCAAGATCCGGTACGTTTATCCGATTATCCCCTTAATTGCATTGCATTCCGCTACACCGTGGGAGGAACTTATCCAAACAGTACTCGCGAAGTGGGTAATTGCAAATTAACCCAGTTCAGGAGTTCCGACAATTGGGTGACGACGTTTATTCTTCCCAATGCAGAGTGTTGCATTTGTCTTTATTTGCACCTGAATTCGCGTTTGTTCTATCAGCCTATCAGTAATTGGTAGTAATGATCCATATAGACGTTTATTCTTTCAAACATGTCTAATCGTAGTAAGGGATCAATGTTCCATACAATTCCGAAGCTCGATGCGTTTTGCAAATTCGATTGAATTCCCTGCAATATAATCAAACATTCATGTTGACACATGACGAGTCTGCATGTGACGTGTTATAGGCGATAGAGAGGAAGCACAAACGTAAAAATTTCATGAATATCCGATACCAGAAAGATGCTCGTTCACCGAAAGATTCTATAAATTCCCAACCAGTCTCGCACACTCTCTTATATACTATATTTTCGCTTCGAAAAAGCTTCAAAGCTCTTCCCCGACGAATAGATCTTTCACCCCTTTCGCCAGGAGAGTTTACGCGTGGCGTCGCGATTCGGATATAGACGACGGGATTTCCTTCGTAGATCAACGGGATGTAAAACGAGTCGAAATCCGATTCCCGCAAGAGCGAAAGTATCGGATTCTGATACTCGAGTTCGGACTGAGTCAGTGTTATGTTGACGAAAATCGTCTTGTTCAAGTCCAAAAAAGGTTCTTTAAATTTGTTATTTTAAAATAATATAATTGAAGATGAAACAAGTCTACTCCTAAGTGCATTTTCCCGCCTAAATAAATCCAGGAATTTTGAAAAGAACATTTTCTCTTCGCCTTTTCGTCGATGGAAGCGGATAGATTTCTCTGTTTGTTTTCGGTTCTTTTTCTTTTTTCTCCGCGACATTCTTTCCTCGCAGCTTCGCTCCTTTTCATTAAAAGATATTCACGGCACTCGTCAAACAATAGCTGGGTGAAAACCCTCATTACGCTGCCTCACCTGCATTTTAAAAGAAGGTAGGAGAAAGGAAAGTCTCGTATCGAAGGAAGGGCGAGACCTTCCGCATCGACAATACTAAGATAAAGAGAGGCGAACCCTTATAAGGGGTTGCGAACGAAAAGAAATGGCTTCGCCCAATCTCGTCATCGATCCCGACTTGGTCTAAACCTGTGGATAGGGCTGATGTAAACTGCGTTTTAATGCAAGAAGATTTATTTCTATAAAATTCCAACAAAATCAATAAATAGTGTTTTGGTCAAAAATCACTTTTATTTACAACACAATTATAAGGTGAATTATCACAAAGATCGGTGACAAGTATTATAATAACAAAATAAAAATACATAAGATATTCGTGACAGTGCTTTGCTGAATCGCAGTTCAGAAAAGTGATGGGTTATACTTAATAGAAAACTAATTATATTTAATAGTGAATTGGCCAAATTTATTTTAAGTGAGAGCAGAGAATTGAGAGAAATTAACTTATGGTGATGAGCTATAAAATACCCTGATTCGAATGATGGTTCTTGAATGTTGACGTCAGATCCACGTGTTCAGAGCGTCCATGGTGGTCGAATAACATTCCATGAAGATTGAATGTCCAAAATGTTTATCCGTGGATGTTAAAATAATTTAAACGTCACGTGTTTGAGAAATCCGCATGAAGGTGAAATGATGGACCAATAACTTTTAATAGACCATGGGGCCGGTAATTATGAATCCTCGTGATTTTCAGAATGGTCAACAGTTTTCTTGATTTTGGCCGTGTTCAATGCTGACAAAGGTTCTAATCAGATCATGAAGCCCAGCAAGGCTTCCCGATTCAGAAGCAAAGACCAAGGAATCACGTGGACGTTGAAATATTTCAAATATGTTTTAAAATATTATTTCTTTCTCTCTCTCTCTCCCTCTCTCTCTCCCTTTCCCTCTCTCTCTCTCCCCCCTCTCTCTCTCCCTTTCCCTCTCTCTCTCTCTCTCTTCTCTCTCTTTCTCTCTCTCTCTCTCTCTATATATATATATATATATATATATATATATTATATTTTTTGGTTTTTAAAATGTTTATATGCACAACGGTAAATATCCTTACAATAGTTTAAAACAATTGGAGGATATTTCTTTCAGCAGGATGCATATCAAGCCAGTATGAATATTGCACTGGGAAAATACTATCCCATGATGACAACTATTCTAAAGTCATGGATATTATGATTTTGGGATAACTTATACTACCTGTCAGGAATGCTTGAAATAAATTGGGAAGGGTTGATTTTGCAAAATACTTGGGTAATTTTGTTGCTAAAGTCTAGTGAAACTATATGTAATATGACGTATTTTTGTATCTATCATTCCGAGGAGTGTTGAGTAATTATACAGAGAGTAATATATATTACTAGATAATATTCTGATGGTACTGGATAACATCAGATGTTATCCAGCCCTATCAGTATGTTATTCGGTAACATCAGTATGTTATCGGACACAATATTTTACTCTCTGTGTAACTTAAAAATGTACTCATATTTTTATGCACCAAAACAAGATTTTAGTCATTCAGAGAATAAAAGTTTGTTCTTTATTTCCGGTATCAGTACGTCGACATAACTATTATCAGACAATTTATGATCGATTGTTGGAACAAATTCTTTAGAACAATTAAAGGACCATTCCTTTGAACATTCATTATTCTGAGATATGGAACTGATTACTTACACAAATTGTCCAAACAAGTTTATATAGATTTAGAATAAGTGAAGGGGCCATTTCTTTAACAGGTTTAAATTCTGTACATAACTTCAACTATGGCAATACATTTTGACTATGGAAAAAAATAATTTAAAAAGAAAAAAAATTGACAATTATTTTATTAAAATTACTGAATACGGTTAATGTTAGATATGAAGTTTAAACAATTACAGCAATTTATAATACATTAAATAATCGTTGATTTTACTTCTTAAATCTTAGTATATAAAGTAGATGTTACATCAATAGTTTTACTTTCTACATTGATATTTCATTCGAAATTGTTTGTATGAATCGGCATAAAGTCACTTATTAGTCTAGACATTATAAAATGTCTACTAAATGTATAATTATTTTTTCGTGTGGTCACTCGTGATATGGACGCTGCGTTTTTATATTCCGGTCTTCTTATAGTAATCATTTAATATCGCATCTAGGCCCTTTTTTAACTACACTTTATTATAAGACTGCTGTGGAATACTTATGCCAACAATGATATGAATCTTACTGCTTATATATATTATGCAAGTGTTCCAAACATATCATTCACTTTTTGGCTAATTAACGATCGCAGTCATTTCAGTTGAAAGAATTATCCATGTGGGTCGATTTTCAATCCCCTTCGATTTTCATTTACAATAATTAATATCTCAGTACCTATAGAAACTATTTGTACAATAATACATCCCATTTTACAATTTCTCGTGTACCATTTTAGATCCAAGTTGATGACAGCATCTTATTCTGATTAAAAATATACTCGTCGGGTTAAAATAAACCTACAAACTCGTTTATCGACTCAAATCCCTTCAAAAAGTGTGATTAAAAGACGCGTAACTGTAAATCAAATTCGATATATTACATCGTCACATCTACTACAATTCCTCCAGACATAATAATATAGATTTTATTATTTAATTGATTCAAGGCAGTCTGTTGAAACAGTATTTGAAACCAATAGATCTGTGGTGGACATTTTGCAAATAGCATCATATCTCACAATTTCCCTTCTCTGCATCAAACGTAATACATTTTTACATGAAACCCGAGTTGCAAATGAAATTTTAAAGAACACTTAATCTTTACAGAGCCGCTATTTCGTTATTAGGAATGCATGAAATAAATAATGACCCAACTATATGTCGATCTTTTACAGGTTTATCGGTACGCAGACCTCAGAAACCCAAATATAATCATATTTGGAATCCACTCAAAGAGTTGTAGATTATCTCTAACTATATAGTAACAACTATATAGTTAGTTTACTGACTTAAATTTATGTTAAGATGCGTTTAAAATAATTTGATCTGATTAGTTGGAGGTCTAGTTACATGTATTCATCGCAAAAAAACAGAGTACAGTTAATTAATTAAGTCGAATGACATCAACTAATGTAAAGTTTGATGGGATTTCTTTGTTCATCAGTTGCTTCATTAACAAACAATTTATATAATAACCAGAATTCCAATTTCTCACGAAAATGTTCCGGTATTTTATTTCTTCAAATTTGTCAATAAATTCTTCACAAATTATTTGCATACCTCACATACATAATTCTAGCGAAAAATACTTCAAAACAATTTTTCTCATTCATACTTTTATACAAATTTCAGAGCTTTCAAATTAATGGTACACATTCCATCGTCCAATCGGATGTTCCAATAAATATATTAAACAAAATTATGAATAAAATGTCTCATTAATACCTTTTGAAGATATAATGGTACCATGAAAAATTTTGTTCTTACAGTACTTCATTTCCTAACATTATCCAATTTCTGTGGTGCCTTTTAAACGACAAAAAGTAAGAAACTATTATCCCTCAATATTGAATAAAAATCACTATAATCTTATAAAAACTAGAATTATAACGTGGAAACTATCAATTATGTAGGTTACTTGAATAGTTTCTTCTTGGAAAAGTCAGTTACTTACTGTTCAACAACTTTTCAACGGTTCAATCGAATTCGGAAAAGAAAATTCGTCGGATTTTTCCCGGGACAACGTTCATCAATTTTTAATGGCTTGGCCGAAATAGACGTGAGTTCGGAGAAATAAAACTTTAGGATCTTGTCATTTTAGCGAAACGAGGTTGAAAAATAAGGATGAAACTGACTTGAAATGTGCATTTGAATGTTTTTTATCACAAATCATAATAAATAACTTGACATATTAAAGACAATAGTATCTAATATATATTTGTATATTATTATTTAAATATAACTGGCCTTTATGTTACATTATAATTGATATGGTAAGTAAATTATTTAAACACCATTAGCTTCGTGATACATCAAGTTAGAAAATTTGACGTGAAGTAAAAGAATTCCGTGCGTATCCTTCTTGCGTTAATAGGCCCGTCAAAGAAACTTTTTAATTTATTATCAACATGCAAATTTTCTTGCCTGAGAAGCCAATTTATTCGTCTTTCGAAGTAGATGTTACTTACCAACGCAGTTTAGATGCCGACAGTTTTCATTTTTATCTTTTGTTTTAGATATCAGTAATAAGTGAAATCGTGAAGATAAGTAGGTTCTATATTTATTAAATTTCTTTTAAAAATTTCAGTATTTTCTTGACGATAAATTCAACTCTTTTATATTAAACTGATATGAAAAATATTTCTTGACATTCAGTTAACTTTCTTTTTAAAGTGATTGATCGTAAAGTAGGAATTTTCATTTTATATTCATGACTTTATAATTGAAATTTTGCATAAATATTTATTAATTATTGTATTTACTTTATATGTAAAGTTTTAGTTTTGGATTTGTGACATATTGACTTTACTGAACGTTAGCGTTTAATTTAGTATCCGATAGCTTGAAATGTAGGCAAATATTCCAGTGAATATAATCAAACCGTTAACAACGTTGTTTCAATCGATTTCCGTTACTCAATTTTTTAAAGACTGCGCTTGAAACCAAAAAGCAAATGAAAAATCCTATTTTTAAATCCTAGTGTTAACGTATTTCGAATCTATATTTTAATATGAGAGTGTGAAAAGATTACAATTTTAAATTGAATTTCATATCCGGAATGTCGTGTTTCTAACGAATATGTACAAAGGACAAGGTGATAAAATGGTATTCGTTTCTTTTTAAACCCTTCCACAGAAATAACCTTGACATAAAATAATGTTATGGCATTTTTCGTGAATATACATTGCAGCTCGTAATAAAGAATAACGAAATAGCATTTATAAAATTGAACAATTCTTCATATGTACATGTTTTAATAAAAGATTACGTTTGCATTCTTTCGTGATCCCCTTGCAATAAACAATTCGTTGGTGCATGCAACATAACGTCAATATCCAATGTAAATTGGTTTTCATTACTTTGTAAAAGTTAGGGGCTCTTGGGCAATTTTGGTATTACGGGCATGAATAGCGAATTTTTGCAATATTACTTTATCTACTGGGCTGTCAGAAGCGCTGAAAAGTTTTTCATATCGCAAGTTCGTTTCTTCTTAGAACTTAAAAGTTGAAAAAAGCATATGAATGACGTTAGCAAAGTCAATAAAATGCATTAGTATGGTAATGCTATGGCATGAAAATTGCATCAAACTTTTTTCAACTCGCTGTAAGCTATACCGATCTGCTTAAACCCTAAACTGTTGAATAAACATTTCAAATAGTAATTCGATATTTGTACACAGTCCATCCCGATATTACCTTTATTTTTAGACGACTCAACTAGAACTATTTATTTTTTAAGTATGAAACTAATCACTTTTTAAAATCCAGAGATGAGAATTTATTTCAGCGCATTACCATTTTTGCTGGATTTAAAATAATTTTAATAAGTGTTTTTTATCTTTTATATTGCCAATATTTTTTTTTATTTTTAACGATGAATAATTAGTGAATTTCGAACTAGTTTAAAGATAAAATTTGTTTCCATTTAAAGTTTTCAAAACTTTTCGAACCGAAAAATGAAAAATCCTCAGTGTTTCGTTTAATTAGGTGGTAAGACTAATCTACTTCCATTTAATTAACAATATCGAACACAATGAGTAACTAAATTAATTATCAGCGTAAGAAATATTTACCATAATACGTGCAATCGGTTGTCTAAGTTATCGATTTCTGCTTTTCAGCAAACTCGAATATACGTGAAATTTGCATCCGCGAGATGTGCGCCTTCGATCTTGTAATTACAACGGATTAATTTGCAACGTCGATTGCTCTAATAACATTTGTCCGCTCTATGTCTACACTGGCTTTCCATTCTTGAGCAAGCTGAGTGAATTATAATGGTTTGGCGTTTCTCTGGTGCCTTTAATTACTTTGGACCCACGATTGCTGATTGCATTGTCCTTTAATACAGCTATTTTTACCAATCACAGGACAAATCGACTTTGTGCCAGGCATTTGTGGATCAAATAATTGTACAGGAATGTACAATTCGTGAAATTAATCCTATTTATTACCATTCAATTTAATGTTAACTTTTTGAGGCAAACTGTTGATGACAATTGCTAGAGTCAATGATTGAAATCGATACCAATAATCACTTCATATTTTGTAATTTTTAAGTTGAAATAAGAATTTTATTAACTAACGAATAGTTGTTAATTAGTTGAAAGCAATGTTTCATTTCTGAATTATGGTTCAGAAGTACCTATTGAAACCAAGAATGAATGAATTGAATGTAATACATTTGGCCGGAACGTAACATCAAAGATTGTAATCAGAGTTATCAGATAGACATAAATATTTGATTTACAGCAGGAAATGATTAAAAGTATTAACGAACAGTGGTGATCCGTATGCGATTGAAACGTGTCATATCTTTTATGTGGACTGAAAAGACGCCATAAACTAGAAGCCAGAGTTAGTACTAAAATACAAAAATCCTCCTTAACAATAACCTTATAGTTAATCATGACTACGTCAACGTTCTGAGATTGATCAGAATTTCACGCGAACTCGTTACAAACTTCACGAGCATAAACTCTCATTAAATCGACCACAATCAGAGGTGCACGTCCCCATAAACTTGGAAAACGTAAAGGTAGCAAGATACTATCGCACATAGTTCATTTTGTTAAAAGAACGTCGGTTGAATGACGGGTAGTAAACTTTTTAACTATCGTACTAAACGGTGCGTAAACTAATTTTACGAGACAAGCACCATCTGAATTTTTTGTTAGCCGCTGCGCTGATGACATGAAATATTAAATCCTGCTAGTTATATATGGATCATAATTAATTGAAAAATGAAATAACTCGACAAGTATACGAGATAAAATGAGGTTAAGAGTCTATTCAATAACAAAGTCATTTACGAAGATAATATGAGTAACGAGAATAGGCAATACTTTCGAAAATGGTGTTTTACGACAATTATAATACATCATCATCAGATTGATGATACATGCACTTTTGAAACTTTATTTCAGACGATGATTAGATATTTTACTAGCCAGCCTTTCTTCTGCGTCTAATAAAATCTCAACTAACAATAAATGATAATTACATGCCGGTAGCTTGCAATTTTTTAAATTGATTTGCATGTCAAACAATCTTACAAGCTTTGAATAATGCGTTCAAATTATGTAAAAGTAACCTGTAAGCACTGATCAGGTCGGCAACTTGTAACTTGTATATTAGGCTTCTCATATCTTGATCGAAAACTATAAACATTTTCTTATTCACTTTAAAACCAGTGAGACCATGAGAGCGAAATGTCTTAATTAATTAGTAAGCTTCTTAAGAGTCTTTATTTTGAATGATAGAATAGAATTATGATAAAATTATGCGTCTTTGAAAATTGAATATCGAGCATAGATTTAAAATTTCTAATATTCCGTACTGAATAATAAGTATATCGGATACTGTATCCAAGAACCCTAACCTAAAAATGGTGTGGTCCAAAATTTGCAAGAAACACATTCATATGCAGAAAACATATCGCTACCATAGCTCCAAAAAGATTGTTATAAAAGATAGGACATAGCCAAATTTCTATCATGCGACAGAATGATTACAATAGTGATATTCTTCTTAATATATGCGTATCAGATTCATGTTTAAATCTATTTGACATTCGAAATAAACAAAACTTACTAAAAAGTTTTGTGGACCAAATATGTCCAATTGTTTTCAAATACATCGAATTTACTAAGCAACTAAAAATTGAAATAAATACTCTGTGTTAGTAATTTTAGATCGTATAATTATTTCTTATTTTCTCTGGCTCACCTTACGTCGACTTGAATGCTAGATAAATGAGATTTGGAGAAGAAAATTGATGAACCTGATACAGCATTATTTCGCCGTATTTTGATATTTGCATTGTAAATTTTTTTAAACTTTACTATTCGACTGGCATTAGAGGGTATAAAATATATCTAACTTATCTGACATCGAAGTGCTTTATAATCCTTGACAATACAAGTACAAAAAGGGGTAAGGTATAAGTAACTTCAAATATACGATCTTAACAAATCGCTTAAAAATGCGAAAAGATAAAAACTTGGAAATGAAAAAACGCAAGAAGCTTAGTACACCGGGGTTATTGGGGATGATTAAATATAGCGATATCTCATGCCGCTATACCCGTGGGGTGATATTTTAAGATTGTTGCCCTCGGGAAAGCTGGTCTTCTTTTCGTTATTCCATCTTCTTTGCCCTTGCTGCTGAGTCATTTGTTCGTCTGCTTTCTTACTCTTTACACTTCTGCTCATGATAAAAGGATGAAAAAAGAAACTAAGGAAAGGTGAAAAAAAGCGAAAAGGAGAAAGTGAGAAAAAGAGTAAGAACTCTTAGTTGGCAGACAAAATCTCCCAGGACTCCAATCTACGGTGGTACGCCACGCACGTACTATACCGAGTCAGTTCTACTAGGTAGTATTTCTATTCTGATCTTCTATCTAAGATGGAATATAGAAATTTATGAGAAAATTCGATACATTGCTTTGGCCATTTCATTGCATTTATAGTGCAATGTTAATTATTAGAAAAACGAATCCATGTCAATCTATACATAATTTGAATTATAATTTCTCGACCGTATTGATTAAAAATTTGAATAAGTAGAAACACTGTCCGACACTGATTTTGCCTTTGAAAATCGAAGTATCATTTCCGAAGTATTTTTTCATGCTGAAAACGGTGGCGCTAACATAATTTTGCCATGATCTCACACTTTAGAGAAAAACGTGGTTAAATCGATGGGCCATACGAAGACTCGTTGAGTTCAAATTTCTTACGAAGACATGTTTATTTCGGTTCCCCACGAAAATGCATTTAACTCAGCGATTTCCGCGAAGACTCGTGTATTTCGACATCTATTACAAACACTCGTTCGAACGTTCAGCGAGAAAAATTGTTTATTTCGGTGTTTTTCACGAAAACACATTTACTTTAAAGTTTATCGCTAAGACTTTGAGTGTCTAACTTATTATAGATACTTATTATAGATAATTTTCAGTGTGAGTCGAAATAAACGAGTGTTCGCGAAAAACGCCGAAACAAACATTTTTTCGTGGTGAACAACGAAATAAACAAGTCTTCGTGGCAAACAGTCGAAATAAACAATTCTTCGCGGTGAGTAGCTGAAATAAACAGGTTTTCGCCGTGAAAATGGAAATAAAAGAGTTTTCCAAATAAAATCTGAACTAAAAATTCTTCCAAAAACGCTATTTTTTACACATTTAACCACGTTTTTCTCCAAAGTGTGATGTGATACCACTGAATCGTTTCCAGCACGAAAAAATACGTCGTACATGATACTTCGCTTGACAAAGGTAGACGAAAAGTAAAATTTTGTTGATCAGTGTAATCAGTCACCATAAATGTATAGAAAGAAGAATTTACGTTTGGGATCTGTATTGTAGACATCATAAGAATAAATAATAAAATGATATGAACAAAAAGAGGTAAAAATTCAGAAAAAATCATGAAAATATATTGTCAAATGTTAAAAATCAATGATTAGCGTAATGAATAAGTTCTAAAAATCGTATTGGGGGATCATAAATAATTAAATAGCATTTATTATATTAACTAAATTAGATAAGTAAATAAGCAAAATAAATAAATAAACAAAAGGGGTCACAGTAAAATATTGTTAATTGCCGATAAGTTAGAAGTTTCAAATCTGATATTGTTGGCGATTTTCGTAAATTTTTGAATAAAGTTTTCAATTTTTTGCTCTTCTAAAAATAAAAATAAGATTCAGTGGATTAATTTTTAATGTTATGGTAATGAAAATCGTGTCCTGTAGCAAATGTAGTTGTTTTCGTTTAATTTTTACAAAAATCTTCTGCCAGATTATCAAAGTAGGGTAAACAGGACAGTAATTGGCTACCGTGCAGTAGTCGGCTACTTTACGTATGTAATAATATCTTTTCAAAATTTTTAGGAATATTTTTTATATTTAGATTTAGTGAATCTCAGGAAGTATGTATAAACGTAGGTAATGAAGAAATATTGATTTTTAAAGGTGTTATAATACTTTGAAAAGTGTGCTCTTTTATACTTTAGAAAAACACACTTTTTGAATATGCAAAAAATACTTTTTAGCGATTGTTATTACGTATTATCTAGGGACAACTACCATGACCTATATTCTTTTATTACGATAAAAAGACAAGGTTTGTTGCTGTTTTGATATTAACTTTGCGGAATTCATTATTGTGACTGTCATATGACTTCTGTTATCATATATGAAAATTCTGGCTCTGGAATATCATTAAAATACATAATTAAAATTAAAATTTCAAAAATACATTCAAAGAAAATAATTTATGTTGATGAGTCATGAATCAGGATAAATGTTTTCGAAAGACAATAAAAGGAATCGCACTTCATGAAACAGCGATGTACCTTACGCCTCCACCATTCTTCAATGTCGTACAATTTTCCCCAACGGTTTTGTCGGTCGCTGCATTTAAAATGTTACGTCTTTTGGAAATTACAACCGCAATCCGGTTACATTATCCGACCGCGAGATGGCGAAGACATAAAATTGTAGTTAACCTTTCCATTCATGTTCGAAAATTAAAGTTCAGAAAGTTATGTCCAGAAATTTATGGCTCGTGAGGCACAAAGATCCTGACTTATAGAGATTCGTAGGCGCCTATTGTCTTGTCAGCATTACAGTATTGTGCATTCAAAACTACGTTGGTGCTAAGAGGAGGACGAAAGTCATTAGGCATTTCTACGTGGTGTAATGTGGTTAGCATTTCTCGAGTTTCGCCTTCGCACGCCCAACTCTTCCTAAGACGCACAGTACCCTGACAAGGAGAAATCCGTGGAGAATGTACGAATGACAGGAAATGTTTATGTGCATGTATCTGAACCTAAGTTAGACAAAAGAAAATATGATCCTCGCTTTGATGAAAAATGAAAATTTTATTCGTTCAAATTTATGGACAAGTGCCGTCGTTTACTACTTAAGATTATGTAGATTCATTCTTTTGGAAAAATTCATTTATGGGAAAGGTTAAATTTATATCGGTTGTCAATTTATTTGATAACTACGTACAATTACTTAAATATATACGTGTTTCTAATGCTAATAGAAATTAATAACAAAATTACGTAATTCGAGCCATTTTACAACAGAAACCATATTAAACCGTTTCGCCTTGAAATGGCATAAATTGTCGCCGTTTTTTAGCTAAATAATTTTCATAGAAAGGGTACTGTGGTAAAAATGAAAACATTTTTTGTACAATTCTTGTATAACATTTTTATTTACTATGTTAAAGGTATAGGGGAAATGGCCAGTCTAAGAAAAAATGGACAACTTTCTACCAGGGTACATGAATTTTTATATAAGTCGATGCCTTATAGGTTTCCAGTCTGCTCTTTCTGAATTTGAAGTCCCTTTCGCAATATATTAGTTGTTTTTCCAATATCGCGCCTAGAATAGAACAAAAATAGAAAAAATAGTAATTTCTTAAATTGAAATCCTTTTTTTACATGAAACTCTAGTCCAATCGATTCCCTCTTTTTATATCTGGTGGGGTAATTGATTTTACCAAAAGATAGTGTAATGCACATCCTAGAATTCAAAATGGCGACTTCAAAATGGTGTAATTTTGCAATAAAATTTTCGTTATTCAGTTGTAAAACTTTTGTAAATGAACATGCATTCAATACCAACTGATAAAAGATGATTTCCACATCCTCGATCACGAATCAGTTTTCAAATTTTCAAAATTGAAAATAGCAGATCCAATATGGCAATAAAAATATTAAATTTTTTAAAATTTTTGTACAAATATGTATTCGCTTCGTGCATGGCGATGGAGGGGATATCGAAATCGACGGCAGCGCTCAGCGTGGAGATTTCTGACAACTCGCATCTGCAACGTCAGAGCTTTTCCATTAAAGTCAATTTAAAAATGCTCTTATTTATTCGTTAATTTGAGACATTTTAAAGTTTATTTCGATCTGTTGCAAGTGTTGCAAGTAAGGTTTATGGTTTAAAGAACCATTTGAAAGGGTTCATTTTATATTATACTGTGCAAAAAAAATGATTACTCCGAGTTCGAAATTGTATAGAATACAATTCATTATTCAGCTGAAATATATTTATATTTATGTATATATTGTAATTTTCCATTATTAGTAATTTAGTTAATAGATAAACATGGTATTTTTCTTATTTCCAATGTAGTTTTGTACGGTGGAAGAGTCACTGAGGTTTGCCGAATTACACTGGAACGAATTAATTTATGCTCTGTACATATTCCAAATACTTCTTCTACACGAACTACATATCCTACAGTCAAATTTTTTCCCTTTTCTATAATTACTGGATTAAAGTTTATTGAGTTTGTGATTGATTCAAACCCAGTTTGGATTATCGTATTCATTTACGCCCCTTAACCTCGTTTTGTTCAACTCAAAATGATTCGAACTAAAAAAGTATAATATTTTGTTACAAACAAAAATGTACAAAATTCGGGCCGAATTTCAAACAATATACTCAAAGTACTAATGCTTTTGAAAACCCGCAGAAAATTAAAAAAAAACTAAATATTTCACTTTTTCATATCACTCTCCATACAAATTGCAGATGCGAGTTATCAAAATTCACCACCAGGCGGCGTGGCCGGCATCTTGCACTAAGCGAATAGGGCGTTTTTGAGGTTCCTGATGACCAATTCGTTTTCATATATTATGAAATTCTGAATAAAGAATATAATCTGGTGGATCTAAATAGAATTCGGTTATTTTGGAATCAGAAATTATAAAGTAGTTATTAAAGCAATATTTCTAATAATAATTTTATAGTATAGATTTTAAATCATCGAAAGATGGTCTAAATAATACTCTTTGCCCTTTTCGTCGGGCCGTAGTAAAATAGAATTAAGTTTCTGTTTGGAATGAAAAACCGTATTTTTTGGAAAAGATGTTCAGATAAGCAACTAGGATTTCAGCTCAAAGTCCCAAACAGCAGAAGACCATCCCAGGAAGAAAAGTGGACATTTGGACATCCTCAGAAGCTCCCCAGGACATCCCGGAACCGATTCTGCTGCTTGGGATAGGTTTGAATCACAAAATATTACTTTAAATGATGTCCTTTGCATTTTTTACCGGCATCGTAGTCTATTGCAGCATTCTACTTTGCTTTACTTCAGGACCACTGTAACGTTTTCATGCCGAAACGTCGTAAACAATTTTTTTCTTTGTTTTTGTCAAACAAATTATATATATATAATAACTTCGAATCTAGGTCGTCATCTTGACTAAAGTCGAAAACCAGATAGTCGGGTAAATTTAACTGTTAATCATCAACATTAATATAAACTGTAAAATGAGCTATATCAACAGTATTTATATTCTGTCTAAAAACATCGTGGTTGAAGACACCATGATTGATGTTGTATCAATGAATTTGTAGAAATTATGTTTAAAAAGCCTTATTTTACTCCTATAGAATGTTAACATCAGCAAACACGTTTTTCACTGTTAGAATGAATATAGGCGTAGGATGTAATTTAATTGTGTTGATATTTGATTTAAAGACAAGAATAATTTACAACTTGGAATTAAAGTATCTTGAAAAATGTAAATTTAAAATATGATTTGCAAAATTACTCCAAAGTCTGGAACGAATATTTGGCTACAAAAAATGGATTTCAGTCACAGAACCTGCTGCAAAGGACGACCAACATCGTTTTTTAAAATCCCGGAATATTGACGTTGACAAAAATCTAAATTTGGCTAAATAAAAAAAGATGAATAGATTCATGTCCCAGTATTCAGTTCTATCAGTTGCATGGTTTTCTGTCACGCATTCGATCCAAACGAAAGAATATTTTAGCTTAATTAACGCGCCCTCTTCTCGTAGCATTCAACGCAGCGCACCACACGCATTTACATGGCTCTGGGGTACACTGATGAAATATGCAAAACAGATTATCTAGGCGACTCATCCCGGTGGACGACGGCTTTACCATGGGCGCGGAGTTGTTAGATTATTCATTAATGCGCCCTTTATAAACCCCGCGACGGTTGCCGAAATTTAATAGCCAAACTATGGCGTTCCCTGGAACTTCCCTTTGAGTCCGCGGCGATAGACGCCATAAATCGAAATTTTCTAATGTGAACGGTAAGTAAACCGCCAACAGAACCGTTGGACATCATGTATAAGGCTTGGTCTACACTATCATTTGCATCTCAGGAACAGACTTAATTTGCCCTGCTTGAAATCCGATGTTTGGGGGAAATCAGTACTAAGTGGGGTGCTTTCAAGTTTAAGCAAAACCCAAAAAGGAAAAAATTGTGTATGTATTACAAATTCGAGGATATTTAATAGCATTGTAAAAAAAGTACCCAAAAAACATCAAAAATATATTATGTAAAAAAAACTTTCTACGTAAACTACCATCTTCAGAGATTTAAATAATTATTTTTGTATCAAGGGCGTAAAATGGAGTTTTGCGCCTCGATACTACAACCCGAGAGACGGCAGAGCCTATAAATATTGTTTGCCTCGATTTGCATAAAATGGTAATTTTACGCCTACTGCATTAAAAAAAAAATTTTTTTTTTACCAATTTCTGTATTACAGTTTGCGATGGTACTAATCTACATTAGTTACAATTAATGATATTCAATAAAATATGGTTGATGTATGGTACAGTTTCACAGAATTATCTTCGAAACAAACAGAAATCGTAATAAAAAATATAGAATCTACAATAATTGCGCAGAGATTGCCTAGCATCAAAACTCAATTTTAAGTTTAATTTGTGTTTTATACTTCACTCAGAAGCATAATGTAAACAGCAGTAGATTTAATAAATCAAGTGTACTTCAATATTATCTCTTTCAATGCGATGTAAAAGTTGGTATAAGTTACACTGTTAGAGTAATTGGAAATCGGATGAATCCATCCAAGTTTTATGGGCATTTAAACTTCTTCAAAAGAACGAATGACTTTCATTTATCGATAAAAGGTGCAAAACTCTACTCTTTGAGATGATCTGACAGTGCGATCTTTAATCTAGATCATTATCAAGTAGATAAAGGGTCATTCTATGAACATTGTTAATCATACGATCGTCATTTATCTCCCTTCAGGTTTAAATTTACATCTCTAAAAGAGATTTTTAATCTTAAGAATTTAAGTTAGTACAAAGGGAGAAATACATATGCATTTGAATACTAAACGTAATGATAATTTTCTATTAGTTTATTAATACTACTACAAATAATATCTATTACTACTACATTGGTGTGTAAAACTACGTGTAGTGGCATCTAATACTACTTGAAGTAGCTGGCTTGTAATTAATAAGAAGTTTAACAATAGTAGTATGTTTTATCACTTTCATATTTCAGTGTAAATCTTTGGTAAATTTGAGTTGGAGTATAATACAATTTAAGCTGATAATTAATCTTTTTTAAGTATAAAATGACACTGTTAGTTCACTTGTAATATTTAAGTACGCATATAAAACGTAATAAAATATAAAGTATACATTCAAAAACATAAAATTGCATTTCGACTTAAATTAGTGAAAGAATTTCACGCACTTTAACACCCTATTAATCTGAATCAGTAAAAATTTCGCCGAATACGTCAGCGAAAACAATTTTTGCCGTTAAAATCAGTCAATTTCACTGTTTAACCAGTTGAGTTTATTTTTTAACCAGTCGAAATATTGTATTTACTGAAACTCCTGCAGAACTCAACCCTAATGCCCCTACTTCACGGGTTCTTTTACTAGAAACGCCACCGAAAAATTGAATAATAACGATCTGTTTCAGGCATGTATCTAACGTTTATCGTAATTGCTCGTTTTTAACCATTTTTATAACCTTTAAAATTGCATGCAGGTGTTACTATATTGTTTGAAGGGCGGGTACAAAGTTCTATTTGCACCTCATAGGTTTCATTTTCTTGAAATAGATGATTTTACCATAAATAACACGGAAGTTAGCAGCTACATTTCAGCAGCCAGATCACGAAATTCGTTTTTATTATTTAATGTTGAGAAATGTAAACTATTTTTCTGGTTAGACACTGTTTTGCAATGAAAACCACCGATTGCCGACATAAAGCACATTGTGAAATTCGCCTAATCTATCAGTTAGTAAACACAATATTCCAGCCAAAAGCACGTGATTTCATTCCACTGATTTCAGTCAAATTCACTGAATCGATCAGTGAATAGGTATTGTTTTGAAGCGGTAGAAATGCGATTTTATTTCAATGATTTTCCAGCTAATTTAGAAGAGATCGCTGTTGACATCAGTGTCTAATGGCTGATTCACAGCGATCGCAAATGCGCTTTGTGAATTAACGACTATAAGATGTCAATTATTAGCTTTTCGCTGGTTCAGATTAAGAGAGTAAACAGTATTACACAAAATAACGTATTTCCAAACATGAGAAATAAGTTATACAGTTCTTTAGGTGCCCTATTTCTTATTATTGTACACATAAAATACTTTTAATTGCTTTAAAATAAGAACTGCACAGTTGGTAATTTGGACATAATTACAGAATCAAAAAGATTGCCATTCAATATGATTAAAATAACTACCCGGAAAAAATGAAATAATTGAAACTACTAACTAGATAGTAGGATAAGTTACAGTCATCATTTTTAGTTACTTTTATTTTCCAAAATAGTGACTTCCACAAAGTAAATACCCAAGCCTACTATTAAAATAGAAAAATCAACTTAAAGAACGTATTTGTACCAGCTCTAACTAATTAGATAGAAAAAATAAATACTTCTACTTGAATTTATACTGTTCAAACAATAAAAATGAGAAAAAATCTAATTATTTTCTGCATTCTCTAAGTCTGACCCAAAAGTATCATCCGAACTTGAAAATTTTCAAAGAAAATCTTTCTTCGTGAATGAATAAACATCAGTTATTTAATTTATTAGGACACGTCTCTTATTCAATTCGTGGCATATCAAATCTGGTATTTGGTGTTCATATTTATTACAAGTTACGAAATTGCACAGAATTTTTATCATTGCCATACTATTGTGGCACTTATGTTTTTTCCAAGATTGTTCCAAACAATTCTAATTTTCGCAGACGAATTTGTAACTTCAGATTTTGTACTTTAAGAAAAAAAATTCTGAAAACAAAATTTGTATTGGCATATTTTATCTTTGGTCCCCATAAAAACATATATCATAAAAAGCATCCATGATTATTATTCACAAAATAATGTTAAGACAAAACAAAACTGAATAATTGACGAATTAAATTTAAGAGAAAAACATGTATTAAACTGAAAAAAATTAAAATCTCATCTAGTAGTCTAATGAAATCTATGTAACATTTCAAGTACAGATGACAATTTCATTTGTTGCAACACACATTGTGTTTAACATACATGTTTTGACATGTGTTCAGTTGAATGAACCGGAAAGTTAAACAGCACATACCATTTTTTGGAGCGTTTCACCCTTAAAAATCGATGTTTAACGACAAAAAGTTTTTTTCATATTATTTCCGAAACAGTTACACTGAGTGTGAAGCTACTTTCATAAATATTAGTGATAACTTAATGAACATTTCCTTCACTGAAAATTTGTACTTATCGACATTTTTTCGATCAATCCGTGTAACATTATAAAAATTATTACCATTCTTCAAAAACGTTAATTTGCTCTTATTCCAACTTTATTGGCTGTGGAATAGTTTAAACTATACTTTCTGCAAATCTTATTAAAAAATATTCATGATTTTGTTTCAGCGAAAATTTATCGCGATATCAATTTCTTTTCATACACGGAACAAGACGCGGCACTAAATTTCTCATAAGGAAGTGACGACTACGAATTTTGTGCTTATCTATTTTTAAGGCACCAGGGACCAACTGAAACGCTCCAAAAAATTATATAAACTACTGTTTTACTTTCCGGCGGCTCAGTTGCGGTGGTGAAAAGTAAAGTCACAAAAAAAGTGTTATGAAAAATGTTAATAACCCCATGTTTAGATTTTTAATCGTTCTAAAAGGCCTAAATTGGCCAAAAATGCTGAAACGAATGTAAAAGTAACACTTAGCGAGGTTTTCGGTTTACAATTTGTACCGTTTCAACGGCCTTAGTATCGTAACAGTTTACGGGTTTCCTCATTAAAGTAACCCAGAAAGTGAATCACGCACATGGTGCGTGCATATAGCTGCTAATGAAATTCCGGTAGGACTGCTCGCAGCGATTAAGCCAGATAATTAAGGAAGTACAAAAGCCTAGGGAGTGAACGTCGTGTGTATCTTATCGTACCTTCTTTACGATCACGAGTCCCATTTCTACTCTACAATTTTGCAAACCCATAAAGTGCGCAGTCGCTGTTTTATCTACTTGGTGGGCGAGGTTTATTCAATAACTATATTACATTATTCCTGCTCCTTTTCAGCGGCATCGGCTGACACGAGCAAAGCCAGAAATCAATTGAAAATCTCGTTTACGACTTTTCAAGCACTGCTTGCAGAACTATTACGACCTGTGAACTGCCGGTAGAGAAATCTTGTTTAATGCGAGCATTAGCGACTATGAGTAACGTATAAGATACTGGTTTCGTGACTGGTTTTGCATAAATGTCTCGGAAATGTAGCGGAGGAAATTAAAATGTAAATATAATTAAGATAAATGTACAAATAGATCTTGGGATACGGTTAATTTCCTTAACTCTAGAGCTGATGTAAATATCAACGATTTTTTTATTACATATTTGAAAAGTAAAGACCTGATGAAAAATACGAATCAAATGATAAAATTAATTAATTTCTATTTTCTGTTCAATTTATTTTTATATTTTGTATTTGCTGGCATGGGCAATTGGAATAGTTTATATTAACGGACAAGCAATTAAAATATAGTTAATGAAATATAATTTTGACGTATGGTTGTAATTTAGAACTTACTCTCGCTATTTTCGAGCGACACTACTCCAGTATTCTCAGTGGATTATTGTTAGAATAACCAATTAATCAGAAGAGAAGCATACTCTACATTGTAAATAATTTTGGATTAGTTGCATAAAAAGTAAGTAACCGAAACTTTCTATTTCGTATCATCTTACTTTTCCATCAATATTGTTACACTGGTTCCGGATCTAATGCAAATTTTTTCTGTAAACTTTCGACAATATTGCGAAAATTATCGTGAATTTCATTGTTGAAAATCAGCTCTTAATGCTGAATTCTTTTTCTGTTTTTAAATTGGTCCATACACCGTTATTCTGCAAACAATTGGTACATCAATCTTTTTTTATTGTAAATTATTGTTTTCTTTAAATATTGTATTATATTTAGTTAATTATATTCGTGGACGTACGGCGTGTGTTTGAATAGTAAGATGACAATAAAATTAATTTTCTTATCAATATTCACGTTGTCTTACATAGTACCTTACATATGGAGGACACTTTTTTATAATCGTAGAACTGATTCTTATATATTTTATCTCCAGTTTTTAAACCCTTAATAGTTCAAATTTTCTTCCTCTCGAGTGTCTTTACTTTATGGAGCAGGGAACAGTAAAATGGTTAAAATCACTTAAACATGCTGGATGAATTCTTATTGTGACGTCATTTTTGGTTAAAAAAAAACTCTAACTGAGCTGATTCATTATACAAATGCTATTAATTCTTTTACATCTCCTTACTGCTCCTTATTACTAAGTGCTCCAACATTTCGGTAATAATTTTTGGTTTATTTCTTGATGCTTCTCGACTCTTCTAATGGGATAAAGCGGTTATATTTTTTATAACACTTCTATATACTCATGATTAGTCACAAGTTTCGAGAAAATTGCGATCATCATTGAGTTCATTTAGCAACTCATGTGCGATAATCATAGGTCGGTTCTGCCTGACAAAATTAGAAAATTGTTGATTCAAATTTCGCTGTCGAATGTTTTACGTCCAAAACATCCGGAAAAAATTGCACGTTACGAGCTAATTAAAATCCCAACGTCATTACCAAATCCTCTTAGGGAAATTTGACGATACATCAACCCTCTTTTCTTCACTTCTTCAATAGTTTTTATAAATTCTTGAAATGCTTAGAGAGTGCAATTATTTAAGAACACCATTGGTATCTTGTCAACATTTTGGTGATAACGTGTACCAATTATAGATACAATTTTGCGTTCAGTACATCATGGGCCATTCTAAACATTTCTAGTATTTTTGGAGCACATTTTTTAAAGACCCCGAGCTACATCCAAAAGTGGTAGACTCTAGTACATAATTTCTGTTGGTACATTACTTAATATTTTATACAAAATTGGATGCCATTTCTATGATCCATTTTCTTAGACGGCAGAAAATCGTCAATGAAAAACAAAAACTCCTGGTCACTAATTGGTACCCGGCCAGTAATGCGTACTGGGGCATTTATTTTTATTATTTTTAGGAGCAACAAATTCTTATGCCATTGCATTTTCAATTGATTGTTGCTATATATGTTTTCGACTTAGGGTTTGGTACTTTGATCTTAAGCTGTCTAACCTTACAATTTTTTTCTTTAAGTATTTGAGCAACAAAATCGGCACTAGGGTTACAAATTAGCAATAAAAAAGTAACAAATTTTAGGATTATTTTGGTTTGGTTTTGGCGACTTTGGCTATGCAGCTTTAAGGATCTAGAAAAATTCGCAATGTTGATGATGGTAACGATGTAATATATTAGAATGATGTTTTATAGATTTAAAAAAAAATTAGGACTTCTGTGAAAAGATTCAATGCATTCGTAATTGAACCAAGAGTTTCAGTAATTCCATCGTTATTTGCTCATCAGAAAGCCATACTTCACGTTACACATGACACGTAATTATTTAATTAAATATCAATATTGAAAGTACACGATTCTTCATAGTATGCATGTACTTTTGTTATGAACCTTTAATTGGATTCGCAAAAGTTTCGTCACTGCTATGAGTGAGACCTAAAATTAATCTCTGTTTATGGCAGTTAGTTAAGTATTACAAGTATCAAAATTCTAATTCTTAAACGGTCCATTACAACATTGAAATGAATAGTAATAAAGTTTATCTTCTCAATTATAGATCTTCTATTAATAATCATCTGTATACTCATATCATTAATTAGACTCTGCCATCAGCGTAAACTATTGTTTCATTGTACAGTCTCTAGAAAAAAGATGCTAAAAACTATTCAAACCAGCTCATTTTTCTTAAAAAAATTGCGAAGGGTTACTTTCTGTCGCATTTGGTGAATAATTGGATTCTGGACCAAAGTGATACCACTTATACAAATGGAATAGATCAATTTTAAAACAATGATTTATTACATTACCATGTTGCATTTTTATATCTTTCTATAATATAATTCTACAATACAAAACTATGAAGTTTTTTTGAAATTGAGTAATTACAATCGTCTGCATCCCAAAATTGGGGGATAAAGTTTCACTTCCGCACAAGTACGAGTGCTAAATTTGCCGTATAAATTGTAATCGAAGCAAGACATTTGCAGCAGGTGCATAAATGCTTCCTCCTTCGCGATTATCCCGCACATGCGTCAAGTCGCAAACTTAAGCATACGTGTATATGTATATATTATACTATATAGAACACTGCAGGAACGTGCGGATGCGGAAACGCGAGAGCATCGGTTGCTTTATGCCCGGAAACTCTCCTTCGCATTTGCATAACCACCTCAGAAATCTCAATAGCGTGCATTTCCTATTACTTAAACGGTGTAACGCGGTACGAAGAAGTAATAAGACAAGTTACGGAATATACAAATAAGATCTGCACTGGTGTGTAATAAATAAGTTTAAAATTGAGTTTACGCTTCGTCAAGTAAACTTTTTTTGCGCTTCAGTTCAAATATTGAACTTTTCACTCTTTGAGACATTTTTTGCTTTATTTTATGAACAAATATTTAAAAATACTTGAATTATAACAATTGTATCATTACAAAAATGGCTTTTTATAAGATTTGTATTAAATAAAATAAGATACCATAAGGACAGAGAAACTAAATATGTTACTTATTAACCCCTTTTATGCCACAAGACCGCAATTATTTTGTAATTTTCAGGTGAATATTTAAAAAAATGTTAATACCATAATTTTTTACGTACTTTTGTCCGTACTTTTAAAATCTGTTATTAGTTTTGTTCAATGACGTTTGATTTTTTCCAAATGGCGGCTAATTTACAAAAAAACGTGATTTTTAAAATTTTGTTATTTGTTTAACGTACTTGCTAATAATGTTCCCATTTTCCGATCTGTACAAGCGTCTGGATCCTCTGGAATAATAACAACTAAAATTTAAGCAATGCAAGATCTCAAAATTCAAAATGGCCAATCTAATATGGCGGCTTTTACATACATTTTTTACGGTTTTTTTCATTTTATTTTTCTTTTTTAGTCCATAACATTTACTTTTTCACTAGACTTATTATATTTATCTCAGTTTGATATCGATTATGAAAGAAAATAGAATAGTTTCCAGTATTTTTAATTCTATATCATCTTGGATTGTTATTTTCTTGCATAATCGATATCAAACTGAAATAAGTACCATAAAACATACACAAAAATGTAAAAACATACGGTGTAATAAACTTTTTTTATACAGCACGAAATTTCCTGTGAAAATTCAGAAAAAGGTGTAGTCTAAAGTTAATATTTAAGGTATGAGTGGCACTAAATATTGTTGCATAGTTTCTAGTTTCAAGGAAATGAATTTAATTATTTTCAATTTCATCCGCCATTTTGAATGCTTAAAAACTGGCTTGAAATTCGTATTCAGAGACCCCAAAAGCCACCTAGTCACAATCTACGATAAAATCCAAATAATTTGTTTAAATGTCGCCCGCCATGTCCCATCCGCCATCTTGAATTCTTTAAAACTGTTATTACATGCACGATCAGTGACTTAAAAAACATTAGAATACGAATTTGGATGTAACTCAATTAATTGTTTTCAATTTTATATGGCTGTGATATTATAAACAAAAGCCAAATTTTATCGCCATTTTTGTCAGCCATAAGTTTTTTTTCAGAATACCTGCATCTGTTAGTATATTTATTTTTACACGATATTTGTAACTCTTAGTTATATTCCAATGCCATTATCAATACAGTAAAATTGAATAATTGGAAAAAAAGTAAAAAATCGGATTTTTTTTAATTAAATCGCGTATAACTTTTTCATTTGAAAATTTACAAAATAGTCTCATGTTCCATTAGAATGAGCAATCCGAGTCGCTAAGAAATAAATAATGCAACATTTTTCTTGTAGAGTTTAAATGCTAAAATACAGTGTCAAATTTCATGAAAATATTGTAGATTTGGGTGCTAATGGGTTAAATCCTACACAAATTAATTTATCAACAATATACTGAGACAAATAAATCAATACATCTCACTCAGATACGGTAATTCGGACCATAACGCAGACGAAACAAAATGGATGCTCAAGCATGCTGAAATTTGAAAATCATATTTATCGATTCCGCTTTAAACCGACGTTTTTTTGCGATTACACGTTACTACAGTACTGACCATGGTGTGTTTAAATGGAATTTTAATCAAAGGTGAGAAGCACATTGAATTTTCTTTTTTAATTGGAGTCCAGGGCACTTATAGACCATCTCCATGCAAATATTTAAAAAATCGCTTGAGCCGGTTTCTTTCTATACGAATTTCTATTTTGTAAAATCGATACGCTGAAACAAGAATAAACTTCATAAATCGTCGTTTCAAAACGACTACCATAGTGAAAATTGACGCAAATCCGATATAAGTGGCGAGAATCATTCAAAATCCGTAAGATTGCACGGATTTTTCTCATTTATGTATAAAAATATTGAAAAATTCGGAAAATGTTTTAAATGAAAGCTTCTCAAAATACACAAATGTTTTGTGAATTGTTTGTGAAGATATGATGGAAACTTAGAAAAACGACAATGAATTTTATCAGTTGTTATAGATGTAATATATTTATAATAATGATCATAAATAAATCAGAGTTGTCTCTCATTTTTATTACATCCTTGATATTCCTCATGTTAGACTAAAACAGAATATCATAGTGAAAATTGACTCAAATGCAATCTAGACGGTGAAAATCATGAATAATAATTAAAATATGATTTTTTGCTGTTTTTTTAGCTTACTTAGAAAATAATTGGAAATATTGAGAAATGTTTCCAATAAAAGTTGTAGATCTACTCAGAATACATATTTTATATATAAAATGTATTTGGGAGTTTCGACATTTAACGAAATAAACGGAGAGAATAATGAAAAATCATACTTTTCATGGCTTTTTTATCTTTTTCACCTTATAAATTGCATCTGCGCCAATTTTTGTTATTATATTCGATTTCAGCATATACAAATTTATAGAAAACCATAGATATAATAAAAATTAGTGGTAACCTTGGGATCTGTTTAATGGTTACTATATACCTGTACAAATAATACAATTCATACTCATTCTTTTCAGATTCTATCACACCTAAATTCAAAAAGCGCAAAATATATAAAATTTGTATTTAAAGAAGATCTACAACAAATATTTCATTTCAAACATTTATTGAGTTTTCAATATTTTTAAAAATAACCCACAAAAAATAAAACATTTTTAATTTTTATGGGGTTCAGATAATTGTTTACCATCGAAATGGCAATTGCGTGTATTTTCATTATGAAATTCATTTTAACATATTGAATTACCTATGAAGACATAGGTGTGCTATAAATTTGAGAAACGACCTTTATCCTTGTTTCAATGTATTGATCCAAACCAGATACGAATAAAGAACGAAAACGACTTTAACGATTTTGAAAAGTTTTGCATAAAGATGGTCTGTACTCTCTAAATTTCTTGGATCGAAATTTTCACTCCAAACCTTGAGTGAGGTGCTCACTCTAAAAAGAGTGAAAGCCCACTCTAAAAGAGTGAGAACAGTCACTCCAAAGGAAAGAGTGACGGAATTTACTCCAAATGTTGGAGCGAAAATTCACTCTTCGCGTAGAGTGAAAATTCGCTCTATGTGGAGTTAAAATTCACTAGAAAGAAAGTCAGATTTTATCATTACTGAGTGCCATTTTCTTGCAAACCTAGATTTTTATATGCACTGAAATTTAAATTTAAGAAGATTACACTTTCCCTATTCTCTCTGCATATATAAAGTCTGGACAGGTCCGGACTGTGGAGTCGGGCTGGACCAGTCCGGATTGTTTGGAAAAAATTCACCCTAAAGCAAGAGTGAAATTTCACTCCATACAGTCTGGCTCAATTTTTATTTCAGCTTGGAGTGAATTCTCACTCTTTAAGAGTGAAATTTCACTTCAAGGAATTTAGAGAATAAGGGACCTGGAATCGAATTAATTAAAAAATTTCCATGTGTACTTTTATTTAAATGCAATTTAAACGCACTGTGTGACGACTAAGATTCGTCGACGACTAAAATTTCACTTTATATTAGTATCATTCGAAACGAGAGGTCCGATTCTCCTCTTAGCATGTTTTGAAATTTTAATAATATAGAGTGAATTTCCAATCGACCAATTGTAGTGTCTATTAATAAATAAATAATTACACAAAAAAACATTTTCAAAATTCGTAGGCAGTTGAAAATTCGATAATGTGCATCTGAATTCTCTGTATTCCTTTTGAAAACTGACCTGATCCAATCTGGCCAAATCTGATTTAAATGTGTAAAATCGACACGTCGTAAGAAGCTTGTTGTTTGACAGTTATTAATCTATGGTGAATTACTCGTCGTTAAAGCATGAAACGTGGTCACACTTGATGATTCGTATGGGGATTCGACTGACGTGGAAATTATTGGAGTTATGTCCGTCGTGACGAAGTGATTTGCATTTAAACGAGCAATGCGCGCGTGTCCGTCGCAAAGGGGATTTTCTCGTTCGACCAGTCGTCCTGGGCTGTTTCTCCATCTCGACACGCATCGCCTACTGATCGAAAGAGGGTCAGAGAAGCATTCGAAAAGGGTCCAAGATATGGGATTCTTTCACTCGCGTGTACGTTTTCTGCATACATTACTACGACAAATAGCTGAGGAATAGCGAGCAATGGTGTATATTACTCGTGAAGATTTCGATATCGGTAGGGTGGAAAATAATGGCAATTTATGACTTTTAGGTGAATATGGATCTTCTTTTTTTATTTTTGGTAATTGTATTTCAGAATGGGTATTCATAGTCACAACTGTCACATCAACAATTTCGAAAAAATTGGTAACACACAGTTTTATATTTTTAAAAACTAATTTTGTATTCATATTGAGTGATCCAACTGAAAAGTAAATCAAACAGCAATTCTACTCAATTTTGTAACTAAACACAAAATTTAACGACTGTTTACTTGTATGCAATACAAGGCGTCATTTTGAAAATCATTAGCAATACCTGACTTGTCCAATAATATCAATAAACTGGAGCGAATCTTAAAAATAGTTATTTTCGTATCAAGGGCGTGATAGTACTTTTCCTATTAAAGACGTAAAATAACATTTTACGCCCGTAATATGACAATTATTTTTCGTCCTAGCGGGTATAAAATCATAATCGATTTTATGTCTCCGATTTGTGGGCTAGTCGATGAGGAATTCCTATCTTAACCATGTAATTTTCGAGGGCGTAAAATACCATTTTACGCCCGCTATGACGAAAATGTACTCTATACTTTTTAACGACTCCAAATATGCGAACGAACATTTTTTAAGAACAAAAATCTGGATAAAATTACAGTTAAACTGCAAGATAAATAGACATCAGCATTATATAGTGACTTCTCTATTTATACAAAATTGGAGTTAAAGAATAGTCAAACCATTCAAAAGAGCTACCACAAATGTAGTTAGATGTATCCACTTTTTAGAAGTTGTTAGTGTAAAATTAAACGATGCTGAAATGCATGTACAAATTGTGCACTATTATACGTTAAAGAATTGAACTATCTATATATATTCGATAAATAATTAACTAATTTTTTAGTGCAATGCAGTTATTTTAACCCGGCATTTCTATCAAATATATATTACATTTCAATTTTAGTTTGAGAAGAACAATATTTCTTATAATTGCTTATTATATCGACCAAATAAATTCATTAAGAACGCTTTCGATGTGACACCCTCGGATTATGGCATGCCTTGCCTTGAATAGAAAACTTTCTCGTACAATCAATTAACTAAAGCAGCGCTAGCAAAAAGACCCTTCTTCTCCAAAGTATCCAACTACCAGTTAAAGAAATGTATAAGAAATTATCCGGAAACATGCAATCCTTTAATTGTTATTCGTTACTATTTACGATCTATTTTTTGACATTCACAAAGATTTATTACCATTGTCAGTAATTAAGTTAAACCGAATCAATTCAACAGTTGTCAACATTACAATTTGAATATAAAATTATTTTTTTATGTAGGAATTTATGACGTAAACTTTTTAAACGTCTTATTTATGTATCCCATAATGACTAAATCAATCGACTATTTTCTGAGAGAGAAATAAAAAATAAAAATGAATAATAGAACGTAGTTATGGAACAAGTTCCTCTTTTAGAACAAACTCCATTATAAATTTTGTAGTGTTTTTTCTTGTATGTATGGAAAATAAATGATTTATGCCATATATAATTCTCTTTACGAACCCTACTAGAAATCAATCCACTTTTTAGCCAAGAATTGTACAATTAATGTATTCACCATGTTAAAGGTATAGGCAAAATGGATAGTCTAAGAAAAAAATGGATAAGTTTCTACAAGGAAGAATAAATTGTTTTTTTTTTTAATCAGATTGCTAAAAAATTCGATAATTTCATATCAAAACCTTATACCATTTTTGTTGATGATGCTTTAGTAACTACTGTTTAAGCCTAGTAAATAATATACATATACTAATTGAGCATTGCGTATATGAAAATTTCTCAATATAAATACATGAAATACGATAAACATAAAACAATCGTTAAGTATTTACTCGAATACGAATCGATATTTCAGATTGATTATTCACCGATATTAATATCATTAATAAAACAAAATATAAAGTATGAATTCACAAATATTCAGAACTCCTAACGTGGAGAAATAAATTCTTCAAACTCTTTTCGATATGCAAAATTATAATTTAACAAATTACATATAATAATAAATTTGACCGCTTGTGTACATTTTGTCTACTTTTTGTAACGTCATTCAGATAAAAAATACGTGATTTTAGAATAGATTATGGACAATTTAGAAACGGATTAACTGAAAAATAAATAGTTTATGAAAGACAATACACAAACAAACCATTACTAATCATTATTCCGTACAAAGAAATTGTTTTAACACTGCTAAAAAACGAAGCTGAACAGTTAGCATGGACATAGTTAAACAAATTTGCAGTCAGTAATGAACTGTCACTCCTTCTCGGTGCCTCGACAAGTGTACATAGTTTTATATTACTAATTAAATGACCAGAAAATAACAACTAATTTAATCATAAACATCTATACTAAAATACCATCATCCATATAAAAATGTCTTTACTGATATCGTACAATTTTAAAACAAAACTAAATATCAATTTTTATCTCTGTACAACTGTTGCGCATTAGTAAAAATACAGAATATTAAAAATGAATGCATCATAAAATATGAATAAAATTTTATTTGATTTAAAGATACTATGAAAAAAAGCAATTCATTTTACAAAAAAATGGCTGATTTAAATTTGGTATAATCCAAATCTAAATGGATTATCTGGCATTCTTAACAGTGCGAAAAAATAAGTTGCATTACTGTGATGATATTACTTCAAAATCTTGATGTAATATTCTTTGTTTCTGGTCCCAAATATAGTTCAAGTTGCGAATATTAAAAAAAAACGTTATTGTTATATTTATGTTGAAAAATTTCCTACATTAACGTTTTAAACATTATTTATTCAGTACAAACGGATTATATAAAAGAAAGGAATGAGTAATCTGTACGGTAAGTAGCACCACATATCAGAATTTCACTCACGTGCAAATATCTGGCATTTCTAATAGAAATATCAGTAATTTCGCCTCCACAACGACAATTTAAATGCGAGGTTGAAAGAAAGGAGGCTGATTGGAAAAGTCGTGCCATCAGACCCAGCTATTATTTCCCGCATTCTTGATTGGTTTCACGTGCAAATGACAATTACGTACGTCCCTTCAAGTACGACCCTTCTACAAGGGTGATGAAAATCACGAGGTGGAGAAGTGATGGGTGACAGTAAATAAGGGAATGACAAATTTCATTGTCCTGCTAAGCGATGTACCGAACGTACGGTTATTATAAAAATTCAATTTCGACAAATTTGTCAAGAATTACTGCAAAGCGTTCCTAAAATACGGTAATATTATGCACAACATTGAGAATATTGCAATTTCAATATCTGAATGTCGGTCAAAAAATATTCTCTTCTATTCTGTATTTATTAAAAGTGAAACTAAGGTAATACAGCGCATGCATTTTTCACTTCATTTTTTGAGAAACTGTGAACTTCAACGAACGCCTTGAACAGTGAACTATTTAAAAGTTTTACCGACTTCGTACGCCAACAATGGTTTTGGTGTCCTATATAACTTGGTCTCCGTGCACTTACCTGAAAGAAAATACAGAGTTAGAAAACAAGAAATTTCCAAAACTTTATTATGTTATGATTACGTTTAACATAGAAATGTCTACTATTCCAGACTATAAAATATTATTTACGATGATATCACATCAATGTATTTCATTAACAAAATAATCATCCTATTCTAAACTTGTGTATGTTTCCATCTCATGACCAGTTGTGAAAGTTGTCAGTTTTAGTCCTTAAATATCCACAGAAAAATACATTTATACACAGAAGATTAAGTGAGTTACTTTCTTAAATGTTTAATTATGCACAGAATTGTCAATCGTCTATTAACATAAGGGACGAATAAACACTTTTCGACATATAATTTTGAAACCTTGTACAGCTGTACATGTGCTAAATCGTGTTACCAAAATTTAATTTGTCTCTCTCCAGACTGCATGGAAAATTGTTTTTCTGTTAAACCACTGATCTCTTTTAATTCCTAGCAAGCATATAATTTATCTTCAATAATTCGCTGTTACAAAATGCTTAGTAGAAACCCGCACCTATTAGAGAGTTTTGTTTATTAACTCCATCATAACAAAAAGAAACTCCCCGAGTAGAAATTTCGATACGGCCCTGATCAGGCCCTGCTCAGGCTGCCTGATTATATTTCAGGCCCTTAGCAGGCTACCCTATCAGGGCCTGATCAGAAACGTAACGATTATTTTGGTCCGGGCCTGATCAGGCATCCTGAAATATGGCCCTGGTCAGGCCTCTGTCAGGGCTTTATAAGGGCCTGATGAGGTACCTCTAAAGTTCGTTTAAACAATAATTAAATAAAATGAATCAAACAATAATGTACGAATCACTTTTATATACACTTTATATTTAATGATATATATTCATTATATTACTGATCCAACATTTCATACATGTGTCATTCGAATGATTATGTTAATTTTTATTTCTGAATTTAATTTTTAAACATTAAAAATGTTTTATATTATTTATATTTTATATTATACTTTTATATATCGCATCCTGTATTTGCATTTTTCAATGCTCGCAAATAAATAAGAAAAAATTTTACCCTGGCCGGGAATCGAACGCGGTTCTCTCGCTCACTACGCTGGCGCCTTAACCACTACACTACGCTGGCAATTGCAGGATTATACAAAAAATTGTGTCTTCTATTAACCCATTAAGGCCCTTACCTAGCACAACTCTGGTAGCGTCAAAACCAACTGTCGTCAATAAAATACCTGCCAAAAATCAAATACCCGTGTTTTTTTTTGTTTATAAAAAATAATAGTTTATAACATTTTGTCAAGAAACAACTTCGACAATAGTCAGTGGTTCTATATTAAATCTGGTGGTTTTAATCCAATCTAAGAGACAAATTGAACCGAAAATATGTACAATGTTTTGTTAAAAGTCGTAAATTTGTTGTTAAAAATAATAAGTAAATAATATGATCGAAAATCAGCTTTGGCCCATGCTAATCACATGGCGGTTAGCGCCAAACTAACGACTGGACATAGGATATTTGATAAAAATAAAATATGTGTGTTTTCTTAGTTATAATTATATAATTATTTATATTAATATTTTATAAACAATTTCGTCAAACACGGTTTTAGTCAAAATCTATTTGCGGCAATCGATATTACGGAGTAAATTATGTATGAAACTTATATCTATTATTGTTATTTATTCTATATAATAGTAATACAATAATACATGTACGTTTTTCACATAATTTATCCCGTAGAACCAAATGTCTCATTCATATTTCTCGTGAAACCTCTTTTAATGATGTTTATAACAAATTCTTATATGCAGCTACAAGTAAAGTTTGTTTTGCAATCATCTGTTTCGAACATGGTCAAGCAACAACTACGTTTGCCTGATAAGATGTGTTGTAGTCCTCTGACGAGTGCATGGTCGGCAGCATTAAGACCCACCTTATCAGGCGCGCATGACTGCTACCTGTTCAGGGCCTGATCCGGAAGTGACAATGGACACCTTATCAGGCGCGCCTGATTGCAGCCTGGTCAGGGCCTGATCCGGAAGTGACAAGGCACATTATCAGGAGCGCCTGATTTCTGCCTGTTCAGGGCCTGATCCGGGAGTGATAAGGCACACCTTATCAGGCGGGCCTGATTGATGCCTGATCAGGCCCTGATAATTTTCAGGCAGCCTGGACAGATTTCTGCTCGGGCTTTTAACCAATTAAAATACCTCCTTGGAAAGAATTATAAGGAACAGAACTTAATTTCTTAGAAATTTAAATTCTAAATGTGATATTCTACTTAGTAACGAATTCAATTAAAATAAAATTCTAGAAAAACGCCCATTATTTCATTCATATATGAAATGTTATTATTTTGTAGTACTGATTTATTTGTTACCTCTTTTTTCTTCTTGATTAATAGATACTTCTTTATGAATAATGGATAATTATCATGTGACGCTCTTAATGAGATTGATATCGATATAGTTACGACTATCGGTTTTCGATATCTGCTAAATAAACTACTAAAGTCCAATGGAGAAATTTCGGGAACTACAGTTGAATTGTGTGAATTATCTTTTCAACATTATGAAACTGATCAATGAAAATCAAACGTACATGAATTGTTTAAAATTGTAAAGTAATTTAATGCGGCAAGAAGGAACTAATAAAAGTATTATTTATAATCTATAATTTGTTACATTTTGTTCATTTATTTGTTTTTAGCGGATATAAGCTTGCAACAGATTATTATAAGTGCAGTTAAATTTTGAATTTCTATTATGCACATTATTATTTAAGATTAACAAGTCGGATTATTCTATAAAGCAGCAATTAGTGCGGCTTTGCTACTGGTTGCAGTGAATTAACGGAAGCTTATGCTATTCAAAATAGATGCATTGTTATAAAGACGTATTATTATTATTAATATTATTATCATCAGCGCTATTGTTACGGAAATTAGGTAAACGAATAGCTTTTTTAAACATTGCATATAAAAATGTTGTTTACTTCTTTACAAATGGTAGACAACTTTTTATTTTAATTCACAGTTTTGGTGAGAAACAAGCAACTGCTTCAGGAGGTCTCGCCTATTTTATCTTTCACTAATAACTTGCGACAATTAACAAGCTACATTTATTACGACTAAATATAGTACTATCGTGCTGCTTCTAAATATCAACGTTTCAAATTATAAGAGAGATTAGTGTCGTTATCGGTCTTCAGAAAAGGCGTTGGATGAAATATAATTCTTTGATGTTTGATATTTGACAGGTGCTGGTATAAATTATGTAGTACAACCCGAGTAGAAACTAAATACGGCCCTCATCAGGGCCTGACCAAAAGCGTTATACCGTGATCAGGGCCTGAACAAATATCTGCTCGGGAATGTAAAAAGACAAAATCTGAATAAACACAAATGATATTTCTTTTGGTTTTGGCTGATATTTTATGGATATTTTTCGTTGATACTATCTGTCATTACATCAATTTACAAAAAAGATGTTTTGAATCCCTCCTTATTTGGAACTATCTCTGAAAATTTGTGGCTAATTTAAGAACAATATTTCTTTTTTATATGACATCAGAATTCAATATGAAATACGATTGAAGAAAAACGTTATTGTTCACAGCACTTGGGTGATGATACACTCAAAAGCAATGATGCGTGATCTCTGGCGCCAAGTATCACAGCATAATTTGATATTTTATCGGTACTTTTCACCGTTGCGGATGAACGTTAACAGTGACCGACGATTGAGTGGTCTTAGAAGTCGATCGAGTGTAGACCATAGAAACTGCCAAGATTGCCATTTCAGAAAATACGTTAACTTTTACGCACTCTGCAATGCCATTAAGTGATATATGCCCACTATGCACTGGCGACAAAGGTTGGTCACCTATATATGAAACGATGCGTCACGACGATCATTTCTATACTATCTACTAGTTAATTTCTATGTGTAAAAAAGTTTACTATTACAGATCCAATTGTTGTTAATCATAGGAATCGATTCCTGGCGCTGCTGTAGTTAATGAAGTAAGGAAATGCATCCATACCTTTAATTCCATACATCCAATTGATAGTGGACTCTACTAATAGAGTGGTCCTGATTTTGGTAATTTTTTAATTTCTTCGATCTGGCCCCCCAAAAGTATTCCATTTTATGAAAAAAAAATCACAAAAAATTGGCACATCGATTAAAATTGATTAACACGTCAACCCGAGGGTTGAAATTCAACATTGTTTATGAATGGGAAAAAGACGATTTTTTAATATTTTCTTGTAACTTCGACTAATTGAGTCCAATTTTTGTAATAATTAACAAATTATTTTTAACGTCATTCCCGAATAACATGGAATGCGCCGA
Source organism: Trichopria drosophilae (assembly GCA_030407085.1). Classification (NCBI taxonomy): domain Eukaryota; kingdom Metazoa; phylum Arthropoda; class Insecta; order Hymenoptera; family Diapriidae; genus Trichopria; species Trichopria drosophilae. The sequence goes on along the minus strand of CM059583.1, from coordinate 185,179,626 downwards.
AAAAATTTTGGATTAAATATAACGGGTTTTAGTCGATAACTTTTAAGAAGAAAATGAAAAAATTATTTTTTTCCGTTTTTCACTGCAATAATCCAAATTTTTACCAAACATTTTTCAGTTTGTGTATATTTTACGAAGAAAATGAGATGTGATAGACCTAAATCGAGTAATTAGAAGCCGAGTTATACAAGCAATACTTTAAAGCAAAAATTAAGCAAAAGGGAAATGATTGTGGTTTATGCCGTATATTTAGAAAAAAGCAATTTTAACCGGCAAAACTCTGTCTGCTTCGTATTTTTTACCCTTTGGCGTGAAGTAAAGTAGGCCATGTTAAAAAAATGCTAAGTATGTCGGGAATGTCGTTACTTTACGTTTTTGCATATGGTGGAAAAAAAGAGTTCCCATCTATGGATAAAAAATGTTGTCTCCCGAATGTGAATGCCGAATAGTTGTAATTTATCGATTTATATAAAAAGGTAATCGAAAAACAAGGTTTCATGCTTACAGTTTACAACTGCTCATGAAAGAATATTTAGTTATTTTAACTAAAGGTTAAGTAGGTAACTACCTACGTAGCGGGACCAAAATATTTAGTAATTTTTATGGTGGACTGACTGACTAAATGGATGTTGGATTAACTAATTTTCAGTTAGTTTAACTTAATGTATCTACACAAACTGATACGTGTTTGGCTAAAAAGTTTAGGAATGATTATTGTAGAATTAGGCTAATAAAAACGCAGAAAAATTAATTTTTTTATTTTCATCGTAAAAATTGTCGACTGAAAACTCGTTATAAATTCAATCCAAACATTTTTAAAAATTTTTCGACGCATTCCGAGAATATAACTATTTTAAAAGGAGTCTATCAATTATTTAAAAAATTGTACTCAACTAGTCGAAGTGACCACAAAAATTAAAAAAATCGTCTTTTTCCCACTTACAAACAATGTTAAATTTCAACTCTCGAGTGGCACGTGTTAATCGAGTTTAATCGATGCGCCAATTTTTTGTGTTTTTTTTTTCATAAAATAGAGCACTTTTGGGGGGTCATAGGGAAGAAATTAAAAAATGACCAAAATAAGGGCCACCCTAATGTTTATATATATTTGCATACTTAAGAAATAAATTAAATCGCAAAAGAAAAACGTAAGGTAGATTCGAACCCACTAGATTTCAAAACACATGATGGTTCATCGAAAGATTGTTTTATAGGCATATTTTGTAAGTAGATAAAGTATTTTTTGTTAAGCCCATCCATTTCTTTATTAACATCGAGTTTGGTAAATTAAATAAAATAATTAATTAATGTAACTTCACAGACTGAGCGTATTGTTCAAATATTTAGTAAAGCTGATAAAATATTTGCTATATTTAATTAAATAAATAAATGCTTCAACAAATAAATATGTGCAGTAAATAAATATCTCAAACAAATATTTAGTAAAACTGATCATATGATTCTTTCTAGACTGTCCTGTTCCAATTATTGGAGTACTTAATCCTGAGCCTTCATTTGGAACAACAGCTAATGTTGGAAATTAAAAGAAAAATGACTCCAGAAGTAACAATGCGACTATTGATTAGTGTTATTAAAAATGATGTGATTAGTGCCATGAACATATATTATGATTTTTGTACAAAGTGCCATTAGAACTTTTCAATTTTCAGGAAATAGGTTCCTGAGATACCAGTACACGATAGGAAAAATACGTTTCATAGGCTGTACTAGCATTTGGTTTAGATAAATTATACGTAATTTTAGGAGTTACAATTTGATACCGATCCGAAAGTTGAAAGTATTGCAATACTATGAAGATACCTGCGTTTGGGAATGTTGATGCTAAGAACCACACTCAAAAGAATAACAATTAAGACAATGGCAGTTTGACAATGATAGGCATCATCTGAAACGATGTATATCACAAAGCAAAATAAAGAAGTCGAAGGAAGAAGGTGACAGAACTTTTCATACAGAAAACAAATGCGGAAAGGTTAATATGCCATTCCGTCATTCCATGTCAATCATGGTCCAAAGTAAGCTATGAAAGCAAACTTAAAGTTCCACTTAGTATCCTTGTTAAAGTATCATACAGAAAGATAATCCAAGTAAACTCGTGATAATCTGGGATAATGCAGAATTTGACCACCGTCTAATCCAAGCCTTCCGCGCCTTTCTGAACATCCGTTCCTACATCTATAACATACCGTCAAATATGACCGAAGTTCAAATTCGATTCTAAGGAAACAAGTTAATTCGAAAATAATAATTTGCAATCCAGTTCATTCCGAGAATTTAATCCGAATGAAACCGAATTACTAAGACATAGTCAAAGATTATTCTAAAACCGCATTCAATTTTATTTTTAGCGAATGGTGCTGATTCGTGAGGAAGTCCTTGTTGGGAGCGAATACAAAAGAAAGAAATTTGTCTTTCCGTTTTCATCCAACTGCAGCGCCAGATAATTTATTTTTATTTCAGTAAAAATATCAAATTTATAGTAACATGTGACATTATACATATAATATGAAAAAGAAGAATTCTCACGATAGAAACCTTTATAATGCCTTTCGCGAAAGAGAAACTTATAAACATTGTAGGTAAGAAATATATTATAGGTTTTAAGTAGAAACAGACAGATGGATAAGACACTTCGAATTTTAGGAGTGGTTTTTCTGTTTCCCTTCTTCGAAGCAAATTAATTTTGTCTATAAATATTAACTGCAATGTACCTTTTTAGTACTATTACTATTATAAAAGTATTGATGACTATCATAAAGGTATGATTATATTGAATTAATCATACCATGGACAATTTAGTATATCATATCCCTAAAAATGTATACCGTAATACTGATGTTAATTAACATATTATTTTTGCCGAAGTTATGATATAATAATGGAAAATCATTCTTGGGGTGCGGGTCGAGAAACCGACAACTCAAAAAGCCGACAGGTCAAAAAACCGTTGAAACGGTAAAAAAAAACGGTTCCAAAAATGATAGTCCGCTTGTCGATGTGTGTATATTTTTGTGTCGGCTTTTTTATTGTCGATTTTTCGGCTGTCGGTTTTTTGACCTGTCGGTTTTTTGATTTGTCGGTTTTTCGACTCGCACCCCATTCTTCCATTGAAAATGCCATGGCTTGTATCTATTTCAATATCACTTACGACTAAAAAGTTGATAATTTTTAAATATTCGATGCAAATTCTCAAATGTTCTTTTTTATATTTCTCTTGTACATTTGCGATTACATTATTCCATATAAAATATTACGCGCAATACGTTGACCTTACGTTGGCGCATATTTCGGCGAATCAATATTTTACGAGGACCGTAACACCGGTTATTTATGGGTAATTTCGTCCGTGCGCGCCCATTTAAATGATAATAATTTATGCGCCAAGGGGGCGAATACTTACAGGAGAAGCGAGGGGAACGGGGTCCGAAATAATTAGACCGAACCCGATAAAAAAACAGGATCCACCGTGTTTTTACGACGTTACGCATCTTCCGCAATTTTGGGTCCCTTGCTCCTGTCAAGACCCAAAATTACTCGCGTTTCTCGCACACTTGCCGTGCGTTTCTTTAACGACTGATCGCCATTCAAAGGTTGGCGCCGCCGGGTCCACCCTGTACAGCATCATCGTCTCACATCTCTCCTCCGTGATTCACGCATTAAACTGTCTCCGCATCCTGTCGAGCCGTGTAATGGAGCCGAGCAAACTTCGGGGGTTCGTTGCACCATGGGTCAGGAATAGTTATTTACGACGTGCCTCCGAACAGCCAACCCACGCACCCGTTGCTGCAATTTTTCCCATTTTATGGAGCCACCATACCAGACATACGTTCGCGTAACTTTCCCTGTTCTTCGCACGAAAGTAGATCGAATGCGAAAGCTGCGATCACAGTTCCTAGTTTAATTACGATAGTAATTCCAGACTAATTTGTCTGCTACATTTTATTATTGATGTCGTGCCGACCTTGCACCATGTCATTAAATTTATGTTTCATGCCTTTAGCAGTTAAATCTATAGATTATTTTAAAATGTGACTGAATATAAAATGAACAGTCGATAGAGAATACGACTATTAAGTCATGGTGTTTGGAAAATGCTAAAACTTTGGTGTAGATAGTAGAAAAATATATATGTCGAGACAATATACAGCAAAACCTTTTTTCTGGACAAAAACTACCAAGTATTTGTATATTTACCAAGTTTTTCCTAGTTTTTATTCACGCAATGGTTTCAATTGCTACCAGGATAGTTTCTACAAAACTATAACAGATTCTTGGTTAAGTAAGTATATACTTAATCTGCGAAAAATTTGTCATTGCGGTCATCATTTTGTTTTGATAGACCGAAGTTTCAAAAATTATTTGTGACGAAGGGGGTCAATTTTTCGTCACCTTCAATTTGACCTTGAGATCATTTTTTAAGCTCATTTCAAGGTTAAGGTCATTTTTCAAATCAGAATCTATATTTTTGACGTCGGAATCAGATAAAGCAGAAAATTTTACCTCCACAAGGTTAAATTAAGGCCAAATGCTTAAAAATTGAAAGGTGATTTCTTGAATTTAAAAAAAAAATGGTAAGTGGTGGCATAATTGTACCCCCCGATTCCGGTTTAGCACATCAAAATTCATAAGAGTTGATGGGTCTGGTCTTAGGTACAGATCCCTTTTTTATCTGCGAATTATCCAGCTGATCAAATAATTTACATGATAATGGTTTTAGAGCTATGCAATGGCAATTATCGTGCAGTAGCTAAGCGGCATGCTGAATTAACTTTACAAAGAAGGCATCCTTTGATTAGTTGGGTTCCAAGGCTTGTTCTGCTTGAAACAACTATGAAATTTCCAGTTCTGACCAATTTTTAAACATTTGACCTTCATTTAACCTTGTGGAGGTCAGAAGAAAATGTTAGGGACACCCCCCCCCCCTAACTATGGATCAATTTAAAAAATCAGATTAATTCAGATTCTCTCATCACTTTCGAATATATACAGCTATTCATTACATAACCTAAAATTGAGAAAAGTGGAGTCCAGTGATAGTTATTGATTATCACCTAAATCCAACCTGACCACACTGAATGTCACCATTCATTGCATTGGATGTGGGCACTTGAGAATATGACTAGTGGCAACTCAAGTTTGAGCAGCACGTGCCGTTTTGTTAGGTTAAAAAATTCAAGGTTCCGGACAGTAGGACGGGGAAAGCTCATAACTGAAAGCCATTGCCATCGCCATTAGGAGTCTGGTCTCGGTTCGTCCTCTTCCTACCGAGCGACGTGTCCCCAGTCGAGCAATATCTCCAGCCCTATATCCTTCGAAATTACCCAACGCGTCGGGCCGCGACGGCGAATGGCCGCGGTACGCGTTAACTTTCAGTGTCGCTGTTTCGCCGTAAACGGAGTTTAGTGCTCTCGTCCGGAGCTAAGCCAAAAGCTGTGGAGTTCGAGTCCTGTCGCGTCTCTCTGCACGTGCACCGAGTGCATCCATTGTAATCGTAACGTATGTGCGTACTCACAGCTATCGGTAGCGTATGTATGCCCTTTATACATATGCAACGCCATGAAACTAGAGCGGTGGACATAACCCCGACCCTCCGACTAATTCATTTAATTGCACTAATGTGAAATTACGACGACACGCTAATGCAAGAGGCTATTTTCTTTATCTGCCTGATTTCTTTTTCTTTTGGCGAAGGAGTCCTTTCCCATAAGAGAAATTTATTTTTGCAAAAAAAAAAAATACCTGGCGTGGACCTGTCGTAATACCTGCTTTTGTACGTAACTAATTCTACTGAGCCAGAATGACCATGGCCCTGAGAAATATAAATCATTAATACTATGAAATGATACACGAGGTATATCCATGTTGATAATATATGTATATATAGATCGTACGATATAAAGAGAAAGAGAAGTTGTTGTAAAGAAAGCGAAGGCAGGACGAGTCAGTCCGGAGTAGTGATGAAAGGTGGTGCAATGGAAGGACTGCCAAATTAGTCATAAATCAGTAAGGGAGAGTACATCGTCAAAATTCAAAGGAGATTCCAGATCAATATTGAGATTTACATGATTTTGGGAAAACATTCTGGAAAGCGCTTACCGAGAAGAGCCCGGCGCGGGACCACGAGAAGCGTCATTGCTCCTCGGAGCATCTTCGGTTAAGATGCAATCTCCTGATTTAATTTTTCCAGCAATAAATAGTGATATAGTAACGACATTGTTTCTTCAATATTGTGCGAGATACGGCTGTAAATCTTCGATTGGCGATGTGATAATGGGGGGTACAGGACGTTTTGGTTCCGCCGCTTTGGCGCCAGGACGTTTTGGCGCCGAACAGTTTTAACAGTGATCTTTTTGGTGCGAGGACATTTTAGTGCAAAATACTAACCTGTAACCAGTCACAATTTTATGGCCAACTCGCATCGTGTTCCCGGGAGAGGGGGGGGGGGTTAAGAATCATAAAAATCATAGGACAGGTGTTGAAAAGATTCGATGATACTCGCTAATTCGTGGTGTAAATAATGCAAGGTGAAACATTCCGAGTTGTATCTGACACATAAATATCCAAGTGCTCGGGTCGCATTATGTTCACACCCCCCCCCTCCCCCGCTAAAAAACAAAACTTAACCAACGTAGACCGCATTGTACTCGGACCTCATTATTTCCCGGTAAATATACACTCGGAATTTAATAACGAAAAGATCAAAGAAAATATCACCGTAATTATAAAAATACATAAAAATGTCACAGTAATCCTAGTTAGTTGAAAGAGGAAATGGCGCCAAAACATCCCGGCGCCAAAACGGCGACGCCAAAACGGCTGAGCCAAAATGGCGGAGCCAAAACGTCCTGCTCCCGATAATGGGTTATCGTGAAAAACTACTCGATCATTCGACTAAAGAACACCGAAATCAATCGCTGCTCAATAATATAATAAAATCAGGTTTTTATGTAGAAATAATACCTTCTCTTTCTCTCGGGTACAAAAAATTATGTTCAAATTTATAATAATATGACAACATTCTAATATAATTTGTTTAATTATTATTCGACTTTTAATTTTATTCATTTATGTTTCATATATGTTTATATATAAAAAAATAATATTACAACTACTTTCAAGAGTAATTTCGGCCCCTAAAATCATCGAATATCAGATTCCAAAGACCTCCAATCAATTTTGGAAAATTATCCGATAATATTTTATCCGCGATTGTAAAATGTCGAAAATCTGATGCGACATTTGTCATCGGAAACCCCAAAAATCGTCGAGTAACACATTTTTGTCTTAGTTGTGGGTATAGCCGTCAAATACTCTTGCTCACTTTTTGGTTTGTCATAACCAATATCAACAATCGCTTCTTGTCCTACCTGTCCAAAACAATAAAATCGACAAAATTCAAGATCTACGTGTGGACCTCGGCAGTCGAACACAGCTGTGATTAGAATAAGCCGGCGATTTCCAAGAAAAAAATTAAGTAAAATTTTTGCCAAAAAACAAAATTACGGCTTCAAGATGGCGCCTGCAAATATCGATTACACAGACCAAAAAAATAAGGCCGACCTCCATACCCAGAAACAGAACTGTACTTTTTTTAGGATTTTGATACGCTGAATCCAAATCTTGCACCAGAATTGTTCGATCACGTCAGGATTTTGAGATATCCTAATGAAAAGTGCAAAAATACAGTTTTTCAACGGTGGAAAAAATGTTTGTTCTGAATGCAAAATGCAAATTACTATGCTATTTATAAGCTTCAAAATGATCTATTAGTAATTCCTATTCGATTTTTTTCATCGAGTTATGAAAGTTTTTCTTAAGGAACGATTATGATTTCGTTTTTTGCACTTTTGAGTTACGATATCTTAAAAACATGATAGAGCAATTCTGTAACCAGATTTGGATTCAGCACATTGAAAACCTTCAGAAAAGTATATTTAGGTTTCTGGTAAATTCACTTTAATCCGTTTTTTACCAAATTGTAAACACAAATGTTGGTCCGCCACAAAAACTTATTCAAAATGGGTAAAAACTGTGCTTTTGCACTGTTAAGTTAGGATATCTTAAGATCTTGATGTGACGGAACAATTCTCAGCAAGGTTTATCTCGTTTTCTTAATTATTTGCATACATTTACACATTAACGAAATGTATGAATACCATATTTATTCCTTGACAAAAACTTCGATAGGTCAAGGAAAAAAATCGGATCAGAATATCTAAAAATTCATAAAAAATCGTATCCGACAAGCGCCATATTGATGAACTTTATGTTTCTTTGAAAATATCTGATTGGAGAAGAAGAGTTGATAGGAAAACACGATTAGTTCCTTTCGAAATGGTAAGTTTGCCTTGTTCCATATCAAAAGACATGATTTTGCAAAGAAATACCTAAAAATCAATTTTTCGAAAAAATGATTCTGTCCAGTTTCTGCAATACAATTGTTTTCCACAAAAATGTTCAAATATTAGTATAATATCTTTTACTTATTCTTTCAAATATAAATACAGTGCACGAATAATTTTTACTTCCCCCTTTTAAAACGTTCTGAGTGGTACAAGGTCAACATATTTAGTTTGATGATTAATTTTGTTTAGACTTGTCTCCCCCAGAGACATTACAAACGTATACCCGAATCTTGCTGAATAAAGACTGCCTTCGCGGATATGCCGTAAATGTACAGTAGGACAAGAGTATCTTCGTCCGTAATGTAACCAAAGGGGAAACAAAAAAATTGCTCGACGGAAACATTCTTCACCACATGCGAACATGAGAAATGTCCCAAGCTATATTTAGAAGAACCGCAATATTGCACGCTGCAAAAGCATGGTCGTTTCTTCGTGCAGTAGATTATTTTTAGACGATTTCGATTTGAAAACAACTTGCGAAAACTTTCATCCTGTTTGTCGTCTTGAAGAACTTGCTTGTCACTACAGAAATTGATCAGCGGATTTCCGTCCTTTTGTACGTATATTGGACAAGGTAATTATCAATAACGTGTCTTTATGGTTAGTTACTATTTATCAACCTTGTGATTAATAAGTCAAAGAAGAATGCATAGTATTTCCAGCCAACATATCAAGTACTGATGGAGGAACTAAAATAAGTAATTACAATAGGTATAAACCTAAGAAATATTGATCATTACTTCACTCTACTTCACTAACGTATATATTCTGAAAAAATAATTTGAGAACAGTTAACAGTACTAAAAATATACCTTGATGGACATGCTGCCCATTTTTATCAAATTTTGGCAATTTTCTGGCATGGTTAAGTAGGTTAGAACTATATACACCACAAACAAGTCAATAATCAGAGTCAAATCAACAGTATTTGTTAAAACTCTCTAAATATTGGATTAAAATTAAACTAAAAATGTTCACAGTTTTACCTAATAACTGTTAATTAAATAATTATTCAAAAGATGTATAGAAAACATCGACTTGTAGCATAATAAAATTATTCAAAACATGTCTAAAATAAATGGATAAATGTTACGTCCATACTATCCATAGAAAATTAACAATATTGTCAACAAACGTACTGCAGTACATAAGGTTTTTTTACTTCGTATAACAGTTAAATAAAACGACAGCACTCTGCAATTTCCCACTCGTGAATTCATCAAAATTACGAGCTAAAAAACACAGAGTGTAAAGCGATATAAATACAGTTTACAATTGATGTTTTTCGCAGCCGGTGAACCAGAAGTGGATGAAATTATGATATCCAATCCTACTGCATTTAATGTAAATTATGAAAAAACCATAACTGTCCGTCCTGCGCATATAATCTCTGATGGAATAAATGGTATATGCAAAAATGTTAACGTCATTAATAACAATAACAATGATGATGATGGTGATTACGATTATACTCTGATAAACGACGTATTCGTATTGAATATAATAATCGTATTTTTCATAGCAATATTTATTCTCAAAAGGTCGCACTGAATTAGAGAACGAAAAATTATGAATACTATACAGAAATTGACTAAAAAATGTCGAGGCCACTTTTAGGTTATCTTAAAGAAAAACATGGAGATGACATTACCCAAAGTATAAAAAAAAATACTAGTTTAATAGTGTGATATAAGAAATAAAACCTAAACTGTTCCTAATTAATCTATTAAAAAGATAAATCAATGCTACCCTTCAATGGTAAAATGGCATTATACGATATTGATTTTGATTGTTTTCTGGGCATAAATATAGTTCAATAAGTCCTTCTATCGATTTAGGCTCAAGAATTTTGCAAAAATGATCCCTAATCTCTATATTTTTTAAAAAATTAGAAAAAGTAAAAATTTGTCGTTGTTTGATTTTTTATATTTTTCTATATTTTTCAAATGGGAAACATTCTTCTATCATTACAAAATCTGTTATAAATGTAAGTAAACGTCTAAGAAAAAAATTATGTTTTCCAAAATCGACGATTTTAGAATTCAAAATTACAGATCCGATTTAACGGAAACTCAAAACTGAAATTACTTGTATTTTGATTTTTTGTTATCAATCGTTAGTGAACATTGCTTGATTCCACCGTGTAGAAGAAATACAGATTTTTCTGAAATGGAATAAAGTTAAGAAACTTCAAAAATAACAACCTAAGCATTTTTTGTGTTATAATCCTTAAAAAAAGATGAACTGAACAAGGAATATTCGTTCATGTAATCGTGAATGTTGTGTTTTTAACATCAATATCGTAATCGAAGACCTTGAATAACCTTTAAAATTACATGGATGCATGACATGAAAATTGTAAGTTCAGAAAATTAAATCAATCATTCTGGCCCCTGCAATGATCGTAAGTATTGCATGCGCATGTCAAGATCATTTACGAATAATTAGTTCATTTAGATATTCCTTTATATCAGGAGAATTTTCTGATATATTTTTTAATGCGAGAAACATATTTTTTTATATTCTTAGTCGTGTGTTGATGGCTTGTTAAAAAAAGACCTTTGTGCTACCGAGAGTGGAAAAATCGAACTGACAAATTTAATCATCGTTAGTTAGTAGACCTTTTAATAAAAATTTTAGTAAAAAGAAAGACGTATTTTATTAAGTAAATCCACTTGATTTTACTACTTTTATTCAATTGAATGCTTAGCAGTTGAATTTACAAAAAAACATAGTTAGATAAATATTAATGTCTTTATATTAATTTTACGAACTACTTTTGTAGTTATCGTAACGGATGTAGGATAGTCAGTGCAATTGATTGAATTAAAAATTTTCATTTTTGATAAGTTTACAATTTTTTTTTCTTTGCCAGTTAGATATTTTTTCAAATTCCTGCGAGAGGTTGTTTGAAATTACAAAATACGCATAGAAAAAAACAGCGTTAAAAAATATTAAAAATTGTTAGAGAAAATACATTTTTTGAACTAATTTTATAGTTTTTACACTAAAAAGTGTTTGAATCGTCTGAGAAGTGTTTTCATTAATAAACCCTAAATTTAATACATAATATTAATTTTTCTCCTGAAATAACAAGTGTTTGTCAAAAATATAATCTTCCACATAGCCTTGAATATTCATATCACAAAAAATCCTCCAAATTATTAACCCTTGTTTGTTTTTTTTCTTCTTCCTCTAATTTTTAAATTTTTATTAAACTCAACCATTTTTAATTTCTATTATTTTTATTACCGAAAAAAAACGATTTAAGAATACTTCAATTTTATTATATGATAATCAGAGAATTCGAAATAGTCCAACTAAGAGAGAAACATCTAATAATCTGAAATGTAAGTGGAACGAAAATCGTGTATTTCGCTTAGTAAACTATTGGAAAACAACATTCATTTTTTTGACAATGTTATTATTTAATATTTGTGCTAAAATCTGAAAATGCAACAGGAATTATTGAGTTAAGTTCATACTAAATTACATAATGAATGATGTACGAATCATTGAAAAATTTTTATATTTTCAAACGCGTTAAGTCAAGTATAAATATTACCATAATTTTGCATTTTGATATCAGAAGTGTTAATCAATTTTTCATTTTTATGTTTACCTAAATTAATGCCGTTTATTTATTTATGAAATGTAACTTAGGAAATGAAAAAGACAAATCAAATTTAAGTTGGCTAAAAGATCGAGAGAAGACAGGAATGCTTTCAGCGAAGATTCTAGCAACCCCTCTCGTTCGTTAAGGAGTCTCGCCCGTAAATTGAAGGGGGTTTCTTATGCGAAAATTCTCCATGAATTCTCTTTGAAGCAACAGTCATTAGTACGGTAGTTGTCCACATAGTTTACACTCCGACACATTCATCGACCAGCAACACCCTCTGCATCTAACTACAGACGAATAATATCTGATACTATATAGCACTTTCTAAATTCGTTTTTACATATTACATACATCAACTGCTTACGTCACTATATAAGGGGGTTTACGCCGACCACAATTAAACCTTCGCAATTAATAAATAAGTGTCCTCCATTAATTTCCTTTGAAAAATGGCGCATTCGTACGTTTCTTATTATCAATTTTAACTTTCAATTGAATTTTTTAGTTCAATTTAGTCAAAAATGAAAAGAAAAATTTTTGGGACAAAAATGGCCAGAATATCGCTGGAAACAAATGGCGATTGAATAGAAAATCAACGATTCGGGTCACAGAATGAGTTGTGCGAGAACATACACCGAACACATTATTCAAGCTGAAAAAACATTTGATATCTTCGCTTGGATGTACTGGAGGAATGATTCGAACATTGTTTCAGGCAACAGCGGAGTTGATTCAGCCGAGCACACGCGCTTTTAAATAACGAATGGATGCGGCGACGACTGCCCTGTAACTGTGATTTATTAAAGTAGCACAATGATAATGCCTTCTGCAAACCGAGAGGTCGCAATGCTGTTTGATATATATTCTCAGCTTTTAACCCCTTCGCATAAAGGTGAATTGAGAAGAAATTCCAGGAATTGTAACGTTTACCACCACCCTCATTACACCCGATTACCGAATTTCGCATTGCGTAAAAATTATAATAAAAATTGCCGTCACGAAAAGATATGTTTAAAAATTACGTAGCGTTTACAGGAATTATATATGCAAATTGCGAAATGAACGCGAACCATGAATTCGTATATGCGCGTAATATTTAACAAATTTATTATTTTAATATCCGCATGCAAATTCGATAGATTTAATAATTCTGGCAATTTATATATAGGCAGAAACCGTTTCATTTATTACTTCTTTCGTTCGCGCAATTATTTAAATTCGCGTACGTATTTATAAGAGTAAATTGTCATTGAATACCGAATCGCGTATTCTGGTATAATATTGGGTTAAAATATCAAATTAGATCGGAGACAGATTCAATCTGGTTCATTAAGTTGCATAAGGTATCGTTTGTATATACGCTCACGCACACACGTGCGCAGGCGCTCTTGGCATGCAAAAGAGCCTCAGCTTACCCACTGTAACTGGAACAAGACACTGCCGGTATGCAAGCTTAATTCAATAAACGATACTCTCCCTATGGTGATATGTATTACGAATAGTACCAAATATGTTGGAGTACACATATCACATGAGAATTGAGGAGCTTTCTAATAATTAATATTTTCCGAGTTTTTCAGTCGGCATCAAAATTTCATTGTATCCTAAATCCGCTTTAAAATTAGTTAAAATAAGTTATTTAAAGTAAGTAGAATTTCAATATGCAATCATAGACATTTGGATAGGTTAGGCATATATTTTATACCTTAGGAGTTTAAGAACATAACCTAATACGATATAATCTATTTACCTACAGGGTGTTTTTCTATTATGATGCAGTCAAACAATTTAAAACAATTATTTTCATAGTTTTGGATACCAGTACCATATTCTGATGTATTTTGTTCCTGCTGATTCCAAATTCACAACTTGTTTATCCTCTACACCTAAGAATTTTGACATAACCTGAAAAAACACTTGAATGACCATAAAACCCGCTAGCAGAACAATTTAGTCAGTCATAGGTTAGTATCTCTATAACCCCAACATTCCAAAACACAATTACCTCAAAACCTCTTTACTCAATAATATCATGCACCAATATACCATAACCTCTGGATTCCACCATCGTATTCTATGGAGAAGTTGGGTCCCCTTAATCATAAGAATTTCGCAGATGTTTCGTGTGAAATACACTCAAGATAAATAACCCCAGATATCCAAAACGTCATGGATATTTCCACCATGATGATACTTACATCGCATTTATTTTATTTTTCTTCTGCTAATAGAGTATTATACATCTGCTATGATTATTATTTATGGCGGTGGTCAATCTTCATATTCAGAATTTATGTGCCAAGTTTATAGAGTTACATTTGTTTGATGTTATATGATTTTAGGTGTGATAACTCCCAAAACCGCCCTAGGACTAACAATAAGCATAGGACTTACTCGGACTTTCAGGAGGAAAATATCAAATCTTCAGGATACTTACTGGTTTTGTTTCATTATAAAATTGGAGAGTGGGTCATTCTACAGATCTTTGGAACCACTGCCACCATTTTAACTATTTTTAGTAATAAAAAGAAAATTCTAGAACTCTTCAGAATTAATTGCTTAACATCAGACTTTTATATTTTCTTCCACATATTTTTTATTCCTAAATAGGATTTGGAGTTATTTACCCTACTTATTTACATGTATTCTATAAAAAGCTTTCACTAGTTTCTTTTGTTTTATAGAATCGGATTTCTCCAGAAAATAGGATTAAGGGTTGAAGATTTTATGTGACGATTATAGGATTATGGTTTTTGAGTTTATGAGGTGAAGCGGATTTGAGGTTATGGTTGTATGGGATTTTAGGGTTATAGAAAGACTTCTTCACGGCTATGTTCAACAGGTAACTGACAAAATGGTTCTGCTTTCCCGAACTAGGTTTTTCTACGAAACAAGTTTAACCAGTGTTAAGAGGGGTTATGACCTTACGAGGATAGGGGATATGGGGTCATGGGGTTGTGGAGTTATCAATTTGGACTGAAAGTGATACGGGTTTAATAATTTTAGCGCTAATTTTTCGAATGTTTTTTTGAGGTTGTGTCACAATTAGCGATAAAAATACATGGGAATATCATATTAGCATATAAGACAAATTATAGGTGCTCAAAACTTTGCTTAGACTTCACAAAGAGTTTCCTCATGAAGGACTGTCAGAAACTTTAGCAAAAAGTGGCCGCAAGGAAAAAAAGGTTAGACAAAAAATTGTCTTATCCAGGCCATGAAAATAACATTCTTTTACAAAAACCTATTTTCGCACCACTATTCATAATCTTGATGCATATGACAGTTATTTTTTCAACTTCTTCCTTCCTGGTATTTGGGAAATTAAAGACTCGAATTGGTACCACAAACGTCATTAAACCCAGCACAAAATTTTGACAACCAACTAGTGGTTTCAATTTTCCATAAATCGCAAGGAAACAATTACGAAATATCTAGGAATGGTGAGAAATGGTATATTAAGTAACAAGGGCGCAATTAGCGATTTCGGAAGAGTGCGAAGTTTGTCGCATGAGCGAAGTGAGGACGATAATCACACTCGTCGGAGATCGATATTTCGACCGTATTGTATACGATATTTTTTAATGCGACAGGCATGGGGCTGGACAATTTGCCCTCGACGGTTTCACGGCAGGGCGCAAAATCGAGTTCTACTCCCGCAGAGTTTCTTGAATTTTTAACAAATTACGTTATTCAAGGTTTCCACAAGGTTTCCACAAGCTATTATATTATTGTTCAGAGATTAGAGCCCCCCACCCCCACCCCCCACCCCCATAGACTGAAACTTACTCCAAGGTCCTGCAATGTTAACCCACAAGCAACATACTTATTATTTACTTCTTGTACAACTAAGTAGTCGACTTCATTAATTTGAATATGTATAGTAGAAAGTATCATGAACCGCAAACATTATTGCTAATTTTTGTTGAATTATTTTAATTGTCACTAAATATATCAAGTTGTCGAAACAAAGTACATTTCATTTCCTTGTTATATACGTTGCGACCATATTTTATTTTTAACCAGCGATTGTTCAATTTCCTGGTGAAGCGTGAAATTGGGTAACGTTGTCGGCAGTGACGTATATGAAGATTTAGTTTCAAATGCGCTGGGAATGTCATATATTATTGTTTTTCATTTTCGCAAAAAGAATGAAGCATATTTGTACTTGTTATATTGTAAATGGTTAGCATTTTATTGCGAACGATTTATTGGAACAATTTATTTTCTTTCTTTTCTAGCGTACAGAATCAAAAGTATTATTATAAGATACAAGTTTACGTTTTGATTATTCAAAATAGTTATTATAACTTATTATTAGAAATAAATTCACTTAAGTGATTCTTGGACTGTGTTTGCGGTTTATAACATGTATTTATTTTAAAGCCAAGTTTCGATTGCATGCGCTCACAATTTACTCCAACCGAACATTAATGAGGGTTATTAAGCAAGTTCGTTATTTCAAATGTAGGTTATACATGTAACCTCATTTTAAATTGAAATCAGTAATTTTCGAATATTATTAAATATTATTTTGAATTAATATATTTTATTTGAAATTTGTTCCACAATAACAGTACCATACATCATATTTTTCTTAGACTTAAGCTGCACTTGATACTGTTAGAATATGAATTAAAACTTCGTTAAAAAATAACTGGAATTTATTCCACTGAATAATCTGAGTATTGATCTATTGATCGATTATCATCAAAGTCGACTTATAAATATTATAGAACATAGTACCAACCATAAATCTCTTGAATTTGGCTTTTCTTGTAAATTTTAATTTGTTTTATAATATAAAATTATTTGAAGTTGTTTTTACTTGTTTCTCTTATTCTAATTGTTGTATTTCACTGTCAAGCTGTATCCATAGATTAAATCATCAGTGCAACTTAATGCATCCGACCTTCGCACATGGAGAAAAAATAAAATGAAATTAATAATTTGTAATGTTAAAGTTGTATTTAATTCTTGGATTAGCATATTTAAGATAAGAAATAAAGCTCGCACTTGATTAAGGGCTTATGCTGGAGTGAGAATTTCTAAAAATTCACTTTTAAATGTACTGGACAATGCAAACAATTTATTACATTGGTCTGTAATAGATGATTCCACATTTTAAGTTATAACAATGTTCTCATTTTCTGATGTTCTCTATTCTACTTTAAAAATTTAAACGTTTTTCCAGAAACAACTTTTTTTAAATCAGTAATCAGTTTTTGGAAAAACTATTAATACAATTATCTGGATATTGTGCACACGTATTCGATATGTAATTTGATTTTGCTGGATCGAAAGGTATTTTATCTTCAAATTGTTATAAGTAAAAAAACTTGAAAATCCACTTATTTATTTTCTAAGTGCAGTAACTTCATTGCATTAAATTAAATGAAATTAAACTACAATTTAGTGTGTAATAACCATAAAAATGTTGAAATTATTAGTTAGATAGTTGTCATAATGATATAATCTCAATTAAATATTAATTACATATTATTTCTCATATATTGATTTTTCGTAATGTAGTTTTTAACAAAGGATACTTCAAAAAACTAAATCACAAATGTTTTCAATATATAGAAATATTTGATGTAAAGAATAATATAAAGAAACCGTATAGTTATATGTTCATAAAATTATGAAAAGCATCAAATCCATTTAAAAAGCGACAAGTCTAAAAATGGTTTCTTGTTTACATGTTATCCTCCCATGTTTTTCAGACATCGTTCGTTTACATCATTTATGTCATCTTCCCATGCTTTCTAGACTCATATTTATTACCTAGAAAATAGATCGATGACCGAGAGAAAAACACATTAAAATCGCACAATAGAATTATAGTATCTGTCACAATCGATCTCATGTGAAATTACACATAGCATTTTATCTAACAGAAAATAAGTTATTTTCATTCTGCTGTAGTATTTCGCGGAGAAAAATTATTAAGCGATTTAAATAACGTTTTCCGGTTTCAACGTTATTGTACTATCTAAAATGACCGGCAGGAACATCTTGCATATTCAAGTTTTTTTTTCGCAAAAGTGGAAATCCGTTTAAAAAAATACAAAACACAATGTTAGAAATCACTTTTAACTGCAAAAAAATATTCATAAATAGGAAACAATGAAAGGACTCGTAAGGTGTCTACAAATATAAAGTAAACTTTAATCGTTCTTCATTATTTCTTTTCAAGTACTATTCGGGTATTGATCTTGGGAGAAAATCGGTCGGTCAAAACTAGATTAGTTGAAATTAAACCGGTTTCTGGTCAGTAATCGGTAATTACAAATGCAGCAATAATATTAACGATTCACGCTTAAAATTATTTTCGACACTGCAGTGTGGTTTTGAAAATGTAATAGTGACGCATACAATAAGCGGATTAACGATTCTATTATATGTAACAAGTAAACTTATTATTTTTGAACTAAGAAAAAACATGTTATAGAATATAATGATATAAACCTGTTACAGTTTTATTTACAATTTTGAAAATCCTGAACATGTTGTATGCTCATTTCTTTACTGTTTAGGATAGTTCAGTAATTTACCTTAATATTATCAAACACTTTCTCAGTTTTCTTCAACATTAAGCAAAAAAACGTATTAAATTTTTCTCATATTTTAAACATCCGTGTCTTCTATCACGAAGAGACTATACTTCAACCATCTGTCACCAATTTCATATAGAGTACGATTCTAGAGTACTTTTAAAATATTTTTCTTCAAAAATAAAGCTTCCATTTGCCAAAAATAATTTATTATTTGGTTTGATAACTCACGTACTCCTAAAAAACAATTTCAATTACAATTTCATAAAATAAAAATAGATACTTCTATTGTTGACTTCAATGTAATTTTGATATTTTAATATTTTTTCAAAGGTAATCAAATATAATCTGTATGGAAGTATACAAATATCACTAATGATGTTTAAGTACTTGAGTACTCCAAAATCATTTATACCACGGGCAAAAACGGCCATGATATCTCATTCTGAATATTTTACGTTCTTAAAGTTTTCATTGACATCCAAACCACAACTTAATGCATTCCTTCGGGGCTATAAACATTCTAGAATAGACATTTGGGCACGGACTTTACACTAAACAGTATAGCACGCACTTACACTAAATAGTATACATCCAACGCGTCCCCATTTCTTCTAATACATTTCGACGATCAGTTCTTTTCTCTTTATTAATACTACTATATTACCTTTTTCTTAATAAACTCCCGCTTTGAACTTGAAATCTGTAATGCTTTCATCACACTCTTGATTCTATTTCTTGTTTATACATATTTGTTATGGTTTAATACATTTTGAATAACTGTGTTTAAATCGTTCTTTTTTTCTTTTCTGTTATTGGCTAAAGCACTTACCTCTAGAAGAGTTTATTCGGCTACAACGAATGATTACAAACTGTATATCAAATTTGAATGTTACAACTTTCAAAGTACATAAATAGTATTTTAAAATTTTAGCATTCGGTTGACAAAATAAAACTTTATTGTCTATTGGAAACTGTAAGTTGTTTTTCCGCTAACTCTATCTAAGATTGTTCCGTTGTTCGTAATACAGAGGGCAACTTCAGAATATACTAGAATCCCGGAAAACTTGCCCACTCGGTTCCTCGCCTCTCCTCCCGTCTCTTTATATTTACCAAAAGAAGGGGAGCGCCACTTCTCCCACTCCTATCAGTCACTTTTTGCTTGTGACGTCACAGCAGGCCCTTCCCGCCCGCAAGGTGGGGGAAAATGAGAGTGGCGAAAGGTAACTATAACGAGACCGGGAAAATATGCTGGAACGCAAATGTAGCGACACCAAATTATTCCAGGATAATTTGCCATTGATGCCATTTATCGATGAAGGCTTCGTTTTAAACAAATTGATAAGAGGTATAAAAAGAAATTAGAAGCTATTTTAAAAAGAAATTTGTTTTATTTAAATTTTAATATTTTACTTATTTCGAAAATAATTATTTCACTGATTTCAGCAGTCAGTTGATGCCTATTGTTTGAAGAGAAATGTATCTTTTAATGAAATTTTTTTTCTTGCAATGTTCTATTGGTTTTATCGGTGTTTTGAAGTGTTACTACAAAAATCGAATTTCGCAATGTCGACATTTTTTCTTTGCAGTTTTCGCTGGTCTTTTTATATAAATCTTTCATTTTTAGTAAAGACCTTACAATTTTTCTAAACCAACGAAACAAAATGAAATAAGTGATAAAACCCATTTTTTATCGAAGCACCAAACAATAACATTTAACCATAAAAAATGGCAGACGAAAGCTAGACATTTGTGGCACAATAGAAAAGTATGCGATATTTGTAAACGTACATAAAAAGAGACCGATATCCTCGCGAATGTCGGAGAGGGAAGAAGTACGTAGCAAAGAACAAGGTCTACCCGCGATGAATAATGGATAGACGAAATACGTTGACTCTCGTGGTACATGCTGGTACACGAGTTCCACCTACAAAGAAAGGGAAAAGCAGCTTGGCTCATATCGGTCCTGGTAAAAACTCGCCGTATCTCCACTCTTTCTTTTATCTCCGCAAAAAGATATTTTAAAGATGACGTCACCCAAACCGTCTCCTTTCAATCGCGCACAATGTTCGTCTCGTACGATCTACAGACTTTGCTTTTCCACGACGAAGAAAAATATATTAAACCTTACGCAAACATTACATTGCAATTAATCATTATCATTTTCTTATTTGATATAAAATTTGCATTATCACCATAGACAATATCAAAGATTCTGCAAATTTTCAAAAGGCAACACAGAATTTTTTTGAAATATTAGAGGTTGAAGGCCATACTTTTACCACAGAATTAGAAACACTCTTTCAGTCTGAATAAATGAAGAAGAGAAATTCGATGTTTTTACTCAACAGTTCGATAAAATCCTAATGCAGTAGAGTCCCGGTATATTTGCGTCTCGCTATATTTACGTCTCAGCATATTTGTCCAGTTCCGTCTGGTTATATTTGTCTGTCGCCGCTCTCTTTTTCTCCCACCTTGCGCGCGCGGGCCTAAGGAATAACCTGTTATGACGTCACGAGCATTGCGCGATTGAGGAGAGTGGGAGAAGCGGCGCGCCCCTTCTTTTGACAAATATAAGGAGACGGGCGGGGAGGGCGAGGAACCGAGCGGGCAAATATACCGGGACTCTACTGTATCCACTTTACTAATAAGTCAAATCATACTTCGCTTATTGAAGAAAGAAAATTTGAGTTTTATGCGAAAGCGCATATATTTTAACTCGATACTTAGGCTATTATTTAAAAACAAACCTCTTTGTAAGATAATGCACTTCTAACTGAACATGTGATATATGACTAACTGAACAATGTTAAATGATTGTATGAAAGTATCGTGATACTCGTTAATACTTAATAACCATTTCCTATCGATCAATAACAAGTCAATAAGAAGCAGACAACTTTTATTTAATAGTTCATTCCATTCACCGATGTGTATTGATTCAAAGTTTGTACATAGACACTTAGAATTATTAAGTAATATTTTGCAGTGAATATTTTTCTTGTATATTGCGTAAATTTAATTACAAACAGAAACTGTCGATCATTCGATAACTGAAATATCCGTATATTTTTTCGTGGACGACTAATAACTTTTGGAACAAGTGAGTATACTCGAAAAGAAATATTTCCTGCAAAAATGACTGAAATATAAATGAAATTAAGAGTTTCATAAAATGTTCGGTAACTTTTGATTCGTTATAGTGAACATTTTCTGATGTCTTCAAAAGATTAGGAAATTTTGATCATTTTCGCTGGCAATACTTTATTCATGTATTTAAGTAGACCGCGTCTGTGATTGAAGATCCCTAAAACATACATGCAGGAACTTATTCTAAAAAAGACTGCTGAAAGATAGTTAAAATCAATCAATTGTTTAAAAATTCAGTTATATTTTGTGTTTAGTAGTTCATCAATCATGAAAATTGTTTGTTGCAGAGTATATCAATATAAATAAATTGATTTTATTTTTGTATAAATACCTGAAAAAATTTACCTGATAAATTCAAAAACTCCTTGAAGTTTAGAGGACAGTAGTAAAAGGAATTGGTTAGACAGCACGCGTCAATATTGTTAATATAACTGTTTTTAATTAAGTTAATAGTCAGTTTCTCAATTTATTAAAACATGTAGTTCAACTGGCAAAATTGTTTAACCAATTAACGCCCGGAATGACATTTTCATCACTTCAATTTCAGTCAATCATTTCGCACCAAAATCGAAGTTGAAAAATTTTAAAGGTACATTTTCTACTATTTTCGACGTAGCTCTTCAAGATTATAAGGTCAACATTTTCTTTCCAATCTGGCGCCAAATTTAAGAAAACTGTAAAAACATTAGGAAACCATTATTTTTAACAACTGTCAGAACTTTAGGATTCTTTCAAATTGTGCAGAAAAGTGAAGAAAATATTTGAATTCTTTCCGTATTTCGTCCCAATATTTAGCAGGTAATACGTAATTAGGTTGCGTTTGAAGGAGGAATAATGAAGTTGCATCTTTAACGAATCCAATAAACAATATATCTGGATAATAAAATCATTAAAACATTGGAATTACAAATATCCTCTAATTGTAGTATTATATCGTTACTATTACCATTCCGATAGTAAATGATCCAGATTACTAACATTTGATTGATTCATAATTGGCAAGACAGCGAGTGGGTACAATCTGCAACAATATTGTAGAAGGCAATCTAAAGTGATGTCCGCAAATGTTACCAGGAAATAATCGTCATGCATAACATGGATTAGTCAATCTGTACTTGTCGTCATGAAGGCTGCAAATTGCTAACATGCATGATGTGCATATGTCTTGCACCGGCAACTGTTCGTTTGTACAGATGTTGATAACGTAGAGTAATGCACGAGGCCATCTTGATACTTTTCACGACAGGCTCTACCACAAACACTGTGAGATATTTCTTAGATTAAAGTCAGCAACAAACGATTGAAACTTCCAAAATTTCGAAAATATGTCAGATTTTGAAATTATCCGTGGATGCTCTGAATGGCCTCATTGTCTTGCGACATTGGGGCTTGAATTACGCAGACAACCCCTAAGATAAAATCATTTACTTCAGATGACGACTATCTTCGTTGTTGATATAGTACTTCAACCAGAAACTCATCTTTGGAGTCCCGTTATATTGTTGTTTCTAATGCCAGTCATTTCTTAATGAACTTAGCGATTCGATCTCCGCCTCTTCATTGCACGACAATTTGATCGAAACTTTCCAATTAGTAGCTCCCATCAAACAGGGCTGCCAATGCTAATCCCACTAAGCGTTAATTTACATTAGCGATGAATTATTCTGGATTAAGTAATTCCCAAAGATTAAAATCGTTATTTACATGAGGATAACTGCCACGTGTATGCAATCAACTTAGTACATAATCTGTCGAATGACTGACGTTTTGCGATAAAACATTTTTACTCACAATACAACCAAAATAATTCTAATGGTGACGTATTTGATGTGTTTTTTCAAGGTTTAATACCCGGATTTAAAGTTTATTTTGACGATTGTCTCATTCGACATTTGACGAAAGGCTGATAGTTTGGAATCAAAGTCATCGTCTTTCGTCGTGCACGCTTTGTGCACATTCGGCAGCACACGGTGGAGTGTTTGGTGAGATGGTGGTAATTACTGATACCGTTTTCTCTTCGACCAACCTACCGGTCTGTTTACACAGTCGGCATTTCTCGGATACGACCGTCAGGACCACCCGCGCTCTTGTCTCTCATCCCACTGTCCCTGCCGGACAAATGCCGTGGCTCGACACTTTATCGAATATTCCCACCAGAGCATGGGAATCAGAAATACTTATATGGAAACAAATTTACAATGCTTGCATTTGTTAGTCACCATTTTTCTGGCTTTCTTCATTTTAATTGTAATTAATTGACCAAATGAAATTATTTATTTGCTGCAAAATATTTGATCTTGAGAAATCAAGACAAATTAATTTGTCAGAATATTTCTTGGAAGTTTTATAAATGTGAATAAGATATATGGGCAAATCCATCAAACTTTTGACTTTCGCTACTAACACTGCTTTTTTTTTTTAATTCGAAAAACATAGTTCTTGAGCATACGGAGTCAACTATCCATTAGGAGTAATAATTCGGACTCGTTACTCGTTTTCACAAAACGCCCTTAATATGAGGTCTTAGTATTGTCTCTTTTATGTCCTTCAGGCTGTAAAATGAGTGTCAGTAATTTGATTTTAATGAAACATGGTACTTGAGGGTTTTTGAGGACGGTGACCATAAATTCAACGTCCAAATTTATAATTTCAAAGATGCTCTGAGCTGACATGCTCTGGTGGAAGAAAAATTATATAGAAATGAAGATCTATATATATGGAAAAAGATCGAAAAAGACGAAGAACGGTAGAAAAAAATAGAAAATGGTCCAAAAGATCGAGAATGAACGAAAATATAATGTCACTCAAGAGACTACATTTTTTTTTTAAATATTGATAACATAATAACATTTTTTAGTGACCGTTTAATGTAGTAACAAGAAATTCAATATTCAGTCTTACTTTAAATTAGATTAAATACCAGAGAGTTTCTAAAAACAATCCAAATCTTTATTAGTGTAGTAAATAGACAAAAAATTGTTGGAAAAAAATAACTGCAATGGGGAAGATTAGATAGTCTGAAAGACATGAACGATATACAATCGTCTTCTGATTTCGATTTAAATATGAAATTTTTCAAAAAAATATCTTAAAATACCTACAAAAGCACATTTTACTATAGTCTTAAGCTTGCGAATTGTTTTTTTGTAAAAATTTTGAGATATTAATTAACTTTTATTAAAAAATTATACGATTAAGAAGGCAGACATTAGCCGTCGATACGTTTGAACTAAATAATATTTTGTTAAATGAATTAATCAAATTGATACCTTGTTTTACATCCCTGTTTTATTTTTAATTAATTTTATAATTCAGTACTTCCAGAGTTTAAAATAATGTTTTTTAAAATTAAAGTACGTATTACTCGTATTTTTAATAATAAAATATATTGGCAAACAGCAATAACAAGGTGTAAAAAAATGGGTTACCGAAGTAAATTAACATATTCAATAAACGTGAGAAATACACGGTTTATTATACCTTTCTACAGAAATAAAATATTTTTAATAATTCACCAAAACATTAAGATTATGTCAAAAATCATCGTTAAATAAAAATAAATACGTAGAAACGATGAAATACATATCACATCTCAAAAATTTTGACATTCTAAACCCAAATTCTGTTTGATATTGAGCCAAATCTCATCAGTTGCGTTTAACTGCAAAAGAAACATCCATTTTTTGGCCCCATTTATATATTTTCATAAGTTCATAGGAATAGAAATATTTCGCCATCTCAGCGAATGTTTGATTATTTCAGCAAAGACTTGTATTAATGTATCAGAGTTTCCTTTCTTAGTAATCTTAAAAACTGTGATTCGAAATATAAAATCCTGGCAGCAATAATAATAATACAAAGTCGATTATTTATTATTCATTTCTGTATGAATTTTTTATTAAAAGTTGTTTACAATTGCTGAATATTTCTTCCTGAAAATTAAAATCTTATTAAAATATGCAATTTACATTTTCAAAACTACCGAAATACGTCAGAACTGACAAATTACGTACTTTGTTAAATATTATTTATTTATCCACTAGTTTAACTATCACTGATCTAAACTGGTTTCTGCTTGAGAAAAAATGAATTAAAAAAACATTCACAATCATAATTTTTTTCTTCACATTGCCAACGATAAAATTAGTATATTTGAATTATATATTAATTTCGTCGTATCTTTTACTTATCACATTTCAGTCAGAAGATACATTTCAATAGAGTTATGTAAATGAAACGTTGAAATCGTGTACATATTGCTAAATTTGACTTTGATACAATTATGCGAGCAAGACCTAATGCAATTTCGAATATATGCATTTCACGTGGATCTTACGTATGTCAATCTAGCTGATAAGCTCGAAAATTTTGGATACATTTTACAGGTAAATCTAATGATTTACATTTTTAAAATTCAGATAAAAAATGACGTCCTTACTGACTGAAATAGATGATTGATAAAAAAAATGTGGATGTTGTAAAATATAACTGATTAAAAAAATGCGTGTAATTATTTGATTAATTATGTAGCCTACGTTAAAATTAAAAATGTGTCCCCGAGTATAAGTTATTAAATTAAAAAATACTATAATATATTTTCAGAGAGATTTGGATAGTTTTAGGGCAGTTAACAACCGTAATAACAAATATCAATCTATCTAGTTACGTCTGAAAGGCACTCCTCTTATTGTAGATCAGATAAACCCAATTTTATGCAAGAAACTTATAAAAAAAATGTTCTCTCAACGACTGTTTTTGTACGTTTCTTTAAATTCTGTTATACTTTTTCTATTTTCCGATAGTTATTCATACCTGTGCATTTTGTATATCAACAAATTTACTAGCGTTTAATTTTACAAAAAAAAAGGAATGCTTTCACCATATACTCTAATAATTCCAAATATTGTATTTAGATCATCTACTTTAAATTGATGGCCAAACCGTAAACCGTTTTTCTAATTCGCTTCTAATAAAAGCACACGAAAAATGGAATAGTTTCATATTCATCCAAGTATAAATTCAAGTGTTTAATGGCCCCGACTTACATAACAACTGCACGTAAAAAATTAAAATGCAATTTTAATGATTTAGAAAAATTGTCCCATTGATTATTAGATATTTATCTAAATCAATAAGTTTAAGGTCGATCATTTACTTTTTGAAATCTTCAGGCATTTCAACTGATATTTTGAAACTACTTTTTCAAATTAATTTCTTCAAATATATATATTCGAAGTGTACGATTTATTTGCACCATTTCAGAAAATATTAAAAGTGACAATAACGACTTACAAACGAAGTGAAAAACTGAATTTTTTTTCCTTCAATCCCAACAATCTTCATAAATTATTATATATTTAGTATTTTATACAACTTTTGAGATCACAGAAGCGAAAGCTTTAAAAAAATTTAACTTTTCATGTTGCAAGATTAGATGAACTACTCAACTGCTAGTAGAAAAATGTAGTAAAAATATCTTAAAAAGTTCATTATCACTTTTAGAAAATTACCATCATTGTAACTAATTGAATCAAAAAGTTATAACATATTTTATAGACAAATAATATTAAAGAGTATAACAACTTTGAGGTTTTTTAGTAGTGTACGTTACTCGCCGAATTTCCCTTGCATTGTCCATCTCTTTACAAATTGGAAACCCCTAAAAGAACCGGCACCGTACGCTTTGAGAAATAATGAAATTCCAGTATCCCTCATTTCCCCACGCATTTCATTGATAAGATCAGAAGATTTCTGCCTCACTAAACATCAATGTTGGAATAGGGATAAAAATCACTATCAGATTCAACTTTTAATTTTTTCCTTCAAATTGTTTTTTTTTTTAATATTCATGCGGAATTCACTTTCAAAATTAATTATCATCGATATATTTCAAAATGTTAATATGTACTGGCAATCGAAAAAATTATAAAATGACAGAATTTAGTACTTTTCTGAAACGTGAGAGTAAAATCAGCGTGAGATTCCTTCCAAAACATCTGCAGGTTTCTAATTGCGATCGATAACAATGATGCGGCTGATTTGTCATGAAAATTGATTCGCTAACATTTTCTCAGGCTATGCTACATTAATTATTATGACTGGAAGAGGCAGATGGAAAATTTTATGAAGGTATTGTAGCTTTTTTATGCACTTAAATATTTACTGAGGAACTGAGGAAGTCTTTTATTAAATATATAAACAATGTCACATGCAATAAAATGAAGACTTTTTTGTTTTGTATAAATAAATATTTATTTGGATATAGAACATTTTTCTATATTTGTTGAACCAAGGATTATATACGAAGAGAAAGGTACGGATCTCAAATATATATTGTAAAATTTATAAGGCTTTTGCAGTACTTACTATTTATAATGCATATCGTAAATATATTACGTACGTACAGCACATCTTAACATGCATTTCTCTTCGTGTAACAAATTTATATTTCTCATATGGAATATCGTCGAATTCGTGTGTTTATAAATCGATGAATAGTAGGGAATTAATAATAGTGGTATATTAAGAAAAAAATCATTGATGCTTTTATTTAAAAAACCGACAGGTCAAAAAACTGACAGTCATACTGCCGACACTATAAAAGCCGACACAAAAAAATAGGGGTGTGGGTCGAAAAACCGATAAACCAAAAAGCCGACAGCTCAAACAATCGACACATAAAACATAGACAGATTGAGAAGCGAACAGTCATTTTTTTTAATGACATTCCGATTGTCGGTTTTCTGACCTGTCAGCTTTTTGATTTATCGGTTTTTCGACCTGCACCCTGCTTTCGTGAAAAATATGCATGATGTTACTTGTAAAATGTAATATTACTTAAATTTAAACCAAGTCAAGTTACAAAATAAATATGTTCATAACCGATTTTTCAAGACTGAATCAGTAACCAGACTATCGTGCAACCAGTTTTTGTTTAACTTTTGTAAAATTGAAAAATGAAAAGATAAATAGTATTAAACAAGTAAAAATTATATATAGAATAAAGCACTCTGTTTTTACAACCTATCATAATTTCAAAAAATATAGGAAGTTTTACACAGATCATTGAAAAACTTTTTCGGAAATTAACAGCAGGGTATATCATAGTTAGGACACTTTTACTACAGTAGTGAGAGACATTCCAAAAAACAGACTTACTACTTTGTTCTTACTATTTAACCATTTCAGTCTTGCACTTTTCTTTTCACTAAATTTGTTTGAAACTCGTTATTTTGGACTTTTCGTGGTCGCTAAATACAAATCTAACGCCAGTTTTGAAAAAATAAACAATTACAATTATAATATGACTCCTTAAAAACTATGACTCTTTAAAAACACGAAAGAATTTGCTTGAAACTAGTTACTTGGGGGATTTCGGAGTCGCTAAATACAAATCTACTGTTAGTAAACCAAAATTCTATTTTTATTTTCATATCCCCAAAGTCTAATTTTATTTTCGTATTCAAGCGTCCTCGAAAACCACTGAGTAACTTTTTCAAGCGAATTCAGTCAATTTTAAATTTTTTGCCTGGCATTTTTTATTTTGGAAACCCTATACCAGATACGTATTCAGCGACTTCAAAATGTAAAAATAATAAGTTTGACATATATGTTTGTACGAAATTATTTTTTAAACACAATTTTTTGTATATTTTTATCTACAATTAATTAACTGCAGTATTACTGCGATATATCGCATTCGATAAATATGTTAACTATGCACACAATAAATCACGACCTAAAAATCATAAGAAACTGATTGTTAAATAAGAAAAATTAGGAATAAAAGGTGGGTCGTTGAGCGATCCACTGTGACGCAAAGGATTCAGTAGTAAAACCAACTCCACATTAAAAGCTATGGCCCATATTGCACTACTCTGTTACTACTCATCCATATCTATATTTCTTTTGTACATTTTCCTTAAGCAATAAGTTACTAATCTACTAGTTCTTGTTTACAACCTTTAGACGCGATTTCAATAACTTATATTTGAGAATTTTACCAGAGGAGAAAGTTAGTCCAAATTGCAAATTTTAATTTTGAATGTTTTTACTATTTAATAATCTATACTCAATTAATTTTAATTATTTAACTACTGGTCGTTATTATCCAACTTCATTTTACATTCAAATAGTATAAAATTATTAATACCTAAATTCCAATATCATACCTGGATCTCCCCTTACACTATCGAACAATTTCAGTTCTCTAACGAGTAAGGGGGAGCGAGGACCAAATTCGATGACAGGAGGAAGGCGACGATGTCAAAAATCAGACACCACTGGTTAAAAAGGAAGAAAAGTCATAGGGGTCGAATAAGACCGAATCATTGGCGGCGTCAGGTTTAATTTGTGCTTTCGGTCGGTAAACGAGGCAAGGAACTCAAATAAATACTGATCGACCGACCGCTCGGAAAGTATAAATGGTTGCAGAGGATGGAGAGATGAAGAAAACCAAACGGGAATGGGCGAAACAGAGTCAGAGATAAAAGGAACGAAAGAAGAGACAGAAGGGACGCCATGAGGGGGGAAACGCAATCATAGCCGGAAGAATCGGACCAACGAGTGGATTCAGAGTTTAGATGAGGACGGAGTTGTCGGTCCCAGAGAGATTTCTATTGATCGAGCTTAGAGTAAAGCATTGATAGACAGTTTAGTCTGCTTTTTGAAGTACATCAGTCCAAAATAATATGGTTATTTTCGTATTTGACTAAGATCAAAATATGTCCAAAACTATCTATAAAGCAAAAACGATTAGATTACACTGCAGAAAAAAGCTGGTGTAGGATATTTTTGGTCATTTTCGAAATAATTTCATGTATAGAATTCGAATCCGAGATCAGGATAGATCAGCTACTCCCATCTTTCAAAATTGGCTATCGAATGACCACTTTTATGTTAACAGTGAATACGTTACAAACAAACGATGATGAGGTCTGCTACTACTTAGATTACTGCATTTTCCTATAAAATCCGCAACTCAACGATGATTTTCTAAAATTTCCCACCTGATGAAATAATCGAATTGGGTATGAGGTGTGATATCCCACCATACTCTATACCCATGGGCATTCTCCTTTGTGTTCTGAATGTAGGGGTGTGGGTCGAAAAACAGACAAATCAAAAAGCAGACAGGTTAAAAAACCGACAGTCATCACGCCGACAGTTGAAAAACCGACAGTCATCACGCCGACAGTCGAAAAACCGACAGTCAAAATACTGACACTTCAAAAATGACTGTCCACTTGTCAATGTGTCTATTTTTTGTGTCGGATGTATGGCTGTCGGCTTTATGACTGTCGGCTTTTTGATTTGTCGGTTTTTCGACCCGCACCGGAATGTAGTAGAAGTGAAATATAATACTAATAGTGATGGGTTATACAGAACCACCATCAACACATATATTTTTTATTAGCTGCAGCACACAAAAATAACTATATTGTTTAGTTAGTAAAACGAATCAAATGTACAGTTTACGAGCCACAGAGACTAAAACTACTGAATGTGGGTCGAAAAACCGACAAAACAAAAATCCGACAGGTCAAAAAACCAACAGGCAAACAGCTGACACGTCAAAAAGCCGACAGACAAAAAACCGACAGGCAAACATCTGACACGTCAAAAAGCCGACAGACAAAAAACCGACATGTCTAAAAGCCGACTGTAGAAAAACTAAATTGTCATAATACCAAACAATACCAACAGTCATATAACTAGAGTCACTATAATAAAGTTACTCCAACATAACCAATACTTCGAAGAACCAACTGCCAAAAAGCCAACACATAAAAAAATAGAGACATCGACAAGCGGTTGAAGTGTCAGTTTTTATTGCCTGTCGGTTTTTTGAATATCGGTTTGTTGACTGTCGGTATTATGACGTTCGGTTTTTCTAGTATCGGCTGTTTGACGTGTCGGCTGTTTGCCTGTCGGCTTTTTGCCTGTTGGCTATTTGCCTGTCGATTTTTGGAATGTCGGTTTTTAGAATGTCGGATTTTTCACTGTTGGTATTATGACAATTCGGTTTTTCGACCTGTCGGTTTGTCAGCCAGCACCCAAACTACTTAGATATTTATACTACCCACTTTTGTCATGAAATATCAACATTAATCACACCCACTTAATTTTTGTTGTTCTTACAACGTTCCATGAAGTGATAAACTATGTCGAATATAAAATTTAGCATAAAAATATATATTTATACCTAAAAAGTGAAGAAAATTTATGAACGTTTTGTAGGATAATATACACAACAGACTTTGGTGGTAGCTAGTAGGAAACAAGAGCGATACGTATGCGTTATATAAGTTATTCGAAGACCCCTGCAACATGAGAAACGTGCAGATAACAGAAGGAAAATACAGGCGAAAATGGAAGCTCTGATAAAGAGGGATGAAGAAAGGGGTTGAAGAAGGCATACGGAGGTTCATAGATATCCGTGAGGGCGGACGCGCCGCTATTCCGACTCCGATGCGGTTTTACGTTCCGCAACGGTAAACGGAAGTAAGTCGTGAGATTTCGCGGCTGAACGTGCTCGTCGGGGTTATTACCTCATGAAATCAAATCCCGCGTGTACGTGCCCGCGTTAATATCGGCTGGTAACGTCGTAACTCGTTATGAGTTCATTTTGCAGAACGCGTATGCAAATCTCATTCGATATCCGAATCCCGCAGGAGTCACTGGAAGGTTAAATTCTGTTTGATCTACATCAAAGAAAAAAATGTCAACGGAGTACATGTCTGATGAATTAAATTTCTAACTCGTTTACTTTCCTGGGAAGAATCAGGACTTACGATGGAAAAACTAGTAAAGCTTGTTCTTTCAGGAATACACACATTTTTGTCATCTCAATTTTTATTGAAGTTTTCTACCATCAAAGTAACACACGCGATGGCTAAGATCAACCTCACAAACTGGCATGTTTGTATCTCTATGATGTATCAGATATGTTTATAGAAGCTCATCGGAGGACAATCACATGGTATGATTTCCTGCGATGTTGACATCATATGAATGTAGTATTCCAAGTAGCACAGGTAGATGTGGTGATGTGGAAGCAAAAATTAGATGCATTTTGGTCATCGCGATATCGTGCGATTTGAAGATCATCATGCTCCATCATGATACATGTGCTAGTAATGAGATGTCACATAAATCTATTCCATCACGAGAACATTGAGGATACACAAATCCAAGACATATATCATGTGGGGCAATGATGCTGATGAACGTATGCAGAACACTAAATGTCCTTTTCTGATTTGATGTCACATTATCGAAGTCCCATGAGATGTTAGATGAATCCACCAAATTTGAGTAGACCACAATTTTCAGTGTATATCCGATGTCGCTAACTAGCAGGAGATTGGTTATGCATGAAACTTTTTAACGATATATTTTATATTATATGAGGGAAAGTTGGTGTTTCGTTTCTGACGTATGTGAAAAACCTGAAAAATGCATTAATATCATCGTAGCGAGTCGTGCGCGTGGGCGGCACACGTGAAAATTGTATACATCAACACTTCGACCTAAATACCAGGTAGCGTGCACGACGTGCCACACTGTACGAGTTTCGCAGATAGTCGGGGCAAGTACGTCACCTGGGGCGAGTTAATCGTGATCTGTACACGTAAGCCCACCAATTCGCGAAGGCATGGCTGACAGAGTTAATTTCAGATGATAGATACGACGGTGCAAATGATCCGCACGCGAGGCTCCGGACCGATTCTTGACCAAAACTCTACATCGTAATTGAGCACGTTAATCTTTTATTCAGTTATTCCATATTCAGTACGGTTACCAGTGGTGTTCTCCTAAAGAATCCAGTTTCGAATTTAAATTCCTTGTTTGGTAGTCAAAGATTTTATATTATGATTACAAATCTTAGTATTTTAATCCTGGGTTCATGCAATTAAGAGAATAGTCAACATTTATTTAAAGGTGAATGAAAAAATGAATTTTCGTAATGTGGTTAAATATATTTGAAAAAGGAATATTCCAAATTTGTCCAGAGTCTAGGGTAATCCATGTAACTATCTTAGTCAATGTGACGCATGATGATTTTCTTTTTCAACTTGTCAAAAAATTCGTTTTATGGATGAGAAACTTTCGTCTCTGAAATACCCGAAAAGTTTAAAATCTTACTGTATAGAATGTTTACAGTGTCACTGATTAAGAATGATGAATTTCACATACATAAAAAACTGTCACGTATAAATCCAGCATACATTGGAAAATATATAACAGATATCAATGGAGTAGAGAAGTGTAAAACAATTTAAAGAAGAAAAAATAGACACATTCACATTTGACTAGTTTTGAGGCCACTCATTCGAATGGCGATGGTCTAATTTCGAAATAAAAGTTTTCAGGTTTCGTAGGTTTCTATATACGTATAGTTTATGCATATAAAATAATTGATTGGAAGTTTATTATAATTTCAGGCAACAACATTACGATGGCTGGTACGAAGAATCGGACATTTCAGAAGTTGCAGTCGAGAACCAGATATTTCAGAATATGCGACGAAGAATGGGAATTTTGACAATCTTGCCGCGAAGAACCGGACTTTTCAAGATATTCTACAGCGATGTATTATCTCTTAGCAACTTTCTAAACTTCCGGTCCTCTTAGCACACAAAGAAAGGGCCAATTTTTCGTCGTAAACTTTTAAAGCTTCCGATTTTTCGTCGCAACTGCCAAAATGTCCGGTTCTTCGTCCCAAAATCGACTTATCCGGTTTTTTTACATTAGAGTTGTACAGTTTTTCGTATCAGCCATAGACTAGTTCTTGGTGCCGATTTTCAAGATGTTCAAGAAACCAGAAAATACGCGAAATTTCAGAAAATTTTCATAAAATTATTGGATCTTCGGAGCTATTTAAACGTATAAATCGACAAAAATCAAAATGTGTGAATTTATATTTCGAAGTAAAACAATTACGAGCACATTTCTGATAGCATAGAAGTTGTTCAGTAACCATAGTATCATAGTGAAAATTTCTTTTTAAAAAGAAGTTATACCTCTACAAACGCGTTGCCTTTGGGAAAAAATGTGTTAAACGTCATTTTTAAAAAATTACACATGCTCCATTCCAAAGAGCGTATTGCACCTGCAACTATGCAATGATGTAGATGTGCCTATTTAAAAAAAATGCTTGTATGAAAAAAGTGGTGCTGAAACCCATATTCAAATTGTAGGTAATGCTTAAATGTTAATGCAGATTTGTCTATTTGCACCCATACTAACTAGTTTTTTTACGGTAATATTTGTTTTTAATTAATGAAAAAAAAACTAAATGGTTGTTTATTAAGAATACACACTTTAAATCAGCTGTTGCTTATCTTTTAAATTTTAATATCGATATTATTAATAACTTTTTGCAAAACTGATCATGGTAGGGTGAAGAATTTACAATACCGATGAAGAGTGCCATTAATAGATGTGCATATTTGATGTAATTTTGAAAGACTTTTTGACAATATGCCGCATCATAAACTACGAAAGTGAATTAAACACAACGAAAATAAACACATAAAAAGCAGTTTCATTTACACATTATTTAAATAATTGACGAATATTATATTTCATACAAATAAAGAAAAAACACGAAAAAATAAAAATATCGATCTTCTCTTGCCTAAATTACCCCAGCAATGATATTAAATAGTCACTTAAAAAATCTTTCCTTAGAACATCTATGGATCAGTCTTCTTATAATCTCGGATATTCTACAATGTTCTACAGAAATTTTATATTATAGAGGAATTGACCTTTCAGATACAGTTGAAAAATTGAGTAAAATTTAAAAAGTGGCGTTTTCACCCTACTTTACTCTAGAATAAGAAATCTTTACTAAAATCGAAAAATATTTATATCAGAAGCTCTTAAGGAAGTTCTATTTTGTATGATAAGGTTCGGCATATGGAAACATTTTTTAAAGATGAAGTGTAATTCCAATTCCACCGAATATTGACATAAAAATGCCGACATAAAAAAAATGTTAAATAAAGTTTTTTAATTTTTATTTACTACGTTTCAACGGCCCCAAAAATCTTCTAGTACAACTTTCAAGCGATTATAATTGATTTTTTATTGTTTCTCACAATACATATATTTTTTGTTAACTTGACAATAGATATTTACTATTTATAATTTTTAGAATCTTTTCAATGTTTTTAAAAATATGTAATAAGAAAAGAAGCAAGAAATTGATTCAAATTTAGAACGTTTTGTTTTAATTTTCTTGTCGCATCTTATTCAAGAGTATATTTTAACCGTAGTAGTAGTATGCGTTCGAAAATCACAGTTATGCAGTTGTTACTACAGGTTCTTTCTTTTCGCTTATTTTCCCTCCTTCTTTTGTATGCTTCTGTTAAAGATAGTAAGGTTATTTGCATATACCTTTTTCGTGGATAATGATTTCGACAAGTTTTTGACAAGCATTCGAAAGCTAGAGGGCATACCAACATTCCTATGTAAATGTTTTTGTAATGTCTAAATAAAAGAAAAAAATATACCCAATTTTTATTGCTGCGAGCTGGACAGCAAACGAAAATCCACTAACAAGTAAAAAATATCACTGCAGTTAATAGTAAACAACAATTTTCTTAATGTTATAAGGTGAAATAATATTGTATTTTACATTTAAAAACTATACAATTAGACATAACTTCAGTTAAAACTACATTGTGTTTATTTTATTCCCTTAATACAAATTTTAATACATTTATACCTCAACAAACATAGGTGCCACACTTATATATAACAGTTAGAGCTGAAGGCGATACGCTACGCAGTCCTAATACTTTTTCTTCGATTTATTATTTAGGTTTTCTTTATGTTAAGTAATAATGTAAAGTAACCTTTAAAGCTACTTTACTATTAGTCATTTGTTTAATTATTTCGTGTTTCTTGCCAGAAAAAATGGGCTAAAAACTGGCTAACTA
Source organism: Trichopria drosophilae (assembly GCA_030407085.1). NCBI lineage: Eukaryota > Metazoa > Arthropoda > Insecta > Hymenoptera > Diapriidae > Trichopria > Trichopria drosophilae. The sequence continues at coordinate 185,142,923 of CM059583.1, read as the reverse complement.
CATTGTGTTGTCAAATAGGCTATATGGTCGAGAACAACTATTTTTTCAAACCGAAAAGCATATATTTGTCGTCATTATATGTATCTAATTCTTTTTGCACCTTAAAGAACTCAAAAATAACATACAAATGTATATAACGCATGTTTTGTAATTCATAAAGACAAGTTACTTTATTAACTTTTAACAAGTAACAATTTTACTATTTACATAAATACGAAAAACGAAAAGACTTTTTTAGCTAATTGCTACTACGACAAGCATTGTGTAACAAAACTAATGTACTTGTATCCTAACGATGAGGAGAATCTTTCGCAATTGAGTAGATGGCTACTGATTTTAAATCTAGGATTGGTCGCCAATCAGATACGTCGATAAAAATTAAATAAGTTTTACTGTAATATTACATTTTATATTTTACTCTAATATATAGTTCGATTTTATTGAATTAACCCATCCAATAGAACCTACGTATTATTTGGAATGCTTTTAAACTATAATAAATAATATATAATAATTTAATAACCGAGCATTTTAAATATTAACATTAATAAAGGTACAGTTTTCTTCAACGTGACGTATTGATTATAGGATTAATTTTAAATTCGTAATATAAAGAAGATTATTAATGGGCACATAATCTGTTATTTATATACAATAATGTAATCCTTTAGTCATTATTTATAATTAGTTGACATGAATTGCAAATTAAGTTACACAAAGTAAATTACTTAATTGAAATACATGTGCGCGTGTGTGTATATGGGTATAAAAAATTCTTCCTAATAAATGATACACTTTTTACAGGACAATGACGGGGTTGACGATCTCACATTTATGTGTGTTCTTGTTATGGTAGAAACCAAATGTCTAAAGTATTATATATAATTCAACATACACAATATACGCAAATAATTATAACATATTGTAAAGACTAATAAATTGCCCATTAAAAAATATAACGATAACATTTAGTTGATAACTTTACTGTTTGACGGGTATTTTAAAGTAATATTTTCGGTATAATGTTGGATTATAATTCATCATAATGTCCGCAATATTTTACCTCATCTACAGGGCAGCGGTTTACCAAAAAATATAATAGAGACGTATTAATCGCATCAGAATATCCTACATGTAAAGACGTACCTTGAATTTCACAATGCTAATAACGATAATAATCGTAGTAATCATTTTTAATTTTTCATTTAAAAAAATAAGAAATACCTGTCAGCAGTAATTCTTTTCCTTCTATACTGAAATTCGAATTATACTTTGACCCTCCTGTACGCAGACCCGAAAATATTCGTCCAAACACTTTTGTCATTAGAATTTTAGCGACATAACTTTATACATTGAAATAGTTTGTAAATAAACGATTGAGGACTGGAATTTATCATACGCATGTTATATTGTTGCATTTTAAATACTCATAAATAATTCAAAAATGGAAAAAAAAACTTGTTAATTTATAAACTTCCAAGCGAGTTCGGGTCGAAAAGCCAACTACTTAAAAAGCCGATAGGTCAAAAAACTGACTGTCATAAAGCGGACACATTAAAAAATAGATACATCGGCAAACGGACAGTCAATTTTTTGAAGAGTCGGTTATTCAACCGCCGGTTTTATAACCTGTCGGCTTTTTGATTTGTCGACTTTTCTACCCGCACACCGGTTTAACTTCAAAAAATTATTGTATTTTCATAAACATTGATATCTGGGATTTTTAACACAAGTCTGATGTTAAAATTTCAAATGGCGGACTAATTTTGAAAAATTAAAAAATTGTGGTCTAGTTAATATTTCATTATTCAAAATGGCAGATACAATGGATTGATTTTTAAAAAATTAGGGATTATTCATTAAAAATATCTGTGCGATTTTGGAGTTACATATAATGAACATGATATTAAAATATCCCAGTCCAAAATGGCAGATTATACGCAAATTCATTAGCTGAATTTTTCAACAGAATCACATGCGGGTCTGTTTTCCAACTCATATTGCAGTAATTTTTCCAATTTTATTCAATTTCCTATAAAATTTCTACCGCTGTAGCGACGCAAAAAACTCCCAAATAACAATTTTTCTGAAAATTCAGTAATTTGCTAAAAATTAGTCCATCATATTGAGTCCGTCATTTTGAATTTTGAAATATTAACTTCAGATTCGTTATCGCGACCCGAAAAACCTCGAGTTTCAAGATAGAAGCCAATTCAATGAATTTTTGTATTATTGTCGGAATTTTAGATTTTTGCAAATTACACTTGCTTGGTTTTATGCCGGTAATTTGGCTGCCGGTATTTTGAGCGTACATAAATCATCATGTTCGGGACTTTGACCGTTCGCAAATTATACATCCGGAATTCTGAAATTCTGGTTTTTACCCGTTCAGATTTTTACCCCCACCCCGATTAAATTCTCAGTTATCTTTAGATTGAATGTCAACTTCAGTCTTCAGGTCGTAATAATTGTACAAATTTATAAATACTTATACAGGTTCTATAAATGTAACACCAAAAGAGCAAAAATTATTTATGCAGATGTGGCATAAAATTATTTATTTACCTCAACCTTTCCAACCGTTTGGATTCCTCATCGGGAGAAACAAATTTATTATTTACATTTCGTTTTTATTTATTCAGAGCTCCACACGCATAAAGAATTTTTCAGATTCTTTTTAAGAATTTTCAATTTTATTTGTATGCTTGACAAGTATAGATAATTAAACAGAAGGTTATATTTTTTTCGAAAAATTTCTCCAAACATCTACTATTACTTTCTTTCAGTTTCCCTTTCTGCAATATGAAGAAAATATCACATTTTATTAAAACTCATATTTCTACTCCAGTACAAACTTTCGTTAGATTTTGCTTTATCAGTTTTATTGCGGAAAGTCTATTGTGGTGAGAAGTACGAGGTAGGCAACCTTCCGACCTTGATGACGTTCTTATATACCTCTGCAGTGGCTAATGGCTATTGCCCTCGTGTCGATATTTACTCGGCTGACAATGCGGCATTCCCATTGAGATCACCCGCAGTCACGTATCGTTTCTGCGTTGCATCGATCGCTTTTACGCAATAGACATTTTTTTTTTTAGTAATGGAACATTGCTTGATGAATTTCAATTCTTATAAAAGTTTCTACGTGCACCTTGACGTATTGCTAACAGATAAAAGCATTTCGTAATTGATCACTCTGTTTTTGAAAACACACCTGGAACACAGAGTCCGAAGAATTTTACTGGTTTGTTACACGATTTAACACTTCACGGTTTATATTTGTTTCCATTTTTTGTCCAAATTGCAAATCCTTGCTATCATATGTTCCAGTAACGCACTTATGTTAAGAAAAATCTTAACATGGAACTGCACTCATTCTTGTTAGTTTGCAATTTGTTGCACTGCATTCAAGCTGACAATTTATATATTTCGAGTTAGAAACATAAATTTTTTAAAAATAACCGTTTTGAAGATTACGGTGTGAAGATTTTTCTTCTCTTTATGCTTTATTTACGGACACGTACGACTTTCATCAAAGTCAACTGAATTTTAATGTGCCGTCATTAAAGTGAGTCACGGTTTAAATATGATTTTACGAACACCAAGTAGATATGTGATGAATCAACCGAATCCGGTACTGAGAAACTTAAGTTCATTTTTATAGGAGGTCAGGATTAATCGTTTAACGTTCCAGAGTGATTGGAGATGATATTTCCATCGAAAACCCATTTTTCAAATATGCATTAAAGTTCCCCAACAACGCCAGTGATAAAAAATTTTTTAAAGGCAACAATTTTGAGGACAATACTCGAGTGATCACGATTTCGTTTTATTGCAAACAATGTTCTTGAAGGAAGTCATTAACGAATCAAATATTTACTCAGAATTAAAAAATTTGCGTTCGTTAAATCGTGAAAAGTAGGAAAACACACAGTCGCCCGCTTTTGTATTCCACGCTTGTCTCGAAATGAGATAAAATTCCAGAGGACAGAAGCCCGTCAATCGGAGATGGAATTCCGGTCCGTAATCCCGAATTCCCGCTTTGTCGACTCAACGCCTGAATCAATCAAGGTCGTACGATGAGCATTTCTTTTCTTTGCAACACGCACTTTACGCAGTAACGCTCTAATGTGAATCCCTCGAAGTCGTCAAATAAAAATGGAATTTTTAGTTTGAGCATATCGTATTCTTTATTAAAAATATATGACAGCTTAGAACCAATAGTACAAAAAATATTGTCACTGATTTGGAGCATGCAGAAACACAGTTAGAATTAAAAAATAGGAAATGAAGTTTTTATACCCTAATATGCAGTTTTTAAAAAATATTTATACAGAAACTATACTTGAAGTATAAATAAAGATCCGGATAAACAATTGTTCAGAAATGTATTCTTCCAGATTTTTATGTAATAATATATTGCAATTGTCCGGACGATGACATCGAATGAGTTTAAAAAAATCTTTCAAACAGTCGGTCTAAAATAATCTATTAACTAAGCACATTCGTGTTTTCATAGCTCTCATCATTATCAAACAATTGTTGGGTTAGTAACTACTTCACTTTTTCGACATATCCGAACTATCAGGAGGTTGAAATAATACTTGCGAGAATCAAAATTACAACATTATTTCCAGAAATACTACGGTTCCGGACGAGTTTCAGCGCCATAATGCCGAAGCGGCAAATAACGGAACTATAAATTGCTTATACATATAAATTTAAATCAATAATTTATCCCTTTTTCGAAACATTTCCACTTTGTAAGGCTAGTTCTCTGTATTTATTATGAGCGCTGAAAAAGTGTCAGCTAAATCGGCTCAGAAATGGAAGAAGACTATTAACAATTATTTATGAAATGTTTTAATACAATTCTGCCGATTCTGCGTGGTGATGGTCTTTTTCAAATACATTTTGGTTTTGTAAACAACAGAAAAATAATGATTATCCTTCAATGTTTTTCACTTTTACATTTCCTCTTCAGACCATTACATCAATTCAGAAAAGACCGCACCAGGAAGAAAGAGCTGTATAAAAGTATACAATATGCCATCTATATATGTATAGCAGAGACGTCATAATATTAAATTACAAGCAAAACTAAAATAATTTAGTTAGATTTTATACACATAACGAAGTTTTATTCACAATTTTTCTGAATTAGTTTAACAGCGGATATGAAAATAATTACACAAACATTAAAATTGATGATGTCACCTAACAACGATGCTATTACATAAAGACAATGATCTCCATGATATCAGATGTGTATGAAATTGTTGTGTATGATTTTGTGAGAATATTACGTAGGAGTTAAATAATGTGAGATGACAACAATTCTGTCTATTAAGTTATGTGATCGCGGTGCAGTTGCATGATGATGATGCCGAAAGACTTTGACACTCTCCAATGGCGATGTTAATGCATGATGTGTACAATGAAGCTAAACGATAGTATCATCTGATTAAGATATTGAAGGATTATAATGGTGATGATTGTGATTGTCGCATGAAGATGATTACGTGGGGTTATCTTGGGTAATATATGAGTTGGCAACTATGTAGTCGATATTGTTAGATAATTATGGTGATGATAGCGGATGGTATAGGATGATTATGATATTATGGAATTATGATACTGCTACAGGATGATTATAATGAAGCATGATGATGTCGGATGATGGCGACGAACACATGGTATAACGTTATGTGGTAATATTAAATCACAATGATATCCACGGTGATGCCTGATTATTATCATTCTGTTGGATGATATGTTGATGCCATATTATTACGATAATGTCCAATGGCAAGTATCATGAAGCATTGGGATAGTATCATATGATGAAGATATTCAGGGATTAAAATGAAGAAGATCGTGATGTCGGATGATGACGATAACGTGGGGTTATGTTTTGTGATAATATGAGGCGGCAATGATGTAGTCGATGTGGTAAGGTTATTATGGTACTGTTTTTTGATAATGTAGGATGATTACGATATTGTAGAATGATGATGCTGATGCAAGATAATGATACTGACACTTATTATTAAAATAAAGCATGATGTCGATATCATGTAATGCACATATTTTCAGATGAGGATTATATAATATGATTAAAATAATGTCGGATGATGATTGTAATGTTGGATGATGACGATGATTACATGGTTTGATGTTACATGATAACATGAAATTACAACGATTGGTCGGTGTTGCCTGATCTTTATGACAATGTCCAATAGCTTATATGACTAAACACTGTTATGATATCATATGATGTAAATATTGAGGGATTCTAATGACGAAGATCGTGATGTCGGATGATATGGGATGGTTATGACATAGTCGAAGTTGTTCGATTATTATGGTGCTGTTTGCTGATAATGTAAGATGATTATGATATTGTAGAATGAAAATGCTGATGCACGATATTGAAGCATGATGATGATGTCATATAATAATGATATTTTCAAATGATATGTGACCAAAGGATTCAGGTAGGGAGTTCTGTGTGATATAACAACGATGCAATCGATGATGTCAAATAATTACGGTACTATTGGATGATGACAATGATGGATGGTCATGGTATTATCGCGCGGTGATGTCGATGTAGAGGATGATGATCATGACGTCGGATAATTCAAACTAATATTGCACATGGAAAAGTTGAATTCGAATATATTGCCAAGGAGGTCGATGTGCTGATACTATGCATTGATGTCTTAACAATTTAATTAATAACTGTCATGAAGTCTATTAATCTTAAGTTACAATAAAAAATGAGCACAACAATAATAAATAATATTTACTACCAAGATCTCTTCTACATAAAGAAGAACATACTAGTTACTTCAGTAATGACTCAACTTGTTAGATTAAATAAATAAAAAAATGGCCAACACGGTTCAAACCTATTGGTTGACAAAAGGACCAAACAGGTCTTTTTATTTCCAGCCCAACGTTTCGACCACTCTTGGAGGTCCTCCTCAGGGGCATCTATTAATAGATACATAGAAAAAAAACCAACAAAATATAACACACGAAAAAAATATAAACAAAAATATAAATTAAGGACATTTTCACTCATTACAATAAAATAATCATAAAACAAACAACACGCACCTGACATGAGTAACTGTACGTCGTATACTAAATTTGTGACACAGATTACACTGACTTGTAAACATACACACACATACACACACACTCTTAGACTCGCAGTACAAACATAATACATAATTAAATGTGTCAATCCTATATATACAAATTCGTTACTTTTTAAATTACAATGTTATTTACAAATCATTAATTAAAATATTATAACTGTTACTTAATTTTTCTGTGTCCGTTCTAAAATTTATGCTCGATTTTTGTTTTTTAATATGGATCATTTCTTTAATGTTACGTTTTTTCCAATGTGGTTCTGTTTCCAAAATTTCCACTTCAGCAAATTTAAAACTATGTCCTGTATTCAGCATATGTGATGTTAGTGCTGTATGACCAATTTCTCTTTTCCAATTATTAGTATGTTCATAGATTCTTTTTTTTAAATACCTTTTTGTTTGCCCTACATATGTAGCTGTACATTCACTGCAGTTTATCTTGTAAATTATATTCGATTTTTTTAATATATCTATCTCATCAATTTTTGTTTTGAACAACGATTCCAAAGAGTTGAAACGTTTATTGTATATTTTAATGTCAAACGTGGCATTATCTCAATGCTTGTTGACAGAGCTATTTTACTTTCCAATAAAAAATTCCATTTTAATAATTTAAGATATATTTACACTTTTTTACACAAGAATGGTTATGACTTTCAATTTATACAAGAAAATATTAACAATAGAATTAAAATTTTAAAAGATAGACAAAAAACACAGGAAATTAACACGGGACAAATTTTTGACTTCTCAAATTGTATAGTAATACCGTATATCAATAAATTCAACCAAAGGATTAAGAAGATATATGACACGTTTGACATTAAAATATACAATAAACGTTTCAACTCTTTGGAATCGTTGTTCAAAACAAAAATTGATGAGATAGATATATTAAAAAAATCGAATATAATTTACAAGATAAACTGCAGTGAATGTACAGCTACATATGTAGGGCAAACAAAAAGGTATTTAAAAAAAAGAATCTATGAACATACTAATAATTGGAAAAGAGAAATTGGTCATACAGCACTAACATCACATATGCTGAATACAGGACATAGTTTTAAATTTGCTGAAGTGGAAATTTTGGAAACAGAGCCACATTGGAAAAAACGTAACATTAAAGAAATGATCCATATTAAAAAACAAAAATCGAGCATAAATTTTAGAACGGACACAGAAAAATTAAGTAACAGTTATAATATTTTAATTAATGATTTGTAAATAACATTGTAATTTAAAAAGTAACGAATTTGTATATATAGGATTGACACATTTAATTATGTATTATGTTTGTACTGCGAGTCTAAGAGTGTGTGTGTATGTGTGTGTATGTTTACAAGTCAGTGTAATCTGTGTCACAAATTTAGTATACGACGTACAGTTACTCATGTCAGGTGCGTGTTGTTTGTTTTATGATTATTTTATTGTAATGAGTGAAAATGTCCTTAATTTATATTTTTGTTTATATTTTTTTCGTGTGTTATATTTTGTTGGTTTTTTTTCTATGTATCTATTAATAGATGCCCCTGAGGAGGACCTCCAAGAGTGGTCGAAACGTTGGGCTGGAAATAAAAAGACCTGTTTGGTCCTTTTGTCAACCAATAGGTTTGAACCGTGTTGGCCATTTTTTTATTTATTTAATTAATATTACGGTTCCTGGACTACAATTACAACACTTTATATTGAATTTCAACTTGTTAGAGTATTCACTCCAGGTGCTCGGGAATTTCTATTTTGCGCCGTGAAGTATGAAAAGAGAAAAATGTATTTTATGCGAATTCGATAAACGTGTACGTCGGTTTATATCAAAAACTCTTTTTACGTTCGTTTCGTTGCAAGTGTGGCGTTTACCTGGAGAAATTCGACGGAAATCGACGTCAATTCGAAGTTTCCTCGCTGTCAAAAATGTTCCTTCCGGTAGAACGACTGTAAATATATATCAGTAAGTCTGAGCTATCTGTCTCAAGCAGCCACTCCGCCTTTTTCCCTTATACCGAAGAAGCTACGGCAGCAGCGGCATCTCTCAGGGCATTGTTTTATTCCGTCCGCGTAGCAGACACTCCTCAACCTTTCTCTCTCTCCCTCTGTCTCTCTCTTTCCATCTCTCGGACTCTCTCATCTCGCAGCTTCCACTCTCTGGAGCCCCCCTCATTCTCTCACCCACAGGTACCACCGACAATTTACCCCGTCGCCCACTACTATTTCGTTTCCTCTATTTTACCTCATCATTCCCATCAACCACAAAGCCTCGTCTTTCGATCCCCTCACCCATCCTCTATCCTAGTTCTTTCCTTTTCTTTCCCTCATTACGATAACACCGTAGTTTAATGACGCGGTTTCGAATGCGGTCGCTTGATCGCGTGTGTTCCTCCGCTTGCTAAAACCCAAAGATCCTCCGTACAGCCGCGAGCAATTTTCGACCATAAATTCGCAACCACCCCGAAATTCGATGTATCGTCAATTAGCCCCATGTATTTTTCACAATTATTCTACCATTACTGTGTCTCAATTTTACACCCAGTTTCGATTGCTACTTGGAAGTGTTTAAGGCAAAATAATTCTATTACTGTATTATAGGTCAAAACGTCTACATGTAAAATTCAGTCATTTAGGGGTTATGGTTCATCAAAGTCTTAATGGGCGAAAGATACCACGAGTAGGTGTAACCGTATGAAAAAGTACAATGGAAAACTATTCCCATAATTTTACATGGTAAATTTCTTATCACTTTTGCAGTGTCTTATCGTAATTGTGATTTTTTTGACATATATCTGGAAATACACATTCATATCACCTAATTTTATGGGATAAATGACATCATCAGATTTTGTCATCATTGTTTGTAATCTTAGGACTGCTTAGCATGCACCGTGAGTTAGCTTTGTGATACCCCCATTTTGAATTTTGAAATTCTTACTTCAAATTCGTATTTAACTACCCAAAAAACCTACGGAAACCTTGAACATGTCTTGTCCATGCTCGGAAGGTTGATTTATTCAACTTCTTACGTATTGAACCAGCTGCGTTAGATTTTGCAATTATGACTTCAGATTCGAGTTCAGCGTCTCATACAACCATTCGGTGCATAGTTTTATTAAATAAAAAACATCCTTCTAACGGTTATAATTTTGTGTGTCCAAAGTCAAAGTCGCACCACTTATTCAGCTTATACGCCACTGAATTAAATAGGCAAGAGATGTGGACATGTTTCAGTTAGAATAAGTCGCATTAAAAAAATTAATGAAACTAAGTGGACCGTTATTTAACCCTTTAACGCCCAAATGAACAGATTTTTTTCGTCAAGTTTGATCGTTCGCAGCATTTTCAAAAATGTATATTTGGATTGCTCGACTATCATATCTTATGCTTTTATGTCCGCTCTTCCAAATGCCGCTGAGAAAAATTCGAAAAACTGTCATTTAACATCATTTTTTTTTCAAGAAAAAGAAAAATAGTACCTAATTTTCTAGCCTTTTTTTCAGAAATTCATATTTTTTTATAAAAAAACATTTTTTTTATCTTTTTGGAACCTTTCGAAAAAGTGATCCCGATATCCAAGGAATAAGATCATGCACAAAAAATTTTTTTTTTCAAGATATGGGTTTCAAAATGGCGTCTGAAAGAATTTGCTTTGAATATTACTTTTTTCTCGATTTATAAATTACTGCCTTGACATGTTTTTCTTGGTGTTTTCTAAGGTAAAATATCCGATATGAGGGTTTTCGAGGTGGCTGATTACGATTCTGATGTCAGAATTGCAAAGTACAAGATGGCGGATCCCATATGGCCGATATTTAAAACTGAATTCGTTGTTTCATATTCAAATGGCCCGGTAATTTCATTTACGGAGGTTTTTGTTTTGTTTATTTTTTATATTTTTGTGTTTTTTAAATTTATTTTATATAATTTTGTAGAACTTTTCTATGGTTTTTATTGTACTTTCCAAAATGAAAAAATTTTAATAATTCAAAAAATAAAAAACAACAAAAATGCAAAAATACAACAAAAATAAAAAAAGATTTTCAAGGTTTGTCTAGCACCACGCGGCGAGAATCGGGCAACGGGTATTGATGAATAATCGGCAAAGAGGCAAACAAGTAGGATCTGTGGGATTATAGGAAAAACAGACAAATAATTTAGCTATGACAGCGGTTATATTGGATCTTATATCTTATATTTATCAAATCTGACCTCAGAATAGTGATCAGTCTCCTCGAAAACCCCCATACCTGATATTTTACCTTTGAAAACACGAAGAAAAACATGTAAAGACAATTCATAAATCGAGAAAAAAAGCAATATTCAAAGCAAGAAATTCATTCAGACGCCATTTTGAAACCGCCATCTTGGAAAAAAGTTTTGGAGTGAAATATCACTCTCAATAGCGTGAAAAGTTCACTCTTCGTGAAAGAGTGGCTCACCTTTCACTCCAAGGAATTTAGAGAGTATATTTTGAAAAGTGTGGTTTTTGTAATCTGTATTTTGAGATGTCTGGTTTTTGCATGTCTGTTTTGTTAAATGTCTGGTTTGTTAATGTCGGTTTTTTGAAGTATCTGTTTTGTGATTAGTCGGGTTTTTGAGGAGCACCCCTAATTTTTAGTTCAGATACTTACAATTTTTAATTCAATAGCTAAAATGATCATACGGATGATTATATGCAGCTCTCGAATTAATAAGGCGAAATTTATATTACAGCCAAATTAGTCTGCATGAAAGGAAACGTTAATTTTTTAAAAATTATACAAAACCTATTAAATTTTTCCCAAATTTATTTTAACCGCAAATAAAAGTGTAAATTCTAAACTACACACGTTCTTTCGCCGACGTTTCTATGCACTCGTATCGTTCGGTACATGATCACCGCCACCAAAACGTTCGTAATGAAAGTTCAGGAAAAAAGCCAGACATTCGATTTTAAAATTCCAACGACCCGTCAGCATCGATTTGGTGGAGTATCGCATGCCGTCCGATCGCCGTAGCTTTTTTCGACCAGGATATTTCGGTCCTTCGCCTGGTCGCACCGTGTCGGTTTAATATGTGGAAAAGCTAGCGCATCCGAGAACGATATCCTATAGGTGTGCTACGGCTTATTGCACGTTGTTATTTTTCGCATACGACGGAAAATTGAAAAAATGGATAACGCTATTAACGCTGATCGGTCCACCGCGCCTCGGCTGGCCATCGGGAGACCAGACGTACTAAATGTGCAGCAGCGGCCGGCGGTGACTATGCGTCGAGGGAGCAGAATTTCCCATCCCCGTTGGCCGAATCTGCCACGGAAATTCGTGCCTGACGTGATTACATACATTTTGCACCAACCAACGGTATCATCACGCTTTTCTATTTGCGCCATGATATTTTCCAGAAAATGAAAAAATAATCGTTTTACGTAACATCATAACGCTTATTCGACAACAATATGCTTGAACGAACCATATTAGATATATTTACGAAAGTAGAATATTTTATGGTCATAAATTATAAGGTTCATTTAAATTCTGCCGGACTTTGGAATTCTCGGTAAATATTTAAGGTATGTTACTGGGTTAAACCAATAAACGTCAGCCATGAGACTAATTAGAACTGCTCTAGGTCAGACACGCAGATGCAACGTACGTTTGTTATGAAGAAAACTGAAGACTATTATATCCAGAGTCCGACACATAACGCAATATTGCACCACTCCAAACAGAGAACGCACACGGTGCAATCGTTTTTCCAACAGGCTCGGAAGCAAATGGAGGAATCCTGCACGCGGCATTAAACATCCCGTCTGACAGGTTCACTGCAATTAATCTCATAGTTGGGGAAGCACGTCGAGAGAAAATTGGGGAGAGAGAAAATGAGGGGTTGCGTCAGAGAACCGAAAAGTGACTTCGGTGTACCGATGCATAACGAATTTGTTTATTTTTAAACCATTTCGAATCAACATCATTGTAATTCACTATGACAATAGCGTAGTTAGTTACGACAGCAATAAATTAAATGATTAAATTTTTGGGTGAGAGACGAAAATAAATAGTGGAACGAAAAAAAGGTTAGACATCTGAGAAAAATAAAGGCACTGAAGAAAACTCGACGAAAACTACCCTTAGATGTTTCGGTGCCTACCGAGACCAAATTTATAGCCTTCTGCTGGGATGACACTCCGAAGCTAACTTTCATGGAGAAAAATGTACTGCCGGGACTTAAGTAACAAGACTTGTCTTGGGAAAAAATGCATTTTCATCGTATTTTAGAATAGTCTAATTTCGAGTAATTCTGACATATTGAACTGTGCTTTAATATTTCCTTGCTTTTTTTATTTCTAAGCTTCAAAAACGCCTACTTATAATCCAATGATATTTTGTTTAATTCTCACATAAGCATTTCAGTTTTTATACGTGGCTGTAGAGAATGGTTGTAAAGAAGTAATGCGATAAAGTTTGTAATTTCTTATTCAGCGCTGTGCTAAAGTAAATAACATTGAGATGCTGTTTCCGTTAGATGATCTAACTAACCAAATAAACAGGTTGTCAGTCTTCATTAAATATTTGGTTGAGTTGTCATTTGAAATTGGCAGTCTTACTTAATCTGAATTACTTAATTCGGATTAATTCGTTTAAAATTGTTAAATTATAACCTTTAATGGATTTTATTCTATCAAACCCGTAACATCAAACCTTTTAATTCTCAGTTGAATCTTCTACTGTAACTAGCGTGCTTTTATTTATTATTTATAATAAGTTAATATAAAAACTATAGTTTACATCAATTTCAAAAACGTTTGTTTTAACTTGTTCATTATCATAAATTTAACTACTAATTGTTGACTTAAATAAGTAAAATTAACTACATTAACTGCATTTACACAACATCAATGTTTGTTCTTTTACTGTTGGACAACCTATGCAAGAGCAGTTGAATTTATTGGGTAGTATGATAGAAGGAAGAATGTGTTGGGACGACATTTTTTATGCTTTTAAGTTTTGACAAGTAGGTTAAACTATAGTTAATAACACTATCTAAAAGTAGTCAACAAAAAATGCATATTTACAAATTATAGAGTCCTGATGAGTTACGGTGCAGGAGTATTTTGTAACATTTGCTACTCGGAGGTTTTTTAGGTTGCTGATTACCAATCCGATGTCAGTTTCTGAAAATCTAAAATGACGGATTCAAAAATGGCGGATGAATTTTAAAAAATCACTTGTTTTTGACCAGAAGACTACTTATTTACGGGTTCTTGAGGTCGCTGATGATAAATATGATGTCAGTTTCTGAAAATTCAAACTTGCGATTCAATATGCCGAATACGTTGTCAATTTTTTTAAATTCAAAATAGCGGATTCAGTATAATGGACAAATTTATAGAAATAAATGAGATTCAATGAAGATTTCTTACTGAAGTGAGGGGATAAAATTACCTTTCTTTCAGAAATATGGTCTTCGCCTATCACTTTGGAGGCGATTATACAAATCACACGATCTTGTTGGACATGAGTAGAAACTTAAATTATCCTCAAACTCTGATATCATTAATCTTAAACATAAAACTTTCTTATAAATACCTTTGAATTTGTAATTAAAATTAAATTAAGATATAAATTTAGTAAAGAATACTAAAAAACCAAGAATGTTTAAATTTAAATCAACTTGAGCGTGATGATGATGTACATCAGCTGGAATTACAAATCTGAACTAAAATGTTCTGAAGTTTTAAAAAGAGATGTTATATCAGTCACAATATTTTTTGGTCCTAAGCTCGGGTAATCCTCATATAATATTTGGTAAATAAAAATCAACACCAAATGAACTTTTTCAATACAATTAGACATTACTCTAATTGTAAAATCAGATAGAGAAACAGTTAGAGAGGAAGATCCCAAGCAGCAAATTTCGATCGAAATATGCCTTATTCCTTATAAGTAAAAATGTATTCAAAGTCTTTATCTTCGTGTAATATTACTAAATTACGACTTAAAAACTACTTCATAGTAAAATTGTACTTGAGTTATTTTTTTAAGTCAAATCTTCCTAAAATTCCACCTGTGTACTGTCTTGATAAACAAACTTTTTACTTAAAAATCAGAATTACCAAAACCATAGAATGATGCTACATTTTACTTCTTCGACTATGATGACGTTTTCTGTAATTACTTCAAAGTCGAAAGAACCACAAACATTGCTCATAAAGTTAAATATGTAGAATGCTTGGTCAAAAAGACGACTAAATTAGACCTTATAGTAAATCGGACTACTCATACCTTAAACATACTTCAGCGAACGCATTTAGCTGTAATGGACTTGATTTTTCAAAGACGCAAAAAACAGTATAGAACAAGTACAAGTTTTTACAGAAATTTAAAAAAGTTTATAAATAAAATTGATTATGAAAGTGAAGAAAATACATGATATCAAAGTGTTACTGCAGGTAATAAGAACACAACACCGGAATTTGAAATAAATAAAAATGATGTCGAAGATGTGAATTGTGACGTTAATGAAGAATTCTTCCTCCCACGACTCTGCGTCATCGACATCTCGTATGAAGATTTTTTCTTTTTTTACTTTGCATTCATAGCGACAATTTTAAAATAGCTTCCATCCATTTTGAAGTCTCGAATGTGTACTTACACGTATGAAAAAATGCATATTTCTTAAATAAAAACGAGACGTAACGAATGCAACAGTAAATAAAGTTACATGTAAATAAACAATGTACATATTTCTTTAACTTTAAAATCAATTTCGCAATACATTAGTCGAAATTACCTAACTATCGTATCAATTACTTGACCCCCATTTACGCCTTAGAAGTTGAAATGTCTCAAATAGGTAAATTTGTCTAAGAAGACAAAATATTTGCGCATTTGGACTTCACTGAGGAAATTTGACGTATAAGTTAAAATTTTAAGTATTTCTGTGGAAATAAGTCGAAAAAACCTATAAGTCATAAATTATCCATCCGCCATATTAACAAAATAAGTAAGATTTCTAAATATAGGACAATCAAATTATTGAAAAATAATTTTTTTAAACAATCCACTGAAAAAAATATCTTTTACCGAATAATTTATGAATTAAATAATTGTTAACAATATATTTCATTGAGCGCGTTAATTTTTAATGATGTATAATCAAAATCTAGACAGAAAATTTTAATTCGTTTTGAAATTTACATCATGTTTCTTCGCAATATTTAACTTTTCCAACAAAACGTGTAAGGTGGAATAATTAGTTACATATAAATGCATATCCATTTTTTCGGACTTACGTAGATTTCAGTTCCCATACGACATGATGAACATGATACGCATTATATGATTTATGAATATACATAAAGTATATTTACATTAGAGTCGTCATCTATGCAAATCAGTTTACGTGGATCATTTATATATATTAAATCCAAGACCAAGACGACTAATAGGGCGTAATTAGGTTGAAATTACCAATATATTACCAATATTAGACTTAATATTGGTCTATTTGACCACATTGGCCGGTGACTTACAGGTCATAATGCCACTCGTTGCTAAATTTTAACTTAAAAATTAAGTTCTTTTTGTCCCCAATTACTTCCAAATAAAGTCGATTGGAATTAAAATAAGTGGCGACCGTTTGGGCATTTAGACCATTCTATAGTCGTATTTACCTAATTTCGACCTATTTTGCTGCTTAGGATATTATGTAATTAATAACATAAAAAAATATGGCAATACCAGTTTTTTAATAAGGTAAATGATTTTGTAATTTTCATCATCTTAACCTGTATTGATTGTAATTGAAAATTGATCTAGGTTTATATATGCTATATTGCAGATAAATATTAATTGAAGCCATTTTCGGAATGCCTGGCGAACGGTGCTCTGTTGTATTTAAAAATGATTTTATCTCTGTAATTTAAAAAAAATTTCCTACAAATTGAATTAAATTTAGTTTTTAATACTTCATTAGTTATTATTCAGAACCATTTGTAAAAATTTTCCGACTTTAATATCAAATAATGTTGGATAACTAATTTTAACTAGACTTTACCTAACCTCTAAATGCATGATTAATTAAGTTTACTCATTTTCTAATGTATCCCATCGAAGTCGAGGTAATTTCAAACTGACTTAGAAGTACCGTAGACGTGCGGCGAACTTTTCACGTTATTTCTAGTCCCCGAGTCGACTCCATCTCCAACTGCGCACCTTCTCATTACCGCTCGTGTTTGGGTTAGGTAAACCACCGGTGCAGGAAACTACGGGCGTTCCTCCTTAAAGTACCAAGCACACCCTTCATTTTCGAGTAATTCTCTATGGATGGAAACGCATAACTGGGTCATTTGCGAAAGTAAGTATTCTTACATACATATCTCCAAACACGCGGATCGATTTGGATTTAAATGACAGCGCCAGTATCTTTTATAATTCCTATAATTTACGAATTTAGATGATAAATGAAGTCAAAATTTTACGTAACGAAGGTTAAGCTATTAACTAATCATTTATTTCCTCGTTTTTATGCGGGTATATTATGTCGAAATTTAAAACAGGAAATTGTTCGAATAATCCCCTTTGTTACGAAAACGGAAGTGTAGAGTAAACAGGATATCTCCGAAAAGAAGTCTTCGTTATAAATGCGCCAAGTGCGTCAAATATAAAATGAAATTAATCATGAAACGTTTCAACAGATCTCCAAAACATGAATGATAGATTATGTATTTTGTATATGTACAAAATTATTAAGTAATCTAATACCTTTTATTTTCCTCGTTAAATGTACATCGTCAATATCATTATTTAATCCATGACCTTGATACAAATTTTAGGTCACTGAATTTGACTCATCGTATATAATTTATGTAAATTAAAATAAAAAATTTCTACGAAAAATTCATTCAGGAAAAATCAGCTTCTTGGTGCTTTTTTCAATTGAACATAAAGTGAATAATTTTCTAATTTAAATGGAAGGAAAAATAATCAATTCAGATTTATGGGTATTGTTAATATCAAAGTTCATCGAATATAGATTGTGAATAAACCTGATGTATCTTTATGTATTCTATTTTTGTCAGATTTAGATAGAATTAGAATCCTTTCCTGGTTAATATTCCATCAAATATGTGTTTTATTATCAGCGAGACCATGACATTTTTACTGCTTCAGCAGAAAATCGATCAAACTTTGGAATCTATGACGGGGATTAATAGTCACCACATAAGGAATAATGTGAAGTACAACTTTTAGGAGCTTAAAACCCTTTAAGAACCAAATTTACATAAGTTTAACGTAAAGTTAGACAACATTTTTAGTAGTCAAGCACTGTAACAAAAATGTTAGAATGAACGTTTTTTTATTGCCAAACCCTGCTCTCTCGAATGGTGTATCAAAAAATGCCGAAAATTTAAAAATGAAAAAATTACGAGATTTATTTCTTAAAATCAGGGTTTCTAGAATTTTTTCACTTACCGTTATTTTTCTCCTCTTACTTATTCTTAGCTATCATTTCCGTCATTAAAATACCATACTTATAAATATTCTGTCAAAAATAGTAGGGTTATAAGATGGAACTAGTGCAAAAAATCAAATTTGAAAATGGCGGCTCAAAAATGTCGATTGTTTTTTCAAAATTATAGTCGCCTGTAGTAAGTTGACTGACCCGAATGAAATCACTTCAAACTTAGTTCTCGGGGGTGTTTGGGGTCGCTAACTTCAAATTTAAAGTTAGTATTCAAAAGTTAGTACATCCAACATGGCAAACGTATTTGGGTGATTCTCCGGAAACAGGGCATTTTCGTGTCTTCACGTTATATCTTACAAAAACTTTGACAATAAATTATTAAATTTCGATAGAAATGTCAAACAAATATCCCTGGCCCATGTTAATTTGAAAAAATAATACTTTTGTTTCAAAAAACTGGTGTAAAATGACATTTAAAGACTAAAAGTAGCATTTTTTATATGTCCAAACCTCTAAATTCAAAACTTTAAAATATTAGCGCTATTAAGAAACCGAATTATTTTAATTTATTCAAATAATATTTCTATAGTAAAGCTCAAACTGTACAATTTCTCTCTGTATAATATTTAATTAAATCAATATATATACTTATAATTATTGAAATATTAATGTCTTAAGAAATTTCTATGAGGTAACGACAATGCGTAAACTGGTATAAATGAACTGGAAATAATTAACTTTTTTACTAAAACTTATGAGAAAATCAAAGAAAAAACACTACACTTTACTAATCCTCCATAGAAAATTGAAAAGAGAACATATTTACCTCATGAACAAGTAAAAACTATATAAAAATACCACGTATTTTTATTAAATTAATTGTCGTCACCCGTCCTAATTTTGGTATTTTGATACAAACAGCAATTAAAAAACGATGAAAACTTAAATATTAAAGGAATAAACGTTACTGGCAATTTGTTTTTTATTTAATTATTGTTTAAATTATGTAAAATTGGATTTTTTTACAAATTTTCTTTGTCGTCACCTTCATTGTCGTTACCAAACATTTGGCGTATTAGGTACGAAACGAGAACAAAGTGTAACCCGTAGCAGAAAATATTTTTCAAATCATAAATAACATTTATTTTTCTCTTCCTCTTAGACATTTATTTAAATATAATTTAAAAAATGACAAAATTAAACTTTATATTTGTTGCAACGTTATGAATCAAGTTTATTATGAAATAATATTATTTATTAAAATTATGAATATAATATTATCATTGTAGTTACTAACCAACGACACATTAACTTTAATAAATTTATTTTGTCTAAAACTTCTTCAAAAATTCATGTGTTTTTCTTAATTTTTTAATTATTACTTAATAAATAATTTTCATTTATTCACAAAAATGCACTAAATCAGATATGTACATTATGTTTTTGACTCTTTAGAGTTATTTTTTTCAAGTTTTTAACAAGCAATTGTTGGTTTATATAGCCGTATGAAAATGCGTCATAGTAAAAGTCTTCCCCTTTCCTTTAAAATAATTTTGTAGCGTGACTACTTTAACAATAACTTAACTTGGTGCTAATACGCAAGAATCCATTAAAAAAAACAAATTTACAGTAACTTAAAAAAAAAATTTTCATTCTTGATAATGCCCTGTTTTTGGAGAATCACCCGTTTACTAAAATCAAACGAAATCATTTCATTCCCGGTACTTGGTCACTTTTTGAGGCTGCTGATTCCGGATTTGGGATCCGCCATTTCCAAACTTTTTAAAACTAACATCAGATTGGGACTCAACTATGATTTTAAAAAAGAATCGAAATTTAATCTTTTTACAATAGTGCTATTTTCTCGTAATTATTTTTACTTTTTAATTTACGGCATTTTTTGATATACTATTGTATAGTCAAACTTCATGTTAAATTTATTTACACTTCGTCCTTAAAGGGTTAACTAAATGCTTAACATAAAATGCGATAGGTTTTACTTTAATTTCTTAAAATTAAAATTGTAGTAATCTATCAATACCATACAAAATTACGAGTAGAGTAGTAATTTCGTTGAAAAATAATTAAATTAAAATATAAATAAACGTCCCTTCACATTTTCAACATGGATTATTCATAGTATGAAATTCTTAAACCTCGCAGCTTTGTTTTTGAAAACATTTCGAATATCTGGCAAAAAAGCGTTTACTATTTCACCACCGTATAGTATTCCCGAGCTATGCAAGAATGAATACTCTCTCATAAAATTCTACATGACAGATTCAAATTGAACCACATTTAAACAATTTGTAAGACAAACATTAAAATTCTAATCAACACAAATATTTGAAATTCATTATTCGCTCCTGATGAAGTTTTTCTGTAATTAAAATGGAGAAACTAGTCCAAGCGGTAAAACTGAAACTTGTTGATTTAAAATTACGGTTTACCTTAAAAGTTACATTGTGTATTTCTATTTTTGGTCACCACAGAAATGAATTTCTATAAATACATTCGTTTAATATTGAATTTGATTTATTCAAGATATCTGTTACTCATGAATGGAATTTAGAAAAAAACGCCTCTGGCTACGAATCTCTAAGTAGTGTGTACTAAATATTTTCAGCTTTCGTTATGAAATTATTTATTTATTTCCTTATTACGAAGTAAGATAATATTAACCTATGACAAATAAAACATCACTTTTGTTTTCAGACACGCTCCGAAGACAAAATCAACATCAACGACGGAAGCTTCGTTGCAATAACCAGATTCACGAGTAAATATTATTTGAAGAACATGTTCCTGTATATACAAATGTAAGATCAATAAATGTTAATGATTAAGTATAATTATAATTTCATTTAAAATAAGGAAACACGAAATATGCCGCAGTAGTAACGTCAAAACTTTATAATTAAATATGCTTTATAAAAGTAAATATTTTTATTTATACATTTTCTACTGACGTGAAACATTGATGTATTATTCTCGCTGGGTATATGTTATTCCCTTCAATTTAATAAATTAAATAATTAAAGTCTATCCTTTCATTAATTTTACAAGTTTCGCAATATTTTGACGTCAATCATGGCTCGTCAAATAATTCTCTTGTCAATATCAGGCGTTATTGAAATGTGTATTAAATTAATAATGTGATTGCGTTACGTATCATGTAAACGAAGAAATTTCATTATCTGTCAGGAAACGAATTCACTGAGAAAATACTGAATTCATTTATTTATAATTAACAAACGGCCGGTACAATGTATAATGTATATTATTTTATTACTAACTCGTAAGTTAGCAAAGCTAATGATATAAGTACTTCACTGTAGCATTTAAGAAATATACGTTAAAATATACTGTACGTTAGAATGTTCCGTACATAGTAGAAAATCCGTACATAGAGAGTTTATATAATGTTTCACAGCAAACTTATTAATGTAAAATTATAATCTAGTGTACGGAAAAAATGAAATAGTTGAAAATTCTAACTAGACAGTTCGATAAGACACTACCACAATTTTAGTTAATTTTATTATTTAAATAGTGACCTCGACAAATTCGGTAATCAAGCCTTCTCTTTAACTAGTAAAACCATCCAAAAAACGTAGTTGTGTCAAATTCTACTTCTTAGATAGTAAATCCAGCTATGTCGTTTTTTCCATGTGTCATTCCAAACAAAAATTCAATGTTGATTTTGATTAATGTACAATATTCTTGGTGCATTTAGTCATAGAAAATTAAACGAATTCAAATGATCAGTGTTTACTCATGTTTCTCACTTAATTTTATTCCAGTTTATAGCAAAATCTATCATTGATTTGTTAGGAAAAAATTTGAAAAGAATAAAAACAATTTTTGTTTATTATTTTATTACAGTTTAATTTAAGCACAAAGTTCTGGAGAAAGAGAAATTGTGTTCGTCTCTTAAGTCTTAAAACTTTTTATTTTGTCTGAAGAATTTTTTTGAACGTTTACTTAACAGGTTATTACTGGCATATGAACAGATATTTTAACGTAAATATTATACGTTATGGGCTGACGAAGACATGGAATTAATAATACATTTCTGGTCCTCTCTTCAAGAAGCAATTCTTGAATTTTCCCTAAGGCAATTCGGCAGACACTCTGAATTTTTACCAGGTGTACATACTTCAATTCAGGTGAACGAAAGTCATTCGAATGCTCTTCAGAGGGTTAAGAGAGTGTACACAGTGCTTCTTCGCAGTCGTCTTACGTTATTGACAAATCTTCCTTAGAAAAAGATTGTTCCAAGTTTCTTGCCCTGTCTTTTACAGATCTTTTAGAGCATAGCTATATCTGGGTCAGATTTTAGGAAAACTGCTGATAGTTAACGTATAAATATTTATCTAGATTGAGATGGTGTTGATTGATTTTCCTAATTTTCTTTAGATTTCATGCATGAAGTCTTATATAGGGGTCTAGAAGTCAGCAAAAATGTCAATTTTTAAAAGTTGCATATTCTCTTCCAAAAAGAAGAATCAAAGTATTAACAATCACTATTGTAAGCTCAGACATAAATGCATTTATACGATATTAAAAATATCCTTTGATTTAATCTGTCAGAGCACTAAATTTTCCAAAACTGGCCATTGTGGACATTTTCATAACAAGCATTGTTTTGTAGAAAATGCAGCAAATAATGTACTGTTCATATCAGGGAGTAAGTCATTTCTAATAAAACATCATTAGCATAGGTTATGTTACTTTAAGTCTACCATAATTTTACGATATGAAACAGGAATACTCGAATCTTTTCGGAATGTCCCAGGAAAAGCTCGATGATGGACTAGCTTGCCAAGAGATCCAGACGTTTAAAAACAGAATGAAGGCAGCATGATCCTTGATGGTGATTTCAAACTCAAAGGAAGAAATGCTAGCTCGCTTTCGCTATTTTTCCATGCCATTAACGGCCAACGCAAACGCCCTCTATCAATGGTTTTATGGCAGTTAGCTTTTATTCCACAGTCATGCGGTACTAGCTCTTTTTAGTTCTCTTGTTCACCTCGATTTTCTCTGACTAAGGATATATCCACTGCCTTTTTTAGGATATTCTCACATCGGACTTTTGATTCCAATTTTTTTACCTTGTCTTTTCATTTCTATTGATTAACTTTCACTGTGTGGAGACAATAACTATCACTCATACGCCTCCACCGTGCATGAATAACACTAGGTAATGGTTTTACGAGCAACGGGAATGAATTCTGCGACACGAGCAGTTACCGGATGCATTATCACATCCCGTAATTGTCGATACTGAGCTTATGAAATAGCTACGAGAGTTTTATGCCTGCTTTATGGCTATTTAACACTCCGCGTTTTCCGCGTTCAATGAAAAATTTACCGAAAATTAGAACGAAAAAGATGCTATGAATCGGTAAATAAACTTACACTCAGAGACTTTCAATATCATAATAACTAATAAATGAGATTTTTTTGATATTCTGGACATTTTGATATTCAGACAAATACTATTAAATTAGGGGATATTTTTATATTAATTTTTTATGAAGTAACAAAATAGTAGGGAAATGTCCATCCAGTGCAATAGAAACTTTTAACAAATAAGGTATGAATGTTTTCTCTGTAGGGTTGGTAATTTTCCACTACAATGTACAACGTAGCAGAAATTGACATATTTCAAATTGTATTCATACAAGACCGGGAAATGATAAGATGGCCGGGGAACAAAGTTCCGAAAATCAACACACCGAAAGACCAAATTTTTGATATAACATGGCTCCAGCGTGATTTTCTTCACTTTGTCTTTGAAAATTTGGCAAAAAGAAAGCAAATTAAAATACCTTGGACTCACGCAATATCAAAATTTTAGCCTTTCGGGATTTTGATTTTCGGAACTTTGTTCCCCGGCCGATAAGATAAAACGGTATTTTAAATAAAAATAAATTCGTTTTTTGGGACTCTAGGTGACACTGAAACTTGATTTCATCCCAACCATCAGGTTGACAGATTATTTCGATCACGACTTATTTACCTAAAAAGGACGTGGAAGTAATTTGAGGATCGATGTTTAGTGATACAAGGTATTTTTTCCATTAGGTCCAGTCCAAATTTTGTGATAAAGACATGTAGAAGGCGTAGAATTGAATTTAAATCTGACCTACTCGGGGCACCTTATGTTTATAACCTATTTCTCGAGCATATTCGTTGCAAGCCTGCATAAGTATGTATGTGTTTGGTATATCCCGTGGACCTAAGAATATTCTTAGGTCGATGATTTATACTTGACCGTTCAAAATGCCATTTTATTGGATGCGGTTAAGATAACAGAAAAATGTTTAATAAATAATCCATCAGGAGATAACCCTCATGGAAATAAGAGTTGTTTTTGATCATTTTCTCTCGGACCTATTATTTGAAACATGGAGTCTACAAAAAGTGGCTAGGTATTGACCTCAGCGTCCACCAGGAACAAGGATCACATTTAAGTAATAGCAACGAATGTAGTATACGATGGTAATAGAACACATTTCCAGCAGATATCTAAGATATTTTATTTCGATCATTTGCCCTTGGTAATCTAAAAGTAGCAGTTTGGATAGAGTCCATACGTCGTAAATACGAGAATTTTAAATAACCGACAGATTAATTCTGTCAATAATTTTTACACACCCAAGTAATATAGGTATATGCCAATTCTCGTTTAACTTCCTCACCTTTTAATAGAAAAGGAAGCACTCTTCCATACAGGAATTGCAACCTGTGGCAACATCCTCTGCAAGGATGTGGTTTTAAGAAAAGTGTGGTCGAGAGTTCCAGCTGTGTTGCGAGAGCCCGTATCTTATAAAAACATGAAGTACGAAAGTAGAAATGGGCAGAAATAATAAAAGCAAGATATTCTGAGATTAACGAGGCTCTAGATTGACATACACGCTGTAGGGCTTAGTCTCGGGTACCAATGAGAACGACGGGAGTCAAGTACGCTGTGCGCAAACAAGCACCGCAGACGAGGTCGATGCTAAGGCCTCCTCAAAGACTGACTCGCGGTTGGGTGCCAAGCATCTTGTCCACAAATAATTTGAATAAAATATTAAGTTATGCACGCCCCGTACATCGCAGAAAGATTTATACACGCGAGTATCATGTAAAGAGACGTCCCATGTGTCAGAAAAAGCACGATGCGCCCGGGACATATGTGAGATAGAAATATCCTCTGAATTCATGTAGGGCACAAATCGTTCTAATTAACTTAGCCTTCGACATTTTCGAATTTATTAAAATGATGAATGACAGATGAGCTTGGTTTGACATACAATTTTCCGTTAGCAATCCAATGTCACGGATGTACTAGACGAATCTTGCATCATGAGAATTTATTTTGCGTAATAATAAACGTCAGAATAACTCTTGGTAACGATGTCCCATTTTGTCTCGATTCTGCTCATTTGCAAAACTAAAGTCAGAAGTGCAAGGTCAAGACCTCATCAGGTAAGAGTGTTTTCGTCGTCAAACATCATCAAAGTGCTACCGCAGCGAAGGATGATGGGCAATGGATCGGCGGCTCGTTAGAGCATAGTCAAGGGCTTCAAGAAAGGCGACGTGGCTGACAAAATTGGTAATCGAAATATCTTATCCAAGCAAGCAGTCCTACGCCAGGGATCCTAGTTAAAACTTGAGACCTGCGTTTTCCGACATCCAGTAGAATCGATCGGAACAAAATCTTAAGGCAACCAAGAAATGTTTGAATAATTTTCATACACGTGATGGCGTTATATCTGCAAAATGCGGACAGGTCGGTCATCGCGCAACTGTATATCTTTATGATCGGCCATAAAGACCCCTAAGTGTAAAGTATTACTGCACACGGCAATGCTCGCGATAAAATGCCGTCTCGGTTGTGCGTGCAAAACCTGTGCGCTATCTAATGCGAAACGAGCAGCAACAATAAATCAAAGGTACGTTTTTAGCAGCAGATAAAGCGGATGCCGCTCGTTTCACGCTGACCGATGCGTCTTCGAATTTGGCTTCTGGAGAAATGCACCGTGGGATCAGCGGTCAGCAAGTTTACTTTTTTAATCGAGCGGATCTTTAACGTGTCATCGTAAACATGAATATTTGATTGGTCGCTAGCGTTCACTTGGTTAAGTAGACAAAATTGATGGGATTGCGTGGCGTATGTAGTTAAAAATTTCGTGTAAAATGCATTTTTCGTGTAAACAAGATTTATTACCGTGGATTAAATATATTAGAAAGGGTTGCGTCTTTTTACGACGGGTGATAGAGATGAAACGAAGTAAGGAATTGTTTGCTTCTGCTTTCAGTTTTAATCACTGAACTTTATGTTCATTGTAAAATAAATGTTCTTAACTTATCACAGGGTGGGCTGGAGATCTAACATTAAAAATACCCGATGCAGAAATTATTATGGGAGCTGATTCCATTAACGTTCATTGTAAAATTCCTCCATGAAATGTAAAGACTTAAAAGTAGTGGTGTTAATGGAAATAAAATTCGATTTCCTTAAATTTATTGCGTATTGCGTTACGTGTCTCGAAAACATGTAAATGAGAAAAATTTGTTTTTGATTCAGTGGGCTTTTTAAAATTTTAAAACAATTTTTTACTTCAGAAAGTCGTCCTTAGTTATTGATAAACATGATTTTTTACTAATAGAGTAGTGTAGTTGTGAAGTTCAAAAGTATAGTCAGTTTTCCTCCCAGCCCAGAAAAGTTTAATCTACAAGCTCGTAGTCTAGCTTTCTCGACTGCACTTCAGATAGTCAGAATTGCAACGTTCGATCAGTGCAGTAAAAACTGTTAGTGCATTTCGTACTATCAATACAATATTCCATATTGTGATATAGCAATTAATTAATTAATTTTTTAATCAAATTTCATCCGTAATAATCATAAACAGTGTAGTAACATGTGATAAAATTGAAGATGCATTTACGTTTTCAATATAGCGACATAATTTACTGTTAAATGACACAATTCATTAAATTCTCTAATAAGGTTATAAAAAATTGAATTGTAATTTATTTTTGAAACAGCATTATTTAAGAAATTGCTGTACAATACTTGTCAAAACTTCACCTTTTCCAAATCATTTGAGAACCACAGTCATTATTGCGTTGAAGGCGGAACATAAAAATAGCGGGATTAAACGTTGAACGTTTCTATTGATGCTTAAAAACCATTACTCTGCAAACAAAAGGCAGTTAAGAGATTGGATAAATGATGAGTGTTATGTCCGCTAATAAATCGTTCTAAGAATGCGATATCAATACGATGACTATTTTCCAATATGGTGGAAGATTCCTTGTGGTTTTGAGATCTTTTGATGATCAAAAAGTCTGAGATCCTGTGGAAGTCATTATGGATACAGAATATACTTCAACATTTTGCGATTTCATATTTGAAAACCAACTCATAGATTTATCATGATCTTTCAGCAGGACAGTCAATCTAAGCATACTTCAAAATTAATACAAAATTACGTTTTGTAGATAGTAAAACGTACAAAAATTAGTTTCAATCGCAATGTTGGGTTCCAAAACAACACTGGATATTTTTGGGCACTTGCTGGAGTGATAATTTCAGCTTTAACTATCGAAATACTTGCAGCATTGATGCTGAAAATATGTGCGTCAGTTTCGAAAGCGAAAGATTGATGTAATGATAAATGACAAATTTTACATGGACCCAAATGCTCCAATTTTTAAGACTGATCTTGTTTTTAATTATCTATGTACTTTTGTCATTATGTTCAACATTATGTTATGTAGGTACTGTGATGAAATATAAAGAAATTATTCCGAAGAAACTGCCATGATTCCTGAATTCTTGATGAAGTTATCGGATACTAACTTCTAATGATAGTGTTGAATACTGTTGTGGGATGTTCATTATTTTCCACGAGTATATATATCATAGACAATGACGAATAATCATAAACGGTAAAGTAAACAAGTAATTTGATATTAAAAATAATGTATGGATCTCCGGATCATGACTGTTGGTTAGAGGTAGAAAAAAGGAAACTCTCCTCTATTTATTTTACACTACACCCTCTGTATAATTTTATAACATATTGTGTTTATAAAAATACAATGAAAATTTATAAATAAATAACAAATTTGTTTAGCAAAAAGTTAAAATTCAGTTAGAATTTCACAGTAAGTTCTCTGCTGCCCTGTCAGAATGTTAAAGGCGACTAACTAGTTCAAATAGATAAACACTCAAGATCTGGAGATCGATACGTTCTTTTTAATATCAAATTACTTAATTAAACTGCATGATAAATTTTTACCATCATGTGATTAAGTATAAAGCTGTTATGATATTACTAAGGTTATTTTTTATGATTAGAATAAAAAGAATAACTTATTCATATTGCTAATTTGTCGGATTTTGTAATTCGCATAATTTAAAGTTTATTATAATCATAAAACAAAAAATTTGAAATGTATTTTACAATAATATATTTTCAAAATAATTAAAGATTTCTTTATACGTGTACAAAACATACTTTTGAAATAATTCCAACTTTCAACGCTGTAGATAACTTAGTCGCTACCATCGGTTGATTTTTGGTTAATTTCTGGTCTTAAAAGGAGAATAATCAAGTTTTTTACGATAAGTTGGGGGAATAAAAAATAATTTCTTGAATATAAATTAACATAGGAAAAGAGACAAAGTAAATAGTACAATAAAACAAGCAGCTGTTCGAGGGTAAACAAAATAAAAATTACGATGAAGTCTCGATCGTATTTCGGGTCCTCTTCAAAAGGGTAGGTAAAACATAATTTCTTGAATTATTCTCCCAACTTATCGTTACAAATTTGTTATAGATTATATCTCTGTTTAAGACCAAAAATTAACCAAAACTTCAACCGCTAGTATTTATACTGAAACTGGTCGATACTAATAATTAACAAAACTCAGACTGTATTATAAATGAGAATACAAATATCTAAATCCTTTTAAATGAATATAATTTATTAGACATTTAGTTTGAAAACACATTATCATCTAAAATTTTCAACTTTTACGTGTTAAATAATGTACTAACTACTTACTATTTCGTGTAATCTAATAATTAGTCACATCACTCCTTCATATTTCCAAAATCCATAATTGAACTTACCTGAAACAATCGAAAAGCAAAATTTATTACAGTGAAACGTACAATTATTACAGAATAAACGGAAAATGCAATTGATGTGTTATAATTCCATAAAATATACAGTTTAATACATAAATGCATTACTGCCCTTTATTATTAGAACATTCAATATTTACATTTCATACATAATAGTTGGTCAAAATAAATATGTATTATACGCAGAGAATAGAACAAATCAAATGTCGGTGCCCGCCGATTAAATCAGAAATGATTGGTTAAAACGCGTTAAAAGGATGGGACACTATGCTTTTACGTTTATCCGATTTCAGACGACCCGCAGGCAGCTTAATCGTTGAGTGCACATGCGTACAGCATTATTGTCGATTGCGTGTGAACAATGACGTCTGCTGTAAACCGCAAGGGATAAAGTGTGAAAGGATGCAAATACCAAATGCAATGTACTAAATTACGAAATACACACGTTACATCTATTTCAAAATATATGCATTTCCCTCGGCATAGCGTCAATTTGTGTCTATGCATTTATAATCACTATATTATATATTTCTATATAATAAACATTACTTTTTGTAAAGAGCTTTATTTACAAATAAATGCCTAATATAACAATATATTAAAATATCAATGCATATACATTCATCTTCTCACCAAATCTATACCCTCTATATCTACTCTCTAAATTTGAATGAATAAAAAAACAACTTATCCACAGCGAAAAATGGGTTACTATCAACTAGTAAGTTTTTTACTGAAAAATAATACAAAAATACTAATTCATTACTAAAACTAGTGTTGGCGTGGTGCCTCGCTCGCTTCGCTCGCTGAGAAACTTCGACCCAGTGGAGAGTCGGCTATTCCTTAAGACTCGTTTGTTTACTAACAGCTTTCAATTATATTATAAAATTATATTGATATTTGGGGGACCAATCATATTTAGGTCCAAGTGGCTTCGATAGATGTGTTACAACAATATAGTGTTTCTTATATGTATGAAAATTGAAAATGAGCATTTTCAAAACTTCGACCCCGACAACAGGCCAGCCGAAGTATTAATAAATAAAAGTTGCAAAACACTTACTTCATGCACTTGTATTCTAATAGACTATTCGATGCATATTACATGTTTACTGTGTTTTACTAATTACTGTCTGTATTATTATGATATTATATATACAATATATATACACATAATTCGTCAAAGAGATCTTGAAAGTGTCGAAAAGATTTATGACGGATATCTTATAGATATCTATAAGACATCTTTTAGATATATCGAAATAGTTATTTTCGTATCAGGGGCATAAATGAACTTTGCGCCCGTAGGTGGTCACCGCGCCCGAAGGGCTGGCAAAGACTACCCCTGGGGGGTAGGGGGTCGAAACATCGAAATTTGATGAAAAACAATAGGGTAATTTTTTTGCCACGATGACCAAATTCAATACTTTTTCAGACAATAGTCATAAACATTTTAAACCAGTTTTTATGGCATTATCGTTGACTTTAGGAAGAAAATGCATACAACCTTTTTTGTAGAGAATTTCATGCTCTATCTTTTTTGTTTGAAACATTTTTTAATAAAATTTGTATTTTTCAAAATAAATGCAAAATACTACAAAGAAACTTAATTGGGGCTAATTTTATTTAGTAATGGACGGGTGGATCTGCCCCAAAATCTAATCAGATCTAAGTTATGCCAAGACGCGTATTTAAAAAAAAAAATTATGTCAATACGCTTATCCGTTCGCGGATCACGGAGACAAATTTTTTTATTGTTGATTTGGGTTCCTTAGGGTCTGAAACGTCGACATTTGATGAAAAACTATATGGTAATTTTTTTGCCCGAAGTGACCAAATTCAATACTTCGTCCAGACTTAGTCTAGGTCGAAGTAACTATTTATCTACAAGCCCATATCGCCTTTTGGGTTTTTTAGTTGAGTAGATTGTAGAATTAGTAATAAATTAGTAGGTTCTTATTTTTTATTGGGAAAAATGATTACTAATTCATTTGGTGACTCACTTTTAATTTTCTTACTGGTAGTTTTTAACTAATTCAGATTTAGAGAGTAGATACAAAAAATTAAAGTAATGTCACATGTAAATAACAATTAATACAGAAGATTATGAATTTTATTTTTCTTGCAGGATAAAAAACAGAATTATTATACTATTTTTAAACTATAACAATATTTATACTAATAAATTAATTGATTATCTTCCGATCACATCCTAAAAAAATGAACACTAATAATACAGTATATAAAATATTTTGTAAAGATTGTGATATATACGTAGGACAGTCTAAGGGACAATTAGGTACACGAATATTAGAACATGAGAGGAATTTAAAATCATCAGCTCAAAATAATGTCATCTCAGGACATAGATTACAATTTGGTCATGATTTCAATTGGAATGAAGTCAAGGTATTAGATAAAGACCCTCATCTACAAAAAAAATGTACTTAATAGGATAGAAGACACCCAAAATGTATTCAATTGTTACCGTTAAAGTGTATTTAACTCCATATGTTATAACTGCTAACTTATTATGTAAAATTCGAGCGTAGTATTCTTGTATCCATCGACATGTGTACTTATTGTATATACAACTATTAAATATGTTAGTACTCTCTTATTTACATCTTTTTATATTATTCATATCTTAAAATGCTAGATTTTCGCCTTGTAAAGGTAAAAGTTGTATTTTTATTGTATTAGTAGACATATTATGTTTTTATTAATAAATTGTTTTCCGTTTTTGTCATGCAGTCCTGAAGATGACGGCAATTTACGTCGACACGTCGAAAACCACAAATTAGTGTTTTCATTTTCATTGCCACGATGTGATCGAAAGATAATCATTTAATTTATTAGTCTAAAAATTATCGTGTGATTATATAAAAAGTTATTCAACAAATTTAATATTTATACTAGTTTATAACTCAAGTGTTAATTTTGAAAAGAATGAAAATTTAACTAAATTTAATTCAGAGAGGAAGAAATCAACGTATTATTTCCCATTTACCGCAATGCAAAATTCAAGTTTAGACAGATTAGTTAGGTTCGATTAGAGAACAAAAGCGGAAATGACAACTTGATCGAATTTTCAGAGTGCGCTCGTATGCGTGCGTCCAGCTCGTTATTCTTCTTTTTCTTTTAGCGACGTCGCATCGTTTCTTTAATTGCGTCATTACACAGCGGAAATTTGCGCATATTCTCGACGGCACTGTTCGAATCTTGTAATTAATCATCGGGATTTAATTTCCTCATTAATTTTTCATTTTTATAAGCTTTCATTAAGAATGACTAACCTTAATCACTCCGAGTACCATTAGGACTTTGCGCTCACAATCATCCCATGAAAAACATACCGATTGTCCATCATCTTTACAAC
This sequence comes from Trichopria drosophilae, assembly GCA_030407085.1. Classification (NCBI taxonomy): domain Eukaryota; kingdom Metazoa; phylum Arthropoda; class Insecta; order Hymenoptera; family Diapriidae; genus Trichopria; species Trichopria drosophilae. Next base: position 185,109,786 of record CM059583.1, on the reverse strand, counting down.
AAAAGAAAAAAATGTCTAGCATCTTTTCGAAAGAAAACAATTTCAATTCTCTTTGACTGACAGACGATATGGGTAGAAAAAGTAAAATTTAATAAATGCCACAGCTTCCGGCTGTAATATGTTTATGCCTTTCCGAGAAAACAAATCTCGTTTCGAGTCGACGCGTGTCGCAATATTTTGTAGTTTATCGATCGAGTGCAACAAAAGAAGCAGCTTTTTTATAAAATTGCAAGACACCAACACCAAGGACTTGTTACGGGACAAAAGGATGGAAGAAAGAAACGGCAGATACGGGTAAAAAGGAATCTTTCAGTGGTTTATCTGGTCGGCTAAACGCCAGAATTGGCCGTATACATAAGATGGCCTCTCGTAAATCTAATAATCCTGGCCACTTCTGACAAACGATGCCGTCAAAGTGTAATTCCGAAGCGTCGCTTCTCTCGTCGGGAATTTGATGAGGCTGAAGTTAGCGACCGACACGTAGAAGTTTCCTTAAAGCACGAGTGATAGCTTCGAAAAACTGATTAACTTTAAAAAATTATTAATATAACCAACTGTATAAATCGTCTGCAATTGTTATAAGTCAAAAGGTTAACGTGAGACATAAGCATCATCATTGATCATCATCACTGATTTATTATCACTCTTATCAGATGCGATGTCATGATATGATGACGTTAAAATTTAAAAAATGATGTTTAATATATAGCAAACTTTAAAGTAGTAATAACACGAAGTAATGTGTAACCACAGCATACGTTTCGAAAATGTAGATAACTACATCTTTTTTCAGCACATATGCCAGCTACTGACGGAGAAATTATGCATATAAGACAGACTTGTTTAAATGGACCAATAACAGAAGATAACAAATGTTTAGTTAGTAATGTGAGTTTACCTCTTAAACGTTGGTAATCAGATTGTTGTTTTTCTCGGCAATTGTTGCGAATACAACATACAGAGTAACTAAACGTATTATTACATAAAGTATTAAACTATGACACATATTTTTTTTAGCTGAATTAACCTGTAGAATATTTCTATAAAATATTGATGGAAAGTTCTTGGGTTCCCGTCACGCCTCGCAATTTCGGTCAGTCTAACATTTTCGTACTTTTCCTCTCCCAAGTTTTCCACCCTAGTATATACCTGATTTGTACGGGCGTGAGATTTGACAGTAAAGACGTGACAGTCGAGAAACATCAATACCAATCTGACGTGTACCTCGCACTTTCGACACCGATCTATTCGTATAAAGGCATCAGGAACGCTGATCCGATTCGACACGCGACTTAGGATGGTTTCCTTGCGAATAATGGTCATTACTTGCATTCTGCGTACCCTTACAGCAATCCGTATGTTCCAAGTTTTTCTTTTCGACAAATTCAATACTAAATTATTTGTGTACAAAAATAATCTTTGTTTAGGGTCGAAACGTAAATCATTTCGATGATGGGATTAAGACGAAGTAAGATGGAATTTTGATTCAAATTAATATAGAAACAAATAAAAAAAGTTCATTCATCAGCATGACTGCAAAAACCTTGAGAAAATTGAGAGGAAAAAATAGTAATATTATTACATTCTGTATAAGATTTTATTGCATTTTCTATTTTTCGGGGATGAAATTCGTTTCTAGATAGTGTGAAAATGCTGTATTCCTTGGAGATATTCCTTTTTTTTGGAAAGTTATATATTGCCAAAAATACATGGTAACGAAATCCAAATTATAGTAATATTAAGTATCTGCTAATTGCTAGAAACTTGAGAAAAATGAAGCATCAGCTATAAATTTCTTCAAAGGCCTTTCGTTGAAAATAATCTACCTATGAATTTCATTCAAACATACTTCCGTAATGGAAACAAATAAGTGCTGTGAACACTCCTAGCGGCGACAATGTCCACTACTTCTGCAAATCGTTGACGATAGGTCCCAGTCTTGATCTGGATTCCTTTAAGGTCAGGACGAATCAATTCTTCCTGGATACATGTCAGTACTGTCTTCAAATTAATAACCGGTTAACTTGTACTCTATTATATATGTACAAAAAAAATGACATAACTGGTACTTGTAACTGTACATATTTGATTAACTCTTGAAAGTTTCAACCGATTCGAACCAAACTTGGTATACAACCGTTTTTTGGCATGCTCTATCTGAATAATTGGTTGGTTGTTTTCTTTTCAAATTCTGAATCCTAACCTCAAAATGACAACCTTCTATATAACATCGACACTGAGGTTTTCGGGATCGCTGATTGCGAATTTATAGTCAGTTTCGCATAATTTGTGATAACGGATATAAAATAACGTGTATAGTACACTCGGACCTCGATTTAATGACATAAATCGAGAATGACGACACAACCTCATCTCATAGGTGCAAGGTATCAGAACTCCTAGTTCTAAGTTTCTGGAAAAAATGAAAATTTCACCCTTAATCCTTATTTTTTCACTTCTTTCCTCCACTTCAACTCTAATTTGTCACCCTTTTAGAATGTTATAAAATAGAAACTAAACTTGGAAATGGAATAAGCTGTATCAAAAACCTCTAGATCTAAGTTTATAGAAAAACTGAAAGTCTCACCCTGAACCCTTCTTTTTCACCCTTTTAGGATGTTGCAAAATGGAAACTGAGCTTGGAAATAGAATTAGGAGCACAAAAAATCTCTATATAATATGTGAAATCTATTTCTACAGATTTCACGTATTTTAGTGGATGATTCGCTTCTACCAGGTTTGGCACGAAAAGTGGAAAATGCTACACCAGTTAACCGGTTAATAATGGTCTTATAATAATGCTGTAATGACAAAATATGAAAAATGTTGAATATAATAATTTTTACATCCATCATCTCCAACCTACCATATTCGATGCATCAGAAGATTGCATAGATAGTGAAGACCCGCTGATACGAACCCTGTGTATAGTATGCATGTAAAGTGATACCGCCCTAAAGTCGTGATATTGGATAATGGATTTTTTTAATCTGATTTGACAGATCAATGAAGTGATATTGGTAAAAAGATACCCTCTTAAAGATTTTGTTGTCAGTTCAGAACGAAGTAATAAGAACCGCCCTTTTATAAAATCAAGGATATTATTGGAGTAGTGAAATGACGCTTTAAGAACATTCGATACTTAAATAACGATGTAGACAAAATATAGGATGGGATAAAAGAAAAGGAGTAGGAGGCATACAAATGAAAGATCGAAAGAGATATTAACTTACGTGACGCTATTCTTCCAGTAGAGGAATTCCCCATCCAAAAATTATAATGGTTCTTCCTTACTGATGTATACTCTTTCCACAGTCTCTACGACGATGTACTTGTTTCGTGTGCCCATATTTTCTTGAATAATGCAAGAGTCGAACTCTTTATGAATTTTTATGCATCCCATGGAGTGGAATACATCTGTGAGATGTTCTCATCGTTTCGAATTTTCTCCCTTCGCAAACGACTGAGGTTTTTTAGATTCGATATTTCCACCAGAGATATTAATATACTGTCTTACATATCCAATACTTTTTGCGTTTTGAAAGTGGTACTTTATTCTTTTGAAAGTTCCCACAAAAATTACATCCACATCATACAATTGTTATCTAGTCAAAATTACTTCTTCGCCCTTGCTTCACTTACATCGGTTTTGTGTAATATTTGTATATTCATATAATATATTTAACTTTTTACAGTGGAAATTTAATTTACAATATTTGTGGAAAAGTTAACAATAGTTTTATAAGTAACACATACAATATTTTCTTCTTTTTTGAGCCCATACATATTTTATACACCGAATGATATCTGCCCTAATACTTTGGAGATAATTCATGTTTTTGTTGGGTAATCAATTATAAGTGTGGCTATATGATAATAAAGTAATGTTACCATAAACTATGTTACCATATTCTGCAGCATATGGAATTATTTACCGTGATTCCTCATTGTCGTTATGAATTTCAGCCATCAATATATGGGCTGAAATTGTAGTATTTATAAAGAATGTATATTTAACATTCTGCTATTATAACTATTCTTTAAATAATTTTAATAACATAAAATATTTATGAATTATTTTTCTTTAATCGTTTGAAATTGTTTCCTAGTTTTCAATTATAACTCTGACAGAACAGATCCTTACAACAAGGTTAAGTAAGATTGTCATGATGTTAATATGATTGCAGCAACGTTATTTAAACTTGTTGTAAGATTCGGTTCTGTGTGGGAAAATTATATTAATTAATAAATACGCCTTATGCTAAACGAAAAATGGAAATTGCGTTTTTTTAATTCTGTCCATCATTTTTTTCCCTGACGTCAGAAATTCATCTTTACAGTTCAAGAGATTTATGCAAACATTTCCAACAAATTTGTCCAACAAAATAATAAGGCGTATTTTGATTCGAATTTATTAGCAGCATATTTATGTTTATTTTTTTATCATTATCATACGTTTAACAAAGTATCTGTCGTTGAATTCTATTTAAAAGGAAGTCTAATTATTTTTACTTTATAAAATTGACTGACGTAATTGAAAAAATTGTATCGTCATTGAACAAAAAGTATTTCTTCCTTCATTTGAAGTAGTAATTGTTTTACTTGTCTAACTTTTCCGACTATTTTCTACATGTATATCTAATATTATAGTCAACTATAACCCATTCCCACATATATTTTATAAATATTAAAATTTCTTATTTTTTATATAGAATGTTTGAACACAAATAAATGTTCCTTACCCTATATGACAACAATCTATTTTCGCTAGAAAATCAGATTATCTTTTTATTTCATATAAACTATTACGTCCTTTGTAGCTTCAATTGAACCATCTGTTTCCCCAAATTCCACTCTTTTGTTCGCAAACGATGTATCACTTTTCTGGACATTATTTTGTTTGTCACACAATAAAATGCTATTTTTATCAAAATTGCCCTATTAATGCTGTAGGAAGGTCTTTCTAAGCTAAGATTACGGGCATCTTTTAAATTTTCGTCGCTGTTAACGTTAGCACCGAAAATGATCACGGTTAACACCGGATTGTTTCATTCCGGCAGCAATAACACAAACATAAACTTTTTGATTTATTACAAAGTTTTGGACCAATCTAGGATACTCCTTCAGGTACTTCTATTCAAAATGAATAAAAAAAGAATATGTCCGACACGATGAGAAAAATAAGCTTAATTTTATTGCTCACAATAATAGATAAAGGTCTACTATCAGTAGCTATTTTTGTAGGTTAGGAACTCTCCCAATTTTGATTATTTTAAATAAGCCTGTTTATTTTAAACTTTATAATTTTATAACCTATACTGAACACAAAGTCCTAATTTTTAAAACTGTGTATTTTTGAAATTTCGAAAATTCAATATACAGCGTGCGCAAGTTTTCTATTCCGCAATAAAATTACAGAATAAAGATCCCGGTATCTTTAGAAACGTCAACTGGCTGCATGTAATAATTTCGGCAAGCCTTTTCCCTAAGTTGTGAAGTATAATTAAGGCGTGCGTGTCTTCCCGACGCGTGCAAATGAGACAACGTAATTACGATGGTCTTGAGAGGGAGAAAGAGACAAGATCATCTTGAGGGGGCCCTGTGATAGAGTGCGCTTCTTACTCGATTCGGTTGTCTGCTTGAACGCTCGGCACGCTGTAATTAAAGATCATTTCTCACGGGGGACTAGAAATGTTTGCGGTGATACGCATCTGCTTAAGATGCAAAATCGAACGGTATCCGAATTTCAAAGCCAGGAATTAAAAATTTTGATGAAATTGGCGATTTTCTTTGGATGATCGATAGGTGAATGCGATTATTACGTCAATTGTCCGCACTCGGTCATGTCGGAATATTAAAATATGATAATTGTATGGAATCATTTGATGAATTACATTACTTAGCCCTGCTTGCTCTTCCATTCAGTTTACGTCATATTATACAATGGATTTTTTTGTGCTATTTAATTTTTTGTTTACATCATTCATAATATCCCGGTAAGTTGTCAGCTGATATTAATGATGGTAGGAAGAAAGTAATTTAAAAAATAACTGACAATTTTAAGTTAATATATCTAAATTAATGTATGTAATTATATCACGGAGTTGAAATTTTATAAAAATATCAACCATAATTGCCTGAATATTTGGCATTATTAAGAGTTACCTATAATGTAGAATTCTTAGAGTGAAATTCTCGAAATCTTACTAAATAGAAGTAAGATGATATATTGTACATTGTATAATGGATCTATCAAAATTAAACTGTAATTGACAGTTGATAATTTCTAAATATTAATATAGGTAATGTCTAGATTTGAAATAGATCTTGAAAACATTTATACATAACCACCAGCATTTCCTTACTTACTATGTACAGCTCGTTACAAATATATCACAACAGGTTTGTTCTTATTTTTTACGTTTTTTTTTAAATACAACTCTAACTCTTATAATGTTTTCATTTTGCAGCATCATAATTATTTAATGGTTCGCTATAATCATTTGGCTATAGGTTTATACAAGTTTTAAAAGCTGGCAAAAGGAAAATAACACAATAATATAGTAATAATACAAGTTTAGATATTACTTGCACACTTTCAAATTTTATTTATAAAAGGGAAAAATAACCGTTTCCCAGTACAAAAACCCGCCTATCAACAAGTTAGTGTACCAGTGAAAAAATTGTAAAAAAAATCGACATAACATATTTCGTCCAATAAATTCCCAATTTTTCAATTTTAATAAAAATGACAAAAATTTTTTACTCTAAATAATATGTTTATGGTGTTCACTAAACAAAAAAAATGCCTCTTCACCTTCAAATACTAAACTTAAGAAGTGGAAAACTCTAACAAGAAAATCGACACAGCAAATTTCGTAAACTAATTCTTAATTTATAACAAAAAACAATAAATAATTTAAATCTGAGAAATTTTTAATGGACAAAATGTAATTTTCCTGTTTAATGACACCGATTTGAGGGTTAAGCCCATGGAGGATGATTTTTTTTTAGTTAGTAAATGCAACAAAAATCGATATTTAATGTTAAAAGAAAATTATGAAAAAGTTTGGAGAACAAGGATTTTTTTCGTTTTTAAATTAAATTTTTGTTTTAACAATGTTATTATTTATTTGTCGAAAAATTGAGAATTTTTCCAACAAAATATGTCGTGTGGATTTTTTTGGATTTTTATTTTCTTTATTTAGCAGCGAACTTATCAGATCAGGTGTATTTTGAAAGGGTGAAGAGTTAATGGCCTCTAATTGCAGATAAAGTCACTTGTTATTAGGTACTATAACAGATTAAAAAATGGTAGAATCGTAGAGTAGGCGTCAGATCATTTGTTAGTATTTTGCGTTTTTACCCATTTGAAGAGAACAAATACAATGAACAAAAACCAATATCAACGTTTATACAATCTCGACATGAAGCATTTCAACTTATTAAATTCACCTATAAAAACCTTATATACATTTTATTGTATTCTGTAATTCCTAAATTCACAGTATTTTTATCACTACTATTAAAATCGATTTTAAAACGGTGCAAAGATGAGTAGTTAAGTTACACTCGCTCGTATGAAAGTGTATTATCCTGGAAACAATTAACGTTCATGCCATTTCCGGAGCAAATGTAGATTTAATAGTTTTCTTTCTGTTTGCTCTTTACTACGGACATTACAAACGTTTTACGATTCGTTCAAAATAATGTTACCATTCACCAATTGCATTCCTAACAAAATATATGAGCCGTTAAATAAATGGATGCCAATGATTATAGAATTAAATTCCGGTTCCGTAAATTTATTGATGTAAGGAATTTAAATTTCGTACTGTTTTTTAATTTATATTTTTCGGATATTTTTTATACATTTTTATTATGAACATTAACATTTATTAAACATGGCATTGTGAATCTGTATTCTTTTTAAAACACAAATTATATTTTTTGGAATTAAATTTATATTTCTTTATCCAATATTGGCTAGAAATATATGTGTAAATGGATGTATTTTTGCATTAGATAAAAAACTAACGATATAAAAATCCTGCATAGAAACACATTAAAATCATAGATAGTTGAAAATAAGTTTATTTAACCATACAAAGTCTAGAAACTTCAGAAATTCAATTTATTCTTTTCATTTCGTAACTAAACCAGTTGAGTTAGACGAATTTTCATTCATTCAACCGAATTGTTGGTTATTACAATCAACGTGTTTTGAGTAAAATTACTAAATCGAGTTGTACGCAAAATAATTCCTTTGCGCCAAACAAACTTTTTCGGTTTGCTCATTATACATATGTATCACAATAAACACGAAACTAGCAGTAACGTCGTCGCACGTTAGTAAATTAAATAAAACTGGAATCTCAGAATATCCGTAAAATCACAATAATTGTCTGATTTTAAAAATTTAATATTTTCAAAATATATAATAATTTTTGGAACTTAATGTTAGCAAAAACATTAAAACCACTTCAATTTTTCAGTTTTTGTAGATTACCTACATAATTTTTATTTTTTTACCTTTTCATATTTACTTTGTTCCAAAAATTCAGAAAAAAACATATAAAATACTAAGTAGTACTTGCTCGATCATTAAAGTGATTTTGCATATCCCTTTGAATCTTGATTACTAGTTGATATTTTATCAGGATTGTCAAAAAAACTGATCTATGTGCAAATAAACAAGTTCCAAAGTTGTTATTTAAATGATATCTGTATTTTGAAAATTTGCTGAAACTACTGAAGTCTACATGAATGTGAGAAATAATAAATATGGTTTATAAAAATGCAAAATAGGAATGAATCGAACTTTTCGTCTTTCTGCGAGATGGCATTTTATTATATCGTCGAAGCGCCATTATTCGATATTCCGAGATTCGTGAGACTCTTTCATGAAATTGCGTCTACTTGTCTCCCCTCTATCCAACTGCAGATATGGGATGGGGGCGACCAATAAACTCTAACTGCTCCATTTACACGAACTTGGACGATCAAGTTTTTCTACGGAGTAGACCGATACTACTTTCCTTCTTATGTCTTCTTTCATCTCTTACTCTCAATTTCACCCGATATATTATTTTTTTGTGGTAATATTGAACTTTACATCTACCTTCCATGTTTGTTTCTTTTGTAGATAATCCTTAAGTTTTCGTTATTTTGTTTTTAAAATTGTTAATTTAATTACCTATATTAATGTCGAAGATATATTTCAAATATAATTTAAGAAAATCAGTAATTATTTATACAGCTATTTGGAAAATGAAAGTGTCATAATTTCTAGAATATTTACACCGTAAATTTTCAAATTTTGAAATCTAAGACATGTATAATGACTTAATAAAAGTCAGTGTTTCTACAGTTTACATCACGAAATGGCAGTATTACCATGTTGAAAGAAAATTTTTGTAGGACCAATAAGCTGGTGAAGCTGACTAACAATTGGTTACCTAAATGAAGAAAATAGTTAATGCTTTTCACGGATTATTGGTGGTTCCAAAGCAATATTTTATTTGGACAGTAGATGTCTTAAACAAATACTTTTGCCAAATATTTTACCTATCAAAAAAATTTGACCATAAACTCTTTTTGTTAATGAAGATTACGATCCATATAAAAATAACATAATCCAATATGTAAACTTCTTGATTTCAACTAGCATTAAATGAACAAAAATGCTTAATGTGTTAAAAGTTTGTTGCACCATTTCGTCTACTGTCCAAAATGCTAGTAAACACTTATTTTGAGCTTTTTCATCGCGCACAAACTTGGTTTTTGTGGAGCCCAAACTTAGTTCCGCGAAAGGAAGAACCAAACCTTTTAAAAATGGACTTTTTAAAGTCAACACTCACCTCATCCAACAACCATCATCCACCTCATTCAACAATTTTCGTGTCTATTAATGTAATCAGAACATTATCAGTCAGTTATATGGCAATACTTAACAAATGTACTATGCAAATGATTGAAAAGTAATCATATTCGTTCTATTCATTGTAGGAACATCTCCACCACAGTTTACAATACAGAATTTGAATTAAGATTTGTAATATTGAAAACTCTTCCATTGTAAAGGAATATCTATGTAATTATTCGGGAGTTACTCAAATTTACAATTAATATCACCCCACGACTTCGAACATGGACTAAACTGTAACTATACATAATACATTCCCAGACTTCCTGAAGAATGTTTAAAATTAAAAACCACACCCTGTACTGCAGATTACCTAAAATCCAAAACTGAAGTATCTCAGATTGCTGAAGAAACCAACAAAACGTTTAATCTTTTATTAATTTAAGTCGATATTACTCTACAGGTGTATACAAATATTTTATAAACCATAAAACACAACGTATTACAAGTAAAGTCTAAAAAAGCAACGGGTGAAAACACTTTTTGAAATACAACATCCACGCCTTGGTTCTGAAAGCACGCAATCACACGCACTTTTATTACGTCAATCAAGAGAAGTAAAGCCAACTATCATACTTGCATGTCTATCAAGAATCCTAATAATAAACATTTCTATAAACGATTGCATCACGTAATAAAGGAAGCTGATATAGTAAAGCAGTGTGTGCTCTGCAACGACATAAAATTGAATTATATGATATCAAAAGTAATGAAAATAACATTTTAATCCTGCTAATGAAACTTGATTATTTGAGTGCGGGTCGAAAAACCGACAAATCAAAAAGCCAACAGTCAAAACGCCGATAATCATAAAGCCGACCCAAAGAAAAATAGACATCAACAAGCGGAGAGTAATTTTTTTAAGTGTTGGTTTTTTTACTATTGGCTTTTAGGTTGTTATTTCATTGACCTGTCAGCTTTTTCATTTGTCGGTTTTTCGACCAACACCCATTGTTCTTACAAATCTCAATGTTTATATTCTAAATAACTACAATCGTTGGTGTACAAATTTGTATGCAGCTTTACGTGTATGTACTAAGGTTGTAATAAACTTTAAAACGATATAAGATATATAAATCGGCTTTGCTTTTAGGTCTATTTTCAAAGATGTCTCTACAAACGCCATAAAGTGTGAGTCAGAATGTTGAACGTGGATTGATTTTCAAAGGAATATAGTGAATTATTACAACAATTTTATATAAACATTTCATTTAATTTTATTAATTTAGGGATTTATCATTCTTAAATTCAATTTTTATGTTCAATTTTTAGAACTTAAACTCAGGTATTGTCAATATTTGTTAACTGTTTGAGAAGTATTTGGTTGAAGAAGTAAATAATATTTTTAAACATAAATGATTATCAGTTATTTAATTTATTTTTATGATTTAAGTTATACCTATATTTTCCAAAATTTATAAATGTTAATTAAGCTTTTTTTTCATCGTCTTTAGTATCATCAACTGTAAAGATGAATAAGTTTTCCTAAAAATGTAATAGAAATTTGGTCTTTGGACTTTGAATGTTTTTCCCAAAACTCTAAAAATATTCGTCTTAAGGGGCTGAGGTTAGAAAAACCTGAAAATCAAAAAGCCGACGGGTCGATGAAGAAACAACCGACAGTAAAAAATCGAAAAGGCGACCTTGTCCACTTATCGGCGCGTCTATTTTTTTATGTGCCTCTTCTTTGACTTCCGGCTTTACGATTGTCGGTTTTTTGAATGTTGGGTTTTTGACTTCTGAATTTGTTGGTTTTTAGACTAAAATCGTTATTGTATGAGTTAGTTATTTTCGCTGGAAGATTTGAATTAAAAATAAATGAATGTTGTTTATAGAATTAGAACTCTGTAAGAAAATTTTTAATTCTTACATATAATTCCTCCTAAGAAATACTAAAAAAAATAATTGAAAGTTTTTAATTTCTATGACAGTTTTAGGAAAATCTAGCTCTATACTCGTTAGAATGGCTTTCAAGCCTGCAATAGAAAGAAAAAACAATTCATTCCTTTTGTTTTAAATATTCATAAAAGATTATTTTTCATATACTTATTTTCCATTAGTCTGCGTAGATTAGCATTGTATTAGGGTATCATATTTATTACTAAAAAATTAGTTGCTTTAAGTAAAAATATTTTAGGCACACTTTTTCAATGAATTTGTTTTCGATACTAATTTCAAACACCAGCAAAACTCTTCTAGTATTAATTGTTATGATTAATTGAAATATTATTAAAACGTTCAATTGTTGAATTTTTTATTTCATAATTATTTTTATCGTTTACACTGTAAAAAACAAGTGTTTTATTTGAAAACATTTTTACGGTCTGAGACGCCATATACTTTTACATTTTTTTATATATTTTTACATTTCGTGTCCTAAAGGCTAAAGATGGCTTGAAACAACATACGTGACTTTACAGTGGTATGTACTAAAATACCTATTTTAGTGAAAGAAAGATGAAAATAACTAAGTTCATAACTAAGGTTTTGTACCCTTATCTAACTACATAAGTATAAATATGTCAATACAAATGTTTCTTTTTGTGAACCTATTAGAATCTGTCGCTATTGAATTGTACCATCTAATTGCTCATTTTTTCATGAAAATCAAAAACTGTAATCACTTCTGCAATTTAACAATTACATGACTGAAATTGGTGATCTAGAATCCAGAAACCATCATTCGGCTCGAGTCAAGGGGATGTGAACAAATTTTAAGTGATTTAACTACAGAACTATTAAAAGAACTACTGCACTTTTCTTGGACTAAAATATTTCTACAGTCAACTAGCACTCGCCAAAATTCATTTTAGTTGTGAACTATTATTAATTGTGTAACCGTATTGTCTGCAGTTGCATTAATTTTAGTCTTTTCTCATTTTTATTTATTGATTTATTTAACAATTGACCGATTCGTTGTCGTTCACTTAGCAATTTTAACGACGTATGGCCAGCGAACCTTGAAAAAAGTTCTAATTGTAGCTCACTATTAGGAAGAAGTGAATTCGTGGAACCATTTCTTATTTTCGTCAATAAAAATCGCTGAATAACAGAATATCACATTTCACTATTAATTATGAAAAATCGTCTTTAATTTTCTGTGGAAAATCTTGCTTCGTGTGTTATGATTTAAATTTTGCAACTTACGAAAAAATGTGGCGCAGAAAGCAGTAATTCCACAAAAGCAGCTTTAAGTAAAGATGTTATTTATTTATTTGATAAATATACAACACATAAATCTTATAAATATCCAGGTATAAAATTGTAGTAATCCAGTAAACCTCCCAATCAGATCGGTGTTTTACACGGCTATTTTGCTTCACGGCCAAATTCATAAATATGAAAGGTATTGTTTTTCACTCGGTAATTCGACCTTATTCAAATCCATTATTTTATTGTCTTCTTTGCATAGCATTATTTCCCAACAAGCGATAATCATTCGTACTAATACTCCAAAATCGTTTTCGACGTGTTTTTCACAATTCCAGTGTCAATTATGATATTCGCCGTTACACGAGGCATATATCTTCACTTTTGCCGGTGACACTACTACGATAATTCAGTATGGATATGCATTGCAATAACCAATAAAATTTCTACCGAAATTAGCGGTTAATCAAAAGGATCGATTTCGACGGAAGTTAACGGGAATATTTTGGAAATTTGGCGGCTTTACGTAGAATAAACGTTGACGTACGCTCGTAAATTAATAGCAGCATAGCGCATTTTCCATTTCCGCACGGTTCGCATCGAACATAATATGCAAACGCGGAAAGATAAAATCTCAGTAAACACCCATGCATTGCTATCTAATCAAAAAGCCGCGATATACACTCGCGGCAGCTGCATCAAAAGCGGGTAGCACTTTTCACCGGAACGAACATCACTTTTCATGCCATCCGTACGCTTTTTGGTGAACATTTTTTTTTTGTACATCACTGCTTTTTACGATAACGCGTTTCTTCGGCTCTCATCTACACTTTCAACGTGAGCCAATATTGAACTAAATTGCATATAGTATTATCCACTTGATGAAATGAAAGTCATTTTAGTCATTTCCTGAGTGCAATTGTACTTTCAACATTCTCTGCCTGATTTTGGTAGTCGTAAGTTTTACGTAGGGACATGATATATTAATTTTAATACTGACTTTTCAACCTTAGCGGATTAATTGCGTAATACCGTTAGACTAGCTGTCGTAAAAATTTCGTTCTACTGGAAACTTTATTGTTAGTTTCTTTCCGGATGTGATTTACAGAGTTCTCCAAGTGAAAACTTACCGAACCGAGAAAATGGACGGAGATTCGTCGAGTTCGCCAAACGAACGTAGGGGCGCAAACACTAGCTGATTTATAGGTCAGAGTCGTAGAGTGGGTAAAGAACACGACAGATGAAGTGTAGACTAAAGGAGACTAAACAAAGTTTCTGATATTAAACGTTTCATTCCTGTCGTAATATGTTAGGAAATCCCAATATTTCCAAATGAAAATGTTGATATATTAGTTCATCGACTCAGCATTCGGCGTTTTTGTTAGGTTTGGGGACTATCTGCAATGAATAATTTAGTGCAATCATCCAATGTTCTAGTCGAACCCTGTAGCAGGGTCGCGGAGAAGCTAATTATTTGCATTAAGCAGTCCATTATGCACCATTGTTTATACATCATTCTCAAAAGGCTAACCGGGTACGAGGTAGGAATATGTACAAACCCATTTTCTCAGTACGATGCGGTAACCAATCTATTTTATTCATACGTAACAGATGTTCAGTTCAGGCTGAAATATCACGTCAATGCAACATGCAAACTGGTCTGATTTGTTGAGTACATACACCTATCCGCAAAATGACTGACAGTTATTTCATTCGGAATGTATCGGTTGCCGAAACTGAACTTGACACGTTACTATGACGAGTGGCTTTTGAGAACTTTACTCCGATATTGATCATGAACATTATTTGATAGTTTATGTACCGGACTATTTTTCTTGAGGAAATTAGTTTTACTTTTTGGTTAGAAACTCTGGGCCTGAAAAATTATGATTTTTTATAGAAGACAGATGTTGAATAATGGACTGGCCTAGTTACTGAACTTCCATGCGAAAAGTTTCGAAAAACTAGGCAGATATATAGTTGATTCAATATTTTACGTTTAATCTTGCTACTGTTGGAACGTTTTCCCGATTTAAACATTTTATGAGAGAACTCGTTTATTTTAATTAATAATTACGAGAGGCGCTCCATATTAAGCGTTTAATCGACCGGATGTGCACCACGAGAAAAATTAAAATAATGAATTTAATATATGGATATTACGAATATACATTAAGCATTTAATAAATTGCTATTTTTGCTGCTATATTAAGTCGATCACTGAATAACTAAAATCCATATGAGACTTGTCTTTAACTTAAAATATTTTGGTGCATATTACACTTTAAAAATGTATTGTGTTACAATCTATATTTAATTATATTAGAAATGACCTGTGTTAATGCCGAAGCTAATTCATTTAGGATAGAGTCTAGTAACCCGACCGAGTTTAAGGTTTTACCTCAAAAGGCGCACATTGTTTACTTCAATATTCTAAGACGCATTAATAATTATTTAAAGTAGTATATCAACTGTACGAATATCTCTGGGTAGAATTTGAAAATCGCTTTACACATGTAAACTTTAAGCTTGGCACCTGTATATTAGGGTGGCCGAAGAAGACTTTTTTCGAATTCCATTGGAACGGCCCAGTACGGAGATAATTTATGATGATAATAGTAATTCACATAAAATTTTTCAGATTTTTTGGTTTCTAACTATACCTTGCGCGAAGATCTTTGACATTAAAAATATAATTTGATATTATTTTTAAATTGGAAAAACAAATTGTTCTGATTTTTGTCGCCATTTTGTCAAAAATTTAAAACTGTCCAAACGTATGTAGTTTTTTGTCGAACCGATTTTGTAAGTCTTCTATTTGGCGACATTAATAAAACTCGATAAATGAAATACAATAATTGTTTTTATTACGACTTTCCCCGTCGATTGACCAACTTAGCGGTAGAGAAAAACATTTATTAACCAAGTTATAGTATTTTAAGTACTAAAATTTTTGCTTTGCATGAAATCAATGCTAGAATACCTCTCTGGATTGCATAACTGCGGAGAAAATTATCGGAGAAGCTACAGGAAAATTAAATAAACAAATAAAACAATAATAAATTTTCTTTACACAACTTTATATTATATTTCTATACTTCGTTAACAATAAAAAATGTTCATAAAAAGAAAGTATTCTCCATTTTGTATTCGATAGAAAAAGAGCTTTCCAATAACCTCTTATATTCAAACAAAGAAGAGGAACTAAAAACATAAGAAGACGATTTATTGCAGTAGTGCTTGGTATGGATTGGAATTTGTCCAAATTCGCAATTGGTTCGAAACTCGTTTTCTCGAAAAAATCGAGAATTGTTAAAATAGTTTTTTCTTAAATCTGCAATTTATACCCGAAACAGAAATGCAGAATATACGGAAACGCAAAACATTGAGATCAAAATGTTTCATCTTCGAAGTGATACCTGCCACTTTTTCAAATTTGAAAATGGTGACTTGTAAATTGCGCTCAAAGAGCTGATTTTATGTATTATTTCTTTGGTAGGCACCCGATAGAAGTTTCGAAATCGACCATTGCTCATTTAACTTCAAACGTCTGTTTTTGAGATGGCTGACTATAAATATCAGGTCACATTTTCTATACTCAACAACAATGATAAAGTAGAAGAACCCTTTAGTGAAATTTAAAGAAAAATTCGTCAATATTTCCCAAACAGCCCAATCCTTCCCTCGACGTCCTGGGGAGCTACTGAGGACGTCCAAATGTCCGCTTTTGGTCCCCCGGGGCTCCTCAGGGACGAACATGGGCTGTTTGGATGTAGAAATATCATGCGCCATATTAAATCCGCCCAGCATTTTCGATGGAAACCATTTTTATATTCAACAGTTCATAAATAAATGGTGTTGTTGTGTAAGAGAATATTGTAACCTCTTGAAAATGAACAAGAGTTGTTCGAAACGTCGAGGGAAAATGTCAACAAATTAAATTTTAGGAAAAAGCCGACATTTTTATTTATTTTTTCAAAAATTCATATTTTCAAACCCCAACGATCGATCAATTTAATCTATTTTTTTTCAAATTAGAGTGCAATAAATTTTTTTTTTGCAAACAAAGATTGCAATCTTGTAGTTTTAAGAATACAAAAAAGTGAAGATTTATGGTTAGAGTAACAAATGTGTCCAATTAATTCAAATATTCAGAGCAATTCGGAGTTGCAGATTGCGAATTCCAAGTCATATTTGCCAAATTTTTTTAAATTTAAGATGACCCACTTAATATTTTGGACAACTTTATTATAAATCTATACAATTGGCTTGCAATTTATTACTTTGTGGTTTTTGCGGTCGTTTATTACACGTCTGATGGAAAATTACAAAATTTAAAATACTCTATATAGGTGCGGGTCAAAAAACCGACAGTCAAAAAAACCTACAATTGCAATGCCGGCAGTAAAAAAAAACATTTCAAAAAATTATGTCCGCTTGTCCATGTGTCGAGTGCGGGTTAAAAAACCAATAAAATAAAATGCCAACAGGCTAAATAAACAGACAGTAAAAAACCGACAATCGAAAAGCCGACAGTCAAAACAATAATTGTCCGCTTGTCGGTGTGTCTATTTATTTATGTGTCGGCTTTCCGACTGTCGGCATTATGACCGTCGGTTTTTTGTCCAGTCGCAATTGGTTTGTCGGATTTTCGGCTCACACCTCCAGATATAATATGGCGGTTGAACAATTTAAAAAGTTATTTACGAGATCGCTGTTCATAAATCTTTTCAAAATAAAAAGGATCTACTAAGGATGACGAGCAAAGAATTCAAATGTTGACTTTCTGAAGTTATTTTTTATGCATATGTATTATTGTGTTCGTTTAAAATATCGTGAGTCAATCGCTCATGAATCTGATATTGCGATAGGCAATGTCTACATATAACGGAAAATAGCAAGATAACTGCAAAGACCGTGTCAAACTTAAATTTTATTAGACCATGTACACTGTTTAAATAAATTTCACTTCGAACAATTTACTGTCCTCTATCGAGATACAAAGTACAATCGGACGAATAAAATACCGCAAACCCAAATGGAAATAAAATACGATCGTTGGATATTGGCGTAAGAAAGGACTAAAGATATGATACAAACCACTATGGCATTCTTGCAATAACAGCAGCGTTTAAATCGTGAAATGTTTATCAATGCAACAATTCGTGCACTGAACCATACATTGAAAAATTGCCCAAAAAAAGGCTATGTCGCACTTCATCAGCGGTGTAAAAAATCTCGATTTTTTTATATATCGTAATTAAAATTTATCATTTAGAGAGAGATTCACAGAATGAGAAAAATTATCAGTCTTTCTGGTAAAAATTACTTTAAGTTCATTGAAATTTTTCTAGTCAGACAGCAAAAATAAAAAAAAATACAAATTATAAATCTAATTCTCCATTCTTCAAGTCTGTCCCAAATTATCATCCAGAATGGTAACATGTCAAAGAAAAATTTTTCCTCTGTATGATGAATGTGGGAAAAGACATAAATAATCGCATTCCCAAAAAGCACCATTTTTCGATAAGGAGTTTCTGGGTATCCAGATTTTCACAATGATGTTGATCGCAGATTGCCTGAAACTACAAAAATGTATGCTCCATCGACTGTCAGGTACAAATACGCAGATTTACTTTTAAGATGACCTGCGACATTGTGGCACTGACTCCTCAAAAACTGGTAAAGAAGTACTGCAATATTCAAAATGATTCCATTTTGTCAATCAAAACTCTTATAGATTATAAAGATAAGACTTATTATAGCGATGGCTGATTACGAAAGTAAAATCAAAATGTTAACAATCAATGCGTCGGTCGAGTGTCTAAAAATGGACTGAATCCTCTTGATTCTCGTTAGTGGAGGAAGAATAGCATAGAGAGGCAATCAATGAAGAAACGTAGAAGAAAAAAGCATGGGATGTCAATTCCAGATTCTACACTAAAAAAAATTGATACGCGTCATAAAATGTGCATATGAAATATTACTTTTGGATTATTCATATTTAATCAAGTACGCATCTACATGATCGAGATGAATCCCTGAATCACTAGAACCAAGAGTGTATTAAAAAGTAATTGGTACCTTGCCCACACATCCTTGTCATCCAACGTACATTTTTTATATGCAATTTCGCAAAATCAGGATGAAAGCGAAGAGCGGTACCTGTCCGTTGCAAACTTTTGTTGGAAAGTTCGTTAGTTATTCGCGATCGAAGGTAACGTGGAAGGAGCGGCCGTTAAGTCAGACTTAACGAAGGCAAACGGTGTCGCTCGTGGCAGTCCCTTCATGCCTCTTGGAGCGTTTGATAACGCGAGATCAATCGAGTTCACCGGACTGCCTCGGGAAGCGCGAGCGAAGAGTGACTAGGGCGAAATTTGCACTAATTACGCTGCTCGTTAAGTTAGTGGCACCCGCGATGGAACTTTCACGAAGCAATTCGATCGGCTGGACAGATGCGGATCGAGGGTTCTTGTGCGATTTCCTGCAGCTACTTTCATCCCTACCTATAGGTGCCATGCCCGAGGGCTCGCGTATCCTAATGTCAATAACCCGACGACGACATCGGCGAACACCCCATTCGCTGGGTGCAACTTTCAACTCCTTGTCTACAGCGAAGCTTATGCCAACATGAATAAATTACTCTCGGCTCAACTTCATAAATGTACACAAGACCTAAACATGCTTCAGCTCACGTGCTTCAAGATTTGATGCTTCCGGTGATACATAAGCGAGTCAAGTGTTGCATTTAAACAGAGCCTTTGATGTTAGATATATCAACAGGTTTCTAATGATGTAATTATATTAAATACATAACAGTACTGTTTCTGCATTTCCAGAAGATTGAAATATCTTCCCTATCGTTGTTGGACTTACTTAATAAGAATTAAGAAAAATTGAAGATTAAGGTAAGACAATTGGAGCGACTGATATCCAATCAAGTCGTAAGGTAATATAATATAATATAGGTATGCATGTCATGAATTTTACATGTAAGTGATTATTAAAATATTGATAGATTCACCTAATTATAAAAATTGTCTGTATAATGTCTGTAAATTTAAAAAAAAAAAAATTAAAGTTGAATTTACATGAATGTATAGTTTATGTTTAGTCGCGTGGGCGACTTTATCGAGGGGATCCGAGGATCGTGATCGATGCGCCTAAAGGAGTCACCTTTTTCACGATCCAGCTGCCCCGCCGATAAGACGTCGAACACGAATAAAAAGGGAAAGGATGTAAGTTCAGTGCGCGTAAAAAAAATTCATCTATGAAAGATCTTTCCGAGATCTCGA
Organism: Trichopria drosophilae; assembly: GCA_030407085.1. Lineage (NCBI taxonomy): Eukaryota > Metazoa > Arthropoda > Insecta > Hymenoptera > Diapriidae > Trichopria > Trichopria drosophilae. Next base: position 185,089,416 of record CM059583.1, on the reverse strand, counting down.
AAAAATTCATCTATGAAAGATCTTTCGGACAATGTTGCGTCATAATCCTAATTGTTATCATTCTGTTGGATGATGTTGATGCCAGATTATTATAACATTGTCCAATAGTATATGTATAATGCAGTATTGTGATGGTAAAAAAAATTTGTCTCTGAAAGATCTTTCAGAGATCTCGCAAGTTTAATCTCGCAAAGATCTCGCTAATCGGACGGAGCGAGATTATTGAGAGATGACCAAAGAAGTTAAAATTATCAATTAAAAAGTAAAATAGTTAAATAAAAAAAAAATTATCACCGTCGGGATTCGAACCCGTGACCTTACGTTCTTGAAGCTGCAACTCCAACCACTCGGCTGAACATTCATTTTGGGAAGGATAAAAAATGACACATATTTGAGTGAATCTATCATTGAAATTCGGCATTGATATGTGTCATTTGTTATACTTCATTAAATGACTGTCGAGCCGGGTGGTTAGAGTTCCAGCTTCAAGACCGTAAGGTCCCGGGATCGAATCCTGACAGTAAAATAATTTTTTTTTTATTTAAATATTTTATTTTTTAATTGATTATTTTAACTTCTTTGGAAATCTCTGAATAATATCGCTTCGTCCCATTAACGAGATCTTTGCGAGATTTCGAAAAGATCTTTCACAGATAAATTTTTTTTACTCGGATAGTCGCGTTCAAATCTTTTAATGAAAAATTATAAAATCCTGGGTTTTTATTTGTCTTTTGCAGGGCGGGTAAACTTTATCAACATAAATGTTCTCTGGTGCAAAACCTTGTAAATTTGTGTTCTTCCTTTTGTCCGGTTTCTCAAATAATATATTATTTGACGATTGATTATAATATTCGTCCAATTATCAATCTTCCGACGGCTTCCGAAATATCCACCTCAACGAGGAATTCTTCAAATGTGCGCAAGAAATTAGGATGTAAATTTGTAATACGATTTCCTAATTCGAAAATCTTAGAGAAGTCAACGTAAATAGAGTCAACCTGTTGGCCACCCTCAAGCGAATCATTAACGGATGAAGGGAATGATAATAGCTTTTATACGGTTGATCTGCTTTTAACAAAACCATGCTGGTAGGGCGAAACAAAATTAAATATCAAATCACTTAATTTTAAACTTACGATTGGTTCAAAGATTGTTGAAATCATGCTTATTATTGTTGTAGGACAATAATTCGCAATGTTTTACCTATTTCCATGTTTAAATATCGGAGTGATAAATGAAGTTTGCCATATTTCTGAAAAATAGGCCTGATGGTAGGGAATTATTAAACAACGTATTAACGGTTCCGATAAGTGAATTTATACAATATTTTAGTAAAATCGCGGTAACATATCTGGTATACTATTCAATCTACTAACAAATTTTCTAACGGTTTGCAAAATATCCTCAATAGACATTTTTAACAGCCTTCTTGATTAGGGAAAATATTTATCATCTATTACCTTTCAGGAACCTTTAAATCGTAGATATACACAAAAAACTCTTATTAAGTTTAGCTAGTTTTAAACTATTCTGCATGAGTAGGTCATCAGATCCATTTTATTAGCTGCATTTTTAATCCTAAAGTAGTAAAATACTTACTAATGTAGTTAGTATAAGAAATTGTAGAAGTTCGTTTAATTAAAATTTTTGTTGCATTTGCGTGAAACTTATCTTATCGATTTTAGGCACCGATTAGGGTTGACTTCTCTTAGTTGCAATAGGCCCAGTACTTTTCTCTATCTTTATCAACCTTTCATCTTTCGTCACTCTTATAATGCAATCATTGCAGATGGCTTTCAGGTCTTTCTAAAAAAAATATCGAGACAGCGAAATGGGTCCATCAAACATGTAATGTATTAAACATCCAAAAATAGATTATTGAAAATAAAAACGATTTGAAACCTGACTGTAACGAAAGCTTTACTTATGGTCCGTTCTTTCCATATAATTTCTTTGATTTGTTTTGAATTAACCTACTGTAATCAACGGTGGTAGCCTACCACTGTTAAAATCAGGAAAAACCATGGCCATATCTTCGACTAAACTCTATTTTACAACTAGCATTTAATTCTTGAGTCTAATTGTTTCCTTCACCAGCTTCGAAATAGTAAAACAATGTTATATTACGAACTTTAGAAAAAGTTTGTCTTCTCTCTACTGCACACTTTCGTCTACTGCTCTATGTTTTATAATAATCTGGGTGTTGGCAAGATAACACAGTTAAAAAAAAGTCTTAAAATCGTTACATCTCAAATTAAGCACTGTAATATGCTTAATTTCAGTCTAAAATTGAGCTAATTTTCTTAAATTAAGTCAATATTTGTGCTTAAAGTCTTATTTTTAGATAGTAAAGTTTAATTTTAGTCGAAATTTATCCTTAAAGAAAAATTTGTTGAGCTTGTCACACCTAAGTTAGAGAATTCTTATTTCAAACCTGAATATTGATTAAAAGTAAGTTTCCAAAACTAAAAACAAGGTTTTGAGCGCAAATATTGACTTAATTTAAGAAAATGAGCACCATTTCAGGCTGAAATTACGCCTTTTACGGTGCTCAATTGAATATGTAAAAATTTTAAGAAATTTTTTTACTGTGAAAGATTGAATGCATGATAAATGTGAACATAAGATTCATATTAGACTTGAAAAACAGATGAAGAAATCATTCTCTTTCCCGCTATGCTTAGTTAGCTGCTGAAATGCGACGTCTATATTTTATCATCACTACATTCTCTGTGTTAAAAAAATGGACACCTGTGTACTTATATAACTGATTTATCTATCCAGCGAAGCGACCCATCGTAAACAATATGGGCGTTCCCTATCCCAAAACATCATGTGGAATCATATGCTAAATATGTCATTGTTACATCCCCTCGATTTTAGAAGACTCTGCCTTACATCCGTAAGTGTAAAAACTTACACTATAATTCAAATCTATAATGTGGTTTTTTATTTGCTCTGAACTTCTAATCGAGTAAACAAATAAACATACATTTGAACACTGAAGTGCTTTAAGTAACTTGACTTTTCTCCTTACAAGTCGCAGTTATCTTTCTCTTTGGTAATTCAACCAATAGTGGGGAAGTATTTCAGTTATACGTTGTACTCGCGATACTTTATTGATTTCCTTTAATATTAACCATCCAGATCTTATTATTTCAATTACTTATTCGTTAGTGTCATTATAGGTATTATTATTAGATATCATACTTTTTGAGAAGTATAAGCTCTTAAATAATCGAAACAACCAAACAAGTATATTTTGGTAAATGTAAATTTCATTATAAAAATAGTGAACTGAACTATGACGACACAATTTATCTATCTAAAAGATTAATTATTGTTTCTAATTTTAGGTCTACTATCCAAAGAGTATTAAATTTATTAGATAAATATTTTTTCAGTGTAATAAAAGACTCTTTTGTGCTTAACGCTCACGAACTCGTCAAGTAGTCCAGTACTCCGATTGCATCGTCCTATTAAATTATATCCCGAGGACAGTAATACGACAATAAGCGGGGACGTTGTGACATCCTGAGCAACTCTTGGTTACATCCCCAGGCGGAAGTTTTATATTAGTTGACGTGTACATTTTAATTTTAGAATAGTGCTCATGATTTTCTTACTTGTTTTCGTTAATCGATTCAGTCACATATTATATTATTGAAAATTGATTGAAAAATATTTGAAATTGAAAAAATTCTTACATTTAATTAAAAATAGTAATTTAAATAGAGAATTAATAAATTAAAAATGGCAAGAGTAAGACGATAGATATCTACTTAAAAAAGGCTTACAATGAACCCTGTAAATCAACCCTGCAATGTGCATCTATATTCGACTCGTTTTGAGGTTGTTTTTTCGATTGGAGCTACTGAAATTTTCGAGAAATGAGGTTTAACACATTTTTTTACAAAAATACTGAAAAAAACATGATTTTTTAGATCCAATATTTTTTTTAATGCATTTTCAACTATGATACCGGTTTCATATCACCTTCTAACTTATCAGAAACGTGTTCCCGATTAATTTACTTTTTAATAATAAAGATCATTAATTTAAATATTCATATATTTTGATTTATTTTGTTTTTCGTTTCAAAATGACGCCTGAACGTTGACAATTTTTGAAATTGGAGAAAATGTCTATTTCGGATCTGCTAGGTTTTATTTGTAGTAAAATCGTACAAATAAGTTATTACGAGTTTTGTATGCACAATTATGATTTACGAACTTTTGTTGAAAGACCCAACCGTTTTCATGAGGAATTAAAACAAAACTATATTTTTAATTAATCCACTTCGCCGCTCTTCATCTCTTATTAATATGATTGCAATTGTAGTAATTAAAATTAAACTAACTTGCTATATATTGATCATGGAACCATTAGTAATTAAGATTCTTCTTCAAATTATTCAACAATCGACATTTTAGTTTTACATCTTTTTTGTGTCCTTATTAGGATTGCAAGAAGGGTCTACTTTGAATGATTTTCATTGCAATTACTAAACGCATTTTTTTTTCTGTAATATTTATGGTTCTTATAACAATTATAGGTAAATGAACATTTTTCTCATTAAGCCACCCCAATTCTTCGTTTGAATGCCTTAAGTTGATCAAGATATTTTAAATATTATTTTCATTACATCTAAAATATTCGTCCTTCAACATGATTTTTCCATATTATGTACCAAATGACTTTAATATTTTGAATTACAATCTTAAACTCATTCAATTGATTTCATTGTGCTGATTTTTTTTTGCAATGAAAATTTCAAATAGTCAATCGAAGAGTTTTTCTGAAACTTCCTCGTTTTATATTTGTTATATATATTATTTACTGACAACATTTAATTTATTTGAAAACTATTTGATAGATTTTTAGTAACGATTATGGATTAAGCAACAGTTAAATTAACACAAAGCAATAACTCAAAACTTGTGAGTAAGAACGATGTCAATAGTAATTCGGCAATATGATGCGTAATATTTTTATATCTTTTTACACTTGGTTCTGATAATACCACTGCAAATTAATGTCAGCAGGTTCAGAGTACTCAAAATATCCAAGTTAAAATAGAAACTGATTGATTCTAGGAACAATTTCTCTAATAATTTCTCAATTTAAATAGGGCTTTTATGTCATGTTTATATTCAAGTTTTTCTTTCATCATCAAACCATATTTTCCGTTCCATTTTACATTACCACATTAAATATGTCCTTGGGAAAAGTGTTAAAAGAAGCAAAACATTAACACGACGGTACAGCACAGTTACCATTGCTCTGCACCACAAAATTAACTGACCAAACCACAGACATTGCAAACGGAATTGCAAGGCCCGTTGGAACTATGTACACTGATTTCGACTTAGTGCACACTTGTATGCAATTTCGTGCTTGTAATCGCTTAACGCCTCGTTAAGCTACGTTTTACTGCATTAATCGTCGAGCTTAAATGGTGAGGCGATTAATTAACGTTTGCTCCATCGGTAGTTTGCTCAATCTCACCAACCATGAACGAATTTATTGTTGCGAATATTCTCCCTAATGTCACTCTAGATTTCTTGGAGTGTAAATTCACTCTTTACAGGGTGAATTTAGATCCATTCACCAAAATGAGTGAAAGTTCACTCTTAACTGAGGGAATCTTACATTTAACAGAGAACAGACAAATTTGGGAAGAATTAAGAAAATTTGTCGGCATAATTCTCATATATAACTGTGATTTCTAGCTATTATTCTAGCTATTGTTAAATTAATAAGACTATCTATAATTAGGGAATAATAATACAGTTATATTTTTTTCTACAAATTGGGACATTTATCGAGTTATCACATAACATAACACAAATCCCATACTAAGATATTAAGACGACAAAAAGTTTAGATAAAAATAAAATTATTTCACTAGTTAATACAATTTTAATAATTACAAGACTCTGTTAAAGTTTAAAAACTTGGTTTAATTTTAAATCGTAAATCTTCAAATAAAGTATATTAACTTCTAATATACGTGACATTCTCGGACGAAAATTTGAGGGAAGAAAAGCACGTGCGCCTAGCACGTCCAAAAATACCTTAAGATCTTATTTTCTTCATTACACATTTTCTATCTCTTCGAGTTCGATTTCGTGTAATAAAAAATTTATAGATAAAAATGGAGAGCATAGAATATTAAAAATATGATACAAACTGAATTGTCTTACGACATTAAAAAACGCAATAAGAGATTTTCGGAACTCACAAAATTTGTAACTATTCAAGTCTATATAAGTTCTTATCGTTTGTTTTTTTATAAATATGTTTACTACTTTTCGGGTACAGTAACGGACGTTGATGTTTGCAGACAAAATTTGAAATGAAAATCTAATATGGCCGACGTATTTATGAGAATTCGTCGAATTCCTTTGAAATTCGATCGAGGGAACATCTATGGCTCATTTTCAATTCTATTTTGGTCCAGTCATTTGTTACTACTTGGATTTTCAAAGTGCCATGTACCTTTTAGGTTCAACTAGTTTTCAAATGTTTTCGGTATAACAAAGGTTTATGCTTCAGACAGTTACATATCAGCCACTATTTAGAATCAATTAATTTCAGTCCTGACGAGAGTTATTTTCATCTTAAAGAAGTAATTTTGAAGGAGTGAAAATATAGTCTTTCAACAGAGTGCCTAATTCTTCATTATTCTAAAGAGTAAATTTCCATTCTACTTCAAAACTTTGGGGGTCAAGTTACTAAATTAAATACGACGAAGCCGGTAAAAAAGGCAACTCTTTAAATTGTTTTAGGACACTCGGCAGAAAGATTTCTCGAAGAAGTCTAAAGTTTGAGTTCTTAAATAGTACTGTTTAAGATGACACATTTATCAATAACGCAAGTCTACAAAAAACGGATTCTTTGATGTTTTTGGGAAGCTGTGGGTTAGTCCCGACGTGATTGTGTGGGTAGAATCCAAAACCAAAGTCAGAATTGGTCAATAACGTCAAGATTTTTAGATATTTGAGGTTATGTACTCGAAAGACGCTTTCTTTTGCTATGTTCGTGGTTATGTGCAGGATGCAACAATTCTTTGGCCTTCTGTACTATTTGCATCTTTAGTACTACTTTACCCTTCAAAATGAGGTTTTTCTCGATCACCTTCGATGTTTTCTTACAAAGTTTCGGCTATTTTGAAATTACGAGATATATCCCATTAATGTAAAATTTGTTTACATGTATATCGTAATTTCAATTTGGTATATCTTGGTGAATAATAGTCGTAATGGAATTCTGCGTCTCTCATATTAAAGAAACAGAGTAGTTCTATATGATCCAATGAAAGGAAAAACTCCTAAAAATGTCGTGTCTTCTGTACATAACCTCAAAAATAGCACAAAACCGTGTTTTCAAGTATATAACATCAAATATCTCAAAATCTTGACGTGATGAAGTTTGCAGGCAAAATTACGTCGAAAATGATCCACAACTTGCCAACAACAAAACCATGTTAACCTCAATCATTAGACCCTGACCATGATTTGAGATGACATTCTCTTTCGTTCGCAAGATGGCGTTCAAACATCATGCCGGGGGGATGGTGTCAAATATGGAATATTTCAGTCAGCGAACAAGTAATATGTTAAATTGGAGTTGAATTAGGGCTAAATTGGAGCACTTTCCTGAGATCTGTTATTTAAGAGATCTTACATCATCTTAAAGTCCACTTCAAATAACTCTGGAGGATCAATTTTCGTTGACTGATAAAGTATCCTGATGTACCCTTTATGCAATCAATTAATTCGAATGACCTCGAAAACTTTGGCTACAAAAATAAGCTATTCACTTTATCGAGCAGTTACAGCAAGTTTATTTCCCGCAACAAAAGGCGACCACGACTGCAATTTGTAGCCGCACCGAAGGTTGGTAACTCATGTATGGTAGAGCGGGTTACAAAGAGCCACTGACGGCATATCGATGTAACCGAATACCTTGTAACCGGCCCTGAAACAAAGGATTAGCAAGGTACTGCTAGATAAGCCCCCTTCTAATTTGCATCCGAACGCCGGTATACGATGCACGTACTGGTCGATGCGTATGTGTTTTCCTATAGCCGGGTAGAAGGGTTCCCTTACTTATACTTACGCAGACGTTTCGCTACCGCAAAGACGGATAAAACATTGTCGCCCGGGGACACCGATGCGCAAACGTACCTGAAAAATGCTTCGCTCTTCTTCTGGCAGCTCGGAGACATACCGGAATTGTAAAGTATACAGTTTTCCCGACAAATTTTACCGCTCTGTTTATCAACCATTCCCGAGAGTGAGACTTTTTCGATGCACTTGTCTCGAGAAACGACGCAAAATAGTCATACGTGGCATTTCCGGAACGTTTGGATTGACACTACCTTTCTTTCGCATTAGACTACACCAATAGGATATTTCCTGGTTATTTATTTTATTGTTTCAGAGAAATTTTCTATTTTTGTTTCCTTATTGAGCGATTGAGGTCTTTCTTATGCGGCTTAATGGGCAGTACAGAAACTTAAGGGTTTGCATAATCGATATTCATTAAATATCGGTACGATCGATACTTTGACGATTCAGGGGGCGTAAAATGACCATTATACGCCTCCTTTTGGGGGCGTGAAATAGAATCAGTCTGAAAATGGGCAATTTTTCGAAAAAAAGCCGATAAATACGATTTCTTATAATTTTCTACATTGCAATACATTATCATAATGGTGGGAGACAATAGAAAACGACAATTGTGAATCCAAATAATCGCGCAGTAGCGGTTTATTACACGAATTTTTTATTATAAACATAAACATTACTGATTGAAAAATAAATTCGCTAGTCAGTACTGTGCGACGCAGTGACTCATAAACATCTTTAATTTTGTGTGACAGAATGAATGATAATTTTACTCCACCTAAATCGAAAAATATTGTTTGCAGCACGGGCGTAAAACGACCATTTCACGCTCTTGATGCAAAAAGTACTATTATCCCTGTGAAAACGTTTACTAGTAGAAACAGTGGACAAATTACCACTTCACTACAGGAATATAAATGGGGAAACTATATGTTTTATTTAATTTTCAGTTATTAATCTGAATTTTATATGCATCTGTATGGCCAGATAGTTATTTTGGTATCAAGGGTGTAAAATGGAGTTTTATGCCTCCACGACAGATCCCGAGGAATGGTGAAGCCGGCTGGCGGTTCATGAGGTCGAAAATTCAAACATTCTTCTTTGAAGCAGCAGGCGTAAAATGATTTTACGTTTTGATTTGTGGTGCAAAAATGCCAATTTCACGACTCCTTGGGTCCTAAAATTTATTTTCGGCTTAAGATGTACAATAATCTTATGAATTCTCCAAGTAGATTCGATCCTCTCAGTAATGCCGTTTCCCCATTTTGTTGAGCGAGCTTGATCCCCTACTACTAATACATTCTCAGTAGTGCCGGTACGGAATCAAGTTCGATTTGCCGGCATTTTTGAGAGAAAGAGCGATTAATTTTCATACATTCGATATTTATATTTAACTGCTTCCTAGATGCAAAATTTAGTTAAAATCACTAATTTGGTAGTTGATGAAATAAATATTTTCCTCAAAATAAAAAGCTGAAAAATTAAAGTTATCCTGCAAAGATATTTTTTTTTGCTTTTCTCGATTTTTTTACGTCCAGAACAAAATTTTATAATTTACATCTTAGTATTTGCAATTAAACATTTTGAATCATTTACTATTTCTACGTACTAGGGAGGAAGATAGACTGGTGATTTTCCTTAAACTATTAACGACCAAACCTGGGTAATTTGCACATGGATTCTAGCATCGTTTTATTTGTACAAAATTGTTCTTTAAATAAACACATCCATACCCGACTAGTTTTGGGGTCGCTCTTTCTAAAGGTAAAATTGTTGAAAAATGACGTTGAACATGTTTTTTTCTAAACATTGGGAAAACTCCCGATTTTTATGGTAAAATAAAATTTAGAATTCAATTTTCACTACGATACCGAGTTCTGGCCATCTTTCCTCTTATCAGAAATGTGTTCCCAATTGTTTGATTTTGAAAATCTCATTTGATTTTTATCGATTTGGATTTTCAAATGGGTCCGATGCGCCAAATTTCGAAAAAGGGGAATTTTCGTTTTCATTTTGGATGTTGAAAAACTCATTTTGTATGATCATATTTGGGAATTTCCAAAAATAAATATGATGGTATTTGATAGAGTATAATTCCTTGTTATTCGGTAATAAAACACGAAATTCAACGCATTTTTACTTGTAGCGAATATAGGCTGTTAACTCCAAAAGCTGCAACCATACCTGATGTTACTAGCAATGTCAATAAACTATCATTAATATAAAATAAATTATTTTATACGTATGAGCTATATAGAAACCTATGAAACCAAAAAATTTCCCATTTTAAAAAAATTTGACGCACGCGAGCTATTTAAAATTCCAAATCGACAACAATCAAAATAAGTGAATGCATATTTATGAAGTAAAATAACCGAGAACGCATTTCTAATAAGATAGAAGATGATAAGAAATCCATATAATAGCAATTGAATTCTAAAAAAGTTGTACCTCAAAAACAGCGAATGAAAATTTTTTTCCGTATATTTGAAAAAAATGTGTTAACCAACATTTTTCCACAGTTTGAGTGAGCAGCACCATGTGAAAGAGCGAACTCAAAACCAGTCGGAAATTGCTGTGTCTATTAAAAAAAATTCTATAAATAAAACGATACTAAAATCCATGTGCATTAAAGGATTAATAGGACAAGGACAAGGACAAGGACTTGTCCTAAAGGATTAATATAGTTCATATATTTAGCCTTGCATCAAAATTATTTCTGAATATAAAAGTCCTGAAAGTTGTTGCGTATCAATGAACGAAGTAAAAGAATTGTTTTGTGTACTCATTTTTCAGAAAATTCTGATTTTATTAAGGAATTTAATCTGCAAACGTAAGCAGATTTTCTTTATTAAGTTAAATGTCAATTCTAAACAAATCGGTATCAGATTTTAGAGAAAAGTCGGTTATTCGGACGTAGCTGATATATATCTTTAAAACGTTACATGGTAAAATTATCGTAAAATCGTATGAACGGATCAAATCGACAGTATTTTGTGAGGAAGCTTATATTAACAAATGATATACTACGTGTCGTCAAGAAATAACATGATATCATATAAGTCATATTGAAGAAAATCTTCAGCTACTTGTAGTACATCAGTAATTTTTACAATTTAAAAACTGATTCCTTTTATGATATCAACATAAATTGAAAGGACATAATTTTTGTTCCACATGATTTTTTTTAAAACTAATCGTTATATAAATTTAAGATAAATTCAATAGCCCCATTTACACCCCAGTTTACTAGCGCCATGACAAACAATAAGAAGCGTGGAAGCGAAAAATCCCACACGTGCTCCACTTCTGAATACTCGTGCCGCTAATAGTGTGCACCCACACCAAACCCAATGCAAGTAAGGGAAGACTAGGGAGCTCGTAGGTAGGAAGTGCAGTACGTGCAGCTGCATATCGGACAGGTCCTCGTTGTAGGAAGAATTAGAAACCGAACTGAATATACAAGTAAAAAGAATGCTTGATGCAGCGCTTTGAGAAAAATCATTCTTAATTATGTAAAAACGGATTAAAAATTAATTTTGTTGACGTTTGCAGTCCTGATTCTGTCGATAGAATTCACTACTCCCCTCAATTCTTTATATCAACTGCACTGGTGTAGAAGACGAGCAGCTACTAACATTATCCTTTAGGAGAAAGGAAAAGCAAGCTTTTATAAACGCGAGAATGGAAAAGCCGCAAATATTTAATAACCGGATAAAAACGGATTTGTTCCTGATTAATCGGGCATTAAAGCTGTCGCATTAGCTAAGCGTCCGACGACGAAAAGGCTTCTGAGAATGAAAAGACGGCAGCTTTTCGCTCGACTACAGGTGCAGTATACGCTGCAGCTGTCTCCTGCTATACCTGTCCAGCTCGTATTATTTATACTGCTTGCAATATGCCGTTGTCCCCATTTTTTATACCCGGGAGGGAAAGACACGACTATTAGGATTTACTTGAACCTTGCGAGCAATCTCCGCTGTTGTGTCATCTATCACGGTAATAAGCCCAGAAGCCTGTTGTATTATGTGACGTATATTTTGTCAAAACGTGTTAAAGCTTGAACGATTATTTGCATACACGTGTCTTTTTTAACAGTAGCAGTAAACAGAAGAAATAATCAAAACTTACTAATACGCTGATGATATTATCAATTTTCAACGTCTCCTAGACGGAAATTTGCGTTTGATCTTTCACTAACTCAGATAGTGGCGCAGTTCCGACCTTCTACTGATTAAGTACCATTGTGCCACAGTTTGATGTTGCACAGTTTGATCGTCCTAACACAGAGGATGCACTGCAATGCAGTAATAAATTATTTTATAAATGTGGAGTTTTTGAACATAACATCATGTAGGTTAATCTTGTCGAACATTTGTGTAGTATGTTCAACTGATTTTAATGATTTCATCCTCTTCGAATGGAGGAACGCGAAACATTTCTTCGGCACTCTTGGAAAAGGCGTTATCGTCGTAATCTTGCCGTAAATGCGGTACAATTATTTACTGCTTCATTGTCTATGCATACTCGCAACCTTTCGTTATCCACGTTATCGTGACCCGTAACGCCATAAACTAAACAGAGCCGCAGCAGATTGTTTTACCCTCTTGTTTTATGGTAATTTCTAATTACATTAGCTACTTGCCACGTGACACGAAATGCAACTTCTCATAATGAATTCTTGTTAGTTTTTCGGACTCGTATTCAGGACACATTTATTAATTACCTTCTATGCCTACGGTGTCGAGAAGAATATTTTTGGTATGTTCTCATTCATTGTGTCAAATGTTTAAAAATGGACTGGCCTAGTAATTAGTGAATAACACAAAAACCTTTATGAAATTAGGGTACGTTTTTTTGTCGACATTCTTTCATTGTTTTCTCTTGGAAGAAAAATATTTTTAAGTCAACGTTCAGGTATGACATCATTCAACCTTTTTGCAAATAAACGCCACTTCTCATTCTTCATCAGCAGCTGTCAATTTACCAAAAAACTATTTTTCAAAATTGATTGTGTACTTTTTAGAAATTTGAAAGACTATTCTGAAAAAAAAGCAATTGTCGATAGTAGATATATTTCTACAAGAGTTAAAGTACAACCTAAAAGGAAAAAGGAAGCGAAAGTAAGGCGGGACGGAATGAAAAGTTTGCGAATCCCGTACATTCGTGAGTTCAGTCTCGCGCCTGCCTAGAGTGACTGTAGCTGTGAAATTAGTTGGCCGACGAGTGCCTTTCTGTCAGAGAAATATCTGTACCGAGAGCCGCAATTTAACTAATCTACTTTTAACTTACTTTCAACTACACGAGACGAAATTGTGGACACGACCAATCGTAAACTTACAGACAATAAATTTGTAACGTTTCATCTACATCTAACCTACGACATCGGTCGAGCTTTTGCGAGCAGCATTTCGACAAGGATATTTTGAAAAAATATTTTTAATCGAAATTCTTACCACACTTAACGGTTTAATCGCGCGATGTTATTTTATCATCGTATTTTATGTAAAGGGCAAAAAAGTTTTAGTGGTTTCCAATATATGACGGCATGTCGTCGTACTAGTTTAATTAAAAGTATTGATTAATCCAAGTATTCACAGTACAAAATTCACTTCGTGCTTTTGCGAAAACCTTTGATCAAAATTATTGCGAGAACTTATTAAATAAACGACGAGAGTCCCCTTTGCTCCCAATCATCCTTTTATCAGAAACCACGGATCCCTCCACGAAGGGGATCTAGAGGAGTCGTCACTTTGAATATGCCTGTGATGTAGCTATTGCCTATATCTCAACGTTTTACTATGAAACGCTTCGCGTTGCATGAATATCTCTTGAATACGTCGACGATTTACGCTGACTTGATACGCGATATGCATATATCCATATATCAATGGAATAATTTATATGTAGAGTTCAAGTTTAAAAAAATATGTAAATACATACACCCAGAGCATTCCATTAGAGATGTTTCTCATTGTCTATTCGTATCTAATAATTAGTATTTTTAAAGTGATTAATATTATTAAACTTCTCATCAAAATGTGTTCAATAGGGAATATCGTATTATTGGTCTCTTTGTTTTCCTTGCAACCACATCTGTCCTGGACTTTGGTCGTACTTATTAATTCTCTTGACAATGGGAGATTGTAATGCTACGACCGCATTAAGTATTTGTAGGTCTCATTGTATTCATAACGAAATTGTTCGTAAATGTGCATCCTGCTATATATGCAGAGTTTCTGAATCTCAGTTGCGTAAGATCATTTATACAATTTTGTCGTGTATTATCTTTATAATGTTGTATTCATGTTTTCTTTCATTTATCAGGCGGGCTGCAATATCTTAAATTTGTATAAAATTGTTAATCTTGAATTTATCAATATTCTAGGATATTGAAATGACATAGAATTTTTAAAAATAAATTAAGCCACTTGATCATCGAACTTTAAATTAATTTCAATAAGCAGAAAATAGCGTTTCTAATGTTAAGATCAAAGAATTTGAATGTTTCTCAAACATTAATTGCTGATAGTTGCAACGAGTTTTTCTTGCCAATCATAGTGAATTGTGGATTATTCTTACACCATTGGGAAATAGCAATCCATTACTATCTCTACTATTCTATAGGCTCGAAATGGATACAAATTCGCGTGGGTGCTCTTTTTGGTAGGGACTTTACGTCGATTCTGGCACCGGCAAGTGCGAATCCAAACGCACAACCTCGTCGCGCAGGTGGTAATGAAAAATATATTTTATCGAAGTTCTGACTTCTTATAAATCTTCAGAATTAACTATGACCTAACTAGCAATTATCATAATGATAATAATGAATGTTCCATCATGTTTTTTTCTAATTGCTAACAGAAATAGATGACGATAATCTTTTTGTCGTATGAACATCATCACCATTATAATGTTATTATTTCTTTTGTCTATACACTATCAACTTCTTTCATACGTGTTATCTCTGAGCATCATAAGTCAAACTTATATTTCATTATACTCGTTATCGGTCATTTGCATCAAAATTTGGTTTTATAACCCATACCAGACTTTGGTACATTATATCTAAATTGTGTAGTTTTATTTAATAAATTTTTGGTGTGATTTATAAAAATTCTAATATGGAGAACGTTTACCTACTTTTTTTTAATCATAACAAATGGAGGTGCGGGTCGACAGGCCGAAAATAAAAAGCCACCAATATTGGAGTGTGTAGTTAACAGGCCTCATAGTTTCTCATCCTATAAGTTAATGTAAGCATATAAGGTGTTCGATGTTGCTAATTGCGGAGTCTAGGTGTTAGAATACGTATCTTTCATCATGTTACCTAGAATGCGTTTATCTGCTTTTGAGGATCATCGTCTTCGGCACCAAATTGGAATACCATTACGGAGTTAATCCAAATTTGGAAGTCATGTTAAGGTAATGCTGATCCAACTTGAACCAGAAGGACACTCAGTCCAATCGGTTTGAACTTAGAATAATCTTAATGTTTGACCCTAACTTCAAATGATCTTCCCATTTGACGATGAGGTCAGTGACCCTAAAATACTGCTAAACGTATTTTATATACCGTTTGGTTATGTTTGTGACATGCTGATCTAACTTGAATGTGATTTCGTAGTAAAATCAATTTAAGTCATCTGAGGCTACTCAATGCAATCGTTTTGAGTTCAAAATAATCTTAATATTTGATCCCAACTTTAAATGACCTTCCAATTTGACGATGAGGTCAGTGACCCTAAAATACTGATAAATATATTTGATATACCGTTTGGTCCGTTATTGGTCTGTCGATTATTTGACATGGCCATTTCTTAAATGTCGGCTTTTTGATTGTCGGTTATTTGACTTGTTGGTATTTGATTTATCGGTTTTTCAACCCGTTCTGAAGTAGGATAACGGAAAAATGAAGCCCATATACACATGTACATGTACATCCTATTACACATATTTCGATATGAACCATTGAGGAACGGCAATATTTTAGGATATTTCTGTAACATCGTGACAATATATCATACTATTCTCAAGATATCCAAACGATCTGTTCTTCCAACTGGATTTTCCATACTTACGCCTAGCCATTTACTTCCCAGAATTTCCGAAGCCGATTCCAGCGATTACTGTGGCTGTTTATGTGTAACTGCTGGAAATACTTGGTCATATATATAGTTAGTAGCTGGTCGCAACTTCGTCACGGAAGAGTTTCGCCAAGAGCGGCAAAAGCCAATGTGGATCCGAAAGGACTCGGAACTGGCGAAACATCGAGCGTCTACCTATATAAAGCGTCTGCAGGCCGTGGGGGTCTCGTATTTCGCTTCGAGAGTATATACGCACCCAACCCAGACCGCTACCCAGCGCAGGAAATCCTCTTAGCCCGGTCTTAATAAGAGCATTCGCTTGCCGACTACTGGGATTTTAAGCTAATTGAATCATTTCAGTTTTGATCTGGCGCACCGGAACAACGCTTACACGGACTACGCGTGTTTTGCATTACATAGGCATGCACAACTTTTAAACTGAAGAAATAAAAATGTTTCGCTAAATGAACTGGACGTCTACCCACCATACAGATTATCGTTATTACAGTGATGTTCCTGGAAAGGTATTTCTTGGCATTGGAATTTGGCTTCTGCTTTCGTCATTAGCTGCTGTAAATTGGCCATAGAATCAGCCTTTGATTAAATGAGTTTTCTTTCACAGTTGTTTCTACTAAACTTATCTGGGTATACTGTGTGATATTCCTCTCGCAATGTTGCAAATTGTCCATCGAATCACATTAAATATGAATGTATACATAGCGAACTATGAAAATATATCAGGCAAAAAGCAATTTTGACATGGTCGAATTGTAAAATTTACCAAGAAGCATATTTAAATATCTAAGTGTGTGTAAGTGATATTTAAACTTCTTTGTATCTGACGCTTAGTCATACGGACAATAGACTTCCCTATACAGTTCTCAACGTGTAGAGAATAAGTAATCAAATTCTCCCTTAGGTCTATATGAAGATCAATTAAAGTAAGTATTAGTCAATTAAGTGGAGGAAGTCTCCCCAATGGAGTACACTTTAAACTTTTAAAGTGATGTTGTCACTTTAGTCTAAAGTGAAAGACCAATTCTCCAGATTTCTCGCAATAATTTGATTTTTAATAATCGTGCTACTCATGTAATTTTTACTATATTGAATGACATTTTACACTATCAACGTTAAATTGAGGCTAGAAATTATCCGAACCTCCCTAAGCACGATAGTTACATCGACCATTTTGAAATGAAGTAATGGCAAATTGTCGTAGTTATGGAAAACACTGGTAGATCAAGTTACCGTCTGGTGGCGTAGATGCTTCGCGTTTAGCACATATACCATACGCCATTCTCACTAGTGGCGAAGCACGATTAATTCTGTGTATAAGTAATGCGAGTTCTGGAGATATTTTTATATGATTCAATACTTTGCTTTTCAATAAACAAAATTATGCATATTTTAAATAATATCCATTTGCATTTTAAATGTTTGATTTCTCGATCGTGTCATTAAAAATTTTGTTTATATAAATAGTTGTTTATATAAAACCAGTCACCATAATATATAAATTATTAAATTTTAAAGTTTGGGCTCTTGATTGTAGCCCTCTTCGGAATAGATTTTCAAATAATTAAATAAATAAATAAATATATAAGTATAAAAAACAAAGTAAAAAATTCGTGTTGAACTGAGTCAAGCAGGATTCACTTGATTATATATGAAAATCATATATGTTTATAACAACCACCCAGGATCAGTGTGAGATTTTGTTAACTGATGATCAAATGAACCACGGAGGTAACTAAATTTAACGATTACGTAAGTATAAATGAAATTGTCGTATTATTATTGGGTTAAGTAAACCTTCTATTTTCAATCATTAGAAATAATTCAACCTAAAGTCATTTGAATAAAATATTATAAATTTCCGGTAAATTAAATTTTTCAAATCTAATATTCACGACTATTTTTTCATATTTTTTGCTAAAAAAATTTTCGAATTCTCTTCTTCTAATAATATTTTGTTCTTGAGCTAGAATTTTCACATTATTGTAATTAAAATCATGTTTTGTGTATCGTTAAACCCGTATATTTATCTTCTCTCCCTTCAATGTTCTTTTTATGTTCTTTAATTCTTCACTCTAGTCCTTCTTCGTGTTTGTCCAATATATACCATCTTATAGTGGAAACAAGGTATTGAATAAACTACATTACAATTTTTTGTTCGCCCAATGTTGTTAAAAATAGGTTTTGAAACGAATCTTATGTTTTCTTTTTTTATTCTGCCTTGTATTATTTCGGTTGTGCTTTTAACATATGGAATGGATGATGTTTTAATTACACTATTTTTTTATGAAGAATGGTAGAATTCATGAATTTTCTTCGATATGCAATTATCAATGATTTTGTAAAGGGTATCCATTTTTGCATAATGTGCGTCTAACTAAATTCAAGTTTTTGTGTCTAAATCGTATTTTTTATAATTTAACTGCTATATCTATGAGACCATAAATTACACTTAGTTTATATTGTAGTGGATGATTTGTTGTAAAATGCAAATACCTTCCTGACCACGTTTCTTTTTGTGACCAATTAGTATCAATGAAACCATTATTTTTTCTTATAATAAGCATGTCGGATATCTATTTGTGGCTAAATTGAAATTTAACGTGTTCCGGAGTCAATTTTCACAGTAAGAATTTTGAAGGTCATTACGACTATAGATTACTACCAAAAAGATCAGATCTAAAACAGCATAGCTGAAAATATCTGAAAACAAAAATAACATTTATTGTCTATAGATACCAAATTCATCATCAGTCAAATCATTGTGATTTATTCTGATGGATATGTTTTGCGTAATTCAATTGATTTGGTATTTAGCGTCAATCTTTTCAACCCTTTTAGATCCGTCAATTTGGATTTTGAGAACTATGAATGCAAACTCTTAATCAGGAATCTAAATTAACCTGTAAATTAAGAAGGACAAACGTAAAAAATACTCGACCCTAAACTTTCGGCTCTGCGCCAAAATGTTAGATGTCGCCATTATAAATTAAAATTTCTCTTCAAAAGATATGAAAGTTAGAGGAAGCAAAATTGCACTGTCTTTAATGAGACAAATTTTTTTGTGAAAACACAATCACGACGTCATACATTATAGAATCTATCTAATTTATTCTATATGCTACACGTAGAATTATATCTTTCAGGAAATCCTCATAGATGTCTCCTTAAATATATAGAATTTATGCATTACTCATAGAAGCAAGTGAATCCAGATTCTCCTAATTATTTTCTCTATCTAATACAATATCAGAATTAAAACTAATTTTGTCATCATGATTGATATTATTTATTTTTCCATTTCAGCTCCATTTGGGTCATCTTGAAATAGTAAAGCACGTGTAACCAACACCTGTGTGATGATTGATAGTGATGGAAGAGACTACACAAAGGCAGAAAGTCCATCCGACGAAAGAAGCGGATATTAGTAAAAATGGTAGATTCGAGGTTTTAAATCGCTACGAGTAAAGATGCACGCGTGCCTTCATCAAGTTTTCCAGCTTCAGCTTGATAAACTGCCCGGCAGATCGGAGTGGAAGCATTTATCCTGAAAGTAATCGTTCCGGACGGTCGGCGCAGTAGCGCGGGATAAAGTGTCGGGCAAAACGAATCGTACCCGCGAGCAAATCGGACGCGTCAAAAGTCGATGAAAGATTGCCATCGTGATACTTAGTACGCTATTGTAGCACTCCAAGTTTATGTATGCGGCAAAAAGATAAATTGGTCAACAATCGAACAAAAAAAGAAAAGTTAATAATAATTAAAATAAAAGAAATCACTGCAGATATGAAAGAAATATAGTTATTTCTTAAAGCTGATGGAACCTTTGAGATACCAAAGTTTAGTAAGACAGCAATATTTATTTTAATGCGCATTTCCTTACTTTTATCGTATTCGCGCTTATGCATACTAATGAAAAAGTAAAAGTAAAGAAAAGGAATTATTCATTTTTAATGCAAATTGATTCTGTGTGCCCTGCAGATGAAGTATTATAAAGAGCACAGTTTCGAGTAATTAGAGTTATGGAAATTGTAACTTTGCTGTACAATTTTGACGCTGAATTATGCAATACATTTTTTTCGACGGAACGAAGTCAATTATATTTCTTACGTCTTTCGAAAAAGGGGAATAATATATTAATCACCTCTTAGCTGCAGATTTACATTTGAAATATTTGAATTATGTAAAAATATGCTTTTTATATATAAAAGTTGCATTTTAATTAAAAATGTATATGCGAAATATTAAATCATTGTTTATTCTATATTTATTTCTTATTTTCGTTTTTTCCTTTAGTCTCATGGGTAAGTTGTATGCTAACTTCAATCTTAATAGTGTCAAAAAATGTTTCAGTAGACGTTTAGCTTACAAAGCAGTAAACACTTTCGATTCACGTGAAACTTGTAGTTCACGGTTTTATAGAATCGCTGAATGAGAATTTTATGTTTCCGTTTGTGGTCTCCCAAAAATACTCAAAAACTAACTGCGTTTTTCACCAGGAACGTTCTTTTAAAATTCAAATTGGCAGATCTACTACACAGCCGAAAAAGATTACGCTGCGTTTTGTTAGGCCTAGTCCATCAATCCGATCAATTTTTAAGAAATCAGCCGACCTATAAGATTCTCAAAACTCACTTAATCACCGTATTTAGTAACCCCACGAGTAATATGTTTTAGCAAAAAGTTTTAACAAAACCATTAAGTTTTTACGATTTTACGACATTTCACTTACCATTTTGAGTTCATCATCTGTTCATATCATAAAAAAAGTCTACAAAAAGCAGTTTTTCATTTACATTTTAATACTATCTATATGCTCAGCACTAAAATTAAACGGTATCTTAAATTTTTGTGAAACATTTTTAACACTGTACAGCAAAACTTACAATTGTAAATAAACTTTGTCAACCTCTTTTCATAATTTTCAAATATATTGTTGGAAAATAAATCATGAATAAACCTTACGTTTTCAAAGATTCATCGGTGAATTACAACATTTGACATTTTCAAATGTATTACTGGAATAATATGTTTCGTCCCTAGGGCGCAAAATGTTGCCCCGGAAGTACAAACAACATTTTTAAAAGCAGTAGGTTGCAAAGTTCGGTGAGCGTTCCGTCACCCGTAACATTCATTCATATGGTTTAATCGGGGGCACAAACTCGCATTTTGCGACCTATTCTACCACAAACAAGTAGTTTTTCCACAGTACATGGCTGCAAAATTCAATGCACATAAACACAATGCGTTAGATCTGAAACCCAATGCATCAACGGAAAATAATGAGCTAATATTACGATGCGTTGAAATTTTGTTGTTATTAGCACAGTAATACAGCTTGAATCGACATGATTTAATTAATGGACAAATCTTTGTTCATTTGCTTGGATTATACATTTGATTGCATCGAATTATTTGCTTTGAACTTAAGCATATCATTTTATAAATAAAACTGAATATCATTTTTGCTAACCTAATAACTGAGTTATTCACGTAATCAATATTTTGTGCCATTTCGATGGTTATTTCAACGAAATTGTGAAAATTTCTTAAACCCTTTAAAAAGACGCGATTTTGGATGTATATCGAATATTTACATGCATTTTATATTTTTCGAAGTGATACGAATTGTTAATTACAGATTATAATACAGATTATAATACGGACATTTGAACGTCCTCAGGAGCTCTTCAGGATATTACGGGATGGGTTGTGTTGTTTGAGGATTGTGTTGTCAAATCACAGATTTGAGGGTCTCGTAACAACAATGTCTAGCTATTCCAAAATATAAATGTAAGTTTCACTATACCATACTATAAACTGGTTTTCTAAATTATTGAGCGTCTTTGAAGTAGCTAATTTCTTGCCTGAACTTTGAATTAGAAAAATGAAAATCAATCAGTATCTACTTAAATATTCATGAAATCTTGCCTTTCTTTCTTGCTTCAAATTTGAGTACACCTAATAAATTTTGCGAAAATCGAAGAATGCAGACGGTCACGTACAATTAATTCGTATTCTCTGATTTCAGGATAGGATATGAGATTCCTTGGCAAGGCCAAACCTCGAACGGGACCAACATCGTAATCGCCATGTACACGTAGAATACTGGGCAGACGGGTATACCCAAGTATCGCACGGGTGTCCGCAATAACCCCGAGGCGCGTGTTCGGAAAATCGGGGTATCGTATTCCTACCTGACACGAATGGCGGAACCGTATAACTCCAAATTGGAATTATCTTAGAATTACTTTGCGTCCTCTAGGATACACTTGTATTTTATCGACACCGAACCTTACTTAAGAGCGAATCTATTCGGAGGGCACTATATTCTATTTGACATAATATATGCGTTGCAATATTATTATAATAATTATTAATAATTTATAGAAGTTATTATATCAAGTGCGTTTAATATTTGTGAACTGCTCAAATAAATGCTCATGTCTTTACAAACAAGACTTTTTTTGAAAAACAATGACTTGGTTATAATACCTATAATGTATATTATTTCTACTAATTATTGGATGTTATGTTGTATTTTCTAAGCATACTTGAATATAGTATAATTTAAATTGTCATATATTTTAGATTTCAATATTTTTATTAGTGACATCATAACAATTACTTTTATGGCGTATAAAAAATACTTTATTCTTGTCTCTTTACCATATGAAACAAATAAGACAAAAAAAAATCCTGGTAAATTTGTTTTATACATATGTAAAGATACAAGATTTTTAGACATAATTGATCCTATCTTATAAAACATTCATCAAAACGCATTTCTATTGACATACACACTGAGGGAAAGGATTGTTTACTAAAAAGAAGGTTTCTTAATAGTTAAGATATCGTACATTTAAATACGGCGAATCGAATAATTTTTTAAGTATGAAATAATTATTCATTTCACATGAGGACAATATTTCTTTAGTGCAAACAACGCATTTTATATCTTGAGAAATATCTATTAAATGCAACCAAACATTTCTTAATAGTTAAGAAACCCCTTGTATGCTATGAGTTCATAGACATAAAGTAATGATTTCGTAATAGTTACAAAATGTAATGGTTGGAGTCGATACGCTTCGTAACATAACCTCAAATGACAATACGGATGTTTTGTTTGGCCTATTAAGAACGATTGAATGCCATTGCAATTCGGTAGTTATTATTGTGAAAAAAAATAAATTAAACATATTATTTATACCTTGTCTTAAATATGCTAATTTTATAAACACATACATCGTATGAGACATATTATGTTCCATGTCTTATTTGTGAATTTGCGCAGCTGCCGAGTTCAAAGTATACATTTCTTAACTATTAAGAAATGGTCAATTCTGATGTAAGAAATAAAATGCTAATATTAAATGAATATTACAATGCCATCTTTGCGTTAAAAGAACTTTTTCAACTTTTCAAATGAATGATATTTCTTTACAACAAACAATTTTTTTTCTCAGTGCAAAACAAATAAAATAATTTTAATTACTAAATAGATAGTAGGATCCGACAAAGCCACTATTTGTAGTTAATTTTACTATCTAAATAGTTACATCCACCAATTAGATAGTGAATGGTGAAGTCAACTAAAAGAAGGTAGTTGTGCCAGATCCTATTATTTAGATAGTAAAACCAACTATTTATTTTCACTAAATGTATCGGATAAAGGAATATGTCATCTATTTATTTTGTTTTATGATTTTATTAACAAAATGGCCATCGATACAACAAAATATATTTTATTTTTCAGAATTTTTTTCTGAATATTCTTTCAGGTTTTTGTCTTCAGGAATTTGTTTTCTAATGAATAGTCATGTAATCCGTATTTTGACGAGGTTTTATATTTTTCAATAGCGATTACGGGAAACGTTTCTTTCAGTATTCATCTATCTATATTTTAGTATTTTGTTAAATGAATGTTTATACTAACTCGGCATAGTTAACAGAACTGAGTACAATTTAGTCTATTGATTTGATCAACCATGAAAATAGTCCACGATCGATAAATTTGGAAATAATTCAAACTTCACGGAAAAATTAGATTTATGTTCCATTAATTAATTAGCAATCCGATCATTGCTTACTAAAACTGTTTATTTGTCTTCCCGAACCAATTTCTCATCTGGATCTTAAAAATTAAACGGATATCTGTCCCAGGAATTTTTTTTCTTCACTAGTAATATCAGACTGAAATTTCACCACTATCCGGAAATATGCACCGTACGTAAGTATTAAAAAGTTTATTACGTTGTATTAATATTAAAAATTGTTATTCAAGATAGTTAGATCCCAGGATATAGTGTTTTGTAGAAAAATATTTAATAATATTTCCACGAATTTCAGTGTGATGAATAAAGATACCGTTGAAGAGAGGAAACATTATTTTTCCCGAAAAAAATTGGAATGTGCAAAAACAATTTGTTAAACAAATTTTATTAATAACTCAAGTTTTCTTATTCTCACCTTTAAAAAAATTTTAAAAATCAATGGATTTCAACATATTATTTTTTCATAAAAATGTTTCTCTACAACTTCACCGTAGGATTTTCCAAATTTCGGAAGCTAACGTCAAATATCTCTATT
Source organism: Trichopria drosophilae (assembly GCA_030407085.1). Classification (NCBI taxonomy): domain Eukaryota; kingdom Metazoa; phylum Arthropoda; class Insecta; order Hymenoptera; family Diapriidae; genus Trichopria; species Trichopria drosophilae. Next base: position 185,064,587 of record CM059583.1, on the reverse strand, counting down.
TGTTTAAAAAAGAATCAGATACTTTTTTACAATCTTTTAATAATTTTAGCAGTTAGACAACAAAATTTGGAAAAATCTTACGATGAAGCTGTAGAGAATCATTTTCTCAAAAAAAAAATAAGACATCATACATTGAAATCCATTAATTTTTACAACATTTTTTTATAGGCGAGAAGCAGAAAATTGCAGTCATTAACCAAATTTTGTTGAGAAATTGTTTTTCCACATTCCAATTTTTTTCTCAATAACAATATTTTGATTACTTCTCTTAAAAGTGAGAGTAGCACTCAGAGTCGTCTTTCCATGGCCATATAGGATTACGTCTGTGGCAATTAATACATTAAATATTTAAATATCCACTAATCAGCATTATAGGTTGACTGTCGATTGTCAGCCAAATCAACGATATATTTTCATGTGCACCTTACATTATGTGAAGTATTTGAAATATTCTTATTTGTTTTATGACAAAAGATTTTACGATAAAAGCAAGACACCACATAAATATTTATGTTATAAATTAACACCATCATATATCTATGTGTGTTTCAACATACGAAGTGTACTAAAGATAAGACTGTTCAAAAATAAGTTTGATCTAAATCAGCCATTCAAACCTTACATTCTAAAAAAAAATGTGTCAATTATGATAACTATAGTATTAATAAATAAGTAATACAATTTCGAAATATTATCCTCTATAAATGTTTGATTAATTTTGAATACACAACATTTTCAAGTACATTCCAATGTTTTCCGCAGTGACAGAGAAGAACTGCAGCCTACATTGGTAAACGGCAAAAGACAACAAAGCATAAAAGCAATTCACTCGTCGGACATGGTATTATTCGTTTAGATGTATGCAAGACCTGTTTCCAAATCAATTTTGGCACAACGGGAATCCACAAATAGCCTCGAAAGCTGCACTTCGCTTTGATACGAAAGTGCCTCGCACCATCCGAAACTGCGTCGCATAAAAACCTCGTGCACTTAACCCCATCTGCACGTATCCTATACACATGTAACATCCCGTATTCGAAGAGATCGCAGAGGATACCAACCATTGGGTTACCCTCTTTTAGGCTTTTTCGTTTTGTAAATTCGTATCGATATTGATGCTAATGTACGCTACTGAAAACATATTGTAAACACATTCATCCTGGAATGTTTCAGAAGAAGGGTAAACAAAACTATATTCATCTCTTAGTCTTGGCATGTGGAGTTTTGGAAACTAAAACATCTTTTGATAAATTCGTTGAAATGTAACAGAGAAACCTGGTAATTTAAAGTAATCCTACAATTTACGTTTGTTAATAATTCAAATTAAATACTTCAAGCCATATATATTTTTAAATAAAATGATGGGAGTAGTCAAAGTGGTTGTCATCTGAGAATGATTAGTGTTATCTATATTATCATAATGCAAGAAGAAGAGCTCATGAAGTCAGCTCATGACAATAACTGATTATGATATTCATTGATGATGTTACAGATGTGTGTAGTAGGCCTCCAATAATACTATCTGGTGATCAGCATTCGTCACATACGACGAATCCAGTATCATAATAATAATCATTAAGCATCAATGTAATAAATAAATAACACGAAGGACTCATTCTTATCTAAACTAATGAAAATATTCATGAAAATGATATACCTGGCTAGGTTAATCCGATTGTACTCCGACCAGAATCCAGTTTTTATTCCGACCATATTTGAGGATTTTTTAATTGGGCTAACCCAACTAGACCTCTGGGACTTTATTGAGTTTAATTCGGGCTAATTCTGCCCGAGTATGTAGAGAATGATTCATTTTTAATCCTTTAAGAGATATCTAAACATTGGAGCACAATATCTAATCATAATGTTTCTTCGTTTATCAAGACGCCAAATACTCAATTCAAAACCTTCACAAGAGGATGTCATTAGTTAGAAGAGTTAATCGATTACGAGACTGTATATGAAATTTGAATCAGGACTGAGAGTTATTACTAAAGTTTTCAAAATTATATATCATTAAATATTTTAGAAATCTGCTTTATATTTATAGGGTAAGGAAATGGATCACGATGAATTTTAGTGAGGTACAACCTGAGGAGAGGAAGGAGTAACACTAGAAATTCAATTAATAAATTTTTCTAGTAATACTTTTAATGTTCACCTCAAAATACATATTTATTTCAGCACATAAATCGTTCTATTTCATAAAACACCAAAATTTGTTATGTTGCATTTCCTTCAGCCTGGTATAAATTCGCAAATCTTTGGGTTGCCCTAGTTTCATCTCATTTCGTATTAGTTATTGCACTATTACGAATAATTCCGTTATAATCAATCTAACCTTTAATAAGTTTGTAACGTAAATGTATTACGCTGGAATGGAATATCTCGGGGCCTTTTCGACTAAAGCCGCCGTACCCGTGTCAGTCGGTTTCAGCGGTTTCCATCATGTCAAGCACCAGGAACCGAGATTCTTGCATTACGATAGAAATTACAAGTTTTGGTCGTTTCGACGTATTATTCGTCTACGCAGCATTACTTGTCTTCCCTGTGCCTAAAGTTTAATTTAAATTTATTGCACCAGTAACCCTTTGTTATCTTACTAGTGTGGGCATCTCTAAATTAACAGCCCTTCCGTTGTCCCCGATCATAAAGATGAAAAGTTCTATGAGAGGGGAATGTCAGTCAAGTCTGAGAAATTGATATAATTTTACATATGAGTAATTTTTGGTCAAATATAATGTTACCTCAAGTCTTTTTTTAGTTGCACAAGTGTTCGTGTTATAAATAATATACAATTTTAGTGTTTAAGTCTGAAAAGCAATTTCTGAGACATGACTGATATTCTTACATGGAATTTCTCAGATCTCTTAGTTTTAAAATAGAGAGTACAAGAAAAATGTTAGATATTTCTAAACAGACTTAAGCAGACATAACCACATTCGATAATCCTAACAAAAGAGTGAAATTAGGGCATATACAACAATTCACATTTACTTCCACAAAAATGTCACATTTAAATAGCAACGACATTATCTACTGGTCAGTTTTTGGAAATTTTAACAAAAATTTGTTTGTTCACCCTAGGGCGCAAAAGCGATTTTGGTCTTCGTATTCATGGCGCAAAATGAATGAGGGGGAAATCAACTTAATTCATATACGTGAATCATTAGCAACGATGCATTCTGCAAAAAGATGCATCCTATTGCGTTTTTCACCTACTGCGACAACAAATATCATACACTGTCCAGGCGCAAACTGTTATTTTGCGGTCTTGACGGCAATGATACTTAATATTTTAGTCAGCATAACTAGTCTAATAACGAATACTTAGGGTTTTCTCTTGTCGTTTGTAATTCAGTTTATTGTCTTCAACTAAATTTTATAAATTCAGGTGAATTCTTCTTGAATCTCAAAATAATGCATATCGAAATGTACAGAGTGAAAAAAAGTAAACAAAAGTTTAATAGGTGATTGAGGTGTAATATTATAATTTCACCACGTTCCGCTCACGTAGAGCTATTGAATAGGACATTGAATACGAATTGCACTCAATTAGGCTTTAGCTCTTATCCAGTTCTTGACCGGTTTGATGATCGACGTTTCGTGATTGTTCGATCGTTTCTTGCCCGCAGTCAGTATTTCCAATCTTCTAAAAAAAATAATCATTGTATGCACATCACGATCAACACCAGTATACAAATTTTGAACGAAATTTTGGTAAATTACATGCAGGTGTACACGAATGCAGCAAATTACCAAATGTGATATATTTTACATCAAGCAAAAAAAACTTTGAAATAAAACAAGGCAAAGCGAGAAAATTTTTATGCCAAAGCTATGGGGAAATTAGAAGACAATGCAAAATCGAGACGTGCACTTTACGTAATACTGAAGGCACATGAGTAATAGGGAAGCTCAGTGCGCCGTTCGTGAAAAACAGCCAGACTAACCGCCGAGTTTGGTAATGGAGCATTTCGTCCCCTCGATTCTGCATCCTATTCGTCGCCTTCCTCCTGCGCGAGACTAAAATTCATATCTTGAACATTGCATCAAATCCGCAGCTGCAGCCTCGTTACCGAATATTAATGGACGCGAACCGAGCGTCGCTAACCTTAGAGGTTCAGTTAAGCACTGTGATGCTAGGAAATGTCATTGTCGAGGTATGCACTACCTTTAGAGATAAAATGAACCGGCAATAATCAGCTTGTAACAATGAATTTTAATTCATCCTACCTATTTTCAAATTCATTGTTATATCTAATTCAACTAGTTGGATTTTCAACAAAATTCATGGTAGGGAGGTCCAAAAAAAACTCTTTTCAGTTTCTTCACTGCTCATCGAGATGCTTATTTTTTTGGAAAAATATGAAAATACGTATGGATTTGTGAAAAAACAAAAATTGTCTCTCACTTTTATAGCAAAAATACTATTTTTTCAAGATTTTCGTATTTTCAGCACAATTATTTTATAGCTATTAATGACGTCCTTGAATAAGCACCTATTTTAATTTTTTGCATAGTATGTTTCTTCTCTGATCAAAGGAAAGCACGCTGGAATTTCTGTGGATGAGGACAAAAAATATTTACACATGAAAAATCGACTTATAACTTAATCCACCCATAAATATAAACTTTTAAGCACCAAACTGGGGCTACATATAATTTTTCAATTAGTAAACGTATGTTGTGTTTTTCTTCGTCAAATAAGCAATAGTTTTATCCAAGGGCGACATTGATATGTATAAAATAACTATATTAAAAATACTAAAATTTAAAAAAAATAGTATTTTTGGTACAAAAGTTTCTTGCGCAACCTTTTTTAAAAAAAAACCAAATACGTACTTTTATATTTTCGCAAAAGAAATAAGCATCTTAACCCATTAAGTCCTGAATGGACGTTTTTTCACTACAATTTTCAACTGTTGTATTTAGTGTGAAAAAAGGCTCTAAAAAATTTGAAAGAAGACATATCTGACGTAAAATTAACTGAACTTTCAGAATCTGTTATTACATTTTTCAGAAAATGCAACCGTGAAAAACTATATTCGATTTTTTCAAAAAAATCTACAAAAAGTTTACCATTTTCAAATAAAAAATTCCTGAACTTCTCGACAATTTTTTTCGAAATTTTTCTCGACAAGACTTTAGGAGAAAATGTTACGGAAGAAAAACTTCTTGCAATTAATCAAAGAATGCCCGAAAATTTTTTTACAATTTTTTGACGACTTTTTCGATTTGTCAAAATTTTGGGATTTCGGCGTATTCTTTGAATAATTGTAAGAACTTTTTGTTCTGTAACATTTTTTCCTAAAGTCGATCGTCTATGAATAAAAAATTCCTGAATTTTTCGCTAATTTTTTTGTGTTTGGGCCGCCATTTTGGATGCTTTTACCTTTATTTTCAAAATGGACATAGGCACATCTTAAAGTTTAAGTCTCGAGGACACGATTTCTTTACCGTTTAGAGGAATTCTGAAACAATTTCAATGTGAAAAGACGAAATGAAAAAAAAATTCATTTGAAAAATGCATGATTTTTTTGAAAAAATCGAATATAGTTTTTCACGGTTGCATTTTCTGAAAAATGTAATAACAGATTCTGAAAGTTCAGTTAATTTTACGTCAGATATGTCTTCTTTCAAATTTTTTAGAGCCTTTTTTCACACTAAATACAACCGTTGAAAATTGTAGTGAAAAAACGTCCATTCAGGACTTAATGGGTTAATGAGCAATGAATAAAATTGAAAAAAGCTTTTTTTGGACTACCTTAATGCATGATGCTTCTTCATTTTATATCAAAATATATTATATATCTCTAGAAGATGAAACGTTGCCCATTTCTAAAGTCTTTTTCTCACCGGAAAATAAACTCGAAGAAGATACTTGGCATATATGCGATAAATACTCAGTGAATAATTACCTGCACATGGAGTGACCGTTTGTCCACTACAGTAAATAACACAGACCCACAATATCATTTTTATTTTCGATGCTGGACTCCAGATCCCACTAATCCCACCTATTTTGAGCTGCTAAATACGATTTTGCAATAAAAAATGGAGGTAGCAGGGCCAATTCTAGACATAACCTCTAAAATAATAAAAATTAGATTTTATGACGATATAAGCTTTATAAAGGTACATTATGGCTTATTTTTTATAAAGACAACTCATCATTTCTATCTAGACTCGTTAAATTGGAATCTGGAGCAAAAAATTATGACCCTTTGAAAAATTGTATAATTTAACCTCAAAAAAACCATACAAAAATTGTTGTATAGTCATATAGGCTTAAAAGAGAAAGTATATGATTTTTCTTAAGGTGAGAAAACATTAATCTCATCTTTATTGGTCCGTTGAATCTGATATAGAAAATGAAGAAATGTAGATTCAATAGATCAATAACGATGAAAATGCTGGATCCATTTCATACATAAGTTAAAAAAATATGCTTTTATAGCAATATATACAAAAAGAAAAAAAATATGACACATTCCCTACATGACAGTATGTTTTATAATCTATTTTTCAGAATCTAATATTTTGGGTCTTCCCTACTCGCTCATATTAGAATTGCACAATGGCAGTTTTTAATTCTATCTCTATGAATTCTAATGTGTTCTTAAAATAAGAAAAGAATAGTCTGTCTTTTTTTTTTGCATAACTCTATAAAAAATTCTTTTTTTCAGACTTTTTGAGGTTATGTCTGAACTATACCTAGCGATCTCCATTTTCTATTGTAGATTCAATAGATCAATAAAGATAAGATTAATGTTTTTTCAACTTGAGAGAAGTCATATTCTTTAACTTTTAAGCCCATATGGCTATACAAAATGTTTTGTATAGTTTTTGGAGGTTAAATTATAACTTTTAAAGTGCAACAAAAATTACAATTAATTAGTTACTGGGTTTCCTAAAGAGATGTGCAATGTGTAATGACATTACATTACCAAAATACTGCATTCTCTCAATATCACTACATTCTAAAAAAAAACCCTTCATTTTTAGATTATAGTTAAAACGTCATTTTAACACTATCATTACGTATAAGACAGGGCCCTCCGTAGTCTTACTGACGAGTCCAGCGGAGGACCTGGGACGAAACGTATTTTTTAAAAAACTGCAACAAAAATTACAATTAATTAGTTACCGGGTTTCCTAAAGAGATGTACAATGTGTAATGACATTACATTACCAAAATACTGCATTCCCTCAATATCACTACATTCTAAAAAAAAACCCTTCATTTTTAGATTATAGTTAAAACGTCATTTTAACACTATCATTACGTATAAGACAGGGCCCTCCGTAGTCTTACTGATGAGTCCAGCGGAGGACCTGGGACGAAACGTATTTTTTAACAAATAGGCATTTTGATACAAAAATCATCGTTTCAGAGACGGTAATTATCACATTTTTTGGTCTCTCAATTAGTTAATTTTAATTATTAAGTAGCTTATATCGAAGCTCGATCTAAACATTATATGTTGTTATTTATTTTCAAGTATTTGAACCGTAATCCCAAGCAAACATCTAATATGAATTATTTAAATACAAGCGGTTAAGAAGATTTTTATATTGTTGCTATGCAACAAAAATTACAATTAGTTAAATTATAACATTTTTCAAGGGGTCATCATTTTTTTAACCTACATCTTTATAAAATGTTTTCTTTAGGTTTATTTTAAAATTATTGATGAAAAAATTCGCTAAGCGACCATAGTTCTTTACTGCGGATTCGTATACATCCAGTCAAAATTAAAAAAAACACGGAATTACGCAATAAAAGCTAATTTTTTATGAGTTTTTGAGGTTATGTCTGAAGTTTGTCCAGCGACCCCCATTTTTTATTGAAGACTCGTATTTAACAGCTGAGAGTACGTCGGATTTGTCTATTCTGTACTCCAGCAGAGAAATGAAAAATCTTTTTTCGTCTGAATGACGACTTCCAGTGACGTGAGTTTCCATGTTATACAGTTCAAAATTTAAGTTCACTATTTCACTAATGTCGCTCTATTTTCTCTGTATAAAGAGTTGCATCAGCTTGAAATTTAGAAAGTACAATAACTTTTAAGCAATTCATGTGTAAATACAATATCGTTTTATTTTATTCGTATTTTTTATAACATTATCGTTTACAAAATTTTGAAAATTCGAAATGGAATTATGAACACATTAGTTTAACTTTTGTGCATATATATTTTAAAGACACGAAGACCATTTTCAAAATGACTCATTTTTTAATGATTTTTCAAAATTTGAAACATTTCTAAATCATTATTATTTTTCTATTGTCAATAAAATGAAGTATTTTATAACAATTATTCTTAAAAGGTCGTTCCACAGCTTTTCTATTTACGATCCTTTCATGAAATTATTACCACTTTCATAACAGTGGAGTATAAGTCATTTTGCTTTTGATATGTCATATACATGTTTCATATCATTTGCATGTTTGCATGTTGTTATGAAAGAAAAAACCATGCCGTATATTCACTCCGCTGCTATGGTAGGAGATTCATAAAATGTGTTAAAACATGATCATAATTCTTGTATTTTATTTTGTTGTAATATAATAAAATATCAAAAGAATTGTAGTTTACCCTTTGATTCGTAATTTTAAAACGACACTAAAACTAATCGATTAATTGTTTTTCCATTATACGATTTTTTAACTACATTTAATTGTATAATTAAATTGTCTAAATTAAATTTTGCCCGGCATTTTTTTTTAATAGTTGAAACGGTGTCTCTTTTGAAGTATCGTAATCAGGGTCCGCAAAAAGACATTTTACGATTTAAAAACTTCTTCTGTACTTTTGTAAAAAACGGGTCTCATGATGTAAGAATTCTAGGAAAAAATGTAACATATCTGATTTGAATAGACATCTTACTATCTTTAGAAGAGATAACGTCGGAAAAATAATAAAATTCACAAAATATTGCAAAATATCACGAAATTTGATTCACATAAAAAATATTTAATATCATATTTGTATATGAATAAAATTACTTTTTAAGAGTTTTATGAGATCGCCGATTACGATTAAGAAATTGAAAATTTCCCAATTTTATTATAATATTCCGCATTTTGGATTCGTCAGGTTTATGGTCTTAGCAGCATATTTGTTCGTTTTTTTTTTTGATAAATGGCATAAAAAATGAATAAGAATATGGCTTGAGTATACTTACCTTCTATAAAGATAGTATCTTACATAAAACAAATGATCTAACATTGAATCTTGAAAAAAAATCTGATATGACAACTAATTATAATTAACACTACTAAATTAACTGAGCTCCGGTAACTGAAAAATATCTTTTCTTCTGAAAGTTGCTTTAGGAATTATTCTTTTCCATCAATCCAACAACAAGTACTCGGAATGTTAGGACTATTTAGCGTTTATACTGTAGTCATTTATTCTATAAGAACTGATGTCAAATTATAATCAATAAATGTTGATTTATCACAAAGCATTATCAACTTGCTAAATACTCAAATGCGGTATTAAGACTGCTCTTCGACTGGATTTGCATATACGACGAATGTTTTTGTGAAAGGGCGTTTACCACGAGTTGCAATGTAGAGCCGAAACTGCCTTGTCGTTTGGGAACAAAGAAAAAGTGTTCTCGCACCCGTAAAAGCCGGCCACCAAAAACCGATTAAATGGTTGAACCGTAGAGGCTGTGCAGTTGCCAATCTCTACTGCCCTTTCCCCATTGAATTCAATTAAAATAGACGGTCGGTTTATTGCGGAGAAAGGAAAGCGAGATGTTTCCTAGGAGTAAGCCTGCGGTGCAGTTTCCAAAAATAGAAACCCCTTGCCCGAGTCACGCAATATCGAAATCCCCTTCAAAATCTAGACGCGATAACGATAAAATTAAATTTCGCAACACACCCATTATTTTGTATGTGAATTCACCTGCACATAGAAAAAGAAAAATACATCAAGAGCTAAGGATGCCGTTGCAACGTCCCACTCGGATGTTCTCCCTCGACATTGGAATATTATTTCTGAAACAATTACAAAACTGCCATACTGTCGTGAAATGTAAACGGCTAAGTAAAATTGTGATCCCGGTATGTGCGTGCACTTTTTGTAGATGGCAATAGGGAGAGAACCGAGCGTAGGGTGAAACTCTGTGAGGCCTCCGGGCATTCGAGTTCCCTGTGAATGCCGCGGTCGAAATAGGTTTCGGTATCTAACTTTCTTCTAAGGGTGGGGACCAAAACCTTGTAAAAACTTCGACATCGCGAAACGAAAATTGCGGAGGCGTTAGGGTGGAGATACACCCAGTGAGAGGAAACTCCTCTAGTCAGCGGAAGTACATTTTTTTTACCAATTCTCTTTCTTGTCTCTTAACTTTCTCCATCCAGTTACATATTTAAAATGCCTTTAATATTTTAACTTCCTCATTTTTTCAATTAGTCTTTTTCAATATTTTAAGAGCAGCAGGCTTGGTTAAAATGTACGGGAGAAATATTTATGCGAATAAGTACTCTCTTAATCTGAATCAGTGAACATTTCGCCAAATGCGTCAGTGAAAACAATTTTCGCTATTAAATCAGTCAATTTCACTGTTTAACCAGTTGATTTTACTATTTAACCAGTCGAAATATTGTATTTACTGAAACTCCTGGAACTCAACCCTAATGCCCACTATTTCACTGGTTCTTCAGTTGTACATTCTTTTAACATCGATCACTGAATATAACCAATGATTTGCTTTGTACATAAAACTGAACACCTATATACAATTTCAATAAAGTAGATTTTAAGGCTGCAAGAACTTTATTCCTGGAATTTGAGCAGTTTTTCTGGCTCAAGAAGTTTTTATAACAGGAACGTACATAAATGTTATGTGTTGTTTTTTGCGTTTTCATAATCGCATTTGAGTTTCACAAGTTGTCCATGCAATCACAAAATTATAGATACTGGAGACGCCACCGTAAAATTGAATATTAGCGATCTGTCAAAATATAGTCAGTCACCAAAGGATGTCTAGTTCGCCATTTGCCTTCAAGTCTTCGGCTCCTTCATTATCGTAGTAATTATTAAGCAAATAATTTGTTTAAATTACAAAATATTTTGTTCAATTGTCTCAGAAGCAAATATACAGAAATAACGAATAAAATCCAAATCAGTAAATAATAAACATAAACGTGTACACGGGATATTGCGTCGATGTTCAAATTTAGTAGTTTATTACATACTCTAGTTGCCTCTACTAAAGCAGTAACATTTTTATGCATTTCTTAAGAAACCCGTCTTGTTTAATTACTCTACAAAAAGTGGTGCCTTAATTCAAGAGGTTTGCATCCTCAATTTTAAGAATATTTTCGGAAGAACTATATAATGTGCCTTTTTTAGACACTCAAATAGTGCACAGAGAGAAAGAATATCGTTAATTGAACCAATATATTAGATATTTGTTATCCAATAGCCAGAAAATCTGTTCGATATATCCAGGAAAACTTCATAAGTTCACTTTGTGTATAATAGATAACATAATAATGGTATAAGGAAGATCTTATTCTGAATAATTCGCATAGTTTAATTTTGTACATTATAATAAAAGAAGCAAAGATAACGCACTTCCTGCACAGCAGCGATGCACATATAGATATTTAAAGTACACTCCGTTTCCGCTGGCAACTGTCCGCCTTTCTAAAATCTGAAGAAAACGTAAAAAAAACACCTGGTTCGGCAGATGGCGCATTTAATTACTCTACATGAATTAATGTTCTATGAGACTTTGTGTTTTGTTGTCATACATTTAACCCTGTAGATTCTTAACTAATAAAAAAAGGACAAAGAACTTCACTCGATACTCGCCCGAATTATTCAGCGGAACGAAGATCATTTTTTTTCTTTGCATATCGTAAGTCAATATATACATAATTATGCACATAATTCGTCGAGATTGTTTAATAATGTAGCTCTTCCATTCGTGGTTTATAACAGCATAAAGCAAATTCTGGTAATTAAACACAATTTGATTGTATTTTTACAACGATGATATTTTGTATGCACAAATTGTAAGTATTTATCAGTAAATAATTAAACATGAATATTTATGATTTGTTGATCCAGTTATCAAATGCAACTTATCATTATATTCAGTTCACCCAGAAATCGCCATTTCTAAATGTATAGAAAATATTTTAATTAACGTATTTTGCAGCAAGTATGACCTACAGCAATTTTCGAAATTATGCAGCAATTATTTATAAATCAATCCGTTTTCGTTTTTACAATCCTGGCATAATTCATACCTACATCGACGAAATTTGTAAACAATTCCTCATTAAGAATCAATATTTGTATGTTGCAACGGCGATTTGATTGAATCTTTCGCTCTGGCGTGTTCGGTACTTGGTATCCGTTCGTGTTCGTTCAATATTTAATAATTTCATTTCCATATAACTCGATATACCGCAGCAATTTTTCCCAGACAATGACATGCTGGTGGGAGGAAAGATAACGCCGAGAAAAGAGATGCAATATGAAGTGCGGAACACGGCTCGCTGATTTTTCTATCTCGCAGAGATGAAAGTGTATAGGGTCTATATAAAATCGAATTTCTAAGGGGACATTTCTCTTTTCTTCCCTACTACAAGAAACTGGAACGATGATTAAGAGGAACGTCATTAAACCGTCTGATAAAGACGTTTAATTGAAATAAATTCCATTTTTTTTTCAGAAAATTCTTCAAGTATGGTTTCACTACTGCTGAAGTTTCATTGAACGTTTAGAAGTTTACTTTTTTTAATACATCCTGCCTTTTTTTAGTAGCATACTCGAAAGCTGCAGAAGTTTTACACCATTTTAAATTAATTTAAAATCAGAAAGACTAATTTTACCAGTTATATAATGTTATATAACATTTTATTATGATTGCAGAACATATCCTATGTTATTCAATAATTGATAACAATATTTCGACTTTTGTTTAGGTAAAGCATTTACATTAAATAAGAATCGTTTAAGTTAGACAATAAGTTTAGTCATTCGAATACAATTAATGAAAGAATACAACAAAACAATTTGGTGCAGTTTGTTCGACTACAGGTCTATAAATATTGCGATTCAAAATATCATTTTAAACCAAATTACCCTGATAGAAACTTGTCCATTTTTTTCTAACACTGTCCATTACACCTATACCTTTAATATGGTAAATAAGAATGTTATACGAGTATTGTACAAGAAATGTTTTCATTTCTTGCAGGGTACAAGAAAAACTTTTTGAAGAAAAAATATCAATACTATCATGTCCAAGGACTATTATACTAAATTGCGTTATGATACTGCAGATTTTCAAGGTGCCCCCCCTCCCCCTAAAATAAAACATAAGAGTCACATGACCTCACTGGGACCTACCGGTTTTGCCTATTTTTTTGAGTCAATGATCCCTTTTCGTCCCGAAAGTACCGAATTTCGAAGAAACTTTCAGGCTGTAATTTTTCTTCCAAACACCGTTCAGACAAAATTAGAATAAGTCAAAATCGATAGTTTTGTTCTTTCTGTTTCGATTCCGGTGGACGCATTAACCAGAGGCTTGAAAGAAAAAAGTTGTGATCATTTTTTTCGAAAAAGTTTTTTGAGGCGTCCTCACATGAATCGCGTTATTTTGCAATGAAAATAGCAATAATGACCATTAGAGAAGGTACTAATGTCGTATGTTTGTCCTGCCCTTTCCATTACCTATGGGATTTTTTCAAGAAACAAAATGGCAGCTTCAAGATGGCGTTTGCAAGTTGTAATTTAGCAGCTAGTGAACAGGATATGGGTAGTTGTGAATCAGTAGTTTTTCGATGCAGTATCATGCACTAAAATCTATTTCTCGATGAAAACAGTCCTTGTACCTTATAAGATGTTAGTTAAATAAAACATAAAAAATCCACACCTACGTTTCAGTTTCCATGTGGGCCATCTTCAGAACCGTATATAAGTACAAGTTATACTTAGATGTTGCATGTTTTAATGTTTAAGCACATGCTCTGGTTTGTATCATCTCCGTTTATGTAGTTGTAAAATTTATCCGAACTAGAAATGATACAAACGATGTCGCAGAACATATGCTTTTCACAAAATGCAATTTATTTTTAATGAGCATTGTTGAATTATTGTTGAATTATTGTTGAATTATTGCAATCGTCACAGTCCTTTGTACTGGTGCACTCAATTGTTAGGTTTTAAATCGATTATCATTGATAGATCATAAGTGTATATGACAGGAAAACATCGGAAATTGAGGGAAATTTAAAAAAAAATCGGCAAATGCCCATTTTACATAACTAATTTGAGGTTATAAATCATGAGATGAGTTATTTACAAATGATAAAAATTACTTTTTCATCTCAATTGTCCATGACTTCAACCATTAGATGGTAAAATAATCGGTACACAAATACAGAATTACAACTTTCAGTCAACTTGCACAGATCTTGAAGGCGCCATTTTGTTTTATGAAAAAAGTCTGACGGGACAATTCTTGTCAAGAAATATCGAAAAAAGCGGTATTTTTTTCGAAAAAAAGACCATAACTTTGTATTTTCAAATCGCCGACTGATTCTGATCATGGCATTCTAAAGAAGAGTTCCAAAACTGTAGATCTTGACTGTTGAAGATATTGGCATTTGGCACAAAAGGTACAGCGCTTAAAGTCGCGTCCAAATTTCGGACTGTCGGGACCAAAAGTGTTACTCGAGAGATTTTGCAGGTCCAAAAAAATGTATGTTGTAATGTATGTGTGTGTATAAATTATGTATGTGTATAAAAAGATAAAATATTGATTATTACAAAAATGAAGGTGTATTCACCACGTGCTAGTGGGTAAATTTAGAATAAATAAATTTTGAAGAAGATTAATTATTTTAAATAAAACTCTGATTTTTATTTTTCATGTTCTTGACTACTACGGTAATGCATAGATAAAAATAATAGAATTTGAAGATCCCTTAGTAAGTAATTGTGTAAATCGTCTGCAATCAATCCAAGACTCAAATTGATTAAAACTCTTTTTTTGAATTGTCCGATTGCCAATGTGGTTCAAACCGCCAAGATTTGAAACACGTATATTATGGCAATATCCCAAATACGGTAGTCAGAGAGACAATTTATAAAAAAACGAACATCAAAATTGAAGGATTAGGATAGGATTTTTTTTGGAAATTAACAAAATTAAATTGGTTTTAAACCGTGCTTATGACCTACCAGGATGTTTATAAAAATTGCATTAGATGTTAAAATGCTATAGTTTGAAGATCTCTAAACATGTCAAATACTTTGCGCGTAATCACTTGGATTCCCAAACGCTAGGCTAAGTTAAAACATTTATAATCTCAACTAGTAATAATTTTAACAACAAACAAGAAAAAAAGATAAAAAATAAAAAAAATTTTTTAAAATAAAAACGACATTCATAATTATAAGACTAATAAAATTATATTATACTACAATTTCGATTTAAGAGTTATTTGGAATAAGCTGGTATATGAATATGATTGGTTAGCATGCAATTATAATAAATCTAAAGAAAGAAAAATTACATTAGTACAAAAATATACTATGAAGATGAAATATATATAAACATGCAAAAATTTATATGAACATGCAAAATAAATATCTGGACATTAAAATATTATGTTGGCCTTATAACCTTCATTCTATTAACACAATTGATAAAACCCATACAATATGACGTTCTATACTCATTTTAAAAGAAACCGATCTGAAGATATAACAATAATGATCCTTGAGAAAATGTTCTCGATATGGATATTAAAATTACATTAACATTTCACCTCCTACGTGTTTTATGAAAATACTGCATTTGCTATCTGATATCGAATATTGGTAACCCCAGACGAGTATAAGACAGTTTATCTGCTTATGAATGGGTTGTGTTTAGTTCTACATTGAAGTGATAACTACGATGTAATCCAGTACTGCTGTCACTCATGAATCGAATTTGAATCAAGGACGGCCTACCACAATTAAATCTCTGGTCGCGAAGTTGGCATTGAATGCGACGACTGTGAAGTTTAAGGAATTGGCTACATTTAGTATTCCGTTTGCAATCCTACTTACTTAAATGAAATGAAATTTCCGAATTGCTGGTCAAGAAAGAGGGAATATACCCACCGAATCAAGCAGCTAAAACAAAGTAAACTAGACTCAAAGTAATTTTCCCAATCGATCCAGAAAAAGGAACTGATCCTCCAATTACATCGCGGATGGCTATTCGTACAAGTACCCGTAAACGTAAAAGAAAAATTGTAGCAATTTTTAGGTAGTTCGTCCCTTTCTGCTCGCATTTGGACTGGACTATTCCTTTTATTTCCAATTTTTCCCCTTCGAGCCGGGTATAATAGGGCGGCTCGCGCGCTAGATAAACGAACCAATTTCCCGTGGCTTAAGTCAGGCGGCAATATTGCCGGCAGTCTGCACACACCGGGTGAGCCTCGACGAGTTTAAGCTCAACTGCCTGGATATATATACGCGATATATCGCACAGATGCCTACGAGGTTCCTTCATTTCCCTCTTACCACGTGCAGAATCGAGAACGGGCTAGAAAAGAAAGAGGCCAAGGAGATGAACTTCCGAAAACTTTGCGTGGCATCGGAGCTTCCGCTTTCCTTTGTCTGCTTTTTCCAGATTCAGATATTGAAAACAATACACCGGAGTCAAATTGAATAGAGGTGAAAAAATATGAACTTTCACCTTTTATGAAACAATTAGTAGGTTCCTTGGGTTCTTGGTAGCTTGTGTCTAACAAATGTACTACCAGCATCATAGTCTCGCCCCAGCTCTTTAACTCATACTTTGGAAGTAACGAGTACCCGAGCGGAAAATTATTCAGGCTGGAGTCAGGTCCTGATCATGAAGCCTGTGCACAAAATCAGGTCTTGACATGTCCGCTTATCAAGCCCTGGCATATCGTGTAAAGCTTTTTTCGTTAAAGCCCTGATCAGGCAAATGTACAGGACCTGATCTTAATATGGAAATTCACAGGCTTCCCTATATCAGTTGTACTTTATTTTAACAAAATCAGGGTTTAATCAGGGCATATTCAGGCGAACCTGATCAGGATAACTTCCTGGAACCTGATCATGTCCTCATCTGGGTACATTCAGGAGTACCTGATCAGGAACGCCTTACTGGAGCCTGGTCAGATCCTGGTACATATTTACGATGCCTGAATAAATTTACGCCCGGGTAGTATTATACATCCGTATTTTTTTGTCTTGTTCTATTGGTTTATTCGTTCAGGTAACTGAATGTAATAACTACAAAAAAGTTCCATCTCGATTTGAGGTGTCAGTCCTCATAAGGTATCTTTTTCTGATAATAGCATTAAGGATGACTTATTTGTATTAGAATAAACGCCGCATCCCGTATGTTATTGAAAAAATGCCTGCTTTATTTATTTTTCATGTATGGAAAGAAGCTTAATGATACCGCATGAATACAGGTTTAAAAGATATTTGCTTTAATTCTACTCAACTGAATTACCTGCACGTCTATGATTATTAATTTATATTCACCTGCACTGAAATAATTATTGAATCCTCATGATTTAAATTGAAAGAGTAGATGAAAGTTATTTGGTTTTAAGATGACGAAATGGTTTTCTACCTGAGTAGAAATTTTGGTGTGGCCCTGATCAGGTCCTGTTCAGGCGGCCTAAATATATTTTAGGCCCTTATTAAGCTATACTATCAGGTTGTAGTCCCCTGATGAGGGTCTAGTCCGTCACTATTAAGGCCCACCTTATAAGGCGGGCATGACAGCTGCCTGATCAAGTCAGAATCAGTCAATGTTTAGGCACACTTCATCAAACATACCTGATTGCTGTCTGATTAGGCCCTGGTCAGTTTTTAGGCAGCATGGACACATTTCTCGGATAGTCTTTTAGGCAGCTTGCGTACCGTAAGAAATCACAGTTTTCGATATGTATGAAACTAAAAATAACTGGAACTAATTTCTGTTCCATGTACTTGTTGCTATAGAATCTGAAGTTGAAAAAAATTGTTCATCAAGTATGATTGCTTACAAAAACTTAAACTACTACCTCGGTCATTCAAATACAATTTCTCATCATCACAATACCTTGTCTGATGAGTAGAAACAATGAATCCTTCAACAAGTGTTTCAACTTACCTGAAACAAAAAATAAACAACACAATTTAGTTAAACGCTATTGTAATTTACATAACATTTAATAAAAAGTAAATGGATATTTCATGGTTTAAATATTTTGTTAAATAAGCATGTATTCAATATTATGGAAGGATAGATAGCAATAATTTTTAACACATTCTCACGAAAAGAAAATAACCCTTCATATTTCGTTTATTTTACGCTTTTACGCTAGAATGAAAACAGAAGAGACAACCAGTGATCGGTCGTGGACAGATGGGTAAAGAAGGCCGTTGAGCACGAGTGGGACAATATTATGGTTCCATCGGATCGCTGCCAAGCTAGTTTTACTTCGCTACATCAAACCTCTGTGCTTTGTTCGTACTTTGCTAGTGTGCCAGTCGGCCAGATTGATCCCCTCGAGGATTTATCTCGATCTTTTTACTTTTTCTTACTGTCCTTTATAGGTCGTCCAGCGATCACTGATTGCGCACGTCCATTAAACTTATGACCGTTTTAGTTTGTATCGGTTTTAAATGGACTTAACGATATAGGTATAAGATTAGCACACTTTTCTCTGCATGGATTCAATTCAAGTTCTTCAAAGAAAATTAATTTATTTTTACTTGGTGTTCTTATCTCCTGAGTATTTTTTTTTCTTTTCTTAGTCTTGGACATGAACTTTTTAATTGTATAATGTTGAGGAAGCATAGTTACTTTTATAAGAAAAATGGACGATCTTTCACTTTAAGGCAACCGGTGAAGTAGTTGAAGTGTAAGAGATTAAGGAGAAAGATATTTTACAATTAGAACAAAAATATTTCGTGGTTTTCTTCGGAAAATGTGAACGTTGAGGCATTAGAAAATCATCGAAATATGTAATAAAAGATCAATTTAAATAGTAATGACAAAAATGCATATAGAAATGCTCAGTGTAATTAACCCATTAACGCCCAAGAGGATACAAATTTCACTAACAAATTTGAAACAAATCTCGATATGAAATTGCTCTCCCTTACAGATTCTTTGATCAAAATCCTGCATCCGACATTTTTCATTTTTTTAAAATAAATCGTAATTCGTAGTCAGAGACCCGAAAACCCTGGACCCAGTTTCATAAATATACAATGAAATTTTTTATTTTCGGCCTCCATATTGGATCTGACATTTTTAATTTATGAAAAATGACATAATTTTCGAAATCGGTAACCTTAGAAACCCCTGTATACAAAGTTTCATATATATAAAATAAAATGTTGAATGTTTAGCCGCCATATTGCATCTGCCATATTGAATTTTGTAAAAATAACTGGAAATTCATATTCAGAGACCTCAAAAAGTTATGGGTACTATGGTACACTAAACTAATATTTTACAAAAAAAAAAAACGAAAGCTTTAATCATCAGTTTAAGAGACATATGTCTAAGTAGCATGATTTTACAAAATTTAACCAAAAATGAAAGTGCTAATCGAGCACGAACATGATTGCTGCAGAGTTTATGTTTATAATAACTAAAAAATTAATTTCAAGTAAACGCAGTAACGTAGTTGAAAAATGTTACATTACTCGTGTTTTTCATGATGATGTTGTCTTAGATATAGTTTTAAGTAACTATGTAGAAACAATATTAATTATGTTTTTATTTGATAATTACATTAGCCGTGAAAATTACTGTGAAAATTATAATTTCTGTAGAATTTCTCACACAATAGATATCGCATAATTGGATGTAATTAAGAAATTAGAAATTAATCATACTGATTAGTATTTATTAAACGAATTATGTATTTGGATAGTATTTTACTTTCAATACGTAAAATATGTCATCAGCTAAAAGCAGATACACAACAAGAAAGAAATTTGTGTTAGTTATTTGCTT
This sequence comes from Trichopria drosophilae, assembly GCA_030407085.1. NCBI lineage: Eukaryota > Metazoa > Arthropoda > Insecta > Hymenoptera > Diapriidae > Trichopria > Trichopria drosophilae. Next base: position 185,044,556 of record CM059583.1, on the reverse strand, counting down.
TTACCGCTAGTCCCGTTTCTGATTATCATTGTCTTGTATTTCGCAATCACCAAATAAAGGGATATCTATTTATGTGTACATATTTACGTATATAAGATCAATATTTTATATGATGTCATATGTATCTTCAGAGTAAAGAACGATAAAATATCGAAAAATAATTTCGATTTATCACGATATCTTTATATTTGCTTCCTTTCAATGTTCTTAGCTTGGATAGTACTATTAGTAACAAATGCTTTCTCGAGTAGTCTATTTTTCATATATTTTCTTCAAAAATTTATTACGTTTATTCAATAGAATGTTAATAATTAATCCCTGCAACGGGAATTGTATGTGATATAATTTAATATTGATTCATTTGGCAATTACGATTTAATACATGAATTAGTACTTGTTACTACTTGGTAGTAACTCCGTTTCTTTTTTCAATTCGCATATTATTTAATTATATACTAGTAATACATTATTATACTAGTAAATTTATCAATTTGCTTATTTGTATTGAAAATAAGGCAATATGTTTAGAGAAGGACTTCTCTTGAAGGTATTTTCGCTTTTCATAGTGTTCATCATTTTTCGTATTATATCTCTAACTGGTCTAAGTACCTATTTTTATAGTAAATTTCAATCAAACATTTTTATGTTTAAAACAAATGTTACTTTCTGAGAGCTGAAATATGTACCCCTCAAAGATGTTCCAAGTTGCGAAATACTAAACAAATATGAAAAAGTGACGACACCTTGAAAATTTCGGAATACGTATGCCATTTATTAATGCACATACTTTCTAATAAGAAATTCAAAAGCATCGAGTTTCAGACACACGATGTATTGATTTCGATTTTTTTCATTTTTCAGCAAAAAATTATTGCTTATCTTGAAGTCGAAGTTTTATACGTGTTATCCTTAAATGCACTGAAAAAATTCGTCGTTGATTGTACTACATTTTAACTACTGAAAGTATTTCAATAGGTCCTCAACGGAATTTTATAGGTTATAATTACAAACCCAAAACAACATCAACAATCTTATACTAACAAAAAAAGTATTTCTTTTAACTATACTCTCGACCCAACTTCTCAATGGTAGTTGAATTTGTCAAGTAAATTTTTTTCAGTGTGATTTAACAAGTATAAAATTATTCATAATCATGATAATATTTAGAATTCTATTAATATATCTCACCCTGATATTATATCATTCAATGTGTAAGGCATCACACAAAATTTATCTTTGTCTAGTATTCATTAATATTAAAGTTTTCACAGTTTCTTTAAGTATTTACTTTTTTTTTTCTTCTGAACTATACGCAATATTTTAGCGGAGATCGTTACCAGAGGAGAATGTATCCCCACGGGATAGACATGTTACACTTTATGCTTGTTCCCGTACGTGTCGAATGAAAGGCTTAACCCCCTGCAGACTTAGAAAACCTACAGGGCGTATGTGCGTGTTGCACGAATAAGTGCTGTTGATTTGTGCCTATATGTACATGGAATGATGCTGTTTTGCGCATGTGAATGTCGTTATGATTGGACACGAGCCTTGCTTAATTTAGTGAAATGAAGAGAAAAACAAGCAAACGTTATAATGGGCAAAAATACATTTTTTCAAGTTTCATACTGTCTTGTATATTTTGAAATTATTTATTGTCGAATGATGCACTGTATTCATTATTTTGAAAGATGATATAAAAACTATTTAAATAATTAATAGTATACATTATTAAATTTTATGACGTGTAAGAAATACGCCCTACTAATCATTTGATTTAATTAACTCTTTAAGCCCCATAGATGCAGTTTTTTTTTTATTTTCGAGTTTTCTACTTAACAATGAAAAACAGATAAATATTGCTCTGAAAGTGATCGAGTATACCATTTTAGAGGATACTTTTCCGATTCCAGTAGTTAAACTTATAATATAACCTAACCTAAATAATGTTTTTTAAATAAGAAACACAAATTTGAAATTGCTTTCTTTTTTATACATTTTTTTTTCATATTCAAAATACAATGTAAACGTTTCCGGGTTTCAATCAAAAGTGCATAAATTTATCGAAGATTATAAGGAGAATTTTTAGTCATTTAAACTCATCCTAACCTCTAAAAACTTATGGTGGTAATTACGATCGCATACAACGTAATGAAAACACCAGAACCAATGACTCAAATTATTATAAGAAAAAACGGAAGTATAAGTTAAAAACCATTGTTAACTATTAAGATGTAACGATTCGTAAAATGCCAAATGGCGGATACAGTACGCCGTATATTTATATTCGTTTTTTCTGCAGTAAATCGTTATTTCTTATTGTTTTCTAACTCTCAGGACTTTCAAAACATACGTATTTCACTTCTTACTAAAATTCCATGCATTGACAATTTTCGGATGTCATTGGTTGTTTTGTTTTCATGGGTACATATTGTACATGTTTATACTTTAATTTTTTTATAGGTTAGGTAGATGTTCGACGACAAATCAAAATTCTCTTATAAACTTGTATATAATTTCAATTACATATTTAAAAAGGAAAAAACGAATTTCGGATTTCGATAGTTTCTTTCCATTTGAAAGCCCCATTTTTATTTTTGAAGACTTTTTTTTTAATCGGAAACTGGGTAATTATCTAATGAATATTAATCCATTTACTTTTTGAGAATAAAGCTCTAAAAACGATCAAAAAATTTATGTCTCTAGGATATAATGGGTTCATTATAAAGTGATCGTAAATAATAAAAAATTGTATTTATATTATTGTGTTGACATAAGCCTCGAAATAAAAAAAAATCCAGTTTTAGATCTCTAGACGTTGCTATATAAATACATGCATAATTTAAAATTGTTGTATTAATTATAACTTTAATTTTCTTCCAGTGGTAATTTTAAAAATAACAGTCTATTTTAGAACGACACATTTTTAAAATTTTGGAAATTTAAATCATAATTTTAGTGAGATAATAAATCTTAAAACAGAAAAGAAGAAGACATTTAAAGAATGCCGCTGCTATTTATATTTCACACAATCGTCTTGTTAAACAACTACAACATTCATTAAATATTTGATATCACGAATTTCTGACGTATTGAATATTAATCAACGAAATAAAATGAAGTTCAGTGTTTACGTTCTTTACATCAACGTACGTTGCGGATTTGTTAAACATAACAATTTACAATCATTTGAACCGAAAGATCTACATTAACCGAATATGCTCATAATGCAATTGTTCATTAGCGAATCGTGAATAACGTTCGGATATTTGAGATAGGCAAACAGTCAATCTATCGGATTACAAATGTACCATGCTTATTTCTATTATCAACAATTTACCAGACGATTAGGCTGCCTTTTGAACGTTGCGATTACAACATATTCATAATCTAAATGCAAATTCGAATTACGTAATCAGCAAACAAAATTAACACTCTTTATTATTTTATCTGAAAATAGGAGTGTATTGTATCTGCTAATTCAAAATAATCGTTGAATTTGGAAGTGACTTAAAGAACTGAATTGAAATGTGAGTTTATATCGGTATTTTTCTATAATACAGTGATTAAAAAAAATGAATTGTATTGTCCAATTTAGCGAAAGACATTTCTGAATTGTAAGTTCTTTCCCTTCGTTCGTCATTATTGTATAAAAAAAGTTGAAGTAAGTTCATACTTCGACGAGCAAGTTCTTTATATTGCTCATGCAATGACTTTTAGTAGCCATTTATCATACAATAAATATATCACATTATATAATTAATATATTATATAATATAATGGCGTTCTCGTAAATACCCGGTACACGTTACGCGAATACCTTAAAATATCATGCCTTTTTATAGACATGAGCTTATAACTAACCGCTTGCGAGTAGACGCGTGATTACTGCCATCTAGCGGGGAATGAAACGGATCCTTTTTTGTATGTAAAGTCGCAGTTCAGTAATCGGCGAATTCCCAGTGGTAAAAAAGATTAAAAGTATTTTAAATCCAATGTGTATCAGAATCCAATGATATGTGTTGAACTGGACAAAACATATTTTGGTAGACGAGGGTCTGGTTCAAAAGCGCGATTGACTATATATTTAATGTCAGCCCAAAATTTAAGAAATAACACAGAGCCACAAAAAATGGCAGGTGAAATTGAATCCGTTATTCGATTTGGCCCATCACGTCAGAATTTTCAAATATCTGATCCGAAAAATATTCAGAAATATACTTTTTGGCAATTTCAAAAGGTTAGGATATGTGAAATGTCTGACGTCACGGGTCAAATTGTACAACGAATTTATTTTCAGTGACCAAAAATCTATAAGATCCAGTACTTCTGATTCAAGTTATCTCCCCTAAAAAATTGTTTTGCGGTTGTGTGTAATTAATCACTGAAGGTAATTCTTGAAAAAAATAACAAGACAGCAAACTTTTTTTTGGACAGAACTTGAATCAGATGTGGAGGATCTTATAGAATTTTGGTCGCTGAAAATTAATTCTTTGTCCAAGTTAACTCATCGTTTCAGATGTTTCACATATCCTAACCTTAAATTGCCAAAAAGTATATTTTTGATTATTTCGGATCGGATATTTTAAAATCCTGACGTGATGGGCCAAATCGAATAACGGATTCGTTTTCGGCGGCCAAAAATGTGTAAGATCCACTATTTCTCATTCAAATGATCTCGAAACAAATTTGTTTTGTGGTTCTGTGTAATTATTGGATATCAAAATCGGATCAGTTCTTGAAAACGCATAATCTATTACTAGATATAGTTCTAGAAATGTATCAAATATCCTAAGAAAACTATATTAGCTTTTATTTAAGTTCGATTTCACAGTTTACCCGATTCGATTGTAGCTTTTTATTCCCCGCAAGTTTACGTATGCGGGAGTTCCGGATTAGCTTGGAATATTAAAAAAAGCCAGCGCGCCCCTCTGGAATCGCTTTACGAGAACGGGGTATAGTCCCGCTGTAAATCTGGAGGTAAATGCATCTCTGTCTGGATTACAAATCGAAAGCGGTTTAGCTGCTTGGCTTTCACGAAGGAAAACCAACGAGTGTGTAGAACGATTGCATACACTGAGTGTACCCGAAACCACTCGCTAGAGCACGAAGACGCACTCGCGTGCGCACTTTCTCGGTTGCTAGTCGTGCACCTTTATATATACGCTATTATGTACGAAGAGTAAGTCGAGTCCTACGTGCACGGTTTCGACAAAATGTCAGCGCAGAACACTTATTCGCATAACGTTTCTCAACGAGGCTCCTCCAGCCCATTCGAAAAAAACGCGGTCCTGAATTGCATGGCATACGTCTACTACTGCCAATCTTCGAATTCTAGGCATTCAATGAAGGAGATCTTTGTGCGGGGAAAATACACTCTCCACAAAACCTCGGAATGCAAAAATTGAAATGCAGTTTTCGTGCCTTATCTGAATGTTTGTACACCAAACCGAGATTTTTTAAAAGGAAAAAAACGCTTTTGAAGATCGTGATCACATTTTTCGTTTAACGGTAACATTCCATCCGGTTCTCGCATCCCCTCAGATAATTTAAATAATTCTATACCATATTTAGAATGGTACTTCAAAGGTATCATGTTTTGTATGACCTAGTTTCACTCGTAGACTTCGAAGCTGCCGAGCTTATGCTAGAAGAGTAGTGCTCTTCATCAGACCTGATGAAGCACATTATAATGTTTCAAGCGCAATTGCAAAGATAAGTCATTACGAAAAAACGTTTTACGAAAAAACGATTTTCCTTAGAATGCAAAAATGGAAATGAAGTCTTCACACCTCGTATGAATATTTGTACATTAAGTCGAGACTTTTTAAAACCAAAAAAAACAACCATTGCTTTTGAAGATTGTGATCTAATATTTCATTTGAAGCTAACGTTTTTTCTCGCTTCTTCTTCTGTAATTTAAATAATCCTAAAATATATTTACAATGTTGTTAACAATGTCTCCTTATATTATATCACCTTGTTATATCCTGTACTGAGTGAATACTAGAAGAGCAGAAGTATTCTTCGAAGTTCCCATCAACCTTGATGAAGCACATCTGGAATTTTTTCTGGCGATATGTCATTAAGCGAAATGAAATTTCTCAAGACAATAATTTGAGAAAAACGGTATGGAACCAGAAAACATTATAAGATACTTAATCTTCAATAAGTCCATTTCCAAAACTGCTTTGTATATAAATCTTACATTAAATTTGTTGCATAACTTTTTATACAATCACACGATAATTTATTAATAAATCTTACATGTAATGTTATGATAAGTGCGAAACGCATTTTTGTTCAACTAAATTACTTTTTACTTTTTACTTTTACTAATCAGAAATTTTTAAAATAGAACTAGGAAATATTACAAATGGTTTTATTTAAAATTCCAGTGTAAACGAACCGATTAAATTTAATTTAATAAGTAAAAGTTAATAATGGAATATTAAGAATAAAAATGAAACAAACGACTTACAATGGCGTTCAATTTTAACGTATGAGTATTAAAAAAAAAAAAAAAAAAAAAAACAATTAAATGCAGATGTATAAAACTAGTGATATCAGGAGAGAAATGTGATATCCGTAAAATCACCACAGCATTTTGATTAAAAAAGAAGTAATAAAGTCGAATTCGATCCGCCATTCGTCGATAGACGCGTTGGTCTGCGGCAATAGAGGCTATTCTGTAGGTAGATTTTTCCGCCCTGGGTTACCGTTCCTGTCAATCGGCTCATTTCCTCTTTCGTTTAACCGATGAAATATCGGTTTTCGTTGAGATCCTGCATATGTTCCCAGATAGAGGTCTGACTTATCAAAAAATTCTTCTGGTATAAGAATTTAGTGTATATACAAAGTATTTATAAAATTATTAAATACATGTTGAAAATATTAACAAATAAAGCACTACTAAAATATCGTTTATTTTCTAAATGACTTTCTCAGATAAGATTAATACAAAAAAATGTTGTTTTTCAAAATTTAATTGATAATGGATTATTATGTATTTAATAAAGAATTAGAAAATATTAAAATGAGTACTTTCAGAATGCTTAGTGACCAAAATATATTAGCTATACTTTTACAGAAAGTACTATTTCCAATTGTCGTTATTCAGCATCGCAGCCATTACACGATTTGATTCTTATCGCTATATTTCCGGAATGTTACGTTCGATACAGAAATTTTCCGATTTACGACTGTATTCTACCATTGCTTTTTCACGAATAATAATAAATGTATATCGGTATCAATCAGACATCGGAAGTTTCCCTTTACTGCATCATATAAATTTGAGTTTTGAAGATCGTAGCATGATGCGATTTATTAGAGAACTGATTGATTGATTTAAATTACATTATTATTTTAATTAATATTTTGGCAATATATTTTTTGAATACAAATTTTTTAGCTAACCAAACCGTAAAGAAATGATGATATTTCATTCCACTTTTTAATTCGCGAACGTTTCCCGTCAACTGGGTGATTTTCTTTGTCGTCTACACATTCTTTACATGGACATTGTTTATATTCTTGCATTTTGAAATTGCATTTCTTGCTACCCTTCCGCTCGATACATTTTCTTATTCTTACGATATCCTTGGAACATACATTTGCTGGTCCGTTAATTGTGACTATGCTCCTTTTGCGGTACGTTAATTGCCTTTTCCGCCTGCTGAGAAGTCCACGGGAATTATGGAACTAAAGAGACTATGGAATTGTAACGAATAGCCGTGAGACGAGGTTAAAGATAATACTGCGCACGTGTACTTGAATGGGAAATATGTCGCGAATATTACTTTTAACGCAGGTAATAAGATTCGGATTATTAAAGTGAAATGCTGCCATTTTTTCGATTATGCGTGATGAAAAGTGTCAGCGTGATTAATTTTATAAATTATTCATTACTGTAGAAGAAATACCATTTGTAATGTGATAAATCTCAGCATCCCATCTAGAAATGAAACCTACAAAAATTAAACTTCAACTGAATCACTAATTGTTAAGAGGAAATTTTGAAGCTGTTCTTTCTTATATCACGAAGTATTTTATCAGCAACGAATGCGATTTGCAAATCCAAATTCTTGGTATGAACTGTGAGAATGTGACAGATTGAAGAGCAGATAAAACGAGAATTATTTCAATATGGAGTATAAAGTACACTGTAAATCTGGGTGCCTTTTGGATGTCTTAATGGAAGAAACTGAGACATTCAGACCCTAGGATATTAAAAGCCCCCCCCCCCCCAAAAAAAACACTATTTTTAAAATATTCGTTAACCCTTTCCGTCATGAATTTTAATTGTCATGGTATTCTTGTTAACATGTATTACAATAATTGTAAAAAGCATCATTTGTTCTAATATTTGGTATATAGGGGGAGTTTTAGATCGTTGATAACGCAACGGTTGTTGAATTATTTAATTCAAATAACGGAGCTTATAAGCGAATGAAAAGAACATTTATATGACATTTGATTTCGGAGTTTGATGGATTGGCGAAAAAGTTAAAAATTCATTGAATCTGTGTGAAGTTTAGAAAATCCAGGAGATGGGAGCATGAACAATTTCCAGAGAAGTAGAAAGTGAGTCTTTCATTAACCTAATATCCTCATTTGTTATAATAAAAGACTGCAATTTTGGTCGGCTATATTGGATCCACCATTTAGAAATTTAAAAATTGGTCACCAGATTCATATTCAACAATCTTAAAACTTCGATATGCTAAATATCAGAAGGTAATTATGATTTTCTTGATATTTTGTGCGTTATATTCGATTTGCAAATTATATATAAAAATGTATAATATTATTCAGTATCTTAAGAAGACCCAAACCAAAAATCCAATCATAATCAACAAGGAACTGCTGGAGAATGTTAAAAAAATTACGAGCCACTATCACCAACCTATGCCTGAGAAGGTTTAGGGATATGTTCAAAATCTATGACACTTCCTATATTAAGACACGAGTGTTTTGAAACAAAAACAAGTTTAATAAAAATGCCCAGTTAAATTTTTCATGGCATATTATAGTTATTTTACAGATCCAAAACCGTTTTCAAATTAAATTTAAGCTGATCATTTTAAAGTTTTGTTAAATAATTAGTTTTCGAATTTGTGAATATTTTTTCCGTTGTCTCACTCTAAATTCAATCCATAAATGATTGCAGAAATAATTCCATTTATTGCATATCTCATAATTTTATGGTTCCCATGATGATTGAATAATATATTAAAGTTATTTATAGGAAGAAATGGCCTATGAAAAATATTCCAGAATCCGCGTTCATTTTGGGATAAACTGAAAGTAAAAGGGACACATTTTTCGGGTTGTGGAAATGTTAAATTTGGTGTTAAATAGTACAGTTGTTTAATAAAAATGAGCTTAGAAAGTATACATGAGGAAAACAGATTGAAAGTATGTACCTATTGCTGGAAAAAAATTATTTAAAAAAATTGGGGACTATCAAACACGTCAATGAAATCTTTGAGGTATTTCTGGTTCGTGTCGCTGTATTTTGAATGTCTCGGAATATTAAATTTTGAAAAAGAAACTTGACAAAGAAAAAGAAATTTTTCATCCATACCAAATTATGTGGATAGGATTTTCGGTAAAGTGATATTCCCGTATGTAGATTCATGGAATTGTTTCGTTTCTTTGATAGGCCGATACAAATACTACGTTACTATACAAAGAGGAATAGTCCATACAAATAAACTAGTTGAAATTACAGCTGCAAATTCATTCCCAGGCAACTTAAACAATGGTAATCTTTCAAAAAGAAGCTTAAGTTAAAAGTTGATTTCTCCACTGATATAGCACTAGCCCCAGCAAAATTTATCACTGAACCTTCGTGCCCTTAATTACGATTGACTGTTACTCCATTTGAGAAAAAATTTGTTATATTTACTATTGAGACTTTAGTAATTTATCATGATGTACGAACATTTATAAGACCTAATTTTTTTTAAATGTACTTTAGAATATTTATGAAAGCTAGTTCATACAAAATCCATTATTCGGACAGTGACACTTTTGTTAAGTAGGATAAGTTATTTTCCCCCATACCGGGCGTAAAATGGCATTTTCTGCCCTCGAAAATGACATGACTGAGATAGGAGCTCCCCACCTATCCCAATTTAAAATATGATGCATACAACTTTATTTTACGCCCTTAGTACGAAAATCACTATTAAATATCATAATCAAACCAAATGGTCCCGTTGGAAGCTGTTCTTTTTCTTTTATATAATAGATGTTTTTCTACATACGTCATATGTTAAAAGTCTAATTTACACGAATCCTAACTGTAATATCATTTTTAAAGGAGAATTTATCTTTCAGTTGATCTAAAACGTTAGATTTAGTTGATAGAAATCACATAAAGGACATTCAGTATTTGTTTACTTCTATTAGTTCAAATACCTAACATTGCAACTTATTCCATGTCTACAGTTCTTGCCCGTAAAAGCTAATCACACTGAATTCTCGGCAATAAATTTTATTTATTAACCAAAGAGTTTAGGCACATTCAATTGGAAGATACACAAACTTAGTCTTCTCGTTTCCTAGTATTTCATTATCAGAAATATGAACATCTGCTACATGTGGCAATGAAATCGTGAATAAAAGCTACTTATCAATTTGCATGTTCTTATATGAAATTTTCTTCCAGAAAACCAATATAGACCTTGGTTGTCGTGGACAGTTTCCGCCTCCAGTACAAATACCACAATAGTCACGACCTTGTGCGAATTCTATAAGTCTGCGACACACATTCTCGTTTTCGGCTGTAGAGAAAACCGAGCACGTTCAAAAATAACGCTGGTACGATGTACGGACGCTTTAATATATCGAAACCGAACAGTCTCGTCTTCCACATTTGTGCAGGCATGCACGCATATGTGCGGAGGCATAAAACGCGAAATGTATATTGTTGTACAGGTGGACCTGCGTGTCTGGTGTTCACAGGGATACAGAATTTTATACTCTACGACGCCATATGTATCTGTTTACGCGTGGCGCGTACGTGCGGAATGGATTTTGTTGAACATCTGGGCAAAATATCAGTCTTTATTGAGAAGGAGCACGGGCCTGTGGGAAAGATTGCAGGATTTACGTGCCAACTAAACAAAAGGATGCTATTTCAGGAAACGTGTTTCAGGTCCATCAGAACGAATCGTTTACTTAATTGCAACTATGAAACTTAATAGCTAACTACCTAGATCAAGGGTATCTCCCGTTCTTGTTAATGTGTACCGTAAAATTTTATGAAATGTATTCTATGTCTTGCTTAGCACAATGATATGGATCATTATAACATTTTGCCTATTATTGCGTTACTGAATGTGCCGAATCCTACGTTTTAGGAACGATGTCCCACTCCGATTCCCTAGTATTACGGAGACAGTCGAGAGGTTGACGCAGCTCCACGCAGATCCAATCAACGTCAATTAAGGAAGTGTCAGTGGATCGAATACCGTCAGGAAGCGCAATTCGCCGACAAGACGGCAGGCACTAATGAGGGGAACCGCAGGTTAAGTTGGCTTCGGTTACGATTAAATTGCTCGCTTTAATGAAGTTATGCGAGGGAGCACATCTAACCTACTCTCAGCTACTTTTGCTGCTACTCCACAAATCATTTTATTAAGCCATCATTTTTCAAAATCTATGAGAGGATCTGAAATAAGCTTTCTGTATCAATTTCATAAAGTATATTGCCTTATGTGAACCACTTTAGGAAAGCGAGAAGGGTGAGAATATAAAAAAGGACAATGTGTTTATTTCCGGTTGAATTGATTCTCATCAATAAGTGACAAATATGTGGTACATCGAATCACGTGTTTATTTTCTTAACCAGGATTACATGAGGAGTCTGCACAGGAATATCATATTTCATGAGCCATATCCAGTGACGGTCTTCGCGGTTTGTCGACGCGTTATTCGATTTGGTTCATATTTTCTTTATTATTCCAGACGGTAAACGTTTTCGAATCACTGCGAACGGTGCATGAAGACTACACATCATGCTTAAAATATTTTCGTGAAAATACTACGTTCTGAAAGTACTTTTCTGGCATTATTTATAGAGAAATACACAAAGGAACATATCGTCAACAAAAGATAAGAGTCACGTTTTTAGCTACACGAAATAGAAAGTTAAAAATACACCGATAGAAAGAGTCCATCGCAGCTACTTATCTCGAATAAGCTAAATTCTACTTCCTCACCACTCAGAGTTGAAAGACGTTTGCAATCTTCTCGACGAAAAAAAAAGAAAAGCGGAGATTGGTCGAATGGCCCGAAGAATCCCATTCGGAAAATCGAAGAGTCTAACACAGTTTCCACAGGTGACCAGATTGCTCTTAGTAAATGGATACTCCGACTTGACCGGTGAAACATTCTTCACCTTATTTCTGAACGTTGCTGAATTAATTTTAACGTAGTTTCATGCTATATTTCTTTAAACAAGCAGCTTTGAAAAGCTTTTAGACAGTATCCCCTTTCAAAAGGTAAAAAATTGGTAATTAAGTAGAATCATTTTCTGAAAGTTTAGAAACTTTGTTAAAGGTTGATATTTATTTTCAGGGTTCGTCGATGTCAGAAGTTCACGATTGGTGGATTCGGATTACGACCTTCAGTCGGCCAATACAACTTGATCCACCAATTTAGTTCCGAGAAGGAGATTAAGCACTTGATGTGGGGTGCAATCATTTCCCGAAAAACTGTCACTAGTCTCACGAAAATAAAAGGACTTAAGCCATGGAATGACATTCCTGATATATTTAATATTTCAAACTTGCTTATTTCATCATTAATACAAGATCTTAAAACTACTTATTCATTTATTAATTTCAATAATTCACTGGAGGGAATGGAACAATGTGATTTAGAAGAACGGAAAAAACAAAAACTTCGGCTCCGTATACTTGGTAAAATTAACGGTACTCCGATTCAGAAGGGTAGAAATAAAGAAAAGAAGAATAAGTAGGTTGGTACTTCTTTTCTTTTAGCCAAAGATACGAACGAGAGAAGTAAAAAAGAAACCACGACCTCGATGTATAATTCAAACTCAGCTGTAACCCTGTTTCGCGACGTTGAAGAGCCCTTTGTTCTGATTTATACGAGTAGAGTTGCCTGTAAAAGTAAAGAATCGTACCGCGTAGGAGTGTTGCACGCACCTTTTTCCCATGTTAATGCATTCCCTTCTGTTTGGTGGCACTTACAGTGATTTACTCCAAAAAGATCGACGATTTTCACTTGAAATGCAACCTGTAAGAAGCTAGTTCATATGTTCACTTTTGTTTGCCTAATATGTTACTGAAGATCTACTCGAGAATATGCAGAGTAATGTGATATGAAATTACGAGTTTATCTTACCATTAGGACAAATAGTTTTGAATTATTCACCAAATCTCCATTCCATTTACCAACTTGTAATGCTCCCAATATATTCTACAAATACTCTATAAATAATAGTCCAATCAGTTTGTCTGATACACACTCTGAAGTACGATTTAGAAACGGCACATCACCCTCGAGCTTACACTCTCTTACCCTTAGGCAAGCATAAAAACTACCCCATTCTCGATCTCATCTCCGACGCAGACAACCGTTTTTGGTTGGAATTCGACTCGATTTAACGCCCTTTCAGCGTAGATCCAATGATCGAGAAGAATTTCAAGAAAATATATGTGATTTTTATAAGCTGTTAGCTGAGACGATCAATTTGCAAACAATGACCATGTAATTCATGATTGATATAGCCAAAAGCAAAAAGAATAAAAAAATGCCCATCAAATTTTACTGAACTCATAAAATTATTAATCTTTGGATATTTTGGTAATGCTGCGTGGACTGCACCATAAATAAGGATGCAGGAGAATTGAAGAATGCGAAAGAAAGTAAACTGGGCCCAGAGGGCGCGCTGAGAAGTAAAGGACGAAAAAGAGAGACAAGTAGGAGACCCTGCTGTATGGTTATTACCATCAATAATGGCAATTTGGTTTGCAAATTACTTGAAACGCAGGTCAGAGCCGTTTCCTCACTATACAATTTCCTTCCATTTTGCGGCAGAACCGCTCGCCTCTCTTCTCGTGCAGTCAGCCGCATTGAAATACCTTGAGTCAACATTTGCTCACGATGGCGAAAATTGATTTTATTTAAATCCAAAGTACGAAAGTAACTGTACAAAAGCTTATTGAGTGATAGCACTTTATTCCATGCATTACTTATTCTTAGCATAATTTGAATCATATAATAATAAATAGATTACTATTTCGTGTTCATGTTTGATTTCCAGTTCGCTCCTACGTGTGTCATATTCCAAAAATTCACTTACCACGTCACGAAAGTCAAGACCCCACGAAATCATCCCGTACCAACGATTATGGACAACAATGGATCTCGATAATCTTTTTTGTCCCCCTACTTGGATGCTGCATGGAAATAAATAAGCTTCACTCAGTGACGCTATTTGAATAGCACAAAAACGGAATCTCAACCGCTGGGGTGTAGAAGTCGATCTTTTGGCAAGGAGTGAAAGAAGGGCAGGAAATCAGGGTTGTCTGATTACTACTCTTATTCGACCCTTATCGAACTTGCGGTAATGCAGAGAATTTTAAGACCTGAACAGGGGCACAAATCACAGTAAAATTTTCAATGAAAATAAAAAAACTAGAATCACGTATTATAACGTTGGTAATGATCTTGTCCTATCTTTCTTACTTGACTTTACCTAAAGATATATTATTCATTTTATCGAAAAGTTTCATCTTATGGAACGAACTTGTAAGTATATGCATTTTGGTAACTCATGAAGCAAATTCGACAAGGAAACTTGAGGGAATAACAATCGTGAAGACTCAGATTGATGTTAGGAATAAGTTGCGACGTCTACTTCGGTAGTACCACAGCTCAGCTGAAATCAACGTCTTGAAGCCACCCAATCTTCGACGGATCGTTAATCAAATGAAGCAGTCCCGCTCACTATTGATCCCATGGTATTTAAATACATTTAAATATCCAGCCAGGAATAGCTAGAACGAATGTATCTCGATTTCCAACAGCTTTTGTACCCCACTTTAATAAACATTTTTCAAAGTTTAAAATCTCGAAAGATCTTATCTTCGATTCCTGAACAAATTAAACACCCTTTGGGATAACATCTTCCAATACACTATGTCGTAAACGTTTTGTTATTTTTTCTCTGATATCGGCAGTAAAAGGAAGAGTAGTGGAGATTCGGCAAATTTTCCGTAACACAACGTCTACTATTCGTACGTGCCGGGTGAGTTTAGATTAGTTTAGTTCGGCAACGAGTTTTGCCTCTCTTCACGATTAATCCACCGTTAGATGTATGGCTCCACCTAGCCAATCACTTTCAGTCGTTCACACCTATACCAACTAAATTTCAAAATATTTAGTCACTACGTATTATCTCGTATTACTATATCCAATTATATATTAATTGTATACTATCCAGAATGATTCTGCGCAACATACAGAAAGATTATAAAATGCTTCTTCAGAAATCTAAATGACAATTCCGGTAATTGTGTCTTAATGGTATTCTTAAAAAGCATTAAAATAATTTGGTTATGAATATTCTGAAACTTTCATTACCTGATAAAATCGCGACGCAATGTAAACAACAAATCGTTTCGCTTTCTCAAGTAGCGAAACAAAAATAAATAATTTGATGAAATAAAAGAAAATGCCTTTTACTCAACTCGGCAAAGCAGAGATCTTTAAGAGAAAAGAAATTCACGGAGAAAAGATAGTTGCCAAGACCAAGTTGGAATGCTAAGAATAAGAGTAGTCCGACAGTTCTTCGAATAATTCGATCTGGAGAGCAGTGGGTTTCGGAGTGCTGGAAAATTGACATCGTTAGTTGCAGGGTGAACAAACGAGCGAGTTCGCACCGCTGCCATTGTCGACGCAATTAACAAAACATCTTCCTCGAAACATTTCCATCGAATAACAATACTGACACCGTTGATAAGAGACATGAAGGAGATAAAATGGAAACGGGAAAGTATTTTACATTTATCAAAAACATGTTCAAGCCATTCCTTCGTCATAAAATTATAGTTGTAAATGTGACCTAGTGATGATTCTCAAAAGTACTTTACACGTGATAATAGTCATACACTAGCGTTTTCGTGGATTGCATGGACATCGGTCGAAACATTTGGCAACGTTTCAAGAGAATTTTGCGGCGGCCTTAGTAAAATTCTAAATGAATGAAAGACGGGATTTTCCGAGGGTTGCTTCGCGAATTCTCTTTTATTTCACGAAACATTTCCGTACATTTCCTTTCCACTTTGGGGACGCGAAAAACTTTGTTAGCAGAATGAATACACCTGTTCGCTTTCCCTCTAATGTGCATCAGAGGTCATACCTTGAGAACTTTACCTTGGACTTTACAACCTTTTTCTGCAATTAATGTGACATTCTGATGTACTAACTGCTAGCATTAACTACAGAGTTTTAAAAAATAGAAAGAAGAAATGTTAGAAACATTGTTGAAATATCGACCTAATGAAGTCTAGAACTTACTAGTGAACCAGATCAATGACTCGTAAAATGCATTTGTCATTTTGTTTCAAATACATTGGAAAGTATCAGCAAAACCAATTTTTGTTGTACTTTTTTATATTTCTTAGAATCGTATTTTTTGTATTAACTTTCTCATAAACGACTTCAATGAAACTTGTAGTCTTGATCCCCAGATCCCTAGTGCTTCAACTGAGATTGGTTACAATGATTCCAAGAGACAATGGGAAAAACTCCCTTAAAATCAATAATGTAATTCCAATAAGTCGAGAATTAAAACAGGAAGGTGATAAAGACCGATTCAACACTTATCTTTTATTTCCTCGAACACGATTGCTTTCACAAATACCCATTTCTGCTTCATGCATGTAGACCGAATCTTCCAAAATTACTATTTCAAAAATACAGTGGAAGCGAGCGCCTTTTCGAATAAGGGAATCAAAGGTAAAAAAGGTAAAAAAGCACAGGCGAAATAGGAAGCGCGAATCCCTGAGGAACCGCGTGGGCGGGTTAAGTTTCCATAAATAGTCGACGAAAATGTCCCAACGAAACACACCTCGCGTCTACGCCCGCGAACCCGTCTCATTCGAAGATAAGAGTGCTTTACGATTCCGATTTCCAGTGGGAACTTCCAGATAATATTGCCCGAAAACATCCGAAATATATTTTCAAGCGAGTACTCGATCAAATGCACTAAACGAAATGTCTTGGTACCTTTTCAAAGTAATTTATTACTAAATTCTATAAATGAGGAAGTCATTGTCAGTGTACATTTGCTGACATTGATATGCAGATAAATTAATTTCGTTTTGAGACTTTTGTTATTCTTGTTCATGGACGTAATGACAATTTCACTTTATAAGTATTACTTGGATAGTTGATACTTTTATAAATACGCCCCTTCCACGAATTTTACATTTCTGTTTTCACCGCTTCGCAAAGGTAATCTCATCTCCATTTTGCATCGCATTTCTGCCCTCCGTTTTCATTTCTGTTTAGAGAGCCCCAGAGCTTCGAAGAAAGTGAACTTCCATGCGGGGAATCCAGATGCATGAGTAGGTTCCTAGGGTACCAAGTGGCATCGCGCTATCTTCAGGTATTGGACGGTTCCCATTGCATTTCCATCGACTTGAGAATTCATGTAACGGGTACTTCGCATCCCTTGTACCATCAATTCCACTAGAATTCGAACAATTTTACGCTAGAAGTTGCGGAAGTCTATTTACATTTCCATGTCGTAGACATGTTAGACACCGTCGATAAATTACAAAAATATTAGAAATGATCCGGAAATTATAAAAAAAATAATTGATTTTTAAAAAAGCTAACTTTCCGATAGGTATAATTTGATCAAATGACCGAGAAATGGGCTAAATGTGTAAGATGATAGCTCATTTAACCGGGGTAAAAGAGAGAGGGAGAGAAGGGGAAAGAGATCGGGAGAGGAACGAAGAGAATGAAACGGAGTTCTGATAAGGTTCCACAGTAATTACCAATTTAGTTATTATGGTAATCTCTGGGGCGAAGATACACCTCGATTCCACTGGCTGCACCTGGATTATGGAAGCTGCGCCTACCTATACACTTTCGATATGTACTTATCCGCCTATAACACTCAAGTTCCAGATCTCTCGCTGCCGCAAAGCCTTGCCGTAACTAACCACTATCGTGCATTTAGTAACCTATTACGACGATTATATAACAATTGACAATTAAATTAGTAGAAGGTTTCACTATGACCAGTAGAATTATTTTAAAGTCATTTTTATAACTGGTTCGGAAATGTTTTCTTCATCTACTTCTTCAAGCACTTTAAGGGCGCTATTGTCCTTAGTTTCAATTGGCGTAACAATCACTTCAAATCGACCCATTCTATGAACATTTAATTAATCAAGAGTTTCCAAAATTAACCAAATGCAAAGACTACTTCATACATTGCTTGTACTTTCTATTATTAAAAGAAAACAAGATTAATTTTGCAGCATCGTTATTGGGTATGAAAACGGTGATTTTGACTGTCACCTGATCAGAATAACTTGGACTGAAGATTCATTTTGAACTGATACAAGTGTGATGTGATGTTATCAACATATTTAATTTAGAGATAAGGTAAAAATAAAAACATATATAAGACGTTTAAAAGCGAAACTGGCAATCAGAACGCCAACGGCACGTGGAGATTGCACCTCGCGCCGTGGCAAGATGCATTCGTGCTGGACGTGACTACGAATCATTTCAAACGATAATAAGCAACTTGGTCGGTTATGCGCATAAATTAAGTGTACCTCCTTGCATTTCCAGGCTGGAATTCCAAAACACTGTTATCGGCTCATGAGTGTATTAAAAAGTATCATACCATCTACTACCGCAATAGCTCGGGTGTCTTTGATGGTTTTATCTCCGTTACGTTTCGTCTAATTCGAGTCAGTTTGTGTTAATCCGTAGGTATACGGCATAATGTCTGTATTATGAATGACATGGAATGGTATGGTAATAACATAGGGAAATAATGTAGCAAAACGTAACTTACAAAGAGAGGTTAAATCTCGCAAAAGATGTAATAGCACCAAGACTGCTCTAAATAAATATCACTAAGTACTTTTATGACTACATAAATAAGCAAGCGTTAGATAAATCTAATCCAACATTTTTCATTTAATTATTTAAAAAGATAACTTTTTTTGATGAATTTTGGTATTGAACGGCTATAATCTGGTCCTAACTTTTTGTTGCATTGCATTGTAATCAGCTGGTTTATTAGAAACATAAATGTAATTTTTAAGAATGTTCGATATTGCACTCTCATTCTAATTTCCGCCCCAATCTAAAAAATCTATAATATGAGAATTTTTACATTATATTCGTATAAAATGCTTCACCCTGGAGTATTAAAATTAAGAAGCAGTTCAGAAAATCAGTGTAACAGTCAATAAA
Organism: Trichopria drosophilae; assembly: GCA_030407085.1. Taxonomy (NCBI): domain Eukaryota; kingdom Metazoa; phylum Arthropoda; class Insecta; order Hymenoptera; family Diapriidae; genus Trichopria; species Trichopria drosophilae. The sequence continues at coordinate 185,025,065 of CM059583.1, read as the reverse complement.
TTCGGATTGTAATTGAAATTGGAATAGTCTATTACATCAGAATGAAAACATGTAAAAAATGCTGGAACCCATTCAAGAGTGCCTTCAGTTAATGTTTTGCCATTTAAATGGTCTCACTGAATTCTAAAAATAAATACTTAAAACGATTACATCTTAAAGTCAGAAAATGTACACAAATTTAATCAAAGATTAAAACTTCACTCATTAAGTATACAAAAAAAGAATATGAAAATGTTTATTGATCAGGAGTTTTTGGTTTTGTAAACAGAAAAACTGCCTTTTCTGCATACAAAAATGCTCAGATTTGAATTCTGTATTTTTGGCTATAAATTGAGAACTTTTCGGACGAAGCATGGTCCATTTTTTTTTAGAAATGTGCTCATTAATTTTGGTAATGAAGGGTGAAACCAATGAAAGGAGATTTTTTCAATAAATGCCAAAAACAACATGATATTTAAAGTAAAAGGTTTATCTCAAACGGGTGTTGAGTTAGAGGGCTGTCATTGGAGATAGAGGTACAATTGTATTCGAGTACTAAAATATATTAAAAAATGGTAGAAATTGGAGAGTTGGCGCAAGCTCATTGGATAGAATTTTGCGTTTTTACCGATATAATGGTTCAATAAGAATAGCAGCGAAAGTTTAATATCTAAGACATTTCTTGTCTACCGTAATATTATAAATATAAATTATAATAATTATAAAGCAAAATCCATTTGATTATATAGTAGATTACAGAAAAATGTTATGTTTAGTTTTAACAAATAAACATTTCATTTACTAATCGAAGGTCTATTTCTATACGTACGCAAACATAAATTATCATTCTACTTTCTTCCAATTACATGCAAATTGAAGTCATTAAAATAAAATACCTTTCATTTTGTTTGCATTTATTTTCATTCAGGAGTCACACATTGAATTAATCATTCGAGAAATCTGAAAGTATCTGGAGTATTTTTCACTTATTGACCATGAAACGACAGTAGAAGAGATATATATTTAAAAGTTTGCAAAAAAAAAAAAATGAATTTGGATAATCTTATAATGAGAGATCAGAATCAAGTTTCAATCTAATATATTATGATAGCCTTAGAGTTACTCATGAAATATTCATATTATTACACAATGTTTTTAAAAACATAAAACAATGCACAGATCATTTCATCCCTCATTACTCTCCTGGGATGAAATTTTCAGCTGTGTAGCAATGGTTAGGATGAAAAGATTTCTATAGATTATGTAAAACCCCTTTTCAGTAACGTGAGTTTTACCAGCTTTTCTATCATCCTTAACGATTTATTCTATTTTTTTGCCTCTGTTGTCTCATCTTTTGAAAGGATACATACACTATATTTGTATATTTTTTAGTAATTTTTAGAAAATACGTTTTAAATGTTCGTATGCGTTTTTATGAGTTTAAGTTCATCCACCAAATTGAAACATTGCAGATACCAAGAATTGGTTATGACAAAATATTGAAATTCTACAACGTAGAAAATTTGGTATGATAAAACTAGAAAGTAATGCTTAGTTAAAACTGCTCATTAAGTTATGTGCAGAATTCAGACCGTAACCAGCATCTTATACTAAACTTTAATGAATACAAAAATTGTACAAAATGCAACCAGCTACTAAAAAAGACACTCGAATTTCATCAGCAGTTGTGAGAATAAATATTTCTTCATCATAATACGAACTATGAAATAGCATTTCGTTTTTGCAGTGGTCTATGTAGTTTCTAACTTGAATCAAATCCATGCCATGTGAAAGTATAAAACGTGCACAGTTTGAAGTTATGAGTAATATAAACTTCTTGGACTTAACGGAGACTGCTGAAATATTTTGTCAAGGACGCTAAACAAGTAAAATATGGTTTCGAAAAAAAGATTATGGGCAAAATTTAGCTATTTTAAGCACCATTACTTGTTAATTTACTCAGCAAAATGAACATCCACGCACACTCTAACCTGTTACTCAACCTATCTCCCGATTACTATCAGGAAAGCTGGCTATCGGGAAAGCCCTGCTTTTCACTCAGAATAAATATCTAGCTATTAATAAATATGGAAGACACTTCGTACTAAAAAACATTAAATTTGTTGAAGTAAGAATCTGAAAAAGTTCCTTATTCAGGTTTCAATAAACTGCCTTAGTGTTCAACCACTATTAATCGTTAGACTTAAATCTCTGGCTTCTTTAACATTTAGAATTATATACTACTTGGTGGAGATTTTTGATTGATTCAAATCTTTTTTCACACGCATGTTCCTGGACCCCGTAAGTAAAATTTGCGATATAGGCAGATTTAAGGTATTAAGATAGTCCAATTCTCCTCTACGTTATGAATCTGAGATTACATCTGCAAATCAGTCTGAAAGCAGTATCAATAGAAGTAAAAGCTAAGTATCACCAACAAGTTTTAATTTTATCATCTTTGACATCACTAACTAGGAAAAGTAATTTAACCAAACAACGCAAGATCTATTTATAAAGTCAATTTTGATTATGCAATTACTTTGATGCAATGATATTACGAATGGCTAGAAGCATTAACTCATCTTCACTAACTAAAGAATTTTGAGAAACTGTACTATGATATATTCTATCTTATTCAGAAATCCCCGCTATTTTTTAAAATATTTTAAATAATTAAATGTTATCATATTTTAGTATAATATTAAGTATAATACAAGAGAAATATTTGAGAATATCGAATAGGTTTCATTAATTCTTTCTGTATGCGATGAAACATAATACTATGGTTTGAAGCTAACAATCAGTCTACATGATCACATCAAGATTGTGGGTTCCATAACGCGATTGTCATTTTTTTAGTACCAAAAAATAAAGAAGCAGAAACATGTACATCTCATGATGTACCAAGTTTTATTAAAATCTCGACTCACGGTATTGATTTCCTTTAATCGTCGTTGTTTTAAAAAGTGTGACAACGTCATGTCAGCTTCATCGATGCACGCAATAATCGAACAAACCCGCCAAGATACTACTCGCATTTCCTTGAGAATTCGACGCCTGGTAAATCGCAATGTCGATCAGGTCGAGATGTCACGAAATCAATGCCGAAGTCGCTCAGCTGTGCAGGATGTTCATGCGGTTGTAAGGTAACATCAAGATAGTCCTCCGATGCTCGCAAACCGTCGAGGAAACCGAAGACGATTTATAGCTTTCTGTTAGTCACGTACTGTCATACAGATTACACGTTCTTACCAGTCACATTAATTTATTATGTCATTTTTATAAGATCCTGAGTATTCATCATAAATTAGCTTTTTACGTACACAATTTGGAGAATATTTAGGTAAAGAAAATACATTATTCTTATTTAGAGGAAAGGCGTAATTAAAATCTATTATCTAAATGACTTTTTGCATTTTTAATATCCCAAAAAATTAAAAAGCATAGCTTGTAAATACATCGGTTATTGCTGAACTAGTAGACGTTATACTGGCTGACCGAAGTTAGACTAAACTTTTTTGCTTTCCACTTTATACTCTCCGCCTGGGCCATTGACTCTGGAATGTTTCTACTAGCCAAAGGTATTTTAGCATTGTAATTAACCTGGTTTTACTTAAAACTTCCGAAAATGAGAAGCATATTTTCATGTTAAATCGGGCTTACGTTTTTTAATAAGATTTTCTGTTTTATTTATTTTAAAGGTAAATATAATGTCTAGATATTATGTACTCATCCCTTTACGTTTGCTGTATTTCATTTCAAATTTGTACGCATTTGAATATACATATAATTCATTTCATTAAACAGCCTAAAACTTTGTAAACGACTTACACCGAATTTATGCGAAGCCATAAAATACAAGTCTTCCACTTTCGCTGGAACTTTTAATACCCTCCTTGGAGTTAAAGCATGTAACTTTATCGACTTGCTGGAGCAAATATGTAAAACTAAACTAATGAACGTAATCTACTAAGGCTTAGAAAGAAGTAAGTGATTACTCTGTCGTCGAGATTGAATCAAAATGCAGTTAAAAAATATTTGAAAGCTCTAAAATTTGTCTGTAAGTGAAATGTTTTTTAAATATCTCGTATGTATTATATAATTTCGAAAAATTTTTGGATTTCGAGATTATGATGACACTTTGTTTATGTCGTGGTATTACGGGTTTAGGCGAAGTGCTACCCACATAGAAGAGCTTGCACGGAAGTTTACACTGGTGCACCTACGAAGACACGACGAAACGTGGAGGCGAGCGCGATTAATGGCATGGGATTGGTTGTTAACACGCTACAAAGTGTTTTATAACCTGAAAGAGGTACGCACACGTTTCTCATCCAGAAATAAACTATCTCGTTTATTCACTTCCCAGACGCATCGAAACTCTTTTAAAGCAATCGAATTCATTTTAATACGATATTGCAACCTTGTAAATCGTTTTGCACGGATTTACGACTATACGTGCAACATTGAATATCCGGTGAACGGTGAACGAGTGATAAATCGATGCTAGTAATTTACATCGTGACTAAACATTTAATATAATAAAACAAAAATGTGCAAAAGTCTAAGGCTTAGAATCTGGTGGTACGTTTAAAAACACTTCTTCAATCATCAATCCCGATTGTAATTTTATTGGAAATGGGTCAAAATAGCGTTATAAATGTTAAGACGATTAACAGTACAAAAATCCATTAAAAAAATATTAACGATTAATTAGTAACAAGTTGTGGTTGATAAAGCATCTATCTGAATTTAGAGTCATGATCCTCAATTTGTCAGTTTCTAGTTAGTAGTCAAAATGACTAAATGAAACTAAAAATAAATGTTACCCCATACAAATTTATTAGCGGCATTTGGAAGTAACAATGAATGTATATGTTCTAACTAATTATAAGGAGAAGGCTGGAAAAAGTATACCTATAACCAACGGAATTCAATTATTTATTATAGAAAATACAAATGAGAATACTATTTATGAGAATTTTTTTAAAAAAAAGGTACATTTCACCAAGAGATTACAATGCCTAGATTAAAAATATGGTATTAATAAATGAAATTTCAGGTCTACGTTTTCATAAAAATGAACAAATAAATGTTGTTCTCAAATACTATTTTTATAAAAAAAAGTAACGAAATTTCCGCGTAAGTAATTTCTTTAACAAATGAAGGTATAAATGCATAATAAAAAGTATAACATTTTTTAAGGATCTATGTACTTTATCCCTGATCTATACAAAATTAATTTTCTCAATAATTATTTCTCACACAATTCTTGACGCTGTCGAATAAATAATTTTAACCGAAAATGTCATTTTTTGAATTTCTTAACACTGTTTTATCTAGTTCTTACAAGTAAATTAAAAATGTATTTTGATTCATAGCGTCTTATTCTGATGGAAATTATCCTAATTATTATTAAATCAACTATTAAAAGTAAACATTTAGTCTTGAAAAATAATTCTTTAGGTTGCTAATATCTTCGGCGGAATATGCGTTTTTTAAAAAAAAATTTCTGATGAAGATAAGGAAATGATCAATCACGATTATAATATTTAAAAAATACACCAATAAACAATAATGACTTCTGTAACAGCATATAATTCTTTTATTAAAATCAATAAGTAATTTATTTCTCAAATATTGGCAGGTATACATTGCTAAATTCCTACTAATATAATAGCTTTAAAACTAACCATAAAAAAGTTCAACAGACATCTTAAAAAATGTGGGGGTTGTACAAAATTGGATAGTACTCGATCAATTAAAATTATCAGCTTCCCACCACAAAACGCTATACTCGGGTTTTATTTTAAGTATTTAATCTTTTAGATCACATTCATTTATAGTTTATATCAAATTACCAATGCTTTCATCTTCTAAATCAATATCAATTTCTAGAAATTAGAATTCATCTACTGCTTTTCAGAAAATTGGACACAATAATTTTTCCATTCCCCTAAAAATAAAATTAAAGCGTAACTGTTATATATTACATATGAGTAATTCTATAGATTCTTTCATATTCAAGCTGGGTAAAAGTTAAAAGACAATTGAGGGCACATTTATGGATCATAAATCTTTCACAAAATAGGATACGTAGGAAGACTATTTTTAGTCTTAAATGACGTGCATTATTTTGTTACAAACTTATATTTTTATTAACTGCATACGAAAATAATATCTAAATACATATAATAAGTCAATTAAACTGTATTTATTAAGTCAGCATTTGTTTGGAATAATATAATAAAATATTTAGTGCAAAAATATACAATATTTCATTTTGATCGTTTAATTGAATATGAGTGCACCTCAAAAAACCTGACAAATCACAAAACAGACACTTCAAAAACCCGACATTAAAAAAACAGATATATCAAAAAACAGACATTAAAAAACCTAATTGTTGATCATAAAATTACATACTTAAATGATATTATGTACATGATTTAGTAACATGATTAACATTTATTAATATTTTTATATGTGAAGTAAATATTTATGATACATTTTTTATAAAATTCTAGACTGCACCTCAAAAATCCGACAAATCACAAAACAAGCACCTCAAAACCCCGACATTAAAAAAACAGACATTTCAAAAAACAGACATTTCAAAAAACAGGCATTTCAAAAAACAGACATTAAAAAACCAGACATGTCAAAATGCTCACATATCTTGGAAGTCTGTTTTTTGAAATGTCTGGTTTTTTAATCTCATTTTTTTAAATGTCTGATTTTTTAATGTGTGTTTTTTGAAGTGCCTTTTTTTTTAATGTCGGGGTTTTGAAGTGCTTTATGTGATATTTGTCGGATTTTTTAGGTGCAGTCTAGAATTTTATATAAAATGCATCATAAATATTTACTTCAGATAGGAAAATATTAATAAATGTTAATCATGTTAGTAAATCATGCACATAATCATTTGAATATGTAATTTTATGATCAACAATTGTGTATGTTATAAGACGTTAAATTGCAAATTACTAGTTAATTTAAAATACTGCGCTAAAATGTAATGTACGGAACGAATTTAAATATATTACCTGTTAGTAAAAGGTAATTGAAAAGAAACATAACCATTTTGAAAGTGCATTTGGAGTAATTGAAAGTCTCTGATGCGTATGCTCTTCTCTATTTCAATTCTCCATTCTCAATTCTCGCCGGAGTGGTAAGCGCATTCTCGGCAGGGACAAAAGGTATGTGCAACGAAAGAATAGGAACCGGTGAACGAAGAAAATACGACACTTGCACGATAATGACCTAATTAGCGAACGCGGTACCAGATGTTCCAGCCCACTAGGATTCGTCCTGTAGTCAACAATAGGATGCACATGCGTATTACAGTATGGAAGTCACGTGCGACAAAATGACTTAAAAATGTAAATTTAATTACCGCAACCCAGAAAGTTATTAAAAAGACCAGTTTGACAATTTTTGGAACGTTTTACCGAACAACCTTACAATTTTAATCATTCATTGAATTGCACTCAATAGTGCGTTGATTGACAAATAAATTAAAATGATAACAATAATGAATTTTTAATGTATTGTCTGCAGAAAATATTTTGACTGATTAGTCCTAAAGTTTTAATTTATTTTTATGTCAATTGATATATAATGCATTTGGATTCTCCGATGAACTTCTATTTTCAAAATTTATTCAATACGTCGGAATAATTTTTTTAAATTGACAGCTTGAAACTTTCTTTTCAGAAATTATTACAAAAAATTACATAAAAACTACTGTATTAAAAAAAAATTTTATTATTTTTATAATTACAGAAAATCCACAAGAATCCTGTTGCAACAATCTCCATTTTCTTGTGTTAAAATGTTTAGGTAATATTAAAGAAAAATGATAGATCTGCGGCCATTTTTTATTTTAAAAATGTTTAAATATATGAAAATCAAGGTGCATTGTGATTTAAAATTTTATGTCCCATATGTTATATTTGTCCGCCATTTTGCATCTGCCGTATGTAAGTTTTGAAATCATATATTTTATATGTGTTTCTTTTTCCAGATTTAATGTTGTTACATTTCACATTTGTAGAGCAGTAAAACAGTTTTTTCAATTTCAGGATCGGGATAGGTAAGTTATAGGTTAGCGTGCGTATAAACTGAATGTTCCCTGGGTCGCAATTTTAAATCCCGGTTCGTGCAAGTATTTTCTGTTTATTTCCGTTTATTTTCATTGTTTGAAAAACGAACTCCGTTGAAACCATAACAAGAGAATGTTTTGCCAACTGCGGAGACGAGAGATGTCGAATATTTCCGAATATAGTCGATCAATCGGGTTTCAACCATTTGAAAAGACATATATTTTAAGATGTTTCTTTTAAAAAGATATTTTTGAAATATTTAATGACTCTAAAATAAAAATTAAAAGACACCACATTTTGTAGTGCTTATCATTAGAAAGAAAATAATTTTAAGTTTTACTACTAATTTTACTATATCTACAGTAGATCTTTGGGACGCGTAAATTCGGGACTTCTAAGGACCTCGGGACATCGAAGCCACCACTCTCGGCACTTCGAAGTCACGTGGTATAAAATTTACGGTACGTTGTACACATATCGATAGCGAGGGAAATGCCTCGTCAACCTGCGCACGGAAATTTGCGCAGAACACATGCGCACTGAAATTAGAAGTCACGTGAATTTAGATGTTCCAAGGTTCTACTGTACAAAGGATAATAATATAAAAATATAATAAGTCAGTAATACTTTATATAGTAAACATCATATATAATTCGGCAATTATAGATAATAATATAATGTTATTTGTTGAAAAAATTGGTTTATTCATTGAGAGATAATTTTCTAAATATATATTTTTATAAATATTTAACAATATTTAACAATATCTGTTTTTAAAAACACACCCATTTTCAATGGATGACAGGTCAAAAAAATGATAGTCATAAAGCCGACAGTCAGAAAAACAACACTTCATAAAATGTCCGCTTGTCGATGTGTCTATTTTTTTAGGTGTCGGCTTTCTGAATGTCGGCTGTCCGACTGTCGACTTTATGACTGTTGGTTTGTTAACCTACATGCTCAAAATTCGAAGGATAATTAAGAAATAATTTGTCTGGTTTGTAGATCGTAATTTATTGTAGGGGATCTAATAAAAAAATAACACGTTTCGCAATTAATAAATAGTAGCCAGTGTTGGATACTGGCTAATGCATTATCCTCTTAAAAAGGGGGAATAGTTACTCGAAATGTGGACAAAAAAATGTGTGCGCCAGTGTCCATGGCTACTATTTATTAATTTGTAATCCAAATCCATTATTTTTTATTTTTTTTCCTTTCTATTTGGAGCGTACGAGTTTAAATAATTCGAAACGACTTCGAGGCTAGTTTGCTTTTGCGATCTATTCATTTGTAACTTTTTTCACACATCACATAAATAGTTTTGAAAAAATTCTATTTCAATGTGCAATATTATAGTGAAATTACGTTACAAAATATATATTTTGATGACACATATGTTAATGCTGCTTACATTTATAGTAATTTAGAAACAGCAATTCGATGTTTAGTTCGGATACACCTAAAATTAACATTCGTACTGCTAATATAGGGGGAAAAAACAATTCTCTAACTGCGGTACTCGATTTTTGTTTTTAGTTCGAGCAAGTTTTTTGATCAGTTGTCAATGATGTCGTAAGCTATTTATTGAAGCACACTAATCAGTTACTTTTCATAGGATTTTCCATGTTTTTCCAAACTACATTCTAGATAGGAGCTATCACTAATTAGTCACGTTTTGTCCAGATTTGGTACAATGCGCATGCATGTCTAGATAAAACGTGTTGATTCACTGCAAACTCCTGTCTAATACCACCGTGGCTTATTTCAATGTCTACTAGTGTATTAGTGTAAAAATGCATTTTTTAATGAAAAGTTGTTAGCTGCAGAGTTTTGAATAACATCTTTCTTAAAATGAGGCACATTCATGACTAACAGTTTTTTAAAATCTGACCGTCGGATATTATCAGTACTCTTGACTATATAGTCAACTGTTCAAATATTCCATGTCAATTTTGATTATTTATTGCTAGCAACGGTTAGAAAATGCATGGAGCATTACTTCCTCAACCAATACTCTTATTGTCTAAGGTACGCCTAACATCGCAGTCCTGCTATATAAAAAAAACTACAGAATAACTGATAAATATTACATTAAATCAATTATTTCCGTATATCATTTGTATTCTTCCTACGTTTACTATTAGAATTTTGCTGAATTAATTTATTGAATTTCTTGCATTGTCAATGTGAACATTTACATGTTCGACATAATTGTGGATAATGTCGAGCAGAAGAATTAGTTACAATAGTAAATTCAATAGTATTAAAAATATTTATTTCTAAACATGCAGGGAACTAGTCTAAACTCATAGTATAACATTATTTTGAGAATCAGTCACATGAAAACACTTACAAAGAAAGTCAAATTAAAACGGATTTATTTCATACAAGCGTACAATGTAGTATAAAAATATATCAAATATGATAACACTTGAATCAAGTATTAACTGCAAATACATATTTTACACGTATTAGTTTTAAAAAGCTATTTAAAACTATAATATAATGCAGGCATGATGATTTAATTAAATATTTTCAGTCTATTATCATAAATATAAAAATCTTTCACAACAATAAATTAGTATGCACGATAATGTTCTGTAGCATTTATACAGAATTCGAAAATGTTATTTTTGTAGTAGACCTATAATTACTCCATCTGTTTACAAATTGGTCCACCGCAACATTCGGGATATACTTTGGTAGGATCTTCTTGCTTGTATCCTATCCTTTGTCCTTCTCCACAGATGTACGGTGCGCAACTATAATAAACAAAATGATCAAAATTAATGTTAACTAAAAAAACATTACAAAAAATACGTTCCCAACTTTAATTAAACATATCCCATTCAGACTATCTTTTACAGTATTGATAATGTTTTGAGAATAAAGAGGGATCCCCTGTTGAATACCAAACGCCATTCTAAGATTTTATCATATTCAATTATGAATGCTCGGAAAATTGAATATAATCACTTAGTGTTGCGAAAATGAACTAATCGATGCATACTATTATATTATTGTCACTAAAATGTACGCAACGTGTTTTCTAAAGTACGCTTCATAAATAAACGAAAAAGCTCTTATCAGTATAATTCGACAAAAGAGCGTGACATAATTGCATATTCAAAATTCTTAAAGTGAACATCTGTCCAAACAATATTTTCCTAACTTAACACAATTCCCAAATCTGTGTACAAATAAATACTTAAAAAAATAAAACGAATGTAATTAACGAGAATTAATTCCACATAAACTAGAATGAAAGGTGTAAAATAACAAAATTATCTGTTACAAATATCCGGAAAATTATTACATACTTAAAATGAATTTATATTTTCATTAATAGACGAAAATTACATTCATACTACTTTTCTAATACGAATTACGAAAACCGATAATTTATTTATTTTTTATATTACTTACGGTACAGCTGAAATTGAGTGCCTTCCATGACATGTGATTTTAACACAATTGCTTCCATTAAATTCAGTCAGGGAGAACTTTTCATCGCAATTCTCTAGTGCAGAAATTTAAAACGTCAATCATTTTGAAAACTGGCATTATATTCTTATTTCTCATTGTCTCTATTGAACGAAAATACATTTACAGTACGTGAATGTCAAATTTATTTTAGTCTTAACGAAAAGTGGTATTTAAATATAGAAGATAAGGTTCGTATTGTAGACCATTGTCAGATTGAGACATTCATTCAGAATTATAACCGCTTGCAGAGACAGAGATTAAATTTTCTCACAACGTGACGCCACTTCAATGAGAGACAGTAATCAGAAATAAGAAGTTATATTTTTAACAATAATTAATAAAAAGTGATCCGCAGGACCATGAAATAAAACATGAACGAATTTACTTGACTTAAATTGAGTAACTCTTTTCTTTTAATATTTGGCAAAAAAATGAAATCTGTCAAATGACATTTTTATTTTTGAATTTAATTAATTTATATAAAGTGAATATATATTTTTGACTAATTTTGTATTGTTAAACTCCTGATATTCTTTTCATTACAGAAACAAAAATTGCACATACCGTATTGTGGAATTGCGAACGAGACAGCGAAACACACCGCCAAAACGAAGGATACAATAACTAATTTCATGTTGGTTGTTTTGTGTCAAACAATACTATGCTTTAGAAATTAACGTGCGTCTTATATATATTTGCTTATCTGAAATTTTAAATCCTAATCGAGAATTGATTTCGTTTTTCTGAATAACCAAAAGATTGTAGTAACACAGATAATGACATTCGGAATATTAACTCCATTTAAGCTATTTATACATTTTTCTTTTGAGGAAACGCTTACACATAACTGGGGCACTGTAGTAACAATCCATATAAAGCTTACGAAATTATTATTGTTTACAATGTATTCTTAAATAAATTACGTAGGTCATAATGTAAAGTATCTTATATTCTCGATCGTTATTGTCATGAACAATAAAGATGTTATTTTTATTTTTATTATTAACAATAGTAGTAGTAATGTTATTAATCTTACTATTATAAGTATCATTATCATTGCTATACAAACAATTTTAAAAATTGGCTTTAGAAATAAACAAATAAAAAAACAAAAGCATTTTTATTTTTGACAAATCAAAAAATAATTATTTTTTAAATAAATTTTCTGGGTTGTAGGCTTTCAAATTATTCTTCGCATTTTAATTTACATTAATATTATGCAAACTTTTTGATAAATTAAAGTTGAAGACGTTTTACATTTCGTAAACGAAATTTACTTTATCAACAAGATAAATTTCTTATTACGTATGGAACGCCGCATCAAGAAAATAAACTCAGAGAGATAGATAAAGAAAGTCAGAAACATAAATTAAATTTGTGAGAAGTATTATCGAACAATTACATCACATATTGACAATATTTTCATAACCATGTTTTCCAGTCCAATAACACCAAAACAGATATTTTCTGCTAATTTTTCAAAAATTCTAGTATTCAAATTTTTTCAGTAGGAAATGATAATACGTAGGAAAACTTAATTCTCCACAAATCCTATTACAATCATTTTTCTGAATTGTTCTTTTCATTATTGGAATATATTTTTAGGTATGTTTTTGTATTTTTCAAAATTTATCACATATAATGCTATATACTTCATATAAAATAAAGTTATTAAATATTCTCGGATAATGCATCAGAAATGCAGATTCGATTAAAAGATAGAAGGCGTTGGAAGAATTAAAAATTGGTTTATATCTGAAGTCATTGAAGTAAGATGAAGTTGGGGTCGGCACAGACAATATTAGACGACTGCAAAAAAGATCTCATCCAATAATTGAATCACAATAGAGTTATGACGCCATCAGAATGGAAAGAAAGCTCGATTTACAACTCAGATTCGAGGGTATCGAGTGTCCTGTCATATCGCATTCAATTATCAAGTTTCTCTCCACGGGGAATGTAAATGATGCCTTGACATCGTAATTCGAAGAATATATCAGACTGACAAGATACATTGAGAAATGAAGCATAAAAGTTGGAATATGTCAGCCGTTGCACTTCAACAAAAGTTACGTATTTCTCAAGAAGTTTGCACAAAATAAATAAAAACAATATACCAAGAGAAATCGAAGTGTATTACGAGATACCAAGCAAAAACAATAAAATCTTTCATATTAAAATGAAAAAAGGCCAATCAGTTAATCATATGTAAAAAGCATTTAGGAAACTGAACATTAACTAACTAGCGATGGGAAAGCTTCTCTAAAACTACTTCCCAAAGCTCTATAATAATGTGAATTAATATACTTACACAATCCGAGAGACTATTACCCAACTTTTGTTCTTGAAGTAGAAGCTTATAACAATTTAAACACTGCAACGGTTTTGTTTTTGTGCTCTGCAAAGGTAAAGACCGTAAAATAAGCTAATTCCACAAAATCATTACATTTCAATCGAACAAAGAATTTTTTTACCAATAAGGGATACGTAAATACGACAAGAAGGTGTACAAATTCCAATGCTTGCAGATAATGCCATTCGCTTACGTTCCTGAAACTTTGAAAGTCCGTAATTTTCGTAAATTATCGAAACGAACTTAGCACAAGGGATATTTCGCTGTTAGCAACTTGACAATTATAAGCGGCCTAGGTCCAAGGAGATATCAACTTGGCTCGTGAAGCTCTAAGCTCTCAAGTATTTCCTACATTCGCAGAGGCTAAGTACTCAAAAAGCACTGTTACAAAGTGAATATCGCAGGCTTGCAGCTGACAAACTCGATTGGGACAGCGTGATAACGTGGAACTTAATTCCTTCGCAAGCTTGCAGCTTTCAACCAACATGAATACTTTTCATTTTTATATATCTTTATATTAACATCTGATTTATTTCTCATATTTTATTATGAAAATGTAAAAGGTGCTTTATATTATGATGTTCAAAATGAATTTTCTAACAGTAAAATATGAAAAATAGCAATGGCGATGCTTGTTTTCGGGGGAATTCCCAGCACCTGGCGCGTCATTGACTGTAATCAAGAACGTAAAGTAAAACACCCCTAGATTCCCCCAATTATTAACCGGTAGTCTGCATCTCCGAACCATCCGCTCTGTTTACGATGCAAACACCGTTACTCGAAAATTCGAATTCAATTTCAGACTCGCTGGAGGAATAACGAGTACATTTCGTACAGTCCCGAGTGGTACCAGACCGCACAATGTCACTTAATATAAGCGAGAGTACAACTTTATGATAGTTTCTGCGATTCAATACGATAATGTTTCAACGACCTTATACAGACTTTAATGAAGTTTTGACGCCATTAGGTTGCCTCGCGAGCTTATTTCGCATAGATCTTGAAATGTCAACGAAATGATTGCATCGTTTCCTGCCATTTTGTTATTAACAAAAAACTTTCTTGTGTATTACTGTTTCAATTTTGTTTTTGTATTTAATTCTATTTACAAATACATATACAAATTCATCATTTCAAATATTCATCAATGACATGTTCGATCGTTCTTCCCCTCGTAGCGCAATATAAACTGCCTTTTTATTTCATGCTGAAAAATTGTAAGTAAATTCTACACAACCAGAGAGTAGTAGATTTTATTTTAGTACTCTAACAAAATTAAAACATCGATTAAAATTCGAATAAACGACAATTTTGATTAAAACACTGCAATAACAAGTGTTTTATTTTGAGACACTTTCGTCCTCACTTTTGAGACGTTTTTGGGTGTCTTATAGAAAGACGTTAGAAATAACATCTTTTGAGACACTAGAAGTGTCTTCAATTGCAATCTGAATGTACTGCTCGATAGTTCATACATAACTTAAAAGGGTTTGATATTTATGTGAAAATGGCGCAACATTCGTGTTCTGTTTGCAATTTTTGGGTTAATTGCTTTGTAGTCATAATTAACCGTGTGATTATACATCGGATTTACGAACACAATAATGAACCGTTGGAATCACATCAACCGAACAACCGCACATCAACAGAATAGGTTATGTAGCTTTGACCAAGAAGTCGCTTCGAGTCGGCAGTTGTCAAATATTCACGAGGATACTCGAATTGGCAATATGTCTTCGATTTGCAAGTGTCTCGACATATAAATATAATGACATAAACAATTTCAATGTAGACACTTTTATGGTCTTCATAAGATGTCTGAGATTATAAGATACAAACATGTCTTATTTGCGATAGACACTTTGCAACGAAGACATATATTAAGACGTTTCAGAAAAGACATTTTTTAAGTGTCTAATGTCTTCAAATAAGACATTTAGAAGACACCAGTTTTTGCAGTGCCAGAAACACTTTCATTACATCTTGGAGAATATTTGTTTATAATTTCCATATAATTTACCGACTAATAATTTATTCTAACAAACTATCAGTTAATCCATTAACATTAGATAGACTACAGTTTTACCTGACATTTTTGTAGGAAATTGTATGTTCTGCAAAAAAGGTTCGGTAATCTTTTGAAGTATTTTCTCTGTTTTCGATACGGAAGCATATAAAGGTAAAAAGTACTGATTTTTATTTACATTTTGACTACGACTGAAGTTTAATGGAATAAATAATTAATTACTAAATTATCCAGAAATTATATAGACAAATATTCTTCAAAGTGTACCTGTCCATAAATATGGTCTTTTTTTAATATTTTACATTTGAATCGTTATTCTAAGTTTGTTAGAACCCTGGTAGAAACTGCTTAAGTTCTAGGCAGTTTTTGACTAATAAAGTTGCGTACTAGACAGTGTGTAGGTATTATTTATGTATATTATTTAAGCAGCTTTTTTAGATAAATCTTGAACAGTTTCGGCCCAGTTTCTAGATAGATGTGATTCGGGATATTTAAAATACATAACCGATTCAGTTTATGTCCAGTTTTTAGGCCAGAATTTTGATAGTATTTGAATAGGGTGTTGTTACCCTAATTTTCAGGATATACTAGATATTTGTCAGTATTTTTTTGTATACATCTTCTCTACAGTTTATATCCATTTTTCATGTAGTTTTTTATGCATTTTTGAGGTTGTTGTCCTTTTAAGCACTTTTATCATTCCATACTATATCCTCTATTCGTAAGAATTGTTATAGGTACTATTTACCTCTATAATTCTTGAGACGAGATCGAAATCGGTCGGATCCAAAAGTGATCTAAATGAGATCCTAGTTTTGAGACAATTCAGGACCAAAATTAGTTGACTTTTTGAACAAAAATAAATCACTTTATTTATTATATTAAATGTAAATAAATATTTAAACAAAAAATTTCGGACCTGGTTTTGATCGTAGTATATATAAAATGAGTAAGATGGACATTTACATTTAACGAACATTCCAAATTCATTTACAAGACTCTTCGTTGTAGCTTTTACTAAATAACATTTTCTTATAATATTAGTTAAACGTATATCTAATACGTATGTTACCTCCAAGGAATATTCATCATCCTTTTAAGAGAAGCAGGAATAGAAATAATGCTTGTATAACCTACTTTTAACAAAGATTATAAACATAAATAAGCTAATCAAACAGATTTGGATGTTTCGTTAATAACATTTGTGTTCATGTTACTCATCTTATTGATGATCAATGATTCATTTATGATATTTTTTAACTTGTTTTTTTTGTAGCAATACAAACATCAGCAGGAATAGAAAATGAGGTTTTCATTTGACTAGTTAACCCCAAATCTTATTTTCAGATTATCTCTTAAACATGAGAACAAAAAACAAACACGTCACTGGTTTCATATTTCATCACATTTTCATAGACATATAGTATAACCTGTGTTAGAATTGTATTGCATGGATTGTGCATTGTTACTTATAATTATCTTCAAAATAACAGAATCCAGTTTTTCTCCCGCTTATTCGATTTAAAGCCAAGGGCCGTCAATGTTGGCATAAGAGATATAATTTTATTATACATAATAAGGCAAGATATTTGCATACATATTTTGAATAATTTTTCTGTTTCTAGGTAGCTTTTTCAGATATCTTTTTCAAACGTGCACACAATAGTCATCCCAAATAAAAAATATATTTCGAAAAATGTTCAGTCACGGCGTTACAACGCATCCAAAAATAACCATGCACTTATTTAAAGATGCTTTACGTGGAACATATTATTGATGTGATAAAGTAAAGATTTAAATATACATATTATGAGTAATTCCACCTATATCCCAAATCTCACCAAATCATATTAAACTCGATTTATCTTTTGATAGATATAATTCCAAGATAGGAAATGGTCTGTTAACTATTAAAATCGAATGTATCTTGGTCAGCGTAATGTCAAATTAATTATAAGTTAATCCGAGTTAATTTCATTTATTTGTATCTTGTATTTTGGTCGATGACCTCAGTTCAACTGTGTTTATTCTTTGTCTTAGTAATATATAGTTTGTAATTGAGTCGTCCATTCATCCATAGATAAGTGTTACAATATTCTCACGTGATTCATATAATCTTGATGCAGTTGTACTATATTATGCTTTTGTGTATTTTTTTAATGCTAGATGAAAGTAAATTTACTTATATTCTTCCGATAAGGATTACAGACCATGGTATAGTAAATGATTAGAAAATGATATATGCATAAATAAACAATAAATTAAGAAGTATCGTAATAAACAGCAAAGTGATTTTCAAAAAATCGAGTTTCTTGCAAAAGATGTAATTTATTTATTTATTTTTATACAGACCAGAATGATACTTACAAATTATTCATGATACACATTTGTGATATAAAAACTACAGCAATTAATTATAAATTAAGAGCATATACAATAAAAACTTCAAATAGCTTCAAACGCAGAATCTCTGAACACAAAATAATTTATAAAGCAACTTATAAAAAAATTTAGTAAGTAAAATAAAAGTTACACAAAATTAATATGATAGTAACATTGAAATTATATGAAGAACTTATTTCATCTTATTTGAAAAAAGTATACAAGATAGTGAAAAAAGTGGGTTTATTTCGAAAATTGTGATACTGTTGTAATTTCTAATAACTGAAAAATGTCGTGATGAGTGACATGAAAATTTCGATGTGAAAAACATTTATTACATCGTAGAACTAACTTATCAATTTTACAAATTAGTATTAAATGCAATTTATTTTCAAATCCAAACCGAACCTAAATTAAGGCAAAAAGGTTTATTTCCTAGTCGTGCATACCCTACGCCATAATTTTCTGTTTTAAATTTAAAATAATAATAATATAATATTGACATGACTACATCTACGACTAAATATAGATATAGTTTTTAAAACGTATAAAGACATTAACAGGTGAGATTTTATAATCCTGATAAACATTATAATCTTTTCTTTTCAATTTTGTTTCATTTATTTGATTGGATTTCGTTTACATTATTATATACCAAATTGCATCGTTAAATTCTAACGAGATTAAATAATATTAGACAAATGTGCAAGTACGTACTATTGCAATAAAATAATTTGTCTATTCTAAGTCCGTAAGTGATAAGTATGTTGAAAAAAGTTTGATCTATTACATTTATTAAATGTTTTCTTTTTTAATCCAAAATTTTGACATCATTCCATTTATAAATTTCTGGGATATTAATTTCAAAAAATTTTGAAGATACTTTTCACTTACGTTAAAGGACATCCATTAAAATATCATATTAACTAGGAGTATCAATAATGAGGAGAATTTTTCTACTTAGATGTAAATCTAATAATTTCCTTCCTAAACATAGTTTTACGTGCTAGTATGTTTTGTATTATTTCATCAATGTTTTAACCTTACAATTTATCGTTATGAATGTTTTAATTCATCCTTTTCTAACAACAGACATCTTAATTATCTGCTAATAAAAAGAATCGATGTTCTTTGTATTATAATTTTGTTTGAAATAAATCATATGCATAAAAAAATATTTTAAGAGATTTTTTAGTTGAATTAGAAAATTTAAATTCTAATATAGATACTTCCAATGAAGAAAGTTTTAGTGTCGTCACAGATTATATATATCTAAATCTAACATCTAAAAACGACTCATCAATAGAAACATTTCTAATAGCTATCGCTAGGAAGACACCTTTTTTGGAGATAACAGACACACCGTGAATGCCTCGTTTTCCCGCTTAATTAAGTAGTAAAATAAGACACTTATCATCTGAAGTAAACTAAAATATTTAAATATGTGTACCTTTCTAATATAGAACGTACCACTTTTCATCATTAAACATAATTAACTTTTTATTGTTTTCTATTTACGGCAGACACCAAAATAAGTCTTTAATTGAATATTAGTATTTTTATATATGGTGTGAAATATTATGACGACATTCTTAAGAACATTTTTAACAACCTCCGTCTTTCAATTCTTAATAATAATATATTGGTCGTGCTTTCTAAAGATCATAATAATCAGAAATTCTGTTATGACGTCAACGGTTAAACAGATTCATGTAGAAAATAAATGTAAAGTTTTATGAAACAATGACATTTCTCAAGATAGGCCCTTTTCTGTAAAATTCATATTTTTGTCACAATATATCTGTGCATGTATGAAAAAAGGGCAAAAGGTTCTATCAGATCGATAATTTAGATCTTTTTAGATAGTTTTAGTCTATAGTTTAAACAGAAATTTAACTCAATAAAATTTAAAATTTGTCTCGACCAATTGTAAATAAAAATCGTCTCAATCTGGTAGACAGTCAATATATCATCGTATGTGAAATTATTGTCGATATACATGACCAGAAAAAATGATTGTACTATTAGGAAAATCGGAAACAAAACTCCAGCCAGTTACGTTAAGCTGTAAAAAACCGTATTATTATGAGGTAGATATTAACAAAAAATATTTTTATAAAGATTGACGAAGCAAAAATGAACATTTTTTTGTAGCATATTATAGTTCAAACTTTTTTCAAATTTTTCGATGATCTTTCTGATAGTTTTCAAAGTATTTCTCCATACGGTCTTTTAGTAGATTTTATTAGCATTAGCAAAATCGAAATTACAATTGTATTCAAAATTAGTAACTTCATAGTTCATACTCCGTTAATTTTTTAATCATTTTTAGAGAAAAGATATTCGGAGAGATGGCGTGTAGGCAAAGTTTTAATTATTAGAAAGATTCGTCTCTCTAAGTTAATATTAGTACGGGAATAATAACTTATTAATAAAATAAATTAATAAATGTCACTTAAAAGGACTTGAAGATCATTTAACTGAACATTCACCGAACTAAGTGGACGAGTCACCCTTGTGTTATTGGAAACTTGGCGAATTCAGTTAGGTTCTTTGCACGAATGCTTTAGTTTCGTTGACGCTACGGTTCGCTAGACGACGGGTGAGATAGAATGTCGATTAAAAATTAAAAGTTAATTAAGACTCGTCGAGAAAAGAGACAAGAGGGATGAGAAAAATTGAAAGTCAAAGAAGGGCTGCAGAGAAGAGATATTCCTGACGTGAAGAGTTTGACATTACGACACAATATTGTAGGGCCCTTGCACCCGTGGTACCGAGACGCTTCGCGTTTCTCATTTGCTTCATCGCCGCAGGTGTTTTACGATTTGCGTCCTGTCGGAAGTATTTTCATTAAGGAAACTCACTAGAATGTCTATGAAACTTTTCTAACAAGATCGCCTTCGTTGTGAAAAAGTTCAAGTTACAAAAACAGTATATCATTAAGCTAATGCAAAATTACATATTTCTTAGTCGAGTACTTACGTACATTAGGAAATTTGTAACATACTGTTAAGGTGACAGATTTGATTAGTAATTTAACCTAAATTGAAATCAACAAAATAAATAAAAATATTTAAAGTTGACGTATTGGAGTGCTAGATAAAACCACCGCATTGATTGCCTCTTTGGCAAGGTGCATCTCGTCCCTTTAGTCCCAGAGTTTGTCAATAGATAGTCGAAATGTTTGGGAATTCCTAACAGAATCGCATTCCTAACCATTGCGTCAAAGCGGCAAGAGTGGTCGAACATGACGAATTTCGCGATGCTCCAATTACTTTTTGTGCGGAGCATAGGGACCATGGCGACAGTTTGTGTTCGGGTAACGACCCAAGGGTGCAGCATGTCAAAGTTACCCTAACCCAGTTTATTCTTAACGACAGAGTTTGCTCTAGCAATCGTTGAGCGAACGTTCGAACGTGTGATCCATAGCGAATCAACGCAATGCGAACAGCGTAGTCAACGAATCGCTATTGTCTAGTTTTATATTATTTCCACGTAAAAATTTAACCTCTGAGTGTCAGTTTTGAGCAAAATAACACAAAGCAAAAATCTTTTTACTGTGTATTTGAAAGGTGATTAGTGTAATGGTCCGTAAGAATTTATAAGAAAAGTAACTATATTTGATAGTCGGAAGATAATACATTAAAATCTTAAATCGAAATGTTTTTTAGATTGCTATGAACACTATAAATATACCTTTACCTGAAGTGAAATGAAGATTTAACATATTTTTATGTTTCCTTCTAATCTAATCCTATTTGAGGGACCATAAAATAATGTATTATATAACGAGTGCAAAGTTTATCGCTCGAGCGAAGCGAGGGTTGACAATCACATTTCTTGGAGATCGATATTTCGGATTTCGCCGCAGGGCGCAAAGTTCAGTTCTACTCCCGGAGTGTTTAATATTGTATTTATTTCATACAAATCTTTTTAATACTTTCAAAGTGGACCTCGTTTTTTTCTTCCGGAAATAAAATATAGAAAGAGCAGTGAACATATCTTTGATTTTCAGGTAACATTGTCATAATGTTGTCGGTTTTGACTCATTTCCGTGGCATTCCGATGATGGACGGCTTGTCTGTATGTCGTATTCATAGACCCATATCTCATTCCAAGTTACGATGCATTTCATGAAATTTTAATCACTATCGGCACGGGAAATCACGTCAAGAGCAATTTGCTTCCAATGACCTTTTTGGAGAAAATTCAGCTCAGTATTAATCTTGCAATACTTTGCCCAAACATCAGTAACAATAAAATGAGCAGACTTTATCAGTGTCTAATGTTTCACCGAAAATTCTGATAGACATATAACATTTTTCAGATAGAATGTCACAAAATCCAAAAGTTTTTGGCTATTGGACGGAGATAACACATGATTTGCATTCTTAGGCCTCCATCTTATGTGAATATTAGTGAAGCGGAAATATTTAGTAGAACTTCAAAGTAATGAAGTATAACCTTCGAAAGTCCTTGGCGCCATCTAGATAAGCTTCCAGCACTCCTAGGATGATTTATAACATATAGATCACAGATATTTTATTAAATAAGTAAAAAATGAATTTTTAAGGACATTCATCGAAGTGACATTCCCAGTTCGGAAGACATTTCACAGTATATGTCTGTTTGAGACAGTCTGGTGCCGGTCGGGCGAGAAACGGCGGAATGCATCCTGGCCACAAGGGAAATCCACGTGGTGTGCATCGAAACCTTGACGGGAATCCGAGCCGCGGTTGGATCGAGGGCTCGATCACGGTGATGTATAAACGTGGACGTGCGATCGAGCCTCCCCCTCCAATCTCCTCTCTCCTAAATCTCGAATCCTGGGAGCACGTACCTTCCGCCTGTCATGCAGGACTTTACAAATTAGCAGAGCGTTGCGCACTGGGCGTCGACTTGACCCTAGGGAATTTCAATAATTGGCGTCTCATATATTTTTTCCGATCTTTCATCGGCAAGAAGTATGGCTTGTCCAATGTAGGGGGTAAATACGATACCAGATGGCGTATAGGTGGTACTTTTGAAAGGGTGTACTGAAAAAAGTTTGATTAATATGATGTTAATTTTTAAAAATCGATGTAAATGACATCAAATTTGAAATCGCAGTATCGCATTAACATCTATTTCCCAAATAAAAATGGGCTGCAATTCCATAATTTATGGAGAATAATAAATTGTTTGACATACTTTGGAGGAACGCGGCTATGGAACGGAAATGTACTTTTAGCACACGATACAACTGATTTTATCGAATACGAGCAGTGCTCGTTCTCATGCGGTCATATATGTACTGTTAGCTGGAAATACTTTTTAACTAAGAATTCTTTATAAAAAAGGATGGTTAATGAATGATGAAACCATTTTTGTAGATGAAAGTATTAATTTGAGGTATAGTGGTGTAAATGATTTACTTACGCGATAGTTAAATTTACAACTCCAGTAAAAAAATTGCTGCACTTACCTGAAACAGAAAAGTAAACATAAATATCAGTACATCAATATATTATTATGTATTAAAGAGCATTTTTCATTAATAAAGTACAAAAATTGTAATAATACAATACAAAACTATATAGTTTACAGAGCTTAAGTTTTCTTAATCTCATAGAAAGCCAAAAAAAATCGCTTACTGTAGCCATAAAAAAACAAAGTTAGAGGAAGATGCCGAACTCTTTCGCGGCAATGAGTTTTGAGTAGTTTTATAGTACACGAAACTTGTAATATCTTTTGGGTTCCAGTCGATACTTTTTAAGCTGGTTTCATGTTTCTGGATTTTAGTATTTCCATTACAGTTTTCTTTAAAAGGAATCTTCGGGAACTAATTCCTTATTCTAATATATGCAATGGGGCTGCCGAAGGAATTAGCAAAATATAAAATGTCCTTTGGTGTTTTTGTTCTAAAGGATATCCTTTGTTTAAGAGTAAAAAATACTCCTGAATCTAGGTTAGGATAATGCATAGGGTAGAAAAAAGTATAATCAACCTTGGAATAAAGATATTGGAATGAGTATAAAATCGAATGATAGTAGAATTATCAATTTATATAACAAACTCTTACGTCCCCAAGCTGGAGTTGTAAACAGTATTTTACAAAAATTATTTTTATGAAAGAAGGGAAAGAAATTATATTTTCGATTTTTGTTATTTATGCATATAATCCTTTATAATGTTATATTTTTATCGCAGTGATTCGATGATGTGCACGCAAATTTGTATGCTAAAACCATTTTTAGTATCAAAAAACATTGTTTGAAAAACTGACTTATTCTATTAAAGAGTACTAAATGGAGAATTCTACTAAAATTTTCACTTGTAGTATCGCCATTATTTTTTTGGAACTGAAGTTATTTTTCATTGAATTTATGTTTAGTATTAAGTTAGTTTTTTTAAGCAAAAAACATTGGTTAAACCGGCACACGACCGGTGTCGCCAATTTATAGTTAAGCATTGCGAGGTTTTGCAGTATAATTTACAATTAATAGTAAATATCAGAAACATAATTACAAATGATTTGCATAAAAAAGCAATATATTTTTATAAATTTGTTATTTTGTGAATCAGGTCGTATGGATACACCTTGCGGTCATTTTCCGTTGAAACCAGTATGTTGTAAAATTTATTAAAAAACATGGTAAAAGAAGTGAAAATAATACTGTGAATTCGACTAGACCAACAAATAAATAGGAACCTAAGCAAAACTAATTTAGAGTTTCAGGAGAATTAATCATCTTGGTTATGTTCGTATTTATGAAGCCAATATGTTTTTTATCAAATATGTGCTTTCATATATTCTTTTTGTTATTTTGTTGAAAAATATTTTTATTTGTCTAATTTGGATGATAATATCATCATCTAAATTGATAATCATTCCACGAATAATGAAGCCATTATATACTCATATCTGTTGATATAATTTCCATGAGAAGAAATGTGATTTTCCAAGATCTATTCTTTATTGGCGACCTTGAGAATAACCTTGCCATTTTGATTATGATATTCACAATTAACGCACTAAAATACGTCAGAAACCAGAGTTACAATAAAAATTGCAGGCATCTATTTGAAAATAAACGCAATAAGAACTAACAAATTCTGATTTTTTGTATAGTTTTGACGTTGAATAAAATTTACTCATAATTTTGATTACGATATTCGTAATCGCTACATCAAAATAAGTGGAAAACCATAGTTACAATCAAAATTGTAGGTATCAATTTTTTTGGAGGGGGTCCAAAAACCGACAAATCAAAAAGCCGACGTTTAAAAAAACCGACAGTCAAAATACCGATATTCAAAAAGCCGACAGACAAAAAACTAACATGATAAAAAGCCGCTAGTCGAAAATCCGAATTGTCATAATACCGACAGTCATAAAGCTGACATATAAGAAAACACATTGACAAGCGGGCAGTCATTTTTTGAAGTGTCGGTTTTTTGACTTTCGGTATTATGATAATTTGGGTTTTCTACTATTCGCTTTTTAACGTGTCGGCTGTTTGCCTGTCGGTATTTGGAATGACGGAGTATTGCCTATCGTCATTTAGAATGTCGGTTTTTTGACTGGCATTATTATGACAATTCGGTTTTTCGGCTATTGGCTTTTTGACGTGTCAACTTTTTCTCTGTTGTTTTTTGGAATAACGGCGTATTGACTGTTCGCTTGTTGAATGTCAGTATTTTGACTGCCGGTTTTATGACAATACGGTTTTTTTAATATCGGCATTTTGAATGTCGGCATTTTCACTGTCGGATTTTCGATCTGTGGATTTTTTTACGATTGGTGTTATGACAATTCGGTTTTTTTACTATCGATTTTCTGCCTGTCAGCTTTTTGAATGACGGTATTTTGACTGTCGGCATTTTGATTTGTCGGTTTTTCGACCAACAACCAATTTTTTATTTTTTAAAAACCTCGTTAAATATTTAAAAATTCTTAAAGTTTCCACAAAAATCTCCGGAAGGCTTTAATGTACAAATGGTCTAAAAGTCTAAAGGAGGGTACTTGGATAGCTCTAGAAACGTGCAATTTAAAACCTTCTTCGAAGTATTCTGCAATCTTTTTCTGTTTTTCGTTCGTCTTTTGTTGTTACACCACACAGTATTTAAACAATTTCTTTTCAATATTTAACCGTATCATTTATTTTATTTTAAACAATTCATATATCTGTGGAAAGGATTTTTTGAAACAATGTCTTCTTATAAAACATTCTTCCATAAAAGAATTTCAAAGGATATTTTGTGGATATAAAAGACTTCATAACATCAGTAGCACATGAACGACTATGAAGTATGCTTGTATATTTCTTCGCCTCGTATGCGGAGTGCAACAACCAAGTCCATCCAAATTAATTGAATATGTAACAAAAGAATAGAAAGAATTATTATGAGCATTTTTATAATAAATTGCGCTTCTTCATTCTTTCAAAAATAAACAGACGTTAACGGTGAGTAAACAATACTCATTAAAGAAATTAACATTTAAAATAAATAAATTTATAAATAAAAAAGAATTGAACAATAAGACAAAACATTGTGTTAAAACTCCGATAAATATCAAATTTCAAGTTAATTCATATGATATAAGAACACCATCCAAATATTAAAGCAAACTCGGCAAAACCTTCTTCATATTATTTCTGCAGAAAATTAAAGTTAATATAATAAACAATTCTTTTTAGATGGTAAAAATAGAAAAGTGGGATTATTTTTAAATTTTCGAAAAAAATTCAGGACCATTTAAGTGGAAAGATTCGATGCGCTTGGAGTTGAAGCAAGGACCTTTTGATAGTTGGTCGACGTTCATCATTTTATTTATTACTTGATAATTAGAAGTATAAGAATAGATTGATTTGAAATAGTGCATATAATATTAATTCATGAATTTGAGACTGCATTACATTTTTGGGAGCTGCATATGAACAAAAGGAGGTAGGAAGAGTTGAAGCTACACATTCGGGGGAAACCCCTCAGCATGCGTTGCTTCGTTGCCCAAATCTGCGATAAGGAAACCTGTTATTCCACCGCTATCTGCCAGGGACTCCCTCTTCCTCCTGTATTATAAACTCACCTAATGCCCAACCATACTCTGCCGTTTCGCGACAAGTGAGCACTTTCGAGCACGGTCATTTCTTACTTCGTTAATTCGCACCTCGTCTCCGGGTATCGCGATATCGCGCCTTATCTTTCGACACCGCACAGCATAACGAGCTGGGATAAAGGGCCAAATACAGACACGTAGCTTCGGCAAAAACCTCGCTTCTGTACCTAAGCCGTGATCCGATTCCCAATGTACACCTTATCTCTTTTTAATCTTGATTGTATCCTGTAATGTCGTTAAAGACCGCCTCTCAGATCTCAAACCTGATGTATGGATGTAATTTAGGTGCAATGCTTCTCTGCAGCAACATTTTGTGTCATGACCGGTACTCAATTTCAATGAGGACTGAAAGTTTTAATGAAATCAATCATGAGAGGTCCAACTAATCTTATCTTCTGACCCAAAATAAAGAGTAACTTCAAAGATGAAACAAGAAAGTCGTATAAGGCTTTTTCAAAGGTATTCATGGAACTTGTGAAACGTCGTTAAAGACCGCCTTTCAGACCTGAAACCTGATGTATGGATGTAATTTAGGTGCAATGGTCTTACTTTCCCATTAAATAGTCGAGTAGGATAAGGAAGATTTGATCTGGTGTACTGTCATGGCGGAGATATCACAAGATGTATTGAAACATCTCAAAACAGTCAACGAATAGAACTTATTGACTGTTCCAATTAGCAGAAAAAATTAGGACGGGACCACTTACTACAATTAACAAAAATGGTGAACAAAATATTTATTTCGGATCAACTTACACGTATTTGTATGACAGACGCCTATACCTAAAAGCTTCTATAAAGCTATCATTTTGAGCTTCTTATAGAATCTAAGAACATCCGGACTATTGTTTTCCCCAATCTCTTCGAAATATAATTCTTTGCCAATGATGGTACGTCTTGGTACAATAAGCTGCGGCCATTTGCCCAGAGTGTGCTCTGCGGACTCTTCTACCTAAAACAAGATCGCGAAACAATCCGTATTCTGTCAATATTGTCACTGAGACTTCTCATGTACATTGCTCACTTGAAGAGCTTGAGTTTTCCACGAAAAGGTTATGAGTCTGTTGTATTGTTTTAGGACCGGAAGTTTATGATACTAGTCCGTCGAGTCCTTTCTTTTGCTTGGAATGCCAAATGCATGTGTTGATAGGCAAACGCAGGTGAGTTTCTGGATGCAGCACTGAATGATTGGCAGTATCTTTGAAAAACCTGTCATTTTCATTTCTTTGGAAACATAGGTTATTTAGTACCCAGACAAAGGCCGTCTTATTTGTCCTTCTGAATCTTTATATGTATTCCTAATAGTTAACTGTCAGATTTTCTTGCAAATTCTGCAATTAAATAGATAAAAATTATTACTTGGTAAGGACGGTCGATTTACTAGGGAATACAATTTTGAAATAAAACGTTAAAATTAGACCTTTGGGCTTTAATTTTTTATTTTTCAGCTCCATAATGCTTGATCTAAACGGCTTCTTATATATTAATTTTAGGATTTAATGATAATGGATTCTGGTTCCCTCTAGTAGCGAAAAAAGTAACAAGTGCTTATTGTAAACACACGTTTCGTCCCAGATTTTTTGTGTGGACTCGTCAGAAAGACCACAAAAAATCCTGTCTTACGTGATGATTTAATAGGTTAATGAAATTTTAAATGTTCCTAACAGAGGAGAGAAATATTAGGAATATTGATAAATTATATACCCACAATAATCGTAACGTGATGTCGTTAACGAAGTGAGTATACAATGCGTTCTCCATTTAGAATACATAAGTATAGTTGCTTTAAAAGCAACAAAATAAAATTTCTTGACCGCTTGTAATTCAATTAAATAGATAAAAATTATTACTTGGTAAGGACGGCGAATGTACAAAACCTCGTGTATTTACATATTTTCTTTCTCATCTATTGTGGTTTATATTAAAGCCCAAAGGTCTAATTTTAACGTTTTATTTCAAAATTGTATTCCCTAGTAAATCGACCGTCCTTACCAAGTAATAATTTTTATCTATTTAATTGAATTACAAGCGGTCAAGAAATTTTATTTTGTTGCTTTTAAAGCAACTATACTTATAAATTCTGCAATTCCTTGAATGACAGCTTAATAGTCATATTAGTTCCATTTTGGTTCACTATGTCAACATCTGTTGGTTCGCCTCCATGTCATATTCATGGACCCATGCCACATCAGTATAACGTATTATTATCATAACTCACATTTAAGCATAATGAAAGTATCGTCATCAATAATATGCTGTTTCTGCAAAACTTCAGCACTCCCGTTTTATAGCCATAGCTTTATGCCCAATATTTTGCAATGGTCAAAACGGCATCAGCTATGCTGCTCTCAATGATACTCATATGACAATTTTTGGGACGATATTTTTTGTGTTTAATATGTTTAAATCAATTCAGAAAAGAAAAACTTTTGACTCTATACAATCAAGTTGAGTTCATGTAATTGTAAATTCAATCAGAATAAAAGACAAAGATAATTAATCGGGCTCAACGTATACGTGAAGAGATAAAACCAACATCAAATAAGTAATTAAGGAAGAAATCAGGATTGCTGTCTAGTCAAAACGTGCAACGTGTTAAAACATGGTTATAATGATGCCACTTGTATGAGACACGATGCACTAAGGTGTTGTACCCGGACGTGTTTATAGACAAGTAATTATTTAAGAGGAGCAACGAGGTAGGTAAGTTGAAAAGCGGATGCCGCACGGCGGCGTGAGAGTGAACACAGTAAAGTGTACCGTACACAATGCAACAGACATTACCTACAGTATATCGTTTCATTACATATCATCTTCTGCGAAAATATTTGGTAATATGAACCTATTCCAAAGTTAAATCATTTGCTAAATACTATTCATACGACAAAACTACTTTTATTGTATTCACAGGATTTCACAAAATAAATAAATTTAGCAGGACAAATTACGTATTAAAAATATATAAACAATCAAATAAAAATATGATTGTGTGATATTCAACGTTTAAGGAGGTCTAAAACGTTTAAAAGAAATGTCAACTTCGCTATATCTATAGTCTGTGGAATTCAGGTCAGTTGATAGCGAACACGAATACTTTTCAAGACATAAGTGAAATGTTTGTAGGCCAACTTCGAACTGATTCCCATCGACAACCTTGATAAGAAAAAGAGACCGAAGAAGAGTACAAAAATGTTTGGGGGAAAAGGAGATTCGCCTCAGGGTTACAAGGGCAGATCTAAGACGAGACGAAGTCTAGACGAAGGAAACATATGTGACTCGCCGGAAAGACGAAACACCAGTCTTGCATCTTTCACCAGACAAAATAGATGGTTTCCAGCATTTCCATTTCAATACTTTTTTCTGGTTCCTTTGAATATGTTAATTTTCCATCGTAAATATTTTCATAATTTTGTTTTCGGTGTAAGGGTCGGATAACCCTGTCGCTTGTTTTTACGATTTTAGTTTAAGCTACATTTTACATTTTTCAGAAGTTACAATCTACTTTATTCCGTATTATTACTTTTTTTGGTTATTGTACAAGACAATCTCTTCCTAATATTACTTTCCAGGAACGTTTATGTATATGTATGAAGATACAACGACCTTCTCCAGTCACCATCCGCGGAAAAGTTACGACATCTTCGCGAGTACAGACCTTGAACTTGAGCGATTATGCTAATGAACCCAGACTCGAAACGTTCCGTTCCAACACAACTTCGTCTCTTTCAGTTTGAATTTTGTTCTCTTCCCCTTTCTATTAATTAATTTTATTCATGGCACCAGCACGGAGAAGACTAGGAAATTATATTTCCCCAACCTACATAGTTACCGCGTAAATGATATTTGTTACATGTAGACAACATATTCTCTGGAATTCTTCAGCAAGAAATTAACCTGAAATAATATCAGCTCTGTTCGTAACATTTATAGTAAATTTCATCATTACCAAAGCGTCAAGATAAATTATAATGACAGCACAATGAATCATTAAATGAGTTTCACTGTCATTTTTGGAATGAAACAATGTCACGACATTAATACGAAAACATCCTAAGGATAAGTAAACCAGCAATAAAACTTGTCCTGTCATCTACTTCCTATAATCGATTGAAATTAAGTTAATCTGGTAATATATTATCATCATAATCGTCGTTGTTATCATGATTGTCATCATTGACATCTTATTAGCAACATCCTAATCAGCATTATCGTCTTCTAAATCCGCACATCGTCTTTATCATCATCCTATATTATCATAATCATTATCCGTTATCATGAATCCTCAACATTTATCAATAACTCTTTCCTTAAGCATCATCATCATCATCGTCATCGTCATCGTGTCTTAACATCCATCATCTTCCGCCAATGTCCGTCGTTACCTGTATGATATTACACATATCTGAACACCAGAAGAGACGATGTTTTCTGTTGTTTGTTAACTTTGGCTTCTGTCAAACGTGATGTTTACCATGATGTACACCATGAAGTCATCTTAACCTTTAAGATTATGGATCTTAACCACAATAATAACCTTTTCGATTGTTGCACCGAGATTGAACACTTTTAGGACCACCATACATAACCTCTTCTTCTTGCTACATCGCAAGAGAACCTTCTGGTTCTCATCTGACCATGTTCTAAAATACTATTTCCATATATAATATGCAAGCACCAACGTCTAATCCTCAAATTTCATCATATTCTTCAGCAAGTAGTTAGTAACTGCTTTTGTTAGAAATGAAAAGTTTCCTTTGTGTCTCATTCTTTAGTTGTATGTAGGGTGTAATTGGCAGGGTACTCCACACCTCGTATTAACGAGAGTCGTCATTAATACGTTGCGTTATACAGTCTGCAGCGCAGACTTCTCGCAGCTCCCTTCCACTCAACTCCACTTCTCTCCGTTCTACTATGCGTCACGACGCGACGCGTCCTACCTCACTTTTTCCACCCTCATCACTGCAACACAGATGCAGCAGGTGACCTTCCGAGCATAATCTTCCTCGTCGCCCGTGAAACGTACGTATTGTTTCAAGGTGACGCAAGCTCCAGACGGTGTGGATGGTTTCCATCGATCCTACCAGGCTCTACACTTACGCGAAAAGTACGAATTGGTTAGAAGAACCAATTGCGATATGGTTTCAATTTGTTGCTAAGAAAAACTATTTAATGGGTTGGCAAAATATTGAGATGGTTGAGAGAACCAATAAATTAAGTCCCCTCAACCTGTTTATTTGATGGATCTCAAAGCACTAAACCAGTTGCTTTCACAGAAAAAAATAAGTCTTAAAATTGTTACATCATAGATTCATCATCAGGTGAGGCTTAATAAGCCCGAAATTTCGTTAATTGTCTTAAAGTCAGTCAGTGTTTTGGCTAAACCCATTAACGCCGAGGTGATCAGAATTTTTACTAACTTTTCAACGTGTTTATTTATTATGTAATCGGACCAAAGAAATAATGCAATACCTTTACTCCTATGCAAAATTTGATGCTCTTTCAGAATCTGAGCTCAAAATTTCAATTAGACACTGAGAAAAAAAAATATGGCCGTTTTAAACGTGAAAAACGTGAAATTTTTAGAAAAAAAAATTTTTTCGCATTTTTTTTCACAATGATACCGCAAAGGTATCGACTTTCTACTATGATCAGAGGTGATCATGGCACTCGAACATTAAGAGGAATTTTTTTCAGAAAAATTCAATGACGGGTTTTTGCAAAATGGCGGCGGGAATGAAAAAATTTTATAAAAATCTTAATCTATTGTTTTTTTAAAAACTATAAAGTTTAGACAAAAATTTCTAAGAACAAAAATGTCTTAAAATTAGTCAAAAAACACTCTCAAATATTTTCAGAATTTTTTGAGATAATTTTTTATTTTCGATAATTTGAAAAAATCAAATTTTCGAAAAAATGTTTGAAAAAATTTGTGAGTGTTCCTTGACTAATTTTAAGATTTTTTTGTTCTCAAAAACTTTTTCGTAAAGTATAAAGAAAAACCTCGTAATTTTCAATGCTGCACGTGATGGAAAGAAAAAAGTTGGAATAAAAGAGTTAGCTATTTCCATTGCGAAATATTATATTCAAAACGGTCAAATAAGTCAAGAAGTTCATACACGATCTAATAGGGACAAATTAAAAAATTGTTCAAATGAAACATGTCCAATAAGAACAAGGATCTATTGTGAAAAATGCAATTTATATGTATGCACTAATTGTTGGACAAAAAAGCACTGATAAAAGAAATATTAAAGTGAGAGGCAAGGGGAATCACGAAAGAAAGCACCCCGAAACGTGAGAGGCAAGGGGACTCACGAAAGAAAGCACCCCGAAACGTGAGAGGCAAGGGGACTCACGAAAAAAAAGCACCCCAAAGGAGACAAAGTTCTACGACGTCCACGCCGTTGTCTCTGGGTAATGCTAAGAGTAGAAAAGCCAATGTATATGCACAGAATCGGCAAGAAAGTAGTCAAGGAACACTTTCAAATTTTTTGAAAAATTTTTTCGAAAATTTGATTTTTAAAATTTGTTGAAAATAAAAAATTATCTCAAAAAATTCTGAAAAAAATTGAGAGTGTTCTTTGACTAATTTTAAGACATTTTTGTTCTTAGAAATTTTTGTCTAAACTTTATAGTTTAAAAAAAAAACAATAGATTAAGATTTTTATAAAATTTTTTCATTCCCGCCGCCATTTTGCAAAAACGCGTCGATGAATTTTTCTGAAAAAAATTCCTCTTAATGTTCGAGTACCATGATCACATCTGATCATAGTAGAAAGTCGATACCTTTGCGGTATCATTGTGAAAAAAAATGCGAAAAAATATTTTTTTCTAAAAATTTCACGTTTTTCACGTTTAAAACGGCCATATTTTTTTTTCTCAGTGTCTAATTGAAATTTTGAGCTCAGATTCTGAAAGAGCATCAAATTTTGCATAGGAGTAAAGGTATTGCATTATTTTTTTGGTCCAATTACATAATAAAGAAACACGTTGAAAAGTTAGTAAAAATTGTGATCACCTCGGCGTTAATGGGTTAAAGTCTTACTTTTAGTGAGCAAAACTGACTTTCAGACGATATTTGGGATTAAAATAAGATTTATCAAGCTTATGACATCTAGGTTAGACGAATCTTATTGCAAACTAAAATATCGGCTGAAAATCAGTTTTGTTGTCTGAAAGTAAGACTTTAAGTCTAAATATTAACTGAATTTAAGAAAATTAACGCAATTTTCGGCTCAAATTAAACCTTACCTAATGATGAATTTAAGATGTAACAATTTTAAGACTTGTGTTGGGCAACCAATTAATTGGTAATCGGAACCAAGTCATTCGTTTTCTTGATCCCTCAGGGTACTTTAATTTGAATAGTGGTATAAGCTAATGTACGAGCTGCAATACACAGAAAAAAAGTCTTAAAACTGTTACATCTCAAATTACGCACTGTAAATGGCTTAATTTCAGTCTAAAATTGAGGTAAAAATTAATAAAAACTCAATAAAGAAACAATTGTTGAGTAACCTCTTTTGATTGGCATAGGTTAAAAAGTAAGCAAAAATCCTAACCTTAAAAAAGCACGATTTGTTATTGATCAACTCTTCATCTCAGACCTTACTTTTTACTTCGAGTACCTTTTTATTTTTTTATAACACTCTGTAAAAATATGTAATTAGCATTGGAAATTAAAATTCGTGGAACCTTACAATAGAATTTCGGTATAGTGAACTCAAAATGGCTTTCAAAATGGCAAAATGTCAGGATAAAATTTGATAGATTTTTAACGCGACTTTGGTAACACATGTAGAAAAATTGCATGCAACAAAAAGCATTGAGAATGTTCAAAGAAATATGTGCACTATTCTAACGAATTTGTTAGAAATTTATATTAAAACAATGCCTAAAATAAATTCAAAAATTCGAAATATGTCTGAAAAAATTCTGAGAAATATACTTTTACTTCTTTCATTACTAAAAACGACTTGTCATTAATTAAATTTTTCCAAAAGTAGATTATTTATGATCAAAGGTATAAAACGAACAAAATAGAGATGCTTTCGTAATTGCTTATATAACAGAAGTACTATTTAGTCTCATTCTAGTATTTGAAGTCGAGTACAGAAAACTAGAATAATTGTTTTTTTTTTAATTATAAAATGGCAAAAAAAGGGATTCTGGTGAAACATTAACCCTCACGTGGTCACAAATACAAACATTTTTATTATCAAAAAATTGCTAAACGGTGTTAAAATATCACATTGAATGACATTAAATATCAGTTATCAAAACAAAACTTCTAAAGCTTTGCATAAAATCAATAAATATTACTTTTGTATGAAAAAATATCAGATTATATATTTGAATCATTTTTGGTAATAAGCTGTTTCAGATTGTCTGGTTTTTGGTAAATTCTTTTGGGCTATCCCAAAAATAAACTTAAGTAAATTTTTTTAGAATTTCTGAGACGTTTTAAAATTATTTAAAAAACTCGATAGTGGTTAAAAAACAGTCCGTAAAATCGGCAGGTAATTTGTGTCATTTTGACATTATGTTGTATACAATTTGACTATACACGTTACCATACTCGAGGTAAAAATCCATGAAAGATTTCCCTGCCAGTACGCCTCGCCGCGCCTTTTCGGATGGTATTTTGAATTTACATGATCGACATTCATTATTATGGACCCATAACATTTAAGTTCTGGTTCCAATTGCAGGTTTTATACAAAAAAAAATAAAAAGCCCTTAAGGGTGCAAATAATGTTTAAACAAAAATTGATATGAAAAAATCGTGTTTTTCAACTTAAAGGCGGACAAGCAATACACTACTCTCAAAAAAGAGAAACTTTGCATTATAATCATTCAAGTTAAATTCTCTTTTCATAATATCTTTACAGAAATATGATCCTCATCAAGTTTCGTCTTAAGTCGAAAGTTTCTGTCATAGAAAACGTATGCTAACTATATGATTCCAACCGGTAACCCTTATGACCAGAAACCTATTTCTGTAAAGAAATATTTTTAAAAAGATCTAAAAAGTTAATGGTTACGGCGTGAAGTTTTCTCGCTTTTTTAACAGATCCACAGATGCTCCTGGGTCCATAAATCTAAAAATTTAGCAAAGTTATTTCCTTTTTTTTTGCCTTTTAATCTATGCCAATCTAAAGAGCATACCGTAAGTACTCGTATGTGGAGTTAATTTTTTCTCCCCTATATTGGTATGTAAAAACTCAAATTGTAACTATAAAGTGTTAAATCCCTCTACATCCTTTTTCCGTTTACTGCATGAGAAATATTTGATAAAAAAGGAACCGATATTTAAAAAATATTTAACGTTAATGTATTTGAGAAAACCAAAAGATTGCATTTTAGTAATATGACCAGAATATTGTCAAGGCAAGATCATGTCAAGATTATTATTTTTGTTTTAGAATTGAATCTAAGACGATTTCTCAAAAAATATAGCCTTGTCTTTGTATCGTGAAGCTCTAAAACCAACATTTTTGTTCTATACTAACTATTCAGCAAATCTTTACTATGAATAATAGTCCGTACAATGTCGTAGACGTACAAGAATATTTTCCGTACAAACCCAGTAGACGTTCGAATCCCAAGAAGATTCGAGAAAATGTCTACCTTGGTGATCGCGGGAAGAATAACTAGTAAACATAATATGTTTAAAGCAAGAATTTAAGTTCTCCATTGAAACTACCAGCACTATAAGTAATGGGTAATTTATCCAATGACAAACAATCCATGAAAGAAAAGAAGCATTTAAAAACACTCCGAGAATTAAAATATGGAATTTAAAATTAGACGAAATTATAAAGTTATGAATGAACCTACATTAAAAGGACAAAAATAATCTTCGCTCAATTATTTGTCAACAATACAAAGCAATGAAAAGAATAGCATAATTACCGGATACACCGTCATGAATATGACGAATAAGAACAGAAAGTAGAATTCAATGCACGACGCGAGCAATAGCAACATCAGCTTCATTACGGTCAATGCTTTCGTTATTCAAACAAATTGAGATATATATATATATATAGAACATTAATTTCAGCGATTTTACAGTTCAGTGCGATGATCGTCACGAATTACGCATGTGACGCGTCGAGGTTGTAACATTTTGGACGCAATATCCTGAAAATCCAATCCAAAGTAGAGTTTTGAAAAATATGTGGATGTTTTACACCAACAAATTTATGATTTCATTAAAAACAGAGTTGTCAATATAGCACTGCATCAAATATTTGATTTTAAAACAAAGTTCATTTTGGAAACAAATGACGTTTACGATTCTTGTCACTAAACCAATAAATCACTTTCGTTGAGAAATATAAAGACAATATTTAATTGAGGTAAATATAACATGAATACAAGTTTAGTATTCCTTATATTTCTTTTGAAAGTTATTTTGAGAATTTATACCTATTTTTACAAAGCATTTGAGAATTATAAAATAATTACACCGTTAAAAATGAATCCATGGATTTGATCGCATTTTTTATCGCAGAGGAGCATTGCATGGCAGTTTTTAACCGAATAGATGTTTCTCATTGTCAGTTCTATTGCTAGCAAAATGTTCACTATGAACTTATCCAAAAACATTAGTGAATTTTTAATTCTTTCAAACTGGGAGATTGTCTAAGTTGATCAGTTAATGGAAAGAAATCCTTTTCTTATAAAGGAGATCATGTCACTATTTTCGTATTAATGAAGTCCGTATGACTTATAGTCCTATAGTCGTAGTAATAACTGAGATGTCATGTTAACATTTATTCCATCAACGAGTGGATTCGAACCTCATTCATCCCAGAAATTTCTTGGGAAATCAACTCTATTAAAGACTTTCTATATAGATGTGTACGTGCGATCGTTATCGACGGAAAACTTTATTAAAGAGAGAAGATCCATTCAAAGAAGGCGGTGACATGACGGGATATTTGCAGGGTTTGAGTTACCAGAACGTGTCGCGAACAGATCTAGTATTTGAAAAATTTGTCGAAGCGCGAAATAAATCTGTCAACATGTTCGACCGTGACCAAATGGTAAATCAATAATTATTGAAGTTTTCATTGTGATTGCCGACATGAATGGATAAAAATAAGTCCACAAATATTTTCGCAATATTCAGAAGAAGTGTAATTATTTTTGTATGCATGTCGCATAACGTCTGCGCCTTCGAATTGTCTGCAAAAAAATGAAGACATGACTACATTAATAAGAATAGTTTTATCGATACTTCTTTGTCTATCTCTAAAATAGCTATGTCTGATAGTCGTTGAACATGCAACGTTTCGAGGATAAACCAATACACCATATATTTTTCTTTTTCTATCATCCGGCGTTATCTGTTTTCTTTTTACGCACGCAATATAGACATCCTATTGATGGTGAATCGAGATATTCCAATAAATTAAAATGATTTGCTCAGAATATCATACTGCTCGTGGAAATATTGTTCAGAAATAGAATTATTGGAAATGAATTTAGCAAATATTTGTTTTAGTATTAGACATACTATCTATTTTTGGTATTATTCACAAGGAAATATTTTTAGACTGTCTGAATAAAAATCAGGATCTTTCCAATAAGGATTATTATAAGACATCAATAAGGCGTGGAGAATTGATACCTGATTGTTGCTTGTGACATAATGTTTGAGCCTTTACATTTTTACGACATCCTAGGTTTACACCGTTTACAAATTCGAAATATTCTTGTAGGAATTTGGACCGGGCTACGGCCGACCAAACCAAGTAAACTACTGACCAGGTTGTGCCCGAGATCTAACAGAATGAGCTCACGCTTTTCTCTGGATAGTGCAGCTGTAGCTGATGTTCGATCGAGTTAATCCCAGCTGGATATCAGCTAAAACCCGGACGAAGTGTCTAACTGGCTGACCCAGTTGAAACTCGGACGAAACCTTGTTTCTATTCGGGCCCACTTGGCTAATATTACTCGGTAATACTACACATGAATGTAGGACCATTGTTGCGACATCAAACGAATACTAATACCAATTGTTCTGGTATCCCATACGACAATCAGCTTACTATATTAACCAGTAATAAAAAATTCCATTAATACTCTTCTCAAGGCTGTTGCATTTGAGCCTTCTTCCTTATTTACTTTCTCGAAGTAAATAAACACCAACGGAGTGTATTCTTGTCTCCGCCAGTTGCACTGTACTTATTAAAATGATATAATCACTTCGAACACAGATTTGTTTTGGCAGCTATTGAAATGTAAAACCCCCTATTGTGAAAAATCGCCTACCA
This sequence comes from Trichopria drosophilae, assembly GCA_030407085.1. Classification (NCBI taxonomy): domain Eukaryota; kingdom Metazoa; phylum Arthropoda; class Insecta; order Hymenoptera; family Diapriidae; genus Trichopria; species Trichopria drosophilae. The sequence goes on along the minus strand of CM059583.1, from coordinate 184,985,347 downwards.
AAGTCGCACCAACCGTCACCACCATATTGCAAACCCATCAACGGAAGCAAGCTTATAACGGAATTTAATTTGGACGAATTACGAATGCGAATTATTCCTTTAATAACCTGACTGCGCGCACGCTCTAGCGAATCCGTTTAAATTGAAACAGCCGCGTGTTTATTCCAAACCCAACGTCCCCGCGAAAACTCACGCCATTTTCCCTTTTTTTCCCTCAAAACCCCTTCCCCTCTTACAGACACTCTTTTTCCAGCTGCCTCCCTCTCGAACCAGGTTCCTGTCTTCCCCTGTACCTTCTCTTCCGGTTCCATTCTCGTCCGATGGCTCTTTCAATGCGCGACGTCTCGTTTCCTATCCCTCCACCCGCCAACTTTTTTACGCTTCGCGTCTTTTATGTATTTTCCATGCTTTTACGCGACAAGCGCGCAAATTGAACCGAAGGGTACCGCCATGCATGCGTGAGTATGTTTTACAACCTTCCCTCAAAACTAATTTAGAGCAAAGCGCATTAAACTCTAGGTTCATTAAAATAGACTACTCCGTTATTTTTGTCATAAATTGTATACCCTTTTCACATGACGGCACTTTTTATAAACAGTGAATATTAAATGCGCTCCGCCAAATGTAATTTTGCCTCGTTTTATCAGTACGCTAGAAATGTGCTTGAAATTTAACGAAATTGAAGCGCAAGACAAAAAAGCACCGAATGACTAAGGCAAAGTTGAACTTTGGTATTTCCAATTTGTAGTAATTGTCTTGTGTCCGGACTTAATACATGCAAATTGGAATCGACTAGTAGATGCGCCGTTGACTCAAGCATTACCTTCGGTCGAAGCTGTCTAGTCGCGCAATTCCTTACCGAAACCTCCGGCACAAACGTTCAACAACAACTATGAACCTGCAGTTACCACCAACATCGTTGGTAACCACCCGGGGATAATGTACGCGTCCGTAACTTATGCCCCCACATCCAACCTTGCATTTCTCGACGCTGCCCTACGATCCCTCAACATATAGCACTATATTACCAAGGGCTTTCTGAAAAGGGACGATGCACTAAATATGCTCCGACTACACCGCCATGAACGAATTTAGGACAACCGCTCTTCCCTCATGCTTTTTGTTACGTGACATCTGAGTTTTCGCCAAAAGGGTTATAAAAAAGATGCACTGATGTTAATGTCCTTAATTTAGTATACTACGATAAAGACCAACTTTTTTACATTCGTGAGTTATACGAATTGCTTATAATTTCTCAGCTTCTTATCTTTGGAAGTTTGCTATTACGTCGAAGTGATAACAGAAATGAAACCCTACTGGTTTATATATTCGTTTATCTTGAAATGCTCTCTAATGAAATGGTACTCTAAAGAGCATCTCATTTATTTTGCAGCATTTGCCTTCATTAAGTTCTAACCTATCGATACAACAACTTGGTAGAGTATTCTACTAACAATGGGGGTGCACCTCAAAAACCTGACAAATCACAAACCAGACACATCAGCAACCCGATATTCAAAAACCAGACATTTCAAAAACATTAAAAAAACACACTACATAAAAAAATAATCTCGGGTCACCGTCCTTGAGGTCTCATAGGAAGGTCATTTCAATGTAAAAAATGCTTGACCAAGTGATTATGTAAGTCACTTGAAGGTCAAATCAGTTTAACTTCCCGATTATTTATTGAACTTACTGAGAATTCAATCATTAATTACATTTTCAGAATATATACATTATGAAATGTCTGTATTTTAAAATATCTGGTTTTTGAATGTCGGGTTTTGAAGGTGTCTGTTCTGTGATTTGTCTGTTTTTTGAGGTGCATCTGATGGGTTCAAGTCCTTGCTCATCGAATCTCTAAAAAGGGGTGCACCTCAAAATCCCGATAAATAAAACAACAGACACTTCAAAAAAACAGATATTCAAAAACCAGACATTTAAAAAAAACAGCCATTCAAAAAAACAGACGTTTCAAAAAACAGACATTTAAAAAAAAACATGTCAAAAATCGATTTGACCTTCAAGTGGTCTAGAAAATGAATCTCTTGGTCAAACATGTTTAACCTTCAAAACGTCGGGTTCTTGAAATTGAATCTCTGTATTTTGAAATGTCTGTTGTATGAGTGTTTGTTTTTTTAAATGTCTGGTTTTTGAATGTCAGTTTTTTATTTGTCGGGATTTTGTGGTGCAAAAAGTTTTGCCTTAATTTTTTTTCATAAATCCTAACTAATAAAAATTCCCTAATAGCACAGAACCTTGAGTTAATGTTACAGGAAGGTTACAACGTTAAAGCCTAAAACGAAACATTGTCATAACGTTAATAAAATGTTTCCAGAAATGTACCGTTAATATAATATGCCACTAATTTTACAATAAAGTTTAATCTGTAACATTACTGAAATATCCACAAAATATACTATTAAGTTTAATGTAATGCTAATACCAATCATTCGTCTTAGACGGTATAAATCCAGAAGCGACAGCTCTGGGTGAAAAAAGATACTACTCAAATAGGGAGAAAATCGAAATAACATATAGGATTTTTAAATAGTTAGATGTGTTTTTCAATAAATTGACATTTAGAAATTAGTTTTCGATTTTTTAAAGTATCTTTATAATATAATAAATAATATAAAACAAATTAAATAATACAAAACAAAACTATATCTACATATTAATTTAAGGGAATTCCAGTCGACTCATCGAAATTAATTCAGAATTGATGGAAAATTTTGCAGAATAGACGATTTTTACTTATTTTAAAAAATCCTCCGTTAATTCTCAATTAATAAATTTGGTGTTTTTAAGAGAACGAAGAAAGTAACTAGAATTTCTGATACAGAATCCAAATTTTGAAAAATCTTTTCAATCATCATTAACCCATTAACGTCAAGAAGGACACTTTATTCACTTAAATTTCAATCAAAAATTTCACATGAAAATCCAAGTTCAAATAAATTGAAAGGTACATGTCTTACTATTTTCGAGGTCGCTCTTTTCAGTGCTGTTGTCAACATTGAGCTATCATAATTAGAAAATTAAATATGCCAAAGAATATTTGTCCTCAGAAAATTTCTTCATTAAACGTGGACCCAATAGTTGCAGTATCAAGATAAATTTTTTAAATATTTAAAAACTAACATGGTGATCACAAAATGGCGACTACAATGACAAATTTCTAATTAAATCTTAACAATTGTTTTTCTTGTAAACTATAGACTTCAGAAAAAATTTTCTAACCATAAATACGTTTTAGAATGAGTCAATAAATGCTCTTAAATTTTTCCAAAATATATTGTTAAAATTTTGTATTTTTCAAACATTCGAAAAATCGAAATTTTTAAAAAAGTCGTCCAAAAAATCTGAAAAAATTTGAGAGTATTCTTTGACCAATTTGAAGACATTTTTGTTCTTAGGAAATTTTTTCTAAAGTCTACAGTTTTCAAGAAAAAAAATTACTAGTTTTGAAATCTAGAAAAGTTTAATAATTTTTTTTCTTGAAAACTGTAGACTTTAGAAAAAATTTCCTTAGGACAAAAATATCTTCAAATTGGTCAAAGAATACTCTTAAATTTTTTTAGATTTTTTTGGACGACTTCTTTAAAAATTTCGATTTTTCGAATTTTGGAAAAATAAAAAATGTTAACAATATATTTTGGAAAAATTTGACAGCATTTTTTGACTCATTTTAAAACATATTTATTCTTAGAAAATTTGTTCTGAAGTCTATAGTTTTCAAGAAAAACAATTGTTAAGTTTTAATTAGAAATTTGTCATTGGAGTCGCCATTTTATGATCACCATGTTAGTTTTTAAATATTTAAAAAATTTATCTTGATACTGCAACTATTGGGTCCACGTTTAATGAAGAAATTTTCTGAGAACAAATATTCTTTCGATGAGAAAAAAATGTTTTATAAAAAAGAACACTCGATTTTTCGCGTTATTTTGACATTTAAATCGGCATATTTAATTTTCTAATTATGATAGCTCAATGTTGACAACAGCACTGAAAAGAGCGACCTCGAAAATAGTAAGACATGTACCTTTCAATTTATTTGAACTTGGATTTTCATGTGAAATTTTTGATTGAAATTTAAGTGAAAAAAGTGTCCTTCTTGACGTTAATGGATTAATTTACATTTATTAGCGTAGATTTACTACCCTATCGGCCCACACGACTGAATCGCCTTCATTAACACCCTGTTGATATAAGGTTAGGTATGTTGTATTAATGTCAAAAAACCTTAAATTAACGTTATCATACAATGTCCCTGGGAGGAATTTGGGCGATTGTTTTCATGTTACGTATGGTGCACGTAAGGTTATTTAAAGATTTTTTAGCCTCCAGCTAATGTTACAACCTCGCAATGTCAGGTTATTGTAACCTTGTTGTAAGGTTCATCTGCTATTAGGGTTATTTGTTATTATTAAAATAGAGACTAGAATCCTGTGCTTATATATTAGCTCGCTTTTAAGATACATAATCGTTTATAAATAGTTGGGATCAGAGAGACTGAGTCACTTGCCGTAATGAGACAATTTTTTAGTCTCCAATCGTCATCCATACAGTTTGGAATATCGAGTAAACTGTATGAAAGAATTTATAGGTTATGTTGTAAAGACCGTTTGTAAGATCTCGGAAAACGTAGGAATGAGCGTCAATTAACTCAAAGAAACACGCATTTTTTTTATCTGTGAAAAACTTCCAGTACATCACTGATAGAAAGGTGTAGTTATGAAGACCAAAAATATCGTCGGGATAAGTATACCAGTAGGATAAGGATTATAGTTTTCAGGATTCTCAGGAAAACTTACTATAGTTCTGATCTTCACAACTATACTTTGCTGTCAATCACATTAATTTACAGCTTTTGTCAATATGGATAATAAACTTGCTTCGAGTAGCTTAATTTTATACGAAATATCATGCAAGCATTTTTGGGGTAATTGATTACCAATTTTGAATACGTTTTCAGAAATTAGAAAAATAGTCGATTTTGTTTAAATCGATTCATTTTACGGGAATGATGTTACGAGAAAGTTTTTTGGACCAAAGATCGTAAATCTTTATCCGTTTTCAAAGATTTCAAATGGCATGTCTATTGTGGATATAAGTTTTCAAAAAATTGCTTGATTTCTGTTAGTAACTCTGTTAGTCATTCTTAGTTATATTGGTATATAATATTGTTGATACTAAAAATGAAAGTAATCAAAATGTCAAATAAGGTTGAACAACAACAATGAAAAATGAATGACCTGATTTCAAAATGTCAATACGACTAATTAAAGCCTCAAGATATTGCATTCCAGAATTACTAGGTAAGATTTGAAATTAGTAAGAATATTGAGGTGGAATATATATCAAATATTACAAATTCAAGCACTTGGAAGAAACCCGTCTGCACACGCATTGACGATAATACCAAAGAGCTGTAGAGTACAGAAGGAATTTGCTGGAATTCATCGATTCGTCGTAATCGATGTGCTAACGTCGTTTGTGGTGCATTTCGCTGTAGCCGCAGCTTAAATTGATCGATAATATAGAGCCGATTAATTTGGCATTATAATCGATTGCTTCGAAATTGTTTGGTATGGAGTAAAACGGTTATTAGGAAATTCGCATCAACGGAGCATGATAATGATCCTTCTTTCTTATTATATAATCATGAATTAAACAATTTTGATCAATAAAACATTTACTAAATATGCCAATTATTATACATTATTTAAAAATATTAAGTTTTGTCTGAAATCATTCATCACTGCTTTAAAAGGCCAAACAAATCCTGATAATCTAAACAGGACAGGGATAAGTATAAATGACACGGAGCAGATGTAAACTCTGACATTAAGATAGAATCAAAATAGTAATAAAGTTCTATGTTCGTATTTGTTTTCATTTACATGGGCGAACTGCCAAAGCATGGTGCAGAATTCGCCGCTGCTGCAACCTTCGTCGCAATTTTCCCACCCTTGTCGGTTCTGGAAGCTATTTATGACACAGCTATTGAAATTCATGTAAGGCCATGCGAAACATGTTTTCATAAACAGTACCTTTATCTAGTAATACAAAAAAATGCTTGTATTAAAGTATAAATGATGTTTTTCATTAAAATTTCACGAAAATTTATCATTTTGCTTTTCCAGCTTTCTTGATAAGATCACTCAAAGTTACGTATAAAAATGTGACAATTTAAAAAGATTTCAAGAGCATATGTAGAAAATGTTACTATTTACAATTATCTGAAGTAATTCTGCACATTTTACGAGTTTTTGGAATTGCTGCTGCATTTTTTTTTTCAATTCTTTTAAGATAATCTGTGAACAGTACAATGCGTTTATTACTCTTCCACGAAAATAGTATCGACGAAATAGGAACGTATTTTACTAAAACAACATTCTCTAACAATAAACAACAAATTCAACTAAATGTGGACCTGTTCGTTATTTTGTGTAGTATACTAAGTAACCATAAAAGAAAATCTACAAATATTTTGTTGGAAAAAAAGAAACGAAATATGCGTAAAACGATGGAAACAGATATTTCTCAGAAGATATTGAATATTTACATAAAACATTTTTTTAAAATATATTTTTTAAAGACTCTTACATTTTCCTTATCACATATGTGTATTAAATTAGCACTAATGTGCAGATATATTCAAATTGATTTGAAATTTCGACAAATATTCATGGACGCGAATTGTACGACGCACTGTGACGTTTACATTGTCCTGGGGACGCTTACCGAACCATATTACACAGTTATTATATTCGCAAGACAAATATCGTTTTTCGATCCCCTATTCAGAACTTTCCGAAAGAACAACATCGTTGTCTACAAGAAAAATACTGGAAATTGAAGACTGAAAGAAATCTCACATCCACCGTATCTAAATATTTCACGATAACGTAAATAATAAATATAGTTGCTTATTACAAATCAGGTAGTTACTACAGAAAATTGTAGGAGTGGTTTGATGTACTGAATTATATCTTAAAAGTAGGATAATTGTTCTTCCTTCTTTGAAATCTATTTTCAATTCATATTAATGTGAATTCGCACCTACTTACCACATTAGTGCACAATTTTAATAATTTTTTAATTATAGGTGAAAGTTTCATATAATATAAAAATTAAATTTCACTACATAAAAGTGGAGGTAATGATTTCATGTTAGATAGAGTCGAACGCCATTTTAAATTTACATTAAAACATTAACGATGTAATAAACTAGAAATTCCTGATCGAATTTTACGTTGAAAACCTTTGCAAGAAATACTATTTACGTGCTGGGAATCTTTCTGACGACAGTCGTTAATTCTTGAGTGCGCAGGATAATTGCGAAGTTGGACGATCTGATATGCATCTCGAAACAGCTCATGGTGAACCATCGTGAAGCAAATATTTTCAACTTATTAAAAATGTGTTTAAAGTATAATCACGTTATTTTTTCTCTCTTTGAATATCATTTCCCTTTTTCTTCAAAATAATTTTTTGGTCTAAACAAAAGTAAAAAAATCACTTAACGACTTAATTGAAGATGTAAGAAATTATACGTGATGATATGAAATAATATATTCACTATGGAATGCCAATATTATAGGAATAAACACAAGACATTTTTATCATTTTTACAAGGTTCCTTAAACCTTGTCCCCAAGATAGTTAGTCGCACTGACTTAACTTACTATTATATTGTTCACAGTAATATTTTGTAATGCGCCTGATTTTTATAACATTCCCAAATTCTTCTGGAACCAAACCGAGCAATCCTTTGGTAAAGAGTGATACTTTCGTTTTTTTAAGAGTGAACTGCATTTATTGTTGGAATGATATTCAACTTTAAAAAGGCTGATTTTTAATAACAAAATTATTTTTAATTGTATTATAAATTATTGGAATCAACAGTCACATAAAAAACTATAAACAAAAATATACAGAAATACAACAAAGATATATTTTATGGTAAATTTAAGTGATTGTTATTTGGAATTGTTTATTTGGAAAAAGAACCATTTTTAAATTATAACAAAACGACTAATTATTTACCCTTGAATGAAGTATTCAAATTGTTGAGGAATTCCTTGTAATATATCAACCGAACCATCATATCTACGAAAATATTGTGATGAAATTCTTCATTTAACGTCAATATTACTTATTACTAAACTTAATTTGGTACTTGTTTACAGCAACACTACATGTTTTATACACTGAATTGATTGGGAAATAACATCTTTAGTATACGCTTTACCAAATATACTTTGATACAATAAACTTCATATTTAGTACACCAGTTAATAACTTAGTTTGGTAATTTCATGTTAGTACTAAATTGAATGATTAAATATTAAACTTCATGTTTAGTAAGTGTTCATTACTTAGTTACTACTAAACTACATGTTTAGCATACTAAGATTACAACAAAACTATACGAGTAAAGCATGCAAATATTAAAAGAAAATGCCGAAAAGAAATAAATGTGCAAGTGTAACCTTTATCTTGAGAGTAAAACGAAAGCCTGAAACGCACCGAACTTTTAAATAGGAATGAAATATATCTTTAGAAGAAGCAAACGTTCTAGAAATCATACCAATGTGAAATTTTTATGATAAATATCTTAGCAATTGTAAGTAGAAAGAGACTGATTGGTCAGACAATGAAATTTTTATGGAATTTTCCGATAAGTTCTTTCTTCGATATTTCTAAAAATATTTTAATTGGTTCTATTTACTACTATATGTATATTACAAAAGTAACACCTTTATTAAATTATTTGTATCATGGGTATTCTCCTTTAATATGTAATAAGTAGCCATTACTTGTTTAGTGCTGAACAATACATTTAGTATAGAGGATGTAACGAGAGTTTAGAAAACGTCGCATAATATTTGACAAAAACTGTCAGGAATGCCTAAGACGGTTTCTAAATAGCTGTATTTTCAAAAGTCAAAAGATAAATATCTTAAATGGCAACTGGTAGGAAAAGTTCTAACTCATTACAAAAGTATTGTTTAAAGGTATACAATGCCCTCAGTTAAAGATGGCGATGAAATCTCTTTTCATGGAAATCTACGACCTTTCACATTTTTAGTCCAATAATATTTGAATCAATAAAGATTATAAAAATTATCGAAACAAACGAAACAAGTTGTAAATATTCATCTTTTGCATGAGGACAACAAAAACATCAATACTAGAAATCGACAATATTGTAAAATACGAATAACTTTGCGGAAAGTGAGTGCAGCACCATCTATTCGACAGTTATTTCCTCATTCAATTTATATTGCCATTTAAGATTTTCATGCCTTCTTGTACCCTCGGGTTGAGATTTATGTATTGCAAGCACTTGAAAGGTTCAATCTTCCGTTGGGTTTCATTTGCATACTTATAGTTAACTAGTTAGTTTCTGCATACTTAGTAAACTCCATTTTTACTACATTTCATTTAGTATTGCAACCCATGGTTACTACTAATAGCTACGTATTTAATATTAAACTGAATATCTAATTTTTGTATTTTTGTTGTCCAGTTACTGAAATTTATTTTATTTTCTATTTTATATATTTTATTTTTGTTTGTTTCTAACGTAAGAAATATTTTATCAATTTAACAAATGTAAGAGATACCAAAATTTGATAAATTTCTAATCGTTCTAATGATGTTTTGAGTGTTTAACGTTTGAAATTACAATGCAATGGCGAAAGTTTTGGTCTGAATTATTCAAAAGAATGGTGAACAAATTAAAGCAAAAATAGAGCTCAGCTATACAATAAATGTTATTATTAAAAGAAATCTATGTATATGAATAATTCCCTAAATTTTGTCATATTCCGAGTACTCTTTTCAAATGTACTCTAGACAATAAAAGTGTTTTCTCCAAGAGATATACATAGTTACACACGAATATTTTATAAGCTTTCTAGACGTTGCTAATAATTATCGATTTCATAGCTATTCATAAATTTGACTAATGTCATGTGTACTCATATAAAAAATTGTCTTAAAATCATAGAAAATAATAAATAAAAATATATAAATAAATACACAAATAAAAATAAGTTTGTTTCAATATTTCTCTAAATCACAGGAAAGTATATCCAACAATTACATTTTCAAAAACTGTGTTACTCAAAAGTGCGTCTTATATTTAAGGAAAGATGTTACTCAAAATCTGCCAACTTTCTCTATAAAACGTGTTTTGGTTTATTTAGAGATGAAAACTAATTTTTGAGAAAATAAATGATCAAAATATGTAAAATGTTCCTTTTATATGGGCAATAAAAACGACAAGTATCTGATTAGTGTGCCTCAATAAACAGCTAACATATATATAGATATAGTTGAAAAGTGCCCACAGAAAAAAAGTATGGACTAAAAAAAACAAAGTAAAGGAGTAGCACATCCAGGTAATTGGTTTTCATTAATCTATTACGTTAAATTAATAGATCACGTCAGTAAAGAAGTCCACAATCGTCTCAAATTTTTGAAATCATATTCCAGAAAAATAATTTTTATAATTATCTTTCGTATTTGCAGTGCATTAGAAATTCTCCACTTGAACATTACTTATTAATTCAAATGATATGAATATTATTTGGTTAAGAATAGACTAATTTTCATTTCAGTTTCAGTCATTTGTGAGAAAACAAATAACTGATTTAGGTATCTAGAAATGTTAGGATTTAGCTAATTATTGAGTTATGAAGTTAGCAAAACAAAATTTGTTACTAGGAAAAAAACTGTCGAAATTAAGAAATTAATTAAGAAAAGCCATAGTTTAACCTATAAATTGGTACAACAAAAGAATTTATGGATCCAGACCAAATTATTATAAAACATATATTTTTATATAATGTATTTGATTATATTGTTTTAATTCAAATGATTTTTGACGCCACAATACGACTGCAAAAAGATTGTATACGTCATGTTTTTTATGGTTCTTAAATACTATTTCGTTAGAAATACCATATAATAGATATTCCATGAATCTTTTTCTTTAACTTTTACTCAACTTCAATACGAAAACATCCGAAAAAACACTTCAATCCATCTTTCGAAATTCATAACATGCAATTTATTCAAGGCGTACTTATGCTAAAACTGGTCCTATTTATTGACTAAATTGAACATGAAGGATAATTGTGAAATATTAAGAATAAAGAATCAATATCTTTTAAATCTAGGTTATAATTCATTCGATACTAAAAAACAGAAATAAATATAAAACCACAGAATATTTTTGGAAAATTTAAAGTTTCCGATCTGATGTTGACTAAAGTTTCTTATTAAACCATGGAAAAATTTACGATAAAACTTAAAGGAGTGAGTATATTCCCGGAGAAAGTCCTAAAATGTGACTGTCGCTCATGAAAAGTTCAGGGTCGTAAATTTTTAATAATACACATAGAATTCCCTCACGGTGGAGGCAACCATCTAATATAAAGCAATATTTTCTGAAAGACTAGCATCCTGCCGAGAAAACTTATTTCTAAAACTGGATCAATCCATGACGTCATAATCTTCAAATATCAAAATAAACCTAATAAACTGTATTAGCAAGGTTTTCGATAATGCTCTAGGACGCAAAGGAGGTACTCGTAGTAAAACAAGAATTTAGCGGTATAATCACAATTTCCCTTAATAAGCGGTAATTTTTGCTAATTAAATTCTGTCAGCGCATAAAAAGGTCGAAAGAAAATTTGATCTTCTTTCCCTGGGACACGCAAAGTTAATGTTTCCCCAAGTTTTCTCAGTGCAGGCGATAAAAAGGCACGAAACGACACCGGGTTGGTGTACAGGTGTCTGCCGTGCTATGCCTCCCGCGACCTGTAGCTGTCTTGAGTTCCACCAGGCTCGACCGCCGTCATCGTTGCCGCCAACCGCTAAGGCGGCATTCACTTTGTTGGACGTATAACCAGCATTATGTAAATTACGTTCAGTCACGAATTCGCCACATTTTTTTTTTATTTCTGATTTTTTTTCCGTTTCTTATTACTTCCTTCACATTTCTACGTAATCCCCCTGAACCCGCGTATTACGTAACGATCTGGAGGACGTGCACGAAGGAAAATCTGTGCGACACCGTTTAATAACTCGACGATAAGTACCTTTTCCGAAAGTATTTCCTGAATAATTCACGCCGATCGCGCTCGGCACTTTTGCTTAAACGCCTTTAGTTGCAGGAAAATTTCGAACGCAGGGGGTCTACGTATAAATACCATAGGTACAGGATCGTTATCCTCTCCTTATCGCCAGATGTAAACGCTTTCGGTCGTTTAATTACCCTTCCGGGAGACGTTCGCTTTTATGCGCTATCACTTTTTAATTCTACTTACCAGAACTTCCGAACTAAGTTTAATTAAAGTGTACCGAACCATTTTTCCGGCCAACCCGAACTTTCGGCAAAGAAAGAAATACACCAACTTCGATCGTGCCTCTTGCTTTCTCGGTCATGAGGAAGAAGGAAGTAATACTATCAACCTACATTAATTAAAAGAACACGTTTGAGCTTTCGAAGTGTTCACCCTTACGAACAAATGTTGCTGAAATACGAGTATTATTAAACATTTACTTGCCAGTAGTTAGTCTACAATTGGTCTCTGATTTAAATACGTTTATTTTATTTCAAATGGTGTATCTCAAAGAAAAGCTTTTCTTTATTTGTATCTATTGTTCCAGAACTTACTGTGAACGAATTAAAGCAATGCTATTATCAGGAAAGAGTTTTATAAACAATTTTTTTTTCTAACTTCCAGAGCTCTGATAATGTCATGAACCTAAAGCCCATACTATAAAATCAAGTGTCTTATTCCAAGACACTTTTGGCATGTGAAACTCAAAATATCTTGGCGGATACACGATTTAGACACTAAAAGTCACACAATACACACGGTTTTACAGTTCTGGATGTATGTAGCGGTTGCATCAACAGAACCGTGCCAAATATGAATCCTTATAGTATGACCAAGATTTTTAATAAATCCTGGTCATACTAGTATCAATTGGAATCGACGGAACATTTTTGTCAATAGTTTTAAACGATGGATTTATTCACGAATTGGAGCCAACATTTATTCCCTTTCAACGGAATGGAGAAAGTTTTCGACAACCTTAGCAAAACTGATATCTCAACATATTTTTCTATACTTTTTATTTAGCCAAATTACAGAAGATATGTCATGGAAACTTTTAAATTTAGAAATCGAGGATACCATTCAATAAAAAAAATGGGACCGACGTTACCACGAATTTCTAAACTGAAAATTCTTCAAAAAGAATATTCAATATTAATTATGGATCCTTATGTTGGACCTTTTACTCATCACAATATCCGACTTCTTTTTACAGCATGTTCTGATAGAGTCTATTTCATCAATCTCACTTTTTCCAAATATAGAATATTCACGATATTAAGTGCATCTCTGAAACATTGGACATGGAAATATTACGCCAATCAATTCCTTATCAGTTGTTTGATTTAGCTCGCCGGAAACTTCAAAGGTTGAACTCAATGAAGACAAAATATAACACAATCAGACTGCGAAAAATTAGTTAACCAAGGGGAAACAAAAAAAGTATGAAATAAAGTCGAACAACGCACGAAATAATTCCTTCAATAAAGGGTATCCTTAGCTCTAATATTGAAATCAATAACTATATTGCACAATTACTAACAGGACGTGGATATTAGAAAGCTAATGTAGCCCAATTCTGTTGAAAGGAAGATGGCTCATCCACGGTGGTGGATGTTCCCGACACGTGCTAAATGTTTGTCCAAAATACACGGAATTCAGAAATGAGGCGAAAACCGAGTTTGGAATGCTGGAAAATGAGAATTCACCTTGTCCCAGACAAAATATACCATATTTAGGAAGTATGCGGAGCTCATCCTGAAGAAGAAAGAGGTACTAGAAGAGCAATCGTAACATGATTAGTAATGTAAACAAATACGCAATAGCAATAGACGCAATAGTCTTGTCTAGGCAAACAACTATTCCACTTGAAGATGTATAGTTAGTAGAAGTGGATCCATCCTGCCAGGAATCCTCATAAAACTGTCGGTCCATCCAGAGTTAGAAAATAAACAGAAAATACAAGTATTCTGACACCACAGCAAAGAACTGAATTACAAGAAAATGATGGATTCAAGTAATGAAATCTCATAGTCGAACAAAAGTAATAAAAGATTAAAACTATATTTTGGAAGCTTTCACGATCAAGCAGATGACAATTGTCTTAATGGATAAGACAGACATTTTCAAGTATCCCCTCCATCCTCCGTCCTACTCTTTTCAAAACATGTTTTGAGTTAGATGTAACAGAGAAATGATATGAAACTAAAAAAGTAGAAAAGTTATTGAAGTGTACTTAAAATAAGGAAGACATTTTCCTTTCGTTAATATCTTTTTTAATAGATAGTTTCCTCATTTCTCTTATCCAAGAGATCAGAGACCGTTGTAAGTTAAATTAAGGATTATAGGGGTTCTTATGAGCGTCAAATGAATTAATGGTTTTCCGTCTGTTCTAATATTATACGCTTGATAGTTTCAAGCTATTCTAGAAATGAACTGATAATATCTTCCGAATTTTATATATATGTGACATTCTTTTACAAATCGAACGGATTCGTAAAAAATATTGGATGATATTTTTAATGTATATATGAATTTTATTTTTAATTTCTTATACAAAAAAGGTCGCTACGTGTTTTTGTTTTCACCGAACTTTTCGAAAATGTGGCTGTTTGAAATTTTGTAATACTAGTCATTATGCATTTTTTGGATTATCCTAACTTCGGTTCTATTAATCCTAATGACTTTAGCCTATTGTCGTTCTAAAGCTGATGAAATGCTCATTATGATTGTATTCATAATTTTAAAAATGTTTATATAACATTTTGGTTGAAATATTAAAAAGTTAATTTACTACTCGAGGGTGACAGTATACACATTTTAAAATTGCGCTATTGAATTCCTAGGCAGATTTCCACAAGACATAATTTTACCAAAATGGCGATTTTTTTATGTTCTATGTCAAATATATTAATTTCTAACGGTAGATTGCGCTCCGTAATGCGTAGTCCTATGAAGGGACACGAGTAAGATACCAATAGCATACGTTCTCGCAAAAAAAATTGCAGATTGCTACAAACATTATTTGTAATATCAATGGTAATAAAATTAATCATAATGAAATTATAATAATCTGAAAATAAATTTTGTTCTGTCTCACTAAACGTATTTTTACAAATTTCGTAAAACAGCTCTGAAAAACATAAACATTGTTTATGAACATAAAACAGCGTTCTGGTGTAAACATTTGAACATAACTTTTATTTATTACACCTCCTTTCGTTGCGGTTATATATTACAAATGGATATTGTTGCTTGGTAATTATTTCAATGCATTCCCGGAATAAAGTTTTGAAGAATAAGCGTGATATATAAAAGAAATAAATATACATACACAAACATTGACTTAAAACTAAAACAATAACAAAAACCAATGATCTATTGTAAAGTTTTGGTGTATTATGAATTTAAAATTAAATGAGAGTGATAAAATAAAGAGTAATTTTAAAGAAAAGAAGGGACAATAAAATTAGATGTTTTAAATTTAAGTAATAATAAGAAGATGCATTCGATTTGGTTTTTCAAAACCCAAAAATTGATGTTTGTTGTTTTAATACTGCCAATCATTATCAACTGTTTATTAGCTATTGAATAACTGAATATCTTGTCAAAACATTAATCAGTCTCTTGTTTATAACAAACGGACATTGACCACATTCTGCGAAATAGCAATTTGTTACTGCAAGATCACACTTCATGCCATTCAAATAGTCTTGGTAGTATTTTATTGCAATTTATTTAAACAAAAATTATAATGTGTACCACGCGAACAGACTGATGCACAATGTTTAGGCCTAAGATGTAAATTTAGAGAAGCTTCATCTAAAATCCGGATGTTTACTTCCGAACGTATTGTAAAATCTGAAATTATTCAAAATTAACGAAGTTTGCATTATGTTTCGTTGGAAATCGATTTTGACTGACACGATATGTTTTGGGCTGTGCATAACCCACTAACTGTGATTGCAACTACCGATCAAGATTGCATTTTTATTCATCAACATTAGTATGTATATAAAAAAATATTTCATTAGAAATTTCTTGAATTCCACATTTATTATCTCTTCTTATAACTTACATTATGATTAATTTTATTACTGTTGATACTACAAGTAATATTTGAAACAATTCGTATTTATTACAAGAACGCATGTGCTGTGCATCTTGATCTTCTGTCTTCATAGCGCCGCGCACTAATCTGCTATCGCAAATTAATTTATTTGATTGTAATTAATAAATACACTACCGGCCAACAGTTCGTAAACGCTCTGAATTTTTTAAATCGTCAAATAATGCGTTCTATCTCTGAATCGTTAACGATAATGATAAAACTCATAAGATGTATTTTAAAGTACACAAATAAAGCTTTCAATTGGTGCATTAATTTTTACTTCAGACGTTATAGTTTCGTAGTTGTCAAATTTTAAAAATGTAAAAATTTGCAATTTTTTTCTTTCGACTTTAAACACTGACAAAAAATCTAAAAAATGAGGAAATAATAATAGGAACACTCGATTGGCCCAAAATCGCACTAAGAAAAATCAGAATCGTGTCCTAACACCAAATTTTTCCCTGGGGATAAAACAACATAATATTTGTATTATTTCACGTATGCTCTTGCTACTTAGGGACACTTATTAGTTACCGGATAATTAAACGTCTCTTTTAGCTTTCCCAAAATCGTAATTTTCGATTTAGGCCGTTATTCCTCGCAGCCCCTCAATTGATATCGATGATGCACGTAAAAACCACTCAGGATAATGAAATGGATGCTCCGTGGGATGGAAGTAACCAGAAAAAGCTCTTAATTCCTGGAATATAAATAGCCGGAAGTTTTACCTAATTACACGAGTTATAATATTGCTTTACGAGTGCTACTTTTCTTGTTCTAAAGAAGATTCGCATTTTCCGGCTTTCCTTTGGCGGTAACGGGTAGGAGGATGAGGGGGTGTATAAGAACTCGACCGACAGACGGGGAAAAAGATAGAAAAGCAAGGCAAAGCTCGCGTTTTCTTTCCTCGGTGCCTGATTGTCGTCCGGTAATGGGCCGCGCGCCGTTCATGCTCGCTCAGCCATGTCAAATGGCGGTTGTTTATTCGCCGCCGGTAATTTAGTACGCGGCATGAAAATATAATCGCGCCCGCTTCTTTCACGTTTCCAGTGTAATGAGACATTTTACGAGGCGGTCGATGTGCTTCTCTGACGCGGCGACCCAGCCAGTCAGTCCCTCGATTCACCGGATATTCGGTGAGCGATGGTTAGGAAACTGGCGGAAGCTGCGAATTTACCTTTCGTTTAATTAACGCGTTTAAACGTCCTTGGCCACTTGGACCGAATAAATCTTTCAGTTTTCTCAACGGCCATCTGGAAAATTCGTACTTTTATCATCGTCTGACTCCATCTCCTTCCTTAAACTTTTGAATAAATTAATTTCCCTTCTTAACAATTTTCCTGCCCTAAAATGTTAGTACCGAAAGGATGTTAGATTCCCAGGTTTTGGATGCTGCGACCTGCAATCTGCACATACAATGGGGATACTCGAGTTCCTCACAAACCGACTGTTTGCCATCTACCTGTCTGGCCGGTGCTCTTGCACGTTGCACTTCTGTCGGAAGGCGTGTGCGGTCTGCGTGTTCTCTGGATGACGGATCAGCGATGCTCGTGCACGACTTACCTGTGTACATACATAATGTGTACAATCGCGCTACGTCGACTAGCTGGGATACGGTAAACCTACCGTTTCATTGTGCACCGAGTTTGCTTAGCCGCCTTCTGGCGTACGAAGCTTAGATCCATAAAGGCTCCTGCTTCCTCTGTACCGCCCACCGAAACGTGATCGAAACGATTTCTTCAAATCCATCGTTTCCGGTTTGCGTTCATGTAACCGTCGAAATCATGAGAAAATTTATATTTGGTATCACATTACCCTTTAATGATCTTCAAAATCACACGTTGGAACCATCTCATTGCTCTACCCTAAAATTTGGACAAATCATTCAGCAGGGTTTATTTTTGAAATATTGTACATTTACTGGAGTTTCATGTAGTTCTGAGTATACCTGTACAGTCGATGACAATCGAGAGATACCTATGATTCAGTTTTACTCGAACATTAACTCGAAACGATTCGTCCGACATTTCGTTTTGGTATTGTACCGAGAAATTGCGGAGCTCGGTCAAACCGCGAACTATATTTCAAAGAGAAGCCTTACTCACAGGGCATGACCGCAGTCGTACTACAATATTACTGCATTGACCGCACAGGTACTTGGTTTTCCGTGGTTCGTGACCGTGAAAGGAGACCATTCCCTCCAGAACGTCCTTCGCATAACTATTGATTTCCGTGGAGTACAGCTTGGGGCAACGATGGTGCGAACTCTCTCTAGACTCGAGACTCTCCTTGTATGATTCTCCGGCATTGGGGTTCATTGCGAGCTCTTTGCGAGTAGTAACGCCATGTACGTCAGCGGTTTCTCGAGGGTTTGGGGTTGACTTACACATATATTGTCGTAAATAATTAATTTTAGAACATCTAATATAAGATTTTCATGTTTATTTTGGAAAACTTTGTAGGATTATAGTATTGTCTATCGGCAAGTTAAGCTTAGATAGAAAATTTAGCATTTTGTTGGTCAGTAAAATGAACCATCCTGATTTAAAGCTAATACTTTAAACAAAAAATACAGGGAGTCTAGAATAATGAATAGTAACTAGTCAATAAATATAGTGATATAAAACTATATTTAATACGTTCTTATTATGATTGTTCAGTCAGTAGAGTCTTGCTGATTAAATATGAACTAGGTACGAGTAGAGAAATACGAAGTCAAATATAACAGAGCCTAATATAATGTGACCTACATATTGGTCAAAGCCCGATTCCGTAAAACAGGAAGTTGGATTTCAGAGTCGCCAAACAAAATATAGTGTTATCAGGACAACAATGAACGGATTCAATTTCATTGAAATTGTCCACAAATTTCTATTTAAATAAAGTTACAGTTTCCTGAGAGGATTTCAAAATCAAAAGTAGATCGCGGCTTATTTCTCAAAAATAAGTATACATTTATATTTAATAAAATACAATATACTCGAGAATAATAAAACAACCAAACAGGCCATTGCAGTGCAAAATTTCTTTATTTCACGTAATAAAGTTCGTCAAAATTGCCCAACATTTCGACCTGCAAAGTCGGGTCATGTTTAGGGACTTTCAAATATGTACACAAAAAATTATATATATAACAAATATAAAATAAAACACAAACATATTATAATTATAATTCTGAAACAAAATATTTCACTCACGAGTAACGAAAAGAAACTACAACGTGGCAGTGTACAACCGAAACTGACACGTCAAAAAATTCGAAAATTATTCAATGCCACACATATATTAGCGTAAATATAAATAGATTTCCACATATACAGCTCAAGAACGTGAAAAATAAATAAAAACAATTACTTTATTAACTCGAGGTAAACGTTATTTAAGTTCTGCCTACCCGTTCTAAAATTAATGTTATTAACTGTTCCCGAATCAACATTTCCGGAGCTGTCCCTCATCAAAAGCTTCGGACCGGATCAGGATTGTAACGCTACCGCAGATACGTGTCAGATCCGGAACCCGGAGGTCCGGCCATCGGGGGCCGTTTCGGATCCGATCCGGATTTGGCTATATCTAACTTTTTCCAATAAGTAAGGGGACCCAGATATGTTCCTGATACGGCTCGTATTTGGATATCTATCGTACGGGTAACATAACCTTAAAAATATATATTTTGAAGAATATTTGTACAAAATGAATAAGGAATTGAAACGTCGCCAGAAAATTCGTCAAAGAGTTCAAAAACATAGATTGAAAAGAAAAAATGATCAGAGTAATTATACGGATAGTAATAAGGATAAATCTGAAGAAATGGAATTTGTTTCATGTGATTCTGGTACGCAAATATAAAGTCAGTTTTTTGTATTAATATTACCAACTTTTTATTAACAACACAGCCACACAAAAAAAAATTTTTGTTTCGGCCTGGGTTTCTCCTTATGTACTGTATGTTTTTTGGGTCGCTGAATCCGACACCGAAGTCCATTTAACACTATATCCTTGTCAGGTTTTTGACACAATCTCAAAAAATAATAATTGTAAACATTCATGATATTTTAACTCGAGTACCGTCAACTTTAAGAAAAAATGTTACTCAACATAAAATGTTCCGAATCACTCGAAAAATACATCTGAATTTTTACAAAATTTGTGAAGACGATTTTAGATTTTTTGGATTTCGCCGTTTTTCGAAAAATTTAAAATGGCTCAAAAATATTTGAAAAAATTTAGACGTACTTTTCGAGTGATTCTGAACTTTTTTTGTTATATAACTTTTTTCTTACAATTGAAGGTACACGAGTTAAAAAATCATGAATGTTTACCAATGTGTCATTTAGGATGCTATATTGGAAACGATTTGTATTGAAATTAATTTTTATAGGCCCGTAAATTTTCAGGTCGACTCTCAATTGCACAATTTTAAAAGGTTTTACGTAAAAAGAAAATGTTGTTAAAGTATTTTATCTTATTTTCACATTTTAGGATCGAATTATAGGTATTTTTTTGAGATTATGTCAAAAACCTGACGTGATAGAGTTAAATGGAGCAATGTTCTTACATATTTCACTAACATATATACGCTTTTGAGATAATCTTGAAATGACAAGATTTTTTTCGAGAATCTTGTCAACCACCATGAAATTGAAATATATATATTCAGATCTGGTTGAGAAATTGACAAATTATTCGGTTTTTTTTTTGTAATGGTGGTTAAGGGAACTCAGGTGGCTCGGTCGATAATGTCAAATTCTACCCTAAAATGTTATCAAACTCCACTATATAACTATACAAACTTTATATACTACGACTGCGAAAGTTAGCATTATATGTAGTCACAAAACAAATTAAAGGATTGATTGAGAATTGGAGGAGAAAGCCTGAAAGAAAAAAAAACTTGTCATTTCATTTACTTGTCGTCATAACCTATTCGTCGATCATTTTTTGTGGCACGTTTTTCTCTGCCAATTCTCAATCAATCTTTCCGAAATTTGTTTTGTGACTTCATATATAATGCTAAATTTCGCAGTAATGAGTCCGAAATTACGAAATAGCGCTCAGAAACTTTTTAACCTCATCCTAATACACTATGTATATAGGACGGAGATTTGTCGGTAAACAAGGTTCTCGGAAAACCCGTATGGTATTTGTCACCTAGCTGTATAGACCCCACATAAAAGTTTTTATGTATATGTATATAAGGAATTATAATTAAAAGCCCGATTTGAAACAGATCAGGATCGGATAGAGCTTTCTGACCTGCGGGACCCGGATCCGACACATATCTGCGGTTGCGTTACATCCGGATCAGGTTCAGATGAGGCATTCGGATCTGGATCGGATCTGTGCTAAGGCTTCCGGATTCGTTCCTGATCCGACCCGTAGGTGAATGTTTATTCGGGTTTTTTTCAATATAAATCTTTTCTTTAATATTGCCTTTTAACCAATTCTATTCCGTATCTAGAGTAATAAAATTATTGAAATCAACCACGTGTCCTGTTGATAACATATATTCACTTAAACCAATATATCCTTTTTCTTTTTTTCCAATCACTTTTATTCTCATATATTCAACGTTTAATATATCTTTTAGTTTGTCCAACATAACTATTAGCTTCACATTCATTAGTATTTATTTTATATATTACGTTCGAAAATTTTCCCTTATCAATTTTATCTATTTTTGTTTTGTATAAACATTTCAACAAATTATAGCTATTATTAATGACTTGAATATTAATTTTTGTTTTCATTAAATTGTTATATCGGAAATTAAATTGTTTTTTGGAACTGAAATGCTAGACTGCCAATCGAATAAATTATCCTGTTTTTTTACATTATGATTATTATTATTATTACTATTACATTTTTTAAGGGAGTGCTAAAGTGGTAGGGAATTTCACTAAAAAACGTAAATAAAAGATGACCGAATAACATTTTTAACATTCGGGCTTTGTAAGGACAATTCTAAGTAGTATAAACAGTTTCCTAGAAAATATCAAATATATTATATTGAGAACTGACGAGAATTTTCGGAAAAAAGTGATTTTTATTTATTTGCGAAAATTTTCGGTCAATTCTCAATTAATTTCCTTGACATTTTCTTGGATACCGTTTGCAGTAATGAAAATTGCCCTTACAGAGCCCGAATTAAAAAATCGATTCAGTCATTTTTTATTTACGGTTTTTAGTGAAAACTTAATCGGACGATCACTTTAGAACCCCCTTAATATACTTAGCCCGTTATTAATATTTTCATCCGTGAGAGTAGCATCGTAATCATTGTTGAATAAATATCACACGGTACGTTTCATCAAATTCATAATCGAGAATGTTTAAAATATCATATGTAACGTCCCTTCTATTAACAACTCAAGATATCTTCTTTATTAAAAATTCTCAGATACATCAAATGCAATTATGGCGTTAATATTATGGTATTAAGAATTAAGGTTCATTTTGTTAATAAATTGGGAATTGTGAGTAACATCCCCCACCAAAAATGTTAGCGATACATTTTGGGCACTAACCACAGCACCACTTTTACTAAGAGCTCTGGTCGGCGCCTTAATTTCAAAATGTCTACTTGAGTTGCTTCTGTATAAATGTTTGGTTCCCACGGATCGGATCCAAAACACATTAATTACTAATTTTGAAAAAAATGCTTCGTTCCACGGCCATTTTGAATCGGCCATTGCTTCTAAAAAATATTTTATTAGTATATTACTTATATTCACCAATGGAGACTACCTTTTATATATGCATTTCATTGATTATAATCCGGTTCGATGGAGAAAATCGTGAAAAATAGAAAAAATGACCTAAAAAACATGGATTTTTTTTCCTATTTTGAAGCATTTTTTAGAAATAATCGTTTTTGGTAATTTTCTCCTTGGGAATCGATATAGCACACTTCAAAATAGTCGGAAATGTATTTTTTAAAATAAAAAAAAAGATGATGTTGACGTACACTTTTCCCATTTTTGGCAAAAATTTAAAAAATCTATACTTTTTAAGGGAAGGTTTTTGAGTACTTTCCGGGTTGTCTTAGAGGAGAGGGAGAGAGAGAGGGGGGGGGGAGAGCGAGAGAGAGAAAGAGAGAAGTAGAGAGAAAACGACAGAGGTTGAAAATACTATCGAATTTTCGGCGAAAAGCGTTTTTATTTTTGTATTTATAAAAAAAAAAATATTTTACATCTTAAAAAGACAAAGGTCCTCAAACCGATTAAATCGATTAAGCATTAGAGATTCAAGAAGGTTTTTAAAATGTATGAAACAATTTATTCCCTTCGAATTCTAAAAGCTGCTCATATATTATGAACATTTTTGAATGAATGACTGGCACCATAAAATGTTTGGCATTCGCATCACCTAAATAATAACTTTAGAGCTAGGTGCATATTAACAAAAATTGAATTTTTATTATCGCAGAATTACGCATATAAAGGTCCAGTATTCACCTTATTTCAATATAACTTGACATAAGGAAAAATATTGTTTACCAGATGTAAGACACTTATAAAATATATTACGTGTAAACCAAGACATCGAATAGGTAAACCTATGATAAAATATTATTTTCATGGCAACTTACAAGTTCGTAATATGGGCCACCCAGAAGCTCGAGCACGTCGTAAATATCCCTTATCTAATCCAAGGTAGGTATACCCCTTGCTGTCATCGCGTAGCGTGCGATTTTCTCGCAGAGTAATTAGTCAATTAGCTCGACGTGCAATTCGTCATGATACAGCCTTGGGGGAATAAGCGAGATTTCGAACGAAGAACGAAGAAAAGAGTACAACAATCGCACGACTCAGATCTCAAGAAGCCTATATAAGAAATAGCTTTATCCAGAATAAAATGAGGCTAATTGTTTCGTAGTGTAAATACTACAAACAACACTTCAAAGGTATTCAAATTGAATTATGATAGGTTAGACTGGAAAGCATCAGAAAATCTAATGTCATTTCGATCTTGCAATTGCATTAAGCTTTGATTTCGTATCCTCATGCATCGAGGAGTTAAGCACCTTTGAAAATTAAATTAAAAATCTTCATTAAAACGTCAAAGTGCCAAGATCATCAAGATGGGGTTCAAACGTTGTCGAAGGTTACGTGTCAAACTGTACCGCATCAATCTTCCATCTGACGAAAGCTCCGTGGTAGGGCCTTTGATGTACCTATAGAGGCACCTCATCCCAACATCGGGGGTGTACATCTACGAAAATCGATTATCGCTCGATTAATTCTACGAGCTAGCGAATTGACTAGGTTGGGAACTCTCTGTCTTCGTTCCTCTATGGATGGTTAGGATGAGGACAGGAAAGGTATGCCGTGTTTGACCGTCGACATCATTCGATCTTCGTAATACGTTAACCGAACAGTCCACTGTACTGGGGTATATGTTTACGAAGAGCGAATAAAGTGAGGGATGGAGGCTTTGATCGTTGAGCAACGGTATGTTGTTCCGATATCAGGGTTACTGTAAAACGAAGCTACAAGCTTCAACACGTTCAGATTTTCTGTTTCACGCCAGAATTCACTACATAGTAATGTCTCCTGATCAATGGAATATTTTTCGATTCTGACATTTTGACGGGCAAACGAATACGGTGGAGGATGTCGAATCGATGCCTCTCCAGTCACGTATTTTATCGCACGCTTCTTACCCAGTGAATTTTATCATTGATATTTTACCACAAGTCGAGACATACAAAACACGCTTAGGAAGTATATGATGCATCAGCGTTATATTTTCTCTAACCTACTGATATTCTTCTCCTTCTATGGAGAGCTCTTCAATATCCCATCGCTCTTTGAAAGCCTCAAAGTGCCGTGTTTCACGGAATGTTAGAGGCATTTTTCGGAATTTTCCAGTCGGCTTACTGGTTTAAATATAAGCAGTTCAGCACGAAAGATGGTGCGATTATTTTTATTTTCAATCGCTTTTCAACACTAACTTAATGGATGTGGTATTTTCAAGGGCACATTACATATAGAATCTGTCTTGTTAGTTTATTGGTTCAATGATTATATGTAATTATTTATAATAGAAATATTATTGGAGCTTTTTAAATCCGTCCATTATGGATGCTTTTAATGTGCAAATCAGTTACTTTGGTAGCTGTTGAAATCATTTCAATCATGCACGGAGTAATTGAAATCCACCTGACAAACATTGTATAATAAACATCATACACTGTTAGAAATGTTAGGAAAATTCGGATGCTTTTATGTTATAGACGTAACAGAAAGAAACATACTGTAACATTACCAGAAAATTACGAAACGGTAACAGAAATCTAAGATGGAATCAGGTAACTAAGGGGGCACTAGTGTGGTTTGTAGCCGCCAGATGCGGCTGCGACCCACGCCGCTCTGCACTTAGCGCCCGTGCTTCTCGCTGTAGAAGTGGGATTTTCATTAGATTATAAGCGATTCCTCGGTCAAGCAGCAGTAGCGTATAAAACTCGTCATATGAATGTTGATTCTATTGTCTACGACGATAATGTAATTTTCCTTAACTGCTGATCATGTATATTTCATTAAATTTAATTTATATGTTGTATGTTGTATGCAAATTGATTCAAGTAATATTTAATATATACACTCAATAATTGTGCACGTATGTAACAGTATATTATGAAACTAGTGCGTAAAAGTTCAGTCTACGAATGTGAAGGGTTGCGGCCCGAGCCGAAGGCCAGGGTCGTAATCACATTCGCAGAATAAACATTTACGCACATGTTTCATACGATATTTTATGTCACTTGAGTGCGTAAAATGCGACCGAAAAATGTCACAAGTGTGTAAAATAGCATTTTACGCATCGAATGGGATAAAGCATATTAATAAATGTAAATTGTCCTACAGTCAAGAAATTGTTTTCGCTTCTTATATTTTCTGTTACGGTAACTAAAAATTACTAAACTGAAACATAATAATTGTAGCGTATAACTGAATCTTTTTCTGTTATCGTTTCAAAAAATTGTCCTCGCCGTACGGTTTCATAGCCGCAAAAGTCGTAAGAAAAAATATTCAATTTTTGGAAACATTATCAAATATTTGTTTCCAAAACATACTTTTTACCGGGGTCCAACTACCTTAAATTTATGATCGGCAACCGTAAAAATTCTGATATCTCTATTTTCGGGCATTTGTAATAATACAGATATGAATTTCATCCATAATATTCGTAATTCATGGGATTTTTTCTTCATATTGATGTTTTGAATCGGTTAAGTTGATTCGAGGGAAATTTTGTATGTAATATGTAACATATATTTTTTTGTAATCGTTCCAATACAAATGCTGACAACTCAAAAGGCTACCCTTAAAAATAGTATAAGGTATGTTCGGAATACTTATTTTAATTTTTTTCTATAATAAACTAGTCTTGAAGAATGATTTCAAATTGTGCATTTCTCGAAATTAATTTACAAATAGACAAAATGATTTTCAATATTAGGAGCATTTGTACAATCATATTTTGCAAATATACATATATGCTAATTAATAAAGCTGCTGTGTCTCTAATATTATAAAGTAAAAAAATTACTTGCAATAAAAGTATACTGCGCAAAACAAGCTTACCCGCAAAGAGTTTTCCTTCTTACGGATTTTGCTACGACAAGATATCCGATCTTAAAGCATACATTCGAAGAAACTACATACCTGAAGGACGTATCGTCCTCGGAAGATAGAGTGAAGGAGAGAAAAGTGCGAGGGAGCAGATCTGAAGGAGCCAGGAAGTGCTCAAGGGGGCGAATCGCGAGGTCTGCAATTCTACGAGCTCAGGAATATCGTATTTCTACGAGAATGCAGAACGATGTGCACGAATGGGAATCGAAGATTCATTATGGTCAAAAAATCCTTAAAAGATTTACTCTGCGACATATATGCACTTTATCTGTATAATATTCGTTGTATAGTTGGGACGTGAATATTAATTAGCTCCTGAAAAGGAGACAAAATTGTGCCCAGCCACCTACAACGATCCTACACTTAAAATTGGCAACAAGGTGATCCGCATAATACGTAGCTTCATTAAGATCGCGAATGGAGAAAGATGCGGACCACCCGTACCGGATTTGGGGGATCTTTTTCCTTGATCCCCAACATCTTCCAATCTTCTTTCATTTAATGCTTCGTATCCAAGTTTCTTTTTCACAGCTCGTTTTAGTATAGGTAAACTTAAAAATAAGGATTAGGAAGCAGGACCAACTACCTAAAAAGTTAATTATTTACTTTGAACATATCTTGGCAACTAATTATGTATTAAACTAGATTAAGAGTTTGTTTAGATACCAGTGAAATATCGGTGCCGTCGACAAAAGTTCAATAGTGTAGGATTCATTCATCAGTTAATCAGAATTTTCGATTGATCAACTGGTCCATGGAAAAAATGATATTTTACAGAAGAAATATTAGCCGATTAAAATGTTGTTGCCATATTTTTAATGTAAATATAGCATTGTACAAGTAAAATTGTTTCCTCGACTGGTAATATTTATTTTCTTACATTCATGTTACTTATTTATTTGTATAATGTAAACCGTTTTATTACTAATATTGGTCACATTTTCATAATTGAAATAATAACGATGTCTGTATTTTTTGTAACATGCGAAATCTAACTGATGTTTGAGGTTAGGTACCATACACTTGAAACCGGCCTGAAATTCAACTTTAGTTGTTTCTTTTTGTATCTATTAAGAAATAATTACTTTACAACCTCAAATATGTCTGTTGAAAATGATTTATGATCTACTAAAAAATATTTCGTTTTATTTTATGGATGTAACATATAATAAGATGTCTTGACTCTTAACACTCTACGAAATGAATAACGTTTTCACATTTAAAAAACTATTGGATTTGACATATTTATATAGTAATTTATTTACTTTAAAGATTTCTATTAATCCAGACATCATCCGGAAGTTAAAATAACCACTTACTTCCTTAATCTGTACTTAGGCAGGAGCAGATAAAATTGAACTACTAATTTAGCACATGACTAGTACAGTGACATAATTTCATTAATCGTTAGTTTCATTTTCAGAAAAGTTATGAGAGTTAATTTTCAAATACTCAAAGCACCGTATGATCATCTTTATTCCTAAGAAGGTCTCATTATTATCAATTACTCGATGTGATAATCAGCATTGCATAAGAGTGAAGAAAGGGATTTGTTATGACACTAAATTAAAAAATGTATCTTATCTAATGTAACTTAAGCTTCTTTAAATGTCCGAACATCGTTACGAACCACCGCCCAACTCGCATTCACGTTCAATTAAGATAAGAAGGTAAGACAGTAAAAGAGATTACATGGAGGAAACGGAGAAGTTACCGAAAAGTATCACTTTTCATGAGCTCGTCTTGTGGAAGTTTTAAAAGACCTGTGAAAATATGCATTACATTTGTTAGTTATTGTTGGTGGAATAATATAATATTTTATGAAGATAGTGCAGTGGAGACAATTTTATGAGTTATGTGTATTCTAATTAATAAGCAGATACTCGCAACAACATATTACATTACTGCGTCCTGTGTATCATGTATTATTTCCTCAATAAGTATTCTAAAAATTATAAGATTATGGTAATAAGTGAAATATGGCTGCGAAACTTCTAAGTAAAATCTTCTATGTGTTTTTTTTTGGACCTCTGCGTATCAAACATAATTCTTTTTAAATAATTCTGAAATACGGGAGATTGATTTTTTAAATGTTTTTGAGCATTGTGAAGATATGAATGTTTTTAGGTGTTCGACATTTTTTTTCATTAATACGAAAAAAATATTGTCCGTGAATGTTCCTAATTTGAGGACATCCAAAAATTTTTACAATAATTAATTTTTTTAAAAGTTACTGAACTTTTTCAGAAATGATGGATTTTTTTGTAATTTTTTGAGAAATGTTCTTTAATCTTTGGTGATCTTAAGCATTAGTCGTCAAAATTTTTTGATATTCTTATCTTCAGCATTACGGTAATCTACACAAAAATATTTAGTAAACAACAAAAAGTCAACAGAACTGACAATCAAAACGCTAACAGTCAAATAGCCCTGTAATCGGCGAATTCATAACCTCTTTTACTGCATTCATCTCTGATGATTTCAGTGCAATAGTTTGGCCAAGTGTGTCAATCATAAAATTGCCTACGAAAATTTTAATGTCAATAACAAATCGCCATGTTTCACTACTTTTTTGCACTCTTCCAGAGCAATATGGAATTTTACTTTTGACTGAAATATATGAAAGTTTGACTGAGAGTTCGAATACAATTCATTTCTACCCTTCTTTGTAAGTATATCCTATATTGTCCAAAGTTTGGTATAGTTTCCGCACGTGACTAGATTTTTGAAGTATCTTTTCAAGCTCTGTAGTACCGTTTTATTTTTATAGTATATTAATTACAACTTTCAGGTATTCTTTCTCACATTGCTCAGATCAAAAAATGCCAATTAGCAGATTCAATATGTCCGATGAAATTTTTGAAATTCGAATCAATTGATTATCGTCTAGGCTACTTTTCAAAAAAAACGTGAAAAAAATGTCCTAAAACACTATTTTTTACCTATTTGACCTTCAATTTAGGCAAAAGTAGGTCCAATTAAATAATTTGGTGTAGATATTTGGATTCTGCAGAAAAAATCAGAATTGACTCCTACCGGTGGAACAATAGCATTTTCTTGTACTGTGAATAGATGCTCAAAAGTATCTAAAATTGATTTTCTTACCCCTTTGATCTTCAATATCTCAAAAACTGGAGCGAAATTGTTATTTTGAGGTCGTATTTGGATTCTGCAGCTAAATCAGAATCGGCTGTTTTCAAACAAATTTTATTGGGCTGTGTTATTGTCTGAGCATTCGTTTAATTTCGCGTTTTCGTGTCGAAGCTATAATGGTTCCTTACTATCTAGCCAGTCTGTATTAGTTAATTCCTCGTCAATTTCTAGTGAATTATTAAATGATTTAATTCCTATTTAAACTCCTAGCAATACTGTGGATGCAGTGCTGAATGCTCCTGCAAATTATCTGAGCAGAAAAGTACTGGACATTTCCAACTATTTTTGAAGACACGATTCTGATCTTAACCCCCAAACAACAGCATCAATGGTTGATTTCTTAAAGCCTGATATATCGACATCATTTTTTTGCGTTTTAACAACCATGTGCTGTCAACTTCCCTTTCGTTTTATTAAAGGACTATTAGACTATTCTACAATATTCAGGAAATATGAAAAGCTCATCTTGGATCTTAGTGAGTGCCCTCATTTTGCGGTGAACATGACAAACTTTTCCTCTACCAAAATGTAACAAAGTGCTGCCTTTTCGAGCACATGCGTGGAATTTGACGAATTCATGATGTCGTCTTCTGCTTCAAGAAAATTGTCGAACGATGTGACCAACTGATTTTTTAAATAATGATTAAACAACCGTGCAAACGAACTATTGTATTATACGTATTCGTCACAAACAATAACCTCGTATTCAGGTTTTGTTTATGCTTTTGGACTAACAAAACGCAGCAAAAAAATTATGACCAGTTGATTTTATCAATCATTTTTAAACAATTCGTTATATTGTCCAACAAATGTTTACTGTCGAAGAAGACATCAAGAATTCGTCATGTTTCGTGTATTTATGCTCGAAAACGCAACATTTTCGCACAGGCGAGGATTCTCAGGCTCATCAAATTGAAGTCACTCACAAAGTGAACTCACTTGCACAAATATCTCAAACAGCACAAGCTCGTCTCAGGATGTCCCGGGATGCTCCTGAGGAGCTCCCGAAGACCAAAGGTGCATATTTGGATGTCCTCAGAGCTCTTCAGAGCATTCGGGACGGAATCTGTTGTATGGGATGCTTGGTACTGGGTACTAATACTTAGTTGAAGTGGTACTCTGTGGAATGACGGCAAGAAATTATGTAAATAAAGTTCGAAGTCCTCGTGAAAAGAAATCCAGAGTAAACAAACCAAACCTAACCATGGTCCTAACAAACCAAACACGTATCCCTATACGATAACAAACATCTCAGACTCAAGATTTCATTTAAGCAGTTATCAGAGGTAGTTAATAGAAATATTATCAAAGTTGGAAACTCCCTTTCAAAGAACCTATCACTAGCGCATTGGGTACAGCGAAACTATATGCAGTAGTTTTCTTTTAACTTTCAGAATTCCCTGTCTAGTTGCTGCACCTAATTTTATTTGCTATCAAGTATTATAGACTTGTTTATATCTGACGTGATTCATAAACATCAGTGGCATTACTAGGTATTAAAACACTTTCTCAATTCCAGTGACTTTATGAAATCAATTTATACTATGTATCGTGCAATGAAAGTTAGGTTTTGTAACGTATTTTCTGGATTGTCTGTGTAAGGTAAGATTCCCAATGTCTGTTGAGTTAAATATGTGCTGACCAGATACTTTTAAATACCTTTCTTTTGCAGCTCCTGAAGCCAAGAAATATAAGACAACTAAATAAACCTATTATATTAAAAAAATGACACTGAATTCCAAATATCTCACTGTCTATCTTTCTATCAGTAAAGCTTCCAAAAGAGTGTAGTCGTAATTACTTACAGTATTCTTTCAAAAATTCTCAACTTCTGACATTATACTATAAACTTCGGCTACCATTATACAGAAAGCACCCTTTGAAACGGTAGAACAAAAAAATATATCTAACTACTCACTATCACCACATGTCTAAAAGTCTTCAGGACTGCAGCTAACGATCATCAGCGGTATATATTCCATTAATTTATCTCTCACTGCGTTTTCTCTAGAGACAGCTCGATGTGGGGCACATGCACGACAGATACTCCAGCTGATAGTAATTCTTACCCCCTGTGATCACATACATCGCGACGTTGCATCCCCAGCATACGTCGTATACAATAGCCAGCTGTATTATACCTATGTATAGGACGCACGCGCGTGCTTAAGTACCAACCGACTTCATTAACGCGTCGCATACACCTATGCAACTTAGGTACGTAAAATACACGCTAGACGGCGCTACCGTTCTTATCTTTTACACGTTCGCACTCTACGAGAATTCGTGCGTGGAGGCGCCCTAGCTATCGCAAAAGTCGCGATGCTGCCACATCTATATTCTCACGTACGTGAATATATTAAGTAAAGCGCCAGGGGTGAGCGTACACATTTTTCTTATCAATGGTATAAAGAAAATTGATGTTTCTTCCGGGAGTGATTACGAAACGTTAACTTCTTATCTGACTTTAATAAAGTATCGTATTCACTGACGTGGTTGTATATATTGTGTAACCCAAAGTAACTATAAATAAGTGCAAGGACAGTTCTAAAGCTCAGTGTATCAGTAAGACAACATTTTTCTTTTATGAAATAACCATTTAGATTATAAATCTACGTATGCTCTAAAATGGTTGGAGTAACTTATCACTCAGACTAAGAGTAGTAAAGTTATTTGTATTCCGCGAAGTAAATCATTATCACTCCGGTAGAAATGGATTAGTAAGCAAAAGAGTCAATTGCATGACTCCAATGGTTTGGTGTTTATATTTCACTACCTAGGAGTCAATTTTAGTTCTTTGGTATATGCTTCCAGCTAGATTTCTGTCTTTGTATCGAAATAGTTGTATGCTCCACCAAAGACACACTAGTAAAGACGAATTTGATCCATCCAACTGATCCAACCTCTAAGGAGTCCAATAATAAGTAGCATCGATGGGATAAAACTTGAAATTTCGCTATTTATCTTAACTTAACCCCGAAACGGTACACTTAGATTTTCGATGGACCCTAAAAATATCGTAATACCATGATTGATAAGGGCCACGTCTTGTGCAAATTCGCACCAGTGTATCGTTTGAGGAATAAAAATGTAATCGGTTTGTTTTCTGGTCGTTTCAGTCTTCTTTACTTCAAAGTACACTCTAAAATTATTGGACTCAAATTTCAGTCCATAGGAGTTGAAATGGGGTAGTCCGGGTTCGACTACATTTAAGTACTTTGGAGTGAAAATGTAGCCCGATGGCGTGACTAAACACGGAAAAAGAGAAAGGCGACTGAATGCCATATAGATGGGACTGGTTATTACGCGGTCGGCTTTTTTCTTTCAACTCGTTATAACATAGTCAATTTTGAAGGTTTTGAAACGAATAAAAAAGCAATTGTTTATTACAGATTTCCGCATCTAATGGTGAAGTAAGAAATTGTTTATATCAATAAACAATAAAGTTCTTAATTCTTTTCTGTGCAACTGCAAAATATACCTTCCGGCTCTTCGTTTATCGAGAGAATTATATAAAGGTATGAACAAATTTTCTGGAAAGTTTTATCTTTATTGGTCTAACTAATAGTCAAAAAGTAATGAATGTTTAAAATTGGTGACAGCCGATGACCAACGCGTCATGTGCTTCGAGACTCTGAATAACTTCATTGTTTATTGAGATATATAATTGGTTCTTTCTTCATTAGATACAAAAAACTCTAACGAACAATTTCTTGTTTTATTCAATTGAAAATCCTCAGAAGTGAATAAGAAACATGTTTGTTGGCCGGCCACGTAGTAACCAGTCTTCGATGCAGTATACAACTACAACGGTAAAGGGATTCAAACCTAGCATGAAATACCCCAAAGGAGTAAAAGTGACTCCAAGAGAGTAAAATCGAAGCCTTTACTTTGGCTTGAATTGTGTCCAATAATTTTAGAGTATATTAACTGCTTAATTGCAGTTAAGAAAATAAATCCTCTGAGAAGATTGTCTGTATTCAAACCATCATCAGAGTGCAGGTTTCGTCAAAGAACTGAACCTATTGTCGAGTCTAGCCTTGTACACCTAGAAGCTGAAAATGGACTCCAACAGTTTTAGAATACAAGATATAAATTAAGAAATATAATTGGAAATTTACATCGGAAATTCTTTAAAAATATATGTTACTATTCGCTTCCTTATTGTAGGATATTCCACAAATATGTGTAGAAAGCACGAACAGAGGAACAGGTGATATATGTTAAATAATTCAAAGAAATAAACCTCACGCCAAGAAAATTAAAATAGCTACCCTGCGTTCCCTCCAGTAGATGGGTATCATTGTAATGTACATATTTTCTAACGTTCCCTACATTCGTAAAGATATGTACGATGCAGGTCTGCAACTACTCAAATAAAGTAACCAAACCGTCAGGCTAATTTTTTTCCGCTAGGAATGAACTAAAATACTATTTTTCTTATGTGAAATTCTGCGAGAAGTACAAAATTGTTGTGTTTCCTACGCCATTGCATATCCTGAACCTGTAAGTCGGCTTTATATATTGCAAAGTTTCTGAAATGGCGATGACCTTAAAAATTATAATTTCATTAAATATTAAAAATTCGCATAAAAATAATATTCACGAAATACGTAACATTGTACAAGCTCGTTGCCTTCCAGTAAGTGGAACGGACTCGTGCGTGTTTCTAGGTCAAAGTCAGTCGTGTGACGAATAAGAAGTTTGGAGATAAAAAAAATAAAAATTAATTTATAATCAAACTGAAATATAATTTTTGTATTAAAATTAGTAAATTAAACTTTTGATTACTAGAATGATTTTAATGGTTTATAATTATTTTTATATGGGATCTAGGCATTCGTCTACAAAAGTCAACAAATGCCTATTTTGTGATGTATATTTATTACTTAACCCATTAAGTCCTGAATGGACGTTTTTTCACTACAATTCTCAACGGTTGTATTTAGTGTGAAAAAAGGCTCTAAAAAATTTGAAAGAAGACATATCTGACGTAAAATTAACTGAACTTTCAGAATCTGTTATTACATTTTTCAGAAAATGCAACCGTGAAAAACTATATTCGATTTTTTCAAAAAAATCATGCATTTTTCAAATGAATTTTTTTTTCATTTCGTCTTTTCACATTGAAATTGTTTCAGAATCCCTCTAAACGGTAAAGAAATCGTGTCCTCGATACTTAAGCTTTAAGATGTGCCTATGTCCATTTTGAAAATAAAGGTTAAAGCATCCAAAATGGCGGCCCAAACACAACAAAATTAGCGAAAAATTCAGGAATTTTTTATTCAAAGACGATCGACTTTAGGAAAAAATGTTACAGAACAAAAAGTTCTTACAATTATTCAAAGAATACGCTGAATTTTTCATTTTTGAACACTTTTTTCATTTTTCAAAATCCCAAAATTTTTTTGCAAGAAGTTTTTCTTCCGTAACATTTTCTCCTAAAGCCTACCATTTTCAAATAAAAAATTCCTGAACTTCTCGACAATTTTTTTCGAATTTTTTTCGAAATTTTTCTCGACAAGACTTTAGGAGAAAATGTTACGGAAGAAAAACTTTTTGCAATTAATCAAAGAATGCCCGAAAATTTTTTTACAATTTTTTGACGACTTTTTCGATTTGTCAAAATTTTGGGATTTTGAAAAATGAAAAAAGTGTTTAAAAAATTCTGAAAAAAATTCAGCGTATTCTTTGAATAATTGTAAGAACTTTTTGTTCTGTAACATTTTTTCCTAAAGTCGATCGTCTTTGAATAAAAAATTCCTGAATTTTTCGCTAATTTTTTTGTGTTTGGGCCGCCATTTTGGATGCTTTTACCTTTATTTTCAAAATGGACATAGGCACATCTTAAAGTTTAAGTCTCGAGGACACGATTTCTTTACCGTTTAGAGGAATTCTGAAACAATTTCAATGTAAAAAGACGAAATAAAAAAAAAATTCGTTTGAAAAATGCATGATTTTTTTGAAAAAATCGAATATAGTTTTTCACAGTTGCATTTTCTGAAAAATGTAATAACAGATTCTGAAAGTTCAGTTAATTTTACGTCAGATATGTCTTCTTTCAAATTTTTTAGAGCCTTTTTTCACACTAAATACAACCGTTGAAAATTGTAGTGAAAAAACGTCCATTCAGGACTTAATGGGTTAAATACACGGCGAGAAATGTATGTTATGATTTAAAACATGTCTTAAATATTTTCCAATCAATATTTGAAATGTTACAATACTTAACATATGTTTATTTTCGTGGAACTTTATAAAAGTAATCTTCAGCTACTTCTTGTAACACAAGTCAAAAAAAATGGGTAAACTACTACAGGATAAAAATTCAGGTACCTATTATAGGAAAAATGAGCTACGAGGGCGTTGACTTCTCGTTAAAACGAATAAGCTCCATATTTTGCACCTATAGATTTAAATTTCAAATCGGACGCTAAATATAGCCACCTGCTTTCATAGCCCTGTCGACGATTATCTGGCGATAATATCAAGCGCGTCTCATGGCTACCGGACGCCACTTATTTCGCGATATTTATACGCGCACTTTCAACTTCAATTGTCGAAATAAAGTACACATTAATGGCATTATACTAGAAGACGGGTAAGACTGCAGAATATCATTATATTTTCTCGTATCATTAAATCAGGCTACTTATTACCCGAGAAGTGAAAATGTCTGAGAAAAGCCCTAACGAGGAAGAGTTACTAGCTTCATAAAAGTATGAATTTCATTTCAAAATGTGAATTTAAAATAAATTATAGCGCTACGGTGAGTGGAAGTTGGTAAGTGGAACAACTCAGGAGAGAAGAAAGGACGATTCAAAGCTATAAGCAA
Organism: Trichopria drosophilae; assembly: GCA_030407085.1. NCBI lineage: Eukaryota > Metazoa > Arthropoda > Insecta > Hymenoptera > Diapriidae > Trichopria > Trichopria drosophilae. The sequence goes on along the minus strand of CM059583.1, from coordinate 184,948,465 downwards.
AATCATTTATTACCTGAGGAATGAAAATGAGCATTTCAAGATATATATAATCACTTTTATTTTAGATGTGAAAAATAGTATTAGTCTACATTTTTTTCGACCACATTAAGACAAGATATCAAAATATGAAGTAGACAGCTGATGCATAATATAAACAAATACATGGTACAACTTGTATGAGTGAAAATTGATGTTTGCTTATTGATGATATCAGAAAAGTTCACATTTTAATGTCTATTAAGTAAGCAGCCCTGGATTGGCAGATACGAATGATACTACTTGTGCTCCCAAAGGTTTGTGCTCCCAAAGGGTTCAAACTTAATATAAAGTTAGCTATAATACTTTAAATGTCGGGGAAAAACAGCTTTAAAAAACGACTTTCACCGAATTCTAGATCTAAGGTAACCTTAATGTAGCCTTAAATTGTTCTAGCAGTTGCATTCGTGTCTGCTGTCAAGTATTGGTTGCAGAATTCCTGATAGTCTATCTCACATATATATTATCCAGCTGATGAGTAAAGTCAAAATTAAGCAGACTAGTTTGGTATAAAAATTTTTTCGTATGTATCAACAGAAAATTAATAACATGAAAATGCTTGGTAGTTATTGCTCGAATTATCATCCTGGGATTATTTCTGAAGGCAATTCAAAGGTTGCTAATTATAACTTCGTCTCAGTTATTTTTTTTATTTCTAATTATTTCTGAAAATAATACCATGTAATACTTTTAAGAAATCCTTTTAGAAGAAACAAAAGATTTTATGCACCTTGTCGGCCATGAACAAACGCCAGGATTTCAACACCAAGGGTCGAAAAGGGGCGGTTCGCCGCATCACGGTTGGCGATTACATGGTTGCGTTCGATTCAGAGGCACATTATGGTGCATAATTACTAATTAGAGATGTCCGTTCAGCCATCGATGACTGCAGGTGTCCATTCTCGCAAATCGACATCCTGACACCATTCACTAGGGAAGGTCGACGGGTCTGTAGCTATTGCGATACAAAAACAGACTGATGCTCGTCCGTGTAATAATGTAAGTTTGACATTCACATCGTTATTTCGCTGCAATCGCACCTTAATGTAGTTACTACGATGCAGCTGGTTCTTGGTGAATTTTGTGCCGAATCAAAAGAAGAGCCTTTAGCGAGATAAAAGTATTAACTTGATCTAATATAAATGTGCAAGAATTAAGAAAAATAAAGTAAATCTAATAATCTAACGTTAATTGTAAGTTACTATTGGACTCGAATGAATTCTCTGTTCTTCAAAGCCAAATTTTAGTCCTTTCAAAATAAGATTTCACTATCTACTAGTACATATTTATTGATCCAGGAGAATGGCTGATTTTTTTCAAAAAATATTAGTAACTTTTATGAACTTATCCGTCAGTATGAAATAACGATATCAGCCGTTACTCCTGAGTCATCACATGGAATACATACGTACTTGAAGTTTAACTCTCTACCCAGGAAGATCAAGTTATGTAGTTGCTAACCGCAGTCTGCAGAATGTATTAGGGACATGGATGTTAGTACAGTCGACCGTTTTACATCGACTGATAGCGTGTAACAGCGACAAGTAACAACACGGAAATCCTGAACACATTCATTTCGATCTTCGATTTTAAACGACCGATCGCTGTCGTGTAACGGTACTCCCGATTGCGACCAATTTTTACCTTGAGAAATACATTCAGTATAAACTTCCGCCAGACATTCTGTGTTGTAATATGATAACTCCATTTTTCATACTGACCCCTTTGATATTTGTTAAAAATAGAGAGTAGGTAGAAACGAATTTTATTTTTAACCTAATTCTATAATTTTTATAAATTCTGACGTTACTGTGTCACTGTTATCTGATAATAATAGATATTATTTCTCACTGCTACAGCTGCAGCGAAATATCATGCCGATACATCGTAAAATTGCATTTCCTTGGAACGTATGAAGAATATTTTCTCGAGATTTATATGATCGATTTACCATTATATATCATTAGGGATGTAAGTAGATAGGTCGTTAGATCAACGTCATAAAACATCGCTTTTATGCTCGTTACCTATTTGTTGCGTATTGGCAAAATACCTGGAACCAATCATGACGTACCATGTTATAGGGATCCTTAGAGGTATCAATCATAAAGGAACCAATTAAGAATACTCCCCTTAAGTTATCCTCTTTTCTTGTTATAAGCTTCTGTAAGTCATATGTTTTTCTCTCTCTCGAACTTATTTTATTCTCCTTGTGTTGTCCCATAATGTACGTATATGTATATGTGATATGTAAGTACGACAAGAAGAACTAGAGTAAATTCTACTCGTAGAAGGGGAGGACAATTTTAAATTAAGAGAAGGAAAGGTAATCTTATTTAACTCAAGTTAATTTATTAGGACTACTGCAATAATGAAATGGACAGAAGGAAACATATCTAGTGCAAATTGATTACTTGAATCATGATATTTTCCTGATTTTGTACTATTTATATTTTGTGTGAAAATTACACTCGTAACTGAAGAAAACAGTGATGCGATCAAGTTAGCTATTTCGCTTAAATGAACTAAATGTTTTCTTAAAAGCAGGAATTTTACGTTGGTTCAAATAATTGGTGACATAAGTGAGACTGTGATCAATTATCAGCGGGTAAACTAACCTATCATCCGTGGAAATCAGTCCAAATATTGAAGTGTACATCATGTACATTATCCACTTTTCAAGATTGTTCTAACTCATTTCGTCGATCCTTGCTGATCCTAATTGTTCTTACTTGTATAATTGTTGTCAATTTAAGTCTCCTTCACGTCTAATAAGGCTAAAAGCAGCCTCAGATCATAATTTTTATCTCATGTGACTCGATGTTTAAAAGTGTTTGTTGCAAAGTTAGATTCATTACGAATCACTTATCCATTATTCTGGACCCTATTGCTGATAACAAAGACCTGACAACAGCCAGAATTTGGTCGGATTTTCCATCATTGAAATGTCTTCTCCACTTGCGCATTACTTTAGATTATCTTATATATATTAGGTAAATGAATTATCTTGATCCTAGAAAAGGGCAACAACATATTTTGAGCCGTGTTATACGATAGATGTTTTGAATATTGTTTTCTAATGTAGTAGTATCAGTTAGTTTGACAGTATTAGGATATCCTACAGTCATTGAAAAATAAAAGAATAACAACTGAATGACAGTTAAAAGCGACACTTCGTGTTTCGGGAAATACTTGTGATGGTGCCTAAAACCATCGGAGATATCGCAGATAAGTTTGAACATTCTTAACATTGTTGCAGGGACGTTAACTGTGAACATACATCATTTCACATATACCCAGATAATGATCTGTGACAGGGGAGTGAATATCAAAAATCGATACAAAGGTCCGTCTCCTTAATAAAAAAGACAACCATGATCGATGATCGAAAATACCGGTCCGAATGTCGACGACTGGCATTACAGAATTGTTTATCGATCGAGTGGAATGGAAAAGTTTCCGGATAACGATAAGTAAAAAAGAAGAAGAAACCTATAGGGCCAACGAAACTTCGCATGTATCGCGTTCCTTTGACGGCGGCACCCACGCTTATTCTTGAGCGTCCCTCCCTTTTCGTCCGGTCGTCAGTTTCTCGGACATTATGCGTCAACTTCCTTCTATAAAATCGCATTTTTATAGCGGCGCACTTGATTAGTTACGGCGCCCGCGGAGTTTTATGGAGACACAGCATTGCATAAAAGTATTTTTACGCGCTAAGAGTGAAATTTTTCTTTCGTATAAAATGTAGAATTTTTCCCCCAAGTATCGTCGGGGGCGTGGTATTAAAAATTTTAGAGGGACCAATGAATAAGACCTTCACGGTTAATATACCTTGCGACAAACAAAAATCCCATATCAAATATATTCCGGAACAAAAATGTTACAAAGTTTCTTGAAGGTGCTATTAAACTGCACAACTTTGATGTTCTGATGTCCTTAAAAAAACATCCTCTAGTTGATAGGTTTTACACTCCCGTTTAGGTAAATTAATTGTATAGTGGAGTGTAGTGTCGACAACATCCTGGAATAGCCCCTCATAAAGGAAAAGGCTTTTACATCTCAGTTTGAGCGATGGGAACCAGAATGTGGTTTGAAGTGAGGAAGTATTGGTAAACTTGGGATAAGTGTTCGGAATACATGCCGCCCTTAACCAAGGTATAAATAATAAGCCATAGTCCTATTCTTTCATTTTTCCTTCTTTTCTTCCGACACCTCAATTCCTGTACATTTTACTGCAGAGGGAGGGTGTGTTAGAGGAAAATGAAGGTTAACTCCCGCGGGCGACCTCCGAAGCTTTCATTATGCATATCCGGCTTATCTGAAAACGCGCTTAGGTGTTTCGCGATGCACCCTATAAGCTGATAGGGGTGAGGTTCCAGTCGTCCATTGGCTATAGAGCGGCAGGACAGATAATACTGCACTTCAATTGCTCAACTTTTTTGAAACTCAAGTAAATTTCATTACTCATGTGATGTTACAAATCTACAAACAAATACTTAATTGGGACCATGATTCTTTCTCTTTAAAGATATGCATAAAAATTTGACAGTTCTCCAGTTTCAGTTCTGCAGGCTTTTTGTTTCATTCCAGTTTTTCCAATATTTTACTTGTCAGAAGCTTGCTCTTTCCCCTGAATGATACCGTTACATATTACATTGAAATAAATTCGAGGGAATATTCAGGCACAAATGGCAATATATTAGTTCATTTTGCATACGATAATTAAATTAATTTATGCTCTGAAGGGACTTTCTTTCGGTATTACTAGCGCCTCTCGTCACGAAAAGCAGAGATACGGTATTCTCCCCGATATTAAATTCGTTTGACTGGCGGGACTAGAACTCGCCTTGGTTCGAATTCGTGAAACACCAGATGCTCCTGACATGCTGAGCGACGTCAAATTAAAACACGCAGACATGACGATTCGATAACGTGGTACAATCGTCAAGGCAGTGATATACAAAGTATTTACCTATAGCAATAAAAATAGTTCTTACGACACTTTTGGTTTGTTTCCTATATTTTGTGTTCATTTCAATATAAGACGTCATGGCACTGATCTGTTTTTGTATAAAGAAATGTAAACATAAATTTTCAACGTTTGAGTTAGAACCAACACTGTATTTATACTTATTTTTTATACTGACATTTTTATAGTAATTCTAAATAGAAGGTTGCTCAAGAAACAGGAACAACTATCGACATAGACAATATTCACTTTAGCTATAAGTTCAAATGCATTTCAAAACAAAAGAAATAACTACCACCAAGACAAGTATTGTGCAAACAAACCGTAATTACGTAAATAAATATGCAAAATAATTATCGTTCTAGTACACGTAAGCTGAGAAACACGGTTCAATTAGCAAAGGGTTTAAGACATGTGGAGCACGCGATTTGTATAATTACATTTTAATTGCACCCTTGCAAATCCAAGGATTTCCTGGATTCGTTTTAGGAGAAAGGAAGAGAATTAACTTCCGACAACCGCACAGCGAACACGAAAAACTTTAAGCTTTCTTAAAGAATTGAAGAGTTACGTTAATCTCGTGGAGATTTCCTACGGATTCCCATGGGGTGTTTAAATTCACCATAGAATCTGCATTATATGGATTTCCCCATACAAAATTTGGAACGGTGAAATTCCCAAGAGTCCCGAAATTCACCAAGGAGAATATTATTAATGAATCCGCTAAAATGAACCGAAACTTACCAGTTCAAGCAATTTGCTTAATGCCCAAATGAAAATATGTTGCGATGCATTTGAGAACTTTCATGTTTGATTTACAGTTTAATTTGTCGTGGAAATGTACGACGAATTGCGGATCGAGTCCGGCATAATAAAGCGAAGCAACGAACATGCCAGTTGAAAAAATGTGAGTCTATCTGACTTGCAAATGCTTTGGTAATCTCTTTTCTGACATTTTGTTGCACACCAGCATTAAGCTGGCTGTGCGATTTAGAGGATTCGTTATTATTTTCCGGTTAACGACCGACACGGGAATATGCCACATACCTGTTAGTTTCGGTGAGATATAAGGAAGGTTGTACGAACAATGACGTTGCTCCAATTTTTCCAATGGTCTCCGTGCGCAGAATGACTCGCAAAGTTCCGGATCGATTGATCCCGTTATTTATTGATGTCAAAAAGCTTCGCGATTCCTACGTGCTGAAATCCGTCGATTGTCCTCCCACGAATACGTGTACTAATCTCGTTAGCAATGTCGTTTGGCTTTTTCCTGGTACGGCTTAATCGCGACACATAGTCTGGTATCGTTTTGACACTTGCATAGGGTATCAGTGAATGGCTAGATTATCGGTTTGAAATTGCATAAAATGCATAAACGTTAGCTGTAGTGAGAAATAAAAAATTTGACTTTTTAAATATTTTACTCCTGATAGAGTGAACCAGGAACGCATGATTAAAACGCACGGTTCTTTCTTTTCAGTCTGTGTTGTACCTCGCTATTGAAATTTTCTCGATTCACAATATGACGCGTTGCAGGTCCTCCCCCAGTATCCCCAGCTTTTCATATCAACCCCGCAGCCTTCCCCTTACAATGGTCTGGCGACCTGCTGCGTAAGGACAAGAGTCTACGGTCTTGAACAATATGTCAGGGTACGACACTGTTAACCGATGTTTAGTAATGCTACTTACTAGCTTACTCGATGGCACGAGCCCTCTATACGCACATCAAGTACCGGAGGATAAAGTACTTCATGTTTACTTCGACTTCTTTAATAACAACTCGCATTGTTCACCGACAATAATTTCATTACAAACTTTTATAACTGAAGCTCCATTGAGTTCAATTTTCTATTTTTCAATCTTTGCGATAATACCACAATAAATAGCAGAAAAAGTTTCCCAAGTCAGAGTTGTGATTTCCCAATTACAAATGCTGTCGATAATGGAATTCCATACTCGAATTCCGTAGGGCGTTCCTGGAAAAGTATTGTATGAATTTGGCGAAAGTGCAAGGCGAGCAGAATGCGTCTTGAGCGGAGATCGCGAAAAGCTGGGGAGTCGTGGGGTGAAGTTTGAAATGAAATAATTCAAACTTTATCGCAGAGGAGAATTCGGCGGTGTGTATGTGGAGAAATTGACGGCGAAATTCTTGCTCTCGACGTATATACTTTCTAGAGCGTCTCGAAGCATCTCTTCTTAAAAGTTGACACTTTTTAAAAGCGTATATAAAATCATATTTTTTCCTGAAAGTTTGTCAGGAAGAATGTCAGAAATACGATTCCTCTTTTATCGTGTCTCAAACGGCATTCACACGCAATTTTTGTATTGTCTACTCGAAAGTATCTTGTGGTATAATATCCGAAGAGACTTCTGTTTTCAAAGTAATTTTCTGAATCTGGACGCTATGGGAAATAGATAGATATTTGTCATGCGATCTGTTCCACTAAACCACTTCGTCATGGCCGATTACACTCACATCGCTTCATGATTCTGACAGCGGTCTGTTTAATTAGTTTCCCTGGTAACGTCGCAAACTTGATGCATGAATGCACAATGCGTGATTTTGCCAATTTTACACGGAAATTCACACGAATTCGTTACAACGTCAACGTAATTGAAAGTTAATCATAATTACTCATTTGCAAACTAATATTTCGAAAATTATATGAACGCAAAAATGGAAACGTAATAAAGTAAGTAATATAGACACGCAATTTAATTACATTGATTAAAATCTTGCCCAAAATCGCCCCTATTATTATCACTGCTATATTGAACAAATTATTTATGAAGTTTCAATCCTTAATGAAATCCTTAATGGTTTTCGTCAATTAACAATATATACTATTGCAGAATAAGGTTATATAACGGTTTACTAAATTATATTTAATTTTTATCATTATTTCGATTACATAAAAGTAGGAGAGCTCAAATGCATAAGTTGAATACTACTTTGCATTATTTGATTACAAGGAATTGAGATTATTGGGATAAAACGATTTGAACATTCGCAATTCGCGCCTAAAAAAGATCCTTTCACTTGAATACAACTGCAGTTGTATATTTAAGTTATAAATATATTTTCTCACATATTCAAGAAATTCGAAATATTTACAAATTTAGTAAGTGATTTTCGGTTCAACCGGCATATTATTGGATGTTTTGTTTAGTGGAAGGCAATTTTGAGGAAGGAATCTTAAATACGCAGTGAGAGTATAGAATGTCAAAATTAATAATATGAATTGTACAGTTTATAGAATTATACACATATATATTGTGTCATTGCTGATCATTTTTGTGAAATGTTACAATTCGCTTTTTAAATCTTAACGAACATTATTATCATTTTAGGCCCTGGAACTATTGTAAGGAGGAGAGAATATTTCGGCTCTGAAATAGATACTGTGTTCTATTTTTTCTGTTCTAAAATTGAAACAAATTAATGAATTTTTAAATTTAATTGAATGTTTAAAAAAAATCATGTGCTGTCATGCTACGTCAGACATTTTTTTAAATTGATCAATTGCCATCACTTTATTCGATTATGTATGTACTAAAAGTAGGCGCAAAAGGAATTGGCGTAGGGGTAAATGGGTACTGAACATGTATGGGAATTATAATTAGACTACAAACGATTTTTAAATTTCGACAATGACTGACGTGTGAAATTGAAAGTTGTTGAGTTATTGCCAGTATAGCTACAAAAATGTATCTATTGATCCATGTAACATGATTTAAGCATGTGGCAGAAATGTACGTTATGTTGTATCTCCTATACATTAGCATAAAGTAGGTAAATTGCAGTAACACAACAATACGGATGGTACTTTGGCTTTTTTGGCAATATTCCAGCAAAATGCTGATAACACACCGATTTTAGTCGCTTTCCGGAAAATTGTGTCATTGGCTATGTTAGTAGTAAAATGTCAAGGATTATTTTGATATCTATATGCTATATATTGACTGAAATTTTATTGTATGACATCAATCTTGATATATTGATTTGAAATTAAACACATTAAAAATTATAGTTATCTACTTATTGTCTAAGTTGCACAAAAGTTAGTAAAATAAAAGCACAAAATAAGAATATAAATATCATGTACCGGGTTATATCAGATATCAAACTCATATTTGAAAAAGTTACCGGGCTCCTTCCAAAAAAATTAATGATCAATTTAATTTGGGGCGAATTATAAATTATTAACCCTAAAATACGAATTATGCACACAATTTTGAGTAAATTAAATTTAATTCAAAAAAAATAATGATTTATCGATTACACACCCTAACAAAAATTAGGGAATTTCTAGTTGCCCACGAGCAAGAGTCAATTCTGGTAGGATATTTGCTCCAGCATACAAATATGACCCCCAAAATATACAATTTTCTCTAGTTTTTGAGATATTGAAGGTCAAAGGTGAAACAAATCAGATTTCAAGGCTTCAAGAATGTCGAGCATCTATTCACAGCCCAGAGAAATCCGATAGGGATTTTTTCAGCAGAATCTAAATATGTACTCCGAAATATTGAATTGGACCTACGTTTTCCCAAATTGATGGTCTAAGGAGTTCTGTTCTGGGTATTTTGCACAGTTTTTCTCGAAAAATACCCTAGACGATAACGAGTGAAGTAATTCGAATTTCAAAAAGTTCGTCGGACATACTGGATCCACCATTTTGTATTTCTTGAGGGTTTTTGCGTCGCATCGTATAGTACAGATGTGAAAAATGCCCAAATCGCTATTTTTGACCCTGTTGACATTCAATTTGATCAGAAAGTAGGTTCAATTAAGAATTGACTCTTACTGGTGGGGCAATACCATTTTTTTCTGTCTGTGAATAGATACTTAAAAATGTTTAAAAACAATTTTTTTACCCCTTTGACCTGCGATTTCTTAATGAGTACAGTTAATTGGTTATATCATTTTAACTGTCATATTTGGATTCTGGAGCAAAAATCCTATAAAAATCGATTATTTGTTCATCTGTGTTATGATTTAAAATTTTTTATAATTATGATTTGTTTGTAACTATCAAAAAAACTAATATAAATGAATAAAACATGCTTTTACTTTGTATTCTCCCAAATTACCCAGTTTTAGAGTAATCAACTGCGATTCATCATGTTTCCCCACGTTCAGTACACCACCCTAAATATGTATAGTTTTACTTGTGATTATTAATCAGCAACCTGAATTACATTCAAGTCCCAGTTGGCCCAAAATGGAATGCATTAAAGTGGTTGATTCAAATTTTTCCATGATGATCAGAGTCGCAAACACATTTATAAATCATCAATGAAACTTAAAAAACACATAGCCAAGAAAAATCTGTTCACATAGTTTCAAAAAATTTTAATAACGAATATGCTCATTTAAACTCAATTTATGATTCCTGAACCTGCATCTCAAGATAAAAGTAAGTTGATTGTGACAAATTTATGATATAGTGTAAATTACTAAACACAAAATATTAATAATGCCAATATAATTTTAAAAACGAAAAAAAAAATCTAAGAAGGAGGGTATTGAATTATTGATAAAATAATGTTGAAATAATATAGTCATTAGTAATAAGATAATAAAATGTCTGTAAATCTAGACAAATATTTAATTAAAGTACTATACACTGAATTATATATATTTCACATTTAATTCATAATTGCTCCTTACTGTCAACAGGGATTGATTACTAAGCACGTGTTTCATACTACGTTTTCAGATGACTGCGATTTATGTGAAATTTCTTATTAGATTAAATCTCGCAAATAAGATGCTTTTTTTATATACAAAAGCAATATTGAGTCGTTCCATGATTTCAACACAGGAACTGTGGTAAATTACTGCTTTTATAGTTAACTTTGTGTTTGCAATTACAAAATTCTAACGCAATTGCAAGACTACGAGATGGACGTTTAGTCCATATCTATTCACTTTTGGTCTTGAACACTTTTTAACAATGATAGCTTTGTCAAACAATTACAATACCTTTATTGCTAATAGTAATACTGAACCAAAGAATCATTTGTTATTCCATGCGCAATGACACTGTCATTTCTTGTAAATCATCATCGGTTTTCTCGACATAAATTGTGTATATGCTAAAAAAAGAGACGAAATACAGAAGGCCAACAAAATGAAGTCAATCATCATATTCAGAAACCAGACTATACTTTTCCGAAGGTTGTCAAGAAAAAGAATGAGCTGTATCCAACTCTGGCCGCAGAATTGTTCTATCACATCAGGATTTTGAGATATCCTAACCTACAAGAGCAAAAAACACTGTATTGCTCATGTTCAGTAAGTTATTGTGGCGGAACAAAATGCTTTTCTAGTAATTTTGTAGAACAATAGAACAATTCTGCTTTCAGATTTGGATTCAGCGCAACGAAAACCTCCGGAAAAGTATAGTCCGATTTCAGGGTATAAATTTTGTTGAAAAACGACAGAATCAACACTGATCAAATCATCACCAATGATCATTTAATGTGATGTTAGTTCATAATCAATATTCAGTTCCTCTGCAACTCAACACCAGGTATAATTATATATTACAACTTTTATAGTTAATTCTTTTTTTGGAATTAAGAAACGCTGCAATAATTTATACGCCAGACGGCAGATGTACATGAGATTTGCTCACCACTAAAAAGTTTGAATTACCTTCAGAGAGTAAAATCAAGAATTTCCAATATAGGGTATGAATATTATAACAATTTCTTTTCTGATTAGTTTCGCAAGTGAAAGTATCTAAATAGGGCGTGCATGAAGGAAAAGTATACTATCTCAAGTAATCACTTTCCACGTAATCAATTCTCAAATCGGATGCCTTATTACACTAAATGTCTCAACCCAGATACTATTTCCATCTACAAAGACAATATTGACATAAGACAAAGGAAAAAAGTTGCCTTGAAGTTACCTGAAATATTAGACGCGACGTAAATGTCTACTTTTAGAGTTAATATTAAGTTTAGAATTAATATGAAGAAAACCCAAAAGGAATTTAATAGCTGAAAGTTAAAAGTTCATAGGATTCACCAATATCTATGCAACTTGTGTCTGGAATATTTTTGGGCAATGTCGGAAATCAATTGGAACTTTGAAAGAGGAAGCAAGGGTAGAGGGGAGTAGGAAGAGGGAAAACACAAAGTATCTCCCCTTGCTTCGTTCCTCTCGTCTAACGAGCTCTCCAGTCAGTATCGTATTTCACGGGCTGGTGCATGCATAGTACAGCTTATTAATTCCACTTAATAGGTTTAAGTCCGGTGTGCAAGGTAGATCGGAATACGAGCAGAGAGTAGGTATAACTTGGGCGATCAGCCGAATCGCTGTAACCGATGTTACGATCAGCTATTCTCGGTATTCCGCCAGTGACCGTGAGAAACCAGTTGAGGTTCCATACTCGTACCTTATGTATACATCTACACATGTAAACCCTTTCTTCCGTACGATTGTGGTAGCTTTCGCGAAATAGCATCGCGTTGCACTTGTCGAAAAGTTTCGTGCGTTATTGAGAAATTCTAAGCGTTACAAAAAATAGAGTAAAAAACGTTACAAAAAATTCCTGACAATTGGTATAGAGCCGTTCGAAAACGTTCAGACTGTGGTCACGTAGATGCGGTTTCGTGCATTTGGGCATCCATTATTAGGAGACTAAGAACATAGTTCACGGAATTCATGTTCACACGAGTTTTGCCCTTCTAGCTATGTATGGAATCTAAACTTGACGTGTGATTAATGGTCATGATTTATTAAAACCGATAATGATGGGAATTAAATAGTCTGATGAAATGTTTGTCACCGTCTAGACATTTTTTCGGTAAGAATTCACACATTCATGAGTGAACTTATTTTCAAATGTGCTCCAGGAACAGTATATGCTGAAATTTGTTTTACTCGGCACGGAATATGAGAATTCCCAACGAAGAAAACGCAAAACTTTACAAAATATAATATGTTAAATCTTATATTTTTACTGGGTTTCCAAAAACATCCTCGCACCTTTCAACGCAAAAGTCTGACTCATAAAGTCTCGATTATTTCACGGGTCTCTGATACGAGTTTTCTTACAACATAGAGGGTTGCCGTTGTTTCCTACAAAACATTTACCAAATTTAAAATATGATAACCACTTTTAACTTAAGTTTTCACTTGTGCGTTCAGCAGCTCGTTGACTCCACATTAATGAATAAATTATGAGAATGTTCAAAGTATTTGGAAATATACGAGGAAATAAAACGTCAGCAAATGTCAAATTGTTTGTTTTTCACTGGAAAATGATAAACAGGCAATTTGAGGCAAAGGACCCACTTGGTCCAAGAATTCCCGAGCGGGGAGTGCAATTAAAGTGTCGAAAGAAGCGATATCGCGTCTCGAATGCCGCGAGCGAGTCGGTACATTCCTTGGACCAGGTCTCGAGAAAATCGAGAAGGATTCGCGATGATTGTGCACTCGTGTATTCGCCTTGAGCATCTTCCCTTCCACCATGCTCAATTTTTCTCTTTCACTTTCGGCTGCTGCTAGTTGCCATTCAATTTTGTCCTGCACGGCAATTGTTGAACAGATAGAAATCTGCACGATTCATTTCGCTTTCCAAATCATCCATTTTATGGTATGGAATTATGAAGGTTTTGTTGTATGAAAGTGATGCTGCCTAAGTTCAGTTCTGTAAATAATATGATGTTAGCGATGGATCCGTGCAATCAAGATGACATAACATAGTCTGAACTCCAGACAATTCAGTCAAGACGAGAAATGAGAAATAACGATGAAAGAAATAGGTGTGTGAAACCAGTATGCACAGAAAAAGAAAAAAGAAAAAGCTACCCCTATATAAATTACTCAACTTTTCCGAAGAATATCAGGTAATAGATTACAGTTAACTTGTTAATTAGCTGTCTAATTTAAAACATGTATTGAGATTATATCAGTAGCACTGACCAAGTAGTTTTTTTGGGTGCACCTAAAAAAATCCTGCATTAAAAATCCAGACATTTAAAAAAACATACATTCAAAAACCCGACATTTCAAAATATAGACACCTCCAATTGGTGGCTCTCTACATTAAAAAATGATCTCGAGTCGCCGTCCTTGAGGTTTCACTGGGAGGTCATTTCAAGGTCAAAACTGTTTGACTGAGGGATTAATTTTGTAGGTCAGTTGAAGGTCAAATCAGTTTGACCTCCGAAATATTTATTAGCACATTTAGAATTCAATCATTAATTACATTTTCACAGTATGTACATTTTGAAATGTTTGGTTTTTGAATGTCTGTATTTTGAAATGTCTGTTTTATGAATATCGTTTTTTTTAATGTCTGGTTTTTAATGTCTATTTTCTGAGGTGCACTCGTTTTTTATGTATATTATGACCGTCAGACGAACTGCATCATGTTCTATTCAGCAAAATTTATATTTCAATATTGATTTGAACTGATGACTTCGACTTGAAACTATATCTTCCTTGACTTATATCCTAACGATTTGTTTCACTATTCTGTTTTCAAGTTCTGAGCACTCGACGAATAATTGGATTAAGTGATTTATTCGTCACTCGAACTAAATAGGTTTTTTCATTATGATGCAGCCTTCTTTGGTCCGTTCAGTGTTCATAATGCTTCTTAGTTAGAAGTAAGTTATCGGCAGGGCCAACTCTATAATCTAGCTTATTCTTAAGCTATAAGTTAGGAGAGCTACGGTCAGGCAAGAAGAAAAAACGTTCAGTATTCTGTAATCAAGAAATTAGTTTTCATAATTATGTAATAGATTAGTGCAAATAAGTAAAACTCTTTCATGACGCCCAACTAATAAATGCTTGACCTCGACTATGTTGTTTTTACCATCTAAGATGTATTTAATGAAACTACCTAAAAACAGTGGCCTAACGATTAATTTAATTCTGAGTTTCGGAAGAATTGACTTTACTGACGTTTCAGTTATGATCAGATCATGTCGAGTTTTTACAGAATCAAAATTGTTGAATTAGAACAACTGAACTGAGCTCATATAGTAAATGGTTTATTTAATAATGTTCGTAATTACCATTCACTAGAAAGTAACTGATCTATTGAGACAATTTTATAATCATGTAGTCAATAACTCTAAAAAGGAATACAACCAGGGATGGGAAAAACGACTTGGAGCACCTATCGGAACTCTAGGTAAAACAGTGTTTTAGACTATTTGTTGAATCTAAAATAAATATCATCTGATGCTTATAGCAGTCTTGGAACCTGCTTATATTCAAGATGATAATCCTCGTACTTTTAGATAACTGGACTGAAAATATTGACGGATTAATTAATTCGAACTCCAGATATGAAATTGGTTTGACAACTGATAAACTGTTTTAGGTAACCAAAGAAACCCAATTAGATTAGCAACAGTTTTCTTAGAATACATTACTCTTTAGACGTGTTTGATGAAACGCAGATACCAAAACTAAGCTCATGAAAGAAGTTAAACAAACAACTACTAAGTTGATGACAACAAATGAAATCCTTTGCTTATTTCAGACAAATATATGTTTGTCTGCTGTCGTTGACAACAGTAATTTTGATAAGATGATTTGGACAATCAATTTACTCATTCGACTGGTATTTTCTATCCGCTACAATAAAACTACTGAAACTAATGTCATGAACGACACGTTCCACTTCAGCATGCTTCGCTACTGAATTAAAGTTAACGTCTACTGACTCTAACGTCCCAATAACAGATCACTCAAGTTCTAACTAAACAAATTTTCTATTTAACGATTCAGAATAAGAAACTGCTTAATTAATTTTCCTTAAACGTTATATACATTCTGTAGACAATTCTAAATGGATACTCGAAATTAATAAGTCTTGAAAATGATAAATATACACACACGGAACAAAGAAAGAAGAGGACATCCAGCGACACCGAGTTGGTTATTGACGTGACAAAATTTGCACATTGACGAATCTCTTAATTAATTCGAGTTTTTCAATTAGAAAGCATCCCCGTTGCAGAAAAGTAGCAGCAAACGCAAGTGGATGCCGGATGTCGAGCCGACGGATGTACGGTAGAGTGCAAGGGGATGAAGAGGTGAATGCTTGGCTCGATGTTTTCTCCAGCTTCTCGGTACTGCCATGTTAAATAATCGAGTGAGGTAATCCGATTCCATTTCATAATTCATGAATTGGGCTGTAAATCGCGTATTCATTCGCGCGTGTTGGAGATTACAGCGGAGTGGAATTATGTTCTCGTTTCTTTCTCTTGATTAACCATTCATATAAAATTGCCTCGATGTCGAAACCTGTCCGAAGGTTCATCCTGTGGTGGTAATTTTTGGGGGTCCAGATGAAATGTTCACATCTACATCCTAAAAACATCATGTCAGCAAGATAGCAACTATGTAACATGTCAAACTTGGGATATTCATCTTTATCTACTTCATCCTTAGATACTAGATCATTCCAAGACCAACCTAACCTATATTACGTCAGAATTTGTTATGAAGATATTTAACGCCTAACTGAAAATAACAGAATTTTAGAGTTTCCAGTAATTAACGTAATCCAATAATTAATAAAACCGTGCCTATTTATTGTTATTGAATTCCTCCCTAATTTCCATTCTTCATTTATTATTATTTCGCAATAATGAAAAGCGATTAGCTTGTTAAGGTTAATAATAAATTCAGTAGATTAAAACATTCATAATTCAATCTACGTGCTCGTTGCTGAAATTTGATTTATTGCTTAAATATTACATGACCTTGTCAACATACATTTAAAGCGTTTGTTTTTACATATAGTAACTATATACAAGAACATTTAAATGATCATCTTACAAATGATTGTTTGAGATACCTAATCACAGATTTGACTACCACAACATTCGGGATAGAGTTTAGACTTATCAGCATCTCTCCGATCTTTAATTTCCTTATCCGAAATACATGGTTCATCAGGACATCTACAATAAAATAGTGAAAAGTTTTAATAATTTTCAATTTTTACTATTAGCTTGCATACACTGAAGAAATTTTCTGTATTCTAGACATTTTTATTTGAATTAAAGCTAGAGATTTGAATTAAGAAAACATTTTCTTACTTCAACAAGGAAAGTACTTGCAACTATTCAAACCATTCATCTGCATTTAGAAAATTTTTGTTCAGTGTAAAACAGTTTTTCAAGTAGACGTAGAGTTGTAAGATTGTAAGTGAAACTAACCCATAAATACCTAAAATGCGATGGTTGCTACATTCTACTTTTACACATGCATCCTCACTTATTCCTTTTCGTACATTTTCTGCACAGTCTTCTAAAAATTCAGAAAATTACGAGATGTATTTGGAAGTCAAAACATCACAGAATCTGCAATCTAAACCAACGAAGCGTTTGTGGCAGTGAACTATTAAAATAAGTGTCAACAAAATTCGCCTAATAAAGTGATTGTTATGATTACATTTTAACGATTGATTTCACCAATTTTAGTACACTGACAAAAATTCGTATTAAATAACTAGTCCTCAACTGCAATTCATTAGTAACAATATTATAATAAAATTTGATTAATACCAAATGCAGTAAGTAAAGTTATTTGCATACTATTGCGATTTATCTACTAATCATTAAAGTGTATAAAAATAATATAATGTCAGGATTTCCTAACTAAACAAATAATTCATTTTATTACTTTCAGGTATAATAACAAACGATAGTTATTGTCGAATAAATTTTTTTCAGGGTAAAAAATTGTTTCAAAATTATCTTTACAAACAAGCATTCTTAAAAGAAAAATTACAAACCAAATTCTGGCTTTTGTTCAGAGAAAATAACGCACAGTAGTAAAATGCAGCAGATGAGAAGAAACTTCATCACGGATAATTATTGCAATACCAGAAAGAAGAACACTGATATCAAATAAAATGGTGCACCTCATTACGCACTTATCTTATCGCAGATCGCTAAATGCAAACGAAACGTTATAACACAGTCAAAATCACTTACATGAGTTTACGTATGTTCAGTCTCAATATAATTCAATAGAAACATAATTAACCTTGTTAACTCAGTTTTCTCTAATTAAATGCATTTTGTCTATAATTTTAACATATATTTAGTTTGTGTTTGTTCCATACATCGTGATATCCCGATATTTTCGAAAATAATCTGCTTTCAACAAACATTAACCATAAAAATTATACAAATTTAGGAAAATTGATGTTTATTAAAATAAAAATGTAAGTTTTATTGCATAATTTGTATTATAGGAAGTGTCAAAAACTACTAATATGACTCTATTCTGTTTAATTCGAATATCGAATTCTATTTAATAAAGGTAACACAAATTTTGTTGTTTTAATACGAGAAACAAGAGATGAATCCTTTAAAACTTTAAATATAACCTACAAAGAAATATTCTAGTTTCAACATTAAAAAATAACCAATTCCTATCGAATATAACAAAATAAATAGGTGTGAAGTAATAGAGATAATAAACTACCTAAAAGGTAATATATGTGTAAAAATGAATTGTAAATAAACAGACCATAATCCTTATTGAATACATTTTTTATTCGTTCAATAAATTTTAACAATTTTTACAAGGAAAATAATTC
This sequence comes from Trichopria drosophilae, assembly GCA_030407085.1. NCBI lineage: Eukaryota > Metazoa > Arthropoda > Insecta > Hymenoptera > Diapriidae > Trichopria > Trichopria drosophilae. The sequence continues at coordinate 184,929,865 of CM059583.1, read as the reverse complement.
GAATCTCACATACAGTTCTAAAACAAAGATCGCTTCTGAAGATCAAATATTTTCAATAACTCATGCGTTTCTTTTTGTTTATACTAAAACGTAAAACGTGTTTGTCACATGAGAATTATTTTCAAAATATGTTCGAAAATTTACTAAATTTTAGTTCTAATCGCACAACAAACATGACGAGAAATTCTAAATTGTAATATTAAATATCACGTGAGTATTTTTCAATAATATAACTTTCCGCATTATTTTTAATATTTTCGTCAGAGATTTAACCGCAAATTGGACCTCCACAGCATCCAGGATACATTACGTTTGGATCCGATGGCCTATAACCAACAATACGTCCGGGACAAGCGTAGTCAGGACATCTGAAATACAGAATATTATGTAATACATATATATATATTAAAAATTCATGATTTTATTTTTAAATAAGAGTTATCAAAAAATATAGAATAGGATGTATTCTATTGTTAGTCTACTTGAGTCTACTTATTATATTTTGTTTCTTGATTCAGCAGAATCTGTCATTAAGAGAAAAAAATAATTTAGACCATCATCTTCAATTAAAATTTAGGATAAAACCTCAGCTCATTTCTTTGCAATTTGAACAGATTTAAAGTACAATATGATCAAGATTTAATTAAAATAAAATAAATTAGCTATTCTCAGACATCCTAAACAAAATGTCTGCATCCTATTTTTGTTTTAGAATGCTGTTTATTATTTTCAAACACATAGTATCAATATATTTAATATAATCAACATATTTAGAAAATATAAACAAAAATAATACTTACCCGACTGCGCCATAAATTCGTCCACCTTGGCATTCTATTCTTCGACACGTGGGATCAGGTTGATATAATACTTCGGGAGGACAATTTACTGAAATAATTTATTTCATTAGATTAAAATCACGATGTCCTTTAAAAATTTATTTTGCGTATAAATAATTTACCATATTGAGGATACTGTTCGGAGAAAACAACGCAGAGTAACACAATGCAACAAATCGACACAAGTTTCATTTTGGATTGATGTTTCAGTGAATGATAAAAGAAAACTGATGTCGACTGAATATTACTTTCATTTTTATACCTTATTTTATGTATGCAATTTGACAGTAGATATTGCAAATAAAGATCATGAAAGAAGAACGTAATTATGTTGAATATTATTAATCCATACTTCAGATAATTTCTGAGTGTATAGGATTAACGATACAGATTTGAATCGCTCATAAAAAATTACTGTAATGCTGCTTTTCCTGATCGGTATAGAACATCCATAAATATATTTATTGTCCTTTACACATGTGCATTTTGCATATATAAAATATTTATAAGCACTTCGTTTGGCGTCGATTTAAAACGTATCGACTGTTAAGGTAATTCTCTTCAAATATCAATATTTAATCATATCCGTTACCGGAACAAATGAAGGATAAATCCAGTAATTTTTGTAAATACATTGATAAACTTTATTTACAACTCAAAGTTTAATCTTTAAAATTAAATGTTTAAAAACTTTGTATTAAAATTTCTATCTGTTGCGCAGTTATTTAAAATATTAAATTTCTTCTTTTATAACAAGGAATAGCTGACATCTTCATAATTAGTAAAAGACATGCACACACGAACTTTATGTAGATCAATTTTAGCACACCTGTATAAAAACTCAACCCAAATAAGTAATTTTCTTTTCCACGTATCGAAAAATTATACACAGTTTGAACTTTATTAATCTTTAAGAAATTTACAATCAAAATGTAACTTTTTCATTATAATTTATCAATCAAACTCGTCAAATATGATTGCTAGTAGGTAATTCTACCAAACTTTTCACTTTTCTAATATTTTCATATTGCCATAAATCAGAAGTATTACAGGCTTACAAGAAATCGAAACCCGCCTTGTCGATAAAGTTATATCAGAATTGATTGATGAAATATTTTATACACTTATACATATCTGCACTGGAATTCGAAATCGAAAATTGAAAATTACAATAAAATGTTATGGCTGATATTTCCCTTATAATTTTGTCACGTTCTAAAACGTCAGTTTCTTTTTATATTTATAATTGTGATAAATATTGTTTGAATTGCAGTATTATTTTTGAACGATGTTTTCTTTTCTAGTTTTATTAGGAGGAATGAAAGATCAGCTAACTTAACAAAATAGAGTTATTTTTTTTATTGACGTAAGAATAGCTCCTGCTGCCCCATTAAATTTACTAATAATTTCTCAACATATTCATTATTTCAATTGTTAATCAAATCTAAATTTTATTATAGATACTGCAAAATAAAATGTAACGTTATGACTGTCGCTTAATAAAAAATCTATTCCTGACTCGTAATCGGTATATCGGCATAAAATATGTATAAATTCATTTCAATCATGATATTTTATGACACGCTAGTTTAACTCAAATCGTTGTTCTGTTTACGTCGAAAACAGTGCAATGCTACGAATACCGGCCTGCAATTTGCATTGTTATATTATACGCAAATGCGGTAAAAGGTAGAAATTTAACGATGATTTACAGTATACAAAAATATGTATGTGTATTGTATTGTATTATTTCGTTAAATTAATTTCCCATTTCTGTGATCGAAACAATTGATTATCTGAAAATGAATATTGGAACCCAAAATTAAATACAAAGCTTAGATTCTTTTAAATTTACTTTGGAAATACTTAAGGATAAATCAAGGATACAAATAAGCATAATTCGTGGATTTTCACGTGTGGTTCATAGAAAAATTGCTCTTATCTACTCCAGAATCTAAATATGACAGTATCAACCATTTTCAAAAATTGGCACTTCCAAAAATTAGCACCACCTTAAATGGTCATGGTCAAAGAACTGGATATAATTGATACTAATAATCTTTTTAAAAAAACCTGTTTGAAAATGTGTAAAAACCGGCCAGTTTCCGGATATAATTTAGGAGCCTGATTTAAAACCTCTGATGGGTTACCGAACATTCCGTTTCAATTCAGAATGGAAGGTCTTGGTATACAAATTTACATTTAATTTGCATATGTGAATTTCATTGAATACTACTCTCTAAATTTCTTGGAGTGAAAATTGGGCCACTCTTTCACGAAGAGTGAAATTTTCACTCTATTGGAAGTGATATTTCACTCTTCTAGGAGTGAGTTTTTCTTATTTTACTCTTGATGGAGTAAAATATCACTCTTTATAGAGTGAAATTTTCAATCTTAATAAAAGAGTGGCTCAATTTTAACTCCGGGGAATTTAGAGAGTAACTGTAGAGAATATTTACTGCAATCTATTTTTGTACGAATTTAATAAATTTTACGTAATATTTTGCTGCAAGATCTCTAATATAAATCTACCAAAAATTAAATCATTATGAAAATATCAATATTCTTAATTAAGAAATGTCGGATGTTGAATTTGAGTTACATTTTTAGAAGATCAATTCAAACACTTAATATGGACCTACATTAAAATAAGTTTAGCGTACGAAACTATCCGAAACTTCTTTCAGCCTATAATGTTGCTCAAAGTGTAATATTGGTACAGACGTGTTTTTAATAAAACCCAGAAGTCTTGGCTAATATACAACCAACTGAATAGAATATTTCGCAACTAATGCTTACAGTAAGATTTCACATGTCGGTGAGGGTGACTACGAATTCAGTGAAGATCTAAGGTATGTGAAATCTTATACATTAGCTACCAATCTTATGTGTTTATTATAAATGGGTAAAATGTGATTTATAAATTTGTAGGAATACGAATAACAATAACGAGTACGAAGATATCTTTTCATAAAGAGATGTAACCAAAAAGTGAATGTACATGCAAACTAAAGTAATAAATACAACAAATACGCGTCGTTATTTTTTTAATATTTTAAACTTTAGTGTTGAAAATTAGAATTATATTTTATGCCACTAATGTAGATATTTCAAATATATGGCGTATTCTGAAATTGATTCCAAAATGTATAGATTGTCATGAAATGGCTGTCAATAATGATTATCGCTCAGAACTTCCGCGTTTATGATAAGACGCAGTATGTAGAAGGAACCAAAAGTATTTCTTTATCTGTATTTTGAATGTGCAAAAAATAGTTAATCGCGCAACGATTAATCTCTGTCGAAATGAAACCAAAAATTAATACAATATATGAACTGACTAAATCTATTGTATTCATTTTTTGTTTCTTTTGGTATATGATATATTGTATAATATTGTGCCAGTAATCCACTCATCTGAATTGTATTAATCTCGCAGTTTCAGATTAAGGAGACTTAAGTATCAACCCAAAAATGCTCAGGAGAACAGAAGCCTAACAGAACCGAACCTTACAATAAGGTTGACCCAGGAAGGACCAAATGGACAATTTTTCGTGATCAGCTTCAAGGGCGGTATTTTAAAAAAAATGGGACCAATTACATGTTACGTAAAACTGATCGATCTTTCCGAATCTGCCATTAAAAAATCAATCCAGCCCATTACGAACAGTTATGTTTGGTTTTTCACAAAAAAACAGATTTTTTCACTGACAAATTAAATATTATTTAATCGGCATTGTCATATCGGAAGCGGTTAAGGAGCTCATTGGTCGGTGAAAATATCGGGTCAACGAACCTTGAATTTTAAAATGTGCATGATTGCATTTTCAAAATGAAGTTGGAAACAAAATGGCGGCTAAAACTCGAAAATATCAGCGAAAAGCTCCGTAATTTTTTATTCGTGAATAATAAACTTTCGGAAAAAATGTCGCTGAACGAAAAGTTCTTAGGCTTGATCAAAGAATACGGTGAAATTTTTTTAGAATTTTTTTACCACTATTCCTCATTTTCAAAGTCGCAAAATTTTGAAAAAAAGGGTCATAAAAAATTCTGAAAAAATTTCAGAGTATTCTTAGAACAATTTGAAGAGCTTTTTATTTCGCAACATTTTTTCCGACAGTCATTTTTAAATAAAAAATTTTTGATTCCCTGTTTTGAAAAGTTTAGAAGTTTTTTATTTGGAAACTATAGACTTTCGCAAAATATGTTGCGGAAAAAAAAAGTTCTTAGGATTGATCAAAGAATACCTCGAAATTTTTTTCGAATTTATGTATGATTTTCCTTATCTTTTCCAAATTTTGCGATTTTGAAAATGAAGGAAAGTGTTCGAAACATTTTGAAAAAATTTGAGCGTATTCTTTGATTAATTGTAAGAACTCTTTGTTCAATAACATTTTTTCTGAAAGATTATCATTTTTTAATAAAAAATTCCGGAGCTTTTCGCAGATATTTGGGCTCGATTGATTTTTTAACGGCAGATTCGGAAAGATCGATTAATTTGACGTAAGATGAAATTGGTTCCGATTTTTTAAAATCCGGTTTTATATAAAATACCACCCTTGAAGTCGACCTCGAAAAATTGTCCATTTGGTCCTTAACGGGTTAAATAAGGGGACGTTTTTTAACCTTTTTGTAAGATTCGGTTTTGTGTGTGGGAATACACTGATATTAAAAAGTATCTCCATTTTCTCGTTACCAATTGACTTAATGCTAAAATGCTAATTCATTTTCAATTTGAAGCTCATCCAGAATTTTAATGTCTTCGAAGTAAAAAACGATGGTAAATTCAATTGCAAGTTCATTTCACTTACACAAACATTCAAAGGTAAGCATCCACCCAAACGACATAATAATGCAGGTCTATACAACTAATATAATTTGGAGAAAATACAATAGAAAGGATGCACAGGCACGATTAAAGTACTAATTACACGGACTAAAGTTTAAAATTTCTTTTGAGTGCTCTCGAACTCGCCGACGCGATAGGACGTTATGAGAGAGGAAAAGTGGGCGGTGCTGTGAGGTTCAGTGGTTCATTTTGCGCAAGGCCACCTTATAAAATGGCAAAAAGGTCAGGGTGCTTCGGAAACGAAGCTCTGGCACGCACGTCGCACGCACAAAAGGAAAGGACCTCCGCCGGGTCCTCATACGCGGGTAACCGTTCTGAATCTCACAATATCTACACCGGGTACAGAGGATGAACCAGTGGAAAGGAAAGATGAGAGCCGTAAAAGAACTGGCTGTTGCCAGGCAATGCACGATTCTGACGGCAACTTTTTCTCTGTCATGTACCCGAATGGGTTTGCTTTATCTTTGCAGGATTCGCAGAGCCCCAAAAATAAATGACATGATCGTTTGATAGTTCCTATTGACATTACTCGTGATATAATTGACAATAATAGTACCGAATAATGTCACTGTTGAGTCTAATTGCCCTTTCACCGATTACGAATACAAACAAATCCATTTTTTAACATTCCGGGAGTAGAACTCGATTTTGCGCCCTGCAGTGAAATCTTCGGGCTGGAATTATCGAGCTCCACGCCCGTCGTATTAAAAAATATCATATGAAATATAGACGAAATATTGATCTCCAACTTGTGTGATTGTCATCCTCGCTTTGCTCGCGCGTCATACTTCGTACTCGTCGAAGATCGATAATTACGCTCTTGTTATATACTGTACTATTATGACACTACCAATGTGGTTGGAGATGGTTTGATTCACGCTACTGTACGTTAGGTTGCGATAACCAAATCTGCTCCGATGTGACAATGAAACATGTTTGGTTATAAGAACAATACGGTTCAGCTGCGACAACCAAATAGTCCCGACTATATAACTATGACAGAGAGTATCTGTTCAGTTGTAAGTGTCAACCATGTTCGGTTATAAGAACAATTTGTTCCATAGAGACGTTTCATCTATGACGTTATTGCATGGTAACACAGCATATCGTTATGTAAGGACCCAAACAGCAAGAAGACCTCTTAAAGAGCTCTTTATGTGGCCTTAAAAATTTTAAAACTCCTCAGAAAGAGCTTTTAAAGTTGTCTTTAAGAAGACTTATGCGTCGGTGTACAAGACTTCTCAAATATAGCATTTCAAGAACTCTTGTAAGAACATCAAAAAGACCTCATAAAGAGCTCTTTAAGTGGTCTTACATATTTCAAGACTTCTTAAATACTGCCAAGAAAGAGCTCTTAAAGTGATTTCTCTGCAAGACTTTTCTAATATGCGATGTTAAGTCATGGATCAAAATCGCCAACTGTGAGACAATTTTAACTAAAACCAATATCATCGCGTATCGTTTGAATCGCAAATATTTTCCGAGAATTATTCAAATCAAAATGACTACAAGAAAAGAATAAAAAATATATGGTTTAAGGAAATTTCGTACGTTAGAATTACATAACTTTCGTTATTTTCATGTAGTCATTTTGATTCGAATAATTCTCGAAAACCAATTTATGATTCAAATGATGCGCGATAATTATGGTTTTAGTTCAGATTTCTCCGATAGTTGGCGCTGATATTTGTTAGATAGATTTTATTCTTAAGTGATCTGAAATTAGATAATTTTAAGATCTCCAAAATATGACCTCTTTGAGTGGTCTTCTTTCTGAAGATCATAAACAAAACCTCTTGAAGAGATCTGAAATAAGATCATTTAAATAAGACCTCCAAAACATGAGAGAGAGCATGAGCTCTAGAAGTCTTCTTTACGAGTTGCTTGTTGTCTGGGGAAGGTTTCTTCGATTGCATATATTCAACATATTTGGTTATACCAAACGGTTCAGTTGCGATAACCAAATAGTGGTTAATGAACACATGTACATGCCAATGAGATTAGTCAACGGTAACGCAATGTATCGGTCTAAGTGGAATGTCTGTAATTCTGTTCGAAACATTTGATATATTTGGTTTAGAACCAAACGGTTCAGCTGAGTTAACTATTGAGTTCCAATGGAGCAACGTACATAGATACATATCTGCACAGAGAGAAAAATATTGTACCACACATTATGATGTTACCGGATAACATACAGAGAATCTTTAATCTAATAATATAGAATATTGAAAAATTGTCTAATACGAATTTTGACAGTGGTATTAAGAATGATAACATATAAAGCCATGGCGGTGATCGAGTAAACGTAGGCTAGTACCTAATTGTAATTAATAGCATCATAACGATTGTCACCACCATGCATTATAGGTTTCACTGTTTTTACTTTGCAGCGCTAAAATCAAAGTTCACTTGGTGTACTGGTGACAATTTGCATTGTAGAGGGCCTAAATAATATTCTTCATCCACATTATACCTGGAAAAGATTTATTACCTTCAGAGACCAACAACACTATGGTTCAATTTTTCTTTCAATCACACGAGAAAATTAATCCTGAATACCATCAGTGACTTAAGTTTCTCTTGACTTAAAATTAGCTTTTACTAGAATATCTCGTTAGACATTACACATACAGAAACAATGAGAAATTGTATTATTCATTATATTACTAATGGCAAACTTCTCAAATATTCGTATTAGAATAAAAAATAACAAGTATTATTTTGGGGTGTGACTCAAAAACCCGACAAATCACATAGCAGATACTTCAAAATACAGATATTCAAAAACCAGACATTTTAAAATACAGACAAATTATCTGGGTCGCCGTTCTTGAAGTCCCACAGGAAGGTCATTTCAAGGTGAAAAATGTTTGACAACGATGTTAACTTTGTAGGCCGCTTGAAGGTCAATTCAGTTTGATCCCCGGATTATTTGTTAAGCACATTTTGAAGTCAATAATTGGGTGCACCTAAAAAACCCGACAAATTACAAAGCAGCTATTCAGAAAACCATACATTTCAAAATGTCCATATTCTGAAAATGTAATTAACGATTGGCTCCTAAATGTGCTTAATAAATATTCCGGGAGTCAAACTGATCTGACCTTCAAGTGGCCTACACAGTTAAGCTCTTGGTCAAACATTTTTTATCTTGAAATGACCTTTCAGTGATACCTCAAGGACGGCGTCCCGGATAAATTGTCTGTATTTTGAAATGTCGGGTTTTTGAGTGTCTGTATTTTGAAATATCTGGGTTTTGAATATCTGTTTTTTTAATCTCTGGTTTTTGAGGTGCACCCTTAACATTAGTTTTTACTGGAATATCTCGTTATTGACTTTACACATATAAAAATAAGTCGTGGAGAAATTGCATTATTCATGATATTAGAAATGGCAATGTTCTCAAATATTCGTATTAGTATAACAAATAACAAGTATTATTTTGTCATAATCAAATACAAGAAATTTGATGGGATATTTATTTATTTTTCCGAAAAATTTCTGGATATAAATACATTAGTTTATATTTTTATGTATTTTCACTTATCACACCTTCAGTCTCATCAGCAATTAAGGCAGATTGGTAATCAAATCAATCAAAGTTTCGACAACAACTGGAGTATCGACTTAGCAAACTTCCTTCTGCCCACTTGACCTCGCGACTGGTAAATAATGTAACGTCCGGAAGTACGACTGGTTGCTTCCAATTACAGAAACGTATTTGAGATTGGAGTTTGCCGTTTTGGCGTGAAAGCGCAAGGCGGCAAAGCTGCATTGCAGTTACGGATAGTTTCGCGGACCAAACAACACATTGCCGGAGGTGTACCACACCAAACAAAGTCGAAATGCGGCGTTTGCAAATCGCTGCGCAAAATCAACATACGAAATACGGAAAATTCGCACCGCCGCAACAGGATATATGCGTAGGAACACGTGTCATGCAACCATACAACTAATTTTAGCCAAAAGTAGAAAGTTCGCTGTATGCTTAGTTGAACTTTTTATTTACTTTCCTTGACAGAGCATGATCAATGTATTCACTTAAAAAAGGGTCGTAGGACTTGTTTTTATGACAATATAACATTAATCTGATTAATAAATGAACAAACAAAACAAATCTATCTGAAGAAAGAAATTTTGTAGAACATTTTTTTTAATCCTGGTTTAATAGAGCATTTTCATATCCACAAATTGTTAGGAGCGCCAAAAGTTTCGTTCACCAGTCGGTCCTACATTGAAAAAAAAATATTTGGTTTTATTATCTGAATAGCAGGATCTGTCACAACTACGTTTTTTAGTTGATTTTGCTATTGAAATGGTAGTTTTGACTACCTATTTTGACAATGTCTGAGTATTTCCCGCTGACACAAGACAGTATGGAAAATTTTCTCAGTGTATTATTATCCCGAACCACCTTCACAGGATGAACTGACAAAGGAGTGAAATATCATTAAATGTAAAGAATACATTTATCTAATCCGTATTAAAACTTATTTTAATTTACTCTTGTGCAGCAGATGTTCAGAATTATATGAATTCTTCAATATCAAGGTCAAACGTAAGATCAGTTTATGAGTCCATAAGAGTTCTACGTACAATTGATTTCACATTAGCATGTGGTTATTTGCACGTATTTCCCTTTCTGTACAGCAAATTCAGTTCCCATTCAGGAATTAAATTTTCATCTGGTTTTTCTAGCCAGCATACGTCTGTTTCTCATTAACTCCATTATGAATATATGCTTTCTGGTTTGACCGAATTACGTTTAACTCGGTGGTAATGCCGTCGGAATAAATTAACACTAGTGCAAATTATTCCATATTGTATTATTCATCTTTCGTAAAAACGTTGCTTTACATAATTCCTCAAATGTCCGGTGCGTAAATATAATTAATAAATCGCAATTGCCCCAGTGATATTTTATCAGTGCCTGCGTTGCGTGCTTGAGTTAATGAAAATGAATGGAAGCTATTACTCCTGGAATTAGGTTACTATTTGTTTAATGACAGAGCAAAGTACTATATCCGTTATCCCAGTGGTTTTTCCACCTTGATAGCTTTTTCAGGTAACGACGTGCATTACATCCCAGGAACAATGAGTACTGAGAACGCTATCTAGGTTCGTGAGTCCTGAGTACGAGATTAGTCATCTCTTGTGTTCTATACTCGTCCTTGCGACTCTTTCTATCCTGCTAAACGCCCGCCAAAAAAGAAAGTAACATGCAACCGAAGACTATACCAAACATCGTAACGATATCCCACAGTATCTCGAGTCGTTAACCTCGATGACCCTGGAGTTCATCGCTGAGACGTGATGAGTACCATAATGAAATTAAGGCCTCAAAATCTTACGGAAGCATATAAGTTGGCCATGGGACAGAAGTCCCATTCTTAAATGGTGACATTTTTGAAATATCAATTATCTTAAATTATTGCAAAATATTTAAACATTAAGTGGATTTTGATGTCGTCAGCGTATGATGTTGTATTTTTTATTCTTAAAAATGAATAAAAAGCTATCCTTGATTATGAATTGATCGATTATTAAAAATAGTTACTTTTTATATAGAACTAGCGACATAATGTCTGTTAAATATAATGAAAAGTGTATTTAACACCCTTTTATTTTCATATGTGCATAATTTGTTCATAGTATAACAATTTTATGTTTTTACTAGTTTTAATACTACACTTTTTATATAGTGCAGTGTATGATAATTTTTACTATAATAAAAGTAAAAACATGTTTCATAAATAGATTTTAATTGAATGAACTGTAACAAATTAATCTTTATTTCTATTAAAGGCCATTACAGGTTCCATATGCAATTTGAAAACGGAGTAAAAAGTTTCACGTCTCTTCCTGCCCAACGTGGAAGGTCAAGAGCAATTCTGGATCCTCTTCAGGGGCTGCTATTTAAAAAACAAAATATATATTCTGTACAAATAGTTTATACACCGCATAAATAAATTAAACTTGAAATTAGGTCAATTTACGCATCTCTATATTCAATCGAGCATATCACAACTGACAAATAACTATAATTATATTAGAAATTACAGATATAAGTGAATAAGTGTATGATTCCAGTGTATACAATTGAATGCGCAAAGAACTTAACCCATTTCGTCCCGAAAATCTGGAATTTGAACATTAGACAGATTTGGACCTCTTCTTTTAAATCCAATGGTCATAATCAGCCGTCGTTTAAAAATAAGTTATGATCATTGTTTCGAAAAAATACTGTTTTTTCGATGTTTTTTTTTGCAAGAATCGCGTTTTTTGACATTGAAAATGGCAATACTGACCATTCTAAAAGGTATTAATCGAGCAACTCTGAATCAAGCCAATAATAATATGATGAATTTATGTAACTTTATGAAATGATTTGAAACGTACCTTGCAAAAATGTTTGATAAATTCTGAATAATAAGATGCTATTCTCTGTCTATCACACTATCACCAGAACAATGTCGTCTTGACTATCCATAAATGATAATTACTTTTTCATCCCAATCCTCCATAATTTCGACTGACAGTCGAATAATCGAGATGTATGCGAGAAAATGCAAAATTACAGCTTACGGGCACCATCGTGAAGCCGCCATTTTTTTTAACAAAATTCTACCGGAGAAGAGAGGACTGAGCAAAAATAAGCGATTGGTATATTTTGCAATAGGCAGCATAATCAATGTAAAAAATCTTCATTCTTGCAAAAAACCTCAAAAAAATCAGTACTTTTTTCGAAAAAATGCTGTTAACTTTTTTTAATTTTGGAATTGGATTGGAAGGAGGAGATCCAAATCTATCGATTTTGACTTATTGCAATTTTTCTTTAACCACGTTTGGCAGAAAAGTTGCAGTGTTGAAAGTTTTGTCCAAATTCCGGACTTTTAAAGTGGGTTAAACTAAAATTAAAATTCAACCTAAATCATGATTTATAGTAAATATGTAAGAAAATTAATCACAAGCAATTAAAATATTATAAAAGAAACTGACTTGTTCAGTATCCCTTCTAAACTAAATACGGGTCCAATGTTTTTCATGGTGTATCATTTCTTTTATGTTCCGTTTTTGTAGAGTGCTACTTTGACTAAAATTTTAAATTCTTAGAATTTATAACTATATGCACTTGTGAGCATATAATTGTTGAGTGCAGTGTGTGGTATTTCTTTCCCAATCATTTTTGTATTCGTATAATCTCTTTTTAGCGTTTTGTTTGTCCAACGTTGCTTCACATTCACAACAATCAATTTTATAAATGACGTTTACATAATTCAATTTGTCAATTTTATCAAATTATTATTTAAAGATTGTATCTAATGAAATGATTTTATTATTAATAACAGTGATGTCATATTTTTTTATAAAGTCTTTTAATTCTTTGGTTTAGTTGTTCAATGAATGGAAATACATCTTGAATTGTCTAAGTCTAGTTTGTCTTTTGTTTTTTTAATATTACGTAGAGCATTGAGTTTTTTTCAATAATTTGTTTAATAAAATGAGAATTCTATCTATTTTTTAATAAAAATTGTTGAATATATGTGATCTTAACTTTATGAAATCTATTACGTGACAAAAGTATCGCTTTAACAATAAGCATCGTTATAATTCCTTTCTTCATATGTACATATGTAATGGCTGAATAGAATTAAAGTTTAGGGTTAGGTATCTACCAGAAACCTTTTGGAAAAAAAACAAAAGTTGGTTTAATATTAAATCAACTATTTTTGTTATTTCCGCAGGTGGAATTTTTGTATAAAATTTAATATCATCTGTGCGACTCATCAAACCATTTATAATCAGGTTATGCGGAATGCTCAAAAATAAACTGGAGACATCTAACGACATTTGATGATTTTCCGGAGTATCTAAATTTATTATTTCATACGCAAAAAATAATGAGTTGTTATTAATTCCATTTTTGTCATTTTTTATTGTTTTATACAAAATTGAGTGTAAAATTTTACTGATGGTGTATATTGCACTCCCCAAAGCCGCTACAACTGGACGCATGGCGTAACCATCTTTGTGAATCTTGGACAATAAAACATGCTTATTGTTTATCCATTAATGTAAAGTTATAAATAACAAAATGATAAAAATTGGTGTTTTTTACAAGAAATGTGTTTCTAACTAGATCGCACGATATAAAATGTGTAATAACTCTCTGAAGGTTTACGAGCTGCTTATTAAGGATCTGCTTTCAATTTAAACAAATTAAAAATGGTGGATACAATATAGCCGCATAAAATTAAAAAAATCTTTTGAATGTTATTGGACTTGGCATACATAGGGGTTTTTGAGATCATTTCTAACAGAATTTATGTAAGATTTTGAAAAATCAAAATGTCGGAACTACTTTGAAATATTCTCCAAGTTATTACAACGAAGTTTATAATATTTCTCGCATTAATCTGTTTAACGACAAAACCATAGCAAGAATTCATATTCAATAATTAGTTAGACATATTTCTTAATAGGTAAATTAACATGGTGTAAACTCCAGACCCCCTTTTTATATTGTCCAACCACAGAAGTTTTTTATATACCCTCTAACCACATAAGTTTGGATAATAATCAAACCCACATGAAATTCGAGATCAGTAATTATCGCAAGGATGTGATAAACGAGAACGTGTTCCATACTAAAACGTGACATTCTAAACCCATTACCCTCATATTCATCCCTCTTTCACGAGGTTACAATTGATATTACGAAAATATTTAACTTTTTGTAGATAATTATTTGTTTTATATTTCCTATCTGTATTTTGAGCTGATTCCTATACTTAAAATTAATTCAATGCTCCCGAAAAAATGTTTCATTTTTGCATTGACCGTGAAAATGATATTGTCACCAATTTTTAATCTTGAACAGATGAATTTTAGACAAATTTAAGTCAACGGATTACGTCTTACATTTTAAACATCATTTCGGATTACATCAACCCAAAAGCCAGATTAGAAAGTTATGTAATAGTATTTAAATTATTTTCTATAAAAGTTATATGAATTTGATGAAATTGAAAAATTTTAATACGTAATTAGGGTTAAGCATTTTACTAAGATCTATTCTAATGTTGATGAGAACGTGGATGAAAGAATGAATTAAATCATACAAAGAAATATTTACTGACAATTTCCCGGCAACGATACCCAAGTTTTTAGCAAAATTTACAAAAATGTTCGTTAGTAAGCACTGAATTTAATTAGTCACTTTCGGTTCTTCCAGAAGTGATATCAGAAGTCTAATGAAATTCAATCTTCGCGTGGCGTAAAATGTGGATATTACCACAAGTCAGGAGGTAACGACTTCTGCACACAGGCTTTCTGACAACGAATGGACCTGCATTTCTCGTGAAATCTACTTTGAAGATATCCTGGAATGAGAGTATCAAGTCGTAGATTTCATTGAAACGCACTCAGTCATTACGCGTCATGTTAGACTATGCGATAGCGAACTCGCCCAAGTAGAATATTAACGACAGAAACTGGCGAGATATTATGCGGGTCGTGTAATTAAATTTCTTAACTCGAATCCGTTATTTCTATATACTCAATTCGACATACGCACCGTTTCATAATATACAATTTAATTCTTTCGTATATCTTATACTAAACATTGATAAAAAGTATTAGAAACTGATACTGATAAGGTTTTACATTCGAAAACCCGAATCGAATGACGACTGGCATATACATTTCAACTATATTTATCTGAGAGTTATGCAGTTTCGCCTTAGAGTACATAAATCGAGGAAATGAGAAATATTTCTTATATATGGCTATATGTACGATAAAAACGACTCGACTAGTTTCGATAAGAATTTGTTATAAATTCGCAAGCGTATTTTGTTAAAATTACCGAATGGTCTCTCTTTCTTTATAAAATAGTTTTATGAGCTCATATCAGAAATTTATGCCATATGTGAGAAAATAAAATAGCTATGATATATACGTAAATGCAATTTTCATAAATTACCATGTGTATCAAAAGTTTTATGTCCTTGTGCTTTAGACAGTCTTTTACGCTAAACTCACGCGGTGGCACTTTACGGAGCTCATATTTTCAAAAAATGGTAGATTACGATCGGAAACTTTCGCTATTAAAATAAAATTTACTGTCGAAATTGCTATTGAAAATAATGTGGTGTTTAGCTAATGGTAATTGACTTGAATATGAAAGGTAAAAGTCATTGTAAATAAATAATAATTCATACGTTACTTAGTTAGTAGCTCATCCGATTACTAAGCGGTTGAAAGATCGCTGCGTAATCTGGTTTGATTACTTACCTGGAAAATAAACAAGCATTTATGAAATACTTAGATTCTTAGCGGAAATATAAACATTAAATTTACAGGAATATATAGATAAGTATATGCATTAATAGTATATCATTTTATCTTAAAACTCATTATATTCAGTCTTATTGCAGTATTCTGACGCATCAGAATACGTCAGTTTGTATTGTACTAAATCATACAAGGAAAATTGTAACGTTGGGTACTGAGAGCCAATAAAATAAAATCAAAAGGTCGTAAAAGTTATATTTTTATTATATCAAATTTAATACACGCTTGTCAGAATACTATTTATAAATAAGTCACTTGTAAGATCACAATAGTCCAGTACAATATATTTTATGTATAAATAATTATTTACCGTTTAACAGGTGAAATAACCGACATTTAAAAAACCGTCACTCAAAAAACTTCGAAATATAATTACTTAATTTTTATACTATCGGTTTTTTGACTGCTGGTTTTTTGTCTGCCGGTTTTTTGACTTGCCTCTTTTTGGGTTTACCGGTTTTTCGATGGCACACCATGAAATGCATAATATAGTATATATAAAACATTATCCATGTAAAGTTACGGAATTCCAATTAAGACGTCATTTTTGCGTTACCTGGAAGATTTTTTATTACAAATACTTCGTTTTTTCGATATTCCATCAAGAAGTTAAAGAAAACAAAGGAAACAATAGATAAAGATGCATAAAGTTGAATATTATTATTCTCAAGAAAAACTTCTTAGGATGCGGTCGAAAACATTTGTTTGAGAACGTTATACTTTAAGTGATATAGTTCAATTAATCAAAATACCCCATTGCATAAATATATTTTTGTGCTACCCCCTTAAAAATTGCGATATTTCATGTATGAGTAACTGACCAAGAATCGAAAATTGTCGCTAGCGAACATTTTTTGTGTGAGCAGATAGTTTCATACAGGCTCAATCATTTTCCAGGGCAGAAATAACTGTCAAATTAAAGTCAACCCAATCAATAGAGGGAATAGAAGTTTTTGATATGGTGTTGAAAACCAAAATCACGCCCTGTTAATTAGGTATCCTCAAATCGAAAAATGTTCACATAAAAATAAAAAACAGACTAGTTATATTGCAAGGGTGAAGGAGGTAAAAAGTTAGAAGCCCTGTTTTAAAGTAAAAAGTTAGAAGCCCTTTTTTAAAGTAAAAAGTTAGAAGCTCACACGTGGAATTTTAAAATTTTTCCAAACAAGATGACGATGTATTGAATCAAGAAGTCGAGGTTTTCATCAAGATGTCAAGTTGCTGGATGAAGATGACAAGATTTTAGAACAAGACAAGGAAATATTGGATAAAGTTAACAATGTAGTGAATGTAAATACCAAGACAGTGATTACTGATACAGTGTAATCTTCCACATCTTAGAACAGTTATTATCTAATGACGATAGTTATTCACCACACTGACAAGTAACAATACGTAAGTGCCAGAAGCCGATTTTTCTGAAATTTGACTGATTTGTAGTGTAGGAAAAATTAGGAGGCACGTATTTGTTCTAATGGACTGTAAAATGATTTTAGAGGTGAAACGGACCCCCCAAAGAAAGAATACTCGAAAAAATATCTTTGAGACTAAAGAAGGGAATTGATAAAAGTGTCGTTCGATAGAAACTGAAAATTTGCCCAGGTAATTCGGAGAAAATGAGGAGGGGGGAGCAGTGAAAATTCAGGAACAAGCTACCTAAAAAGAACAATTTTTTGGATAAAATCAATTTTTTACTGTTCCTTTTAGGAGTAGTTTACTCCTACGCCCCTACGTATTTTATCTTAGGATATAAGGCAAAATTTGCATAAAAAATGATTAATTGCATTGTAAAAATAAATTGTTTAAATAAATTATGATTACAGAACTCAGATGGGAATTGAATTCAGAAACCACATAAACACTATAATAATATTTATTTCATCTGGGAATATTATACAATGTTCAGACAAACATATTCCGAATTTTGGAAAAAAATGTCACCAAAGAAGCCTCCGTTTAGGATAATTTATGTAAAACTAAGCATAATCTATTGGCGTATCCCGAAGCGTATCCGATCAGTATTGAAGCTCCTTCGTTTGCAATACCTAATCTAATAGTGTATGCGATGTTGTTGGATGTACAATAATTAAACGCTGACCAACTGAAGCAAATGTTCAAAATACTTACATACTATACAATTTAGAAAAAATATAATATTTTTTCATTCCATGCGATTCTAAAACAGATATACAATTATGAAAACCATTTTGAATTTAGATGATGTCACATTGAAAGGTGTATTTGGAAATAGAAAATCAATATTTATATGATTACAACAATCTACTTATTCAATTATTTGTTCCCTTGTTTACATACATATTAAATATCCTTATTCTTCACAAATGCCACTGGCACTTATCGCTTTGTTTATTTATTACGATCCTAATTATAAACAGACACTGATTTTTTGGCGGATTTTGGCACTAAACATGTTTGCCGAAATTATGTTTTTTTAAAATATGATTTCATCCTATTGAATAAAAATTTGTTGACAGGCCGAAAACCCGCGTGCTCAAAAAACCTACTGATTAAAAAACTGTTTTGTGTAATTTAATTAGTTTATTTTGATGCTGTCGGTTTTATGTCTGTTGGCTTATAGACTGTCAGGTTGTTGACTGTTTCTTTTGTTGACTTGTCTTTTATTGGTTAGTCGGTTTTACGACCAGCAGCGGAATCGATAATTGAAAAATGTTAAATCTTTAAACGCTCGTATCACTGCCATTTTGTCTGATATCGTCAAATTTCGTAAGAGTACATTTGTCTCCAATTATTTTAAGCATTATCATAGTTGAGTAGTTTTAAGAAATTTTGACCGGACAAAAAAAACTTAAAAACTTTGATTTTAGTTTAGTTTTAAATTGGAATCAGTCTACGGCAAATAGGTCCGCCGCAACATGCAGGATAAACCTTACTGCCATCCTCTCTTCTGTAACTAAATTCTATTCCGCGTGGACATGAGGCTACGGGACATCTGAAAACAAAAACAATGTATGGGAGATTTGTATTGATTGCAAAATAATAAATTACCTCTTTCTTAGTTGTGGCGGTGATTTTAATAATTTACTGCTAGAAGAAACAAAATTTTAAAAAATTTTCTTTTTGAATTTTTCATTTTTATTTTTGAGACTTTTATATGTATAAAAATAAATAGAAAAGAAAACAAAGAATAATGTCGCTTATAATATTTGTGATGGTTCTACATAGAAATTATAACATTTTTTTTTCTTTTCTCTTTTTTTATTTAACTTAAGTAACTTTTTTTTAATGCTCCACAAGTAAAGATATTGTTCTAACAAAAAATTTTGTTTCTTTTTTTTGTTTTTGTTTCTTATAAAATTATATTACTAAAATAGCCACCACAACTAAGTCAGGAGTTACTTTACTCTATTTGTATGGTGAAAATAATTATATATTAAATCATTAAATAATGTATATTACAAAATGAGTAAAACTAAATTTTGTGTAAAATTGAATTAAAGGAATTAAATTATGGTCTCTTTACTTTCATTATTTTTCCGATATTTCTGTATTTAATTGAGTGAAAGTTGCAATAATAATAATAAATATAGAACAGAATAATAAACTCGAAATTATATAGATAAATTTAAACTTAGCACTCTATAATTTAAACACCAAACAAAACTGACGAAATAAAAAAACTAGATGACTACGAAATTAATAATAATACTTGAGGGAAAAAAATAGTGTTAAAGTTCATTGATTTTATTTACTGTAAATTCTTTTTCACATATTATAAATTAATTTAATTTAGCTTTTACGTTTAACTAAAATTTTATTTCATTGCAACTTTTGACTTTCTTACTTCGACCAAATATTTAGACATTTAGTAAAAAATTCTGCGTACAACGTATAATTCAAAATTGTATTGGAAATAGAATAATGATTAGCGTGACATCAATTTATAGGATATCCGAAGTAATAATGAAAAATACAACACAATAGCAGGTGTCAACTCCTCAATGCTGAATCAATTGCCTAAACTAAAAGAGGAAGAAACATACCCAATGGCACCTTGAATACGACCGTGTTTGCACTCTATTTGTCTGCACGACCTATCGTTTGGATTCTGTACGTAGGCAGGGCAATTCACTAAAATTGTATAATTACAAAATGAGAAAATATTATCAATCTAGAATAATAATAATAGGGAATAAAAAATGTGTATCCCTATTATTGTCAAAAATTTGGACTAAAATTAATCATAAAGTTGGCCGCATCCAGATATTAAGTAACGCGATAAATAATATATACTAAAAACTTGCGAGCATTTACTGAAAATATTTTGTATCGTAAATATATAACATTGAATAGTATTGTACCATATCTAGGTATTTGTTCAGAGAGAACAATACACATCAATACAATGCAGGAACTCAGTAGAAGCTTCATATTGGTTGGTTCTATTGGTTACAGACAAAAGGAAACTGAAAGAGTATGAATTTCATACAAACTTTTATAACTGCAATTTATCACGGTTTTGTGATTAAATCGAATATATGGCAAGAAAATATTTACAGGGATAAATGTAGTCATTGATTACGAACACAAAAATGTCATTTTTTTATAATGCACACAAAAGAATTTGGTTACATCATACATATTCATAGATGTCTAGAATATATTTTAAATTTACTAAAATAGCGATCATTAATAATATAAATCAATAAATACGTTGCAAATTATAAATAAGTGATTAATTATTTATGTATTGGATAAATGAAAAAAAAGCAAACAAAATTATTCCGACAAAAGCGGATTAATTTCTCCGTAGCCTCGATTTTTTGACTCTTTTTAAACCCTGATATAAAATTTATAATAAAAATTACAAATAAAAAGGAAATTAACAAAAAATATAGGTCATTGCATATGAAAAGGCAAATGACTAAACCCACTCGTAGTTTGACTTTTAACCGTACGGGGCTCAAATTTTAGCTTTTTGTACCTAACATCGAAGACTGAGAAATACATTTTTAAATTTTCAAAATGGCGGACACTACAGCGACATATGTAAGCAACTGCATTACAACTTCCTTTCATTCATACATTTACTGTTTGCAATTAAAATTTGCTAAAACATACTGCTCTTATGTTTCTGAGTTAGTCAAACATGAATCTGTAGTAAACTTTCAAATTAGAGAATCCAAAATTAGGGTAAAATTTTTTAAAATCGACTATATTCAGCTATACATTGATATTTGGGGTTTTTGGGGTCGCTGATTAGATTTCTGTCATCCATAAGCTGCCAAAATTTTGACAGGACCAACAAATATTCAATAATTGATAAAATTTTCAAGTACTGAGCATTTCTTTGGGGTGCGGTCGAAAGCCGACAAATAAAAAATCCGACAGGTCAAAAAACGGCTATTCCTAAAGGCGACAGTCGAAAAGTCGACCGTCAAAAAGCCAACACATAAAAAAATTGACACATCGACAAGCGAACTATCATTTTTTGAAGTGTCGGCTTTTTGAAGGTCTGCCCCCCACCCCCTGTTATTTTATTTTTTTGTTTGTTTTCTCTTTTATTTTCGATTTTT
Organism: Trichopria drosophilae; assembly: GCA_030407085.1. NCBI lineage: Eukaryota > Metazoa > Arthropoda > Insecta > Hymenoptera > Diapriidae > Trichopria > Trichopria drosophilae. The sequence continues at coordinate 184,908,263 of CM059583.1, read as the reverse complement.
TAAATAAGATAAGTTGCAAGGTTTGAGATAAGCTCATGAAAATGACTGTTGGAAAATATTTGGAGTAATTTAACCATATCTGATGTTAGTTCCTTACATCAAACAATTCAAAATGGCCCAAGAAATCGGAGAAAATGTTGGACACTTATTTTCATGAAAGTTCTCTTTTCGTATGTTAGTTCTTTTTTGCGGAAATGTATGGTTTATACACAACCAATTATATGTGGAACTATTCTCATAAAGTTGTCGGCCCACAAGTAAGAAATTATAAATAAATAAATAATTATTAAAAAAAAAGTTAGAAAGTTTAGGCAAAACGGTTGAAAATTACGAGGCCTTAACTAAAAGAAGTACGGAAAACTGGGTTTTCTTGAGCTTTTTTGGATGTCAACTTTAGTTTAAAACCATAGCGAGCAAAAAATTTGTGTGTACGAATAGTTATTTGAAAGGAACCATATGCTCTTGTGGCGTCTATTATGAAGTACATTAGGAAGGATTTCAATGTAATAGCATTGCTCGTCGGTCTATATATTAGAGCAGCATGTACCAAAAACGAAACATGTCTATTGAAGTAATTTACTATTTTCTACTCATTATACCATCGCTTATTGTAAAAATGACAATAAGTTATTAATGTTATGTACACATTAACGTTACATGCATCCTAAACATTCTACAGCAACACACCCGCAGAATATTCCTCACAAAATATCAGAATGGAGTTCTAGCTAGCTACACGATCATTATTCTGCCATTATCTCAGAAATGATATGTGCTATACTGATATTTAATAATTTACACAAGTAATGTGTATTCAGTAAATATTAGAGTAATAAATACGATCATACCCGGTTTAATTGTACTTTAATTAATTCTGAGGTATGTATAAAACAAAGAATTAATGCGTCTGTTAATATTATCCTGCTTAATTTAAATAATCACTAATAAAAAAACAACAAAACACATTGTAATATTGCGAGTGTATAATTTAGTAGTTTTAAAATCTAATTCCAAGCTTCATATTACACCACAATTCATTTCAATTGACGTTCATGTAATATTGACCAAAAATATATTATATAATGAGGGGAATAGCAGAACTAATAAGGAAAATCGTTTGGTTGTTACAAAATGTTTAATGAAGCTTTTTAAATGAGGAAATTGAAACGAAATAAAGAAAATCCCTGTTCCCAATGACGTAGTATCTAGTGTTTAGTACTTACTTTTAATAATCGTACGTAATTTAAATAATTGTGTTCTTTTAAATGAACTGCATAATTTATTCTTTAAAATAAAAATATACCAGCACACTCTTCAAGTATATGAAGTTAGCATTTAAGAAAATAATATATATTTATTTGTTCCTAATATTTATGTGACCGAAAAGTATTTCTTATTCGTTCACCACGTGGCGCGATGACTTGTATTTGATTTTCGCAGTCGCCTAAAATATTGTAAGAAAATATTAGAAGATTATCAACAGTTGATACATTATTTAGGTGTAGCGACCATAAATGAGATCCACGAATGTGAGATATAAAATGGAGACAAAAAAGTGTTCAGATTTAAATCGTTATATCTAATTTGAGACGTTTCGATATTAAGACATTTGAAATCGAAGGGACATCAATTCATCATATTCGAGCATATTCGGAAACATTCGGCTCGAACTTATTAATTAACCTATTATTTTTATGGCCTCAAAACAGTTTACCGCGGGTTTTTTGTCTGTGGTAATTATTTCATAATCATAGTGTGTGAAACGACAGTTTACTATGTATAACCGAAAGAATTAAAAAATTGCATTAAATAAGAAGCGAAAATATATCCGAGGCAAACTGCAATTCAAGCTGCCTCTCAATCGTCTCAAACAAAGTAATTTATAGGGTTCATTATGAAACATATGAAAATTTCTTGCAAATGGGGATAAAAGTTTTTCAAATTGACACATTTATTTTTGCAATGTATATGCAAAGTTATGGAATTGATGTAAGAAAGCGATCTTACGAAAAACAAATAGAACAAAGCAATGCCATAGGATTCAAAAAAATTAGCTCTAACCAGATCTCGACAGAGTAAACCTGGTCAGTTCCCGGTCAGAAGCTTGATTCTACACAGAGAGAACGAAAAAGTTTAATGGAACCATTTTAGAAAAGTAAAATGCGTGATTATAAAAATGATTAAATTAACCACTTCCATAGTAAAAGAAAACAAAAACATTGTTCCGTTTACTATTTCCCGATACATAAATATGCAGCATTGCACATAACCTTAAATGTACCGTAGCTTTACAATTAAATAGTCACTTGAAATATTCTTGAATAGAAAAATAGATTTAAGAGATTAAACGAAAATAACCACTTATCATAATAAAAAGTAATTATTGTTTGTTATATTTTTCAATATTATGGATTATAAAAGTAATATAATGTCATCTACAACTTTCCACGATGTTAATTGTACTATTATGAAATGTTATAATCATTTCTACTTTTTCTTGATGGGTCCATTTTTTTTCTCTGTGCATTCGTTAAAATCAAGTTAATTTTCTGATCTAGATTATCCAAGTTTAATAATTCTCTGCAGGACAGATCGGGTTAATTCTACGTATTTATTTTCAACAAAGCTGTATTCAACTTGGACCAAAAAATTAATTAGCTTTTACATTGTCAAACTGGATAATAGACCTTTAAAAAACGCTTTGTTAACCCTACGGGACTATTTGAATCTGATATGCTAAGAAAGCAAATAGAAAAATAAATCATCAAATGCAAATCAGTGAAAAATATTATGCAAATTTCCAAATGATGTTATATACACTGAGGTTGGACGTATATTCAATCAAACAATTACAAATTAATAAACGGTTGGAAAGCAACGACGGATACTGAGGGTTTCGTCGGACGATTTATGTCTGCTTTGTTCTCGAATTACCTTATACGCCTTGGTAACTTACGATGCGCAAGGTCCTCCTACTCATCTTCATAAAATGAATTTGCGATGTACCAACAAACTTATATTCTGATTACTCACCAATTGTATTCCTATTTTTTATTAGCAATTGCCATATATTATGCAACCGTGTTATTCATGACTCGGATAATATTGATGATGCCATATCCGACATGCAAGTAAATCAGAATCCAGGTTACCCGACCTCTCCATTAACATGAAATAATATTGACTGTAAGCCCGCAGTTTCAGTCACAAATGTCGAAAGGAATACGACTGCGGAAACGAATTTTTAAAACATAACTTTCAGAACTTTTGGAGCCAATTGTTAAAAAATTATTTTTAATAAAATTGCAATTATTAATTATGATTCTTCCTGGACTAACGACTAGCGAAAATTTCAGATCAATTAAATTTGTTATTTTTAAATAACGAGATCTGAATATGCTCGTCCGGTGTATGTTGATACGACTTGTATGCTGAGTTATGGAAATGACCGAAACGATGGAAGCCAGGGTGAAACGGATGCACTGCATCAACGACTAGCTCGCAGTTGGCTTTCATCAACACGAAAGTGCTTATATGGCGTTACTTCTCTCGGCAGAAATGCCACGCGATAACAAGGTTATTCATATTATTACCATTCTTCCTTTAAAACGTCGAGAAATATTCATTCGCCAATTGGTACTTAGAATAGAAAATTTACATATATTATGCTGTTCTACTTTTTATTTTAAGATGTATATACAGTTGCTTGAAAAGAAAAGCGGGGGCTAAATATAGAAACCATTATTTTAGTGGATTGTCGTTACTTCACTTGCTCATATCAAAAGATCCACGTCGGTTACTCTAATTAAAGTAATGTAGTTATTTTTGCATAATCTCAATTCTCTTATAAATATAGTCTAAAATTAATTTCATTAATAGATCATAATAATTTTAAAGATTTTTACTTTAAAAATTATCCTATCATTTCAAACTTTTTATTATTATTGGTAATAAGCGAGTCTCTTAATAATCTAAATACAGTAAAGTCCCGGTCAGATTTCTTCGGTTCGTCAACACCGTAGCATCGACTACATATCCATGTGGAGGTCGATGGTGCTCTGACTTACCTTAGAGGGAGAGAGAGAGAGAGAGAGAGAGAAAAGGGAGAGAGAGAATGACGAGTTCAAAATTTCTGATGTCGTATTGAGAAATCAGTAAAGTCTTGATATATTTTCCTCTCGGTTCCTTGCCTTCCCCTCCAGTCTCCTTATATTTATCAAAAGAAGAGAAGAGCCGCTTCTCCCACTCTCCGTTACGTTCGTGACTTCACAGCAGGCCCTTCCTGAGGCCCTAGCGCGCAAGGTGGGGAAAGAAAGAGCGGCGCCAGACAAATATAACGAGACGGAACTGGGCAAATATGCTGGGATGTAAATATAGCAAGATACAAATATATCGGGACTCTACTGTATTTGGGAAACACATGATCGATTAAAGGTTATATCGCTTATCAATTTTTAAATGTTGTTTTATTAATGATGACATAACACTGATTAAGAAGCATTATTATAAACAAAAACCAGGAGTTCGACAATTGTATCAATCTCGCCCATATAGAAATTCAAGGTAATTTTCCAAGATTTCCATAACCTAGGTTGGAAATGCCATATAGAATATTACAAGAAGTAAACTCGATTTTTTGCAGATACTGTCTAGCAAATTACTATTAACCCTTTAACTGTCAGTAAAGCATAAATTCACAGCAAAAAGTCGTGCAACTTTGTTTCATGACGCATATGTTTGTATGTCACAAAAAAAACATGTTTGTACTTTATCGATTCGACTGTAATTTGGTAAATCATTGTTTTTGAGGTCGCTGAATCCAAAATTCAAAATGGCGGATTCAATATGGCGTACGCATATTCTTAAACTGATTCGATTTTGACGAAAGTGAGTACGTTGGGGTAATTGAGAACGCTGAATCGAAATCTGAAATCGAATTTCTGAAATTCAAAATGACGGATCGAATATGGTCGATGCAAATTCGAAAAAAAGATGTTCGTGATGGCGAATTTAGAATTTCTTTTAGAAAAGTCCTGACTCTCAGTTTCTGAAGCTCGGATACATTATAACGAAAAAAATTTAGCAAACCATTAATCGCAAATTGAAAGTATAATTTGTTATACCACTTGAATGTCTTGTGAATCGTTTTGTAAGAAGATCCCATTTTTCGAATTTGCTTCCGCCATTTTGAATTTTAGGAATCCGATTTCAAATACAAATTCAGCGACCTCAAAAACCTTAAGGCACACACTTTCATAAAAATCGAACCATTTTTCGAACTTGCGTCCGCCGTATTGAATCCGCCATATTGAATTCTGAACGTTTTAGATTCTGGTTCAGCGACCTCAAAAACCATAATACTAAAATTATAATATAAATCAATGAATATTTTGTTCGAAGACAAAAATGGCACTCGCAACTGATTTTCGACAGATCGTTAACGGATTAATAGCGAATACGATACTGTTTTCATGTACTAGGTCAGTGTTTTTGCGGTATTATTGACAGTACAGTAGTCCTTCTCTTATTCTAATTTGTCCAGTCAGGCAAGATGGCGTCCTTCTTATCTTGTTCTAATTTTCTCCTCTCTCCCACTAAACGTTTGCTATTTCATGTTTTCTCTCTTTCTCTTTCGCAGCGCATGCGCAGTTATGTGTCATATGTGTTTCTAAGGAAAGTAGTAGGTGCGGTGGGAAGAATGTGTGAGGGGAAATATTAGAATAGAAGAAAAGAAAAAATTAGAATAAGGGAAAGACTACTGTACTAGCTTAGTATGACAAACTTCACTGGATACCAGTGCTGAATCGGCTCGTCGCGGCTTCACCGGCAGTAATGACTAGTTTTCGTTAATCTATTCTGGCTACCAGTACTGGGTTAGTACAGTAGTCCTTCTCTTATTCTAATTTGTCTAGCCAGGCAAGATGGCGGCCTTTTTCTCTTATTCTAATTTTCTCCGCTCTTCCACTAAACGTTTGCTGTTTCATGTTTTCTCTCTCTTTCTCTTTCGCAGCGCATGCGCAGTTATGTGTCATATGTCATTCTAAGGAAAGTAGTTGCATGGTGGGGAGTATGCGTACGGGGAAACATAAGAATATGGGAATGGAGAAATTTAAAATAAGAGAAGAGATTAAAATATGAGAAATTTGAATAAGGGAAGGACTACTGTAACATGCCAGGTTTTTAATCCCCCATTTCTACCTGCAAGAAAAGAATCAATTACACAGACCGACAAATTTTAGAACCAAGAATCAGAACATACTTTTCCAAAGGTATTTGACGCGCTGAATTCGATTCCGACCTCAGAATAGCCCCTATACGTCAGGTTTTTGAGATATTTTAACCTAAAAGTGCAAAAGGTACGTTTTTTGGGTACATTTGAGGTGCTGTAACTTCAAGACAGATTTTTTTTTCAAAACGGTCGTCACGGTATCTCAAAGTACTGTTTTTGCCCTTCAAAATCGATTCTTAAACTTAGAAAAACCTTTATTGGTCACGGAGATATCGCCTGTTGAAGTTTCTGAGTTTGGCAAATTCGGCGATATTCAGAAACTGAGCAGAATTACATAAAGCTTCAAAAATAGAAAGAAATTAACCACAAAGACCTAAATTTCTAATGGCTCTTAAGATGGTCGGTGTTACTGAGTAGGAATTTGAAGTCAGAATAACAAAATACAAAATGTCGAATTTCAATATGTCTAGCTTTTGTAAAAATCGACCTAATTCGCTTCAAACTTATTACTCGGAGGTTTTGCAAAATTGCATAATTTTAAAACCCTAATCTAATATGTCGACCAAATTTATTAGAAGATGAATATCGTCGAATTTGCCAAACTCGGAAACTTCAACAGACAATATCTCAGTGATTAATAACGATTTTTCTAAGTTTAAAACGGATTTTGAAGGGCAAAAATAGTACATTGAGACACCGCGACGATCGTTTTGAAAAAATCTGCCTTAAAGTTACAGCACCTCAAATGTACCCAAAAAACGTACTTTGCACTTTTAGGTTAGAACATCCCAAAAACCTGACGTATAGGGGCTATTCTGAGGTTCTTTTACACGTTCTTGGTTCTGCAATTTTCTCAAATTTTGTCGGCCAGTGTTATCAAGCAACATATTTTTTTCAGGTTTTTTCAGTTTTTCTCCAATATTTGAAATACTTGCTGCTGTCAGCAAATGAAGAGGTTGCAGGGGAGAAACATTTTGTAGGGGGTGTGGAAAAGCCACGCTTTTGGGCGTATCGTGAAGGATTCCGTCAGTCGCGGACGTCGAGGTGGGTTACGGCGGAATGAGCAGTTCTCTTAACGACCGCGACTACCGAAACAAATAGGGCCCGCACTTCCTGAGTGCAAATCATTGTAATTTGCATCGGTTAACTCCGTAATTACTTGCGGGGTTACAGGTTAAAGGGCCATTACCGTCTCCTCACTCGCACGCGGCGGAACACGAGCCGTGCTCGAAGTACGTCGAGGTATCGGTCCGAATCTGCTCGTGGTCGTATACTGCCCTCCCCATTTCCCCCGACCACCGTCGGCTCTATCAACACCTCCCACAAGAACTGAATATTCAAGCCTTTTGCTCGTCCATTAATGAGCCTTCTCACGTTATGAGTTTATACGAACCGCTCAAGTGCAATAATTAATAGAAAATAAGTGAATTCCACACGTGCGTTGTGCATAATAATTGTAAACATCAAGGTGATAATTAATATTAAATAGTACTTTAATGTAGGTTTGAATAAATAAGTAAATTGGTGAACATTTTCAAATATTTCTTCATGTAAACATTCTTTTTTCGTTTTTTTTTTAGTTTATTTCTGATCAGACAAATCATACAAAAAAATGTTTCTATCACTGAGAAAAGTGCCTTATACCGGGTATTGGAATTCCAATACCCCGTTAAAGGTAGTCTTTTACATATAGAGACAATAGTAGTTGTGCAACTAAGGAGCAAAATAGGTGTTTGCCGACGAGTGCGAGTAACGAAGACGGCATTTCGCACGAGTCTACAATTACCTATTTTTCTTTGTTGCACATACTATTTTCTCATAAGAGGGCGTGCTATTTTCCTCCCGCGATATAGGGAGCAAAATAATATTTTGCGCATAGAATGCGAGAAACTTATTTTGCTACCGGATATATTTATTTTGCTCCCTAGGGAGGGAATGTGTTATTATGCTCCCGCAAATAATATTTCTTTTACAGGTTAAAAGACAAAGATTTTTAAAACATCTCTTAGTTGGTATAAATATGTCTTTTAACAGTTAAATGACACATTTTTTACCAGTATAAACGCGGAAATTCTTGGATATAAGAAGAATGATTACCTGCTATAATTCACGTAATGAACCAGTTTAAAAAAACTATTTCGAAATTTCCAGTGAGACCTCAAGGACGGCGACCCGAGATAATTTTTTTACCAATCGGAAGTGTCTGTATTTTGAAATGTCGGGTTTTTGAAGTGCCTGTTTTTTTATTTGTCAAGTTTTTGAGGTGTATCCTTTTAATTTATAGTTATATTGTGCTTCTTTTTTCTGTATTATAGTTTTTGATATGTCGTAATTTTACATGTTCGTATGCTATATTGGCGCAGAATTTAACCCTTTTTTGCTCAAAATAAGATTTGCGAATATCCGTCCAGTTTCTCGAGAAAAACTATTTTTTTCTTTAATTTTTGAGAGATGCGTTTTCTGTTATTTTTAAGTCTGCTCACTCGATTACCGGTAAAAAAAGTGTAAAAAAATGCTGCTATTATTATTATTTATGTACAAATTTTGCAAAATAAAATAAAAGCGGTTTGATTTTGAGATCTTTTTTTTAATTTTTCCTGATGTTATCCACTGAAATGGATTATAATCAATGAAGTGTATACATAAGAAATGATCCTGATTGTTCAACATCAATAATATTCTGATAGAATATTTTTTTAAAGCACTAACCAATTCTAAATGTCCACGAAACGAAACAAATTTATTCGGAATTAATATTTCTTTCAAATGATAAAACGTAGAACTTTTTTTTAGTTCAAAGCAAGGTTGCATATAAAAGATACTATTTAAGTATGGTCGTTGTTACAGATCCGTTATTTTCAAGTTTTATAATCTTCGTACATAACCATACTTTAAAAAACTTCCAAAATGCTTCCGTTACATGTACATTAATTCATTCTATTCTATATCTATATGTATATCAGGGACCTGAAAGTAACGAAATTAAAACTATACCAAAAATACATGGGATACCGGAAAGGAAACGAAATATTTCGTTTCGTTATACTATGCTGACAATGTATAAGCGTGATAACGTTACGGGTCCCTGCTATTTATACCTAATAAATAGATATACATACATGAAACTTCATGACATTTTTAACAGTGCAGTCAATATTTATATCATCGTTATAATACTAAAAATACATTCTCTGATCTCTATTTCAAGGAGCTAATAATTTTGAATAAACTTTTGTTTCTTTACGAAGCCATTTTAAATCGGCCATTACTTAGGAGAAACATATTCTTCCAGCATATTATTTATATTCAACAATCGGGATCACTTCTAATGTATACACTTCATTGATTATAATCCGTTTTAGTGAAGAAAATCATGAAAAATTAAAAAAGAAAGATCTAAAAATCATAGCGCTTTATTTTATTTTACAAAATTTGTTCATAAACAATAGTTTTTTTTTACCATTTTTCATCGGTAATGGATTAAGCACACTTGAAAAATAATAGAAAACGCATATTTCAAAACTTAGAAAAGAATTGGTTTAATTGAAAAAACTGAGACGCGCTATCCTCGTACCGATATATTCGGTCCCTGAAATAAACTTTGAATATCTAAAAAAGAGTATTTCTATTTTTTTAAATAAGTACAATAGACTAATGATAAATGAAGCCAAAGATACCTTAAAATGTGTGAAACGGTCTATTTCTAAAAATAGGTTTCACCTGAATATTTTACGACATAAATCAAAACGTTTGATAAACATTTATTATATCTTCAAGCCAAATATAATCTATAAACATTGTAATCAATATAAGTGTTTAATTTTAACACAAAAATTAATCCTTGAATACAACAGTACTTTGCAACCAAGGAATGCATTCAAGATGAACGGAACGATATTATACGTCCTATAAAATTTTAACCTTGTCTACCTGAAAAAAATACGAAGGTTAGAAATTTATCATCAGGCGTGACAATGGTGCTTACTAAGTACCATACATAAGACTCATCAACAGCTTGTCGTTATCGTCATACTGAAGTAAATTTATGGAGTTCTACTGAAATAAATTGATCTTCTAGACAAATATCTACAAAATCTATTTATTGCTGCAGCAACCCATAGTAATTAACAATAATGAATCTAAGAAAGGTGTTAAAAATGAATGCATAGCATATACTTTATTGATAAAAAGAGTAAAAACCCCTGATCGTTGAATTATAGGAAGTTGATTTAGATGAATGTCACGTTCGTAATTCTTATTACTTCGAGAAACCAATTGGAATGTCAGAGACAGATTTGTTACATGCCTGTCGATAGCATACTCTTATTCGGATCATGAAGAACAATTCCTCGCCAGATTGCACGATATATAAATAATGTATATACTTTTTATACATACAAAAATATAGGTTATACATTATAACTATACGTAACTACTTGACTAATAACAGAAATTGATTCCACGGCTGTTATTACATTTGATAATGGCGAATAAAAAAAAAGCGATTCTCATTCAAATGGGAAATACATCATGTGGTGTCCCCTACGAAATAATTACAAGTCATTGACAAAATTCTTAATTTCTGTGGAGAAATTCGAAACTTATGAATCCATACAAAACTGAATGACACTAATTCTTAGCTAGTAGGTCGTCTTGTTTTTGGACATTAAGAATTTAGCAAGGTCAAATTTAGCAGTGGTCCCCCCCTCCCTTAAGTTACCTTCCCTTAAGTCATTTACTCTCCCCCTAATGCATATATTTCCCTTCCTCTAAGTCATAATTTTCCACCTGAGGGATTCTCCTACCAATCTCTGGTTAAAAGGCTCGCGCTGTACCATTATATGTCTAAAAATAGTCCATAAACTTTCTTAACGATACTATGAACCGATATCTATTCAGAAAAAAATTATTTTTACGCTCTTATATTTTTAATCATCATTTGAAAAGTTAAAAGTGCTGCGGGAGGGCTCCCCGCCCGGTTTTGGTGAGCAACGCTCCCAAAGGTTTCTCAGTGTATGTGTGTGCGCATGTGACAAGTTGAAATTCAAGTGGTGGGAGGTTGGGGAAATATGACGTAAGGGAAGGAGCCACCATCTTGTTTGCCTCAAGCATATGATTTAAGAGGGGGACTACTGTATTTTTCTAGTGAAACATAGTCGACTCGTCCGTAATACAGTAGTCCTTCCCTTATTCTAATTTGTCCAGTCAGGCAAGATGGCGGCCTTCTTCCCTTATTCTAATTTTCCCCTCTCCCCCACTACTTAGATTTGTAGTCTCACTTTTGTCTCTTTTTCTTTTGTTGCGCGCATGCGCCGTTATTTGTATTTAGAAAATCCACACGACAACACACGTCAGTGGGGAGAACGCGTGAGGGGAAATATTAGAATAGGAGAAGAGAAAAAATTAGAATAAGGGAAATTAGAATAAGGGAGGGACTACTGTACTTAGTAACTGCAGACTCGACCACGATAGACTTGCAAGATCAGACGTTTTAAGTCACTCATTTGCACATCATATGCGAAAATACCTAAAATACGATACCCTTAATAAAACAACAACAAATAGCCACCAAAGAGTATTTCAAACATGATCAGCCAACTGTCCGTCGTGAAGATACTAACTTTTGCAGTAGACAAATTGCCTATCAAAAAATCGACTATTCAATAATAAGTCAGTAACTTAATGCGTTTTGCGATACTTAGATACGTCAGTCCGATAGGTGCGTTGATCGATCACCCAACTGCGTCAAGTCGCCGGGTACGTAAGCTTTTAATTGCCTCGATTCGGGGTCTGGAGCCGGAAATGCGAGAACTTGGAAGGCGAAGAAACAGGGCGTGTAATCGAGCCTTCGTGCTCAGTCTGCGTGAGCTTCAAACCCTGCAAATTACGTAGGGCTCTATCTAATACGTGCTGCAGTCGCAATATAGCGCGAAAACGGTGACTCATCGAAGCCACGTAATCGTCGCCATTCAGGATTCGAACTATCGCATCGCATAGGGAGAAATCATTAAATCAGACACAATACCATTCGAATTCCCTACACCCCTTCGAAAGATGCATTATTGGACGTACGCGAAAAATGATGGGAAAATGTTGCCAAACACTCGATAGCGACGTGCCATCGACAATAACTCCGGTCGATTGGATTAAGGGAATCTCCTACAAGAGAAAGCCAAAACTTGGTCGGAATGAATCAGAGTTTGGAATGTGTCTTTTTGGGACAGGGTCACGTGACCGCATGTATGAAAGTAAATCAGCAGCATCCGAAAATCCGGAAACCAGGCGTAATCGATTCAACGGTTGACATTTCCTTGGACTTTTTCGAGGTAGCCTTTGCCTCGTTGTCGGTTCGCAGCTGGAGGGAGATGTTGCGAACTAAAGGTGGCTGATATACGACGCTGCTCGCACCCGATGCTAGAAAACCACAATAACTCACGCCAAGAGTGAAAGGTTCCGAAGCATTGAAGATCCCTGAATTACGCCTTTTTTTATACATTCTTGCACAAGGTTTCCTTTGGAAAAAATCGAATCACTTGCCTTTTCGGATAGGAAAATTCGCAAGTTTCAGGAAAATTCATTTAATTCGTCTAGAATATTCCTCCGACGTTTATTGTAGTGTGGCCTTGTTCATTTTTTTCGAACTTATTTAAGGAGGTTCTAAAGTAGTATTTACTTTAACATACATTTAAAAGCTTCTTAGTTAACAATATGCGCAGTGTTGCCAAATCAACCTTTTGAAGTGACCGTGAACGTTTTTTCTTAAAATAATTTGTTCTTACTTATATTTATAGAGAAACTAACGGTTAATTTTCTTTAGATTTAAATATTATATTTTTCATATTACATTATGTATCCAAATATTTTTCTTCAGTCGTATTAGATGGTACAAATAATATAACAAGTTTTGCTCATATAATGCTGATTTAACATTACAGTCTTAGTGCTCCATTATATTTTTAATAAACTTTATGGCGTTACAAGCCTTACCTTTGATTTTTCGGTTTTTCAATCCCCACGCAAATTCATGCGCTTTTAAAAAGAAATAGTTGATGTAGTGAGTTGATTGACTCGTTTCTTTGAATTGACGATAGCAGTTTCAAAAAAATGATGAGAACTCGCGACCAGTACGTTTTAGACCTTGGCGATTATAGGAAGCCAATAAGAAAAAAATGTCACTTCCGTAATCCATCCCTAAGAGGGCAGCTCTTAGATAGATATGGACATCTATCTAATACAGTTATGGACAGTTGAGACACTGAATTAACGTTAATTAAATTACTAATTGGAGCACTAAATTATCTTTAAATTAAAGCGTTGTTCACATTTTGGTAAAAGATTTCCTTGTCCATTTACTGGGACTGCTACTTTGCGGTAGTGCTAACAGCGCCCTAAGGATTCCCGACAGTGTTGGAGTATTGCTATGTACCCCATTTACGGGTGACGAACAACATTTTAAAATAACCAAACGTAATTGTTTAACTTTACGTAATGTTTGAAATTTTGAATGACTTCAAGAGTCCCTCAAAACGATTGTGAGACATATCAATGCAAAGTAAAAAAAGACTTCATAGAGCTGATTGCGTTCGCTGAAGTGTGTTTAAAATATGAGTAGTCCGATTTACTATGAGGTCTAGTTTATTGGTCTTTTTAATAACATTCTATATATTTAACTTTATGTGCAATTTTTGTGGTTATTTCGACTTTGAAGTAATAACGGAAAACGTCATCATAGTCGCAGAAGTAAAATATAGCATCATTCTAAGTTTTTGGTAATTTTGACTTTTAAATAAAAATTAGGAAAATTCACGAGGTTAAATTTACCAAAAAACGTGACATATTTCCGCTTTCAAAGTCCGTTTGTTTATCAAGTCAGAAGAGAGATAGAAATTTATCAAGATTTGACTTCAAAAAATACCTCAAGTACAATTTTACGATGAAGTAATTTTTAAGTCGTAATTTGGTAATATTATCTCCAGACAAAGACTTGAAATACATTTTTACTTATAAGGCATGGTTGATGGTCAAAATTTCTTCTTTGCTGCTTGGGTAATAGTAACCGTAAGGCTAAGACTCTTTGGAATACCTTGAGCACTAAATTAATACTCAAGCTAACTCAATAGTGCTGCTAGCTTATAATAAAGCTTTTTAATATTTGAGTAAATTTGGGATTGGGATATTAAATTAACACTACTTAAGCTCCAAATTATGCACTAGAGGAATTTTCGATTTTCGGTTATAATTTTGCCAGATTTACGCAACTTATTTTTTATTATAATCCTATAATTGATCTAGGCAGAGGAGGTCAAAAATAGAATTTCACCACGTAAGTTAGTTGAATAACGTAAATATTATCGGAACACTTCCAAATCACAATAACAGTGCACTCACACTAAATTTAATATTTCCAAATTGTTTCTCATCACACATTACACGATTATTTGTCATATCCAATTTTCAAGCAATAAATTCCAGCATTCGGATCTACTTTATATAGTCTGGATGAAATTGGAGTAATAATTGTCTACAATAAAGAAACAAACATTTTAGCAATCTATTGACTCGTATTGTTTATCAGGATGAATTTAAAAAATGATTCCAATTCAGAATTCTTTTGCTGCAACACTCTAAACTGAAATATGAATTGGCAAATAATCCATCGAAAACCACTCGAATTCCAAAATTAATAGGGGTTCTTAATGGTTTCTGCACACAAGTTTTCCACAAACGTCACTAAAATTGGACATCTTTATGCAAGGACCTATCTGGAATTGCACAATTTTAATGAACACGAAAAAGGAAGGAGTTTTTAACATTTTCTTGAAATATTTATAACAATTCTACATAATATTCCACACCATTCTGGGAATTTTTAGGAATTATCTTCTTTTTTCCTTGATTATATTCTACGTAACTCTGACACCCTGGTATTTTTTCAAATAGAATTTGTCTTTATGTAGGAATCTGGCAATGTTAGAATAGAATATAATCTATATTGCAATTCAGTATTACTTTAAAAAAACTTAAATGTACAAAAATTGCAAATATACTGTATTAGTAGAATTGAGAGAGAGCACGAATTCAACCAAAATGTCGTACGGGGGTGAATCGATTACGAAACTAAAAAAAATGGAAGAAGATCGAATTGGAATTTCCAGTTGAGCACAGAAATTTCCAACGTGTACAAAGCGAAGTAATCGGCGTCGTAGCGATTTCTTTTCTCACCCGAAGGTTTTCACCCTCCACCGGCGGCTGTACCCTCGATGTCGCCTCTAGCTCCGTTTAATCCTGGGTAACGAGACTACGCTTTTATTTTACGAGGTATTCGAGAGCTTTAGGTGGCTGGTACTCAAGACGAGCGAGAAAACGGAGAAAAAAGTCCAAATCGTTCATTTGTAATCGATAACAAACCGCAGAGATTTGCGTTTTGTCGTTAGATGTTGCAAAAATAAATACAAATACCTTCAGGATTAATTACACAGGACCACAAAAAAAAATTTGTTTCGAGATAACTTGAATCAAGAATACTCAAAAATATACTATTTGGCAATTTAAGGTTAGTTTAAGGGAAAACTCTCACACGATGAGTTAACTTGGACAGAGAATTCGTTTTTAGCGACCAAAAATCTATAACATACTCGACTTCTGATTCAAGTTGTGTCAACAAACAAAAAATTTACGGTCTTGTGTTGAGAAGTACCTTCAGCGGTTAATTACACAGGACAGCAAAACAATTTTTTAGGGGAGATAACTTGAATCAGAGGTACTGGATCTTATACGTTTTCGGTGGCTGAAAATAAATTAGTTATCCAATTTGACACATGACGAGGGATATTTTACATATCCTAACCTCAAATTGCTAAAAAGTATATTTTTGAGTCACATATCCTGACGTGATGGGCCAAATCGATTAACGTATTCGTTTTGAGCGGCTAAAAATCTATAAGATCCACAATTCCTGATTCAAGTTATCTCGAAGCAAATCTTTTTTTGGTCCTGTGTTATGATTTACATACTTTTTTATGGCGTTACAAAGCTTCTTTGTTCTCGTTTACATCACAAAATTACAATATCATCGTAAAATGAAGCATATTTCCAAATTTCGTGTCATTTGAATAAAAACTGCAGTCTACAGGACTGCAGAGATAATCATATGATCAAACATTTTGCGTAAAAACCCATAGCAAGCTAATGAATTAATCGAAAACTGTGGTGCTATAGCCGGCGCGTTACAACAGTGCCCTGTAGCGGAAACGCATCGAATGCGACAGTACAGGCAACTGTGGTACTCGGCCTACCAGTGCGCAAAGCACCGCTAATGGTACAAACGTGAATTTACTGGATGATACTCTACCCTCAGGGAAAAAGGCATCGGTTCCGAGCAACAGAATAGCCGTTATCTGCCTCACTACGCTCGTCATTTGCGCACACGGCAATTAAAATCGTTTATTGCCTACTCGGCATGTATTACCAGAAATACTTATAATGTAATGGTACATAGTAACCGAGTAGTAATGTGAGCGAGTTGCATTAGCGTAATACCTTCGGTCCTTTGTCAGCTGGGTGATTCGAGTACTTTCATTAGTTCCGATACTAATACACTACAGGAGTCACGGAAGAATGATGGTAAAAAATTCATGGTTGAATTTAAGATTTTGTCCAATACCATTGTTACGATACTGCTTACCATCTACTATCTCCTTTTTACAATCTAAAATGGCGCCCAACAAGATTTTGTATTGTACCTCATATACCGTGTTAAATGTGCCGAGTAAAAATAATTCATCTCATAATGATTAACATAACATTCAGATCATTCAACATTGGTGTCAGGACAAAACAACCCAGCGTCAAAAAAACACACAACAAAACGACAAAAAAGCACAGGAACAAAAAAAAACACAGCGAATGTTGTAATATAAAAAATGGAACAAATTCATCAAAGTTGATCAAAAGTTAAGGCAATGACTGACTAAACACTTATTATGGCCCTGATCAGGGCCTAGCCACAGCGACAAACGCCAAATTAAGGTATTAATAGATTTATAATCTGGTATTTACTGATTTCTTTAGTTCTCCCTGTGTTATATGCACGGAAAATTCTTGTCAGAGCTCATTTAAGAGAGGACAACTTTTTTCTTTTCTCAAAACTCAAATTTCACTTTGAAGCACTCGTTTTCAGTCGATAAAAGATATAAAATAGAATTAAGGGGGAGGGGGAATCGACTGGATTGAAATTAATGAATGAAATAGAAAATACGTTCTATAGAACTGCTTTTGATAATATTTTGATGAATGTCTCATTTCCCAACAAACGAAATGAAGATCGAATTCAGAAATGACTTTTCCAATCCGGTTTCTTCACTTTTCGAATTGAGAAACGTCACAACCTAATTCGACGTTCATCGATTTAATACTTTCACGTGGATTTAAAAATATTTGAATTCAGGAAAATTCATTTAAATGCGTCGGCTTTATTGTGTATATTTTTGTATTGTAAAGAACAAAGAAAAACAAATGTTACGTCCATACCAGGCATTGTTTACCTTCACATATATTATAATTATTACTTAGTTCCGGTGAAATTGATTACATTTTAGTTCGTGATTTCATGTAAAAAACTGCTAGTCAATTTTTTAGGTTATATTTATGTTCTATTCGCGTATTATATCGGATTAGAACGAAAGAATTTAAATGAAAATGGCCAAAAAACCGAAATAAAACGCATTTAATTCGTTTCAATTCCTTTTTGTTTGTTGGGTTCTCAACACAAATATATTATTTCGGAAGAAGTCTACTTTGAAGTGGACAAAATAAATGTGGAGAGTAGACAATATTTTGTGTTTTACAGGCAAATTTCCAGTACATTTTTGACAGAATGTGTCTCTAATGTTCTTAAATTTGCAACAAACTAAAATATACCTTACGTAGGGTTTCAATGACGTTTCATTTTGATATATATTCGGCTTTAGTGTTAATGTTATGATAACTTTCAGGAAATGATAATCATCTCATAGATAACCTCTCGTTCAATTGAATTTAAAAATGTGCTCTATTTGATGGATACACCATCAATAGAAATTACAATTGATGTAAAAGATCAATATGCACTTTATATTTTAGGTTAGAATCTCATATCTTGTATATTTAGACATTGTAAAAAACGACCTCAAATGACGACTTTTTGGTTAATTATACATTTGGCAATCTGGAAACTTTATTTTAATATTGAGAAAAATTAAATTATGTTCTAAATTTAGTGTCGATTTGGTAATCATTTATATTAAAAGGAATAAACTCTGACAGAAACAACGATCTTCTCAGATGTCATATTATTGTTACACGATCAGAAATTGTTAGCTACACAATCTTGATTTTTATATCTTGATACAAAAATAAGGAATTTGAGATGCAGTTAGAACTGAAGTCAGCTTTAAATTATATAGGAACAATTAAACACAAAGAAATTTCGTTTAGCTCTGGCAGTGTTGATTTGTGGTTATCTGTAGCAACTTTTCTGCGTCGTAAACAGCATGAAATTGGACATTATGATAGCTTTAAATGAGTGCAAAATGCAAAGTGCTATATCAACATCAATATATTTACTATAGTTTTCGGAAAAAATTATTGTTTACCAAAAATACCAGAATGCTAAGTAATCTTGTGTACGAGTGGTATAATTCTTTCATTGAAACGTAAACAAGTATGCCTTACTCCTACATACATTATGTTACATAACATTGTGGTTATTATCCTATGTAAATTTTCTCAGTACACTACTATTATCGAACAAATATGGTGCCATAATATCTAATGGTGGCCTATGGCTACCCATAAAAATACAATCCTCAAATATACAGAAAATAACATTGTACATAATACTGATGTCATAGATGTCAATACATTATTTCATCATAGGTGGTACTAGTATTAAGAGAAATCGTTTATGATTGAGTACTACAATGTTTGCAAACTGCTCGACAATTAGATGGTCATGACACAATTTTATTTACATTGAAGACTAGTAATTTCCGATACAACTGTAGGAAACTTTAAGAACCTATTGGAATGTCGTAAATCAAGTTCAAGGTGGTACATTTTTACGTGTTTAACTACTCCAGTTCCTCGTTTTTAGACCGGCTTAGTGTGTCCCTCATTCATCGACATCCGTTAATCTTCTTGTTAATAATACAACAACGTTGAGGTAAAAAAATGATTTTTAACTCTATGCACGAAATTCGATTTCGCACACTGTTTTTAGCGTGCGAAATAAAAAATAGTATATTAAGATACAAGTGAACTGAGTGATGATATTTGACATTATGGACAATCAGATTAGTTTTTTTAGGCCCTGGAGTAATATCTTACATTAGACTTTCGTTGCTTTATCGGTACTTTATTTCGCAGGCAAGATAAATATAAGTTAGATTTGTTTATAAAATGCACATACTTGTTTATTATATTTACCATGTTTCCCAATTAAATGATCAACTATTTGAAGAAAGTGTTAACAACTGTGCGATTATTTTTTTTAAATTTTATTTATAAACGGACATTGTTATTCTTAATAATAAATTATCATATGAAGTTGCCCTTCCTGAATCAGATGGTGCCCTATTTTGCTATCGAATCAGAATAAAATTGGTTGTAATACATACCAATGGTTTAAGCCTAAATTATTTCATTTCGATTATTGATCATCTGACAATGATAAGCCACGCCTTGACAGGTGCACCTGATTAATACATTATCGAGTCTGATTGCCATAAAAATGCAATAAGGCAGCCTTATTAGGTGTTTGAGTGTAATATATCGCGATGCAATAAGACATGTCTTCTCAGACATTAGTCTGATCACTAAACATCCCTATTAAAAAGTTTGATACAGCCATGGACAGATTACTTGAATATACATCAAAATCTCATCAAGAATGTAATGTACATCCTAACAGGATCTAATCAGGATTACAGATGTCAAGCCCTTGTCTGATTATTCAGGCATTACTAAAATTTTTGCTGGATGACACATGATAATCAGCATAAAAATCGATTTCATCTAAGAAATACAGCAATTTTGTGCATCTTGTAATTAAGTAACAAATTGGTTTCGCTTTTTCTTTGCTTTTATTAATACGAAATATTGAATATGCTTAGTTTTCCAACGTACGATTGGGAGTATTTAATTCTAACTTACTGTTAAAAATTGTTGATTCGCTGTTTCAACTTGTGAAGAACTGGAAGTAACTGAATACTAGTTTAGGGATCACTTATCACCAAACTGATAACGGATGTCTTATTGAATCTTGATCAGGGTCTGATTAATATTGATGTTGCCTGAAATGATTTCTGCTTGGATGGTATGCATTACTTAATTTTAAGAATAAGATTTTGATATCGGATTAAAAACGACGCTAAGTTTCATACTGCATATTAATAATAATTCGATACAATTTTAAATGGCACCTTCAAGCAACCTGTCAGTGGCGTGATATCATAGGGACTCATCAGACCTTGAACTGAGCAAACGTTACAATCTTAATCAGGTCTTCATATATATTCAGGCAACATAATCAGGACCTGACCAGGGACGTACTTACTTTTTACGTAGGATATTGCTCGAAGTCAGGATGGAATATGCAAGTAAAGTTAAACTGATGAACTCAGTATTCATATATTATCACTGTCATAGAAAGTTGGACAAGTTCTGAGAACTTGTTGTTTTTTCTCACAATGATGTAAGCCTATCGACAAAGTTTGGAATGTACAAAGTATAGCTAACTACTCACATACATTGCAATCTTAATTTGAAAATAAAAATATTCTAGAAAGTTTGGGAATAAACCATATACTCCATTTGATGAACAGTCCTCAGAATCAGGGATAAACCTCACGAAGTCTATCAATCAGATTTCATCCTTGCTGATGCAAATTTGACTGACTCTTGAAATACCAATCACTGAAGGATCAAAAATGAACTTGGGTTCCTCGTGTTCAGTGACTAACATTTGAGTTTGAATGAACCTCCTGGTGGTTGGATCGTAAAGTCATTTATTTCGAAGGTCACCGAACGACGTGTAGGCGAGGGCGACGAAGACGAACCCTCCCGTAAGAAACCCTTGGAAAGAGATTACTTGCGCATGTCGGGGTTCGACGGGTTTCAGACGGCTATCGTCCACAACGGTTTCCACCAAGCGTTAAGAGAGTCCCGGCTCTAATCGCTTTCGAACCCTCGTCTTTGAAAACTTTGGATAGCACTGCGACCGCTAGAAGGGCACCAGCCAACATTGACGGTCTCATAAACTTCTTACTTGGCTCACCTACGCCTTCTTGTTGCATCTTAGCCTATAAATCGAATAAAGTCGCCTGTTCTCGCTGAGATAAGCAGCGCTGGACCGTTTCAATTTCACCGACGCCAGGCCTCAGATATATTGTGCGACTTTATTGTGTATAAATGTCATATGCAATATATCACGCGATTGCTTATCCTGCAATTCGATTGTAGTAATCCAACGGAATCAGCAACGCAGCCGCGGATTAAAGTTCCTTCTCCCATGCATCACGGTTTTGGGACACTGCTGACGTTCCCCATTATTTCATCCGATATTGTGATTTACCTTTTATTAAAACCTATCGTCCTGGCATAATACCTCATTGGTTTATCTTAACCACTGAACGTCGGATTACTGCGTAACCGGTGTACCCACAAAACGTCGCCTAGAAATTGAGTTCATCGAACGATAGATTGGTGACTATCAAAATACCTGTCTAATTGATTCTTCTAATTATATTTTAATTTTTTTTTCATATTAATTTACGTCGACTTTTCTGAACCTATATGGGACTGAGTCACGACGGGACCTACAGTTTATGAAGGTGGAATCCGAACCACCTGAGGTTTGGCGATATTAGACACTTATAAACAAATGCAGAGGTGGCCCGATGACAGATGGCAAAGGCCGGGATCGAACAAGGGTTTTCTGATTACGAAGCCGATACTTTACCAACTGATCCACCGACGCTATTATATTTTAATTGTAACAGAGTTTAATGTTATACAGTCTTATGTTATTGAGGCTTCCATTAGTTATAAACTATTGTGTACACAAAAAAACTAAAAATCGAATAAGAAAAATTCTAGCTGCCAAATAAAACATAAATAAATGTGTTTTGTAAATGTTTTTTCCAAAGTCCAAAGTATTTGAGCCATGAATATAAAAGGTTAGAAAAATGTTATGTTCTTAACTTCCTTTTTTGGTACTACTGATATAAATTTTACTGAATAAAACGATAAAATAATCAATTTCAATAAACATTTTTGTTCTATTATTAGTAAAAGAAATACAAACACTTGATGAAGCGCCAAATAACCAATATTATTTTGGCATTGTGTGCATATTATGTATACTAGTAAGATAACAGTATTTGTATAACAGTGATGAAATGCAGTGACTTTTACATGACTAAATAAAAATTACGCATTTGAATATTTAATTGAATGTCTAAAACTGACAAAAATCACACACCGTACCATAATGTGTTCCGTCTGTGCTTTTTGAATGGATACTCCTCAGACGCGCACATCCTGCTTTATTAAAATACAATCCTGCCTTTTTTGTCACAGTTATCGAAATAAAAAACATGTCTCAAAATTAAAGATGTTTCGTGCATTTTAAGTTTGTTCTCTATAACATTTAAGTAAATGATTTCTGAGAAATAAAATCCTGTTTTACCATTTTACAGTTTTATTTCGAAAGCTACAAACTTTTAAAAGAAAGTTAGTATACAAAAAAAAAAGTTTGACATGACCGAATGTAGCTATTAATATTTTTTTTCACTTAATTCTTCTAGGACTTTTTTATAGGTACTAATCGATGATTTATTAATTGATTTCAGTCGATTGAATTAGATTCGATCGAATTGGTTTATATAGAGGATAAGCTACTCTAGGTAGAGTTCAGAATCAAATTAATGGATCCTTCACCCACTAGTGCCATAAAACTCACATGGACTTAATATAATTTTTAGTGCCGAAACTAATTCGGAAAGACGCTTTAGTGGAAGAATTACTAGAATGTTTAATAATACATCAATGTAAAATAACTCTAGTGAGGATATCTTCTTACACCCCTTTCGAGTCTTCACTAGTAGTTAGGCTTCGATTAAGTCTCTAAAATATAGTACCGGTAAAAGTTTAGGTATCTTTCACAATTGAACAATAATTGTCATGTCAATTTGCGCTTTCACCTGAAAAGTGAATGTTTATCGCTGAAATCTTGTCAGGATGGCTTGGGATGATCTACAAAAATTTGTTTTTTTAGCATCATAAAATACGTAAAGTAATTGCGAAGTTTTGTAAAATTACTTGGCTTCTATTAAAGATATTTTAATGCATGAGTGCTCAATTTAAAGCTTTTTACATTGTATATATATATTTAATTAAAACATATTTTTAGCATATTCTTCAATACTTGCATGATTATTTAAGCGTAACGTAAACAAAAGACCTTATCAACACTGGCAAAGATCCGTCCTAAAAAATGATAAAAATTCGCTTGTTTTTTGGACTTGTAATTAGGAGCAAATATGTATGGGAAAGAAAAGTTTCTGTTAGGTTAGTCGTGTCAAATTTTGAAATTGAGCATGTATCTTAATCTTGAGATATGTGGGTTGAAAGGGGAGATTTCACTGCAAAAATCGTATTTTTTTATAATTTGACATTTTTTATCTCCGTATATATCCATTTTAAGAAAAATTTCAGAATTATGCAAAGAATCTAAGCAAATTTTCTCCGGATAAAAAAAATGAAGTTTCCAAATCGTTAACAACATTTCGCATTTGCTTTGAAAATGTTCAAAATTTGATTTTTGTTGGTCCAGAAAAAATTTTTTGAAACTCTTTTGACGATTTTAAACAAAAAATCTCTTGTGAATTTGACGTAAAGTGTATATTTTCGGAGATAAAAAATGTTTTCTAAAGATCATGAAAATGGATATAATGAACCAAATCATTTCATGAGAAATATGTTATATAAATAAGTTATCCGCAGTAGACATTCTTATTAAAAAATATCAAAATATCCCTGCAACTTTTGGATACAAAGAAAAATTATGACAAAAAAATATTAGTGATAAAAAGTGGTATCCACGTGACAGTGTACATATATGAACAAAGAATTCACAAAAAGTTCTATTCCGTGTGAATCGTGATAATTCGAAATAAGGTTTTTGAAAACTGGAAAGTGAAATTTCCTATTATTTTGAGGTATATTCTAAGCTCTGAGGTATTTTATACTACCGTCGAAACATTTTCGGTCAGTAAAAAGGAGTCAGAGATGTTCGAATAAAACACGTATATAGTGGAAGCAAATTTGCAATATTTATTCAGTTTGCAGTAAAAAAAATACAAAAAATAACAGAAATTGAAATTGATAGGTGCACGGGAAAAACGAGGTTTGTTAATTTCTTTCGACTTTTAAATCCATTCTTCTGTGTAATACTTTTTAAAGTATTTTCAACTTTAGGTTTACTTTTAGTAAAAAAATGAAGATGCGTATGAAGAACAGTCATTTAAAATAAACTGCATTAAATAGAAAAAGCTGTGTAAACTAATAGGAAAATTTTGTCGGATTTTCAAAATGGACAAACCTCGTTTTCCCGTGTACCCGTAATTTTTAATTGAGAAGGTTCTCCAAATATTTTGTACTTTGGTCGACAAAGAAAAAAAAATCGACAATTTACAGATAGAAGCGTCATCTTTTCTACTCTATTCTGAAACAGAATTAATTACATAACTAATCCATGTAACAAAACATTCTAAAAGTACTCTTGAGAATTTGAAATATATTCGCAAAAATGAGTTGTTAATGATGAAAGTTGAAAAAAAAACAGTAAGTTGTGATTGGAAACAATAAATGAAAGGCACACATTATGATAAAATACTGATAATCTAATAGAAAAGTGTTTGATATAATTATGTCAATGTAGTTGAGTTAGGTTACTTTGGATGTTGTTCACAAAAAAATGATATTTTCATTTTATTATTCCTATATGGCCTTCTCGGTCAAACCAAAGGACCCCCTTTTTCCTTGATTTTTCTTGCAAGGCCAATTTAAAAAATGTATATTTGGCCTACTTTTAACAGGAAAATGGCCAACTTTTTTAGCAAAAATTCTAATTTAAGTCAGTCTATTAGAGTAATTTTTAAGGCGCTAGTTCCACAGATTATTTAAAACGTCGCGTTGAACCGGCTGGTAGTTACTATATAAAGTAAATAGAATTATTCACTAAATGCAGTTCATACTCTTCCATATTGTAAGAAAATATTTCCAAAATAAATTATTTTAATGGCTAAATAAACCATTTCATGCTATATATAGATTATATATAGATATAAGACAAGTTATATGTAGATTATGCGTATATAAAACATCATATACGCGTTTTTCCTGAGTTACATACTCCAGTTTAATTGCGGACCACTCGAGACGAGATTCGAGCCTCTCTCTTGTGCGAGATACGAAAATTTTCTACTTTAACGAGCTGTAACTTGAAAAATAGGAGTGTTTGAACTTTGTTCCTATTGATCTAGATAATCAAAACTACCATTTACCAAAGTTACGAAAAATTGACCATAGAAATATTTTTTTGCGGGTTCTTTTAACGCAAATATAGTTACACTCTAGAATCCTTCAAGTAAAATCTTTCTGTATAATAGTGAAATGTCACTGTCTAAAAGATTTGACCACTTTAACTAACACTGCACACTTTAAGAATTTTAGAGGTTATTTCACAATTGAATCTGCTTCCTTTAAAAAATCATACCTTGAACGCCTAAAATAAAATTTAGGTAAAAGTTATAGGAAATGAAATAAGTATCGAAACATTATTAAATTATCCAGACTAGTTCCACGACAATTAAGTAAATTGATGGATTTTCTGGAGAAAACACGCTCTTTCTCTCTTTCTCCCTAAACAATAATAACAGAACTGTTGACAACAATAAACAAATTAGTTTTCTTTATCTTTCTAATATTCATGACAAAGAATTCTTCCTTCACTAATATTTTCAGATTGTTTATTATTTACATGCATATTTATATATATATATAAATTAATAAAGATAAAATTTCTGCAAGAAAAGGACATAAACTTCTATTTTTATTTATGCTAATTGTCAATAATGGCAAAGAGTAAGAAATATAAGATTCTAGACGTTTTCCGTTTACAGTCTGTACAAATTTTGTCTGGGATTCAAGTCAAATTTTAAAACAATTACATAATTAATGTGTGAATCACATTATATCATGTTTAATCATTTTTATTATCATATGATGTAGTTTTAGAACTTCTCTCCAATGATATATGGATTGAAATCTAACTCAGACCTAAACTGAACTTACTTCAATGACCATTTATAAACAAATTTTCAATCATCAAAACTGAATTTTCAGTTATAAAACAAATCAAATTAGACCAATTTAGACACTCCTCACAAAGGATTGCATATGCTGTAGAATCGCATATATAATTATAATTATGTTTGTATGTTCAACTGTAATGGAATCTCTGAATCTAGATTCAAGTTTTAAACGTTAGTATCAGGCATACCTGATCGAAATTCCACTATACTTCCGTGTGAATTGCTTCTTTCCGGTTACTAAGACTTCGAATGAAGAAATTTGTACGATATGAGACCAAACCTTAGTAGAACACTATATATAGTCAGAAATTTCTTGAAATTCTTCATTCAATTAATTCATTGTCTTATAACTATCTTCGTGCGTGAATCTGTTTTAGATCGCGTACTAATAATTGGCTAAGCAATGGTAAAAATGTCATAGGAGGTAGTTGCATGAAGAAACCAATTTACATTACGTAAGGTAATCAGAAAATAAGTTCCTTGATTTCAACGCCGATTCCACCAAGAAATACGAACCTTCGATTATTTCCAAAAGAAACGTGAAAGGCGCGCCCATCAATTTCGGATCTAATCGTATATAATCATTCCGCGAACGAAGTGGTAACCGCAGTAAGTGCATTTAGACATTTGTCTTAATAACGATCTGCGGCTACTAATAAAGAAGTCACCATGCAAAAGATGCCGAAACTGATCGTTAGTTGATAAAGTTTTTAGCAAAAGCTATCGGATTTAATGAGTATGCAGCGGTACCGCGTAAATAAATCCTTTATCGAGTTTACCGATACATATAACTAAAATAACGGTGTTACGGATCATTGCTCGGAATGCACTCGGTGTCACTATCTCTCGTAAAGATAGTTTTAGCTGCTGTATAATGTACGCGCTTAGCCACCTGCGCTACTCCACAGTTGGTTTCGTCTATACCTGCTTTCTTACTAGCCGTTATGCAAAGACGCTTTTTCCCATCGGCGTCGTTGTCCTAACTCGTTAGACCAAACGTCTTATATATAAAACTATTACGTCATTGATTTATTCATATCACTACTTATTTTATTCTACTTCTAGGCATTGCTAGTCTCGGTGGAGTTTTCAAATTTATGTCCATGAATACCCGCTGTTCTTTCAACCCATAAGTGGTTTCGATCGATTGTTAACGCAGCTTATGTAAAATTTATTCTATTCCCTTCGCCGGAGAAACGTGGATGGGAATCGTTAACGTATTTAAATGAAAATGAACGCTCTCGAAAAGCCGTTGTAGAGATAATAGAGTTGCTGGAGACACATCAGATTTGGCTGGGTGTATACTGATCTCCAAGAGTGTTGTAGAGATATGACGTTTTCATCCAATTTACATAGATGAAATGTAATGTTTAGATATTCAGGATTAGTTCTATCACCGTACAAATATTTTATTATTCCTTGCGTGTAACGATCGTTGTCTAAGTGACCATATGTTAGTTTCTACATGGGAAATTAAATTACTTGAAAATTATCGATTATGTGGGACTTCTTCGAAAAGAAGTCTGTAACTAATTCTACGCCTAGATTCTAAAATCAAGATACGTTATATATTTTTCCCTGGGGCTTGTATTGTACAAATAAATAAGGTTTTGTCAAGAAAGAAACAATTATGTTATATTGAATATGTTTTTTAAGACTGTAAATATTATGATTTTATCCGTTCAGCCCATAAAGAAATAAACTTTAAGAACGTAACTTTAGATTAGATAGTTGATGCGTATTTATTTCAAAGCAAAAAAAGGTTCAAAGTGTTCTTACTAAAATCATAATTACTAAAGAATTTCGAATGCAAAACGGAAAAACGGTTTATAATCAAGCGAAATAACAACTAAAAGGGAAACAAAAATTACCGATTTATTTTTTTTAATTTCATTAGCATTTTTCGTTTAATATATTTTCGTCGTCAATATTTCGATCAATATTTCTGTAAGACACTATATTTGGTTGTAATTGTTCACTTACAGATTGTTGTAAATTGTTTCTGATGAAAATCACAAATACATGACCGAAACAATTATTTTCCTCATTAATTTATATCCACCTGCATTATTCATAAGAAAGCAAAAAAACAAAAAGAAAACAACTTGAAGCAATTCTATTTTATTTAATTTTATTGAATTTATTTAAAAATGTTATAATTTGCAAAGTATATTTATCTAATTCAAAATTATTATTGATCAAACCATTTTTATACGTATTGGAATACATCCGATTCATTTTTTTAGAGGCAAAATTCATTTACGAAATTTTACCTTACGGAGAAGAAATAAATTCAAAATTACGTTTGTACTTTGATGTGCATATAATTTTATGTTTCGTAATTTTTCTAGGTCATTGCTCACCCCATTGCAGGTATGTCGACTGCAAACACAATAAAAAAAAAAGGGGAAGGGATTCTAGATGGTTCGAAAAATTGTGTTGACATATTGTGTGTGGAGCTTCTCATAATAGAATCAGTTGAAGGGGTATAATAATTCAAGGTAAAGAAGTATTAAAAATATTATTTTTGAGAACAACCGAAAGTTTCTTTCCTATTAAACTTAAAACATACATTGTGCAAAATCAGCAATTACTATATATTAGGATCTTCGAGAAGTATGCAAGTTAAAAAAAATTTTACTTTCAGTTATTCAAATTAAATTATTGGTGGAAAAGAACAATATTTCTTTATTTATAATCGAGTGAATGTTATATTTAATCAATTTAATCGATTTTAAACCAATAATGTTTCTGAGCATACCTTCAATTGGACTAAATATGGACAAGTTTATCTCTATTAATGTACTAATACAATGCTAACTTAATTAAAACAATAATATCAGGGTAACTAACACAACTAAACTAATTTAATCAAGGTTTAAGACATGTAGCAATATTCTGCACTATATGCATTTTATAGTAACATTTTATTTTATTGCTAAGAGACAGCTGCTATTACTTTTGCATAACAGTTATAGAGAATATGTTTACAACTTCAAAGACATATTCATTCATATGTTAAATTTAAAATAAAATTTTTGGCAATTACAAATTTTTATTTGGTAAGGCCGGAATTTGGAGTTCATTGTACACTATTAATTTCTTACACTATATATTTCATTATGAATGAAAATTCACTCATTGCTTAATGAAAATAGAACCACTCTAGTTAATAAGTGCATTGTCACTCTTAATCGGTGAAAACTCATTCTGTGTGGAGTGAACATTCATTCTTAAAGAATCAGATTTCATTCCATCGAACGTAACTTTTTTATTCCAAGGAAAGGAAATTAATATTAATGGAGCATATATAAAAACGAATACTTTGTTTACGAGAAAGGTAATAAAATCTTTGGTATGTTCTCAATATAAACAAATTAAACCACAATCCGATTTCTAAACTTGATTTAATCAACAACGACTTAACTACAGCGAAAAGTTGGTTACCATCAATTAGTAAATTTTTTACTGACAAATCGTACGAAAATACAAATTCATTAGTAAAATTCTACTAATCTACAAGTAGATATTGCCTTTTTTAGTTTAGTAGTTTGTAGAATTTGTAATAAATTAGTAGGTTTTAACTTTTTATTAGCAAAACTGATTACTAATTCATTTGGTGACTCACTTTTCATTTTCTTATCGGTCATTTTTAACTAATTCAGATTTAGATCGTCATTTGCCAAAAAATGTCGTCTTTTATATATTAACATATATAGTAAAACATAAATGTATTCATTAACTTTTTTTTCTGCAAGGTATTTTTTTTACACAGATGTTAGACGAGGAAATTGAAGAATATCATTTTTATTTCCTTTTATTTTTGTCTGAAAAATGTTCTTGTCTTTTTTAATACATCTAATACTTGGATAATAAAAGTACATGTTCAGGTACTAAGAAATAATTAATGTTATTGCCTTATTTCAGTTTTGAAAAGCGAGAAGATGAAAATTGGGGGCCTCCGCGGACAATTTTTATTAAATGTTTTAAATAATATTTCATATAATAATGTACCATAATTTTTAGCACTAAGAAAATGTTGACACGTTTCATATCAAAGTTCATTTTCTTTATAAAACGCAAATTTGAGCGCCATTGTATTCTGCTAAGAAATACTTCGAAACCGACCCGTCGCATGATAAAAGAAAAAAGAAAATCAAATTTTTCGGGGTAGTGTGATTATTTTAACCCTTTAATTCCTCAATGAATATTTTTCACTACAGTCCTCAACAGTTGTATTTTGCGTAAAAAACGGTTATAACAAATGATGGAGCTTTCAGAATCTTTCGTTACATTTTTATTTAAATTCAACTGGGAAAAGTACATAGAATTATTTCTAAAAAACATGCATTTTTCAATTTTTTTTCCTTAGTATCTTTTTTTTATATTGAAATAATTGGGAGACTGGAATTTTAAAACGTGCATATCAACATTTTGAAAATACAGGCAAAAGTTTCCGAAATTTCTCGAAAAAATCAAAAAAAGGTTCAGGAATTTTTTATTTAACAGAACATTTTTAGAATTGATCAAGGAATATGCTGAAATTTTGTCAGAATTTGTTGACTACTTTGTTTGCTTTTCCAAATCCCAAAATTTTATAAATGACTTCAAATAGAATTTAGAAATTTTCGATATTCTTGGAACAATTCTAAGAACATTTTGTTTCGTAACAATTCTTTCCGAAAGTCTGTCATTTTCAAATTCAAAATTCCTGAACCGTTCGCCGATTTTTTCGTGTTTTGGCCGCTATTTTGGACACTTTAATCTCTATTATCAAAATCTTACTATGCCTATTTTAATGTTCCAATCTAGAGGACACGCTTTCTTTACTTCAAACAAGAATTCTGAAATAATTTCGATAAGTTAGTGAGGTTATAATTAGTCCTCGAATTTTTGTGTTTTTGAACATTTTTGTAATAACTGACTATGATGAATTATTATTGTATAAAAACATTCATATTACATATTGTTTTTTTTTGTGGAGAGATGAGTGACATTGCGTAGTCTAACAATACAAATAGCGTTTTCATCATACTGGGACGAAAGCAGCAGCTTTCCTCCCGCAAGCGGGAGGAAAGTTCCTTCTTTTCCTCCCTATTATGAAGAAAAATCGTATACTTCCCTCGGGAAGTAAAAAAGAATGCCCCAGACTACGTGTTTTTCACCCTCGGCTTCACCTCGGGTAAAAATTACACGCAGCCTGAGATATTCTTTATTTTACCTCCCTCGTTGAGTAATATACTATTTCCACCAGTCGTAAAATTTCTAGATGCATCCGAATAATTTTGGTTTCTCTGAAATTATACATTTGGACCTTTCTATGCCGGTTAGTTAGGCAATAAATTTCCTCGACCATTTAAATATCAATAGCGTTATTTAAAGATTGCCATAGTCACTTCCAAATTTTAAACTTAAGGACACAGGACTTTTATTTCTTTTCATGCATTTATTTAAAAAATGCGGTTACTCTGATCACTTATTATTCAAGTCTTTCAACTTCAGAAAACAATTTTGTCAATATTAAAATCTAAGAAATGTCAATTTGTATTAACAAGCAAATTGTAATTATCACAGATTTTTTTCAACGCATTCCGAGCTACTGAAAGTTTAAATTTAAGAAACACAAGTGATTATGAAAATTAATTGATTAACGTAATTTTTATATATAAATAAGTATCTAGTTTCTTTTTCAGGGCTCGTAAATGACATTTTATATCACCCACATAAAAAATCTGATTTTACTCATAGTATTTCAATAACTGCAATATTGAATTCAGCTGCGCTGCTGCCTGTTGTAAAACAACATTTGCATGTACATGTAAATGTAGTCATTCGCTGGCGTATGCTTCATAGTCAACATACTTTTTTTAAAAGGTAAACTACGTATATAAACTTGAATTTATTCGCATACAAATCCTGACTCCTTGCAAAACTACTAATCAGATTATAGACCATATATAACTGAGCTGAATAGAAAACAAACACATCAACCTGAATTCAGTTTCATTTTGCCTGACATGTTTAGAACTAGAAGCTAAACGTAGTTCCTGGTATAGTTCAAATATTTAAACAAATTATATATAAATGATTCGATAAAAATACAGTATAATAACGAATCTAATTAATCTAGCAAAACTTTGCAGCTTTATTCCTATCTGAGAATAGACCTTTCAAAAATGACTCTTTAAATAATTCGATGTAGTGCAATCATTACATATACATATCCTCGTATGATACTAGAAACGGCACTTTTCTAAAGAGATTTCCCCATACTCAACATCGTAGACATGATGTATATCAAGTGGATTTTGAAGAATGACGGTAACTAGCCTCAGGCTTCGTCTCAAGTCTTTCCTCACAAATATTTGTCTGATTACGACCGACTCTTAGGGTGACGTGTTTGACACCCTTAAATAAAGTATATCCAATATTCGAAAATAAATTTGTTTTCCTGAAGATCACTCGAATATTCTACATTTTCTTAAACCGCTTAGAGCAACTGTCTGCGACATAAGCGCACCTGAAAATTCAGCTAGTGTGAAAAAGGGGAATAAAAGCACGTGGATGATTCCAAGCGTGGAGTGCGCCTCAAAAGAGTCAAGAGCGGCCTAAGGTGGAAGGATGGGAACGGGTCGCGACTGATGCGACATGCAGGAGAGTACGCTACCGGCTAGGGGATACATTTATGGATTGAACTTCCTATGAAATATTTAAACGCTATTACCGACGCAATATCAGGAGCGTATAGTTCCACGTACGCTGGCGGGAGTTAAATTAGTACATAGGTTGGATGCTTGCACAGGTTCTCCTGAATCGCAACCCTATACCAATCCGCGATTGCCGAATCCCATGGGTTTATCCATGGGTTTTCTGATCTGCGGTCTATTCCGATGTACCGATGTTTAATGAATAGAAATGTACCTACATAGTTGCGAAACGAAACCCAAATAGCCTTTATTCACCGACGTCGATAGATTTCATCAATAATTTATTAGGGGATCTAAGGGATACGTTCAGTTATTACATCTAGCCATTAAACAATTTCAATTTAGCAACATTCTCATTCGTAAGGCCAAGAAGTGATTCAGAAACTCTTCCCTGATGTTTCTTTTGTGTTGGTCATGCACGTGTATCAGGAGTGGGTGTATGACATAAACGCGTGTCTGGGTGATTTATGCAGTGTCGATTCGTACATTCTTCACTAAATAAAAAGTCTTATAAGAGTCTAATGACTACAAAGCTGGTAATATAATACCTACGCCAGACATTATTGTAGGAGTATTGACCCTGATGTCAAGGTACTAATACCACATTCAAACTCGCATTGTTCATCTCATACGCACCCTTTCGATTCATTTCTTGCATGGACTTTTATCACAGATCTACTGGTCTCTGTAATTTGATATTTATTTTTTTACTAACGTATAGGAACTTATTGTGTAAAATCATAGGTCAACTATTTAAAAGCTTGTTTTCAGATTATGGACAGTCAGCTACAAGATCGGTTGCGCACAAATTCCAGAGATAAAGGACGACGGCCTAAGCCTTCGTAAAGTATTCTTCCCTTCGTGGATAAATAAAACGGAATGCTCGTTACTCACATTATACCGCGACTACCCGTTGACGTTTGATCACGTATTAAAATACTTCTCCTACGTAGTTAGTCGTTTCGTATTCACACATCCACGCAACGTGTAATGCATTGAATCAATCTCGTAAAGAATCCGCATTTACTCAATAAAATATACGCACCCATAAACTTGACCAAAGTGGCTAGATGAAATCGATCGGGCAGTGAGATACGGATTTCAGAAATGAGCTTATTCTTGAAAATTATTCACGCTGTTACAAGAATAAGTACAACCGTAAATAAAAGACGACACCGTCGAGGTATATACGAGAGTAATAAACTATTCTTTAAAGTATAACCGGCCAGGCATCAAATTAAGCATTGATGCTAGACCACTTGCATGCTTCACGCATCAAAAATGAAATGTTAAATTATTGGTTTGCATCTGCGTATATCTCGCTTAACATGCACGTTGCTCGTTTGAAAATACCGCAATGAGTATTTAATATAATATCATATTGATCACATTGATATAAGATGAAACTTCATATGTCGTGCGTACAGCTCTAAAAAACACGAATTCAGTTGAATTTGTCACCAAGTATATCACCTATTCGTAATTAATAAGGTTTCGAATTAGTATGTTTAATTTGGTAGCTGGAGCTTTACCAAAATTGGTATATGCCAAACGAAATATTTCCAATCAAGTTTATGATATTTTTAAAGGGTAGTTTTGTCTGCCATAATCTGAACTTGCTGAAAAATACAAAAAACAGCAGAAAGTTTTTCACTTTAATTAGGTTATGTAAATATGAAATATGTCACTTTTTTATACTATGTTTAGTTTTATTGACGTTCTCATGAAATCAAATATTAGTATAGTAAAACTTCACTTTATTGTCCCTTCACTTTGTTAGGACCTGCACCTTATTAGCGAGATTCCCTTCACGTACTTAGCGTAGGCAAGGTTAGTTTTTTTTCCCTCTTCCGTAATTCCAATGTCGTGCTTATTGTGATTCGCGATACAGCTGGTAGGTGTGCAAGAACGTTGCGCATTTGTCGGACAACAAAGTGAAAGGCAAACCTCGAGTAGGACAATAAAGTGAAGTTCTACTGTATTCATTTGATATCGCTGAAATGCTTTAATTTACTGTACAAAGCACCTGATCCCAAAATATTGCAGCTTTAGCATATTTCCCAAATGAAAAAAAACGTTGCTTCCACTAACTCCTAACTAGCCGTCATTTAATCCTTTCAGCAATTGAAAAACAATATTTTCTTTGTTCAAAATGTAGCTGAAATTTATTGTTTAGATTATAGGCACTCAAAAAAGTAGGTATAATACGGCCAACTATGTTGATTATAACTCAAACTTTTAGATTCAATATAGCAGACTTAACCATATCATTTCATAGTTCGCAGCTGGTGATTGGTATGTCATGTTCTAATTTTTAATTTTTATACCTAATATCTGATTAAAAATATAGGATCCAAAAAACCCGAGTTATTTTATCAAGCAATATATTGCTGCTGCAGACATATTTTCAGTAAAAAACTGCACTTTGTGTACTTTGTACAACAGGACTCTGAAATACAAAATAATAATTAAGGATATTTCATTATTTGTTAGGTATAAAAAATATTGAAATAAAATAAAGTTAGTTATATTTCGAAATGCAAAAATTACAATAAAAATGTTCTAGATTCGCGAAATTTCCAGATTTTCTCAACTACCACCAAACTAGGTGCCTGCAATAATGTTAGATAAGAACACTTTTTACAGGAATAAAGGGTAAAAAATATTTGGTGTACTAAATTAGAAGTAACTTCAGCAATTACAGCAATTATAAAAAAGTCATAATTTCAATTACAACAGGAAGGTAGAAAAGTTCAAAGGCCATGCAATTAGATTGGGTAGATACATAGAAACCGGATTAACAAATACACGATGCTAAAAAATTAGATAAAGTCACAAATTTAAAGCTTCCCCAGTTCGCGTATTTACTTTTCTCGATTTCCAGGTTATCGCCGTGTTTTGTTCAGCTTGTTTTCTGGTGTTTTACAAATATTGTAGTTTGCTTCATCATGACCGGTTTTCAAATACTGCATCGTATCGAACGACGCTTGCAAGGATGTAAAATTCACAAGAATGTCCTAAATATAAGGATGTACCCACATATAGGTATTTATAATGTCACGTAAATAATTGAATATTAACAATTGTGTCGTGTTTATAAGTAGTGATAAATTCAAGAATTAGTATATCGTCAAACATTTAAAAATCGAGTAGCATTCCTCACCCACATGCAATCTTAATAATGATATTCGACCTGAGTTTGGTGAGTCGTATTACGTCAATCCAATTAAGCGTTAAAGAATATATTTTAAATAATCACGTATGACATGTTCACCATGAGCAATTTTAATTTAGCTGAGGATAATCAGATTATGAATTTACACAAACCTTCTATTAATATTTCGTGGATTGCATATTAATTAGTAATTTCTGTTAAGAGATTTTTCATTTACTTTGTTGCGGATGTCATTTCATTTACCTTTATGAATTATACAGTGATGAGTTAAGAGGAAAATTTTTAAAACTATTAAATAACGTCTCCATTTCCGAAGAAAAACAAAAGGAATTTTTCACCAATTTTTCTGAAATCAATTCCGATATCAAAATATTTCTATATTTTCACTAGCACTCTCCTGAAATAGTATTGAGCTTATTTTTAAAATTTACCGAAATACATAAAAAATGATTGATTCGCTCTTAATAAAAAGTAGTAATTTAATGAAAAATGTATAGAAAGTTTTTACGCGAGATGAGTAGGCAATCTGAAATTTATCTAAAATCCTTTTAATTCTACATAACATCGTCATTTTTATGAGACTATATTATATTTAATTCGTGTACACATACACGGTTTTAGAAATTGTGCCTATATTCTAGGTAGTTTTTGCTAATAAACTGACAGTTTATGGACAATATATGGCTATTTTTTAGCTAGCTTATTTTAGATAATTCTTGGACAGTGTCCTAACCTTATCAGTTTTTGTCCACATTTCGGGTCAGAATTTTGTTAGCACCTGAATAGGTTCTTTTAATAATAGACAAAAAATTTATCTGTACATGTTTCATCCAACTTCTGTAAATTTTTTTTTTAATTTTCGATTTAGTTTGTAATGCATTTTATGGCTATTATTCTTTTAAGCGCCTTTATAATGATTGGAACAATCTTCAAAATTTTTATAGTTGATATATGACTGAATGCGCACACATGCTCGTTACACATGTAAAAAAGCATTTTTGCGAGTTTAGCGAGATTTTCAATCGCAGTGCTCAATCTGGAAGAAAATGTATTATATACATTTTTTAGATAAATCTTGGACAGTTCTTATCCAGTTTTAATGTAATCATTATAGACAATTTAAATAAGATATTTGCATGCATATTTTCAATAACTTTTCTGAACCGTTATTAGGCGAGTTTTTTAAACAAATATGTGGACAGTCTCAATTCATTTATTTCTATCCAATATTTAGACAGTTTTATAACAAAATACTAATTTTGCTGATTTGTGGGTAGTTATTATATAGTTTGAGGACATTTATGATATATATACAGTTTTAAACCACGCAACTTGGCCAGAAAATTGACTATACAGTGTGATCGGCCAACCATTACCCAGCGGCTAACTATAGATTGTATAGATAATTCTGAGCAACTTTTTCCTCTGAAAACATTTCCGGGAAGGTAGAGTTTTTAAGTTATTCAACACTAAAATTTAGGGGGAAAAAATCACTTTTTTGAAATATCTCGGCTCTGTATAAAGGTATCTTAACGAACCGAAGCTCATTTTAAAGATATTTTCAAGCTATACAAGTTGTATCTGTTGATTTTTGACCTGCAATGAATATTTCTCTTGTTATAGCCATAAAAACGGGGGTAAATACCGATTTTTCAGGTTTTTCGCGTCTAACTCGTTTGGACACATAGCTATCGAAATATCACACTGGAAAAAGTTGTAGGCCTTGAAAACACAAACATTTTTTGTCCTCTAATACGATGCGATTAAATTAAAACTGAACCCTATTTGTACTCGTTTTCATAACATTTTGTTATTAATATTGATTTATTTGTAGAACTGTATTTTGTCAACTTTATGAGGCTCTTGTAGGGTTCAGTTTTAATTTAACCGCATCGTATTAGAGGACAAAAAATTTTTGTTTTTTCAAGGCCTACAACTTTTTTCTGCGTGATATTTCGGTAACTATGTGTCGAAACGAGTTAAACGCGAAAATCCTGAAAAATCGGCATTTATCCCGTTTTTATGGCTATAACAAGAGAGATATTCATTGTAGATCAAAAACCAATAGACAATTTATAGAGCTTTAAAATATCTTTAAAATGAGCTCCGGTTCGTTAAGGTACCTTCAAACCGAGTCGAGATATTTCAACAAATGTGATTTTTTCACCTAAATTTTAGTGTTGAATAACTTAAAAACTCTACCTTCCCGAACATTTTTTTAGAGGAAAAAGTTGTTCAGAATTATCTGTAGAATCTAGAGTTAGCCGCTGGGTAATGGTTGGCCGATCATCCTGTATACAATAAATCTGGACTTAATTTCTACAAGGCAAAACATTTTTAATTCGTATATATGTGCATGCATAAGAATGATTTAAAATCAAATTTGAGTTTTTTGGAAATAATATCAAATTGAATCGAGAAATTATAGATATTTAATGAAATCTCTAGAAACGTCAAAAATAAACAATATCATTTTCAAAAGTTTTCTTATTAAATGACCAACAAAAAATATTCCATAAAAAGAAAATATATCAACATGATATGTATCTTAGTCCTAATATTTTAGTCACAATTTATCTTTTTTTTAATGCACATCTAAGCAATATCTTACGTAAGTTCCATAACAACCTTAGAAATTATGAAGCAATTCATTTATTAAAGGAAAACCCACTGTTAAGGTGTTAATATTTATTCACATTCATTTCCAATAGGCGTATAATAACTTTTTCTTATTAGAATAAGTACTTAAAAAAGTTCTATCATGACTCTGATAGTCAAATCACCGTTTTTAAAATGATTAATGTATAGTAATATTGATAAGGTTTATACAGCAACTGTTTGTCAAAATGGGATTAATCTTTTACTCATTATGGCTGTTTCTATGCTTGACTAAAATACCAACGGCTGAACATGACATAATGCATGTTTTTTACACTCCATAAATAAGCTTAATTAAGTAAGTAAGAGTAATTTTATATCTACAGTAAATATTTCATTGTTTTAATAACAGAAATTTAATTCATTTTAATTAATAATATTCACTCCAAAAAATGACAAATGAACGTGGCGACTCTGTACTATATGTGCGGTTCATACACTTAAATTCAATTCTGTACGAGACATTTGACAAGCAGCGTTGACATGTTTGAAGGAAATGAATTAAATCCGAGAAATTATCTTGAAAAATTCAATTTTCATAAGTCGTACGTGGTGAAATTGCTTCGATTTTTTTCGTACTTCTAAATGTTAAATGTGTCTGAAATTTATTTTTAAAGTTGTTTAGTCACGTATCTTATATACAAGTTTATATTATTATTATTTGTATACGATGACATTTTCTGTAGATATTATGTTTCTTTAGTAACCGCCGCTTTAAGATATCTATTTAAACAATTTATTTTATAATTTCCTTTGTGTAATGAGCAAGGAATCAACTCTAATTGTTTTAATCCGCCTGAGAACTAATTTTGAATGAATCAGTATGGTAGAAGATTTTAGTGGGAAATCTCGAATACAAAATATGCATTTACAAAATAAAAAGTAACTCTAGAAAACAGTTATCATTATCTCGAAAAGTTACATAAAACAGGATGGTTAATAACAAACTAAGATCTAATAAATAAACTACATAAGGACCATGTAGTTTATCAGATCCGTTGCAACCATATTGCCTTACCTTACACAACCCTCACTAAATACAGATTAGAAACAGTACATCATTTTAATTATTCAAAAGTCGAAATGTTAGCTACCGAGAAAACAGATATAAAGGAATAGAAATAGAAAACTACTACCTATATTACAAAAAAGTAAGAACTCAAATGAAAGTGTTGAAAAATCGGTCTTTTCTGTAAACAATATATTGTAATTATAGAATAACATATTATATTAAGATATATTACAAACAGTCATATCTTTGAAAATTTAAATGGAAGGTTTATTGTCGTTTAAGACATGTATCTGAATGTTAAGAGTATATGCAGACATAACAGTATATTTAAATGGCCCAGTTACATTCT
Source organism: Trichopria drosophilae (assembly GCA_030407085.1). Lineage (NCBI taxonomy): Eukaryota > Metazoa > Arthropoda > Insecta > Hymenoptera > Diapriidae > Trichopria > Trichopria drosophilae. The sequence goes on along the minus strand of CM059583.1, from coordinate 184,867,719 downwards.
TTAACTTAGTTTGGACAGAACATAATATTGCAAAACGTTTATGAGGGAAGAATTGGAAAAATAATGAGTTAAAACAACACCCTGTAAAATGCCATAAATATGCATTCAAATCATCAAAATATCCGGGTATAAAAAAGAACTCCTGTTATTTTGTAGTCTCTTTTAACACTAATGTTTATTAAGAGTCGTTATAATATTCCTCATAGGGATAAATTAATATTTTCACTCACAAAATTTAAATATTACATTTACTATAGTCCAATATCACCGTACTAGAAATAGTAGCAATGAAAGTAATTGTTTTTCGTATCTAATTGAATATTGTCTTAGCTGACTTTTATAATCTACATGAAAAATATTTGTTAGAAAATTGATTTAATTGATCATTAAATAGTCAATCTCATTTAAGGAATTGCTTGGATTCTTCTCAAGTATTAATGTTTAAATGCTTAAAAAGAAATCAATTTTATTAAATCTAAAGAATTAAATGTAAATAAATTTTAAATAAATGAAATCTTAAACATGTTTTATTATTTATGACAATTGAAAATAAGTTACCGAAAAAAAGGTATTCTTTTACTACAATTCAAATTTCAATAATTTGTCCGAGGAACAATAAGATGTTTAAAATATTTACAAATCTGTACCAATTGTAAGAAATTGATTAAAATACATTTCTCGTAATTTTTGTCTACAGTGAAATATCAAATTTCAACGTATAAATAGCCACAAATATACTGGGAAGACTACCTGCACCATCTAATAGCATCATATAGGACGTACGCTAAAGATCTTTACAAAGGTTATCGTCCGAATTTATATTCTGGGTCCAGTCAGGTATAACCACGATATAGCTAAACAGGCTAGTAAATACAACTAACCACAGTAGTAAGTATTACAAGTAGGACAATAAGAACAATGTCCATTCACAAAATACCTCAGAAATTGTAAGTGAAGGAATAAATATTTATATTTATAAATACTGTTTCTATTATTTTTCATCTTACCAGTTTAACTAATCTATTATTATTCCTGACGAAAATACGCCGTCGCGTCGGCTCAATGAGGCTTTGAATAAATTAATGCCTTTAAACGGGTGAATATGTCATTATTATGACCATTTCAGTAAGTGCATAAATATGTTGAATTGAAGCACTTTATCAATTTAATGAAAAATTATTATACTTCCGGGAATATGCCAAAAACGGACTAGCAAATTGCTGACACTCAAAATGCCGACACGCTATATCAGCAGAAAGTAACGAATTTTTCAATATCGGGGATTTCAAGTGTGGGTATTTTAATTATCGGATTTTTGACAAGTAGGTGTTAATTTGTATAATTGAAAGGTTTATTTCATAAGAAATGTACACCGTGAAATGTCCTTTTTTAAATATCAAAGTAAATGGTTTCGTAATATTTCGCTATCTGATTTAAATCTGCTAATATCCTCTAATTTAAAAAGTAGCTTATATATTTTAATAAATTTAATAATAAAAAATATTTATAATAATCCAAGGAAAAGTACGACAAAAGTTATGGACAAAAGGAGTCAATAATGCATGAAACGAACGCATAATATTTCAAAGGTATATGGAAAAATAAGGTTTATTGGCTTTTGAATTTCTGAATAATATTGAAATTTACCAACACATCTACTAATTTTTAATAAAAATGATTTAATATGAATACACACAAAGAAATGAATTCGAAATAATAATTTAGAGTTTAAATAGTGTAGAAAATTTTTTGTTTAACGGTCAGTTTTTGTATTTATATCTTTTGTGTATTGCTATAAACTAAGTGCGATAGATTAAAAATATCTTATTGAATAAGAAATATAATTTCTCAAGAAATTCAAAATGTAACTAATGATTATTATCGACAAAAACATTTTCGGCCAATGTAGATTTATATAGTTGTTATTTAATTTAAATGTAATTATGAATACAATAATTATTCTCCTTTGAATTATACATTCGAATACAAATATATATACGAACTGTAAAATAAAAGTTATTTCACTGACAAAAATTTTTAGTTAATTTGAATACTTTTTAACTACTGAAAGTATTTCAATAGGTATAACCATAAAGGAGTTAAATCAACAAAAAATATATTTATGGAAACGACATTTTGTCAGTTAATTCTACTGCATTTAAAAATTATTGTTTTGAGTTTAACTACCTAGTACTAAAATCTATTGAACGTTCATGTACATGCTGGAGCGATATATTTTTAATTGAATTTAGCAGAACTACATTTTTAGTTGATTTAACTTCTTTACGGTAGTAACTACAACTTAGAAAGTTTTCTTGAAGCTTATCGAACTACTCTGCGTAGTTAAAAAGTAGTCAAGTCAACTAAGAATTTTTCAGGAAATTTTTTTAGTGGAATTATTTTTAGTGCAGCAATCGACGATAATTGCTTTTTTATTATATTAGTGCATGCCATTTTGAGTTTATGCATAGTATCGCATAAGGTAAATAATATTAACTTAAGTAAAAATAATAAAATTGACAACATCAATAAAGTTATACTAACAAAAAAGTTTTTCTTTCAACAAATATCTACTCAACTTCTCAATGGTAGTTGAATTTGTCAAGTAAATTTTTTCAGTGTACTTCTTAATCGACTTCCAAGAAGGTTCTATGGTGGACTAAATATCAAAATTAAAAAACGTAAAAACTAGGGTACCTAATACTAAAACATCCAAGTAAAAAAATTCGTATGTAGAACATAATTTAATTTTAAAATTTGTCACGAAATCAGTAAAATCGATGCCAATTATTTATGTTTTACCTTACGTTTATTTGTTTTAATTAGCATTTGAATCACGAAATATTAAGCTTATTTTTAAAATTAATTGACACTGATTTAATTAATTGCACACAATTAATTCGAAGATTTTGCACGATCTGAATAAGACTTTCTTTTTGTCAATTAATTGAAGTTTCTCAAGAAAAAGAATTAGGAAATTAATAAGACACTTCTGAAACAAAATTCATTTGCCAAAAAAAAATTATTGCATATTTCATATTTGACGTGGATGAATGAGTGTACTCAACGCCTCGTTTGATCGTCCGGAAATATCAATCAAGTTCAGCGGTGCAAGTATCGGAAGTATCGTATTCCAAGTATCATATTTTAAATGGTTGCAGAATATATTGCAAAAAATTGTAATCCTTTAAACAGATCGTCAAAATATAGTGATGCTAAAATTAAAAAAATATATCAGGTTTTCTGCCTATCTTATACATATATCCAGAAATCTTCCTCCAAAATGTCATAAAAAATGCATTAATATGCCCGAATTATGTATCTGAAAAGAATTTCAGTCCCTTCCAAAAGTTACAAAAGAACAAGCAAATCAAATCTTAGACTTCATTTTTACAAATTCAATTTAAAAACTAATAATACTAAATCATTAAAATTTATTATAGCTTTAAAATTAGAAAACCTCAAATCTATTATACTTTTGACACATAATATGTCGGTTCATAATTTTATGTCACACATAAAATGTTCCTGGACTCTAAAATACTTTATAATTAGTACTTCTGTTATGACCGGCAAAAATATTTCACATATTAGTGGAAATACTTCAAAAAAAGTTTCTTAACAATCGCATAAAACATAATTAACAATATGTGGTCTGTGCAAACTACTTTCATTCGCGGTTTTCGGCACGAGATATTTGAATCATTTCCTGAACTTTCTTGCTATTCATCACATTTTGGATGTAGTTATTTGTTTAAAATTATATATTTCAAATATTGGATGTTCTGCGTACTTTATTCTATTCAATTGCTCTCTACGCGTCCTAAAGTTCCGCTCAGGAAGCAAAATACTTGTAGTTATCTACACAATATTAGTTTAGGTGTTAATCCCCACTTTCAAAGACGATGTAAATATTTACTGCAAAGTTAATTCAGAATTAAGCAATCAAGATTCGAAATTCGAATATATTCTAAGGATGCTTAGTTATTAGCTTACAAATAGTGTGTTGATGAATTTAATTTTGATAAGTGTTTAAATTTACTGCCGTCGAATCGATTTAGTAAATTTCTTCGCTTGAGCAATATAAATAGCCGATACTTGTTTTCATTAAACGTTCATGCGTCACTCCCCGGAAATTCCAAAAACGTAATATCAAAATTCTGCTCGTGATGTCGAGAAGTATTACAAAATCCTCCAAATAAATAAGAGTTTACAATAAATACTAAAAAGTAATACTGTTAACAAAAATTATTTATTAAGCATTTTTAAGATTCATCAATTGGAATTTCTCTCAGGATGAATTTTTATAAAAATCAGTTTTAGATCACCTCTTCAAATGTTCGGTGAGTTGAATGACAGGTGCAAAGTGTAGTAACAAGTACTCTAAGAAAAAAATAAGTAATACTAATGATTTTCAAGGTTCTGCATGACAGTCAAACATTTTAGTCAATGTAACTAGATTTTATTTAGATAAATAAGTGACTAATTCCCTTAACATCATGAATAGTTTGATTACGAATTATATTTAGGTGGACCGATTAATATTTCGTTGCAATGATCATCTTATCTTTGGTTAATAGGTACTAATTTCACCAAAGTGTGGTCACTAAAAAGATGTGAAGGGTTTGTAATCTTGAGAAATATTCTATATTTTTACATGTTTTCACCATAATTATGGATACAAAATTAAAACGACAGTTTTTGTGTAATTTTATAATCAGTTGCCACAATATGATAGATATACGTAATCTATTATTAAACTGCAGCCTTCCCTGGATTATCTTGTACCTTTGTCTAATATTTTACAGATTCACCATCTGCATAAAAAAAAGGATCGACTCTATTTGAAGCTCAACTATTATGAATTTAGAATCACTCAAATTGTAGAGAGGAAGACGGATGAAAAAGTCAACATTCAAGCTACTTTCAACTACTTTAGACAATTCAGACATGTCTAAGTTCTTACTATTTGAGTGCTCGTAAAAACAGAGAAACTGATTTGGATTGATTGAATAGTCAATTAGTTTCGTTGCCCTAACAGTGATTATAACAACAATAATCATCTAGACAATCACAGATGTCTCACGTTTCACTAGATAATTTCTTTATAGGTTCTTCACCCTCTAGGACAATTTACTCCATTCTTAGGAGGTGGCTGAACTGCATAAAGTACCTTTACCAATCCTTATTAGACTGAGCAAATTACTCCAATTCTTTTGGAGCGCATGTCAAAGTAACGGAGCACCCCTATCAAACTTGTATAGATATACAATTAAAACCAATATCGTAAAAATAATGGAAGCTAACCGGTGTCGTATAAGGTTGACAGGCGAGTCGTATGCCATCGGTGCGAAGTTTCTCCTGGAGCAGCATCCGAAGTTGCATTCTAGGAATCCTGACAAGCTCAGCCTTACCCTCCTCATACTCGTCAGCAAATTTGGTGAGCTCCTGGCCGCCACTGGAAGAACTCGCGGTTGGGGAGGTGCCTCTTTGGATTTCCTTCTCTGCCGTTATAATAGGACGTTCACGGTCTGAGGATGTCCTGGAGGACTTTGAACTGACATTGTCACACAAACAGTCGTTGGTTTCCTCTAGAGTAAAGTATACACTGGCAGCACCTTCTTCACGAAGGGTTTTCACGGACAGCAAAAGTCGAGCGCGATGCATCGGGTTAAAGACACCGATGGCGTCCAGGTCAGGGCCACCGATTTGTTTGCAGATCTCAAGGTCATCGTACCCATTGTCAATGAACGACTCGGAGTATTGGCCCAGATGCAGCGATCGCAACCATTCAACCACGATGTTGCTTGCTATCGTCATGGTTAGTCAGTTTTGGATTTTTGTCACTTTTTAAACACCTTATTACTGATCCACACAATTTGAAGGCCTAACTAATAAAATTATAAAATAACATGATGCAGCTGGGATGTTTCCAAATTGTGTTTGACCAACGTTTAAAAATCAAAACGACAAATTGGTGCAGATGAGTCACGAAGAGACTAGTCGAAATTGGAGAGATAAGTCCCGTGCGTTGCACTCGGAGGTAGCCCTCGACCTTGAGACTCCTTCGACTCCTCGTCTATCCTCGGATGAAACAGCCACCGTCTATCCTTCTCTTCTCCCCACTCAGGCCTTTCTTACTGTACTGCTCCGAGCATTTCGCACTCCAGCTACCTTCTCTTCTGTCCACTAGTTTTGTTTTTCTGGGACAACCTCGTTTTACTTCTTTTTATATCCAGGTTTCACTTTCCAACACAATGTTTTGATATCCTCGCTGTCCGTTAGCCAGGCCGGTTGTTACATATATCGTCGCTTTATGGAGCGTAGAAAACGCACGTGTGCAAAGCTGACGATGTCCACCAGCAATTCTTTGGGTTACTTTTTTAGCATGTCCCAAAGACATCGGTACATAACAATAGACCTGGTGAACCAGTGTTATCCATTCGCACTAATCACTTCTCGACACTTTTTTTTTGGTAAATCCTGGGGAACTTGTCACACTTGAAAACAACAACAAAGGTTTAATTCGTCACACTCGTTGGCACGACCTTGAGGATGATCGGGGACCTTGGTGTGGCTGTTTCCGCGAATTTAAAGATCAGCCGGCCACCGACTCCGAAAAAATTTTTTGTCCGCGCTTCCACTTGGACGCGCGGGATTCGACGCGTCGCTCGTAACCAGTCTCGTTCATAATCGCTTTGGTGGCAGTGTCATTTGAGATTTTGGTCCCGAGCGTTGTACCGGAAAACTTGGAAAATCTTGACAACAATAGATCCTCGGCGAGCGCACGGTATACCCGCGCTGGCACGACGCGGCACACGGCACGACTGACGCGAATCTCACGATAGAGCCATAGAGGGAGCCAGTCGCTCTCTCCCTCTCTAGTCCTGCATGCCTTTTCGATCTCTCTCCAATGCAAGTTCCTTCTCTATCGCTCCCTTTCCCTTCTTTATCTGGCCCTACAATTCGTGCTAACTTTGTCTCCTTCTCACGCCCTTCCTACAGACCCTTCTCCCCTTACAGTTGCATGACCTTTTCTTTCAGTCGTTTCATTCTCACTTTCTTCCCTTCCTTGCCTCCACTTCTTTCTTTATCTGTTTATCTTACAATCTATCTTTTTCTCTGCGTTCATTTCATCCAATTCGATCTTACGAGACCATCAGTATTTTATAAGTTCGAAATATTTGATATAGTATTGAATTATCATCTAACGGCTGTCAGTATATTCTAGATGAGGAACATTGTTTGGATATGCAATCCAGAGGCTTTGAAATATCGGTCATATCGAAAAGGAAACATCATCCTAAAAAAATCATCAAAATATTGAAGCTGCAATCAATTACTTTTACAGTTTTATTTGCTGGGTCTAAATATTAATCACTTTAGTCGTATAAAGATGGGACCAAAGTAGTAAATGGCAGAAACGGAATAGCAACAAACATAGTTACATAAATTCTCTTTCGAATGATTCATTCTCAATGTCTTCTTTCATGCACCTCCTTTTTTCATGCCGTTCAATCTCACAAGAATATCAGTATTTTCTGAGTTCGAAATATTTGATATAGTATTGAATTATCATCTAACGGCTGTCATTATATTCTAGATGACGAACGCTTATTGTTTGGATATGCAACCCAGAGACTTTGAAATATCCGTCCAATCGATGTGGAAACATCCTAAAAAGGTCATCAAAGTATCGTAGCTGCAATCAATTACTTTTATAGTTTTACTTCTAGGTCTAAACATTAATCATTTTAGTCGTCTGGGGTGATGCCAAAGAGCAAAATACAGTAACAGAACAGCAACAAATGTAGTTGCATGAACTTTCGTTCGGAAGATTAATTCTCAATTTTTTCTTTCATGCACCACCTTTTTTCATCCCGTTGAACCTCACAAGAACATCAGTATTCTATGAGTTCGAAATATTTGATATGACATTGAATTTTCATTGTTTGGATGTGCAATCCCAAGGGACTTTACAATATCGGTCAAATCGAATGCGGAAACATCATCCTAAAAAAATCGTTAATATTAGCTGCAATTAATTATTTTTATAGTTTTATTTCCAAGGTCTAAACATTAATCACATTGGTCATATGCAGTGATACAAACAGTCAAAAACTGAACAGCAACAATGATAGCTATCATTCCCAGGTGGAAAAAAGTTATGTACAATTATATAGAATTATATATAATCGACTGTATATAATCTTGAACATATATAATTGTATATAATTATATAAAATTAAATATAATAATATAACTGAATATAATTAGATATAATTGTATATACTTCTATATAGTTATATATAATTCTAATATAGATCATATATAATTACGTTTTTTAATTAAATTAATCAATATTTTGAAAATTTCCTCTTATATTTAAAAATTTCAAAGCTGAAATTAGCGAGATCTTCGTACGGAGCAAGGAAAATATTCGAACCACAAGGAACCATTGGAAATCCCGAAAACTGCGATCTGCATCGAAATAAATTCCTGCAACTCGACCAACTCAACGACGAATATGGGCACATGGAAAAAGCTTATTTTTTCAATGCGATGTACCTGTTATGAAGTTTCGCGGAAAACTGCCAAAAAAATTCTTTTGTTTATTTTCGACTCGTTGCTAACATGGTTGATCAGATTTGTTGATTCATGACAGTTTTGTCGAACCTCTAAAAACGCAGGTCGTATCGTAATGAATAAACATCTTATGGAAAGTTTTTCTACGGTTTCCATCCTTGGATTTTCTATTGCTTCCGTGGAAAGAATTTCGTTGGTTAACCTAATAGGTTTTTCCATGTGTTCATGTTCGTCGTCGAGATGGTCGAGTTGCAGGAATTTATTCCGATGCAGATAGCAGTTTTCGGGATTTCCAATGGTTCGTTGTGATTCGAATATTTTCCTTGCTCCGTGTGAAGATCTCGCTAATTTCGGCTTTGAAATTTTTAAATCTAAGAGGAAATTGTCAAAACTTTGATTAATTTAATTAAAAAACGTAATTATATATGATCTATATTAGAATTATATATAACTATATAGAAGTATATAAAATTATATACAATTCTATATAATCAAATTCAGTAACATAATTATATATAATTTTATATAATTATATTCAATTATATATGTTCAAAATTATATACAGTCGATTGTATACAATTCTATATAATTGTATATAACTTTTTTCCACCTTAGTTGCATGACGTTTCTTTCAAACGCTTCATTCTCAATGTCTTCCTTCATGCACCTCATTTTTTCACCCCGTTCAATCTCACAAGAGCATCAGTATTCTGTAAGTTTGAAATATTTTATACAACATTGAATTTTCATCCAGCGACTGACAGTATATTCTAGATAAGGAACATTCATTGTTTGCATCTGCAATCGCAAGGGATTTTACAATATCGGTCAAATCGAATGCGGAAACATCATCCTAAAAAAATCGTCAGTCTTATCTGCAATCAATTATTTTTATAGTTTTATTTGCTGGGCATTAATCACTTTGGTCGTATGAGGTGATACCAAAAGTTAGAAACGGAACAGCAACAATGATAGTTACATGACCTTTCTTTCAAAAGATTCATTCTCATTTCTTCCTTCTTACACCTTCGTTCAACTATTCGATCGCACGAGAGAGCATCAGTATTTTATACATTTGAAAAATTTGATACTACTTTGAATTGTCATTTTCAGTTTGTTCCGTTGAACATTTTCTGGTACTTTTCATTTTTCACATTTACTATTTATATCACTTGCACCCGGATGAAGTCTGAACAAAATATTGTATTTGGTCACCTCGGCAAAAAATATTATTACAGCCTTTCACCAAATGGCGACGTTTCAGACCTTAAAGGACTCAAAACTGCAATAAATGTTTTTCTATGATTTTATACGTACTGTCTCGCAATAATCTCGCAAAAGACCGATTTTAAAGTGGAACCTCTTTTGAGTTTGTCATGGCCTAACTTAGAACTAATCAGCGGTGTGGGTCGAAACACCGACAAATCAATAAGCCGACAGGTCAAAAAACCGACAGGGGCGACAATCGAAAAGCCGACACATACAAAAATAGCCACATTCTCAAGCGGACAGTCATTTTTTGAATTTTCAGTTTTTTAAATGTCGGCGTTTCGATTTTCAGTTTTTTGAGCTGGCGGCTTTTTTTATTTGTCGGTTTTTCGACCCGCACCACCGGGTAGTTTTTAGAACCGATCCATTCTAGCTTTTGGGGAGGTCGAAAAAAAAAACTGGAAAATTAATTTTGTGGCGTTTCTTATAAAAAATCCAAATCTCACCAAAAATGTATCTAACAAAAAAGATAGAGCATCAAATTCTGCACAAAAAAGGACATATTATTAAGGCCTATTCTATATCATATTCTATATCTATTTTCTAGATATGAATAAATATGTGACTATATATACTATATTCTACCAATTATTCTTCAAATATTGCATGTATAGTACAGTCAAATGACAAAAAAGGCTATTTTTTTGTGTACTATCTTTTAAGAAAATTATAACGCAATGTCATGCATTAAGCCGCTTTTAATTTTAAGTAAATACTGTGTTTAAAATAAGCTATAAGCAAAATTATTGACTCGAGATGATCGAAATATATTTCCAATCATAATTTGATGTCTTGTTTTGTCTTATGAATGAAATGAATATTAAATAAGATTAAAAACCATGAAAAATTATAGTGTATTTATATTGGTTTTCAATATATTTCTTTAACAACTTTCTGAAAAAAATGTTAATATTTTGTAAAATCACCTTTTATAAATAATATGCAAATTGGAGAATTGATAAAATGGTTTGTATTAAAATAATAACACTTTAGAATCCAGATTATTTCATTCAGATATTGAATATCTCAGCAAATTTCCACTGCATGAAATGCAATTACTATACTGTATTATCAGAATATTGAAACGTTGTTTCAAATATTAATTCATAAAAATTTAACCGCGATGAAATAAGTTTCCCTTATTCAGATGGTTCTTGCAGGGCACTGAAAAAAAAAGTATTTTTGTCGGACACTTTCGTGAGACTTACTTTTAATAAATTATTAAGAAATATTACGAAATATATTTAAAAAGGTGTTTACAATAAAATTACAAAGTAAAAATTATCTTTAAATTATGAATAAGTATATTTAGTAAGTAATTATTCTTACTTTAATACGTTTCTTTGTGTTATATCATAGGATATAGAATTCCGAATATCACATTTGAGTTATATTCCAACTATCAAATAACAAAATATTAAAATAGTTGTTTTACCAAAGATTACAACGTAATTTTTTTTGTTAGTTATAGTACCATGCAGATTTACGTAAAAATATAGAGGAACGTCATTCTGCAATTTTATTAAGGTAGTAATTTTTTGTTAACTATTTTCTGCGTTTATTTTACCCAAACGTTAACATGCAGAAATAGGCTATTATATTTCTATGTAGACAAAAACCAAGGTCTGTGGTATATGGACATATTGAGATCAAATTGTATATCGTTAGAACTAATACGTTCCCGCAAGATCTTGTTTGATCGTAATTTTTTCGCGGGTTCCTTTGATCAGTAAATCGGAACAAGCGCACGAAATTACTTTCCAGTCCGTCATTTTTTTTGTTTTCAATTGTCTTATTTTCTGTGCTGCAATCGAAATGGATAAATTGTGGCTTATTTAATGCACTAGGAAAAAAGAAAAAGAAAAACCAGATACAAGTGCGAATTAGTAATCCGGTTAAAATTGATATTTTTAATCTGTTCTTCACTTAAATATATGAACATTATCAAAACTGAAAGTAAGGGAAACAAACAGGACAAAAAACAATTATGGTTCGTTGCGAAAACAATTCTACAAAACCTTCTGAAAAGCGGATAAGCTTTTTCGAATTACTGAGTAACGAAATGTTACGCAAAGCTTGGTAACACGAATAGGATTCGTCGAGAATTTTCATTCTCAGAATAATTTTCATTTCAAAATATTGCACAACATTTTTAATAAGAAGAATTATAAATATGTAATGCATTTAAGTAGGAATTATGTTTTATCATCAGTAGATTAACGTGCAATACATCGAATGTCATTTTTTTTACTGTGTCTTTTAGAAAAACTAATTATTGTTACTTTCTTTGTACAAGACATATTTGCAAAAGTTGAAAAAGCTTTTACTTCTTAAAGCATATTCTAACTCATTTATAATGATCCTTATACGTATTCGACACGTACAACGTTTTGTTATTAGCTTAGTAAAAAGCAAGTATAAAGACGACATTTTAAACACATTTAGAAATAAAATACGAAAAGCAAAAGCTGATGATCCCTACAAAGTCCCTACTGTAAACAAATAAATAACGACTGTAACAAAGCTGTTTTTCGCTGCGGTGAGCCAATGTAAAATATTCTAGATGAAAGATTTAACATAATTTCAGTTATGTTCGGACTAGTGGATACTCAGGTGTTATCTAAAATTATTTAAATATTTTCTGAATACACATAACAAAATACACGTTAAACTGACAGCTCGTAATATACCTTGTCCATCTTTTTATTACTGGCCAATCACGAATTCACATTCTTTCGGGTGAGTTTTTCAAGGGCAATGTAATTTAGAGAATCACCAGAGGTTATGCTATTACATGAAATATTTTAGGTTGTATCGAATCAAGATGTGGGAAAAGTAAATATTTAATTGTGAAACTTGATAATTGTTATCTATTCTCCAATTTTTCGATCCACACCTAATAAATGTAAAAAGATTTTTTAATTTTTTACCTTGAATATACAGGGTGTCCCAAAAATCGCGTATTTTACATGAAATTTCAATCAAAAGAGTCCTGTATCAAAATTGGATCCCATGCCTATAAGAATAGAAAAAAAATCACTCTTTTTGCAATAGTTTGTCTGTTTTTGAAGGCATTTTAACAAAATTAGGTTCATTTTAAAATCACTTTCTAGCTCTAACATTCATCTCTTCAACCTAAAATGAATATTTCTCTTGTTATAGTCATAAAAAGGATAAAAAAATGCAAATTTGTTACTCTCTCATAGTTTTGGCATAAAAAAATGTCATTTTGGAAAAGCCTTAATATCTATTTTCTTATGTATTCCTACAATTTTCTTAATGTTTATGGCTGTTTCTTAAATGGAAAAAAAATCTTCATCCGTGATAATGTGTGGCAATTTACGTCTGTAAAAAAAAGACTTAAATTGAAATAATATTTTTGATCAATGTTTCTCCTTTTCATTACATTGCAGTAATTTGAGTATATATTTATATACACCTATAACATATTTTTAAATTACTGTTGGGAATGATTATTTTGCACACAATTTTTCGAGTTGATAAATAATATTTATTTTTGTTTCATTTGGTAGGCGAAATCGCTAAGTCTTATAATATCCTAATGTAGTTTCATATATCTTTTAAAAATTTCAAAGCAATATTTGAAGAAATTATTCTCAGATTTAAATCCTTGCAAAGGGTATTCCGAGTCAAATCGGCAACTTTCTTTCACACAATTTTTAATTTTAGTTTCATCATTTGTTTACTGTTAGTACATGCAAAAGAAATATTCTTGGCCATATACAACATTTTAAAATCTGCTCTAATGAAAGTTGTAAGAATATAATTTTTCAATGTTTAATTTATTTAAGGTGAAAGTACCAGGACTAAAACTTATTCCATTAACGCCGGGAAGGACACTTTTTACACTTCAATTTCAATTAAGTATTTCGTATGAAAATCGAACATCAACAAAATTGAAAAGTGTGTATCGTAGGACTATTTTCAATGTTGCTTTTTTCAATGGCTTTATCAAAATTGAGCTATCATAATTAGAAAATTAAATATGGTGATTTCAATGTAAAAAAAAACTGAAAAAATCGGTTCTACTTTCGAATTTTTATTCATTAATAAAAACTTTTTTTTCTCATCCAAAGAGTATTTTCGGTCACAAAATTCCTTCACTAAAAGTGAAGAAAATTTTTACAAAAGTTGTTTAAAAAATCTGAAAAAATATTACTCTTTCGATGAAAAAAAAATGTTTTTATTAATGAATAAAAACATTGAAATGACCGATCTCGAAAATAACAAGACACATACATTTCAATTTTTTTGAACTTTAATTTTCATATGACATAATTAATTCTAATTGAAGTAGGAAATGTGTCCTGAACACATGAACTGGTTTTCAAGTTAAGAAAAACTTCATAAAAAAGGTTCAATATACATATAATTTTTGTGGCAGTTTATTTCAAATTTTGGGTGTTGATCGGTTCACAATTAAAACATCGACCTGAATAATTGTCCATAAATATACCTCGGGTGATGAGAATTGTTGTGAAATATTTAAGGAATTAACAGAATGAAAATCCACCCGTGCGATCTACATTTGGTGCATCTCGGGCAATGCTAAATGCCGGCGACAGACGATTTTGCACATAGAACCGTTGTATACCATGGAGTTAAGAATATAGTTTAGGTCCATGTTGTATACAGTTGTCGATCAATATTTGTAGTTAGATATTGAAATATTGTTATTGCTATAATTACATTTTATAGAGTATTAAATTACCTTTAAATTTAAAAAATTTCGTTTATTTCGACTAAAACTCAGCGAGATAATCGAGGTTGAATTTAAAACCAATGTGCCCCCTGTACCACGCAGTTTCAACGTTTCAGGGGCTCAAAATTAAAAATATACTGTCATAAAGGTTATGTATTGAATCTTTTTTATGAATTTTTTCAGAATTTGTAAAGGGTCCTTCCTTCGAAAAATGTATATTAAAAAGTATTTTCTGATCTCACTCAGTAATAATACCTGAAAAAACACAGATTTTAAAATGTTGTTGGCAAGGAATAGTTCCTTTGCATATGTACTACCGGTATATAAATGGCAACTAAAGTAAAAAATAAGGTGAAAAAAAGTGGCCGATTTAACGTGGAATGCCCCATACATGAAATGTAGACCTAAATGATGAAAAATACAATTACATGACTATAGTCGATCCAGGTATAGGGAAGTATTGAACAGATGATGAATATTCCTTAATACAGTTTTGCCATTGTTCATGCTAAAGTGCACTATCTCGTCGATCTTATTACGGTGCATTAGAGTGAACTTTATTGTTGTATTAACTTGATTAGAATCTAACATCGATACTATACGAGCGCATATTTATACATATTTTACTGCGAATTTTGCCTGAATTTTTGCTGAATCCGAATCCAGTGTCAAAATTACAAAATTTAAAATGGCGGACATAATATGGCCCTTAATATGACGACTCAAAATTTATATCAGATTATATCTTGCAAGAACGTCCATATTTCTCAATGAATTTTCACGAAATTTGTTATCTTATGTTTTTTTTTCGGAGCGAAATTCTAATATTAATTGAAAATTTGAAAGTTCAAAATGACGACTAATAATATAATATGGTAATATGGTAATATGACGACTAATAATTATTTTACATTTATATCTTTCAAATTTCTCAATGATTTTTGTATGGAACATGTTATGTTATTGTTTTTTGAGTCGCTGAATACAAATTCAAAGTAAAAATCTTAAAATTGAATATGGCAACATAAAAATGATATTTCTCTTATATAATAATTTCAAATTCTAGATTTAGCAGTAAATTTGCATGAAACTAAACCTGTGGCAAAAAGTGCCTTTATCTTACCTCCGAAGTATGCTGGTGAAATTTTCCAACCTCCTCCATCATATTGAATTTCCCGATAATTGACATATTTTTTTGTCCTTGGAATCTTAAAGATCGCACCCCCTATTGGGAAGTGTCTTTGAAATATCTCGACATTTCGAGTATGAATTCTTACACTAAATTAAGGTATATTTTTTGAACATATGGGCGTTATTCGGTTAATAGTTTCGTCAATGTCATTAAATCTCGTATAATTAAAGAAATTCAAAATTATTTCTAACAATGTAATCTCAACCCATTCAATCTTTGTCTCTTCAAATTGGGGTAGTTTACTGTTCACCTTAACCTTTTAACGTCCAGAATGCACGTTTCCCACGCACAACGTCCACCGCATATTTCAAACTAAAAATAATATATCGGCTATTCTCGAGGCTGCTCTTTCGAATGGTGACTTCAAAATTTGAAAAAATTGAGTATATTCCTTTGATTTTGGCAAAAGTATGTGAAAAAACACATTTTTTAGGGTCATTTTTTTTTAATTTCATTTTTTATGTCGATACCGTGATTTCTATGACCTGAAAAGTGCATAAAAAGTGCATAGAATGTTTGAATTTAACGGATATGCAGGTAGGCATTTTTTATTTCACCTTGAAATATCTAAAATAGCGGCTTATTCTAAGAAATTTGTTTAAAATTTTGGCAGTATGGAAATATAGCTTTTTAAACAAATTTTAAACTATCTATCTTATAAGATGTTTTTTGGTATGCTGATCACGAATCTGAAGGAAAAATTTCGAAATTCAAAATGGCTGACCGAATATGGCGGACATTCATGAGAAACTTTGGAAGTCATTTCTCGATATGCGGAAAAATTTATATATATAGGTTTTCGAGGTTGCTGATTACGTAAAATGATAGGTGAAAATTTCTAAATTCAAAATGGCTGACAAAAGATGATGTCCGTGGTGTTGTTAAATTTATTTGAAAATTTGTTTAAAATTCTATATTTCCATTCTGAAAAATTTTTTTTAAATTTTTTGGCATAAGACGCCATTTTGGATATTTCAAGGTGGAATTAAAAATGCCTACCTACATATCCTTTAAATACAAACATTTTATGAACTTTTTATGCCCTCTTCCGGTATCGACATGAAAAATGAAATTTAAATAAAATGGCCCCCAAAAATGTGTTTTTGTCACATTCCTTTGCCAAAATCAAAGGAAAATACTCCATTTTTTCAAATTTTGAAATCACCATTGGAAAAAGCACCTTAAAAAATAGTAAATAAGGCAGTGGAAGTTGTACATGGGAAACGTGCATTCTGGACGTTAAAGGTTTAAGGATAAATGTCTAAATCTGAAGTAGTCTTAAATGCACCAGGGGTTATCTCAAATCCACCTCCACCCTCCACAGAATGGGTGACCAAAGGATGCAATCCCATGAACCATCCGGTTTTTCCGCTATGGGTACCAACGGTAATCTTATTCACCATATCGCAAAAAGAAACATTCGTTTGATCTAAAAAGATATTCTGAAATACGTAGTGGTCGCTCATAGACCGTAATATTCGATTGTGGTAAGAAGAGAAACTAATTTTAGAGCTCACATATGCCGTCGAATCGATATTTATATGTAATTATCAAGCCTTTGTATTTGCACTCCGGCGGCAAAGCAAATTACTGAATTGTTGGAAATAGGAGGGTAAGCTTTGTAAGGGTCCTTCGTGTCCGCGGCACGCTATGTTATATCACATTATCGAGAGCTACTTACACCCCCTTCCCCCAGATGCCCTCATCCATCTACGCACTCGGTAATCTATCTCTCAGTTCCTCTTTGATTCTCGGATTCAAGGAGTTGCAGCCATGAGTTTTTAATTTACTTCTCGAGTTTTGGGTTTTTACATATAAACAATAAAATAAATGTATGTTTCGTTATGACGTTTATCCAACTCTGTGGAAAAATGAATTTTGCATTTATATGTGCCAATATGCATCTGCCATGTCATATCAGTACCGATAAACGTCGATCAATAAATTAATCATGCAATATCATATAAAATTTAAAGTTACATTGAAACTGTAGGTTTAATGTTGTTATCATTATTTAGTTAATAGTATTTATTTATTTGTTTATTTAAAATTAAAGTAAAAAACAAGTAATTTTAATTGATGTGTATGCTAATTAGTTTGTACGAAGTTTGGTTTGGGTCAAAAAACCGACTGTCATAAAGCCGACAGTTAAAAAACCGCCAGTAAAAGCCGACACATAAAAAAAATAGACACTTCGTCGGGAGGACAATCATTTTTTTACTGTCGGCTTTTCGATTGTCGGTTTTTTGTATGTCGGTTTTAGGACCTATCGGCTTTACGATTTGTCGGTTTTTCGACCCTCACCCCGAAGTTTTATGAGAAATACACTATGTTCAAATAATAATCCAGTTCTCACAAATTTCATGATGTTTCTCAATTTCTACTGCCATTCTAAAGAGATTAATTCGTACTAACACTCTAAATTCTTTTAAGATGAAATTGACATTGTGTGAAGTTCACCTCAAATAAGTGAGAATTGAGCCACCGTTTTAAAGTCAAATTTGACTTAATATTAAAGTGAAATTCCATCTTAGTGAAGGCATGGGAAAGGTTAGCAAGTAAACAATCATACTTAGATGATAATTATTCTGATGATAATTAAAAAAACTCATTTACGATCTTCAATACTATAATGCCAATATATAAAAAAGTTTTTCACGTGATTAGAAATTTAATAAGCCAAAAATCGAACATGAGGTTATTATAAGGTTAGGAATAGTCTCTTATTTAAGGGAGCAGCTTTGTTTCTCCGTTATAAAGTCAAATTTCGCCACATAGCAGTCAAAATTACGGATTCACTTCCAATGAAAATGATGCTTCGATGAAATCTTTCGAAACTTCAAGAATAACATTTGTGTCTTCTTCTGAAAAATTCACATGGCCAAAACTCTTGTTAAAGCAGCGTTTGAACTCAACTACACCATAAAGATCGTTAATTCTACCTACACCCATTGATCAATTAATTTTTTGAATATTAGACAAGAAAAAACTAACTAATATTGGTGCTAAGATAAACGGGCGCTTCCAAGGGTAGCCCGTCTTCTTTTCCCCGACACTTGTTCCCGGACACTTTTTCCCCGACACTTTTTCCCCGATACTTTTTCCTTGTAATATTTTCCTCATAACATTTTTTCATTTAACACTTTGTCCTCGTTACTTTTTCCCTAACACTTTTTCCCCGGTACTTTTCCCCTGCACTTTATCCCTTGTTGATGTGTCAATAAATGTGAATAAAAGTATTCCACGCTTTTAGGCATTGTTAGAGGAAGGTGGAGTTCTGACTGGTTAGGTTAGGTTAGTTTCAGGGCACGCATATGCTTTTAGTCTTTCATAGGGGTAGGCAGAGTTCTGACTGGTTAGGTTAGGTTAGTTTCAGGACGTGCATATGCTTTTAGGCCTTCTTAGTGATAGACGGAGTTCTAGCCGGTCAACCTTTATAATAATAGAAAAGAGCCTTAGTACACTTATCCCCTCTCATTATACACAGCAATAATGGAAGAGTCCACTGGGAAAATTGTTCGGGAAAAAAGGTCGGGGAAAAAGTGACGAGGAAAAAGTGTTAAAAGTAGAAAATGTTACGAGGAAAATATTACAAGGAAAAAGTGTTGGGAAAAAAGGGTCGGGGAAGAAAAGACATGGAACCCTTCCAAGTGTCCAACAAAACATCATACCAGTCAATAGATATCGCCACATCACGGGCAGAAACAAATATTACGACAGTTTCCCTTAATGGTATAAATACAGATTCGAGCTAAATGCAGTTTTGACATCATAAATAGCAACTGAAAATTGGTGACTAACCAACTGAAAATAGTGAAAATTATTTTTCCATCCATGATCGCAGAAGTGCTCTGTATTGCATTTCTATATTTGATGATCAAAATCGCAATCTGGAAATGATCCAGTAACGGTGTAAAATTAATAAAAAATATATGCTTTGAATGGTTACTTTCATTAATGGATTTTGTTGAAATTACCGATCGCTTAGAACTTATAGAGTCAAAACTCTGGTCGAATAAGAGTTGCCGTCAGAACAATATTTCTTTAGGATGATACAAACAATATTTTTCTGCAGTTAGAAAATATTTTAATAAAACCTCATTTTTGTTAAGTTTGTGAAGTTTTTCTTTTTTAACATTTTTAGAATTTGACGCTGAGCTAAGAATTTATTCTTTACTTTAAAAAAAAAACATCCCACACTGGAATCTCCCATTTGCCTCCTATATTATTAGTGTGATACCCTAAAGGCGTGTAAAATTACGAAAAATAGAATTGTGCAGTGTTAGGGTGGGAGTCATTATCCACTTATTAAATAAACATTGGAATGAACTATGAGAAGAGATTAGGGTTAATATTATATTTAGAAAAATATGTAAAAGTTAAGCTTGGAATCTTTTTTATATAAACAGTTAATAGCAAGGATGGAAAATCAGTATAGCACCAACTCCGTCAAATTATTTTTTGGTATATAAATTTTCGAAATTTTACACCTTTTTTTATTTCAGATTTATGTACTTATGGAATATTTTTCTTCCTGAATCTTGAACCCTGGCCGAGATTGAAATGTTTTAATTGAACTTCTTCTATAATATAATACGAAAAGAAATAGATGTTACCGGATACAATATTTTTCTCTCTGAAAATGTGGCCTAAAGCTCACATTTTGAGACATATAACCTCACTTTTCTCGAAAATGGGACATGATAGGAAAATTATACTGGCGTCATCGTCTTCAACGCGAAAATACTATTCGGAAATTATTGTCAGAGGCAACCCAAAAAGTAAAATTTTGTCCGTCAGTAGTTAAAGGAATATAATATAGGAATAGAAATACGAAAAATTCGTGACTGAAAAATGTCGGTCTGGATGATCGTTCTATATATCAGAGATTAAAATGAAAATTAAAATAAAAGTGCCTTGAATTGCATTGATCTCAACAAACGTTGACTATAAGAGTATGATTAAGATTTTGGAACGTCCGGAAGCAAACGAATAAGATTCTTGACTATTTGTATTAAATAATGTAGGAAGTTTTTCTTTTGAAAAGTTCTTTGAGAATTTTTTTCTTGGTTTAGTCGGTCCTTTTAATAAAAGTACTACTTAATTATTTGGACGTTTCGGCATCTTGATGTGGGCCATCTTCAATGTATTGAAATTTCTGCAAGCAATGATATTACGTAATGGTTTAAAAATACAAAAGTAACTTTAAATTTTTAAAAACTTTTTTAATATTCTTTTTTTAATTTTTTAATTTTGACAAAACTTTACTCACATAGTTGTATAAGCGGAAGCAATTAACGGCAACTAAGCATGAAAAAAGTCCAGTTGTGTTGGTGTGCCGTGCAACTTTTGACAGTCCCTGTCAATACCATTATGGTGATTTTAATTTTTAAATGGTACAAAAAAGTATGATAAAATATTACAGGCCCATGAAAACTTACAGAAGAAAATGAAATGAAATGACACTCGTCGTTGACAATTTTTTTTTAATAAAAACGTTCTCTAGTAAATGTTTATAAATGTTATTTTAACTTTTCTATGGCATTTATTTTGTAAGTCGTTCTTATTACAATATTGCACTCATGGGCTAAATAAGCTCATTTTCCCATTTCTAATATTAGGGTATTGACCCTCGTAATATAGCACTCGCAAAACACTCGGCAAGGGGATTCCACAATAAATCACCAATTTCGGATCCCGAAACTGTTTGCTGTCAGTCGTCAGAAAGAGCGAGTTGATCATCTTGGAATAAGAAGCGATTAATACTTTCGGTCCAAATCTAAATGAGCAAATATATCATCTGTTAGTTAAAAAAAAAGACAATTTATCATTTTAGAATTACTTTTTAATTTAATTTGAAAAGTCGATTGTGACAAATCGTGCTACTGCAAATTATATTACTATTTAGTAAATATGTATACTGTTAGAAAGAAGATGTTTAATGTGTATTTTTCACTAATTGGTTATTGAACATATATTAAATTCAATAAAAAAGTAATGAGTCAACGGAAAACTTGATACATTTAATTGATGTTTAGGAAGTTCGATAGTCTACAGAACAAAATTCAATAATTTTTCTAACCAAACCGTTTTGGTGCAGCCAATATTTTAACTGCTTAATCTGCAATATCAGTAGGTTTTATCTTTTCAGTAGTTTCCTTTCAGTAGAATAAATATTGTTTTTATAAAATGACTGAAAGGATTTGCTGCACTTAGAGTATATATTAACCTATGATCAAGTAGTACTAAAAATCCTAATCAGAATAATACATAATTTTGCAGTGTTTTAGTTAGTTATCCTTTACATTGATATCAGATAACATGATGATTTCTATAAGACCCACCTTAGGACCCTCCTAAAATATTTCCAGAATTTCAAACAAATATTACAAGGGATTTCCAACATAAAGTATGGTCAAAATGACTTCAAAAGGTTATAAAATTACGTAATAAATGTGCAAAAATATTTAACAATATTACGTTGTAATCTCAAAACTATCCTCGGTATAATCACAAGAACATGAATATTTAACGCACAAAATTTCTTTGTCGGGCAAAGATTGCGTTCAATTATTCAGGGTCACCAATAACGTGGTCTCGGAATCCTCCTCCATAATTTTTCATTATTTCATCAAGTGTACGTGCTCCCGGGATTCGATGTCTACAAATGTAGTGTGGCATATATAAGGACAACGAATTAGTACAGTGCGTCAATGTCAGATATGGAAAATTATGTACTATATTACGCATTTGCCAAATTTTATGACTTTAATTTGACAAGTTATTATGATATAACTACATCGAGAATTTTAATTTTTGGTGTGACAGTTTGTGTACTAGTAAATAAGGGAGAATGTAAATATGTAAATAAGTATACAATTCGAACTTGGATACACCCGAGTAAAAAAAAATTGTCTCTGAAAGATCTTTCCGTAGTAAGATTTAAACAAAAAAAAAGTGAAAAGTCAAGATTTTTAGTGTTGTCGTCACTGATTTCATAATATATAGAGCGGTATATGAATAATAAAAATTCCATTTTAGTTTCCAAAATCAAGTTCCCTATGACGGTAATAAAAATATTCAATAAATTTCTATTGTTTTTTAAGAATAAAAAATATGTTTTGTCCAAATCTTACGTGTGGACTAATCAGTAAGACCACGGATGACCTTGTACGTATTCATATGATTTTAATGTATATTTTAAATGGAGATATTCTTTGAAAAAAGTTACTAGAGAAAAAATATGCAAAAAAATTGGTAACGGATATCATTACACAATGGATATGTTTCTAAATGTACCCAGTAAGTAACATCATAACACTCAAAATCTCGACTTTTTACTTTTTTTTTTAAATCTTACTACGTAGCCTATATCCAAGCTCGAATTGTATACTTATTGACATATTTACATTCTGCCCTATTTACAAGTATACAAACCGTCGCAACAAGAAATTAAAATTCACGATTAAATTAAGCGGTTAAGAAAATTAAAGATTGTTGCTGGCAACGAAATTAATGAAATAACTACAACATTATCTATTTATATAATATTTTTATTACTTGTATTCGCCCACGCAACATTGTTCACTGTGAGTACACAAATCTAATTGAAAGTAAGCATCATTGTTATGGGTCTTAATGGATACTAAATGACTATTTTATTGCCTGAATATAAATCACTGTATAGTTTTCTCAACCACGTGGATTAGACAGTTTTAGTACTTTAAAAGGACTGGACATATTTACATGCACATACACTTTCAGAGCACTACTGACCTCAAAGGCGGGCGGAAATGTGAGCCAAAAAATAATAAAACTAAATATAACGCTATAACATAGTTATAGAGATAGACAATAATTAAACAGTTTTTTTTTAAATTTTGTTTCGTAATTATAAAAGTCAATGTGGTATATGAAGGCAAATCATTTTTAAAAAAGTTTTAATTCGTATTTACGAATTTAAAAATCCCTGTATATAACCATTCTAAATTTATTGGAGTGAGAAGTTACTCCTTTTTGAGTGAAAATTTAACCATTCTAGCCAAAGAATTATACAAGTATAATATTCGTTAATTTTTAAATAAAAGTGTCAAACATATTAATAGAAAATAATCCATTTTTAGTCGTATTTTATGTAACTTTCCAAAACCTTGTGGTTGTAAAGAAAAGTGACCATATGTAAATTTCATTTGAATGTTTCTGAATAATGCTTCATAACTAGTATTTTGTAGGTACAATACATATTAAGGTGGGTTAAAAAATACTATTTTTTTATATTCGGAATTAGTGAGGTTTTTAAATTTAAATTTTTTTACTTTTTTCTTGATAACTATATGGATAAGTCTTTACCGCGAAATTTTACCTATTTTTGAGCAAAGAAAAACATTTTCAACTGAGTTTAGGCTTTGAATTTTTTCCGAAGGAAAAAGTGGAGAGTATGATAAAAAATCTGCCGTATGCGCTGAAAATAGATATTTCAAAGAACAAAATCCAATACAAAAACGTTTAAAAATGTATAAGTTTAACGTGAGAATGTTCGGTTGAAGGTAGGGGTCATTTTTCGTTTGTAATTCAATATAACATTCACAAATGAATATTTTTATTTGAAAAAATTACGCCTTATTTCGGATATGAAAAAGCACGTTTCCTCCAAATTTGGTAAAAAAATATTTTTGTTGCGCGAGAAAAAAATTAAAAACGAATAAACGTTTTTATTTATTTATTTTTTTGCTGGACTGATGCTGAAGACGAATCAAGCAGCAAAAAAATCTTCATGCATTTTTCTCCTTTTTATAAAAAAAATGTAAAAAAAAAAGTTTAAAAAGTTGAATAAACAAAAAAAAAGTAACTCTGCTACTGACGGTCCCAAGCCCGTGTTTTGAAAGAGGAGGGTACTCATACACCTGCAATTAATGTTTTGAAAAGTATTCACCTCATTGAACCCGATATGTTTGGAAACTGTTATTTTTATATTATTAAACTATTATTATTATCATATTCGTGATCACCGACCTACAAAACCTCCGAGTAAAAAGTTTCATCTGAATGTTACATATTGGATCCGCCATTTTAAGTTTTTGAAAACTGTCATCATATTCATGATCAGCCACATAAAAAAAACCCTAGTAAGATGTTTCATATGAATCTGATGAATTTTTGTAAAATTCATCCGCCATTTTGATTCCGCCATCTTGAATTTTTGAAAATTACCATCATATTCATGATCAGCGCCCCAAAAAAACCCCGAGTAAAAAGTTTCATAAAAATGCATTGATTTTTTTTCATTTTGTAGACTTAACTTGTACCGCCCGCTCTATTTTGCAATTTTAGTCTAACTTTGATCCATCATAGATATGCCTAGTCCCAGCTTAAAAGGACTTTTATAAGGCGTTTTGAAAAGCTCTTGACCTCAGGTATCCAAAGGTGAAAAAGTGCGACATCCGAACCCAAAAATCAGGCTTATTGACACTCCTCCTTTGGAGGTTACGTGAAAAATTATGTATTCAAAAATTGCAGATTTTTTTAATATCTACAACTTGTCCATTATATATATATATATAATATATACATATATTCCCTTTCGTCGGGAATAACAAGAACATAAAAATTCTACCTTTTTTTATACTTTATCGCGAATTTTTTTAAAAGGGCCTGTTAAAATATTTTAATTTTAGTCATGTTACATTCATTTGATTGCATATTATCAATTCTATCCAGAAAATTTCATATGCATGACAGTCGCAATTAAAAGTGGTTCAGAGTCACCGTATATTATTAAGCCTTAAAGCGGCAACCTATATAAAAATAACACAAAGCGCCATGTGGGGTCGTGGGAGACCCCAATCCGAAGATAATATCTTCCTGCGCAGACAGTTTTCGTTATTTCGTTTCAACAAAATTACTGGATACTCTCCAAGTGTAATTTTACCGCGTAGATTTGATAACAAAATTAATGGTGCCCGTAAATACAAGTGACGTTTTAAAAAAAAAAAAATCATAACTCATCCAATTTTCAATATTTTTTCCTAAAAATTTAACTTAAGTGCCTCTTGAAATGTAGCTCTTTAAGATAAAAATGCTGTAAAAGTGCAGTTTCAGAAGGGAAAAATGTAATATTTATGTGTGGGGTCTCCCAGTAACCCTAGGGCGCTTTGAAAGTTACTTATAAATTAATGAAAAGTAAAATGAAGATAAGAAGATGTAAATGTAAATGAAGCAAGAAACGCTTAGAAATGTCAAAAAATTCAGAATTTTTCAAAAATCTACGCAAATTTGGAAAGTGTTTCGACTCACGATTCAGGTATTTGAAATCACGTGGTCACCTTGGCCGTGACGTTGGGCGAGCATCGGTTGCATGTGCCAAAGTCCGTTCAACGAACCGCAGGAAGGCGCAGGTCCGCAACATAATAGCGGTCTATACGGTTCGTTTGAATGGATGGCCAAACGTTACAGATTGTTGCTTTCGTCGCACGCTTCTGGCCACAGCATCCGCACACTCCACATTAGAATCGTTAAAAGCGCCGGTTTCCGATATTCTTTTTCTCCAAGGGTGGCACAATTCGATTCTGAAATCATTCGACTTCTGCGAATGCCCAGCGGCGTGTAAATATTTCGAACGACTAATGTCGGTAGGCTGACTTAATTCCGATTTTGTGTGTGAATGCAAGTCCCAAATAATGGAGGTACAGAATGTGATCGATATTCGAGGGCGATGAATGCTTGCAAGATTTGCGGTTTGTTACTCGTTGGCGGAGACGTGAATATATTGATGCAATATGACTATGCATCCACATTCCGAGTAACAAGTGTGATTTCAAAAACATCTTAATTACATTTTTTTAAGATTCGTACATCTACTGATTTACATGAAAAACTAAAAAATTATATTTTTAGGCATTTTCAAAACGACTATTTATACCTTTCACCGCCAAAAATTACACCGTAAACTAATTCCGTGTATTTTAAGGAGGTGTCACTTTAAAAATCAATCGAATCTGGTTTCATGTTGTGAAAATACAACCAGACTGTCACATGCGTAATATCGTCGATTTAAACGTCGTGAGTAATTAACAAATAAGAACATTCTGACGTTTTGACATTCTGAGTTTGAGAATTACCAGCAGCTTCATTATTTTTATGATTATATTTTTAAAAAATAAATTTTTGCTGCTCCTATTTATATCACGGTTTGCTTGAAAACAATTAAACCAAAAGTAAAAATACTTCAAATTTTCAAACACGTAGTGAAACTACATTGTTTCTAGATTAAACAAATCGAAAAACCAACATTATCCATCAAAGATTTTTTTGATTGTTTTTAACAAATGGTCGACAATTAAAAAGTTTTTACTAGTCGTACCAAAAAAATTGCTTTCAGATTCTTTGAAAAATTCTGAAAAAAAAACTCTCTTTGAATAATTTTGAACCATCAATGTCGTATTAATTTGTTGTAAGATGCGTCTTCTAAAAAATGACAAAAATCTTCAATTTTTTTGAAGATTTGATATTTTTTATCTCCGTAAATATACGTTTTCGACAAAATCACAAGATATATTTTTTGTGCAGAATTATACAAATAATCTCACAGATATTTTCCGGGCCAAAAACTTTAAACTTCAAATTGTTAACAATGTTTGTTAATGAAAATAGAATTTTACGATTCATTGGCAGTATTTTGACTTATGGTCTAACTTTTTTCAAGTGTACCATGCAGTTATAAGTCTATATTGAGATAAATTTTGCACCCGGCTTGTACTTTAATTAACTAATATAAAATATGTCTCTATGTATGTCCAAGGTAGCACAAAATAAACGTATACTGTCTTTTTGAAGTGTAGTAGTAGATTACAGAACGAAATTATATCAAAAAGTTTTTCAATTGTATCTCTGATTTTTTAATCTGTAATACATATTATGTTGAGCTGTAAAAGTAGATAACACTGATTTTATTTACAAATTTGAAATTTAATAAGGTACACATAAGTATGATGGAATTTCACTTTAATAAGAAGTCAAATTTGATTTTAAAAGAGTAGCTCAATTCTCACTCGTTTAACTCTGTAACTCCAAAATTCACAACATTTCTTCATGAAGTTTGACATTATATTTTAGTATTTAAACTCCACAAGAAACATTCTTTACTACTCATTTCTTATCGCCCAAAATCCGCTCTTTCTAACGGTGCACGTCAAAATATTTCATATCGACAAATACAGAAAGTTATGCAGATTTTTTTGAATTTTGAAAAGTAAAAATTTAAAATGCGGACATAAAATGGTGATAAACATTTTTATTGGTAATAGCCTAACCACATGTTCAATATCGCAAAGTTCAATAAGTTTTTATGAAACTGATAATCAATGGTTTTGTTGAATTGGTTTTGAGATTGCTGATCACGAATCTGGATCAGTTTTTAAATATTCTAAACAGTGGATCCCATGTGATCATCACCAACATTAGAAATTTCTTATGATAAGTTTCAAGTGAATCCGAAAAGGCCAAACAAATTCTACGAACTTATTTGGATTAAGCCCACGAAATACCTACATCTCTGATGATTTTTCAGTGTTGACCATTATAGTCAAATGCACAATTTAAGGTTATTTCAATATTATTACACAATTTTTTACTTTCGTCGTTTTTATGAAGCTGTATTTATATGGTTATAAACACCTCAATATTGTAATTGATGAAATAATGGATGCAAATCTTATATTTAAATATTGTGTGAGAATATTTCCAATTTGGGAATAATTATTCATAAGATTACAAAAGTTTTAAATTATTTTATGACACAATTAGCGTTTTCAAGAGGAGACATATAATTATGAATCACTCGCATTATAAAGATGAGTCAATTAGTTTATCTCTCGGGAATTAGTCATTAATGACAAATGAATCACATTTTGTGTCACAATACCTTCCAAGTTTTTAAAAATATATTCAACATTAATATTCTCTATATTTAACATTAATATTCTCAAATTCAACTTTAATATATTCTACCTTCGTGCCAAAATTATAATTAACATGATAACTTTACAGGAGATCCTACGCAATAACTTGTAAGATAATATCGAATAATGATGACGAATTTCAGTACCTTATGATGATTTATGATGAGAAATGATAACTAACATTTTGTATGATGGAAAATAAAAACAATGTTGCGGTCTCATGACTGATGGCGACATCGTAGACCATTCATTGTTAACAACAATCACCAGTAGTTATAGTTTGACATGTTCAGAACTTCCTAAACAATATGGTGTAATCAAATAATTTATCTAACATCATCTGTCGCACTTGCCTGATACTTAATTAAGAGTTAATGATAAAGTTCTCATATAATAGAAATCAATAAAGTTTGCTTGTTGTCAGTAAAAAGACAGTGTATTATGATTTTAGCTAAATCTCTTGATATCACTTTTATTATAAAATAGCACCTAGTCTTGTCAAATTAGCGAGATTGCTGTAGAACGAAAAACTATGATGCGGTGCACCTATACATCTAAAACAGCTGTGGTAGACAGCTCGACACCGAAAACAGTGGTGCGGACGACCCTTTCGACGACAAACTATAGTGTGGTACACCTAAACACCGATAATTACGTTGGGTTCGACCCAGACATCGAAAGTTATAGTGCAAGGTACACCTAGACATGGCAAACAATTGGTAAAAGTATTATAGATTAAGGGGAGAAATAGATCTTTTCACAAACACCTCAAAGGATGTTCCTTCGGACCCTTATTTGGAGTTTCTTAGAAACATTTAACTTCGCCCATCAAATATTTTCTACTGAATTTTGGTTAAAATAGCTAATGAAAAATTGTCGATACATTAGAGACTTTTTTTCTTTTTCATAGCTTTTTTCGTTACAGAATGCATGCATGTATTTTGCATTTGGAATTCTACAATTGTTTGCATGCAGAAATTTTAAGTGGTTAAAGGATTTTTTTAAGGCTTTAAGAAATATACACCGAAAAACTGTAAATAATAAAAATTGTAAAACAGTTTAACAGCCATAATAATTGTAAAATTTTTTCATATATTCCATATTAATTACATACATTTTTTCTTCACAGTGGTCTTGAAGGAAGACGAAGTTTATTGAAAATGGATCGAGAATCGGCTTTCAGGGAAAGTATTCACATCATTTCTACATTCAAAATCCGTTTAAATTAAAATCGCAGGTGATCCTCCTTTACGGATATAAGTATTTTTGTATTTTTGTTTTTACAAAGAGAAAATTGGTATCTGTTATTTATTATATATTTGGGTTTTGGTTATGTTTTACCAATTTTTGTTAAATTTCCTCCATTACAGAATATTCCTTAAATAGTATTGGTCATCTAAGCGCACCCCAGCCCCATTTCTAACCTGTTTTCTAAAAATGTTTTTGCAACTGTCTTTTAAAATATTCAGCTTACAACAATTGTTTAAACAAAAAATTATTCACTTTTAATTCTATATAGGGCAGACTCCAATGACAGTGACTCACCAACAGCTGATCTATACATATTATAGCCATTTCACTTTTAGCATTACTCGGGGCCACCGACGGGGCTTAGTGATTATATGGCCCAATTTTTGTTGTTATTTTATATATTTTTTTGTTTCTCTGATTTTTTTGCAAATAAACATTTCATATATGAAGTAATGAAACTTCAACAACAGCTATGTGAAGTCTTCAGAAATATGATTCATCATGCATGTGTTAATCTTGAGACGTTGCAAATTTTAAAAATTCTTGGTGAACTGAATTCACGACTTTGTTCCGACAGCAATTCTAAACCATTGCCATTGTCTATATATTGCAAACTTTCTTTAACGTGGTCGAAGATCACGTTAATTTTTAAAGTGTTAGAAACCTTATCAATAGGTTTTAAAGCCACGTGCAATTTCTTCCGATAATTATTTAAAAAAGGACTTACCTTTCCGGACGTGAAGCAACAATTTAACGAATTCGTATAAATGTGTGTATAGGGGGGCTATATTAAATAGTTATATAAATCTTTGATAAGATTGGGTATAATAAAACGTCGAATTTAGGATTTATAATCATTTAACGTTGGTCTTTAGTAAGGTTAAAAGTGAAAGGTTACTGTATGTGTAGATCAGCTGTTGGTGGATCAATACTGTTATTAGGGACGAGTGGGGAAGTCTGGCCTATGCACAATTGAAACTGAATAATTTGTTATTATAAACTTTTTTTGTAAACTAAATGTTTTAAAACATATTTGCAAAAAAAACATTTTTATACTTAGCGACGAGGGGGGGGTGGGGAGATGAAATTTACGTAATCGGTGAAATTTAAAAAAAAAAAAAACAAGACCCACACTCGAATTCATTAAAAATAACAATACTAATTTTCCCTTTATAAGAACATAAATACAAAAATACGTATATCTTTAAAAAAGGATCAACTGCGATTTTAATTCAAACGGATTTTGAATGAAGAAATGATACTTACCCCGAAAGGCGATTCTGGATCCATTTTCAATACACTTCTTCCTCTTTCAAGACTGTGTCTTGTATTATATGAAAACTTAGTATAAAATTTAAGAATTATTATGACTGTGCATCGATTATCCCTAAACTCTTAATGTGTATTACAAAAATAAATAAAAAGATACAAAATTGCATTTTTTATCTTTAGTTCAGTATAAATAGCCAATTGTTAATATTTGTACATGTAAAAATGATAATACTACAAAAATAGCATTAGTAAATAAAAAAGACCATAGATTTTTAAAAATATTTAATACAATATTCATTGATCACTTTCACTCCTTTGACTTTTGAGTAGCAGTAAACTGTAGGTATCAGCTACAGGAAGGTACACGCGAGTGAAAAAGGTACAGCTGGGTACTCTTTTCGAACCAAGGACGCTTCCGTCATACAGTCGGTTCGTAGTTGGAAAAAGAAAGATTGCAACGAACGAATCGAGTTACGACGATAATTATTTGGCAGGAACAGCTGCCAGACAAAAGGCTGCAGATACTAACGAACCGAACCGAAACGATAATTATCACCTTCGACCATTTCGCTACTTCGTTACTAGGAAATATATACCTACAGGTGTATTTATGTGTATGTGTATATTTGTATATAAATATGAGTTTCTCCTGTAATCAGGTGATATGTTCTGACCAGTTTTGGAAATGGAAAAATTTTGTATTGAATATCATACTGGTTTGTTGTGGACACAAAAAGTTGAGAGTATCATAACTTACGTGACGACAACTCCAGGAAGATATCGATGCAGAGAAAGTTTTAAAAAGATTTAATTTAATTGCTATTTTTATAGCCATCTACATTGAAAAAATATTAACCAATCGTAAAAATTAAAAATGATATTATTTATGATATTACTTATAAGCTAACATGTTAAATGAAAATCCATAGTAACATTTTATTTTTATCTATTTATCTCGAAAATCATATCGTAAAAGACTTTTTCTTTTCTTGTTGATGCAGTTTTACATTTTCTCTTATGTCTCGATAAACTCAGCCTATAACCATCTCTTTAAAACTAACTTATAATGAATTCAATATTGTAAAGATTACGGTAAAAAAACTAAGAAGATTAGAAGACTAGAAGATTTTTTCAATTAGTTACTCCCATGTCATGCAAAAAATACTTTTTTATTCTTTGCGCATATTAGTTATTGCACAATAAGATTCTAATTGGTGTTAGAAGCAATTGAGTAAAGAAAAAAGCAATATTTTACGTATTATTATTGATGTTCGATTTTCATACGAAATACTTAATTGAAATTGAAGTGCAAAAAGTGTCCTTCCCGGCGTTAATGGGTTCATGTAAGTTAAGATTCAACTCTAACGCACGTCAGGTGTCTGAAAAAAGTAGGGTTCAAAAACCCCAAAAACACGTTTTTTTTTGTTTTTACCCCCACTTTTCCCAAAATGCTGAAGTGATACGAAATTTTGGAACCTTAGATCGTCTTCAGCCCTCAAAATTACATAGGAAACCACTCGGTTATCTAAAAAGAAGAAAACATGTTGACCTTTGTTATTTATGTTTAATTAATTTATTTAAACTCGCAAATATAGAAAATATATTTCTTTGTAACTTAAACACTTATCATTAGAAATCTATCATTAAACATTTTTAGTTATTATTTATAAAGAACATATCAATATAGTAAACAATTTTTTTGAGTAAATCAATTTGACCAATTTTTATTTTTAATAGCACATTTTTTTTCACCAATATCATTGAAAAAAATATTTTATAATTTATTAAAAAATCAAAACCCTATTTTTTTAGTATACTGATCATCCTTAAGTGTCATTAAAACTCTTCTGTATATTAGTAGACGCACCATAATTCTTGAAAAAAATATCCTATTAGCTACAAAGA
Source organism: Trichopria drosophilae (assembly GCA_030407085.1). Taxonomy (NCBI): domain Eukaryota; kingdom Metazoa; phylum Arthropoda; class Insecta; order Hymenoptera; family Diapriidae; genus Trichopria; species Trichopria drosophilae. The sequence goes on along the minus strand of CM059583.1, from coordinate 184,834,565 downwards.
AGTTGCTTTCTTGTCAGTATTGACTATTAGCTCAATAAAAATGATATCTAAGATAAAACTGACTACAACTGGACAAGCTTAAAGGAACACGAACATACACTCTAATCAATTCGTCTGATCGTATCGTATAAAACCAAAAGTGGATTAACCAATCTGCAACCTTAATTAAAGATTGTAATAATGAAAGTGCGTAGACTGATAAACCTTTCACATCGTGATCTCTAGAAAATACAGAACAGTAGTAGGAGGTATTGAAAGTATAGTGGATTATTGATATTTAGTACATTTAATACATTTAATACATGCTATACTGCAGAAATGATTAAATAAAATTAATAATTGAAGTGAAAGTTTCTGCTGTTAATGAAGAGCAGTAATAAGAAATGCTAGTGATTTAAAATATCATGAAATAATGTTATGTATTATATATTTTGTCAGTTTTGTAACAGAAACTGATTTACTGATTTGTTTCTAGTTATTATATAAAGTTTCTGAACATTTGTGCTGTATAGAGTTTAAAACAACGTAACTTAGCCAGAAAATGGACAGTATACAATAAAACTAGACTGAATTTCGACCATCAGGGTCTAAATAAAATATAATTCAGTAAACTAAATAATTTTGAGTTTCAAGTTAAAAATGTAAATAACAAAATTTACCAACGTTGAGTAAAGCAGTTACCATACCAGCATCCATTTTTTTAAGTATAAATGCAAATATTTTTTAAAAAATCCAGAAAATTTACCTGTTTTTATCAGTTTTTTTAAGTTTTCATAAGGTTTACATGGAGTAATCCCTCCGTGAATTTAGGTTTGGTGGCATAATGAGTTGGACTGAAGGGTAACGTGCTTAGGTACGAAAAATGTAATAATGGAAGATTTTTCGACGAATTATTTCCTTTTACAGTATTCTTGCGATATTAGCCATTCATAACTGTGTTATTGTACACTCATTAATATATGTATCTATTTGTGAGAGTATCTCATATTCATGTTAAATTTATGTTCTGGACCGATTTATATAGGTGATAATTAAAAATATTTAGTCTTGTCATATATCGGCAACAATTACAACAAGAACAACAAAAATGCAGAAAATTATAATGCTAATGAGGAAATTCAATATGCTACGACTTATCGCAATATCTAATTAAATGAAAATTAGAGGGGTCAGCACATTAAAAAACAGTATTTATATATAAATTTTTATTACATTTTTTCTTTTTTTTTTTATATATTTTTCTTTTTTATTAAAATTTATTACGCAATTACATTTACAATCAATAAAATTTATATATTTTAATACAGAAAGTAAAATTGATAAATCTTATATTTAAAAAGAATGATTTTATGATATAAATTGTAATGTTGCATAAGATAAACAAAAATTTAAAACGCTTATTATTATATTTTTTGTTATTTAAGGTTGACATAAATGCCGAAAGTGTTATTTAACACTGTTTGAATTGGAAAGTCAAAAGTTAATCTGATGATTGGACGTCGGATGATATTTGAAATTATTGAAAGGATAAAGATTCTCTTGATTTTGATTTAACATTTTTATTGTTACATTGTTTATTTTATCACTCGTTTCGACTTAACACTGTTTTGAACTGGAAAATCAAAAGTCAATCTGACGATTGAACGTCAGATGATATTTAAAATTGTTGAAATGTTAAAGATTCTCTTGATTGTGATTTAACAGTTTTATTGTTACATTGTTTATTTTATTACTGGTTTTGAATTGACACTGTTTTGAACTGGAAAGTCAAAAGTCAATTTGACGATTGAACGTCGGATGGTATTAAAAATTGTTGAAATGATGAAGATTCTCTTGATTTTGATTTAATAGTTTTATTGTTACATTGTTTATTTTATCACTTGCTTTGACTTAACACTATTTTGAAATGGAAATTCGAAAATCAATCTGACGATTGAACGTTGGATGATAATTGCAGGTATGATAAATATAAAGCTGAATCTGAATCTGAAAATGCACTAACTATCTTTTTCGTTTATCTCTTTTATAACATTGGTTTCAACTTGACTAAGGGTAAAAATGGATATTGAACGGATGGGAACTTGCTGTGAGAATGGAATTTCGCGTTGCAATACAAGTCCGTGTGTATGGAATTTGATTTTTAACTTAATCTCAAATTTGAGATTATTTCGGTATCAAATATATAAGTCTTAAATTTAACATTATTCATATTTGTACAGGTCGCAATCTTAACATTTTTATTGATATGATTAATCTTAATTAATTCTTACATTAGAATAATATTTTATTTTTAACTATCTTTCGAAATCTTAAATATGATAATATAATTACTAAATCTTGCTATATTTCTATATACTAAATGTAATATAGAATAGTTATAAAAGATTATTTCATTGTTATATGTTCTAGTTACGCTATGACGTAATAAATAAATAACAGGAAAAATAAACATAAAGAACATAAAAGATAAAATGTGAACAATAGAAAATTGGATAGAAAGATATAAAGGAAAATTATTTTGCAAAATTGACATTTCGACCCTAGGTATGGGTCATCATCAGAATTATCCCTAAACCAAAATTACTGTGTGAAATGTCTCAATATTCATTTCATATTAAAAAAACTGTTGTTTGTAAGTAACATAAAATTCGCGTTTTCTATGAATGACTCATATATATATTCATTCTGTAGTTTATTGATAATTATTTATATTCTAGTTCTACACTAACTCGAATGCAAAGATACGAGTATGCGACTGTACCAAGGGGTGACCAAAACGGATTAAAAGATCTGCACCATTACAGTATAAAACTAATATCTCTTTTCACGAAACTAGAATATCTCCGTTCATTGGAAAAATGGAGCCTGGTTTAAAATCAACAGGTATACGTCAAACACTCGCTGAAGGGAAAACAGCGCTGAATGAAACCAATACATTAACATTTTTAGGGAGATGCTGCGACCCTCAAAGATATGATCTATATATATTCTATAGGTGCCAGAGTGGAATCTGATGTCACCGACGAGTCCCTTAAAACCTTCAATGCTCTTTCATGGCACGAGCTCGTTCACTTCAGATTGATCCGAAAACACGTAGGGACAGTTTGTTACGAATCATCTACCTATATCTTTGCTTCATTTGGCAGGTTTGCATGGGACCTTTTAGCTGGCGTAAATAGGGAATGGCCGGGGGCCATCTGCCCGTTCGCTTGGCTCCCCCGTAAACGTCCCGAGATTAACAGCTGCTGTTGCTGCTGCAGGAGCGAAAGCAATCGTACGCATCGCCACCGCATTTTCACATTCACTATGTTTCCCCTGACAAATTCTAAACTGGCTATAAAACGAACCGATCCTCATTTCGATCACTCTATACTAAGTTCGCCTGCGTTACGGCAACCAGAACTTCTCTTGCGTATTGTGCGTACGACATCAGGGGTTAGGCTGGATTCGTATTTACGAGTGGTCCATTTAAATTCGTCTGAATGTGTATTTTAAAAAAAGCGGAGACGAAATGATCCCCAATCAACAAACACGATTCCAATCAATTATTTTCATTTACATAATATAACCGTAACCTTTAACCTCTTCGCAGATTTCGAAAATTTAAAATGGCGCATTCTATATTGCGGGCAAATTTTCTAAATATCAATCATTTCGCCTGGCACTTGTTACTCGGAGGTTTAAGGGGTCGCTGATTACGAATCTGAAACATTTTTGGAAAATTCAATATGGCGGACGTCTTAATCAAAATTCGTACGAATCTTATATCAGTTTTTGCATGCACAATATTACGACAATTTGTTATTCATATGTCAATAACGCTGCTAGTGGCAGGTTGGCAATAGAAACACTCTCGTGATTATTTATAGAATGTTATTCCAAATTTTGTATTTTTATCAAAAACTTCTTCGATTCTGCAGCTACAAATCTGTATTTTTAGTTTTTATAGATATTTTACAGATTTTATTATCTATCCAGATTATTCCGTGTAAATTTCAAAATTTTGTTATGTACTCCTGAGTTATTGTGTTACATGTGGGAAAAAACACTGATTTCTAGAGTTCAATATGTTATAGTTTTTATTTTAAAAACAATTTTAAACAAAAATATATAAAAACAGAAAAAAGTTGCACTTTAAAGACCTTTCTCGAACCTCCTCGTAGTAAAGTGTGTAAGTACATATTGTATATCGAGGCTAACGGGGGAAGGCTAACATTAACCCGCGGTATTGGATCGGCCATTTGGAATTTTCAAAATATATCATCAGATTTGTAATCGGCGACCTCGAAAACCCCTGAGTAGCAAGTTTCAAACGATTTCGTTAATTTTTAATGCAGAAATTGACCTAATAAGGCGACATAGCTCATGACAGAGATTTTTACAAAATCGTAAAAACAACATATTTTAAGAACTCGTATCTTTTTTTTGACAACATGTTTTTGAAACAGGACAAAGGTATGTTGTTCGGTATACCTCAGGCTGGCTAGAAATGGTCAAGTTTTTAATTTTGATATATTATTGACTTTATTAGACTAATTTATGTCATGACAAAGATTTGCGTTTTTGCCGCAGTCAGAGAAAAGTCATAAATGACAAAGATCTCTGACATCCGCAGCGAAGGGGTTAAATACGACGCGGAGGTCCAAATTGAAAACATAATTCGCACCGTAAATATAAATCCTCGACGTTTATTACTAGGAAAAGAACGCCCTGAGTTTTAAGTCATTTGTATGTCATTAAAAATAGCGGCTTCAATATAGCGGTCAAAATACAAAATTATTTGATACGCTCATAAAAATGTACGATGGCGAACATTCAATAAAAGTAATCAGAAAATATTTATTATTGAACTACATATAATTTTGGACATGAGTACTGAAATATTAAGCCATATTAAATCACGTTTTCGAAAAATGTCAGTTATGTTCTTGAAATCGTCATCAAAATGTTTATTTGTAGAAAACAGCGTAAGGAATCAGTTTCCTGCTACGCCCACAGGAGTTGTTTCTATTGCAGATTCTGATTCTAGGCGATAAAATACAAAAGGACGCAAAGGAATGGGGAAATTTGAAAATCTATAAATACTATTTCTGTCTACAAAAATGTATTGAAATGATTTAAATAACAATCAAAATATGAATGCAGGTGGACTCCATTTCAAATCGTTCAGGCCAACTAACTTCAAGTTGTAAAATTAGCTGTCCCTAAAATATTGTATTCTCCATGAAAAATGAAGGGACACGTATTTTTTTATTTTTCATAAAAGTTATCTGGATTTGAACTTTGAAAGGTGGAAAAAAAAACAGTAAAACAACATTTTTGTAATTAATGGAAACAATTTTTTTTCATAGGTATTTTCGGAAGCCTTGTTTTCTTCAAAATCCCGTTTAAAATTTTAAAAAAGCTGCAAAATTAACAAAATGCGGGGTGATTTACTAAAAATAAACAAATTCTATTTTCTCGAAAATCCCCATTTTTTCTCTCAAATTTTGCCATAAATTCCTACCAATATGACGAATAATAGCTATAAGCTTGATGCCGGTTAAACCATATTGACAGGAGAATTTTGAATGAAAGTGATACCGAACTACCACCACGTGGTCGGAGATTGTATTCATATACTTCGTCTACTGCAATATTGTTTTTATTGATGATGAACACAGTCTACTTTCTGTTATGCCGAAGTTACGCCCAGCAGCATTAACATATATTCCAAATTCAACCCTTTTTAAGACACGAATTACTAAATCTGGGTGATGTTATTAGTTTCTTGTTTCAGATTTCAAAAATTTAAAATGTCCGATTCAAAATGGCGGACAAATCTTCTAAAATCCAACCATTTCGCTTGATGTTTGTTTCAAGGGAGTTTCAGGACCCCGAATGCCATTTTTAATTCAGATTTTAAAAATTTTAAATGTCGGATTGAATATGGCGGACGCCTTAATCAAAATTCAAACTGATTACGAATCTTATGTCAGTTTTTGCATGTTCAAAATGATCAATTCGTTGCCTGACAATAATCCTGCTCATGCCAGGTTGTTAGAGCAATCGGAACACTTTCAGAATCATTTCTAGAATATTTATATCGAATTTTTTGTTTGTACAAAAATTTCTTCGATTCTTCAGCTATAAATCTAGAGTTTTATATCTTACAGTCTTTATTTTAAAAACCAAACATATAAAACAAAAATAAAAAACTATAGGTAAAAAATATAAAAAAATACATAAATAACAAAAAGTGCACTTTGAAGACCTTTCTCCACCCTCCTCGTGGTAAAGTGTATAAGTAGATATTGCACCTGGAAACTAACTAACATTTGCCCGCCATATTGAATCCGCCATTTTGAATTTCTAAAATATATCATCAGATTTATAATCAGCGGCCGCAAAAACCTCTGGGGATCGAGTTTCAATCGATTTCATTAATTTTTAATGCAGAAATTGACCTAAGACGATATCATAGCTCTTGACAAAGATTTTTACAAAATCATAAAAACAACACATTTTCAGAATTTGTATCTTTTTTTTTGACATCATGTTTTCGAAAAAGGGCAACGGCATGTTGTTCGGTATGCCCTATACTTTGTAGAAATGGTCCAGTTTTTACATTGAAAACATTATTGATTTCATTAGACTAATTTTTGCCATGACAAAGATTTGCGTTTTTGCCGCAGTCAGAGAAAAGTCCTAAATGACGAAGGGGTTAAGGTGATAAAAAGGTGATAAAAACTTGTTGGTTCTCTTTTCTATTTTACAAAGGTGACCTTAAATTTTATATCAGATAGAAATGCGAATTTTTTTCTCTGTTTCCATACTTATAGGTTTTCATTTATTAGACCAGTGTGAATGAAATATCATGTGTACCTATGTATTATATTAATATTTTTTAAGGTTACAAAAAACCTTCTTTTTAATGCTTATAGCATTTTTGTATTTCGTCATACAATCTTTAAACAATAGAGTGAATATGATGTACTTTAAATAATTTCTTTTATTATTTTTGAAAGTAAACATGGTTATAAAAACATATTATCATTTTATTCATTAAGAAAAAATAGAATTAAACATTAAATACATGTGATTTGTTGGGGCGGGTCGAAAAACCGACAAATAAAGAAGCTGACAGATGGAAAAATTGACAATCAAAATACTGAAATTTCAAAAGCCAACAGGCAAAAAACTGACACTAGAAAAACCGAATTGTCATAATACGACAGTCAACAATCGAACAGTCAACAAACCGACAGGCAAAAAGCCGACGCTTCAGAAAACCGATAGTTGAAAAACTGAAATGTCCTGATACCGATATTCAAATGACCGGCAATCGAAAAGCCGACAGTAAAAAATCGGACACTTCAAAAATTCACTGTCATCTTGTCTATGTGTCTATTTTTTTATGTGTCGGCTTTTTAGCAGTCAGTTCTTTGAAGTTTCGGTTATGTGACTGCGGGTATTATGATAATTCAGTTTTTCTACCGCCAGCTTTTAGACGTGTCGGTTTTTTATCTGTCGGCTTTTTGACGTGTCGGCTGTTTGACTGTCGGTTTTCCGACCCACACCCGATTTGTGTACTCACGAACGAAGAAATTTACAGTCTCCCCTATGTTTTATTCAACAATTTAAAAGGCATAAACCTGAGATCAGATTTATAATCAGCGACATTTAAAATTGTCGTGTATCCAGTTTCTTCTCGATCATATAGCTTTATAACAATTCAAACCAATATTTTAAATTTTCCATTTCGCATTTTTATTATATCCACCGATATGAAGAGAAAATGCATGCTTCAAACAGTTGATCACAAATTCATTAAATGTAAATACAGCATATGTCAAGTTTCCATGCAAAAATGTTAAAGCTGAATAAATTTCATGAAACTATTAAATAATTAAATGGAATGACTTTTTTACGGTATGGTTTCTGCAATTTATAATCACCTACTTGTATTCTTGCCAGCGGGATTTCACGGCTATTGTCACAAGCGTAACGTAATAGTTGCAGTGAAAAATGTACACGCATGCTATGGTATTAACAAGGGGCCTTCTAATTTAAGCCGATTTACAAGCCTCTGCGAAACTGAGGAATTCGACTCGCTTAACTATCTTTTGTTTTCGCTCATCGCGCTAATGCGCGAGAATAGCCAAGACGGTGAAAGCCGAGGGGGGCCTTTTGTAAGGGCGCACGAGGAATCTACGTAATTAAGCAAATGCCTTACAAATAAATTTACACCTCTTCTAAATCTTCCTCATCAGATTAATGTGTGCAATTAGCTTGAACGAACTGCCATCGCGCTTCCCGATGAATCCCCCGTCCGTAAAACTTTACAACGGGCTTTAATGTGTATTTTCCAGGTTTTCGGATTCGGGCTTCGCTGGCAGTGAGTTCCCTAATTATCCGAGCGAATCTTTTGTCGTATAATTAATGGTTTTGTAATATACGAACTCGAAATTTGTGTTTTATCTAGCAGAAAATGCCCCGAGATTAACGTTACAAATTTAATTAATTTACTTGTCGAAAAGTTAGAAATATAGAGTCTAGATTAGAAAAGTATATCGTTTAGCACGTAATACGTGACTGTATTTTGTATAAATAATGGCAATTATGCAACATGATACTTGGCCCATTTGTTTTATAATATGATATAAAATTATTTTCATGAAAAAATATTTCAGCCGGAGATAATACTAGGCCTCTACGTAAGGTTGTATTGAATACCAGGTTTATATTAAAGGTGGATACGAAATTCACAGGAAGTATATTTTAATACGAAACCCTATGAGGTAGACATTTTTATAGTCTGCGGGTGTCGATCACTAGAAGAATTTACGTGCTACTGAATATCAGTACTCAATTTCGAAACAGAATCAGGACTCATCGTTTTGACAGTAGGGCACTGAACCATTTACTATACTGGCCCCATGCTTCAGAGGTAATCGATCAAAGGTAATCAAACCAGAGTAAGTCAGTATCGACTGAATACTGGTCTGAACTAAGTTCAGGGATTTGTATTATATTCGGTCTACACAGATTCTTATAAAAATTCTGGTTTTAACGATAGATATAATTTTTTTGTCAACATAAGAACGATGAAATGACACGCGAATGATTTCTAAGTAGTGCGAAGTAATCGAGCGACCCATGTTCAACCCCATACGTAGACAAGATATTTTTGAACTATTATAACTTTAGTTACTATCGCTAAAAATGTAAAATTATAAGATACAAAACATGGGTACCTCTCAAAAACCCGACAAATTTCAAAATAGATACTTTAAAAACCCAACATTCAAAAAACCAGGCATTTAAAAAATCCAACATTTCAAAATACAGACACCATGAGGTCTCACTGGAAGATCATTTCAAGGTTAAAAATGTTTGACCAAAGAATTAGTTTTGTAGATCACTTGCAGGTCAAATCAGTTTGACCCCCGGATTATTTATTAAGCACATTTAGAAGTCAATTAATGACATTTTCACAATATGTACATTTTGAAATGTCTGGTTTTTTAATGTCTGTATTTTGAAATGTATGTTTTATGATTTGTCGGGTTTTTTAAGTGCACCCTAAAACATTGTAAGAACAACCAATTTGACTGTAAATAGGTTATAATTTGTCAAATTCTAACATTTTTAGTACCACAGATAAATTTTGGGCCAGGATGGGACTATTTCTCATTTCAGGTATGTTTACTTTATTCATAAATATCGGATGTATGAGGATATGATGTGCGTATTTGTAACAATAAGAACAGCACTGATTTATAAACATTACGTTCACCACTCTTGTCAGAAGTATGACTAATAGGGAGATTTGTTGTTTTAAATAATAATAGTTGGAAAAATAGTATATTGTTAATTTTACCAATCAATTGTACATCAACGTAATCAGATCGATCGACTATTAGGATACAGTTCTCCTGCTATCATAACTACATTATACAACACTGTGTATGTGCAAACAGTCAAACTATCTGGCTGCACTGTTTAACACATACTTTTTATTGTACGTATCCCGGTGTGCGAAATTAAATTTTACGTTTTTCAATATTTGAATATAGAGATGAATTACAAAATTTCAATTTCTACTTGAAAATGAATTCTACTAAAATGTACTATATTAATAATGCAATTTATTCACACAAAAATTACGTATAGAAAATAAAATAAAGCATTTTATACTTTGTACTTTCTATAATAAAATTTACAAAAAATACGCATGCCAGAACTACCCGTACAGTTAAAAAACATCAAAAATCGATGCGAGGGTGGCTATAGTCCTACAGGACTATATATTATAATATGGTGAATAATGTAACATTTAATCGCCTTTAAAGATTTTGTTATACAGAATCCTATGGTCAAATGTAATTATTGTTTATATCAATTGATTTATAAGAAACTGTTGTTAAATAATGTAGCCTTTTTTTGTGTTCGGAAAAAATATTCATGTTTTTCTGCAATCTCGAAAAGTTATCTTCCTCCATGAAAGTTTCTAGAACATATGGGCAAATCTACGGAACTTTTAATTTTTGGCACTAAAACATTTCTGGAATTTATTTTGTGGCACAATTTTTTCCTTTTAACCATATATTCAGGTTATCGCTCTGAAGTCAAAATCATGCGCGTGCACAATTTTTATGACACGGGCGGCGTGAGTGCAAAATACAAAAAGGGGGATAAAATGTGAAAAATTACTCGATTTTAATGAAATTTGTTTTTTTTTTGGAGAATGTTAGCGATCGCTGATTACGGTTATGTTGTCAGATTTTCAAAATTCAAAATGGTGGACGCAATATGGCAGATTATAGTACCAAACATTGTTTAATGTCCTAAATAAAACTTGGTTCCTGTATAAAAATTATAAAATAAAATAAAATGAATATAAATAAATATAAAAGTGGAGATTATCCCAGGGGAAATTCATGTTCAGTCCTATCGGAGTGCTTAACTTATACACTGCATTCTCCGTAGTGAATTTAAAAATTCTGATATCAGATTCGTAATCAGTGATTTCGTACAACTCTTAATGTGAAATTTCGTCAAATTTAAGTCGCATTTGGTAAGTTTGTCCGCCATATTGGATTCACCATTTTAAATTTCAAAATTTTACCTTCAGATTCATAATCAGCGACCGCAAAAACCTCTGATCTTCGATTTTCGCCAACTTTAGATTATATTTTGGTAGTTTTCTCCATCATATTGGGTCCGCCATATTGAATTTCAAATTTCTCAATTCAAATGTAGATCCAGATTTAGATTCCAGATTCAAATCTAAAAACATCAACCTATAAAAATTCAAAATACAATTACTGAAATGTATTTAAAACTCTCTGCAAATCGTATAACGAAGATAGGTTAAAGTAAAGCCATCCGGGACGAGTGGTGCTCACCAATTTGCAAAATCTAAAGATTCCGTCATAATTTTTTGCTAAAGTATGAAATTTGAGAACGATCACAGAAAGAATTAATTAAAAATATTGTTTATTTTAAGTGTGCCGCAGTAAAAAAGGCAATTTTGAAAATAATCACGTTTAAAGTGAAAATGATTAAACCTGTATAGAATCAGTTTTAAAAAGGGCACATAGATGAGTGACAGCGTAAGTCGGCTGCCAAAAATACATTAAAAACACTTTGTTGCAAGTACGGACATATAAAAGGCACCAGCAACATGAGTAGCTGGGAGCTAGTATCCTAGATTATACACAATTTATTGAACTGGAGTCGTTCGAATAGACTATAATGGATGAATAGTACATGGAAATAAGAAAAAATGCGAAAGAAAGCTTTATTTCACTATATCTAGACAGAAAAAGAATTTGATTGCTATAGATTATAGAAGCATAATTCTGGTTACTGCAACCAAATCAGTTTGGTTTACGAAATACATATACTATTACGACTCACCAAGATGATCAATGAACTGCACGTAAAAATCTAAAAATAATTCAAACTATCTTAAAAAATTGTGAATTTTCCTAAGAAACTATACAGTACCTCTAATCGTCAAGTTGTTGTCATTAAGGAAAAATCAGGAAAATTAAAATAATATTATAACAGTAACATCTGCAGTCTGTCATTATAACGATTTTTTGTTGTTTTATAGTTTAATATTTTTTTACAAAATAATGATTATAATTATGGTTTATTTAACAATAACAAAATCTATTTCAAAAATCAATAAAATATTAGGTGTCTATGAAAAATGGTCATGACCCTGAAGCTGGTAGCTGAGTCGCAGCAGCGGAGTCGAAAAAACCGTGGTTCTCAAACAATGAATTATCATCAGTCTACAATATAAAGAAACATACTAAAACATAAAAATTAAATCATATATATCAATACCGGCATATTGTGCGACAATATTGTAAGCATATAAACATAAAAATATGTTGCGCTACTATTTTATTGTGCAACTATCATGTTGTTAACAGATTTGTTGAAAAAGTTGTTTTATGTGACATCAAAACCGCTTCCTGAGCTTGATTTTTGTCATAAACAAGATTTTAGCATAATCTTTTAATGTTGATTTGAACTCCTGAAGAATTTTGTTGTCAGGTCTATTATAGAAATAATTAATATCTTGCTTAATAACTTTCCTTAGATTTATCATAACACATGGGCTAAAAATCATGCTAATATATATAGATATGTTTCATTAAAAATAAAGCACTGTGTCAAATCACGTTTAACACAATAAATTGTAATGAATGTTTGAAGACATGTTTATTAATAGTCGGGTAACTAGCATTGTCTAGTCACTGAAACATCGGTTGAAAAAAATTATTTTAAATATTAACGATATAGTAATGTAGGAAAATTTCTTACGTCCAACACTGATAAAAGAATCTACTTACTGCAAAGAAGGCTTCTTTAAATATGGCGAACTTAAGCATTTCTTTACTTACATTTATTAACAGTTAAAATATATTCATTACATATTTGTTAAATAACATTATTTCTTTATTATTAGTAAATGTATTTTAACTATTAATGAATGTTGTTTAAGATTCAGAAAGGGTTTAGTTCATTTAAAAAAACCTTTTTTACAGTAAATAAATATTTTATCTATTTATATAATAAATTTCAGTTGTAACAAAAACAAGACCAATTAGAAAAGGACATAGTTATACCCTAAACATTGGCTTAATTTAAGTCCATTTAAAATGTAACAATTTTATGCCTTTTTTTAACACTAATATTTTGACATTTAATTTTTGTAAATAAAAATAATAATAACGACGACTATAAAATGTAAGCATGATTAGCGAATCAATATTTACATGATTTTCAACTATTAAAATTTTTAAGCAATTTTTAAAGGTACATTTATAATAAGCGGTATTGTACGGTATCGTTTATATCGAATTTTGAAATGTATCTCCTAAAAAGCTTAATAAATTTAATGCTACGATAATATCTGTAAATAAGTATTTATGTTCTCGTCCCAGCCGAAGAGTATTAAATTATCAGGTTAGCATAATTTCGATTACATCAGGACAAGCTTGTAATATTTATCCTGTTACAAAACATGACAAAATTCTTCACATCCATATCATCGGTTTCATTATACTTTAATCAACACCACTTGTACTTTTCTACATATTCACGACCATTGCGTAAACACAGCTACTTTCCCTACGATATGAATGAGAATATTTACGAAAGCAGTAGGAACCATTCAATAGAAATGACTATTTGCCAAAAAAAAGAGTTTCTTTACTTCATTAACATGAAAATTGAAGTACAGGTAAACTCTTTTTGCAAATCATCGCCTCTCGTTAATTTCTCAAGGATACAAAAAGAAAAGGTCTAGAGTAAACGAAACACTTCGTTTTAGTTTTACGAGTGTACGGTTTGGAGGACATTGCTGTTTTAGATTCGTGATTCATCTAACGGATTCTTTCATGAAACTTTAAAGATGATGGGAATAAATATACAAAATAATTCGTACGCAATTTTTATTGTACGATTTTCTTATAAAAATAAAACAATTTAATTCAATTTTTGAGTCGTTCAGAATCTATATGACGAGGATGGAGCTGAATAATCGTATCCCGTATGAGTTGTTCCGACTTCTACGTGGCTAACTGGAGCTTCGATGACGTCTGAATCAAACGAGTACCCTCTGTAAACTGGTACTTGTGGTGGAACTCCGTAATGATCGTGAACTACTGGCGGTACTCCGTAGGTCTTGTGGACTACTGGTGGTACTCCATAGTGATCGTGGACTACTGGTGGTACTCCGTAGTGATCGTGGACTACTGGCGGTACTCCATACCGCTGATGGACTACTGGTGGTGGTGCTATTGGCTGGTAGATCACTGGAGGTGCCGAGTATTTACTTCCTACTATAATACATTAGATTTATTAGAAAGATATTCACAATACAAAGGAATACTAATAATAATATTAATGTTTTGAAAATAGAATATAATATAAATTGTATTTATTACTCTTATATATCAATATAACTACAAATTGATTTAAGAAATAATACACAAGTGGGTATATCATTTATCTGTTAAACAGAGGATACATAAAGAGAAAGGAAATAGTTAATGGAATCATTTTATAATAGATAAACGCTCTAATACAAAAAGTACTTAAATTAACTGTTTCTTGTTTCCATGTACGTAAATAAGTTGTAAAAAATCGCAAACATTAACTGTAACCTATTAACTATGATCTATTTTCAATAGATAGAATCTCTTTCAATCGTCTGATGATAAATAAACTTTTCTAATTATATAGACTTCTGTTGTAGTAATATGAATTAAGGGTAAAGTCCACAACGGGCAGCAAATCCGGTGACAAACCAGGATAAAAAAATTAATGAAACCGAAAATGTCTAAATAAACATTTCTTGATTTAATTAACTATGACGTTTCATCTGGTTAATTGTACTGTTTACATATTTTAAAATCATTCCTATATAATATCTTCATAATTCCATAGTTCCATTGACCATTTTTTTTCTCTGTGTACACAACTTCTCACATTTAGAAATAGTTATAAACAAAAATTTATGTAACACTCTTCAATATTGAGATCTAATTAAACATTTAAATAAAGTTTAAAGCGACATTAATAGCGATCCAGCATAAATTCCTTACATACAAATATACTGTTTTAAAAATCTACTAAAGAAATGTCTAGATTATGCATTCAAAGCTTCAGCTCAGACTAGTGTCAATAAACAGCCACTATAAATGCGTTTTTTGAAAATTAGAAGATAAATGTTCTTGAATATAATTTAGTACTCAACATTATTTTGATAATTTAGTACAACAAAAGTATACATGTAGGTAATAGTAAAAATCAAGTGTAAAAACAATCATTCCGATGCCTCTAATTTAGAAAAAAAAAACAAAAATGTAGAAATTGTATTTATTTAAGTAAAATTTGAGTATATGCAAAATATTAAGTTTGTACTAGTGATTTATTCTGAATTATTTTTTTCGAAAATATACTATTTTGTTTTGAACTATTAACTTGAAAGATTTTTGTGCTATTTATTTACCCTAAACAAATACGATTAGTAAACAATAATATTAACAAGTACGTGGACTTGAAGAAGAGAATTTTATAACATTTTAAAAACCTTAATTTTTATTATGTTTTGTCAAACAACTTTTATTAATGACTTAAATTTTCGCCCTATTGCTTTACCATAAAGTTTAAACGAATTTTTAAAAATCAGTTAACGATTGGAGGCTTATTCTTGAAAAAAAAATATTTTCTTCAACTTCACAGAACAACTTTTACACTTTAAAATGCTTTCTTAATTCAACAATATAATTAAAAAAAAAAATAAATTGCTGAAAGTGTTACAAAATTATTTTTCAGAAATATATTTGCAATATATTATATCCCGCAGATCAGCTCTACGTTACAATAGTTGTTCCCCGGGATATTATGTATTGTGAAAAAATATTTTAATGAAGACAATTCTTATTATAGATGAAACATGTTAAAGAAAAAAAGCAGTCTTGTACATGAAAAAATATTAATAATGTAAAAATAATTTGTTAAACAACTCTTGTTAATGACTCAACCATTTCTTGTTCTAATCTTGTGAATAGTTTGCAAACATTATTAAAAATTGATCGATTTTGCTAAATAATAGTTTATTGTATTCAAAACAAATGTTTAGTTGTTACATTTTATGAATGAATGATTGCACAAAAGATTTGTAAAAATTCATTCTTAAGGAACTGTCATTTGTTCAAATCGATTAATAATTAAACATTTTTTAAAACGTTTTTAAAAGGCAATAATAACAAAATTTGAATCAGTAAAAAGGTTTAACAAATTATTTTTGCAAGTTTTAATAGAGGTAAATGTCTCAGTCACGAAACAGGCGTTATGAGAGAGTTGAGTATTGACACAAAAAATGAATTAAAAATACGTTAAATATTGAACATTTTTATTGTATATTATATAGCTATGATATGTAAATAATAATTAGTTTTATAAAATCAATTTGTAGTTGTAAAATTATTTTAATATGAACAAAGTGGATAAACTACACGTCCCTATTATGAAACGCCAATATGACGGTCTTAATGTTTTATGTACAATGTCATTATTATGAAATACATGTGTAAAATGCATTTTTTCACACGCAATGCTTCCTGATTTCGAAAATGATAATAACAATTTTAAATTGGGTATATTGAAGCTGATATTTTGAAAAAAAAAACCGTATTTCGTTGCTGGTTGTTACATTCATTTTTAAAAATACAGGTCAGACAGTCAAAAAAAAAGATGCTTTTTTCTTAATGTCAAAGGTAATGTGTATAAATATCCCAGAACACAAAACTGTATTGTAAATGAGGTTATGTGATACGATAAACCGATTATTCTCAGGTGCATTCTTATTTTGTGGCACTAGCGTTCATATAAGGCTGGAAAAGAATACAATCTTTTCTACAGAAAATTTGAATATCTATCTTTTATGTTTAAAATATGTTTTGGTCTGATTTGTATTTTTTACAATAAATGCATAATACCACAATAAATCGCGATATTTTCAATGTTTTCAACAAGAGACGAAAATATTTAAAAATGAAGCTGGTTACGATTCTTTTTTTGCTTGAGGAAATTCACCAGCTGTTTTACCAACTTATTAAGTTAATATTACACTTAAATTAAACTCACTGTCCTTCAATCCATAAAGATGTACAATTAATTCAACAACATCAATTAACACATACAAAAGCGAAAGATAAAAAAAAACTTATATTGTTTAAGATTTTCGTTTAAAAAACTTAAAACGCGATATGTATAGTAGATTATATCACTGTTTTACATCGGGACAAAGTGGGACAAATTTTACCCTATTTACGTCTGTATTGTGAAACACTCATTTTTAGAAATTATTCATTTATCAAAGCTACATATTTATTTAATAAGAACAATATGTGGAAACTGTGTTTCATAATTTGGACATTTACCTTATTTTTCAATCATAAAAATGCTTTCTTTCTTCAATGTCAATAATAAAAACTAAATTCTTGAAATTTGTTTTGAAACTTTTTCTCTAATCTGTCCATAAATATTATATTACTGCAATCAAGGCCGTGAATTTTTACGCGGAATGTACTCTGAAGTCAAAACTGATTTAAATTACAGCAATAAATGGTAATCTTTCTACATTAGCCATGGATTTTCTATACATGGCGATAAAATTTTATTGAATCATAACGAAACAACACGATTTAGTAACTACTCCGTTTTATTTTGATCGAAACATTTTAGTTCCAAAGATTGGCTAAGTATATCCTTATGTAAAACTACAAACATCAAACTTTAATATACACAACATTTTCAAGTCGATCGAGGAGGAATGACATGTTATTTTTCGTTTGAAAAGATAAACAAATGAGACAAATGAGAAAAAATCACGTATTTAAATTGAGGCCAACAAAATTAGACCGATTTAATTGGTGTATAAAATTACACTCAGGATTAAAGTACAAGCCGTCCTCATTTAAATTTCCTTGAAGCAATGTTCAGTTTACAAATTCTTCTATCTGCATAATCATGGAAAGCTCATAGATGTAATGAAGTAGATGACGTATTACATTAAAACGCAAAGTATACATAAAATTCTCTAACATAGGGTAGTATTAAATACTTTTATGCGTACATACACCAATTTCAGAAAAAAAGTTGAGGAATTGTAGTGAAATATAAACTAAACATTTCCATGATTTTAATATGGTAATTATGTGGTAAATTTCATATTTTATAAACATAAAATTGCTCAATCGCAGTATTAAAAAGTAAGTTTATGTTCATACTAAATACCATTTGAGATAAAAGTACTTATACTTTAGGCTACTGAGTAGGTGTTTTTGTTAAAAAAATAAACCGACAAAAATGTGTTTTTTTCACTTTTAGGTTACATACACAAACATAGGTTTATACCACAAAACACATGGCAGAGAAATTCTTCAACCAGATTTGAATTAAGCACGTCGAAAATCTTAGAAAGGTTATAGCCTGGTTTCTAAGTAAACATTTTGTTAACCTGTTTTGTTCTCTAACAAAGAAAACTACTGCCTAAAATTTTCTTCTATTTAATTTACATACAGAATATCTGCTCAAATTACGAAAATCCCAGAATTACTGATATTTTTATTGAACTATTTTCAAACACTGATTTGACAATTTCAAAACTCTTATTATACTTGAAATCACAGCTGACTAACTACTTCTTAATTTTCTAGATGTTCTAAGATTGTATAATTTATTAAACTGTTAAATATTACCGTGAAAAGTGCCAAAGTGAGCTCCAAATTTTCCAAAGTGTTTAGCCTCCGCCAGTGCAGCCACCATCAAAACACAAACCTTCAAAATTGTTCAAAATATTAAATTTTTAAAAAATTGGACAAATTGAGATGAATGAGAGGATACACTATTCAAATAAAAAATTATTGTGAAGAGATGATAGAAATACGCTTACTAAAAGAGACTTCATGATGCACAACCTAAGAGGGTAAACGATTTAATGCGTGGCCGAGCACATATAATCGTGGCTTTATATATGCGAATGTCGGACCGACTCTCAAAAGAAGAGAAATTTCACGATACAACGCCGAAAAGTGACGCAATACCGATTACACACCATCCGCATCTTCTGAATTTTAGAAGGTGATTGCACGGGGTCCTCCGCTAATTTATTTCTTTTAATTTGAAATCTTTTTCGCAAATTGCCTCGACACTCAGAAAATCCTCGGGCGAAATCGGTGTAAACGTACAAAATTGCCGATGAGAACTATCGATATTACGTAACCTTGTGTTGACGAAAAGCAAATAAAATCAAAGCTAGAATCACTCACGCCAATCCACCGATAACTGTATTGAAGGGTGTTTTACATGTAAATTTGATTTTTATTACGTATATATATTTTAACTATTACCTTCCTCTATGTATTATTCGTTTCCTGGATATACGACCTCCCAGGACCAGTTGAATTATTCGATTATAATCTAATCAGATTTGGTATCGTTCTTATTCTATAATCTGTAAATTGTTACAAAAAAATTCAGGTTAAACCCGTGTAGCAATTTCTTAAGAGCCGATTCGTAGATAAAGATCCAATCTTCCCTCCTCTCCCTCCTCCTCTCGTGACATTCATATAAAATTTCTCATACCACTGGCGAATCTATAAATGAATGCTATAACTCATCCATTGGGTATGATATTCTACGTCTTTAAGGTAATAAATTAATTACTTCCACGTTACTGCATTTCATTATGAGACGAACTTATTGCGTCCTATGCTATAAGAAATAAATATAGGTTAAAGATGACGTAAATATGGAATTATAATAATACATTCCTACAGTAATAATTAGAGGTACGTTTGACTGTAATCCATTTCGGTCTAAATTTAAGTAAATATATAAAAATATAATGTGCGTATACTTTATGTGACGGTCCATATATTAAATGTTGAAAAATAATAAACAAGTAGAAAAAACCGTAAGAGACGAATTGCGATGGCAATATGCGTCTGGCGCTTTGATAATAGATCTAAAATTTAAAAGTTAATGAGTCCCAAATTTACACCTAAGAAGATCAACCCAAATATACACATAAGAAGATCTATTATCAAAGCACCAGACGCATATTGTCATCGCAATTCGTCTGTTACGGTTTTTTCTACTTGTTTATTATTTTTCTCCATTTAACATATGGAACGTCACACCGTAATTATACGCACATTACGTTAAATACAAGCGGTCAAGAATTAAACATTTCAAATATTGCATTTTAGTTACAATTAAATGTATACATAATATTATATAAAAATATCTATAAAAATATGCATCCTATTATTTACTATGATTATTAAGTATAATCATACTAAGGGTTCTGTATATTTTGATAATTGTAGTTACTACACGTCATAAAATAACAGTTTTTCATAATTCAGCATTCAGATATAAGAATGGTAAACATTTTTAGCACAAGCTGATTATATTACTCCTGAAATTTATCAAGAAATAGGTGAATAGTTATAAATGAAAGAAACTAAAAACAGTATACTTTACTGAAACGAATTACTATTGACTAAAATGGCTAAGAAATAGTAAACAGTTACTAACAATTATTATGAAACTACTACATGAAATAGTCAAATAAAATAATGAAAAAGAAATGGGGACACTAATATGATAACTAATCTTTGAATTACAACATTTATAATAGACATTTTTTATAAACTATTTAAAATTTATAGTATTCTAACATTTTTGCGAGAAACAATATTCACAAATTTTACTTAATAAAGTTGTTAATTCAGTTTTAATAAAGCAATTTTCTTCTTTTTTAAACAAATCTGAAACGGTGTATGTAAATTTAATATTAAATATAGGTACCTATAGGTATTTTGAATAGGATATATGAAATGTCTGCAAGCGATTATAAGTAATACAATCAAACATGAATCTTTGAGCTGATTATATTTATTAAGTAATTTTTGTTCACTAGTCCTGCAAATGTCGCGCAGATTTCAAGGTCACATAAATAATCGGTGTGGAACATACATGGGTAATAAAATTGGCTCTGGCAGTTGAGTTTCGACATTTTCTTGGTCTGATGGTTTTTCACAGAAAAATTAGTCTCTTGTTGAAGGATATCAGTTCACTGAATTAAAATACATAAACATTATAATTTTTATAAAGCTTTGGGATAAAAAGGTTTCCTTTCAATTCTAAGGTTGTGTGTTGTGCAAACTGCTGCAAATCAATTAATCCGGCACTATAGTTCAGCATGCATACAGCAGCGCTAGCAGTAAATTAGTAATGTGAAGAGCACAATTAAAAAACAGAACGAATTTTAATTTCGATTACCATACTACCAAATACCATTGGTAAGTTACAGGTAATATTCAATAGTATAAAAATAATTGACAATCTTTGTTGACGATATTAACAATAACTTTTTCGTATTTTTTACTAATTTAAGTAGTAACAGTTTTTATGGGCACAACCTAGAAACTAACCAATTTTACTGGCCAAAACTTGCTTCCTAACTTCTAGCAAGAAATTGGTTGACAAAATGCTAGTTAATGCCCATACTAAACCAGACTAGCATCAACCTATCTAGATTTTGCCCATTTTAACCATATTTATGGCTAGGAACTAGCAATGAAATGGGCATATATTAAAACGATCTTACCTCAATAATAACCTACACAGTTTGGATTAAAAATATACCCAATTTTTACCCGGTTTCCTACAATAACAATGCGAAAACCTACATAAACCTGTCAACTATGGAGCATAATCTCGTAGAGTTTTTGGCCATAAAAAATGGCTAGATTCTGAGCAAATGGGCGTTACATTACCACACGAAAATCAGTTAGAAATGTTGGTCAAAAACTGCGCAGAAACCAACAAGAATGGGCATAAACCAGCCAAAAAATGCTCTCTTTTTCTACTAGGGGTATTACAAATTAAAATAGTATATCTGAATTACTAACGGATCAGTAAAACGATTCTATTAATTGCAATAAATTATTACACATAAAAAGAACACATGAAAAAAGTAATTTTATTCGGTGTTTGACTAAATATCACTAAGTATGTAATAGAGATTTATTCGAAAAATTACAAATTAAACCATAAATTTACCTATGTAGCGTATATTTCTGGAGATTCCACATAACAATTCGACCTGATCAATCAATATCCATGTCAAAAGCAGACACAAATGTTTTCAATTACATTATACAATAATTTATTATTAATTATAAATTAATGAAAAGAATTATTAATTTTCATATATAATATTTTATTAATCTTATTTTAATATTCTATGGTTTTTGTAGAATTTATATTTTGATATTTTTGTGGTGTAATATTTTTAACGCTAAATTATTTTGTTGGGTAATATTTTGATGCGTAACATAAAATGCTGTAATATTTAAACGTGTCACCTATGAGAATACTCCATCATTTTAATCAACCAACCAATGAAATGTCCTAAATTCATTATTAAAAAATATCGTCGTACTAATTGAATTAGTTAAAATTTGACAAATTGAAATTTATCGAGGCAAAAGTTTGCGCATCCTCTGAATTTTCACACACATCAAATAATACATCATGTCTCCGAATCTTTTGCAGATATTAAAAAACTCAAAGGATATCTTTGGATTGCAGTACACAAATAAAACTCTCAATTGTTACATTCAACTTTGCTTCATCATACAATATTGTATCTTATCTGTCAAATTTTTGCTGCTGAATTTCACAACTTTTTGTATGACTTTTAACGGCAAAAAGTATATCCAATTTTTCGAGCCATTGTCATTTTTTTATGAATACTGCAAAAACTTTGTAAGAAAGAAAGTCGCCACGATTTTCTTGTTTGAGAGTTATGAGTTTTTGATAAAACTTTCAATTTTACTCATACCCATTAGTCTTATTGGAAATTCCGACTATACCAAACAAAATGATAATATTGGGTCCTACAGATTTCGAAAAATGTCGACTGTCCCCATGTCACAATCCGCCCCTCTCACCCCTATGCAATGAAAAAAAAAACATCACCAAACACTACTTGCAGTACCAAAAACAATACCACTACAATAGTAAATGATATTAATATAATCTTTATGATATATGATACCAATGTGCAGTGGTAAAATATGCGACAATAACGTTAAGTAGTAGTTAATACTATACGACAAGTAAAATGAGCTAGATACGATTTTTACTGTAGTTAAATATGGACCAACGTCATTTTTCTCATTCTGCGTCTGAACTTTCTTCAGTTACTTAATTATTGCCGGTTTATTTTATTATATATAATATACATTATTATTCAACAACCGAAAGAAATAGTTTTTCAACATTTGCTATTACAATTATAATTATCATCTTTTTATGAACATTACATCTCAATTTCCTAAAAATAACCTTTTTAAAAAGTCGCTACGATCATTTTCTTGCTCCAGAGTTATTTTGATGTTTTGATGATTTTCAAGATCATCTAAAAGATAATTTGTCAACTACATATTTATACATTATAATAAATACCTACTTGAGAACACATTCATCACAAATTTCTTTGTTTCAAGAACCATAAAATTAGAGGTATTAGTATGATCGTTAATTGTTTATCTGAGAGCTAGGATATAAAATCATAAAAAAATCATTTCATTGCCCTGACAGGACACATAAACTCGCGTTATGATATAATGAACTATTTTTGTTGAGAAAATATAAGATTCTTATGATGACAGTGTTTTTTCTAGAATAAATTGCTTTCATTTATAATATACAATTTAGTAATATGTTTTATATTTGCACTGTAGTTCTAGTATTAATCTTTCTAAAACTACGTCATTTTATTATCAAGGTCTTTACCTTTACCCGCAATGTAAGTAATTTCACAAAATATTTAATATGGACATAGTACACATGTAAGAAGTTTCTTTTAAAAGTTTCTGAAATGAGTAGATAAACACATTGAAAATCGCAGGTTTGTTGATTTTATAATATTTGTTATAAATAATCATATATCAAAATATAATACATTTTTTCCGATTAAACCTTTTAAATTATTCTTAAATTTGATAACACGTTATGGCTCACTAGGAGCCGTCATCGAATGTAATTTGAGATGCCTTTCTTTGACCGGTTCTCATCTTTATATAGTATTTGAATGAGGTAGAAGGAAGAAGGTAGGACCGTTTTCGTGTTAAGTTGAGTAAATCGTCATAACTGTTATGTAAATTTTGAGTATTTTATTTAATGGATTTTCGTAGATATATGTGTCATCTCTGATTATTACCTTGTATACTATAATAGACAAAGAATTCCACAGTTTAATTATACGTCAGGAAGTGTCACCATGAAATTGGAAGATATGTTAACAATTTTAGACTCTGCGTATGACATACAATGACAAAATTACGATGTATCAATGAAATAGAAAATGTATTATTAATAAATTTCAAAAAATCTTGAGATATAAAGCTATCAGTTTGTTTATGTCGATTTTGATTTGAGCTGCTTGACCGAATGCGACCTTGACTTTCATGGATGCGAAACAGGAAGAGGTAGACTCTCTTCTAAAATTCAGAAAAAATTACTGTTTCATTTATTATCACATAGTTAACATATGAGTATATTACCAAAACACATATGCCATCTTGGAAACACAAGCTGTCACACTGTTTCAAAGTAATTGCAAAACATATCCTTAAGAATTCAAGGTCAATAGAGGATATCCAAATTAGAAGTTTCATCGTTTTTTAACTGCCTAACTGGACATCATTCTCTAGAGTCATTAGACACGTGCCCTCTCAGAAGTTTCGAAAAACGAAATATCAAGTACAGAGAAAATATCAAATAATAGGCTATTTTTCAGCATGACAAAATACCGTTAAAAAATTAGATGAAGAATATAATATATCATGTCAAATATATTACATAGTTGCATGCGAAAAAAATGTAACATTGATCGGAAAGAGCGTAGCAAAAATCGCATAAGAATACTAGGACAAAACCGAAGTAGAAATTACTAATTTTTGTAAATATATTTGTAAATTATACCGAAAGAATATTTAAGAAAGCTATTAACAAAGAAACGATATTCAATGAAAGGTAATAATTATTTTTAAATTAATAGTAATACTGGTATTTTAAAACAGATAAAGATTATGGAAGTTAAATAAGTTTTCTTTTAGAGAAGATTTATAGTTTTTACATTCAACAATGTTCACTTTACTCAATGACTACACCTGAAAAAATGTCTTTTAATTGATTTTTAAAGGTTGTATTAATTTTTAGTGTCGAAAAATCTGTCAGAGATTTTTTCAAGAAAATTCTTGGTAAATTGTATTAATTTTATTCTTTATAATTACATACATTAAATATATTGTACTTGTTGTTGAACTTGTGTTTTTATAGTGATAATTGATATTGTGAACATAATATACTGGATAATAAGTTGTAATCTAGATTGATAATTGGATATCAGACTGGAAAACGTTTGAAACAAAAAATAGAAATAAATTCTCTACAAATGAGGTTGTATATTTCTTTTTCGAAATATCAACTGTAATACCAATATCGAGAGATGAATTTCGGACCTTTTTTGTAAGAAATTTAATCCTCTATCATTTTTGTTTGAAACTATAATCTGTTTGAGTTGTATTTTTTAAAATAAATGCAGATACCATATTTTTGTTTATTTTTATATACAAGATGACCTTGCCGTAAGTTTTCACTATGATTCGAGATCACCGCATTAAATTACATAAATCTAGATTTGCAACCTGTGGAAGTGCACCCATAATTTAGCATTCGTTACGAAACATTATATTTTATTAAGTGGTTATTTTCTACAATGCCATTACCAAATACATATTAATAGTCAATCCAATTGCATGCATGCAATTTTTTGTACATATAATTAGTCTAGTCAATGCCTACAAATTTGAGCATAACATGAATCAAAGGTTTATGAAATGTAAGATTATTTCTGTAAAATTGTGGTTCTGTAAAGAAATATACTGCGAATACCTCCATTTCAATACAACATATTTCTTATCCGATATAATTTCTATGATTTCTAGCTTAATAAAACGAGCTTTAAAAATTGTTATTTGAAGCTTTATTAAAAAATGATTACGTGATATAGTTAATTACTTAGTCTACAAATGAAATCTTAAAATATCTTAATATTTTTAATGGCGTTAGTGAAGTCTACCAACAAATTAGTATCAAATTACAAAAATAATTGTTCTGTATATTCTGAAAATATTACCAGAATATTTGGAATGGTATCAGAATTTGGAAGATATCAGAACTATTTCTATTCCATTCGATGACTTTTTTCAAAATTTCGATTTTTCGAATTTTTTAAGAATAAAAAATTGTGACAATACATACAGTATTCTTCGACTTATTCTAGAACATAATTGTTCTTATAAAGTGTTCTCTAAAGTTCTTAGTTTTCAAGAAAAACATGGTTAAATTTTGAAAAGGAATTTGTAAATTCAGTGACCATTTTGAATCTGATATCGAAAATTTCAAATATATACCAGTGTATTTTCTAAATGCAACTATCGAGTGCACACTTGCAATGTGTTTTAGCTCACTCATAGCAACCCAACGGGCACGAAGAACCCAAATGTTTCTAAAACGTTTTTAGAATGTTCCAGAAACGTTCCTAAAACTTCCTCTATGAACTCCTGGTTTCATAACACTGTCCGATACTGAGTTTGCCTTTGACAAGCGAAATATAATTTCTGAAGTTTTTTGTCATGCTGAAAGCGATAGCCCTAGCATAATTTTGCTATCACGTCACACTTTAGAGAAAAACGTAGTTAAATGTATCAAAATCAGTGTTTTCGGTCATATTTCGATTTATTTTGCAGCAAAGAGGAATTTATTTTTGACAAGCTTAAAGTATTTTTTCGTGCTGCAAACGGTGGCTGCTATGATGTCACATTTTGGAGAAAAACGTGGTTAAATTTAACCTAATTTTTTAACCACATTTAGGGGAGGTCGGGGTATTCTTGGACACATTTTTCTTTTGTCCAGAAACTCTAACAAAAATTGCTTTTTCTCAAAATTTCAAAGCTTGATTTTGTGGTACGATAAATAACCTTTCATTTGGTGCTAACAATTTGACCTAGTTGTTTAAAATTGTACACTCTGTATCAGCTGGCGCAAAAAACTGGTTTTTGAGATTTTAAAAAATCTCGGGGTATTATTGGACACTCTTGTAAATGGATAAAAAAAATGAAAATTATTGCTGGAAAACGTTTATTTGTTAATGAAAACGAAAGAATATCTATATTATAATGAATATAATAAGGTAAGGTATGTGAAAGTGTTCCGGTTTGCTCCGACACAACTCAAATGAACACCTAGATCACAAGCGATACAATGGGCTATGTTTCGATGATTTTCTTTCTCGGGCATATTTTTCATGCAAATTATGCAGAAATCAGTATTTTCCTTCGCATTAGTGGCCAAATCACTGAAGTGTCCAATAATACCCCGAACGCTCATTTTTACAAAATGTCGGCGTACAAATAACACAATGCGAACTTCATAAAAAATTCTTATATGCGTCAAAAGCTTATAGTTCCAAGAATATTATAAATATATTTACCTGACTTGGTTCTTCGAAAAATGTTGTAAAAATGACCAAAACACTAAATGAAAAAAACACTTTACAAATATCAAAATTTTGTTTTATATGATAGCGAGGTAACAATGCGTCAAAATAAGTCAAGTGGTTAATAGAAAATGAGATTATGATTAGACGAGTCGATGCTAGTTGGTGGAGACTCCAATCGTTACAAACAGGAAAAATATCACGCTGTCCAACAATACCCCGTGTCCAATAATACCCCGACCTCCCCTATGTTTTCAGCAGGAAAAAATAAGTCGGAAATGATACTTCGCCTGTAAAAAATAAATTCTCTTCTGCTACAATGTAAACGGAAATACGGCCAAAAACCCTGATTTTGATACACCACGTTTTTCTCCTAAGTGTGACGTGATAGTAAAATTCTGCTAGCGCCATCGTTTTCAGCACGAAAAAATACGTCGGAAATTATGCTTTCCTTGTCAAAATTAAATTTCCTTTTGTTACAAAATAAACCAAAATATGGCAAAAAACCCTGATTTTTACACATTTAACTACGTGTTTTTCCAAAGTGCGACGTGATAGCAAAATTCTTCTAGTGCCATCGTTTTCAGCACGAAAAAATACGTCCAGAACGATACTTCGCTTGACCAAGACAGACAAAAATTTTATCAGTCAGTGTATTCTAAAGAAACATATTCCCTCAAAAAATAAGAACAAAGATTAGTAAATGCAGATCTAATTATAAATATCAATGCTTCTTTATTTAGGGTTAGCTTTTTTAATAGTCTAAACTGCGCGTGCGAATTTAAATTTCATGATCGCCACTATAATCTGTCTTACCATAAATAAAGATCATACTTTTTAGTATGAGGGCCCGAAAAGAAACGCATAACGCGATATCAAAAATTTCCTTTTTCTATGTTTTTAATTACTAAACCCTGCGACTTACTTCCTAATCTAATTTTATTCAATTTCGTACGTTTTTACTATTGGAAACCAAAACTAATTTCGAATACAGAATAACTATTTCTTTTTGTTAATGCATTGTTGAGCTACACAATCAGGCTATTCGTTACTACCACTGAATTATTGTAAAAAAGTGTCAGGAGATTTATTACAGAAATTAATTTAATTCAAAATATTAATAGAATTCATGCATGAGAAATAAGCGAAGGCTGAAATTAGTACTGAATGCACACGATGTCGAGTATTATCAAAGCCTACGTCGGTCGCGTAGCTCGTTAATAACGAGATCCGTCACCACGGCTGTCGATCTGTAGTGCTTATGTGCCTGGCGCGGTGTACTAAATCACTTCCCCATATTCGGGTTTAACCCACCCACCCACATCCCGCTACGTCACCGACATCACATTTTCCACATTTATCTCGTAAAAAACCCGCACAATGGTCCACGAAATATTCGAATCTTGTCGCTTTCAATGACTGCACGACGCGTTCGGCTCGAGAATGCTATTGTATACAACCAGTGGCAGCTGGCAGCGGTAAATTAAATATAAAACTTTTGCTTGTTTGCGTGAAAATTCCTTTTTTTTTGGGAAATACCTTAATTTTAATTGTTAACCACTTTTATTTATTTGATGTTTCTTCAGGGATTGCGACTTTTTCAATGATTTAATTCCTCAACCTTCTACGGCTTCTTGGCTTTCTTTGTTAATGCTAGAGATGTAATAGTATCAATAACCTATAGTACTCAGCGATATCTCGACAAGCAGCGATCCTTTTACTCTTTTTTGTATTGTTTGGTATTGGAAGAAGGAAATACGGCTAATAATGTACGATAGCGAAATTCGAACAATTCAACTAAGTGCCTTTCACATTTAGTTTGAGGTATAAATATCTTAATGGGCATTGTGTATCGTTACAATTCGCTATGTTACAATTGTATTTTCTCGAGTTCTTAAAACTTATTAAGAGCAATGTTCTTATTTTAATTAATCATTTAAATTAGAAAATTGAAATATTGATAATATTGTTATGAAAATCCACTTTTCTTTCACCTTAACATTCAGCATCTGTTAATTTTTCGGATAAAATGAAAAATAATATGTAGAATCAAGAAATCTCTCTTCTTTTTCAATATTTCCGTGTTATTAATGATCACATATTCTTTTACTGAGATTACTGAGATAGACACTATCGCATGACCCATTATTATTTATTGACCAGAAATATGAATGTCCGACATTTACATTGATGCCAAGAAATTTAGTTTGTTATTTTTCACAACGAATTACAATCAACATATATTTAATAAGTATAATCTACAGTGTACCTTGAACCATATATGCAACTTTTAATTATGTTAAACATGGATTCTTTCCATCTTGGACATTTGCCAAAAGCCGAACAGAGTTACAAATAATTGAATGCCTTCAAACTATTTAACTGTTTTATGTTATTTTTACATCAATATTCTGAAGTAGGTCGAATTTGTTGAAGTTTCATCTGACGAATATGTAAAACTTTTCAATTCATCAAAATCATGAAAAGACCAATCTATAGTAGTAAATCCAGTGTTCACTGCACTGAAAATCTGCTCTTGTACGAAAGTGGAGATTATTCTTAGACAAAGTTTAGTTCTTGAGTAATTTTATATGGTACCCATTGTATGATGGTTTTCAGTGTTAATTTAACACTGATGGAAGATTTAAAAGATATCCACACGCGTTGTAAAACATTCGTGCGAACTTTTTTTTTATTTGAGCAATTTTAATATCTTTTTATTAACCCTTTTCATGCCGAAAGGCCACAATTATTTTGTGATTTTCAAGTAAATATTTATCTGCGTAATGATAAGCAAACAAATTTGAAACCCATATTTTCTGACGTACTTTTGTCCGCACTTTTCAAATCTGCTATTAGTTTTGTTCTATCAAGTTTGATTTTTTCAAAATGGCGGTTAACTTACAAAAAATCGTGATTTTAAAAATTTTTTATTTGTTTAACGTACTGGGTGATAATGTTCACGTTGTCGGATCGGTGCAAGCGTCTGGATCCTGTGGAATAATATCCTATTCATTCTGCCTTGAAACTTAAAAGAGGACGTTATCTTTTTCATTTTAACTGGAATACTTTCACTGTTTGCGTTCAACCCGAAGCACGCTTTATCAACAGCTTAAAATAAGGCGATCATGATCTATGTTTTAAGCTTTCTGGGTTGCTAATAGGGACTAGGAAAATCGACATTAATAGGGACAAGTTTTCTCTTTTTTATTTCATGTTTTAAATATTAAAAAATCAGTTTCGGCACCCACCATTATCATTAATAATAAGTTTTAATTTTTTGCTAAAAAGAATCTTACATGAACATTAATCGGGACATTTACCTTATAAGGAACTTTTATTAAGTCTGATTCTTCATTTTTCGACTCTTCTTTGGCTGATCATTCCGCTGCTTCATTACCCCGAATATGTTTGTGCGCTATAGGATCAAACACGAGCTTCAGTTTACAATTACTCGTGTATTAAAATTCCTCCTCCTTTTTCTTAATTTCAGATATGGATTATTTTTATGTAATTTTTAAATTTGAATCTGGATGGGCTAATGCGATCTCTACAGCGTTTAGTATTGCTACAGTTGCGACAGTGAATATTGATGAATTTTTTAGTAAGCTATATTCCGATGACTTCGGTTTACTTCCGTCTGTCTAGATTGCTACTGCATTCTCCTCATCTATCAATTATTTAATCTCAAAGTTTGAGGTACTGTCATGCGAAATTAGAAGTATTTATTGGAAATAGCGAATTTATTCTTTTTTATACACGGAAAATGAAGTGAATTGCACCGATTTCACACCGAAAAATGAACACCGATGATTTTTACCAGTCAGAGTATGGACCTATGTAGACTGTCATGTTAAATATGATATCGATTTAAGACTGCACTTTTAATAGTAAAAAGTCTTGGTAGTTGCCAATTATCTGATTAATAGGAAAGATCGAAATTTTAATAGCTTCGTGCAGAGTGATCAATATTCGCAATGTTGTCAGAATAGTGATGAAAAACGACAAGTGGCTTCTAATAAAATCAATAATGTCGAATAAGACGCATCGCGTCTACTGATATTAGATGATATTTAATTATGTTGACAGAAAATAACAAGGGATAATGATGTAAGATTATTCTACAAGTATCGTTGATAAATTATCAAAGATTTCTTTTTGTTAAATGAAAAAATACAAATTTGCATAATTCAATCGTTCATTATAATCGTCTGT
This sequence comes from Trichopria drosophilae, assembly GCA_030407085.1. NCBI lineage: Eukaryota > Metazoa > Arthropoda > Insecta > Hymenoptera > Diapriidae > Trichopria > Trichopria drosophilae. The sequence continues at coordinate 184,802,692 of CM059583.1, read as the reverse complement.
TAACACTTAATCGTTCATCCGAAATTAGCAGGATACTGAGAAAGGTTGTAGGAAATCTTTTGGGTGATTTAAAGTATATTCGTATTTCGCAATAGTCTACCCACTTTCAAACAGGTTCCCAAGTATTGGAATAGAAGAATTATTATCATCAACACAAGCAAAATAGAAATTGATCAAATTTTGATAATGGTGGATGGAAAGACATTAATCAGATGCAAATCAAATTTATCCTTTTTTGAGACCAATTTGAATCCACCTTTCTGAAAGTTAACCAATTTTGATAAAATTGGATCTGTCTTTGTATATAAAAGTAACCAGATTTTACTTTATAACAAATTTATCTTTTCAATTACCATTAGTCTTTAGATGCTTCAGTTATGTTAGAAAGGGTAAGTGCAAGGTCAATAAAGGAAAAATGGAAGTCTAATGAATTATATTATTATATAAGTTTAGTAATATAAATGCGTTTAAGAGATAAAGTGAAAGTTTAGACAAAGAATATATTGACTTTTCGATCCTCTTTATACTACCAATTAATATATCATAATTAATTGTAATTAATATTACAAACTTTTAAGGGTGGATAAATTATTTAAAAACTGAATGCTCTACTTGTAGTTTGTTAGTAACTCCAGTTTTATGGGTTTTACTTCTTCGACCGTTTTTTAAATTAATATATTCTTAAATAGTGTTTTTTCGGTCATATAATAGTAATTCAAAATAGTTGAGTTTAATAAAGATTAAAAAATTAGAGGAAAAGGAAAAAAGAAAATGAGGGTTAATAATTTGGAGTTTTTTTTGTGATTTTATATGTGTCGGTGGTGTTGTACTAAGAATAAAGGAACCGTTGACATACTATGTATGAATTTAGGAGATAAAATGGGATTCATTACAGAAAGGGATGGTATATTTCCGGTAGCTATGATGTTTCGAACCGGATGTTGACGGTGTTGTTCTCTTTTTTAATCAAATAATTTTCAAGCTGCCTTCTTTTTGCCCAGTTTTTTCTTTTGCAAGGATTATGGTGTTGTCATAATCAAAATCGTGTCCAGTTTCAAGCCTAAGGTTCGTTAGATCTGTAAACTGTTACAAAAAAAAAACTGTACTGCAATAAAACTGTCTTCTTCTGAATTTCACCTAAAAAATTTAAGCCTTATAAACACAATATTTCTAGAAAACGGATATCCTTCCTTATTAATTGAACAAAGTATCAAAAACGCCTAAATTTTATAAATTCAACAAACCATAACAATTTAAGCACTAGTAACAACGAAAACATAATAAAAACAATCAGTTGCCCGTATATAAGAGGACTTTCAGAGAACATAGTCAACATTTTCAAAAAAACAAAATATAAGGATAGTGTCAACACCTTTTAAAACGTACTTTGTCAACGGTTCTTTTATTCTTAGTACGACACCACCAACACATATAAAACTTCATATCCCCTAATTTAGTATAAATACGAAGCAATTACCACCGGTTTCTTACAAAGCCTTGAAGAGAACTCATATTCGAGTCAAAACTTTGCTAGATTTTCATTTATTATTTATATTATTTATATTAAAAAAAAAATATAAATTATTACCCCTTATCTGTTTTTTTTTATTTTCCTCTAATTTTTTTATCCTTATTAAACTCAACTATTTTTAATTTCTATTATATGACCGAAAAAACCAAAACTATTTAAGAATATATTAACTCCAGTTTTGCCACATTTTGATAAGATATAATATTTGCATCTCGTCAGAACACACTTTAAAAATATTTAGTTAATTTAACTAAATGAGTAATTACTTAAACAGGAATTAAATATTAAGTGGTTTTTATAGAAATATATACCTGAATTAGCTAAAATTCAGTTAATAAAATATTAACATAGTCAAATATATGAAATGTATATGTGAAAACTATTATATGCCTGATTGTTATATTACTTTTTTGAATCTAGAAATTTATCCATTTTCGGTAACATGCAGTAGCACCATTTTTAACGAATTATGACCTTTGTTTATAATCAAATCATAACAAATGGTTCTTTAGAAAATGAAATACAATATGCATGTTTTAAAATTAATTTGTAATTATAAATAATTTATTATTTGGTAAAAAACGGTTTATTTTAAATACCTCGAATTCGTGAAATTGAAATACGACATTTATCTGCAGTCAGGCATGAATTATTATCTGAACGAGTTCCTTTTAATATTTTGACCACAACCATCGAGCGGTATTTTTTTTCATTAAAAATATAACTCTAAATAAAATGTATGAATTGATATTTTTGTGTCTATAAAACTACAATGCTATTCTTTTCAATTTTTGTATGCTCTAGCAGGTCTACTATGCGCCAATAAAATCGTTTTTGAGTTTTCCTGTTTTGCAACGCGTAGTATCTTATTTTTAAGCAGGATGCCTTCAACCTTCGCGAATACAAATTGCACGCTTCTTTTAAGTCAGTAAAGTAGGTGATTAAATAAACCTATTTCTTCAGATCCTCAGCACGGTAGTCCTGAATGGATTTTAAATAAAGGTAAAAGGCACCTCCGATTTTCTTTTTTTATTCGTTTCAGGGACTCTTCTGAATAAAGTTTATGTAAAAATTAAAATAATCCCCTTAGCCGATTTTTAGAAAAATCGATTTTAGTGGAAATAAAACCCCATTTTCAATAAACTAGTGCTCACATCAAAATTTGGTCAATTATTAAACTTGAAAAGCTATTGTAACATATTTAGTTGTTATTTGCACACACATACACACACATACAAGTCATTAAAGGTTTCTATAAATTCGCCTACAGATACCTCAAACCTAAACCGCCAACAAATAACCGTCGAAGAAATGTCTAAAATAGGATCGAAATATTCTTTATCTTTGAATAAAATCCGTCGCCTTGCTTCGGATCTGCGTCTGGCTACTAAAAATCGAAAATAGATTGAATCCGGTTTAAGGGAAAATTTGATATCTAAAAACCATATTCTTGATTCGTATTATTTTGACGTTCGGGAGTTTAATTTGATTGGTATTGTAAATCATATCTTCAATAATATGTTAATGGAGTTTGAAAAAGAAAGTTTGAACTGGACTACGAAGTGTAACGTTTCGAGTAATGTGTTTAATGGAGCATCTATGTTTGCTGGTAACCCTTGTAAAAAAACTCTTAAATAAAGTAGACATTTTAAGATCTAATGGAAACATCGGCTGTTTAAAATACGTCAAATGTTTTCAAGATTTTCAACGAGTAGTGAATGCCTGTTTTGGATTTCATTTTGATTGTCATTATTCCAGATATATAGAAGAATTTCGAAATAGTTACATCGCTTTGCAAATTGCGATAACTCCAAAGGTGCACGCCGTTTTTCATAATGTGTCCTACTGCTGCGAAAAAACACAAAAAGGACTTGGATGGTTCAGTGAACAGGCCATGGAATCGGTACATTCAGATTTCAAAAAAACGTGGTCAAAATATAAATTGCCAAAAACGCACACTAATTATGCCAAAAATCCACTAAAGTCTGCAATAGAATATAAAAGCCAACACGTTTGATTGTTAATATACTGATTAAGTGTTTACTTATATGTATTCAATAAATTCATATCTATTCTTTATTATACCATTATTGTATTACTTCATTTATTGTATTACAATTGCTTTAGCATAAGTAATTAACCAAATTTTGCTTTGAGCACTACTTTATCGAAAATGAGGTTTAATTTCCACTAAATCGATTTTTCTCAAAAACGGCCAAGAGGATTATTTTAATTTTTGTATAAATCTTATTCAGAAGAGTCCCTGAAACGAATAAAAAAAGAAAATCGGAGGTGCCTTTTACCTTTATTTAAAATTCATTCAGGACTACCGTGTCAGGTACCATTAAAAATACTACTGATTAGCTAGATTTCTATTTTTGAGATTACTAAAACTGATGTCCGTTATCTTGAATCTCTGGTCATTTCTCCTACAATCGTATATGGTTATTCGACGTGTTATAGGTGCGCTTCCACTGAAGTTACCTTCAGAACATCCCAGTAGTATCACTAATGTGTACCTTGAAGTTCATCTACACGAGGCAAGAAATCGATAGATTGCTACTGGCAATGTAGCTTCAAGCTACCAGTCCTAGTACTTGGGACTCGGCACGTGCCTTTCTCCGAGATGCGAGTACCTGGGAGGATGCGATCCATTGCCGGGACCAACTGGTCCTGAAGTGTATCGCAGCTGCACAACGCTTGTAACGTATAAATGGGATACCTATTGCTGTCGAACTGAAAGACTAGATATGGCGTTTTGAGCTAAACGCATTTATCAAGCGCCAGTAAAGTATTGCTTTCGATAGGTCGTTTTCAATTACCTTCTGAAACTAGACTGTTGAGATGGGTTTCCAATGTTCCAAACATATGATAATGCTTATACTTTCATTCATCTAAAGGTTTACCGAATAAAAAAATTGATTACATTTAATCAAAGTCAATTATGTTTGATTTCATGCATATTCAATTTAGCCTTCTTTCTATCACCATTTCGGGTCAACTTACAACAATGTAAAATACAACAATGTCAAACAAAATAGTAGAATAATAATTCAAAAGTATTGAACTCAATAAAAAAATACATATACAAAATACTTGCAATATTCATAAAATTAAACGTTTCTTTTCTTAGATTGACGGTGTAATGAACCGTATATCTAGGTATTATTTTAAAATAATTTTGCCACCATATTTTCGTTTTGGTCTCTAATATGGGCCATCATCAGAATCTTCTTTATTACAAATTGCAACAATTAGATCATGTTGTATTTAGATAAAATTTGGTGAAAAAACATAACCTCACCTTATTCCTGTCAATTACATTTTCATACATGGTTGGTATTGCAAGTCACATGTGACATTTATTCATGAAAGATGAAGGATTTTGACTCTTTTGTATATTATTTTTCAAAATCGTGTGACGTTACGATTCGATGTTTTGTCAATCCGCTGTGCTTATTCGGGCACCTAATATGTTATTTTTGTGTTCTTTAATCCTGGTCTTCCCGTGTGATAAATGTAAATCTTATCGTAATATTTGCATAGAATCTGATACACAACTTTACTCATTTTTCGAATTTCTAATCTGTCTTTGAATGGTTTCATCTGTTCTACGTGAGCATCTTAATCAATAAACTATCAACAGAAATTACATGATTTAGACAACAAAATCAAATTCGCATTTGAAATAGAATAAAACAATAACATTAATTTTTTGGACCTATTAGTAATTCGAAACAATCATGGAAACTTAGAAACTGATTGATACCATAAAACAACTTGGTCAGTGAGATACTTACATTTCTCTTCAAATCATCCGATGAGCTACAAAATAAGCATGATGTATAGACCAAACGATATATGGACAAAACTAGCAGAAATAAAATTCAGAAAAAAAGGATTTAGATTTGGTCAAAAATATCTTTAAAAAAATGGATAACCAGAAGATCTTGTAAAAGACAGCATAAAATACAGAATAGATCGGTTATAGAATACCAATCAAAAAACGAAAGCAGACAGACAATACTTAAAGGCGGCAAGTATCCGTAAATATATTACCAGTACATTATGACAACAATGTCTCCGTAAAATTATTGTAAAACGTGAAACTTTGTAACATATGTTTGTCTAAATATTTAATAATTGAATTGTACAACTAGATTTAGCTAAAAATAAATGAAATGGCATAGGCAGCTTTTTAATTTCTAATATAATATCGCCTCAACTCTGGATCAAACTCAACAAAAAATTTGCGAACACATACTCAAACTGAATTTTTGTTTTATGGTGGCAAGTTGATTTGTTAGATGCATCTTGATAGTCATCATCCTAACTGGATTCTATAAAGCGAGATATGTTCATGATGTCATACCGAATAGATCTAGAAATATTCAGGTTTCCTTTTCAGATAATGTTAATCCACCACGTCCGCTGAAATTAAACCATGCTGAATGTGACAGAAAATAATTTTAACCCTTATTTTTTTTGGTATACCATCAGCAACATTTCAGATAATATACTGGAAGATCTTTCTTAAGAAACTCGACATATCAAAATTTGATTTCTTGGACAGTGATTCGCATTTCAGTTTCTTACGAATACGACAATTAAATAGGATTAGTAGAATGGATAAGATACGAAGTACCAGAGAAATGGAAGGGAAGTCAGTGTCTAAAAGCTGCTTTGAATTTGGAAGGCAGAATATCCCATAGCCCCTCTAGTGCTACTTCCCTCAAGTTGATTTTGCATAGTCGTGCTCGAACGGACGATAACGCAATGCAACGGAGACACGAGGGTCGACTGGCAAATCGTAAGAGTTAGAGCTCGTCTTCGCTTTTCTAAAAGTGAAAAGGTTCTCCTTTATTTGCCCAGAGTTCATTGCAGAAACTTTCCGCTAGAGAAATTTCGCTTTCGCGCCCTTCTTTTTTGTTACCCTCCTCTACTGTCTATAAAAGCTTCGATGGAATACGCATTGGTTGAGACAACACGAATACGAGCTCAATTGCACCCGAAATTTAAAAAATCTGTAGTAATCTAGATTTTCCTAATGTAATTTCTTCAGTTTTCAGAAAAATGAGCATTATTGAAGTGTTCATAACTCTAAAGCTGATTATTATGCTACATTTCACTTTCAACTAAATATGTTTCTTCATCCTTCTGTATCCAATTTCACATCCCATGTAGTCTGCACATATTTACCAAAAATATTCCTAAACCAAAGCAAATTTTGTTTTATTCTGCTTTGTCACATGAAACAGATTGCTGGGTGTCGAAAAAAGAATTTGAAGAGATCTCAGAATGATCAGTGACAGATCATTTGTGGACATCACAGCTATTCTTGAGACAACGTGAAAAATTAGAGAACAAATTATATAAATTACACGGGTCTACAAAAAAGAGGGTCTTGGATGTTGTTGGGAATCTGTGGGTCATTTCCGACGAATTGTATGCGTAGAATCCAATTTGAAGTCAGAATTGGTCCATCACGTCAGGTTTTTGGGATATTTGAGGTATGTACACGAAAAATGCGTTATTGCACTATGTTTGAGGTTACGTACAGGACGCAACAATTTTTTTTGGACTTCTGTACTATTTGCATCTTTTAGTACCACCCCCCTTTAAAATGAGGTTTCATTCGATAACCTAAGATTTTTTTCTTACAAAGTTACGGCCGTTTTGAAATTACGAGATATATTCCATTAACGTTATCAAAAAAACAGTCACAATACTGAAACGTGATTTTAGTTATTAGTATCCATATTTTATAAAGTTATTTATATTTATATAGGTTTCATGACATTGAATTGTACCTTGAGCTTGTTCTCCAAGAGCATTTCAAGGTAAATTTGTTTACATGTAAATTGTAATTTCAAATTGGCGTATCTTGGTGCAGAAAAGTCGTAATGAAATTCTGCGCATCCCATATTAAAGAAAAAGAGTATTACCACACGATCCCACGAAAGGAAAAACTCCTAAAAATGTTGCGTCTTCTGACCTAAAAAATAGCAAAAAATGTGTTTTTCGCGTAAATAACCTCAAATATTTCAAAATCCTGACGCGAAGGGCCACTTCTGACTTCGGATTCTGATTCTACGCACAAAATTATGTCGGAAATGACCCACAGCTTCTCAACAACAAAACCATGTTGACATGTGTTATGGTACAATTCACAGATTTGTCATAGACGTTTTCAGGATTTCTGAAATTTCTGATTGATAATTCTAAGACTTCACTCTAATCTCTCAAGAAGCTCTATACCATCGCCATGTTTCATCTCATATACTTCTAGTTTCATCTCATACTCGTGGAAATTATATTGAATGAATGATAGCTTCTATTTTTAATAGTAACATTTGTAATCCTAAATTGCTATAATGTGATACATGGTGTGGAGTTTTCTGCTGATTGAAGGATCAGTTTTGGTACATGTAAAACTTGTCAATCGTGATTTACTTTCTGACATATGACTGAAATACGTATTCCTGATGAGAATAATTCGACGACAATGGCATTCTCCCTGTAAGGACTGAATGAACATAACGTGGCCATTTTCGAGAGGGTGAAATATGGACATTTCCTCTTAGAGTATAAAATATGAAAGTAGAATGAATATTCCTTCCGGTACCTTTTAAAACTGAGCTTCCTCGTAGGAGAAGAATTCGACTGGATTTTAACATTTGAAAACTTTTATTCCTTAATTTGAACAAGTTTAAGTCCATTTGTAACAAAACCGAATCATAATCAGACGATTCTTTCGTTGGAATATATTTATAGTCGCTATTTAACGACATAGTGTTTTATATACTATTTTATGATAAAGAAAAAATTGCGGGATACGACGCCAATCGACTCGGTTCGCCGTGAACCAACTTTTAAACGATTCAGCTTCTGGCGAATTCCGCGCTTCTGCATATAGTATGCCTACGGGAGATAGAAAGGAATACGGATACCACATATTTCAGAAGTAATCCCTGCAATTCGCGGTATCCGGTGTCGGCCGCAAAGTTTCGCGTGTTACAACAGATCCGACCATATATTGTCTTGCATATTTGTCTGCATAGTAGAAGTATAGTATATTCCTTTCGTCGGTACTGAATCGAGTAATTGCCCCAACGCCATTCGTAATTGCCAGAGCGTGCAACTCACCTTCCGACAAAGGAACTTTCAACCGCCCAAAACGTACCATATACACCTGTCATAATCTGGATCTTAAATTGAAATACGTTCCTGTGATTAAAAACCTTATCTGGATTACATAAATTCTACTGGATTTCCAGATAGGGGAAAACATCGACTAAATTGTGTATATTAGTTTAGATCGAAACGATTGATTATCTTCCTAGTTAAACATACTTGGTATTACACGTACGATAAATACCTGTCGAATTGTAGTTGTAAAATAAATAATAATAAATAGAATAAATAATTTATCGTTCAAATGAACTTGCGTGTAAGTGGAATTCAATTATAATTGTATTAGCGGCTCTTCTGAAATAAAGCAGAATTCAACTCTAACTCATTTATATGTTTATTTTTCTCATCATCTTTTTATAATCCGTTAGATCTTCATTCCTTACGATACACTCCCCAACCTCTATTCGAAGCATCAGAAAAGGTTTCGATTTTTGGCCTGAAACACTTTGTAGAGTTAATTGCTACTCTCTAAATTTCTTGGAGTGAAAATTCACTCTTTGATTAGTGAAAACCGAGCATCACACGTGAAAGAGTGAATATTCAAGTCTTTAAGAGTGAAATGTCATTCTAACAAGAGAAGTGGATTTGACCACTCTGGAGGAAAGAGTGCATTTCCACTCTAAAGAGTGAATTTCCATCTTATAGAGTTGAATATTCACTCTTTCACGAGAGTTGCTCGGTTTTCATTAATTAAAGAGTGAATTCTTGCTCCAAGAAATTTAGAGAGTAAGGGAATATTTTGAATCCATTAGACGAACTCAGGTAATAATTCGCCATTAACTGACATTTTTGCTTCATAATTTCCATTACTTTTGAACAATGTTAAATAGTTTTCTTTTAAAATTGTTTATTTTGGACCTTACCATATTTTATGGATACGCAGCACGAACTTAAAAGTCCAATAAATGAAGCAAATTCTCTAATTTTATTATTTAATTTTGTCATTTTTTATTTCATTTTCTAATCTTTCATTAAAGTTTTTGTTATTTTTCGATTTTTTTGTTGATTATAAATCCAAGAGATTGAAATAACTCATAAGTTTCTTTAACGTTACATTTGCGGATTCTTTTAATCGCCAATATTTAAACCATCGTCCGAATAAAAAACTGATTTTAATCCTTATTTCCTTAAAAAAGATATAACAGGTTTTGCTAAATTTGTGAATGTGTAAGGTGCATCATTCAACTTAAAAGGCAAGCAAGTAAATTCGTAAGTTGAATTAAAACATTACCCCTTAAATATTTTCGGTTTCTTCAGCTATCGATACAAAATAAGCATCTCGTAGATCAATATTTCCCATAAACCAACCTGGTGTAAGAATACGATGGACAACTAAATCATTTTCCAATTTAAAGTGACTGGTTTCTACAAATTTATATAGTTTTTTCAAATTTAGAATTGATCTAATGGTCCGTTTTGTTTAAGCCATAAAACTTTACTTGTTTGAACTTTATTAACAACGCCTTTTTCTTTTAATTCGGCGATTAGATATTTCAAAATTGTTTGTTCATGATTTCACCGTTTAATTTCTTTAATGATAGTCTGCGATGGAACTACATTAGAAGAAAAAGGAATTTTGAACCCCTCGATCCAGCTCGGCGCTGTTTTATTAGGAGTTATAGTTTTCCATACAGAAATAAAGTTCTTTTATCGGTGTTCTTTTTTCTTGCGAGGTTGTTTCCAAGCCTTCCGTGGAAGTTTGCGAAAATATTGTGCTTTCGGTAATTTCGGCATTTGATTGTATTTCTGCCGCCCAATGACACATTACAGTATTGGTAGTTGGCTATTTGACGTCGAGTCGGGAGCATGTCGTTTTTCGAATTGGACTGCGTTTCATTTTTTGACTGAAACTCTATTTCAAAGAGTTTATGACCAATGCTATAACTTTTGCTACTTGTACTTTTTACTTTTACAAGAGCCAATCATCAGGCACTATATCTTGATTCTTGAAAAGTTTCCTGCATAGACGAATTAACATTTTTCATCAACAAATTTCACCTAATTTCTGATTCGTCATGATGAATGTCACGGATAAAACAGTTTTGGACGTACCGACCAAAAAGCATTGTGAATTAAAATATTGATAGGTAGACCATTGCTATTGAAAAGAGAACTTTGCATTTCGAAATCCTTGGGAATAATTATCAATATAATACAGTCAAGATAACCATATCTTAGGTTATAACAATCGTGGTGTTTTTTTCCGTGCAACAATCTAAGTCACCCCTGTTAGTGACGACAACAACGTCGATTTTGTCTCACCTGGAGGAAGTTTCAGTACTAATGAACTGTTATGCATTAGGCCTGGCCAGTTTGGTTCTAAAAAATTTGAGTATCCCTCTTGACAATAGTGTCTTGGGAGAATAATTCTACAATATTGTTTAATTTTGGAGGATCAAAAAACACACAGTTGTTTGGAGGTTGGAATTTCTTTTTAAAGATTTTTTCGCTCCTCCTCCGATAACCCCACTTTAATAACTTCTCGAACTCCAATTTTTTCAAGAAATTCAGAATGAGCAGTAGGGACCAATTGTCTATTCTTTCTGCAATTATTGACAATACCTGCGCATCAACAGATATTTCGGATGCATCTATGTCTTGGTTTGTCTTGAAGAAGAGACGCGAATTAAATACCAATTAATGGAGTACAAACGTAGCAATAATTTTATGTATTTGGACATTATATGCAGCATTAGAGTTTCAATTACTAGTTGAAACTCGACAATTTTAATAAAATATTAATAAGTTATAACTTACCTTATACGTTGCTAATGAATAAAGGTATTAAACCTTGTTATTATTATTAAAATTTACGTATTAGTAGAATTAATGTTTGAACAATATCAAATTAAAACATGAAAATCTATAAATGTGATTTCTTCCCTGGTATCATGGTGTCAAGAATTTCAATACAATTTATCCAACTTAATAATTTGTGATGAGCCAGTAATTAAGGTCAATGATCAGCATGTATCAGAGGCAGTTGGTGGTTCTATTTTATTTGTATGAAAAAAATCCATTTTTTCATGTGCTTTTATTTGCTGATGTCTTCTTCCGGTCAGCTGGAATTAAACCTAGGTGGCAGAATCGTTTTGCGGACGTTTGATTGGATTTCGATAAGAAAGTGATCCTATTCTCATATAAACATCTGATATAATTTGAACCCATACAGTACGATCGCAATTGCGTGTATATAAAACCCAATACCAAAAAGATCTAATATGTATCTGGAGGCCTTTTTTTTGTTAAATTGTGTTAAATTTTGGTCATTAATTGTTACAAAATTTCACATATTATTTCGATTTTTTTTCGAATTCATTCGCTTTCGGTCAATTTTGATTAAATTTACATCCATTTTTTTACTGGGGGTATATTTTGTAAACATTTGAATACCTTTTATAAAATCATAAATCTATTTTGTCATAAACTATCCGAAAGCCAAGCGTCGTTCTCTAATGTAAAACATTTTTTTAACTTGCAATCGATTATATATAATAATATGTAATTCATTTTTTCACGGGTATACATATATATTTTGATACATATGGTACTTATTGCAAATAAATGTTAGAATATGTGTAAAATCTGTACATTAAACATCCTAATCATTGTTAAAGAAGAGTCAGTTCATTTATTTGGACAGGTTCTAAATAGTATTTTTTGATAGACGTGTCCATAAAGTAGACACTTTACGGACTGATTTTTACAAAATTAATTAAAAAAATTTAGTTGTAAATTTTACATGTTCTGAGAAACAAACAGTCACGAAAGTACCTTGACTGCTTGTTGCGCCGGAAGGTGAAATAGTATTTTTCGATACAAGGGCGTAAAATGCGATTTTATGCAGCGCTAATTAATAGATAGAAAAGACCGGTGCGTAAAATCGAATTCTTACGCCAGTGTATCGAACGGTATTTTTCGACATACTATGCGTAATATCAAATTTTACGCATAGTGTGTCAAAAAATGTATTATGTTCGTAGTCAAGTAAACAATGAGTTAATCTTTTGTTGCCCTAAGCTCTTCAAATAGTCTATTACACTGACAATGAGATACATCTTAATTTAAAATAACTGACAAGGCTACTTTCAAATACATGACAAACAGACCAGACCAAGTTAACACTTATTTTATAATGCGCAGTGTAAATTTAAATTGAAATGGTTTTCTTTCTTTTTCATCGCATGTATTATTGGATTTTATCAAATATCTCGGTCGTGATTTTACGAATCTCTTTCTTATTCACATTCTCAACATATAAATTGTTATGTTATGTAATTTTAATCGTCCTATTTCTACAAATGAAATAAAGCTTTTAATGAGTTAAGTATGTGGTTCATATATTTCAAATTATATGTTCAATCCACATTGCAAGCAATGCAACGATATTAAATTTTCATTACAATAAGAGACACACAATGTATACAAATTTGATTGAAGTTGGCATGAAATGAGATTGCATTAAACATTTCTATGTTTACAAATGTCTTTTTGAATTTTCATTTGTTTCCATGTTTTAGTTATAACATGTTGAGAGTCACCGTTACCAGTTTATTATTTCCTTTTCTCCCTTCTTCTCTTAGTATTTCCGAGTATACGTTAATTTGATAAACTTGAAATCCTCTATATATATATGAGACGTTCGCTAGTAAAACGACTCAAGTTAAAAAAAAAGCAAAGAATTTTATATTATGTGATTTAGTTTAAAAAACATATGCTATAGATATTATTCTACTTTTTTTCTGAGAAGATATAATATCTGACAGTAATTTAACAGCATTCGAAAAAGATACGTCAATATTTTCGTTTTAATTGTTATTTATTTAAAATCAGACTTAAGTATTTTCGATTGTCAAAACTCCTCCTTCGTTTTCTAACTGTTGATTTAATTAAAATATATAATTATATTAACGTATAGTATATCATTAAATCAAATTTGGAACTTGCTTCACAACACATCATAATCAAAATAATAATCAAAATATAAATGTTTTTATACTAATATTACCTACATAAAACTTTTATTCTAGTAATATCTGTTTGAATATTCTACTAATGGAACTTTACGTTTACTTACTTACAATTATCTTTTTTTAATCTGCAAAGTTGCATGCAGAAGATTTATGGAAAATGGAATTTTCGTTAATTTCTAACAATAACTTTTGGAACAAACAATATTATGACTCCATACTTTGGGAATTTTTAATTGATGATATAATAAGTGACGTATTCCAAGGAATAAGGTGTGCCTTGTCTCATCTCAATTCTTTGCCTGTTACAACCTATAGCCTTCGTGCGCAACTGTTATTGAAAATGACACTTTTGTCAGGCACGCGAACTATACACGATTAAATGCCTCGATTACTGGCGTAATTTATTATTTTAGGTGTCATAATAATACTCTGAACTTGTTCCAGAAATACAATACGATGTTCAGGGGTAAAATAAGACATGAAATTATCTCTTTGACACAAACTCCTTTCTGTGCACGGAAAAATGCTGAAATTTGTTACGCGCGGGTTTTATTGGTAACTGATCGTAAATACGTTGACAAATATTAAAAATTGAAGATGGTAGATACAATATGGCGGACCAAATTCCTAAAAAGTTGCTTGAACCAGCTGAAACTGTGTATTCGGTGTGGCTCATCGGTCGAGAATCGCTATAGCTTTGCTCCAGAAATAATGAAAATGTAACTTTAGGTAACTTTGTTTTTCATCTCCCTTGCTTCATATTTTCTGGTTAAAAATGAATAAATATGGTACTAATGACAACTTACGTTATACCTATTTAAAATTTTTTTTCAGGACTACCGGGATTGTAATGCCTTAAATCGACTTAAATAAATGTTTGCTGCTAAAATTTGTATATTATGAACCTAAAAGCAAAAAGAAAGAAAATCCCCGAATACCCAATTTGAGCTTGTGTGAGTAACTTCATACAAATTCGGTCTTCCATATTGAATTCGCCATCTTGAATTTTGAATATATGTTGACGGATTCGTAACCAGTAACTTAAAAAACCCCGAGTAACAAATTTCATCTGCTTCCGCGTAGAGAAATATGATTGGTTCGAAGATATAATTTTAGGTCTCGTTTTACTTGACTGCGTTGGAACAATCCTTTAAAAGTCGTAACGTGGCGTTTTTTCTACATTTTATATGTTCAGTAGTAACCTCAGGTTGATTTTAAATGTGTGCCACCGAAAAAAAAAAATGTTTTTCTTAAAGCGTAAAGTTAAAAGTTCTGTGGATTTACCCATATAAGGGTGAGTTTTTGGAACGGATTTTTTTGTATAATTTGTCCCGAAATATAAAAATACATTGTTTTTCTTTATTAACTTTAAAATTAACTTTATTCGATAATTAAAGGGTTCAGCAATTCGTTTTTATGCACTGCAATGGTCTCCAAGAGAACAAACGGTAAAGTCGCAATTTTGTTAGATTTGTATAAAATTTTTAAAACATACCCGGCTAACGGGTTATAAGATTTATTTGCACTGGAGGTCTGAGTATATTTATTAGAAAAATAGTAATTTTAACCAGAATTTATTATTATTTTAATCTAAAATGTCATTTACAGTAAAGAAACTTTTCGTGTAAAACATGGATATTTTCACAGAAAATTCTTGTACCTATTTAAAAAAAAAGCGCTTCAAACTACCAGAAGAACGTTAAGAAGAAATTTCTGACTATTTGAACCAGAAAAATAATATAGGCCCATTTCGTGGTATTTTTTGGGTATTTTAAAACTAACCACATTTCTGAGTATTTTAAGCATACTTTTTGTGTAGTGTATGATGCAATGTATAAAGTATAAGGTATAGATCCGAAAAAGAAGTTCCAAATTTCAAAAAATGTAATTCAATAATAACTTTTTATTTTCAGTTTTGTTCTTTACTGCTGTGATTTATAATATTGATTAATTCTAATGTATAAATGAATGTAACATACTTTTGTATGTGTTTTGTATGACATAGAATGCCATTTAAATTCATAGAATTCTCTAAAAACGGCTTTGGAATTACACATTGTTTGTTTTATCGAGCTTTACAAATTTTTTCTACGTGACTATCGTTAACTCTGTAGCGAAACGAGTTAGACGCCAAAACCCTTATAAACACTTTTCCCACTTTTTGGGGCAATAATAATTCATCGTAGATCAAAATAAATCATACAATGATACAATGTAAGGCTTGAAAAAATATTTAAAATATGTGCTTTCATTAGTTGAAATATCTTAAAAACTAGCCACGTTATTACAGAAAAGTAATTTTGTCAAAGTCTTGCCTTTTAAATTTTATTCGTAGAAACAAATTGTTATAGTACGCTGCTTTGCTCAGAATATTGTCAAGATTTACCCACTGTGATACGGTCCGTGAGTTGTTACACACCCTGCATATTCTATTCAAGCCATTGCCATTTTAGAAGTTTATGGGACAAAATATGTAAAGGTACTCTATGACAAAATCTATACACTAGTGAACATAAAACCTGTCAAATTTTTACAAGAAGGTTGGTAATTTAACAAGAGTACCAGAAGTAAACTCACTTAATTAAATTTGATATTTAAGTTTATTAGTTAACTAATTCAAATACTTCATTTACGTATCTTCTATTCTTATAAGTAGGGATGTGAAATGACATAAAATTTTAACTAAGTTAAATAATTGGCCCAATAAACACAATTGAAAATACATATGATTCTCAGTCTTCATTATTTCTATAGTTATTTTAATTATTTTAAATCGTCGATAATTTATCCGAAATTTCAGACAAATGTATTCACTACTCGTGCAAAAATAAAATAACGGCTTAACATGTAATGAAAAAAGTCAGTATCAACATTTTTTGGCGTAAATCGAAAGACTATCAAAATTTTCCAAAAAACAAGATTTTCGACCCATTATCAATTTCAGAATCACACAAATTCCCTGGTCCATCTCTGTCCAGTTTTGTATTACATTGCCCAGTTTTCCGATATCTTTAACATGGAATTTAGCGAAAATGGAAAGAAAATAACCACAAATTTGATTCATTTTCTGCTAGGATTTTAATATTCTATTTTTAATCATGAAATCAATTTCATTTAAAAATATGATCGTCTGCACAGCTACATTGAGCTTAATGAAATGCACTACGTTGTAACTTTACGTTAATTATCCCAAGCTCGTGAAATATCGTCCGTAGACGCTTTGAAAAATCGCGTAAAACCGCAAGCTGTGTATGCAACAGCCGGAAAATGAATAACATTTATGACGAGTTATGCGCGTCGCGACTGCGAAAATGATATGAATACAAATTTACGACCGTTTGTTTCACATATTTCAGCACTAAAACTAATTGCATTGCATTTGTAAAATAGCTTAAAAATAAAAAGTTACATACATATATTAAGTATATCTCTTTGGAAGAAAATTCTATCTAAAGAAAATTCTCGAGACCCAACTATATCAAATAATCACAAATTCCATTGTGGAGCTAACTCTCCAGGGGTCAATGGAATTTTCTTTTCGCGAAAATTCACTTCTCTAGTCCACGCGGTTCTTTCATCTTTCTCTTTCGTGTATAATTCTTTCGTGTCCCTTCAATCGCGATAGTTTCTCAAGCCTCCGTGGACATTCGGCCGAACCTTCTCGACGAAAATCCTCCTCCAGGATCCCAATGGGGCGGGAAATGCAAGTCTCCTCGGAGAATTAATTGCGAAGTAAAATCTCGATTCAAATCCGCGAGCAGCAACGCGGAGAGAAAAGGACATGGCGCCTTTTCTTATTCCTCCTTGGATTTCCTTTTCCAGCGGATCTTTCGAGAAGGATTTTCCCAAGATGATTCTCATCTTGGATGCAATCAACGTCGCAAATTGCTTGCAATCGCCTCCGCGATTAATTTCGACTCATCCTCGGAGGGATTTATTATTCTCGATAATACCTCAACATTCCGAGACGAAGTGCGCCAAAAAACCACACAAGTGGAATAGCTGGAAGCTTTCGCGAGCGCCAAGAATGGGAGTCTACATTTTTGACGTGCAAAATGAAAATCTCTTTATTATTTCGATTTATCTCGAAGAAAATGGGAATTTACATCTATTTTGTTTTGCATATTAAATATCGTGTATAAGTATTTACATATTTCTGTCAGTTTCGATATATTTTGATATACTTTAATTCCTCTGTTATAATGTGACTTTGGGGTTTGATCTGTTTGTGATAAATAAGATGCCTACAAAAATAATTCGAACTATTTTATATAACTAAACCATTATAAATTCATGTCAATTTTTAATAATTTCTAAATTTTTATGTCATGCCTGAGGTACATTTTTTATGTATTTTATAAATGTGGTTTATTTCAACAGGCCACAGATTTTATTTTATTCCTTAATTTTGAATACAATTGTATGTTTAGAACTTATACTAACGTCTAAATATTTACTTTCAATTTTTTGATAATTTTCTGCTATTTTCGTTTTGACTGAATATATTACACTTAAATTGTTATAAATATCTACATTTTCGGTTGTATTTAAATATTTGATACAGAAATACAGATTCAACAAAATATAAAAAAAAAATATTATTTTTAAAGAATAAAATTTATCAGAGAATGTAAATTTGTCGGTCCTTGAAAAATAACAATCGACTTGGTCTTGAAAATATTTCTCCTGGCCGCCAACAATTACATCGATCCTTTAAAGTTCGTATCTGTTCTACACTACCTTTATTTCCTTTCGTTTTCCAGCTTCGAGGAGCTGAAAGAATAACGTTCAAAAATGACCGAGATCTCGAGGAACATGTTCAAATTTGTGAACCTTGTTCAAATATTTTCAATAAACCACTTGAAACTACGTTTGGTAACAAATGCAAAATAATGAAATTTATCGATTTCAAGACCACCATGTTTTATGGCTCTTTATTATTTAGAAGATTCTTGAAAATTATTGTTAATAGTCTGAAACTAATTGTGTAATATTGACCTTTCTAGTCTAAATTCCTAAAATTTGAACATGATTTTTATTGTTCCTATTTATATTTGTTTGAAAATAACAAACATAGTTTCAAACAAATTTAATTATTAAATTTTGAGGTTTTTAATAGGTAGTTACTCTCGAAGAAGAAAGATGTTCACGAGCATAAATGTTTTCAGCCCCGGAGCTGGAACCTCCAAAAGTGATAAATTTTCTCATTTGAGAAAGTTTGAAAAATCGGATAATACGTAGATTAATTCCGTAATCTAAGTAGTAACAGTCTGTTTATATTGCCAACAAAAAACTGCGCACTATTACTACTGCGAAATCCGCCACTACACAACGATTTTTTAAACTTTCTCACATGACAAAACACTCAAATTTGATTTTTTGTTATATACGTTCAAAATTATTGACGAGATCGGTTCATTTGTGTGAAAAATGTAATTCAGTAACATCAACAACCAGTAAAATGAATACAACAGAAATATTTTAAAAAATATTCTAATATTGCGGCGTCATAAAATGAAATATCTTTAAAAAATATAAACTTTTGCGTTTCTTTTTCATAATGACAAAGATTGCACATTATGTTGAATATGAATTCGATATCAAAACTGGAAAATTAAAAATGGCGCATTAATTACGGCGGACAGTTGGTTTTATATTTTTCATAGAAATGAAACGGCCTAAATCTAATCATTTTAAACGTATATAAAAAAAACTGCAATTTTTCGATGTTTTTCGTCTATCATATTGAACTTCACAAATGTAAAAATGTCACTTATTTACACGTCCAATTAGTCCACCAGATCCTAAGGGGCAGCATAATCGTAAAGAAGTTTGTTGATTTTCCGTATTCTCCAGTTTCTAAGCAGCATTTTAAAAAACGGTGCATTGAACATAAAAACTATGACCAGAAATGAAAACAGCATACTAGAAAACAGTAGAATACCTTTTAACGATAAAATATTTCATCGTTTACCATAGAAATTATGCCTTTGAAAATGAAGTAAAATAAAATTCTTGACCACATGGACAGAAACGGGTTAAGCATAGAATATGTTCAAATTTACATCTTTGCATTTCTTGCATCTTGTAATTTTTTTAGAAGTAACAAGATTTATGGTGAACAATTTCTACCGAAAAAATATTTGACTCATAAATATGTACCATGCAATATTTGAGGTTTTATCGTATTCAATGTATATGAAAAACGAACGTGGAATATTATTACTTTTTACATTTACAGTAGAAAGCCGCTCCGCTATAAGGAACTCCGCCATAAGGAATTCCCTCGCTACAAGGAAATGATTTTATTCAGTATAAGGAATAAGAGGCGTGGCGAACATCCCCACGTAACTCTACATTTCCCCACTCCCGGAATCTCATTGGTTCCGAGCTTACCCCTCTGAAACTTCAGGGGAAATAGCGTAGATGGAAAGGGATTCCATATAGCGAATATTCTGCATCGAAACATTTCCTTATAGCGGGTTTCTACTGTATAAGAGTTTTGGTTTGGAGTGAATAAAATTCTTAGAAACGTAACTACTCTTTACTGTAGTCAGTACGATCACCTATTTTTTGGCGATAGGCACGGAAAATTGAACTCACTACATATTGAAAATAAAATTCACATAAATATAGGCATTAGTCGACTCCATGACTATAAAATAAATTTGTTCATCAATAATGTTTCCGAAAAACTATCAGTAGACAAAATATAAAAAAAATCATATCATGTTTTGCAACAAGTTCTGGATATTCGATATGCGGAATTGAACTAGATTCACAGAAAGCCTTGTCGATATATTTATTCTTAGCTACGTCATGATACGAAACCCCCATTTTTAGATTTAAAAAATTTATTTTCTAGGCGAATTGTTAATTATTAAATACAAGCCGGTACATTCTGGAGTGAAATCCATTTGTAAAGAATTGGCTGCAACATACCACATTTCGTCTATTATTTGTCGCTCAACGAATGGAAGCAGACATCGAGACGTTGCGAATTGTTCAAAATCATCTCGTATGCCAAAACGACGTTCATTTCTTAGATTTAAGTTAATCGCACCTATTGTAATCCAACCGCGTGGCTTCCGAAATTCATCCACAGTGTCTCGTAAATTGTTTTGTCATTGTTATTCGGGTAAAAAAATATGAAACAAAGCCATGAAAGTATCACAAGTGTATAAGCATGGAAACTTTTCCGTCTGCCATCCCCGCTTGGCTCATAAAAGTCCCTCATACTCCCGAAAATTTGAAACGTCCGCCTCTAGTGCGGGATGTTCTCTTGAAGCATCCCGAGGCTTGATACGTGAATTTTCACGGTAAACCGCAAACTCAAAGCGTTTCGTTACGACTCTTGGTTAATCGATTACCGGATGCCCTGCGGACTTAATGTTATGACTATCCTGATATTCTGAAGTGAAAATTTAATTTCGAAATAACATTTCAGTGATTAAGGAACAATCTTCTTTGTTAGATAAAGCTTTTGAACATTCTCGAAAACAATTGTTAAAGGTCCATGACCTGAAATAATTCTTATAGGCCTAGAAGCAAGATGAGATCATTATAAAGGGCCTGCAATATTAATTATTTACTTTCAGTGTACCAAATAAAAGTTTGTGTAATTTTTGTAGTAGATTATTTTAACGAAGATTCAAAGTGTATTTTCCAATTCCATCTAAAAATTTTCATCAAGATGTATAATATACTGACGTGATTTTAGTCTATGCACTCTAAGCAAGGGAATACGTCCACTACGTCTTCCACGTGTCTGTAATATATTCGTCCCAAGGGTGTCACTAAACAGTTCAAGCAGCGTTCCCATAAGAACCACGCGCGGCCATTATCTTACTGCCGAACAAGTTTCCGAGATCCAGGCACTTCTCCATCGGCACCTCGACCACGTATTTTTCGACGTTACAGTAGGATATGGGATGCTGCCGAAGGGACTTGAACAGATTTATTAAATCGTTTTAAAGTCGAAAGCGATCAGGTATACTCATGATCAGTATCGTATTTCTGAACAGGAAACCGTGTTCGGATCAAGCTAAATCTCTGTATCTGGTGAAGTAATTAGTTATACTAAAATATAGGATGGTTATTAATTCACCGTTCAAAATGGCGGTTCTCAGTCAAAATTTTGTTGCAAAACATCTGAATGCTCCAACTCACAAGCTACGAGCTTTTTAAAAAAAATGGTGAGAATGAAAAGTTCTTAGAATTCATTGGGAAATAAAGTGGAATTTTTTCAGATTTTTTAAATGAAGTTTTGAAAAATATTTTTTCAACATTTGTTTCAATTGTGATTTATTTACGAAAAATTCTGAACAAAATTTAGTGCATTCTCTGATGAATTCTAAGAGTTTTTTGTTCTTTGCAATTCTTTCCAAAAACTGATAGTTTTCGAGGAAATGAATTTCAAATATTATAGTTTAAAATTTTTCTTTCTCGAAAACTATCAACTTTTGGAAAAAATGCATACAATAAAAAACTCTTAAAATTCATCAGAGAATGCACTAAATTTATTTCGGAATTTTTCGGAAAAAAAAATTACATTTTTGAAAAGAATTTTGAAACAAAATTTTCAAAACTGCATTCAAAAAATCTGAAAAAATTCACTATATTTTTCTGTCAATTCTAAGAATTTTTCATTGTTAGCATTTTTTAAAACAAGTTCATAATTTTTCAGCTAGATCGTCCAGAGATTTTTCAACAAAATGTTCACGGAGGTCCGACATTTTGAAGCCGACATTTTGAATGGTGAATTAATAACCATCCCTTCTTTTAGTTTAACTATTTACTCCACCAGATACAGAGATTTAGCTTGTTTCGAACACGGTTTCCTGTTCAAAAATGCGATTATTTGAACAAAATTTTTAAAAATTCACTATTTTTTTATGTTTAAACCGCCATAGTAAAAAAACGGCGGCAGATATGGTCAATCTAAAACCGGATTTAGAAAGTTCGAAAAAAAATACAATAGGTGTGGTTATATCAAAACGATTGAGTGACTTTCTCCATGAGAGTCAAAATATAGGGCACTTCAGGACGAAACGGGTTAAACAAGCTCTCTTTTGTCTGAATCAGAGATAAAGTGGATGTTTAGCAAATTAAAGCAATTATTGCTAAAAACTGTCCTAGAGTTCTCTCATAGATTCTAATGTGGTTTGAATGTTATTATTTACTAAATCAATAACGACGTTTGTGGGACCTAATTTTAATTAACTTGACCATACCAGTCATACATCATGAAACAAAATTGATTTCTAAGATACTTGTAAAACAAGTTTATTAATGATACCCAAAAGATGAAGACGACATTCAACTTCCATTCAGATTCAATTCTGGCAGGATTTTCCACGCGAAATCAAAATATGTACGCCAACATTCTGCATGGGACCAGTTTTAGGGCCTTTTTTCGATTTTCCCGAAAAATATTTAAGAACGATAACGAGTTTGAAGTCATTTGAATTTCAAAAAGTATGTTGGGTAAACTAGTTCCGCCATTTTATATTTCTTGATTTTGTTGAGTCGCATTCTAGAGTAAAGATGTGAAATGTGTCCAAAAACATGGTTTTTGACCATTTGACATTCAATTTTGTCAAAAACTAGGTACACATATTTTGGCGTACATATTTGGATTCTGCGGGAAAAATCCTATCAGAGTTGACTCTTACTGGTGGGACAACATAATTTTTTTAGGCTGTGAATAGATGCCCAAATTACCAGAAATATGATTTTTTACTCATTTGACCTTTAATTTGATCAAAAACTAGGTTTAATTGATTATTTTGAAGTATATATTTGGATTCTTCTGGAAAAATATTGTCAGAATTGACTCTAACTGGTCGGACAACAGCATTTTTTGGACTGCGAATAGATGCCCAAAAATCCAATTAATTTAAATTTTTTACCGCTTGAACCTTTAATATCTTGAAAACTTGAGCCAATTGGATAATTTGGCGGTCATATTTGAATTGTGGAACAAAAATTCTATCAGCATCGACCCATACATATAGGGCAGCATGAAATGCTTAAATTTTTGTTGGGCAGTGTATCCATATTAAGGTATTCAGTTGTTTTTAAATCTACATTCCCTTAGAATATGTTACAAGATGTTTTTACTTATTTACAACTATGTACGAATTTTTATATATGTGTATATATTTATATGTGTTAATATTTATATGTATTTTTATTTCTTTTATCCCCATTTTAGAGCAAACTTACATTTTTTAGAAATAAAGTACGCCACTTTCAATATAGATGGTTCAACCGTCAGTATTTAGTTTTAAAAAGTAGTAAAGATATTGTAGCTACAAAATATTTCATATAATTAGTAATTACTTAATATGTTGCATAACATAGATCTACAACGTTTTTTTCTTTTTTAACTATCGGAGTGGTTTCCGAAGTAATTTTGTGCGCTGAACATGGTTCCAGATTCCAAAATTGAATACCACGTCAGGATATGTAGAAAACTAGCGGTGAAAACTCAAACAAACTTGTTTTGGGATGTTTTGACCTCTACTTTTCTTAGACACCTGACGTGCTTGAGGTAATATATGCTTAAATTATAGTTTGAATCTTTCTCTACAATAAGCATGTATGTAATTTACAAAGAAAAACAGAATTGTATAAAATGGCGGTTCCAAGACGACAGACTTAAATCAAAACTTTGATCTACGGTCCAATTGAACTCCTAATGGTTTTTGGGGTAGCTGATTACAAATCTGATGTTACTTTTTCAAGATTCAAAATGGCGGATTGAATATGGTAGACAAAATCACCACGTGGGAGTTTTTCGTGTCGCTATCAGTGTCAATCACGTCCGGGTTTGAGAAAAGTGGTCGTAAAAACCCCAAAATCAAACAAGTTATTGATCTAACTGCACCATAGATAACATTGGATCATATCCTACCTGCCGTTCTAGAAACTTTAGTCTTTACTTAAATTAACGCTTAAATTGTGCGGTGCATATTGATGTTGTAGTCGAAAATCGTAAATAGTGTTGTGTAACCTCTGGAGACGTTTTCAATATCCACTTCTCTGCTTGTATCAATGTTTCAATGGATATTGATCTTGTAGGATTTAAATTACAATTTAAGACTATGTAGATGTTTCTAACACGTCAGTATAAAGCGAAAAAACAATATTGAAAACCCTCAAAAACTCGTTTTCCCCTCAAAATTCTGACATGATACGCAATTCCAGAACCTGGGATCGTATTTAGCGCCCAAAGATTAATCGGAAACCAATATCTGTAAAAAAAATGTATTATTTTGCAGACCCGTGTAGTGTAATTAGAATCTATCGACCTATTCTGTAAATAATCTCATCAGAAAGTACGTATTTGATATTGGTTTAACCCATTAATGCCTGAATGTCCAAAAATCGTACAGTAACATTTTTTAATGAAATCGCGGAAATTTCTATTTGGCATAAGTTGTTCTAGACGTTTTCGGGTGTGCTCTACACGATGAGACCATTTAGAAAAGTGAAAAATTTCATTTTGTATTATTTTTTGATAAATTTATATAAAAAATAGCGTTTTTTACGGGATTTTTCGCAGAAAATCACCAATTTTTAACAGAAAATATATGTTTATCATATTAAAATTAATTAAAAATGTGTCATTAGTATTTGTATCAACAAACTCTGGATGTAGATTTTTCTCAAATTGTTTTTTCTAAAAATAGGAAGCTTTGGAATGCAAAAAATATCACTAGCGCGGGCATTATCAGAGGTGTTTAGTTCTTTTGCACTATTATAATACCCGATTATTCACAAAAGTGTCTATTCCGGGTTTTGGAGGATGCTGATTACAATTCTTCTGTCAGAAATGGGAAATTAAATATGGCAAAATTTTTTGCATTCCAAAGCTTCCAATTTTTGGAAAAAAAATTTTGAAAAAATCTACATCCATAGTTTGTTGATGCAAACACTGATGACACATTTTTAATTAATTTTAATATAATAAACATATATTTTCTGTTAAAAAATGGTGATTTTCTACGAAAAAATCCTGTAAAAAACGCTATTTTTTATATAAATTTATGAAAAAACAATACAAAATGAAATGTTTCGTTTTTCTAAATGGTCGCATCGTGTGGAGCACACCCAAAAACGTCTAGAACAACTTATGCCAAATAGAAATTTCCGGGATTTGATTAAAAGATTTTAGCTCAAAGTTACTGTACGATTTTTGGACATTCAGGCATTAATGGGTTAAGGTCTATTAATATATTATTGAGTAACAAGTTGGGTTATTTACGACCCTGAAGAGGGATCCAAGAGATCGAATACGTTGAATTAATTTTTTGAACATTATTTTTAAGAAAAAATCGGTACATCCCGATGCCATGCAGATTATAAGCTCTAATACAATATTTTCTTTTGAAAACTTCTGTCTATATTTCACATATTGTCATTTATTTGATTTGTTTCTTAATTTTGATAATAATTCTTTCAGATATGATGGATTAATGTTTCAAAATAACATTACGACTGTAGCTAACTAAGGATTTCTCCAACATTTTCATAATAAAGATGCAACTGAAACTTGTAATTTCTTCAAATATCACACAGAAATATTGCCATAATATATTACCATCACCAATGTCTTTCTTTTTTTCAAATAAAACGTGAAATCTGTACATCTCTGATTGATCTATCATCGATTATACTTTCAATTTCATCCAGGTAGCCATTTATTTGTAATTAAAGCTGCGGATTCTATTATTCGGAGACCTACATGTTGAGTTCAAAATTTCTTGAAATAAGAGCAAAAAGTTTCTGACTTGAAACGGAGCAAAATACCGTCAACAGTCGAGATCAGTGGCGTTGTCGCTTTAGCTGATTCTACGTCGCATTGAAGCTCGCTAGGGAAATTCGATATGAAGTCTGTCCATGTATATTTGAGTATCATCTTGCTTCCGCGCGAAGCTCAACGTCGGTTCGTATACGGAAGACGACGACACCACGTCGTACAGGGACCCAGATCTCGTTCTTTGCGTAGTCACTAAGTGGGATGCAATATTCCTTCTTGTGCATGGAGTCATTAAAGTCAAAACAGTTTTCTTTTTCAACTCTTCATTTTCCTAATGCTTGAATGATCATAAAATGTGTTTCTCCAGAAAGTCGATAAGGAAACCAACGTTCCGTGAAAAGACCTGAAATGTAAAATGAAATTGGTGAAATGAAATTGGTGAAATGAAATAAAATTTACATACAAATAGAGTAAAAAGTTCGAACTGGAAGAATGGGAAAGAGTCATATATTTTGTCACCCAGTCAGGTTTAAGAAGTCACATCGTAAAGCAGCGCCCGTGAAGCAGGCATAATATGAAGAACGTCATCTCGACGTTATCTACTTCATTAGCTTAATTTTACAGATTTCCTCTCTTGAGATTGCGCTCAAGTTTGACAAACGACGCCAAGGCGAGGGTTTCAGCAAGTAGCGAATCGTGATCAGGTCGGATAACATTTTTAATTAAGCTGCCGGAAAGGGCCGTGAAACGCGCGGAAACCGTCCCTACTATTAATAGAAGTCAGTAGAGTTCCATTAAGACGCTTCAACAATTCTGATATTCGTGCTTTTGATGGATTGAAGCACAGGATAATAATTCCGTCCTGACACTGTTGTCAAAACATTCTAAAGGCTTTATTCTTCTTAAAGTAAAATCTTTGAAGCTTAAGTAGCTTCAGAGATAAATGTTAATTTTCGGTTTAAATCAAATATGTTTCATCTTTTGAACCAAAAATCGATGTTGAGGATCAGACTGGCCAGTAGCGCCCTTGTAAAGTACTGCGGGCAAAAAGCAATTTTACACGCGAATGCCTCAGGCCTCGCATAAACGACCCATAGTAATAACTTCCGCTCTCGGTGTAAAACAGTGAAATTCACGCGCAGAGAACTTGTGGAGGCCCCTTTTTCGTGGCTTTCAACTTAATCACGCGACGTCCCTCGCACTGCGTTACTGTCTTCTCTTGGTGCACGTGCTCAGGTAATGCTTTCATCCAACAACACTCACCCATACCATACATTTTGGAGCACATCAAACGAAAAGCTGCATATAAATGGGGTGTTGGTCACCGATCGTTATTTGGTTAATTCAATCATAAGATAACGATGAGCTCGTTAGGCTACGTTCGGTGAATTGAGCCTTTGAAATATTTGAATATTTTTGTCATTAGATTTCCTGATGAAATTGTATATATTTTCTACCTTCTATTTCATGTCTGCCTGGGTCTAAACCGACTTATGAATCGAAAGCGTGATTCTACTATGTGATCAGGACCCGATCATATTGCCTAAATATTTTGCAGAGCCTGATCAGATGTGTAATATCTAATATGATCAGAGCCTAGTTAGATCTACTTCATGAGTACCCCAAATTTGTATCAATTGATAGAAAGCAATATAAACATATGATGTATTTAATCTGTAATTTTCGAAAGGTTTCTAAAAACTCACAAGAAGAGGTCGTCAAGTGAACATCGACGATATCGATGGGACTGAAATATGTGATTCTAAATTGAAATCCATAAGACACGTATTTTTTTTTTAGCTGCTAATGGGCTTTCGTTTACAAGATATTAGCAATAAATCAACTTTTGCAATGATACGAGACTAAGAAATACATAACAATTAAAAGTCGTGCAAAAATTGCTTATTCGTTTTTTTTGGTTGTTAAATTCGAATCCACGATAAAATAATCTAAAATTCAAAATAGCGTATCCAATATGGCAGATGCTAATTTATACAAGTGATCGTAATGGCGTAAAACTCGTTAGTCGGGGTTTTTTTGGGTTGCTTAAGACGAACCTATGACAAAAAGGCAAAATTTAAAATGGCGAATGCTAATTTACACAAGTGGTCCATAATCGCTTGAAACTTGTTACTCTGTGGTTTCGTGGCGGTTATAAAATATTTAATTTTCATGTTAATTATTTAAAATTTAAAATGTAACTACTCTCTCCATTCAAAACAGTGAAACTCACTGAGAAACAGTGAATATTCACTGATTTTCAGTGAAAAAGGGGTCACTGTTTCAAATCAGTGGCTCCGTTTTCACCGGAAATCAGTGACTATTCACTGTTTGCACTGTTTCAAAATTGAGAGAGTATATTTGGGTAAGGAATAAAAAACAGAAATTATTTCAATATTAACATTGAACTTTTAAATTGAAATTTAAAATGGCGGATGTCTGAAGCAAATGAACTTTTATTTCTATTCTATATACAAAGTTTAATTGCGATTCTGGAACAATAATTTTTGCTTTAGACATACGCCATATTCAATCCGCCATTTTGAATTTTGTACTGTGGACATCAAGATAGTATTCAACGACCCCGAAAACTCCCATATGAATACTTTCTGTCTTATTCGTTAAAAAACACTCATTTTTGCTTCAGACATCCGTCATATTGGATCAGCCATCTTGAATTTTGTATTTTTGACAATGTGATCGCCTTCAACGACCCCGAAAACCCTATAAGACGATATTTTGACCTGGGAAACATAAGAAACTAATTGTAAATATCGAAATGCATAAATCTAAAGCAAATGATTTCGTTAGCGGCCATTTTGAAACCGCGGATTTGGAACAAAATTTTGGTTTGATGATATTATCTTATTTCTTAGGTATCGAGAACACTTTTGAAATAGATTTCGTAATAATAGAAAAATGTTTTCCCTCCAAAAAATATAGAAAAACTGTAAAAAAGTACTAAAAAATCAGTATTTTTTTCCAAATTTCTTTGAAAAATAGAGGTTAGTTGTCATTTTTTTGACATTTTCTTCTGCGGCAATCGATAGAGCAATCTCGAAAACATAAGATTTGAGCATTGGCGAAGGTGAAAATTACATTTTGTGAATACAGTGAACAATCAAAGTCAACGTCGAAAATCAGCCCGAGTAGAGATTTGTTCAGGCCCGGATCAGGGCCCTAATAAATTTCTACTCGGGTGTACACATGGGCCGATTAGGGTTAAGTAACTGTTAATCGTGGTTTTATTTACCATCGCAGCATATTTAATTACAACTGTTTGTTTAAAATGATTAATTTAGTTTTTCGGAATGGTATGAACCGATTTGGACGGAATCGTTGCGACGAATCATGAACTCCTGATAAGGCATTACTTACTGAACTATGATCAGACCATTAATAGATCACGGCCTCCTAGTAAGTCACGTTATATTCAATTTCCATCAGGGTTTGATCAGGTAGTGATAAGACGTACGATATAAAATGTGAATCTTAATCCATTCAATTTGAAAACTTAGGAATGTGACTAACAATTTTATTTTGCATTTTACCGCTTTGTTTCTTTTAATTGTTTAACGCCTAGAAACCCGGAGTTTTTAAATCCTATTCGTAGATCTTTCTATTTCCGAGAAGATTTGCAAAACGTCAACGGATGCAATAGATCACTGGATAGTAACAAAAATGTTCTACAAACTCTCGTCCTCTCAGAACACACAAAAAAACATATAAACAATACCTCATCAAATCGTGTTTTACTGTAATTCATAACGGTATGAATGAAATAACGCGTGGTTCGTAGAAAAAAAATTAAAGTATTATAAACACTATAATGTAATAAAAACAAACAGACGAAGTAACGAAAATTTAAAAGTGTAGAGAATAAAAAAAATACTTGATTTAATGCACATCAACTCTGTTGAAAACTATATAATAATGGCTATAAGATTACATTACTTTCTTAACGGTTTTTCCAAGATTAGACCAATTACCGCGTTGGATTCGTCTTAATTGTGCATAGCTGAAAACAAAATTAGATTCAATTACTGAAAAAACATCCAACCAACAGTTTCAAACCGTTTCGTACTCACTTTTGATATCCACAATATCGGATCTTCCATTTTCAATTTTGAAAATACATCGGGATTATGATTCAATTGAGAACGAAACATAGAAAAATATTTTTGAACATTGTTTCACAGTAAACGAAACGGAGCTAAAACAAACAATTATTTTCCGCATATTTCGTTCATCATTTTTAACTGTGTTGAAGAGATCAATGTCCATTAACGATTTTTAAAAATTGATAAACAAAAAGATTCTGTTTTTTCGCCACTTTTGCAAATTAAATTCAAACTATTGTTCTCCTATCGCATGAAACCGGAAGTTCAACCCCGGGAATGAAAAAAAATTGTAAAATTAAGTGGTTTCGTTACGGCTTTAACCATTTTTCAAAATTTGTCAATAAACCATTTAATAAAAACTTGAAAGCACAGCTTCACTACTATGCAAGTAATAAGAAATGGTTTGATATTTGATGTTTTTGGAATAACTTTTTTTGGAGAAAATAGTTATGTCTTATTATACACAAAAAGTTACAAAATGCCATTAAGTTATTTAGTACCCTTAGAAAATATTTCTATAAGACTTCGAACGCTACTACTAAAGATTATTTTACTCAATACCACTGATTATTTACAACTTAAATGTTGAGTAAACAATTTCCTTCATAGAGTAACTATTTATGATTAAGGTTTTATGTATATACTTCGGTGCCATCAGCATCGTCAAGGTATTATTAATTTGAAGTCAACCGTTAGATGTTATTTATAACTAGTACGACTTTTATCTTTTTATATGCTATAATAAAGTTTAAAAAAAATTAGTTGCACGGCATGTTCGGACCGTTTTAAGGTTAGTTAATTATAGAAAATAAGACTGAATATATTGCATTAAAATTGATGTTCATTGTTTTATAAAGTGAAATAGTAATATTTATGAATCACCCAAAGTGCAGGAAAATATTTTCGTGTTCGAATAATCATTTCTTTTATTGATAAACTTTGATCATACTATATCTAAATGTTCAGCTAACTACATGAAAAATAGGATCAAACTAATATAAAACTATCGATCATCCACTATAATCTGTGTAGACGTAATTTCACGGTTTATAATTAATCCTATAAAATTAGTATGCAATTTACGTCATAAGTGTAAAATAAAAAATACACAGCAAATTTTCCCTATAAATGATTCAACACGAAGATCTCGAGAAACACAAGGCGGATGAGATTTTCTTGTTTTTTTCTCATCGATTAGAGTCCTAATTCTAACCATAATCAAAAATGAGTAAGGCAGGTAGGAAATATTTATATAAGAGTCTTCGAATAAATCTAAAAAAAATTGTAAATATAACTTTATTTGCACATTGGTTTACCTATCGAAACTCGTCTAACTAAATTTTAGTTTGTAACAGACTTTTCAAAACTGCCACTTTTTGTGAAGATACGAGAATATGCACACATTTATACGCAAACCTAATTGATGGTATTATTGTGCCTGGAAGCTATTTTGTCGTATATCTGGACTTTGAATTAGCCTTATCTTAGATACAGCAATACTACAGTTATTTACTACAATAGAGGGAAAGTACTGAAGTGGTGCTCAACACTTGATGACTTCATTAGCATTCCTGCTCAGACGTAGGCCTTTCCATTTTCTGCTGGCCTATTAACGCAACTTGACTTAAGGGATAACTCCAATCATACAATGGAACCTCGATAAGGACAACAGGGAGCCTCTAGGACTAGTAGTCGTTGCCAGACATACTCTCTCCCTTGCATACTCATCAGAGGGAACAAATAGACTGCCCTCAAATTATGTTGGAATTAACAATTTCTACAACAGGTTATATATAAGGATTTCTCTTCTATTCAAGTTATAATGTTGTTATTGGAATGTAGACCTTATAGTTTTACTATCTATAATCATAACTATTTCAATGTACTTTATTCGTAATATCGCAAATAAATGTAAGAGAAGGAAAATAAAAAGTAGGTTTTAAATATAATCAATGAACCATAACAAAAATATGTGAGATGTAGGTATATTATGCGAGCTAATCACCTAGTGCATGGTCCGAAACGTAGAGCTAATTCTCCCAACACCATATAATCAGGAATATTTCTAATTTTTTGTAGGTTTTAAGCCCTACTACACTTATTCTATTTATTCATAATCCATCAACATTTTGCATTGTCGTATTTTTTTATTTCTTTACAAATTACAGCAAAAAACATAAATATTATATGGTTCTAGAAACTGTGTTCTAGTTACATCCGTATCTGTGTTAGGCTTATTATACATTTAATCGTATGCGTTTCCAAGAAAAACAAAATTATTCAAATTTGATCAAATTTGTCCGTGTCAATAAGTTAGAAATTAGTTCAAAATTGGAAAAAATTCAATTTCTGTTGGATAGAAATGTGACCTGCTTTCATCTGCTTCGTGCATAGTTAATCGAAGTAAAACCAAGTGTATTATAATTAGATCTGATTTTAATAAAAATCGGTTTCCATGAAAATTTAACAAAATTCTGGTTATTTTGACCTCGATTAGAAAATTCCAGTAGCGACGATTAATTCAAACATAATCAGAAAGAGACATATTGAAAATATAAATTTCTCAAATTTTGATATAAACGGGATCCTTTATCGTATCAAAATCTTAGTCGTCTTAACTAACTTATGAATATTTTGATTTCTGACGGTAGTCTCTCAGTCGCCACCTTTTGACTTTAGTCGATTTACAGACTTTTAAGAACTGAGAGTCTGGATTGTTTTGAAACAGCAGTTAAAGGGTCGAAATGTAATTTTCACTTTGAAGTTTATGGTAAAATACTGCATACTTTTGATGTAAAAATTGCTTACTTTTGACATGAAGTTAATATAGATTCTCAGGATAAAATTAAGGTATTTAGCGTAGACCTTTAAATAAAAACTTTGGTTTGGTTTTTGGGCACTTAAGTTGAAAATCTTCTCTTGGCTTGATGTATAGAACATGTTCATTTATAGACGTTTGTCGTGCAAATGTTTGCATTTCTTCCGAAATTTGGATTTTGTATACAACCTCACATGATATCATTTCAAACGTATTTTTTGCACGCAACAAGTTTATTTTAAGCCATTTAATTCCTAAGAATGATACTCAGGATGTATTTTCAATAAGTGTTAAAAGAGAGCATTAATATTAAAATCTGTATTTAAAAAAACATTCCTCACTTTAATTTAATACATAATTTCATAATTATCAAACGTGACAAGATATTAAACCCTTTATGTACCAATTGAAACTGAAAAAAAAAATTAATAACCCCATGGGGGCGTGGGCCCACACCCGACTATTTTTTATTATGCTTTTTCGATTCGCTTGGGTTAAAATGCAAAAAAATAAAAAACCTGCTAAATTTATTTGCATCAGCTTTTTTCAAACCTATTTTTACACTGAAGCACTTAATCATTTTTCATAAAACCTTAGAAAATGGTGCAATTGGTACTGAAATTTAAGTTACGAGCCCATAAAATTTAATTTCAATAAAGCGAAAGAAAGATGGAGTCTAAAACTTTCTTTATTCAACACATAATTGTAATTTCTATGTATGGTTAGCTTAAGAGGTCACCCCTCAGGCTAAATAAATGGTATTCTATTCTATTCTATTCTATTCTAAAACGTCATTTTAACGGGCATTTTATAGAAGAAAAACTGTTCAGAATGACCAACAAAATATGTGTTAATTTTATCGAAATTTGTTTAATCAATTTCGAATTTAAAAAAAAACTGCCAAATCTAACATTTTTAACTATAGCTAAAAATTATATGTAAAATTTATCATTGATTTTTGAATGGTTCAAAACCATTCGTCATCTACAAACATTTTCTTGAAGTAGGTCATTTATGATAAAAAAAGTAATTGCTTATGCCTATGTTATGTAAGTACTCGTCAGTCTAAATCCAGTATTTCTAGTCGAGTACAAAGAAATGAAAAAAAATTGACAAAATGTAAAAAACAAAACAAAGGATTCTGGACAAAAATCTACCTTCACATGGTCAGAATAGAACGACATTTTTATTTTAAAAATGGCAAACCGGTTTTAAAATAATTTTTTAATACATCACATTTTATAATGTTAAAAATAAATTATAAAAACTAAATATTTAAATGTTTGCATGAAATTAATTAGTAATTTTATATACAAAATTACGATATTTTATATTTAAAATTTGTTGGTAGCATATAACCTGATTTAAGGAAAACATGATTGAATGGTTTTGTACCATTATAAATGTATGCTTAATTTTTTCAGAATTTGTGAGCCCTGTTTAGAATTTTTAGATTTGGCAGTCTTTTTAAAAATTCATAATTAGTTCAAAAAAATTCGATAAACTTGACGCGTATTTTGGGTTGATACTCGCGTTGAAAGTTTATAAAAGTTTACCATTCCGATGCGCCATTTCCGACGCCATTTTAAATTCGCTTCATCGAAATTCAATTTTATGGGTCCATAACTTTTAATCAGTTCCACGTGAACGATTTTAGAAGGTTTTATGAAAAAAGTAAAGATGCCACAGGGTTAAAAATAAGATTAGAGAAAAGTTGATTTTAATTTAAATCTAAAAATTTAGCTTATTAGTTTTTTTGCATTTCAATCGTTGCCAATCGAAAAAACATACTAAAAAATAGTCGGATATGGTATTTATTCATTTTTTTTCAGTTTATATCAATTAATATTTCGTTAAACTTGGGAAATTAGATAACTGTATTTGTAGCGTTCAAGGGTTAATATCAGTTATAAAACTACTTCTGAAATTAAAGTTATAAAAAATCCGAAACATTGAAAAATCGACATTTAAAAAGCTATACTCAAAAATCGATGACTGTCAAAAAGCCAATGAGTCAAAAAGCTGTAATATTTATGAAAAAAATAATGTCAGCTTTTTAAATGTCGATTTTTCAACGTTTCGGATGTTTATTTTAAATTCGTGTTTGTGAGGTGTATCCAAATTAAAGGGTTGGATGGTTTTTAAACGCAAAGTCATAGGTCTATAACTCTTAAATTCCAATTCCAATCGCACGATATTAGCAGGTTTTCTGGAAAAACCTAATAGGTATATAATTTCAGGATAAATTAAAAACTGAAAAAAAATTGTGTTTAAATATAAGAATGTAGACAGTTTTTTTTTATTGTAACCTATGCCAATTGGAAGAGCATATTCAAAAATTGTCGGATGTGATGTTCATTAATATTTTTC
This sequence comes from Trichopria drosophilae, assembly GCA_030407085.1. Lineage (NCBI taxonomy): Eukaryota > Metazoa > Arthropoda > Insecta > Hymenoptera > Diapriidae > Trichopria > Trichopria drosophilae. Next base: position 184,766,919 of record CM059583.1, on the reverse strand, counting down.
CTTAGTTTTTTTTTAATTGGTACTTCGTTGAACGTGAAGTATAAAAAATGAATGAGCTAATGCTTAAAATATCAACAGTATCAATTCCTTTCATGAATTCTGAATTCAAGAACAGAACCAACCGTATTGATTGGAAATTTGGTATAACAAACTGATTTATGCAGTATTGGTATAAGTTTAGGAAATTTTCGGACGTGGCGAATGCAGAATCGATATACGCCTTCCTCGATTGCTCGCCTAATTGTAGAGACGCTAGCACCGTTTTAATGAGATTTTGCCTAACATGGGTGATGGTCGTCGACAAGACGCGTCCTTTTCACGACTGCACCGACTCGGTATAGTTACCAAATTTACTTACAGTGTGCCAAACAGAGGAGATTGTCCGCATCGAGCAAATTCATCGAGTAGAATTAGCATCTTGTGGACTTAGGTCCACGGACTATGGAAGAGGGAACGACCGGAGACGAGCGTGCGCATCGATGACTGGCGACAGCAGCTAGGGTGAAGTAACTGAAGACGAAGAGAATTGGAGAACAATGGACGAGTAAGACGAAGAAGAGCCAAGATACAGTCAGGTCGGGTCTTTCTGGCTCAGGGTCGCGTTTAACTAAACTATATAGGAACGGGCAAGAAGGGTGGCGATGGAATAGTTTCAGTTCATAGTTTGCCGTATGTGCCTCTGTGGAGATTCGCTGCCAGCTCGGTATAGTTAAGTTACCGGACGGTATAAACTGTAATAGCAAACTTTGTTGCCAGCCGCTCCGACAGGCGCAGAGAACTTTGTCTTCGAGTCTTGGAATCCAAACTACTTTATTCAATTAAACGAATAGATTCGAATTGTTACGTGCTGCTCATTTATGGTGCATCCTCCCTGTAAGAAAATTAAGGAATTATTGTCCAGAATCTGGCATAATTTCTGGTCGGTAGGCATATTCTGTCCTAGATACTAGCCAGAATCTCCTTCCAGGGGCGACGGTTTCTGGCCAGAATCTGGTGAACAGACGTTTAAAAAAATGTACACATTACTGGGTATGCTTACAGACATAACATGAGTAAAACAAATAGATTATTATGAGTAAAAACATTGATAAAATCTACATATTTATTCCAAATCAAGCCGGATGAACATAAGTTTGACAAAATAACGCCACCAGTACTACTATGAGGTTATGTTATACGCTTTAACTCTGGACTGCTGAAACATAATATGAGCTGTGGCAGAACATGAACATTTACACCTGCCTTTCAATGAAACTTTCGATGCCTTATTTGCAAAGTGTATAGAAAGGTTAGGACACAGAAAGATAAACAGGCATGTATACATATCTGCATCTTTATATGCTGAAAAATATTAAATTTTGTTTATTCCGTGATTCAGAAAAAAATAAAATTTCGGCTGCAAATTGTGATATAGATATGTTATTAATGATATTCTGCACTCTTAAACCAACATGATTAGTTTGGTAATCATAGATTGCTTCTTTTCAAGAAAATAGTATTTTTCGTCCCTAGGGCGCAAAATGACATTTCGCGCCCGTGGGTGAGAAGTGTTGCTCATGAGGGGCGAACAACATTTTTTGTCGCAGCAGGTCACAAAATGCAATGAGAGCCCGTTGACATCGACCATACATCTCTATGGTTACAATGCGGGCGCAAAATCGCATTTTGCGGCCTACTGCGACAAAAAAATGCATTTTTTGTTTCTTCGTCAAAAGTCCACTCGGAGCCTAATTTCGTCAATGCTTTGTATTAGGTTTTTCACTACCTTAAAAGAAACTAACTGATATCAAACTACTTGGAATAGTTTCAGAAGAGCAAAATCTACCAAATTTCATGGACATATTAGAATTTTTAGCACAATTTCAATTTTTATTGTATACCAAGCAACTGTTTTTTATCAGGTTTGGTTAAAGCACATAAAAATGGAAATTGTGCTAAAAATACTAATATAACCATGACACTTTGTATATTTTGCTCTTCTGAAACTATTCCAAGTAGTTTGATATTAATTAGTTGCTTTTAAGGTAGTGAAAAAGTTAATACAAAACACTGGTGAAATTGGACTCTGAGTGGACTTTCGACGAAGAAACAAAAAATGCATTTTTTCTTGAAAAGAAGCAACCGATGATTACCAAACTAAAAATATTACTTTTAAAGAGTGTGAAATGTAATTAATAACATATCTATATCACAATTTGCAGCCTAAATTGTATTTTTGTCTGAATCACTGGATAAACAAAATTTAATAACAACATATAAAGATGCAAAGTTATATTCATGGCTATTTACCTTTCTGTGCCGTGACCTTTCTTTACACTTATGATTTCAAATTGTCATTGCAAATAACGCATCAAAAGCTTCATTGAAAGACAGACACATAAAGGTTATGGACTATATGGACTACGTATAACCTCATTCCTTCACCAGATTCTGGGCAGATCCGAGCAGATTCTGTCCTACTTTCTATGCAGATTCTGCTAAAAGATCTAGGCAGAAGTTAGTATGCCGGCCAGAACTTATGGTCAATTTTCTTACACGGCTACTTCTGCGTTAATTGGAAAAAAAGAACGCTTGTGTAAAGTTATTTGTCGATGGCGTTGATCGTTACTTTTTGGACAAGCCATAAATTTGAAACGGGTTTGCACCAGCCCGTGTTTGTTATCCGCTCGGGAGACCTGCGGTTTCAGCCAAAATTCGTTGAAAATCCACGTTGCGTAATGCACGCAGTTTTGAAAGCGACACATTTACATATATACTGAAGGGAGCACGTCCCGCAATGTTGATGGAATCCTTTGATATGCAAAGTTTGGGCATTAGTGACTTCATCGCCTGTCGATAATGTCGCAATGCGAACTGCCATTAAGGACTTACTTAGAAATAATTCACTTATCCCCTATCGTCCGATGTGCAAATCGGTACGAATTGTAAACTCATTTTCACAATTGAAATCCGTCTTTCCTCGCAAAAGCATTCATTCGCTGGTAAAAACATTTCACTTGCCACTTTACGGGATGCCAATTATAAAGTTAGGTATTTGTATATTATAAGACTTTCTGTGGATGCTTCTTGGATTCAAAAACTAAATTCTAAGAGCAGTTTCTAGTACTAAAATCAATTTTTGTCAGTGTTCATTGAACGATTTATGGATAAAAATTTAATTCTAAGTAAGTAGTTACGGGAGACCGAAATGTGCGGGCACATCAGAATTCCCGGTTGATTAGAGCGTCAGACCTAGCGGTGTTAGACCAGCCTGTTGGGACATTCACTGACAAGGGTCTGCGAATACAAACGGAGTAGCAAGCGATATAAATTAACGAACCGCAGAGTCAGAAACCACTGAGCAAGGCGAACAGCATGACCCTCCAACATTTACGCACGTCCATATGCACACACATTTGCTTACTGAATCTCGCTTTGTGTCCCTTAATATATCCTTCCCTCTTTCTCCATCACTTTCACTCTTTCTCTAGGCATCGATCAATATCTACTTATCTATCTCATTTATTCTCTTTTTATCTTCGACTGACTTAAGCATTCTGTTTTAAGTAGACTGTAACTAAGTGCCGGCAGAGCCACGCCGATTTCTATCACTAAAAATACTATAATCATAAAAGAGATCATATAGTATTACATTCTTTACTAACTTACAATTATAGGGTAACAACACTATCAGCCAAGCATTGATAAAGTATAAATGGAGTATCTTGCCGTAATTAAAAGTGCTTCGAAAGATTACACAGGACCACAAAAAATTTTTTCGGTTTGACATTGAAACGCGACTAGACGATTCTTGTAGATTTTGGGCTCCTGAATTCGAATCCGTCGACAGGATTTGTCCTTTACGTCAGGGTTTTTTTATATTCTAGGTTTTAAGTGTAAAAAAATGTTTTTTTATGCATATTTGCTAAATAACTGTATAAAACAACGACTTGACCACAGAATGTAGTCGGACTAGACGATTCTTACATATTTTGGGCTCCTGAATTCGAATCAGTGGACAAAATTTGTCCTATACGTCAGGGTTTTTGTTTATATTCTAGGTTTGAAGTGCAACAAAATGCGTTTTTATGCATATTTGCTAAATAACTGTATAAAACAACGATTCGACCACAGAAGGAAGCCGGACTAGACGATTCTTATAGATTTTGGGCTCCTGTATTCGAATCAGTGGACAGAATTTCTCCTATACGTCAGGGTTTTTTTATATTCTAGATTTTAAGTGTAAAAAAATGTTTTTTTATGCATATTTGCTAAATAACTGCATAAAACAACGATTCGACCACAGAAGGAAGCGGGACTAGACGATTCTTAAAGATTTTGGGGTCCTGAATTCGAATCCGTGGACAGAATTTGTCCTATACGTCAGGGTTTTTTTATATTCTAGGTTTTAAGTGTAACACAATGCTTTTTTATGCATATTTGCTAAATAACTGTATAAAACAACGACTTGACCACAGAATGAAGCCGGACTAGACGATTCTTGTAGATTTTGGGCTCCTGAATTCGAATCAGTTGACAGAATTTGTCCTATACACCACACCCGTGTCGATCGTAAGGTGGGTTTAAAGACCAAATAAAGCAATTTATATAAATAAAACCGAGATATATAAAAAAACCCTGACGTATAGGACAAATTCTGACCACTTATTCGAATTCAGGAGCCCAAAATCTATAAGAATCGTCTAGTCCGGCTTCCTTCTGTGGTCGAATCGTTGCTTTATACAGTTTTGCAGCAAATATGCATAAAAAAGCATTTTGTTACACTTAAAACCTAGAATATAAAAAACCGTGACGTATAGGACAAACTCTGTCCACTGATTCGAATTCAGGAACCCAAAATCTATAAGAATCGTCTAGTCCAGCTTCCTTCTGTGGTCGAATCGTTGTTTTATGCAGTTATTTAGCAAATATGCATAAAAAAGCATTTTGTTACACTTAAAACCTAAAATATAAAAAAACCCTGACGTATAGGAGAAATTCTGTCCACTGATTCGAATACAGGAGCCCAAAATCTATAAGAATCGCCTAGTAACAATTCAATGTCAAACCGAAATTTTTTTTTTGTGGCCCTGTGTTATTATTGTCCAGTATTATTGGTATAGTTTTGTCGGTGATCCCTAGTTCTGAACTAATGAATTGACCTACGCTTTAGGTGGCTCCAACGTACAGGACCGGACAATCATAGGTGACATAGTATATAATCTGTGTTTATTTCTATATTTTTCGAAGTAAATTTCCTTGAAACGCATCTTATATACAAGCATAATTACTGTTAGCAAAATTAAAACAATTGTAGGTGATGAAACATTAAATCCATAATAACTATATCAATCTATTCGTTGACAATTCGTATAACCGTTCACTTTGGCATACAATATTTCCTCAGAATTGCCGATAGCATATTTTCGGTCCATATTTCGAATCGTTGTAATATAGTCATCTAAATTCTCGTATTATATTAATTTATAATGGATTACGATAGATATATTAACGATTGTGTAGAAAGTGCAGGCAGTTTTCGCATAAGCCACTTGTTAAAAATACACAAGTTATACTTCTCAATCAACAAGTGAAGTCATTTCGACCAAGCCAAAGTTAGAATGCCCTAATCAAGTAAAATTTACCATTTTTCGACCAAATAATTGTCCTGTAAGTCGAATAGACTTTCAAGACCTAAACGCAGGTCAAAAATCATCTAAATACAACCTAAGAAATATTTTTTTGAAGTTTTCGATAACTAATTCCTCAGGTAAAGAATTCAGGCACCCGAATAAGTTCGACTTTCGAAATTTCTTAACATGGAAATTGTTTATTATTTATTACATTGTTTACTTAATATTTAAGCGTTTTCAACATTTCATCATTCCAGGTGGTAATGAGTCATTTACGAGTTTTGAACGACATCCGACCGTTACCTACGCTCAAAAAATTTCTTTGCACCCGTGTGCAAGGATTCAATAATAAGGTTACCTTATGTGATGTCATTCGGGTCAGTCCATTATGTATACGCTACAATAATTTTTTATTAGCGATTTAGGAGACATTTTTGAGGGCTATGTTGATTTTCTGTTGTTGATCATTTCGGTCTTGCAGTTTTCGTCTTTTTTATTTCTTCTTGCAATGTGTACCTAATACCAATTTTTCATAATTTTTTGTAGATACTATTCAATCAAAGCAGAGTCATTTTATATTTTGAATACACATTGTTTGTTCATACAATATGCATCGATCATTCAAATATTTCGCAGGATTAATTGACTTGCCGAAATTGATCTGAAACGTTTGACGTCTTGGTAATTGCTTGGGAATAGCACCGGGTCACTTTACTACCCTGACACTATCCTCAAAGCCGGATGGACCTATTAGGTTCTACCGAACGGTGCTGTATTCATGGCGGAGCATTAAGAACCTGTAACCATTACAAGACACTGCCGTTCTAGTCCTCCTCATCAAGATCGATCAGTTCGTGCGTCTCCCGCACCGTAGATCCTAAATGCATATTAGCGTGTAATCGCGTATCGTGCTGGTCAAGCTACTTTATCGACAGCTGTGATGTTAATCGACCTCTGTTCTTCCTCGGATGAGCACTCACACAATTAACTTGTAACCGTAATAGATCATTTCCTAACAAGCGTATTATTATTGGAACCTAATATTCTGTAATTGCCTCAAATTTTATATGGAAAATAGAAACATGAGAAATTTACTGCTGTTAAGAATCTTGGTATGTTTTATGCTTTTTATAAGTCGGTACATTTCAATACATTTTTATATTGAATTCTATCACACTTATAGTATTTTTAATAAAGTTTCCTCCCAGCGGAAATAAGAAAGGTACAAAAGCATTGGAAAACGTACAAAAATGTACAGAAACGTACAGAAACGTACAGAAATGTAAGATATCGTACAAAAATGTTTTTTTCGATACTAAAACCGTAAAATTCGATTTAACGCCCTACTTTTAGTCCGTAAAATGAACTTTTACGGATGACGTGTAACATGCATCTGCGCTGTAATGAACATAACCCATAAGAACTACATGCAGTCTGCAAAATCTGGTTTTACGGCCTTGTATCGAAAATAATTATTTTTTGAACAAATTAGGACATTTTGTACACTTTCGTACGTTCCGTACGATTTGGTACATTTAGGTACATTTATGTACGCACAGAAAGAAATATGATGGCCATTTTAGTAAAATAAAATTTGCTGAAGGAGACATCGCTATTCTAGCCAACTGATTTGCAAACACGACGAAATATTAGCGACGCCAGTGAAAATAGTAAAAAATACAACAAATAATATTCCTTAAACTAACCAAATATTCGCAGTTCATATATTACGAAACATATTTTGCTGTACTAGACAAATATTCGCCATGCAATTGCGAAATATTTCTACCCGTACGGTTTCTTACGCTTCTGTACATTTTTGTACTTTGTCTATCTCGCATTTTATTTTATTCATTTTTTTTTGTTCGTTACGTTCTCATATTTTTGTACACATGCGCGCGCGTACACTTACGTACTTTTCTGAATGTTTTCATACATTTTTGCACGTATTCATACATTTCTGTACGTTTTCAGTCATTCCTGTATGTTTTGAAACGTTTTTGTACGGTTTCATATATTTCTGTACGTATTCATACATTTCTGTGCGTACATACACTTTTGCAGACGTTTTTGTAGCTTTCCGTATATCTTGGCATATCGCGGCTCAGATTTCATCAGAAAATAATTTTTGTTAAAAGTCAAGTCAAATATACGGCGCAAAAACTGTACATAAACGTACCAAATCGTACAGAAACGTACAAAAGTGTACAAAATGTCCGAATTTGCAAAAAGAAAATTGTATACGATATATTACATTTTTGTACGTTTCTGTACATTTTTGTATGAATTTTATTTTCGCTAGGGCTACAAAATATCTGTGAGAACCCTAATCTACACTTAATTGATTAGTAGCTAGTAATATTGGAAGATAGAGTAAATAACGTTTGGGTTTTAGAACAACCTTAGTCAATCTGTAAGAAGAAATTTAAATTGTGGTCGCGACTAAACTATTAATTTTAGTCTTGGATAAACTTCCGAAAACGCCCCCCCACCGATTTTAATGTACATTGGTATACTTACGTATTTCGGGGTGCTGATTACGGAAATGATAATGAAAATTGGCGCAAATTTTATTTTCATGGTAAACCTTAAAAAACCACCATAATTTATGTTTCTTTTTGCAATTATCTTATAAAATTCTCAAAATCTCGAAAAATTCTTCCAATAAAAGTTGTAGATTTGATCGAAATACACATTTTATATTCTATGCGTATTCCCGCCAAAATCGATAGTTTTTGAGAAAAATCGAAAAAACTACAAAACACCATGCCTAGCACTAACAATGCATAAAAGCATATGCGTACCCTAAAATTAACCTAACCTAACCAATCAGAACTCTACCTAGCCCTAATAATGCGTGAAAGCATATGGGTGCCCAAAGACACTAACCTAAGCTATCCAGTCACAAGTGCCTAGCCCTAACAATGCCTAAAAGCATATGGGTGCCCTAAAACTAACCTAACCTAACCAGTCAGAACTCTGCCTAGCCCTAACAATGCCTAAAAGCATATGGGTGCCTTAAAACTAACCTAACCTAACCAGTCACTACTCTGCCTAGCCCTAACAATGCCTAAAAGCATATGAGTGCCCTAAAACTAACCTAACCTAACCAGTCTGAACTCCACCTATCCCTAGCAATGCCAAAAAGAATATGCGTATCGCTACGTGGAATTCATGTTATAATTGATCGTTTTCATGGTGTTTTGTCGTTTTTTCGATTTTTCTCAAAAACTATCGATTTTTCTCAAAAACTATCGATTTTGGCGGGAATATGCATGTAATATAAAATGTGTATTTCGATCAAATCTACAACTTTTATTGGAAGAATTTTTCGAAATTTTGAGAATTTTATGAGATAATTGCAAAAAAAAACATAAATTATGGTGGTTTTTTAAGGTTTTCACCATGAAAATAAAATTTGCGCCAATTTTCATTATCATTTCCGTAATCAGCACCCAGAAATACGTAAGTATACCAATGTACATTAAAATCGGTTAGGGGGCGTTTTCGGAAGTACACCCTTTGAATTTGACGAATGACTTTTAGTTTTTCCTCTTAGTAAAAATGATTACTAATTCAATTAGTGAGAGATTTTTAACTCTTTGATTAGTAGTTTATGCCTAATTACAATGTATAACCAAATAAATATATTTTATGCTCATAATTACATAATAAATCAATATTTGTTAGACATCTGTGTGTGACGAAAGCATAATTCAAATTTTACTAGACTTTTATTTAAAAAATTAGAAGTATGTGTCACGTCCAGCGAAAAAGGACTACGTTGTGAGGAAAACAACGAATGATTAAAAATTGAATCCGTCCCTCTTACCTTGGGACGACCGGGTTAGGGAAAAATTGTGGAATAAAACAATTGGAAAATTATTTCTATTCAAACAACAATATATTTATTTTTATGATAACAATTATAATTTCAGTTGATTATGAGTTCGTTGGGAGGACGACTTAAGAAATGGAGAAAAGTTGGAAGGCATTAATATTGGAGACGACCTCTTAGTGGTACCTCGGACATTATCCGGCATCCACGGTCAGAGATCGTTGGAAAGAAGAGTTGTAAGGATTTAAAGAGGAAAACGATCTCCTAGTGGTACCTCGGATATTGTCCGGCATCCACGGTCAGAGATCGTTGGAAAGAAAAGTGGTAAAGGATTTAAAGAGGAAAACGATCTCCTAGTGGTACCTCGGATATTGTCCGGCATCCACGGTCAGAGATCGTTGGAAAGAAAAGTTGTAAAGGATTTAAAGAGGAAAACGATCTCCTAGTGGTACCTCGGATATTGTCCGGCATCCACGGTCAGAGATCGTTGGAAAGAAAAGTGGTAAAGGATTTAAAGAGGAAAACGGTCTCCTAGTGGTACCTCGGATATTGTCCGGCATCCACGGTCAGAGATCGTTGGAAAGTAAAATAAGGTTTGGAAGAGGAAAAGAAGAAAGGCAGTTCTCTTTGAAGAATGAAATATAAAATTTGTCTTACCGAATTTTAGAATTTTTAGTTGAAAATAGAGAAGAGACGAGTAAAGAAGAACTGGCTTTTCTTTTCCAGGGCTCAAACTCGTCGACTCGGTTGCGAGTTCGAGTTTTCCCCTTCTTTACATTTTAAGGTTTTACATTGGTGGAGGTGGAAGAACTGTGTCTTAGATTGGATAAATGGGAAGAAAATGGGCGGACCTAATGCCCTAGGAAAATGAAAGGAAAGATAGCTCTGTCATTCCTCCCACCTAACGATCTCCGATTTGTTATTAATAACTACATCTGTAATAAATGATAATTGTAGACGCACTGGTCGCAAATATTATTATATGTAAAAATAAGAAAGTAATATTATTAATAATTCTAATTATAATTCTATTTGAATTAACGCAGCGCAACGCTCGCAAGTATTATAGTAATATATATGTAAAATAGGATAATATTATTAATATAATTTGTTGAGTTAGTAATTCTGATTATAATTCCATTCCAATTAACACAGCGCAACGCTCGCAAAATATTGTAGTAATATATATGTATAATAGGATAATATTATTAATATAATTTGTTGAGTCAATAATTCTAGTTATAATTCCATTCAAATTAACTCAGCGCAACGCTCGCAAATATTATAGTATATAATTAGGTGACTTGATAAACCTAATTATAATTCCAGGCAGCGCAACGCTCGCAAATATATTATAGTAATATATATATATATATATATGTGTGTGTATAACAGGATAATATTATTTTTATAATTAGTTGAATTAAGAATCCTAATTATGGTTTCATACGAATTAACGCGGCGCATATATTATATTAACAATAATGGCAATAATAGGGCGTAGCTGCGTTTGTAATAAGACCAGTAAAATGAAGTATTATTTAATATGTTCGTTACTGCAAGGAATAGAAAAATGAATAATATAGAATCACATATAACGAAAGTTATCGCTACTTATAATTAAGAAAAATATGGAATTATTGTGTTAACACATATAATTCCTTCTATGTTGTTTTCGAAATTTTGTCGTGAGAATTACGTCATACTTAATAATCAGCTGTCCCACGTTTCCTGTTTAATCTTATTGACAATAGACGTTCGTTTTCTTTCTTTGATCTTCGAGAAGTTTATTTTAAGTTTTAAACGATAGCTATGACGCCAAGGGTTCTTTGTCGCTTGGTCTAGTCCGTCTTAATCGGTACTAGTATCATAAACTTCTCGTTTTTCTATGTGGGAAAGTCCAACATGGGCTGCTGGTGTAAATAGAACGTGTGTTTTATGGTTGCATGTGTGTCTAGCTGAAACATTGCAGATGTCGAAAACAAGTTTACCAGCCCATGTTACACCTCCCCCCTTTAAGATTGATTTCGGGGAAGTTATTTACCAGAAATAAATCTCGAATATAAGCTAGACTGTACTAATGTAGCAATTTCGTTTGTTTTATTATTTAAAAATTAATTTATTAATAGTTTTGGAACAATTAGTGGTACTAAAATTATTTATAACTAATTCTTATGGTTATTACGCTACAGATTATCTTATAGTCCGTTATTCATGTTACCCGGTGCACCTTAGCCTTTCTTGACTGTGCCATTAATTAGTCACTCACTTGCTAGTCCACTCACTGTGTTTATATTCACTCTAATTATCATAACTTTAGTCAATTAAAATGTGAAGTTCTTTATTAACCATCTTACGAAAGTCCATATGGTCTGGATATTTCCGACGCGGGGGTAGCGGCAGATTGTATAATTACCCCATCTAACTGATCACTTGGATATAAAGCTCTGGTTTCTTCCCTTGGTTCCTTAGGAGCTGTGGAATCGGTTTCTCTTGTTTTGGATGATGATCGTAGATGTAATAGAACGTTGGATACTGAATCCATGACAGCACCCAATAAGTATAGAGACCAACCAAACGCCCTTTGCAAAGCGAATAAATGTATCGCGGTATCTATTAAGAATTTTAGGATCTTGGCAATTAAGATGATGCCTAAAAAGCCGGCGCTGTAAGTTCCGAAGTTACTGAAACCTAACCAAAGACGGTTCCAGGTTGAGTCTGCTATTCGTTGCAACGTTTCCGTATCCAATAGACCTCCAACTGATAACCCTGCCGAGTTATCGCCTTCGCCCCTGACGGTACGTATCAGATGATTCACGATGGCCGGTTGTTCAAAAGGACTCATAATGTAGTCCCTTAATCTATCTAAATCTTCCGAAGTGTATATTCCTTGGCGAGCGAGATTTCCAGGGCTCTGGTATTTCCACGTGTCTCTAGATTGCGGAGACATGATGTGTGGGGCTCGACTTTCAACTAACGTTGGGAATACCTTGAACCACAGTCCTTCTAGTTGAAACATTTGTGGTAATACATTGTTGCAAGGCACTTCATACCCTACGGATTTTAGAATATGAGTTCGTGGGGTGCGGAACATTAAAGTTTCTCCCTTATACACTGGTAACTCGTTATAACACTTTTCTGTCGTAGCGCGTCTAACTTCGACCACTACGCATTTAATGAGTCGGATGACTTCTCCGGTGGTTATTGCCATGTATCCTGGCCCCCTTTTATATGTGTAGGCAAACTCCTCAGGTTTAACGATTGCAAGTGCTTGAGCGTTCCTTAGAAGATCTTGTTCTAGGGCACAACGGTGCAGCAAGATGTCTCGGTAAAGATTAGTCACTTGAGTTTTTACGTGTTTTTCTACATATATAAATTTACTATTTACATATGCGAAAAGATCCATGTCGTGAGTTCGCGGTGGAGCAGGAGAGTTAAAGAATCGTTCCTTTTGTCCTTCTAAGATGAACAATTTAGGATGCTCTGTTTTTATTATATTATAACCGCATAGTGTTTTTGAACCGCCCACTGCTAATGCGAAAGTAAGATCTTGACTGATAACAGTGTATATGGTTTCCGCGAAAGTATTGGACACGTCCACCAGTTTAGAGGCGGGACCCTGATATAAAACTCCGTATCTGTTGAATTTACAAGAGTCCGTGGGAATGTTGTCCCAAAATGCTGTGCTACCAAAAGAGTCTAGACACATTCCACGATCAATAGGACATCGAGTGCCGGTGTTCAATATCACTTGATTTGACTGTAGATGCGTTTGAGCATCGTAATCAGAGAGGGTGATTTTAACCCGAGCTTGCACGATGACATCGTCCCAAGAACCGTATGGATCGGTATAATGAGTACCCTGGCATTTTGCGTCGAAACCAACTCGACCTGCGAGACCAGTGCTGAATCCAGTAGTACCATTTTTCTTCAGTCCGTCCAAGATGGTGGAACCAAAGACGAGACGTCCACTTTCATGCATTCGGTTGCATTCTTCACGACTAACATCTTTCACGTATTCAGCGATACCCTGGGCTACGGCGGAACTGTGACTGTGCATCCCGCAGTGAGTGACTTCACGAAATACGTCTATTCTACAAGTTCTGATGTGGACGTTCCCATAGTTGAGAATTTGTAGTAATTGTATATAGACGGCGGTTTTATCCACCCGAGGTTCAGGTATATCGCAGTCTCCAATTTGAGTCAGCGATATTACCGTCATGTTAGCATTAGGCGTGCCACAATCGTATGCTATTAATCCGTGGACACGAGGATTCATTACCACGATGAGTGAGCTGACTAAAATTGGCAAGAAAGACATTGTTGATGTTCTTGAAGATCTCTTGATCGACTGGTTTCGCATTGTGCACTAAAAGATACAATTTTCTATTTACTACGTAACAACAAGGAATTACATATACATATATTTAATCTAAATTTATAAATGGTGAAAAATACGTAAATATAACAACTAAACATTCGAGTGATATAATAATCTTAATGAATACGTACGTCTGTCTGTTAGTGTTATTAATCGTCATTTTGAAGTCATATATATGTCTAATGTTATCAATTAATTCGTAAGTGCGTTGTATCTTGTATGTCTCTTTATCCATAATTATTCCGATCTATGCAAGCTTCCTTCGAATAGGCTTTTAGTCAGGTGATATTTAATTTAGTCGGTGACCGCACTTGGGGCAGAATTTGCAATCTTTGTCTATCTCGTATACTAGGGACATACCGAATCCGCAGGCGGGACAAAATTTTGGAATGAAATCCGCGTGAACGGGAGGCAGAGGGCGTTGTTCCGAAAGGCTATTCATTGAAGAGGTTCTGGAGCTACTTTTGCTCAAAAACTGTCGAACCCTTTGGTATCTTTTTCTCGCTTTTCCAGTTAGACGCATTTTTGGTGATAATTCCTTTGGTTTCACGTTCTTTTCCACATCGTTACTGATGGTTTTAAGAAGATGGTCTATAGTTCTTACAACATCATTGTTGGATATACTATTGTGACCCGAGGCTTCTGATCCATGTTCGTCGATCGATAGTGAGTCTTCCGACATCTGATGATCAGATATCATGGATAAGTCTTTCACATCGGTGATTGGCATCGACGGTTGGAACTCAACGATTTCACTCGTAGGGGTTGGATTTCGTTTTTCTTCGATGCCCAATGTGGCTCCAATGTTCTTCTCGATTTCTGAGTCCTTGCTAGTATCGGACACCCAATTTGACCTTTCTAAAACAATGTATTGTTTCGCACAACCAACTATCTCTATGGAGTCACGCGTAGATGACGGTTCGTTTTCCAATGAAATGGGCATACGAGGCGGCGTTGACATTGGAATGGTACATGCATCTCCTTGCATGCTCGCAGTTTCCCAAGGTTCTTCTGGAAAGGGTAGAGGTGGTGGTCTTGGTGGCGCATGATCACGCAATTGTTCTGGTCGCATATTTTTCAATCCAAAATATGGATCTTTCAGGTCAACGTAGAGAGTTGCCCGTTTACATTTCCTCAAGTCCCCTCTAGTCGGTAGTGAGGGATCTTCTACAGTATCATCATAAACTGGTACGTTTGAGCGTCGTAAATAGCTGGAATCTTTCGGGATGGCCCCGGTATCCTTTAGTTTCAGATGTGAGATTTCATTCTCTTTGTGTTCAGGAAGCGGAGATCTTTTGTCCTTCCGCGTTCGATGAGGACTGTAACCGGATGCATTCCGCTTATCGGATCCTGAATTGATTTCCCTTAGTGGAATAGCTTTTCTGCGAGGATGCTTTTTTACGTCCGTCTCCTTTTGCGGGCAACTGCCCGGTAGTCCTGCGTTGTGGTTGGCTACGTGCATAGGAAGGTTCCGGATTGTCTTCATATAGATCGGCTAAAACCTGATCTCTTGCAGCGACTTCGTTCCTCCTAGAACGGCATTTTTGCTCCCGTACTCCCTTTTTCCTGGCCTTGGGCCCCTGGCCCTTAAGGTGGGGAATTCTCCACCTATGAAGTTGTGCGTCTAAGCGCGACGCCGGGGGTTCATCTCCTGCGGCGTATATGATGTGCCCTTTATCTTCCATATTTCTCTCGTCTGTTTTCTTTTTATAATATATCTAGATATATTTATACAAATATTGGTATGTACAAATGTATAAGTATCTTTACGTATACACTTACGCACGTATATACATGCAATTAC
Organism: Trichopria drosophilae; assembly: GCA_030407085.1. Classification (NCBI taxonomy): domain Eukaryota; kingdom Metazoa; phylum Arthropoda; class Insecta; order Hymenoptera; family Diapriidae; genus Trichopria; species Trichopria drosophilae. The sequence continues at coordinate 184,751,284 of CM059583.1, read as the reverse complement.
TCAGTATGTGTCTATATATAGATATATGTAGAAAAAAAAATCGACGATCAATAAGTTCAATTCTCCTTTTTTCTTTCACTAAACAAACAACAAAGGAATAAAACTAGATTAGTATCAAATCAATGTTGAACATTAGGGAGCCGTGAGTCGGGCTCTCGGGCGGCGGATGGTATAAGACGATCAGCTGACACGATCTTTTCCTTCCTTCCGATTTTTAATTTGATATTCTTATCATTAAACACTTCGAGAATTCGATAAGGTCCCTCTTGCAAGTCACCCAATTTTCCGAATTTGATACCCTTCCTTAAAAATACGTAATCTCCGGCAACAAATTCGACAGGATGTAATTTCTTGTCATAATATAGTTTTGATCTTCCTTTTGCTATTTGAAGATTTTCGCGTGCCTCTTTGTGAAGGGCGTCTAATCTAACGAGTAACCTTACTAGATAATTATCATATGTTTCTATTCGCTCATACTGGGGAAGGGGTCGATCAGAGGGGATTATCGGATTTTTCGCGTATACTAATTCGAAAGGTGTTCTCTTGGTTCCTTCGTGGACGCTGGAATTGTATGAGAACATCGCAAGTTCCACCCAGTTATCCCATTCATAATCCTTATCTATAAATTGACGTAGGTATTCCACGAGCGTAGTGTGGGATCGTTCTAAAGATCCATTAGTTTGAGGATGAAAAGCGGTGGTCCTTAATTGTCGAATGCGAAGTCGTTTGGCTAATATTTTAATCAGATTTGATAAAAAATTTTTACCTTGATCAGTTAAAACTATTTTTGGGGGGCCAAATACACATACGAGTCGTTTTAGAAACGCGTCCGCTACAGTGGGGGCGGTTGCGTCGGGTAACGCTACTCCTATAAAGTATTTCGTAAGCAGGCATTGCATTGTCAAAATCCACCGATTTCCGTTATCGGTAGGTGGAAAGGGTCCGACTAGATCTAGTGCTACCTTTTCGAATGCGGTGCCGGGAGTATCTGTTATAGCCATAGGCATGCGAGTTTTTACGCGAACTAATTTTTTTAATTTGCACTGGAGGCATTGTCCTATGTAGACTTGTATATCCTCCTTCATATTTTCCCAATAATAATTTCTTCTTAATAGATGGTAGGTTTTAGTCACTCCCTTGTGACCCCCTATTACTGAATTATGCATTTCCTTGATGAGGTCAAATCGCTCTGAAATCTGAGGTTGTTTTACTAACCCTAAACATATGTAAATTTTAGTGTCAATTGATTTAAGACGCGATATTAAGATTTCTTGGGCTTTGTGCCAATCTGCTCGGTTGGGGAAATCGATGCAAGGGATGCTTAAGCTTTGAATTTTGTACGATTCCAGGAATTCAGTTAGTCTTTTGCTGCACCTGAGAAATGCAGCTAGGAACTTGTTCATGTCCAGATTGGGGTTGAGAGCTGGCAAATAGAAGCCGAAATGTTGTTTGGTGCCTAACCTTAAGGGTTTTATGGTACTAATTACTCCGGGACCGAAATCGCTTAGATCTCGTTTCCTTGTGTATTCTTGGGTACCGGAGCCAATCGGCTTTCCGGCTTCATCAAAAAAAAATACAGAATTGTCTTTACGTATCATCAAACTATCTCGTGTTTCAAAAATGTTTTGGCTTGATATGAGCTTCTCTATCGTGTCTAATTCACCATCGTCTTCACTTTCTTGATCCGTACAATTTCTTGTCTTGTCACTTAATTCGTCCTCCGAATGGTGGAGGTGGTTATTTTCCTTTTCACCATTTATGAGGTGGTATTCAGAACCAATTTCCTCAATGTCGGCAGCATTGATTTCGGTAGCTGGGACATCGGTTTCTATTTGTGGTCGTCCGCAATTTGGACCACAGTCCGGCGTGAGAATAGCTTCAGAAGGTGGATCTACAACATCAATATCTTTACTATTTTTACTGGCCGAATTAGTTGGCAGTGTTTCCTTGTTAGCCTTTTTTATGGCTTTTTCCTTCTTTTGGTCGATACTCTTTCGATACTGTTGTCCGATTATTGAAGGTTTACTGATCCTTTTAGAACGCCTAGTTGGCAAATCCTGACGTATGGTTTTTATTTTCTCAGTTGTTTTACGTTCATTCGCCACATTTGAGTGAGGAAATGCATCGTCGAGCCCTAGCATTTCCGAGGGGATGGTAGAGATCGTTTCAACTACTGGGTTGCGTGATAAGGCGTCAGCATTTACGTTTCTTTTTCCCGCTTTATATTTTATATCAAATTCATATTCTTCTAGTTTGAGTCGCCATCGCGTGAGGCGAGACGTGGGATCTCTAGAGGTTCGCATCCATACTAGCGGCTGATGGTCGGTTACGATAGTAAATTTCTGGCCGTAAAGATAGGGTCTGAAATGTTGGACGCAAAACATTATTGCTAAAGCTTCTTTTTCGTAAGTTGAATAGTTAAGTTCAGCTGCGTTTAGCACCCTTGACGCATACGCGCAAGGACGATCTGAGCCTATGGGTCCTTGACTAAGAATTCCACCGATTGCATACCCGCTCGCATCGGTGGTAACTACAAAAGGTTTTTCAAAGTCTGGATATCGGAGTACAGGCTCTTCGCACAATTTCTGACGAAGTGTGTCGAAAGCCAATTGTTGAGTTTCCGTCCATTCAAACAGTCGATCCTTTTCCAATAGTTTAGTTAGTGGTTTTGAAATTCTGGCGTATTTATCGATAAATCGTCGATAATAACCTGTGAGACCTAGAAACTCTCGAATGCCCTTGACGTTTTTGGGAGTTGGAAATTTTGCAACTGCTTCGATTTTTTTGTGATCTGGTTTAAGTCCTTCTTGGGTGATTAAATGACCAAGATATGTAACTTCGTGCCTCAAGAATTCGCATTTATCTGCTTGTAGTTGCAGATTTGCTTCCCGTAATCTGTGTACAAGATTCAAGAACTTTTTGCGGTGTTCTTGCAGAGTCTTGGCATATATTACAATATCGTCCAAGTATACAAATAACTCTATTCCTTGTAGTCCGGTCAATACTACGTTCATTAAATTCATAAACGTGGCCGGAGCATTTTTTAAACCGAAAGGCATTCTTGCGAATTCCCAATGACCGAGGTCAGTGGAAAATGCAGTTTTATGTTGATCCCTTTTGCTCATTGGAATTTGGTGGAAACCGGATGCAAGATCAAATATTGAGAAGTATTGGGCTCCTCCTAGTTGATCCAATATTTCTGAGATATTAGGTAACGGATATGCGTTACCGATAGTCTTCTCGTTTAGTGCTCGGAAATCCAATACTAATCGCCATCTTTTGTTTCCTTTGCTATCCTCTTTTTTTGGAACAATCCAAATAGGAGTATTGTAGGGCGATTGTGACGGTTGGATTATATTGTTCATCAGTAAATCTTCAACTTGGCGATTAATTTCCTCTCGCAAATTTCTAGGGAAACGGTATTGGCGTTTGTAAATAGGTACTTCGTCGGTTGTACGAATTTCGTGTTGTGTTAGATGCGTTGAAGGTAGAGACTCTCCTGGTATGTAGAATCTGTCTGCGCTTTGGGTTAGTAAGATGTCTATTTCTTCACGTTCTTCTTGATTCAAATGATCCAAACGCAGCAGTTCCTTAATTTTCTGTTGGCGGGATACAGGTTGTATTTTGAGTATCCTAGTAGATGATATTTTTAGTCTAGCCCTTTTTCTACGACGAGTGACACGTTTCCGTTTGGTAAGTTTTGTTTCGTTACATTCTATTTTACTTACTTCCTCTAGTGTGATCCGAACGGGTAAGTAAGAAAAGGGCACGTCCGTTGTGTTGATTAATGGTGCATAAGCTTTTCCATTCCGGTTTTCTACTATCGCATTTCCCATAAATATTCCTTTAGGCAAGTTTATTAAAGGCATATAACCATGCGTTATCTCGCTGTTTGCTACTCGTGTGTAAACAATCTGTCTAGATCGTGAAGGTATAACAAAGGCAGGAGGTGGGGTAAAAAATGGGTACTCGTAATTGCCGAGCTCTAAGCATTTTTTTTCCCAGTTAATCTTAGCCTTGTGTTGGGATAAAAACGATGTCCCTATGATTCCGTCTTGATAAATTGGAAAGTCGTCTGATACCACATGAAATTCTACTTGGTAATCAAATATGGTTAAGAATGTTTGTCCCTTGGTAGGTACATATTGTGGTGAGATTCCGAGTAATTTAAGTACATGAGTTTGATCGATTGTTTTTGGATTGATAAATCTTTGCTTAATTATACATGGGCCAGCTCCCGAATCTAATAATAGTACTATTGGATCGGGACAGTTTATCCTTATAGATGGAGATTCTCGATCTATGGTTAGCTTCACTGGTTGTATTATTCCTGTTCCATGGGATATTCGATCATCCGAATGTTGGCACGCGGCGATGTTTGAGGTTGCATGGCCTCCCGACGAGGGAGGCTTGGAAAGTTTCCCGAGTTTCGTGGGCCGTTGTTAGAGACTTTGGTTTGCCGATTTCGCGCAAAACATGATTCTATAGTATGGCCAGGTTTCTTGCAATAACTGCAGGCTTCTCGGATCCCTTGTCGTTTGGATATTTGGGAACATTGGTTTGCCGTATGTCCACTCTGATTGCAGTACTGACAGCGCGGTAATTGTTGTTCTGATATTCGTGGGCAATTTTTCGCAGAGTGTCCTTGTTGCATACAATATTGACAAGGTGGGCTTACCCTACAATAATTTGAAGTGTGACCAAGTTTCCCGCAAACTTGACAACTGGGTTGTAAAATTCTGACTGGAGTTCCGTAATTACAGTCACGAGCTAAATGTCCGGTGCGCCGGCATAGGTCGCAGACTTGATTTGAAAGTCGCTTGCGACATACTCTAGCTTCGTGGCCTAGTTGGTTACAATATTGACATCTTTTTCCTTGGGTTCGGCAGTCACGGGCTAAATGTCCATTTTTGTTGCATAATTGACATGTGTCGCGTTTTCCCTGAGTTTCGAGATTTTCTCGATTTCCGGACTTCTCACGTTTCTGGCAGGTCTTGGCTGTATGCTGTGTGCTGTCGCATAGTTGACAGTGACTTGGTTCCTTAACTAAAATTGGACATTGCATAGTTTGATGTAAGTTACTATTACAGATATTGCAGTCCATGTTTACGGTAGTCGCTTGTGGAATTAGTCGTTTGCGGTTTTCAATTTGAATTTCTATTTGTATAGCCTGGGGCCCGGCTTCGTTTAAGTCATCACGCGTTGTCATTCGATTATTAATTTCAGGTTTCAATCCTAAAATAAAAGCTTTACAGCAGGCAAGCTCTAGTTCTGCGATTTTTTCGGTTGATAATTCCGTAGAATCTTGTCTGTAGGCTTCTTTCAATCTGTAGCCGATTGCTCGGGCACGATTAAAGTAACTTGCAGCAGGTTCCGAATTTCCTTGGCATAAAAGAGCTAGTTCTCCGTATACCTCTATTGTAGAAATGTGGGATCCATGAATCCCTTTTAGAATATTCAACATCTCGGATATAGTATCGGGATCTTTGCCAAGCATGGTGCGATATGCTTCACCTTTTAATCTAGTAAGAGTTAGTTTGGTGAGCGCGCGTTCTGCTGCATTAGGTATCATTTTTAAGGCGTTACTACAAGCTGTCGCGAATTCCGTATAAGTGTATCCATCTCTAGACCCGGAGAATACAGGTATTGTATCGGCTGCATCTCGGATGCTTAAATATTGGTTACTTGCCATTGCGGAGGCGTTAAACTCGTATTTACCCGTAGATGCTGAATAAAGTGAAAACGAGGACTGGTTTAAATTTTCCAGATCTTCACTGGAATTATCCGATTGATTTCCAAATAGAGTTAGTTCTACGACAGACTCAGGAACCGGATTTGAGTTTTGTTCGGAATATGCAGGTTTCGCAGGAGAATATGATAACGTCCTGGAAGCTTGAAATGGGTCTATATGTTCACTTTCGATACTGTTTAAGTTTCGCTGATTCACCTGAGGTAATCCATCTACTAGCGCGGTTTTTCTCTCTTCTTCGCTAAGATTTTTATATTTATTGCGAGTGAGTTTACCGTCTTCACTCATTTATCACGCTTTAAGAAGAGAAAAAAAAATGGGTTGTACTCGCAGTGGGCATAACGATTTCTCGAAGTTACAATTAAATTTGCACATGTAAATAGTTATATATATATACATATATATATATGTATGTATGTAAAGCTTGAAACGCGTTGCAACCTGCTTGGGATTTTTGATAATAGTTTTAAGAAATAGGTTTGCGGAACTGACCGTTCTTTTTGTTAAATGTATAGCTTATAATTACGCATTCATAAGTTTACTAAGAAGCTGAAATTAACTTTAATTTTCCTATTCCCTATCATTAGTTATTACACGACTTCGCGAGACTTCGTGTTTTAATTTATTTTTTTTTTTTATTATCATCATTATCACATCTAATACAATATAAGGTAAGTTTTGTTCGATCGGCGACGGCTTCGTTCTTTCGGCGACTTCGCGTTTATATTATTTTACGCGGAAAATTTAAACCTTTTTAATAATTTAATATTCGTACTTCGATCGCGTGTGCGCGACGACTTCGCTCTGCGGCGGCTTCGCTCTTACGGCGGCTTCGCGATTTATTATTTTAACGCGGGAAATTAACTTTTTGACAATTTAATATTTGTGATTCGAACGCGTGTGCGCGACGACTTCGCTCGGCGGCGGCTTCGCTCTTTTGGCGGCTTCGCGTTTTATTATTTTAGCGCGGAAAATTTAAACCTTTTTAATAATTTAATATTCGTACTTCGATCGCGTGTGCGCGACGACTTCGCTCTGCGGCGGCTTCGCTCTTACGGCGGCTTCGCGATTTATTATTTTAGCGCGGAAATTAAAACTTCGTAACAATTTAATATTGGTACTTCGATCGCGTGTGCGCGTCGACTTTACTCAGCGGCGGTTTTGCTCTTGGCAGCTTCGCGATTTATTATATTATTTTTACGCGAAATAGTATATTAGCACTTGAACACTGGCTATGTCGAATAGCTAAAACACCCTTTTTTTTCACTGTAATTTGTCTGAAAGGGAAAAAACTTTATTATACATATAATATTAATTAGCAGGTTGCAACTACATTATATTCCTGTAAGAAATTATAAGATTAGAACATATTATTCGATTCATCCACAATTTTTCAAACCCGATCCTACCGACTGCGCCAAAAATTAAGTCCTTTGTCACGTCCAGCGAAAAAGGACTACGTTGTGAGGAAAACAACGAATGATTAAAAATTGAATCCGTCCCTCTTACCTTGGGACGACCGGGTTAGGGAAAAATTGTGGAATAAAACAATTGGAAAATTATTTCTATTCAAACAACAATATATTTATTTTTATGATAACAATTATAATTTCAGTTGATTATGAGTTCGTTGGGAGGACGACTTAAGAAATGGAGAAAAGTTGGAAGGCATTAATATTGGAGACGACCTCTTAGTGGTACCTCGGACATTATCCGGCATCCACGGTCAGAGATCGTTGGAAAGAAGAGTTGTAAGGATTTAAAGAGGAAAACGATCTCCTAGTGGTACCTCGGATATTGTCCGGCATCCACGGTCAGAGATCGTTGGAAAGAAAAGTGGTAAAGGATTTAAAGAGGAAAACGATCTCCTAGTGGTACCTCGGATATTGTCCGGCATCCACGGTCAGAGATCGTTGGAAAGAAAAGTTGTAAGGATTTAAAGAGGAAAACGATCTCCTAGTGGTACCTCGGATATTGTCCGGCATCCACGGTCAGAGATCGTTGGAAAGAAAAGTGGTAAAGGATTTAAAGAGGAAAACGATCTCCTAGTGGTACCTCGGATATTGTCCGGCATCCACGGTCAGAGATCGTTGGAAAGTAAAATAAGGTTTGGAAGAGGAAAAGAAGAAAGGCAGTTCTCTTTGAAGAATGAAATATAAAATTTGTCTTACCGAATTTTAGAATTTTTAGTTGAAAATAGAGAAGAGACGAGTAAAGAAGAACTGGCTTTTCTTTTCCAGGGCTCAAACTCGTCGACTCGGTTGCGAGTTCGAGTTTTCCCCTTCTTTACATTTTAAGGTTTTACATTGGTGGAGGTGGAAGAACTGTGTCTTAGATTGGATAAATGGGAAGAAAATGGGCGGACCTAATGCCCTAGGAAAATGAAAGGAAAGATAGCTCTGTCATTCCTCCCACCTAACGATCTCCGATTTGTTATTAATAACTACATCTGTAATAAATGATAATTGTAGACGCACTGGTCGCAAATATTATTATATGTAAAAATAAGAAAGTAATATTATTAATAATTCTAATTATAATTCTATTTGAATTAACGCAGCGCAACGCTCGCAAGTATTATAGTAATATATATGTAAAATAGGATAATATTATTAATATAATTTGTTGAGTTAGTAATTCTGATTATAATTCCATTCCAATTAACACAGCGCAACGCTCGCAAAATATTGTAGTAATATATATGTATAATAGGATAATATTATTAATATAATTTGTTGAGTCAATAATTCTAGTTATAATTCCATTCAAATTAACTCAGCGCAACGCTCGCAAATATTATAGTATATAATTAGGTGACTTGATAAACCTAATTATAATTCCAGGCAGCGCAACGCTCGCAAATATATTATAGTAATATATATATATATATATATATGTGTGTGTATAACAGGATAATATTATTTTTATAATTAGTTGAATTAAGAATCCTAATTATGGTTTCATACGAATTAACGCGGCGCATATATTATATTAACAATAATGGCAATAATAGGGCGTAGCTGCGTTTGTAATAAGACCAGTAAAATGAAGTATTATTTAATATGTTCGTTACTGCAAGGAATAGAAAAATGAATAATATAGAATCACATATAACGAAAGTTATCGCTACTTATAATTAAGAAAAATATGGAATTATTGTGTTAACACATATAATTCCTTCTATGTTGTTTTCGAAATTTTGTCGTGAGAATTACGTCATACTTAATAATCAGCTGTCCCACGTTTCCTGTTTAATCTTATTGACAATAGACGTTCGTTTTCTTTCTTTGATCTTCGAGAAGTTTATTTTAAGTTTTAAACGATAGCTATGACGCCAAGGGTTCTTTGTCGCTTGGTCTAGTCCGTCTTAATCGGTACTAGTATCATAAACTTCTCGTTTTTCTATGTGGGAAAGTCCAACATGGGCTGCTGGTGTAAATAGAACGTGTGTTTTATGGTTGCATGTGTGTCTAGCTGAAACATTGCAGATGTCGAAAACAAGTTTACCAGCCCATGTTACATATGCATCACAAAATTGTGATTTGCTCATCACCGACGTCCATCAAATATTTATAATTTATAATCTTAAATGTTACTAATTGCTAAACTACTAACTATAGATTAGGGTTCTCACTGACATTTTGCAGGAAATTTTATGCTCTGCAAAAATGGTTTGGTCAAGAATTTTAACATTTCTTGTAGTCGAGATATTGGATCCCTTTGCATTTTATCGTGAATCATTTCCTAATGTTTTCAACGTCACTCGGCAATATTCAAAGGTAAACATATTAATTTTAGCTATCAGGAATTGCAATATGGCAGTGATGATAATTTGTTAAAATGACAAAAATTTTGGGGATTTTTATTTTTATCAATTATTTTGGAACTAGTAGGACATAACGATTTTATTGAAACTATGCATGTTGGTGCACGCAATGCTTGAGTTTTAAGAAAAATTATACTTTTTAATGCCACTTTATCGTAACGTCTTAAATATGGCATCCTTGCACAAAATTTATTAGAAAAACATATGGAAAAACTCTAAAACTACAAGCTGTTTCCAAAACATGCTGTAACAATTAAAAGTTCTGAGAAATGGATTTTTATTCTCGAATTTTTCAGATTTTTTACGAAAAATGTTGCAAAAAGCGTAATTTACTCTCGGCAATTTTTTCTAAAAATCTTAAATATTATAGTTTACGATTTTTGTTCTAGAAATATATAAACTTTGGAACTTGCAGACAACAAAATATGCTGAGAATTCATTTAGGAATATACTAGAATTTTTGCAGAATGTTTATTAAACTTTATTAATTTACAAAAAAAATAGTTATGTAAAATATAGCTCAACACATAATCAAAAAATATGGAAACATCTCATGATATGAATTCTAAGAACTTTTGATTGTTTCATGGTGAGAACATATTTTGGCTAGAGATGATGATGATCTTTATTTATCTTATAAATAATATACAATATGTTACATAAGTTGAGTATGTTTGGATGTTCCTACAAGCTGAGCAATGCTTAACCATCCTATCATACTTGCCATAAGTAATAACTTTATAACCGTATTTAGTCTTTACTTAACAGAATAAACGACCAAATACTGGAGAAAAAGCATATAGAAAAAACCAGTGACATAACAAAACAGGTTAAAAAGTTAACCCTCACATATTTAATTGTGGACTATATGCATAATTCTTTTATGTTTATAATTATTTACATCATAACATATATCACGCACCAAAATACTTGGATGAGAATTTATTCGACGAAAGTAATTAGTGGATATCGTTTTAATATATTCTTTACTATAAGTTATATTCAATATATTTATTAAATTTCCCAACGAGCCGTAGGAATTTATTCTGTACAATTTGCAATTTAGCATAATTAGTATTGCTAATCAAGTTCAATACAGGACATCCATAATATAAACCAGGTCTTACAATGGTTTTATAGATCATAAGCTTATTCCTCCCACTAAGTTTCGAACTTTTCTTTAACAAAGGGTACATCTTAATTAATCCACCTATAGCTCGTTGAGTGATATAATTAATATGTTTTGTAAATGTCAATGATTTATCTAACATTAAACCTAAATATTTAACTGCATCCGTCCACTGTATATGTTTGCCTTCATTTAGTATAAATTCATCTAATTTAGGTCTGCACTTCGTAAATATAATGGCTTCCGTTTTGCTTTGGTTAATTTTAATTTGCCACTTTACAAGAGATTTAACTATTTTATTTAGGCTAGTTTTCAATCGATTTACTATCGTATCGATAAGAGGTAGTATACATTGTTGTATCAACCGCAAATAAACTCATATTTACATTTTTTTGTTCATTAATGTATATTAAATATAATATAGGCCCCAAAACAGATCCTTGGGGTACTCCAGCCGCTGTCTGTTTTATGCTGGATTTGTTACTATGATACTCTACATACATTTTTCTATTCCTGATATATTACATATTACATATACATGTTTTGGATAGTTTGTGAGTAACAGCATCTGGAAGTTTGTCAAATAAATTTCCATTGAGGACGCTATTTTGAAGACGTAAAAAAGTAAAATATTTTTTACACGATCGTGCACAATCTTAATAACATCTCAATGTTCTACAATTGGAACTGTATGTTGACATTGGATTATTGAAAAGAGACGTCGAAAACATTGTAAAGAAAGTTAAATGGAAGTTTTCCGAAACTCTCGTTAGTAAAGTAATCATTTAAATAAAAGAAACCTTATGTACTCTTGGTCATTTTGGGCATAAAGTATTGAAGTCGCAATAATATAAAACAGCGTTCAGTTACTCCCTGCAAAGCCAACGTACATGTGTAATTGCAGGCATCATGATATTAAAACAATAATGTCGAAAATACGTGATCACTTATTTGACTTACAAAAATATTATCATTATTGTCAAAATATAGTATAGTGGTCATAAATTCGAGAAGGAATAAAACGATGCTTTGACAATTTTATGACAAGAACAAAACAGCTCGCCAACAAATGCATTCAGAGAAGTTCGATGGCGCAAACTTGAGAATCCTTCAAACTACTCGAGTCAAGAGGCCAAAAAGTCCACTCTGCGGTGGTCCAGGTACATAATGGATAAAACGTAGATTTCAAGTATGCGCGTCACGGGGTGAAATACTCACTCCGACTGCGGGAAAACATCCAGTCCTTAGGAGTTTTAGTAAAACGAAGAACTTGAGGAAATATAACTTCAGATCCAATAAACTCTCTCGTCGCAATGCCGCAGCCAACTAAATGAAGCAACATAAGCGGAAAGTTCGGTTTTAAGTGAAAATGTTGAGGTCGGATGGAAAATCTTGCAAACGTCATTAGAATAAAACCCCAAGACTATTGATAAAGTGCACCGTACTTAGAATACATCCAATTATTTAATGGCACACTTTAATAGAAACCTGATCAAGCTCTTAAATATAACAATAATTTTGGGTAATTGTAGAAACATTTGTAGTTCGCCAGTTATTTCCCACACGTGCCCATAATTCTGTACAATTCTTAGGAAGACGATGCGGGATGTTGCGCGGGTTCTGCCTACGGAGCTTTTATCCCAGGCGTTATAAATCAAACCCGTTCGCGGTAAACTTTATTTGAAAGTACACCGTCCGAAGATTTAAAGCCGTGCACAAAAATAATATTACCCGCAAACTAAAAGGACGAAGGAAAGTTAGAAAAATAAAACGCCACTTGCGTATCGAACGAATCGCGCGACGAGCGAAATGCGATTCTTCAGTGTTCCAGTAGTTGTACTTACACCATGTCCTGCATACATGTGCTAACCACACTAGTCAAAGTGCGACTGTACTATATGGGAATCGACTTTATATTGTACGGATATTCTGACAATAAAATACGTATAACTACCCAACCGGAACAAAAGTTCAGAAAGTATTTGTCGCAAATGTCACTGCTCTTGAATTCGAAGTAAACTTTTTAACGTTCCAATAAAAAGGGGTAATGTTAGTGAATTAAACTAAGAATTAAGGCTGCGTTTAATTAATCCATGAAAAATAATTGTCACTTAACATGAACACCTCTTTATAAATATGAAAATAACGCGTTTCGTATACTGTGTGTGAAAAGGGACGTCAACAACGATAAAAAGTAGAGCTTTTAAAAGTATCATATTTTTGAAAACTGTAGGCCAGCTGCTCCACTTTTCAACACTTTTGCAGTTTTCAACGATCCGTGAAAAATATTATCATTGGAACATTTAGTTGGAAGTGTAAGCTAAAAATTTGACTGACGACTAAAATCTGCACTAAAAATTTAAATTATCAAAACAATGAAATAATATAAATAAACATGTTCGTAGATTTAAAGTGATATTCTTTGTGATTGGACGCTAATAAAAGGCTTTTAACGGTAAATTAATGGGTTAATTTCACATTAATGTATGCTATAATTTATCAACGGTTCAATACGGTCATCGAAAGTTCGTAGCATAGAATGCGAGATCGCGCATATAACGTTTAAGTAAATTACTTTCGCGTAGCCGCAGGAGCATTGCGATGCGACATGCTGTGCAGTTGTGCATATGGTTTACGGTTCAAAGGTTTTATCTGAACACTACCTCTAAATAACAGGACTCTTCTCGACAAGAGAGACCGTTAACAAAAAATGTACGGCAGTTTTTAACTTCTAAATTTTCTAAAGTGAATTCATTCTTCGTTTGTATCAAATGCATAATTCACCATTTAGCTTTCATCTTTTATAATACATATCATGTGTTACTTTTGCTGAAAGTAACAGTGTTTTTTAATTCGTATAAGTAGCTCCGTGTTTATCAATTACTATGATTTATCTTGAAAATATGGTTATAAAACTTATTTATTTACACATTAAAAAAACTAAGAAGATATTTCCATGCGTGACAGAAATATTTTCATAAAATGATATTAAATATATATTAAATATGCAATGAAAAGAAAGTAATTGGTCAATTTCTAGTCTAGGAGCTAGCGGAATTTTAGGTGACTGATTTTCTTACGACTGAAGATTTTTTAGGTCGCGTTGAGTTATTACGGTCATGTCTGCCAAATGTGTCCACGGGACATAGAGCGAACAGAATTTTTGTAACTTGTATTAATTTCCAAAGACATTGACTGATTTTATTACAGCTGGTTTTTTACAGTTGATTACACAGTACCACAAAATTACAAAAAAATTATTGTTGAATCTGGGCACAGAATTTGCTCATCACGTCTGAGATTTTTTTTTATATGAGGTTATAGTGCATAAAATTGCTCTTTTTATGTGTATTTGCACATTCACTACATAACATAATGTTTCGACCGGTGAATGAAGTGGAACTGTGTGATTCTTGTAGATTTTTGCCCGTTGAATCCGAATGACAAGACTTCAATACCTTTCTTTTAACGTTACCGAATGGACCACTGGGTGGGAGCCTAGATATTACGATTGTGCAGCAAAACCGCCTTTAAACTCCTTAACAACGAGTCGATGAAAAACCGCCAGTCTTCGGCTTTATATGTAATACTGTTCTATTCGTGAACTAGTCCGTTAATGTCATTATAATACACTAACGAATTTTCTATCGAAAAAAATTTCCTGAGAGATTAGTCTCTAGTTCTGTAAAAAGTGATATGACACTGAAAGACACTGTAATTCTGATTTTTGATCATTTTTTCAATATCGTTCCTTTCACATTGCGTTACAAAAAAATATTTGTTTGGTTTTAATATTCATTAAAACCGTGTTTGGTTTCTTCAATATATGGTAGATGATAAACCAAAATTAATGAAACAATATTAATGGAGTGTAAAACGACCTTTTTAATGAAAATCGCTAATGGGTTCCCAGAAGCTGGTTTCCTGCTGCGAATTTCTGTGGGCTATTTCTTTGTCAGTTTCAGTTTCAAAAATCTACAAGAATTACATAACTCCACTTCATTCTCCGGTCGACATGTTATTATATAGCTAATGACCAAATTACGCACTATAACCTCAAAATAAAAAAAAACTCAGACGTGATGGGCAAATTCTGTACAAGAATCACACAGTTCCACTTCATTCACCGATCGAAACATTATGTTATGTAGTGAATGTGCAAATACACATAAAAAGAGCAATTTTACGCACTATAACTTCACATAAAAAAAATCTCAGACGTGATGAGCAAATTCTGTGCCCAGATTCGGATTCAGCGGCTAAAAATCTATAAGAATCACCTAGTCGCGTTTCAGTTTCCAAAAAATTTTTTTATTTTGTTGTCCTGTGCTATTTAAACCATTTTAACAAGAAAAAATGATTTTTCCGACAAAAAAGTTGGGACATGACCCGTGTCTGCCACTTTGAATTAGTAATTTTTTTTTACTCTTGACTGAATTTCTTACAGCTGAATTCTATTTTGGCTCCACGTCTTTATTTCACGTGACAATTACTCACACGACAATTTACCACACGACAAAATATCACATGGACAAATA
Source organism: Trichopria drosophilae (assembly GCA_030407085.1). Classification (NCBI taxonomy): domain Eukaryota; kingdom Metazoa; phylum Arthropoda; class Insecta; order Hymenoptera; family Diapriidae; genus Trichopria; species Trichopria drosophilae. Next base: position 184,736,042 of record CM059583.1, on the reverse strand, counting down.
ACCACAATAAAAAAATATCACTGGTACAATAAACCAGCCCAATTAAAGATTGAACATTACATATGGAAATTCATGTCAGTATTGGCCAGGACATTTTGTCCCCGGCGTTTTGGCGTCGGATGTTTTGGCTCCGGCGTTTTGTCGTCGGATGTTTCGGCTCTGGCGTTTTGGCGTCAGTTTATTTGACCCTGATTTTTGTCGCGAGAATTATTTTAGGTCAAATATCGTATAGTGCAAAGGGGGGAAGCGGAGAAATAGCAACGTCACGAAACACTAACCTAACCTAACCAGTCAGAACTCTGCTTACTCCTAATAATGTATAAATTAATATCGCTGCATAGGGAAATTTTTAAATGTGTGTTATTTTGTCGATATGATATTCTATCGATGTGATATATTGTCATTGTGATGTTTTTATGCGAAACATTTAATCACTGTGATAATTTGATGTGTGATCAAATGTCTGTGATATGTTCCAGTGTGATCAATTATCCGTGAAATAAAGACGTGCTACCTTTTATTTTACAGTTCAATAATATATTAAGGATAAAGTATATAAGTCCGATTATTTTAGTGGGACAAAACCGCTCTCTGACGTCATTGTTATGTTATTTAATCATCAATTAATGACTGAAGTATTGATATCGGACAAAGCGGGCAAATTGTTCGAAATTTTATATATTTTCGATTTTCACACGTGACTGACGAAATTATCGGGGCGTATTTGTTCTCTGACAAAAATAATGTTGAAAATATGATTATAGGGCATATGATACTATTTATTAAATTGTTGGCGTTGGACAAATAGGTTAAATTTTTCGAAATTTTATATATTATAGGTATTCACTCGTGTCTGATGAAAATAGTGGGACATAGTTGCGCTCGGACCAAAATAATGTCGTAATTATTATTATCGGACATGTGATATTTACTGGAATATTCATGTCGAACAACGAGGCCGAATTGTTCAAGATTTTATATACCGTGGGTATTCACTCGTGTCTGATGAAAATAGTGGGGCATAGTTGAACTCCAAAATAGTGCTGAAAATATGATTATAGGGCATAGACTCTAAATTTCTTAAAGTGAAAGTTGAGCCACTTTCTGATAAAAGTGACTTTTTTACTATTATTAAAGTGGAAATTTCACTTTACTAATGGTGAATGAAAATATGCCACTCTAATTTACAGTGTATGATATACTATTTATTGAAGTGTTCATGTCGGATAAATGGGTTAAATTATTCGAAAAGTGACATACTATAACTACTCACTGATATCTGATAACAAATCCTACTAAACAAGTCGTAGTAACTATCTAAAAGTAATGAAAGTAACTAGGAATGTAATTAATTTTGTAGAAAAGTAATCTTAACATTTTGTATCTTCAAATATATTTTTATTCTTTTATAAATTAGCACCTTTTATGAAAAATTATCAAGAAAAACAAATCTTAGAAATGATTCAAGAATATACTAGAACTTTTTCAGAATTCTTCGAATTTCAAAATTTTAGACAGCAAATTCTTTAAAATTTCTCAAAAATAAATCTTAAAAATTTCCGGTGTATTCCTCACTGAATTATACGACCTCATCATTTTTAACATTTATTTGAAAAGCTGATTGTTTAAATGTACGACATCCGAAAATTTTTTAAACATATGTTTCGTACGTTATTTTGGAGACCATACCATGTTGCATTTTTTGAAAATACGATTCAATATAATCAAGCCCAGATATTTTCGGTAGGTTTTTTATACGTCCAAGATATTCAAATGCGATAAATGCTAAAAAGTAAACGATAAGTAAAAATGAACATTGAAAATTTATGTCTTTTACTCATTAACCACATGTAGTTTTTTTATTTTTAACTTGCAGTAATTTCAGATCCTCCATTTGAAAGAGCGGGGGTTGTGCCATAAAAGACATGTATCACAAAACTTTTTTCATTGCTTTTTAATTTTCAAAACTACTGCAAAACTTTATTTAAAATATGTATACATTTGGTCCTGAATTTGTTACAGTAAAATTCAGTATAATTTATTTTCATCTAAGCATGTTAACGTCCAAAATAGGATATATGTTTTTCGTCTAATTTGTTTTCTTACGAAACTTCAACGAATTCTTTTAACCATCTATATCCTACTATTTCGGGTGTTCTGAGCGAATCTACAATCCATTTTTTATTATATTTATCCGTTTTTTCAATACAGCAGCCTGAACGCAAAACTACAGGAACCAAATCTTCTTTTCCGGAATAAACACTCACATTTTTGTATGAAGACGTTATCGAATTGGAATTTACGTAAATTCAACTTAGATTTGATAATAATTAGCAAATATTGGATTCCCTCAACTGCTGCCATTTTTATGTTACATTACCGCAAAAACGGAACAAGTGCCTAAAAAACAGTCAAATAAAGTTATTTTATTTATCATATCTGTATGAATTCAATAACCTAAAAATACTTCCGTATTTTATTTTTTACTATTGAAATTTACAAAAGCTTCCTTCCATAACAATTTTCAAGAAATGTGTAAAATATTTGAAAAAAATATAATTATTGTTTAGTTCAAATAAATATTTCAGCTATTAACATCACCTCTGGGAAGTAGTCATTATAACAGCTTGACATCTATAGACGAACACAATATTTAGCAACCATTACCATTATTTTGTATTATTAAACTAATATTTTAAGAAATTGTTATTGTATAAACAATATATATGAATGTGATTCGGTAACCAACAATAAGATATACAAAGTTATTTACTTTTGAAGTTTTTTTTCAACTTCAATATTTTAAATAAGATATACTACTCCAAACCAAGGAATAGTATTTGATTTAATTTCTGCAATAAATGTACAGACATGTACTTATAACGGACCCACATGGGGACACCACAAACTCCCGGTTTCATCTGAACTAACGAACCGTGTGTCCCTAACGAAACTGACCACCAAATTTTGCTCGTTGGATAATTCGCCTAAATATATAACGATTTCGGTCGATTGATTCGCGAACCTTATTGATGATGTTTCCCTATAAAACTATGCGAGTTACTTTGCTCACTTATATTTTAATAATTCAGTGATTGGAAGGAATACATAACACCATAACTGACATTTTCATAAAATTTAAGATAACATCAGACTTTTTTATAATTATAGTAATACTTTTCAATATTGTCTAGGTATCAAATCATTTAAATGATCATTGACTTAGAAAATGTTCCTCAACATAAACACATCATTTTTGTCAATAAAAAATCGCTATAATAGCATAAATGTATTCAGATTGAGAAAAGCAATATCAAAATAAGCAAAATAATATTTTATAATAAAATATTGAACTTAGAGTTTCTATGAAAAATAAAATTTTCATATTTAAAATATAAATGTATGTTATAAAATATTAACAAGATTTTGTAAAAGTGTAAAAAATTAAATTTAAGCCTGTGATAAGTTACATATATATATAAACATACTGCCCAATGGCATAGCTGCATCGAGAGATGCAGTTAGGATGGAAATACACTAAATTTTCTACTAATCCATATATTTTAAAATAACATACAGCTATTTTTAAAATATACTCAAAACTAAGAATAAATGCTAAGAATATCAAATAAGCTTTAAAACACGATAATCTCGAAATCATAACAGTGTCTTAAAATAAACTGGACTTAACAGTGTAGACTTTTTAAATTTTGTGATAAACATAATACACAATTCAAGGAATTTGAAGATAGACTTTGTAATAACTTAGTATGAATAAAGATGCCCAATTATAACATTTTATTTTGGTCCAATGTTATTTTATTCTGAAGCCAGAAAAAGTTTACCCAATTAAGAATAATTGTAATTTTTCCTGAAAAAAAATCGTTATTTGTGATGATGCGGTCAAATAAATTTTCATAAACATTTCTCGACCGTTGTAATTAATTGATAAGATAAAAATGTTTCTTAGAAATTCGGTCCCTATATATAAAAAGATGTTAAAAAATGTATTAAACGTCCCTGAATGGGATGTCGGACTTATCAATAAAGTTCGTAAATATTCATCCTCAGACGTTCAAAAAAATTAACAATTAGCAAAGAAGCATTATTTCGTCCGGGTGTGAATGATGATTAAATATTAATCACATTCATTAAAAGTGCTTGACATTGAACAACATTGCATTTTGAAATTTTCCCACAGAACTTAATGACAGATTTTATAACAGAAACCCAATAAATAAAATTAAAGTTTGGACTTTTAAACACAAGTTTATTAAATGATAATGTCCAAGGCAGAAAAAAAAACAAATAACTGTAATTTATTTAACAACAAATGAAACAAAAGATTAAAACGTGCTGAACGTTTTAAAAAAATTGAAGCTCCTTCGGACAATGTTAGACATCGTTTTCGCTAATAAATAAGTAATTGTAAGTAGTAACAGACGAATTAATCAGGCATTAAACATTTTAAGCTCGGTTTTTCTAGCAACATTAAATATTGACCATAATATCTCTGTTTGCTGCTATACATATTATATAGGCTGCACCTGTATGAATATTGAATCAATTAATCCTTGGGCAATTCTTCTTCAATACATATTACAGCCAAATCTGATCCAATCTTTTTGTTCAAAATAACCTTCATAGATGTTATTATGTAGTCTTCTTGAAATAACTCTCCAAAGGTGTGATTGCTTTACTCTCAAAACATTGATATATATAATTCTTCAATTCCTTAATCGATTCTGTTTTTTTTTTCAATTACTGATTAATTTTTGTGTTTTTTACAATGGTGAATAAAATTTTATTTTATTTTTGTTCAAACTTATTTTTATAAGTTATTAAATGCTAACAGAATTATTAACTCTACATCTCAGCAAAAGAAAATCGGTTTGATGGTATTATTGCATTTATTCGAAAACCTTAATATTTCTTTTAATATTTGAATTTAATTAGTTTATATAAATACATTCAAGCACTAAAATATGTGTTAATTTGATAAAATATACCAAAAACTTAAAAACTGTGTACATATAAGCACATAAAAAAATGATTCACTTACCGATATAAATTGGAAAGATGAAAGATATTTACGTATTTTATACAATTGGTGATTCAAGTCCCAATTATTTGTGTATTTATAAAATTCTTCGTTCTTACATGATAAATCTATTTAAACCTCGAAATGAACATAGTACACAGGAAAGGTTCTACTTCAAAAAGTTAAGGTATAGTAAAACAAACAACTCGACAATTTTCAAAATCTATCGACTTTCCATTACGAAATACGTAAAGAATCCAAAGTCCCAAATGGGATTTTCATCTCATATGTGACTAACCTTGTTGTGTGCACCCCATAGCAGTTTGATATAAATTGGCAGTGATGGGCTTTGAAGAAAGCGCTGACGATCACTGAAAGGGAGCAAGTGTAGATGTTAGTACGAAAAGGAGATATATTTGAAAATCTTTTTATCTTAACATTTGCCTACGTTTTAAATTATTCAATTTAAAAAAAAATAAAAGTAAATAAAATATACTAAAGTGTAAATTTGTATGGTATTTTTTAGTGCATTAAGAAGCATTAATTTCTTCTTTTCATCTGGACTTAATTTGCCTATAAAAATTTGTTTTTTAATTTTCAGTTTGTGAATTAAATATACGTATTATATAAAATACGTTAAATCGTTGTTTTTTAAGACGAAACGTTCGTTAAATGACGATTTTTTCACTTGTATTTTGATTCACTGCATTCGAGAATCACGTTCAAAATCACTTAAAAACTAATATCGATAAGTCGATGCAAAACAAAAACAAACAAATTTTAATCTTGCGAAAAACGTTTCAATAGCAATAGATGTACACTTTTTTCCATTCATGATCGGTAATTTTACAGTGTAAGTTTTAACTGAATAACAGATTTAACAGTACATCTAAAACATAATATAAATAAATAAAACAGATGATAAATGTAGTATTTTGTATACTTTAGAATAAAACTTAACATCAAATACAAACGAATCGTATTGATCTATCTTTTATATACAATTGTGTGTCAACACAGAAACATTTGGAATTAACTAAAACTAGTTACATCCGGACACTTTAAACGTCTCCATGACTCGTAGATTGTAAGATAAAAGATATCTTATTTACAATAAAAAATAGAAACAATATCTTGCAGCGAAGAGAGATATTTCAAGTAATTTATTCCAAACAGACGGTTTTGGATGTATCTAATATATTCAAATAAGAATTTTAAAGGACGTTTTTCCGTGTAGTTTTTTAATAATTCTATGAAAATTTAAATGATAAAATTAAAGTACTGACAAAACCTTTCTTTGATAAGATTAAATTATTGCTATGTTATTTTAAACTATCTTTCCAAGTTCTGCAAAGAACTGTTTTAGAAGAATCAAATGGCCAAGAAGAAAGTTTTCATAGTGAAGAATGAAAATCCTGATTTATATTTAAAAATTATATCGTTAATTTCAAGCTAGATCAATTTTTAGTCGTATGAGTAAATTAGACAAGTCATGACACATCATTAGCACCTAAAGTGCAAAACTATTAAATCAAGTAATTCGGGCTATTCTCCCGACGTCAAATTTCCTCGTTAGAGAAATAAAACCCGCACTCCCTTCCAGTTATATGGGGCAAATCCTTTTCACACATTGTCAGACTGACGGCTATTAAGTTCCGATCTGCGAATGATACCTTTTCAACACCGGAAAGTGATCGTTATTTCAGATGACACCATTATGATATCATGTCCTTTAGAATTTTCTAGACTTTTCTACATAAAAGCGAGAACAGCAGCTGACATTGTCTCTTTGACATAAGCGTCTTGTGGTCCTATTCAATGAGTTATATTGTAGTAATTCACTCCAATAAGCTACTTTTAACATCAATAAAACTTAAATAGAATGTTTTACATTCATTTTGTTATGTTTCATATTTCATCAATAATTTAAAGTTATTATTAATGTAACTAGAGTGCTAAATAAATCACTCGAACGACATTGAAAATAAACAACAGTTTACAGAATCATCTTTAACAAATGATATATCTAAAGAAACTTAATATTTTAAAGACAAAGAGAAAATAAGTTAATTTTTAGAGTAATATAAATTCCTCCACATTTGAGATCGTTTAGGTTTAGGTTTAAGGGATACTTATATGCTGTCTGATGTGAACCTGAAGGGAAGTTTATAATAATTCGCTAGTAACGCAATGGCAATTTGTTAAAAAACTAAATATACAATCAACTAATTGACAATACGATTGATATTATTTAAAAAAAAAATTAACTCCCAAGGGTAATGTTGACCACAGTCTTATTTTAGAAGGATATACTCGGAAAATCTTAAATGACGATATGCATTACGTTTCTCTGGCGAAATGCCGTAATCGTGTAATCACGTCATTAGTTAGGAAAATTTGTCCTACATGTAAGTAACTTACACTAATTTCCTTCGAACTTGTCAGTTCTATTTTGGGGTGTTAGAGTAGAAAAGTAGGTATACTTCGGCAAAACAAGCAACTTCGTAAAAAGAAATATTTAACACTGTTTTGATTATGATTGTGATACTAAAAATTAGCGGTCACAAACTGTCAAAAACTTGATTTTTTTTTTAGTTTATTGCTTTCATCTTTGTCTGAGGCAATGTCTGAGGCAAAAAACTAGAGTGAACATTTCTGTATAAAGAAAATTACGAAATCACCTATTCAACACAATTAATTATTTTATACAGGGTATTAAAATCTAATTTTCACATATTATTTAAGCAATTGAGTAATATTGTTAGAAATAAAAATTTACGAACAGGGCCACAACGACATTCGAAATGTAACAAAGGAATTTAACATCTGGTTCTTCCTTCCTAATCCTTATTTACGAAGAACAAATTTTTTTTTATATTGTTTACACTTTCAAAAGTTACATCAAAACTTCATTTTTCTGTATTGATATGATAATACTTATTACTATATGTCAAAGTTGTTTTTTGTTTAAAATAAAATTATATTTTTAAATTAAAGCAACATATTTTATATACATTCAGGATATGTAATCCAATATCTTTCATGTCAATCATACTTAAGTTACTTGACATAATTTTCAAGCGTTTGAATCACTCGAACGCCGTTGAATCTGTTATTAGTATTCACTTTGTAGGGTGATAATCCGTTCATAATTGTTGCTATTTCATTTAAATATTAATATAAAGTATGTAAGCTGATACGTTGTAGTTGTATAGTAAACGATTTGTCGCGCTTTTATTTTTTCCGACATTTCATTTACAAAAATAATATAGATATGAATTACGAAATAAAATTGAACAATTTCCAATCACTTCTGGCTTATTTACTTGAAACAAATCCGTCAGTATAATTTTTTGTTAGCGAAGTTATTTTCGTCCTAACATTTTCTTCAGGAATAACCAACATGGATGTTCTTTACACACTTTCAAAGTTTTCATCTTCCTTCTTTTGAATTATCGTGGTTTGACGATCAACTGTGAGTCTTCAATGGGTTCAAGTCACATGTAACTTATGTCAAAAGTTGGGATCGAAGGACTGGATTTAGTAGCAGAGAAGTAGTTTTGGAAGCTGAACAAAGAGAGAAGACATACGTAAAAAGTAGAAACAGATTTAATATACATAAATGGACAGAGAAACCTTCTTGACTAGACAAAAGTTATTTATTATAACAATTATAATAATAGAAATAATTAAAAAAAGGTGCTCGGAAAAACAGTACCAAATTTCTTTTCGTTGACACGACTACTTAACAGACTTGCCTTACTACTTAAGCACTATAACCAACTACAAAAAATTACTTGGTCCGAATCTTATACTACTTAAGTAGTAGCCGTAACTACTTCTTTTTTCCGCGTAGAACTAAATGATTCTCTTACATACAGTTCCCTTAGACTTTGCTTTCAGTAGTAACAGCCAAATATACTGCGTAAGACAATGATACTCGATTGTATAAATTACTAATTACTATTGGTATATAAATACTACTATTACACCTAGGATATTTAAGATATTCTTTAGTTGATGCAGAAATTTAATTATACGAATTGAATTGACTAAATACCACATTTAAAAGATGTTTGGAAATTATACTGAATTTTTCTTAAAATTACTGAATAAAATTACAAAGCTATCCCCGATCCCCGTCCGGCGACAATATTTCGAAAACGATTTTCAAACAGCAGCTCGCTGTTGGTAAGACGAGCGATGTTGTTTGTTTACGTTTCGAAAATATTGTTTGTCGGCGGAAATTGACTCATGGCCGTTGCTGTACGTGGTGTAGGTTCCTGCAGTTCCTACCCTCATAGTACGTGAAGATCTCAGGAAGATTACATGAACCTTACATTGTAAGTTTGTAACAATGCATGGACCTTCCAGAACCTTTCTGTAACTGTACGGTAACATTATAATGAGTATGGTGTAAATCTTTGCGTACATTAATGTTAACGAGTAATCTCCATTAATATTATAACAGCATTAAATCTTAATCACTAACATTACCGTGCAACTTGGCTGGAATTGACGAAACCTTCTGTAATCTTACGATTTTTATACCTTATGATAACAATATCCGTGCACATTAATGGTTATAATGATCTTTTAACATTAAAATAATGTTAAATTTTAATCACTTGCATTACCAACAAATTTTACCTGCACCTTCCAGTAGAAAATTATTGATATGGACAATAAATCCCTTATGTAAAATCTCCCAAGTAAAAAAATGTTGTACAGATTTGATAAAAATTGTACACTTTTAAGTTTATACAAATTGTATCAGAAAATGATTCTACACAAATTGTACATAATTTGTATGATTATCTACCAACTGAATGAGGTAAGGCGGAAAATTAGTGCAGAAGAGGAATTTCTTTACAAATTTTATATCATTTTTAAAATCAGCAACCAACTATATAATGTAAGTAGATAATTCACGAATCAGAGGAATTTCTGTATAAATTGTAATCAATTATGGCGAAAATAGAAAATTGTTTCTACAGTCTCTAGTAGAAATAAATCCATTTCTTAGCTAAATGTTATACAGTTTACATATTTACCATGTTACATGAATAGTGTGTATAGTTAACTGGTGATTGCATATATCGTTACTATTTATTGTTACTATTTATCAAAACACTATAAAATACCATATTGTAATATTTTACTTCAAAGAAACAATTTTATATCACTACTAAACAAAAACCGCACTTTCGTGCGATTTTTTCTCACCCGTTACGTAAAATTTCGTATTGCACACGTACGAAAGTGTTTTATCTTCAGATATGATTCACGTCCTCAGATAAAACACTTTCGTCCTAGTACAATAATGTACTATTATAAAGTTTTACAAATCGTGATAAATTCAAATTCATAAAATATGAATAATTTCGTATATATTCAGATACACATATGTAAGAGAAAACAAGGTAGGAAATTTGAAAATAACGTTTATAGGTAAGAGGTAGGGATACGTCACTTCCGAGCGAGACTAGCGCTAATTAATTGTATCGCGTTCGAGTCAGTCTGTAGCGAACCTTCCGATAGAACAAGATAAATTCTGACAAGTGTAATTAGTTAACCCGAAAATATAATAATATTGTGACCAGGAATTCTTCTGAGTTTTATTTATCAGTCACACATATGCCATAGGTGTGAAAATACACATGTGCATCGGATTATAAAAAATAGTACAAACTGCAGATAAATGCGGTAAATAATCAATTTAAGAATCTTTTGCAAATTTATCAGATTCTTCTAGAATATGTACACAAGACACGGTTATTGAATTGTCAATAGAATATGATTGCAATTTTGTTTCGGAAATATTTTAAGATTTACGCATACATGCAAATATTATATAAGAGTACGTACCTTATTAAACATTTGAATGGTAATGGATCATATATGTGCTGTTAACGAAAAGAACATTGCTGTTAACGTAATATGTTAACAGTTAAGTTAATTTCTCTCAGTGAAGAAAGTTGTCAAATGAGGGAATGGATTAGTACTTTTATGTTTTTAGGGTTGATTAAACTGATGCACAAGTTATAATATTCAAAATGGCCTATTTAAAAAGGCGCCACTAAATTTTATAAATGTATCAAAATGTCACTAAATACCATTAGATATATATATATATATACGTTTAGGATTATGACAATTTTACAGAATTTTATATAAAAATTGAACAATTACAGTTAGCGAATATAGTGTATGAGAAAAATGAATTCATTACATAAAATTTAAGCACAATGTTTTAATTGTTTCTATTTAATAAAATATTTTTGAGGAAAACATTTTACTTAAAGCATATATGTATAATATTTATTGTTACATTATTTTTCTTTCGATATTAAGACGATCTTTGTCACTCAATTCGACTAAATATTGAGCCATGCTCCTTTTGACAGTCTGATCGTCCATCGGTTTCCAACCAATCTTCTGCGCATGGTATCTTGTGAATGCTATAATGTAATATATATGGATTGATTTAAAACACAGCATCGACATAAGTTCAATAACATAATGTTTACGAGAGACAAAGATATCTACGAAATTTTAGCCTACATATATGAGCAAATCCACAGATCTTACGTTATTTACTTGTAGTCGTCGTTCGACAGAAACAATTTAAGTTGTAATAAAAATCGTGATTCCATTTAAATTTCTAAGTTATACATGCATTTTTACTCGATCAAACAGAACTATCCATGATCGAAATGTTGCGTTGCAAATATTTAAGGGGACCGGATCCCGAATTTTCAACCATGTAAAGTAAAGATTGAAAAAATAAAATTTTTTTTCTTATACGATGTTGGGTGAGAAATCATATGAAAAAGAAAAAAAAACTTTTAAGTGTTTTTTGTCACATTATTTGCAAAATGAAAAATATTTTTAAAGTACAAAAACCGTTTCTTCTTGCACAAATTTCAATATTTTTTGATAATTCTTTGTTTGATTTGTTTCTCAGACTTATCTTAAGAATTAAGCGTATGGATCTTCCAAAATTTTAACTTTGCAAAAATCTGCAAGGTGTAGAGTAGAGAAAAAATGTTTTTAAACAGTAAAAAAAATGCTCTTTCTTACACAAATTCCAACATTTTCCGATAAATCTTTTTTTGTTTTGTTTCTGGAACTCTGCCTAAGAAATAAGGGTACGGATTTTGCGAAATTTTAATTTTGTTAAAAATTACAATGTCAAATATGCAGAAAAAAAGGCGAAAAATTTTTTTTTTTTCATGTTTTTTCTCACCCCAAATAGTGCCAGAATAAAATATTCCAAATTCTTAAAAGTGTTACTTAATATAGCTGAAAATCGGGGATCCGGTCCCTTTAAATTGAAACTATGCTCCTACACAATTTTAATTACAATCACCAATCAGTTTTATTAAGTTAAGAGTGTAATTAAAATTTAAATAGTAAATTCGCTTAAAACACAAATTTTAATCTACAGTAATAATCTTTTTGAAACATTCTTGAATAGTGAATATTGAAGCTATTTTTACCCAGAATTTGATGAAACCACTTTTAATATTTTCTTGTTTTGTGTTGGATATACTTTTATGTATTTAATTTTGTTTCATTTTCACCTAAAATTGTATCTAATCCTCTTCTATTAAGTGCCGGTCGGAGATCTGATTTTTCCTTCTTACATTTGCCTGCTAACGAGCATTTCAATAACGCGTCATTAGTAAATACCAATTTCATTAATGATCGCGCTACCAACGTCTGCTTTTGGCATGTATCCCGAACATTTTTCAGGGCGAAGTTCTTCACAAAAATTTGTGATGATTTCATTAACTCGATTATCTACAAACATAGTGTATATATAATATGCATCTTGATATTAAAATTTACTGTTAAGGGCCTTCGAGCGTGACTGGAGGCGGGCAAAACACGAGAAAATTTTGCGCTGATCTTTAAGAATTATAAACAACTTATCAAATAATTTTTCGTTACAGAAATATTTTTTAACCTATTGCCGTCCGAATGTTTATAGATAAATTCTGGTGCTAGGAGGAATTCTTTTTCCATAAAAAAACATTATCTACAAAGTTGTTTGTAAATCTTAAAGATCAGCGTAAAATTTTCTCATATTTATGGAACCCAATAATAAAACCATGTCATGCTAATCTTACAACCTCATTTGTTTACTTACTCCATTGTCTTCATCGGTGTGAGCGTATTTTAAAGTCCACGAATTATCGTTATCTTCGTCTGTGGGAGGATAATTCCTAATTTTCTTTAAAACATCATTTTCTGTGTTTATTTTCCAGGACTTTTGATGGTCCAGCTTTACTCAATGGAACTTCCGTTTTGTTTAAACAATTTTTCTGAAACCAATTTAAAATTTTATATTTTAGAGTTATTCAGCAATATTTTTTTGTAGTATTACATTATGTAAATTTAAATGTACTGTTAAATACAATATATTACCTCCTTCAACGGTAGTTTGTTAAATCTGTCGTTGTTTTTCCAATCGGAATATGATTTAATTTTCTTTCTGACATTTAGGTTTTGTTCCTCATCTTCAGAAGAGTTAGACGTATCCAATATTCTCTTGTAAATTTTCCGTTTATGATGTTGTTGAGGCTTAAATGTATTTAAATATTTAATATTAAAATGAAAATGCCCACGGGTATAGGTGGTTTGGTCCCCAAAGATGTAACCTCCGAAACTAATAAATGTGGATAGAGTATTATGAGAGGTAACTCCTCATACCAAATTCGATAGTTTTATCGCGTGGGAAAGTTTAAAAAATCGTCGTTGAAGTCGCGAATTTAAGGAGGTTCTAGAGTAAATCGACTTTTTATAGATTTGCTTTAATTTTTCCCAATGAATAAATAAGCACATTACCTATGCTCTTAAAATTTAAGCGTCCCCAGCCATACCGAATTTGAGAAATAAATTTATAATGTTGTTTTTAAATTCTTTCCGTAACTTTGTTTAATATACTGATGGTGACCTACTTTTGTTTTTAAAATATGGCGACACTGAATAGTAACAAGTGTGACAGTTGACAATCATAAACACGACAATTTAGTATTTACAAGAAAATCGTAAAATGGTTATATAATAGAGTGTGAAATTAACGATGGTCATTACTAATTACGGTTGAACTATCGTCTATACGGTATTCTATATTTTCAAAAGAAGGAGTTTTTAAAGACGGTTTTACTTGACACCTACGCTTGGAAGTTGCCCCGTACCATTTCATCCCGTCTGGTAGGCAGGTAGGAAATTCCTGAGGGCTTTCCTGCTTCTATTTGCACGGTATAATGAGAAGCCTAATTTGCTTTTGTAACAGGTGTTTTTAAATTCTTTCCGGAACTTTGTTTAATATACTGATGGTGACCTACTTTTGTTTTTAAAATATGGCGACACTGAATAGTAACAAGTGTGAAAGTTGACAATCATAAACACGACAATTTAGTATTTACAAGAAAATCGTAAAATGGTTATATAATAGAGTGTGAAATTAACGATGGTCATTACTAATTACGGTTGAACTATCGTCTATACGGTATTCTTTATTTTTAAAAGGAGTTTTTAAAGATTGTTTTACTTGACACCTACGCTTGGAAGTTGCCCCGTATCATTTCATCCCGTCTGGTAGGCAGGTAGGAAATTCCTGAGGGCTTTCCTGCTTCTATTTGCACGGTATAATGAGAAGCCTAATTTGCTTTTGTAACAGGTGTTTTTAAATTCTTTCCGGAACTTTGTTTAATATACTGATGGTGACCTACTTTTGTTTTTAAAATATGGCGACACTGAATAGTAACAAGTGTGAAAGTTGACAATCATAAACACGACAATTTAGTATTTACAAGAAAATCGTAAAATGGTTATATAATAGAGTGTGAAATTAACGATGGTCATTACTAATTACGGTTGAACTATCGTCTATACGGTATTCTATATTTTCAAAAGAAGGAGTTTTTAAAGACGGTTTTACTTGACACCTACGCTTGGAAGTTGCCCCGTATCATTTCATCCCGTCTGGTAGGCAGGTAGGAAATTCCTGAGGGCTTTCCTGCTTCTATTTGCACGGTATAATGAGAAGCCTAATTTGCTTTTGTAACAGGTGTTTTTAAATTCTTTCCCGAACTTTGTTTAATATACTGATGGTGACCTACTTTTGTTTTTAAAATATGGCGACACTGAATAGTAACAAGTGTGAAAGTTGACAATCATAAACACGACAATTTAGTATTTACAAGAAAATCGTAAAATGGTTATATAATAGAGTGTGAAATTAACGATGGTCATTACTAATTACGGTTGAACTATAGTCTATACGGTATTCTATATTTTCAAAAGAAGGAGTTTTTAAAGACGGTTTTACTTGACACGTACGCTTGGAAGTTCTTCCGTATCATTTCATCCCGTCTGGTAGGCAGGTAGGAAATTCCTGAGGGCTTTCCTGCTTCTATTTGCACGGTATAATGAGAAGCCTAATTTGCTTTTGTAACAGGTGTTTTTAAATTCTTTCCGGAACTTTGTTTAATATACTGATGGTGACCTACTTTTGTTTTTAAAATATGGCGACACTGAATAGTAACAAGTGTGAAAGTTGACAATCATAAACACGACAATTT
The DNA here is from genome assembly GCA_030407085.1 of Trichopria drosophilae. Classification (NCBI taxonomy): domain Eukaryota; kingdom Metazoa; phylum Arthropoda; class Insecta; order Hymenoptera; family Diapriidae; genus Trichopria; species Trichopria drosophilae. Next base: position 184,720,406 of record CM059583.1, on the reverse strand, counting down.
AGTATTTACAAGAAAATCGTAAAATGGTTATATAATAGAGTGTGAAATTAACGATGGTCATTACTAATTACGGTTGAACTATCGTCTATACGGTATTCTATATTTTCAAAAGGGGTTTTTAAAGATTGTTTTACTTGACACCTACGCTTGGAAGTTGCCCCGTACCATTTCATCCCGTCTGGTAGGCAGGTAGGAAATTCCTGAGGGCTTTCCTGCTTCTATTTGCACGGTATAATGAGAAGCCTAATTTGCTTTTGTAACAGGTGTTTTTAAATTCTTTCCGGAACTTTGTTTAATATACTGATGGTGACCTACTTTTGTTTTTAAAATATGGCGACACTGAATAGTAACAAGTGTGAAAGTTGACAATCATAAACACGACAATTTAGTATTTACAAGAAAATCGTAAAATGGTTATATAATAGAGTGTGAAATTAACGATGGTCATTACTAATTACGGTTGAACTATCGTCTATACGGTATTCTATATTTTCAAAAGAAGGAGTTTTTAAAGACGGTTTTACTTGACACCTACGCTTGGAAGTTGCCCCGTACCATTTCATCCCGTCTGGTAGGCAGGTAGGAAATTCCTGAGGGCTTTCCTGCTTCTATTTGCACGGTATAATGAGAAGCCTAATTTGCTTTTGTAACAGGTGTTTTTAAATTCTTTCCGGAACTTTGTTTAATATACTGATGGTGACCTACTTTTGTTTTTAAAATATGGCGACACTGAATAGTAACAAGTGTGAAAGTTGACAATCATAAACACGACAATTTAGTATTTACAAGAAAATCGTAAAATGGTTATATAATAGAGTGTGAAATTAACGATGGTCATTACTAATTACGGTTGAACTATCGTCTATACGGTATTCTTTATTTTTAAAAGGAGTTTTTAAAGATTGTTTTACTTGACACCTACGCTTGGAAGTTGCCCCGTATCATTTCATCCCGTCTGGTAGGCAGGTAGGAAATTCCTGAGGGCTTTCCTGCTTCTATTTGCACGGTATAATGAGAAGCCTAATTTGCTTTTGTAACAGGTGTTTTTAAATTCTTTCCGGAACTTTGTTTAATATACTGATGGTGACCTACTTTTGTTTTTAAAATATGGCGACACTGAATAGTAACAAGTGTGAAAGTTGACAATCATAAACACGACAATTTAGTATTTACAAGAAAATCGTAAAATGGTTATATAATAGAGTGTGAAATTAACGATGGTCATTACTAATTACGGTTGAACTATCGTCTATACGGTATTCTATATTTTCAAAAGAAGGAGTTTTTAAAGACGGTTTTACTTGACACCTACGCTTGGAAGTTGCCCCGTACCATTTCATCCCGTCTGGTAGGCAGGTAGGAAATTCCTGAGGGCTTTCCTGCTTCTATTTGCACGGTATAATGAGAAGCCTAATTTGCTTTTGTAACAGGTGTTTTTAAATTCTTTCCCGAACTTTGTTTAATATACTGATGGTGACCTACTTTTGTTTTTAAAATATGGCGACACTGAATAGTAACAAGTGTGAAAGTTGACAATCATAAACACGACAATTTAGTATTTACAAGAAAATCGTAAAATGGTTATATAATAGAGTGTGAAATTAACGATGGTCATTACTAATTACGGTTGAACTATCGTCTATACGGTATTCTATATTTTCAAAAGGGGTTTTTAAAGATTGTTTTACTTGACACCTACGCTTGGAAGTTGCCCCGTATCATTTCATCCCGTCTGGTAGGCAGGTAGGAAATTCCTGAGGGCTTTCCTGCTTCTATTTGCACGGTATAATGAGAAGCCTAATTTGCTTTTGTAACAGGTGTTTTTAAATTCTTTCCGGAACTTTGTTTAATATACTGATGGTGACCTACTTTTGTTTTTAAAATATGGCGACACTGAATAGTAACAAGTGTGAAAGTTGACAATCATAAACACGACAATTTAGTATTTACAAGAAAATCGTAAAATGGTTATATAATAGAGTGTGAAATTAACGATGGTCATTACTAATTACGGTTGAACTATCGTCTATACGGTATTCTATATTTTCAAAAGGGGTTTTTAAAGATTGTTTTACTTGACACCTACGCTTGGAAGTTGCCCCGTATCATTTCATCCCGTCTAGTAGGCAGGTAGGAAATTCCTGAGGGCTTTCCTGCTTCTATTTGCACGGTATAATGAGAAGCCTAATTTGCTTTTGTAACAGGTGTTTTTAAATTCTTTCCGGAACTTTGTTTAATATACTGATGGTGACCTACTTTTGTTTTTAAAATATGGCGACACTGAATAGTAACAAGTGTGAAAGTTGACAATCATAAACACGACAATTTAGTATTTACAAGAAAATCGTAAAATGGTTATATAATAGAGTGTGAAATTAACGATGGTCATTACTAATTACGGTTGAACTATCGTCTATACGGTATTCTATATTTTCAAAAGAAGGAGTTTTTAAAGACGGTTTTACTTGACACCTACGCTTGGAAGTTGCCCCGTATCATTTCATCCCGTCTGGTAGGCAGGTAGGAAATTCCTGAGGGCTTTCCTGCTTCTATTTGCACGGTATAATGAGAAGCCTAATTTGCTTTTGTAACAGGTGTTTTTAAATTCTTTCCGGAACTTTGTTTAATATACTGATGGTGACCTACTTTTGTTTTTAAAATATGGCGACACTGAATAGTAACAAGTGTGAAAGTTGACAATCATAAACACGACAATTTAGTATTTACAAGAAAATCGTAAAATGGTTATATAATAGAGTGTGAAATTAACGATGGTCATTACTAATTACGGTTGAACTATCGTCTATACGGTATTCTATATTTTCAAAAGAAGGAGTTTTTAAAGACGGTTTTACTTGACACCTACGCTTGGAAGTTGCCCCGTACCATTTCATCCCGTCTGGTAGGCAGGTAGGAAATTCCTGAGGGCTTTCCTGCTTCTATTTGCACGGTATAATGAGAAGCCTAATTTGCTTTTGTAACAGGTGTTTTTAAATTCTTTCCGGAACTTTGTTTAATATACTGATGGTGACCTACTTTTGTTTTTAAAATATGGCGACACTGAATAGTAACAAGTGTGAAAGTTGACAATCATAAACACGACAATTTAGTATTTACAAGAAAATCGTAAAATGGTTATATAATAGAGTGTGAAATTAACGATGGTCATTACTAATTACGGTTGAACTATCGTCTATACGGTATTCTTTATTTTTAAAAGGAGTTTTTAAAGATTGTTTTACTTGACACCTACGCTTGGAAGTTGCCCCGTATCATTTCATCCCGTCTGGTAGGCAGGTAGGAAATTCCTGAGGGCTTTCCTGCTTCTATTTGCACGGTATAATGAGAAGCCTAATTTGCTTTTGTAACAGGTGTTTTTAAATTCTTTCCGGAACTTTGTTTAATATACTGATGGTGACCTACTTTTGTTTTTAAAATATGGCGACACTGAATAGTAACAAGTGTGAAAGTTGACAATCATAAACACGACAATTTAGTATTTACAAGAAAATCGTAAAATGGTTATATAATAGAGTGTGAAATTAACGATGGTCATTACTAATTACGGTTGAACTATCGTCTATACGGTATTCTTTATTTTTAAAAGGAGTTTTTAAAGATTGTTTTACTTGACACCTACGCTTGGAAGTTGCCCCGTATCATTTCATCCCGTCTGGTAGGCAGGTAGGAAATTCCTGAGGGCTTTCCTGCTTCTATTTGCACGGTATAATGAGAAGCCTAATTTGCTTTTGTAACAGGTGTTTTTAAATTCTTTCCGGAACTTTGTTTAATATACTGATGGTGACCTACTTTTGTTTTTAAAATATGGCGACACTGAATAGTAACAAGTGTGAAAGTTGACAATCATAAACACGACAATTTAGTATTTACAAGAAAATCGTAAAATGGTTATATAATAGAGTGTGAAATTAACGATGGTCATTACTAATTACGGTTGAACTATCGTCTATACGGTATTCTATATTTTCAAAAGAAGGAGTTTTTAAAGACGGTTTTACTTGACACCTACGCTTGGAAGTTGCCCCGTACCATTTCATCCCGTCTGGTAGGCAGGTAGGAAATTCCTGAGGGCTTTCCTGCTTCTATTTGCACGGTATAATGAGAAGCCTAATTTGCTTTTGTAACAGGTGTTTTTAAATTCTTTCCCGAACTTTGTTTAATATACTGATGGTGACCTACTTTTGTTTTTAAAATATGGCGACACTGAATAGTAACAAGTGTGAAAGTTGACAATCATAAACACGACAATTTAGTATTTACAAGAAAATCGTAAAATGGTTATATAATAGAGTGTGAAATTAACGATGGTCATTACTAATTACGGTTGAACTATCGTCTATACGGTATTCTATATTTTCAAAAGGGGTTTTTAAAGATTGTTTTACTTGACACCTACGCTTGGAAGTTGCCCCGTATCATTTCATCCCGTCTAGTAGGCAGGTAGGAAATTCCTGAGGGCTTTCCTGCTTCTATTTGCACGGTATAATGAGAAGCCCAATTTGCTTTTGTAACAGGTGTTTTTAAATTCTTTCCGGAACTTTGTTTAATATACTGATGGTGACCTACTTTTGTTTTTAAAATATGGCGACACTGAATAGTAACAAGTAACAAGTGTGAAAGTTGACAATCATAAACACGACAATTTAGTATTTACAAGAAAATCGTAAAATGGTTATATAATAGAGTGTGAAATTAACGATGGTCATTACTAATTACGGTTGAACTATTGTCTATACGGTATTCTATATTTTCAAAAGAAGGAGTTTTTAAAGACGGTTTTACTTGACACCTACGCTTGGAAGTTGCCCCGTACCATTTCATCCCGTCTGGTAGGCAGGTAGGAAATTCCTGAGGGCTTTCCTGCTTCTATTTGCACGGTATAATGAGAAGCCTAATTTGCTTTTGTAACAGGTGTTTTTAAATTCTTTCCGGAACTTTGTTTAATATACTGATGGTGACCTACTTTTGTTTTTAAAATATGGCGACACTGAATAGTAACAAGTAACAAGTGTGAAAGTTGACAATCATAAACACGACAATTTAGTATTTACAAGAAAATCGTAAAATGGTTATATAATAGAGTGTGAAATTAACGATGGTCATTACTAATTACGGTTGAACTATCGTCTATACGGTATTCTTTATTTTTAAAAGGAGTTTTTAAAGATTGTTTTACTTGACACCTACGCTTGGAAGTTGCCCCGTATCATTTCATCCCGTCTGGTAGGCAGGTAGGAAATTCCTGAGGGCTTTCCTGCTTCTATTTGCACGGTATAATGAGAAGCCTAATTTGCTTTTGTAACAGGTGTTTTTAAATTCTTTCCGGAACTTTGTTTAATATACTGATGGTGACCTACTTTTGTTTTTAAAATATGGCGACACTGAATAGTAACAAGTAACAAGTGTGAAAGTTGACAATCATAAACACGACAATTTAGTATTTACAAGAAAATCGTAAAATGGTTATATAATAGAGTGTGAAATTAACGATGGTCATTACTAATTACGGTTGAACTATCGTCTATACGGTATTCTTTATTTTTAAAAGGAGTTTTTAAAGACGGTTTTACTTGACACCTACGCTTGGAAGTTGCCCGGTACCATTTCATCCCGTCTGGTAGGCAGGTAGTAAATTCCTGAGGGCTTTCCTGCTTCTATTTGCACGGTATAATGAGAAGCCCAATTTGCTTTTGTAACAGGTGTTTTTAAATTCTTTCCGGAACTTTGTTTAATATACTGACGGTGACCTACTTTTGTTTTTAAAATATGGCGACACTGAATAGTAACAAGTGTGAAAGTTGACAATCATAAACACGACAATTTAGTATTTACAAGAAAATCGTAAAATGGTTATATAATAGAGTGTGAAATTAACGATGGTCATTACTAATTACGGTTGAACTATCGTCTATACGGTGTTCTATATTTTCAAAAGGGGTTTTTAAAGATTGTTTTACTTGACACCTACGCTTGGAAGTTGCCCCGTATCATTTCATCCCGTCTAGTAGGCAGGTAGGAAATTCCTTAGGGCTTTCCTGCTTCTATTTGCACGGTATAATGAGAAGCCTAATTTGCTTTTGTAACAGTGTTTTTAAATTCTTTTCCGGATTTTTGTTTAATATACTGATGGTGACCTACTTTTGTTTTTAAAATATGGCGACACTGCATAGTAACAAGTGTGAAAGTTGACAATCATAAACACGACAATTTAGTATTTACAAGAAAATCGTAAAATGGTTATATAATAGAGTGTGAAATTAACGATGGTCATTACTAATTACGGTTGAACTATCGTCTATACGGTATTCTATATTTTCAAAAGAAGGAGTTTTTAAAGACGGTTTTACTTGACACCTACGCTTGGAAGTTGCCCCGTACCATTTCATCCCGTCTTGTAGGCAGGTAGGAAATTCCTGAGGGCATTCCTGCTTCTATTTGCACGGTATAATGAGAAGCCTAATTTGCTTTTGTAACAGGTGCTTTTAAATTCTTTTCCGGATTTTTGTTTAATATACTGATGGTGACCTAATTTTGTTTTTAAAATATGGCGACACTGAATAGTAACAAGTGTGAAAGTTGAGAATCATAAACACGACAGTTTGGTATTTATAAGAAAATCGTAAAATGGTTATATAATAGAGTGTGAAATTAACGATGGTCATTACTAATTACGGTTGAACTATCGTCTATACGGTGTTCTATATTTTCAAAAGGGGTTTTTAAAGATTGTTTTACTTGACACCTACGCTTGGAAGTTGCCCCGTATCATTTCATCCCGTCTAGTAGGCAGGTAGGAAATTCCTGAGGGCTTTCCTGCTTCTATTTGCACGGTATAATGAGAAGCCCAATTTGCTTTTGTAACAGGTGTTTTTAAATTCTTTCCGGAACTTTGTTTAATATACTGACGGTGACCTACTTTTGTTTTTAAAATATGGCGACACTGAATAGTAACAAGTGTGAAAGTTGACAATCATAAACACGACAATTTAGTATTTACAAGAAAATCGTAAAATGGTTATATAATAGAGTGTGAAATTAACGATGGTCATTACTAATTACGGTTGAACTATTGTCTATACGGTATTCTATATTTTCAAAAGAAGGAGTTTTTAAAGACGGTTTTACTTGACACCTACGCTTGGAAGTTGCCCCGTACCATTTCATCCCGTCTGGTAGGCAGGTAGGAAATTCCTGAGGGCTTTCCTGCTTCTATTTGCACGGTATAATGAGAAGCCTAATTTGCTTTTGTAACAGGTGTTTTTAAATTCTTTCCGGAACTTTGTTTAATATACTGATGGTGACCTACTTTTGTTTTTAAAATATGGCGACACTGAATAGTAACAAGTAACAAGTGTGAAAGTTGACAATCATAAACACGACAATTTAGTATTTACAAGAAAATCGTAAAATGGTTATATAATAGAGTGTGAAATTAACGATGGTCATTACTAATTACGGTTGAACTATCGTCTATACGGTATTCTTTATTTTTAAAAGGAGTTTTTAAAGATTGTTTTACTTGACACCTACGCTTGGAAGTTGCCCCGTATCATTTCATCCCGTCTGGTAGGCAGGTAGGAAATTCCTGAGGGCTTTCCTGCTTCTATTTGCACGGTATAATGAGAGGCCTAATTTGCTTTTGTAACAGGTGTTTTTAAATTCTTTCCGCAACTTTGTTTAATATACTGATGGTGACCTAATTTTGTTTTTAAAATATGGCGACACTGCATAGTAACAAGTGTGAAAGTTGACAATCATAAACACGACAATTTAGTATTTACAAGAAAATCGTAAAATGGTTATATAATAGAGTGTGAAATTAACGATGGTCATTACTAATTACGGTTGAACTATCGTCTATACGGTATTCTTTATTTTTAAAAGGAGTTTTTAAAGATTGTTTTACTTGACACCTACGCTTGGAAGTTGCCCCGTATCATTTCATCCCGTCTGGTAGGCAGGTAGGAAATTCCTGAGGGCTTTCCTGCTTCTATTTGCACGGTATAATGAGAAGCCTAATTTGCTTTTGTAACAGGTGTTTTTAAATTCTTTCCGGAACTTTGTTTAATATACTGATGGTGACCTACTTTTGTTTTTAAAATATGGCGACACTGAATAGTAACAAGTGTGAAAGTTGACAATCATAAACACGACAATTTAGTATTTACAAGAAAATCGTAAAATGGTTATATAATAGAGTGTGAAATTAACGATGGTCATTACTAATTACGGTTGAACTATCGTCTATACGGTATTCTATATTTTCAAAAGGGGTTTTTAAAGATTGTTTTACTTGACACCTACGCTTGGAAGTTGCCCCGTATCATTTCATCCCGTCTAGTAGGCAGGTAGGAAATTCCTGAGGGCTTTCCTGCTTCTATTTGCACGGTATAATGAGAAGCCTAATTTGCTTTTGTAACAGGTGTTTTTAAATTCTTTCCGGAACTTTGTTTAATATACTGATGGTGACCTACTTTTGTTTTTAAAATATGGCGACACTGAATAGTAACAAGTGTGAAAGTTGACAATCATAAACACGACAATTTAGTATTTACAAGAAAATCGTAAAATGGTTATATAATAGAGTGTGAAATTAACGATGGTCATTACTAATTACGGTTGAACTATCGTCTATACGGTATTCTATATTTTCAAAAGAAGGAGTTTTTAAAGACGGTTTTACTTGACACCTACGCTTGGAAGTTGCCCCGTACCATTTCATCCCGTCTGGTAGGCAGGTAGGAAATTCCTGAGGGCTTTCCTGCTTCTATTTGCACGGTATAATGAGAAGCCTAATTTGCTTTTGTAACAGGTGTTTTTAAATTCTTTCCGGAACTTTGTTTAATATACTGATGGTGACCTACTTTTGTTTTTAAAATATGGCGACACTGAATAGTAACAAGTGTGAAAGTTGACAATCATAAACACGACAATTTAGTATTTACAAGAAAATCGTAAAATGGTTATATAATAGAGTGTGAAATTAACGATGGTCATTACTAATTACGGTTGAACTATCGTCTATACGGTATTCTATATTTTCAAAAGGGGTTTTTAAAGATTGTTTTACTTGACACCTACGCTTGGAAGTTGCCCCGTATCATTTCATCCCGTCTAGTAGGCAGGTAGGAAATTCCTGAGGGCATTCCTGCTTCTATTTGCACGGTATAATGAGAAGCCTAATTTGCTTTTGTAACAGGTGTTTTTAAATTCTTTCCGGAACTTTGTTTAATATACTGACGGTGACCTACTTTTGTTTTTAAAATATGGCGACACTGAATAGTAACAAGTGTGAAAGTTGACAATCATAAACACGACAATTTAGTATTTACAAGAAAATCGTAAAATGGTTATATAATAGAGTGTGAAATTAACGATGGTCATTACTAATTACGGTTGAACTATTGTCTATACGGTATTCTATATTTTCAAAAGAAGGAGTTTTTAAAGACGGTTTTACTTGACACCTACGCTTGGAAGTTGCCCCGTACCATTTCATCCCGTCTGGTAGGCAGGTAGGAAATTCCTGAGGGCTTTCCTGCTTCTATTTGCACGGTATAATGAGAAGCCTAATTTGCTTTTGTAACAGGTGTTTTTAAATTCTTTCCGGAACTTTGTTTAATATACTGATGGTGACCTACTTTTGTTTTTAAAATATGGCGACACTGAATAGTAACAAGTAACAAGTGTGAAAGTTGACAATCATAAACACGACAATTTAGTATTTACAAGAAAATCGTAAAATGGTTATATAATAGAGTGTGAAATTAACGATGGTCATTACTAATTACGGTTGAACTATCGTCTATACGGTATTCTTTATTTTTAAAAGGAGTTTTTAAAGATTGTTTTACTTGACACCTACGCTTGGAAGTTGCCCCGTATCATTTCATCCCGTCTGGTAGGCAGGTAGGAAATTCCTGAGGGCTTTCCTGCTTCTATTTGCACGGTATAATGAGAGGCCTAATTTGCTTTTGTAACAGGTGTTTTTAAATTCTTTCCGCAACTTTGTTTAATATACTGATGGTGACCTAATTTTGTTTTTAAAATATGGCGACACTGCATAGTAACAAGTGTGAAAGTTGACAATCATAAACACGACAATTTAGTATTTACAAGAAAATCGTAAAATGGTTATATAATAGAGTGTGAAATTAACGATGGTCATTACTAATTACGGTTGAACTATCGTCTATACGGTATTCTTTATTTTTAAAAGGAGTTTTTAAAGATTGTTTTACTTGACACCTACGCTTGGAAGTTGCCCCGTATCATTTCATCCCGTCTGGTAGGCAGGTAGGAAATTCCTGAGGGCTTTCCTGCTTCTATTTGCACGGTATAATGAGAAGCCTAATTTGCTTTTGTAACAGGTGTTTTTAAATTCTTTCCGGAACTTTGTTTAATATACTGATGGTGACCTACTTTTGTTTTTAAAATATGGCGACACTGAATAGTAACAAGTGTGAAAGTTGACAATCATAAACACGACAATTTAGTATTTACAAGAAAATCGTAAAATGGTTATATAATAGAGTGTGAAATTAACGATGGTCATTACTAATTACGGTTGAACTATCGTCTATACGGTATTCTATATTTTCAAAAGGGGTTTTTAAAGATTGTTTTACTTGACACCTACGCTTGGAAGTTGCCCCGTATCATTTCATCCCGTCTAGTAGGCAGGTAGGAAATTCCTGAGGGCTTTCCTGCTTCTATTTGCACGGTATAATGAGAAGCCCAATTTGCTTTTGTAACAGGTGTTTTTAAATTCTTTCCGGAACTTTGTTTAATATACTGACGGTGACCTACTTTTGTTTTTAAAATATGGCGACACTGAATAGTAACAAGTGTGAAAGTTGACAATCATAAACACGACAATTTAGTATTTACAAGAAAATCGTAAAATGGTTATATAATAGAGTGTGAAATTAACGATGGTCATTACTAATTACGGTTGAACTATCGTCTATACGGTATTCTATATTTTCAAAAGAAGGAGTTTTTAAAGACGGTTTTACTTGACACCTACGCTTGGAAGTTGCCCCGTACCATTTCATCCCGTCTGGTAGGCAGGTAGGAAATTCCTGAGGGCTTTCCTGCTTCTATTTGCACGGTATAATGAGAAGCCTAATTTGCTTTTGTAACAGGTGTTTTTAAATTCTTTCCGGAACTTTGTTTAATATACTGATGGTGACCTACTTTTGTTTTTAAAATATGGCGACACTGAATAGTAACAAGTGTGAAAGTTGACAATCATAAACACGACAATTTAGTATTTACAAGAAAATCGTAAAATGGTTATATAATAGAGTGTGAAATTAACGATGGTCATTACTAATTACGGTTGAACTATCGTCTATACGGTATTCTTTATTTTTAAAAGGAGTTTTTAAAGGTTGTTTTACTTGACACCTACGCTTGGAAGTTGCCCCGTATCATTTCATCCCGTCTGGTAGGCAGGTAGGAAATTCCTGAGGGCTTTCCTGCTTCTATTTGTACGGTATAATGAGAAGCCTAATTTGCTTTTGTAACAGGTGTTTTTAAATTCTTTCCGGAACTTTGTTTAATATACTGATGGTGACCTACTTTTGTTTTTAAAATATGGCGACACTGAATAGTAACAAGTGTGAAAGTTGACAATCATAAACACGACAATTTAGTATTTACAAGAAAATCGTAAAATGGTTATATAATAGAGTGTGAAATTAACGATGGTCATTACTAATTACGGTTGAACTATCGTCTATACGGTATTCTATATTTTCAAAAGGGGTTTTTAAAGATTGTTTTACTTGACACCTACGCTTGGAAGTTGCCCCGTATCATTTCATCCCGTCTAGTAGGCAGGTAGGAAATTCCTGAGGGCTTTCCTGCTTCTATTTGCACGGTATAATGAGAAGCCTAATTTGCTTTTGTAACAGGTGTTTTTAAATTCTTTCCGGAACTTTGTTTAATATACTGATGGTGACCTACTTTTGTTTTTAAAATATGGCGACACTGAATAGTAACAAGTGTGAAAGTTGACAATCATAAACACGACAATTTAGTATTTACAAGAAAATCGTAAAATGGTTATATAATAGAGTGTGAAATTAACGATGGTCATTACTAATTACGGTTGAACTATTGTCTATACGGTATTCTATATTTTCAAAAGAAGGAGTTTTTAAAGACGGTTTTACTTGACACCTACGCTTGGAAGTTGCCCCGTACCATTTCATCCCGTCTGGTAGGCAGGTAGGAAATTCCTGAGGGCTTTCCTGCTTCTATTTGCACGGTATAATGAGAAGCCTAATTTGCTTTTGTAACAGGTGTTTTTAAATTCTTTCCGGAACTTTGTTTAATATACTGATGGTGACCTACTTTTGTTTTTAAAATATGGCGACACTGAATAGTAACAAGTAACAAGTGTGAAAGTTGACAATCATAAACACGACAATTTAGTATTTACAAGAAAATCGTAAAATGGTTATATAATAGAGTGTGAAATTAACGATGGTCATTACTAATTACGGTTGAACTATCGTCTATACGGTATTCTTTATTTTTAAAAGGAGTTTTTAAAGACGGTTTTACTTGACACCTACGCTTGGAAGTTGCCCCGTACCATTTCATCCCGTCTGGTAGGCAGGTAGGAAATTCCTGAGGGCTTTCCTGCTTCTATTTGTACGGTATAATGAGAAGCCTAATTTGCTTTTGTAACAGGTGTTTTTAAATTCTTTCCGGAACTTTGTTTAATATACTGATGGTGACTTACTTTTGTTTTTAAAATATGGCGACACTGAATAGTAACAAGTGTGAAAGTTGACAATCATAAACACGACAATTTAGTATTTACAAGAAAATCGTAAAATGGTTATATAATAGAGTGTGAAATTAACGATGGTCATTACTAATTACGGTTGAACTATCGTCTATACGGTATTCTATATTTTCAAAAGGGGTTTTTAAAGATTGTTTTACTTGACACCTACGCTTGGAAGTTGCCCCGTATCATTTCATCCCGTCTGGTAGGCAGGTAGGAAATTCCTGAGGGCTTTCCTGCTTCTATTTGCACGGTATAATGAGAAGCCTAATTTGCTTTTGTAACAGGTGTTTTTAAATTCTTTCCGGAACTTTGTTTAATATACTGACGGTGACCTACTTTTGTTTTTAAAATATGGCGACACTGAATAGTAACAAGTGTGAAAGTTGACAATCATAAACACGACAATTTAGTATTTACAAGAAAATCGTAAAATGGTTATATAATAGAGTGTGAAATTAACGATGGTCATTACTAATTACGGTTGAACTATCGTCTATACGGTGTTCTATATTTTCAAAAGGGGTTTTTAAAGATTGTTTTACTTGACACCTACGCTTGGAAGTTGCCCCGTATCATTTCATCCCGTCTAGTAGGCAGGTAGGAAATTCCTGAGGGCATTCCTGCTTCTATTTGCACGGTATAATGAGAAGCCTAATTTGCTTTTGTAACAGGTGCTTTTAAATTCTTTTCCGGATTTTTGTTTAATATACTGATGGTGACCTACTTTTGTTTTTAAAATATGGCGACACTGAATAGTAACAAGTGTGAAAGTTGACAATCATAAACACGACAATTTAGTATTTACAAGAAAATCGTAAAATGGTTATATAATAGAGTGTGAAATTAACGATGGTCATTACTAATTACGGTTGAACTATCGTCTATACGGTGTTCTATATTTTCAAAAGGGGTTTTTAAAGATTGTTTTACTTGACACCTACGCTTGGAAGTTGCCCCGTATCATTTCATCCCGTCTAGTAGGCAGGTAGGAAATTCCTGAGGGCTTTCCTGCTTCTATTTGCACGGTATAATGAGAAGCCTAATTTGCTTTTGTAACAGGTGTTTTTAAATTCTTTCCGGAACTTTGTTTAATATACTGACGGTGACCTACTTTTGTTTTTAAAATATGGCGACACTGAATAGTAACAAGTGTGAAAGTTGACAATCATAAACACGACAATTTAGTATTTACAAGAAAATCGTAAAATGGTTATATAATAGAGTGTGAAATTAACGATGGTCATTACTAATTACGGTTGAACTATCGTCTATACGGTATTCTATATTTTCAAAAGGGGTTTTTAAAGATTGTTTTACTTGACACCTACGCTTGGAAGTTGCCCCGTATCATTTCATCCCGTCTGGTAGGCAGGTAGGAAATTCCTGAGGGCTTTCCTGCTTCTATTTGCACGGTATAATGAGAAGCCTAATTTGCTTTTGTAACAGGTGTTTTTAAATTCTTTCCGGAACTTTGTTTAATATACTGATGGTGACCTACTTTTGTTTTTAAAATATGGCGACACTGAATAGTAACAAGTGTGAAAGTTGACAATCATAAACACGACAATTTAGTATTTACAAGAAAATCGTAAAATGGTTATATAATAGAGTGTGAAATTAACGATGGTCATTACTAATTACGGTTGAACTATCGTCTATACGGTATTCTTTATTTTTATAAGGAGTTTTTAAAGTCTGTTTTACTTGACACCTACGCTTTGAAGTTGTCCCGTTGATACTATGCGATACTATTTAATGGCATCATACGAGTAAGATATATGTTGATAGAAGGTTACCTAAACCTTTGAAGACAGCAGCATCGTTAAGCAGCATCAACATTAAAACAACATTAACGTTAACATTAAAATTTTCCAAGATTTTCACATTTCTGTAATATTATCAGAAAGTTACACTAGCGTTCTGGAACCTTCGTGTAATGCTTGTAATTTTTAAGTTTATTGTAACCTTCCTGGGATTTTCTCGTGCTATGAGAGTACAGTTCCTCCACAAATGTAAAGTATGGTGCCATATAGCAAGACGACCTGTAGCTCTCGCAAATCTTATAATTAATTAAAGCGGCAAAAAAATTAGTATAAGTGCGAATCCGCCCGTTAAATAACAATACAAAAAAATGAATAAATGTGACTCACACTAGTGTAGGAACATTTCGAAATCGTATATGCCTAATTTTCAAAATTTCTTATATATGGCAAATGAATAACCAAGATTTGTAGGTACATGCGTAATTCAACGGAACTTTTAAAATTTGAACTACTGCATAGTAGTGTTACATTTTACTATTGCACTAATTTGTCTTTACATAGTCAAATAAAGTTAAAAGAAAGTATCCAGCAGAAAAGTATTATAAATCAATAGAACCGTATTATCATAGGAACATTCGAAATTACCTAGATTTTCCGGTAATACCAGCAGAAATAATTACCTTTTTTATAGTTCCATTATCTCATTTTTTCCGCTCTGCAGAAAATAATAATATGCGGGTAGTAATGTACATTTTGTAATTGTGTGTGTTTTAACTTTCTTTTAGAATTTTATTATTGCTGGATTTCCTTGGATAAAAAAAAAATGAAAACGCGTGTGTGCTCGCTAATGACTCAGTCAGACTGTCGTTTATTGCCAACAACGAGCGTTAGTTTAAGTTCAAAATAGTGCGCAGACACTCATTCTTCTACATAATAATAATAATAATAAACAGGACCGTGAATTGTAAATAAAATTAAATTCTTACAATATTTTTGAACATACCCCCCAACATTGAATGGTTCCATTCAATAAGAAACATAGAACGGTAGTGTTAACAAAAATATATATATAAAAGTAACCCCTTTTGATTCTATACAATTCAAATTTTCAAAATAATATAATTTAGTAAGTTAAATGTTTTCTTCTTGCGGCAGTGGGCATATCTTCGTATATGCTCTCTTCAATTTAGCTCCATGTGTACTAATCGTGGCGACCCTTGACGTACCATCCTTGCCCGGATGATATTGCTCAATTCTGCCGATCTTCCATTTGCATGGTGGCTGGTTATCTTCTTTTATTAAAACAACAGTTCCCGGTTTTATTTCAGGATAAGGAGCATGCCATTTAGTACGAACTTGCAGCTCAGACAGATACTCCTTGCTCCATCTCTCCCAAATGTGCTGCTGCATTTGTTGTACCTTCTGCCAGCGGGAAAGCCGAGACTCACGTATATCCTTCAGGTCTGGATCGGCTACTGTCGTTAACGGCCTACCAATTAAAAAGTGAGCTGGAGTAAGCGGTGTTATCTCTCATGGAGAGAGTGGTCGGGAGTTCAATATCGCTTCTATTTGCGTTAGCAACGTAAAAAATTCTTCTACGACTAAACTAGCATTTCCGGCAACGCGTTTTAAATGATGTTTTACCGATTTTACTCCAGCCTCCCATAACCCACCAAAATGGGGTGAGGAAGCTGGAATAAACTTCCATTTAATGTCCAATTCTTGAGCAGCTTCGCTCAACTGTCTGTGCTCTCGCGTGAGGAAATCACCTAACTCGCGTAATTCGCGATTGGCTCCAACAAAGCATGTACCGTTGTCGGAACTAATTAAGGCAGGTTTGCCTCTTCGACTTGCAAATCTTCGCAATGCGGCAATAAAAGCCTCGCTTGTTAAATCGGAGACCATCTCCAAATGGATGGCCTTTGTCGAGAAGCATACAAACAAACAAATGTGATATTTTAGGGTTTTAGCACCGCGCCCCCTTTTATCTCTTAATAGAAATGGACCGGCGTAATCAACCCCCGTCGAATGAAACGGAGCGGTTGGAGAGATACGCTCCTTGGGAAGCTGACCCATAAGGCACCTCGTGTCTCTTGGCGAAGCTTTGAAACAAATCACGCAATCGTGTACAGTGCGGCGCGCAAGATTACGACCCCGAAGTATCCAAAATTTTTCTCGCGTCGATGCAACTAGCTGAGTAGCACCTGCGTGCAATAATTTTAAATGAAATTCGCGCATTATACGCTTGGCCAACAGACCCTTTCCGCATAAAATCATTGGATATTTTTTATAGTTAGAATATGTTCCATTCTCTAAGCGTCCGCCAACTCGTAGGATTCCATTACTGTCAATAAATGGACTTAGAAATTTTAAGCTACCCTTAACAATTATTTTACCACGTTTAATAGGATCAATTAAAGTAGGGAAGTCTCGTTGCTGATCACCTCGTATAAAACACATAAGTGCATCTTCCCTCTCTTCAACGCTGATTGGTCCTGCGTTTACTCCAATACGCTTCAATTTTATATTAATAAAACGTTTAACGTAAGCGAGAACACGAAGCGATTTACTTAAGTTCGAACACTTGTTAAGGAGGTCTTGTGCAACGTTGTTAGTGTTTACAACGAGATGAGCAACGATTAGAGGAGTATCTTGCGATTCGTCGACGGGAAAACTTGACTTGGCTAACTGTGGCCATTGAGCAGGCCTCTGCTGAAGAAAAGACGGACCATTCCACCAGATTTCTTGATCGAAGATGTCCTTTGGCGACATACCCCGACTCAAACAATCTGCCGGATTTTCCTTAGTTGGAACATAGTGCCATGATTCTGCAACAGAAAGCCCCTGGATTTGAGCCACTCTATTAGCTTCGAAAACTGGTAATGTGCAAGGCTGTGCCTTTAACCAAGACAACACGGTCGTCGAATCAGACCAAAGATGAATACTGTGTAACCGCTGATCAAGAGATCCCCTTATTCTATCAACCAGTTTTGTCAATAATAATGCTGCACACAGTTCTAACTTTGGGATTGTTTGATATTTTAGAGGAGATACCTTGGACTTCGATGCTAATAAAGCTACATGAACATTATCGTCACGATCAATTGTTCTTAGATAAACGCAACCGCCATAAGCCCGTTTTGACGCGTCTGCAAATCCGTGCACTTGAAAGCTAACAACTTCATTGCTGAGTGCACGACGCGGAATTTTTAATTCATTTAAGGACACTAATTGCTCTTTAAAGCTAGACCACTGCGAATGAATTTCCATCGGTAACGAGTCGTCCCACCCGATCTTTTGTAGCCATAGGACTTAAATCAAGATTTTAGCTGTAATAATAACTGGACCCAAAAGACCGAGTGGGTCGAAAATTTTAGCAACCTCAGACAAAATTTGTCGTTTTGTCACCCGTGATGATAAATTTGGACTAACACTATAACTGAGATGGTCTGCAGTCGCATTCCATTTCAAACCCAAAGTTTTTGACGTTTTGTCGCGTTCGAAATCCATATTTTGTACGTCTACGGAGATTCCACTGATTCCCTTTAAGGCAATTAAATCATTCGATAGCCACTTTCTCAATTTAAATTTACCGCGATCTAATACTCGAGATATCTCATTGGCCAAACATGAAGCTTCATCAGCCGTTTCCGCTCCAGTGAGTAAGTCATCTACATAAAAATCCTCACGAATGATTTTAGCAATGTGCGGATGACTTACCTCACAGTCTTTAGCCAATTGAAACAACGTACGTATAGCTAAAAATGAAGCGCTGGCAGTGCCATAGGTAATGGTGTTCAAATTATAAGATTGAATTGGTTTGTCTGGATTTGCACGCCATAGTATACGTTGCAGCGAACGTTGACCAGGTTCAATTAGTACCTGACGGTACATTTTTTCAATGTCCGCTGCAATTACGATTCTATGCTGACGAAACTTAATCAAAATATCAAATAAATCCTGTTGCAAAATCGCACCCGACATTTGCAGGCTGTTCAAGGACGCACCAGTACTCGTTTGAGCAGAGCCGTCGAAAACCACACGAACACGAGTTGAGGAACTACTTTCTTTAATGACACAATGATGTGGAAGATAATAAACATTCTCAGGAGGGGTTTCCCCAACTGTTTGCGTCATATGACCCAAACGTTCATATTCAGAAAGAAATTCTACGTATTCCCTTTTAAGCTCGGGATTTTTAACAAATTTTCTCTCTAAGCTTAATAATCGACGCTCAGCTAATTTTTTAGAATCACCTAATTTACTAGGACTGCCCTTAAACGGAATCGTAACTATGAATCTACCATCTTTATCTCTGCGGTAGGTTTTGAGAAAGTGGTTTTCGAATTCTTGTTCTTCATGGGAACGAAATTTGTCTTGAGGGATCTCTTCGAGTTCCCAAAATTTTCGAAGATCATTCTGAAGCCTACCTAGCGTGATTAAATTACAACTGATTTGCTGCCTAGTTTTGGGGATGGAAAGTGATCCACCTATTACCCAACCTAAACTAGTTTTCTGAGCAATAAGCCCACTTTCACCTAACTTAATTTGTCCAACACAGAGGAGCTTCCAAAACCATTCACCGCCAATCAAAAGATCGATCTGACCTGGTTGATGAAAGGAGGGGTCGGCTAGTTGTATACCATGCGGGATGGAAAAACTATCTTTATTTACCACCTGATCGGGCATTAAACCAGTGATTTCATCGACTATCAAGCATGTTACTGGAAAAGTATATCCATTAATTTTGCTTGTTACATTAATCACACACTGATAAGCAACCGATTTCTCATTTTTTCCTATACTATATATACTAGCGTTAACCTGTGTTTTGTTTATTTTAAGTGATTCATATAATCGTTCTGTTATAAAACTCGATTGCGCGCATGAATCCAGGAAGGATCTCACATGATTATTTTGAGCTTTATCCGTTTTTACTCGAACGACGGCAGTGGCTAACAGAACGTCAGCTACTCCACTGCGGCTGCTAGCATGCAAAACAACAGATTGCATATCGGATGTTTGCGCGGTGGTAGCTTGATTATTGTTAGAGGGAGGCCAAGTTTTTTCAAAATGTACTAAAGTATTATGCCTACCCTTACACTTTCTACACCCGTTTACGTTGTTACAATTTGACGCAAAGTGGCCATGCTTTAAACAATTTATACAACATTTGTATTCCATTAATTTTTCAGATCTGTCACGCGGATTAAGCTTTAAGAATTGTTCGCAGTTATATACTGCATGGTTCTGGTGACAATGCGGACAAGATCGTTGTTTATTTACCGTCACGAATGTTTTAATTTTTTGCCTTTTACTGTCATTATTATTTGAATTATTTGTTTTATTTACAAAATTGGATGACTGCGTAAATTTATTATTTAATTCTAGCGTTTGAAGAAATTCCGCACGTGCAGTTAAAAAATTTGTAAGATCCTTTAACGTTGGCGATTGAATTTTTTATTTTTCTTTTTCCCACTCTGTTTGCGTAGCTTCCGAGAATTTACAGGACATAAGGTAAATAAGTAGCGCGTCCCAATTATCTAATTAAGTAGGCTGATTTAAAACTTTTAATGCACGTAAGTGTTTTAGCATTGTATCTAATAACATTTGTACTTCAGAAGCACATTCTCGCTTTATGCCTTTTATTTCAAACAACGCTTTTATATGATTATGAGTCAATAATTTTATGTTATTATAGCGATCGCACAAAGACTTCCATGCGATTTCGTAATTTGCAGCTGAATATTCCAGAAGCTCGATCATCTGTTTCGCACTGTGGGTAACAGACGAACGCAGATAATGGAACTTTTGGATCTTCGTTAACGATGTGCTATTATGGATCAGCGACTCAAAAATATCGCGAAATCCCAACCACTCCGATATATCACCACTAAAATTCGGCAAATCAATCGTTGGAAGTTTAACATTATTTAAATGCATTTGTCCATTTGTAATTTCTGACTCATTAACCGTGTTTAAACTATTAATATTATTTTGCCCGTTATTCCGACTACTGGACGATTCTGTTGACGAACCACGTGATAATAACATGGTTGATTTTCCTAAAGCGGCGAAATAATCGGCATCAAATTCCTTACGATAAGCACAAACATTTGCCAAATCCGCGTCATCGGTTGTTTCTTCGATCTCGATTTGAATTTTATCAAATTTTTCATAAACATCACGAATCACTTTAACGCGTTCTGTTAGATCATTTTTTATTTCTTCATTCAAGGGTACATGTTCGTCCGTATAATTACTTGTTAAGTTATTCAAATGTTTTCGAAATAGTGTCAATTTCATACGAAACGAACCCATTGATTTTATTAGCTTCGCATTATCAACGGCCATTTTAATGAATTAAGAACAATTAATATACGTTGCAAACAACAAACAAGGCGAATATGAAGTTTTATAAATAAATAGGAATAGTTTAAGAAAACAGAAGGAAATTTAAAAAGGAATGCCCACTTAACTTGAAGTAAACTGTGTAGAAGTTAATGACGTCACATAAGCTGGTGTGCGTTGAAATATTATTTTCCATAAAAAAATCTTCACATCGATGTATAGTTCACGGGCGCCTTGAATTGTAAATTTCAAATAAATCCAACGACGTTTTGATCCCAATGGTCGAGTTGAAATTTCGAATTAGAAAAATTCTGTTGAAATTTTCCGTTAATATTAACGTTTTTCTTCGTTTATTATTCGGAGACTATTATATGTATAAATCCTTTGTTGATACTCTGATTTCAAGGTTGCCTTCGTGAATGTTTATAAGGCCCTTATTCGATGTTTCGTCAAAATTATAATAATAAAAAATTTAATTCGCTTTATTGCAATACGAATTAATATATTAACGACACTTAATTTTTTTTTTAAAAACATTGAAGCCGTCGTTTTATTTCATTTTAGAGTCACTAAGAATTATCTTAACGCGATTGCACACACGTAATGATTTTTTGTTGTTTTCCTTGTTTTGACCGCACTATTAAACTCTTCTTGATAAATTAGAAAACGTACAATATCACTGCAATCACTAATTCTGTCTTCTTGAATATTCTTTTCTTGGATCACAGTAATAGTCTTGAATTTTTACGTTTCTTGATTGATAATTAAATCTTTGCGCGGTCAAAACGTCACAAGTTGGATAAAAAAATCATTTAAAATCGATGGAGATCCGGCTCGAAGGACCATTTTATGTTTTAACTTTCTTTTAGAATTTTATTATTGCTGGATTTCCTTGGATAAAAAAAAATGAAAACACGTGTGTGCTCGCTAGTGACTCAGTCAGACTGTCGTTTATTGCCAACAACGAGCGTTAGTTTAAGTTCAAAATAGTGCGCAGACGCTCATTCTTCTACATAATAATAATAATAATAAACAGGACCGTGAATTGTAAATAAAATGAAATTCTTACAATATTTTTGAACAGTGTGCATAAAGTTAGTGCGTAAAGTACTTTTATGCCTGTTTTTGTGCGTAAAGTTCACTTTTACGCACTCCTGACGACAAAATTCGTAAAGTGAACCGTCGTGAGTAAAGTTGTACTTTACGAACTCAACCAGGCTTCAAAACTTTACGCACTCTCTTTACGCACCCAATTACAAAAACTTTTATTAAGAGCCAAAACGAAATTAATAGTAGTTTTCGATACAAGTGCGTATGCGTAAAGAACTTTACACATACACACGTGTGCCGAAATATTGTTTACGTACGGCTTTTCCGTGCGTAAAGTATAATCGAGTGCGTAAAGTTTACTTTACGCACAAGTTTACTTTACGCACCGAAAAGACGTACATAAAAAACTTTTATACGTTGTTATAATAACAATATTTTGGCACACGTGTGTATGTGTAAAGTTCTTTACGCATACGCCCTTGTATCGAAAACTACTATTTTACTATTTCATGGGAACTTTGTAGGATTTGCTAAGTATAGTACAAGCAGTTAAGATTAGAGGAGAATGACACATTTTTGAAACAAGGATTTGCCTGATACAAGAATGAAAAAACACACAAATATCCACGATTTCTTTTTATATTTGTCTTCATACTGATTAGGCTTCTGTATCTAACGATACACAACATGTGACTATGAAGATGTTATATTATTCTTTAAACAATGATATGCGTCTTAAGGGCCGTAGTAATGTGTGCCACTTGCAGGTAAATAATAAAATATTTTGACCACCCGAACAATGAAATAATGTACTTTGTATTATAAGCACTTTGTAACCTCTATTCGGGACTTACCTCTGCTATACGTTTAATTTATATTTGTACAGTTTTATAATTACATAATTTTCAGATCTCTAGTATTTCGACGCGTAACACAGTTCTTCGATACGGGTAAACATTATATTTAACATTATACATTTTTTTACATTTTTTCAAAAAATCGTCAATGTAGGTACAGGCCCTTATTTCCGGTCGTGCAATTAGAATTTCAATTTTCAGCGGAAGCAGCAGCTTTTTATTTCTTCGCAGCTTTGTAGAGGAGTTCTCGTTGGTAGTCATATTTGATACATTGCCATATCACTTGATTTAAATCTTCAATTTCTCCATAACAGTCGCAAGTAGGGCCCATAACAGTACCTTTTTTATGAAGAGATGCCGCCAGAATGTAATGGTTTGATCTATATCTATTAATGGTAACTATGAAGTCTCTCGAGAGATCGCTGTTAGGAAACCATGGTTTGGATGTTTTAAACTGGTAATACTGGAATTATTCTTTTCCTTTATTTTAACTTTAATATTATTTAGAATGTCATATTCATTGAATCTCTTTTAAATTATTCCGAAAAGTATGTAAATGGTACTTCAGCTTAAGACCTTTTGTCATATCCTTAGCAGCTTTATCTGCTGTCTCATTTCCGGCAATGCCAATGTGACAGGGAATCCAGATAAAATCGATGAATATATCTGCGTTTCTCTTTAAAATTTCATTATATTTGTGCTTAATTTGTAAAATGTAGTTGCTGATTTTTATATTTATTTTTGTCTAGTTGACACTTTGTAGAGCACTTAGAGAGTCAGAGAAGATGTAGAACTTTTTGTTGATTGTCTTGGATTATATTTGAGGCATCTGAAGGTGCTACACATTCGGTTGTATACATTGAAGCTCTCTTTTTAATTCTTTTTAGGATTTGAACACCTAGGATTAGACATATGGAAGCAGATCCAGTGTAGTTACTATTTGTTTCACTGTCATCTATTTATAAGGCGCATGCATCGGATTTTATTTATTCTATCAACTAACAATTCTTACATTTGACTGGGGTAATTCATTACTTTTTAGAATTAATTCTGCTCGTTTTATAGTCGTTAAACAAAATTTTTATATCTTTCTTGTTACCGGAGTCATAATGAAAAAAATTACATTAAGGATGTGCCTCAAAAAAATTAGCATTTCGAAAACTTGAAAGTTCAAAAGGTCTGCCGGTATTCCTATAACCGTCACCTTCTCCATTATGAAAAAAGTGTTGGTTACCAAATTTAATAGCTATACAAGTTCCCAAAATCTATTACTTTTATATTCTAAGTTCATTTTTTTTGACTAAGGCACGCTCGAACATCAAAGGACCAAATAACCCCGCTAGAGGTCTCACTGGTCGTAAGAGGGGGATCGCGGATCATATAAAGGAGATGGCTTTCTAATAAAAATAAAAGCGAATATTCGTATTTTCATAAGCTTGTCCGAATGAACCACGCGTTTTTGGTCGAGGCATGAAAAGCATATATCTCGTTTCCGAGTAAAATGCAGCTTTTGCCTCTATACTGCCTAAAGTTTTGAGCGATTTCAACAAGACCAGAGCCACATCAAAAGTCCGGACTTCCCTCGCAAGCACCCGCATCCAGGCACCCCATACGTTTCGCAGTTTCTGCGTTATACGCTACCGGACATATATATATATATACAAAATAGAGATAGACCTATCTCTGACGACGGCTTCCTCGATCCAATCAAACGTGATTTTAACGTTTATTTTGCGATTAAAAGTACGAAATACAAGTGACCTAGTATAAAAAGCATGAAAGCAAGTCAAGATCGGATAAATTATTTAAATGCATCGAATTCCAATAAAATTGGCAAAAAATTTACATTTTTACAAAAAAATCGATGTTACCGTTGATGTTCAATCCGATGCGGTTTAAATGTAGAAAACATTTAAATCGAGGTCTTATAAAATATTCCTAACCTTTTTTATACTTTAAAATGATCACGTTAAACACCCACCGGAGTGAAAAGAATGTTAGAAAATCCTAACAAACTTAAAGAAAAGATATAAATGAAAATGAAAAGTTAACCTTTCGTCATTTATACTTCTCATTTTGTATTAGACATTTACATCTCGAATTCAAAATGTTTGACGTTACTTCATCATAGATTTCCTCTAGACCACATTCAGTTTACAAAAATAATAAGTAAACCTTAGAAATCATGATTAACCATTTATTAGTTTATTTTATTTATTGTTAGTTATAGCAACCTTTCAATATAAGTCAGTGGCATATTTTTTTTAAATTCATATGTATATTTCTTTTATGTAATTACAGGTGACGACTTACAAGGGTAAGACATCTGACCCTCTACATATATCTATCTATTTTTAATATGAATTAATTATTGGAAAGAACAAGATAATTTAATTCCCGAAAGTGTTTTCCATTGCAGTAGAACCTTGATAAGATGACAACTTACGAAAATGACACCTTGTTAGAATTACAGTGCATATTTGAGCACTGTCATCCCTACTACCATACTTTTTACTCTCGACACAAATGCCAGAAATCGGTGTGAACGCACATCGAAAAGCTGCAACTTTAAAATGTCAATTAAGAATTAATAAAACGAATGAACAAATGTGCGCAGCTTTATGAAGGGAACTTTTTGTATTTTTAAAAACGTTTTAAGCATTAAAGTTATTTGCAAAAATACAATGTCATTAATGATAAGTATTGGCATTACGTACCATAAGCTGTATAATAAATTTAAACACCGACCGCATAGACGTCATGTTAACAGGGTTGAAGGACAAGGTCTTGAACCGACTGGGTCATACTATCGAGGTTCTATTGTACTGACAAATAATTCAAAATGATGTTTAAGGAATTAAATCCTTGAAATGAATTGGTTTTACTGTTAAAACTTTCTCTCAAAAAATATTCTGCTAAGTGTTATTTTACATGACCTATTTCTAGCCGGTTTCTTTAGGTTTAGTAGAGCGAAACTTTTTGTGCCACGTATTTACTTTATACATCTACGAGTACTTCCATGAAAAAAGATGAAATGTAATTTCGACTTTTCACTTTATCGGCCCGTTAATACAAATTACACAAGTTAACAATATTTACCCAGAAACCTAACAATACATCGCCAATGATTTTCAATATCTTGAATTGAAATTTGTCAGTAGAAATGCTTCATCACATCTAGACAATAACTTAAGAATTAAAAAAAATGCCCACATTCGAAAATGTATTGTTAGGTTTCTAAGTAATGAGGTCGTATGGAGAAAATGAAATGGCTGGAACTACTAACTAGATAGGATGTGACACTACCATCGTTTTTAGAAAATTTTACTATCTAAATAGTGACCTCGACAAATTAGGTAGCGAAACTTACTATTTAAATAGTAAAACCAACTAAAAACATAGTTGCGTCAGATTCTACTATTTAAATAGTATTCTGCCAAAATGGTAACTGATTTGGGTCATAATTCTGTTTATTTAATTCTCCTCTTACCAGTTTTCAAGAAATCGTCTTTTTGTCATTTCAATATATTACTATCGTATAAAATTATATACAATTCATGAATTTCATTATATTTATTAACATCGGAACAAGCTCTAAAAATCGTATATTTTTAAACGAATAAACAAATAAGTCGTGTACATAAAAAGTATATGGGCGATAAAGAGATCGGATAATAACTTTAAATGCAAGTAAATTCATATAAAATATCGTTTTCGTGTTCGCTGAATACAAACACGATTTTCAAAATTGAAGCTGACAAAGATTTACGCAAATTCCAGTTTAGATTTATTACCTGGATATTGCTGAATTCCTGAATACGAATTTAGTATTAAAATTATTCAAATACGTTAAAAATGATCCGATGTGGTTATTTCAATAAATGTAAATTATTTTAACAAAAATCTGCAGTAACAACTTACACGAGATCTTACCCACTAGATATATAAAGCTTCATTTTAATAAATTTTCCAGCGTAAATTATGTAACATATTAAAAAAGTGAACAGTTTTGAAAACAGTTTGTAAACTGAAAAGATTTTGGTGAGGTGACGATCAGGCTGTAAAGCATCATTCGCTGCGTCTAACCCTTTGTACTTTTTAATTTAGTATAATAAAGACATTATTATTATTAACTGCAGCTACCGAAATCTAAAAATGGAGAGCTAAAGTGTTCATGTTAAAAAATGTTTGGTTTGATAAGTTGGCAGCAATAGCTTTCTTCGCACAAGCGTGCTCCTAATGTGAGCAAATGAAAAATATTATTTATTTTGCCTTGTTGTGATTATCTTGTTGTTATCTTCTGTTTTTCATTTTCGCTGTTGAACATTGTCGATCTTTACATATGTGCTCCAAATGAAGTGGCGAACTCGAATGTAAGGGATAAATTTATCGATTACGTGTTAGGCGGTTGTGGTAGTTAAGTTAGCACATAAGCACTAATAAAACGTACAATTTGCACAAAATATTTACAAGTGTTTATTGACCGGTGAATAATGGAGAAGAAATAAGCATTTACTTAAAACCAAAATAATAACAATAACAAGAACAAAAAGAAAAGATATTGAAAATTTGTTCATAAAAAATACTGCAAAAACTGTCAATGTTAGATATAAAACATCTAAATTGCCAGAGATTTACAGTATTCTTATGAAAATATAATTATTTTTCACATTAACTTCTTATTATTTCTGTAAGATGTTTAATTAAATTCTTTATTTCCTATGTATATAATTTCTCCCTAATTATTTTATATGAAAATTTGAAAGAAATTTTTCAATCTTTTGAAGAGAGAGATAATTTATGGCTAAAAATTTAATTTTTAATTTAATGTTTTGTCCCTTTCATTCTTTAAAATTATTCTTTATTTAATCCCTCCCGTTTAATTTTAAATTTATAATATGGCGAAACTTTAGAATAGATCCTTTCTTTTTGTTTTTGTTATTGTTTTGGTTTCAAGTCAATGACCGTGTATTTATACTAATTTTTTTTCTATAACGAACTTTGTCAGTTATCACAGATAATGCTAGAATATACCCGAGTTTTATTTCAAGAGTGCACTGTATTTGCTAAAACGAATAAGTAATTAGATCTAAATAGTAACGTTGGTGACAAAACCAAGACTACAAAATATTGGTACCAGTCTGTCTGGTAAGAGTCTTTTAAATTAAAAATAGGTTTTCGTATAGCGTGTCTTGTACAAGGAAATTTTTAGTCTTAACCTTGCTGACTTGATGTAGAATCTTGGGTACGACTCGTTGTTCTTCAGCTCTCTCGGTCTTGTTATTAACATCGAGACCAACTAAAAGAGATGAATTAGAGATTCCTTCAAACAATACGTGTATGTTTTAACTAAAATAGCTAAACGTGACTGAAATTATTTTTAGCGATGTTCCCAAGCCCACATTTAAACGCAATCATGAGCACTTTGCATCAAAATACTGTTTTAGATAGATAATTTATTAACCCTTATATGAAAATACATAAAACATTCTTAAGGAATAGAGTGCACACAAATTCATAAAAACCTTTAATTCGAAAGATGTAACCGCAAATATCGGCCCTAGTGAAAGTAACACGCTGGTTTACATTATAGAAAAGATTGACAAAAACCGACGCAAATAGGAGGTTCGCAGACTCCACAGCATTAAATACTAAAATTTTAAAAGCTATTATAGTAAGATAAAAATTAACAATCTAATACAAATTGTCTTCTGGTAAAATACGACTTGATAAAATAAAATAATATTCTAAGCGAGGCAAGGTCATTTGAGTCGAGCAAATATGCTAACCAATTAACCGACAAACGATTTTTTAACAAATTATTTTGACGCAGACGCATTCTAGCGGGATGAGATATAGGACACTCGCATAATATGTACATCAGCGTTTCATTAACATTCATGTTACAAATAATGCACGTTTCTATGGAGTTGTTCAGAAAACGAGTATTTCCAACACATATCGAACGAGAGAAAACAGTTGCTGTTCTAAACTGAATCTTTAAAATATTGTTTTGAATTTTGTAAATAACTATAGAAAAATTGTTCTGTAAAACTTGGTAACTTTTACAAAATGCACATAACCCAAGAGAGTCAGAAAATGAAAATTCAAAAAAAGCAATAGTTGTACCGAAAAACTTACACCATTTTTACCCATTTTCAGTTACCATTACTAATATATTCATTATCAATATTTGTTACACGTACTGCTTTTATAAATTTTCCTTGTTCAGAGGACATTGAACTTGTTTTTAAATCTTTAGAATTTTACGTTCTTTTATTCCATCCATATTATAAAGATGACATCTTTTATAAAGATTACGGTTGAATCGTGGTTCATTTGATGATCAGTTAACAAAATCTCATACTGATCCTGGGTGGTTGGTTGGTGTAGATGAAAAAAAAAACATAAACATATATATACAATCAAATGAAACGTGCTTTACTCAGTTCAACATGAATTTTTTACATTGTTTCTTGTACTTATATGGGTAAATCCACAGAACTTTTAACTTTACGCTTTAAGAAAAACATTTTTTTTTCGGTGGCACACATTTAAAATCAACCTGAGGCCACTCCTAAACATATAAAATGTAGAAAAAACGACACGTTATGACTTTTAAAGGATTGATCCAGCGCAGTCAGGTAAAACGAGACCTAAAATTATATCTTCGAACCAAACATGTTTCTGTACGCGGAAAACAGATGAAATTCGTTACTCGGGGGTTTTTAAGTTACTGGTTACGAATCCGTCAACAGATATTCAGAATTCAAGATGGCGAATTCAATATGGAAGACCGAATTTGTAAGAAGTTACTCACACAAGCTCAAATCGGTATTCGGGGGTTTTCTTTCTTTTTGCTTTTAGGTTCATAATATACAAATTTTAGCAGCAAACATTTATTTAAGTCGATTTAAGGCATTACAATCCCGGCAATCCTGAAAAAAAATTTTAAATAGGTATAACGTAAGTTGTCACTAGTACCATATTTATTCATTTTTAACCAGAAAAGATGAAGCAAGGTAAATGAAAAACAAAGTTACCCAAAGTTACATTTTCATTATTTCTGGGGCAAAGCTATAGCGAATCTCGACCGATGAGCGACCCCGAACACACAGTTTCACCTGGTTCAAGCAACTTTTTAGGAATTTGGTCCACCATATTGTATCTACCATCTTTAATTTTTAATATTTGTCAACGTATTTATGATCAGTTACCAATAAAACACGCGCGTAACAAATTTCAGCATTTTCCCGTGTAAAGAAAGGAATTTGTGTCAAAGAGATAATTTCATGTCTTGTTTTACCCCTGAACATCGTATTGTATTTCTGGAACAAGTTCAGAGTCTTATTATGACATCTAAAACAATAAATTACGCCAATAATCGAGGCATTTAATTGTGAATAGTTCGTGTGCCTGACAAAAGTGTCATTTTTCAACAACAGTTACGCACGAAGGCTATAGGTTGTAATAGGCACAGAATTGAGATGAGATAAGGCACACCTTATTCCTTGGAATACGTCACTTATTATATCATCAATTAAAAATTCCCAAAGTATGAAGCCATACTATTCTTTGTTCCAAAAATTATTGATAGAAATTAACGAAAATTCCATTTTCCATAAATCTTCTGCACGCGACTTTGGACGCATGTCATTCTTATTAAGCGATAGGCACACTTATTTTTCAAGTATCTTTGGCTTTTATAAAGTGCCATTAATCAACGACATGATTTTCAAATGAAAAGAATAGACGTTCCAAAAGTTACAGAACAAAATATTTAAAAAAATACGATTTGCACGCAGCAGTTTATTCAAATTTTATGAGCTTTCGTGTTTCCTTTGGTTTTTTAATCAACTATCATGCAAAACAAATAACTGTACCTTGAAAAGCATATCCTTTTTAGTAAATAGTAATGTTTTATAAATATTTCTGTACAGCTTATTTACGTGAATCTTAAAATAACATTAAAGTCAAAAGTTCTGTGGATTTATATATTTATTTATTTAATTAATTATTTGAAAATCGAGCCTGAAGAGGGTTACCATCAAGAGGCGAAACGTTAAAATTAAATTATTTATATATTGTGGTGACCGCTTCTTAAACACAACTATTTATAAACAAAATTTTTAACGACTCGGTCGAGAAATTCAAACATTTAAAAACTATTATTGAACACCCACAAAAAATTATCGAAATCTACAAATGAGCACTAAACAGTAGTTAAAATTATGAATTTAAGGCAAAGTATTTCAATTTTTTCGGAGAAATTCAACATAATCTTGGGGATATTCAGTAATCATATCGAAATTTTGACTAAAAATATTTCTTTAGAAAATTATTCAGCTGGTATGGAATTTTGAATATATTCTGTGTATCTAACTCTTTTTTTTAAGTGACTTAAACAATAATATAAAAAAATTAGTGATCTACAATCAGTATTCAAAATTTTTAAATGACGATATTTAGTATAATTTATATTAACTGAAATTAACTTTACACGACTAAATTATCAATTTGCAAGTACGTATATCCTTCGACTTCGGCGAAGGCAACGGAAACTTCTGGGTCGATTCCATACAGTTCAGTTCCTATCATTTCCTGCTGGAATAATAATAATACAACAAATACGGAATCGCATCCATTACAAAGTTTGCGTTCGGACTTTTAAAGAGTGACTATAATTTATATTCTCTTAGAGACGGAGTCGTTTTATCTCCCATCAAAGAGAAATGAAGCAGTTTGATATGGATCACAGTTTTCGTTAACTTTTGCTAACTCTATATACTTACCAACAGAGCTGAAGCTATACAGAGAAATTCTGCAAACTCACGAATCCGTAATAGTTCGTAAAGAATTTGAAACCTTTTGGAATTAAGAATACAAACTCGAGTAAAAGTCCGGTAAAACGTTCAGGAGGAAGGAAAATTCGATATCAATAATAAAACGTAAAGGATTTAACGTAGAAGACAGAAGAAGAAAACGCAAGCGAAGTCGAGTGTAGCTTGACCTTTGTCATTTTCCGAGACCCCGCCGGTAATACGTTCGCATCTTAGCATAAAGCATGGTTGCTATATTTCATACAGATTTTAATGAAAGCACGTAATAAATGTCTGTGAAACCAGGCGCTCCGGGGTAAGCGAGATTTATTTTATGGATCTACTTTTCGACAACGATGTTAAATTAATTAACGCGAACGCTGTAATGTTCGTTCCCAATTTCTTCTCCGAAATGACGTACCATTTTTTTGGATTGTTATCCAAATCCAACCATAATGGTATTTTGGGAATGGTACGGTTTCAGCACTAGGCACTATAATTATGGTTAAAAAGTATAAGATTAAAATTATTAAAATCAAATTGAGGCGCTGAATCGAACAATCGGATTTGTGGTATTTTAGTCGGCCTCTGGATTTATTTGGCTATAACTCGACCATTTCTCAAAATTTTGAACTAACATTTTAACTAAATACTTCTCATTGCATTCTGAGAATAATAGTATAAACGAGAAAATATGTTAAAAATATATAACATTACTTTTTGCTCCTGGTAAACATTGGGTTATAAATGGGTAATTTCAATTGCTACTTGAGCAATAATTTCATTACTAATGCATACCTTAGACAATGGTTTCTTATATTTTCAGGGTCGCGGATGACGAACCTGATATCTGAGAAATCAGTAGTAACATGCAATACACTTCTTCGGAAGAAAAATATTCATTAACGAATATTTTGTAGTGATGGAAAACACTAAACATAACGTAGTACAAATGATAGATAAGTTCTTTTTAATAGTGATTAAAGCCAGCATGTTGTAGTACTTCTGTTAATTCTAAAAATTGAAATTTTATGAAATACACCGAATATTTCGTAATTTAAAAAATTACATCAATAATAAGAAAAATTTGTATTCATTGAATTTCATTACTATTAAATTGATTATACTAATTAAATTGAACAAAAATTTGAGTTAATTCCTAACGCCATTTTGAATTTTACCAATCTGATCATAGATTTGCAATCAGCGACTTGGAAAACCTCCGAGTAATAAGTTTCAAGAGAATCCAGTTGGTTTTAGAAAATTCATCCACCATATTAGAGCCGTCATTTTGAGTTTTGAAATTCAGATATTACATTCGTCATCTGCGACCCTGAAAATAGAAGAAACCATTGTCTAAGGTATGCATTAATAATGAAATTATTGCTCCAGTAGCAATTTAAAATACCCATTTATAACCCACTGTTTACCGGAAACAAAAAGTAATGTTATAAATTAAAAAATATTTGTTTGTTTGTATTATTATCGTCAGAATGAAATGAGAAGTATTTAGTTAAAATTGCCGATCAAAATTTTGAGAAATGGCCTAGTTACAGCCAAATAAATCCAGAGGCCAACTAAAATCCCACAAGTCCGATTGTTCGATCCCTCAATTATGATTATGATGATAGTCATGAAAAAAGTCATTACAATACTGTTGTATTTCATAACTTTGACATGATTTAATACTCTCTTGTTTTATTTTAAGCCAACTATTGAGAAATAATAAAAATAGAATACATAAATAATATTAATCTCAGATTAGATTTTTATGTATATGATATTCATGAAACGTATATGTATTTAGCCTGGCCTCCAACCCGCCAAACTGTTATTCTTATAGTTTTTGTGATTTTCATTTCTAAATCAACGTATTACATTAAGAAATTGATATTACCGCGATAATGTATACAAATAAAATGTATAGTATTTCCATCTTATGCTAAAAATGTGTAATTAATTTCCGCGTATTTGTAACTATTATCACTTCGAGACAACACTGACATTCATAATTTTCACTACTATAAGTATATTAATTTCAATTCAATACAAATAGTTATCATTTTAGGCCAACAAAAATAAGATATTTCCATGAATTTTGTTAAAGAAAAATATGAACATTTTAAAACTATCATTACGTGATCTTAAAGCTCTCGTGCACTGAATACTTTTCAGTAATTCTTTTAATGAAAAATGTTACAAATTTAAGTTACAAATGGCCGTACAAATGTTTATATGTAATTTTATTTTTACGTTTTGCGGTGAGCAACATTGCAACGAACTGGATCATCTGAAATTAACAATGCCTTTTCATAAATAATATTATAAACTATTCTGTGATCGAATGGTTTAAGAAACGATGCAATTTTCACAAAATTACGAATAATCAAAGTCAGCGATTTTGACTGAAAGAGTATTTTTTTTCAATAAAAGGACAGTTTTGATTAAAATAAAAAGTCAACCCAGTGAACACTACATTTTTATGTATGTTGATATATTTTTATTACGTATTTATTAGGCATGGGTTTAAAACCCCTATGACAATTTTACATAAAATTTACAGTAACTGATTCGCAGTTTGATATAAAATGTATTGAATAAGCCTGCCTAATTTCAAAAATATAGGTTCAGTAGTTTAATTATAATCACATATCTGATTAAACCATCGCATCTGAGAAAATTTGCGACGGATTAAAAAAAAACACATTCTTCAATTCATGAATTACATCCTAATATATATTCGATGTAACTTGTGTAAGATATATTATAGTTTTATCGTACGTTCCCTGAGGGTTAAAGTTTCAATTTGAATTCCTTTACAAAGGAGTTTTGATCGACTTAAAATTTTAAATGGGGGTGGTCGAAATCAGGAAAATTAATATCTCTGACAAATTTGTTTCTTAAACTTTGGCCGTTATTTCGAAATAACAATTTCAAATTTTATTTGACAAAATATAACAGTAACGGTCTTATTTTTGCTAGAATGCTATTTATATTAATAATTGGTATTATTAGTTAGCAAAAACCAATAACGTAGCTACTTTAAGTAGTAATATGCGTGTAGACGTTTATTTCGTTACCCCTATTATACTACTTATGCTTTTACTACTTATATTGGCCATCTGCAGTTCGCCTTAGAATCTAATAGCAAAAACAACTGGATACACTTAACTGAATTTCCTGTTACTACTTAAATGGTAACCTAACTACTAGTGTTTAGTATAAAGCTTAGTATAGCATACTATGAAATAGAAATAATAGAAGAAAATATACCTATAAAATAATATGCTGTCAATATAATAATAGTTTCAAGGTTTCTTAAAATAATGTAACGTAAATTTAAAAAAAGAAACTAACTTTGGAGAGGTAATAAGAATTGTTCGAATTGGCATGTTTTTCAGAAAATCCGGTCCTTTAAGACCATTACAAGATTTAATCGCGAAAGACTCTTAATTGTTGCAGCAGACAAATAATGACCAAGTTATCGTCGAACATACTTGAAGTAAAGCTCCGTATAACTCAGGCCTCCCGATAGTTTCATTACTCTACTAAACTCTCTTTGCCTTGGAACAAATATCGAAGATCGCTTTGGCATTATTTTCAACATCTTGTTGGACCAATTTACTTTCCTATTATCATTTCAATAGTAAAAAAATATCGGTGATATTAACTTACTTCAATAATTTCGACTTTTTTCAATATTAAATGTATTTCTTTATAAAATATGTTGAATACGTAAATCAGTAACAGCTAATAAATTGATCTGGTTCTGAACTGAATATGCTGTGTTTCAAAAAACAAATAAAATAAATCATAAAACATGATTTGTAAAGAAAAATGTAACCAAGTTTTTTGATAGCAAACAGAGAATCCTTAAGAACAGAAATATCAACTTAAATATTAGTTACTTGCTATTTATTAGTAGAGTAAATAAGATTATTACAATAAATACGTAAAATAATAATCATAAATAATAAAGCATTTAAATAAGCAATTTAACACATTGTTAATGGTTTCATTCGAAATAAAAATGAACTGCATATAAATAAGAAAAAAGATCATGTTTGATGTACACTAAATTATTCAATAATAATGAAATATGCCGAATAGTAGTATACATCACCGTTTAACTCGAAACCAAATTATTGAGAAGTTATCCTGTATACACAACCTCACTGAAAGTGTCATAACATTCGGTAAAATGCCCAATTAATGACTAAAAGCATGTGGTTATGGCAACTAAATCGTTCAGATTAAATCACATTTTTAAATAATATCAAAATTAAATACGTTGATATGACATCAATATTACATGATATTGACATATAACTTTATAATTTTGATTGCAGCAATCCCGCTCCTTTTTTGTGCAATAAAAAAGTAAATACATTGGCCAAATATAATTATTGAAGCGTTTTTTAAATCGACAAAAATGAACAAAACGTGTTATTTTTTCTCAGATTTTTCAGTTTTTACCAGTTCTTGGTAACATAAACATAAAGAAATGAAAGATATCATATTCATTTTTAATCGTTATTATGGAGTCATTCTGCATTTTGACTGAACATCAATGCAATTTTTTAAGACAACAAAATAACCAGAATGATTTTACTATCCACGGGAAGGGAATTTCTTTACACTTCACTGATATTATTTTATAACGCAATACCCGAAACACAAAGTTACAAGTTTTAAGAATGAGAATTTTATTTAAAATACTGATTGTTTACGAGAAAGTATATTTAATAGTCACATTTTACAAGGTGTGGATATAATATCAAAAAGTTGCAGTATTAGAAATGACAAATTCTGTATAAATTGAACTATAAATTTATTTTTTTTTTGTTTTATTTATTAACGATCTAAATCCAACACATGGAAATTAACAATAATATAATATTCATGTGAAGATTAAAATTTAACCTACATGTAAATGAAAAAGTACTTTTTCTAATTTAAAAATGAATTAAATTTTATTCAGAAATTACACCAGCTCTTCTTAATCGATATGGAAGTCGATATCGAAACGAAAAAAGTCTATGAATAATAATATAACAATTTTATAAATATTTTGCTAAAAATTAATTGCTACCAATATCATTTAGTATATTATTTCAATATTTATGCGATACTTACATGAAATGATCGGTCCTTTCTTCAGAAATATTATCTACTACACAATTATTGAGTAATGTATAATATTCGATTAATAAGACTTTAATTATATTAAAATTAATTATTCTTGTAACATTAATTGCTTACTATTCATTTATCTATTTGTTTCATTGTAATTTCTGTTTATATCTACTATATTCATGATACTTCTTGTAGGAAAAACTATTTTATAGTTCTAATGAAATGATAATAAATTATTTTCAAATGTTTTAAATTAAATGTACCTATTTAAAATATATAAAAATAATATTTAACCTAAAAATGTAAAATTATTATTCTTATCATTTAAAAAAATCATTAACTTCAAGGTTTAAAAAAGAAATCATTTTTTTAACAAAGTTTAAAGATCACTTCAATAACATCTCTATATTTTGCTAATATGTTGAAATCACCCTAACCAAATTTATGATATGTTTTAAAATATAGGCTATGTTTGGTGGTTTTGATGCACAAACACAACTCAACTTTTGCAGATAGAATTAGTGGATTGTATTTTTTTGTGATGTGGTACATAATTTTTCAATTTTCGCGTGTCATGTAGTTTTCCTAACTTTCTTATTTTAATAATACACATTTGTAAATACAACCACGCTCACGAGTATGAGATCCACATGTACAACAGAAAATACACTTAACGATTGCACAGGTTACATAAATTCACAAAACCTATAATTTATCTTTTTAATCAAAATATTATGCACATAGAAAATGTGATATTTAGATAATTAAATGTTTTTATATGTGAATAAATATTGTTTTCTTCAAATTAAATTCTTTCTACTGCGTGTACCCATTTCCCCTTCTGTCAATTCTCCAATTCGCCTGGAAAGCCTTAAAGTAATAAATTTTATTCTGTTTTTAAATGAATTTGAGGCACTCAGAAATCCCAATGGATATCCCTCAGTTTACGAACTATTTGAATTACAAAAATAATCTAAGGAACAGAGAAGTACCTTGTCACATTTTGTACACGAACCCAAATTCTTTTTGTATTTAACCAAATTAAATATGCTTATATTTTGTATGCAAAAACAGCAGAATTATCTCTCAAATTTATAGATAAATTCTGTAAGAGTAAACAAAATGTTTGCTGTTGTGACTTTCTATAAAACCAACTTATTTTTCTGTGGAAAATTACAAAATTCGAAGTGCATTTAATTTTTCATCATCGAAGAATATCATATACAGAACAATATGCAATATATTCCTCGATGAACTGTGATGCATTCGAATTTACTCCAAAAGTGATTCTATACAATTTGTATAAAAAATGTGTCAAGTGTGAATAAAAGTATATAATGAAAAATTACAACAGTTTCTTTTTCTTCAATTTTTATATGATTTTATTCCAAATTTTCGTACTATCAAAACATTGTAGGATGACTTAGAATTACAATTTTGTTCAAACTTGACACATTTTGTACACAAATTGTATAGAATTACTTTTGGGGTAAAACTTGATGCAGTAAATTGTATATTTTTATTATACAATTTGTAATAAATTTGTTCACTTGGGAAGTGTCAGGTCAGTGCCATTTATCGAACTGGAGGTATAAATCAACCCATTAAAAAAAGTCAGATTTTTAAGAAAACATTTGGTTTTTGCATTCTCTTCCCTGAGCGTCGGTAATGAATGGCAAGATTTAGAATGTTAAAATAAATGTTCGTAAGCTTAAAGTTTAAGTGTGGAATAACTATAAATCTCGTTTTTAATCAGATTAAAGGGTCCGATAGAAGTTTGTCGGAAAGAAGAATATATTATTCGAAAATTATGAATAAATTAATGGACGATTTCTCTGGAATACAGTTTAATCGAATTGCTTCGTAATGACATATTGTTCCTGGGTTCTTCGATTCACAGTTGTGAAATATGTACTTGAACGTACAGATAAAATTTATTCTATTAATGAAGATATACCAACAATTTTGAACGATTAATTCTGAGAAATAGAAAATGATTTTTGAACGGAAAATTGTCATAAATAAGAAGATGGAAATTACAGAGGCAACGAATTCGAAAGTTGCTGACTGCAGTGCTTTAAATGAAAATCTTCCCGCATATTTAAGAGAGAAACTCTTACTCCTTGAACGATAATTATAAAATAAAGACTTTTTTAAAATCATTCTTGCTGTTTGTGAATAAAGAAATATGGTATAACTGCAAAATGTAGCAGAAGAAAAAAGTGCCAAAAGTCGTCCATAACCTCCAAGTCAATATTAAATTTATTTGGGAAATATTTTTCTGCTTTCGGAAACATATTTTATTTAGAATGAATTCAATTAAAAAATACATGCTACATTCGCTTTGCAGCTATACCCGAAGCGGAACCCGAGATAGTCACGTATCATTACGAATTCTGTTTCAGCAGATGAACCATTTCAATCATACGTGGTTTGCGATGCCTGAACCGAGAGAAAAATAAAGTGTCTGACGCGTAGACTTCAATTCCCAGGAAAGCTTATTTATATCTTCCCCAACCGACTGAAAAGTAGAAGTGCGTATTCACGAAAGGACGTAGAGCCAAGTTTCTCTCGTAGGAAATCCATCCAAAGATAGTCCCTTTGGTACAAACGAGGAAAACCGGTTGGAGTATGTATACATAGAATACGTGTTTGTGGGTAAACAAAATTTGTCGCGCATTGTATATAGATTCACTGCAAATCTTTGCATCGCAAATACAAATATCATGCGAACACCCAATTTTGGATCTAAATGATATCCCAAGGGACACGCATTACACGACTTCTTCGTGCGTTCGTGAGAGAAAAATAAATTTGACGTCCTCGGTATACAACGAAGCTCTTGCTTCAGAATTTTCTACTTACATATTCGGTGCGTACAACGTCCCATGCGTTTAGAATCATTTTAGCGATTCAAATCATCACTCATTTTTACAAATGTTTAAAATCAGATTTTTTTAGCAAATGATAGTATAATTTTCGTATCCTTAACGGAAAAAATAAAACTTCGAAGTAATACGTAAAGGACAAACTAAACAAAAGGTTTCTCTTAATCGCAAGTAAAATTGACTATCTATTTCGACAGGCTACGTAGATAACAAATTCGTACAAATTAATTTATTTCTTTCTGATACGATTTATTAATCGATTATAATATAACTACAAATACACTGAGAGACTGTAAAGAATAAAAATTGCAAAACTGTTTACAAATTTGGAGATAATCGATGCATAGCCATAATAATTCTGAAATTTTATACTAATCTTTTATATAATACTAAGAAAAGACGTACGTAATTAATATGTAATAAATTTTTATGATTTACAGTCTCTCAGTGTTACAGTACATGAATTTACAGTATTAAAGCATAGCATAAAAGTTCAATAAATTAAGCCTTGAATGAAAGCCTTCTGTGATATATTAATGAATTTTGTATAGCGGTATCTATTTTAACTCTCTAACGTCCAGAATGCACATTTCCCATGTACAACTTCCACCGCATATTTCAAACTTAAAACAATATACAGGCAGTTCGGAATGTGGCATATTTATTATTTTCGAGAGTGCTCTTTCGAATGGTGGCTACAAAATTTAAAAAAATTAAGCATTTTCCTTTTATTTTGGCAAAAGGATGTGAAAAAAGCACATTTAAATTTTATTTTTCAGGTTGACACCGTGATTTTTTCGACCGGAAAAGTGCATAAAATGTTTCAACATAAAGGTTATGGAGGTGGGCATATTTCACCTTGAAATATCCAAAATGGCGGCTTATGCCAAGACATTTTTTTACAATTTTGGCAGTATGGAAATATATAATTTTCAACAAATTTTCAACTGAACTTAGCAACACCACGGACATCAACTTTTGTTAAACATTTTCGAATTTTGACCTCACATATGTAATCAGCAACCTCGGCAGCCTACAGATATTTTTCGGCATATCGATAAATAACTTCCAAAATTTCTCGTGAATGTTCGCCATATTGGGTCAACCATTTTGAATTTCGAAATTCTAAATTCAGATTCGTCATCAGCATATCAAAAAATATCTTTTAAGGTAGATAGTTTAGTTGAAAATTTGTTTAAAATGCTATATTTTCATACTGCCAACATTTAAAAAAAAAATCTAGGAATAATCCGCCATTTTGAATATTTTAAGCTGAAATAAAAAATGCCTACCTGCATATCCTGTAAGTTTAAACATTTTATGCGCTTTTTATGCACTTTTCCGGTCATAGAAATCACGGTATCGACATGAAAAATGCAATTTAAAAAAAATACAGTAAAAAATGTGTTTTTTTCACATACTTTTGCCAAAAATAAAGGAAAATATTCAAATGTTGAAGTCACTATTCGAAAGAGCACCCTCGAAAATAGTAAATATAGTAAAATATGGTACATTTCGAACTGCCTGTGTATTTTTTTTTTTTCAGTTTGAAATATGCGGTGGAAGTTGTACATGGGAAACATGCTTTCTGGACGTTTAAGGGTTAATGTGAATTTGATGCAAAATTCAATATCTATTTAGACATCTTAAAATCAGCATTCTCAGTGTAAACATCATTTTAGGAACAAATTCATAATTAGTATTTTTAAATGTTAAAATACGTAATTTGATTCTAGATGAATTAGGCCTTGACTGATTAGTGATAAACGCCTTAAAATATAAAATGAAGAAGAATTATACCACCACCCAATATTCGATGTGATGTATAATTTTATGAAAAATTCGGTTTTTTTATTTCGTTCTGTAACATTGTATACATCCTTTTCAATGGTTTAAGGTTGTAATAACTGGATAAAATGGATACGCTGTATAAATTTTAATTTCGAAAATTATGTAAAATATTTCCCAAGAACAAATAAAAATACGAGTGAAAATCCATCAACAGGCCCGATAATAAGATGATTTTCTTGAACTTTCTTGTCGTGGTAGGCTATAAATTATCAATTCTAGTTTTTCCTCCCATATATATCAAGTATTTATGTATAAAAACAGATGTTTACAACGCTTAATGTAGTATAGAAAATATTTTATACGCGCTGCGACATGACCGTCTGAAAAAAATGTTGGATGAGTTAATGAGTACAGCCAGGACTGCAATGGAACGGATCTTCTAAAACGGAAATCCAAAAATTTTTCATAAATTATATGATATTAATTGGAGATTGGCGAATAAATATCATATAATTTATGAAATTTTTGGAACACGGTCATGTCGCAGCACGTATAAAACAGCATTTTACAAATCTGTTGTACTGAAATACTTGATAATTATGGACCAAAAACTAGATTTGATCATTTATAGCCTACCACGACAAGAAAATTTAAGAAAATCGATATATTTAGAAAATATCTGAATTTTTCGTTTTGAGCATCCGTTCGAACGCAATCCTGGCTGTAATCAACCAACATTTTTTCATACGGTTGACGTTGCAGCACGCATAAAAAAATGTTCTTCGTTATATTAATCGTCGAAAAATTTATGTTTGTACTGAAATACTTGGTAAATACGTTAATAAAATTAGAATTGATCATTTACATCCTGCCATGAGAACAAAATCAAGATAATAACCTTATTTTTAGGTCGCTAGATGAGAACTTGCCCTTAAACACAGCCTCGAATACTTTTAAGGGTTTTCAACTTTGGAGACATATCTTCGGTTAAAATTTAATAGCTTCCGATCCAACGTTTAACTTTGAAGACTGTAACTTACATAATATTCTTGATGGTCACAATTACATCACGTTAGACCTGTACCCAAGACTTTCATGCGTAGTTAAATATTTAGATATTTTTCTGATCTGGAACTGGTTATCTTTTACTTAATAAGTGAAATCCGACTTCGCTTTTGTCACAATGCCCATTGCGGAGATTTATAATACGATTTCAAAAAATTCAATTTTTCTGTGACAATGAAAGCAATTTCTGCAGAAATCAGTCTGTAATTACAGCTGGCGCATGAAAATCGCTAGTTTCAAGAACCGGATAAACAAAGCAGAATAGGAAAACTTCGGTAGAACATGTGTTTTATTCGAAAGCTGCAACAAAAGTTCAATCAACGATGTT
Organism: Trichopria drosophilae; assembly: GCA_030407085.1. Lineage (NCBI taxonomy): Eukaryota > Metazoa > Arthropoda > Insecta > Hymenoptera > Diapriidae > Trichopria > Trichopria drosophilae. Next base: position 184,677,529 of record CM059583.1, on the reverse strand, counting down.
TTGAATTTTTGGGTGCAGGTCGAAAAACCGACAGTCAAAAAGCCGACACAAAAAATTACACATCGACTAGAGGACTATCATTTTTTGAAGTTGGATTTGAATCCGTTTTTTGACTGTCGGTTTTTCGATTGTCGGATTTTTGACTGCCCGTTTTTTGACCTATCGGCTTTTTGAGTTGTCGGTTTTTCGACCGGCACCCCGACACCCAAAAATCCGACACATAAAAGAATGACACATCCACAAGGGCACTATCATTTTTGACTGCCGGTTTTTTTACCTATAGGCTTTTTGATTTATCGGTTTTTCGACCCGTACCCGACTAATCGACGAGCGAACAGTCTTTTTTTGTCTTTTTTTTCATTGTCGGTATTTTGACCTGTCGACTTTGTGATGTATCGGCTTTTCGGCCCTCACTGGAATTTTTGTATGAAATATGAATTGATTATCGGAGATGCGGATCGAAAAACTGACAAATCAAAAAGGCGACAGGTCAAAAAACCGGGGGCGGGCCGAAAAACCGACAAATTAAAAAGCCGATAGGTTAAAAAACCGACAGTCATAAAGCCGACACATAAAAAATAGACACATCGTCAGGAGGACAGTTATTTTTTGAACTGTCGGTTTTTCGACTGTCGGCTTTTCGATTGTCATAAAACACATCGACAAGCGGCCGTAGGGTGCGGGTCGAAAAAATGACAAATCAAAAAGCCGACAGGTCGATAAACCGAAAGTCCAAATTTCTCGACATTCAAAAAGCCGACAGGCAAAAAACCGACACTTCAAAATGCCGACAGTAGAAAAATCGAATTGTCATAATACCGACAATAAAAAAAACCGAGAGTGAAAAAACCTACAGTGAAAAATCCGACATTCCAAAATACGACAGGCAAAAAGCCGACACGTCAAAAAGCCGATAATAGAAAAACCGAATGTCATAAAACTGATAGTCAAAAAACCCACAGGCAAAAAGCCGACAGTAAAAAAAACTGACACTTAAAAATTGACTACTCGCTTGTCGATGTGTCTATTTTTTGTGTCGGCTTTTTGACTGTCGACTTTTTGGCAGTCGGTTCTTCAAAGTGTCAGTTATATGGGTGTCGGTATTATGACAATTCGATTTTTCTACCGCCGACTTTTAGACGTGTCGGTTTCTTGACGTATCGGCTGTTTGCCTGTCGGCTTTTTGAATATCGGTATTTTGCCTGTCGGTTTTTTTGAACTGTCGGCTTTTTGATTTGTCGGTTTTTTGCCCCACACCCGCGGCCGTAGCCATCTTTTGTGTAAGTATTTTGAGTGTCGGTTTTTCGACTGTCGATATTTTGACTGTCGGCTTTTTGACATGTCGGTTTTTTTATTTGTCGGTTTGTTGACCCTCACCTGATTATCAGAATTAGGCCATAGCCAAGAGCGTCAATGCCAAAACTTGTTTCATTTTCGGTGAAACAGAAATTGGACAATTTTGTTTGCGAGTGCCGGTTCTAACGATCCGTAAGGTGAAAAAGGCAAAAAGAACACACTAAAAGTGAATATACACTTCTGACCGGTAGATAAATAGAGAGATTGAAAGAGGTTGGTGAGGAGGGAGGAGGGGATAATGGCTTCTGAATCGAGAGTCAGGATCAGGAGGACTGCAGGCTTCGACTCTAGTCACGTGCGTGTCGGCAATCTGCTCTCCAGCCGTCACGTTTGACGGTTTATGTCTCTCGATTCTCTACCGTTACGTCTACGCGTATATTCGCTGGCAAGCCTCGATACGCCAATCAACCGAATCCCCAGGGAAGTCACATGGGTGTGGGTCCAAAATATAGAAAACGCACATCGCGTGCAATTCAACTCGACCTCAAAATCCTCTCGTCGAATGATCGACTTATTTCAAATTCCATTTTCGAAATATTCATCTGATGTCAATTTCAAAACTCAACTGTCGATGGAATATGTAAATAACTCGAGAACAATCATAGTTACAATGCATTACATCTGGATTTTGAAAGTAACGGAGAGTGGGATTGTTTATGACACTTTTTTTTCAAACCAAATTTAATTGCATTTTTCTTATTATCTGTGTTTTTAAAGGCTTAATCAATCGAGCATATTAAATTTCCTTAGCTTTTCGCTTTATTGTTGATATACTCCTAATTTTTATGTAAAAAAAATTATTTTGTAAAAGTCAGTTAATGGCATAGCGTGTCCTATGTGCGGGGCACATTATTTATAGGCAGTTTTAATACAAAAGAAGAGGTTAACTCATTTTTTACTTGAGTGTTCCTTTCATTCCTTTAATCTTCCAATCAGGGAATGGGATTGTATGCGAGAAGTTCAGCTTTTCAATACTTACTTTATTATTATTACTTCGACCCAGATCATAGGTTTGGACGAATTATTGAATTTCGTCACTTCGGTAACAAACATATACATATACACTATAGATATACACTATAGATAACGTTTCTAACGACTAATGTTGCCGTTTCAAACCCCATAAAGATAAATATTTTTGTAAAATTTATAGAGACCAAATCCATTTCAAATCATGCAGGCCGATATGCTCAAAATCTTAGATTTAATTGTCGATTGAAGATGTTATTCTTCAAGGAAAATAAAGGGATACGTTTGCCGAATTTGAAAAGGATCAGTTTTAACGAAGTTATAAGCATTTCAAGTTTTAACACTAAAAATGAAGAAACTGTTAAATAATTTTCCTTTGTATGCCATTTTTTTCCTAATTAAGATAATTTGGTTTCTTTTGCTGATTCTTGTAGGCAATTTTGAAATCTTGAAAAATCCATTGGGTGTTTTATAAAATCTTCAAAATTAACAAAATTGCGGCCTATTTTCTAAAAATAAATAAACTCAATTTTTTCAAAAAGACCACATTTTTTAATGAAATTTTTACCATAAATTCTGATAAATGTAAAGAAGAATTACTATAAGTGAGAATTTTTTTTCGAACAAATTTAGGAAATTATGTTTTACAAGTATTTTGAATAATTTTGTTCGAAATAAATTAAATCATATTTAAGTAAATAACTTTTAGACAATGTATTTTATTTAAGCTTTTTTTTATTCAATTTTTTCCAATTATGTTCCAAACTGTGGTGGCGGATCTGTAATAGTATGAACATCATGTAATTATAATGCAAAACTTCGTTGGTATTTTGCGGGTATAGGTCGAAAACCCGACTAGTCAAAGAGCCGATAGATCAAACAACAATCAGTCAAAAAATCGCAAATCAAAAAGCCGATAGTAAAAAAAAATGACACTTGAAAAATTGACTCTCATGTCCTCGATGTATCTAATTTTTAGGTGTCGCCTTTTTGACTGTCGGCTTTTCGACTGCCGGTTTTTTATTTGTCATTCTTTCGACCCACCACCGCTTTTATTACCCACAAAATGAGTAGCCAAGGTTATCAGAAAGTGGTTGAAGAATATCTCAATGCATTCGATGATAACGGTCTGCTCGGTCAGGTTAACGTGGTATAATATAAGGACACTTAAAAATGTTAATGAATCTATGTCTTCAAAAAATGACGGTTATGTTATTTATTACTAATAATTTTCAAATGTACTTTACTTCCAAGAATAAATCAATTTATTTTAGAAAAATACAAGTTTCTTTACGTATTAATGTGGGACATCACTTTTTCGTTAATAGTGCGTCTATATATATGAAGGAATAATGCAGTCCTTACCAAAGTTTTGCAAATATTCATTAATTCAATTATGCAATACACTTAAAAACTTTCGTGCCGTTAATTAAAATAATACAAATAATAAAAATAATGCGGTGCCCCTATTAACCCATTTCGTACCAAAATGTCCGTTTTGTCCATTAACAACGTTCAACGACGTGATAACGTACATTTTTAGCCCCTAAAAAAAAATCTCCAAAGCCATACTCCACTATTTTCGAGGTCACTCTATCGATTTATGCCATTTAGAAAACAGAAAAACAATGTCGCACCCCTAATTTTTTCTTCAATTAAAAAAAAATGAAGGGTAGTTTTAAGGCTATTTATTTTATAAAGTGCAATTTTCAAAGCGAAATACACCGTAAAATTCAGTGAAATGACCAAAAACAGGGCGGCCGAGGTCCAATATAAAGAGTTATGACATGTGCTTATTTTATTTGTTACATCTAAGAGTTGTAAAACCACCCTTAATCCATAAGAGTCAAATGGAAACAAAAATTACTCAATTAAGAATATGCGCCTATTCAGACACTTAGGTGTATTTTCATAGATTTACATTACCACATGCCCTATTTATTAACTGTTAGCAACCTAGTAAATAATATTAAAATTCTCTATCAATTTATATTGTGTAATTTGCGATAGGTTAGGTTCGCTCTTTGTTGACGAAGAATCATATAGAGTGTTATTCCTTTCTTTCTTTTGGACGTTTTTTGCACAATTTGTTTACAGAAAATAGTTTCAGATTACAAGAGCTACAGGGTGAAGTAATTTAGTTAGAATTCGCTGCTTATGAACCTCGTTGCTTTGACGTCAAATATTGAGATTTGATTTTCTTTTGTCCAGTTATCCAGTTCTATAACAGGCAAGAAACTTTCAGGGTTGATATTTACAAGCAAAAAATCCTGATTAAATTACTTCAACAGATAGCCCTTGCGATGAGGATCATATTTCTAAACAGAAATTTTGACATAAGAATCTAAAAATTGAACATTTATGGGGAAAAATTCCCCACTTTTTTTTAAAGCTTTGAGCCATAAATTAATACTTAGACCAGCAAATGAAGAATGATTGAGAAACAATCATAAGTATTCATTTTGGGGCTTTGAATCCTATTTGTTGATAGCCGTTACTTCCCTATCGTCGATCATTCCAAATCCTATTCCAAGAATTGACGACTTTACTTTTGAAAGCTTCTCAATGCTTCAGCATAACAATTCCCTATTCTGAATGAAACATCGACATGTATGTTTTCTAACATTCTGAATACTTCCTGTCAAACGGAAGTTAGTTAATGATTCCTAATGCTTCTGGAAGTATTTCTGTGAGACTTTCTCAATCCAGAAACTTGGGAACGCTTCTTAATGCTTCTAGAAGTATTTCTGTGAGACTTTCTCAATCTTCCTCGTTCCAGAAACTTGTGAATGCCTCCTAATGCTTCCAGAAGTGTTTCTGAGAGACATTCTAAATCATTCTCAATCCAGAAACTTGGGAATGTTTTGTAATAATTCCGCTTAATGGTCGTCCATAAACTACGTTACCATTTGGGGGTTAAGCCAGGAACTACGGCCTATATAAAGTGTATGATTAAAATGGCTAAAGTTTTATATGTTGAGGGGGGGGGGGGGGGGTTAAAAATGCAAAAAAAAAAGCTGTACGACTTTAAAACCATGCATTACGTATATTTAATAACGTTTCCAAGAATTTAATTTTCATTATTAATAATATTATTGAAAAGTCAAAGCATTATTGTTCTTAAACAAAAATTGAAATGTGCAAAAATAATTTGTTAAGCCACTTTTGTTATTGATTCAAATTTTTCTTCTCCACTGTTAAGCATTTTTTTAAAATGATCGGATTTTAACAAACAACGGTTTATCTTTTCAAGAATAAGATTCTATTTAACTTTACCGCATAATTTTTTTAAGATTCTTTGTCTGATCACGAAAATTACTCAAAATTCGCTATAAGTAATAGTTCTTTTTTAAAATAAATAGAGATAATTTATCGTTGGCTTCGGAAATTTCAAAATACCTACGATAAAATTGTAGAGAATCTTTTTCTCGAAAAAATAAGCCGTCATTCGATAAAATCCGTACATTTTTTAAAAATTCTTAACAGCGGAGAAGAAAAAGTTGAAAAAATAACAAAAGTGACTTAAAAAATTTTTTGCACATTTCAATGTTTTTTTCCAGAAGAATAATGCTTTCACTTTTCAACAACACTATTAATAATGAAAATTAAATTCTTGCAAACGTTATTAAATATATTTCATCAATATATGATATTCTGGGGTCTAACTACCTTAAAATAGTGTTTGACAGTGATAGACCAGAGGCCAGCATTACTCGAATTAGTAATTTCAGAGAAGAATCCTATTACATAGCAAAGAATTCAGAAGCATTCAAATTATCTGTATTCCATACTTTCTAATACTTTTACAAGGGTTAAGAAACATCATTCAGAAGTATTGAAATTTTCAATACTTCTAAATACTTTTTCGTTTGTTAGGAGTAGCATGTATAATAACGCTGAACTCTTGATATTTAACCTGACCCAATAATGCATACAAAATTTAACGAATGCATCATATCAATAAAAAACATCCCTATGACTGCAAAAAGCTCTTTATTTACTTCCGTGTAAATTTGAGGATGACGGATCATGGCATAGTGTACGTAACAAAAGTAGGTCACTGCAGTTTATACAGCAAAGGCCGATAACGAGGAAGGTACATAAAACTTTATCAATACGATCGTAAGTAGTTTTGCAAATTGTCGATGATGTATGAATAACAAATACTTGCTCTAAAAAAAGACAAATCAATTTCATTTAGTTCTGACAGGATCTTCCACATTCGGACGCAATCTCGTTAATCGTATCGCAGTTCACAAAACGGAGGTCGATAACGCTATTGCCATTGAATTATTCAAGATGGTACAATTTGAGTGGCGTTGGCCGTTGCGTGGAAATATTTATCGGTTGAAACACCGGCTAACCGATCAGCGCTAATTCACCCACTATTTACGCGCCTCTTCGACCCGAGCGGCCGCGCAACATATTTCCATTCTTTTACCTGGGTGGTGTGTCAATATTGGCCAAACCTGGTGGAAAGCGCATGCGTTCATTTGTTTCAAAGAGAAATATTCGAAATCTCCACAAATCGAAAAATCATATTCCCTACATAATATATTTCTCATTGAAACTGCAATAAAGTAAATATCGTATCGTTACGAAAATCCAATACCCGCATTTCAATTTTGTTTTAATCCTGAAATTTGATTTTAAAGTCATATTTGATTAGGAACAGTTCCTAGTTTCCGACCAGAAATAATAGATATTAAAGGTTACTAAATCTTGGGCGGAAATTCAAGCTATCAGCCAGATATTTTATTTTTCGTATTGGCATATGCCTTCACGACTCACTGACTTTTGGCACAAACGATGCAATTCGCCTTAATGTTATATTCATGTTAAGAAAAGAACAAAGCGAACGGTTACCGAGAACCGAGAGCCATGGTCTCTAAGGATTTCTTCAAAATATTTATGAATGTTTTTGCCAGTATTGTCATGGTATCTTGAATTTTTATACATTCGCCGTTGCAGGATATTGATCATCCATTATGTAGTAACCGATTAGAACATAGTATTTATAAATTTAATTAATTTTTATTAAGTGGCAATCAATGTAATGTACAAAAGTAGCTGAGAAATGCTTCCTTTCTTATTCTTCGCGCGAAACGACAGAGTGGCAGGTATACGTAGATCCAAAAAATAAAAAGAGTTGCATACAACAGCCGTGATCAATTCTTCCAAACTTGGATACGATGTAAGGGTTTCGGAACTCCGTTCGCTCTAACTTTTTAACGACAGTCGTATGCGAACTTCCTTTTTGTCCCTTTCGCCAACGAACTTGAAGAAAACTTACCAGCAACACCTCTGGACAATTTATTGCATTTGTAAACTTCCCTCAGTTTAAAAACAGTGCGCAGGTAGATATTTGAAACTTAATAATCTCAAGACGGTGCAAAATATGTAGAGCACTTTAACCATCGTAAAGTGGAAAGTTTAACAATAAAATCTTTTTGTTAATTATTTTTGGAATCAATATCTGCATATTTTACGTTGTTTAACAAACTGAAGATAATCGTCATACAGTTGACTCCCAGTACTATAAACTAAAATAATATTGTGTAAAATTACTGTAAAACAAGTGGATAATTAATAAGAATGTAATTGAATATTTACAGAAATTGCGTGGCTGTTATTTAAGGTGATCATCCCGTATGGACAGACACGATGGTGACACTTAATGTGTTTCAAATAATCCAAAAAACTCAACAACTCAGGCATAAAACTGGTGGAATATTTGTTATAAGTCACGTGCTGCAATATTCTCTCGGTTTTCTTACTCTAAATAAAAATCATTTTAAAGATTATTTGCATTATTAAAATCTTCAAATTATTGTGAAATATGTCTCTTACCTCAGTGTATACATACGTACAAATATGGCAGGTCGAAATTATTTTTATGGTGGTTGTGACTAAAATCAAGCAGGAATAGAAAATATCGATTTCAATGTTATTTCGACGCATTTCCAGCCGCAAATGGATTACATACAACGAAGTGATCAATTTAGACACGATAGTTATAGTATTAAGCAATAAATAAGGTTCGTAAATATCCATAATTTTTCTCCATATTCGAGCAATATTTCTGTGCTGTTTAGAGAATATTACTATCAGGAATCGATCCTTCGAAATTGAGTTATTTTTGTTACTCAAAAGATAGCAATAGTCATTTACTCTCTTGAAGAACAGGTAAACAATAAGAGCAAAGCTGAGAAATGATGTATTTATTATAGCATTAATTATCCATGTGATGAAGAGTATAATTGCGGTGTTCGATTCATCAGGCACCATGATGCTTTGATCAGCCGACCATCGCATGGAGTTGAGTAGAATAACTGCGATGTTCAGTCCGTACAGCCAACGGATACTTTGTGTTTTATATGAATAGCGCCTAAAAGTGTCATCGATCTTATTTATCGCTTGGACTATTTCATACATCTCGTTGCGCTTAAATATGGACCGAATTGCTATCGGAAGTCCCTTACAGACAAACACGGCTGCTATGATCTCTGGGATTATTGATAAGAGACGAGAATTTTGATTGCTCATGATATGGTGACGGCATTTATTCCATATTTCTCGAATAATATATAAACAAAAAGCCGTTCGCACTGTAAAAATTGCTACGTGGATTTTGAAAAATTCTTTTGAGCCCCATCTCAAACTACCTACACCGACAAATGCGTACACAAATGATGTAATGTTGAGATATTGAGTCAACGAGATTCCCCATTGCTTTTTTTCAAACATTGTTAATTTAATTATTTCAGTTTATAAATGGTACGTTTTTAATATAATTATTAAATTATTCTATTATCACTTTTAGTAAGGGAAAAAACTGTCACCTCTGTGGTCTGATGTTAACTGAACATCGTTCAACACCAAACTCTCAAAGGAGTCATTAAATTGATTTTTTCACATGTACATACGGCTCTCAGAATGCAACCTTGCACATAATATTTGAATAAGTAAATGGTGAAAAGAAAAATGTAAACATTACATAAAGGAAAAAATACTTTTTTCATAATTTTTAGTACGTTTTGCAATATTTATTTATGTTGTCCGGGTACGTTTTACTATACGCTGGAAAGTACCATGTTGGGGAAAATGTTTTTGTATTAAAAGAAGAGGACATCAAAACCGATTTCGAAATGTCTCGCCGGGTACGTTAAAATGAATTAGTGGAACCTCATCGTCCAATATTTTATTCTCACCTTAAGGAGAGGGTCAAGGCACAAAATCAACTATATGAAGCTGTCGTTCAAAAATTCCGCAAAAAATATTTTTTAAGTAATTTTTGATGAGGAATTCAATGGTAATATAATAAAAATCGAAAAAAAATTTTTATTTTTCGAAAAAAATGGAATGTTTTAAAATCCATACGTAATTATTTAGAAAATGTGTTTTTCTGTTTACCAAAATTTTTTTGAATTTTTAAATTAATTCTGCGAATTTTAATAGCCTTTTTTCGGTATGTGCAATTTTCAGCGTTTCTTATATTTTAGAAGGTAAGGCCTTGCTTATGTGGGGCACATAAGTATGGAAAGTACTTTTTGAAAATGGCATTACATTCATCATCATGCAAAACAATTCAATGACTGAGTAGATTTTGCCGATTTGTAAAAACGCTGTAGCCATTGGATAGTTTATATCAAATACTGATGTCTGAATGTTCGTATTTCAATTACTTGACGTAAATTTTTAAGATAACGTTGGATTCAATCCACTTCTTCACAATGTTGCAAACGATAGCTGCAGAGAGAAGTGACCAAATCTTACTATTATGTATATTCGACCCCGTTTCTCCGGCTACTATCTTATTTTTTATAAAGACGAAAATTCTGAGTGGTTAATTATTTTCTTTTCATTTTTTTCAGATATACTTAAAAATCATTGTAACACAAATAAAATATCTCAAAAAATTAATAAATAATATTTACTTCACGAATTTGGACGAAATATATCAAAATTAGCCGTTTTAATAAGAAAAAAAAATTTTTTTTTCGAAAAAAGGCTATTAAAATTCGCGGAATTAATTTAAAAATTCAAAAAAATTTTGGTGAACAGAAAAACACATTTTCTAAATAATTGCATATGGATTTTAAAAAATTCCATTTTGTTTGAAAAATAAAAATTTTTTTTTGGTCAAAAAATTTTGTATCGATTTTTATTATATTACTATTGAATTCCTCGTCAAAAATTACTTAAAAAATAATTTTTGCGGAATTTTTGAACGACGGCTTCATATAGTTGATTTTGTAAGGAAGTTCTCTCGACAATAGAATTGACGAACAGATTTTGACCAAATGTGATATACTTATTTATAAATGTATAAAAAATATGCAGTTCAAATTTTAGTGTGAATGGGTACTTGTGAGAAAAGTTATCCTTAAATTGTTCCACATTTATCATGATATCTTACGGAAAACTGCGTTTTTATGTTCTTTATACATATATTGTGAAATATGTGACAAGAAGATATTACTACAAATTATACGAGCATAAGCTGAGTATTTTCTGAACAGAAACTGTGAGAAACAAAACTTGGCACTCTTTGGTTAGGTTGTGACGTATTCACTCATTTGACTAGCAACGTTGAGAGATAACTCCATTACTACTTTTCGTATCAATGGAGCAAAATGTAAATTTGCACTCGTAAGATGAACATTATTTATCACATTAGTGTAAAAAACGATGAAGCACGTCCGTTTCCAGGCAAAAAATTAATCTGTGCGGAACATTCGTATAGATTACGTATGATTGATATTAATTTTCTTTCCATTCCGTTTGCACGACGAAATCGAAGCGCAAAATCGCATTTTACACCCTACTAGGTCGAAAAAAAATAGAAAGGTCATGGGTTCATAAGTTTACGAGTGTATTTTTACATTTATCTATCTATTCTAAGCATCTTCTTACAGATATGAAAGTATTTATATCCTTTATAAAACATCAATTTAAAACAGGATTAAGTTAAATGTATTATTTTAGTAACGCCCAAATTGCAGTGTCTACATAGTACAACTTCCATGCCACAAAATATTGAAAAAAAAATGAACAAATAAATTAAAAAGAAATTTGTCAAAAAGTAAATTCGCAATAATGTTGGCAAATTTATTTTAAAAAATGTGAGTTGGAGATTTGTTTCTAATTTCAAATTTTCTATTCGGAACCGCAATTTTTAGCAATAGGAAAATGCAAATTCCGAAGTTTGCAAATAAGTGCCACAAAATAAGCCGCTGTATTGGATGTTCTAAGCAAAATCTGACGTCGTTCTCGTATAGAAATTTGAAATTAAAAAAAATCACAGTCTTTTAATTCGACAATAGCAATGCGTCAGCTTTAACTGCGCCATTAGAAAGAGCAAGTTTATTTTTGAATACGAACCCCTATTTCTTTTTATGGATTCGGAAAGAGCGGGAAATTTTACGTCCGAATATGATGTAACCGATATTTTGATCAAGGTCATTTCAAAGTGAAACTTAAATGTTCTGGTAATGGCGAATTATCTCAGTGTACTTTCGGCGAAAATGTTTTAGACAAAAGTATACGGATTTTTCCCTATCCATCTAACGGTGATATTAATTTTGATCTTGACTATTATTTTGAAGGTCATTTCATGGTAAAGTTCAATTTTGCAAATGGGAACCACTATTTTTTACCGCGAATTTGGAAAGAGGGGCAAATTTTGTGTTCAGGACATGACCTTCAATACACCTTTTAAGTCAGAGTCAAGGTCATTTCAAGGTGAATATCTCATGAATTCCTATATGACAAGAATATCTTGACGAGATTGTATTTTTTGCGAAATGCTATTCCCGGGCTATCTACGGGTAATATTGAATTTGACTTTGACTTTAACTTTGAAGATCATTTCGAGGTCAAGTTCAATTTTTCAAATGAAAACCACTATTTTTTACAGCGAAAAGTCGTACGTCAGAATATGACTTTGACCACACCCTTAATTCAATGTCAAGGTCATTTCAAGGTGAATGTTCTAAAATTTCGGGGATGGCAATAGTAACTGAGCGACGTTTTAACTGAAATTTCAAACATCCCGCAGTATGTGCGACAAGTCTCTTCTAATGATACATGCATGTGCGTGTTTTTTTGAACGTACACGCGCATTAACACGCATGTAATAACGACATTACTTTTGCTTGTTTTTTGAGAGGTGCAAGTCAAAATCAATTTCGATTCAATAATTCTAACGGGAAGTTTAAATTTCACCTTGAAATGGCTATGATTAAAATATCGGTTATATCATATTCAGATGTAAAATTTCTCGCTCTTGCCGAATCCATACAAAAATAGGGGTTCCTATTAAAAAAAATTAACTTGACCTGGAAATAACCATCAAGGTAATTTTCAAGGTCAATTTTAATGATACCATTGAATAGCCGGGAGAAATCCTTAAACTTTTGTCTGAAAGATTTTTCCTGAAAATGCACTCCCGCTGTGATATATTACCGATCCGGAACTTTTTCTTTTATATATATATGACGTTTGTTACTCAAGATTTACACTCTGAAATATACAATGTTAAATAACCAAATAAGTTTAAAAAAACTCACTTTTTTAAAATAACTCATATCTCTACAATTGATTGAGGTAATTTTGACCTCTAATGAATATTTCTCTTGTTTTTTCACGAAAAAAGGGGAAAATGTCGATTTAAGGAGTTTTTCACGTCTAACTTGTTTCGCTAAATAGATAACAGAGAAGAAGTTGTTGAGTTTGAAAAAATAACAAAGAAATTGATACCTAATACTTTTTTCTGTGATATTAAAGATCTCCTTGTGTAGAAGAAATATTTTCCAAACTATAAAAAAACTCAACGAAAATTATTGAAATTAATTTAAATTATTGCTGCAACCAATCTATTCCATTGGTACGGGTTGAGTACACATATATTAGGTAAATGCCAATCATCCACATTTCATGAACAAAACTGTAAATTAATGTTCTTTAAAAACAGTAGACTTAAATTTTAATTAAAATATGTTTTATCAGCAGTTATCCTGATGTAACGAATATTTTCTTAGTGTCAGCTGTGTAAAGCAACGTCATATTATCAAGTCCAAATACCATAAACTGAAAAATTAAAGAATTTCTTTATAATACACTTCATAATCATCGCAGCATAATATTGAAGCTAATTTTTCATTACTTACCAAAATTGAGAAATTGTTGTCCAAAGTAAACATACCGTAAATAGAAAAAGAAAAATCAGCGTGTTCCACATACGCCAAAAAATTTGCAAGTTCCGATGAAAAAGAAGAAGATTGTTTGTTCAATGACATTTGTTGTAGAAGAATTTCGGTCCTTTCACCCTAATAAGTAACATATACATACCTTAAAACATTGCAATAAAATTATGAAATATCGAATACATCTTTTAAAAATATAAACTAACTTCAACATTTACTTTTGTACATATATAACAGAGTGTAAAAATTCTACCAACTGACAGACATACTTCAATAATTGTCAGCCACATATTAGTTTCCCATACCAGTTTTTCAATTTCTGCCATATATTTATAACAACTGTACGTTAAATCGATAAATTTCACAAAAGAATTCATTACGTTGAAAAATAAATAAGTGACATAAACGTCGTTAATTTTTCTCCAAGATTGCAAAATGGCCAAATGTTGTTTCGCAAGAGTAGCCATTAAGTATCTGTTTTGTAAATGACAAGTTTGTCCGTTGCATACGTTAGAACACTGTTCATTTACTCTTTTCAGCAGCATGTAAGTGATGATGGCACATTTCAAAAAGGAGGATATTACCGATATATGCGTCAACCATGTGAAGGCGAATAATATTTGAACAATAACAGAGTTGACATACCAAACATTAATTGAACTAAGAGACCATCTCATCATAACCGCAGATGCATATATCAAATCCACTAAAAACATGTAATCGGCATATTTTATGTTTGCGTTAAATTTCCGTAAACTGTCATCAACGTTGCAAAGACCATCGACTATTTTATGAAATTCATCATACCGTAGCACTCCTAATATTGATTGCACAATATGCTGCATTACAAAGATTAAACCTATAACTCCAACGATGAAGGTTTGTAACAATCGCTCATTTGGTTTATCATTTACAAACTTTGCATAACTAGAAACCAACATAAACCACAATAGGTATAGGTGATATATTAGTTGCCAACTGCGGTACAGGACAGTTAATTTAACAAATTCTTTGTCGCCTCGCTTGAATGTCCCTAAACCCATCAATGCGTATATAAATGCCGATAGATTCAGATGTTGTTTCAATGAACTTGACCATTTAAAGATCTTCATTCTTCATCAGGTCCACTGATCAGTTTATGCAATTACTAAGTTGTATTATACGAAAACAACCTTTGCACACTTGCCTTTGGTTAAAACTGGTCTCAAAAAGTTATAATTCGAAAGTGACCTTCTGCTAAGTATAATGTTAGTAAAGTATGAAATAGAACGAATATGAATTCTCAAAGGGATCGTATTATCGATCCTAATACCAAGAATACTATAAGAAGTAAAATAAGTTCAAACAAAACGAAATTTCCCAAACGTGTCAACATAACTTAAAATGAAACTAGAGAAACTAAAGAACACATTTTAAAAAAAATAAGTTATTGCAAATTAATCTTGTGCAATTGGAATTTTAAAGTAATTGTACTAGGAGTTTGAAATGGAATGAGAATAACGTTTAAGGATCGTGTTATTAGAAACGATTGGTCGAAACCCCCCAAGAAACTAATTCGAAGTCTCCAAGAAGTAAGTTGTGGTAGGTGTCGAGTCCCTGAGGTACGTTTGCAATTCCGCTCAACAAAGCTCCGGAATGGACACCAATTCTTCGGCCTCTTTCAAGAGAAGGATCCACTAACATTTCATGTCGATATAACGTATCAACGAAGGTGACAGTAAATTTCCTGCAAATATAGATAATTGGAGTTGGAATATATGGATATTGTAAATTTTGATGTCATTAAATAGTCGTCCTTTGTATTAATTAGATTTTAAAAGTTAATCTAGATTACTATGAGTAGGATGTTATGTAAATGTAACATAAATTACAGATAGTGGAAGGGAGACAATTCAAAATGAGCACTTGAACTAACCAAGTCCTTTCCATGCATCTTCACCTACAAATAGCAAATGCCACATAAAGGGCCAGTAATGAAGTAAACATACCTCTAAGTAACACTTGATTCTCTAGCAACCACTCCCCGTTTGTTTCCTTGGTAGCAGTAAAGTCCCCCTGGCGCTATCATAACTGGCCCTGCTTATTCAGGCATCTTGTGCCGACCATGATATCGTGTCGAAGTACTTTAATCTAAGCCACTTTTATTGCTTGACGGCTGACGTTTATTGTTCCCTGTGATTATTATTCCCCCAAGATTATCTCATTGCTTGCGTGAGGTATTCCACTTGCTGTTCTGAGCACTGAATACAATTCAAGGACTAAGCAGCAATTTCGGCTGAATGTTGTTTCTTACCCAAAAACATGAATTCATGGTCAGGAATTTATTTTTATGACATCATTATTTGTAGACATTTGTCATAATCGTTTATTTACTTATTCGTGGATTTGTTTATTAATTTTGGCTTGAAGTAGAACTTTTTTAGTTATTTGCAAATCACTGTTATTTCTTTAATGTAAGAAGTTTCCTCGGTAAAAATTGAACCAAACTTGATTGTCATTACACATGTCTGTTTATTTTTATTATAAAATTGTATGTATAGAAGGAAACAATATTTTATATATATTTAATGTTACAATGCCAAGTGTTACAATGTCAATGGAATAACGGGAGAAGTAAAGATTTATTCTGGTCCCAGTACACTGAGAGAGTGTAAATAACAAAAATTGTAAAACAGTTCACGAATTTAGAAATAATCGATGCACAGCCATAATAATTCTAAAATTTTATACTAATTTTTCATATATTACATGTTTATTACGTCTTTTCTTAGTGTTATACGAAAAATTAGTAAACATTTTTAGAATTATTGTGGCTGTGCATCGATTATCCCTAAATTCGTAGATTTACAATTTTTCTTCTTTACAGTCTCTCAGTGTAGGAATAGTTAAATTACTTTCAATATATCAACCTAATAATAAAGCTTACATGCCGCAGCAAACGAAAATTCATTGAAATTCATTGAGTGATTTTGAATGAATCTCAATGGATTTGAATTGCTTTTCTTAATCACTAAATATTAATAGAAATCTATTCAAACAGCTGTAACCAATGACTTTCTATTGTTTTAAAATCATTGATTTCAATGCGTGTTTATTATATTATTGAAATTCCATTAGCTTTCGCGCTTTTTAATGATTTTGTATTAATAAAAGGTTGTACATTTTATATATTCATTTTACTGATTATTTATCATTACATTATCGTTCATCTTGTCACATAGGAAGGAAATATTATTGCTAACACTTAAATAGTAGTCATTTTCTAGTACCATGGTGTTTTCGATCTGTCAATCTGGCAGAATACCCGAAAAAGTTGGCATAATTGATATTTATTGTAAATTAAAAAAATGTAACTCATTTTTCATTAATTCGTGCTTCATAAAGGCAATTCTAACCATTGTTTACTGTCTTCTAACAAGAATCAAAAACAATTAAAGAGAATTGGCCGAAAATTTTCTGCAGACATAATTTTTCGATATAGGAGAAAATTCTCGGTCAATTCTCGACAAATAGCTTTGATTTTTTTTAAGAGAGTATAAAAAATTGTTATAATTATCTTTATGAAACTGAAATTTTGAAAATTTGATTCAACAATTTTTAATTTCGATTTTTAGGCGTAGATTACTACCTTTTCGGTTTATCATATCAGAACCCCATTACTACTTTCTTCTAAATTGATTTAAAAATTTCAAAAATTTGAGTAAAAAATGACATTTTTTTTAAATCGCGGATAGATTTAAAGAAATTAAATTAAAAAAATAATTTTTTTACATATATTATTCCAACGCCACTGACTTCAGCGTCAAAAGTTACTCAAGAAAGAATTTCTTTGACCCATTAAAATTCGCTCTATTAATTTAAACATTCGACAAAATGTTGGTGAACAGAAAAACGTATTTCCCAAACAATTACGCATGGATTTTTAAAATAGTAGTTTTCGATACAAGGGCGTATGCGTAAAGAACTTTACACACACACACGTGTGCCGAAATATTGTTTACGTACGGTTTTTTCGTGCGTAAAGTATAATCGAGTGCGTAAAGTTTACTTTACGCACAAGTTTACTTTACGCACCGAAAAGACGTACATAAATTCCATTTCTTTTCGAGGAAAAAATTGTTTAGGTTAAACAGTTTTTTAAATATTTTGTTATATTATCTTTGAATTCCTCGTAAAAAGTGACTAAAGAACCAGCTTTTTTGGTATTTTTTGAACGACTGTTTCATTTAAATATTTTTTTTTCATTCAAAATCATTAAATTTGTAGTCCTGTAATAATTAACTATGCATTCAAATTGATTCGAGGCACATATAACTATTTTTCCATTCAAATTCATTCGACTTGCAATTGTTCTATTCGCACTTATCAATTGAAATTCATTCAACGAAATCATTTCTTCGTTCCACTATTTTCCCATTCAAAATCATTAAATCCAATAACTTTTTGTAAACTATTAACCATTAAAAATCATAGAAACACATATTCTCATTGAAATTCATTGCAGAAGCTAAGAAAACGAATTCAGAAGTGATGCAGTGAATTAATTTCAATGGATCTTCAATGAATTTTTGTTTGCTGGGTGGTAAACATATTTTTCTATAGCATAATCGGTTCACTAAATGGGACGATAAATTGAGATCTCCGGAATCAATGAGACGTAAATGCAACAGCTGTTGCATTAAAACTCATAACTAAGTTTTAATGCCAGTTTATCGCACGTGATTTGACATATTGATCCATTTGAATTGTCATACGTCTTGAATTAGAATAGTTTTTTGAGTTATATATATCTAAAATATATTATGATATGCTAAAAAGGACTAAAACACAACGTAATAATTAAATATTTTCTATATGAGACAGGTCTCGTCAAATTCCACTTAACGTAGATTCACGTATGTAAATAACTCGAAAGTTACTTTCGCATTACATTCCACTGATGAGCTGCAGACGAATTTCATTTGATATTTTAAGTAATGGTCATTTGACTGAAAAGTGTAGACAGTAATAAACGGTACTATTTCGATTTACAAGTTTTGAATTAGTACCGACGTTTCTTCCGAAGATGAATATATTAAGTCTTCGGAATTTATTTTAAAAATTATCCTTTTCACTTAAGCTCACATCAAAATATTTCGTTGCTTCCATTAGAAATTAAAAAAAGTTTTTTCGATATTATCGACGTGACTGGTAAATGTGCAGAACATTATACATAAGATTGTATCGCATCTTCGACGGTCTTCCATCTTCACATTGAATGTGTTAACAGTAATTATTGTTCGTATTAGTATTCAAGTGTTGTTATGTACTTTCTTCTGGTTAAAATTAAACATTAACATTCACACTTAAAGATCTATGGTGAACATGTGAAATGCACGATAAAAAATGTTTGTTGTTATCTTTTTTTGATGTCAATAATCATTAAAGTAGCAAATTGATGATGATCATGATCATTGTCTGTATTGAGCGGAAAAACATGATTACACTGAGATAGAAAATAATTGGCCTTTTGTTTTTTAATTCGGTTTAATAGACATCCTCGCTTTTACTACACAAAAAGATAGTAAATAGCTACCCGAGTAGATGTTAGGGGATTTGGTCAATTCCATACAAAATCGATGTTTATGTGTCAAAAAGTTTTTACTTTTTAACCACCAACAATAAACCTTTTTACACGATAACCTTGTTTTGTTTAGAATTGGTCTAAGAAAATTATTATTTTTTCATTTTTAGCTTACTATGACCGAAACATTTAAGATTTACCATAAGTTTTTACCCTGCTAAATAAGTCTAGCATAAGGTGAAGAAATAAAGTTCTTTTTTCACAAAACTTGATTGATCATAAATCATAGAATATATTTAAAAATCTTCTCACGACAAAATCACAAGTGAAAAGTATGTTTTAATTAAAATATTTAGACAATAATAAGTCTCCCATTTGACTTGTCCATTAAGTAAACAATTAGATGTTTATGATGATAAACTGTATCTAATTCATAACGCAGGCCCACAAAAAAAGTATATTGTTTATTATTGCTGGTTTATTGGCGCATGGTTTTTCCTATGTATTTTCACCGGCTGAATACGAATCTCTAATAAAGGTGGCGGGGTTTACCCTAGCTTTAAAGGTAACCTCAAATTTTATGATGCTCCTATGATTTTCATTCTAGTTACTTCCCACAAATTTTGTTGCGACATATTTGAAGCTTAACCAGGCTGCCTTTCTGTATTCTTCATATTTTTGACAAACTCTAAACATTTTGCAAATTTTAGGTCCTTCGAAGATTCCTTGTGAAATAATAAGGATGAACACTAAGTATAGAAACATCATAGAAAATATGGTGGAAAACTTCAAAAACTTAGATTGCATAATGAATTTGAAGCTTCACGCGAGAACAGTCGTATTCTTCACTTGTTAA
Source organism: Trichopria drosophilae (assembly GCA_030407085.1). Lineage (NCBI taxonomy): Eukaryota > Metazoa > Arthropoda > Insecta > Hymenoptera > Diapriidae > Trichopria > Trichopria drosophilae. The sequence continues at coordinate 184,657,578 of CM059583.1, read as the reverse complement.
GCCTTTGCAGCAATAAAAACTGATTTTTAAAAGGATGTTTAGGTTACCTCTAAAAACATCCGGGATACTCCCTGTTTTTATTACAGATTCGTGTTCAACGGATCAAAATACATAAGAATAACCCTGCGTCAATAAAAAACAATGTACTTTTTTGTGGTCCTGTGTAATTAATCACTAGATTCGTGGAAATTTATACACTTGTTAATAGATGTATACGTAATGTAAGCACAATAAGTATCAAGTTTGCAAAGTTGTCAAATCAACGTTTCGGCGTGATCGAAATAAACATTCCCACAAAAACATAATTTTCTGAAAATCATTGGGGAGAAACTAAATGATGAATTTATTTTTGTTTTAAATATTACGTTCTTCGTAATTCAATGTACATTTGAATCAATATTTGTTCTGATCGCGAATATAATGAAAGTATTGTAGGGAAAATACATTTAATGTCTCAAATCCTGCATCGCCCTTAACCACCACAGTAAAAAATTATATTATATATTAACATTATCTCAATAACTAAACAGTTAATCACTCTCAGCTTTCGCACATATCGACTCGTTATACATTTAAATATTTTTTCTGCAATTTTCACGTTGATCTACCTGACTACCTGAATAAATATAAAATAGAAATTACATAGTGGAGCCGTCGTCGAGCACAAAGAAAATCTATTGTACTTTTCATGAGATTCTGAAACAAAGTTTATTGCTTCAATGAAGCTATTCTTTGAAACCATTATATATTCAATTGGGTAAAAATTAATAACTTCATGACGTCTATTATTTCTTTATTTTAATTTCCCAGAGTCTTTGTATTAATGGCGCGGGATTGATTTAACTCTTAGGTTCTTGGGATCGATTCAACAATTCTATTTCACTCCATGCTTAAATATTTTTGCATCAATCATTTATTTATTTCTAAAATGAAATTATTATTGTTGGAATGAAGCGTATTGTTTATTTGATTAAGTACTTAATAAATTTGATAAAATTTTTATAAAAAAGTACCTGAAAACAACGAAGAAATTCATTAAAGCGATGAATGAAATTAATTTAAGGAATATTGTATTTTATTGGAAACAAAATGCATAATTTTGAAGTCTACAGAATTGTATTTATGAAATATTTAGGCCATGCACTGAAAAGATTTTAAATAATAAATTTTCTTTAATTTGATAAAGACGGTTCATTCCAATAATACAAAATTGGTTGCTTGAATGAAAAAATTCTTCCTAATAATAATAAAATAAAATAAAATCGACTTCTATGAAATGGGTCTCATTGGACCAATGATTTTTTTCTCGGTGTAGGAGACTTATTTATTCTGTATATGATTTTCAGGATATACTTGTCTGTTTTTATTCATTTTTATATTAGTAAATACTATTATTCTAGTAAAATTTCGTATTTATTTTCTTTTCGTGTACAAGAAATTTGAAAAGATTAATAAAGAAATTAATTTTCTTATGTTTTAGCACATCTGTATATATATTTAATTTTTCAAGAGTTTGCTTAAAACATTTCTTAATACATTAATGTTTATTAAAACATGTACTTCAAGATGTTTAATTTCTCATAGTTAGACCATTAGGTTTTAGATAAATGATTAAACAAAGTTTCCAACAATTTTTAATAAACACAGCCATACCAAAACTTAATATACTCGTAGTTTTATCACTTTTATCAGAAGTGTAAAACATTTATACATTTTTTTGGACAGTGAATATCCGGACGTGAAAATATGTCCTCGACTCTCGAACTAGACCCCTCGGGCTGTACAAAAAGAATGAGAAATAGAACACGATTTCAAAACGCGTATCTAGAAAATGTGCAATATATTCGCAAACTCGACTGTAGGAATGTATTTACAGACAGAGCTCCAACATGAGTGAAAAGAAATATTACAGGAAGATTGCGTGTGAGACCACCCTGTGTTGTATAGCTCGGTTTCCGACAGATAATTGCCTTCGCACAGTATAGGTTCGTTTGAAATCCCATCGAGTCAATAATCGCAAGCGCATGTTGAATGCACCACTTTTATTCAATTGCAAGTTTTTTACGATCTGCAGCACCAGTCTGGTACTTGGACGAAGGGGGACCACCTAAGATGAGCTTCGATTACACGATTAGTTGCGGTGCGAAAATCATGGATTACTACTTTTTGGGATTCTTAGGTATAAGGAACAACGCACTCTTAAGTAATAATATGCAATTTTGAGTCATCGAGATAATTTCTTAACTGATCTTATGCAACGTTATCTCATGTTTATGTCACGTATGTATCGTAGGTAGGTCAATAATATCACCATCTATATTAAGGACTATACAGTAAATTATGGTCAAAAACGATTATTATGACGCGATGGAACGAATTTTCAATAAACGTGATGAAATGATTTGATTCAATATAAAAATAAAAAAACCTGCCCATACAGCACGTACCTCTTAAAGTGGTCCTCCAAAGCTCAGTCCTAAGATATCTCCAAACAGACCTCCTGAAGAGGTCTTAATTATGATAATCTATAAAACGAGCTTTAAAGATGTCTTACTTAGGACTTCTTAAAATCGTAATCTCGAAGAGGTATTATGGGATTTGAAATTTATCTGTGTTTTTTTCAGAGACACTAGGTGGCTATTGAATCCAAACATTAGATCGCCTGATATTTACTTCATATGCAGACCGATAAAAAAATTTCTTTTTTTTCGGTCTTACGGATATGGGTCTTGGAGTCCACGAATCAAGCATCAATTTAAGATTAATTGAAAGTTTCTTGCACGCCAAGGTTGGGGAGAAAAAAAATACTGAAAACCCTCAAAAACAAGTTTACCCCCACTTTTCACAAATTCCTGACAAGATGGGCAATTTTGGAAGCCGGGATCGTGTTCAGCGACCAGAAATACATCGAAATCCATTCCGATATCTCATAAAAAAGTCTTTTTTGTTGGCCTGTGTTATTTATAAAAATTACGAAAATTTAAAGCAAGCGGTCGAGAAATAATATTTGTTGCTTATGCAACTGTTTACTTTATTTATTGAGATGAAGATTGTTCTGGTTTTGTTCAGCATCAGAGCTTTGGGCCATCGTTGTGCGTACATTCCTGAAGGACAACTATACATGTTTTTAGATACAACCTCAAAAATCTTAAGTGTATTAAATGTCCTGTGCTGAGTTCTCCTGAGTTCGCCTCAGAGTTCTGTAATAAAGCAAGAAATCTTTGCACCTTTGAGATTTATTCTTTAGCAGCTTTCTCGTCAATTTTTTTCGAGATATATTCCGTATCCCACCGACACACATTGTTCGGAGATTGGACAACGTGAGCAAAATATCAGAAACGCTTCCGATATTTTCGATATCGTCTGCACTTATGTTTTCGAGGACGCTGATTACGAATATGAGCTAAAAATTTCAAAATTCAAAATGGCGGATCCAATATGGCGGACCTCAACGCTCTAACTTTGCGAATGATGGAACGTTTCGCCTCAAAATTTAGGTAGTAATGTTTTCCAGGTCGCTGATTACGAATTTGAGCTCAGAGTTTCAAAATTCAAAATGGCGGATCCAACATGGCGGATCCAACCTTCACGATGTAAGTTTGCAATTGGTTCAACGATTCGCTTCTAATTTCAGGTAGTAATATTTTCGGAGTCTCCTTTTTCTATAATTAGATTGCGATACTAATTATAAAATAGTAAATATAATAATGCCTTACTGTATGTTACCATCTGTGGCGCGCAGAGCGCGTACCATCTCTTAGTGTCTTTTTCAAACAGTGGGGAACCATAACAAAAATACATGTTTATGCTAATAACTTTTATTTGCAATTAGTAAAACTTAATGATGGTATCATAATTTTAGACAACAGATTATTCACTGTGATATCTATGTGTTAAATATTTTTAGCGAGGTTTTTTGTGTATTTTGCTTTCTTACAAATATTGTAACACAGATAATTCTCTGAAAAACAGTGAGATCAAAACAGAAATAATTTGCAGACATTTAAAATAAAAATGTTTTTAATCCTCCGGAACTACAAATCGATTTTACGCCGTACGGCGAAATCTTCGGGCGCAAATTATCGAGCTCCAGTCGCTTTAAAAAGTATCGTATGCAACATGGAAAAAATATTGATCTTCGACAATTTCGCCCTTGTACCATAATTATTATTTAAATGAGAAATTCTATTAGGCATTATTGTAAGACGAGAGTTTGTTGTACAATAAATTGTACTGAAACCAACGATTGATTTCTGACCTGTGCTATATTGGTTTGCAAAAACACCCCCTTAACATAAAAGGAGATACAAAAAACCTGCATACTCCCTACATAGGTTTGCTTTACAGATTCAAAATATAATTTTATTAAAATTTTTTTTTTTTCTTTTATATATATATATATATATATATATATATATACATATATATATATATATATTGAAATGATTGAGTTTGCAAGGCCTATTAATAAAATTGACATAAACTAAAGATGAAAAACCCTGCTGTGTCGGCCATTTTGAATTTCATGAATATGATAATACATTCGTCACAGTGATCAAAAATCCATAAAAATAATGACTTTGATAACATTTCATAAAATTTCTTACTGTTATGACTAATAATTTTTAAAAAGTCATATTTGTCACTATTTTGTAAATGCTACTTGTCAGGTGGAGTCAAAAACTAAATTTTGGTCTACGATTCTGGTATTCTGTGCACCATTATTTGAATAGAAAACTAAAATTTTAATTTCGTGAAAATAAAATTATTATGATGAAAAATCCTTACGTATGAATCGTTGTTTTTCAAATTAATAAAATAAAACTTCAAGGATTATGGCCATTACGATTCAGTTTTTTATTAAAAACAAATTCGGATGTGACATCCGTTCACGCCCAACGTTTCGACCTATTTGTAAGGTCCTCTTCAGGGGCATCTATTCGTAAAGAAAACAAAATAAACCAGAGTAAATGACATAAAAACTTAAAAATAAAAATAAAAATAAAGATAAAATAAATGCACTGAATTAAAATTCGTGATAATAAAATTGAGATTTATCATTTAGAAGTTGGAGAAATCACACCTGAAAATATACTATAGATTCAGTCACTAACATTTCTTTGCATCAGACACGTGTTATCATTCGCATGCAAATCTTGCATGATTTTAATAATGTATGCATGAATTTTTTCAGGAGCTGATTCTACCCTGCCAGCATAACTGGACGGTAGGGGCAGTCCCCTTTACCCACTTCGAGGGTAATTAAATATCTAAACATTCTGACGCGATAAGCTAATTGTAATCTTGAATTTGAACTCTACGATGAAAATTACTTCGAAAATGATCCACAGTTTTCCAAAAACAAAACCCTGCTGACCTATTGGAATCAATTCTGTGGTGCGGATCGAAAAACCAACAAATTAACGACAGTTGAAAACCTGACAATAAAAAAGGTCGACACTTGAAATAATAGACAAATCGACAAGCGGACAATTAGTTTTTGAAGAGTCGGTTTTTGACAGTCGGCTTTTCGATTTTCAGTTTTTTGACTATCGGCTGTCTTCTTTGTAGGGGTTTCGACCCGCACCCAATTTCTGAATATATTTTGTTGATATCCTTTGCTAGAAACCACCTCTAAAAATAATTAATATTTTTGGTGGGATTAGCAGAATCCCTTTAAAAACACAATGACAGTAAAGATATCAGATTCTCCACTTTGGCTATCAATAACAGATGAACTGCTTTAAAACTAATATTTATGTCGAATCTGCCGGATCAGCGAGAAAAGAAAGGATGTGTTCAAGCGACATCATCCCACGTTTATAGTTATTCCTAAGTGCCTACATGTGTAGCAAAACTCGTAGTCGGTTCTTTTATACTCCAACACAAGGACACGGTTGCGTCCTCGAATTATGCGACGATAAAAGTCGTGACATTGTTTGTCTTGAGTTTATGTACTTCGAGATGGCGGCAGGGGGTTGTGTGGTAAGGGGTGGCAAAGAGACAGGCACGCACGCGCTGTCACGTTCTGCTACCTCTCGTGTGCCACTGTAAAAATCTCCCTAAAGAGAAACTGGAAAGCTTTCTGCAGTTAAATCTACAATGCAAATTGCGAGAGGAGTAAAAAGGATCGGCCGAGCTACCGGCGTTACTGCCTCCGTCGCTGCATTGTTGCTTCTCCACTACTCGCTCCAAAACGCGACATATGTCGGTGTGCTTAGATTTTGTTTTTTCCTTATACTTTTTTCCTTTCCTTGAAACGCTTTTTAGTCTTAATATTTATATCCTCTAGAGGAAGTTTTCCAGTAACACCTTAAAGATAAACAAAATCCCAAATATTAATGTTGCCTGTAAATGGATTTGCATTATTTCTTTTTCATGATCTGGATCATGAACATCGACTAAGAACATTTCTAAAGCGTTTGACTCTCTTAATCATCCACTAATTTTACAATGCCTTAGATCGTTGGGATTTGACGACTTGTCTGTAACCTGGGTGCACTCATATCTTTCAGCCAGATGGCAAATAATAAGAGGATTGGATGGACAGTCCTCACGACAGTGCCTCACCAGCAATGACGTTCCACAAGGATCTAGTCTTGGACCTATACTTTTCAGTATTGTTATTAATACGCTTTTCTCATAGTTGAGATATTGTAGAGATTCGACAATTGTGTTCGCCGACGACACCCAATTCTACCTTTCAACACCCATTAGCCAGTTTAGTCAAACTGTTCGCTGCCTTAATAGTGATATTGAGAAGTTCGTTGAGTGGACGCAGCAATGCGGTCTAACAATTAGCGAAAAGAAGACCAAAGCAATTATATTTGGGACAAGAAACAACCTCGCTAAATTGAATACAATGGTATCGTCCCCAATTCTGGTTAATGACTACGCTGTACCATATGTAAGTGAAGTTCGTGACCTTGGTGTTTATCTGTCGTCAGATCTGTCATGGAATCGCCACATCGCCTCTGTTAGCTCTAAAGTCCATTATACACTCCACCGTCCTCAGTTAAATTGACCTTGGTCAACGCGTTGATTGTGCCGCACTTAGACTTTGGCTGCCTGTTATTTTCTGACGCATCGGCTCATCTAGTCATCAAACTTCGTCGTCTATTGAACTCAGCGTTACGGTTTGTTTACCGATTAAGAAGAGACCAATCCATGACACCATATTGGAAGAAAGCAAACTGGCTTACAATTGAGGCTCGCCAGAAACATTATCGTGATACACTCACCCATCAGGTACTTCATACGTCGCAGCCTAAATATATTCGGGACAGATTTATTCCTTGTCAAACTTCCTTAAGACAGAGTACTCGTTTGAACTCTACGTCTTTCTATCTTCCGACATGTCAAACAAATTATTTTTCAAATTCATTTTGGATAATGGCCATAAGATCCTGGAATTTGTTACCATCCTGCCTTCGCACTAACCGATCTCAAGAAGCCTTTAAATCAGGCCCTATTTAATTATGTCACATCTAAAACGTCAAGATTCCAGTGCAACATAAATTGATTTAAACCGCGCGCCAGCCTTTATGCAAAGTGTTTGGTTTCTTCTTCATTCTTTTTTATTAATTACTATGCGTTACTTATTATTACTTTTGCTCGTGTAAAACAGCGAATTGCGGCGATGGTCCACTAGCGAGCGGGACTACTATGATTATATATTAAACTTAGTTTAGTTTAGTTTTTAAGTTATGTTTGTAACTAGTGTTAATTGTGATTTGTCCACGGACCTAATGTCCAGGACAATAATAAATGGTATCAAATCAAATCAAATCGATCTTAAATTTTAATATAATATAGTATAATATTAAGTTTCGTAAGCACGTGACTAGTAACGAGCGAGGGCAATAAGGGTGGCTGACCAGGATAATTCCGGTTGCAAGTGATACCAGCAAATCTCGAGGGTAATTCCCATTACGCATCCCTACTTTCAAAATTATTTTCAAAAAGTTTCTCCATGGCCCCAGAGATGAATTTACTATTACCTTATTTCAATTAAATTAAGGTCTGATTCAAATGGGGATGAACCACTCTCCGAGATTATGGGAAGCCTGATCTCGTTTACTAGAAATATACAAAACATGTAATTTGGAATAATAGCAGTGACGATATTTATGTATATATTATTTACAAATTTATGTACATTGTAATGTATATTATGTAATGAAACTATTTACGAAATCCTGTCGACGCCAATTTATAATATTTTTGCAATCGAGTGGTTTGCCGCAGAACGCTAACTTGCAGGTTTTTTCTCTTCCGGGAGGTTTTGGTTTTTCTTTTTTAGGCAAAATAGTTTCTTTTGTATCACTATTCTTATGTGAACATGTACCATCGCACTTACACTGACTACGAGTGATTCGAATTATGTGCAGATCACCCACATCCGTATGCGTGTAATTTAAAGCGTTTCCAATGTTTAAACGTTCTTTACCATCATTTGCAATTTCGAAAAATGGAGAAATCTTGTGGGTTTTTAATACATGGTGAGGTAATATGTTTTTGTATTTCTTCTCTTCGCGTTCCAGTTTTTTGATTAGTTCTTCATTTTCTGGCTGTTGAAGAAAATTGTTTTATTAGGTTGCTAAATTATTGGCTGTCTAATTTGACTATTTATATGCTACTTAGGCTTTAGGCACAACGATAAATGTAGGTTAATATACTCAAAATATATAAGTATATTTACATCATGTAACATGTAATATAAAAAAATATCAAATGTGATGACATTAAAGTCGCGTTTATAACTTTCAGTGCGCCTTTTTCGGTGTTTCTTTAATATTCTTAAAATGACTAAAAAAACTGTTTTTTTCGCCCTTCATCGACGGTATGATTTGCGTGCAATATATTTTTAATCGTTTCAAATGAAAGCGTGACATATTCGGTTTACAAAAACTAGTAAAAAGCCATTATCATTAAAGAATGCCTGAAAGAGAGAAGTTTGTAAAATATTTTGAAGCCAGTAAACCCTTGTGTAGTGCTTAAAAATTAGTATTTTTCAATGGCACACCAACAATGGAACAAGAATACTACTTTTCACGCCTGTGATCGTTTCAAAAGTGTAGAATAATCTGAATTCGCTAACGTCGTCTAATGTTTTTAACACCCCCTAAAGTCTATCCAATGACAATAATAACATGCCCTAACCCTAACCAAAATAATTTAACTTTTCAAATTTATTGGAATATTATATTTTCTTCATCCGTATCTGAAAAGGACGTCCTTTACGAACTAGTTTGAGGCCGTAAAGTAAAATGTTATAGGGACGTATCCATAAAGGACGCACCTACAAACACGAATGAAGAAATGTTCGTTCCATAGCCTAGAACTTTACGGCCATGGATTGAAAACTATAGTATTACTGTTCTGCTTTCATGTAGTTAGTATAATTTCAAATTATCTCATAATAAATTTCAGTTAAATTGATTAAGAATTAGTAAGAAATGTACGGACAAATGTTGACCCAAACAACACAATCCATCCCAGGATGTCCTGAGGAACTCCTGAAGACGTCCAATCGTCAGCTTTTGGTCCTCGAGAGCTCCGCAGGATTCATTTTTCATTTTGAAATTGCTTAAATGTTTTTTAAATTTTAGGAACTGCAATTATTTTGGGTATATTATCAAACAATATTAAGAATAATGTTGACTTGAAATCTGAATGGAACACGATATTATTTTCCAGAAATGTGAAATTTCACATAACGGGTCCACCATATTGGATCTGCCATTTCGATTTTCAGTAAACTAATCCGAGAATCTAGTTTAGCGACGACGAAAACCTATTCATTAGCTAATTTCACACTAACTTGGGTTGTAATAGGCTTGAAATGCAGATATTCTGGACAGTCTGTAAAGCATCTCTAGCTGTGGCTCGCCTTTTGGTTAAAGAGGAAATTTATGTATCACTTTGTACTAAGAAAGACAAATAATTATTATTATTATTATATTCTGAACACATGACCTCCATCTTGAAATTGGAATTTATGGAATATTATTGGTTCCGCAATTCAAAATAGATCATACAAAGCTCATAATATTCTATTTGTACTATTTTACTACAATGAATACCTAGCATATGCAAAATGATATCAATTTCAACAATTTTCACCACTCAAATGCCATTTTAAAAAAGGAAACAAAATAAATTTAATTATATAAATGCATATTTTTTAAGTAAAACAATCAGGAACACGTTTCTAATAGGTAAGAAGGTGATAATAAACCGGTAAACCTGTTAGCTGTCGGTCAAAAAACTGCTTTTCGTGGCATTTTTGTTTTGGAAAATATTTTCATTTATTTCTCCTATAATTATATTGTTACGGATTCTAAAGTTTCTAAATCTGAATATGAAATTGAGGTTTCAACATTCAAAATGGAGGAATCATGATGGCACAATGGTTCGATTTTGACGAAAGTGATTACCTCGGGATTTTTAGGTGACTGAATCTGAACCTGAAATCAGATTTCTAAAGCGCAAAATGGCGGATCCGATATGGCGGAAACAAATTCGAACAATGACTTGACTTTAAAAAAATAGTATCTTTAAATATTATTTCGAGTTCATAAGATATGAATGTAAAAATCAACTTGAGTGTATGAAATATCTGCATTCAAGATGATTCCTTTGGATTTAAACTGAAAGGCGTTCTTGGGATGATTTTGGATTTATTAAAATTGAAATATTAAAATTGAAATATTGAAATATTGAAATATTAAAAAATTCAAGTGAATAAAACCGAACGAAAATTTTGAAATGGATATCGAAGGATTCGTTTAGATTGAAGCCGCGGTATAATATGAACGCCAAATTTTCTTCAGAATAACGTAAAATTCGAAAAATGAAATATATTTACACATGTATATCGGATTGAGATATGTTTCGTTGAAATTAAATTGGTAGAATGACACGGATTGGTGGTAACATACTAGATTAACCCTTAGAGACATAAGTTATTTTTTAAACATTTTACCCCAATTAGGATAATTGTACTTTGTCGTTTAAAAATGCTTAAAATATCCAATGTACAAAGTGCAAATTGCATTTTCACCAGTGTCTAATCTGACCCTGGTATTGACTCTAAGGTTAAAAAATACAAACTAGGAGAATTAGTGGTGACTAATCGCACTCAGTTTATATTATTTCTAAACTAAAACCTAAGTATATTGGACCTTATGAGATAATCAGGTTGAAGAACGATGATACATATGATGTTTGCCGTCAAGGAAATAGTGAAAGTAGAAAAATACAAAATGACAATCTTGACAGCTGGTATTTTTAAAATTTTAGCCGTTTGAAATGTAACAACATTTATAAATAAACTAATATTTATATACATTTTCGTAATAATTCATTCTCTATTTAGTGACGCGATATAAGTTGGAATGAAATGAATAATTGTATTTTTGGAATTTAACGGATTACCAACAAACAAGAAATAATTTTTTCAGTATTATAGCCGTAGAATTGTTACATCTTTCAGTACCGAAAAATAATGTTCCGTAAGATTTTATGGCCTTGTAGATCGAAATTCTATTTCACAACTTTTAGAGCATTAATATGCTCATAATTTAAGGTTATTTCGACCTAATTTATACCTATCTCTACGACTTACAAAAAGGGGATAAGCAGTACAGGGCAGTACAATTAAAACCATTAGTCAGCGATAAATGCTTGGTTTTAACATTACAGTACTCCCTCCCAATATTATCATAGTTCGTCTTGTCCCTAGCAAAACACTGTCTTTTATTACATGCCGAATGAGGTGACAATATTTTACCTCTAATCAAAACATATAATGAGAAAATCCGCATTCGTGATCGGGACGTGCACTACACTGATGTCAATGTGAAACATGAGGCTTGCGTGATAATGGGGAGGAATAGCTGACCAAGGAAAAGGCTAATATTGAGAGGAACCTCACTGTTAATACGACAGGTGGCCGTTATTTGGAATACTAATATGAGGAGTACTACTGAAATTGGATTTGAAGTCGTATAAAATAGTAGCACAATCCCGTTTGTTAAGAAAAGATATTCCAAGGTGATTTTAACATTTTAAACTGAGCCACAAAATACTTGAAAACATTTCAGCTCCAAGAAAGTAGCACTCCATATGGACATAAATCGTGGTAATACATGAGTATTTCTACAAAACTTTTACGGCAACTTAACCACGTGATAGGAGATTCGCAAATACTACAAGGAAGAAATTACAACATAATTTTGAACTTGCCTAAAAAAAAATAAAAATAAGTTCCCCGTTTTTTAGTGTAATTTTGTAGAGTAAACCATCTTACCGGTATTACGGGTTCTGAGCAATCTTCAAGCTTCACTTTCTTCTTTGCTTCTTTCAATTGATTACAAATTTCGTTATATTTATCATAAACGTTTGCTCCTAAGCGGCCATAACCATAAGCTCCGGATATTTTAGTACTTCCATCTTTTCCGGAAGTACTAGTTCCAAGAAACCAAACATCATAGTTCTTTAATATTGGAAAATTTAGGCACTTCATATACCATTCCAAGGAGAAATGCAACGCCAGTTCTTGATTAGCTCCTCCGTTAACAACGTTAGTACACGGTAGAATATTATCCTTACATTTCCCTCCCAATAGTAAGTAAAGACCTAACCGCCAATTATCTCTGGATGGAAAAACTTCATCTACTTTTTCTGCAGTGAGGGAGAAAACAGGACTGTCTTTCAATTTTTCATAAAACTGACATGGCCTTAGTTTGCCACTAACTGCCAGAATAAATAATGATGTAATATTTGCATATTCTCGTCCCATAACTTCCGCAAACCCGAAACAATTTGAGGCTATTTTCAGCGGCGTGAACCCTTGTGTGAATGCAACGTTCCACATGTCATCCATCGCGTCTTCAGGGCTAATGGCACAATTTTGGACAAACGTGAATTCTCCATCCTCACCCGCCATTTTCTTGTTAGCACCCGAAGTGTCTTCTTCCAAAATTTTGAGTAAATTCGGAGCTAAATTGTCATAAAATTTGTAATCTTGAAGACTCTCGATGGGCTTGGTACACGCCACGTCGTTAGTTACTGGACTACCCATTTTTTCATGAAAAACGTTCATCGATGTGTTTATCATGTTCAACACAATTACTTTAGCGGGATACGCCAATCTGGCGAGACCGCCACCTAAGTAAAAATAATATTTGAAGATCTCATCGAAATATAAATCTTAACAAATTGGAAAGTTAAACCCAAATCTTACCTTTCACGAAAGATAATTTTTTCGTGCAAAGATCCATCAAAGCTGGCCCACATCCAGCAGCTTTCAAATTCTTCAAAAACTCGAGCTTATCTTCCAATGTCAAGCCAGGTTTCGGGCAACAAAGAAGTTTTTCAGCCCCTCCTGTCAGTATGACTACCAAAATATCTTTCTTTTTTAATTTTTTGCAGTAATCAGCGATTTTCTTTGCCCCTTCTGCGGAATCGCGATCAGGAAAACCACCATAACCGGCCTCGAAATATTGTATGCAAGTATCCAGTCTTGGAAACCACGATGAGTAATTCCACATACCGTATATAGTTCCACGTGGAACTACTAACATTCCCTTCTTTGTATGCTTTCCAATTATTTTCTCTAATGATGAGGCAAGCATCATACATTCCGAACCCCAACCCACAATGTGCACATTTTTCTTCAGCGTATATTTCTTTTCTTCTACTAATAACGTAGATTTTCCATCAAATTTTAACTTCTTGTTTAAGATTGTAGATGCATTGACACCTTCCGTACCTGCTACTACGATTTCTTTCATGTCTGATTTGATCTGAAAATGTGTGGAGACTGCACAAGAAACGAAAGGGCAATTGAACATAATTAATAAAAGTACAAAGAAGCAGTAGAGAGAACAAAATAAAAAATAATCATAATAACCGTTTTTACTAAAATAATACATAAACATAAATAAGCTCATTGTTGAGTCTGTTCATGCACAACGAGAGGCTAACCCATGGGGATATTATAATTTACATAATTTGTTGAAAATAAAGCAATGGAAAATTGGTAAACGGGAAGAATTTGTGGGTTCATAATTAAAATTTTACGGCAAATTAATATTTCGTTGTACTACAATAAGCTTGAAATTAACTGAAATGTAATTGCCGCAGCAGGATTTGTAAATTACTCACCGAATCGATAAGCGTGCAAAACGACCTTATTATCCGTAATCAGAAAAATCAGTCGTTCGTATGATTGATGTGAAATTAATTCAACGAGGCGAAAAGATCGAAAATTGAATTTGGGTGTAATTAAAATAAAACCTTGGTGATTATCTTCTCATCAGGCGACTGTTGTAGTTCGTCAAGCTCCTTCTCTTCGGCTAGCATCTTCTCTCTTATCTCGGACAGCATTAACTTCATCCTCCTGGCTAACTTCTCGTCCAAGTCACGTTTTACCATTTCCGACGTTTCCTTTCTCTTTCTCTTGATTGCTTCTCCTAACCCTGCAACTTTCTCTGGATTCGGACTCTTCTCTTTCTTCCATCTTATAGGAGGCATGTTCTATTCTATTGTTTTTTTTTATTTTATTTTTATGAGCTTGATTCTTATTTTCAACGGAAAATTTTGAGGTTTGAATACTGAAATGTTACAAATTTAAACTTCGTGGCGCGGTGGGCGCCATTTCTGACAGGTACGATTTTCGCTTTTTTCATGCACTTGCAATAGCCAAAAATTCCATATTGCATCTCCTGAAATTAATTCCATCTTTAATAAAGGTACGTTTTCATGGAGCGGAAAATATCCAGATATTGTTCCCCCTCTTAAAATTGAATTTCGTAATTGGTAATTTGGGCAGTTTATATCTTCATATTTATTTTGTATAATTACTTAAATCTACTCAAATAATAAATATTTACATTTTTATCAAGGACATCATCGTTATTCTCGACATTTGTTTAAAATTCCATGCTTTGATCTTTCGCGCGATCATCATAACCTCAAAATTGCAAAAATCAAAATAAAACTAAATTATTTCTATTTTTCTTTCTTTTTAACGATTCCAGGCAAGAAAGAGAAGCAAATATAAAACGATTTTTCATAAATTCAGAAAACAGGACTTTTTATGCATTAATTTTTTTAAATAGAAGTTCAAATTATATATCCAGATATTTTACGCTCCATGAAAACGAGGGAAAGGCGATTTTGGTCAGATATTATATCCCGGCGATTTTGTGCAGGTGGGGGTGAAAAGATGGTAGAGTGGGGGAAATATCCGGATATTTTTCGCTTCATGAATTCGGACCTTTACCCTCGTGGTAACTACACCCATTTTCGATTATGATAATATGTAATTGTCAAATGAAGATAGTACATATATCAAGTTTGATATCAATACTATGCCTTTAAATCGATTTCTTTCATATGTTTAAGAAACGATTTTTTCACTTATCATACAAAACAAAATGTCTTCAAACTCTGTGGATTCCACTAGAGCTTTTAATTCTCAGGGTACAGGACAATTTAACTATGAAACTGAAACTTTTATGCTAATACAGTCCTCCCTCCGTAATTGTTTTCCTCCATAATTCTTGTTTTCCTAATTCCATTCTTAATTGCAAGCCCAAAATATTCTGCAATTGTCCAGGTTCCTCCTTCCAGGTGCACCGTAAGAAGAAAGACACACTTGCGCATGTGCATGTATGTTCTATTAACTATCTCATATATCGAGAAAGGGAAATAGGGATAGGAACGACAGACAATTATGGGGGCATGAGGGGAAATTCGGTCCCGACCGGACAGCAATTACGGAGGGAGGACTTTACTTAAAACTAACTAAAAAATATATGGGATATTTTTCGACATTTTGTTGCCCCATATCGTAATGCAAAGCACCTAGAATATAAATTTTTCAACTATTTCATTAGACATACATTGAAAATTAATTTTTGAACTTGTTATAAAAATGTACGTGCAACAGTTTTATTCGCACTTACATATCATTTTCTCCAATACCAGATGGCGGGGGAGGGGAGGGGGGGTTGACCCCTTAAATCGGTTAGCCGCAGATAACAAAAAATACGTGTCGCTTGTTTTTTGGGTAGTGTTGATATTAGAGTTATCTTCAGAAAGTAGTCGCAAAAGCGGATAATTCAGCCTGTATTTAGACTAAAAATATCGGACGTAGATAATGAGAACGTGTTGTAACTGTTTAGTGAAGAAAATAATTAAGCAACAAACTAATGGTAGCTTTGGTACTTCAAATCTGACGTTTACTGCATTTTTGTCTGTTTATATGAAATTTTTTCAAAGTGTCCCCCTTTTCTCATATTGATTCTCTAAAAAGAAGTATTTTTTGTAGTCAGAATTGTATCCCGTTCGAGTCTGTGTTCTTCATTAGTCTTCTGTTTTAATGCATGATATATTAGTTTTAAAGGGCGTAGAAACAATTCTCAAAAGTTTTTTTAATATATTTTGGCAAAGTTTTCTCTTTCTGACAATCCTTTAATATACGGCTAATTGTTTTTATTATATGTTTATTGTTGTTATTGTTAACGATTTTGTTTGTTGATTTCAAAAATTCCAATACATTGGTTTATTGAAGGATAAACGTTTTGTAGTGTTTTTTAAATTATCTGGTGAAATTCTATCAAGGTAAGTTTTATAACAAGATCGATTAACTCATGTATCATACCAATTTTTTTTATAGATGTGGTGAATAGACTCGTAATGGAGATGTTTCCAGACCAAGTTTCTTCATAACACCAGTAAAGTTCTAAACTTCAATTTTTTTAACGCTGATCTTAACATCAAGATAATCGATTTTTTATTTCTTTTTGTTTTTATGGTAAATTTGAGTCTGTTCGATGTATCAGTTCCTGTAAACCATTTGCTTCTTTAGCTAGTGAGATGAATGTAAGGATGCCGTCGATATATATTCTAGAAATAGGCTGCATTTGTATTTAATTTGTTAGAAAAAAAATGTTACAGATTGAAAAAATAAACTTGAAAGAAACTATTATAACTTAATAAGAGTTGTACACAGAAGAGCACATATAATTATTTAGTATTAAATAACATTCAATATAGCAAAAATTTCTGCAAATCGTTTGGAATTGAACATTTTGAATTTGCAATTTTCAATGTACACAAATTAGATTTATTTCGTTATTTGTAATTGTTAGGAAATTTAATTACCGTGTATTCAATAACAATATTTCAACTAGAAAACAATAGCTAATGAAATATACTAATCCAATGGCGAAATTTGACTATTCTTAAAATAGAGAGAATTCAATTTGAAACTGAATTGGTGGGAATTGGTACGGACAGAAGAATGTCCAAAATTCAAAAGTTGCTTGAATGACGGCTGATAATTGCAAGATGTCTAATAATCGAATCGGCCTGAATTAGGTATAAGAATGAATTATTTTTCGATTACTCACCTTATATTATGTATGAATTCTGGCATTATATTATGTCATAAAATATATTAAATGGTAACAATTCCATACCATTAAAGATGACATACGTTATATAAAGTACGACTATTGTCTTGTCCTCCTAAAAATAACCATATGAGAAATCTTATGAGAATTTGTTCTTTTTCAAAGAACTTTGAAATTTTCGTGATAGTCGACACTTGTAATTTTTTTCCATCGCACTTTTATTTCTCGTATGAAAATTTTATATTTGTCGCCTGAAAATAGTCATATCAGAAATTATGCTAAAAAAAAATCACATGAGAAATTATTTGAGAAATCGTATCAGAAATAGTGTGAAAAATCACATAAGATATGAGGAATTGGTCTTTCATATCAAAGAAAAAAAATGTTAACTTTTCATACAATAAATGAACTTTGAAAATGATCAAAGTCCAAATCTGATGTAAGAAATCAAATGATAAAAGAACATTGAAATTTTTGTGACAGTCAACACTTTTTTTCAGTCGACAATTTTTAATGTCGCACATTCATTTCTCATACAAAAATCTTCACAGTCTATGTCTCATATGAAATCTCGTATGAATATTTCCAAACGGGAATAAATTTCTCGCCTGAAAATTTTCAGACCATAAATTATATGAGAAATCATATGAAAAATAAAACAATAAAATTGACAAATTCTCATATGTTTTCTCAAATGATATCTCATAGTTATTTTCAGGGGGGTGGTTTATGTAAAAATATTAGACTGTAATACAGTACCGTGAACAGGAGTTTGAATTTTGAAAAATCGATTTAATCAATTTTACTTTTTACTCTTTAGCATAGACTACTACCTTATCGGCTGACCGTAAACGACAGAATCGATTACATACTGGAGGGACATATCGTCAGAATGGCGTCATCTGTCATCCACCTACTGTACTTCTACCAACTTACTCGCTGAGCGCTTCATTTTCAATACGAATTGCAAAGAACAGAATAGTTATATGAACATTCTTTAGGTGCTCCCACTCTTTGTGACAGTACTAACGAAATGTTATAATTTCCAGTACACGGGTCGACAAAGTAGCAAATCTTGGTTTTTTAAAAGATATCTATAATTTTCGAAGTATTTTGCGCGTAAAATTCGAATCTAAGCTGAGAATAAGCCCATCACCAAAATTTTAAATTATTTTATGTCATATACGGCTCATGGATATTTTATCGTCATCCATTTCATCGTCTTCCATTTCATCGTCTAGAACACTTCATCCTCTCGGCACTTCATCGTCTGACCGTTTCATGGTCTAAAACACTTCATCGTCTTGGACACTTCATCATCTAGGTCACTTTATGGTATGGACATTTCATCGGCTACGACACTTGACCGTCTAGATCACTTCATCGTCTAGGACACCGGTGGGGCGTCATTGGAGATATCACAGTATATAATCTATATAGATTGAATTTGCGACAGTTGTGACATGTTTGTGACAGTCATAGAAATTGGTTTGCGGACTTTATTCCTCTGTGAAAATGTCCCCAAAAAAGATTTCCCGAAAAAAATTTCTCCGGAAAAAATATCCTCTAGAAAAAATCACCCCGGAAAAAAAATCGCCTGGAAAACGTTTCCCCGGAAAAAATTACTTATGGAAAAAATGTCTGGGGAAAAATTACAGTAGTTGCAGAACTGTACTATGTGTCTATTTCTAGGACAGGGGCCAACTGCGTTGACCGTGAAGGATGCCCCCCCCCCCCCGCGTATATACACATTATAGGTTAGGTTACAAAATTAAATGTAATTGCGCGGAATAAAATAATTAGACTTTTAATTCCTACCAATTCGACACAATGCATTTTGAGGTTAGGTTAACCATTAACTGGAGTTTTACCTCGAGTTTAGCCTTTATTACTCGCATGAAATATATAAGGAAAAAATCGAAAATACATGAATTTTATTATTTCAAGCTCGCTCTTTCGAATGGTGATGAGAAAATTTTCTCATTTTTTTTGTTTCTCCTAAAATTTTTGTTTAAAACGTATTTGTATCGCCTTAAAATAAGTCATAAACATGCACCCGATATGTCTACTAAATGAATCCATCATACTTGATTTTTCTTTTTATTGTCTTCATAATAAAATGGCGGTCGATGAGACGAAATATTTCACCGTTTTTCAAAATTACCCATCATCGTACACGAAAGTAATTCTAGTTAAATAAAACTCATTATTCGTTTTTTTTTTTGGCGTTGCCGATTGCGAATGTGTTTTTGGTTTTGTTAAATTCAAAATGGCGGATCCAATATGGCGCACAGAAAGTACTAAATATTCAGAGATTTTTGTGGCTTTCAGTATCGATATATTCTTTGAGTCGTTGATCAAAAAACAAAATCAAATGTCAACAAAATCACACTGTTTACAAAAAAAAAATTACGTAATTTACATAATGCAACAAGACTCCAATCATGGACACTTATGCAAAAAATTCTTCTTGTATGCAATATTGTCAAAAAGTCTCCTGTGATTTTTATCTAAATAACACTGTTTACGAGAAAAAATTTACGAAATTTGTTGAAACTTAAATTAACGTAAATTACTGCTCTGAAGAAATGTGCAAAATTAGAGCACGATAATTTTGCAAAAATTGCAACGCTTATTCCCACAATTAAAATACATAAATATATAAAAAAATCATAAAACGAAAAAAATCCAAATAATAAAATTTCAAAAAAAAAACAAATAAAATAATAGAATAATAGTAAAAGTCGAGTCTATGTTGAATGTGAAAATAATAACTTGGAAATATACACAGCATTACAGGTGTAAAATTTACTTCATTCGCTACAAGAAGGTACCACCTATGGAGCGAGGAAATTTTAATTCACACAAAAAGTCTATTTATTACGGTAAATGTGGTAGGAATTTACATTAATTAGTATAAATAATATAAGTAGATGAAAATATTTAAAGATATATGTAGCTACAAGAGATCATAAATATCCCCAGGATACAATGTTACATATAACTAAGATTATCCTTCATTTACAGAGTTTCCGTTGATATTACGAAGAAAAATGTTTATACTTTGTAGAGAATTTCATGGTGTACATATTTTGGTGGAAACACCAATTTATATTTCAATTTATATTTCCAAAAATAAATGCAAAAAATTGCAAAAATAATGCATTTTTCTGTGTTTTGACCTTGAATGTGACCTTAGCGTTTTTACTACTATATTCGTATTCAGTGCACCAAATTACGTCGGTAATCTGATTTTCAAATAAATTGAAGGTATGGATCTTTCGCAAATTCACTCAGAAATTTCATCAAAAGTACAAAAAATGCTTCTTCTTTCAGAAATTTCAATATTTTTTTATTTTGTTTCTCAAAACTTCAAGAAGAAATAAGGGTATGGATTTTACCAAATTTTAATGTTGTAAAAAATTACAGTGTCAAAAATACTGAGAAAAGAACTTATTTTCTTTTCCACGTGATTTCTCATCCAAAATCGAAGGTACGTGATTAAAGTAATTTTATTACTTCAAGCTCGCTCTTTAGAATGGTGATGAAAAAATTTAAAAAAAAATGTAATTTTCAATATTTTTTTTGCAAAAATATGTAAAAAATCATGATTTTCACACTCATTATTTTTTTCGTTTCTCCTAAAATTGTTTGTCAAAAGCATTGTATTTTGATTTTAAAAATAGTATAAACGTACACCCGATGTGTCCACTCAAGGAATCCATCGTACTTGTTTATTTCTTTTTATTGTTGAGTGATAAAAATGGCGGTTCGATAAGACGAATTATTTGTTCGTTTTTCACAAAATTTACCCAGCATCGTTCACGAAAGTAATTCTAGTTAAATAAAACTCATTATTCGTTTTTTTTTATGGCGTGTATGATTACGAATGTGTTTTTGGTTTTGTTAAATTCAAAATGGCGGATCCAATATGGCGGACAGAAAGTACTAAATATTCAGAGATTTTTGTGGCTTTCAGTATCGATATATTCTTTGAGTCGTTGATTCCGAATTCATGATTAGATTTTTGAAATTCAAGATGGCGGACAAAATATGGTGAGCAGAGAATACTAAATATTAATCGATTTTTGTGATTTTCAATATCCGCTTGTTTTTTGAGTCGCCGATAACGAATTTGTAGTCAGATTTTCAAAATTCCAAATGGCTGCTTCAAAATGGCGTACATTATCTCTAAAATTTCAAATTACTCAAATGAAAAAAATTTCTTCTTATTGTGTGCAATATTGTAAAGAAAAAGTTTCTCTTGCGATTTATATCTAAATAACACTGTTTACAAAAAAAAATTACGTAATTTACATAATGCAACAATGATACTGGATGAGAAATAACGTGGAAAAGAAAATAAGTTCTTTTCTCAGTATTTTTGACACTGTAATTTTTTACAACATTAAAATTTGGTAAAATCCATACCCTTATTTCTTCTTGAAGTTTTGAGAAACAAAATAAAAAAATATTAGACTATTTCATGAACAGAGAAGCATTTTTTTGTACTTTTGATGAAATTTCTGAGTGAATTTGCGGAAGATCCATACCTTCATTTTTTTGAAAATCAGATACCGACGTATTGGCATGAATACGAATATAGTAGTAAAAACGCTAGGTCCCATTCAAGGTCGCAAAACACAGAAAATTGCATTATTTTTGGCAATTTTTTGCATTTATTTTTAGAATTTAAATTGAAAATATAAATTGTTAAAATTAAATGGTGCTTCCACCAAATATGTACAACCATGAAATTCTCTACAAAAGTATAAACATTTTTCTTCGTAATTTATCAACGGAAAACTCTGTAAATGAAAAGGATAATCTTTTAGTTATATGTAACATTGTATCCTGGGGATATTTATGATCTCTTGGTAGCTAAATTATATCTTATAAATATTTTCATCTACTTATATTAATTATACTAATTAATGTAAATTCCTACCACATTTTTACCGTAATAAATTAGACTTTTTGTGTGAAATTAATATTTCCTCGCTCATAGGTGGTACCTTCTTGTAGCGAATGAAGTAAAATTTTTACACTGTAATGCTGTGTATAGTTCCAATGTTATTATTTTTCACATTCAACATAGACTCGAACTTTTACTTTATTCTATTATTTATTTGTTTTTTTTTTTTGAAATTTTATTATTTGATTTTTTCGTTTTATGATTTTTTTATATAGTGTATGTATTTTCATTGTGGGGAAAATAAGCGTTGCAATTTTTGCAAAAATTATCGTGCTCTAATTTTGCACATTTCTTCAGAGGCAAGTAATTTACGGTTAATATTAAGTTTCACACAAATTTCGTAAATTTTTCTCGTAAACAGTGTTATTTAGATAAAATCACAGGAGACTTTTAGAAATATTGCATTACAAGAAGAATTTTTTGCATAGGGTCCATGGATTGGAGTCTTGTTGCATTTTGGTAAAATTTTTTAGTAATTTTTTTTTTGTTAACAGTGTGATTTTGTTGACATTTGATTTTGTTTTTGATCACACGACTCAAAGAATATATCGATACTGAAAGCCACAAAAATCTCTGAATATTTAGTACTTTCTGTCCGCCATATTGGATCCGCCATTTTGAATTTAACAAAACCAAAAACACATTCGTAATCATACACGCCATAAAAAAAAAACGAATAATGAGTTTTATTTAACTAGAATTACTTTCGTGAACGATGCTGGGTAATTTTGAAAAACGAACAAATATTTCGTCTGATCGACCGCCATTTTATCACTCAGACAATAAAAAGAAAAAACAAGTACGATGGATTCCTTGAGTGGACACATCGGGTGTACGTTTATGACTTATTTTAAGTCAATACAAATGCGTTTTGACAAACAATTTTAGGAGAAACGAAAAAAATAATGAGTGTGAAAATCATGATTTTTTACATATTTTTGCAAAAAAAATATTGAAAATTACATTTTTTTTTTAAATTTTTCATCACCATTCTAAAGAGCGAGCTTGAAGTAATAAAATTACTTTAATCACGTACCTTCGATTTTTTTCCTTATATGTTTCATGCAAGAAATACATGCTGAACTCGAGGTAAAATTCCATTGCATTCGGCGGTTAATGGATATCCAATGAAATTCGCGGAATAAAATGTTCACTTTCAATAAGTTACCATATCGGAATTTACTGAAATTCACGTAAGGCAAAATATTGGAACTTGACCGATTTAGAATGTTCAATAAATAGTACTTTACGGTCCTAGGCCGTAAAGCTACATTTTATGGACCGAGTGGCCATATGACCAAATAATATAACAAAGGGTTCTTTGGCACACTTAAAAAGTTGATTATGTTTTTAAATTTACTGGATATATTAAGTCTCATAAGTAATGCAATGTTTGCTTTATATGATCGAATGATTTATTTGTATTATATCAACATCTGGGCATTAAACAAGTAACCTACAAATTTGTTGATTAATCTATTAACACCTGAATAACACGAAATTGAATGCCTACTTTGGATTCTCAAATTTTAATGAAATTGCTGTTACTTTTTTACGATACTCAATAGTACTTTTCGGTCCTAGGCCGTAAAGTTCAATTTTACAGATCGCACAATGTCCAAACGAGGTCGTAAAATTTTACGGCCGAGGAGCGAACACTATTTTTTGATACTTTGTTCGCAAAGCAGGCACTTTACCGACTGATTTTAGTCTGTAAAGTGGGGAGAGCAGTCCGTAAAATCACACTTTACGAACGCGTGCATCAAAAAGGATTCAAAATGTAATAGCTCGAAATCCCTTTTGTTTGTTGTAATAATATTTATATCGTATTATATGTAGAGCGACTAAACAGTAGGACCTCTCTTATTCTAATTGCCTTTCTTATTCTAATTGTCCATCAGCCTCTCTTATTCTAATTGTTCCCCCACAAGTCTTCTCTCACTATCACACGAAAAGTCAAGGAAAAATATTATCCACGAATCACAAGCTCGCAATCCAGCAAACGAAAATGGATTAAAATAAATTGAAAATTTCAATTTTTTTGAATCTGGATTCTTAATTCCGTGTAAAGAATTTAAATAAATTAGAATGTTCAGGGTTAAATAAATTTCTATTCATACTGGGTAATTGAAGCGTATAATCATTTTGATATTTTGAATATCAATTAATCTCTATCAATGAAGTGAACATAACCTTAAAATGGCAGCAAACGAATATGGATTGGAATACATTGAAATCTTGAATTCTTTCGAATTCTGATTTTCCATTCTTACGGAAAAACTTGTTATCGGGACTGTTGAAAAATGATACACATAA
This sequence comes from Trichopria drosophilae, assembly GCA_030407085.1. NCBI lineage: Eukaryota > Metazoa > Arthropoda > Insecta > Hymenoptera > Diapriidae > Trichopria > Trichopria drosophilae. The sequence continues at coordinate 184,632,858 of CM059583.1, read as the reverse complement.
GTGTTAAGTGTATAGAAAAAGCGATATCTTCTTTATACCAATTACGAATATCGACAGCAAAATTATGTATTTGTGAATAGGAAAAAAAAAGCTTGCGTATCGCACATACCAATAATGTGTTCGAAGCCGACTAAAACTGTCAGTCGGTATCAACATTTTTAAACTACTTTGTAATAAATAATATGTCGAATAATATATATCTTTTATGTACTTTGTTATTACGTAGGTACTTAGAATAAACTTGTGGAATATAAAAAATTACTCTTGTTCTATTTATTTACTTTTGTGATTACCTGTGGATACGTAATTTACTGAGGATATAGTAAATTCTGTTTTCTAAAACGTTTTCTCCATCGATGGATTGCGTATATCAAATTGCACACCCAGCAAACGAAAATGGATTAAATTAAATGTGACAATTTGAATTTTTTGAATTCCGGATTCTTAATTCGTGTAAAGAATTTAACTAAATTAGAATGTTCAGGTTAATAATTTTAATTCATACTGGGTAATTGAAGCTAATAATCATTTTGCATTGAAAAAGATTCAAAATATCAATTAATCTCTATCAATGAAGTGAACATAACCTTAAAATGGCAGCAAACGAATATGGATTGGAATACATTGAAATCTTGAATTCTTTCGAATTCTGATTTTCCATTCTTTCATAAAAGAGTTGGGGAATGTCGTCAGTTGATAAGGTAGTAATCTACGCTCAAAAATCTATATTAAAAATGACTGAATCGATTTTTAAAAATTTGGGTTCCGTAAAAGTAATTATAATCACTATACCAAAAAGTACCAAAGAAATTAATTGAGAATTGACCGAGCATTTTTGGATATAAATGATTTTTACTTATTTCCGAAAGTACTCGGTCAATTCTCAATTAATTTCTTTGCTATGTTTTTTAAGAGATCTTAAGAGTAGATTTAAGAGTAGATTTAAGAGTAGATTACTATCTTATCAAGTGACGATTTTAAAACCCCCTTAAAATAAATTTACTCTCTAAATCTGAAGTAATAAAATTTTCCTAATTGTAAGTCAAATTCTACTAATTGAAAAAGAGAAAAGTGGGTTACCAATAAATAGTAGAAATTTACTAATTACATTAGTCAAAATTTGTTACTAAACGAATTAGTAAATCTGAAATACTAAATAAATTAATAGAAATTGATTATTTCGTATCCCTTTAACTGTTACCGTACGAATTTGTTACAAATGATCAATCTTCGATTACTGTACTACACGGACTAACAGAGGGTAACTTTCTAGCTGTAATGAATTAGTACATTAATTTAGTAATGTAATTGATTAATCATCATTTTGGAATCTATGAATCTGTAAAACACAAATCATTAATCATTATCCTAACTTTTAGAATAAAACTTTGGGTAATACCTCTAAATTCAATACTATACCAAATCGAAGTTAGAATTATGGTTTTTGAAAATTTAGCACGTTAAATTTTGAAAAATTATAACGCGTTTTAATTTTATTACGCTACATGTCGTTAAAAACGCCCAGAGAAAAAAAACGAACAAAATTTATAAAAATATTGTGCCCAGCAAGAAAACTTACATTGTTAAACATTCTAACCTTAATTATACACAAAATACTTACGACTTGTTTACGACGATTAACCATTCTGTTACGGATAGAATCGATGTTTTATCGACTGCGGTACCCGGCGTAGGTTTTTTCCCACAAAGGTGGTTTTCCCTACGCCATTGCACACCCGAATGGGGGTACCTCTCAAAATAAAGCAGGCCTGTTAGGTAAATTATGTAAAAGGCCCTTCGAAATGGTGACGATCTCGATACAATTATTTGTAATTCGAATAGTATGATATCCATGTGTAATATGACGTCGTAGTCTATTTAAATGTTCGAGAGTTTGAAAAATCGAACTAAGATGTGAAAAAGTGACGATCGGGTTGAGAGAGAACGTTCCGGTACGGAAGAAGGTTAGGAAGTCCGCGTCGCGATCGGATCGTCACTAGAGTCCCTCTAGTAAATCGTCACCGGTTGATCGCTAATAAATAGTTTATATTTTCTTTCGGCCGATCAAATCGCGCGTTTTATTTAAAAGCCCTCCCACCAGTCGTTTACACATTCGTTTCCAGATCTTCATGGATAACAAATAATCGTTATTCTGCGACGAATATGTGATACCGCGAGGTTTCAAAGTACAATCTATTGTTGATATGCACTTTCCTTACATTACGACATTGAACAAAGAAACACGCGGATTTTCGACTAATTCAAACAGTGAATTTGTTTACTATTTCAAATGATGAAATGATATTACTTATAAAATAGTGATATCATTTTACTATTTGCTATTAGTGAAAACAATATGCCAGATTTTACTAATTCATTAAATGATATTGGGAAATTTGACTAATATAGTACTAATAAATTAGTCAAATATTCTGCTACTTATCGAAATAGTAAAAATTCTACTAATTCAGATTTAGAGAGTAAAAAGCAGGGTTTTAATTTAAAATAAAGGAAAGTGGGTCATAAATAATTGAAAAATTATCATACAATTAAACTTAACTTTCTAACGAAACCCGGAAAAAATATTTTCTCATAATATTAATATTTTTAAATAATTGTTTATTTATCATATTTTATGTGTTATGCGTATTAAAGTGATAATCGCCTACTTAGAAAAAAGTTATATCCATTATTTAATAACAAAGAATAATTAAAATGACGAAGCTCACATTATTAAATATTAAAAGAATTGTCGTGAATAAATTCTTGTATCGAGGAATTCCCTTCCACACATTTATTTCATTCGGCATTGCATTTCAATACATACAAAAATCGGCAATTCCGCACACTAAACTGAAATGAATTCCTCTACAATATTTCTGCTAATAATTGGATTATATACAGGAGAAGGTTGCCTATTCTGTTAAAAGAATACAAAGTAATCTGATTTTGAAAGAAATACACAATTATTGAAAGATTGTCTTTCCAATTCTACGTCCTGAATTCAAATAAATTGACATAACCTCTCATTTTACGAAGGATTCAATTGAATCTCAAATAACATTGGCGAATTCTATTTATTGGAATTGAAATCAATAGACTACAACTTCCATCTTGTAATTGAGTTCACTGAATACAAATCGAAGCAGGGCAATCCATGTACAGGAATACAAACGAATTCAGAATTGAAATAGATTTGCTAAAATCAACAATCCGGATTGGCGAGTAAAAATTTCAATTAATTTCAATAAATTTCAATAATGGTGGTAAGGGGAAAATAGAATAAGAGAGGTCGGCGCCATCTTGAAAAACTTTACTAATTAGAATAAGAGAGGTCCTACTGTATTTCCATGTCAATGCAACATATCTTTGGTAAAAAAAATGTTACCTCAGAAGTTTTGCAGAATTGGACATACCTACATAAAACTATCAGAATGAATAAATAATTCATTTTTGAATAAATTATTCAAATTTGTATAGTTCAGAAGACAGGAGCATTTTTTTCGTAATCGCGCATGCGAATCTCTCGCGAGTTGAGCAGATCCGCACCCGGCAATTCGATATTGTCATTTGGTGAATCCGGTATTTTCACTCCTAAAATCAGTACACAATTTTAATAATGCGTGAAATACCGCGTTTTACCCGAACTTTACGGGCTTTTTCAGATCTTGGTCGACGTATATCAAATTATGAACCTAACGACCTAATAATAAAAAGAAAAGAAAAGGCAGCTAAATTGAAGCACAGGTAACTTTTTTTTTAGGTTAGATTGCATATTATTGTTCAATCTGTTGCCCAAAGTTGCAAAAATTAATTCTGTATTGACATGCTTAAAAATGATTATTCCAACCATTAATTCTTCAAATATTTCTTAATTTTTTAATGTCATAAACAATTGTTTCAGTGGTAACAAGTGGCAAGAGTTTTGTAAACAAGTTACAAAAGATGTTGTGCTTTTGCTCAAGGAGATGCATCGTATCGTATCGACAATTTGTGGCAAGTTTTATTTTATTTCTTAATTAATAAGTTTTTAAATAATTTATTGTCCAGTTGCATATATTATGTACATAATATTTCTACATGCATATTTTACAAGAATTTCATTAATAAGTATTTAACGACTATTGAGATTAATAAATATGCATAAGTGCCATTGGGTACACTTGAGCGTGACTCTGGAGTATAAAAAATTTAATTTTTGATATAAACAATAATTAATCACAGCATGTACGGTTCCTAAAGTAGTTGTCGTAGATTATGATGATGGTCCCTGAAGGTGTTTGCAATTTGAATTTGAATTGAATTTGAATTTATTAATCGACCAGGCTACAATGTAATGCATAAACATAATTGCAGAGTAGCAAAACTGAACGAAACGCATCAACAGTATGTTGCAGAGATATATCGATATATCTGTACGCAACCGGGTACAGAAAAACATAAAACTATAAAAGAATGATAATAAATAAATAAAAATGATAATAAATAAAATAAAATAAAATAAAAATATGTGCTTGAAGTTCCGAACGTTGATTGAACCGTTTTCTAATAATCCATTGATGATTTACAAACGATATGAGTTATTGAGAGTTTTTGTATATTTTGAACGCTGATAAATAATAATTTTCTACCTTATGCGGTTGTAAACAATAAATATAATATTTTTTAAAAACATACATGGGTCATTCTCCAGAAAAGTGTAATTTTATGTCCCCAGTTAATATTTTATCCAAATAATGGAATTTATTCTCCAAACATTTTTTTTTCTTGCGCCTTATACTTTTATGTAAACATTGCACAAGAGATAATTTGATCAAATCGCATGATAAAGTTTTCACATACTGCTAAAGGTCTGAAATGTAAGCCTCCTGGCGAAAGTTCCGGATAGTCCGGCAAATAATCCGGGTCACTTTGTCATTCCGTTCCAAGCCATGCCATACCGGAAAATTCTATCCGTTTTCATCCTCAGTCATTCTGAGACACATATATGAACCGTTCCATTCCTCGATTTTGATCGGAACAAATCCTGAGTCATTCCAAAACATATTTGCAATCTGTTTCATTCCTCTATTTCAAACCAAACGAGTCTTCGGTTATTCTCACTCGATTTGCAATCCGTTTCATTCTGTGAGTTCAATCCTAACGAATCCTGAGTAATTCCGAAACACATTTTCTATCCATTTCATTCCTCGATTTCTATTCGAACGAATCCTCGCTCATTCTGACACACAAAGGTAATCCGTTTCATTTCCCCATTTCAATTGGAACGAATCCTCGCTCATTCGTTTCGTCCATGACGAATTAGAATGGAACGAGACGGATTGAAATGGACCAAATAATTTCGGAATAGATTGGATTTATTTGGATCAAGACTGGTCGCACTATTTAGGATTAAATCGGATCAAACCAGATAGAAACCTTTTTCGACATTTCCGGTTTATATCGGATTAGAACGGAACAAATAATTTCAGAATATACCCGATTCATTCGTTTCAAAAACAACACAGGATTCGTCAGGATCCTGATTGCTGTTATTTAAGTCTGTTCTAAACATTCGTTCATTGAACGTTCAAAACTTCAGGTACATATAAAAATATGTATTAACAAATGTGATCCACATTTATATGTTTACAATCAAATTCAATTAACAAATTTCCATGAGTATGCTATCCATAAATTTCGCTATACCAGTGTATAATTTTTATTACTCAGAATTTTGTACTTGTTAGGTAGTTTATTGTAGTAAAAAATAAATATATATATAGCAATAAATTTATGATTCTGCCTTCTGATTTCTAACTTCACTTTTGGTAGAGATATTGATTTAAAACGAGTAGTCGATATACTATTAAGATAATCTTTTATAATATTTTATGATAATTTCTGCACTATTTTTGTTGGAGAACCATCTTTTAAGAATTTTTTTGAATTTGAAGGCGTTTGTGGTTGTTTTGATGTTTATTGGTACAGCGTTGTAACAAAGTGTGCCATAATAGTCGTAACTTTTTCTTCCGACTTCTGTCATTCTTTTTGGTAGGGCCGTAGTTCGATTTGCAGCACTTCTGGTAGTTCCTGTTACTAGATGGGGGTTCGTAGATTTGGAAATTTGTATTGTCGCAGTAGGCTATTTTTCGAATATCATACGTGCTGGTTTCTCTACCCAGCAATCGAAATTGTATTGAAATGTATTGACTTAGATTAATTTTTCGCTTTTGAATACGCTATTTGAAATTTTCAAATACATTCGAATCCAAAAATACTTCACTATTATTTTAATACAAAAATATGAATCTAAATGAATACATAAATAATATCATTGCCGAAACTACTAAAAATACTCGAAAAAGGCAAAAGTCGTGAATCCATCTGAATACAAATGAAGATTGAAATGATAATTTTTTAATACAATCGAATCCATAAATAACAATAGTTAATTACCGGAATTAATGAATCCATTTCAATACAGGACTGAGCAAAATAATGCCTGCTTTAATCCAAATGAATTTAAAATAAATCAATACAAAAATTAAAGTGTGGTGAATTCATTTAAATACAAATTCTTAATGATTCTTCATTTTAATACAACTGAATCTATAAAAAAAAAATAACTTCCGCTTTGAAGTGAAAAAATATGAAAATTATGTTCATTTCGTAATTATTCATTTCAATTACAAAAAAGTTATTTTCGAAAATAAAAGCCACAAATGACTTTTCATTCAAAATTTGGAATGTGAAATGTTTATTTTAAACCAATTTCCAATTACATTTAGCAGCGCTCTGTCGGAAATGGTACACTTTATTTAAGCGTTCAATACACGAGAGTCCAAAAAGTGTTGTACACTTAAATAAAATGTATTTGAACACTTATTGGACACCTAACTGACACTTATTTTCAAATTTACGCAATATCTTGTAAACGGTATGAGATACATGAAATCTGATGAAATTTTGCCATGATGTGCGATGATTCGGCTGACATACACAATTAAAAAATTTCATAATTTTAGAAATCGAAAATTTCGAAAATTCTCGAATCATGTACAGTGGCTTCGAATCGTCGCACCAAGGTACCCCTAATTTATGTCAATTTCGTCAAATTTCACGTATCTCGTACCGTTTTCAAGATATTGCGTAATTTAGAAAAAATATTACAATATTTATTTTACTAACAAAAATATCTACTATCTACACACATTCTTTTCAGAAGTCGATAAGCAAATTATTACAAAAATGTAAAATATGGTAATAAATTTAGTAGATTATTTTTATGTACACAATTCATAAATGCTCCATGTTTCAACTATTTGTTAGTTTCGCATCATCTTTTACAGCAAAGAGGTGGTTGAGTGATTACAGCTCGAGGTTGTCGTGCAGGAGATCAGGGTTCGATTCTCGGTCGATGCAAATTTTTTTTTCATTAAATGTATGAACTGGGATTATTTTTGGATTTAAATATATTGCCATGCATTAAAATTTTTAATACGTTTCAATCCTTTTCAATACTTTTAAGATTAAATAGCGCATTCAAATGTATTGTAATGCATTGAAAATTTTCAATACATTTCAATGCATTTCCGATTGCTGGGTAAACAATTGTTCTGTAGGATAGTCCCTCCTTTTCTTCAGAATTATCATCAGATTTTTAGATAACCGCTATTTTTCTCATGATATTATCATAAGCACATTTTGGGAAGGAGTAGTTACCGCACAGATTCTGACGAATTTCAAATGACGATTACAATTCAAATTCGTTAAAAAGAAAATTTTTATAAACAGATCCAATTTGAATGCACCTTTCAGAATATTTATTCATAATTTCTAGACGATATAGTTATTAATAATTATTTCTAATGATCTATAAACGTTGTTAAAACAGAAAAACTTGGTACTTTTTTCATTCTAAAGCTTCCGTATCGAAAACAGTGCAAGATACACTAACAATGCACTCAACCTTTTTTGTAGAGCACAAAATTTCCTACAAAAAAGTCAGCATGGGCCTATACTAATAGATTATCCATGAATAACACTGGAATTTTATCTTACAAGTTAATTATGAATATTTTAGAATTTTTGTAAAATATGAGGCATATTCCATCGTTGCTCGTGGCTAAGCTATTAACTTTAGTCTAGGGCCCTCGCTGACTTTTTTGTAGGAAATTTTATGCTCTACAAAAAAGTTTCAGTGCATTTTTAATGACGCTGAAGCTAGCAGCAGATTCGCAGCCGCGGATTCAAAAAACCTGTGAAAATGGATCATTTCTTATTAAAATTACTTGCATTAAACATTTTTAGACAAATTTTATACAAATAATCTGTTTTTGGCAATTTTAATGGCTGAAAACCATAGTTTTTTCTAATCAGCTGCTGCGAATCTGCTGCTAGCTTCAGTGTCATCATTTTTAGTGTATCTTGCACTGTTTTCGATGCGGAAGCATTAAAATAAAAAAAATTCCAAGTTTTTCCGTTTCAACGTTTATAGATCATTAAAATTAATTATTAATAACTACATAGTCAGAAAATTATGAATAACTATTCAACAAGGTGTAATAAAAGTGTATCTACTTATAAAAATGTTCTTTTTACCGATTTCGAATGTTATCCGCCATTCAAAATTCGTCAGAAATCATTCGGTAGCTGTTACTTCCCTGAGCAGTGGCATTTACTTCAAATTTCTTTCCATGCACATTATTACACCGTATCTAAGAATACGTAAATCTAATAATTTAATTACAGATGGACAGCCAGTGGAAGCAATTAACGAATTGGCAATCTTCGTATTGCAACTCTTGATTAAAGAAAATGTTACAAGTCGTAAAACGTTTCAAACGTTGAGACAAGCTCTTGGTACCGACGATTCAAAGTACTTGAATCAACTTACTCAGGTACATTGTAAGTTAATCGTTAAAGAATCTAGAATATGACAATCGCAATTTTTTAGGTGGTAGCGAATATCAGAAGTAAAATAACAGAAGAGAATAAATTGTTCTTGGAAAATTGCAATAACGATGGCAAAAATATACAAAAACATGCAACTGAACGATTCGGTACTAAAATCCCTTACAAACCCGCCAATGTCGTTTGGCCGCAAACCCACATGTTGCACGATATGTTAACTAAAGTAGACAACTTTGACGAATTGACGAAAGCTCCTCAAATCGAAACAGAAATTAAACGAACTGAGGTAAAAAACCTTTGTTATTCGTAACATTTCAAATTACTAACAATTTATTATTTAGTACGACAAGTCCCAATTAACTCGTGGCATGAAGAAAGCGTACGAAAAATACAGTTGCGAAATGTCCTACAACGAGTTTTCGCAATTGATGATCGACAAATTAAAAACTTCCGGAGACTCGGTACAGGCAGAACTTTTCGATCTACTCGGGTTTGAGAACATCGAGTTCATCGAATACCTAATCGAACATCGCAAACACATTTTGTCTTGGAGCGCTAATCAGAAATTGTCTAAAGTATTTTCCAGTAAGTTTTTAATGAAATTATTTATGTTCAAAGTAACATTATTTCCCTTTCGAAGCAATTGCCGAACAACCTCAAATCGCCAGTCAGGTTATCGTTCAATCTGAGAGAGAAAAACAACTTTTGAAACAAGTAAGAAAAGAAGAAAAAAAATTACAAAAAGCTGCGAGTAAACTCGACAACAAAAATGATAGCAGCGACGATGACGAGACTTTTGATCCTGTTACGCTTAGATTAAAACGACAAGAAGCTTTAACAGCCATGATGACTCCCATTTTGTCATCGTCTAAAATCTCCAGAACTACCACAAGAAAACAAGAAAAATATCCATTTGTCTTCGACTCTAAATTAACTGCGCAAACATCCGCTGGTAAATATATTATTTTTTAGAATGTGTAATTGTCCATCATTGAAATTTTTGTACAGGTTTTGTATCGGGGCAGAGAATAATATTGTCGGACGATGTGAAAAGAACCGATTCGCAACTTTGCGAGCAAGTAGACATTCCGGTTCCGAATTTACCTCCGCTAGAAATAGGAAACGATCGAATCCTCATTTCTTCGTTGGACGAAGTAAGTTTTTCTTCTATTTAGTTCTCAATTTTTCATTGTTTGCATTCTGCAGGTTGGTCAAATGGCGTTTAAAGGTATCGAATCGTTAAATCGAATTCAAAGTATCGTCTTCGAAGCTGCATACAACACAAATGAAAATCTTTTGATTTGTGCACCGACTGGAGCAGGAAAAACTAATGTGGCAACACTAACAATTGTTCACCAGTTGAAGCTGCATATAGATGACGGTGTTTTACAGACGCAAGCATTTAAAATAGTTTATATCGCACCAATGAAAGCTTTAGCAGCGGAAATGACTGCGAATTTTAATAAACGGTAAGTGAATCATAAAGAAGTAACAGTTTTATAAACATTTTTATTACAGAAATTAGATTTAGACAAAATAATCTTAAAATTGTACGCTTGACCTTACAAAAAAAATGGCTACCCTATACAGTTTATTAATGAATGTATAAGCAATAAAATACATGAATTTTATAATACGTTAGATAAAAAAGATAATCAATCGTTAGGAAAACTACATCAATTCCATATGTAAGAGGTATCATGGAAAAAATTCAAAAAAGATTAAAACTAGAGAATATAAGATTGGTATCAAGACCTATATGTAAAAATATAGTAAACATAAAACCATATAAAGATAGTCTTCTTTTTTTAAAAATTGTAATGTTTATGACAACACATAAATAAAAACAAACATATCAATTACTTAATCATTTACCCATTCTCTCTCTCTCTCCTCTCTCTCTCTCTCTCTCTCTCTCTCTCTCTCTTCTTACTAGTTCTATCGTCTCCATCCATCCAATTCCCCTACCATCCTCATTTAATACATCCATAGCTCTTTCTCCTTTCTCCGTCACATACTCGCAGTTGTTTCTTAAATGTTCGACATTCTCTCTCTCCCTCTCGCACAATCTACACCTTCTCTCGTCCTCCTCCATCCAGTACCTATTCCCCCTCTCCTCGTTTCCCGCATCTCCACCTCTCTATTCTCACCAATCTTTTCCCCTCATTTCTCTTGCAGATTCGTACATACGTTGGTACCCAACTTACCCTTTCATAACTCAGACATGACCTAGACGCTCTCACTTTCTCCCCTGTCTCTTGTTCATCCACTTCTACATCTCTTTCCCTCAAACGCTCCCATTTATTCTCTCCCCATTCATTCAAAGCTTCCTCACTCATACCTCCTCTACATAAATAATACCCCCTCTCCACATGAATAAAAAAAACATATCAATTACTTAATCATTTACACTCTCTCTCTCTCTCTCTCTCTCTCTTCTTACTAGTTCTATCCCCTCCATCCATCCGATTCCCCTACCATCCTCATTTAATACATCCACACCACTTTCTCCTTTCTCCCTCACATACTCGCAGTTGCTTCTTAGATGTTCAGCATTTTCTCTCTCCCTCTCGCACAAACTACACTTTCTCTCGTCCTCCTCCATCCAGTACCTATTTCCCCTCTCCTCGTTCCCGCATCTCCATCTCGCTATTCTCACCAATATTTTCCCCTCATTTCTCTTACAGATTCGTATATACGTTGGTACCCAACTCACCTTTTCATAACTCACATATGACCTCTAGGTCTAGAGACGTTCTCACTTTCTCCCCTCTCTCTTGTTCATCTACTTCTATATCTCTTTCCCTCAAAAGCTCCCATTCATTCAAAGCTTCCTCACTCATACCTCCTCTCCATAAATAATTCCACCTCTCAACACTCTCTCTTGTCCATTCACTCCTATTATTCTCTCTTTCATCCTTTCTTTTCTCCAACATACCCAACTCCCCTCCTCCTCCTTTCTCCAGTTTTTCTTCAAACCTTCCCGCCCTCCATCCCATTTTCACCCTCAATTTATTTCTTTTCCACTCTTCTCTCACTATATACCCCGGTGTTACTCTTTCCAGCCCTAAAACCACTTGAGGTATTTTTCTTGCAGCCCTTCCACCTCCTTCCATTCTTTGTATCCTCATATCTCCACTCCATAAAATAAAATCCCTTTTACTATACTGTCAAACAGTTTTAACCTCCACTTTACATCCTCTTTAAATTTCCTCTCTCCGTAGCTACATACCCATCCCATTGCCACCCTAGCTTTCCTCACCCTTTCTCTCACATGTTCTTTTTCCCCTCCATGCCTAGTTACCACATACAGTAGTCCTTCCCTTATTCTAATTTTCCCCTCTCCCTCGCTACTTAGATTTGTACTCTCACTTTTGCCTCTTTTTTTTAGTTGCGCATGCGCCGTTATTTGTATTTAGAAAATCCACACGTCAACACACGTAAGTGGGGAGAACGCGTGAGGGGAAACATTAGAATAGGAGAAGAGAAAAAATTAGAATAAGGGATGACATTAGAATAAGGGAAGGAGTACTGTACCCTAAATATTTGTATTCCTTCACTTCCTCTATTCTTTCTCTTCCCCACCACCAAAATCTTTCCTTCTCCCTCCCTCCCTTATTTTTAAAAACCATCACTTTTGATTTCTTCACACTCAATTCGAGCCTCTTTCCTTCCATATATCTTTTTACTCCCCGTATCATATCTCTTAATCCTTCCTCTTCCTCTGCCAGCAACACAATATCATCCGCATATTCTATAGACCTTATTCGATCATTTCCTACCCTAATTCCTCCCCTATGTAGGGACCTTTCTTCAACTCCTCTTCAATATCCGCCAAATATATGTTAAACAGGGTCGGACCCATCGGGCAGCCTTGTCTTACCCCCTTCTGTACCCAGAATTCCCTTGATATTTTATCTCCTACCTTCACAACACATCTTGTATCTACGTATACCTCCCCAACTCTATCTATTAACCTCTCGCTTATCTCTCTCTTTCTCATTTGCAAGGCATTTCATATACTATCAAAAATGCTTAGGGAGGTTGGGTGGTGTCTTGATACATGCAAAATCTTCAGCATGTCATAGTATGCAAATGAATTAATTTATTTTTATCTGTCTGACAACTTATATTTCAATTATTTATTATTTATTATACTCCTTAACCCATTAACGTCAAGTAGGACACTTTTTTCACTTCAATTTCAATAAAGAATTTCATATGAAAATCCAAGTTCAAATGAATTCAAAGGTACATGTCTTACTATTTTCGAGGTTGCTCTTTTCAATGCAGTTATCAAAATTGAGCTATCTTAATTAGAAAATTAAATATGTCCATTTAAATGTCAAAATAACACGAAAAATCGAGTGTTCTTTTTTATAAAACATTTGTTTCTCATCGAAAGAATATTTGCCGTCAGAAAATTTTTTCATTAAACGTGGACCCAATAGTTACAGTATCAATATAAATTTTTTAAATATTTAAAAACTAACATGGTGATCACAAAATGGCGACTCCAATGACAAATTTCTAATTAAAACTTAACAATTGTTTTTCTTGAAAACTATAGACTTCAGAAAAAATTTTCTAAGAATAAATACGTTTTAGAAAGAGTCAAAAAATGCTCTCAAATTTTTCCAGAATATATTTTTAAAATTTTTTATATTTCGAAAAATCGAAATTCTTGAAAAAGTCATCCAAAAAATCTGAAAAAATTTGAGAGTATTCTTTGATCAATTCGAAGAGATTTTTGTTATAAGGAAATTTTTCTAAAGTCTACAGTTTTCAAGAAAAAAATTACTAGTCTTGAAATCTAGAAAAGTTTAATAATTTTTTTTCTTGAAAAGTGTAGACTTAAAAATTTCCTTAGAGCAAAAATGTCAGAATTGGTCAGAGAATAGTCTCAAATTTTTTCAGATTTTTTAAATGATTTTTTTCAAAATTTCGATTTTTCGAATTTTTGAAAAATTAAAAATTGTAACAATGACTTCTGAAAAAATTTGAGAGGATTTTTTGACTCATTCTAAAACGTATTTATTCTTAGAAAATTTTTACTGAAGTCTATAGTTTCCAAGAAAAACTATTGTCAAGTTTTAATTAGAAATTTGTCATTGGAGTCGCCATTTTGTGATCACCATGTTAGTTTTTAAATATTAAAAAAATTTATCTTAATACTATAACTATTGTGTCCACGTTTAATGAAGAAATTTTGTGACGACACATATTCTTTCGATGAGAAACAAATGTTTTCTAAAAAAGAACACTCGATTTTTCGCGTTATTTTGTCATTTAAATCGCCATATTTAATTTTCTAATTAAAATAGCTCAATTTTGACAACGGCACTGAAGAGAGCGACCTCGAAAATAGTAAGACATGTACCTTTTAATTTATTTGAAGTTGGATTTTCATATGAAATTTTTGATTGAAATTTAAGTGAAAAAAGTGTTCTACTTGACGTTAATGGGTTAACTAAGTTTTTATTCTGAAGATGGCTACAAAAATTAGTGCCGAAAACGTTAAATATATGTTTTCTTTTTGTATATAATTGTTAATATATGTCTTTTTTACATATAATTGTTATGGTGACTGTATGTATCGCGATTATTTATAATAATTTATTAATCTAAAAAGGTCGAGAAAATTTGATTTTACTTATTTTTATTGCAGATTAGGATGTTTAGGTGTCTCGGTGCGTGAATTAACAGGTGATATGCAGTTAACGAAAAGAGAAATTCAACAAACTCAAATGATCGTGACGACACCAGAGAAATGGGACGTAGTAACTAGAAAAGGAACCGGAGATGTTGCATTGACAAAAATTGTTAAATTATTAATCATCGACGAAGTTCATTTGCTGCACGGAGATCGAGGACCTGTCGTCGAAGCTCTTGTTGCAAGAACTTTAAGACAAGTTAGTAAACTTAATTCTGATTTAATGTAACTTAGTAAGTGTATTGATTTGTGCAGGTAGAATCGTCTCAAAGTATGATAAGAATAGTTGGCCTTTCCGCTACGTTACCGAATTATATTGATGTTGCTCGATTTCTGGTGGTTAATCCATACAAAGGTCTGTTTTATTTCGACCATCGATTTAGACCAGTGCCACTGAGTCAAACTTTTATCGGAGTAAAAGCTGCGAAACCTCATCAACAAATAGCTGATATGGATCTCGTTTGTTACAACCAAGTAATCGATATGGTTCGAAAAGGACATCAGGTGCGTTGATAGAAATGCTGGACCGAAAAAAAGTGATATAATAAAATAATTTTATTAGGTTATGGTGTTTGTTCATGCCCGAAATGCAACTGTTCGTACTGCTACGGTTCTTAAAGAAATGGCACTTCAGAATGGTACTGCAAAATTGTTTATGAGCGACGGAGCAACGAAGCTGGTTCAGAAAGTTTTCAGTCGGTCGCCGAATAAACATTTGTCGGAACTTTTCGCTCATGGTTTGTCGGTCCATCATGCTGGGATGCTGCGTACTGACAGGTATTTAAATGATTTTTTCTTAGCTTTATTTATATTCAATTTTATAATATCAATTAAGGATTAATGTGGACGATGTCAAAATAAATTGGTTTATTAACTCTTTGCGGCACAGTGGTTCCAATTGAATTCACAATGGCGGATTCAAGATGGTCGACTGAAATTCCGCCATTTTGAATTTTCAAAATCTGAGTTCAGATTCGTAATCAGCGACACCAAAAACCCCCGAGTACACACTTTCATCTTGATCATAATATTTTATATTTTGTCGGCCATTTTGAATGCGCCATTTTGAATTTTCAAAAATACCAAACCACCTTTTTGTAAACAATTTTTTACGAATTTGAAGTAGTTTTTATTCCATTTACCCGCTAATTTTTTTTGTTAAATGTTCATGGGATGTTAAAATATCAAAATTTATGCACAGGTTATGTAAAATTATTGTCATTTTGTTAATAATTAACAAGCAACGTGTAAAAATTGCCATTTACATATAAAAAATTCATTATTGACGAACCTTTTAGAGAACATCTTACGAAGCTGCGTACTTGAGGGTTTTTGGGGTCGCTGATTAAGAATTTGGTTTCAAATTTTCAAAATACAAAATGGCGGATCGAAAAGTGAAAAATTACCCGATCGAGATGAAAATAGGTAGTTTGGTGTTTTTGGGGTCGCTGATTGCAAATAAGAATTCAGATTTTGAAAATACAAGATGGTCGACTGAAATTCCGCCATTTTGAATTTTCAAAATCTGAATTCAGATTCGTAATCAGCGACACCAAAAACCCCAGAGTACACACTTTCATCCTGATCATGTAATATTTTACATTTTGTCGGCCATATTGAATGCGCCATTTTTAATTTACAAAATCTGAGATAAGATTCGTAATCAGCAACTCTAATAATCCCCGAGTACCGAATTTCATCTCTAACAGGTAATTTTTTACATTTTTCTCGGCCATATTGAATCCGCCATTTTGAATTTTCAAAATCTGAGATCAGATTCGTAATCAGAGACCCCAAAAAGTACCCAGTTTCATTAAAAATGGTTCACAAGAAAAATGTATGCCGCAAAGGGTTAAAATGCAACATTTATGAGTATCGTAACAATGTTCTGAAAAGAAGCGGTTATTTCTAACCTGTTGTTATGAAAAGATGTGCAAAGATTAGAACATTTGATATAAGTAATGTTTATATTAGTATTTTAATACTAATATTTATACTTTTATTATAATTTGAACTATACATTTTTGCCATCGACACTCAAGTTTATTTATTATAAGAAATGTATAAATCTTTACCGCAGTGTACGCTATAGATTTTTTAACACGAGGATTGGATTGTAGGAAATTAAAAAGTTAAGTTAAGGGGAGGACAAAACAACACCAGCGCTACGAAATACACCTTTAAAAAATGTGAAAAAATTATTTCTTTAGTAATTTTTTACGAGGAATACAGTAGTGTGAAAATAAAAAGTGGTAAAGTTGTTTGTCCCGAAAATTTTATGGCGAAGAAAAATTGCGTTTTTGCGAAAATGCTTCTACATTTTTCTAAATTAATTGAAAAATACAAAAAAATTAGAGTGAACACATTTTCTGAATAATTACGGATGGGTTTTAAAAAAATCCTTTTTTTTCCAAAAAATAATTTTTGTGTGGAAGAAAACAATTTTTTTAATGGTCAAAAAAAATGTTTACTTTTTTTATTCTAGTATCACTAAATTTTACGTTAAAAATTGCTCTAGAAATAATTTTTCCGACACCTAAATATTAGCGCGAAAAAGAAATAATTTTTTCGAAAAAATGCTTCTACATTTTTCTAAATTAATTTAAAAATTCAAAAAAATTATGGTGAAGGTAAAAATACATTTTCTAAACAATTATGGATGGATTTTAAAAAATTCCATTTTTTTATTCGAAAAAATTAATTTTTTATGGGCAAAACAAATTTTTTACACTTTTTATTCTAGCGCCACTGAATTCCACGTCAAAAATTACTAAAGAAATAATTTTTTAACATTTTTGAAAGTTGTATTTCATAGAGCTGATTTTTTGAGTGTACCCTCGCCTTAAAAGTTAAAAAATTAATTAATATTAACTTAACATAATTAAGTTTACTTTTAACTTTTTAATTTTTAATTTTCTAAGTTGTAACATTTAATTTTTTCATTTTCTACGTGTTAATTTTAGCTTGTTAACTGTTAACATTTATGCCTTGCAAAATTGAAATACTGTAACTACATTTGGGAAAAATGTTCTGTGGGCATCAAAATTGTGATTAATATTCTGTCACAATATGTTATTAGGTTCTATGAACAAAATTAATACAAAGTTAATAAACTTGAAATATCGAAATGACATTTTACTTGTACAGAAGCACTTCTACAGACTTAGAGATTGATCTAAACATAACTTTTTTGGGACAGAAAATGCAGTTGTTTCAGTTTTGCAAGGTAGATTTAAGCGCACGGAGAGACTAGAGGCAAGATTTTCGTCCGGCCCTCTACGCGCAATAAAGGTACTAGACCACCGGACGAAAAATCTAGGTAGGCGCGCATAAAGATCGTGCATACTCCGTGGCCAAATCGAACGTGCGGAGTATAAACATTCTCCCCACTCTGCCGTACGAAATTCCTCCAAGATGTGATTCCACAATTTTTTAAAGAAATGAGGTGAAATATGTCAAATTTTGTTTTTTACCACATGAATCATTTTTTTTGTAGCAAATAAATAATTGCCTTAAATTTATAAGGTATCATTTTGGAAGTACTTTTTCGTGCAGACTTTTCCTATGACATCATGATAGGAAAGTGAAGTTAAGTGTGTATTTTTGCTTTATTTATATGGTGGAATATGGTCAAAAACAAAAATGTTGACATATTTAGTTTAAATTTTCACAAAATTGTGACATGATAAATAATTATGAGAGCACCATCGTTTTCAGCAAAAGTATTTACCATGTCAAAGATATAATCGACATTAGACAATGTTATACAGGGTCATCGAAAAGTATCGGACCCCCCTAATATCTTCAGTTAGAATGCACTTAGGAGAAAATGTCCAATAGCAAAGTTGTATGGTTTCAAGCGGGGAGTAAGATGATGACCTTGACTTAGACCTTGACCATGTCCTTCAAGGTCATTTCAAGGTCAATCTTATTTTTTTAAATAGAACCCCCTACATTTTATTGCATATTCTTATAGCTTATCTCGAGAGCTTTCCAAAACACTATAATAAAATATTTTTTTATTAAGTGCTTTTTGAGTTATAAAGGTTTGAAGTTAACAATTTTTTGACACAAAATGTAGAATATCTTGTAAAATATTATTTAGTTTTCAGTAATCATAACCTTAATACTTTTGTGCGCGGAATAATGAGACCAATTAATTGGTTTAAAGAAAATACATTAATCGGATTTCCCCCTAATATTTTCAGTAAGAATGCATTTGGGAAGGAACAAATTGTTAACTTCAAACCTTTATAACTCAAAAAGTACTTAATAAAAAAATATTTTATTATAGTGTTTTGGAAAGCTCTCGAGATAAGCTATAAGAATATTCAATAAAATGTAGGGGGTTCTATTTAAAAAAATAAGATTGACCTTGAAATGACCTTGAAGGACATGGTCAAGGTCTAAGTCAAGGTCATCATCTTACTCCGCGCTTGAAACCATACAACTTTGCTATTGGACATTTTCTCCTAAGTGCATTCTAACTGAAGATATTAGGGGGGTCCGATACTTTTCGATGACCCTGTATAACATTGTCTAATGTCGATTATATCTTTGACATGGTAAATACTTTTGCTGAAAACGATGGTGCTCTCATAATTATTTATCATGTCACAATTTTGTGAAAATTTAAACTAAATATGTCAACATTTTTGTTTTTGACCATATTCCACCATATAAATAAAGCAAAAATACACACTTAACTTCACTTTCCTATCATGATGTCATAGGAAAAGTCTGCACGAAAAAGTACTTCCAAAATGATACCTTATAAATTTAAGGCAATTATTTATTTGCTACAAAAAAAATGATTCATGTGGTAAAAAACAAAATTTGACATATTTCACCTCATTTCTTTAAAAAATTGTGCATGATAAAGAAATTTTGAGGCCACCACTGTTTTCAGCATCAAAAAATAATTCGGAAATGACACTTTGCATAAGGCAAACAAAAATAAAATACATATTTATTGAGACTGCCGACTGCCGCATGAAAATCGTCCGACTCTTGGAGGAATTTCGTGCGGCAGAGTGGGGAGAATGTTTATACTCCGCACGTTCGATTTGGCCACGGAGTATGCACGATCTTTATGCGCGCCTACCTAGATTTTTCGTCCGGTGGTCTAGTACCTTTATTGCGCGTAGAGGGCCGGACGAAAATCTTGCCTCTAGTCTCTCCGTGCGGCCTCTACAAAACATGTTCGAAATTTCTTTGCAGATTTACCTCTAACCTGAAAAGTATGGATTAAATCATTTCTAAATCTGTTTAAAAATGTCGACCTTGTTACTAAAAAATGTAGCATTATATGAAGTGATAATACAAATTTCAGAAAAATAGCCGTTTAATATTTAACAATTTAATTTTAACTTTTACTATTTAGCTTTTAACTGTTTAACTTTAACTTTTAACTTTATTATTAGTTAACTTAACTTCTATTTCAATTAACTAAATTACGAGTCAACTTTTAACTTATCTGAGTTATTTTTTTGTACAGTTAACTTTAACTGAAGATAAAACAAAGTTAACTTACTCAACCCTGCTTAACACGCGATGTATTTATTGTAATATAAATAGTTTTTATCGCGCTACATAAATGATTCGTATATTATTGTTCTATGTATAGAAATATGGTTGAGAAATATTTTGCGGAAGGAATGATTAAAGTTTTAGTCTGCACCTCTACTCTCGCCTGGGGAGTAAACTTACCAGCGCATGCTGTTATCATACGGGTGAGCAATAATTTGAGTATTATTTGTATTATTGTGTAGTTTATTTTATGTATTGCCATATTAATATCTTTAATACCAATGTTATTACTTGATCACATAATATTTTATCGCTTTCAAAATTCTATTTTATTCGACTGAAAATGCGTACTTATAATGCTGGAAGAAATTTCATCTCAAATATCGAATTATTTCTGAAAGAATAAAAAAAATATTATATTAATAAATAAAAAATCATATGATATATATTTCAAAATATAAACACTAGGGTGGTTAAAAAAATCGATTTTTATTTTCGAGTGGATTATTGTAAAATATCAAAAGAAATATCAAACGTGTTTTAGCCTTTTTTTTCAAACGACATTAACTCGGCCCGCAAGTCGCTTAAAGTTTTAATTTTTAATGAAAAAGTGGATTTTTGCAGCTTTTTTCGTGATAGTTCCTACATCGAAATTCTTGCTTAAAATTTCACCAAATCTCCTTTTCTTAAACGTTTTGCGAAATTTTATCGGTACATTAAAGATCTTATTTCAAACTGCAAGAAAAAATTATATAGGATTTTTTGAATAAACAATGAGAGGCATTTCATATCAAAATGTAAAACTGCGCGATCGCGGTTCTTCGATGTGTCCGAAATTTTACTGGTGTTTTCTGCATCGAAAAATATGTGTCTAGATAAAATGTCAAGTCCTTATCTCCTATAGAAGTCTCAAAATCTTCAATTTAGTAACTTTGACATTTCAAATTAAATTTTAAAACTCATTTTTGCTCTAAAAACTGTGATTTTCGTCAAAAAATATTTAAATAGTGCAAATCGATTGGAAATTTCCCATGGAATTCAGTCGCATTTATGATTTTTAGTTAATCCATTAAGTCCCAAATGTCTTTAATTTTCAATGAATTTTCTTTCATACTACAAGTACCAAAAAAAATTATCCGACGTAAGAATATAGCCATAGAAATTGTCTAAAGTCAACGCTTAAAAAGTTATAAACAATTTTTTGAAAAAAGCGCCTTGTTTTTTATTGAAAAAAATTTTAGATTTAAAATTTTTATAAGAAACCGGTGGTATACGCATCTGATTCCACGTAGAAAAGTGTTTTCGAGGCCTAAACTTTAAAATGTACGTAATACAATTTTGAAAATAAAGGTGAAAGTGTCCATAATGACGACACAGAAACGAAAAAATCGTAAAAAAGTTCAGGAATTTTTTATTTGAAAATGATGGACTATCGGAACAAATGTTGCTAAACAAACAGTTCTTAGAACTGACCAAAGAATATGTGGACATTTTGTTATCATTTTTTACAATTTTCAAAATCTCAAAATTTCGAAAAATTGAAAAAATCGTCAAAAAATCCTGAAAAAATTTCAGTGGATTCGTTGATCAATTGCAAGAATCTTTTGTTCAGAAACATTTTTTCATAATGCAAAAATTCAATACGACTGAGTCAAAATCGCTGACATCAATAAAAACTCGCTTTTTTTTATTCACGCCATTTTCAATCAGCCATATTGAAATTTGATATTCTGACTTCAATAAAACAGTTCAAACTTCAAGCGACTTGCAGGCTGGGTTAATATCGTAAAAAAACGCAAAAGTATATTTTTTTTCGACATTCTATAAGAATTCACCGGAAAGTAAAAAAAATAATATTTTTTATTTTTTGAACCACCCTCAGATTCGTTTACTTTACCCTAAAAAACTTATAACGTCCGCCAAACTCCACCATTTTGAAATTCAAAATTGAACATTTTAATCGTGAACAAAAAGTTCCCGCATGCACGTAATCATTGTTTATATTTAATTTTCAAAAGGAAAACATTCATTAGTTCGATCTTAGATTTTCTTCATGAAATTTTTGCAGTTCGCAATTGAACATGTACTAGTGTACAATACTTATTATCACATGTGATCCACGGTTCGAACCAGTATGATTAAGGTCATCTTATCAAAATTTAAGTTCTGTCTTTTGTCCTAAAAGAACTACCTTTCCAAAGCAATTAAATAGTGATATTTTGTGGAATTCCGGGGAATGAACAGGTCAAGACTTTTTAAAATATCAGAAAACAAATCATTTAGGATGGAATTTCTCGGCCGTTTTATAAGTAATTAATGATTTGAGTATTGATGTGTATCGGCACAATAATAATTAAAACCGGAGGTAGAAAAAGAAAATTAGAAAAATTAGGGTTAACGACTGATAAGGTGTAAAATGTACATATAATTTAGGGAGGGTGATTTTTTCGTCGAAAAAATGAAAGATATAAAAATACCAAATAACTTTCAACTTATTTCGTTCGACGTCGTGTCAATGTTTACCAACATCTCCAACGATTTAATTATCGAAAGTATACAGAATAAATGGGACGAAATTAAGAAACACACACTAGTAGAGGAACAGGATTTCATACTCGCTATCATGTTTTGCTTAGACTCTACTTATTTCACATTTAAAAATTGTGTTTATAAACAAACTTTCGGGATGCCTATGGGCTCGCCTCTATCGCCTGTTCTCGCAAATCTTGTACTCGAATACGTGATGGGTAAAATTCTAAGTAAATTAGATTTCACCCCACCATTCTTTTTTAGATATGTGGATGATATTTTAACATGCATTCCTCAAGGTTCAGAAATTAACATCCTTAATGAATTTAACCAATTCGATATTAAAAACAATAGGTTAAAGTTTACCTTCGAACTTGAATGCAATAAAGAAATTAATTACCTGGATGTAAAAATCCTAAGTATGCCAGATGGTCGAATCAAATTGGATTGGTACCACAAAAAAACATGGTCGGGTAGATATGTCCATTATCTTTCAGAGCATCCACAATCATACAAGACAGGAATGATTTATGGATTAATCGATCGTGCAATTAAACTTTCGTCAACAGAATTCCAAGAAAAAAATCTCGACATTGTCAGAAAAATTCTGTTAGAAAACGGTTATCCGATTCAATTGGTTAACCAATGTATTAAAAAACGCATCAACTTATTATGTGAAAGGAGTAAAAATAATAATAACGCGATCAATAACAACAATGAAATACCAATTAAATCCATCAGTTGCCCTTATATCGAAGGGTTAAGTGAAAAAATCGAAAAAATTTTTAAAAATAACAACATCAGAATTATTTCTACACCTCTTAATACTAACATTGCACAGATCAAGCCGGGAAAAGATATTTTACCACCAAAAAAACAACGAGACGTAATTTACAAAATACCGTGTTTACACTGTAACAAATCGTATATAGGACAGACTTATAGACCACTCGAAGTACGATTAAAAGAGCATAAAAGAAACTTTTTAACATCAAATACAGAACAACACACAGGTTTAACCCACCACAGAAATGAGACGGGACATGAGTTCGATTACGACAATACTAAAATCATTGCGAAAGAAAAGAACTGGAAGAAGCGTTGCCACATCGAAAACTTTTTTATTAAAAAGGAAGAAAATAATACCGTTAATATAAGATTCAAAAAATCCTACCTACCTGAAGCCTATAATTCATTACTTCTTTAATTTTTCTCATATATCATCATATTTATAAATGTTAAATTTAAATTAATTCCGTTCGCTCATTTTTTCTTAGTATTACAAACACACCTACGTTCCTTATGTTGCCCTGTGATATATAAATACTGCACGTGTCCTACCGTTTCCCTATTCTGAAGAAGACCCGAACCGTGGGTCGAAACGTAATTACTTATTATTTTTTGAAAAAAATTTTCTCATCACCCTCCCTAAATTATATGTATATTTTACACCTTATCAGTCGTTAACCCTAATTTTTCTAATTTTCTTTTTCTACATCCGGTTTTAATTATTATTGTGCCGATACACATCAATACTCAAATCATTAATTATCAGAAAACAAAGTCTGAAAATCGAATATTTAAGCATGAAACTTCTCTGAACAAATATAATTTTGAAGCGTTTAAGTCGCATTCTTAAATTTGGAAATGGCTAATACAAAACTTATGTTATGAATTATTAGCTATACATGAAAGCACACGCTGGTCAAAAGATAAACGAAATATTTTATTCTTAGGGTACAGAAATTTACGATTCGAAACACGGTTCTTTCGTTGATCTCGGAATACTGGATGTATTGCAAATTTTTGGTCGCGCTGGCAGACCTCAGTTTGATACTTCCGGTCACGCTGTTATAATTACATCACACAATAAATTGTCCCACTATCTTTCGCTTTTGACAAATCAGTTTCCTATCGAAAGTAGTTTCATCTCGTATTTGGCTGATAATTTGAACGCCGAGGTGAGAATTACAATTTATTACTAAATTATAAATAAATATTCGTCGTGCGTACTCGGTTAAATTTGTGTCAAATGGCACAATCTTTATAGGTGGTTTTAGGAACGATTTCGAATGTAGCCGAAGCAGTCGAATGGTTAAGTTACACTTATCTTTTTGTGAGAATGAGATTAAATCATATTGCATATGGAATCGACTATCATACAGCTGATCCCAATCTAGAACATAAACGAAAAGAACTAATTACATCTGCTGCTAAAGCACTTGACAAAGCGAAAATGATCCGGTATCATGTTGCTACAGGGGACTTAAATGCTACTGGTAATTTTTAACGTAATAATAGTCCAGTCGTTAGGAAGTTGACCTCTAAAAATCATATGTTATAAACTTCTTATATCGTTTTTTGGTCCCAAAATTGAAATTCACAGCAAAATTAGGCTTGTACATATAATTTTTAAAGGTTAAGTAGCATTTTTGTTTCTGACGACTGAATTATAAGGAGTTTTTCAATCTAAAAAAACAGAAATTACATTACGTAGATTTGGGAAGGACTGCAAGTCACTTTTACCTGAAATACGACACAATAGAAATTTTCAACGAACTTATGCAACCGATTATGACGGAAGCAGATATATTGGCGATGATCTGCAGATCGCAGGAATTTGAACAACTAAAAGTTCGAGAGGACGAAATGGACGAATTAGATTTTCTTACGTCCGAATATTGTGAATTAATGCCAAAAGGGGGTAAAGAAAATATTCATGGTAAAGTTAATATTTTAATTCAAACATATCTGTCGAGAGGACGAATACAGTCGTTCTCTTTGCTGTCTGATCAAGCTTACGTCACTCAAGTGAGTTTCAAAATTGGTACATCAATGTCGTATAAAATTTATTAATGGATATTTTTATCCGAAATAGAATTCGGCGCGAATCTGTCGAGCACTTTTCGAAATGATGCTACGAAAGAACAACGCGATTATGGCCGGTCGTTGCTTAGGATTATCGAAAATGTTGGAATCACAACAATGGGATCACATGAGTCCGTTGCGACAATTTTTCAGTTTACCACCAGAAGCAATAATGAAAATTGAAGATCGGGAACTCACAATTGATCGACTACGTGATATGAGCGTAACTGAAATAGGTAATTTTCTAAAAAATCAAGCTTTCCTTTCAAACGATGCGTAATTGTGATTAAAATTAAACAGCAAACATCTTAAGAAATCAAAAGTACGCTGGACATGTGCAGAAATGTTGCAATGAATTTCCTTCACTTGAAATGGAAGTGACGCTGCAACCTATTACAAGAACGGTTTTACGAATCCGATTACAGATCATTCCCACATTCCATTGGAATGATAAAGTTCATGGCAAGGTTCATGAAAGTTTTTGGATTTGGATCGGAGATGTGGATAATAATTACATCTATCACTGCGAACAAGTTTTAATAACAAGAAAAATGGTACGTTTTTATTACAGATTCGATAAAATTTAAGTAACAGTGTGAACTCATGACAATTTTGTAGGTTTTTAATAAAACTGGACTGGAGGTGATTATGACGATACCGCTTACAGAACCGTTACCTTCTCAGTATTTTATAAAAGCTACCAGCGATCGGTGGCTAACTTGCGAATACGTCCTACCGATGACGTTGAAAGATCTGATCCTACCCGAAACACACCCTCCGCATACTGGTACGTTCGCAACATAACCTTAAAACACTATTGAATGTAATAAATCTTGATTTTTACAAACGTAGATTTATTGGAGCTGCAACCGTTACCAGTGTCCGCACTTAAGAATCCTGAGTATGAAAAGCTGTACAAGTTTACGTACTTCAATCCAATCCAGACTCAAGTATTTCACTGTCTGTATTATACTAATAATAATGTCTTGTTGGGAGCTCCGACGGGATCAGGAAAGACTGTCGTTGCTGAGATCGCGATGATGAAAGTTTTCAGAGACGAACCTGATAGGAAGGTAAGTGAATTCTATTTATTCTTTCATGAACGAAATATTGGTTTATAATAATGAGATTAACACAACGCGAAAATGGTATTTTGCAAATCCAGTCATTATAATAAAGATTTATGGAGTTAGATTCTTCAATAGGGAAAGTGGTGTAGATTGGTACGGTTTTTTTAATTTAACCACAGAATTTGTTCATTAATGTATTTTAAAACAGATTGTGCGAAATTCGAAAAATCATGAATTGCGGCAGTTTTTTGGTACAAAAACTTTTTTGTAATTTACGAAAAATTAAAAAACTTTTTTTACAAGTTGGTTATCAGTTGTTTATTAATTGTTGATTTAAATTTATAAGGCTTATATTACATTATTTATATTACATTTTGAAGGCATTGTTTTCGAATCTACAATATTTACAAATATTTACAAATAATGACTGGCAACAATTTGATACTGACGGCAGTTTTTACTATTAGAATTTTTCAACACAATTTTAGAAACAGAATATTGCAAATATTTAATATATTTTTAACATGGTACTAATATATTCTAACGTATATGGGTGATTCTCCGGAAACAGGGCATTTTCATGTCTTTACGTTATATCTTACAAAAACTTTGACAATAAATTATTAAATTTCGATATAAATGTTAAATAAATATCCCTAGCCCATGTTAATTTGAAAAAATAATACTTTTGTTACAAAAAACTGGTGAAAATGACATTTAAAGACTAAAAGTAACATTTTTGATATGTCCAAACCTCTAAGTTCAAAACTTTAAAATATTAGCGCTATTAAGAAACCGAATTATTTTAATTTATTCAAATAATATTTCTATATTATAGCTCAAACTGTACAATTTCTCTCTGTATAATATTTAATTAAATCAATATATATACTTATAATTATTGAAATATTAATGTCTTAAGAAATTTCTATGAGGTAACGACAATGCGTAAACTGGTATAAATGAACTGGAAATAATTAACTATTTTACTAAAACTTATGAGAAAATCAAAGAAAAAACACTACACTTTACTAATCCTCCATAGAAAATTGAAAAGAGAACATATTTACCACATGAACAAGTAAAAACTGTATAAAAATACTACGTATTTTTATTAAATTAATTGTCGTCACCAAACATTTGGCGTATCAGGTACGAAGCAAGAACAAAGTGTAACCCGTAGCAGAAAATATTTTTCAAATCATAAATAACGTTTATATTTCTCTTCCTCTTAGACATTTATTTAAATATAATTGAAAAAACCACAAAATTAAACTTTATATTTGTTACAACGTTATAAATCAAGTTTATTATGAAATAATATTGTTTATTAAAATTATGAATATAATATTATCATTGTAGTTACTAACCAACGACACATTAACTTTAATAAATTTATTTTGTCTAAAACTTCTTCAAAAATTCATGTGTTTTTCTTAATTTTTTAATTATTACTTAATAAATAATTTTCAATTATTCACAAAAATGCACTAAATCAGATATGTACATTATGTTTTTGACTCTTTAGAGTTATTTTTTTCAAGTTTTTAATAAGCAATTGTTGGTTTATATAGCCGTATGAAAATGCGTCATAGTAAAAGTCTTCCCCTTTCCTTTAAAATAATTTTGTAGCGTGACTACTTTAACAATAACTTAACTTGGAGCTAATAAGCAAGATTCCATTTAAAAAAACGAATTTACAGTAACTTAAAAAAAAATTTTCATTCTTGAAAATGCCCTGTTTTTGGAGAATCACCCATATGTAGAAAATTTTGTCGCTGTTTTGAATTAACCGAGATATTATCAGCAAATCAAATGATCGTCAAATACTAAATTAAACAATAAAATGTAAAAAATTATTAGTGCCAACTTACACCACCTTTCCTGGGTCAATTGATATCACATGCATAATTTTATAATTAATACCCGATATTTTTGTAAAATGCTTAATATCAAAAGGATATTAAAAATCAAGTAAAACAAACACTTACCGGATTTAAAATTTGAGTAAAATTACCCCAGATTGCAGTTACCATAGGAACTTAATATTACCAAATGTGGTTACTGAAGACAAAATTCAGTAATTTTGTTAGTAATTATACTAAAATTTACTTAAAATTGCGAAACAGGATCATATATTTATAGTCCCCTTTTAGTACAGCACACTTTTTCGACAACGATTAATGCATACTTGAAACTTTGCAAGTTGCTTCATGCTGCGAAAATGTTCGTTTTCCTTGAAAAGCGTTGCGTTTTTTTAATCGATCATTCTAGATTGTCTAGATTTCTGTCAAACTTACTAGAATTCTGCCTTCAGTCGATCTTTATCGATCGATTCTACAAGAAAAATAATCTCTGTATTCTACAAGAAAAACCTGTTAGTTTTATAAAAAGTGACAACAGAAAAAATATGTATAATTCTTACTTGAAATTGTCTGTAATTTTAATAAAATTGTCTATAAAATTCAAGAAAATAACTCTACTGGTTTTAGATAAACTAATCAGCATTCTCAATTCTGTTAATTCTGGATATAATTTTTTGGCTCGTTCTCATTCTTTCTTATTTTGTTTATGAGATCATTACAAAAATTTACTTAAAAAGTAATCGTTCACATATTAATGGCAGACAAAAGACCAGATAAGAACAGACAAACACACAACAAAAATTCCATAAAATGTTTTGAAAGAAATTATTTACCAAACATGTTTTACAGTTCTTGTTCATCCTATTTTATGATAAATTACATAATCAATTTTCCAAAATTATTCATGTCTGTATTACATTTATCTTAATTGATATAATAATAATAATTGATATCCTTTGATTGTAATAGTCCATTGCACACGGTACAGTAGAACCCGCCTTATTTGAATTGTCCCTCTTATTTGAATCGTTTCCCCTCACGCCTTCCCCCACTACCGCTCGAACATCTATATAGTTTACAGTGTTTACACCATCAAAGTTGTACAGTGTAAATACCGTTTAACCTAAATTTGCAAACATGTATAGTCGGTAGACTGATGTGTAATGAAATTTCATACTAATTTAAAATTTTGCATCAAACTCATGATTTACATCATACAAATTATTCGGGAAGCTGCTAATTTCATAAAATAAAAGTGCACATTTGAAGGTTAGGATGTTGTCAATTTTTAATGATGTGTATTTCAAGACCTCCACAAAAATTGAAGTCTTTCATGTGCAAAATAACAAATAAATCCAATATCAGCAGCTTAGTACTGAATTTGAAGTGATTTGAAGCTTTCAATCATCATATTTGCAAATTTGGGTTAAATATTGTCTCCTATATTCAATTTGGTCTTAATCACAGTGTATTTGTTTGTGAAACAAAAAATTATTGATACATAATTATATGTAATAAAGTGCATAATGTAAATTTAAAATGTTTATTTCTACACTCCAATGCAGATATAAATGACCATAAATAAATGCGAAATGTTGCAGTCATTATTTATCACATAAAGGCACGAGTTGTGATCTCGTTACATTTTTATCCAAATTTAAAATTCTCTACACATTTTTCAAATAAATTATAGGGGAGAACGGGGTAATTCCGACCTACCTAAGCAAAATTGATTTTTGAGGTAGAGAATGTGATTTAATGAATTTGTACGTTATGCTTTTTTAAAGTGTATTGCATGGGTAAACATTTATCGATATTATTAATACCTTGTTATATGTCTATTATAGGATTATACCTCCATTAGTAAAAAATTGCAATTCTTCAGATTCTGTCAAAGTATGGGTAATTCCGACCCCAAAAGGTGTAATTCCGACCGCGTTTATTTTTAGCACAATTTCGTAGTGATTTATAGGTTTTATTTACATTTATTAATAATAAGTAAAGAAGATAATATTTTGCTATCACAATAACTTGTTTATGTACAACACTACGTACATAGATCACATACCTACTCTACATTGTTGGTCAAAAATGAAAACGCAAGTAGTCACTTCTAATATCGCACGAGAAAACAAGCGAAGCAAATTCAAATGTTGTGGTCGAAATGTAGAAAGAAAAAAAATCAACACATTTGTGATACATTATATACAATGTATACATAATATTGCATAATATGGTTGTGATAAAAAGCAAACGAAAATAAACTCGAAAAAGGACGGTCGCAATTACCCCGTACATTAGGGGTCGGAATTACCCTGCACGTTCGTTATTTAAAAAAATACACGCACTTAAAAACACACTCTCATCTCACTAAAAACCAAATTGATTTCATTAAATATAAGGTTAAGGCTTTCTAAATTACTTACGTTTGATTCGTTTGCACAATAATTTCAAACTATATTTACTTATTTATAATACTACAATTTCTAAATTAGCGGAGTAAGAAACAATAACATCACTGCCACATAGTTCAATGCAAAGTAAATAAACAACTACCGCAATCAAAATAGTTGTACTCATCAGTGTTTTCACAAAATTTCAATAACATTACGGGATGTCATATTGTAAGCGAGATATTAGGAGGGGGTCGGAATTATCCGACCTGTCGTAATTACCCCGTTCTCCCCTGTATATATTTTACATAATTCAACTCTAAAATATATACGATGTCTAACAAAAATAAAAAGATATCAGACATCATCCACTATTAAAGCGTTAAGTAGAGTAAGGGGGTAAGGGGAAATTTCAAATAAGAGAGGTCGGCGCCATCTTGAAAACCATGACCAGTTAAAATAAGAGAGGTTCTACTGTATATACGAATCCTTAGGTTGTTTATATCGCTCCGCTAAAAGCCTTAGTAAGAGAGCGAATGCGAGATTGGCGAAAGCGCCTTGGCGACATCTTGGGTAAAAGCGTAGTCGAACTCACTGGAGACTCATCACCGGATATTCGCGCCATCCTCAACTCGGATGTAATCGTCACCACTCCTGAGAAATGGGATGGTATCAGCAGAAGCTGGCAATCTCGAAATTACGTACAGAAAGTTGCTCTGATCGTAATCGATGAAATACATCTGCTTGGAGAAGACAGAGGACCAGTTTTGGAAGTCATCGTATCAAGAACAAATTTCATCGCTTCACACACTTCACAAGCCCTAAGGATCATTGGGTTATCCACAGCGTTAGCTAATGCTGTGGATCTAGCTCAGTGGCTAGGCATTAAAGATGTTAGTTTGTGTACAAATTTTGATTGTTTACTTGTTGCAATGTTGCTTTATTGATTAAAATATTTTAAGATGGGGATGTACAATTTCCGGCCTGCTGTTAGACCAGTACCGCTGGAAGTACATATTGCTGGTTTCCCTGGTAAACACTATTGCCCCAGGATGGCAACGATGAACAAACCGACATTCCAGGCAATAAGACAACATGCACCGGCAAGTCCAGCCTTAATTTTCGTATCTTCGCGGCGGCAAACGCGTCTCACAGCCATCGATCTGATTGGTTATTTGGCAACGGAAGATAATCCAAAGCAGTGGCTGCACATGCCAGATGAGGAAATGGACAATATTTTGGAGAGCATTCAGGATACTAATTTGAAACTGACTCTGGCATTCGGCATCGGCCTTCATCATGCGGGTTTGGCTGACAGAGATCGACGTGTTGTTGAAGAATTGTTTGTTAATTGCAAAATTCAAGTAAGTTGTTAAAAATTGGCTGAAAAGTAATCTCGATTTAAAAATCTGTCGTATATACGAATTCTTATTCAACAAAAGGTTTTGGTGACAACGGCGACTTTGGCATGGGGTGTTAACTTTCCAGCACATTTGGTTGTCATTAAAGGTACAGAATATTATGACGGGAAAACAAAACGTTACATTGACATGCCGATCACTGACGTATTGCAAATGATGGGTAGAGCTGGTAGACCTCAATTCGATGATTCTGGGGTGGCCGTGGTTCTGGTTCACGATATCAAAAAGAATTTCTATAAACAATTTTTATACGAGCCGTTCCCTGTAGAGTCCAGTTTACTCGAAGTGTTGCCAGATCATATCAATGCAGAAATCGTTGCTGGCACGATACAGTCCAAACAACACTTCATGGACTATCTTACTTGGACTTATTTCTTTAGAAGATTGATGAAGAATCCAAAGTATTATAAACTGGATGCTCTCGAACCGGCGGACATCAATTCGTATCTTTCGTTATTGGTGGAGGAAACAATAAATACTCTTCTTCTGTCTCGATGCGTCATGGTGGATGAGGTACGTCAGTTCCAATAAAATAAAATCCATGTCGTAAAGGTTTTTAAATCATAAAACTCAAATAAAAGAAGACAGTACTATTTTTAGTGGGTTATGTTAAGCACATTATTCTTTCTAGGACGAAATAACTTTGACCTCACTGCCATTGGGAAAGGTTGCTTCCTATTATTACATATCTCATAAAACAGTTGCCATGTTTGTGGATAATTTGCGAGACAGTATCACGTTAGATCAATGTTTACGAGTCATGTGCGATTCTTTCGAATACAATGAATTACCGGTTCGACACAACGAAGATTTTCAAAATGAGTATGTCGTACAAATTATATACTATTGTTTACACTTAATTAAATTTTTATTTAAACTTAACTTTGCAACAGAAAATTGTCGAATATGTGCCGATTTCCTGCTGATAAACTTACGTACGATTTGCCGAATACAAAAGCTTTTCTGCTCTTGCAAGCGCATTGTTCAAGGCTTCCGTTGCCTTCTCCAGATTACTTCACTGATACCAAGTCCGTACTTGATCAAGCTGTCCGTATTCTCCAGGTAAATATTTATGAATATATCGAAAGAAATATTTAAAACAACCACACGTTTTCGGCTTCTCAGGCTATGATCGATACGGCGGCAGAACAAGGTTGGCTAGCTTGTTCTCTTCGTATAATGCAATTGTTGCAAATGATCGTTCAAGCTAGGTGGATCGATGAACCAGCAGTGTTGACTTTACCGCACATCCAGAGAGAACATCTTCATTTATTCTCAAACCTTCCAAAATGCCTACCAATGTTTTGTTCGAAAACTTATAATCAAGTGTCGAGTGTTCTCTTGCAAGAATTCAGTGAACATGACGTTCAAGAGGTACGAACCTAATGTTACTTGCCAGAAATATAAATAAAAATGTTTTTTATGAACTGTCTTTTTTTCAAATCATATAACTTTAGTAAACAAATTCTGTTGTAACTTTGTTTATTTTTATTTTATCTCCTCCGCAGATATACGCGATAGCTCAAAATATGCCTAAATTAGGAGTTGAGCTGTACGTCCAATCCGCAGATTCTGGGAAAAATGTTGAAAAGATTCCAGTGGAATTAGCGCAACACTCCCAAGGACAACGTGTAAATATGCATGCAGATCAAAGTTACATTTTCGATGTTATTCTTGAGAGGAAGAATCGGTCGAAAGACTTACGAGCACATTGTCCGAACTTCCATCGTGGCAAGGACGAAGGATGGTTTGTGGCTTTGGGAGATATTCAAAATAGGGACCTGATGGCTCTAAAACGAGCATCTGGTATTAGTGGACCAAAGAAGACTCAATCGTTAAGGGTTACCGCTCCATCAAAATTGGGTGAGTTTATCTATTGATTTATTTAATTTGTTACTAATTTTTTTTCGATTATTCCCGAATAAAACAATACTACTTTTGTATCATTTACATATTAGTTTTATACATGGTAAAATTTTACATGGTGTTTACGCAGTAAGAATTAACATTTATTATACAATAGTTTTCACTATATTTAATAATTTTAAAGTAATATTGGGACACGTTTCTTTATTTACAATTTCTCCTAATCCCCATGGCGAGAAAGGGAAAGTGAAGACAGTAACGAGGGACAAATCTTAAAATGAATCAACTATAAATAAGAGGAATTAAGATAAAGAAAAATACACTGTATGAGAAATTCTCTGAACGCTTATTTATTTGAAAAAAAATATTAAATATTTTACATTTTAAAAGAAATATGAAAAATAGTGTCCCAATCAGATACCTGCATAGTGTAGGTCTCTCAAACAAGACAGTGTCTTCATTTTTCGAAGAGTAATGTTGTAGCATGCAGTTTTTCCTACAGAATTACTACAGCAACCCTAATTCCTTCTGTTATATGAGGAACATATGGAGGAATTCTCGAAATTTGTTTGGTTTCACTGAAATGTAAATAGAGAACTTGCATGATTTTTAGAATTAATTTAAATCGAAAGATAATTATTAGAAATGAAAAGTTACAACACAGTTTTGCAATTTTCGAAGTAATTATTGAGATATAAATTATTAAAATTTGCCGAAAACTGAACGTCGGTTTGAATCGATGTCACGTGACTATGACGACATAGTCGGTAAGGTGGCGTCGCTGACGGCAATGCAGTGGAACTACATTGCATATTTATAGATATACATTATATGCATGTACAAAACGTCAAATAAAGTGTTTTCATTTTGAAATATGTAAACAGATTTTTTACAATGTAATTGTTTAAAAGTGTCGGCAACTGAATTAAACATTTTAAATATAAAGGAAAATTATAAAAGGGAAAAGAAATTTTACAAATGAGAGGAGACATCGACAGAAAACAACAATTATTAGATAAGTATACACAATTAGTCTGATAACCAGAACAAAGTTATAATAGTTTATAATAATTTTTAATACTAAAATATATTATAAAAGTGTATGTACTTTGTGTAAATTTCATTTGGTTCAGGAGCGGTTAAAGGAAAAATTGGATTTGTTTTGCTTATGCTAAACGTGAGCGTTCTATTTCAATCTTACATATATGGGCATTGTTCTAGAATTTTTAAACTTTATGTTGTCGCTCATTATGATGCCTAAAAAATTTTAAATATAACTTTGCAACACGACAGATCAACAAATTTTTGTTCGTTTTACATGTAATAAGTGTTTATTACTAATTACAGATGTGTAGAAAACAATGAGAGTAAATAAAAGTAGTGAATTTGCCTGTTTTTGGTGCGTGACACTCACTACATTTTTTCAGTTTTAACACTGAAACTTTTTGCACCTTTTTTTTTATGGTCTGTGGTTTTTTGTGGAAGTATTTGGGGATGTAAACAAATGAAAAATCCTTAACTTAATGATGTGCCTCACTGAGGAATAAAATTATATACCTTCAAACTTGCGAGATAACTTTTTTTTATAGTTGACAATTTAGCAATCAACCTTAGATAATTTTTTTCACATTGGTTTTTAAGAAACCACACAACAGGGGTACATTACCTATATGATAAGAAGTAATTTGAGCCTTTGCCCGAATGTGTGCCACCTATACATAAAAAATGCGACCACGTCAAACTTTAAATTTCCAAGCGAAACTCACTTTGAAAAATCAAATTATTTAATGGCACATCTACAATTTAGCTTCTAAGTACTTTGGAATCATTGTCATCTTTTCTCCTATGTTATTAAAGTATTTATAAATTTTGTGTTTTTTTAATACAACAAAAAACACAATTTTTGACAATAATAAAATGATTATTCTTTACAAATCGTTTTAAATTTTTGGTATCCTTAATGTTAAATCATGTATTTGGATTTCAAATTTTAATGAAAACTGACTTTGGATTTGTAATCAGTGGCCTCAAAAACCCTAACATATCAAATTTTATAAAAATCAAAGAAATTTTGTAAAAATAGTCCGCCATATTTAATCCATTATTTTAAATTTGAACTATTAACTAGACGTTTAATTTTATATACTAGCTTCTAAAAATTAGGCCATAAGCAAAAGAACTGAATTTTTTATGTATATTAAACGTTACAAAACTAAAAACTAATTTTACAAGTAACGTAACATATGTTACATTAAAAAAAAATACATTGTGTATAAATGAGTCACGCAAGGTTTTTCCTGTCATTTGATCAATTCTAAATCCAATAAAATTAATTTCATGAATGTGCCTAAAAAAAAATGCAATTTTCTTCAACCTCAAAGTTTAAAAGTTCTAGAACAATGCCCATATATAAAGTAAATTCAAATCCAAAAGCAACAATTCGTGACATATGAGAGGCTAGGTTTTCGTATATTCTACGCACACATATACATCCACTCGGTATATTACTCAACCCTCGAATCGTTGAACAAATCGTTCTAACTTCCACGAGATTAAAATGTTTTTTACAAATATTTATTACATATGGTTTTCAGAGAATTTTTCACATCACATACAGGCAAGCACACCGGTTGTCGCGGGAAAACCACATTGCACGTGGAATGTTGGTATTACTGCGCCGACGCTGCACTCATTGGGAAAAAGTCCTGTAATAACTGTAGTATTGAAATATTGCGTTTACCTTACTCGGTACGGTTGAATTTACAAACGAAAATAAGATGAAATTTGCGGAACT
This sequence comes from Trichopria drosophilae, assembly GCA_030407085.1. Lineage (NCBI taxonomy): Eukaryota > Metazoa > Arthropoda > Insecta > Hymenoptera > Diapriidae > Trichopria > Trichopria drosophilae. The sequence continues at coordinate 184,595,915 of CM059583.1, read as the reverse complement.
TTTCTCTCCGTGCACAGCACAGAGTTAAAGCTCTCGTTGTTAGATTGTACAGATAATTCTGAGCAACTTTTTCCTCTGAAAAAATTTCCGGGAAAGTAGAGTTTTTAAGTTATTCAACACTAAAATTTAGGGGGATAAATCACTTTTTTTGAAATATCTCGACTCTGTATGAAGGTATCTTAACGAACCGAAGCTCATTTTAAAGATATTTTCAAGCTATATAAGTTGTATCTGTTGATTTTTGACCTGCAATGAATATTTCTCTTGTTATAGCCATAAAAACGGGGGTAAATACCGATTTTTCAGGTTTTTCGCATCTAACTCGTTTGGACACATAGCTATCGAAATATCACACTTGAAAAAGTTGTAGGCCTTGAAAACACAAACATTTTTTGTCCTCTAATACGATGCGATTAAATTAAAACTGAACCCTATTTGTACTCGTTTTCATAACATTTTGTTATTAATATCGATTTATTTGTCGAACTGTATTTTGTCAACTTTACGAGGCTCTTGTAGGGTTCAGTTTTAATTTAATCGCATTGTATTAGAGGACAAACAATTTTTGTTTTTTCAAGGCCTACAACTTTTTTCTGTGTGATATTTCGGTAACTATGTTTCGTAACGTGTTAAACGCGAAAATCCTGAAAAATCGGCATTTATCCCGTTTTTATGGCTATAACAAGAGAGATATTCATTGTAGATCAAAAACCAATAGAGACAATTTATAGAGCTTTAAAATATCTTTAAAATGAGCTCCGGTTCGTTAAGATACCTTCAAACCGAGTCGAGATATTTCAACAAATGTGATTTTTTCACCTAAATTTTAGTGTTGAATAACTTAAAAACTCTACCTTCCCGAACATTTTTTTAGAGGAAAAAGTTGTTCAGAATTATCTGTAGAATCTAGAGTTAGCCGCTGGGTAATGGATGGCCGATCACCCTGTATACTACTGAAATAATGGGTATTTCTGGGGAAATAATCATAAGCGACATCTAACATAATATCCCGAACTATAAGGAAACCTGAAATACTTGACAAACCCGTTTCGTCCTGAAATGCCCTAAATTTTGACTTCTTTTCATCAGGTGCTTTCTCATGGATAAAGTCACTCAATCGCTTTGATATAACCACACGTATTATATTTTTTGTCGAATTTTCTAAATCCGGTTTCAGATTGGCCATATCTGCCGCCATTTTTTTTTACTATGGCGGTTTAAACATAAGAAAATTGTGAATTTTGAAAAAATTTGTTCAAATAATCGTATTTTTGAACATGAAACCGTGTTCGAAACAAGCTAAATCTCTGTATCTGGTGGAGTAAATACTTATACTAAAAGATAGGATGGTTATTAATTCACCATTCAAAATGGCGGCTGCAAAATGGCGGACCTCAGTGAACATTTTGTTGAAAAATTTCTTGAACGCTCTAACTGAAAAATTATGAGCTTGTTTTAAAAAATGCTAAGAATGAAAAATTCTTAGAATTGATTGAGAAATATAGTGAATTTTTTTCAGATTTTTTAAATGAAGTTTTTAAAAAATTTTTTTCAAAATTCTTTTCAAAATTGTAATTCTTTTTTTCGAAAAATTCCGAAAAAAATTGAGTGCATTCTCTGATGAATTCTAAGAGTTTTTTATTCTATGCATTTTTTCCCCAAAGTTGATAGTTTTCGAGAAAGAAAAATCTTAAACTATAATATTTGAAATTGATTTCCTCGAAAACTATCAACTTTTGGAAAGAATTGCAAAAAACAAAAAACTCTTAGAATTTATCAGAGAATGCACTAAATTTTGTTCAGATTTTTTCGTAAATAAATTACAATTTTGAAAAAAATGTTGAAAAAGAATTTCTCAAAACCTCATTTAAAAAATCTGAAAAAATTCCACTATATTTCTCAATGAATTCTAAGAACTTTTCATTCTTAACATTTTTTTAAAAAGCTCGTAGCTTTTGAGTTAGAGCGTCCAGAAATTTTTCAACAAAATTTTGACTGAGAACCGCCATTTTGAAGCCGCCATTTTGAATCGGGAATTAATAACCATCCTATCTTTTAGTATAACTAATTACTCCACCAGATACAGAGATTTAGCTTGATCTGAACACGGTTTCCTGTTCAAAAATACGATTATTTGAACAAATTTTTTCAAAATTCACAATTTTTTTATGTTTAAACCGCCATATTAAAAAAATGGCGGCAGACATGGCGAATCTAAAATCGGATTTAGAAAATTCGAGAAAAAATAGAATAGATATGGTTATATCAAAACGATTGAGTAATTTTTTCCCTAAGAAAGCAGGTTAAGCCAATAAAAAATTTTCGGATTTTTTGAAGCCGCAAAGGTATTACTCCCCCTTAATCTGGTTATTGCCAAAGTATGAACTAGCATTTTGTTTCACCGCAAAAACTTACCGAATATGAGCAAAAACAGTGTTTTTTTGCACTTTTAGGTTAGGATATCTTAAAATCCTGACGTGATGGAACAATTCTGAGACCAGATTTAGTTATTGATAACCTTCGAAAAAGTAAAATCTGGTTTCTGGGTATGGAGATTAACTTCATGTTTTTGGCCTGTGTAATTAAAAATAGACTGAAAATTTTATCGTTTATTAAAAAGCAGGATGTGTAAAAAAAACACTTCATAAGTTTCAAAAACTTATATATTTCTCAAACCCGATTAAGGAACGAAACCAGGCAAAATATCGACTCGAATTAGTAATTTCAGATAGTCACACCCGCGTGACATGTTTCCGATTGGTTGGAATTTAATTTGAATATTTTAAACCATAGTTTGTTTTTTCGTGATTCGGACTAATAAATTTTGTTTGTCGAGTGCTGATGCAGTCGGGATAATGGCAGTATTGAGCATCGAAACATGGATGCTATTCATTAATTGTTTTTACATCCCACAACACGAGAGGATTACCTTAAAAATTATCCAATATTTGAATAGCATCGTGTGAAAAAAATTAGCATTATTAATACGATATATTAGACGAAACATTTGTCACAGAAAGATAAGATGGACTTCCTTATACGGAAATAAATGTTTATTAGTTAATGATAACATGATTACAGTTCATTCCTCTGTGCAGCTTTTCATAAATTTGTTAAAACTTTCTAATTTGATGACTTGTGTTTTAGGTCCTTCAAAAATAACTCTGTACATCATATCTGACTGTTACATTGGCCTGGATCAACAATACAGTATAAACATAAATGTAATACCCAAAGGGGAATAACCAATGAGTGAAATAAGTAAGTCACGAAAGGTATGAAGATTTTAGTATTGAAAAATGCGAGAAATAATCGCAGTGATGAAAAAAAGTCGAAATGTTTTTAATCATCGATGATCAAGTTCACATACTTTAAAAAACTCAAAACGTATTAAGTATGTACATAAAATGTTTACTATATTTATAAAGTATAGGTTTATAATAAAATTTCTATGCTAGGCAGACATTAAAATGTAACATCGTTCAGCAGTAAATTATTACCTTCTTCAAAAGCAAAATTAATGAACTGCAGACGATAAAAAGGTGGTTTTATAACTTTTAATACGTTTGATATAAAAAACATCTATATAAGAAAACAAAATATTTGTACAGTTTAGTCGTCAGAGACGAAAATGCCACTCAACCTCTAAAAATCTTACTTTGGGACCTCAAAAAGGATGCAAAAAAGTTTGACCTATCCCCGGGCTTTCTGCGGAGTATATATTGTTAAAAACTAGATATATTCCGTTTTTTCCCGAAGAGGGGATGAGGGTTTAGGGGGTACTTTTTTGCATCTTTTTTGGAGTCCTAACATCTATATTAGTGGCCAAATCTCTGATGACTGGACTAAGTTGCAATTCTACTCATTTTGCGTGTGGGAGTACACGGAAGACTGTATGGAACCTGTCCAGTGATAAGTTAATTTGTTATCATTTGATAAACAATACATTCGTTTTATAATAAAATTTTTATTTAATTTAAGAGGGCTATGTTCTCGTCTTTTAATATCCTGTTATTTTAGTTAAAAGAAAATTAAATGCAACAATGTAGGACGGCAGAAATGAAAATGATTTACTCGAGTATTGTGAGTATTAATTATTTGTATTTAATAAATGTTTAGTATTTTGTATTTAGGATAGCATTGGATATAAGAATTTTTAATTTGATATATTTTTTTGTAAAAATTTAATAAAAATACTGTAACGTTCATTAACCCATTAACGCCTGAAATGACAATTTTTATACTTTATTTTCAATGAAGTATTTCGTATCAAAATCAAAGTGGAAAACAATTGAGAGGTACGTATCCTATTGTTTTCGACGTCGCTTTTCAAGATTCCGAGATCAAAATTGAGTTTTGGCCATCAGAAATTCCAATATGGCGCCGAATATGAACAAAATTTCCAAAAAATTGGGAATTTTTTATTCTTATCAATTTCTTTCGAGCTATTAGAATATTGGAATTTTAATGAAACGTTGCATAATGGTGCATAAAATAGTTGAATTTAATCAAAAATTTTACTTTTATACCCTACATCATTCTAACGACCTCAAAATGGCGTCAACAATGAAAATTTCTTTGAGAAATTTCTGGACGCTCTAACTCAAAAACTACGAACTTTTTTTAAAAAATGCCTAGAATAAAAAGTTCTTAAAATTTAGCAAGCGATATAGTGGAATTTTTTCAAAAATTTTTGATGACATTTTGAGAAATTTTTTTGAACATTTTTTTTCAAAATTGTAATTTATTTACAAAAAATTCTGAAAAAAATTTAGTGTATTCTCTGACGAATTATTTGTTCTTTGCAATTTTTTCGAAAAGTTGATAGTTTTCGAGGAAATGAAGTTCAAATATTATAGTTTAGGATTTTTTCCCCCCCAAAAAAATATCAACTTTTGGAAAAAATTGCAAAGAACAAAAAACTCGTAGAATTCATAAGTGAATACACCAAATTTTTTTCAGAATTTTTCATAAATAAATTATAATTTTGAAAAAAAATTCTCTTGATATGTCATCACAAAAATCTGAAAAAATTCCACTATATTTCTCGATTAATTCTAAGAACTTTTCATTCTTAGCATTTTTTTATTACAGCAGTAGTTTTTGAGTTAGAACGTTCAGAAATTTTTCAAAGAAATTTTTATTGTTGACGCCATTTAGAGGTCGTTAGAATGATGTAGGATATAAAAGTAAATTTTTTTTTTTTAAATTCAACTATTTTATGCACCATTATGCATGGTTCCAATAGAATTCCAATATTCTAATAGCTCGACAAAAATTGATAGGAATAAGTAATTTCCAATTTTTTGGAATTTTATTTTAAATTCGCCGCCATATTAGAATTCCTGATAGCTGAAACTCAATTTTGACCTCGGAATCTTGAAGAGCGACATCGAAAACAATAGGATATGTACCTTTCAATTGTTCTTAACTTCGATTTTGATACGAAATACTTGATTGAAAATGAAGTATAAAAAATGCCATTTCAGGCGTTAATGGGTTAACGATGTATTTGTTACATTGTTGACTACATCCATTTTACGTTATAATATATAATAGAGCATGTAAATATTAATTTGCTTCAAATATAAACGCATTACAACTATTTAATCATGTATTTCTACCATATATTATTTAGTTTATTGAGTGGTGGGGGTTATAGGACAAAACAGACGACGAAACCAATTTTATGAATAACGAAAATGAATTTCCATAACAGATTTGCTGTTTTGTCTCCAAATTTTCCTCGCATGCATTTAATATGATACAAACATTATTTTTATACTTTTGATACTTTCTAATACTTATTCAAGTCGCGAAGAAAAAATGAGATGTCAAAAACCTTAGGCGGTGGTCCTCCTCTAAATCTGTTTTACACTAAATTCTTGACTGATTTATCTGAAATCGCTTTAGATCGTGCATGCCAGATTAGACGAAATGCCAGACTATGTATAAAAGTATGTATTTCCTCGTTTTTCACATTTAATAATTTAACTCGTATAGGAATTCAGACTACACACTGAGAAAAAAATCCATGGTTAAATTCACTATATCATATAGTTAAAACTACTATGAAGAAAAGTTAAATTTACCACTTTCATAGTCGATTTTACTATAATTTTGTTACACCAACTATCTCCTCATAGTTAAAAAGTCAACTATGTAGAATGATTTAAATAAATATGACAAATATAGTTAAAATAACTATAATCTAGTGCAGTCCTCATTTCACACTATGTCTAGTAGTAAATCTTTATGTTTACTATTATTCGTAGTTAAAGTTTGTAATTACTAGAAATCCATAGTAAAAACTGCCGCACTCTGTGTGTATTGATGCCGCCAGGTGGCGACGCGGCGTTGGCAGCTTTTTTCTTCGAGCCCGTGGCTCCCGTTATTGAAGTGAATTTTCATTTCGTCATAAGAAGGACGTTGGGCGTCAAGATATGATAATACATAATACATGTCGTATACGCACGTCTATCTATAGACTAATTACCCGACATTGGAATTTGTATGTATAATGGCATTGCATAATACATTTTTTAACTGACTAGAGTATGACATTCACAACCGTAAGTACTGATTTTTTGTTTTTTTTCTTTGTTTCCTTGTTTATCTTAAACAAAGAACGAACGGAGAAAAGTGGACTTTTCATATGCTATGATATATATAGTTTACAAATATTTCTAAAAAGTAAATATTGATTCCTTTCCATATTTTTTATGACAATTTCTTATACAATTTCTCTCAGTGAAGGTAGTAATTTTCTGAAATGACTATTTCAAAATCGGCTTCGTGGCTCAAGCGGTTAATGCACTAGACTACGAAGTCGTAGGTCGTGAGTTCGATCCCCGTCTGGTGAACAATTTTTCGATTTCGTTTACAAGCAGCAGTTCGCTATTAGTAAGACAAGCCACGTTGTTTGTGTTTACGTTTCGAAAGTATTGTTTATCTGGCGGAAATCGACTCATGACCGCCGCTGTACTTGGTATAGGTTTCTGCAGTCCTACATTTGATACACAAATGTGAAGTATGGCGCCATCTTTCTAAGTCGATCTGCAGCTCTCGCAAAATTTTACAATTCAAAATACGGCAACAACTGAGTACAAAAAGGGCGATTCCGCCCGTTAATTCATAATAAAAAAAAATGGTTGAGTCTATTTGTCTATTCGTCATGTTAGGTGGCCCGGAGCGCTATCTGGCGGATGTTTCTCGAACACGAGTAATGAGTTCAAACAGTACGTAAATACATGGGAATAGTTCATATTTTCGCAACTAAATTAATTAAGTGAAAGAAAAAGCGGAAAAAGGTACGGAAGGTGTTCTGTTCCTCAATGCACGACAAAACATGAAGACAAAAGGTCATATCATTATTTTCCTAAAACTCGAAACATAAACGTGACGTGGGAACGCGCATGCAAAATAGGCAAGACTGTTAAAGTGCATGTTGGTTTGTAGTGCTCATTTTTCAAAAGAAGATTATTTTCCATGTATGGTGTATGATACTTTTGTATATAACATTTAACCTTTCGTGTAATATGTATGGGCAAATCCACAGAAATTTTGACTTTCATGTTATTTTAAGATTCACGTAAATAAGCTGTACAGAAATATTTATAAAACATTACTATTTACTAAAAAAGATATGCTTTTCAAGGTACAGTTATTTGTTTTGCATGATAGTTGATTAAAAAACCAAAGGAAACACGAAAGCTCATAAAATTTGAATAAACTGCTGCGTGCAAATCGTATTTTTTTTAATATTTTGTTCTGTAACTTTTGAAACGTGTATTCTTTTCATTTGAAAATCATGTCGTTGATTAATGGTACTTTATAAAAGCCAAAGATACTTGAAAAATAAGTTTGCCTATCGCTTAATAAGAATGACATGCGTCCAAAGTCGCGTGCAGAAAATTTATGGAAAATGGAATTTTCGTTAATTTCTAACAATAACTTTTGGAATAAACCATATTATGGCCCCATACTTTGGGAATTTTAAATTGATGTTATAATAAGTGACGTTTTCCAAGGAATAAGGTGTGCCTTGCCTCATCTCAATTCTGTGCCTATTACAATCTATAGCCTTCGTGCGTAACTGTTGTTGAAAAATGACACTTTTGTCAGGCACACGAACTATACACAATTAAATGCCTCGATTATTGGCGTAATTTATTGTTTTAGGTGTCATAATAAGACTCTGAACTTGTTCCAGAAATACAATACGACGTTCAGGGGTAATACAAGACATGAAATTATCTCTTTGACACAAACTCCTTTCTTTACACGTAAAAATGCTGAAATTTGTTACGCGCGTGTTTTATTGGTAACTGATCGTAAATACGTTGAAAAATATTAAAAATTGAAGATGGTAGATACAATATGGCGGACCAAATTCCTAAAAAGTTGCTTGAACCAGCTGAAACTGTATTCGGGGTCGCCCATCGGTCGAGATTCGCTATAGCTTTGCTCCAGAAATAATGAAAATGTAACTTTGGGTAACTTTGTTTTTCATCTCCCTTGCTTCATCTTTTTTGGTTAAAAATGAATAAACATGGTACTAATGACAACTTACGTTATACCTATTTAAATTTTTTTTTTAGGATTGCCAGGATTGTAATGCCTTAAATCGACTTAAATAAACGTTTGCTGCTAAAATTTGTATGTTATGAACCTAAAAGCAAAAAGAAAGAAAACCCCCGAATACCCAATTTGAGCTTGTGTGAGTAACTTCTTACAAATTCGGTCTTCCATATTGAATTCGCCATCTTGAATTCTAAATATCTGTTGATGGATTCGTGACCAGTATATTAAAAAACCCCGAGTAACAAATTTCATCTGTTTTCCGCGTACAGAAATATGTTTGGTTCGAAGATATAATTTTAGGTCTCGTTTTACCTGACTGCGCTGGAACAATCCTTTAAAAGCTCGTAACGTGTCGTTTTTTCTACATTTTATATGTTCAGGAGTGGCTCCAGGTTGATTTTAAATGTGTGCCACCGAAAAAAAAATGTTTTTCTTAAAGCGTAAAGTTCAAAGTTCTGTGGATTTACCCGTATATATTTATCGTTATTAATAAAATAAAGTTGTGTATAGACTATCTACTCCATTTTGTGATCGTAATAAAACTATTAAATATTTATGTATTAAATACTGTTTTAGCTGGCTCACAAAACATAAAATTTTGTAACCATTAGCGATACGAACTGTCAACGTACCAAAATCTTCTAAATTTGATACAGTAGTTCTAGAAAATATTTGCATAATTCCATAATTTATGTATTTGCTTATTTATTGTTTAATTACTTGTTTCTTGACGTTTATTCATAATATAATTATTTGTTCCAATTCATACGTTCGGTGTTAAATGCATCAGTAAAGCAAAGCAATATTTGCATTTGCCTGACAGGCTTTACATGAACAGTTACATTTGATATCTTTCTATCATCAGTACTAATTGTATACCGAAAATTTATCTCATGTGTCGGTCCATGTAAGTTTGAAGTTTGTAAACAGAGTGCAACAATTTTCAATTCATTTGAATTATTCGATGTAATTCCACAAAAAAAGAATGTGATTCGCGTTTACATTCTCCTTCTTGGTAACATCGGGAACCGTCGCCTACATATGAAATTAAATCAGAAAAACTAATTACAAATTCCAATTTCTATACTTTTACGTGTATTTTCATGCTGTGCGGACTCAATACTCGTGTTCGCGAAACGTCCACCAGTTAGCGCTCCGGGCAACCTAACATGACGAATTATGACAAGTAGCATTTTGAATCACGAAACAATAATTAAACTTTACTATTTCAGAATAGTTATTTTAACTATTACTATGCCTAGTCCTCATTTCACACTATGATTCATAGAAAAAATATGGTCACATCAACTACTTTTTTTCTGAGTGCATGATTTAGTTCATGTGGTGGCAGAACTCTAAAAAGTAGCTAAATGTATGAAAATATAGTTAATATACACCGTTTCTTTTTGTATTTTTTCATATTTTTCAGCCTAAACTTCAATCTCTACGTGGTGAGAATTAGAAAATGTTGTGGATGTTTTAAAATTCTTAATATTTTATTGGAAAAATCTGAAAGAAAATATGAAAAATCTAATATTTCAGCGATACATTCGTTTATTTTGTCACCGGATATACAGTGACAAAAAATTTGACGTTTTCTATTTCGTTTTATTTATACTCTACAGGTTTTACGATATAATAATGAAATTCGTATTTGTTTATTTGAACATCTTGAATATTATCGCTTTATTACATAAATGACCGAACATAAATAGACAATTATAAAGATTGATATAACACGTGTACATAATTTCTCTACAAAATTTTGGTGTGAAGATTTGTTTACCCATTCATTAATACAAATATTTACTTCAACATTTGAATTTAATTTATATAATCGAGTTACTCGAATTCACTTGTAGATATTGGCTAGAAATGGTAAAAATCTCAAATTTAAAAAAACTTGTGTCTGTTTAGATAGAAAATGGTCTCTTACTCAATATTGCCGTCGAGGACTCGCATCAATTGTGGGCCACATGTAAGACGTAGGCGTATGATTCTTGTAGCTGTAGTCGTACATTTTACTCTTGATAAAGGCATATTTATCTTTAGGCTCCGGGTATTCGATATTCACGCCGCCTTAAAAATAATTATTTTATTTTAGTTTTATTAAAGGTTTTATATAAATAAATGTATGTTGAAAGGTTTGTAAAAATAGAGATAAAGTAATGAATCCAAACATTTTCAAAGCCTTGGAGGCCCTAAGATTGATACGCTCATTAAAGTATAGACCAGATTAGAAAACAGTGCCAAAATCTTTAACCTTGCCAACGCGATTTAAGACAACATTATCAATAGCGTATTTAAATTCGAATTTATCTTTAGACTGGAATGAACAGAATTTTTAATCATCCTGATTTCACTAATATGTTATTATTTTGTTCAACAAAATTTCAGAAGATATTTCATGGAAACTATTAAACTTAAAGAAATCTAGGATACCATCCAACGCATTAGAGATCCTATAGCCAATCGCAACTTAATTTTTTATATCACACAAAATTTACCTTTCAACTTTTTTACCAAACAACTTTTTTTATTATGAAAATTTAAAGATTTTAAAATCTAACTCCGATAGATTAAGAAGGAAATTTCCTGGATAACCAATAATATTAAAAAAACATTACGAAACAACCGACCTTACCAAGAATTTTCTTGAAAAAATCTCTAACAGATTTTTCGCACTAATTATCTTTAGACTTATTGAAAGAAACGACAGTGGATTTTAGAGAATTTAGACGTATACCATTATCCAAGAACCAATTATCAATATTATCTAAATAAGTTTGCAGCTTAGATGCGTCCATTGGGTTTAGGATTTTAGAAAACGAATTCACATCATCAGCAAACATGAGTACCTCAGTATGAATGACCACTTTAGGCAGATCTTTAATACAAATAAGAAAATGCATTGGTCCAATATGAAAGCCATGCGGTACACTGATGGTCGCTTGTATATCATACGATACGAAGTTGTTTAACCTTACCTACAGGGTACGGGAAGATAAGTATGAAGAAAACCAATCAAAAGCTCTACCCTGAATGCCATAATTCCACAATTTGTCCAGTAACCTGGTATGGTTAATACTGTCAAACGCCTTAGAAAAGTCCAGGAATATTGAATCAACTTGCCCATGTTGCACCAAGACATCGAACAGATAGTCACCATAAACCTAAACATTGGTAAAGGTAGACTTACACTTCATAAACCCATATTATTCGAGCAGAATTTTGCTAATAAGCAAAGAAGATAATTCCTACTGTGATTTAATTAAATCAAACATCTTTGCAATGATCAATTATATTACAATTGAACGATAATTTTCTACATTACATTTGTCGCTGGATTAATACATGGGGAAAATAAATGAATTGATATTGATATAACAAGGACATATTTGCCCAAAATGAGACAAGCAGGTACGTCAACATCAGCTCAGTTTCTACAGTAGAAAGAATTTTTTTCATTTTTGGAAAATACATTTCCGACTATTTTGAGGTGTGCTGTATCGATTCCCGTCGAGCAAATGTCCAAAAAACGACTATTTCTTCAAAAAATTTTCAAAATAAAAAAAATGCCATGTTTTTTACGTCTTTTTTTTTAATTTTTCACGTTTTTCTCCACCGAAACGAATTTTAATTAATGAAATGCATATATAAAAAGTGATCCCAATTGTTGAAAATAAATAATATACTAATAGAATATTTTTTAGAAGCAATAATAAATTACCTGAAGGTATCGACACCTCACGTGTCTTTCGCGAACTTATTTACGGTCGTCGACTGAAGCGAGCAAAGAATTTGTTTAGTAACGATTTTTTTAAATGCATTTATATTTCTTAACAGGTATTTCGATAGTATTACGCGTACCAAAAGTTTTGGTAAGTTTTTCGTTTTCAAAAGTTTTCTTTATTTAGCATCCGAAATGCTCCGAGCAAAGTGTACCATGGACATATTTTAATTCGAAGCTTCGCGCAATATTTTTTTCTATAATTCGTGTATAGATTTATACATATTTCGATTTTTGAAGTAACGTAAGGTACAACGACTTTTTTTTATCGTTAAATTTCAGGTAATTATTACTTATTATTTAGTAACGAACGATCGACAGCCAGGTTTATTTTTGAGGGTAATAAAATAAAAATAAAAATAAATGACCGATTCAAAATGGCCGCTAAACGATGCACATTTTTTAAATTATTATTTCCTTGAAATAGAGAGCATAGAAAGTATTTTTTTTTGTAATATAATAATGATATAAATATTAACTGGTTATGGACGAAAGCTATAATAATTTTGAGTTGATAAATCTAAAATAACGGATCCATAATGGTCACGGAATGTGAATTGTACCTCTTATATGAATCGTTGTTCCATAAATGTGTTTCACAATTCAACATATATGTAAGATAATTCCGAATATTATACATATTCTGACATTTCTGACCTGACAAGATGAAAACCGCGGATTCAATATGGCCTCCAGTACACGATATTGAATTTCGTACACACTTTACCCGCGTTAATTAATAATTTTGAATATTATTTATGTTCAACAATCGGGATCACTTTTTATATATACATTTCATTGATTATAATCCGTTTCGATGAAGAAAATCGTGAAAACTAAAAAAAATAACCTATAAAACATGACAATTTCTTTTTATTTTGCAAAATTGTTTGCAGAAACAGTCGTTTTTTGACCATGTTCTTGACGGGAATCGATAGAGCACACTTCAAAATAGTCGGAAATGTATTTTCCAAAAATTAAAAAAATTCTTTCTACTGCAGAAACTGAGCTGATGATCTTGACGTACCTGCTTCTCTCATTTTGGGCAAAAAAAGGTTAAACAAACGTAACAAAGGAGCACGTAATGAGATTCTACATTTCTTAATAAAAATAGGAGGAATATTACCGGGTCCACTATTTATTGCATTAACTAAAAGATTCAACACGCTCAAACAGTCTTGACTCTTTCAAACTCTTTCAAACAGTCCGTGACTGTAAAATCAACAAAACCGAGAGCATCTTGGTTCTTTGGAATGCGAGCAGGATTTGAGGAAGAATAGGGGCCAGACATATGATGAGTCAGTAGATTTTCAATTTCAATTGGATTATTCGAACGTTTATTTTGGAATATTGCGGGTATAGAATTGCCAGATATAAGATTCTTAACATTAGACTAAAAAGACTAAATATGTCCTCAAAATGTGCTCAATACTAGCTTTTAAAGTATGACTTAGAAAATTTAATGCAATTGGCTTTAAACCAATTAGAAAAATTGGCTAGATCGATTATCCGAGTCAAGGAATGTTAAAAAATGAACACTTGGTCTTGTTCTGTTCACGTAGTCGACGTTTCGACAGCGTCCCTGTCATTTTCAAGACTGAAAATTTATTCGAATTTTTTAAATTACGTTAATTTTTTTAAGTTACGTTAATTTTTAAAATTAGACAATATCAAATCGTATGAATTATTTAATTTTAAGGTGTCTTCTTTTATATTTATAGAGTTAGATTGTAATTTGATGTGTACCATTTCTGATAGTAATCTCTTAGAATAAGAAGTTTCTTTATCTAAGATTTTCACATGTTTCCAATCAAAATCATGAAATAATAAAATACGATGTTCAGAAACTACATTTTTTGTTTTCGATGTTAGATTTATATTGCTCTTACGTTCTGTTTAAAAATTAACGTTCCAAAGTCATTAGTTATTACAACGATTTTGAATATATACTTTTCATAGCAATTTTCTTACTACTATATTGATAATAATGACAACAAACTCGACGATATGTCAATAACTTTAGTTAGTCTTCTTATAACTATAAAACTGCGACAATGTAAAATATTAATTTTTACAATTTATATAGAGATAGGTATTTAATATTTTATGTTACGGTTCTTTATATACTGTTGTAATTATTATTTTTTATATTATGTAATTTTTTTGGAAAATTCGAATAAATTTTCAGTCTTGAAAATGACAGCGACGCTGTCGAAACGTCGACTACGTGAACAAAACAAGACCAAGTGTTCATTTTTTAACATTCCTTGACTCGGATAATCGATCTAGCCAATTTTTCTAATTTGTAAATTTCACCGAGTGTTAAATTCATGAATTATATTTAAACCAATTAATTAAGTAATCAGGTATCCTTAAATACACAAGGCACATAGTTTCTTCAAAATAAAGTTACTCATGAACGTTTGACATTGCATTTATTTAAAATTGCATCACTGGTCTGTCATACACGCTAATGAGTTGAAGAAAACTGCACTAAAGAGTCTTAGATGCTACAAGTGATTATTGTAAACTAATCACTTGGCTCATCTTTCGTGGAGAGCTTTCTCTTGCTTGTTTCAGGGATCTTATATAATTCCAAATAAAAGGCAGAACCACAAAACACAATTTCTGTGCGTTTTCACTGCGCCCTCCCTCGTTGCCTGCGGACTCTCTATTCACTGCATCGAACCATCATCTATCATACGGTCCAGCAAGCTTCTTCGTCATTGCACAAACAGTTGGTCCTTCGAGCCGGATAGAGAGTGCCAGGAGAACAAGATGGGGAAAATGTAAAACGGTAAAGATTTTCGATTTCATATCGTAACTATCTTTGTGGCATATTATAACAATTGTAACAATTATAAAGCGAGGAAATGACAGGTGCCTTTTTGCTATTTCACTTAAAATATTTAATTCTTATCAAATGTTATTTTAGCATGAAGTTAGAGTTTAAAGAGAGTGGCTTTGTGTTACTGATAACTCAGTACTAAGGTCAATCGGCGTGAATAATAATAAGAAGGCTTCAGAAGGTTTCTAATGCAGTAAATCCAAATCTGGAAACAGAATTTTTCTATTAACCGATTCCGGCATAGTAGCCACCGGAATTCAATGAGAAACTTGAGTTTTTCAAAAGAAAATAATGCGCAGGGGTATTTTTTAACTCGAATTTAAGGGGGAGTTGAAGAATTGATTGACATGGCATTTAAGTCAATATTTATTTTACATTATGTTGTACATAATAATGTAAAATAAAACAAAACGAAAAATCGCAATTTTTATGGAAAAACACAATCCTGAAAAATGTTCAATTGGATCAAGATGAAACTTTGCACTTGGGGCGTTTTGAAGAAGCTGATTACAAATCTCAACTCAAATTTTGAAATTTCAGCTTTTCAAATTAAGAATTTACTAAATTTGAGGTCAGATTTGTAATCAGCATCCCCAAGAACCCTCAGTACCTAGTTCCATCTGGACCAAGTACCGTTTTACATTTTAGGCGACCATTCTTATAATTCTTAAAATGTTATGCTACTGAGCCTGGCCACTGCGAATCCACGTGATCCTATTTTGGTAACCTTAACTAAGTTAAAGTTCATCCAGTAGTTTCAGCTTCCCTATGTATGCTACGATTCTACTGAATGAGTAATTCTTGATTTCTTCAGGTATTAGAAAGTCCTTTCCGAAACTCATGTATCTTTCCTGACAGGTTGCTATGACAGATGTCAGTAGGTGTACAAGAGTTTCGTTCTCCACAAGGCAGAATCTGCAGGTTGCGGTATTTGTTAGCCCAATCCTGAGTGAGTGTTTGTTGAGTCCTCTTAGTAATCTTGAAATTGCTTTTGCAGTATGCCTGTGTAGTTGATGATTTCCATAGCACGTTGTTGTAGTCTTATATTAGTGATCTTACATGTCTTGGGGTTTCCAAAGTACCCCAAGTTCTCTTTGCCTCACTAATTGTTGACTTTTTAAGTAGTTTTTTCGCTACTTTAGTAGTTGTTCCTAAAGCAGGCTCAGGGTCAATGAACTTATTACTGGCATCTGCCCTGGCGAGTTTATCGGCTTCTTCGTTGCCCATATTTCCTGCATGACCCTTTATCCATTTTAAGATAACCCTGTTGTTGTTTTGAGCCAGGTCATTTAGTGTAGGAAATCCACCATATCGAATTTTCAGAATCTCAGTTCAGATTCATGATCAGCGACCGCAAAAGCCCCAGTTTCATGGAAAATTTAGGTTTTTCAGCAAAATTTATAACGGAAAGGGTTTAGTCAGAACCTTAAAATACCCTAACATTAATCTGCAATAGCACAATCTACGAGATAAAGGTTATTTGTCAAACTCCTGCGACATTCAAACCAGGAAACTTATACTTTAAACTGGTGTCAGATTTGGATTCGGCTCATGGAAAACCTTCCGGAAAATACAGCAGTATATGGATTGTGAGTATAGTATATTACGATCCTAGGCCAGTAAAAAAGAAAGTGCTTCAGATCACGTGAAATTATTGGCCGAGGCGAAGCCGAGTCTGACAAACACGTGATCTGAGGCTTTCTTTTTTATTGGCCAAGGGCCGTATACAATTTTTCTGCTCGACGTAGCCAGAAAGCCGCAACTTCGTTTCGCGCAGCGGCCAGGAAGTTGCGGTTTCTGGCCGGAGAGCAGAAAAATAGTATACGGCCCTTGGCCAATAAAAAAGAAAGCCTCAGATCACATGTTTATCAGACTCGGCTTCGCCTCGGCCAACAATTTCATGTGATCTGAAGCACTTTCTGTTTTACTGGCCTAGGATCGTAATATACTATTGTGTTATTCTTGATATTCCACAATATCGGCTACCCGAAATGATCAACTACTATTAGAAGAGCAGATGTACCAAAGTATCACGGATTCCTTGTAGATTATTATCTATGATAACATTAAAAAGTTAGAGATTCTATACAACTTTTAGATTCATGGGATAAAGAGTAACCAAAATATCGCAATATCTTCAACAGAATACGGAATAACCTTCTGAAAGATGTTTGAGATACAAATAGATTTATAATCTATACAATCTATTCAAATCGTGGATGTGATAATTTTAAATCATGATGACTTCTCAGACAAATGCCGCGGTGTTTACATTTCAAATGTTAATTCGATAGGTTAATACTTTAAAATCTTGCTTCTAAGCTACTAGAAAATAAAAAGTCTTGACATCATCGTCGATTGATGATGCTATGCTATTGCTAATCTTATAAGGTGAATCAATAATCATAACTCACGCATTCGAAAGGCATGTTCAGTAATTTTAACAGCAATATTCATCGCACAATCGCGAAGCATATGTAAAGGTGGGTAGACACTTCCTGATTCCAGATGTTCATTCGTTACAAGATCAGCAACCGTTCTCGCAGAAATAAGAAAGTGTTCTTCAGTGATGTAATACGTTTTCGTAGCAATGATCCCCATGGCCACTCCTGGAAATATGTAAGCATTGTTGCCTTGTCCGGGTTTGTATACCTTTCCATTGTAAGTGACATCATCAAATGGTGAGCCTGATGCGTAGATGCATTTTCCCTGGAAAAGTGATAATATGATAAATGAACTTTGGAGAAAAATGCAGAAATAACATATATGTACAAAATTACCATGGGACTGATTTATAGATCATTTTGAATGATACAACTCTATTGTAAAAATTAATCGACTATTTTCAAACTAGCAGTCAAAATTGGCATCAAAGAGACGCTCACGAATTACCATTAGTTATCTGTTTTTTCCCTGATATATATCTTAAGTATTTCAACTGCTTGTTAATAGCATCCTATTAACTTTCAAAAAAATGTGAAAATACTTAAACGCTGCTTAACCTGCCAAAAAATAATATAAATATATAAAATATGAATATTGAATAGGGGGTTAGTGGGGTCCAAAACATGTGCGCAAGGCTGATAAATTTAATAAATAAAACTGGACTGAACTAATCCATAAATTAACTATTTCTTTCACACTCCTGATCGTACGTCATTCGAATTATGTCGAAAATAAAAGGAAAGCTCCTCAGTCAAAATTGTAAGTCCACATTAAAACTTATTAAAAAATGTACATTGAGACTGGTAATCTTTTACATCCTGTATTTAAATCTCCTAATAACTTTTTAACTCTACTTTTGCTTATATTGCAATATTGAATGTTATCAGGATTTAAATTAACGCTCTCGTACCAATATTTTTCTGATGAACTATTTTTCATGAAAGCAAGTGGGTACTTTGGGAGTTTTTGGCTGCTGATTACGAATTTGAACTCAGATGATGAAAGTTCAAAATGCTGATTCAAGATTGTCTCCCAAAAATGTAAAACGTTACTTGAATCAGATGAAATCAGAAGCTGTTTTTTTTTGGGTAGCTTATTTCGATACTGAACTCAGATTTTGTAAACTCAATCTTTGGAAAACTGAAATTTCAAAATCTAAATTCAGATTCCTAATCAGTGATCTCAAAGACCTCCATGCATCCAGTTTCGTCTGGATCCAATGAGGTTTTGCAATTTTGTAGCTGATCTTGAACCCGCAATTTTGAATGTCCCATCATCTCCGTTCAGTAATCAGCGACCCCCAAAAAACCTGACTACCTAATTACATCTCAATCCAATTGAACATTTGCCTGGGACTGCATTTTTTCTATAAACTGACGATTTTTAGTTGTTAATTTGTTTATAAATGTCGAAGAACCTGTTAGGTCCCCATACCGTTTTTCCCCTCCCGCGTTTCCGTTGACTCTGGAATTCTGTATCACATTCGATTCAACGTGCCAATTTACTTAATTTTAAAAATGCAAATAGGTCTATGTATCTGTCGGTCTAAATTTATTATAGAATTTACTTTTGATGGTTCTGTTTTATATCAAACACTCAGTTATTTTGTAAGGGCTAGTCCCATTTTATAAATAAATAAATGCAATAATCACCAAAAAGAGTTTCTAAATGACGGAATGGAGATACGTCATATCTGAAAACGATTAGTTTACACAAAATCTCTCTTAATAAGTCTATCTAAACTTCAAGTTAAGTGTACTAACATCCGTATGTTCATACGCCTGCTGCGGAGTACATTCTGCTTTACTGGTTGGGTTGCTAAGTGCGAAAATTAATGGTCTAGGTGTATTAAGTGCCATCTGTTTCAAAACTGCCGGTGTAAAAGCTCCGGACGATGTGGATGCACCTGCGAAAAATCACCTGATAAACGAATTTGTTCAAATTTGTGTTACGTGAATGTTTCGTAAAGAAATCATTTTGAGTAATATATTATTTAATCAAATAGACAGTCTTATCCTGTTTTTATTTAGGCCTTTCAGATGTCAGAAAATTAAAAAAAGGTTTAACTATTGTAACCTTGATTGCTATTGACATAAGTTAACTGATTGAACGGATTAAATAGTTTAGCATAACTTGACACATTTTAAATATGTTAATAATCATAAAAATGTTTATTACCAATTAGAATTGTGGGTTTGATTTTTGTAACAACATCTAGAAGTGATTTCTCTGAGTCGTATGGCTTGGCATACGACAATCGACGCCCACTTGCACAATCTTCTCGACCTGTTACTAAAAGCCCGTCTACATCCATCATCCAGATATTTTGTCTTGCATCAATGTCGTCCATTCCGTCCTGTACCATGGCTTTCACGCATAATTCTGCTATCCCCATTGCTGCCTGTTAGTGTCACCATAAATCAAGACTTTAAAATATGGCAACTTTTAATTATTTACAATAAACATTATAAATATAATTTCTTTAATGTATGATTTCACAGGTTTTCAAAAAAGAGGGTCTTGGATATTGTTGGGAAGCTGTGGATCATTTCCGGCGTAATTGTATGCGTAGAATCCAAACTTCGAGTCAGAATTGGTCCATCACGTCAGGTTTTTGAGATATTTGAGGTCATGTACTCGAAAAACGCGTTATTTTGCTATGTTTGAGGTTACGTACAGGGCGCAAT
Source organism: Trichopria drosophilae (assembly GCA_030407085.1). Classification (NCBI taxonomy): domain Eukaryota; kingdom Metazoa; phylum Arthropoda; class Insecta; order Hymenoptera; family Diapriidae; genus Trichopria; species Trichopria drosophilae. The sequence goes on along the minus strand of CM059583.1, from coordinate 184,575,562 downwards.
AATTTTTGTTTACCTTCTGTACTATTTGCATCTTTTAGTACTACCTCTACCCTTCAAAATGAGGTTTTATTCGATCACCTAAGATTTTTTCTTAAAAAGTTACGGTCATTTTGAAATTACGAGGTATATTCCATTAACGTTATCAAACAAACAGTAACAATACTGAAACGTGATTTTAGTCATTAGTATCCATATTTTATATAGTTGTTTATATTTATATAGGTTTCATGACATTGAATTTGACCTTGAGCGTGACCTCCAAGAGCATTTCAAGGTAAATTTGTTTACATGTATATCGTAATTTCAAATTGGCGTATCTTGGTGAAGAAAAGTCGTAATGGAATTCTGCGTATTCTATATTAAAGAAAAAGAGTAGTATCACATGATCCAATGAAAGGAAAAACTCCTAAAAATGTTGTGTCTTCTGTACATGACCTCAAAAATAGCAAAAAACGCGTTTTTCGAGTAAATAACCTCAAATATCTCAAAATCCTGACGTGACGGGCCACTTCTGTTTTCCGATTCTGATTCTACGCACAAAATTACGTCGGAAATGACTCACAGCTTCCCAACAACAAAACCATGTTGACCTGTGTTATTACTCAAAATAATGAAACTTAATAACAATATATTGACTCTTCTATTTAGGAAATTTAAGGAAACAGAATTTTAATCTTATGTATAGTTTTTTGGTTATTTTAGAAAAATGATTACCCCTCCAGCTCCATAAAATAAAATTTTATTGTCTTTCAAATTGAGCTTCGTCAATCTTTGAGATGCAAAAATCCCAGCGACAGCCATTGCTGCCGTGCCCTGTATGTCATCATTGAATGTGCAATACTTGTCCCTGTACTTGTCCAAAAAATAGAATGCATTACTGTTTCCAAAATCTTCGAACTGAATAAGTACATTTTGCCCATATTTTCTCACACACGCTGACATAAATTCATTGAGAAACTCTTCGTATTCGATTCCACGACTTCTGGGTTTGTTGAGTCCTATATAGTGTTGGTCATTTCTTAGCGTAATATTGTCGGTACCAACATCTATAGTAATTGGAAGGCAATGGTGGGGTTGGATCCCTGCCAAGGCTGTATATAGAGACAATTTTCCAATGGGAATTCCCATGCCATATGCACCTAAGTCTCCTAATCCTAGGATTCGCTCGCCATCGGTCACGCATATTGCTCTAACATCTCGCTCAGGCCTTAGTGTGTAAATAACAGAAATTGATTAACATTTGTTGCAAATTGTATTACACTAAGACTACATTTTTTTAAAGTCAAAATACAATAATACACAAGTTCAACAGATTATTTAGTAGATTACTTTGCTTCCATCGTTTAGGAATCAATGATAGTAATGACGTTTGTGGTTGACAAAATAAATAGACCATTGTACATGATCATACAGAATTTCAAAGGACGATATATGAGCCATTATTAGAAACTTTAAAATTTATCTTTCAGTATGAAAAAAGCTGCTCATCAACCATATTGACAGCCTCTAACTCTCCTGAGCACCAGTTTTTCACTCAAATACGATAGCGAAGTATTTGAAAGTACAAATTGGATTCAAAGTTCAAAAATGAATACTTCTCATTGCTTCTCAATCATTCTCGTTTGCTGGGCTATCATTTGTTTCAAAATAATACAAGATTTAGCTGATCATTAATTTAGTTTATAATCCATTAACGCCTGAAACTTCAGTTTTGCTTTAATTTCCATAAAGTATTTTGTTTCTAAATCAAAATAGAAAAACATCCTACAATTTTCCATGTCAAAATCCTTCAAAATACAATAGTAAAATTTGAGTTTCATCCAATAGGAATTCTGAATGAACATTTTTGAAATTTTTTAATGTCTATTTTTTTAAGTGTCTGACTTTTTAGTGTCTGTTTTGTGATTTGTCTAGTTTTTGAGGTTCACCCGTCATTTTTAACTTTACAGTTACTGTTATAACTTTACAGTTAATAGTAAGAGCCTTGAAATTAGCTTACATTAACTATTAGTAAACAATTTCTCTCAGTGTACTGAAGCATTGCCACTGAATACCTTGATTCATTAACTGATCAGTGGACAAAAAAATGACAATCAAGGGTAACGAATATATCGTTCAACAACATTATTTTCAATAAAAAGTGATGAAGAATCATCTTAGCTAGAATCACTTGACTACATCAGAATGTTCATCTTTTATACTTGGTTAAACAAACCATCATTATAAGAAATAAACTTTAATATTACATTAAAATACCTATAAATTTTAGCATATTTACCAGTTTTCTAGAATATCGAAAATATGTCCTTTATCATGGATTGTAATAAAGAGACCACGTGGCCGACGGTAAATTAAACCATATTTTTGACATGCCAGTCCAACAGTAGGAGTGTAGACGATAGGTAACAGAAGTTCGATGTTTTCACTCAAGAGTCTGAAAAACAGTCGTTCGTTTCTTTCCTAGGAGTATATCACATGAATTGAGTAATGAATGCAAATCTACATTTTCAATGGTTATATATGGATTGCACATATGAGTTACAATTATTTATTAGTAAATATAAATTACAGTCTCAAGTAGGAGAAGAAACGCAAAATTAGGCAGAGATGCTCGAAAATCGAATGTACGACTGATAAAAGGATAAATAGAAACTAAGGAAGTACTGGAAAGAGCTATATTTATTTCCTTTTTTTACGAAAATAACAATAAAAAAATGCGCTTACATTTTTCCGGAATCTTTACAACAATTGCGAATTTATGTAGACGAGTTTCATACTTTTGAAAAGAAACATTAGAAAAATAAAAAAATAAAAATGTTGCAGAAACTGCATCTAATTTTTTCACAAAAAACTTTTTCAATATTATATATTTATGGGAAAATCCACAGAATTTTTAACTTTACGCTTTATGAAACAATTTTTTTTAGCTTGCAAACATTTAAAATCAACCTGAGATCTTTCGTACATGTATAAAATGTACAAAAAACATCATGTTACAACTGTTATAGAACTGTTCCAGCGCAGGGAGGAGTAAAACGTCACATAATATAATATCTTTGAACCAAACATGGGTAATTAAGATTAATAACCAAACATCAATGAATAAGCTCAAATGGGGTACCCTCGCGTTCTTCCTGTCGTTAATCGTAAATCCGCTTCAAAATTTTTTGAATTCAAGATGAAAAACTTCGCAAACCGAGTTAATAAATAGATATAACCAATACGTCGAGGGCGAGTTAATACATCGAGTTAAAATTATCTAAACATTATCAACTTGTCATTATTTCTGGAGCAAAGCTGTAGCGAATGTCAAAAACCCCTTGAATACTCAATTTGAACTCGTTCAAGTAACTTTTTAGGAATTTGGTCTGCCATATTCTATCCACCATTTTGATTGTGATTATTTGTCAGCAGATTCATAATCAGCGCCCAAGAAAACTTTTCTGCGCGCAAAAAAAGGAGGTTGGCTCAAAGAGATAAATTCATGTCACGTTTTACCCCTGGAAATCGTATTATATTTTGGGAATAAATTCAGAGTATTACTGTGACTGGTAGAACAATAAATTACGCTATTTATCGAGACATATGATTGCGTATAAGTCCTGTGTCGAACAAAAGTGTCAATTTTGTAATTCTAGACTTGTCAAGCCAGTAGTTTAAATACTTTAAAATACATAAGTATTAAATACATAAAAATACATATTTGGAAAGTTTGAATAATTTTGAAAATGAAAATTTTGTATACTCTGATTCACCTGAAGTTCAGCCAGGTAACAATACTTATTCAAGTCCTGTTTGTAACTTAGGACAAGCTCTCTGCAAAGTGCCACTTGTTCCTCTTGCGTCTTGATTCTCGGTGGTTGGAGACCGTGAATACCCAAAGCCATTCTCTCTTCTAGCGTGAAAGCCAATCCCTTGAATTGAAAATTTAATTCATAATCAACGTCTGCCCCTCTGCCGCATTTACGCTTCCTGCAATTTCACTATTACGTATTTTTGATCATTTTTGTGTTATCCACTTCTCACATTAATTGCAGTGTAATTTATATTAATGACCTCGTTGCTCGTGGCTCACTTTTGGCCGCAACCCAAAATTTAAACCACCCAAGCGTAATGGAATATTCTGTAAACTACGTGGAAAACGTGAAAATATTGTCCAAATATTGCATTTATATTCAAATGTGTGTATAATTATTATTATTGTAAAATGTTTTCTGGTGGTTTGGGTTACACAAATATCTAACGAAATTTCCAACATAGACAGTAATAATCTTTTTTTATTTAAAAAGGAAAATAATTAGCTTGCATCAACAATACATTACACATTACGATCTATTAAGACAGATATTAAGTAATTGTCAAATATTTTCTGATGATTGATTTCTTGGAACAGTTATGTTCCGCATTAATTTTTTTTTGTTATAAAAACGATTACATCAAAGTTTGTTTGAACTGACGACGAGATTTATGTTCTCAAGAAATCAGAAAATAAATCACGTAGTATATCATGGTGTCATTTTAAAATGAGTTAATACTAGGAAGTTCTTAATCAAACAAATAAAAATCTGTTATGGCAAGAGTTTTACTTGTAAAAAAATCTATCATGAAAAAGACCAAAGCCCCCTAATTTTGTATAACTTTGGTGGCAGCAAATAAGAACCATAGACTTAAAAAATATAATAATAGTAGATAGAAAAGTTGTATTGACATCAAACAATTTAGGACTATTCGGACATAATTGGGATATTTTACTTTATAATGCACAAAAATCTAAATAAAAATATGCGTAAACTATTGTTTAACATGAACAGCATACAATATAAATATTAAATCACTTAATAGTCGTTCCGTTGTGAAGCAAAATCTTCATTTCTTATCAGTTAACTACATTTTGCTTTAGAGGTCAACACAGTCCATGAAAAACTGAAGAAAAGCCAATTAAATTAAACTTCGATTATTTTGAGCAACGGGTTCTTTGTGAATTACGTACATAAATTTATACCGATATAGTAAAAAATTACCTAAAAACCTAATAATAATATTTTATTAACATCTGAGTTACTATTTGTTCGTTAATGATTTTAAAAAAATTCCCCATTATCTACGATTCATATATAAATAAATTGTTTGTTGCTCTAGAATAGGTACAAAAAAAAACAATCTTCAACAACAAAATTAATCAACTAGAGTTGACAATTAGAGTTGTCTATCAAAATCAAGTATTGCAATTAAACAAACCTTGTTAATTCGTGGATCTCGTATATAATTGATTCCTTTCAGCACTCCAAAGTTAATGAGATCACTCGTAACTTCGCGAATGTTGTTAAACTTTACATACTTAAGGGTAGAATGATGTCCACTGAATTTCATCATTGTTTCGTGTATTTTTTTGGAAATCCTGTTTAGAACACAGTGGGATAACAGTCTGCTTCGGTTTTCGATTATCATATGTAACGTCAGGAAGAGGGTCCTTCCTCTCGTAACAAAAATTTTCATGGTGCCTTGACATTTGCGTGCAATTTAATGAAATACTCGTCATTAAAAAAACTGTACAGAATTTATAATTTAAACGACTTAGAACCGGTAGACATGATTTGGAAATAGGTTAGACTCGAATCGAATTTTTTAATCGATTTTGGAATAATCGACATTTTCATCTAAAGGATCAAATAAAGGCTCACATATTTTAAATCTTAAAATTTTACCTACAATTTTAGGCGTATGAGTTTTATTTTTGTTTTACTTTATTTTATTTGTGTCTAATTGTAATTTTTACTTTATTCATTATAATGTTGTATTTTCTTATTGTAATTTGTGTTTATTTGTGTTCAGAGAAACATATTTTTGTGCTTTTTTTTAAATAGAAAATCATATTTAGTTAAACCTTACGAACTATATTGAACTGTAGTATCCATTCGACGATAGATTAATACGTAATATTAGCAAAGTTTTGTGAATAGGTCAGTGGAAATTATCATCCCAAAAAGCACTAAAATTACAAATTTCTGTCCCGTAACTCTAGTACTCACTAGTTTTATTCAGTTGCTGTTAAAAAAAATAACTTTTGAGCAAATGACTTGAAATCGGCATATGGTTATTGTTTGAGATAGTATGTAGTAGAATAGTAGTTGTTTTAAGCAAGTTCCGGTTCCAGAATATAAGTTGCTCAAACCAAGAAGTTTTTTTTATAAGGGCGTAAAATATGCTTTTTTGCCCGCAGGTAATCAGCGGGCGCGAAGGGTGACAAAGCTTACGTTCTCGATATAACAATTCGAAAAAGTGGGAAACTCCTATATCATCCGTGTAATTTTCGAAGGAGTAAAATGCGAGTTTACAACCTGGTATGACGAAAATTAAAATTAATTTCTCAGGGAATAGTAATGTATTCTTCTTGAACACACCCAATTACAGTGTATAGTGTTACATAAAATGTATGTACGAAGAAATACTGGTCTTTAACCTAAGTGTCACTGTTGCACTTGATTCGTATGAATGATAAAATTATCTTCATTGCTGATAGGACGCATCAATGTACAGTAGACCCTCTCATAGTGTCACCGGCTCGGGACCGAAGGGGAAACAAATCCTCTATCTGTGTCGCACCCCCACTCTTCGCATTCCTTACACTCTAAACCCTTTCGTGCTTTATATCTAGAACGGTATTGGTTGACAGATATTATAGCTGTTGCCGGTCAAGTAGTAGGGAGCTTACTGCGACACTATCAGAGGATTAATAGAGAGCGACACTATAGGAGGGTCTACTCTATATTGTTTTTGCGAACTCGGTTGATAATAAAAGAATATTCCATCAAGCATGAAAGTGGATATTTTCTACAGCCACTGAAGAAAATAACATATTGCAAGTATCAAGAGTAAAATTTTTTACTTTTAAGGAGCGGGAGGTTTGAAAATCGTGGATATTTTGCCCCTGATACGAGATATATACTACTTTACAAATGCATAGAAAATAACTGAGTTTTAGGGTCCTCTCTCTGGATTTCATTTTTTACCTCTGTTTTTGACTGAGTTACAAATATTGTATTTCTAATTAAAAGCCCCTGCCTCTCTTGGCGTATAATTCAATGTAATATTTTACATTTTAAAATTACATATATTGCAAATCTTACTACAAGTAATAAAAGGAGTCACAAAAGTATGTAGATTTTCTTACATTCATATTACATATAAAGAGGGGATGAATATTCGATTTTGCATCGTGACGAGATAATACATTGTATATTACATACATATCATAAAGGGGATGCTCATAAGTTCACGATATATTTTTCAAATATTATTTTACCTGTGCGTGTGAAATAGTACATTGCGTCCTGAAATAAACGAAGCGTAACACAATTATTGTACTCTATTGGAAACAAAAAACTGTTAGTGAGTGTTTTCGGCATTCTTAATTATTATTATTTTTTATGTTATTATTATGTTGCTACTATTCATATATATGTAAGAACATAAGTATTTTAAGTTTTATCGATATGTTATATTTTAACAATTATAAATGTTAAACCCCTCTCTATTTTTGCTGATTTAAATTTAGAGAGAAATTCAAAAGTATTACAACTAATAAATTACTTCCGTGAAACAAAATACTATGCAAATCGCATTATTTCGAATTATTTTCCACATCTTCATCAGATTGTTTATCACGTAACAGCAAACAAAAAAGAATATGATCGAATCCACAAATTGCGTGTTCAATCCGATTTTTGACGTTGCGAATCAGAAAAAGTCGCAAATCCGAGTGCGGGTCGAAAAACCGACAAATCAAAAAGCCGACAGGTCGAAAAACCGTCTATCACAATACCGACATTCAAAAAGCCGACAATTAAAAAAAAGATTGCCCGCTTGTCGATGTGAATATTTGTTTATGTGTCGGCTTTTTACCTGTCGGTTTTTCGACCTGTCGGCTTTTTGATTTGTCGGTTTTTCGACCCGCACCCGCAAATCCATTCGACCTGATAGTAGTTTGTTTTTTCAGTGTAAATCAGTGTATGGAAGAGTACTACTGTGGTATCAGTGTAGAAAGGAACTTTTCAGTAAATTGACATATTCAGAGTTTTCGGTTGTGGGTCGAAAAATCGACAAATCAAAAAGCCAACAGGTCAAAAAGCCGACAGTCACAAAGCCGACAGTCGAAAAACCGACAGTCAAAAAGCCGACGCATAAAAAAATAAACACATCGTCAGAAGGAGTGTGGGCCGAAAAACCGACAAATAAAAAATCCGACAATCGAAAAACCGACAGTCAAAAAGCCGACAATTCAAAAAATGGCTGTCCTCCTGTCGATGTGTTATTTTATTATGTGTCAGCTTTTCGACTGCCGGTTTTTCGACTGTCGGTTTTTTTGACCTGTCGGCTTTTCGATTGTCGGTTTTTCGACCTGTCGTCTTTTCGATTTGTCGGTTTTTCGACCCGCACCCGAGTTTTCGAGATTAAAAAACTCAGTTTTAAGATGTTTCTATTCCGTACACCGACGATTCCATTAAATCGGAATCATCATCCAACCCGACAATATGTAAATTGAATTGTTTTTTTTTAAATCTAATTCGGATTCCCCTTTCTTCGCTAATTTTGAGTATACGAACAATGTCGTACGTGTACGACTTAACTGATCAATAGAATTTTTCGCATGAACTCATCCGGAGGCGAACCCGTGCCCAAGGGAACGCGAAGCCTTCCCGAGGGAGTCGATGGTCGCCTCCGGATGCAAAAGTTCTTTATGCCCGTGATACGAACATAATTTATCGTCACTGGAAAATTTTCGAAAATGGAAAAATAAAATTACACATACACTTTCTCGTAAATGCCCTAATATAAAAAATTACTCATAAAAAATTGATGATGAATGAATGATCGAAGAATTTTTCATTCTCTACAAATTATTCCTATAGGCAATAGTGATTCGATCAATAGTTGCTGACTTATCTAAGAAAAACTGCTAAAAATATTTATTGACATGTTTTCCTACGCATTTTGGGTCGCTGAACACGAATCTGAAGAAAAAATTGTTCACTCCGACGCTTGGCCGCTCTTGAATGAAAAACATCGAAAAAACTCGTAATTCTGTATTAAATTGGTTTACAACTTCTTCGTAAAATCAAAAGTAACGCCATAAATGAAGGATGAACGAGAGAACAATTGGTGTGACATGCCCAGTTAAAATTCAGCGGATTTAAAAGCCAGATGGCTAAAGTATGTTATGCACGTTAAATGCGGTTCACCCAGACGGAGTTTAGGCAAACCAAGGTTAGGTTTTTCATTTTAGTGGGGGGTCTCCCCCAGTAGGCAGCTAATTATGAAGGTAGACATTATGATGAAAACACACCATGTCAATTGTTCTCATATTGAACCTTCATTTACGGCGTTACTTTTGATTTTACGAAGAAAATGTATACAACATTTTTGGAGAGTATTTTAGGCTCTACATTTTTTGTTTGAAAACTTTTTTCTTGCGATTTCGTTTTTTCAAGATAAATGCAAAAACTGAAAAATGATAGTTTTTTCGATTGTTCAATATGTAGTGTAGACAAACTTAGATTTCGGATTCGTATTCAACGACCCAAAATACTTCGGAAAACATGTTAACAACATTTTTCTTTCTAAAGGTTTATCCGCGCATTCTCGATTCATTTCACCCAATCGAAAAACGGTTCGAAACGTAAACTTTCCATAACTATTTCTCGAAAATTATCCCCGCAAGTTGTTTTCAAAATTGCATTTTCTTCAGAATATTCTAGTACACAACGTTTCCCATGTACTTTCATATTAAAAGCTTGAAGTTTACCTGCAAACACAAAAGTCACAGTTATGTAACAACTATGTAACATTTATGCAACAATGTAACCATTACGTAAATATTAAATAACTGTTACTTTCCGTGCTCGAATATCTTGAAATTTAGCTTCCTACCCTGAACAAAACGTCTTTGTATCCAGTGAAACTTCATTATATTTCAAATAGACAAATTTTGTAAGAATCCTGTATAATTTATTTTGAATCCATTTTATTTTGAATCCGTTTACATTTACTGGGAATTTTTTATTCTTTATTTAAGCTCGCCGTGTTACGTATACATCGCGTTGTTCAGCAGATATTTTCTCCCCTCTGTAAAATAGTATATTTTATGTAGTTCAACGACGAGTCATCAAACGAGGTATGAAACGATCCCTACCCCGTAGTATAGACTATATTTTATACGACAAAGGCGAGATAATGGGTCACATTCGTGCTGGAATATAAGGGCTGTAATTGGTCATTATGCCAGTGACGTAATCGGACAAATAAAGTTCTTTATTTTCCCGCTTACATCACTATGGCAAAATGATCAACTGATAGGTACATACATAACCTTTCTTTTTCATTTATGAACTCAACAATTTGAAGCATGGAAAGCAAGGAAGCATTTTCAACACATCTGCAAAGATAGAAAATAATTCGGAATATAGAAAGACTGGAAAAGGTTCAGAAAGTGAATTCAGACATCGAACTTATTATGAATACTTTTCAATCGATTTTCCTGGGTGTTGCCTCCATGCAGGCGCAAATACGACCCATTACACATGTCTACAAATACCGGGGTCATGTGAGTTGTTGGAAAGTTAAGGGTCATTTCCGAACTAATTTGCTGCGTAGAATCCGGATTTTTTTTCGTAAAGTTGTGGCTTTTCGAAGTTACGAAATATATCTCTTCGACGTCATTTGCATTTGCATTAAGCCTTTGAGACAATAATTTTCTGCTGCGTAATTTCTCTTGAAAATTTGCACTTGGGAGTTCTTGAGGTCGCTGAGAACGAATACGAATTCGGAATAATAAAATTTGCATTTCCAATATGGCGTATTCAAAATGGCGGATTCAGATTTTCAAAAAACATGTAAATATTGAAAAATGTTTTATCCCATTGCAGCGCACATTTTTCTTTATACGGAAAACAGCACAACTTTGCGAAAAAAAATCGTAATTCATCACTTGAACTCTTAAATTAAAGGGTAACAGTTGTACTAAATGATGTAACTACAGAGAAAGACCACAAAAATTTTTTGCACTCGGTACATAACCGCAAAAAAACGCCGTTTTTCGGGTACATAACCTCAAATATCTCAAAATCCTGACGTGATGGACCAATTTTGACCCCGGATTCGGATTCTACGCAGCAAATTACTTCGGAAATAACCCTTAGCTTTCCAACAACTAAACCATGTTGATCTGTGTTATTGTGCCATATATCATGGTGTAAAGAAACGCACGTTATATCTCTCCCAATAAACGAAAAAATATACGTAATCGATATTTTGCATTCTGTTTCTTTCTAGTGGCGTATTGATTATTAGAGATTCTTATTCAAATTTATACTATTTTATACTACCTGTAATACCAGAATTGAATTCATTCGATCTTATCCCTTGTGGAAAAATATTGCTGAAAAGTACTGAAAATGTGTTCCTGAAAATCTCTAAATAATACTGATTTAATATCGAAATTGGGAATAGTATATTCAGGATATTTCAGAGACTTTCAGCAAATTGTAGTAATATTGCTGAAATATACTGAATATTTATCTGAATTTTACTGAAATATTTATCTGAATGTTACTAAAATATTTCTCTGAAAAATACTAAAATTGTTCTGAAATTTCCTGAATTACACTCAATTACTATAAAAATCACTGCACTAGAAACGTTCGGAAATTTCAGCTTATTTTATCAAAATGTAGTAGTTTTATTAAATAAGCTGATATTTTCCTGAATTCTACTGAAAATTGTAATGTATCTTTTATTGAAAAATATTGAAAATCTCTTAATAATACTGATTTAATATCGACATTGGAGCTATTCTTTTCAGGATAATGTCATTCGATAAAATGTAGTGATATTGCTGAAATGAACTCAATATTTATCTAAATTTTACTAAGTGTTATTCTGAGCTATTTCATCTAAAAATTCTGGAATTGTACAGAATTTATCAGAATTCCGCTAAATTAATATCGAAATTGGTACTTTAAAACATTCATGAACTTCGATTTTAATAGAATTTTGTACATTTCTTAAATTTGACTAATATTTCTGTAAATTCTAATGAAATTATCTGGAACAATTATTAAGAAATTCATGTGAATTCTTCATGCGATTTTCATACAAAGAATTATGAATGTCTTTCAATAAAGTTAATAAATTTGGTTAAAATTGACTGATACTTTAAAAACCTTCTACAAGACCAATTTTTATATTAATTTAATGGCATTCAGGAAATTTAATAATCTTAATATTTTCTAGAGAAATACTTCACATTGTTATTTAGTAAAATTTCGAGTTCATTTCAGCAAGGTACATATTGCTGTATTATTGTACTCGGTATAAATACCCGAGTATTATTTTATACAATAGTTCCAATTTCGAATATGAAAACTGTATTAATAACATTTTTTTTTAAACATATGAGGGATAAATTTGTAATTATTAATCATTTCTTAAGAACATTATACAAAGTTTCTGAATATTGCTAAAAATACATGAAATTATCTGAAAAAATGTAATGACAAATTACTAATTGTTATAGAATATTTTTAGATAAATTTAGAAAAATCCAGTAACTTTCAGTATTTGTTAAAATTTTCTGAAAATACCTGAAAGTTAAAAAAAAATGGGCTCTAAATTTGTATTGTGGCTTCTATCTATTTCAGTAAAATGTAGGTTCTTTCATTAACTTTTCAGTATGTTTTTAACATGTCAATGTAATTTTAGCAAATTTCAATAACATTTTACTGAAACTTATTCTGAATTTGTCTGAAAATACCTGAACTAACATGCTGAAATGGAGTCCCAATTTCGATATTAATTCAGATTGAATTTCAACAAAATTTAGCTTAATTGATCGTTTCAGCAAATTTAATTATTTTTTCAGCAATATTAAAAGAAAAATATATTGCGGCTTAGAACCCTGCAAACACAGAAAGTAACAGATATATAATATTTACGTAATGGTTACATTGTTACATAAATGTTACGTAGTTGTTACATAGCTGTTACTTTTGTGTTTGCAGGGAATAGCTTTAAACTCTGTTAATTTAATCGAAGAATTGATTATATCGTTTTCCGTATTTCATAATTTTCGAAGAAATGTTCTGTTTTCTAGTTTTGAATTTAAATCATTCGATAATCCAAAGTAATCGTTTCTTTGAGGTTATGTGCGTTTGTGTATCGCGTATAATATCGCATACAGTCGCATTCGTAACTGAAAGAGTGGGAAAGACTTATTTCGTATTAAATCGTACACAGATTTTTCGTATACTTTTTCGTTTGTTGGGTAATCGTTTTTTTGAGGTTATGTGCGTTTATGTATCGCGTATATCATATACACGCATTCGTAACTGAAAGAGTGGGAAAGAAACAGAGTAATTAAATCGTACACAGATTTTTCGTATACTTTTTCGTTTGTTGGGGTATTTTATTTAACACACGCACAATAATGGTCTTATTCGTACTTGTATATAATTACAAGTGACGTAAGCGGGAAAATAAAGTACTTTATTTTCCCAAGGGAACAGTTAATGGTGCGCAGTAGCTTGTTTAATGGTGCGCAGAAACTCATTTCTGTTCTGCATCTGCTCGACACCTTTAGTTGTGCTCTTACTCGTTACGAAAAGATCAATTTCTAACCCTCCGAACAAAGGCAAAAGTAAATTATTTCTGATATCAAAGGTAGGGATGTACTTCATTATAATTGGTAAAATTCATAAATCGTACGAATGCTCATGCGCGTTTTGACAGTGCTTTGTTAGTTTGTTATGCATCTCGAAAGTCAAAACATCAAAATCTATTATTTTGACAATTACGAATGGTACAAGTTTTCGACATTGTATTAAAAAAAGTGAAACTCAAAAATAATTCAATAAATAATATTATCACAATTGCATTTGTATACCCGTATACATAAAAACTTAACCTCAAAACATAAACAATTTAAAATCTTTTTCTTTAAATCTACATAGTATTATACATCAACATAAATAAATATGAGTATTTAAATAATTTAATATGTTGTTATCGGTCATCTCTATTCCAAAATAAAAACTTTAGTATGATGCGTTGACTAAAATTGAATCGAAATCAAAACGAGAAATATCAGCGATATTGGTAAAAGAATTTACATTCTGCGTAAGTAATTTTCTGGATATAGTGAAAATTTCCCTGCGAATAATTTTAAGCTATAAGAATCTCGTGAGAAATTGAAACAAGTGCCTTATAGTTGTTGTAAATATGTAAAAACGTATAATATATAGATTATATACATCTATTAATCGTACAAGTATCGTACGGAATATGTAAAGTTTTATTACATAAAAGAAAATAATTTAATAGTTAGTTTTATGAACATACAATCATGAATGTTTTGAATTGAAATTTTATGGAAATTACATAAAAATCTCATCACAACCAGGTCAATTTTCATACAAATCACAAATATTATCGAATAGTGTTTCCGTACCCAGTAAACGAAAACGAATAGAAAAGTTAAATGTCACAATTTTAAATAATGAATAATTAAAAAATACATTAATTTTGACATTATTGTATTGTTCATTCAAATATTAATCGATTTCTTATAATCATTGTTATATATTTAGTTTAATACTTGTTGGTAAATGATTTTATTCGAAATTAAGAACCCTGCGAAAAATTTTAATTAGGATTCTCATGAGAATCACATGAGAATTTGAAACAAGTACCTTGTAAATTTCATATAAATGTCGTATAGTACTCACATTATGTTACCCAGTAAACAAAAACGAATAGAAAGTTAAAAATACGAATTGAAATGAATTAAAATGAATTAAAAAGTGGATTCAATTAATCATTTTCATGCGATTAATTTTAATTCACTTGAATTCATTTCAATTCGTTTTTTTAACTTTCTATTCGTTTTCGTTTACGGGGTATTAAAATCATTAGAACCTTCATTTTTTCAATTCAGCTGCTAGCTTCAGCGTAATTTTTAATCGAACATAGACAGACTCCTTGTGTAAAAGAATATACACGTAGACGTATAAAAGTTATCGAGGATACCACAAGGTTCCGATCTTAGGTCTCTATTATTTGTATTGTTTATTAATGGTCTGTAAATATTTGCAACTATCACCATCTTTGCTTAATGCGTAAAGAGATCTTTTCATGTTACTGCAATGGTGTATCAGGAATGACACTGAATACGACGAAATGTAAAGTACTTAGTTTCTGTAAATCGCTGATGCCACTTTCTTTCCATTATATTATCAATGGTTATGAACTTGACGTTGTTTATACAATAAAGGATTTTGGTGTCCAAATAGATTCCAAATTATCTTTTAATAAGCGCCATAACAAAGCTATGAATAAACCATATATGTAATTAGGGTTTTTAACTCATTCAGTCTCATAACTAAAAAATACTTCTCTTATTATAAAGTTGTATAAAATCTTAGTAGAATAAACAGTATAGTTGTCAGCTACTTAAGGTTCTTATTTCAGTGCATTTGACTTTAAATTAAGGTCAACAATAGAACAAAATTTAGCAATGGAAAATTTGTCTTAGCGGATGTTTGTTATTAGTATCCATATCTTACAATAAAAAAAAAAAGATTTTTAGCTAATAGAAAATTAGATTTTTAAAAATTATCGAAACGGACAGTAGTCATCCAGTTAAAATAATGAATTTGGTAAATTTAATATCGAAAGTACAACTATTGTTGTTTTCTTGTTTTAACAAAAGCATGTTAGTCTTGGGGGTTGTCTTAAAATAATACGCGAGTAATGTTCGCCAAAAAGTATTTTTTACTTATTAAATGTATTTTTAAAAAATATGAAAAAATACAATAGTCGGCCAGAAGAATCAGACAGTTGTCGACCTTTAAAATACATTTAAAAAACAATATTTCGTTATTAATTAAGTTTAGTCATACTTATAGAGATATATTTGTAAAATGTTCTAAACAGTAATTATATACGGAAAGTAGCCGATTACTGTCCTGTTTATTCTACTTTCTTGCATTATACTTACACATTTCCCATTTGATCTCCTCGTACTACGGTTGGTATAAGGATACATGAGTTTGTTCGAAGAAGGTTTTAAGGTTTCTTCCTTTTAAAACAGGGAGAGTTTAATGGCATTTATCTCATAAATGACAATAATCAAGCAACTTTTCTGCGACTATTCAGCCGCCGGAAGCACAGATGACGTATCTACAAATCTATCGTTTTGAGATATTCGACATCAAATTTTATGAATTTATAAACTATATTTAAATTTCAAATTGTCTGATTAAAAAATAGTTTATGATTTATTTATATACAAAATTATATTTAGGACATAAATTATCAGAAATATACATTAATAGTTTCTAAAAAGCAGGTATGTCAAAAAACCATTGAACATATGCCTTTATATTTCAACGCCTCCTATTGATATAATGATCTCCGTTTGATAAAATTCACATTCAACGATGTATAGAATAATACCTTTATTACCTTCAATTTTACGTTACGGCTTAATCAATGATTGAAAACAATAACAAATGAAAACAACAACAAATTTCTCTCGCCCGATTGATGAACGGAATAATGTCTTTATTATTGGTTACATACGATAAGTATATCAGTTTTTTACCGTATTCCCAACAATTATCTCTATGGACGTAGTGCCCTTTTTGCATAGACCGATTCATTGATAATATCAAAAAATAAAATTTAAATGATAAATTATTCAATTTTAGTTTTCATTTAAATTTAAATTGAATTATTATAGTAAGACTTTTATTTTCCATATATATTAATGTATTATTTATCCTGTTTTGCATTTTTAAATTGCTCCAAAATTTGTTTGCCAGCTCTAGGTATAAAATGAACGAAAAATTATATCGGGAAATTTTGTTTAATGTTTCCTTCCAAAAGTATAGATTCCGATAAAAAGTTTTTACTTTTGATGTTTTTTGGTCATTATTAAATAAACATATGATTAGTAAGCTAATTTGTGTTTGGTTAAGCAATTTTGACAGTCTTCTGATCAATTGTCAGTTTTAAATTCTTCTATAAATTCTAAATATGAGTATGACCATTGCAATCGTAAAGCTTTGCACTTTTTATTCGCCTGGTTAACAACTTGATTTTACGTAATTATTAACGTTAAATTTGTACTTTTGTAAAATAATACACTAAACCCAAATGAATGGAAGGATTGAGTTAAATGGGACGTTTTTTGTAGAGTTTTGAGACAGCTTGAAAACATCACTTTGTTTCAAAGAAATAATAAACATTGAAAGATTGATAGTAGCGTATATAACATTCGATGCAAATTTTTCGGATATATTAATAAAACTGGCAGAATAACCGATTTACAGAAGTAAGAAAGGTACATTACATATGTCTCCTATTGATATAATGCACGTACAAAAGTATAAATGTAACATTAATTAGAATACTTATTGTTTTTAATCATTAAGTGGTAACATGACATTGAAGGGTAATAAAGGTCTCATTCTGTACATCATTGAATGTGTATTTTATCAAATGGAGACCTGAATGTGCGTTATATAAAATGCACTTTGGAATGTGCGTTATATCAAACTGACTTTTCAATATGCATTATATCAAATTCGCTGTGAATGTGCATTATATCAATAGGAGGCGACGATTTGCAAATAGTCCTCTTTTAATTGCAGTTGTGCCTGATCGAAAAATACTTGACGTGCGTTGGGAATGCAAATTAGATGTATCTGCATAAAAGTATTTTTCTTATACATTATTAATCATTGATATGAAGTCGTTACAACAAATACATTTACATATTTTAAGTTTCTTGTTTTTCTCTTTATTTACACTTTAACTTGGATATCAAAACATTAAGGTTTATTCATGGTTTATTAAGGTTTTTTCTTGTTTTTATTATTATTAAGCGCATATTGTTATTTCTTGTTGTATAAAGGCCTTTCAAGGCCGTCTACTTGAATGTTTAAATTAATAACGACGAACAAATTTTAAAAAATTGAGAGTTAAATTTTTTGGGTAGAGAACCCGTATACAAAATTTGCAGCCAAATCTGAAAGGGTGATGTCCAACAATAGCAAAATTAAACGTTTTAGCGTGAAAAAATTTGTTTTTTTTTCCGAATAAAGGTTATTCAAATTTGTTAATCTATTTTAAAAATTCCATTTTATTCGAAAAAAAAAATTTGTTTCTGATTTTTATTTTATTACCATTGAATTCCTCCTCAAAAGTCACTAAAGAAATAATTTCTGGGGAATTTTTGAACGTTTGTTTGATATAGCTGATTTTGTGGCCGGACTCCCCCTTGCGATAACAAACGAAAAAATTTTATTATAAATTGTAATGTAATAATTGTATTAGGCTTACAATAAAAAAGTTGACATCGAAACTATTTTTAGTCCATTTTTCTACCTCAAGTCCCTTTTTTAGTATTTTTTTTTTAAGTTCAAATTCCCTTTTTTCCTTTTTTTAAGGGGAAGAGGCACTGGGAGTCCTGTTATATTGTATTGTGAACACCATGCATTTATATTATTTTAAGAACGGTTAACACAAATAAAAATATATTATAGTAAATGTAGGATATTTGTTGTAGAATCGTAAACGAAAAAAATGTCAAGCAGCTCAAGTGATGAATTCGATGACATCGATGCAGATGGAATCCATCCAAAAAAGTGCAGAACAAGAAATGGGGATTATAACTTATTAAATGAAAAAACAAAAAAGTTATATGAAACCGCCTACGACAATTTTCGACAATGGAGGGAAAACAAAAATGTTACAGCATCCGAAAGCACTATATTAGAGTATTTTGAATTGGGAAGCAAAAAGTATAAACCAAAATCATTATGGGCTCAGTATTCAATGTTAAAAAACACATTGCGTGACCGAGAACAAATAGATATTAGTGGTTTCGAGGCTGTGACAAACTTTTTAAAAAAGCTAACGCAAGATTACGAAAGTAAGATGGATAACGTATTCTCATCGAAACAAGTGAAGAAATTCTTATACGAAGCTCCAGATAATTCGTATTTATTAATAAAGGTAATAAGTAATAAATAATATAATCCCTGCTTAGAAAAACGGATAGAAATTGATAGGATTCCAAGTCAATCCGTTTGCGTCCTGTTTTCTAAACGTATTATTTTAACCGATTAACGCCTGAAATGGCATTTTTTTATACTTCATTATCAATCAAGTATTTCATATCAAAATCGAAGTTGGAAGCAATTGAAAGGTACATATCCTATTGTTTTCGAGGTCGCTCTTCAAGATTCCGAGGTCGAAATTGAGTTTCAGCCATCAGGAATTCCAATATGGCGCCGAACTTTTAAAAAAATTCAAAAAAATTGGGAATTATTTATTCCTATCAATTTTTCTCGAGCTATTAGAATATTGGGATTCTATTGAAACTCTGAACAAAGGTGAAAAAAATACTTCAATTTTAAGGAAAAATTTTACTTTTATACCCCACATCGTTGTAACGACCTCAAAATGGCGTCAACAATGAAAATTTCTTTGAAAAATTTCTGAACGCTCTAACTCAAAAACTACATGCTGCTATAAAAAAATGCTAAGAATGAAAAGTTCTTAGAATTAATCGAGAAATATAGTGGAATTTTTTCAGATTTTTGTGATGACATTTTGAGAAATTTTTTTTCAAAATTTTTTTCATAATCATAATTTATTTATGAAAAATTCAGAAAAAAATTTGGTGTATTCACTTATGAATTCTACGAGTTTTTTGTTCTTTGCAATTTTTTCCAAAAGTTAATAGTTTTTTGGGGGAAAAAATCCTAAACTATAATATTTGAAATTCATTTCCTCGAAAACTATCAACTTTTCGAAAAAACGACAAAGAACAAATAACTCTTAGAGTTCATCAGAGAATACACTAAATTTTTTTCAGAATTTTTTGTAAATAAATTACAATTTTGAAAAAAATGTCTCAAAATGTCATCAAAAAATGTTGAAAAAATTCCACTATATCGCTTGATGAATTTTAACAACTTTTCATTCTGGGCATTTTTTTAAAAGTTCGTAGTTTTTGAGTTAGAGTGTCCAGAAATTTCTCAAAGACCTTTTCATTGTTGAGGCCATTTTGAGGTCGTTAGAATGATGTAGGGTATAAAAGTAAAATTTGTCCTTAAAATTGAAGTATTTTGTTCACCTTTGTTCAGAACTTCAATAGAATCCCAATATTCTAATAGCTCGAAAAAAATTGATATGCATAAAAAATTCCCAATTTTTTGGAAATTTTTTTCATATTCGGCGCCATATTGGAATTTCTGATGGCTGAAACTCAATTTTGACCTCGGAATCTTGAAGAGCGACCTCGAAAACAGTAGGATACGCACCTCTCAATTGTTTTCAACTTTGATTTTGATACGAAATATTTTTAATAATAAATTTATTCCATCTTAATTATTAGGAAATTAGAGAGTAGAAAGCAGACCAGAAAGCAAGTAAACTGGGTAATCACCTTAAAAATAATCTTCGATAATTAATTTTGGCACAAAATTCGCTTAGTGCAAGACGCCGGCCACGCCGCCTGGTGGTGAATTTTGACAACTCGCATCTGCAATTTGTATGGAGAGTGATATGAGAAAGTGTAATATTTAGTTTTTCTTTAAATTTTCTGCGGGTTTTCAAAAGCATTAGTACTTTGAGTATATTGTTTGAAATTCGGCCCAAATTTTGTACATTTTTGTTTGTAACAAAATATTATACTTTTTTTTAATTCAAATCATTTTGAGTTGGACAAAACGAGGTTATGGAGCTGAAATGAATACGATAATCCGAACTGGGTTTAAATCAATCACAAACTCAATAAACTTTAATCCAGTAATTATAGAAAAGGGAAAAAATTTGACTGTAGGATATGTAGTTCGTGTAGAAGAAGTATTTGGAATATGTACAGAGCATAAATTAATTCGTTCCAGTGTAATTCGGCAAACGTCAGTGACTCTTCCACCGTACAAATTTACATTGGAAATAAGAAAAATACCATGTTTATGTATTAACTAAATTACTAATAATGGAAAATTACAATATATACATAAATATATTTCAGCTGAATAATGAATTGTATTCTATACAATTTCGAACGCGGAGTAATCATTTTTTTTGCACGGCATAATAAAATGAACCCTTTCAAATGGTTCTTTAAACCATAAAACTTACTTGCAACACTTAACATAGATCGAAATAAACTTTAAAATACCTCAAATTAACGAATAAATAAGAGCATGTTTAAATTGACTTTAATGGAAAAGCTCTGACGTTGCAGATGCGAGTTGTCAGAAATCTCCACGCTGAGCGCTGCCGTCGATTTCGATATCCCCTCCATCGCCATGCACGAAGCGAATAAGAGAATTCAGCATTTTATTACAAATATTTTTTGTCATGTCCGAAAAATATGAAAAAAAACATCTTGAAAAGATCTCAAAAAGATTTTGATAAGATTAATAAAATTATGTTTTCATAAAATCATGCTGTGAAAAGAAAGTCTTAAAAAGATCTCAAAAAAATAGTACAAATTTTTCTTAAAGATCTTATAAAGATCTCAAAAAGATTTTGATAAACTAGTAGTTTGAAGTCTTAAAAAGTTCTCAAATACATCTTGAATAGTGACATTTTTAAGAAAGATCTTCTTGAGATCTTCTAAAGTCTTTTTTAATACTTTTTATGGATATTTTCGGATAAATATGAGTGTATTGGATAGAAACGGATTGAAATGGATAGAAATGATCGAATTTCGGATAACATTTCTATCCATATGCGTCCATTACTATCCGTTTTTTTAAGCAGGGATACACATCGGATACTAAAATTTGAGGTTATTTTTTAATGTTTAAATGTTTTATTACACAGGCTGTGCTTATATTCAGTATTGTCGGTGGATGCCGAAGTACTGAAATAGTGAATCTAAGAGTGGAAGATATCAAGGAAGAAGGTGAACTAATTTTGGTAAAAATACCAAAAACTAAAGGAAGCAAACCGCATTCTTTTGTAATAAATGGGGATTACACGAAAATCATTCGAAAGTATAAATCCTTACGACCAGAAAATGTAGTGACGGACAGATTCTTTCTTAGTTTCCAACACGGAAGGTGTCAACGAAAAGTCATCGGTAAAAATAAACTGGCAACAATGGCAAAAGATATCGCAACATATTTAAAGTTGGAAAACCCAAGCAGTTATACCGGTCATGCATTTCGACGAACATTTGCTGCATTATTCGGTGACCCATCGAAGAATATTTTGTATTTATAGGAATATGATCTACTTTTTTAGCAATAAAGTAATGTAAGTTTTTCTCAAATATTTTATATTTTCACTTACCTTGAACTCTTTTCATCTCTTCTCTAACTACGTATCCTGGAGTACTTCTATCTAGACCTAACGTCCACCTCATATACCTTTCCTGTATATTTTCTATTTCCCTCAATTCCTGGTACCCCCAAATTTCCACCCCATACAATAATACCGTTCTTACTAAGCTATCAAATAATTTCACTCTCCACTTTATATCCCCATTAAACTTTTTCTTCCCTATACTCTGACCTTTCTAACCCTCCCATCAAACGGAAAGGGATTGGAATTTTTAATTCCGTTGAATCCCTTTATTGAAGGTATTGGATGGAATTCACTGGAATAGAAAAGTTAAATTTGCAATTCCCACGAATTCCAAGGAATCCCTGAGAATATTGATGTAAACATTATAGGTTAGGTTAGGGAATTGAATGGAATCGCGCGGAATAAAAAATTACAATTTTAATTCCTGACAGTTCCAACGATTCCATATTATTTTAGGTTAGGTTAGGGAATTCAATGGAAATGCGCGGAATGAAAAGTTACGTATCAGAATTCAACGGAATTCACGGGATTCACATGTCTCACGCGTCAATTCCTATAAAGGAATTGGAAAATTGCCAATTCCGAATGTTCAATAAAAGAATAAAAGATAAAAGTCCTTAATCCCGTTTCGTTTACTGGACTATCATTGACGTCACTTTCTTCTCCATTATTTCTTTTTATGATGTATCCCAGGTATTTTAATTCTTTGACCTCTTCCCCAGACATTCTTCTAGCTTTTCTTCCCCCCACCACCATATTCTCTCTTTTTCCCTACCTCCTCCTCTTTTAAAACCCATTATTTTAGATTTGCTCGTATTCAGTTTCAAATTGTTCTCCTTTAAATATATTTTCATTGATAAAATGTCGTAAATATTTCTTGACCGTTGTTAAATACATTAAATTCATTAAAATGATTGAGTTTCTTGGTTTTTATCGGTCACCATACAATTAGATGTTTAATAAAAATATAAACCTGCAACTAAGTACAGTTACTAGGTTTAATTAAAATTGAACGTTTCGTCCTTGGGGGCGCATAGGACTTGTCAATAAGGTTCTGCGCCTCCATCCTTAGACGTTCAAAAAGTTGCTAAATTTTGAATTCAACAATGTGTTGAATATCAAACCTTAGAAAAGGTCTCAAAATGCATCCGGATTTGGATGACATGTAGAAAAGAAGCAAAAAAAATATGAAGAACATACAACGTCGGGCAAATTTTGAACGATATAAATAAGAAACTCAATCATTTTAATGAATTTAATGTATTTAACAACGGTCAAGAAATATTTACGACATTTTATTAATTTATTCTGGTTTTTACTATCATTTTCTAAATAATTTTGCAAATATAGAAAACAAATCTGGTCTCAATTGCAAAAAGTTTAGAAAATTCATTTTTATATCTATATCATATGTATACACATAATTCCACGGCTTGTGTATTTTCATTTTTTTCAAAATTGTATTTTCGCAAGTGAAATATGTTATTGTTTGTACATATGATGGACGTTATCGACTTCTGGTTGGTTTTGAACGAAATTTATATCGTTCAAAATTTGCCCGACGTTGTTCTTCATATGATGAAACATTCATATTTTTTTTTGCTTCTTTTCTACATGTCATCCAAATCCGGATGCATTTTGAGACCTTTTCTAAGGTTTGATATTCAACACATTGTTGAATTCAAAATTTAGCAACTTTTTGAACGTCTAAGGATGGAGGCGCAGAACCTTATTGACAAGTCCTATGCGCCCCCAAGGACGAAACGTTCAATTTTAATTAAACCTAGTAACTGTACTTAGTTGCAGGTTTATATTTTTATTAAACATCTAATTGTATGGTGACCGATAAAAACCAAGAAACTCAATATTTTCATTGCCCTGATCAAAGTTCTTAAATCCCCCTCTTCCTCTGCCAACAGTACTACGTCATCCGTATATTCTAAACTCCATACCCTATCTTTTCCCAACTTAACCCCACAGGTGAATTTTCTCATTTCATCTTCTAAATCTGCCAAGTATATATTAAATAAGGTAGGACTCAGAGGACACCCTTGCCTCACCCCTTTCTCTACCCAGAATTCTTCCGACATCTGATCTCCTATTCTTACCTTACATATAGTCTCTTCGTAAATTTCTTTCACCCTATCTATCAGGTCTCCTCTTATCCCTCGCTTCTCCATCATTTTCCACAACACTTCTCTATCTAAGTTATCGAAGGCCGCTTTGAGATGTTTAAAAAATGCCCACAATCTTTTACCTTTTATTTTTAGTCTTCTACCTACCAGATGTTTTATAATTTTAATATTCTCTATTGTACCTCTACCTTTTCTGAAGAAGAATTTCCCTTTAACCCTAGAACACGCACGCGAAAAAACGTTGGTAAACACGCACAGGGGTCACGGCGACCCCTTAGGTTTTTAATATCACTATATTTCCGTCAATCATGATCAGATTGAAAAGTTTTATAAGACTTTTTTCTTCGTTATGGTCTCAACTTTAAGGAGAATTTATTAAAAATTTATTCTGAATAAATGAAAAAATATTAGAATTGAAAATATCAAACAAAATTTACGAAAAAATTGGAAAAATATGATTTTTTTCAAATTTCGTAAAAACAATGATAATATAATATTTAATAACTTTAATCGATCATTTCGTCAAGTCAATAGCTTAAACTTTAAGAGTATCATGGCGATAGAAGATTTTTCAAAAAGTATAATTATTTTGACATATGAAATTCATAAATTTTCGTAATTTCAATTTCCTCTAAACACGTTGCTTAGAATTTTGTTTCGGCTATGACACAAATAAATAATGGTTAGATCGTAAATGTTTATTTTAATTATTATTACATTATAACTGTATAGAAAAGATCATTCTGTGGTACATCGAGGGAACAAGCATTACGGAAGATGACGAATACAGCCAGCACATACTTTTGCGCGTCGGTCAGCACACATTTTGCGCTTGCATTTCAAACAAAACATGTTCGTTTTTTTATCTTTATCGTAGTCACACAATTGACATCTTTTTCTTTTAGGCAAAGTTACGTAAATATTGAGTTAAATACTAAAAGTAATAAATATCATGATTAAATCAATTTTCAATCAACCGACGAAATCCTCCGATAAACCCGTACAGGGGTCTGGGTGACCCCGTCTAGAAAACGAAACGATTCCTATTCGAGTTTGCAATACAAATGAACAATGTTAATAATGGGAGGTCTTAATAAAGATTATAAACATTTTTCCCCCTGCACAGCAGCGCCGCCAACTTTCGCGGAATCCACGGAAAATCAATTTGAAAATCACAAGGGGGTCACAGAGACCCCTGTGCGTGTTCTAAGGTTAAGAATAGAAACGGGGGAAAGGGCTGGAAAATTTGAGGAGCGGTTGGGGAGGGTGGAAATCAGCTGCATAGGTAGGGATTGATGGAGAGAAAGAAAAAAGGATGAGAGAAAAGCAGAAGAATGAATGGACGAAAGAGAGTTTAGAAAGATTGAATTATCTGTGGAGATGCGGAGTAAGCGAGACAGCTTTGGAAGCATTAGGGGAGAATAAATGGGAATGGATGGAAAAGAATGACAGGGAAATAGACATACAAGAAAGAAGGAAAAAGATAAAACAGTCGGAAGTCTTGTGTACGGTATAAAAGGGTATGGGTAACAGAAATCCCAAAGTATATAAATAAGTCCAAAAAACGAGAAGGGAAGAAAGTTAAAACAATAGCGAGATGGAGGTGTGGAGCGAATGAACTACTATTGGAAAGAGAAAAGAGAGAGGAAATGCAGAATATGTGAGGAAACAGGGGAAAGCCTAGAGCATATCCTGAAAGAATGCAAAGGAATAGATAGATGGGAAGGGAGGGTGAATGAAGTGCTGAACTAAGATGGCCGGGGGTATAAATGGATGAAAAAAGTAGAGAACGCGAGGAGAGAGTAAGTGAGAGAGGGAAAATTAAAGAGAGAAAGAAAATTATAATTATTGTATTTGTTTAATGAGATTAGAATTATTTTATTTGTAATGAAATAAGCGTAAGCAGAAGTCATGTAATCACTTTATGTGGAACATTAATAAATACATAAATACTTACCTTGAACTCTTCTGAAAGTAAAAACATTTCACATATTTCAAATGTAAAGAAAGTACACACAATTCTGTCTCAATTATCTTTTATTAATTCTCTTCGTCTCAATGTACAGTCGTTTTAAGAGGTCGCAACGAAGAACAATAGAAACTTTCGATCAATAGTCGCAAAAAATCACGAATATTAAACACGATTACAATAGAGTTTCTTTTATCTCGCGGCAGTAAACGGTTAATAAAATCTTAAGCATATTAGACAATTTGCTAACTAAGAGTTCTATAATTGGCGCCACCGTAGGATTTCGAAAAAAAAAACAGCCGTTGCTTTTTTTCTATTTTGCTTCTTTGTTCTTACAATAAATAATTACAGCACACTCGAAATCGTCTACGGTTTCTCTTTGCGCTTATGTACAAAAAATACTGTGAATCTAAGTATTTCGCAATAAATCACATGAATCAAATCGCATCGAGAAAAATACATAACCTAAAAAAGTAATTTCCTAACCTCAAAATTCGTTAAGAAAATAAAATAAAAAATTTTTCATCCATTAAATAGAAGGTAAACAAAAATCGTTTACAATTTCGAGGTTAAAACTTCATACTTTTAGGTTATGTTGCCTCATTCTTCGAAGCGACTTCACAGTCTACTAAAATGAAAAGAAACAATGATCTTGATTCGTCTGCTCTCGTCGTATTTTCGCCCCTTTTTTTTTCAAAACAAAAATAGCGCTCTCTGTACCGCGTTATAAAATACGCTTATAGAAATTATGTTTTTCTTCTTTAAGGCGTCGACTTTCCAAGCTCTGCATAGGCTCGAAACACATAAATTACACCGATTTGTTTTGAATACACATATTTATCGAGAAGAGTCGACAAGATTATATTGAAATCCCAAAATACTTTTAGAGGTTAAGATACCCTTTATATAAAAAAAAAGGTAATAATTCGCAGTGACGTTATCACTTACGCGTCACGTGATTTCTTAACCTCAAAATTATGAAATATATGAAAATAAATATCGTGAAAAGTTAAGACGTTAAACGCCCGTTTCTTTTTTTTGACACGATTCAAAATTTCTCGGCTTACTAACGTAGCAAATCCGAAAACCTTGTTGGCGTGCGGACAATAAAGTGCGAGTGCGACACGTACCGAATTAAATTACGGTAACTATTCGAAAGTGATGGGCCTCTAAATGCTGACACATTGCTGAGAACACGAGGCACGAGAAAATTTCCGTTTTAACCTTCTTTTATACACCAGTTTACAATCTGTTGAAATAAACATTCGTTATTTTCCGACATTTTGTACGTGCTAGTGCGCATGCGTGTGTTAAAATTCAATCACACGAAGCAACTCATGCAATTTCGAGGAAATTGGCAGTTAAAGGGAAAAAATCTTTTTTTTTAAACGTAGAATCCATTAAAAATGTGTGTAAAAAATTGTTAACAAGTTACCAAAGGACATTCGACAAGACGAGAACGTGCAACAAATACATTTACTCATTTTTATAGGTTAGAAAATTCAATTTCTACGTAAATTACGTGTCTTTTTTGAGTTTATGTAATCATTTGATTCGACGCGATTACCTAACCTCAAAATTACGTTATTAGTCGACAAAAAATTATTATAAAAGTTTGGTTATGTTCTTTTGAAAATCGTAATTCGCAAAACAACACACACAAAAATTTCCACTAACTGAATTTTCCTTTTCCGTCAAAATGTACACATTTTTCCTACGTTAGCCATCTGTTTTTCAGACGTAAAAATGTCCGACAGAAGCGTTTACATGTTCTTTAAGTCATGGTAGCAATCATAAGTGTTTCTGGAAAATACAAATCGCGATCTACACAAGAAGATTGTAATAATGTTTGTTTATCATTCGAAATATCATTTCCAATTAAAAAGAATTTTTAAAAAACTGAAAAACCATTCATAAATTCTAAAAATGTAATAAAAACACAATCAATATGTAACATAACCTCAAAAAAAGTTGGAAATGATATATTTTAGGTCGAAAGTAAAACGTTTAGTGATAAAAAATCATTTTTCTACGTTTGACACACAGAATAGAGTCGTGCAATCGCGTATTAAAAAATGCGGCAGTTGGCGAGAGATGAAATAAGATCTATCGGATAAAAATGAAACTGAGAAGAAAAGGAAGCAGAGGCGAGTATCATTTTCTCTCATAAAACTATTTCTACGACGAAAGGCTCAAATGCAAGATTACTGCCACTAAAAATCTAAAATACAAAAATACAGCGAATCGTGCAATCTAAATGCATTAAAAAATTGTCTACTATTCGTATCATTCGATAATACTGTCGACGGCTGAAACGAGGTTTTTTTTTTCGGAGACATACAGGAAGTAAATGTTTCCTACTCACTGCTCAGGTAGAACTCGAGGAGTCGAGTAATTAACTGGCCAATCGTACAGACTCGGCAGAGGGCAATCGTAATTAGCATCGTACATTTTGCTAGTGATGAATGCCCTTTTATCCTTGGGCTCAGGATATTCGCTCGCTAAATTTGCTGGAAAAAAGATTAAAAACATAAGTATTTTCAAATGGCGACAAAGAAATTGAGTAAATTGAGTAAAATTCTTACTTTTGGCATAAGCGTAATCAGCGATCTTGACGGCGATATCGATGGAGCATTCTTTTATCACGCTTAATGGCGGATAAATGCTTCCTTTTGCTAAATCTTCATCCGTCACGTGATCTGCCACTGCTTGGGCTGAGATAAGGAAGAGATCTTCGGTGATGTGGTGACATCCGGTTGCTATCACGCCAAGTGCAATGCCAGGGAAGATGTAGGCGTTGTTACCTTGGCCCGGTTTGTATACTTTGCCATTGTATGTCACTTCACCGAATGGCGAACCCGACGAAAATATACATCGACCCTGTCCATAAATAAAATCGTTACATTATTTTTCGAATATACAAAAAACTGCACGCGTTAGGGTAAGAATTTGTCAAAGGGGCCAACAAAAGTTGATTTTCGACCTTCATTTTCAACAGGAAATAAAATTAATATTAAATACACAAAATATATGAATTAAAACTAGAAATTTTTTCATTTTGCCCCGGATCAACCTAACCTCTTCAAAACGTCAATATCTCGAAAAAATAAACCTTATTCTATCAATTATGAACATTATTGATGAAATTAATCGCGTATAAACATTATCGCATGATTTTGAATTATTGCATGAAATATGGTCGGCCATATCGGATCCACCATTTTGAATTTTAAAAATCTACCATCAAATTCGTGATGCACAATCCCAAAAAACCCCGTATACGCATTTTATTGAATTTCAGTCCACCATATTGGACCCGCCATCTTGAATTTCAAAACTCTAACCTCAAATTACTGATCAGCAACTTCGAAAACCCCTGGACCTCCGTTTTAAGGGACATAATACCACTAGAGATGCGAATTTCATCAATAATATTCATAATTGATAGAATAAGGTTTATTTTTTCGAAATATTGATGTTTTGAAGAGGTTAGGTTGATTCGGGGCAAAACAAAAAATTACTAGTAGTCCATGCGCAATACCCCCTTCCCGTGTGCACTGAAAGTCCGGAAGGCAATCGAAGTGTATTCTTATGTATTTTGATTTGAAAAATCCGAATTTGTTGTTATTTTTTTCTCCTAGAGCGTGCAATAAAAAGTTATAAACAATTTTAATGATGTTTTTAACGAAAAAATGATTTTTCTGCAAAACAATTGAAGGTACGTGAAAAAGTGTCAAATAAAAGTTTTTCCTCTATATTTTACGAATATTTTCGTTATTGTTTTGTTTCAATCCGTCAATTAGTTTCCGAGATATCGACAATTTTAATGGATTTTTTAAATGAAAAAATTAATTTTCTTCAAAACAATTGAAGATACGTAAAAACGTGTCAAATAAAAGTTTTTTCTCTATGTTTTACGAGTATTTTCGTTATTGTTTTGTTTCAATCCGTTAATTAGTTTCAGAGATATCGACTTAATGGGTTTTTTAATGAAAAAATGATTTTTCTTCAAAACAATTGAAGGTACGTGAAAACGTGTCAAATAACAGTTTTTCCTCTATGTTTTACGAGTATTTTCGTTATTGATTTGTTAGACAAAATTTGTTGTCTCTGGTAGTAATGTTTTTTAATTTAACAAATTTTAATTATAAACTTACGTCAGTATTATCGTATGCCTCTTTCGCTGTACATTCGGCTTTACTCGTTGGATTACTGAGTGCGAAAATCAAAGGTCTTTCACAGTTTTTGGCCAACTCCCTAAGTACTTCCGACGTAAATGCACCTGCAGCTGCTGAAGCTCCTGCAAAGTAAATTTTTTATATTTATTAAAGTCGTAACGCCAAAGCTATGACTGATGCTAAAAAAAATCCAAATTGGTGTCCTCAATGATTTTTATATACCAGAATCGTTAATTATGAAAAGTCTTTTTTATTAATTAAACTGATGTACTAGGTGTAAAAATTTATGAAAAAACTTTATTTTCTCTATGTCCCAACTGCTAAATTCGAAGAGAATTATTAACATTACACGTAAAAGTCCTTACTTATTGTTTGTTATCTTATTTTTTACTCATATAAGACAGTATTGACTGTACCTACATGAGTTTATAGTTTAAAAAATGAAATTGGAAATATTTTTAAACATAATTCAAAATTGGTCCGTAAAAAATCGATTATTCCTTCACCGATTTAAAAAAGTGTGATTGGAGCAAAAATTTAAAGGTTTGTCAAGCTCAACTGCATTTTTTTTGTAGTTGACAACATTGTCCTTGAAAACTTAGCGGACGGTTGAAGAACAGATGTTTTGTTGAAACTAATTTGACGACAACTTTTTTGAATATTACATTTTTTAAAGTCCTTCCTTCGTGTAATGTAAATACAAAAGGTAAGTACTTTTTTTATTTAATAAACATAGCAAATTTGTATTTTGTTTCCGGTAGTAATTAAGTAATGTACACGGTTCGTAAGAAAGTAAGGTTATGTTTATAACATTCTGGCAATTTTATTTCATTTCGTTATTCCCTCATCAGGTAAGCCAATAAAATTACAGATTTTATTAATCGCATACGTAAAATATGAGGAGTGACATCGGATAAACGGACTAACAAACATAAAAAAAAACAATATTTGAAAATGAAAGATCCATTACATCGGGAACCAGTAAATACAAGTCTATCAGATCCTGTAGACAATACTACCGCCGCTTTTGTTTTTTACAGAATGGACATTTTATCTGCAAAAAGTAATTTTACAACCGACTAAACTCAAAATCTATTCGTACCCTAAAATGTAGGAACAATGTAAATGTTTTAACATTTCGTAATTTCATTCTAAATGATTATACAGATTTATGATGATGAACTCATTTTTTCGTATTATTTTTTTTAAACCTTTCCCAGTTTAAAAAAAATTATTGCAGGAGAAAAGTACAACGTGTGATCGATAGATAATCTCTTCAGCTTTAATTTGCCTCTTCGAGATTTTGTCTAATATTTCTTTACAAATGCTTATAAAATTTTTAATAAAATAATGTGATTTTTTTGTTTCAATCGGCTTTATCTCAGAAAATTTACGTGAGATAACAAATGTTTAAGGAACAAAAAGTTTCATTATTAAATTATCTATTAGTTGAATTTTTTAAAATTTTAAGAACATCAAGTTTTTAGTCTATTTTGTCGACTTTACACTTTTGCGCTGCGATCAGGAACAAATATAGATAGATTTGCATTTCAACTATGCTGAGTTTGCAATTTAATGATTCACATACATGTATTTATAAATGAACAATGAAATTTATTTTAACATACACAGAAAATATGAACAATTTTATTAAAATATTGTAAATATTTATAGGCATCAAAATTTCTACCAGTAAATTACCGAAAAATTAACAGAATAGTAAAGACATAATCTTAAATTTTAGCATAGTATACTTAAATGAAACTTTATATCCGAAAATGATTGTTACGCAAAAGTATAATAGTCGACAAATTATGGTAAAAAAAATTAATTTACTGCAATTTCAACCAATCAATAATTAAAAAATGAAACTTTTTGTTTCTTAAACATTTTTTATGTCAACTTTCAGAGATAGAGCAGATTAAAAATAATCACAATATTTTTTTCAAAATAGTACAAGTATTTGTAAAGAAATATTATTAAAAATCCCGAAATGACAAATTAAAGCTGAAGGAATTATCTATCGATCACACGTTGTACTTTTCTTCTGCGATCATTTTTTAAAAAATCGGAGGCGTTACAAACAAAAAATATAATTCTATAAAATGACTTTAGTAAATCGAGAATAGTTCAAAGGTAAATGTATATATGGAAATGAAACTATCACGACTAAGAAGTCGAAAATCTTCGGTCAGTTCTGAATTAATGAGTTTTGTAATTTCTAGAAAACCGTCTGTAATAACTAGAATTATCTCTACGTAGCCGAAATTTTGAACATTTTATTCAGTCATCTTTAATTTAGTTTTTTTTAGAAATTTCCTATTTTACCGTCGGACCATTACTAGTAGCCTAATCGATAACTTCACTTCCTAACCTAAAATGTTCAAATTAAACAGGAACTAGCCGTAGTTTCTAGCCTGTATCTATTTCAGAGTGCTTTTACGTTTTTTTTTTGTACAAATGAAACTCCAAGTTTTGGTAACATTTGTTCAGGATTGAATGAGAATTTGTAATATATTTTTGTAGCAGTAAAGCAGTTCGCATAATAATAAATTTCTAAATATGTAAAAGTCTCCTAAAATAGTAAGAAAGTAGTAAAATAGTAGTTCAATATGAATTCACCATAAAATATGTACTTTTCATCGAAAATACGACGCAGATGAAAACAAATTTGAAAATAGAAATTGGATATTTACCTCAATATTCTTACGTATGATTTATTAAACAGATTTTCGGGGGGTTTTCATCTTTTTCTTTACCATTATAAGCAAATGTTTACAAAATATTATACGTTAGTACTAAAGTGAACCCATAAGAGGGCAAAACATGAACAAATTAATTTACCACAGTTTATAGTTTTTCCTTAATATTCCAAAGAACCACAAAAACGAAGGAAAATTAGTATGAATTATATAATTTTCTAACAATACTAAATCTTCTAAATTCTGAGGATGAGTTTGCTATCTTTAGAAGAAGATAAATCATAGATTGAACAATTAAAAAATTGACCTTTCACATTTGAAAAAGTGTAATAACAAAAATTCTGTACATATAGGACACTCTTTACAGTGATCATCATTGTATTTTATAATATAAAAAGATTTGTACGTACCTATGAGCACCGTCGGTTTGATTTCTGTAACGACCTCGAGTAGGGTTTTGGTCGGTTTATGGTCTTTGGCATACCATACTTTATGCCCATCCAGATCACCTTCTTTGCGAGTCGTCGTTAAAAGACCGTCTATATCCATCATCCAGATTTTACTTCTGGCTTCAACCTCAGAACAGCCATCCGCTTCGAGAGCTTTCACGCACAAATCCGCTATACCGATTGCCGCCTGTAAAAGTTCATAAATCGATCTTACGTGTCACCAAAATTCACTTTTATTAAAAATTATATCGCGAAGTGATATATCTTTTGAATTAAACTCTGCTTTAACCACTTCACTGGTAATGTATCATATGTGTACAAAAAAAAAAAGTGCCACGACTGGTAATGTATCATATACGTACATTTTTAAATAACTTCCACAATTTTCAATGAATTTGCACGAAATTTGGTATGCTATAGTTTCTTAGGTCGCTGAATACGAATTTGAGGTCACGGTTTCAAAATTCAATATGGCAGTTCCAATATGGCGGTTACAAGCTATATGCTTTTGAAGCAAATTCTTTTCTGTGCGTGGAAAACGACTGAAATTTGTTACTCGGGGGTTTTTGGGGTCGATGATTACGAATCTGATCTTATATTTTCAAAATTCAAAATGGCGGATCCAAGATGGCAGACGAATTTTTAAAAATTCATCGGATTTCCTTGAAACTCGTTAGTTGGGGGTTTTTGGGGTCACTGATTACGAATCTGATCTCAGATTTTCTAAATTCAAAATGATATATCCGAGATGGCAAATAGAATGTGCAAAATGAATTTTGACCTTACCTTGGCGGACTCAATTTTGAATATTTTATAAAATGAAAAAATTATGTGGTTGACCTCCACCGTTAGTTGGTTAATTATAACGACCCTAGAGTGCACCAGAAGGAGGTAGTGGGAGGATTTTGCACTTCATTTTTTTGTATTTTTGATCCACTATTTTGAATCCATAAAACAATGCACACTTCAAATTCGTTTGATATCATGTTCAAATAAACGCATTTCTTGTAAAAAGAGTTGTTTCAATATTGTTTTATTTCGTCCGCCAGATTGGATCCACCATTTTGAATTTTTAAATTCTAAGATCATATTCGTATTAAGCGACCCCGGAAACCTCATATTTAACATTCGCATCGAAATTTGATACAGAAATGTGCATACTTTAAACAAAAATTTATGCACCTTGTGGGGGTGAAAGGGAGGGGGAGGTGAGTTTTTTTTACGTTAAATGATGTGTTTTATGAAAAAATGGAACCCATGTTTCACAGTTTCTCGATATCTTAAAAACTGGCTCGTTCCAGTCTTGGCTCTTTTTATTTGAAAACGGCTACCAGTGAAGTGGTTAAAGACTTAAGCTTTCATTTTTAACACATGCCGCAGTGCGGTTCGACTGAAATTGACCAAATGACATTGTATACGGGAATTACTCAATGACGATCGCAAAATTCTGGAATGACGTTTAATTCAAAACTTTTCATTAGTGCACGAATTAACAATTGTGTAAATGCTCTCTAGTTTGTATCTAATTAACGCCGGGAAGAGGGCGTTTCAAAGTGTAATTACTTAATTAAACAGCGTTTGTTATAATCACATGCTTCCATTCGAAATTAATCACGTAACGACGTTAATGCGCTTCACAAAAATGCAATTAACTTCGTATATTTCCTTGGTTTCCGTATAATGGAACTCTCAGAATAATAGGACAACTTTGATTAACACGTCTCGTTTTGCAATTTTCAGTAAATGCTTTCAACAATACAAAATTGTTGATGATATTCGATTAATCATATCATCTGTTACTCTTTGAATGAAAAACTAGATCGTCGTCAAGAGTTAAAAGATTGTAACACGCTGTAACATTTCTGAATATATGAACATTTTTGACATTTATGTCGAACTTATTAAAGTGTCAAAATAGGGTGAAGCAGAATGCAAATATGAAATTAACCTCTAATGGCCACATGAACAAATAATACAACCAAGGGTTCCTTGACACGTTTAAAAAGTCGATTACGTTTTTAAATTTACTGGATTTATTAAGTCTCATAAACAACTCAATGTTTGCTTTATATGATCGAATGATTTATTTGTATTATACCAACATCTGGGCATGAAGAAAGTAACCTACAAATTTGTTGATTAATCTATTAACGCATGAATAACACGAAATTGAATGTGAAAAATCACTATCAATAGTGGAGGAACTATAATCGTCGTTTTCGTAAATTTTAATAAGTGGGCGCTATAATTGTATCTGTAGCAAATTTGAAAGGCAAATTTCTTGTTGTATTTTATATAAATGTGTCTCAAATACTATAATTTTTATGTAATAAAATTGATGTTAATAAAACTATATCCTTCTTAATGTTTACCTGTATCAAAAAATAAATTTTAGATTTGTAATCGGAGACTTCGAAATTCCTTGGGTAACAAAATCATAAAGAAATTCGTGTAAATTACAAATATTTCGGTAGCCATATTGGATCTGCC
Organism: Trichopria drosophilae; assembly: GCA_030407085.1. Classification (NCBI taxonomy): domain Eukaryota; kingdom Metazoa; phylum Arthropoda; class Insecta; order Hymenoptera; family Diapriidae; genus Trichopria; species Trichopria drosophilae. The sequence continues at coordinate 184,539,253 of CM059583.1, read as the reverse complement.
ATTTTGAATTTTGAATAATGATTAGCAACCTCAAAAATATCCGAGTAACAAGTTTCAAGCGAGTTCGCATAATATTTTTAATTTAGTCCGTCATATTGTGTCCGCCATTTTGAATTTCTTAAGTGTAACTTTCCATTCATCATCAGGAACTACAAAAACCATAATGGGACCAGTTACAAAAAAATCTGATAATGGAAAATCATTTTCTATCAATTCTTGTCAACAGAGCTATTTTTTTTTACGTTCCCGCACTATTAATAGTGATTTTTTAATTTTTTGTTCAAAAGTGCATGTTTTAAGCTTTCATTTAAGCCCTACTAGAAATTTGTATGACGTCGCATTTTTTACTCATACGGATTCAAAAAATGCTAAAACAGCAATTTTTTTCGCATTTTCATCTGGATTTGCATAGTACTGACTGAACGAAAAAAGGCTTGTAACCTCTTGTTTTTGTTCACTGACAATTGTGAAACCTAAAGATTCAATAAATATAAGAATTTTAAGATAAACAAGAATCGACTTTTTCTTTTGTTATCGAGTGTAATCATCATGCACATCAATAACGAAAAGTCAACAAATTTTGCAACCAATGATGCAACAACTAATACAAGAAAAATGTAGTTTTGAGAAAAGAAAAAACGACGATGGAGCTATATGCGGACATAAATAGAAACATTTTCCTTCCGCTAATCTTTTATGATACACGTCCGAGGATTACTTCTCCTCGTTTTCTCAAAAAACGTTTTCTAAATCTTAAAAAAAAAAAAAACTTACCTCTCCAGCACCGAGAAAAACGAACGTATTGTCCTTCATCTTCCTTTTCGTAATCCTCTTAGAAGCGAGGATTCCGGCGACCGCCACGGCTGCTGTACCCTGGATGTCGTCGTTGAAGGTGCAGTACTTGTCCCGGTACTTGTCCAGGAAGCGGAAGGCATTATGATTTCCAAAATCCTCAAATTGGATGAGGACGTTCTGGCCGTACTTCTGCACGCAGGCTGCCATGAACTCGTCGATGAGCTCGTCGTACTCGGCGCCCTGGCTTCGTTCTTTGTTGAGCCCGATATAATGAGGATCGTTCCTCAATTGTACGTTGTTGGTACCAACGTCGATCGTGATCGGAAGACACTGATGCGGTTTGATTCCTGCTAAGGCGGTATAGAGGGCCAATTTGCCGACGGGGATTCCCATGCCGCACGCGCCAAGATCGCCCAATCCTAGGATCCTCTCGCCGTCGGTTACGCAAATCGCTCGCACAGCCTGCTCGGGCCTGGAAAATTTTACAATTTGTAAAATAATTCAATAGTAACATTAGTGAGGTTTTCGAAAAGATGCATTTTCCAAACTATTTTAACTCTTTCTCAGGTCCCGGGTAAACTAAAACAGATATTTTTAGTTCAACACCCCAGTAGAGGAATATGAATTCAGTTGTCAAGAATTTTTGCTGTTTATGCCATTGTAGTGGGGTTCTGAAGTGTCAGACGGACAAGGTAGGAATTTCAACTAAAAACCGTAAATAATAAATGACTAAGTCAATTTTTCAAAATTCGTGCTCTGCACACTCTAAAATTATAGGACTCAATTGCGGAGTCCAAGAGAGAGTAATCGTTAAATTTCACTTCTATAGGCTTCAATTTTACTCTCTTGGAGTCACATTTGCTCCATTGGGGTATTTCATGCTAGGGTTAAATCGTTTTCCCGGTGTAGTTATGTATTGCATCGAAAACTGGTTACTACGGGCCGGCCGACAAACATGTTTTATTTCAACTCGCTATAACTTATGCAATTCTGAGAATTTTGAAATGAATAAAAAAAGAAATTGTTTGTTAGAGTTTTTTGCATCTAATGGAGAATGAACAAATTATATATCTCAATAAACAATGAAGTTTTTCAGGGCCTCGAAGCACATGACGCGTTGATCATCAGCTGCCACCAACTGTAAACATTCATTACTTGTTGACTATTGGACCAATAAAGATAAAACTTGCTCGATATACGAAGAGGTGACTGGTTAACGTTTTTAAAATTCAGTCTCTGTAAGAGCAACTTTAATTGTTATCGACAGTTTTTTAGAAAATACCAAAAATATTAATTGGGAACTGACTCTGAATTTTCGGAAATAAATAAAAATCACTTTTTTTCAATTAATTTCCTTGCCATTTTCTAGGCTACTGTCTACAGCAATTAAAATTGCTCTTACAGAACCCGCATTTTAAAAAATCGTTTCAGTCATTTTTTAATTATGGTTTTCAGTGAAAATTCCTATCTTATCTTATAGAATAGGAACTACTTCGGATAATCAAACTTTGCTATTGATAACTTTCTAAACAATATTCAGCGGGTCAAAGTTGACCTACATGTGTTTAGTACGGCGTAATACCCTTCCTTACCCTAAATTGTAGTAAATAACTAAAATATTGTAGTTTTTAAAAATATTTATAAAAAATAGTATTATATTATATTTCATTACTTTTCTCGCAGAATAAGAATGATACGTGGACGAAATTTTTTCCATTTCTTATAGAACCTAAGTAACTAAAAAAAGTAATTTTCTCGTTTAATGTTATTGTTATAATTGTTCTTGGCAAATACAATGCAAAAACCATTTTGTTTTCGAATAAATTCATCTTTATGCAAACTATACAAGTGCCTTTTTAATATAGATTTATTTATGTTAAAGTGTTCTTGGGATCGATGACTACGAATGCATCGTTAGTTTAACCAAATTAAAAAAGGCGGATCCAATATGACGGACAACTACAATTGAAAATGCCATATTTTCAAAGAAAATTTGTTACCCGTTTGTTTTCGAGGTCTCGAAAATTACGAATGTGACGGTAATCTTGCCAAATTTAATGAATCCAGAATATTAAATTTGATAAATGTTCCTCGAATTTATAATCATCATCCTTGAAACGTCACCAATAACAAATTTTCTTTAAATCGAATCATTTGTAAAATGTTCGTTCAGCATATTTCACCCGCCGTTTTAAACTTACAAAAATAATAACGAGTAATATGAAATCATTTTCAAAATTTTTGGCTATGAAGGGTACATGTCAAAAAAACGAATTTCAAAAATCTGAAACATTGAAAAATCGACATTTAAAAAGCTGACATTGTTGTTTTCATGAATATTACAGCTTTATGGCTCATTGGCTTTTTGACAGTCATCATTTTTTGAGTGTCGGCTTTTGAAATTCGGTTTATTGACATGTGTCTGCTATGAAAATGGATCCGCCATTTTTACATTTTCAAAACTAACACCACACTTGTAATCAGCGACCCCAAAAACACGGAATAATGAGTTTCAAGCGAATCCGATGATTTTTTCAAAATTCGTCCGTCATAATGAATCCGACATTTTTAATATTTTAAAACCGACATGAAATTCATAATTAGCGACCCAAAAAACCACCGACTAACAGAGTTCAGCTACTTTTCGTGTAAAGAAAAAAATATGCCACGAAGGGTTAAAAATGACCAATGTACACATTACAACGAAAAAACATTTAACGTTTTACGTTTTAAGAACTCATTAATGGAAAAGAATGCAGACAACCGTAAAATGCATTTTAAAAAGTATTCTCGAAAAAAAAACTAGACAAAATTACTTTCAAACCACGAACTATTCAGGATTCTATTAAAGGTTCATGTATATATATGATAGTTAATCAAATCTTATTTATGATATTTCGGACCCTGTTATTGATTAAGTAAATTGAATGATTTATATTCTACACCAAGATTTTTAAACATACACAGAAATATCTAAAAATTTTAAAGGACATACTGGTACACCAGAAGCAATAATTTTATTGAAGTCATAATTGATTCTGGCAGTGGGCGTAAAATGTTTTTAAACGAATCCAGAAATATCTGCATTTTAAACTCCTTCAGACACTGATAGCAATCTCAACAAATGAACCGAAACAGGGACATAATCCGGATTTACTTTCGACTCAGCCAATTAATTTTAATACTTTATAAGAAGTTTACGTTGACGAATAGTGTTTGGAATCAAATTTAAATGCTTTTCAATTCATATTAATCTATAAATAATCATTATTTATCAGTTGTGCTAATTAATTATATTAAGATTACGATAAAATGATTTTACAAAAGTAACTAATAATATTTATTTATAAGTTATCGTATCTAAATGTAATAATTATTTTTCAATTCATTTGCATTAAGAAGTAATGAATTTCGTTTTTAGACATTATTTATGGAGTTAAACACATTAAAATTGTTAATAAATTCGTACGAATTTGTGATGTTTTAAGTAAAAAATTGGATTTTGTCCGTGTCAATCCAGTTCAAGTTTTTGTTTGTTGAGATTGCACAAATATTCAATGTTCTTTCCAATATGGAAAACGTATTAACTAAAATCAAACGAAATAGTAGGTATTTTTGAGCCGACATCATGAAATTTAATTTTTTACAATAGTTCTCTAGTCCAAACAATTTTTACCCGATATTTATAAATATTTGAAGTATTCCAACGTGGGAAATGCTACAAAAATAACGATAAGGGAAAAAAACCTAAAAAATTCCTGATTTTTTAAAAATAAATGCTCGTAATTGTTTTCCTTTTAAATTTGCGTCATTTTTCTATACATCATTCGAAAGAAAGTTTGGGCAATAAAAAGCGTCGATTCCAACATTTTTTTACTGCATTTACTACTGAAATATGTACTGTCAAACTTCACGGTAAATTTATGTATTTTGGTTACTTTTCTATATTTTAATTGTATTCAAAATGTATTTCAACATCATTTTAATAAATTATTATTAAAATATCTTTATATTAGAGCAAGTTCAATGTCTTATAGTTTTATCATTATTAACAAATGATTATTTGTGAATGAATTTAATTGGTAAACATGTCTACCTATCGATCAATTTAGGATCTCTAAAAGGGTAGATAACTTTGAAAACTTGAAAAAAATGGCAAAATATAATAAATATCTTTTATAATAAAAATGATATTTAAAAGACATTAACAAAAACTTCTTTCAACAAACTTTCTTATCTAAAATATTTAAAAATATTAATATACTTATCATATTACGGACTTAAAGCACATTTTACATAATATTGTCATTGTTATCTCATCGTCATAATCTGTCGCATGAAGCACATTGTATGTAACTATTACGTCATTATCAGCACCGGTACTTCTTTCCAGATAACTCATGAGTCATTGCCACTCTATGGTTTAATTACGCAATTCAAACCATTCATAATACGTTATTAAAATCGACGATATCGCGAGGCTTGATTAACCTTGAAAGAAGGGTTTCGACAACTTCAAAGAGAACAATTTAAAAAATGGTTTCTAAATTAGTATTAATTTAATTTCCCTTTAAATAAATGACCCATTTAAATCCAACATCAAAGTGAAAAGTGGCTCCATCCATTGGGGGAAGATGGACCAAATTTGCCAGGCAAAATATATAGATGACATAAACATTGACAAAAAAATCTAGTTTGAAAATATGCGAGAGTTTTCGGTAAAAAAAAACGGAAGTGAAATATTGTTGTGTTTGTACCAGTTGTTGAGTATCTCGTAAATGTGACCCTTGTCGTAGATGGTGATGAAGAGTCCTCGTGGCCTGCGATAAATAACTCCAAACTTTTGGCACGCCAGTCCCACTGTTGGAGTGTACACGATAGGCATCATTTGCTCAATGTTTTCGCTCAACAGGCGAAAGAACAGGCGCTCGTTTCTCTCCTGCGAAACAATAGCATCATCGTTATAAACAAAATAAAAACAATTAACATTTGATCACTTTAATACTATCTACCAGACTGATTCTATAAAAGAAAGTTGGAGCAAAATGGGTGCATTAATTTTGAAAAGCAAATTTTCTAAATCCTTTCGTCCTGGTAGATAGTTACCAAAGTTAATTAACTACTTCATCAAGCAACGTATTGAAGCGCCAAGCAAAATCAATGAATAAATTTTCGGATCATTAATATAAATTTAAAATATTATCAGGGAAAAACACAAAAATGATCTTGTAAATGTCATGTTTGCAACTTCAGATAAATTGTAGTGTGCTTGATTATATTAAAAGATCATGTTTATTATCGTGAAAGAAATTAGTTTATATTTTTCTGATCATTCTTATCTTAGGTGGAAATGATTACACAATGAGCGCGTGATGATTTTGCTTATATCATTTTATTGTTATCAATAACCAACTTACCTGCAGTTCTACGAGATACAGATACCGATTCAAGTCCTCGGTGTATTTCATGACCGAGGCCTTACAAAGTGCTAACTGTTCTTCTTGCGTTTTAAATCGAGGCGGTTGAAGGCCATGGATACCAAGCGAAATTCTCTCCTTCAATGTGAAAGCTAAACCCTGCGATTTTAAAAAAAATTAAATGATTAAGACAGTGTTGCATTGTTTTTTTATGACTTTTTTAAAAGTTATTTAATGATAATTTATAAATACAATTATGGGTTTCATATCAGGCCTGGATGTTCAAAATGAATATTATTTCTTTACCCAATTACTCAACATTTTACAAGTACTTATTTGCATTTGATGTAAGACAAAAAATACGATGACAAAATTTTTGGTAATCATTGTATCTTTAAGGATGCACTTTCTAATGGCCGCTGTTAGAATTTATCAAAATGACATATGATCGCAGAAAAATGAAAATGACGAACTAACAAACTCTTGTTATTTTAACTAAAATGTTTCAGAAAAGCGTACACAGAAAAAAATAATTAGTAGATTCTACCTAGAACTTATGTAAAATTTACCATTGTTGATTAACCATTGTCAATAAAAATAATTAAAAGAACAATCCTAATTTTCTGCAGTTTATGTGGAATTTATATTTTAAATGCTTGATTAACATCAATGATGTATTCAAATCTAGTCTAAGTAAACAAATTCACTTTCATCATGTTCTTGCGAGGGTTGTTATAGAATATCCAGTTTTTCGTTAATCTGTGATTAAACATCAGTTAAAAACTTATTACTTAGTGGTTAGAATACTATTTATTTATATTCTTCAATAAATTTTGCTTTTAAATGAGACTCGATAAATTTTACTTAACTAAGTTCGTCAAATTCTACTTATGACTTTTTTCCGTGTGATCCAGCCTTTCAGGGTTTGGTTTATCGAAAAACCTAATTAGGGATTCCGAAACTTAAATTCTACGTCAGATATTTTGAAATTTGTTAAAAGCTTTCTGCACGCAAAATACAACCGTTGAAAACTATAAAGAAACAAATTTTATTAGGTCATATTATCTTTTGATAAACCTGTGAGGTCGAAAATTACTAATGCGACAAAAAATGTTTCACACATGATAATTAGAGCATAAAATTCTTAACAAAAAAGGTTCTACGCATTATCTTCATATATTTTCCAGCTATAATGGTAATCCCAGGAAAGTAGTGTGAAAGATAGACTGCATTACGATGCGTCCATCATCCATTATAGAACACTGTTCTTTTGAAGAAGAAAAAAGACAATCAAAATGGATCCAAAATCAGGATGGGCGAGATGTTTCTTGGTCATTTACGGTATTAAAACATCGATGAATGAAAATCCTAACATATTCCTTTTTTCAAATATTGACATTATTTTTTTAAATAAAATCACTACTCTTGCTTCGTTGATTATATTCAGATGAAGTAAACAGGAAATCAACAAGTAAATGATTAATTAATTTCCAAAATACTACTTCATGTACTCTGTAAAAAAATCAGTTTACTATTTCCAAGTTTCGTAAGATCGAAAACTTATGCACATTTGAAATCTGACTATGACCAAATTTTTTTCGCCAAGAAAAATAGAGCAATGAATGACAAAGCGTTATTTTCAACACTCCGGGAGTAGAACTCGATTTTGCGCCCTGTGCTTGAATATTTGGGCGCAAATTATCGAGCCCCACGACCGTCGTATAAAAAAATATCGTACGCAACACGACGAAATATCTAGATAGACGCCTCCATATTTATATAATACGCCTAAAAAATGGGTTTCATGTCTATTTTGTCTCTTCGAGAAAACCGTCATACGTACGTTCCTAACAAATTATTTCGGACATGACATCAGCAGTTTGCCAATGTTTAACCGATTTTAATACATTTTTTTGAAATACTCAGGAGGGATTGTAACTGCAACTGTGATTTGCACTTTGTTGATATTTTAATTTGATCGTCGGCAATGTTGGGTCAAAGTAAAATATATATGCAGAGTAAAATTAACATAAATATTAAGATTAAAAATCAATACGAAAACAGAACAAATTTTACAAAATTGTATATTTTGGGGTTTTCGCAGTTGCTGAGTATGAATTTGAAGACAACGTTTCAAAATTGGAAAGGGTCGATCCAATATGGCGGACCCAAATTCGAAAACATAATTATTGCAACAAAAAATTAATTTATTATGACAAGGTTTCAAAATTCAAAATAGACGATGAGTATGTAACGCGTTGAAAGATATCTTAAATATTTTTTCTTAAATTAATTTTACCTCTTTCTTACAATACTTCCCCTCTCTTATATGGGCATTGTTCTAGAACTTTTAAACTTTGAGGTTGAAGAAAATTGAATTTTTTTTTTAGGCACATTCATGAAATTAATTTTATTGGCTTTAGAATTGATCAAATGACAGGAAAAACCTTGCGTGACTCATTTATACACAATGTATTTTTTTTTTTTTAATGTAACATATGTTACGTTACTCGTAAAATTAGTTTTTAGTTTTGTAACGTTTAATATACATAAAAAATTCAGTTCTTTTGCTTATGGCCTAATTTTTAGAAGCTAGTATATAAAATGAAACGTCTAGTTAATAGTTCAAATTTAAAATAATGGATTAAATATGGCGGACTATTTTTACAAAATTTCTTTGATATTTATAAAATTTGATATGTTAGGGTTTTTGAGGCCACTATTTACAAATCCAAAGTCAGTTTTCATTAAAATTTGAAATCCAAATACATGATTTAACATTAAGGATACCAAAAAATTAAAACGATTTGTAAAGAATAATCATTTTATTATTGTCAAAAATTGTGTTTTTTGTTGTATTAAAAAAACACAAAATTTATAAATGCTTTAATAACATAGGAGAAAAGATCACAATGATTCCAAAGTACTTAGAAGCTAAATTGTAGATGTGCCATTAAATAATTTGATTTTTCAAAGTGAGTTTCGCTTGGAAATTTAAAGTTTGACGTGGTCGCATTTTTTATGTATAGGTGGCACACATTCGGGCAAAGGCTCAAATTACTTCTTATCATATAGGTAATGTACCCCTGTTGTGTGGTTTCTTAAAAACCAATGTGAAAAAAATTATCTAAGGTTGATTGCTAAATTGTCAACTATAAAAAAAAGTTATCTCGCAAGTTTGAAGGTATATAATTTTATTCCTCAGTGAGGCACATCATTAAGTTAAGGATTTTTCATTTGTTTACATCCCCAAATACTTTCTCAAAAAACCACAGACCATAAAAAAAAGGTGCAAAATGTTTCAGTGTTAAAACTGAAAAAATGTAGTGAGTGTCGCGCACCAAAAACAGGCAAATTCACTACTTTTATTTACTCTCATTATTTTCTACATATCTGTAATTAGTAATAAACACTTATAACATGTAAATCGAACAAAAATTTGTTGATCTGTAGTGTTACAAAGTTATATTTAAAATTTTTATGGTATCATAATGAGCGACAACATAAAGTTTAAAAGTTCTAGAATAATGCCCATATGTCGCTTGATATATACCCTCTAAATATAGCGAAAAGTTGAAATCTTACCTAAAATATATAAAAAGTCTTCTTTATACGTATTTCCGTACATTGTAAAATTTTGATCTGTTTTCGTATTGATTTTTAATGTTAATATTTATGTTAATTTTACTCTGCATATATATTTTACTTTGACACACCATTGCCGACGATCAAATTAAAATATCAACAAAGTACAAATCAGAGTTGTAGTACAATCCGTCCTGAGTATTTTAAACAAAATTTTATTCACATCGGTTAAACATTGGCCAACTGATGATGCCATGTCCGAAATAATTTTTTAGGACCATATTGATTATCATCGATACTTGTTGGTTGGATGCTAGTCTAGTATAAAAATGTGGACCTGAGAACGGAGCACCCATTAGAATTATGACATTTTTGGAATAGGATAACAAGATTTTGTTACTCTGATTGCTTTATTGTTGTTTAATACAGTAGAGTCCCGGTATATTTACCCGCTGGATTTCTCGCCTCCCCTCCCGTCTTGTTATATTTACCAGAAGAAGGTAGCGTCGTTTCTCCCACTCCCTTAGTCGCGTTATGTTCGTGACATCACAGCAGACCCTTCCTGAGGCCCCAGCTTGTAAAGAGAGCGGCGACAGGCAAATATAACGAGACGGAAAAGGGCAAACATGCTGGGACATAAATATCGCGAGACTCAATTGTGGGAATCTACTGTATTACTTTTATAAATTTTTACTTAACAATTAAAATATATTTTATTGTTCGGTTTTCTGTATTGTATTAAAGGTGTCGTGTTTTATTAGACCTTATGGTCATTTTTGAGCAATCTGGTAATGGCGGGAGGGCCAACACCCCTTCTCCACTAATGATTTTAAGCTTTACATACTTAACATAGTCAAAAAATAGTTCACACATGAAATATTTTTCTTTTTTTTTGGACAATTGATTTTACGCTATCTGTCTATAGCCATTTCTACTTAGAATTTAATAATACCTTATTGAGCCGTGGGTCCCTGAGATGACCGATACCCTTAACCATATTGATGGGTACGACATCGCCGGATACTTCGTGGATGTCTCGTCTTAAGACATCCTTCACGGCCGGATGACTTGGCGGGAGTGCCCGCACCCACGCGCCAGTTACGGCCGCTGTCCCATTTCTGCTATAGGACGACCTAAAACAAAAAAATTGGCCTATATTTTAAAAACACCTTAAGAATTTGTACATAAAATACAAGTTAAATTATATGATATATCCAATAAATCCTCGAAATAAAAGATTTACAATGGTTAAAATTTACACGATGCAATAAAATGCAAAAGAAAGTTAAGGATCCAATATTGATCTTAAAGTATTATTTGACTTTTTCGAATAAAAATATTCAATTTCATTATTAGGTCATCTTTAAAATCAGTAACCGAGAATGCGTATACGGCAAAGTTGGCAAGGAAATCCGATAAACTTTTCATCCAGAGCTTTTTGGCTAAGAACGTATACCTTTTTCTTTGCGCACGAAGCATTAATGAAACCAAAGAGAGTTTAAATCATAAATTCTCTTTGAGATTTCTATTTTTTAGCTTTCAACTTTTACTGTAGAAATGTTTTTTTATTTAATGGATTTATAAAAAAGTACAATTTGTAACAACTTTAGTCGAAATTCGTTGAATTAATTAAAAGAGGTAAGTAGTGCGAATGTGAATCAAAGAAGGCCTTTAGAATAATATATCATTTTTTATGTGATTAATTAATGTATAGAGGCATACATTTTATTTTAAAGTAAGTGATTAATTGAAATATACTAAGTATAATTTTAATTAAAACTATGTTTACCTATGAAACGATTGTAACTATGAACAAAATGTTGTCACCAAAATAAAAAATTTTGTAAATTTTATAGTTGATGATAGAATAAATGTACTTATTATAAATATTTATTATCAAATAAAATTCATTAAAATATCAAGTATAACAAACTTTCCGTATCGAATTGAAATGTATTTTTGCCCGTAATAAAAAGTCCAAAGCACAAGAATTGTAAAAAAACAGTAAACCTATTAATTAGTACAATACTAGCATAGTGCAGTTGATATTGATTAAAATAGGACAGAGCACAATTCGAAATCAGAAGATCTCTATCAGGCTATATTAAAATATGGTCGACGAAAAATGTAAATACATCAAAATTGTGTGCTTTTCAGTCAGTAATTAAGTGCTACTAATATTTTTCTGAGAAATTAAAATATAAAAGTATGCATACACTAAACTAATTATTGAATGTAACAATGAAAAATAGGAACAATTGAAAAGCATTGTATTACTGTAAAGATAATGTTCTTTTGAAGGACAAATCGATAATGTCGAACTCAAGGCCAGAAATTACCCCAAAGAATGTAGGAAAACGGTCGTATAACAAGTAATAGCTTTAATAAAAATAATAGACGAAGACTAAATTATACAAACAATCATTTAAATAACATTTCGAAAGGAAATAGTTGGATATTATTATATCTAACGATACAATATTCTCTCACTCGAATAAACTTCATCGGTCAAAATTCACCAAACTTAGGAAATTTGTCTTTATTTTGGGAAAATTGTTCTCATGTTTTTCCTTTCAGAAAATTTACTTCCTTCTTTACAAAGACCTCTGAATATCAGAACAACCATTTAATCTGAAGGGACTAAGAAAAAAAATAAGTAGGTATTGGTATATTAATGTCACAATGATGTCCTTATACATAAAGAGATTAATTATGCTGGAATAATTAGAATTTGAATATTTTTGTTGAGTATATCCTATATTATTGCTGCTTTGTCGTAATGGTACAATTTTCGAGGCAGAATGACGACACAAAGCTGCATTTTACCCCTTGTGTCATAGTGGTCCCTACAGGGACCATCTACTGCCTGTTTGTTTTTTTTTTATCTTAAAAATCAATTTATCATGCTGCGTATTTCGTTCATTAATTTTTATAAGCCTAAGGTGTTTAACTAACATATGAAAATCAATTTGAAACATTTTACAATAACATTCGTTAATAATATACCCGTAAATTCCGTTTTTTTCTCAAAATTTTCGATTTTTAAAAAACTGAAATTTTTTAAAGTCCATAACTCGGTTGCTACTTATCGTACAGTAATTAATAAAAAAGGGAAATTAATGAATTTATCTTAATTTAGAAATTCTATGAAATGTATTTATCGTTCGGTATAGTAGTATTAAATACATTAAAAAGTAATGAATTCATCTTGAAAAATATGAAAATTAGATGTTAATTAATAGAAAATTAAGAAAAAACGGAATGGAGAAAAATTCCTGAAAAAAATGGGGGATGGAAGCACATTTTCAGCCGGTTCCATTCCCTTTTTTCTTAATTTTTATATTAATTAACATCTATTGTTCATATTTTTCAGAATGGTTCTCATGATTCTTGGAATTAAATTTATTTAATTTTCGTGTCACTTTCCATCTGAGGTTCCAAATGAGGTTTAATTTCATTGGCTGGCAAAATGTTTGTCTCGCGAAATTTAAAAACTGAGACACTTTGGTTCGATTTACAGATAAATTCATCACTTTATAAAAAAGGGAATTGTTCTTTTTTGAACGCTTATATAGGTACAATGATTTACATAATAACTTTTAGATTTTTGCTAATGGGACATAGTGAATTGTAAATTCGATAAGCTAAAATATTAATAAAAAATTTAAATTATAAAACAAATATAAAATTCTATAAAAAAAATTAACGAAACCACTTGTCACTTTGTACTTTCCCGCAAATTGTTCGTTATTTTCAGTTTTTTTTGTGAATTCAGTAAAAAAAAATTTAAAATATTCCATTGGCAAAAATCTTAAATTTATTATATAAAACTTAAAAAAAGATATGAAAACAAATCGCAAGAAAGTTGTCATTACACCTATATAAAAAGACATTTCAAGACGAACAATTTCTTTTTTTATTTATTACTGTACGATAAGTACCAACCGAGTTATGGACATTTGAGAATTTTCAGTTGATTAAAAACCCAAAATTTAGAAAAATTCTCACTCTTTACCGAGTTGTTTAAAAAATTCGAATGAAATTGACAACACCGAGATGCATTTGTAAAAAAATCTTGAACAAAATTGATTGTGGTTGATTAATATAATTAGACGTTTCGTATTGGACTTCAGGAATAAATACTTATGTTTATGCATTTTTTTAATAAATGCACCATCCTCCTAATTTCCTTCGTATGTAAGACCAAGACTTAATGCCTATAAAGATTATTTATTTATGTACTTTAAATCATCCATTGCAAAAATTATACAAAAAAGTTATATCAAAATAATGTAATAACAAATTTGTTATCATAAAAAAATCCATTAAAAAAAAATTAATTTCCTGATAAGTTCTCCTAATAAATTTTATTCTTTGTTATTAGAATTGATTTTTAATTAATGTCTTTAAAAAAAGTTGTTCGGCATTTTGTTAGTATTGGCAATGAACTTATACGGTATTATTTAAATAAACATTTACTTGAATGTTCAAAAATTTTGACTCAGTATATTTCTAGCAATATATTTGAAATATCCGAGTATACGTGATAAAAAAGATCATATGCTAATTATTTTCTAATACTCCATAGATACGTTTTATTTTATCTCATGGAACATTAAAAGGTTAATTACCTCACTAATGTCTCAATTTGACACATTGTAATCAGTATCCACCAATCAATGATTATTCAATCCGATACATAATGTCTCACTTTGTGAAGGCATTTAAAGTAAGATATCTGAACGATCGATATCTGAAAGAGTCTATTAACTGTGTCGTATTTTTCGATGACGTCAGGTGCCGGTATATATGTCGTATTTTAACGCGTATGAGGACAGCCAAGTTCCATAAATATTTGAGGGTCATAGTCATTGTCCACACACGTATATAATTTAACGAGCACCCCGAGTACTAATTTAAAATGCCAATATTTGAAAAAAGAATTTTTATAAATGTTTAAATAATACTTTTAATAAATTTTATATTTTCGCCAATATATCGATATTGATTGTATTGTTCTGTATGTTACAGAATTATTAAGTATTTTTAATCATATATTCTCTATGAAAATATAGTGCTTATGAAATATACAGAAAATGAGGAATTGTAAATGAAGTTTATTGAAAATTTTAATTAAAGTATTAACATAGTTTATCAATTTTAAAACCGTCTCATTAATTGTTTAACCTACTTCTCCGGTAGTTCTCAAACACTACTTGAAGTAAGTATTATATTTTTAATATTTGTTATAGAAAAGCTATTATTATCATAATATTGCAGTAGGCTGCACTGTTAAAAATGTCTTGAGGAACATTCTGAAACATGTAACCGAAGCTTTTTACGATTACCGATACAAAAGTTTATGAAACAACATTTTGTAATTTTTAGTTACAATAACAGGAAAATAATATAAGGTGAATAAAATGTTTACTTGATTCAATAAATTTGTTAATATGTTTGATGTACACGGAAAAAAAATGTCCTAATTTCAAGTAAATATCTACTTGAATAGTCGCAACAAAATATTTACTTAAAATAAGGAAATATTTTCTTAATTTAAATAAATATTTATTTGTTGCATAAAATCTAATTAATATTTCATTGAATTAACAAACTATTTTTCTATTATAAGTAAATATTTTGTTGTGACTATTCAAGTAAATATTTACTTGAAATTATGAAAATTTTGTTTCAGTGTAGTTATGTACCTAAATCTTCAATTTTTTAGGTTAATTTATTGTCAATGACTTCTAAACCCTTTTATATTTATAACTTTCTTCGCAAAACTTATAGTTTTTTAGTTAACGCGTTTTAAACTTAATCAGAGAAAATTCTCGTTTCAGACGTCTTTTTGGATCATTCAGGCAAAATTAACTTTCGAAATGCAGTTTTCGGAAGTTCGGACATTCCTTCCACCATCTAATTTAGTTTCAAGATGATTTCATAACGAACACTTGATACAAAATCCAATTTAAAATGAAAAATAATATTAATTTAGGTATTTTTTACTTAAACTCATTTTTCAGTAATAATTTGTTTTTCTGTATAATTTTGGATATTACCATTGGAAAGATCGATAAAAAATCTGTCAATTGCATATGTTCTAAAATTGTTGAGACCCAAATTTATCCCATCTAGAGAGCTCTGAAAAAGTGGTGAAAAAAGATTCCCCGTGGTCATTAATGGGTTAATGAACTAACAATAACACATAAATTATCAGTAAATAAAAAATATTGTTCGTATACTGTCATTATACTAAAAAAAGAACACACATCATCATTATTTGATCCTACTGAGGTATGACAACTTCTACAACAGGAACCACTGGCGCCCTGTGAAGAGGCGCTGTCATCGCGACTTAACCTGGTGGTGATACACCAAACTAACTCAACCTTGCCTAGCTGTTTCATATTCAGATTTTTGCTACAAGTTATGTAATTTTCCGACACTGGTGAAAAATACAGGGAGCACGACTCGATACCTTTGGACATAAAAACTCCAACAAAATAACTTTTACCACGAAAACTTTATAAAAAATAACTTTTCGAAAAAATAATTTTGTTGTAAAATAACTTTTTGCAAAAACTTCGGTTATAATTTATTGTAATTAAAATTTGTATTCAATTATACTTATTACAATCAGAATTTATTGATTTGTTTGTTGTGTTGTGGCATGTGTATCGTTAGGTTAGATTATGTTAGGATATTTGAAGAGTATTGTTTCCTTAGTGAAATTGAACAAAAAATAATTGTAATAATGAATATATAATTATATATGTGGCATAATGTATTTTACTTATAATGTTTACGACGTATGTATTAAAATGATTGTCATGAGTATGTTGATTTGTATTTGAACTTCGAAATATATTTTGTTTCTCAAAAGTTTTTATGTCGGAAATTATTTTTACGAAAGTTATTCGTCGCAGTTTTTTGACCAAAGTAATCGAGTCATGGACCCCAAAATATCTGTCAGTTACAGAATTTCGTAAAATTCTGTTATAAAGGTAACACAAGTATAAGAACTTTCCAAATATTTCTAACAGGGTATTTTTGTCTTTTACAAATTAGTAGTAATTTTTTTAATTTGTTTAATGCAGGTATATGTTGTATTTAAAAAAGACTTGTACATTAAGAATATTTACTAACTGTGAGTTTGACGGCATTTAGTCGGAATGCAAATGCTACCTGGCAACCACACATTTGGTCAATATTATAACATTTTTTCGATAGTTTTTTGGTAGTTTCTAGAAGATCGATAGGATGCATTTGGTACTTATTTCATTGTACAAAAGCAAAAAGCCGCTGAATAAAAGTTATTTAGTGAGAATTATTTGCATAGGAAATATTACTATTCTTACTGGGGCCAAGAGATACCTGCAATTATATTCGTATGTACTATTATTTTAGTTAATTCTTTATTCTGTTACGAGTTTTTTCATTCTATATGAAAATTTCTGCAAAACAGAAAAGTTTACTAAAATAATAATAAATATTACATTTACGAAGTACAAGTACATTTCCTGTACAATTTCTCTCAGTCTATGAAATAAATTTGTGACACTTTTCATTCAATCAAATCGTTCAAAACGAAAAAATTATAAAAGTTCAAACCTTATCCAAAAAATGGAAATCATATAAATTTATCCAAAATTTATTCAAAATGTCGAACATTAGAATTCTTTTGAAAAATAAAATGTGAAAAATGGCTTCGTTGCAATTATAACCATAATAACCTCCTGAAGATATATTTGAGAATTTAACATTATTTTCTTCCAAATCAATTGATTACTGGTCTATAATTATTGAAACATCTCAGTTTATCATTATTAATTTTAAAATATCAACTTCCTGTTTTGAAAATTTTAAAAAGCATGTCATTCTCAAACAAAATCCGTTTCTTCGATCGTGCTTAACGAACCATGCACAGCATACATCAGGTATCATAACATTTACCAAGCTATATTCTTTTACTAAAGAACAAAAAAAAAAGAAATTAAAAGTCAAAGCTCGTCTACGAGCAGCTGCCGAATATTCGTCGATAAGTTGTGCGCACACCTACGCGATCGGAAAACGATCAACCACGTGTTTCTCGTGCGCTCAATGACTTTTAAATTTACCGAGTGTATTATACCGTCAGGAATTATTCAGCCGACCGTGAACAACCGTAAGTAATAGTCACAAGACACCTAGGGGTGTTTTTTTATATCACGAAAACAATCGATTAATGTAATAATCGATAGTTCGATTAAAAATTTGAAATAATGAGGGCACAGAATTTATTTTGAATTCGTTGCAAAATAGATGACCATTTTTTAATTCTGTTATAATGTTTAATATCAGTTTTTAAAATGACCCTTAACCCATTAACGCCCAAGAGGGCACAAATTTTCGGAGTATTTCTTGACATTAAAAAACAATTAAAAAAATTTGCGATTTTTTCCTTCACAAACATTTTTTAATAATATTTTCATGGAAAAAAGTCTTTGGGGACAAAACCTCCAAATATCGTATCTTTAATGTCTTAGCTATAAATATTCCTAATAATATATGGGAAAGTTAATGATGGCAGCTTCAAAATGGCGACTAAAGGATTATTTTTTTGTTGTAAAATATTAGCTTAGTGCAAAATCATGCGATTATCAAAAATTATCCGAACTTGATAAAACTTAGTACCCATAAGTTTTTGGGATCTCTGAGTACGAATTTCAAGTTATTTTTTAAAAATTCAAAATGGCGGATCCAATATGGCGGCAGAACATTCAAAATTTTATTTTATATATGCATGAAACTTTGTATACAATTGCAAATTGCAAATTACATACAACATTGTTATTAGCAAATGTAAAAAGAAAAAAAAAGAAAAGTAAGAAAATTCCCTATGTCTGTTTTAAGAAAAGTAATAAAAGTTTTTCAATTTTGTCCGCCATTTCGGTCGCTAAATTGTATCTGACAGTTTCAATTTTTCTAAAATGACCCCTGTAAACAAAGTTTCAATGTATAAAATAAAATTTTCAACTTTTTTCGCCTTATTGGATCCCCCATTTTGGATTTTTTTCATATAACTTGAAATTCGTATTAATAATTCCTCAAATGTTCTTCTTTTCGACAGTCAACAATTTTTTAAAAATAAAGGGATTTTAATTGAGTGAAGAAAAAGATTCTCTACAACTGTACCGTACGATTTTTGCAATTTTCTGAATCTCTATTTATTTCCACCAAAATTATTACAACTTTTGAATAATTTTAGTACTCGGAAAGTAGTGCTAAAAAATTTGGAAAAATTCGGTAAAGTTGAGAAAAAAGAGAATCTTTTTCTCGAAAGCATAAGTCGTCATTCATTATCATCCACTCATTTTTAACCGCCGATAAGAAAAATGTTCGAGTCGTTAATAAAAGTTGTTAAACAAATAATTTTTCTCGAGAAGAATAATACTGTCTACCTTCAATGATGTCAACATTGATGAAAATGAAATTACAAAGGTTTCGCTCTCCCGGGCGTAAAATCAGATTTTACGCCCGGATTTGTATGTAATTATTCTTTGTGAAAAAAAATCTATTTCAGATTACTTATTTTTTATGATTTTTCAAGTAGAGATTGTCATCAAAATTTGATTTACCAACGGACTAATTCAAAGGAAATTTCTTTGGCAAATGTTAGCAAAAAGTTGGCATGGTCTTTTAAAACAATTCTACCATTAAAAACTTTCGTGAAGCAAAGGAGTAAGAATTATTATTTAATGCTTTGAGTTTGCTAAGTAGTATTATACTCGAAATGCTTTCTTTGGATTTAGTGATAGGATTTCTTTTGGATCGTTCGCTACGAAACCGTGTATATTCGTTTAGTCGTGTATGCGGTACAATGTTGAATATGCGTAAAGTAAACGTTGAAACACAGACTGACGTAATGTTTGAACAAGCGACAGACCTAACAAGTCCCTTATTAAGGTATAATTATACGATGAAATATTTAAGATATACATTGTTATATAAATATTGTTCTACACTGAGATTCTATTTATTTAATTAAAAAAATATGAGAAGATGCTGCTTGTTTATAGATGTCGAATTTTCTTTAGCAATGTTATTTCATTATGTTGCTCGAACAACTTTAATTCGAAACATTAAGTGTTTATTTATGGAAGGAAGAATAAAAAGTTAAGTAATTAAATTAGACTTTCTGAAAATTGCATATGTTGTAAAAAATATTATTCAAATACTGAATATATGAAAATGAAACAGAAAGTTTAGGTGATAATATAATTTAAAACTACACTAACAAAGATTAGATGTTAACAAATAGATAATGAAGATTTTAAATCCCGAGCAGTTCAGGAGTGTGATCAACTTATTACCTTCTAAATTTTATACAGTTTTAACAGTGAGTTCTTTGGTGAATATATGAAGCGGTCTTTCTATATGGAAGGATCAAAGAAAAATTAAATACTGACAGTTCTACTGGAAAAGATTATTCGTGGTTGCATAACACAATATAGTACATTTAGAGACGACGATACGTATGGCAAAGGCTTTTACATTGTGCTATTTATATACTTTCTGAAAGCCATTCTACTAGACAATCCCTTGTGGACCCCAGTTCCTTAGAAGGGTATATGTAGCATTATATAATATCCGAAATACTGTGAGGACATTGTGAGATTGTAAAATGTTTTTTAATTTATGAATGCTCTTGAGTAATTTTTTAAAAATATATCAGTACGTCACTAATATGAACATTTACTTAACAAATATTTTGTATACGAACCCTTACACCGAAGGAAGTTCAAAATGAGGGCTGGAAATATTGTATTCCGTACCATATTGTTTAAAAAAAGCATTTTTTGCTCCTCCGACCGTAAAACTCGATTTCTCGTCCTAGGGCGAAACTTTCGACCGCGATATAAAAAATACATTATTGGTCACGGGCGAAATATCGATCTCCGACAAACTTCACAATTGTCAAAGATCGATAATTGCGCCCTTGGCACATAATGTACTATTTATTACACGTAAGTTGAGTCATATTTTTTATTACAAGTGTGATAAAGTCATACTTTACACCTACTGTATAACAACAATAGTTTTTAGAATTCTGTCCTTAAAATTGGTGTGTGAATAATAAGATTCAGTGTGATATTTTAGGCGTCGTTTGAACGGGCATTTATCATTCAACTTCACTCACGCGTTGAAAAAAAAAATGTTTTAAGATGTTTATGGACTCTGATGGCAACTGTACTTGCCCTTACTACTGGTGCAAAATGTGTCCCTTCACGCACTGGCTACAAAAGCTAATATTTCATTACAGAGCTGGTTTTTTCGGTCACGTGTTGAAACAATATATATTTCGATACATGTGCGTAAAGTACGATCATACCGACGCTGATTAATCACAAGGTCGCAAAGTCGACTATGACGTAATTCGAATTCATCAATGGCTGCGGTATAAAGTTCGCATCCGTATACGTAAGTATTACCTGTACTATCTTGTGTTAGGTAATATAACATTATTGTAGTCCACCGAGTAAAATAACATCTTCATCCACATGTGCTTCATTATTACCCCCTCCCCCCTTCGATATTTCTGCCCTTGATACAAAAAGAAATATTTTTTGATGCTATAAGTTAATAAACTAAGAAATTCGTCACTTTTTGCTACTAAAACATTTCTAAACTAATTAACGTTCGTTTCGCAAAAATAGCCGAGGAATGCGTTTAACGGACACTACTATACTTCTATTATTTGATACGGCATATCGCATGCATGGCAGAATATTGTATTTCCTATGTACACAATGGCATATACTTAATACTGCAAATTCCCGAGGCCAATTTTAGGACACGTGACAGACGCGAGAGCGAAAAAGTGGAATAGTATATACCGAAATAAAGCACCCAGCGCCCTCAAGAGAAGGTCGTGCAACTGAGGCTGAAAATATATCTCGTTACTGTTCGCACTGCAGTCGGATCTAATTACAATAAGCAGCTGAGATAACGATCCTATTGTTTCTTTTTTTTTTAATGATCAGCGATTTTTAATGACTGATATTGCATGATCGAACGAGTGCTCGTTTCGTAAAATTTGTCTCATAATAGTCAGTTAAAAAAATGTAACTTTTTTGATATATATGACGACTGCATCTTTTAAAATAAATTTTTACCACTTATTTTTCAAAAATAGATTATGAGCGTTGTAAGTTATACAGTGTTACGTAAGTTTTTTAAAAATGTATTACTTTTATTATCTAATTACACTTTTTAGTATAGCTAATTCCAGATGTTTGTTGTAAATCATAGTATCTTACGATAATCTTGAACAAGAACTATTTCATTTCATTTATGATAATTTCTAACATTTCATAAACAATGATACAATAAAGTATAATTTTAATATCAATCCATATAACGACCCAGAGTATAACAAGTTACATTCTATTTTAGCGATTGTTTTAGTAATAAAACCTTCAACAATTTTAACACATATTCCAATATTCGTGGGATCGCTCTTCAATATTCTACCTGCAAAATTGAATTTCTCCAAACTGCAAATCCAGTAATAAATTTATCGAAAAAATGGTCAAAAACGTGTAAATATTTCTCCATGTTATTCTCTAACCAATTACAACATTGCAGAATTCCAGAATCGTTATTGTAGTGACAAAAAGGACGAAAACGTGTTTTTTTAATATTTAATTTGAACAATTACAAAATTTTGTGGAAATCATGAATCGTAGTCGCCGATTAAAAATCGCTAGTGCAATTAACAAAAATTTAAATAGCAGAAGTAGTAGTTTATTATTGATTCGCTGATATAAAAAATAAAATAAAATTTCTCCATCCCAATTAAATTTCTTAACTTTCATAGCTTTATTCTATAACAATTAATCAAAATGCGCATTATAAAACCATAAGGTTCCTGAGACATCGGTCATTGAACGTTCAGAACTTCAGGTACATGATAAAAAATGTACTTTAACGCATTCTCGAAAATGGCCAGGGAACAAAGTTCCGAAAATCAAAACCCCGAAAAGCTAAAATTTCGATATTGCGTGAGTCCAAGGTATTTTAATTTGCTTTCTTTTTGCCAAATTTTCAAAGACAAAGTGAAGAAAATCACTTTGGAGTCATTCAATATCGAAATTTTGGCCTTTCGGTGTTGATTTTCGGAACTTGGTTCCCCGGTCTCGAAAATCTAAATGATGGAATCAATATGGTGCAAAACAAAATACCGAAATGAATCTTTGTTAATAATTTGTGAATAAATACAATTATTCAAAGGAATGGGTAAAAACGTATTGGCGAAAGCTTTAAAACATTTCAAGTCATTTCAGGTCATATTTCTAACAATCGATCAGATTCTCATTATACTTTCTTATCAAACAATGGACTTCTCAGATTATTATAGGTTTTAATTCCAAATGGATATTTCACGCTACTATTCCGTACTTCACAGTTACCTTAAGTTTTCTTTTTATGCAAATTTGAACATTTACACTTAATCGATGATCTCTGTTAAATATCCTTGTCGAATTATAGTGAGCACGTCGTATTCGTCGCGATAATACATTTTTTTGTTCTGTAAAAACGAAAATTAAGGAAATGTTTATACACTCAGAAAAAAAAGTATTTGAAATGACCATTTTTTTATTCATAATTAATATTCACTCTTTCACTAGTTGCTCGGTTTTCACTAATCAAAGAGTGAATTCTCACTTCAAGAAATTTAAAGAGTTTTTATTAACATTTGCCTATACTCTCAAGGAATAGAAAAATGCTTGGATTTTGGTTTCACACTAATACAAAAGAAATGTTCACCTCGAACAAAAAACGCCGAATTATGAATCATGTTAGGCCACCATTTTATTAAAAAAAAATACTATGTGACGGATATAATTAATATATGACAAATGTTAAAATTAAAGCGATTATTTTATAACCTCTAAAAAATCGTTTGCTTTCGTGTTTTTTCCAAGTCCCCGTCTTTCTCAATTAAACATGAAACAAAAAATGTCTAAACGTCCTAGAGGAATTCATTTTATGAATTGAGTATATTTGGTATTAAAAATTAAACAATAGCTACGATTGTATTTTATTGTATTTTTTGATAACATTATATATTGTACCAATTTCGTCTAGAAAGCGAATGCCTTTGATATTTTACAGAATTCAGAATGTACTAGAAACATAAAAAAAATGTAAATTATAGACTTAAAAAATAATTTATTAAAAATGAAAGTTTCCTTTAAAATACACTAGTAAATACTTAATTAACGGAAGGACCTTATCTTAACGGAAATCAGGTTTAGCAAAAATAACAAATATTTGTTAAAAATTTTATAAACCAATACAAAAAATAAAAAAATCTTAATTCAACCAAATCTTTTACCTCCGATTATTCTATAGAAATGTATAATTAAATCCCCAGAAAAATTAATTGATAATGTGTAGTATTTAGTATATTAAAAAATTCATATATTAAAGCAGAATTATAAATGAAAATAAACAAATCCATGTGGTGAATTAATGTAAATGATAATTACAAATCAATACTACAACAGTATAAATAATATTGCGAATCCTGGATTACGCGAAATTTGGCAGTTTGCAAATCCCAGGTATTAACATAACAAAGTCGTTATTACTTCGAGCTGGTATTCTACCGTGACAGCGATACCAAAAATAACATTAAAAAATATCAAAATATTGAATTAAATTGAGAGCTTAATTCGGATTTGAGCCCTGAATAACACAATCAAAGACTGGTTCTTTGTTTTTATATATATTACTGAGGATTAGTGTAATTTTATTATACACTATATATCATATTTATGTATTTATAAACAATTTCATGTTTCCAAACAGCCTGCAAAATAATAATTTATGACTTGTCAAATTCGACTTATACTTTGAGTAGATATTTAGGAATCTTGTAATGCGTAATTTATACAATTAACAAACAACAAGGGTCATTTTTTATACTAAACAAGAGCAAGCAATAAGACAAGAATCTTTATTTTCACAAGGAAATAAAAATATGATGTATAACCGCCACGCGTAAATAATTGGATTAACTTTTTACTATTTCACTATTTTTCAGGGAAAACTTTTTAGTAATAAATAACATTTAATCGACAAATGGAATTTTAACATTCGTTACTTGCTTCTCAACCACAAATTTGGTATTAACTCATTAACGACGAAGAACTACGATTTTTTTCATTGATTTTCAAACTTCATTATTATAATGAAGGAGTGGTAATTTTTTGAATGAATTCTTTCTCCTAGGATTTTCACTTATACGCTTTCAAAATCTGAACTTAACATTGAAATAATTGAATGTCAAATTAAATATGTACGTTATTATGTCAATAACATGGATTTTTGTTAAAATATACTTTCTTCACCCATCGGTGTAAAAATCCTAAGGTTTTAGAGTATATGTTATATTTTCGCCATAAGAATAATTATCACTATAAAAATGGTGATTTTTTATGGAACATTAAAACGAAAAAGTAGGTACGGATGTGCAGACGCCTCACTGAATTTCTAATCAATATTAGCAAAAATGGAGGTTTGTGTGTTTTTTTTGCCTCTGAATCCAAATTTATTTCAAAATGGTCGAACCAATATGTTAGCTAAAATTTGCAAAATCTAAAATCACATTCAGCCACTATGAAAACCTATATATGGACAATTTCATCAAGTCAAAACTTTTCGAAATTTAAGCTGCCATATTGGATCCAGTTTCAATTTCGAAAATGGCGCATTAATTTTGAATTCAGTGACATGAAAACCCTACAATAACGTTTGCTAATATTTCTGAAAATTTGAGAAAACGTCCACACACCTAAATTTTGCTAAAATGTGCCAATGAAAAATCACCATTTTTAAAGACCTTTATGATGGAAACTAAAAAGGTACTATCAACCGTTTTTGCTCCTATGGTTGAAGAACGTATGTTTTCTTGCGATTTCAATGTGAAAATCCAAATTATTCTCAAAATTTCTATTTATTTTGACATAACAGCTTCTTTTCTAGAAGCGGTATTTCAATCTTAAGTTCAAATTTTAAAACAGAACATCCGAAAATAATAGAAAATCGGATATTCGTTAAAAAATTTGCCACTGCATTATAACAATAAGGCTAGAAAATCAAGAAAAAAGTTTTAGTTCTTGGTTGTTAAAGGATTAAAAACATTTTTGGCAATAAAATGGGATTTTCAAATTTGTTATATCAGTTTTTTATGGGTTCACCATGTGTAATTAACTTGAGTCTATTGATTATCCTATAAAATTATTTTTGATTTCTAATAATAACTTGTCATTTTGGATGAGCCGTTTTTTATTTTAAGCAAACATATATTATAAGGTTACGTTTCTTAATTTCATATTCTAAGAAATCATTGCTTTCCAAAAAAATGATCGGTTTCAGCGATTTGTTTATATTTAATAAGCAGTTAATAATTATTTTTTTATAATACATATTTGCTCTACAGTACATTGAAAACATACTGGTACTATATATAGGGCATAATAGAATAATTATTTAGGTTAAAATTAATGAAAACTGAGTAAAACCGTCATTAGTAAAAAAATATTTTATTTTAAGTCTAAAAGTTAGATTTTTCGATAGTTTAATTTTATTCTGACAGTAAAATTTAAGTTTAAGCATTTACTTTATTACAATTAACTAGAGCAATTTCGAATTGATATGGACTGTTTTTGCAATATTTGTTTATAGTACGTTGCCCTAAAAAAACAGAAAATATAGATAAAATCGCTATACTATGAATTAAAAATTATTTTTGAGAAATGAATATGTATTTATTAATACTAGTCATTCTGTTATTAAACATATATATGTCATAGTCATTTTTATTTTCTTTAATTTATACATGTTTACAGTTCAGCCAAATCAAAAATATTTTGATATTTAACTTGTACAATAACTGGGTCAATGACCTCGTCGTTCCGACAAAACTATAGTACAAGTTTATTTATACAGTACACAGAAAGATACGATATAATAATAATAATAATAATCACGTCTTTATTGGCAATTACAAAAACAATACAGGATATAAATAATACAAAAATGCCAAAGGGCGAGCCACAGCAATTGCTGTTTTACAGACTGACCAGGCATCTGATTGATTTCATAATAAGACACCGAGTAAAATAGCAGGTGAAAAATGACTTTGGCAAAATGAAGTTCTGCAGTTCTTAATTACTCTTTGTCAACTAAAAGTCCAAATATTTATAAGCGCAAAACAAAAAACGTGAAATTTTCCGTTCTTCACTTTTGCAATTAGTTAAAAGTTGCATTAAAGAGCTTCACAAAATACTAATTCGGGAATAACAGAGAAAACGAGTAATTAATTAAAGGCCAAATTTATAGTACGGCCTTGCTCTTTAACGCGTTACGAAGCTCCCTGAATTTCAGTCCGGTATATTTTCGGCTCACACAGAAATCAGCTGTTTCGCAGCTGACGCTCTCGTTTTGTTTCTTGTCGCTCTAACGCGGGAAAATGTTTTCTTTGTCCACGTGAGTGACACGTTTTAGTACCAGTATGGAAATTTTGGAAAATATTACGCAGTTTACAACGCTACAAATTGTACGAATGTTTTTTTTTTCGTTTCGAAATTAAAAATGAGTTTAATTTTAAAAATTGGCAAATTTTGAAAAAACTGTAATATTCATATAATAAGTTTTTATAGATATGGGCGATTTGATAATAAGTGTCAAATTTTGAATTTAAGAAGTTTGCTCGTTAAAAATTGAACCCATATTGAATATCATAACACATTTCTGTTCATTTTTATTATTAAATTGTACATGTATGAGGTATGAGCTGACATATTTTTAAGGTTAGAATGAAAAATGCACAAATGATAAATTAATCCAAACCGATAAATTAAGACAAACCTGACAAGTTGTGACACGTTCCTGAGTGAAAGCAATTCCATTCCTTTATCCCTGGGTGAATAAATAAATAAATTAATGAAAAATAGTATATATATTCCTTAACAACGGTGTAAAGTATACTTCTAAGTCTAATGTACTGGAATTTTACATCCATTTTAGCGTTTATTTCGTATATGAAACAAATTTCGCAAGTATATTAATATTATTAGGTGAAGGCTTTGTCGTTCTTTCGAAAAACGATGTGACGGTTTAAACAAAATTTTAACTTTCACAGTCTTTTTGCATAAATAGTATATTACCTAACAAGGGTGTAAAGTGTACTTTTACGCACCGGGTAGGAACTATACAGGCGCCGAAGGCGCCAAGTGATGTGTAAAATTCCCGACCGATGCGTAACAGTTATACTTTACACCCATGTTAGGTATTTTGTTTTTGTAATTGGGTGCGTAAAGAGAGTGCGTAAAGTTTTGATGGCTGGTTGAGTGCGTAAAGTACAACTTTACGAACGACCGTTCACTTTACGAATTTTGTCATCTGGAGTGCGTAAAAGTGAACTTTACGCACGAAAAACAGGCATTAAAGGTACTATACGCCCTAACTTTACGCACACAATTACAAAAAAAAGATTTTCGGCTACAAAATGTTCATTTTACATTGAAGTTTTGGTTAAAACGCTTGTATTTACTTAGGATGTACCATAAACGTGCATCCGATTTTAGTTTATTGTCCTGTTAGTCCTTTCCAAACACATTTTTCTGATGAACCATGTTTCATAAAACCAGGACTCGTAGGTTTTTGGAGTCGCTGATTACGAATCTGAACTCACAGTTTAAAAATTCAAGAGCAAGAAGGTAATCCCAATCAGGTAGTTTTTTTTTAAATATTATTTTACATCGACTTTTGTGAACCCATATGGGACTAAATCGCGACGGGACCTACAGTTGTTTATATTTTTGACCAACCATATTGGATCCGCCATATTGAATTTTTAAAATCTGAGTTCAGATTCGTAAACAGGGACCAAAAAAAAACCCTAGTTCCTAGTTTAATCTCGTTCTGGTAATTTTTACGTTTTGGTCGGTCATATTCTGTCCGTCATTTTGAATTTTCAAAATCTGAGTAGATTAGTAAACAGCCACCTCAAGAAACCACGAGTACCCAGTTTCATCTCTATCCAAATTTTGAATGTCAGGTTTTTGAAGGGTCTGTTTTCTGATTTGTCGGATTTTCGAGGTCCACCCATAATTTTAACAAAATATATTTTGTTCGTATATCATATTCCTAAAAATTCAACCTTAAAAAACTTACGAGTAACAAATATCACCTAAATTAATTACATTATAGAAAATGTGATTACATGAACCGGTTTTCAGTCGTGTAAACGTTTGAACAGTAATGTATTAAAAATACTGACGGTCATTACTTATTCCTTTTGTCATGTTTATATTTACCATGTTATAATCTAAGATTTCTTACAGATCAAAATTCATTTATAAAAATCCAAAATTATATTGAGACCAAACTTAATCCATTAATGGCCAAATGCAACACCTATTTTCAATATGAAATAAATTTCGAAAAAAATAAAAACTATCAAATTCTACCATTTTCAAGGCCGCTCATTCGAATAGTAGTAAGAAAATTTTTAAAAATTGAAATTTATATAAGTTTTTGACATATATCGTAGAAAAACTTGATTTATTAGGACAATTTTTTTGATAAATATCTCGAGTTTTCGATTCAATCTTACTTTGAATGAGCTAAAATATATTACAAGGGTGCATTCGAAAGTTGTACTTAAAAGATATACTGGTATATATTTGAAATTTTCTACACAGATAGAAAAGAAATAGTTAACGGTACCTTTTTGTAATAGTAAAACGCGTAAATAAGAAAAATTGTTGCATTAACTATTTCCATCGTAAACGGTACAATAAAATTGTTCCATTTACTATTTTCCGATGGTTAAATGGTTCGTACATAACCTCAAATATCAACTCTAACCTTACATATAGTTAATTCTACTACTTAAGAGGTTAAAATCGATTTTACTATTTTTTCGTGGGTTCCATTAACAATTTTTTTCTCTCTGTGTATATAAGATTCAAAATGGCCACTGCATTTACAAATTCTTTTTCTTACTACCATTCGAAAGGGCGACCTTGAAAATGGTAAAAGCTGAATTGAAATTTATTTCATATTGAATATAAAAGTTGAAGTTGCAGTAAACTTTATGTGCATTTAGGCATTAATGAGTTAAATCATGTAAAAATTACCCATAGAGAGTAATATTTACACAATGATTCGATAGTAGGGAATTTCAGAGGAATAATTTAAAATTAAATTTTGGTCAATTCTTAATAAAATGTACCGAATTAATCTTAAAAAAGAACAAACTGGAATACAAATACATTCGGTTATGCGGCGTCTATTTTTGACTTATCATGAATGTCTTATTAGATATTTCCGTTATATAAGCAGATCCCAAAACATATTATTGTATTACATAATTGAATGTGAACATTTTCAAAACCCCGACACTGTCGACGGGCCAATCCATTAAATTTGGCCATCTAAGTTTAATGCAGCGTGAAGTATTTTCGTACTTGGTTCGTGGATATACCACTACCACAGTTCGAAAGTTTAAATAAAAGAATTTATATTTTGGAACGATTGAAACCAAAAGATTTTTAAAAAACATTTCGTGATTAAATTAAAGGCATTCAATCAATTTTATATAAATAAGAAATGTATATAAGTCTGAAAAACACGTGCAAAAGGGCATATTTATCGAACCTTTGTGTATACATTATTACTTAATGAAAAGTATGAGTCATTTTCGTTCAATACATTTTTTAACGATCAATACTTCGTATCTAAGCGATGAAAGAAATTATAACAATGCATTTAATGAATCATAATATAAGATACTTTTGAATAAATTTTCATAAAATTCATGTAAAAAATGTGTACGTTCCTGTTTTTTTTTGCATCTATTGTAACTTTATTATCGTAGAAATACAGAGAAATTAATAACACGAATTATTTGTCGGATTAACGATTACATAATATTGTTTGATATAGATATGCCAAAATTTAGTGAGAGATAAAGTTTTATCAACATTTTGTAACATAGTAAACAGAAAAAAATTATTTACAATTGAGAAATTAATTAATAAACTTAGAAATAATTTTATTTCTTCCCGCGTTAGCAGTATTAAATAATTTATACGTATTTTAAATCGATTTCCTCAGTGTTTTTTGATGATGAGGAAAAATATAGAAAATGTTCTCAAAAAAACTAATAAAAGAATATAATATTGCACAGGATTCATGTAATTTTTATTCAACATATTGTTTTCTAGTCCATATTATTTACAATCTGCACAAGAATTTCGACAACATTAATTAATACAAACATTGTTTCAAATTTCATTTAATTCCTTTCTGTATGTACGCGAGTAAAATTTTTGTCAGAACCAAAAGAAAAAATATGAAGAAATAAAAGTGTAGCTTTATTGTTGATTAGTTTATATCGATATTCGTATAAAAAACTAGCCAATTTGAAAAATATGTATTTTAAATATAAACATGATTAAGTTTATTGCGAACTGATACCTGACACGGCCTAAAATGTAGTTGGAAACTATATAATTATATTACCGATTAGGTATTACATAAAGCCATATTTTATGGAATTTTTATCAACCAAATACAAAAACATAATATATCAATAACAACCATATCAACGTTAAACGCTTAAATAACATTTAAATCGGTTTAAAACTGAAAAATTATGACTAATAGAATTTCAAAAACTCTAATTAAAGTTCATAGTAGTATTTAACAATATAGTTTTTAAACAACTAATACTTAAAAAATTACATAATTACCGAATTTCAATAAAAAGAGACAATATTTAATAAACTTTAAAATTAATTTTAGTTAATTACTTTAAAGCAAATACAATGATCAAAACGTTTTTCTATTGTAGGGCGTAAAGTGAACTTTACGCAAGTTTATATATAGTACTCTATTTCTGTACAATTAGACAGGAAAAGTATATGTTTACTATTTTAGTCACGTTTTACTTATCACATGAATGATTCAATTCTTTGCAGAATCAATTCTTTTCTGTTTACTATGACATAATTTGTACGATAAAGTTACTTTCCGCGTAGATACGAAACATAAAAAATTAAAATTCCAAGTTGACATATATTTATATTTGACAAATTTAAGATTTTTATTCAACTGATACATAAATATCTATATTTATATAAACCAGAGATAGTGCAAATATAAAATATAAAATAAAAAAAAGAATATCTAAAGAATTAAAAAAACTGCTTACTAGAAAATCCACTCGATTTTAAGTTCTATTGTTTAAGCGATAACTTAATTTCCACGATAATTTTAATAACATCTTTTTAAGAAAGATAACTAGCTGAATACGTGGAATACTTTTTTCTGTATTTTCTTTCATTTAAACCCTAAGTAAATATATTTAGTAGGCATTTGGAGCACATTAAGTTTTAATACTTTTTGACTATCGTCATTTACATCTTAGAAAAATTAATACACGATAAATTAATGAACTTTTAATAGTATATTTATATTAATGAAATCATTACTTTTATCTGCCAATGGAGTTTTTCCTCCCTATTACTTTTTTTAAATACATTATTTACACTCATTGTCTAAATTAAAAAGTAATTATTCTATTAACTTCAAATGATGAGAATGTAAATTTTCTTCATCTGTGGGTCCGTTAAGAATTTTTTTAAAATGATTTTAACGACTGATAAAAGCATTCTCTACAACTTTACTCTAAGATTTTTGTAAATTTTTGAAGCTAATGTCGAAAACTATTTCTTAAAAACAAATTATTTACAACTTCTGAATAATTTTAGTGAATAAATTTGGAAAAATTTGTTTTGTAAAGTTTCTAAAAATTCTTAACTAGTGAACAAAAGAAAATTTTAGTTATTAACAAAAGTTTAACAAATTATTTTTCAGTTTTTAATATTTTTTCGACAGCAACAATACTTTCTCTCTTGTCAATACTGGTGAAATTAGTGAGATTAGTCGAAACTAGTCAATGTCATTACTAGTGAAAATTAAATTCTATAAAACGTTATTAAATATTTTTTCCAAACATACTATTAACCGAGGTCTAATTACCTTAATAAAATTCACCTTAGAAGTCAACATTTCCTTAATAATCAAAGATATAAGTAATGCACATTTAATTAATTTCAATTTTTTCTTCACAAAACAGGATTCCTTCGCATTTCCACAATATCAACAATATTTTGAATTTTTGTACAAATATTCGAAAACCCATATGATTATGTCTACA
Organism: Trichopria drosophilae; assembly: GCA_030407085.1. NCBI lineage: Eukaryota > Metazoa > Arthropoda > Insecta > Hymenoptera > Diapriidae > Trichopria > Trichopria drosophilae. The sequence continues at coordinate 184,506,172 of CM059583.1, read as the reverse complement.
TTCCTTAAAATAGTAACAATTTTTTCCTTTAGAAAACATTAAGCAATGAAGTATATATAAAATTAAATAAATAAATAATCAAATATTAACAACAACAAAATGCAATTGAACTGGCAAAAGGAATTAATAAATGCGAATGACAGACTTTAACAATTTGTCAACAAAATAATACTAAATAAACACATAACAGAGGCCCATAATACAATTTTTTTTTCTACGCTGCTGTCCAAACCAAAATAATCCGACATATTTATAGCTGCAAAACACGAATCTCCAGTAAAAAAATGAGGACCTAACCTCAAAAATTCATTAAAAAAACTAGCTTTTATAGCGATACAAAAAAACGAAAAACAACATGTTTTTAAAGATGTAGATTATATTTATAAAAATATGACTTCTTCAACTTTCCAAGATGGCGGATCTTTTGCCTAATTTTGTGTTTTTATAGCAATTCCGACATTATTAGCTATTCATAACTATCGTTGTGCACTTAATACTGATTTATGAAATTATTTAAAACAGTATATGTCCAATAATCGAAATTCAAAATGGCGATTACAAGATGACCGATTGAAATTAACAAAACTCGCTCGATTCAGATAAAACGGACTACTTGGGGGTTTTCAGGGTCGCTAATTATGAATATAATCGTCGATTTTCAAAATTCAAAATGGCGAATCCAATACGGTAGACCAAAATGTTAAAAGTTGGGTATCCGAGAAGAAAATGGTTACTCAGGGATTTGTTAATGACAAATATGACCGATGATTTGTAAAATTCATTGTTTCAGCCAAACATGAGATTTTATATTATATAGTTAACAACTTATTAAGTACGATGAACGTTAATCATTATTATACCATTATTACCACATCTGTCTAGTATTTACTTTACAGGTATGGTAACTTTCCATACAAGTATGACTTTTTTTTATCAAACATGAACTAGTCAGTATTGGACCCCCCCCCCCCTTAAAAATGCTCATAGTGTAATAATTAAAAAACGTATTGTATATCATAACATACATTGCTCTTCATGTTTATTTATTACAATTTTATTATTGAATTGAAAAACAATGAGAGAAAGATTTTCGAAGATGTACAATAAATATTGCTACTATTACAATACGTAATGTTTTTTTTTGCAATAAATATTATAAATCTTAAGATGCATTTCTTTTCGAGACGTAACTGATTAAAAAAAATTAAAGAAAATTAAAATTTTCTAATGAATTTTCACGAATTAAAGAATTGGATATAAATTAACGAATAAAACAAAGTGTTAATGAAAATGACTCACAGAAAAATGACTTACAGATAACCGTGCAATTAGCAGCTAATTGATTTTTCATTAACGAAATTTCGAGAAATTTGAAGTGAAAGATAAAAACGAATGAGCGCGCTGCAGGGTGTCGGAGGAACTTTTTTTTGTAAATTCGAAAGATTTCTATTTCCGTGCACGTGGTATTTCCGCCGACAGAAATCAGCTGACGAGCAGGGGAACTTCTTATCGCTATATGCAGGCAATAGAAGGAAATATTCCTGAATTGCTCGTTAAGTACTCTGATCCCGCCGTAAAACTTTCTTTTCATTTACCGCGAAATAACGGCCGTTATTTTTTACACCCAGAGACGTGGGTTTACAAAGAAAGCGGACTTGATTGGTTCTTACAATCTGTAATTTATCAGCTTTCATATTTTCTTGGAAATTTTTATGTTTCTTTGGGAAAACCGGATCAATTATTTTTATTTCGAATCATTAGTAACTATTATTTTATTAACGATGTAGTTTATATTTTCAACTAAACGATGTTATCAAATATTAATTACATAAGCATTATCTTTCATTCTGTCCGCCATGCTGGATTACCAATTTTAGACTTGCCATTGCTAATTTTGGAGATCTGACATCTAATTAGCTGTCGCTAACTCGAATTAACAGTGGTCCCAAATATTTTTTCTTATTTAGATTTGGTCCAAATAAATGAAAGGGTCAGTTTATAGATTGCAAAATGGTTTTGGAAAGATGTTTCACGACAAACTTGCCACAGACTTTGCATGCCACAAAAAAAATGATTTAGCTACTACTGCTATCACAAGTTAGCTGATACTAATTTGTTGGCCGGTTTAAAATGGATACAAATGAATAAAAAAGGTAAACAAAGTTAGCACATGTAGCTAATACATTTGTTATCACTCTCCAACTGTTATTTTTTAACAGTGACTACTAAATGCAGCATCTGCAGATAATTTTTAACCGTGAACCTTGAGAAATGCAATTAATATGTATTTCCAATAAAATAGCTCCATAAGATGCATATATGATAGAGAAATTTTGCAATTAACAATAATTTTTCTTTTTATTTTTAAGTTTTTTTACTCTTGACCAGATACTAATGAAAAATATTAATTGGACAAATAGTTTGTTGTTACTTGTATTTGCTTGTAATTCTTTCTCGCTTTTTTCAAGGACGATTTTGTTATTAAATAACAAAAACATTGGCATGTCAATGAATGTTCTGGTACTTTCACGACTGCATATTTATCTAGTTTTATAGAGCTGTCCTATTTTCTAAATATGAAAGACTATCTTGCTTTCTACTGAATCCTAGATCGCACTTGCTAATCAATTCCTAAATGAAGATCTCTACAATATGATCCAAGAACCCTCCTATTTATATTTCTCAATGGGAATTTTGATCGTTTCAAATATAATTTATGAACTTTGAGTATATTTGTGACAGATAAATATTCTTATGAACAACAAATCGTGGAAACACAATGTAAAAATTCTTTAATTAATATGTCGTGTAGTCCTAATAAAACAAGCCAAGAATACTTCTGATAAGATTTATACATATTTTTGCATAGAAAAAAATTATTTCTGTGAGCATTTTTGTACTTCAATTTCCATCAAGGTATTTTCAAGGTCGCTCTTTTCAATGGCGTTATCAAAATTAAGGCTTCATAATTAAAAAATTACACATAGAGATTTAAATGTAAACAAAAAAACGCAAAAAATCGGGTTTCCTTTAAATAAAACATTTTTTCCCATCGAAACAGTATTTTTGAAAAAATTCTTTCATTAAACACGAAGAAAATAATTATAGGATCAAGATATATTTTTTAAATAATAACAAAGCAATATCTTGATCTTAAAATGGTGACGAGAAATTTTTTTTAAAAGTTAACAAATTTTTTTCATGAAAACAATAAACTTTATACAAAATTTTCTAAGAATAAAAATGTCATAGAATGTGTAAAAATTTTGTTAGAATGTATTGATATAATTTTTTATTTTTCAAAATTTCCAAAAAAACATAAATGTGAAAAAAGTCTTTTAAAAAATCTAATAATATTTCAGAGTAATCTTTGACAAAACCTAAGATATTTTTGTTCTAAGGAAATTTTTTCTGAAGCATATTGTTTTCGAGAAAATAAATTATTATTCTGGAAATCTTGAAAGGATTAATAATTTTTTAAAATGAAGTGAAAAATTTAATTAAATTTGTTATTCCTCAAAATTTATTTTTTGAATTCTGTACAAAAAATGAATCATTGATGTTAATTTTTGTTATAAAAGAATAAATATGCAGTAGGGTTGAGTATCAAGATTTTTAGGATATTATCAGCACAACAAATATCTTCATTATAATAACAATATAAAAAATTTTTGTTCACAAGTATATTATTATTATTGTAAATAAATAAGAAAACTTTTTTTTTGCGGTAGGTATTATTGTGACTAAACTACAAGGGAAAAAATGTAAAAATCTTTTGCGAGACATTCCTAGCGGATTTGTCGGGCTCAGTTTTACCTAGAATAGAAAGTGAATATTTATGGACGGTTCAGGGGGCCCAAGAGGCCTAAACAAACAAACTTGAAGTTTGCGAACATGTGTCAGCAGCGCATTTTTCAGCGTCATGGAAAAATTTCATTTTTGTTGTATAAACATGTTTAAATGTATTAGTGCTCATTTTGAAGCATTTTTCCCAAGTTAACGTTGCATTCTCTATAAGTTTTCCCACTGGAAAATAGTGATTCGATCATTATTTTCAGGCTTATCTAAGAAAAACTGAGAAAAATTTATAATTACAAAATAACTTTTGCTTCTTTAACTCTTTCCGGCATTTGCCTGTTTTTTAAAAATCAAATGTAACTTGAGGTTGAAGAAGTGCATAACATTGCATTTAAGTATTTATTTATTTAACATTCTAATTTATAAACAAATAAACAATTAAAAATCGTCATTTTTATAGAAAAATGCAGTTGCTGGAAAATGAGATAAAACTGGGTACTTGAGGGTTTTTGAGGTGGCTGTTCACGAATTTGCACTCATATTTTGAAAATTCAAAATGTCTGACCAAAACGTAATCTCAATCAGATAAATCTTTACATTTTTGGTCGGCCATATTGAATTTGTAAAATGTGAGTTCAGATTCGTAATCTGCGACCCTAAAAAACCACGAGTACCTAATTTCATATGCATTAAATAAATTTTAACATTTTGATCGGACATTTCGAATCCACCATTTTGAATTTTCAAAAGCTGAATTCAGACACGTGATCAGCGACCCCAAGAAACCCCGAGTAACTCTTTTCATATAAAATGGTGCGTCAGAAAAATGTGTTCCAGAAAGGGTTAATTTTTTTTTTATTTATTAATAAGTTGATGACAAATTTTGAAAAAAATGTGGTATATTCATTGGTGAATACTAAGCGTTTGTTGTTGTTTGCAATTTTTGCGAAAAGTATAGTTATAGTTATGATTTTTTTTCTCGAGAACTATTAATTTTTGAAAAAAATGCTTAGAATTCATCGAAGAATATTCATTTTTTTTTAATTTTTAGTCAAATTCTAAACATTTGTTACAAACTATAAACAAAAAGTGTCTAAAAAATTGAAAAAAATTCTAGTATATTACTCGGAGAATCTTCGTTCTTTTTTACAAAAACGTTCACTATTATGCCATTTTGAGGTCGTCCCAAAAATGTAGAGTATAACATTTTTTCTTAAAATTCTAATATTTTATGCACCTTTCTCCCCAGTTTCATTAGAATCTCTACGTTTTTATAACCAAAAAATTCATTAGACTAAATATTTCTAGGAAATTTTCCTCAAATTTGAGGTTAGATTAAAATTCCTGTTGGATGAAACTGAATTTTGACATCAGAATCACCAGTGACACCTCAAAAATAGTAGGATATGTACTTTTCAATTTTTTTCAAAATTGATTGTGGTACGAAATACATGATTGAAATTGAAGTGTAATGAATGCGTAAACTGCAGGTTAGTAAAATTTACTTTACTATCCACTGTGTTTACATTTTCTAAAAGATGTTTTTAGATTGGCCAATCAGAAAAGAGCATAAAGAACTATGCGGATTTTACTTGTAACGTCTACATTTTTTATATTAGAAAAATGATACATTAAAAAAGCTGTTTTTTTCTAGGATTCCAGGATGTTATATAATTTTTGTATCGGAAAATTTCACTTACGAAAAAATCACTTTTTATAAAATATATTAAACAAATCAAAGACAATTTTGTAGAATTTTTTGTTTATCTTACTCCCAATCTATTTGCAACAGTTTTTTGCTTCTTTTTGGGGTCCGACATAACCAAAAAATGCTAAAAAAGTGAATATTTTTAATATATTTTATAACAATCGATGAACAATTTATGTAAGGGTGGCATTTAAATCATTATTTACTTAATTTAAAAAAATTATGTAACATCTCGAATTCCTTGAAAAATCACTTTTTTAACACTTACATTGACATTTTTCTAAGAAAAACCATAAATATACACATAAAATCTCATCCTTCTGTTTGCTCTTTCCCGACAAAAATAGCGGACCACCTTTAATCACACTTTTTGCACATTCCACAAAACACCTTTAAGATTATGCGATGCCAACATTTCACTAGAGAATAATCGGCCACTTGACACTGAGATCACTCATTTGTTTTCTAACACTTTTGTTGGTAAAACTGCTAAAATATTTCCTTCGAATTTCAAAAATTCGAAATTTGTTCTATCAACATGGGAATCATACGTATAAAACAAAAATTCAAAATTGTGTATCATGAAGACGCAACGTCAGTTAGGAATACAATTTTCTCCGAAAAAACACTATTGTATAAAGGAAAACCCTTCGACAACCCTTAAGTCATAATTTTCGAATTTCCCGGGGTTTTCCCTCGAATTTCCCGAGGCGTCGAAGTTTCGAAGCTTGTGCGGTCGTATCGATTTTCGGCGCTGTGTTCGACGCAGGTACAACAGAGCACCTCGACGCCTCCACCGGCGATTACAGCTCGAAATTCTTGTCGCCATGCGAAACAAAAGACCTTCGAAAGGGCCTGACGACCGAAAGGGGCCATTTTTGCGTCCCGAATTCCACGCAAACGAAGATCGGCGGACTTTGACGAAGGGACGCGAATCGAGGACCCGCGATTAAACGATCGTCGGCTAGGGATTTTATTCTGTCGCGGTGTTGTTGATATAAGACGTACTTACAGTGATCTTTGCAACGAAAACATTTTCTCCGGTATACACCAACAGCTGATCGAAACACCTCCCTCCTCTCACACCACGAGCACTTTCACGTACGACAGTCTTCGACGCGCGCGGCGCGGACTGCTGATGACAAGCGACTGCGCTCTCGAGCGTCCAAAACCCGGACTTTGTTGAACCTTCCCCTGCACACGGAGCTCCACGATCGGCGCTGCCGTCCTTTCCCTCTCCGAAATCGTTACCTTCCCAAACGATTCTTGGATCAGGTAGTTTCGGTTCCGATTTTATCTCACCTACACGATGGCGCGCGTTTCTACATTGTTGCCAGTAAACGAAAATGGATTCAAATTTCGAATCCTTCCCAACAAACGAAACAGAATAAGATCGAATTGGAGATTTAAACAGCTAAAGTGGCGCACCTGGTGTTCGAGTTTGAACTAATATGTACACGACTCACTGTAAATATAGGTTTTGAGAAGTTTTCAAATTTAGTTTCCCAACAAACGAAAAAGTATTCGGAGTTTTAAGAGGCGTTCGAAGCGCCGAAGTGGTGAAACGGGAAAGCTCGGAAATAGGGAAAAACAACATGTCGAACATGGAAGAAAACGCATTTAAATCGAAAATATCAAGACAATGGTGTTGCGTACCAAATTGTAAGTGGTCAAATGAAAAGAACGTGTCCTTACATTATTTTCCCAAAGATAATAAACTTCGGAAGCAGTGGTCTATCGCATGTAAAATTGGGAAACCAGTTACGCAGTACATGCAAGTGTGGGTTTTTGGTACTGATACATGGCAAAATTGCTTTATCGGTACAATACTATACATTTCCTTCGCTTCTGTTTTCAACTTACCCCATTTTTGTTTCACTTCCGTACAACTTGCACTCTCTATTTCGCAAGTGGAAATTCTAAACAAAGGCGTACACGCTTATATATTTCTTTATTTATCTATTTGTTTTACTTTATTTAAAAAAAAGGACCTGTTAGACAAATAGACGTATATGGATGTCAAGTATGTACACTTCGATGACTGTATATACTTATTAAATTTATATTTTCGGCCATTATGTACATATAACAATTTAAATGTCACCCTATTTCAGAGCCTCACCATTTTACCGCTTTGATCCATGGTGGCGCTTCAATCAACCCATTAACACCTCGAATACGAAAAATCTGCGTACGATTTAATACGAAATAAGTCTGTTTCTTTTCCAATCTTTCAGTTACGAATGCGAGTGTATACGATATTATACGCGATACATAAACGCACATAACCTCAAAGAAACGATTACTTTAGATTATCGAATGATTTAAACTCAACACTAGAAAACAGAACATATCTTCGAAAATTATGAAACACGGAAAACGATATAATCAATTCTTCGATTAAATTAACAGAATTTAAAATTATTCTAAGCCGCAACAAATCAATTTTTGTAATGCGTTAAATACGGTATCGTATAAAATCGAATGAATTCAATTCTGGTATTACAGGTGATATAAAATAGTATAAATTCGAATAAGAATCTCGAATAATCAATACGCCGCTTGAAAGAAACATAATGCAAAATATCGATTCCGTGTATTTTTTGGTTTATTGGGTTATTATTACTTAGTTCCCAGAAAATTATTTTTTAATGCTCTTTAACCAGTGTTCACATTAGTTTCGGATGTGTTTTAACTGAAAATGACATTGCTATTTCAGTATTTTTGTTTAGTCGTGAAAAAAAAATGTCAATACAAATATTTTATCAATTTCTTTTAATCAGATAAATTGATTGTGATCGCATTAGGTAATTGAAGTTTTAGCATAATAACGCGAACTGGGCGTAATAGAGGAATATTAAAATAAATGAAACATCCCCACGAATGTGTTTGTAAAAATTGTAATAAGATCTTTTTTTATTATATACAATGAATTAATTCATTGTAAAATATTTATCTTTAAAAAATTATGATGTTGGGCCAAAATCCCCGAAATATTAAGTAAATCCATTTTTCAAATCTTTTCGAAACGAAAACAGATGTATATTTCTATTAAATTGTAAAAACAAAAAATAAACGTTTATCGGCCAAGTTATTGATAAAACTTTATATGTATATTAAATATATTATTATGTATTTGTTATTAAGCACATTCACTTATTTAAGAAATAAATTACACTGTTCGACACTGATGTTGCCTTTAACAAGCGAAGTATCATTTCCGAAGTATTTTTTCGTTCTGAAAACGATGGCACTAACAGAATTTTGCTATTACGTCACATTTTTGAGAAAAATGGAGTTAAATGTGTCAAAAATAGCGTTTTTGGCCATATTTCGGTTTATTTTGTACCAAAATGGAATTTATTTTTAACAAGCGAAGTATCATTTCCGACGTATTTTTTCGTGCCGAAAACGATGGTACCAGCCGCATTTTGTTATCACGTCAGATTTTGGAGAAAAATGAGGTTAGGTTAGGTTAGGTCCAAATCCGCGTTTTTGCTACCACGTCGTACTTTCGAAAGGTTTAATATCACAAAACTTTGGATTTTACTAGATTTCGCACGTTTGGGGGCAAATCGAAGGTAATCTAGCCACAATATAAAGTCTGATCCTTTTAAACCGAAATATGACCAAAAACGCTAATTTTGACACATTTAACCACATTTCTCTCCAAAGTGTGACGTGATAGCAAAATTCTGCTAGCGCCATCGTTTTCAGCGTCAAAAAATACGTCGGAAATGATACTTCGCTTGTTAAAAATAAATTCCATTCGGCTACAAAATAAACCGAAATATGGCCAAAAACGCTATTTTTTACACATTTAACCCTATTTTTTTCTAAAGTGTGACGTGATAGCAAAATTCTGCTAGCGCCATCATTTTCAGCACGAAAATTTCGTCACTAATTATATTTGTATGTTATTTTCTTAAGTATTTGAAATAAAAAATAAAAAGATTGATTTCCTTCGATAATTCTAAAAAATTATGCAAGTCACGATTTTAAGGGTTCATATACACCCTATTTTGTGATAAATGTCATACCATAGGTGTGCCATCAATTTTTTTTCAACATTTACCGAGTTCGAAAGTAAAAAAATCTGTGGAATTACTCATATATTCCCAACAAACCAAAAAGTATATGAAAAATCTGTGTACGACTTGGTACGAAATAAGTCTGTTTCTTTCCCCCTCTTTCAGTTACGAATGCGAGTGTATGCGATATTATACGCGATACATAAACGCACATAACCTCAAAGAAACGATTACTTTGGATTATCGAATGATTTGAATTCAAAACTCTGCAGAAGAACATTTCTTCGAGAATTATGAAATACGGAAAACGATATAATTAATTCTTCGATTCAATTGTCAGAATTTAAAGTTATTCTAAACCGCAACAAAACAATTTTTGAAATGCGTTAAATACGGTATCATATAAGATAGAATGAATTCAATTCTGGAATTACAGGTCTTATAAAATAGTATGAATTCTAATAAAAATATCGGATAATCAATACGTCACTAGAAAGAAACAGAATGCAAAATATGGATTCCGTATACTTTTTGGTTTATTGCGGGTTATTTTACTTGTTCCGGTAAAATTCATTACATTTTAGTTCGTGCGTTCATGTAAAAACTGCTAGCCAATATTTTGTAGGTTATGTTTCTATTCTATTCACGTATTATATCCGATTAGAACGTTCAAAATTTCAAACAAAATGGTCAAGAAACCGAAATACAACGTATTTAATTCGTTTTAATTCTTTTTCGTTTATTGGGATTCGGTTTCTTGCAACCTAGCACGAAGTTCATCGATTTAATATTCAGGTGGATTTCCAAATATTTTAATTCGGAAAATTCGTTTTAATGCGTTAGGTTTTAATATGAATATATTTTATTACAACGAAAGATGACAAAACAAATATTTACGACGATGATAGGTATTGTTTACTTTCACATATATCATTATTACTTAGTTCCGGTGAAATTGATCATATTTTAGTTCGTGTATTCATGAACGTTCAAAATTTCAAATAAAATGGTCAATAAACCGAAATATAACGTATATTCGTTTTAATTCTTTTTCGGTTATTAAGCTTTCAAACCATTGCCATCCAGTTTTGACTTAAGGAAAATGTCAAAACGATTCTAATCACCACCAATCAATCCCTGGGAATGCAACAAACGACACAGCATGCAAAATGGATTGAAATTCAACTGGAATCAAATGGGGAACACTCAGCAAATGAAAATGCATTAAAAATAATTCAAAATTTCAATTATTTTAACCCATTAAGTCCGGAAGATGCACATGTTTTAGTTGATTTTCGACCATCATTCTCCGCAGGAAATAAGATTATAATGTTGACTTGAAAGTGACAAACCCTATCATTTTCGTGAGTTTCGTTTTTTTGTGAATTTTGTTCGCATCGATAATGTTGCGCCAAAACCAAAAGTGCACCAAATCCATGAACTTCAGTCAGATTTTTTTGGCCCCGAATCAACATAACCTCATCAAAACGTCAATATGTCGAAAAAATTGATGAATTGTGTTGACAAACTTTTTCTAGAATACTATAGACTGTAGAGAAAATTTGATAGAGCAATAATACTTTGGAATGAGTCAAAGAATACTCTTAAATTTTAGTACAATGCATTGATATACTTTTTAATTTTTCGGAAATTCGAAAAATCAAAACTAAAAAAAAAGTCTTTTAAAACATCTGAAAAAATTTGAGAAGGTTCTTGAATCTATTTTAAGACAGTTTTAGTCTATGGTAATTGCCATTATAGCGTATAGTTTTCAAGAAAATAAATTATTTGTCTTGAAATCTACGAAAGTACAATAATTTATTTTGGTGGAAAGTATAGAAAGGAAATTGCCATAGAACAAAAATGTCTTAGAATAGGTGAAAAAACTTTTTAATCAAATTTTTCAGATTTCTTAAATGACTTTTTTTTAATTTCTAGAAAATCGAAAAGTATATGAATGCATTCTGATAAAATTTAGAAGTATCCTTTGACTCATTCCAAAGCATTTTGGTTCTTTGCAAATTTTCTCTGAAGTCCCTATAGTATTCAAGAAGCAGTTTATGAAAGAAATTCATCAATTTTTTCGACATTTTGACGTTTTGATGAGGATATATTAATTCGGAGCCAAACAAAAATCTAGTTCATAGATTTTTGGTTGCGAATAGGCATCGATCCAGCAACATTTTTGAAGCGAACAAATATCACAAAAAACAAAATACACAAATATTGTTCATTTTTTAAACAAATTTACCACGTTAGCTTTATAATCAATTTAAATACAACTCTGATCATGCCAATCGAAAGAGCCTACTCGAAAATGGTTGGGTTAAAAATGAAGGTCGAAAATCAACGAAAAAATGTGCATCTCCCGGACTTAATGGGTTAATTCGGTTTCTTGACCGGGTGTATATACAGGGTCATCGAAAAGTATCGGACCCCCCTAATATCTTCAGTTAGAATGCACTTAGGAGAAAATGTCCAATAGCAAAGTTGTATGGTTTCAAGCGGGGAGTAAGATGATTACCTTGACTTTGACCTTGACCATGTTCTTCAAGGTCATTTCAAGGTCAATCTTATTTTTTTAAATAGAACCCCCTACATTTTATTGCATATTCTTATAGCTTATCTCGAGAGCTTTCCAAAACACTATAATAAAATATTTTTTTATTAAGTACTTTTTGAGTTATAAAGGTTTGAAGTTAACAATTTGTTAAGTGGTGTGCGAGATATTAGGGGGATCCGATTAATGTATTTTCTTTAAACCAATTAATTGGTCTCATTATTCCGCGCACAAAAGTATTAAGGTTATGATTACTGAAAACTAAATAATATTTTACAAGATATTCTACATTTTGTGTCAACAAATTGTTAACTTCAAACCTTTATAACTCAAAAAGTACTTAATAAAAAAATATTTTATTATAGTGTTTTGAAAAGCTCTCGAGATAAGCTATAAGAATGTGCAATAAAATGTAGGGGGTTCTATTTAAAAAAATAAGATTGACCTTGAAATGACCTTGAAGGACATGGTCAAGGTCAAAGTCAAGGTCATCATCTTACTCCCCGCTTGAAACCATACAACTTTGCTATTGGACATTTTCTCCTAAGTGCATTCTAACTGAAGATATTAGGGGGGTCCGATACTTTTCGATGACCCTGTATATCTTTACATTATATATAGTTATAATAACAGAATATTAGGATAATTGCCTATTAGGGCGAATGCCTATCTCCCTCTTAACCACCTAAATGCATTAAAAACTTCTTTAAGTGAAACGTGAGCTGCAATTAAAGGTTTGCAGACGAATTCAAAATTTCAATTTAAACCTATGCATTCAATTCTTGTCATATTTACACACTCAATCCAACCTACAAATTTCAATCAACGAATTATAATGCATACTCAAATAAATATCATTTTAGTGTTTTATTTACTTGTAAGTATTGAACAACAATTGCAGTGATTGCGCAATTATACATTCATTACAAAAAAAGGGTGTGGGTCAAAAAACCGACAAATAGGGGAAGTAGGGGCAACGTGGGATACGGGGCAAAGTGGGATTTTGGCGTTTCGTAATATTAGAACATTTTCTATGTTTTTGTTTGCATTGTTTATTTACAAAAGAGTTATTGTAATACAAATTTTGAGACATATTTCAGTTTCCATTCAGTATTTACCAACCGTTGGAACATGACCTAGGAAGTCGAAGTCAATTTGAAAATTCAGACATATTTTCAATCGATTAGTAAGTATCAATAAATTAATCGTAATTAAAATCTGAATTGCATGATTTAATAGTCTTCTCTTACACTCTATTTTCGTTTTTTATTTGTTTCAGTTGGGGTTGAGGATGATTTTTTACGACGTGTTTAAAAAAATTCTATTTTGGGGCAAAGCGGGTGGGGCAAAGTGGGATGTATTCTGTTTTCATTTAGGTTCACAGAGATAAGTAAGAACTCTCTTTCCCTCTCTCTCTGTTTCTCCCTCTCCCTCTCTCTTGAGTTGTGTCCACGGCTCGTAGTGGCCAAGACACTAATAAATAAATTTTTAATCAATCTCTCTCTCTCTCTCCCTCCCTTTCTCCGTCTCTCTCCCGCCCCCTCTCTTTCTCTCTCTCTCTGTCAAACCTTTCCAGAAGTAATTTTAATAACCCGTCCCACTTTGCTCCTGGATTTTAAGATTTCTCAAAAAAAAGTTTTTTTGTAAAATTGAAATTTGGAATATTAAACAGATACTTTTTTTTAAATGCGTTTCAAAATAAGTTAGTTGAGGACCTAAATAAGGGTTTCTAAACCACACCTAACCATGATTATGCACCATATTTTTTGTATACAAGTTTTTTCAAAACCATCCCATTTTGCCCCTACTTTCCCGACATGTTTTTGGGGCTGCTGAAATTGAATTCGATGTCCATTAAATCTCGTCGGTAAACCTCAAATCCGACGTTCATCACATGTATAATAGGTCACGATAGCTTATGCTGTGTAGTTACTCCTTGAATGGTCTGGAGTAAAAGGAACTGTCAACTGAGCAGTACAGGGCTTGACTGTACTGGATAGCACTGGATAATATTGGACTCTAATGGAATGAACTGCACAGTACTGGAGAATACTTGAATGTACTGGGTAGCAGTGGAATATGCCAGACAATTTTGGACAATACTGGAAGCTCTTTTAAAAATGTCTGCTTGAATTTTGCAATTTTAAACGAATAGCAGCATATGACACGAACGAAAGACAATACCACTCGTGCGTAATGATAAAAATGATTGTAATAGTCAATCTGATTCAGAGTCCAATTAATCCCATCACGTCATATTTTTTATATAACCTCAAAAAATCTACAAATCGATCCCAAAAAATGTTTAATACAAGGAAAATTCTCGCCTGAAAGTCATACCATGTATTCTTTATTGTTTTGAAGTCGCTGAAACCGAATTTGAAGCAAATTCAACTCCATAACTTCTGGATTTTTACATGATATCAGTTTCATTAACTCATACGATGGTCTGATGTCACGAATTTTTATTATGTATCTTTTTGTATTTTGTCGCGCTGAATTAGCTGTGGAATACATTTTCTTTCATCGCCCTGGAGCAAAACTTCTGTGCAATACATGGGGCGTAAAATGGCCATTTGATGTGACGGGGGATAAAATTCAGAATTATAAGTTTATTTTAAAATTTAACCAATCTTTCTTTATTTCATAATAGTGTCCAGTATAGTTCAATATTGTTCAGTATATCAGTACAGTCCAATATTGTGGATAACCATTCACTATACATTCGAGTAGTTTCCAGGAATTTCCAGTAAACATGGTATGCCTTGAAGGTCAGAATTTTTCTTTGTTTTCATATTTCAGGGTAGATTTTTATTTTTTTTTTTAGGTTATTTAAAAAACCTGACGTGATGGGGTTAAAAGGACTTCAGATTCGGATTTGGGGACCTAAAAAACAATATTATAGACATAGTTTGACCTCCAGTTCCAGACTTTAGTTTTTGTTTGTGGGGCTGTGTAATAATAATGTCTTTAAATTGTTGCTATATAGCCTGACCTAAAAGTATATTGATCCCGCCATTTTGAATTTTGCAAATCTGAGGCTACATTCGTAATCAGAGATCTCGAAAACCCCTGATTAACAAATTTGGTTTCCACGAAACAAAAAATAAGTGGTACAAAGGTTTAAGCTGCGTTGAGATTATATGATAGAAGTTATTTTTGAATGAAGATATCATTACAGAAGTTTATCCATTTTTGACTTTCAGTGTTCACTACGCCTTTAAAGGGTTCCCAAAATGCCGACATTATTATGGTATGAAGTCAAGGAAATTACTCGCTTTAAACCAACACAGAAAGCAGTATACATAAACATGCACACTTAATTCAAAAATTCAAACCGAAACCCCAATGGGATCAGTTCCCTTTCACGTCGGTGTTGTTCATCCTTGAGTGATGCCGAGAGCAAGACCCATATACGCGCACACACTATTAAAAATCCATTTTGTATATTGAATATTGAAACTGTGTGACTTTCAGTTAACGACTGAACTTTGAAAACCGCAAGTAATAGATTTCAAGTAATTTGGTGTATATTCCTGACAATTTTATACGCCATATTTTTAATATTGAAATTCATATTTTCAATTCTTGTAATTAGCGACCTCAAGACCGTCTGTGAAACTCAATAATAAAGAACATATTAAAAAATAAGTTCATTACACCATAATGGCTCAATTTGCATCACTCTAAGCCTTGAATTCAAAACTGTATTCCTTCATTCTAAAAGGTCTTAGTATGACTGAAGAAAATAGTTTTGAAAGTGAGATAAGTGTTCTATCCGATGTAATTTTGAAAAATGATGGTACCCTAAAAAAAATTGCATAAAAATCATTTAAATTGAGATTCTGTGGACATTAAGGCTAGAGTAGAATCAACCGAAGTGGGCCACACTTTGGTTTTCATACTGCAGGATGTTCAAAAGTTAATATTTTTTAAAACTAATGGGTCTATTTGTAGAGAGACGTATTAGCTAACTTTTGGCATAGACATATTTTAAATTTTTTAATTTTAACATATTGTTTTACGTTGTTAATTAAAAAAAGAGAAATTTGCGATTTCACGATTTTTCAGACAGAAGCGGGCTACCAAAGTTTGTCATCTAAAACAAGTAACATGATCAAGCACTATGATTTTTTTATGTTAAATAATTAATTTTTTTAATAAATTGTATTGTAAAAAACATTTTTCATGTGTAATACTGTTTATTATTTTGCCTCAATAATACTTATTAGTACAAAGCAATTTGTCGTAGTCGATGGGTTCATAGCCAGTCGGTTTCAGTTTTTTTGGTGGCATAATCGCTAAAGCGTTCAAATTAATTAATCGAATCACTTGATTAAATCATATAAAAATACTAAATGTCGAAACAGAACTTTAATGATGTGGCCCACGTCTGTCTGCAAAGAATGGCCCACTTCTATCCACAAGCATAATTTGACGCGAAATAACATGACGAGAGTACCACGTGACAATATGCTAAAATCTTTGCAAATTTTTTAATATTAGGTCTAATACTATAATAAAGGATACTTACCCGATTGAATTCAATGATTAACTTATACGAATCACAATAACTTTCACAATAAGAAGAAAAGAAAAAGTGTATATTTTTGGCGCTAATTGCTCGTAAACACAAATGTACGTCTGAACGCTTCAATGACCTACTGAAAACTGAGCTATTGTTGATAAACGAAAAAGAAAATATTCAGTTGGCGGTCAAGTCACTCGCAAAAACAAAAATGGTGGGTGGCCCACCAATATAACCCATGACAGAATTGTGATATGAATGATGAAATACCTAAAAGAATAAAAACAAGCGATTGACGGCAATTCTTTTTCATTGTGAACTTAGAATTACGGAATGGCATTAATGCCAATCTCAATATGCATCATTGATTCATATTTTATATCTAGATTATTTGAGTATGGTCTTAACATAAAATGTAAAAAATAAATGTTAACGAAATAAAGAATGAAATATAACCTTATACCAAACTGTCATACTTATATTATATTCGCAAGTTTCTCCTTCAGTTTTTATAAAACCCATTTTTTTTAATAAAAATATTTTTACATTTCTATGTCCAATTAGAACTCAAACTTCTTTTTGTTACCTACCGCATGTTACATTTTGTAATTTAGAGAAATCAGAAATTGTGTGGAAAATCGGAATGAAATCACGACCTGTCACAAACGTTTCGCAAATTCCACGTTTCTGCAGTTCAACACAGGACGGCCTTAGGGCACATTCAGATGGATCGCATAATAACGAAATGAATACGCATTGAATGTTGGAATCCTGAAAAAGATATGGAAATAAAAATAGAAGGATATAAATTGGTATATTTCGAATAAATGAAAAGCTAATCCTATTGACGTTGAGCGGAATGAACATTTTTACTCGATGCTTTGTAAGGGGTGGGAGTGTGTCGAACAAATATTTTATTTACTACTAGATTATACCTACATGGTCAGTTGTTTTTTTTTTGTGTTCCACATTGTCAGCCGCAGATATGGGAATCTAGAAATATGCGTCATAGAGGAAACTGCGCGAAATTAAAGAATTGTATTCGAAAAATTCCTTTTGATTCGCTGCAGAATATTTTGGTTTATATAAAGACCTTATATAAATTTAAATTTTCTTATTTTTTATTTCAATTTAATAAGGCCATCCATTATGTGAGAAGGAGGTGGTTTTGAAGAAAATTATCATTAAGTGGTCGGTTCTGGCCCAAAATCAGCGATGTGCAACAGGATTCACTGATTTTTTGATTAATTTTTGATGAGGAATTCAATGGAAGTATAATTCTATAATTAAAAATAACAATTCTGCGAAATTTTCTTGACGAAAAAGTATTTTTTTCTTATGAAAGGATGTACATTATTAACAATATCCGTAATTATTTAGACAATGTTTATTGACGTTGACCAAGGTGTTTTGCGGTGATTTTTTTCGTTACAGGAAAAATGGGCATTTAAAGATTAAATAATTTAAAAGAATTAATATCAAACATTTTTGATTTAAAAATTTATAACTTTTACATTTTTTCTACAAATTCGTCGCATTTTAAAAAACGTTGTTTTGACATTTTCCAAAAAAGTTGAGGTGATGTGCAATACTCGTAACAGTCGGGTATTTAATGCAAAAATACCGATTTATCAAATATTAAATACAGTATTCTTCATTGCGAGTTAATCGAAATTTGATGAAAAAAAATATTCACATAAGATATAGTCGAGCTTTGTAAAGTGGGAATTTGACCAAAGAAGAAAAAATTTGCTTAAAATCACCGGAACACTGTATTTTCGCGGAGTGATAAATAAAGCAATTTTTATAAACATAAAACCACTTCATGTGCACAAGTTTTATCATAAAATATCGCTAAAGAAATAACAAGGAAATGTTGCATATCACTCCAAATACAATATTTTGCACAAATTTAATTACATGCAATACAATGCCATGGAAACAAAAAATATCTTTGGTCATTCAAAAAACCCAACAATAGACACATATTTCCTTATCAGATAAATTAAAAGACTTCACTAAATGAATGGAAATGTATATCGCGAAAATTATTCTCTCAAGAAATTTAACTAATCAATGTACGTACAGCGAACCTGACTACGAACTGTCTTGTGAGTTACATCTAAAAAAACAGGTCATTGTGGATACTAAATGAATTAAAGTGTAAAAAAATGTTAGAGAATGTAAAAACCTCGTCTAAATAACTGCGGATGGATTATTAAGAAAACAACAGTTTTACGACAACGTTTGTACAATTTTTATTATTTTTCCTTCGAATTCCTCATAAAAATTGAATAAATTTTTAAATTGATTAAATTTGATAAATTTTTTATCTAAAAGAAGTAATCATTAAGTATACCGAACGAGCCTTTCATGCTTTGGAAAGCTTTATTTTATTTAAATAAAAAGGGCTCTTTAGTATTTGGAGATTAAATTCATAAAATTTTTAATATTTTTCTATCTCTCAAACATGTAAAAAGATTATTTGGATTTTTCATTACTGTTTGTCGAATTTATCATTAAATTAAGCATTTCGCAATGATTTAAAAAACATTTTTTTTAACATGCTCAACTTTTGTGAACTAATATTTTCATATTTAAAGTTAATTAAAAACATTTAAATTTTGGTTAGTTAATAAATAATTCTAATACGCAATAGATTATACATTGCAGACTAAAGATTATTATTTAAGGAATACATAAGTATACAGTCTCCAAAAATAAGTAAAAGATCTTAACATGCGTAAAACTTGTTTATCCAGTTCTCGCAGATATCTTCAAATTTAGTATGCAGACTTAGAAGGTTCTAAAGTAGAGGATTTAATCAAAATTTTTGCCAAATAGTGAAAGTAACGAAAGGTGCTTCAGTAAAACATATGTGTAAAATATACCTTTAAATCTCTTATTTCATATAATTCATTGAAACTTAAATTTTGTTATGGCTCTTTAATTAGTTTTATGTCCAAAATTTAGAAATGTGACATTTGTTTCATGAAAGTTATTTTTTTAAATAAAGTGTAAAATATTCAATAAATGGAAATCAAGATAGCTTGACTATTCACTATGTATTATAGAATCTTACTTTTTGTATTTGTATGTTACATATTATAATTTTATATTAGTATATATTACATAATTTGATAATACATTTCAATCGTTGGTGTATGTACATCTATTTAGAAAACTTTTCAAAATCTGTGATC
Organism: Trichopria drosophilae; assembly: GCA_030407085.1. Taxonomy (NCBI): domain Eukaryota; kingdom Metazoa; phylum Arthropoda; class Insecta; order Hymenoptera; family Diapriidae; genus Trichopria; species Trichopria drosophilae. The sequence goes on along the minus strand of CM059583.1, from coordinate 184,486,344 downwards.
CATTTCCCTTTACTGTTAGAAATTTCTTTAAGAATTTTCAGAAATAGTAACTAAGTTTTTTACTGTTACCATTTCAAAATTTTACGAAAGAAAATTAAGAAACATTTTCAAAAATTACGAAAAAATTTCAGAAAATTGCCAAATGATTTCAGAAAATTATTAAAATATTTCAGAAAATTACTAAACTCTGTTTCTTAAAATTCTGAAATCGTAACGATAAAAAACTAGGGTTACTCTTTTAGGAAATTTCTACAGAAATTTTTAACAGTGTTATTGAAATTTCTTTAATTTCCTTAACTTTGCACTAAAGGATAGTCTTTTTATACAGGGGTCGTGTAAGTGGAATTCGCAGCAAAATTTATAATTCGTATGCTTTGATGAATATATCAGAAGAATGCACTTGCTGTTCTTCACGCTTGTATAATGACATTACTGTAACACGATTCGTGTAGAAAAAACAGATAACTTCAAGGTACTGAATAATAATAATGTTCTTCTTATTAGTGTTTTTAAATTAAAAGTTACCCACATTTTCTGCTAAGTATTAATACCAATAATGAACAGTACATAAAATAATATAACAACTCACTACTTGTTTTATTCTGTTAAGATATATTTTAGTTATTAAATGAAAATCAAAAGAGTTGAGTATTTTCCAGTAATTTTTTCCCATTGAATCGGAATTCGGTTATTGGAATTCTCAAAATGGCACAAAAAACTGCTCAAAAGCAACTAAAAAATCACAATTAAAGGGTGGGAAGAAGAGTGGTTTGACCTACTGCATCCGATATTTTCAATTTTTTCTTTTAGATTCATATTCAGCTATAAAAAGTCAAGAGACGCAATAAGTTTAATTTTCACAATTAGAAATTTTGGTTTCATTTCGTGAACTTTAGAGGTAACGAAGGCCACTACAGTACACTCTCATACTTATACAAATTTTTATATTAAAAATACAATGTTCCTCAGAGAAATGGTCTGTGATCCATGCGCTAATAACATAATATTGGATAAGTTTGATAAAAATGGACGGATTCACTATTATTTTTTTGTATACCTTTAGTCCGCATTCTGAAACGATGTTTTTAGTGTTTAAAAAATTCGACAAAATATAATCGCATAGTGTATAGGCCGAAAACATTTTATTTTTGTTCCTTTAATCCTTTTTTTTGACTTCGGATACGCAGTCAGTGAAAAAGTCTTGCAAAAATGACTTTTCTCTTTTGCATTCAACATCGGTTTTATGCGGGTAATTAAATTTCTTGCTAAAAATTCAAAAAATGGACTTAAAAACTCCATTTTGATTTCGAATTTGGATTCCATGAAGTAAAAAACATTGGAACATACTGTGTCTCGAACAAAATCGTTTTGTTCTGTGCTTTTTAATCACTAGTTTTTAGCAGTTTTTCCAGTTTTTCTGACTTTGGATTATGATTCAATGGGCAAAAATATATGAGATTGCGAGTGTCGTATCTCGTCCTAAACATTTTTATAGTGTGTTAAAATAATAAAAAGAATCAAGTAATCAACAAAAAAACAGCTCGTGCAAAAAATTCTTCGCGTTTTGACGTATTATATAAATATTAAACTGTGAATGTATTTCTAGAAACTGTGTTATCTTTATTTTTATTTGATAATTTTTCGGTATATTTATGGGTTACCTTCTATGTATGTTTGAATATTTTTATAGTTGTAAGTCATAAGTTAAGGAAAACTACATGCACATATAAAATAGCGTTATTTAAACAGTATGTTCTGAATTATTGGAGTGAAATTTAAGATCGAACTTCGACACATACAATCTTTGTCATTTGTGAATCTCACTGGAGACAATTCGGTAATATCGATAATATCTGTTGAACCAGTTTGCTAACATCTAACTTTTCGAATAGTATAAAATTGTTAAAAACTGACCTGCGCGGGCTACATCGTTCTGCCCTAGATGGCGTGAATATTACGAGGTATGTCCGCAAGTGGTTACACACCAGAAGACAAACATATTTTCATGCAAGCTTGTTAATTTGTAACTGAACTTATATTAACACTCCAAAAAGGGATTATAAGTATGTATTTAAGCCAAGAATTTAGGGGATTCTACAATTGACGCCCAAAAAAATTTCTAAACAAAAATTAAAACGTTTGATATTATACAGATGGCATTTTAGTGATTCCGGGAAAATTTTTAACAATAAATTACAAAAAAATAGTATACAAAAACAATATACTTTTGTAACAACCATAAATTACACTTATTATTAGCAAGACACGACAAAAGACGAAAATAAGAAACGTTACTCCATTTGTTAATATTTAATTTATTTTTAAGTACTTCAGATACATAAACCTTAAGTAATTTAAAACATTTCGTAATTTGAATTGAAATAGCTCAAATTACTTTCAATTTACGATAAGCAATTAGTAAATTCGTTATTGTACTGATTTTTCGTTTTATTCATTTAGTTTTACGCAAATATAAACGAGACTCCAATCTTTCTAAAAATGAATCGCAGTAAAAAACGTACCTCTTCTTACGTCCTATTTGTATTCAAAAGAACGGTGCCGGAATTCTCTTAACCTTCTCCCAATTAGCAAATTGGAAATGCATAGCCTCTAACGCTGCAATACTGCGAACGCGATACTACGCTGGACAAATAGGAAATTCTGCAGCGATCCAGAGATATTCCATGTTCTCTCTAGTTTTTATGATTACTGGTTCAAATCACTTATTCGTGAATAGGTTTCAACATATAACCCCTGTCGTAACAGGTTTGTTTCGCATTTATTCCTTCGGTAATTTGATATTAGAATTATCTATCTTCTATAAGTATAATTGAATGGAATATCTGAAATTTCTTTTACACGCAGTATAAAAGAGAAATTTATTATGTATTTATAACGAATTATCCGGCCCCTATTGGTCCTTAAGGGGGTTCTAAAGTAGTCCCCCGGTAAGGTAGGAAATTTCACTAAAAAACTTAAATAAAAGATGACTGAATAACATTTTTAAAATTCGAGTTCTGTAAGGGCAATTCTAAGAACTATAAACAGTCTCCTAGAAAATACCAAAGATATTGATTGAGAACTGACCGAGAGTTTTCGGAAATGAATGATTTTTATTTATTTCCGAAAATTCTCTGTTAGTTCCCCTGGTAGAAATGTAAACATTTTTTGTACAATTCTTGTATAACATTCTTATTTACCATGATAAAGCTATACGGGAAATGGCCAGTCTAAGAAAAAATGGACAAATTTCTACTAGGGTCCTAATTAATTTCTTTGGTATTCTTTCTAAGATACCGTCTATAGTAATTAAAATTGCCCTTACGGAGCTCTAATTTTGAAAAATTGATTCAATAATTTATTATTTGCGGTTTTTAGTGCAAATTTCTTCCTTATCGCTCGAGCACTTTAGAACCCCCTTAATTTAAAACTATTTTTAGAGTGTATCGGTAGGATAACATCCTTGCAGCAGTTACGTAAAGAAGTAACACCGTCATAAATGTTACATTAATTTTTAAATGTTGTTTTCTGATCTTATATTCTACATTTAATCCAAAATAAAAACGCTGTTTTTCTAGTACAATGTATGGTTCAACATAAACATTTTGTAGCTATCATCAAATGATACCACTGCAATTCAATATAGTTATTATTGTAATTCCATAAACATAGATTAAATTATTTTTTGTAATTGTGTGCGTAAAGTTAGTGCGCAAAGTACTTTTTGATACAGTGTGCGTAAAGTGCGGCTTTACGCATTTTTGACATTTTTAGGTGCACTTTACGCACACTTGCATCAAAAAATATTGTTCGACGCATGTGCGAAAATGTTTTTTGTACTAATATGAATGCGGACCTCGCTTTCAGCTCGGCTCACAACCCTCACATTCGTAGAAAAAACTTATACGCACTTGTATCGAAAACTACTATTTCATGCCTGTTTTTCGTGTGTAAAGTTCACTTTTACGCACTCCTGACGACAAAATTCGTAAAGTGAACGGTCGCGCGTAAAGTTGTACTTTACGCACTCAACCAGGCATCAAAACTTTACGCACTCTCTTTACGCACCCAATTACAAAAACTAGGATACCTAACATGGGTGTAAAGTATAACTGTTACGCATCGGTCGGAAATTTTACACAACCGGCGCGTAAAAGTACACTTTACACCCTTGTTAGGTAATATACTATTTTTTAACTCCGTGCGCAAATCACCAACTTCGCGCACTTGTATCGTAATATACTATTTGTGCATCAAACGTATTACAGTTCCCGGGCATATTATTAGACCCATGCTGAAAAATCGCTTCTTGTCATTTTAACTATACAGATCACGTTCATTATTAGACAGTTTTAGTAAAATTGCTGTTTTAAGCCTTGAACATAACGGGAATTTGGCCAATTCTAGTAGGCCAAAATCAAAATAAAAATCACGTCATTTACCCGTTTTGAAAAGGACATAATTATCACAAATCGCAAAAGTTTTACGCTATTTTTATAAAAATGTGTCAAAGTATCAATAACGAACTTACTTCAGCGATGTTTATGTAGTTTATGCAATGCAACTACGTGTGTTACACAATAAAGCCTGTTGTACTGCATTTGACGTTAATTTTTTTATTTTACGATTTTATGACAGAGCTGCTGTCATCTACGTTTGAACTTTCATAAAGTGTTACCACAAATTGAACTAAAAGTTCTACTAACGAACGATAACGGTATTGCGATAAAACAAAGAAAATTCCGTGAAATAATTATTTTTATGCATGGGTCTAATCGAGAAAAAAAGAGTAATCTCTTGCATTGAAAACTACTGCTCTACATTTTGGAATAATGATATTTAAATTTTGTTAACCACCGGAGTTAGCGTGACCAAAGGTGTAGCACGTAGAAGTATTTTAGTCGGATTAATACCTTTCTTCTGGTTTCATCAGTTTTAAACTGTTTCTTTTATTTTAAATTTCTTAAACACGTTTTTTTTTAATTATTGTGAAATTTTGTTTATTTTCCAGCTGATTACTTTGGATCCTCCATTTTCGATCTATGTAATGAAATTTCCATGTTAAATAGCTCGAAAATTGTTGTAAGATATTTTTATTCAGCTTTGAATACGTGTCACATTCGGTGTAACTTCACGAAAACAGCTACTACATTACTACCATTAAATCGATGTTCCTAAAAACATTTATGTCTTCACTTAAACAGACGCGCAATACCATACATTAAACTTAACTTGTTATAAAACTATAAATATTTTAAAGATTTTGTTGTCAAATTATATTCACTTTTTCCGTGATAGTACGCAGTTCTCCAGAACCTTATAATTTTGTTTGATTAATCAACATTACGTGTAATACATAATCATGTGTCACTGAAATTAGAAAATTTAAGATTTAACCATTTTTATGCATGGAAAAACCTTTGTGAATTTTTCTTTGTCGAAAAAAACGAACCCTTGAAAAACGAACAATTTAACACCGAATTCAATGACAATTGAGCCCAAAAGGACTCTCTTAATCTCATGTAAAATTGGCGGTGGCGGAATACTGCTTGATATTCGCAAAATGTGTTTTTTATCAATTGAGGGAATTTTAGAGGCTCCTTTTGGGCTTAATTTTTATCGAATTGTCTGGTATTAGGGGCCAAATTGTTAATTTTCTCAAGAGCTACACTTCCTCATAGTGTTGTTTCCTTAGCTATTTATCAAATTTAAATAAAAACGAGAAACCAGAAATATCTGCATTTTTACCCCTTTATGGCTATAGCAAGAGAGATATACATATATTCATTTTTGGTCTAAGAGCTACGCAGATGAATATTTTAGAGCTTGAAAGTGTTTGAAATGAGCCTAATTTCGTTTAGATAACTTCAGAAATAGACAGATTATCAACAACTTTAATGACCTTCCAATCAAATTGTAGGCATCGGATCCAATTTTGGTTCAGGACTTTTTTCTTGAGACTTCATGCAGATTACGTTCCTCCAATACGGCCTGCGGGACTCAATGTACATATTATACCATACAAACAAAAAATAACTTGTCATGTGCAAGAAACGCAACTAGCTTTTAGATTTTGGACCGCTGAATCCGAATTCAGGCACAGAATTGGTCGTACATGTCTGAGTTTTTGTTATATTTGAGGTTTAAAGTGAGAAAAATTGCTTTTTTCAGGAAAAATGACACATTGACTACAAGAAAAAAATTTAAGCTGTAAAATGGAACAAGACTAGGTTCTTCTTATAGATTTTGGGCCGCTGAATTTGAATTTGGAGACAAAATTGGTTCTATATGTCTGAAGTTTTTTAAATCTGAGGTTTATACTGCGATAAATTTTTGTTTTCCAGAAACTTGACAAATCTTGTGCAAGAAAAAAAATTCAACTTTACATTGAATCGAGACTAGGCAATTCGTATGGATTTTTGGTTGCTGATCCGAATCCAGGGTCCAGAATTTGTTCAACTTGTTTACATTTTTTATGTTTGAGGTTAGATTCTGAAAAATTGTTTTTTTGGACATATTTACATTTTTTTAGATTCAGTGCATGCAGAGACTTTTCATACGAATATTTCTAAAATTTTGTTTCAAAAATTGCTATAAAATGTAAGAATTGAGGAGTAATCGATGTAGTGTTAAAAAAATTCGAATACTGACATGAATTCTCCGAGTTGTTATAGTTTTTAAGAATATTTCAAAAGAATGTAAGAATTTTTCATACAGTGAATTAGAAAAATTAGTATATAGTGTGTTAGAAAAACCTCAGTATAATCTCGTTTAATATGCTACACACATTTTTCTAAACAAGAAAGCGAGAGAAAGATTATGAAACAAATTTAAATTGTATTGGGAATCTCGTCTGCTGATAGAGAACAACAATAAAGGAGGAAAAAGAATTACATAATTAAAAAAGTTTTGTAATTTTGTAAATGGAGGCGATACCGACCGGGGCCGATTTTTAGCACTGTAAACCGCAAATATAAAAAAACTCAGACGTATAGGATTAATTCTGTGCCCGAATTCGGACTCAGCGGCCCAAAATCTATAAGAAACACTTAGTCTTGTTCCATTTTTCAGCTTAAACATTTTTCTTGCCGTAAATGTATACATTTTTCTGAAAAAAAGCTATTTCCCGCATTTTAAACCTCAAATATAAAAAAAAACTCAGACGTATAGGACCAATTCCCTGCCCGAATTCGGTTTCAGTGTCCCAAAATCTATAAGAAGGACCTAGTTCCATTTCTTCACATGACAAGTTTTTTTGTGGTCCGGTGTTATTACTCCAAACGAATACTTTTAAAAAATCTTGCTGTGTATTTAATTACTATTATGACACAAAAGTGACGGAATATATCTATTAGACGCATCTGCGAGAAAGATGGTTATTTTTTATTCAGGCTGCCACCTGTTACATTAAATAATTTTTGTTTGATTATCTATAGAGTTGAAACTTAATAATACCGTTTAAAGAGGGGTCTAAAATATAATTCAATAGGACAAAATAGCCTCTGCAATAAAAATGATCAATGTCGCGAAAAATTTACGACAATATTCGCATAGTCCTTAGGATAATTTATGCGAAGTAATTTTAGTATAAAATTGTTACTATTCTATATTATGCTACGTATATTTGTACCATAGTAATTTAGTTTGATTGTATTTTCCCACGAACATTTAAATGAGAAAACAATATTAAATTTTCTAAGGCGAAATGGCACGGAATTGGTGCGCACACATTGTGATAAAAGATCTGTTCCTGTTAGTACAGTAAAATAAAATAAATTATGATGTTCGTATTTTCACAAAAATACATAGTCCATTTTAGGATTACCTACAGCAAGAGATATCAATATCCCAGTTATTTGTGAATCACCCGCATACAAATTCGAAGGGCGTATAAATTAGCTTATTATAAAATCAAGAGATATGATACAGAGGATAAGTATGCTAATTATGATTTTTCAATCGAAAATTGATTTTAGTGAGGAATAAAAATGCTTGACTTTCATCGATATGTAATGTAGATTACAAAAGTTTCTAATTTTTCAAAAAAGTACAAATTAAAAATACCTTTGCAATTGATGGTCTTTTTTGAGCAGAAAGAAACTATTCGAGATACGGAGCAGAAACGCTTATCTCTTCGAAATAATTTTTTACTCCAAATTCCGGCTGTAACTACAATTCCAATCACTATAAAGGATTGCACCTACGTAGTTTGTTGAGAATTGATCGAGAAATTTGGGACATTCGTGACAAATTTTTCTTGTATTTCATTGGATACCATATATATATAACGATTAGAATTGCAGTTACAGAGCTCGAATTTTGAAAATCGGCCTCAGTGAAATTTGATCTCGATCTTCCCAGATTGCTACTTTATCGATTGACAACTTTAGAACCCGTTTAAGGTTTTCATAGCTTTCGCGTTTCGGCACTAGGTACCGCATGCTCCATGTTAAATCCACCGTGTTCTGCGCAACTCTAACTAATTTTTTTAAATTTTACATAAATTATTGTTCATCAACGAAAATTGTGATTTTTCTATACCTATTCCATATATAAAAAAGTTATTCTTCATACAAAAACTGCGTCATTTAGCCCCGGTCTTTCCGTTCACATAGCTAGCAACTATTATATGTAAGTCAATTTTCTGAAAATTTTAAAACGACTTAAAAATAAAAGTGTACGGTATAAAAAGAGCGGTTACGGTTGTATAAAAATTCAATGCCAAAATTTGAGTGCGCGTAAAATCATGAGGGTGCGGTTGAATAAATGCCTTATACGTCAAATAAGAATCCCGGATGTACGTGTGGAAGTGTCCGGGCAGAAAAGTCACGTACTGGTTGATGTCTCTAAAACGTGATTCTCTGCACGTTCGATCTTCAGCAGGTGCATCTCGAGAGAAATGGAAACTGATGGAAACGGACCGCTTCGGTGGTTACCGACCCTTATTCTCTGTCGGGTTTATATACTATCGCGAATTGTAGATTTCCTCTTTCCCAATATTTCACCTGCATTTTCTTTATTTTTGTTTTCGCCTCCAGTTAGAATGTCAGGGGTATTGCAGTCATTTTCCTTTTTACGAGTGACGTCATCGTGAAGCGTTTCGCAGTTGAGGCCACAAAACTGCTCGTTTTCGATCGTGTACAAACTTTTGGTATTCAAATTTATTTATTTATTTTTTTTTGTTATATTAGAAAAAAATGTTGTCAGTTACATGCCGAATTTATTGTTGTATGTATGCAAATTTATTATTACTATATGAATCATTTTTGGTAGCGGATGCTGTGGTTCCGTATTTGGTTGAGTTCTGTTTTGTAGTATGGATAGGATGTCTTTATCCAGGCTAATGCAAATTAATGTCGTGCAATATTTTAGTGTATATTAATGGGATAAAATAGAATTTATATCATAATTAATAGTAGAAACTAGTGCAAAAATATCCACATAGAAAGTGTTTATATTTCTGTGGTCACTAAAAACTGATTCTTGATTGGAAATTTTGTGGATATTTTTGATACTCGCAGAAGATGTTTACTTATATATAATTAGTATCTTTGATGTCTTCGAATCAATAAATTTGATTATTATCCATTAAAATTCAAAATATTAAGAGTGTACAGAGTTTATGGCTGTAATCCAAATGAATGTCAGTAGGAACTGAAGTGTTTCGTTTCCATTTAGCGTAGATAACGCTAACTTGTACTATTGACATGGTCATCCTTAGTTAGTACTTTGAAACCGAGTGAAATCCTATCAAATGAAGTGGGTCAGTAGTTCGACTTAACCTTTAAAACAATACAAGGTCACGTGGACTTTCAAGTTGACAATAATTCTTTTTTCTAGTTCCGCTCCAAGTGGCAATCACAAATCGTTTGGGAAAGACTCTTCTGATCACTTACAGAAACAACTCAAGAACATGTACGTGGTCACGAGTAATGAAATTAAATAAATTTTATTTAAACTAAGAAAAAGAATAGGTGGGTGATGAAAAGGACTTCATATTTAAACGAAATCATTCTTTAACAGAAAAATTGGAAATATTGATGGTTTCTTTTATTACATTTTGACAAGAAAATAATGTTTGACCTGTTCTATTTCTAATTATACGTAACAAAAATTTTAGAATCGGTGCTCGCCAATACTAACACAAGTAAGTATTCGATTCTTTAGTATATACTAACCTGTGATACGTTTGTTTGTTGAAATAAGAACTACTTGATTACTACAACTTATTTTCGTTGCGATCCTGGTGACTTCAAGATTACCTTGAGTTATCTGAATTGTAGCAAGAAAAAATATTATAAACACCATCCCTGGTACAAATTTGTCCAGTTTTATATTACATGGCCCAGATTTTTCCTGCGTTATATATCAAAAGAAAATATAACTGGGCCTAATAAAATTATTTTATCTTATTTTTTTTCGTTTAAGAAACGACGAAAATTGTTGGCCCACGGAAATTTTAAAGTGATTTTACGTAATTTTTGTGAAATTAATGAAGTCTACTCAGAATTGTACGAGAATTCACAAGAATTAAAATACGAATTGAAAATTGTAATGTGAATTTTATGTTTCTCTCCCAAGGGAATTTTCTTGTGAGTCAAAGAGGTATAAATTTACTCTAAAAAATTAAATTTTGAAATACATTTGAAAATGTAATCTCTGTACAGAAAATTCTGATCATTACCATATAAAAAGTCTCACAAAACTATCAAAGAAGTCGAAGAAAAGTGCGTAGATAAGAAAGTGTCTCTGTAAAGTTAATTCTAATTATTACCTACAGCCTCTTAAAGAATTCGAGAAACATTCATTACGAATTGACCTATAATTATAGGAAATAAATAAAGATCATATTTTAAAAAGTTGTCAGTTAGTACATACTCACAATCAGTTACTTTCTTTGTGATTCTTTAGGAAACCACATATAGTATTTAGAATTTCCTGTGGGATACCGGTTATCCTAATAATTCAGCACGAAAAAAATCATTTTCTAAGTGTGGAAACGATGATTTTATATTCGTCAATGCACGTAAAGATTTGGTTTATTTAACATAACTATATGAACATTTTAGTATACCTTTATACACGATTAATCCACGCTGTTTAAAGAGAGAAGTCGAAGGAGTTATTAATTTTAAGCGCTCCTTATTCACAATGTGTATAATATTTTTTTATACTTTACCCAATATTTATTGTTTATTTCTATTCATTTTCAGTCATAAAATGACTGCGACCCGTTTTTGTAGTATTTAACTTATATATAATATTTCTTGTTATTGGTATTGATGAATATCTGCGAATATTGTTAATGAAATTGGCATTAATGAAGTAGATAAATATTTAATTAACTTAAATATTTGAGATTGTACTATTTCAGTTTTACACATTATTATGCATCGTAACTTTAAATGTCAATATCGGCAATTAATTATTAATTAATTACGAATATTTCAAGTTTATCCACTTGTCGCAAAATACTATAAAACATAGCCTCCAAATGGTTTATATTAGACTTTATTTGTACGGTATTCAATGTACGAAAGTAGCATTTTGCTAATGAGAAAGTATAACGACGAAAAATAGTAATATACAAATCAAATATGTAATATATTACTCTCATAAAAATTCTAATAAACATGAAATAAACACCATTTTCTTGATTACGTCCTTATTGAAGAAGATAATATAAAATGTTGGTCTATATCCGTTGTTAAATTTTCTATTCTTCTAAAGTAGGTTACCATAATTTGGCTCGACATCATATTCGTTTACTTTCTGCTCCGCGTATACTTATGACGTTGAACTAACAAACTTTAACTTAGTTCTGGACTTTTAATAATGGCGAACAAAACGAAACACTACAGTTCACCTTTCAACGAGAAGATATTGTTCCACCTACATTCGAATTGTTTTATGCGGAACAAGTATCCTTACTGCTTCAAGAATCCGCTTTAGAACAAAATGAATATTAACTTCTCTTTTACGCAGACCAAATGCTATAAGAGACTTATGTAAAGTCTTCTATTATGGTGTTTTTACATTTTTTTTATAATTTCACAAGCATTTCTGTCAAAATTTAAATTCATTTTTAGTGATTATTTCTCGATAAGAGATGTTATGGATTTTGAAGGTCTTGTTAAATATTTCCAAGAAATTAAAAATTTTAATCTTAATTTGTGCGTTGTAAATATATCATATTACGTTTTTATTTTATGATAAAGGCAGTTTGATGGAGTTTTTCATAGTTTTCCACGTGTTAATTTTGGGTTTAAGTAATAAAGTAGTGTCTTTGATCTTGCGGTCTTTAGCTCATGTACTCCTCGTTTGAGCAGGATTTCGTAGATCTAGCCATTCAATTGACAACAGAAAAAAACACTGAAAATTAAAATGTTCAAATTTTCAACCCTCAACACATGTCAGCCAGAACATCATTATATGACATACCTAGAAATGTAAATCTCCTTAGGTGATTTAATTATTTGCATTAAGGCACATTGGTACCGTTAATGGTATTAAATCGATAATAATAATATAAGAACTGAAAAGCTCTATTTCGTACATGTACTTCCATTCCCAGATCACTGTTTTCTTTTTAAACTCTTCTGCAAGAACCTGTGAACTTGATTATGTCCATGCTCTACCTTTTTGTTTGAAATATTTTTTACGTGATTGATATTTTTTAAAATAAATTTACAAAGCGACATTCTTTCATATTTATTCGTCATTTATGGTATAACTGTTGATTTAACGAAGAAAGTGTATACCTTTCATGTACGTAATTTGGTTGGCTATCTTTCTTATTAGAAGCATTTTTTGTATCATTCGTATTTATGTGTAAGATATGCAAAAAAATGTTTTTCAGCTATTTTAGTTCGACACTTAGTATGGACCCTGCAAACAAGGAAAATAACAATTATGTAATATTTACGTAATGGTTACATTGTTACATAAATGTTACTTTTGTGTTTGCAGGGGATCGACTCCAAAAACTAATTAGATGTAAATTAATTCATGCCAAACTCAAAAATATAGGTTGAATTTTAAATTGGATTTTAGCGTTCGCAAGATATGGGGAGGCAAAAAAAAAATAAGACGTATGGACATACGTACAAGATCACAGACAATAATTTGTTTTATTGCATTTTTGAGTTGTTCTAAAACGTCAACATTTGATGAGAAACGATAAGGTAATTTTGTTTACCGAGATGACCATATTCAATACTTCTTTTTGGTCGAAATAATATAAATAGTAAATGTGAACAAAGAAAATGTATTAATTATGAAAGTATGAACAAATTTACCCTGGTAGAAATATGTCAAGTTTTCTAGCACAATAGTCAGTTTTTCCATACTATTGCCATGGGATATAACGAGACTTGACAGAAACTATCCAGAAGTTGGACTAATTTTTCGTCTGAAATAGAAACAGTAGAAATTAATATATAGTCACGAATATATTGTTTATATTTAAATATGATTAAAACCATTGAATTTAAAAAAAAACTGCTTCTTTAGTAAATAATATAAAATAATTTACCGAAAAATATTATGTATTTATTTATAGTGTGAATAGGTGTTTATGCCGCTCTATACTTCTACTCGATTACGACTTGTAGGTTAGTACAATTGTACTAAAGAATCAGTAGTTTATCACTCTGAACTAGTTGAAATGTTACTAAATTGGATTCAATGTTTGTGGAACACTTTTCATTAGTGTTTGCGTAATAAAATTTATTTATTTTCTTTTCAAACATGCAGAACCAAAAATATACTTATGACGTTGAACTAACAAACTTTAACTTAGTTAACTTTAACTTTTAATAGTGGCGAACAAAACGAAACACTACCTTTCAACGAGAAGTATTTAGTTTCTTTTCAAACATGCAGTACCATAAGATCCATTATGCCTAAACCGGCCATTAACTTAATATAAAACTACGTTGCACTCAGTACTTTTTATATATTTGTTAAATCCCGCTACATGCTTGCCATCTGTAATACTGATGCGACGATATCAACCTTTAAAAACAATAATTGTAATTATATAAAATTTTGAAAAACATAATTCTTTACTTTTGTTATTACAGTCTTATGAATTTTCAAAATTTGCTACAAGTGATAACAATTAATTTTCACATGTCGGCAAGTTCTTAAAGTTGCCAACGTACTATAGAAATGGTGTCAAAAACAGCTATAATGATAATACTTGTGCAATTATTTTTTAAGGTGTGTTACTTAGAAATGGCCACAAAAAGTTGAAATACTGGTTAAATATTGCATATATCTGTAACATTACTCATGCCAAGTATATAAATATTTACCTGATTGATCTTTTCACAACTCTTACAACCCCTTGTATTTTATATTCATAAACTATAACAAAACGTGGAAAGAACATAATTTCAGACATTGCATAACCATGTAAAAACTAAATATTTGTCCATGTTATGCGAACATCCAGACAAATATTGCAACGTTTATTAAAATCAGGTACGTGATTCAAACAAAATTTTCAGATAAATGCATAAAACAGTGTAAAAAAATATTATGCTTCAAAACTAGGGCAAATCGTTTCTTAACCTTTAGCCTACGACACACTTTCTTTTTACAATGTAATCGACACATGGGATACGTAGTGCTCCGTATATTTTCTAAGTGTTTTGCAACAATTTATTTTATTTAATCATTTCCAAAAAATGTTGTGTATTTTATATATATATATAGAAACCATAAATATTTAGAAACAGCATACAATTAATAAAATATGATAATATTGACAGCGTTAACAAAATTCGAAGAATAAATCAATAGTAAATATTGCTTTTTTTAATAAAATAAGTCGTACCCATTTAATACTTTATATTTCCTAATAAAAATTTAGATGAAAACCCTACATATTTATGAACAAAAATACAAACTATAGTGGTTACAAAAATATATTTTTTTGAGTATTTCAATGTCGTTGAAACGAGAATATATATAAATGCTTTATCATTTCTTTATAACGTATTCTTATTATTCCTACAACTTTTTTACTATATCGCCTTCTGAATCTACGATTACGCGATGATTTTCATTTTCAGATAGTTCACCGAAAATTTCATCAATATCGACATCACCTAGCAATGGTCGTCACCACAAATCTCTACTATTTGGATCTGATTACAATCTTGAAATTGAGTTAATGACTTCTCTTACTCTTCTCTAACCCTCAATAGTCAGATAATGCCTTTGTTATTGGAGTTTAACATTTGAGCGTCTATCTGTCGTCTGATTTAATTAATATGAAACCGATATGTATCTTCAATTAGCAGCAAAGTATATACTTTAAATCCTTTATAGACTACGATTTCGGCGATTAACTTTACCGGCCTCGATTAAAATGACAATTAGTCGAATCACTAATTATCACGCACTTTAAATGTTCTTGCTTCCTGGTATTTAAACGCACGTGGTTTACTTCAGTTGAATGTCTATTAGCATCTTAACATATTGACTCTGATTTTTTTAGCTGATACTATTATATTGCATCCCAGGATTATTGCTTCGGATTACAATAACCCGACAATAAATAAATGGTATTAATAAATTCTCGGTATTCTCTAGTAATTACTTTGTATTTTTTAGGAAATCGACAATTTAGGTAATCTACGATAATATTACTTAATTAAAACGTATGGAATTAATTTTTCGAAATTTGGGTTCCCCACAAGACTAATTCTAATCGAAATGTAAACTTTAGTACAAGATACAATTGAAATTATTTGAGAATTAACAGAGAATTATCGGGAATGGATGATTTTTAGTTATTTTTTAATACACAATTTTCTGAACTTTATGAAAATTTTAGGCAGTTAAGAGATTTTAGGACCAATCGAATATATACGGATAACGTCTATTGTAAATAGTAAGTATAAGAATTAAGCAAATTTGATATAAGGATCTAATTGTATAGAGCATAATGTGTGCCAAATTTTACGCTCCCAAAGTATTTTTATCAAAATTTACCGGAGACCGTATATGGTGATTATAATTACCTATCTAACCCCTCCTAATATACTTACGTGGTTAGTCGTTAAGATAATTTAAGCAGAAGCAGTATAATATAGTCAACATTTTCTCCATTCTGTCTATACTAACATAAAGACATTTTTATCATGGATATAACAATTTGACTATGCAAATTTTATTTTCTACCACAACTTTCTATAAAATACAATAAATAAATAATAGGTACACCTATTTATATTATCTAATTAAAACATAAACTTAAATAATCTTTTTTATGCGTATGCTTTTAAAAAATTGTATATAAATTATGTATCATTTATTTTCATTTATACCTGAACAACTTTTAAAATAAATTGAAAAAAGCACCTGTAAAAAATATCAAACAAAAACATTAATTAGTGAAATCGAATTTGAGTCAAAGGAAGTTGGGAGGATTATGCTGGTGAAAAAGTACAACAAGAATTCGTTTTTCAATAGTGCATGTAATTGATACCAGGATGAGGGGTTACGACAATTTTCTCGTGTTATTAGCGATAGTTTATCCAAGTATTTACATTTTACAATCGGACCATATAATCTATATTACGTACTTTTCATTTCTGAATTTTGTTCGTGGTTTTGTGGCGACTAATGACGTGAAATCGTCAATATTCATCCGCGTAATCGATCAATTCACTGTTTCCATTGCAATCTCGCGTTAACGCAATCGCGCGTAGCACCCGTACACTTTAAGTCTTCGCTTTGTAGTCACATTTATTAAAGTATCGTACACTCCTAAAATCTCGTTACGAAAAGATTATTTTTTCACATAAATAAAATTTTTTATAAAATTCGAACATTATACGCAGTACGTTCTTTCAAAAAGATTGTACCTTTGAAAAATATGATGAATATCGGTATTGATCAATAGGTACGTACGATCTATGAAATGTTAGCAAGACCGAGACTGGTCTGTCAAGATCAAGACTTGCCCCTATTTACTATAGTCGAAAAATATTTTCCGCATCGACATGCTTTACAAAGTGAAATGTTACCTTCTCGTGGCGAGATCGTACACTTCTCCCTTTCGGATTCAACATTCGATAAATGAATTCGGAAACTTTAAAGAAATTCGCTAACGATCCGTATTAAACAATACTCACACCACAATGACATCCCTCCAGATATAATAACTACGACATATCCATACCGTCGATCGAAACTTCGACGGTCCTCGTCCTCACACGCTAACGAAGCGTTTAAATTTTAACAAATATTACAGTCGCAATTTTATAAAATAATCGAATCGGAGTACCTATCAAAATATTTCATTTTCCATGAAATAAGTGGAATCGCTTCGCCCTACATCGACGGGAATATTTATTTAAATTTAGACGATTCGATCATAGTTTTTTTTCCATTTTTCGTAAAATCCACTGAGAATTTTCGATCTCGGAGCGTAGGCTTACGAAATGAGTTATCGATTTCGATAATTCGTTCATGTAACGATGTTCTTACATACGATAAAATTTAAACTACTGCTGGGCGAATTTTCTATGTATAACGGTGCTGTTACAATTTCAAGTTTGTTCTTCATTTTCGTGTTTTCTATAGCGGCACATCTAAGGGATTTTCGTTTAACATTTTCAGATTTTGTAATGTGAAATCCTACAATGATAATTTTATCGATTTGAAAATATGTACTAAATTACGATACTTAAAGATTGTTGTAATGTGTAAATTATAAACAAATCCTTGATACAGTAGAAGAAAACACAAAATTAGACACGAGGTCGTCTAAACATTTTTTAATCGTTTTTAAGTTTCAACAAAATTTTGAATACCAAATAATTAAAACTGAAGTAAATTTCACATTACCCCTGGTTTAGGTTAATTATAGGCCATAATGGTGAAATTCACGAAATATGTCGACATTTTTTCTGTAATTTCACTGTAATTCTCGTAGGTGGAATATCGAAATATTTTTTCAATATTTTCAAATATTTTTTACAAACTATTAATAAATTCTAGAAACTTAATATCCAATAACTAATGTTTTTTTAACTTTGAAAATCCACAACGGTGACCCAAATATCAATGTTATTTAGTAAATAAATTTTGAAACGATTTTTAGAACGAAGTAACTATAATTGTTGATTAAAATTACTTTTAAAAATATCATTTTTTGTTTTACAACTACTTTCTGTGAAATTGCAAATGTTGAAATAAAACTTTTTAATAGCTGTTCAATTACTTCAGCTAATGGAACACCGATATTACAAACATATTATTATAATTCACTGGTATTATTAATTATTTTTAATTAATAAATAATGCTCTTTGATTTTTAGAATTAAAAATCAGATTACAGCATAAATTATTCATATCTTAACACAGACTATCAATATGCAAATAATTACAATTTAATCATAAACACATAACTAATTTTAATGTTGCGTGATTTTCAAAATTAAATTATACTACTGAATGTATTAAACATATTAAACCATTATCCTTTATTTATTCTGAAATTTGAAAAAAATTTGTTTATTAAGTTTGTCATAAACTTTGTAATTGATGATTTTGATAATTTTTCAAGATGTATTGAAACCTATCCATTATTTTATGTTTCTCTTAAATGTCTTATTGCATAAACTGACGTTAAGTAAAATTGAATGTAGAGATCTTAAAATTTGACGAGTCAACATTACTGTAATTCGTACTTTCATATATGTAGGCTTCAAATTCGTAAACACTCCATTTTTTAAATACATGCTCATCATGATAATAAAAATTATTCTCATAAAAAATTGTCATGAAAGTGTCTAACTAGTCAATAAACTTCAATATACATCAAAATGTCTATAAATTATTATCAACTTCAAGTATTAAGAAATAATTGACTCAGGGTCGGAATTTGGAAATAGTGTGCATCAGGAAGAAACGTTACTTTCATAAGTTGGGGTTCGAAAACTTACACTTGCAACTTTTAATGGTTTGAAAAAACGTATAATCACGTGTCATTTACATAATGGTCTATGGGTTTTCATTTCCAATATGTATGTCATGTGATACATCGTTGAAAGATTTTTTTACTCCAATTTGTAACGCCAATTTTATTATTACAACAATGTATCAAAATTATATACTCTAATATTCGTGGATATGAAAAATTGTTTATTCATTTCTGCTCTTCGATCAAGGAAGGACAGAAGACAATTTTCTCAAATCATGAGTTTAAAGTATTTGTAAGATCTTGCATTAATGTCAATGTATCATTCGTTATACTTAATTGGTTTACACTTTTTACAAATCATAATTACCAACAAGAAGTTACGATGAACTCTTAGACTCTTAGCAGCCCTTTAAGGTCACGGTAATCGTAATGTGATAAAGTCCAGAATCCTTAGGATGTTTAACTATTCAAACACAATCAGCCTTTGAATTCTACCTACAGGTAAGGTTAGACTTTAGTCAGAAATATTCATCTGTGAAGATTGGCCTTCTAATCAACGATTAACAATTCCAAGCTACAAATCTTTACCTTATCATGAATATCCAGATAGTTAAAAAAAATACCCCGACAATAATATTTAAAATGACATAATATCATACGATTTTCAACTAGTTTAACCTTGGAACCAATAACCATTGTTTCGCCAGTTCCTATGTGATTGTTTTAATATGTAAATAAAAATAAAAAGATATTTAATTTATGGAATTTGAAAATGGAAACCAGTGTTAACAAGGTACAAAAAAGTTTCAAAAACAATAAAAATTTCAAATATTATTTAGTTGTTTTAGAGGTCACTGAAACTGAATCCCATTTTATTTTTTAAGCACTCAAAACGACAAATCCAATTCATCTTTTTTCGAAGAGTCTTAAGGTCACTAAATACTAAATTTAGTTTTTAAAAAGTTTAAATGGCGGATTCAATATGTTATATTACATTATTTTTAAATTCACTAGAAAGTTACTAAAACTACTATTTAGGGTTTCCGGAATCTCTGAGTAGTACTTCTATGTCAGTTTTCAAAAACATTAAATGGTGATTATCTGACGATGAAAAAAGTCAAGAATTTTTATTGCAATTTTTAAGATTTTCTATGTACGGAATTTTTAATTATTCCGTATTACACAGGTCAACATGGTTTTGTTTTTGGGAAGCTGTGGGTTGTATCTGACGTAATTGTGTGCGTAGAATCCGAATCCGAAGTCAGAAGTGGTTAGGATTTTGAGATATTTGAGGTTATGTACTAGAAAAATGTGTATTTTGCTATTTTTGAGGTTAGACACAACATTTTTAGAAGCTTTTTCTTTTGTTGGATCATATGGCACTACTTTTTTTCTTTAATATGAGATGCGCAGAATTCAATTACGACTTTTCTACACCAAGATATGCCAATTTGAAATTACGATATACGTGTAAACAAATTTACCTTGAAATGCCCTTGGAGAACAAGCTCAAGTTCAAATTCAATGTCCGGAAACCTTTATAAATATAAACAACTATATAAAATATGGATATTTATAACTAAAAAGACGTTTCAATATTGTGACTGTTTTATTGATAACTTTTTTATACTTTACTGTTTATTTAGCCACGCCAAATATCACCAGTACAAATCTTGAAACTAAGATACCACTAAAAAATATCTGTCTCAAAGCATATAAACCATATGCTCATTAAATTAAAGGAATATATCTCCTAATTTCAAAATGGTCGTAACTTTGTAAGAAAAGATTGCAGGTGATCGAATAAAACCTCATTTTAAGGCAAACAGTTTAGAAGGCAAACAAAAATTGTTACATCCTGTAAGTAACCTCAAAAACATAGCAAAATAACGAGTTCATAACCTCAAATATCTCAAAATCCTGACGTTATGGATCAATTCTGACTTCGTTGTTAAAGCATATTTGAATATCAGAGCATCATAGACTTACGTTTCTTTCAATTTCATTAACGACTTCGTTTCAATGATAAAAAGAGACATTGAATTTCTTAGAAACTAATCGATCAAATAATTGTTGACAATGGAAATGTAACTCACGGTATAAACAAGAGCAATAAAATGACGCTCCAGATAGTTAATGAAATCAATATAACAATTCAAAATAATGTGAAAAAACGTAGCCAAATTATTCAAATTACCAGATATTCAAAAATATCATTGGAAATCTTATTCATACCTTGTGGGGTTTCTTTTGAAATCGAAAGCTTGGTTATTAGTTAAACAAACTTTTACATCACATAGATATATTTTTTATTAAATAGAAGGCAACATGACATAATAAAAAATTTTGTACTAATAAGCCATATCATATAAATATCCCTAAATACCCTAAAGTAGTAATTTTCTTGAATTTCAAATGTATTTTAAATTATTTTGTCAACTATATTGGATCCGCCATTTTGAATTAGTTAAAACTGACGTTAGATTCGCACTCAGCGTTTCCCAAAAAACCGCAAGTAATGATTTTCGAGAAATTTGCATTTATTTCATTTTTGTCCGCCATATTAAATAGGCCATTTTGAATATTTTAAGGCATAAGATTCGAATTAAGAGGGTTCTAAACTGAACTTTGTTCATTAAATTTATTTCCGATTTTTCTTCACCATTTGTAAATCGATTTTGCTGAAATTTTGACAGCGACCGTATCAAATATTTATTTTGTATCGGAGTTACCAAGTGGGAATTTCATAAAACGGCCAAAATGATCATCGATATGGTGCTTTTCGTTCAAACAAAAAATTCGTCTTTGAAATATTGGAATTTTTTGGCAATTATAGGGAAAGAATGCTTTGTAACTGTAATTCTATCGAAATTTTAAAAAATACCAACTTTGCACGATACTTCTTGATACAGTGATCTCACCAAACTATTAGAAATAATTTATATATTAAAAATCTTTCTATTGTGCTTTGTTATAAGATTTGCAATTTTAACATCATGATCGTTCGGATTTGACAAAAGACTAGAACGATGGAATCTAGAAATTTGATTTGTCAATCGATAATTGAACTCCCTGAAAACTGCTAAATGTAAACATTTCTTGAAAAATTCCTTCTTCAACCAGACCAAGGAACTTTTTTTAGATATTATAAGAAATAATAATAACACCAGAAGTTAGGTTAAACTTTCTGAAGTCAATTAATGCATTACAGATATTTTCAGTACTTCCATAACGTGAAATTGACTTATACGTATGATTATTTGAGTGTGATGAAATTTATCTGCAAATCAGTTTCCTTTGAAATCACTGATATTCTGAATATATATTCAGTCAATTACTATCGATAAAGTACACATTCCTATATGGATATTCGTGATAAAGTAAAGTTTTATATCCCCGACTTGCCAGATCCCTTCTTACCTTTTGTCAACCTCAATTCTGAGTAGATAGGCAAATACTGAATATATGCTCTGATGGATGGTTTCTTTCTTTCCACATAATTTAAAACATTTTCTTTATCCCACAAGAAAATAAAAAAAATATGGAAAAAAACACCTGAAAATGACTTTTGCTAATCCTTTGAACCGAAGAACATGCAGCAGTCTCCATTTGAGTAAGAATTGAAATTCACTAAGACACTGACTACTGAATGTTCTGGACCGATCACAATACCATGATGTTTTAATCTCCAAAATAATAAAAAGTGAAGGTCCGAAACGTGAAAGGTATTGTTGTACCCCAACTTTCAAATCAGTACGTTGATTGAGCCACCGAACAATTCCCATGTGCGGCGTGTCACTTTTGCATCTTGCATAAGGAGCCGAGGAAGAAAACGCGAGAATTCATCACAGTCGTGTAATAAAAGGGAGGACGAGTCTTGCGAGCTTTTGTGCAACCCGTCAAACGTAGCGCACGCTCGCACCATTCATTTTACTAGCGCGTGTTCGCGAATGCGAAGTCTCACTATATATGTACCTAACCTATATATACGTATATAAGTTAGGTACGGACTTACACCATGAGGAAGCTGAGATCGATTGGCTCCTCGGTTCGAAAGACTTTCACGAGACTTTTTAAGAATTCGGTAAGTATCAGTAGCGTAAGAAAACGGACAGTGCCGTTTTTTACAGTTCTCTCTAGTCGGTTTTTATCTACAGCCTTAGCAAAGTTCGCGCTCGCCGATTAACTGCCGGCGTTGTAGTCCGACTTGCTCGCTCTGATTTTTCGCCGACAAAGGCTACGGAGGAAATCAATGGTTTTAAGATTCAACTTTCGCCGAGTTCCCAACTGCCGCGATTTTCCGGCTTGGCGGAAACGTAAAAGACGTTTGCGCGTACAGAGGGTTGCTTAATGGGATTTCATTGATTATGGTTACACAGGAAGGTTCGAGGGGACGCGAAATGACAAATTTGTCCAATACAAGTTATTGGAAACGATTCGATAAGAAATTCATCGAAGACGGTTCAAAGGTAGGGGTATGGGTCCATCGTGTGAGATTTATGCGAATATATTCATCCCAAAAGCAATTTGCAAACGTAATTTGTCAAAATTAGTCGAAAATTTAATCCGCGAGAAATGATTTATAGATGGAATATAAAAAGGGTGGGATGAATGGAATGTAGATTTGCACGAATGAAACGAATTTCAATCTTGAATTTTGGATTCTTCAAAATATAAAAACTCCATAGTTGAACTCATTAATCAGCATGAGGCAAACTCAATGTGGACAACCACATCGAATGTGATTAACACGATGATTGGAACACTGCCGGGCGCAAAATCGAGTTCTACTCCCGGAATGTTAAAAAATAATGTACATTCGATTTTGACTAAGAATTTTATTTGCCAAATTACTGAACATATTAGATTATACCGTTCCTTTGAGTTTCATTTGGTGAAATGCCTCATACGATCAAAAATTGACTACATTTGAATCATTCGATAGGAATTGGTTTAACAAATTTTTCTTCTTTCAAAATGAACTCATTCAAAGTATTTTTTACCTAATGGCAATTTACTGTCAACTTAAAACAATTTATAAATTTAAAACTAGACATATTTTTTTACAAATATTGCTTATAGATTGAATTTAACCTAATGAATATTCGCATCTCCCAAAACCTTGAAGATATCTCGATAACAAACAGGACAGAATGTCGAAATTGGATAAACCGAATCACTCCGACATTCTGTCATTTAAAACTTCGATGTTATTGAGGAATCGTACATGCAAAAATGTAACAAGGATTGTCTGTTTTAGGTGAAACGTAACATTTATCGCGCACGATTAGGGGCCTTATTTAAAGTGTTTTGTAAGAGCGTGTCGTGCTTTGTTCCCTTCAAACACAGTTTTAGAAAAATTATTTTCTAGAATCGTGCTTCGTATTCTAAAAATTCATCTAAACGCGCAATTGGAACAGTGTACTGAAACCAACGATGGTAAAACATTTAAAAAAGGTGCCGAATTTTTGGAAATTCTCAACGAGGTCCGCTAGGTTTTATAATTTTTTTTTAACATATGAGTTTTTTTCGGAAATAGGTTTTTCTAGAAACGTACGAAGTTTTTTAAAAGTTTCTAAGAAAGTTTAGAAAGTCTAGGGATTTCTTCCATGTACCATAGTTTATCAAATTTCCTAAGATGCCTGAGAATGTAAATTACCGCATCATAAATTCGTGGTTTTTCAAATTAAATGATAAAATATTACTTTTTTCTAATTTTCACAAGAAAATCAATTGAATTTTATTCACCCATCCTTAGAAAATTGGGTAACCCATATAATATCTTGAAAAAGCTACTGTGAAAATATTCTCACTTTCCTGTTTTGCACCCGTAGTATCATTTCCAGCATGCGGATGAACTCGATTATCGAAATCCGAGAAAGCATGCTCGAAACAAACTTTCGGAAAGTTTGGAAAACAATTAGAATAAAATTACGTATCCTTTAATCCTTATCTACTGAGTTGCTATCGTTACAACTTTTTCTACGCCGTATAGATGGGTTGTTGATGACAGTGGCGACCAGAATTTTGGGAACACTAATTTGATGAAAAGGTAGGAAGAGTGTAAAATGAAACTTTTTAACGTTCCCATGCGTTTTGTTCAGCAACTTTTGCGTTCGCAGATGAAATTGTAAAATGAGAATTCAGCACATTGAGTTTTCCTCCATTCGTTGTCAGATGACACTACGTAATGGGATCCATCGCAGCATCCATTCTCTGAACCGCGATTCGTCCGCTTAGGCGTTTTCTCCTGATTAGGCGCTTTCTCAGGCGGTGATTTTCTATCTCAGATGTAAATCAGACCGAAGGTAATGAACACCAACTCCAGCGTGAAACCTGTAACAGAAACGGAAACGAAGTTCAAGTCAAGTTTCTCACCCACCTGTGTTTACGCATATCGAAGTACAAGTTTGTATGCTGCATTGAATATGAAGTACATTGATGTGTGTCTATTATCAATAGATTTTTACAACATGGACAATTGTATACTATTAATTAATGTTATGTCCTTTCTTTATCTATTTTCTTTCTTTTTTCGGGGGCATTGTATAAATGACAAAGTGGTTCAAATTCATAAATACTAAATTAGGTGATATTTGCAGACCATCGCAAAAATATTGTCTGTTATTAAACAGGACTTAGATTAAATACAAATAATGATTTTTATCAATTTTGAAACGCAAGAAATGATTTTTTCAACACAAGAGTATCAGTAATGATGAATATAAAATTACAATAGTAATTTTCGATACAAGAAGGGCGTAAAAGTTTTTTCTACGAAAAATGTGTAAAATAGCATTTTACGCACACTGTAACATAATGTTTATTTTTGTATGAAGGGCGTAAAATGGAGTTTTACGCCTCGACAATAGAACCCAAGAGACGGCAAAGCCGGCCAGAGGTTTATGAGGGTGAAAGGTCTACGCCTGAGATTCAAATATTGTTTTTTGATGCAGTAGGCGTAATAGTATATTACTCAACGAGGGAGGTAAAATAAAGAATGTCACAGACTGCGTGTAATTTTTACCCGAGGTGAAGCCGAGGGTGAGAAACAGGCAGTCTGAGGCATTCTTTTTTACTTCCCGAGGGAAGTATACGATTTTTCTTTATGGCAGGGAGGATAAGCGGCATCTTTCCTTCCGCTTGCGGGAGGAAAGTTGCTGCTTTCCTCCCGGTTTGAAGAAAAATATTTTACGCCTCGATTTGCGGGCCTGAAATGCCAATTTCACGCCTCAGTTGGCGCAAGGTTTATTTTGGGCCCCAGGAGGCGGGAAGTAGGCGTTTTACACTCTCAAATAAGGGCGTAAAATGACCATTATATGCCTATTGCATAAAAAAAAGATTCCATATGTTCATCATTTTTTAATACTTTAATTTGATTAATGATATCGAGGCACAACTACTCTGTATTAGTTTCAGAGTACATAAATGATAACCACACTCGGTTACAATCGTCATCAAATTTCATTACATTCGGCCACGGGGAATCCAAGTGACATATTATGATATTGCATTGCGTAAGGTAACTCTATATTTTTTATTTCAATGTATTGCCCATTAATTACACGATGCCGCATGAAGTAAAAATTAAAATACAAGGGAATAAGAAACGATCTTATGCCTAAATGATTTTACTGCTTTCATTACAATTTTTTGTATGCCATATCATGACAATAATGGTGGATGGGTGGAGTATGAAGGAAATATAGCATGTAGACCTTCATAATTATCATAACATCTTGCGAAATTATTTTGCTCTCATTCTTTTAATTTCAATTTATTTTTAATATTATTTTGATGATTGTCAAATAATAGGCTTAAAACATTAAATATATTTTTTTAATTTCAATCAGTTTTCTACTCATCACTAACTGATTGTAGAAGAAATTTAAAATTCTGTTTTAACCCTTTTTTTGCCTGAAATCAGAAAAGCAGGTACATCAACTCCAGCACAGTTTCTGGAGTGAAAATAATTTTTTTTAATTTTCGAAATATACCTTTCCTACTATTTTCAAGTGTGCTCTATCGATTTCCGTTCAGAAAATGACGAAATAATGATTATTTATGCAATAATTTTGCAAAATAAAATAAAAAATCCATGATTTTTAGGTCATTTTTTAAAATTTTTTCCGATTTTCTCCCCCAAAACGGGGCACAATCAATAAAACGCATACGTAAAAAGTGATCCCGATTGTTGAAGATAAATAATATACTGGTAGAATATTTGTTAGAAGCAATGGCTGATTCAAAATGGCCGCGGAACGAAACGAATTTATTCAAAATTATTAATTCCTTGAAATAGAGATCTTGGAAACTTTTTTTTGAGTTTTATAATGATGATATAAATATTGACTGGTTATGTACGAAGATTATAATAATTTTGAGTTGGTAAATTCAAAATGGCGGATCCGTAATGGCCGCCGTATGTAAATCGCATCGCTCATGAATCTGTTTCAAAGTTGAAAATATGTGTTCAATAATTACGAATATTATACACGTTCGTGCATAACCAGTCAATATTTATATCATCATTATAAAACTCAAAAAAAGTTTCCAAGATCTCTATTTCAAGGAATTAATAATTTTGAATAAATTTGTTTCGTTCCGCAGCCATTTTGAATCGGCCATTGCTTCTAAAAAATATTCTACCAGTATATTATTTATCTTCAACAATCGGGATCACTTTTTACGTATGCGTTTCATTGATTGTGCCCCGTTTTGGGAGAGAAAATCGGAAAATCATGGATTTTTTATTTTATTTTGCAAAATTTTTGCATAAATAATCATTATTTCGTCATTTTCTCAACGGAAATCGATAGAGCACACTTGAAAATAGTAGGAAAGGTATATTTCGAAAATTAAAAAAAATTATTTTCACTCCAGAAACTGTGCTGGAGTTGATGTACCTGCTTTTGTGATTTCAGGCAAAAAAGGGTTAAGTACACGTTCGATAATAAAAACTTGAATTTATTAATTTTCAACGTTACTTTTTTTAAGTAACAACATTAAGCAAACAGAACCAATTAAGTATTTGGCCTCTTTCGATCGAAATGTAACAAAATTTCAAAGTAAAGAATTGTAAAAAAATTGCAGCCATTTCGAGTTTCACCTTTAAATGTCGCTCTGTAAACAGCTTGAAAATAGCGAAAAGTATTTTTAAAAATTGTAAGATGACGGTTAAAAAATTTTGACAAAAGAATGATTTCCTTAAATATAAATAACCAGTGCACGATTCAATTTCAAAAATTGTTATTTTTATGAGACTGAGCATCCAAATTTGGCATATCGCTAATCAGGATTCATTGATATTATGCGGATTTTTAAAATTTTTTACTTGATGTTTATTAAGTAGCTGATTTTGAACCTGGGATGACACATTCAATAATGGCAGATCGAACATGGCGGTTCATATTTTGAAATTGATTAGATTATTTTGAAGCTAGTTTCCTGAAGGTCTTTGAAATCTGACAAATCTTTCTGACGAAATCTGACAAAAATTTTCGAGTATCTCGAATGTGAAGAGCCGTTTTTATTTGTGGGACAGGATATTTTTATTTTTTTAACTGGTTTTTGTATTTTATTTGTAATATATTTTCCGTAATGTTTAAAATAATTGAACCCCTGGCGATCAAAAGGAGATACGCGCGAAACGCCGGAGAATTTGTTGGCCCCTCGGCTCGTAATTTTTTGACTTTCGAATTTTAAAGTTTTCATTAGATATCTTAATAGGAAAATTAATTACGCGAATTTTCGTTAAAATAAAAAATTTCTATCCCTCTTCGTTTTTAATATAATCGCAAAAAACGAAATTATTTGACATATAAAATAACTTAATTATTTTGTCTTTAACTCGTCATATCTTTTACAATAATTGGAATTTTTTAATGAAATTTTTAGGGAATATGCACTATTCTATCTACAAACTAACGTATTTTTCCAAATTATGGTTAGTTATTATGGACATTTTTTAAAAATTTTGTTTTACTGCACAAAATTGATATTGAAAGCTTCAAACATTTCGGGAGTCGAGGGAATTTCAATAAATCGAAATTTCCTTCCCACCGAAAATTCGAGGAAGGTTCAAAGAAGATTTTTGTAAAGTTATAGACTAATCTGACTTGTAGTTTTCAAGTAACAATTGAAAGTTGTAATGCTGTCGCGTCGCGTCGTCTCTTTCACGAATATTTGAGGAAAAATATTTTTGAGCTGACATCTTGACATTATTAAAAATATGTTATGACATTTTCAAGCTTTACATATTGCCGATCGATATGTTACAGCGGAACACTGTTCTGGTTATTTACAGTATTATTCAAAATGAATCAATTTTGTTCGAAAATATGGCTGTAACCTTTTGAAAATTCATATTTTTACTTCGACCCAGACTAAGTCTGGACGAAGTATTGAATTTGGTCACTTCGGGCAAAAAAATTACCATATAGTTTTTCATCAAATGTCGACGTTTCAGACCCTAAGGAACCCAAATCAACAATAAAAAAATTTGTGTCCGTGATCTTGTACATACGTACGTCCCGTTTTTTTTTGTCTCGCGATAACTCGCGAACGGATGAGCGTATTGACATAATTTTTTTTTAAAATACGCGTCTTGGCATAACTTAGATCTGATTAGATTTTGGGGCAGATCCACCCGTCCATTACTAAAAAAAATTAGCCCCAATTAATTTTCTTTGTAGTTTTTTGCATTTATTTTGAAAAATACAAATTTTATTAAAAAATGTTTCAAACAAAAAAGATACAGCATGAAATTCTCTACAAAAAAGGTTGTATGCATTTTCTTCCTAAAGTCAACGATAATGCCATAAAAACTGGTTTAAAATGTTTATGACTATTGTCTGAAAAAGTATTGAATTTGGTCATCGCGGCAAAAAAATGACCCTATTGTTTTTCATCAAATTTCGACGTTTCGACCCCCTACCCCCCAGGGGTAGTCTTTGCCAGCCCCTCGGGCGCGGTGACCACCTGCGGGCCCAAAGTTCTTTTACGCCCTTGATACGAAAATAACTATTTCGATATATCTAAAAGATGGCTTATAGATATCTATAAGTTATCCGTCAGAGATCTTTTCGACACTTTCAAGATATCTTTGACGAATTATATGTATATATATTGTATATATAAGATCATAATAATGCAGACAGTAATTAGTAAAACACAGTAAACATGTAATATGCATCGAATAGTTTATTAGAATACAAATGCATGAAGCAAGTATTTTGCAACTTTTATTTATTAATACTTCGGCTGGCCTGTTGTCGGGGTCGAAGTTTTGAAAATGCTCATTTTCAATTTTCATACATATAAGAAACACTATATTGTTGTAACACATCTATCGAAGCCACTTGGACCTAAATATGATTGGACCCCCAAATATCAATATAATTTTATAATACAATTGAAAGCTGTTAGTAATCGAACGAGTCTTAAGGAATAGCCGAATCTCCACTGGGTCGAAGTTTCTGAGCGAGCGAAGCGAGCGAGGCACCACGCCAACACTAGTTTCAATTGCGTTAGTAGATTCAGTAGATAGGGGTTAAATACATAACCTTTTTTTTTTGGAAAACATACATTTCTAGTAAGATAAATATCTCGGTTACGGTCTAGTGACCGGTACCTGACCACCTACAAAGGTTTCTTGTTTATTATTACGTGTAAAGTATACATACGTTTTATAGCAATTTTAATTCGTTGAATGCAATTCAGAAAATAATATCAAATAATATTATTATTATTTTTAATAAAAAAACATGTTTAACCAGAAAAATCCTGAACGTGTAGCATTTTAGAGATCGAACAAAAAAAATGTAATATAGAAAATTCTTGAATTAACAACTAAGCTCTAAGGATCCCTTTAACGGTCTTTTAGAAGATACAGGTTATTTTCAATGCACAGTTTACTCGAATCATGAACGAAATAATTAATTTATAATTATATAAGTTACAATATTAGAAGTTTTATAAATTCGTGTATTGCAAACATTGCATGAAGTATAAATGAATGGTCGATGGAAGTATGGAACGATAGAATGCTGGATCGTCGATTAAAGTTAAAAAGGGATGTCGGGGACGATGATATCAGATGATAATCATATTCATATCTGATCACTATAGGCCGTCGGGTAATTATTATCTCCGCATTTAATGGTTGTTTATTATTATTACATCCCTGATAGAATTTTGTCCACTTTTTCGTCTACACTGCCCAGTTTCCCTATTACTTTAACATGTAAAATAAGTGTAATGGCCAGAAACTTGCCAGAAACTAGATTCAATTTCTACTCAGAATCTAATATTGTTTTATTCTGACACATCTCCAAACCAATAGATTAATCTCTCTCTGCAGGATTTAAATTGATAAATACAGTTCCCCAATCCATACTCACAAATTAAATGTTTGATCATACAAAAATAATATGTGTCTTTATTATTGAAATAAGTTGAGAACGTGGAGACTATGGCATAAGGAAATTAATGCTTTTAATTTATAATTGATGTCAATAATTCTTCTGCATCATCAAATATTAGAATCAATGACATTGTTCTCTCTATAATCTATTTGAAGTCCTTCTCACGTAAAGATTCTTTATATTATTTTCTTGACCATTTTTCTAAAATAAGGAATAAAACATAGAAATGCTCATGATTTCTGTACGACATTTTCCAAAGATTGTCTTACGTTTATTATGAACAAACATGGCGATAATCTACATTGTAATGTATGATTCACAACAAACAATTTCCAACGTTGATAAGACAATTGAAATTGAATTATATTTCAGCAATCATTCAGAAATCTGTATGAAAGATTGAAGTTGTGTCTATTAGGTTACTCGAGCAAACTGTTATTAGCTTAAAATAAAAAACAATATGGTTAAAAATGTCTACAGTTTTAAGTAATGCTAAAATGCACTTTATAATATATGTAACCTTGAATTTCTGATTTATTCGCAAAAAACAAAATTCTCAAACTGGAAAACGATAGCAAGGGATTTAATGAACAAGAAAATTGAGTGTATTGAAGGAATTGAATCCGTGGAAGTCCGTAGAAGAAGGTAGTAATGCTGATTTCAGAATCTACAATGTCATTTTATGCATGTTAATGGGGCACGTAATCGAAAAAATAGCACAATAAGATGAAATTGGCATTGAAATATTCGAAAATGAGAAAATTATTTTATTTTTATAACCTTCTACATGACATTCTCATTCAAATGCTGTAAACGATTGAATCTCGGATAAAATTAGGACTATTATTCAGCTGAGATTTAGCGCTAGGTACAAATTGAATTTTAGTTTTATTTTCTAGCAAAATCGTGAAAAACTGGCTTGGTTTAGACTAGTTTCGAAACATGGGTCTGCCAGCGACATACGTCCTTAATCATCTGATATAAAATAGGTTTCCTGAAGAGATACGACACTAAACGAAAAATTTGACAAATTCAACTAAAGTTATGTGCAATATCGCACTGAAAATTTTGGTACGTTTCGGAATTTTAAAAACTTGTTTGATAATGTTTAAAGGTAGTATGATAATTCTTAAAGACGGATCGGAACTTAACAGAAATTTTTCATTGCACTTTTTAAAAAAATGTAATTTGAAATAAAAAATGAATTCTTCAATTGAATTTATTTGAAAAATATATTTTTCTAACGTGAAATGATTTTTTCTTAAGATATGAATTTTTCTTGTTTTATTTCAACAATTTATTGTCCTCTAGTTTCAGCCTAAATTGTTTGCTAAAAATCAGTATTTGGTGACAAATAAAAGTGAATAGTTTTAATTAATGATCTCGGAACTTGAAGTTTAATATTCGAAATTTTATTTTAAGTTTTTTTTTGCGCCATGGTATTCAAGCTTTCCCGGAGCCGGAGGCACTATTTTTCAACG
This sequence comes from Trichopria drosophilae, assembly GCA_030407085.1. Classification (NCBI taxonomy): domain Eukaryota; kingdom Metazoa; phylum Arthropoda; class Insecta; order Hymenoptera; family Diapriidae; genus Trichopria; species Trichopria drosophilae. Next base: position 184,453,495 of record CM059583.1, on the reverse strand, counting down.
GAAGAAGAGCACATGAGATCTCTAACAAAGACAACTTTCTGACAAAGTTCAAAAGCTTTTGATTATGATCTTTCATATCGCAGAAAACAGATAGACCATGTTTTTAGACATAAAAGTATATTATTTTTAAGATTCTTCTTTATGTTCCAGCTATGAATGATGCATTTACCATTCGAGGGAAGTTTTGTAAAATTCACGTCGTTAAAAAATATGTTTCTTTATAATATTATTATTTTTATATTAAATTCTAGACTTTATAATATATTTTCCAAGATTTCTTTTTTCTCTGTTGATCATGGCGTCCGATTCTTTTTTAATATGATCTGCATTTGTAGCTTATATTTTGTAGAACAATCTTTCATTTAGATATTTTAGAATTATAATCATATTTTATATTCTAGGAAATTTGATAGATTTTAAAGATATTTGTATCTATTAAATTAACTGTTCAAGGTATTTTTTATGGTATCATCGCATAATTATTTTTTTAAAAGAAATACATATATATACACGAAATTATTTCGGCATCTAATTTAATATTTAATTATTTCAATTAGACTATAATGTAATATTAATCTGAATGTAATATGGTAATTAATTACTCATATTAAACATTATTAGAAAAAAGTGTTTAATACATTTATAATGTATATTTCAAATGTATTAGAAAACAATTCATGGCAACGTTGTTTACATCCTGGATTGATCAATGCATGGTGAATGGTATTTGTCGTATTTTGCGATGTTGGGTACGAAGTCAAAGTTTCTACCACCAAACCACGAACAGTTTAAAACCACCTTAACCTGTCAACACCAGTTTACATCTAGAAGTTCAAAAATTTGTAATGTAGACGTAATATAATGTAATTGGAAATTTCTCAACAAATATTTAAAACATTATGATATAAGAAATGTTCAAATTGTTTGTATAAAGACATGCCATCCAGTTGCTGATAAAGGCAGTAAAAACTTTGTAATTGATGAACGAAAAACTTTTCAAACAATTCATTTTGGAGAAGAAAATCATGAGTAATTACAACAAAATTCTAAGTAATTCAGAAATTCATTAGATATTATTTGTGATATTAAATTAGTTAATTACAAATATATTACATACTAATATACTAGTACCCGTACATTTTACTATGTAATTATTTAAATGAAAACAATTAGGAGCTATTGCCGCTCATAATGTTGAATATGAATATTGAATTTGATGAGAATTTTCAATTAAACGTGTGCATAAGAAATATTATTTAATTTTGTTCAACTGTTGTACTATATAAAAGTATTGACTGTATATGACTCTTTCATGTTTGAAAATATTTCAGCCATGTTGAAATATTTGAACAATGCAATTGCTATCAGTTGCTGCTGTATACAAGAAGTTCGTCAAATTTGAAGTATTTAATGATTATTACAAAACCTGCATTAAAATATCATTTGTGTAATCGTTACCGCATTTTAATCGCTCTGTTTGGTAAATGTTACGAATTCATGAATCACTAGCTCTTGACAAATCGATGTAGTCAAGTCGCAAACTATTTAAGATCATTTCTAGCGCCCAAATCCATTATTAAAATTGATTTCGTAAAATCATATCTTATGGCTTACCAAATTTCAAAGAAATTATGCCGAAATTTTCGAGGTCTTAAGCGAAGCTGCGGAAAGGGTTAGCTAAACCCATACAGCTACAGCTTTACAAAAGGTGCCTGACTGTCAAGCTAAACTAGTTTCGGAAGTAAAAAATTTATTACGGATTTGTCCGCAGCGAAATATTAATTTATAACACACGGAGAGAAATTTTGAGAATTGTTACTGCTTTTTGGGAAGTAGTATTTACCGTACAGATTCTGATCGATTTGAAATGGCGATTAAAATTCGAAATCGTTAAAAAGAAAATTTGTGGGTTTAGATACAATTTTATTACACCTTTGAGAATAGTTATTCACAATTTCTAGACAATTTGGTTATTAATAATTAATTTTAATGGTCTGCAAACGTTGTTAAAAGTGAAAAAATTAGTATTTTTTTCATTCTATGGCTTCCGTATCGGATACGGTGCCGGATACGCCAAAAATGAACCCAACGTTTTTTGTAGAGCAGGAAATTTCCTACAAAAAAGTAAAAGAGGGTCCTAGTCCAAAGTTAACAAGTTAGCCATGAATAACGCTGGAATTTTGTCTTACAAGTTACTATGAATATTTTAGAATTTCTGTAAAATATGATGCATATTCCATGGTTACTCGTGTTTAAACTATTACTTTTAGACTAGGTCTCTCACTGACTTTTTTGTAGGAAATTTCGTGCTCTACAAAAAAGGTTCAGTATATTTTTGGCGTATCTGACACCGTATTCGATACAGAAGCCATAGAATGAAAAAATATAAATTTGTTCACTTTTAACAACGTTTACAGAACATTAAAATTAATTACTAATAGCTAAATCGTCTAGAAATTATGAATAACTATTCTCAAAGGTGTAATAAAATTGTATGTCGTACAAATTTTATTTTAACGATTTCGAATATTAACCGCCATTTCAAATTCTTTAAAATTCTTGCGGTAGCTGGTACTTCCCGGAGCAATAGCATCTAGTTAAAATGTGTTTGAGTGTCCTCCGGGCGTAGAAACGCGATTTTGCGCCCTGCAGTGAAATCTTCGGGCTCACACTATCCAGCCGCACACCTGTCGTATTAAAAAATATCGTATGCAATACGGGCGAAATATCGATTTCCAACGAGTATGAAAAACTTGAAAAATGATCGATAATATTGTGCCCTTGGTATATAATATATTATTTTTTTACTTTTGAATATTTTTATTCAACTGAATTCACTACTTAAAGCATATCTTACCATCCCCACTCTTCATCTCTCTCAAACACCGCTTAATTGAAGAAGAATCTATTATCCCTAATTTACTGCGAAAACATGTTTGAATTAATAGTGAATTTTTACTGGAAATTGGGTATCATTCATAGAATTCTAGAAAGCTTCTTTATTTTTTATTCAGAAATTGTAAAACTAGTTTTAATTGATGGTAGAATAAATGTTCTTAGATATTACTGTTTGAACCTCCACACCTAAATTTTTCAGATCTTGTACTAATCTTAAAAGTATAGTTGTCAAAAACGAAGCTAGAAGTCTTCGACTTTGCATCGTTATTTTCACCATACTGTACATACGCATGAGGACCTTTAAAGGAGCCACTCCGGTAGTTCGAAGGTATCCCTTTATCATCTTATTACCTATGCTCAAGGTGTCCTATGTTCTCATTATGTAACGGAATTATAGGAATAGGATGATTATAATAGGATTTAAATGTACAGAAGAGACGTATTCACGCAGATGTGCTGTATGTATCATATACTTTTCCAAATATATTGATAATGTCCTTGGTATGAAATGAAAATATTAATTAATTACAAGGAATTTTAAAAAATAATCTCAGTATTTTTCACAACTTTTCAACTACTCAAAGTGTTTGAATGGGTCTTTAACGGATTTTCATTGATTATAGTTATGACCGTAAAGGAGTTCAATCATCTAAAAATATAGTTAGCGGGATTACGTTTTCAAAGTTCTTTTGACTAACTTTTAAATAATTATTAAAATTTTACTGGAACTTTCTTTGGTGGCATTATTTTGAGTGGATCTATTGTTATTCGTTTTTATCACATTAACATACGTCTCTTCGTGTTTAGCTCATAGTATCACATTTCTCAATCTTTAATCATTTTAAATATTGATTAAATATTTACGTCAATTTAATCACGAATTGTTAATTTAATTAAAAATAGTAATATTAAGAATATCAACAGAGTTATGCGAACTAACGGAGTAGTTATTATTTTCCTTCTAAGTTCCCAATGGTTAGGTGAATTTAATTGGTAGATTTTTTTCATCGAAGCTAAGATAATTCAGTAATAAAATCAGTATTAAATACGGTTAGCAGGTCTGCATTTATCTAGAGATTTTTTTTTATTTTAAAATGGAGATAATTGAAGAGTTGTCAGTGGCTGAATTACTTGTTAAAGAAGAAATACTAATTCCAGCATCTGCTGTAGATGTCGAAGTTTGTTTTTAGTCGGTCATCATTATTTATGCAGGTTTCTGGATTTTTTACTTTCTTTTGTAAGTATAATAATAAATGTAGTAAACATATTCAATAATATGTATGTTGATGTTATTTTATGAGATTGCAAGTAACCAAAACTAAAAAAAAAACACTGTTTATTATTTTATAGAAAGGCATGGTATTTTTGCAACCCCTTGGAGTGGGCCTGCATTCACATTTGACATTGAAAAATGCCGAAATAAGTTGTAAATTGAGTAAATGTGGGATATAATAAGGAAATATAATATCAACGACCAGATCTAGTTTTAGACTGGAGGAGATCATATTCTTGCTACTCGTAAATTTGAGACTATAAATCTGGATTCATTGTCCGTTGTGCTGTTTTCATTTGCTTTCTATTCTTCTAAGTTGGAGAAGGATCCATGAAACCTCAATTGTTTCTGAGATTGATTCTTGGTCTTTATATGAACAGGCGATATGGACCCACAAAGCAAAAAGAAAGAGCTCTTTAAGAAGTCTTCAAAATGGTAAGATGTCTTAAATGCTTATCAGAGAGAGCTCTTAAAGTAATCTTTAAGAAGACTTGTGCATCGATTTTAAGAGCTCTATAAGACCTCTCAAATATGAGGTCTCAGAAAAGAGGTCTTATTTGAGAGCTTTGACATAAAAAATAAATAATATAAATGAAAAGCAAATTTCTGAAAACTATAGATTCTATTTTTGTACCTTAATTATTAATTTAGATACTTTTTACCGTTTGTACATTTATATATTGGATAGTGGTTACATTTAATATAATGTGATCATGCAATAATAATACAAAACTATGATAACACTGGCAAAATATCGTAAAGGCACTAATTTGGTAAGAGCAGCTTATAATCTATCGGTCTGCATATGAAGTATATATCACATGATCTCATTTTTGGATTCAATAGCTACCTGGTGTCTCTGGAAGAAACACAAATAGATTTAAGACCTCAAACATAAGACCTCTTCGAGATTGCGATTTAACTCCTAAGTAGGACATCTTTGAGAGCTCGTTTTATAGATTACCACAATTAAGACCTCTTCAGGAGGTCTTTTTGGAGATATCTTAGGACTGAGCTCTGGGGGAACACTTTTAGAGGTATGTGCTGTATGGGGAAGACGATAACTCCGAATACCTATTGACATTGTTATTTGCGAATTATATGCATATCCATAAAGAACAAATGCGTTATGACCGTTGAAATGCCAGTACACTAAGTAGTAGTGGACGTAATAAACTAGAGTTAATACCGATTTTTGAGATTCGGTCCTAGTTAGGTCCTACCAGATAAGACTCAAATCATTACTCAACAGCTTTTTGGTTGTAATATTGCCAAAAGGATTCCTAAAACTTACATAGACACAAAGTTCTTTATCATTTGATTATTATGGAATGTCCTGAATTCCGATAGTAAATAAAACAGTTTTTTTAATTTCTGACGAGGCGTTTGTGTTGCAATAATTATTTTGCATTTCTGACCAGGTGGTAAAATTTAGCACGTTGTTGGTCTCAACCTTGTGGGGTATCACTTAACCGCCTTTAAAACATTTAGATTTAATGATGTGTGAAATTTATTTCAATAAAGCAATATGTCCTATAAATAATAATGAATGACTACACTGACCAATTTTGATAGCCATAATGAATTTTAAAATTGTCGAAGGTTGGTATTAAGATTGGATTCAACGATGCAGAATGTACAGTAAAACGTAATGTTGGTGTGCCAATTTATTTATTATATTTATGTATTATTTTATAACTCATTAACTCCGGTTCTTATTGTTTTTTTCATTTATTCGTGTTTTCGTTTATTTATGTTCTTGTTGTTTTTATCAGCATGTTAGAAACGAAGACACTAGTGCCGCAACGAAACTAATTTTTTTGGATTGATTTTAAAAAATATCAACCATTTTGGATCAGCAATATTGGCAAGCATACGCACTAAGCAGTGCCATTATTTTGTTTTTGCGAGATATTGCGCAACAGCTTCACCTATATTAATATTATTGAAGAAAGCACTATTAAGATTATAAAACTATTATTCACTACACGGAATTGGTTGATAATTTCGTACATCAATTACGCCCTCTCTTATATATTCGGTCAAAAGTGATATAGCACATCGACAGAGAAAAAAGAGCTAAAACTGTGCATAATACTTTTTTAATTGAAAGCAAGCGAGAACAAAAATTTAAAGCTGAAATTTTACGCATTTGAACGGTTTTAATTAGTTTTTTTTTCATTTTTGAGCATGTTCTAAATTCAATCTGACCTACAATATTACTCAATGCTCCCCGATATTTCTGTTGCACCTGCAAAACAAAAACAAAACAAAAACGTGCTGCAAAGTAGCTGCCACGTTTGCTGCCAAATGTAGCAATGCTGCGGGATACTGTGGCTTTCAATGAAGCGGTGGAAACTTTTTCGTGATTACCGCTTGGGAGCCATCCATAAACATCCTAGACCTTTTTTTTGGCATTTTTGACTCCCCTCCGCAGCCAGTTTTATCATTTTTGTACGACTATTTTATATTAACCATAATTTTTTTGCCGACCCTCTACCCCCAAATTGGTAACGTAGTTGATTGGATAGCCCCTAAGCTGCGGCGGCGGATGAATCAGCCACATGCAGCAACTGGACGTCAATTCGAGATCAATGATCCTAAGAACCCATGAATTATAAATTTCATGCGAAATGGATTGGTTTTTATAAAAATGGTCTTCCATTTTGGAGAAGCTATGTTGATTTATTGGCAACTAATATTTGATTTTTTATCAGTGATTCTAAGATTACGTGAGTAACAACTTTCAGCGCATTGGATTGATTTTAAAAAATATCGTTCCCCATTTTGGATTCATCATATTGAATTTTTATTCATTTGTACTGAACTGATCAATAATCCTCAGAATATTGTAATATCGAGTTAATTTGTGGAGTGATTTGTAGAGCCAGTTTGTGTTTTGTTATATAGCAAAGCTCTTGACGTCTACTATTCCAAAATACGATGGAAAAATTACATATCTAACAAATAAAAAAACGGGCTCGATCCTCTTCTCTCAGTTATATCTTTTTGGTTCACGGAAAAAATCTTTATTAAATTCCACTGAAATGCGTCAAGTAGAAATGCGCAATCGAAACTTCGGCAATATTTTCCGAACATCTTCAGTATATATATTTACATAACCCATAGTCAATGTCACCAAAGTAGTCGAGCAAATATTGCCGAAGTTACTAGTATAAATTTTACTAGGTGTCGGGCGTCGAACTTATTTGGCAAATTTTGCTTGATTTTTCCTAAAGATTTTTTTGTCACACCTGCACAAAACTGCCACCTTTCCGTGCAGGTTAAGCGAACGGAAAGTTGCCATTTATGGCCGAGGACGCAACTGCGCATGTGCACGGGCGTTTTTCAATTTTTACCGCCCGCTGTTCTTATTACAGCCCGCCACCCATTACCGTCGGCCAGTAAGGTGGCATTTTTGTCAACAGGTGTGACAAAAGTATCATCAAGTGTGTACCACGGGTGGAAATGCATTGCACACTCGGGCGATGCTGAATCCCTGGTCCACGGCATGACTCGGCATGCATTCGGCTGGCGTCGTCTTTGCCTACGACTCGAGCTGCAGTATCGCCCGCACCGAAATATATGCCTTTCCGCCCTAGATACACAATATACTATTTTCGTGTACACTTGCACGAAAATCGACTCTTTACGTGCCGGTAAAGCATTTGACATGAAACGTATTCAGTGCGTCTGTACCCTGCAAATACGAAAAGTACAGTGGTTCCTATCCTAAGTTATCCCGTCCAAAGTTATACATTTTTCCCCATCCAAAGTTATACTATTCATTTCCCCTGTTCCCCCACCATAACGTGTCGATGTTGCTTCACGGCGGCACTCAAACACAAGCACACAGTAGCTGCATAACTTAGGATGGGGGCTACTGTAACGGTTATGTAATATTTACGTAATGGTTACATTGTTATATAAATGTTACATAGTTGTTACATAACTGTCACTTTTGTGTATGCAGGGTAGCTCGGTATTTCAAGTAGCTCAAGGCGGATGCATTTCGAATTTTTCGCCCGCTAGACAGGGCGCTTTTCACTTTTTCGCGCCCGCGTCTCGTTTTTCACGTTTTTACATCCGCCTTGTACTTTGCCGGTATTATAAAGGCACAGTTTTTTATGTAGAAAAAAAAACATTGAGTTTGTCACGGGCGAGAATGATGGAATCAGAGACAAGCCCGTCGTTACAGTCCTTGGTGCACAATACACTATTATCAAGTTATGACTCCCTTTGCACATACCCTCTATTATAGTTACGAATTGCATAGTGTGTTGCGAAACCACGTGGCAAAAGAGAACAGTTGAAAGAAAGGCACAATGAGCCGCGTACTTAGTTGGTATTATCGGACGTTAATTACGATTCGACGTCTCCTATTGTCATTACGGTCTACGGGACGAATACACATAGAACCAGGTTTGTTTTCTTTGCGCCCGTTGGCGCACCTGCTGGCGGGCTTACTCGTTAATTGAGTTACCCGGATGGAGCAGGAGCGAATCGAAATAAATGACGCATTGTTGTTGTGCTCGAGTTCCGGGCTACGTTCTCGGCCAATTCGCCCTTTATATTCCATGGCCACCCACCGGGTCGACTTTCATCCCCTTATCCTATGCGCATGAATCGTGTACTCTCTCTCTCTCCCTCTGGTTTCACCATTTTCCGGGTCCTAATATGTACTAATAATGCCGCGCGCCTGCCGCCTTTAATTCTATTGTCGGCGCTTGCCGTGATTTACGTTTACGTTACGCGTAATTCGATATGTGTGCTTCCCGCGTGTAAAAGTAACGCGGAGGCTGCTCGGCTCTGATTGAAGAAATTCCCTGAATAGCGATCATGCGCGTGCACCGGAACCTTCCCATATTTTATTCCCTGGCTTGCGCTTCTCTGGAGTTTGTTGACGTCGAATGTCGTAGATCCGTAATTTTGCTCTAGTCTGCCTTGCTTTGGTTAGTTTTGAAAAAAGTTGTACACATTTTTCATGATTTAATTTGGTTTTGGAATAAAATAGGTAGTTATGACAATTGCTTGACTGGTAAGATGTGGACCGACAAAAATGATGACATTACATTTCAAATGCATGTTAGAAATGCTTATTTTGCGATGAAAATGTATGATCAAGCTGTATGATTGATCAGTTGCAATGCAATAGTCAAGCAAATCAGTCGTTAGATGAAATTCTATTTTACTATTAAATAGTCGTCCAACATTTGGATTGTTGTTTACGATTAAAAAAAGGGTAAATTTTGTAAATTCGATGAGTTTTTACATATTTCGTTATCAAATAGGCAAACAGGTAAGCTTCATAGTCACTTTGCATTGAGTTAGTATCTATTGCTTGAATAATATCGATGAGTGAATACTAGGCCTCCACTCTGTTACATCTCTTGAAGAAAGGTTTACTTGGAATTAACAAGTTACTTTCATACTCGGGGCTGTTTACAGCCCAATTGGCAACATTGGCTGCGCATAGTAGAGGGTACTTGGATTAGCTCATCATTCTAATCTGCTCGATCTGGGTCAATAGATCCTGGAAAACTATACAATGCAATAGTAAAGTACCTATATCAATACCAAATGCATAGCTAGGGGTATTAGCTGTCTGCGCCAAATTGGTTTTGATGATCTGGCTGTTAAATGGATGCATTCATATCTATAAGGGAGATGCCAGACCATCAAAGGTTTGGATGGAACCTAACCCCCGTAGTACTACCGCCGGTGTACCGCAAGGATCTAGTCTTAGACTCTTTAGTATAGTGTTTAATACACTCTTCGCACGATTTCGACACCGCCGCGACACTACCGCGACTCAATTCTACCTAATTACTCCCATCAGACAAATCCACGAGACAATCAACTTACTGAATAATGACATCCATGCATTCTACCAATGGACACTTGACTACGCATTTACTCTTAGCCCAACTAAAATTAAAGCTATTATTTTAGGTACTAAGCAAAACCTTGCAAGAATCGATAAAGAATATTTACCCCCATTATTAGTCCACGGCTATCTAGTTCCGTACGTAGGCACGATCAGAAACTTAGGTGTTTACATCTCTTCAGTCTTAACTTGGGACCGAGATGTTTTCATGATCAGCTCCAAGATTCATTATACTTTATATTGCGATTTAGAGACTTGATATTGCCTACTCAATTGAAGCTGATGCTGGTCAATTCCTTAGTACTCCCGCATATCGAGTTTGCTTATTTAGTCTATGCTGATGCCTCTGGATACATCAACACCAAACTAGGTCGATTGCTGAATGCTGCATTACGTTTCGTCTTTCGTCTTAGGCGGGATCAAAACCTCACTCCCTTTTGGTCAAAGGCAAATTGGATGTTAATTGAGACTCGGCGAAAGTATTTCTTGGTCAGTCTGACTTATCAAATCCTAAATATGTCGCAACGTCCATACTTTCGGTCGAACTCCGTAACGACTGCCTGAAGGTCTTAACTCATCGTCATTTGCCCTACCAGCCTGTCGTACCGAATGCTTTCGGAACTCATTCTGGATTTCGGCTATTTATATTTGAAACGCTATTCAGTTAAGTGTTCGTCAATCGCGATCGGTAGCAGCCTTAAAATCGGCTTTAGTTTATTTTCTGCATCGCAATAATTAGTTGGCTACTATTAATATGTAATTGCGCAATGGATTGTATTTCGATCTTATATTTGTAGATCGCTGATTTATATTGTATTGTACGCTTTTCTAGTCTTTAATTCTAATTTATTATATGTTCATATCTCTAGTATACTAATCTTAGATTTAAGATTATGTACATTGTTGTCACTTGGTTTACGGACGTGTTTGTCCAGGACAATAATAAATTGGTTTCAATTCAATTCGTAGGCAGATATAATCAATTTTTGAAAAAAGGAGAGCTGCTCATTCCCGGGCAAGTAACACTACCCAAGTGTGACACGCCTATTGGTCTGCAAATTGGCATATTTTCAGAACTCCCAAAAATAATCGATAATTTTTTTATATCGGCAAAGAAGAAGGTTTAAGGGTTAAAACTGATCCCTGAATTGCTCGAAACCCACTGAAATGTATAATAGCATGCACGCTCATATGAAGTAAAACTCGTTTCCACAAAAGTTACTTTTGATGATTTTTTTTGGTTCGCTGATTTTGATTCTAAAGTAAATTTTTCAATATTCAAAATGGAGCATCGAAAATTGCTGGCCAAATTTTATACAAGTTTTTTTGTTGTAAAAAGTACTATTTAGAGATTTTTGGAGTGTATATGAAAAGCAAAAAAGGTTTGTAAAATTTAATCTGCCACTTTGGGTCCGCCATTTTCAGTTTTGTAAATATGACCTCAGATTCAAAATTAGCGTCCAACAAAATCCTCTGACACCAATTTATTTTTATGGAAATAAGTTTTACTTCATATCTGCGTGTATATTATTATATATTTTAAGAATTTTCGAGTAATTCAGGGATCAGTTTCAACTCTTAAACCCACTACTTTGCCGATAAAAAAAGGTGTACCGATTATTTTTCGGAGTTCTAAAAATATACCAACTTGCAGTCCAATCGGCTTGTCACGCTTGAGTATTGTTACTCGTAAGTACGCTATAAAACTAACCCGTACATTAAAACCGATGACACAAGAGCTGTATACTTCGCCATAGTGGAATTTCATCTGACCTTTATACAATATATAGCATTAAGTGTAACTGAAATATTATAAATTATAGAATTACTTTATAAGACTGACTTCGTCAACGAATCTAAAAGAGCTAAATTTTTCGCGCACAATTTATTAAGTTTACAGAACTGTTATAGTGCCTCTAACTTACGACTGAGCTTTCTAGGAGTGTCGACATGGAGAACGAGATCATATGCGTAAGCTAGTACTAGAATATTCAAATAATTGACCGAAAGGTCCCTGCAGCCACCTTCTATAAATAAAGTCTCTAAATCGCTCAAGAAAAGTGACAACAATCTAAAACTTAAAACTTCGCCTTGCAGTACCCCTCAAGTCACAGGGACTGTACCTGTAATATATTCTCTTCTTTTCACAGCCTCTGTAGCATGCGAACAAAAATGTATTAAATTATTTAAGAATTTAGAACTAAGTTTCATGCCAGCTTTCGCCATAGTCTTATGTGATCAATAGAATTGAACGTAGCTTTGAAGTTGCAAAAACAGTAGAGACTCTACTTTCAGGTTTCCATGGTCGGTTTTGGATTGGCAATTGACGTGTAAATGGGTTATTAAGGGAGTTTTTGTGTTCTTGAAATCCAGATTGACATTCGGGAATGAAGCTTTGTTCTTTGATACAAATTGACACTCGCTTATTAAAAAAGCATGAATATCTTTAGGATACAGTTAAACACGGATGAGTCTGTAATTTGAGGAGGCACTGATGTCCCTCGCAGTAGTCAGGAATAATAATGGAATAAATCCAAATGAATCTATTGGAATAAATCCAAAATCTTGTTGAAAATGATTTCTAGTAACGATAGAAGTAATAACTAATCTTGTTCGCAGGAGCACACTTACCTTATTTGCATTTTACCAAACTTTTAGCAATTTCTTGCTTTGTAAATTGCACATCAAGGATAGGGTTACCGAATTGTCCAGTAATTATCGGGTAAAGTAAATTAAGGGGAAAGATAGTGCTTTATTTGTGATAACAGATTACTGGGTTAAGGGTATGGGTTAAGGGCCGATTAATGAAATTTATTAAACTTAATTCATATTGTACTATTTCGAACTTTCAATTTCTAAATGGTATTGTACTCTATTTTTCCTTGATGTAATCGAATCATTGTAGTAGAGAAATGTAAACATGTGCAACTCGAGCAGGAATTTATTATGGACCGGATGCAATGATGGAATTCCAATAGAACAAATTGTTTTCTTTTTGGCCAGTGTCTGGTTAGCGCCCACGTTTAAAAAAAATGCCCAAAATAAATGTTTCAATACTTTATGTTCCAAAATTGTTAATTTTGCAAGGAAAATGCCCTTTTTTTCTCATCGACCATAATTCCAAAGTCTTCATGATTCCTGTCTCTTGGTAAGAGTACACGCATAGAATAGAATTTTGATTTGATTCATTCGGTACTAATTAAGTCTAGCAACGATCTATACCCAACTGAAGCCACGAATAATGACAACTGATTGTAAAGAAATGTTCAAATACGATGACTATTTTTGGAAAATAATTAAACTTGTCTCTCATAGTTACTCAACTATTATCTTAACATTATCTCAATGAGAATTTTTTTTAGACCGAACCTATTCAGTTCATATTCAATTTAAATAAATTTCAATAATATCTGTTTGTCACGCGTCTCGAATATTTTACTAATAACCCAAAAAGTGCAGTTTCTTATAAGACACTATGTTAATTGTTAAATATAAGAAAATAAAATTACTCATAACTTTTCTCGTAAATACAATAACGTCCTAAAATTTTAACTGCTCATTTCGTGCACTTAAAGCATACCAAATTTGATCAAAATCTGTTTGTCAATTATATTACCGGGAGAACTCCCTTGTATAAAAAATGTTTACTTACTTATTTTCTCCATTCACTATGAACTAACTTTGTAAATTTGAAAAGTTTTTAAATCGAAAGCGGGAGATATTAGATAATCTACATTTGATTATGTTTACAATTTATTGCTTAAAGAGCTGATAAGAGAATTCACCGAAAAACTGACATACTAAGTTTAAGGATATCCCACTTATTTTGAGAATACGTGACTCTTAAATAGGCGCCCAGAATATATTCTTAAATAGAGTACAATTTGTAACAAAATATTCTTGGTTTAAAGCACATTTTCTAAAAATAATACGTTATTATTCGTAAATTATTTTTGATTTTTAATTATTTTTTTTTCTCATTCTCTCTCTCTCTCTCTCTCTCTCTCTCTTAATTTTTCATTACTGACCATATTACGCTTAACATGATCACAAACTAACACATCATACACACACACATACCATATAATAAATACATTAACATAATATGTTTCGAATTTATCCGCATACGCAAGCAGGGCTGTCGGTTATATATACAGGGTGATCGGCCAACCATTACCCAGCGGCTAACTGTAGATTGTACAGATAATTCTGAGCAACTTTTTCCTCTGAAAAAATTTCCGGGAAGGTAGAGTTTTTAAGTTATTCAACACTAAAATTTAGGGGGAAAAATCACTTTTTTTGAAATATCTCGGCTCTGTATGAAGGTATCTTAACGAACTGAAGCTCATTTTAAAGATATTTTCAAGCTATACAAGTTGTATCTGTTGATTTTTGACCTGCAATGAATATTTCTTTTGTTATAGCCATAAAAACGGGGGTAAATACCGATTTTTCAGGTTTTTCGCGTCTAACTCGTTTGGACACATAGCTATCGAAATATCACACTGGAAAAAGTTGTAGGCCTTGAAAACACAAAAATTTTTTGTCCTCTAATACGATGCGATTAAATTAAAACTGAACCCTATTTGTACTCGTTTTCATAACATTTTGTTATTAATATCGATTTATTTGTCGAACTGTATTTTGTCAATTTTACGAGGCTCTTGTAGGTTTCAGTTTTAATTTAATCGCATCGTATTAAAGGACAAAAAATTTTTGTTTTTTCAAGGCCTACAACTTTTTTCTGTGTGATATTTCGGTAACTATGTGTCGAAACGAGTAATACGCGAAAATCCTGAAAAATCGGCATTTATCCCGTTTTTATGGCTATAACAAGAGAGATATTCATTGTAGATCAAAAACCAATAGAGACAATTTATAGAGCTTTAAAATATCTTTAAAATGAGCTCCGGTTCGTTAAGGTACCTTCAAACCGAGGTCGAGATAGAACCTGTGCCTAAAAAAGATCATCCATATTTTTCCAAAATACTGCAGGAATATTCGCAGATGATACGCACGCTGTAAGGAAACGCGAAGGATTGAATCGAAAAACAAATGTGAAATGACAGGTTCCGTAACCTGACGTACAATTCAAATTTTCAATATTTATTTTTCAGCACTTCCTAGCATCAAAATCTCTTTAAAATCACTCATCCGGTTGCCGTAATAATAAAGAATATTTCCGTAAAAAGAAATTACTTGCAACTTCAATCTGAAAAGCTAGAACTTGGAGCAAAGGTTTCCTCGTTTTTTTCTCTCGTCCGCCCCCGCGCTCGAGGGCCCTTGCATCCCTTCTTACAAAATTTGCAACAGTAGCTAGTATTCTTAAAATTAGAATGTTTTTTTGATGAGTATTCTTATTTTAAGAAAATATTTTCGTAAGAATATTCTCACTTTAAGATAACTTCTTAAATTGTTTAGAAGATTTCTTGCATTAAGAGTACTGCACACTTAATTATTAAGATAGAGTAGGGTATACTTAAAAGTTAGAATATGAGTTTTTCGGTGTATACGATTAAATTACAAAAATTCATAGTGACGAATACAATATGTCGAATCAAAAATTGCAAATGTTTTCAAATCCAGGAAAAAAATTTATCGCGGGGTTTTGGTTTATGAATCTGGTATCACATTTTCAAAATTGAAAATATCGAAAATCCTACTAATTCTACTAAATAATTACTAGATAGTTTAGTGTGACTCTGAATACAACTGTAGTATTTAGATTTTCAGACTTCGTAATGCATTCAAATTGACGAATCTGGTTTCCGATTTGCATAATTTGAAATATCGGATCGGTAATGAAAAGAAGTAAGCATTCATGAAATCAAGTAAAATACGGTTAATCCATCACTTTTCATTTTAAAAATCTGATGCCAGATTCGTTCTCAGTGACCCTGTAAACAATATATGATATATAGTTTTTTAATGATTTTTCTGTAGGATGAATTGCATGACTCAAAGGGTTTGTTAACCAAAATACCCATTGTACTTTCTTGTTATAAATTATAAAAATTTGCAAGTTAGTTGATTAGTTTACCTGCTATCATGTATTATTTCCAGATATATTCCATTTTATTAATTTCTCTATGGAATTTGGAGAGTCCATACCATGATATTAATTTAAGTAAAGTTCATATCAAAATCGCTTGAGTAATTTTCTGCTGTACATAGTTCAATATTTGACATCTTTTATTACGTTTATATAAACAGCACTATATTTTACGACAAGCAATATGATATGCTCGTCGAATATCACATGCAAATATTGCACCACAAACTGATAAAATAATTTCTGCCATACGCTTTGATTCCGGAAGCAACAATTTCGGGATTTCGCGCAGTATCGAACACTGAAAACCACTTTGAATGTAATGCACGCATCCGTTTTAAGAGCGAATTTGTGGAATAATAAATGCAGGGAAAAATATGAAGTTTACAAATTACGACCATTAAAAGTTTATTTCAAAGTACTGATACGAGCTTCCGCGAAAAACATAAAATTTGTGTAAAATTTCTTTTATGCAAACGACATTGTACCGACTAAACACTGTTTGGCGTAACATATATTTCATTTTCATATCAGCTGCATGAATAGAGACTATAGAATAATAAGAATGGCATCCATTTTTTTCTACATTCAGCGTTACATTTTTTCTCTCCATTATTAAACAACTTAAATAGTATTTATTGCTAAATCTACGTTCTTTAAATTAATGTTGTTAATAATCTGTTTCAAAATTAATAATTGTTAACATTTTAAACCAATTTAATTACTTATATATTTAATATAAATAATTTATTTATTTAATATTAATATAAATAATTATTTAACTGCAACTATACATAGAACTTTACTAACTGAATTAGACCACCTATTTTATTAATTATCTTTTTTACGAAAGGTTTTTACTTCCTTAAAGCGAAATGTATTCTCATTTAAGTTTTGAGAAACTTGATATTCGTAACGTAGGAATTAGACTGTGTAATTTAGCACAGATATTCAATGTAGGAAAAGAACTTTGTGTAAAGAAAAAAATATTTTTATAAGGTTTTAAAAGACTTAAATGAAATTTGTTATATATATATTTCTAGTACCATCATTGACGAATGTTTTTCAGTCTTGTCAATTTATAAAAAGTTAATTTTATGTATCAAAAATATTTTAAAACGCTTTTAAGACAATCTGTATCTAGAGATATTCAGATCTCGGAAACGAAATGCCAATTTTAAAGCAATTGTTAAAATATTTAAATCTAATTAAACATTATTATACTCAGTATCAAACACATATTGTTTCCAACTGACTTTAAAACATAACAGATTGATGTAGCTATTATTGCGTAAATAACAAAATTATTGCTTAAATTAAATAGTTTGGCGGCAAATTGAAGCAAAAATATTTGCTCCTAGATAGATGCCGCGTTCAATTTCAACAGTGTTCCGACGTTTCGTAAACATTGAAGTCGGTACCCTCAGGGGTTTAAGCTTCAAGTAAGCTCAGAAAGTTTAAGTTTGTGTTTATAAGATTATTTTGCGGAGTGTAATGTGGTAAATAGTAAATAAGGGACAAACTATCACTTAGATTTTTTTAATTGATCGTTAGGATTAATTTCGTATCTTTTATAGCCAAATTGTTTTAGCTACAAGAAATTAGCAATAACCCGGAAAGTGAGTGTTTATCGATGAATCCTTTTAGAGGGAATTAGGAGATCTACTGAGGCTTAACTTGCATTAATCTTCCATCTGCGCATTTTTTAGCATCATAAAAAACCAAAGAATATTTTTTTAATTACTTGGTATCAATTTAAGATATATTAATATATGATCGCCTATTTTGCAGCTTCTGACATTCTCTACAGGTTATCCCTAGTGATTAGGTAAATAATGTTCATATTATCGCTGAAAAGCTCTAAAAATCTTTCATTAAGAGTTAATTTTCGCTTAACCTAACTGTTAAAAATGACATGAAATTTAATGCGAGATCAATTCCCACTAATATATTAAATGTAAGAAGTTTGTAACTTAAATGTGTCCTAATCTGCAAGAATGTAATGCTTAAGTTATGTTCTCATTATATTTCATGCATCAGCAAGTAAAATTTACTCTACGTGTTCATTAAATTTCAATATAGTTTAAGAAAGTGCATTTCAAGTGCATGTAAATGATATTTTATTTTTTTTAATTCAAAAATAAAAAATTATGCATTTAAATACTGGAATAAACAAATTGAAAATTTTAAGACGTATTCTTTTTTAAGAGTATCCTTCTCAAATATAGGTACATTTCACAACTTTGTTTTAGCAGCCAAGGTACGAATTGGTTCATCAAAAACAGGTTTAGCATCAGTATTAAACGTTCTGAAATCATTAAAATCGGACTCATGGGAAAATATGGATATTCTTCTGCATAGCTTAGCAGTAAGAAAACCAAGTTGCAGAATTAAGTTCAAGCTCTCTTTTGTATTTCTGATGCAATCGTCGTAATTACTAGCTATACATAATATAATAATCATCCAAATATATACAAGATAACCAGCCTTTAGTTCGTAAGCTATTCATTATTGGTTTCATGACTTTAGTCAATATAAATGGACTCGTACAAAGACCAAATGGTAAGCAAGATGCACTACTGTTCGATAGTGAAGTATATGCACTTCAACATTTGAAAGAAATTGAAAAGGTTCAAGTAATTTTTTAAAAGAAATTATAAGGATTACCCATATATACTCCAGGTTATGCTCTAAAAGCTGAAACAATCCGAATCCCTTTAGTTTATTTAGCTGTGAAATTAGCGTTAAATTGACTAGTTAAAATTTTGGAAATGCCGGAAAATAGATACCTCAAAATCTGTTTTAATAAATTAAAAAAATTAAACGCACCGGATGCTAGATATAATTGGGCTTTGCAATTAAAAGAAATCTTTATGCAATGTAGTTTAACAGAAATTTGGAATAACATCGACAGACAAAACTTAAAATGTAATATACCAAAATTACTGGAGAGATATAAACAATTGCTAAAGGACCGAGATAATGAAAAAGTAAATACCTCAAATTTTTTACAAATTTATCGTAACTTACCTAAGGCACCAGAATATATTAAATGCTTTTACGGAACGTTTTATAAACGTTTCATCCATGTTGCAGACATATAACGTTTTAGGAACGTTTCTGGAACATTCTAAAAACGGTTTAGAAACATTTGGGTTCTTCGTGCCCGTTGGGTTATGTCCAATAAGATACATTTGGGCCCTAGCCCGAAGATGACATTAGAATTCAAAAATGACTTGGAAATTACGAATTGAAAAAGACTTACGTATTTCTGAAGGAAATTGCGAAGAAGCGATCTGTGATGATAGATATGTAAATATTGATGTATGATGTATTGATATAGGATTGTATGATATTTATAAATATTTCTTAGATCAGTCTTATGTTCGTAAATACTTTATACGTTATAATGTACTTTATTACTACATTGTAAGATTAATGGAACTCATCTGTACATACCAGTTGGTCTACAAAGTAATAAAATTTATTTACATGATTTTGTATGTTCTTGTGCTAATATACATGTACATGAAATTTTACAAACATAAAAAGATCTTTGAAAAATGTCATACTCGTCAGTCTTGGAGATGTCACGCTTATGAGTTGCAACGAGTCATAATAGGAGACGTAGTATGGCCAAAGCACTAGGATCCTTAGGGGACACAAGAAAGACGTCACAAAGACGAACGAAAGATTTCGTAGGCCGATTCAACAAAAGAGAGAGGTATATGTATAAGGTTTTTTATGTTTTTTTGCGAGATAATGTATAGTAATTTCGGGGAGATGATCCCAAGACATTGCAGTGATTTCTGCAAGAAGTTTGGCAGATAACCTAGTGATGTCACTTTATTTATTGATTGTCACTGCAGAACATTCGTTCAAGAAGAAAGGTTGATTCTGGGATTTATTGGAAATAATTTATTGTCATGCATGAAACATGTTCATTAAATTATTTTAACGATTTCTAAGCAATGATTGTATACATGCTTATACTTAGAGAGCATTACTTTCACTACAAGTAGTAAACAATTTTGAATTCAAGTATTCGACTTTGAAACATTTACAATGTAGATATGAACAGTCGTCGATCAACAACATTTATTATAATGTGAGATAGTTACAGTAGATCAGTGACCTCATAACAAAAGGCGAATTAAAATCATAATATTTAGATTGCCAACTAATTGTCAAATAAATATTTTCGAACACAGAGAGTTCTATTGCGTATTTTGACGGCTCCTAAAATAATCGAGAATTTCTGACACTTAAAATCACTTTATAGAAGTGGTTTCTACTTCGTAATAGTAAGAATTGAGTAATTTTATTTGAGGATATGGGTCCGACTCAGTAATGATTAGGCAAGCCTTGTTAAACTGCACCTTAGGACAAGTTTATGACACAATAAAGATTTTATAGGGTATATCCTATCGGGAGGACATGAGTGCTATCTGATTATATCTTAATTAAAGTTTAATAATAACATGCCTTCTGAGGCGTTCGTGTACAATGCTTGATCACTAAACTAGTTTTAATTAATAATCGGGGATTATAATTTTGAAATATAAACATTGTTAATATTTCATATGACTAAATCAAGAAATTATAAAATTAGCATGTTTATTAAAACTTTCAAAAAATAAAGCCCAGTGTACTTCATGAAAATTGTCTGGATATCGCACATATTATTCTGTATAACCTGACCAAAATACTTACTGAATCCTAAAAACATGTACAGAGGGAATTGATAAAATAATGTGGAATAATTCTAGTAATCTAAATTAAGTTTAATCAAATGATGCCGTTTATGTGAAAAGTCTACTGGATGGTTTACTAGCATGTACTAGATTATGAAAACATAATTTTGTATCCAAGTGCTGGAAAAACATTTAAGAACTTTCCTAAAATATTTAAACTTTTACTAAATTCGAAGAACTGGAGTATGCACGGAAAATTTATTTGTCGTAATCTAATAATATCCATACAAATATTTGATTTATTTTCCCACAGCTTGGTGTAAAATCTAGGAGAGCAATCAAATTTCACTCAACTAATCAAATATTCTTTGGTGTTAACATGTTTTTATATAAAAAAAATATTATTGTTCATCCTAAGGAGGTTTTTAAGATCTCTTCAGGACGTCCAAATGTCCGTTTTTATCATCCTGTCAACTTCCTCAAGATCTGATATGTTCTGAGGATGAAAATGAACTTCGGTATTGCATGAGAAATTACTAAAGTTAAACGAGACCTCCATCTGGCGTACAGTATTTATAACAATAAGACATGTGTAGTCCAAGAATGGATAATATATTTTGTTTTATTAATTATATAATGAATTATTCTAATTTAAACTCTACTAGGAATCTATAACAAAAAATACTAGGTATAGTCATTGGACACACCGCAGGCTCATTTATAACGGAGATGTAATTTAGTATTTGTTTGGATTATAATACTATTCAGCCGGGTTAAGAATGCAGGTGCATATTCAATATCATTTTGACATTTGTGACTGGCAGAGGAGTATTAAACGCCGGGTAATATAGAGAAGGTGAGTGGAGATGTGCTTCCGAGTTTTGTCAAAACTTAGTATCTGTGCCACAAGTCTCTACTTTACTTCACTGGAGGCATTGAAGATCCTCGTCCCTATAGTTCTCGATACAGTACTAACTAACTACAACAAAGATTCTTCAGGGAAAAATTCTGAAGTATCATTTGTTACTACAAAGTTTCAATTAAGTAATTAAGTCAAAGAAGAAACCATTTTCCCATTTTTTTTTCATAAATGCTTTCTTGCGTACATGGAGAACACTGGATTCATAGTTTCCAATGAAACAATGTAAACATGGATATATACCAAATAGGAAAATATATATTTTGGCAGTGTCCAAGAATAATCATATGAAATTACATTGAGTTGGTCTGGGTTTTGAATGTCTATATTTTGAAGTGTATGCTTTTTTAATCTCTATTTTTTGAAGTGTCTGTTTTTTTAATTTCTGCTTTTTGAAATGTCTGGTTTTTGATGAGCTGTTTTATGTTCTCTTGGGTTTTTGAGGTGTACCCATATATGTACATGTTGTTTCTTAAAATGCCTTGAAAGTTTTAACAATAAACATAAATTCATGTGCATCAAACGTGATGCTTTCTATGTCAATTCAAGACAAACTTTTTTGAATATCATCGCTATTTAGCACAATTTATCCTTATAGAAATCATGAAATCCAATAACAACTGGAATGAAAATAGTCAGCGGGGCATTCCACACTAGTCCAAAAATAAAAGTAATGTATGAAACAAAACAATTAAACCTAGAAGAACATTGTTATATACAAATACTAGCCATAGCTACAAAATGTATAAGAAACCCTGAATTTGTAAACAGTAGGTTTTGTTTATCCCAATTCATAACAGTAACAATTTAATTTTATTTGATTTCCATAGAGAAAGTTTTCAAATAATGAAAATTTGTCTATAATCTGAGACATTATTTTTTTATAATTGCCTTAAAACAATTGTAGCGACTGTAACCAATTGTAATTGTTTTTTATTTCATTAGAGGTTGGCAACTTTAGATGCGTGTTGAATGGGTTTCTCTTTAACCGTTCACTCTTAGTTATCCAATAACAAAAGTGAGTAATTTAACCGATCCAAATAGCGCCCCTGGTTTTCCAGGTATTTGCCGACATTCACAACCATATTTCGATCTCGAATAATAATTTTCGAACAATTAATTTGTTCTCTTTATAAAGTGGAAATTTCAAACTAATATTCCTACACGCCACGGCCCTCCAATTAATTATTGTGTAAGGTATTCATAGTCACATTATTTTCCTTGTGTGATTTGCATTGTACACATACTTGTAAAATATATTTGTAATACTAGTTTATAAATTGAGGTATACTACTTTTAAAATTATTAATTAAAAATAGAAACTAATTAAAAGAAGGGTAATTAAAAAACTAGAATGTTTCATAAATTTATTAAATATGCATATAAAGACTTAAAAATTTTGATATAACTTAGGGAAAAAGTAAATTACGTAAAAGTTTGTGAAAATTAATCATCCTAAGAACAAGGAATAAACAAACTTCAAGATTTAGCAAAAAATACCATGAACAAATAATTAGTGACTAAGAACAAAATGTATATATGTCATATAAAAACGGTATATTAAAACGTAGACTAATTAACAATTACAAAACATTGAACCTTTGGGTGCGGGTTGAAACACCGACAAATATAGAAAAGCCGACAGTAAAAACCCGACAGTAAAAAAAACCAACAATCGAAAAGCCGGCAGTAAAAAAACCGATACCTCAAAAAATGACTGGGCGCTTGTCGATGCGTTTATTTCGTTATGTGTCAGCTTTTGGACTGTCGGTATTTTGACCTGTCAGCTTTTTGATTGGCCGGTTTTTCAACCCGTGCCCAACCCTTTGAAGGATACATTTGTTACTCGGTTTATTTTTTGGGTTCATTGAAATGAAAAATTTCATAATAATTTTTTAATTTGTTATCGTGTAGCTTAGTCAGAATTGCATTTATAGCCTGATATAAGGATAGAATAAAACAGAAAAAGATAAATCATCTCAATATACTTTTCTTGCCAAGTTATTTATAAAATAATGGCGATATCTAACCAATTTATCTTTTATAGAAGAAACGAAACATTTATTTTCGTATTTGGAAAACGAAACTTTATTTGACGATTGTTGAAATGAACTAATTTGCTGAATGAAAAGGGTAGTTACATACAAATAAAATTAACGAAATTAATAAAAAATGAAATTAATGAAAAATAAAACAATAATGAAATTAATTTTACGGAGTTTTTGCGATTTGTTAATCATGAAATACTTTGTATTTGTTACGTTAGTGTGGTTACTTACTTTGACGTTCGAAAATGAACAACTTCAGCTTCTTATTTATCCAACTTTTTCCTGAGACGTTTCATTTCTATCGAAAATCGATCATTCTACTCTATTGCGTGATCGTTTATGTTTGTTTCCCATGATATTTCGTGAAAACTTATACGAAATATATAAATATATCAGGCGAAATTAAGGTGTCTGTTGTTTTTATTCTTTAAATATTGTGATAATATATGATAATATAAATAAGAAGGCGTTCAATATTATAAACGTTTTAACATTTTAAATATAACTAGAATAAAACTGTTTTCGTCAAAATTTAATAAAAAAATCCTCCTACATATGAAATTACATTTTTGTCTTTCGATTATACCCCACGCCGGAAAATTGCATTAATTAATAATGCAAAATGGAAATGTAACTGATAAACAAAGGATAATGCAAAAGCGTAAATAATAATGAAGAAATTGGAAATTAAAGTGTACACGAGCAATTGCAATCTCGTAAAACGTGTTTTCAATTTGTCATAAAACGCCCCGTGTTTGCCATTCGATTTTTAATTCGAACATAGTGACATTTCAAATTAAATATAAAGGCCAAGTGTTGATATTAGTATCCGGTGCTTTGCGTTTGCTGCGTTTTGTAACGAATGATCGAATTATTTGACAAAGACCGCATTTTTTAAAGGGACAGATGTTGCTGAACGTTGCATTTAAAATTGTTCTATGTAGTTTGTAGCTCTTATTCAATTATTTTATAGTACGAAGTACATATTAAGGATATTTCAACATTAGCTAATATATTATTTAAAGTGTATTTAGTTTTAATTCTACTATAATATGTTAATAGGTAAGATTAATGTAATTTACGATATTTATTTTAATAGATAAAATTTCAAAAGTTACTATCAACTAGGTGTATTAATTTTCAACTTATTGAAATTACTTTCATTTGGTGCGGTCTTATTTGTTTTTAAATACAATTTGTGTTTTTTTTTCTAAATAGAAGTAGAAGATATGAATAACACCTGACCACAAAAAAATGTCATGTGCAAGAGACGCAACTAGGTCTTTCTTAAAGATTTTGGGCCGCTGAATCCAAATGCGGATACAGAATTGGTCCTATACGTCTGATTTTTTTTATATTTGAGGTTTAAAGCGCCAAAAATTGCTTTTATTTCAGGAAATTTGACACATTTACCATAAGAAAAAAATTCAATGTACAATGGATCAAGACTAGGCCATTCGTATGGATTGTTGATTACTGATCCAAATCCAGGGTCCAGTATTTCTTCAACTTCTTTACATTTTTTATGTTTAAGGTTAGATTGTGAAAAAACTGCTTTTAGGACATATTTACATTTTTTAGATTCAGTGATGAATTCTCCGCGTTGTTATAGTTTAAACTTCAAGTATTAAAAAACTCAGACCTATAGGACCAATTCTGTGCCCGAATTCAGATTCAACGGCCCAAAATCTATAAGAACCACCTAGTTGCTTTTATTGTATATGTCATAAGTTTTTTTTGTGGTCCGGTGTAATATACAAAAAAAAAGTTCAGCTTTATATTTTAACGCTTTCTTAATTCCACACTGACGACAATGATATATATTAATTATTTAAAAAAATCAATATGTCGTTTGTTACTAAAACAGAAATCAGGACAAAATATATGTTTGAACTTCATATGGTTTTGAATCAGTCAAAAAGTAGGAATATCTATAATTATATATTATCAGTAGGATCCTACTGATTCGGAAACGAAAAATAAATCACCCATTAAATTAGTAATAATTATTACTAATAAATAGTAAATACTACAGCTTATAATATAATTTATCTTCAGTTCACAGTATGTTTTTAATAAACACGTTTTATCTGCAACGAGTGTAATCTTTAATTGAACGAAACAAATGACCAACAAGTTTTTATTATTTGCTGAAGTGATTTTAGATAAAATGTGTTACGATTTGGAAATTTGAATGCTAATTGACCTTTTACGTTTCGAAACTCGGAGGTGGAAAGAACCAGGCTCTAAATACATATCATACTTTTTTTATGTTTTGAACAGTACTGCAAAAACAATATAAGAAACATAAGTAAAACAAAAAGAATCATGTTTGATTTTCCTTGTTTAAAAAATATCAAAAAAGTATCAAAAATGTGTAGAAGCTCCTAGCAGTAGTTTTCATGTAATTCGATATATATATTAGTTACTGTATATTACTATAAAAGGACTATCAAGCTGATTTCAAAGACTTCAAAATGGCATTGGCAGAAGATGTCCGGCGTTTTTTCCTCCAAAAACATACTATCTCACATAATATCCTTTGCATATATCAATTCAATTCGGTTTATATTGGTTTGGGGGTTTTTAAAAAGGAATAAATCTATGATGTTTATGTATAATAAAAAATAAAACAGCTCCATTCTGAAAAAGTGCTAATAATTCCAACGTTTGTTAACATCTTTAGACCACAAAAATGCGACAAAGTCGAATTCTCATTGAATCATTTCTGGATACTTATGAAGAGGAAGATTTATGGTTGATTCTAATATTTTTCGGTCCTTTCAAAAAATCACCAACTGCCTAGAATTTTTATTCAATAAAAAGGCGGTACATATTTAGAAATGAATATATATATTCTGAAAACATATCTCTGTATATTCACTACTTACTTGAAAACAGTGTAAAAATTCCGAGACACTAAGAAAATTAATTAATATTTAATATAGGAAATACCCCAAATAGCACAAAACAGCTCTTTAAGAAGTCTTAAAAATTGTAAGATGTTTTAAATACTTATCAGAAAGAGCTCTCAAAGTAATTTTTAAGAAGACTTATGGTCGATTTTAGAAGCACTATAAGATCTCTCAAATATGAGGTCTTAGAAAAGAGGTCTTAATTGAGAGCTTGGACATATAAAATAAATAATAAAAATAAAAAGCAAATTTCTGAAAATTATATATTCTATGTTTGTACCTTAATTATTAATTAATATACGTTTTATCTGAGTTCTTTTTTACCGTTTGTATAGTATGGGACGTCTGTCAAATTCTGTCTATCATTTTGAAGTTGAAAAATCTGATATTAGATTCCAAAACATCTACTCCGATATATATCAGTGCCATAAAAATCATATTGTTTTTACATGAATCGTGGATTTCTTATGCAGTACTTTGCGTTTTTTAAATATTTTATTTAGATATGGAATAGTTATACATAATTTAACAAAAAAATCATTATTGGAAAACCTGCGGATCTTGTACATTTATCGTACAGAAATATTTGAAATATAAAATATCAAAAGTATAATGAAATCTCTCGCCAGTTTATATTATATTATGTGGTGTGAGGTTGTATTGTATATGGGAGCTATTAATCAATGTCGGTGTCCACCATATTAAAAAATATTGTGTGCATTAGGTGCAGAATATTGATTTAAAAAGTGCTAAGCAAGCATATCACTCATTGAGTATACTATTATGTAATAGATATA
This sequence comes from Trichopria drosophilae, assembly GCA_030407085.1. Taxonomy (NCBI): domain Eukaryota; kingdom Metazoa; phylum Arthropoda; class Insecta; order Hymenoptera; family Diapriidae; genus Trichopria; species Trichopria drosophilae. Next base: position 184,426,012 of record CM059583.1, on the reverse strand, counting down.
ATAGTTCAGTTGGTAATAAAATATTTATGGTAATAGGGAGACTATGTTTTTTACTCCACATATCTCCGTCATTCAGCTCAAATTTTTATACGAGTCTCATAGGAAATTATAACTATGTTCATAATGCAACTTTTTACGGAATGCCTTTATGGTATGCAACTGTCAATTGGTATAAAAAAAAATTCACAGAAACTTGTAAATACAAAAAACTGTAGGGGTAGTAGTAAAAAATACAATAATTAACGGAATGCGTCAGTGATATAAAACCAAAAATAATGCCATAATGAAATATTTATAGTAACAGGGGAGACAATTTTTTTAACTTCAGATATCCACGTCATACCACCTAATACGAAGCCTAAAAGATACAACTAAAGTAATAGATATTTGGTATTTTGTAGGATTAATTTATTTCAGACATATTTTGAGTTCGCTGCTTCGGTCCATGCGCCGTTTTGCCCCAGTTTCATCTACATATTACTTTATTTGTATTTGCGACCGCAAAAGTTGGAATTAATAATTACATTACAACGTTTTATTTTGGAAGTACGTTTGCTGAAAGTTGTATATTGTTTTCAGTTGCCACACCTTTTCAGCGAATAAAGTTAAAAAATAAATTTCAATCATTATTATTCATGATATGTTTTAAATGAATGTGTACTCGTTATGGAAATAAACGTGAATAACGAGTCATTATGAAGTCATTATGACTGCGTATTACTAATATTTTGTCTTATTGGAAGCGGAACGTTGAAATTTGAATAATTTTCAATGTGATCTTTCATTGTGTTTAGCTTTAAAGTTAAATTTATTTATTTATGGGACATGCCATGCGAAGTGATCCAGATAAAAAATGAAAAATGTTTAATCTTGTTGCAATTTACGCGATCATTAGTTCTACTGATATGAAAGTAACGCAGAAAATTTGTGACCTTAGATGGAAGAGTTGCCTAGTTGCAGGGACTTAAATGTTTACTTCATTGAATTGTTATCTGCACAGTAAAACGTAACCTCCCAAAAATATCGTGAATGTGATAAATGACTAGTTGCAAATTAGTAACAATTGTTGGAAAGAAATTACAATTTTTTCTTAATAAAATTTGCAATATTTTGTCAGCAGTTAAGGACCATTTAATATGCACATAACTTTCGACTTGGAGAAAATTGTAGCCCCTGTAACTAGGCAATCCTTTGATTTATTGTAACAAAATTTTCTGGGCAAATTTCAATCAATAGGTCTAATGAATGTGTAAATTGTAACATGAAGGAAAGACTTTACATTTTTCGTCTTGATCACTTCACATGGAATGCCTTTTATGACTATTTCATCTTAATCTCACACGAAATTTATTTGTGACAATTATATAATATTTACATATTTTTATGAATTACCCATGCGTTATTAACTGCGATACGTAGAATGGATTTTTTCTTACAAAAGTGATTTTAAAAACGCCAAAAAAAAGGTCACCCGATAGGTAATTATTTGTAAAAGCCATTCAAATAGTGACGATTCTAATAATATTATTTGTACTTCGAATATTATGATATCGATCAGCGGATTCTATAGATATATAGATTCGATCTACCTATTAGGTAAATTTATTTGGAAAAAGTGAAAAGTCGAACGAATAGAAACGTTTAGTAACTATATATGGTAAGTTACCTTATATGAAATTAATCTTTAGAACTATTTATACCTACATTTCTTCAATCTAAAGTTTTGTTTTGTTATTTTGACTATATGCTGCAATAAAAATTTAAAAATAATTTACTACTGGATAACGGGTCATTTAGTTAGATTTACTAAATATTATTCGATAATTATCGATTTTCTGTCGTTTTTGTTTCGGAATAATATTGGCATTTTCGACCTAAGATATTGTGTGTTTTATTTCCTGCATTTCTACAATCGTTAACTATCAATTTTTTATACCATATATTTCAAATGGGTGCGGGTCAAAAAACCGACAAATCAAAAAACCGACAATGGAAAAGCCGAAAGTAAAAAAAAACGACACTTCAAAAAATGATAGTCCACTTGTCGATGTGTCTATTTTTTTATGTGTCGGCTTTTTGACTGTCGGATTTTTACCTGTCGGCTTTTTGATTTGTCGGTTTTTCGACCCGCACCCTTTCAAATTTAACGATCATTCAGTATTAAGTTTGATTCAATTAAATTAATTTTAAAGCTATTAAGTAAAATATTCATTCCTCAAATCATATATCTATTTTCTCGCGGAGGGTGCCAAAAACCCGACGAATCGTAAAACCGACGAATCGTAAAACCGACAGTGGAAAAGCCGACACATAAAAAAATAGACAACATCGACAAGTGGACCGTCATTTTTTAAAGTTGCGGATTATTTTCCTGTCGGTTTTCCGATTGTCTGTTTTTCGACCTATACCTCTTAATTATATACATTTTAAAAAATATAATGTGCAATGTAACGTTTTAATTTTGAGGAAAAAATATCAAAATAACTAGGCCAATTTTCCATGCCTATTTTATTACCAATGTATGACTAATTCTGTAAATAGAGTTAGAAGTGATTAATTCCAAATTAATCTATTAGTCATACAATAATTATTAGTGATATTTCGCTTTATAAATTTAACACTTGAGTTGATTTTACCCCTTTGTTTACTAATTCAAATATTTTTCTACGAGCCCATGTGTTTTTTTCTGTACCAGTTGATAATACCATCCCATCCCTGCTTTATACATTTTTACATCCAGAAATGGAGTTTTTTTTTATGTTTTGCGTCCGTTGAGAACTATTCTCGTTTACGTATTGAATTAGAAATGTTTTCGATTTAGTTTCATGATTATTAGTTGTAACGAAAATTGTCCACAAACTAACCTCAATACAATGCAAAGGTTACAATTAAACAATAAAAATCTATAGCACATTCAACAAAAACCAAAATAAAAAAATCACAAATTAAAATCCGAAAAGAATGCACATAAAATTCATCATCATTTATAAAAACGCTAAAATAATTTCACATAAATCTACTAACTTAACTTATAGTTCACCTACCGTTCCTCCTTTACACATAACAATAGTTATATGCATGGCCCTTACTATAATTAATTCCCTTTTCAATAAAAAAATATCGCTTAAGTGTTGAATTTATCATTTGTTGAAATATTTAGCGTCTTTAATGATATATATGGTGAAATTACGGGAGTATTATTGTCTATACGTGGAATTCATTTATTGCTGGCGAATCATATTTTCACCGTGCAATTGACTCGCCGTTCTCTTCTATGACCATCGTTATTATCGACGTATCTTTTAGATAAGAGAATTGTCAATTTTGAATTGCTTATTATAGTTTATTAAGTTCTAATATTAAATGAAACAATTTAAATTTCGTAGCTTATGCCCTGCTAAAGTCGCTGGTGGTAAACTTAATTAATTATTTCCAAGATGGAATTATTTTCAAGCGCCCTCTGCTGGAATCACTTAGATCCTTGAAAAGCGGCATGTTTGAATAAACATTTTTATAGAAAATGTTAAAAATACTCAGTTAATTATATGAAAAATATGAAAAAAAACGAAAATATGTGAAAAATTCCAACATTTTTTTCTACTATAATTTGCTACTCTTGGGAACAACAAATTAGCTACTTAAACATCTTGGAGGTAAAAACTGTCCGACCCTACATTTATGAAGAAAAATATATGTATAATTAATTGAATGTTAAGAAACTGTAAGAAGAAGGGATACCCCACCCGTGTTATCATGGTCGTACCCTATGTAAATGAGAGGGGATCTTATCTCCTCAGTCTGTGACGAACAAGCCTGTAGATATATCTCCAATTTCAATTTTGATAAACGTGAATTTATTATAATTACCTGACTCGATTTTATTTTGCCCCTTTTACAAAACAATGACTACCATGATGATGTAATTAATTAAAATTTTTATTTGCAGAAATATGCTGTAAACTCAGAGATTTTCCAAGATGGAACAGAAAGATCCTTCATTTTTATGGAATTGTTTGGGAGGTTCGATATCGATTATTTCTTTAATCGATAAATAGTATGGGCTAGAAGAAGGCCCATACGCAGTTCAAACGTCCATAAATATATAGGCCTACTTTTCCATTCAGCAAACGTAAATGGAAATTTTACGCTTTATTTTCAGGCATAAAATGGCCATTTCACGACTCAAGTATCAGATAGGAAATTTGTTAACTCATCATTTGTAAAAATGCCCGTTTTCACACCTACGGAATTGAAACATTGCGTCCTTCAGACGTGCAATATACTATTTCGTACCAATGGCGTAGAGTTTTACACCCCGGTTGGTAATTGCACAACCGATGGACGGCAAAGCATAAATTCCACTCCCGTGCTGCGAACAATATTTTTCGATTCCGTACGTGTGAAAATGTTCACATTTACAACTTACGTCTTATCAAAATCACTACCTAACCCATGCAACCGTCAAACCAATGGAGACTAGTTCAAGTTAAGTAAAAGAGAAATATTAACCGCATTAAATTACAGATTATAAAACCTCCATTTTCTCGCCATTATTTTTATTAAGTTCCCAAATTTGAGGTTTCATTATTCAAGGCTCATATAGAGATTTCATTATACATAGCCCGGATAAGTTATCTTCTGTATCGAAAATTACGTTCCCTTCCAATCAGTAGGGAAAGTTCATAGTTTATCCGCATAGCGGTTACTAAGCCGCTGTCACTGGATAACGAGTCAATCTTCGTTTTGCATCCTATCGGTGAAAATTAATTGGGGCTAAATTAGGTCGTAAAATCGATGTACCACGCGTTTACGAGCAACTCAGCCCGATGAAGGATGTTGCATTCCAACTATATATGTTCATACGTTTGCTAGGTATGGAGGGGGCCATACGCGCCGTACTGGAATTTATTATTAAATTCGTTCACATTCGAACCATCCGCCGAAACCTGCAACTCCGCAACAAAAAGGCTGGAACGTTCGATTCATCTCGTATGATATCGTTTCTAAATGACGTACGCGATTTTGCAATATTCAAAGTTAATTATTACGGGCAAATTGGCGATGACCATGCCCGACATTTGCCGGATACTGACGTATATACACCGTTGCAGTCGCGAAACGTAAAAAATGCGGGAATTTCGATTTAAAAGCACGTTTATGAAGCAGATCGTTTTACCAGGATGAAAATTAATGTCGACTTGATGGAAATTCGTTGATAAATGCAGCTCGATTTTTCCTCTTAATTCCAGGACTGCTCGTCTGCCGGTGGTAGTGACTTTCAAATAAGAGCATTCGTTGAAATTGGGAATTTATGGACCTTTGTTGTAAGTTGCTGGACTCGTTTTAAAATTTTATTAAATATAGGCTTTGAGGATTTTAATAATACTCTTTTTATGTATCTAACCCAAGTAAAAAAATTATGAATAAATTATATACAATTTCTACATAATTATCCATGTATAGATAATGTATAGAATTGAACATACATGATCCATACATAATCTGTACAAAAGATATACAAATTGAAGAAAAGAGCAAAATGACAATCGACGTGTGCAAAAGTCCACGAAACAATTTTGCGAAGCGACACAACGAAGCATCGACAAAAATGAGGTATATTTTGTTAAACTGGAAATGAAACCATCGAAATCTGGCGTCATCATTGATGGCATTTAATCAATGGCCACAACTCCTGGATCATCATGAATTTTCACGTGACACTAAGAAAATCATCAGCAAGTACAATTCTAAAAATAACTTGTAAAATTGGAAAAATGGAAAATTACATTTTACTATTATTTATTTAATGATTTTACTTAATAATGTAATTAGTCCTTTCATCACGACGTACTGTCAGAAAAATTTGAGCATTTTAAAAACATACCTTAGCAACCCCGTTACTAACGATCCAATGAAAAGAAGAACGTGATTTATTTTTGACAGTTTCTGGTTTCTGCCGAACTTCCACCAAAGCAGGTATATTCAAAAAAGAACTATCAAATAAATTAATTCAACTAGTGTTGGCGTGGTGCCTCGCTCGCTTCGCTCATTCCCGCCAAAAGTGAACGCATCACCCTCTATATAGTGTTTTGAATTCGTCTCGAAAAGACCTTTCAAATCAGCCGCCACTTGGGCCTATGTTGCTATTTAAGATTTTTGACCCTCCTCGTGCCCCAGGTGCCCCGTCGAAGGTGGTGGGTCGCAGCCCCCTCAAAAAATGGATTTTTTGAAAAATCGTTTCAGGTATTTCGGCGTTTTAAAAAAAAATTTTTTTCTAGCTATTCACCCGGTCTGGGACTCTTCCAACACCCTTTATGTATTTGGCCATTGCGCAGTGACTCAAATATTAGATATTCTATTACCTAACAATAATTTTCAAATGGCTCTGAATTGTGCAGGTAAGTTTCCGATTTTAGATAGAAAAATATTTTAAAATATACATAATTCCCAATAATTTTTGTATGTAGGTGCTATAGTACAATAAGAAATAATTATGAAGTTAATCACTTGTATTTGTTCTTCAAAAGACATCACGAATGTTAATTGATTTCGAAAAACGAGAAAAGGGACAGATAATCGCTTATATTAGATTTTAGGACCCGCACTTCATGGGATAGTCAATCCCGGCCATTGTTTCACTTAATAACTAGAAATTTTGCCCATGCGGCTTTCGGCCGCCAACCGCACAGTACATCCAACAGACAATCAACGAGACGCTCAATATACGTTTGCTTTTCATGTGCATTACATATAGATGTATGAGTACCGCAAATTTACGTTGCTTGGTACGCATGATCACTACCCTGAATGCAAAGTTTAATCAGCAATACAAACAGGTTTTATTAGAATTCAATTGTATGTATATTTGATAATAGATTTAGGTGCAAAATCACATAATTACAAATTTTAATTCTTTAGTATTGATGTGTAAAGCATTAAGTTTAAAGAAATTAAGGTTTAACGCTTGGAATTCTATATTTTAAGCTTGATTGGATTTCAAAGTATAATACTACTAAATACTGTACGTGAAGTAGTCAAACGTTATGAACGTTCACGAGCAAATGTCATGCGCAGGACACCAATATGACTTCCTCAATAATATTATTTAATAAGGAAATGTATTTAAAACAATGAAAAAGCGTGTTTCTAAACCGTTGAAAATGAGGAACATTTAATTTATTAATATGAAAAATAAATAATAATATCGTTAAATTGGGGATTCAGTTCGTAACTCCCTATTAGAAAATGTGACCAGTTTCTGGCCATTTTTTGTGTTCTGCATGGTATAACTAATGAAGCCCAGAAAAACTGGCCAGAAAATGGCTTAATTTTCTACCAGGGCTGAAGTGTTACGTTTAAAGGCTAAATTCTTCGACCAATTTACATGAAATAAAATCAATATTATTTGGTTTTTAACGAAAATTGGAGAATGAAATTCAGAAAATTCAATTCAAATAAGATTTTGCAGAGTGTAACTTATTTTCTTAATATATTAGAACCATTGAAAAAAAATTTAGTGGTTTTAATAATATTTTAATTGATTCAAGTAAATGGTTTCTTTGAAAAATCGCAACAAAATATATGAATATTAAAGGATAAATGTTATATTACGATATTACTACTTGCTCTCTAGTTTTTTTCTACATTCATACGTATGTATTTAAGACTAACACGCATACATTAAATATTCAACTAAAGTTTTTCTAATACAGTAGAGTCCCGATATAATTGCACCTCGCTAAATTTACGTCCCAACATATTTGCCTGAATCAGTCCCGGTATATTTGCCTATCACCGTTCTCTTTTTCCACTACCTTACGAGCTGTGACATCACGATCATAAGACGACTGAAGGGAGTGGGAGAAGCGGCTCTCCCCTTCTGTTGGTAAATGTAACGAGACGGGAGGGGAAGGCTATAGACCGAGCGGGCAAATATACCGGGACTCTACTATACCGATAAACGATCGCAACGCATCACTTATGACTATTTCGATTATAATATTCATACCAGCAAAAGTGAAATGTAGGTCGATTTTTCGAATTGCGAATAAACAAAATAATTTATTCACCATCTGTTGACAATATCGAGAAACAAGCATGGAGACACCGAAGCCAAATGAACCGTCAAATTTGAAATGAGCTACTTGCATGAACAAGAACTAAATTTCTCGAACCAAGGGAATATTTCTTGAAATGAAATAAATATTTGATTCAATTCTAGCTGTTAAACGGAAAACATTTATATTATGAAATAAATGTTTATTGGTTTGAAATAAATATATACTTGAAGAAAAAAATGTTATGTAAAGGAAGAAGTACATTTCTTGGATCAAGGAAATATTTTTTGGAACATAGTAAATATTTACTCATTTTTAAGAGAACATTTATTTCTTTTAAGTAATTGTTGAAAGTAAATCGTGAACTTTCTTTTGAATAAAATATTTTGTAACGACTATTTAAGTAAATTATTTACTTGAATCAAGTAAATTTCTTCTAATATGAGTAAATTGTTGTCGGGAACATATTTATTGATAGCAAGTCTACCATTTTCTAAATCGAAACATATGATTTCTTTGACAAAGTAAAATATTTGTTTAAATCAAATCATTTCTTCCTTTCAAGAATCACTATCCTCATTCAAGACAATATTTTCTTAATGCAGGACGTAATATACCAAGAAACTGATTTACTTGAAGGAAATCGATTTCTCTTAAACGAAAATTTATTTGATTCACAACTAATGATTACTTGATTCTACTAAATCAATTTCAGGTAAATATATTTCTTGAAAAGAAGTAAATTGGTTTTTCCACTATCCCCGGCAATCACGTTTGCCATGCTAAAGCCGAAATTTATTAAACTTCAAATTTAATATCTTTGCGAAAAATGATCGTAGCTTAAAAAATCGAACGGCATTTCAAAGGTTATTGCAATAGCTTTCATTTGAGAAGAGAAAAAAATCGAAAAGACGCAAAATTCAGATTTTTATCGTTAAAAAACAAAAAAAAAAAAATACGATATTTTTTATCTTTAGTTAATTGTTTGCCAATTTGAAACGAATAATAGTAGGGTAATGAAACTAACGGGATTTTAAAGGTATAGTTTTTACCTTTAAATTGATCGCTTGCTCATTTTTGTGCGACCTTTCTGACCGGAGTTATGACTACTTTTATAAAAAAACACGATTTTTTTTATTTTCTTATTATCTCAAAAACTAAGAGAGATAGAAAAAAATGTTACATAGAAAAAATACTCGTTTTTAGGTAGAAAATACCAAAATAAAGTCAAAATTTTAAAAATAAAAAAATTTGTTTATGTACGTCTTTTCGGTGCGTAAAGTAAACTCGTGCGTAAAGTAAACTTTACGCACTCGATTATACTTTACGCACGGAAAAGCCGTACGTAAACAATATTTCGGCACACGTGTGTATGTGTAAAGTACTTTACGCATACGCACTTGTATCGAAAACTACTATTTTGTAATTGCGGGCGTAAAGTTCGTGCGTAAAGTACTTTTGATGCCTATCTTTCGCTCGTAAAGTAAACTTTTATGCACTCCCGACGACGAAATTCGTAAAATGACCGGTCGTCACTCAAACAGGCATGAAAACTTTACGCACTCACTTTACGCGCGCAAATACAAAAAATACGATACCTAACACGTGTGTAAAGTATAACTGTTACGCACGGGTCGGGAACTTTACACATCACTCGGCGCCTCGTATGTATGGTTCCCGCCCCGTGCGTAAAAGTATACTTTACACCCTTGTTAGGTAATGTACTATTTTTCATTTTATTTTTAGGTAGAAATTTTTTTTAATTTCTCATTTTATAATACTGTTATAGTTAACATAGTTCTTTATTCAAAGTTATACACACGAGCTTGATCGTGCAGTAAGAAAAATTTTTCCCAAATCAAAATCTGATTTATGGAATGTCTTACAACAAGAATGGAACAATTTGAAAGACGATATTTTGAATAAGCTTGTCTCAAGAATGCCACGCTTATGCAAAGCCGTGATAAGAAGCAAAGGTGCACTTCGATGAAAAAAAGTATAACCTGTATTATAAATTAAAATTTGTTGATGTTATTACATTGTGTCATCTATGTATATATTATAATTTTGAGCAATTTATTGTAACATGACATATTACGTCATATGTATGTGTTCTGTGTACGTTATAAAATAAAAATTCTACAATTAAGAAATAAAGATTTTTGTTGTTTATTGAAAGAATTTGTTATGTAATACATAAATCAAATATATAATAATTTTACAAAACATTTCGTAGTGCCCAATAATGCAGAAAAATATTTCCTTATCATTAAAATATTGATGTGTACATTTGTAAACGTAACGCTACCTTTTGTTCGTATACATAACTTTGAATAAACAACTATATTACATATGAGAAATAAAAAAAAATTTCTACCTGCAAAAAATGAAGAAAAAAATTGTTTTGATTTTTAAAATTTTGACTTTATTTTGGTATTTTCTACCTAAAAACGAGTATTTTTTCTATATAACATTTTTTTCTATCTCTCTTAGTTTTTGAGATAATAACAAAATAAAAAAAATCATGTTTTTTTATAAAAGTAGTCATAACTCCGGTCAGAAAGGTCGCACAAAAATGAGCGAGCGATCATTTTAAAGGTAAAAACCATACCTTTAAAATCCCGTTAGTTTAATTACCCTACTATTATTCGTTTCAAATTGGCAAAGAATTAACTAAAGATAAAAAATATCGTATTTTTTCTTGTTGGTTTTTTATCGATAAAAATCTGAATTTTACGTCTTTTCGATTTTTTTGTCTGCTCAAATAAAAGCTATTGCAATAACCTTTGAAATGCCGATTTTTTAAGCTACGATCATTTTTCGCAAAGATATTAAACTTTGAAGTTTAATAAATTTCGTCTTTGGCATGGCAAAAGTGATTGCCGGGGAGTGTACATATTTCCAATCGACATTATAGGCCTCAATTATACATTATAGGCCCCTGTTTTCATTTTTATTTTCATTGTGCTCTTTCTTATAATCTTATTTCACTTTAATTTTACAGTTTACTTCGAGCTAAGGCCGTATAGGTCAGCAAGTGCAGAATTTTCTTTTCAATTTTACTTTTTATTTTTAATTATTTAAAACCTATGCCCCCATATTTCGTTAATAAAAAATTCTCATTAGTAAAAAATTATTATATTTAAATTAATTAATACTCGTACCATTGAAAAAAATTCAAATCTGTTTGTAAAACAACTTGTGCTGTGCCTTGCTCTTCTACAATGTTGTTTTATACAAATACTAAATAATTAAAGTTTATTATTTTACGATATAGTTTGGATCAAATTATAAACAATTTTTAGAAAAACACAGTTGTTCAAATAAAACAACACATATACTAATCTTACAAGAAATGATAAAATTACACAAAATATTACTAGCATAAAAAAACTCAATATAATAAAATAGAATTTAATTTTGAAAATCGTTTATGAAGACGGCGTATTTGCTGCCTCGGTGGAATAAAAATCTGAATTTCTTGATATAGATATACTAATAACAATGCAATAAATGTAAGCAAATTGCCAATTTCGGAAAGAGAAAGCAACATTTGAAAAGATAAGATAACTTTTCAAAATAAATAAATAAAATAATTTTAATAGCCATAAAAAGTAACGAGAAATAATTACAAAAATTTCAAACGTAAAATTACAGTAAGAAAAACATAGAAAAGTATTAAATTAGTAACGGAAAAGATAGCAGAGTTTTGGTTACAATCTAGTAGCAAACATAAATATTAGTTTCTAAAAATATAGAATAATATTGAGTACAAAAACCATTGTTTACCAAATTCTTCGTTTATATTTCAAATCTAAAACCAGCATGCTTCAATAATAGAAATATAATCTACATTCGGATGAAACTAACCACAATAGCAAATGTTTGCAAAAGAACAATTAATAAAAACCAAATTACACATAATTTCAAAGCTTAAAATCTACAGAAACAAAAGTAGACAATAAACATTCCCACCGTAGTAACCAAAATAATAGCTAATAATAGCATACAAATAATTTCTACAATTAATATTTCATCAATAAATTGTTTTTTTTTTTTAAGAAAACAAAGTAAAATGTGAATTAAAATATACAACAAAAATCGCACATTTTTTTATAAATTTTATTTATAAACGTTTTTTAACAAGACAACCTGAAAGTAACAATAAGTAAATTACAAAAGAAACAAGTTGTACAAATTTCCATACAAATTAGGAAAATTATTAATAAAGTGTAACTAATTTCACAGTTTTTATGTAACAGTATTATAATTACAAAAAACATTTAATTCACAAATGTTTTGTAACAAACTAATAACCTATATGCTAATTAGTAAATTACTAATTAAATAAGCTGTATAATAATACAATAATACTTCATAAAAATTAGGAAATAAAATATCTAATGAAGTAACGAATTAAGTACAATTAATTCCACCGTTGTTATATAAGAGTCATATTTAATTTTGGAAATTATTTATGGAGGCGCCGGTTCAGTTGGAAGCCAACAACCTCACAGGTAAAAAAATTTTGTACTGGGTATGTCTTGATAGCCATACCCCGCCGACCCGGTTCGAGTCGACGCGCTATATAAGCAGCGAGTACCCTTTTTTGTACTTAAACGAAGCAGCACACCGAATATAGCTTCGAGAAATCCCACGTTGTTTATGGGAAACCCATTGCAATATGCTACCTGGCGGACAGTTCTGAGACTATAAAAAATCGATGCTACGAGTCCTATGTAGTCTAGCACGCACAAGGTGCGTAAAAGGTCCACACGCATGCGCATGCTTTACGTACGATATTACGCACTTCCTTTAGCGTACGCTGACTTTACCCGCTCCATTCAACTTACGAATTACATTCGTCTGTAAAGTATTGTTTTGCCTTCCATTTTTAATTGTTTTGACATTACTCGTGACAGTTGTATTTGTACCATTAAATGATGTCAAACCATTTGCAAAGTATTTTTTGTTGTTAGTGATATTTGAAAATGTTGGTTACTTTCCCACCAATCTGAAATGCATTGGAATGACTTTTTAAAATATTTTGAATACAACCAATATTTTGAATTAGGATAAAAATAACAGTAATCGGCCACTTAAGGCTCTTAAGGGGACACACCGGTGAGATTTCAGCTACATTAAATTGCAATTAAACAAAATCGAAAAAAATTGTTATGAGCATCATTTTTCTTCACAAATTAAGTTTTGTAGTCGAAAAAAGAACAATTTTTGGCCGAGTTAGAATTTGTTACTTTGATCTAAGCCACGTATCGTCAAATCAATACAAAAAAAATTGGTTACACTTTATCCGTAATTGACGGAGGCGATGCATTTTTCGATAAATTCCAAATTAATAGTCATCGAAACATAAAAAATACATTTATTTTATATTCCTATATCTTTTTTAATAAAAAAAAGTTTTTTTTTTTAAATTTTTTCAATTTTTAAGGAATTTGTTTGTTTTTCTAGTTAGTTTTCCATTTTGAGAATCATGTTATATTATTTTATCAAAATACAAGGCGAATGTTTGTGATTTTTCAAATTGTCAATAAATAAGGTCAGTGATGTTGTTAAGAAACGCAAGTGTAGAGATTACTACGAATGATCGTTGAAGTTCATTCTTATCAATGAATCCATCGGATATGTTCTTAAAATTAGTTTACAAATCGACTTTTGTGAAAGAAGCACCCTTGAAACTAATAAATCTGAGATTTGCACTTCAAAATGTATAATCCAACATAAGCAATATTCGACCACTTTTGGGATTTGTTCCAAGTGTGCTTCATTTTTTTTCTTTCTTCGACTACACCACTTAATTTGTGAAGAAAAATGATGCTCATAACAATTTTTTCCGATTTTTTAAAATTGCAATTTAATGTAGCTAAAATCGCACCAGTGTTTCCCTTAATTCAGTGCATTTGATTTCAAAGTCCTTTACAGTTGTTATCTAGTATTATTATGCATATGTTATAATAACAAAAATAACTGAAGAGTATTAAAAAATTAAATTTTGAAAAACTGTCAAAACAGATAGTAATGATCCAGTTACAATAATTAATTTGGCAAAATTAACAGCAAACTCGCAACAAGCCTTGTTTTTTTCATATAATAAAAGAATATTGGCCATAGAAATTGTTTTAAAATAAAACGTGAGAAACAGACGCCAAAAAGTATTCTTTGAGTAATAAAAAGTGTATTTTTCAAAAATATAAAAAACGAAAGTAGTTGGCCACGTGAAGTAGACAATAATGGGACACTTTTCAAAATATTATAAAACCATTAAAATTCAATATTTGTCCATTATTTATGATTATCCCTACTTATTGAGGTTTACAAAATTAGAATTATCAGTTGTAAAAGTTATTAAACGGTATAATTACGTTCGTTAATTTACATGAATCAAGTAACATTTCATTTAAGGTCAAATTAAGAAAAAAAATTATTAAACTTTTCTAGATTTCAAGTAATTTTTTTTCTTGAAAACTGTAGACTTTAGAAAAAATTTCCTTAGAACAAAAATGTCTTCGATTTGGTCAAAGAATACTCTCAAATTTTTTCAGATTTTTTGGACGACTTTTTTAAAAATTTAGATTTTTCGAATTTTACAATATATTCTGGAAAAATTTGAGAGGATTTTTTGACTCATTCTGAAATGTATTTATTCTTAGAACATTTTTTCTGAAGTCTATAGTTTTCAAGAAAAACTATTGTTAAGTTTTAATTAGAAATTTGTCATTGGAGTCGTCATTTTGTGATCGCCATGTTAGTTTTTAAATATTAAAAAAATTTATCTTTATACTATAATTGTTGGGTCCACATTTAATGAAGAAATTTTCTGACGACAAATATTCTTTCGATGAGAAAAAAATGTTTTATAAACAAGAACACTCGATTTTTCGCGTTATTTTGACATTTAAATCGACATATTTAATTTTCTAATTAAGACAGCTTAATTTTGACATCAGTGTTGAAAAGAGCGACCTCGAAAATAGTAAGACATGTACCTTTCAATTTATTTCAACTTGGATTTTCATATGAAATTCTTTATTGAAATTGAAGCGAAAAAAGTGTCCTACTTGACGTTAATGCGTTAAACCACTGTAAATCTTTTTTTCAATGTATCTTTGGAAAGGTTCGACAATTTGAAAAAAAGTCAATACGTTTTCTTACATATTTTGGTCTGCTTTTTAGTTTCAGAAGATGATGATGATGTCAGTGATGATTATATTCGTATTAAATTGATGCATTAATAGTGAGTATAAAAATCGTGCAAAATATCTTTCTCCAAAGAATATTTATGCTTAAAAAGCGACTCCAAAACTACAACAAAATGGATAAAAACTGCCCAGACAACTTACCTCATCTTAAAAGGTTATCTTTGAAGAACATCTGGATAATATTACCTGAATTATCGGCTACAAACGGGACGAAAAGCGATTAAGTTTTTTGTGTTAAATATTGTAAGTAATTTTATGCAGAAACAGAGCAGAAACTCTCCGCAATTTATCTGAAAACTACCTACAATCCATATTGTTACATGTATGGAAAATTGTCTACGTGTATTAGTTACAAACTGGCTAGTATACAAATTTATTAGCTTAAAACTGGACAACTGGTCAATATTTAGATGGAATTTCTACCAAGGAAGTGCGTAAAGACTTACTTGTTTTAATAATAGTAATTGAACGATTGCTATGAGTAACTCTAGCGTGTATTTCTCTCTCCGTAATATGATACAATCCTTTTATGTTAATTTGATAATTTAATATACTTAATAAGTCTCCGGTGATCTGATATACGATAATGTATAATAATGATATTATTTACATTCTTTTTCGAGATCTTTCCCAAATTAGGAAAATTGCAATCTCGATTAAAGAAAACTGATCAGGTAACATAAATTAATTAGAACTTTTAAATCTGCAGTTTTGGGAGATTTTAAAGTCTGAAATAAGCAAAAGATTCCATAATTTAGTAAAAATACAAATGATTTATAAAAATATTAACATAGACTCTTCTTTGTAACTGAATCATCTACAACATCACTCTTAGGTCACTCAATAAACTATCGGGTACAGTATAAAGAAAAATGATAAATTATGTTAACATGGAAAAAGTAACAGTGTTACTTGCACACAGATTTACTAATACATTATAAAAGTGTAGAATAACCGTTTTTAGTATAAAAAATATAGCAATAAAAAATTAAGTGTGTCAGTTGAAAAATAATTTTTTTTCTCGTGTTTCCTTTTTAGATAATAAATTTCGAAAATTCATAACTTTGGTTCTATTAGAGGCTTACATTTTATACAGATGTCATTTTTTAGAGAATAATTCGTAGAATATGGCCGAAGAATATTTTTACCGATTTTTCGAAATCGGTAACAAAATTATAGAGAAAATTTAAAACAGTTGAAATTTAGTAAAAATTAAAAAACCATAACATTAATATTTCTATAACTTGTTTACCCTTCTCACGAGCGGCACATCGAAATTATTTCCTTAGACAAACAAAAATTGTAAATCATCATGTTGATTTTTGGTGTTAATTGATGCATAAAACAATACTTGGAAATTAATAAAATTTTAATTATTCATTGCATAGGTTGATTGATTAGCAGTGGTTTGCACATAAAAAATGTATATATTGCACTACGTTACTAAAATAATAAAAAAGAAAACAGCCTCTTATGTTTCTTTTAGTTATACTCCTTTTTACAAAATACTTTTTGAAACAAATATTTCTTACATTTCTATTCACGTCCAGTATTTGAATTTTGGATGTCTTTTAATAGAAAAGAAATAAACGATCCCAAATCTGTCATGGTTTTTCGTTAGGGTGAGTAAACACTTTGCAATTTTGGACATCCTCTGATTTCAGATTTTCGTCGAAAATTGATTTAAAGCATAATATCATGTAGTAATCTTAAAATACTTGAATAAAATTTATTACTTATTTAAAATATTTTTGTTTAACACTTACTTAAAATTTTTAGTTTCCGATAAACACAAAAAATAACCTTCTAGTACGAATATACCAAGCAACTTTAATTTCTCCGGAGGATCCCCGACTTTTTCTTTGTTTTTGCCTATTGTAGTTCTTTATGTAAAAAACAAAGACAAGAGAGGGAGTTCTCCGGATGAATTAAAGTCCCTGGGTATACATTAATTCTGTATGTGTGTATATATATATATTCAGAAATCAGTAAAACACCTATCCACTGTGAAGTAATTCTACATGAAATTACAAAATGTTAACAGTCAATTCCAAACTCGGTTGAAAATTAATTCGAAATAATCGTGAAAAGTGAAAATTATGCAATTCAGTGTAATTTCCGATATTTGAATTATACTTTTTCGAAGTATTGTTCCAGATATTTATAAGCTACAAAAGTAAATTTAGTTAGAACCTTTATTAATATTTATTTTTGTGATTTTGGAATATCGTGACATTATATTACATTAAATCCTGAATTATATCTTTCCGTGATATTTCCGAGAAGTACTTAAAGTTCAGATCTTAATTAATAGCTTTAAAGTAAATATTAGATAAACTTTTGAAGAACATAAGCCGAAGAAATGTTTTATTACATATTAAGTGCTTAAAGATTCTTAACATTTGTTAACATCTGCTGTAAAAAGTATAATTCAAATCCATTTTTTATAATATTATACGTTATATTCCTAGGATGAAATCTATTTTATATTGACAAATTTGATTAATATTTGCTGAATAATAACATTCACAATGTAAATAATAGCTGCTTGATATCTAAATATGTTACAAAAATTCGTATCTTCAATTGGGAGATATCTTAATCATTTTAAATATAACTTCGGGATGTATTCAACCCGATTAATTATAAAAGAAAGCCTGGTAATTACCAGTCGGCTTAAACGTGGAATAGTTTTCTGGATTCCGACCGAGCTATCATTGCAATTTTAATAACGCTATTTGAAAGGTCGTACAGACAACTGCTACAGAAGGGTGAATTATGCATTTCCCATCAGTGTACCTTACAAAGTACCAGAAAGTAACGTCAAGCCGGCAATCTAGGTTAGTAACATAAAATGGCAAAATTCCATTAACGATATTTTTAATCCCGTGGAAAAAAATGATGACAGACAGTCCTTTTGTCCTCCACTATTCACTTTAATCTTGCATACCTCCACCGTTATGAAAATAGGATGGTCGAATATTAGTTCAATATTTTGGAATTAATTATAGGTAATATTTTTTATCGGTTTACATTTTTTATGCCTAAAATATATTCCTGACCCTTTATTTAATATTCTGTATATCTTCTTTTTTTTTAATATTCTCATATGTTGAGTAAATATTAAAATGTTTGTTTAATTATATAGCAATAATTTAACTGGTATTACACAACTCATAAGTAATTATAAATCAATGTATTCTATTTTATTAATATTTTGTATGCGTTCACCAATAATTTTTAAAATCTTTCAATGTTATCTACAACCTATTTTCTTTTGGTCGTGTTTCAAGATGTGTTAGAGTAAGTACCATGGTGTCCTGTTAGTTTTTTCAAATAGTATTAAATAATTGTCTTTCGCAGACAAATAAGCAGTAAATCCCGTTGATATGTTCCACGCCCTTAAAATTAAAAAGTACGATTCGATATTTAGAAACTATCCATGGCAAACTTTTTATAAACAGAAATTTCTAAATTTAAAAAAGGTTAGTAAAAATAATCGACCAGTATTACGGAGGTTAACGATTTTTTTTTCATTTTGGGCACTGGCGATAAAAGTTTATATTAACAAAAAACTCATACTTAGTTTTTTTTTTGAGTTTTTTAAGGTTATTTGGAGGTTGCTGTTCGTACTTTAACATTTATTAGTTTAAGACATAATAAAAAAATATTTCTTACCTGAATTAAAATAAGTTAGGTATAGAAATGGATGCCTATGTATTTTTTAACTAAATATTATTAATAATATTTTGAGAGATCGTAGACTCTTTTTTGTTAAACATGACCCGAGATTAAAAAATGAGGCCAAATAATGCAAAACTTCTCAAAATATCGTCACAAAAATTAAAAAAAATTCCATTATATTTCTGGATGAACTGTAAGAACATTTCATTCTTACTATTTTTTTGAAAAGTTCCTAGTTTTTCAGTTACAGCGCCTGCAAATTTTTCATATAACTGTTCATTGTGGATGCCTAAATAAACATGCTTAAATTAAAAAAAATTGTGGATGCCATTTTGACGGCGTTAAAGTAAAGTGTCCCAAAGGGGTGAGATTTTTTTTCGTAAGATTCAACTATTCCGTGCTCTTTCTTACATAGTTTCAATCGAATACCAACAATTTGAAAAAAATTTATAAGAATACAAATTTCCGAATTTTTTGACCGAATTCCTGTCGGCTGAAACTCATTTTTTACTTCGAAAAGTTGAAAAGTTACCAAAAAATCATTAAGATACTGAGTTGCATTGAAATTGTTCTAAGCTTTCATAATTAAAGTAATCTCTTAAATAAAAGAGAATCTTATGAATTCTTTGGCGTTAATGGGTTAATAGGAAGTCAAATTTAACTTTAAGAAGGTGGCCTAATTCTCGCTTGTTTTAAGTGAAATTCGCTAGTCATTTCCACTTTAAAAGACTTTAGAGTGTACATTTCTGTACATATTCTATCTCTTATTTTTTGATAGTATTTTTTCTTTTTTGAGTTGGAACCAAGCCGATTAATACCTTTAGTAGGTTTTCATGATATTACTCTACCTACAGCTTTATGTTAATCATTATCAAATTACTACTTTGTTCAGTAATAACAAAAATACTATAAACCTAAATGCTTAGACGACAATATTTTAATCAATTTATCAAAATCGAAATCGTGCTTATGGAAAGAGTGAAGACGAGTATTTTGACATAAAAAGTCCAATGTTTGTAAACGAAGAAAAGCAAATTTTTTATCAAAGTTTAATTATATTTATTAATCATGAACATTTTTACTGAGATAGTTGGAATAATGTGATTTAATTCATGTATTGTGGCGGTTTACTCCTCGCATTTTTTAAAAATAACACAGAAAATTAACCTTATAAAGCAAAGTAAATATTGAAATAATGATTTTGTAAAGGATAATTAATAATTTTTACATTACACATTTCAATTTTGACTCTTAAAGCTAGAATACCCATTTGTCGCCATTTGAAAGTTCATTACACGGACCAAATCTCTTTCAGGAAGAATTATTCAGAAGATCACAAATATGCAAATATAAAGAGAAAAGCAATTTTAAAATGTCAGGCGACTTACAATTCATTGAAATAAAATGTACATGATAGTTAAACGTATTTAAAATTATGTTATACATTTTAAAAGACATGCAATTCCCATACTTTTCATTTCTTTCAAGTTCTCATTAATGTGAACGCGTATGTTCCATTAATGCAAAACATACGCGTTTAAAAACAGCGCTATATAATTGAATATTATAATAAGGTACTATATGATGCAAGTTCTTTCGTCAGAGGAAAACGAAATAGTAATATAAGGGTGACAGCTCGATGTAAGCAATTTGCAATTCTAATTTGCACCAGTTTTTAAATGTGTTCTTCCAGTATTTATTTTGAAAGTATACCACGCATACGAGTTCCGTAACAATTTAGGTGAGTAGAAACTAACTTGGTATATTTTTTTTAGAAACTTTTGCAAGGGTTTATTAAAAGCGAGAAGAATATACATATAAAATTTACGTGTGTTGCTGCTTAGGTTTATTTATATTGTTTTATGGTTCAAAGGCAATAACATATTTACTGTCATCGTAAAACATTCTAAAATTCAAAATCATTATATAAAAGTCCACTGGACAAAAAAGTGATAAACAAGTATTCAAATTTTTTTTTTTCATTTTCGGTTCATGTTTGATGATAAAAAATATTATATATAGATTTTAAATATACATTAATAGCATTCAATTACACCGAATTTACATTTGAGGATCCTTTTAGGGGAGAATAAGGAGTTGCTAGACGAGTTTTGTTTTTAAACTAGAACCACCTCATAATCACTACATTCTGCATACATGCAGAAAAATTATAATCAAATCTACCTAATTTAGGAAGTAGCAGTTACACTGCTCGGATTCGTTTTAATACGTTTTATGAACACGTAAACTTTTTTTACACCTTAATGAATAGTTGCTCATAATATCTAGAAAATTGAGTAATTAATAATTTATTCTAATGAAATGCAAATATAGGACCGATATTGCCAGTCCTCGGACGCCGTTTTTTAATTCAGGTCGTTAAATTTACGGTCATGGATCAGAAACGGCTATTTTGTCAAAATTTTGTTTACATAAAAAAAAAACTTTATTTTTCAAATGTTTCAACGTTTTGTGTAGTCGTGAGTAACTATATATGGTTAATTGTATTTTATTTAACATGAAAAATAAGAAAAATGTTATTGTAATGAAGGGCGTCATTTCGGTTACATTGCATCACATCTTATAAAAAGACGCATGGGCAGTCAAAAAACATATAAAGATGTCAAAAATATCTCACAAAATTTGTTATCATAAATTTTTGAAACCAATTCACAATGGCTGCATAGAATAGCACATTGTATATTCATGCAAAACTCAAAGTGTGTGCCGAAAATGTACTAACTAAACGATGAATTCCTATGTATTTACCTTCGCGATTCGCTTAAAAACTGATCATGTAGCATAAAATAAGTTGGTCATGAAACTTTGTGAACAATTTCAAAACATCACACGGAGGGACGTTCAGATTGAGAGTTTATTTAAGGAACTCTATCTGAAAAGTGAGTATGCAATGATAAACAATGTTGCCACATATTATTGAACGTTAAACTTTTGAATTACGACGTATTATGACATGCTCACAATTCCCACGACAATTTCCCAAATTTTCGGGTGTTTTTAATGTTTAAATTTAATATTGACAGTATGTGGATTTTTCGTAAGCAAATAATTTTGAACACTGATTAAATTCAGATGTTGATTTTAATAACTATCATAAAATATTATTTGAAAAAGTTTGTACTTGAACATCAGGTCGAAAACAATACTTTTTCGCGAAAAATATATTAAAATAGCATAGCGTAAAATAACATGTGATGGCAAACGTCTCTGACTGATAAAATTTAAATGGATTCCAAAGCGAAAGTGACGTAACAGAATTAAAAAGTAATTCAATGACCTATACGTATTATAATCGAATATGGAAAACCACCCGCCTTCATGCAACAAATTTAAGCTCAACTGTATTTATAACCGTAATATATTTTAAATGCAAAGATTGATTATAATAGGTTAATTTAATATGAAGGAAATGTTTTTTAATCTATTTCTACTAAATAGTATAAGAATTACAGTATGATTCAGTCTATATAATTCGAATGAACTGTTTGGAGAACAGAGTATTGAGAGAAGACTTGATAAAGATTGTATTTGTTAATTACAATGTATAAAGTTATTCATGGATTATAAAATAATTGGACGAGCACCCCAAAAAAATCAACTTCTTAAATACCGCCTTTTAGAAAACTTCCGGAGAAGTTTCCGTTTTATATAAAGTATTTTCAGCTTTATCGGAAAGCAGCTTTTCTTTGCTGGGGGAACTTTCAAACGAACATTAACGTTTCTCGACGCGAACCCGTATTACGATTAAAACCTGAATTGCGATGACGGATTTAATTCATTCCCAAAGATCGAAACTAGTTGTGATTAAATTCTGTGAGAATTGTGCCTTTATATCACATATATTTGGCGTGAGATCTATGTCGTTTTCATATTTCAAATCTAAACTTTTTGACGAGAATGTTTTAATGTATATTTTGTGACAATATTGTTAATATTTACGGTGCATAACGTTACTACAGTTTAGGTCGCACTTTTTTTCAAACGCCAAAAAATGACAAAAATTAAAATTTTGTACAAAGACTTCATTTTGTTCTAAAATGAAGTCTTTGTACATATAAGAAACGTATAATCTTGGCATGTTTTCAAGTGTTAAACAATTTGAAATTTACTAAAATATTAATCCGAGAAAATGAATTCATCATATTAACATTTTTTTACTTCGGTTAAAAACTTTCATATCCATAGAATAAAAATCAGCATACAATTCTTATATAATAATTATCAGTAAATAATAGTTATTGTTATAACCAAATCGTGATTAATAAAAAGAACAAAAATATTTAAAATATTTAGAAACGTTTCGAGCCAGCCTAAGTACTATTTTTTTAGTTTTAAGTACTATTTTTTCTAGTTTTTTGCTATACACTTCAATAATTTAGTTCCTATTTTATTAAAATTTTAATTTAAATCTCGGAAAAACATTGTGAAAACAGAATTATTAAACTTCTACATATTCGCCGGAATGTTAACCGAAAATGTTAAAATTTAATGTTATATAAATTATCAAAAGAAGTCGGTACGAGTAAATTTTTAATTTACTTTTAAAATAATGGCCAGCTAATTTTTAAACTTAAAATCAAATTTTTATCATGGCCTTGTGTGGTAATTTTCTACTTCTGTCGTATTGTCCATATTCTTTCTACAAAATTATACAATACATTTATGAAATAATCTTGTTCATTTTGAAAAACATAGTTAAATATAAAAAAAGTAACAGTTGATGCTGCAACTTTTATAAAAAATTAATCCGTGTGTACTAAATATGAAAGAAAAATCTTTTTACATCATCTTCTGAAAAATGTATAAAATTTTACAGATTCCCTCGCACAAAAATATTTACTATAATGACAGCATACATACTCTTTGTAAAGGAAGCAACTAGACAAGAATTACATAGAATGTGTCAAAGAATATACTCATATTTTGTTAGATTGTATTGATATAAATTTTTACTTTTTCGCAATATTGACAAAAGTCGTAAGGGTCTGAAAATATTTGGGAGTAATCTTCGGCCGATCCGAAGATATTTTTGTTCTGAGGAAATTTTTGTGCCGGCAAATATTGTCGGCCAATTTTTGTTTTTAGACATTTGTTTTACAGAGATTGTTGTTTTCATAAAAAAAAATTGTTAAAAAAGTTTAAAAAAGAAATTTCTCACTGTGGTCAGTAGTTTGTTTATTTATTTATTTATATTATAATATTTAAAAAATCTATCATCATACTACAACTATTTTCGTTACTATTATTGAAAGTATTTTGTGTTGGCAAACACTCATTCGATAAAAAAAAATGTTTTAAAAAAATTGTTGCCCGATTTTGTGAGTTTTTTAAACATTTAATTCGCTATATTTAATTTTGTAATTAAGATAGCTCAATTTTGACAACGCCATTAAAATGAGCGACTTCGAAAATAACAAGAAATTTTTTGAAACATTAATTTTACTACGAAATACTAAATTATTTATCCAGCCAGTTTCGCCTGGGTGTGAAAGAATTAAGCAAATAAATCTGGACAATAATTTTTTTATAAAATTTAGTAATAAGTAAAAATGTTGTACATTGACAATCATAGAAAATATAATTTAATATTAATAAGAAAAAATAATTTTTGAATATAAAATATAATTTGAGATATGTATATCAACTACAAAATATATTGTCTGTTGCTGAGCAACTCGAGAAAGGAGAAGGAAGAATGATAAACTCATCTACTATAAAATAAGCGAGTTCGATTTTTCATAAATACCGGTATTCTTACTTAGATAATACTGCCTGAGCGACAATTTCCGCCTGAGTTGATTCATATCGACATTTCGGTTCAATTGACTAAAAGCCTCCGAAAATAAACCCAAACGTTAATATTCGTGATAATGTTCGTTAATATCAACCTGATATTTTCCACAAAAATACAATCAAACTTCTCTCTGCATCCAGATATATTTTTCACCCCCTAAAATACTTTGACCTCATAAACCCATAAAAATGTATTGTATGCAATATAAAAAACCTCCCTTTTGAATTTTTGAAAACTAACACCGGATTCGTATTCAGCAACTCCGAAAACCCCAGAGTAACAATTTTTAGGCGATTTAATAGTGTTTTAAAAATTCGTGTTGTTTAACAACAATTTGTGTTTTTTGTAAACAATGGAAATATTTTAATACGATATAGGTTACATATTTTTAAAGTTTATGCTTCCTGAACAAAACGCACTGAATTTTACTAACAAATTTTAATTTTCTTCAAAGATAGTGAGGGTTTGTAGGTTGGACATATATATCACATGGGCGTGAAAGGGTTAATAGCCAGAATTAAAGTGAAGAATAAAACTTTAGTAAAGTAATCACATCGCCATTTATGCAGAGAGTTTTGTATTTTTGTTAGGAAGATCTTGCAAATAATCACCCTATCAACCTTTGCTGTTATTTAATGTTGTTTATCACCATGCACCCATAAAAAATGTTCCTCACAATCAGTTAGAGGTTACAATGATCAGCAAAAGATAACTTTTTTTTTTAAAATCATTTTACATGTTCGGACGATTTTTGAAATTTGTTTTTTCGAATGTCTGAGGACCATTTCCACACCTTGAATAATACAGAACATCATTTAATTTGCAATTTGACTTAGATTGTAAAACTTGTTCGTGTCATTTGTGCTTCGACCATATTTAGAAGTGTATAGGAGTTTCCTTGATTCCCAAACCTGAGTATGCCCTGATAAAAGATACACGTTTCATGGAGCATTTTCCTAAAAGACATGGGTCACGGGATCTATTTTCCAACGACTTGTAAACAAAGACATCTTGACTCTCTCCTTTCCGAGCATTCGCACGGATAGGATCAGTTTTCCTTGGACTGTTGCATGTGTGCAATTTTGTTGGTGGTTTTCCCCGGGCCTCTGTGAGTTCTATTCGCATGTGTTGTGTACTTTATATAAATTAATCAGGTATTAAATTATGAATCCATACATATCAGTATTAGTGATTAGTGCCTGGGGCAGAATCCGCTCATTAGTCCAACCGAGTCCGGAACGAAACACCATTCAGCCAGTAGAAGATTAAATTAACATACAATTTTTTATATATCCTGCTCAAAACCACCATTTGATTGCATGGTTATAAGGCGATGATCCCTCTCCTTCCCTTGCCACTTCCACACTACCGTAATTAAGTGAACAATAGTAGAAGTAAAGCAGCTTTCAATGTGGAAAAACATATTGGCAATATATTTTAGAGGAAGGAACAAATATAAAGTTCACCTGGTTTTGATTAACTTACGAAAATAAAATATCAACGAATTCACACATATTTAGAATTTATCTTTTCCTTACTTTATATGGAACAAGCTCGCCATAGATTTTTTTATTTTTTTCGTGTTAATAAAAAATCAGATAGTCGCTAATGACCGCGCTGTTGATGCGCTTTTAAATAAACAAAGGAAAACAAAATCAGAATATGCTGTCCAACACGGACAAAAATTTGCTTTATAGGTAATGACAAACAGTGCGGTTAGGTCAACTTTCATGTCGATAATGGAATTCTGACGCTTTAGGTGCTGCAGTAAAACATTGAAATAATGTCAATCTGCATTAATGATACGGCATTTGACCTAACCTCATAGTGTGACAATGAAGGACCTGTCAGCGAAACGTTCCTGAAGCGTTAAATTTTTTTTCGTGAACATTACCATAAAAATGGATTTAGCACGGCAAAGTTTTACAAATTGGTAGTAAATAATCAAGAATATGATTAATAAAAATGTGTTGATCTAAAAATACACCTATTCAATGTTCTCAAAAGAGCTATCTTATGACACAAATCTAACACAAACCTCCACCCCTACCTGCTAGGGTTGACAGAGAGGGTACATTTTTTATTGCAGATTTCGCTTTTTCAAACAGACGGCGCTGTAATAAGCAAAATTAAAAATGACTCTAAAATATTTTTAAAATCTCGATTTTAATTAGATTCTCATCTTGGGATTTAATGGGTAGGTAACTTTTCGATGTTTTCTATCAAAGCCATTATACTCATTTACAATAAAAGAGAGAAACCTGAGAAAAAATGGCAAATATTTGAAGTAAGTAGTGAAAAGAAAATGGTATAAAATATGCAATAAAATATGGGGGTGCCTATACAAAATGTTGAAGGTACCTTGTCTATCACTCCCAGCGGATGGGGGTGGAGGTTTGTATTAGATATCATAAGTTAGCTCTTTTCAACATTTTGGATACCTATATTTTTATTGCTATGATCCGCTGAATACTTCTCAAGTCATATTC
This sequence comes from Trichopria drosophilae, assembly GCA_030407085.1. Lineage (NCBI taxonomy): Eukaryota > Metazoa > Arthropoda > Insecta > Hymenoptera > Diapriidae > Trichopria > Trichopria drosophilae. Next base: position 184,398,747 of record CM059583.1, on the reverse strand, counting down.
GACCGTTTCCACACTTTTTGGACACCCAGTATATTATCACCCAGTCTATTCTCGAACAATTCCTCAATTAATAATTGTGATTAATTAATATGTATAATTTTTAGTACTAAAGTCATTTGATAGTTTTTCCTTGATATGGTTGGTATCATTAGTCAACACTATCAGAAATTAATTTACGTTGTTCGCTATTCCATTTCTATTTTTTATTTGTTCTTTTTCTCTTCTGTAAACGTTCATAGTTCTTTCAATTGTTTAAAAATAATTCTAAATATAATTACCAAAATTGTTTATTTTTACGTCATCGGCGTTGTATTGAAGGCCTTTCGCGGAATCGAATTTCCCAATATTTGTTATATTGAAACAATTCCATTTATTTATTTTTAGGGATGCTATTTTTATCAGAAAATTTTTATTTTATCTTCTTTACGTAGCAAAGTCCGTTCGTCACACTTTCACCGAATTCCTAATGACGTATGGCACATGGACTGACGTATGACGTTTTCTCGACGATAATGGATTTGTGATGTAATAGAAATGTTTAATTTGTAATACGGATGGCATGTATATAAATAAAGTTGATAATAATAAATTTACCAATTAAACTTGCGGAGTTGGGTGGAGTTTTCACCGTGTAATTGTCTTCTTCTCCGATGAAGACGTAACTCGCGTTGAATCCCGTTGCGTCGAGTCTATCGTTGCTCTTGAAAGTGACCCTAAAGAATTTTCTATCGCTCTCGACATCAAATTCCGTAAGTTGGCCGCAGTGCCGCGAATACTTTCTGTCCCTCGCTATATAATTCGAAAATTCAACGAAGTCGCTAGCTGAAACTGCGTCGCACCTAAAAATGGAAATTTTGAAAATTGTTGAGATCTGTTTTTAATAACTTTTTCAGATCCTGACTTTGTTTTTGGCATGCAAAGTCTAATTTGAAAAGTATTTCAAGTACTCCCGGAATTTTTTTATTACGTCGCGCATTTAAGAAAAGTGAGATTAATTGCTTAGAATTAAATACAATTAAATGTACAATAAATGTCTAGATCTTTTGTACAGCAGTTTTTTGCAATGTTTTTTTCAGATAGAAAATAGAGGTTATTTTTTACTATGTTGTTGCCACAAAAGGACTCTAAATATGGCCAAGAAGGAAAATTTTGACACATTTAATGTCATTTTTCTGGAAAATCATTGTTGTGAATAGATAATTCTGGTATCACCAATGTTGTTAGCATCTAAAAATATTTAGAAATTGATATTTAACATACCAAAGGCAAACAAAAAGTAAAACTTCGTCGATCAATGTAATTGATAGATATTTAATAAATGAGCCTGTAAAATAAATTTTTAAACATAAAAAAAACATAATGGAATTATGAAATTAAGGTAACTAGTACCCTAGTGAATGGAATTGATAAGGATCTTAAAGAATATTATTGAATTGTTAAGTGATAGACATTAAAACCAGATTGAAAAATGTACATAAAAATGTGACAAAATATTTTTGATAAATTAACAGTGTAATAGTGAGAAGAAAAATGTTGAAAATCGATATGAAGCAGTATTATTCCAAATAAATTTCTCTCAAGCTAAAAACAAATAGTTTTGCGAATGCCCTCTTGAAATTTTAATTTATTTGAGAGTCCTCCTCATCAGTACTGTAAAAAATAGGCAATTTACAGGATTTTTGTCAGAAAAAGTAAAAGAAGTTAATTTTTCTTAACCTTCAGTTCATACAATTTAATGTGATATCTGTCTGAGCTGTGGCCTTCCATAAAATTATTAACTTTTTTTGTAAATTTCATTAAGAATTTAAATCTAGAATTATCATGATATTAATAAAATTGATCTATATATGTCCATTTTAATAGATTTCAATGAAGATTTAAAGATAATTCAGTAAACTTAGAGTATTAAAAGTATATGTCTCGTTAATTCTTAAAGTATTACAATTTATACTAACAATTTTAAAAAGTTAAAATCAACAGTATTATTTTTTTTAGAAAAAATGGTTGTATTCGTGTGGGTTTTTCTTTAAAATTTCTATACCTTACACATTAGATAATGGCTGATAACATTCAGTTAAATAAATAACAGGGGAATTGGGTAGTTGTTTTTCTCATAAACCCCAAAAAAAAACTCATTTTATACTTAAAATCTTTCTTTTTTACTTTTTAAAGAGTAATTCACAGCATCATTAATTTTTACTCGATTTTAAAATTTCTTCTTTATTAGGAAACAGGAAGAATATATTTTTTCAATATTATTTATATTGATATCTTAAAGACTCACAAAGATCCACTAATATATCTTAGAAATTTCCATTTTTATTCAATTTTTTTAACTGTGACAATAATTTTACGATATTATTTGGTTTGAAATTATATCTTAAAAGTATGTGTAATTCCGATTAAAATGACTTGTTTGTTTACATGAATTGGTTGAAATTTGACTGTGATGACTGAATTTTAAACTTTTTGTAATTTTAAGCAAAATTTGGGTGTTTAGTTAAGATTTCATATTTTCATTCTTAATTCGATCAACATTCCAATTCCGCGAAAAGAAAACATATTGTAGTCTGTTTGTATACTAAAACGTGCCTAGTTTATTTCCAATAGTTGCACTGTTTATGTGAAATAGTTCTACGCTTCATATCCGTTGAAAATTTTTTTTTGTACTAATGTTAGGAATCTTTGCAGGGCCCCAATTTCGAATGATGAAGCAGGATAAGGAATTTCCAAACAAACTGGATGCTGCAGGAAGACGAGCTTGGATTAATTTTATTTCATTGTGCGATACTTTTTCAGATAACAATAAAAGTCCCGACTACGTGAGCGTAGTACACGTTTTTCAATGCCTACGATGCAATGAATTGCATCATGTCGATCAAGATTCATTTTCTGCATTCGCATTTAAATTTCTTTTCCGAAAGTCTTGGCCAATTCACTGACAAACAGGGTGAAAGATTTCATCAGGAATTAGTAGCTATCGAAACCTGATTTCAAGGTAAAAGCTCCATCAATATGCTTGCAGTTAGTCACTTAAACGCGAAACAAATGATGATTTTTATAAACGCAAAAGATCAAGTAAACATTTTTTAGTTTTGAAATTTTTTAATATCTTGTTTCTCAACCTCATAATCTGCCATTTTCGTTATTGCCTGATATTGTGCATGATATGGTATGCCACGATTCGAAGTTTCACTACATTCAAGTTTTGCTTAAAATTAAAAAAATTTTAAGTAATCTCAGTTCAATTTTAACCAATTCAAGTAAACAAATAGGCCATTTTAATCGAATTCACATATACTTTCAAATTATGGTAACAAAAATAACATCAGAGATCAAATTATATTGTAAAATTGTTGTCAAAGATGAAAAAATTGAATAAAAATGAAAATTTCCAAGATATATTCTTTTATTTGAATCTTTGTGAGTTTTTAAGATATCGATGAGGATAACATCGCGTTGCAAAGATATGCCTTCCTGTTTCGTAATAAAAAAGAATCTAAAATTTAATAAAAATTATTGAAGTTTACTGTGAGTTAATTTTTAAGCATTTTTTTAAGTATAAGACGAGGTTTTAGGGGTGCATGCGAAAAAATAACCATATCATTCTTCTCAGTTTTGCGTGCCTTATAAGGTCTACTATGTCCCGTTAAAAGTATATTTAGGTTTCTTTATTTTGTCACATCGTGTAATTTACTACATGTGATTGAAAATATTATAATAAATAAGAAACAAGATAAATCCACCAATACTTTAATATTTAGCACCAAACAACTAATCGAAATAAAAAATATTAGGTCCAACAACTAAAAGTTTAAGAAATATTATTCTTTTTGTAAATATAAACATTGTAGCATCGATTTATTCAGGAGCAACACCTAACTAGACACTGATGCAACACGTTCTTTATTATCGTAACATTTGAACAGATTTACTCATTACATGCTTAAATAAATTACTCTGTGGGGAGCTAACGAGGAAAGCGTAACTTACGGTAAAACTCCTTCCACATCGAAATAGTGAAAATGAAGATGAACGCGCTCTTTCAGCTGGCCGTTGAAGAAATAATGGCACTCTGTGTTCCTTGGATAAAAACCAGGATAATTCGGTGACGCGAATGTGCCGTTTTGCGTCTCGTTGCTATTGAAGACAAAAGCACACGGATACTTAGACTCTTGCCTTCCTGTTGTTATTCCGAAATCTGAAAACGAAAATTCCGTTTATATTAAACATTGTTCTACTAATGCAGGATGACTAATTATGCTTAGAATTGTGAGTAATTTCTCTTATTTCGGAGGAAATTCGTTTACGTTTGTCTTTGAATTGATTGAGAGAGAATTGTGGGGGTTTGAAATATCAAGGAAATGTAGTTGTTGTTAAACAATGGCTACTGCTTTAACTCAATCCATTGTTAAATAGCTAGTATATTAGGTTTGTTTCAATTAAAAACAATTTCATTAGTTGTAAATTCATAAAATGAGTTTTGGCAGTCACAATTTAGGTAGTCGAAAAGTTTCACATGACCAGCCTTACTTATAGTCAAAGTTTGGCTCTGATAATTCTTTCGATATCACAGTTCGTAAGTATGGCAGTTATTGCCCTCACAGAACCCAAAAATATAACAAGGTTAGAGGAAGGTTACAACCTTAAAGTATAATGTTAATGTAAGATGATGATAACCTTATAGAGAACTGACAATTTAAGTTTACAAAGTCCCTTACACCGACGTCATGCTAACCTTAAAATAAGGTTACATTAGTTTCATCGCCACCAGTTGCTCACGCAATTTCTACAGTTCTTTTCGGTCAATATTGTCAGTGTCTGATTTTATTTTGGTATTATTGTTTATCTTAGATCATTTGCATGAATCTGAGATATTCAATACGCATTTGAGACTAAAAACTGTGAAAAATAGGCGACATGAAGACTTTTTAATATTCTCAAAAACATCGTTCGCAATTTTGAATCCACTTAGTTAAATATACATTTTGCGACGTTCTGTTTTAACGTTTAGACGTTAGTTGCAATGGCTTATTACGTTTTTCATGAAATAACAATGCAAAAAAATCGACTGTCGTTAACTCAAAACAGATGACAAATTTCAATTTTGACGTTTAAGGGTTAACAGTGACGGACTTTGTTAGTGATGGTCATTATTATCATTTTGGATTTTGCAAATAATCATTACTGGCATGTGGTTTCATGTAATATTGCTTGATCCCGTTTGTTCTCGATTGGAAGTTCAACAGGGTTGCAAGAGTATTGTGGAATACAATATAGAACAATGTGGATTTCAATATTCCTTAACATTACAATTCATAATATTGAAATAAATGAATTCTTTTTATCAAATAAATCAATAAATCACGACAGCCATCTCGATAAAAGTTCATATGTATAATTTTGTAACGGCCAATAAATTAGTTCCGTATGTTAAAGTATCATTTTCAGTAAAGCAATTCATTTCTATTTTGACTTACCAAACAAACAATCTGGAGGTATAGCAATGTTGAAAAAACTAATAAAAAATTAGAAACATTTCAAGTTTATCTCAAAGTCTGTAACGTAATTTCGTTAAAATTCGTAAATAGATCACGTTATTTCTCTAATGTTTTCTATTTATTTAAAAAAAGAACTGATCATATAATGCCTATCAAAATTGATAGGTTCATCAGTAATCGAGAATCGTTTTAATCCTGCCACAACAGTGATTTTTGAGCGGTACAATGTGATAATTGACGTTCTGATTAAACATCCTTCAAAAATACATGAAAAGCTGATGGATAGAACAATGAAAAAGATATATAAAATTGGTATTGAATATAAATGAACGTTTTAAATTCGACGGTGCGGCAAATCACGTGGAAAATTCGAAATAGGGCAAATGTATAGCGACATTTAATATTGGTCTGTATCATAATCATTAGATTAGAGGACGCTTGAAAATATTTTAGCCACGTTGAAATTTTTAAATAATTTCAATTACATCACTTGCTATTGTAGGTCATAAGGCCGCAAAATTTGAATTGTTAAATGATTATTATAATAAAGCCAGTGTTAATAAAAATTCCATTTTAGTGTGTATAATACTTTATAGGTTATGTTTACTTATTGTATATAATATGACTAAGCACACATATTCGCATTCTCCCCAGTGTCGAAATCTCAGAGGCTTATAACAGTTACAGGATCATAACCATTGGTTGCGATAACGTGCTGATTCAACATCCTCCCGATTATTCCGATTTTCCCGGCGGTACAATGTACAATGAATAAATATTAGTGTCGCTTTTGATATGCTCATCACGGTGTTTAGTATTTCGCCAATAATAAATATTCCCTCGGGTTATTGATATAATTACACGGTGCTATACGACCGTAGCGATCGTTATCGGTTTATTTTTGTATTCGGGACAAACTTGATTTTGGAGTTTATGCTTTACTAGATTTATTTTCCTCTTTTTTATGCAATTTATATTAACATCCGTGAAAAATACTCATAACACGATAGAGACAATATGATGTTATTGAAACTTGATGGAATAACTTTTCCGTTTATTCATGATATATCTGATGAAAATTACTTTCAAAAATAAAAACTTTTGTTAATTTTCAATTGTGATTTTTAAGCCATTTTGGGATTAGTCGTTACTATTTTGTCCATATACTACACATTCGTGTGTACCAACTATCACATCAACTTTAATAAAAATAATTGTCAAATTTAACTACAGCTGGATAGTTAAGGAGAAATGAATAAACGAAACTACTTTAACTGTCAGTTAAATCGTGCCGAAGTCAATTTTACTATTTTTATTTAAATTAAACGTTAGTATTTTAATTCACTAACATATATCATTAAACGAGCATTATCTTTCAATACTTAGTCAAATTAAGATCTAAACGTTATTATAACTAGTGAAATTCAGTTGTGAAACTATAGTTAAATAATATAAGTTAAATATAGTAAAGTGTGTTCACGAAAATATTGCACGGTAAGGACTTGAATTCTTATGAGAATCAAACCGGTTCAGTTTTAAGTAATAAACGAGTTCTGTTATCGGAACTAAACGGTGCTGTTGCAGTAATCGACAATCATTGATGTGCACATTTGTTTCAATAATGCAGAATGTATTAATGTACACAGAGAGAAAGAAAATAGTTAATGGAATCATTTTGCAATAGTAAAACGCTTTAACATAAAAAATAGTTAAATTAACTATTTTCGTAGTAAATGAAACAGTCAAATTGTACCATTTATTATTTGACGCTACTTAAAACATACATAAGTAACCTCAAATATCAACTATAACCTTTCATGTTGTTAATTCTACTATTAATACGTGTTAAAATCGTATCTACTATTTCTTCATAGTTCCATTAGCTTAAGTGAATGATGCACTTGTTCATCAAAATAAATTCCTTCTTTGCATACGATATTGAATAAAAACTTGATGTTTACTTGACTCATTTAAAGTATCCTAACTTTAATGCTGTTTTTAGTGTATTTATTGCTCTTGAAACTCTGTAGTTTTAATTTGTTGACGATTGGCTAATAAATAATTTAAAGCACATACACAATTTATTTTATAATATTTTTATCCTTTGTTTCGCTTCTTTGAAATTTTATGAAGAAAATCAGGGATTGGAAATTTTTGTTTCGTTTTTTAATAGCATAAATCAATAGCGCGATTTCAAAAATAGCAGACTATGTCATTCCCATATTTTTGGGATTGTGGAAATAGATAATACGTTGTTGAATTTGGATGATCACAATAGACATTTCGGGATTAAATTGGTAATTTAATAAACACCTAATTGTATAAACCAATATAAATTTTACACATTTTACCGAGATGTTTACAAAAAAGGTTTTTATTTAAGACCACCAATTTTTCAAAAATGCATCGAGCATTAATCCTACTTGATTTAAAAGATCCATCCACCATATTTCGTGAATTTCAATAATAAATTTCTTTAAATGTATATCTACCTCGCGCGCACAAAGATAAAACACCGTTTGATACTTCAATTCACCAATGGAATAATGATTAGAAACGTTCAAGAGTGCATGTATATTAAAAATGCAATGTTTTTAATTAAACGCGTGAATTATCAATTCTTTTAATATGGATTAACGTGTTGCACCACATAATGAATAACTGAAATTGTAATGCAAATAATGGTAAAAAACAAACCAATTTTGAAACAATTTCCCTTTATCAATGGCTTTCATTACTCATGAAGGATGCACAAACGGCAATGAATAAATATGGAAAAGAGGCAATTGAATGTGTGTTTTGTTACGCATGAATTATTCTGAGAGCACTGTAAAATGCGTGATGAATAATCGATTTTTTTATTAATTTTGTAAACTGTTCTTTTTACGAGTAACCTGTTATTCGACAAAACCACAAACCAACATTAAAAAATACGATGTTTTGTACAATTTTAGGTATGTGAAAATATTAATTTAGAATTTCGTTTAATAAAGATTTTGAATGACACTTTATGTAGGAAATCTGAAGATATGATTTTTCTTTTGATTCTTCTATGACTCAACCAATTTAGATCTGATCAATTAATTTTTTTGGATGTTAAATAATGGTTTCCATTACTGGTATTGCCACTATATTGTAGAGAATTTATTTACCGGTAGTGACACTTTTCTTAAACTAAGGCGATATTTAGTGAGGATGAATGAAGTAATTAATTTTTTGTTTGCAGGGATGGCAATTACTATAACTTCATTTTCACTTTTTACTCCATTATTGCCATTATTCTTTCAACTATTATCTTGTCTTCTAGATTTTTTGGATTTCATGTCCTAATCTTTATAAGTTTTGAGTAATCGAGGACTCTAAGAAAACGTTTATTAAAAAAGTAATTTACTGTCTGGTTAAAGTGTTATATTCTCTGAGAATATATGTTTAACCAAATAATTACAATCGCGGTAAAAGGGATCTAATAAGAAGGGATCTAATCAGATTCAATGAAGCTAATAAGCTTAATGCTGAAAATAAAAGTGTGGTCTTAGGAAGTTTTTAAAATCAGGAGAAATTTATTCCAGATAATACTAAAAAAACTACATGTCAAAGTTGTCACTTTTCTGACTAATAATGTGATTGTTTAGAAAGATCTGCATATACCTGAGTAAGAACTACTACAATGCAAGTGCCTGTGCAGAAATTTATGTTAATTTATTTCTATGATAGATTAGTAAATCTACGGAACAGTATTTAAATTGATAAATTAAGAGTATCCTAAATATATTCTCCGAGTCAAATCAACAATAACTAATCAATTTAAAAGCTAAAAAACCTGACTATTTTACTTGCAATTTTACTCAAAAATATGTAGTGGGATGTAAAGTTATTAGATTAATTAATGCAATATCATCATGAGAGTATGTTATTAATTTTGATACAGATGCAAGTATAACCGCAAGGCTTGTGCGGAGTCAAATCAGAAACGAGGTAGGACGAGTCATTCGCTACTGTGAGAAGGAAGTTTCAATAGTCACCTCGGAATTAACCAGAAACAGGGTTCAAATATTGGTATTTAATATAATATACCGTCACAGAGGCTTCTTGAAGTGGACATATTACCAGAAATATTTCATAGAATTTTTGAAAACAGGCTCCCATCGTATTTAGATTAACACTCCTTTGACACATTATTTCTTTTATTTTCAAAGATATACCCATCCTTACTCATGACAATTTATTTAATATATTTGCAATCATTAGATTATAAGACTAGTTCGGTTATATATAATATGAATGAAGTAATGTCTAACCTGTCGTGAATTCAAATCTGCAAAAAAATGGCTTGAAAACAGCGCAATAAGAAAATAAATCATTTCCATTTATTTTACAAGGTTTAAAAATAAAATAATATCAATGATAGATTTTGGATCATTTGAAATGTTTGTAATCAGGCCCTCAACTGCAGAATTCATATGCTGGCGTATTTTTTTCTTTATATTTCCTACTTTGTGGCAAATTTGTGGAAAAAAAATTGACTTCATAACCTATAATAACAGTTAATAATATATGATGTGTGGTTTCTTCGACCGTAGATTAAAATATATAATGTAATTATGTCGGTATGTTGGACTTTTTTGAAAAAAATAAAAAAACACTTTTCTTGAAAAAAAAAATTATTTATTTTCTACGATTCGGCCTCTTGTGGGCCTTCTTCAAAAGTGAGGTAGAAACGTTGAAAATAACAGTTAATAATCTTTGTCGTGAGTTTCAAAATTATAAAATAAAAAACAGCGAATATTCGGTTTCATTCTCAGTTGGAAAATTTGTCAAAACACATTTTTCGGATGATAATCACAGTAAAAATTGAAAACTTCATTAATTAAAAGTTGACTTTAAGAGGATCTGAACACGATATTTATTGGCACTCATTCTTTAATTATTAACAAAAATTGTAATTAGATTAAACGGTACTTTTAGACGTATAGAACATACAAACATGAAGTTAAAATATTTGAAAATATAAAGCATAATTGAAAACATAATTTTGTATTTGTCTGGGTAAACTTAATATGAAAATCTCGAGCTCACAAAAAAAAACGAAAAGTAAAATATTGAGTTTTTACAAATCTGTCCCCAGAAACAGTTGATGATATAACATAAGAACCATTTAGATAATCAAAATAAATTAATCAATGGAAATCTCTAATACAGTAAGCTAATGCCACTAAATAAATTCTGCTCGAATTAGCTGCAAAAAAGTATATTCAATGTTTCTGTATACGAATCATACGGCTAAATAAATGCATCAAAGCGGCGTAATTCAATTAATTGTTTCAGATCAGTTATTTAGAGGTCACACAGAAATACTTTGTAGAGAAGCGTTTTTAAATTAATTTGGCCTGCGGGGTTATTTCATCGAAATAATTAAAAAAAGGTTAACTTTCACCCGTCTAACTGCACCATATACAGAATTTATTAAATACGTTCAATTACTATGTAAATTAAAATAATTTATTTACTCTTTAATTCCCGCAACCTCAAGTTTGATACTTATTAATTACTAAATAGCGTGCGGGTATATAACTTCGAATTTATTGCAGTTTATCTCGAATGATGTAATTGAAAATGCCCACTTTTCTAAGGTTGATAACTTTGCTAATTTGTTATATACTTTAGCTATTTATTATCAATAATCCTTAATGTGGCTCTTAATATTTAATTAATTGAAGTATTTTATCGCTCCAAAATAATAGGAGAAAATTATGCAGTTCGAGAAGAGATGAAGCGTTGCATTCTGATCTTTTAGACCTATATTTCATTCCTTAGAAGGAAATTTTACTCCATTTGACAGTTTCAAACCCTGCATTGAAGTTATACAGGGTGATCCAAAAGTCCCGGAACAGCAAAATATCTCAGCGGGAGTGCATTTTCGAGGAAAATGTTTCAGACAAAAGTTTCAGGATTTTTCCCTGGCTATTTAATGGCGATATTGAATTTGACCTTGAACATGACCTTGAAGGTTATTTCAAGGTCAAGTTAATTTTTTTAAATGGGAACCCCTATTTTTTTTCACGGATTCGGAAAGAGCACAAAATTTTACGTCCGAATATGCTATGGCCGTTTTTTTCGGCAGGGTCATTTCAAGGTGAAACTTAAAACTCCCGTGACGGCGAAATATCTCAGAGGGTGTGCATTTCTTTGGAAATTGTTTCAGACAAAAGTTTAAGGATTTTTCCCGGGCTATTTAATGGTAGCACAGAATTTGACCTTGAACATAACCTTCAAGGTTATTTCAAGGTCAAGTTTGTTTTTTTTTAATGGAAACTGCTATTTTTTTTCACGGATTCGGAAAGCGCACAAAATTTTACGTCCGAATATACTATGGCCGTTTTTTTCGGCAAGGTCATTTCAAGGCCAAACTTAAAACTCCCGGAACAGCGAATTAACTCAGCAAGAGGTCATTTTCGGGTAAAATGTTTCAGACAAAAGTTTCAGGATTTTTTCCGGGATATTTAATGCTAGCATAAAATTTGACCTTGAAAATTACCTTTAAGATTATTCTCAGGTCAAGATTATTTTTTTTTTTTAATTGGAACCCCGTTTCATTTTCTTAACGAAGTTATGAGGATCTTCCGGTATTGAGAGTGGTTAAATTCATTTTGTTCAGTCGATGCTATTACTGGACGATCTGCTCTAGGGAGATCCTTTACAGTGCCGTAAACTTCGAAACAATTTATTGTTCTGCCAAAAGTCGATTTAGGAATCAGTTCCTGTCCCTCGCTTGTCCTCTAATTTTGTAAATAGAATAATAAACTGTTTAAAAAAAGTGTATACATACATCTTACGCAACACTTGTGCAAAGTGAACTTGGGCGCGCGAACAGCGACAGAGAGCACGAGTCACCAGCGAAGTAAATAAACAACATACATTCACATTGAATTTATACATACGTGTACAGTCTTATAATGTTACATTTTGGTCTTAACTTTATCGTTTTGTGAGATACATGGATTTCCTATCTAAACGCCTTTCCTATCTAAACGTATTAAGCATCATTTCAGTAACAAAATACATACGTATATTTCGTACAAAGAGCAATGGCTGCGCTAAGTGAACGAGAAAGAATAACCATTCTCATGATGAGAGGCTGGGGTGATAACCAGCGATCTTTAGAGAATGTGCGAACCTTATTTAACGCATCATTTAGAGAGGGACGAGAACCGATTTCTAAATCTACTGTTAGCAGAACAATAAATCGTTTTGAAGTATTGAAGGTACTGTGAAGGAACTCCCAAGAGCAGGTCGTCCAGTAACAGCATCAACTGAAGAAAATGAGTTGAATGTCGCGCTGTCAATAACGGAAGATCGTCATAATTCCATCAGGAAAGTTAAACAGCAGCACGACTTATGTTACGGTACAGTACAACGGATCTTAACTAAAAACTTAAAATTTCACCCATACAAAGTTAGACTCGTACAACAATTGAATGAAGACGATCCTGATAGACGCCTACAGTTTGCGGAATTAATGATGAATCGAATAGATGCTGATGCCGGTTTCTTGAATCGCATCGTATTTTCTGATGAAGCTACATTCTTCTTAAATGGGGCAATCAATAGACATAACATGTCTTATTGGAGTGAAACCAATCCTAATTGGATGGTCGATAGTCGTTCTACTCAATATCCTGAAAAAGTAAACGTATGGGCAGGTATTATAAACAATGCGGTAGTTGGGCCCTTCTTCATCGAGGGTACCCTTACTGGTCAAAAATACCACGATATGTTGAGGGACGACATCATCCCTGCTATTCAGGTTATTGTAGGCGAGGATTTCGATCAGACTTGGTTTCAGCAAGATGGTGCAGCACCCCATTATGCAACAGATGTTCGCAATTATTTGAGTGATGTATTCGCAGAACGGTGGATAGGTCGAAGGGGTGTAATAGAATGGCCACCAAGATCTCCGGATCTTACGCCCCTTGACTATTTTCTATGGGGTTATCTCAAAGATAGAGTGTATCGAACGAAATCGGTGAATATTGAGGAAGTAAAACAACGAATACGGGATGAGATCGCGGCTATAGAACCAGATATGATTAAAAAAGTCGTATCGACTTTTTATAATCGCTTGGGATATTGCCAAGAAGTTCATGGCAATCACTTTGAGCATAAGCTTTAGTAAGATACATAATTTCATCAAAATCTTAGTATACCCATCTTGCCTTAACTGTCTGGGGACACCCACACACACACACACGCACACGCACACGCACACGCACACGCACACGCACACGCACAGGTGACGGCGAGGGGAACCACCTGAACAAAGCACCCCGAAGAGGTGTAAACCCGACCGTGCTACCTCCACGCGGTACATCTTGGGTAATGCTAAAGCCGGCGGTAGCATTGGAAACAATGTAAAAATGTTACCCATACATACGGTATTTATAAACGTATCGGATGTAAAAAAAATGTATATTTTTATCCGGGAACAATGATAATGCATTGCACTCTGGAAACTCTGGAAACATTACGAAAATGAAACGGGGTTCCAATTAAAAAAAAATAGTCTTGAGCTTAGAATAAGCCTCAAGGTAATTTTCAAGGTTAAATTCAATGGTGCCTCTTGCTGAGTTAATTCGCTGTTCCGGAAGTTTTAAGTTTGGCCTTGAAATGACATTGCCGAAAAAAACGGCCATAGCATATTTGGACGTAAAATTTTGTGCTCTCTCCGAATCCGTGAAAAAAAATAGCAGTTTCCATTAAAAAAAACAAACTTGACCTTGAAATAACCTTCAAGGTCATGTTCAAGGTCAAATTCTGTGCTACCATTAAATATCCCAGGAAAAATCCTTAAACTTTTGTCTGAAACAATTTCCAAAGAAATGCACACCCTCTGAGATATTTCGCCTTTACGGGAGTTTTAAGTTTCACCTTGAAATGACCTTGCCGGAAAAATCGATCATATCATACTCGGACGTAGAATTTCCCGCTCTTTCAGAATCCATGAAAAAAAATAGGGGTTCCCATTTAAAAAAATTAACTTGACCTTGAAATAACCTTCAAGGTCATGTTCAAGGTCAAATTCAATATCGCCATTAAATAGCCAGGGAAAAATCCTGAAACTTTTGTCTGAAACATTTTCCTCGAAAATGCACTCCCGCTGAGATATTTTGCTGTTCCGGGACTTTTGGATCACCCTGTATACTTTGTCTCAAACAGTAGATACGAATTATTCCTAGTGAGATTAATCCCTGGATCTACATGGAGCACGCAAAGTCATACAGTAAAATGGATATACAAGTTCCACTCTGGATCTATATTTAACATCGATTGTACAGATCAAGTAATGTCACAACAACACATCCGAGAAATGATGCCTTCATTTTTTAAATTCAGATTTAAAGAACTATTAAGATAGGTATAAAGAAATGAAATACTTTTAAAGATAAATGATATAGAAACATCCATGAGAAAATAATTCCTATTTAAACAATACTAATACAATGAAAATAACGGTATTTTATTATATTGACTTTTAAATCTTAAAAAGTCATGAGTCCAATTATATTCTACTTTTACTCTTCTGAAGTAGAGTAGTTTCTACACGAATTCGAAAACAAATTACCTGTTCTTATACTATCTTTATCTCTCAACATTTTGGCCAAAAATCGGGAACTTATTTTGACACTACTATCCGCAGTTATTTCTCATTTTTCCCGTTTTAAATGAGTTAAAAGTAGATATGCGATGAATGAAGATGAATTGGAACTATCATTTTTCCTATGAGTTTCTTAATAATTTCTTTTTCTTTTTTATAAAGGCATTTTTCAAATGTTATCTATTGAAATACTAAATTAAATAATTTATTCTACCTTGTAATTTTTTTTAAAATTTTTTAATTTTAAATTTAAAGTTTTATTATTATTTATAAACTTACTGTTGACTTCTGTAATAATACTCTGGAGTTTTTCTTGAAGTTGAAGGTAACAATGAGTTTAATTTCTTATATATACTGCTCATAATAAAATAAAAAAAGCTTATCTGCATGCTGTAAAACCGTTTTCACCAACAAAAAGTTACTGCTACTTTGACTGCTACGCAACTAGATTTCCGCACTTGCCTTCGAGGCATTTGCTGTGTCAACATAGTCCCAACCTTTTCATAGCTTTAGGTGTTCCTTGTGTATCTATACATGTAAAATGCTAACCTACCAGTAGAGATATGAAATTTATATAATAATTTTGATGAATTTATTTAATAGATTTTTGGTCTGTATTATAAATTATAATTCGAGCTGGGGTCCTACTTAAATTGTAAATATTTTCCAGCCTCAATATCATACCAAGAATTGAAAAAAGGGTAATACGATCACATTTTAAAACTACAAAATGAGTGAGAAAAACTAGTAAAAGAGGGGTCAACACAATACATATGTAATAACAGATTTTATCGAAATTTTTTCCAGAATTTCAAATGGTTATTAATAAATAGGAATCGTTAAAAAAAGTTTTTATCTGTAAGGATCATTTTATAATATCATCAATATTATTTTACGACTAATTTATATGCATCTAATTTATATTATTATATAGTTAAAGCTACTAAAACGATACTTCATTTCCAGTTTCTATTACTAATTTTGTTTTCATTCCAATACTCTGTTTCCAAATTCTACTTCCTCAATAAATTTTGTGCGTATTTCCTACACCTATGATACCAAAGTAACTTTGTAAGAATTGCCAGGATATGATCAATTAAAATATCTACACTGCGAGAAATATCGTAAACAGTTATCACACTAAACTTAAGAGTAAAGTTTCAGCATTAATAGTTAAATTTTCTTTATAGTAAAGATTATACATTAACGAATTTTCATCCGTATTTTTTTCAGTGTACGTTGTAACATGTATCGGCGAACTCATTTTATTGGCTGACAATAAAAAATAAGATAATATGAATAACACAGCAACTGTATAATATAATAAGATAAAAACCTGAACTTTGGTTTATTCGTGTCTCGAGTGTTTGTTTAGATTTGTCAGTATGGTACACAAAAAAATGAAACGTTTCTCTGGCACAAAAATACTTCTATCACGGTTTCGATTTTTCAAAGTTGGAATAGTAATCTGCAGTAACTTGGAACCACATCTATTTTAACTGAATCGTGTCAAATAGTATCTACCAGCTTCATTTGGTAGAGACTTGCTAAAATTATATTCACTGAACATCATCGCAATAGAATGAAACTTTGAATGTCTTTTTAACTTATTATTAAGGTTTCTTTGCCATGGAATTTGATTGTTTCCATTTACATCTGCTCGTTTTGTCGAATCGATTGATTCTTACCTATTATACAAACTTGATATGATATTTTTAGTTTGCAATTATTGCTTTATGTCAGTTTAAATATATGTTACTGGACTAGCGGGTTTTTCATCCAGAATTCGTGCATATTTCTACCGAGATTCTACCGAACAGATCTAGCCAGCAGCTAGGATAATGGCTAGCTCAACCAGCCAAATCTCTACCAGGCTACTTATGACAATTTATTGAATAGATTCGCAATCATTAGATGATAAAATTCATCCTTTTATATAGAATATAAGTAAAGTAATGGCCCATTTATTATAAACTCAAAGAACATCGCTTCAAAAAAGCGCAATAAGAGAACAAATCACTTCCGTTCATTTCACGAGGATTAAAAATAAAATAGTATCAATGATACATTATTACATTCTTATATATATATTATATTATTTGAACTTTTGAATTTCGAAAATATTTGAAATGAGGCCCTCAACTGCAGAATTCATACGTTGACGTATGTTTTCCTTTATGTACGTACAGCTTTGTGGCAAATTTATGGTTATGAAATTGATTTGGTAATCTAATTGCGTTTAATATCTTTATTGAGTAGTTCAAAATGACAAAATAAAATACAGCGATAATTCGGTTCCATTATCAGTTGGAAAATTTGGCAAAACAACTTTGTCGGATGTTAGTCCGATAAGAACCACAGCTATATTAACTAAATTGTGTCAAATAGTATCTACCGGCTTCATTTTGGCAGAGACCTGCTAAAATTATATTCACTAAACATGGCGGTAATTTAATGAATCTTGTAATGACTTTTTCGCTTATTGATGGTAAGGTTTCGTTACCATGGGATTTAATTGTTTCCACAAACCAACTAAAACGTAAACCCTTTCTGGTGATTGTCGAAAAATGCCATCGAAATGTCTGCATTCCGCGATAATAATGAACATTTAAAAATGGTGATTAATACGTTGAAATATATCCGCAGGTGCGAACATTAACCATGTAATATGGCACTGCTGCAAATATGATATGCAAAGAAATGAGTTAATGAAATATTTAACAAAGAATGGTCTACAATTACCGTTAAAAATAGAAATACTAATTGCCCGACCAAATGTCAAAGCCTGCAGTTACATCTTAACATTTTTGAATTCATGCGGAATATGTATCTAAAAATGTAAAAGTTGAACAATGCGATATACAATGTAAGAATTGTACTGCACGAAGACCGTTGTAAAAACCTACTTAAAATGTAAATATTTGTAAATTCTCTTATTTGTAAACGGCGATTATTATACAGAAAACTACTGTAAGCAATATAAGGGTAACAGGTCTAATCAACATTGTGAATTGTTGAAATTTGCAATTTCAACATTCAAACTCGACATTTGCATACTCAACGTTTCGACAAACTCAACATTTAGAAAACTGAACATTTGTAATTTTAACATTTAAGAAATTCAACATTATTTTTAGTTTATTGAATTATATTCTATTTTGAAAATCAAGTGTAATAGCATTAATCGTAACATAAATTAAATTTTAAATCTAGGTTAATAATGGTCAATAATACAAATGTATTAAAGAATTTCATGAATATTGTGCGCTTATCCACGGAGATATTCCATTAAATTAGTATTTTGGTTAGGTTATGTTAGTTTATGTTAGGATAGGTTAGGTTATGTTGGGTTATATTAGGATAGGTGAGGTGATGATAGATGTGCAGTTGAATGGTATGTGGTAGTGTAACATGATTGTGTTGAATGCTCATGACATTTTAATAATTGTTGTAATTTATATTTATTCTTGTTGTAATGTAATGTTTGATTATTTTATTTTTTGTTATTTATATTATTTGTTGATTTAGTCAAATGTTGAGTTTGTTAAATGTTGAATTTGTATGTTGAGTTTGTTTTGTGTTGATTAGACATGTAACCAATAAAAGCCTTAATTGCCAAGGCTTGGAAGCTAAATAAAAAAAAAGGTGAATACTATGAACAAATAATAAAAAGTTTCATCCCTCTCATGGCACATAAACAATTCACATTACTTCGTGGCTGAAAATAAAGCTTCTCAGAAGTCCAAAATATGCTTTTGAGCGGTCGAATAACCGTTTTCAGATGGTAAGTACTTAAATGCTTTCTTCAAGTTTTGACAATTTTTCGAAATTTGGCATTTATAGGTATAATTAACAATTAGCTTACATGTAGTAATTTTAGGATATTTAAACTCTACATTTGCTATGAAACAATTTAATGAATTTCTTTCCAGTCTTAAAATTGGTCATTAAATCATTAGTATTTGCAAATTATATTGGATTGCAATTGCATACGATTCATTTTGTGCAAGTAGTAAAGTTTCATAATACTCAAATGTTATTCCTTTACATTTACGCATTCTTAAAGCTCGCAGGTTGATACGAGGGATTCGCATTATTCATAGAACGAAGTTGTCCGCGTAGCGTTCGTCATTTTGAAGAATTTTCATTGAATCTCGTAGCGTCTATTTCCGAAAAAAATCTACTCTCCGGACAGATAAAAAAACCTCTAAAAATCCTTTGACGAATATTTATGGGCCACTCGAAGTGGGTGCATTACACTATAAAACTCGATTCCTCGCTCTTCCACATCTATATGAAATATGGTTCTTACGGAAGGTAAAATGTACCACGCTTCACGGTTTTCTCATGCAGGTCTCGCATATACAGAGGGAAGCGTAAATAATTCAATGAAACCCCTACGAGGAGTACGAGGAGACGGGAAAAATAAAACAATTCACCGAGACTGCAGTCGATAGGTCGATTTTCAATCTATTTGCGTATACTTTATGTGTCAGTGCGTTTGCCCGTTATTAGTTATAAATTGTCGTACGCTACGGATGTGTACGACTTCAAAGGAAAGGATGCCATTAATAATTGCGTTCCAATTTTTAAATTCCCCTTAAATCGCATTCGTGTATACTCGGAGATGTTGCAAACAAATGTTTCGTTGGAAAATTCAGCTGAAAACTCTGCATTTCCGTTGTCCTTTACTGAATATTTCATACGGATAACATACCTTGAAAATTACGAATGTTAGGATTACCGATTAAAATTATTTGTTTATGTATGTAGCTATTAACAATATGACATCCGGACAATGTTTCCTGAATTCAAAATTATGACCTTCTTATAAACATATGACGCTTCGTATACGTGAAGTGGGTAAGATTTTTCAATGCGGACTAAGTTTTAAGATTTAACACAGTTTCATATCAGGAAGATGTTTACAATTTATTGCCTACAAAACATATGCATAAATATCATAATGTTTTGTAAATACATAATAGGAGAACATTTAAAATTTTCAATTGTAATTTGATCACGTCTGTGATGAACTATTAGAATATACTCAGTTTTTGTGTGTACTAAAGAATTTCTGGTTGTATGTCTGGAGCAATTTTCTGCAGAGAAATTAATTTCTTTACACGATGAATGTTTCATAGTTTTGAATTCCAACCGCAATTTTAGATGTTTAAAGAATATGTCCTTTGCTGAGAGTGTTTTCAAGGTTCGAATGGATAATGGTAATGTGTTTATTAGGATATATGCAAAATTATGTTGACTCTCACACATCAATTCATTTAATCATTTTTGGGAGAGTTTTAAATAAACTGACATATAAGGGGATACAATTGAAATACTTTAATTTTTTTTTTGGAGAGTACCTTTCTTTTCAATTTTATTGATAATTCATCAAAACTCTTCTCAAAATCTTTAGAATCCGTAGAGCCATGCAGAAAATGATTCTAGTGCACTCAAACGGTGAAAATACGATGTCTGATTATTTGTAACTATGATGTGTTAAATTCTTGATACTCAGGTCCAACTTTGTATCTGCAGCGACTTAAGACTAAACCTTTTCGTGTGAATAACATAAAATTGTTTTCAAGCATGTATACAAAACAAAGTATCGGATTTGAGTAATATTTTAACAGATCAAGAGATATCTTAAATAATCATTTCAATCTTACAATCAGTATTATACGAACTGCCAATTTTAATTAATAGTGACACAAAGAGACTTAAGGAAAAATAGACTTTCTTGCTGACCCACTACGGATATCCAAAATAAATGATAAATCTTAAATCGTATAGCAATATAAGAAACGGTATTAGTTAATTTAGTATCTCTTGAGAAAATAAGGACGTTTTATCGATGCTATAAAGCAATACCATTTTTTGCTAACAATATGGACATTCCACAATCTGGCTAATTTGACGTGATTGATCTCGTCTAGAAATGTATTGCACATATTTCTGTGGAATAAAAGTTTCTGTCAGTCTGAAGAGCAGGTATGTGTTCTTTTTATTTGCTGCCTCAATATTTTCACTACATATTCCACCGATTCGACACAGTAAAATGTCTACTGTTTGAATCAGTGGTTTGTAGCGTTTTCGTTGCATAAACAGTAAAACGAGATAAATCGATAGTATAACCCCTCCGGACATTTTTTATAATTTTTTTTATCTTATCTTGTTTGCCTGATTTGTTATTGGAAAAATCCATGAGACGTTTAATACGTCATTTTATGCAAAAAATATATTTTTGTGCTCACTAGTAAAACTTATTTTTTATTCTTATGTAAGTTTGTAATGTAAGTAAAATGTTGTGCTACTCATATTTAAAAAGTAATAATATGCACAAATTAGAAACGTAAACACTTTTAGCATTTGCAACTTTTGAATCAATAGAAAGTCACAGCATTTCTTTTTCCTATAATTTTTTTATTCCATGGTGCGTAAAATAAGGAAAAAGGATGCACAAGTCATTATTAAGATTATATATGTTATAATAAGCCATGTATATCCATTTCAAAAGTATTTGACAAAATATTTTTGATTCTTGTCAATAATGAAAATTAGTCGTTTATGTAAATGAACAGTTAAGAAAATTAGAAAACATAATCAGAAAATATCGTTGATGGTAGAATTACGTTTCGACTTATTATTTCTTCATAACTTCTTCTTAGTAATATTGCATCTTTTTTATAACTAACGATATGGTTTAAAACCTTGAATACGAATACCTTCATAGAAGAAATTGTTTCTATAATGTTTGAGTTGTAAATATCCAGGGACATTACCTTAGAAAATATTTAAAATTTTTTGCTGCAAAAATTTGAATAAAAATTCTCAACATACCTAATTTTTAAGGGTGCTCTTTTCATTGCAATTCAGAATTTCAATTTAATAATTCCAATCCATTTTGTGTTACATTAATAGTATATAATATTGATGAACGGTGCGGGATCCATACTCAAAAGCAACCTATAGTGCAAAATTTCTAGAAATAGTTTTGTTTTGTTTCTAGAAATGTTGTTGTACTGCCTCGAGTTAACCTCTCAAGACAAGCGATTTTAATCCTACACGAGGCAGTGGTTACAAATCTGCAGTCGTATTCCAGGCTATTTTTTCAATTACTTCGACAAGAGTTTTCCGTAAAAACCGTGGTTATGTCCATTACCGAAGTTTCAAATTAAACGGCGTTTGATAATTGTTTGTATGTTTTTTAATATTTCTCTACAGTGCAAGATGATCTGGGATCGACTTCAACCGAAAAGTTCTTGGGCTTCCTTCGTGGTTATTTTAAGCTATGAATGAAAATAATCGCTGAATGTTTAAATGTTGGCTGTAGAAAGACAATCTCGACATGGCTTGAATAATTTTGCCATTTTTATTTTTTGAAAATCTGAGCTCAGATTCGTAATCAGCAACCCCATTAGTTAACCAAAACTCCCGATTAGCAGATTCTAACTGATTTCCACAAAATGAAAAATGTCTTCTTTAAAGGTTTGTAAGAAGTGTCCATCTAAACATGTGCGTAAAATCTCTGTACTTCAAACCTTTCCAATTTTGAAACTATAATTGCTAGATTTCGTTTTTTTTTAGAAATGTGTTGAATTACGTCTACTCGCACTTGATTTTTCAGTTTTTATCAACGATGATAGTTAGGACAAATTTTACTGAAAATTTTTCTCAAAATGTAACTTTGAATGGCTCCAACTGTTGAACGAAATGATATAGAGCAATTTTTTTTAGTTTTACAGTTAATTTTGTATACTTGAAGTTATTCTTGAAGTGATTTGTCATAGAATGTCTGGCAAAAATTATATTCACAAAAAAAAAACAATAAAAACTACGGGTTTTTGCGATTTTTTTAAATACTTCGAGTTTTAAAATATAAAAGTATTCAAATAATTTCAAGATTGCCTTTATAGAGCCAACAGATCTAAGTGTTATTTTAAACGAAATATTTAAAATATCCGTTCACAAAATACGAAAAATGAATTTAATATATAATAATGAAAATATTAACGTTAATAAAACAACTTTATTGAACCCCTTTAGACTGAGAATCACTTCCAGTTTTTATGAATCACATATATTTTTCTGGATACCGATATTTCTTGTAAACATGAGATAAAGCATCAAATTAATAATAATTCTATTAATTATACAAGTGAACTAGTCTAAGTAGCGAAAGATCATCACCGTTAGACCCAAAAAAATGAATGTAATAAGGATAACCTTTGTTTATTTAGGTTTATGATGTAAAGACATTTCGTTTTTTAGGGTTCAAATATACACACTTAACAAAAAATTTAGAGTCGACTACGTCGTTCATTATTTAAGAAAATCAATGATTAAAACGTCAAATTGAATGGACACTACATCTAACAATGTATAGGAGTCAATGTTCAGTTTGTAGGAATAGAAAATGGGTGAAGATTTATTTCGACTATCTTTGAGTTCTTTGGAATCATGCCTACTCTTTACAGGGACTTATTTTGTTCTAATATTATTGTAATATGGTCTATGTATGCATTGCTCTTTCGTTAACTGTAATTGTGTTAATGTACACATATTCTGAAGTTATCCTTTTGACAACAATGTTCTTCATTAGTTCTTTTTAAAATCTATATATAATTTTATAATTTTTAATTTTCTTCTAATAAATATAAATATTACATTTAGATACTTCTTTATTTGTTAAATGAAATATATTAGAACGTGATATAGTATAAAGCAACTTATAAAGCAACAAAGCATAGAAATAAAATTGTACTTCCAATGTCGTTGATTGGCTCGACGTGTTAGAAATATACATTCGAGAAAAGCTGAAAGTAAATACTATGTTTCAAGTTTAAAAGAAAACTGTGGATATTGGCGCGATTCTTTCAGTACCCGAAAAGTTGTAAATATTACTCGGCTTAAATGTACATATACTTTTAGATCGCTATAGCTTTTAGGTGGGACTTCAGTTCTAACTTTATCGCTTCGAAATATCATGGTTCGAACTTTTATTTTCTTGTGATAGTCGGCACGAAACTTGAACTGTACTGCCAAACAAGGTTTCGGTTTAACTTTTTATGTATTTTCGTTATGAAATTATCAAAAAATCGTTTCAAAAGTAAGTACGATATCCGCTGTCCGGAATTCCAACAAATTTTTAGTATCAACAGTGTTACAAAATTTCTTTTCGTATTGTGGAAATTCAATCCTTTTACGAATGTTGTTTATACATCGAAACATATTAATAAAGTTATATTGATTTTAAATCATTGTAGTATATGCATTATATTTGTGTACATTCAATAATATTTTAGAAAGACGAGTTATTTCAAAAATTAGCTGAATAAATTCCGACATGTTAAGTAATTAAATTACTGTTAAATTAAATAAAAAAACAAACATACTTTTTGGAAACGTATATTCTTCTTTATAATTTTAAAAGGTTTCTTTAATATTTAATTCAATTTAGTATTTAGTTTCTACGTCCGTATGCAAATTTGGTTATTTAGGAACAGGCGGGTGTAACAGTTTGGCATGTTTACTTCGTGAGAGACTTGTTTATTCAGGATAATTAGAGACATATAATGTTCTATGATCAAAATGGAGAAATTATATACAAAGTCATTTTGTAATGAAGGAATGTAAAGAAAATAATAATTGTAATATAATGAAAGAATTTAGAATTTGTTAATCATTGTCACAGGAACAAATGTAATAGGAACAAATGACAAATCTGGCTTGTTCATAGCAATCTCGAAAATATCCTAAAATTGGACATAACTCAATTTATTGTTACTAATTTTGTTGTCTGGATGTAAATAATTGATAAGACCACATTATTCAAATGCTCAGCATCTGTATAGAAGTGTGCAATTATTATTGTTTATGCCAAATGTAACGAATGTAGCAAATTCTATTTGAACCGAGTAAGAAAACTGGAATTACATTTCATTAAAGAAATATCAATGTTAAATATACTACAAAAATACAAATGTAAATACAAGCTGATTTTTTAAACAACAGAAGCAATCATTTGAAGAATTGCTTGGAATTGGACCGACAGTATTCTGCAAATGACGCGAATAAGCACATGAATGGAAATAGTTGGAACGAGCAAGCGCGAAGTGATGAATTCCGATACTCAGACTTTTTCCATGGGCGTGCAAGGGTGTCGAATGTTTTAAACGCCGACAATAAAGGTTAAAAAAATATCGAAACTAGCAAAGTATTGCTTCAGATTTTTAAAGGACAAAAGCAAAAGAGGAATATAGGTATACCGAGAAAGAGAGCCGGATACATTTGAAAGAAGAGAAGGAGATCCCTAAAGCATGAATACGGTTTGCCCTGTACCTACATAGAGGTATAGCCGGGCGATTACAGGGGATGAACGTTGCGTATATACCAGAAACTACAATGGAACGTTGCTCCGGGCCGTTTTCCGGTGTATGTACGTTTCCCAACGTTGCGCATACATTATCTAAGCAAAAGGATTCTTTCAAAAAAATCAATTATGCCACAGACCACGAAAGATGTTGGTATCGTTTCGGTCTTTGTACTTACATTGAATAACCTCATCAATTAGTTACGTTGAAAGTTTGATGTATACTACTAGCCGTCACTGCAAAACAATTGTTTGGGTATACAAAGACACAGACAAAAAAATAGTTAATCGAACCTGTCAGGTAAAACGAGCACTTTATTTCATTATTTTTCATAGACTATAATATTCTTTCATATAATATTTTCTAATATTTAATCATGAATCCTGATACACGTAACGATTTGAAATCGAAAATATTATTATCTGCGAAGCACTGCGGTGATTCGATGACTTAGCCTAATTTTACGTAACTTATGTTTTTCTAAAATAACACTCTTCGAAGTTTGGCGGTATCGTGAAAGCGCTAAGGATACAAAAATTAGCAGTATGAATTAATTGGTGGAATCGGGAAATTGAATCCATACTCGCAAATGTTCTATGGTTTTCGATATTTAAAAACTTACATTTTAAGTGCTGCTTTGTATTTATCACAATATGTTGGCTGACGAAAAAGTAGATTTGGAGATTTTATTGAACTTACCGAATGAAGTTCGTCGTCTTAACATAACCTAAAAAAGGTACGATAGTTTTAGAATTCAGAGAACAAATAAACTGTAGGCTGCAGCTGCTGAATGAACTTCCGAAATGTAATTTTTGCATCTTCATTCTGCAGCAGTTTTGTAAAATTTGCAGCAGGCTGCAGCAATCTCTAGGTAAGTCTCGAGAACATGTCCGTGTGTGTTCACTGATAGATCCTTCTAATCACTCGTAAACAAATTACTCATGATCTTACTTGTAGATCTAATGATGACTTTTGCAGATTCGGCAAAATTTGCAGGAAAGTGCATACCATGCTTTAGAACTATTGCAGAATGGAGACGCAGAAGCTGTATTTTTGAATTCACTCCAGAGCAGATTTTACGGCAAATGCCGTGCTTTTCGTCAGTTTATTGCAAATTCGTCAGTTTGGGAATTAAATAATTATACAATTAAGAACCTAATTCCATAGCTAAAACAATACTAATTTAACATGTAACATTTTGTCGTCGACAACTTTTCATGTTGTTAATTATACAAATTTTAAATACTTTCTATTTCATGTTATCATTAACCCTTTTTTTTAGTTCTGTGAACACAATATAAATTGTTCACACAAATTCCTTACTATTACAGACTGGAGAGCAAGAACTATCAATTGCGGACTACTGCTGATTAGTAATCTGTGAAACAATAATTTACGGTAATTGATATAAATTTTATTAGTAACCAAGCAACAAATAAATAGTTACTATTAAGCCGTAAATTCTACTAATTCCAATTTAGGGAGCTAAATAAATATTTCTTTTTTCCATAAGTGTTCTTACTGATCTATGACAGGTAACATTATTTTCGAACAAGATATTGAATTATATACACAGAAAAAAAGTTTTAAAATTGTTACATCTCAAATTAAGCACTGTAAAAGGCTTAATTTCGGACTACAATTGAGCTAATTTTCTTAAATTAAGGCAAAGTTTAATTTTATGTCGAAATTTATGCTTAAAGAAACATTTTTCGAGCTTGTCACACCTAAGTTAAAGAATTCTTATTTCGAACTTGAATAATGACTAAAAGTAACTTTCCGAAACTAAAAACCTGGTTTTGAGCGCAAATATTGACTTAATTTAAGATGTAACAATTTTAATACTTTTTTTTTTTCTGTGTAAGAAGAAAACTTTTGAAAAAGCAAAAAATATATATACATTACGATAAACTTTCAGAAGTATAGTAATTGTTATTTCACATATGTGAAAGAGTTGATCTAATATTTTTTCATGAATTCCGATTTTAGCCCAACAGAGACAAGGACACAAAAAGCTGTTTTTCACTTTTATAAACGTTGCGTTATTCCAAAGCAGCAAGTGTGCGGGGCGAAAAAACCGACAAATCAAAAAGTCGACAAAGTTAAAAGACCGAAAGCAAAAACCCCGACCATCGAAAAGCCGGCAGTCGAAAAACAGACACTTCAAAAAAATGATTGTTTACTTGTCAATGTGTCTATTTCTTATGTGTCGGCCTTTTCACTATCGGATCTTAGACTATCGGCTTTATGACTATCAGTTTTTTAACCTGTCAGCATTTTGATTTGTCGGTTTTTTAACCCTGTAGGAACGTATCAGAACACGGAACAGAGCTTGAGAAATCTATCTATTGAAATTCGAAATCATGCAGGCGGAATGTTCATGATTTTATGTAATATTGAAATGTAATGTTTGTTTGATAATAGGAAAAAATATACGTATTTTTATGTTTGTAACAACTTTTTTCGCAAACTTACAAGCAGCATATAATTTTGCGAGTTTCTTAACTTCTGTGTAAAATATTTTGTCAAAACTTCTCTAATTTCCTTTCAAATAAACATTTCAATATTCTGCTTTTTCAGTTTTCTAATGTTGTGTATGTTTTGTAAATTAACGAAATGACGACTGTTTTTTAAAAATCACAAAGCAAACAAGATTTGTACTTTTTCAAAAACGTACTTTTCTAAAATTTTAATTTTTTGGTAGGCAGTTAATGTAAAAAGGAAACTAATCTAATATTTTTTATAACAAAAATTCTCTTCGGTCTCACAACGTTTCAGCATAGCCCAAACTTATTGGATTAGTTTTCTTTTAGACTGTCTATATGCAAAATAAAAATGAAATAATGATCTTTTTCAGAAAGTTTTACGACTTTTCGAGAATCAGTCGCCATTTTAAAAATTTTTAAAATTGTGCAAAACTACTATTTCGCAAGGAAGTTAAGAAACTTTGAAAATTTTCTGCTGTTAGTAACTTTTTTTTACAAAACAGAAAAATACGTATCCCTTTTCAAGTCAAATAAATGTTTCAAATCAAATTTATGTTCGTAATTATAACTGCATATATAAACAATTGATATACGTCTTTGATGAGCAAATCACGATGTTTTTGTTTCATACTTTTTATTTTTCTAGAAAATTTCCCTTTTTTTTCATTAACAAACATTACGTTTCAATATAATATAAATTGGTGACATGACCATATTTTACCTGAATGATTTCATATGGAATCGGTCTAATAGCTACCTTGCAAATCATGTAACAGCCATATAACATATATATTGCTATTATTTTTTACGAATTTACTTCAAGGCTTTTAGATTGTCATTACTTCTGTGTTTGCTGGGTGTCTTTTTTTATCTCACTTTATTCGTTTCCCTTTCTGTTATACATATAAAAGTGTGAAACGCAACCGGAAATTGAAAGAAAAATGACAAACAAACAGTCCGTAATAAATTTAATGACTTTGAGTTCAGTAGTTTTCATAGCTATAATTTCCTAATGAATTGCAGCATATTTTTTATTTATTCATAACCGGCGAAGAATTGAACTTGGTCACATCGGGAACAAAAACTGGCGACGATTCAGAGGCGAAGCCATAAAAAATGAAATACAAACATTTTTGCCCGTGATCTTGCACATACGTACGTCCGTCCCATTTTTTTTGTCTCGCAATATGTCGCGATTTTAATTTTCAACCTCTAAGTTGGCATGTCATGACGTAAAACTGATTAGTTTTCGCAGTTGATTCATACTAGATTATGGGGAGGTCGAAAAAAAAGTTGAAAAATCCGTTTTTTGCGTCTCTTATCAAAAACACAAATCACACAAAAAAATGCTTCCAACAAAAAAGAGTCAGCATAAAATTCATGACGCAATGGATTATTAGGTTTGTGTATTTTTTGTAAACGGTAGCATTTAATAAAATCCCAATTGTTTGAATATAATAAATAATTGTATAATATAAAAATATAATGATTATAAAATATAATGATGATAAATACAGTAACAGACACGAAAATATGTCCTTGAAAATGTGACGTTTTTTATCGACGCATTCATGTACGTTTGCTGACTATTTGAGACAGTTCCTGTGACTACACGAAATAGAATATTGAATAATACGAATTCAAAGTAAAACTCTCGAAAGCATATAGAAGGTAAGACAATGGACCGGAATGGCATCATGTTATGGCATAAAATATGGGATGATTCGAAGTTACTCTAACGGAATATGCAGTAACTCTGGTATTAAACCACGTATATATTTTTAAGAATTTCTGAAAAGCGCAACATCCTCGTTCACGATCATCACTCCAAAAAGAAAAACTGTTTTGTTTTTCTCTTTTTGTCGTACGAAATGGAACATAATTCGAGAGTAAAAAATTCAGTGGTACAGTAGTTATGTGTGTATACGCATACGGCATTGACGTAGGTCGATTCTATACCGGAAGTGGAAGGGCGCTGCAGGCGGGTAATTGAACCAAGAAGTCAACGGGACGCACGCTTTTCACGGTGTACACGCCGCGAATCCGTAAAATTGATAAAGTTTCGCCAAAACTTTTATAATACCTCGCCGCTGAAGAATGTTCAAGTATATACGAGCCGGCAATTTATGTGCGGTACGGCCTTCTTGCGGCGCCGGACGCCGGAAGCTGTGCTATATACTGTACCCACCATCTCTCTCT
This sequence comes from Trichopria drosophilae, assembly GCA_030407085.1. Classification (NCBI taxonomy): domain Eukaryota; kingdom Metazoa; phylum Arthropoda; class Insecta; order Hymenoptera; family Diapriidae; genus Trichopria; species Trichopria drosophilae. The sequence continues at coordinate 184,368,533 of CM059583.1, read as the reverse complement.
CTCTCTTACACACATACATAGATCTATCTCCCTCTACCATGTAGGTACGTTTATATCTTATGCGCATACATATAACTACGTCGGCGTCGTCGTGATGTAGTACACGCGACATAGTGAACGATCCCGCCGTAAACGGCAAGTTATGTACATGAATGATCGCCTCGTAGCAGCTGATTCATTCACTGACTCCTGCATACCGAATCGGCCAGTGACGTCTTCACGCGGATCTTTAAGAATGAATTCGTCCAGGTGGGTAACAGATTTGGAAATAATTTTTCTGTGTAATCACTGGATTACTTCATTCTCTCTTTTCTGTTTAGTGAAAGGTCGTGCCATTCTATATAGTCAGGGTAGTCTGCAAAAAGATTCAACCCTAAAGTTGCTTCCCTTTGTAACGATTTTTTAATGGTTTACGGACAATTTTATTGAATGCGTAATTAATTTTATATAAATAATTATTATTGTATATGGATCGGTGTTTCGTCCCTGGTCTGCCCACGGACTCGTCAGTTGGGCTATGTGTGCAGACCCTGCCCAATACACGAAACTAATTGTAAATAAATATAATATAATACAGGATACTGCTACTCATCCAAACCGCGACGCGCAAAACCGTAACCGACACCAATCCTTACTGATCTTTTTCGCAAACAAACTGATATTGAATTGAATTGAATTTATTATTTATTAATACTTTCTTTTGCAATACGTTGATTGTTACACTTGTTTATACATTGTTTCTTCTTTTGAGGTCCCTATCTCTGCGATTTATCCACTTATAATTAGTCTTTTACATTATTTACCAATTGTATTTCTAATTATATTTTAAACAGGAAAGTATTCTAAAAAAACCTGTTGATTTATAAACTTAATACTACTTATTTCTATTTACATATATGCGTATTTACAACTTACATCTAGGATTAATACTGTTACTTCGAATTCTGTAATAGATGATTTGATAATCGGTGTTTAATTTTAAATGGAGCTTCGTTGTATTTGATTTTACATGTATTCTCGAATATCCTAATGTTGTTTAGATTTTTATAAAATCTTTTAGAATACTCATAGATTTCCTTATAGTATTTATTCCTGATTTTGTATGTAACGTTGTCATTTTTGTTCCTCTTTTTTCTTTAAGTATCATTCGCAGACATTTATTTTATATTAATTGTAGTTTATCTATGTAAGTTTTATAGGTACCAACACTGATATTGATCAACCGCGTTGATATTTATACAGTTTCATGCAGGTTTGTAAACAAGTACAATAAATATAAACAAAACAATTCAAAGATTCCTTCCCCAACACTTATTTTTCTTTATATTCTTCTAAAATACCGCCACCTCTGAGCATGGTGCCTCATAACAAAACCCACCGTTACACCTTGGACGATTTCGGTTGGAACATATTTTGGGTACCTCAGTGGCCATTTTATTGAAAAAAAAAGCAAAATCCCCCTCGCGCTTTTTTTTAATCAAATTTTTATGAATTGAACCGCAAATTTAAAAAAACGTGTTTTTTTTTATTACCTACAATTTCACTCCAAATCATCATATTTGTAAATAAAACAAGTTTCGAATTCTTCAGGTTACATTTTATTTACAATTTTATTATTGAATTTAAATTGGATTTTAATTTTTGAAAGTATAAATTTAATAATGAATTTTTTTCTTTTATTTGTATTTTGATTTTTAAACTTATAAGTTATTACTATTATAATCACATACAGATCGCAAAAGTTTCTCGGCATAATTTTGTTTCCTCTGATCCGTTTTGTAATTAGCACAAGTTTTTGAAAAATCGAAATGAATTGCTTCCATAGCTTGCTCACTGTATGATCCCAATCCTTTCTGTTTCCTCTTGCAAAATTCCGGAATATGAACAAGTACTGCGTGAGTCTTCGGAGTGACACTGATATTCAAATTTTTGTAGCTACTCTCAAATGATCGTATTTTGTCGTAAATAAAACTTAAATAAAAATAAAGTATATTCCAACTTTAAAATACAATTTAAATTCAATAATAAAATTGCAAATATGTAACCTGAAGAGTTAAAACGGCCCTTCAACGAATTCGAAACTTGTCTTATTTGAAAATATGATGATTTGGAGGGAAATTTTATTGTAGGTAATCATCCAACTGAAATCGTCCAAGGGAAGCAACATTAGCGTTGAATTTTTTTTTACAGACCACCGTGTAGTGACAGAGTAAATTTTGAGCCTTTAAGAGGAAGTTTTCACTACATGAAGAATAATTTGTCGTCCTTAACAATGAGGACTGATTCTTTCCCCTCAGTGGCTAAATTTTTAGTCTATGAATAGTGAATTCTTCATTAAATACAATATGTGTGATTTTAAAAAACTGTGATACTTTGAATCTTGTATAAAAATGCAATAATACGTACTTTAAAGAAACGTATTCTCATGTAACTAGTTATTAATCACGTTTTGTTTTTAAATATGAAAACGATAAATATAAATACTTTTTTCAAGGTTCTGCATACTGAAATATAAGTAAAATGTTAGTATACAACAGCTAGTCTTTTTTCGAATTTTTAAAATCAATTAGTTATTCTGCATAGATTCTAGTTTGTTGCGAAACGTTATTGGTCGGAAAATAACAATGCATAGGAAGGCAAGTGATTGTCATCTGCAGTTTACTTGAATTACGTTGTATAGAACGTCTTGAATTTTGTCTTCGGTTTTAAGCATAATTATGTGAATCTGTATGTTTTTCAATATTTACATTAATTTGTGTTACTATTTGACAAGAAACCGATGTACATTGAAAAGTTAATTGCGATAAACAAATGAGTATTGATCGAAGCAGTCACTGAATGTTTTCAAGACAAACGGTCTCCAAATTTTAATCATCGGTTAAACTAAAAAAGTGTGGTCAGTACCACTTGCAAGTAGTGCCCAAGTGCAAATTTGTTTGAGTGAAGCTCCGGTCGTGTAAACATGTAAGTTACTAAGAACTTTCATAATGCAATCGGAAAATATCTTATGAACACTGATTATTGTATAAAATAATCATAAACATCAATTGTCAATACCACCAAAGTCAGTACTGCCGTAGACTTCAAGTAAATTTGTTACAAAATGCCTCTAGGTACAAGAAAGTAACAAGATATAGCGAAATTTAAGAAAAGTACTAAATTCGTATACAAAGATTTGAGAAAAGTGTACATATACATCAATTCTATATTGTACGTACATTGATTTGATACAGCAATTTAGTGTATAAATTATGTGTTTATTTTAAAATAATAAAACTTTTTCAAATTTTTTTTTTACATTCCATAATAAAATTCCATTTTACGTAATTTTTACCGATTTCATTTGCATTTTATGCATACTGCATAACAAAATATCGTTTGACATATATTTATTTATTTATTTATTTATTTATTTATTTATTTATGGATCAACGGCCCGAAGGCCTTTAAATACAGAAAATTTGAACATTGTATATATAGCGCTATAACAATTAAAAAAATAAAGTATAACTAAAATAATATGAAACTAAAACAGCGTATAACGATTTTTAACAGCCACAACAAATGCACTCCTTCTAGTCAGACTAGATACATCACGAGGTAGGCAATTCCATTCCCTCCGAAGACGAGCTATGGCAGAATGAAAGCCATAGTTCGACTTATTATTTTCTTCAATAATATTACTTTGGTTTCGTAATGCATATTCCACCTCACGTGGTTGAAATAGCGAATGTAAATCTAAACAATCTAATTCACTGTGCAGAATCTTATAACATAAGGTTAAGTCACAGACGGTATGCATGGACTTTATGATCGGGATGTTGAAGAGTGCTGAAATACCCGAATAATCATGGTCGATATAAGACATTGGGGATCCCGATTTGAAGGCTATGAATCTTAAAAAATTGTGCTGAACTGACTCAATTTCCTTGATGTACAGTTTATAATGTGGCAAAATATATTTTTTTTAATAGAAATTAAGTATTTATTGAAATCTTTTTTTTTCATTTAAATTGATATTATTTAATTTTCAACCATATTTGCTTTGTGGTTTCATATATACAGGAAAATACTGTCATAATTAATGAAAATATTAGCAATTTGTCTGTAACTATTGTATATTATTTCATAAAAATTTAAAAATTAAAATGAAATAATAATTTTACCAATTATCTCAATTGTCTTAGTTTTTCAATTTTCTATGCAGGAAAAAAGTATGCAGTTATTATTTATATTTATAATTACTAATAATTTCACGAAGAAGATTTTCTCTAAAGTCTATAGTTTTTGAGAAACAAAATTATTAATCATTTCTAGATTTCAAGAATAATAAGTTCTTTTTTCAAAAACTATAGATTTTGAAAACAATTTCCCTTAGAACAAAATTATATTCGAATTTGTCAAATACACTAAAATTTTTTCAGATTTTTGAAACGACTTTTTAACAAATTTTGTTTCTCAGACAATTTGAAAAATAAGAATTGATATGAATATATTCTGACAAAATTTGGGCATACGCTTTAGTATATTCATATTGATATTAAGACATTTTTATTTTTAGAAAATTTTGTCTAAAGTTGACAGTTTTCATGAAAAAAATTTGTTAACTTTTAAAAAGAAATTACACACTGCCATCGCCATTTTGTGATCACGATGTTATTTTATTAATATTTTAAAAATATATCTTAATACTGCAACTATTTTCTTTGCCTTTGGTGAAGGAATTTTGTTCCGACATTACTCTTTCGATAAGAAAAAAATGTTTCATTCAATAGTATAACCGTTTTTGCCATTGAAAAGAGCAACTTTGAAAACAATACGATGCATATCTTTCAATCTTGTTGATGTTCGATTTTTGAAATTAAAGTGCAAAAAGTGTCCTTCCCGGCGTTAATGGGTTAATCTAATGTAAATGACTTCTGTCCTGGAGATGGAATCTACTAAAATGATAAATTCGGCAATAGTGTAGTGAGAACCACCACCTAATAGAAAATTGTTTTATTTACGAGGCAAAGTTAAAAATATCGTCGTTGGGTAATACATAAGAAAATGCAGTATTGCAGACAATACATGGTGCGGACTATTACAACTTAAAATACTAGTCTGCTAAATAAAATTCGCGACTTTTCTTCAACTTTCCTATGACAAGAAGATTGAATTTACTTTTAGGTATGATTTCTCTATTCCAATTGAATTTATCAGTTCCGGAGTTTTATCTCCGGGTCGAAAATTACCTGTACTCATGAGTATCCTTCTTTAAGGACGTATGTAAACAGGATTTTTATATTCCATAGAATTTTAACAGCGTCGATGCCATCCTCTAAGAAAAATAAATCTTGAGAAAATGTTCAAGCTATCCGGAGTACTTCTGATATAGCGCAGTATAAAATTAAATTCCCATAGGCTTCATAAAAGCAACGATTTTACCTGGCTTGTGGAATTTACGCACTGCAGTAATATCAAATATTGTTCACGCACATAGATACACCACATATCCAAGAGCATATCACATTTCGATATTGTGTGCGGCGATTTAGAAACATTGTGTTCATATCATCCTTTGTGAGATTTATCTTATGTACAAATACAAACAGAATCGAAGTTTTAAAAATGTTTTTATGCAAGCACTAGTTTTAACATTTATTTTTATTAATTTGCACGATCATTTCTTCGCTTATATCGATTAGTAATAGACAACAAGTAAGAAATGATATTAACATAAAATGATATTATTTTATAATCAAAACATCTATTGTCATTATACCCTGTTAATTCAGAGAATTTATAGTTTAGATAATACAAACAGGATAAATAATTTAAGGTAATAAGAAGCATATTGTCTCACTTAAAAATAGTTGACTGAAATTTTTTTATTTCCGCCAATGAAGTTTGTATTTTTTAATAACGGTTTTTTAATATATAATTATTTTAAACTTGTTAACTTTATTTATATTTTACTGGATTTATCCCTATTGCATTTATTAAATGTTATTATAGGATTTAAAATTTCTGAATAATAATAAAGAAGTTATAAATATTTATAAGTGATATACGTGTATGTGAAATATAAACTTTTTGCGAAATCAAACATTCGCTTATTTTGTTGATCACTTTACAATAAGGCATACTTCAACTGTTTTAAATCCAAGTAATTTGAAACTTTGTAAAGAACTTTTTCGTAGTTAGAAGAAGAACTTTTCTCCGCGAACTTTTCACTACCTTCAATTTTGAAACACACTTTTCTCTATAGAAATCGATAAACGCGATTTCGTCAATTGGTTTAATTATATTGGACGACGATTTTTATGCTGCATGTTAGTTTATTAATTTAAAATAATCTCTTCTTCAACTGTTTGAATATTAATTTAAAAAATCACCATATTTATGGTTTTTATGCTGAATAATAAATTAAATATCCGCGAAAAAATGATTAATTTTATATATTTAATCGAACATATTATAATCGTTCCTGAATACGATTGCAGGGTAATTAAATAAATTATGTGTACTTCCTCTCGAGTAGTAACAGGTGTTTTACTTGAACGTTAATTCAATAAGTGACTGATAAAGAAACATTTTAATTCATGGTTTAATGTCGATAATATGAAATCACAAATCGGTTTATAATATTGTTTTAACTGAAAAAAGTACTTCATAGTCTTCCGATATCTATTTAATAATAATTTCCTGGAGATTATTAAATGGTTAACATGTTAAAAAATATTCAAATTTGAAAAATATATTCAAAAATGAAACTTTCATTAAATTAGTTAATAGTCTACAAATTGAGCCCAGGAAAATAAATGGAGACCTGGACAAGTAATTATTTGAATGGACTGTATTTACGGAAATGAAAATTAAAACTAAGATGATATTTTAATCCCTACATTTACAGACTTTATTTGTATGTACTTTCCCGGCTTCTCAATTTAAAATTTTAATTATCGCGAAAAGTATCGTCATTCCAGATTTATCAAAGTTACTTTTATAAATCCGCCTTTACCGTGTTAAAAAACTCCGATGCTTCGCTACATTTGTTTACGTTTTTGAGGTAGTTTATAAACTTTTCGTAATAAACGCAGTTCCTCTGGACCGTACTCGAATGCTTGTTTATTTTTCGAATGTACGAACCGAATTTCGCAAATAATATTGTTGGCTCTACTCCACATGAGTTTTCAGTTACGTTTTTACAAATTAAAGGTAAATAACCAAGAAACTCTATTAGTGTTTATTTTCTCGTCGATCGTAAACGCAGTCAATATACAGGACACATGATGTATCCATTGTTTAATCGATTTTATATATTTCGTATTGTCTAGTAGGCAATATGTGGTTCGCCACTATTGTCAAAAGCGTACGTACGTATCTGGGAATAAAAGAAGCAAATCATGCACTTGAAATCTTTTAATTTATGCGCAGCCGATTTGTCAGTAACTACTTTAGTAGTCGAGTAGTTTTTGTATTTTCCCTGTCCCGAACTTGTGTGACCGGCGAACTTTAAAATTTAGAGCTCACCCCCAACTTTCCGATTTACGGGTAACGCAAAACACTCCCATGCAGGTGTAGCGCCTAACTTTGAAATTCAACACGTGTAGGTCACAGGCTGTAAATTTAAATTTCCAAGAATTTTAAAAGATAGCAACAACGACTTCGAGTTTCCGTGTAGTTTACAGGATAAATATTCAACGCACGGCTCTGAAAGATAGTTTTCCATTCATTGAAATTGTATTTGAATTATTATCAATCTTCCTCTTGTAAAATCTTGAAAAATCCAATCGTATATTCTCTCGATCGTACAACTTTCATGTCAGATTTTACACTGAAGATGTCTTTTGAAAATTCAATAACAAAATGTTCGATAACCTACGTGATGTGATTATGTATATTTTCAAAACCATTTGTTATTCGTTGCAAGTAAATTGTGAAGTATTACATTGTTATAAACAACTCAGCCTTAAACGTAATAAAATTGAGGGAATGTAATATTCCAGAAATGAAAAGAGCTCATCTTTGTTCATTTTGGGCGGCCCCATTGGGGGAACATTTTGGGAAGTGCATCATTCAATAGAAATAGTCTTCAATGAGGGATAGTCTTCAATGGTATCTTAAAATAAAGCTTGTGTAACTTCTATATATTTAGCAAATAGAAATTGTTACAGAACCTAATGTTATAGAATGGGAATGGGAAATTCTAAAGATTTATTAAATAGTTTGAGGTACATAATCTAAGCTAAAAAGAGAAGCATGGATGGTGACACCAACCCCCTCCCCTCCCCCCAAACCTCTTCAGTATTAAACTACTTAATCCAACCTGGATATGGTGAGTGTAACTCGGCTAACCCACACAATACCGACCTGCGTCAAACTGCCTATAATTTACGCAGGGTACTAGAAATTCGCAATATATAACTGAGTCCGCAAAATAACCATAGAACACCTTTTCACTTTGCGAAATTACCAATCTATACAAAACCGCCATACTATACCGTATATACCGTAATCTCCTTCAAGTATGTTTATTATTTTAAATATAAGATAAATTATGATATTGTAAACTATTCTAGCTATGAACTAGTTTTAATTCAGATGCAAAAGATTTGATTGAAATGATGTAACTACGTTTAATTGACATTTCACTTATTGTTACTAAGTAATCAGAGATTTTCAATCTCACAGATGCTAAAATCTCCGAATTGAAGTTTAATGAATTAATTAAATTCTATATGCAGAAATTAGAAACTTTCTATCTATTTTGAAATGAAACCTAAGTTAATTTTCGTAGAATTTGAGGAAAGCCAGCGAATGATATCTTATCTAGGTTCTTGCTTTTCTATATCCATATAAGTCAGTACTTGATATCTGCTATGGATTGCTTTCCGTTTAGTATCAATAAAGTTTTTTGGCAATAAAAGATTCAAGGATTATAAAAGGTTAAAAGAGTTTATCGGAAAATATAAGCTGCATGATTGTGTCATTAAAGTAAGAATCGCAATAATTACAAAATTATCGACTGGCATAAATAAAGTGGTGTGTCTATTTCCGCATATAATTTCTACATCGCGCGTAATTAGGTTAGGATAGTAGTAGCGGTGTCAGACCCCCAGGAGGCATCACTAACTCGATCCATATAATATGTCCATGATTTCAGTGAAGAATCGGAGGTTACGAGGAACCAAATAATATGTGGTTTTAAACACAGCCCAAAATGAAACCACCTCAAGTAAGATTCTCAAATATAAATTACATCATACGAATACCCATAAAATAACCATGGTCTATAATTTAGCAATTTAACCCATTAACACCTGAATAACACACAAATTAAATCGCGACTTTGGGCTTTTAAATTTTAATCAAATCGCTGTAAGTTTTTTATGCCACTAGATTTTCTTGATGTTGAGTGTGCTGTACACGTAATGTAACCATTAAAAAAAGCAAAAAATGTCATCTTGTCCTTTTTTTTTTGCGAATTTTCGTAATTTTCGGTTTCTTTATGCAATAAACGACTAGAAACCTCTTACTAATAGTTGTACTTGAAAAATATGAGGGTGGTTTGCATTAAAAAATTTTTCGTACAAAGACGAGCCTCTTAAAGTCAATGACATCGGTAATTGACGCGTTCTACTCATATTAACATAATGGTTTATTTTATTTTATATTCCCATGACGCTCGATAATTTGTTAATTGATAAATTCAAGAATTTCGGAAAACATCCCATTTCAGACAGTTATCCGCTTGCTAAAGCTCTGATGAGACATTTCGTGTAAGTTGGCAGTAGTAACAGTTAGTTCGGGTAAGACATTTCGCACATGCAACACGATCACGTAAAGCGATAATATTTTTTCTAGATTGTATAAGTATAAAAGTTATAAGCTTTATTTTAAAGAAAATGACGGTTTTTATATAGTTAAATACGGTCGGAGTTTCCTAACTTTTCGAGCTTCTAATAGGAGGACAAACCCGAGTTTGATATCTATAGAGACGAGAAATGCTATTCGGAATAAGGAGCCAAATGATTGTCATCAATCTTTATTTAATAATTTGTTGATCAGAACGCATTTCTATCAACAATTTGTTTTTTCGTATAGGTACATTGTAAAATTGATTTAGGAACTGCCTTACAACCAATTTCAATATTGGTGGACAACCTCAAATTTTACGATTTTGAAGGAAAATTTTCCAAAAAAAGGACAATTTATACGAACTTTCCGGCATATCAATAATAATTGATTGCACCTCAAAAACCCGACAAATCACAAATCAGACACTTAAAAAATCCCACCTTCAAAAACAAGATATTTCAAAAAACAGAAATTCAAAAACCGGACATTTCAAAAACGGACGTTGAAAAATCAGATGTTAAAAAAAAATAAACATGGAAAACCAGACATTTCAAAATGCGCACATATTTCAAAGTCTGTTTTTTAAAATTTCTGGTCTGGTTTTTGAATGTCGGGGTTTTGAAGTGTCTGGTTTGTGATTTGTCGGGTTTTTGAGGTGCACCCTAAAAATGTTGAAGAAGTGACGCCAATTATATCGGGGAAACGCTTAATCATCATTAGCAGAGTTTCTGATGATATCTTCATTTCCGCTGGTTCGTAACACGTAACTTTTTGGCATTTTTGGTGCATCTCCACATAGATCGTTTAGAAACTACTCTTTTTGAGGAGAACAATCGTCACATCAGCTCAGGCTTATACGTAGGCATATATTGGTCATAAATTCAGCAAGACCAATTATCCCAAGGGAAGAGCCCAGGAACACTTAGACAGGATGAAAAACGACATACATTGCATTGAATATCGAGATTTAGACAAATGGTTTTCTGTACTATAGCCGTGAAATCTAATTTTATGGCCTACTTTTAGTCCGTAAAATGAAATTTCACGGATCACGTAAAACATGAATATGCGCTGTCAAAAACATAATCCATAGGGACTAAATTCAGTCCGCGAAATCGAATTTTTACAGCTTTCAGTACCGAAAAATAATGTTGGATACACGGCCGTAAGATTTGACGGCTTTGTATCGAAAATAACTATTTTTCTATTAGCAAGGTGTAGAGTATCAGAAGTTCTTACTGATTCAAACTGATAGGAGATCTCCTTGCCGATCAGGAGGAAAGTAATGAAGCTTTAAAAAAAATGACAAAATTCTGAAAAAGCTGAAAAATCGAAAACTCCAAAAGGCAAACCAGCTGACAAAAAAACAAAGATATCAAAAGCACTTTGTAAGAAAGAGAGCGATTCGGATGTTAAAAATGATGCCGAAGAAAATGGTTCCAATAACGAAGATGAAAATGATGATGCCGAAGACAGCAAATAATTTGAAGTTCAAAAAATTATTGAGGTTCACTTAAAAAAAAAAATAAGGAAAGAGAATTTTTTTCAGGTGTAAGTGTTTGAACATCACACGAAGTACACCAAGACAGATGCAAAGCACCCAGTGGTGTACAAGTGTGTTTGGTCAATAAGGACTATTATTTTGAAGAGCCTTGTGAACCTCCTGAAGATTTTAAGGCGTATATTCTAATTTTTTTTTCATTTATTGCCTTTCTGATGTAGTTTATCATACAGAATTTTCAACTTGTGTGCTTTTAATTATTATTTATTTTATTATTTAGAATATTTGGTCAAAGCAGCGCCACAACCATGCCTAAACCGAAAGATTGAAAAGACACGAAAGAACAAAGTTTGACACAATTACAGACATGAAAGATAGCAGCGGGAAGGAGACAAAGCAATTAAAAAAAGTTCTTTGATGACTTGAAAAAGGATTTTGATAAATGTGTGCAATCAAAGAAGAATTAATTTGAAGGGGGCAAATTAATCATAAAAATATAAGAGCAACTCGATTTACTGAAGTAGAAGTAAGTGTTTGTCATGTCAGTACCTTGTTAGTTACTCGAGTTTACTCAAAAATGGGGATGACGCAATTTCGACCAATTTTGTAACTTAGGGTGAGTGACTTCATTTGAAAACGCAATTGGGACATGTGACAAACTTGATTGTAACGTACTTTAACATTTTGTTCACATTTTCGATTATTTTAAAAGTTTCATTATTAAATAAAAAATATTGTTTCATAATATTGGTATTTAAAAAAGTTTTACGAAAAACTAAGAAATTCATGAGTTATCCTTGCGTTTGTTTCGAAGTTACACAAGGTACTTTTTTAATAACTATACACCGGTTTTATCGGCAGTTTTATTTGGCTTCCCTGGGGAAAAAATCCTTTCAAACCATCCACGCGGTCGCGGACATTATTACAACGTTATAATTGACCAAAAAAAGTTATCCTATACGAAACGTTGGTTTTATTTCCGGACGACCGGCGCGATTCCGCGTCCACCGGTGACATTCGCGCGTGCATACTGCCGCGAGAAAATAAACAAAACTCCACGCTACGTCGCGGTTACGCAAACTTCAACGTGTTCCATGAATTGAAAAAAGCCCTCCAACTCGGATTGTTCGAGAGCAGTCGAAATAATAACGGAGACCCGAAATTGGCCGCCGTCAGCTGTTGGCATTTCTACCGTGTCATTTTACCTAGAACGCATTTTCTATTGATAAACGCCCGATGCGTCAAATGTACCAGGCTCGCTCTAACGCGCAAAGAGAACCTAGCTAACGGATGTATTTACAAGCAGTGGATTTACTCGACCCCTCTACCGATAGAGCATCGGCTATTGGAAGCCTGCCAAACTCTACGCGATCCTTTCTACCAGAAATTGTACAAAGTGCCGATATGTGGGCTCGATTACCAAGTAGGTACGAGGATTTCAGATTTTCCAAATAATCCTTTGAGTACATCTGCTGGTTCAAGTTTCTTCTTTTGTGTTGTCGAAAGGTCTACACTTGATTACAGAAGGTTACGTCGGGGATTTTACTCTACGGCATTAACACATTGCGACAAAGACCAAGTACAAATTACATATATATTACATAATTAAGTAGGAAAATAAGTTTTCGGTACTATAGCCGTAAAATCCGATTTTACGACCTACTTTTAGTCCGTAAAATGAAATGAAACACTAATCTGCGTTGTCAAAAACATAACACATATACGGACTAAATGAAGTCCGTGAAATCACATCTTTACAGCTTTCAGTACCGAAATAGTATTTTTCGATACAAGGCCAATTAAATCTCGCCAATTAACTATCTTTAGTGCGCGAAGTGACCCATTTGCGCACTGCACTTCGCGCACTAAAATCAGTGCACGAAAAATTTCTCCCACGGAGTCGAAAAAAATAGAATAGGATACTCGTTATCCTCGTGTGCAAATCGCCTACTTCGCGCACTTGTATCGGAATATACTATTTCGGTACGGAAAGCTGACCTTCGTACGCTGGTACCGCATTCGAGCCGTAAAATCTGGTTTTACGGCCTTATATCGAAAAATACAATTATGGAGCACATGCATGCTAATGGAGCATGTTCACGACTAATATAAGGGTAGATGGTGACCATGATGATATAGTGATGGTCTCATGACAAAAAAATTAACATCTTGGTCATGTAAGGAAAATAAAATGTGAATAAACTAAAGAATTCAAGACCTAATATAGAGAACTACGTGTTTTAAAAACATGTATAGATAACGGTCTGTTATGACCGTCCAAATCAAGTTGACCCCATGACCTAGTGAACAGAATATGCTTTTCCCAAGATTGTTTATGCCCATGAATCCGAAGTATAACATGAATTTAATTGACACACTTTGAAGTTTGCCTGCAAAGCCAAACTATAGAACGTACTGTGCAATTTATTGATATACGTGAATACCTATTAGATTTCCTTAGGTATGAATACATTCATAAATATTTGCAACTGTGATATCTCAGCAAAGAAAAGCAAAGAGATATTTCGAAGTCATCTGAAGTCTGCTACAAACAAATACAAGACTTTTTTAACAGTAGGAATTTGCTTCCATCTCTCCAATTGGACTTTAGGTGCCTTTATAGTTGTGAAACAGCACTCTTAGCTACTTCTGAATAGTACGTTATGTACCAAGGGCGCAATTATCGATCTTCAACGATTGTGAAGTTTGTCGCCCGCGCGAAGTGAGGGTAACAATCACACTAGGTTTCGCACTAGGCCGAGAAATCGAATTTTACGTCCGGAGGGTCAAAAAATACTTTATTTCATTAGGATAAACATCTTTTCGGTGTATGTAGTTGGCTTGCTTGATTTTTGTTCAGGCTTTTACAGGCTTTCATACTTGTGATCATGGAATACTTAGCGAAACTTACATATCAAGATATTTCTGATCAGTAGGGTAATAAAATTTATTCACATTTGCTCAATAAATCGCAATATATTCAATTAGTTCAGGCGGAGTAAATCTTAACTATCGTCTCAAATCGTTGACCTGCGGAGTACTTCGAGAGATGACCTAGCATGTAAACCTACCGAAGTTTAAATCTACAATTTTTATCAAATTTGGATATATTGCAAAAAATAAAAAAACTAAACGCAAATAGAAAAATGGCGATGTCATTGAAGATAGTTAAACAATTTTAATGGTTTTTGGTGGGAAAGTAACTTTCAATAGAAGAAGAATATCGGCCTAGACATTTGCATTGGCGGATGCATGTTAAAAGGGTAAACTACCCAAAAAATTATTTTTGGGCGGCTGTTTCACCCCTTAAATATGTTTTTCTGTGGCTAAAAAAAAATACGTATCTCTTAATTTTACATCTTTTACGTAATATGCGGACGACACGTAAATATTAATGTCCTTTAATCGTGATAAAACTTCCCAGGCGGTCAATCGATTTAATTACGATATTGCCAAGTTTGACCAGTGGATTGAAGATTATCTCTTATATCGAAACCCTATAAGGTTGCGATTTCTACCGGTAGGTAGTACAAAAAAATGCGAAAAAAGGTAAATTGACATCATTTATTGTCTGTAATAAAAGGCAACCCAGTTTAGGTAGATAATGACACGAGTAACCCTTGGCCTTAGCTGCATCCTCGGCTTGAATTGGTTCTTTTATACGAAAGTTTTTAAGTCAGTATCTCTGGGCTTTACATAACGAATAAGAAAATATATGGTTCAAAATTCTTGTCTGTGTTTTGTTGGTGACATAAGAAAATATGACCATATTTCGCATTCATACTTTTCCAAACCCAAATCCAAATTCTGGGTGGGTAAGAATCCGTGAATAATTAGAGATAAAATCCTTCTCTCTCATGAGTCACTCCAGTTCAAGTAATACCCATCCTATCTAATTGGTAGGTGGCAATGAACTGAAATACAGGCTAAAATCGCTGGTTTGCACGTTTAATTTTTTACCTCCGCTTCAGTGCCCCAAAAGTCATTGAGAAAGTATATCCTGGACTTTCGGTGGTACGGTCGACTGAATTTTGTGGGTCTGAGCAATTGATAATTTGAACAAGAACCGGTAAAGTCATCATAAAATGCGAGTTAACAATTTTACACGAAGAGAAGTGGGCGATAAACAGTTAATAGTAAAAATAAATATATTGTACTCTTAAATCATTAGGATGCAGATTATCATTTATTATTTTTTCTGATTACAGTCTAACAATAAGATGGTTTCCGAGACAATACAAATAAATTATCTTGTGTATGGTTCCGTATGACCATAAGTGATAAATTTGCAATATTTAAACATTAGAAAAAAGAATTGTCACTTTTCTCTTCACTATTTATAATTAACCATATCTATCTTAGCACAACTGTTTATTACATGTAATTTAGAATGCGTTCAAAAGTTCAAGTTTTTTTTTTCATACACACTGACTGGCAATGATTCGGTAACAATCTATGTTTTTTTTGAAATTGGGACATTCCGATTTCGAGAACAGATCCGAACCACTAACAATAATGATAAACGTCGAATCAACTTCAATTTTATGTAAAAATTCCTTATAAACTATTTCCCAGTAAAAGTGAAGTTTCAAGTAAAAGAAAGGATGCTATTATCTTCATTTCTCTTTACTTTACAAATTAAGAAATTTCGGCTCCTTAGAAATCTAAGATCATGTTACCTTCAGAAATCACTTTAAGATGCTTGGTAAGTTTACCCGACGCGGAACACCTATTTTCCTTCATGATTTAGTAAAATAAACGCAACATATAAAATTGAATTTATTTAACATTTAACTTCATTCAGGCTCTGCAAGTCAACTGGTCTTGCTATTTCACTGCAGTGTAAATTTTTAGGTCAAACAGAATTAAATTATACTTTAATGCCGTGAAATTATATTTTATGTTGAATCGGTTGAAGTGACTGAAATTATTCCTTGTAACTTCTCTATATTTACATGAAATTAATAGTTGATAATATGCTCGACATCAAGTTTACAGGAATTGGTAGATGCGTTTTAATATTTCCCTTACTTTTTAATACACTTGAATATCATGGCAATAACTGTTTTTCACCAATACTTTTCACAACAGATTCAATCACTGGAAATGATTTTTTCATTTTTTCAATACATTCTATTATTGTGTACTGCTACAGAATTGATCGGTAATGTTATTATTATGGTAGCTCTATGACATCGTTGAGAGTCAATCACTGCACTATTGAAAATAAATGTTGTGTATAATACAGTATATCCTGTCAGCTGAGGAGAATGAAACTTGCCGATGGTTTAGTAACGTCGTCAACTATAACAAATTTACAGTACGTATATTTATTAGTATCTGCATGTGTTTTATCGTGAAAGGCTTCTTATTTTTCGGTTATTGCGCGAAATAGTAAGCCGATTTTGGGTTCACCGTAACAATAAATTATTTCATGTCTAATTAAAATTGCCGTTATATATTAAATTTCCTCAAGGAACACCTTCTTGGGAATTAATGTTTGGAAACACGTTTTATGACGCCGAAATACCGGCAATAAATCCTAAGAAATCTCTGTATTAAGTTTTGCACTATATTATAACCGAATTTTATCCCTTTTTTCTTTTTAACGCTAAATTGAATTTAAAGCACGGTCGAGCAGTAGCATCGCCTTACAACCCCGATAGTTGAGAAGTATTTTCCCTTGAACCGACGGGAATTTCTCCATCAAGATTCAATTACTGGTTCCAATAATATTTTATGTTTTTATCATCTTAGTTGCGAAGGAGGTTAAATAAAGTAACATTTTGTCAATAAATATTTCGCGATATATATTTTATTTTTTTAAATATTGGAAACCTGATGATTTCTTATAGAAAATATTTACTACGCTTTGGTGTATGCTGTATAATCCAATCATACAAAGAACACATTTTTAAATTTGACAAGGGAGAAACATAAAATTCAATATAACAACGAATTATGATTAAATTCGATAGAACTTAATAAATATGATGGAAAATATAGATATTTCAATACCTAAATTGAAATTCTTTATAGCTAGAGATTAAAATTGTTAATTGAAAACTAACAATTGCGCAAAAAAAGTGTTTTTTTTTTCACCACGAATATGGTAAGAGTTGAGGATTATTGCAACTACAGCCGAATTGTGAACATGACCAAATGTACATAAATTTAACATGAAGTTTGTCAGTAATTTTTTGTATTGAAACGCACTGAAAGAGTTTTTGGAATGGACGTTTTTTATTGCCCACCCTCTTTTGGATGGTGTTTCGCAAATTGTTGCAAATTGAAAAATAAACAAACTATGAGCATTTATTTAACAAAAATCACGATTTTTTTAGATTTTCTTTTCACTTATCGTAATTTTGTATCCTTACCCATATCCGAATATCTCAGATAGGTATGAATTTCGAGTCAAAAATGTTTGGGCTAGAAGATAGAAGTAATGAAAACAAAAAAATTTTTCAAAATGGCGGATCAAAAATAGCTACTAAAGTCTATTTTTTGTTCAAAATAATGGTCATGAATTCAATCGACTGACTAGAATGAAATCACTTTAACACGGTACCCAGGGATTTTAGGGTCGCTGATTCCGAATTTGAAGTCAGTTTTAAAAATTCAAAATGTCGGATTCAATATGGAGGACGAATTTATGGAAATTGTTCGAAATCACTTCAAACTTGTTACTTATTTTTTGTTTAGTCACAGGTTAAACCTAAAAAATCGTGATTTTTGTTAAATAAATACTCGTAGTTTGTTTATTTGTTAATATTCAGGAATTTGCGATACACCATTCCAAAGAGCGGGGTTTGGGCAATAGAAAACACCCATTTAAAAAATTTGTTCATTGTGTTTTAATGCAAAAAATTACTAACAAACTTCAGGTTAAATATATGTGCATTTGAAATTTTTCCCCTAAAAGTTAAGAGTCGATTCTGATTCTTTTGCTCCAGAAGTCAAATATGTAGGCCAAAATATTGAATTGGACCTACATTTTGGGGTACATATTTTGAGTCAGCAGGACAAATCAGAATTGAGTTTTATATATAAGTCTTATGAGTCTTATAGTTTTTGGACTGCAAATAGATACTCGAACAGCCTGAAATTGGATTTTCCCCCTTTAATCTTCAATAGCTCAACAAGATTTTGGGATCTGGAATAAAATTCTACTAGAATCGACCCTTACGTATAGGTCAGTATGAAATTCTTAAATTTTTTATGGGCTATGTAATTAGTAATAGGGAATTAGTTCGAACACTAAAAGACTAAAATACTCAATACAAATATTTATCTTAAAAATGATCCATTTAAAATTATTATACGAAGGTTTATATTAAAATAAGGACTAAATATAAAAGTCTTAACTGTAAAGATTCTGGGTGCACCTCAACAGACGTTAAAAAACCAGATAAAATCATGATCGAAGTACATACCATGAGATTGATAAAGACTTATTAAGCTTGTTATTTTAGTAATTATTTTAGAACTATTTTGAGAATCATTAATTAGCTTTACCTATAATATAATAGACTTACATCCGAAAGGTGATTTAAATCTGTTCTAAATTCTATTTACGACCATTATTAATCTAAATAATAACTTCAAATTTAGATTAATGTATTTTCGTCACTACAAACTCCAGTAAATCGAATCATAATTAATTATTACAATACCCACCTAGTTTCTAAAAGAAGGTTAAATATTCTTCTCTTAAAATTTATTTGCATAGGTTGAAATGTCATCGATTACTTATTTGGTTGGAATATAATATCACATTCTTATACAGGTAAGTTTTAGATTATCCCAAAACGAAACTGTATTTGAACTGAATAAGAAAGCTCAACCCATTCACCGCGGGAAGGACAATTTTTGCACTTGAATTTCAATTAAGTATTTGCTATGAAAATCAAACATCAATCAAATTGAAAGGCATGTATCGTACTATTTTCAAGGTTGCCTTTTTTAATGGCATTTTATAACAAAGTCGATTCGAAAAATTCTCGATTTTTTGCGTTTTTTTGACAATTAAATCGTTATATTTAATTTTGTAATTAAGATAGCTCCATTTTGACAAATCCATTGAAAGAACCGATATCGAAAATAACAAGATACATACATTTTAATTTTGTTTGAACTCTAATTTTCATATGAAATGCTTGATTGAAATTGAAGAAGGAAATGTGTCCTTCTCGGCGATAATGGGTTAAATTAAATGCGATTACGGATATTGACAAATAAAGTATTTCATTGATACACAATTTTGAAACAAAATTGATCAGTTTAAACAAAATGGGAAGAAAAATATATTTCTTAGGAATCAACTATTGAATAATAGTTTTTATTCTGTTTTTCAGAAAAATCGCTTTTGGAAATCTCCGGAAAATATCGAAACTCCATTTCGTCCCCTTTATTCTAGCGCGCGTGAATTTTTCATGCAAGTTCGTCCTGTATGCGTCGACATAAAAGTCCTCTCGTAATTCGCTTCTATTATATCCGGTAAAACTTCGGGCGCACTTTCCGGGAAAACCGGAAGCGTCAAGGTTACATTAAAGCGCATAAGCCCCGCGTGAGTGCACGGGGAAGTTTCGGCTTCCGGGACACTCTGATATGTATGATATATATAGGTAATGCGTCCCCGTTCCTGCGGAGGCGCCATACAGCCTCCGGCTAATACCGCATCCTAATACTATCTGCAGGTTACGTGCCGCCGGCAGATCGAGCTCGTAACGGTATTGTACATTATATTACAGGGAACAAATATATACGTAAGCAGAGTTATATTCCGCAGACCTACCTCAAGTTCTTGAGCCGCTAGGCTAATATAAACGTCGGTGAAGCGAGTTTCCCCTCCTGTTTCGAACGAGAAAAACTTTTCGGGTATCAGACTTGAAAAAATATGTCAGTTACCGTAACAACTTTGGTGGAACTAATTCACTTGGAAAAGAAAAATTTGACTATTCAGTGAGTAAATATTCCGGAGTATACTTGTTGCCATTTAACCTTTGACAATCGTCAATAGACTCTCATTGCATATCGTAAAAAAATATATACAATTATGCGTACTCAGTAATAATTTGCTGATTATACTCTTCTGGTTTATGTTGTATGTAAAATTTCAATATACAATAGCCTGTGTTTAATAAACCCGTGTAGAATACAGCATTTGTCAAAAAGATCGGTGTTGGATTGCAACCGGCCCCTAAAAAGTGTATCGTAAACCAACTTCCTCTCGTTAAATATATTTTTCACGTATTTTTCCGCGAGTCCTATTATCTGGAAATTTCCTCAAAGGGTAATTGAAATCCCTGGGCGTAGGTATACGCTTTTCTCCGGGTCATTCTTCGTTCGCAAGAAAAAAAGGTATGTAGCGAGGTCCGGTGGAAAAGTTTTGTGCTCGCATATTGTAAGATTTTGTTTTTATTTTTTCGGAAAAAAAAATCTTAATTTGAAACATCGTGCAGGTATAACGAGAAGATGGAAAAAGTAATACTCACTTTCTGTGAATGAATAGGTTGCTTTGAAGCCTTTGGCGTGGCGGGATGAGAACTGCCCTTGGAATTCGAGGACCAGCCGTGGTCCATTGCTCATTAGCGGTCTCGGTGGTGCCTCGCCACAAAACGCGTCGATCTTCTCCATTTTTCCATCTATCTGAACGTACGCCATTAGCGCGTCCGTACCTTCGCACCTGTTTACCATAATTAATTACGTTAGTTCGACGTTAATTTTTGCTAATTTTTTCATTATAATACACGAAAAACACCAACGAGTCTGTTTAAAACTACCTTTGTTTCGACGATATTTATTTGGATAGAACTATTGTATTTGAAGTCAATTATGTTTTAATTGTTTTCTGAATAGCTGGCTTCTGTTTCTAAATGTTTAGAGCGAACAACGTGTCTTGGAACGGATTCGATATAACATAGCTATCTACTAAAATAATTGTAATCGGACATTTTTTGTTTAGCATTTATGATAGGATGATGCCCACGATGATAGGTAGTTTTCGCACTCGAGATGAAATTTCAGTAACCGAGAGATTACAGTATTGTGAGAGCTAACACCCAGAACCAAGTTCGATTGTTTCGACACTTTGTGGAGTAAAAAATGATTGAATCGTGTATTATGTACAGTAATTAATACTTTAACCCTACCCAAGTGAGTCTCACCGATTGGAATGAAACTTTTCGTATGTGTAGAATATCTAAAGATATTGGACACGTATTTTTTTTGTGCCCTTAAACCGTTTTAGGGGGTAAAAACTACTCCTCTATATGATATGTTTGTATATAATTATCAGATTAACTGTTTAATAACGCAGTTAAAATAATTAAATTAATTGCAAATTATACAATTTTTATTGTTTTTGAGGTCGCTAAATATGAATCTGATGTCAGATTCTCAATGTTCAAAATGGCGGCTCAAATATAGTGGCGGGTGTTTTAAAATTTGTTACATTGTTGTTATGTTACGATTGTTGCCAACTACCAGTGTCGGAATTAAATAAAACTAACCTACGATACAAGTCAAAGTAATTATCTGTTTTTTTTTTAATTTTTAAATGCAATCCTTTAACAATAAATATTTAAACAATTATAGAAATTCTTGATGCTAGGCAATTCTACGAGAAAAATTATGAAAATGTTTTTGCTACTTTTTGTAGATGTAATGCTATGTTTATAAATAACTATAAACAAATAATATCCAGAAAGTTTCTTTTAACGTAGACTTGAAAACAAAATTTCTTTTTACAATCTAACTAATTAATTACGGTAATTTTTGCTTGCGATACAATAACTTAATATCATTTTAAAAAAATAGCAAGGTACTTCATTTTGTTCCACAGTACCAAGTAAGACAAAAAATAACAGTAAAAATATTACTGTTATTAGCACACAAATATATTATATTATGTAGCAGAAATGACCTAAAATGTAATTGAAAATTCAACCTTTTTAAATGTTTGCAAATTGCGTAGTCAGTAAAACTGGATAACGTTTTATCAATTTAATTAATGATAGATCTATTTAACATCCAATAAAAGCAAGATTAAGTTATTTAACCAATTAGTTGGGGTAGAAAACGAGTTTGCCGGTAGTAAAGAGTAGATAAGGTTTGTAAGCCATCCAGTACCGGTCCTCAAGCAGGGAAAAGACTGACTGAAATGGATCTAAAATCTCCTTTGATAGGCTATTTTTCCATCATATTTGGGTTCAAAATCAGTAAAAAACAATATTATAGCATCTCCTATTCTTAAGATATTCGTATTTTTACCTTCACTGCATGCAATATATAAATAAACGAAATTTTCTTGAGGATTTTGAAAGTGTTGTGTTTATAGATAAAAATATCGCAGATTCAAAATCATCGATGGAGGGCTTTTCGAGAAACCTAACTTTAAAGTTTTGTTTCAACTTGAACATTTTCGTCGCATGACATTTTTGTTAGGAATTTTAATCATGCATATATTATTGTGAAAGTTGTTTATTACACTCTATGTACAAAAACAAAACAAACAATAGCTCAATTATGAAATGTTGACTAGAGAATAAATAAAGACAATATAAAGAGCAAAAGGATACGGGGCTATCTTTACAAAAAGAAAATACAACAAAAATTAAACACGACAGTTTCTCGGTTGCAGATATTAGATAATACAAACCTGCATTGAATTATATATCGATATAGTGTATTTAGGGTTAGAATCTAAATTTATAATAAAGTGTGACCTGATTTCGTTGATCGGACCAAGTGCAAGATGCCGCATAAATCATTAAACCAGGAACAAAATCGATGTAAAGTGTTCTTGTATTTTCAAAAGAAAAAAAAAAGTTTGTTATAAAACAATTAAAAATTGACATGGCGAATATTATTGACAACTACGTTGATGAGGATAATTTGCCTACTGCTTTGTGCAATGCGTGTATAGAAGATACGTATATGGCACTAAAGTTAAAAAGAAAAAGTTGTATTCTTTAGATCTATCAATATTTCCTTGGTTGAAAAGAATAACTAAAGCTAATGATAATGCGAATATATGGTTTGCGAGATAGTAAATAGTGATTCCCTGAAGAATCCACCAAAAATGCAAGAAACCAAACTTGCTGATAAGTTTTCTTTCATTTGCTCGTAATATAAATGTCCTGAAAGTCTAATAGTTATTATGAGCATGTTTTTAGTCTAAATGTAACATGCGCTGAGTTATGACCTGATTGAACCGATAGAAAAATTTAAAAAAATCTGCCTCCTTCATCGATACCTAATTTTAAATGATACTTAGATACTTTTCGCTGATTGTCAATATATATATAAGTGGAGACATCTGAAACTTGTTTTTCCTTAACATTGACAAAGTCAAGCTTTTTACAGCCAAAAGTCATTATTCTTGCACTTGGTCTCATCAACGGAATCGCGTAACACTTTATTATAAATTTACAAGGAAACCCTAAATATATTACATGGATATATAATTGAATGCAAGTTTGTATTATCAAATATCTACAGACAAGAAACTGCAGCATTTCATTTTTGTTGTATTTTCTTTTTGTAAAGAAAGTCCCATAATGTTTTGATCTTTATATTGTCTGATTATTTTTTCTGCAGTCAATATTTAATAATAAAGCTATTGTTTGCTTTGTTTTTGTCTATAGAGTGTAATAAACAACTTTCACAATAATATATGCATTATCAAAATTCCTAATAAAAATGTCATGCGAAAAAAATGTTCAAGGCGAAACAAAACTGCAAAGTTAGGTTTCTCGAAAAGTCCTCCATCGATGATTTTGAACCTGGCATTCTTTATATCTAGAAATACAACACTTTCAAAATCCGAAGAAAATTTGAAGTGTTTTGACTTTTGGTTTAGTTTTTTTCAAAGGCACCGTATTTAGTGACAACTGTTATTAAATTTACTTTTTCTGGAGGTTCTATTCTTACGTCCACCTATACTCATAGGCATCATCCGTTGTTTACTCGTGAGTTTAGTAACTTCCTTTCTAATGTATTAAAAATATTTACCATCTAAGCTTCACTCATAATTATAGATTTTTCAATGTTCAATTGTCAATAGGACATTACGTATTAAATGTACATGTAAAACATTTAAATAAATAAGAATAGAATTTTATAGCTGTTCAAAAGCGAGCTTTTGAAATTTTAACTAGAATTTTAAGAAAGGAATTTTCGTAAATTGTAGTAGCAGATCAATACCCTTGGATCATCATTTATAATTAATCTTGAAGTAATAAATAAACCTGAAAAAGGATTGGTTGGTCAGCCTAGTAAAAAATTGCTACTACTAAATTAATTGATGTAGAAAGCTAAAGAATTGGCGTAACTTTTTCCTTGGTGATGTCGTGATCAGTTTTTCGTATTGATCTAATATTCGATATAAGAATACTAAGTAGTTGTTGGTCAGCGCCAATCATTTTTTTCCTATGTAGCAGTTACTGCTTAAGAGCACTTTCGTGTGATTAAAAGTGGATAAAAGTACATCAAAGTTATGTGATCTTGTTTCCAGATCAACATATTATTTTTTGTTTAAAATGTCAAATTTAGTATAAAAATGAGGTAGTCAAAATTTATTTTCGATGGTCCGAAGACTTGTAAGTAAAGGCAGATTAGAAACACATTTTTTAAATGATGTTAAATATGATATTTGTATGAAAAATTTTGCATTATTTACTTTTTTTTAAATTACATTTAAACACTGCAGTGCAATATTTCATATTCTTTTCTAAAATAAAAAATTCCAAAATAAATATTGTAACACATTAGTTTATTTTTATAATATTGAAGAAGCATAATAAATTAACTTCGATAGATTTATCTTTAATAATTAATAACAGTTAAATTACGCTATCGAGATATATATTTTATATTTTGTTTCAATGATAAAAATATTTTAATGATTTTCTATAATCTCATTCGCAAATAAAGGTATTTTATTCTACAGTTATAAATCATGACATTTATTGATCAATATCATATGTAATTTGTTCCCGATTACGTGCAGAAATTATTACGCGCATGCATTTGTTCTCTTTGGCGACATTTATAATATGAATTTGAAATTGGATTATCGGTTTCCTGTATACGAATGCTCACCGCTGTCGGTCCCGTCGTTTCACACCCTCCGCTGGTGAGAATTATTAGAATTTTATTAACGGTTCTTGTAATTAATTGCAACAGTCAATTATGGGTTATTAACACGTTTATAACAAATGTTAATAATAGGACTTTCATATTATTCAAGATGTCATTATTACTGACCATTGCACTTTCATTTGATACTAACAATTTTTGTTATTCGATTGATCGATTGAATATTTGTTCATTGTTATTGATATTATATATGCATTAACACCTGGTTTATGTTCATTTTTTTTTTATTTTGAGTTTATGCAATCTCTAAAGTATTTTAAATTTATTAATAATAAAAACATATTAGTGCCGAAATTATTCATTCATCAGTTGACAAAACAGTATTTTCGAAGTAATTTTTCTACTTCATCAGATTATATTTGTTATTTGATTTAATATACTGTTGGAATTAATTCTCATATGGGCAAATACATAGAACTTTTTATTCTGGTAAAAAATGTTAATTTTTGTGTTAACTACGAACATATGTTCATCGTTTTGAATTAAAAATCGTTAACTTTACCGAAATTCAAACAATCCAATAATGTTCTTATACATTTTAACAGTGCCATAACTTTTGTTAGACATATGCAGATGATGCGATTGGATCTGGTTTGATAATTACAAGGTCGTCCCAGAGAAACATTTAAGAGAAAAATTTAGGCAACTTGGAAGTAAAAATTGTCAATTTTTCTACATTTGGTTTCTTGAAATTACTTCAAAGTCGCAACTATGAGGCTAATATCTCATCAACTTCTATATGTATTACCATTATACTTGTTTTACATCGTACATTTATTTTAATACAACTGTAAACCAGCACGTCTTCACTTACAACTGAGATTAAAAGTTCTGTGGATTGCTTTGTAAATACATGAAAATCGTAATAAAGAATAATCTAATGTCTCAGAGATTTAGGGTTTTGAAATGGTACGGTTACATCTTGCGTCATATTTATTTAAAATATAACAATCTGTACTAGATATTGACGTTATACCAACGGAATTTTTGAACACTACATTGGGTGATCCGAAGGTTCCTCCCGTGGTTCCATTTTATTTCTCGTTTTCATAAACTCTTTTCTAAGGTATTAAACCAATTCAAAATACGTATTTGCCGACGATTTATGAATTTATTTATCCTATTTTCAATGCAATTTGTTGCAGACATTATTGAATGTCATAAGAATAATAGATATTCAAAGATGTCTTGATAACATGTTACCCGATTAGTTTCTGATATTGGACCAGATCCACAGAAAAGTTTCACATTACTTTCACAGCTACTGAGACTAGAATGGCGCTGGCTGATAGATGATTATAGTAGTTAGATTATAGGATTTGTTAGGAGCTAGCCTGGTATAGATTAACCTCAAATGCAAACTCAAAAGTTGGAAGATGTTGGTTACCGTTGTCAACACGTTTTCGACGTCATATGGAAAAACAGAGTATACTATTTGAGAAACATATTTCTTAGCACAACTCGATTGTCAATTGTTTAATAATTATTGTAATTGTTTGTAGGGACGAATAACACAGGCCCGTGAGATTCAGTTTATAAAATGAGTCATGGTGATTCTTGAAACTTTTTGTGCTCTGAAAACGAATCTGTTGTCCAAAATGGTCCATAACGTCAGGATTTTGAGTAATTCTAGGGCATTTTTGGGAGTTTTTCTGGAAGACCGAAATTTTTTCTTTAATTTTCTAAATTACCTTCATATAGTATGGATTCTCTGCTTTAAACCTCATTTTTTTTAAAATTAATTTACGATGATTTTTAAAGGAGTTATAAATATTTGCATTTCTGAGATTTGACTACTGGGTCGCTGATTACGAATCTGAATTTCGAATTACAAAATTCATAACAGAGGATCCAATATGGCGGACAAATCTTTAAAAAATAACCCCTAAATACGAAGTTATATTAAAATTCAAGTATTTTTGAAAAATTCGTCCGCCGTATTGGATCTGCCATTCTGAATGTTGTAATTCGAGCTTCAGATTCGTAATCAGCGACTCCAAAAAGCACAAGGTACCAAATTATATGAAAATCCACCACTCTGGAAAATGTGTGAATTTGGAAAAGTCTTTTTAAGTAGAAACTCGTGCGCAGGAGGGTTTCATAAATTCAAATATTCATAACTCCTTTAAAAATCATCGTAGATTAATTAAAAAAAATGTCGTTTAAAGCTGACAATCTATATAACGCAATGTAAAAACGCTTTTAAAGCGGCAGATTATACGTAGAAATAGGCCGCACTGCGTATTGTTCGCGGTAGGTGCGGACTGTTTCTACTTAGATTTCCAGCATCTTTCTAGGTATCATCCGTGAATTTGACAACGATTATTAAACTTTTCCAGATGACAAATTAATCGAATTTTCCATTGAGTATTAGTTCTCATCATACTCAACCCGAATTTTTCGGTTTCGGAGGTTCCATCTCGAGGGCGGAAATCACCTATACTCGTGGATATCCTTCTTTCGGTCTTCCAGGAAAAATTCCCAAAAATGGCAAAAATAGCTATTTTTAAAGCATCTAACCTAGAATAACTCAAAATCCTGACGCGATGGACCATTTTGGTGTAATTGTAAAATGATACTGCCCTCTTTGTCAGCACCGTGTTAAATAAAGTGCCACGTCAGCTCTACATTTGCGACTCTTCTGCGTCAAAATATTGCTAGACAAATTCAGTTCAATTTCAGTCTAACGTCAAAGGATAGTATTTGTCTGAAAAGATGTGATGATTCCTTGTCTATCGCCATGGTAATTTTCTACCAGGAAAATGTCCAGATCACTTTTTTCAAAACTTAAATAGAAAGAAAGTAAACAAATTCTTTTTTGTGACAATTTTAGAATCGTTATTATACTTGACATTTTTTAACCCTCTCCGGCATACATTTTTCTGATGAACTATTTTTCATGAAACTGGGCACTCGGGGGTTCTTGGGGTCGCTGATTACGAATCCGCACTCAGATTTTGAAAATTCAAAATGGCGGATTCAAGATGGCCGCCAAAAATGTAAAAAATAACCTGATTGAGATGAATCTGGTTACTCGGGGATTTTTGGGGTCGCCGATTACGAATCTGAGTTCAGATTTGTAATCAGCGACCTCGAAAACCCCCTACATCCTAGTTTCATCTCGATCAGGTGATTTTTAAATTTTTTGTCGGCCATATTGAATCCGACATTTTGAATTTTCAAAATCTGAATTCAGATTCTTAATCAGCGACCTCAAAAACGTCCAAGTACCCCGTTTCATCTCGGTCCAATGGCACATTTCCCAGCGACTGCATTTTTGCCATAAAAATAACGATTTTTAATTGTTTATTTGTTTATAAATCATAATATTGAATAAATATTGACTTATATGCAATGTCAAGCACTTCCTCAACTCCCACTTACATTGGATTTAACAAAAAAACGGGCGCAAATGCATTATTTTGTCTTTCAACACTCAAATTTTCAACTGTGTTTAGGTGGCTAATATATTAGCCACCATGCTGGAAAGGGTTAAGCAACAAATAGTGTAATTATGCATTTCGTTATCATAAGGGATTTATAATTGAAGAACTAGTAATGGTGAAAGCTAAAATTTCAAGAATGATTCTAAGTATAAAGTAATCTTTGCAATTTTTATATTTTGTTATTTAAAAATATTTTTCTACAGTAGTATAATTTCCGTCAAAATTATGTTCATATTTGACTATAATAAATAATTAAAATTTTGTTTGAAACTCGAAAGTTCCTAATAAAATTTTAAACAGAAAACTGAAATTCAAAATACCTTTGCAACAGAAATAAGAAAGTATAATAGCACGTTATGTATCAAGAGAGCTGAGGAAGAGACACTTGATTACGATTGCAATATTCGCCACACGAGTCGAAGATGTATGCTGAGAATATTCTACGAGTTGTTATAAGTCCCTTCCCGTGGGGTATATGATATTTTACGTAACAAAACGCAGAAAAATAAGGTATCATTCTTCATGCGCTGCAAACATTTCATTATTGCAAAGTCAACAAAAAGAAAACTTTTGGAATAAACAATCTCATGTGTACGTTTAATTATACTAGAATTTAGTAAATCAACTTTGTAATACTCAACTCCCAACTTATTTACGTTAGCATAATGGTATGTTTTAGGGGTAAAATTACGCGAAGAATTTTATAGGTCAAAAGTAAGACAACGTCGTAAATAGTATTAAATTCTGGGCTTCCCGTTGAGAGACGAGAATCTCTTAGAATCGATTATTAATTAAGTGAAGTTTCGCAAAACTCTTTAGGTTTCGGTCGCTATTCTGCACCGTTTTCTGTAGTTCGTGCATTATAATTACTGTAACTAATGAACTTTAGTATCTCGTTAACAACAAAAATTGTTCCGTAATTATTATTAATGATATAATCCGAAAATGTTATTGATGATATGTTCGGAATAAATATTACTTCAGTTATTACTAACGATTCATTCTAAAATATTGATAATAAACGAGATGAGTTTTAAAATTCATTATTAATCACCACGTTCATATACGTTTCATAAATATCTGTGTACGTAAAGTTGAAAATTTCAACTAAAAGATAAAAATCTTTTTAATAATATTATTTAAAATAATATCATTAAAAAATAGAATTTCTTAAAATTGTAGTTATAAAGCGAAAAATGACTTCGACACATTGAGGATCAATCTTCTTGTTAATAATGCAGAATATACGGGACTAATAAATTGAGCTCGACGAAACTTACTCTTTACTAGTGTCAGGAGCGTAATAGACGTCGAAGTCGTGAAAGATTATTTGAACTCTTTCTTTTCCACGCCCTTGAAAGTCGTATCGACATCTCGATCTCGCTGGATAAGGGGCCGGGTATCCAGGAGACGTTAGCATCCCCGTCTTCGTCGTGTCGCTATTAAACACCATGTCGCAGGAAGATGCTGAAATCACAAAATGGCACATTGTGAGAACCGATGAGAGTGGTAAAAAAAGTCTAAAAAACATTTGCTCTGTCGGCTATAAAATATGAAGATAAATTTAAGTGAAAATTTTGATTGATACAATCTTGATTCCTACCCGGAAATGTGATTTTTAAGAATAAGAATATAAATAGGAACAATGTATTACATACACAATAGACATATATATCTAATATAATTATAATAGTAATAAATATATATATGATCGCACAGTGGTATTTCAATAAAATCAATCATTTTTATAATCGATCATTCCGTGTCAGGTGGTAAATAAGAACACTATATATGTTCAATTGTATAAAGAAATGTTCAAATGTTTTTAGTTCTGAAAATGACGTCAATTGAACGTCGAAACGTTAATGAACATAAATAGTGTTCTTATTTACCTCCTGCCACGGAATCATCGATTATAAAAAAGATTAATTTTATTCTAATATAATTATTTCATATCAAATAACATTACTTCAAATTTAAATAACAATTATCGAACGGATACAATGGATAGTCAGGAATATAACGGTTGTAGTATTTAAAACTTTTTCTTGAAAATAATTGAAGTTATTATATACTCATAGTCGATCAAAATAAGACTTTAGTTTCAGCGCCATACAGCATACAAAAACGCTCTTTTCATTGCATACTTTTATGCCTTTTTTTGTTATTTCTATACTTTAAATCCAAATGGTCCTTTAATGACACCATTTTCTTTTCAATGTTTTTTGATTTAATAAAAACGAAATCCACGTTAAAATAATGATGTATGAATGCTCAAGGAATACATTTTAAAATTTTTTTATATATTTTTTTTAAATATTAAGCTATATATATTTTTATATAGCTTGACATTTTTGGTCACATATTGAATTATGAACATAAGATATTAGGTAGCATCAAATTCAAATTCTAAGTTTAAGATATAAACCAACGTTTCCATAGTATATATTAAAAATTAAGAAATATTGATTCTTACAAGTACTCAAGTCATGGCTGAAACTATGATTACATCAGCAAAAATCGAAATTAGCCAGTCTTTTTATTTACTAAACTGGACAAATGAATAACTTTTTGATTCCGACCACAGAAAATTCTAATTTCAACTTTCCACGTATATTCAAAAAGGAATATTTTTACGGTCTACTAGCACGGTTTATAATATATTTTTGTCATAATACACCCTTGAAAATCGGGATATTGCATGCATGCTTCCCTCAGGCGGAAATTTAACTATCGTTTCGCCCTTGATACATAATGTAATAATTTTCCGATTAGTGAAAAGTATTGGTATTTAACAAATTATACTAATTATTATGAGGGGTTAAACATTTATTAAACTAAATTTTAGTGTGTACCGAGTCATACATGTTTCAATAAATTGAAACGAGTCAATAACAACTGAAATATGTGCGACGTTTCGACAAAGTGTCATCATCAGGGATAATTACTACAGCATTAACCCTTTCAGTCACGAATTTTTCGAGTGATGATTTTTTCTTAAATTTGATATACGGCGGTTTTTGGAGTTACTGATTACGAATCCGGTGTCATATTTGCAAAATTCAAAATGGCGGGTCCAATATAAGACCAACTTACTGTTTCTCAGAATTTTGGCCGGCCATATTGGATCTGCCATTTTGAATTTTGTAAATCTGATATTGGATTCATAATCAGTGCCTCCAAAACCTGTATACCAAACGTCAAATAATAATAGCTATTAGTTTGTCCTGGGATGAATTTGAAAATTATGCTTTTGTGAAAATAATTTCTTATTAACAATAACTATTTTACATAATTATATAATATTATTATTTTTTAATATCATTTATTGAGTATTGGGAAGGGCAGGAACAACAAACCGTAATTGCTGACGAACCACTCATAAACGATGAAAAGTTGATACCATGTAGGGGGTGCGGGTCGAAAAACCGACAGGTCAAAAAACCGACAGTCATAAAGCCGACAGTCAAAAAACCGTCTGTCGGCTTTTTGATTTGTCGGTTTTTCGACCCGCACCCCCATGTAGGTGGGACACTTATGCCCAGCTGTGACTGAAAGGGTTAAGCACATATTCTAAACGTCTTTAAAGAGGATTCTCATACTGTGGGTACGTGTGTACGTGGAGGGGGGTCTACGAAGTTAGAACTAAATATAAATAAATTTGTAAAATTAAATTGTGGATGATTTTATAATATTGAATTATTTATATTTTTAATGTTTTTTGTAATTTCAGTTTGTAATGTTTTATATGTATAATTCTTATTAAACGTTTTGTCATTTTTTTTGTGTAAAAATGTATAGCATTTCAGACACTAATCGTAAACCTAAGTTATTTTCTTGATTTTCTCCAACAAAACTTACATTTGGGTTTTTCAACATATAGACTAATAACACAGGTCTGCACGGATTTTTTTTTTTAAATATCAAAGTGATTTTCTACGTATTTTTGTGCGCTGAACACGAATCTGAAGTCGAAAAATGCCTATCACGTCATGATTTTAGAAAAGTGGGGGTAAAGACACCAAAAAACGCGTTTTAGGTGTTTTTACCGCTAATTTTCTCTGAAACCTGATGTGCTACAGACTTGAATTTATGCTTAAATTAAAGCTTGGTTCTTCCCCTACAAAAATCATAAGTTTTAAAAAAAATTTCAGAGTTTAAAAAAAAAATGGTTTTAACCTTGCTATTTCTAGTGATTATGATGAAAATGCAAATTATTTAATTACATTGAGCAGAGCTCATACAAAGCACTACTTGACTGTTTTTGGGGTTGGTGTTTAAGAATCCAGTGTCGCCTTTATAAAATTCAAAATGGCGGATCCAAGATGGCGGACGTAAAATCAAAATTTTGAATTAACCTCAAGAAAATCGGTACTCCGGCCGCAAAATAAAAAAATAAACTTAGGGTCTAAAAATCACCACTTCCAGTTTTTTTTTGCCATTAGTGTTTATCATGTCCAGGTCCGAGAGGTTGTGAAAATTGTAAAAATCAAAGAAACAATCTATCTACCCGCAGAGAAACAAAGACTAGATCATACTCCATATGATCTATTAAAAACTTTAGTTAGTCTATACTGAAATAAAATCTTGAATCTTACACTGCATGTAGATTGTTTTATAAAACAAAGTCTTGTCTCCCCTGGTCGGACAATTTTTAGTCTTGCCTTCGCTGGTCGAACAACCGCTGGCATTACTAATCGCGAACAAAAAAACCATGAAGTGCTGATTTTAAGATCCTAAGTATATTTTTTTATTTTGCAGCCGCCATTTTGGATTCGCTATTTTAAATTTTGTAAAACTAACATTGGATTCGTCATCAGCGACTCAAAAAAACTCCGAGTACTGATTTTCGTGAGGTTAATATAAATTTTTTATTTTTACGTCCGCCATTTTGAATTTTATAAAAGCGACACTGGATTCTTAACACCAACCCAGAAAACAGTCAAGTAGTGCTTTGTATGAGCTCTGCTCAATGTAGTTAAATAATTTGAGCACAAATTCAGATCTGTTGCACGTCAAACTTCTGAGAAAATTATGGGTAAAAACACCAAAAAACACGTTTTTTGTTGTTTTTGCCCCCACTTTTCTCAAAATCATGACGTGACAGACATTTTTCGTCTTCAGATTCGTGTTCAGCATACAAAAATACGTCGGAAATCACTCTGATCTAAAAAAAAAAAAAAACGTGAATTTTGCAGACCTGTGTAATAGGATACCTCACACTCATTACACTCAAGTTTTTAAACTACATTATTCTTATCAATCTTCTTAATGCCATCATTACCTTTTTTGATTATTTAGCTGAGATTATTACTAACGGCGAGTGCCAATTGTATGTCAAAGCTATTAAATTAGACGTCCCTATGATTTTGCATACTTTTAATTTTTTTAGGAATTTTCTTCTGATGACAGAAACAAACTGATGGATACATGATAATCGAATTGCAGCAAAATTCGATAAAAAATGTAATCTTGGTCAGCAATGACACTTTGAAAGAAATAAAAAACAAATATATTTATTTATTGCGTCCAAATAATATATAATGTAGTAAGATTAGAAAGAAATATAATAAAGATATAATATATTAAGAAATATATCATTCATATGTAAGGTTTCAGTTTAAATCTATATATATCTCTACGTCAAGTTGAATCTGAAGATTTTATATCGAAATAGATTTTATCTTTTAACAGAAGTTCCATAAAAAATTCTCATTTTCTCTGATGTTTTGCAAGAATATAATTTTGATGAGTATTAACCCATTTTTGCCTGAAATGGTTAAAACTGCGTTGACATCATTTCCATTTCCGAAGCAGAAAGAATTTTTAAAATCACGTTAAGAGATTGAAATAAAAGATTAGTTATTAAACATTGTTGCATAATGAAATAAAATAGCCCTATTTTCGGGGTAAATTTTGTTCCTTTTTCATAATTTTCTGCTCAATAAGCTGTAATTTTTCTTGGCAGATATTTGTATAAATATATTTTATTGTTATGTATTATATATATTTGAAAGAGACTCTTTTTTCGAAAGTTTTACATTTAAATATCGACATAAATATGTTAATATACATTAAATAGAGTTTAAACTTCAACTCGGATAGAATTTTTTATATTGGAGATACATGTTTATTTTTAACAACAAAGACATCGAAGTACTGAAGTGACTCGTAGTCTAAAATCCTGATATAGATTCGATTTTTATATTCTTTGGAACAGAAATCATTATCACTCTTGAAATATTTTTTAACTTCACAAAGGCAATATAATAAATTCCTTTTTTTTTATGGATTGCAAAACGTAGCTAATTAGATACGTGCATATTTTCATCTACAAATTTGACTAGATTTCTAGATATCCTGGCCATCTATTAAACGAATTCATCTTTTTGTTGATCGCGGAAATTGACAGAACTTTATTGTACGATTTGATGAATGTTATAATGAATATCTAATGTAATGTATTGCTAATTGTGTGTATGTAGTTTTTGTTATAATTGATTTCAAATTTTGTCACTGGTAATGAGGATAAAATCATCCATTAGCGTATTTAGTAGAGGATAGAATGGAACATAATTCAAGTACGTTTAGTGTCTATTATATTTATAATTGTCATAACTTATTATTTACATCGTACAAAATAGAAACCGGATAATTATTGATATTTATCTATAATTTGTATACATATTAAAGTGCAAAATGACCTGATCAAATCATATAATAGTGTTGTGGAGTTATGTTCAACGTTTCTTTTGAAATTTTGAAATATTTCAAGATTAGATAATTTAAAGGAATAAATATAAAATATTTCTGCATAAATAGAATTTCAGAGTTTTATAAATTTAGCTTAATAATTTTTAGCATTTTGAAAAATGTCGGGGTGATATGAAACACTAATAAAACTTGTAATTCATAAATACCTATGTAAATTTCTATAAATGTTAAATATAGGACTTTTCAATGTCAGTTAATTGAAATCGGACGAAAAAAATTTTACTGGGATATAGTGGACCTTTGAAATTCCGGATTATCGTTTTTCGGCAAATTTCATCCCAAATTCGCTTAAAATCCACCAGAGCAGCGATGCCTTTATTTTCGTTTCAAAGACATGAAATTACTTTATATTCGGATGTTTGGTCACAAAATTTGCATCTTTATTTATAGTACTATATATAATAACTTATAAATAAAGACTTTTAAATTTTGTCTTTTTTTAAAACAAATTCAGAAAATTTCTATACAAACTACTACAAATTCTTGTCCTAATCGGTTTAAAATGTTTTTCATTTTACTGCTCTTCATAATTAAGATGTTTCATTTATTTCATTTTATCACCTTTAAATTACGGTGTATTTTTTAAATGAATGTGCCTTTGAATGTCTCATTAATATTCT
Organism: Trichopria drosophilae; assembly: GCA_030407085.1. Taxonomy (NCBI): domain Eukaryota; kingdom Metazoa; phylum Arthropoda; class Insecta; order Hymenoptera; family Diapriidae; genus Trichopria; species Trichopria drosophilae. The sequence goes on along the minus strand of CM059583.1, from coordinate 184,332,186 downwards.
AAATGGATTCAAATGTATTCCAGAAAAGAAATCTAACAAAAGTTAACTTTTTATTAACCTTTTCTTAGTTATCATTCATAGTATTTATTTTTCGGCAACTCGATTCTGTCAGGTGATTTGATTTTATTTTAAAAATATGCTATTTTAATTAAAGAACTGAAAAATATTGAGAAAACATTTATCAAAATGAACATTTCCAAATGCGTTTGAAAATTGAATAAGATTTTGAAGATTCTTTCGATTCTATTTGAGTAATAACACCTATCACGATTGGGCTCAAAATGGAAAGTTACAGTTAGTTTAGAGTGACTCTCTTATAGTTTGCTTGAAGTTTACTTTGACGTAGTGTCAGATTATCTACTCGTCATCCGTTTATTAATACTATAAGTTCTGGTATCAACAAGTGTTTGAAAATGTCTACACTTTCCTTTTTTTAATTTCAAATTGGTTTTAAAAATATGGTAACCATTTTAAACGGTAGTCATATATCTTGTTTTTAAAGCTATTGAATGATGGCGTTTGGCACTTCACACCTTGCTAATTGGACATACTTCACGAATGTGCGGTCGGATGGACAATGTATGCAAATTGAAAATGAACACTTTGAAAACTTTTCCCGCTTACCGCAGGTCGTCCGAAGTATGTAATTTAGTCACTCAGCAGGATAGTTAATGATTGATTCTAAAGCTGCAGTGTAGTGACGTCATAAATGTTTTAACGTAACTCACCTAAATGAAGTAAAGAACAAAAGAGTACCACAATGTTACTATGTATTGTAATAGTCATTTCACTTTGCAATAATCGTCTTTAAACTCGTTATTGTATAAGGTGTACAATCTGTTGTTGAAATTGTAAAATATGTTGGTCATCTAAAATCATCTGTAATATTGCAGGACTTTTTTAATTTCAACATTAATCATTAATTTAAGGTTTGGCATCAAATTGTAATTGATTAAGGAATCTATCTGTATTGAACAGTAAATACGTATTAATTAAAAGCTATTGTAGTATCTCCTAAATGCTGGATTATAAATTACACATCTCAAATAATCACAGAAGATGATTATTATAATTGCTACTCAAATTATAATATTTCAAATGGGAATTATTTGACAATATATTGTTCTACATTTAAACTATTTGAAAGTCTCTGGCATATATATTCCACTTGTGTTTCTGTCTGGCAGATGTTGCTGATAATTAATTAAATGAAGCATGAGCTGGGTATCTTCAAGCAAGTATGTGCAAATTTTCAAGTAGGTTGTATAATGCGTGAACCTTTTCGTCGGATAAATTAAGTAAAGTTTTCTCGAAGCTTGAGCGATGCGGGAAAAGTATATCAATTTTCGTGCAATATTCTGTATATAAATTACTTTTGCGCGCCAGGATTTTTTCCTTCAATGTCAATATCTTAGAAACAAATATTATTTCATGACGTTGAGTGATAATTTTTAGATAAGTATGTGTTGAACAAGATATTGAATATTCAACTTTTTGATCGTTAAATTGACTAAAAAGTTTAATTTTATATCACGTATGGATAGATGCGAATTGGACAGTAGTTTCTAACTATCGTCACCAAGAGATTACTTAATGATTAATACTAATTTAGGGCCACTTTCAATTTTAGAAGTGCTTGCATTCTAGGAAGGAAGCATCTCTTTTTTTTTGTAACGCTTTTGGTATGATGTTTAATGGCAAAGAACGTTCTATTTTTTAACTTTATGGATCTACACGTGCAAAATGCTGACATTTTTAATCAAATTTTTATTGAATGCTCTGGACCGACAAAAATCTATCTCGAGGTGCATTTGAAATTGTAACTCAGAAATGTTATGGTAATATTATAGAAATAATTACATGAAAATACTAGATGGGCCTATTTTTTATAAATATTATTTATTTTCTGGTCCTGGAAACTGACTTCTTTCAACACTAATATTAAGTACTATAAATAGAGAACTTCTAGCAATAGTAGCAATACTTTCAAATATTGTTCTTAAAATACTCTTCAGCATTACGTTACGTTTACAACAAAACACAGTCGAAAAGTATTTTTGTTTTATTTTGATATTTTTTATATAATAATCATAACGGTTCCTTAGTTGAACCTGTCATTAATTTGAACGCACATTTGTATAATATTTGTATGCTCAAAGAAATAAGTAAATTCTAAAATAGTTGAAGTGAACTTTCATTCGAATCGCATAAATTTGTCCTTAAACAGACAATATGTTTTTCATGGACATTAACTAACAGAGTAAATATTTTACCGATAAAGAATATACTCACATATATGAACATACTTCATTCTACTTCTACAGTATCAGAAGTGATAAAAATTATTAAGATCAAATAAGCGATGATCACTGCTTTTACTTTGACTAAATATGTTCACCGTACCTATTATATTGACGAATGCATACATTTGAACTAAAACTACCTCTCTTTTACATAAATCCTTGAAGTAATTCTTCATGAACACCAAACATGTTCTGCGTGCTTGATAAAGAAATTCTGGTTCTTATGTTTAGTTATCATTTCAATATTAGCTCTGGAATGGTACCTTAATTATCACTATAAATTAAAATAAATTTCAGTAGATGCTAATAGAAAATATACAATTATTCTTATTTATTCTTAATATTCCTGCGAAATAGAATTGGCCAAACAGCAAGAGAAGTCCTTTTGACGAAGCTGAAGTCAGAATACTCTGTTAAATCAAATTTACCACTTTTCGATCAAAAAATTATCTTATAATTGAGAGAAATATTCAAGACTTGAATGCAGGTCGAAAATGACTTTAAAGTCCTATGTCTTCAAAGTCGTAGATTACGTTAAAATTACCAATTCTACAACCAAAATTATGTCTTGAAAGTCGAATAAACTCATAGGTCGATATCGGGTCTGTTTTTTAAGCAAATATAAGCTCTCACAATTTCTTCATTTCGATTATGACTGAGAAATGTCTTAATTGTTCAATATACCTTCATATTTCGAGTATCAAGTTAGAATTACGATGGACTGGCGCGCTACAGATTTAACCTGAAACTCGAATTTACCAGGAAAAATTCACTGGTCAACAAATTTGAGTCTATTTAATGCTACAGAGATGAAAATAGCTAATCTTTTTTATTACATAAAATGTAAAATTACTAATTTATATTACATAAAAATGCATCTATGTACTTGTAACATTCGATTTCAGACAGTCACCCGCTCGCTAGAATTTTGGTCGGCAGCGCAGCGAAAGTGAGCAGTAGTAACAGGTCGTTTAGGTGAGACAACGTTTTGCGCATAAAAACAAATGCCCATTTAAGAAAATAATTTTTTATGAGGTCGTATAACAATTTTTTTCGTGAAATATAAGTTATAAGCTTCATTTTAAGCTATCATTGAAGTCTCTATCATGTTTCTAATGAAAGATATACTTCCTCGAGCAATGGAGAAAATAACGGTTTTGTAATTTTGTGCGTAAAGTTAGTGCGTAAAGTACTTTTGATGCCTGTTTCTCATGCTTAAAGTTCACTTTTACGCACTCCCGACGACGAAATTCGTAAAGTGAATGGTCGTGCAGAAAGTTGTACTTTACGCACTCAACCAAGCATCAAAACTTTACGCACTCTCTTTACGCACTCAAATACAAAAACTAGGATAGGTAACATGGGTGTAAAGTATAACTGTTACGCATCGGTCGGGAATTTTACACATCACTTGGCGTCTCGTATGTGTAGTTCCTGCCCGGTGCGTAAAAGTACACTTTACACCCTTGTTAGGTAATATACTATTTTTGTATCTTTATCCCCATATTACATGGAAACAAGAGCTAATAAAAAATGTTCACTATCGGATTCAGATTCAGCGACCCAAAATTAACAAAGATTAGCTATTTTTATCTCTGTAACATTTTTGTGTTGACCAATGTTACTCATAAAGCACATCGTTCAAGTACCATTACGCTGATAATCTAACCTCAAAGTATGCGTCATTTACATAAATTTTCTTAACATTTTCCGGTAAAAAGTTTTTTTAAAATACTGATTGTGATATTGTATGAAATAACTTTCCGTCAACAGTCGAGGAATACATACCTGTTGATACGCATTTTGGAAATTTGGAAACGAACTAGAGGAAGAAATATTAAAAAACGAAAAGTATCCTTTGTCACCGATCTTTGTCAGTATACTATTATTCTTTTATTTTCTCATTTTTTTAAAACGGTCGCGATCTGAAAATGGGGACGATCCTGTTTTGCCTTCATTTTCGCATTAATGTGTGCTTACATACGTTATGAACACATTTGCCATTCCGCAATTTATCGATTACGCACCGGTTCGAGAATCGATAGTAAATACAATATTCGCAATTGCCTTATAGGTCTACATTTCGACTTCGAAGTCCACAACTTTGAAGTCAAAATTACCAAAAAAGGAAATTTTACTTACAGGTCGAATAATTATATAATCATTAAAAAGATCCTAATTTTGTATTACTTTGAGTACACCATCATTGAAAAAGAAATATTACTCCAGGGTAATTCATGCGCAAAATAAAATCAACGATTTTTTAACGATAAATAAATGTTTTGTTTATAAGTTGTTTATTTTGACATCGCACGTAAATTTATCGCTAGATTATACCGATATTTTACTTACAAAAGTGTTATAGTATCGCGATTCTATCTTGACATGGATATATAACCACAGAAATGTTCTTGAACAGGTTGGCCACACATATATGTCCAAGAAAAGGTTGCAAACAAAAGTCGGACAAATTTGATCAGAATTAGGTCGAGAAGAAGGAAAAATTATCTAAATATTATCAATTTTCAACCTATTATAGGTTCATTTGACCACGTTTGAACTTCGCCCTAATGGAAAAAATGGCTTGTATTACCAAACGTCGACCGTTACTACCACTTTTGTCTCCACTTATCGTAAGTGGACTTCTACTTTAGGTAAATAAGCAGTGGACGAGAAAATCTTTCGCCATGGTGGAAGATCAAAAAGAGGAAATTTCGTCCTATTTTGCCGCTTGGGTGTGTTGAGTTGTGTTATCATTTCCTGTTTTATGGAATACAGGTTATAGATGACAGGAAACAATTTTTTGTTTCTGAGTGTCATCTTTAAATACGATTTATTTAAATTAATTTTACTAGATAAAAGAATGCTTTCAAGTATTGAAGATTCTGTAGAAATCCTCATATATAGAACCTTATTTCCTTCGAGAAAGCTTTGCACACAATTTTTCAACGTTGAAAAATCACCAGTAGTACCGAGTAACTTTGGTGACGCGGGTTGTTATTCTGTCCCGGTAGTTTTACAAGTATGTTCTTCAAACCTAGCAACTGTTCGTGATAATTAATTTGAGGCCCGTAGTTAGTTCGAAGGATTTTGTAGGCCTTCTGCATTCAGTGGCTTATGCGCACTTACTATTTCCGAGATAATTTCAAGGAGTCGAACTGCGCGCGGTCCGATCTGAATCAGACTGCGTCTGACTGTCCGTGCAAGTGCAATTCTCGTGTACTCCTGACAAATAACATTATTAGTTGGACTAATTAGAAGTTGTATAATTTTCACTCCGAATTCTACAACTAGGTGTCAATATTTGTACAGGTCGCGGTCAAATTAAGCGTTTGCACACTTCGCCGAAGCTAAGGCTTTTCATACCAGGAACTGGGGACGAATGGCTTTGTCGAAAGGGGTTCATAAATTCCGGGGAAATATTTAAATCTATTAATATTCTGTATCACTAAGACGAAAAATACTAAATGTCGTGGTAGTAATTAGTTACTGTGTAATGCCTTGTGTGTCTAAGAAATAACAATTAGTATCCCAACGGTTGTTATCAAATGTGCAAGAAATCAGAGCAAATTTGATTTGGGTACTACCATTTTTATGCTTATGCAAAATGTAGATATTAATTTCAATAATAGGGTTGTATGTAGTAAGTTAATTAATTATAATTAAATTAATAGTAACGAATGGGAAATTTTTCAAGTCTCTCAAATTCTTCGACATGTTTTACTTACTCTGCTCATAATACATTCACAGGTTGCATGACATTTAAAATTGAACTCATTTGTTATAAATCATATAGTTTCTCAAAAAATTTCAAGACAAGTATGTATTCGCATGTAATTTTGCTTGCTAAATCTAAATTCGAAATTAAAATTAGTGGATTCGATCAGATTTTTAGGCCAATTAAAAAACTTCTCAATATCACGGATTAAAGACAAAACAGAAAATGTTTCTTACCAAGACTCTACGGCCATATATTTCTTCATATTTTTCGTGAAACTATGTCAGTCTAAATTTTGTAAAAATAAAAAAAAACAGAAAACTTTTCTAAAAACATGATGCAAAGGCAAAAAGAAGGAATTTGGTGATACATTATGCTAATTTTTACGCACTTCTGAAGTCAAAAGTGTCAAATCTTTAGCAATTTATCGAGGTTGTCTAAATAGTAAGGAGCCACTCTGAAAATTCTAATACGAATTTCGATTCTCGACTGAACGAAATAAGTGGACTTTTTTTATTGATTGCCGGGAAGTTTTATAAAAGTGAAACAGTATACGTCTTTAATTTTTATAGAATTTTCAAATAACGCTTGTAAACTACCCACTAAATTAGTTCCATAATTCTGATATATAACGTCCTCAGTTATAAAACTTTTCGTAAATTCTACAAATCCTATTTTTTCTGTAAATAACATCACGTTAATAGATATCAGAACAAAGCAATTTTTTGAGTTTCGTTTACAAAATACAGATATTTAACTTATTTTGCACAAAAAAATAATTAGATTGCAGAAATACGAATAATTTCATTTCAAATTTCATACGCTAAGGTTATAATTGAGCATTAAGTCTTATTTCCAATTTCACACAAATTTGTTCAGAACTATAGAAAAAATAAGAAGTCCGATTTTATTTGTTATAAATGAAAGATTTTTAAGCTATATTCAAGAATCATTCCTTTTTCTTTAAATTATAATAGGCCGTTATTCAGTAGAATAAACATATAATTAGTAAATGTGCACATTTTAGAATGAAGATTTAAGAGTAGAAACGATCTTATTTAACATTAGTAAAAAACAATTTTTTATTCTTAAAATATTCTAAAAAATTCAATTACACTAAATGCAAACGCCATTTTGCACTGCTAGGGATAAAAGTGTGACTGTTGCATAGTAGGGTAATTTTCCTAAATAATAAAAATATATTATATTTTTTAAAATGCAAATATAACAAGTGCATTCCTCCCGAACTGAACAGCGGAGTAATTTGCCTATTTACAATTTTCGCAGTTTTTCCTAATATCTGAAATGGAGACTAATAATAATAATATTAATATTAATAAAAATAGTTATTTAAATAGTAACATATGAATAGAGATAATAACATAAACAATAATGATAATTGCGCTCTTTGCATTGATGAAAACAGAAAAGTTTCCAAATGTTGCGCATATTCCTTGAAGCGCACATCGTTGATCAAAGGGTTAAGAGAAGACTTGAGAGTTGAAGTGAGCGTTTGATAATTTTAAAGTTTTTTTCGTTACATAAGAGTTCTGTCAGGTATACTCATGGTACCAAAGTACCCACTTCTAAGTACTTCCAGCATACTTGCCACTGAAAACATTCGAAGTTTAAACATATTGAGAACTAGACAAATTGCTTCGTGTATCAATTAAGATATTTACTTCAGTTACTACTAGAACCGTTTTCAGTTTTAATCTTGAATCCTTTTACATTATTGGTTACTATAGATTTCATTACATTGATATCTTGTATAAATTAATATAATTAACTAATTTTAGTGAATATTGATAAAATATTATATTTCTTTAAGAACTCTTTAACAATTCTGTTATATTAAATGGTTTCTTCCCAAAATGGTACAATTCATTAAATTTATCTAATTTATATACAAGATCTATTATTACATAGAATAGTTAAATTATCCATAAGTTGTAATATATGATTGGTTTAAACGAAGATTTTGTATATATTAATATATTGTTATTGATTATAATCAATTATAATCAATAATAAATATTATTGATAATAATTATTATTGCAATTTGTTAATCCTGAACTAAACGTTTAAAAATTTAGAAAATAATTAATTGCTGATTAATAAGTATCTCTTTTATTGCACAGCTTAAGAAGTTATAATATCTTCGTCGAAATATCTAACTTACGATTTAAAATAAGTGATTTTCAATCAATCCTATTATATGAATTTTACAACTTTATTAAGGTATCTTATTTCGCCCAATTCGATGATTTGAAAATCATTAAAAAATAGTATTATTGCAGGATTCACCTTTCTCATGGCTCTTTTTTATATTATTATTAAATTATTATATTAGCATGTTAAATAAATACCTAAATATTTTAAATCATGCAATTGAGTAATAAGATTATTTTGACTACCGAAATTAATTTAAAGGTTTCGTATGTGAATTTATGAAGACTGAACACGTATTTATTTCTGTTATTCCTTTCCAGAAAAGTAGTCACTTGAAATAACACTAAAAAATAAATCTCACTTATACCGATTGAAAATATTTATAATTCAAGAATCCCCATCAATTCCGGTTGAAAAATGATGAATATAAATTAAAAGGAAATTTGTGCCCATACTAATTTCGAAAATCAGCTGAGTTTTTATTAATTCCATATCAAATCATACGAACTGAATGTTTGAAGGAAAGAATTTGGAATATTATTTCACATTTTGAAGGAGATATTTTCAAAATGTAAAATTTTATTAAATCTTGATATTAAATATTTTTTGAGGAAAATTGCAATGTACATTTCTGGAGAATATTAATTTCTACAAGAAGAATATTTTCCGAAAGTATATTGTTGCCATACGTAAATAATTTCTAGGAAGATATATTTGATCAAATAAAATAGCGAATATTTCACATAAATGTTAGTGTTCAGTAATACATAATTTGAACACCTAATAGATTTAGCAATGCATTTGTACAAATTTTTAATATTGTTTACACTTTTTGGATGAGTTAATTGATTCAATTATTTTACATATTTATTGGTTATTGTAGTTTTGTTTCATACACCTTCACATTTGAACAACTTAACGTGATTTTTAAGCTCAATTTCGAATATATTATGGAAACGTTTTAATGCTAAAATTGCTAGAAAATATTTAGAAAATCTTATATCGAAATCATCTGAATCCTAAGTTACGATTAATTCAATAAAAAATAATAAAGTAAGTGAAATTAAAAGAATAAGGTAAGTGAAATGAAAACGGAGTTAATTATAATTACGAAGGCCGTTCTGAAAAAGATGAAGTGTAGAATCCAAATAATCTCTATAGAAAACTTTGAAGAAAATAATATGAATAATATAGCACAATAATACAATTCAATTATTATAATGCAAATTATGAATATTGTTAAACATCATTAAACAAAATATTGATGTAATATTTAAAGTCAAGACAATCATTTCTTTCGCACACAAAAAAATTGTTGTCGATTTATTGTTATTCCAATCTAATGCAGATAAAATCTCACGGGTAACTTTCCTTATAATAAAATATAACAAAAATAAATTTTAATTTCAAATAAGAACGGGGGTAAAAATTCTCTTCGATTCCAGAAAAATTGAAAAACTTAAAAGTAAATCAATTTTGCATAAGAACTAAATAGTTCGTCTCGTGTGTCACTACATCACCATGCCCCTGAAGAGGACCTCCAATGAGATCGAAACGTTGGGGATGACAATAACAAATTCTTTTGGATTTTTTATTTATTTTAAGACCTATGTTGGCCATTTCGTAATCCTTTATTATTCAAAGCAAAGGTTTGGTATACGTCATTTTGAGTAAACTATAATCTAGTGGACATATGGTTAAATCCATATGTAATTTTTTTTTTTGAAGTCGTAAAAAATGCATACAAACAAAAACTTGGTTTCGATTGATCACAAAATCGTAGGAAGAGATACGATTTTAGGTATTTTGTGGTCGACATTTAATAAGGTTAATCGCTTTTTGGAATAAATGTTTATTGGAATAATAAATTCCTAAATAATGATCCACGAAACAATGAAACCCAATGCATTAAATTTCAATGTTTATATAAAAAAAATACATTTTTCGTTATTTTTGTATTTTTTAAGTACAATCACTATCTTTTTAAAAATTGATTACCCTAACAAGAAATTGCGATTATCGTACAATAGAAAAACACAGTGAATAATTAGATGAAAAGTTAAAAAATTCAGGACATGCCACGTCGTTTAGAACAACAACGGTAAGAAATTTATGGATATTTATTTATTTATTTATTTAAAGAAACCCTGGGGCGGACTCAATGGGCAGATGTACATGTATGTATTACAGTTAGATAATTATAAGTAACTTAATTAAAATTAAACTAAACTACGATAATTAAATTGTTCGGGTATACAGAAGAAAGCATTCCGTTATTTACAGTCGTGCTCTTACGAGAGTAGTTGCAATAGCATCATTATTAATTAATAGATCGCGGAGTTCGTGTTTTATTTTGGAAATGGTCGAGGAAGAGGTGATAGAGTAAGGTAAGGAGTTCCAGAAATATGGGGCCGATACGGAGAAGGAGTTATTGAATGTAGTAGGATAAAGAAGAGACGAATATTACAGAGCATAAATATTCTAAACAGGTAGCTTCAAAATAAAAAAAATGCAGCACGTAAAAAGTTTCAAAACACTAAAAGTAAGATATGTTATTCTTTTGCTAACTAAATCAAATTATAGATAATGTAGTTTTTAGTTAAAAAAAACACTTTATTACAAAAAATAAACAATCTTTTCCTTTTAAGTCTAACTTTTTAGAATATTTCTACTCTGTGCTTAACTCTAACTTTATCCAGAAATTCTTCTAGTCTAGTTTGCGCCATGGTATTGCACATTGTGTGTTTGTGAACTTGGTATTCATAGTTTAACAGAGTAAAAAATGTTTGAAAGACGAAGAAGGAGAAAAAAGTAATCACAAAAAATGTAAAAATAGAAAACAAAAAAATAAAAAACTAAATTGAAAAAAATAAATTAAAAAAAATTGTTAATTAATATATAATTAAAGAAATACATGCATTTGCTTCATACCTTTATAGAACATTATATTTTTTTTTTGTTATATTATTACTAAGCAGTTATTATGGCAAAAATTGGTTGATTTTTGGATCGATCGATTTGGAACGGTCACGAAGTACCTAAAAAAAGCATCAAATCCTTCAATTTTGAATGAATCCTAACAACAATTTTTTATACATTTTCTTCATGATTTAAAAAAAATACATGTGGATTGAGCGATGAATCAATTACATGGATAATAAAAAGGTGTGTAACTCTGTGATCAATTTTTTTGCTATTTTTATAATTTAATTTATAGACACATGAGGCCCCAAAAAAATTGGATTTTTTGTTATTATAATTTAATATTCTCACCGGTGCCTCCCTGTAATATTGAGATACAATTATGAATGTCACTTTTTAGGAACTATATTACCCAGAATGATACGTGCAGGTAATTGTACAATTAAATAAAATTCGTGAATTTAACACTCGGTGAAGTTTTCAAATTAGAAAAATTGTTTAATTTTAAATGAAGTTTATTTAATCCGATAGGAATTTTGGCAATAAAAATTAAACAATACAAATCCTTATATCATATAAAAATTATGATTTAGTTTCGCACTTTTAAAGGAAAATGTTACATCAACGTTTTAACAGACGAACACAAAATTTGAACCTAAATAGTTCCAAATATGAAATGGCTTCAATCGCAAAGCACTAGTTTCATTTCGGAATTTTATTAAATTCACCAATTCCGTTATTAAATGGACTTCTAATTTCTCGACATTATCTCTGAATAAAAAACTACTTTAATCGGAACAAAACAGGAAACTCCTCTCCTGCAATCACCTTTATCGGTATCCACTTCTCGAAGAGAATGTGGACATTTCGGTCATCCGCCGTTATCAGCCAAACTAAGATAACGATTACAGATCCCGTTGTTCCCTAAAGACGCGAATAACATCGACGAAATAAATTTCATTTGTACCTGTCAGAGATATTGCGATCCCGTATATCGAGCCCCATTTTGAACAAAGCTCGGAGTAAAGGGTAAGAGGGCCAGAAAGTAAGTCAAGGAAACGAAGGAAGAAAGGACGGAAGGAAGTAAGCTTGCTGTTGAGCATCCGACCGCCGGATTCTGGATAGACAGAGAGAAAAAGCAACAAAACGAGAGAGAGAACATGAGAGGAGATGGTCCGGGAGTAGAGACGCAGGACGAGAATGTTAAGATAGAGAAAAGAGGGGGAAGGGAAGTGAACCAAGCCTTTTAATTTGCATTCATGAGGACTCGTCGGAAAATTCTCTGAAAGCCAAAGCATTGCATTCAAGTACACTGCGCGAACGTATCTATGTATACGTGTGTAGGCACAGCACACAACCGCCACTTGTGTTATTCCTGCGTAAATAATGGAGAGGAGAAAACCAGTCACTTATGACCCACGAGGAATGAATTTGGTCCCCGCCAGGGAATACATTAGTATTTAATGCGACTTCCGATTATTCGAGAAGTTCGATGCCGATTTATTGGATATCGAAAAGTTCGTTAAAGAAGGAACGCTTGCTTTATTTCTGTTCTCCGTGGAATGCAATTAACTGCGTGGTCCAGTTTCTTCATATTCTAAAAATATTATATTTTAACCACTAAAGGGCCGGGTTTTGAGGTTTCGAAACCTCCTTTGAAAGTGTCCAAATTCATGTATTCTATCACCCATCAACTATGTACAATGTTCCAATCATGGACCGAGCCGACATAACGGCTTTCCAGTCCTTTAAAGGTTGAGGTTGGAGAAATCAGTTATTAGGTCAAGTCTGAAATGTTTTTGTTAAATTTCGAAAAATTGGTCTCAACAATCGACATAATTCTTGGAGACATTGATGTCGGTGATTGATAATTGTAAGCAAAGGAAAGCGTGATACATTAATCTCGTCATGCGAGTGCAATATCTCAATGCCTGGTGCTTCGCGATTTCGCACGTGCTAGAACCGCACACAAATTTCGACTGCAAATGTTAGAAAAACACGCGCTATTTTTACACGGTAGATATTATTTTCTCGGTTATTTCTTCCGATCACGTACCAATGCATCATACTTTAGCGAAGCGTCCCGGGGGGCGAGAAAATAGTAGCAAGCGGGATATTCACAGCAGCCTCTTCCATCCTCGTTTCTTTTCAGGCTCCGTGCAACATCGTAAATGCTGGGAGTTTTTATTTTATCGCTCGACGCCAGGTATATAGGCGCGACCGAGTCATGAAACGCCGCCTAGGGTACTTTCCGTTTTTTTTCCCTTCACGACATCGGCAGTCATCGAATAACGGTCGACATCGCCGTACCAAAGCCGCCCGAAGACTGAAAACGCGGTAGGAAGGAAAAGAATAAAGAATGGAGGAAGGTATATGGAACAAAAAGATTGAAGGAGTGAGTGAAAAATAAAGAGAGGGGGGCATTGAAAAGATTTCCGACGTAGGTTCGTACCCCTACACGTGCGCGAGTTTTCTCTTTCTTTGATTTTCTTTTTATATTCGACGATTTGTTGATCGATGTGGCGCGATGTGGTGCAATGCGGTTGCATTGCCCTTCTCCTATGTGCAAGCTCCCATTACCTCTTCGTAAGCTCTGCATTTTTGCCCTAACAGAGACCCCGCGGGGCCTTCTTTGTATTATTAGCAGTCGCCAAAAGACCCCCGAGGGTATTCCCCACTCTCCTAGTTGATACGTACTGCTGAGCAGTCAATGGATCGATTGGAAATTAGAAATTAACGACAGACACAAGAACATGTGTATTACATGTGAAATTTTTTAGTGTTCATCACTTATTTTAACCTTCGCCGGTCACTGGGGGTCCAGCAGACTCCACGATGAATTTAAAGGTACATAATTCGCGTTATTAGTTTTAAATTGGAAATATTGGAACACCTATCGGTAATTTAACTACCAATAAATTTCTGATAATGCCGTTGTCTGACAAAAGTCGGTATACTCGTGGTACGTTACGAAAGTTAGTCGATTTCGTGGCGAGGTTCAGCGGACTACGGTGTATACTTTGAAGAAAATAAAAAAGCTTTTATTTCATGATTCGTGTAGTATAAACATTCGAAATAACTTGGTAAATAATGCGTATTGTACATCTATTATTTACTGTCAATAATGTTATGAGACATATATGATTTATAGTTTTATAGATGGCTTCCCATTTAAGAGTTCGCAATATTCGTAAGCAATTAGAAGAGACTGAGGAACATGAAACTATTGGCGGAGATGTTTCAGAAATTTTCGATTACCAGGAGGTAAATTACTTTATTTTTTCAGTTATATATCTTATATTTGAATATTATGTATAAATGAACAAAGTATGCATCTAAAAATTATGTATTTTATTTTTTAAAAATTATGCACTTCATTCATCTAAATAAATACCTTTTTAAAATTGTACATCAGTAGAATATTTTGTTTCTACAAGACGGCAATCTGTAAAGTACGTCCAGAAAATTTCATTAAAAAATATTAAACATATAATAAGTTATGATTTTTTAAGTAAATAAAGTAATTTTCTGCACTTCTTTTATTTGTAATTTTCTTTACTATGTTAGATGCAAACTTATGCATAATTTGGGATGGTTGAACAACGTCTCAAAATTTGTGTAACTTGCTATGGCTTACTCTTCTAATATAGGAACGTTTTTAAACATTGGGGTCCGGTAGACCCCGTGTGTTGTTTTTAGCATTTTTAGGTGTGACCGACGAAGGTTAAAATTCAGTACATAATGTGTACATATATCATTGGAGGTATGCGAAGTGCAGTATCACATTTCCAATGGCATATGTGAATTTCGCAGCCTTGAAAGACTTGGAACTAATGAGGTCTTCCTTCAAAGTCGTTCTGTTGACCTCGTTGCACAGTGTCAATATCCAGGATGTACGTGCAGTTCTTCAAAATTTCCGGAACATATAAAAAAAGGATATTTGCGAAACAATTCAGGGAAATTATGGAAGTGCCGCGAATCTTCTATTTGCTAATTCGCCAAACTTTTATGCAACATCAAAGCGCGGAACGCTCGCTGAGAATTATGATATTCGGCTTGGCTTTTCCGCTCGGGGTTTCGCGGAACGCAGCTCCTAAATTATTTAAGAAAGCAAAGGTAAACAAGGCCGGAAAAGGGTGAACAAGACGGGGGTCTCTTGTACCCACAAAGGATATTACAATGGGCACCTTAATTCTTCACGCAGCACCATTCCGTTTCTTCGTTGAGTTGAGCTCATTAGCTAATGGAGCCACGCGATCCAGCATTCAAGGCGACGTCGCGAAAAAAAGGAAGGGGGGGGGTGTTCGCCCCAGCGGAAAAATGGTTACGCTGGTTCGTTTTGCTGTGAAATAAGAAGGAATGAAAGGGGGCGGAAGGGGTGAGGGGGGTGGCCGCGAAGAATTGATCTCGAGACAAACCCGTCGCGACGACGCCCGTAAAGCATTTTCTTGGGTCGAAACTCGAAGATCTCGACCGGGATGGGAATCCGGAAGCCGATAAATCAGACGCCGTAGTCGGAATTAGTTACCGTTTCAATGTTCCATTTTGCATCGGCGTTAAGTAGGTTTCCTCCGCGCACCCACCCCTGCCCTCCTTCTTTCGCTTCCTACCTATTTTACCGTCACCTCCTTTCGCGCCGCTTTGACGCCTGCTAAAACAGACCAACTGCTTTGAACGTCACCTTAATCGTTTTTAGTTTAAAGTGATTATTCCCTAAGATAGTTGTAGATTACGATGGGTACTCTAAATGTTCGACTTTATTGAGTTTTTTTTTGTAGAAAGTTTATGACACCTATGACGTATGTACCGTTTCTTCATTGTAGTCAGTAGAGTTTATATGATTCAAATAGTACTGGGTTTTGTTTCTTGTATGTTTAGAATCCAAGGTAGTGAGAAATTATTTAGCATCTAATCATCAAATTGTGCATATAAAACAGAATTAGTTCAGTTTGAGGTAATTGCCATAGAGGTTACAAAATAATACTGGGTTTTGGAGGGTTTACATGTTTGGACTCTTAAACATTTTTTGATCATATCTCTTTAACATATTGTCAATGTAAATATATAATTGCAATGAAAACCTCAAAAGCTTTATCTGTTAACCAAAAATTATTTGAATTGTAAAGTAAAAATGTTATTTAAAGTATTTCAAAGTAACTGTAATAGTTCTTTTGACATTTTTCTTTGCAGGTTGTCATCTCGTTGAAAAATCGCTGAAATTAAAATGTGTTACTCCGGGATTTTTATGGTCGCTGATCACTAATTAAAAGTCCGGTCATGTAGCTTGGAACTTGTTCCTGTGGTGATTTTAGGGAAGCTGATCACAAACTGAAATACCGATTGCAACGGCTATAGTGGGGATCAAGGTATTGATGATGATGTGGAAAGATGAAGTCGAATGAACGTGACAATAAAACCATCAAGATTAATGACTATTATAATGCTTATACACTGACTTATTCACTATGAATATTGATTAATTAATACCTATAAATGTCAATAAAAACACCCCATTTATGTCTCCATAACAATTATAAAAAATAAATAATCGTGAGAAGCCTGCGAAGGTTAATAAGCTAAAAATAAGTGTGGGACAACTCCATCGTTGGGATAATGTTGAAATACGCGGAAAAACCTCCCCAATTCTTGAAACCTTTGGATAATGGAATGAAAAAGCAATTAAAAAATACTTATCTTGAATTATTAGTAAAGTTAGAGTATTGTGCGCGGAAAAAAAATCAAAATTTTATTTTTACTTACATGGAAACAAATCATAACCCACTTTTGGAACGCTATTTAACATCGACGATATTCTCTAAAGCATGCAAATAGTAATAACTATGTGAAAGTAAAAGAATATTAGCGTGGCAACCTGCAAGCCTCTGTCCTAAATATGCAGAAAAATTTAATATCTTCAGGGTGTATGCTAAACGTTTCATCAGAGGCATGGAATAAACAACGAATACAGAATGCGTCTATGTAATCGAACATCTTACGAAGAATTGGCGAACCTTTCCTTGGCCGGTCTCAGAGCATACGAGAACCCATAAAATTGTAGTAAAGGAAATCCGGTAAGTAGATACAGGCTTTCGAAGTCAGACATTGTTGATAATTCGATATTTTATAGAACTTCATGATTTATTGGTGATACGTTAACGATATGGAAACGTGTTTAATTTTCTTGACCAGTTCTATTAACTCTTTGAATACAATTTTCAAGGCATTATTTCTTTAGGACTATTAGGTAAGCTGAAAAATTTTATAGAACCATTTCTTATGGTATCAAAATCGCTCTTTCAGATTCTGAAGTCAAAATTGCAAAAAATTGAAAAACCGAAAAGATACGGCTATTTTTTGTAAAAAAATAAGGTTTTTAAAACCACTAGCTACCAAGTGTGATGAAAATTCACAATTTTTAAAAGAATTTAGTTACTACGTTATGTTTGTGTAAAAAAAAAATTCTTGTGACCCTCATTCTAGGTCCGCCAACTTGAAATTATAAAAAGTATATATAGGGAATTCAAAGCTTCGTGGTGGACACGATATGTTAGGCTTTGAAGCATTTATCGATATTCGTTCCTCTTGGAAAAAACGTAATTTTACAAAAAAAAGTTTTAAAAACCTGGTCGTATCTTTTCAAATTTTCATGTTTTTGCAATTTTGACTTCAGAATCTGAAAGACCGATCTTGATACTTAATATATAAAAAATGGTTCTACCAAATTTTATGGTTACCTAATCATAAAGAAATGCGGTATTGAAATTTGTATTAAAAATGTGTCTTTCCTTAAGGGTTAACTTATTCACGATTAGATATTATTATGGTAAAACGGGACGATTAGGAGAGATTTTTAATAATGTTACATATGTAATAATGTACTCGAACATTTTGCATATTTTCTGGGATTTAATCTAGACATTACAGAAATGATTGGTGTAAATTCACCCCAAAACCATTCCGAAATACTTTAAATGTTCAGTCAACTTAAAAAATGATTAGTTATGCAATTTTATCACGGTTTATATGGTTGTTTCGACTCTTATTAAATGTAGGTTATCTCCGTACAGTCACTAGTAGTTAACTCCAATTTCTTTTTTTCAGGAACTTTAAACACACAATGCAATGACTTTAACTGGAAAGAGACAATAAACCATTCATTTCGTAAACTTCAGAGGCAACACACTAATCGTGGAAAGGCAAGTTTCGTATTGAATTCTGGCCTTTTTTCACACATTTAACTGAAAATTTAACTTACAAGATTACAATGGTAGACTAAAGTGCTATAAATTCCTTGAAAATTTTCATTTAAAACTGATTTAAAATATACGTCACATCTATTTACATAAATCAATAATTTATCCTGTTTTATAGAAAAATCCAGCACTTTATTAGTAAATCGTTTTATTAATTATAACGGAAGTAATATATTTTCAGCAGTTTAAAAAACTTTCTTTTATCAAAATGAGTTGTTAATGAAAATTGATTATATTAAAAAGACAACATACTGACCAAAAAAGTTCCGTACTCGATCGTATAGGATTACGTATAGGATTGCCGAGCTTTTGAATATGAGAAAAAAATTTTTTTTTTGCAATAATTCGGTTAATTTTAAAGTGAATTAAATGAAGGCTCATTTTCGCGATTATTTCAAGACCTATAATCAATCTCCAGGTTATTTTGACCAACAATGAATATTTATCTTATTTATTTTTTCGCGAAAATCACGAAAGGAAGTTGTACAGCTTGAAAAACCAAAAATTTTACATCTAAACGTAACGCATGGCGTGTCAAAATCTTTGTTTTTTCAAGCTCTGTAACTTCTTTCTGCATAATTGTCGCGTAACTATTCAGCGACTCGAATTAAACGTGAAAACTCGCATAAATCGGCGTTTTCTCTCTTTTTTTAGGGCTATAACAAGAGAAATATTCATCACAAATCAAATCGACGTACAGAACAAATTGTGTAGGGCTTCAAAACTCTTTAAAATCCCTGATAGAAATTGTGCCCATCTGAGATGTTCACTGGCTAAGAATTGGACATAACTGATGTCCACTTTCTGGTGTTATAAAATAGCTTGAAATTGGACAGTTTATGGCCATAATATTCAGGTCCATAACCTGTTACTAAACACCAGTGTGAAGAAAATAGCGTTATATAAGTTTCTGGCCATAATTGATATTTTAAACTGGAAAAGTGTAGTTGTATCCAATGTCCTAACATTCTTTATACGAATTTATTTTGAGTTAAAGGATAAAGTGGTTAAAATATTCATTTTTTTTAGCTTCTGAGAGTCTGACATAATACCAGTTTTATAAAAAATTAGAGGAGACGTAACGGTGATAAATTGTGATATTTTTCTCTCCTTCTTGGCGCTGACTTGTTGCGTGCTTTTTATCGTTCAAAGAACTTGAAATGGAATAGTTAGTTATTTTATTTATCTGGAAAAAGTACTGTTACGAAAGTAATATCGCAAAACAATAAAAAAATGCTTCTGGTAAGAACTGTACGGCTAAGCAGATACATATGTCCAGCCGCCAGAAAAAATTACCGGTAACTAGGCAGAAAATGTTCAATAATTTCGTCGAGTTCATGGCCATCTATTATGGCCAGATTATGACCAGTCAAGCGATACATATTCATAGGAAAACTGGCCAGAAAATATGGCCAATATATGCCCAGCTGGAAAAACTGGCTGGTAACTGACGAATAAATGCTCACATTTTCTACCAGGGATAATTCTTTAAAATATCTCTTCTTTTTTCAAATAAACTTTTTTAAAATCAACCAAGTTATTGCAAAAAAGTGATTTTTTAAATCAAATTCTATACGCCAGATCGAATTACAGTAGGGAGTTGCCAATATATCATACTTTTATGACTACAGTATGTCACGTTGAAAATATTTAGTTGTTGATTTACATAATATACGTATTCTAATAGCATAGTTACAAAATACCCAGCTATATTTAGGCATTACATTTGACGTATAGCATAGTACTCTACACCATATAAATTAATTCATCCAGTAGCAAAGAACTAACAGAAACTCTTCGTATAAACTTTTTTGTTAGGATTAGCTCCAGAAAATACCAAATCCAAGGCAACAAAAAGGAAATCCCTCCTAGACCAATAAAACTGAATAACGAAATAAAATATCTACAAAATATTTTCCGTACATTAAATTCTTGGTAGCTATTTTTGAAGGAAATATGTACTTTATACTAAACTTGAAATAGTCAAGAAAAGATTGTATTAAATGCAGAATGAGCATAACCACGTTTGACCTGCCATTTTCCATTGATTTGCGGAAGTTTAATGTTACAAAAGTTAGCCTTCGTTTATGAAAGTAACGATTAAAATTTAGACTATCTTACAGAGTGTACCTGGCATTTAATATAAGCGATCATGTACCTCAAAATATTGTACAGTTTCCGATTTATGAAAGAAAAAGTTCGAACGATTGTACTCTATTGTAAGTATACTTTATTATCAGAATCATTTACACTTTTTAGTAGAAATATTTGAATGTTCTAAAGATTCAAGATACCATTGCACATTTATCATCATTTTTGAGTTATGGATATTGCGTATGTGGATATTGCAAAACGTACCAAGGACTAAAATACAAAATGCGATGATAAGAATAATATCGTTTAGAATTCGAAATTGGAAACACCTTAATAGTTAATTAAGATAGATCAATCGAATAACTATGTTTAGTACTACTTATCAAACAACCACAAGGTATTTCGATCTCGGACAGAGGACAATATGTTCAATCCCATTCCCTGCAGCATTCCCATTACCCGAATGGCCTGTGGTACCGACCTATTTCAAATCCCAGTCTTCGATGTAAGAGAACTGATTTTCTAAAGTAATTCCTTTCGAAAATCAAATTAGAAACTTTAATATGTTTGTCCACATTAACGCACGGTGATATACAGTTGCAGGCAAAATGCAGATAACGAGAGAGGAACGGATTAATTCGGAGTCGAAACTCGGCCAGTGGCAGGATAAATTACGATCGCAGTGCGTCGAGTTCGTACTGTTTCCCCTAAGAAAACCGCGATTGTTGCGGGTTCGGACCGTTCGTAGTGCTGATAATGCCAAAGTTTCATCCGCGGGTACATGCAAAAACATGCGGCTCCGGTACATTTGTTAGACGATGTTACGGGATACTTAGGCGTGGGTGTTGTGCATGTATAACGCGATTGAAGAGATAAGATCCGAGCACGTCCGGTCGTCATCGGAAAAACCGCGTACCTAGCTGCTTTCTACCGAGACATGTGCGAGAATTTTGTTTACTAGGATGTTTACGCCATAAATAGAAGCTATAAACGAAAACTGTTTAGTCATTTCTTTCTTAATTACAAGCATTTTGCATTTAAAATTGCAAATCTTGTCCTTGTTTTCAAGATGTTTAGTAGATAAATCATCAGCATTCAAATTTGACGTAAATTTAACACATTAAGTCCTAAATGGACATTTTTGCACTACAGTTTTCAATTTTTTTGGTTTTTGGGAAAAAAGAATCTAAAAAAACGTATAAGGAGGCATATCTGCGTTAAATTAACTGAACTTTCACAATATGTTATTAGATTTTTCAAAAAATGTAAGTGGAAAAAACTACACCCAATTTTTTTTTACCAAAACAGACAATTTTTCAAATGAATTTATTTTTATCTGGACTCTGAACTCATTTCGAATTTCATGCATGAAGTAAAGGTATCACAGACACTTGAATTTTAAAATGTGTGTATACGTATTTTGAAAATAAAGGGAAAGCATACGAAATGACGGCACAAATACGAAAAAACCGAAAAGTTTTGCTCGTGGATTTTTTACCTCAAAATAATAAACTTTTGGAAAAAATCTTACAGAACAAAATATTCATAGAATAATTAAAATAATTAAGTTTTCCAAATATTCTGTAAAAAATTAAATATTGATCAATAACATTTTTCTGACAGAAAATTCACTGAAAAGTACTGAGAGTATATTTCTCCGTGACAGTAACTATAAAAGCCACAAATATTTTTCTAGTTACTACAAACCTTCTGCTAAACCCTGGTTTTATAATCTAAATCTCCCTAAAAAAATAACAGTAACAATTAATAGATGCCGATCGAATCATTATAGCCTGAATGCTTCCTTGGCTCGGATTGGTTTTATCGATAGCCCTAACTGTGAATGTGGAATTGAGTTACAAGACCTAAATCACATATTTTGGCAGGGTCCTCTTTATAATTCCCAGCGTTTGTGCCTTTTACAAAAACTCCGATTACAAAAATTGTACTTGCCACTTCAAATAATTTCACTGTTAAATAATCCAAAACCGATCATCTGTAATATATCCTATTCGTTCCTCAACTCCTGTAATTTAAGCGTATAATAAAAAAAAATGTATGTATCTGCTCGGTAGTAAATGCAATGTGGTACAAATGTGTATATGTGTACATGCAAAATAATCTCATCAGGGATTAAAATTGCTTAAATAAAAAAAAAAGAAAAAAAAAACTTTTAAATATTCGTCGACAAGTTCAGAAAATTTGTACTGGAACATTTTCAACAAACTTTCAAAAAAAATGTTATTAAACAAAAATTTTTATTTTTAAAGAATGTTTTGAGCACTTTTCAAAATGTTGTTAATTCCCAGATATTGAGGTAGCATAAAAGTATCTTAAAAATTCTGTAAAAATTGCAGTGTGTGCCTTGATCAATTCCAAGAAATTTTTGCTTAGTAACGTTTTTTTTTCGATAGTCTATCATTTTCAAACAAAAATTCTTGAAATTTTGGACGGTTTTTTCGTGTTCAAGCGCCATTTTTTATGCCTTCGCCTTAGTATTAAAAATATCTATTTATATTTTGAAGTTCAAGCCTCAAGGACACGATTTCTTTATTTCAAGCAAGAATTCCGAAACGAATTCAGTGTTAAAAAAAGAGATGAAAAAAATACAATTGAAAAATCTTTGTTTTATTTTGGAAAATAATTAGGTATAGTTTTTCATGGTTGCATTTTTTGAAACATCTAATAACAAATTTTGAAAGTTCAGCTAATTTTACGTCAGTTGTGACTCTCTGAAGATTTGTTAGATCCTTTTTTGACCAAAAATACAACCGTTGATAACTGTAGTGAAAAAATGTCCATTCAAGTTACTATACAATCTCGATGGAACTGCTCATCCTTAATGTTTATTTTACTTACATCATAAATACTGCAATTAATAAATATTATTCGAATATTTCCGAGAAAGAATAAATTGATATCAGCAATAGATAAAAAAAAACTAATGAGGTTTTTTTTTCTAAGTGAAAAATTGTCTATACGGAAAGATTATTTATTTGCCATAATTAATTATTCCTTGATTATCTAAAACTAACTTTGTTACACGTTAAACAAAATTATTACAAGTAAATGATATTCGCGAAAATTGTTAATAATATATAGTAACAAATTAAGTGCCAAATTTCATAAATTTTCTATGAATTTGGGAACAGTTTCTTTTCATACTGTATTCATAAAAAAAACGAAAATATTTGACTTAAAATTTCGTGTTCTTTCAAAATATCGCCCCAGAATTTTTCTCAAATGGATGCTATAAAAGCCATACACAATTTGTTCCAGAATGCATTTTTTTCTATTGAAAATAATTTTATATCTAAAATTTTCAAAAGCAACCGCACAATTATCCAACCTTATCCCGCTGACAAAGAGTTTTTGAGTTAAGACATATAGGGAACGGAATACAAAATTTAATAAGGCGATCCTGAAAATGGCATCTGAAATTCAAATATATGATAAATTTTCTGGACTTACAAACTAAAATACTATAAGCTTCTTCAAAGAAAATAACAAGAACAAAAAGTTGTCGGAGACTATTGAGGAATGCACCGAAATTACGGTGAGATTTTGATGTTCATATTTTAGGAAATCTGTTATTTGTTACGAAAATTAAAAAAAATGCACTATAAATTCTAAAAATGCTTGGAATTCCTCATTTTTAAGAATTTATGGAACATTTTTTTTTATTTTTGAAAACTTTAAATAACAGATTTTCCAAAGTATCAACATAAAAATGTCACAAAAAATTCAGTGCATTCCTCAATTGTGTCTGACAATTTTTTATACTTATTATTTTCTGAACTCTTAGGAATTCAAAGCATTTTTCATTCTTGTCAACTTTATTCCAAAAGTTGATAGTTTTCGATATAGAAAATTTCAAATATTATCTTGTTTCGGATTTTTTCCTCGAAAACTATCAACTTTTGGCAAAAATTGAAGGGAACAAAAAAATATTTTCAATTCTTCAGATTATATACTGAATTTTTTCACATTTTCAAAAAATGCAAATAAAAACATATCTCACTTAAATCTGAGAATGTTTTATTTTTGTAATTTTTGTTACAAAAATTCATAGTTTATTCCGTTAAAGCGTCCTGAAAATTTTTAAAAACATGTCTTAAAATTAGAACTCGAAAACTTTTCTAGGTGCAGAAGGATGCGCATTTTACCGGTTGCTTATACCAATTTTTTATTTAAAATTATTTTCAATAGAAAAAAAATGCATTTTTCTGCAATAAATAGTGCATAACATTTTAAGCATGCATTTTAGATAATGTAAGAGGGGATATTTCGCAAGAACATAAAATTTTACGTCGCATGTTATATATCCGTTTTTTTCTTTTTTGTAAATTATGAAAAGAAACTATTCGAAAGTTTATTGAAAATTGAAGACATTTGGGACTTAATGGATTAACCAAATACTTAACCGATGCCTTTGATAGGTTGAGTCATTTGGACTTACTTCATAGAAGTGTACTTTAGATGTATGAAAAATAGTATCAATCCCAAAGTTTCCTACCATCACTAAAAATTATGTTTTTATTTATTTTGTGCGGGGATTTAATGCGTTATCCGAATCTTGATTGTTCTAGCGGCTTTTCCGAATTTTAAATTATATTCGATCATCTTACTACTTGATCATCGTATATTATTCATGGTTTCATGAATTTACGTATAAATAGTACGTGTATATATATATATATTTTAGTTATAACTTTTAGTTAAATTATTTGAATACAAATTAAATAAAAAATATTAATTGATATGTGAATCATTAAATAATCCATAATTCCAAATAACTACCAATAATTCACTTTATTATTCAGTATGATTATTTCAAGTAATGACAGTTTTGTCTCCGAATAATTCCGATCACTATTTTCAATCATTCTATTTCAAGAGCGCAGTGATGGGACTGACCGCGAGCAATTGAATTATATGTCCATTAATTAAAATACTTAGGATTAATGATAAAAGCATTCTTCATGTGAATGTGGCAATACCTAGTAGTACACTATTATAATCCGTTGTTTCTTTTAAAATACGCATCGGAATTACAAAGCATGTTAAGATATGCCTTGCAGAGGACCCGAAAATGGTCGAGACGTTGAGAAAGAAATAAAAGGTCCTCCTGATTTCTTATGTACTTTTGTCTGAACTATGCTATCATGTTTTGAAAACCTTCACTTAAAATTAAGATTATTTATTAGTAATGTCACGTAATATATAAGATGTGTTGGAGAAAACGTTGTTAAATTGTCTGCACATGGTGAATTTGAAAGTTTCTGCAAGTTTCATGAAAAAAAAGGTTTTCATAATAAGGCCATACGTAGGAAGCCGAAGTTTTAAAAGTTTGAAATATGAAAACAAACTTGCTCTGTTTTTTTCAAAATATCGAAATTAATTTTTTTATGTCAACTACTAGTTGATGCATAAACTATACTGAGTAGATTTAAATTTTGAATAATCCTGACCAAGCAGTCACAAATTGTCTAAAGATATTTTTGAGTTTTAACAAGTAATATTTAATCCTGCATGCTACCAAATTATGATCAGGTTTCTTTTGGGCGTCATTTCAATTTCTGTCGATTGATGTACAGTGATAAATACTGGACTGAATTTTATCGCCTACTGAGGCGAGAATATTAATCCATACATATCACAACGTGACTTTGTGCGAGATTTTACTATCGTATTTGTAAAAATTACTATTGTATTTGAATTTCCCGAAATTTCTTATGGTATATCGTGATCAGATTGTTATTTTCAAGTTTATAAAACTGTTCGTTCAATCAAATTTTGTTTTGAAATTACTTGAATATTTCACAGCTTTTCTGTTCGTAATAACGGAATATGTACCCTGAAGCCATCGTGCTAAAAACGAACTTTCATTTAATGGTACCTCAAAAACAGAAACAACTTTTATTTTATTTTCTAATTTCGACCAATCCGATATTCATTTACACGGAAAATTTATAGTCTGCAAAAATTACTGTTATTGAAGATAGCAGAAAATGTTCAAAATAACGACTGAACATCTTGATGGCATTACTGAACTTTTTCCGATAAGTTACCTAACTTTTTCAGAAGCTTATGATCGCAGTTGTAGTTCGGTCATTTTTGCTAGAAATTTTCTATAATCTTCTTTGATTGATCAGGAAGCGTTATCAAAATTTTCTTATCCCTTTAATTCGAACAGAAAATGTTTTTTGCGTGTATGACGACATGAAAGCCGGGTTTCGCTCATTTTTATCGGACTTATTAAAGCTTGAAGTTCTTTGTGATTAATTTTGCGAAGAATCATCAGCGGTTCATATTGGAACATAACGATTGAGAAGCTTCTGGTTCAGTTTGAAAATAAAGACCTAGTCGATAAAAAAGCTGGCATAGAAACTCTAGTAATTGCGAAATTAATTTTGACCATTTAATTCGTAGTATCGATTTCGCTCGGGAATCAGTCGATTATGAAATATCAACTGTAGACGCGTCCATAACTTTGTCCTTTTTGAAAGCCGTTAAGAATCGCGATTTCGTCCACCGCCAATGGGATTGTTATCGACGTTCGATTACGTCCTGTGAAATTTATTGGGAAGCCATAGCGAAGCTACCGTAAGATTGGTAGATAACGTCTCGTTCGCGAAGCACGGGGATCGATGAGAATTTACGATGTTTTTCAATCGCCGCGACTTGGCAGAACTTTCTTAAAACGGCGACGAAGGAAACGTTACGTCCAAATTTATTATTTCGCTGGCGTAATGTTGAAATTTTGCAGCGGCTGCGCGGTAAATTCACGGGCACTGTCAAATTTAATGACCCAATGCCCCGAGAAAGCCGGACGGCGTGCACCGCGACGTGGACCGTAATGTTCCCCAAATGGTCTTTATTTCAATATCTACACCGCCCTTCGTCTATCATTGAGCTTTCGTGCTTCGCTCAGGAGTGAAGAATTTACATGTTTTTGCAGTACCCATGTGAAGGCAGAAGCAACTTACGCTGCTTAATTTATATCATATACTCTAAAATTATTGGACTTCAATTTCAGTCCAAAGGAGTGGAAAATGGAGTAGGCCGGGTTTGACTACATTTGAGTTCTTTGGAGTCAAAATTTAGTCTAATGGCCTCAATAAACACGGAAAAAGAGAAAGGCGACTTGACTGCCGTATAGACTAGTTACTACGCGGTCGACTTTTTTATTTCAACTCGCTGTAACGTAGTCAATTTTGAAGGTTTTGAAACGAATAAAAAGAGCAATTGTTCATTAGAGATTTCCGCATCTAATGGTGAAGTAACAAATTATATATCAATAAACAATAAAGTTTTTAATTTTTTTTCTATGCAACTGCAAAATATACATTCAGGCTCTTCGTTTATCGAGACAATTTCAAGTATCCGAAAACTGTCATCGAGAAAGTAGTTATAAAGGTATGAACAAATTTTCTGGAAAGTTTTATCTTTATTGGTCTAATAGTCAAAAAGTAATGAATGTATAAAGTTGGTGGTAGCCGATGACCAACGCGTCATGTGCTTCGAGACTCTGAATAACTTCACTGTTTATTGAGATATATAATTTGTTCTTTCTTCATTAGATACAAAAAGCACTAACGAACAATTTCTTGTTTTATTCATTTGAAAATCCTCAGACTTGAATAAGTTATAGCGGGTTGAAATAAAACATGTTTGTCGGCCGGCCACGTAGTAAACAGTTTTCGATACAGTATATAACTACACCGGTAAAGGGATTCAAACCTAGCATGAAATACCCCAAAGGAGCAAAAGTGACTCCAAGAAAGTAAAATCGAATCCTGTAGGAGTGGAAATTAACAATTACTCTCTCTTGGACTCCGCAATTGAGTCCAATAATTTTGGAGTGTACATTTAATACTCTCCTAATCAAAAGTATGGAAAGTGTGGAAAGGATGGTGACCATTTAACTATAATCACAGAAAATGTCCCCAAACTAATTTACAACATTACAACAGATTTTGTAGATAATATATATGGGTAAATCCACGAAAATTTTTATTTTGATAAAAAAAAAAAATTTTGTTTAAATCAAAGCACACGGTTTTCTCGTGATACACATGTTTGATTCGCCGCTATTGGGAATGACAATCCATCCCTTTAACTTCCCATAAAGCACCCCTATTGAAGAGATCGACCAGAGCTCAGTCCAAAGATATCTCCAAAAAGACCTCCTGAAGGGGCCTGAATTATCATAATTCATAAAACGAGCAATTAAAGATGTCTTATTTAGGACTCCTTAAAATCGTAATCTCGAAGAGGCCTGGCGTTTGAGGTCTTAAATCTATCTCGTTTTGGACTATCTCTCTTTTAGTAAAGGGATTCTCAGAGTTGAGATCTGTGTTTCTTCCACAGACTGTAGGTGGATATTGAATAAAAAAGAGCCTTCTTTTTAAGACTTCTTACGGAGCTGTTCAAGATGTCTTTTTGCTATTTGACATTGCTAACACAATGTTACAAAATAAAAAAAATGAGCAGGTACTTTTATAGCAACATGGTACAAGTTGTAGATTTAGCCAAACTGAGTAACATGGTTTGGTATAATTTCTTCATACACCCCCAAAATCTCAGTGTATGGCTAAAAAAACGAGTTCAGGCAGGTTTGTGTGAAAAACCACTCATAACTACCCTAATTTTCATTCGATTTACAACTTTTTTTAATTTGTTTGACAAAAAGTGCACCTTACAGACTATCAGAATCTTATATTGATGAAATGAAAACTGACGAAACTACAGTTGAAAGTATCTGTAATTTTTTAACTTTTTTTCATTTTTTTCAACTTTAACGGTTATTTTTCAAAATTATTTGATCGTGAAAATTTTGTGCACCTCAATGTGTTGCAGGTATATTTAATTCCGCGTTGAATATGCTTTTGTTGAACGAAATCTCAAAAAAATTGACAAAGTTATGCGAGTTATAAAATTTTATGAATTTTTCGCTAAGTTTTGATATAGGTACATATTAATGATAAGTTTTGACTCTGTCGCTGCATATGACCTCACATCTTCCTTCAATCCGAAATATGAACATTTCGACAATCTATTTATAAAGAAATTATTAGCACGGTGCCTACACTCTGTATCGTCATAACAAAAAAAAAGTTGTTTCTTAATCAAATTTGTAATTGAAATTCGTTCGCCATTTCACTCGTTATAGCCACTGCTCGTGGTTTGTAAACAAGTTTTCTTAGTGCAATAATGACCGGATCTGTTAAGATTTAAGAATTTATTAAGAGGACAATAACCAAAATCCTGAAATTCCTTTTCAAGCTGAACATATTCCCCAGGGCGCCAGCAGGGTCATCTCAAAACACCCAAATATCCACGGTCCATCGTTCTGTTAATGTTTTCGGGATTTCTTCGGGAAATAAGATCAGTTGCCAATATTGGAGACGCCCTAAGGGGTTCCTATCGATGTCCTTAGGAGGAAGAACAAAGTATGTTGCTCGTTTGATGATTTTCAGTGTCTGTTGTCACTCCAACTATTTATCATCCATTATAATTTAAGTACACGTTCTTTAACTACACTGTACAGAAATCCCGTATTCGAATCGATTTTCTATTGCTCGTTTCAATTATTTAGTTTTATGGCTTATTTGGAAAGAACCTCCCCGTCTCATTTAACAATTTTAGTACAGTTATGATGTTTTTATGAAACATGGTAATATTTCCATACCATAAAAATAATATTGTATTATTGCTGAACTAATAACGATTCCAATAACTTTTGAAAGCATATGTTAAGTGATATAAATACCTAATCTTGTCTATTATAAATTTACACTACAATATCGTTGGTATACTAATAAGATTATAGTATTGATATAACTGATATTGACGAAGTAAATATGTAATAATGATTGAGGTTTAATTAATTTGTCTGCTCGCAATATTTACTTAAATTCAGGTACAAAACCGGGAATTTTAAGGCGCATTGTATTATTGTTAAATTGATTAATTCGACATTCAAATATTTTGCACTTCATTGATATTTATAGTTGATCATATTTTTGTATTACAACTTCAAACTCACGTTGAAAAAAAAGATTAATAATTATAGAGCGCGTGTTTCATTACTTAAAATGAAGATTAAATATCGCAAAGTAAATATTAAAGCAAATATATTGCCGGTTGTTTATTTCAAAGCGAAGACTAATTAAATTTCCAATATAAAAAGGTATATTTCTGTTTTCTTTTAGATTTAATGCAACATATAGTACAAATATCAAATAAATTAAATTGAATAATTAAATTTAATATGTAACTGGATCTAAATTTAACTATACACCGACAGCAAACAATGATTGCAATTCAAGGTAATTATCACGCTTAGTTAGATGAGTCGAGTTTAATATAACTTAACAAATTACCAATCGCTAATTTTGATGTCTAGTCGCACTAACGATGTTACACTAATTTATTTACAATCAATTATTACAATTGTAGATTGCATTTAGTCATTTCGAATAAATCAATAGGTGTTTGAAATAATTACAGAATATCAATAAAATTGACATTTAATAATGCAATTAATAATAATTTGATTTTAGTACAATATCGGATGCACAAATCAGAAATACCAGATTCAAAAGCAGTGAACTATTAACATCGCTGTTGAAAAAACGTCAACCAAAATATGCCCCTGCGAATGTTTTATAACCCTCTGTTGATCTAATCATTCATCTAAGGCTACAACAAATTCAAATAAGACTCCATTTTAATCATGTATGAAAAAATCTTGTTTTTTTTTTTAAAGTACAAGCATTTAACGTCAGTGTTATGAATGACCTCTTGTTAAAATCAGGTATTATTTGATATTACCAAAAAGGCGATAGGAAATTACTTTAAATGTGTTTCGTCAATACTAATTCCTTATTTATTACGTAAATTTCAACAGTACATTTCAGAAACATCTTAAAAACCCAGAGGACTCGATTTAGTAAGTATTTTTAAGTAGTGGCGAAAGAAAGTCCGATTATGAAACAGGTGTTTGTCATTTCAACTAGCAATTTCTTAAAAGAAAGAAATAAATGTTCAAAAGGAAATAATAGTGAGCATCTACATAAATAATAGAAGCTACTCTGATTGTACATTATTTTGGGAACATTTATAGAATCATGAAAAAAGAGGACACAATATTTTTTAAAGATATAAAGTTGGTACATGAAAACAAAATGAGACGTTTTTATACGTCTTTTTGCTCTTTCAGGTTACTCTACCGTAGACAAATCTTATCTTGCATTCACATAATTTTACAAAGTACGTAGAATCAAAGTGCAATGCAAACAATAATAAAAATAACTATAATCAAAATTTGAAAAACAAAGTATTACATGACTAAATTTACGTTTTGGAATAAGTAGAAGTTACCAGGAGTCGATGGTTCTTAGTAATTTATTACTTTTTGGACAGGATACTTTTTACTGAAAATGGTGGTTTATTTCATTATGATGAATATGATGGTATTATCTTACAATATACATATAATGATAAAGAAATGAACAGTTATCTCTTTGAAGATTAAAATTGTTTAAATTAAAAAAAGGTAGCGTTTTAAAGAAGTTTTTTCATCCAGTAAAACTGTAATAAAGGCAAAAGTAGTGAGATATTATTAGTTATATCTTCTGTCAGTCGATTATTTGCTGAAGCATTTACCTACTCGCTAAAACAAATATTTAATCTCACTAAGTCATGTGTAATTTGAGAAGGAATTGTCGAAAATCACCGGGCTTCGTGTGTAATTAATATGGTCAGAAGCGCATGGCAGTGAATTAATCAGTGAGTACTTACACCTGGAGGTAACAACGGTTATCCTGCGAACTTCATTTGACACATCAAGTCATGGATTCAAATTAAGAGAAGAGGTAATCCGCACACGTGCACTTGGAATTTGGTCCAATCACAATGTCTCCGCACAGTGAACTCGTACTCATGCAGGTCATACTTTACGGTATACACCTTCGTGGATGTCGCAGCATCACGTATACAGAGCTTTCGACAACCTAAGCACAGAGAGCTTTCAACTGTATGTATTGGAAATACAAGGGTGTATGGAAACGCATCTACATGCGAAAAGCATCTCCGTGCATACCGAATCGCACATGAGTCACATTTCTTCACGAGTTTCAAACCGGAATGGAAAAAAGTCAAATGATGTACGTTTCACAACTCTTAAAGATAAAGCGATGTCTGTAAATTTATTCACTGTAACTTTTCAAAGTTTGTCTCGCAAGTTATATTTTGCTGTTGTTTCTTCATAATTACGAAACCATTGTCTCATTTTCAGTTACTTGACACTATGATATTTCCTCAGCCAGAAAAGCGTACAGTAAGAATTTAATATTTTTAACAAATTTATTCACTACACATAACATATCAAGATTCCATCCTTATTTTTGGTCTATATTAAAACATAAAAAGTAAAAAATAAATCATTACACAATGTTGTTAAATGGTTTTTATATTAAAGGTGAAAAGCACATGTAATTTTCTTTTTTTAATTCGATTACAGGACATTTGTGGACCATCTGTTTGCAAACATTTTTAGAACCCTTTCCATCCAAAATTGATTACTTTTTTGAAAAATCAATATCTTTGAAACAAAGACGAAGGTCGTTTTTTAATTTTACAGTACACCTATGTCTTCTTACGTTATTCAATGTGCGACTTGCCAAATTTGGAGCAAAGACTATTTAGATGTTGAAAAATTATGAAAACTCCTTAAAAGTTAAGATTGTTCGGATTCTTCTTGTTTACTTTCAAAAGTTTTGAAAAATTCAAGAAATGTTTGAAATGAAAATTGTAGCTCTTCTCAAAATGCACATATTATATTTCATGTACTTTTTGTAAATACGTGTGATAGAAATTGAGAAAATCGGTAATGAATCATTTTTAGCGGTGTATTGTATAATAACCATCAAAAACTTGTCAGGGTTGCAAACCATTTTGATTACATATATTGTGTCCTCCGTATTTTGATATGCTGAAATCGACTACCATAACAAACATTGGTGCAAATGCGATTCACAAGGTAAAAAACGTGAAAATCCATATAAATGAGGATTTTTCATCACTCTGCTTCTTTATTTTGTTAAATAATGAAACTCCGAAAAATGTAATAAATATAAAATATGTATTGTAAGCAGATGTACCATTTTTATTGGAAACATTTATCGACATTTCCAATTTTTTTCTAAGTAAACAAGAAAAATTGCGAAAAATAATAATTTTGTTCGATTTGTGATGAGTTGCATAATGCTTCATTCAAGTGAACGGATTGACGTATCTTGGTAACATTCATTATTAATGGGTTTTTGGGGCCACTGATCCCGAAACTGACGTTAGATTTACAAAATTGGTGCATCCAATTTTGGGGATTGAAATGACACTTGATTTGGACGTTAAATTTACACCATTCAAAATGGTGGATATAATATGGCGGACAAATTTTTAAAAATGTTTAAAAATTCGCTTGAAAAAATGTAAATATTTTGATCCTTGATTACATCGCAGCTTAACAAATTTGAACACATTTTTAATCATTTCGATATGCCCTGTAGGATCCGTCATGTTGAATTTTTAAAATACTGTCATTTATGTCTCACTTTAATACAAAATGTGTCAAAAATTAATGTACTGGAAGGTCTTACATGTATCCAGACCACTTTTTGATATTTTATCTACACAGTCATGGGATTAAGATAAACTTAATATTCATCATAGTTTGACTAACGTAAGTACACGGTAATCTCCAAAATTCGTTATGAAGATTACAACTGAAAAATTCTGAATCCTATTCCAAGTAAATTCTGGTTTAGATAGTAATATTACTGTAGTAATAATATCGAATTGTTCTAAAATAGTAATTAGTCTAGAGCTAATTATTCTAACTAATTTCGATATAGTAATAAGTTTTAATATTATATTATTCTTCTATTTTACTATCTTAAATAGCTTTCTGTTCTGTGTTTTTAAAATTACATTAGTAAAGTATAGTTGTCTGCTAAAATATTGAAAAACCTAATTAAATGAAGGAAGAATGTTGAGAAATAAAATGGTGATATATTTTGTCATGTACTTCAGTTACTAGCGGATTATTCTGTTGCAATAAATTTAAATTTGTTAAATTTGTTCTGTTGGCTAATACATTATAACTATACAGCTAGTGAATTCTCGACCTTTCCTATCAAATAATTTTAATTTGTATGTTTTTCATAAAAAAATTATAAAATTATAAAGAGGTGTTTCTTTAAAAAGATAAATAATCAACTTCGATAGAAAAATGGTTCCGCATATTATGACGATTCAAGATTTAAAAAATGGTACAATGAACGAAGTATACAGTGTATCCTATTATTACTCACATTTTATTTACTGGTATGTGTTAATAACTATCTAAATTCTCATAAGGTGAAAACTACTTCAATGTAGTGAACTTCATTTAAAGCAAGTGAGAATCCAACATCCTTGACGTCAAATTGACTTCATATTAGAGTTTAATTCCTCCTTAATTAAGCGGATAACGCGTTATTTGGAGTGAATTGGCCATTACGTTACTCCCAAACCAAAACTGTGACGATTAATCCTTTTCAATTTTATAGATTTCTGGAGCTTTTCTATTCATATATAAAGTCAAGTTTTATTCACTAGTTTAAGGAAAATTGTTCACCGTATCTGCTCAGTTTTATTTCGATTAAAAAGTAAACAAAATCATGTTTGACATACTTAGGTATTGTGTTATAATTAATATATGAAAAATTCTAGTAGGTAATTCATAGCGTGAAATTTATTATTGTATGGAATAGGATCTAATCTTTATTTTTGGCAGACGAAAATAAAACAACAGAGTTACTAAATGAAGAAATACTAAATGAGTCCATAGAATTAAAAAAAGAATATGGATAACAATTGAATGCTTTCCAACAATGA
The DNA here is from genome assembly GCA_030407085.1 of Trichopria drosophilae. Classification (NCBI taxonomy): domain Eukaryota; kingdom Metazoa; phylum Arthropoda; class Insecta; order Hymenoptera; family Diapriidae; genus Trichopria; species Trichopria drosophilae. Next base: position 184,296,777 of record CM059583.1, on the reverse strand, counting down.
CAATTATAAAAATAAATTTCAAAAGAAAAATGGTTCAATATTTTAATTTTATGCCTTGTTTCCATAAAGAAATATACAAAAATGATGCGATACGTTCGAAAGCTGCAAGAGAAATATGCTTGTGTTTAGTTATCGACGAAAGGTTCGGAAAATATGTAGCAAGGAAAATTGTATCTTTCCCTACCAGCTGCGGTCCTCGAGTATTCGCGATCGATTTTCATAATGTAAGAAGCGATCAAATATATTATCTCCATTATATACTGCACATTTTATATAGCTGTATATTATACGATAGTTGCACCTCAACAAATAAGAAAATTACAATATCGCGACCCAATTATCTCCTCTTTGCTCCTGTGAAGGCTATCGGTGTATTTATGGATTAATTTCATGAAAAATTGATTTTGTTTAATGGCAGCATCTGCAATAGAATTTTTAGAGACTTTTTTACGGAGATTAATAGGAGATATGCTGGTTATAAAACTGTGGTGAATTACATGTCGATTAATTATAAATGACAGGTAATTAACGTGTGATTAATACTGGGGAAGTGACAAAAAACTTTTCAGGGAATTTTATGAGATGTTGAAGAACTTCGTCGAAAGTTTCTTATTTTGCAATAAAAAATAAAAACATTATTGTATGCGAAGTTAATTATTCTAAATTTGTCAAAATGTCTGTTAGTGCAGGATTTAATGCGATGCTCTATAAATGACAGATGGAAACTTGAAATTTGTTTCTAGAGTTGCCGCGTTGAGGAATGGAATAAAGCGCATTTTCGAGTTATCATATGAAAACTTTTATTTTCTGAATAAGTTAAAGTTCCAAACTATTCTCCATTTCTTCTTATTTTATTCGAATAGGCACATTGTTGTGTTTACTTCAAGTACCTCGTTTTGACAATGGATGTGTTTCAACGTGTTTCCATTCTTTAATTTCGCAAAGTTTCTTTTGTAATTTGTTCATTCCTCAACAGGTAGAACCGCAGAGAATATTCATCTATACAGTTTAACAGGAATTATTCTAATTCGAAAACCTAATATTTCTCCACATATTTTGGGCGTAATAAAAAATAGTACATAAACTGATTAAAATCAGAATGAAAAAATGAATTAAGTAAATCATGGACGTCAGTAATTGTATAGAATAAACAAAAAAGAATTAGTAATATAATTGTAAACCTAGTTTTTTAAAGTTTACCGGAATTCGGAAATATATGTACAAAATGTGATATTCACATTTTTTTCAGATTTTTGTATACGTGTTAATGAAGTTACAGACGCTAGTTCATATTTTTAAATTATTTATAGTGATATTGGAGTAAACGTTTCGTGTTAGAAGGTATAAAATATTCTTCAAATGAATAACAAGTAAGCTTGCATTTAATCTACCTAATAAGCTTCTAAAAAGTACTAAAAAGCTGATTTTTATTACTTTAAAAGGTATTTGCTATTCTGACATTATATAGTTTTCAGAAACTCAGAAATTTTAATAATTGAAGTATTTTTTCAAATATAATAGACAATCATAATATTTTTAGAAATTTTAGGAATTTAAAATGTCGGATTCAACATGGCCGACAAAATATAATGGTCGCATAGAAATTTTACTTATTAAAATCATGAAAATCTTCGAATAATTTTGTAATGTTATTTGTTCCATTTATGCTGCTGTATTTTTGTCAGACATGCTTGGTCTGTCATTTTCAATTTCGAAAAGTGCAAGTAAGTATATCTCATTTAGAATTATCTAAACTTTCAGAACCTTTTAATAGATTTTTCAAAAAATGGTATCCTGAAAAACTTTATATGTTTTTTTTTCTAAGAAACAAATTGTCTTAAATGCATTATTATTTCTTCTTGTTTATATAAAATTTCTTTTCAAAATACAAGTTTGAAAACAAGAAATCGTGCACTTGAGATTTGAACTTATAAATTGGTGCATTAACATTTAGAAATTAATCGTAAAAGTATACAAAATTATGTCTTAAACACGAACAAATCTGGGAAAAGTCCAGAAACATTTGTATGAAAATAATATTCTGCAAGGAAATATGATACTGAACAAAAAGTTCTTAAGAATTATTCAAAGAAGAGGCTGTCACTTTTATTGACAATTTTGATACTTTTATTCAACATTTTGGTATTGGGAAAAATTTTAAAAATATTATGTAAAAATTCCATGAAAATTTCAGCGTATTCTTATGAACAATTCTAAGAACTTTTTTTCAGCTGATTCTTTTTGACTATCTCCTATTTTCAAGTAAAAAATTCATGAAATATCTGACGATTTTTTCGTTAGCCGGCGTTATGGATGCTTTCATTTTTATTTTTAAAATGTTTTTATACAATTTCATTACTTTAAATAGCAATTCTGACAAAAATACATTTTCGAGAATCCATTAGTAAAACCTTTTCTAATATAATCAGATATATAGTTTTTCTTAATGTTGTTTTAATTTGTTAATCTTTATTAAAGTATTCTCAAATTTGAGGTAATTTAAAATTTGACATGCCTGCTTGGAGGTTTTGTTAGACACTTTGTTCCCGCAAAATGTAAGCGTTGAATATTGTAGCCAATAAATGTCAGTTCAAGACTAAATACAAGACATAACAGAAAAGTTTGTAAAGCAGTTTTTTAACTTAAAGAAGTTTTTTAAGTATGTATTTAATTTCAAGACGTCATTTTGAGTTTTAGACGACATTTAAATGTAATGCACGAAAATAGACTATCTCACTGCAAAGTCAATTTTATTCTTATTAGACTAGATAGAATAATATTTCATTACATTTTCGTAATATCAGAAAAATTAAGTACTCTTTGAACGCTAACCGACTGTTGTAAAAATACCATAAAAATAGAATATTTTTTTACTGCTCTCGATTACACGAACTTCTTGAGTTTTCAGTGATTCTTGCATCTTCGGGTTTTGAAGTGTTCCGAGCGGCGATGACTATATACGTATCTATCCCTTACATATTGAGCAAACTTTCCAATTTCATATGTATATACTTTTATATCGCAGTTCGCCACGAGAAAAAGGAAGGCGTGGAAATCGTATAGGTGTGTCATACCGTGGAGCAGTCGCGGGTCCAAAGGATTTTCTTCGTTCTCTTTCTGTTTCTTCTCTGCTTTTCTATTTTCTTCCCATTCAGCTACAGTCCCAGCATCCACATCTCTATCTCTTTCCCACCTTCTCCCCTGTCTCCGTCTGTATCTCGTAAAACAGAGAGTTAAGTATATCGTGCCTGTTTCTCGTTTGTTCGTACCTTCTTCCTCTCCTCGAGCTTTTCTTTTTCCTCGTCTTCACGTCGCACATAACCCATGCACATACAGGGTGTTCCATTTTAAATGATGCACGCGAACAGCTCGGAAACCAGACAAGCGGCGGAAAAATGTTTCCGACAACATTTGTGTGATTTAGCGCCTTGGAAAGAGCGCCGCTTTAGTTTTCTACAATTGAAACGATGCTTTATGAAACATTCAAACCAAGTATTTTACATTCCTTCATTGCTCGTTAATTGAGCGTCTGAAATAAACGTCTGCTTTTTGTTAGTTACGCGTTACAGCTTGATGGTATTTCATAGGAAGTGAATATTTTATGCAACTCGCGTATCAAAGATTTTATAGGGAGAATGTGAAGGAATCTTTCGCATTTAAAATTGAAGATCTCGTAAAATATGAATGTTGAGTTATTGGAGATAGAAAGATCATCAGATTGTTCATTATTGAAAAAGATCAGATTGTGATTTATATTAATTACAATGCTAACATGGTATGTAATAATATGTCTGACCATAAATAGATATTACTACTTATTACGTGTTGAATTTTATGTGGATCGCATGTATGATTGATAAAGAGATTGTCCAAGCATAAGAAACATCTGAAAACTTTTAGCAAATTAGTTAGTCCACCGTGTCACAGAAAAATAAATACGGTATGTATCGATTGAATAAGAATTAAAAAACGGTAGATTTAAAGAAAATTTAAAATTCATAAAGAAAAAAGGTTTGAAAAAATGTGCTCTTAACCTTTCGACACCCACATTTCAAGGGATGTATTAATTATTTCAATGTTTCCGGTAGACATCGTTTTAGGGGTCACTGATTACGGACCTGATGTCAGTTTATTTAAATTTAAAATGGCGGGTCTAATATGGCGGACAAAATTTTTTAAATTGGAGAAAAGTTTGTGGAAATCCATAGTCTGTGGTTTACGGTGTTGTTGATTACGAATGCGATGTAAGTTTTTCAAAATTCAAAATGGCGGATCCAATATGGCAGACAAAATTTCAAAAATTTGAGAAAATTTGTGAAAATCTGTATTCGGAGGTTTTCGGGGTCCCTGACAGCGAATCTGATGTCAGCTTCTTGAAAATAGCAGAATCAATATAGCAGAGAAAATTTCAATTGGATAAAAGTTGGTAAAAATCTTGTGTACTATGTAGGACAATTCAAATATATGTTTCAATCAATTTTTTAATCATTTTTCTGCTATATTGGATCCACAACTTTGACTGTCGAAAAAAAACACAAAAGGTTCGTAATCAGCGATCCCAAAATCTCCCAAGTATAAATTTTTAGGAATTTTTCTGAAATTTCAGAAATTTTAAAAATAGTTTCATTAGATACCATTATTTCTATTTTAATATTTCTAGTTGAAGTTTTCGAAGTTTCGAAGAAGTCGAATTTGTCAGCCCTACTCATTCGATGCTTATGCAAGTTGGTATGGATTATGTTAAAAAACATAAAGAAGACAACTACAATGAAATATTTCTGGTAAGTATTTTTAAATTTTTTATATTGAAATTGCAGCTTTTTCAATACATTTCTACCTATTATTCAATATACATTCGTATCTACATTGATATTTGCAATCTGATAATTGTTGAACATATAATTTAGATTCTGAAAAGATTTCAGATAAACATGTTTGCCAATTGAAAGCTTTATTATGGCTTTTGTTATTCTTACTGCATTAATGTCAAAATGTTTACTTTTATTTTGTTGCTTTTCATGTAACGACAACCTAATAATACAAATTCACCGTATTCATATACTTCCTATAGTGCGCAACAGAATATGATTGCGAATGGTGAACAAATGAAAAGAGATTGTGTTTGAGATTTTTCATAAACTCATGATATCTTATTTTCTTTCGTTTTCTATCTACCCGAGTTCACATGCTCTATGTCGATATAGATATCGCTCTCCCAATTCAAGCTTAAGAAATTGATTTCCCGAGCGGGAAAATGTTGGAAAAAAGTTTCTTAAAAAAGACGAAGCTCGGCAAAATAGTCAGTATTCTTTAAAAGTCTGCGTTGTGAATGGGCTATTTTTTATTATTCCTTGCGATGTATAATGTTTTCTTTTACGATTGGTCGATACTTACACAGACAATTATACGTTCCAATATGAACATGAATTTTGATTACTTTAAGACTAGATTTATTCTTTGTTATAATTATATTGCGTATTTTTCTTTAATATTCTAAATATTCATCGCTTTATTGAGGATAAAATTTTATATATTTGCATTTGATCTAGATTCCTTAAAAACATATTTATGTCCTTATAAATGATATAAAAATAAAATTTCCACATAACTTATTAAAGTATTCGACTGTATATTTATTGTTTTCAACTTTATGTGTACCTGAATATCAATATTTAAACTATAGCATGAATGAAATTATAATAATTAACGTAGAAAAACGTTAAAAAAACATGAGGTAGGTCAAACGGCTAATTATGGCAAATGCTGTATATTTCACATTGTCAATTTTAAAAGTAGGTCAAATGCCGAACACAAATTTCGTCCACAAAGAGAAAATCCGTTAATTCACAAATCGTTACAAATTTACTAGCTACTGGACGGGTAATGTGTAATAATTGACTTCTACATTCTTTAGCGCTGGTAGAAAATATCACCGGCAATCATACATCATGAGCTGTGATTTTATATAATTATAATACCCGCTTATTCATCATTGTCTTCAATCATCTTTCATTACCATTGGTTATTATTATCTGTCATACTCCATCATTATTAAAAACAAAGCCACTTTTAAGCAGACATTATTTTTTGTTCACGTCTAGTACCTTGACCAATTAACCTAGAAATATTAATATTTATCTAATTAATAAACTTTCACGTACGTAATTGATAAAGTGTTGCAATGTATTATCTCAATGTGTTATCATGTGCAAACATTAGTCAAAAGAGTAACGTCAAATAAGGTACTCCAATATTCTGTTAAAGAAGTTGATGAATTTATTAAACATTGAAGGTTATTTTTCTTAATTGAATGTCCGTATTGCATTAGAAATATAATGAAATTTAAAGTATATCTTAGGTACCACAAAATTTAAAGTATCACTTATTAATTTTCGTTTTTGTCCTCAATGAACAAATCCAATATATAGCTATCGTTTACTAAATTTTAATGTCTTTTTCCGTACACTATTTTCATTATACGTTCTAAACTTTATTCTATTTATAAACACAGTTTGCAAGTAGATAAATAATAAAAAATAATTTTTTTAGTAGTTTTCATATATTTTAGTTATAAGGCCTAATGAAATTATATTTTATATTTATGATAAATTATAATAGTATTACCAATATTACGGAGAAGTTTTAACAGGATTTAATTCACTACTAAATCTGTTCAAAAGATTACGAACTCTTTACCGATAAAACGCGTAAGTAACTCTACGATTCAAAAGTTAATCAATTCTTCAAAGGCAGACGAGGTTCAAGTTAATAGCATGATTGTTAATAATTATAAGGTAATAGTGTCTTTTATTGTGAAAAATTAAGTGAAGTTCAGGAAGATCTGTTTCAATAAGATTAATATAAAATAAAAAAATTAATGCACTATTAGTAGAATAAAATAACTTTGATGTAAAATGTATACAGTTTATATCTTTTCCATAAACTTCGATTTAGCATACTTCTATAGCATGATATTTCACAGAACGAATAGGACAGATCGTGTTATATTTATTTCCTTTCAATGTAATCTTTTGCAATTCTCTGCGACATTCTAAAAATTATGGATACTTCAATATAAAAGAAGAAAGAAAATCCCAAATATGTTCGAGCGAATTATTAAAAATTTTTTGCGCAAATTATAAATTTTGTTAGTAAGGAATTCAACATTTTTATATCAAAAAAATATATTTTCCCACTGAAGATTTTGTTATCATATAATATTCAAAGAGGAACCGATCATAAAAAAGTGGTCTTTTAAATACGTTTCTAAACTATTTATATAAACCTAAAATATAAACCTAATGTACATCAGTACAATTAAGAATAACGAATATTGTTTTTATAAATTAATTATAAATTTGTAGATGTCGGTATGCTTTTCAGAAGAATAAATAAATTTAGTTAAGCGCTTTGAACCGACCAATTATAAAAAAAAATAAAAAATAAAATATGTAACCGAAAATATATGCAATTACATTGAAAAAAAGGAGAGGGCGGTGGGAATTATAAAAATAAAAATTCTCGTGAAACACCCACAGTTTTGGACCTCTCGGGTCCCTCTTCAGGGGTTGAACTATTATCTTAATTAATTATATCTTAATAATATATATATATTAATAAATATGATAAAAAAAACTTAGGACAAATTATAACTGCAGAAGCTGCAGTCAGTGAATAATAACTGAAACAGTAAGAACTATCAAAAAAGATGAATATTTCAAAAATTACAACCACGCCGGCTAGTATGCTTGGTTTAGCAATAAGAATATTTCAAGAAAAAATAACCAATAGGGCTAGTATGATTAGAACACAGCTTTTCTACTTCATTGCTAGTAAGAAAGAGCATATAGTAGATGCCACGAATATGTCTATAACTTTTAATATGTAAAACATCTTCCATCCTTATAATCATCGAGTTACAATTACAGATAAATTCAACATATCCAAGCTAAACCTAAGTATAACTTATTTTTCAAAATCTTAACACCAGAGAAATTAGAATGATTGAAAAATTGAGTTATAAATTTGTACTAGTAAAACTCTTATAATAGGAAATTTTTTGCACATAAAAGGTTTATATACGCCTGCAAAATTTAAAAAAAAGAACGGAAACAAATATTTTGAAAATGCGAGGTGTGTAGAAAATCGGGGTTTCCGGTGCATTTCCCAACATTTGACTTCGTAAAGAGGGAAAAAACACATCCGTTCAAGCCTTACCTTCGACAGGACACTCGTTGTATACGTGCTAGTGTATTTACAGGTCTGCATTATGTACGTGACTGCCGAGAAAACTCCGACTGCCCACTGTCGACCCGGCGAAGGGGCCAAGATTCTTGTCTGCGAAACGGCCTTGTTACGATGCATTAAAAATTAATTCCTCCTGCTAGTACTCGCTTTATGGGTTGCGCCTTAAAAGTTCAAAACGACGTGAACGAGACGGTCACGTGCGAACCCGCCTCGTTGCAACGCGAAAAGAACCGTCCCTAAGAACCAATTTAGCCCGTTTCAAGAAATGTCGCAGACCCTTACAAGATTTAATGAATCTCCAGCTCGGCACGTGGGTGTGTGATTTCGAGAATGCCAAATTAAATATAATATATTGAATTATGACTCAATTTCTTTTATTTAAGTATAATTTATAGGGAGAAAATTGAAAAATTCCCTTGTCTTCTATAGCATCCTCAAGGAAATTTACGTTGCATTTTGATCGAAAATTTTGTGTTAAAAACAGTGCCCTGTCCATATGCTTTAAATGGGTGATTCTTGAAAAAGAGGGCTTTTTCATATCTTTGCATTGTAGCATCCTATACAAAATAACCATTTGTTAAATACAGTCAATAAGATAAATACTGTACTTACTGAATGTGGAGGAACTTTTTTAAAACAATTTTAACAAAAATCCTTAACATTACAAATGAATGTTAAAAACTTTTATTTTTTTATACAAAATTATATATAATAAAATTACATACCAATATTTTTAATTTTATTTCGTTTTTTCCCGATTATGATACTTTTCTGAAGAGGGCTACGAACTAGACCCGAAAACGTTAAATGTTGTTTTTTGTAATCTGTTTATATACGAGTCTTTTTAGACATTTTTAAATAAATTCGTTGTTATTGTGGTTCTTAAGTGCGTTTTTTCAGACGTCGTTTTTTTAAATATATTATGGTGACCGTTACTTAGACGATAATTTATTTATCCACGTTAATTTATATAATCGGTCGAGAATTGATTAATTATTTATTAAAATATTAATTTAATGATTTCTGAACCAGTATACGTCATAAAAGATCAAAATTTTATACAGAAATTTAGTGAAAAATAACTTTTAATAGCCGAAAAATAGCATTTCGGTATGTAGGGGAGAGTCGTCAGAGTTGGACAGTGGTCAGGGTTGAGAAATCGTGTTTATTTAGATTTATAACACTAACGCCATCTGTGTTTGGTTGTAAATAGTTGTTATCAATGTAAGCAAGCTTTTCACGCCAATTGCAGTGAAGTGTGCAAAGATTGTAGTTTTGTAAAGTGGGTCATTATTATGCAGTGAACGAAAAACTTGTTGGAGTGCGTGATTAGAGGAGGATCAAATATGAAATAACTATGCCAGAAACAAAGTAAGTTGACAAAAATTGTTCATTATGATGTTATATAGAAATGTGGAATATAATTTGCCGTTTGTATCACGTGTTTATGTTCTGCGAGGTATTATCAGTAAATGACATGTGAGTCAGTGTTGAACCATGGGTAGTGGTTAATGTTGAGCCACCCAAATATTTACAGTTATGGCGCGTTCTTGCAACGGAAATTCATTTGTCGTCTCAAAGATGTATCAATAGCTTTATTCACAATGAAAAGAAAGAAATTACAATTTTCATTTTTTTACGAATAGTTAGAGTTTTCCTTGATTTCCATTCACGAAGAATAAAATATCTAATTTCATATAAAAATGTAGAATGACTTTTTATTTCACTTGCATGGTTCCTTTCCTCATTTTCGAAGGTGTTTGAGTGTCATTTTATGATTTGAAGGTCATTTTTAATCATTTATTTCCATATTTCAATGATTTTCTACAGTGGCTCAACTCTAACTACCTGGTTCAACCTTGACTACCTTTTTTTTTTTAAATTGCCTATAACTCTGAAACTTTTGATCAAATTTTTTTACAATGTTCAGCAAAAACATTGCATTTTAGTGGATCTTTCCGACAATATGCGAGAGACCGCGAAATTCAGCCTACAGAAAGAGTTATGGTGAAAAGTCAAAACTATGTCCAACTCTGACTACTCTCCCCTACTAACCTCTGAGTACCGACTTTTGAAGCCTTAAGTTTATAAAAACAAGGATTATCTCAAGTTGTTCAGTTAATATTCTTATAATTTAACTCAAAAAGTACAATCTGTATTTTTGGAAATTTCATTTAGATCAATATAGATACTAATAACCGCTGAATTACAAGTGTCTCAAAAAATTTGCAAGCGACCACGGTAATAAAACTGATATAAATGAAATATACTGAGTGCACTTCGTATTTAAAACTCATCGGAAAACTAAAGCAAAAACTCGTCATTACACGAATTTCTGCCAGAAAATGGAAAAAATTAACATTACATATATTTTTCAGAAGTAAAATCATTAGAAAAATACTGGGTATTTTGATGAAATCGATTAGCGAGACGCGTGCTGTACAAAAATATAAGAGCAGATTTTGCACAAATTTCGATTGTCGTGGCCGACATTTCGTATTTACGGCTAACTTTAGGGACTTATGACTACATTCAGAAACAACAAAAATAAAATTAAATCGATAAAATCTTCTGCGTGTTCATTACAGTCTAGGAAAGACGTGGTAGATAAAACAACCCCAAAAACACTCAAATTTTGATGAAACCTGTAACTGTACGAAGACCCCAAAGAAAGTGTCCAAAAGGAAATGACTAGAATCCAATTGTTGTTATAACAATATGTAAATAACGTAATAAACGTTTAAAAGAATATATCGAAAAAATGTTGAATTAATAAACCTGTATACTATGAAAATAATAAAATGAATATTAATAATACAAGATACAATCTGCATTTTCTGTTTTCTTAATCTTTCAATATTATTGCTGAATATTATTGATTATAATTTATTTATGAACGTTTTGTTTCAATTAATTACTTCATTAGCGAAAAGAAACAAAACTTTATATTTTTATTCTTTAATAATAACTCGCGAGAATTCTAAAAAATAATAATTAATAATAAAAAATAATAAACACCATTGTTAAAAATGGTCTTAAATCTAATACATTTTTAATAGACACAAGTAAATTAATCTTAATATACGTGTCTTAATTTTAAATTAATATACTCAAATATTAAAGAATTTATATACATGTATCGCATTCGAGTGTTGGTAACGTAAGGTCAACTAGGGTAATAGCGGTAGTGGAGTTATTGTGATATTTCATATTTTCTCTGAATTTTACAAACAGTAAGACATTTTTGTACTTAATACTGTAGTTAATAATAAAAAGAAGACAAATCACTCATAAAAAATGACAGGTTAGAAATTGCCTTCAGGTGAGAATTCTATTATCGACAAGTAATTTCAGATGTGAAATTTTTTTTCAACGATATAGAAGATTTTTGGTTCAAAACTTTCTTTTAGTGATAGATTTTCCATCGGTACCAAATTTCCACCATCGCCAGAAGACTTCGTATCTGAAGAGTTGTATCAATGAAAGTTTTACCATGCACACAAGATTTGAAATTTAGAAACTGCTTTCAACAAAACTTTTACCATTAGTAAGAAATTCCAGATCAGAAATTTTCTTTAGATGAGAGTTTTTTCATCAACAAATGATTTCACATCTAAATTTTTATCACCGACAGAAGATTTTTAGTTCCATATCATATTTTGGTTTGAGATTTATCATCGATTTAAGATTTTAAATCTAAGACCTCTTTTCAACAAGATTTTTACCATCGATAGAAATTTTGGAAGAGTTATTTTGCAGAAAGTTTTATTACCGATATAATATTTTTTAATCTAAAACCTTGTACTAATGAAGTTTCTGCAGCCCAAAAATTATCATACTTTAAAATACTATAAAATGCAAATTATTATACGAATATTAAATGTACAGCTACAAGAATAAATAATAGTAATGTCTGATAAATATCGATAAGAATTACAAATTATTTCCGTTTCTCGACTTTATGAAAAAATGTATTAATATATTTTATTTGTGCTAATCTTTACGTACGCTTTATGAAATTAAATATACGCATATATATATTAGTTTAAAATAAACATGTATATTAAACTTAATGTTCTTGTACATGAAATGACTTCATATACATGTATATTAATTTTGACGTCAATATTTTTAACAGTGATTCTGCGACAACATGAAAATATGATAGAAAAGCGTATTTACTAAGGGAACATCAACGACCACTTCGGCTGATAAGCTTAACCATTATAATAAACAATATCTTTGACCAATTATACATTTATTATTGTATCGAAATTTTGTATAAAATATACGTGTACTTTTCTTATTAACAATTACTTGATGTTCATGTTTGTTACAGCAAAAATTGCATCCGAGAGTAAAAAGGTAAAAAGGCAATGTTTAGAGCAAAAGTGTATATTCGGAATTCTCGAATTAACTGCTTATCCATTTTCTTATACCAAATTTGAAAACCATGGTGAATGAATGTTCTGCACATAGATATTTGAGATATGAACGATTAAATTTATTTGACGTTTTCAGAACGACAATTCAAAGGCATCATTTTTACGTGAATGTAAAAAGTTGCAGAAAGTATACTCTAAGGAGAAATATGACCCTACAGCCATTTCAAGATTGCAGTTAATGGCAAATGGCAATTCGGTAAAACCGCATGTGCTACTGATTGTAAGAATGATATATTTCATATAACTTTCTGTTGCGTAGAAAGTAAAAGTCGAAGGTAAATCGCTTTCGTAATTTCATAAACTTGAATTTTTTATAGAGAAGTATACTATATAAGTAGAATGGATAAATGATTTATAGGCAATCTTTTGTACAACACCATCGTTTTCCATAATATAAAAGAAAATAGATATTCAACGGTTTTCATAGATTTAGTATTTACTACGGTAATAAAATATTTAATCAATGTATTTGAAACTGACTTAAGTTGAGAGAATGAAACACCTAGAGCATTAAAAATGAAGTTAATGGGGTTCGGAAGAATATTGAAATAACCATCGATTATTAACTTTTTAATGGTGAACTTTATGATAGCTTTCATATACCGATTCTTTCTGAATCTTTGAAAACATGTGTCAAGTCCTAAAAAACGTATTTAATTGAACGGTTTTTAATTGCTATTTCGATTTTTTTAATACAATGAAAACACTCTTCATCTTTAAGAATTTTTCGCAACTTTAATGTCAATAATTTATATAAATATTTGGACATTTTCTTCATTTGTAAAAAAATAATAATAACTTAATAAAGAACTATTTATTATAGTTCTTTCTATGCTCAAAAATACTTAAAAATAAAAACCAAGTGTTTATATACATTGTGTTATTGAATGGCACTTTAAATGAACTGAAAATATCGAAGCATTCATAAACTGACATTTAATCAGTTGAAATAATTGTACTAAATCAAATGAAATTGCATATATAAACGATTCACATATTTGCATATAATTCTGAATGAAGTTAGCGCAAATATCACTCAAATTAGGTGCGAAGAATTCGCACAGGAATCAAGAGCATTGCATTATGCTATTGTGTAATTGAAAATATTCCAAACGGAATGAAATCAAAATACGTAAAAGCGTTAGCAATCGTACGTAAAATAGAACATGGATTACAATAAAGGGCGCTTAACATTATGGAATGGGTATTATTTATTAACGTGTAATGTAAAAATTAGTAATGTATTATTAGGAGTATTAACGTTGAAACTGGGTTCGGATTGCATTCATTAAATCTGAATGACGTTAAATGGATGGAATTTTTGTTATTACGAATATTTTTTGTAAAAACTAAAATAACACTTATCGAATAACGATTATTCGACAGTGTTTTTTTTAATGTGATATGAATATTCCATTTTTAATTGTTACATTCGTCGTTCAGTAAAGAAAAAAAACTCCACTCTAGCTTTTGGTCGCTTATTCGCTATGCAATATTCAATTTTTCATCGTTTCTCATTTACATTTTGATTACATAGGACCACAAAAAACGATAATTTTATCCTGAAACTTTTAAGTTTCTTTTTACCAGCGGTGTTATACGTTTTTCGGGACGCGGAATACAAATCTGATGCATGTTTGGTTTCATCGCATCTAGATTTTTCTCAACCTTAAAAACATTCTCGTGTATAAATTTAGTTTTAATCTTAGTATCTAGGCTTTTTTTTTAATAGAAGAAATCAGATTTTCAAATTGAAAATAGTTAATTATATACAATTTGCTAACCTGGCTTTCTAACTGAATTTAAATTTCAGCTATACAAATCTTTCTTTGAAATCATGATTAGAAACTTGAAAACCTCTATTTTACACTCAGAAAAAAAGTAGTTGAAATGACAATTTTTTTACTATGAATCATAGTGTCAAATGAGGATAATAATCATGGTAATAGTTAAAATAACTATTCTAAAATAGAGAAGTTTAACTATTGTTTTATGATTCAAAATTCTACTTATCATGATAGACAAATAGTCATTTCAGAAAATTACTACCTTCACTGAGAGAAATTATATAAGAAATTGTCATAATAAATATGGAAAGGAGTCAATATTTACTTTTTAAAAATTTTTGTAAACTATATATATATATATATCATATCATTTAAAAAGTCCACTTTTCTCCTTTCGTTCTTTGCTTAAGATAAACAAGGAAACAAAGAGACAAACAAAAAATCAATACTGCGCTAAATCTGTGAATGTCACACTCGGGCCAGTTAAAAAATGTATTAATCAATGCCAGTATACACACATATTTCAATGTCGTGTAACTAGTCTATAGATACACGTGCGTATATGGTATGCATTATTTATTATCATATCTTCACGCCCAAGGGTCCTTCTTATGAAGAAATGAAAATCCACTTCAATAACGGGAGCCACGCGCTCGAAAAAAAAAGCTGCGAACGCCGCGTCGCCACCTGGTGGCATAAAAACACATGGGGTGCGGCAGTATTTAGCATGGATTTATAGTAAATACAAAGTCTAACTATGAATAATAGTAAATATAAAGATTTACTACGAGATATAGTGTGAAATGAGGACTAAACTAGATAATAGTTATTTTAAATGTACTTGTCATATTTATGTAAATCATTCTACATAGTTGATTTTCATAACTATGAGGAGATAGTTGGTGTGACAAAATTATAGTAAAATAGACTATGAAATTGGTAAATTTAACTATTTTTCATAGTCGTTTGAACTACATTTTTACTACTATGTGATATAGCCAATTTAACTGTGGATTTTTTTCTCAGTGTAGAATTCAAATATGCTCTGCCGTAAAACGTTAAAACGGACAAAAGTGTTTAATGGATTTAAAACTATCAATTGCAGGTTTGGTCCATTAAAATTTGGAATTTTATACAAGGAATATGATTTACTTTTTTCATTAATTCAATCTTTTTTTTATTCAGATATCAATATTTGATTGAGAAGCAATGTACACATAATTAGAGTAAAATGAATACTCTATTGGTTTTTAATTCGACTGAAATTCATATCGCTTGGAGCATGAAACGTGATAAATTTTAAATCATTGAATTTTATTGAACATGAAAATTGATTTGCTTTGACAAGCGACTAACATCTGTCATTTTTAAATCACGACGACGATTGGCCATTTTTTAGGAATTCCTCGGGGATACCTCGGCAATAAAAAAAATGGAAATTTCCCATATCCCGGAGTGCGCTAAAGGTAGAAAAAGGTGAAATTCGAAATTCCGGTGAAAGCAGCGGGATCGCTCGCAGACCGGGGCTCTGAAATTTTCATCGTATTCGCGGGTATAGGTCACGCGCGAAGATTGACGGACGCGCGGCGCTTCTTTCAAAAAATTTCCCCAACTTTTCGACGCCCCTGTCCCGAGGAATGACGTGGAAAATTTCATTTATCGCACGGTTTTGCGTTATTCATCGCGTCGTGTTCGCGATTCGTTTCGGAATAATACCTCCGACGTCGAGTTTCCCCGTTATCGTTTTACTTGCGAGAAAATTCGGCTATTCCGTAAAACGTCGCACGACGTCGATCGCTATCCGAAATATGATAAGTACGATCCAAGGACGATCCTCCATGACGTATTTATCAAGTACTTAGCGGTAAGTGCAGAAATGGATAAGGCGAAAAGCCGCGAGATGAACTGTAAATTTAAAGACAATTTCCGGAAGTGCCCAACGATCGATTATATTTGTTAATCCCCATACCGGAAATGAGTGAGCTTTGATGATCGCGTCACCGAGTGATGCTGCAGTTGATGTATATATACATGCAGGGGCACTTGAAAAATTTCGCAAGGCAGTTGCGGCACAAACGACGGGAGCAAGGGCGGGTTTCTACCCAGCGACCTCGTGTATTATGCACAGCTTCGCCTGCATTATTGAGCGTGCACCTGCAGGAGAGCACGGAAACGCGTAATGTTCGCCGACAACCGCGGCTTAACGAGGATGGCCTCGGGATATCGGCTAGTTCCTCCCACTGTATCGTACCTAGCCGCAATACACCCCCCTCACTCCTCCAACTTTTTAAAAAGATAAAATTTGCAAAAACAAAATCACTTTTAAAGTACTCTGCTTCCAGCCGTGGTCTCAAATGCTTATTATTAGTACTTGAGCATCAATTCCAACCCGTGCCCATGATCCTCCAGGATAACGCCGATGTGTACTTCGACCTGTGTTGCAAGCAATTATGTTCGTAATGAGGTTAATTTATGCATCCAAAGTGATTATTATTTAATGAACTTTATTAGATAGATCGACAGTGAAAATAATGTTCGCTAATATAAGTTATAATTCAAATATTTTTTGGTAATAGATTTTTCTCATGGATTTAATCCAAAAAGATTGCTTAATAAGAGGGTTTCACTATCTTTTGAGATGAGAATATTAAAAGACATAGCCTAGAAACGTAGATCTGAAACAAGATTCCTCTTTCGTTCCTTGAAAGAAAATTAATTCTTCTCTTCAAAAGCGTCATTAGGATTAATGTTTGATATTAGCTGTTAAGATTTTCTGGAAAACTTGATTATAAACTTCTGCTAACAAGCAACATTAAAACTGTGTTACCATAGTTGCAGGTTTTTCAGTAAATTCGAATCCTTTCATTATTATATACAAATGGAACATATTATAAGAACTAATTGATATTAGCTTTAGCAGATACGATTCATGTTCTCCAAAATATGCCTTAGTGCTATAATAATTTTGCTGGTTTCATCCGATATTAGTTTGTAACATGTGCGTTTGTTCAGACTTCAAATTTCAATGATTAATTTTGGCTATTATAATTCAGTGTTTTTCGTAGTTTGTATTAGTTTATGGTGTAAGTTACTTCACGTGCGCTTATTAACTATTGCTGAGTAAACAAAAATTAGATTGACTTATTTTATTGGATGCACCTCAAAACCCAGACAAATCATAAAACAGACACTTTAAAAACCCTACATTTAAAAAGTCAGATATTTAAAAAATCAGACATTCAAAAACCAGACATTTCAAAATGTACATATTCTGAAAATGTAATTGCTGATTAAATTCTAAATGTGCTTAATAAATAATCCGGGGGTCAAACTAATTTGACCTTCAAGTGAGCTATACAATTAATCCCTTTATTTTGACCTTGAAATGGTCTTGCAGTGAGACCTCAAGGACGGCGTCCCTAGATCATTTTTTTATGTAGTGAACGCACCGATTGGTGGTGTCTGTTTAAAATGTCGGGTTTTTGAATGTCTGGTCTTGGAATGTCTGCATTTTGAATGTCTGCTTTTGAATATCGGGTTTTTGGAGTCTCTGTTTTGTGATTTGTCGGGTATTTAAGGTGCACTCATTTTATTGGTCAATAAATTAACTAACGTGCTTCATTTGCTGTTTTATGGACAACATTTGAAGAAATACCTTTATTAATAATAAAGATTTAATAGATAGTTCAAAAATTGCTTGACCAGATATTAATATGTAATATTTGGTTACAAAAAAGACATACTCTTTTGAACAATGATAGATAGTCACTCGGAACTAATAAAATTCGTAAAGAAGAGATAAATAAAAGCTGTCAAGAACCTGTCGGTTTGTATACGGTGAATGTCCCAGTTACTGATCAGTAACCGGTACCTGGCCACCTATACAGTTTTCTTATTTATTACGATATTTAAAGGATATATACGAGTAAAATACACTTATAGGTCGCGATTTTCTTCCGTTAATTACTACTCACTACGTTAAAAAATGATTTAAATTGATATTTTATTTTTAATAAAAAAATGTGTTTAAATGTTGGCTGTCAAATATAGCACGGTTTTCAGTTCATTTCTTATGATATTTCTAAGATAAATTAAAAAAATTGAAAAAATTAGTGTAACCACAAAAATGCACGAGTATAATTCTAGGCGTCTGACAAACAAAATGTAATATGGAAAATTCAAATCAAACGTGGAGCCCATAACTGTTTCGTCGCCTAACCTTTTAGGAACGCTGAAATCGTTTAATTTTTGTATCTGCAATAATATTTCCGAGTTATTTAAGTATACATTATAATTTTGCATGTCTTATTTCACTGGAAATGTATTTCATTAATTCCAATTATTTTAAAAGTTTTAAATTAATGATGACTATCAACAGAGACATGAATGATCACTTATTGGCCCAATTTATTTTAGGTCTGGTTATGAATTAGTACGTCATGTCTTTACTTTTTTATTCATAATTAAGTTTCTGTGATGAAAAATAATAGTTTATTAATATTTTCATGTGCAATAGGAATGTTTTGATACGTATAAACAATCGTTTACATGAATTTTATTACGCTTAATAATACTTAAATTTCTTAAGTGATCATGTTACCAGCACTTTTACCTTACATGAAGTAATTGCCTAATAAATAAATATTATACTACTAGTTTTATCTGTAGTGCTGCATCCTGCCCGATTTGCAACCAACCTTGATCAGCGCAATACAAGCTTTAAGATTATGGAGGTATGTGTGTTCATTATTTGGAAGCACGAATTATTTCAATGATAAGATAATATTTTGTCTGTTAAATGGGCATATATCACATCTATTTCAACTTTTGAGATGCGTAAGACTACAATAATCGCAGCTAGCGAGGGGTTTGCCATATTATGTGCTTAACTGATTTTGGATACAGTGAAATCCTCTACAAGTTCAAATTCAACTTACTAGCAAGATAGTGGCATAAGTACACTATTTATAAGTATTATTTGTAAGTAAATGTTATCACTTTTTTTTATTCTGTTTTTTGATCACATGATACTAGTGAAGTTGTTATATGTTGACCAAATGTTTGAAATACATTGAAATTTACATCGTATTTCATGTACAGGAAGAAATATTGACCATTGGCTTAAACTTGGCTAATTTAATCTAATTATTATCAATATTTTCGCATTCCTCCTCAGCTAAATTTATTTAAAATTTCAAATCTTAAAATAACACTATGTACACGTCTAAGATAAGTCCTCTATGGTCTCTCTGATGAGTCTACATACAGAAACCTGGATGAAATGTTTTTTTTCAATAATAGTCATTTAATTTTGTATATTATCGCTAGAGGGATACAGAACCTGTAAGTGGTCAAGTTAACTAAATTAAATAATCAAAAGTTTTGTTTGCGATAATAATACACAAACGGATAATTTACCCTTTTTCAGGTTGACATCAACAACTTGATCATTTGAAATTAATCTTTTCAATTTTATTTTAGTAAAAGAACCGTCTTGCCAAAACTATATGTAATATTTTAATTTTTAATTTCATGCGGTTAAGAAAACAAGAAACGTTTCTTTTGCAACGATATATGTATTATCAAGTGTATTCTAAAGACTAATTAGGTATAAACATGTTGGTTAAATCGTTTTACCAATTGATGATGCATCATGTTTTTTAGATACGAACAGAGTTTTGGAGACTTACCTGTAACAGAAAATATTAATTTGTTATAATTTTATTTAAATTTGTATCACTGTAATAATTAATATGCTAATTACTAAATATTATCATCTATTAAATATGTATACATTAGATAAAATAGTAAAATATTTACATATAAGACATTATGATATAAGCATTTTAGTTGCGTATTAGGATTCAATTCAGAGGACAATTTTGTCCATGCACGTATCTACCCATTAACATCGTGTAGTTTAAATTGAATCCTCTAAATCCTAAATGTACTCTAATACTGTATGACAAATGATCATAAGCTTCAGTTCGCCAATCACATTGAAAATATAGGTTAAGCACGGGTTTGTCCTCTATAGTTTGACTGTTCATAGACATGAATTATATATGTAGGTTAAATTAATTAATTTAATTATGAATTCATTGCAAATATACAATATAATTAAAAAAAATGCTATGTATGAATTTATATTTAGCGCATACAGTTCTATGTAAAAAAAGTTTTAGGATTTAAAAATAGTTATATTGGTATAAACTTATGTTATATTTAGACTCTGATTTCATAAAAATACATCACATTTACAAATACTCAACACCATGTTAGTTGCTAAACCATAAATGAAAGAGAAATTAAAAAACAGTGGTATAATATCTCTTCACGTATAACAAGTTTATTTTCACCGGAATAAGGATCTGTGATTTGAAATTGTAAAATGTGTAATTTAATCTGCAGCATTACAGTCGTGTAATTTTTTTGTTATTATTATTATGTATTCAATTTCAGTATTTTTCAGTTGATTTCTCATTAGTAGTACCATTTGATCTCCCATCAAAATTGATAATGATTATATCTGACTACTAAATTTACTACTGTTAATTTTCATATCAAGTAATTTATTTAAGCTGTAGGTAACTACATCTGCTTCAAGTT
Source organism: Trichopria drosophilae (assembly GCA_030407085.1). NCBI lineage: Eukaryota > Metazoa > Arthropoda > Insecta > Hymenoptera > Diapriidae > Trichopria > Trichopria drosophilae. Next base: position 184,275,689 of record CM059583.1, on the reverse strand, counting down.
GAATATTGAACATTTGAATAAAAGATTTTACCGCAGAGTAATAAGTTTTAAGCGAATTCAATACATTTTCAAAAGTAATATCCGCCATCTTGTATCAGACATTTTGAATTTTGAATTTTTTATCTCGGATTCGAATAAAAACCGTAAGTATCAAATTTCAGATTAATTTGATGTATTTGTACTGTGAAATGTCACATTATTAATAAAATTTGTTTATTGCCGTCATCTTGTAAACAAATTCCCATTGGCAGAAAATAAAAACACGTGTCTAATGGATTTTGATATAGAACAACATATTTCCTCCCCATTATGATCGGCAGCGGACAGTCTCCCTTTGTAAATCTCTATTTCTGACCAAAACCCGAAGTAGAAATATTGTATTTTGATAATGCGCAACTAAATGATCGCTTTTATATATTTAAAATAATGATGTTTCAATCTTTTAAACTTGTGGTCTAAAACCTCTAAAACACATTGTGCATGAAAAGTTCAGCAGAGATGCGTCGTTGGGTAGACATACGCAATATTTGCCAATATTTTCTTACTTATAGCGGGATCTCAGGCGATATTATTTGTTTTTCTTGAGAAATTCCTTTCGCAATTTCTAAGGGATTTTATAGATGTTTTCAAGGTGGTTGTATGTGAGAAAATCTTTTTGTCCTTCAATATTTACACAATTCAATACTGAAATAAGCGATGTACAGACTCATATGATAATTTAAAATAAGTTAAATGTCCGCGAATTCCAAATTTATTAATTATATCGAGACAAAAGAAAATAACTCCTTCCTTCATAATTTATAACTTGTAATTATAACATTTTAACAGCTGAATTATTTTTCTTAAAATGGATATCAAGAAAGGCCAAAATGTGTATTTTCTGAACAAAAATACATAAATGGATTAACTTTTTATAAGATTGCAATAAATATGTGGGTCTTGCACTATTTAAGAAATTGTTATAAATTATTGTAGTTTTTATGCTTTTTTACTTACAAAGTATTACGATAGATCTTCTGGACATTTATTGGCACACTGAGAAAGGTGTATTTTATCCCTTGGCTTTTAAAAAGTGTATAAGCCCTTAAAAGAAATATTATAACTAGTAAAATCCTCCGTCTTTCAGCATTTGTTTTTGATAGGTTATACGAAACTGTATTAAACTCTCCTATTTTAAAAGAATGTTTTATTATGACTAAAAGAAGGCATTTTTAATATTTTAATTTGCTAGATAAATTTCCATAAACAAAAATTGCTTTTAGTTAAAGAGAAAAGGCTAAAATAAACTGACATATGGTTAGAATAATCTAAAATCTACGTCTTTGAAAAGGTAATAGAAAGATGGCCATCTCTATGCGTAAAATACTATCTTTTACGGGGCATAAGAATTCTAATACTGGGTAAAAAACACTTTTCTCTATGTGCAGGCTAAAGTACTCTATCGTATATTTTTTAGGGGTAAAAGAATAAAATCCAATGCATTAAATCATTGTTTTTATTTTTTAACGATATTAATAACCAGATTATTTCCTGAATATTTTTGAAAAAGAAGTAAACAAATTACTTAAATCACTGATTCTACACAGACAGAAAAAAGGGGTTAATGGAACCATGAAGGCATAGTAGAATCGATTTTAACATACATAAGTATTAGAATTAACAAAATCAAAGTAATTTATATTTGAGGGTATGTACGAATGCTTTAAATGTCGGAAAATAGTAAATGGTTAATTTAAGTACTTTTTGTTATAACGCGGTTTACTATTATAAAATGTTTCCATTCCATTAACAATACTGATTAATTTATTAACATAAAATGTCATAATCGGCTCTATCTATATTGCATTTCGAAAAAAATATTTGTATAAGTTTTAATTTGGAAATTCTTTACAAATTTCTGGAAGGGCGTACTTCAATTTACATCACAAAATATATATGTGATGAGATTCGAAAGCATATAATAATTATAATACTGTATGATAGCAGGCTTGGTGTTAAGATGACCAAATAACTCTCTGTATTTTTGACTTGGCAGAATATACACCAATTATTGATGAAAATTAAAGAAAGCTCGGGTAGCACACAGAAATATCTATTCCTTTTTTATATAAATCAGACTGGAAAAATTTGTCACATTAAAAAATGGCGCTAAAATAAAGAAGCGCCTATTTATATTATTATTAAGCTTAATATTGTTTCCACATTCTCTTATCTATAAAAACATTAAATATTCCATTTAAATGGAATATAATACGCGTTACGTTCATTTCAATACTTTTTATTATTAAACATCTTTTACAAACTACGCCTGTCCCTAGTGGCCATTACAATATCACTTTAAAGGGTATATATTGCTTGACATGTGTAAGCGAGGTATTAATTATTAAAAAGCTCGTTTAAGCCGTTCGCGTTACATTTAAATTTCCATTCTATTTCACCTGAAAATAAGTGGGGATTCAAAGTAACTCTGAATTTAAAATTACCTCAGACATTATATTCAACTGTGCTCTCGCCGCAGAATTGAAAATGCCAATTGCATTTCCTGGCTAGATGAACTAACATTACGCTTTTAATAAAAGCACTACACTATTAATACTTTTTTTCTCGCTATGAATTTTACGCATGCATAGATTCTCAATTTTCAAAATCCATTTCAAAACAATTTGATTGAGTCATAGAGAGTATTAGAATAAACGTGAAATCGAACAAATATTTCAAAAGAATATAAAAATAAAACTCATACCGTTCTTTATAATGGATTAGTTTTGTTTTTCAATGCTTTAAATAATATTATAGATGGAAACATCAGAAAAAAATACGCTTAAAGCATATGTTTATTTGATTTACGAAGTACAATAAATATCATAATGTTTAAAATAACGAGCAAAATAAAACGCATCAGATTTAGAAACGTGTTTAGTCTAGCCATTACGCAGTACAAATGAATAATAATAGTTTCTTATTTGTTTTGAAACACTGATATTTTCCATTTGTTAGGTTCAAGAAGATAGTCCAAAATGTAATTTTTTTTAGGCTGCTTTTGTTTGATTTCTTGACACGTACTGTATCACTTATTTTACCATTAGTAGTGAAGTGATACGGTTTTTAGTGGTGACGTGACTATTCAACACACACTTTTCAACACAAGTATGTTTTAACTTCATCATAAACATTTCAACACACTAACATTTCATTATAAAATTTTTCAACAAATGACCATTTCAACATAATATATTAAACATTTTAACAAAATAGATTAAGTTAGGTTAGATTATATTGTAAGGTTAGGTTAGGTAAGGTTAGGTTAGGTTAGGTTAGGTTTTTGTACTATTTTGCGTGTATAATATATAATTGTTATGTTCAATTATTTTATTGAAACGCATTGTTTTTGGTTCGTGTTGAAATGATCATTGTGATGAAATGTTAGGTTAGGTTAGGTTAGGTTAGGTTAGAATTTTGTAGTATTTTGCGTGTATACTATATGATTGTTATTTTATTTTATTGAAATGCATTGTTTTTGTTCGTGTTTTAATGACCATGTGATGAAATGTTAGGTTGGGTTAGGTTAGGTTAGAATTTTCTAGTGTTCTGCGTGTATACTATATAATTGTTATTTTTAATTATTATATTTAAATGCATTGTTTTTGGTTCGTGTTGACATGGTCATGAGATGAAATGATTGTACGTTAAAAAATCGGATGTTGAATTTCTGTGATGAAATTTCGTATGTTTAAAAGTGGTGTGTTGTATATTCATAGTACCGTTTTTTGCAGTTTGGTAAGTTTGGTAGGCCTTATTTTTTGAGAAGTATAAATTTAGAGTATTACATTATTTCACATTTGCCATTGTTACTAACTTTAGTGTTCTTCCCCTCAAATTAGGGTATGTTTGTTTCTAATTATTCCGATTTCTTTCCGAAGATAATAAATATATTTAAATCACTCTAAATCTGAATTATTTAATAATTGCTAATTGACAGTAAAAAATGAACTTACTATAAAGTAGTCAATTGTTAAATAGCAGAGAGTAAACTATTGCTGATTTTTTACAAAACTTAATAATCGAATTCGGAATTGAATAAAGAATTTTTGTTTGTTGTTACTGTCGTAAATTGTTACAAACTACAAAAATATACATGCTAATGTTTTTTATTATTTTTCCAAATGTATGTTACACCAGAAAATAAAAATGTCTAAAAGAAATAGACAACTTAAGGAATCGAAAACAACTTCGAAACGACGACAAACCTTTAAAAGATGTTATTTTGGCACGATAAACAACAATGCAAATTTCGCCTCAAAAAAGCATTCACTTGAAGCGCATCTTCTCTCGCCATAAATACGAAGGCAAACTTCCCGCATTACCCCGCATAAACATATCATTGGCATTCTGGAAATAAGTATCATGAAAGTTCCGCACGGTATAAACGTAAATATTTCGTAACTCCGCGGGTTCTTCATGCCAAATGCACCATCCGTGTCGAATTTTAAAACGCAGTCCGACTACTTTTCCATAAACTCCTCGGCAATCATTGGGACGCTAAAAATGAACGCGTCGACGTTGCATAAAAAAAAAAAAGAAAACAACCGGAATCCGAATGGCATTGTGCGACGCTGTCGGTACAGATATACATCGTCATTAAAATTATATTCGATTCGCGTTAAATGCACACAGTATGTAGAAAATTCGCGTCGAACGAATATCGTAGCCAATTATATTCATATGCGCTTGTAAGCTGCAAGCTCGGTCTCTCGCGAGGACAGTGCCGTAAACGGGCGAAAAAATCTGAAAAAAGCTCCGCCGCGCCGAACACGCCAATTTACAGGCTATAATTGATTCACGCATCGACGCGTCCTGGCCATTAGCATGATTTTTTTTTAAACGTCGTATATCGTGGATTCGGACGTGCATGATCAAATTCACGGTAGAATAGTCGGAAACTGTATTCGACAGCAATCTCTGATGTCACGGCTGCGATATCTCCGACGACAACAATCGGATTAATCTCACGTCCGTATCAAGTGCTGATTCGTGCAAAAATAATTGAACGGTAAATTTCAAGGCGGAATTAATGCGTTATCACTTATCGATTCATTCGCGTATGGTTCCCGATCGTGTAATCCGATTCGACCTAAGCCAGCTTGACGTATTTAACTGATGATGGTGGAATTTGCATCGAGAGGACAAAAACCATCAGATTTATAGACTCGAAAAAAGATAATAAACTACCGATGCAGTTGTCTACTATGGATGGTAAATTGTCTAATTTTTAAAAATATTTATTACGTATGATGCAACTTTGTTAGTTTTATAAATTTTAATAAAATCGTTTACTGGATAACACGAGTGCAGCGTGCATGCGAGATTCGATTACCTAATGACTGGACTAGAGTTTCCAAATATTTTGACATATTGGTTTAATCCACTTAGTCGCAGTGGTATCATAGATTCAATAGTTTTGAATATATTTTTAGTTCACACAAACAATTTTTAAAATTGTTCTATTTCTGTGATTCCAAGAGTGGTATACAAACAGTTTTTTGTTTTAAATAAATTTTGTGTTGTATTTTCACTATACTTTTAAAATTAACAATAATAGATACCCAATTATCTCATTATGAACCATGGAGTGCCCACATATATTTTTAATTACTCTGAAATGTTGTTATTTTTATTGGAATCGATTTTTTAATTATCATGAAAATGAATAATGGAAAATAGTTGCTAATTTTTTTAATAGTAATATGAATATAACAAAAATAGGGCCAAACTGGCATATCCACTTTAGAGTAAAATATGCAAGTCAACAGTTGTCAAAACCTCTGCATTATACAATAATAACGAAAGAATATTTTATGTATATAAATTAAAAAATTATATTTATGAGTTTATTAGATGCCATTTTTAAAACTAGACTTTGTTAGGAATAAGTGATAAGGCTAACAAGGGTCAGATGAAAATGTAATGCAAACGTATACCCAAAGATGTAATGTCATTGTCAATTTATTAAGATACTAGAAATGTGAAAAGAATATATGTTGTAACTAAGCTGCTAAAGAATAAAAGTCGCAAAGTTTTCTCAAGGATTCAGGTAATTTTAAAATTGTATTCAAATTTATAAATACCTACAAAATCTTCTGATATTGCTTGACTTTCTATTAAATATTCTAGGCTACACTTTGTTTTCTCACTTCGTCGTTTCATTTCATTATACAAATATTGTTTGCAAATTATACGTATAATATGGAATTATTGTTCAAATTTTCTTAGCGTAAAACTAATAGAAGATAATAAAAAAAAAATTTTTTTTCATGTAGAGCAAAAATAATAGGGAAAATATCCATATTTGGTAGCAATGCAGACATAGCTGAGGTTTCGTGTTCTCATTCTCCCTTCAATCTAGAAAAGCATCTAAATAATACAACACAAGACCTGTTACAGTGGAAGGAATCTGACCATAGCATAAGGAAATCCTTGAAGATGTCACCTTTATACCACGATTGATAGTTACAGAACACGCAACTCAAATTCAAAATTAAAGTTAAATGTGAAAATTACTGAAACAATATGGCCAATATATTTAAAAAATTGTCTTTATATCTAATTGCCAGATACAATATTTAAATGTTGCAGTCACGAAAGGTGTTTTATTACGATGTACTTCGATTATTAAAAAGCATGATGCATTTGTAATTCAATTTTTTATTAAGTACAAATTGATCCTTTTGAAACTAGAAAAATCGGGTTTGCTGAATTTAAAGCTGGCCATAGAATTGTTCTGTCTCGTCATGATTTTGAGAAGTCCTAACCTAAATGTGCAAATCACATAGTTTTTGTCCATATTCAGTAAGTTTTTCTGGCGGAACAACATTTTTGTTTACAATTTGACAGAATAGAAATTAAAGTGCTATTCATCATCATTAAAATGCTTTTGTAGTAATTCTCATTCGATTTTTTTCAGCTAGTTACCGAACTTTTTGTCAAGACACGATTATGATACCTCACAATTTTGACCAGATTTGGGTGCAGTACATTGAAATCCTTCGAAAAACTATGCTCAGGTTTTCGAAGAATTCCCTTTAATTTAGTTTTTACCAAATAACGAACAAAAACATTTGTTGTGTCATCAAAATTTATTGAAAATTTGCAAACACGATGTTTTATTCCGTTAGGATATCTGAATATCTTAACTTGATAGAATAATTCTGAGCCGGAAGGTGGTTCCAATTTTGTTAGTTATATTCAGCGAATTATACATTTACTAAACGCATGAAAATGATATTTATACCTTTGAAAAAATTTCAAAAATATGATGAAAAAATATCGTATCGGAATGATTTAAAAAGCACATTGAAGCTGATGAATAGCACTTCAATCTGCGATTTGTCAAATTGCGAACAAAAATGTTGTTCCGCGACAAAAACTTATTAAAATTGGTAAAAAACGGCGTTTTCGTACATTTAGGTTAGGATATCTCAACATTTTTACGAGATAGAAAAAATTCTAAGGCCAGATTTAGATTCAGGGCAACGAACACCTTTGGAAAAGTTTAGTCCTCTTTCTGAGCATACTTGAAGAAAAGGACTCAGAATTTAAAAATAGTATTTATCAACACTTATAATTAGTCGGTAGAATTGACAAGCATATCTGCTTATAATTAAACGTCGTACATTCAGATTGGCTTAACAAGTCACCAGATAACTGCAATTTAGTTTAGTAAGTTTCATCAGGTAATGTGCAAATTTTGAATTCGCTTCATTCGACGTTTATCAGCACTTCAATAATTTGCACAGTGATATTTGTTTTGAAGTATTACACAAGAACCACTTCAAATATATTACTGTAATAACATGAAAACAGAACTGAATATTTGTTTAAGCGGTAAAAATTTGACTTAACAGTTGATAGTTATACTTCAGTTTCATTCCAGCTTTGGTATTTTCCAAACTTTATAAAAACATTCCGTGGGTTAAAAATATGCTAAAAATGATGTCATATACAGGAATTTCATATTCATTGTAACCACTTTTTTCAAAATTACAAATATATTTTATCTTATTGTCGATTATTTTTTTACCTCTATGGTTTCAATAATTTTGATGGTTTAAAAGCTAAACATTTTGCTTTTACAGAAAGGAAAATTCGTTATTATTACATTACATCAAACTATACTTCGAATAATGGATTGTGGAGCCACCTTTATTGCATTATTTCATGCCATATCAATCGCATTATTCAATACGCTTGGCGAAACATAACGAATTCGGAAAATATCATTGCAAAACAATTACGACAATATGTTTGTAGTGTTTGTACGTAATTGTCTGTTATTTTGCATTATTCCGTTGCATTTTGAAATTAATGGAATGTTGATTTTAATTAAGAGGAATAACTGCATAAAATGTGAATAAATCGAAAACATTGAAATTGAAGCTACAATGTACAATCGCGGAAAGAAATCGTTTCCAATAATTTCGCTTTGCAGATAAACGTTTCTTTCAAAATTGCAATTAAATTGTTTGAAAAAAAGAATTATCTTTTATGTTGTCGGAATATAAACAATCATAACGTGTTGATCAATATATTTTAGAATTATCCTTTTTGTATGTTTATGTACCAACCGTACGAAAATTTATATCAGAAAAATTTGCACCCTGTCTGGTTTAAACTGGGTATATAAATATTTTCTATGTTTTTATTTAATAAATGTATTATCCTATTGAAAAATATCCATACTACCGAGAAGTAATCCTTATAAGTATTATAATTATTTAATTAAAATGGTGAAAACATTCTTACCGCCATGCAACACGGTATGGATACGTTTTTCCAAACAGTATGCAACTTTTTTAACTTTAGGCTACAATGATGATATAAATAATTTAAATTGATAATTGATTAAAATAGAAAATATTTACACATTTTAAACAATAGCACTACTGACTTCAGGTACTGATCGCAAATTTCATATTTCTTTCTGCATACTGGCTAACTTTCGTTAACAAATTTTCGACTCTGCGATTATCCTGCAATTTTATAATATATCTCATTTTATATATAGAAAATATTTGACAGATATTTCGCCATTTTTCAGTTTATTTCTAAATTTGTCATTCTTATATTCAATTTCACGATCTTTGATGATTCATTCCAATTCGAAAGTCAAACCCACATTTTGCAATTTGTTTATTCATTTTATAAATTTCTTTGCGTTAAAGTTGTGGGCTCATTTAAATTTTCAATTAAAGTTTTCTGGGAGATATTTTTATATTCTCTATGTCATTCATTTACAACTATTCGGGAGAGACTTGCATGGGTAAGAGGATATATTTCTAATTATTTAAGTGACAAGGGGAGAACATTCTAGGGTAAATGTGAAGGAAAATATAATGAATGAAAATAATGAAAATAAAGAATAAGAATTTGTCAGCATGATCTGCGAGCAGCAATTTATTTAAAAATTACAATGCAATGACCCTGGTAGAAATGAAAACATTTTTTGTACAATTCTTGTATAACATTTTTATTTACCATATTAAAGGTATAGGAGAAATGGTCAGTCTATGAAAAATGGACAAATTTCTACCAGGAGATCAATACTACCTTTTAAAATTTAAACTTGAATAAATCAATACAAACGAAAATTTATATACATCCGTTTTATTATAAACATTATACGAAAGTCATATTTGCGACTCATAATAATTTTTGGTATATAAATGGACGTGCGGCTTTGGTAGTGTGGTGCAAAGTCAACGTATTATCTTAATTGCATACAATTGTAAATAAATCATTTTTGCTTCGTATCAGGTGTTTATCAAATTATTCGTCCTAGGCAAATTGGACTATAAACCTGGAGATACTGTTCGTTTAAGAGACGAGTACATAGTCGACTTACCTCGTCGGTTTACCATCAAATATACACGTAACTAATGTATGCAGATTCTATGCAATACCACTGTCCACTACGGCAAACAATAGCTAACAGTTGTCTTAAACTTTTAGAACTAAAATCGAATTTAATGACTAATATGTAAGAAACATAATATTTATTTGCAATTATTTTCGGAAACTAAATAAGTGGTTCGGTTAATAAATTGTATTATCTGTTGTAAAATACCCTTTTCATTAAACTGATATATATTAACTTTATGATCGCTTTCAAGAAAGACAAAAATTGGATCAGTTTTCAATCTCATGTAATTATAATTGCGATTAATTTTTTGTTTTAAACTCGTCCAACTTTGGTCCTGGAATGTCTCAAAACGTGGACCTCTTTTGGATAATTTTTGGATCTGACCGATTTTGAACTCATTTTGATCAAAATTTGATCAACTATTTTTTTACTCTGGGATTCGCATTAGATAACTTTAGCTGACAAATAAATGAGATTAATCCGGATAACATCGGATCGATTTGTTAACTACTAACACAAAATTTTGAGGTTAACTTAGAAGAAATAAATTTTTTTCATAAGATTCATACATGTTAAATGGATTTATCTCATAGACAATTCTTCGTAGAAAAATGCTTTTTTAAGATCAAGATGAATATTCACTAGAATCTGTATGGAACGCAAGGGACATTAACAAATTCTGAAATATTTATGATCGACTTAGAGAACATTATTGAACCTCACATCCCGAACTGCACAATCCGTCCAGGGATGTCTTTGGGAGCTCTTGAGGACGTCCAAATGGTCGTCGTGGGATGGTCTTGTGCTGTTTGGGATTTAGAAATAATTCACTGATTTAATCAGTAAAATTGGTATCTTTTCTGAAATACTGGGAATTTGCCGGAAAATGAAGCCGGCTTCAGGTTCATGATGGTGAAAATTGTACTCCTGAGATTGATGAAATTTGTGTCCAGGGGAGCCTTCGGAAGTCGCGTTTTGCCTACGTCCCACCGCCGAGCTGTGGCGACCGTCAGATGGCGAAAAAATCGACATCCGAAGGATCCCATGGGCACTATTTTCATCGAATCGGAACGAGTGGTGACTTAAATTAAAGATATTTTCAATACCTACAACTTTGTCACTGGCGGCACATTGCTATCTATCAAGCATAACGAGATGAATGAAAAAAACTGCGAAACTGGATGTTACTACTTACGATGAGTCAGACCGAGGGGCTAAGGCTTTTTTGCATCCGGACACTCAATTGTTAAACCACCTAAGATGAAAAATTAAGTGAAAGAGACTGTGCGAAATAAAATGCATAAATTTGTCAATTATTATACACGGCAAAAGAGGTATGGACGTACCGACCAAAGAAGTGAATTAAAATATTGACACGTCGACCATTATTATTGAAAATAGAACTTTTCATGTCGAAACCCTTTCAACATATATGGTCCCAGCAACTATAGATATAGAAGGGAATAATATAATATGGTCAACATTACCACATGGTGGATTGTAACATCGGTGGTGTTATTCTCGTGTAACATGGTTATGGAATGAAACTTAATGAGCCTATTGTCTCACGTCTACATGGATAGTAGCTCCTTGGTTCCTAGTGTGTGGATTCAAAGTCGAGCTTCAATTTTTGTTCAGTGCTGATCATAGAGAGAACAAGAAGATTAGAAGATGCTGGCATGGCATTTGGATTCGATCTAATTAGTGCTGGCCTTCTGGTAACAAGGAAGTTTGGCGGTTCGTAAAGTGAAATTTTATGTACATAAAAAACCGAATAGATGTCATAAAGTGAATCATTTGAAAATAGCGTTCCTAAAGATGGAATTTGTGTTAGAAACAGTGATCGATTTTTGTATTCTAATATAACGCAAACCTTTGGCGGAGTCGGAAGAATTCGGCCAAAAATAACATCTGCCGTTAAGATTATTTGCATATCGCTGCCAAATACGCCGAAAATGATTTGCAATTACGATATCAAACACTGTCGAATTTATTATTTGTGCCCTTACAGCTAGAGTGACATTTCCTCTTTTGTCGCAAAACATTTGACATTTGTGCAACGTCGCATGACCTATAAATGTTCTGTGTTATTTCCGGTCTTTAACCCATTTTGATATAACATACCTATTGTATTTTTTCTCGAACTTTCTAAATCCAGTTTCAGATTTACCATATCTGCCGCCATACTATGGCGGTTTAAACATAAAAAAATGTGAATTTTGAGAAAATTTCTTCAAATAATCGTATTTTTTAACAGGAAACCGTGTTCGGAACAAACTACCTCTCTGTATCTGGTGGAGTAATTAGTTACACTAAAAGATAGGATGGTTATTAATTCTCCATTAAAAATGGCGGTTCTCAATCAAAATTTTGTTGAAAAATTTCTGGACGATCTAACTCAAACGCTACGAGCTTGTTAAAAAAAAATTTTGAGAATGAAAAGTTCTTAGAATTCATTGAGAAATATAGCGGAATTTTTTCAGATTTTTTACATGAAGTTTTGAGAAATTTTTTTTCAACATTTTTTTCAATATTGTAATTTATTTACGAAAAATTCTGAACAAAATTTAGGGCATTCTCCGATAAATTCTACGAGTTTTTTGTTCTTTGCAATTCTTTACAAAAGTTGATAGTTTTCGAGGAAATGAATTTCAAATATTATAGTTTACGATTTTTCTTTCGCGAAAACTATCAACTTTTGGGAAAAAATGCATAGAATAAAAAACTCTTAGAATTCATCAGAAAATGCACTAAATTTTGTTCAGCATTTTTCGAAAAAATTACAATTTTGAAAAGAATTTTGAAAAAAATTGTTCATAAATTCATTTAAAAAATCTGAAAAAAATTCACTGTATTTCTCGGCGAATTCTAAGAATTTTTTATTCTTAGCATTTTTTAAAACAAGCGCATAATTGTTTAGTTAGAACGTCCAGAAATTTTTCAACAAAATGTTCACTCAGAACCGCCATTTTGAAGCCGCCATTTTGAATGGTGAATAAATAACCATCCTATCTTTTAGTATAACTATTTACTCCACCAGATACAGAGATTCAGCTTGATTCGAACAAGGTTTCCTGTTAAAAAATACGATTTTTGAACACATTTTTCCAAAATTCACGATTTTTTTATGTTTAAACCGCCATAGTAAAAAAATGGCGGCAGATATGGTCAATCTGAAAGAGGATTCAGAAAGTTCGAGAAACAATACAATAGGTGTGGTTATATCAAAACGATTGAGTAACTTTCTCCATGAGAAAGCACCTGATGAAAAGAAGTCAAAATATAGGGCATTTCAGGACGAAACGGGTTAAACGATTTTATACTCGAAATATTTACAGGAAGTTTTATAATTAAAACCCAAAAATCTTGTATGTCATATCTTCTAAACATGGAATTTGAGAGAAATATTTCATTTGTACCACAAAATATATATGAATTTGGAAATAAAAATAATAATGATTCATTCAGGATTATTTCCCTGCAGCAGCATCGGTTATTTTAAGTTCTTCTACTGATGTAGCTGTAAAAACAATATTGAAAAGCTAATATAAACAAGTCTCAAACTTCTTATTTTATAACCTGTGAGTCCATGCCATGGATCGTTGAAGTATTAATCGAAACGTAATAACTCAAAAACCACCTCCCTGGACTGAAAAATTTTACATGACCAATAGAAAATTTACTTTTAGAATGAGTGCCATGAGCACGAAAGGTAGTCGTGCAAGAATAGCAATAGCGTCTGATAGTGAGACATGGGTGATTCTCCAAAAACAGGGCATTTTCAAGAATGAAAATTTTTTTTTTTAAGTTACTGTAAATTCGTTTTTTTTTAATTGAAGTTAAGTTATTGTTAAAGTAGTCACGCTACAAAATTATTTTAAAGGAAAGGGGAAGACTTTTACTATGACGCATTTTCATACGGCTATATAAACCAACAATTGCTTGTTAAAAACTTGAAAAAAATAACTCTAAATAGTCAAAAACATAATGTACATATCTGATTCAGTGTATTTTTGTGAATAAATGGAAATTATTTATTAAGTAATAATTAAAAACTTAAGAAAAACACATGAATTTTTAAAGAAGTTTTAGACAAAATAAATTTATTAAAGTTAATGTGTCGTTGGTTAGCAACTACAATGATAATATTATATTCATAATTTTAATAAATAATATTATATCATAATAAACTTGATTCATAACGTTGTAACAAATATAAAGTTTAATTTTGTGGTTTTTTAAATTATATTTAAATAAATGTCTAAGAGGAAGAGAAATATAAATGTTATTTATGATTTGAAAAATATTTTCTGCTACGGGTTACACTTTGTTCTTGTTTCGTACCTGATACGCCAAATGTTTGGTAACGACAATGAAAATTTGTAAAAAAATCCAATTTTACATATTTTAAACAATAATAAATTAAAAAACAAATTGCCAGTAACGTTTATTCCTTTAATCTTTAAGTTTTCATCGTTTTTTAATTGCTGTTTTTATCAAAATACCAAAATTAGGACGGGTGACGACAATTAATTTAATAAAAATACGTGGTATTTTTATACAGTTATTACTTGTTCATGATTTAAATATGTTCTTTTTTCAATTTTCTATGGAAGATTAGTAAAGTGTAGTGTTTTTTCTTTGATTTTTTCATAAGTTTTAGTAAAAAAGTTAATTATTTCCCGTTCATTTATACCAGTTTACGCATTGTCGTTACCTCATAGAAATTTCTTAAGACATTAATATTTCAATAATTATAAGTACATATATTGATTTAATTAAATATTATACAGAGAGAAATTGTACAGTTTGAGCTGTACTGTAGAAATATTATTTGAATAAATTAAAATAATTCGGTTTCTTAATAGCGCTAATATTTTAAAGTTTTGAACTTAGAGGTTTGGACATATCAAAAATGCTACTTTTAGTCTTTAAATGTCATTTTACACCAGTTTTTTGTAACAAAAGTATTATTTTTTCAAATTAACATGGGCCAGGGATATTTATTTAACATTTCTATCGAAATTTAATAATTTATTGTCAAAGTTTTTGTAAGATATAACGTAAAGACACGAAAATGCCCTGTTTCCGGAGAATCACCCATATACTGTATTGTGAGGCCTTTTCAAAACTAAACTTACGCAGTAACTAAATCACGTTACATTCAAGATTTTCCAAATCTGTTTTATGTGAGTTATACAATTACTTATCGTAAACATTAATACATATCCCAGTCAATTAATTATGGAGTGGCCTAAATACTTCAACGTAACATCGCTGAGGAACGTTTCAGTTGTATTGTAAATAGACTGTCCTGGTGAAACGTCGTATTCGCGTTAATTGTTTATAGAGGTATCCGAAATTAGGTAAAAATTAATAATGCAATTCTTCTGCATTTTGAAACATTTTACAATTATACCTGTATAAACTGCAGTATGTTTTAACTACTGCAAGATGTATTAGCATCAGTTGCGTGAAGCATCCATGGAATCAAATCCATACGAATTTACGTAATATTAATGAAATTTTCATATAAAATTATTTCTTCATTTTTGTTTGTACAATGACTATTAATATTTCTGAACCGCAATCTCATTTACGCCACTCAAAGGAACTATCAAAAGCGAGAAAGGGTGAAGACGAAATCCGTCAGCAGGTGAAACGTGTCACCACGTTCCCCAGAATGCGGGAAAATCGTCGTGTACCGTTAAGGTATGTGTATTTGCCAAAAAGAAAAAAAGGGTAGCCGTGGCCGCGTTCGCCCGCGACATAACCACAATGGCGATTGGGAGATTCGATTTTGGCATGGTGCGCTGCCGTTGCTTCGAGGCACCTTGTCAGGGGTTTCTTTTCGAATTTTTCCGGCGCTGCTTTTTTCTCCCTCTTTAATCGAAGTATTCCAAGGCCTCGCCTCTTCAGAATCGCGGCGGAAAAGTTTCGTCGGGCAAACAGCCAGAGTTGCTCCGGGAGTGCGAAAGAAAATCCAATTCCTCTCGCGCGTATGCCGTATGGAGTTCCAGGGGATGAATGTGCCGACCAGCTTGCGTCCTCCACTCGTGCGCTCCAAGTATTTGCTAAGCAAATGGCCAATCGCGTGTGCATACATACGTACGACGATGGGCCATCCCTCTGCTCGTCCTCCATTCCCTTCAACCATCCCCTGGCGTCCAGTAGTACAGTAGGTGGTATATACGAACGCCTCCAACCACTGGCCTCCTTGACAGACCTATTTTTTTCAAGTCGCCTCTTGGATTTCCAACTATATTTCCTTCGATACTTCCTCTCATATAAACTGTACCTACCTATGTATATGATGAATTCCACGATACTTTTTAAATTTGATCGTAATAAAAATCAAATTTTTATTTTGATGACACCCAATGAACCTGTTACTATTATATTTATAGGGTCACGAAGAGTAAGAAGGATGACTTATTGGCCTAACACAGATATAAATAAGTCTTAAAATTGTTACATCTTAAATGCATCATTAGGTGAGGCTTAATTTCAGCCCAAAATTGCGTTAATTTTCTTAAATTCAGTCGATATTCAGGTTAAAAGTCTTACTTTCAGATAACAAAACTGACTTTCAGTCGATATTTTGGATTGAAATAAGATTCGTCCACCTTAGATGCCATAAACTTCATAAATCTTATTTTAAGTCAAAATATCGTCCAAAAGTCAGTTTTGCTCACTGAAAGTAAGACTTTAAGCCAAAACACTATTTTAATTTAAGAAAATTAATGCAATTTCGGGCTGAAATTAAGCCTCACCCGATTATGAATTTAAGATGTAACAATTTTAAGACTTATTTTTTTCTGTGTGCAATATAATCTTTGTAAATTAAGAGAAGTAGAGGAAGTGTGCCGGTTTTGGGCACAGCCCGGTTGTGGGCACCTCCTCGTAAATTGGGACAAGAAGCACACAGCACTGAACTAAGTATTGTAAAACTTGTATATTGACATTACGCACACAGAAAAAAAATAAGTATTAAAATTGTTACATCTTAAATTCATAATCTGGTGAGGCTTAATTTAAGCCCGAAATTGCGTTAATTTTCTTAAATTCAGTGACTTTCAGTGAGCAAAACTGACTGTTAGACGATGATTTGGCTTAAAATAAGATTTATCGAGCTTATGGCATCTAAGTTAGACGAATCTTATTTCAAACCAAAATATCGGCTGAAAGTCAGTTTTGTTGTCTGAAAGTAAGACTTTAAGCCTAAATATTGACTTAATTTAAGAAAATTAGTCCAATTTTAGACTGAAATTAAGCCTTTTACAGTGCTTAATTTGAGATGTAACGGTTTTAAGACTTTTTTTTCTGTGTATAGCCCTTAGTTGATTGTTTATTTTATACTTATTTATGTCTAAAGAATCTATTATCAATAAATAATTCTTTTATTAAGTTAATACATTATACAACTGCTAAGTATATTCTTACTCATAACTACTTATTATTTGTATATAATTTATTATATTTTTATTACCGATTGTTACAAAAGTGTAAACATAGACTTTTTTCAAGATTGACAAAATATAGAAGAATGATCACGTAAAACACATATCATTATTAGAAATAAATATTACGTTGCAGAAGCTAGGGAAAGTCTATTTTTGTCTGTGTGTTGCCAGATTTATTTCTGTCTAAACTCAGCAGTATTAAAAATTGGCGCTAGAAAATCGTAGAAAGTTGTGACCTTCGTTCATTAGCTAAAACAAACATCTGAGTTGGAACACACCTTCTTTTAATACATAATGACTGAGCTTAAAGTAGACAATCCTGTTGACCCAATTTAGGGTTTTTTTTTCGATTGTTTTCGGCTCTAAGGTATCAATAGTCACTTTAATTTCTATTTTCACTTTTCTATAACACTTATCCTTCAGAATTTCTTATACAAAATAGTCCAAAGGATTCAAATCACAGTGTTTTGGCAGTTTTGGCAATCACGAATTCATCGCTAGTTTGTTTCTAGATTAAAGACTTTTAATGACCGAAGAAGTAAAAACTAGCAATTAGAAATAATTGGGACATTCCACGCCAAACGGACCACTGCCATTTTTTTAATTTCAATTTTGCTAAATTTCCATCCTTGAGACACCCAAATATAAAATTTTTTATCTTATATTGAATTTTAATACTGCCTTAATAAATATATCCATCGTGTTTGAAATTTGATGAATTCGAAAACAGCAAGACATACACATGAATCAGACACAACTCAAAATGTAAATCCGAAGGTGAAACCTACTTGTGATATATTTTTGTAACGCTAATTCTGAAAATATTTCAAAATTCTAAATAATGTAAAAATATTACATTTCTATATTTAATATTTAACTGTTAAAATTACCATAAATTAACGATCAATTCATGATCTAATGATCATTTCTACAGCTGTCAAAAGTTAAATATTAGCAATTTTCTTACTTTAAAAGTAATAATTTAAACGATTTTCCTGACACTGCAATTTGCTGCGGAGATAAGAGAGGTTAAACAGTGGACGGAGATTATATTTGTGGAATCGAGGAAACACGTTTAGTACTTTTTCTAATTAATACTTTATTGCAATATCAAAATACATCCGCTTTGATAGTACGTCATCTCTCAACTGTTGCTTACTCTAAACAAAACACTTAACACTTGCTCCACTCTTCTGGTCCTTCATCGAATTACTACAACATCGGCCATCCTGAAAAATCTTTCGCCTCGATGATCAATTATTTTCTAAGGCAGTCCAAGGTTTCATGTATTCAGCACAAGTACTTGTTATTTTAGGACCATGTTAGACGTCGCACATCATAAGATTGCCGAACTTGACTTTTTCCACTGTATAGGAACCAACAAATTTAGATTTTAAGTTGCGTACATGTCCTAATCTTGTACGTTGAATTGCTACGAAATAACCACATTCGTGCTTCCTGCCGTTGTAAAACACTTTTTGTATTCTTTTTGAATTTTTTTGTGTGCTTTCGCTTTATTTCTAAGAGACTCCCTACTATCTTGAAACTGGACACTTTAAACATTCTCCAAACTTTCTTTTATTTTAACATCCTCTTTATACTTCGCATTTCGATACCAGTAAGTGATTGAAATGGAGTCATAGCAATACTTCGTTGGTGAGTGGAATTTAAAGTACCATTTCGAAGGATCATTGAAAAACATCTTAAGTTAAAACTGCAATAATAGTCCTATTCACTGACTCTACTTGTCCATTCACACGAGGTAACCAGTTTGTAATAATATGATGTTCCTTCATGTTAAAATTCAAATTCTGTGGAGTTGAAAGCTTTTCCTATGTCTTAAATAAGCTGATGTGGGTTGCAAAAAATACACTTTTGTAAACGTACGTTCAGCTTTCCGATGTTCCAGAATATAATCAAATTCTCCCATCACTGTCCAACGCCATATCTTTACTGAAATGTCTTTTTTCTTTATAGTTTGCTTAAAAGAAATACAGTCTGTTACAATTGTGAAATATATGCCTAATAAATACGTTCGAAACTTCTTTAAAGCTTAGTATTATAGCCATGACTTCCAATTCGTAACTATGATAATTTGGATTTCAATTCTAACAATTGCTGTTTCCAAGTCTGTTTTAGTATTGTAATTATTTGGTTAGGTATATGTATATTTAAAAAACTAATCGAAAAATTTGTAAGGCGTCACAAAGGACTGAACATGCTGATTGTCACATTTAATCCATTTTTTGCTCTCATTTGGCGAAAGTGCATATTTTTTCAGAAGGATCAGAACAAAATTTACAAATCCATATACTACATATTTTATTCCTAGTATGTGTTGTTTTAATAATTTTTCACCCAGTTCAGTTTTCATCCAATGCAACGTAAGCTGTATATATTTACGAAGAAAGTATTATGACCTAATATATACTTTATAATGTTGTATTTGGTTTCTAATGGATGGTAACTTGGTCAAACTGAGATTTAAAAAAAAATGTTTAAAAAAGAAATTCGTTTACCTTGAAACGTCTCAAAGAAACCATGTCGAATTAATAATAATTCGACGGGCCCTAGGAAAACAAACGTATCTCAGACATTTCGTTCAAACTGGAGTATCTCACAATTCCGAATCAAACTAACGTATCTCGGAATTACCGTTCAAACTAGCGTGTCTCAGTCTTCCTAGCAAAACTCGGATAACTTGGGCGAAATTCAAAAACACGTAACTCAATCATAAGCACTACTTGAATTGTGATAAGAGAGATTGAAGTAATATCGAATTAAAATTTAATTAAGTAGTGCTTATGAGTTACGTGTTCTTGAATTTCGCCCGAGTTACCCGAGTTTCGCTAGGAAGACTGAGATACGCTAGTTTGAATGGCAATTCCGAGATACGTTAGTTTGATTCGGAATTGTGAGATACTCCAGTTTGAACGAAATGTCTGAGATACGTTTGTTTTCCTAGGGCCCGTCGAATTATATTTACGTCAAAAAAAAATGACAGTTCTTAGGAGGTTAAAAATTAGATTTTGCATAATTCAATATTGAAAAATATAATAAATCTTGGCCCTTCAGGTAAAATATGAAATTTGATAATTAAATAAAATAAAAATATTGAACAGCAATAAAAATATTATTTATTAAATTCACACATCATTGCCCAACCATTAATTTCTCACAAACGGTACGAGTTATATCGTTGATACTCAAGTACTAAGTATAACAAGTAACTGCAATAGATGGAAGTTTCACTTCCTGTGCTAGAAACAACACGACGTATGGGTACTTTCATATGTAGTAAATAATAAATATTAATTAAAGGTAGGGTATAAACTGCTGTTATAGCATTGTTTTTCACACTCGTATACTCTGGTATTCAATGAATTTCATATCATGTTTGTTAGTACATACAGGTTTACTTTTTATAATTTGTGGATATTTATTCTATTCGAATTCAAAAGTTGTGAATGAGACATAACATATGAATAACTGTAGACAAATGGTCTTTCAATAACTGGAAAACAAGTTTCTTCCTTTGATACCTTCACATGCATCTAATATTAAATAAGATCTACTGAACTAACTTGATATAATTACAGAGAAAAATATTGCATTCAACACTGTAAAATAATTGATTTTGATTTTAAAAGTTTGTCGTCAGGAATAAAAATTATTCTATGACAACGAAATATTTGTTTTTGTTAACTGTACACGAAAAAAGGAGTTGGCTATGTCTGGAAAAGGCAATTCGCTTTCATTATGAAATAAATTCGCTCGTACATCGCAATATTTGTTATAATAGTTCTTCTATTTTAATAATACGAATTGTTTAATACAGAGTGAAATTTTCACTCCGGATTGAGAGTTTCCTCTGTGGTAAGTGTGAAAATATTCAAATGAAACAATTGTTCATTTTTTATTATTCCTTATAGATCAAGACTATAGTCTTGACATCACGTTATTGTAACATTATAATAGCATTGCAAATAATATTAAATCAATAATACTTTAACATTCTAATGTATTTATATAGAAATGACATCTCTATATAGAGTAGTATATAATACGTAATTTTTATGTACTTCTTAATATCAACGTAACTGACCTTTCCAGACCAGTAATTTCAATAATAATGAACCACAAATTCAGTCAAATCTATATTTACATAAATATAATTCGAAATTCAATATGACACACTATATTTTTAATTTTCAAATAACAAAAATTAATGGATGAATGAAATTTTATCACTTCAAATTTCGGGAATCCGATATCCGCTGGCATAAATTTAACCTGAATGTCTGCAAATACAACGAAATTAATATTCCGATTAATATTTCTCTCGCGATCTGTAATAATAATGATAGCAACACTTATTCGACAGAAAATAATGTTACTGCTTTTAATAAAAATCGTGTGTATAATTAATAAATCTGTTCTGAAATACATGAATAGTTGCTAAAATTCATTGAGTAATAGACACTCGTTAACGAAAGTTTCTTATAATCACTTTAATAATATCGAAACGTTAATTTCTTTAAACTTTTTGTAGCGCAGTGGGGCTTACAAAAACATTAATCCTTGAAGACGATGTGTTCGAATTGCTGTTGACAGAATTGATTTACCATTGCGGAACCTAACGTGGCATTTTTCCGCTACAAAAGAATTTTTTCCACATCATTGCATTTACGAATGGAAGTACTTCTTGAAGAAAATGAGACCTGTTGGTATTTCTTAGTCTATGGAGCAGCTAGTGTAAGTAAATCAGTTAGACATATTATTAGAATATGTCCAATAAAACATAAGTTACTCTTGTTTAATTTAAATAAACTTTAGAACGTGGGTAACTTATAATTTAATAGTTCTGGTTTGTTCATTTAAATCACGGTTTTCATAATGCCTGTCATTAGTCGAGCCAATTAATGGTAAATTATTAAGTTAATGGCGTACTACCGTACTAGAAATGATCTCAAAAATATACCAAAGAACTTTTACTTCCTTATCGATAAACAATGCCAAAACCACCATAAAACACTAAATTTCTTCAAAAAATGGATGGAAAATATCAAAACTTTATTGTAAACTTCACAACGCAATTCTAAAATGTTAAAGTCACAAAATAAATTAGTCATTATTTATTTTACTGGAAAATTAAGATTTCGTTTAAACTTATATCAGATTAAGTTTCATATAATTTTCTTTTTTTTTAAATTCCATTATTATGTAATTGGAATGAAACGAAAAAATCATGAGGTATGATTAAAAATTACAGAAGATGTTGAGTAGGTTAAGTATGCGGATTATTTATATATAAGGAAATACAGACTGTATTCATTCTTTATCATTTTTAATACTGTAAAACGTGTATTATCGGTTTCTTCAAACAGATTTATGTTTTGGTTCATCTTATTATTGATACGTAAACTTCGGCTTATTACAAAAATCTTATAAGTTGAAAATTCTTTTGGTAACCATATCCCAGAGTCATTTAGCAAGTTTACTAGCTGTGAGATAGAAAAATGTAGTACAGTGACCGTGTCTTTCTGTTTGAGAATAATGAGCACAAGAAAGAGTAACGCGAAGCATGCAGATTTTATCCTAATGAGAATGTCAAAGAAAGTGCTCCGGAAAAACCCATTAAAATTTTAAAAGATAAATTATGTCAGAAGAAGGAAACGACAGCATAAGTTGAAAGGGCATAATTTGGATTCTCCAAAACATTATGAAATATCGAATGAATATTTGTTTTCTAGGTCTGCATAAGTATCACGAAACTCATCGTACATATTTAAAATTAAATAATAAAATAATTAAAGAATTTCTACCATTTTTTTATATAATAGTACTGGAAAGCTGTTCATATTTTCCTACAGCTTAATAAATACTTGCGACTTTCATAGAATTATGAACATCTTGAAATCCGGCGCTGCCACTGTCAAATGGACTACTGTCAATCATCTGACTGTCAATTAAGGTAACTTGCTAAATGTTATCATACAACAAGTTGTTTGAGGTTTTTATTAAAATATATTTTTAGTTGTGTAATAATGTGGGAAATACCAAGCATATAACCATTACCGGTATCTTCAATGGTTATGTAAATTTGTGCATGCTTTATCCACTGACTTTTGTGTATTAAGATCGTTTCCATGTCGATTACCATCATAATTTTATACATGTAACTTTTAATCATCAAATTATTACTTGCATTTTCATCCACTCGCAATATTTCAAAATTTGCATACTCAAATTTTATTTTCGAAACAGTAAAACAATGCGGAATATGCGGAAATAACTCATTATTTAATCTCTACCAAGACGGAATTCCAAAAGTACGAAAGTTTTACGATGGTGAATTGGAACAAAAACTGAATTAATTCACATTCGAAATTCTGTAAAGGTTGGCATTGTGGCCAATAGGTCGTAGTCGGAATTTGGTAAAATGAACCTACATTTGGTCGGAAATTGGTAATATTTAGATAATGGTGACCTCCTTTCAACCTCATTCTGAGCAAAATACATTCCCTTTTATATATTCCAATTTTTTTCTTTGAGAATTCCAGAGGCAAGCCTGAAGAGGCACTTAGGTTTTTATATGCTCCTGATGTGGTAGTACTGCAAATGCTCTGAAGCTTCCGCCAAAGCACAAGCCAACAAAAGAAATACCTACGGGTGATGTATATTTGGAGATTAAATTTACGTGCGCGTGACAATTTTATGATCAAAAAATAAAAGAGGTAGACGAATGATACTTATTTATCATGAATCATCTGAAAAAATCACTTCGATTAATGATCTGTAGATAACTTTTTTACTATGCACAATAGAGGTAGAGATTACGGGTTATTTTTGTTTATCTACCAGAGTTAGAGGTATATATATTTATATTAAATTAATAATTGATCATCTGATCAATATAGATCGATCTTTATATTCGCCGATTATCAATGACGTAATTTTTTAATGTTTATATAAATCTATGTACTCAAATTAAATTATTGGAGACTGAACTTAAAGTCAGAAATACATAATCTATATATATTTGTGGTGATTCTATAAACCGACAACCTCATAGAAGCTGTTTGTTTCTGGATAAAACGTGACGATTTAGTACTAGCTCATGTATTCTGCTGATCTGATTTCGATTTCTACGAGGGTATTTTCGTGAGAATTATTGAAATTACTGAAAACTCCAAATATTTGTTTCAAAAACTAAATTAGAAAAACATCAATTAAAGAAACAATAGAAAAATTTTAGACCCACAACAAATATATATCAACGTTTTGATAAATGGTACTAAATGGTACAAAACTGTTAATTTTTAATAAACATATCGTGTAACGTATAAATCCAGGATACTAAGATAACTGGAATAAATAACTACCTAAGAAGCCTCATAAACGTTAATTTTTGAGAACTTAAATGGAATATTTCTTAATGTACCGCTCTGTAGTACCTAAATACACATGACTATTTAAAATCACCATTTTCAAAATTGTCCCCTCTTTTATGATATAATGAGATAAAATATACAACGATTTTATATTGTACTTGTGAGTATATAAAGTTATATTTACTGAAAAAAATGTTTGAAAAGAACAAAGTTATTAGTATATTTGAATACCAATTAACTCTTCATAATTAAATATGTGCTGAGCTATATTTTATTAGTTATCCTAAGTTAAAATAACTACGGGTTTTGTTACTAATCATTAACTTGAATAACAATAGTAAAATTTATAACACCAACCAGATACCTATAACTAATATACTAAATAAGTAGCGGTAGTGAGTTTGTCAGACAGATTACAGTCATTGCAATAGCATAACTATACACTGTTCCATCCTCTGTAAGTGTTTCTAACAAGTTTTATACTCTTTTACTTAATTCATATTAAAAGTTATAATAATTAGTATAGAGATATACTATACTTCTAATCCCACTCAGTAGTACTAAAATAATTTTTTTAATTAATTCGATACTCTCTCCTCAACTGAATATAATCAGTTATAATATCTACTTTAAGGTAGTTAAACCAATCAAGAAAGTAGATAAATGAATGACATTAAGAAGTTCCTTTTCCTTAACCCTTTAAGGCGCACACGTAATTTAGAATTTCATAAAGCACATAGGGGTCTCTCGGATCCCATTGTCTAAAATGATCTTTGTAACCTAAACT
Source organism: Trichopria drosophilae (assembly GCA_030407085.1). Lineage (NCBI taxonomy): Eukaryota > Metazoa > Arthropoda > Insecta > Hymenoptera > Diapriidae > Trichopria > Trichopria drosophilae. The sequence goes on along the minus strand of CM059583.1, from coordinate 184,250,129 downwards.
GTTTAGAATTTCATTGTGAATAAATTATACATTGTTCATTATGATATTATTTTTAAGTTTTAATTGCTAGAATTATCGTAGATTAATTTTGTCAATCATAAAAAATCGATACTATCAGAACATAAGAAAAGTGAATTTTTGCTTAAAAAATCATAACTTTTAAAATGTTCAATATTTTAAGTTGAAATTTGAACTGGAAAATCTTGAATAGTGTAAAAGTATTGTTTTGTGATGCCAGTTTTCCAGAAGATTTTTTGTTGTTGTAAAATTAAGGAATCACCTATCGCGCATCTTGCTAATGAAATATCTGGATGAACTAAAAAATAATCATACGAGCAGAAACATATATCAGAAGGTTATAATTTTGTTAAAATACTTAGAAATTTGTCTTCTATTTTCAGGGTTAACACAAGGCGAATAACCTCTTAGCCTTAATTGGACGTCGCGATTTTTCTCTTTGCCGCAGGTAAAGCCAGGGTGTAACAAATGGGATGCAATGACCCGAGGAATTTTAGAGTCGTAAGCAGGCATTTTATTTTGTTTCTTGTTTTAACGCTAAAGGGAGATAATAGCAATATACGGGTGAAAACGTAATAATGTGCGCATTTCCCATATCGTAGATTTATTGCTTTTCGCAGTGCAACTTGCCTCATTTAATTTATATCATTTCTTTTGTTTACGTACTGCTTTGCGCAGTATTTTTCTGCAGTTCCATTCATATAAAAACTGCACAGACTTGACCGAATTATGCACCTGTACAAAATATACCGAATTAAGAGTATAATCCATGCATTAATTCAGAATCTCTAAACAAATTTTCACGTTTATCGTACACGTTTTAACATTGAAACTGTGGACCTAAAAGTATTAAATTAAGCACTGAATTACTTAAAAATTTATTAAGCAAAAAATTTAAAATGCAAGGATAATTTTCTAGTTAACCCTGAATATATGAATTAAAATGTCATTTTTGGTAGTTTATATTTCTTAAAACTACTGCTTTAATAAACATGCTGCATAATAATTGCGAAAAAGGTGAAAAAAGAGATGGTTTACATCAATTCTCAATCAAAATGTAACTATATAACGAAATAAACTTAGTATTAAAAACTAAGTGAAAATCAGCATCGAATAGTATTGACGTGCATGGAAATAAAAATTATCAGCTGATATAAGAAACTGTAAAATAAAGTTACACTGTTGTTGAAAAATGCATACACTATTTCAATTTTACACATGCAACAACAAGCGATGCTATATCAGCAATGCCTCAGAATACATAGCAGAATAGCTGCTACATACTTTTGGCTAATTTGTCCTAGCATTAAAATTTTTTATTTTTACTAATTTTTTCAAAGATAATCTGGAATCTCTAACACAAACATTGAAACTTATTTAAGTTAGATGATAGATTTTTTGACGATATACAACTATAAATATACTCCGGAATATGTTATTTTAATAGCAAAACCCGATGTTTTATACGATCTATGAGTTACGGTATTTACTAACATGATCGACAATGTTATGCGTGATATATTTTTATATAAAACTTGTATGTACTTAATTTTGTTTCTCCTCCATTTCAATAGCTTTGGTATTTTTTTATCGGTTTTCGAGGAAGAGTGCAAACATAGTAACTTTTAATTTTCTTTTTATTTTCGAAGACTCGATAGCTTTCTCAAGTATAGAAATTGCCTGTTAACTGACATGAAATATAGTCCAAAAAAACACTAAAAATTACTTTCATACCATTTATATAACTAGTGAAATGTTGATTTTAGGTTAATGTGATTTAAAGATCAGTTGTGGCTTCAACAAAATTACAAAATAAGCAGAGTTATTCCTGCGTGACCAATATAGGCAAAGATATTACGGTAAACCTTCAAGTCTCTTTCCCTTTCTGTCAAGTTAGAAAACTAAAAGAAACTGTATTGAAATACGATAATGTTTCCTTTAACAGTTCAACCAACCCCTTGCGAAAATTTTAAATCCCTGACGAAGCCTTGATGGATCATTCCATAGGTAGTGGTGGATCATCTCAAAAAACAGACTTTCGACGGTATAGATCCATCGACGATCCATATAGGATCCGACATGGATGTAAAATGTTTACACGGAACTATACATGTTATTTAGTAACCTTTAGACGAATTCATTAATAAGAGGTTTTATATCCACGATAAACATGTTTGGAATTCTCACATAGTTATCTTCCTAGGACCAAAATTCTCTCTACTAAATTATTTTCTGTTGTAAAAAAACTGCTAAAAATGGATTTACACGCAGAATAATCGAATGATCCAAAAGATAGATTTAGTGAGACTTGACATAAATAAAGCTTGGATTATTGAACGATATTTTTTATTTAAAACCAGAAAAGTAATAAAGCATGGCGGTGTCTCAAAAACACCAGTGCATCTCGATGGTGTTTTTGAGAAAGTTGAGGGAGCACTTCGTCGAGACGACCCGACTTAGCGGGCGCGACTATATTGGGTCGTTTTCGGCGATGCATCCGCTTCCCTAGAGAATTGAATTTTGGGTAAGTGCAGGCGCAATTCGCAATTCGCCATTCGCGATTCGCGCCCGATCCCTTAAGAGAAGGGAATACATAATGCGAATCGATCCTTCTCCTACATGAATGTATTCCACAGTGGTGCACCGGTAAATACGAAAACGCAATGAAGTAGCCGGCATAGGGTTTCAGCAAGCTTACATGAATCGGCCAAGTTTGAATATGAAACAATTCAACTGTTTTAATTTAAGATTATATACATTTATTACGAATAGATCTTATTATCAAACAATCAACTTTTGATCGTTTATAGATATTATTATGTCACCTTCTTGCAAATGTCTCGAGGCAATTTAGTGAAAAAGTAATTATGTACATCTATGAAATTTAGTATTTTGTGATGTGAATTAACGCATATATATGAATTTTAAGACGTCTATTTCTTAATTTTCTTACAAATAGTTTTTAAGTTTAATCGATATATTTGCAATTACATAAATGCTTATATAATGTGTAATATACGTGACAAGATATTTAATCATTGATGAGATTGTTACACTCCTAAAAATGTCTTTCTAATGTGAATGTTCAAAATGGAAAGATTCCACGATATCTTTCATGAAAGTCAATCAGAATTTTTTAATCTATTTACCTACACTGCGAGAAACGTTTTCGTTACCAATTATAATGCGTCATTGAAATAAGGTTCTTACTACCCATAAAAATATGTTTTTAAAGAGGTAAGTTATTAACGAAATCGTTTTTGTGTGATTTGTATTTCTGATAAGAGACGCAGAAAACGTTTTTTCAGCTTCTTTTTTAGTTTCACCTCCTCATAATCTAATGTGGATCGACTCCAAAAAATAAACAGACCTAAGTTAGGCCATGTCAACTCAACTTTAAAATCGGCTCTACCGTTCGAGAAATATCGCAAGATGAAAAAAATTGGACGTAAACAATTTTTTTATTGCATTTTTGAGTCGTTTACAGTCTAAAATTTCAATATTTGAAAAACTATAGGTTAATTTAGTTGCTTAGTTGACCAAATTCAAGACTTCGCCTGCGTCGAAGTAATACTAATTAAAAGAGCCACCTTAAAAATTTCGTCTGTTTTTTGCACCTGAAATTTGGGGCAAAAATATAGAACAAATAAAAGTTTGTGATGTTAGGTTACTCGTGTCAAATTTTTAAATTGAGCATGTATCTTAATCTTGAGATGAGGTCGTTCAAAGGGGGGATTTTATTGCAAAAATTGATTTTTTTTTTTAATTTTATATTATTATTTCCGAAAATATACATTCGAATTATATAATCAAATTGTCTCAGTATACAAAAATATCAAATTTTCAAATTGTTAACAAAATGTTGCCTTAGTTTTGAAAATGTTGAAAATTTGATGTTTTTCGGTTCAGACAAAATTTATTTAGATTCTTTCGACAATTCCAAATAAAAAATATCTCTTGTGAATTTGACATATAATGAATATTTTTGGATATAAAAAAAGCCAAATTTTCTAAAAATGCAAATTTTTTGCAGCAAATTCAACCATTTGACCCACCACATCTCAAGATTAAGGTATATGCTTGATCTAAAATTTTTACACCAGTCAGCTATCATCATAAGCTTTCATTTATCATGCACTTCGATCCCAAATTTGAAGCCCAGAAAATAGGCGAAATTTTGAGTGGCTCTTTGTGACCAACGCAATAATTTGATAATCGATAATTAAACTATCAAAAGTCATGAAAAATATTTTAAGCTATGTATTTTGAATTCAAGTTAAAAATCCATTCGGTACCTTAGTATATGTATGTACAGAAATAGTAGACAGTTTATTTGACAAAATTATAATAATATAAATTGTTAATTTCATATTAGATTTACAATTTCCTTCCATCAGAATCGAGTGGAGAATTAATTGCCCAACAATACTGGTTTAATTGGATGGAAAAATTTCCTTAAGTTTAATTAACATCACTATTTTATAATAAACATTTGTTGATACATCTGTGAAGTGCAGATTATTTAATTTATCAGATTGTTTAATTCAATTAGGGAGATGTTTTAAATGATTCTATTTGATATACAACTTAAAATTAAGTTATTAAGTCAGAGAGATGTAATACTTGAAGTTCATAGATTTTGTGCACTTTTGGTTGCGAATAGACATTGATCCCGCAACATTATTTATTAAAAACTAAAATACACAAAAAACGAAACATACTGATTATATTGATACATTTTATACATTTTTTATTTCAAATGCGCTACAATCAACTACAAAAATGTTCATCTCCCGGACTTCATGGGTTAATTATGAAATGAAGAATGAGCATGGAGAGGTCATACTGTTAACATACATAGAAAGATAAAAATCCGTTATTAATTTCGGGAGATTAAAAATTTGTTTAACATTGCTGAATGTAGAATATCGAATTAAGGATATCTCTATATTATTCAATCTGTTTTAGTACCTGTAGTAATCGAAACATTAGTGCAGAAAGTTAATATCTAAAATTTACCTGAATGCGTTCTCCAGTACAGCTAGTAATTAGCGTTATTAAAAAGGAGCGAATCCCTAGTAGAAAATTAGACCAGTTTTTGGTCAGCTTCTATCCAGTTTCGTTATTTTCTATTTTAAAAGTATAATAGGAAAACTAGATAATGTAATAAAACACTGAACAGATTTCTACCAGGGATGATATGGCTTTAATGAGTTATATAATCGAATGATAAAATAAGTAACCACAATTTCGGATAATTAAATTGAATTTAATGGTAATTATCTATTGGACGTAAGAACTGGCATGGTGCCATTACAATGTGATGCTCGAACCCGGTGTACTTACATGCGTACTCCAGATACGTCGACAGGATGGGTCGACTCTAAGTTAAGGGTGAAAGGAGGCAGCTGCGTTACAGAAAGAACACTAGGAAAGTGGAACAAAAAAAGACTAAATTTATTGAATTGATCAATTTATTTTTCAGAAATCAAACTCCTTTTCTTTTACATACTTGTACACAATGGAATGGAGAGGGTGAAAAGAAGGGGAGAATCCGGAGTTGGGAAATGATCGATCAATCATTTCATATAACCACTATTGTCAAAATTGTTTATGACAAATTGTTATTAAATATTATTTTTTATAAACAAAAAAAAAACACCGTTATTCATTTTTGTCAAATATTCTATTTCCAATCGTTAGTTCGGCGCTACCTGAGCTGTGCTAGACATGGGCCTTAATGGGTTAATAGAAGAAAATATTTGCATTGCCTCGTGTCCCTCGCCTTTCGTAAAATAATTAGTACATTTAAATAAATTTATATATTGTTATAAATATTTAAGGATATGTAAATTAATAGTCGATACACTAGAAAGTGATAGAACCAGATAATTTTTTACATGAGACATATGTCTTATTTTAATGTACTTACATGCGACGTACATTTCACTTTGAGGGAAGAGAGGATTACATGGAGGTTTTATATGTGCACGAGTAGCATTTTTAAAAATGGGGTATACCTCGATTCGCACAGTTTTTTATTTAATAATTTCACAGGTAAGATTTTTAGATAAGAGCATCCTTCAATATTTATGTGCAATACTTCATTCACTAGTAGAATTTTTATATTTCTTCTGAGTTTTACTTCGACCCAGATTTAATTTGGTTAGTTCCGGGAAAAAAATGACCGTATAGTTTTGTATCTAATCTTAACGTTTCATTTTATTTCTTTTTATAGAAAGATTTACATTTTGGTTATAAATTTAGAATTTATTACATGACGAGAAAATGTTAGTGTATATACGGAAGAAGTGGTACATACCTTAAAGTACACATAAAAACATTTTAACCATTTAATTTCATTATCCATTGATTTCTGAGATGTTTATTGTGATTGACGGATGATACGTGACCGGATATTTTATACTATAGTAATATAAAAAAAAACGTTTTTTAAAACATAATGCCGCGGTACAACATGGATAAATATACAAGGTGATATTATGCGTTGGATATACATCAACACTTTGATTAACAAATTAAGATATTTTAAACCATATACGAAAATAAATATAAATTTCACATCATAATGGATGATAATTTCAACTTCTTTGTATGCAATTTCATGTGCATAATTCCACATGGAAGGAAAAATTACTATGTAGGAATTTTTCATATTGTTTTACATTTGAGTGCTACTAACTTCTAAATATGTTATAGGCACGAGATAGATCTCAAGTTATTACTGTAGAAAGAATATTAACCGATAATATATTACTATTGCTTGGATAAAATAGTAATAACTGATACAAAACTTTTTTTTATGTATAATAATAAAATATGACATAAATAACAGTAACTAATTTAAAATTCCCTTTGTTTAAAAACGTATTTGATATTTAGGAAAAAGGTTCCATTGCATTGTTATAGAATTTGAAAGTTTTGATTGCCCATATTTGCAGCAAAACCACTATTATAAAGTGGACAATCTCCTTTAGTGGATAACATGCTCTTTAGAGATCGCTTTCCTAAAGTTGGTCAATAAGATATTTTTTCAAACAATAGACGAGTAGAGTAATTTTGAATAGTTCTCTTTTCGGTCCCGTGAGAGAATTCGAACTTCCGTAGCATTAGCGAAAACAATTAAACGGATGGTGAACACAGAAAGTTAACATATGTGTGTATTTGTGTGAGTCTGCGTGTGGGTGTTCTCCAAGCATTGTTTCTTATATAATGTAGAAACCCAATTTATCATATATCTATGCATACATATATGCATTTGATATAATTTTATAAATCCATTTTTTATCAATAACTCGAAATAAAATGTTCCTATTATTATTACGATGCTTAGTTATTGTTTACGATAAATATCTTTCGAATCAAAAAATTTGAAAAGCAACAGATTACGTGAAGTGATATCGTAAAATCTAATTATAGTAGATAATATTCGCATTGTTAGTTTGTTTTGTTTTAAAATAATTTCAGATATTTAACAGTTAAAATGAAATGTCAGCCATACTGCGAATATCAAAGAATAACTAGTAAGTTAATTTAAATATGTTTTTTCGAATTTGAATGTTCTGCGAACAATTGGTGAAATTCTAAGGAGTCGAAAAGTCGATAAAAAAGTGGTCTTGGTCTTGTTCTAAATTCTATTTGAATATCAAAGGAAACGTCTTAAAGGACTTCTTTTCTTCAATTGCGAAATTTTCCTTTTGGACACGTGTACATCAAATGGAGCATATGTAACGTTTGAAGCTGTCTTCTGTAACGTTTTATGGGAGTTCTCTACAATAATATCTTCCGTTCTTATAAATGGATAAAATGTCTATTGGATATTATGATAATAATTTAATCTTTTAGATTATTGGCCAGAAACATACGAATTTTGCGAACAAAATATAGCGTAAATATACGCAATAGAAACATACACGATCGACAATGATTTCGTTATTTTAATGAAACAGGAATAGAATTCGTTAGTTTGTCAAATCCAATTGTCTATTAATAATTTTAAAAGATCATTTTACTAAACTATCCAATAGCCTTTTTTTCATTTATGCTACGACAAATATTCCTCTGGATTGTTAGTTGAGTGTTAAAAGTAATATTTTGAAATATACTTCATTATTAATATTCTCAAATAGCTATTTCCAAAATCTCATTCTCATAATTAAACTAACAAAACTAAACTTTATCCATAGATCTGTGGAAAGATTATCAAAGTATCGATATTTAAGTTGACTCGACTAGTTTTTATATTAGTTTACGAGTTATTTAAAGTGTTATTTATTTCGTAACACTTTTAATGATGTAAGCAATTTTTACCTCATTAAGTCTATACACGAATAACAATTCCCACTTTAAATGGAATAAGAATGTGTAAAATTAAAACAGAGAAATTTCCTACCTTTTAGATAGTTTGAAGGTCTCTTAAGTTAAGCCTTTAAAGAGAACCTTGGAAAACTTCCACCATAAACGAGGCAACAAGGTGTTCTCAAAAAATTTATTGAAATGCTTTTACTAAGCAACTTTCCAAGTGCAATTCAAATTATACTTTCATACAGGCAAGTAAAATACACAAATATGTGAATTGGAAAAATATATACAAGAATTTCGATTTTTAATTAATTGTAGTAATGTTTTAAGTTATAGATTCAAGAAATACTGAAGTTAAATAAAAAGAAGAGACCTATTTTTAACAAACTCAGTTCGTAATCTTGTCACAATTCTAGATATGGTTTTTCAAATAACAATTTCTTCATTGTTTATGAACTACTATTCATAGTACAATGTGAATTAGTAAATATACAGATCTTAATGCAATTAACATATTCTTAAAATTCTATCCTCTACATTTTGCGAAAAATAAATGAGGTATTAAAACCGATGCAAAAAGTATTTCTCCAGTTTTATTTATCTTCAAAACGATAATGTTTTTGCAAACAATTTTGATGCATATACGAATATATAAATAAACATTTTATATGATAACTAATCATACATTTTTATTATAATTGCTGGAAGATTATGTGATTTGCAAATAGCTCTGCATTGCACAATTTTCTAATTAGAATCTAATTATTTTGATAATGATTCTAATGATTTAATCTAAATATTGCTTAGTGAAACTTCGAATAGTTCTCAGTTGAATAAGAGCATGTTATTATATTGAAATAAACAACGGAATGATTAGTTTTCATTAATTTCGACCTTTTAATCCAAAAAAGGTATAGTGGGTCTTATTTATTTTGTTCTGAATCTTTTATATTCAGTTTCCTAAGTTAATTTTTCATACATCGAACGAAAGCATCTACATGTGGCAACTTTGTAAAGTAGACTTTATTTTCTTTGACATTGTTTCGGGGAGCTATAAACTTTACTTACGTAACTTTTCCACGCGTAGATATTTCTTTTCGTGCTTTCGGACGTAATGTATGTCTGAAGAGTGAATGTGTTATTTATATTTATCTCGCTACTTTTTTCATAAACTTCACTCAGTCAGCTTCTACTTTTAAGTATTGTTTGATCTGAACAATACCAAATTTTGTTTTGTGATAAATAAAACACATGGAGCACATAAACAAATTTAGACCTGTGAACGATACTTGGTTCTAACTTTCTCTCCAGAGAATAATGTATAATGAACTATTGGATTTAATTATAATATTAATTTATTAAATGTACTATGTTTTGGCTATCTTAGCTCCCTCTTCATCTATTAAATTTTAAGATGATTAAAAATATGTGCTAAATTATGATAGTTGCTAAAAACGAAAATTCGATGTGCATTTCATATTTGATTTAAATACCATTTAAGCACACCATACACTGTTCCTAATATTGACAATTTATTCAATTTTTAATGTTGTAATTGTGTAATGTACAAATTATAAAAATATACAATAGCATTAAAAAAATAAAGAAGCATGTTAGTCTCACTAATTGGAGGAAATAATTTACCCAAATAATCATTTAAAAATGGTGTTAAAGGCGAATGTTCAGAATTAAAATTGAAACACATTTTTGTTAACTTCTTCTCAATTAATTTTGAACGAAATTGGTTCGTATTTTTATAACATGATATACGAAACTGATGAAAAACACGGTCGGTTAGCAATATTTAATATCACAAATTAATTGAAAATAAAGGAAAACGAATAAATATGGTAAACGTTCTTTTTATGATTGAAAAAATATATATATATATATATATATATATATTTTTTCAATCATAAAAATTTACCATATTTATTCGTTTTCCTTTATTTTCAATTAATTTGACCGTGTTTTTCATCAGTTTCGTATATCATGTTATAAAAATACGAACCAATTTCGTTCAAAATTAATTGAGAAGAAGTTAACAAAAAAATATATATATATATATATATATATAAAACATTGGTTTTTATATGCACAGAAAAAAGAAATAGTTGCTTTCATATTTAAATAGTAGGGTCAGGCTCAACTACGGTTTTTAATTGGATATACTGTTTAAATAGCAGCATTGACTATCTAATTTATCGATATCACTATTTAGATAGTAACTTTAATTATTAATGATGGCTGTGGCTTATTCTACTATCTAGATAGCACTTTCAACTATTTCGTTTTTTCGTGTGCAATAATGATAATAAATACATATTATTAACATAATTTCAGACTGTTTAGAGGGACTAGTTTGAATAATTGTTATACTTTTTGTATTTGATGTGACATGTTCTAAATTATTAAGTAAAATAATTTGATTACTATATTATGTAATTCTATCTTTATATTATTCTTTTTAACTTTTAGAGTTTATACTATGAAACATTATTATATATCTTGAATTACCAATTATTGTCAATTTCCAAGTCAGATATTTCTATGAAAACAATTTCCCATCAATGAAGAAATTGTTTACATTTTTAGTTATCGTTAATTTCAGATTTTTCTGAAAATTATATGCAGTGATTAAAAATGCTTATTAGGGATATGAGCAATTGAGTGGTCTAGTCTACAAGTTGACATCTAAGAGCACGACAATTCCTCACACCAAATGGTAGTTATTGAACTTAACTAAAATTAATTACTGCCGAAAACTAGATATGGAACTTTTCAATTCTATTTGTAACATTATGTAATTTTTGGTTCGTTGTAAGAAATAGTGTCAGTAACAAGTCTCTAGTTGTTTCTCAAACTTCTGAATTCAGTTTGTTTATATAGTAATAATTTAAGAAAGAGGGATGGGATTTCTATATAATGTTCATCTAAAAAAAATACTAACTTCAGAAAACAACTTAAACAAAATTACTTTAATGATCACTCCTGAAAATTCACCAATGCAAAGAATATTACTTTAAGTATAACTTATTATAAAATTAGTGAGAATTTCATTTTGTCAGCGAGTCTTCGTAATACTTGAGGATCTTTTAATTCTTTAACGGAGGATGTAATGAATTTCGACATGGATTTCAACCCCGAACAATTGGAGTCGAAGTTCCGTGCCCGACTATTTCTGGGATTGCTCTTTCTAATAACGTACGTTAAGTTAAAGATAAGGGGAAGTTTATAACATCTTTTTTTCTAAAATATTGAAAAAAACTCGTATAGCGCAAAATCGAAAAATCGATTTTTTTGGCCATAACACATTTTGGAAATTATATAAGATATCAGAAACGTATTCGAGATGTTTGAACTTTCAGAACGTGCGTTGCATATTTTAATTCCAAAGAACGCCTACAATGCCAAAATTTGCCGAAATATTACATACAGTGAATGAATTTGCTAAAAATGCGCTGTTAATTGAAACGTGCTGGGTATCCGGAAGTATCCAGAGGTCGCTGATTACGAATCCGAAGGTAGGTTTAGGTTAACTTAGGGTAATTCGGCTTCATTTTCTTGTAAATGTAGTTAGAACAAGAATGTATTATTCATTTAACTATATTTTTCTGTTTGAAATCTTCCCGCTAATCCAGACGTATTACATATAAGAGGATTTAATATTCGCAGAACGGTCAATTATCTATTGAAATAAAAAGGGCACACAAATTTTGTTGTATGTATATCATACATCTGGTGTGAATAGTTATTTTTGTATCAAGGGCGTAAAATGTAGTTTTACTGTGTAGAACCGGCTCGAGGTTCATGAGGGTGAAAATTCTACGCCTGAGATTCAAACATTGTTTTTGCTGCAGTAGGAATAATAGTAGATTGATTTGACGCCCGTGCGAAGCGAGGACGGCATTCCGCACGAGTCTACAAATACCTATTCTCCCTTGTTGCACATGCTATTTTCTCATACCAGGGCGTGCTATTTTGCTACCGCGATGTAGGGAGCAAAATAGTATTTTGCGCTCAGAATGCGAGAAATTTACGTCGCTCCCGGATACATTTATTTTGCTCCCTAGGGAGAGAATGTGCTATTTTCCGCACAGAGTGTGAGAAAATATTTTACGCCTCGATTTGCGGGTCTACAATACCAATTTCACGCCTCCGTGAGTGTAAAATTTATTTTAAAATTTATGTTTTACTCGGGAATTTATATCACATATTTTTTGTTATGACACAGAAAAGTCTGCTCCTCGATTAATTTAATTGTTTTTACATTAGTAAACGTATTATTTTTCTTAGCTCCATTATGCATTTTGAACATTTTAGCGACATCGAGGTTCTCATTTATTTATTTGTGTGTTGATAAAGTAGCCGTGTAGTAAAAAGTCATTTATATATATTAATTATAAAGTGCTAAGAATTAATTTGTAATACATTGCATTTAAATAAAGAATTCGTTTACGTATTTTACACCCACTGAATGCAGTTAAAAAAAGTTTTCTTAAACTTATTGACACCTGTTTTAAACGCTTACTTGTATAATTACCTTGTATATGCTAAGAGAAGTGTAAATCATCCTTTTGTACAGTGACAATTGCACTATTATGCTAGAAAATTAGGAAAATCTGGAGAGCAACGAAAAATTGCAACATCTGCAGAACCATCAACGTGCCATCCTTTGTCTGAAAAGCTGAAGTCTGATCACTAAGTCATCAAGTCGTAACTATCAGTCTAGTTCCCACCCTATTTTTCTCCACACCACGAATCGATATCAAAATTTACCCCATCGTATTTTCTCGTCAAATTTGATAGTTTGGAATGTCTTGCCATTAAGTAGTTGAATTTTGGTGGATCGATTAAGTGAGTGCATGGAATAACCCATGACACTATTTGGCGTCGTGATATCTATGAAACTCGTGACCGGGACAATGTACTTAGTACATGCGCGTAAAACGTACCTACTACACTGGCAGGCCGTATACACGTACATTATAAGTGGAGTGTAACAGGGAGTAAACCTTCGTCGTATAGCTACGAGCCGACTTCGAGCTGCATAAATAATGCCCAGCCACTCCTAAAGCTGCCCGTTCACGTGCATCCGATACGTTGTTCTCGCTACAAAGTCGTTGAACGCACCAAGTAGGTGCATATGCTGCACGTATTAAGAGAACTAGCGACGAAGTCATGGAGTTAATTTTTACGTGTTATAATAAGTTCATATTATGCATTATGGATGCACCAGATGTAATACCACTTCGTGTGTTCGTCGGTACCTGATCGACGATGTTCTTCATAATAATAGATATTGCATTTTATAGAGTACATCGAATGTATGCACGCATTGACGTGAGTTCAGCATCACTTAGTCATATCGATCATAGCTTTGGAAAATGCAATATCTGCATCAAAGCGAGCATCGAAGATATTGATTGAAACTTCGGAATCGAATCAATCATGGAGCTGAATGTAATTGATTGAATCGATAAATAACTTTTGTCGACAATTAAGAACTTGTTTCATAAACGTAGAAAACAATCTTGATTATCGAATATGGTTTACGTTAGTTTGACAGGTTTCTTATACCTCAGTCATAGACTAATAAGAAATAAGACAATGGAGCCAAAAAATACTTATTATCCTAAAGTATTAGTTACTTTTTGACATAAATGGAAAAAATTAATCTTTACGACATAAAAATGACAGTCATTCTTAAGGTATGCCTAAAAAATACAGAAAGATTACAATTTACTTTTTTAGAGTTTTATTTTTAAAATAAATTTTAAGTATAATTTGCGGATTGGATAGAAACAAGTATTTACTGATCCTTCCTTCAGAAAGCGATGCCTTATTGGGTAAATACAAACTTGGTACTATTTATAACTTTCACATCTTAAATAGTAGTTACCTAAGAACTCTTAAACATCTTTCAAATACATATTTACCCAGTATTTTACTAAAAGGATCTCCAGAAAAGGCATAGGAAGATCTGTTTAAGAGTTACTTGTAGCTCTAAAAATTTGTAATATTTTATTGCTAGCTGAATGCTAAAGGCTGCTTGTAAACCCAACACAACTGAAAAATTTATATACAGAACTTATACAAATAAAATAGATGTTTCATAGTAGCATATTTTCGAAATCAATATTTTTTTTTATATTGGCATATACAAAAATAGTAGAAAGATAAGATATTATAAAAGTGCACCATTTTATTACATTTTTAGAAACGTAAAAAATTCAGTAATTTACTAATTTTGTATAAATGGCTAGCACAAATTAGTACTGAACACAAATTTATAAACTATTATAGTAATAAATTTAAGAGTGTTTTAGTTTACTTTACTAAAAAATAATTTATTAAAGTACGGCTATGTTATAATTAAAAAGATTTGAGATCACAAACTACAAATATAGTTATGGGTTTTAATGCTCTTATTTAACAAAAATAGATATATATTCATTAATACATATAGTTTTAGAGTACTACATGATTCAGTTAAAAATATAAAATAGATTGTGGATATGAATTCTTTTTCATATATCGCAAATATTTATTAAATAACTGGATAATAAAAATAAAATATCGTATTTTATTGTTAAGCATTGATTTAGTTCGTCAAATAAAAATAGGCCTGCTTTATACCTAATAAATCGTTCTTTTAGTGTAGTTAGTCTACGACCCTACGTTATCCTTTAATTTATTAAAAATGAAATTCAACTTCTTAAATTGCACATGACGTCTCACAAACTAACTCGAACATCCAGCGGTAATATAGGTCACAATTTTACGTAAGTACTAAATTCTACGAAATATTCTTCTTCATAAGTGACTGCATATGTGACGTATAACTCTTACAGATTTAAGAGCAAAAGACTTTTCTAAATTAAAGTTCTTTCTCAAATTTCACTGAAATTGAATAGCGTTTTTTCTTCGTTTTCAAGAGCAGTAATCAGTACAATTTTGTTTGTTTTTGCTCAAATGTCTTGCCATTCTCTTAACTGCTCTTTTTTGTCTTCTCGGTGCGTTACATTCTACAATTTTTCGTTTCTGATATTTTCAGTAATGTTACTTTTCTAAAATTAATTTAAGTCGAGATAACAAATATATTATGATTATATTTGATTTGTTAGTTTAAAGAAGGAAGAATACCGATAAAATATGTTAAGTGTCGAAATAGTTGAATGAGTAATGTCTTAATAATCTTTTGTTGATATCAAAATATTGGTTAAAAACCCGTTGATTCCTTCTAAATACATTCCGATATATTAAGTACTAATAACTACTAAATAATAATTAAATTAATAGATAGTACTGGTTAATGATATTCGTGCAATTTTGACCACATCTAAATGATCATTGTTTTTTAAAAGTAATCTATTAATTTAATAAATATGTAATATGTATATAATAACCTATAACAAAACAATACTAGCAAAATACGTTTTTTTTTTCAAATGCGTTCTTCTATTTGTTGCTGTATTAAAAATTGGGATGCATATAATATTTCATGACTCTCTTGCTGTACTGTACGGAGCATGCTAAAATTGAAAAAGTTTTCACTTTATTCATGTTATTATCCAGTGGGTGTAAAGTTCACTTAATGTAATTACGTATGTAATTCTGAAATAAAACCTATTTTTATTAGTAAATAAAAATAAATAAAATAATGTTCTAAGATTCGATAACAAATGAATACATTCCACTGACCAAATATTATCAGTTACAATAACAAATGTGATAAGAAAATTAGAAATATCTGAAAACGTATCTCGTTATTATTTGAAAACGAACAATTGTGTTAATAATTACCAAGTTTCAGATGATAATTTATGAACAAATTTTGATTATTTATTTTTTTTTCTAAGAGAAATTTATCATTATATTGGATTACAAAATATTGAACTTTTAATTATCGATATTTTGAAACTTACCCTGACATAACATTCTGATAATTTTTATCAATAATAATGGCATGACTTTCCTTCAATTATCGTCTGAAATGGAAAAATACCAAAGACGCATAGTAAAAAAAACCTGACGACCAACATGCTTTCTGATTTAAAATATCAATTAACTTATTTGTGATTCAATATTTACTTTTTATTGGTAAGTCATAAATGTGCAGAAAAGTAATAAAACAAATCGAAACCACTTATTACATTGTAAAATTTAAAGAACTTAAACAAAATCAAAGCTCAAAATCATACTATGTTATTTGTTTTTAATTACAAGAGATTTATTTTCCATTCGTTACTCCTATAGTTATGGAATTCGAAAAAAAAAACATTTATGTTGTTTATACACTGCAGTATTAAAAGCAATAAAACATCCTTTCACTTGTTTTAGATTTTTTTTATTATTGATGAGTTTTTATTACCTCTGATATGTATTTTTGATACGGGCTAACATAAACATAAAGATCAGTATCGATTTTATCTGCGGAACATTTTTATTTCACATTCAACAACAATGTTAATGTAACTATTTGTTTTATATTTTTCATTATTGTTTATTATTATTCATAATTATTGTAATATAATTTGCATTTCCATGAAAGATGAAATTTCTACAGTGGCAAACAAAAAATATGTTTTCAAAACGTACATGCTAAATAGGTTATGTATATACAAAAGCTGTCAGTATTTCGCAAAGTGGAAATTAAGTTTCCGCCAAGTTTTGGCCTGCGGATACATTTCTCACAAGTCTAAACAGCCCATACACATAGAAGTTACTCACATTATCAAAACGTACATTGTTTGTCGCGAATTTGCAAGCGTTATACACAGAGGTGATAAAACATTAACGGTAACGAGACGTGTATAAGGACGTATACTTAAACTTTGGACGCGATGACGCCTGATCGATAGTTTCTTTCTCGACCAGCCACGGCGACGACAGCGACGTTTTCGGTTCACCGATTTTCCGCCCTAGGGCAGTTGGTAATTTAAATATTAGGCCATTCAAGAAAGTTCTGTTTGTCTTCGCAACTATTATGAGAAACACGACGGCTGTTCCGTACGTAACATACCTTAGATATTCACAGGCAACCGGAGACTTCATTTAGGAGCATTTATGTGAAATATACATAGCTAAGTAATAAGGTTAACACACACAAGGCATGGCGAATACGTTATTGTTGCAAGTTACCGTATAATTATGCAGAAATAATGTCCTAGCATGAGTTTCTCTTGTAACGTGCATCGTTCTTGCTCGTCGAATTTAATGTGAGCGAATGTATTTTGCTAAATTGTAATCTTTTTGTCGCGTATTAATTATACTTGTAGACTCTCATGATGGTTAATATCATTGTTGAAACTGTTTTTGGTGACTATTACAAACTGTTACAGATAGTGTAAACGACGACATTCATTATGTATTTATCAAGGATTTATTTGTTGAAATGATATCGCGAAAATTTGAAAAGACATTAAATATAAAGTGTTTAGTATGGGTTTTATTGCTTCAGAGATCATTATTTACTAACTATCAATATTAAATTTGTTAGACTGTATGTAATATTCATATACGTAAAACGCGTATTTTTAATCCTTTATATTTCATGGAATTATTGGGTTTAAAAATAAGAAATAAGACTAAATAATTTGCATACTTAATGCATACTGAGAGGTATATTGAAAATTAGTCTTGCAGTTCATCTCATTGCAAGATTTATATTGGAACGTAAAATATTAAATTTCCATTACTTTGAAATATTTAGAAAGTCATATAAATCTTATCATTTTCAAGATTACTATTTTATGTATTCAATTATGCATTGGTATCGGTTTCAATTTAGACTGAGGTTCTTTGTATACGTATAATTTTAAAATGAATCTTATATTTTTTTAATCGTTCTTATAAATATTCCACTATTGATCATGAATGTTTCTTATTTTCTATTTTATACAATTCAATTAATATATTTAAAGAATATTATTTAAAGTTGCTGTTGTTATTTATAGCATTTAAAGCAGGCGTTTTGAAGATGGACCTAGATACTAAAAAATGTGAAGGATTGCAGGATGCATTTTGCACTAATTTTGAATATTAAACAAATGCATTATTATTATATGTTGTAATATTAACAATAATGTTAATTATTTAATAGTAAACATTTCTGTGAAAATTATTCCGTTTCAGAAACTACGTAAATGATCTTGGAATACAATTTCTTCTCAGCGGCTGACGGAATACGGAATGGACTACTTAAATTCTTGTATTATGACCTGAAATATAGTTTTATGACAAAAGGAACAAATAAAACTGTTAAAAACGGAATGAACCTGGTGTTCGATGTAGAATCTCAGTATATTTCATGGAAATTAAAGTAGATGTTGAGTGAATATCCACTAGTATATGCTCTACTTCTGGTCTACTTTGAAACCAAATAATTTATTTCAGTTTTAACAAACTAGATGTTTCTTTTTACGCTGTCTCTAGTCGTATTTGTCAATTTTGCGTGTGAATAATTTGTATTATTCTAGTATATTTGGTCCTTCCATTTATATCTGTAAAAATGTTCTACGTGAATTAAAATAGTATCCGTGTATATATAAATACATGTTAGGACGTCCAAGGGAAGTACATTTTACATAATACAAAAAATGATAATCTTAAAGATTATTGATTGGGTAAAAGGAAGACTCGATTCCAACATGTATATTTGGGTTAAAACTCTACAATTAAGTAACTATTATAAAATGACAAAATTAATTAAACGAATATCTGCGAGACTGAAATGTAGAAAGATAGAGTGAGTGGACCATATATTATAAACATGTACTATTTTAGTCGAAGGGATCAGCTTTTGAATATTTAAAGAAATTATAAGTTTTTATTGATCACTAAATTTTTGATTGATTGCAGATTTTAAGAATTTTTTATTATTTTGATCATTTTCTCAACGAGTATAGACGCATATCTATTTTCGAAATTAAATAAGTTAACATATTTTTACCTTCTTTTAACACTTAGAACATCTAAAAAGGTATTGCACTCCAACACCTCCCTTTTCAAATTCTGCTGTCAGAAAACTGCACATTTTAAATAAAGAATTAATGAAGTCAGAAGGAAGACACGAAGTTTGCAACAATCAATCCCAGAATATTTATGTTTCAAGTATACACGACTGTTTCAAACGTATACACGAAAAAAAAATGTAGTAGAATCTGCCGAGTCTCATTTAATAACAAAATTTATTGAAGAATATAAATTAATAGTATTCCAGCATTTAAGCAATAAGTTTTAAAATGATGTTTAATCACGGATCAACGAAAACTAGTTTAGATATTCTATAACAGTATTCACAAGAAAATTGATACGAGTTATATTAAATATAAAAATTATATAAATTTGTTTACTTGGAAAAGATTTTAATGAATCATTGATGTTAATCAAGCATTTAAAAGATAAATTCCAGATAAACTGCAGACAAGTAGGATTGTTCTTTTAATTATTTTTATTAACAATGGTTACTCATCTTTTTCAGTAAATTTTACTTAAGTTCTGGGTAGAATCTACTAACTTTTTATTCTGTGTCAGTAATAAATGCTGTAGCATGCTATATTATCAACTTATTTTCAGCGTTTGCATGCACTTAGCTTACCCAATGAGGATTCATGTGAAAGCTTCTGGAAAGTGATAGGCAGTTCAAAAAAAAAGGTAGCGCAGAAGTTACCTACCGCTGCAGCAATTTCGAAATCATTGTAAAAACTCTTACAGAATTTTACTTGGAATCATTACCTGCTCATGCAGTTAAGTTGCTCAACGAGGGTTGATTTGAAAACTTAAATCATTAGTTTAAAAAAACTAGGTAGCGTCATTATTAGCAGTCATTACCGAAAGAATATCCGTATTTCTAAAATTCATCCATATAGAATTTTAATCTTAAAAGACCCCTTTGCACACACTTGGGTTGTCCCAACCCACAGATGTCATAAAATCCCCAAGTATCTTTTCTCGATGAAGGAATAAATCTAGAATAAAAATTGATAATATAACGTTTGTTTCTTACAAGTAGAAACGGTCGTGTATAATCAGACATAAATATTCAGGGGTGATTTTTTCCAACGTCCCTTAATTTTTCCTTTTTTAATCTTCAATTTTTCGTCCCCTCTTATTTCATGCATGGTACGTAAATGACACCTTTGGGTACTTTTTTCCTTATGGCGTCATATTCTCATTTTACTTTTATGGAGACTTCAACAAATCTTTCAATATTACAATTCTAGAGCCGTGTAGAATCGAAAAGGAGGAGCACTGATGTTTAATGAGATTTACTGTATATAAGTAATGAAAAGTTCTTCTGGTGCAGAAAAAATAATTTAAAATATTTTTTGTTTTATCAGTAGGAATATGATTATAGAAATGTTTGCTCGTTATAAAATAGTACTTAGATTACATTGAATCAGAACAACATTCAATATAAAAAAATCCTCAGTTATGTAGAGAAACAACTTTTTAATGTTACTGGTTAATCCAATATTTTCATGAATTAATAGTACATGATTTACCTCTGGCACAAAATTATAGTAGCCAAGTGATCATAATTTTTACGGCCTTATTCACGAAATTTCGCTCAAAAATCGTACAGAACTGGTCTCCAATAATTCTGTTGAGATTGAAAGCCAGAAAAATATATTGATTTATTGAATTCCGGATTATTACTTATTGCTAAATTATTGGCAGTTTAGCGTTATATTTTTATAGAAAAATTGTTCAGAATTGTTAACCCATGAAAATCCACCCAGCACAAAAAGCAACGGAATAACTGGCAAGAATATGTTCCTGTTTTCTATCCGGGATAGAGTGTGGAATTATGAATCTGATCACAGTTTTTTAATGTAACAAATGTATCTAATTAGCCATATTATGTTTCTCTAAGATGGATGCACATTCGTCGATAGTAACTTCAAGAACCTCCCTCTAATGAGTTTTAAACAAATCCGTTTTAATTAGAACAAAGTTGTTCACTATGTAGAACCAACAATAATCACTTCTGAAAAGCAGCACTCGAGTTCCTGATGGGTAATATCAATATTAATTTTATTAACTTAATAGTACGAATAATATTAATAAAACAGAAACATTTTTTAAAACATATATTTTTTTTTCATAGAACAATAAATTTTCTTTTCGATACTATTTATAATAATAACCTACTACGTAACATCGTTTAAAAAAAAGACTAAATAACTATTTGAATTCCTTGAATCAAAATTTCAATTAGTTAAATGGTAACAGCTCTGTTCCGTTTTGACGAATTAAACAGAAGACGGTTAAAAGAAAAAAAAAAAGAATTGTATGATAATGTGTCAGTTCTACAACTTGATGAACTTACATTTCATTCGATGGTTACTATAGATTATTTTCTTTGATATCAAATTCTTCTTCTCAAACATTAAATAGTATCCCTAACATCAAATTTACTACTTTTTAGATATAATTATAAATGTATATCTTCATCAAATTTTCGAACATGTTCGTAGGTTTCTAAAATATCTTTAATACTATTTCCATGTTTAACCTTTCTTCTTGACAAAGTTGAACATACGATTATTGACCCGCTAATAGTTTTCACGTGACTTCATTTATTTACCAAACGGTACGTATTTACGGATGGGTTGCAATAAATTCTATGTGATATATTCTACCGTGATTCCGTATCACATTTCGCGTCATCGTACGAGATATAATCGTCTTTATTATATAATAGAACCATTCAATATTTAAAAAGATAGTTAATATTTTTGAAAATATTCGTTTAAAAACGGATATAATGGAACTTACTATTTCTTTAGCTGGACTCTGTACAACCTTAAAATAGTTGAATTCACTACATGGTATTACAAGGTAATGAATATTGTCAATTTTACCATTTTTTATAGTTACAAATATAAAATAGTTCGTTCAACCATAGTTAGTTTGCCATCTTTCCATACTAGTTCGTAGTGTTAGCTATTTTTCAGATACTTAAATGAACTCTTCTTTCCGTGTTCAACAAAAATATTGTTATATCTCATATTGAGTGAATTTTTTTATTGGTTTCACTCCCGCACTCCAATCGGATATGCTCATCTATAATTCAAACATTAAGATCTGTCGATGTATTTTTTCTTTTTACAAAATTGTAACTTACGGATCTAGAAAACAACATGTGAACTAGAATGTACTCGTTTCATCTATAGCTGCACAATATCTTAATGAGGTTTAAATTGCTTAACCGGTTAAATGGTACTGCATCACATATGTACAAAAAAAGTGACACAACTGGTACTGTATGTATATATTTGAATAACTTTTAAAGATTTCAACCCATTTCAACTAAAATTGGTATACAAACGTTGTTCGGCATGCTCTATCTGAATAATTAGTTGTTTTTTTTTAAATTCTGAATCCTAACCTCAAAAATTTAATCTTCTATGTAGCATAAATTTCGAACCTGAGATTTTCGGGGTCGTTCATTGCGAATTTATTGTGAGTTTCCCATAATTTGCGATAATGGACATAAAATAACATATATAGTACACTAGAATCTCGATTAAAAGACCTAAATCGAGAATGACGACACAACGTCATTTCACTGGCACAAGGCTGTACACGCACAGGTGTGGAGCCTGGAATATTCATGGGAATGTCTTTTTAAAAAAAGTCTATATCTACTCAACTTGAACCCTTATTTGTCAACCTTAATCTTTCACCCCTTTAGAATGTTATAAAATAGAAACTGAACTTGGAAATGGAATCAGTTGTATAAAAAACGTCCAGATGTAAGTTTCTAGGAAAACTGAAAATTTCACCCTTAACCCTTATTTTTCACCCCTTTAGGAAGTTGCAAAATTGAAACTGAGCTTGGAAATGGAATCAGGAGCACAAAAAAACCTCATAGAAATAAATGTCACGTGTTTTAGTGAATGATTCGCTTCTACCAGAATTGGCACGAAAAGTGGAAAATGCTGCGCTAGTTAACCGGTTAAATTAAAGTGAATTTTTTGAAACTCAATATAAAAAATGCCATTAGGCCCCTCTTGATTACAATTTTCAAGGAAGTAATAACAATAATAATAATAATAATAAAAACAACCGTACTAAAATCCCGAAAAAAGCAAGATGCTGTTTTTTTATCCTTTCGACTTAAGGTGCTTTCTAAATAACTTTCTACTTTAACTATAAGTACTTCAACTTTAAAAAGTTTTGAGGATTCCATTCTATAAATGGTAAGTTTTTTTTTATTAGAAAATAATTACTAGTTGAAATTAAAGAATAATTAAAAATAATTATCAATAATAATAACTATATTATAAAATATAAACTTAATCAAATTAGCCTTGTATTTTAAATATAGTTAAAATGTTAAACGTTGAGGATAAGACGGAGAAAAAGACAACGAGTGAAACAGTACAACACATCGAGCCAAACTCGAAGACAGATTTTTGTGTAAAGGCAAATAGCGAAAGCATATCGGAAACTCTTGGCAAGGGGATGAAGAAAGTATAAGTGTAATTTGTGTCCCGGCTCGGTCATCCGCAGCTGAACTTACGGTATCACTAAGAACACATTTCTCTTAAAGATGGGACGGAAAGAAGCCGAAGCAGGACTTGCACTGCGGAATCCTGCATTATTTCCCTGGAGAGGAGTGTGAGGGGCTGGGGGATGAAACCCCTACAGCAACGCCGTTGTACACCCTTGGAGTTGTTGAACAATCGTGTTTCATTCCTACGTCTCTTTCCCAGACCCGATATAGCTCGCCGTACATTTTTATGCTTTTCGACTCGCAAATTTATGGATATTCATGGGGCGAATATGCGATGCACTAAATCATCGCCATATTGGTCCGAAATGTAAGTACGAGCGAGCATTGATCTGCGCAAGTAGGTCGAGTGACACTTCACTCGAAAAACCGGGAAATATTTTGGCAAGTATTTTCACAAATTTTTCTTACGTTGTACTCGGTACCAGCGACGCATTTCCGATGCGCACTTGTCATACGGAAATATGAATTACCAATATTTGTTTCGAACAAAATTTTGTGCATACGATTTCTTTAAATTTCGATTCATTTATAACATTCCAACCGTAGCTAAATTCAATCTTGCATAATCGTAAGAGATACTTCCTTATTACTTTGCAGAAACAATGACGAATGCGAGAAAATTACCTTATTTCGATTCAGTTAACAACTATTACGTGATGGCAGATTCGAATTACATTTCACGCGTAAGAGTACGCTCGAATTCTATTCGGAATTACGATGTAAAATTATACTTTACACTTCAGAGATGCTTATGACGTCATAACGCCACCATCTCTCTTTGAACACGGTGCGGCGCGGCGTCGACTTAGTGCAAACAGCGAAATGGAAAATCGCGCGGTTGTTTTGTCAAATTTATCCTTGAATAATTTGAAAAACATATTAATTTGTATTAATGCATTACACATTATTTTGTGATAAGGTGAACATACTTTAATTTTCTTAATACAACAAAAAAATAAAAAAATTACTTACAAAGAATTGCGTTTTACCGTTACTCATTACTTGAAACATCGAAGACATGGAATATTACTCAATACGATTTTATAAAAAATAGATTGGAAATTTGTATAATATTAAGATTAATAATTTCATATACATTACCGTCAAAATGTACCCTAAAATTGTATCAGAAAACGTATAGCGTTATTTATTCCTCAATTTTATTCTGTGGGCTTCAAAATAAGCTCTATACCGACTATAATAATTATATGTCAGTGAAGGTATGATATCCTTCACCGAAATTTCGATCACAACAATAGTGCAATTCTGAAAAAAGTACCAGTTATTAGTGACCTGGGAGTACTCATCGATAATAAATTGACGTTCATCGAACACATTGATTATATAACTAATAAAGCGCTTAAAATTTTAGGTTTTCTTAAGAGACAATGTCAAGAATTTGTGAATCCCTCAGCAAAAATAATCTTATATAACTCCCTGGTTAAATCTATTTTAATGTACGGTTCTTCCGTTTAGTCACCATTATTTGATGTTCCCAAAACGAAGTTGGAAAGATTGCAGCATAAGTTTTTATCATTTATCTCCTGTAAATTAAAATTACAGAATCCTGTTAGATCGCATGACTATACTGAAGTTGCCACTAAAATTAGCTTTAGCACATTAAAGTCACATAGAATTTATTGATCTTTGTCTACTATATAAAATTGTAAATGGTTTAATTCTTTGTCCAGAACTAAATTCTTGCCTTATACACTGGGAAAGTCCGTATTCTTTTCAAAACAATAGACTCTTTTTGCCACAGGTCCACAGAACAGAATATGGTCTTAACTCTCCTGTAAATCGACTTATTAAACTTGGTAATAACCCTAACTTTCCTGCACTTAAACAGCTTTCTTTTGGTTGCTTCAAAAGCCAGGCGAGAACTACATTTTTACAAGATTATCGGTAACATCAAGCCTTTTATAATAATATTGTAAGTAGATCCCTGTTATCTATCTATATATATATATATATATGGGTCATTCCAGCTAACTTTTAAAAAACGTTGCGCATGGAGGTAGGCTGATTTTTACGCCGATTTTGTATGTTAAAGTACATACTGAAAGAAGGCTCTCCACTAATTTTCAGCCCTTTATGTGCCCTACAGCCCGAGATACACTGTGGTGAATTTTTAAAAAAGGGCAAAAAACGCCTGTTTTTAAAAAAATTGTTAAGGTTTTCCATTGGACCAATTCAAACGAATAAAAAAAAAAAATTTTCGTCCTTTTGTCTACTTTTAGCAAAAAATTATGTTGATTTATTACAATGCAATAGGTGGTTTACACAAAGCAAAATGTGAACGCGAATTTGGTCGGTTTTTAGGTTATATTTGATCATTTACTACTTCATGAGTTTTGTATATTTGAAGGCCATACTAGGCTCATTTTGTTTGTCTAGAAAAAACCTTTAATTTCATTTTTTATTCATTCAATTTCATCCAGTAGAACCGAAGTTATAGCCCTTTGAAGTTAGGTTATATTTCGAAAATCGCAGAATTGGACATACTGTCACCAATTTCTACATATATGAATTTTTTTGTAACTTTGGGAAAAGTTTGTCCAAACATAGTAGAAAACCACCCTAAAGTTTGGTTCTGCCCCTAGACCTTGTTTCGACGCTACCATTTTTTTTTCGACCTCGTTTCTGCGTTATTTTTTCATACAAAACGCGGTATTAACGGAGGTATTTTGTTGAATGCGCATCCATTTGCAGAGTGCGTGCACAATTATACCACAATAAATGACTTGACTATTTGTCAGGTTTGAAATGACTATTTGTATAATTTTAAGTTGGTTATAATTTTAGTAACTTTTCCGGTTACATGATTGATCAACACCGCAATGCGGCTCGGTGTGATGTCAACCTTGTTTGATCACCATGAGACAAAAATGTGTTTCCGCTACTCACACGCCTCTGTCGGCGAAACCGGAACTACTAAAGTACGACAGGCTTGCGCGAAACTGTCCAAGAAAAGCACACACCTACCCATTCGAGGTGTTAAGTCAAAGAACAGCGCCAACTGGTGTGCAGATTTGAACTAAAAACAGTATCATCGAACGTCGTTTGAATTGCGAATATTTTCAAAAAATTGCTCAAATTGAAATGAATACAAGAAAATAACAAAGAATATATAATTGTGATACAATTTCGTACGTTGTATTTACATATTTTTTGTTATTTTCTTGTATTAATTTTAATTTGAGCGGTTTTTGGAAAATTTTCGCAATTCAAACGATGCTCGGTGATACTACTTTTAGTTCAAATCTGCACACCAGTTGGCGCTGTTCTTTGACTTAACACCTCGAATGGGTAGGAGTGTGCTTTTCTTGGACAGTTTCGCGCAAGCCTGTCGTACTTTAGTAGTTCCGGTTTCGCCGACAGAGGCGTGTGAGTAGCGGAAACACATTTTTGTCTCATGGTGATCAAACAAGGTTAACATCACACCGAGCCGCATTGCGGTGTTGATCAATCATCTAACCGGAAAAGTTACTAAAATTATAACCAACTTAAAATTATACAAATAGTCATTTCAAACCTGACAAATAGTCAAGTCATTTATTGTGGTATAATTGTGCACGCACTCTGCAAATGGATGCGCATTCAACAAAATACCTCCGTTAATACCGCGTTTTGTATGAAAAAATAACGCAGAAACGAGGTCGAAAAAAAAATGGTAGCGTCGAAACAAGGTCTAGGGGCAGAACCAAACTTTAGGGTGGTTTTCTACTATGTGTGGACAAACTTTTCCCAAAGTTACAAAAAAATTCATATATGTAGAAATTGGTGACAGTATGTCCAATTCTGCGATTTTCGAAATATAACCTAACTTCAAAGGGCTATAACTTCGGTTCTACTGGATGAAATTGAATGAATAAAAAATGAAATTAAAGGTTTTTTCTAGACGAACAAAATGAGCCTAGTATGGCCTTCAAATATACAAAACTCATGAAGTAGTAAATGATCAAATATAACCTAAAAACCGACCAAATTCGCGTTCACATTTTGCTTTGTGTAAGCCACCTATTGCATTGTAATAAATCAACATAATTTTTTGCTAAAAGTAGACAAAAGGACGAAAATTTTCTTTTTTTATTCGTTTGAATTGGTCCAATGGAAAACCTTAACGAATTTTTTAAAAACAGGCGTTTTTTGCCCTTTTTTAAAAATTCACCACAGTGTATCTCGGGCTGTAGGGCACATAAAGGGCTGAAAATTAGTGGAGAGCCTTCTTTCAATATGTACTTTAACATACAAAATCGGCGGAAAAATCAGCCGACCCCCATGCGCAACGTTTTTTAAAAGTTAGCTGGAATGACCCATATCAATGCGTACCGGAACCTATGTTAATACTTTACATATTACTAATTGTTAATTTCTGTAAGTTTATTTTTCTTCCCAATTGATGTATTTCTTGGGCAGTAATGCCAGTCTTTTGGTTAA
This sequence comes from Trichopria drosophilae, assembly GCA_030407085.1. Lineage (NCBI taxonomy): Eukaryota > Metazoa > Arthropoda > Insecta > Hymenoptera > Diapriidae > Trichopria > Trichopria drosophilae. The sequence goes on along the minus strand of CM059583.1, from coordinate 184,221,820 downwards.
TAAAAATAAAATAAAATATATAAAAACAACATTTATCGATTGAAACCAATGATCCAGAAAAGACATTTTAAGTTCAGGAGAGAGAAAAAGCAAAAGAAAGGGTTTTTATTTTACATTTTCGACTAATATTTTACCGGAGATGCTAAAAAAATTCCGGATAAATTATTTTTCCATGGACATCTCTGAAAGTTATTTAGAAAGCACCTTAAGTCGAAAAGAAAAACAAAATGCACCTTACTTTTTTCAGCAGTTTGGTGCGATTTTATTTTAGTATTATTCACATTGAGTGTTTTACGTGAATGATGTTTTGCTTGAATCTGATTTCTTTCAATGACTTCCACCTTATCTTCTGTGATGATACATGTTATCGCGGCTATTTGTAATATGTTCACAAACTTGTATTAGTGTAAGGGATAAATATTTATAGTATCCGCAGAAAAAGGTAAACAGGCGAATTTAAACTTTTGCATTCCTCGGATTTTTGAAAAAGAGTTATTTCTAGAGCTCGGAAGCATGCGGTTCGACGGATTTTTACCTCTTCGTGTCGTCGGTAATGTGTACATTTATTTAGAACCAAGTCTTTCTTTTTTTAGTCTACGATCTGGCTTTCTGACATTTGCCCTCCTTTTTTAACACGTTTTATGAAATTTCGATTACTATATGCTCGAAAATTAAGTTAAGAAGAGAAAATGGATTCCAATGCAATTTTTGAAGTAGGCAAACTTTTTATGTCTTCTGATATAAGTCTTGGAGGAAAAAAATACGATTGCATGTCAATGATGTTCTCCATACCTCATTACACAACTTAACATTCAACAATAATTCATTTCAATTTCTACCAATCATCGCTAAATTTAATGTAAATATGCATTATTACAGATTTAGATATACTTATAAATAATGAAACGCGAATTTTTCATATTTTGAGTTTTGCAGTTTGGGTCATTACAATGTTAGGATCAGGTTGTGGGATTTTAGTTGGTCCCCGGATTTCTTGGGGTATAACACAGCCAATTTTTAAAATTGTGAATTGTAATTTTAACTGAGTAGTTCTTATAGTATTCTAAGAACAATAATGTAACCGCGAAAATATTTTAAAAAGATATAACATTACTTTTTGCTTCTGATAAACAATGGTTCATAGATCGATTGTTTCAAATGTTACTGGAATAATCATTTGATTGCTAATGAGTACTGTAGAAAATGATTTCTTATATTTTCATTATTAACATGGATTTCTTATTTCGTTGTTTTTTTAACAAAAATAAAACCAGGTAAGCCTTACGAACTAGCCTAAAAATAACAGTTTTATTGGTTATTACCACTGCTAATGATAGTTTTTCGAACTTTTCTTTCATAATCAATAACCCCAAAAAACTCTAGTAATAAGTTTCAAGAGAAACCCAGTTGATTTTACAAAATTCGTCCGCCATGTGTTATTCGTCATTTTGAATTTTGAGAATCAGAGATGAGATTCGTAATCAGCGACCCCGAAAATATAAGAAACCATTGTCTTAAGTACATGGGTACATAGGGTAAACCGGACAGTAGTCGGCCATGTAAGGCAATCTTTTTGATAAAAATGCTCTAAAAAAATTTAATATGATATTTAATTAATCTTAATCGAAGTGGCCGACTACTGTCCGGTTTACACTATTATACATTGATCCAGTAAAAAATTGAAACAATCCATCTATGAACCATTGTTTATCACAAGCATAAAGTAATGTTATATCTTTTTAAAACATTTCCTTGTTTACATTATTGTTCGCAGAATAAAGTACTGAGTTAAAATTGCAGTTTAAAATTTGTAAATTTGGGTGAGCTATACGGTCCCTTAATTACTAACAATCGTAAATTTATAGTTGCCTCTGGTTTGACCCCTGTTCCTTAGAAATAGACACATAGTGCAGCAACTACTGCCATTTTTCCCAAGTAATTTTTTAACGGATACTTTTTCATTTTACAAATTTTCTTCCTCTAGTTCATTTTGAAATTTTCAAAATGCTAATGAACAGCTATTTATTCCTCGTCTGTCTTTAGACAGTTATTTCATATAAAATCACAATCAGTATTTTACCTTGGAGTGATTTCTTTTTCATTCATCTAGTAAACGTAATGTAAAAGCTGGCATCTTTAAACGCATAGATTGAATGAAATAGTAGTATTGTCCTACAATATATTTGCGTAAATGACGCTTTTGAGGTTAGATTATCGGAGTAATCGTACTTTGACAACATTCCCTATAAGTAAATTTCCGTGGTAAATTCGACCTTCAGTTTAAAACTGCAGCAGTTCATTCGGTCTTAATTTTAACCTATTGGTTGAGATATAAATGCATGTTGAGCAATTAGGATACATTAAATAGCTACATTTAAGTCATTTTTTACCTGTATTCAAGTTTTGAAAGTTTATCTGACTTGTTGGACATTTTTTGATCGAATAGTGATAAAGTTGACTTAATCAGGGCATTCTGACTTTTGGTGGAAAGGACTACTCTTTCTGTTTAGGATTAACATACTTAAGCATAATATAAAGCATTATGATATAGCCAAAGTAGTCAAAAATTTTGAACTTGTGCATTAGACGATAAGATATATTAAAAATCGTTGAAAGAGACGATTATTGCACAAAGTATTTTACGGCATTTAAGGTTATCAATTACGAATTCCTTTCCAATTCTCCAAACAGCAGAAACGGAATTTAAAGGTAAAGACCAAAAATTAAATGGTTTTAATAATATAAATACGAATAATTTTTTTTTTGTAGTTGATCAAAGATTTATGGTTTTTCACCATAAGTTATTTGAATTCAATTATGCATTACCATCTACAGGGAGGTATCGGGTTAGTGAAGAATTAAAAGCTGTCTACACTAACGTGGGTTATTTTCCGATCGTTATGAAAGGTGATCAATCAAGAATTAATATGTCTATGCACTTTCAATTTGTTGAAACACGGAAAAGAAATATCGGCTTGTGATCCTGCAATAAAAATTGTATCTATACTATAATTTAGACAAATGTCAATCTCAATATATTGCATTACTTACGCTGTATCAAATACAATTATAATTTTTATTTTTTTCATTTTTCTTTTCCAACTGAATTAATGTCTGTGTACGGATTTTAGAGGCTCACTTTGATTACTCTACATTCACAAAATACAATATTCAGGAATGGAAGCGTTCGCCTAACCCCTATTCTTCAAAGGGAGTACAAAATGCTGGTTTTGCCATAATTTCGACCGAAAAACATTTTTCAATCGTAACAAAGACTATCAGAAAGATATCAGAGGAATAAGATTAAAAAATGTATTATCTCCACATTCGCATTTTCAAAACGGCTGCTTACGTAGTAATTTGTTTACGGTTTATGAACTTCTGTATTTTCTACCTTTATCAAGGTCAGAATATCATTTTAAGGAGGTTTCTGTGATAAAATAATTCGATGGAGTTAAGTGTCGGATGAAAATTGTTCTTAATGAAATCTACGGAAAAGCCTACTCTCATGTTTGTGGTGTCGATATTTATCTGATCATTTTGATGGATTTTCTTATTTTCCTACGTTTGTTCCGGTTTTACGACTGTTGACTACAAAGAAATTTCAACCGTCGAACACTTTAGATGCATTGAACATACGACGGATTCCTTAAACAACAAATTAAACACAATGTAATATAAAGATATAACGAATTCAACGTCGAAAATAATACGCAAAGTTATTAAGCTTCTATACAAATTAATATACATCGAATCCACTAAATTAACCTAATCCAGTGGTGAAGGCTGCCCTTCAGTTGGAGTGCAACAAATCTGCGACCACTATGGTTTAGTTTAAAATCATTTCACTCCTCCTTTGCTTTAGTTTCTAACAAGGATCAATCGATAAAAACATTTTAAAAGAATCGGGATGTTGTTTGCAATATGAAAAAAAAATAAGATGTATGAATATTGAATCCATCAAAAATTCTTCAAGAATATTAAAGATTTATTATTGAGAGCTGTTGAAAACTGAACGACAGTTCATATTTAGGATATACTTGATAAATAAGTAGTGAACTTCCAAACCACGCTTAATCCAGTTTACCGTTGCCTTCTGAATGGTTCATTTAAATGCAGAACTCCTTGTGCTTTTTGTATGAAATGCGTATTTAAATGGAGTGAAATAAAGCTACGTTGATTGTGCATCTGAGGAATTGTATACGAGACTTGGTGCTTCTCCCCCAAGGTATGATAAAATTTATGTTTCGCATCCATATATTCTTTGACCTTATTCTACATTCCAAATACAAATTCATACTTATATTTGATATGAATCTTAAAGATTAATTTGTAGCAATTTTTAACGCTAAACGAGAACTATACCAGGAGAATGATTTTTCATTTTAATTATTTTCTAAATTTAATACCGTAATCGCAAAGAAGAGGAGCAGGAATTGCGCTACAAGTCGATAAATAGAAAATCGCCGTTTATCGAACAAGGACCATTAATTTAATTAAAACCGAAACAAGATTCTTCGCAAAACACGAAAGCGCAAACACGAGAGGAGAAGAGCTTCGGGAGAGCCGCGCGACGTTTACTAGGAAAACAGATTCAATTACCAAGTCCTCTTGGCGTCATCCCGATAATTAAGGAAAAATACTAATTACAGATACAAATTGCCAATGAGGTCCAATTCGCCTGCGTTTGTCGCAGAATCAAAGGTCGTCTCTTCGCAGCCCGTAGGTTAATGGAAATTCATTTACTCTCCTTCGAAACCTTCATATCAAATGGGCGGGAGGTGCTGCAATAAATTCTTTGCTGACGAGGGAAAGAGTGACCTCGATCGCCGCCCCGGGAGCGAAAGGGTGACCGAGCGGTACCGTGGAAAAAGAAATTAATCAAGAGGCATTGAATTGCGCACGCCCCATCAGAAACGAAATGAAATAGGACGTGTACCGACCTGGTAACAATTTTTAAGAGCGCATAGAACCGGATGTTGGCTAACAAATACGATAGAGGAGACTATGTAAAATGTAAACTTTTTATTTTATGCGGTATGGGCCGAGCGGTGCCTGCAGTACAAAAGGGATTCTAGCGTTATGCCGTAGTAAGTATCGTTAATGCTCGAAGCAAAACCTTTAAAATGAGATAGACGGAAAGCCGACAGACTTTCAGCGTAATTAATGGGTCGAAAAGAGGTCTCTCCTAAGTACATGTCCTCGATACGTCTCCTCCACTCCTTGATCAGTTAATCTGCTACTCCGATAATTTCTTTGAGAGGAAAGCTTCGTAAATAATTTCGGTTCCTAACCGTCAGAGGATATTTTATTCAATATACTGATATGACGTCAAGTACGCCAGTACTGTTGATCGTCACGATTACGGTCGAATTGGTGATCATATTTGCTATTTTTGTAGCCGAAAATACTATTCAGAACTGGTGATTAATATTCAATTTCCAGTCAATATTTACTAGTCACTTTTAAATACTGAGTATTGTTACTGTGTAGTTGTTACTATAAAGTTTGTTACTCCAGAATTATTCTAAATAGGAACTAGGTAGTACTGCCATATTTAAAAGGATAATTGAGTGGATTAACTTTAATAATGAATCGAGACAAAGAATGTCGTTCGTGAGTGTTACAAGGAGTCTCTAGTAAACGTAGAAAACATCACCATGTTTTGTACTATATTATCATATTAGTGCGTCGGCGAACACACATAATCCTCGCTAATCCAGAATGGACAAGATATGGAATCTTTTGTTTTATTTCTCACTAGTTAGACTCTAAAAGCTAACTTTTTGTTCCCTAATCTAATACGCAATCTAATTTAATTCTACGCTAAAGCATAAGAAGCTGTGATTGGTTATAAGTATTGTACTTAGGCATTGCACAAAAATATGTACTAAATACATTGTCAATGGTGAGCTTAAGGGCTAGACTTAAAATGATGTGTTAGTATGGTTCGTTCACCACGTTGTGCCAAGTTAATGTCTTAGTACAGAAGAGTCTTTTTTCTTAGTGAGGTTCTACTGTAGCATATTCTGCTATTCTAAAATGGCTCTCGATACAGTAACGACGGATTATTATGTATGTTAGCATACAAAGAGAAGCAAATATATCTTACTAAACGTGTTTATAGAAATATGATTTTTCCTGATTACAACTATACGTTATGTTACATTCAGCAAATATTGTTTCCCTGCTTTTACTAAACCTTCTTTATTTAGATTCGATTCAATTGTATATAATATGTTAAGCATCATGAGTGTCGGCATTACTAATTGACTGGGGATTCAATAATTCCATTCAAGTTTTCGAAGGTACGTTATAATTTTAATATCGCTGAACTACATATTGACATCCAATCAAGACGTAATATACAGAAAATCATTATACTTGTGTATTTGGCGTTAGGCTCTTTTGATGATGTGTTATTTAACTGTGAAAATTCAGGTATGAGAAAGTTATGAGTGATTTTTGTTTAATATAGTAAAATATTAAATTTCTTTGGTTAAATATTCAATTTCCCTTGTCATCTTAAGGTTAACCCAACGTAAAGCCGCATAAATGTTAGAATATTTTGAAGTATCTTGACCCTTCAATATCAAACTTTTTAAAATAGTATTTCATTCTGTCTACGGTAGAAACAAAAGTTTATATATATAATTTTAAACTTCAAAATTTGAAAGTGGGGATGGTGACAGCAAAAAATAATCATACAATCAGTTACGGGAGGTTTCTAGACCTACAAGGTGTTAAATTACAATGACATCATATATTGTGTGAATAAGAATTTAATATTCTCGAATTTAGCAATTTATTACTATTTCGCTAATAGAAGAAATCTTGTTTCATTGAAACATTCTGATTAGCATTAAGCAAATAATTAATTTCTGTAGATAATGCGTTTTTTTATTACTCTATGATGCAGAAATTGCCAAAATAATATATAACTACTTCCAAACGAAGCATTAAAATAAAAGTATTTTACTGTAGGTATAAAATGTTTTTTTAAAAATGTATGTTTTAATGTTCGTATTTTACGCTTTTGTATTTCATCCATATGCTACTACCCATACACCTTGTTCATTTGACCAACAAAAAACTTCTTACAGTGTATTAAAAATGCGCAACTATATATAATTCATTATATGAAATGGGGGATTGAAGTTATGTGATATGTTATTTTTTTAATTCTTTTAGTTATTTCAAGATGTTTCTGAAAGGTAATGAATGTTACTTTAATTTTCTCACTGTAACGATGACAACAAATGTGTGTTTATTTATAAAAATTAAACTCAAATAACCTTAGGTTTGTGGAATTTTCAAACCAGCGCATTTATTATTCTTTGTTGAAAGATATTTACTGTGTTAGGTTTGAATCTATTGCGTAAATAAAAAATAATAACTGCATTTACTATTTTATATTCTGGCGTAAGTAGAACATTCGGAATATTCTAAGAAAATTGAACGTGAATAGTTTTCAAAATTATCTTTGTAAGAAGATTTTCTAGCCTTTTTCGGTTGTGTAATATCAGTTTACAAATAATGGGATGTTTTCTGAAGGATTATTAAAAAGAAATAAACAATTTTGGAAGGATTTTAATTATAAATATTAAGTAAGTTAATGTGCGGTAAACAATGGGAATTTTAACTTTTTGGAACTAATGAGAACTAGTTGCCAGGTTAGCAAGTAAATTCGGATATTACGATGAAACAAAATTGGTAATTTTTGAAACTTACTATTACGATAGTGAATAATTATACTACTCGGAGAAACTGTAAATATTTGCAGCTACAATTGAAATTAGACTAAATTGTACCTTAATGGAACAACAACAACCGCCCTACTTGAAGTCAAACCATTTTGTGGGTATGTATTAGACAAATTACATATTTACTGTTTTCAATTATAGGGAAAATGGATATTGCAAAAAAATGATAGATTTCTACCAGGTGGAATAGTTATCATTAAAATTATGAATAGTGAATGGTAAAAACTACTCCCCAAACACTAACTGACGCATTTAATATGATGCTTAATTATGTTAGTACATTGGTATACGATTAATATTATCAGTATTCGGTAGACTTTAAAATTCTTATATTTTGGTTATTTTCAATGGATAACTTAAATTTTTCAAAAAAAATTATTCGAATCTCTTGTTAAATAATTATAAAAGTGTGATGCCTAAAATGCAAATTTTGTGTTATAATGAACACGTTCAGGTACACTGTAAGAAATATCTATTGTAAACTTCAAAGAAATTCATGAAGTTTTTTTTACATCATAAAAGTACTGTTCTCTTCAACAAAATTTGCGAAATCACAGTAAAAAAGTACTTAAAAGTACCTTGCAGTAACATGTTGTAATTTTAAATATTTTTAATGTAGATTCGCAGTAAAATCATTGAATTTATTAAGTGAAAAGAAAATCGTGAAAGATCGAAATAATATGCTCGGATTTTCCGGTAAACATTTTCAGTCTTGAAAATCTTTTTGCATTTTTCATGACGACAATGGAAGTATTTCGTCACTATTCTATGCAGGTGGTGATGCGAAATATACGATTTCTTGATACAGATTAAGTTACAAAATTTGCATAAATACATGAGGCACCTAAAATATTGAGACGTATTGTTCAGTATATATTATTTATTAACATATGGTTATTAACCTATATTACGAATATAACCTTCCTAATTGGCCCACTGAGAGAGAGAATGAAGAAGAGAGATTACCTTACTTTCCTGTCAAGATTCCCTTTTATTTTTCTTGGAAAGATATTAATCTACATAAAATACAGTTCCAATCTACTTGCATTTACTAAATTTTACCAAAATTTTAACGGTACGCCTCGACCTTCAGCAAACACTATAACCTAACCTGAAATATCGGTAGATCGAAATGGATTGCACAATACTTAAACTCGATATTGTTTGTTTCCTTACTTCCAACTGCATTGTAGTGATCGCCAAAAACTTCATTGGCGTAAAAATAGTATTTCAATAATGTTTTAAACTCTGGCCTGGGCAAATCCTAATGAAAGCCATAGATAGGCATATATACTACATATTCTTATGTAATTTTACAATATAACATTGAAATTTACAATATGTGTATTAAAACTACCATAGAATGTTGTACAATCACAAAATAAATGTAATTTTACAACATTATATTATTTAGAAATTGTAAATTCACAATAAAATGTTGTAATTTTACAAAATATATTTTGAAATCGCAATATTTATTGCAATTTTACATTATTTTCATACTGTAATTTTGTTGTAAAATTACAACCACTTTTAACAGTGTATACACATAATACAATGTTGCATTTGTTATATTCACGCTACAAAGTCATATTTCAAATTTTGGTAGAGACGAATGATGATGTCGCTATGATAAATACGTAATCTCAGATTCCCGGAAATTGAACACTGTTTGTTACAACTTGCAAGATATTATTCCTATTAAACCTGTATCACGGATTCTCATGATTTCTGTACTAAAAAATGTTGGAAGGCATGAATGGATCGAAGTATGATAACATTGGCCGGATTACAAGTGAGAACCATGTGATGTATGATAAATTCTTAAGATAACATGAAACGAAATTGAAATTTAGCGTCATTAGGTCAAATCAATGGGTGCGATATCCGTTACGATCGATAATCACAAATTTGGGTACAAGCTTCACCATTGTTCCGTTGAGCTGATTAGTTTCCTTAATATAGACGTCAATTTCTATTGTTTATGATAGTGAATAATGAACATTTTTAATGTTTATTGTTAATATGTTAAGTCTAATAATAGATTTTAACGAAAATTCAAAATGTATATGCCATATAAATTTCAAACGATGCGAAAAAGGGATAATGAAGTTATAAACAAAAATTTAACTATTATTTGGAGAAAAATGAAATCGAATCAATATGCATATTGATGAAAATCAGGGGTTTTTTAATTTTAATTTGAGATATTTTTAAATTCAATATTTAGATGATCGCTAATAAATTTTTAGATTTCTAAACGATTTGGTAAATTTATTTAATATTTGATTAATGTTTAAAAAATGTATTAATTGAATTATCAAAAACGAAATGCAATGCTATTAATTATAAATTAACATGATAACAAAATATTTACTAACTAATAAATTGATTGCAGTTTATTTATTAATTATAATCAAAAGCGGGCATAGTACATTTGTGGTTTAATTGTTATTCCAGATTTAGGCATGCACAAAGGATTAAGCAATCAAGTTAATAAAATAAGCACTTTAATAACAAACAAAAATTCAAGTTTATTAATTAAATACAAAATATTAAAATTGAATTTGCTATGTTTTAAACAGAGTTAAATTATTCTATAATTTATTAATATGCTTTTGTAATAATTATTGATTAATATGCTTTTGTAAATGTGTATGAACAGTAGCTTGTAGTTGTCGATAATTTTAATTACTAGTTGATATATAAATTTAATCATTTCAGGCAAACATTTTTGTTTGCTTCTTTTGTAGTTTATTGTTATATTACAACATGATTAATGTAATACCTACAATTCTTGTGAAAAACCAATATATGGATTTTTACATCAGGTTAGTTAAATTTTTGATAATCTAAGTTTGTAAGTGATATATTTGTTTATCAGATATCGTTTTAAATTAAAATTATTTCATTAAGATGATCCTAATGATTAATGATACACACTTTTTATATGCCGAATCAAACGCGTGCAGTGGTTTCAATATATCGTATTGTGCATCATGTTGAAAATACGCAGATTTCAGGAAATCTTAAAATGTAACTGATTGTTACAATATTTACAGGCAAGTGGAGAATATCGACGTTGCGAATATACGAAGGGTTTAATCGAGACGGAACAAATTTATCCCGGTTGCGTCTCTAGGGAGCAGGGATGAATTAATTTGCGTGGTTTCCCCATGAGTTAATATTTCACAATTTTTATTGTAACTTTTCTTTTTCATTGCATATCAATTAAAAAGAGTAGACGAAGCGACTTTTTAGGAAATTACTAATTGTCGCATATTAAACCATCTTCCAAGTGATATGCAGATTAATTTGAAACTGTTTCAATTAAATATAAGCAAATGTAATTAAATATGTTTCAGATATAATTTTGAATTTTACATCCGTTTATGTGAGAGCTTTTATTTTGTAGAATTTGTGAAAAGTGGTTTAAACTCACTTATTCATAATACCGCAGTTAAATTAATACAGGATTTTTCAAAGAAGTTGATTTAAATCCGTTTGCAACCGGCACCTTTCCATTTCATATTACATCAACTGCAGGGAATGAAAACGATTTTTCATATCGTAGTTACCGAGACTTATATAATAACATATTTTTTGGTTTTTAAAATTATTCATTCTATAAATTTTAATTTTTTTTGTACAAATATAATGCAAGAAATAGAAAAAAATTGTTAGACATTTTTATAAGTTGAAGCACTTTGACGATCTTCATATTTTTATGCCAGTATCATTTTTTAAAGGAATAGCTGCTCATTAATTTGGGACAGAAGAACACAGTTGCAACGACTAGAAGGCAACATGTTGCCTCTCGCTTAAATTTTCCTTCACTTTGCCACTACCTGTGTATTTTAATAGAAATCCGTAAAAAATACTGGAAATAAAAATATAGTTACATTTATTGTAGATATGTATCTTTTATAAACCAATTATTCTCTTATACACGGATATAGCAATTAGTGTTACATATTTCAGGAATGAAATATGTTCGAAACATTTATGTTTAGGATATAAAACGTTGCATTTGACATACTGTGTAGATTTTATTATTTGAGATTTTATTTTCTTATGTTATATTGTTTTACGTTTAATAAACATTATTTAACGTTTTTTTTTTAAATTAGAAAATATATTTTTAGTTGAAGGTGAAATTGAAATAATCATTAATCGATGATGATACCAGTAATTATTTTTTTATAGAAATGATTTTCTTAATTGATTCATAAACATAGAAATGTGAATATTTTAAATTCTTAATTTCTCTGGACGATAAACTGTCGAGGAAAGTTTCGTCTAAACATACGTGGTGTATTATATTTTTTTTTTGGGGTAGTGAACACGAATCTGCCATTTGTTAATCTTCCGATAAGTCAGAATTTTTGTTTCTAAATTAATAATCATAGCTATTTATATAGTTTTATGTGATGTTCTAAACTTATTCGTGGATTTATTTTGTCGTGAAATCTAGGTATTTTTGGACCGATGATGAAAGAAGTAAAATTACATCTTCTAAATGTTTAAAATTCAAAATGGCGTTTCTAATGTGAAGGATTAACCGTGGAGAAATTTAATTTTCAGGAATTAGAAAAATTCAAGGTTTTGTACGGGAAATATTACGTAAAAATTCTCTATTAGAAATGATTAAAAGACGATAAGAAGCTTTTAAGCTTTCGACTCAAAAATCCAATATGTAATGGTGCATTTTTAGTGTTTGTTAGCCATGAGATTTCATATTTCTAACTATAATCACGTGGAGGTTAAGAGTAGCAGCGCACTATACAATTAAAAAACTAAAAAACAATGAGATATGAGATTTCGTTCTATTCCAAAAAATGATACCCAGAAGAACTGAAAATTAGGTTATGTCTAATCAACACAAAATAAACTCGACATACCAATTCAACGTTCTCAAACTCAACATTTAACAAATCGACATTTCCGATCTCAGCATTTGACAAACTCAACATTTGACTAAATCAATAAATAATATAAATAATATAAAAAGTAAAATAGTGAAACTTTAATTACAACAATTATTAAAATGTCATATGCATTCAACACAATCATGTTACATTAACACATACCATTCAACAGCATTTCTATCATCATCTTACCTATCCTAACATAACCTAACATAACCTAACCTAACCTAACCTGACCTAAGCGAAATAGTAATTTAATGGAATATCTCTGTGGACAAGCGCACAATATTTATGAATTTCTTTAATACATTTATATTATTGAACATTTCTTAACGCAGATTTAATATTTAATTTATGTCACGATTAATGTTATTACACTTGATTTTCAAAATAAAATTTAATTCAATAAACTAAAAATAACTAATTAAAATCCCTGTATGACTATTACAGTTCGTAAAGATGGTAAATACTTCTGGAATCAAAACCAGCAGTTCTCTGCATTTACCATCTTTACGAACTGTAATAGTCATATAGGGATTTTAATTAATTAATGTTAACGGTTCATTTGCAGAAAAAAATAATGTATCATTTAACTAAAAATAATGTTGAATTTCTTAAATGTTGAGTTTCCTAAATGTTGAGGTTGTCGAATGTTGAGTTTGCATGTTGAAATTGCAAATGTCAACATTTCACAATGTTCATTAGACCTGTTACCAAAAATTATACCTACGGTAACACGGAAAATTTCATTTTAAACACGCCGGGAGTAGAACTCGATTTTGCGCCCTGCAGTGAAATCTTCGGAGGCAAATTATCGAATCCCACGCTCGTTGTATTAGAAAAATATCGTATACAACATAGGCCAAATATCGATCTCAGACGACTGCGATTGTCACTCTCGTTTCGCTCGTTAAACAAACTTCGCACTCGTTGAAGATCGGTAATTGTGCCCTTGTTACATAATATATTATGGTGTAAATGTAAAATGTGTCGGCAACACAAAATCGACTGGTTTCGTGTATTTGACCGGATATGTGCAATGTTTTTTAATATTTTTATGCAGATTATTATATTTTTGAAGCATACCAGTATCATAATTTGACGTAGTCTAATAAAATTTGTTGCACATTAATAGTTAGTGGTGGTTCACATCAGTTTTCTTAGTAAACTTTTCTTCTGTTTTTACTATAACTTTCCTTGTTTCATCAGATGTTACGAAGGCCTTAATGGGGTGCGGCTCGAGAAATCGTCAACTCATAAAGCCGACAGGTCAAAAAACCAACAGTCAAAATACCTCAATCGAAAAACCGACAGTCAAAAAACCGATACTTCAAAAAATGATAGTTCGCTGGTGGATGTGTGTATTTTTTTGTGTCGGTTTTTTGACCTATCGGCTTTTTGATTTGTCGGTTTTTCGACCAGCACCCCTACATTGTTTTTAACTTACACATTGTGTTACTGAAATTAGATAATTGTATTCGAATAAAATGAAACCCTCAAATTTGTATGTCTATGATATGTTTAAACCCCACGCCATTGTATACTCTACCCAGATTTAATAATGTAGACTAAAATATCTAAAAATGTTTCTTGGCAAATTGTTAATATAATCATAACAGGACGTGATTGAAAATACCAAAAAACATCGATTACCTTACATTACTGTGAATTCCTCAGTAAAAATATAAATTTTTTCTATATCAAGGGGCTTTCAAAGATGTAATTTAAATATCTTGGAGTTTATTAAAATCTTTACGATTTTTAAGTGGGAAAAGGACTGTGAAAGAAAAAGATAAACGGAAGAGGTGGAACGGGTTGGCGGGAATACCGGCGGGGTTCTGGGGTTTGGTACTGTAGGGGGGGTATGTTGAGGGAATACGGTCGAAGGCGATGCGGCGAACTACTGAGTGTTAGCAGGGAATGCAGGTTAGAGAAGGTAAAGCACGGAAAAAACACTGCGGTTGTGGCAACCTAAAATATGGTTGCCTTGACCATATTATATTGATAAATACGTCCCTTCCATATCTATGGTTGCTGTGACCATTTTCGATGGACATCCTCATATGGTTGAAAGAAACGAAGTTATATGGTTACGGCAGCCATAGTTTTAGATACATTAACAATCATTAGTTTGGACGGATCAACAATTCGAAGAAGTCGAGTATAGCGGCCTGCACTTAGCAGTCAGCTGACTAGCCCGGCAGTCCGTACCCAATCTCCCGGTCGCGTTTGTCCTCGTCGCGGTATTATATTCATGCCATGTGTTACGACAATCTGTGGTGTTACTATGTAAAAAAATCAAGCAGTGATTATGTATGTGATGCGAAATATAATTGTGGTGTCGAGTGTGTGTCTGTGTATGTTTTCATTTCGATTGACTTAACCTCAGATTGTAGGTTAACCCAGATCCCTTATCCTTATATATTTACACCTTACTAACACCGTATAAAGAATGGAATTAGAAAATGTTTCTAATTGATAAGAAACGCTTTTAGTTGTTAGTAAAGAATATTTAATAAAAATATCCTTCAAAAGTTTACGTACAAGCATTTCTGATCTGATATTCAGTATCGATTAATAAATTTCAAAATCTTGTTATACGGTAACAGTCGTATTTGTTTTATTTAAATGTATTGATCAATACTTAATATTGGATCAGAATTGCTTGCATGCGAACGCTTTTCTTTACTTATTTAATGTTTTCTCTTGAATCAAAAGATATTTTTATTAAATATTCTAAACCGATAAATAAAATTCATCTAATAAAATTACCTGCCTGTCGGAACTACTCGGTGTGAAGATTAAAAAGTTCTTAGGCTTTCAATTACATAAATAAAATAACATTATTATCGTATAAAGTGTTGAAGATATCTATTGGTCGATACTAAACATCAGACCATAATTGCATTTACTCAAATGCTGCAAGGCTGTCTAGTTGAACAGTCGGCAAGGAATTTTGATGAAAATACGTTTTCATTTCATTATACATGTACAATCAGTAATGAATGAATTTGAGCAATTGCAATTCTGGTCTGATGTTTAGTATCGACCAATAAATGTCTTTAATTCTTTATGTGGTAACAATTTTACTTTATTTATATAACTAAAAGCCTAAGAACTGTTTTATCTTCAGATTGAATGCTTCCAATAGTTTGGTAATTTTATTAGATGAATTTTAGTTATCGGCTTAGAATATTTGATGGAACTATCTTTCGATCCAAGATTGAACATTACATGAGTAATAAAAGCTCTTACACATATGCAATTCTAATCTGATATTTAGTATTGATCAATATATTTAAATAAAAAAAGTACAACTGTTACCGTATAACAAGATTTTGAAATTTAGTGATCGATACTAAATATCAGATCAGAATTGCTTTTACGTAAACTCTTTTATTACTGATTTTATATTTATCATACAGTCGAAGGATACTTTTATTAAATATTCTTCACAAAAACTTGAAGTATTTTGTATTAATCAGAAACAATTCTCAATTTAATTGTTTATATCCAGTAAAAGTTTTGCTATGTCGACATTATCGAAAGTCTAATACTTTTTTGTACTTGTGTTACTATCTTATTAATACTAAACTTCTGTTCATTGTACATTTACTTTTATTTCAGTGTAATATACTATTGTATAATATGAAATGAGCTACAGTATAAGTATATACTTTACGTTAAAGCAACTTGATGTAATATTTAGCGTCGACAAAGGAATTTAATTGATTTCTTATTCTATTTCAGTATTTCTTTATTTGTTAATAATTATATTTTCTTTGCATAATCAAAGTTTCAAATATAACAATATCATTATAATTAACCCTTTGCGGTACACATTTTTTTAAAGCCCCAACAAATGAATTCCGGTGGCCACTATAGTGGCCACCCGTACCGCAAAGGGTTAAAGTGACTTAAATTGCATTATGTATCAATTAAGGATTTAGAAAACATGAAAGCATTTTTAACCACAACTTTATGAAATTTTAATTATACTAAGAAAATATAATTATTTGTAAATAAGATAATAATTTAATTTCTTAGTTGATACCGCACATTAGATAAAATTAGCCTTACCATAAACAATTTCATGACAAACCTGATTTATAATCGAATGAAAGGCATTTTCCATGAAATGTTATTTAACGACACTTAAATTGATCTAGAAGTTTTTTTTTGTATCAGATAGAAGGAATCAAACTATGGATAAAAAGTACTTCAATTGCATAATTATGGATTTAAAAGCTAAAAATTACTTCCAACCAATCCAAGCAATAGAAGACATAAAAATGTTTAGAAATCTTTTATTATACAAAGGCAATGTAATTATAGTTTTATAAACATTTGTAGTGCAAATTGTCATGACTTCTATTGGTTGGATTTGTTGGAAGTAATTTTAAGTTTTTAAATCCTTAATTATGCAATTTAAGTACTTTTCATGTATAGTTTAATTTCTTCGACTCGGTAGAAAATACTTCTAGGTAATTACAAGTGTCGTTGAATATAATTCAATGACAAATGCCTTTTATTCGATCATAAATCAAGTCTCTCATGATAGTCTTTACGTTGAGGTTACTCGGTTCAATATTTAGTGTTGACAATCCCTTAATCACTACCAATTTTTTTTTATATAATTAATAAATTATAATTAATTATAAACTTTTTTTATTCAAAGATTGATTTCGGGCAAAAGGACATTAAATAGATTGAGTTGTGAATGAAAATATTTTAATAAAAATATCTTTTTATTCGAAGATAAATGTAAAGTCAGTGATGCATGTCAGTATACGTAAAAGCGATTCTAGTCTAATATTTAGTAACGATACTACAGGTAACAAATGCAATACAGCTGAATCCATAATGTACCAGAGAACTGAATTGAAATAAAACAAGCAATTTTTAAGTCCAAAAGTTCTTTATCGAAGGTTCAGTTCAGAATAAAAAAAAAGCTAATGCATTGTAGCCATCGGAAAGGAATTTCAGACTTGAATGTATTGTACGAATAAGTATTTCTAAATGTCTGACTCCGTAAGAAATTTTCAATTCTACAAGTTCTTTGTCGTTGATTCATTTGAGATAAAATAAAAAGCTAATGCCTTTTTAGCCATCGAAAAAGAATTTCAGACTTGAATGTATTGTACAAATAAGCATTTGTTACATTTCTGCCTCCGTAAACAATTTTTAAGTCCAAAAGTTCTTTATTGAAGGTTCAGTTCAGAATATAAAAAAGCTATTTATATTAATTAACGTAACTTTTAACTGAATCACTTTTATATTGGATTAAATTTCAACTTAACCAAGTTAATATTTTTTGGTACGAAAATAACTGTTCTATTAACACCTGTTATGTATGCATATATTTCATGATATACTATACATAACAAGAGCCATAGTGGTGCTACAGTGACCTTGGTATGATCAGGTAACGTTCAATATTAATAAATGTATATAAAAAACAAAATTAAAAGATTTGAGCAAATAAATGCATTTTAAACAAATACTTCCTGTATTTTTGATTGATTTATATATTTCTTGGATATTTGATAACAAACGATGTTAGTTTTGTCAAATTCGCAATAATGGGCCTAATCTGTCAGAATATAATTTTTATTATAATACAAATTACTTAATAATAGTAATATATTTTAGTATTTGTCTATTAAATTCCTGACCATCTGGTTGACTAAATGTTGGAGAATCTATGTGTTATATATACCTATATTACGCATACCTTTTATATGAGGAATCGTAATATGCAGTCTTCTTGTAATAAATAATGAAAACATTGCGGTAGTATTATAATATTTATTAAATACATAAACATTTTTTACATAGAAGCTTAAACTCTAAATTAAATACCATGTCTCAGGGTACCTAGAATCAAACCATCGGCTCGTTTATGAAAAATGATTGGGAAAGGAGAGTGTAAGTTCTTTGCAAGAATACATTCCACGAATGAAGTTTGAATGATGTCATATGCGTGTAGGTCTGACAGAAAACCATTTGAGTGGCAAATTTTACATACAAGGCAAACTTCATTGCACACATTCTTTATAATAGTATCAATTATACCAAACACTGGAAGCATTTCCCCATGAAGATGTCCAGTCGCATAAGAACATACATACCGTGCTTGTAAGTTTGACCATGAAATATCACCTAATTCACAATCAAACATGGCCCATAAAATGCATCAGGCAATGTGTTTTTGAAATTATTGTAGTTGTGAATATGAGACAGGTGGTCATGATACTCAGAGGGTCCGTCAACATCATTTGGGACAAATCCTCTTTTGGTCAATAATCTATAGCAGAAGGAAAGTTGTTCCTTCAAACAAAGAGTGTGAGTGATATTTCTGCGACTGCTTGTTGCATTGGCTTCTGTTTTTTTCGACTTATGCTTGGATTCAAACCGACTGGTACTCATGTTTACAATTGGTCCTGAATGAAGAAGAATTCTGCCGTAATGAGTCCACAAATGTGCTTTGGGTATTAAATTGACATCAGGAAAAAGTTTATTAAATAAAGTGTGGTGTTCTGTAACAAGATTTGATAACAGTGGACCGCAACCTTTTTGAACACGTCGAGAAAGAACAATATCAACGATTTGTCGCAGAATCAGATAAAGTTGCCAGACATCATCGTGAGGCACAAGATCACCAACAAGCATACTGAACATTAATATGAAATTCTGCATTTCACTTGAAGTCATTTTAAGCTTGCGTTTTTCTAAAATTTCGCTTTTTAAAATCAATGGAGGTATGTTTGTAATAGCATTGTCTTTGTAATTGAAGCTACGTAATCTATCATTCAGTACGTCTAGGCTAAACTTATTGTCAGGATTTTTGTTTTTTAAGTAATGACGTAAGATCAATACCATGTCTAAACCAGCAACACCCTCAGGCCCCTCGTGTAACCAATCAGTAAAATAATTTTTTTCTGTTTCAAAATAATCTATATCATCCCAAACAGATGGTTCTTGTATGCCACAATCTTCTCGTTTGATTCTCTTTAACTTTATACCAGCTACATCACGTTTGTATGTTTCTTGTCTCATTTCTATTTCTTCAAAGTGTACTCGTGCTTGTTCTTTACTTATTTTGCAAAGCCTACAGTAATAATTCGAATTAAACCCTCCTGAGAAACCAAGAATCAAATTTAAGCCAAGGTTATCGCCCGAAATAAGCCCTGCAGAAAAATAAATTTTTTGTTTACCTTCATCTGTATCTACAACTATCCCTTCACGTTGTAAAAAATTTATTTCATCGATTAGTATTTGAAAAATACGAGCATTTTTGTACTCTACTCTATCCGACGAATGAAATAAAAGGGCAACAAATATATTTTCTATAAGAGAATTAACTTCAGGTGGAAAACACGGAATAGAATAATAAACCGCGCCTAATTTTTGTATGCCAGCATGTGAGCCAAGAGGATTATTAACCTCAAAATCATCAAAATAGATGAAGAGAGGTATTACAAATTTTCCCTTAAAGTATGTATCACGTTTGAAACACCAGTCTATTCCCTGAACATAATTCTCTAAGATGTCGGTTTCTTTTGCTAATTCGTTCATATATAACTTTGTTTTTAAATAAACACCAGGTAAACTAAATAACTTTTGTAGGACTGATCTTACAGGAATAAAGGTGGCATAAACCGAAACAATTTCTTTGGCGCCGTTTCCTAATCGTATGATATCGTCTACTCTTGAACCGATAATGTAATCTACAGGCTCTATTAAATAACCAGATTTCATGAGTTCCTTGATTCTAAAATGTTCTGTCTTCAGCGATTTAAATGGATCTGATAGCGAATCGAAATACATTTCAATGGCAGAAATTGTATTCTCATCTATATTACGATTTTTTAGTAAATCAGATATAACTGGTTTGAATGACGCTGTAATATCTGTCAGAAGTTCTGACGTATCATCAACGATAGTTTGGATAAATTTTCTTGGCAGCTGTTTATTTGCATATAGTTTTGTTATGTACTTAAGAGAATATTCTTTGGAATCCTTAGCGGCTTTATCAAGATCAAGCGGTTTCGAATTATTTAACGATATATCACTCGACGTCGATTCATTGCATGATCGACTCGGCTCTTCTTCCTCAGAATCATTTTCACAAACGATGTAAGAAGTACTTGAAACATGGTTTTGGTGTTCTACAATAATATCTGAATGATTTTTCATTACGTGTTTTTTTAGCTGATGCCAATTACAAAATACCCGATAACAATTATTCTCTCCGCACTTAAAACTATTTGATTTGGTTTTTGAGTGAATAATTGAAGAATGCAAATACAAGGCATTTTCTGAACAAATAATCTCATTGCATTCACCACAAGTAGGCATTGTGGAGTCAAAATTGTGTTTTAAGTTTCAGATCACAGTTTATAAACTACTTTAATCAGTCTTATGAAAACAGTGTAAATAAAACTAACATTTTATACCTAAATTAGCAAGCTAATGCCTTGATGAATCTTTTAACCTCAGGAAGATTAGCCGTTTTACTGACTCTATCAGCATCAACATGAACACCGAACAACGTTTTTTGAAGAACGACCCATGGTCTCTCACTCTGAATGGGATAGTCACAATTTAGGGCAAAATAAGATTTAAAAGTTAGTTCCAAAGCACGCATTGGTGATTCAACCAAGTAAGGGCGGCCATCAATTACGACATAGCTGGAACTGATATTCTGTAGATTTTCACCAACTACAAGAGGAAATGGCTGTACAGAAAAGCCTTTTTGTAGAGCCAAACCATTAATCCTGCCTAACTCTTTTTCGAAATCAGATATCACCTGAAACATATATTGTTTTTAATATATTAATAAAAATTATTACAATTCTCGTTGTATAGTTATCACATTTTCTGATTATTTTATTATTTATTTAAACAAAACATACATTTGGCAGCATATTTTTCATACCTTAATGTGTAATAAAAACCCTTCAGAAATTTCGATTTTTGAGGCTCTCCACGCTTTGCCTTTTGGTACTTTAACGGGTATTACAGAAAATAGCCGGGTGTATTTCATTAGTAACTCAATATCTGACTCTGTAATAGGGATGATGAAAACACATGATTGTAAACATTTAAATATCATTTTTAAATATGATCGAAATTACATATAATATTTTGAATATACCTAGTTCATTGATTCCAATTTTCGCAAGTTCACGTTTCAATTTATCAGAAAACGTTTTCCAGTGTGTAAAGCCGCGCATGCTTTCATTGGGAAATCGCGTATTAAAGTCTATCTCCAGCTAATAACAAATAAGATTAAGCATTAAAAAATAGTGGTTTTGTAATTAGTGTATTACAAGAGTCCCAATACTTTCGCTTCTTTATCCTAAATTCTCTGTCTAAACTATTCTCATTCCCCCTATTCCGCCCCTCTACATCTTTTTCTTGCTCTATTAAACTCTTTTTCCTAGCTCTACGTTCCGCACCGCACCGCGGTGGGATAATAAGACATTATTTAATATTGTGGGATAATAATAGTATAGTATAGTTTATTTACCCATAATACGAATATACAGAATTCGTAACGGTGGAGTACACATAACATAATAAGTCTCACAAAAAAAACGCAAAAATAAACGCAACAAAAAAAATAAACTATAAGTACGAGTAAATGGCAGAAAAAAAAATATAAACATAAACAAAAATATAATTAAAGTGCACGCAACAGAAACACACTAAACATCGAAGAGATAACATGAAATTGTGGGATAATAATGAAATAAATAAATAATAAGGGGTGTGTTCTGTACACATTTCAAAAGATATTTTTTTAAGGTTATGTAAAAAGTTCGCGCATATAAGATAATTTGTTTTCAACATTTGAAATAAGATAAATTAATTGAGGTTTGAGGCATATACATCATTATACTTATATGTGATAAAAATTATAAAGTTTTAAATATATTGATTGAAACGACAATTGAGAAAACATGTTTTTTTGCAAAATACATCATTAAACTGAAAATTTCAAAATTAATTTGTTAAATAATACAACTGCCATTGTTTTTTGGTTGCGTTTTTTTTGTAATAAAATTGTTATGGCAAACATTTTTCTTCTTTTCACGTACGATGTACAATGAAAATAGAGAATTATAAAAATTATTTTGTACTTACGAGTAAATAACCTTTTGGCTGTTTAAGACATGCATATTTTTGCATATAACTGTCAACAGTTTCCCTGGATTTGTGTTCTGGATCCGAATCTGTGGAATTCTTTAAAAGGGCTTTGAGCCTGTGTACAGATGTCTGCTTCCAATATTCAATAATTACATCCCACGGTTCAAGACGAGTTTCTATGTACTTTAAACATATATCTAAATCAGGGTTATCTGTAACGTAACATAACAATTTGTTACATGATAATATTAATAACATAAATAAAATTATAGTAAAATAACTGCTCGAAATTACCATTATCAGAAAGCAAACTGGTTTCTTCAACAACAAACCCCTGGGATGGCCTCGTTTGCCTGATATGAGCTCTTCTCAAATCCTTACACAAAGTTGTGTAGGCATCATACAACTTTCCTTTGGCGATCACTGTTGATGAACCTTTTGGCGTGAATGCCGGTACATAGTATGTACTCTGTTAAATAAATTATTGAATTAATAACAATAATATTGATCATTTTTTTACTGTACTATAAATGTAGGCGGGAATAAAAAAAACTCGACGAATATTTATAAAAGTTGTAATGACTGATATTACGATTAATTTTCATGTACCTCTTCCTCTTGTGGAAAAATTTCCTTGATCTCACGTGCCAGTTTCTTAAAACGCGTAGATGTAATTCTGTAAACACAGTCAAATGTGAATTTTAAAGAACTTAATGTTTCTAATCTTTAAATTTATGGTTTAACATTTTAAAACTACAATTTTTTAAACTTTAAGCTTCGTGGTCTAAATTTTAACTTTAAGAAAAAATATAAATATAATTTTTGTATTTTACGAACATTACTGTTCTTTTAACCCTTCTGCACGAATTTTCCCCCGAGAAGTGGTTTCAAATGTATACGTTTTTTTCGAAGCTTAATGTATTTTTACAGTTTATAATGTTATTTGTTAACAAATATTTAAAATTCCGGCTGACAAATATTTGCAGCATAATCTGGGAACCTTAACCCTTTCCGTCACAGTGTGCCGCTCAGCGTGCCACCTTTTCTTCGTTAGTTTTTTCACATTTAAAAATCAGTCTCTCATGTTTTTTAAGTCGTGATTCATTTTCTACATAGCTAAGGCATTTATTTATTAATTGCAAGACATCGCACATATAAAAAAAACTATACTTAATTAATTATAAAGAAAAATATACCAAAAAAATAAGTAGTTTTTGAAAAAAAAGCGTTTATGAAAAATAATTCCCTACAAACATAAACGGATAACTTGTTATTTATACGTTTTTGAGGTCGCTGAATACGATTCTGATGTCGGTTATCAAAAATTCAAAATGGCGGATCCAATATGGCGGACAAAAATTTTAAATATAACTGTAATTGGACAAAATTTGTTACTCGGGGGTTTTCGGGGTCGCTGATTACGAATCCGATGTTAGTTTTGTGAAATTCAAAATGGCGGATCCAATATGGCGGACAAAAAATGTTACATATAAAACTGTATTTGGACAAAATTGGTTACTCGGGGGTTTTCGGGGTCGCTGATTACGAATCCCAGGTTAGTTTTGTGACATTCAAAATGGCGGATCATCAAAAATGGCATAAGTTGCGTATATTATTTTATATATATAATCGGCGAAAAACGACATATTACAATTATTTATTACATATATGTGAAATACAATTAGCTTCAATATTTACATATTATATCCTTCACATACATATTTTTCCATGCGGGTAACATCGCATTTACAATCAGCTACCTGAAATATTCCGGAATACCGGATGTCGTCCAAATAGAGTAATATTTTACAATTTCCACATGTTATATTACATTTGAAACCTTGAAAACCAATTCGGATACTTAATCATCCAAAATAAAAATCCCCGAATAACAAATTTTGTTCAAATATAGTTATATTTAAAATTTTCGTCCGCCATATTGGATCCGCCATTTTGAATTTCATAAAACTAACCCCGGATTCGTAATCAGCGACCCCAAAAACCCCCGAGTAACAATTTTTGTCCAAAAATACAGTTATATTTAAAATTTTTGTCCGCCATATTGGATCCGCCATTTTGAATTTCGCAAAACTAACCCCGGATTCGTAATCAGCGAGCTCGAAAACCCCCGAATAACAAATTTTGTCCAAATACAGTTATATTTAAATTTTTTGTCCGCCATATTGGAACCGCCATCTTGAATTTCACAAAACTAACCCCGGATTCGTAATCAGCGACCCCAAAAACCCCCGAGTAATAATTTTCAGCTAAATTGGACAAAAGGAAAAATGCGTGACTCAAAGGGTTAAGCTTTAATTCGCATGTTATTAAGACATCTGTCTGTATGTTAATTTGTTTAAAAGTTCTTAACAAAAATGTTTGGACGATTATAGTCGGTTTTGTGCGCTGGAAGGTTAAATAAAATGGTTAAAAGTGGTAAAAGTTAAACTTTAGGAACAATGTTTTAATAAATCTTACAATTATTTATAACTTAGAATAACAAGATTTGCTATCTTAAATGTAAATGTCTTAAAGGACAATTAAACAAAGAATTTAACTTACATTTTATTACAGTTACCTCCAAATTCACATTTAATAATATGGTCTGATAATCTTATTCGACTTTTATTGTCAAATCCTTCTGACTTATACAAGCCAATAAAGTATTGCCCTTGTGCTGATTCCTTCAAAATTCTTAATAAATCCTAGAAGAAATAAAATTTAGAAATTTACAAAAAAGTATTACTACTGTTATATAAAACACACTTTCTACATTAAGAAATGATTTCTCCGTGAAAGTGAGTACTGTCATCTCACTCGTCTCATGTTGATAAACATCATTAGATCAAATAAGTTCAGACATAATGTAAAATATATTAATCGTAAATGATCAATTACATGTTGTTACTCACATTATCGGAGCTGATTTCTGGTGTCTGTGTCAAAACGGGAACAGAAGTTGAAGGGGTATTTTCGGGTGCAATAACTTCCCTTATTTCCGGCTGTGATATTACTGTAACAACTTGGGACAATTCGTCACTAGTAATGGTTTCATCCACCTCAACAACTGCACTGAAATTGTGATGTGTTTCTTCTTCTATTTCTTTAGGCTAAAAGAAATGAAATTACCTTTTTAAGGCACAAAAACATACAAGGCGGGTATATAAGTTATTCATTTTTTAAATGTGTAAAAAATACGCCAAATTCCTTTTTTTGCTATTTTATTTTACAAGAACATTTTTGAATAATTTGATTAAAGAATAAATTTCTAATTTAAAAAATAAAATAATTTTAACAACAATACCTGGATTTTATTTGTAGTCACATATTGTTATTTATTACAATTTTTATAATCAGTAAAATAAGTAAATGACGAAAAAAAAATTTAAATCAAATTTTATAATTCCGTTTAATGGATAAATTGATTAAATTGGTCGAAAAATTGATGAAGTGATTGACAATCTAAAGGAAAAAAGAGATTGCTGCATGTTATTTCATTATAATAGTGCACAAAATAGGTATCAATCCATTGATAATGTGTTAAAAACAATTTTAAACCCAATATACTAACAGTTATATGACAATTAAAGCATGTCTGACAATAAAATGTAATCACAAAAACATTAATTAATCGATACTCAACAATATTAATTTATTACTGAACAAATGTAATGAACAAAGCTTCATAAAAAATATATCTTGATATAATAAACATGGATTATTCCTTAAAAGATCTTAAATCCGATAGAAATAAACAGAAAATAAAAAAAACAAATGTTGTTAGTAACATTTTGAACAAACTAAACATGCATAAAAACACAGCTACGGTGAGTGAAGTCAGTCTTCAAACACTAAAATGTATTAAAATTACATTGATCTGACCAATGCCTATTAAAATTCTTCGTAGAGGTTTTTTTGTATTCGAACAAGCTAAATATGCATAAGAACACAGTTACGGTGAGTGAAATCAGCCTTCGAACACTAAAATATATTAAAATCACATTGACTTGATCAATGAATAAAATTATTTGTAGAGTTTTTTTTTATTCGAACAAGCTAAACATGCATGAAAATATAGTTACGGTGAGTAAAACCAGCCTTCAAACACTAAAATGTATTAAAACTACATTGATCTGACCAATGCCTATTAAAATTCTTCGTAGAGTTTTTTTTTGTATTTGAACAAGCTAAATATGCATAAGAACACAGTTACGGTGAGTGAAATCAGCCTTCGAACACTAAAATATATTAAAAACAAATTGACTTGATCAATGAATAAAATTATTTGTAGATTTTTTTTTTTATTCGAACAAGCTAAACATGCATGAAAATATAGTTACGGTGAGTAAAACCAGCCTTCAAACACTAAAATGTATTAAAACTACATTGATCTGACCAATGCCTATTAAAATTCTTCGTAGAGTTTTTTTTTTGTATTCGAACAAGCTAAATATGCATAAGAACACAGTTACGGTGAGTGAAATCAGCCTTCGAACACTAAAATATATTAAAATCACATTGACTTGATCAATGAATAAAATTATTTGTAGAGTTTTTTTTTATTCGAACAAGCTAAACATGCATGAAAATATAATTACGGTGAGTAAAACCAGCCTTCAAACACTAAAATGTATTGATAATATTTAAAATTACATTGATCTGACCAATGCCTATTAAAATTCTTCGTAGAGTTTTTTTTTTGTATTCGAACAAGCTAAATATGCATAAGAACACAGTTACGGTGAGTGAAATCAGCCTTCGAACACTAAAATATATTAAAATCACATTGATTTGACCAATGAATAAAATTATTTGTAGAGTTTTTTTTTGTATTTGAACAAGCTAAACATGCATGAGAATATAGTTACGGTGAGTAAAATCAGCCTTCAAACAGTAAAATGTATTAAAATCACATTGACTTGACCGATGCCTAATAAAATTCTTCCTGAAGGTTTTTTTTTGTATTCGAACAAGTATAAGAATGCAGTTACGATAAGTGGGATTAGCCTTCAAATATTAAAGTATATTAGAATCACATTATAATGTGATTTATTACGCATTGATTAAATCAATGTATTTCTAGTACATTTTAGTGTTCTAAGACCGATTTTACACCCCATAACGGTGTTTTTATGCATATTAAGTTTGTTTCAGCAAAAAAAAAAACTTTCGAAAGAAAATTTATCAGCTTTTAAACTTTCAATTAGATTGTGATTATATTTTAATACTCAGAAGCTTATTCCACTCAAAAACAAGAAATTTACCGATGAATTATATTCTTTTATTTTCATAATAAATTTAGCTCTTGGACCCAACGATACAATTAATTGAGCTAATAATTCGGGCTGCCCTGCTAGTGCCTGCAGACTTTCTACGTCAAAACATTCCGCCTCTGAAAAAGTTAAAAAAAATCCAACACCAATTAATAGCCTCATTTTTGCATGCGGTTGTGCATGTAGTTATTTTCCCTGCCGCAAATTCCCACGTGTGATATATATTCTCATGTGGGATTTTGTTATAGGATCCCACATGCGACAATATCATCGTTTTTTTAATGGTCTATAAATGTTTGAAGTATATTTTTTAGCACTGTAATCTGGAAAAAGTCACGCTAAGCTTTTGGGAACAATGAAAAATTTGCGAAACAAGAAATTAATATCTTATTATTGCAATTTCAAAAATTTGGTAATTACATTTTTAGAAAACATTTAATCGCACTTGAAAACTTAAAATTACTTTTTTTATTTAAATTGATTAAGAAATATTCCAGACCCTTGTTTATCACAAAAAACGACGATATATGTTGTCAAAGAAAGAATAAATTATCGCATATGGGATCCCACAACAAAATCCCACGTGGGAATATATATCCCATGTGGGAATTTTCAGCAGGGTTTACATGTATAGTAAACAAATACATAAGTTCACCAATATTAAAAAAATACAAAAGATCACATGAAAATGTTTTCATGCTGTCAGTTGTCACATTCACATGCCTCATTTTGAATTTGAAACCCTCATGTTCTCATTAAAAACATTTTCGTATTAGAGTTAAAAATGAGGCATTCATTCACAATTTCAAAGCACAGAAACTAGTTTATGGAAAAAGAATGATGAAACCGCATGCTTCATAACCTTACAAATTATTAATTCGAAATGAAGGTTGCATAGCACTATTACCTTGAAAGTTTGGAATATATTGGGAAAACCCCATTCTGACCAGCAGCTGCTCACAATCTTTATTCATTTTTGCACTTCACAACAACACAAATAAACAGGCTCGCGCTCGCGCTTATACTTAAAACTGCCGCTGACTGCCGCTGCGCGAACTATTCAATATGGCCGCCAAAATTGGCGCCGAAATCTGCTATGTACTACGCTACCCAAATATATAGGGATACCAAGCATTTGAAAATGGTCAGGACAACCATATGATCGGTTAACTATTTTTATATGGCACTCTTAAGAATAGATATGGTTACTGTGTCCATATGCAGTAACAATGTAATATGGTTCGCACAACCATTTACGTCTTGAAAGGGTTTCCATATGCAAAGTTCTCTTTACAATAGCAATGGTCGAACTATCAATATTTTAATTGACAATACTTCTTTGGTTGGTACGTCCAAACCAGTTTTTTCCGTTTGGGCCATTGGTGTTCGTGGTTGAGAGGATGGGAAGAGAAGAATGCGTGTGGACGACATCACTACAGCTGGAAGGAAACCGATTAGTTTTGCCGGATGTTGGAAAATCATGTCGTTGGTAACAGTGATTTTCTAAATGAATTATTCAGATATGTTTCGATTTGTTATCGATTTTTATGATTAAATAATTTAACTATGTCAAAGAATGATCAGATTGTGGCATACATTTATCCTATCAAAATGTTCTAACTGTGAAAGCTGTTTTGTTCTAGTGAATCAAATCTCTAGGCACATCCAACCTTTAGCCTTATTTTTTGAGAACTATGAACATTCCTTGCTAAATTTAATTTTAGGCGATGTGTATTTGCTATGTGCTATACGATAGTGCCATTATATAACGTTTTGCAAAAAATTTTAACGACTTTGATCGTTATTCGTTGCATCCCTTATATTGGGATGTGTAAAAATTGAAAATGTTAGAAATCAAACGTGCAGTGGAAGAAATCGATAAAAGAACAAATAAAATGGTTTTTTCTTAGTGAAAATCATGTCATTTATTATTTCGATGTTGCTAAAGAATGTATAAATATTTAAAAGAAATAATGGAGTAAATCAGATATTTCCTAAGAATATATATGCTACGTGTCATCAATTCTTCTTTATATTCTAATGGTGTTTTGACATATAGAAGTGTCATTTGTAATATATAAATAAAAATTGCATTAGTACATATGTAAAAAAATCCACAATATGCGAGTAATTCCTAATGGAATACGAAACCTCTTTGTGCTTTCTTTGAATTACCATTAAACGATTTTTATCGCAGAAGGGGAAAAGTTTTATTTTTTGTGTTCTTTCAATTTCCTCTGCGGCTCATGCGACTTATCATGCAGGTCGACTAGTAAAGGGAAAAAGTGAAGGGAAAAACTTAAAAGAGAGGAATGCTAAAGAAAAACTAAAAATGAACTTAAGAGGAGGTCTATTGTATGTTGTAATTTACTACACGGCGAAAAATATTTCTGCTCTATATTTTAAAATTCTGGTACATTAAACTAATGCGACTAATCTAGTAATATAATGATGTCTTCATTGTATGTTGCATTATCATAATTTAATAAATGTGAACATTAAATAAATGGAGGCACAAACATTTTATACAAGATAGGAAGAATCTGATGGATATAAGTAATTTCTGTCTGCAGACTTCACATATCTTGTTAGAATAAAATGAGATAGAACTCCTCATTCCAGACTTAAAAATCTGAAAAATGAAGTTGTAATAGGATGAGACGCCATTCGAGTAAAACAGAAACGACATTTTGATTTATATATTTGTAATGAAAATAATTTATTAAAGCGAACTTTGAATCGTTGAATATTTTGCACCATGCACTATTACCTGCTTGCTTGATTGAATCGATGTAAGAAAGTATATAAAATTTAAAATTTGAAGTATATTTTCACGAATAATTTATTTATACAGTAAATTTTAAATTGTCAAATTTGCTACCTCTCTACGCATTTTTATAGAAAAGTTCATAGTTTTAGAGTTGGGTCCAGGAACTTTTCAATGATATTTTGATTGAGGACGCACTATTCAGGTTGTTACATTAAAGTGGGGTAAAATTCAAAATTTTGTTATAAAATTCATATATTTTATCCTTTATCCATAGTTTTAATAGATTCCCAACATTTTAATAACTTGATACAAAAATATTGATAAGAATAAATATTTCCGTTGGCAATTTTTCAAAGTTTGGCGCCATATTGGAATTCCTGATGACGGAAACTCAATTTTGACCTCGGAATCTGAAGAGCAACCTGGAAAATAATAGGATACTTTCCTGTCAATGTTCTCAAGTTTGATTTCGATGCGAAATACTTGATTCAAATTGAAGGGAAAAAAGTATCGCTTCCGACGTTGATTTGGTTAAGTAGAAACAGTTGTAATCAGTCAGACATTACTATTCAGTTCTGAACTTTTTTATTTAAAACGTATTCAAAACTCCTTGATTTTTAAAAATATTTATTACTTTCTCATATTTGTGTGAATGTTTTCCATCGTGTCGATATTCTTCACAGCAGAAGTTGGTTCGATTAACGTTGAAAATGTTCAATGTTCAATTTTAATTACATGTTTTTGGAAATTTAATATTTTATTAGTAACCTACACTGAAAAGAATTTACTTGAAAAATTCAATACCATTGAGAAGTTGAGTTGAAAATATTTAAAAGAAAAACTTTTTTTGTTAGTATAAAATTCCGTTGATGTTAATTTTACTAACATTATTTTACTAATATTACTTAAGTTAATATTATTTACCCAGTAAACAAAAAAGTATTCTGAACAATTGGAGATCAAGAAACACAATACTATCCAAAAAAACAAAAAAAGGCATGCACTAATATAATAAAAAAGCAACCGCCAAGAGCTGATCTAAAAATAATTCCACTAAACAAAATTTCCAGAAAAATTCTTAGTTGATTTGACTACTTTTTTACTAAGCAGAGTAGTTCGATACGCTTCGACAAAATTTACTAAGTTGCAGTTACTACCGTAAAGAAGTTCAATCAACTAAAAATGTAGTTTTGTTAAATTCAATTAAAAATATTTCGCACCAGCATGTTCAATATAGCTTTTACTCTACTAGGTAGTTAGACTTTAAAAAATATTTTTAAATATAGTAGAATTAGCTACTTAATGTCGTTTCCATAACTATATTGTTTGTTGATTTAACTCCTTTATGGTTGTAACCATAACCCGTAAAATTCCGTTGAGGAACTATTGAAAATACTTTCAGTAGTTAAAATGTAGTCAAATCAACTAAGAACTTTTTTTAGTCTAAATAAAAATAGCAAAAGTAGTTTCACGAAGAGGATTTACCTAACTAACAATCTGACGTTGTGATAAACAAGAAACGCATTTTCTCAAAGATCGTCGTAAATGACTCCTCTTCTATCTCAAATAGTATGTAGTACTAATAAATTTGGAATATTGCAAATATACGATTTTCGATGCACAAATTTCAAAGAAATGTAAACGAAACTTTACCGCGGATTTCTAAAAATATGAAATAAAATTTCATTTTTCTAAAAACAAATGAAGTCACAAAATTTGTGTGCAAAATATAATTATAATTGTCTTTTTGAACGTTCTTGAACTGTGTATGACTATCATAAATCTTGCCTTATAAGTTATAAAAACATAATTAACAGTTTTGTCGGCTATATTGGCTCTGCCATTTTTAATTTATGAAGCCGAAATCGGTTTCATATTCTGCGTCTCTGGAAATCCCAAAATACCTGAGTATTGTCAATTTTTTTTGTTTGAAATTGTTTATTTTATTTGCCATATTGGTTTCACCATTTTTAATTTGTAAAAATAAAAAATGGTTACAGTCAAATAAAATTGTAATTAGATAATGAAAATTTGTTTGTAGAAATAAATATATTAGAAGGATAAAAGGGGTAAAAAATAGGTTATATAATCATTTATTATGCACTTACAAACCTAAAAAATAATGTAGAAGCAAGCACGCTGGTGGCATTCTGTGGCGGAAAGGGTTGATACTTGAACTTTTAAATTTCCAAACTACTTTATCGAAAATTACAGATATTTATTTGGAGGTGGTGTTTTCATTATACTGCAGTATTTCTAATAATATTCGAAATAGTATGAACTTTAATATACAATTAATGTACATCATTAAATTAATTAGGCATCGTAAATTATTAACTTCTATCACAATGCAGCTATATTATATTTTATAAACAAAGTATTGTCCTATGTAGATGAAGCAATGTAGTAAATATCAAACTTACTAATAAGGCATAGAACCTTCGGAGATTATTAGTTCATCAAGATACTCCAACGTTTATTATTGATTCGAAGCATAATTACCGTAACAAATCAATTTGTGTGAAATTCAATCGTGTCTTGTGATGAAACTTTCATTAATTATATGCTAAAAAAATAGTTGCACCAAGTAATCAGCTTAGTAATTTTAATATAAACTCAACGTATTATTATTAGCATCACTCATTATTTTGTAAAAAATTCTGATTTTGTTATTATATGTAGCACGTAAATAATAGAACATTCGACGTTATTTAATATTGAGATGTTGACAAATCAAAAAGCCGACAGGTCAAAAGTTATTAAACTTATTCGTATTGATTTTGAAACATTGCGTTCAACACATTTTCATCTGCTTCATTGTAAAGGCGAATGGATTTAAACGCTCCGTGTTACCCATGGAACGAACGGTATTACAAACATTCTCCCAGTAGTGTTAGCAAGCGTGTTGAAAGGTACTGAATAATTACTGATCAAGGTTATTTTTACTAGTTTAACAAATATACCATTTGATAAGTAGAAGAACCAGGAGCATGTATTTTGATATTTTTTCTCACTAGATAAAAAGCTGGAAACCCGTTATTTACTAAGTCTAATTCCTCTTTTAATTACGTCACAAAATTTTTCAATTTTTTGAAATTAACTTTTTCCAATAAACAATTTAAACTTGTGATTGAAATTAGATATTGGTACGGTATAATGTTCTTTAATAACAAAAATGTAAGATAATTTTTTTTCATAATTGATTTTGAGAATTGTGCGTGAGCGGTATTATCTACTGTATACTGTTCAGGTTTGTTGAATTTTAATGTAAGCGCATGGCGAGAATTGAACAGGGAAATTATACTAAGCTTATGAGTAAACGAAGGGATACACGTAGTTTAATATAATGTAATTCGTTGTCCATTTTACAAATGTGAGCATTGTTATTAGTCAATATTTACAGTGCTTCATAGGAGGTAGTCATAATACGCCCTACAGAATCCATTAGAGGCGGAAGAATAATGGCAATACTGCCATCATTTGTTGTTGTTTTGGAATTGAAGGGTTTTGAAATCAATAAATTCTCATTTCTTTTTATATCAGTGGTGCTTTTGATATTTTTCAGGGGTGTCCACAATCGAAACTACAAATTTTGTTTTTGCCGAAAATGACGACTGAACTGAAGCTCTAACAAAATTTGTCTAGTCGACAGAATTAATTTAGTTTCTATAGTAGTAGTTAACCAAGGTCTCTAACATTACATACATATGCATATTTGTTCAATACTACTTTAGCTAAAGTTATGAACCAAACAACATTGTCAATAACACTCGTCGACAAAAATGAAGCAATTTAATCTTTAGGAGATGAAAATAGTTAACATTTTCCAATTTTGGGCCGCTAAATCCGAATCCAATAATAAAAAAATGTTGAATAGCTCTTGTTTCCAAGATATATGGGGGTCACAGTTCGAAAAAATGTAGTTTACTACTATGTTTAAGGAGGCATACTTTTGACATAGTCGAGGAAACGACTTCAGTAATGGCTTAAATTAATGCTTGTAACTTTGACTTTATGGGGGAAAAATGTAACACAATAAAAAAAAAAAACTTTGCCTTGAATGTTCATTTTTCTGTATCCATGAAATACCGGTCTGATCTTGTACCGCTGTAACTACTGCAACTATTGTGCTTTAAATTAAAATATTCGGCGAGCGGGAACTTTTGCGATTCACCTTTTTGTGATGAACCATTTTTAATGAAATTTGGTATACAAAGGTTTTTGAGCGGTCTCAATTGTGTACAATTTTAATAAAGAACAGTAACATTTTAATTTTTTAAAACCATTTTGTATCCGCCATTTTTAATTTCCAAAATTTGAGTTGAGATTTCTAACTAGCGAGCCCAAAAACCCTTGTATACCAAATTTCATTAAAAACGGTTCATCCCAAAAATGTAAACCAAAAAAGTTCCAGCTCACCTAAAACTTTAATTTAAAGCACAATAGTTGCAGCAGTTACAGCCGTACAAGGTCGAATCGTTATTTCATGCATTGCTATTCATTCATGCATGATACATTTTTCCTCCATAAAGTCGAAGTTACAAGCATTATTTTAAGCCGTTAGTGAAGTCCTTACCTCGTCTCCGTCAAAAGGTATGCCTCCTCAAATATACACAGACAAAAATAAGTCTTAACATTGTTACATCTTAAATTCATCATTAGGTGAAGCTTAATTTCAGCTCAAATTGGGTTAATTTTCTTAGACTTAGTCAATATTTAGGCTTAAAGTCTTACTTTCAGACAACAAAACTAACTTTCAGCCGCTATGTTGGTTTGAAATAAGATTCGTCTAACTTAGATGCCATAAGCTCGATAAATCTTATTTTAATCCAAAATATCGTCTAAAAGTCAGTTTTGTTCACTGAAAGTAAGCCATTAAGCCAAAACACTGACTGAATTTAAGAAAATTAATGCAATTTCGGGCTTAAATTAATAAGCCTCACCTGATGATAAATTTAAGATGTAACAATTTTAAGACTTTTCTGTGTAGTAGAAAATGATGTTTTTTCGAATTTAGACCCCATATATGTTGGAAACAAGAGCTAATCAACATTTTTATTACCGGATTTGGATTGAGCGACCCAAAATTGACAAAGTTTAGCTATCCTCATCTCCGAAAGAATTTCAATGTTGACCAGTGTATTTGAATCTCTTTCGGTAATTAATTAAGATGAACATTTCAAAGACCGGTCATGCTTTTTTCACTAGTCTGATCAAAAATTGCTTTCAAAGTTTTATATCCTTTCCTTTATCAATTGTGAATATAGACAAATATAAAATATGCATAATCTTATTTAAATATAATCCCCAGTTTATCAATCTCATCATAGTTTATTTAGGTATACACTACCGGCCAAAAGTTCGTGAACGCTCTGAATTTTTTAACTCATCTAATAATGCGTTCTACCTCCGAATCATTAACGATAATGATGAAACTCATTTGATGTCTTTTAAAGTACACAAATAAAGCTTTCAATTGGTGCATTTAGTTTTACTTCAGACGTTATAGTTTCGCAGTTGTCAAATTTTAAAAATGTTAAAATTTGCCATTTTTTTCTTTCGACTTTTAACACTAACAAAAAGTCTAATTTGTCTGTATATTTCCAAATTTTGACTAAATACTATTCAAGAACTTTGACATAGCTCTTGTAAAAAGTCGATACAATTTCTTTTTGTCAGAGTTACTATGTTGTTGAGTTATCAACTTTTTGCCCTTTTCCAAAGAATTCTGACAAAGTGAGGTAAACTGCCAATTTTCAAAAAATCACAACTCAGGAACAAAACATCGTATCGACTTTTCACAAGAGCCTTTTTAAAGCTCTTGAATTGTAATATTTAGATGAAATTGACTATAAGCAGATACATTTTAGCCTTTTTGTCAGTGTTTAAAGTCGAAAGAAAAAAATTGCAAATTTTAACATTTTTAAAATTTGACAACTACGAAACTATAACGTCTGAAGTAAAACAAAATGCACCAATTGAAAGCTTTATTTATGT
This sequence comes from Trichopria drosophilae, assembly GCA_030407085.1. Classification (NCBI taxonomy): domain Eukaryota; kingdom Metazoa; phylum Arthropoda; class Insecta; order Hymenoptera; family Diapriidae; genus Trichopria; species Trichopria drosophilae. The sequence continues at coordinate 184,184,934 of CM059583.1, read as the reverse complement.
ACTTTATCTAAGACATCATATGAGTTTTATTGTTATGGTTACGATTCAGAGATAGAACGCATTATTTGATAATTTATAAAATTCAGAGCGTTCACGAAGTTTTGGCCAGTAGTGTCTAATATCAATATATAAATAAATTCAAATAAACAATAAATCCATACAAAAGCGAGGTTGTAATATCCTACAATAAAATTGTGATTCGACAAAAAGGAGTCCTCGTTACGGAGTAATGACCGCCTTCGCAAAGGTTCGTAGTTCGACGGAATTATTAACGAGCCGTCGCTTACGGCATTCCCTAACGGCCTTATCGCACATATATACAATAGTATAGACTAGTTCAAGTGCTGCGTATCTAGTACGTTACACGCGTCTATCAGCTAATGCTCTGTAAGCTCTCCTATTAGGTAACACTCTACATTGACGTACGCTCCTCTTCTTTACCTATTTCCGAGTTTCAGGTATGACAACGGTCACTTTGCGCCCGCCAAGCTCCATCATCCAACACGAAGATCGGGGATCAAAGTGGTCGTTCAAGAGTGATGACATTTTGCAATCGGACGTTTCCGAAGGCAAAGTCGCGCTCCTGATGGGAAATTATCATGGGGATGGCTGTAAAATTCTCTTTGAACCGAACGCAATTAGTTCGTCGATATTAGCCCGTGGAAAATCGCATTTCCTTTTCCCACCGGAATAATTCCGTAAGGACGTACGTTGCTCCGGCGTGGCAAGCCGCGTTTCGCATTGTCGTGGAATATAATCTCAAAATGCGAAATTGCACTTACATAAATTTACAAGCAATTATTGAACTAATTACAAAATTCAATTCATCGCTCCCAGCGACCATTGGCGTTTTCAGTCTGTCGGCAGTGATTTGCATTGCCTCGTAAATGTACAAAACTTTTTTTCTTATTATCGAAAGACAGTAGTTCGAATTATTCTTCATTACCGAGTTTGTTGAATAATAGAGTTTGTTCTTTTCATTATTTTTATAAGGTATTTGTAGGAAATCTGAGAAATTTTCAAGGATTTGCCATGCGGTATTGTATTTCGTATTTCATGGATGAAATGCAAGACCTCTGTATCCGAAATGACATAATCCAGAATATGATGAAATACTCGACATAGGTGTTTCCCGTGAACTTTAAACGCGATAGATTACACTAGAATATGATCCAATACGTAGAATAGGAATTATGAGCATTCTCAGTTGATCAATTGTACTGGAATTCAGACATCTACCACCGCATTCGGTTTTGCAGATCGTCCGGTGCAGTCAGTTAACTAAAATTAGTTCTGTATTCCATTTCTATGTAACTGATCAAATTTTAGCGAAGTTTAACGTACTTGAAATTTCACATGGTGTATTATGTAAATATTACAACTGTGTTCTCGGAAGTGACGTATGTAATTACAAAATTGTTACCTGTGATATTATATCTGTTGAATAAGATACCGGAAAAGTGTATTTTTAAATTTAAAATTAGGGGAGAACGTAATATCTCGCTTACAATATGACATCCCGTAATGTTATTGAAATTTTGTGAAAACACTGATGAGTACAACTATTTTGATTGCGGTAGTTGTTTATTTACTTTGCATTGAACCATGCGGCAGTGATGTTATTGTTTCTTGCTGCGCTAATTTAGAAATTGTAGTATTATAAATAAGTAAATATAGTTTGAAATTATTGTGCAAACGAATCAAACGTAAGTAATGTAGAAAGCCTTAACCTTCTATTTAATGAAATCAATTTGGTTTTTAATGAGATGAGAGTGTGTTTTTAAGTGTGTGTATTTTTTTAAATAACGAACGTGCAGGGTAATTCCGACCCCTAATGTACGGGGTAATTGCGACCGTCCTTTTTCGAGTTTATTTTCGTTTGCTTTTTATCACAACCATATTATGCAATATTATGTATACATTGTATATAATGTATCACAAATGTGTTGATTTTTTTTCTTTCTACATTTCGACCACAACATTTGAATTTGCTTCGCTTGTTTTCTCGTGCGATATTAGAAGTGACTATTTGCGTTTTCATTTTTGACCAACAATGTAGAGTAGGTATGTGATCTATGTACGTAGTGTTGTACATAAACAAGTTATTGTGATAGCAAAATGTTATCTTCTTTACTTATTATTAATAAATGAAAATTAAAACTGTAAATCACTACGAAATTGTGCTGAAAATAAACGCGGTCGGAATTACACCGTTTGGGGTTGGAATTACCCATACTTTGACAGAATCTGAAGAATTGGAATTTTTTCTACTGGAGGTATAATCCTATAATAGACCTATAACAAGGTATTAATAATATCGATAAATGTTTACCCATGCAATACACTTTAAAAAAGCATAACATACAAATTAATTAAATCACATTCTCTACCTCAAAAATCAATTTTGCTTAGGTAGGTCGGAATTACCCCATTCTCCCCTATATATTTACATTACCAGTCATTGTAAAGATGCACGTTGATGAAAGAATCGATTACTTACCTAAAACAGAAAAAAGAAATGTTGTATTAAGTTATTTTATTAGTAATGCAGACAATTTTATATGTTTTCAATAATAAATAACATGTGATTATTCTATATCATATTTTTAGCACTATTTTAGAACAAATATAAAGTTATATATTGTTATTTTATTATCTAATTAATTTGTAGAAAAGTACTACTACTAAAATATGATTGTCTATAAATTTTGGATTCATATAAATTTGGGTCTATCTCAATAGAATTTCGAAACGCTCGAACAATAAATGAAAGGCAAAATGATATTCGCATATTGTATCCGTAAAGCTGGTTTTTTACGCTGAAAAGTTAAACTCTTTTAAATGATTTAAGAGGGATTTACAATTGATGAATACCGAAAAAATACAGTTTTTACTGTTTTACACGAAGTACTCTTTAATCCGCACGGGAAACAAGAGTAAATAAGCGACTATATTTCAACAGTTATTATCAGCGCTAAAAATTTCACTAGAGAGAATATGTAATTCTTTAAATGAATTTACCCCAATGATGTTTGCATAATGTATTTAATATATTACGTTAAATTAAAATTAAATAAGATTAAACTAATAAAATTTGCAAAGACGATTAGTTTTAATTGGTACGATTCTAAAAAAGGAATCGTGTGTTTTATTTTCTTTCTACTGAATTAACAACTCGTTACTGCTTATTATGTAAATTATTTAGCTCGGCGTTCTGATGCCACGAATAATCACTGTAACGTGCTTTGCATCGAAGATTTGAAATGCGAATTTATGGGTTGGGAAAGGAATTTCTGTACAATGTTAGTTCGAATAGTTTAGACAATTAATTGTTTTGTAATAATTTACATTTTTGGTTAATAATAATTTCGTTATTTTCCTAATGATCATTCTGTACAATATTTGTATATTTTCTGTTTATCGTATCATTTTTCTATCTAAAGTTCAATTTTCTATCTACGATTATCTAAAGTTGAATAGAATTTAATTCTACACTTATTTCAATCAATTTTTACATGTGTATTTCGATTAATTTTTTGTTAACGTTTACAATTTATTTCAACATTATTTTCGACATTTGTATTCATTTAAAAAACCATTTAATAAGAATAGCGACAGGAAATTTTGTTTACCCGTTAACATATTGATTTCTTACTAGTTTTTTAACTCACATTAAATATGTTTATTAATAATTAGAGAACGGATGATTTCTTGGGTAGAATCGATGGTTTTTTTTTATTATTATAAACTATGAGATTATAAGCAAACCCCGCAACAATGAATACAAGTAAAGAATACGATGTTAGTCTAACTTCTCAATGATTGTTGAAGATATTTACATGGTCAGCTTTTGCTGTTAATTCATATTAAATTTATATTATAAGAAATATGTATAATTTTATAATGAATACGAGATCATGAACATTGTTCTTGCACCTTAATCTCTACTTGTAATTACTGTTAATGATTCCAAGTGCAGGTATAATTTGTTACATTTGGTATGAAGACCAATTATTTCAAGAAATATGCATTTTAGAATAATGTACTCAAGCATATTAAGCAAATCTCCTTACGAAGTAAAAAAAAATGTACATTGAGCCAAGTCATCTGCTAGTAATCAAGGATACAGGGAAATTTCTAAAATTATATACTTAAAGAATATGAGTAAAACGCCTCCAAAACTTATGGACACAAACGTATGGAAACAAAATTATGGTTACATTTTATGCGTTTTTCTGATATTATATCAATATTTTACAAATATGATAAATGTTTCTTCAAATATATATAATCTTGTATGAAGTAAGGAAATTTGCTTATCATACCTTTAATAAAAATTCATTTGCTGCTTTTACCATTTAATGTTTATAAGAAAATTAGTAATTTGCTGAAGAAACATTTTTTTTAATATGATTTTTTAAAAGAGTAGTCGAAGAAGAAAAATACTACTAGGAACTTTGACTTTAAAGGGACACATAAACACATGACTTTTCTGACTAAAAATGCTTGGATCGAAAAAATCATCATGTAAATGTATTAAAACAATATATTATTACCTTATTTAATGTTGATTAGACTAAAGTTTTCAGAAAACAAAATTTTCATTCGAATTCTATTCTGATAAATCATTATACGTGCCTTTTTAAAAACACTTGGATACCCTCCAAAAAGGATGCCATTTCAATAAATGACGATATCATAAAAGAAATGAAGTAAATATTTAGCAAAGTTGCTCTTGCAAATAAATATTTCTCTTCTTGATATAGAAGCTATACATTTTTCAAACTGGCACTATTTTGTTTTAAAGAAAGTTTTAAACAGAAAAAAATATTTAACTATTTTCTAGCAGTAATTTCGTGTTCTCGTCTTATTAAAAACAACGGCAAATTTGAAGAAAATTTACTGATTTTGATGGAAATTAATTTTTGAGACTTTTGAAGTTGTTAATTAGACATTAGAATGTTCATTTCCCTATAAATAGATTAGTAGATATTCTATCATTTTCAATAGACTTTTTTAGTTTATTAAACGTAAATAAATGTTGATAATTTGCATTACGACTAAATACTAATTGAAATAATATAAAAAATGATCATTGAAAAAAATTAATTTTCAAAGTAAAATTTGCACGTTTGCTAGTTCATTTAGATCATTACAACGTAGATTAACCCTACATGAATAGTATAAAACAAAGTAACATAAATAAATTAGACACAAAAACTAAATAACTATCATTTCTTCACGAAATACACTGACAAAGGCTTTGAAAATTTAGCAGAAAATATAAAATTAAATTCAATGGTTTAACTAAGGTTGTATATTAGTTACATATGTATTGAAAGATTAATGGATGTTATCTGGATTAGTTGTATGCTTATCCTCTGTAAATAAATATTGCGGTTTTCTAACTTTATTTTGAAAACACCAATTGAAGAAATCATCAGATAATGTCCCGTTCAAAGCACATAAATGGTCATTAGATAGTATTCCATTACTAAGAATACCATAATTAAGAAATACGGTTTGAATAAGGTTTGAATAATATTTTGTTTAATTAATTGAACACAAACATAACCAAAAATTATGTGCTTCAAAATGAAATGAAAAAAATGTTCTTTTATATTGAAAATATTTGATATAAAGTTGCCCTCATTAAACATTTTAATAACACTTAAAAAATTTACTTTAAAATGGAATATTAATAAGAAAATAAATAGAATTCTAATTGACACAAGTATATAATTTATTCGATATCAGTATAATTTTCAAATTTATTTCTTTTAATTTGTAAACGTCCTTTGTTTTTTTAAAGAACATATGTATAATACTTAATGTAGTTGTTTATGTACTGATAAAATAAAACTCAAATCATAACATTGAATCAAGAAATTATTTAAAAACAATTACTTACAAGGAATGAAACAACGATAATGCTACCATGACACGAAAATATTTTCTGTTCCAGGAAACATCAACTGCCAGCTGATGTTTTTAGATGGTGATATATAATGTCCATTTAATGCAACATTTACAAATTTATTACTGATTACCGCGTAAATTTAGTATAACGTAATATTCATTTTAAAATTATAGTAATTTAATATTATATTTGTAAAATAAAAATCACCTATTAACATCCAAAAAGGCATAATTTAAATAAATATTTCCATTCCATACGTAATAAAGAATTAAAAATGACAAAATTATAAGTAGCCTATTGAAAATAATTATAAAAATATTTTAATACATACAGATATTTAATATCATGCCCAATTTATATTACTAAATGTAACTTTTAATCACTCTCACGCATATAAAAATACAATTCAATGAAACAAAAAAATGTTATCCCTTTACTAATAAATCTCGGGCATTCCTGCTCTGATTCCGAACACTAATAAAGAACAATAACTATCTCCGGTCTTTATAAAAATATATCATATTTAATAAATTTGCGTCCCCGTCACCAAAAGCAGTCCATTTTACGGGAACCGTTGGTAAAGTGATCCTGTACATATTGTGCGTTGCCGGTACACGCGCGATATTTTACGGCCCATGCATCCAGAGTTAAAGGCAGATCGCAAATGGGTGAAATATAGCCGCATAAACTTTGCGCCGTTGGAAAAATCGAGTAAACCAGACGTAACGTGCTGCGAAACCCCAGCATTATTTTATCAATGCCCCGACGATCAATGTAAGTCTAAACTGGTTTACTGTGAAAACAAAGCGCCTGCCAGCTCGTGAAATTTCGATCGGTCGATGCAAATTTTACAGGGCACAACGAAATTACTCCTGATTATAACGTGTATATAACCCGCTTGGTTACATGCAGGTAATTATTACATAAGTCTATTGTCACAATAGTCCATTGTCGAGGTACCCATAACGCTTTCCGTAATACCCAAAAAATAGTGTAAAACAATTAGCGCGACATTTATTACACACGTTACGTTAGAATAATGGAATTAAAATGAAGCTTCCTCTTTGTCTGACCAAAATGTCACTTGTACTACGTGCTGTGGCGTTTAGTAAATAACGTGTAATAATATAAAGAGCAATTTATTTTCGTATAATGGGTGTTGTTTGCGCTTACATTTACATTCGTATGATTATTTAAAACGTGATTTAATGAATTCAAATTGTTCTAGGACATTTTTCGCAAATTAAGGTTTTCTACTGGACATTCTTCCCAAAACTATTTTTCCGAGAGATGTGTATTTCCTAATGTACTTTCAGATTGTGTATTTTTCATACAATTTTCGTTAAATTCTTGAATTCGTAAACAATTGCAAAGCGAGACATTACAGTTACAACCTAATGCAAAAATCAAAAATTATTTTTTTCCGATGGAGAGTCAAAGGAGGAGATAAATTCAGTTAGAATATAATAAGAACCAACACTTATTACCAAAATTGAGTATTTTATCACGTGAGAAAGTGTAAAAAATCGTTATGATGTCGCGGATAATCCGTAGAAAAATGCAGTAATCTAAGTAGTAACAGTCTGTTTACACAGCCATCAAAAGTTAACGGACTGTTACTACTTAGATTGCTGTATTTTTCTTCGTATTATCCGTAACTTCAACAACAATTTTTTAAACTTTGTCACATGATAAAACACTCGAATTTAATATTAGGCTGTCATACTCTAACGTCTAAAATTTATTAATTTTGAAGGTTCCATCTCAGAGACGGAAGTCACTTATGTTCGTGGTCATCCTTTTTTAAAGCAATGGCTGTATGTATAATAACAAATATAGCGATTACTGAACATTGGCCATTTTTTATACGCGGTAAAAAAAAATTATTTTTAACAGACAGAAAATGGACTGAAAGTAATATATGCAACGCAAACAAGACTCACATTTCTTCTTTTTAGATATTTGAGTCTACTTAATTTCAGAGAAAAAGATGACTGATATTCGGGCAGTTTGAGGTCCACTAGATGAAGGTCTAGATATATATGTGATGGTATGCATATACAGGAAACAGAATATGGCTTCATTAGTCTGCTTTAAATTGTCTTTTAAAACAATACATGTAAATGATGTTAAAAAAAATATCGTTCAAAAATAAGAATCAAGGTTGAGCTTTGTTCCTACATGATGATAAAGTTTCAAGTTCTTTTTGTTGTTTTATTTTTGAATCGTGGAAATTATAATATCCGAAAATAAACCCACAATTACATATTAATTTATTTTCGAATTCCAGCATTAAACGATATTAAATAATTTAATTTTCCTAATACTTTTCATGAGATTTTTGTAGTGATTTTTGTTGTAATATCTTGTGCTACTTTCTATGCAATAGATATTATTAAGATAGCAGCTACTCGTGACATTCAAGAATTGTAATAAAAAACGTGGCTGTAATTTAAACCGATCTGTTTGTTTTGGTAAGCTACAAAATATATCAAACTACCATGTCGGTATCCAAGAGATGGTTTTTGGTGCAACAATAGCGTCACTTTTTGTAACCGCTCAGAAAATCCAGATATTTCAAGCTTTATTATAATATTATAACATTGATTTTAGTAAGATGGTGTTCCCAAAGATAAAACAGGCTCACAAAAAAATGCTTTTTTCTGTAATGGGCTCCAGATCACACTAACCTGATGCATTTTGTGCTGCTAAATACGATTCTGCAATAAACAATGCAGGTCGCGGGGTATTTTCTACACATAAACTAAAAAATAATAAAAAATTAGATTTTATGGTGGTATAAGCTTTAAAAAGGTATTATGTCTTGTTTTAGATAAAGACACCCCATTATTTCTATTTCGACTCGCGGAATGGATTCTTGACAAATTTTATAATTGAACCTCAATAAACCATACAAAAATGTTTGAATAGCGACATAGGCTTAATAGAGAAAGAATATGACTTTTCGTAAGATGAGAAAACATTAATCTTATGTTTATTGATCCGTTAAATCTGCAATAGAAAACGGAGATCGATGGAGGAATTTTAGACATAACCTTAAAAAATCATTTAAAAAATAAGCTTTATAAAGATTGTTATAATTATAGCAATATATATGCAGAGAAAAAAATAGATGACACATTATCTGCATGACAGTGTGTTTTATAATCCATTTTTTGGAATTTAATTTTTTCTGTCTCTTACTACTAGCGCATATTGTGATTTAACGAAGGCACTTAATTTAATTTACAATATTTTCAATTACGGATTCATAACACTACAAAAACAAATGTTTTTAAATTTTCGGAGGTTATAATTAAACTTTACCCTGCTCAACCACTGATTTTAACTGTTAAGTACCAAAAAAATACCGAAAATTATATCCATTGCAAAGACAATGCACTATAAAATATAAATGAGTCAATTTGTCATGGACGACCGCGCAAACCGATTTTTATTTTCAGTAGTTGGTTATTATTTAACGCAGCTAAGAACACATTAAGTAATATTCTCGCTTTGTTAATTTTCTATTCATTAATATTGGGTTGAGAGTAATCGATAATTACACACGATGAATATTTGGATATATTATAATTCCGAAACATTCAAAATTATGATAAATTCTCACTGGTTAGGTAATAATTTAAGACGTTTTTTTTTCACCAAATCATACTAAAAAATCCGGAACAAAATGGATCGAGGTTGGTTCTGAATTAGAAATCTCCATACATAACCCGCGAAACATATTTTTATCTGACAATAACAAATTTAACCGTACGAGCGGCCTAATATCGAAATAATATCATAGTTTCTCGCACTTTATCCTCCTATTATATTAATAAATATTGAATATTTTTTTAGAGTTTGGATAACAATTTATTTTTAATAACAAATAAATTTCAAAATATTCGATAAATAATGGAATAATTCAGCTTATTAAATTTCAAAATAGCGGATTCAATATGTCGGATAAAAACTTGAAAATTCTCGCGAGATGATTTTAAAGGTAGCCCAAGTTGAATTCAGCAACCTAAAATACCACAGAATAGTAAATATCGTGGAATTCATAGTTTTAATCATGATTTTTTCAATGCTTGTATGTCATACTGGATACGTCAGTTTGACTATATTTAAAAAATGATATCAGATTCGTTTTCAGCGACCCAAAAGCAATTAAAAACCTTATAATTGTTTAAAAATTTATTTAAAAAAAAATTCCTGTATCACAGGGTTAACACGGGTGCGGATCAAATTACCGCCAAACCAACATTCGAAAAGCCGACAATCGAGAAGCTGACACATACAAAGGCACATCGACAAGCGAACAGTGATTTTTTGAAGTTTCGGTTCTTTGACTGTCGACTTTTCGATTGTCGATTTTTTGATTTGTCGTTTTTTTGACCCTCACCCGGTAAGAAAGATTCGCTTGGATATATATTACATTCCACGCTGAAAACTAAGATTGGATCGGTACTCGATGAAGGATTTCATATCATCATATTTGTTACTAACTATTTTAACGATGTTTCAGTAGTTCCTTTCTAATAAATGATTTCACAGACAGTTAAAACTTTACCTATCGATCATGTGGGTAACTACAATGACACTTTCAATCGTACAATGCATCACTGACATAGTTTCGGACGCGCACGATGTGTAATCGTTATTAACTAGCCGTAATAAAATAAAATTCATCAAGAGAATCGTACGGGCGGAAACGAAATAGAATAGTGCTTCGAAGAAATCCGCTTGTCGACAGTTAAGAAACGATGAATTTACATTTAGATAAGAATAAGAAGCAGAAGTGGACTAATTGGGCCAACCAATTCACGGTATATATGGCAGAGGGAAAAGCAGTTTCCAAGTTCGAAAGCACGTCGGGACTTGGAGTGGAGCCGACTAACTTCATTAACTTCTTATATTAATGACGATAGGGTTTACGGCGTGTATATCGCGCCTCGTAAAAACCGCGAGGATTCTCAGAGGCGAGGTAGAACTCTTCTGCGCGTTTCGTTCCGCGCTCATAAATTGCTTGAAACCTCGGGCCGTCTCTTCCTCAGGTTGAGTTCAGCCCCCGTACAGTTTAAATAAGCCATATATAGAAGTTATACTCGGCCTGCTTTATTATTCGTCCCCGTTATTTCGTGCAGTGCCGTATATGCTGATTAACAAATAAATTTCCAACCGGGCTTCTCACTTTTTCACCGGGTTGTCCGTTCCCGCGACGAAAATTAATGACCGTCACCATTTTTTATGGCCCTTTTCGGCAGTGGTCTCAGGGAAATTGTAATTTCGCGAGGTATACTGCGGCATTAGCGATGCTCCAGAATGTGTATTAAACATGCTGTTGAAAACGTGAAAATCCACTCTACCAAATGAAATTGATAAAAGTAAATGATAAAATAACCACTTTAATTTTTCTTTTCCTTTTGTGAGGAACATTTGTAATCGTTAACTCACTGTACGTTGCACTGGCAGACAGACTGGTCAATTCTGCAACGTTTCGGATCTTTTGAGGTTTTGATTGTGGGTCTTGTAATTGCGTGTCTTTTCGAAAATTCTTCAAAGGTCCAATCCTCTGTACGTGTCAACCTTCTTTGTTCGTCATGTCCCTACTTTCCGTCCCTTGATCTCTTTATGCTCGATTTTGTCAGATGATATGCTTTCTTTACTGTTCGAGAATATCTGTCATGCATGATGGTAAATTTATAAGACGTCTCCAGGACGTTTATGTCAAATTTTTGAAGAACCAATTAGGAATTCATTACAACTTGCATTGATTCAGTTTCATATGAAATTTGTAAATAGGAAGGGAATAGGTTGCAGTTAATAGAAAAAAATTAATGGAAATAGTTAGGTTATATAAATTCACTACAGATAAAAAAAAGTATACCGCATTTTTGAAAGCATTGAAAATTGATGTTTTAATCCTCATGGGACGAGAAGTTTACTGATGCAAGACAGTACTGACTTGCACTAATTACCAGTCTTTAATAATGTCTGTAAAAAGGATTTTGTAAAAAAAGACGTTATGTCTTACCGATGGGTGCAGGTCGAAAAATCGACAAATCAAAAAGCCGATAGGTAAAAAAACCGACAGTCAAAAAAACGACAATCGAAAAGCCGTCAGTCAAAAAATCTCCACTTCAAAAAATGACTGTCTACTTGTCGATGTGCCTAATTTTTATGTGTCGGCTTTTTGACTGCCGGTTTTTTTACCTGCCGGCTTTTTGATTTGTCGGTTTTTCGACCCGCACCCACATGGACAAGCGTACTATCATTTTTTGAAGTATCGGTTTTATTACTGTCGGATTTTCGATCGTCGGGTTTTTGACTGTCGGTTTTTTAACCTGTCGGCTTTTTGATTTGCCGGTTTTCCGACGGCGCACCCCACTCTTACCTATGACACTACTGACATGACAGTCAGTATTAGATTAACACTGATTTGCCTCGTCAGTCAGTACTATGTTAATACGAAATGAAGTACTACTGGTTACTTGTACTGGAATATTATCCGGCGATCGGACATTATTTATTCCTGATGCAAATACTGACAGCGACTATTGTGTCAGTACTAACTCTCTCCGTCACTCAGTACTAGTTTAATAGTAAATATGGTAATGGTTACCTGTACTGTAATTTGACAGTATTTTTGACAGTACTAATTTATTATCGCAAACAGTGCGGGATAAGCTGTTCATGGTTTATTGCCAGTGTAGACTTATTTCCATTAACCCGTACTGGCAGCCAGTACTGGATTAGTGTCTTACCGGGGTTTTACTCCATCCATTTCTACCTGGACAAAAGGACAATTGTATGATTCAGACTACGCCGATTTAAGATATACACTAAAGTTCCTCCTTTTTATAGTGCTTCATACAAGTTTATCTATGCTTGCGAACATGGACGTTATCATAGTCTTTATTTTTAGACTCATCAGCTTGAAATTCTGATTCATTTTCTCAATAGTATTTACTTCCTAGTATTACTACCTACAGTTTTTCTGATTAGCTGAAATTTAATCACATCGTTCCCTGAAGTTATAGAACGTTTTCTATAACATTGAGGTCGTTCGTGTAAAAACTATTAGTTCTTAGAAGTCCTAAAACATATACTAGTTTTTAATTTTCTATTCAAAACTTTTATTTAGTACCGAAATTTTCTTGGAAAGATGTGTTCTCTAAATTTTAATTAGTAAAAACTACTGATCAAAGAATCAAGGACTAGAAAGTCAATGAATAATTCACTACGTAATAGCGTTTAATTTATTATAAAATTTATTAATTTATTAGTCCAGTTCTACTAATTTCAAATTATACATTGTATTTATTTATATGCATCTGAACACCTCCAAAGAACTCTTAATTTACCAGCAACAATGAAAGAGTGCTTAAACGATGTAAAGTTATTTCACTATTTGTGTGTATATCTAAAAAGAGAATCACCATCTTCAGTAAAATTAAAAAAAAAAAGAAAACTAATGTAAAATTGATGTAAAACTAATGTAAAACTGATGTAAAACTAATAAATTTTTAATTCTTTATTAGTAAAAATATTACTAATGTTATTAATGGCCGAGTTTTCTCTTCTGAATTTATAGTTTTTTAATAATTCTTATTTTGCAAACACATTTTAATAATTTTATAGCATATAATCCGGCCTAGTTTTCGATGAAGATGGAAGAAACGTTCATGTGAACAATTTCATATCGTAATTGTAGGAAGTATGTGTCTCGTTACACACCATACTCTAATTCAGGTTCACTAACTATTGGATGATTTCCTCCGTGGCTAGTTCTAAGCAACATCGTATATATCTAAGTTGAAACCGCACTGTAGCAGCTAACTTTGATTCAATTGGAGGACTTCCATCACAATTCGCACAATTCACGATTCACATCACACAATACGCAACAGAAATGGAAATTATCTCTTAAGATCAGTTTCAAGGTGTAACGTTACATATACTATTTAAGTGTATACTAATTCAAGTTCTAATACCAATTGAATGTGGTTGTGTTCAATATCAATGCGATGAAATATTCTAACTTTAGTGCGGCTTACAAAAATATTTTAATAACTAAAATGTGTGGCTACTGCATATGTAGTATGTAAAAACAAGTATTTTAAGTTATATTTAAATTGTACCACACTACACTCATGTTTCAAGTTCAAATGTGTAATTCTTTATTATTAAAAAATAAATACAACCAAGTCAATTTATTATGTGATAAAATATTAAGCAGAACATTTACGAAAAGGCAAGATTTCTTAATTATGAAAAAGTACAAATTTAATCTGAAGTTTTATATGGAAGTAGCCGACGCTTATTGAAAAGGTTGTTACAACGCATCTAAAATTAGTAACGAAATGATTTTGCATTATAGGAAACCCAATCATTAATTCTCTTACTCCTTCAAAAATAACTTTTTACGATCAAATAAGATTATCTGTCTTCAAGATTTGATTCGTATTGTTAAAATGTTTCCAAATTCATAAGATCTTCCGTTATCCGGATTCGTCGTCCAAAATTAGGCAGGTCTTGGTAGCAAGCCTTAGTAGTTTTGTAAGTAAACATTTTTTGTATTAAATTGTTTACGTGTCAGCTGAGCAGTTAAAACGGCGTTGATGGAAGTTAGACAAAAACATTGAGTAGTTTATTACTGAATATCCACAAGCGTGTTACTATAATTCTTCTTGAATTGAAGTAATTTTTCATCAGGTTAGGAGATCAATTACATAAAAATCTACTCGAATAACGGATTAAGATACATTTTCAAATTTAATATCAGTATTCGTAATAAAATTTAAGAAGTAATTTAAAAAGATTAAAAAAATAATTAAAATTGATTTTTCCTCAACTACTTTTGAAAAAGTTTTGTTATTCTTCTCCTAATATACCAAGTATTTTCAATATTAGAAACCCTCTACAAAACATTATCATGTCATTTCTCCAATTTTTAATGTCAAATACTATCTTATTAGCTATAATTCCATTTTTTGGACCTGAATTCTCCACTTCCGTCAAATTACCTTTATAATCAGAAATATAAAAATTGATAAGGGGTATTTTGAGATGAGAAAATTGATGATGCATCTACATTTATTTTTATATATATTTTTCTTCAAATTTGAAAAAACTTGGACTAATGTATGAGGTTAGAAATTATTCATCGTTGTAAATTTAACCTGAACGACTGTGAATGCGGTATAGGAAAACGTGTATTTTCAGATATAAATACGTTTTATCCGCTGAAATATTACTAAAAGACTATGAATGATTCTCAAAAAATGCATGGTTTTTATTTCTATCATCGTAGTAATTTTTCTTTACATCGTGATATTTTTTAAACAACAGTCAGTAATTTATTAAGGTCAATCTGTAAACCACCTAGTTTTAGCTATGACTAGTTTTTAGTTAGCATTATTTATTTTATTAGCCAATAAAGACAAATTATTATTATTATTATCAGTTCTTGTTAACGAATAGGTATTGAATATATGTCTAAGAAATTGTATAAGAATTTCCAACCAAATAGTTAATTATATTTCTTTCAATGCTGTAAAAAATAAAAAAAGACATTTATTATCAAAATTAAATCTTCTGTCGATGTATAACGAGGATTATGTTTCTTAGGGCGCTGTCGTAAAATTCCATTTTAGTATTGATCTATGATCCGCCTTATTGTACACAGCTATCCTCAAAGGGTCACAGGTTCTGACAAAAATGTAGAGAAAAACAGCTTTCTCGGCTTTATTTGTACAACTATTTAGCTTCAAAATGTGCAAACTGCGAAATCCTAGCTGATCGTTTTCTCCAAATATAGGTGATATTATAGGTGATTTACCATTTTTACAGCGATTTTTCGTTATTAACGGCAGTTGACCTATAATCGAAAAATGTTATATGGGAATATTGTGAGTATAAAAATGACAATTTTTGTATACATCATTTTTTACATAACCTTAAAGTTTCAGAAAAAAATTGTTTATTTTTAATATTTTTCGCGCTCAAAAATGATTTATTTTTCTAGAAATTTTTAGGAGACTTACCTTATTTTGTCCCGAATAAGCCATCATTTTTTTGAGTAATTATATACATTCGTTTCTTTTTTTATTGATTAAAAACCGATAAAACACTTATATTTTCCAGTGAAAAATCTAATGTCACAACAATGGAGAATGGAACTTTATGTAATGGAATTTGTTAGTTGAAATATCTACTTTTCGATGGTATATGAATCATTTTACATTTCTGTACAAGAAAGTGTCAAAAACCTCGAATTTTTTCCCTCTGAATTGTGGAATTATGCCTAACAAATTTGACATAAATAGGGGTACTTCCTTGACTTAAGGGTTAGACAGCCTCATAGAGAAGTTAATGCATTATATTTAATTTTCCTCTACTTAACTGCGAATTTTTATTTTTAAGGCGGCTTTACAATTTCATTACGAACTCCTTGAACATAAATTGAAAATGTATTTTTCTCGGAATTTCCTAGATACATTGTGAAGAGTAATCTAATTCAAATTCCAAAACTATACAGGAAGATGATTATATTCAACGGTAAAGCAAAAGACCATTTAGTATCAAGTTCATTTCAAAGTGTATCCTAAGTTTAGTATGGAGCATAAAAATGTTTTAATTACTAGAAAGTACAGTGTTATTTTGGGTAACAAAGTAACTTTCCTCTATATAAAAACTAAATAATTAAAGAGTTGCGGCCGATCCGAGCCCATCATAAACTCCACCCTTTGGAGGGTATTAAAAGTTACGGCACTAAAATTTCATGGCTTTTCTTTGATACTCCTTTTCGTAAGGCAGTCAATCTTCTCTTGTCGCATTTTTTTCACGACATATTGCTGGAGCAACGACGAAATCCCACGTCACCGTGCCGCCCCGTCGTCGTTACCATAAGAAGTTAATGAAGTTAGTCCCTTCCGAGCCAAGTCCCCCGCGTGGTTTCAAGTTGTGCGAACTTCCGTCGCATTAGGACTACGTTAGTCCGCGTAAGCGTAAGCAGCGTTTTGCCGAGACATCGCTATTCTCGCGAAACTATCGATAGAAATTATTAATGTAGCACGAGGGGTGCCTAATTAATTCTCCAGTAGCGTTTGCGGGCATGGCGACGTATTACACGCTACGGCGAGCTCGTCTTCCGCCGGAAGTTGCTCGGTATCGCACGACGAGCCCCGGTCGTTGTAACAGCCGCAGGGAATTCGTCGAAGCGCACTTAAAAAAATTTTTTAGCAAAAAATCTCGCGGAGAAAATGTTCATGCACGTTTATTGACATTCCGAACTAAATTTGCTGCAGGAGATGCAGAAATCAATTAAAATTAACGACAGTCCAAGGCCGTCACCTATAATTGTTCTGGTACTTAATTAAATTGCATTATGTATCGCGGTTATCGGGCGAAATTGCTCAGAAATCCACTGTTCTATTAAAACCTAATTTCTACTGGATTAGTTGGAATTTCCCTGGCACTTGGCTATTCTAACTCGGGTATACGCATTTGGAAATTATATTTAGTTCGTCTCTTAATCAAACGATATTCGGTCGTAATGTAATTACTTGTTAAGACTCTATAATTTGCTAAAAGTTCTCAGGTCATATAAATTTCCTAAAGTTCTGATTGTCCAAAGAAAGTTTCGTGGGCTACGACTGAAAAATTGAATCTGTTGTTGTATACTGCCGGTACTGGCAAACGTCTATTTCTGATTGAGTATACCAATAATATATATCAATATTATAATGATATAAGACAATTTCATACAGTCTGATTACAAAACGTAAGCTAGTAAAAATCAGCACATGTATTATAATTGACTGTCTGAAATTATCTTATATATCATTATACATTTCGACGATGTCCACTCTAAAACCCTGCCGTTTTAATGAAGGGGTTATAGTTATATCCCCTGTCTAATTTTGAAACTTGGTCACTTTTCATTAGATGATTATCCAATCATATTTCGAATGAATTCGAATTAGTAAGTGCAGACAGATACTGCAGCTGGAAAGTGTTAATAATAAAGGTGAAATCTAGTGATTGATTAGCAGGTTAGAGGATCTATCATGTTAATTATGCATGTTTTTCATATCGTAACTATATTTTATTTACTTTCCAGTAACAGAGTTGATAAAACACCACTATTTCGGAATACAATATCAAGTATTGTCGTGAAAAAAAATCATTTGAATAATAATTCATAAGGATAAGGAAGTGTTAATAAACTCAGTCAATAAATGTAACGTCGTTTTTTTTATAGGGACCAACCACTTATATTTTTTGATTTACTATATTAAGTGTGAATTTATTAGCTTTGTGAATTTCTATTATTTCCAAATACCTTAATATTCAAACGTTGAACAAACAAAAGTTAGACTCCAAAACTTCAAAACGGCGGTCCTAATATGGCAGTCATTTTTTTCAAAATTGTATGAAGATTGCATAAATCTTCATATATTTAATCCGTTTTGGTTGCTGATTAGAAGTCTACTGACAGTTTGAACAGTTTCAAAATAACGGAGTCAATACGATGGATATTTTCAGAAATTTGATAAGATTTGATATAGTTAACCCGTAATGCTCACACCTCCTGAAAAAAACGTAACGAATACAAGAGGTCCGTTGGACCCCAATTCGAAATTTAGCTATCATTTATCTTCTATTTGATATATCCACTTTAAATTTTAACTGGTGTTGTTTTAAGGTTTCTTTCATGTAATCCAATGTATAATTTATTGTACCATTTATCGAGTCGGTAAACACTAATTTTATTTTTAACTTTCTTCTCGTGTTCGAATGTCGTCCTCACACGGGGTCTTTCGAACCCCACGAAAATTAACCTCTGAGTTAGATGATCCCGGGTGACTATTACGGGTTAAATTAACAGGGCAATTTAAGGCTGCTTAGTACATACATCAAATCCAGATTTGAAATAATTTTACGATCAGTATATGTATATATATATAGTAATATTTCCTCTATTAGATGAAAAGAAGTAAGCTTAGGACCGTAAAGTCCTAAGTTGTATACGTAAGAAGCGAGCTATTTAGAACTAACACGCAAGTACCAAGGAGTGCCACAACTTATAACTCGTAGTTGTCGTTATTATTTATATTATGAGGCCAACCACTTAAATAGAAGCTAGAAACTATAAAAGTTAGATATAAATTAAAACACATGTAAATTATTTAAAGTGCAATTGCACTAGAACTACTTGTTTCCTTGGCAGTCTCAAGTCTCACTGTGGTTATCATAATAAAAAACAATACGTATATTGAACTATGTGGGAAATTTAGTTCAGTAAAGTCCTATTTGCTACCCAGATATGTGCTTAATATGAAACCTTCAAAATTCTATCATATTAAGTGGCCAATTGGGTTTTTTATGTTTAACATTTCAAAAATGTGACCTTCAATTTGTAATTAAAGATCCAAAATGTCCAGTAAAACGCAACTTTGGATTTATTTTTCAGTAGTTTCATCATTATCAATAGATCAATTTTTGTATAAGTTGTATTCGATATCTTTTTAAAATAAAATTGTGTTACATTTGTAGAGCGTCCAAATTTTAAGGCATCTAACATCCTTTTTCAAAATATTTACGATCGTTCAATAATGGGATCAGGGAAATTCCAGAAACGATAGAATTAAACCTCATCTCATTTAGTAATTCTTATATTATATCATTTAATTTTCGTAAGTTCCAAATCCTATTATGATTGTGTGGCACATCAGTTCGAAAAGTTTATTCTTCTTCTAAATTTCCTTATAAATGTTTAGTTTCCATGTCTTGTAATTTTAGTTCAATTTGAAATTTTGAATATAAAATAAGTTCCGTCTATATTGTATGAATTTTATCATTTTTCTAATAAAAATATCATAAAGATCCATAATATTGAATGTAATGTAATATTTCAATTATACATTTTCGATATATTTTATTATTGCAGAGTCTCTCTGGTTTGATCTATATTTATCTTTTTTACTTATGCCACTGTTTTTAAATTACCACCTCACATAATTTCAATTAAGAGTTTGTTGATACTAACTTCTGCAAAATTCTCGTTCATTTAAAAGATGCATTATGTTTACAACATTGCACTTCGTACTATAATAAAATTAAGTAAAACATCTTCTAATATAATATTGTCATTTTACAGTCCTCTTTATTCAGACTCGTAACTTGTTATAAAAAGTTGAATAAGAACTTTGCTTTCGCTGTAGACAAATCGAACAGAAGTTTGATTTCATTCAAATTAATTCTTTACCTTGAATTGGCCCAGGTTTTCTCATTCTATCGAAAAGTTGCTGGAAATGGACGGAAGTTATAGGTAAATTAAGAAAGTGTGAATTCAGAAAAATATCAGAGAAATCAATCGAAAAGTGAGAACGATATTCTTGGCAATAAATATCCCACATTTCCGTAATCTTGACAGACAACATTTTACTTTTTGTTTGCTTTTGACAATCGCAGTATCATTTCTGAATGAATTTTTCGTACTGAGAACAATGGTGATTCAGAATTTTAGTATCACATCCCATTTTCGATAAAAGTGAGGTTGCATGAGTCAATATATAAAGATATGCGTTTTTTTGCCATATTTCGATTTATTTTATAGCAAAACATTTAACTTCACTATTCTGGAAAATGGGTCGTGATAGGAAAAATCTGCTTACGCCATCGTTTTCAGCATGGAAAATCCGTTTGAAAATCATGCTGCGATTGTCAAGAGAACAATCAGTGTCGGATAGTGTAATGAATGGCAGTGCCTTACAAAATAATATTTGCAAAAAAATTACTTAATATATAATTACCAACAGGCATCTAGAAATCCATGTAATGAAACTTGTCATGGCATTGTAAAAAAAAGAAATTGTATTTATAAAATGACGACTTATTGCAACACGTAGAGGGAGACACCTTTAAAAAAACGACCAGCAATATTTAATAAAAGTCTTCATCAAAGTTATCTCGAATATTGAAAGACAAGTTAATTTTTACAAATTTAGAAGAACTAACAATTAAAATTTCGAAAAAAAATGTAATACAAATAATCGAGTTTAATTTGCTTATAAAAAAATATATAAAATTTTTACCAATATTTGGAAATCTTATATACTTTACAAAATAGGCTATATAGAATAATATACTTAATATTTCAAAACATCAAAGTAACTCCACATTATTATAATTCAAACTATAGATTCCTCTATATAACAATAAAAAAGATAATTATCTTAGTAAATATTATTTCATGAAAGAAACATCCATTTCTGATAGAAATTGTCCTGTTGTTTTGTTTTAAATGATATTAGAAACAATTTACATTCTTAAATAATAAATATGATATTACAGAGTGCATAGATTTTTGTTTTCTTAATTTATTATTTTATGTATGAATTCATAATTGTTCTCCTACTACTTGTCTCATATTTAGTGTCTCCAGAGAGAAAATTTGTTGTTGTTATTTCGGGAAAAGGAGCGTGTCTCAAGGAATTTTTGTCTGGCTAATCCTTTGTGAAATTAGATAATAATTCATATTTAAGAAATGGATGTCATATGGCAAACTTAGTTTACTATTTTGATCAGATTCTAATGTTCTTCAAGGATTTTTAGAATATTTTACTAAGATAAAACGGATAGTTTTGTATTAAATTGAGTATCGTCATAAATTCTTTGCTCAAATGGAAGAGTTGATTTTTAACAAAATGAAAGCAGAAATTATATTTGATGTTTCATTTTAATAACTTCATTTATTATAAGTCAATGAAGTGTTCAGAATCACTGATTTTATTCAGTCTAGTAAATTCTGTCTCAATTAATGAAGTATGTTTAAACTTCGGCTGCATATTCTGATCATTGTTCAGTGCATAGTACTTAACTGAGTAAATGGCGACTTTATTGTTACATTAGATATTGCACAAATAACTATATCAATTTTGCAAGCTCAATGGGATCTTTTTCATGTCCAAAATAGTTGTTCTTTAGAAACTTCTATTTTAAAAAGTACTAGTTAACACATATTTACATGGAGACATTTTTCCAACGACACTATAAGAAGCTAAACAGTTTGTATTTCTAAGTAACATGAAAACTAATATTGTACTAGGCATATTTTAGGTTCTAAAAAAATTATTTAAAATTTCATAGTTGATTTATAATCGAAAGTTTATATGATAATGTCTAAATGGAACACACTTCTTCTGGTCGTTTTAAGCCACTTCGTAGCCAAAATGCAATTATCAGGGGTGATTGATGGCTACCAACGAGTTACGTGACCTTTTTTCATGACGGTCAATAGATTTGTGAAAAGTTCGATGCAGATTTAAGACACTAAAAGCACATTTTGAAAAGCATGTTTGTGAAAGTTATTGGAATTGGTATTATTATATCGACATGTTTAATTTTTTTTAATCTACCTTTCAAATTTCTATTATTTAAGCAAACATTATCAATTCATCGCGAATCTGCTGTAAATCATTGTCAGACCTATTTCATAAAAATGATTTTGGGTTTTTAACAATTTCTGATGGTAATTAACAAGCAAATGGTGCTGTGAAATCTGCACGTGCCAAACACTTTCGCAGTGAGTTAGCAACAAATTTACGGTTGCAGACTTTATTGGATATTTCTAAAGGTAGCACTGATAACTAATACGATTTGCTCTGTAGAGTAGTCTTCCATTATTTACAGAATTAATAGTATTGTATATTTAACCAATTAAATCCGTAAAATGCGCAATTCTCAATGGTTGGACTCTTATTTTCTGCAGTAAACAAATTGCTGACATACCTATTCCACAATTTTCAACGGTTCTCTATCAGTCCCATAATAACAATTGCATTTTATTGTCTTAAAAATCCACTACGACGCATTTTAAAGAAAACTTTCAGAGCATTTTTTCCGTATTTTTTCTATTTGCACCATTAAACTTGCGAGATCCGTGGTAGAAGTCTGTCCAGTTTTTTGTTTGTGGTAAAATGTAGAAACTAGGCAAAAACTGGATTCAGTTTCTACTAGGGATCAATCCCAACCATAATCACAAGTGCTCTAAGTGTACTAACTGTAACTAGAAAATTTCTTGCTTTATCTGGAAGCACAAGCTTTTTCAAAACGTCAAAAATCTCGAAAAAACCTTATTTTATCAATTATTAACAGTATTCATAAAATTCATACCTCTAGTGGTACAACTCTCGGAAGAATTTAGGTGTCAAGTTTTTGGCTCCACTAAACCCAAATTTTCGATTAGGTTTTGAGGTTATTCGTCGCGATTTTGAGCTTAGATTTATTAAGATTTGTTGTTTTATAACAAAAATGTCTCGTTTATTTTCATTGGTCATTGCATCAGAATGTTTCCTCACTAAAATCACATGTACATGGATAGGAAGAATTGTTTTTCAATAAAGCGATATATGACATAATTCTATTCGCTCGCGGATTTGGGTTGGATCTGGAGAACTTCACAAAAATCAATGACACAGAATGAGAGGTAGCAAACATTTAATTTGCCCAATTTAAATACAAAATTGTTATTTCCTCTCCAACGTAGAACAAATACGAAAAAATACCGGTATTGAGAATTACACAATTCTGTTGATTACATCTAATTTCTCTTCAGTGAAATAAAATGGTTCAGTGTCGAGACAACATTATTATTCGATCAATTTCGAAGTCCAAGCGCGTATTGGGTTCGTTTAATTAATTTCTTTCTTAAAGTCTTTCATCCACTGGTGAAAACTGTTAAATACCCCTAGATCCTTTTGTTAAAACAAATGGCGCACCTTCACTAAGGCACGATCGATTCTCGCTTTGGCCTTATTTACCGCTTGGCGTACTTCGGGGGCTGCAGTCAGGACTAAATTGCTCTCTTACCAGAAAAAACCACGGTAATTAAAGCTATCGGTTCCTAGTGTCAGGGTCTCCGCTTCGCGCGTCGGTGGCATATAAACACACTGCGCAATAGGGGATCGGGTCACCGTCGTAACACTTTAACCGGATAAACACCAATGCTTTTATTTGCATTGATTTTTAACGCGTCGTTGCGCAACATCACTTTTTAGGTCATATTTATTCGAAATTTTCTGCTTTTAATTACAGGTAGTGCTTCCTGGTTGCTTTTGGTATACGAAAATCGCAGTGCAACGAGATTTATGGATGTGATTTTACCCGGGCAAGGACGATCGGAAGTCGGAAAAGGAACCGCCAAAGAAAGTGGATGAAAGTATGCTCCAATGAGAGATAGTGGATGTTGAATGGAATGGTGGGGGCGAGTTATGTCGACAATTATCGTGTGGCTTAGAGCAAGAAAGCATCGCCTTTTCCGGTGTAATAATTTTCTGGCATCCCAACTTATTGTTTGCCGCACCAAAGAAAAACGGCGCTTTTTCAACAATATCGCATTAGCTGATAGATTTTTCCTCCGTGACGTCCCCCTTTCCAGCGGTCCTTTGTACGCATATATACTATCCCGAAAACCGAACGCGGCATTCAAGATGAAATGATGTTGCGATCATAAATTAATTGACGTTCACTCGAGAGGGAAGAAAAGTCGATGTCATTTTCCAATATAAATGAACGAGGCGCAGATTGAACCGGCTATTGATTTTTGACTGCATTATTGAATCGCGTCCTGTAATGGATTGCTATAATCTAATAATTGGTTCTGTTGTGCCACGCGAGACAATAGACACGGAGCTCTCACTCTATATATATAAAGTACATTCCCGGGGTTGTCCGCGACTGGACAATGCCGAACTTTCCCGATTCGAAGCAAAACTAGTGATTCTAAATTCAATGCACGTATTTGCCGCCGCTAATATAATTATTAGTTTTTGAATGAACGGTGCCTTTTCGGTTGATTAATTCACTACCAACGATTTGTCATTGTGCGAATTGAAAAATGGCGAAATATGAGTAATTCTTAATTTGATATGATTTCACTTGAGACGCAGCCGTCAAAATAAGTTAGTTTTGAATTCGAACTTTGTTTCAAAAACCGCCGGACATCAAAAGGGTTTACGCCTTGTTTTTGCTGGCCCGCTGTGTGCATTTTATTGTTATATCGCCTAGGGGCCAACAAAAACGACTCGTAAGCCATTTTGATCGCCGGCGGTGCAGTGAGAATTTCCTAATTTTAATTAAATGTGTTTTTCTATTCTTCTAAAAAACATTTTGTCCATTATTAAATGTTTTAATGAGCTGAGAATTGGTGAAAAGTAAGTGGAAATGTAAATGGGTTCCAGCAAATCAACATTGGCATTTTCATTGTGAAATCTCTTACCATGATAAATCACAGACTAGAGA
Source organism: Trichopria drosophilae (assembly GCA_030407085.1). Classification (NCBI taxonomy): domain Eukaryota; kingdom Metazoa; phylum Arthropoda; class Insecta; order Hymenoptera; family Diapriidae; genus Trichopria; species Trichopria drosophilae. Next base: position 184,159,700 of record CM059583.1, on the reverse strand, counting down.
CAAATGGGATTTGTCAAATAATCGACGTTGGCTAAACCATTTTCTTATATTTTTCTCCAATTCCTTCATGTAAATATTTAGGATTTCTACACTTTATTATTTATTTACTTAGAGTAATTGCCAGTGTTTTGTTTAATACAAGCCCTTTTCGACAAATCCGTTTCCATTATCTTTATTTTAAGGTAATTCTATTTGGTCGGTTAGATTAAATGCACATTGTATTAATATTTAAACATACAGTAATTACCCTCTCTCTACCATTCATTATATATTAATTGCCACAATTTAGTATTTCATTGGATACTGAGAAAAGTGAATATTACAACCAAATGTCATAAAATATTAAATTAAAAATATTCAAAGATTTAAAATTATTTTACGTGCGGATTTGTTTTATTTATATTCTATCTAAAGTGTGAAATTTAATAATTATAATAATTGAAATTTTGTACTTGTACATGGATTCTCCATGAATACTTTCTTTAAATAGAATTAAATTGCTGGTATGAAAAGGATCTAAGGTATCAAAACAATAGTATGAAAATGGTGAAAAGGAGAAAAACAAGCAAATGTTGAATTATGGATTTAAAATTTGCAATTCCATATTCGATATTATTGTTTCATACATATCTTACAAATCAATTAGTTTAATATATTAACGTAGGAGAAACGTGCTGTACGGGTAGAGTTTTAAATAAACTAGTTTATTATAATTATTTAATATTTGAAATGGTTAATTAATTAATTACTATTATAAGGTAAAATCACCGAGTGCATATTAAGTTAATACTTTTATATAATATTATACTGTTATTATACTAATTTTATAATAAGAAAGAAAAAAACTGGTAAATATTTTTGGCGCTGATATAAAATTTATATTTATTAATTTTTACAAAATCCTTAATAATTTGTTGAAAATTGTTCCTAAACTGATTTTACGCTTAATTGTAAAAAATTGTCATGCAATAACATTTTGTTTAGTTAGACATAATTTTGTTTATTTTGACATAAATTTTTAAATTTATAATTATATTTGCGACAATAAATAACAATTTCATAAGTGATTTTCTACATAAACTTCATATGAATAAAGTGTTAATCTTTATTATTTTTTTGTTTTGTAAGAGTGATGCACTGGTCATTTTTATAATTATAAATAAACAACGATATACATCAATTAAAAGAATAACGCATTTTATTCGACAACTACGAGATATTTTTGTTTCCTAGGAATGAAAAAATTAACAGTAATTTATGTAAATTACATGTTACGACAATTATAAAAGATTGTGATTAAATTCCTTTTTGTAATAATGAACATTTTTTAACATATTTAATGTAATTCTGTAAACTTTGGAATATCAATGTTTGCAACGCTGAGTGGATCAAGAACTGGTGTTTGTCAAATAAAACATGTTTTCTATTAGTTTATAATGTTGTTGCAACGAATATCTTGGGGGCTTTAACTATTCAACCACAAACATCAAAAGTTTCGTGAATTTGCCCATATTCGCAGTGCACATTTCAGGAATGAAATATTTGAAAGTATTTTATATGTTGCAATATTTGCTTGTTTATTATTTATATTAGACAAGTAAGAATTATAAAGCTTAACTCCAGTTTACATAGGGAGAATTTCTTACGGCAGAAAAAATAAATGCGTAGTAGTGAGTATAATTACACAAACCCGGAAAATATTAATCAAACATTACCATATTTAGTGGGGATTGTTTGAAACTTTTGCAGAACGAATTTTTTTTAACATTAAATTTAATGTCTCTTCTTACTACTATACGTACTACAAAGGATACATTTTTAGGAATCTGTCATTAATCATAGCGTGGACATTCTACATTAATTGTTTAATTAATAAGGTTATCCTTTGTATATTTTCTTTATACGTTTCCCAGTTCAATTGTAGTAGGGTGCCATTTTTAAGGGAAATAATGATATATTACATTTATTTAAGACTAAAGCCGTCCATTTGTCGTGTGAACCAATTTTCGAAATAGATTGGATATTACACATTTTAGTCGATTGTAAGCGCACATGCTTCTTATATTATTATTATTAAAAAATGGTTGAATATTAGTTGCACCTAGATAGATCTCATGCAAACTGGGTTCCTCAAGACAGTGTTATCAATCTAAAGCAATTATCGAATTCCTTTGACGAGAAGAATTCAAATCAATCATTGGCATTGTTCTTTTCGACAGAATAGGGATAGAATGTTGTCTCTGTTATCCTACTAGAGATCATTTAAATAATTCTTTGGTAATGTTTCCAATTAATATTTTGATAAATGGTAGATGTGATCGCCTGAGACTATGATTATCACATAGATTACCATTGTGGTTAAAGTATGACGTTTTTCAATAACCAGATTAACTTACTAAAGATTAAAGTAAGTCTACAAAATAATTATAATTATAGACTGAAAACGCTATTTTTTTCTATATATTTATTTAAGTAAGCCCAATATAGACAAACAAATAATATTTTTATTGTTGTTGAAAGCAAACATTTCCAGAAATACGTGTTTGTTTTTCTAAATGAGTGAAAATCAAAAAGTTGGAGAATTCATATCCTCGGCATATTACTAATTATGCTAGTAGTAATGTTATTAATATTAATGAAATCTCATAGCTTTTAGTATTACCTTTCTCTTTTTTATGAGCTAATAGCCCGCAATGTTATTCATAAGCGAACGAATAGAATTGTCCCTTGACTCCATTTCTCAACTTTAGTTAAGTGATTTTCTCCTAAAAACTTTATAAATAAAGATTTTAGCGTACATTAGTTTAGAATTTATAGTAGAATTGTATAGTAAAGCATTATTAGAGCATCGAATGATATTTTTAGACGAATTAATCGATTGATTAAATGTCCCCTAGAGTACATGTCATCCGGTCCTTCCATAGATATGGCTTATTTTCTTGTCTATAAAGTGTACTTCTCTTGCAATAATTATTTACAAATGTATCACGTCTTACTGTATTTTAAATCTCGATAATTAATTTATATATAGATTATACATTTATTCGAAAAAAATAACACTTGTATTATCTAAAAATTACACCGGGGCTTATTAATTTACGTATAACGTAAACGTACTTCCGTGATTATTCTAACTGGAAAAGTTAAGAAAATATGCTAACTTAGTATCTATAAAATTTAGTTTAGATTCGTTATTGGTACTTAAAGCTTTTCCATTTTAAATTTTTAAGTATATAACATCGAATGCCATAGTCTCTTAACGCGTTAACATGCCAAACAGCACGTTTTCTGGTGGAGGTTAAAAACAGTTGGTATCTATGTTCTCCTAAAGCTATTAAATTAATTTTAACATCCCAAGGTAATAAGTTTTAATCAATTATAAAATCTAAATCATGAAAACATTTTTCTTACATGTTTAAAACAAGCACTGAAATATTAAACGTTTTTACGAAAAATCAACAAAAATTATAATAGCCCAAGCAGAAATTTGTTCAGGCCCTGATCAGGGTCCTAATAAATTTCTACTCGGGAGATTATCAAAGAAATTAATTTATATATAATATATTCCTAAAATCGTAAACCACGAACAAAATAAAATAAAAATTGATTACAAAAACGCTCTTTTGAAAAATTATTTAGTACGCAAATTTCATTGAAATTGCAACAAGTTTTACATTTGGTCGCCATTTTATATTTTGAAACTTGAGATGTCTATGTACAAGATATTGAATAAGCTTAAACCTAAAGAATTTTAGACGAGTGAAATAACTTTGGGTTTACCAAAATGCTTAGTTTAATTTAATTCATATTTCAAATTCTAATTTACCTTATTGGATCCGCCAATTTAAATTGAACAATTCTAAAATTATATTCGGAATCTTCTAGCTTAGGAACTCCCAAATAGAAAGTATCTTTTTAGTTGTGTTTTGGATTGTGATCTGCCACAGTGAATCCGCTATTTTGAATTTAAAAAAAATTCTGACATGCAATTCGTAATTAGTAACTTCGAAAACCCCTCACAAAAATGTTTAAATGAATTGAATATAATATGAAAATCGTGTCACAATACCGTTAAAAAAATATGTATTAAAAATTTTCCTGAATTATTAATAATATTTTTTATTACATGACAATTAATATAATCAGAAAAAACCTTATTTGCATTAACTTAACACAGTAATTTTTTATCTTAAACCATACTAGATTTTTTCTTACTTTTTGATATCCACCCATATAATAATGTGTTTTCGTCCCTTATTTGTGATGAGGTCTTAAAAGAGTGCCAGAACGATTTTTTGATAAACTATTAGACATTTGTTGTTTGGTACATCTAAAACGGTAGTAGCAGGAGTATTTTTTAATAAAATACTTCCATGATTATATTAATATTGTCGGCATTCCAATAGAAGCGTAGCCAATAGAAGATGAAAATAATTTACAACAATGAAAAGAGAATGTTTAAAATTCAGAACAGTGATAAAATTCAGTAAAACATTGTTACATAAAAATGCCACTGGCTTCAATATTCAAACGTCACTGTAGATTAATATTGAAACAACGGTGCGGTTTGTTCTGTTTTGTCAACTTTGTCCGATAATTTACAGGTGTACAGTTTTTTGTACACTGGATATTTGATTCTAGTATTTCCGTGAAACTATAGTCATGGTACGCATAAAAACACGTTTCAAAAATGGGCTTCCATTACGCATCCACGGAGCACTTTTTTCTAAAGCAGTATCGAATTTCAACAACGAAACAAATTCGTCGAACTTTTCTATACTCTCCGTTGCATTCCCATTTTTTGATTCTTAGAATGGTACGATACAACTATCAATATTCAACAAAGGAAGAAATGAAAATAAAGCGAGTGATCAATTTTGTACATATGTGTAGATTTATAAATTTTTTTGTATATTTCTGTTCTCGAAACTTATTTCTTAGATAGTTTATTATTTATTATAGCAAAGTTATTGAAGAATTCTCTGAGATTATAAAAATTGTTATGAATTTGATGGAGTGATCGTAGTCCTTTTCAATAGCTAAGTATAGATTTCACTTCTACGATAAATCGGCTTTTCTTTTCTTGTGTACTAATAGGACTCTACGTACAAGATGAAATTTTTTCCAATGTTTTAACGTAGTAAAAGTTATTTTATATGTGAATCTTTATATATAATTATTGAAATAAATTTTCCATACTATCACTAAACCAGATTTTTACTGCTTACACAAAACCTTAATAGGTAAATTGACATCAACATCGCTATCAAATAATGTCATAAGATAAAACATACATATATTCATAATCAGGTATTTAAAATTATATGTTACTGAAAGTAAATTCCACAATAATGAACGGTTGCATAGTTTTCTAATTGCCAGCAAATGTATTAGCTTTGTTTACTTCTGTTAGTCTGAACTAAGCATTTATTATACAAAACTACAAAACTAAAGTTATTGCATACGAATGTAACTCGTTTAAAACAAGAAACGATTTTTTGAAATATAGTATTTTTTAGAAACTGAAAAGATCTTTTGAGGTTAAATCTGTTATCGAGCATATAAATATAAAATTAAACAATTTTCTTAGTCATTAAATGGTATTATTTGCAATCATGATGGGCATGTATTTGATGTTTGAGTAATTAATAAGGGGTTGTGGTTACGAAGTAGATTAAAGGGACAATACAGCAGGCAATATGTGGTTCTCTTAATGGCCCTTGTAACAGCCTGATGTCACGTTTAAATAGCTTCAGTAGGTATGCTGTACTATTGTATCCTAAATGGTCATTTACATGCCATTTGCAGTCATTGCTTCCTCTTATGCATTCATACATATACATATATGCAAAATGTATTAATAATTTTAAATTTCATATAAACAAAATCTTAAGATCGTATACGTTTAATGGAAACAATTACTTCTTAATGAACTGAACACGGTTATGGTCGTAAAAACGATATTGTAATGATTAATGATGTATAAAAATGACTCCCGAATAAAATCAGTGTCATGACATTAAACTGATGTAAAAGCAGATTTAATTATATTTATTTTCGAGCTTTAATCAGTGTCATTATTACAATGCTAATAACTTTAGAATCATTTAACTAAAAATAGCTTTTCTCACGAGTAGGTAGTTCCGTTTCGATAAGTTCGATTTGTAAAGAATAAATTTAATGTACTTCGGTTCTTTACAAGGGAATTTCGAAAAAATTTAATTAGCGGAACAGAATTTCATATAAATAGCGTCGTTTAAATATCGATCTAATGTAATGAGATAAAATTATATTTGAACAGAATTTTATTACTGAAGGAGCTACTTAAAAAAAAAGCAACGATTTCTGATCATTCCGGCTGAATTGAGTATTTTTCTGTGTTAAATAATGCAAATCTATCGAGAACATATTACGAATATTTATGGCATAAAAGCAGAAATATTGTCTGAATTTATAATATTCCCCAATTATTATTGAAATTTATTTCAGCAATGCATAATTACCATTTTTTACTTATTTTAGACGTTGTTTTTATTTCTCATCAACTTTTAGTATCGAAATAATCTTTGAAACGTTATAGTATATATGGGTGATTCTCCAGAAACAGGGCATTTTCGTGTCTTTACGTTAAATCTTACAAAAACTTTGACAATAAATTATTAAATTTCGATAGAAATGTTAAATAAACATCCCTGGCCCATGTAAATTTAAAAAAATAATACTTTTGTTACAAAAAACTGGTGTAAAATGACATTTAAAGACTAAAAGTAGAATTTTTATATGTCCAAACCTCTAAGTTCAAAACTTTAAAATATTAGCGCTATTAAGAAACCGAATTCTTTTAATTTATTCAAATAATATTTCTATAGTATAGCTCAAACTGTACAATTTCTCTCTGTATAATATTTAATTAAATCAATATATATACTTATAATTATTGAAATATTAATGTCTTAAGAAATTTCTATGAGGTAACGACAATGCGTAAACTGGTATAAATGAACTGGAAATAATTAACTTTTTTACTAAAACTTATGAGAAAATCAAAGAAAAAACACTACACTTTACTAATCCTCCATAGAAAATTGAAAAGCGAACATATTTATCTCGTGAACAAGTAAAAACTGGATAAAAATACTACGTATTTTTATTAAATTAATTGTCGTCATCCGTCCTAATTTTGGTATTTTGATACAAACAGCAATTAAAAAACGATGAAAACTTAAAGATTAAAGGAATAAACGTTACTGGCAATTTGTATTTTAATTTATTATTGTTTAAAATATATAAAATTGGATTTTTTTACAAATTTTCATTGTCGTCACCTTCATTGTCGTTACCAAACATTTGGCGTATCAGGTACAATTTTTTTAGACGAGTATTTTCATGGGCCGTGACCGTCCAAAGAACAAATATCTAGTGTGATTGTTAATTTAAATAATAATAAGTACAGTTTCTTTATATTTGTTACAACGTTATGATTCAAGTTTATTATAAAATAATATTGTTTATTAAAATTATGAATATAATATTATCATTGTAGTTACTAACCAACGACACCTTAACTTTAATAAATTTATTTTGTCTAAAACTTCTTCAAAAATTCATGTGTTTTTCTTAATTTTTTAATTATTACTTAATAAATAATTTTCATTTATTCACAAAAATGCACTAAATCAGATATGTACATTATGTTTTTGACTATTTAGAGTTATTTTTTTCAAGTTTTTAATAAGCAATTGTTGGTTTATATAGCCGTATGAAAATATGTCATAGTAAAAGTCTTCCCCTTTCCTTTAAAATAATTTTGTAGCGTGACTACTTTAACAATAACTTAATTTGGTGCTAATAAGCAAGAATCCAAAAAAAAAAAAAATTTACAGTAACTTAAACAAAAAATTTTCATTCTTAAAAATGCCCTGTTTTTGGAGAATCACCCATATAGAACGCTACACAATTTTCTTTGCATTGTTGAAATGAAAAAGTTCGAATTAGTTACGGACACTTGTAGTGACCATTCTTTTTTTTTACATTACCACAAATTTTTCAAAATAAAATCCTTCCATATACGTGAATTAATTTACTGTCTGCATAACACAATTCTACTAATGGATAAAAGTTATATAAATCCAATCAAAATGTAGCCACAACACCGACTTTCTATTACATAAATGTAAAACTCGTTTTAACTATATTAGTAACCGGTTAGGATATTCTACGTCGATTATCGTATTGCTCAGTTTTCCATGTTTACATTTATATGATTATGGTTTATCCAATATGATCCTTATCGGCCCATTCAGAGAGCAACACAAACATAAACAGTAATCAATCAACACAAATATACCTCACATAATAGGCTCCGTCAACAATTTACCGAATGTTCTATGCCCTGGAGGACTTAATGCATACATATTTTCAGAAGCAATGTTTGTTATCCAAAATGCGCAAACACTCTATTAAAATTAAACTATTTAAAATAATTTGTCAGAACTATCTGCAGCGATGCTGTCCATCGCTATATTACATTTGACTTATAGTTAGCCTTAAAGGTTAATTTTTGTTTCATTTCGACATTCGGAGATAAAAGTATTGAATATCATTGAAAACGATTAAATTCTTAAATTTGTTATCGACAATTTGGTACTTTTTAATATAAACACATCAGTTTTCAATCCTGGTATAGATGTGATAAATATCGAGTGTCTGAGTAAGCAACTGTTCTGAAAGTATGATGTATGCACTTTTCGTATGTAGTTCAAGAGAGCCATATTTTCGGCATCGAATTTTGTATTGGAAATTTAGTACTACAGCTTGATTAAAGCAAACCAACTTTATCAAGTGCCCGTACAACAAAATATGGGTACATTACTCGCTCAATTTCTCTCAAGTATGAAAATTGAGACACTATTTTCAAATATAAATTTTTCCACTCTTCAAAAGATAATTTTAAATGAATTAAAAACGATGATGGAGGAAATTAATTTATTATTTTCATAAGGGGCAGTCGTTTTTATATTATAAGTAGATTATTAGAATATAATCAAATATAATTCCACTTTAAAAAATTAATTCATTTGTGTGCTCTACACTTAAAATTTGTAAATTTAAAAAACGTTATTAGCACGTGCTGGAAGAAAAAATACATTTGAGATAGTTGTAAGAGAAGAAATTTTACATAGTAGGTATTGTGTCAATTATTATGAACCTATCTTGTTTCAGAATCATAGACATCTCATTATAACTAAAAAAAAATTAAAAGAGATTTACATCGTCATATAATGTACTTCTTAACCAGGCATTGCGAAATAAAAGAATCGTTTGATACTCAAAAAAGCGACTGTTGCGTAAAAAAGTCGTAAGACGTTAGTAGACTCTGTAATAACAAGTAAGTAAATATACTAATAAACGAATAATCGCATTTTTACTTCCAAAAACATGTAACTTATAAAAAAGATGAATCTTCATTAATAAATATGGATTTTTTAATTTTTCTCTCTTTTGCACATTTTGTAACTAGCCGAACAGAAATGGATCGAAATTTATCATATATATTTTTCCCACAAGTTACACAGCTGCAATCTCGTAATCTTAAGTACTAAATATATACACACTACCGGATGAAAATCATAAACGATATCTCAAATTTCAAACCGACGAGGACATTTTGGCGCCCAACGAAATTTTGTCTTTGTTTGTCTCGGCTCGTTGCATTTTTCTCACGTGTTAAAATAAGTTGTTATTATTTGTAATAATAAGTGGCGTGATGGTCGTGCGGGCTAAGGCGTCAGTCTTAGTCCGCCCGAACTGAACGTTGCGAAGGACCCGAGTTCGAATCCCCGTCCTGCAATTTTCTCTGCTTATGTCCAGTGTGGAATAACCGGGGAACTTTGCTGGGCGAAGGTACGAATTTGGGACCGCTGCCGACCCCCGTCGGCAGTTATCGGTACCATCAGCGTCTTATCCGCGGTCGGTACGTCGTGGGTCTTATCTCGGATAAAGAGGGGATAAGCCCCGCGTCGTACTCGCTAAGGCACAGACCGCCGAATCTGCTGGTGGTACCGATATTGGGGCAGGGGGGACTGGCTCTGGGTGGGTGTTGTGTTGTATATGCCTAGTTCTGTCATTGTACTGTCTGTCTCTGTCCTGTACCTCGCCACCCGAGAGCCGACCCGCAAATAGACAAATCGTCATTAACGCGGGGGAAATATCCTGTCCTTTGTCCTTTGTCCTTATTTGTAATAATTAAATTACAACCCTATCTTTACATATCAACGAAAATAATTATGTTTAATGAAAGCAGTAGTTATTTATGCCATGCGATGTCAATTATTCATAACATGCTAAAATAACGTAATTGAATTATTGATGTCTTGCAATGAGTTTGCATGATAATAATGCGCAACTACTTATGTTTTATTATGAAGAGAACCTAGCGAGATGCAATGTTAATAAAGAGAATGGCTAGAATAATAATTAAAGTGTAATAAAACACTAAATGAAAATTGAAAAATATAAAAATACATGATCAAAAAGAAAAGAATATATCTCGTCCTTATTAACATTCGATCGCAATTATCACTAAATGTAAAATCTAATTATTTATTTAATTTTTGTAATATAAAACCCAATTGGGCAACTAAATTTAAGGATCTAAAAAGCTTCTTCAGCCTTCTTGGGCCCTGTCCGTTGATAATTTTTCGGAGTTGTCTAGACGTGACAATTTAAATAACCCCAACATTTATAGAGTTTACTATTTTAATTAAAAAATACATTACTTCAGGTTCTACGTAAGACGTAAAATAACATTAAACTCGTTAAAATATAGTGGCTATAAAACACTAAATATAGTGGTTAAATATAATAATACAAGTGCAGTTTTTCAGTGCAAGCGAGCTTTACTTGGTTTCGCTGGATAGTTTATGGTTAATCTATGAAATTGAGCTCCAATTTCCGATTCTCACTACTATTGTATAAATATTTTGTTATTTTTTATATTTGTACTCTAAATTACATTCAGATTCTATAATATACAACTAATATAAATATTTTATAAACATTTTTTAAATGTTCTAAAACATTGAGCTAAACTGAAACTGTCAAAAGGTTAGATGTAATCAATCAAACTCAGTTATAGCTTTTGAGATAATTGTGCTTATTTTATATCTAAAACAGTAAAAACTTTTTTATTAAAGTCAAGGATAGTATAATGATCGACAACATTCCTACGTGTTTGGTACCTCTTTAATTTAGAAGTCGAATAAGATAAATGAACTCTGCGGTCTGTTGGAAAAATTTTCTCAATTACTTCCTAATACTGTAACCTACTAAAACACGTTCGTGATGTTGTTTTATGGGCATATCACTAGAACTTTGATATTTTTAGTTATAATTATATATCTTTAGGTAAATTTAAAATTAGTTTTGTCGTATATATTGCCTATCAAACAATAAGAAAGGTCTTAGTTTTGAGAAAATTTCATTATTGCGGCCATTTTGAGGTCGTTAGAATGATGTAGGATATAGAAGTAAAATTTTTGCTTAAAATTTAAATATTTTATTCACCTTTGTTCAGAGTTTCAATAGAATCACAATATTCTAAGGGCTCGAAAAAAATTGGTAAAAATAAATATTTCCCAATTTTTTTGATATTTTTTTCAAATTCGCGCCATATTAGAATTCCTGATAGCTAAAACTTAATTTTGATCTCTGAATCTTGCAGAGCGTCTTCGAAAATAGTAGAATATGTATACCTCTCAATTTTTGGTTAACCTCGATTTTGATACAAAATATACGATTGAAATTCAAGCCAGAAGAAGTATTGTGTCCTTTGGGTGTTAATAGCAAACTTTAGAAATTTTGTTTGTTACCTTATAACGTATCGTACACAGACAGAAATAAGTCTTAAAATCTGAAATTCATCATCAGGGGAGGCTTAATTTAAGCCCGAAATTACGTTAATTTTCTGAAATTCAGTCAGTGTTTTGGCTTAAAGTCTTACTTTCAGTGAGCAAAACTAATTTTTAGATGATATTTTGCCTTAAAATAAGATTTATCGAGCTTATGGCATCTAAGTTAGACCAATCTTATTTCAAACCAAAATATTGGCTGAAAATAAATTTTGTTGTCTGAAAGTAAGACTTTAAGCCTAAATATTGACTGAATTTAAGGAAATTAAAGCAATTTTGGGCTGATATTAAGCCTTACCTAATGATGAATTTAAGATGTAACGAATTTAAGACTTATTTTTTTCTGTGCAGCGTTGCAAATAATACTTTGTGCAATTTTTGGAAAGAATAAACCTGCTTTATATTTATTATCTCATAAATGCGGAAAAACTATATTGATTGAACTTATGGTTAGGATATGTTAAAATTCTGACATGGTAGAAGAATTCTCCATCCAGATTTGTATTCAGCGTGTCATAAACCATTGTAAAAGTATACTCAGGTTAAGAAAGATTTTGTTGACCTGTGTTACCCATCAAACCCATGCTAATGACATAAAGGAAACAAGGGAAGCTTGCTTCTACCTGAACTTGGAAGCGAGTCGAAACCGCAGATAATATATACATCGAACTGATCGTAAAGAAAGGCACTGATCGATTAGTCGGGGGATGCTACTGCAACTGGCGTCTGCTTCAACTAGAGGTATTGGATAAATAGGGAATAAAAGAGCAATTATTCAATTTGCCGCGGCAATCCGGATGCGTTGTCAATGTTCCCCTGTGTCGGATTGGCGGTAGACAAGGTAATTAAACTATCCGTTACCGCAGAAGGGAACATCAGGTCGCGGGTAGACCGGAGGCGACGTCGCCGCTAGCTCTGTCTCTGCAGCTGCACAGTTATACAAGGCGTTTGTTGTTGTCGAAGCGTCGAATCCCGACGGTCTGCTTGGAGGAAGGAGGTTGGCGCGCGCTTCCGTCAACTCCGCGTATACATACAGAGGATGCATGTCCCCTACCCAGACCCCAAACCCCCCGTGAGACCGACGGGGTTTGGAACGAGGGAACGTTGATTAGAACCACTCGTCATTTGGCACTGGCTCGTCGCTCTTTGTTGAATTACTGCGGGACGCAGAAAGCGCGTCGGTACATACGCGCCCGTTGCCTATAAACACTGCCGAATATGGGCTGCCTCTATGTACACGGCCGTTTAGGGTGCAATCGCGATCGCGATACCTACACCGTTGGTGGCATCTCTTTGCATCAGGTGACATCGGCTCGTTATCCGCACCATTAGGAGAACCGCGTGCTTTCTACCCCCTACCCCGAATCTACTCAATTCCCTTCACATTCAATGTGATTCGTCGCGTTGCGGATTCCAATTCCGATAATTAGCCTTTTGCCCCGAGCCAGTCAAATCGACTTTTCACGATTTTCGATGATGTTTGCTCTGTCTACGGATAAGGAGGTAGGTTTCAGTTAAAATAATTATTCGAGCGGAAAATTATTCAGGCTGGAATCAGGTCCTGATCATAAAGCCCGTGAATAAAATCAGGTCTTGATATGTCCCCTTATCAGGGCCCAGGCATATCGTCTAACCATTTTCTGTTAAGGCCCTGATCAGGCAAATGTACAGGACTGTTACGGACGGAATCGATGTTTTATCAACTGCGGTACCCAGCGTAGGTTTTTTCCCACAGAGGTGGTTTTCCCTACGCCATTGCACACCCGAATGGGGGTACCTCTCAAAATGAAGCTGGCCTGTTATAGGCCAATTAACAAACAGGTAAATTATGTAAAAGGCCCTTCGAAATGGTGACGATCTCGATAAAAGAATTTGTATTTCGAATAGTATAATCTATATATAATATGACGTTGTAGTCTATTTAAATGTTCGAGAAATTGAAAAGTCGAACTAAGCTGTAAAAAATTGACGATCGGGTTTTTTTCAGTACGTTTCGGAACGTGGTCGGGTTAGGAAGTCCGCGTCGCGATCGGATCGTCAACCGATTGATCGCAATCAATTTTAAATAGTTTCTTGTGGCCGATCAAATCTTGTGTGTTATTAAAAAGCCCTTCCACCAGTCGTTAACAAGGATCTTACAATGCCCAACATTTCGCATGCTTTCCAAACTTCATGGTGAAAATATTTACAATAATATTACGAAACATCAATTTAATTTTTAATGATTTACTACTATCTGACAAGTAAAAAGGCTGTAAAATAAAAAAATATTATTTACACATATATGGGCATTATTCTACAACTTTTAAACTTTGAGGTTGAAGAAACTTGCATTTTTTTTTAGGCACATTCATGAAATTAATTTTATTGGCTTTAGAATTGATCAAATGACAGGAAAAACCTTGCGTGACTCATTTATACACAATATATATTCTTTTTAATGTAACATGTTACGTTACTCGTAAAATTAGTTTTAAGTTTTGTAACGTTTAATATACATAAAAAATTCAGTTCTTTTGCTTATGGCCTAATTTTTAGAAGCTAGTATATAAAATTAAACGTCTAGTTAATAGTTATTCAAATTTAAAATAACGGATTAAATATGGCGGACTATTTTTACAAAATTTCTTTGATTTTTATAAAATTTGATATGTTAGGGTTTCTGAGGCCACTGATTACAAATCCAAAGTCAGTTTTCATTAAAATTTGAAATCCAAATACATGATTTAACATTAAGGATACCAAAAAATTAAAACGATTTGTAAAGAATAATCATTTTATTATTGTCAAAAAGTGTGTTTTTTGTTGTATTAAAAAACACAAAAGTTATAAATACTTTAATAACATAGGAAAAAAGATCACAATGATTCCAAAGTAGTTGGAAGCTAAATTGTAGATGTGCCATTAAATAATTTGATTTTTCAAAGTGAGTTTCGCTTGGAAAGTTTGACGTGGTAGCATTTTTTTTGTATAGGTGGCACACATTCGGGCAAAGGCTCAAATTACTTCTTATCATATAGGTAATGTACCCCTGTTGTGTGGTTTCTTAAAAGCCAATGTGAAAAAAATTATTTAGGGTTGATTGCTAAATTGTCAACTATAAAAAAAAGTTATCTCGCAAGTTTGAAGGTATTTAATTTTATTCCTCAGTGAGGCACATCATTAAGTTAAGGGTTTTTCATTTGTTTGCATTCCCAAATACTTCCACAAAAACCACAGACCATAAAAAAAAGGTTCAAAAAGTTTCAGTGTTAAAACTGAAAAAATGTAGTGAGTGTCGCGCACCAAAAATAGGCAAATTCACTACTTTTATTTACTCTCATTGTTTTCTACATATCGGTAATTAGTAATAAACGCTTATTACAAGTAAAACGAACAAAAATTTGTTGATCTGTAGTGTTACAAAGTTATATTTAAAATTTTTAAGGTATCATAATGATCGACAACATAAAGTTTAAAAGTTCTAGAACAATGCCCATATACGTATCGTATACATATCCATCACATAAAATGTGTAAAATATGCTATGCTGAAACGTTCCTACTAGTAGGATAATATACAAAATAGATATACATTTCCTTAACAGGAATGAAGCAGATGTGCGATCACGCCTATTGGCGACTGAACTAATTGCATAAAATTTAGAAGTTAAAAAATTCAGACATTCTTATCAGGCTCTAAGCAGGCCCCCTGATCTGCCGCTGATTTGAAATTTCTAAAGCAGTTAGCGATTGCCGGAAATTGAAAATAAGGCAATCCTTATTATTTCATGGTTTGGTCTTGATATGAAAATTCACAGGATTTCCTATATCAGTTATACTTTATTTTTACATAATCAGGGTTTAATCAGGGCATATTCAGACGAACCTGATGGATGATTTACTGGAACCTGATTATGTCCTGATCTGGGTACATTCCGGAGTACCTGATCAGGAACGCCTTATTGGAGCCTGGTCAGGTTCTGGTACATATTTAGGCTGCCTGAATAAATTTCCGCGCAGGTTATTGATGTACGCGCATAGCTGTGTAAGTTTTCCAAATGAAAATACTTCCCTGGCATTTTCCATAGGAAGTTCATTTATGCATTTACGCGGAGAAGAAATATTTATGGTTTTCCTACGGATTACCCAGTGATGTATTAAATATCATCAAGGCATCCAAGGTATTCAAAACCTGGTTTCTGCTTTACGAGATACGCTGTGGTTATAAAGTTAAAGGTCTACACCATTTTAAGATATTATTTACGAAACCAAAATTCAAGAAAATAGTTACATCTATCATGTAAGATATGCGTAAAATGGACGCGCCAACGAAACCTGAAGATATCATCAATACGTCCATCCAAAACTCCAAGACTAAGAATATATATGACACAGACAACGACCCCTACAAAGAAATATCGATAAAATCTAACTCAACTCATGTCATTAAGCAATTAACCGGTAGCACGTCTTTATTTCACGGACAAATAATCACACGAGAAAATATCACGGACATTTGATCACATGTCAAATTATCACAATGATAAAATATCTCGCATAAAAATATCACAATGACAAAATATCACGTTGATAAAATATCACATCAACAAAATATCACACATTTAAAAATTTCCCCGTGCAGCCATTCATTTATGCATTATTAGGTGTAAGCGGAGTTCTGAGTGGTTAGGTTAGGTTAGTTTTAGAGAACGCATATGCTTTTAGGCATTATTAGTGGTGGACAGAATTCTGAGTAGTTAAATTAGGTTAGTTTCATGACATTGCCATTTCTCTGTTTCCCCCATTTTGGTAAACAAAATTTTATCTAAAATAATTCTCGTCACAATAACGAGGGTCAAGCAGCCTAATGCCAAAACATCCAGCGCCAAACCAGAGGGACCAAAATGTCCTAAAGCCAAAATGGCGGCGGGAAAGGACTGACATGGATTTCCGTGTGCAATATTCAATGTTTTAGGGCTGGTTTTTTACCTCAGTGATATTTTTGTTTATGATTATTTGTCCATGTGATATTTTGTCGTGCGATCAATTGTCGTGTTCTATTTTGTCGTGTGATTAGTTGTCATGTGAAATAAAGACGTGGAGCCAATTAACCGATATAGTATAGGAAAATCCGATTGTTTTATCATAATCAGGGAAAGTTTAAAAAAACGCCTTTAAAGTGGCGGATTATAATCAGAAATTTAGAAACAAGAACATACTTTTCCGAAAGTATTTAACGCGCTGAATTCGAATTCGACCTCAGATTAGCCCCTGTACGTCAGGTTTTTGAGATATTTTAACCTAAAAGTGCAAAAAGAACGTTTTTTTGGGTACATTTGAGAAGCTGTAACTTCAAAACGATCGTTAAAGTATCTCAAAGTACTGTTTTTGCTCTTCAAAATCCGTTTTTAAACTTAGAAAAATCTTTATTGATCACTGAGATATCGTCTGTTGAAGTTTCTAAGTTTGGAAAATTCGGCGATATTCATCTTTTAAAAAATTTGGTCCACATAATAAATCAGGGTCTTAATGTTATGCAATTTTGGTGTTAGTTTAGTATTCAGCAACCTCGAAAACCCCCCAGTAATAAGTTTGAAGCGAATTAGGTCGATTTTTAACAAAGCTGGCAGCCATATTGAATCCTACATTTTGTATTTTGTTATTCTGACTTCAAATTCCTACTCAGCAACACTGAACATCTTATGAGCCATTCGTAATTCAGGTCTTTGTGGTTATTTTGTTTCTATTTTTGAAGCTTTATCTGACTGCTCAGTTTCTGAATATCGCCAAACTCAGAAACTTCAATAGACGATATCTCAGTAACCAATAACGATTTTTCTAAAAAAAAAGTTTTGAAAAAAAATTTGTCTTAAAGTTACAACACCGCAAATGTACCCAAAAAACGTACTTTTTGCACTATTAGGTTAAAATATCTCAAAAACCTGACGTATAGGGGTTATTCTGAGGTAGGATTCGAATTCAGCGCTTCAAATACCTTTGGAAAATATGTTCTGGTTCTTGGTTCTGCAATTTTCTCAAATTTAGTCGGCCTGTATTATACATAGGAAAATCCAGTAATTTCAGTAGTAATAGGCCGCACTGGGTGTTGTTCGCAGTAGGTTCGGAGTGTTACTACTTAGATTTCCAGCATTTTTCTATGTATAATCCGTGACTTTTACAATGATTTTTAAACTTCCCCACATGATAAAACATTCAAATTTTCCATCAGGTGTTAGTTTTCTCATCATTCTCTACTCGAATTTGACGGTTTCGGAGGTTCTATCTCGAGGGCGGAAATCACCTATACTCGTGGGCTTCCTCCTTTAATCATAAACCACTCATGATGGATGCTCAAAAGTTAATGACAAGTAAAATCAATTTCTTTTTGTCTGAGATAACGCGAACGCATTATCTCAATTCTAACATCCTCGTGGATGTTCAGAAGACCTTCGCGATATATCCCAAAGATGAATAAAAACTGAATCTTTTCGAATGCAACTGCAATCGATATAGGCCGGTGTTTTCGTTTTAAAATTGAATTTGAATGTAATTCAATCTAATTTAAATTCACTTAATCCATTAGGTTAGGGAGATGCACATTTTTTAGTTGATTTTCAACGTTCACATTCAACAGAAAATAAGATTTGTATTTTTTTCAAAGTGACCAACCCTGTTATTTTCGAGTATGCTATTTCGATTGGCGTAGTTAAAATTGAATTCAAATTCCTTCAAAAACCAATATGGCGTATTTTAAATAAAAAGTGTACAAAATTTCGAGTGCTGCGTTTTCTGTGTAATTTTTTTTCAGGCTATAAAGTTGCGGAATCAATGCCTATTCACGATCAAAACTAGAAATTTTATTGTTTTGCCCCGTACCAATCAGATCTCATTAATATGTCGAAAAAATAAACCTTATTTGATCGATTATATTATTGATGAAATTCATATCTCTATTAGTATAATTGTCTTTAAAATGTAGGTACCGGGATTTTCGGGATCGCTTATCAGAAATTTGACTTTAGATTATTAAAATTAAAGATAACGAATCTAGAATGGCATACCGAAATACAATAAAATGCCTCAAAATCGCGAGAAAATAGGTAGTTTTTCGAGGTGTACATAATAGTCTCATGTAAAAGTATCAAACCTTGTAACTAATAAATTCAATTGAAGTACGATGGGAGTCAATATCTAATAAAGAATTCGATTCTTCTATAAGGTAGGAAAGTTTAAAAATCCTAATTTAAGTATCGGGTTATATGTAGGGAAGTACAGTAAACTAAGTCGTCGAGATCAACCACGAGATCCAATACACGAGAGTTTGGATATAAAAAATCGCTGCAATACGATTTACATAGTAATTGACTAAAAAATACACTAAATACTTCTATTCGTAATCCAACATATCGAGAACTTGCTAAATTGTGTTATTATATATCAGTAGTATTTTAATACATAGATGCCTTAAGTAGTAACAGTTCGTCTAAGTATTCAGCCGGAAATATACCGGTCATCATTATCAAATCACAATTTTTAACAACGGATTCATAAAGTAGAAGCATTTGTGATGATTTAAAAAAACATTACAATCGACTGCATTGTTTAGCAGCCATTTTTGATATCCAAAACTCACGTGTATTCCTTCTGTGAGACGGTCCGGACCATTACTACTTGCCAGGGAATCCTCACGAGTGGTGCTTTCTGATTTTATTGCAACTATCCCAAAATGTAGTGCATAGTATCGTTTTAATTTATTTTTGCGATATTCTTGCATATACCACATTCATCAAACGTCAACAATTTTCGAAATCACGAGAGATCGGGCGCAAGCACTTTGGTTTAGTGCTTTGTAGTTTACTAGTTCAACACTGCGGATTCTTTAAAAGTGATAAATATTGTTAATTTCAATTATTGTAATTATTTAGTGGTAATTTTAACCTTTGAAGTACCAATTTACATCTCATTTTTAGCAAAATTATAATAAATCTTGACCTAACAATCCATGAAAAATTCCCGACTTGACAAGTAGTGAGCGATATATCGACTATCCCCACTCTGAACATTATGGCGAATGTAATAACTTGTCAGTAAAAAATTTTTATTTAACTTATTTTTTTGATATATTGAGTACGAAAAACGTAGCGAAACGATTACTAAATACACCTTCGACACATACAAAATTCAAAGTTACTCAAAATTGTCTTTAGAATAGTAGAGAAATAATTAATTTATGGTGTTTGATAGGTTACCAGGATTAAATTTACATCAGTAACCATTTTTTAGGTCATCATCATAACTGTTTAGTTGCTACCACTATTTGTAAAAAAAAAATTTTAAAAATTGTTAAATTATTGTTCTGGATAATTTGACAGTAATGCTTTTTGAAGTCTTTTGAGTTAAAACATGTCATGTACTTAATTTAATTGTATGAAAAGAATCCTCTCAAAACGTATACTTATAAGGACTCATATATTATAAAGGTTAAATTCTGATACTTAATTAACGGAAGCATTGTTATTTGAAACTTTCTGCGAAGTTATATCGGCATGAATAGAAAATATAATATCCAAAGAAGTTTCGAACAATGAATTTTAAAATGCCAATATCATTAATGTAATATCGATGACTATGAGTAAATAAAAATTGACGGTTAGATAACAAAAAGTAAATTATATTTTTAGCAGTGAAAAGTGATGATAATTAAAAATATGAAAAATGTATGGAATGGAAGTAAATTTCATGGGTATTTTTTCTATATGCAAAGAAAAATCAGATAACATCAATAGCAAACATGTATAATTGCACTCCCAAAATTTTCATTAAATTACAGAATAGGAAATAATCGGAACTAATACACAAATAATTTAACTTATTCTCCACTATATAATAATAATACGTAAATCTACGTACTTGAGGAAAGCTGACTTTCGAAATGCAGTAGTGCTTTATCTTGTCAAAATAGTAGTTACACTAATCTTTGACCACGTGACTGTTACTCGATTCTGTAACTACACATCAGTTATAACGTAGACGTAATGCCTGATAACGAGAATATTCTGATTCATGATTGGTGGAAATTTCTACTATGCCGAGAAATGTCAATATAGTCTTGAAAAATGTAATATTGACAAAATTCATTCTTGAAACAGTAACATTTTACTATGGTTAAAGGGCGGAATAGTTCGCATTATTACACTATTAAATACTTGTTTATAATTAGAAATGTTTAAATTTATATTTCTTTCAATGGTGGGTAACAACTAAAATCTGTAATTTTGTTACCTCATTTCACATTTTTGAAATCTTTAAAAGGAACAAATCCATTAAGTCCTTTTTGCATTTTCGACACTGGCAATGTATTAATTTAAGTTAAAATAATATTTACTTATGTGAAGTGTGCATGATTATTTCCATTTCAGTTAATTGGATGAGACAATAATATCATCTTTATTAAAGGATTTTGGAAACAAACTAAACATTTTTTTAAATGAATTTGGAGTCTTCGAATGCGAAGTAGCCTTCCGGATTTTGTATAAACTAATAGAAATTGTTTTTGAATACACAATAAATATTTATTTTAAATCTCTCAATTTCATTATAAAAATAAAAGCATTTACTTGAAATATTCAAAGTGTCTATAGCCGTATTTCAATTTTGTACTGTAAAGTAATTTTACATAAGAGTTTACATTGAGCCAAAACCGTAGGTCGACACTAAGTATTTTTGTTTCCTTGTTGATGCGACAGTTAATTTTCTTGTATCAGTTTCACTAATACTGACATTTCAAGATCTAGCATAATTTTACTTATGTAATACAATTATGTAATTACAATATTATATTTATGGTTGCTCTAAAAACGGAATCACGAAACATCAGACAATGTCTGTAAAATTCGGTAAATCGCTTGTAGGTCATCGGCAAATTCGGTACAGTGTCTAGATATTTATAAATCACAATTTGATATACTTGATCTTATTTCCAGTCTCAAAGTAATGGTGTTGGTACGAATTTATCTCATTTTATGTACCTCGAGGGCATCTTCGGGGTCATCGTTATTTCAACATCAGAAAATATAAATGAAAAACGAGTTTTAAGAAGATAATAAACATAATTTAGCTACAATACCTTATCTTCATTAACACACTGAACTTTATTACATGTAGAACTTATATAATAGTTGATTTAAACATGAAAAAATTCAGCATTAAAATAGAGTAGATTACGCGTGTTTACTGATTTAGAAATGTCGACAATTTTTTAATGGAGTTCCAAATAAAATAATGAACTATTTAAATTTAGCAGGATTCTTGTGACTAACACAATAAAATATTTAACGGCATCGATTTTCCAATAGTAACTGAAATTATTCAGGTTCATTTCGTGCTCGAAGAGCGGAAGATTCTTGTTCGGAGTGTTGAAATCTTGAAAAATGTAGGATGTACGACAATTTCTATTGATTTTAAGGTGGTATTCGGATTTCTCAAAGGGTATTTTACAGTTGAATTTGATGTTTGGATTTTATGATCAGAGAAAAGGACTATTGCGCGTTTTATGGATGCCATTACATTTATTTGCGTTTATACTCTGAAATGAAGTACACTTCGAAATGCAATAATCTTGCATCATTAGGTTTTTATGGGGTATTGTTTATTAAAATAGATTTTGAAACCAATAGTCTGAAAGCGTAAAAATTTATAAAAATTAATAACATCGTATCGATTCAGACGTATTTATAGATTTAAGGATCTGCTAAAACAGGATACGTTGGATCAAAAATTTATTTGGTCAATAACCTGGCATTACATGTTATCGTTTTTTAATTCTCTCATTAATAATATTCTTCAAAACTTCTAAAAAAATTCTCAGAGAAAAAAAATTAATTGTTAATTGTTTATTATTATAATCTGTTCTGCCTCTACAGTTTTTTACGCAAGGATCTTCCAATAAATGAAAATTGCAAACTAAATTTAGAAAATGTTAACCGGAGATGTGACAGGGAATGATCTTTTATAGAAATTAAAATGTTATTAATTGAAATCCATAAATTATTATTAAATTAATTTCCCTCTGCATTTTCACGAAGAAAATTTTAATTTTAAATAGTTGGATAAAGTATCAAAATGTCGAGTACCCTTGAATTTTTTAGACGATATGGTTCATCTCACTCTAGTAATAATAATTACAATTGTGATAATTATAATTATAACAAATATAATGTAAAATATTAGTCAATAAATATATTATGTTCTCTAGTACTTTAGAAAACACCAGTAATTAGATCTTTACTAAACTAGATTTATAAACTATTGATACGTAAATTATTTATTTTCGTAAAAATGTACATATTTTCTACTAGTAAATGGAAAGATTTGTCACTAAATAAAATTAGGCTAAAATGAATATAACTAATACTGTAGGTTCAGTAAGTATTGTTTTCTATAGTTTGTCAATTTTGAATAACTACTTTACATTTTTCTCACTTTCATTAGTTACAAATTCTGATCATCAAAATGTTTTGTTCAATTTTTTGTAGTTTTGTTTGAAATTAAAACTTGCTCTCTATGATCATATGAACTGTCCAGAATATTACAACAAAAATCTTTCCTTTAAATATTAAAAAAAGTAATGATCTTCTTCAGCGTTTACACTGCACTTTTATCGTGAATTAACGAAAAATGTAAGTTACTTTATTCGATGCATTTCTAATCAACCGTATTTAAAGATGTATGGTTCAATTTTGTAAATTATGATGCATGAGCAGTTTAATAATTGTGAATTACATTTAGTTGTCCCCTTAATCATTTTTGATAGAATAACACGGGTCGACTAAAAATAATTTAGAAAATTTAAAGACCGTCGAAATAAAATTATAATATTGGTATTTCCTAAAAATAGACCTCTAACAATTTACAATTTCAAATTCGTCCTATTAATTTAGTTGGAAGGGGGAAAATGTCTTTATAAATGAGGTATGATTGAGAATGTTTAAATCACGTTTTTTATTTTCTCGAAAGAATTGAATTATATTGTTTCTCTATTTTAGGAATTTCTCTGATTCATAAATCAAAATTTTCATCGAAATCACTTCATAGATTAGTTATGGACAAAATCTTCTTCCGATTCTATTTATTGTTCTTCAGGGTTTATCGAACCCAAGAGATGGAAGAATAAATAATTTATTTGTCAGTTTTGTAAAATTATCCACGTATAATCCTTTATTGAATGAATGACGAATTAATATTCTTTAGTGGTTTTAAATTAGCATAAGCAGATATTTTTAATTTTAAAAGATAATTTTACACATTTTTGGAAGGTACAATGTTTCATTTTAAAATATTTGTCACTTTTTACCCCTTTGTCTTTCAATTTTGTAAAGAATTCCATTCTACTACATCCTCATTATGTTCTCTGATTTCCCTCATTCCCCTGTTCACCCATACCAGGTTCTCCTATCATTTCCATCACATTTTCTTGGCAACTTCCTTTATCTTCCACAGCCCTTTCACCTGTTCCGCCTACACTTACTCTAATGTTTCCTTCTCAGTTATGAACAGTTTACATTCTCCCAGTATTCCCCCTTTCCACTGATATAAGTGATAAGTGACTTTCTCCAACTTTATTCCGTCTTCTTCAACTTAATATTTTCGACTATCATGTTATTTTAAATAGTTCATCAGACTTTTTTTATGAAGACAATAATGGCTACATGATTTTATTTTTCAATTGTTTTATTTTATCTGTTTCTTTTATCTCATTTGATATGTGTTTAGTATTAAATTAGAATAGATTTTGGAATTTTGGTAACTATCAATATACGTAAAAAAATAAACTACTTGAAAATATATTTATATTTCTTTCAGATTTTATCCTTATATTTAAGAGAAGTACATTTTAATAAGTTTATTAATGAATTGAATAATTAATACATTTTTTCGGTTATGTATATAAATACCTGTTGTTCAGCACTCTGATATAAGTAGATATATTTTGTCATCTTTCCTATTAGAAATTTGTCCAGTCTTTTGCTCATTTCTATCTATTTCTTCTTTATGATATGTTGAAGGTATGGCAAAATTTTGCTATGTAACCCAAAACTGAACAGTTTCTTACCAGGGCTTAAAACGTTCCTGTTTAATTGCATATATCAATTGAAAAGTTGCAAAAAATTGCGTTCCAGTATAAATGTTTGGTGAATTGGTGCTCAATAAAGACGACATTGATTACTTAGAGGTTTTTGGGGTTAATGGCAGGTTCAATATGGTGAATAAAACTATCAAAACATTATTTTTTTGATACAATATTGAGTACTCCGGGGTTTTCGAGTTCGTGGATTATGAATTTCACCTAATATTTTAAAATGAAGGAGCTGAAATCATCGCAGTATATTATCGCAGATATTCGAATTACAAATCAAATTCCTTAACTTTTGTATGGCTTACGAATATTCAACAACAACTCGCTTTGTATGGCGGGTTCTTAATGGGTACAACCTCACTTGATGTATAAATTTTAATTTATAATTTATTATCATTACTTCAATTACCTTACTAAGAAAGTGGAGCCAACTACATCTGAACATGTATGTATATGTATATTGTGGACTGTTGCACTATTAGTAGTACTACCAATTTTATCAGTTTTTCTTTACACTGGATATACGTTTGATAGTCTCATAAATTTTCCATTTTGATAAGTGCTGGTCCACAATCGACGATCCCGAAAGTTCTTGCGTTCACAAAATTGTCTCAATCAAATAATTGTTGAAATGTTCATCAGCCATATTGGATCCGCAATATTTAATTTTGAAAATCTGTAGTCGAATTCGTAATGAGCGATCCCGAAAACCTCCAAGTAACCCGAGTAGAAATTTATTCAGTCCCTGATCAGGATCCTAAAAAATTTCTACTCGGGAATGAGTTTCAGCTGTTTTCCATGTAATGAACAATGTATGCTTCAAAGGATTAAAAGGATACATTATATATAATATTCGAGTTCTATATAGTAAAACACCAGATAAAATTGCTGTTTAAGAATGACCTTATTTTGGGTAGGATGAATTATACCAACAAGATGCAAATTGACGGCGAAGAGAACGTATCAATCTCCAGAAGTTTTATGTTTATAAACTACCCCACATTTTGATACTTATATAGTATAACCGTGGTAATAATTACAGACGTAAATCAGTGTGAAATATCGTTTGCAAGGATGATTTACTGATATTGGTTACAATATATTATTGTCTGCATTTTCGTTGTAAACAGGAATTGAAAATTGTTGAAGGACTAAAGAGTCAGCGGTCATTATTCATATGAGAGATAGTGTATTTTTTAGAATGGTAATTCATTATTGATAAACTAAAAATAACAAACAATTGTGATGAGAAAGTAAATGATCACTCATGAAGTGTCATCTTCACGTCTGATCTTTTACTCTAAAGGTTGACCATCCATTCGCCAAGAGGTAAAAATCTATTCTTTCACAAATTTTTTAATTTTTAATTTTTATTCCTTAAAATTAAATTGTCATTTCAAGAAATTTAGGGAGTAAATGAAGTGTACAGTTAGTACAGTATCTAGACAAAAGTTATTCGCAAATTTAATGAAACAACGATTGAAGAATATACTGAAATGGACCTATTCTTTTAGGAAGAAGAAAGGGTCCCCAAGAAATGAAAAATTAATTAATCTGGAAGAAAATTCCTGAATTTAACTGGCAGCTTCGGGGAATTAAAACTGTATTTTTTATCGATTAGAACACACATTCGGGAGAGACATATCCGTATTTTACCAAAGCTTCCAGACCGTTCTTGTGAATGGTAAAATATCTCAATTTACATGGAATTCCCGAAGGTCTATATAAAATGGAATGTCGGCTTACATACGTATGTGCATATGTAAGACCGATTGCCCGGTAATCCCATCGTTCGGTGAAGAAATTAAAATTCGTACGTGACCCTACATGGAATCGTGACCCTTCGTTCGTACGGGGAATCATCTAGCAACTTATCGAGTCTGCGACTTGCGTCGATGTTCCTGGATATTGGTATATATTACGTTTTAGATTATTTTCGATTTCCCACTGCGGTTTATGAATTGACGGTCGGTTGGGAATGGTTATTTAATTGAAACGATTAATACCGTTCCTTCGATTCATACTGAGAACTTAATTTCTGATGATTTATGTAGTCGATTTTTCGGAATGCTTTCTAAAAGATATAAATTACAACAATTTTAAAAAATACAATATTAAGTAAAAATTATAACATTAAAAATATGATAAAATCGTCAGATTATTTTTTCCGTCACATATATATATAATTATAGAAAATATTATGAAGAAAGAAGATGAGACAGAATTGTGTATTTTTTTCTGAAATTTTACGGATTTCACAGAGTTGCAAACATTGCATATTTTCTCGCAAAATAACAAAATAAAAATGTTTAATACCAAGCTCGGATAAACTCTGCTAACTCCAAAGGGGTTTATTATTAATCTTTTGTATTCTCAAATAGACCTTGTTGCAATAATTTAGTTAAAGGAAAGTGTGACCCTAAAACCACTGATATTAATATAACTTTCGGTATTTTATTTTCAATGTTTAACTAATGGTACCTAGAATTTTTGAAATCGACAATTTCATAAAGAACTCTAGATACAAATATTTCAAAATCGCGGATCCAATATAGCAGACGATTTTGAAAAAAAACTTCACAAATTATTACTCAAAAGGTTTTTAGGTCTCCGATTCATAATCTGAATTTCAAATTTAAACATTTCGGACCTGTTATTGTTGTTTATAAAATTGTAAACATAATACATCGAATTATTGTTTTTGTTTTAAATGACAAGTAACAGCGTTGAAAATTATGAACTAGAGGAACAGTGACTTTCACGGATTGAAGGTTCGACCCTTTAATTATTTGACAAAATCAAATGTCGTCCTATAAATAACGGATATTAAAAAAATTAGAAAACTGAAGTTAAGTTACTTTCATTTATTTACAAATTTTCAAATGGACTCTTTTTCGACAATTAAAAAGCCGTCACATAAAAATTAGGCTCATCGACAAGTAGACATTTTTTTGAAGTGTCGGCTTTTCGATTGTCGGTTTTTTGACATGTCGGCTTTCTGATTTGTCGTTTTTTCGACGACACCCGTTTTATGAAAAATTAATTTTTATCCATTTGTAATTTTTCCAATGCTCATCACAAAACGCATGAAAATTGCTTGAAATCAAGCTAAGTTGTTTAATTTTTTCGAATTGGCTGGAATTTTTCGAGGAATAAATAAATTTCCATTATTTTTTGAGTTAATAATATGTTAATATTATAACAAGTTATGAGAATAAAAGTAATTGGGCGAAAAACTCGAAAACTGAATCTGCATTTACATTAAATTTATAATTCACAATTAAAAAGATAAAGTAATGAAATTACTTTTGGAATTGCGCTCAAAATATATGTTGAATAATATTCCTATATAGTTTTATAAAATTATTGTACCAAACACTGAATTTTTACAGAAATACAAAATTACATTTGTTAAAGCATTATCTTTTGAAATTTTGGAAAGTAAAGTTTTACATTTCCTGCTGACACCGCATATTCCAGTGTAAGCAGTCCTGCGTACGAATCTTCCGTTATAATTCAGAAACAGGATCTCCGTGCGCAAAAATACGCGTATTTAAAAAACAGTGTAATTATTTGCTTAAATTATGGAGTTTCCGTCCGTAACGAATAACACGAAAACACGCATTGAACGCCAGAAACAGGAAGATCTGACGCGTAAAGCACGAAACGGAAAAAATACGAAAAAAGATCAGGACGAAAAAAAGAATTACAGAGAACAAAACGAGACATAGACAAAAAGAGTTTAATTAAAATAAATTGAATCGAGTGCAGTAGAGTGAGAAAAAGAGTGAGGGAAAGAAAGAACAAAGAAACAATAAAATAATGAAAAGATAATAGGGTGCCAGATAAGGACGAAAGACTAAAAAGATCGATGTACGTGAGGAAAGTCGGCATACGTTAGAATTAACGAATAATGCAATGATTGGAGAAAGGGCAAAGGAGAGAGGGATAAGTTGAAATAGAAGATGTATATTGAAAGAGAAACGAGTACATAAAATTGGAAAGAAAGCACGTAACAAAAGAGGCGGGGAAACGAGGAAAGTTCGCTACTGATCGAAAATGTACGGAGATACACGAGCGTTAGAGGAAAAGGAGAAAATACTACTGGACCATCAGAAAACTCGCTGTAAAGAGTGAGAGGATGTAATCGAAAAGAGAGACGAGGGAATGGATGGAAAACAGAACTGGACGATCGGTTGCGAATTGAAAGAGAATCTACTAATTATCATCTGTTCTCGACCATGGACCAAACACATCTCGCAAGCACAGTGGGCGTATCTCAATGGTATTTGCAATTGCTTTTGTATTGTCCAGTCTACAGTATCCATCTAACAGCGGCCGCAAGCCCATTTGACCACCCTCCGGCAATAGGTTCCGGCGCGTCCGAATTCTACGCGGAAGTCTCTAGACCCGTGGAATATTCACGAAATTAATAAACCGCATTTTTACGCTCATTAATCACGCAAGATCCACGCCCCGTTTGATGTCGGGCCCCGAGAAGCATATTTCGAAACGCACATAAACCGCCTAAAGTGACCCAATTGGGTAGGAAACCTGCGCCAGCCACAATGAAACGTTTCGAATTGTACCGCGTACAATTGCTCCAGATTGGCCACTGTAATCTTGAAGCTCAAAACGCGCGGTTTTTCCCCAATTACAGACCTTTAATGTGTACGGTTTGATCTCGAAATATACGAATTTACTTTGTTTAATTACCGCGGTTTCGCCTGCTGCATGTACGGCATAGGTAATTAAAAGTGAAGGGTGGAAAAGTAATGAAATATCTCGTATGAAAGTGATACAAGTTACTTTGAATTTTACACACTGTATATTTATTATTTTTAGAAAAAATTATAATAAACAAATGTATAACATTATATTTCATTTCAATGATTCTTGGTTCGCCAACTTTGAACAGTCTGGATGTATATTCTAAACAAATTAATAAAAATGCAAAGTTTATATCACAATTTCATGAAAAGTAAGAAAATTATAAAGAGTAGATTTAAAAAGGTTAGGCAAAATGATTTTTGTTACTGAAAACAATGCAATTATAAAAAAATACGCAATAACGATAATTAAAGTTATGGTATTTTGTATACAGCTTCATTACCTTAAATTAACTTAAACTACAACCGAAAGTATCCTTAAGCGTTCCCAATCTACTACCAATTTTTCCTTTCACGCATTTCAGTAGGAAACTCGTTACTCACTGAATAAAAATTTAACGTTAGTTTTACTCAATTCAAAATGTTGATTCATCATTAATGACAACAAGTTTTAAGATTAGAAATGCTACGAGTATTTTACCAATCTAAATATACCGGATGGCATTTAGCAGACAAACACTTTTTTAAAAATCTGAAAACGTACGAGTACGTACTTTTATCTAAATTTTTACCTTTTCAGATTACGATGATCGTCATGTTGAATATACCATATATTATTTTTGGTATATTACCATATATTACCATATATAATTTTTTATATTTATTGAAAACAGTGGCTCCGATCATCCGAGGAGACTTAAATTTAACAACATTTTTACTTGTTCATATCTTGATGACGGTCATATTGAATCAGCTGTCATAAATTTCATAAATCAGGTATTCCTTAATAGAAAATTAAACCATTTTCTGGTCTCTATTAGTTATAGCATGCAGACCAGAAAAAATGACCAGAAACTGGTCGCATTTTCTACTAGGGATTATATTCATAACAATTGACGACATCAAAAACCTTTACTAAAATGCAAGAACTTGTCTTTAAAACACAACAAATATCAATTTTTTTCAAATGTATCTCAAATAAACCTGTTTTTGTCATGTTTATTTATAACACGTAAATAATAAATATTGACGTATTATTTGTTATGATTATATGTAATTGTATTATTAACTACGACAAAATAGCAAAACTACTGATCTAAATGAGTTCCTGCCATAGCCCAGAATTTGATCGGGCTCTACTAGTGGAAACATTACTAGTCCAAGCGAATCCCAAATAGAACCACGGTAAATCAGTCAGAGTTTTGTTAAAAATTCTACTCGACACAGCAATTAATTATTATTTAATGCACATGATTATACGTATATATTGATGTTGTGTGACACATAGAATGTCGTATAGACTGAAATAACTCCCACAACAAAGTTGATTGAAAACAAACCCAATCGAGACTATGTAATAACTTATAAGAATCAAATATGTCATATCATCGTATTACAATTTTTATATTTTGCCCTACAAAGCAGTTTTTAATAAGAATGTTTAAAAGCTAATCCTGGAAATATGAGAAATGTTCATACGATTCGAGTATGCAAGAAACCATCGTATTTTTATAAATGAAGTATTTGTACATATATATTGAATAGTTTGTGCTTAGAATATGATTGCATTTGTGGAGAAAAAAAATTGTACGTTCGTGCTGAAGTCACGAAGATTTTCATACAGTTCCGGATCGGTTGAAAGTTTACACTTAAGCCGTGTTTTATTTTTTGGATTTATATACATAAACTATTGATGTCTCTTTATGTGTATGAAGGAGATTACTATAATACCTTTATGGACACTATGTATCGATATAATTGCGACAGTCGACCCAATATCTCCTGAATGAACATTTTATCATTACAGTTTTCAAAATACAGGTTGTATTTTGTGCAAGCAAAAGTTTCTAAAAAATATTTGTTTTTTTTTTTATATCGGTTTTCCGCATTGAAATAATTTCATAATTCTCGTTTGAAGTAAAGAAAACCTGTCCTCAAGACATATACATATTAACATTTTGAAAACAATGGTGAAAGTATCCAAAATGGTGGACAAAATATGAAAAAATCGGTGAAATGTTCAGGAATTTTTTATTTGAAAATTGTTTGCGACTTTCTTTAAGGATATAAAGAATATTACACCATCAAATTTTAGTGTATACTTTGAGCTAAATTCTAAGAACTTATTGTTTAGTACCTAACATTTTTTTCGAAAGTCTTTCCAAAGTCTTTTAATTTTTTCAAAATTTTGTGATTTAATGACAAAATTTCGGCGTTTTCTTCGATTAATTTAAAAAAATGATGCATCTACGAAAAGTTAATAGAATTGATCGAAAAATACAGTGAAATTTTCTCGCAATTTTTTTAACACTTTTCAAAACATCAAAAACAAGAAAAATTGTAAAAGACTTCAAACAAAATTTAAAAAAGTAGCAGAGTATTCGGTGAGCAATGCTAAGAACATTTTTCTCGACAATATTATTTCCGAAAATTTCAAACAATTTTAAATAAAAAATCCATAATCCTTTCACAGATTTGTTTGTGTTGTAGCCGCAGTATTGAATACTTTCACCTTGACCATCAAAATGTTTATATACACGTTATTAGTACCAGTCTCGAGAACACGATTTCTTTACTGTAAATAGGAATTCTGAAATTATTTTAACCTGAAAAAATAATATACAGTTCCAAAAATTATGGAAGATCAGTCAATTTTACGTTACATATATCTATTTGGACATTTTTCAGACCTTTCTTTTACCAAAAATACAAGCGTTAAAAACTGTTGTGAAAAAATATCTATTCTGGACTTACTGGGTTAAACCATTGTCAGATGACATGCATCGCTAGCGAAGTAATTTATATTATTATGTTGACAGTGGTTGAAAGTAGAAGTTCATAATGTAGTATTTTACAAACTGCATTTAGTATGTAAAATACAATTTTACACCCATTTATTATATAAATATGTGAATTTTCGGATTTGGAAGTCCTTTACCAATATTTTATTTATTTTGTCATAATCGATTAACCAATTTGATGTTGTATTTCAGGAAAGATTCTCATGACTGAAGTTCTAGTGATGTCGATGCCGGGAGAACATATTCCTGGCATTTAAGCATTCGCGCATACTGAACGAGTTTTAAAAAATGTTACGACTTTTAAGTTCTCTCCACAACTGAATGCCTTGCCATAGCCATAGTTTTGAATTCATTAATTGTACTTCAAAAGCTTCAGGGTAAAAGTGATTCCTTCTTTACAACATACATTTTCTAAAGATACTGTTAAGGGAAATAACCTTTTGAATAAAATTAATAAAAATTCTGCTATATTTTACTATATATTATATTGCATACAATTTCATAGTTATGGGGCAATAAGCACGAGTAAAGCAAATGTCAACTAAAGAGAAGATACCCTATAATATAAAATTACAATCAAATAAAACTATCAATCAGAACCCGTTACGTACATATTTCCATATGTACATGATTTTAATTCGGATAATTAAAAAATCCTAGATGTTGGAAACTGCTACATTAGATTTATTTCAGAACTACAAAAACAACCATTAAATGCAATGGATGTATCATTTTCAAATAACGCTTTCTATGATGTACTGAATTGCCTTAAAGTATGTAACACACAACATGTTTCATTATTTACGTATAAATAGCGAAATTGTCAATAAAAAGCGTTACTTCCCGTGAAGAAATATTGTTATGAAATTACTACATGGCTAATTACCGAGTTTAATATATTAAAGAATATCAATAACATTCAAAAAAATCAATACATTTAACATTACAAAAAAAACATCAAATGTAAAGATGAACCAGTTATAAAGTATATGATTTTTTAACGAATTCATGTCTGAGACGAGACAAAATATCTTAGCTCAAATAAACAATTCTTCAAAGCAAAAAAATATTTATAATCAATCAATAATATAGAAGGCATCAGTGATTTCAATATTTAGTTAGAAAAATACTATGATGATTTGGAATAATTATTTGAGTATTAATGTCTGTTTTGGATCACTATACACTTAAAAACCGCAATGTCGATAGCAATAATAACTAAATATTTTATTACAAAAACAACGAATTATTTTTCTTTGAATATGATTTAAAAGTGAAAAAATTAAGTTCTCTGCAAACGTGAAAACATTTAATGACTTTAACAGTTTCTGAGTTAAATCAATTGAAATATGGTCTGTATTCTCGAAAACAAATTGAAAATCAATCTTGAAAACTTTGTCATTCATATCAAAGGAACGAAAAAAATAAGTGAAAGATATTATTCTCTCAAGATTTGTAAAAAGTAATATGAAGCCTAAATTTTCACCGACTATTTCAATTGGAATCTCATTATGTACGTATGATTTTAGACTAAAAAATGTGCAACGAAATATATATCCATTTATGCAATCATACGTGCAGCAGTTCGTTTAAAAATATAGTGAAGCTTACAATGTGTTATTGGTGAATTGTAAAAATAAAATTTTAGGGCACATCCACCTATGTCAGTAAGAATTCCAGCTTCATGTTATTCACGTCAAAAAAACACAACATTATAATTCCCGCAATTTATATTCTGAAATTAACAAAATCGAACAGCAACTGCACGGCGAAAAATAACCGGCTAAATCAGCCGAAAAATCCGCAGATTCTACCAATTTTATCCTATAGGGATAGCTGTTGGAATTCCGTAGGGATAGCTGATAATTTCAGCTAAATTTACTGAAAAGTCCGCAAATTTAGCGGAAAAGATCTGCTAATCTATCGGAAATTTAGATCTAAGCGCGAAATGAGTAGGGTTAAGGCTACATTAGCGTAATCAAAACAGCTAAAATTGTAGATATTTTCGGCAATTCCAGCCGAAAATTTTAGCTGATATGAATCAGCTAATCCAGCGGAGTCATTTTTTTCCGTGTGTTCTGTTTTAAGGACAATAGTTTTTCTCTGTATACATAAATAAACAAAAAGTAACTTTTAATATTTTAAATTTATTCGAATGTAACATAAAAGCAATCTTAATACGTCGCATCTTGTATGATACTAAAAATCTCTAAAGCATCCGAAGTAAATGTGACTGAACGAAATATTAAAATATAACAGAAAACAAAGTGATTTATTATAGAATCTACTTGTTCGAGTTTCGCGAACTGGACTGACAATTTTCCGCATGCTCAGTCTCGGAATACCGAATGTAAGTAAATTCGCTCGGAGTATATACAACACGTTCATTCATCCATATTCCGGAAAAGAAAAGTTCTTTTCTCGTCCAATTTTCCAATTCGGTATTCTTTCCCTTCCGGTCTCGGTAATACTCCGTCAAGGTGCCTTGGTCGTGTCGTGCTGGCTATTCCAAATATAGTTGAGTTAAAAGTTTCGACGAGGTGGAATCTGGGTCTCTTGGTCAGGTGTACCGTTAGGAAATAATCGCGAATAATCATATTTCAACCGCTTTTCAATCTTTCGGCAGCTTCTTTTTTCGTCGGCCACTTAAGAGAGCGCTCATCGAGTAATTTTCGTGCTTCACCTCAGCAGTGGTTAAAAAGACAATGCTCGAGCTTCTTACGCCGTAAAGTCGAGGGTGGAAGTTTCTTCAGGCTTTTCGCCGGGATCTCTGCAACTAATGGCCGCCCGATTAAGATATGCAACGATGCTGTCGTCGTTGTTACCGACAAGACTCTCGGGACTTTTAAAGAAAGGAGAAACAAATTAAGAAGGAACGATGCAAAAGAAGACGTAGGGA
Source organism: Trichopria drosophilae (assembly GCA_030407085.1). Classification (NCBI taxonomy): domain Eukaryota; kingdom Metazoa; phylum Arthropoda; class Insecta; order Hymenoptera; family Diapriidae; genus Trichopria; species Trichopria drosophilae. The sequence goes on along the minus strand of CM059583.1, from coordinate 184,124,146 downwards.
TCGAGTAAACAGCGCGAAATTAACATGACCCTACAAAATCCGACAGGCAATTAAGTCGAAATGTCATTTTCGTTCAAAAAGATTTTTTAAATTATGTCCTTCTTCCGCGTGCGACGTTTAATTAGTCTCTAGTTATTACTTCGTGGAACAAAGTGTTCCTGTAAATGTTACCAAAATATTTGTGGAGTCGTAAATGTGAGAGCGGGTCGAAAAACCGACAAATCAAAATGCCGACAGACAAAAAACCGAATTGTGTTAGTACCGATAGTCAAAAAATGAGAGTTGAGAAACTGAATTGTTATGACACCGTCATTCAAATAACGGACACTTCGAAGAACCGATTACCAAAAAGCCGGTAGTAAGAAAATCGACACTTCAGAAAATGACTGCCCGCTTGTCGGTGTGTCTATTTGTTTTATGTGCCGGCTTTATGGAAGTCGGTTCTTCGAAGAGTCGGTTATTTGACTGTCGGTATTATGAAAATTTGGTTTTTCTTCTGTGGTCTTTTTACGTTTTGGTTTTTTGTCTGTCGGCTTTTTGAATTTCAGTATATTGACTATCGGTTTTTTAACCTGTCGGCTTTTCGATACACCCCTCAATGTTACTTTACATGCAGGATTGTGTAATTTATGAATCCATTTTAAACACATGTTTAATGTGTTACAATTTTATTTGGTTAGGTAATATCTTATTAATAGTAAGAAGAGTGTCGCGATACTTCTAAAAATAATGTACATTTGATATAGCTGGTTCGAAATTCAGATTTCATCGGGTAGTTTTACATTTTCATGCTTATTTAAATTTAAATGTTTGCTATAGATCCTTGTGGATTCCGAACGCTTCCTTTTAAAATTAATCATTTATTATAAACCTGAACTAGCTTATCTCAAAAGACTGATTATTAAAATTCAAATCTCACCACAGAACACTTACTAATCGAAAGTCAACAATACAAATATCTAAGACGTGAATTAAAAATGCCACGAGACGTTAATAATTTGGTAAATTTAACGACATTTCAAACAAAATTTTTCAACTTAATTTTTTGAACAAAATTACTGTCCTGAATAAATTATAGCCAATTTTGAATGTACCTCGTCACTCATGATCAAACAGTCGATGCGACACAAAATAAACTAATAAAAAAAAAGACTGATGTAATTATCGCGAGGACGTTTTAATTTTTCAATTAACCCTCATGATTTTTGAGAGGCATGAAAAATTGTTTAGAAATTGATAAATAGATCAGATTAATTCTGCAGCAGGTATTCAATATTATCCTCTACTGAAATATAAATTCTGTGGTCACCGACATTTTGATCCCCTGAAAATTCCTCCTCAGAATAGCACTCCTCGGAAAATTCCCTTCTAGAAAATAACCCCCTTGGAAATTTACCCCCCAGAAAATAGCCCATCCGGAAAAATGGTTAGGTTAGGTTTTCTTTTTTTTTCCGGAGGGGCTGTTTTCTGGGGGTAAATTTCCGCAGGAGTTATTTTCTAGAAGGGAAATTTCCGGAGGGCGAAATTTCCGGGGAAAGTTTTCCAGGGAGGAATTTTTTGGGGGGGATTACTCCGGGATCCAATTCTGTACATTGAACCGTAGGGCGAATAAATATAAATTGATGGAACCGCAACGGCCAAAATAATTTATTCACATTTAATATTGAAATAAATATTTACTTTTATAGTTCGAAGTGCATACTTATTGAAGTAACGAACTATTTTTACAAAATAAGTCACAGGTTCTTCTGAAATAAATCTTTGAATTTTATTATTCTAATAAATATTTACTCGAATGCAGGCAAACTTTTTCAGAGCCCTGTCAGACAGAAAAAAGAATGTCGTATACAGCAATGAATAAAAGTAGAATTATCTTAAGTTTTACAACGACGGGATGAAAGTTCTCAATTTACCTACTAAACATAAACAAACCTAGAATAAAGATTAAAATTTTAAACCGTTATAAACGAATTTTAGCCTGTAGGTATTGTTGTGTGATTGATAATCTTTATTTATAATTTCTAATCTTAGGTATTTTTGTAAAGAAAGCAGTACCAGATATGAAACTAATCGTTGTAAAAACTTTCAGAGGGCAAAATAAATAATTAAAATTGAATGCCGTTACTTTATATTCAGAAAACAGCCAGTGTTGATACGTACCATACAATTCGGAAGTCGGTAGTGAGATAAAAAGTTTCAGCTGCATCAAAATGAATAGAACCATTTCTATGGAGAAAAGTAAAAAATCTTTTTCTACCGTTCAAACAAAGTGATTGAATTTGTAAGCTGACGATATAGGAAAAATATTACCTGTAATTGTACAAATGAAACCTGTAATTCTAGTAGTGCATAATGTGGTAAACTTCATTTGCGGCGATTATTTCTCGAAGGGTTGGGTACTTTTAAGGGATTGTCTAGAGTGCGAGTCAAGTATTTCTTTCCCAATTTGGAGGCCGAAAGACAAAACGCGAACGAAGCCAGATCAATGGCGGATATCAAAAGTACTTTTTTGTTTTATTTTTGTATTTTATTGAAAGGTATGAAGTTATTTGTTTTTTGCAAGGAGGGAATACAATTATCATTATAATTCGTGAGCATTAATATTATCAACATGCTCCTCACTTCCCTCTAGATGCGTATTACGTTACAACAGTATTAATTTGACACGTGTTCATGATGACGTGCGGATAATAAAACAATTAAATCGATTCATTTGGACACTTATATAAAAAAAAATTTTGTCCTAGCAATTTTAAATGGGCATGAAAACTGAATACACATATATAAGGGAATATTAATATGATAACAGGCACAAAATAAAAAGTGACAAGGAAATATTAATTGTTGTTTGGTACAATTATTTTTTTTTGGATGGATCTTTTTTTAAGTTCTCCAACATTTTTTCTTCATTTTTCATACATTTCCGTTTTTTTCATATTTTTCAACTAATTAACATAAAAAAGTAGCATTTTAATATGTTAATTGAAAAATTATTGTCAAAAATACTCGCTGTTTGTGAAATCGCAAGGATTTTTACAGACCGCGCTTGAAAATTTTTCAACCATGTTGAACCATTCGTTACTATTGCTGATCAAAGGCTGTCAATTTCAAATTACTAATTATTATGAAAAATAGGAAGGTTTATTAGTTTCGAATAAGTTATTCTTTTACAAAAAATCTTACTTGAAAAAGAAATACAAATATATATGGGGCTTTCTCTGTCAATGGAGACATCTATATCCTGAGAAATTGTTCTAACCTAAAGAGTTGTAATCCGTATATCGTTGTGGATATAATCTATAATACGGACTAAATTTGAATCCAACCGAAGCAAAAACGTCCGAATATATTAAAAAGATAAAGAAGAATAATGGTTAGGGGGAGCACAATCTTCGAAAAACATATTTAACATTTACAATATAACATTGAAAAAACGCCACCGATTTCTAAAAAAATTACGATGCTCAATGTACGGCAACTTAATGTATGCCTTCCTTAAATTTTGTGGTCTGACCAAGAAAGTCTGTTTCTACTGAGAGGTGGTTTTCGGCGACGGAATAATCAGTGCAGTTCGTGTAATTAAAGTACTATTGTGTTTATGGCTTCAGTAGCGCTTAAAAATTAATTCATTTATGACATCGTCGTACAAAGGGGGTACATATGTACTAAAATATCCTAGACGGTAATTTTTTTTCAGACGGAATTCACGCTGTATCCGTACGGATTAGACTGCTACCTGCGGTGTCATCTTCCCTGGTACTGAACTTTAAAGAAAATACACTTTGTATATTACTATACCACTTTAATTTTATTCATACACTGCGATATTACATTTTAAGTAGAAAGATACTGTATCAGTTGGACAAAATTTAATGATAAGTTCCCTTACTGCACTGAACACCCTTAGTATTTTTAAATAACCTTCAGTTTTCTGTCTTATTGTGTAGGATAAAAAAGGTTCAGTTTTCGAGTAATTTGTTCGTTATTTCGTTGTCCTTTTAATCCAGGTGTCAAAAATTAATCCATTTAATTAAATTAATAGAAAGCATGTAATTTAAATGAAATTTATGACTAAACCAGATTTATGAGTTAAGCGATACGAAGTCGGAAATCAAGTTTGCCAGTTTGGAAACATAAAAGAATATGACAAAACACGTTAAATGGTGCACAAAAATGATTGAAATTTATAGCAACGGTGAGAGCCATGAAGTACCTATTTAAAATTCTTAATTAAAACCATTCAGGTCTACTAAGTTCTCTTTGAAAATATACACAACGTACTTTACCAAGTTTCAGTCTAGCGTCGCTCTTTGGGCTTTTCGTCCCGTTCACCGATGAATCGCGGCACATTTTACTCCGCGATGTTTTAACTGAAGAGAGCACGGAAAATACGAAGCAATAGCGGGCGGGAACACGAGGCATTCGCGTGAATTAGGAAAACGAAAATTCGCTTTTCTCCGACGTATATCTGCTTAAGCTACGCCTCTCCTCGCCTACATACTTTATACAAACGTTACTTTTTAATATGTATGCCTCTGTTTCCGGCAAGTCGAATTTCGCTCGGACTTTTGGCTTCCTATTTCTTTCATAAGATGTAGGCACCGCGTTTTTGCATTGTTCATGCCCGTCAGCTTGGCGTAGGCAATAAGGACGCCTTTGAGAGGAAGGCCCCTGGTTACTATTACTCCCTGCGCAATAGTGATAAATATAATTGCGCTCTGCCCCAGCTGTGCCGCGAACCTACCCATTTATAATTGAAAATGGCCACCTAAGGCCGGGAAAATGAAAATGCAAGGGTTACGCGATATTAACCGGGCTTCTTTCCTAAGTGAACTTCGGTGGCGGCAAGTTTTATGCGTGTATGTGTATGTCGGATTGGAAAAGCTACTCGAATTAGCCGCGTGGAAAATGGGATTGCTAACTAATTAAAATTTCGCTTGGACATTAGTCGGTCCGATTAACGTCGCGAATTAGACGAACTTTGGAAAACACCTATCGCTCGTCGCATCTCGTTTCGCTTTTCCTACCCGGCAACGATTAAATTTTGTTTTGTCGTATCCCTAAGTAGGACCAATTCCAAAGAAGCATTCGCGGAACATTATCAAAAGTAAGCTCTTTAATTAACTGGATCGTTGAACGCTCATTACGGTATTGGGCGTATAATAAGTTATTAAAAATTGTCAACTGCATTCTGTGTTTAGGAGTCATATTTATTGGATGAATGTTTTAACCCTTTAACGCCCAGACGGACACTTTTTTTTGGTCATTTTCAACTTCAATTTTCTCGACGATTAAGAATGTAAAAAGTTCTTCAGGGACCATTTCTTATGTAGTTGACCTCGCTCTTTCAGAGTCTGCAATCAAAATCCCCCAAAAATGAATTTTCAAAAAGTTACAGCCATTTCCTTAAAGAAAAATCGAAATTTTTGACAATTTTCTTTCAGAAATGATTTTTTTTTCATATAGCAGGTCTCCAAAGCACTGTTTCACCTGAAAATATCGCGTCCGTAATATTTAAGCTTGAAAATGGCGAAACGTACTTTTCAAAATTTAAAGATGGCGACTCGAAAATGTTTTTTCCCCACAAATATTGATAATATGTGTATCCTTATTTTTTCACTTTCCTATATTTATGGCGTTGAGTATCTAAATATTTCTCGGGTCCCTGATAAGGAATCAGAAATCAGATTTCAAAAATTCAAAATGGCCGGTCAAATATGGCAGTCTTCATTAAGAAAATCGAGTTGATTATTTGTCTAGAAACCGAATATGTTTGTATTCGAATTGTACAGAGCTACATGCGACTGAAATATTCTACAATTATATGCACATACGCCGATTAAAAAGGAACTTCATACAAATATTTCTGTACCATCATGTACATTTCTAGAGGACAAAATTCACATACATTTGTTTACAATTGAATTCAGTCGGATGTGACTTTTTGAAAATTTATTTTTTCTTATTTTGATTGCAGACTCTGAAAGAGCGAGGTCAAATACATAAGAAATGGTTCCTGAAGAATTTTTTACATTCTTAATCGCCGAGAAAATTAAAGTTGAAAATGAACGAAAAAAAGTGTCCGCCCTGGCGTTAAAGGGTTAAGGCAGTCTTAAGAGCCCTGTAGTACAAAACACAATAGATCCAGTTGAATTGCTACAGGATTCTACATTATTATATGTAACGGTCAATACTAGTGATGTGCACATGGAAAGCATTCGTGGAGATAGTAAATATATTGATACTCGGGTAAAAAAAAATTGATCGAAAAATTAATAAAATTGAGGCCCATCTAAAAATAATCCAAATACGATCAGATTTAATATTTGTGTTTCGTCATAAAAATCGGTATATTTTTGTAACTTGTAAATAATAATTGGATATTAGATATTAGGGACTACTTGACCGCTGTAGTATCGATTTCATTCCAACTAGTTAATTGAAGCCTTGAATTATGTGTATAATCTTCAACATAATTTTGACTTATATTTGAGAATAGTTACAATTAAATAAATGATTTCTACTAACTCATCTTAGTAATTCGTATGCATATAGCCATTCCTACAACTGAAAAATTTCTTAAGAAATACGTAGTCCTGAGTATAAAATTATTTATAAAGAGAGAGAAACTGCAAATAAAAAAATTGTAAAACAATTTACGAATTTTATATTACGAAAGTTTAGAGATAATCGATGGAAAGCCATACAAATTATAAAATTTTATACTAATTTTTCATGTATTACATGTTAATTGCGTACGTCTTTTCTTAGTATTATATGAAAAATTAGTATAAAATTTTAGAATTATTGTGGCTATGCATCGATTATCTCTAAAGTCATAAACATTTTTACAATTTTTGTTCTTTATAGTCTCTCCGTTTATTGTTGGTTTATTGTATCTCATTTAAATATAAGACAATTTATTATATTGATCCAATATGAGATTTTAAAGGGACCGTTTTTGCGAGTTTTAATTATAAAAACTCGTAAAAATAGTGACGTATCAAACTTCCGTATTATCTAGAAATTTTTAATATAATCAACTTTTTCACTAAAAAGTCTTTCGAAATTACGCTGCTTTAATGAAGCAATTATCATAAAATCTAAAAGCGCTGTATTCTAATACGCTTACGCATGTAAAAGTTAACATTACTTCCTTGATTATTCTTAGTACGCTTCAAATACGTTAATTATTATAATGGTGTAGTAATGTATATCGTTTATTATTTGTCTAATAAAACAATTATACTCTTGTATTTCAATCAATCCTTATACATTTCTAAACATAAACTCAGAATCACAAAAATAAAATACAAAGTGAAATTATAACGTCATTATTAATATAGTAGAGCCGTTTTTTCTGTAATAATATATAAATTTTTCAATATCGCGATGATTGAACTAAATAGTAAATAAGAAAATCATGGAGACATTATAAGCTTTCTATCTGCTTATGAAAAATATGCTAAATCTACATAAAAAAGCATGGCTGCCTAGTAAGGTAATGAAAGACATGCTCTTAATGGATTAGTCGTATCACAATAGTATAGTCACGATGAATTAGTTTACAATGAAGCATAAATTAACTACTCTATTCAATTAGTCATATCTGCCCTCTGTATGTCCAATTAAATACGTTGTAGCTCTCAATGAAATTTCGAAATATTACTAACATTTCATAGATTTTCGAAATTATCCAACAGTTAGACATATAGAATTAAAAAATACGATTAGTCATTAGAAATAAACGAGAATACAAATAAACTTCACGAATAAAATTTGTATATCACTTTGACAAATATCTTCGAATAATGAAAATTTTATCTTCACAAGGGAAAATAGTAATGTCTATAAAAATTAAAATATTATAAAACGCTATCTCTGATGTATCAGCAATATCACTATAAACACACATCGCAGTTTTTTAATATAGATGTAGAATAAATTTATTCGAGATGTATTGATAATTTTCCGCCTGCTCCGCTTTGGAATACTAAAAATAACTAAATTTACACTGAATACATACAACGTGGTTAAAATGAATATTCGATGTTAAAATTTATTTTCAATTATAAATGTCATACAATATTCAAAGCTGTGCATTCAATTTGTTGAAGTATTCATTAAAAATTGCATGTTTGAATCAAGCCATGAAAGCATATTTAAAGAGGAGAATATAGATAGATAGATAGATAAAAATTTATTCCCATATATAGAAATACATGATCTGTTGGGAAGGAGTTACATAACCGGAAGACGGGAAGCCGGCTTATCTGTAAAAATACAAAAAATACAGCGTAAGTACAAAGTGAAACCGACATGGTTGCGAGAAATTTAGCGACTAATGAACTTGTGGAACGAGGTACAAAATACAAGAGTTTTACAGTCTAGATTTGCAGTAGGAACGCTCTCCTTTTAAAACAGTTCTTAACGTAATAATACAGCGTTTTCAATGCCTCTAAATCCTGAGTAGCGACTAAAAACGACAGCAAATTGGTAGTCGAACATTTCCACCCTTTAAGGTTCTTAAGTACGGAATCGCGGCATGACTTAGTCTGTGGACACTCACTTAAAAAGTGGAAGAGAGAGTCAGAGGCATCGAAATTACACAAGGGGCAATTTGCGGCCGGAACGAAGCTGTAGTAGACGCGGTCAAGGGTAAAAGTGTACGTATAACGTGAGGCCGTTCTCAACTGCATTTTGACACGCGCATAGGATATAGGGCAGCGGTTCGGATATTCGTTAAAATAGCAGTCAGCAAACACTCTGAAAATCGGGAACTGGATGGACGCAGAGTTGTAATACCGTTGGATATCGTTCGTTCGCTGCTGGTGCGCAAACTGGTGACAGGTTCGCTCTAAGTTTGCTTCCCAATAGTCAGCAGACAAATTGGTCCACAAGTCGGCATAAAGTGGAGGGCACAATACGCCCTTGAGTTGCGAAACCCAGTTGTACGCATCAGGGGTGGTAGGCCCCAAACTTAGTTCCGCGAGTCGAAGGAAACCCATGCGAGGTAAGCTAGAGGAAGGTTGTTTCAAAAAACGTACAACTAGGGACATCGCCCGCTTTGTAATCTCCACCGAAATGGGATAGAGCCCGAGTTCCAGGCGTACAAGATAGGCAGGCGTTCTCCTGGGTAAACAGTAAAGGCGCTTAAAAAACTCAACCTGTATAGATTCCAATCGGTCAAGGTACTGCAAGGCCCAGCAAGGCGCAGCGTATAACAGGACGGAAGTAATCACGGCCTGATACAGCTTTAGGGCTCCAGCCCAGGCGTCCGCCTTTGCCGAGGCCATTAAGGCGAGGACAGAGGCGGTCGCCTGTCGTGCCCTCACTATTGCGTCATCCGCCGCTTTAAGACCCCTTGTCGATGATGAGACGATGATGCCTAGGTAACGGTATCTCTAAAGAGGAGAATATAATATTAATAATAATATGCTGTTCACTTCTTTTATATTATCAGAAAATGTATTCAATTTTCAATATGTATTAATGTACTGTTTAGCCAGTGTAATTAAGAACTCTGCCTTAAACGTGAGTCAAGTTACGGACTAGATGATTTAATGAGTAACAACCAGTATATTGGACATAGATTATTCCACCTAGATTTATTCATATTACACTACTTTTCTCTCAGAATATAAAAGATACAGAGACGAAATCTGTTCCGTGTTTTATATAAAACCTAAATGAACATGATAAAATGAATTTTCTTGTCTAATTAGTTTTCTTTAAAATTAATTAACCATTAAACTTTTTAATATTTTCAATATTGTGTAAACTCTGCTATTTTTATACTATAGATTTAATTATAAGAGATTCTGCGGTCGCTGACTATGAATCCAATATTGTTTGGACAGAAAATGATGAAAATAACTCTACTTACACAAAATTATCATACCAAATATTTATCCGGCATATTTAATACTCCATTTTTAACTTGGTAAGAATAATAACTGGAAAAATATAAATAGTTTTTGCCTGTCATAATGAATTCGCAATATTTATATGAATCTTTTTTCAGTTGTACTGAATCTGATGTTTTTAATTTTTGAAGACTAACTCCAAATTCATAATGAATTCCAAAAACCGCCGACTAACAGATTTCAGTAGAAACCCGATGAATTACCAAAAATTTGTCCGACATATTTAATCCATCAATTTGAATGTTTAAAAACTTCAAATTCGTAATCAGCGACCCCAGAAACGTTAGTGTAATAATTTTTATAAATAGCTATTCATCTGAAAAATGTATGCCACAAGAGATCAATATTCAACACTGTTTTACCTCAACTACATAAAATTGCTTCCGCTTCGTGGACTTGTAAATAATGTTGGATAGTTTTTTATGAATTGACATTGTTACATTCTGTATTCTCATTAAAAAATGAAATAAACTGTCAAAATATTAAATATAACATGGAGTCACTTTACATCCCTCATAGTAAAAGCACATTTCCCTATTTATGTATTACTTTTCATGTACGCGCAGTAATTGTTTATTTTATTATTTCTAAAAACTTTCTTTTTCCATTTTATTCATTTTCGATCATTTTATTCGTATTACCTATCCTGTTTATTATTTAATTCATTTATTTGTTTAGAAAAGTTTTTATGTTAGTGGTACGGATCGTTGAAATTATCTGTTTTCTTTTCCGATATCAATCCTCCTCAATCATTATCTGTTTCATCGAGATACAATTAGATGATGAAAAAGTTTCAGTATACGGCAGTATTTACGCTCGCATTCATTTATAAAGACTTTATCAACAACTTCTTTATTAACGAATTAATTTCCTTGTTTCAGTTCAATACATTTTATTTAAATTATTCAAAAATATTTTTCTTAAGATACAATGTTATTAACATTTAATTGTTTTATGACATCGTCAGATATTATATACCCATTGAAAAGTTTTTTAAGAGTCAGATGATTTTTACGGAGGACTAAAGATGATGTTAATCTTTTATCGGATATTGAGTTTTTTTTTATAAAATACACAGGAACGGTTAATGAGTTGTAATAAAATCCTCTGTATTTGCAATGGAACAAGTTTTGGAACTTGAAGTGGAGGGCGAAATAGACATTCCGTTTTAGACCTTCCTTGTTGGTAAAATTCAAAGTACATTTTTTGTGCATACTACCAAAACTTTGAATCGTTAATCATCTGTGAAAAGAAGAAGAAAGATTTGCCTCACATTTCTGGTGATACTTATATATTTAAAATATATAACTACCGCTCATTATTAAGATTGTGCATGATGGAGTAAACAACGATACATATAAATTTCAAAAGTAAGACTGTTTTGTTTCTCTTGAATAAAAAAATATGTAATCTGAACGAAATTTAAGAACATTACAAACTTAAATGATAAAATACCGTTGGTGATTGATTTAAGCGCAGAACGCCTAAGTTGCCTCTTCATTATAAGTTCATTTTAATCTTGACATTTGATTAAATCAATATCACATTTTAAATTCTTGAACAGGAATATTACTACGGAAGAAATAATGATTTATAGTTTAAAAAAAACGGAGTCACTATCTGCGATATCATTTGAAATTAATAGCGGAGTAAGTCAGACTTCTAGTTTTTTTTTTTTTTTTTTCATATTATATTTTTTATATGATTTTTTATTATAATTGCATGCGAACAAATCATATTCATATACCAAACTATTCCAAGTAGCTGTCAAATCGAAATTGTATTAACTTTATAGTTATAAATATAGTTTTTATCTTTTATCTTTTTTTCTTTTACCTTTTTTCGTTGTTAATTTCTTTACTAGTTGAGATTATAAATGTTTCGACAAGGCCTAGGTTTGAGAATCTAATGCAATTTGTAGGTATAAGCCGTTAATTATATTTATTTTTAAATGCACCTACGTTAAATTTATATTATTACACACTTTTAGTTTTTTATTTATATATTAAATAAATGAAAACAAAAAAAGGTATAGCATAAAAATTCCTACAAAATGTATGTTTTTACAACGGAGTTTCAATTTCTGGCGAGATTTTACTTCGTTATGTATAACCACACACCAATATTAAGTGGTTTTCTATTACTGGGATAGTTGTAAATCTAGGATAAAAAATTCAGTCATTATTGCTTGTAACATGTTACAAGGGTGCCATGAGAAATATAATTTTTAAACTCACTACGAAAGTTCGCAAAATGCAATGTGTTTAGAATTTCCTTTTCTTTTACATGATATAACTCTCTGAAAATGTCGATGTTTCTTACATCCCTAGTAGAAATTTTATCGTCACATTTAGGGTTCCAACTGCAGCCCTGTTATTAATAACAGCTCTCGACAGCGCCCTAAATATAGCGCCAGTATTTCTGCTAGGAATTAAACACATTTACTAATATTTGATCATTTTATAACGAACATTTTATGGGAAAAGTCTCCAACTAGTCAACCTCACAAAGGTAAGTTTCATGGATTTGTGATAAGTCATGATAAGTCATGATAGGAAGGCAAATGCTTTTTGCAGACGCATTTTAAACAATTTGCCACTATAAAAAAGTTGAGTATACATTAAGTGATTTTTGTTACTTTATGCGTGTAAGTATATGAAAAGTAGTTAGTAGCTCATGTTATCAAATTTTTATTTATTTTCAGTGTTATTAATTCATTTTTAGAGTCCAGTGGGGAATATATAAATATATTCTTGTCATTGGTTTTCTGATTTAAATTTGGTTTTATAAAAATACTAACGTTGCTAAGCTGAAATTTGATAATACTCCTGACTCAATATTGCTGAGTAGTTTTATATATTTCAATACATTTCATTATCATTATTGTTTAATTAGTTTTCCTTTAAAATTAGAAGAACTCTTAAGTGTCTCCAGAATATCAGAATATTATCAAAATAATTAAAGAATTTCAAATTATACGTAGAAGAATGTATCTTCAGATGGTTAGTACAAGTGTTTTATTTCTAAATAGTAATTATTTCAATATTATTAAAATATTCGTGATTTTGGTTAGCAAAATTTCTAAAACAGAATTTGGATTTAAAGCAATAAGAATATTATTTTTATTTGAAACTTATAGAAAATTCAATATGGTGTTAAAAATTGTTCAACGAATTTGTTATAGATTTTTGATCACTTGCTTTTTACAAAAAATGTATAACATGTTCTAGTCATGCAGTAATATTATTTTACAGTTTATTTGTTTCTGAATAAAATGTGTTCATAATTTGCACGCGGACATTCGAGGCAACTTTCACGCAAATAGAAGCGAGTGCTGTTTCAGTAGTAATGAGAGTTTTTCGTCAGACCACAATTAGACCATTATCATTTACACTATGTGTAACCGAAAAACAATTATATTGCAATCTAAATTAGCCAACTCTTATATTCTACGTTTAAATGTCAAAATAATTACTTTATACTCAGTAAAGGATTACCATCGTACTATACACATAAAGCTCAAGAAATCAGCAGAACAGCACGGTGCTGCGTATATGCAGATGTATTACAATAAATAAATCAGTCATTATTTTGAAACTTCGAAATTCTGAAAAGTGCTTAAAGAATAAACATTTCTTAATCAAATGTTAATTCTATGAAGAATATTGTTGCATATTTTTAACATAGTACGAAAGTTTTATTTATTGTTTAATCGGAGGTAAACTTCGTTTCATAACATATAGAGATCTTTGTGATTCACGATTTTTAATATCTATCTATTAATTTCAAATAGCTACTTGTTTAAATAATATTATAAAAGTAAATAAATTGTCGACACTGTACACAAAAATGTTTGTCAGTCAATTCCTTTAGTAGATTATTGATTAAAATAGAGCTTCATGTTTTATCATTTTCACAATTATTTAGAACTGTTGACACGGTAAAAAATATTACTTTTTCTAGATCGTTATCATTAAATAAAACCATTAATTGTTCTTTTTGGTTTGATTAATGATTTGTTTAAAGCTATCTTTCCTTCTACAGGCAAGTGAAGAAATACTAAAATATTCTTACTGAATTTATTAAATTATGTTGTTATTATTATTTATTTTTTTTATGTACGCTGTAATACAGCCCCAAAAAATGTAGAAATTTTTATAATTTTATTTATTAAGCAGTCCGATTTTTATAAAATTTATGAGGCATCAATGACATCAATCACAATGTTTCAGCATTATTTTTGAGCGAATGTCATACTCATGCATTATTGTCACAAGAGTAATGATTTATTACGGGACTTTTCTGGCGCAACGGCTTGAAAAATTAAATTTTTTGTAAGTATTTTAATTGTCCAAGGTTGTGAAAATATTGCGTAATAATTTCAAAAACGAAACGACAAAAACACACGTACATATATTGTGATATTATTTTTTTATGCAGCATTATTTTATGGTCAACAAATTAAAAAAATTTGAATAATAATAATAATAATAAAACTTGATATTGTGGATTTAGAGCCTTAGAATTAGAGATACCCCCGGAATCAATTCAAGAAGTAAAACATTTTGATAATCAATTCAAAAACTTTTCTTTCTGTCCTTTTAGTTGCTCTTTCAAATAAAAAGAGCAAACGCATTACGTTACATTTAAAGGTAAAATATTAGCAATCACAATGGAAAAGTCGTTTATTAAAATCACAGTTGTAAGTAAGTCAATAATGTAATCATGTCAAAGATCACCTAAGATCGACTTATGTCATTGATACTTTCAAACGAGTTTCTTGGCACGTCTAACACTACCTATTCAGTACATGGGGATTTTACACAAAATAAACTTATGTGTACACCGAATCCGAGTGTTATTACGTTTTACGGGATTTGGTACATGAACTGACATATGGCGTGAGCTATAAAACTGCATAACAAATAAAAAACACTTTTAGTAGGCGAAAGAAAGAAATGAATTCCGTCAGACATCATCAAAACGCAAATTTAATTTTCGTTGTTTAATAAACCGCAAGTACCGCAAATGAGTACTTCGGAAAGACCAGCCGGCATTCATCCAGTGGAAACAGACAGTGCAGTCAGACACGGAGCGTAGACTTTAAGGACCAACAACAGAGTTAATTTTAAAACCATAATACAACACTCCGTCGTAAAACCGAGAGTAATAAGAATAATTAACAAAGCTAATCCGAATACTCGAGTGAGGAACGGGACGAGGTAAAGAGAGACAATTGAAAGTCGTTAAAATTTCATCCCGGAGATTCATCCACGTAGCTCCCGATAAACCCGTACCCCTTAGTCGGAACTACTAAAACACTACACCAGCTAATAACTCGTTTCGGTGTTAACGGACACTTACGTTTACCCTCTCCCAACTCTTTGGCCCTTAGAGCGCCGAGCGTTACGGTGGAGGCACAGATCAGCCACCACAGGCTCCAGCGCAGTAACATTGTTAACGTTTCGACGACACTGGGATAATCGGCCGACAAGCTTCAAATCTTCATCCCGACACTGTTCGCGCACCAAAAAGCTCTTCGGCACTGTACAAGCATAATCCACGCGTGAAAGCTTTTCCCGCACGCGATTCGAATTATTCGACGTAACGCGGGTTTAAAACGGATAATTTTCGCGCGCATGAAGAACGAAGACCGTGTCTTCGGAGACCACCCGGGTGGTACTCGTTAGAGGAGACTGTCTCTTTTGTAATCGGCGCTCTGGAGTTCTTTGGAGGCTGTCCTCTGGACCCGCCACGACTGAGGCTGACGCGCGCCCGAGAAGCGCGGAAAAGCCACGCGGTCCGCCCCATCCGAAGCGCCGACCGAGACTGCGCGCTTTTCCGAGCTTGCCGATGTCTCGTACGCGGATCGTACGCGTGTAACGCGACCGCTTCCGCGAAACTACGACGTGCACGCGTGGGACGTGATGCGCGCTTCCTGGTCGTCCGCGGGACCAAAAATGGATTGCCGTTTTTTCCGCCCGCTTCCGACCTTCGGACATTTTTTAGACAACCCGGGGATTCCCCCGTTTTGCCGCGTATTTGGCTTTCGGTGAAACCGGTCCCGGTCTTCCGGTGCATTCGTGCAGCTTTTGTCCTCAAGCTCGTTAAGAATGTATCTGTTATTGTTAATGGTTCGTTGCAAAACGGTAAGAAATTGCGTGCTGCATTTTGAAAACAAATTTATGGTTTCCATTCTTGTATTTTCGTTGAAATATTTAAAATATTTCAGACTATTTTGGTAATCCCTTTCTGTGTTACTTAAAAAAATATTCTTACTTAGAATATTATTCAGCAAAACAAAGTAATATTAACGATTTTCGCCCTTGGAATTGCGATAAATGAAGACAAAAGCAGAAGTAATTATACTTTTGACAATACAGAGCATTTTGATGAATAAATTGTGGTCCATATTAACGAAAATTGGGTAAATGCCCCAAAATGCCCCTCGACCAATTTTAATGTAGATCAGTACACTTCTGGTAAAACCCATAAAATCAACCATAATTCATGGTTTCTCGCAATTATCTGGAATGATATTTAAAATTTCGAAAAATGCTTTAATAAAAGTTGTAGTTCTGATTCGTTTCGTCCCAAAAGTCCGGAATTTGGATAGAACTTTCAACGCAATAATTTTTGTTACAAAAGTAGTTAGAAAGCATTGAAATAAGTCAAAATCGATAGATTTGGACCTACTCTTTCAAATGCCATAGTTAGAATCAGCCGGCAACTTCAAAGAAAAAAGTTACGATCATTTTTTTTAAAGTCCTGATTTATATGACATTCCTCGCAGGAATCGCGTTTTTTGACATTAAAAAGGACAACGCTAACTATTTCAAAAGATACTAATTGCGTCTTTTTGCTCAGCCCTTTCGTCTCCCGTGGGACTTTTTCACAAAACAAAATGGCGGCTTCAAGATGGCGTGTGCAATTTATAATTGTGTATTTTCTCGTGAATTATCGGTTATTTGACCACGTAACCGTTGAAATTATGGAGAATTGGAATGCGAAAAAGATTATCATTTGTGAATACCTAATTTCCTTATTATTCGTTCATAACCTCAAATTAGTTATATACAATGGACTTTTTTTCCCAATTTTCACTCAATTTTCGACGTTTCCGTATTGCGTACGTGTGACATTGAAAATGAACAGATACGTTTGTGACATTTCAATAGTCGGTTTATAACCTAAAAATGGAGAGCAGCACATCTTATGCGCATTGCTACCTGGTACTGTGAAGTTTGCAGGCTAAATAAAAGCGAATATCAGAGTAAACTTCGTTGTAAGTGATACCATAGATTATATGCAAAGAAATTCTAAAAAACCTTTGGAGACCCATATTATCAAAAATGAAGAGTTTAAACGATAATGTTCTGGTGACAAGTGTAAAAGACGAACATCTTATTGTTCAGAATACAATAAAAATGTTTGCAAGGTATGCTCAAATCATTTCGTAAAGTTACATAGATTTAGCATATTACTATTGACTTCACCGTTGTCATTTCTTGGAAAAATCCAATATAAACAATATTATCAAAATGAAAGAATAAAAAAAATGAAAAAAATACAAATGAAATTTAAACAGTACTAAACAACAGTAAAAAATGACTCTCGGAATAGTGTTTAATTCCCATGGTAAGAGTGGACATCGGCAAAATATGACTTGATGGCTGAAGAACGTGATGTAAATCGTTGTGAATTAATGGTGTGTAGGTAATAGTTTGTATTTATCATCAGGAATAAAATTAATTCTTTGAAATTATTCAATTGGCATTGGAGGATCGCTGTATTTACTCAGATAGTCACGTTTATTAAATCTGCAAACATCATAGTACCAGGTAGCAATGTGCACAATATGTGCTGCACTCCATTATTAGGTTATAAACCAATCACTGATAGGTCACAAGCGTATATAGTAATTTTTAATTTCACATGTACTTAATGATAGAAAAAAGTCAAAAATTGAGTGAAAATCAAACAAAAAATCTGTAAAAACCCATTTTCTATAACTAATTTAAGGTTTTGAATGAATCATGATGAGATTAGGTATTCACAAATGACAATATTTATTTTTTCATTCTCCATTATTTCAACCATTGCATGGTCAAATACTCGATATTTATGCCACAAAATGCAAAATAACAACTTAGAGACGCCACACCGAAGCCGCCATTTTATTGTTTGAAAAAAATCTGACGAAACAAAAAAGGGCTGAGCAAAACGACGCGACTAGTATGTTTTGAAATGGTTAGTATTGCCCTTTTCAATACCAAAAAAAGCGATTCTTGCGAAGAAACGTCGAAAAAATGAGTATTTGTTTCAACAAAATGATCATAACATTTTTTTTTAAGTCACCGGTTGGTTCTGACTACGGCATTTGAAATGGAAGGTCCAAATCTATCGATTTTGACTAATTTCAATTTTTTCTAACGCCCTTTGGTACAAAATATACAGCATTGAGAGTTGTGCAAATTCCAGACTTTCGGAACGAAAAAGGTTAAAACACACATATCACGTTGTCTTCATTTTCCTATCAAAATTATTACATTTCGAGAAAAATGGAAAAAATTACCGAACGCCATGAAAATGTCTTTCCAATAAGGCCAGAGGACTATAGTAGCCAGGTACTATATTGCTTCTGAAAGTTCAAAAGGCATTATATAAAACTCTGACCCCCCTTTTCTTTACTAACGTACCTCCCAACCAATAGCTATTAGTACAGATCCAATACATACATTTTCAAGTTTGGTTCATAAGTCTCGCAATACGTAGAAATGTTCCCAAAGAGGAAAACATTATTCCACGAGTAAATTGATAGACAGCACCTTTCTTTCAAACGACATACTTCCAGTACAGGTATTCGTAGATACACTCTCGACTTTAGCTTTACCTCATGTGCGCCACGTGGAGGTTTTCGATTGGATTTTGCACATCATGTAGTTCTGAGAATATGAAATATGTATTTCTATCAGGTCTACAATTTTTATCCAAAGAGTTTTTTGAAGTTTTGAATATTTTACGAGATAACTGAGGAAAACCGTGAATTATGGTTGCTTTTTAATGGTTTTTGTCATATGCACCCAGTTTTCGCCAATTTTTACTGTCATTTTCGTAATTAGCTTAAAAATGTACGTAATATATAATTATTCTACACTATCACGCGAAATTCATGTTGGAATTGGACGTTTTCATATTGTTTTGTAGTATTTTCGATTTTCGGTGAAAACTAGGGATTTTAAACTGCAAACAGCATAAAATGTGTTTCATATGCATAAATAAAGGTTGTTATATATAATTGGAATGATTAAAATATTTCGAGCGAAGTTGCTTCCAATTTTTGTACTCTACGAGGTTCTAAATTAACCATCTGATGAGATACATATTCAATATATCTTTAAAACTTTTCTTAAGTATGGAGATTCTTTTTTTAAAAGTTGTCTACAATTAGAAGTATGTTGCATCCGTGATAGATGGAGTGCTTTCTCGGTTATACAAATTTTGTGACCAACAGAAGTTTTTAGTAAAACGATCATTTAGCTTGTTCGTTATTATTTTAAATCAACCAAGGACGTTGAAAGAACTCAATAATATTAATTATGGACAAATATTATAATGCACGGTGTATCAATGTCATAAATCACATAAAAAACAATCACGCTATTTAAAGCAATAAAAAACAATGATCAAAAAGTAGCTTTCTGCTTTAAAACTATTTAAACCCAATAAAAATAAAGTTAAAATAAAATGTGCATTCGAAGTCATTTATTTAGCTTTCGTCGCAGCTCATCGTATTTACGACTAAAGTTCACGGAGTTCTTGTTGCATTGATAGTTTACATGGTCATCTATTTTCAATATCAACATAAGTATATAGAAGTGTGAGTGTGTCTCTATAAACCTTAACATAAATATAGTTTGTTAGTATTTTGTCACTACGTAAAATACGCTTCATGATACTACGTTCGTCCGATAATATATCTGTATACAAAAAGTAGATTATCACTGTTTCTTCGTCAGTCAATATCATTTCTTTTTTTTATACGAATACTTATGTAATCTTTACCTTATATTAATACAAATTTTTATGATGTGTGTATCCACACAACACAAGCCCGTCTTAGGATGTCCTCAGGAGCTCCTAAGGAACTTCCGAGAATCAAAAGCGGAGATTTGGACGTCCTTTACAGCTGCTCAGGACATCCCGGGACTGTTTTTATTGTATGGGCAATAATATTATAAAATTATTACGAAATGTAGGGTGTGTCCCTCATAGCGCGCAAATACAGGTCTTAATGTTTCAATATATTTTTAGCTTTTCTAACTTAATTTTCTCTAATGACAGAAACTTGTTAGCTTAAATTTTTTATGATGGTAAAAATTAAAACTGTTTTTCGAAAAACTAAATAATTGTGTATACTGAATTTCAAATAAAAAACATTTTTTAAATTCTGAAAAAATCTAGTTTATATGAAAATTACTGAAACCTTCTTGTACCTTCGCATTGAATATCGATAATCTGCCCACTTAATCTTATAGTAATGTTTGCCTGTGCGCACTAGAAACAGGCAACAGTCGACATAATGTCGATATACAGGGTGTTTGACACCATCAGCTATTTAAAAGCTGGATACAAGATGTTTTTAAATATGCATGAACGGTCTTTTTATAACACCGGTGAGCTCTTTCAATTGGTAATATTTTCAATTTCCCGTTTTGGTCGAAAATGAAGGATTTGGATCAGAATTTCACTTTTTTAAATGGAATATGGTATTTTTTATTGCAAATTTGGAGCTTCTCTTAATCTAACCCCCGATAAAGGACGTACTCTAAAGAACCTACAAATCCATTGATCGTGGATTAAATGAAATTGATGGAAAGCTTAGTAACCTTTATTTTAACCATCCTTAATTATTACATATTGTTATAGGGAATTGGTTTTAATACAGTAAGAACAACAGCGTTATTCGAAAATTTCATCACTAATTGTTTGAAATGTGTTCGTCTAAATATTGTAAATACAGGACATAAAGCATTTAATGAAGCTGTAGTGAAAGACTTATTTCCGTTTTAGTACAGAAATGCAATATCGATTTTTATGTCTAAATGTGCTTTTAATTACTAATTTGCCAGTAATAATCTCAAATTAATTGAATTTAAACACATAAAATTTAGTTGAAATTAACAAAATGAATTATTGACTGTAGGCCGCAGTGACCGCTTTGATTAATTACCGAATGACTTTCCAGCCTTAATTCAGTTCACGACCGTGAGACGCCATCTCCTGTATTATTAACGTATCATTACCATATGTCAATTATTAATAAACTACTAATTTGATAGTAATCAATTATCAATCACGTCCATGATAATTCAATAAATATTTTCATGGTTAACATAGTTCTATATCTATAAATAATTTTTTATTGCCCAATGCTTTAGCTAATTTTGTTTTATTTTTATTTATATAATACATGAACAATGTTAATATGTGAATTTGAATTCTAAACTCAAAAAGTGTACAGGTATATAAATTCGAACTAACGACGTCGTCCAATGCATTATATGACCGTTTTATATCTGGGAAATTTACTACACTAATTCAGTATTCCCCATCGTTTATTTCATGTCGCTAGAACGTAGACGAATAATTTTTTTATACCTGCTGTAATACATAACATAACGTTTCTTATCATGTATTCTCTTTACATTTTTGTTGAATTTTCACCGTTTTTATATTTCAACATTTTCTCAGCCTTTGCCAGCATATATCCGTAGTCATGAATATTATAGGTACTCAGGAAAGATTTAGTTTCAAGAAATAAATTGCATTTTATATAAACAAATGGATTTGAAATTTTATGTAAATTTTGTATCGAAATGTGATTTCAATAAAAAACATTGGAATTATAATAAGGACTGCATACATCGTACATGAAAGCTCCTATGATATGAACTATCCATTTATAAAAGTTTTACTAAAGTCATCAACCTATTTCAAAAAAGTTCTATACGTTGTTTAGAAACAGTTGATTGCATGATTGTTCCGCCATTATGTTATTTGTCTAGAAAATTCAATTTTATATTTATTTCGTATATATTTATGAAGTGACTTAATCTTCGATAAATATGACGTTGGAAGTGAAAAATAAATTTCATGTATTTTTTAGCTATGCTATGTAATGATTGCTTCAATTTGTTTATCAAATATTTAAGGCGTTAAAGAGGCGCATATTAAACGCAAGTTGTTATCATATTCGATATTAATCAATTTCTGAACACGCAATATGAACAACTGGACAAAATGATAATTTTGCGGAAGCTACTTTGAAAATTCAATTTGATATGCAAAAAGTTTAATAAACCATCAAAAGTTGTTAAGTACTTGAATTCGATTAAACATTACGTAGACTGTCGAACTTTCCGGGTATCCAAATTTGAATGTCTAAGTTGTAAATATTTCAAAATTATAGTAGTAATAATTTAATTAAACTTTTATTGCAGTAAACGATACGGCAAGTGGGTGAAATATTCTGAGACAAGAAGCTATTTTACTTTCTTATTTTTATGTAATCAATCCAGTTTTTAATAAACAGAATACGTTAATGATATTTCAAAGTTTTTCTCATGTATTATAGAAATGTTTTCGAGTAATTCTGAAATAAGGTAGCATCGGTAAGGTCTTATAATTTTATTGACCTTATATAGACTGAATAGTATCTAAAAACGTAGCGTTAAAAGTAGGAAATGTACGCCTCGGCACTTACAGCAGGTTAAAGTACTTTTAAAAGGATGGTGAACGTGTAAATTCAAATTAAAAATGAAGAGCAAGCCGACCAGCTTTTTAATTGAGCTTCAATGAATCTTTCGTTTTCTTTTTAATGTACTGCGTTTATATCTTTAATAAATTTTTTTATAATGCAAAATATATTAAGTCGTAAGCGGTAGAAAAGTCGATAATGAAATAAGTATACCTTTCTGCTATGTACTAAAATTACCCGCTGCGTTTTTTTAATTCATCCTATTTGTGTTTAATAAGATTACTGACTGTCTTATATACTTATCTTCAAACAAATTTAGATACTAAATGAGGGTACTAAAATTTTGAAAATAGATTTGACTATGAAAGTTCCGTTAATCTCTCATCAAATGTATTGTAAGTTAATTAACTGAAAAATATGACAGTTCCTTTCAGAAAGTGAATCTCAGTTTGATATTTAATCATCTGTGACATAGTTAAAGAACACTTCTTTAACAGTTTGTCATATAAATCTCTTATCAAGATTTCTTGTCTATTTATTGTCTCCGCTGTTATAATTTTAATACAGAATTCTGGAAACTTCCTTAAAATTCGTCGACTTATTAAGGTAGTTGCACTCGGAGATGTAGTATGGTTGGGAAAATATTTTAAAAACGTTTCCAAGCATTTATATTTTTCACTAATAATGATGTTGTTCGAGGAAGAAAGTATTATTGCTCTGGAAAAAAAAATTGAGACCTGCAAAAATAATTTGGTAATGATTCAAACTTTCTTCTTATTGTCAGTTAAAACTTTTCAAAGTATAAATGAATTTTATCGAATAACGGCGTATTATTTCGAGAAAAAGATTTTCTACTATAAATTTTTCCAACCTGTACCTGATCACTAAAATTATTCACAAATTATGAAAAGTAATAATATTGTTTAAAAATAAATAGAGATGTGAAAGTAAAGAATCTATTTTTCGCAAAAATAAGTCGTTAATATATATACGTAGTAGCAAATAAAATTAAATCGTGTTACCCAGTAAAATAAAACGGTCTGTTGAAAACTTATTTCAGAACAAAAATGTCTACAATTACTGTATTCTGCCACTTTCTTTCAGTTAAATTCAATGTTTTGGTTTCACTACGTGCCGACAAATATTTAGTGACTCCTGATAGAATCCAGACCTGAGCCTTTTGAGGGTATGGACATCAAATTAACCCTTACATTTCTAACCCAACCCTGGTCCATTTTCAGATAAGCGAATAAGAGGCAAAATTTCATAAAAATTTCAACTTACACGTAATAAATTCCAGTGACGCGTGATAAAGTTATATGTATGCAGACAATGTTAACATGATTAAATAATACCTGAAAGAGAAACGGTTAGAGTTAAATGTAGACAAATCAAATGTATGGTTAGAAGATGAGGATAAATTCCAGTAGAAAATATGATCAGTTACTGGTTATCTTTTCTCGGGTCTATACTATAAGCAATGGAACACAGTAAAACGAGCTAGAAACTAGCTTTGTTTTCTACTGCAGTAAGGTATTGAAGAAATAAGATGTTTAAATCATATTAAGAAAATTATTAATGGAAAGAAAATAATAAGAATATCACATTTAGAAAGGAATAATAATAATAGAAAGTTTATGGAGTTTAGAAGGGACAAGTTCTAATAGATATATCGATGGCTGGTACGAAGACCGTACATCTCAAATGTGAGATTTTGAAGAACCCGTTGTGTCGAAAGATTTGTGTCAAAAAACCTTACATTTCAGAATTTGCCACGAAGAACTAGAGTTTTGCCATTCTTGCCGCGAAGAATCGGTCAATTCAAGATTCTCTATAGCGATTTATTATATCGTAGCAACTTTTATAATGTTCGATTCTTCGTCGAAAAACATTTAAAACGTTCGTTTTTTAGTCGCAACTGCCAAAATGTCCGGATCTTCGTACCAGCCATCGATATAGGGCAAATATTAGCATTTTTTAATAGTTTAATTAAGAGTGTCTTAATGTATGATCTGGCATTTTCCAGATTCGCGAATAGAAATAAACGGAAAAGAAAGTTTTTAAAAATAAAGGAGGAAATATGACGCTTTAAGGGACAAATTAACCGTAAATTGAGACCGAAATGTCCCTTAAATCAATATTGAAGAACCACGAGAGAAGATTCAAAAATTAAAGTGAACTTGTTGGTATTAAAGGACGAAGCACGTTAAAATTACAAAATACCTAAAGAGAATTAAAAATTGAACAGGCAAGGCAATAAAATGTGTAACCTTATACAGGCTCAGAATACAAACAATTGTATATATGGTATAGGCCGTCAATGTTGGTTATGCCCAAAATCTATCGAAGTTGCACGCAGGCTTATTATACGGACTTTAGCTCCTATCTAAATATAATTATTAAGGTTAGAATGTCCTAAAGTGATTTCATTAAAAAATGAATTTTACCGTAGTAATTGATCTTGCATTCGACGTTAAGCAGTCACAATCTATTTTACAAACGTAATTACTTATTTGTTTGGTCTTTTAACTTTTTATTTCCGTGTGACTAATGAGGTTAAGGAAATCCATGGAAATATTATACGTCGACTATTATATGGAAACATTAAGATCGATTATTTCAGCAAATATCAATTGTTTTTCCTGACATCGCGTCATTTTGTTTGCTTTACTTTTTAACCTTGGTATTCAGATTCAGGAACTTCATGTAATGAGCCAAAGTACTTCCACAAAATTCGTGTAATATGTCTAAATATTTCCAGGGGAAAATTATGACCACGTGTAACATTGATGACCCCTAGATTAGTGAACATGTTGAATTAAACCAAGGAAATTAGAGCATTTTGAGAAAGAGTGTGAGAGAATGGAGTGTAACTGATGTATAAATTGACTCTGGAAGCAGGTATCAATACACGATAATAGTTAAAAATGTTTAGAAATTCAAGAAAAGAACATAATGGATACTATTATACTTGTCTCTATCAGACGTTTTAACAGAGTCCTCATTTATAGGTACCATTTAAGATTTCCGTTCTCCGTATTATCCTATTTTATTTTAGAATGGGGGATACAACTCCCATCAAAATATTATTTAATCTTTTTTTTTAATTTCTACTTTTCTTTTCAACAAATTATATCATGACTGTTAATTGAAATATTAATTGAATTCACAAAGATATGATTTTAAATCAATACGATATTTTTCTACATACTATTTAATATAAAATGTAACGCTTTCTACAGAACTTTTCATTACTTTCATTTCAGGGAATGAAAATCAAGATTCTTCGAGAAATGTCGAAATTCAATAGATGGAAAAATAAAGATGCGCATCGTAATCAAACGCCAGTAACGCGGTCGACTTGGCGTTGATTCTCATGGAATCTATAGGGTGTGTATCACACTAACTTGTACAATACTCATTGTTCCGCCTGGGGCTCTACTTCCGTCTCTTTTCAATATACCTTGCGGTGAAGATTTCGCCCCTAGGACGTCGGTACGGTGACAACGTCTCGACTTTATTATCTTCTATAGAAAATGGAATACAGAGCAGGAGATTTGATTTGAATGGCTTTTATGTTCCGGGTCGTAATTCAAGCAACTGGTTTCGAGGTGTTACACCGATGCTCATGTTGAAATAACACCAACTCGACAAAAGGAGTATAATTGTTACCAGACAAAATAACGGGGAAACTGTACCTGACTTTTCGTGTGGAAGAGATTTTAACGTTTGTACTATCGGTTACGCAAAAATCTGAAAATATTTTATTTTCCTGTTTATTTTCAAAACTATATTTTTCTCTACCCATTTTAATTCATATTTACTTGTTTTATTACTGTTTGTTTATTTTCACAACGTTTCAGAAATTATTTTATATTCGCAATATATATTTTATTCACTTAAAATTTGTTTATCGGACAAGTAATATTTTGTAACTAGGACTGCGTTACATTATTTCAATTTATTTTTAAATTTGAGTAAATATTAAAATATTTATCTTCAGTCCCTGTCTATTTGAACATTCCTTTCTTATCACACATTTTATTTGTATCTTTCCTAATAAGTCCCTGTGAATTTAGTTAAGGCAAGTAATGGTTTAAAGCAGTTAAATATTCACATTTAATATATTATGTTCTGATATATTTTCGGTTGTGTCATTTGGATAGATTCGTAACAAGTTATTAGTGATTGATTTCAATTACAATTTTATTCTGCTTTTTAGAGAATAAGGCCAATATTTATCTCATGAAATTTGGTTTATTTTGACAGACATGTTCGGGGATTTCATTATTTTAAATAAAACATAAATAACTAATATCAAAGTTCAGAAACTAATTGTGTTTGACCAATTTTCGGTTCCATATTTTATATTATTTTATTATACAGGGTGTCCCAGAACTCCCACATAATATTGCAGGGGGTGAATTTTGACATCATTCTGAGAAAAAAAGTTTATTACCAAAATGGGATCTGAAGCTCAAAATTTAAGTGGCCAGCCATTGAAGTTTAAAAAAAAGTAGTTTTTTTTTTGCAATAACTGGGGTCGTTTTAAAGTTACTTTAATGAATGATGGCTGATTTTGAAGGTTATTTATAGAGCTACAACTTACCTCTGTGAGCATATGGCCTGCAATGAATCTTTCGCCAGTTATCGACTTAAAAAGGTAAAAGGGGGCCTTTTTGCAGTTTTCCGCGTCTAACTCATTTCCGTAAAATACTAGTGAAATATATAGAACAACGTTGCAGAGCTTGAAAAGGCGAAGAATTTGCCCCCTCGTATACGTTTCGTTTTGATAAAAATTGAGTCCGTGGGGAGACGTTACATATCAGAAAAAGACGAAAAATGGATTTTGCATTGCTGAAGCGCGTTATTCGCCTATTTTCTGATTTTTAACGTCCCCCCACGGGCTCAATTTTTGTCAAAACGAAACGTATTACCGAGCAATTTCTTCGTTTTTTCAAGATCTACAATATTGTTACTATTTTGTTAGTGTTCTACGGAAATGAGTTAGACGCAAAAAACAGCAAAAAAGCCATTTTTACCCTTTTTAAGCCGATAACTGGCGAAATATTCATTGTAGGCCATATGCTCTCAGAGGTAAGTTGTAGCTTCATAAAAAAACCTTCAAATTCAGCCATTATTCGTTAATGTAACTTTAAAACGACCCCAGTTATTGCAAAAAAAAATATTTTTTTTTTGAAACTTCAATGGATTACTACTCAAATTCTGAGCTTCAGATCCCATTTCGGTATTAACCTTTTTTGCTCAGAATGATATCAAGATTTATGCTCTATAATATTGTGCGGGAGTTCTGGGACACCCTGTATATGTCAATGACTATAATTATTTTTTTTACTTTCAATAGAAGTAACACATCTTCATGCTGATTTTATATGATATATCTTATAATAAATTATCGTATGCTACTAACGGTATCATTTATTCTGTATTTTTGTAACATTATAAAAAAAACTATAAGATGAAATATGAATTTTGTAAGATTTTTCTTGATTGAACAAAAAACTTAAAAGTCACTGCTATACAATTTAATTTCGTGTTTGATTTTCCTCTTGGTCACACTATTAAAAATGTCATCAAATTCAGTGCACAATACATTGATTTTTCAAATTATATCTATATACATTATGAAGGATTAATGTACATGTGCTGGGTGTTTTTTGACAGCATTTTTACACTGCACTAATAGATCAAAAATGGTAGATCTAAAATATGTAGAGGTAATCAAAATAAAAAAATGTATAAAAGCATTGTTCAAAGAATTTTGAAAATCGTTTGTAATTATTTGATAACATTGTTGAGTAGAAATAGGTATTGGTTCATTTCAAATTCAATTAACGATTTGTAATTGGATTGTAACTAATAACACACTAATTAACATCTTTTGAAATACGACAACGTACTTTGTTTTAAAATACGGTCAAGTCCAAGTAAATTACATAAGGTGATGTACGGAATGCATAAAATATGTTTCTAGTGTATGAAATATTTTAAAAAATGTTAATCGAGCGAAATTTCACGCGGAGATGAACATAAAAGCATGCGTTTGGCGAGGATAAACGTAAACGGTGGAAAATGGAAAAAGTGTACTGAACTTTAATATATGTTTTCAGCGATTTATCTTTCCTTTAAGATAAGCTGAAAAAACTTAGGTGATTATAAAAACAGTGCACAATGGCATTATTCCCGGTATTACTGCAACGATGTCGCATACAAATTTCCAACTGTGGCAATGTTTTTAGTACATAAATGTCTCCTATTAAAGTTATCGTGCGCATAAGAAATTAGTGTTTCAGAATACGGTTGTAGTATACTAACATAATAGGCTTTTGAAATTGCAGAAAATATGGTGGCAATTAATATGCGTTGTAATATACTTAACGTAGTGAATATAGAATGTCGTAAAATTTTGACGAAATATCTATTTTATCGGTTTCCAAACAAGATGCATTATACTGTTTAGTACACGAATTTTGCTAAGAAAAATGTTTGTCGGATTAAACACTATATTCATGACAATAAATCGCAATTGCTTTATGATGTATTATCGAAAAAATTTAAATCATTTTTTTTTCTGCTCTGGAAGTCATTGTTGAACACAAAACATTAGTACGCAATTCGGCAGATAAATAAATGGAGATAATATTTGTTGTAAGTTTCATAGTAGATATTATGATTTCTTTCTATATATTATACAAAAATTGAATTAAGGTCAAAGCACGAGTTAATTTGTGTAATATGCTCTGTACAGAGTAGCATTGAAAACAACATTTATTTAATAGTTAAAAACAGGAACTTATTTATAGAGGATATGTTTTTTTAATCGAAAAGGGTATTATTTGACGAACAAATGGAAGTTAAAACCTCTAATGCACTTCTGAAAATGGATTTAAAAGTTATTAAAGCGAACGAAGTTTAAAGACCAGAGAACATGGAAAATTGATTTCAATTATTCATAACAGGAGTCCTACGTAGTTAAAGAAATTGATCAAAGGTAACTCCACAAAAGGTGAGAAAAACCCATTACATAGTTTCGAATATTTATATATTAAACGAAGTTACGAACCTCTCGAGTTCTTTAAATTTTAGAATGGAACGGTTGTAAAACTATTCTTGCATTTCAAATTCACTACCATTGCAATTTAATGTACGAATTCACTATAATAACGAGTAATGACAACGATATAATTTCTATTGAATTAAAATCTTTTTCCCGGATTACTTTGGATGGAAAATCATTAGTAAAAATAAAAATAACCTTTTCAAGATGTTTTATTATTGAATCATGAATTCCTATCTATTAATTTTAAATTAATAAATATTATTAATTTCGGTTATGTTTCAATGTTTTAGTTTTAGTTAATAGAAATTGTAATTTCTTAAGTAACAAGTTTAAAGTTGTTTTATTACTTTACTATATATTTAGCAAATAATTCTACCTTATAATTATTGAAACTACGATTTGCAATGTACAGAGTGTCAACATTTAACAAATTTTCATCAGAAATACTTTATAGTGTGCATTTTAAAATTGTATTATGTTTTTAAGTCACTTTATTTTATGAATTAGTTACATGGATTGTTTTCCAGTTTGGAACAGAAGAATTTTAGAGTTTTATTTTTCCTTAAAAAAATAATTGTTAACTTCATAACTATGTAACTAAATACTTCATTACATTGAGTTTTATATAGTATTGAAACTTATTATAATTCCATGATTTCGGGATATGACAAATCACTTTATATTTGTGTACGTTTCTGTAACTTATAGTCTTTTCTTGAATTAGCATTCCCTGCAACTTAAATGTACAGTTTTTCAGTATTTTTGTAATTAATACTTAATTATTTATAGATTTTTTAGTATCTGAATTAATTTTTTTACGAATAAAATTTTGAGGAAATAGTTTCTCCTTCAATATTCTCCCAGAAAACGTTTTCCTGAATTAATTATCGTTCTATAACATCTAAAGACATTAATCCAATAATTTTAGGAACTATAAAAATACATGTTGGGGGAGGTTCACTAGCAAAATGAAATGGAACAGTTTTCATTCATTTTATAATATATGATACTTAAGTTAGTAGTCGTTTAAAGAAATTATTGTAATCCGAAAAGATTCAAAGGAGAAATTCAGTTGGTCATATAATTGTTAATATTGTTACAAATTAACGAAAGAACTTTGAAAAAGAAAACTAGTACTTATTACTGAACTGTCTGCACATCGAAATGTTACTTAAGCCTTAAAGCGACACCCTATATAAAAATAACACAAAGCGCCATGTGGGGTCGTGCGAGACCCCAATCCGAAGATAATATCGTCCTGCGCGGACAGTTTTCGTTATTTCGTCTCAACAAAATTACTGGATACTCTGCAAGTATCACTTTACCGCGTAGATAAGTTATCTTGATAAAAAAATTATTGGTGCTCGTTATAAAAAATGAAATACAAAAATGACGTTTTTCACAAAAAAAGTCGGAACTCAGCCAATTTTCAATATTTTGTCCTAAAAATTTAACTTGTTAATTGAAATATAGCTTTTTAAGATAAAAAATGCTGTAAAAGTGCAGCTTTAGAAGAGAAAAAAATGTAATATGTGGGGTCTCCCAGTACTCCCAGGGCGCTTTAAGGGTTAATTTTATTGAGACTTTTTATCCTAGTTTTCGTGATCTGACCGGGCTTGTCGCGTTGCTTTTTGATGTATTTGAAAAAATAGTGACACAAAGCAAAACAAAAATATTATGAGATAAATGATTTTAGAAGGAAATCCAAGAACTTAGAGAAATCTGAAACTAGCTATTAGAGGAATTTTTTCAAGAAAATGTTTTTCTATGTATTTTAGACCGATACTTCACGCATTAATACAAAATTTGATTAACTTATTTTCCTATTGATATTACACCGTCAGAAATTTTGTCTTTACTTAACATTTCTGAACTATACAAAAAAATCGACGTAGCTAAAAAAAGAAGAGTTGAAGATTCAAAATCTCTTTTGGGAAATACTTTACTACGTAAATTATAATTTACTTCCAAAAAAACTTTGAATTATTAAAACCTTGAATTCGTTAGTTTAATTTCATATCTTTATGTATCTGAAATAGCAATTTGGATAGCATTTCTGGAATGCTCGGTACTTACATTTTTCAGATTCAACATTAGTTGTAAAGAAGATAAATAACAGGAACTATAAAATGCGAACACAAGATGAGGCAATGAAAAGTTATTTTGAATACTACCCTTTAATACTAAGTTCCACAAGTCGAGTAAATCATTGCGGATTGTTCTTTCCAGACAAATTGATATTCTCCATCCTAAAAAAGTAAGAAAAGTAAGAACTAAACGATAAACGTATAAAAGTACGACGTACTACCTGCTGGTGTGCGGTGTGTGTTACGATTATTTCCGGCGTACCGGAACAAATAGACTGAAAGCTAGCCACGTAGATATAGATCCTGCTATCCACAACCGGGAACTATAACCCGATCGTCTTTATAGTGGAAAATATTCTTCAAGCGTGACGAAATAAAATGAGAATATAACGGATGGAAAGTGGATTTAGCGGATGCAAGCTACCGTAAGGGAGGAACCGAAAGGAGTGGGAAAGAATGCTTCTAACAAAGGAGTTGAGAGGAAGAGAAACGATGGAGAGATTTCGCAAATGTGGAAAGATAAAAATGATTTACCTACTTGGGGAAATGTTTTCGAAGTGACTTCTTATACGCCCGAATAACGGGCGGTCTCCGTAAGTTAATGCGTGTCGCTAGATTAACTGGATTCTGGAATCGATCCATCATTCCCTTAATCCCGCTCACGCATTTAATCATTGCTTTTTGTCTCGATCTAAAATTTCTTTTCCTTTAATCAAACAATTTACTACTATTCTTCATCCGAAAGAGAACTCAATAGTGAATATATGATGGGGGGACAAACCAGTTGCTGCTGCGGTAAGAGAGCACCCATTTTTCATGACTTGTTATTGTTAGGAAACTGTCAATATTTATAGTATTTCATTATAAGGTGTTATGGAATAAACATCGAACTGATCATAGGCACACATATCAGCGATACACGTTACGTGTGTGCAGTCGGTATCAGCACTTATACCATTATTTTGAAATTCTTATCATGAAATATCGCCTTTATTTTTGCAGTAAAGCAATTCATAGGTCACTTGGA
This sequence comes from Trichopria drosophilae, assembly GCA_030407085.1. Classification (NCBI taxonomy): domain Eukaryota; kingdom Metazoa; phylum Arthropoda; class Insecta; order Hymenoptera; family Diapriidae; genus Trichopria; species Trichopria drosophilae. The sequence continues at coordinate 184,091,265 of CM059583.1, read as the reverse complement.
ATTCATTAACAAACTTGTCAACTTTTACACTTTCATTAAGTCCGATTTAGACTTAGATGTGCTAAGTAGTGAAAATAATTATATATATAATAAAATAACAATTTTATATTCGATTCACTTAATATTTTTCATGTTTCAGCAGGGTGTACAATCAAATGCAATTTTGTAATTCGTCAAAGAATCTATGTCTCGAAAATGGCCATGCCTCCTCTGTTTACAAAGATTCCTTATACTTGTAAGGGCAGATGATCGTCCGAATTGAATGTTAGATTTACAGATTTTGATCAATTGACAAAATTCGCTACACTATAGCCGTTTACCCTACACAAATAAGCATGCAGTTGTACACAGAGAAAAGTGTTTTTTACCCAGTATTAGAATTCTTATGCCCCGTAAAAGATAATATTTTACGAATAGGGATTGCCATTTTTCTATTACCTGTAAAAATCGAGGATTTTAGATTATTCTAACCAATATGTCAGTTTATTTTAGCCTTTTCTCTTTAACTAAAAGCAATTTTTGTTTATGGAAATTTATATAGCAAATTAAAATATTAAAAATGTCTTCTTTTAGTCATAATAAAACATTTTTTTTTAAATAGGAGAGTTTAATACAGTTTCGTATAACCTGTCAAAAACAAATGCTGAAAGACGGAGGATTTTACTAGTTATAATATTTCTTTTAAGGATAATAATACATTTTTTAAAAGCCAAGGGATAGTAACTGAAAAAATACACTTTTCTCAGTGTACGAATATATTTTAATTACATTTACAATTGATGCAACTATCCAGTTATGTGACGGATGTGACTACGGCAATTGAGGCTCTGCAATTGTAGCACCTGTATTCTTGGTCAGTGTACTGGAAAACGATTCAGTTTTCCTTAAAAAATCCTATATTTTGCATTCATTAACAGTCTCTTTCAATTCGGAGATTGCAATCTTTAAAAAGGTTAGATAAATCCGCTACATTACAGCACGCCGCTATATTTGGTTTATATAGTAACAAAACGGAACATAACGCAAGATATAATTTGTATTTTCTTAATTTCGGGTGTACCTCATAAACTGACAATTCACAAAATAGATACTTCAAAAACTCGACATTTAAAAACCAGACATTTAAAAAAAACAGACATTGAAAAATAGATATTTCAAAATGCACACATATTGGGTACACCTCAAAAATCCGACAAATCATAAAACAGACTCTTCAAAAGCCCGAGATTCAGAAACTAGAGATTTAAAAGCAGACATTTCGAAAAATAGACTTTCAAAATATGTGTGTGCATTTTGAAATGTTTGGGTTTTGAATGTGTGTTTTTTAATGTCTGGGTTTGAAATATCTGGTTTTTGAATTGTGTTTTGTGATTTGTCGGGTTTTGTAGGTGCTCCCCACATATTTTGAAAGTCTGTAAAGTACGTAACTTAGGTAGGAAATAAGGGGAGAGGAGGAGGGGGTTCCTTAAATGTGTAAAAAGTGAAAATGAGTATTTTCAGAACTTGGACCCTCACCATATGTCAGCCGACATATTATTAAATAACACTTTAACACTCCAGGGGCGAAACTCGTTTACGCCCGTCTTTCTTTTTATTTAAATTTTTTTTATCGTGTAACTGAACTCAACAGTACATGCATGAAATTTTAGAGAATTTTTAATATTTAATTATGTTTAATAACTGCGTTTTTTAGCCTAACTGTCAAGGGTGGATGGTACGTATAATTAATAGAACCCTTTTTTTTGGTACAAGCAACATTTCCAGTAATAATATTTAAGCATCGTTGACACATGATTTTGGCATATCATATATCCGAGAATGCCTGTCTTTCAATAATTGGTATTGAATTTCAAACTGGTATTTGAATGTTTCAGTGCGGAATGATGCGAATTCAGGAATTAGCCAAATCACAATTGAGTGATGCAGAAGTCCGCAAAATGATCTTGCGACCAGGGTTTATATACCCAGTGACGCGATGAAGACATCGGCAAATAAAAACACATGAAAAAATGGAAAATTTCATTAAAATAAAATAGAACTACCGAAATCCGACCACTCTCCGCAACTCGTAGACCATCACGTGGAACTTTACATATCGCCAAGAAAATCGTCAGTTAGTAGAAATCTGAAAAACACTTGGGAAAGTTCTGAATTAAATTCTTGAGTCGGAAGAAACCAGTGACATGTGGAAAGAAATTACATTTTACTAATGTTTATATGAATTTATTTCTGAAATGACCAGTGGTCTGTCCAGAATAAGTTCTAAAAGGAACCGTCAATAGGGTGAAACTGTACAGTTTAACTGTTTTCTAGAACATCGTGAACTGCAGCTCAAATAAAACATTAATTTCCTCCATTTTTTACCTATTCGAAAGTGATAATTGATTCAAAATAAAAGTAAATAACAATAATTTTAATAATTTACATTTGAGAGTAATCGATTCACTGATTAGAAAGTTTGCGGTTTGCTCAGTGACAAAACTAGCGTTTCACCAATGATCATTTCATTGTTTTGAATTGAAAGAGTATGTAGATAACTCCATTGTTAGTCTAGTGTAAAATATCTTGCGAATATAATCTATCTAATAATGATGCCATTATTGAAAAGGAGCGGCCGCGGCGGTGGCTCAGTTGGTAGAGTATCGGCTTCGTAATCAGAAAACCCTGATTCGATCCCGGCCTCTGCAATCTATTATCGGGACACCTCTATATTTGTTTATAAGTGTCAAGTAATGCCAAAGCTCAGGTGGGTCGGATTCCACCTTCATAAACTGAAACCGGGTAATCAGAATTGGCGCCACCGGCAAACATAATTGGAAGCATCGCAAAGCGGGAACGTCGGACAATTTTTGAGTTTACAAACAACGGTACATTTCGGAAGGGAAAATTATTTTTCAAAATTTTGATACGGTGTTGTAGAAATGAAAACTACTATCATTATTTTAATTATCTCACATTTTTAATTTATCAAACAGCATGTATAGTTCAAATTTCGGAATACAAAATGGCACAAAACTGGTTTTGTAAAAATGATACTTGGCAATGCCTTTAAATCTAGTTTCCGTTAAAATTTCACCGTAATTTCAGAAAAGTAAAGCTGAAATAACGCTGCATTTTCTTCTGCAGAACGCGGCGCTCGTTGAACGCGGATTACCGGCGTATTTGCTCCCCCCATATCACCCTCTCGCCCCTCGTGCCTGGAATGGTTGTTCCCTTTGCCCCTTAATCTCGCAACGCGAAACTTTGTCCGCGAGACTTTTTCCCGTGGCTAATGGCATTAGGAGATGTCCGCGAGAAAAAAACCATAAGTGATATCGCGACTCGTCAGTATATTACGTAAAAATAAAACTATCCCATACATGGCGCTGGTGTTTATACGATGGTGGTGGCGCCTCTCCGATGAAAGTTGGGTTTTAAAAGCAGTGCAAGTAGCGAACGCTGCGGTAAACTAAATGAGGAGTCATAATTTTCACTCGGGCGACACATCGCGCCGCCATGCGACCCATAATCCCTCCTTTCGCCTTTCCTCTCGCCTCCACCATCTAACCGATCCCCCAGACCCCAAGCCCCCTAAACCCCAAACCCCTTGCTCCGCCATTTACCATCGGCGAACGAGCTACACGGCACGCTTTATCTGTCCCGTTCCTTCGTCTTCCCTTCCCGTTTTCCTGTACCAATGCTGAAACTTCTCTTTTTCCTTCTGCTTCCCTCGAGCTTTTCCTTTTCTTTTTCGGCGCCGTTCTTCCCACCCACGCACTGGCGCGCTTGCAGCCGTGTTTTCCAAGAATCACCCCTTTCCCACGACGAGACACTGCGAAACTTCGAATGGGGAATTATTCGAAGGAGATCACGGCTAAGTTAAGACTGCGTAAATAAGTGCCCTTTAATAGTACAGTCTGCTTCCCGACCAATTTTTCCTCCGTAATTTTTCCGTCGATCACTCTGATGTCATCGAATTATATGTGAAATGTGAAATGGGTTTCTACCAACTAAAAATTGATTTATATTAGCTACCTAACAATTACTGAATGATTGTTAATTCCTACGAACTATTAATGTATTCCAAAAGAACAAAAATAAGTCTTAATTTAAGATCATTGATGGACGACATTTAAGATGTAACAAAAGTTTGCCCGATTAGAAAAAGACAAACTTATGAACTATACATGGACTAATTTTAAGCTACTTTAATTTGTAACAATTTTAAGACTTATTTTTTTTGTGAAGTAATCTCACTTCTTTTTGTAGTGAACTGGACAATAACATTGTTCCATACACTATTTTCTAGTATTTAGAGGACGCGAGGGTTGTCTACTGCATGAGTAATGCCACTCATCCACATTTTTCAAGATTACATTTTTTTTATTTGAAAACTTACCAATATTAAATATTTTTATCTAAAAAAAACTCAAAATGTTTACTACAAGAAATTAATTTTTATTAAACGAAATCTTTTGTAACGCAGTTGAAATAATAACTAACAACAGCCTTTAAAATATAAGGATTTTTTTACCTTTTTAATAGTTCCAGTATAGAAAATATGGAAATTTTGCTCCATATATAATTTGAATATAGTAAACCGTGTTTCTATGTACACACCAATAAGTTTAATAACTCTGATTAAGTGGATACAAGTAAAATTTCTAAATCCAAGATGGCTCGACTTTTTAACATCACGGAGCCGAACGTCGAATTCTTATCGTGATTGTCCATCTTTACAACACGACAGATTACTAAACCGCATTAGATACCTTGGAGCTTTAAGAATTGCTTGAAATCATTGAATAAATCTGAAATTATTTAAACGTCTAGGAAAGATAGCAATTTTGTCGGGTGAACTGTAAACAGAAAAAAATGTCTTACAATCAAGAATGACTTCTTTAAAAAATTAGCTTAAATTTAGCCATTAAGTTAAAATATGGCCTTTAAAAAAATTCTTGCTGTCTCGAAAATTTAAGGAAGGCGTTATCATTTTGCAATTTAAGACTTGAAGGCTTACAACAAGCACTTTTCGCAATGAACTCGAAGTAATCTTTATTAACAGCTTTAAACTAAAGTATCATGATTGTTTTAAGCTTTCTGGATAACATTTTCTTCACACCACAACAAAGGAACAAATTAAATGGCAATTACGATCTTGTTTGAGTCAAACACACAATAAGAGTAAACAACATAAACAATAACAATCTTACATGACGAAACGTGTTCAGTAACAACCCGACGATGGTTCTGAGCAGATTTGTTCCGTTCCCGTTTTGAATTAACCACTGCATCAGTGCAATAATCATTTTTCTCAGATGGAATTTTTTTAAATGCCTTCAGCGACACAGAGAATCGATTTATGATTTTAAAACGACAAGTGTTTTTGTGTTAAATATGTGTCTTGAAGCCATTAATTATTGTTATAAAATTAAATGAATTTAAATTATATCCGCTTTTTTGGGGTATTTCATTTTCTCCCTTCTAGTAGTGATCGGCTTTACCAATCAGAACCGAAGTTTTCTTTTTCATATAGGAATAAAACGCATAATAATCTATTACAATGATAAACGATTCATTGAACCGATGAAACGTGCATCCGATAGCCACAATGAATTCTTTCAACGGATGAGATATATTGTTATTTATCAAAATGTCATTGCGTTAATTACATTGATAAAAGATTCTTTCCATTTTATAACCACTTTTCAACACTAATTTTTCGTAGTAATAATAAAATATTTTATCCGTTGAAATAATATATTTCATAGTGCTATTGGTTGTACGTTTTATTGTGCAATGAATTTTTTTCAGTTCAAATTCTGAGCAATATCTAATTTTAGTTACAAAATTTAGTGACATGATAAGCGAGTTTAAAGACTTTGAAAGAAGTCTACTTTTCAGTCGAACAAGGCTTCTTTTTGTTACATCTTCCTACCTATTAAACATTAATCTAACTATTGGTCTTAATTGAAGACTAATTTTTTGTCAGTGTAAATACCTCGCCAAACATAGTTTAGTTATGTGAAATAACAAAAGGGGAGTGGATATATATATGAACGGATTTATTAGATCGGGGTTTAAATCATTGTAATAATAAACAATTTTTAAAGCCTTTAAAGAAGGTTTTTCAATAATGTTACAAACTACATAAGCCGTAAATCGTTCAAACTTTTTGTCTCTCTTATAAGCGACAGCTATTTTTTTGCGAATAATGCAAGTGAACTGTTAAAAATGTCATGAAATTTCATATGTACATTCAATGTACCGGACATTAATTTTTCTAAAGGTGTACATCTATACATTATGTATATATAGATATAGAGTATGATGAATTAATGTATATGTAACGGAAGCATTTTGGAAGTTTTTTTCTAGTGTATGTAAAGAATACTCTGTTTTCACGTCATGAGTAACTAAAAATTGTACATTATCTCACATTGTTCATTTCAGAAAGAATATGAGTATACCTCCTAGGGTGCTTGCACGATGGAATATCCCAGTACGGCACAAGAATCTATTTTAAAATGTACTCCACTAATTATTGATTTGCGTAAACTTTATGTATATATGTTATATATTTTCGATAGTTTTCCGTGACATTTTAACATTTTTTTACTTCCGATTGGATCTATAAATTATCTGCATCTTATTGATCTAAATTGCAAGTCACGATAATAGTATGAAGAGAATATTGAAGTGAATATACAGTCGACATTTTTATAATGTTTGGCATATTTCTCAAAAGCAAATTCGAATTATTTTTTTTGACTTTCCCGCGCAGAAAAATTACATACAAGGAATCAAATTTTCGGCAGTTTTTACTTCGGACAGGGAGCAACTGTACGCCGTACGGGTTCTGATAAACGTAAAATGGCAATTAAATCTCGAAATCGTTAAGAAAGGAAATTTTTATGTTCATATTTATTCATAATTTATTCACGATTCAGTTATTAATAATTATTTGTAATGATCTTTAAACGTTACTGAAAGTGAAAATTAATTTTCGTTTAATTTCCATGTACACAAATTAAGGAGGTTCGAGCAAAACCGTAAAAAATCAGCTTTTCTTATCTTTTGTTCATTGGCCTTGATAACGTAGTTGCTAAGGTTTATTGATTTTAAAAACAGTATTAGAACAGAACTAAACAGAACTAAACAGTATTAGTTTTTATTTATCACTGTGTTCTTTTCAATACTTTTCTTTGTTTCGGATTGATAAATATAATTTCTAATAATTTCTATAATTTCTAATAAGAAAAGTTAAAATTATGATTATTCCATATGAGAAAATACTATTAAAATTACCCGCACGGAAAATTTTCAAAAAATCTGCAACATTATTTGTCCCATTCTATTGGAAAAATATCTTCCGTTATCTATAAAACCGCTGTGAAGTTGCCCCTGAGTATGAATATAATACTTTGAAATACTATGGACCAAAGTATGTAACTTCGCAACAGTATTGGTGACACAGTGATCTTGTGTTGGCAATACCTTGCCCCATAATATTTCCCATGGTTTCTTAAATACTTTTTTCCATATATAATTTTTTGTATGACGTTACTTAGTATAGAAAGGTGTACATTTAATTTTTAGTGGAAAATGTGTTTTGGCACGTAATACTGATCAATAATTAGTTCCTGTAACTAAACACTTCGGTTGTGGTAATACTTGTATATATTATGACGCTATTTATCAGTAATACAGTCTGTTTTACCTTAGCTTACGTTTACTGCATTACCAAATGAATACACAGCCGGTACACTCACTCAGTATTTCCAAATAATTCACTTATTATTCGATCAATACTATATAACAACTCAAAGCTGAAACAATTGCATTCCAGGAACGAGTACTCTAGTTCTGACAATAGGATTATCATTGGTAGTTATTGAAAGATGTTAGAAAAAAAAACATTTTATCCATTTCAGCAAAACAAAATTTACTGAATAATAATCACTATTTCAGCAAATTGATTTTGCAAATACTACCAACAATGAGCTACGTTACTGATGATAACAGCAAGTGCAGCAACAGCATTTTGCAAAACAAGCAAAATATTCGCCGTTCGTGTATTAGTACAGATACTTGACTAGTATACCAAAAGATGCGTTGAAGTAATGAAATATTTTTATCCGTGTATTATTTTGTATTTAATGTACGTTAACATAGTAGTTAGACCCCGTGATATAGTACGTTTAGGAAAAATAATTAATAGTGTTTCCGAGATTTTCATTTTCACAAATAATGGCATTGTTGAAGAATGTTATTGTTCTTGAGCGAAAAAAATAATTTGTTAAACAACTTTTGTTCAACATTCAAACTTTTTTTCTTACCGCCAGTTAATCATTTTTTTAAAAGTAACGGATTTTAATGATGACGTCTTATTTTTTCGAGAAAAACATTTTCTACAACTTTATCCAATAAATTTTTACAAATTATTTACCTAATCACTAAAATTTTTCCGAAATTCTGAAAAGTAATAATTTTTTTTTAAATAAATAGATATGTTTGATCTTAGCCATAGAAATTTTCAACAATCTTACGGTAAAGTTACAAAGAATGTTTGTCTTGACAAAATAAGCAATCATTCGATAAAATCCATTAATTTTTAAAGAAATCTTAATTGAGCAAACGAAAAAAATTTGTGTCATTCATAAAAGTAGTTTTATGAATTATTTTTGCAGGTTTCAATTTTATTTTTAACAACAATAATGCTTTCTCTCGTCAGCAATATCATTAATAATGACACTTAATTTCTTGGAAACGGTATTAAATATTTTTTTCAAACCTACTATATCCCAGGCTCTAACTATTTCCTAGCGCAGTTTTCGATCAATTCAAATGTATATTTCACTATTAACCCTTAAAGCGACGCCCTGTATAAAAATAGCACAAAGCGCCATATGGGGTCGTGGGAGACCCCAATCCGAAGATAATATCGTCCTGCGCGGACAGTTTTCGTTATTTGGTCTCAACAAAATTACTGGATACTCCCCAAGTATCACTTTACCGCGTAGATAAGTTATTTTGATAAAAAAAATTATTGGTGCTCGTTATAAAAAATTAAAGATTTTGACGTTTTTTACAATAAAAATCGTAACTCCGCCAATTTTCAATATTTTGTCCTAAAAATTCAACTTGTGCCTCTTGAAATGTAGCTCTTTAAGATAAAAATGCTGTAAAAGTGTAGTTTTAGAAGGGAAAGAATGTAATATTTATGTGTGGGGTCTCCGAGTACCCACAGGGCGCTTCAAGGGTTAAGCTTTTATGTGTTTAAAGTTGATACATTATTAATTATTACAACTATTTTCAGGCCATGAATCGCATGATTCGAATGTCTACTAAATTCTTGAGAAAGGCAGCTGATCACTTAACGACATCTTAGAACTTAGAAGAGAATCGAAGCGGCGAATCGTGCAGAGAAGCTCGACAGCTGTCCGAATTTCACAAAGTGCATATATACATAGGTAGACATCCGGGCACCTTTCTCGTCAACCGTCGGCGAACTGAGGAACAAGAACTCGAACGAGGAAGATGCACGATGCATGAATGTATGCGCAATCGTGTAACTTCCATTTGATATTTGTTGACGATGTTTACACTCGCACTATCCGCGGAAGTCCGCACAGGTTATCTCGACCATCAGATCGATTCGCTCGCAAGTAAAGTATTCGGATGTTCTCGATTTTGATGAAAATGTCGTGAAATTGCTTCTGACAGTTAGCACTTGATAGTTCTTATAGTACTCGCAGTTTCTCGTGGGCAGAGATGTACGGGAACGAATCGAAATGGAAAAGTTCCTGAATTTTTTGCCAGTCTGCTTGGCATGAGAAACCAAAAAACATAATTCTACTCTAAACTAAATTAACATTTTTGTTTCATATTTACAAAGTAATATATACTAAATCGCGTTGTAAACAACAAGTATATGGAATTATATACTACAGTTGGTTAATTTTTTGTTATTAGTGTTTCTTCTGAAATTAGGCACTTTACTCAAATCAAATGTCCCGAGCAGAAATTTTTTCAGACCCTGATCAGGGTGTAATGAAGATGATGGCAAATTCAAATCGAGTTCAATATTTGAACTAGTAGTATCACACAACTTGCACATGAATTCGCAATTTTCAGCTAAACTTTGGAATATATGACTTAAAAAGTTAATATTAGAACTGGAAAAATGTTGTTCTTTCCTTCATTCCACAATATTCACTTTCGTGTTGACGATTGGAATGTTTCTTTTAATAAGACTAATACTGTTGAATTAAATTTTAATTTAAACATTTTTATACGCCATATTTTATCTACCATTTTGAATTACAAAATTCTGAGATCAAACTCATAACCAGATACTCTAAAAACCAATGAGTAAAATTTGAGTTATCTGGATACAATTTGGAAATTGTCAAAGTGATGTACGAGTTTCGTTCCATAAATTTAAACGATTTAATTGTTTATGATAAATAATGTTAACATTTAATTCAAATTTTTGTGTAAAGTTATAGATGTTTTTATTTCATATTCATTATGATTATTTGCAACGTTATTAAATCTATACGAGTAAATGCTTCAAACGGCAAATCACTTTTTTTACTGTCCGTTTCTTATCATTTTGTGGACCAGATTTATATAACGCTCGTTGAATGTTATTGAATATATATGGAGATATTTGTCTGAATAATGGACTAATAAAAAATATGTACCATATTTTAAAACGTTTCAAATATGCATGCAAATCGCTGCGGTATTGAATCTATATATTTTCAAAGTTCGTTGCATTCAATGCCACAGTGAATTATTTGACATTTTTTCTGTAAATTTTAATACTTTAAAGGTTTCAATTTGTACCTTTATAGTTTTTAATATAAAATAAATGAATACGAATTAAACACACTTTCGTGTTATTATCATGAATTATAAATGTTTTAGTTTTCTAATATTATGGAAACTTTCCTTTAAACTGCAGAAAAAAGTTACCATTTTTTAAATTCATACAACTATGCAAGTATATTTTACAATTTAACAAAATTGGTTCTAAGTATAGTTCAAATTAAACAAAAAATAGTTTTTCACACAAATTATATAAATTTAATAAAATTTACTAAATGATCTGTCTATTTTTCTTTCTGATCTGATTCTATCTATTAGATTAATTGTTAAAAAATCATTTTTTTTAGTTCTATATTTCGTTTGAATATGATGGCTAGAAAATTGCAAGAAATTTTCTTTTTATCTTCGTCTCTCTCTTTTCGCCAAAAACGTTTTCTGCTGCTCGGATAGATAAGAATATCTTCAAAGCCAATGGTTTACTAAGAAGCGCAGTTAATAACGCCAAATTATGTATATAAATATTTTTGGCAAAATCTCCGGACAAAGCTTTTCCCTCCCAATATTTAAAACTCCGAAAGCGACTGTATCAAATTATTCAAGAGCACTTCCGGTTGGTTGGTCAAAGCTTGATTGAAGAGAATTATATACTCGACTACTTTTCATTCTTGAAATACAGTCGTAAAGTAAAATGACGGAATATGTGATATTCGCATAGAACAACTGAAATGCAAAGTTCTTGGATTGGATCAAGAAATCCACTTTGACGTGGCATGCGGGTTTGAGTTTCCGGATCGTGCGGAACGCGGAAAATGCAATCGGTTCATCGTATCTTCTCACATTTTCAACGTTCTCGCATACTACTAGTAGTACTACTTCACAAAACGATCGATGTTACAGATAATGGAGATTTTGGGAAGAAGCGATTTCAGGAAAATTGCTTTGTAAAAACTTTACGACTGTTGGAAAAGCTTCGTAACTGTAAAGAAGTATCAATTCACGTAACAAAATATGGAAGATGTGAAAAGAAGGAAATTGTCGTAGAATAATTTAATTTCTGAACATCATTATTATGCTACCAAATGTAACTTAAAAACTATTACATTATAAAGTTTTTCGAATTTTATTGACTAAGAGTTATTTGTAGGTTGTGTTTGTTGATTGATGCACTATGTAATAGCTATACATGCACATTTTCTAATATTATGAACATTACGAAAAAACCACACTAATGTAGTGATAAAATCTTCTACCGATAAAAACTTAGAACTTGTAAGTTATATATTTCCTGGAATATACATGCCATGATAAATGATTTTATTAGATAATTACATAAATTTTATTAAAAACAAGAGAGCATCAGATGAAACTTAATTTTCTATTTCTAAAGAAGTTACCTGGTACACAGATAACCATTTATCTTCCAAAAATACCTAACACAATTCATTTTACCGTTACGTTCTATTTAAAGCAGTAACTGCACGAACTATACAATTACATTGAAAAGAGTTTTTCGTGATTAATGTTTTATTTTAAATATCAAATTTAATCATCATGTAGAAACTAAGAAATAACGTGAAACGAATTGATCCATTACGAATGAGCGAATTTTGTATCGACGAAAAAGAAATACGCATTAAAATAATGCAAAAAAGAAACTGGTGCACTACTGCGATGCAAATTCATCAAAGTACGTATTCAACTCTGACAAATTTGTATCTATATAACGCAGCAAAAAGAAATGCAGAAAGTTGTTTTCCACTTGAATAATTTCCTCATGTTAACAATATTGGCAATAATATTCCAAAGCTAAAACGGAATTCATCTCAGATGTCAATATATATTATTTCCAATAAATTATACAGTCAGTTAACATACATGAAACTACTAACTATTAAACAATCATTTTAGAATTATAAATTTATATATTTCTAAATAAATATGTAATTTATTTATTTTTCTGATATTATATTACAGATATGACGGTTTTTTATTTGTCCCATGACATTGAACACGAGGTAAATGCATTTTTTAATTGTCAATAACTTTTGTACTGAAATCTAGTGCTATAAATTGCATTTCTTATGAGGTAAAGTTATAGAATAATACGTATTATTATTTGAAATCAAAAACAACACATGAGAAAGTGTATTGAAAAAATGCTTCCTGTACTACTGAGTTTTCACTCCTTAAGAGTTCATCCTTTCGGTATAATGCCCGATTGTCAACTAACTAGGAGTGAATTCGTATTCCAAGAAATTTCGTGAGCAGAATTTCATTACATTGTTATGAGGATGAATTTAAAAAAAAACAGTTTTTGAACAATAATTTGAAACAACCATTTCGAAACGATTTGAATGAGTATAGAAACGTCAACGTCGTTCAAATACAACATCTGCGTTCGTTAATATTGAAAAAGTAAGTCAAACTGAATGTATTTTTCTCCCAAAAAATATTTCTATGCGTGATTTAACCTATTAAGTCGTGAATGGGCTTTTTTCACTCAGCTATCAACGATTGTATTTTGGGTGAAAAAAAAGATCTAAAAATGTTCAAAAAACATGTGATGTAAAATATGATTAAACTATTAAAATCTTCCGGAATCTGTTAGACTTTTCAAAACATGCAACCGCGAAAAACTATACATGACTTTTTCAGAAAAGAGATTGTTAAAATGTATTTTTTTACCTCGTTTTTACACACTAAAACGCTTTCGCAATTCTTGCTTGAATTAAAGAAATTTTGTCTTTGACACTCCCGAGTCAAAAAAAGATGACCAAAGTTTGATCAATATTAGATCAAAATTAGATCACAATCGATCGTATCAGAAAATGATCTAAATGAAGTCCCAGTTTTGAGACATTCCTGTACCAAAATTGGACGAGTTTTCGACCAAAATTAACAGTATATTACTCAACGAGGGAGGTAAAATAAAGAATGTCTCAGACTGCGTGTAATTTTTACCCGAGGTGAAGCCGAGGGTGAGAAACAGGCAGTCTGAGGTATTCTTTTTTACTTCCCGAGGGAAGTATACGATTTTTCTTTATGGCCGGGAGGATAAGCGGCATCTTTCCTTCCGCTTGCGGGAGGAAAGTTGCTGCTTTCCTCCCGGTGTGAAGAAAATCATTTTTTTATCACATTAAATTTAAATAAATAATAAAAAAAAAAATTTGTCCCGAGAGGGATTCGAACTGCTGTATTCTGGATAACAGTCCTCGATCTTAACCACTCACCTACACTTTTAGTTATGATATGATTGACAAATAACAAATATTACATACCGCGATACGATATAAAAATCTTCTGTGCTGTAATGTATTTTAACGAATTACACATAAATTGAATAAAAAATAGAAGCAATATAAAAATTAAAAAAATTTTATTATCAATTTTCGACGTCAAAGGTTAGAAATGTGACGGAAATATTCGGCACCTTTTAAATAACGCGTTTTTTCAAATAAATATATATTTTAGGGTACTTAATGTTTAATAAATAATTAAATGAATTGAAGTGTCAAATGACTGTGTACCCACTCATGAGTTTGCATCATTAAATTCGCTGTGAAAAAGATGATCAAATTTTGATTAAGTTTAGATCAAAATCGGATTAAAGTAGAAGCACTTTTAAACGTTTTCCGTTAAGAAAATTTTATTATCAGTTGTTGACGTCAGAGGTTAGAAAGTGGCCGAAATAGTCACAACATTTTAAAAAATGCCTCTCTTAATGTAAATATAAGTTTGATGGTAATTAATCTTAAATAAACAATATTGTGTGAGTCGAAATGTTGGATTACTATACGTACTTTTACAGGAGATCGATCAAAAACGGATCTCAATCGAAAACGTCTGAAAGTGCTCCTACTGTAATCCGATTTTGATCTAAACTTAATCAAAATTTGATCATCTTTTTCACAGCGAATTTAATGATGCAAACTCATGAGTGGGTACACCCCTATTGAAAATCCTGCATCTAAACCTGACTAGAACCTGGGCAGGCTTGACAGGGAATTCCCTTCCTCGGGTGAACCCATTCAACCCTGACCAGGACCTGACCAGGGCCAGGGCATGCCTGATTTCAATTTCTACCATGGTTATATAAATCACATTGTAGCCGAGTGGTTAGACGTTCGACTTCTACACGGAGGTTTCGGGTTCGCATACTGATTCTCGCAGAAATTTTTTATATTTTAAAAATATCTTGACCACATGGTTGAGACCAACTGATGACCTGGTTAAATGTTCCAAAACGTCCAGATCGCGACCTGGTCATTCCACGTGATTTGAGCATGTGGAAAATACCACCTGGATATTTTAAAAATTTATTTATATGTATTTTGAATATAAAGGTAAACTCATCCAAAATGGCGGGTCGAACACGAAAAAACCGTTGAAAAATTTATCAATTTTTTTATATCAAATGGAAAACTTGTGAAAAAACGTTACTGAAATTTTTGCAGACTTTTTAAAATATTTTTGTGATTCATCAAAATCCTGAAATTTTGAAAAATTTCAAAAAGTATTGAATCATTTTGGAAAAATTTCAATTTTGTTCAATAGCATTTTTTCCGAAATTCTATAATTTTATAGCACAAAATTCCTCAATTTGTATACGATTATTCTGAAGTTTTCATCTTCGTGCTCGTGCACACTGCGAGAGAATCAAATTAATGGCGTCAAGCGAAAGGTACCATACCATATTTCTTAAAATAATATTAATGAATTTTTCGATAAACTGTTGGAAAAAATGTTATTGAACAATATTTAAATTTTTACAGAGTGATTTTTTTTCGTTTTTTTAAAAGAATTTTTAAATAATAGTTTGATTAGATGATGAAAAATTATTTTAAAAATTCTGTAAAATTAGGAGCGTATTTTTTGACCATTTCTATGAAATTTTTTGTCTATATCATTTTTTCCGAAAGTATTATTTTCAAGTAAAAAATTCATGAACTTCTCGAAAGATGTTTTGTGCTTGGCCTGCCATTTTGGCCTGAACCCAAGTTCGCTTCAAAATGATGACACTCCCTGTAACCTGTATGATGACATTCGACATAGTTTCTATCTTTAACTTTTTTCAATAGTGAAAAATGTAAAAGTATTGAATGCAGTAAATAGTTGATTTTACGAAGGAGGAATAGTCGATTTTAAATCATTTTATTGTACTGAAATCGCTGAAAAAACTTATCCACGTTTAGCTAATGTGAAAAGACCTTTTTAAGATTTTTTCTTTTAAAGACTTTTTGAAATCTTTTTCATTTTTAAGTCAGAGACTACTACAAGATGAGCTAATTATATTAAGCAATTGTGAAATCACCAACAAGCTTTTGACAAGATTTGAAGATCACACCTTTATTGATAATGTCGTAAAAACCTTTAAAGAGAAGGCGAAATAGGCAACGGACCGATCTTAAAAGACGACCAAAGAGCGAGTGCCTAAAGAAAGCCGAGTACAACATCTGCTTGTGCAGCGGGCCGAAAGAGGTGAAAAAGAAATGGACGGTGTTGGAAAGAGGGAGCTTGTAAGTCTCTCTATATATGTATACCCTTAGGTAGGATGCAATATCTGTGGATAGTACAGATGCGTTGCCTTAGATGGTTCAGTAGCCGACCGGGTAATTCTAAGGGAGATAGTAGTATAAGTAAGATTACGTCGAGTCGGAGACATGACGACTTGAAATACAATTTAGATGGAAGAAGATGGGACGTAACGTTTCATTTTCCTTGTATGTATCCGTTACCCTGACGCGTGAGTAATAGATATGATGTTCGTGTAACGTATAAAGTTGTACATGGAACATTTTATATTAATTGAACAAAGAAAATCATTTATAAAATTTATAGCATTCCTTCTTTATCGTATTTTGATAGAAAAGAATGAATTCGATGGTATTTAAGACTGAGGATGAAAAATGTAATTGTTCGAAAATAACTGGATTTTTTCTAAAAATTATTGAAATTTTCGTAAGTGTTTGAGATCAATGTTTGAAGAACCATTTTAATGTCTTCTTACTATTATCTTCAACATACTCCTCTAAAATTAGTTATACACATGTGTATATCCACGATCATTAATTCGCACGGGCACTATTGTCCTTGTTTGCACCTATAATAAGCAGCTTTATTTGAAATATTAACCTTAGAAGAAGTTGGTGGTATGAATTATAAAACCTAAAAGGAAAACTTGTTTCCCATGATTTGTTGTTTATTTTATTTAGTAGTTTAAGTATAAATCGAAATATTGCCATGTTTCATTGTATATTTTAAGAAGTTACAAGATACTTACACAGCTGTGCAGATATTAGAGAAACAATGGTATTAAAAATGAATCCCATCATTCCATTTGTAAGATATTAAAACAATTGTTTTAATGATAGACCGAAGATTGTCAATACACGAAGGTCTGTGACAGGAAGGACTAATGCCGCCATTGCGGAGTACAAGTTATGAAACGATGGAATAGATAACTTCATCAGCGTCCCCTAATTCTCTCATAAATTGAAGCAGAACCTTGTAGTTCTGTTATATCGATGATCGATGGTGTCAAATCCCTTTCTGAAGTTAAATAGAACTAACGTGTTCATTAACCCCAATACGTCCATCTTCCAGCACCTTAGAGGCTGAAAGTGCAGAGTTATATCTGAAAACTTCAGTTCGATTTGGAAAAATACACAATTCTTTCTAATAAATTCCCATAAAATGCCCTTAATTTCGAAGCATTTCACAGCATTGAAGTGAAGAAAAACGACTTATCTGTATTTTATGAATTTACTGTATTTTATGATAAATAAAAATTGTTAATTACATTCTGGATTATAACACTGGTCCACATGAAAATTTACAGACATTATATGAGCTAATCTTTATTAATTTGTGGTCGGTGAATTCGTATCCGATAGTGCAAATTGTTGACTAGCTCTTGGTTCCATGTAATACTGGGTTAAAGTAGCAAAAAACATCATTTTCTCCAATTTTTGAGAAAGTATATCCTTAAATAGAAATGCGATATAGGCTTCAATGTTAGTTCAAAATAAAGAGTGTAAATTCCATTTCACAAAGGAAAATTGTTACACGAACGGGTTAAAATATATTGTCTTAAATGGTAATTTATTTGAATGCGTGAAATGTCCAGTCTGAACAGTCCGTTACTACTTTTAACTTCCGCGTGTTAGTTTATTTGAAGTGCATAAATAAGTATCCTCTATGCATAAGAAAATAACTGCTCCGTGTTTTAAACGAAATACACACCAAATCGTTATTACACGCGTCCTTTTCTGTAAATGATCTTAAACGACAGAGGGATAGAGTACAAATCTGAATGTTTTGAGGTTATACTCACGGAATGTGTTGGATAATACTAACTCTGTTGAAATCACAGCATAAATTACAGTTTATGGGGTACATGTCTTAGATTTTGGGATGAATCGACCATCTCTACAGTGTGTCTCTAATATTAAAAATATCCAGACACGAATACTACACAATTGTTTCAATTTTTATTGTGGTACAGAGAATTTATCGACTTCGGACTTCGAAAATGTCGTTATTGAAATGAAAAGTCGTCTTTGACCAATATATTCACTAGACCCACCATCGGCGATAAAATGCCACTCTCCTTTCTAACTTTCTAAACTTTTTTTATGCAATTTTTAGTATTTAAAGACTTGTCATCGACGATGAGTTTTCCTCGAGCAACCAGCGAGTGAGAACTTTCTTTGCCGATTTGCCGAAATTTTAACTTTCATCTATCTTGAATTTCCTTAGTCTTCTCTAATTATTGAGGACTATTATATTATTGTAATAAATATTATGCTACTATCGGACAGGAAAGGGTAGAATGACATGTATGTAGAAATGCCGACGCAGTACATTCTGCTCTGAAAAGAGTATTTTTCTATAATATTATATAAATCTATATCGTAAAAGTTGAACATAACTAATGTTATATGATTTTCATTAAAACAAGTTGTATTACAATATGTGTACCCCGGTATTTCTTCAAATATGCATATAACTTCACAAAAGATTGTTCATTTTTGTGTACACAGCATTTGCTATTGCAGGGAACAAGACAAGTAGTAAAGTCTCGTATTGGTCAGCCTTGATAAAAGGTACAATATAATAACTCAAAAAACCGTTTCTTTGCGTTTCAATTCTCCAACGCCGATTTTTTTCAATAATCGTAGATGTTAACTTTCTTTATATTTATTAGAATTAAATAATTTCTTATTTATAGTTATGTTTTCCGCGCAAGCAATGTTTTATCGATTTCCTAGGCCATTTTGATATTGCATATAGAGTGAATGTAACAGGAGTTTTTACATTTTCACATTTATAATGACTGAGACGCTGTCATAACTGATGTCATACGTAATGGACACATCAATCGGTAACAATATATATTAGATCTTCAGGTACACGTTTTAGTAAAGACTAGTTTAAAAGTGCAGTTAACTTTGGCATTAAAAATGGTAAAATATTCTGTATTGGAATTTTTAAATATTAATATTTAAATTATGTAAATTACAATATATAAATTACAATTATTATTCATAACTGATTGGGATTTAGATATATATACATATAAAACATTATAACAATTATTTTAACTAATAAATAAGGTTTTAGGGCAAACGCCTACGAAATTGCATTAGATAGACATGCATTGCAGTCGGAAATTCACTAAATCATTTCAAACAACCTCTCAAATACCATGTCCATCTAATCCATTTTCGTGGGCAATTGCCGTAAAACCTTATTTATTAGTTGGATACTATGAGCTTACGATAAAATTTCAGAATTGTTTTAAATTGTTTAAATTGTTTATGCATTTTATTAGATAGTTTCGTTTACTACTGTTAACTTGTTTCACTTAATAAAAGTCAGAATAGTAAAATTCGTTACATATCTCTCATCGTATGAGAAAACAGTGATGCTTGAAATAGATGACGAAACTTTCAAGGTACTGTATATGAAATCTCATTAAATGTTATTATAATATTTTTAACATGCAAATAACTCGATTTTTCTCATTATGGCAAAATTTTAAGATGCGTGAAATAGAGTTCCAGACACGAAGTGTTATAAAATGTTGTATGGAAGATGAGCGAAACGTTGATTTCCGACGAAAGTGATTGTAAACCTTCGCAGTTGTCCAAGATCAACGTTTCAGTCCTTATTGCATACTGTACTATTATGAATCTGACGATTTTGCAAAAATATTACAAAAATAATATTCCTGTTCAGGTAAACTATATATGTGTCAAAACACAAAACACAATATTTAATTTTTATGTAATTTATATATTTTTCATATAATTTTGTTCAAGTTTTGGTATATATCGGTCATTCAAAAATAAAAATAAATATAAAAATAAAATGTATAACATAAATTAAGATCAGATATCCTTATGGTGCTCCAGTAATTTCGATGCTGATCGACTTAGCTGCAAATCTGACATATAAGAAAGCAGTGTGAAGCTAATTCAACTAATATCTAAAAGCAACTTAGATTTTGTATCATACGAGAATATTTAAAAAATCGTTTTTAAAGTCGCGCATTACAAATAGCAAAATATAGTAATTCAAGTAGTAATAGCTCGATTCTTGTTATCTTCGCAGCCGGTAGGACTACTACTACTTAGATTGCTGCAGTTTACTATGTATAGTGTACGGCAGCAATGAGTTTATTAAACCTTCCAACTAGATATAATATTAAACAATTACATAAACTCGAGTACATGCTTGTCTTTTGTTTTCCTCGTAATTCGGACACTTTTTGATCTTGCTTTACAACTCTTGTTTAAACCTATACCTATGACTTATACCTATAATTATTTTTAATTTTTACATTCAAGATTACGATGACAATTGTATGCAGTTCTAATAATTTTATTAAGGTAAGGGGAAATATAGCATTTTTAAAAATGATGAATCTTTTTACATCTTTCCTAATAATAAGAATTGTAGCTTATATATAACAAATATTTTTAGTTTCTAACAGATTTGTTTTCGTAAAATTTAAAAAAAATTTGTTGGTTTCCATTATCGTTCATTAAAAAATTGAACCATTTGACTTTTTTTACATTAATTTTATTGTATATTTTTTGTATTATATTTTAGACTAATACATTTTTGAAGAGGACCTAAATACAGGGTCGAAACGTTAAAATTATGATTTTTATACTTGTTCGTTGTACATTCGTTTTTTAAAAAAGAATCGAATTGTTACAAACCTTTCCACTTAAGGAGGTTGGTATGGTGAAGAATTAACAAACAGTTTCTAACGAAAAAATTACTAAACGTTAATATTAATATAAAATAAATTTCCTGAAAATGTTGAGTCATTTGGATACCTCAGTGTTGAGAAATTTAGCTTATGTAAACTGACATTTTCAAGTCTTTATATGCGAATTTGCACAGAATTAACAAATAGATTTACTTAAAATTAATGTCGATTAAAGAAAAATATATAATAAATGTTCGAGAGAAAGAATTAGATCGATTGGATTCGCTAGGTAAGAGAACTTCAATAAAATGGTTGCCAAAGGTTCA
Organism: Trichopria drosophilae; assembly: GCA_030407085.1. Lineage (NCBI taxonomy): Eukaryota > Metazoa > Arthropoda > Insecta > Hymenoptera > Diapriidae > Trichopria > Trichopria drosophilae. The sequence goes on along the minus strand of CM059583.1, from coordinate 184,069,902 downwards.
TTATCGTACAGATTAGAAGCCATTATTCGACTTCCTAACGGTACTAAACTAGTCAAAAATGGACGAAAATTGCACGTGACTCCCTACGTACCATACCAACTTCCTTAAAGAAAATTATTACAGGTAAGAAGATTTCATGATAATTTATATATCCAATAACAGCGGAACGTTTAAAGGTATAATAAAACCATCAATATCTTTTATAATAAAAATCAGCAATTTAGAAATGTTCATTAATAGTAGATCTATATATCAGAAAGACTCGATTGCAATTTTCTACGTCACTCTCAGTAACTAATTATTGACAGTAGAAGAATCGAAATGGACCGAAAAAAAAAGTTTCCTCGAAATTGTGTTGGCTACAGGTGAAGCGCGGAGCAGCGATTCATTACCATCGATTCGAATTCGATTTTGATTCGTAACCTGACCATTTTTCGTGTCGGAGTTCGGAACGTTGACCGCGACCCCTGATTTCTCGCCAGCAGCGCCGCAGGGTTGTCCCTTCCGGTCACAGACGTGACAAAGTAGCAAAAACAGTGGTCCAGCGGGGGTCGGTATAACTGCGCAATGCGACCGATTCGGTCTTTCGTCGAAACGCAACCCAGAAGCGGCCGATGGGTGCGGATGCTGCACATGCCCGTAGCGCCCGCGGATGAACGTCGACGGGTCGGCTGGGTAGGCGGCCACCGGCCGTAGTCGTCATTACGTTTTCAAGAGAGCAGGGACCAACCGCGGGCGAAACCCACGCGCGGTTCCATAACGCGGCGGATTGCAGGTCGTACCACGTGTTCCCAACCCTGTACCTATATACGAATATGTAGGTCCTGCTCCAGCATCCCTGGTAGGGTATGGGGATACGCTCTCCTGTTCGCTCGCTCTCTCACCTTTTGACCCACAAGCTTGTAGGTGCGCAAGGGCCGCTAAAGTGCGCGAGCAAACCGCGCTCGTTGGCTCCTGGCAACAAGCTGCCGAAGAAAAAGTGAAACGGAGGTCGAACCGGAAATGAGGGAATATGTCCTACAATCCTACGCATACTTCACAGAAAAAAAATAAGTCTTAAAATTGTTACATCTTAAATTCATCATTAGGTGAAGCTTAATTTCAGCTCAAAATTGCGTTAATTTTCTTGAATTCGGTCAATATTTAGTCTTAAAGTCTTACTTTCAGACAACAAAGCTGACTTTCAGCCGATATTTTGGTTTGAAATAAGATTCGTTTAATTTAGATGCCATAATCTCGATAAATCTTATTTTAAGCCAAAATATCGTCTAAAAGTCAGTTTTGCTCATTGAAAGTAAGACCTTAAACCAAAACACGGATTGACTTTTAAAAAATTAACACAATTTCGGGCTTAACCCATTAACGCTCAGACGGACGAATTTTCAGCATTAGTTTGAGCATCGATAATTTGTATATAAATGCCTTTGAAAAAATATGAGGACTACTGTTTCTAACGTAAAATTGTATGCTCTTTCAGAATATTTCAATAAAATTTTGATAAAATGAACTGCAAAAAAGTTATACACGTTTGTCTATTAAAAAACAGGGTTTTTTACATTTTGTTTTTCACAAAAACATCACCTTCACCTCGAAATGGCGTTGGGAACATATCTAAGTTGAAAATATCGCGTTCCTGGACCCCCAGGATTTAAACGTACCATATCTGAATTCATAATTTAAGATGGCAGTTTTCAAAATGGCCCCTAGATGCTCAAAATTCTTTTTAAAACTTAACCATTTTTTGCTTAAAAACTATAGTCTTAAGACAAAATTTTCTAAGAACAACAATGCTTTGGAATGAGTCAAAGAATACTCTCAAATTTTATCAGCATGTTATAATACACTGCTTGATTTTTCAAAAATTCGAAAAATCGAAATTTTGGAAAAAGTTATTTTAAAAATTTGAGTACGTTCTTTAAATAGTTCTAAAGTATTTTTATTCTAAGAAAATTTTCTCGAAAGCCTATCGTTTCCAAAAAAATAAATTATTGGCCTTGAAATTTAGAAAAGTTTAATAATTTATTTTCATGAAACTATAGACTTTACATAAAATTTCATTGGAACAAAAATATCTACCACCTATTTGAAGAAGCTACTCCAATTTTTTTAGATTTTTTAAATGATTTTTTTTCAAAATGTCGATTTTTCGATTTTTTGAAAAATCAAGCAGTGTGTTACTGCATGCTGATAAAATTTAAGAGAATTCTTTGACTTATTCCAAAGCATTGTTGTTCTTAGAAAATTTTCTCTAAAGTCTGTAATTTTTATGAAAAAAATGGTTAAATTTTAAAAAGAATTTTGAGCTTCTAGGAGCCATTTTGAAAACTGTCATCTTGAATTATGAATTCTGATATGGTACATTTTAATTCTGGGGGTCCATTGACTCTATATTTTCAACTTAGATATGTTTCCCAATGTAATTTCGAGGTGAAAGTGATGTTTTACTGAAAAACAAAATGTAAAAAAGCATGGTTTTTAACAGAAAAACGTGTATAACTTTTTTGTGGTTCATTTCATCAAAATGTTATATAAAAATTCCGAAAAAGCATACAATTTTACGTTAGAAACAGTGAAGCTCATATTTTTCTAAAGGCATTTATATACAAATTATCGATGTTCCAAATTATACTAAAAATCCGTCCGTCTGAGCGTTAATGGGTTAAATTAAGCTTCACCTGAGGATGAATTTAAGATATAATAATTTTAAGACTTATTTTTGCCCGTGTTGCTTCTCTTATGGAGTAAGCAGCAATCCTAATAATATATAGGGAAAACTTACAACATATTTTTATGTCATAATAATTATCTTATATCCAATAAGGCGTCATATATCAATGAAGAATTCTACACTGCTAGAAAAAATTGTAAATGAACAATATTGATTAATATTGTATACCTATTGCTTTATATAACTACAGGAAATCTAACAACGAAAGGTCGAGATCTTTGTGAATTCTTTCCCAATGATCAAACAGAAATTTTGAAATATTCCTAAAGATTTCTTCTTTATTTCTTTGAAAGGAATTTTAATTCCTTGAAAATTTCTAAATTAATGTTTTGTTCATACCTATAAATATAACGAATATCCGCTGTAGTTATTACCTTAAGAGATGAATTCTGGTTTGAAAAAGGTAGTTTTGACAAATAATGAATCATTCATACACAATTCTTTCACTGAATAGCGTGATCACCTGATCTGAAAGAGTTCTTAAAGAATTATTTGAAAATGCTTTTCTTCAATACTTATGTGTGTTATATTTGACCGCGCAAACATTATTGATTATTATCATTATATCACAGAGTTTATGCGTTCGATATCTTATAACTGATTTTATGACTGGACACACAGCACACTATCTTGGGGACGTCCTCAGGAGCTCCTCAGGACGTCCAAATGTCCGCTTTTATCGTCCTATTTACGTCTTCAAGGTGTCCTGTGCCCTGATCCGTTCATTTCACTCTACTCAGGAACTTGTGTACGAAAGGAATATTCTTTTTGACAAAATTGGATCAAACGATTTAATGCTATTGTTTTTTACTCGACCTTCAATTACTCAATTAGATAACATAGAATACTGCATGAAAATGTTTAAAAACTTATTCTTGATTTCCATGACTCTGACTCATATGCACAGAAATTGGAACCGACTTCCCACAAATATTCGCAAGGAATCTTCTTTCCAGATTTATTTCTAAATACACTTATAAGATTGAAACTACAAAACCAGATGCCTTCGACCTGGGTGCTTTACAAATCCCATGATTGTAGATAACGACAAAATTCTCATGACGAGATATGCAATCCACAAAGAAAATGTTATTTTTAAGAATGCTTTTACGGTTTTTTAAAGGCAGGGTATATGGATTGACTCCAAAAGTCCTATCAAGCTCAAAAAGAGGTTAAACTCACGACGTCGAACTGTTCCCGAGATATTACGTGGACAAAATTTTGCATATTCGGTTGGACGGACAACGGACACAAATTATTTTACTGTTGTTTTCGGTTCGTAAGGGTCTGAAGTGTCAAAATTTGATAATAACTTATGGGGTGATTTATTTTAGGAACTGACCGAATTCAATACCTTGCCAGACCTACGGTCTAGCTATACTTTTTATCATTGCTTTTTAGTAGACTCAAGTTTTGTAAAAATACCATAGTTATTTTCGCGGATGATGTACAATTTTAACTCTATACTTCCCTCAACAACATTAAGCAAACTATTTGGAATTTAAGTACTCCGCCTGATTGGGCTCAAGAATATGGATTGAATACAGGTAAAACGCAAGCAATAATGCTTTGTGCGACACATCAGCTAGTAGCAGACAAAGCTATGCGGCTCCCTTCTTTATTATTAAATGGCAAAGTCATAAAATTTACTGGTCAACATTATATTTGACCTGTCCTGGAATTAACATGTTTCTTCAATATCAGATTACACTGGTCAACACAAAAACGTTACAGAGATAAAAATAGCTAATCTTTGATAATTTTGGGTCGCTGGATCGGAATGCGATAGTGAACATTTTTTGTTAGCTCTTGTTTCCATGTAATATGGGAATAAAGTTGCGAAAAACGTCATGTTCTCCATTGTTCGAGAAAGTATATCTTTCAATAGAAACACGATAAAAGCTTCAGTGATAGCTTAAAAGAAAGCTTATAACTTCTATTTCACGAAAAGAAAATTGTTATACGACCTGATAAAAAATTGTTCTCTTAAATGGGCATTTGTTTTTATGCGCAAAATGTTGTCTCACCTAAACTACCTGTTACTACTGCTCATTTTCGCCGCGCTAACGACCAAAACTCTGGCGAGCATGTCACTGTCTGAAACCGAATGTTACAAGTACGAAGATGCATTTTTATGTAATATAAATATTTCATAATATGTTTTTAAGGTTGCAGATTACACGTCCTGGCTGTTGACCTTAGTTTGAGCAGAGATCGACTAATGTTCAAGGTCTTTATGGATATAATCATGATTTCAATTTTTCAACATATCATTTATTTCAGTCCAATCAAGTCCACTTCAGTGATTTACCTTCTGTTAGTTTACTCGAAATGAGCGGCACTGAAAACTTCTTACTGTCTATTAATTAAATGTGTTTTAACATAATGATATCATTTTAATTGCATTTTAAAAATTAAAATTCAATGTTCATTGCCGAAAGTCATAATTTTGTTAAGATTTAAAAAATAAATGCATTTTGTCCATGGGAGTTCGCTACTTTAATAGAACCGAACCTTGATGCAAGGTAAAATAAGGTTGTCATAATGTTAATAAACTTGCAGGTTTAACCTTGTTATAAGATTTGGTTCTGTGTGGCCTATGTCTGGAAAAGTTGCTCTATTTTTGCTTTATGTCTAGGCATACGTGGTGTTACATTTAATTTTTCCTTTCACAATCTATACATGATGAATTTCCGTACAGTTTCCAGGAAATCACATGTATTACTATCCGATGAAGAAGTACAACTTGCCGAGTGTTATTTTCAACCGTTAAATGTATTGTTAATAAAGAATGTATTGAAATTCCAACCTTAAGACAATATATCAATTATATAGCATATTAGAAAACATAATTTCGTGTGTAACTTGAACGCACGAGAAAACGTTTTAAAATAGGTTATAAACATATAAATGAAAATAACAACTTGTCAATAATTGTAAACCGACGTGATGACAGTTCTATGAGAAGAAACGTAAATGGTTTATTTACTTCATACAAAATGTAGACGGCGAAATTTGTCTAATGAATTATTTATCCATTTTATGAATTTGCATGGTTACAATAAACAGTGGTTGGGTTGTTCACGCACTATGGTAAAAATTTTCATTACAAATAATGCACAATGTTCTGCTGAATTTCTACAGCAATATAATAGTTATAATTTTGAGTTTAATAAAATGTAGATGTGACTTTTCATAAAGGACTTTAATAATAATAATTTTGTATAGCCCTGCTTTGTCGTTGATATGTAAGATTGTTTGAATATAACAATAAAATGTCGTTGAATAACTAAAATTAACGTGATTGGTTTAATCTTGAAATAGTTCTGTTCTTTATTCGATAACACCTAAAAAGAATTAAGAAATCACTTGAATTTTGTCACTGCATGAATTAAATCATTATAAATTGTATAGCAAATTATAATAAGTGGATATAATAATTGTTAATTAACGTCTTATATACTACGTGATAGATATTGAGAAATCACAGAAAAAATATGTGAAATAAGAAAAAACGTATGCTCATTTTCAACTAAACTTGCAAAGCAATTTCTAATAGAAAGTTCACTAAAAAATAAAGAAAATCTATTAAATTATTTCGAACTAATATACCAGGAATAAATGAACATTTCGTCATAAAATATTATAGAAAACATAAATACATAATGTATGATATTAACGTTATCACGATTATTCGGCAAAATTCGCCTACACGAGATAATTTAACGCTACGTAAGTAAACTAATTTGTTCCTAGGGAATGACCTGTATTTACGTGTAATATATGCATAGCAAATTTATCTCTATAAATCCTACGGTTCTACTACAATTTTACACATTCATTAGAAATTACATTTTAATACGTATATCTGAACTTCAATAATTGGGGAATCTCGTCGTTCTCTGTGTATAAAACCTAAATTCGATATGAGATATATGTAGTTCCAAGAGCGATTCAATTTTTTACTGCAGTTTAATATTTTGTACTATCGATGGCACTTTAATTGAGTAATATTGGATGAGAAATCGGCAAATGCAATTTTCATGATATTTTTAATTTGCGATGCAAGAATCCAATTTAATATTATTATTATTTATTGAAATATTTCAATTTTATAATGCTTAATAGTTTAGAGCTTCTAGGTGTAATTATAATTTTAATCATTATTAACAATGTAAGTTAATGACGATGCTATAATTCAATTTCGTTATCACTAAGTCAAAATAGAAAGTTTAAATATTGTCATTATTTAATATCTTAAATATGACAAAAAGCAAAGATTTATGTTTAATGAAGTTTGTGTAGAAATTTTTTAGATATGTTTTATTTATGAACCATTTTTTTTATTTTTACTAGAAATCAATTATACTAAAAAAGCGATATTATAAGATTGTTTGAATACAGTGTAAATTAAATAGTTTAGTATAATTTCAAAACAAAAATCATAAATCCACAATAACTTTAAAAAAAGCTAAAAGCTACTGATTAAAAAATGAACATTTCGAACGGTTGTAATTGCAAAAAGGTAAAAGCTTCTTTAAGCGAAAGAATTAAGCATAATTATTAATTATGCTCAGTATACCTCATCTTCACAGCCGTAATTAATTAAATGAACATATGTAAACAATTCCTTGCACGGTGTTAAAAATAATTTTATTCCAAAATATGTTAAGGAAATCAGTGTTAAATATTGAACACTCTAACAACGAATTTGTAGATAAAAATCATCATTTTTGATAGACATTAGTAATTTCAAATTAAATCTGTACGTAAGTACATAAACAAAAAATGTATCGTTTTCTAATGCATTAATAATTTATGCACATAAATTTTCTTTATACAACTGTTTAATGCATAGAATTATAAATTAATGGGCATTGTTTAACTTCCTTTTTATCAAGCTCTCCAGCATAAATTCCTGGTGCTTGAGGTGGAAGACGATAAAAAGATCCATTTAGCTTTAATATTTGCAGTAAAAGATTGCTATCAAAGTATTATAGACGCTACTGTGCATAACATCTTTACGAAGTCTATTCATTTTGTATTCACACCGGGTAATTCAATATTTACAAGACGTTTTCCAGATTTGATTTCGCCGTAATTACCCTTTTCAGTTTTTGTATTCTTCGAATTCATTTCGTATGTCTATTAACTTATGTGTTACTAACGATGCTTTTAAAACTTGTTCCACTTTCGTTAGCTATATTATATTTTTCTTATTTTCGTGATGACATATCAATATTTTTATCCATGACTTAAAATATGATAATAATGTAAGTTCTTGCTTTGATATTTCTTTTGTTAATTTGTAGGATAGTTGAAATAAATAATTATGTTGATCAAAAGTCATTTCTGAAATTTGTATTGGGATAATTGAAGCACGTCTCAAACCCGGTTCATTATTAATTAACACATTTCATTCGGGTCATACTGAATTAATACTTAATGCGCTGTTCAAAATGTCATGACGTTACATGTATAATAAATACCCAGGATGTCAGTTTTAATCAAAGGCAGTTATATATAGAATCCAAAGAATTAATATACTTTTTGAAATTTGATCAGAAAGAGAATTGGAATGGCGATTCGAATATTTCGAAAATATATAGGGGAAAGCGGGGCGAAGCGGCGAGGATTTTTACCGTGTAGCATATGATATGTATCAAAGTATCATTTGATATGTAATTTCATAGTCAATATTTACATGCATGTTACTTACGGTGAATGTTTGACAGATGGCCAGCTATGGCCAATTTAAAAAACTTAAAAAACAGGGGGCGAAGTGGCGATATCGGGGTGAAGTGGCGAATCCTTATTTTTAGAGGTCTCGAAGACGACTATCATAAAATTAAGTGCAGGTCGTAAACCTTTAAATTATTATTGTTTGTTTTAATAAAAATAAAATTTCCACGTTTTATAGAATGAACCTCTTCAGATATATCGAAGTTTCCAACAACATTAAAAAAAGAAACAGAAACATCTTCGGAAGCCTTGAATGGTCGTATTATATCAGGATCACATATTTTAACGTCTTCTTTAATTATTCAATGCATTCATCAAAAGAGAATTTTAAATTAAAAAATAATCACAGAATAGAGACATCCGAGAAAAAATTTCGCCGCTTTACCCAAAGTATCACTTGAACATGCACCTACGATATCTCATTATAAACACACAATAAAGGAACAATTCATGTTTTATAAATACCTCCAATAATTTTAGAATAAATATATAAATAGAGATTATTAAACTGCCAAAATGAAAATATTGACCAATTTGGGAACAAAGTACAGGAAAATGACTTGAAGATTTTATTTAAAAATTACATTGCTCTCTCCCAAAGGTAGGTAAGAGAACAAAAGATAAAATATCATGCTTCAAAATGTGAAAAATAGTGTAAACAAAGAAACCACATATGATATTTTACAATCAATATGATCATAATGGAAATATTTGAGATTCGTCACTTCCCTTCGCCGCTTTGCCTCCATTTCCCCTACATCTTTAATTCGCCATTTTCAGGAAAAATTTAGTCACTACGAGAATGTTTCTTGAAAATGCATCGAAGGTTTTGCGGAAATTTTTAAAGCTAATAAACTCAACTTTCAGTAACACATTTTTTAATCTTCAAAGCACCCAAACTGTTAGAAATTTTAACGGTTGTTTTCAAGGCTGATTTTAGTTTACTACAAAAAAACATATTACCTCTTCCGTAACGCCAAAAATTGTTACTGTGTGACGAAACTCCTTTAAAAAAGTTTTTAAATGTATTTAGCAATATTATGACAATAAAGTGTTAAAAAATTATGACCTTGTTAATCATATATTCACGGTTTATCTCCTTGTATTTGAAAAATCTTTCCAATATTTCGTAACAATTATTGTATTTTTTTAAATTGTCGAGGTATTCCAATAGTAATGTCTGAAGCTACTAGGTAAGGCAATGATAATTAATTTACTAATATTGGGTTTGTTGTGAACTATAATTTCGGTATGATTACTTCATTCAATGTTTGTTACTACTGAAGATTACAATACAAGTACTATCTAATATTAGTGTGTTTTCTCTATGAATGGGTCGTCTAGTAAATTTTGCACTTTGATACGTTAATTCAGGAGCATACTCATTGTTCGATAAGCAATTTGCAATCATTTTTTGGAAAATGACATTATTTTTTCAATGGGTACTTTTATGATTTTAAAAATATCTACTAATTTTTATTTCGATTTATTGAATATTTGTCTATCATGGACATTATTCTTCCTATTACCATCTAAAAAGGTGTAGCAGTTACATAGATATTTTGATTGAACAGTCAGTAAACTACGGAATTAAATTTATGAGAACTATACCATACCGTCATTTAGACAATCGCTAACGAGAAGTCACTAGTCTGTAATATAATTATCGGATAGTACGTAGTTGAATGGCAAATGCATAGTATTAAGTTATTTTGTCTAATAATTTCCACGTATAATTGTCGAGTGATCTTAATAGAGTAATGTTGCGACTAATATGTTCTACAGTATGGTAATACTCGATAGAAATTTTTAGCTACAGCACTGTAACGGCTACGTCCTTACTTTAAGACAAAAGTGTCATATTCTAAAACAACACGAATATCTCGTGTTAAAACATTTGCGCCCTTTAGATATCTTAGAAAAAGTAAAGATTCAACATTTTTTAAGACAAAAATTTATCTATTAATTTTTTCTTCGTGTACATAAAAAATATCAAAATAAAATAAAAAATCATAATTAAAAAGTTTTTGGCATTCAGATATGTACCACCTTTAGTTTATTTTAAAATATGTTTGCAATTTGTTTATTTAAATGTAAAAGTTTTAGCCTCAGAACCAAATTACATTAAATCTAGAGAAATTTAGAGGACATATAATAACCTCGCGGTTTAATACTACAGGCGTGGGGCTTGATAATTTTCGCCCGAAGATTTCAGGGTAGGGTGCAAAATCGAGTTCTACTCCCGAAGTGTTAAAAAAGGTAAAACTCCAGCATTGAATAAATATTTTCTTACAGAAAAATGATTCCTAAGGCCAATATATTATTATCATCTGCGGTGCTTATAATCAAGCTTTTTCTGTAAAAATCCATTAATTTTATGAAAAATGTCCGCAACTTCAAAGTAGATGAAATTCCCATATTTTTTCAATGTTATGGGCACGACCCGATTGTGGGCACCTCCTCATAAATTGGGACAAGAAGTATACGGCACTGAACTGAGTATTGTGAAACTTGTTTATTGACAATACGTAGCTTTCGTGTTAATGCCGTAAGAATATATATTTCCGTCGTAGCAGCGAGCATAATAAAACTGAGCTGAAATAAATAAACAGAAAAGTGATTGTATACTGTTTTCAAAGTGATATAAATCAGTGTGAATTGTTTCAAAGCGGTAGGTAATTAATTTTTTGTACTGTGTGATCATTATATTTTGTGATTTGATTTCGTTTTTAACAAAAATTTTTGGATCACATAATTTATTGGCATTTTAAATAATCACTGCCATTCCCTGTTATGGGCACCTTTATGTAACAGGTTGTGGGCACCCTTGTTTTCTCGCATTTAATGCGCGTTTAGTTTAGAAACATAGCAATATCCTTGCTTATATTGACCTAACGTTCTTATATTACTTTGATGAATTGTTAATGAATTAAATGCAATGTGACCAATGTGAAAACGTGTTATGTTGTTTCTACCAGCGGAGGCTTTGAAATAAAAAAATTTTTTCCTTCATATTTTTCCATTTTTACCAGATTTTTCAAGGGTGCTCACAACCGGGTACAAATATTTTTTATGTCAAAAATCGTCACTTCATTAAATGTATGATGAAATTTTTCTTTTACAACGAATCAATTTATTTCTTTTACAGGAGTTAGCTAATGTATCTAGCATTCCAGTGATATCCATATGTCTGCATAATATGAATGTCGTCAAAAATTATTCGTTAAAAACAAAAGGATAAAATTATAAATAATTCTCAATAATCCCCAATAGTAAAATACTAATTACCACCAGTTAATAGTTTTTATTTATACAATGAGGAAAAAACGAAATTACTGTCCTCGTGAAGTTAAACAAATTGAAATCGACTTTTCAATAAAACAGCTCTTTCGGTCGAATATCAGACACGTCACATCGCGTAAGATGTAATAAAATGCGAATAAATCCAAGTACCTGTCCCACGACGACACAAAGGATTCAACGTTTTACGAACCTAAACCCTGGAATCGTTGAGAATCCGCGTACGAGAAGAACGATTCAACCGGAGCTTTCGAGCTTCTGACGTGCTTGCAGATATCGCGGTAAGGGACGTTCCTCGTGGCGTCTGCTGCCACGTGCGGCAAAACGAGACCCGGGGACCGCGATATGCGAGCTTTCCGTCGATTTTGGCGTCCTTGCGGAAATTTCCCCACGATAGTGCGGCTGTGGGAATTTCGACTAATGATAATTGCTACGACCCCGATAAACTCGTTGCCGGAAGTCCGGGAAAAAGCTACGATGCCCCACCACGGGTACAGTTATACTACCGCCGCCGGACGGAGCCGCTTTCGAGGTAATAACTTGCCAATAGAGCGATGCTCTCCTAACGAATGTTCCAAGGTTTCCGGCAGATGAAAATTCTGGTGCAATGACCTTCTTCGTTCACCCCTACCCACCATCCTGGTTTCTTTAAGGTAACGGCTATGTCGGATTTCGAAGTTACTCGCCGTGAACTACCGACTTTATCGCCTTCATTTTGTTGTCCGTTTACTTAACATCGTCAAAATGGATTTTCGTAATCGATGTTTATAGTCGAATCGATATCGAAACCGTACTTGCGATGATAATGTTCCGAGAAAGTATGATTTTAACGTCCATGTATTTCGTTGCACAATATATCGCACCTATACGCGCGGCAGTAAAGGAACCATTCCCGGTGAAAATGGCAAAATTCTATCATCTTCGATAGCCGTGGCGGATTCAGTATATCGTTTTGTGATGTTATTTGGCAAAATGTTCAGTAGTTATGTACTAATAATTTCCGGTGGTTTTTGTTGTTAGTACAAATATTATGCATTACTCATTCTAGAAAAGCAAATGTTTACTGTTAACGGCGGAAGAGTTCATTCATAAAACGTTTTATTTTTCTACGATTTCGAGAAAAAACGTTTTAAATGATTTGAATGTAGCAAGTGATGTTCTTACTTAATACTTTTAACTTTTTTTTTTTATCAGGACGATATTTAATTTCATTTAAGAACAATGCGTTATTTAATGTAAACATATAAATTTATTTATGCGGGTACGCAGAGAGAATAAAAGTAGTTAATGGAACCATTTTATAAAAGTAAATAGAATTACAATGAAAAGTTAAATTAACTATTGGCCGTAGTAAATAAGTCCATGCCATTTTTCCGTTTACTATTTCTCCAATACTTAACGCCTTAACGTCAAAATTGTATTTTGTCAAAGCCTTCGATTTAACGGCACCCCCCTCGATGAAAACAATAATTAGATGTCTAACACCATATATCCAAATATTTTCTAGGGTGCTCTTTTGATAGGTTATGATTAAAATTTGAAAAAATCGACTTTGCGGTTATTTTTGTGTGTTAAGTCAACAAAATGCAAATTTTTTCGGCGATTACTTTTGTAATTCAATATTTTCATCTTGAAATACCTTACCGTTTTAGCTGAAACCTTCTTAAATGGTGCAATTAATAGCTTAACTTCGAAATCGTATTCTTTGAAAAATGTACGCTCGAGGTGAGGTAAAAATGGCGGACAGAATGTCGGAAAATTTTTAAAAGTCAGTATTTCGAAGCATTTTTACATTTTCGTTCTCAATACACCTGTTCTGCATTCTGAACATTCCACACATATATAGTATAATAAAAAATAGAGAATAATAGTAAAAGAAAATGGCGGTTAGAAATAAAAAAATGCGGTTAAAATAGAAGATTTTTGTATCGTTTTTTTAATATTTTTTGTCAGAAAGATCGAAATTGGAAATCTGCATTTTAAGAGGAATAAAATATTCTATTTTAAAATGGCAGCAAAATATATGAAAACAAAATATAAAAAAAATGGAACAGAATGTAATGTGTACAATACCTATTTGCCATTTATCATTTGTACGAAATCAATGTTTCTAATTCCTACCAAGTGGAGATTAATGTTTTTCGAAAATCTATTTTTTTTTCATTTTTATAATTTTATTGTTTATTTTTATGTTATTAGTTTTGTAAATTTGTTAAATTATTACTCACTATAATATAAAATGTTGACTTTTGATAATTTTCCGATATTTTTAAACTCACCTCGTTGAATATAAATTTCTCTTAGAGTAAAATTTCGTAGTGTAGATATTAATTCACGATCTAAGCAGGTTTCGCTGAAACGATACGGTATTTCAGGATAAAAATATTGAATTACAAAAAAAAGTTGCTGCAGAAATGTAAATTGGTTATGAACCCAAAAATAACCATTAAATTGTATTTTTTAAAATTGCAAACGTCATCAATCAAAAGAGCACCATCAAGAATATAGAGTGGTTTGACAAGTTGCAATTTTGACGTTAAGGTAGTTAGTCCCCAGGATATAGTATGTTCAGGAAAAATATTTAATACCTTTACCTTTTTTTATTATCCTTTTCTCAATAAGGAACAACAACAAATCAAATAAAGTTAAATATAAAGTTTAAAAAACACATACATATGAAGTGTTTTAATCCGCATGTGTATTCTCTTCAATAACATAATTTGTTACCTTTCAAAATTCTGAGTTTTTTGGAAATTATTACTGCTTTATTTATTAATCCCCTTTTTAAATTTTCTTTAACTAATTATGTCTGGAAAATTCATAATTCTCAATGAACCCTTTGCGGTATAGTGTCACTCCTCAGTGACATTTGTTTCTTTGTACTTTTTTACATTTTTGAAACACTATTTAATGAGTTTTAATGACAAAAGGCATATAAAGTGCATTAGACAACATCCCTTAATAGAAATAAAGAAGAAAACAAAGGTTATTGGTAATTAATTGCACGTTATAAATAAATTAATAAAAACAACGTTTTTTTTTAAATAAATATGTTTTTGACTAATTAACATTAAAAAAGAGTCTGAAGATCTTATCTAGAGAGTCTTTGGGGTCACTTATTACGAATCCGGTGTCAGTTTTTAAAAATTGAAATGACGGATCCAAAATGGCGGACCAAAAAATGAAAAATTAATCGATCTTGATGAAACTGGGTACTCGGAGGCTTTCGGGGTGGCTGATTATGAATCTGATTTCCGATTTTGATAATTCAACATTGAGGATTCAAGATGGCGGATCAAAAAGCGACAAATTTAAATTTAAATTACAAAATTCAGAATACAAAGAGTACCGAGTCTTTTCTCGATCAAGTAAATTTTCACATTTTCGATGTCCATTATGGATCCGCCATTTCGAATTTGCAATATCTCAAGTCAGATTCATGATCAGCGACCACTGAGTAAAATCGCGTAACAATTATCAGCTGTTTTCCGTGTAAAGAAAAATGTATAACGCGAAGGGTTAATGATTCGGACTTAAGTTCTGATTTGATTCTTAATCTCGTTTGATTGTCGTAATTAGAATCACATTTTAGTCACGCAAAAATCCAATCTCGTGAAGTTTAAAAAAAAATTTCTTTTTTGTTTTTGTTGTGGCATCAAATTTGGTGGTTGCGGGGTCAATGTATAACCAAAGTGTTCAAAATCAATGAGCGTCAACTGGAAATTTAGCCTCAAATCAATCTAAGCTCTTCAAAATGGCAATATGTAGGAAAAAAATCTGATTTAATTAATTATGAATATTAGTAATAAATAAATTTAGGAATAAAGTAAAATTTTTCGGTATCCCTGGTAGAAATGAAAACATTTTTTGTACAATTCCTGTATAATATTCTTATTTACCATGTTATAAAGGTATAGGAGCCATCGCCAGTCTAAGAAAAAATGGACAATTTTCTACCAGGGATGTAGGTATATACATTTCTTTATAGGATTGATGAAAATTCAAGATAGCCCATTCAATACGGCATATCGAAATTCATAAAATTATTCAAAATCGCGAGAATTTGAACAAACGAAATATAAAAACCCCCGTGTCTACATTTTCAAGATAATGGTAACACTAGAGATTTGAATTTCATCAATAATGTTAATAATTAATCAAATAGAGTTAATTTCTTTGATATAATAGAATTTCGAAGAGATTAGGTAGATTGAAGTCCATTGAGTCTATTCGAGTAGAAGTTCATAGAATTGAAGTTTATTTTATTTTGGTATGTAATATGCATCATATTGTTTTTCTATGTAATTAAAATGTAACTCTCGCTACGTCAATCAAACGAGAATGTTAAAAGAATGATGATGTTTAGCATTTTTATTTCAATTTTGTGCTCATGTTTGTTTAGTTAGTAAGGAATTACCGTCCTCTATTTCTAGTACCTTAATAGTGATCGTAAAAAGGTAAGGAAATCATTCCGGTACTTCCACATATTTCCGATATATTTATTAATCTATTCACATATCTTTATCCTTAAATACTATCAAAATATCACCAGAGAATAAATATTTTCCAAAACATTGAAAAAATAAAATTTCGTTACAAAACTCAAGAATATTTTACTTTTATAGACGAGATTAAATCGCGTTAATTTATAGGAAATTATATTCTACTATATTGAATTGGAAGAATCCAACACAGCTCATAATTAGTAAGAACTATGCGGGGTTCATTTTCGCGTAATTGCAAATTATTTTAATAAATTGAACAATGTTATTGTATTAAATGTGCGTCAGTTGCGGCACACTAATAGTATTAATTAAGTCAATTACATGACGGAGCGTAACATCAATAAATTCGCCGTTATTAGACCTTTATTTCAATAGTCCGTTAATCGTCGATTTCTGGTAATGCCGGAATAGTAAGTGGTTATTACTTAATGAACTTGTAACAAAGGAGATGATTTTGATTAGCAGTGTAATTTTGTCTGCTCTAATTATACACAATATTCACGTAAAGTGATTTGATACTTGAAAACGTTGAATATTTCGTAAATTGCTAGAATAGTACGTTATAATACAAAATCTGTTTCGAAAATAGTAACATATTCTTATTAAATATATCACTTCCAACAATTATTTAAAACTATTGTAATCATAACATTAATAATATATTATATAAGTATATCATTAGTTTCTGTGCAAAGTAAATACTACATACGGCTCATTATAGTTTGGTCGATTAAGATTACATTTTTTACATTTTTGTTGTACTGCATTCGAGTGAACGTTTTATACCTTTCTAAATAATTATTCCAATTATTTTTAAGGTCGCTGAATTCGAATCCGGTCAAGGGCAATGTCAAATCAAGGTCATAAATAGAAAAAATCATAAAAACGACGTGTACTAATGCAAAAACATATAACAACCATTTCGTAAACGTTAATAACACAATAATCCATTTCATTTTAGGTACCAATAGATGGAAAAAACATGTAAACAAAAATTCTTTACGTGATTTAAAATTAAATTAAACGAAACAGCCCTTGAACAAAATTCCAGAAGATATTTCAAGAATGCTACTACTCAGTCATTAAAGATACAACTGACAATTCAACTTTTTCGGGACGTTAGAACTAGTCATAACATAATCTTTTATATTATTTCTGGAAATCTACCTTTTAAAATGTAAAACAACTTTTTTTATTGTGAAAAGTCAATTCATAAAAAACTTGAATGTAAAATAGTTTCTGCTTAGGCCTTTCAGTATTTTGTAAATAAATTTCTAGAATAATTTTAGGAATATAAACAAAATATTTTCTTCTTTAATTACTTGATCAATGAGCCTAAAATAGACGTGATTTATCATTGGCGTCTGGGTATAAATAACATTCGGGCATGTACACATAATTGATCACTTTAACAGCTATGAAATGGGTCGCAAATAGCTACTCACTAGTCATCGGATGCTGTTGACGTGCATTATTATCGTTTACTTTCAACGGTGAAAAAAATCTAATGTATGCTTTTATTAAGTATAAATCAAGAAAGATAAGCAAACCGAATCAGCGATGCGTTAATGTGCTGACACGCCCCGTATTTTGAAAACACCCGACAAAATTGACTCTAACGAGAGCAGTAACGAGAGAAATTAGTCGGCACAAGCAAATTGCGGATATGAGTGAGGTTGCGGTATTAACGATCAGTGGTTAGCGAGGAATTAACTACCGACAAGCGGCTCTCGATACGTGGTCATGCTGGATATGTTGGCTGAATCAGACGAAGCAGGGGTTAATAGCAAGACTGGAATTCTACAGAGGCGAGGTATCGGTCTGGTATAATGAAGCACTCGAGTGTACATAGTGCTGCTGATCAAGCGGCAAGGAACGTGCACGACTACCTGCCGACGTCTAGTGCATTTTCAAAGTTCCTTGTTACTAAGTGGGATTCGTATACTTTTCTTTAACTAAAGCCTTCAAGATATCTGAAAACACTTTTTACAGGATTTTTGAAATATTATATAATTCTTTTCTTATTTTGAAATTTTGCTGACATATATCATAGCTGGCTTCATAATGTCTTTCATTATGGACATACCTATAATAGTTAAAAAGAGATACTGAAATTGTTACTATTTATTACCCTAGCATCAAAGATACACAGAGAGAAAAATATTGCATCCGATAGCATTCTGATGTTACCGGATAACATACTAATATTACTGGATATCAGTATATTATCCTGTAACATCTATTTCTCTCCGGGTAAGCATCAAGTCATATTTTCTTGATTCAGTAATAATGTAGTAAATTTCGACCTGTAAAATGTAGAAGTAGTCAAATATGGTATTTTTATTTTTGGAAACTGGTGGAATATTATTTCAGTTTGTCTATAGATATAGTTTGGATATAGTATTGTGTATTTTGCGAAATACAATTCTCTTTTGAGAAGTGGGTGGAATTTGAATGGGACGATTTTTTTATCACTGAAGATCATAGAATAAATGATGAAGCGACGATCGATGCAGTTATGACCTTATAAATCGATAACACGCGGCAATAACACTGAATGGATTTTGTGTTTTGAACACGAATCACAGCGCAAATGTCTCCAACAAATCACGTTTTCGAAAAAGGGTTAAAACCGCTTAAAAAAGCTTTATACTCTATTTTTGTAAACTTTAACTCTGATCTGCAACAAAATTTCTCAACCCATTAATACCCAAAGAACACTTTTTCTTACTTTACAGTGGAATTTTTTCAGATTTTTTTCAAGACATTTTCAGAAATTTTTTTTTAACATTTTTTTCAAAATTGTAATTTATTTACAAAAAATTCTGAAAAAAATTTAGTGTACTCTCTGACGAATTCTAAGAGTCTTTTGTTGTTTGCAATTTTTTCAAAAAGTTGACAGCTTTCGAAAAAAAAAATCCTAAACTATAATATTCGAAATTCATTTGCTCGAAAATTATCAACTTTTACAAAGAATTTCAAAGAACAAAATACTCTTAGAATTCGTCAGAGAAAACACTAAATTTTTTTCAGAATTTTTCGTAGATAAATTACAATTTTGAAAAAACTGTTAAAAAAAAATTTCTGAAAATGTCTTGAAAAAAATCTGAAAAAATTCCACTATATTTCTCGACTAGTTCTAAGCACTTTTCATTCTTAGCATTTTTTTAAAAAAGTTCGTCGTTTTTTAGTTAGAGCGTTCAGAAACTTTTAAACAAATTTTCATTGTCGACGCCATTTTGAAGTCGTCAAGTAAAAATTGTTTTTTAAATTCAAGTATTCCGATTACCATCGTTCATCGTTTCAATACAATCCCTATATTCTAATGCCTCAAAAAATATTCTTAAGGATAAATATTTTCGAATTTTATGGATATTTTTGTCAAATTCGGCGCTATATTGGAATTCCTGATGGCTGAAACTCAATTTTGACTTCGGAATCTTGAAGAGCGACCTCGAAAACAGTAGGATATGTACCTTTAAATTTTTTTGAACTTCGATTTTGATATGAAATACTTGTATTAAAGAAAAAGAGTAGTACCACAGGATCCAATGAAACGAAAAACTCCTAAAAATTTTATGTCTTCTGTACATGACCTCAAAAATAGCAAAAAAACTCGCGTTTTTCGAGTAAATACCCTCAAATATCTCAAAATCCTGACGTGGGCCACTTCTGACTTCAGATTCTGATTCAACGCACAAAATTACGACGGAAATGACCCACAGCTCCCCAACAACAAAACGATGTTGACCTGTGTTATCAGTTTGATTTTATTAATTTTCGTATTTTCCCAATTTGTTATTAATAAAGCGTGTAAAATGTTCAAAAATATAATAAAAAAAATATTCAGGATTCAATATCTTGTTTCTCGAAAATGTAACGTGATGAGAAATTTTTTACATCAGATTTTTATTCAGCACGTAAAATTTAATCGGAAACACTTCTTTCTTGACAGTCAAATTTTGCGTGAACAAATTTACGTACGTCTTGTTACTTGACAAAGTGATTTCAAAGTTCGTCACTTTGACGAAAAAAAGTCCTGAGTAGGAAACTGCACGTCAATCGTAGGGAATTTAGCATTTTAGTAACTATATAATTAATAGATATAGTATTTAAATTCAGGTAAAAATTAATATTCGCTTCCTGATTTCAGGTCCATCGTTGTCAATCGAGTTAATTCATTATTTTTGTTGCCTCTGCTGCCTAATGTAATATCATTTTGCATACTTCATACTTTATATACTTCGTATATTCACTGTTTGCATTCAAAAAATAAATTTCCAAGGTGATCGGTTTATCACATTTAAAATCTTTTAAAATTTTAATAATATACCAATATTTATTTAATATTTTGCATACCGCTGGATCATTCAGTTTTAGTTGTGTCAAATTGAATTTTAGACGAACATTTTTATTCTCATGAACATTAATAGCGTACATCGTCCTTATTGTCATGTTGTCACTCAGTTCCATATGCTGGAAGACATAATACATACTGTATTCGAACAGTCATGCTTGATAAGCAGGTTAGGTCTACGATACATATAGGCAAATAAACAAGGATTAGATACATAGATAAAGATGTAGATACCTATAGAGGAAATACAAAGAGAGAAAGATCATTATACGTATGTTAGTATATTGCCTGGATTCATAGGTAAGTGTTGCAGCTTAAGCTCGTTTTCAGTTTGAAGGTTTCGAGCAACAACTTATGCAAGTCCTTAAGCATTAGCCCAGGGAGTAGCTCAGGCGCTGGAAAGTGATTTCGATTTTGCCGCAGGCAAGGAACCGACATCATCGCAGATCACTTGATCTTTAGGACCATTTCCACGACATAACTTTTCGACGCCTGGGCTGTACCGCTTCATAATTCTCGTCATTCAGGTGTTCCGCTTCTCAGTTTTTCTTTGTTCAGGCGTTCAGGTATACCATATCGTAATTTTCACCGTCCAGATATAACGCTCTACGTAATTTTGTTTATTTTTTTTTCGAATGTCCACGTGTACCGCTTTATAGTTGTCTTGTTTTCCTCATGTACCGATCTACAGTATTTTATTGTCAAAGTGTACCGCCCCATTGTTTTCGTCAGCCAGGCATGCCGCGTCATTGGTTTTATGCCTTTATTAGTACCGTTCCACAGTCTTTGGTGTTCAGATGCACCGCATCGCAGTTTGTGGTCTTCAAGTGTCCCGTAACATAGATTTTATTGTTGATATATACAGCTCCTTTTTTTGGAAACAAGAAATCTCTTGTGGTGGTTAGTGGTAGGCGTCGCAGATATCATAGTTTTACATTGTCGTGATAATTCCCGCGTGGAAAAAATATATATGGGAGAAACTATTTAAGAAAGCATGGGAAAAAGTATGGGATAAAATATGGGATGAAGTATTGCAAATACAATCTCATTGTATTACCAATACTTTCGCCCAGTGACACCCCATACTTTGGCCCATAGTATATACCAAAGCATCCATGCCACACTATGGGGTAAATGCCTTTTATAGATAGCGATATACTTTTACTATATAATAGGGCAGATAATGATTTGTTGAAAATTTTCAGTGTGGATAAATGTAATAGGTAGTATCTTTTTTACGAAAGAATTATAAGTTTTCCTACAAATCATATTTATCATATCAAAACTAAGAACGAAAGAAATGTCTGCTGAAATGTAGTTCATCCTGCGATACGACGAAACACACTGAAAAGATTACATAATTATAAATAAAAACTACAGGTTGCTGCCATATTGATGCGGAAGACGAAGAATTTGGCAAAATATCTGCGACTAATGCAGTTTGTCCACAATCCCGGCATTTTGGATGGAACTACGAACACTAAAAGGAGAATTGGCAAATTTTATTTCAATTTAAATAATTTTAGTTTATTATCATGTGCACATTACGGAGGTTCGACTGAAACTATCACAAAATCAGCTCGTTTTTTAAATCAACAAACCATAGCAACCGCGTTGCCAACGTCCCAACGATTGACTTAAAAAAAAAAAAAGAAAAGCTGATTTTTTGACAGATTCAGTTGAACTGTTGAACCTCCGTATTGTGCACATTACGAAAATTACAAAATAAAACAAAAATTATTTAAATTAAAATAAAATTGGCGAATTAGCCTGATTAGTGTTCCTTGCTCCATCGTAAACGCTATTGGCTTCCTTCACAGCACTGTCATTCCATGTTTGACAACATTGAAGACACCGTATGAGGACGGCTCAGGAATTTTAGACTAACTGCCCCAATCGTAGATATTTTGCCAAATTCTTCGTATTCCGCATCAATATGACAGCAGCCTTTAGTTTTTATTTATAATTATGTGCTCTTTTTAGCGCTGTTCATCGTGTCGCAATATGAAATACATTTCAGCAGACATTTCTTTTGTTCTTAATTTTGATGCGATAAATATCATTTGTAGGAAAACTTATAATTCTTTCGTAAAAAAAGATACTACCTATTACATTTACCCACACAGAACATTTTCAACATATCATTATCTTGCCCATTCTATAGTAAATGTATATTGTTATCTATAAACGGCATTTACTCCATAGTGGGGCATGTATGCTTTGATATACTACGGGCCAAAGTATGGGGTGTCACTGGGCCAAAGTATTGGTAATACAATGAGAATGTATTTGCAATACTTTATCCCATACTTTTTCCCATGCTTTCTTAAATAGATTCTCCCCTTATCATCAGTGTTCGTTTTCCAGGACGTCCATCTCGTTTTTTGCATGTAGACGATTTTTATATTATAACAACTATTTAATGACACACGTATCATATGTTTTCTTTGTCTAGTTACTAATCCGGAATGATACACACGGATGACCAATAACTTAGGTGCGATACATATGGACTACAAATAATAACTGGTTAACCAAAAACTATGGTGCGGTATACGTAATGCCGAAAACCATTGAGTGGTAAATCTGAATGACGAAAAACTATGGAGCGGCACCCCTCGACGATGTCAGGGGGAGTTAACTGAATAGGAAAAAAAGGTTCCCGTTACAATGTAGTTCCAAAGGTTCCGAGTTACGTAGATGTCGCTGCGTTGATGAAAGGCGAGCGCGGCCTTGTTTATTTACATTTTGAAATTGCCGCAGGATAGACCAGTATGGAATTGGTGCTTATGCAGACCAAAACCACACACATTTACGATACCCATGTATGAACAGAATATGCGTTTGAAAATATTCAGTTTATTACTTAATTGTTTTTTGTACTAAGAAACCTAAAGATTCAAGTATGAAACACATTTTTTGATGTATTAACATTTAATAGGAATATTTATTTAGGCAATGGGACTAAAAGATGCATGTGTAACGAACCAGAAATCGTTAATCACGGCTATGTGATAACTTGTTTTTGAATGGGTAATTGGTGGTTTTCTATTCGGTTAAGTCATTTCTCATGGCAGAAACTAACATATTATGTATCAAGGGGGAGGAGGAACTCCTCAAGTAGGGAGAGAATTCCACAAATTGTTTTAAGTTTCCGTCTCCGAGTTGCGAAGAATATTTTACGGAATGAAGGTACAAACGTGAAGCAGAATGAAGAATGAAGTATTTTATGCATATCATTCGCAAAATTGACAATCAATTAATTGAAATTAACCGGTTTACGTTAAGATATTTCCATCCAATGTAACACTACTGATAACTGCCAAAATATTAATAGACAAGGCCGCGCTTTCCATTTATCAACGCAGCGACACCTATCTAACTCAAATCCTCTGAAACTACACTCTATGGGGAACCTCTTTTCCCTATTCAGTTGACTCCCCCTGGACGATGTCTGGACCTCTATTAGAAAACAAATATTTCCCGAGATCAAGTGATCTGCGAAGAGCTTGGTCGTCTGCCTGACGCAAAATCTGGACCATGTTCCAGTGTTTGAGCTCCTCATGGGGCTAATATCTGAGCACTTGTTGCGCCTAAATCCTATCAATGTGAGAATACGCGTAAGGTAGAAGGTAAGCCGCAACTCACGACTGTTAACAGTGGTCTATAAATGGATCCTCTTAATAGCGCACCGTAATAACTATTTGAGTTTCACTGCTAACTAACCAAAATATTGATGAAGTATAATTCAACAACACTTGTGCCTTGCGTAACCAGTGTCTACTTATAAACCTAATACCCGACGGCATATTGGTTTTGAACAGTTCATTGCATATATCTACTTTTCAATCATTCAGAACGTATTAAATTATAACATTACTATCAATAAAAGTAACTACTACATTTGTTATAAAACAAGTAACCAGTTAAGTCGAGTAATATCTGTTGTGTCGATGAATAACTTATGTCTATGAGGCGAAATATATTTCAAAAATCTTATAAATGTTTTACAAATTTCAGGTTAATGGGTTACGGTGAAAGAAATGCATGGCAACATAATTGAAACAAATACAACTTGTGAATATACTGCATTATACATCAAAGAAACCGAGTGAAAATAACGCCTAACGAAGAATGGTAAAAAAGAGATATTCATTTTGAAATTGTATACCGTACACCTTCGCGACATTCTGGAACAGGGTGGGCACATTTCAGCCGTCCAATAAAAAAATTAAAATGTCCCGGTTTCTTTCTAATATAAAACATTTGCTACCGATGGAAATATTTTCCGAGTTCCCAGCAAAAGCCACCTCGTTACTTCTGTAGAAAAACTCTTACACAAAAATCCGCTTTTCCGAAATACTCTTTGCGAACGTATCGAGGTCCCGTTTTCAAAAGCTTGAAATTGAAGATCCCTATTGTAATTCGAATAAGGGTACGTCTCGGTTCCAGTAGTCCGTTCGGGACGTAACGGACGTATATCGGGCTACCATGTGCCGTCGTATGCGTCTATACGGATTTACTTGCACACGTACTTGTTACGTGTAATACCTACATACGTATGCATAGATATACACTAGTTTAACTGCACTGCGCAGAGGGCCGGATCCGCGTACAAATTGCACGTGGTTTCAGACTGCGGTAGCATGAAATAATCATTCGCGGAGTAATATTTAAAGTGGTTACGTCTCTGGAGTAACATCAATCGGAATAATCCTGCAGGTCTACCGCTCGGCGCGTGACTCCGCACAGAGAAGACACAGGGACTGCTTGGGAAAAAGATTCTTCTATGTCTGCGTCAAAGCTGTCCAAGGACAGAGCAAATGCAAGCACTGGCTTCATGGTCATTTCATTATTCCTTAATATTTCAAAGGACGAAAACCCAGTGATACGGAGCGCACTTGAATATTACATAACGAGCTCCGTTTCGGAAGTCGAAAGGTTACCTATCGGGTGATCGTAATTTTTCTCCTCATGTGTGCAGATTTCGTCACCCGATATGTGAAACGACCATACACTTTTTTTAATGAAAATTTGAAATATTATTTATACCATCGTTCACCATATTTATTTCCTTGGGCTTTAACACTGATCAATACCGAAACATATACAAAAATAACACTATTATGCAACGTCTTCCTAAAAAAAAGGAGACGCAGGAACTGAAAAAAAGAGCAAGCTACTTCAAAGAAGCGAATGCTCGTTACACAACACGTGGTGCGAAAAAATGACAAATATGAAAGCTTCATTTTACCTTAAAAATAGGTTTTCTTATTTGGTTTGCTTTTTATCCCTACCAAAATAACATATTGTGCTTTTCCAAATTGGAGTTGGATTTATATTTCAATTATATCAAATTTAAATTAGAATTTAATTCTCAGAAATCCCCTAACAGAAAATTAGTCTAGTTTTTGACTAGTTGCTATCTAGATCACTTATCTGATGTGTAAAATGTATAGGGAATTATGTAGCGTAACAAAAAAACTTGGCGGATTTCTATCAGGATTTATATTAGCTTCACAATGGATCAATTCTTCTGTACTGGTTTTAAAATATTTATTTTGTAAATAAATGTACTATGATATAAAACTTTTAAGGAAAATCATTGCCTTTTATATTATTTTTGACGCTGTCTGAAATTAAGAGAATATGCAAATGTTTTTTGAACTCCTCTTTAATTATGATCAGTCGAACTAATTGATGGTCAAAAATAGTTCGAGGTGGAAATTTGTACGATTTACCTATCCAAACAAATATCAATAAGGAACAACGAAGAAAATTATATTAAGGATCCTGTGAAACGAGGAAAACCAAAAATCAAACACAAAACAAGCTTTTTCCAAATTTTATTTTATTTAAAATGTCGACACTTTTCAGTTTTTTCAGGTTTGACCGTAAATCGACATTCACTCATTTAGTCATTTCGTTACCTATTATAATTATGCGTGTATCACTCAACTACAAATGTAGTAGGAAATACGAGTTTTCTATCAGCACAAAAAAATAGTTATACACATAGATAGTAATAAAAATGGCATTTAGTATATTACAGTACACAATATCTATAGAATGGAAATTAAAAAACGTAATTTCTTGCTAAGAACGACATTCGTAATAATAATAATACAAACAATATTTTTACATTTTTTTGTTTTGTTTTTCTTTTCTGAGTAATATTTATGTTATTGTACTTCTAATAGTTATTTTCAAGCCTGCTTTCATTCAAAAATCCTTTGGTATTAATAACCCATTTCATTTTTATTCCTGACTTCTATTTTCACATTGAAAAGGCTAATAAATAACAAAGTTTTTTTCTATGAAACAATGTAATTTTTATAACCATTAGTATACAATTTTTTTGTTGTGTGGAGGCGGCGGAAAATGTCAAAAGGAATCTAACGAGGAATCAACATTTTACATAAAGAATTTTAAGAAGATTTTTACTTTTTTCATCAAATTGATATTGTTCTTCTCTAAAATATTCCTTACATTTCCTTTCAAGTTTAAATGCAACAAACTTGTAAATCTATTAATGATCAGAAGAATAGTCATAATTAAAATTGCCTTCATTTGTTTCAGTTTTTTAAAGTTTATTTTCAAGAATATAAGAAAATATGCATTACAATAACGAATGTAATTTGAAAGTTTACAAGATTTCGAAATATGCACACGTTTAAAACATGTGTAATGACTAAAGGTTTGAATTTACAATGAAATTTAACAAAATGACTAAGATTTTATATTTATTTCTTATGTTGTGATTTGATAATATTTTCAAGATACAATACAATTTATTTTGCGCAATAATATAGATGGAACCTAGCATGATATTCTGAAGAAGTAATATATTTTCTTAGGGAGATTCGAACCCGTAAAACGTCTAAAAAAAATTACGTTACTAATATATTAATTGATGTTATTAACTGTCGTAATTTTGACCATTTCCATTACCTTTAACAGTGAATTGACTTCTACTTCTCACAAAAATTAGTAACACATGTAATGTCATAATAATGCAGTATAGCTAGAAAAACAAATGAGATTTGTATTTTGAATATAATAAATTCAAAATTTGTAATGGCCCCGGTGAGAAAGTAATTATTTTTATTATATTCACGATAAAAAAAAAGTCTTCTGAATACTACGGTCTGAAACAATAGCGCTGGTTGAAAATTTCATCAAACATAGAATCGACACAGGTTTGCGAAGCCAACCTTAAAAAAAGTATCGGTTTCTAAAAAAGGGACTATTCATCAACGAAATACCTCACAGCCTATAATTATAAATATATCCGTACCATCACAGAAAGCTCGACAGCAATATTAATATCAAAAAGCGAATCACGAAGCAGAGGTGTAACATGAAATGGTGATCATTACCGCAAACAAAATATGCATTTCTTCATGCGTAATAGTGTTAACTGGAATTCATGCCACAGTTTCATCTTTTTTTGACCGCGGCGTCCTCGTGCAAACCGTATTTCGACGCAATATAAAATTTTGTGCTTTGAATTCTTTTGGGGCGTTAAACCCTTTGCGACAATAGGACATCGTCTCGGACGAAGCGGAGCTTTTCCCGTTTATCATTGGCAACGATTGTTTTATCGCCTTTCATCGTCGGCAAGTCGATGCTACCAACTGGGGAAAAAGTGTAAAAGCAAAAAAAGAGTTCATTTAGATTCGAGCACCGGATTTTCCGTC
The DNA here is from genome assembly GCA_030407085.1 of Trichopria drosophilae. Lineage (NCBI taxonomy): Eukaryota > Metazoa > Arthropoda > Insecta > Hymenoptera > Diapriidae > Trichopria > Trichopria drosophilae. Next base: position 184,041,570 of record CM059583.1, on the reverse strand, counting down.
TTTTTCTTCAATTTCTTTTTAAGTCCTTATAGCGGTGGTAACATCGACAAAAAAGAGCCGAGAGAGTTGACCTTTTAGAAGCCGCTGGAAATCTAATAGACCGCGAGTACGGATGAGATATTGGCTTTAAGGTCGATCGGTGCTTACCGCCACCGCTGCTGCCGGTACTCGACGACATATATATCTATATATATTATATACCTACGTATCCGGCTTGGAATTCGTATCAAGCAGCCCTTGAAAAACTCGGGTCTCGTGGCTTTGCTCCACGAGTATTAAATTAATGGCTTCCGTTTTCTTATTAGCTCGCGTTTTTTCGCCGAGATATAGTCGTATTAGCAGCGCGAAAAGATGGAATCGAAGAGCAATGACGAAACTGCGAACCATCTTCGATACTATCGCGTGGGGTGCTTGAGGGAATTCCCTCTTTAAAAAGCCTGATATCCTCCTTTACCGGCCTATATAACGGGAGGGCATGAAATAGTAACATTTATGACGACGGTAAAAGTACCTTAAGACCCTACGTCGATTTCGAGGTTATCGAATATTTTTTTAATAGGTAGTAACCGGACACTTTCAAATTCATGACGTGTTTTAAAATCCTTGGAATCGCGATGTAAGATGGCAATGTCACAGCGTGCTTTATGTAAATTGGATTTCCTTTCATGAATTATTACAATCGCAAAATCCATTATGAAATTATAAAATTAAATATCTAATGGGTATTGCGACTATTAAATATCGTTTTTGAATAAATTAGATCCTTTGATAGTAACTGTTGACAATATATATCTTTAAAAACGTGATACTGAAGTTAGCGACGATTTTGGCAGCAAATTTAAAACATGAAGATTTTACCTGACATTGTCTGCTGAATTAATCGTTTATATCTGCATACAATACGCATTTTTATTGCGAAATGCTACATGACGAGTTGAAACAGTGAGAACTTGTTATTCTCTTGCTACGAATCTGTTGCTGGGATCGAGAGAGGTAAATAAGCGCCGCAAATGAAACAGAACTTATTAAGTCCATGACGTTGATTCTCGGTAAAGCAAAAAAATTTACCTATTAAATTAAAGTTTTTCATTAAAAAGAAATCACTTAGACCTTAAAATAACATTGGTAGTTGACAACAAGATCATCTTGACCACCTTTGTTAAGATCGTTAGACCACATTCCTGCGTAACCAAATGCTTTCACATAAATTCTCGGAAGTTCAAAGAAAACAGCTTTTGGACGATTTTTTAGTATGTGGCTTCGTTCTCTTGTAATATTTTTATCCGACGTAAGTTATTCCATTGCATTTTCAATTCTGGCATTTTCAGTTAAGATTAGCAACTCATATCTTCACAGAAAACATCGAACTCTATTCTTGATTTCACGCTGAACTCGTGCATAGCACTACTTTGAAGCGGTTAATTTCGTGAGACTTGCAATGGAGGGAGTATAGGATTTGGTTCATCATTATAACATTTAATATGTTAGTTATAATTTTTTTTATTTTCTGTAGAATCGATACTGGATCACTACATTTAACCAACCAAAACCTAAATGGGTAAATAGGTCAATTATGTAACGAGCAGTCGATTTATTTTGCTATTATAGTAACTTGTATGCAAACAAAAAAGTCGTTTTTCCAAAAGAAGTCGCCAAATTTTCCAGAAACATCGCTCGTTCGTCGTAATGAAGACTCTGGAAAACTTGATACCATTATTTTTTTCGCAATGAACCTATCGCAATAGTATTTTCGTATCAAGGACGTAAAATAAGCTTAGACGCCCGTGATAGGAGAACATTATTTTCCGACCGATCGGTGTCAAATTCGAGTTTATGGCCAGATTTGTAAACTCGAAATAGTGGGGAACTCGTATCTTTGCCATGTAAATTTCGAGGGCGTAAAATGCGATTTTATGCCCGGGAGGGCAAAAAAACATTTTGAAGCTTATGGTATTATATGCAATTATTGTTCTCATTCCAATTTCTACTAAGAGAATTAAGTACTGAGAATTCGGGTAATTTTATAAATTCCATCTATTAATGCTCTAGGGTTTAATTAGACTGTCATGTCAGTTTTTTTATACCTTCAATATAAAAGCTGTTTGTAAAATTACTACTGCAAGTTTTAAAGGTGTTAACTTCAATTTCATGTAAACCACATAATATATCAGTGCTGCATTTCTATTGGTTAAAATTTCAAAAAGAAAGAAAATTATTGAACCCATGTATCTTAAATCACGTGCTATCGACCGATGTGGCCAGTACTTGGCTTTAAACAAAACTCAATATAATTATTTTATAATCAATAATGTTGATGCTAAAATGCATGTTGTAAAAATTGTTTTTTCGAACACATATACTCCGTCGTTTTATTATTAATTATATGTATACAGTTGTATTTCGCCCGTAACGGCTATAAATAACTCAAGGATCACAATCCAGAGTTTAATAACGATTATACATACTCCTGAAATCAGAGACTCGTTGGAACTCAGAGTTATATGCAATTTTTTATTAGAAAACATTTTTTTGTCTTCAATGCCATCTTTCTACTATACTGGTTGTATTATTATTATTTTGTAATTTATTTGTGCTACATAAATATTATGTTAGTTGTATTCAAATTTGATGTATTTTGAAGGACGTTTTTGTTGGTTTATAATAAAGAAATGAATGAGTACAGAAATAAATCTGAATTATACGGACGAATTCCTGGCTTCAGGGATACATTTTTTGAAAAAAAAAATGCAAAAATTGCAATTTCCATCTTCGTTCAGCTTATGACGTTAACATTATTGACTATTACTTGTAAAAGACGATGAATGTTAATTTTCGTTATTTGGATTTTTTTTTATTATAGCTTTTTATGCATTTAGGATTATTTAGCTTACATTAATTTATATCAACATAATACATTGTAGTGTTTACAATCTCAGAATTTCGTTTACTTAAATGCAAAGTCCAGGTTTTCTGATAAATGAAGATATACTTTTTAGTAAAGAAATATTCGATTTTATAAGAAAATTTGAGAAGATGTACGGTAGGACTCCATATTTACACATAATTTCTGGCACTATAATTATTTTTCATCACAGTCTGAATCGTTTCTTGATAAAGCTCTTGACACAAGAAGTACGATCAACTGACAGCTTTATTTGTATTTTTATTATTTATTTTATTTAAAAAATAACATTTTACTCGCTCTTTTTTATATCACTTTTTTACTTAGTCAATATTTCTATTCTCTAAATTATTTGTTTATAATTTCCAAAATCGATGATAAGAGAGTGCTGATAATAAATACATAAACGTCAAGTATTTTTATAAGAACCTCTTGCTCCTGAAGAAAATTGCTGGATCTTTGTAATGAAAGATGAAACTGACGTTTTTTGAAAGTTACAAAAAAGGTATGGTATTGAACAGTTTACTTGAAGGCATGTCGTAATAAATCTTTGGTCAAAGCGAAGGTGCAGATTATGAACGATCGAATGATCCCATCTTTGATATTACTTTACAGGCAACTTAACAATATTGTCCAGATAAAATAGCATAATAAAACATGACATATGGCAGCTTTAAGAAATAGGTCTTAATCCAATAGAAACTAATCTTAAACTGGTTTCTTGATAAATCAGAAAAACGTTAAAAATTAACGCAATATAATTAATCAACATTTTATTACTAACTGAAACGTTGTTTAACTATTTATCTCGTGTTATGTCATGTTCTTATATGACGAGGTATTGTTTATTATAAATAAGGCATTTAGAGGGAAAACGAAAGAAGTATTGCCAATATTGATGATCGATACTTAATATTCGTGCAGTGAAAAACTCCAGAGCAAGATTTTTCCTTTAGATTGTATTTGAACTCATAATAAAAAGTTTCATAATGACAAATTCACCTACAAGCTCACAAGACTACCGATAAAAAATTTTCAATTTTGATTTCGAAATAAAACAAACCAGGTGATTGAATAAATCTTTCTGACTCGGTCATAATCACTTGAACATAATTTCACTACCAACCTTGAGTTATTGAAACAATCTAAAAAAGTGTTTAAATACTATATAATGGCTGTATAATGGTTGAGAGCTTCTCTTCATATGATGATGGTAACTAGAATTGATTGTGATTTTAATCATAGGTAATTTTACTTCTTCATATACTTGTAACAAACCTATAGGTATGTACTCTATCATTTTGAAGCTCTGGTTCTATGACATATGTTTATATTGCTATTTAAACTTCGACTAAGTGAATTGAAGCTTACAATTCGTCTGACAGATTATATTGAACCTGTCAAATTCTAGGGTTTATCTAGATTGTTACAACTTATGGTCACATGATAATAATTCTATCCTTATGTTAGATATCTTCATTTATTATGAAAACTCGACCCATTACTAACGGAACTTAATTAAATGAAATCGATAAATATTTAATCTCAATATCAAACATGGATCGAGTTATTATAATGGAATTACTATAATTAATATTGTCGGCACAATGTTGGACACACTTCAACTTGAAAAGTAACCACCCACTCTTTTATTCAATGTGATTTATACATTTTTTTTCGACAACAACAAGCACACATCGACATTACCTTATTCTATATTTATTAGCTATCAATTGTATTTTCTCCCTTTCACGTGTTCCCCTATTTCGATTCTGCCCAATTTCAAGCTTCCTACTAGTTCGTAATCTTTTTCAAGTCAGAGCTACTTTTTCTCCCCTTACGCAGGGTGCCGTTATATCTATTCTCCTGTTTCCCTCACGACTGATGTCTAGACTAAGAAAACACATTATTATTTGATGAATATTTGATGAAAAGAGAAACTAGGATAAATGACGATACTTTCAGAGACAAATTGCATAACTTACTGTTTTTACATTTATTGATAAAGTTAAAATGAGCAAATGATATCTTCCAAAAAATAGAAAAATCATTTCCTTAAAGATTGAAATGGCATTTTTTTAAGTATACTAAAAAGAAATGTTATCATACAAAGCTTCATATGGAAACAGCTTTGTTACATGAAATGTAATGCCTGTTTTTAAGTTATAATGTTGTAATAAATCGCCTTAAATTAAATCCCGAAGAAATGAACCGCAAGTACATTAGAAATTGTCGTTTCCATTATTTTCTTATAAACTGACAGTAGACGCGAATAGTGATATAATATAATACAAAATAAATCTCCACTTATGGAAATTGTTTTGAATTCACAATACACGCATGTGGTAAATATTTACTGGAGTACAATATATTATACCTGCATGAATCTAGAACATTGAATATTTGTTATAGTTCTATGGGAGGATATGATACTAAATTCTGTTAGAAATATAATGTTCTGTTCCAAAGCTGGTATAATTTCCAAAAATAACTTTACTTAAGGCACAGAAAAATGATTGCTTGTAAAAATTTCGAATCTGTTCGGTAGTTTAAGATATCGGAAATTGTTGGGACTAAGAAGTCCACACTTTGAAAGGATTGTTGAAATGTACCGAAAAGTTGTGTTAAAATAAACCGCTTTGATTGTAGTTATTGCTACAGAAACAAAAGTTCATTAAATTTAGCGTTGTCTCAATATGCTGTGGTATATCAATAGCATACTATTTTGAATAATATACGGTGGTTACAAGGACAAATTTTATATTGAAGAAAGCAAGAGACATTTCGGGAATAATTATCTTTTCCAAGAACTATGTACCTTGGAAGAACTGAAACAAATATGTATTTAGATATAATGTAAAAGTAATGCATTTTTTTAGAAAGTGTTTGTAAGGTGAACCATATGGTGGTGGCGTGTCCATATATATGTTTTTATTATTAAGATTTATTTGGTGTCATAGACTAGTGATAAGCGTTATTTATGTGATGAATGACTAGTATAATTTTAATAATGTTACTAATAAGTTCGCTACAATTGATAAAGTAGAAATGCGATATTATGCGTGATCGATAATCAATAATTGTACGAGTAACACTAGTGGTTTCTTAGTCATGCCGCTCCTTGCTGGCGAAGCTAGTTTAGGTCATTAGGGTTTGCGGTTAGTACGCGAAATCGGATCGTTCTTTTTCGATTCGGCCGCCGTAAGGATACAAAGTTCTTTTGAGTCTTAGTCGCAGTGAGCAGTGGGATGGAGGGCGGTCAAAAGGTTTTTTTTGGAACCTATCTATTGTAATTCTTTTTTTTGTGCGATTATTTTCTTCCTCCCTGACGCGAAAGATTAACTGCCGTTTATACTGCGACGACGTGCTAATTGTTCGATTATATGAATCGTGGCATGTAATAATAATTGAAAAAAAGGTATTTTCAAAATAACAAAATTGGACATACCAGTATTGTTCCAGATATGGTCAATTAATAAATTTGTGCATTTATTTCGGATTAATCATCTTTATTTGATATAATTTACCTTGACGAAGATAAAATCCATTATAACCGAAACTGAATGAGTTTTGTTGACTTATAACGGCGCAAGCACGTATGTTGGAAATATTTGAATGGTAAAAATGTTAGAGGAACATAATTATTACTAGCATTTAATAAAATTGGATGCATTAATTTTTATCCTGAAAAAGGGAATTAATCAATATTATGCTTTGTGGAAACCTGAAAAGACGGAATATAATTTAAATTGAAAATTCCGATTACCGGTCGCATTTATCCAAGAAGAGAAACCACTATAGGAAATTTGAAAGAAGTTGGTTCGTGAACTTTCGATGGCGACGGAATTACCCGAATCTTCAGCCCATGTGCGAAATTCGTAACGGCCCAGCCCTGGTCCAGTCCTGGCAACGGCGGTGCCGAGGCTCGGCTGCGACATTGGGCCAACACTGGCATGAGTCTTGGTGCGACACTACGGCCTAGACTCGGCAACCGGTCTTGGTCCAGTAATGGCTGCCAGCACTGTCACGGCATCGACAGCCAGCACTGGCCCGGCATCGGCAGCCAGTATTGGCGCGGCATTGACTGTCGGCAATGGCCCAGAGTCTGTTACGACACTACGGCCTAGACTCGGCAACCGGTATTGGACCATTAGTGGCTGCCAGCACTGCACATCATCGCCAGCCAGCACTGGCCCGGCATGAAAGCCAGTATTGGCGCGGCGTTGATTGTCGGCGATGGCACAGAGCCTGTTGCAGCTAAATGTAGGCATTATTGTCTTTGCAACGTCACAGCAGCAGCACGATAAAAAAGAAAAACAAACGTTGAAACGAATTTATTGTTATTGGAAGAAACCTGGAAGATGTATATACATAGATGGGTATATGCATATATCCCTCCTTATTGACGAGTCTTTTGATGTTGTAAGCCCCTGGACGGGGCCAAATTTAGAACTCCAACGAGTTGGATTAGTAAGTTCGTAAAACGTCGTACCAGTTCCATCGTATTCCTGTAAATAAAAATATTAATTTTTAATTCGTCGTTTATCAGGACGAGTTAGTTCTTAGTCGGAGGGAAAGTCCCCCCGACACCAAAAAAGGTAAAAGTGGTGAGATCGCCCTCCTGCCGGAGTAGCCGCGTTGGTGCCCACAATTCAAGGAACGCGGGCGCTACTTCATATGCGGTTCGGCGACGCGTTCCTAGCGGCTACGGCCGGAACTTAACTGCTGGGTTTCCCTGGGGATTCGAACGTCACCGCTGGCTATGGGCCGAGTCTCCAGAGATCGGAGGGCTCGTACACGGAGAGAACTGTGCCAGTATGTAACTGTAGGGAATCCTTCGCCACTGTACTAAGATTTCGGGGCTGCTTCTGCACCTTGTGCCGCCAGATATCAATCTAAGAAAGTCACAGTCTCAGACTGTGAAAACGCTCACGGATGAGACAGCAAAACTACGATGCTTTCTTCGAGGCTTGCTCCCGCCTAAGTTATACTTTTTAGACTAGAGCTCTCCCGGACTTTTTGTAGAAAATTTCCTCCTCTACCAAAAAGGTTTAGTAAATTTTTGCTCTATCTTGCATCGTTTTCGATACGGTCGATATTCGATCGGCAATATTCTGTTTGAAATAAATTTGCTAGGCTTGGACCGATGTTCGGTCCCGAATGTTTCCATCGCTGGGCCGAGATTTGGCACTATCACTTTGCCAGACATGGTCCGATACTCGGGCCCAATATTGGGCCGACGCTGGGACGACGATCGGGAGAAATGCCTATGAGATCAATTTGCCAGGCCTGGCGCGATGCATTGGCCAGTTTTCAGCCGAAGTTTCGCAAATTGTTTTAGCCAGTATCGGTTACCAAGGCTGGCCCTATACTGGCACAGTGAAGTTGCCGACGTTGGGCCAGCCTTGGTAGCCGAAAGTCGGCTGTCAATGTTGGGCCGAGATTTGGCGCTATTAATTCGACGGGGTTGGTCTGATGCTCGGGTCGGTTTTGGACCAACTGTGGGCCAACGATCGGCAGTACCTTGTATGAAATAAATTTGCTAGAATTGGTCCGATGTTCGGTCCTGAATGTTTCCATCGGTGGGCCGAGATTTGGCACTATCACTTTGCCAGACTTGGTCCGATACTCGGGCCAAATATTGGGCCGACGCTGGGACGACGATCGGGAGAAATACCTATGAGATCAATTTACCAGGCTTGGCCCGATGCGTTGGCCAGTTTTCAGCCGAAGTTTGGCAATTTGTGATAGCCAGTATCGGCTACCAATGCTGGCTCGATTCTGGCACAGTGAAGTTGCCAACGTTGGGCCAGCATCGGTAGCCGAAAGTCGGCTGTCAACGCTGGGCCAATACTGGGCCGTATGGTCAGCATCGGCATTTCGCACATGGGAGGCTACGAGTTGTTTTCAAGACGAGAACATCGAGCGGCGAACACCTTCGGCAACACGGTCGGCAATTTGTTTTTATTTCGAAATTAATTAATTTTTGAATTGAGTATGTTAAATTTATGAATTCAAATCCTTTCTTTTATTGTAACTGGTATGGGCAAAGGAATGTTTCTTTTTATTGAAGTAATAATCTCAAATTAAGGTTTTTTATATTATTTAAATTTGATTTTCTAATTTTTTTTTATTATTATTTTTTGATCATTTTGTTTCCTTTTGTGTAATATTCATTTTTAAGATTTGGAATTTATACGGTAATTTCTTAATTTGAGATTGATGATAAAATGTACTAGTTGTTTACAAATGTAAAATTATGTACATCAATGGTTGCTGACTTACTAAATGAATTGGCATGTTATTGTTTTCAAGATGGTCAGATTATATTTTCGGATATTTATTTTGAGTATAAGGAATAAATATAATATACCTATGGACATGCTATTAAATATGCGAAGTTATGCAGCATCCTTTGTTATGAATAATTTTTGTTGTTGTTTAAGTGAGGAATTTAGTCAATTTTTCCCATTCCGATTCATTAATTAATTATAACCATAAAACTTTTTCGAGACAAATTAGGATGATAATTATTAAATTGTATTTTTAAATATATGTATATATAATCTTTTTGTAAAGACTTAAAATCCATAAATGGTCCTGTTACAGGTTTTAATACTGTTTTGTTATTTATTGTCTATCCATGAATAAAGTAAGGAATACTTCAAGATGATATATTAAACGAACACAAAATTCTTGTAACTTTAACCACATATACCAGAAACATCAAAATCCAGTAAATTTACAACTCCATGAATAGCCTGTAAATCCAAACCCGTATAAACCCACCACGAGTAGGATAGTTAAGTAGCTTTACGTTTCAGCCAGTAAAGAATTTAAAAAATTTTAACTGAAATCAAAGACAACGGTAAACAAAAATTCTTAAATAATCGACAGTGAAGCATTACATAAAGATCATTAGTAAAAATCAAAGTAATAAAGATGTATTTTTACTTATGTGAAGAAACAACTTTTATTTAAAACAAGAGAAAGATTCAATACGACAAGGTAGCTAAAAATATTTTTTTTTAATTCTGTATGACTTCATAAATATATTTCTGGAATACGAAAACACAATTATATTATATAAAGATTTGACAATCTTGCGTTAATTTGAAGCTTTGGTTTATCGACATGTGTTCTTATAAAAAAATTGAATATTATAATGAATACATTGTCATATTTTAGCCCTTGATGAATATTTTTCATATTTTAAGTTAAAGTAAACTTTTCTGAAATGTTTAAAATTGTATCTTTTTTACCTAATTCAAAACAAATATTACTTTATGAAGCATCATAAACGTTAGAAACGCACCATCGTATCAAACATTTCTTGACTTGTTGGCATTCTTATACATTTAGAAGCGTTTTGATACAATACAATATTTTGGCGTAATCGCACATACTTATTTCGTTTGCTCTCTGTCACTTTCGTATTATCGCATTTTCTTCCATTGAAATATTCCTCATCCGGATATTGAATATAAAACGGGGTTCGTTTTTCTGATCTTTATTTTTCTTAACCTTAAATTTGAAACTTACATAATATTTTAAGAAAACTTTTAATTATTTTAACAGCGGAATGGTGATAACAAAGTATTTGAAAGCTTTTTCGAAATAACAAATGTTCAACCACAACACATTAAAATAAAATGTTACTAACATAACAAGATGTAAATTTTACATCAGTCTTTGAATTAATATCGTGGCTGCTCATGTTCCTGTATATTTTAATTCTCTTTATAAAAAGACCGCACATCCACTGAGTTTTTTGGATGCACACTTGTTTTATTAACTATTTAATATTATATACAGGGTGGGCCATTTTAATCGATCCACCCAAATATCTCAAAAATATGAGTTATACAAAAAAACAACTTAAAACAAAAGTCGCTCAAGATAATGGGACTCATCTTTCTGCATTATTGTTGTTGACCTTGGGGTCAATTTACAAAGTTGTTTAGAGGTAAAAATGACTTTTTTAAATGAGAACCCAGATTTTTAACACCCGGTTCGTAAAGAGCGAGAAATTTTAAGTCCTTAACTGTAGTTAATAATTTTCTAGAATGACCTCCAGAAAATCATATATTGATAAATAGTCCCGAAACTGTTTTCTTTGAATTTCGGAGCATTTGTCTGTAACAAAATGGTTGCGCAGTCACATGATCGAACTATCTTGACGAGGATGGTAAAGGTGACCTTGTGAACTTTCAATGTCATTTTAAGTCCGAAGACGGACCGAGGATGAGCAATGACTACAAAGGAAAATTTTTACAGGCTCAAAACCGGCTCTGAAGTCTGCATTTTCGAGACGTGGATTACGCACGAATACTACTATTTTGTAAATTAAGAAATTATAAAATCTTTCCAATCCGATTCAATATGCCTGGTTGAAATGTCTTTCATAGTTTTCGCTTTGATTGTAAACAAGACAAACAATTAGTTGATTGGTATTACATGGTGGCCGGATATATGTATGTTCCCTTGAAAATCGTTCCCCGGAAATTCGTTCCCCGGAAATTCGTTCCCTGGAAAATCGTTCCCTTGGAAAATTGTTCCCCTGGAAAATTGTTCCCCTGGAAAATCGTTCCTCGGAAAATCGTTCCTGTGGAACGCATTTCACGCATTGCGAACTTGGTCATTGTCCTAGAAATGGACACTAGTGGCATTTTTTCCAATCGCCGAGGTGAGTGTTAATTAAAATAAAATGGCATCGTATAATACTAATCTAACCTCTAACCAATCACATTTGTGCCTAAAATCCCCTAACCTACGTGGAATCTCACGTTTGTGTGTTTGGAATCATCGTAGGTTAGGGGATTTTAGGCACAAATGTGATTGGTTAGAGGTTAGGTTAGTATTATAGGGGAGTCTGGGGGGCGGGGCGGAGCCCCCCAGGCACATGATGCGAGTTAGCACGCATTGCGAATTTTTATGTGTAGAAATAAATATCACGAAGTAAGGATATATAAGGATATAAATGTTTTTTCGAGGCGCTGTAGTTATTCTGCAGTTGGCGAAGACTACCCCTGGGGGGTAGGGGGTCGAAACGTTGAAGTTTGATGAAAAACTATAGAGTAATTTTATTGCCGAGGTGACCAAATTCAATACTTTTTCAGACAATAGTCATAAGCATTTTTAACCAGTTTTTATGGCATTATCGTTGACTTTAGGAAGAAAATGCATACAACCTTTTTTTGTAGAGAATGTCATGCTATATCTTTTTTGTTTGAAACAATTTTTAATAATATTTTGGGTATAAACTTAATTGGGGCTAGTGTTTTTTAGTAATGGACCGATGAAACTGCGCCAAAATCTAATCAGATCTCAGTTATGCCAAGACACGTATTTAAACAAAGAATTTATGTCATTACACTTATCCGTACGCGAGTTATCATGAGACAAAAAAACGGGACATACGGACTTACGTATACCTACAAGATCACGGACACAAATTTTGTTATTGTTGACTTGGGGTCCTTAGGGTCTGAAACGTCGCCATTTGATGAAAAACTATAAGGTAATTTTGCCCGAAGTGACAAAATTCAATACTTCATCCAGACCTAAGGTCTGGGTCGAAGTAATTGTAGTATACGTTATTGTCATCGTGAGAGGTAAGGAATTGAGAGAGGTAAATAAGCACCGCATATGAAACAGAACTTATTAAGTCTATTTCGTTGTTTCTCGGTAAAGCAAACAAAAATTAGTTATTAAATTAAAGTTTTGCATTAAAAAGAAATCGTTTTGATGACCCTGAAGTTAGCGGCCGATTCGTGGGAGCGCCGGCCACCAGCGGTTCTCAATTTTAAAAGTTGAAAAACGTTTTGTGCCACAGCCGCTGGGTATGATTTTTATTCCTGACATTGTTGGCAGCCTACATAAAAAATTCCAACCTCCCCTGACCCCGCCGAGGAAGTAAAATTGGGAAAAGTTACCCCAAATCACTATAACAGCCGATTTCGAAATTTTAAGACTTGAAAAACGTTTTGTTCCACGGCCGCTGGGTATGATTTTGATTCCTGACATTGTTGGCAGCCTACATAAAAAATTCCAACCTCCCCTGACCCCGCCGAGGAAGTAAAATTGGGAAAAGTTACCCCAAATCACTATAACAGCCGATTTCGAAATTTTAAGACTTGAAAAACGTTTTGTGCCACGGCCGCTGGGTATGATTTTGATTCCTGACATTGTTGGCAGCCTACATAAAAAATTCCAACCTCCCCTGACCCCGCCGAGGAAGTAAAATTGGGAAAAGTTACCCCAAATCACTATAACAGCCAATTTCGAAATTTTAAGACTTGAAAAAAGTGTTGTGCCACGGCCGCTTCATACGATTGTGCTTCCTCGGCGGGGTCAGGGGAGGTTGGAATTTTTTATGTAGGCTGCCAACAATGTCAGGAATCAAAATCATACCCAGCGGCCGTGGCACAAAACGTTTTTCAAGTCTTAAAATTTTGAAATCGGCTGTTATAGTGATTTGGGGTAACTTTTCCCAATTTTACTTCCTCGGCGGGGCCAGGGGAGGTTGGAATTTTTGATGTAGGCTGCCAACAATGTCAGGAATCAAAATCGTATGAAGCGGCCGGGGCACAAAACGTTTTTCGAGTCTTAAAATGTTGAAATTGGCTGTTATAGTGATTTGGGGCAACTTTTCCCAATTTTACTACCTCGGCGGGGGAAGGGGAGGTTGGAATTTTTTATGTAGGCTGCCAACAATGTCTGGAATCAAAAACATACCGAGCGGCCGTGGCACAAAACGTTTTTCAAGTCTTAAAATTTTCGAAATCGGCTGTTATAGTGATTTGGGGCAACTTTTCCCAATTTTATTACCTCGGCTGGGTCAGGGGAGGTTGGAATTCTTTATGTAGGCTGCCAACAATGTCAGGAATCAAAATCGTATGAAGCGGCCGGGGCACAAAACGTTTTTCAAGTCTTAAAATTTCGAAATCGGCAGTTATAGTGATTTGGGGTAACTTTTCCCAATTTTACTTCCTCGGCGGGGTCAGGGGAGGTTGGAATTTTTCATGTAGGCTGCCAACAATGTCAGGAATCAAAATCATACCCAGCGGCTGTGGCACAAAACGTTTTTCAACTTTTAAAATTGAAAAGTTTAAAACCAGAGAACCCCTGGTGGCCGGCGCTCCCACGAATCGGCCGCTGGAATCGGCCGCTAACTTCAGGGTCATATCGTTTTGACCTTAAAATAACATTGAAAGTTGACCACATGGTCATCTTGATCACCTTTGTCAAGATCGTTAGACCACATGCCTGCGTAACCAAATTGTTTCACATAAATTCTCGGAAGTTCAAAGAAAACAACTTCTGGACGATTTTTTAGTATGTGAACTTCTGGAGGTCACTGTAGATAATTATTAACTATCATGTCAGACGTACAATTTCCTACTCTTTCCGAATCCGGTGTTAAAACTTAGGACACCGTTTAAAAAATTCGTATTGACCTATATATAACCTTCAAAATTGGCCCTAAGGTGAAAATCAATAATACAGAAAGATCGGCCCCATTATCTTAAACAACTTTTGTTTTCACGTTTTATTTTTGTATAATGCTTACGTTTCGAGATATTTGAGTGGATTGATTAAAATGGCCTATCTTCTATACAATACTGAAAGTTCGAAATGAAAATAAATAATGATTGAGTTACAATAAAAAACTTAATATAGGGAACTTTATTTCTGTTTCGTAACGTATAGTAGACAAAATAAATAATAATTTTCGATAATTTTTTAGTAATGTAGTATCACGAACGTTGTTGATCTTATTTATAACTTATACAAAAAAGTTTGTAACTTAACAACTTATATTTCGTATTAAAGGTCGTAATTAACATTATTTTACTGATGGGGATTTTGTTAATTTGAATGCAAATCTAGAGTTTAGATCTGTATTAAGGATGATACAATGCTTTCTGAAATCTAATAATTGGATGCTTCAAACGAGTTACATTTCGATTAGTTTTCATTCAAAGTCTATTGATTTTTTCTTTATGAAATATATTTACTTGCAAGGCGTCCTGTTCTTCATTTTTTAGGAAGAATATTTTACAATTTTCATATTCACAAAAAAGCAATTTTTTTAGAAAGATAAAATAAAAATGTTGTACTATTTTTATTTAATTTTCGAAAGCACAGCTTTGCGGGTTAGTTCTTCTGAGAAAGTATATCTCCAGTAACTAAATTTTGGTACTGTTTTAAAGGATCGCTATCGATTAGTAGTATTCAGGAATCGATTTCGTCATCATCGCTACTGTTCATCTTAACGAAAGTGAAATGGGAATTCAAGAGCACTTCTCTAATGGATATATATTACAATATTAACTAGGTTCAATCACACGGAGCTAAATCAGTTAGGTAACATGAAAATTAAAAATTCGATGGACATCCCCCAATATTCTAGTACTTTTCTACATTTTTTCAATGTTGTCATTACAATTGACATTAAACTCTGTAAAAAAGTCGTTGCAATCGTGCTTTAGAAAACAGTTTCAGACATAAGTAGTAACAGTCAACATGTAGTGAGGCCAGACATACGCTGAGCTGTTTCTTACAGTAGATAGATAGATAGATAGATAATATATTTCTCTCATAAATAGGGGATACAGAGTATCATAGGCCGAATTACAGTCCACGATTTCTTCGGTGAGTTTTCAAACATTTTCGCAAAAAAGAAAACACTTTATAAATTTTGGGTTTCAGCATATTTGTGTTGTAATGATCATTTCCCAAGACTGAATATCACGTCTGAATATCACGTAATAAGTAACATTTCAATGTCAGAAAATAACTCGACATCTACAGTTTCAGTAATCCACTCTGGTCTTACTGAACAACAGTTACTACTTACTGCATTATTAACAATGTGAAGACTGTTCTATGGTTACTGTTGCGGACATAATTGTCATAATTTAAGTAACGGTACTGGGCGTAGGTTTTTTCCACCAACTGTGGTTTTTTCCCTACGGGGCGACGATATGAGTTATTAAGCTGTTGTAGAAATAGTTTAAAGTCAATTCGTTAAATGTAAAGAATAAATATAATGCGTGTTGATTATAAGGTATGGAATGAAGCTTTATGTGGCCATTGTCTCACTTCTAAATGGACAGTAGCTCTTAGGTTTCGAGCACGTGGATTTGAAGTCGCGCTTCGAATTTTGGTCAGTGCTGGCCTTTTAGTGAACAAGAAGTTTAGAGGTTCGTAGCATGGCATTTTGATTTGGTTTAAACTTATGAGAACTCGCTGTGGAGTTCACAAGTTTGGATTGTGGACAATGTCCGATTTGCCACTGTATCGCCTCTAAATGGATAGTAGCCAGTTGGTTTCGAGCACGTGGGACGGAGTCGCGCTCTGTTTTTGGTCAGTGCTGGCCCTTGGGTGAACAAGTTTGGAGGTTCGTAAGGTGGGACGTTTTATGAAAACCAAAATTCAAATACCCGTCGATAAAGCGAATTCCTATCATTCAAAATGGAGCGTCCTTAGCGATGAAATGTGTGTTAGCAACGGTGATCGCCTTTTTGTTTTGAGCAGAATCTAGCCAGCCGGGAGAAAATCGACTACTCGAGAATTTCGCATCCGCATCTTAAGAAGTTATATCGTCGCCAATCTCGTCAAAAACGGTTTTGGGGAAATAAATTTATTTTTGAAAACCCCACACAGCCGGAGTTTTATTTCGTCCCGTGTTGTTATAGTTACACTAAAAAAGATTTTTATGTGATTAAACACAAATTACATGAAATCTAGAAAAATGATATACAAATTACTTTAGGAGTTGAAGCATAATGCACAGAAATTTAATTAAGGAAAATGTCTGTGACCTTTACATTTCAGAATGCACCGTTCTCGCATCACAGAAGAATTTTCCAAAGACGAGAAAGTGGAAAATATTTGCCTGACCTTCCGCATCCTTTGACGATGTGAAAATTGGGTGGTTACATGTCACAGAGACAACTATTTCATCAGAGAACAGAAAACCACAAGTGCAGCAATGCCCTGGACCGTGGATAGTCGAAACTATCCTTCTCCCTCTCAACTTCGAATCCCTCTGTTTACGCCATCTCCTCGTAACCACTCTGAACGTGGCATCTTTCCTCCTTACGTGTTACTCGGCTTTAAATGTAAGTCAGGGAATGCAAAGTGTGTACATGCTTTCATACGCCGACCCTACTTTCATATGCGCTAGATGCTACGGTAAGTGCTGTTAACTCTCTGTACGCGCAGCTGCAACGGCATGCATGCCCACATAAACTTTGCAAGCAACTGATGCATTCAGCCCGTACGACTATACGTGCTTACGCACTTTTACGGAGATCAGTTTAAGAGAAAGGATAAACCCCACGAGAACGCGAAACGTTTCCGCGTTTTCCCCTAGCCGTACTCGGATTTAAGTACTAAAGACCGACTTCCTTACTCTAATAGGGGCGATTTGCATTTGACTTGTACGCCTTTTGAATTAAAAACATATTAATATAATCTTGTTCCGAACGTGTGTTATTTTTATTTAATAGTGCAATAATTTTTTTACATTACAGAGAACTGTAGTTAATTTTTCTTTAGGTATATACATGAGTGGAAATTATTTTCGTAAACTTGATTTTATAATTCGGTACAAAACTACTTTCTACTAGAGTAAAAATAACACAGGTCAACATGGTTTTGATGTTAGGAAGCTGTGGGTCATTTCGGACGTAATTTTGTGCGTAGAATCAGAATCCGAAGTCAGAAGTGGCTCATCACTTCAGGATTTTGAGATATTTGAGGTTATTTACTCGAAAAACGCGTTTTTTTGCTAATTTTTGAAGTCATGTACACAAGACACAACATTTTTAGGAGTTTTTCCTTTCGTTGGATCATGTGATACTACTCTTGTTCTTTAATATGGGATGCGCAGAATTCCATTACAACTTTTCTTCACCAAGATACGCCAATTTGAAATTACTATATACATGTAAATAAATTTACCTTGAAATGCTCTTGGAGAACAGGCTCAAGGTCGAATTCAATGCCATGAAACCTATATAAATATAAACAACTATATAAAATATGGATACTAGTAACTAAAATCACGTTTCAGTATTGTGACTGTTTTTTTTGATAACGTTAATAGAATATATCTCGTAATTTCAAAATGGCCATAACTTTCTAAGAAAAAAATCTTAGGTAATCGAACAAAACCTAATTTTGAAGGGTGAAGGTAGTACTAAAAGATGCAAATATACAGAAGGCCAAAAAAAAATTGTTGCGTCCTGTAGGTAACCTCAAGCATAGCAAAATAACGCATTTTTCAAGTACAAGACCGCAAATATCTCAGAAACCGGACGTGATGGACCAATTCTGACTTCGAGATTGCATTCTACGCACACAATTACGTCGAAAATGACCCATAGCTTCCCAACAGCATCCAAGACCCTCTTTTTTGTAGACATATGTAATTAATTTCGCACATATGAAATGGAATTTTCGAAAGAAATCTAGTAATTATCAGAAAAATAGCCAATAAATTTAAAACTGAAGTAGAATATGCAAAAGTGGCGATTATCCCTTAAAATACTAGGAAGTTATTTAGGTCGTAACAACTTTGAGAATGTCTACGTATGTCCATAGACACCTGTAGTGATCTCTAATTTGCTTGTGATTCAGACAAATTTGAGCTAATAACGAGATTATGTTGGGAGATCTCCATTTCATATATTAACTGCACAGAATAACAAAAACAAACCCGATGAACTGCCTCTATTTAGAATCTGTTCTACTATTTATTTTGTAATCTCCGAAAACGAGTCTAAAGTTCCCTTTTCCACCTAGTAACTAACAGTAATCTGCTAATGTGTGACTTTTTTATGGTTTCTAATCAGCCCCGACAGTCCGATGGATATGAAGTATTATACAATGCAAAGGAAATTTTTAAATTGGCCCACCATATTGGATTCACCATTTTGGATTTTGAAAATCAAACTTCGAATTCAGCATCAGTGAACTAAAAAATCTGTACATATTATTTTTAATCCATTAATGTCTGAATAACACAAAATTAAACCGCGACTTTGGGCTCTAACATTTTAATGAAAGCGCTATTAATGTTTTACGAAACTATACTTTCTAATCGTTTTTGACAGAAAACAATTCAAAATGACATATTTCACTTTTTTGAATGGTGTATACACTATTAAAAATTTCTGTAATTATTTCCTGAAAGAGTAACCGAAGTTTTTTATCGTTACGGTTTCAGAATTTTACGAAACAGAGTTTAGTAATTTTCTGAAATCTTTTGGTAATTTTTTCGTAATTTTTTAAAAATGTTTCTTAATTTTGTTTCGTAAAATGTAACGGTAAAAAACTTCCTAGCGACATTTCTAACAGTGTAGTATCTTATACCATTAGCAGTGATTTCATTAAAATTTGTGAACCTAAATTCGCAGTTCAATTTTGAGTTATTCAGACGTTAATGGGTTAAGATAAATCCGTCAAGATTTATAAAATGTTGTCTGCCGCGTGGAACGCTCAACAATATGGAGATTAGAAAGAAAATTATTTTTACTCGTGTATCGGAGGTTATAAGAAAATGCGAGTTAAACAAATGAAGTGAAAAATCTGATCTCATCGGAGAAAAGTTCAACAAAACTTCATTTTGGAGTATAAAATATATCGAAGAAATCTGTCACGATGTACATTTCAAATATATTCTTATTTAGTTCATCTTCATTAAAAATTATTTTAGTTGAGTGGTTAATAATTGTAACTGTAGAAGAAAAAAGTATGCGGCATAATCTCAGCGGAGATAAATGTTATTTGTATAATACTTTTATTTACTTAATTAAATCTCACTAAAATCTGCGATTTAGGGAAAGTATTACCTCAGGCCCATTTTTTTTTTTTTTGTAATTTCGACTTCCGATTGAGTGTCAGCCACGAAACCTTTAACTTTTCTAATTTTCCTGGTTTAAAAGCTATTTGTGAACATTCTGCTGACTGATATCGGAATCATAATCTCAAAAACATTTATAGGGAAGCTGTTTAGAATTTATTGTGTGGAAAAAATTTAAATGCGGAAAGACCATCTTATAATCGTAATGAATACTCGCAAAACGGAATCACATCATATATTCCGCAGGAACAAAAAAACATTTTTTTATTTTAGTACAAAGATAAGACATATAAGCGAAATATTTTGATCTTTGAATAACTCCCGAAGCAAAAATATATGGCAACCAATACTATATAAAATTCAGATCGGTCGATTAGGCCAGTTAGGAATTCGACTAATACAAAAACTTCTAGTTTCAAGAGTAACACATTTAAAGTTGTAAGTACCGTACAAGCAATTGGACAACTATTGGCACAGAATAAAAATATTGACATTTTTTAACATTCTGCTTACTGTTATTATTTAACTCTTCCTGCAGCTGTGGGTATTTTTGTATATTGGTTTTAAGTCCTTTAAACAGATTTGAAAAAAAAAAGTTTTATCCATTTTTCGAAAATCACAGTCGGGCTTCCCTCCTCATCTATTATAAAAGATTATCATTCAGAGCAGCAAAGGAATGTAAGATGCATTAATGTCACTATATGATACAAAAGTCAGTAAGAAATTCTCGTGATTAGACAAAATTGATTATTTCTAAATCAATACCAACTTTTATAGTACTAGAGAATAATAGTGGATAGGCTTCGCTTCGCATCTTCTATAAAAGTGGTAAATATATTTAGATGTTTACTTATTAGGTAGCGGATGTTAGTACACTAATAAAGTACAGCATACGACTTTAGCTCTTAGCTAATTTTAGCTTAAGATAGGATCAAGATGTGTTTGTCTCCTCGTAAGCTCAAAATATAATGTTTACCGGTGCTTAACAATCGATGTACTTCGATTTTCAGCTTCGTGTCGAGATCATTCAAAACGGAACAACATGAAGTGCGCCACGAGTAACAAGAAGATAAGCTGCTTCCGTAAATTGAACGGTACCGAAGGGCATTGTCAGGATATCATGTTTTTTACTGAAAATTTGGTTAGATAATCCGTACTGAATATAAGTAAAAGGATATCTCGAAAATATAAAATATAATATTTATTATGTAGAAAATATATAAAATATAAATTCAGGAGTATGCATCAGTAAGTTAGATGAAAGTTCTTTGTTTATAGACTCAAACTGTCACAAATTTAAAGTTATAGTGCAGATAAGTTCGAATTATCCATATACTTATCGTTATACTTGATACTTTATACTCGAATATCTACCGAATTATTGCACATATTTTATAAGCGAATTCTATATAAATATATTGTATTTTTTATTATATAGTTAGCCAGAGAGAGTTACTCTTCGTGCCAAAGTTATGAATAAATAAATAAATAAATAAGTAAATAACATAAATATTAAAGAAAATATCGATATGATTTAATCGAAGATTATGCAAGTCTATTTTTAGAACCATATTTGTTTGTATATTTTATATCACAGTAAACAAAATCCATCAACATCCTCAAAATAAAATATTTTTTTAAAAGGTTTTATTTGATATTTTTAATAATGTGTATTATGCGGTTTTTCTTTTCAAAACTAAAACGCTGATATTATTACTGGAATGAGACCTTGAACGATATATTGATTATATTTAATCGCTGTCTAGTGTCCAAAAAAATGATACATTCATTTTATTCAATTATTCCTACGATTTTATCTATATTCATATTTGAAAAACTCAAGACAAATAACGTAAGCAATTTTTAACTAAAATCATTTTGATATCTTTCACAGATTCTATTAAATTTTTTTTGCAGCAGTTATCTACTCATTGCTTTGATTTCCAAATACAATTATCAGAGTAATGGTACTGAATAAAAGTTAATAAAATGTAAAAAATCAGATAAATGGATGCAGCTCAAATCGGACTAAGTAAATTAGAATTTCATTAAATTACATTTCTAATTTTTTCCTTTTGTTCAACTTTTAAAAATTGGGATGGAATCAAACACTAAAAAATTGAATTAGTCATTTACAGATATCAGTTCAATTAGTCTTTTACATAAATATATTTTTATTTATAGTTAATTTACATTGAGAAATCTATACATGAAGGATTTATATTTCAAATTAAGTTATTGTCATGATTTTCGTCGCATATAAGTGAAATATTTAATAGCATTGAATAAATTCTCTCATATCTTGAACTTCTCAGTGTAAACGTAAATTTCGTGGAAATAATAGACGCGAAACAAATTTTGAAATTCAGCCAACATTTATAAATTTAATATTTTACGTCATCATTTATTTGAGAACGTAGGCAACACATCATAGCAAATTTCTGTCTTACGTGCACTTTTTACAAATAAAACTGCATCATGTATGACAGAACTTTTCGCTCAAAACGATGTACTCTGGCGGATAAAATATGCATTCTACGGTCGTACTATGTGCGTAATAATATAGCTGGTCTGTAGCAGTCTGGGATTAATGCCTTATTTTATATACAAATGAAACATAATGTGCTATAATTGTAAATTCAAAATACACTTTGCAACATAACTTAATTCGTGTATTTATTGCAATTTTTAATTCCTTGTAAGTACTGTTTTACGAGGGTGAAAATAATATGCTCTGTAAATGGAAAACGCGCGTAGAGAAAAAATTACGTATCTGGCAGGAGGAATTTCTTTCTGTTACATATATTTTTGTGCAGATAATTTAGTTAAACTTTAAAACATAATATTTGTTTGCTCAGTCATGCGATGCTAATTTTAATTGTGTATTAAGATTAAGTTAAGTTAGAATTCAAGAATAAAATGAAATAATATATTTTAATATCCATTCTGTCGCTATAGAGTCGCTTTATCAGTTATTGCATCTCAAATATATTTATAAGATTTTAGGTTTCTTTGGACCAAATTATTTCCCGGGATATTAATTATTAGGGATGAAAAATTTATTTAATCGTGTTAAATGTCTTTTTGTGGTAGTATATCTATCTTACTTTCGTTCAAATAATTGTGCATATTTAAATTCGATTCAAATTAGTACAAAATGTTCCCTCATTCTTCTAGCAATTTCTACATTGCCTTTCTTGTTTTTTTAGATTTTACTTTTTTTGTATTTTGACTTGTTTTACAGGAAAACATTTTCATTTTCCATGCTACTTATATTCACTTGCATAATTTATATACTGTAAACAATTTTATTATATTTGTTTGTATGTTTCTATTTTTATTTCATTTAAGCCTTAATTCCAATATATTTCATTATCTTAGAGCTAAATAAGATGATATACATATAGTTTCCTAAAATTAAATTAACTAATATTACGACTTACAGTGTTTTTAGTAATTTTATTTATATGGCATTAGCTAATAAATAGAAGTAAGACAGGAAAAATGGGTGTCATCTGTGGAAATGGCAGATGGGAACTAATCATTGTTAATGCTCTGCAGGCAAAAAAGATCCATCATAACAAAGGTTTTGCTTAGGTTAGGATAGCTTTAGAAGGGGGTTTGGGGGACGTCAGTCCTCCAGAAGGAACCGAATTTGGTTGCATTTACTCGATTTGACTGCCAAATCCAAGCATGTATGAAATTAATTTACATGTGAATTTAGACCCAGCATTATTCATATAAAATAAGAAAAGAATGAAGACGAGATTTGAAGGTTGTTATTGTAGGAGATGAACGTATGGATGGCGGGATGCAGTTCTAAAGTCTGTCTGCCACAAGTGTGAACGATTTTGAATACAATTTAGACTTTGAGAAGAGAACCAGGGGGTCCATCTGCGTATCCCTGGCTGTATGTCATTTTATCGATTGGCTATATATAACAAGAGCGAAAAGGTAATGTGGTGCTCCATAAGTAAGGATGTTATAGGTAAAGCATTCCATAAAATACAATTGCCTATACTTCATAGGAAGCCATCCAAGCTTTCTACCATAAGGCGTAAGATAGCAGTATTGAGGTTGAAAATAAAATGAATACATTAGCTTAGAAGACGCCGACGTTTGTCCTTTCGATTTCATGAAATGTCCCTGTTGGCGACACAGCAATAATCGAGTTGGGGAAAAATTAAATTAATAACTAGATGTCTTCTGAACTGTGTAGATAGTAAATTTTTATTTCATTGCCGATGGTGCAGTATAGAATTCACTCCCCTCGAAATATGCTTTACGATGCGTACCGTAGGCGCACCTATTTTCATTTTAGGAAGTTCCAAATTGTCGTTGCCACGTGATGTTCCTGAAGTTCCCAACAAGATTGACAAGGTTTAAAGTCAAATTCGAATCTAGCATACTTTCATACCGTTATAAGATCAGCATTAATGCTCGAAATGGCACGAGATGCAAAACTTTACTTTGGAGTATAATTTGCTAATCATCCCCGCGTAGAAATTTTCGGTACGGCATCAGTATGGCTCGAGTATTGGAAGAGTACGGCTAAGTATTGGGTGTTGTATGCCCCTTGTTTGGTCAAGGTATATGGGATAAGTCTGGCTCAGGATCGTTATCCACACTATTGCTAGACTACTTCCGAACGGGTGCCAGACTCTTTCAAGACTTTATTTTGATGTAAAAAAAAAAATAAATTTAAACATTTTTTAAATTTATAAATATTTTATATTAAAGTCTCGCATTGTCTATTTTAATATAACCTATTTTCTTACAATTATTAACGCTCGCAAATAAATTAAAAAAACCTTTCGCTGCGGGGGATTTGAACCAGCGACCCTAACATCGCAAAGCATGCACGCTAACCACTACGCTACGCCCTGTGTTACGAAATAAAATTTCAGAACTTGTATATTAAGATCGTAGATAATCAATTTTTTGTATAGATAAGTTTCCCGTATCTCTGGCCATATGTTCTAAGGTAATTAAACATTTTAAAAATTTTTTATTTTACATAATTGCAAATTTCGTTTGGAGGTCTGTATTGATTTGTCCAATGTTATGTATAAAAAATGTAATATTATATTTGCGCAAGCTTTTAAAATTGAAATAAAATTAATGTAAGTTATGTAGTAAAAGAATAATCATCCAATAAAATTAAAAATATAAAAAGCAATCTGTTTTTAAAAAATAGTTGCAGATTTTCCGATTTGTGTACAATTTGTGTACAATTTGTTACGATTTTCACATTTTCACGAAAAATAAGTCAATAAATGATAAAATTATAATATATTAATAGCTGCTTTGTATTGATTACGATGGTAGCGTTTTTTCATGATAGAATGTGACAGATTTTCATGATTTAATAATAGTATTGTAAAATAATACTTTTAAAATTGGGGCCTACCAACAATGGGTTAGATAATATTGCATGCAAGCGGTTTCTAAAAATTTGCAAAATTTGGAATATTTAAAATTCTAAAATATCTCGAGAACGTTAGTAGATACGCGAAATCTGACAAAATTTGGGGGTGTAGCGATAGTGGGGACAACCTCGAGCAAATCAATACAGACCTCCAAACGAAATTTGCAAATATGTAAAATACAAAATTTTTTAAATGTTTAATTACCTTAGAACATATGGCCAGAGATACGGGAAACTTATCTATACAAAAAATTGATTATCTACGATCTTAATATACAAGTTCTGAAATTTTATTTCGTAACACAGGGCGTAGCGTAGTGGTTAGCGTGCATGCTTTGCGATGTTAGGGTCGCTGGTTCAAATCCCCCGAAGCGAAAGGTTTTTTAATTTATTTGCGAGCGTTAATAATTGTAAGAAAATAGGTTAAATTAAAATAGACAATGCGAGACTTTAATATAAAATATTTATAAATTTAAAAAATGTTTAAATTTATTTTTTTTTTACATCAAAATAAAGTCTTGAAAGAGTCTGGCACCCGTTCGGAAGTAGTCTAGCAATATTATGGATAACGATCCTGAGCCAGACTTACCCCATATACCTTGACCAAACAAGGGGCATACAACACCCATATCATAGCCATACTCTTCCCAATACTTAGCCGTACTCTTCCAATACTCGAGCCATACTGATGCCGTACCGAAAATTTCTACGCGGATCCTTATAGATCATATGGCTAGTATGCAACAGGATATTAGATATATCGTTAATCAAAGTATTAAATAACAGAGGTCCCAAAATAGACCCCTACGGAACTCCCGCAAAGACTTCTATCCAATCTGACCATTTACCGTCAATTCAATGCTACTGCCTATTTGCGGTATGTCAGGTATGAGGTAAAGCACATTAGAGCAACTAAAGAGATATTGAGGTCTTTAAGTTTGCGTACTAGTATGGATATATCAACACTACCATTGGAATTATCATTGGAAATAAAAAGCAATATGAGTATTGTCACTAATTCTTATTCCATTCCTAACCATATCGTATGAATCCATGAAATGCATGCGGTCGGCAGAAGCTATTATACTGGGATCAAATGTTGGTGGGAATGCATGATATTAAGCGTTTTTGCAGGGGAGTTACACGCTATCGTCTACCTCTTCCTAAGTACAACTCAACCTGGGACCCCAAAGGTAGTCCTAAATTTATCCATCTGTCACCAATATGAGTGCTGTTTGAGTATTGCTGCCCCGATAAAAACCAGATTGCCTCAGATCCAAAAGGTTGTTTAATTTTTAATAATTAATCAAGTTGTCTGTAACTAGTCGTTCCAATATTTTGGAAAAGAAACACAGATCTGCAGTAAGCTTATAGTGTTCAAGGGATGTAGGAGATGGTATTTATTAATTGGTCTGAAAATAGATTTTTTCCAATCTTGCGGGAAGATTCCAAGTTTCAAATTCTCATTAAAAGTATCGAGAATGGTGTTTGCTATCTAAGGCCAGGCTAACCTATGCTGATGCAATGAAAGTCCAATCCATCATGTACCGCTGATTTTGATTTTATTGAGAGAAAAGTCTCCTTTAGTGATCATAGTCAGATTTATGACAAAAAGAACATGTCATTTACTGAGTATAGAAGAAGCAGGTTTCATAAATGACAATAAATATGTTTTTATAACTCACGCTGCTAGTGGAACAAATATATCTTTTAGAAATGAGATTGTTCAGAAGTTACTTCCTAAATTACTCAGGAATTATATAATAAATTCCCCACAAATTTGAATAAGAACATATAATATATATTAAATTTCATAAATTTCATATATTTATCTCGGGCCTTTTATGAAATACGCCTCCGAAACATTTTCAATAAACATCGTGCTATCGTGTCCTATCCATGGATTAAGTAAAAGATAATCTGCAGGCAATATAACTATCACCCATTGAATAAATGTTGGGATTCTTCGTTTATTAACTGCATTTCTCAGTTATATCTATGACAGAGGGAAATATAAATTGGTCAATTTGTGAATGCAGTCCCAGGTTTCACACTGGTCGGTGCAATTTTAGTCGTCGTCCTGTTGGTTGTCGGAGGAAGCTTCGAGCAAACGACGCTATAGCCAACCTCGATCTCAATTTGTACCTGGGCGTAAGCCGGCCGTATTTACTCATGTAAATCCACGTCTTAATGCGCGAATTAACAACGGCAAAGCAAGGAGAGAGACGGTAACATCGTGGTATCTAGAGCTCAGGATGCGACGCGGAAGACGCAACCGCTCCGCATTTGGCGAAACTGGCCAATATTTTGAGCAAAAATTTTTCATTCATTTTCAATCATTCGTACATTTATTCCTCTCGCTACTTTTTTGTATTTTATTATTTTATGCATCTGTACCTGTTCCTACCAATGTCCATTCAAGTTTGTGCTTTATTTGTTGTTAATTTATCAAAATTTGTTGGTGTCTGTGTATATTTTGATGGTAAAATCCTGAAAATTTTGACTTCTGCCCAGGCACGGGTGCCTGAACTAATTTAAACAGAAGGTCCATACCTGGTCGAATTTTTTTTATTCGATTCTACAATAAAAATAAAGAAGATTCTAGTAAAAATTAAAATATTTCTTAAAGCCGTTTTTTGTAAATTGCACTACTTTTAATTTAAAAAATTAAAATTTTTCGAATTTTGAGGTTTCCAAAAATTTATTTTGATGAAATATATAGGAAAGAGTGGTCCTAAGTCGGCCCACAAAGCCATTTGTTATAATTGTATTTTCGCGGTGCAGAACAAATTTAACTGAAAACTGTGAGCGGCGGTGGCGCAGTTGGTATAATATCCGCTTCGTAATCAGAAAACCCTGGTTCGATACCGACCTCTGCCATCTGTCATCGGGACACCTCTGTATATGTTTATAAGTGTCTAATAACGCCAAAGCTCAGGTGGTTTGGATTATACCTTTATAAACTGTAGGTTCCGTCACGATTTAGCCCCATATGAGTTGAGAAAAAACGACGTAAATTATAAATAAAAAACAAAAAAAAAACAAAAAAAAACTAAAAAAAAAATTTAGGCATAAATTATGTAACTGACCTCGAAGATGTTTCACTACGAATTAATATTATTATATATTGTTCACGTTAAAATTCCAATTTTTTAAATAAAAAATGTAATTTAAAAAAAAACGGCTCTAAGAAATATTTTAATTTTTCCTAGAATCTTCTTCATTTATATCGTAGAAACTAATAAAAGACGAAAATTCGACCTGGTATGAACTTTCTATTTAATTAGTTCAGGCACCCCGTGCAGTGATTTCAATATGTACCATGTGTGTAACATTGCTTGTTAAAATATTTTGTGAATACGAAAAAAGTTATAATCAAGACTTTTGATCAATATTCAAGGCAACCAAGGTTACCAACAAATTTTCAGATTATTTGAAGCTGTTAAAGTAGCGAAATTTCATATGCATTTCTCTTACTATTCTGATGAGCACTTTGTTTACGCTATACGAGTGCATTCTATGGGAAAGTTTACGTGAAAACTCTAATAAAATATTAAATTCAATAGGATTACATGGGTTTCAAATTGACTAACAGGCAGGAGGATTTAAATAGAATCCGTCAATGTCGTGAATTCTAAACTTATATGAATGTTAATTTATTAACTGTAAGGGGTAGGAAGTCGCGATTGAAGAGACAAGTGGTGGTTTTTGGATAGGAATTACGTATTTGATTATGTGGGTCTTATTCCTTTATCTCAAATTCATTTCTGTCTATCTCTCTCCCTCTCTCTCTGTCTTTCTGAGGATTCCACACAATATCCTCGCATTTAAGTTAAACTATCAAATTTATGGTGATGGTAACAAACGAAATTCGGCTTATGACCCACCAATCAAAAATCTATAGTTTCCCCCTCTCCGCCGACTTGCGTGCACTCCAGAGGAGGAACATATTTCAATCACAATGATATTTGACCGATTTTGAATCTTAATTGAAAAGGTTATTTTGTATCATCAGACCAACTAGGCAGAATTCCATCATTGAAAAAATGAGGGAAATCCACCTCTGGCGTTTCATCGCGATCTGCACCTACCGGAATCATCAGCAAGATTGTTGGTGCAGATCTGTCTTGTACATCGACTAGTATTCTTCATGATGGAAAGTCTTCTATACAGAATAGGTTGAATTTTCCTAGTTACGAAAATCCAGCACTCGTACTCAAGACATATGTCACCAACTATGAAGAACAAAGAATCACTTACTTCATAAGGTAGATGTTACCGATTAACCTTTTCAATTGTTGTAGTGCATTTTGCTCTTTTTCTCCCAGAGCTCATTATAATAATCAATAGATGGGTCGGATTCTAACAAATAAAATTCCGCTTATGCCCCACTAATGAAAAATCTTTTTTTACAATCCGACCCACGTTAGATCTATTCATTATAGTGATCATGTTTCGTCCTGTAACCGTTCACGGACTCATCACTGGGGCAGAACGGTTCCTGTCCCACACACGATTCATCAAATCAAAATTATAAAAACTTATTCGTAAATACTCACGAAATGTCGTACCATGGCAACCATTACAGAACCATCACCACTTTCGTTCCTCTTTATTAGTCCTCGGGGCCTTGCCACTGCACCACACTCAGAAATGGCGAACGAGCGATCTGCACTTTGCGAATATACACGAGAAACTGATTTTTTCCTTAGTTACTCCAAAAGCGAAGAAACTTTTCCGAGAACGTATATAATGAAAAACAATAACAAATACACAACAATACAATATAAACAACAGACGGAGGAATCGTAAATAAATAACTGTTTTGTTTTCATATGCATTCCTCTTGAATCTACATACAGATTCCCCGTCAAATCGGGAACTTTTTTCAACAC
The DNA here is from genome assembly GCA_030407085.1 of Trichopria drosophilae. NCBI lineage: Eukaryota > Metazoa > Arthropoda > Insecta > Hymenoptera > Diapriidae > Trichopria > Trichopria drosophilae. The sequence goes on along the minus strand of CM059583.1, from coordinate 184,011,469 downwards.
AATTTTTAATTTTAGTTTTATCATCTGTGTATTGGTAGTATATGTAAAAGAAGTATTCTTGACCATATAAAACATTTTAAAATCGGCTGTAGTAAGAGTTGTGATGATATTTCGGAAAATATAATCTTTTGTTCTGACAATGTATAATTTATTTAAGAGCAAAAGTATCAGGATGAAAAGTAATGTAACACATGTAACCACGTGGTGCATCTCGGGTAATGCAAATGCCGGATGTAATCGATTCTCCACGTAAAAATGTTGTATATAATTTCATCTGGTAAAGCATTGAAATACATTTAAAATGAACAAAAAAATTATTATTTGCATCAAAATTGAGCGAGATAATCAAGGTTGAATTTGAATAAAATGAGTCCCCTGTGTTATGCAGTTTATACGTTAATCAGGGAACTTTTATTTATTTACAATTTTTCAAGTCGATGTTTTTATTGTAAACCGATCCAGAGCTAAAATTTCAACTATACTGCCAGAAAGGGTATATATTAAACGTATTTTATGAATTTTTTCAGAATTTCAAACAGATCCTTCCTTCGAAAAATGTAAATTAAAAACTCTGAAACGATTATTTAACCTCATCCTGTAACAATATTTGAAAGCGGATATTTTCACGAGAAGGGGCATAAAAAAAACTACGAAAAACATGTGTCACATTAATTTTCAGTCCTGATACTTTTGCGTTTAAATAATTCAAACATTGTACAACAGACAATTACATTTTTCTAAATATACTCACAACTCTTACTAGAATCAATTTTAAAATGTTTTATATTAAAACTAAAACTAAAATTAAAAATTATTTGAAAAAAGTTGCCGATTTGACCTGAAATGCCCCATATTTGAAGACATGTTATATACAACATAATGATCACGGGATTACTGCAAAACAAATATTTTCGATTGAAGAAATAATAACAAAACATTTGATATTTTATTATTGTGTGTCCGTGTCTCAAACCGTTGATTTGATCTTGTCCAAATGTGTAGGAAGCAAATGCAGACCAAGCGTACTGTTATTTACTTCAGTATCTTGTGTAAGTAGATAAACTGAGCAATGTTTACATATTTTGTATCTTTTCTAAATTATTTCAATAAACAACTATGATAGCTTATTTCAACGAAACATATGGGCGATTGAAAACTAACGACAATTCTTGGTTTGTTCTAACAAATATCATTTGTTTCTCTATTTGTTTAGACATTTTTTTTAAGTCCTATTCGATGTTATGCAAAAATAATAAAAAAATAATTGCCGTTTTTCATAGTATTTCTTTGAAATTTTCATGGGTTATTGCAGTTACTGATGCTTTTCCACATTTTGCATCCTATTTTCATAAATACCATTTACAAAACTTCATAGTTGCCCCTACTGAGAACATTTTCAAAATTCCGATCAATTCTCGTCGTTCTGATTTTCACTAAAAGATATAAAAAAAATATGAATGTTAAAGGCCACAAATATTTCTCATATTAGACTGTAAGTAGTAAACTTCAGTTTTTTATGTACCTAACATAGTAAGTAAAGCATATGTGAAATATTTCTGGAAATAAATGAGAAATTATGCAAAAACGGAATTGTGATTTATTTCTCTCGATTTTCACGATGAAACGCATATTACTTACCGCATATTTTTTATCAGCTTTTTTCTCCGTAGAACCTCGTTCACAAAAAGCAATATAGTGTTCGGATTATGAAATATATGATATAATTTGACATTTTCTCACCCAAATGTCTATTATTTACCTTTACACGATTGAAAACGGATAGAATTAGGTTGAAAAATAGCAAACAATCGGTTACAACAATAAGACATTAATACATATTTAATAATTGGAATCAATTATATTAAACACCTAATTAGTAGTATTTATATTAAATATTATAATGAACTAAAATAAGAAGAAACAAAGATTGATTTGCATATGTAATGAGAATTGTTGTAATTAAAAAAGTGAGCCAGATGTAAATGTAATGAGAGTTGTAGGCCACACATCACCTTTTAGACATTGAAATATTCAGTGACCGGAAAATTTTTTAATTAAATACTGTTTAAACATTTGCAATGCGAATATATTTCGTTACAGAAAGAGTTCACGAGTTAAATGTTACATATTCATTATTTTCTCGATTCATCATATTTTTGTTAGGAATTTTATCATTGGAAGTTCTACTTTGGATATCTATATAATACAACTAACGCTAAACTACAACATTCTGTGTGCAAAAGGCTACTCATCGGTCTCTAGAGGTCGAAAAGTTTTAGGTATTCGATCATTTACTGTAAAGCGTTACGTAACCCATTTCCCTCTATAAAAGTGAAACTGCAAAAAATTTAATGACGTATATCATTTTCAAGAAATGTATCATGAAAAATTATTTGTGAAATTATTTTGTAGCATTAATACAAATGATTAAATCCAGGGTTTTATTCACAGTATAATATTTTATTGTCTCAAAACTATGATGTTTTGCAGGCTTTTTACTACTAGACATAATATAGTTCAATTCTTAAATGAAACTTAAATAATTTCGTATTAATAGTAAAATTGTACGAACATTGATAGAACAATGCCTTATTACTCTACCTAATAAGTTTGACATAAATAGATAATTTAATATATTGAAAAATCTTCATCAAATCTTCAAAAATTTTTAATTAAATCAACAATCCTAAACTGAACTGGAATAAAAGAGGAGCATGAAGGATTCTTAGTTTCAAAACGTAGGGAGTCGGAGGAGAACGAGTCCAATGGGAAAGAGAATGAAGCTACGTGAGGGAGTTGAGGCGACCCATATCACCCATAATATAAATTTAAATTTTATTTATGTTATTGTTCCTAATTTGCTATACTTGACTCAAAATAACTCATCGTCCTTGATTGTAATGTTAATGACAGTAAATAACATTAAATCGTTGTTAAACCAGCATTATACAAAACACAGTATGATGAATAAAAGAAGAATACAATATTATATACATCTGCAAGAGATACATACTCTTTAAGATATACGAATTGAAATTATTTGGAATTCTTTATATTTTGATTTCATGAAATAAAATCTATATTAGATAAATTATATAAATATGTAAGAAATCAATATTTTATGGTATGTAAACAAGCTATTTATTAATTTATTGAATATCACTCGTAAAGTTAAAGTCAGGTATTAACAATTAAAATATGATTATGTAATCAAATATGAAATTTGCTAACATTTTTCTCAATATGTATACATTTTCGAGAATTTTAATATTTCATCATTAGTAAAAAATAAACAAATGTATGATGCACTTTGTCCAGATTTATTTTTTATTCTTATACACCTTTAGAAAAGTAAGAAAATTACGTTGCCACTAATTGTATTCATACTTATATATCAGGAAAGCGTAATAGATTGCGCAAAAATTCTGAGAAAAACTGAAAGAGGGGAATATTTTCGTGGTCGACAACAGATAAAAAAATCACTGTCAACTGAAATGGTAGCTGCTCCTTTTTAGGAAAAAGGCTTGAACCGGCTTTTCAGAAAATCAATAATTTATAACTATATCTAGTTAGTTTTGTTCTTATGTAAACAACATTATTTAAAAAAAAATTAAATGCTTTTTATGTTAAATCTTCGTTGCACGCGCAAAGATTTTTTTGTTATAATAACATTCACGTATTTTACGTCCGCATTTATATCCAATTAACATCAGATTTGTTAATTAGTATTAATGAAAAATTGAACATTTTATTCACTAAACTTCCTCTATCGGTGTCAGGGTTAGTCCGATTCAAGATGGCCGCAAAACGAAGCATGTTTTTTCAAAATTATTAATTCCTTGAAATAGAGAGCATAGAATTTTTTTTTGTTTTAGTTTTATGATGATAATATAAATATTGACGGGTTGTGGACGAAAATTATAAGAATTTTGAGTTAATAAATCCAAAATGGGGGATCCATAGTGACTGCCTTATGTAAATTGTACCTCTTATATGAGTCGTTGTTCCATATAAATGTGTTTCAAAGTTTATATACGGTGGCCGTTATGGATGCGCCATTTTGGATTTATCAGCTCAAAATTATTGTAATTTAGGTCCATAACCAGTCAATATTTATATCATCAATATAAAACGTAATAACAAACTTTCTATGATCCCTATTTCAAGAAAATAATAATTTGGAAAAAATTTGCTTCGTTCCGCGGCCATTTTGAATCGCCATTGCTTCTGAAAATATTATGTTATTTGCGTTTTCCAATTAGTATCACTTTTTGTATATACTTTTTATTCATTAAAATCCGTTTCGGTGGAGGAAATCGTGAAAAATAAAAAAAAATGACCTAAAAACATGGCATTTTTCTTTATTTTGAAAAATGTTTGCACAAATAGTTGTTTCTTGTGCATTTTCTAGGCGGGAATCGATAGAGCACACTTAAAAATAGTCGGAAATGTATTAAAAAAAATAATAATTCTTTCTACTGAAGAAACTGATTATGAGCTGATGTTGACGTACCTGCTTCTCTAATTTCGGGCAAAACAATGAAAATATTCCTCATTTTTACTAATAGTGAAATATTTATTTGTATATTAGTATTCTCAATTTTATTCTTTCCCCTATATTTATTGTGTTCTATCTGATTGTATATCAATGGCTAAATATATCAGCACATGATGAATACCTGGATAATACCGAAATAAGCTGCTTTAAGCTCTTTATCATACACGATGAATTGATTGTTTGGTTTGTACTTACACGCTCACAATGAATAATTTTTCATAATAGCAGTTAATATATACATTATTATACTTATACATATATTACGTATATTACGTTTTCGAGGTAAAACATTGATTAAAAGTCGCTGTTAATAAATTACGAAACGATCAAACGAATACTTATGAACACATGCATTATATAAATACGCAATGTATTTTATGTAATATTCTGTATATTTATTATAATTAATTGGTTTTAATTATTGGTTCCCATTGTTGTGATTAAGGTTTAAATAAAATATGTTAAATATTTCCAGTAGTTGTACAATATAATACTGTACATCCTTTACAAAAATGTAGTGAATCGTTTTTTTACTGTCAACGATTTAGAACAGTTATACCGCAGCCACAAATAGAATATTTTAGTGAACGAAGTGGGGTAAAATTCAATGAATTTAAAGAAGAATGGTAAAACTTTATTTTATACTGTCCGTAAAGTTAACTTTACACTTTACGACAACTTTATACGTATTCCTTCGATATATCGCATGATGCAAGTACATGGAAAGCTATTTGTTACTACTACCGCAACTACTCAAGTTAATACTGATGACGAGTTTATATAGAATAGTGATTCTATTAAGAAAATATATAAATTAAATATTTCGGCGTATATGGTAATATTTAACCATTTCATAAAGTTATCGAAACATTATGAAACCTACTGTACTAAAAATACCATCTTTTTGATCATATATTCGTCGGAAATTTCATCGGCTATAAAAAGAAAGTTTATCTATCAATTTTAAGAAAAGTATTTCACAGTTAATAACTTTTTTGATTATTAATGAATTTTAATACCGGACAGACAATTTAATATTTGTTATATCTTACAGCATAAGGAATAATACAATTAACGACATTTTAAGATTATAAAAGAAAACTATTCAGCGGCTGACAGATTTATATTTGTAAAAGCAACTTTTGTCTAATTTTTTCAGAAAATATTCAGAAAAGAATCATTTTTTTGATAAAATTGATGTAAACTACATGCGCATTTTGTTGGAGATGTTAAGTTGATAATAGACGTTCATTATGATTGCAGAAATTGTTTATATTTCCTTGTCTAAATCTGTACGAAACTGTCTGAGAACTGACGATCTCGTGCAGAAAATTTTACCTAACTAGTCGAGATGCTTCACGAACTAGTCAGAATATCACCAAGAGGGCCATTGAAGTGTCGTAATTTTTGTACATGCGACCTTTAAAATACTTCTGTCAAAATTATAGGTTATATAATTGCATATTTGTCAATATTACCTCAAACTTACATAGTAAACGCACATTTTTTTATTAGAATTCAGTAATAAATGAGAAGGTTACATTGGTATCTATCCTAAGGGTCACGAGAGAAAATAAGTTGATCAAAATTTGATCAGATTTTGATCAAAGTCGGTCAGATCCTTACGTGATCTAAATGGGATCCTAATTTTCAGACATTTCAGTACCAAAGCTAGACGAGTTTATATACCAGGTTTATTGATATTTCTTATACACCCGAAGTCCACTAAATTTGGGTCATTCGTGAACCCAGCGTAATCGAAATCTTGGTCAGAAACGCATCCCAAAACGATCATTTTTCGATCTCAATCAAGTCGAAATTTGATTCTTAGTCGTTTAAAGCGAGCATAAACAGATCCTTTTTTTACCATAAAATGAGCCAAACAAGATCACGTTTTGTTTGCGCATCTTCTCTGCATCTTTAAATCTGATCAAAAGTTGACCATTTTGTTGACCATTACTGATGAAAATTGGATCACTTTTCAATCTCCCGTAATTAGAACTCAGATTGTTTTTTGGTTTTAAACTCGTCTAACTTTGGTCCTGAAATGTCTCAAAACTAGGATCCCGTTTAGATCACATACGGATCCGACCGACATTGATAAAAATCTGATCAAACTTATTTTCTCTCGGGGTTTCCTGCCTAATTTCCATCACTGTCGCATAGTAATAAAAATGGACAAATTAAAATTTATAATCATATATTAGTTAATATCTGAGAGAGGGAGTAAGAGTATTCATAAAAAAATATAACTTTCAAATATAAGGTAGCCCATAGTAGAAGACAAGTACCTGCGGAAGGGCATTTATTCTTACTTTGCGCGGACAGAAAAGATCCATATTCACACCAGTGTTTTAGAAACAATTTAGCCTCCGTGCCCCTCGGTACCGAATTACTGTTCGGGGAACTACTTGGAAAAATTGAATTTCGAGAAAAATCCGAGGAAGAGGCAGGGCTTCTTCGCCAAGTGCAATTGCGCACGAGGACAATTCGATATAACACCAACATGACTTGACAAAGGCATGAAAGTTGAGTGACGGCAGCTGGTATTCCCGGCATATTGTTTTCGTTCGGTCGCGAAAGCTCCGTCATTCTTGCTTTAGTGGAAATTGGATAGTTTGAAAACTTTGATGCTACTCCGATATTACTTTTCAACGGAATTTATCTTCGGTCTTCTAGACCGTAGGGCGGAGAAGGCGCGTATAGGAAGTTTGCGCTTGTTGTCCTGCGTCTTTAGTTTTGAACATACTTACGCGTGCAAGTGCTATTTTCGCGATACGTGTACAAAATGCGAAAAATGACGTGTCTACTCAACTCGCGCTTTACACCGGAAACTTACGAGGCCAAACGTGCCCGTGACACTTTTTCCGTAAGGAACATGTTTTCAATCGTTAATTAGGAGCCTATTGTCGATTAAGGGCGAAGGTGCGGGAAATTATTGCACATTATTTCCTCCACTCGTGACATGCATTTGTTCTTTTCACTCTATAATGTTTATATTTCTATATTAATTTCTTTTTGCGCTTTTCATTGCATCCATACAAATTTGTCGGACTTATGACCTGAAATAGCAACTGGTGGTAACTACATTATTTAAACGTCTCAACGTGACCTTTGAAAAGCTTTTCATATATTTAACACTTACAATTAGCATTTCTAACATTTTTATTGAAAATGTTTTTTCAAGAAAGCCTGGTTTTCGGGAATCCAATTGATTTCCATAGAGTGGGCTTGAATATAATTCAATATTTTGAAATATTTAAAGAACTCAATTACCATCAATTGCTAATGCTGGCCAAAAGCCCTTAATTTTTTTGAGGTTAATGATTGTCGTCAAACAATGTTTTATTTCTACTCCTTTCAATTCCAATCTATAATTTTTTGAGGATATAATCTCCATCGTTTTTTTTTTATTTCAAATCATTGGCAATATTCAATTCCCATTCGTTTCGAGAGTATGGTCAAACTATTTGCAACTTGATGTATACAAGGAATAGTCTTATACCCAATATTAAAATTCACAACTCCGTAAGATAGTTTGTTAGATGCACGCATCAAATAGTTTACTTTTCTACGTGTACATAAAGGTTATGACTTCACAAGAAGCATATATTAACTAACTCCCAGACATTATAGTAGCTCTTTTCAAAAATACATTAGAAGCATTAAAGATAGAATGAGGGTGTATATATCAGTTAGAATAAAATTCACATTCCACGTAGCACAGTACAGAATGCAGTAATCTGGAAAAAGTAAAGTAGGCGATTCGCTTTAGATCGATTTTGACATCCACACATTTTTAAATAAATTTCAGTTATTTTAAAACTAAAATATTTATTTCACCTGGTATTCATACCAATCATAGAAAATAAAATTTCTACGTAAGTAAGATCCATTATTTCATGAGATCCAATCAATGTTGCCTCAAATCGTCATTTCAATATGCATAGGTCCGGATCGTCATCTGACCGAACCGACTGTTACTACTGTGAGTTACAATAGCTCTACAGGTCAACGTGAAAGGGAGCAGAACAGTTCTAAGTATTATTTCGTATGAAAGCTTTATTTTTTAAATCATGAAACGTACATACATACAAGCAAAGTAAATTTTTAATGAAAAAGTCGACTATTTGGAGCAATATTTTTTTGGTAACTCATAAAATTATATGTAAAATAAAAGTTCTAACCTTTATTTTATATTGTCAATGAGGTCTATATCGTATTTCCTTTCAAATAGGTAGTTCATCAAATATTGATGTCAATTAGTTTTCTTTTAAATTTTATCCCTCGTATTTTAAATCAAACTAATCTTATATAAATAAAAAACAATAAATTGCTTTAATTTTGCTAATTACAAATGTTATAAACTCTCTACAAAATACCGAACAGCATTTTAACGAATTTATGCGACAACATTTGGCATTATCTTTTTATTTTAATCGTATTAAAAGACGACACTTGCTGCTGGTAGTTTATATGGCCGTGTTTGCATTTCTTCATAATTCAAACAAAACGAACAGGGAACATAAACATTGATGATTGTGTACTAAATATCAATTATTTTTTATAGTTTTACAGATACTTTAAATATCTCATTCCATATCTCTTATATTCTATATCGCCTTAATTATATGGGAGATAATAGATAACAGCATGATTCTAGAAAATCATCGATCTTCGCCATTTCAAAAGATAGAAACACGAAATTTCAAAACAAAAAATTAAATTGAAAAATATTATTTATTGCTCTAGATATATTTTCTCCTTTTATGCCGATTCATTTTTTTCAGATGCCATATTGTGACATAAATTCAGCAATTTGGAATATTTGATACAATGGTTTCCTCTTATAATCTTTTCCATTTCGATCAGAATTTTTGGAATGCTTCAAATTTGATATTTCGGCTCCGTTCAATGCAACTACATTTTTTAATTATTCTCAACAATCTCGGTAACGTATGCTATCAAATTGTTTCCTGTTTCCATCCGTTATTCGATATTTTATGCAATCTTGCAAATTTTCATGGGTATCCACCGTCAGATTGCACAAATACAACATATGGTAAGCACATACATGATCAGTTAAAACCGATTTCACCCAATACAGAATAAATGTAATTTTAGTGTACCGTTTCCTTTGTAGTACTCCATGAGTTATGAACACAGTTTTACGTTGAATAGATTTTGAAATCCATGCAGGCACTATTCTATTATGCAATAGCAAAGTTAAAATCGTATTGCAAATGAAGTTAGAGAATATATACAAAACTAATCTGCAATAAAATATGCAATTACAATGGATGTATAGTGAGGCAATCGTTAATTTTGAAATTTAATACATATGCATAAAATAAGCTGGGCACACTGTGCAAATAGATTCTATTAAATTCCTTTCAACTTCTCTGCCATAATTCATAACCGATAATAATACAACCCGGGTAAAAATGATTTATATACGATTGTATAGAAATTGTATAGAATTGTATAGAAATCATATACAATTATATACATTTATATTCAAATGGTATACAATTATATATGAATTTTGTCTCTATAGAATTGTATATGGCGGTATGTAAACGTATATGATTGTATACAATTGTATATAAGTATATACAAATATATACATTTGCATATATTTTTCTGTAATATCTGTTTATCCCTTGTCAACCAGCAGCTATATAATTGTATATAGTTGTATATAAATATATACAGCTGTATACAGTTTTATAGAAATATATACAACAATATACAGTTGTAAATAAGATACGTAAAAAATATAGAATTCCCGATATAAAACGGTATTCTGCAGCCACCGCTGACGTATGTTGCTGTGTCGTTAAATTTACACCAGAATACTATAAATGGTGCATTTAAAATGGCATACGTTTATGCTCGAGTTAGGTATTGATTGGGAGTGTTCGATTTAGGTGGATACGTATACCAATCGTATCTCAAACGTATCCCAATCGTATATACTGTATCCCGCATACCCAATGTATCCATTCGGATGCGGTATACGATTGGGAAACGATTGGTGTAGGTATTCAATCGAACGCCCCCGAGTATCCGTATTCCGTATCCTTCCGTACACTGTGAAAAGTGAAAGTAAAATTACATTTCCGAGATTTTACAATTTTGATGACATATCCTATTAATTTCGTTGTAAAATTACATTTTTCGCTTAAATAACCAACGAAAACGCAAGGAAATTTAACAAAAACATGTAAAATTTACAACGGAAATGTAAATTTACAGCGTAACAGGTGGAAATAAAAATACCAGTGATATTCGTGGTAATTTTACATAGAATGTGTAAAATAAAAAATCGACTTTTTTTACAGTGTATATAGATCATATATTTCCTTCATTGGCGTATCCATACAAGCTGAACGAGTGGTGGAGTACACCCAGGTGCATTAATTCGTGCTGTCGTAAGTCGTATAACATGGATAAATTTCTTACGGCAACGGTAAGTAATACACCTGGGTGTACATATTACAGTAGTCCTCCCCTTATTTTAACTTCTTCCCTTATTTTAACTTGTTTCCTTCCTCTACATATTTTAACTTGTCTCCTTCACTCGTCCTACCACTCGACCTGCGCGACGTGTCTGATCATGCGCATAGACGCGGAACAGGAAGGCAAACACGGCTAACAATTTGTTATCTCTGGGAGCGTTCGAGGTTGGCGAATCGTCTCCTTATCGTCTCCTCATCGTACCAAAAATGGGAATCGCGATTTGCTCCCGCATTCTATCGTTCCCATTTTGGGTACGATAAGGAGACGATAAGAAGACGATTCGCCAACCTCGAACGTCTTCTCTCACAGTACTCGCGGTGGGGATGAGGAGGAACGTTAAAATAAGGGAAGGAGCCGCCATATTCCTTGACTCGAAAAGTTAAAATATGGGGAGGACTGCTGTATGTGTTACGGATACGTATCCATCTAAACCCAGCAATCGAAAATGCATTCGAATAGATTATATGTAATTTAACAAAACGCAGTATTACTATATTATAATAATAACGGCAATAAATAAATTTCAAGGTTAAACATAATTGAAGGTGTTCTACTAAAAAATTACATGCATTAATTTTCATGGCCAAGGCACAAAGTTCCAAATTTCAAAGTTCCAAAAGTAGATTTTTTCGTTTTGAAAGTTTACATTTCGTAATATTTTTTATTGAAATCGACTGTTTTAACCGATTTTAATCAAAAGCATTAGGAAATATAAACTTCCCAAATGTAAAAATACACTTTCCGAACTTTTAAATTCGAAATTTTTAGCCCCGTCCTATTCCACTTGTATATGTATATATATAAGTATATATAATTCTATACAAATTCATTGCACCCATAACGTGTATATAACTGTGTAAAATTATATACACTTATATACAATTGTATACGTTCATATACAATTATATAGAGACAAAAATGCTATACAATTATATACAATTGTATACAAAATTTCGTATGCAATTGTATACAATTGTATAGACCTCATTTTTACCCGGGAAGACAATGCTGATAATAATCATGATGCTGATAAATTTATTATTTAAAAACTGCATTGTAACTATGCATTGTATTTAATTATTAGCAGAATGGTTGAGTAATTACGCCACGTGTTTAATTGTAGTTCTATTTTTATGAGGTGACTGCGACGTTGAAGATATAATGTGCTTCTATATAATGGATATGTTTAGACGTATCACACTTTCAACTTACAACAGCATTTTCCTTTCGAGAATGTGTCAATAATATGTTTTAGGCCCTGATTAATAGGGTAAAAGTGAATTTATACATGAGCGTTGTAAATGTATTTACTACTTCATCGATTGTTTCAAATTTTCTTCATTTACTTTATTATTATACACCTGCATTCAATTGTTTTTGGTTTCAATCATCATTCAAAGTATTTTCATACTTAGTAAGTTCGCCGATTAAACAGAGAATCACTAATAATTCTCATTGTTAGACGCGTTACCTCCTGATGATGAATACTATAGAGATGTTGAGAAATAAAAAAACATAAAATATTTTACTTACCTTAAATGAAAAGTAAATTCATAGGCCAAAACCTCTTTTTACTTTATATATTGAATTAATATTCGAAATATTGGTAACAGAATTTCAAGCTTCGAATTTGAAACTGTTTGAAACAGAAAGATTCGGTGCTGAGTAATGTTATCTTTTGTTTTTTAATAAACGTTCCCTATTTGTAGAGGGTGGAATTCACAGACTCCAGACTTTCTCGGTACATAGCAGAAAACAGATCGTTGCCATTTTCTGCACTCGAGAAATAAAGCCGTGGATTTATGTTTTATTGACGTATTTTATTGTAGTCACTCTACCGTCACACCCTTTCACTCACCTTGTGCAAGTTAATTCTAACAGGAACAGGCTTAATACTTCTTTTTCATCAATCATCTATGACAAAATGATTTATAGATCTTTGTTCTCAATACAAAATTTCTTGAATTGCAATAAAATTACTCTTTACAATTTTCAATACACTGAAGACTTGGTTCATTGGAAAAAAATAAACAATTAATATTCAGATTAAACTTGAATCATCAACCAAAATTTTGTGTTAAGCAAACACCATCATAGCTTATCACTCACACAACCTGTTTTAGCAGTCAATACATCAAAGGTTTGACTGAGATTGGATATTTTATAATAGGATTCTTACCATGACGATTATTCCATATCTGTACCTAAGTGAATGGATTTATTTATTTATTTAAGAAATGTACGGGCTGGTTCCCCTTTATTAAGTTAATGAGAAGTGCTAGATAAGCTCATTTTGGGAAATAATCATATAAGCCATAAGGCTTTTGCGCCATTTGTAAACTTAACAATGTTTCTATTGTTGTTAATTATTTTCAGTACGCTGTTAAATATACTAATAGTCCTTGAAATTGTCGCATAGAAAGTCCAATTACTGATAAAATTAGTTTCATTAAACAATCGGTGCGTTCCAAGCTCCCTTGGCAATTCACGCGTAAAAAGTAGATCTTTCAGTTTCGTATAGTCGGTATTTTCTGTAATAATATCGTATGTAAATTTTGCATCATTGAAGGTACGAGAAAACTGAGGTGAATATAATTTATAGGCAGCGAGATCGGGTTATAATTGTGGTCTGTAATACATAGGTCTATGAGCCTTTTATGCCAGATATCTCAATAATCTGTGAGGAACTGATTCAATTTTCTTGATTCGATAATCAATCTCAGATACCACCAGTGATTTGCATGAGCCAATCATAGTATGAAAGTAACTGGCAATAGGTTTAATGAAACTTAATATTCTAGAAGCTTTAGAGGTGAAGTAGTCCATATGCTGGTTAAAGGATAGGTGCGTTCTCTAGTATATTATATCTAATATAACATTAAGATCTCTATGGTGAAACAGATTTTAGCATTGTCCCGTAAAAAGTATATTTACAAAATTTGGGAAAATTGAGACCTCATGAAATCTGTTTTTAGAGTATAACATCAGTCTAAGATATTATCCAGATCCAGCTATAATTTCTGAGTGCGTGTTGTGGTTGTGAAACAGAGTAAAAAAACTTTATGTCATCTGCAAAGATCAAAAACCTACAGCAACTTATGGTATGGTATATATCATATATAATATGAATAGAATTTACAATTTGACTTTGGTCTTTAAGAAAGGATGCTAGCCAATTTAAAAAAAACCCCGTAATTTTATAAATTGTCTACAAGTCGACGATGATTGATCGAATCAAAAACATTCGAAAAATCGGTAAATATGACCTCGATCCGTCTTTTATTAATCAAGTTTTTTAAGATAAGGTTGAAAAAAATCGAAAGATTAGCAATCGTTGAACATCTCCTCCTCGTAAAGCAATGTTGTTCTGGAACAATTATATGCTTCATGAGCGAGGATAGTGTTTCAGTGATAATATAATAGAATAGTTTCATAGCTAATGAAACTAATAATAGATACAAGTTAGTAGTTTGGAATATTGCTACGGTTGCCCTTTTTAAACATCGGGCTAACAAAGCTTCACTGAGAGAAAATTATAGTCCCCATTACCATAATTTTACTTTAAATTTGAGTGAAATACAGTCACAACTAAATTTTATGATAACACTTACTGACGAATTTTTTGTTATTCATACAATAATATAGAGTGAAGGTAACAGAAGTCTATGTTTCGTGAACTTAATATGAATGTTACGCTAACTATATAATATGGTAAAACTAACTATATTGTATAGTTATTTTTTAAATCTATTAAAGAAAACAAGAAAAACATATTACTTATTTTGCCTCGAAATATTTTAGACTGTGGTACCTGCAATGGACATTTATTGATTTTTATGAATAAGGATATTATATAATAAATACACTATTTACACACATGACGCGCATAAACGCAGACGTATATAACAGTATATTCGCTTCATACATTTCAAACACACATACACATACCGCATTCGTATAACGCAGATACATTTGAGAACTCGCAACGACCTATCATATATGTATATATAGCAACGTAGGAATCCAACTGGGTATATGTACTAATAGAAATATGGTACTAGTGCTTGCGTAAAAATAAAAGAAAAGATTGGTCACCTATCGTCAATTTATGAAAATTCTGCCCGCGAAATTCAAATGTTTTATATACATTAAGTGTTTGTCGGTTGAATTTATTTTTTTTTGCGAACCATACTGGTTTGTTTTCATCTTTTTTTATATACATACCTACTATAAAACAATAAGAATCAATACACATACATGTGTCAGAAATATCTTTAAGCGTCCATATCCTTCTCTAGCATGCAGAATAGAAGAAAACAAAAAATCCTTCCAGTTCGAGTTTTGCATTCGATATCTCGTTAACCATAAATTGCAGTGCAGCTGACTAAAAGAATAGTTATGACCGTATTTAACTAAAATTTATGGTAAAATTTACATGGAATATAATGTTACATTTACTATATTAATTCATGTGCATGTAACCACAAAATTTAATGTTAAGGAACTGTAATTTTATGTTCCCTGTAACAATATTATGGAGATAATATTTTAGTATATTCATATAGTACCGATAACATTATTAATGTCAGGTTGACCATAATATATCGTCAAGGTTACTGTAATTTTTTTCACTAAACAAAATTGTTGCGGTTACCAACAAGTTTTCTCTCAGTGTTCGCTTCCAAGTGCATGAAAATATTCCAGGGGTGAGTACTGATTAAACAGTCATGAGAGGAGTGACTAAAAGACGACCGAATTTTTTTTTTCAATGAAACAGGCTGAGACAGCACCAGATGCAGGGGCTCAATTATTGACTTTTATCACAGCCGATATGTGGAAATATCGCCATGCGAAAGGTCTCAGTAAGTACGTTTTGCTGGGCGATATTTTGCGATATCGTAAGTGATAAACTTCTAGAATAGGGCCCCAGGGCCTGTATCCGATTTCTTAAATGCATTTAATATATAATTTTTATTAAATGTAATAGTGGTAGCAAGCCACGGCCCATCATTGCTAGGAAGTAGGAAGAAACTGATGATTTTACATAAACTATGAAAAATTTTTGGCAAATAGATTTCAAGTGGAAACAAACTGACATATCTTTTCAAGTGATGTGCTTTGGAATGTTTTTGGTTTCCTGACGTGAGTTTATAAATGACCAAAAGGACTTAATATTTGTGGTGACACTTTTTTCCGTCGTCTTTAAACAGTTTTTGTAATATTCATTACACAATTTGACACACTCCACGTTTTTTAGAATTCCGATAGATCAGCTGCAAATGACGTCACCTTAAATTTAGCGTATAAATGTTTTTTATTCACAAACCTGAATTTTGAAAATTGAGTAACAATGACTATTTTGTTGGTAACCAGCCTGCGATGAAAATCTTACTTAATTAAGATCGTCCCCAATTTTATTTTATGTCAAGCAATAAAAAATGAAAACTTAAGAATCCTTAAAATGAAAAGCTGATAATATGAAGATATTTAAGAGTCCTGAATGAGATTTTTACGTTCTTTGCTAATCTTACAGAAGAATTTTATATAATTAATATTACTTAAATGTAGTAATACAGACGGAAAAATGGTTGCTTCAAAAGTGGTAAGGACTTGTTGGTAGAAGAAATTTATTGGATATACCAAATATTGGCGGGTTGTCATATCAACAAACCTGAAATAGTAATATTTAACATGATAGTCCCGTGCTTCTATAAAGAAAGTAGTTCGACTAACTAAAAAAAGATCCAATTGAAGGAATTAACCAAACTTCTCAATTCGACACGCTAGTCTTACTACCTAAAGGATAGAGGTACCTATTTTAAGAATTATACTTTGCAGGTTAACCAAAACTTAGTTGACGTACGAAAAAAAAAGAATAGGACTGCCTGGAATACTTTGGCAGAAAGATTAGGAGGAATAAATGGCTAGTGTATAGTACTGTCATTAGAATGCCCAGTGACATTTAATTTTTGTTTGACAAGAATTGCAGAGGGTGGAAATCAAACCCAAAGAAAATTTGAGATATGGAGTTACTAATTCGTTATCTTCGGCGCTGATATCGGGAACTGTCTTTGATTTTTATTTATCGTTTTGATGCACTTTTCAGTCAACTTCAAATTCGGTCCAATTTCCTTACTTATGTCTGTTTTTAGTTCCTCAATTTTTAGAGAGATCGCCATATGCTTCTTTAATTTTCAGCATCCTGCCAAGACTTTTTTGGGAAATTTAACGAAGATTAGCTACGGATGTTAACTCGGGCTATCTCATGTTCTGACGACTGACATCGTTGCCAATACTAGCAGTGACAGTTCATATAACATATATGACAATTTGAGTTCGTATGACTACCAAAAATTGTCGTCATTTTTATATAGTTAGTAATGCAAACCATCTACGGAGCTTACAACCTGAAAATAAATGTCCTAACCAACTGCATCAATATTAATAATTAATCATTACCACAACCAAGAATTTTTTTTTTGTGTAGAAGAATAAAAGATATTGCATTCTTTTATAATATCAAGCCATTGTCAGAAATGTTACTGCACTTTAAAATATTTCGTCATGTTTTAAAATATAAATTCAACAATTTGTTACGAATTCAATAAAGCGCCTAAAAGATTCCAACATACTGGGCTTTTGAATATTTTCTAATTTTAATAAGAAAATATTTCTAAATACTGCTGTGCATTTTCAAACACAATAGCGGACACGTTTATAATCCTTCAAGCAAACGCCAGTCTCGAAATGTTAGCATAGGGAAACTTTTGATCTGCACGACCAGCACATAAAGAGTATAATTCTAGCTTATTATTGCATTAAAGGTTACTTTAGCTACTTTAGGTACATTATAAATACGCTAACTTTGACCGAAACCAATTTTTCAGATTACTGAAACATCAGGTTGTGTTTCTGTGAGTTGATGATTATTTAATTACCCGCACTGCACTAAAGCTCAGTAATTTGTTATTAAATATTTATAATATAATGATAAGCATATACCAACATAGTGAAATACTAATAAGTTTAGACATTAAACGTTTCCATTAAATCGGATAAATAAATTAAAGAATGTTTCCTGCAACAGTTTAAGAATGCTTTTTTAATTACTATATTAATTCAGAGTTTATTACTTATTTCTGTAAAAACTTGTCGAATATATTGTGAATAATATAATGCCTGAAATATACATAGAATGTCATTTAAACGTTGCAAATCTTTATCAATGTAGGACTTTGAGTATAATCATTATGTTTGTCTAATTAACAATCGTAAAGTTTATTTATAGTGTTATGTTATGGCTATCTTAAAGTATGAATAAAGTATATCTATAAAGTGTAATTTTTCATAATATATGTGTTTTAATTATTTTCTAACATATTCAAACTCGTCAAACTTACCGATTCAATCTTCAATCACTACTTTAGTGACATAATGTCATTTTTAAAATCGCAACAGTAAAACATTGACATACTTTCTTACTATATCTACAATATTTTATAAACTACACTGAGCAACTTTATATGCGAAGGAAATAAAATGCAAACTTTCTCCAAAGAAATTATAACTTTAAAAAATATCAAGCAAGCAGTAAATCTGTACAGAACTTTACTTTTATGAAAGTAAATACCTTTCGGTTCAGTTTCGATAGTTTCAATAAACAGATTAAGTTAGACAAGCAACCTAAATCTGTAAGAAATACAATTACTTAAGACAAGTTAAATAATATGCATGCAAATTGAGGGAATTAATAATTAAATATTAGGGAACAAAGGGACGTTAGGAATTCCATGAACTTAATTACTACACCTTCAAGTTATAGATTAATCGTCAAAACAATTTCGTTTGTGCGTGATCTCAGGATTAAATGGAGACCGTTCTTACATGATGCAAAGAGAATCGCAAATTTCGTGGCGTTATTTATTTATTTAAGGGCATTAGCGACACGGAGAGCTGTTATCACAGTTTTGAACGCAGAAGGTTGAAATTATGTATGCACTTGGAAGATTTCTCATTAAATTTAAAATTGTAATTAACGGTAATTGACTGGTATTAGCACTTAAGAAGCACGATATAAACTCTGGAATGGCAAGGTGAGTTCTAGAATTACAAAGTTTTGATTGTACTACCGAACATCGTGATAACGCTTGTATGACTCATGTAAACGATCTTAGTAGAGCCAAACGTTATTGCAGTTGCTTCTGTTCGATCAACCTCATTTATCTGTTATTGTTCTAAATATATATTTTATTTATTTCGAACAAACTGTTTAAATTGTCTTTTCATTGTTTGGAATTGTTATTTACCCATGTAATATCAACAAAATATTTCATCAATTTAAGGTGTGCGTAAAACAATGTTATAAATCTTGTAAATTTGTAAATTGTATACTAATAAGGATAGTTCATTAGAATTATAATTTAACCTGATTTTCGTAAATCTCAAAACTAACAATATCTTACATTCCTCTAAACTTTTAATTAATAGTTGAGATTACTTTTGTTTATTTGTTTTCACCTCATTCATAATTTACACACGTGATTACATTATTACATGTTTTAATTTCTCATTTGATTCGTCTTTAATATTGTTAATATTGTAGTGTCATATTTTAAATGATGATTCACATTTGTATCCTTTGAATCTATTTATGCGTGCGTAGGCGACTTATAAAAAGTCCTCATATCCTTTGCATACATCGAGGCAGAAAAAATTTCGGAAAAACTCGTTTCAGTGCCAATATTGAATTCTTAATGTGCGAGGGTTGTGTAACACATGTTTCCTGTTTTCTTCTTATGCTTCTTGTCTCCATGAATTCAAATGATAGTAGAACTGTTTTACATTCAGCACCCGATATCAAAATTAATATTTTTAAATGATGGTTTTCCATTCGATATGCTACTGATAAAAATATCGAGACTTTGCAAATTTCTTAATATAAATAATGTAAATATTTGTGTAGTAGTTTTTACCACGAATGCTAGGATAATTATGTTTAATACACAAATCATTCTGCAATATTTATTATATATAAACTCCAATAACACAGGTATACAAAATTTATATCCAGATATCAGACTATAGTTTTCCGAAGGTTTTCGTTGCTCCGAATTCAAATTTGGCCGCAGAATTCTTCTATCACTTAAAGATTTTGAAACATCCTAACCTAAAAATGCAAAAAACACTGTTTTTGCTCATATTCGGTATGTTTTTGTGGTGGAACAAAATTATTATTTGCAATTTGTCACAAACAATATTAAGGTGCTATTTGTCAGCTTTAAAATGCTTTTTTAGTAATTTCGATACGATTTTTTTTATCGAGTTATCGAAGCTTTTGTCAGGGAACAATTCTTATTCATACATTTAAGTGAATGTGTAATTATATGGAAATAGGTAACAATGAGACTAACTTTCTTGACAAAAATTGTTCTATTACGTCAAGATGTTGAAATAACCTAACCTAAAAATGCAAAAAAGGATATTTCAAAATCCTGACGAGATGGAACAATTCTGCGACCAGATTTGGATTCTGCTCGTTGACAACCTTCGACAAAATATAGTCCGGTTCCTGGGTATGTAGATTGGCTTCATTTTGTTGACAAGTGTAATTTACATCAAATTAATGAAAAATCAAATAGCCTTCTTGTCGTTAAGCCATTAACTATTTTTATCTACTTAAGATCATTCATTTTCACATATCATTTTTTATCTATTTATCACCATCGTATCAGATGTTAGAATCCATTTCCCTCCTCTATAACGAGAGAAAACTACAGTTACATCAATTCACGTATGCATCTAATGGTAGGTAATTTAACTACGTTTCGCGCGAGACATTTTATGCAGATTTACGAATGGTTCAAAGTGTCACATTGAAAGCAAAATTTTAATGCATGTAATATCATGAACATTTTGTTTTTACAATAGTGTCTAGTCTATTGAAAATCACCGTATTACAGTGAAATCATGGAAAATATAACTTTTCATCGTGATTTTCGGTTTGAAATTTTAGTGTGTAGTTTTGAATATTTTTTAACTTTCTGACGTTGTTAAGGCCACGATATAGCTTTCTGACGAGTCCAAAGGAGTAATTATCATTATTTATGCCTTTCAAATCTGAACGGCGACACCAGACATAATTGATCCAATGAAAATTTATTGCTTAATAATTAAGTTAAAGTAAGATTTTAATTTTTTTTACTACGCTCACAACTTTCAGATTTTTTATCTACGATTCAAGCAAAGCATTTTTCTTTTTGGTTTCTTTTTTTTATGAAATTTCCATAGTCTAAGCAGCTTTCCTAACGTGTCAAAATTTGGCAATTTTTTTTCCATATATTTCAAAATGGAGTAAATGTGCAAGTTGCCATGTTTGTTGACTTATAGGCTGCCATCCCTCCACTGTACTCTTATTTTTATTTTGTAACCCTTTCTTACTATTATGTGGTGTATAATTTTGATGGCAAGAAAAAACGGAAAGTATTTTTGTCGATATTTGAAGATATTAATCAGTCAGTATGTTTACGCAAACGAGGTAATATATATATATAATAACTATGGTCATCATCATTCGATGTCATCTTGAAAACTTCAGCATCATTATAATCATCAGCATCATTATTGACTTCGCCATCATTATCATTATTATCGTTCGTTATCAATTTGGTAATTCCTTTTACGACTTCGTTATGGAATTTTCATCCGTAACTGATAGTTCTGTTTAATATAATCCTTCAAAATTCAAATGTCTGATTATTTATGCCATTACATCTCCAGCACTATTCCCTTCCATACATTTCCTTCATGAAACTTCTCGCACGTTGGTGTGAATCAAGCTGTCTATTGCTGACTATAGATATTAAGATAATTACTATTATACTTACTAGTTTATACTCAGAGTAAAAGTCTAGTAATTATGTCGATGTGTCCGTCTTTTTGACAAAATAAAAATACACTTTTCTCAGGACCTGAAGATAATGGCCCACAAGATGCCGGAACGTAGAAAATAAATACATTTTTGTCAAGTATTTTTTTTTCAAAACGATCGACACACCAACATAATTACATTATAATATATTTATTTTAAATTGTTCAGTTTGAATGTCCTATTACTATCTTATTAACTACTAGTACGAAATCTCTAAACCGTTTTTTTAAACCTTATTTTTCAGCGATATCTTAGACTGGTTATCGTTTCGATTATTTACTATGTTTTGAGTAACGTTATATCCTTTCAGTTTTGCAATATTAGTTATACACTAAAAAAAATATTGCAGTTGGAAAGTAAATAATAATTAATTATAATGCCTTTTGCAGAACGAAAGATGTTAATTGCATTTTTCACAACATTTATACTCCTGAAGTCAGAAACTGGTTTGTACAGTTTAAAAGTATAAAATTTTTGATGGAAGAATTGTTCGTCAAAGGTGGAAGAGTATTCGACCGGCGAACGAAAGGTCCCGGGACCAAATACCGACGCTTCGAATCTTTAAACTTCAGCCTCTATTTTTGTCATAAATCATTAATGATCAAAAAAATAAATAATTTAGTAAATTATGGGCCACCCTATTATGCATATTGGTAAATAAAGGAAGATGTGAACCTATTTAAAAAGATGCTGGTGCGTAAAATCTCAAACACACTAATAACACTGGTCGACAAAAAACGACTTGCATTCTGATTAAAGCATCGGACTAGACTGTTTTTATAGATTTTGCATCGCTGAACACGTATCTGACTTAAAAAAATTGCCTATCACGTCGAGATTTTGAGAAAAACGGGTTCAAAAAAGCTAAAAAAAAACAGTTTTTTTGAGAGAAGCTTATCTGCTACAAGTCTCTAACTAGGCTTAAATGAGTGCCTGAACCTTTCGCTAAAGGAACCAAATCGAAATGACACTAAATCAGTCATAGATTGTCATGTAGCGTACCCCGAAGACATGCTAATCCGTTTGTGCGACCTCAGCGTGGTGCATGTTAGATGACGCTAACGCCAGCGGTATAAATACTTTTCATATCAAGTTTACAACAAATTGTTCAATATTAAAATTTTGTATGTCCGCCATTTGTAATTTGAAACATGTTGATGTCGATGAGAAATCAGTTACCATCAAAACTTCCATATACCAAGTTTCAATAAAATACATTCAGTTTAAAAAATTGATGTCTGCCATTTTGGATTTGTCATGTTAAATTTTTTAACTTTGATCTGAAATTCTTAATTCGATATTGCCTTATCACAAAAACTGTAAATAGCATAATTTTAATTCCCAGGTGTGCGTGCCACTATTGCACGTTTGTACGTCTGTGTAAAAATGTGTAATCTACATGACAATCTATGATTCAGTGTCGTTTCGATTTGATTCTTTTAGCCTAAGGTTCAAGCTTTAATTTAAGCCTAGTTAGAGACTTGTAGCACATGAGCTTCCCCGTCTAGACGTGATCAAAGTTTTTCTCAAAATCTCGGTGTTATTTTTTTGTCGACCAGTATAATTGATGCGTCGGAGACACAGGTGCACCTCTTTTGGTGCTTTTTCTAAGTTCAGGTTCGACCATTGGTAGTAAGTTATGAAACATCACTTCTTTAAAAAATCTCTAGCATCGTTTAAATTCAATTTCATTAAACAAATCAAAAGGGCCTTGCCCATCATGAATATATCGCTTGGGTGCTCGATAGACCCTCATGTCATCGAATTCATATTCTGGAAAGGTCACAAAATCTATTTCGCAATTCATGCTTCCGTCATTAAAATTTAAAAAATCTATGAATTCCATTTCTTAACTAATTTTCTAAATTAATTGTAATTAATTTATAATTAAATTCCAGGAAAATAAGCAGGCTTTGTGAAAGCAGATAGCACGACTTTTGCATTGCATTTGCATTGGTTCTTAAGTCAACCTGGCCCCTGATGTGGAAAATTTGACACATGCGGATCTTAACAACTTATATGAATTACTTTGTAAAGTATATTTTATTCTTCCTATCTTAAGACTAGATCATTTCTTGAAACGAAGCAAAGTCTGAAAAACTCATTTCAGTAATACTTAGCGATAAGTAGGACTTACGTATGACGACTAAGAATGCGCGTCCTAGGCAGCTTACGCAATATTATCTGGGCTAATAAAATGGCTCCACGTCTTTATTTCACATGACAACTAATCACACGATAGAATAGAACACGACAATTGATCGCACGACAAAATATCACATGGACAAATAACCATAAACAAAAATATCACTGCGACAAAAAACCAGTCCAAACAAATTTGAACGTTACAAATTCACGTTAGTCTTTTGTCGCCGTCATTTTGGGGTTAGGACATTTTGGTCCCCCTAGTTTCGCCCCGGATATTTTGGCTCCGCCGTTTTTCGCATCAGACTATTTGACGCTGGTTATTGTTGCGAATTATTTTAGATAAAAATTCGTATACTAAAATGGGAGAGACAGAGAAATGGCAACGTCATGAAACTAACCTAACCTAACTACTCAGAATTTTGCCCACTCCTAATAATGTCTAAAAGCACCTAACCAGTCAGAACTCCGCTTACTTCTGATAATGCATAAATGAATATGGCTGTACGGGAAAATTTTTAATTGTGTGATATTTTATTAATGTGATATTTTGTCATTGTGATATTTTTATGCGAGACATTTTATCATTGTGATAATTTGACATGTGATCAAATGTCCGTGATATTTTCTCGTGTGATTATTTGTCCGTGAAATAAAGACGTGCTACCAATAAAATCTTTCTAGAAACCTGGTTATGGTGTAGAAATAAGATTTCCAAATTCATAATGGTTAATGTAAATGTTAATGATGTTATCTGAGTTTGCAGATGTCAAAGACCAAAATCTTTTTGGTTTAGCAGTCCATTAACACCTTAATGGCAAAGTTAACGTGGTTAGTAGCGTAACAAGCATTACATTCGACACGTATAAAGTTGCAACATATGAATTTTAAAGCTGGGAAAACGCAAGGGGACCTGGAGGAGAGAATCGGATTCCAAAGCCAATGGACGGGCATGTATGCATATGCAGGTGCGGGATTGGAGTATGGCATGCCGGTTGTACTCACTGGTAGCGCTGACAGCTGGTGCAATGACCGAGTACTTGGGGTTCCCCGTAACAGCCCCAGGGACGACCTTGTCCGGCTCTGCAACACATTATTGTAATTATCCATGGAATATACAGTGTGCCGTTAATTACGACGGGGACGGCCTCTCGCGTATGCGCGAACGCTCTGCGATGTACATAGAACATAGCCCAATCTACCTTAATACTAGCCGACGCGACTATGATTCATTGCATTATAAATTCGAAGTACGCGTCCGCGCCTCTCCGACGTCGAGAATTAGCTTGACTAATTTAAATTTTCACTGTGCCATTCAATCAGACGTTATCAATGTAGGTGCCCGGAAGGATGCACGTGGTATGCGCTCGCCTATTCATTTTAGCGTTCATGCCACTTCTTACAATAGCGTTTATTATGTTAATAAGTCTCGTACAAACACGAGCCGTGCACGGACTCGAAATTTTGCACAATACTTTACGGATGATTTGCTTGCTTTTGAATATGTATCGCGAATGCCGCGGTTCCTGCACCGAGCCTCGTTACCCCGCAAATGATCGTGCTAATCGTCGCAATTTCATTTGTGACTTACTTACTTTGAATTAGCCAATTGTAATGCGGTGGTTTCTTTATGCAAGTAATTCAAATTGCAGAGCTCCATTCATTAATTTATGAAGAACTGCAATTAGTAACCCAATTCAAATTATATTACGATTTGTTTAAGACATATGATGTGTTATGTGACTCAATGACAAGTTCGAAATTCAACGCTGTTGATGCCTTCAAAAAGATAGATGTGACAGGGAGACAAATTTTCTTGAAATTTTTAAAATGGTAATGGACCTAAACAGTAAAAATGCATATAATTGTTTATATCAGGAAGAATGACAATTTTTCGGGTGCTGGTCGATAACCGACAGATCAAAAAGCTGATGGGTCGAAAAACCGACAATAGAAAGGCCGACTGTCAAAAACCGACACTTCAATAAATGACTGTCCGCTTGTACATGTGTCCATTTTTTTGTGTCAGCTTTTTGACTGTCGGCTTTATGACTGTCGGTTTTTTAACCTGTCGGCTTTTTGATTGATCGGTTTTTCGATCCGCACGTAATTTTTTTCGTTCTGCAAATCTAAACGGATGCGGGTCGACAAACCGACCAATCAAAAAGCCGATAGGTTTGAAAAACTGACACTCAAAATACAGATATTCAAAAAACCAACAGGCTAAAAACCGATAGTAGAAAAACCGAATTGTCTTAATACCTATAGTCAAAAAACCGACAGGCAAAATCCGACGCGTCAAAAAACTGACAGTTGAAAAACTAAATTGTCATGACACCGTCATTCAAATAATGGAAACTTCGAAGATCCGACTGCCAAAAAGCCGGCAGTAAAAAACCGACACTTCAGAAAATGATTGCCCGCTTGTCGGTGTGTCTATTTTTTTTTATTAAGTGTCGGCTTTTGGAAGTCGGTTCTTCGAAGTGTCGGTTATTTGACTGTTGGTATTATGACAATTTGGTTTTTCTACTACCGCCTTTTTACGTGTCGGATTTTGTCTTACGGCTTTTTGACATATCGTCTGTTTGCCTGTCAGCTTTTTGAATGTCAGTATGTTGACTGTCGGTTTTTTAACCTGTCGGATTTTTGATTGGTCGTTTTTTCGACCCACACCCGTCTGAAGCAATATTTTTTTGGAATTGAATGATTTTTTTTTGAAATTGAATAGATATGTTCCCATTGCCATGCCGCGTAAGGGGTTTCAATATCTAGGTGGGACTCCAGCTTTTTAAAATTCAAAATCGGGGCTGCAATATTGCTGCAAGAAATATTCAAATCTTACTAAACTGAGCGATTACGAGACTCTATTTAAAAAAATAATAAAATTAACGTGTTTCTTAGTTAAGGCGGCGATTTTGATAATGTAATATTAGAAAAAGAAAAAGAAATGAACAAAAATAAAATTGAATACCTTTTATTGTAAAAGTATATTGTTAAATCATAACTTAACTTGAAACATGGCTAAATTCTTAACTTTTTTTAATTCTTGAATTTTTTAAAATAAGTTTATCTACACAAAGGCATTGGTATTTTATTTTATGCTGCATTTATTATCAACATGTTCAGTGCACATTTTTAGCGAAGAAAATTGTTACTGGAAATATTCTCCATTTTGCAATAAATGATGTGGAAAAAATGCCTACTTCTTTCTGAAGTTTGTTATATAGGTATAAAATTGAGGAGATTTTGAGATTTTGTGGCAGAGCAAACATTGGAGGAGAATCTTTTGCAGCCGCTCGGCAATGACGGCAGGTCTGCAATCAATCACCTGCACGACTGCCATTTTTTTTTAAATCGCAGACAGAACGTTTTTATAATAAACCGCTCTTTCTGAAATTTGGTACACTCATTCTGTACTTAATTTATGAGGTAGCTGTAGACTTTTTGTCAAATTTATTTTTATTTTTTTGGTTTGCAGTAGAAAATGTAACAAATTTTTTGGTAAAAAATCGTATTTTCGATTTTCCAGTGCTGATAGAAAAAAAAACCTCAACAGCGTTACCTGGCGACAGTTAAAAGCTGATCAAATCGTCTGAATTTTTTTATTTTGGATAATCCAATCCAGAGTTACAGCCGTCACCTCAAAAATTGATTTTTGTTTAGACGCCTTCGGAAATTTGCGGTCACCGCCTAACTTCTTGATATTTTTCGTTTAAATTTTTACAAAATATTCTTCAAATGTTGTTTGATAACGCTACATTAATTAAAATTTAAATAGATTACCCGAATATTCGAAAAAAATTATAGAAAAAGTGTGGTTTTTTCGCCGCACTGACCGAACCTTGACACAGTCTTGATAGAGTAAATTGTAAATTTTTATTATATAAAATAATTTTTAATAAAGAGAGAGAAGGGATAGTCATAAAAAGGGTAAGAAATGCCAATTATTGCGGTTTTTCGTGTTTATCTCATTCCGATAAATAGCTAATGAAACAACACTACGAGAAAGTCGTAGCCCTTGAAAAATTGAACAATTTGGCCCTGATTCCCGGAATTGAAAAAGCCTTTTTCCGCCAATTTGGTGAGATTAAGGGTCTCTTTTGGGCTCAATTTTCATCGAATTTCATGGGATTATGGGTTAAATTGTCCGTTTTTTCAAGAGTTACAACTTCATTGCAATGGTATTTTACGAGCTATTTATCGAAATGAGATACACACAAAAATCCATTGAAATTGTTTATTCTTTTTATAAATATAGCAAGATAAATATTCATTTTAAGTCAAAGAGTCTCAGAGGTGAATTGTAGTGCTTTTATGTGATTTTAAAATGAGACTTATGATAAATGGATTATTATTAATGAATTATTATTACTTACACAATTTATTTCAAAAAAGCTGCATTTTTCTAAACTTCAATGACGCGCCAATTAAAATATAGGAATCGGATCCAATTTTGGTAAGGAACTTTTTGGCTTGAAATTTCATGTAGAATAAGGACCTGCAATACGGTTCGCGCTCGAGTTGTGGGACACCCCGTACATTTATATACCATTACATTTATCATTACATTTATTTAAATTTTCTTGATATATCAATGATAATTTTGAAAAGAATTGAATAGGCTTCAATAAAGAAATGTACGGTTTGTTTTAATTGTTGAAAAATTAAGAATGAATATGGATTTTAAACACCATGACCTTAAATTATTTCCATATAAAATTAAATTATTTATATTTTATTGAATATAACGTTATTGTAAACAGCAATGATTTATTTAAAGTAGAAACGTTTTTTAATAGTTAATAATCTCGAAACGGAACGAAAATAAGTTTTTCGGAAAAAGTAATATTTTTTACTAGTTTGTGAAAATAAAAACTTGAATACTGTTGATTTATAACAAATGATTAGAATGAACGCTGTATTATTTTTCTTAACATGTGCTAATTATAAAAGAACAATTAGATATATCCATATGAAAACAAAAATATTTATCTATATTATTAGTCGCTAGTCGAGTGAAATTCTGAATTGTAGGAAATACGACGTTTAAAATTTTTGTTATTTTATGTTTGAAGAAGTTTTTGAAATATCAATATAACAAAAAATAAAACTGATAAATATGAAAATGAAATTCTTTAATGTAATATTAAAAATCTTCACAGTAAGACATGTAAGTCATGAGCACTACATACAGGAGATGTACTAGTTTTAAAAAGAATTCTAAATCGTCTTCATGAATTATATTTTATTCGGAATGTCGATTATTTATTTAAAAAGAACTGGTACCCTCGAAAAAATGAATTGTTACAATTTTATAAAAACTGTATATAACATTTTTACTTGGATATCGTTGAAATAATGATACACGATTGATGCATTTTTTTTTTAATAAGTCACACAGCTCATGTTATCGACATACGATTAATTACTTCTTTGTTTTATATTTAACAATCATTTATAGGCTTTTGTGCTGCTAGTTGCTAACTACTGTTTCTATTTTATGTAATCAAGTAATACTAGCCAACTTTTTTTTACAATTTTTGGTCATTTAATATTTAAGTCATTGTAAAATTTTACGGTATTTGGGAAATAGTCAAATTTAAAAAAATATGACTTCTGGACGACTAATTTGCACATCCAGATTATATTAGAATAAATGAAATTAGATTAGATTTATTAAATATGCCGAAAGGGTGAGAGGAACATGCCATCAATCATTTTTTTCAGCATCGGTAAAATTACATTTTTTTAATTCATCCCTGCTTTTATGGTTACTTTTTAGTTTTCTGTAAACATCAATGAAAACTTTTTTTTTAAATGAAAGTGAGATGCTCCGTACTTCGTCTCTATATATGCCTTCCTAAAAAAGAGTTGGTTTGTATTAAAATATCTGTGATTAACTATTCCAAATTTGTTGCACCGACCAATAGTTTATTGTTGGTTTAGACTCGTGCAGCTGAGTATTCTGTCTGAGTCCACCAAAAGTTGGTACACAGAGAAAACGACTTGGTTGTGACAATAAACATTGAATTGGTTGGGTATTGGTTCGAAACTATTTAACTGAATTGTATAACCAATGTAATCAAATCTACCTAGCTCCTTATATTACTTGGAGTTAATAAAAAAAATAATTAATTCCTGCAACGAACTGCATTTATTGAGTTAATGATACTTTGTTCATAAATATTTTGAATAAACTTAAAATCTGTTGCCTAGAGTTACATGCATCTCTTAGAGTTTCCTAGATAAAAATTATTCAATTAATATTGAGAATTAAATATGAAAAAAATCAAATATCCGATTTGCCACTGGAAATTTTCTTATCCCCTTGAAACGTTGCATATTAAGATCAAGTTTCAAACGATACCGTATAAGAGTTCGGTCGTTTTACTTTTCTCTCTTATGTAATACAAAATAAAAAGATGTCTCGCTTTATTTTATCCCGTCTTATAGTTCTAAGTAAGTGTCTATCTAAAAACTACTTTTTAACAATTTATAAAACAGCAATTATTAGATTAGTACCAGAAAAATGGCAGACTTTATAAATATCTTTGACAACTAAATGTATGAGCTGAATTGCACGAAAATATCAAGCTAATACGAATGGAGCTCTATAAAAATGCTATACTAGTTTGGCACTGGTAAATGATTTAAAATGGTAATTCTTAAAAGAAATCGTAAATGTAATAGCAATTAATTAATAATTTACAATTTATAATTTATAATTGATATAAATCGCAAATATTTGATTAAATTATTCGGGAAGAATTCTTAAAAGTGCTCTCTTCGCCTGGCTCTGATATCTCTTTGGGAATTTTTAGGCTACATTTATAAATTTTATTAGAACTGAGACAATATTTCACAATTTTACAAACTACTTACTGTATAAGAAATATAATTTTACTCATGAAAACACGTAAAATGAGGTAAGATGAATGAATGTATGTTTTGAAATTTTCCTAATTAAAATTCATTTTTCTTATAATTTTCACATGCAATAGTACATAATACAGGTTGTGGATTGTTAAATAATCTTCGAGATTTATTATAATAGATTTATTATATATGTCTATTTAAAAAACAATGACAGTTCCACAAACTTTATTTATCTAAATCTCTTAGAATCTCATACAAAAACATAATCAATAGAATTCCAGTCAATTTATTTACAAATTTGACTTAAATTACGCTTTATAATTATTTCTATATTTTCAAAACAAGATTGTTTCTTCTTTCAGGACTGGTTTATTTACATTATAGTAATTTTTTAATTATTTTCAGTATACGTTGTTATTTACAATAACGACTAACAGGAAAATATTATAAAACTTATAGATTGCAATTAACATAATTTTATAATTTGAGTTTTGACTAAAATCGAAAATTTAAATACAAACAAAACAACTGTCGGTTATGTACCAGATATATATCGCTCTTGCTGTAACGATAATTTACCAGTCTATAAGGGTATTTACCATAAGATTCACCGCTTTATTTACCTTGTGGTAACGGATGAGGAAATCTACTGTACCATCCACCGATAATCGATACTCTACAGTTGGTACAAAAGTTGTTACTGTTAGTTGGGGTATACCAGGCAAATTTCTGCAATACCGACTGTTACCGACGTTTATCAGTAGTAAAGTAGAAATCAGAAGGTAATTCGTGCAGACTGTAAATGTCATACTTGAGATATGAAATAATAAACAAATTATGGAACTATACATACTATGAGTCTAATTGAGCAGAGCATAAAAATTACCTACATGCATTCATCACAATTTGAAAATTGTTCTCTAATTATTTATTTTGTTATCTGATTTGAAAAATCTGTTTTTCTAATAGGTACTCTATTAGATGTTTCATCCGACAACTCTTTTTATGAATTGCAAACGTATATTATATTTTAGATAATGATAGGTCTAAGAAAATTGTTAAGGGGGAAAAGTAGCGATTTCATTTGAAAAATATTGGTTGCTGGAATAAAATATGATTCTTGGAACATTTTGAAATTAATTTCATTTAATCGCTTTTTAGCAATCTCCAAATTTTGCAAAACGTATTACAAATTTATGTCAAGGTGTATCAAGGGCTTCTCGCTTACTGAGAAACAGAAAATATTGAACGAGCCTGAAAGTAGACGGATAAATACTGAACTTTACAGCGAGTCTTTTGACGAAATTACATTTTCTGAAGAAAATAATAATGAAGATCTGCTTCTCTCAGAAACGATAATGCTTACCCAATAGACAATGAAAAACCAAAATTTTAAAAATTATCCTTCTAACTTACTGATAAAGTTTTTCTTATAAATTATATCGTACTAACAATAATACGAAGAATGGTTTTTATATTTTACTGAGAAATTAATAATAAAATGTGTAATTTCCTTTAATAATTTGTGCCTTATTTTGCATTAAAAATTAGGTATTCGTTGTAAGTAAATAATTATAAGTAAAATTGTAAGTAGATTGTACCTATAAAAAGCAGTAGTTATTGTGTGGGCTCTGATAAACCTTTATCTTAAAAAAGAAAATCTTTATGAACAGACACAATATTACAACTTGGAGAATATTTACACTTCATTTCATTCGACGATTTAGATTCTTATAGTGAATTCTTTTGCTAAGAATTAATCTAATGATCTGTAAACGATGTAAAATCGGTGTTTTTTCATTTTTATGATTCCACATAAAAATGGTACAAAATGTACCAAAAAAAGGTCTAACCTTTTTTGTGTTTTTAGATTTGCAAATCGTTAGAATAAATGATTATGACTCGATAGAATAGAAATTATTAATAAATATTCTCCAATAGTGCATTTATTCATACAAATTTTTTTTGTTCATATCTAGAATTTTAATCGCTAAATTACGTTTGTTAGAGACTGCGAAGTATGTACTATTGCGTTATTTATTTATATAACTTATACTTTAGTCCTTTGATATTTATATATTAAAATAAAAATTTTGTTATATACGGAATTTTTTTTATGGCGTCAAAACTAAGTTAAATAACACAAACATTCAGGTTGTACCGTATAATATTAATAATTGCAACAAAACAATAAAAAAGGTAAAGACATTACCAATAAGTTTGATAAAATCAATTTAGTATACAAAATAGAATATAAGGATTGCAATTTTTCTTATGTAGGTCAGACAAAAAGAACTCTCAAAGATCGAAATCAAGAACACAAAAATAATATTAAATGGACGTAATCAAAAACAATTGTAATGGAACACATTGAAAATACGGAGTATGATTTTAAATGTAATGAGGCTAAAGTACTAGATCAAGAACATAAATTTTATTCAAGATTAAGTTCTGAAATGTTTCATATTTTTCGACAGAATAATGGTATTAATATACAGGAGGACACTTAGTTTCTCAATTCTAATTATAAAAATTTATTAAATAAAATCAAAAGAAATAACGACTAATGTATTACGTTAATAAATATATTCAAAAAATTTTAGAATTCCCACTTGTTACTGTTTTCGTTTGTTGTTGATCCTTCGCATATGTGTACATATATTTAGATACGGATTTGTATATAAACAGGTTTAATGCACCGCCGATTTGCTAACTGCCATATGTCCCTGAAGATGACAAGAAACTTGTCGAAACATCGGACGATTATTATTTTATAAATGTGACTTTTTTTCAACAAATTATTTTGGAAACATTTTTATGTTTTTTATCCTATTGACTCGAGACATGACAAGTTTATTTTAATAAATTATTTATGTTATCTATAGTTGTCATTTATATTCCTCTAAATCAGTTTACGGTTTCCAGCAGTGAGAATTTGACGTAAACTTTCTCGTTTTTATTAAACAAATGACTATTTTTTTATGTATCACGTTTAATTCGGTATTATCAATACAGTAGACTCCCGCGTTAGTGGCGTTCCGCATTAGTGGCGTCCCGCGTTAGTGACGCGATGGAACCCCGCGTTAGTGGCACTTCTCGGAATCTTTCCATCCCCGCCATTAGAATTACGTCACGTGACTGCAGGACTGCAGTCTAGCGGGGGAAGCGATGTTTCTCCTACTTCCGCCACTAACACGGGGATTGAGGGGAGGGCCACGCCACTAACGCGGGAGTCTACTGTACATTAAATTACAAATTATAGTGAAGCGCAATACATGAAAAACATTAGTTTCTTAATCATGAATTGAATTGATTCAATTGAGAAATTGGTATTCGATTACTTTGTTTAAAAACGATCCTGTTACTTTTTTGTCATCTAGGAAGGAAAGAAAAAGCTATTAATATTTTGGTTTTAATAGCCCTCTTAAATGTTGTAGCGCGAAAAGTTGATTAACATTTATCAGAATCATAAATGAGTAAGGTGAAGTTAAAATTTCTTAAAGAATTCTCAACCAAATGATATTCTGTAGTGAGTGAAATAGAGCGAACAAAATATAAAAACTGGATGTAAAACTAATGCAAAAAGGACATAAAACTTATTGACAAAAAACAAAATTAAATAGATTAAGTGTACGTTTTGCACTAATTTAACTTTTTTAAAGATATATATAATATTGGATTTAATTATTAAGGATATATAAAAATTTCGGGTTTTTATTATTGACTTTAGAACAAATTTTTAATAATATTTGGGATAAAAATTGACAAACGAAACTGACTTCAGTCTTCATTCCTCCTGATTGAGTATGCCATTAGAACAATCTTTTATTATCTTAGTTTCACAACAATTGAAATCACAGTAGTCAACATTAAAGTTTTCTAATGTTTAAATTGCTTGAATATATCAAAACGCACGTGAATATAGTAACAAATATTTCTTCCCAGGTGGAAAAGTCTGTAATTTGCCGGACCTGACGAACGGCACGCTACCGCGGCGGTAATAAATCATGTACAACACCAGTACTGGTGGCCAGTACCACGCCAGCAGTTGGCACAGTACTGATTCAGTACTGGCTGAATACGTGGGCAGTATGGTTTCCAGTACTGTCTTTATACCGATTTTGAAGTTTTCCCGACGATCGGCACAATACCGGAAATGTACTGGGACTGTACTGATTCAGTATATATAGTTTATTTATAATTGTGTGCGCGCGCATGTGTGTATGTGCGCTTGTATGTGTATTCTATTTCTATTAATTTTATTTAATTCATTCTTCATTTTCATCGATACAATTTCAACCCATATGCACAGCTGCGACTGTTTTACACACACGCACACGCACACACGCACACACACACCCGCACACGCACACGCACACACGCGCGCCCACGCACATACACGCACACACACGCACGCACACACGCACGCGCACACACACACACACACGCACACACACACATACGCACACGCACACACACACACACACACGCACACGCACGCACGCACGCACGCACGCACGCATACACACACAGTGCAGGGTAGCGTAAAATACCAGTACCATGCCAGTAAAATATACGGTACTCTGCCAGTACAGACGCAGTACTGGAAGTCAGTACCCAGCCGGTGTAACCTTCCAGTACAATACCGGTATTATGCCGGTGCTTTGCCGGTATAACGCCAGTATCACGCCAGTTCTGTAAATGTTTAGCCAGTACTGACGGGGTACTGCGCCGGTAGTCTTTTTCCACCTGGGTTATTTCTAGTTTTGACGAGATTTTTAATTTTTTGTATTTAAAAAATATCCATGTGTTTTCTTTTTATTGAATTTGATTGGAAAGCTAGAAATTTGACATTTTTGCACTAAAAATTACACAAACTGTATATACTCTGGTGATTCCCAAATGTTTCTGAGTGTTTTCATATACACTGTTTCTATTTTCTCCTATGCGATGTTTTAGTAATATCTATGAAACAAAGTGGTGAAAAACAGTAATATTATTAAATTTTATTATTGGTTTAAATTAAAGCATTAAAGTGTCACAATTTATTAACAAATCTTTATGCATTAATGAATTTACCATCTGAAGATAAACGACAAAAATAAAAATCATCTTGTTTTAAACAAGTGAATAAAAGCAAGAAAATGTGAAAAGAGAAAATCAAAGAAAAATCGAAATCCAATCAAGTCCCAATTATTCGATTAAGTTTTACACCAAAATGTTTTTGTAAGCCGATTTTATTTTCACAAGAAGAATTACGAAGGAAATTGAAATAAGAACTCGGAAAAACGATCTTTGGAGAAGAATTGTATTTTTTACCTTCATCGATAGAAACAAATAATTATGTGCTGAAAGGCTTAATTACGGCAGTTTCACTGAAAAAGTTAAGATTGCGTTTACAACGTACACAACATCGAATTGCACGAAAAGCTTCAGAATCGGCCATCACCGAGAATTTCTCACAATAAAACGGCTTTGGGGGCTCTGCTTCTTTTATCTGCTTTACTATGAGATTTAAACGAATTTAAATTAGAAGCATAAAACATCAAAGCAAAATAAAAATATATTGTTTCTTTTGTTTTTTTGTTGTATATATATATTCCAACAATTTTAAATTTTAAATGTATCCTGAATGATGATATAGAATTACGCAAATA
Source organism: Trichopria drosophilae (assembly GCA_030407085.1). Taxonomy (NCBI): domain Eukaryota; kingdom Metazoa; phylum Arthropoda; class Insecta; order Hymenoptera; family Diapriidae; genus Trichopria; species Trichopria drosophilae. The sequence continues at coordinate 183,974,784 of CM059583.1, read as the reverse complement.
AAGTTAATAAAATAATGTTTTGTATCTCACAAAATGAAACAGAATAATGGTATTCGCTTTAAAATCCTGCGTCCGTAGTACATTAATATAAATAACAACTGCAAAAACTCATTATAATGAGATCATCACGATTTGCTCTCACGAGCTTTAAATAGCGTTGTTTTTAATTTGTTTTCGTAAGCAGAAGTTAATCGTAATATTGTTTGTTTTGAACTTTAAGCTTAATAACGCAGTATTTTAGGGTCAGTTTATTGTATATTATCACTAAATTTATTTTCGGCCTTGCGTATATATGAATATTGAGCTACTAAAATGGTATATTTTAATATATACTACTTTGAATTCTAATCAGATGAATTGCAGTTAAATTTAATAGGCGACTGCTATCAATATAAACGCACACGATTAAAAACCTAGAAATAATATCAAACTTGTTGATTACGAACATTTAACCGAAGGAATATAAAAATCAATATTTTAGTAAAACTTTTTCGTTCTTATTTGTTTCTCCTATTTATATTCATAGTGATTATATGCCTGGATATATTTATCACATGTTTAATTTGAAACCTTATAAAAATAAAATGTCTATTAAATTAATTACGCATTATGTCTCTTGTAAAGAATTACTATGGGAACTTTTATAGCTTACTGTTTAATATCAAATGACACATGAAAAATCTTGAGGTTATCTTTAATTTCATTGTTCCACGTCTTGTTTACAGATTTCTTTTACTCTTTCTACGTCTTTATGAAAGTTTGTCATTTAAAATTCCTTCTTTATTTACGGTGTTTTTAGTTTCCAACAGTTTATTTAGTTTCGATTCATATAAAAGTCTGCTTTACTTCTAATTAAGATGAAATCCGATCTTACTTAAAAACTTTCCATTTTATTTATTCTTTTTATGCTAGAAATGATCTTATGTATGATAGAGAATACAAAATTAAAACTACAAGTCCTTTATCAAAATTGAATCTGAAACATTTGAATACGAGGGAATGATTTAATGAAGGCTCATGTTAGTGGTTGCCTTACCTACAGATTATTTAGGAACGTGATCAAATTTATTATCAATTTTTTCTAGCTGGATAAAAAAAAATGCCGATTGTGGTGGCTTTTGTCATCTGGATAAAAAATAGTCTTAACCCTTTAAGGGGCGGTGGTACATATGTACCACCTTTTGGGTCTCCGTTTTTTTTTAATTTCTAATATATTTTCGAATTTTATGCAAGCGTATCTATATTTTCTGGACTCTTCGAAGTATAAGTTAACTACAATTTGAATAATTTATTTTGGACAAGTAACGTTAATATCGGTGTATTAAACAAAAAAATCTCGGATGTATTGATGACTCTGAAAATTTATTGACGTATTCTTTATTTATAAAATTTTATAAGACTTTTATTTTATTCAGAACTACAGGAAAAAAATATGGCAAATTATTTTTTTAATCCTTTCAATCATACTTTTTTTTCTATGTAAAAAGTAACTGAAATGTTGTAGTCTGTTTTTTGGGATTGCTAGTTATCAATGTATTGTCAGATTTTCAACATTCAAAATGGCGGATCGAAACGTGATCAAAGTGGATACTGATAGTACATTAGGAATTTGCTAACGAATTCACCATGAACGACTTTAAAAATCCTATATGTCATATTGTATACGAATTTCATAAATGAAATTTCTAATATTAAATCCTTAGTGCAAAAAGTCACATTTGTAGTTTTTAATTCTTAATTTCACCATATTTTCTTAAAATATTTCTTCAAATAACAATATTGAACTACGAGTACTTTTCGATAATGATATGTTATATTGTGTTGAAATCCAAAAAAAATCTCAGAAAATTATAATAAAACTATAAAAAATAAAAAATGAAATAAGTTCCTCCTTCCATGAACGTCGTTAGTTCTGGGTTATACTGAGAGGGGAATGGAGTTCAGACTCTATTGAGCTCCCAGAAAACCATTACATACAAAATGAAGACTTTGCCTGCTTTCGATTGGAAAAACTGTCCGCTATTTTGAAATTTGAAAATATGACCTCGGAATCATAATCAGCGACTAAAGAAACGGTCATTTCGAAAATTTTGAGATTAAGAACCTGACATTTCAGAATTTATGGCGAAGAACCAGACATTTCAGAATTTATGGCGAAGAATCAGACATTTCAGAATTTGAAGCGAAGAACCAGATATTTCAAGATTTTTGATACCTTAGCGATTTATTATATCTCCGCAACTTTTGAAAAGTCCGGTTCTTCGTGTCACAATTGTAAAATACCCGTTTTTTCGACGCACTCTATGAAACGTCGAAAATTTTAAAGCTTTCAGTTTTTCGTCGCAAATGACGAAATTGTTCGTCCCAAAACCGAGTTGACCGGTTTTTAGCCTCAAGTTTTAGATGTTAGGTTCTTCGTAACAGCCATCGATGTTATAATTATTTTCAACCTTTTTTGCTAACGACTTTATATATTTGTATTACAGATTACAATGTCCTCTCAGTTCTTGACATTTATCAATCTCTATCAAATTAAAATAAATAAAAAAAATAAAAAAAAGACTATTGTAAATCTCTTTACATCTCTCTCGATTTATCTCGATCAACATTGATTTCTGTCGATCATTCTCAAGTAATAAAGATCAATAGCGATCGAAAATGCTCAAGGTGGAAGATCGAAGGGGTTAGAGGAGAGTGTTCGATACAGATAAAGTAATGTTGAAAATAATTGCGGGTCTAAAAACCGGCAAATCAAAAAGCCGACAGGTAAAAAAACCGACAGTCATAAAGCCGAAGTCAAAAAACTGGCTGTCCAAATGCCGATACATAAAAGAATAGACACATCGACAAGAGGACAGTCAATTTTTAAAGTATCTGTTTTTGGAATATCGACTTTCTGATTTGTTGATTTTTCGATCTGCAGTCATAATTGCTAGAGATCGCCAGAGATCCAGAGAAGGCGAGAGAGATCGGCAGTTTATCCCTCACACCTAATATAATATATTGTACTGCTTATATTTTATATGGTTTCTCCATCGAAAAAAGCTTTCTAAAATTTCTATTGATTTTTCACCATTTGTTTTAACGATTTTTTTCTGTTCATGAACATTTTTGAAAATCTTTCGCATTTGTTGGGAATTTTGTAATTTTCTGTAAAATGTTCCGAAGCGATGTTTCTCTTGTACAATTGCAAGTTCATAAAACGAAAATAAAAGGCGAAGAAATCCCAGAATATTTGAAAGTCCTTTTTATATGAGAGAAACCACATAAAACATTTGTATCAAGAATATTCCTTAATTACGCGTCAAATTTCATGATTTCGATTAATGTTTCTTTAATGTTCTCTTTTTCTTGTAAAGCAAAGACACTAAATCAATTTTTTTGTCACTTCTATGATCTATCGGCATCATGAATGTTAGCATTTCTTTGGATGGCCGCGTACACTACTACCTGAACTTTCTACATCATTTTAAAGTCAAATGTCAATTAAAAATCAGATCAAAATAGTTGTAGTGACGTTAATCAAAGTGAATCATCTATTCAATAATAACCTTATACCAGTTGCACATATATTATTAACATCGAAATCTATAATGTTTTATCAATAATTATTATCATAGATCCAAATTAGACTCAAAAAGTATGTCAAAGTTAGTTTTCTTATCGTCAATCTTATTAATATAAATTTTAAGATTTTTTCGACAGAATAATCGAATTAATATAAGAAAATTGATAACAGCGGTCCCTATATAGCAGATAATATCAAGGTTTCAAAGTTTTTTAATATTTTTGTTCAAAACCACTGTTTTAAATTACATCACAATCAGAAGATAAATCTATAACCACATAGCTATTAATATTTATTACGGTCTTTATTTCCATTTCCATATTAGTATTCTGAAAGGGTTCAAACATGAAATGAAATGTTTAAAAAAGTTTAAACCCTAATATTATATATAATAGTCTCCGCCTTTACCATTTTTCTTATATTAAATCCATTAGAAAATAAAATAGTAATAGTAAGTTGATTAGCCTTTATTGATCAGTCATAATAGTTATTTTTGCAACAAGGGCGTAAAATACACTGTTTACACCCACGGGTGCTCAGTGTGCTCGATGGGCGGCGAAGCTTACTTCCGTACTCGGAACAAAATTTTTCGTTAACGGGGTCAAAATTTGAGTTTATACTAACGAATTAAAACTAAAAAGAGTGGGAAACTTTTATCATTTTCGAAGGAGTAAAATGCGGTTTTACTCCCGCAACTGAGACGTGAAATTGAATTTTACAACCTCGCTTAACGAAAAGTTCATTACGAGACGTGGCGAATTTTGCTGTTTTGCAAGCTTACCCGTAGATTTACTATATTCAAAATTTGATCCATTTCTTTTTTACCCGTGTTGGCTTTACGCACCCATTAGCAAGCAGTCGGTTACCAAAAATAATGCTCTAATTTGACAAAAATCTCTTTGCTTACACGCTAACACCTATAAAACTAACGAGCATACGTATCAAATTGCACCAGACCGAACAAGTGGCAGGAACACGTAATTACTTAAGCAAGGTAAAGTCACCGAGACACGAATTGTTTGTTTACTTGGCAGAGCGTCTACGCGATAGGTCTCCCTTACCAACATATTCTCTCAAGTATATAGAATTACATACCAGCACGAGAATCGTCCTGTGGCTGGAACTGAAACGTCGCTTTAAAACCTTGGCCGGGCCACTTAGAATTGGCGACAAAGTCGACGTATAGGTCTGGTCCCGTGCTGAGCACCTCCACTTCCGTTCCCTCGTTACAGAGAAGCGCTATTGTCGGCGCCGTCGTATCACCACCGTCGTGTACCTTGATTAAATCAGCTCTATTCAGGCAACTGCAACAACCGGGCATTTCCCCGATGCGTAATGTTGATTAGTACAACGGATAAACCCTCCTTACTAATTTAAATTCGCGGCTAATTAAAATTCAAGCGACGTTTCGGGAATAAGGCAGCAGCCGGTACTGCATCTCCTTCAGGTCCGCGTTGTCTTATTGACGCCACTTTCATTTCGCATGCATTTTGTTAACGGCTTCATTCAACTGTAACGGGGTGGGTTGCTAGGTGGAATACGAACGGAACGAGGTAAGGTGCCTTTTATAAAGCCGCGTCTCCCTATTGCCAATGACGCTACGCTTAAATAAACCCGGGAAGTGAGCAATCGAGGAAACGGAGAGTGAAATGAAGGGTAAAAAGAAGAGTGAAAAAACGCCTTTGCAGGTGGAAATATTTTCGACGGAAGTCGTTGTCCTTGGTTACATACAGGCATTGTCAATTCTCTAGAACTTCTTCGGTCTTTTCTAATAACAGGTTCTCTTATTTATGCTTTCACCGTTTACAAGAAATACATTTATTTTTATCAAAATTTATAATTTTTAAAATTTGTTGTCTACCATTAGGGGAATTAGGGACAGAGTGGGATTATTTTGGAAAAACTCGTATACAAAAAATATTTGGCATAAGAATGGTTTGGTGTAATTTAGAAACCCTTATTTAGGTCCTCAACTAACTTATTATTAAACGCATTTTAAAAGAAGTATCTGTTTAATACTCCAAATTTAAATTTTACGGAAAAACTTTTTTTTTTAAGAAATCTGAAAATCCAGGTGGAAAGAGGGACGGGTTGTTAAAATTACTTCTGGAAAGGTTTGACAGAGAGAGAGAGAGAGGGAGGGAGAGAGAGAGATAGAAAGAGAGGGAGAGAGAGAGAGACAGAGAGAGAGAGGAAGAAAGAGAGAGAGAGAGAGAGAGAGCGAAAGAAAGAGTTCTTACTTATCTCTGCGAACCTAAATCAAAACGGAACACATCCCACTTCACCCCACCCACTATATCTTTCTTTCATAATGTGTCGTCTATCGAATTGTGAATCAAGAGTGTGCATGCAAAACGCTCTAGACCCTTACTGTTTCCCTTAGATCACCCTCATTATACCTGATAGATTGTCTAAAGAACTAAAGACTATAAAAACATAATTATGACCGTGACAGATAAAAAATGGCCAATAATGATAAGACTTACTCTTCATTGTCAATAAAAGTAGTGAAAGATCTCAATATTATTGTTCGATATACCAGATTTACTTTCCAAGCTTTGATTTATAAATAGATTTATGGATGGTTAATCGATTACACTGGTCGACAAAATTCGGTCATAAAAAACTTCGGAGATGAAAGTAGCTAATCTTTGTCAATTTTTGATTGCTGATTCCGAATCCGATAATAAAAATTTTCGATTGGCTCTGGTTTCCAAGAATTATGGCGTCAAAATTGCAAAAAGCGTCGTTTTTTGGCAAATTCAATGAGGCATATCTTTGACAGAGACGAGATGAAGGGTTCAAAATGGCTTAAAATAACGCTTATACCATGTACTTTACGATAAGAAATAGAAAATAACAAAAAAAATCGCTTGCAGTGGTTATTTTTGTTTAACGCGTCTAAAACCTGGCTGACCCTGACAGGTCTGTAACTACTGCGCGCTGTGCTCTAGAGAGCAACATTGGGCGAGCGGGATAACCGATTTAAATCAAGTGTTACAAATACAAAGATGTATTTTTGTTTAATATAACAGTTCTATAATATGTTTTAGAGCTTGTCGATTACCATGCCATCTTGAATTTTGAAAAACCATAAATTCTAAATACGCGAGGTTTCGAATAATTTTGAACATTTCTGCAAACATTCTAAATTTATTTTAACAGCCAACATAATTTTTGTACAATAATCACTATTTGTGAATCACGAGTTTGAATTTTATTTACTCTGTAATGCATATTTTCAAACTTCAACATATTTGTGCTATTTTCTGACAGTTTATGTTATGCCACAGCAATGTCTTCGGTAGGAAATATTGAATATCGAAATAAAAAATGCTGATTTTTTGTTCGTGTTTTCCGTAAGAACCTCGCCATTTTGAGTTTTCTCATCTATAAAAACGACATCAAAGCATGTAATCTTCTCGAGTGATCTCAAATACACATAAAAATACCACATGTACTTTACGAAAAATATTTTAGTAAGCGTAAGAGTAAAGTGTTGTAGGTTTCAAGCGATAACGGGTTAAGACATCTTTCGACAGCCGAATCTACATTTTGATAAAGGAATGATAATCTGCAAGCTCTAAAACACATTACAGAGATGTTATATTAAATAAAAAGACAAGTTTGTGTTTGTAATACTTGATTTAAATCGGTTATCCCGCTCGCCCAATGTTGCGCTCTAGAGCACATAGCGCGCAGTAGTTACAGACCTGTCAGGGTCAGCCAGGTTTTGGACGCGTAAACAAAAATGACCACGGCAAGCGATTTTTTTTTTTATTTTTTATTTCTTATCGTAAAGAGCATGGTATAAGCGTTATTTTAAGCCATTTTGAACACTTCATCTCGTCTCTGTCAAAAGATATATCTCCTCAAATATTGCAAAAAACGACCCTTTTTGACCCGAAAATGACGCCGTAATTCTTGGAAATCAGAGGCAATCGAAAAATTTTATTATCGGATTCGGATTCAGCGACTCAAAATTGACAAAGATTGACTACTTTATGTCCGAAATTTGTTATCACCGAATTTTGTCCTCCAGTGTTATTAATTGTTACCCTGCATGCTACAAACTTAACCGTAGAATGTAATGAAGACATTTAATTATGAAATCAAAATGTATGCGCAACTTCTGAAATATGTTGAATATCTGGTGAATTTATCACATACCCTTCCATACGAAAAGTATTGGAGGATGACCGATTACTGATTAGGTAATATTTTTCAGTACTGCACTCTAAATTTCTTAAAGTGAATGTTGTGCCACTTTCTGCTAAAAGTGACTTTTTCACTATTTTTAAAATGGAAATTTGAGTTTACTAATAGTGGATAGAAATATGCCACTCTAATATAGTGAAATTTCCATTTTAGAAATAGTGAAAAAGTCACCTTTAGCAGAGAGTGGAACAACATTCACTTTAAGAAATTTAGAGTTTGGGGTTGAACAAGGGACGATGCACACTAGTATAGGTTCTTTCTTTCCTGGAGATGAAACCTCCGAAACTGATAAATTTCATTAGAGTATGATGAGAACTAACACCTAATGGAAAATTCCATTGTTTTATCATGTGAGAAAATTTAAAAAATCAGATCGGAAGTTGCGGATTATGCACAGAAAAATACAGTAATTTAAGTAGTAACAGACAAAATTAAAGAATTTAAGGAGTAATAGTCCGCAACTACTACGAACAACGGACAGTGCGTACTGTTACTACTGAAATTCCTTGAACTGACACCAAAGGAGAAATCTATAAAACGTTTAATTTTTTGAACAAAAATAACTTATATTCAATTCGTAATATCTCTGACAAATTTTTTTTTATTCCGAATTAACTGGTTCTCGTGGATAACACTTATGACAAGATATTCTGAAGAAGTTATGTATAACAATTGTTTGTTTGTACACAGGCGAAAAAAATACTAGAATATTTTATGTTAAATTTCAACGCGATTTAATTCGAATTTAAACATAAGAAGGTTGCAAATAATCATAAATTTCTTCTTGGGATCGAATGATTTCTGTGGAAAGGTATTTATGTTATACGGATCATAAATCATAATAGTAACCCATATATTCTACAACTTTATTTAAAATCTGTTACGATACTTCGAAAATTTACGAAAATACAAAAATAATAAAATAGTGGACCAAAAAATTCCGCGGTAAAAGTTTGAAATCAATACAATTGTTTCATTGGGACAAACACTTCTCAATGGGAAAAGTCTACACCGATTTTGAAAAACTTAAAATTTTAACAAATTCTCATAAATTTACATATACAATGTTTTCAGAATGCTTTTATAGGTGTATTTCGTTTTTTTAACATTATTACGCAATAAATGTGTTAAATGTGTTTTTATAACATATTTACGCAAGTTTCTAAATATTTTCAACGAAAAAAATGGATATTGATATGCTTAAAAAACTTTGCAATTTTCGGGTGTCTTTCAGTCAAGACATATACGTTAAATGTACACAAAAATATGGATCTTTTAATTAAAACAAAAAAACGTGAATATTCCACAAATTATGTCAGATTTAACAAAACCCTGTTTTTGCAGTGGATTGTGGATTAATTTTCTATAATTTTCCTGTTATGACCATTCAATCCTTTTTCCTTTATGGCTATTGTAAATCTTACTCTTATAATGTTTGTTCTTAGTTATTCAATAAAAAGTCATTTTTGATAAGTCTATTGATCTAAGGAAAAATGACATGCTATTAGAAATTGTTTACAATGAGCTCTTGCTTGGAAGGTATATTCGATCCTTTTTCTTTTCAACTTGTAGCATTTCTTTATTAGCACTTCAAAGTTTCGCATTTCACCAATTTTTATTCATGACGTTATGCCATTTTCATAATTTCAACTTTCGTGGGCAATACCCAGCAGCATTCCAGAGTTATTTTGCCGGCGTAGTTTATGTGTGTAAGACATCAAGGTATTACTTAATTTACCTAAGTATATTGGGGTTTCAGAATTGTATTTTCTGGATTACAAAATCGTGAGAACAATAATTATTCATTGCAAATTAGTGAACCAAATTAGTTCACATGACTGTAGGAGTAATATAAATTTACCGCTACCGTTAATGAATTTCTAGTACCTGAATGCAAAAATGTATCATTGGGATAATAATACAGATAAATAAAAACAATATGGGACTTCTTAAATATGCAGAGTTTGTAATGATAAAAGATTCAATATATTGTTATTAAAAAATGGTGATAAAGATAAGTATGACGAGAAATAAAATCACAGACGAAATTCTACAGGTATAGTAGATAGTTTCAAAAAATAATACTTAAATATTCTGCCCGATCGGTAACTTCTGTTACTATATCTTTGAAATTATTCTTCACATGGTTTCTAAGTTATGAAATTCAGAATTCGACTCTTATTCATTCATATTTAACAAGCAATATTGTTAGTAGCGCGTAATTTTTTTTAACTAGTTTCCTTTTCTTAAAAAATGCATTTCTTAAGAAATGCTTATACCTATAGTTTTACTTTCAAATAAAGATCCAGACCATATGTACTTTGGGGCAGCTAAGTAAATTTTGTTACCAAGAAATAAATTGTTTACTACAGACATGAACTAATGGATTGGTTAGTGTAACTATTTCCTTAGTTGTCACAACCACTCGTTTTTTTCGAATGTATCCTTTATGCACCGAGAAATTAGATATCAAGTTGCGAAAAATTGACAATAACGGATATTAACCGTTTATATAATTATATTTATGGTAACTATCTGAAATATTAGTACTAGTGACACTTCCATATTAAAAACTTGTTCTAATCATCAAGATAGTATTGAGAACTTTCTGGCGATATCTGTCCTTATTTTTAATAAATAAATTCCTATCTATCAGGAACATTTGCCATCAATTTTTTTGTAAAATTACATTTTATTTTGTACAAACTATGAATACTCTACTGTCTACCAAGGGCTGGCTTCGCTGGGGTGTTTATTGTCGAGGATCATCATTACCCATATGCGCCCTTGGGCGCGAAATCGCTATGTATACCTAGAGTGATAAAACGAAATTTGTTTTATTTTTCTTGCTAAATAATTCTTTTACAGTTAAGGTCTTATTAACTCTTTGCGTCCCAGTAGGTCTCTGAAAGACTCATTGAATGTAACATATCACACATATTAAAATACTATAGTTTAATTAATTATATAAACAAAAATATACCAAAAAATTACAATTTTTCTTTTTTAAATCGTTTGTAACAAATAATTGCGTACAAACATATACGGGAAACTTATTATTTGTACGTTTGTGAGGTCGCTGAATACATATCACACATATTAAAATACTATAGTTTAATTAATTATATAAACAAAAATATACCAAAAAATTACAATTTTTCTTTTTTAAATCGTTTGTAACAAATAATTGCGTACAAACATATACGGGAAACTTATTATTTGTACGTTTGTGAGGTCGCTGAATACGAATCTGATGTCGGTTTTCAAAAATTTAAAATGGCAGATCCAATATAGCAGACAAAAAATTGAAAATCGACTGAATACCCTTGAAAAAAAAGCTACTCGGGGGTTTAAGAGGTCACTGAATACGAAATTGAAAATAGATTTTGAGGATTCGAAAACCCTCGAGTATCATTTTTCAAGCAAATACAGTAGACTTTCAATTCTTCTCAATCATACTGGATCCGCCATTTTGAATTTTTGAAAACTGATATCAGATTCGTATTCTGTGACCGCGAAAACACCCGAGTAACGTGTTTCAACTAAATTTAGTGAAAAGAGAAATGCGTGACTCAAAGGGTTATCGTATATGTTCATGTTGAATGATAATGCTATAATTACTAAAATAAACTTAATTTTTGTGAGAGTTTAACTGTTGTGCCATTGACTAATATCCTTCAGTGCCTACTGATTAATATTTCAAAAAGGATTAATGTAAAATTTACATCTTACAAGTAACAACTTTTCTCAAACTTTAATCGCGGGATAATTTACTTGTATTTAACAGTATCGGTGAAATATATGAGACAGAAACGCTTAAAGTTAAATCTTGTATTTGGTATTAAAAAATATTTCGAAGATTAAAGTTTCTTAATAGTTAACGTGAATAAAATAACAAATAAAAATGTTATAAAAGGATCTTCATGCGTTCCAAATAGGCAGTAGTCAATGAAGTATGAACAATAAATAAATAAAATCACAAATACTTTCGAGATATTAAATATATATTATGCTTTTAAGTATTTCATAAATCTATTTATTATAGATCGTAACCCGAGATGTGAGAAAGGAAACAGGAAACGGACGTAAAACCAAAATAAAAAAGAAGTTGAAAGCGTCGGAAAGAAAATACTTTTTAATGGATTAAGTTGATCGTTCAGGAGCGGAAAATGGTAAGGCGTAGGGTTCGAAAAATAATGGGGAGATACGAAAGATTGCACCTGACACGGTGTAACGAACTGTACGATGGAAACTGACCCTCTAGGCAGGATGGAACCGGAAGTCGAAAAGCGACGGGGGTGAATTTTATGCGCGTGCGTCAACTGTAATATAAGAGAAACGTGGGTTTTGATGCGGTGCAACTGAATCGCATCACGCTGTTCGGACCACGTAGAAATCCACTTCCTCCCTTTCTTCCTTTCAGGGAAACTGGGCAATAATTTATTTCTCGCATGACACAGAAATTTAACGAATTTTCCGACTCTGAACTTTTAATGGATTTGTACTTTTCAATTGTAAAGTAACGAGCATCAAAAGGAAGCATTGTGGGAGTACGGAAAAGCCAGAGCTGCGGAGCAGACATACGTCGTTTCATATGTTGATCCATTCTAAAGTTCAAAAGTGGACTAATTTAGTCAGCCACTTTTATGTGGTGAAAACCACGATAAGTCTGGAAAATTTTAAATAAATAAAAATTGTTTATGAGATTTGATGAAATATGATCAATAAAATCTGTTGAATTTAGTCTTTACTACTGTTTACAGTTAATTTTTAAGCACAATTTACAAAATAATTTATTATAAAATGTATTCTAAAATTTGTAAATAAATAACTTTCTTCATTAAATTAAATATCACATTAAGTATTATTACACCGTACTATAATATAAGACTAAAATTGTGCGACTATGATATCTAATTTAGACTTATAATTGATTAAATCATCAGTTTTTTCGGATGCACCTCAAAAATCCGACCAATTACAAAACAGACACATCAAAAACTCGACCAATCACAAAACAGACACTTCAAAAACTGAACATTCAAAAACCAGACATTTCAAAATGTATATATTCTGTAAATGTAATTAATGATTGAATTCTAAATGTCCTTAATAAATAATCCGGGGGTTAAACTGACTTGACCTTCAAGTGATCTACAAAATTAATCGCTTGGTCAAACATTTTTTACCTTGAAATTAACTTTCAGTGAAATGTGAAAGACGGTGACCCGAGTTCTTTTTTTATGTAGCGGACGTACCAATCGGAGACGTCTATATTTTGAAATTTCCAATTTTTTAATGTCTGTATTTTGAAATGATTGGTTTTGTAATGTCTGTTTTTTTAAACGCCTGCTTTTTGAATGTCGGGGTTCTGAAGTGTCTGTTTTGTGATTTGTCGGGTTTTTGTGGTGCACCCGTTTTTTTCTCTTCGATTTGCGAATTCGAAAATCTTTATACATTATCACACCTAGCGAAGGGCGTAGTAGATTTTTCATCAGGTCAGTAAAGTCTACTAAACAGAATGGTACAGTTTGGACTAACTAAATCGGTAGTAGGATCTACTGAACGGCAGTTAGTCGCTGTAATGCGAGCAAAGAGTAACCTCAATTGAACAGCAAGTTAAACGAACTAATCTGTTTAGTAAACTTTGAAACTAGAATTTAAACGTGGCTAAATTGAAAATCGCGCATTTAATTCGCAATAATTTATAGTACGAATAAATTTAGAATGTCATTATATTAACAATCTAAACAAAAAGTTCCTACCGTACCAAGGGAGAAATACTAAGCTATTTAATAAAATCGACAGTTCTAAACAAAACTATATTTTACAAATGCTGCTTGATATTAAGTTGTTTCTGCTACATTTTAGCTGACTAAATGTGTTTAGTCGAATTAACTACAATATTTCTCTCCGTAGTCTAAACTTTAACGTAGTTGTAATGAAATTACGAACTGTCAATATGGCGGACCAAATTTTAAAAACTGATCGGATCTGGAATTGGAAATGAATTTTTAATCTTTCCGATCTTGATAAATGTCTTAATGAGCGAATTAGATTTTCGGATATCTGGTTTTGGATTTGTAGTGAACGACCTTCAAAACTTAATAATATATAATTGTGTTCGAATTGTAACTTTTATTTGATTATTTGCACAACGAAAATAACAAAAAATTATGTACATTAATAGTCATTTTGATATGTCAATATATTAGTCATATACTAAGCTAATACAAAATATAAAAAAAAACTGATCCGATTGCGTTAATTACAATGCGGATAGCAAAAATTTGACAAAATCGAGATAGTACCGTATTATGACACAAAGGTCAAATGAAGCGAATAATTAATTCCGAATTGGGGGATATCAACCGACTATCTTAGTATCAGTACGATTATTGAATAAATTAAAAGTAATTGTTAAATAAACATTACATTGCAAAAGTAAAATTCGAATAAAATCATCATTCAACAGCAAAACGTTAACAAAAACAATTATCGTACTCAATAATATCAAGAAGCAAATAAATTTAAAGTAATATTTTTTCTCCAATTTTTTTTATTTTGAATTTCTCAGAATAAATTATTGATAAATAATTGATAATTATTTTTTTTCAAAATATATCAGAGCTTCAGTAAATTGCGTACTAGGATATCGTTTTCACAAAGAAAATATTACCTAGCCTATCCTAGTTTTTGTATATTTTGTATACCTTCCACAAATATAATAAGTCCTGAAATTCTTTACTTTAATAAATTTAAGCTGAAACTGAGGAAACAAAGTGTAGTAGAACAGGCAGTGACTAACTAACTAGTGGATTTAGGACATAAGTTAAAAATAAAATAGCCGTTGTTTATAAAATTGGTTATAAAAATCGCGTTAAAAATAGTTTTACGAAATAACTAATAGAGATAAAATCATACTGATGTCTTATGGGTTGTTAACATAATCGAATTTGCAAGGCGATCTTTATTGAGAAGTACAAACAAATAATCTTTAAATGTTGTACTACTTTAATAAAATTATTCGAATATGCTGATATCAAACAAAGCGTCTAAAAAGTAGTTAACACTATGTTTTTTTTTATGGAATTAACCAGACCTTCACCTCATCAATAATGTAGCTATTATAAAATATGAGTTAAGCTGGGTACAGAAGAATTCTGTTACATCAGCAGATGTAAACTAATTTGAAATTTTTTTTTTATCAAAATGCCACCATTTCATGATGATTTGCCCATAAGTAATGCTCGAAATATGTTTGATTATAACCTAATATCGTATGAAAATATTATTTTTTCATATATAACTTGTCAGGCATTACAATTTAAATTCAGGTTTCAGACATTCTATTTTGCAGCAATTTCAGTTTTTTATACTTAGTTTTGTTCCCTTTGATCTTACTTATATTACAAAGATCACTTTTCAAAGGATTCCTTTTTAACGTGTATGCGCATCCTCTTGTAAAAGAGTCTTTCCGCATACTTACTTATCAGCGAACTTCAGAATAGTATGGAAATGAAAAAGTCTAACATTCTCAAATAGCTAAAAAAAGGATAGAATTATTAACCTTGGTGGCTGCTACGATAAATTCCAATAATTAAATGTTCAATATTTATATCGAAAATTGGGTCAAGTGTGTTTTAATTTTTTTGTCAGTTGCAGATACTCATGTATCGTTTTTATCTTGTCCTAAAGTCAAAAGTTTTCAAAAATATTGACTTTTTATATGTACAATATTCTACTTTTGAATATACAGAATTATATAGAGCAAACCTCCGAATTCTAGTCTACATTCAACGATTAATTAAATATTTCAATTTTACAATCAATTAACTGATGGTAACCTCAATATTTAATAACTTCTACGATTTACATAACTCATTACATGCGTTTTATATCTGATTATACTTCGTAACTATGTCAACGAATAAACTAGATTTTATCGTTAATAATAATAAATGCTGATATTAAATCTTGTCTTTTTTCGTACATATTTGTTATACGAGACGTTTTTGGAACGCTTCAAGAAACAATATTTCTAAGAGCCTCGTCTCTCGTACATCAAGCTGAACAAATAAGAGGAAACGATTTCATTTACGTAATATACGAATGCATCTTGAGTATTACGTTTGTGGAAAATGTAATAAACAATTATTTGAGTTTAAACGGATGGAAAAGACGAA
The DNA here is from genome assembly GCA_030407085.1 of Trichopria drosophilae. NCBI lineage: Eukaryota > Metazoa > Arthropoda > Insecta > Hymenoptera > Diapriidae > Trichopria > Trichopria drosophilae. The sequence goes on along the minus strand of CM059583.1, from coordinate 183,958,812 downwards.
AATTATTAACAGTTGTTTAACTTGCTGGGAATCATTCATTAGGAGAATTTCATTTCTTGAAAATTAAGTAAATTAATCCGCGTATTTAGAGAGACACGAACTGAAAATTGAAGTAACTCTTGACTTCAGGGATTCCCAGGAATTACAATGTTACATTGAATATTTTCAAATGGAATGTCGACAAGAAAATTAGTGCGTTTGCACTTAAATAATCTACATGTTTGTTTATAGTGAAAATTAATTTAAATTATTACAGGTTTCTGATAAAATTAAATAATCAAACGTTCACTGTATTTATACACTAGATAAATATTTATTCAGAAATACTAATGGATTAAAATAGGACAGATAATGAAAGCATCCCATGAAATGCGTCAAATTACATTTAGCTGCAAATTATTTATTTCACGTCTAATCATTTTACGCGTATTTTAAAAATAATGTGCTTAAATTTATTTCAATTTCAAATTTTTTGTTACTAACCATTTCTTATGTTGTAAATGTAATGAACAATAAACTTTAGGTGTCAACATTAATTCTCAGCGTGAATTATACTCGAAAGTATAGTCGAATAAATAAATGAAAAACTTTATTTCGTTTTGGAAATGGCTTTAGACTCTACTTTCTTATTACATGAAAGATCCATCTAGCCATTTTTCAGCTGACAGGATTTTATCTCAACCAAATTATTGACACGAACTTTCGATCGGAATGATTGGTGAAACTCGATAAGGGCGTCTACTAAAAGTTTTCTTTTAACGAATATTCAACACGACGCGAATATTAAAATAAATATATAAATGCACCAGTGAGATAAATTTATTTGGAATTTCACTTCACTAATTTTTATTTTTCTGTGACTTTTAGATCTCGAGAAAGTTTATGTTATCAAAATTAACTGAAAATATATCAACTCGATACCAATGTTTGTTATTAATATAATTAGTATTGAATTGATTGAGTTTATTCATAATTTTTTTATGAATAGTGATCAAAAGCGTATTTGTCTAATTAATCATGTAATTAAAAATACAACTAGTTGGTTTCTATTTGCGCAACATCAAATAATAGGTTTATTATCGCTTTTGAGTAAAATTTAATATTTATCGACACCAAATATGAACCATGTAAACCAATAAGGAATTACACACGTGCTCTGAAATGACCAACACATTGTTGTCAGCTTCCTACTTTTTATAAGAGTGGATTCATTTCAATGATAACCAGTCAGCAACTTACGTCTCTGAACAGGAAACTTTACTGCGGTAAAAGAAAAAAAAATGAAGATTTCATATTTTATAAGAGTTTCATACGTTCGATTCAGTTATATCTGAGAACATAAAGTTCAATTTTAATAAGAATAGTGAATTTCATTCAAAGTTATGTATTTTTATTACACTACTTGGCCATACATAATCTGTTACACCGACGATTTTCTATTTTTGATATCCTTTAAGTACATACGCTAGAAAGAAAAGATAACGAATATTCTGTAGACATTCATTAAATAGAAAATTAATCATATTTATATCAACGAAGAAGTTTCAGAACTTCAATATATCGTACCGAGGCTTCCGATCCGAATTATAAATATGACATTTAATCTTCAAGTTATTATAAAAATTATTAAATACATAATAGATGAGAATCGCGAGAAGAATAAACAATTAAAAATTAAATAGTGCAACGAAAATGTTAATTGCAGTATTTTACAAGTTTTGTACCCCTGAAGTCAGAAATTCGTCTGTACAGTTCAGAGATGTGTGCAAATTTTTGTTAGAAAATTTTTCTGTCAAAGATGGAATTTTTATTTAATTTTTTTGATCATTCCTAATTTATGAAAAAAATGAAGGCCGAACTTTTTGGAGATTCGATAAACCCGGGAAATTTCGATTGCTAGTCGAATGCTCCTCGATCTTTGACTCTGAACTGCACAGACGATTTTCTAATTTCCGGGGTATAAACGTTCGAAAAAACATCTTTCGTTCAGCATAAGGCATTATAATTATTATTTACCTGTTAAGTACGATTAACGCAAAATACGATTATTTAGATTGTTAATAGATGTTTCTATAAAAATAAAAATATATGTATTATAATTTCGATTGTATTGCTTAAAAAATAAATAAGTAAAATCAGTATCCCGGTGTTGGTGTGGGCGATAGTTAATTCGACTAAATCAAACGATCGCTGCAACTTCAACACCTCTTGGTTAGTAGTTGGAGAGTAAATATCAAGAAATTTGCATGCATTGCAATAGCAAAGATTTCTAAATTCCAAGTTTTTAATCGATGTTTAAATTCAATAGATTATTTATATATAATTTTATTTGAATAAATGATCTGCGAACTTTTATATTTATTTTGTGTTGTGCTTATAAACGTCCAACTCCCGTGAATAGACATGCATTATTTTCGTCGTGCTTCTTTAATTTATAGTCCAGGAACAAAAAAATAGAGGATAACTCGGAACAAATTGCAATAGGACCGATTTTTTCATGATAATTACTAAGAAAATGATTTAAAAAACATATCCAAAATGGACGAAAATCGGAGTGGGGGAAGGCTGTGTTTTTCTTTTACAAAACAGGCCTTATTTTACTTAAAAATGGATGCAACTTTGCAATGACGTATTACAGCGCAAAATATGTCAAACAAAAATTGTAGGAAATGAAAAAATATATCAAAAAGATAAGTACTATATTTTCTTTATATGGCGCCATTTTTCAGATAATGTCTTGGAAAGTTGCAACTTATTACAATGTTGGATAAAACGTGCCTTACATTGTTGCTTTTTGTAAAGTATGTATAATTTTCGATATATTTTTGACTCTAAAAATGCTAATGCTTACCTTTTTTAGGTCATATTTCCAGGAAAAGTGAGGTTATGTCGGACAAATAGACATTTGACATTACATTAACTTATTCGCAGTCTAGTCGCACAATCAATATAAATTAATAGCATATTTCGATAGACTGCAATATTATTAGGCCTATCTGCTGCAACATTTCTTTTTCTTGTGTATTTTCAAATTGGGACGTGGAAAACCACTCATGAATCATTAAAAGCAGAAAACAGGAGATGGAATTTCGATGGAAATAAATATATTTTCATCATAACTGATGAGCAACCTGCTCCAGAAAACTTGATTAAAATGTTAAGATGTGCATGTAAAAGAGGCTACGATAACCTCAATTGTACATGCCGCAAAAATGGGTTTTTGTGTACCATTTCATGTACCGATTGCTGTGGAAGCACTTGTGCAAACGCGGAACCTATTTTCAATATTGAAGATAAAATAATTCAGTAAATTCCAACATAATCTCACTTTAAAAAAAAATATGACCTAAAAAGGGGATATTGTGAGCATTAGCATTTTTAGCGTCAAAAATATGTCGGAAATTATATGTACTTTACGAAAATAGAGAATAATAAGGCACGTTTTAATCAACATTTTAATAAGTTGCAAATATCCAAGCCATTATCATAAAAATGGCAATAGGTAAATAAAATATCGTTCTTACCTTTTTTATAGATTTTTTCATTTCCTACAATTTTTGTTGGATATATTTGACGCTGTAATGCGTCATTAAAAAGTTACAGCCATAAGTAACATTAGGTCTATTTTGTCCAAAAAAAACAGCTTTCCCCCACTCCGATTTTCGACGATTTTAGACATGTTTTTAACTCATTTTTTTAGTAATTATGACGTAAAAGTCGGTCCTGTTGCAATTTGTTCCGGGTCAAATCGTTCGTTGCCTGGAAGTATAATTAAACTGGTCTACAAAAAAGGGGGCGTTGGAAGTTCTTGGGAAGTTTGTGAAGTTTGGGACGACAAAACTTATCCATTTCGTCATAATTTTGAGATATTCGAGGTTCTGTACTCGAACGACGCGGTTTTTATGCGTTTGTGAGGTAAGGGACATGATAAAAAATGAAAATAATATAGAATCCAACAAACATTGTTACATCCTGTCCGTAACCTCACAAATAGCAAAAAAGCGTTTTTCGAGTATATATCCACAAATATGTCAAAATCCTGACGTGATGGACTACTTCTGACTTCGGATTCGGATTCTACGCACAAAATTACGTCCGAAATGATTCGCAGCTTCCCAACAAAATAATGTTGACTGGATAACGGTATATCCAACGATAAAATACTCCCTGATATAACGATAAATAAGAAAAAATGTTGGCATATTATTTTACCTTTTCATCTTAATGTTATTCATTTGGCATTGATAACGATTAGTCCAGTACAACACTTCTGTCTGCATTGAAAGATCCATTAAAAAAACGGAATGATTCTTAAAGATTTTGACTTTCTGAATAGAAATCTGTCAGGTATTTTTCCAAAAAACCCCTAGGGTAAATGTTATAAACAATTTAATTGTTTAAATCGCTGTATCTCGGAAACGATTAGAGATGGGGCAAAAATTCCGAATTAAAAATATGCCGCTACTTATTAACAAAACAGCTTTCTACTAATTTTTCCGTATGTCCTATATTTATTGAGATATTTGTCATTAACTAATTCACGTATCGACAAGCGCAACATAAAGTGTAGCCTCTGATTGCCTTGCAAAATCTATAAGAATCATTCCGGTTTTCCGAATGGACCTTTCAATGCATACAGAAGTGTTGTCAGCATTTAGACTAAATATTCATATTAAAGTTATGAAATTTTATATTTTGAGGAGGTACCGATTGCTGAAAAGAAAAAATAGCTAATATAGTTAGTACATTAAAGAATAAATCCAGCATTAAAACATTCCATATTAGTAGCATGGTGTCTGAAATAAAAAGAAAGATGGAACTTGATTCCACAAAGTCCGTTCTTTCCTAAAAAAAGGATAAAGATCAGGTTTTTTTTTTTGCACACGTATAAAACTCAATTCCCAGAAAGTGGCTGCTTTTTTCTTCGTTAGACGGAAAGTTCTGTTGTGTTCTTTCGCAGTCGTGTAACCGACCGTGAAAAAAAAGGGACGGAATTCCATTTGGTCCGGCTAGCTCGATGTCGGCTTTTTCCCGGCACCGTCCCGAAAGTCTCGTGACGGTGAGGGAAGGGTATAGAAAGAGTGAAGGATCAATCATGCCCCTATTTGCCCCGGCACAGAAGCTCGCGTCAAGAGTGAAATAAAAGAGAGGGACCAGGATGCCGTTTGACGGGGGCGGAGGATCGCAAAGTAAATCGCATCGTCTCCGTACGGCAAGGGAAACCGGGCGCTGATGCGACTGCAGGAGTTAATCCTTGATAAATCCTCCAAGTCTCGCTTAATTCCGCATTGAGCTTCGGTAATTTCATTCCGTCGGCGACCTGCGACTCGGCCTCGCATCAGTCTCAGCGGGGGGATAAATTCTACCCCGCTATTCCTATCGCGATTCAAAATGGCACGGGTACGATTTTTCTCACTTCCCGGTTACAGGTCCGCAAGTTATATATATATATACATTCGGCGATGCCCGCCTCGTCGGGCGTAAAGGATTACTGCATATTCGTTCGTCCCGTTTGCGCGAAGAAATAAGCCGAAGGGACGGAGATAAAGCTGAGCTGGGAATTGGGAATTTCCCCGGAAAGAATACTCACCTCATGTCGCCGGTTTGCAGCGAGATTTCTTCAAAGACCACGCGTATTCTCTCCTTCGACCTGAAACAAAAGAGCGCTGAAGCTTTTGACTCGAAACACGGCGACGCTTGAAATATAAACGAAGTTGCGAAGCGGGGCCAAGGAGTGTTTTATCATAAAATAACAAAACTTTTCCCCGGACTACTACTCCCTTTCTCTTCATTTGCGTGCCTCGCGCCCTCGCCCTTCGTCCTCGCCGCGCTTCACTTTTGCAATTGCTTTTAAGCTCGCGGTATTTCCAAGTTGACGATTTATTCTTCCCGTTATTTGTGCGCGGCTTTCTTATTTCGTTTGCCGCGCTGCTGATTGCGTTTCTTCCGTGACTGTCGATGCGTTCATTTTTACTTTTTTTTTGTCGATCGATCGAGGTGGCCAATTTACGGAATTTCTTCCTGTTTACGACTTCACGAAAGAGCTAGAGTTGTTTAGAAGCACGTTTTTATGTTTCTGCTTTTTAACATGGAAATACATTCCTGCTACAATATTGCAGAATGTATTAAATTTAAATTCTTAATTTTATAAATTTTTAACAATTGCGCCATGGGCATTTAATTAAAAATTAGCTTAGATATCAAAAATGTATTCTGTGAATTTCATATATTTCGTTCATTGGGTAAATAGCGTGATGTTAATGAAGCTATGCACTTTTTGTTTGGAATTATGTTATTTTACAACTTTTGCGATAAAAATAGTTATATATAGATAAAACTATATATAACGATATAATTGACACATGAATGCTAAAAATCGTGTAAATTTTTAAACAGCCCTTTCCGGCACACATTTTTCTGATAAACCATATTTAATGAAACTGGGCACTCGTGAGTTTTTGGGGTCGTTTTTTGATAATTTTTGGGTATGATAACTTTCTGATAATTTTTGGATATGATACTTTCGAATCTGAAGTCCGTTTTTCGATATCACTTTCCATTTTTTAGATATGGCTACTTAAGCGACAAAAATGATGAAAACAGCAAAAATGTGTTCTTTGGACTATAATTTTGATTGCGAAAGAGTTCCGGGATTACAATTTAAATTACAAAATGGCGTCCTAAAAATGGAGCTATTTATTCGGAATTTTTTTGCTATTTGCATTTTATTAAAATATTTCTGGTATCTTTTGATATATATTTTGATGAATATATTTGTGTTGATTGTTTTTGAGTTCATGATATAAAAATCCATTATTAAATTTTGGAAATTGAAAATGGCGAATCCAATATGGTTGGCTGAAATTTAAAAAGATTTGTCTTTTAAACCAGGTTTTAGTTAAACTCATTATGAAAGAGATTCCTGAAGCCTGGCACGATCCAGGAACTCCTTCGCAATAAAAATTGCAGTTTACTGGAAAAGTTTTCGCATTTTTTCACGTTTTCTTTCGTTTATATAAAAAATGGAAAGTGATTTCGAAAAACGGACTTCAGATTTGAAAAGAGCATATAAAACCTACATTTCATAAAAATATCTCAAAGATATCCATAATCTTACCAAGAATGAAAACCGACGACGTCGTTGTGGGAGGAAACGGATTAAGACAATATTATTAGTTCGTTTTTTATCTTTATTGTAATTTAAAGAGGTAAAACATATTATCTAGATCGTATTTAGTGGAAAGAAGTTGGCGCTGAGAAGCAGTACCAATTTTAGCTATGCTGGACTTGAGTTAACTATACCTAGAAATGAAACATTCACAACTAATTATATCGGTTGAGGAATGATGAAAAGTAATAATTCATAACAGTTTGCAGTATTATATTGCTGGCAAAAATTAAAGAACAATGGTTAGTGCTTAGGATTTTATTTATATAAAACATTACTACTGAAAAAAGAATATCGAAAATACTAAAAACACATGAATCTATTTATAAACCTATCTCCTCTAAAACTGCAAGTAGTTAAAGGCAGAACCGGTTCGACGATAGATACTAAATATTTTTCAACGTAACCAATAGTATTTAAATGACAGTTTTTTCGTAAACATATCTTTTGCTAACAATGTAACTAAAACCATGTTTCACATTCTAAATTACCTACATGATTTAAAATAAAATTGTATCTCAAATATCGTCTCATGTAATATATTTAAAGCAATCAAAATTAATGATAGAAATCACCTGGTTTCGTAGATATTCTAATTAAATCATACAAAAAGCAAATGTCGTGGTCGCAACGAAATACAGATCCAACGCTGGAATGACAAAACTTTAGTAGAATAAAATATATCAATTAAAAATTGTGACACCATGAACAGAGTTAAATGAAACGTTGCATGTAATTACCCTACTGATCATGATAGTCCTATCTATGACTTTCTAGATATAATATTTTAAAACGTAAATATTTGGTAAATTATAGCACTATCCTTGATCTAAAATTATATACAAAACCTAAATTCTTGTTTGATGGCCCATTCATGATTTGATTTAAAAATCTTCAAGATTCCGAGATCAAAATTGAGTTTCAGCCATCAGGAATTTCAATATGACGCCGAATTTTTAAAAATTCTCAAAAAAAAATGGGAAATATTTATACTTATAATTGTGTTTTTCAGAATTTGTCGTAAATAAATTAAAATGTTAAAAAAATATTCTCAAAATATCATTATAAAAATCTTAAAAAATCCACTGTATTTCTCTATGAATTGTAAGAACTTTTTATTCTTCGCATTTTTTTAAAAAAGCTCAGAGCTGATGAGTAAGGGTGTCCAGAAATTTTTCAAAGAAATTTTCATTGTTGACGCCATTTAGTTTATTAATAATTCCACGCCTTATTGGAATGAATTCCTGATGGCTAAAACTTAATTTTGACCTCTGAATCTTGAAAAGAGACCTAAAAATAGTAGGACATGTACCTTTCAATTTTACGAAATACTCGAAATAAAAAAAGTTGTGCATTAATGGGTTCATAAATTTCTGCTCCGGAAGTTTTTAAGAAATATACAAAAAAAATATAACGAGTTTGTTTGAACTTCGATTGATACAAAATAATCGATTAAAATTGAAGCAAAAAAAAGTTGTGCTTTGGGCGTTAATGGGTTAAGGCCCCTTATCACAATGCTATGATCAAGTCCAGATCCGGGCCTAAATAAATTTCTAGTCGGGCTGGTCTTAGTTTCATATATTTTAATTCATTAGAAGTAGCGCTAACATACTGGAAAAATAATTCAATTAATTTTTGCACATTTACCAAGAAATGGAAAACATTAAATGGTTTCATATTCGATGCTATTTTGCTAATTCAGAAGCAAAATTGTATAAACGGAATCTGAAAAATGGAATAAAAAATTATGTAACTCTAAATTCTGGAGCAAATTACTGAATTCATTAGTTCCATTATTTTATTAAGTGACTTAGACTACTGGGATCAATGCATTTTTTCATAATTCACCTGCTCGGATATTTACATATCTACTTTAAAGAGAACTGTACAATTTAGATATACTTGTATTGAGAAAGAAAATCTCGTGAGCACTCAAGCGGAATGCTATTGCCGCAAGTGGATTGCGTTTTCATCTAGATGACTCTAGAGCACTGTTTTAAGAATGATTAATATTCGAACTATCTATGTTTATTTTGCTCACTTCAATTTTGGCCAATTTACGTGCAGTATTTCCGACTAGGGACAAGCATAGATTTTCAAAAATTTTGACTCCACAAAAATATTTAAGTTAAAAATATACAAGAGAAGGAATTTTTGTTAGAAACGTTTCTTTATAATGTAAAGGACGATGCCCACGAATACAGGTGATTTCTGCCTCCAAGATGGAACCTCCGAAACTAACAAATTCCGTTAGAGTATGATGACAACTAACATTTAATAGCAAATTCGATTGTTTTATGATGTGGGAAAGTTTAAAAAATGCCGTTAAATCCGCGGATTATAGAAAGGAAAATGCAGTCATTTCAGTAGTAATAGACCGCACTGTGTGTTGTTCGCAGTAAGTGCGGACTGTTACTACTTAAAATCAATCATTTGTTCATTTTGTCTGTTACTACTTAAATTACTGTATTTGCACATTTTGTATGTTACTACTTAAATTACTGTATTGGACATTTGGTCTCTTACTACTTAAACTATTGTGTTTTCCTATGTATAATCCACGACTTTAACAACGATTTTTTAAACTTTCCCAGATGATAAAACATTCAAATTTTCCATTGGTGGTGTTAGTTCTCATCTTACTCTACCCGAATTTGTGAGTTTTGGATGTTTCATCTCCAGGGCGGAAATCTTTTATACTCGTGGGCATCTTCCTTTAATTGTGAATTAATTACCGAATTAATTACCGTTTCTCTTTACTATACGCTTAACTAACAGAATCAATGTATCCAGAATAATATTACAGAATCATAACAAATTGAAGATTGCGACAAATTTTACACGTAATATACGTTATTCAAGTTTAGGCAGTTTTTTATTTTTAAAATATTATTTCATTTCATTAAAACTTGTAATAAATCAAAAACTATTTTAGAGAATATATTATTTCAAGAACTCATTTTAAGCAGCAGAAAATATTTGAAAAATACCAATGTGTATGCACAAAACATATTAGCAACAAAGTTATTTGGTAACAACCTAAGTAACAAATATTCTATCAATTATGATCAAGATAAATCAAAGATATTTGATAAAGAATTACCAATGTTTCGAATGTTGTACCAGATCCGATTGCATCAGAAAAATACCAAACATGATCATTTATAATGCAAAGCTTTATCTACGAGAATCGAAACTATGAACATTTATTTATCTAGCAACAATAAAAAACGATCTTCTCCGATAAAATGAGCTAAAGTGCTTTAATTTACAATAGCCGTTTTACAGACCAAAAATAGAGCTTAATGAAACTAAATCGTATCTGTTTCGATCTGCAGATTAAAAACATTGTATTGCAATTAGTGTAATGGTAACTTTCATCAGATTCGATCGAGATTTACCAAGAACACATGAAATTGATTATTATGAGAAATATGATCATTTACAGACTATTTTTATAATATGTAAATTTACTTTCATCAGTCTTGCTATGGTGAAAAGGAGAATCCCGATTTAAATCCTAATCGAAATTAAGTTTATTTCGATCATTTTCAAATGTATCTATATCGATAATTTATACTTTAAAGCAAATTTAATCATATTTTATCAAGGTTTCCTCGAGATTTTTTTAAGAAGATTATCCAATTTTTTCAAATAGCTTCCAAAAGAATATCAAATTAGTTGCAGAAAATCATGCTGTTATTTTTTAAATTACTTTTTCAAAAGCTGAGCAAATTGAACATCTTCAAAATTAATGACAAAAAGTGGATCAATATCATTGACGGATTCCTAAATTGCTGTCAAATATCGAATGGAAGATGAACTTTGATTTTTCAGAATATTTGGAATTTATTTTTATCAAGATTCATGAATTCTGATCAGCCATAAAATTAAAACAGATTTAAAATTTGGTCTAAATTTGGTTTATTTTGAGCATTATTGGTCAGTTTCAAACGTATGATGGAAAATTATAATCACGATCAAGATTTCTTCAGATTTTCATCTAATCAAATTTATAAAAAATTTATCAAACCATATTTGGGATTCTATGCAAAACTTGCATATGCAGAACACAATTTACAGTGTACAGAAATGACTATTCAATAATTATTTCTTTTTAACCAAAATTTATAATTTTAATGTTAAACTTTGAATTATGATATTCTGGCCTTACAAATTTACGCTGCAATCTAGGAGACATATTTTGATAAAATATATGATACTAATTGGAGCTCAATAAAAACTAACCACAAAGTTTTGTCAAAATTATATAATATTTCACTTGCAGTAGCATACATTTGTGTGGTCCACAAAACTTTGTGACATTTGTAATAATTGCATGTTGCAAACTAGAAATTAAACTTTTTCTAGCAAAAAATGTAACAGAATAATGTTTTTAAATATTATACATATATTTATTTATATATTTTATATTTTATATATAAATTATAATATACATAAATATGTGGACTTGTATTGATGTACGCCATAAAATGATGTGCTTTTCATAATTGTTGACATAATAACGTCGCAAAGAAAAAATTATCTAAAATCGTAAATCCTTAACATGCATCTGCCATTCTGAGAGTTTTCTCTAACCCAGAGCACAGTATTTCGCAACGGATCTAAACTTTAGTCCAACATATCTTGATCGGCTGTTCTAAATGGGGCAGATGACAAAATTTAGATTTAGTTGCAGATACTTGTCATAAGCACTCTAAGTAATCCATACAGTGCACTTGAGTTTATTACGTGATAGAATATTGCAGTTTACGATATTGAATAATATATTCTGACTATTCGAAAATTCTTTCGGAAACTTTTGGCGTAAAGAAGGAAAATCAATTTATTTCTTCTTTCTCTATCAAAATTGGTATCAACAAAAAATCCGTATCGAATAACAGATTGCGGTCTTTTTATTATTTAAAAATGCGTCATTTATTTTTATGTTTTATTGGCAAACTATATTTAAGATTCTCCCTTGAAATTGGGGTATAGATTTTCTTTTACGAATGACCAAGAAAGGACGGCCATGATTGAACATCACATTTCCGAATATATAACAAAATTAATGCTTTTTCGCTTTTGAAGAAATAATATAAAGATATTTTCGTTTCAAAATTATTTTTATTGATTGCTTTTTCCGGCAGATATTTCGCTATATTTCGCAGATTGTCACTGTTTAATACTAGAATATAATTTCTTAATCATTCCAAAACATAAGATTTTAACTGTTTAAAAATTGTTTATGCACTACATCCACTGCCAAATGTGAAAATCAATACTGTCATTTTGGATTGTACATACGACAACATGTACTTGTATTAAATATGAATATGTTCAGTAGATAAAGTCGGAACTATATTCATCGGGTATAAAATATTTATTTTTAGAAGAAGATTTTGTTATAATATTCTGCAGTCATATAACTTAAGTCAATGGCAGTAAGTACTAAATTAATTTGTGTTATTCAAAATAAACTTATACTAATAATAATTTTGCATTTACTTGTATTGCTTAAAGCAGCGTACCATATCTATTTTCTTTTGTCTCCTTACTTCTCTCCTACGTTACTTTCTACCTTTGTTGTCCTGTTTTTTATACATATAGATTTTTATCCATAATGACCAATAAACATCAATAATTGAACAAATAAAAACAAAATGATTAAGCATATCCTATAATGCGTGTATGAAGAAATCCAATGATTTTTTTATTTTAAATGTACACTGAAATTTCTACAATGAAGATTATTTTTAGGCATTTGTATGTTTTCTTTGTATTTTGTTCTGTATTTGGTGCATTGACAGTTTCTACAGAATAATTAAAAGACAGCGAGTGTCCGCGGAAATAGTAGGACATGTACCTTTCAATTTTTTTGAACTTCGATTTTGATATTAAATACTTGATTAAAATCGAAGCAAAGAAAGCTGTGCTTTGGGTGTTAATGGGTTAATAAATTTCTGCTCTAGAAGTTTTTCAGAAATATACAAGGTATAATAAGTTTTTTTCTAATATTTTGCGTTTAAAGATTGATTGCACAAAAGGGTACATGTCAAAAAACCGAATTTCAAAAATCGGAAACATTGAAAAATCGACATGTAAAAAGCTGAAATTATTGTTTTCATGAATATTACAGCTTTACGACTCATTGGATTTTTGACTGTCATCGTTTTTTGAGTGTAGGATTTTTGAAATTCAGGTTTTTGAGGTGTTCCCCACAAAACATGCAGGAACTCTATACTTCCACTACATCAAGGATATTTAATACAATATTGCATATGATAGCCGAGAGATTAAAATTGTGTTTTAATTATCTACTACTTGAAAATATATATTTTCTATGTATCTGTAATAAAAAAGTTAGTGAACGACCACGAAGACTTCCACAAAAGGATATATTTTATAGTCTACATTACACGGAATTTTTACCCGATATTATTTATTTCTTTGCATCAACTGCCATATTTAATACGTAACTGTCGGCACTATTTACGTTGGGTAAATCGCGTCGTTTTATTTACGTTTGCTATCCCTGTTGACGATGGGCGACGTACGAGGCGACGCGTTTTAAAAACGTTTCGTTACTGTGTTTATTAATACACCAGTATCAGCTACGTAACTAACAGCTTTCGAAAATATACGACCATGAAATATCGCGGGATTTACCGTCGTAATACTGCCTTTAGTTCGTGGCTTTTTCTGCCGGTCCGGGTCATATTTTGTGCGAGAGTGTTCTTTTAACACGAAACATAATACGTTTTCTTCCTCGACCTTACAAGCCCGTTTCGTACGAGGAGGAAACTTGTAGCACCGGTAAGAGTGCCAGTAGTACCAGTAGCAGTAGCAGTTTTACCCACCTTGCACGAAATTGATAGGAGCACCGGATATTCTCTGGATAAGATGAGGGGTAGCGCGGCGAGTAGAAATGTCCGTGCTGCGGCGTGAATTGAGAGCTGATGAACTGATAATCGCACATCTTGCTTGGGATGGGTTGACCGTCCGTCTCGAAGATGCCTGGAAACAGAACAAAGTGCCCTATTAAGCAAAGTACTCGATCTTAAGTAATTTTCGAAGCATTATTCGAAGCGAAAATGCGCGCCCCGGAAAATGCATTCTCTCACTTTGCCAACCCTTCAATACAAGATTCTCAGCCCATCCAAAGTCACTAGCTGGCGCCAGTTGCAATTATCACTAATTACGTGTACTCATCTTGATTAAGCGCTCATATTGTTGAGTATACTTATCAACGCAGATGCGTTTATAAATCACGAAATTGCCTCTAATACTGATGGAATAGAACTTGACTATTGTTCAATAAGAATACGGAAAAATACACAACATATATAAAATTTAACATAAAATGTTTTAAATTATTCCATTGATTCTTTAATTTTATACTATTGTGAAATATTCAAAAAATGTATACAACACAGCCCCACAAAAAAAAAACGAAAGTCCAGATCCCGATGTCAGACTATGTCTATAATATGTTTTTTAGGTCGCTGAATCATAATCCAAAGTCCATTTAATCTCATCACGTCAGGTTTTTGACATAACCTCAAAAACCCCTAGAATTCGACCCAAAAATGTTAAAATAATGAAAAATATTGGCTTGGAAGCCATTCCAGGTTTATGCTATGTTTTTTGGGTTGCTGAAACAATATCCGAAGGCCATTTAGCCCCGTATTATATTAACAATTTTGTAAGTTCTTCAGTGAAAAATATTCATAGTATTGTAGTAGAGAGGTTTGCCTTGTTGTTCTGAGCAGAAATCCTTGTTATTTTAGTAAGGATTGGGTTGATAAGACAAGATTGTTGTTCCGCAGTGTTTTATTTTTTTCAGTGTACAAATGATGATACAGAAAAATTCCAATGTAATATTTGGGGCGTAAAATGGCCATTTTATGCCTACTGAATAAAAAATACCTGAGTTTGTGGATGACGAGGTTACGAGGTATAAAATTTTAATTTATATGCTTATTTTAAAATATTACCTATTTACGTTATTCTATAATAGTGTCTAGTATAATCCAGTATTGTTCAGTATATTCCAGTACTTCCATTATTGTCAAGAACTGTCCACTATACATTCCAGTAGTGTCCAGGACTGTCCAGTGAACATGGTATGCCTTCCAGGCCAGAATTATTCTTTATTTTCATATTTTAGGGTAAATTTGTAGACTTCCTTTTGAGGTTATGTCAAGAACTTAACGTGATGGGGCTTAATGGGCATCGGATATGGTTTCAGTGACCCCAAAAACACAACGGAAATATGACATGGACTTCCAAGCTCAAATCATTTGTTATTTTCATATTTTAAGGTAGAATTATAGAATTTTTTGAGGTTTTTTCAGGTTACGTCAAAAACTTGACGTGATAGGGTTAAATGGACTTCGGATTCCAATACAGCGACCAAAAATCATTTGAATATTGCTTAAAATGGTTAAAATTTCTCGATAGATTTTTTAAAAATATTTGTTTCAAATAGTATTACTACTACTTTCGAACGTAATCGGTTTCCGCCCGAAAATTGTTTAAAATAGTTTCTTCAACATGAATTCTGCGGTAGAAACTGATCATCTCATACGCAGTTCACTTATTTGGAACTGTGGAAAAAAATTAATGCCTCAAATCGAATATACTGAGATCGACGAATGTGGCACCTAACTATTCAGCTATTTTTAGGATATGCATTTCCTTTTTTCCCATGGACAATATTGTTTTCAACTTGTACAATATTTTCAAAATATTTGTCTTCAAACATTTAATAATTAAAAACTGTTGTGTATTTATTTTTAAATTAAATGCACAGTTTAAAACCTTTAAAATGGTCATTGAAAACAGTCGCAAAATGTCAATCGAGTAAAGGAATAGAGGAAATAAACTAAAGTTAGTACAAATCATATGTACTGGTACTACGTTCATGAAAATACAAGACTAACAAAATGTTAACTAAAATATAACCAATATACGAACAGATACTAGATTTCTGTTCTTGATATTTAGTGACTTACTAACCGCAGAAAGTATCAAAAAAAATCGGAAACTTCCTTCTCTCGAACTTAACAACAATTAATAATAACTTTAGTTTCGACGATTAGTTTGAAAAAAACATACCAAAATCGAATAAAATCGACTAGCAAGTGAATAAATGGGAAACAGTTCTTCGAGAGAATTATAAGTAGAAGAATTTATATTTTGACTAAACGGAATATTGAATAAATTTATGAAACTTGACACAACAAAAATTAAAATTAAACTTTGATTTTCGAAAATCCACAACTGAAAAATATCACGCAAAACTATCTTTCAGAGAACTCTCTAAATATTCGATATACCAACCACGGAAATCGACATGAAATTCGATCTCTATTTTTATCGACAGTATATTCATCAATTTGTTTGGTAGGCTTGTATATCCTAGTCATATTGAGTTCTGCACCAGCGTACTACCCATGGTTTACTAAAGCTTAGTCTTTGGATTGAAACTATTTGGGTTCAAATCAAGCCTGCCAATGACGAACTATACTGGTCTTAGTGTATTCATGGTCGACTAATCGATTACAAAACTCTCATTATAGTAGTTGACGATTGTTTGTAATAGGGCGATCTTCCAAAATTCTCCGGACAATGTTGGAAACGTGCCAGCAAAAAGGGCGAGAAAAACACTCTGCCACCCTACTGTTCCATCGGTCCTACCAAATACCTCGCCTTCTATCTTTTCCGTCGCTTCACAGAAAATTTCATTTATCTCCAACCCCACGCTAATCTAAACGTTGATTATTAAATTCTTTTCCCTCTCAATCCAGGGCTATATTTTATCTGTATCCACCTGCGCCTAAATCTAGACATTTCCATAAGAAATCATTTTTTCAGGACGTGAATTTATAATAGAGATTAATATTAGTCTGAAATTGTAGGTGAAAAACTAACGCTTTGATTGGATATCACATAACTGTGATATCAGTAGTCGATAATGTTGTGTATTTCCAAAGAAAATCTACTGTAAACATTAAAATATTGCAATGTTTAGAAGTATACAATAGGAGTTTATGTAACAAATATGTAAATGTGCTGCTACAAACGAGTTTGAAATTATGGTTGACGATCAAACATTCTATTCATGCAACATTGTCAATGAGAAAAGAGGGTAATATTTTTAGAAATTTTATGCAAAAATATTTCAATGGTATTCAAATTCCACCTAAAAAATGTCATCTGTAAAAACTTTACATTTTTTAGGAAATATTAGGTTGAACACGTAAAACATAAATATGTGCTATTACAACTTAGTTGCAAAGTATATTTCTTTCAAGAAATGATCTCTTCTCGGATAATACAGACCATTCTCGTAGGATTACATTCTAAGCTTAGATAGTAAATATTTAATAATTAGTAAGTCCGATTAGTAGGTTTAAAGTACGCGAGTGGAAAACGTTGCCAATTTTCCAATCACAACAACAACAACAACCAAATACGGAACTTTAGGACCCATTTTGATGTAATTTAGTATTTTCCCTACTAGGTGGCGTCAAACATGGTGCAATTATAGACGCAAGTAGTCGAAGTAGACTTTTTTGCATACGTTTTGATGTGTTATGGATGTGAGACATACGTACACTAAACAAAATTCTTAGTTGATTTTACAACTTTTTAACTACTGAAAGTATTTCAATAAGTCCTCAACGAAATTTTATAGGTTATAGTTACAGCCATAACGGAGTTAAATCAACAAAACATATGGTTATTGACAGTTAGGTTTTTAGAATCTAACTACCTAGTCCACTAAAAACTATTTAACATGCTGGAGCGATATGTTTTTAATTGAATTTAGCAGAACTACATGTTTAGTTGATTTAACTTCTTTACGGTAGTAACTGCAACTTAGAAAATTTTCTTGAAGCGTATCGTACTACTCTGCGTAGTTGAAAAGTAGTCAAATCAACTAAGAATTTTTCTGGACATTTTGTTTAGTGGAGTTATTTTTAGTGCTGCTATTGGCGGTTGCTTTTTTAATATATTAGTGCATGGCTTTTTTAGTTTTAAGCATAGTATCGCATATCTTGATCTACAATCATTCGGAATACTTTTTCGTTTACTGGGTAAGTAATATTAACTTAAGTAAAAATAGTAAAATTAACAACATCAACAAAGTTAAACTAACAAAAAAATATTTCTTTTAACTACTCTTGACTTACCTTCTCATTGGTAGTCGTATTTGTCAAGTAAAGTTTGTTTAGTGTAAATAGAAATTATTGTAAGGTTGGGTTAACATAAATTAAATAAATTTAATGACGAAGTCCTACAATATACTGGAAAATATGAAAAATGCTTCGCTGAAATGTTCTAAAACAAGAAAGTGTTTTTTTTTTCTATGAAAATTCATATTTAAATCAATGATTAAAAACAAAATTAATAATCATATTATGCTGATAATTGTGAATAACTCAAATCAACCAATTGTCTCCATTAAGAAAGCTGAAGGAGTTGAAGAAAAGTTTATAACATATAATTAATGGTTAAATAATGGTAAAATATGCGAATTTGCGAAACTGGGTGAGTACACATAGTAAAAACTTAAAAAGAAAGAAATAACATTGCAAACAACATATTGACCTAGTAGAACTCTTCCGCGACTTTCGGCAATTTGCAAATGAGGCAAATGAGGACTGAATAATTTGTGGTGTTTCCCAGGAATGTCGAGTCAATCTATTGTAGTTCTATTTACGTAACAAGTTCATTCTTTTTTTGTTGAATTATTGAAACAAAGTTAATATTTTATGGAATTTTGTCTAAATATATAGTTAAATAAGTATCCTCTCTTATAAAACGTCTAAAAAATGTTATATTACTTTAAATGTAGTATATAGAATTCTGTAATTGCATACTTCCTAACAAATTGGAATACACTTTAACGTAACCTTTTTTATTCTAAGAGTTTAGAAAAATAATGATTTTTATTGGGAGATGTATAATGTGTATGGTTTATAGTATTACTTAGAACCTTTTTTTGGCTCTACATATTCACGTCCTTAGGTGGCTACTGAAATGATAATATTAGTATTTATACCTGTAATTCATTTGGTTCTTCCAGTAGATAAGTGATATTTTCGCAAGTGTAGGTATAACTTTCATCGCCTACATTATACATTTACGAGCTTTGGAGGTGTGTTGAAGGATAAACAGGGTAATTATTAGCTTAAGTTTTAATTAACAATGACACTAGGTACAGTACTGAATCCCGTTTCTGTTTCATATTATACCACTTATTGCATGCCTTACCGACTAATAGTGATAGTGATAAGTGTCAGCTATTTTTATTATTCAATAATCAAATAAACATTATAGCACTTTAACTCACTTGGTAACTTTAACAGCTGCAAAATTTAC
Organism: Trichopria drosophilae; assembly: GCA_030407085.1. Lineage (NCBI taxonomy): Eukaryota > Metazoa > Arthropoda > Insecta > Hymenoptera > Diapriidae > Trichopria > Trichopria drosophilae. The sequence goes on along the minus strand of CM059583.1, from coordinate 183,939,251 downwards.
AATATTTTTAAAGTCCGTTTTGGCAGCTGGTTAAACATGAATTTTAGATATTCATTTTCATGTTTGTTTACACTGTAAAAGTCACAGTTGAAGTGATTTTTAAATAGCGAGTCAAGATAAAATTTATTTTTTACTTTATGTGAACATTCAGCTACGCGTGTAATATCATCATTTCGTTGATTATAATTAACTGGCCGACAAATTTAATGTTGCAAAGATCAAATTAGATATTTTTTGTTGAATTGTTGAATCCAAATCCGATAGTGACCTTTTTCCTTAGTTCTTGGTTCTATGTAATATGGGGTTAATGTAGCAAAATACGCCAATTTCTCCAATATTTGAGGAAGTATATCTTTCTATAGACACGCGATAAAGTCGTCAATAATAGCTTAAAATAAAGCTTAGAACTTCTATTGCATAACGAAAATTTATAATGTTACCTTTTAAAGAAATATTGCCTTGAATGGTAATTTATTTATATGCGTAAAATGTCGTCTTACCCGAACTACCTGTTACTACTGCACACCGTTGTCGCGCAAAGCTTTATGTAACGACTAATTGTCTGAAATCGGATGTTACGAGTACAAGATTTATTTTTTTTTATATAAATGTTTTATAACATGCTTTTGAAGTTGTATATTGCGATTCTGGTGTTAAAATTAAGATTTAGCGGTCGAGAGCAGTTATAATCGCCAACAAGTACAGAACAAAGTCCCAACAAGGACCCTTTATTTTTTTAAAAATAAGAAAAATTTTTGTTTTCTGCGATGAGTATTGAGTTTTATTTCAGTTTTAAAAAATATAATTGAAATGATACCACTGAATTAAACGCATAATTATTTTACCAGGCAATTACCCAAACAAATTGCCATTTGAGGTTATATTTTTTTAATAGGTCGTATAACAATCTTTCTTTGCAAAAAAGAAGATGTAAGCTTTATTTTCAACGTAAATTCCAGTCTTTATCTCGTTTTTGTTCAAAGATATATTTCCTGGGACGTATAAAAAAAAAGTGGGAGAAAATGGCGTAAAAATCTCATGGCCAATTTTCAATTTTGGATTTGGATTCAACGAACCAAAATTAATAATGATTACCTCATGTAATCTCTGTAACATTTTCGTGTTGACCAGTGTTATTATATGTATCTCGAATTTCAACATTATAATTACTCATGTTATTCCATTTATTTTGAAACGTACACTTTACTGCTGTAAAGATTGCTAATGCAACATATTAAATGGTATGGATCTGAGCTTTTGTAGGTAGTGACAACATTTTTTAATCCGACAATCGATAATCAAATAGATTTTATTATTTTCTATAGTAATCGATTTTATAAATATGAGCAAGTTCCTCTCGTACTCGTGGTTATATCGACGCCCCATACGAAAACTATCACGTTTGTGTGTTATTTTAAATGAAAACGTGCTAGTTTTCGTATGGGGCGTCGATATGATCTCCTGCGTTTCGTTAATTATGAGTAGGAAGAAAATTTCAGAGGATTGTCTTATCGCCAATATGAAATTCCCAGTTTCAGAATTTTTGTGGTGAAGAATGCAATTTGGAACGTATATTGAACCGTGATTAATTAGAATATTAAGGACAAATTGTTGAAGTTAGAAACTGTAATAACGACTTAAATATGAATAATGTAAAAATGAAAATATTATGAAGAACCATATTTAGAAAATTGTCCGCAATTCAAATAGGGTATAAACCAAAGAAAAATAAACTTGATCGTCACATCAAAAGTTGGAATATCCGAAATTATTTAAATAAAAGGCCTTCATCTCCTGAATGGAGTGATTTTTTGAGAATTGGATTTCGGCATTAGCCTTTCCGCCCGACTTTGAAGGGAGAAGTTAGGAGAAGGATGTTCTCGCGGAGGTCAGTTTTAAAACAGCGAAATGTCGGGAGTCATCTTGCACATCGCCGAAAATGTATAACTTCGACAGCATCGAGGTCAACAAACAACGTCATCACATGGATAGTGTTCAGTGTTTCTCGCTCTACAACCTCGGGATATTTTCACAATTCATAACCCTCTCGTTGCTACGCAGCGAGACTATCGACAAATGTTATATAACTTCGAAGGACTGTGGGCATTATACCTGATTATTATCTCATTTTTATTACAGTTACAGATTTTTAATAATTTCACAGGATCTTCTGCAGTTAAGTGAAAAAATAATTAACCCTTTTCATGCATACCGGCCATAATTTTTTCTTGTTTTTCAAGTCAATATTTATCTGTGTCATGTTATGCAGCAAAATTTCAAAAACATATTTTCTGACGTATTTTTGTCCGTACTTTTCAAATCTGCTATTAGTTTTGTTCTATGACGTTTGATTTTTTCAAAATGGCGGCTAATTTACAAAAAAAACGGGATTTTTACCATTTTTTTATTTGTTTAACGTACTGGGTAATAATGTTTCTGTTTTCGCATTGGCACAAGCATCTGGATCCTGTAGAATAATCACCATAACTAAAATTTAAGCGTCGCAGAATGTCAAACTTCAAAATGGCCGATCCAATATGGCAGCTTTTACACGAATTTTTAATGTTTTTTCATTTTTTTTGTATGTTTTTCGTCCATGACATTTCCTGTTTAATAGATTCATTTTATTTATCTCAGTTTGATATCGATTAAGAAAGAAAATAGAATGTTTTTCATTATTTTTAATTTGATATTAATTATTTTACTTTTATTGCTATTTTCTACAATAACCGGTATCACACTGAGATAAATATAATAAATATATTGAAAAAGTAAATATAATGGACTAAAAACATAAAAAAAATGAATAAAAAGAATTCAAGTAACTAGAATTGATCACAGCTTCACAAAAAAAATTGTAAAAATGTGTCTATTTTTCACCGAATTATCTAGAATCCTCCCTTAAATCGAATCTTTAGAATGATATTGCGATATGCTTCTCTTTAATTTAATTTATTTTTAAATCTTAATTTCAACAATCCATTCTTATGCAGCAATAAACAGGCCATCCTTCATTGGAAAAGACCGACGTCGATTTGGTAAGAATTAATTTAATAATATTTCTGGCATTTCAAATGTAATATAATGCATACTATATACCTGCTATATAAATGTCGAAATTATGTCACACATTCCTGGAATATAACTGAAATGTGAATTGCTGTCTGGGAAAGAATATCATTAAAAATGTTTCTATAACCTTCAACACATTGTGAAATATTTTTTAGTTGATTTTTAATATGAGCTGTATAGTTTGGAGAATCATATTTTGTTTACTGTGTGCAGTTTACGGGTAGTTTATAAGCGCAGGTTATATCGACCACAAATTGCCGCCCACAATTTGCCGCCAGACATTTTACCACTGGATAGTTTGCTGTCTCTACAGTTTGGATATCCCATGGGAGAGTTTGACGCTCACAATCTACTGCCGGAATATTCACCTTAGTTGAATGATATAATCAAATGTAGTCGCATAATAAAACTGTGAAACTTCTTGATCGACGCTAGGTTTATTTTTAAAACTTGTGATCTTTTATTGTCATTTTCGGTAGATAAAAAAAAATGTACAAAATATATACTTCAGCTACAGATGTTAATCGTCGTAATTATTGGACTTTCAAAAAATCCAAAGCTTGAGGTAGTTAGACCCAGGATATAGTATGTTTGGGAAAAATATTCAATAACGTTTTAAAATATTGAATGTTCATTAATAATAATATTATTGAAGGGAGAATGGATTGCTGTTCTTGAACAAAAAATGAGACCTGCTAGTTAAAAATGACGGAATGGATTTTAACGAATGACATAGCTTATTTTTTCAAGAAAGAGATTCTGTACAACTTTACCGAACTAATTTTTCCAAATTTTTTATCTGATTACTAAAACCATTCAGAAAATGTCAAAAGTAAATTTAATACTTACTGTAATAATACAATAATTTTCTTTTAAATAAAAAGAGATGTTTGACGTTAGATTCAAACATTTTACAAAATCATAAGGTAAAGTTGTACAGAATCTTTTTTGCAGATTTCTCTGGTTTTACAGCATTCTCTTGGTAACACTTTCATTAATAATTAAAATTAATTTCTTGGAAACGGTATTAAATATTTTTCCCAAATATACTATATCCCGGGGTCTAACTACCTTAATGGTTGTATTTGCAACATAGCTTGAAACTAATATTTTAGAACAAAGCAAAGAACAACGACATAAAATTAAGATTTATCACCGGATAAATATAGCTTTCTTTTCTTTACAAATTGAGTTGTAATTTTACTTCACAATTGCTGGGTTGAATGTCAGATATGCCCTAATTACGATTGCAGAATTTTGCCATTAGTGGAATTCTTTGCAGTTCGTTTATATGACATTTGAGCACACATATTTCATATATTATTAGATAAATGTTTCATGTTTCTTTATATAAATTTATAAAAATAGTAACATCTTATAATTAAATGAATATTGTCACCTTTAGTACGAATATAGCAAGTAATAAAATCTAATTTAATGCCTTGGAATTTAATTAAGACCACTGGAAAACTCCGATGGTATAAGAAAATATTCAACTTCCTTCCTATATGCATCAGGTGTAATGAAGTTACTTATAAAACGTATTTTACGAAGATAAAAATATCCATAATATGGTTTTGAAGTTAAAGTTATAACAACAACAAAATATTATCATGTTTCTCTTTAGTTTGCATTTAACAGAGTAATTTGAAAGGGTAAGGTGAAATTATATTATTTGTCATTATTGAGAAATTAAACATCAGTCGTGTAACACAACCAGGATTAATGAATATGTAAACAATTATGAGGTTCCCGAGGAAAATTGTTACCGGGTTAGAGTCCATCGTTGGTAACGGGCTGCTAAGGTCCCAAACAGCAAAAAGATATCTTAAAGTGCTCTTTAAGAAGTCTTAAAAATTGTAATGTTTTAAATACTTATCAGAAAGAGATCTTAAAGTAATCTTTATTTTATGCGTCGATTTTAAAACCTCCATAAGACCTCTCAAATACGAGGTCTCAGAAAAGAGTCTTATTTGAGAGCTTTGACATATAAAATAAATAATATAAATTAAAAGCAAATTTCTGAAAATTAGAGATTCTATTTTTGTACCTTAATTATTAATTTATAAACTTTGTACATGAGTTCCCTTTTACCATTATTTGTATATTTATATAGTGGAAGGTGATTACATTCAATAGAACAGGATCACGCAATAATAATACAAAACTGTGATAACACTGACTAAATATCGTAAAGGCACTTATTTGGTCAGAGCAGCTTATAATCTATCGGTCTGCATAAGATGTAAAAATCACACGATCTCATTTTTGGATTCAATCACCACCTTGTGTCTCTGGAAGAAACATAGACCTCAATAATAAGAATCTGTTTACTAAAAGAGTGATGGTCCAAAACGAGGTAGATTTAAGACTTCTTCGAGATTACGATTTTCAGAAGTCCTAAGTAAAAGACATCTTTAAGAGCTCGTTTTATAGATTATCATAATTAAGACCTCTTCAGGACGTCTTTTTGGAGACAAATTTAAACTGAGCTCTGGACGACCTCTTTCAGAGGTGTGTGACGTATGGGGTTGATTTAATAAACAAGTAGAGTTTTTGGCAGTTTCAATCGAAACTTTTTAAAGTGTATTTGAATGGTAGAAAAACATTAATAAATATACCCATCGCAGACTGATAATGTAATCACAAAACTCTTAAAATCTTTAACGAAGAACAAATGTTATGAGAGAAAAGTTTCCAAAATGATTCTTATTGCTGTACAAAAGAATCCGTTAAATAAAACTGAATATGCACAAACCTACTTAGTACTTATACGGACCTAATTAGAATTTCTAAATACATTCTTAAATCACACTTACTTGTAATAGTATTTATGTTACAGTGTTACAGCGAAAATGTTATTTGTACCAATGGGAATACGGACCTCGCTTTTAGTTCGGCCCGCAACCCTCACATTCGTAGAAAACTTTTACGCCCTTGTGTCGAAAACTACTATTATATGATACACGTACGATAATAATAGATCATATTTGTACCTGCATACAGGGGTATTCTGATCTACTGACATAGGCGTACAAATATGTTACTTTATTTGCCCTGTGGAAAATAAAACGCGACGACCATATATTATGTAATACCATCATCACCCCTATGGCTTTTCATCACTTTAATTGTTTTAAATAATTTTAAGTGTTTAATATATTGTGATTCATCTATTTGAATAAAAATATTTACATATGGATGTACTTAGTAGAAATAAATAACGCAGGCGTATTGTAATATCCGATCTAGTCTTATTCTATACTTTATTACGCCTCCCCAAGTAGAAATGAGGGGAGCAAAACGCCAGCTAGGTACTGACCCAATACTGGGGCCTGGTACTGATTAAAGGAAATGTGTCAGTACTGGCATTAACATCGGCAAAGTACTGACCTAGTACTGTCGGCCAGTACTGTTTTCGGTATGAAATGATTACTCATAGCCGGAGCAAATAAATACTGAATTCACAGTACTGACCGCCAGTACTGTTTTGGGTACTGACAAATTACTGATCGCCAAAGAAAATCAGTACTGACATATTACTGATTGCCAGTACTGTTGTCGGTATGAAATGATTACTGACAGCCGGAGCAAATCAATACTGACACAGTACTGAACGCCAGTACTGTTTTTGGCATCAGCATGCCTGCATCGCTGCAAAGTACTAAACTAACAATCAGTACTGACCATTTATAGGCAGTCAGTAGTCATGATCATGCGTTAATCAGTACTGACAACCGGAGTAAATCAGTATCGACAAGAAACTACCTCTTAAATTAATGGTGTAAAAGTAGTATAAGGATATACCTAAATAATTTCCCAATAACAGATATTGTACATCATACATTTTTTAAAAGATTTATTTGCTCTACATCCTGAATATCTGTAAGGTTTTAAATTTTGTTGTGCATATGGATGTCAATATTCTCGAAAGCATGTATAATCAGTACTGGTCTATTATTAATTTCGAACAGGGAATCAGTACTAATTCGGTACTGATTTCCAGTACTATCGGTAGGTACTACTCCGGTACTGCTCTACTTCGGCAGTCAGTACTGGGCAGTGTTACATGCCGGTGTTAGCCCACTACCGGGTCAGTACTGGCGGTCAGTTCTGCAACTCCGGAAGTCAGTACTGTGTCAGTATCATGCCGGTACTATTCCGGTATTAATTTCTACCTGGATCACTGAAAGTTTTGTGGTTCTATAAATTCTAAAGATTTTCTTTTAATACTTTATTTAAATCACAGAGACTTACTTAACCCTTTTCATGCCAAAAGGCCACAATTATTTTGTAATTTTCAAGTGAATATTTATTTGTGTAATGATAAGCAAAAAACTTCCAAAACTATATTTTCTGACGTACTTTTCAAATCTGTTATTTGTTTTGTTCAATGACGTTTAATTTTTTCAAAATAGCGACTAATTTACAAAAAAAGTGTGATTTTTACCATTTTTTATTGGTTTAACGTACTGGCTAATAATGTTTCCGTTGACGCATTGGTACAAACGTCTGGATCTTATGGTATAATAACTACAACTAAAATTTAAGCGACGAAGGATGTCAAAGTTCAAAATGGCCGATACAATATGGCGGCTTTTACACGCATTTTTTACGTTTTTTTTTTCATTTTATTTTATGTTTTTAGTCCACGGCCGTTTCTATTTCAGTAGATTTATTATATTTATCTCAGTTTAATATCGATTGTGAAAGAAAATAGAATATTTTCCACTATTGGAATTCCACATCATCTTGTATTATTATTTTGTAAACAATCGATATCAAACTGAGATGTTCATAATAAATCTATATTATAATTAAAATATAATATTTTCTGCCATTTTGAATTCCTTAGCATCTTGAATTGTTATTTTCTAGCATAATCGGTATCATACTGAGATAAATATAACAGATCTATTCGAAAAGTAAGCGTCAGGGGCTAAAAACATTCAAAAAAATTAAAAAAAAATAATAATAAAAATGTGTAAAAGCCGTCATATTGGATCGGCCATTTTGAATTTTGATATTCCGCGTCGCTTAAATTTTAGTTAAGGTGATTATTCCACAGGTTCTAGACACTTGTGCCGATCCGAAAAAATTATAAATATTACGATTCTTTTGGTAAATTAGCCGCCATTTTAAGAAATGAAACGTCATAGAACAAAATTAATAGCAGATTTATAAAGTACGGACAAAAATACATCAGAAAATAGGGTTTTGACATTATTTTGCTTATTATTACACAAATAAATATTTACTTGAAAAACAAGACAAAATTATAGCCGTTTGGCATGAAAAGGGTTAAGCGAAACGGAGATTTTAATTTGACGCTTTTCCACCAATCCGATGAAATAACGATTCAAAATTATTAGTCAACGGAAAATAGGAACAAAACGTTTGATAATCAGAAAAGATGGAGCCATCGATCAAATCCGATCAGTTAGCGATATTGCACGAAATCTCCGTATCCGACGATATGTGGTTCACGGGACGAGGACAATCGCCAGTTACGTAATTTTATCGAGATACACCGATCGACATTCCAAGCAAAGGTGGTCGTACCAACATGAGGAATGTGCTAGGTGGTCGACTTAGTGCGCTGGCTTTTTAAAAACGATACTAAGTAGTAATCCTATTTTATTGCGCTAATAAAGCCGGTTGGCCTATATGGGAAAAGCTCAACTGCATAATAGAGAGAGGCTCTTTGCCATAAAGCTGAGCGGTCGTTGAGAACGATACCTTTGCGCGAGCGGATACGGTACGAGTTTCGTGGGGGACATAAGTATAAGGTACAACAGTCGGCGACGCCGTATAGGTACAATGTACACTTCTTCAAAATACACGTACCAACACAAGATCGGCGACGCCCGGCGTCGCGCATGCACACACCGTTGGGGGGCAGGAGGATACTCTGTCGGTAAGTACGCGTGGGGATTTCCCCGGCTTTTCTTGCGACTACTATTACGGTCTTCCGCGCAATCTTCTGAAAGTGCCGTTGTTTTTTATATTCGCCGCATCGACGTATATGAGACTCTCGCCAATCTTGCAACCGCCACCTCTTCGCGACTTTTTCCTTTACGATAAAACAATGCACCCCGCTGGCTGTTTCTCTTGGCGGTTTACCGCAGTCGGGCTCGACTTCAACGACAGGCCGCGGATTTTTACTGCCTTACCGATCGATCACATTTGAATCGGACGATAAACGTAACCGATTTATGAGGCATTTGTAAATTTCTGATCTCGGTATGCACGGCTGCTCTCTTTTATTGCGATCGCAAATGACGTTTCATTGAAACAAATTGTTCTGACGTTTGTAAAAGGATTGCTCTGATATAAAGAAAGGTTGAAAGGTTTCTGGAGGAGTTTTTTCTCGGGCATTCTTACATGACGTTCGTTTCTTTTCATTTCTTGGCAATTTTTCGGAGATTGTGCTAATATTTGTAAGGCATAGTTACAAAAAGATGAGTTACGTGAAGTAAGTTTCAATTAAGGGGATAAAAGTTATGATTAATGTGAAAATATAACAAGAGATTCTCATAAGTATTGCAAGATATATTTATATTTTAATGTTAATTACTGTTAAGAACAAATATAAGCTAATGAATAATTCAGAGACATTCTTCTTCATAAATTTATAATCTCTTGATTATTTTAAAATTTTTTTTTCAATATATATGGGAAACCTTTGAATATTTAATGTAAAAAAGTGAAGAATTGATTCGTCTTTATTCAACTTTCAGTCCCATTATTATGGACCAAAAATACACAAACTAATTAGAATATATAATATATTCTATAAATTATAATGAAGCTCTTGTATACAAAATAAAGGGTTAACGATAACATAAGAATGTTTAGTACTAAAATAAGAAAGAAAAAGAAAAGTTAAAATTCATTCGCCCAAAGAAATTAAAACAAAATTCGATGGATTTTGAATTTATGAGACGCACATATATAACTTATTTTTGTTGGAGATGAATAATTAATTAACCGTTTTTAAAATAAGTTTTTCTTTTTTTCTTGAGGTAAAGGTATAATTCATCGTAATGCGGTCCAATATATTTATTATAATAGAAGACGATACGTACGTCTCGGTGACTAGGATATATCACCCTCGTAAGTCATTATTAATAAAGATTTCTACAAAAAAATTATACTTAAAACAACTGAATAATAATCAAAGAGGACGTAGAAAAATAATGAAAATTAAAAATTATATAGTTAGAAACTTACAAATTTACCTTCTACAATAAAAATGTTTTGCATCTTGGAGACCGAATCTTACAAACTATATAAGACTTGAACTATTAGATGATATGCGATTACTAAACCTAGTTAAGCAATATACTAAAAAAATGTAGATAGAACGCATATATGCTAGCATATACTAAAGTTCAGAATGTTGTTGACAAAGTCATTGACGTCACGTTAAAATATATTTCTGAAAATGAAAATTTTAAATTTAAATTTAATACGATGGAAAGTTAAATAGTGACAAATATAAATTTCAACATGAAAAAACTACAAAATATTGCTTTGGATCACTAAAAATTAACATTTTTTAAATATAATTTTCTTAGAAAGGTATAAGAAATCAATTATTTTATTAAACTAAGGTATTTAAATGGTAACTTTGATATTTCAATTCTGATGTTAACGGATATTTTATATTTTTTATTGTTAAAATTGTCTATTATAATAAACACATTGGACCGTATTACGATGAACTATATCTTCCTTTACCTCAGAAAAGAAGAAGAACTGATATATAACTTATTATAATATATTTTGTACACTTCTCTTTTATAAAAAATACGATAACAATGTCTTACAATGCAAAAATTATTCTGCATATAAGTATATTTATAAAATGCAAATTCATCGTTAGTAAATATATACAAAATTGTTTGCAAAACTTTCTCAGTGCATCTCTCGCGAACAAAATTTTTCCGGCCATCCGGAAGTTCCGGACCTTTTAATATCCAGATCCTCATCTAACTAGAATCGTACAGTTCAATCCTAGATTTGTAACATTCAAGATAGTTGATTCAAAATAAAGGCTGCAAAAACCATCGAGTTGCAATAAACAACTTTATTGCTTTGGTAATTTAAAACAAAAATAATGATACTAAAGACTTTGCCAGTGTATTTCTGCACCACGATACAACTGTTACAAAAATGACTGGATTTTAGCAGAAACAACTCCATAACCAAATCAATGTGTTTTCGATTGAGCATAGTTTACTCACCCTGTCATTAGAAATTTGAAAAAGTTTTTTCTCTTGCTAATTAAATGCGAAACTTAACGTGCAAGACGTGAGTTAAAATAATTGTTCTTTTCTTTCGATTGCTATTACATTAAAAAAATTTTCATTTTTTAAAACTATATATAAACATACGCGGTGTCATAAAGTCGCGGAAAGGACCTGAATATGACAGGTGCGATGGGACATCAACTTGTGCTTAACCTGTGTTTAATAGTCACACATTCATACTCTTAACCTCCGAGGTCCAAATGCTTCGATCCTTTCATACAGAAACGAAATATATTAACTACTTGGCTTAGTGGGCTTATAAAAGCTAATTAAAAAAATGTTTATCTGTCCTAATCAAAAAATATCTCTTAACCTTGTTAACCCAATCTTAACCCTCACACAACATCACATTCCAGTAAGGTTATAATCACCTTACTTTTTAAGGTTGTCATATTACATAGATATTAAGAAATCTTCATGTAACCTTATTCCAACCTTACATTAAGATGTGAACCATCGGCTAAACTTATTAAGAAGAGGTTATTGGATAATGTTACATTAATACTAAATATTATCCCCGTAACATGCATGCAATGTTCCATCTATATTAATATTTAACACGTCAATAAATAAATAAATTATTGTATTTAAAATGTGTTTACATCATTATATTTCACAAATTATCAAAGGAGAATGCTTATGAGTATAGGTGATTTCTGCCTCCGAGATGGAACCTTCGAAACTAACAAATTTGGTTAGATCATGATGAAGACTAACGTCTAATGGCAAATTCGATTGTTTTATGATGCGAGAAAGTTTAAAACGCCTTTAAAGCCGGAGATTATACATAGGAAAATGCAGTAATTTCAGTAGTAATAGGCCACATTATGTGTTGTGCGCAGTAGGTTACTACTTATACTCGACTGTTACTACTTGTTCAACTGTTACTATTTAAATTACAGCATTTTTCTATGTATAATCGGCGACTTTAAGAACGAATTTTTAAACTTTCCAAGATCATAAAATAATCAAATTTTCTATTAGGTGTTAGTTCTCATCATACTCTACCCGAAATTGTCGGTTTCGGAGGTTCTATCTGGAGGGCGAAATTCACCTATACTTGTGGGCATCCTCCTTTGTAATTATATATTTTTATTTAATATTTAAAAGTTACAATTTTAACTGTATTTCATTTACAACAGAAAGTTGCAACAAAAAATTAGAGCATGCTTGTTCTAAGGTTACACATACGTCTCGCAATAGCTCACTATACTCAGTTCTACATTGAAAAAATGTACCTAATATTCACTCCGAGCGGTGTAATATGGAACAATTCCAAACTTATTTTCATACCGGGAGTCAAAACGTAGCTATAAAAATCAAAATTTCACCTAGCGGCGATAAAAGCAATTAAGTCGATTGATTACACAAATAGCAACCTTATAAAAAGGTTAATAGAACTTTAATCTGTGCAGTTGTGCAACGTTCAATTCAATGTCCTGTAATATTATAATTTTTTAAACTTACGTTACATGGTAAGGTTCTTTACTGATTATCACAACATTATGACAACGACTAGTTTAAAAGTTTACTGTTAAAATCTCACCATAACCTTGTCATAATGCTGTGTTCTGTGAGGGAATAATTTCGAAAGCAATAAAAAATTAACGACAGAACTGAATGAATTTTCATGAGTGCGGGTCGAAAAACCGTTAAATCAAAAATCCGAATTGTAAAAAAACTGACAATCATAAAGAGGACAGTCGAAAAGCCGACAGAAACCTCCACATCAAAAAATGAATATCCGCTTGTCGATGTGTTTATTTTTACACGTGTTGCATTTTCGACTATTGGCATTGACTGTCGGTTATTTGACCTATCGGCTTTTTGCCCTGTCGGCTTTTTGCCCGGTCCACTTTTCGATTCGTCGGTTTTTCGACCGGCACCCATTTTCATTAATTTATTAAACTTTAATATCCTATGCATTTACTAACTGGAATAAGCACGTTAAAGCAGCTGAAAACTGAAGTGTCCCGTCTGATTCGAACTTACCCTATTTAAAATAAGAACAGCGGATCGTTGCCTATTCTTATCGATCTTTAAGTACAGAAACTTTGAGATCAATTGAACCACCAAAAAGGGTGTACCTCAAACATTAAAACCTCAGACATTTACAAAAAAGACTTACAAAATATGTGTTCATTTTGAAATGTCTGGTTTTTGAATGTGTGTTTTTGAAATGTCAGATTTTGAATGTCTGTTTCTTAAATGTCTGACTTGGAATGTTTATTTCTTGAAATGTCTTGATTTTAAATATCTGTTTTTTTAATTGTCTGGGTTTTGAATGTCTGGTTTTTGAAGTATATGTTTTGTGATTTGTCGGGTTTTTGAGGTGCACCCATCAGAAATCGTTATTGACATATTTAAGCATGCTAAAATGTGACTAGGAAGCTGTTGGGAAATAAACTACTTTTTTCCGGAAATGTATCTTTTATTCGAAAAGTCACTTATTAAATTCTCCTTATAAATATACACGTTCATATCTGAACAAAAAGAAAAGGATGAACGTTAAATTACCTTCCCCTTAATCTCTTCACGTCTCATCTCGTAGATCGTTAAAACAGGCACGAGGGACTGAAAAACGTACATAATCATTGTAATCAGAGCGTCAGGGAAATCCGCGTATAGTCTTCATTACTCCCAGCTTCACGAAATAGAAAAAGCTCCTTCCCACTACCCTAGGGTGCGGATTCTGCGCCCATCTTACCGGTGTGTAGGTAAACGGCCTATCTAACGCATTATGGGGGGTCGCTTCGTGATACGTGTCGGCTCTATTGTATTACAGCGTATCCGCTATTATTACGCGTGAATGAGACTCCAAATGTAAACACGTTAAATTGATGCCTGCAATATCCACATTTATCGTCGCCCGGGCAAACAATGACGTTGCCAACAAGGAAAGTTCAACCCGCTGACCGTATAATCCTAGAATAAACCGGAGGAATTGCGATTCTATCTCGAATTTCCAGAGAATTATTATTCCAACCTCCAACTGCATCCGAATCGTTTCCTCCGAATGGCTCGGTTGCATTGTCCATAAGCGTATTGTTATTAATTATTATTACGCGCGCTGCGATCCTCTTCTCTGTAAGCGTTCCTATTTCGAAATTTATCGACGTTTATGGATCTTTAACGCGTCGGGTATTTCAATTAGCCGTTGAATATAATGTTAAATACTCTCCCAGGTATGCTGTTTCGTAACATTTACGAAAACTTGCATATGGGATACTGTAAACTCGTTCCAAAAATGATAATTACAGTTGCACGGAATATTATCAATTGGTTACGATGAATATTAGGGTATTTTTTAATATAATTGTTTACTTTCTAACGCATTTTTACGAAATCTCAAAGAAGATATGTTTTGTTCTGTAAGTGATAAAATCCATCCCGACTATGAAGAAACTCTTGTGGTTTATTTACCAGTATAACTTACCATTTGTTGGGTAGGCTGTTCAAATCAGAGTACGTAATAATAGCTAATATTATTGAAGAAGTTTTCGGTATTATTCGGTCATTATAATTAAGTAGACAATAATAAATATTGTAAAAAATAACGTTGTAAATAATTGTGTAACTATGATATCAGTTTACGCGATACTCGTAACTATTATTTTAATTCATGTAGCCAGAAAAAAGCATTTTACTATCGAGAATGTTGAAAAATATATATGTGGTATGTGTCATTAAACTGTTAAAAAAAGCGTTTCGCACGGACGATCAAGTGTGCCATAACAGAGTCTTGATCGCCTTCTCTGGAGGCAAACATTTTTCTAACATTGTGAACATTACATCGATTTTTCAATTTCTTAATGTTTTGGGATGAAAACTCTAGAAATATGACAAAACGAACTTTAAGAAAAACGAACGAACTTCAAAATGCGATAGTTCGAACGTGCGTCACCATTATCAAAATGATTCAAGAAATTCATCTGTGTTTTATAGATGTTTTCAACAAACTTTCGAATTGCTAATATTATTGTAATATCAAATTTAAAAAAGTATTGTAATAATTGAAAATTATTAAAAATATGGATCAAAGTAGTGAATTAAGATTAATCGAATTTTTATACATTTGTTAAAAGTGTAGTAAAATCAAACAATGCTTATAACATTTGGGAAATGTGCAAAGATGAAAGGAAAAGAGAAATATCTGGCCGATTTATTTAAAAGCATGGTATTGTAATTGCTTAACGAGCGAATTTTGAAATACCTTTTTAAAAAATTTATGGAATCGAATTTATAATTTATATTATTTTTAAGTTCCGTTCCTGACTTATTTAGTACTGGAAGGGCCTATATATCTCTAAGTATTAGGTAATCCCTGTTTGTACCCTAACCTACAATAAATCCAGTCTATTCTATAATAAAATTAAGCTGGAGTCGATATCTCATTTTAATGAAAAGTTATAGCCTATTACGTAAGACCGAATAATGTCATGTCGAGACTACCGTGTTTGGGGATCAGAGTTTCATATAGAATTATGTGTAGACGTTGTTAAAGCCAACAATAAAATAATGGGTTCAAAGGTTATTCTCATTTTTTAACGATTTTTAAGACATCGTTGAGTCAATTATAATTCGACAATTGAACTGCATCGCTATGCCCAATCGCATTTATAAAATCATGAATTACATCATAATGAATGAAATAGCTGATGTTGTGTAGGAAAATTGTAACATCTAGTTAAAAAGTAAAGCAGTTAACGTATTTTCTTTTAAAGTTCACGTCATTAATAAGCATCATCCCTGAAAGAAATTTGTCTAGATATCTTTGAGTTTCATACGAGACATCCTTGGGACATACAATAGCTTTAATCTTACATACGGTAAGGACCTCTCGATCTTGATAAAGAACTTTCTTTACTTTTAGGATATGCGATACTTTTTTTAGAAAGATATAATTTATCCATTACAGGACAAATACAATTGGTTTTTTGGACAGCGTTGAAAAAAATCATGATCATGTCATCCTTGGGTAATGTTTAATATCTATTTATTATATTAAAGTAATTAAATATTCATACAAATTAAATTTGTTAACATAATCAATATTAGAATCTTCTAGAGATGTAAGGTAGAAAATGGTTACGTGCATCTTCAATCAATGTGCATTTTTCATAAATATATAGACATATATGTATATTTATTTTTCTATAAATATACATATATGGTTAAGGACTTTATTTTTAATAAATTTTCTATGTTTGAAATCAAATTCCAATAGATAATTCATTACTATGATATGTTATTGTTAAGCAAGTAAACGAAAAATATTTTTTCCTTGCTTACACAAATATTGAAGTTTGTAAATGTTTTTAAAATATTGAACAGCTCAACAAAATTGTATTGCCCTATAAGTAAGAGGCGATTCTGATGCGATTTTTAAGCTAATCCGAATATGACCTGCAACGTATACAATTAGCCCTAGTTTTTGTGATATTGATGATCAAAGGAGTAAAAAATTTGATTCCATGAATTTTTGAGAATCTATTCAAAGCCAAATCATGTCTTAGAAGTTTTTTTTCTGTATTTCTCGAAAAGTAGCCCAGACGAAAACGAGTTTGAAGTGATTCGAATTTCAAAAAGTTCGTCGGAGATATTGGCTCCGTCATATTGCATTTCTTGATTTTGATGTATCGCATCCTACAGTATAAAAGTGAAGAATGTCCAAAAACACGATTTTTTTATCTTTTTGATCTTAAATTTGGTAAAAAATTAGGTCCACATCAATATTTTTGCGTAAAATTTAGATTCTATAAGAAATATGATATGAAAAGTGACTTTTACTAATGGGACATCAAGAATTTTTTTGGCAGACTGCGTTATTGGTGTAAAGTCTGTAATCAACTATAGAAACAAAATGTCCTATTTTTTTTATGGACGATCTTTCAAACCATAGATGTATATATAAAATAAAAACTGTCAACAATTAACATTTTTGACTAGTAAAATTTGTCAATCCATTAAATAGCTAAACTATATTCAAAACAAATTTATTTGATTAAATTAGAAAGAAGGTGATCATGATTGATAAATCATTCGTAAAACAGATGATCGTATAACATTTCCAAACGTACATGATGTGCTTCATATATAAGAAGTATTTAAGCACACAGAGAGGAAAATAATGTATCCGGTAACATATCTATTTCTTTATGTGCAGTTTACCTGTCTTCAATTGCGATTGCTATTAAAATGAGTAAATATCATTTTTGTTATTAGCGGATTATACCAAGATATTGTATGAATCAGAAATAATCGATTCGAAGCTATGCCCATAAATTATTATATTTACATATTTTAATATTAATCGTAATTCAAAAGAGTGAAACTGAATAAAGAGTTTCGGTAAAAATATTATATATTTGAAAGTATGTAAAGCGAATTATTTTACAAAATTATAATATTTCCATGGTTTGAAAACTATTATTGACGTATTCGTTATTTATTCCAGGTATAATCTGCGCTGACATTTTAGGTATATGCTTAAATTTCGAAATTTCTAAAAATCCGGAATTAGGCAGAATTTATGTTTATATACGTAACATTTCATGAGTGGGCGTAGATAGACTTCACTACTACCAGAAAAGTGAATTTCGTTACAAATTTTGTCGTTTCTGCATATTCCTCCCAAAAATTGAGCACGAAGATCATATCTCAGCTTAATCTTTATCGATATTGTACGTAATATGCAAATTACAAGAAAAACGACTGAAAACGCATAGAGGGATTCGCTGGAATTTAGGTCATTACTTTGATATGTGAGCGTAATATGGTTCCCTGGGAAAAAGCAAAGTTATACGCTTAAAGTTTCGAAAGTTCGATTACGGCGAGGGAGTACTTTATTTTAAAATTTAGCATCGAAATGAACGATATTTTATGGAGGAACCATAATTAATTCATCATAATGATTGATTTTTATTAACTAAAATAGACCGTTACAGACATAGATGGAATATTTAACTTTTATTAGATACTGCGCGAAATATAAGTAGCTTATAATACTACTATATTTTTTTCATCCAATAAAAGACTATTATTAACATCGATATTTAAGTTGTGGGTTGTAATAAATATTAATGAATTATCAAAAATAAAGATAATCGAAATGAACAATAAATACGTAAAATGAAAATTAAATTTCATATAGCATAGGTAGAAACTTGATTAACTAAACATGTTAAAAATTATTTTATCAAAATAATGGTTTATTCTATATTTTAGTATTCCGATAGAAAATATCTTTTATGATTGAGGACGTTACTCATAGCCAATTTTCATCGCTTTCTCGGTTTAAACGTACATTTCAATTTTTCGGTATTGGAGATATAAAAAGTCCCTATGGAATACTTAATTAGTCTGAAGTTTAAGGAAGGCAAAACTTGACACAATGCTATATCATGAAATTTAAAATCGTCAATGAACTTTCAAAAAATACCTATTTATTAATAGAAAAATATTTAGGCAATATGTTACAAATTCATCATGAATTTGAGAATTCAAAATTGCTGGTCCAATATACCAGATGTATATCTGTGTACTTTCGAAATATATCTATTTTCAATATGGCTGGTAACAAATTTTCAAAATTTAAAACGCCGGGTCTAAAATGTCAAATTCTACAAAAATAACGCGCATTACAAAGTCTACAAACTCTCTCTAAATCGGAATTAGTTAGAACCTACCAATATGTCAATGAAGAGTGAGTCACCAAACGAATTAGGAATAATTTTTGCTATAATAAAAAGTTAAATTTTATTACTTCATTACTAATTCTATAAACTACTGAAATATAAAAGTAAAAATCTACTTATAGATTAGTGGAATTTTACTAATGAATTAGTATTTTCATACTATTTGTCATTTAAAAATTTACTAATTTATGGTAACCCAATTTTCGCTGGAGATAAGTCGTTTTTGGTTAATTCAGGTTTACGGAGCAGAGTAATATTAAATCAATTAGCGAGAAATTGGAAATATTTACCAAGTAGTTGAACCTAACCCAGATAATTCTGTAGGCACGCATGTGAGCTTTTATTCTAAATGGGAAGGTATCTCAGTTTACGATATTTCAAAAGTTATTTATTGAAAGTTTCTCGAAAATTTGAAAATATCCATATTAGAATTTTACAATATTAATGTCGGCACTGACGTCTCAAAAAATGTTTAAGTAATTTTTCATAAAATTTGAAATGTCTAAAAAATTATCATCAGCCTCTTTGGATCATTTCGAATTTCGGAAATTTGACAAATTCATAATTAGAGATCTACTGCGCATATAATTATATAAAAAAATTAATCATTTTAAATTTGTTACACGTGAAAAAGGCGAAAATCGCATCTAATTTTCGTTTTAAAATCATCATTTTGAAGTTAATAATTCTACCATCACTCAAGGATCTTCACATCTTATTTTGGCTCATTGATGTACAAAAAAAAAATTTTTTTTAGGGTGATAAAATCTTTTTCCGATCGTATTTTTATAAAATTTTGAGGACAAGATCGAAAAGAGCAAAATAATATGGTCACTTTGGGACTTAGTGGGTTAAAGTATCAAAGTAATACCATGAAAGAATACTCACATTGTCAGGTTGTGGATAAACTAGTAATTCAAAATAATAAATCGGTAACACGTCTTTATTTCACGGACAAATGATCACACGAGAAAATATCACGGACATTTGATCACATGTCAAATTATCAAAATGATAAAATGTCTCGCATAAAAATATCACATTGACAAAATATCACATTGATAAAATAGCACACATTTTCATAAATTTCCCTGTACAGCCTTATTAATTTACGCATTATAAGGAGTAAGCGGAGTTCTGATTGGTTAGGTTAGGTTAGTTTCGTGCCATAATCATTTCTCCGTCTCCCCATTTTAGTATACGAATTTTTAACTAACATATTTCTCACGTTAATAACCAGGGTCAAATAGTCCGATGCCAAAATGGCCAAAGCAGGGGGGCCAAAATGTCCTAATGCCAAAATGGCGGCGACAAAAGCCTAACATGAATTTCCGTGTGAAATATTCAATTCTTTTTGGGCTGGTTTCTTGTCGCAGTGATATTTTTGTTTATGGTTATTTGTCCATGTGATATTTTATCGTGCGATCAATTGTCCTGTTCTATTTTGTGATTAGTTGTTATCTGAAGTAAAGGCGTGGAGCCAATAAATCAACACATCAGTTTATATTAGTTTTGAGTTAAGTACCTTCCATATTGGCTTCAAAATGAAGTACAAAGTAAATTCCTCTTGGTGAGTGATCCATGAAACTCGTAAATAAAACTACTAGCCCCAGCAAATAGTATATAAAGAAGGTGCTAACTTTCAGCAATGAATGCATGTAATTACGGCATCAAAACAATTAAAACTCTACCGACACAGGACAGTCTTAAGTACGAAGTGCGAAGAAAAAAATTGTGCCTTAAGTACAAAACTGCGAGCCGCGGAAAGTCCTGGGGAACATAATAAAAATGAATAATGAAAATGAAAAGAAATTATTACATCCGCTGGAAGTTTTCTAGTAGACGAAGAGCCTCTTCAACGGTTTCGTGATGAGGGCTTTATCGTTATACTTTCAAGACCTCCTGTAAGAGGGACGAGAACCTCTGCCCACCCTTCCCCCTGCCCCCTGCTTCTGTACCCATTGAAGTTCTCAACTATTCACGAAGGAAGATCCCCCTGTGGGCTTACACTCCCATCGGTATGGCTTTACCATTCTGCCCTTTTCACCCGCGATGCAGGACGGATAATTGATAATTAGGTCATTCGTTATTCTTAATGTTATATGGGAAACGGAGAAAAATTTCGAATATCCTCTAGGTGAAATCACAATTACACGAATATTTTGTACATCAAAAAGATTTGCAAGCAACTTACATCCAATTACCGAAGGATAACGAGTGTAATTTCTTCACGGTGAAAACCATCTTCTTGCTTGGATACGGAATCCGATAATCGTTCCTGCCGTTTTTTGCTACTTAGCGGAAGATTAGGTTCGCTCGGCATTAGGCGAGGGTATCATTTTAAATTAAATTTTAAACTGCAATATGCTACAAGTAATATGGAAGATGTGAAACGATAAAGCCTTACGTAGGCATTTGTGTTTCATTACAGATACGAATTGTACGTTAGCGGCGCAGTAGTTTCTTTATGCCTTCGAAGAAATTAAATCTTGCACGATGCTGTTCCTAATGTTTGTATATATCTTCTTGAACTATAATAACTTGAGGTCCATTATTCTAACTGTTTTAAATATATTGCGACGTGCATCCCATTGATTTAATCAAACATTAATAAAACTCCGCATTCTCATAGTCGTTTAAATTAGCTTATGTTATCATTTATTTTCAACCGAGAATAAAAAAACCATCATATTATTTTTATTATTTAAACTGTTTTCACAACTTCTCATTATTTTTATTGTTATTCCGACAGTTCAGTGAACCATGTTTGTAGAATATATTGTTTTTTAGTCTTGGACAGTTTTGGATTTTGTAAACGTTGCGTTTGTTACGAATTCATTGTGGCGAAAATTTGTTATCTGCTTCATTGTTATCTGGCAGAAATTAATGTATATATAAGAGAAATTTGCTTCTACAAGGATTACTTTTAGAGCTAATTGCTGAATTAATTGTACTCAGTGCGTAGCATTATAATAATTCCCTAATAGCAAACTTTATTCCATCCATATTCATGAAATATTCTTTGGAACATTGGGAATATTCCAAAGTATTATTTCATTGGAATATTCCAGGAATATTGTAATATTCAATAGAATCAATATAAATTTTGCAAGAATATTCCAAAAACTATCATATAATGTAGACGAAATAATAAAGCGAAATGAATGAATATCATGTTTTAAGCTGATTTCACAATATTTCATTGAGGTTCCACAATATTATTAAATTTAATCTCGAGATTAAATTTTATTGCATTCAGATTATTTCGAATCTACCTTAATCGACTTCAATCAACTTTGATATATTGAAAATATGAAATACCATTTAATTTATGTCTAAATTAATGCAGTTTCTTATAATCATTATTGACCAAATTATTTAAATTTAGATTGGAATCAGGTTTTATTTTTATGTCACATCAAACTTCATCTTAGTTGATTATAATAGATCCAAGTAGATACAAAAAAGTCTAAAAACTCAGGTCAAATCTGATCCCGTGAAATCGTTTAAAAATTGTAACACCTCAATGAAATGTTATGAAATCAGCATAAAAAATAATATTAATTTATTTTGCATTATTATTACCTCCACATTAATTGATAGAGTTTTTAAAATATGCGAATAAAATGTTTAATCTGTAATACTTAATTTATGGTGCAGAATATTTCAATATTCCGAACGTTGGACATTTCAATGTTCCTGAAATATGGATGGATTATTACTTTGGAATATTTTCAATGTTCAAAAGGAATATACCGGGAATATGGATGGAATAAAGTGTACTATTAAGGTTTGGAAAACAATTCTATTAAGAACCGTTGTACACTCTTGACCAAAGTAGTGTTAGTTTTAACACTAGAGTTTATTCAAATCCCTTTAGCTTAAAATGATCAAAATAATCTACAGTATGTTTACTAAAAGAAGAATATAATTATGGTGAGTAGAATGTTTCATGTTATTAACTATGCATTCAGAACGTCGATTATATCTTTACCATGACAATAATTTGACCATATTAGCTACATTATTGTTATACTTTTATTTTCCAGACGCCATTTGTAGTCTTACAGATAATTAGTTAAATAATATATAAATTAAATTCAACCATTCTAACAAAGAACTTTTGGTTTCACTGAGGCATATAATTTTAAATTAAGAAAATTAAGGAGTAAAGTGTTTTTATGTCTCGTTTGAACTAAATAAAAACTCTGAAACATATGATCTAAAATTAAATTTCAAGCATTTCATTTCCTCTGTATAATTCGGTTTTAAAAAGAGTTTCGGTATAAGTCTACTTTTAAATGCGAACTTATTACGGACTGCGACGGTGAAAGCCATTAAAAGCGTAGAAGGAGTAAATTAATTAACAATTGTTTTCGTTGGACATCACCCATGAAGAAAACATTTTATCAAGCTCAATATCAATTTCTATTATTCTCCAATGCGTTTTTAAAGATTATTTTCCTAATAGCCTAAAATTGTTTCAGCATCTTTCAGAGAACCTTAAATTGTAAGGTTGTACCCTTAACGTCCGTGTAGTATAAAATTCAATCGGAAATAGGTGCACAATAACCTTGCATGCAATGTTATAGTAATGTTTCTGCAATGTAACCTTACAATGTAATGTTAATGATAGATTGTTTATACGTTGCAGGAATGTCAATCAACATTAATATAATATTTCATGTAAGGATTATGTGCACCTATTTCTGAGAATGTTTCGTAATACACAGAAGATATTGCAAGATTACATAGAACCTTATAATTTAAGGTTCTTTTAAGGTTGCTGGAAGTTCTTAGTGCTATTAGAGATTTTATTATTTATTTTTAAACCAATTAAATTTGTTTCTTGTATTTACATTATATATCAACATCTTATGCTATTTTTATACAGTTTAGTAAGTTCATAAATAATTGAGTGTTAATGGCAAACAAATCTTCGTTAATGAAAAATCGTAATGATTTGAATATTTTAAAACTTAAAGCCTATATAGTTCATGAGTTACGTTCTGATATGCTTAAAAATATTACCGTAAAAATAAGCAACATATTAATATTTTAAAATTAAAATTAAAATAATATCATATGCCTAACAATTGAAAATTAATGAAGAATTAACTGTAAATATAATATTAGTAAACACTATCCATTTAAGAAAATCATATCAGATTGCAGAACATGATAAAAGAGTGTTATATCTTAATGCAGATATTAAATCATATTTTAGTTGAAAAATAGAGTGCTGAATTATATAAATCGTAATTAGTGTCCAAAAAGTCGTTAATTTGATCGAAATACAGTAACATGCACTAACTATGAACGGCTTGCTCTATCATTTAACAGAAATATGAGTATATCATGACGTTGTACATCTTTTATTAAATTTATCTGGGAAATATTTTACGGGCAAAATTTTCTTGATAACATTCGGACATGATATGTAATGAGAGTTTTTAAATAAAATTATATTATTGCACATTTAATCTCCATATAATAATCAATACGCATTTAGAATATAGAAATAAACTTCATGCTTTAAAATTTAACAAAAGTAATACGTTACTGGCAATAAATATGTATTTTTGAATTTTATTTAATCGAATCGACTGCCATCGTACGAAGAAAAGTATTGAAGAATTGAAACGTTAATGAAGTTGTATTTGAAAAAGAAAGTAAGGAGATTTGGAATAACGTTCTGCAAAGCTTCCTTTAAATTAAGAGCGCAGGATGAACGATGTTGTAATATCAAACGATGAAAAAGAGGGTGAGATAGAGATGCAGGTATGCATATTAATTTTTTTACTTAAATTCTTTTTTCTCTCAAATCCAATTCCACGAATCATTCGTAAGCAGCAGCTGCTCCAAATTTGAATTAGGTCAAGTGGACTCAGAGTGACAAACGTTTACAGCGGAAAGACGTAACACTCAAATTTAAAATAAGATATTTCATAGAGTTCAAACATATATATGCCATTAAATAATTAATTTATTGAAAGATAATGTATTATTAGATCATGTCATGTCGAATATGCTTTAATAAATACTTTACTAAATCTATAAATTGCATAAACAGTTGCGTAAGCACCAAATATTATTTCTCGACCGCTTGCTTTCAATTTTCATAATTTTCATAAATAATTCTTGGTTTAGATGGTCACCATACAAAAAATACAATTAAGAAAAATGCCAAAATGGTTCAATGCCTCTTCTTATATTTTTATCTTATATTATTATGACACATGAAATGTATACAATCACTGCAAAAACTCGTGTGTTCTAAACATCTTATTTGAAAACATTAGGTACTTCAAAAATGTTTTTTCAGAATAAACGTCTTAATATATGTGACTTCGTTGCAAAGGGTCTCAACATTTGAGACATTATGTGCGTCTATCGATCGTAAATAAGACATTTTTGTGTCTTATAACCTGATACATGTAATGAAGACGGTAAAAGTGTCTACACTTAAGTCGCTTTAGCTAATATTCATGTGTTAAGACACTTGCAAATCGAAGACACAGTGCTGATTCGACTATCTTTGTGAATATCCGGCCCCTGCCAACTCGAAGCGGAGTCTTGGTAAAACTTCCTTACATTTCGCAATGTTGTTTATCTAGCGGAAATCGACTCATCATCGTTGCTGTCCTTGGTGTAGGTTTTTCAGCTCCTACATTTCATACACAAACGTGAAGTATGGCGCCATGTTTAAAGTCCATCTGCAGCTCTCGCAAACTTAAGGAATTAAAATTTATGTATGAATTTCTGAAAAAATGATCGTTGATAAGATAATTTAAAAAAAACGCGAAAAAACACATATACCATGAATACAAACACTTTTAGGTTATGTATCAACTATCGAGCAGTACATTCAGATTGCGATTAAAGATATATTCTATAAGGCACCCAAAAAAGTCTTCAAAGTGAGGACGAAAGTGTCGCTAAATAAGACACCCGTTTTTGCAGTGATAATTCACAGCAAGAAGAGTAGTTTTGATCAAGCCAAAGTCAGAATATCAGAATCAAATAAAATCGACCACTTTTAGAACAAAAAATTGAGTCGCGATGATAAGGCACTATACTAAAACAATCTTTAAAAGTTTCTTGAATTTAGAGTTATAAATAAAGTATAAATTACCGAATCTAAAATCAGGTACTTGTGCAGATATTTCACCTGTTATATGGGAAAAAATATTCAAAAGAAAAGAAGAAAGATCTTGGTCCGAGGTGAGGCGATAATTTACAAAAATTTCGTCAATAATGCCAATTTGCACGAAAATGTTGGTTTATTTTCCTAATTTTGGACTTCGCGAAAAGTGTATAAATAAATATCGACCGTAAAATTGCTACTATTTTATTCCCCAGTTAGGTATTTTGACTTCAATTTCAGGTATACATTATGTAGTAAAAAAAATTGTCTCACCCTGCACTCTAAAGTATCTAAAGTGTAAATTGAGCCACTATCTGCTAAAGTTGACGTTTTCACTATTTCTAAAGACGAAAGAAAACTTTAGAGTGAAATGTTTCCATCTGTTTTAATAAAGTGAGATTTCCACTTTAGAAATAGTGAAAAAGTCACCTTTAGCAGAAAGTGGTTCAATTTTCACTTTAAGACATTTAGAGTATAGAGGATGGTTGAAAATAGCCACATTCACCATATTTTGCTGTTTGGGCTATTTTTGAGAAACGTTTTGTGCAATACATCCTTGTATGTCACCATCCTTGTAATTCAGCGGAGTACAAAAATAACATATCATCAAAGTAACGGTGTAATATTCGGTTTTGGAAAATGCCAAATATTAATCAGTTTACCCGTCTCCTCGACAAAGATACTTGCTAAAAAAAACATTTACAAAAACCAGCAACAGACCCAATTTATTAATAAACTTTATCTCCATGCTCCCGATTCACTATGAAACGATGCAATTTGGCCGCTCGCGATTTTCCGAGCGTGTGCAACGTGCTTTGAGCACGTACCATTAGCAAAATGGTTTGGAAGTGGCGCATCCCAATAACGCTTGTCCATTAAAATCGGAAATCGGAAATGCTCGTACATTGTCGGTTTAGTCCTGCACTTTGCAGTGGAAACGAACGAACCCAGCAATCTCGGGACCATGGCTAGGATACCATTAATGATTTCCGTCGAACATAATTAATTCGCCGTCTACGTTATGAACGGTACATCGCCCTGAGGGGGTGCAGGGTACGCGTCGGCGCCCTTGGGCTGTTTCCGTTGATGGATACACAGTTTGCGATCCCCCGGTGGAATATCTCGCGCCTGGATTTCACTCAGGTCCGGATTACCCGCTCGGAAGGTGAAGTATCGAGGAAATTGTTAAATTTCGCGTTACACGCCCGGCAGATAGATTTTAATGGACTTTGTAACCCGGACACGTAGTCACTTTGCTCGGGATGTGACGCCAGCCACGCTCGTCTCGCCAACTGCATCCGTGGTAGCGTTTATCGCAGCTACCTACGGCTGTGTGGTCTCGTATTATTATAAGCATATGCCCCTATATAACCGCTGCCCCTTCCCCCATGGAAGTACCCCCCTGAGCACTTCTCGCGCGTGGGAGTATGCATAACGCTTGCATATATTAAGCTTATGTGCATTATCCGTATGCGACGCGCGTCCACTTTCACCGAAGCCTATTTATCGGTCGATGCTTCGAAACGCGGGAACTCCCCCGAATCTTGCACTTTTGCATCTCGCGAAATTCGTTCCGCACTCCTTTGATCGCCGCCATTTCAGACGCGAATGCTTTATGAACTTTCAAGTTTATGCGTACGTAAACGTTATTACATTTACGTGCACGGTCCGTCGCATATAAGCGGGCGTTTTGTTTATGCATCCTGAACTTTGCGATCGATGTCGGACGTACCAATTCCTGTTCGCCACATATCGGCCATAACAGGATAAGCCTGTAAAAGTACATCCGTATGGAAGGAGAGATGTTTGGCGAATAATTGTGTCCTATTATCAAACTAATGTGCATCAAGTATCCACTTAAATTTGTTATTTTTTTAGTTGTGAGCATTTATTAAATAAATAGTAATTATAACTCCATAGGTAAGCTCTTCATTTATTTTCACGTACTTTAAATAATCTTGCCGAACAATTATTAGGCAAGATTTTTAGATAAATCTGCGTTCTCAGTTCACCAATGAAGTTTGATGTTTAGACATGTATTATACCTTTTCTCTTTCCCCAGCTCAGTGGTTCGTGATATCTTTTCGAACTGAAACACTCACCTTAATTCTAACTCTCTATACTCCCTGGCCTTGTCAGAGAAGAATGTCCAATACCCAGAGCTAAGTTCTCCAGGAGAATTTCCCCGCATCCTTTTCGGGACCAAAAACTCGCTTATTCCCGTTCACATAACACTCCCAGGCCAGTCGATGGATTTTTGTAGCGTCCAGAAATCGGTCCACATGCGGTCCACTGCTATTTAATCCAATATTCGAAAGTATCTTGTAACATAAGCAATATTTCAGTTACTCATCTACATTTTACCCAGTTGCATTCGAGTAGCCTTTGTTGCGTACGCAGCTGACTTCTACATGTACTTATTCATAGTGCAATGGCGTAGAAAACCTTACGCCGATGTACAGGACACACATAATACACATACGATGCAAATTTCCAATCACAACAACACGATGTACTTCAGTGATGTTTGAAACTTAAAAAAATGACGATAAAAACGGGCTTTATAGATTTCGAAAATAAAAAAATTTAAATCCCAGCGTACCTTTTTGTTTGATAGCCTTTACTTTTGCGGCCGTTTTATAAATTAATATAATGGAAATTAAATTATATAATGAAAATTAAAAGTAGTTGAGTTTAATAAAGATTAAAAAATTAGAGGAAAAGAAAAAAATAGATAAGGGTTAATAATTTGGAGGGTTTTTTTGTAATATAAATAATAAAATCTAGCAACGTATCGACTCGATTATGAGTTCTCTTCAAGGCTATGATTTTTTTTCGATATATCAGAAAAAACGCAATAAGCTCGGCATGTAATTATGCTATATTGAGATGGCTGACGTCCACAGCTTAAAAATCAATATTAAACATAAAAAATATTTTTATTTATGTAATGTTATAATCCGGGATTAACAGCGTAGATGTGGAAGTTGTATGACCCTATATTTATAATTTGTTTTTTTTACTTCAACCCAGGTCATACAAAATTACCCTATAGTTTTTCATCATCTGTCTACGTTCCAGACACTGTGGAACTCAAACTAACAATAAAAAAATTGGTGTCCATGATCTTGTGCGTACGTACGTACGTCCCGTTTTTTTTGTCTCGCGATATCTCACTTCCCGAAATTTCTTTTTAAAATACGTGCCTTGGCATAATCTGATTAGATTTTAGAGCAGATCCATCCGTTCATTACCAAAAAACATTAGCCCCAATTACGCTTTTTCGTAAATTTTTTGCATTTATTTTGTAAATATACAAATTTGATTGAAAAATGTTTCAACTTTGAAATTTTTAATTTCGAAAATCTGATTTCAGATTCGGATTCAGCGACCTCAAAAAGTATAATCTACGAACTTTTGTTGTAAGCCAATCATTTTTGAGAAAATAAGAAGAAATTTTGTTAAAAATCGCCATGTCATTCATCCGCCATCTTGGATTTTTCAAAAATACCAATAAAACCTTACAGTACAACCAAAAATTCTACTGGATACAGAGTTTGGAACAAAACTGAGCTGTCTAACTTAATGTAAATCGCGATTGATCAAAATAAAAATTGAAAATTATCACATTTTTCCAGGGAAACGCCGCCAGCTTGGTCAGAAAATGAACTGAAACCATAAAAAATGGGCACAATTTCTTTAAGAAAAAATATAACTCCAGTTTTAAATACTTCAACTTTTTAAACACGGGCACTTTTGAATATTTTAGTATTTTTCAATAAGTGATTCATGACTCACCTGTAGTAGATTTTCTTATATAAAGGTACAGCTAAACATTTTTTATAACGAAAAAACTCGTTAAAGTTGAGTATTTATTAATTCCCGGTATACAAATTCACTTCTTAACCCACTATGTCTTGTATGTTAAAGTAAAAGAATGTAAATTTTATTCTATTTATTTTCGTCAAATTAGTGTACATCGGTCAAATTAGTATCTTTTGTGTTGTTTATGTTATATTATATTTAAAGCTACTTTACGAATATTTAATATTTTAGTCTTCCTGGCTCTTTTGTTTTATTACTGCAAACATTTTTGGGGCAAAAATATTACTAAGAATTTAATTTAACTAAGTTTCATATTTCACATTAAATATTTTTTACCGAATACGTAAACGTTCAATTGCTACTACGTGGAAAGAGCAACCAAGTTATTTGGACCATTAGACGTGAAATATGATTCATATCTTTAATTTATTTCATATTATAGTAGTTCATAAATAGTGTACATTAGCTTTATAATAGTACTAAATTATCTACCAGAAATCGACTCCACGGTAAGAGAAAAACTATTTCCATGCTTATCCTCTTGCGGTGTTTTGTGATCGTTTCGAAATTGACGAAACGTAGTGTTTTAACTTGGAGAATGTTAGTGAAGATTGTTTGCCCTAACTTTCGCTCTATAACGCAAGATGATGTACTACTACCAAAAACAATATTCGTCGAAAAGGAACGTCAAATTTATCTACAGAAATCATTTCTTGTTACACCGAAATGTTCAACGTGAAGGGAAGCGCATTAATGGTAAAACAAACTATCTTGATTTCTTGGTCGTTTAGTATTGAAAAAGTCTACACTTTTGTAGAATATCTAGTTAAATACTGTCTGTGCTATCTAATGGTCCCTCGCATATTAATTAAATCACTTTTTTGCAACACTGAAAACTATTTCCATGCTTATCCTCTTGCGGTGTTTTGTGATCGTTTCGAAATTGACGAAATGTAGTGTTTGAACTTGGAGAATGTTAGTGAAGATTGTTTGGAACGGTATTTGGAGATATTTTGGAATTTGGTTGGTTGAATTTTGACGGAGATTAATCTGAAGCAACGCACATAATTTGAGATTTTTGTTAGTCGCGTAATCCCGTTTCGAATTTTCAATAAATCTTACTGTCAAAATAAGAAATAATAAGCATTAATTTTTGCCATTTAAATTCGAAATAAAGTGCAGTATGCGCAAGTATTGTTAGGAAATCATACGCACCAAGGCTAAATTAGTAGAATGTTTTATATTGGAGTAATATGAAAAGAGTTGCCTAATAATCGGTACTTAATTACAAAGTGAAATGCATAGCATATATCTATCATATTTATTGTAAACAGTGATCGTGAAACTATTTTCGAACATAAACACACAAGAATTTCTTGTCGTTTTCGTTATTATTTACAATATAGTATAGTAATTTTTTATGACAGTATTTTCTTTACAGTGTGGTAAAGATTTTGTTCTTCTTTATAAATTTTACTCGCCCGATAAAAAAAAAATTATATTCAAAGCAAGTTGAAGAAAATTTAATTAACTCAATTGGTTAGTAAATACTCCGTCATATACTTCTTGTAAACATATTAATTTCATAAATCAAACTTTAAGGTTATCAAAAAAAAATAAAAATTCACTGTTTTTAAACATACTTCATACATGTAATTCCCAAAGTTCTTCAAACGTAGACTGAAATTATCGTAAACGTTCCCTAATAAAAAAGTAAACACGTTTTCCACCAACAATTTTAAAGAATGCCTTTTTTGCGTTTCGGAGTGCATATATTTCATTAAGTAATCCGTTTAATTTGTTTCCTATGATTTCCTCCTTTTTCTATTAGTTATGCATTAGGGCAATTCCGATTCGATTAATGCAAATCTCATACGATTATCTATTCGACCCTTTTATCGTTTGAACCTTTTATCTAGTAATTTTTCGATGTCATAATGTGCCGTTAATAGTAATGGTCATTATGCAGATTTTGTAATTATAACGTTCCCTTTCTGATACTGTTTTGTCCCAATTAAGGGGTCGTTTATTTATAACAATGTATGAGCAATCGATAAAAGTTTTCAATGTGCTTATTTGAAATATGATTACGATTTTCTCTGGATTTTATAAACAATATTGTTTAATTATAATAGAATACATCACTTTATTTTTAAAGAAAACAAAAACACTCCCTGACGAAGTGAAAAAAAATCAAATTGCTAAGCCTAAAATTGAAAATATATATAAATTTATGTCACATCATTGACTCATAGTTTTCAGACGAAATGCGGTAGTTCACAAAGAAATATTGCCGTTATTACATTAGATCCGTACACAATATTTCGCCTTAATTAATTAATATTATTCATATATAAAAAAAACTACCAAGTATTAAAATTGTTTAACAATTGGTACTCAAATTTATAACATAATATGAATAATAATACATAATATATGCAGTTTTTTTCTGTGACCGAATGTAATTCTGTGTGCCGAAACAAATCGATTAAAACGAATTACTTCTTTTATTATAATATTCTATTAAAAAAACTTGAATTATAATAACAGTAACAAGTGGTGGACCTTATGATTATTTATGAAAATAAAAACAAATACGGACATGTCATAGCAGCACTATCTTACGTCAGATCAGTCTTGATAAATTTTTGTTTCCAATTTTTGTAAAAAAAAAAACTAATAAATTTTCCTCTTTAGCGTCCGATTATTTTCGGGTTTAGAAAATTCGTCACTCGTAACCTACAATTTATGATGCTTTTTACTTCCGAAAATTCAATAGATATATGCATAATTAGCACATACATGTCTTCATCTATAAATCATCGGCTCCTACGATAATTTCAAAATTTGTCGCACCTTTTCAAAACGATTTCTCACGTACGTCACATTTTTTATATTCTCGGAGTGTTATGTGAAACTTATGTTCATATTTGAGGCTTCTTTTCCAAGGTTTTAAACGGGGTAATTTCGTATACCGTTTTATGAAGCATGAAGTTTATGTGAACATAAAGCACAAATATAATGTCGCCTGTATACATAACGGAGAATTCAGCGCAGTGTTCTTTATGTCGTGTGTGTTAATATATCGCTCTTATATATTCTTCATCAACGATCCAATTTCGTAGAGATATTAAAATGAAATGAAGATGAATAATTCGGGGAATGAAAAATGCAATCTCCATATTGTACATTCACATTGTTAAGACAGGATGGTTGCTGTTCTAGATAAAAGTACTTGAAAGATGTATTCTTACTCGAAAGAGTATTTATTTAACATTAGGGGATTGGGTTCTTGAAGCAAGTAGTCTGTACGAAGAAATGTAAATTCTGTTCGTTTAGAACATCAGAAATTGAGTTATAAATTCATGGTTTAAACGTACATTCGACTTAGATTATTCATAACACATATATCGTAAATAACTCTTATAACTGTAATTGTTGAATATTAATCGAATTCTGTAATAATTTATTGCATACTCAAAAGGTAATCTTTCTTGCAATTTTATAAACTTAATATTATAATTCAAGGTTCATTAATTGCAAACAAATTGTGCAGTTAATATATATTAAAAGTAGCTATAAAGGATGATTAACTTTCAGGGTATTCACTTATTTTATTATACGCAAATTTTACAGTTGCCTTAAACATTTAATAGTTAATATCCTCCAGTTAACAATTATCCTTTAGTTCGATGTCATGTTCTATTTGCTTTCTATTTTATTTTATTCTTCAAATAGTGGAATATAACATTTTTACAGATTTTCAAACAACTGGGTTCATTACGATATAAAACATTGAATACAACGCTTCTAATTTTAAATGTGTATTATAGACATTTAAAACTCTAAATTATGTATTAAATGTTCCCTGTACTCTGTTAATGTAAAACCAATTTTCATACCAAAAGATAAATTCATTAATTTACTAAAAATCATCTGGGTTGGAAATGATGCAATTAGAAATTTAAAGAAAATATTCAGGGAGACATGATGTTCCATGTCCGAATACTCTACAAGTGATCTGTATGTATCCCCATTTTGATTTTGCCAAGACCCTGAATTTCAAATCAAATAGGATGATAATAAGATGGGTTGTTCTGTTTAAATCGCAAATTTAAATAATAAAATCGGCAATAATGGCGAATATTATTAATTTTAGCAAATGTGACAATCAAACTATACGACGGATGAATTCATTTTCAGTTGATGAATACTATACATATATTTTAAAATATCGACTGCAAAGCTGCTATTGCTGCTCCTAACTGTCCCCCTATAACACAAGTAGATATACTACTTCGAAAGAGGATATTCGAGGAAATGGAACTCCAGTACAATTTATTCTACAGAAATTATTTTTTATTACACCAAAATGTACAACGTGATGGGAAGCGCATTAATGATAAAATATCAACTATCTTGATTTCTTGATCATTTAGTATTGAAAAAGTCTACACTTTGTAGAATATCTAGTTAAATGCTGTCTGTGCTATCTATTGGTTCCTCAGAATTAACTAAATCACTTTTTTGCAACACTGAAAGCAATGCAAGATGGTAAGAATTCGCGTAGATAATTTTCGATTGTAATGTTTATAAAACTTTGAAGATTTTAATTTACGTTGGGAATTCATCTGGAATAATTATTATTTTCGTCATATTATTGTGAGAAACCATGTATCTGTTATCCTATACACTTCAAATTTAATTAAATAACTTCATATAGTTTTCATCAAATACTTTTTGTTGACGATACAATTGGATAAATGAAACTGGCAACAAATAAGATGGAATGGAACTTTAAAAGATTATAAGTTAAAAATTAGGAAGGAGTGACGAAGCATAAAGTAGAGAATTACTGAGAAAGAGATTTGTACGCTGTTAAAAAGTCTTCTTTGAGCTTCTCAATGGGAAAAGTTATTCCTTAAAACTCTTAACAATAAAGTAAACAAAATTTTCTTCTGTTGAACAGTCCATTAAAGAAAATTGATATTCAATAGAATAAATATTTACGAATTTTTAAATATTACATGATATTAGCAAAAATATTTCTTTTTGCATTTTATAATAAAATGTACTATTGATATCGCTGAAAGGTTTAATAGTAACCTTATAATAGTGTTGAAAGAATTAAATGTCTAACATGAGGAACTCCCGAGAACTGAATGTGGACATTTGGACGTCCTCAGGGGCTCCTTAGAACATCCCGGGATGGATTGTGCTGTTTTGAATTTAAATTTATAATAAAAGTGAAGTGTATTAAAATCGAAAGTAATCTGATTATTTTCATTATTTCTTAACCCTCCTGAGCACGAGTTTTTCTTTTCTCATATGGAAACAACGTAGTTTGATTGTGTATACTCGTCCCTGTGAACAGGGGGGTTAATTCGAATTTAATAACTACTGATTACACAGGACCAAATAAAAATTTACCAAAAATTTCGTTTAATATGTTTTCGGAGTCGCTGAACATAAATCCGAAGTCAGTTTTGCATCATCATGTCAGAATTTTTTTCAAACCTCAAAAGACATTACGAATTTTATGCGACACAAAATGTTGACGGGTTTACTTTAATCTTAGCTCGCAGATTACAAATTTAAAATCAGATTTTCAAAATAAAAAATGGCGGGCAAATTTTAAAAATGTTCTTGAATGTATACAAAACTTCTTTTCACAAATTTTTAATATCTCGTAAATCTTTCAATCAATTAGCTGAATGAAAGAATGCAAAAAGATTCGAAAAGAATTCAAATTTTATGGTTTCTAAATAGTCAATTTTTTCCAGGTTTATTACAGTAGTGAGCTATGCATTTGTTTATAAACAAAAATGGTTTAGACATATAAAGAATCGAGAATGACAGCATATACGTTACTTCATTTTGTAAATCATTTTAGAGAGATATGGATGGAGTTACGCACTTCGCATTTATTTATAACAATTTATTAAAATGTTTACAAAAAGTAGGAAATGGAATCACTCCACTTCATTTTGTAGTTAATTCCGAGCGTAGTTAAACCATCACGAGGGAATCGCATGATCGCATCTGCGGTGTAAAAGCTGACGCCCGTATTACGAAAAAAATGTTTCGTCATAATGGATTTGAAAATTGTATTTGTGCCCAGAAATTACAACTCGAAAGAATGGATATCTTTTATCTTATCCATGTAACAGCTATTCAATTGAATTTTGAACCCGAATTTGCGTGACTGGAATATGAAAAAAGTTTCCTAACCTTTCGAGTTTGAAAAATGATCACTATGACCGCAACTATTTTGATCACGGGCGTAAATTTGAATCTTCTTGAAGCGATGAAATGATTCTAGCATTTAATGTTGTACCCTTGAAACGATTATTTTCAATAGATATCAAAAGCACGTAAAACTTAATTATCATAAGCCCAAATATCATTTAAATGTCGATTTATTTTTTATAAAAATAATACTTTATGCCTGATCAATGAAGAATGTAATGAAAAGAAGTAAATTTTTAAATAAAATAATGTCATTCACGATGCTGTATTTTAAATGTTCGAATTTTATGACTTTGTATTAGAAGTGATAAAATAAATACTTTTGAAGAAATGAATATTCAGAACAGCACGATATAAAAAGTATTGGTGGGGCAACTGCTTAGTGCTCTCAGCTCTTGGTAACAAATGTTTAGAGCAACTAAGGATATTGTTATACTAATAAATTGATTAGCTTCCTGTTCTAATTAATTGCCACGTAACCAACTTATTTCTTAGGGAAACTATAATTACCTCCTCAAACAAATTCTGGTGTGAAGCTGAAAGCACCAATCGATCAATTCTTCAAATAAAACCATTATCGTAACTATTTTGCATAGCTAGATTTTTCAAACCATTTTTATGGTACTTTGATTAGATTATATGTTGCACGATATTCTAGTCACAATTTTGTACAATTTTTGTATGTAATTTCAAATAAATCAGATTTACGATCTTTAAATTCTGGTCACTTAAACTAAAAACGATTTCATCTGAAACAAAAATAAAATTCGAAATTATTTTGGTTCCAGCCGCTCACTTCGAAGTCTCTTAACGCTTCGTGGGCTGCATGACACGATAAGGTGAGAGGAAGGGTGAGAAATGGTCGGAAACTTCGTTTATTAGAAATTCATCAATTATTTTAATTGCTTGTACTAATGCAATAACAGCCAGATTAGTTGATGGCCCCTGTCAAATTCACCACTGACGAACTCTCTAATCCGTAAATTGGCTGCAAACTTCAATTTTAGGGGCATTGATATGAGAGCAGTGAAAACTTCACTAGAAATGGTGATTTTGAAAGAATTTAATAATAATTGATATCCTGAATTATTTACCAATTCTTACTATCATTTTATATTCAAAATAATAACAGAACAGGTTTAGGTAGTTTTTAGTATTTTAACGTACAATTTTTAGTGAATAATCTAAAATTTAGTGAATTTTTAATGATATACTCTTTATGTCTAATATCAAAAATATTGAGTCTATTTTCTACAAATCTCACCTTAAAGTCATTATCCTGTATACCGTCAAATAGTTAGAAGAAAAGTCTTTATTTGTGTTCATATTTTTCGTTTAATTATAATGTTCTGGTATTATTATAACACAAAGAAAATATATTTATATACCTTTGAAGCTGTTGAAATTTCGAAAACGAGATCTGGAGACCAGAAACCCAATGTTTTGAAACTAGAAAGGCATGTTTTTGCTAAAATTTGATTACTTTGACCACATTTGTGACTTTGAAATCAAGAAACGCTAAATGTATTTATTAGATTATATGTATAGAGCATTTATTTTATCTTAGCCTCTTAATAGTTATTTTTGCATCAAGGGCGTAAAATGGAGTTTTACGCATCTACAATAGAACCCGAGGGAAGGCAAAGACGGCTCGAGGTTCATGAGCGTGAAAATTCTACGCCTGAGATTCAAACATTGTTTTTTTTTGCAGTGGGCATAAAATATTTTACGCAACGATTTGCGGGCCTAAAATACCAATTTCACGCCTCCGTGGGTGTAAAATTTATTTTTTGTCTTAGCAGGCGTACAGTTCGATTTTTCACCCGAATTTGCGGGAGAAAAGTATGGCACACGTTTCCGGACCTTTCAAGTAACAAATTCGAGGTGTAAAATCGAATTTAGTACGATGAAAAATTATATTCGTACCATGGGCATAAGCTGCTTGTGTATACGGAGGCAATTGCTTCGCTGACTTCGCTGTACCTTGGGTGTACATTTAGATTTGACGCCCTAGATTCGAAAATATCAATTACGCCCGCAAATGAGGGCGTAAAATGACCATTTTACGCCTACTGCGTCAAAAAAGTCTATTTTACTTATAGGAACAACATTGACTTCGTCATGCTGTTTCAAATATGCCTTGTAACTTTGCATCGATTAGTACATCATCGTAACAGATAATAATAACTAATAACAGATAAATACCCAAACATTCTAAAAACAGTTACCCCATTTCGGAAACAATACGTAAGTAAATAGCAGTTCCCCGAAATTGCATAGTGAAACGTTACTCATACCAGCATTCAATTCATCGTTTTTGAAGCTCGTACTACGTATATAGAAAAGTTACAAACAATTATTAATTAACAATTAATTACTCATCTGCGTCAGTTCTCGGAGAGGGTCTGCATTTTTTGACCCGTACCTAATTGATTTTGATTGTTCCAGAGCCGTTCGCTCAGGAACGGCGAGACGGCGTCGTGCACACGTGCGTGCATATATAGGGGCCGAAAGGCATTGTTTTGTCATGTCGGTGAAATTCCGTTTTGCGCATTAATGCACGGAGCAGCGGCGCGGATGATTCATTGCCGTGTTCCATCCGCATCGACGTAAATTAAGGTAATTGCCGTGATATGCGACTGATATTATTTCGGGTCTGCCCAAAACAGGGCGGTCCACCACTGCGTGCATCCGCGGCTACGTTTACAGGTAATTAAGAGTCGTTCGCGTAGATGCGACTCGCATTAACTGGGCGCATTAAACCCGCCCTTCCCTCCAGCATCGCCACCTCCACCAAAGCATCCGTATAACTCGATGGTTATGTCGATTCGATTGAAATGATTTTGGTGGGATTCTAGTAGTCGCGGTGCATTAGCTACTTTTCGTTGATTATTGATAGTCTTTGGCTACACAAAGTCTGACTTTCATTATGGTATGAACTCCACAACCATGGGTATACCAAATTCAGTGCTCCGGCGTAGAGTAAAGAAATGTGTACCTTTGGTCCCTTATTCTTAGTATATGTACTTTCAAAACTGAAATGTACTTACTGAAATATAGCTTCTTCAAAATGAGTAAGATGAAACTCTGGCAAAGTATTAATGAATTTGTACTAGTATCAACGACAATAATTAAGAGTCAGTACTAGCAATTATTTCGACAAAATTGATACCTGAAGCCAGTAGGATTTGTCAGTACTTTGTCAATTCTATTAATGATATACCTGAATTACTGAAGCATTGGTGAACGACATTTATGGTGTAAAGTCTGTTCACTTACAGGGAGGAACACCAAATATTGTCACTTCAACTATAGGAAATAAAACGCCGACACATCCAAAATATGTATATTTCATACCAGCTTCCAGAGGCTACCGAATACGACTGACTGCCAGTACCAAAGCCAACGATTGTCATATTTGTTAACAAACTCGTTACCATTAGCAACCACGAATATATTAATTAGCAATCGGAATGTTTCTCCCACGTGACCCATTTAAAAATTCACCAGTGAATTTCGAAGTTGAAACATATATTGTTCCACATTTTCCATTTTCCCAATTCAGTGGTTCGTGATAT
Source organism: Trichopria drosophilae (assembly GCA_030407085.1). Lineage (NCBI taxonomy): Eukaryota > Metazoa > Arthropoda > Insecta > Hymenoptera > Diapriidae > Trichopria > Trichopria drosophilae. The sequence goes on along the minus strand of CM059583.1, from coordinate 183,899,368 downwards.
CTTTTCGAACTTAAACTACTGCCTTAATTCTAACTCTTTTCACTCCGTAGCCTTGTCAGAGAAGAATGTCCAGCGCCCAGAGCTAAGTTCTCCACGAGAATTTCACCCGCATCCTTTTCAGGACCTAAACCCCGATTATCCCTGTTGACATGACACCCCCAGGACAGTCGATAGATTTTTGTAGCGACTAAGAATCGATCAACATGTGGCCCACTACTATTTATTTCAATATTCGACCATATTTTTGAACAAAACCAATATTTATTCCTTGTCTACTTTTTATGCAGTCGCATTCCAGTAGCCTTTGTTGAGTCTGCAGCCGATTTCTACATACATCTATTCGTAGTGCAATGGTGTAGGAAAACTGCAGGAAACCTACACCGAGAAAGTTGAGGTTATATTTTAATCTGTTGCCACGAAGTGACCAACATTGTATGTTTTTTCGTAAGACTTTTTAGGGAAAAAATCATAAAAACCTTTTAAAATTAACATGTCTATAACATTTTTACCCTGTGTTTCACGATTGGATTTCATATTGAGGCTACCTAAATTCTGAATTTTCAGAACTTTTTTAAAATTATACGTTGACACATGTGGATAGGTCGATGGAGGGATGGACGGGCGTACATAATCACGGATTCAATTTGATGAACAACTACATAGCGTAATTTTGTTTCTTCGAAGTGGCCAAATTCAATACTTCGTCCAAACCTACGGTCTAGTCCAAGTAATTAAATATAATATGAATTTGACATTGATTTTTCGAAAAACTAGATCACATATTAACAAAGTTCAGTGCACTTGTTATTAACATATTTTAATTAGAAGTCAAACATAAATAATATACACGAAAGAAAACAAGGTGTGTTCCAAATGCACATAGAAGATTTACATGAAAAACAGATATTTTTCAGAATGTGCTAAGGGTTTTACCATGCTTTCATAAAAAATCCATAGAAAAATGTGATGGAAAATGTCCTTAATCGTGTGAGCGAAAAGAAAAGAGATCATGCAGCCGCAATCTTTATTAAAAGAGAAAAACAAGAATGATAAAGAAGAAGGCAAAAGTCAAAAAAATGTTTTGCTGTTTTCTTACGCTAAAGAGGCTTCATTAAGAGTAACTACTCAATACGCAGCAAGACATCTATAGAGTTCCTAATGAATTTTTAATGAATGCTTTTTTGTAAGAAGCATTTTAAAAGAATTCTTAATGATAACATTATGACGTAACGAATGTCCTCTTCTATCTAACATTAGAAGTTGTCATAAAGAATTCTTTATATCGAAACGAGATTTTATACTACCAGAAAAAAATTACGACGAAGTAATCATTAAGTATTTTTTATGAATTCTTTTAATTTGTTTATGAATATTTTTAAAAGATCTATAAGTTTTCATAATAAAGACCTTCTTAACTATACATAACTTGAAATTATCCCGCGTATCGTCACAATAATAATAATAATAATAATCATAACTAATATTAATTTATACAAAAATTATAATTATAATTATCATCATTTATAAGCACATACCGGCTGACTTGTAGTGAATGAAACCTAGAGACACCCATTCTCCAGGTTCACAAGACATTTTTAGGTTAAACATGAATTATTCCCATATACTCCAGTATATCTCACTCACTTAATATACTCCTGTATAATAGTACTTTTTGATACAAGGGCGTAAAAGTTTTTCCACCAAATGTGCAGCCCGAGCCGAAGGCTAGACGTTTGCACAGTTAGCACAGTTTGTATTGACTTTTGACGAATACACAGACCTTGTTCAGCAATAATATATATCTTTATAATATATATATCTTATAATATAATATATATATATAATATAATATATATCTTATAATACATCTTTTTTGAAGTGTGTCGTAAACAAATGCGATCAACTGACACCTAACTTCATTTAGTATTCGTTGATAAATTCAGATATGATTTATCTATAAAATGTCATATCATACACATACACTTCCCGGTAAAAATTATGAGTTATGTACAAATTATATACATAGGTATGCATACTTGCATAGAACTTTGATATAATTATAAATAACGATATATACTTCGTATAATTTCTATTCAATTTTATTAAATTAGTATATAACTTTATACAAATCTTTTTTATCCGGATTGTCTCTGACAAATCTTTCGAGAAAATAGTTTACGAGTTCGCTACTTTTGTATGATACAAATGTGCATTCATAAAGAATACTTTATCATTCATAAATAGTTTTTTTTATATCTTAAGCCAAAGTTTAGGGTAACATTCTGTGCCGCATAAATTTATCCATATAGAATTATATGTAATAATTTTATAAAGTATACTTTATGGCTACTTCCATTACAACTGTGAAACTTCTCACATACGATAGATTGCATTTTATATTTCATAATTTATTCATAAAGATTACTTTTTGAATACTTTTTGAATACTGTAAATATTGATTTAAAGCGGACATTAGAGAAGTCTTAATAAATTCTTTTCTTTTAAAAGTATACTTATCGGTATTCAAACATGTATTTAAACCAATGAATAAAATAAAAGTGAAACATATCCAGTTTCATTCCAAAAAATTAAAATTGGTAAAAAATTTCAACTTCACTTTAGTTTAAGAAAAACTATAGGAATTTTCTTAAGTCTATGAAAAATTACTGGAAATAGGAAAATATTTGAAGCTTTTTCTTTTAAATAATTACTTTTTGTATTTTTAACTTTTTTTTTGTATTGTAACAATTACAACATAGCTCATGCATTAAGTTTTTCAAAAATAAATTTTAAATAATCTGGCAGTATATAATTTAGATATTAAATAATGAGAAAGAACCAGGCTTATCTAAAGTAATGTATCTTTTCTCATTTTCAACGGGGATTATTTTTATACGTCAGCAAAAATGACTTTAGTTAGTTAATTTCGAGATGTACGGCTACTTTATTTAATTTTTTGTAAGAACACCGAATTTTACATGATAAAAAATGTTCTATTATTATTATTTTTGTCACACATATTTAACGGTTATAAGAAAATGTATGCTTAATGTATCCCATTCTCTTAGTATGGAATTGTATTTGCCAGGGCATCTTTAGTCGCTTTAGATGAAGCCTCGACATTATTCGATACTTTAATGGCGCGGCGCCCCGAAAGTGCGTCCTTTTTCGTTAAAGTTTTATGCTATCTAATTTCTGCTTTCTACATAACATAAAAACACCTAACTTAAAAAACAGCTATTTTGATAAAAGTGGCCGTAACAACTTCAACATTTGGTAATCTTACCATTATATGTATGTTTCATTTCCTGTGATATATAATTCATCTAAATATTACTTTAACTCAGTCAGAACTGCGAACTATACATTTTGAATCCACTACATTAATCCTGTTTAGAAACTTTCATCATTTATGGAAATGTGTATATTAATTATAAGCTGAAGTTTAATCAAACATGTGTCATACGCAGCTGGTCGACACACATAAATAAAAACATATATTTAATATACTTAATACATTTTTACTGACATAGAACTGTAAATGTTGTTTGCGGTATATGTCAACAATTTTTTTTAAATCCACTGAAAATTGAAATATTAGCGTATAACATATAAGGATTTTCATCTACATGAATAAAGTTAATGAGAATGTTATTGTCTATGCGAACCAGATACTTACATAGGTCATTATAATTACAGTCATATAATTAAACCGAATGTAACACGATGTGAAATTTCGTATAAAATCTCCGTGAATTTCGGCGTATAAAATGCAGTTCGAAAAGTCTCTAAATCAATGTCGAGTCAAGATTAAACTTTCTTGCCCTGGTACTTTTTCGCAATATCATTTGGACTAAGTTGCGTAGATTTGAAACTCTTGACTTAACTATACGAGAGACCTCCTGTAATGTTTCGAAGGTACAGCAACGTGGGCTTTAAGGAGTTATGTCGTCAGGGAATTTCCAAGCTACTTTCAGTTTTAGTAAATATTCCAGGGTTATAAGACTGCAAATCAAGATGCGATTCATGCTGGGATATATCCCCTTCAAGCTTAGTGTAGATGAATAAATAGTATTGATGATTTATTATTTTTTGTTTTTTACATGATACCCAAATGTCCAAAAGCGATCATTAATATACCTGTAAAATGTTAAGATGACTTAAATACCTGCCTGTATGAGCACGTATTTTACAACAATATAAAATATTAAAAATTATATTTCTGCCCTAGTGAACATTGAAATCAGCCATGATGACACTTATATAGACAGAAGCCTAGCAATGAATCGTCACGTTTTGTCTACACACGCAATTGCACCAAACCTGCCAGTTTCTAGACAAAACGCGACAATTTTGTGCCACCGTGGCTGACTTCGATTTCTACCAGAGTGAAAATTATAGATTTAATTATACTTAATGCTATCTCAGAAGTTATTTACTTTACGAGCATCAAACTAGGGAAAGCAAAGTATTAATAGATACCCAGAATATTGTATTCACAGAATTAAGTGCAAAAATTATGATATATGAAAAAATGAAGACGTCTGGAATATATTTCTACCGTGGTTTAATCTATGTGCTTTTCTGACTAATGAAAAATTGTGCATAACATAGTCTTACAAAATAACAAAATTGATAGGTACTTTTATAGCGACCTGGTACAAGTTGTAGATTTAGTGAAACTGAGCAACATGGTATAATATAATTACTCCATACATCCCTAAAAAACTGATTTTAGGCAGGTTTGTGTGAAAAATCATTCAAACTACCTTCATTTTTATTCGTTTTACACCTTTCTTTTTTAAATTACCTGCCAAAAACTCACCTTTCAGATCATCCGCACCTTATATTGATGATATGTAAACTGACGAAACTACAGTTGAAAATGTCTGCAATTTTTTTTACTTTTTTCATTTTTTTCAACTTTAACGGTCATTTTACATTATTATATAGGGATAGTCGTATAATAACACCGTCAGGCCAGGAACACTTTCATGAATGAGTGGATGTGATTCTAGTGAATTTGAACTTAAATTCATTCCAGCACGTCAGAAATTTAGTAAGAAGTAATGAACAAATTTCAACTTAAAACATTATTAACAAACTGATTTGTTTAGAAAATCATATATAGCTAACCTATGCGATGCACTTGTCGAAAATTAATTAAAAAATTTCTCAAACAAAAACCAAATACCGAAATATGAGTCAAATAGAAATTTTTTAATTCATTCATTAATGTTTTGCAAAAATCCCGAAATATCGAAGCAATTTTAGAGTCAGATTCATTTTGAATGTAGAGAAGATCTACAAGAAAGGCCCTCACACATTCTTGATATTGATAAAAGTAAAATATCACAAGCCTGTGTAATTTCCAAAGAAATTACCACTCTCAATCAATTTTTCTTTTGTGGGGAATAGGTCATATATTTCCCATACCCATTTTTCCAGGTTATTTCTGCAAAATCAATGTTATAATTTTATGGGATCATGTAAGCAAGTATTCAATACCTTTGTAAAATGTAATAGCCAGAGGTAAACGTTGCTCGAGAACACATGAACGAGAAAGTCAAATAGTTTTCTGGTTCAAATGATTGGCGGTAATTAGTAAATTAAACATTCGAATGTAAAGTTCACTTAAGTTTGAATGCATATTGATCCGGTAAACTTACGACTGTCGATGAAGCGAAAAGTTCCGGAAAATCCGGTGGCGTTATAAGATGGTCCTCCGCTGTGAAACTCGAGTACGAGCGTCGAGCCCGAGCTATATAGAACTTGTGGGATGTCGCGCAAGCTTCCGCAAAGCAGGCCGGACCAGGGCGTGTATTCCGACACCCCTTTGCTATCCAGGTGAAGAAAAACTTTCAGGAAGTCACCCGCAGAGCAACTGTCAACATAGTAATGAAATTCATTATTGTAATTAATGCATATAAACGTATTTCGTGAATATTCTTAAGTTCTATAATTATTGTAACATCGTGCAGTATTGTATCATGTTTGCAGTATATAAAGTACAAGATTTCCTTTTTCCACACATAAGTTTTAAAATTTGTAATTTACTTCTAATAGAGGGCTGTGGCGAATATCGAAAATAAAAATATCCAGTGCCACGGAGAAAAGAGAAACGGATATTGTACAAAATAAAAACGAACATTTAATACACGTTTGGTAATTTTCGGAACTTGCTGATTTTTAAAGATATATTACAGTAAAGTCATCATATACTTATATTTCTGCATGGTAATATTTATTTACATCAGAAAGTAAAGTGTTTGGAAATTTTACCCAGCCGGAAATTTAAATAAATCCTAACAAATTGGAAATACTATATAAAATTACTGTATAATTTAATCTTAAATAGGAAGCAACTTTTACATTCGCCGAAACGTAGAAGTTACATCCTTTTCATGAAATAGCACAATAAATTAAGCCAAATGTATACAAGAAGGAAAACTTATTTTTTCTCTCATATTTTACTCAACCGTGTCGTAATGTTTGCCGATTCATATTGAAAACGGGGGACAAGTAACTAAGAAAACAGCAATATTTTTTATTTTTTAGACTACACTCCACAGCACCCGAACGCCAGAAAAGATCTTGATTAGAAATTGATTTCAAATTTTCACAGGGATTGTATCACATGAACGACAACAGATGGCGGGTTTTGCGCAAACGACAGAAAACGACCGCTCCTGGTATAAATGCAAGTTCCAAATTTTACGAATTTCGTTCCGTGAATATTCATGCGTGCGTTTCTGCGTGGCGTTTATTTCCTAGTTTTAAGATAAGTTAGCGTCCCACTGTTTTCTGATATATATTATGTAAGTATGCCTGAGCACGTGTATCATGCTTTGCATTGTATACAATGAATGTGTTCTCTACATCTTCTGAGAAATCGCTTGAGCGTGAATGATTCATTTATATTTTTGCCTTAATTTTATCTTTGAATTTAGGTTTAAAATTATCGAACGTTTGAGTAAATTATTCAGTTATGTAATGTCTTATTTGCTGAATATCTAGCAAAAATTACCAGACATCCGAGTAAATCTTATAATTAGGAAGGTATTGTTTGGAAAAATTTCTTATGGGGGAGAGTAATATATACTTACCATTCGACAAATAATATACATGTGTCATATTTTTACTCCGTCGTTTAGTAAAAAGTTCCGCATTATAAGTAAATATTCAATGTTTCTTCTCTCCACGTGGAGTTTGGGACAATTATGACAACATGCTTCACTTCGGTGTCTTTATTTATCTATTAATTGAAGTTGATATTTCCCGTGAACATCATAAGTGACGTGAAACACTCGGTATATTTCACGCATACAAAATTGTTGCATAAAATATCTTATTGGACTGGCCATTGTATAAAGCATTGCACGTCTTGCCATAAATGTTATGAATGATATTTTTGTTATACCCATGTTCGAATCATATAATATGGGCCCTTTATCTCGCCTGGTTTTGCAAAACAGAGAATTAAAAGTAATTCTGGGGGATTATCTGACAGAAACGTACGGTTACAATAATTAGTTGAATTTACACAACAATAATATGGATGGTATTAAAACCTTCTTAAAAAGATCTAAATGAGCCTTACGTTGTAGTTTTGATGATGACTGAATTACTTATGTCACGCTTTTTGCACACATTTTAGTCTGCAAAATTTAGTTTTGTTCATGGAGTTAGGAAAAAATATATTTGTCCAAAATCGTTAATGAATGGGTGTCTTCCGTGAGAAGTTGGATATTAAATCCAAAGAAAGAGGAACTTTGGTAACAGTGATTCTTAGAGATATCGACTAATATTACAAATATCTACCCTACAATAGTTCGTAAGATGTAAACGTAAGATGTTTGATTCAACGGTTAAGAATATAAATTATTCTTTGACTGTATGTTGAATATCTTAAGTTACTAAATAAAAATTAAACAAATAAAAGTCCTCATATTTTTCAAATAAAATAATTCAAAGAAATTTCATATAAAGAAATTCTAATGAAAGAAATTTAATATAAAGAAATTTCTAAAATTTTTGTTAATAAAATTTAATACCGGAATAGTATTTCATAATAAGAAAAATAATCGACAACGGTGTCTTTTACAACCATAACCACAACATCGGTTTTATTAGTATAAAACAAACGACTATAAAGATTTACGACTGTCAAAATTATTCCCCTATTGAAATGTTTAATCTAGTAACTTTGAAGCACGGAAAGTAAAACACGCAAAACAGGTTTAAAAAAAAAACGTAAAATAACTTTTTTAAAACTTGGTTCATGTGTTTCAGAGATTTTCGAAATTTTTATTTGATCCAGTGTTACTAAATTAAATATGTTATTGGTCGAGTCATTCTTCAAAAAGTGATAGAAGCGCTATCTATGAAAGGTTTTTTGTATTCATCTCGAAAAGAACTTTCAAATGAGTCCCAACTCCAACAATGTTGCTATTTCAGATTTTCTTCTGTAAACAGAATTTTTCAGGCCATCCGCACCACCCAGAAGACATGATTATTTTAAATATGTAGAACTTTTTTGGTATAATTTTAGGGCGCTCTATCGAATAGTGAAATTTTTATTTTGGGGTTTCGGCCGCAGGTAGGGATTTTGAGACCGGAAGTGAAGATTATATATATATATCGTCCACTAGAATAATACTGTAGAGTAATGTGTAGTGGATAACATTATTTTATTATTTTCTATTAGAATTATGAGTAATTAGTCCTTCGTAATTCCATTTTAAGCCGAAATATTGTCAGTGGTTTTCACCTGCCAGCCTATTGCAAAATTGTGACATATTCAAGGTTTACCGCATAATTTGCTTATCCATCAAAGTAACATTATTTACACACAATAGTTACTAATGAAGAATAAATGGAAACAGATACGTTGGTATAATAATAATCATAATCATGATATCGTAGTCTAATTATAAAATAGAATTTCCCAAAGGGTGAAACAAAATATTTGTTACAACTTTACAGTCTGACTCTTAACATTGGAAAGAATATAAAAGCAGTCTAGAAATAAATATTTTAGACAATAATTAACAAACTCTTAAACAATTAAATAATTTGTTTTATTAATATTGTAAATATTTATAATATGGTGAGCAAATTAACCTCTTAACGACGAATGAAATAAATACAATCGAGTTCACGATTTTCTTATCTTTTATATCTCTTATTAGTGTTTACAAGTTGTACACTCGATAAAATAATAAAAGGCGATATTCGAGGCGATATTGAAACGAAGTTGTGTTACTCGTCTTTAAGAATGAAAACTAGTAAAATTGATGTTTTTTTTCTAAAATAAGAAGCGAACAGCAGTTTGTTGGATAATACCTCCGGGTATTCGATTATTACGCTAAAACTTCCAGGAATTTGAGTTCCAAGTTTCAGAATTCCTAAAGACATATCTTAATACGTACATCGCGGCGTCTGACATGCCAGCACAATTATTTGATTTATTACTTCTATAAAGTAAAATACATGAACAGAGCAAGGGTAAACTTAAATTATTTATAACATTGAATTATTACGATAGGTTTTTTTTTGGAAATTAACGAAATTAAATTGGTTTTAAACCGGATTCATATAAATCTTTGCTTGCTTATGTATATTTTTTCGTCATATTATATTTTTGTACTGATGTTATTTTTCTTTCTTTAGATTTAGTATAATTGCATGCTAACCAATCATATTCATATACCAGTTTATTCCAAATAACTGTTAAATCGAAATTGTAGTATAATATAAATTTATTAGACTTATAATTATGAATGTCGTTATATGTTTTTAATTTTTTAAATTTTTTAAATTTTTATTTTTTATCTTTTACCTGTTTTCTTTTTATTAATATTATTACTGGTTGAGGTTATAAATGTTTTAACAAAGACTAGCGTTTGGGAATCCAAGTGATTACACGCAAGGTGTTTGAAATGTTTAGAGATCTTCAAACTATAACATTTTAACATCTAATGCAATTTTTATAAACATCCTGGTAGGTCATAAGCCAGGTTTAAAACCAATTCAATTTTGTTAAATTATTTATTTATTTTTTGTATTATTCCCATATATCAGTTCTAAATTAAAATTCGGGATATGGTATACATATTTGAGCAGAAAGAAAAACGATTCGTTTACAAAGTACGCTTACAGATTATTGTTTATATTGAAAGACCCATTGCGCAAAACACAAAATGAGAAAACTTAAAACGTAATCCTTGGCACTATTGGCTACATTAATCCTGATTTCCCATTAACGTTATTGTTCTGTTACTAAATTATGCTTCTAGAAACAACTGTCTGTCATATTGCGTCATTTTATACAATTTAAAACAATCAATTTTCGGAAAAGCCATGTAAATTTATTTTAAACACACAACAACTTTTGTCCAAGAAAGTTACTGTATACGTTTGTATTCTGGTAGGCCACAATGTTATTGCATGACGTCATAAAATTAATAGTCCAAAACTACGGTGAGGGAAATTGGGACTAATAACAACAAAAATATTAGATTGTTTAACTAATTGAGTGTAATATAGGCCACTACTCAAATAGTTACCGTAACCATATAAAATCCAAGTTAATTCAAATAATCGTTCTAACCAATTAATTTATTCGTGAATCTAACCAAGGCGTTTTTTAGATACTATTACATGTACTATTGATACCTACTATTTAGGTTTCGTTATTATCGTTCGTTGCGTTTTTTTTTATTTTTTTTTAATTTTTATTATTTAATTGACACTGATCAATTAAACAACTATAACAGAATTGGACGTCATCAGAGTTCTAGCTTACCTAGATAACATAACTTTTCTTTCTTTTTCGGATATTAATCTAAACAAGCTTAACTAACTCGTTACATAATGCTCTTGATGTTCATACACCAGTGAACTCGTTTTATCCAAAATCGTTCACAGCCCTTTGGTTTACGCCAGAATTACGCACAATGCGTAAGGAATATAATTACTTAATTGCCTCACGTAGACGGACTAGACATCCTATTATCCAAAAGTTATTTATAATCATGTCGAAAAACATTTAGACAACGATGGAAAATCGTTAAGGATGATTATTATGTAAACAGATTATGAAACATCAAAGAGTCGAACTAACTATGAAAAGAACTTCGGGGGATATGACTGGTCAAATAAGGAAAAGAAATTCATTCCTATTTATGCATATTACAGCAGTATGGTGGATGAAAGCAATGGGTTTTCAACACTTCTTTCTCGTAATTCCGCTAACATCACTAATAATTACCTCCATTTTTCATTTAAACTTAAATTTTTACATATATAACTTCAGAAGTGCTCTATCGACAGATCCACAATATTAAACCCGAAGCTTAAGGATTGGATGGGATAACGTTCATTTTTATTATAATGCTTGCCTGCAAAATCTTTTCTTATTTTTGTATTTAAGCAACCAATCAGTACAAATTTCCTCCTTTCCTTATTTATGGATGCATGACCTGATAAAGCACATCAATAAAGTACATCAATAAAGTTAATTCGTCTACCGGCCCTTAAAATTTTGGACTCATTTCTATATTGTGCATGCCTTCTAAGCGAGTAGAATGTATTATATATGATGAAGTAATTAATTTTCTATACGAAAAAAGTTGGGTTGATTCTTTTCATTCAGAATCAGACAATGTCAAAGCGTCTAAACAGCCCTGTTGTACGTCACCGAGGAGTTTCGACAGGCAATTGAGAAGAGCAAGATCGTTATAATTGTACTCTTTGATTTTATTAAAGCATTCGACTTAGTTGAACATGTACTATTACAAAAAGTGAAAATAGTGGATTTTCATATGCTGTTAACACAGGTGACATGTCATAATTCCCACGTCAAAATTTCCACCGTCATAATTCCCACGTCATAATTTCCACTGTCATTATCCCCATCTCCATAATACCTAACGCCATAATTCCTAATATCAAAATTCCCACGGGTCAAACCTGACCTAGTGCACCAACCTTTTTCATAATAGATGTCGCAAGTAATAGCTTAGTCCGCTCGAAAGTAGTAGGAATAGGTTATACCGATTTATATTTGTGGTGACGCATTACAGTTGTTAACTGAGACATAGTCTACTATCATGCAAATTTTCGATATTAAAAATGTCCTCGGTCATATACATAGATCTGTATGTTTTGTGTAATGAATCTTCATGACACATTTCTCCAACAGTATTCCTTCTCGTGGTAATTTCAAGGCATTTCTGAGCCCTGGGAAACTAGTCCAAATTTTCCCAAAACTAATCCAAATTTTGTATGGATTTTTATTAACAAACGTGATGAAATAGATGCTTGTGTGCCTTCTTCATCAGTCTAATTCATTCGGTTCAATTAACATTCGTGTTATTTTTTTAGCCTCCTCTCGCCGCTGTAAGGAATTGGAAAAACCTGACGACGGAATCCGAAAAAAAAGAAGAACTTCACGAAGTGCTGCCGAAAGTTAATAATGGCAGCTGGAATTGTGGTTGTGAGAATTATGGCGATAGGGATGTTGGTGTTAGGAATTATGACGGTGGGGATTATGACGTGGGAATAATGGTGGTGGGAATGATGATATGTAACCGTAAACACCTAGTTTAGATCATATTTGCGTGACAGGCAGCAGACTATTCGTGAACCAATTAGTGAAAAATCATCATGGTTGACGATCAAAGCTGGAGTGTCACAGAGTTCTGAACTTGTCACATCATTATTTTCGTTATTCATTAATGATTTACCATCCGTCTTTCGTCACTGATCTCATGCTATTTTTGTTCTTTGAATGCACTTTGATCAGACATTATCATGGCGAGAACATATTGCGTAAATGTCTCGTAAAATCAATGGTATGCTTCGACAATTTTATTCAATCCAAACTGCATTATCTGAAAGATTAGGGTATCAACTGATTACTTCACTAGTACTTCCTTTTTTCGATTATTGTGCTACAGTACATAACGCAGTTGATAGTGTATCAAAAAACAGAATTGATTGGATGTATAATGCATCTATTCGTTTCATCTGCCGGGTCCGTAAATTTGAACACATAACATGCTTCCGTCGTAGCTCGACAGGTTAACCGTTGAAAATCGTAGGTTGTATGCTAAAGGTTGCTTGACTTATCAGCTGATCCATAACAAACAACCTCTTTATCTTTTTCATCGATATTTGTCCCATGTGATATAGACAAGCCATAGTATCTGGGGTAGCTGAACTACGCATCCCAGTTCATCACAGATTAGTTTTTGCTAAGTCCTTTATCGTAACTTCCACGAAACTGTGGGATTCACTTCCTTCGGATGTTGCCAATAGCCAAACTGTAATGATATTTAAAAATTGATTTCTTAATTTTTTTATGGAAGCTGATAGATCAGGCTGGGATATATTTAAAGCTCATGTTGTTGACTTAAGAGATGTATAATCACAGTATCATGGATTAATATATTCAAACTCCAATGACAATACGCAATCCTATTGTAAAATGTATATTTCCCGCTATTTCCCGTGTGGAAATTCCCTCAGATTTTCTAAAATTCTGACCAGAATCTGGTCACATTTACCCTACTTAGGGATTGTAATCCGAATCTGACAAGATTCTGACTGAATTTACCAAGGCATATTTAGGTTAGGGTCATCAAACTTTGTAGTAAGTGTGTGGTGGAACAAAGCAAGAATCCGATCGGAACCTGATCGGAGAAGCAAGATTCTGATCGAAATCTGGCAGGATTATCCTGGTCAGAATCCTGCCAGCAGAGCGTTACATTTTCTATGATATCCTGGTCAGACATAGGGAAGGCTGGCTGGATTCTGACCAGACTAGCGTTACATGTTCTACATGGGTTGTTTTCAACCTTCTCTACAGGATCGTCATCTTTGAAAAATAATGTTTTGAATAAACAAATTCTTTTTTTGTAAAATTCCCGTATTATAATAACTACAATTATTCGAATAGCTACAAGCGAGTTAAAATTGAACATTATCTAAAAAAAGAACAAACCAATTCACGATGCAAACCGCAACTCGTGGTGCAATCTTTTAAAACGCAAAACACAAAGGAGCCCTAGAGCGCATCGTCGTATTTTCATAGGAGCCAAGTGGGAAAAATCGGAAACTTCCGCGTACAAAAGGGGACGTCGAAATCCTTCCGCTTTCCGCGTGACTCGTCTCGCACTCTAATGCCAGGGAGAGAAAGAAAGTCCCTGGGGGAAAACTCGAAGCTCGATATCGTGATTCGGTGGTCGAAGGGGGCCGTGGGGCGGAAGGGTATATGTATGCGAAAGTGCGAAGTGTCATCTCGAGTAGGATTTTTCAGTTTGCTCCTCCGGCAACACGGATCGAACGGAGTCGCGGGATAAAACGGGCGGCTCGTGGGAACCGTTGCTGCGGTGCACTTTCGAGCTTGCAAGCTCCATGCTTCGACTAGGCAGATATTTGCTTCACTGCTGCGTAATTGTGTAACAATGTTCCCGACGTGGCTGCACGCATCAAATTTAATATTACAGGAAAATAATCTAATTCCGGAGCATTTCACATTCAACCTCGTTACCAACATTCCGACTGTGAGGCGGTATCCGAATTCGGCACGAGTAACATTGCGGAGGGAACTTCCAGATATGCGACAAGCTTTAAATTTCCCGAGAAACAAATATTTCGCTCATTCGTTACGATTCGGTAAGCGAGTTTGTCAAAAGGTAATGCAATTACGGGCCTGCATGAAATAATTGGGAGGGCAGCTTCGGCAACGCAGGTCGTTGCTACTGATGGAAATACCAGAATTAAGGGGTGGAGGAATTCTTGACGTTTGCCCTTGGACGAATTATTTTGCGAGTTTCATCTTCCTTGCTTAAGTAAGTAGACGTTTAGCGCTACTTAATTAAGGTTTCATTTCAATTTTATGGCAATGGTTTATGAATTAAAAGCAATTTTAAGGTTGTGAAATGAAACCAGGTAGTCTCTACTAATTTATGGCCCCTCAATAACAATCTGATAATAATCGCAGTTCAAATTAATATCTGGTGTTAAGGATCACAGTAGCTTCGAATGTTAATTGTTTTATATAGTATTTGATAATAAATTGTTTCTTTTTATGATGTATTCAAATTACAAAACTGCAGGTGATGTTTTCTTACATATTCTGGTTACATAATTTATTTTTTACATTTTTTATGCAAACCTTTTCATTTCGGATCAATAAAAGCAAAATTATACTGCAACTAGAAAACGTTTCAATATGCAGGGAGTGAAAAATGGCTGAACGCTAAAAATTAACCATTCAGATAATTGAGTGTCAAGGAAGAAGAACAATGTTTACATTTCATATTTCTTAAATCGACTTCAAATTTTGTAGGAAATAATTAAAAAGTGATAAATGTCTCATGAACTATCAAACGAAACGACTTGAAATTTAACTACATATACAATAGAGTAATACAAAAACGAATAGAAGGGTAAAAAATGTTAATTTACTATTTTTTAATGCAGACATATTTAAGCATGATGCAACGGTATTTTTGAATGTTGGAGGAGTCAAGGAAAGTTTTCGAAAATGAAAAACTCAAATTGTGGCGTTGTAGAGAAAAAGTTGCCGAAGTTTTCCGCGAATACGGAGTTTGGAAAATTTTATGCTGTTCAAAACTACGAACGTTAATTTAGCACTAGAATTTTTGAGAGCGTCCTTGTATCTCATCATGATGACTGATCATTGAGACATCCAAGGGATATGAAAAAAATGATCTCTTTTCCAATGTTCTCTTAAATGTCCAAGAGACATTCTCGATATATTCGAAAGCTGAATCAAAACGGAATCTTTTCGAGTCCAAATGTATCGATATCGAACTCCCTTTTTTTTAAATTGGATTTGAACGGCAACAAAACTATTTAGTTACCAACCAGAGACCAGGTTACAAAAACGGAAGCCCTTTGAAATCGCTGTAATGAACAAACAAACAATTTTAATGTAACATTTCACTCCTGAAATCGTTTGCGAGGATGTCAAATACGAATGACGACACTCTTGATGGAATCTATTCGACTGATTAACACCACTGACGTTTAGAAAATAGTCGTCAAATCTGCAACTAGGAAATTAAAAAGTCCTTACTACCCAGAATTACACGATAGTTTCTGCTAGTTCTACATCACACGCAGTAAGACACGCAGAAGTTTAATTTTCAGTTTCTTTATTATCAGTTTTCAACCCGACGTGTTTATAGAGTTACCCTCTAATCTCAGTGCAAAATACATCCACTTGACAAACGACAATAAAGACATTTACAATAAAATTCTGCTGATCTTATCCGTGTTCTATGTACGCTGTGCAGCAGAGACCTTCGTATAATTACTGGTTCCAGGGATGTTTGTTTTCGAATTTCAGAAATGTTAACTATGTTATAAACCAAAGTCGATTGTTTCAGCAGAGTTTGTATCACCATCGATTTCAGAAGTGAAATATTTTGCCTTCAAATTTTCGGTTTTTAAGAATCTTATCGGGGAACCCTATTCCGCTATTTTTCTAACCCGTTTTGTGCTTCGCAGTGTAATAATGTTTACATACAGTAGGACCTCTCTTATTCTAATTAGTAAGGTTTTTCAAGATGGCGCCGACCTCTCTTATTCTAATTTTCCCCTTACCACCACTTACTTTGCTTGCGAGCTTGTGATTCGTGGCATATATACCCCATGCAATTTGTAAATATTTACCGGCTGTAATAATAAACTGAATATTTTTTCCGTCCGCAGTGAAAATATCTTCAATTGCAACAGACGACAGATTGTATTACATATTATCTTAAGTTTCCTATTCTATCAAAGTCAAATGTACAAGAGTAAAAACGTTGCAATTAAAAAAAATTTGTTTGACCATTATTGTTAGTTATTTAAATGTATGTATATCAAAGCTCGTACAGTAGGACCTCTCTTATTCGAACCTCTCTTATTCTAATTGCCCGCGAAAAAAATTCAAGATCAAGCGATATCTTTTCAGATCCGATTGGATCTAATGAGATCATATTTGATCTGGGTTATGACCACATTGGCAGAGATCTGTAATTTTTACATCAAATTAGATCTAATCAGATATAACAAGATCTCATGTTAGATATTGTCTGATCTTGTCAATGATCTGATGAGATCTGAAGAAAATCTGATGAGATCTGAAAAAGATCTGATGAGATCTGAATAAGATCCGATTTGATCCAGTAATATCTGTGCAGATGTGGCCATAAGTCAGATCTGATTTGATCTGAACTTTTTTTTCTCGGGTGCCTTTCTTATTCTAATTGTCCAGCCTCTCTTATTCTAATCGTTCCCCCACAAGTCTTCTCCCACTATCACACGAAAAGTCAACGAAATATATTTATTTTTTGAAACCACTGAATACGAATCTGGTATAAGATTTTCAACTTATAAAACGGCGGATCCAATATTGCGGTCAAAAATTATAAATGTTATTAAACTCTCACAGAAATAGTTACTCGTAGATTTTTGGGGTCGCTGAATACGAATCTGGCATCAGCTTTTCAAAATTCAAAATCAATATAATTTTCCTATAGTCCCTCTGCAAGATAATCTTTACTCCCGTGCTATGTAATAGTCATTTTTTTGTAAATACGTGCGCCATATTAAATCCGCCATGATGAATTTTGTAAATGTAATGGTATGTATATAATATTTATTCTTCAAACAAATTATTTCATCCACTTTTAGCATATGTCTATTACCAAATTACCCCGCTGATGAATTAGATTCACAAAAAGACGGGTTTTTGTGAATATGTTTGTTTGTAGCAATTATAAACAATCGTAGATTCACAAAAAATCATTATTTTTCTAAATTTTAAGTATCTCTTCAACTGATCATGCAAAAAAAAATAGTGACTTTCATCAAATATCAAAGATATGACGAGACAGGGTTCCACTATAGAAATGTCTGTGACTCATAGGGTTAATTTTCAATGAATGCATATTCTCTAATTTGCAAGGACACTGACTGTTTTCTATTTGTAGTATTTAACGAAAATACTTCAATGTTAATCAGAGGCTTAGCTTCAGTTTACGTGAATCGAAACTTTGATTTCCATTTCTTTCTATGGCTCATATTGAATTAAAATTTTATTCTAAAAAAAAGGCTTAGTAATTTTGGATTTTATTAGACATTTGTTCGTCTATTTTTATACTAACTAGGGTATTTTCCTTAATGGTCCATAAATTGTGCTCGTATCGATCATATGACTAATTTATATTTCATTTAATAATTAGTTATTCATTTAGGAGTTTTATACTAAGTGTTCACCTTGATCAATACTTTCATTAACCTTATCCGTTATTTCTCCGTTACACTTTCAGAATGCGTCAAATATTGGTTCATCTTATCCAACGGTAATTTTATGCAAAATCTTCAATATTGTAGAAATTATAAACATTTAACCAATATAATTGAAATTTTCATTATACATTGTATGCAGCTATCAATATCCTCAGTTCACGTTTCCTTTGACTTACATTCTATCTAAGTTAACAATCGATAATCTATAATCCACGAACCGTACAATTTTTCTTTCCGTACTTTCCCACTTTCTGCTTTCAGGTATTCTTCTTCTTTATGGTTGACACTTTGGCAATTTAACTCGTTCAACTCGATGTTCGATGCCGAATAAAAAAGTAATCGAATATCGATTAAACGAACTGAAAAAGTGTAACGCAAAAATAATCGACGAAAGTGATCACAAGATCGATATTACAGCACCCACAAGATCTACGAAGCGATTTATCTATCGGTTCATATATTTCATAGATGCTGTTCATTGAAAATTTCTGCATTTTTGTTCCGAATCCAAAAATAAATGATGAACTGTAATTGATTTCACACTAATTTTTATACATCTTGTTATAATATATTGTACATTTTAAAAATCTGATTGTGTGGGTCCTCTCATTTATGGTATAATTTTTGATAGTTAATATTTTAAAAGCAGATACAACATTTAATAGACTATCTGATTTTTATTCCGAATGGGTAATGGTGAAACAAGTGGATAAAAGGTTATTTTGCGAACGGGAATAATGCCATCGGAGTCTAAAGCACACAACAATCATTTTCCCACATATGACGTAACATATTTTATGTTGCAAGTGAGCGATAAATGCTAAAGAAAGATGTAAAAATGAGTGAAACAACATTTTACCCACAGAGTAACATAAAAATTCGTATGTGACTAACAGCAGTTTGTCTTCAACGAAAGAGACTTCTCTTCGCAAATATCCTTTCTCCATCTTCGAGATGACCTGACAGAAACTCGTTCTGTGCTCATCAATTGCAGCAATGCAATTTTCTGCGAGGAAATTTAAGTAATGAAGAAATCGAAATTCTGATAAAGCACTAACATATGTTAAATCAATTTTTACATCACGTCGACATTTCATTTGCGCCATATTTATTAGTAATTAATAGCCAAACTATTAACTTAAAGCTTTCGGCTTGATCGATAATTTCTGGATTTGCGGACTAATAGAAACGTGCCTTTTAATTGTCATCCCACTGAATTATGGCGTACTGACATGTAAATAAAAAAGAAAGGAAATCTGGTCCATTTCTTAGGATTGATTTCCAAAAACTTTCCAGTATTGGATGATATATTTTCAGACATTAATCTTCATTTTTTTTTGTTATATTTTATTAAATCGTACACATTTAGCGATGTATTTTTAATGCGTTCTTTATATTTTTTATGAATTCCGAAATGACGTTTCATAATCTCAAAAAAGCAACTTATCATTTATTTTTTTAGTGCCACGTGTGTAATAAAAATGTACCTTAACTGAAACATCTTTTCGTTCTAATTATTATTATATATATCTTTATCATCTCCATTACGAATAACTAACATAGATATAATATACAGAGATATAAATAACAACGAAGATCTACTAGATATACGTTGTTTTCTTTCATTATTGAATATTAAATTAGAGTAAATGATCTGATGGAGTAAATGAGCATTAGATCAGTGACGTCACTGTCCTGATGACGCGAGCGTATGTTTTATTGGTCTAACCTTCCCAAAATCATTTACTACCAACTAATAACGGTGATTTATCTTTATAATAGATTAAATAGGAAATATATGATATAAATTTTTGAAAATAAATTCTTTAACTCGCAATTCAAGATGCATTGCTAACACGGTAAGTTTGAGCTGCTTTACTAAGGTTGTAGTTCTATTTTCCATCAAACTATGAATGATCGAACTTCTTGTTCCCGAAAATGTCAGCTATTAGCCACTCGAGGAGAGGAAGGAGATTGACGGAATCTACAAGAAAGCGGAGTTTGCTCTTTTTTACCTAGCTCATCTTTCAATCTTATTTTGTTAGAACTCCATTTATCTAAATCAAGTTTATTCAACACTATTTAAACAGAGTTTTTCTTATAATCAGCGCAGTTTCCTGGATTTTTGCAGTCGCTTTTATAGAAGATTTATTCATATTTCTTAAATGAGTAGTATTCGTGTGGTATATATACCGTATACTATACTCGACTTACTACAAATAACAGAATGAATCAGATTCCCCCATTTTAAAAAAAAATAGTTTCAAATCGAATTTGTTTACAAATTTTATGACGAATAACAACATTTCCAATTGGACTATGTTTAGTTTTGAAAATTTATTAGCACGGCCTTAGTTGAAGTTCTAAACAAGAAAATATATTGAAAATAAATAATTGAGATTTTCACATACTATAATATTGAACTGATAGATGCAATCCGATATCTAGGCGAATAAATAAATATGTAATGACACAGGAATTGCAATATTACATAAAGTGAAATCTTCTTATCCGTATATTTTTATTAAGTGAGCTTTGTTTGAATTTCTTGGAATAAAGGATATATACATATAAAAAAAATTAGATTTTAAGTTTTAACCTTTTTATTAAGATACTCAGCAGAAATGTTTTCCAACATTTAACTAAAATAAAGTATCATAAATAGAAGATTTATAATAAAAATTTTCTTTGTTATATTTAAGTTCAAATAACTGTTCAGCATATCATAGTGAAATAGAAGTTTTCCTTACGTTGAAGTCTACATTGTTTTTTAAAAAAGTTTGTATCGTGAATATATTGAACTATTAACAAAATTAGCCTAAAACCCTAAAAAATAAAAGAGTGAAAATTAGTTTCAAACGAAACTCAGTAAGGAGTATCAAATGATAAGTGCCCCCACCCGAATAAGCTCAAACTAGATCTAAAAATAGGTATTAGTATGCCAAAAAAGAATCCACTATTATTCCGAAAAATTCATTTTTCGAGGAGTTGTGGAGGTGGAAAGAAAAATGAAAAACGTTTTCTCGAAAACAGTACAGCCGATTTTGCCAAAAATAATATAAGTTCTAGGCATTCATGAGAATATTAAATAGAATAATTTAAAAAAAAATTTGGTAAATATTCGAGCCAAAAAAAATGTTTTTGTTGTTCTTTTTTTTGTTGTTGTTAATAAATTTTTGCTGTTCTCTTAGAGTTATAATACATATAGATAAATTTATAATTTAATGAAATGTTTTCGTTAATGTAAATTATGTTCTGCAGTTAAAATACTAATATTAGTATAATCAAAATCATGTCTTGTTTCAATTCTATCTCAAGTCAAACAACCACTTTTATTTTGTTTATCTAAAATGTTCTTTTGATGTCCCAAAATTTTGTTACAATCTACCAGATTAAGAATTCAAATATTACATTAATTTAAAAAATGCATTAATGGGGTATTAACATGGTCCGCTGATAAGTTAGGAATTTACGACAAAAGTTGCCTACGTCAAATTATCAAAATTCGGGCTATGTAGCGATAATCACAGAAATTGATTGAGAATCGACCAAGAACAATTGAAAAATATTTGTTTTTAATAATAATTATTTTCAGTCAAGTCTTAAATTATTTCTGTGGTATTCTTTAAGGGACGATATACAGTAGGTAGAGTTGCCATTGCAGAGTTCGGATTTTAAAAAACAGGTATTATTTTTAATTTACGCTTTCCATCTACAGATGGCCAGCCTTATTTTCACTGATACTTGTTTCTAGGTACTTCTTCTCTGACACTTTTACCTTGTCATATTTTTCTTGCAACATTTTACAAATGAAACGAAAACGAAAAAGTGTCGGCGAAAAAAACTGGAATGATACCTGCAATATCGGTATATCATATATTAGAATCCCTTTTTAATCAGAAATTAATGAGAAAAGGAAACTTCCGATTTTAAGGAGAATCTTAAAAATTGTAAATTACACTATCATTTATTATCAATTTTGACTCTTTGAAACGACACGGTCTATTTTCTTACTTTATTTTCTTTCCCACTTAGCAAACCTAGAAAATAAGTATATAATTAATAATAAAAAATATAAAGATTAATGTTCATGCTTTCAAGGGATAATCTGAATTCTCATGACATTGTTGTATAAAATCTCATGATTTAAAAAACCATAACTTTTTTGGGGAAAATGGTGATATATTAATGTGCATTCTGATATGAGCCCAGTACTTAGTGGTGCTAATAGTAACGGTCAATAAAATTGTTACATCCTGTACATAATTTCAGAAATTGTCAAGAGAAATAATTTGTGGAGTGTACAACCGCAAATATTTCTCCTAAAGATTATTTAAGAAGTAGTCCATGTCTTCCTAACAATATCCAAGACCTGCGTTTTTTAAAACCTCCATCATTGTTAGAATTGAATCATCGAAACATATTTTTTAAATCCATTCATTTTACGATGGAAAGGAACAGAAATAAAAATAACTAGCTTTTTTAAAACATAAACCTGTATTCGCTTTTGCATTACTTAATATTGTAATAAATTGGTTCCTTTTTGAAAATAGTTCAATCAAATATTACGGCTGTAATGCAAAATTTGAAGTGTTAGATGGATATTAAAAATCTTCGATGTAAAATGTATCGCAAATGCACAATCAATCAGATCGTATTTATCATCCCATGCATGTTTTTCGTTCCGTTGTTGTAGGCCTGAATGTAAACTACAAGAATGTGAAGTAGATAAGGAATGTACGGTCAGACATGGCCCAGATATCGCGCTCGTGCATTAAATGGAAATAAACTATATTAGCTTTACTTTCAAATTATAGGTAGCCTTTATTATACTTTCATAAACAGAACATTGTATATTTGAATAGCTTTCCGATCACGAAAATGGAACTGAAGTCCTTTGCAATTTTATAAAAATTTGTTACAATGTTTTTACCTCAGTCAATGAGAACTTCGTCTTCGAAAGTGAGAATTTAATTTGGGGAAGTATAGAGCAATTCTCATTGAGAATTGTGCGATTTGAGGACTGGTAGAGAATAGAGTAATAATTACCATTCTAGTTTCCAGACGACTATATTTTTTATTACATGTAACTCGGGGTCTTTTCGGATAAGACACCGTCTTCTGACCAACGTCAGAACCGATAGCGAAAAACGGTAGTACTAAGGCGTTGCATTCAAAATATGATCTATTCCTTTCGCTTGCATGTCATTTACAGAGATATAATGTACCAACTTAGATTTTAATGTCCAATAAAAATTGACATAAAAATAGCTAATTACCGAACAGAGTTATTTGAACAATATTGTTGAAAACATTCGCAAATATTACAATGGTCAATGATTTAGAAGCTCTGAAGAAATTATGGGGAAATATTTTCATGCTCTGCTGGTAGATCATATGATCAGCAATCCAAAAGTTCCGGGACCATAGCTCGGCGTCTACCCAATGTTTTTCCAAGTTCGGTGTCATTTTTTCTGCCTTTTTTTACATTTTAGGTTTCTTCATATTTTACGAATAATTAATTTGTTATTAGTAATTAATTAATAATAACATTTTGTAATCTAGACTACATATTGCCTTTAAATCGCTATTTACAAAATTTCCCAGCACTTAACCCATTAACGCCCAAGAGGACACAAATTTCACCAAGAATTTTGGAATATTTTTTGACCTTAAAAACCAATTCAAAAAATTTGATCATCCTCGATGTAAAATTGACCATTTTATCAGATTCTTCTATCAAAATTTGTCTAAAGTCAAAGTGCAAAAATTTATAAACATTTATTCACAAAAAAACTCGATTTTTTCCTTTACAAATATTTTTTAATCATTATTTTCGTGGCGAACAAGAAAAGTCATTCGGTCAAAATCTCAAAATAAAATGTCTCTAATGTCTCAGCTATAAATTTTCGTGATAATATATAGTAATGTTAAAGATGGTGATTTCGAAATGGCGACTAAAGCTTTCTTTTTTTTTGTAAAATATTAGCTTAGTGTACCAAATCTTCAAAAATTATCGGATCTTGATAAAACTTAATATCCATAAGTTTTTGGGGTCTCTTATTACGAATTTCAAGTTATTTTAAAATTTCGAAATGGCGTATCCAATATAGCGGCCGGAAATGAAAAAAGTCATTTTAATTCTATATATATTTTGGATTTTGGAAAAATAACGTGATTTTCATAATCGGCGGACTCAAAAAACCCATTATGTATGATGTTTCATACATATAAAATGACATGTTTGAATTTTTATAAAATAAATAGAAATTCGTACTCAGTGATACCAGAAACTTACGGGTACTAAGTTTGATCAAGATCCGATAATTTTTAAAGATTTGGTACACTAAGCTAATATTTTAATAACAAAAAAAAGAAAGCTTTAGTCGCCATTTTGAAGTAGCCATCTTCCACATTCCTATATATTATTACGAATATTTATTAGCTGAGACTTTAGATACAAGATATTTTGAGGTTTTGACCGAATGCCTTTTCGTGTTTGACATGAAAATATTCATTAAAAAATTTTTGTGAAGAAAAAATCGCATTTTTCTGTGAATAATTGTTTATAACTTTTTACGCGTTTGTTGTAGACAGAATTTGTTAACAGAACCTAGAATAATGTTCAATTTTACGTCAAGATTGCTTAATCTAAAAATTTGTTATTTGGTTTTGGATGTCCAGAAATATTCCGAAAATGTTGGTGTAATCTGTGTCCTCTTAGGCGTTAATGGGTTAAGCAGCTTATTCGGTATAATCTGTAGTAGAAAATTTGAAATAAATGTAAATTGATCTTACTTTTTAAATTAGTAACTCTTCTATGATAAACTCTACTACTTCCAAAATACTTGATCTCATTGTAAGAGGAGTGAGGTAGACCACTCATTTCTTACTCACCAGTCCTCTTAAGCATATAAAAAGATCTATTCTTCATAAAACAGCAACCATTTTACTGAAAGAGTAAGTGGCTTGGAAACACAGAAGCGAATACATTAAAGTCAACAAAACGGAGATATTTCTTCTGTCTTTTTTTTCAGATCCGCATTCTTGTTGCGGGAGTAGCGTGCCGTTGGAATGTATACAAAATTGATAGCCCCTCTTTTATCACGCACTGTCAATACCTTGAGGAAATCGATATCGTAAAATGGTCCATATCTCAGTTTTCGTAGACAGGCGAGAAGATAAAATCGGAATGATCGTAAAAGAAAAGTAAAAGCCCCCCGA
Source organism: Trichopria drosophilae (assembly GCA_030407085.1). Classification (NCBI taxonomy): domain Eukaryota; kingdom Metazoa; phylum Arthropoda; class Insecta; order Hymenoptera; family Diapriidae; genus Trichopria; species Trichopria drosophilae. The sequence continues at coordinate 183,873,811 of CM059583.1, read as the reverse complement.
AACGAAAGCAATCGATAAATAAAGCCATTCGAAGTGGACGGACGCTTTCGGTGCTATTGGGGCGTTGCCGCGGTTGCCGACGGTGGGGACAAATAGCACTTCGATAACTTCCACTTTCGTTTCCGGGGCGATTTCCCCCCACGGATTTTGGTCCATGAAAATCTCCGAGACCTTTCGGGATATCTCGGGTCTGCCACGAAATCGGGCAGGGCAACCCGTCTGGGGCAACCGACCTCCCGCCCGGAATCCCAAGCGTGCCGGGGCCAAACGCCAGAAGAGGTCCCCCGTAAAGAGGATAATAAAGGACGTGCGTGCAACCCAGTTGCACATACCTTATGCGACGTATGCTGTATATTTTGTCAAATTCTTTTTACGGGCGATAAGACCGCCGTCGCAATTCCCCTTTGATCCTGCTACGCCGGCTTTGAAACTTTCTTTACGGCCTTGCCTTCGGATTTGTGCACGAGAATTGTATCGAAATCGTATTAGAATTGCAACGTGTAATATATCATTGTACTGTAAGTAAGCTCATAGTACAATAGCATATATGAAATCTTGATACATTAAAAGGATACCCGTTGTCATAATTTTCCAATAATTCTTATCGAAACTTTATTTCAGGTTTAATGCAGATAAAATCAAATAAGACCATCTTTTATTTCCGATATGTATCACATATTCTTTGCTACGGATCTAAATAAAGTATGTAAATAAAGTATAAATACTATCAGTTAGAGTTTTGGTTATTTTCTGGTCTTAATAAAACTTAATAAAAAATAATTTCTAAAATATAAATTAAAATTAGCATAGGAAAGGAGACGGTGTAATTAATGTAAATTAAATAGGGAGCTGTTGAAGGGTAAATAATAAAAATTAAAGTTTCGACCCTAGGGTAGTCCTACTCTTCCTGAAGAGGACCGGAATGCAAGAAACGTCCGAATATTCAAAAAACCTTACTTAGTATGAGCGAAATTATATGCTGAAGACCTAAAAATTGATTTCCAACCAACTCACCACAGACGTATCCCTACTTATCCACCCTGGACTATGCCTAAACTAAAAATTGTTCTCGATATATACAAGCAATCCTTAGGAAAAAGGAACACTTCAGCTAAAATATACAGAATCCTATTTGATAATTTAATAGAACAAAAATATGCCGAATACAAACAAATATATACTGACGGCTCCATCATCAACGGAGTTCCAAGATGTACCATTGTGTATGACAATAAAAAATTCGCCTTTAAGCTTCCTAAGGAGTTCACAATTCTATCAAGTGAAGTTTTGGCAATCGAACAGGCTGTAGACACAGTGGTAAAATCAGACATCTATCATGCGATAATCCTGACGGATTCGAAATCTGCACTGGATGGACTACTCAACTTCAATTGTAGTAAGGAACCTATCCAAAATTTAAGGGAAAAGATCGGAAAAGTTAATAAAACACGAAATGTTGCCCTGGTCTGGGTACCCTCTCATCAAGGGATTGTAGGTAACGAGAAAGCTGGCGCAGCTGCAAAAGTCACCCAGAAGAAGTAAATGACATGAGTATAATGCCCATCACAAGGCAAGAACATTCCATATTTCAAAGTGCTTTTACAAAATGGAATGAACAATGGACAGGCGAGGATAAGAGACAACATCTGGCAAAAGCGACCAGATTTAGATAATAGGAAAGAACAAAGTGTCCTATCAAGATTAAGAATTGGACACTCGAATGCAACGAATTACTTTCTCTTTGCTCACTACCCAATACGGACATGCCCATCATGTACAGTATATACGTCAACAGAACACTGGCATATCTGCCCAGCATATGAAGACCTCCGAAGAACTCTTAATTTACCAGCAACAATGAAAGAATGCTTAAACGATGCAAATGTATTTTTCACTGTTTGTGTGTATATTTAAAATGAATCAACATCTTCAGTAAAATTAAAAAAATGGAAACTAATGTAAAACCGATGTAAAACTACCTTTATCTTCCACCTTCACTGTGCATTCTCCCGTCGTTATCATTTGATAAAATATTATTAACAATTATCATAGACAAATTTTATGAAACATATTTGTTTTCAAAAAGCAGGTTCTATTCAATAACAAAAATCATCACCTTCGTTTTGTTATAAATTTCAGTAAACCTATTTATTTTATTATCGAATAAACTTATGTTGTGATTTTTAGAATTGAAGATCCTACAACAATTATCAATAATGATTCTGGTTATTTTTTCACTACTTTCGTATAAACCGCTATAACTTTTGAAGTTAAAAAAACTATTAAAATAAATACTGGTTACGCACTCACTAATCTGTTATGAACACATTTTGCTAGCGCTCAAGATGTTCATTTAATGTTTATCAATCAATTTAAGACGGAGTCGTAAAAATGTTAACATCAATATAAACAATTTTCGGTTTTCATAAATTAATATTGCTTTACTTAATATAAATTTGACGGTGGAAATGAATAAGGAATAACCAGAACTTTAAGCAAAGTCATTAAAGAAAAAAAAATAATGATCTAATAATAAAAGATATAACCATATTATAGAAAGAAACAAACAATACTTTGCTCTAGTTATATTTAAATTTTGTGATTTTTCACTGGCACCTTTTTTGTTATTCTTTCAGTATCCGACCTTATAAATAATAAGATAGTTTTAATTTTTTTCCATTGATTACTTAACAGATAATTTAATTTATTTTAATAGTCTAATTAATAGTTATTATTGAATTCCTAATATTATAAAATTCCTATGATTGATGAGAATGACAAATAACTAAAAATACTTTTTATATTATTTCGAAAGTGACGTTTAAATTTATAACAAATTGACCAATACCAAGTAACTTGTGAAAAAAATTTTCTCGTTGAGTTTAAATGCTAAAATAGTGTCAAGCTTATTTGTTCAAGGGTTAAACCAGTATAATATGATGATAGAAAACAATAGCAAAACAAAACGTAACAATTCGAAATTACGAAAGCCCTATTTATTTTTTAGGTTTAATTTGTCCGAAAGATTTCGGTTTTCTACTTCCTTTTCTTATATTTTTCGCCCATGTTTCAACTGCAGCTGTGTTTTTGATAGTATAAAATCTGCTTTAATCTTTTTGGGACTCGCTTTCATCGTTCGAAATATCAGTTTTTCAAAATAATTCACCAATTTCAAACATACCGATTTTTACTTTTTCATAAATATTCATCCTACACATTTGTTCCTTACAAATCAATATACGAAAGCTACCTACTTTGTCGGTATCGTCTCCAACTTGCAGAATCTATACAGATAATTTCCTAACAGGTCACCTTCATTTTAAGAGGTACCTCCACTCGGATGCACAATGGCGTGGGGAAAAAAACCACGCAGGGTAAAGTAGTTGGTAAAGCATTGATTCTGTTATCGATAATAATATGTATTTGGGATTTACATATTATTGTATTGTACATATTGTTCTTACTTAAGTCGTAAAATATCAGCCAGACATCTTTGGAGATACGTACATTTACGGGGTAACAAGTACAATTTCACGGCGTGAATCTATAACTATCAAAAAATGTGAATCGTACAACGAAAATTTATTTCATATAAACGTAAATCATTAAGAACTAAACATTATGCATAATTTCGCAGCCGTTTTCACAATTTTGTTAGATAAGTATTGATACATTTTGCTAGATTGCATGATAAGATATAACATATAAAGTAAAAAAATAATATGCGCGAATGTCGATATCAGATACAGAATTCTTCGACTATTAGATAGAATTAAAGGTTTTGCAAATTTCCTCATATATAACCTTCAAATCATAGTGTTAAAGGAGGCCACATCAGGTATATTGGTTTTGACCCCAGAGGTATAACCTTCGAAACTACCTAATTCGGATAAAATATGATGAGATATAACACCTCATACCAAATTCGATTGTTTTATCACATGGGAAAGTTTAAAAAATTGTTGTCGAAAACGCAGATTTTACGCAGCAAAATATAGTAATGTAAGTAGTAACAGCAAATCCGTAACAAATATTACGCGGACTGTTACTACTTATATTACTAATGGCCCTAATAAATGTAAAAATTCGGAGATTCGGATCACAATATTTTTGGCGCGGTTTTTGAATACATAATTTTTCTTGAAGATATCTGAATACATAATTTTTCTCAAAACCCCGGTACATTAAATTCGAATATACCAAATTTGAATAAGGTATTATTTACTAAAATGAATACTGACAGGATCTTCTTAAAGAGAATCTCTAAAAGTCACATATTTCGTGTATTGCAGTCAATATCAGAAAAACAAGTACCAATTTTTAAAAAATGTTTATGATTACATGGAACGAACACAAAAACTATAGAATTTCTTATTTTAGATCGACGAATGTCTACCACAAACATCGTTTGTTAGTTTTTAATACTACGCATGAAGATTATCATTTCAACAACAGATTCGTGGTTATATCAAATGTAATTTATAAATGGTAAATTATATTAATTAATTACGAGACGTAGTACTATGTGAAATATGTTTGTTTGTTTATTTTTTTAATTCCTCTATTCATATATATAATAAACTTCTTATGATATTCTTCATCGTATACTGAAGTTATTTAATTATAATTAAACTGAAAATAAACATCGAAAATCCAAATATTTCTAACTGATATAATATAGGCTACATATATAAAACAGAATTGTACTGAATTATATATGAGGCAATACCAAAATGGCGTGAGAAAGATGCCGTGAAATAGTTTCTATCGTTGGTTAAGTTTGTTATAAGTCTTATAGTTCTTAGTTTAAACAATTAAACTCGAATTAATCTGAGAAATAAAATAAATATACACTTGCATCTCAAATACTCGAAAGTTACGAGGGTCAAAATAGTAATTTTAAAACCGAGTACCATTTGATAATGTATAATAGTACATTTTTTATATGTAATTAATATTCGAACTTTAAGAACGTTTTAAAAATTATATAAGACATTTTAGAATAGTATATAAGGCGTTTGAAAAATATTATAAGACAGATAGAATTTGCATTTATTATGCATTAGTACACTAAGAAAAATATTTTGCAAATTTAAGTAGATGGTGAGTTACCTAGTGGCAAATGAATCTATAACAGTTTTAATAATTACAGTTTTAATAATTAAAGTTTAGATTTCATTAATTTGACTAAAATGTATTGCATGCAACTTTCGTTTAGTTACATATGCGGATGTATTTGAAATAAAAAGAAAAGTTGAATGCAAAAAATGTAGCTTTAAAAATATTATTCCGTGATTTTCAAAGTATAAGAAAATTTTGACCAGAATTGTCAGGAAGCTGAGAAGGGTAATCTATTAACTCTAGTTTGCCTTTGTTTACCACCGTAATATTCAATATGAAGGTTGTAACGTTACAACCTTTGAGTGCACACACCTGGACTGGGGAATGCATTTCTCCAAACAGGAATGTGTCCTTGTTCACCTAATGTAATTTGGGAAATTGCAATATCTACCGTTGAATGAAGCAAAATGTTCAGAAACGTATATGCTGAAATGTATTATATGTTTGTAAATAGAGGTAGTAGTAAATCATAACAAAATTTTATCATTTTTAAGATTACATAAATCACATGCTTATGATAAAATGTCTTCATATGCGGGTCTCATATAGCTGGAGCTAGAATGATCAATACATATTTCTCAGTCGTATTGCTTTTATCGACTGTGCAATGAATAAAACATACCAACAACTAATATGACATTGGAGAATGCATAAAAATTCCTCGGTTTATTATTTATTACAAAATTCTAGAGATACTACCTTATTTATATTTAACGAGACATCGATAAACCTGTAATTTTATGTGCGGTTTTTAAGTAAAATCTGACGTATAAATATTTTCTATTTTCTTTCAATTCTTTTTCCTTCTCGTTATTTCACCCATGTTCTTTTGAATATTTACATTGAAAATTAATTAAAATCATTATTAACAAAATATTGGAATGAGACGTTAAAATTTAAACTTTTCCTTAAAATGTGTACTATAATCACTGGTTTTGAGTGCAATCAGAAATTATCATTGAACCAATAAAATTGTAGGGTGTTAATGCTGTTCTTGAAATCTAAATAAATATTCATGTTCCTTTATAGAAAAATAAGTGTCTGGATTTTCTGGAAAATCTAACTCTTTTTTAATTATACAGTTTTTACTTTCTCTTTATCCATACTTATATAAAATTTTAAAACAGTTAGACGTTATCATTTACTACTTTATTACTCACGAACTCGAATAGTAATCAAATTTGAATTTAATTCGATTTTTAATTTATTCAACCAATACATATTCATTTGATGGTAAACAAATATAAGGCTATAAAGCCAGAACTATATTCGTTGAAGGTTGGTATATAAAATGCTGATAAGTATGTACGGGTACACACTTTACTGCATTTGAAATTTTATCGATTGCTATACAAAATTTATATGCCAACGGGCATCAAACCCAAAATTAATCTGCGCAATACATGGAAGCTTTAGGGTACTAGAAATTATGTACTTCACTGACATCGATATTCATTTTGGAGAACATACGTTAAAAACAAAAAAAATGTTGCGCTTGATTATAACATAACCAATTTATTTAGTATATTTTGTCAGTTATATAAATGTCGATGAACTAAATCTTAAATATGAATGTTATTAGTAACTGCAATTTCTGTAACCCTTCGAAAACAAAAATCTTAAAATCTGCTATCTTCAGACATGTGTTCTCCACTTCACATTTCCAGTCTAAAGAATAGCAAATTTTCTAAATTTCAAAGGCAGGATTTATTACACAAATAATATAGTTTGGACAATGAAAATGATTAATATCAAGTGATTTTGAAATTATATTCAGAATTGCAGAGAAAATGTTCATAAGCCCGTCGACACTTAAAACCAGGGGAAGCAACAAAATTAATTGGTACTATGATTATGAAAGTCTCCAGCATTAATAAAAGTTAGACGAGAACTTGCATATACCTTCTGTAATAAGTTTTACTTTTACGTCCAAAAATGGTAGTGGGCAGAGGTTTCTTCTTTTGTTCTTTCGACATTGATTATCCTCATTTTTTTTAAATTTTTTAAAATTTGTTTAAGAGTTTTTAAGTTTTTTATATTTTTAATATAGATGCAATTTATTTGGTATAGCATAGGTTTAAAATACAAATTCTACTAATTGAGTTTTGAAGATAAATTAAACATCAAACAAAAATAATTGCGAAAACACTTCATTATATATTAAATATCAACTGCCAGTTTTTCATTTTCTATTCCATCAATTATTCTCATAAGATTAAATCACAATTGTTTCATAACGTGAAAAGTTACAGAAAAATAAGATATATCGATTCTGAAATCAATAGAACATATGACACCCTGGGATTCCCGTCCAATATGAAATGAAATTCTCGACACGTGTAACCGAAATATAGACTGACAATCCCGTCAGACGTACTGCACTGCGGAGCAATAAGATACCAGAACCATGGTGCGAGTATAGGATGTGCGTTATAAATTTTAAAATAAAGGAAGTTTCTATTATCTAACCATCGAAAAATATCTATATTTTAACTAATATTTTCGGTTATTCGTATTTATAATTAAAAAAATGTATTATAAAAGTTACATTAAAAAAAAATATTACTAAAAGAAAAACTGTACAAAACATTTAATGGATGAAATTATGTTCTTATTCAGAGTTGTGAATCTAACATGTCACATGAAATTTTTATCTCGTACACACATTACTCTGTTTTTTCCGATTAATAAAAATTGTTCGACGTTGGTGCAAGACGAATTGTTCTTTTATAGTCATAAAACTTAATTAATCATAGAAACTGCATCGATTGTAACGTTGGAACTTCTTACATTACATTCTTTATTTTGATTCAGAAACTTAAGAAATCTTATACCGATGTCTTTTCATATTCACGTGCAAAGAAGTAGGGCAAAGTCGTGTTTCTTTAAATAATGAGATAAATAAATGTTCCTAGTGAAATAAATTTTGTTAGTTAGGATTATTATTTTAAAGTACTTTTTAAAGATTAGTTTGCGAAGAAACATCCCAAGACAATTGAAAAACAAAACATGTAATATCGCATGACATTAATTCTTTTGGATATATATTGTGCATTTACAGGTATATATATAATGGTTAAGTCGGGAATTTTTTTACGCACCCCTTCAGTTTGTAAAAAAAATGTTAAGCGTAGTTTGAGCTCTTAATAACAAAATTTCCCCGTGCCTGTAAAGGCCTGAAGTTTGCTATTGTTTTTACGTAAGAAAATTAATTTTTTCAATTTTTTCATCACCAATTTTCTAAAACGACATAAAAAATTTTCTTAATTATGGCATACCACTTCCCAAATGGTTTCTAAAGCTACGCAACAAATTTCAAACAATTAAAGAAATTTCCGAATGAGCCAGAACGTTTTTTAAAACAGTTCTTTTTTGCTCGAAAATCCGAGAGATCCAATATTTTCCTAATTATTTATCCAAATCATCATATGGCTTAATTTACAAAATTGAGCTATTAGATTTCATGTTCTTTGGGATTAGGAGTAAAATACGCTCCGGTTAAGTCAAATACGACTATTATAAAGCTGAGTTATCGCACGTTTAGTATAATTATTCTTTTTGACAAAAATTTTGTAAAAGAAATAAAAAAGTTTTTTTGTTCCTGCAACAATGTCAGCAAAAATTAAACAATATTAGACCGTGGATGATTATATTCCATATCTCTTTACGCAACTACTTGTCTATACTTATTTGTACAGAAAAAAATGTTACTGTCATGTCATCGTTTAGTGAAAATCGAACATCATGGCTGTCATGAAATCTGGTTTCAGCGTTAAAAAATGATGAAGAGGACATAATGGCAGGCAGCCAGAAACTTTTTCAAATAAATATTAAAAACAAATTATTATGTAACAAAGATGTGGATCATTTCATCACATCTAGGTTTATGAAACTTTTCGATAGATTTGGAATTCACAACGAATTTTTAAGCATTGGTCCTTCTCTTAAGTACACAAATAATGGTTTTTAATACGATTTATAAATTATTTCAAAGTTCAAAGTAATGAATGATTGTGCAGAGAGAGAGAGAGAGCAGTAAGTTTGATGCAGCACCACAACAATATATTTACACGGGTTGATGACCAGAAACAATATATACTCCATATCATCACCGAATTCCGTAAAAATATCCTGACGAGCGAAAGTCAACAGTTTCTCGTGATTTTTAACACAGTACATTATTTGTGTAATATTTTTTGTAATATTCATAAACTAATAAAATGTATAAACTAATAAACTTATACAGATGATAGTGTTGTAGAGTATGCATTTAATTTTCATAAACTCAAAAGTCGCTGTACCCTTTTGAGGATTTTTATTAGATTAATTATTCCTAATGATTAATATAAGTTACGCCCTTGTGTTTAAACAAAAACATATTTGAAAAATTACCTTTCATTTCTACAAAATCGAAGAGGAACTAAGAAAACCATACATTGCGTTTTTTAAAATAATATTACTAAACTCGGCCATACGATTCATATTCAATCTCAAACATGATGCCTTGTAGACGCATAAAAGGCTGGGTTCCACTAAAATATCGACATCTTTACTTTATCGGAACTTTATCATATTCAGTTCTTCATTATAAAAACATTGGAGTACTTGTTCGTGCTATTTCACTCTTGAAATAACACATAATTAAGATCAACAAGAGTCACCCAACAAGTTGAAATGTTGGATATTTCGAATTTTCGAGCAAAAAAGTACTATTGTAAAAATCGTTCTGGTTCAGTCGGAAATTTCTTTAACTGCTTCACATTTTCTGAGGGGGTTTAGAAATCATTTGGGAACTGGTATACAAAAGTTCAGATTTTTTGACGTTATTTTAGAAAATTGGTGGAGAAAAAATTAATTTTCTTAGGTAATAACAATGTCAAACTTCAGGCCTCTACAGGCACGGGTTAATTTTGATATGAAGAGCTCAAACTACGCCTAAATTTTTTTTTTAATTTACTTGCAACAAACTGAAGGGGTGCGTAAAAAAATTCCCGACTAGACCGTAACGGACACTAATATTATACATATACACAACATCATTTCGAAATAAACAAATGGAGCTTGCAAAATAAGTAAAGCTTGATTACAGTTAAAGCAGCAAGAATTAGTGCAAACAATAACTAACTAATAACGAATTAAAAAATATGACATATTAAAATAGTTTCTAAATATAAACAGAACAATAATAAACAGAACAGAAAAACAATTTTCCAAACTACCTCCGTAATGAAAAACGTAAAATGAAGTCACTAATTGTATCAAATCTGTTCTATTGAATTTGTTAGTTCACATAAATTGAATTATTTTCGGGCTAGTTTTAAATCGGAAAATAAATTACTCGATTTCGAGTGTTGTCACTAGTAAAAATATTCCAAATAACGCCAGTGAAGAGATGAAATACGATAAATAAATTTTATACAAAACTGCTATCAGAATTATAGTGTTTTGAAAATTTAATACCTATAAATGTAATTATATTTTAATTAAACCCCTTACAAACTTATGGAGCATGTCTAAGTGACATAATAGGTATGGTATCACGCAGGAAATTAAATTTGTGAACAATAATGATAAGTACTATTTGATCCGATTATTAGTTTCATTGCGATGAATTATTATCGGATTGCTTTTACTGGAATTTTAAGTATATTACGATTAAGCCTAATTTTAGAGCCTTTCAAAGGCGTCAACTAAAAATAAATTGTCATAAGGGAATCTTCGCTTGCAATGAGAAATTCGCACTGAAATAAGTGTGTTTAAACTAAATAAAGATTTTAGATATGTCGTATCTTGATATCAATTAAAATGCAATTGACGACCGCGACATGAAATTAGCTTAATTTATTATTGAATACTAATTGCATTTGTTCAATACATAATACGAGGTACGTTTTTGTTCTAACTATATTACATATCAATTAATATCAACTTTTGAAAAAATAGTAAAAAAACAAATTTTATTAATACAAATAATTAAAAAATTTGCTAAGCACCAATATTAATTTTAAGAAATGAATTCCAGTAAATATAAAAAATGATACATGTGATACAAAACGTAACAAATAATATTGGAAAGATAATTTCCACGGTCAGTTTAGTTGATGATGAAAACTTTAATTTCCAGACCAAATTCCACGTGTAGCGTAGGATTTTAAACAAAATTTTATTATTCGCAGTTTACAAAAAAAATTGGTATTCGAGCGATTACCCATCTCTAAATATATAGTTTGGTGCAGGATCGCAACGATCTACCCGTAAATCAAAAGTTTTCGAGATACCTCCGGCGCATTTAACTTCAGTGCGATTCCGGAAATTTAAGCCCCAAGGCCGAACCTCCATGCAGCAGTGGAGGTACCACGAGGACGAAAAACCAAGCGTCACTTTCTGCCATTTAAATGCATTCAAATCAAAGGTCTTCTTTTCTGTATATTTATCACTCTGAATTCGTACGATAAATTACAAACTTGTACTTTCAATGGGTTTGGGAAATATCATAATTATTGTTAAATTTTGTTGAAATATTTTAATAATATTTCGTTTTAAACCATTGCATAATTCTTCCTCTTTCTAAAATATTGTGTTTTAATCAACTTTGGAATATCGAATTTATTTATATCAGCCAGACCATTTAACATAAATTATAAAATAAATGGAATATTCGACTTGTGTATTTCGAATTTAAACCTTGCATTGCATTTTAATTAAATCTCTGTTCTACTTTCTCACAATGCCTGATGTTAATTTATCATTTTAAAACTAAAAATTACAATCGTTACAACAAAACTCGTAAAACCAATAAAATACTTTTTAAATAAAAAATATGTGAACAATTTTTTCTCCATAATATGTTGATTGATATTTAAACGTGAAGGATTGAAGAAGGCACCTGCATTTTTTTCAGATTTTTTAAAGCACTTTTAGTGCTTGAAAAGAATTTAGGTCTTTAAGACCCACCTTATTAATTGACGGGTGGGGAGGGGTTAAAATTTCAATCTCCAAAAATCTGTTATTAATTACTTCTTCCAACTATCTCTAGCTTTTTAAAGTAAATTTAAATATTTTTTAACTGATTTTTCGGAAACGATTATTACATTCAATACAATTCAGATTAAAACTAAATTAAAACGGTTGTAGATAATAGTTTTTATAAATAATTAGAATTCTTTAATTAAAAATTAAACATCTATGTGTATGTAAGAATAGCACAATATATATTTCAACGATTTAAGACTTGTACTCTACTGGCCTTTCATGGTAAAATCGATGCACTTACTTCAATCTCTACTCGCTCTGCTTGGTCCACTCTATTTATTCCTAGTGCATTTCCAAATACTTTTACAATGACACAACAGGAACAATACGTAGCAAGTTGACACTAACAAATGATGGCGTACTTTTTCAATGAAGATAAATGCAGTTAAAATTAATACATTTGAAAATCCTGGGTATTATTATGGGTTCAATTTAATAGCAAACATGAATAGCACATGTTTTTAATTACAATTTTAAAAATAAGCTCATATTATTAAATATACATATCCTAATGATTTTGTTTTGTTTATTTAACTTTTCATCAATTCTACTATACTATATTGTTATTTTCAAACATTTACAAAAATGATGAGGAAACCCTATGCGATAAATATAGCTATGATTTTAAGAATTAAACGTTATTTTTATTATGTCCAAAACTATTTGTGAATTGCAGAAAAACGGCACAAAAGTTACATTAAATTACATGTCCACATTATTTTTGTTATTATAATATAATTGGTTTTGGTCAAGAGAGATTAATACTTGTCGCCAATTGTCATGTTTTTCTTTTCCCAGCTACAATTTGCACCACCTTTATAAACTTAACTATTACTTCTGACTGTTATAAATTCAATATGGTTATTATTATAATAATAACCCGGGTTATAATTATTCAGAATTAGTGGGAAGACAGTGTTACTGGAATCGGAGTGCAGGAGGCAGACCGTTATTACATGAAACGAAGTTTCAACTTCGGCAAGATGACATCTTTGACATATATCAGTATCAGAGAACTGACGACTTTCCGAGTTACTTACAATCCAGTTACAGGCGAACATGCGTTTGTATAACTTACTAATCTTAGAAGTAGATAGATAGTAGATAGGAAGCAGTAACGATCGTTTCTGATTCACTCACGAATGAAGGACTAAGAGGCAGCTTGATTCTCTACACCTGATAAAATCCAACCGAACGAGACTCCGTTCATATAGATCTGCCAATGCATCTAGATCTGTATTAAAAAAACCCTCTAGTTAGGTTATCTCATTGATCCATTCTTCCACTGGCCTTTTTAAAAAACACTTTATTACCCAATTATGACACTCAGGGTGTATTTTTTTTGCTAATTCGGGCACTTTTGCTAAACAGAATTTCAGATAAATCGCGATCCATATTGTCTATATTACGCAACCACAAGAGTACGTCCGTAACTATACGATAAGCAATAGGAAGGATTCACATCTCTAATCTCAGCGCCTAGTTAGTGACATTTCTCGTCAGCTTCAAATGCCTTTCAAAGAAATGAGTCTGCACGTTTTTAAGAATACTTGCATATCCGACAATCCATACAGGTGCACCGTACAAAAGAACGCTGGAATCCAAACTTGTAGGTGGAATCCATTTCAAATCGTGCAGGCCAACTATCTTCAAGACGTACAATTAGCTGTCCCTAAAATCTATTTTTTCCATGAAAAATACAGGGACGTGTATTTTTTATTTTTCAGAAAAACTTGTTTATGGAAGTTATCTGGTCTCGAACTTTGAAAGGTGAAACAATACAAAAAGCACTAAAACAAAATTGTTTCTCCCGTCATTTCTTTGTAATTAATGTTATAAATTATTTTTCTTTGGTATTTTCGGAGGCCTTGTCTTCTTCAAAATCCCGTTTGACATTTCTAAAAAGCTGCAAAGTTAACAAAATAAGGAGTGATTTACTAAAAATCAACAAACTACATGTTCTCGAAAACTCCTATTTTTTTTCTCTCAAATTTCTAACATAAATTCTTACCAATATAACGAATAATTGCTATAAGTTTGACAACGGCTAAATCACGTTGACAGGCAGAAAAATTTTTGTTCGAACATTTTTTTAACTTTCCTCAAGACCGGAGACTCTGGGCAATCCACTCAAGGAGATGATAATATTTTTAAGTATTTCAGGGTCACTGATTACGAATACGTGGTCAGATTTCGGAAATTCAAAATGGCGGTTTCAATATGGCATCCGTCTAATAAAAAAATTATTTTTTGTTAAAATAAAAATGCCATCATATTCTATGCAGAATTCTGTATAAAAAAATCTCTCTTGTGATTTTGTTGTATATTGCACAGACTTCGAAGAAAAAATGCCGAACACCTAAATTAAATATTTTTTATATAATAACTTGAATAACAACATTGGTTTCTTATGTCGCTCAATCTGTCCGAAAAATTAAAAATTTTTTTGCTCAAATCTTTACCGATTCAGCGTGAAATGTCACTTTAACCGCGCTCCAAACCATGAGGCAGGTGATTGCAGAGTCGATACTCACAATGAGTTCAAATCAACGCGCAGAAAACTGTCTTCCCGAGGACTCGAACCAAGAACCTTCGGAGACGTTCAAGTTACGAAACAAGGTGGACGCCTTAGCCATCGTAACCATTTCGACCCCTTTATTCGTCTTATTATTATTGTTATTATTGAATTAAAAATGTTGTTATTTAATTTCTTCAAAATCATGTTTAGCAGTTCGAGCCATGTAACAAACATTCTCTCTATTTTCATTATGTGCAATCTTCCAAATGTGACATTTTTTTAATTCCTGATATTCTTAGAACAGCCTTCCATTTTCAGGTTTTTGTTTTCCGGAGGTTTTAAAAATCCGTTGATAAATTCAAAAGTAAATTAATCTTAACTTCACTTCATTAACTGGACTTCTCTTACAAAAGACGCGGTGTTGTCGATGGCTTCAACATGTGATTTTTGCAAATTGTGCGTACTAGCGAAATGTTTCTACGATACCATTGTAGGCGCCTTTGCTATGCCCTATTGCAGAAAACATCCACTTTTTACTAATACTCGATTCCGACAATTCAGAATATTGATACCATTTTTATACAGAATTCTGCGCAGAATATGGTGGTATTATTTTATATTACAAAAAATCAATTTGTTTTATTAGACGGACGCCATATTGAAGCCGCCATTTTAAATTATGCAAATCTGACTACGTATTCGTAATCAGTGACCCTGAAATACTTAAAAATATTGTCATCTTCTTGAGTGAATTGCCTCAGGTCTGGAGAAAAGTTAGAAAAATGTCAAAAAAAATTCTCCTATCTGTCAATGTGGTTTAGCCGGTGTCAAACATATATCGCAATTATTCGTCATATTGGTACGAATTTATGGTAAAAATTTGAGAGTAAAAAAATGGGGGTTTTCGAAAAAATGTAAATTGTTTATTTTTAGTAAATCACCCCTCATTTTGTTAATTTACAGCTTTTTGAAAATTTCGAACGGGATTTTGAAGAAGACAAGGCCTCCGAAAATACCAAAGAATTAAATATAATTTCAAGGACGATATATAAAGTGTTTTGTTTTATACTTGTATTTGGTCTGTAAATTATGACAAAGAAAATTAATAATAGCACATAAAGATTTCACCTATCATTCTAAAACTCGTTTAATGAAAACTATGAATTCCTCAAGCGATTAAAGTACGTATGTACAAATTCTACATACACATAAAAATAGTCGCAATATTCGAATAAGTGTGTCTTTAAAAAGACAACAACACTAACGCTATATATTGCAGCGCAGTAAAATCAGAGTTGGATAAAGGCGTCATTACCCATATGGGTATTGCATATAATACGAGAGCAAATATAATTTTCAACCAATTCCAGTATTAATTCTATTTATATCTAACTCTACAATATTAATTGAAGATAACAAGAATTGTTTTTTATAATAAACTCTATCGAAAAAAACAGTTGCAGTTTAGGGGAAAAGAATTTTGCTTTTAAAGGAAATTATATGGATTACGTGTTTAAAAGCATGCAACAACTTCATAAACAATAATGTGATTTTAAAATTGATCTACTTGAAGTGATAGAAGAGGTGCCAATTTCTGATAATTTTCAAAGTCCAAAATACTAATTAGATCTCATACCATATACCGTATTAAAAATGTAAAACGAAGTATTTAATTTGGTTGGATAAATATTAAAAATATTACTATTTAAGAATTAGAAAAAATACTATTATAGTATTTTGTTAAAATGTATAATAAAAATTATAAGAATTTTTATATTTGAGTACCAATTTATGATTTGAGCCCATAGGTACAGAAATGTCCAATCAGGGCTGAATAAAACTTACCTTGTGTACATTCCACACGGATTCGTCGCAATTTCAATATTGATGGACGTACCGAAGTGAATTAGGAAACAAAAATAGATTTAAGAACACCATCTAAGATATCGTCGTTTATATGTTGATTAGAATCTACATTAGGTCAAGAACATAAGGTTTACTCCTTTCTAAATAAATATATCAATTAATCATACCTGATAGAAGGACATCTGCATATTTAGAGAATATAAGACAAAATTTAACGTCACGCAAAAGAAATAATTCCTTTAACGATTTACAGAATTTTGCGAGCATAAAATAAAAGAATTTTTCTTACATTTGCAATATAAAATTTGGTACTTATTGGCTATAAGATATATCTTTCCTTAATTACACCTAGCAAATACTGTTGTTTATGTACACAATATATTGTAAAATCAGATAAAATAATCATATTTATGACATGTTTTAGTAATTTTTCAACTCTACGCAAACAACCCCTAAGTGTACGGAAAATGGTCGTAAGACCTTCTTCAGTGCAACATCAAAAAAGTAAACATAAACTACTCACTCAGGAAAGTCGTTGCGGATATTGAACTGGTGGAAAGTCAGCTTGACGATTTCATCTTTTCGAGCACGAAAAGTATAAAGCAGACAGTCGATATTCGTCGGATATCGCTTTGGAAAATCAGGTGAGATAAAAGTGCCGCCTTGGGGGCTGTAGAAACTGCTGTAAACGACACACGAACAACCTGAAACAGAAATTTAGTCAAGTCGCATCAACCAAATTCATCTCTGTATTTCGCTAGTTTTTAATCGTTCAGCATTTTTCCCTAAATATGGAATATATTTTGCGACAAGTTCGTATACGAACAGAACGAACGACTACCGGGGTAAAAAAGCGTAGGATGGCGTTGCTCGGTGATGTATTAAAAAATGGTTTCCATTTTCCATTTCCTCCCACTTTCATTACGCACCTTCCCACTCGTTTGTTCTATTTTATGAGAAAAACGGCCTTTTGCAATCAAATGTTCGAGTTCATAAGTAATTGAAGCAGTTCCAGTTAGAGTGGTTGTAGAATATTAACTATTTGTTTGACTCTTTCAAATGCACACTACTTGATTATTATAAGCTTTTTCAATTGTTAGCATTTATATTTTATATCTTTCTATCCGATGTTGGCAACCGTATTTTTGTTTGACTATTGATACTTGAACACGCATAGGCAAAAACATCTGTTTTCATTTATTGGCTAGCGTGATCAATATTTAATCCATTAAATACAATAAAAAATTGAACCAATTGCTTGGAAATAATCTTAATGGTTCAAGTTATGTTATTAACTCCTTGTTTCATTATCTTTTAAATTATTAATTTAAGAATTATTTTTCGGTTATACTATTATCATATAATTATAAAGTCATAGATATAATCGTGTATGTCACGTGCTTATATTTCGCTGTATTGTCCGAGTAATGTTAATATTTGAACCGAGAAAATCTCAATAATCTTAGTTATGTTTATTACGCTATCCTGTTTTTTACTCAAGAACGTCATTATAAACAACATTATATGCAACGTATAGCTTTAAGTAGTATCTCATAAGTAAAATCTACCAAAACTCTGGACATCTGATCAGATCTCTCTCAGAATCCTGCAAGTAGGAACTGGCGACAAAGAAATGAACACCAAATTATCTTTTGGAATAATCTTATCTCTAATAGCACTAGTTTACACACAAAAAATGTCTGTACATTCAATCCCATAATTTTTATCTGATGTAATTTTGATTTAAGAAACTAAAAAATCTCGTTAAAAGTTTTGTCTATGGCGAAGTTTTTAAGATTCTGCGTCTGATCTAGAGTAATTTATTAAATAAATAAATAAATAAATAAAAAAACGTAATTAAATCGAACAAAACATGGAATTATAGGTAATTAAGTCCACAATAAAAATATCCATACGTTTCTCCAATCTCTTCTGTAGTTTAAACGTTAAGGGCCAAAATAAATAATAAGTATAAATGTTATCAAACAAAATAAAAATAAAATATACTTTTACAAAGACTATAGTCAGGACAATCGTCACATATCTTTATATGTATTTACGTTCAGAATAAAATTTGGATCGATTTAAAATATAGATCGTTATAAGCATTCACTGGAGCTGACAAAACGTAAAAAACTGGTATCTGTTTTAATATTAAATGGTGGATAAGGCAAAATGTTTTCATCTACATTTTACTATAACATTATTCTTAATTACAGTTAAATTAAATATTCGTATAATACAAGGTTAAATAAGTAGAGAATATTATTAGTTATATTTCTTATAATTAAGGATACATTACTGAAGTTGGGAACATAACGTGGGATATATTGCTGAAATTGCGGAAATTACGCATGTTAGGTGTGCATATAAAGGATATGCTACAGATAATTGCGAGGTTCTCATTAGAATGTGTTTCTGCAATGACTTTGGTCTTACGAAGTGCATTAATATTACCCTATCAAGGTTAATGTTCCATCTGCATGGTCGCCATTTAGGGAGGAAGGACCTTTTAAACGATTATCTTATGTAAAATATTTTGAAGTTGGAAATAATTTTCTTGCAAATATAAAAATTCTACACTCTTAATTTGAAGTAAAAATTTCGCTGATTTCGTCAGTAGGCTTTACCGTAACTGCGAATCAGCAAGTTCTGCTGCAAATTAAGTGAATATTGTTGATTTTAATAGCGAAATATTTTCATTGTAAGTTTTCGCTGATGATTCAGTGAACACCCACGAATATGCTAAAGCACTGCGAGTAAATAACGTTAACCACGATATCATAGAAATTCACATCAACCTCAAATGGCTATACTTTAGAAATTAAAAAAAAACAATGCTTCATAGCAACAGGTTCGTTCTAACTGAATACAATTATCTTTCCAGCTTTTAACTCAAACGAGTTGCTTAGCAAGGTGAAGGGATATTTACTAAATAATCATGTCTTTAAAATTTTAGAACTTATTATTGTGCTTCATGTTAATTTTTACATTTCAAGAATGGATAATCAATTAAGATAAAATAGGCTTAACGAACCAAGCATTTGAATTTAATCATTCTTTTCGTAGACTGAGAAGTTTAGAACATCAAATATATATGGATATATATTCTAAACATATACAGGTTACATCGGACCAGTTAAAATTCATTCAGGCTATCGAGTATAATAAGCTTCGTAGAAAGACAGTTTCCAAAATAAGGCATAGAAACTTCGTAAGAAAATTGAAGGATTTTTTCAAGTGGGTCTAGTCTAGTAAAAATATAACTTTTGCCATAAAATAATATCGTTTTTTATATAGTTAACTTAATATAATTTAAAGTTATCGTGTGCAATATAATTGTTAGGTCCATATTATCTGCAATGTATAAATAACTTAATCTATAATACAATTGAATTATTAATATTTTTTAATATTATTTTAGAATGAAAATATCGCTGCAGGGATTAGCGAGAGAAATTGTTAGTGCAAGAATTTGCTACCGATAATTTCGCTGCAGGAATCATTAAGAGAAATTTTCGCAGAATGAACCAGTGAATGTGAGGTTCACTGAGTGTATCAGAGATTATTCCATGATTGGCCGTGGTATATTTAAAGCGAAATAGCGCAAAGAAACCCTATTAGTGTCTTATTTAGGACAATCAAATGGTCTGTTTAATAACAATAAATAAAATAAGATAAGTTAATGAGTAAAAATAATGGTGAAATGTTACTGGAAGATAATGGGGACTTTTCACACTATATTAAACTCCTATATTGCCAAGTAGTTTTCTGATTCGTAACAATATTTATTCGTTGAATATTTTCATATGCAAAATTGTATTGTTTGTTAATGTAAAAACAGTGGGACCAATCAACCACAAAGAAAATGACTGAAATCGAAGTTAAAGACTTGATAGATAAATCAAGTGGTGAATAACGATAAAGAAAATATAATATAATGTACAAAAATAATAATAAATGGCAAGTCGATTACAGTGGTTGGGGTACACGCTAAATCGACACGTACTAGCCGTATTCCAAAAAAAGTGGTTTTTCAAAATGTGAAGGCTATCGAGGAGAAAATATTAGTGGCAAAAGGAATCGAGACCCAGAGTTTGCAAAAACGAAAACGGAGTGGTAACCAGTTCTACGAAAAAGTAAATTCCACATCAACAGATTCGACCAACATACTTCTATTCGATTTTTCATGGTCCAGTGACAAGGAAATGAAGTATCTAGAAGTTTCTGCGATTTCTATCGACGAAAATATCGATTTTGCAGCATGGACTTTTGAAGACTCGCTCGTGGTGTCGAGGAGCTCTCTTAGTATGTAGGGAAAATGCGCTATGCCTCCTCGGCAGATATTAGTGGTAAGAATTCTTTCTTCACTATTTTAATTTAACCTCCGAAAATTCCAATCTTAAAAAATTGCTAACGTCCGTTTATTTTAATTGTAGATTTAATGTGGAGCAACACATCCAATAACGATGACGCCATAATAAAGGAAATCAACAAGGAAGCTGCCATTTTGACCACGTTGCCAAGCAGAGTAATGGAAAATGAAAAAGGACTACGAGAATTGTCAACGTAGACATTGTTGAAAAATATCTACGCACTCGAAAAGGAGCTACGTGCTTAAAATAAATAATGGCTCTCACTCTTTCCGCGGTTTACAAAATTGTATACCTATAACTATTTTGAAATAACTCGTTTCATTTTTTTTATAACGTCTTATATGATTGACAAAATTTGAATAGAGAAAAATAAATTCTGACGAACGAATTTTCATGAGACCTTGGTGGAGTCGAATATTTACATGTGTGTTTTTCCAAATTTTACGTTGAGTAAGAAATAAGTTAAAATAGCTGTTTATTGGATTTTAAGTAAATAAAGAAACTAACAGATTGAATAATTTATAGTCATGTGACAAGTTTGAGATTCTTCGAAAATGATATATAGGTCAATAATGTTAAAATATGGCATTTGAAATATTTAAAATAGTTTTAAAGAGATTTTAGGATGTTGATCGAAATAAAGATAAGAAAATAATTTTTTTAAAATAAATAACAACTATATAACTCATTTTTAATGTATTCAAATTCAGTATCATACAAATCTTAAGTAATAGGCTTGTGAGATTAGAATAAGATCCCAACCAAATGACCTTTATCTAAACCGAAACCTTAGTGTTTTATTAGGATTCTGTGTCTTAATTGCTAATCCTACGCCATGTAAAGCTTCCTTTAGAGTACTTGGATCAGCTTATCTGATTCGACGTTACTTCTTTTATCTGGTTTAACTGCTGTACATCCACATTGTTTACAATTTAAGTAATGATGGTCAGCCTTTAAATTATATGCCAGAATGTTTTGTAATTTTTTTCCATCGAAAATTGTTTATATTTGAGCAACAATTAGTTCCCTTTAATCGACAAGAAAGTTTTAACATTCTCAGTTGAATTAGACCTTGGCTTTTTCAAAGATCAGGTCGTTACTGGATTCTAAACATAGTTTCTTTTTTATCGTATCAAATATCATCGATCCAGGTAAAAATAATTCTGTGGACAAACAAGTTAATTTGATGTTTTGCAAAAACTACTGGAAATGTGAATTTAATTTGAAATAAAGATTTTTAATTCTCGATCGTAATTAATAAAAATAATGGTAGCAAAAAGTACACATATGATGTAAAACCACTAATCGAACCTCTTGAAATGAAAGGAGGATGCCCGCGAACACAGGTGATTTCAGCCCTCGAGATAGAACCCCCGAAACCGACAAATTCAAGTGGAGTATGATGAGAACTAGCACCTATTGAAAAATTCGATTGTTTTATTATCTAGGAAAGTTTTAAAAAACACCTTTAAAGCGGCGTATTGTACATAGGAAAATGCAGTGATTTCAGTAGTAATAGGCTATAGAAAGTCAAATTATTTTATGTGTCAATTTATCAAAATGTTGTCTATACATTTTGGTCATGTCATATAAAGTTATAGGTCATTGCATGGAAATAAGGAACATTATATATTAGACACATTTATTAACTGATTATAATGTAATTAAAATCGGAATAAGGCAAACGCAGACATCTTCTTACATTGAGTTATCATCCTTCAACTGATAAATCATTCATTATATTTCATGAAATTCATATCGCAACAAAACATTATTACATACATATAAATTATCATTTAGAATTCACATGTCATTACTATCATCATTTTTTAAGGATAGTTAGATCAGGATTTTGAGGCATCCTCATTCACCATAATAACTTCTTGTATAAATAATTGTAAGCATTTTCTTTATTGAAGAAAATTTCAATAGAATCTTTTCTTGGTGAAGTCGGTCCCTGGAATAAAAACAATTTAAATTTTAAAAACGTTTCGGCATCTTGATGTGTGCCATCTTCAGTTTATTTTGTATCTCTCTAAAATATAACATAATACAATTTTTTTTTCAAAAATAATGCTGAACTTAAAATTGAGATACCTTCTTTTTAAAAACATATTTTAAAAAAAATTAAGATATAAACGGTTACTTACATGGTTGTTAAAAAATATTAAAAACACGAGGCGATAAAATTAACATGTCATGTAGTGTTGGTGAGTGGACCGTAAATTTTGATGGCTCCTGTTAATATAATTATGATGACTTTAAATACTAATGGATAAAAGTATGAGAAAATATTAAAAAGACCCAAAAACAAAATTTAATTTTCGGAAGAAAATTAAACAAATTAAGCTTCCGAAAGATTACGTCTTGGCGTCGTTTATGTAGTGTCCATCTTTAACAACATCTCTCCCGAGATGGATGAACATGCCATATATAGTAGATGGAAAGAAATTAAAAAATTCACAAAGATAACTAAAATAGAATTTTTAAAGGGATTAAAACTAATCTTAAATTCAACGTTTTTTAATTTTCCATAATAATTCCATGTAGTTTTTCCTACTGCTTGTTCATAGACCAACGTAATATTCAGTAACTATTACCATAATTTAGTATTATTACATCTTACATCCATCATGGGGTCCAGTGGGCCAACCTGAATATATTACTATTTGTCTATAGTTGTTCTTTTTACTTTGTGAACTATTTGTTCGCGATTTTAATTGGTGTTTCAACAATTTTGGTGGTAAATTTAATTATGTCGGGCCCTAATTGTGTTCTCCCCTATTAATGCATGTTCTCGGACGTTTTTAAGCAGCATTTTCAACATTTCTTTAAAATTCGTTTCAATAACCTTTGTCTGCATCATGCCCTGAAAAAATAGGAGAGCTGCCTGCGAGGTGGACAGTGTGCCGAGTTGAACACCCCTTGATATTTCGGAAATGTGTAATGGTAACCATATCTACTGAATTACGAAAAATTCATCTGGTGGACAAGGTACAAATACATACTAAAAATGGTCTTTTTCTTTTTCGTATTTTTGTAAATAGTGAAGTTGTAACTTTTTACAAGGTAATAAAATAACTTTTCTGAATGAATTAAAAAACAAACGTTATATATTTATATGTTATTTTTCTTACTCTTTAAGACGAAAAAACAATTAGATACATATAGTGATGACAAATATACCCCTTTCCGGTTTGAAAAAAATATCGTCGATATTCGAGACTTCATTTTTTCTCGATCATATAGCCTATTTGACAGTTAAATGTAGTTTTAAATAAAATATCAAATAATATGGTTGTTAACAACTGCACTTTCACAACTATTTTTCATTTGTAGGTGGACTTTCATATGGTGACAAATTCGCAGCAATGAAAAGAAAATCTTCGGAAATAATCCGATTTCATTTTCAAAGAAGTGCAGGTAACAAAATCATGTCAAAATTATTCCACTAAAAAGTTATAATCAAATAACCTTACTATGACCAACCTTGCAGCAAATTCCCCTACTCGTTACATGGCCACGGAACAAAGTTCCGAAAATCAAGACCTCGAAAGTCTAAAATTTCGATATTGCGTGAATCCAAGTTATTTTAATTTTCTTCTATATGCTAAATTTTCAAAGACAAAGTGGAGAAAATCACGCTGGAGCCAAGCTATATCAAAATATTTGTGTTTCAGTGTGTATTGATTTTCGGAACTTTATTCCCCGGCCAGTTACATTTTATATGTAGATCTAGTATAATAAAAAGCCAAAACCTCGTATGCCTTTAAAAGTAAGGTTTTGAATATTTCAACGATTAAAAGTGAACTTATACCTCAGTCCGATTTGTGACTTACGCCACTCGTCCCTGCACACTCAATTTGCTGGTTCAGTTTATTTTTTTTTTCTTATACTCAGAGAGAAAAATATTGTATCCGGTAGCATCCTGTAGTTATCCAGTAACATCGTACAGTTAAATTTTTTAAACCACTTGCATATCTTTTCTTTATATCTCCAAAACCTCGTGAATCATCTATGCGATTCTGGTGTCTGGAATTTAAGATTTAAGTGATTTTTTTAAATGCTGTCCCAATGTGAATTCAGAATAACCAAATACTAGTAATTGTACAAGCGTCAAAATAGAACGCATCTATTTACCACCAAAATCGCGACCGGCGCACTTCAAAAAGCAACTCTATAATTTCGAGCGTGACAGCTGTGTTTTCCCTGGAAAACAGAAGTAAAAAGTCAGTAGACTGGTCAGAGCTTCGGACGGTGACTTATATCGGAGTATACGAGTGCGTCCATCGTAAATGTAGTAGTCTACCTTTGTTATTTATAGGTACCAGCGACGGAGCTGACCGCGCTAGAGAAGATCTCTGACAGGAATATTTGTGAAGGAACAGATAAGCGCGTTCGATATTTCGCGGCCGGGTAAGCTTGCGGTAGACTCGCGCACGTTATATCAAGATCTACACATGAGAGGGATCGTTCCTTTACGCAGCACGTGAATGCACGTGGCTTACATATGTACTGAAAGGGAATAAAGGAAGAACTAGCCGTCGAGGAAGAAGAGTCAAGAAGGAGGTTCCAAAGCTTAAGGAATGCCTGGAACGAGGAAAAGTCGGAGGTAAAGGAACAGTTCGGATCAGGAACATAACGAATACAGAATGTGAAAAACGTACTTATCAAACCAACAAAATGAAAAATGTTTATCTTGGAAATAGATATCGGAGATAAAATTGCCAATTCCGACAAGGGATGTTCAAATTATAATAATATAATAAATTATAATTTTAATTCTGTTTGTATGTTTCATTCTGACTGGATCATTCAACGAAGCGATCAGCAAAATGTTTTAATTACACCGTTAAAAAAATATTCTGTATTTAAGAGGAAAATCATCTTCTTAAGTCTTCTCTTTTTTTTCTCTGAAAATAAGACTATTTCACTAGAAAGAAGAGAAATTCCTCTCGAAACTCGAAACATAGCGTAATGAAGGCTTTCTAATTTTCCTATCAAATGGAGAAGAATCCTTTTATTTAACACCCAACATTTCAGTCATTTGTCACAAGGCGCTGCAGATTACGTTTCTTTTGTGGCGCAACTAGTCCACCTCTTCTAACACAGTATATAAGTTTACATCATCAATGCATGCATGCATATGTATGTCGTATTTGTATAAGTATATATAAGTGTAAGTACATATATGTATATTCTTTGTGATTCTACGTTTAACCGTTGTATTTATAAATACGTGAGCGATTGTATATAAGAATACATGAATATATGCGTAAACGATTAGGTATATAAAACGATCTATTAGAGAAGGGGTTTGCATGTGTGAGCGTGTGTGTACAAATAAAGTATATACATTGTGTATTAATTTATATGTGTAACTTATTCAAACAGTATTTCTTGTATCAAACAAGGTTTTTTTATGCAATTTTTTAGAGGAATCCTCTGAATAGTAGAAGAAAATTACTCTTGTATCAAAAGTATGTTTTTAAATTGCGAGGAATATTCTTCATAAGAATAAAGTCGTCTTACATTAAGAATATTTCCTTTTGACACCATATTGGAGAATAAAATTTGCATCAGAATGAGAGGAATTCTCTCAAATAGAGAATATTTTTTTTCGGTGTAGAAAACTGGAGAGAAAAAAACGACAAAATTACCTGCCTTTCCTGCTCACATCGTTTATACATGTACACTTTTGTTTGTACTCTTATTTGTGCTCACGTTTCGACAATTTGGCGTTCAATGCATACTTTGCCTGAAACTATTTCAAAAACTAACCACAAGCTATACAGATTTTTTCCAAAATTATTTGTAATACACTTCCACAGCATATATTAGAATTACAAGAAAAATTGGTCATGCTTTTCCTCAATCTAGAAAAATATCTTATTTCCAGAGACTTTGAATACCGAAATCGTAATAAAATTAGAAATGTTAAGGGTTTATTCCAAAATTATCATTCATTTCCTCACATATGTCAGGATTCATGCCAGAGTAAACTTATGTGACTAGTTTCATGAAGATTTTTGAAACACTATTTCAGCCTGCGCGTTCTTAAAATTCATATAAAACTAATCCCAAAAGGTCTGTATATTGTTTTTGGTTGGTATGAAGTATTCCTAACTGCATGATGGATGAACAGATTCAGAGTAATATATTTTAGTCTTGAGAAAGTTCCTAATTATTAAGGTACTTTTCAAAGAAAACAATATACCGAAGTTACATTTCTTGAGTATGACCTACTGCCCACTACGCAGAAAAGAATAGACCGATTGAATGTCTGGAACTTCTTCGGGTATTCGAGGATTTGAGAAAAATTTGGCAAAAATCTCATAACTATTTCGTTGTAATTCTTGGACCCATTTTACACATTTTTCGTCAATTCCGACGAAATTTCGAAAATCCCCGAAATATGGAAAAACATTTTTTGGGAAAACCACACGATATTCTAGATTAAGTACACAAGGCCGAAGGTGACGGCACTAGAAAACAGTACCTCAAAATGAATTTTACTTATAGAAATATAAGAATCAATATTAAAAATTTAAGTCACTAAAATAACCGTAGTTTTTACTACTTTTTACTCGCTTAATTAGTCCTATCAGGAATTTTTATATATCGTTAAAATGTTTATGAGAATCAATATAATTGAATTTTTATTCGATATTTATATGATCTATTGTATTTAATTGCGTAGCTTTTCAAAATATAGTCAGATGTTCAAACTTTCCAACGTTTTGTTTTAGCTTCGAACGTAGATCAGAAAAATTATGTTCTTGGAACTAAACAATTCCTATCCAATTCTAAATGAATCATGTGATCTGCGGACATTTGTTTGATATATCGCAATTATCATCATTATTCCAGGAAGAAAATATAAAATATAAAATGTTCAGCTATTTGATGATTCGTATTCTCTGTTATAGATGAAAAAGTAATAGAAACCCTTTGTGTAAAATTTCAAAACTTTGTGACTGGAGCATGATTTTAAGAAAAATGCAGTACGCAATCGCATTCAAAATTTGAAAAATACTTTCAATATAAAACAGTAGCAGTAACGGAAAATTGCGAAAATAGTATTAGTATGTTTGACTCTGGAAACATTAATAGTAAGCGATGGTTAAATCGAGCTAACGAGGGAACAAAGCAGTTTAGTAGCTTCGGATTATTTCTTCTAACTTAATAGAGTTATATTAATTTCTATTGTATTGGTAAAGCAAAGATAATTGCGCCTACTTTAGCCTGCATCCGAAACTGCGTGTAATTGCCTCCGTCTCATTGTTCAAGATGACAGAGGTATCATGGAATCGTTTATCAAAAAATTAATATCTCAGTGTAGCTACATGCTGTCATTGATGGCGTACGATAAACGCATATTCATATGAAATACATATAAAATATTGAGAATAGCTTTGAACAAAATAGAGCATTAAAAGTAAAATGCATCACCATGTTAATTATTGAACTCCAGAGGGTAATTTAAAAAGAATTTAAACTTAAGACTCTCATAACTAGTGTGAGTACATATATAAGAAACATTTTCCATTATTAATTCAGAAGAGATATATGTAATATTATTTTTTGATATTGAGAAAAATCTTTTGAGTTGTGATGAGAGGCCTTCCTTAAAAATATAGCAAAGAATGAATATTTCATTTAGTTTATTAAGATCCTAGAGAGACTTAAGAATCCGTAATTAATATATTTTTCGCATTGTTTTCTCGAGTCTTCATAGAATAATATCATATTATCTCTCAATCATTACACGGTATAAAAACCTATGCTTTTTTATTCTGGATAATCTGATCCGCAGAAAAATACTCACCATTTCTTTGGTGTTAAAAGAAGAAACTAATAGAACCAACAGTGCTCAGAGTGTGACACGACAGGCTTGATCTTGGTAGGGGTTAACCGTTTTAGCATCCTATTTGGTAACCTCTTAGTAATATCCAGTTTTGCGACCGCGATTAAAATACCAGTTACATGAGAAAGCCAAGAGTTTATGCACAAATTGCTACAAAGTTCATTTATTTTCTTACTAGTCATACACGTAAGTATACTACAAAATAAGTTTTTATTCAAGACTAATAGTTAGCTGTTTTTATGATTTACCAAAAAGAAGCCTTGTTCGCCTGAAAAGTAGACTTATAACTTATCAGTCTTAAAAGTAACTTACCGTGTGACTAAAATCTAGAATAAAAAATTAGACATTGTTCAGAATTTCAGGTTCAGTTAAGCTAGTGGAGCGTATTCTCACTTTTAGATTTAGATTACTTAGACTAAAATCGAACCTCCATACACTGAAAAAAGGTCATTGCACAATAAAACGTGTAACTGATAATGCAATGAAATGTCATTTCATCAGATGAAATATTTAACTATCATACGATTAATGATTTGCGTTAGTAAGTGTTTCTTGAAAAAGAAGAATCGTTTCTTAATGTTTAACGAACACAATGAAATAGTTCATAGTAATAATAATATATTTCATCCGTTGAAAGAATTCAATTTATTGTGGCTATTGGATGCACGTTTCATCGATTGATTGAATTATTTCCCACAGCAATAAAGTCTAGTGCGTACTATTCGTACCTGAGAAAGAAAACTACGGTTCCGATTGACATGGTCACTTGAAGAAAGAAAATGAAATACAAAAAAAAAACTCCCGCACTCAGCCAAAAATGTTGAGCGCTCCACTGCACTGATAAAGTTGTTAATTGAAAACGCGAACGAACTACTAACTTCTTAATTTCTAGAATATTGTCATAGCCCAGGTGGAAATTTACCACTGGCTCGGTACTACGCCAGTACAGATTGTACCGGATCGGTACTGGCATTTTACCGAATTAATACCGTTATGGTACTGGCATAACACCGAAAGGTAACCTGACGGGGTACTGACTGCACTACCGCCACAACACCGAATCAGTACCGGCATAATACCGGCATAGTACTGGCACAGTATAAATTTGCGGTATCAAAAATATAAAAAATTGGACGAATTATTACTAGTTTATTTTCATATTAATTTATCGAAATATATCTTAACATATTTTAAAATGCTTTTGACGCTCGCAAATAAATTAAAAAAACCTAAGAAAAAACGCGCCTAAGGGTGGAATCGAACCCGGGTCGCTCGCTTGCTACGCTGACGCCTTAACCATTACGCTATGCTCGCTGCTGTCTGGGTTTACGAAAAATGACTACTTTTAATCACCCTACTGGCAGTCGGTACTGTGCCAGTACTGTACCAGTACTGTGCCGGGATAACACCGACCCTCGAAATAATACAAAACAATGCCAACTCTTGGCAAATCGACGAAAATATTTATTTTGCTTGTACTGGCAGTCGGTACTGCCCCAGTACAGTGCCAGTACAATGCCGAATCTTGGCAAATCGATGAAATCTTTAATTTGCCTGTACTGGTAGTCGATACTGGCACAGTACTATGCCAGTGTAATGCCTGTACTGCCCAACGCTGGCATAATACCGGCGGTCAGTACTGGCATTAGTCATGATTTACAACTGGCGTGGTACCGGGCCGGTAGTCAAGTCCGGCATTATACTGGCGTTTCCACCTGGGAGGACGCATAACTTCACGTAAAAAAAATCGTAAAATATATGTATGGTTCGACATGATCATCACGTGATCTAAGAACCATTGTCGCATTCTTACTCAACCTGTTTTGTCTCAAACACGATCGTAATTGCAATTTAATTATAAAGAAAAATTATGCCAGAACGCCGAAAATGATCAGGATCGTTTCATTTTAAGCTCTTATTATATATTTATGAAGCCTACATTGGGTTCTTCGCGAACAGCGCTCGTTGTAAGCTTTCCAGTTTCAAAACTGGATAGCTTCTTCTTTTAAGTTTCAAGACAGCAAGAATTTGTTTAAAGACCATATTCTGACTTAACCCATTAAGGACGGGAGACGCACATATTTACGTTGATTTTCGACCTCCATTCTCAACAGGAAATAAAATTAATATTGACTTAAAAGTGACCAACCCTATCATTTTCGAGTATGCTCTTTCGATTGGCGTAGTCAAAATTGCATTTAAATTGATTTAAAAACCAATATGGCGCATTTTAAATAAAAAAATGAACAAAATTTCGTGTGTTTCGTTTTTGTGAATTTTTTTTCCTATCAATAATTTTACCAGATCGATGCCTTTCTGCAACCAAAAGTGCACAAAATATATGAACTTCAACCAGGAATTTTCTTGTTTTGCCCTGAATCAACATAACCTCTTCAAAACGTCAATATGTCGAAAAAATTGATGAATTGTTTTGACAAATTTTTGTCAAATCTAGGAAAGTTTAATAATTTATTTTCTCTGAAACTATAGATTTTAAAGGAAATTTCCAAAAACAAAAATATCTTAGAATTGATTAAAGAACCTTCTCAAATTTTTTCAGATTTTATAAATGACTTTTTTCAAAATTTCGATTTTTCAAATTTTTGAAAAATCAAAAAATGCTTCAACGCATTCTGATAAAATTTGAAAGTATTGTTTGACTCATTTCAAAGCATTTTTGTTCCTGGCAAATTTTCTCTAAAGTCTATAGTATTCAAGACAAAAATTTGTCAAAATAATTCATCAATTTTTTCGACATATTGACGTTTTGAAGAGGTTATGTTGATTCAGGGCAAAACAAGAAAATTCCTAGTTGAAGTTCATATATTTTGTGCACTTTTGGTTGCAGAAAGGCATCGATCTGGTAAAGTTATTGATAGGAAAAAAAATTCACAAAAACGAAACACACGAAATTTTGTTCATTTTTTTATTTCAAATGCGCCATATTGGTTTTTAAATCAATTTAAATGCAATTTTGACTACGCCAATCGAAAGAGCATACTCGATAATGGGAGGATTGGTCACTTTTAAGTCAATATTAATTTTATTTCCTGTTGAGAATGGAGGTCGAAAATCAACGTAAATATGTGCGTCTCCCGTCCTTAATGGGTTAATGGCTGAATTTAAGTAAATTTTTAAAAGAAGTCGGTTCTGAGCAATACTTATTGTTTTTATGTACTTGCAGAAATTTATATTCCTCATTATTTGTAGACGCACTGTGTTATAAAATTAAGTTTAAGTTTTCAAAAAGATCAAGAATCCAGTGGAAGATAATTTTAACTAAATAAGTCAAAGATAGATTTCTACAGTTGCAAATTTCAAATTACGTCACAATGTGTGGTGAATTCTATTTGAATAACATACCATAATTTGAATCTCAACCTAGAACCAAACCTCATTTCAATTGAGTTAGTTATGTTCCGAAAGCAATCAAGTCCCAATTTATGTCGAAAATGTAGGTGTGAAATAGAATCGCAAGCTCTCTCAATAACAAAATATATCAAAATTGATGTATTAAATCGCCATTAATATAATTGTTGAATTTTAAAATTCCATACCGTCTTGATGCCAAAACTCGTAATATTCATTGGTACTTGTAGATATGCATTTAATCAGGATTACAAGTCTATTTTCATAAAATGAGAGATCATATATTTAGCTATAAGTACATTATACACCAGTTTTATTTATTACTGCATTAATTTATTGGAATTATTTACAACGATTTAATAATTCCATATATCAATTTAATATAATTTATAATAAAATGAAATTATTGTAATTGCAAATGTATGCAAGTTTTAAGGTATAAACCTCTTTGGAAATAGATTGCTCAAACAGGAAAGATGAAGGGTATGCATATAATTGGTTCATTTTGAATAAGACCAGCAAGGAGGCAATATGCATGTAAGATAAATCCTGTAACGTTATAAACTCAAAATTCGCTATTGGAAATTCCGGAGTGGGGAGGCAATCGGTTTCAGACCACATGGAAGAATGATCGCAAAGAGACTTGAAACCAAGAAGGTTTTTCGACGTGGTTCATCGAGAAAGTCGACGTAGTGACAACCGTGTTTTCAATCGGGCAGATTCCGTTCAATCGAATTCAAGGAGTTTGATGTGAGGAAGTCCGAAGACCTTACTTACTCTTTTCTAACAGATACCTTTGTGAGAAGGTTTGGTAAACGCTTTACTGCTTCGACAAAGTCAGGGGTAAAGAATTGTTTCGTTTTTCCTTTCGAATACGGACATACAAAGATACTGACAAATTGTGTGTGATTCTAATATCCAATTTTCTTCTGCTTTTGAAGAATCTCTGTGGGACTCCCAAAGCTAGGAAAGCGATCCATCCACCAAGAATTTACAACCGCAAAAATTTGAATATATGTAAGTGGGTGGTCCAGTATTACTCAATAACGTTTTTTAAATTTCACATTCATTATGAATAAATTGCCACGATTCAGTTGTCGAGAAAAACATACCACTTTAGATGGGTAATAATAAATTTCTTATGTATTAAAGAATGGTAAATTTGAAATTAATTCATAAATATATTTTCTAATATCTTTATACAAAATGAATTCGTGTTCAAATCAAGCAAAGTAATAAAACGTAATATAGAAAATCTCGATAGATTTCGATGCAACTTTCTGCACTAGGTCTTCACCAGCAAGAAGTTCATAAGCAATTATATTTCTTCATCCTGATTAATTTCATTCAATTTCGATTACTACATAATGCCTTAAATTTGACCATTTCATTTAAAGTTGGTGTTACTAATAACGAATTTCATTATGCTGAACGTATCACTTTCATCAAAGTGTTGATTACAGTATCGAACGACAGACAATGATATTAATATGCATAGTATAAGCAATAAGGTATATCAAATGCCATTTATTCTGTAGACTACAAGAATTTGTAGCCAATTAACCGTTTTCCTTTCCTCCCAAAATTTGGAAGCAACTTTCAGTGCTGTAACTTCCGATCCAACCGCTGTTTTAAAAAGTTTAAATAGGTGAAAGTATGTAATTTTGCTCCTCATCTTTTGAATACGGTACTTAGAATCAGCCGACAATTAAAAAAAAAACAAATTATGAATAATTTTTCCAAAATAATGCGGCTTATTTAGACATTTTTAAATTGAGGAAGGGAATACTGTCCATTGCGACAGAAAATACGTCTATTTGATAAACTCTTTGTTTTCCCATAGGATTTTCTCAAGAAACAAAATGGTGACTGCAAGATGCCGTCTGCAAGTTAGAATTTCGAATTTTCTCGCAGAAGTATATATTATTTCACTATTACATTCGTGTCATGACTACAAATATAATAAATTGTAACGAAAAATGATTGATTATCAGTTCCGAATATTTTGAATCATATGAATGTTGATGCATAAAATTTATTTAGTTATAGGGATTTTACCATAGCTATTTTTTCTGAGATTCACTCAATTTTCGATACTTCATAAGGTACGTGAAAAGTTGAAAACGACCATTTGTGACCTATCAATAATAGGTTTAAAACCAAACAATTGAGTGCAGCATGATAATTTAATTCTGGTAGCATTGATAGCATTGTTTACTATGATGATTATAAACTTAATGAAAGTGAATATTGCAAGGCCGAATTTCAAAAAATGGTTTATTCCGAACTTTGAAGAATCTATCCGACACGCCGTTAAATATTAAATAAACGAATGATGATTCCCAAGTATTGATATCGCTGTTGTTTGATAATCAATGTACATTTTCTGTACTGAAAAATACATATTGAGGGCTAATAAATGCGATATAGGTCATTGTGAATCAATTGTATTAAATTATAGTATACTTAACATTAGGAATGAATTACTTTGAAATTAGTCATTAGGTGATGTGTGCATTCACCATGATATTTACTTTTATTAAACCAGATAACCTTCATAGTGAGAGGTAATAATGCATACACAATTGTCGTGCTCCACTTATTTTCTAACGTTTAAGACGATTATATGCAGATCAGAAATGTATAGTGAAAAAACAGAACAATTCGCGGTAAAACGTTGTAATTTGGAACTAACTGCAGCTTAGCAGCCATTTTGAGGTGAACTATTCACTGTTGAGTATTATCATAACTTTTTCTTTTGAATATTGTAACGTTTATTTTATTTTATGTACGTACATCTTATATTATCAATTATCATAATAATCCCACATGAAATGAATACATAAATGAATCAATCCGATTGAAAAATGTAGATGGATCATTTTCTTTATATCATAAAGATCTCCTATTGTAGTATAATAAATAAGCCTCAATTTACATAATTACACTATTTATTACATATTCATTTAAAAATGTTATAAAATGCAACTTCGTTAAACGTGATTGGCCAACCCTACATAATCTCATACATTATATACTACGCTGATTATATCATACCAACCTATACAAATAGTTAAAAATTCTCAGATACTTTTATTTTTGTTTCTTTGTTGAAAACTAATTTCATTCAGACTCTTTCGAATAAGTCACACTTCTAATAGAAACGAATTTTCGTATGATTTGCGTATAATTAAATTGTTTAAATTAACGAAACACTTCCATTATGTATAAATGAGTTGATTATGAAATGTGATCAACTATTTTCTTAATTTGATTTAAATTATTCATTATTTGAATAAAAACGTCTTTTGATTTTTTCTTTATATTATTTTCTATTTGATGTTAACCTTTTTGTCTTTTAACTTGCTATTCGATATAGTTCGAATTAGAAACAGGATGCATGCTGCCAAATTATAATCCTCATAAACAAGCTTCCTGAGCCGAAGATCAATTTAATTCAAACTAACCTGATCCATTGCACTCGTATTGGAGGATTCTCACCACTTGATGACCTCGATGAAGGCTTAATGATTTCGCATTAAACTTGAAGCTCAAATTGGAGGATTGCATTGGCCATATATTCCAGCTTCTCAACCTTATAAAATAGACGGACACATTTTGTCAGCAAACCGTTTTGGATCAGTTGAAAAATCTTGATTCCCTTATTCGACATTTCTTGAATCAATTATTTAAAAAATCGACCTTTCATAGCCGTTCTGCCCTTGAAACACAAACAAACACAGCATGTTTCACTTTTCTCTCTTTTTTTATTACAAACCTACATCACCATGTTCACTTTAAGCACATGCAGCTTACCTTGAACTAATGTGCATGAAGTCCACTTCTTCCACTTTTTCTTTTTGCAGCCCCAATTTTCTTTATTTTAGCACTTTTAACATAGCATCCTAAAAATGTTCACGTTACAGTTACGTTCACAGTCTTAGTATATCACTGATTTAGTAACTTTCCAACAATATACCGTCCAAGTTACTGACCAATGATATTCTACACTACCGGCCAAAAGTTCGTGAACACTCTGAATTTTTTAAATCATCAAATAATGCGTTCTATCTCTGAATCGATAACGATAATGATAAAACTCATAGATGTCGTTTAAAGTACACAAATAAAGCTTTCAATTAGTGCATTTAGTTTTACTTCAAAGGTTATAGTTTCGTAGTTGTCAAATTTTAAAAATGTTAAAATTTGCAATTTTTTTCTTCCGAATTTAAACACTGACAACAAGTCTAAAAAATGTATCTGCATATAGTCAATTTTTGTCTAAATACTACAATTCAAGGGCTTTAAAATGCCTCTTGTGAAAAGTCGATACGATTTTCTGTTCCTGAGTTATGATTTTTTGAAAATTGCCAGTTTAACTCATTTTGTCAGAATTCTTTGGAAAAAGGCAAAAAGTTGATAACTCAAAAAGTAGTAACTCTGACAAAAAAAGCGGTATGTACTTTTTACAAGAGCTATGTCAAAGCTCTTGAATTGTAGTATTTAGCCAAAAATTGGAAATATACAGAAAAATTTATTAGACTTTTTGTTAGTGTTAAAAGTCGAAAGAAAAAAATGGCAGATTTTAACATTTTTAAAATTTGACAACTGCGAAACTATAACGTTTGAATTAAAACTAAATGCACCAATTGAAAGCTTTATTTGTGTACTTTAAAAGACATCGAATGAGTTTTATCATTATCGTTAAGGATTCGGAGATAGAACGCATTATTTGATGAGTTAAAAAATTCAGAGCGTTCACGAACTTTTGGCCGGTAGTTATTCAATAACATTTCAAATTCGCTAATTACATAAGAAGTATCGCTTGTTACAATATTCCATGTTTGCTTGTGGTACATGGTCAAATAATT
This sequence comes from Trichopria drosophilae, assembly GCA_030407085.1. Classification (NCBI taxonomy): domain Eukaryota; kingdom Metazoa; phylum Arthropoda; class Insecta; order Hymenoptera; family Diapriidae; genus Trichopria; species Trichopria drosophilae. The sequence continues at coordinate 183,836,791 of CM059583.1, read as the reverse complement.
GATATTTGTGTCAGTTAATTCAAGAATACAACTTGAAGACGCCATCTTAATGACACCATTTTGATTTTCATATAAAGTCCGACTGGTGAACAAAGTGTTACCTATTACAATGGTCAGTTTCGTCTCGTTCAATTTTTAAATGCACAATTTCTGCAATGAAATACAGACAACGTTATTATTATTTTTGGAAGAACTACAACTTAGTTCTTCTAAAATGCCGACTGATTATGATCTAGTGGATAGTGATCTTAAAGAACATCCAAAATTATCAATATTGATTTTTATTAGATGCGATTGGATCAAACATTACAGCTCTAAAAATTGTGTCAATTCTTGCAACTTTCATATCGTAAAGATCAAGTAGTTAAAACTTAGTTGGCTAAAACGTAACATGATTAGAATGTCTGCCTTGAAAATACCACGTCTACTTACAAGCAGCCTGCTTATATGTATATACTTGGTTATTTTTACCCTGTCAAATTTGAATAATATTTCGTTAGTGATCATTTTTGATATTTGATTGACAGTGTTCGTTTTATTTTGATAGAAATCTGCTCCATTTAATTGTACAAATTTACGGACGTCAGTAACATGCACTTTTACAATTGCACAGGTATTTAACAGCATCATCAACTTACATGCGGCAAAATACACTTCAATATCTCTTGATATCCTTGTTTATTGTAATAAAAGGAAATGAATACCAAGAATTCAGTAATGAGTAATCCTGAATACATGCATGTGACATACATTGTTAAGCGCTAGTTGCTTAATTATGTTATCAGAGTCAATTTATAGATTTATACGGTCACATTTTGATGAAAGTTCATTTATTTTATTTAATTGAGATGTAATAATTTATGAAGTTGCAGCATACATGTACTGACAGTGCATATCAGATTACAAATGTTACCACTAAGAGGATTATTAGTTTAAATGAATATCGACTAAATCTAGTGCGGGATGACATTGATTAGCACTTTAAATGGATGCATTAATGATGCTGTTCATGACATTAAAGATACAATCTCTTAAATTTCATTTCCGTCCGAAATGAAATTTCAGTAACCTATTCAATACTTCTCATTAAATTTTAATAACATTTTCTTGACTGTATATAAGTAAAGAAGCGTTAATTCGAAGATTTACATTAAGACAATCCAGATGTTTTTATTTCTCATGATTTTATATAATCTGTAACATACCCACAAATTGCAAAAATGTCTGAACAGTAGTTATTAATTAGGTAAGTTCTTATGAAGTGAAAATTGACATATTGCCGGGAAAATTCTCACTCACAACATAATGAAGTAAAGCTCATGTTGAATAGAGTGAAAATTCACTAGGATTCTTTGAATAGAGTGGTTTAATAATCACTCTATAAAAAAAGACTGTCTACTTTAAGAAATGTTGAGAGCAGGAATGCATTAAATTATAATCCGCAATATGCATAATCCTTAATTTTTGGGCTAAATAATCTTAGCAGTATAAGTCTATAATTGTTTGTAATGTACTCAAACCATAAATTATTGGAAAACAATAAGACAGCATGTCAGACAAAGTCATTAAGGCAACATATAAGATGATTGCTACATATCGACGCAATAAGTTTCGATTGGAGAATTTAGTTACAAAACTGTTCATCTTATTCATGACATCATACCATGTTTTACGTCGTTTCAGTACATTCCTGCTGTAATAAATAATCTTTAAAAATATTTTTTTTTTATTTAATATCGTTACAATAATGTAACCATACTTACATACTATATATATACCGTATCTTCTATAAAAGTGTCGCGTAAATACTTCAATATTGCGTTTCACCTTGGTTTTGTGTAATATCGTCACGTAACTGAAATACTGTTATATATATTCTTGTTATAGTATTCCCTTTATGTTTTTTTATTACGCACTTTTATCTGGTTACTGCAGCAATGTCGTATATGATCATGACTTTTCGACAAGTGAGCTCATACTAATATTATATGACACTGAATTCATTGCACAATTTAGTAGTCATATTGTTGGAGCGAACTGGCACTGCAATATGTATTAAAGTATATTAGTGTGACGTCGATTCTGTTTTTTGTAATGTCATTTTATGAAAAATAATAATAATGTTTTTATAAAATTGCCGATATTAACGGATTTTATATTATTATATAAAATAACACATTTTTTTGTGTTTCGCTGAAAAAATTTACTTGACAAATTCAACTACCATTGAAAAGTTGAGTCGAGAGTAGTTAAAATAAATACTTTTTTTGTCAGTATAACTTTGTTGATGTTGTTAATTTTTCTATCTTTACTTAAGTTAATATTAGTTACCTGGTAAACGAAAAAGTATTCCGAATGATTGGAGATCAAGATATGCGATACTATGCATAAAACTAAAAAAAAACATGCACTAAAAAAAAAAAACAACCGCCAAAAGCAGCACTGAAAATAATTGCACTAAAAAAAAAAAATTTCCATAATAATTGTTAGTTGCTTTGACTACTTCTTAACTACGCAGAGGAGTTTGATACGCTTCAAAAAAATGTTCCAAGTTGCAGTTACTACCCTAAAGAAGTTAAATCAACTAAAAATGGAGTTCTGCTAAATTCAATTAAAAATATATTGCTGCAGCATATTGGGTAGTTTTTAGTGTACTAAGTAGTTAGACTCTAAGAAATGTTTTTATATGTAGTAAAATTAACTGCCAGAATGTCGTTTCTATAACTAAATTTTTTGTTTCTTTAACTCCTTTGAGGTTGTAACTATAGCCTATAATATTCCGTTGAGGACCTATTGAATACTTTCAGTAGTTAAAATGTAGTCAAATCAACTAAGAATATTGTTCAGTGTTGAGATGTTAACGGGTACAAATTTTACACTTAAAAATACCGTAGTTATAAGTATGTATCAACAACATTTATGTGAGCTTCAGTGGTACGTGTATATAAGAGTTTATGTTTTAGATCCGTGGATAAAATATGAAGGATTCGGAGTGTCTGCTGTCTACGTAGAGCTAGTGTTCTTTACCTCCAAATATTTAAATCAAAAGCATAAGAGGGACGGCTTATACTATCGTCAGGATAATTTTTAGAACTGTTTTAGAATAGGCATGTTGAGGTTTTAATATTATATTTATATTTAGAATCCTTCAAAAACTTCTAGCATTAATTTGAAATTTGCATTAGATGCATCATTACGAAGTTTATTTCAAGTAAGGGAAAGTTTTGCGTACTTATTTATAATAAGAACAAAGATTTGTAGAACGAAAGTAGTTGCAACGACCGAATTATTAGAGCTTGTGATGCTGACGCACCGTCAATATCCAGTTACGCGCACTTTACTCGCTTTGCGAGGTCATTAAGCCTATTGATTGGTCGATTGTTTGGTATATAGATCAAACAAACATAACGTCGAATATTGCTGCATATGAGCTCTTAAATCTTGGAATGGTAGAGCGAATTCATTCCTTCCGCATCCGATTTGCACTAAAATCCTCATCAACTCAATCATCGGATTTATTATCAGATGTATTCTGAAAATAAAAATGAAATACCATATTGGTCATAAGGTCAACTTAACATCCACCTTGAAGTTAGAGTCATCAACCACCGTACTTAACTTGAAGAAGTAAAAGACACTCTGAGTTTATAAAAATAATAAGGTTCGTATTGAAGTGCCAGTTTACTGAATGCATGTACCTTTCAATTTTGTTAATTTCCATTTTGATACGCAATACTTGATTAGAATTGTAGTCACAAAAATCTAATTCCCAGCATTAATGGATTAAAAAGTTGTCTTTCATATAGTGTATAATAATTTGAGATATTAATGCGTTTATTAATTTCCACTGACATTTTTATATCTGCCAGACTCATATAGATAATATAATGCAATAAAATTATATGCATTTATGTTATTTTGACTAATATCCAACGTTTCCGGAAATGGAATCTCATTTCTCCTTAAAATTGAAGTGAACATTTCAAAGTTGCAGTTAATTTACTTCTGCCTGAAAAAATTATCCAAATTTGGAAATGATTAAGGAACATCAAAGAGGTTCAGACTAATCGTGAACGTAGATAAATAATTTACAGTTTCCTTTATGATTTCCACAATGTAAAATTTACATTTAATTTTGGTTTAAGACTTGTTATATGTTCTGTTTCTGAGGATACCAATTCATTTATTAAATAAAATTAGTTATTTTGTACAAATTGGAGTATCCTAAAGGGAATGCATAAAGTACTGCAAGCAAAAGACCCCAGAATATTTGTGAAAAGTTTTAAACATTACTAAAGAAGCCATTGAAATATTTTATGATAAGAATATTTCATTTACGCGATATATTTATTACCCTATCAATCAATTTATTTTGTTTGTAAGAATAGACGAACTTTTAAAAATATCGGACTGCATTCATTGAAAATCTTGCTCTAATACACTCGAAATTTCACTAAAAACTAGTGACAAATGATGTTGATAATAAGTTGAAAGTTTTTTTAGAAGCAAATACTTAAAATGATTACATCCTAAATTCAGCAAATGTATAGTGCTTAAGTATGTCCTTTTCTAACTTGTCTTATTTCATTACATCTAACTTTCAGTCTCCATTGTAACTGAATTTAAGTATTTCTTTTTTCCGTAAAGATGAATTAAGGGTATTATTTTCTCTCAAAAACAGACTACAAAAAATGGTAAATGGACTTCAGAAGTTATTGGAAATTTTTCAGATCTGATTTGTCGAAACCATTGCAATTTTCTCCCAAAAAGTTCTGTTTTAACGCAAATTCATATTTAATTAAAATAATAAAAAAAAAATATACACTACGCAACAGATCGTGAATATCTCAAATGAAATTTTCATTCTGATCATACTTATTATTCCTTTCATAAATTAAATATTACAATGAATAAAGGGAAATACAAAAATAACGTATTTTAATAAATGTTAATGACAGCACCCTCACGTATACTATAACAGAAGAACTCCCAACTCGTAATTTGCCAACTGATCAGTTACATAATATTAGTACATATATTTAATATTAATACAACGTATTAAAATATATGTTTTACTGGATATTATTTATTATGTTGTTCATAAAATATAATTTTTGCAGAGCAGAAAATAAGTACTTTACAAAATACATGATAGAAAAGCAGAACAAAGGAAAATTTCGTAAAATTATACCCTATGATGAAAACTAAGAAATAATTCAAAATTGTCTACCCTATCCATCCAGGACACAAAATACATAATAGCTCTAATTTGAAACATAAATGTGGCTTGACCTATGAACTTTAAGTCGACAAAATTGTTATAAAAGTTTGCCTTGGAAGTTTCAGAAGATCATCCATCGTTGCCTGTATTACTAAGTCTACTTCATCCATTCGCCTCGCGCAACAAGACCTCGTTAATGCCAGATGTACTTCCCTTGAAGATCCTGTATCCTCTCCATAGCTGCTATAAAGACCAGCTTTCCAAAGATTTCACTATTAAAATTTGGAATTTATAGCCTAAAAACGATCTCCACATTCTGCTCTCGGTCGTCGACTATTTGAATTTTTAATATGAAAAATGGCTTTTCAAAGAATTAAAAAATAAATGCATTTCGGTGCGATTATATATGCATAAATAAACATTAATAAAATAGTCGAATTACTCGCAAACCATGCTTGTACAGGGATCGAATTTAAATGAAATGCAAGGATTTTCAATTCTTTGTGTATGCATCATCGGAAAACCCTTCGAAAATCCCCAGTAACAAAAAATCATTTTCAAAGATTTTACACGAGTGTATTTCATGTGAGGCAGATGAAAAAAATGTTCGTTTAATTACAACGTGTTATTGGAGCGAATAGAGAATTTCATGGCCGTTTAACATTTTTTAATGCCGTTTACGTGGTATGTGCGTTACGATTTCGCGGTACTGCAAATGACAAGCGTACTATCCATACCTCCAGGCTTCGAGATGATGAGTGATATTGAAGGATGCACCGCGCGTGGATCGTTTACCAGATCTCCAAACTTCAAAGTGAAGTGGTGTGACGAATGTCTAATTCGTGGACAAATTTGAATATAGTCGTATTCGAAATGACTCGTTAATAATAAAAAAAATTTTAAAATACAATATTTCAAATTTGAACCGTGAAAACACCCTAAACCTTTTTAGGAATTTCATCATTCTAAAAACATAAATCATAAAGAATTAATGTTGGTGAGATTCCTTCTTATCTGTAATAAGTTGTCAAATAACGTGAATTACTTAAAATCAGTTTGAAATTTTGATAAATAAATAAATATAATCTCCATTAATTGTTTTAGTTCTTCGACAAATTAAAAGAAAATATTTTTACTTTATTACAAACTATTTACGACTCATTATGAAGCTTTTATTCCAACGTCAACTTTTTATAAATTCGTTAAAAACTCGGCATGAATATATTAATGTCCCTTCATAAATGCGTTCCGAACTTTTCGTATTTAATTCCCTTTATGAATTCATGACGAACTAATGAAGTGTATTCATTATAGATTTTGAACCATTTTATAATCTTTTAAAAGTTCGTGTGAGTATGCTTGCGGTTACCATAAATTTATCCTGGGTCATGTTTTACTACCTTTGATTAATTTGAAAATTATGGTTTTAATTATAAAACTATTTAAATTTGAAAGTTATATTTATTTCACAAGATATGTATATTAGAATAATAAGTTTCATTTTGGAAAACAGAATATTAATCAGAATGAGACCAAGCCATAACAAACGATCTCTCTAACAAACTAATAAATATCTAAATATCAAATCGAAATATCAAATATATCAAACTAAACAACAATATTTAAATTTCCAACGTGTAAGCTGAAAATGTGATATAATCTCAGAAGTAGGAAAAAATACATACCAGAAAGATTACAAAATTGAAAAATAGCGATATATTTATTTTAGATAAAAATCTAAATTACTAGTGTACGAAATAAGAGCTAATGGAATACGTTTTAAATTTCGATCGCATTACTTCATCTTATTATGAAACATTTGAAACGCAGAAACTAAGCTTATTATAAATTAATACGAAACTTATTATACATATGTACATTATATCTCACGATATTACGAACTTTTAGCATTTAATCACCCTTTCACAAACACGAATACATAATCAAACTAATTAACTTTCTACTGTTTTAAATATTTTTTCCAGAACTATTTAGAAAATATGCAAGGATTATTCGCAAATAATCCGTACAAATGTTTTTTTTTTTGCAACTTTTCTTTTCACTGTCTCTTTCAAATCCCTTCTTGAAGGCGTAACTCGCATTAAATAAACAGTACTACGTTGTCATAAAATCAAATTTATAAAGGTTTAAAATACAACCGTCCGTAGGCACCAAATTTCCGTTCCCACAAGTTTTTACAATCTCAATCACTGACATAATTTACGAATGTAGTAAATAAATTTAAAAAATTAAGGTCATATTTAATTTTGACTGTTGGTTTTGGATATCACGTATGTTGCTAATAAAAAAAGGAAAGCTAACCTCATAAAAAAGTAATATATACATTCAATCCAGAAATGGAAATTTATTAAATGGTGGAAACAAGACAGGGGAAATAGTAGAGGAAAATTGACCACCGGCCTACATAAATAAGTGTAAATCATTTCACGACTATATGTTTAAAATCGTTTAAATGTGAATAGATTTTTCTTTTTAAATTTAACCATTTCTTTCTAAATCCACATACATAGACTAACATCTATATTGTTAAACATTGACTACAGTTGCATTAAAATGAGGGGAAAAAACTGATTCATTATACGAAGCACTACCTTAATAGTAACAAAAACATACTATTTTGTTACGAGGGCGTAAAGTAAGCATTTTTGCAACAGTTTAAGCCCGTGTTAAGAACACAATTATTCGTCGTAACCGGCTTAAAACTCGAGTTTATACTATTAAGTTACAACTCGGAAAAGTGGGAAAATTATCCGTGTAATTTTCCAAGGATTAAAATGCAAGTTTACTCCCCTCATTGCGGACGTATAATCGGATTTTACAACGTTGTACAGCAATTTTTTTAATAGAGTTGAGTAGACGGAAACAGGAGAGTCAGTTTAGTAAGATTTGGGATGATGGTGGAAGAACATTTTCTTGTTCTAATGCATAAATAAGTTTAATCATATCACTCCCAAATCGTCATATATCACTCCCAAACTAATAATAATGGCTTGAATATACTTTCTACGTACTGAAAAACTATGAAACTTTATTCGAAAAACTCTAAAATCTTTATAAAGACAATGGTTTCATGCAACCTCCATACATTATTTTATAAGGCTGCGATTAATGGATGACAAACAAGAAAGTTGGTAAACGTTGTCTCAATATTCGTCACGATGTATGTTATACATTTATAAATTAAGGCATTTTTAATTAAGTAATTGAAATTCAAACCTTGACGTAATTAAATAATAGAACGCACACGAAACATATATTTTACTGATTTTTTTAAACTGGTTGATTAAATAAATTCATTATATTTAATACCATTTCACAAAAATGTCAGAAAAGGGCCTGAAATCTACTCTAAAAGTCATTTTTTCTTGCTAACCTTGCTTAATCATAATATGAGGTTACTGGATTTATTTCAACTAAAAGTTATGATTTGTGCTTGTCAGAAAAATACAAAATTTTGGCATAATTTATTGTGTTTTTGACGAAAATTGTCAGTTACAGTAACGTGAAAGAAACTTTTCTGGTAACATATGCTGGTTATTATAACACTAGTAAACACAAAAATGTTACAGAGCTAAAAATAGCAAATCTGTGTTAACGTTGGGTCGCTGAATCCGAATCCGATAATGTAATATGGGGCTAAAGTTGTAAAAAACGTCATTTTCTCCATTGTTCGAGGAAGTATATATTTCAATAGAAACACGATAAAGCCTTCAATGTTAGATTAAAATGAAGCTTATAACTTCTATTTCATGAAAAGAAAATTGTTATACGACCTGGTAAAAAATAATTTTCTTAAATGGGCATTTGTTATTATGCGCAAAACGTTGTCTCAACGAAACTACCTGTTACTACTGCTCATTTTCGCTGCGCTGCCGACCACCATTCTGGCTATGTTACAAGTACAAAGATGCATTTTTATGTAATATAAACGTTTTATAATATTGTTATAGGTACTTAATTATTTTATTATTTGAACCGGTTTGTAATTGTTAATAATAAAGTTACAATGTTGTAGGTGTTAATCGAGGTTTGCTATTTACAATATGATTATTTTCTCTGTTGTTTTTTAATACTCTTTATCATAATTTCAGTATTGTTTATTGTACAAAGTATTGAAGATTTCAATATAAAATGGAATTAAAGAAGAGATTTATAATTGGAAAATGACGAAGAGTTCTGCTCAGATGAAGACAGATGGTCATTGGAATATCTTTGCAGAACATACAATATTTCTGGCTCGGATGAAGACAGTTGTCAATGGAATATAGTGTGATATCAGTGATAAATTAACATGATTCAGATTGAATTTGAATTCGAATCACCGATTTGCAATTGTTGTTTGATGGGTTTTCGTTTTGTCTGTCTGTCACTCTTGACTTTTTGGTTAACAAATTTTTCAGCTCTGACTAAAATAAAACAACAAAATTAATCGAATTGTTATTTATTAGCAGAGACAATCATTATTGACAACAAATATATTTTTAAGGTTGCAGATTACGATTCCGATGTTTTAAAATTTAGTGTTCAACGTTCATTGAGAAAAGTCATCATTTCTTTAAGATTTACAAAATGAATGCATTTTATTTTTTACGACCAAAAGGTCGTCAGCGCGGAGAAAATGAGCAATAGTAACAGGTAGTTTTGTTGAGACAACATTTTGCGCATAAAAACAAATCCCCATTTAAGAGAATAATTTTTTACCAGGTCATATAACAATTTTCTTTTCGTGAAATAGAAGTTATAAGCTTCATTTTAAGCTATCATTGAACCTTTTATTGTATTTCTATTGAAAGATATACTTCCTCGAACAATGGAGAAAATTACGTTTTTTGCAACTTTATCCCCATATTACATGGAAACAAGAGCTAATAAAAAATATTCACTATCGGATTCGGATTTAGTGACGCAATTTAACAAAGATTAGCTATTTTTATCTCTGTAACGTTAAATAGAACATTCTTGTACAGATTACTAGAAAAAGCGATTCAAATTACCAGAAAAAAGTTAACAAGAAATTTCTAGTGATTTTAACCAGATAAATAATAAGGACATATTAAATAGCATTTGATGGCTGATTTCTGACTATTTTAATCATACTTTTTTACCGTATAGATCGTTTTGCATTACCTGTGAGTCCGTGAATATTATTTCTATTTTCAGTCAACATCACTTTCATTTTTTGTATATTTATGATCCATTTAGTGGAATAATAAATCGGAAAAGACATATCAAGCATATCGGAAAATTGCGAACTCATAGGATGAAAGTACGTCTAAAAATTGGCGAAAATACAAACACATGAAAAAGCGATCGAAAAAGTAGAAATGAAAAAGGTAAAAAAATGAGGATGGTCCAGCAGAAAAGGAACGGTGACGAAGCAGGAAACGAAAAGCCAGCTAAAATGAAAAGGAAGAGAGAAAGTGCTGATACACACAAATACGTATATACATGCTAGAAAAGCATAAAAGAGGAAGTTTGAAGAGCTGGAGCATCTATAGATAGAGAAAAGTCGGAAGATAAATCCTCGAATTGAAAAAATATTTGTGCGTTATCATTGATCATATCGTTGGGAAAGCCGATATTTAAGGCAATTTATATTTTCAAGTACTACATTCTGAAATAATAATGTACCAAAAATTTAGTTTCTATGTTCATATTCTATAACAATTTCTATTATGTTGTATGCAAAAGTAAAAGGGAATTGGAGGAAGTCCAAACATTTAATTAAGAACTTATTATTGTCAGACCTCTTATTACTAATAATCATTTATTCATTTCACGCCCACATTAATTCATTTCAGGTAATTAAAAAAAATCACTTTAACAATAAATAATTCACTATAGTATTTTCAATATACGAAATACCGATGGCAGATACTTTTCTATTTATTCATAACTTAAAATAAAAAATCCATTCATTCAATATATTTCATAATTTTATCAAACATATATATCTCCTAAGAAAGAGAATTGGGATTTACATTTAATATTGTAATTTATAATTTTTCTATTAAATTGTTTAAATCTTGACGATGTATTTATCACCTTCTTTAGCAAATCATACAAGGGTTAAATACATATCTACGTAAATTCTTTGCGAATGTAGCAGCTACAGTAATTTCAGAGAAGTAAACTTTACATATAAAATTAGAAAGCATGAGATTTAGAACAAGTAAAACACCAATTTTTAATTTATAAAAATGTATACTACTAGCGGTAACAAAACAATATCGACAGAACAAAAGAACACAACGAAAAAAAAAATAATCACACGAACACAAAAAGACACATTTACAAAAAAAAAAAAAAAACAAAGACTAAAAAATATTGATATATAAACTTGTGTGTATTTTGTTCTTAATGAACCTGATTTTGTAACTGTCGTTGATTAAGATCTACCCATATATTTCTGTTGTTTAAAATATTCTTCACATGTTCCTGACAGAGAAGTTTTTGATTCCCATTTTTTTCTTTAGACGTAATTATCATTTACTAAGAATTTGTATTTTTAATGACTCAATATAAAGTGAAGAATCATGGTTGCCACCATTTGAGATTTAACACGTATGTTACGTTTGGTTATTCCGAATTTCTTACAAACGTGTTCATTATATTATAATCTACAATTTATAGAAATTTTCAAACGAATTTTTTAAATTCACACATATATTGGTTTATAAGCACTTGTGTGTCTATTTGTCAATGTTTCTTTTGTTTCAGTGTCTTCCCATAGTGTGAATTTTTGTAGCCGTGACCTTTTGTCTTGTGTTTTTTTAAACGTGTATATTTCTATTTGTTTCCTTTTGTTACGTATCCCAAAACAATATAACTAGTTTTGAAACGAATTTAGACCTCTTTTTTAAATATTATACAATACTAAATCTGTGGTTACTAAAAAACGACGACTAAATAGTTAGTAAACAAGAGAAGAAATTTGAATATCATTGGTTTTTAGCATTTATTCAGCATATTAAACAATGCCATTTTTGTCTAGCTTTAAATGGTTATTTACAATTTTCACATGGTTCCTTTCATATCTTCTCAAATTTGTCGCAGGTGTGGTAAAAGTAATATATTGCAGCAGCCTGCCTGTGTAGAAAAAGGCAACTACAAAACACAAAAAAGAGAACAAATACATTTGAGTAGAATGAGATTCGAAATGAAAACGTGTAAATTCAGAAGTCCGAAAAAGCTACCGAGGGATTTTACAAACTGAGAACTATTTTGTGCATGGCTTTGAAAAAAACATTGATTGATTGAGAACCATTTTGAAAGAATTCTCATAAATTTGATTGAATTCTATACTTTTAACGTTTTTATTTCCAATATTTTTTAAGTCTTTTAAAAATTCCGCACGTGTAATGTACTATATTCTATAATGAAAACAGTGGTATTTACTATTTATACTAGCCCGAATGCGTGCATGACAGACTTTCATGATGACCTAAATAATAAAATACAAAAAGATAATACAAAATTCCGCATTATTTTACCTGTTTATACAAGTTCCTCTAATTATAAAATATAATTGTAAACAAGCAACATTTATTTATGCAACGAATTGGATTAATCCAATAATATAACTCGGAAAAGGTTGTGTGCATTGCGCATTGCAATCGTTTTGCAACTTTCGTTTATTTGGGTGTCGAGGATAAAAGTAAAAACTGTATTATTTATTTAAATGTTTATTAAGCATGCAGTATAAATTAATTTGTAAACATTTCACTGACAATAATCATTAATTAGTATGAATATGATATTGTGTTTAACAGTGTTTAATTAAATGTTAATAAATAATTTTTAATAAAATATTCCAGTTGCGAATTGTACAAATATTTAAAGAATAGCCGTTTATATTCGGTAATCTGGATGTTGATTATAATAACCTCGAGACTATATACAGTAATTGATGTGTGTACTTAAACAGAAAAAGTAGGTAATTTGTGTGTATTTTATAAAACTCAACTTTGGACTTTGGAGTTAATTTTATAATTGCATAAAATCACCATGAATTACTCATAATTTTTTGTAATATCCTATATCAATAACATTGTTTCATTATTATTTAATATTATACAATTAAAGTCCAATAAGACGGTACAGTATTACTACCAGTACTGCTATATTCTGAAAAATTACAGAAATTAACCTAAAAATATTAATATTAATATAATAAAAAAGAGGTAGCACAAAAGAGTGAAAGTTTTATATTCTCGCAAAATTGACCGGAATATATTTTATAACAAGTACGGCCTTATTTTTTAAATTCGAATTTTCATAGCTTTTTCGTGAGCTGAATAAAATTGTAAAGATGTAAAGAAAATTAGTTTAACCCATAATTACACAACTCTGTAATTATGTTAACGTTATAAACTTTTTGTGGTTTAAAATATAGTATATGTTATTTAATTAGCATATTTTATACTTTAATAAAATTTATTATTATTATAATTATGAAGAATAACACAACAATAACTATTCGTTTCACAACACTATTAAATGGAATAAACGACATTTTTATGGTACGTATTTTAATGTTGAACAAAATGGAATTTCTGTCTGCAATCACAGTCTTATTTTATTGTGTTATAAATTTCGAAGTCAGTAAAAACAAAAACAATAACAAAATACATATGCAATTAGAATATGAATTTCGCAACCTCTTAATTTTGTTTCACAGATTAATTAACTGCAAACGAAACTCGAATACTTGTTATTGTCTGTTGATTAAACAGAACTTGATTTTTGTTTATCGGGGAAAGGCAATCCTTTTTTAAAGTATTAGTTTAAAATGTACATGATAAAAATTGCAAGGGAATCACATATAATATGAATTATTAAAACGTTTCATTCGCTATCGTTTATCTTTTAAAATGGTGTTTTATAGTTCTTAGAAGTCTAAAAGAATTTATTATAATTTCTAAAATGCTCATCTTTTAACGGATACTTATTGAAGGTTCTCAGAAAACTCTATTGAAATAATGTTTCATTACGAATCAAAGAATCATTTTTAGTATTTTTATGTTATTCGATGTCTTTCGATAAAAAAAATTGCAAATAGTTGAAAGAGAAAAGTCTAAAACGAACTGATCTGGAAGGTTAGAATAATAAAAAATCAACGCTTTTAAAAAAACGAATGAAATCAAACAGTAATATGACCACACCTTAGTCTTTTACGAAATAATAAGAATTCTAGTTATGTGTACAAGACACTTTTCTCACTTTAAACTACCTCGAATTAAAATTATCTGTAATTGTTCCTTTGTAGTTTTGAATATAACTATATTTCTGTTTTTGGTATGAAATATATAAATAATATAATATAATTTAAGTGTTACCCTGGTAGAAATGAAAACATTTTTTGTACAATTCTTGTACAACATATTTATTTACCATGTTAAAGGTATATGGGAAATGGACAGTGTAAGAAAAAAATGGACAAATTTCTACCAGGGTATGCCCGAGCGAAATGCATTGTATATGATAAAATGCATCGAATTCAATGATGTGATTAGGTTTGAAAATAATAGGCTTAACCTGGTAAGGAGACACTATCTCCGAGTAGCAACTTTCGTCGAATAGCCTAACATCCATTTGCTCCTGCAATGCACCTGATCCCAGCTACGCAAACACTAAAATTATAAAAATACATTTTTTCGTTTTAACAAGTTTGGTCTAAATTACTTGGCTATTCATATCTACAAAAACATTAGTTTTAATCATTGTTTTCATAATTTCTCTCTTATTCATGTACTTACTTTTTAAATTTTGGATGAATCCGCATATATGTGGCAGTGATGTGTAAGGAATCAAATATTTTAAGATAGCAGGATGTACCAAAATGAATTATTCATAATACTTATTATCCAAAAACGAGTTACTCAATATATATATTATACCAAATAATTTTGCATAACTAGGATCCAAATTCCATGATTTCAGTTATGAATTGTAAATTATTGTCGATTAAAGTAATTGGTTTCGAATTAAAATGTCTGGTTCTAACAACATTAATAAACGGCTCAATAGTAACTAAGAAATACATAATTATTACAAAAATTGAAGACACGAAGTAATTAATTTCAACAAATTGATCATTTGCCATTGATATTCTATTGAACTGTTTTAACTGAAAGCGATTTGCTCTGAATATTACATTTCATAGATTCAATGCACAAAGTATTATATAAAATATGTATATTATATATAATAAATATAGTGTAAAGATGCTTTACATATAAATTAAACACCAATTTGTATGCAATACATAAATTTCTTCACTTAACACGTGGACGTATCTTTAGAGTCCTTCTCAAAACTAGTATTTAAAAGGTAAAATATATAAGCTTCAGTCCATCAAGCGTGAAAGAAAATAATATCACTCTTCATAGAGGAAATGTTTCACACTTTATGATAGAGTGGATCAATTTTAACTCCAAGGAAATTACAGAGTAAACAATATTATATTTCCATTTCAAAAACTCATAAAAGCAATGCAATAAATATATGCAATTAAACCTAGATCCTTGCATGGCTTTCCCATATCCTTTAAATTATTGAAAATCGTTTCTATAAATGTAAAAAGATGTCTCTCACATATGGAGCGCAAAATGATATTTTGCTCCCTATATCGTACAAGCTAAATAGCATGCTCTCGTATGAGACCACAGAATGTGCAACAAAAGATAATAGGTGTTGCCCTCGCTTTGTTCGGGCTTCAAACTCGCACTCATCAATAAACAACCAATTTGCACCCTAGTTGCGCATTCTACTATTTTTTGTTTAATATATTTAATTATATCGTTATTTTTACCTTAAAACAATAATTTTCGTAGGAATTTAGTAGCAATAGAATTAAACTAGTTCCATCTTCAAGTTAATCGGAAAATTAAATATTGCCAGATATTCTTTAATATTTATTGCGTACTTTTGTGGTATTTTAAAGAATTTCTTATAATAGACTGGCATAACTAACCAGTTTTCTGTGCAGTAAAATGAACGTTTGAAATAATAAAAAATGTCATTTAAATTCTCTCCATTTGTCCCTGTTTTTTTGATAATGGAATTATTACGAGCATGGATTTTCTTATTAAAAGGCGTTCTGCAATATACCATTTTGTTCGCTGAGAAGAATTTCAATAATTATTTTATATTAAGGCGTACTAGAGTCACGAATTTTCAACCCGAAAAACGTTTCCAAGCTCAGTTTCCACTTTCCAACATCCTAAAGGGTTGAAAAATAAGGGTTGAAGTAGAGTAGAGAAGTGAAACAATAAGATATAATAATTTCTAGACACTTACATCTAGAGGTTTTTGATACAGCTGATTCCATTTCCAAGTTCAGTTTCTATTTCATATCATTCTAAAGGGATGAGAAATAAAGATTGAAGTGGAATAAAGAAGTAAAAACAATAAGGGTTGGAGGTGAAATTTTCATTTTCTCCATAAACTTAGATTTAGGGGTTCTGGTACCTTGTGCCAATGAGATGACGTTTGTCCCCATTCTCCTCGATTTAGGTCTTTGAATCGAGGTGTTAGTGTACTATATACGTTATTTTATGTCCCTTATCACAAATTATGCGAAACTGACAATAAATTCGCGAAATTTATGTTATATAGAAGGTTGTCATTTCGAGGAAGGGATTTAGAATTAAAAAAAAAAAGCAACCAATTATTCAGATAGGGCATGCCGAAAAACGGTTGTATACTAATTTTGGTTCAAATCGGTTGAAATCTGCAAAAGTTATTCAAATATGTACAATTGTACATATATGATAAAGCACCAGTTTTGTCACGTTTTTTTACGTATGTGATACAGTTCCAGTTAACCGGTTAATAAAAACTGTGAAGATTATGCATTTGCTTTTATCTTTAGTATAATTTATCCTTAATGTAATTTAGTAAGCAATTAAGTTTGTAGTTATAAATACATATAGAAAATATTTTGTACCAAATTTAATATATGGTGCCATTGATAATATCACTACTCGATATGTAGAAATTTTTAAATTAACTATGGTAACTACGTTCAATATAAACTAAAATGTATGATTCTTTAAATCTAAAGCAATCAGAATAAAATCAAGTTTAATATACGTAAAAAACATACATTTTAGTTTCGTTGTGAATAATATCAAATTTATTTTCATACACATCGTAATTATCATTGTAATCCGGGAATCTTTTCATCGCGAATATTCAGATTATCAAAACCGTACAGGTATGACCGTATTTCCTACTCATTTTGGTATTTTAGCATAATATTATTCGACGTTTATATTCAAGCGCATATTACATTTATTACGTATCTTATCTTATCTCAGTCCAATCTCGACTCGCCGGAGAGAGCAGTTTTGAGCTTAGCAGGGAGAAAGAAAAATGCAGTCCAAAAATAAGTGCTTGTAATCTCACCACGTATTATGAAGTCTATTGGCAATGCATAAGATGTGAGGTCATGAATTATAAATTTGCATTGTATAAAATATTGCGTACAATAATTCTTATTAAAATTAAGATAATTTCTAAAAAATATCTTCTATAAATTTACTGATAAGAATAAAATATTATAGTGAAAATATTTATCAAAATATTACCATTTATTCTTTTAAATAATTTGGAATAATTATTTAATATATACAACTATAAAATAATGTACATTTTCTAAAAACGTTAATTATAACCGCATTAAAAAATATTTCAAAATGCAAATATGATACTTAACCCTCTGTTCAAAATTTACCGATGGATACGATAGAAGCCCAAATAGCACGGAACGACCACAGGACATTTTGTTCATTGTAATTTAATTGCGAACCTCCAAATATTGTAAATTAGAAATTTGTATATGTATTTCGATGTAAGAAAATCAATTAAATATGTGCTCTTTCAATTTGACACCGTGAAAATTCAGTACATCTGCAAATAGTCACTGCCTAGATTGCCATAGTAAAAAAGAAGCCACTAACTAAGAAGCAGTGAAATTTCACTGTTTTATTCAGTGAACTTAAGTTACTTTTTCACACAATAAAATTGATTCACTACTTGATTCAGTGAAACTTTACTACGGAACACTGAAATTCATTCGCCGTTTTACTGTTTATGCAGTGCATATGATAACAATCATATTAGTATATATATATAATAAATTTGGATTGTTTTCATACATTGGAAAGTCAAAAAAATTAGTTGTAAAGCTGGAAATTATGCTGAGAAATATAAATTATTATAAGTAGTGATGGTCCATGCTATAAACTGTTACTACTTACATTACTGCATTTTCTTAACATTTCCGCAATTTCAACAATAATTCTTTAAACTTCTTGTTTTTTCTTTTTCTAAAATTATATTATCGAAATCTCCCCCTTACCTAAGAAAGGGGTTAATTTTATTTAAAAATATTTGTACATTAAAGTCCCAGAATAGTACGTAGGTTTTCTGGAATATGTAATTCGGAAATTAAAAATAGCGGATCCAATATAGAGAGTATTCCAAAAGTTTTGGGAGGGGGTCAGTGTGTGTATAACTTAGTATTTAACAATAGTGTTCGCGAATAAGTGCGTGCTGAATGTCATTTATTCATCCCATTTTAAGGAAAATTTCGGGTATGTGTCGAAAAACCGACAATTCATAAAGCTAACAGGTCAAAAAGCGACAGTCACAAAGCTGACAGTCGAAAAGCCGACACTAAAAAAAATAGACACATTCACAAGATCACAGTTGTTTTTTGAAGTGTCGATTTTTTGACTGTCGGCTTCTGTATTTGTCGGTTTTTCGAGCTGCACCTTTTGTGTCCAGGTTATGAAATTGTTGAGAATTAAAAAGTTATTCGTAATATGATTTCTATGTATGGACTGAAGATAATGTTAAAAACAACAAATTCTTAACAGTTCTTCGAAAGTACGAAAGAGATGAATATGTCATAACTTCAGCATGACTCGTGTACAAGAAAAGTAGTAACGGATTACTATATAAATAGTATGATAGGCCCAAGTACATTTTTCATAATTGGTCTTACTATTTAAATAGTAGCGTCAATTAAAAAAAAACTTAATTACTTTTTTTCCGTGAAGGTCACAGAAGATTTCTGCCATCTGTATATCGAAAGGTACATTCCCGAGTAGAAATTTTGATGCAGCCCTGATTAGGTCCTGTTCAGGCTGCCTGAATACATTTCAGGGCCTTATCAGGCTATACTATGAGGGTCTGATCAAGAGCGATTTTATTAGCCCGGGTAGGGCTATCATACATCCTGATATCCGGCCTTGATCAGGGCTTGATAAGTGTTTCATAAGGACTTCATCTGGGATGAAGTATCTTAAACAATAATTAAATAAAATTAATAATGATACCTACATGAGTCACTTTCATATTGTTACGGCCGGACGGAAGGCGTTTTGCAAGGATTTTTGGTTGCAAATACAGTTTCCTCGTTTCCTCGACACAACCGCGAAAAGACTGGATCGACTGGAAGAGTCCATCCTGAGTTCGAAAATTTTGTGGGGGCTGCTGCTAATGCAAAAGAAATGAATAAAGGTGAAGGTAAAATAAAGAAGTACAAATGTTTTCAGGAAAAATATAATTTATTTCATTTAAGTTTTCAAAAACATGGTGTTGGACAGAATAAGAAAGGTATAAGGTAGGAATGATAGGGAGCGATGAAGCGACCTTCTGAATAATTCGGAGGAGCTGTCTTATATTTCTTTCCCAAGCATCTGGCACTGAAAACAAAGAAGGGAATAATGAAGGTGTTAATGAAATACGGAATTTCTATTTAAAGTATTAGTCAAAGGGCGGGGGGGGGGGGTCTACTAATTAATAGAAAAAAATAAAAATTATAATATAAATATCTCGAAAAACAATATGAAGTCCCTATGGATTTATCCTGGTCGACGTGCTGCCATCGATTACAGGATAAACCAACGTTGGGATTGATATGGATCCACCTACCGGAGAAGGTCAACATAATCCAAAAGGTATCTCGTCCACCGCTGGGGAAAGAGGAAAGAATCAATCCTTAGATAATAAAAAAAACAATAAATAAATGTGATTTTTCCTAAATTGAATTGGTTCGGATCCAATCATCGAAGAAGGTCAACGGAATCCAAAAGGACTCTCGTCCATCGCTCGGACTATCCACGCTTACATGACAAAGTTTGCCTTGCAATCCCCTGATCAGCACATGATCAGGCAACTACTACATTTGTCTGGTAAGATGCAGGTTGCAATCCCCTGACGAGGACTTGGTCCAGCAGTAGTAAGGTTCACCTTGTCAGGCGCGCATGAATGTTTCCTGATCAGAGCGTGATCAAGAAGTGCTATGGCACACTATCAGGTGCGCATGATGGCTGCCTATTCAGGGCCTGATGCGCGAGTGATAAGGCATTCCTTATCAGGCACGCCTGATTGCTGCCTTATCAGGGCTTGATCCGAGAATAAGGCATTCATTATCAGGCACGCCTGATTGTTGCCTGGTCAGGTCCTAATCAGTTTTCAGACAGTCTGCACAGATTTCTGCTAGGGTTGTAATCGCCATTAATTACAGGGCATAATCTTACCAACAAAATTAAATAAGACATATTTTGTTAGAGTAATTATTAAATTGGATAATGAATGTCAAATTTAAAAAAGTGAATGCACTCAGATTGCATGCCTACGTGTTCTTTTTTTTTTTTTTTTAATATTATTTTACGTCGACTTTTGTGAACCCAAATGGGACTAAATCGCGACGGGACCTACCGTTTATGAAGGTGGAATCCGAACCACCCGAGCTTTGGCGTTATTAGACACTTATAATCAAATATAGAGGTGTCCCGATGACAGATTGCAGAGGCCGGGATCGAACCGCCTACGTGTTCTATTTAAGTGTTTTCTTTTTTACCAAACGTTGTAATTTCGGTATTTGATATAGATTGGAGTTCCATCCCAAGATGCGATGTTCAGTATATTGTAGAATGTTTTGTAACATTTAAAACCAAATGTTTTTCACTCATTCGTTTAGAGTTTGTTAACCCTTTTCATGCCAAACGGCCACAATTATTTTGTGATATTCAAGTGAATATTTATCTGTATAATGACAAGCACAAAAATTTGAAAACCATATTTTCTTACGTACTTTTGTCCGTACTTTTCAAATCTGCTATTATTTTTATTCAATGACGTTTGATTTTTTTCAAAATGGCGGCTAATTTACAAAAAAAAAACATTATTTTTTAAATTTTGTTATTTGTTTAACGTACTGGGTAATAATCACCACAGCGATTGTCCTCTTTCTCGCCCATCAAGAAGTAGACTGCGGCAAGGTACCCTGTGTCGCAACCTCCCGGATGCCACCACTATGGCCCATTTAATCAGCTCCAACGATTTGCTTGCTCTTAAGGCCCTCTACTACTTTGTAAAATCCTACTTTATTAGAAGACAATTTGTGATCGAATATTAAGTTCTACCTACATCTTAATCTGCCCTGTATCACTGCGTCTTAATTAAATGTCAGCGTGCGTTGTTTTCTCCCGTTACTATTATATATCTCTATTGTTAATGTGTCTACTTTTATTTATATGTTTATATCCAATTGTGTACTCTACATGGGAAGAAATATTTCGCAATTGCAACCAATTTTTGTCTCGTCCAGCAAAATATGTTTCGTAATATATCAACTGTAAATGTGTGGTTAGTTTATGGAATATCATTTGCTGTATTTTCTACTGTTTTAGCTGGCGTAGCTAATATTTCTCCGTGTTTGCAAATCAGTTGGCTAGAATAGCGATGTCTCTTCCAGCAAATTTTATTTCGCTGAAATGGCCATCATTTCTTTCCATGTACCCAAAAGAATTATGTATATTCAACTGTGGGTTAAATAAACTATACTACTATACTACAATCACCACAACTAAAATTTAAGCGACGCAGAATTTCAAAATTGAAAATGGCCGATTCATTATGGCGGCTTTTACACGCATTTTTTACGTTTTTTTTAATATTATTTTATGTTTCTAATCTATGACAGTTACGTTTTCAATAGATTTATTATCTCATTTTGATATCGATTATGAAAGAAAATAGAATATTTTCCACTATTTTTAATTCCATATCATCTTGTATTGTTATTTTCTTACATAAACGACATCAAACTGAGACATGCGTAATAAATCTATATTAAAATAAAAATATAATATTTTCAGCCATTTTGAATTCCATATCATCTTATATTGCTATTTTCCAGCACAATCGGTATCAGACTCCGATAAATATAACAAAACTATTCAAAAAGTAAATGTCAGGGAGTAAAAACATACAAAAAAATGAAAAAGCATTAAAAATGCGTGTAAAAGCCGCCATATTAGATCGGCCATTTTTAATTTTGACATTCCGCGATGCTCAAATTTTAGTTATGGTGATTATTACACAGGATCTGGACACTTGTGCCGATTCGTCAACGGAGACATTATTAACCAGTATGTTAAACAAATAAAAAAATTTTAAAAATCACAGTTTTTTGCAATTCAGTCGCCATTTTAAAAAAGACAAACGTCATCGAACACATAAATATTGACTTAACATAAATATTCACTTGAAAAACGTGACAAAATGATGGCCGTTTGGCATGAAAAGGGTTAAAACGAATATGTTTACAAAAGCTGCTGTAAATATCTGGTTACTATCTACTGTTTAAATTTCCTTTTGATCGTATTATAACGAAAAAATAAAGTGCAAAAGACAGTTTGACATGTAATATCCAATATTTAGACACTAAAGGACTGAAATGATCATCAAAAACCTACCTAGACTAAAAACTATAGAAACATAATCTCAAAATATATCCGTTCAAGGAAACTCGTTAATACTCCATATTATATTCGCGGAGCACCAAAGGATTCGCGTTCGTATCCGCAACTATGTTCTCTACTAATACATCAACGAGCGTAAATTATTCGGCAAAATAGTTGGAAAAGCTCCAAACACCTGCAAAAGCATCGCATCTCCCGCTAAACGCATTTCGGGAATATTTCGTGCGCGTTTACGGGTATGTTTGATTGATGCACGCTCGCGAAAATCAAGTTCGCCCCCTAGACATACATCACCCTGGCAAGGGTGTTGGGGAATACCTTGACGGCCCGTTCCTACGTCTCCGCCATTACAGTATTCCCGGGTGCGAAATATTTTATTTATTAGCGGCGGACGAATAGCGAAGTCGCGCGAGTGTAATTAACGCGAGCTTGCATCGGAGCCGCATATCGTACGTCAACGCTGGATGCGCAATGCATGCATTACAACCAAAACCAAGCGTCGCAACATAAATACGGTTCGCAAACACCGACGTGGCCCCCGTACCGAATGATAATGTGCCCTGGTACGGCGATTCGAACATTATCACCTGAGGATTTACGGATTTGCGGCAGCCCGCTTGCAGACCGTGAAAAGATATATTCGCGCTTAAAACGAGACCTTTTTTCGTCGCCAGCCTCGTCGCTCCAGGCGCGATCCGTAAAAAAAGCGGTGGTTGGTCGTTAAAAGTACCGTAGCGCACGCAGGTACCCTCCTATATATATATATAAATACACCTGTATGAGAATTGCGCTTAAAGCGGTACTTCCCTTTGAAACCTTCCGACTTTCGGAATACGCTAATTGCGTCTTGTTGGATCGCTCACGCACGCTCGCGAATTCACAAAAGTGCTTAAGCGTCAATGGACGTTTTAAAGCGACTTGTAAATTTGTACGATTTATGTCGGTTGCGACCGTCATTATACGTTGCACAGGGGAAATTGATTGTACGTCCAGTTGTTGGAGTGAATAAAGTACTCGGTGCGTATGTAGGCGCCGGCAGTGTCACCAGTTGCGCACTGCGATTTAAAACGTGCGATCTTATGATTATTCCGGACCGCTCATGGTGAGTAAACACAGGTGTTTTTTATGTTATTCGAACTGCAGCGCTGTTTCTCTCACGAAGTGTCAGATTCTAGAGACTTTTTTGGTAATGTATTATTTTTTAATATAAAATGTCACGAAAAAATAACAATGTAAAATAGTATCCAGAGTAGAATTTTGATATGACCCCGGTCAGGCCCTGATCAAGGTACCCACCTATTCATCTGACCAGTGGATAGAAATTTTACTAGCGAAGCGAACTGAGCGCAAAATTATTCAGGATGAAATCAGGTCTTGATCATGAAGCCTGTGAACAAAATCAGGTCTTGACTTGTCCCCTTATCAAGCCCAGGCATATCGTGTAACGCTTTTTCTGTTAAGGCCCTGATCAGGCAAATGTACAGGACCTGATTAGGACCTCACAATGTCCAATATTTCGCATGCTTTCGAAATTTCATGGTGCAAATAATTACAGTAGTATTACGAAACAACAAATTAATTTTTAATGATTTATTACTATCTGACAAGTAAAAAGGCTGCAAAATAAAAAAATAATATTTACACGTGTATTATACGAATCGTATACATATCGATCAGATATAATGTGTAAAATATGCTGGGCCGAAACGTTCCTACAATTAGGCTAATACACAAAATGGAAATGCATCTCCTTAACAGGAATGATGTAGATGCGCGATCACCCATAGTGGCAATAGAACGAATTACATAAAATATAGAAGTCACAAAATTCAGGCGTCCTTATCAGGCTCTGGGCAGGCCCTCTGATCTGCCCCCTGATTTAAACTTTCTAAAGCAGTTTACGATTCACGGAAATTGAAACTAAGGCAAGCCTTATCAATTCATGGTTTGGTCTTGATATGGAAATTCACAGGCTTCCCTATATCAGTTATACTTTACTTTAACATAATCAAGGTTTAATCAGGGCATATTCAGGCGAACCCTATCAGGATAACTTACTGGAACCTGATCATGTCCTCATCCGGGTATATTCAGGAGTACCCGATCAGGAACGCCTTACTGGGTCCTGGTCAGGCCCTGGTACATATTTAGGCTACCTGAATAAATTTACGATCGGGAAGTTTTGTACGTAGTGATGAAATAAACTATTTAAGTAAATTTTGAACTGATATTATTAAAGATTAATACATTTCTATGATCATATTTGCTTTCAAATATGACTTTACAATGATGTCGTCGTCGACCACTATGATGATTAATGCATCATACACTATTCTCTATAATAATGACTTAAGAAATGATTTTTTCGATGCCTTCTTATTAACATACCCAATTTAAGTAATAATATTTTATAAACATTAATTTTTCATTTAATTTGGTAAAAGATCAAAACTCGTTAAAGATTACAAGTATGATTCATCGGAACATTGTGGACGCAACTTCCCGCTTTGAATGGATTTTGCCCGAATCTCGTTTCGGTGTACGGTTATTATGTCCTGCATGTGCAGTTAGCAAATACTTCGAGGTAATGGTAGTAAGTAATTGTTTACGGAATATTCGCTTTACAATTAATGTCGGCGCACTAAATAATTGCATGCATATTGCGCGCATAATGCGCCGTGAGTGCCGTAATTTATTCTTATCTATTATGAGCGGTCCCAAGTTACATATGTAGTAGGTATTGCGATTTAAAGCTACCTATTAATAATATATATTATATGCACGGATGAAAATTGATTTCGTGTTATTCCATAATAAATCGACATTATGCGAGGTACTAACGTTTGTTTTACATTCGTGATGTAATGAATATTTCATTAAATATACAAGTAATATATGTGTAATACACTAAAGCATCTAATATTATGAACATTATTTCAGCAACGTACATTTCTCTTAAAATTAATAATAGTATGACATCAAGATTAATGTTAATAATGTGTTTAGTAAATATTATTGTTTGTTAAATTCCAAAACACAGCATAATCAAAATAATATATTTTGGTTTCATATAGCAAAATAATATGATGAGAATGTACATATTTTAAAGTGAAATTATTGTGTTTGTAAAAACATGAAAAAATAGATGAAAAAACGAAAAATATTGTGAGAAATATCCAATTAATGAATTAGATTAAAAATATTGCACTCTTCCTTGTTCCGATATATTTTTTTGTTTCATATTTTACTATAAACAACAGTTATAGAAACTATATAAATTAGTTGCAAATATTTCTTAATTTTTATATTAAACGCTCAATCTTGATCCATTTTTTATGTATGTTTTGTTACATTTTTCTCCATATTTTTGTAAATTGATTAAATTAATAATGCGTTGCAATACTGAGTCTGATATAAAATGATTATGTTATTAATTTGAAACTCACATGACTAATATATTATTAGTTAAGTCTCGCAATACATAGCACAATTAATAAGTATAAGAAGGACATCAATATAATGACCAAAAACGATGTATGCAAATACTTTACCAGTAACGTTTCAAGCGGAGATTCCCTTGCATGCGATCCAACAAAAAGTGCTGTGAAATTTTTTATTTAACGTTTTTCCAATATTATTACTAGCAATAACAGTATTGTGTTTGTCGTTTTATGCCTGTAATTGTTCAAGGGCTGTCGCAATGTAATGAAAATAAAGTGCCTTTTGTGTATCGTTTCATTCTTTTTGAAAGGGTGCAAAGATTTTTATTTACCTGCGTGTTCGTAAATCCCCAATTGTTATTAGTCCGAACATGGGTGACATCATTGACAAAAGAGGAAAACAGAAAGGAGGGGGCATTTTCGATACTGTACAACTGTTCTTGCAAAATGACGCATGATTTTTTGTTTTATAAGTATACAACTAGTAATTTTAATTATTGAAAATGAGGCCCCGATAAGGCAAGTCCATTTTCATTAGGAATTTAATGCTGCAAAAACTTAAAAGTAAAAGAAGAAATTAAAGTTATACAGAATAAAATAACACTTGATAGAAACTTAATTCACATCATCATTATTTATTATCACAATTCGTATTTAGGATGATGCAAAGTATCATTTGATAGGTCATTTCATAGTCAATATTTACATGCATCTTACTTACGGTATACGATTTACAGATGGCCAGCTATGGCCAATTTAAGAACTTAAAAAACACGAGGCGAAGCGGCGATACCGGGGCGAATTCTTATTTTTAGAAGCCTCTGAGACGACTATCATACAATTAAGTGCAGCTCATAATCTTTTAAGTTATTATTGTTTGTTTTAATAAAAATATAATTTTCACGTTGGTGGAATGAACCTCTTCAGATGTATCAAAGTTTCAAACAACAGTAAAAAAAAAGAATTGCATCTTCGGAAACTTTCAATACTCGTATTATATCAGGATCACATATTTTAACTTCGTCCTTTATAGTTACTCAATGCATTCATCAAAAGGGAATTTGAAATTAAAAAAATAATCACGGAATAGAGGCATCCGGGAAAAAATGTCGACCCTTCACCACAAAGTATCATTTGGACTTCCAGGTACGTTATCTCATTATAAACACAAAAAAGGAACCATTTATGTATTATAAATATGTCCAAAAAATATACTTTTAGAATAAATATAAATAAATAGTGATTATTAAACTGCCAAAATGAAAATTTTGACCAATCTGAGATCAAAGTACACGTAAATGACTTGAACATTTTGTTTACAACTTACATTTCTCGATCCCACAGGTAGGTAAGAGAACAAAAAATGAAATATCATGCCTCAAAATGTGAAAAATGGTGTAAACAAAAACCACATAGGATATTTTACAATCAGTATGATCATAATGAAAATTTTTGAGATTTGTCACTTCCCCCCATTCGCCGCTTCGCCCCGTCTTCCTCTATGTATTAGAATTTTATTTTTGGTTCGATTAAATTCGATATAAAAGTCGCGCAACGCGCCTGAAGGTTTGCATTTGATTAAGATGGGAAAAAATTGCTTCGGTTTTGGTGTTTTATATTTCTAAGTATGCAATGAATGGAATAGAGAACATATACACATAACGTTGAGTAATTTCTTAATAATCTACAGTTTTTTCTATTCATTCTTTAGTCTCATTGAAAAGTAATATAGCCTAGAATTCGAGAATTTACCCTTTGTGCTGATTGCCTATACGAGTTTTGCAAATGTACATTAAGTACAGAAATGGTTCTCAAGTTCCAAACGATCCTTTTTCTGCTGTTTTTGGAACCACTAATGCGAATGGCAATGACGAAATTGCAAAAAAGGGCATACGTTATTTTTTGCAAAACAATAAAAAAAATATTAGCTTACGCTGAAGAATAGGAAAAATTACATTGTTTAACAAATAAAGCTTCGAAAATGGTTTTATGTATTTTGCAAATAGCTTTCGATTGAGCATGGTCGCAATTTTTTTCGTCGCATCCTTAGAGAGATAAAAAATCAGATTCCAAACATCAATATTTTTCCCATGTTAATCAAATTCAAAATTTCTGAAGTAGTGCCGGACCACTAAATCTAATTTAATCAATTCTTACCAAGAGATAAAATATTTTCTATTTTACTTTCTGCGATTTCCACTACCGTCGAAAAATTTTTATTTTTTTGAATCGATCTGTCATATTTATTAGCAGCAGAAACATGAAAATCTTAAATACTAGAATTATATATAGGAATCTTCATCAATTTTAGTAGTTTCTTAAAGTCTGGTCATATTCTGATTAGGGTGCTGTCGGGCAAATCTAATAAGGAGCGTCTGATGAGAGTCTGCGTGTAGGTGATTTTAGGTATTTAGACTACATATGCCTGAATAAATTCTCGATCAGCTAATTTATGAAATTTTGAAAGGGAATTAAACGTAACACGATGTTGTGCTTGAGAGATTGATAATTTAATGTTTGTTGACATGTTTTCTCAGTTTAAAAAGAATGAAAGTCACTGAAGAACAGTTAACAGTATATATCAAACTCAATGACTCTTCACATTTTTCACTTTTTCAAGATTGAGAGGGTGCTGCTTTCAGAAATAATAAGTTATTTACAAGATACTGATTGATACGAATATAAAATATGGCTATTCTCAAACTATATATGTGTAAACGACTAGTGGAAGGGCTTTTTAATAACACACACGATTTGATCGGCCGAAAGAAAATATAGACTATTTATTAGCGATCAACCGGTGACGATCCGATCGCGACGCGGACTTCCTAACGCTCTTACGTTCCGGAACGTTCTCTCTCCACCCGATCGTCACTTTTTCACATCTTCGGTCGATCTTTCTAACTCTAGAACATTTAAATAGACTACGACGTCATATTACACATCGATATCATACTATTTGAATTACAAATAATTGTATCGAGATCGTCACAATTGCGAAGAGCCTTTTACATAATTTACCTAACAGGCCTGCTTCATTTTGAGAGGTACCCCCATTCGGGTGTGCAATGGCGTAGGGAAAAACACCTTTGTGGGAAAAAACCTACGCCGGGTACCGCAGTCGATAAAACATCGATTCTGTCCGTAACAATATGCGAATAACCCTCGTTCATACAAAAGCGTACATGAGACTTTCAATTTCGCAATATACATTAAGAACAATCTTATACCGATGAATCTACAATGTGAACGAAATCTGCTACTAGCATAAATCTTATTGCATGTACCCCTATCCCAATAAAAATACAAAGTTTTACTAGTAAAACTTCTATGTTCTTAGACTGAATTATTCTGCAATATTTTGTGGAATGTTTCCAAAGCCTAAATGTAAAGTTACATCGTCAGATGAAATATAGAAACATTGGATCAAAACCTTCTGGTCTTATGTGGTCTACCATAATTATAATTTTCAAAAAAATCAATTTTTTGTTTTTTACATTTTTCTAAAGTGAAAATGAACGTTATGTAGAAGAGGAAGGCATAATGTATGTTGTAGGCTTCGCTGAGTAAGAACAGATAATATTTATTCACGATTTTCTTGAAAAAAAAAACGTTAAACGCGTTTTTCTCAAAACAACGTTTTCCGGTGCCTTGTTTATAAAATCTCCGTAACTACTCGACCGATCCTTATGAAATTGTTACTACATATTCTGTACTACTGCAGCTATAGCGCATATCGAGTTATTTAAAAATTAACTCTTTTTCAAATACTGAAACTAAAGCCGTTTAATTTTTTTGTTTCAAAACATCCATCCCAAAGATTTCATCAACAGCGCGGGCACACATTTTTCTTATGACTTTTTCATGTATGAACACTTACTAAAATGTGTATTAATACAGTGTAATAACTTTTATATCAATATTTATATTACATAACTGTTTACAAAATTCTGAAAAACTGTCTTTATTGAAAGTTCTAATTAGGGTAGATCCCTTAATATACTCAGACTTATCTTACGAAAACCTAATATTTTAAGAAAGATAAAATAAATATTAGATTTAGATAAGTTAAGAAATCATTCACGAATCTCTTGATTTAACAAAAGTGCCTGTTAATTTAGTAGGATCATCGGTCAATTTTATAGATAATTCGGCAGATTTCGTATACAAAGTGTTAATCACCATATTCACCGATTAGAATAATATAAATAGTCAATTTGAAAATGATCAATGTTCTCCATAATTGTCTATGCATAGCATTTATTATTAGGACCCCCCTCTCCCCCACACCGTATTTTCACTTGAAAATGATAACACCCTCGGCGTGCTGATTACGGCTTGATAATAACACCCTCGACAAAATTGACGTCATATCTCTCGCGTTAAACTAACGCAACAAAAAGTAGCATTTATGCAAGTAATTTGCTCACGAACCATTTGCGCGTTAATAATGCAATCGCACACAGTCTCTTTATCATTCTCCAATTGCGTCAAATATCGTTGAAATCCGCAGTACGTCGCATCGCTCTTAACGAATTTATCCCGGCCAATTAATGAACCGATTTACTAGTAAATAAGTCATCGGTTTATCGGAGCGATCGAATATTTCACGCGTGGCGCATTACTAAAAGCGGAGATTTACAATTTAGTAAGTCAATAAAATCAATGTCGGAATACAAAGAGCCCGTGCCGTATATCGAAATCAAAATCATAAATCGAGTCATGTAACACGCGACATCAGAAATGAAATTTAACGGCAATACGCTCGGAACGACTCCCGACTACGGTCGGATACTGGGATTCGTATAATTTCGGCGAATCGATCGGTTCTGTATGTACGGCATACGGATTAATCGAGTCGGCGTTCGACGGCCCTCGCGATTTTTCCTCCATGAACTTTCACCCCTTGATAGGCTTTATTATGCAGCTGCGGGATTTTAACTCGTTTTTTTATTAACAGATGTACCGTAACTTTCATAATTAACTTGGGAAATCCCCACGTCGACGTGTGCCGAATTTATTACTCGTTATCGTCTTTTCTGAGTTAATATGTGATTTTCTTCTGATCAAAGTTTTCCGTACAATTTAATGTATTTTTCAATTAAAGAACACATTTAATAATTAATGTGTATGGCGACGTTCATTTTGTCCATTTAAATAGAAATTTAGTTTTCAATTTCTATTCACTTTTATTTTATAAATTTCGATTAACTAATTAACACCGGGAAGGACACATTTCCTACTTCGATTTCAATTAAATATTTCATATGAAAATTAAAGTTAAAAAAACTGAAGCGTATGTGTTTTGTTATTTTCGAGATCGGTCATTTCAATGGAATTGTCAAAATTGATCTATCTTAATTACAAAATTAAATATAACGATGTAAATGTCAAAAAAGACAAAAAATCGGTCTTTTTTATCAAACATTTTTTTCTCATAGAAAGAGCATAAGGTGAAGAAAATAGTTGCAACATAAGGTATATTTTTCAAATATTAAAAAACTAACATCATCGCAAAATGGCAACCGCAGTAAGAATTTTCTTTGTGAAACTTAACACATTTTTTTTCATGAAAACTGCAAACTCTACAAAAAATGTTGTGAGAACAAACGTTTCTTAGAATGTGTCAAAGAATATTCTCAATTTTTTTTAGAATGAGTTGATACAATTTGTTATTTTTTGAAAATTAAGAAAATCCAAATTGTGAAAAAAGTCATTTAAAAAATTTGAAAAAATATGAGAGTAATATTTGACTAATTCTAAAATATTTGTTTTCTAAGAAGATTTTCTCTAAAGTTTATAGTTTTTGGGAAACAAAATTATTTCACAGTCATTTCTAGATTTCAAAAATAATAATTTCTTATGTCGAAAATTATAGACTTTAGACAAAGTTTCCTTAGAATAATATTATCTTCGAATTTAGCAAAGAATACACTAAATTATGCATAAAAATTTTGTTTCTCCGAAAATTTAAAAAATCAAGAATGATATCAATATATTCTGAAAAAATTTGGGCATACTCTTTGACATTTTTTTTATTCAAAAGTGTCATCGATTTTTTACGTTTTTTTAAATTTAAATCGATATATTTACTTCCCTAATTAAGATAACTCAATTTTGATTTCGCCATTGGAAATAGTAGGATACATACCTCTCAATTTTGTTGACGTTCGATTTTCATACGAAATACTTAATTGAAATTGAAGTGCAAAAATTGTCCTTCCCGGCGTTAATGGGTTAAATGACACCGATAACAATAACGATGCTTACTCATAAGTGTGAGATATCTTAACATATCGTCATTATGCATTTTTCTGAAAACATACTTCGTAGTCGTTCGAAAACGCTCGAAGTTCTCAAATTCTACTTCAACTTCATAAGTATATATAAATTGTACAAATAATTTCTATTTTTTCCCAAACTAATGTATTTAGACACTTTCGGGGATGTTCTTTTCGATGTTCAAGTTTAGAAAGTTTAAAACTAAATTTTTCACTATTTTTACTGCTTTTTTAAAAATATCTTGTTTTTACGACATTTTCCCAACGTATCGACATTTTTTTTAAATTCCGCGTTGCCAATGACATTAAATGGCCTCTAATGCACCACCCAAACAGCACAAAGCGGACCCAGGTCGTCCTCAGAAGCCCTTTTTAGGTCCAAAAGTGGACATTTGATCTCCTCAGGAGTTGTGTATAGAAACAAATTTTTGTACAGAATGGCGGATCCAAAATGGTAAGCATAATGAAAGTTTTTTTCTTAATCTTAACAATATTTTTTTCACGGAAACTATAGACTTTAGAGAAAATTATGCTCCAAAAAAATTTGCCAAAGGATACCCTTAAATTTTATTAGAATATTTCGAAGCAATTTTTGGATTTTCAGACATTCGAGTAGTCATTTTGAAAAAAGTTATTTAAAAAATTTGAGATCATTCTATAACTATTTCTAAGACAATTTTGTTACAAGAAAAATGTCTATAGAAAAACCCCCAAAATCAATTTTATTGAGTACCATAAATCGTTCACCATTGCTTCCCAAAATATTCCATTAATAGTTTTGCCAAGTTCTATAAAAGTCATTCATAAATATCCATTAAAAGTTACTAATTACTTAAAAGTAACTTAAATAATTAGTTAAAAATTACTAACGATGTGCTTGGATCTATATTTTCATGATTATTAAAATGTGGTGCGTGGGTTTAATAAAGTTTACTGCTTTGACGTATAATATGAAAGATTATCTAGATGTAAGATTTTGGACTTCATCAATATCTGAGATAAAAAATATGAGCATGTACTTTACACAACTTTCACAGAAATAATAGACCGTCGAACCACTTTAAAAGCTGTAACGCTAGGAGGGATTCATTTTGCTGACAAATCATTTGTGTTTGAATTTAATTTTCCAAAATTCTAAACAATACTACAAAATCGTATAAAATAACAACTCCCCTGGTAGAAATCGAAATCAGACATACTAGTACTAGACAGAAACTAGTACTAAATCGTCATGTTTTGTCTAAACACAGATTTTGTCTTCAACTAGGGTCTATCATGTTTTCAACATTTACTTCTTTGTAGCATCAGATAATGTTATAAAATTTTAAATTTCGATTTCAGAAAATAAAAAACTAATTGAAATGATAAATAAAATGATTAATTGTAACCCATAATTGGTTCGTTCTAAAGCCTTTAAACATCAATTATTTCTTGATAGAAAACATGACAATAAGTTATTTCTTAGATAAATGATCTACCTTTTCACTAATAAGGAACTCTGGGAGTTCTCGACTAGTAATAATCACATCTTGGTAGAACTTTCGTAGATACGATATCGCCACTGCACAAAATTTACGGCTTCGTAGCCGTGTAGAGCATGTGAACATCTATAATCTCGCAAGTAAGCATCCTTTTGAATCGATAACCACCGCCAGCTTTTAAGGAGGTAGGTAAGCTTTAAAATCTGAACATTTTCTGTTCGTTTTTGAAAGTAAGGCATTCTAAAAATATGTTGTAAGTACCTGCCTGTTATGTCTTTAATATAATCTAATTGTAAGTTGTATACTTTCGAATATTCTAGTTTGCTAAAATCCATAGGCGACAACTGGTATTTTTAATCTTACATAAACATTTCTTGGATATCGAAAATAAGTTTTCTCTACAAAAATTAAATCTTTTTTCTAGAGTAATGTAATATATTACTACGGCTTTATTTATTAATTGATTTTATAAGAATATTTCGAAATTGTTGGGAATAAAATAATGTATTTATTTACACCGACAACCTGTATCCGTTTATTACACTTAATATATAAAAATAACACTTAATATATATAAATAAAAACTCAAATGTTGGTAAAGAATTTAAGACTTCAATTTAAGATTCAAATTATAACACAAATTTATACTTACATTCCAATTCTTTTATTAAGAAAAAAATGTAGCATGCGAACAAAATGTTGAACAATAAATGAAACACAGAAACTACATCTCTGCAAGAACCGTAAAAATTGACAAATAACGTCTTTTTTACAATAGCGCAAGTCGCATTAATCTGAAAAATGAAATTAATGAATTGGACGTCAGGACAAATGGCACCGCACTTAAGCCAATTTGTCTTCACTTGACTTGTACTAGACAAAAGGCGGAAACTTGAAATCGTAAGCTTTAATAATTTCAATTAATTTCATTCTTAATACCAAGCTTGTAGGCGATGTCTTGAAAATGTAAATATCATATCCTCAGCAGTTATCCATAAAGGCGAAGGAAAGTAAGTAACTTTCCTTCACATCAGAATTTTCTCAAGCTTACTGAATCTTTATAAACCAAATATGCAAAGTTTAATTAGGACTGCGCATACGTAAAACGTTGTTTCTATTCTAATGAACACAGGTAAATGCTTTAAATATATCTCTCGCCCATGAAAGATGTTAAAAAATAACGAATAGTGTATGTAAGAAATGTTATACATTTATTACGTACATTATTCTCAGATAATATAATAAAGATAAATGATAATATTAACCCCACTACAATATAAATCTCAGGTGGAAATTATGTCACGGTAAAAAAAGAACAGCAAGAAAAAACGCTTCTCGCGAGATAAATATGAAAATGTTGTCGCTGTCCGCATAATTCCCAAATCAATGAAAATCAACAAATTAAAATCTTAAAAATACTTAAATCCCATGGTTATATGAATTTGGAATAAATCTTTTTAAATCTTAATTAGCTGAAAACCATTAAGTAAAGTGAAAAGTGGATTACTATCAATTAATAAACTTTTTACTAGAAAATAATGAAAAATACTGATTTATTAATAAAATTCGACTAATCTACAAGTGGAAATTAATGACGTTTGTTTACCATTATTGAGAATTCATAATCAATCAATAATTTTTCATAATAGTCGGTAAAAATTATTATTATTTGATTCGGGGCTTACTTTTCGTTTTTTAATTAGTAGTTTTTAAGTAATTCAGATTTAAAGAAAATGCCTGTTTTCTTGTATGTCGATTTTCTATTCATTAAAGTTCAAAAACTTACGTTATTTGAGAATACATATTTTCCTTTTCAAAATTTAACTCACAATATATTCGTCTCGTATCATAATTTCTTTGATTCTTCTACTACAATTTAATATACGCTATTGTTAACAATTGTTACCATCATGTAATAACCCATCTGCACACTGAAATAAAAAATTAGTTCAGACAACTAACGTGTAGTTTCAGAGTGGAAATAAATGTTTAGTCACTTTTACACTGCATTTAGTTAAACTGACTAAAATGTAGTTAATCTGACATTGATTTTGTTAATTTAACTAAATGTAGCATAAAAATGACTAAATATTTAATTCCCACTGTAGAACTACCCGTTTAATTATATGGACTAAATTTTGTTTTCTGTGCAACTATCATTTTTATTCGTGTTTAACCATCCAGCAGCAAAGTAAATTTTATTCTCCTGGTATGTTTTTAAACATTTCTATATAACAAATGAATATTTCTGTATATAGATAATCATTACAAATAAAAATCTCTGAAATAAATTAATTTTTAACTTTTATTGAAAGTTGTTAGGTAAACAAATAAAAAATGTAGAATATTTACGGAATTGAGTCGAATTTGTAATAAATTTAAATTTATACATTGTTATACATTTTTATCAGGAGTAAATTCCTTGAACTCTTAAAAATAAATATTTGTATTAATATAAAATGTCGAAGAAGACAACAAAGTATTCGAAACATTTACGCCTGTAATGTAAATTGTAATATCAAGAAATTCTGTTACTACAGTACTTATATTAACTGCAGTCGGAGAAATCTTTAATTCTTAAATATTTATAACGCTTTTAATATGAAAAACACCAGCTTATAATAATGCCGATAAGAATTCAGATTCTAGGTTAACATTTACTATATAAATTGTTTAAAAACAACACATAACTACTTATAACATTCAATTCATTTACTATTCAAAAATTCCATGAAATAATGTACGTTAATCGCACAATAAAAAGTTTCCCTAGTTTATTTGAAAAACAATAAATCCTTTATTCTGCAAGTTAACCCATATATATAATTAAATAATTAAATTTTCTCGACAGGTTTATAATCAACAAAATTAAATGAAAATTTATAATAATGTGATTAGTGAGTCACCATAAAAAAATTGTTTAAAAAATTGTTTTTAAATGTTTAAAAATTGTTTTAACATGGTTTAAAAAAACTGTTTAAAAAATGTTGAACGCTTTCGGCTGAATTATTCTTTCGCCATCTTCATAAATGAAAAAACCAGGAGTATTATGAGCGAAATTAAATTGCAACACTGTGAGAAAAAGTATTTATCATCGATTTTAGTAATTTGCTCAAAGGAACGAAACATCCATGTGAATTTTGTATGTACGAGCATTTCAGAGACGTATATCCGTGCTTGGCAAATGAATAACCTCCCTATTAAACCAGATATATGTTTAATAAGTATAACAACGCTTCGAAAGTTCATACTAACTTTGTGTAGGTACAAAACATGGTATTTACATTATTACAAATATCTAACTTTTACATGTTCAACAGAAAATGAGAAACATGCAATGTTTACATGACGAGAAAAGTACAGTAAACTCCATACATTGCCAGTAGGCATTTGATGGGGAGTAATTTCACTCGTTATCGAATAACCTGGATGTATGGTATAATTAACAAACTTGTTTATGATGACATCCATCGGCAAACATCGAACGATGTCGCTTAATTAAGCAAATGTTCTGGCAATAATTATGTCGAGTGTATTGCAATTCAGTCAAAAAAAAAAAAAAAAATAATAAAAAATTACCTACGCTGGTATTCATTACGCCGTACAAATTACGTATCGTTAGCTTTAAATGTTCCTAAGAAAATTTAAAAAAAAAACATACTTTTTTCATTTCTGGAAATTAGTGAATGCACTATTCATGAGTTTCAAATCTTAAATAGTATATGTCAAAACTTTGTGAATTCTTCAAATTTCGGAACTTGCGAAATATTATGACAACTGTCCGAAGTTTAACCATTACAAATATTTCAGATTATGAAAATAAAAATGTCAATTATTGTATTTCGTTTTAGAACAAATATATTTAATCTTCTTACACTATTTAAAATAGTTAATCCTGCAATGTTTTTATTACAAGTTTTAACAGTATTGTCAAATTTAAAATGTTTTAATTTTCTTCTTAGTTAATATTATTTACAGCCTATAAAATAACTTCTGATAAATGCGGAAATGATTTATCCGATACTCATGACTTCTCAAAAATGTTTAATTGCGCTTATTTGAAAACTCTTTAACAAAAGGCCAAAAGTTTATGAACGTGAGTTTTAAGTTTCGCGAAGCCAAGTTATAATTTTTAAACAATAACTATGTTTTTTTAAAGAAGTTGTTCAATAATACAATTAATACACAAATTTATTTTTTAAATAGAATAACTAAGAATATTAGTTACAAGTAAAAGTAAAAAAAATACATAAATTAAACAAAAAAATGTTTCGTTTTCTGAATTTTGGAAGTTAACTCATATTCGTGATTTGGCAATTATTGTACACGTATTAATAATATCTTCTTAGTTTCATGTGATATAATAGGTAATTAGATTAAAAAAATGAATACTACTGCTTCAATGAATTCTGACTAGCAAGTCAATACAGAAAAATTTACTAAGTTAATGTAAACTTTCCAATAAATATAATTGTAGTACGATCAACCTTAAGTCTTATTAAAAACAATTGATGAACAATTGCAACAAACAAATTCAATAGTCAGATAATTTTTTGAAACCATTCATCAGCGTAAAAAAGTTAATAAAAGATTTTTAATTTTGACATTTTCAAAATAGGGCAATGATGAAAATGTAATCTCTGTAGGAGAATTTAATGTACCAATACTTATTTTTTTAGTTACCGAAGAAAGTGTTTAGGGAAAGTCTCAAATTTGACCATTTTCAAAATAGAATAACTAAGAAGATTAGTAATTCTGCAGTTAACCTGGGTACGCTAATTCCAATTTCAAACACGGAGTATAAAGTTAGGAATCAAAAAAAAAGTTTAGTAAATAAAATTAGATCTCACTGAACTAATTTAATAAAAATCCATTTACTTGGCAGTCCAACATCTCGTTTGAATTATAATGAATAGGTCCTGAATTAAGAAATGTGATGAAAACTGTGAGTGTGCGGTCTTAAAAAACAGAGGTCTTAAGAAGAAACAGTATATTCAATCTTAATATATAGTAAATTAAGAAACATATTAAATTTGTTATTTAAAATATCATATAGCCTAATCGTTTAATTTTTTAACGGATAGCAAATAAAATTGAGAAATGTAAAAGTCCAAACACTGTACGCATAATAATATTTGTGTTACTTTTTATTTTGAAATACTATTGACTCTAGTATATACGTATGTGTATCTTAATCGATATTTCTAAAACAATTAAAATATATTTTCAATCAATTCTTTTAAAATATATAATCTATCAACAAATATTAAGCGATAATCAAAATTAAAAAATTGACAGATTATTTTTTTTACAATATTTTCTACATAATAATTACATGCCAGAATACAAATCAAGTGATCTGAAAATAATAAAATATTTTAGTAAATATATATTATATATATACTAAAACGAAGAAAAAATTAGTCTTTAGTCCAATGCTTTCAATTCAACATGCCCGAGATGCCTCCGGGACAAGTTTCAAAGTAATTTTTCTTTATTGACCAGGAACAAGAACGACGGAAGCTGAGGGATTTATTCTAAAGTGCACAAGAAAATTGCCATAAAGTACAAACTTTTTATATCTTAATCAATGAAATCACACTGATATTCAATCCAAAGTTGTCTCTGTTTAATGTCTGTTAAATGATTAGTTAGAACTAGTTTTAAGCAGCCTGTGCAAAATTCAATTGATTAATTCATTGATGCGCTTAATGGAAACCTTTCAAATTACGTACATTTCAATTTAGAGTTCCGTTGTAATGAAATCATGCTATATCGTGTATTTGAATAAAGGTGTAGTTTAGCCTTTCATTAAGAATTTGGAAGCAATTCTTTTTCTTTTATCCGTATTGATATAATTAACTAACCTTTTTAATTCATTGAAATGTCCAGCTGCATTTGAGTTGAGATTTAAAGTTTAATGATTGGTTTTTAGAAAATGGCATGAGAAAATGCTTTTGCGATTTTATAAATTGAAAACTCAACATAGAAATCTCACTTCTGAAAGAGACAGAAAAGAATCCAAGCGCTGAAAGAATGAAAAATCAATGTTAATGAACTGAAATATTCGCGCAAAAAGGTATGGCGAGTTTTTAATGACATTTAGCTTGGAACATGGAACTAATTATGACATTTTTAAGAAGGCTAATTGTTTTTTGCTGTATAATTATAAACCTTTTATGGCAACTTTTGGAGGTTACGTATTCATTAGGATTTTTTAATAGAACATGCGGAAGTGACAAAACGTATTTGCTTGTTTTGTGTACAAAATAAATTGTAATGACTTCGCTAATAAAGTTTTATTAAACTTATTTGATTATTAACGTTTCATCTGGCCTATTTCTTTTCGTATTGGCACCAAGTATTTAGGAATTGATTTTTCGCGCTGAAAGCGAATCTGTTGTCAAAAACTCCCCATCACGCAAACTTTTGCTTTCAAGTTAGTTCAATGAGTGAAAGCTCATTTTAAAGCTTTTTTTTTAAGGCCTACAATTTATCTATAAGAGTATTTGACTTGCAATGAATATTTCTGAAGTTATAGTCTCAAAAACAAAAAAAGGCCAATTTTTGCGGTTTTTCGTATATAACTTATCTTGTTATAATTATGGATTAAATGATTAAAATATAAACAACAAAGGCTTAATACATATAGGGCACATTTCTAAAAGTTTACTTACAGGCAACTGTAATATTATATTTCGTGTGCATATTATTTTCTTATTAATTCATAAAGGATATTATTACATTTTTTTTATTTACTTTTCTTTTGTTACTTATCATTATTAAGGCAGCCTTAATTACATTTGCAAGTTCTCAGAAATTGGGCACTTATATGTGAACGAACATCCGTCAAGAGAGATAATAGACACAATAATAGAGCTTTGATAATACAAATATAATTGAAACTGAATTAATTATTCATGTTACATTCATTAGTTGTATTTCATAAAATAACCATGTGCAAATAAATCTATTCTGCTACATTTTCATTACATATAATAAAATATGAATATCCATTATACAACGGTTGTAATAAAAAAAATTAGTATACGAATTTATTGTATAAAACAATATTTCAACCTTTTCAGCTCTGGGTTGAAACTGTCTTCAGAATAAATGCAAATATAACATATAAAATTCCGTTGAGGATCTATTGAAACAGTTTCAGTAGTTAAAAGTAGTCGAATCAACTAAGAATTTTTTTAGTGTAGTTAATGAAACATCGTAGAATTCTTACATTTTTATATATTTTTGAGTATTTATATGAAACGTATATTCACGTAAAAATTGATCAATTGCGAAGATAAAGTTTACATAGTTTGGTCTACTAACGTGATAGAAATACAAGTAGTAATTGCTTCAATTCTAGAATGTGAAAAGAATTATTTCAAATAAAAGTTGTCTTATGCAGCTATCACTACAAATATTTAACACCTCTGAAAGAGGAATATGTACAATCGTATAAAATGAAAGAAAACATATGTATTTAAATTACATGACGTGCTGAATGTACTGCTGATAAAAGCATGCAAAAAGGAGGCATCTCTAGCACACCATCGGTCGAGTGTTATCGCACCCCGGGGTTGTTGCCAAAATGTTGGATATTATTATTGGAAATGCATAGGTTCGATGTACACATTAGTGTACATGTCGTTGTTCCCAGGGCATCCACACGTATGCCCTTTTTCCAAAAGGGGAGGACAATGTCCGTTTTCAATGATGACAACATCGCGACACCTGCAGCTGGTCGTTTTCGCAAAAGCCGACGACGACGTCACAGGTGTGGGCGATTCTCCTTCCCCAACCAGGATGATTAATGATCCCGTGATGATAAATACATTCCGCAGCACAGTGCAGCACCCAGACGCCGGATTTTCGACCGGTGTGGGGCTTCTTTGCCCCCTACCTCAATCCCAAACTCCAACTGCTTCTTCTTGCCCAATATTCACCCCATTTTTCCACCAGACTCTGCTCGTACCGCATAAGTCGCGATAACATTTCGCCGCAGCCCCGCGGAAAAGATCTCTGAAATCACATTGATATTTTCCAAGGAGATTAGTTTTCGTACCGTATCATGTCGGGGGAATTCGAGTGCTCGAAATCGAGGAAGAGAATTTTTATCATGGGCTCATTTTCCGCAGGAGCGATATTTGAATCACGGTATTTGAAAAAACAGATGTATAATATTCCAACCAAAAGAGTTGAAAGTTATGGCTGAATTTATAACTTTTGGAAGAAATGGTCGGGAATTTACGTTGTTATAAAAAGTAGCCCCTATAACGATTTTATCTCACAAGTTTAAGTCAAATTTAATTAATTAGAAGGCTTTCTACCTACGATTTTCATAAGGCCTTCAAGAAAAACTCTGCAAAACTGAAAGAAAAACATGAATTTTCCACAACACCTGAATCGCTCCTTATCGAAATCACGATTTTCTAGATACGTGGTTATGGTGGGTTACCTCTTAAAATCGCTAAATCTTTTAAAGTTAAAATTTTATAAACGACTTCGAATTGACAATTGGAAAAGAATATACTACAAATCAAAAGATTACGGATGGATTTATAAAAAATCAGGAAATCATACAGTTTCTTCGTCAAAAACGTGTGCTCAGATTTTATCAAAGTAACACAAGCATAAAAGAAATTCACATAATGACAAAAGTACATAATAAATCATAAATATATGAACATTTGTAGTCAGTTTAGAAAATTGTTGATTCTTCAAAATATCCACCTTTCGCTTTCAAAGCTGACATACATATTTTCTGCATTTTACTATTAGTTTTTCGAGAGTTCATGTCCAGATTTTATTCTGGTAAGTACTGAGAAACTTCCAGAGTTGTTTTTTAATTTATTGGCTATATGTTTCTTACATTTCAGTCAATCTCATCCCAGAGAAGTTCTATTGACATCTGATATTTGGTGCTACTGTCGACAAATTTGCAAGCTCTCAGCCGCCATATTGGCTGATATCCCAATCACTTTTCTACAAATGCAACCTTTGAGTAGTTTGAACAACAGCCACTGTCAAATGTCAGATCACAATAGGGTCGAGGTCCGACGACTGCAGAGGACAATATTATGTATTTAATTTCCATTTGTTTGTCATTAGATAAAATGTAATTTTAAAACCATTTTGAAGTATCGTTGAGATGATTGACCTGTTGGAAAACGAAACCAGGCCCCACGAGTCGATTTTAAGATGCTGCGAAACATGGTGCTGCACAACGTGGTGGTATATTTTTTTATATTTGATGTCTTCGATTTTCACACCATCTACGAATTTTGACCGCCAAAATATCCTCAAACCATAAAGGATCCTCCAACATGCTTAACTGTATTACTCATTGATGTGTCATTCGTTCACCGCCTTGACAGCGGATGTATTGCCGACGTTTTCCTCAAAAAATTTCAAATTTCGATTCGACAGCAAATAAGACCTTAGAACATTATTCAACTGTCCAATATTTGTGTTTTTGAGCCCAATTCAATCTCGTAACCTTATTTTATTAACCAAAGCAATGGTTTTTCAGCAGCAATATAAATTTTCAAACCATACTAACGCAGTCGACGTTGCACAGTCGCAACTGATACATTCATTTTTCGCACAGAATTAAATTCTTCGTTAATTTTAGGTGCAGTTCGAGTTTGATTTGCGTTCACTTTGTCCACAAACAAATTTGTCTTCACTTTTTGAAGTTATTCTAGTTCTTCCACACTGATGTAGGCTTGTATTACACCTAGTTTCAAGTTTACCCTTTAATAAGTTCATGATTGCGGTTTGAAGAAAATTTTTCGAGTTGAATATCCTTTATTGACAAATTTTAAATACTATAGACGATTGTATTTGAAATAATTTGTAAGGACGTTATCTCTAAACGGACAGAAATAGCGAGAACAAAAAAAAAACAATGTTACCAATTATGGTCAAATGACATTGAGACCTTGGAAATCTTCGAAAATCAATAAACATAAATGTTAAATCGCAAATTTGAGAGGTCAGCTCTTGACCAGTAGTGTAGGTATATACGCATAAGAAGTTAAACTATAATAACTACTTTTAAAAAGTTGAAACTTGAAATATATACAGTAGGGTGAAGCATAGAAATTAAATATTTGAATACGGGAACAGCTCTAATCGGAATAAGTTGAAAAAATGAATTTTTCTATACTAACTTCAGGGCCCCCATGCGGCTTGAAATTGTTTGACATTGTTTTTAAATGGGAAAACATTTGTTTTTCGCCATTACACGCATAAATGTTCCAGAAAAGACACCTTGATACATTTTTTGAATTTTTGTTTGTTACAAATTATACAAAAATAAGTTGTAAATAAATGTTTTTTAGTCGGTGGGTTCTCTTCATTGTTTATTTATAAACGTAACTTATTGAAACATCGGAAAATTCAATCTCCTGAATATTTGGAACCGATTAAAATTCATATCGTGAATTTTTAATCTTTTTGAATTTATGTAATCCCAACTGTAGGAGATCTATGGCGCTAGCCAGCAAACGGTCAAAATAACTATTAAATTTATGATGAACACAATTTGTTTGTTCAAATAACATTCCGAATGCCGTCTTTCACGTGACTTATGAAACATTTGTTGTTTTTATAACAAAATAATTGCAAAAAAAGAATTATTTATCTTGGGATTCACTCTAATCTCTAGAAATTAACCGCCATTCAAGCCTCTTGACACGATGGTTAGTTTAGGGATAGCAATC
Source organism: Trichopria drosophilae (assembly GCA_030407085.1). Classification (NCBI taxonomy): domain Eukaryota; kingdom Metazoa; phylum Arthropoda; class Insecta; order Hymenoptera; family Diapriidae; genus Trichopria; species Trichopria drosophilae. Next base: position 183,791,834 of record CM059583.1, on the reverse strand, counting down.
GGGGTGTCTGATGGGCGAAGCTCCTCTCTACGACGCGTTGTTATTTACTTTGACGGCACAGGAAATCTGGTAGTGTAGTTTAGGTTTGCTTAGGTTCCGCTAATTTCTCTTCAGGGTTGTATTAGTGGTCTTTCGGCGCATTCGTATCCTTAGGAGATAGTGTTCAGTTGTCACCTGTTTCTTGTAAGCTAGGAAACAGCTTCTATGCAATATGTCCAATCAGCACTGATTTGTAACTGTGAGATTACAATTATACAAATCACAAGAATTATATCCTGAAATTTCGTCATAAAGTTGACGCCAATAATGATAAATTTAATTAAAAATACTATAGAAGATGTTTATACGACAGTTAACATTGGTGTAATAAAATGTGTGCGTTTAGTATAATATCAGCAGTTGCTGTTAATGTCGCCCTACAGGAAAATCAAATTGATCTTGAATGAAATGAAATATCTCGTAATCTAGCAAACCTAGACAAATAAATGTAGAAGTATTTTAAGGTTCATGTAATTGCAATTAGAGAGAAAATTATCTAGTTCATTCAACGTTGATTGTGTCCCTTCAAATCCAAGGTTAAAGTTTTAATTTCTTAAAAAATTCTCTTTTTATACTACACCAGTGTATTCTCAGCCATATTTGTTACGGAAATCTGAATTCGAAGTTGGAATTAGTCAGATTGATCCAAATTTTTGAGATAAGAAAAAGTACCTCAAAAACACGAATTAAATTTTCCACTTTCTATGGCATATTTTACTGAGGATGGACTAGAATCATGTGACAAGTACTATAGGTTAGTTTAGGTTAGGTTAGTAAAAAAAAATAAATAATTATAGTCAAATTTCCCAAAAAATCGTATAAATTACTTGTATACCAGAGCACTCGAATGTTCGTTTTTCGTAAACATTAAATTTCACCAGAAATTGAAAATGAGATACAAAAATAGTTAGTATTTACGATGACATCTATCATATATTACTCTCACTATAAAAATAAATAAACGACTTCTTCAATCCACATCCGTTAAAGTGGACTTCTACAAATATTCTGACCCTGAAGATATTGAAATGGTCACTGATAATTGATTTCAATCAGTGCCAAGTGTATTGACATTGTTATAATAATTTGCGTACATACAAAATTGCACTTTGATAATGGAAACATGAGACTCAAAATTAAGATTTTAAGATAATACGAGGTAATATATTGAAAGTCATTCATAGGTCAAATATGTTTAAATCATGAGTATGTATAAAATTGTGGGTTAAACATACTCTCACAATTTTGCATAATACCATTTTATGTACAGAATATTGATCATAATCATTTTCATAAGTACCTTAACCTTCAAATGACCTTGAAAATACTCCAGATCTTATGCAAAAATACCATGAGACTTCCTGTAAGAGACTACACACCTTTATGAAAACAAAATCTTTAAGAAATCGATTTAAAAAAAGTCAAGCAATGACATTATTTATTTCTTTGACCTCTAAATAAAAAAAATCGCAATGGCATATTTTTGGTCCTATTTGTAAGAGCTATAAATCAATTGAGGTATTTTTTTGAAAATGATTGTGTATGCATGTTAAAATACAAGAAAAAGGAGAATTTTTCAACAAATTCCAAATTTAATCTTGGATTTGAAGGTCAACAATCAATTTTGAATGAACGAGACTATTTTTCCTCTATTTGCAATTACATGAACTTTAATATACGTCTTCATTTATTTGTCTACGTTTGCTGGATCATGAGATATTTAATTTATTTTAAGACCAATTCGATTTTCCTATAGTGTTTCGTCCATAGAAACACTCTGTTCGATTATTATTGTTTATTTATTTTCTTTGTTTAGCGAAATATAACAAAATATGTATTTATTTCTACGGAAAAAACTGCGGTATTCGCCTATATAGCCGATAGTCGATTTATTTGAACATATATTGACCGCGCCAATAATAAATTTGTTTAGTTACTTTCTACATCGAAGATCTTTTTATAGATAGAATGTGGTTCGCCTGTTAATGGAGCTGAGTTTGTATACTACAGTTTGATCATACCTTCAATATTAAACTTCAATGTTTGCATAACGTCGCAGCAAGGCTCAGTTAGCTTTTATAGCTTTCTCAGCAAATGTATATTAAATGTTGAATATTATGGTAAATATAAGAGTATTAAAAAAAATCCTATAAATCCAGGAAAGCATTTTAAAAATGTTTAAATTGTTGAATTGTTGATTTTTAATCTTATTTGTTAGTGAAGAAATTCATTATTGTTATAAATGTTAAGAAACACAGTCGATAATCCCTAATCAGTAATTCTATAATATTTTTATTCATATTACATAATAATTAAATACATCATGTCCTATAATTGCAATAAAAAGTAAAATAAATAATTGCACTTCCTTACTAAAGTATTCGTATGTCTCAAATTGTTAATTCCCAATCGATTTCTACATTGATATCTTCAGTAATGTGAAATTTACTTACGATGCTACTTCCTTAAGTAAAATCGTTCGAACTCGTTCGAGTTTACAAAATCAGTTGCAACTACACTCCGTGTATTATATACAGGTCCTTTATAAGTGTACGTCTCTCTATTTTCTGTCCTGAATTTATAATACTGTTTTTACCCTCTACCTTCGCCTCTATGGAGGTTTAGTCAGGCGTAGGTGCACGTCTGCCAAAGCTACAAGTCGTCTTTATAGACGACGCCAAAGTCACATTTGTCGAGAATGTAGGAAATTGCAGAAACCATCAAGTACAGCAGCATTCATGAGTCGATTTCCGTGAGACAAACAAGATTTCGAAACGTAAGCAAACAACTTGACTCGTCTTACGAACTGCGAGCTGATACTTGAAAACAATTTTGAAAAATTACTACCAGATACCACTCAAAGCACAATAGCGCACTAACATGTTCTCATTATCTGTAAGTTCAATATGTTGGCTTTTCCATTATAAAATAATAATGTTTGAAAAATGTTAATTTTACAATAAAATGGTCACAGATGAAGTGCACTCTACGATGATTGCATTTTATTTATAGTTAGCTGGTGTGTAGCTGTCTTGGAATCAGTATGGTTCAGCGAATGGTTTTAATAATAGTTGGTGGGAACCATATTGATAAATTATAAAACATTACGTTCTTTTGATTTTGCTTTCAGCATTTTCTTCCATAATATTACATTCACATTCTACAACAATCACCGTTGCAGGAGAATAGCCTTTAAATTGATCATTATTAATTTTAAATTATCACATATAAAGAATATAAATGGTAATTAGAATATTACTTAGACAAAAATACTAAATACTGATTTTTCTCTAGTTTTCATATTTCAATTAGCGTGCACGATAATGAAGAAGAATATGACATATCGAAAAGAGATAAAGCACCTCTTCTTTATTATTAATTTCTCCTCTGTAACCGGACATTCATATAAAAAATATTATTTTTCCTACTGTTTAGAGCACTCTGAAATCAATTTTTGTTCATAATTTAACACTTTTGACAATATTTTTTTTAATTTTTGAGATTTACGAGGCATATGTATTTATTAAATTAATAAATTCTTTTTTATTTTTCAATTCGTATAACAATGGCACGTTCCGCCCAGCATTTCATTCTCTTCAAAAATCGTCAAAAATAGCGGAATTTTCACGGTAAACCTGACATGTTTTATGGACGATATAGAAAGACTACAGGCTATCATTGAGCATTTTTCAGATCTAATAAGTTTATGGAAACTTTTAATTTCTTCTCATAGTATTATACTTTTATTTTATCTGGATACTTTATCTGTACAGTTTCATTTTTCTTTGAGACCAGATCAAACTCAGAAATGTTAAAAATAAAATAATTAATATCTTTGTTTGTACGACGAAAATGTTACTGGAAGTTAAAAATTTAGAAACGCCTGATATATTGTTTTAGGAGTGTTGTTTTTCATTTAAAAATGCGGGATTGGTCGTAAATTTTACATTCCAAACATTTTCTTCTGAATAAAGTTTTGAGTATTTGATTCATCATTTTAAATGTAATTTTTTACAGTTTCTTGTAAAGAGATTTGGTATTTTGTATTTCATTAATATTTATTTTCGAATAGATTCATGGTTTTAAGTATGGTTCGAAACACAGTTATCTATCATGTATTTTGACAGTTAGAACTGAACATTTTTCAAGCATTTGAATTAGTCAGATTCTAAAATTTGCTAACTCTAAATTTGTTAGTCACATCACATTCTACAAAGTTCTTTATTATATAAGTAGTTCTACTAGCAATATAGAATAGAAAATGTTTTGTGTATTTTGGTATATCTACTCAACAATAAAACGTTGTTATACCCTGGAAATCAAACCATTTATTCTGTAAATATTAGATAGCTTACATATTTACTATGTTAAAGGTATCGCGGAAATGGATAATGTAAGAATATAATAATATATAGAATGGCGACGAATACAAGAAATTGTTTGTCACAAGAATTAAATGAATTTCTTCCTTTATATGCAAATCGTGTGAAATTTACGATGTGGCTACACACCATCCATGGAATTTAACCTTGAACCATCATATACAGAATTTGGCAGAATTAAAAATTAAACCATTTTTTATAAAATACTGAAAATACTAATTTAATGATTCCCCGTTTGGAAATAACCCAATTTTAAAAAATATTTGAAATATAATGTTTGTTTTTCGGCAGATTTCAGTTTAAAACGCTTTTTAAAATGAATTAATTAAAATAGTAGTTTAATATTAATTCTTAGTGTTGGCGCAATATCGCATTTGTAAAATATAATTCGAAGATTTGTACGAAGTATTGTAAACTAGTTCAGGCATTGAAGTTTTCCGCAGACATCGTCAACAGATTCGTTTGGTCCACGGGACAGAAAAATCGGCAGATAATGAGGTTTAAAACGTCTTTTTTAAAAATAAATTACTGAAAATACTAGTTTATTAATGATTTCCAGTTTTACAAACACTCGAATTTTAAAAAACAATTTGGCGATTTCTATGCTGGCAATAAATTTTTGCACCCGAGGACCGTCTGCGAGGCAGTGCTTTCGGATAGATAATAATGAAGATTGAAATGTTTGTTTTTAAATAAAATACTAACAAAATAGTTTAATATTGAGTTAATAATATCGTAATACACAAGTCATAAAATACAGGTGCTGCATTACCGCAGCCTATCCCCTACATATTACTCACCAGTTAAAAATTAGTTGAACAAAATTTGATAAAAATGAGATCAGTTTGTTGTTGCATATGAAACGAGGTTTTAAAATTGGGTCATATTGGACGAAAACCCTATCACTCGTTGATGAAGATAACTCTGTTTATTGCGATATTGATCTAATTTCAACTCTTATAAGTTTTTTTTACTCGATAATGCAATAAATTATGACGTTTCATAAAAAGATCTCGGTTTCACACCACTGCAAAATTGACAATTTTGTACGTAATTTTGTAGTATCAGTTGCATTGTCACAATTTAGTTCTATTTTAGATCACGTTTTTAATTTTGTAGCATTTATTGGAAACGGATATTTCTTCCAATGTAGTTATCGAAGTAACGAGCTATATTTTCGTCCTTATTACTTTGACGATTTATTAACAATGCTTTAGCTTTTTAAAATTGCTAAAGCAGTACGTGTTACTTGAATAGGACCGTCGACTGTAGTGCTCGTGTTGTTCACACCATAACTATGCATCTATAATTGCAAAACGTGTTTTTCACGTACTTAGTTACTGATTACAGTATCGGGATAACGGACTCTACTTTTTCTTTAACCTGGAACACGTATTCTACGAGAGAAGTTTGAAAACTACAGAGCGCTGCATGGGCACAGTAATCGGGAACTCTAAATACCCCGAGCACGTACGAACGAAGTATTGCAAAAAGACGACTCACGTTATGTGACCATCCTAGTCGATAACCTTGAACTTCTGGAACATTTGTATTGTAACAAAAATTGCAACAATGTGAAAGAAGATATCCAGAAGCCATTAATAGAAAATATATTTCACCAGATTCGGAAAAAATAGTTGATAACAAAAAATACATATTGTAAAAACTATCTTTAACTTAAAATAATTTATTTTAGACTCTAAGTTTATAAAATCGTTTATAAAATTCAAACGTTATAAATATCGGCTAAAAGTCAGTTGTATTGTCTGAAAGTAAAACTTTAAGCCTAAATATTGAGCGAATTTAAGAAAATTTCAGCAATTTTGGGTTGAAATTAAGCCTCACCTAATGATGAATTTAAGATGTAACAATTTTAAGACTTATTTTTTTCTGTGCAGATCTAGCATATGTATAAAATAAATATTTAAAATTCGACGTCTCTACGTTCTATTTGGTTCTTATTGTCATATAACGATCCGGAAACGTGTCTTCATAATAAAGCGAACTATATTTTGCAGAACCCACTACGAAGATTCTTTGACGAAACTCGAATTTACAATAGACGTTTACTTATAGCTTGGATACCGTAGTTTTTTACCACATATTTCTTGAAACAACCGAATGGCAAGAGATATGGTCAATCTGTTAGTATAGTGAAGTTTTATGTACGTACATGAAAATTTACAATCACAAAAAGAAACTTTCTGACACAAACAATGAAGTTCATACATGATATTGATAAATAGGGTAGTTGTATGATTTCTTTTTTCGTGTCAATCATTAGATTATATATAATTTATATAATATCGTTTTTTTCGTTTAATAAATAGTGCTAAATTGAGCCGTATAATAGCTCTTAAAAATTGCTAAAATTGTTCTACCACGTGACGTTACGCGTTTGTTCGATTCTGACTTTTAGCGCTATTCGAGCAGAAATCAATTTATTTGTAATCGAAATGTTTAAAGCAAATCGAATACAAAAAGCATACCGCTGGTGTTTCGTGTCTATGTGCAAAAACAGGCCAAAAAGCACCTCGAAAACGTTTTTGGGCATGTACCTGAAGATTTAATAGAATAGAAAAAGGATGACTCAATTTTCACTGTAAAAAATTTAGAGTAATATACAGTTACGTTAAGTATTTTGAAACCAGTCTGTGAACTATATTATAAGGAAAGTAGAATACCTACAGGTATTGATGGTTTCCTCTTTGGGAAATTGACAAATACTGTAAGGGTAGGATCAAAGTAACGCCTTATACCAATTGGATATGTTTATTACGTCGGAAAGTTGAGGGAAACGTTGTTCAATACTTCACAGTGAAATGTTTATTAACAAAAATGAATGTAAAAAAAGGCCACGGAGTTTAAAGACCAAGAGTGAATAGGCGTTCACAAGTATAGTTATTTACTTATGCCTAATTAATAGCATTTAAATCAATAGTTTAAACCATATCAGTATAGTCACAGAACATGCGAATGAAAGAGTGGATTTCAAGAATTTCTTAATTTCACTGTATGATTTTGAAGTACTAAAATTTTAGTATCAGGGTCTCATCATACTCTAACCGAATTTGTCACTTTTGGCGATTTCATCTTCGTAGGCAGTTCCCCATACAGCCGTGGGCATTTACCTTCGGATGCACATTGATATATGGATTTCAATCAACAAGATTTAAATTACATCACAAATATTTAATTATTACGTCGAATATTAGAAGCGTAATTTGATATTAGTAGCAATATACATAAATACTTTGCCAATCTGTCTAACATGTTGAAGTTCGAAATGGTGTAGATTCTTTATGCAGGAAAGAATGAATTGTAAATATGAATTTTAAACATTTTTTAATAAATCATGTTTCTGAAATGTGGTGCTTTCACTAATAATCTTTTAGAGTAGATATCACGATTACAACCACGTGTTAGTTATGAAACAATTGATATAATGAAGAATGAAAAAAAAAAACAGCTTTTATACCAGTCTACGAGTGTCGATGAGGCTGTTTTTTGGGCCCTCCTCAAATATGAAAAATTTAGTCTCCTTACAATGTTTGACAATCCACTAGCGAACCTAATATGGAAATGCATTTCTATAGCGGAAGTGAAATATTTATTTTTCTCGTATTTTTTCCTCTGGTAGAAATTTGTCCATATTTTTGTTACACTGTCTATTTTTCCTATACCTTTAACATAATAAAAAAGAAAGAGACCCTGTGATTTTAATAATTATTTTTAACACCAGATTTAATATTTATCAGTAAAAATCTAAATTTTTCTTATATTTGAATAAATAAACGCAATATCTCCATGCTTGATAGTAATTATGGGAGCTCTCTTTCGCTAAATCTTAATTTTATTTTAACGACACCGTAATCTGTAGCATCAAAAATATATTATGAAACATTTATATCAAATAAAAAAATGCACTATTGTACTTGTCAAAATCACTTTAAAGTTTTGACCGGCTGCGCGGCGAAATTGGGAAGTAGTAATAGATAGTTCTAACGAGACACCTATAGATCATATAACAATTTATCTTCGTAGCATAGAAGGTATAAGCTTTATTTTAAGTTACCGTTGAATCCTTTATCACGTTTCTCTTGAAGGATACATTATCTCAGACATTGCAGAAAATTAAATTTTTTGCACCTTTAACCCTATATACATTTGATAAGGTTTTAATTTTGGACCAATTTATAAATTAATATATTCTTAAATAGTTTTGGTGTTTTTCAATCCCATAAATAATAGCAATTTAAAAATGGTTGAGTTTAATAAAAATTAAAAAATTAAAAGCACATTGTATGTGTTTGCATGTGTACTCTTGTATAAGTGAGGGGGTAGAAGTTTACTTTTTCTGCGTCTAGTCAGAAAAATACGTTGATTGCGCAATTTAGAAAGTGACACGTTTAATCATGAACCTTTCACCTTTAATAGTTTGGATCCAATTAAAAAAGTGATGGTTATAAAAATGTGTACAATTGTTAATATATATTTGTTAGGTTTTAATTTTCGACTGATTTATAAATTAACCCTTTATTACAGGAAACCAACAGTTAATGAAAATGACCTATAAAAATGGCGGACCAAAATGTAATGAGTGACTTGATCTTGATGAAACTAGATACTCGTTTTCAGGATGGCGATCAGGCATCTGGTATAGAATTATTAAAATTTGTAATTTGTAAATCCGAATCGACTTGAGCAAATATACAAGGAAATAATAAAATCGTTACCATCGAAGAAAGATTGTTTACAACTGAAACAGATAGATACAAATCCGCCTGACAATATTTTTCGTTCTTCAAACTATTTCCAGATGAATATTTGCGGAAATTGTACATTTTACTATCTTTTTTACTGAATATCCAATTTCATCAGGATAAAGCAACTTATTAGATTGCCATTCGCCATTTCGAATTTTTTAAATCTGATGCTCGATTCGTAATCAGCAACATAGAAAACTCTGGGAAAACAAAGTATATCACGATCAAAAAATTTATTTCATTTTTGTCCTCCACCTCGGTTTCCCTAATTAGAAATTTACAAATGTTATGACAGATTCGTTATCAGCTACTCTGAAAATCTTCAATTGCAAGCTTTCCGTTAATTACGTGACATTTTTCTTTCAACATGCATTTTTGATAAAAAAAAGGCATTTTCACTTTTTGTATTATTGTAAACAAATCCCTAGCGTTAAGACAAATATTAATTTATTTACATTCTCAAACGTGTTGTCGAAACAAGGATCTAACAATATCCATTAAAATTAATTTTTTATGTATAACTGAGAGCTGAAATAAATGAATTACAATGCTTGAGAAGATTAATCCCTTCGCTGTGAGGAGAAAAATCTGAAATGTAGGTAAAAAATGTTAAGAATTTTTTGAGGATTGCTGATGACGAATATGAAGTCCATTTTTAAACATTCAAAATGGTGGATCCAATATGACGAACATATTTTGTTGAAATCCTTGGATTCTGTTGAAACCTGTTAGGTGTTGGAATTGTTTCAAAAATAAGTTTATTTAACATTTCATGTCCTGAGTTACGATGATATATTCACATTTACAGATAATTTAATAAACTATCATACATTGCATTTTTAAAATGTTTTTAACACTATATATGTAAGATAAGAACATTACTACCCGAAATAGAAACAAGATTTTTAAACACTCCCTATTCAGAGAACGTAATTTACACGTCCTATTAAGAAGAATGTATGTGTGATGTAAATCTACTTGTTTTGTGTACTTTTTATTAATTTCTTTTGGGTGCATTTCAAAAGCTCGAATTTAAAAAATCCGAAACATTGAAAAAACGACATTTAAAAAGCTGACATTATTGTTTTCATGAATAGTACAGGTTTTTGACTCATTAGCTTTTGACAATCATCGTTTTTTGAGTGTCGGCCTTTTAAATGTCGATTTTTCAAAGTTACGAATTTTTGAAATTCGGGTTTTTGAGATGCACCTTCTTTTTTTAATGTACGGCTATAGAAGTACCTCACACTGGAAACCCACCTTAGAAAGTACGTCTATAGACGAACCCTAATACTCAAGGGGTTAATGACACAGAAGGAAAACAGTTAGAAGTAGTATATTTTATTAGCGAAGACATTTTTCAAATTAACGAAACGATGAAATTTAAGAAAGGGGAAATGATGATTTAAAGAAATAGGTTTTAGCTCCCAATATAAATGACTAATGGCTTAGCCGACGTTTAAAAGCAATCCTTAAAATTAAAACGATGTAGTTGGGCAATCTGCTATGAAAGGGTAATCGTACGATTAGTGTCAATTTTGCCTTATTCTCCGTAGCTCCTTAACATCCCCTTATTCCAGCAGGGTTTCCGCACCCTAACTGGTGTGGAGGTCGAAGAACGAGGAAGGCGGTCCAAGAAGAAGGCGAGTAAGAAGTCGTTTGAAGTGTAGATCGCACGGTAGGCAGCCAATTACCATCTCCGCTTTAGTAGGTGGAGGCGAAGTCTGTCAAAGCTTCCAGCGCGAAATTAAACCGCGATGCGGTTGCCAAATTCGTCGGTAACACCCTCCTCCGACGCCGGTCCATTCGATCGATGATGTCTATATACAAACGTGTTCTCGATACACCACTCCCACACTTACACCACACACCACCCCCAGCATATATCACGGGCAACGTCCTCGACGATTAACGTGTTCGCCGTGTAATCTCACACTAGGCTAAATGGTAAATACACTCTGCCACGCGTGTCATTTGGTCGCGAATTCCACGGCGCCATTGATAAGAGATATTACCGATTAGTTATCAGTATTAATTTGTCGCGGGTAGATGTTCAGGGTAGGGTATTGTTCCACCTATGAATGCACTCGGTGGTCGATTCCAGAACGAGCGACTCTCTGAAGTCTAGTTATTACTCTACGAGCCGTACTATTGTCGCGATAAATTCATTGTTAATACGCTTGCAACGACATGTTGAATGAGCCCCCATTTTGCGAAAAGTCAAATTGAGATTTGCCGCTTCGTTTATAGGTTTCCTTGATGTGAGGGGATGCTCTTCTTGTTTACTCGTAATGTGTTTGAACTCTACACATGGAAGAGACTTTTTGATTTCTACAAAATACACTGTGAAGAGAGAAATGTAAATATTACATAAAAGTAAAGAAAAATTACTTTGTGTTTGGTAATTTTGTTATTTTCCATATTTTTTATTTCGAACATTTTATAGCGAAAAACGGAGTAAACCGTAACACGGGGAAAACCGAAACTTTGGAATCAATTAAAAACGGTGTAATATTATGAAGCGATGGTAAGTGTTATAAAAATAAATTGGATAGTTGTTAGATCTTGACAACTGTCTTGCAAGAAACACATGACATCCGCAAAGTTTTATAGCAGCTATTACATTTTTGTTATAAGTAATTTCGAATATCCTGAAAGAAAATGATTTAAGTTTTTTACCAGTTTCTGTCCAGTTTCATTATTTTCCGTGTTAGAGGTATAGAAAAAACGGGCAATGTAACAAAAAACTGGACAGATTTTTACCAGGGTAAGATTAGGTTACTTCTAAATTTTCGTTTTCTATTGTAAAAATAAAAGATGGATACTTTGTCGAACTGCAGTAATGCAGTATGAAATTTGCTGTTTAGAAATCCCTCGTTATATAATCGCTTTTTGCAGAGATTTGAGGAAATATATAAATGCTTAAACTCAGAAAGCACCATGGGGAAATTCGGAAATTTTCGACGAGGAAAAGCAGAATTTGGTAATATTGCAGAAAAACTGCCTCACCTGAAAAATGTATTTAACGACATGTTTCTTACGTATTTTTGGCCGCTAATTACAAATATTGCAATAAAATTTAGCGATCGGACATATTTAAGCAGGTATTTTGAAAAAACCGCATAAAAAGCGTTCTTTATAAGGTTTTTTGTATTTATGTGATAAAGTAGGAATTGGAAGAAAAAATATTTCAAACAAAAGTTGTAGAGCAGAAAATTCTCGTTCGTAAAACAATAATATATTCAAAAAATTGCTATATATTTCTGCATGCGAATTAGAGGAATTTAAGTAGAATAAGGTTATATGGAATTCTTTAAAGTAATACATTAAATGGTGCAATATTTATTTTAAGTAAATGGTAATAAATTTTTATAAAAATTGTCTGCATCGAAGATTTTAACTGTTAAATATAACTCATACTACATATTTCAAAGTCCAAAATTGGTCGTTTAATTGAAATTTCCGTTATTATTTTCTGAATGCCTCATTTCAGTAAGTAGTATTTAGTCTCCCATACCCATATGACGTCGGTTTAACGTAAATAACCTGCATTTGAGAATGATGTTTGAGTAATCAGTATCCAAGTGCTGAGGGAGATTTCTGCCGCATTAATTCAAGAGTTTGTATAGTGGAAAATAATTTCCATATTTGACATACGTTAATTATAGGTATACTTAATTTACTGTCGATGTAGATAAATCACATTGCAGTAATACACAAATACAATTAACTACCAACAACATAATTAATGTAATATTTTTTATAAAGATATGATTAAATCTCTGGTGAAAAATGTGACTAGTTTCTGTCAATTCTTTCGCTATCTACTTTGCACCCAGAATAAATTTTAATATAAACCATGCATTTAGAAATATGTGTACAATAATTAATTAAAACTCATATCAAAATTCGATAATAAATATTTTACTGTATATTTTTCTACGTTTTTTAAGTACCAATAAGATACATGTTTTGTAACGCTTTTTGTTTATTTTATACATTTGTTCTTGACACTTTTTCGAGATGTGTGCATTTTTCAATTTGGCTTTAAAGAGTACCACAAGCGACATTCGTAACAAGCAAACATTGTCAAAATTTAATTCGAACAGAACGGATTCCTCGCAGTCCAGTTTTAATTAAAGTCATGACCAATTTTAATGCTAGCTGTTTGAACTACGCATATGTGCTCTGCTATTACTTTTTCATGTTCGAATTAAACTCGGAAAAGAATGTATATTGCTAATTTACTACGAAATGTTACGGTAATAATTGGCTTCATTTTAAGCGTATTTTTCTGGATTATAGACGTCGTAATGGTGTGAATTTTATAGGTAATTTGGAAAAGTTCAAACTAATATACAAAATTAATTTTGAGGTTAATTTCTCACTTTGATGATGGCTGTGAGAAATGTGTTCTAATAACTTTTAGTTATAATAAACATAAGTATGGTTATACGCGACGACATATCATTGGTTGGAAATATTAACTAGTAACTATATGTTATTTATTTACTACGTTTATTTTCTACAAATTAATTTTGTTTACCTCTCCATTTGATGTAATTACTGAAGGTAATTCAGAATTTTTCACTTTTCGATGCATTTTTTCATACTCAAAACACTTATATTTCTGAAAGTATCGTAGCGTAGTGATGAAATACTAAAAGATCCTAAATAGGATTATGTAAATAATCAATTAAAAAAATTGAAGGTCCAAAAAGATTTTTAATCAATTTTAAACAGCAGTACTTTCAATTTAACACTTGGATAACAAATTTTCAAAAAGTTAAGTTACCAAATGTATCAATTAATTTCAATGTGGACTCTGTCCGTCTAATTTTTTGATGACACACATATTCTGTATACATATATAAGTGTTCTAACAAATAGACAAATTCCACTAACGTTTTTGCCTGACATGCAATAAATGGGACAATAAAAGTTAATTTATTTGTCGAAAAATGCAAATCATTTTTTAATTTTGTTGCTTTCGTGAATTACAGCGAATATTACTCTACTCGCTTTATAAATGAACCGTAGTCACGTAACGCCATGATTCCATTCGATTTCAGTGAAACCAGACGTAAAATTTACATTCTGAAATCGCATATGAAACTGTTATTGAAAAACAACGGAGTAAAGATACAATATTAATAACATTTACTAATATAATTATAATTCATGATGAATCAGAATTAAAGTTTAAATCGCATTTAAACGTCTAAAAACATATTAATTCCATGACGGTAATTTTGAGTGATACAATATTTTATACTTACTGTTGGTTGGTGAACAAGTATTTCAGCTAAAAATTAAATTCAGAAAGTTCTGAATTATTTACACGCTTTGTCATTACATATCTTCCAACACGTTTTAAAATACAATGTCAAACTGGATTTTGTAGCTCGAGAAATAGATTTTTATTTCTCTTTCACAATTAGGTTAGCGTCTATCTGAAATTTGTCAATATTTGTTAATTATCCGACAATTTAAAAGTTTTCAATTATTTAAACTTAAGTATACATACGTCTGTCATGATTATCGGAAACAAATTAACTCTCGATTTAGAAATAAATCTAAAAGTAATTATGTTATTTGTATCTGAAACGTCAGATACTGGGAATGTATATTTATGAAAGCATTCATAAATTGAATTTGTGGCTTCGACCCTGTGGCTTTTGGCTAATGAACGATTATTTGTTCATTATTTAATTTAATTTTTTCTATTAAGGCAAATTCGTCCTGTTAAAGATGTTAAATAAATAATAATAAACTAAGAACTAAAAAGTTGTACTTCGCACATGAAATCCCATTTCCAAATCACTGTATTGATTTTTAAACTTTTATAGTTGAACATACCGGACATGACATCAAGTTAATTTTTATCGTGTTCTCCCGAAAATCTAGTATAAGTCGACTCCAAAAACTAATCAGATCTAAGTTCAAAAAGCGTTTGATCTTTTACATCGAACTTACTATTCGCGAGATATTGAGAGACAAAAAAATAGGAGGTACGTCCGAAGGGCACGAATTTTTTATTGCATTTTTCAGTTCTTTGGGGTATAAAACGTCAATATTTTATCAATATATTCTAAGGGGTGATTTTTTGTTGCATAGGTGACCAAATTCAACACCTGTCACACCTGTCAGAAGACATCCTGAGGGTGTCCAAATGCCCGCTTTTATAGTAATCTCAGTAAAAAACATCCGGAGAACATAAGACATTTTCAGGATGCTAAAATTACGATAAAAATGGTTATATCAGGAGATTAGTGTGCAGTAGGAGAAGAACTAACACCTAATGGAAAATTCGATTATTTTATCATCTGGGAGAAATTGAAAAATCCTTGTCAAAATCGCGGATTAATTACAGATAGAAAAATGCTGGAATTTAAGTAGTAACAGTCCGCATCGACTGCGAACAGCACATAGTGCGGCCTATTCTTATATCATTTTCCAATGTATAATCCGCGGCTTTAAACGATTTTTTTTAAATTTCTGATATCATAAAACAATCGAATTTGCAATTATCACTTTTATTCCTGACTATGTCGACATTTTATTTTAAATTTATGCCTACATTTTCGTTCTTTCTTTAATGAAGTGGGTATAATTATGGTGCGTATTTATAATCGAAAAACTGGGAAAAAAAACACAGACACGTTACTTAATGCTCTGATCGCAGTTCAAAATAGACTGACAGCTTTTACTGCTGTCACTCTCTTAATCTGAATCAGTGAAAATTTCGCCAAATGCGTCAGCGAAAACAATTAAATCAGTCAATTTCAATGTTTGATTTTACTATTTAACCAGTCGAAATATTGCATTTACTGAAACTCCTGCAGAACTCAACCCTAATGCCCGTTATTTCGCTGGTTCTTCATATGAACATTCTTTTAACACTGATCACTGAATATAATCAATGATTTGCTTTTCATCTTACATAAAACTGAACATCTATATACAATTTCAATAAAGTAGATGTTAAGACTGCTAGAACTTTATTCCTCGAAATTGAGCAGGTTTTTCGGGCCTAGGAAGTTTTTATAAGGGGAACGTAAATAAATGTTCTGTATTATTTTTTGCGTTTTCATAATCGCATTCGAGTTCTATAAGTTGTCCATGCAATCACAAAATTCTAGATACAGGAGACGCCACCGAAAAATTGAATAATAACGATCTGTTTCAGATATTATATATAGTGTTTATCGTAATTGTGCATTATTAATCATTGTTATAACCTTTAAAATTGCATGCAAGTGCTAGTATTTGAGGGGAGAGTACAAAGTTATATTAGCTAAGTTTGTATTATAGATTTTGCTTAAATTTACTGAATAGATTAATTATACTAGATTATTAGCTTCTATTTACCACACGCAACGCGCGAAACTATTAAGTGTTTATATAAATTAAAATACTTTTAATAACTTTGTGTATTACTTAAGATAAGTAGGAGATGATTTTTCAGCGCAAATAGTCCATTCAATCGATTTTAGCTAAATTCGCTTAATTGATTAGTTAGTAAGCACTATATTCCAGTGAAAATCACGTGATTTAATTTCACTGATTTTAGTCCGATTCGCTGAATTAATCAGTAAATTGACACTGTTTTCCAGTGAAACCCGCTAATTAACAGCACAAAGCATATATGGTTTGATTCCAGTGATTGTAGTGAAATTCGACTATTCTATAAGTTAGTAAACACTATATTCCAGGGAAAAGCACGTGATTTCATTCCACTGATTTCAGTCAAATTCACTGCATAAATCAGTGAATCGGCATTGTTTTGAAGCGGCAAAAATTTCGTTTCAATGGTATTCAAGCGATTTTAGAAGAGTACTCTGTTGAAATCAGTGTCTGAGGGCTAATTCACAGAGATCGCAAATGCACTTTGGAAATTAGAGACTTTTTCGCTGGTTCAGATTTGGTTGAATGATTTATATTTATATTTATTTATATTAAACGTAACAATAACAAAACAACACCTACTGAAACTGTGACATTAGACAAATTTCGTCACTTTGGACTTACTAGTCGAATACTCCACGTATACTATTGTCAGACAACTTCTTCGCCTTTTATCGCCATATATAATTTCTACCTAGTTCAAGTGAAATTACAAAAGTAATTAATCAACTGATAAATGTACAAGAAGAATTTGCAACGAATTGTCAAAATTTAATACTACTTCCGGAACTCAATTGTAATCAAGCACAGATATTGGTAGTAAATGAGCTTTAATATAATAATGAGATTATGCACCCCAGTCCTTTTTAATCGTTAACCGTTAATTTTTAACTGGTTTTGGTGACATATATCAGTAATAAATGAATTATTAATGTTTTATTGAATGGCCTATACAGTTCAGCACTAGTTCTAAAGGACATCACCAGCCCAACGTTTCGACCTATTTGGAGGTCCACATCAAGGGCATCTATTAAAAAATATAATAAATAAAACACTAAAAACAATATAGACTGCTTGAAAATTGGACCATAACATTTACGTACCGAATCAACGTATATCGACAATAAAACATTGACAATTTATTTATTAATTATTGCGGTTAATTTATTAAGATTACAATTGAAATTAAATATATCAGATTTGTTACCTTTGATTTTGATCAAAAACTGTATATCTACCCTTATTGATCCCATTTTATTTCTATTTAACAAGTCACTTCATTCTGGTATATGTCCTTCATCGTGGAAAACATCTTTTGTTACACCCATATTCAAATCAGGCAATAGACACGATGTTTCGAATTATAGACCTATTTCCATCATAAGTTCAATACCGAAATTATTTGCCTCTATTATAACTAAAAAACTGTACGATATTTTCTATGATACAATATGTCCCTCTCAACATGGTTTTGTAAAGGGTAGATCTACAATTTCCAATCTTACTTTATTCACCTCTTATGTTAACGATTCGCTTGAAGCCGGCTTTCAAGTTGACACTGTATACGTTGATTTTGCAAAAGCATTCGATACCGTAAATCACTCCTTGCTAATAAGAAAACTATATAACCTAGGTTTAACAGGAAATTTGTTAAATTGGATAAATTCTTTGTTGATTGGGCGGACTCAGATTATTCATGTTAAAGACTGTCGATCTAAACCAGTAATAATATCATCGGGTGTACCACAAGGTTCTCATCTTGGTCCGTTATTATTTATACTATTTATAAACGATTTGTCCCCATTACTAAAATCTTCGACACTTTTATATGCTGATGATCTAAAAATCTATGCCTCTATAAAGTCACCAGCTGATGCTTCGAATGTGCAGAAAGATCTCATTTATTTACAACAATGGTGCTTCAGAAATGGAATGACTTTAAATATTGCTAAATGCAAAGTGCTTAGATTTTGTAGAACACAAAGAGCATTTGAGTTTCGATATGAAATGGATAGCCAGGAGCTTGAAGTTGTTAAGAACATTAAGGATCTGGGTGTGCATGTTGACTCGAAAATGTCATTTAGTGAACATTTAAACATTGTTGTAAACAAGGCATTTAAAATGCTAGGATTTTTGAATCGCTCTACTAAATATTTTAAAGATATCTCGGTTCTTATCCACTTGTATAAAACTTTAGTACTTCCTAACATCTTATATGCTTCTCCTATCTGGACACCCTATACTAGTATTGGTAGTAAATCATTAGAGTCAGTCCAACGTAAATTTTTAAGGTTCTTTTCTTATAAAAATAGAAATCCAATGGCATATACTTCTCACGACATGATATTTCAGTCCTATTCAAAATTCCAACCATCAAATCAACTCATGTTTTAAATGATTTACTGTACCTTAAAAAAATCCTTACAGGACAAGTCTTATCTGGGAATGTGAGGAGTCTATTTGTTTATCGCACATCTGTTTATGCTCATCGTTCACCTAGAGTACTAATAGAAAGAAACTGGAAATCAAATTTCTGTTTTAATTCAACATTCTTTAGACTCACTAGAGCTTGGAACTCCTTACCAAATCAGGTTACCGCTTCTCAATCCTTTTCTTTTTTTCTTAAAAAATGTAGAGATCTATTACTTAGATATTACGACTGATGGTTTATATATTTTGTTAAATTACCTTAATTAACTGCAACTTATATCGTTGTATTATAATTTATTTCAAATATATTATCAGCGCCTTCATTGTTAAGTATTTTGTATAAAGGGCGTTGTCGCCCGTTATTAATTAATAAATAAATAAAAAAAATATCACTAATACAATTAGTGTTAAGAATATTAAGCACCCGGATGCATGTATATACAGCACTCAATTCGAAAAGCGCAGACGTTGAGCCCGCATGTTCTACGTTTCATGGCATCCAACCAGAAGCCAACGTTTTTACCCAACATTATTAATGGCTGCTAAATCCTTAAATCTTTGAAAATACAAAATAATCCTAGCATTTAACCAGAATAGATAAGGAGAAGACTTAATAGTGAATGACTGACTATATCGTCGCCAGTAGCAATAAACACAATTACAGTAAGTTGAAGTAATTAATAACTTCGAAAATTTTTAGGAAACTGGATGAATATACTAATATATTCTCGTATGTCGCAAAGCAAAATTTATTTTTCAGTGAAAGAAAGTTTCGATTTCAAGCCTACTTTCAATTAATTTTAATTAAATGTTCAAATCAAATCATCGTTAGAAATGTGCATATTGGGACGGAAATGATTATTACAGAAGGATGAAATTATTGCTGAGTTTCGCTTTTGCTTCGTTGTCATTAATTTTAAGCATCAGAGGAGTTTAGTTGCCAGATATTCAGAATGATATTCGCGTTCTCGACAGATATAACGGAGGGTTTTACCTCTAGAACCATAATCCTATTGATCATTGTATGAAATTATCTCCTTAATTCGAAGTGAGTCTACTAGATCAATTTATCTTGTTTCATTTTCCTCAATTATGCAACAACGCTATAGGACGTACGAATGATATTCCCTGCATATTAATGGTATACTACTATCATATGTTGATAAAACAATACCCTCTCGCATTTTTTGGTAATCTATTTATTTTTTAAATGAAATGACATTGTATTTCATCTATTGAAATCAAAGTTTTAATTTTCCCTGGACCAGTATGTTGGATTCTGCAAGGTGTCATAATTATTATAAAGAATTAAGATTATTGCATTATTAAGCAATGTTTAAATATTTACTAATTTTTAGAAGGACAAATAGCTAAATTTTACATAAATTATTTAATACAATATTTTAAAATAATATTATACCGGAAATCGAAACCGAATATTTGATGGGAGTTAATTGTTTGTTGGAAAACACTTTTAATCGAGTAGCGTTTAATTTAAACTGATTTTTAAATTTTTTAAATTTGGAGATGTGTGTTATTAATGGATCTATTATCAAAAAAATAAAATAGAGTATGTGAGCTTATCGGATTAATTTATACTTTTCTCCCGTTTTTATAGGATTATAGATGTGAATTGACTTCCTCACATACAAATTCATAAATCTCAAATTTGACACGCGAAATTTATATCAATTTAGTTGTACCCTATCAATACTGGCAAACTCATGATCCTGAATAAATAAATAAATTATGCATATTACATGTTTATGAACTATTAACATAGGAAATATTTCAATTTTATTTGCTTCTATTGATTTATTGCTTTCTCCTTTAATATTCAGATTTGACGTGTGGAGTATTGGAAAATGTGACATTTGACAAACACAAATCTCCATAGCCCGCTCGACTGTTCAGTTATTTGAAAATCGAATTTCATTTTGCGTTGCGCGTAGATGCACCTATGGGAATGTCAGCAAATATTTGATTGCAAAAATTGACTTTAAGTCGCACGCATGTGGTCAACTACTCTAAATTAATGTCCACTGTTTATTTTTATTCTTGGCAATAACCGTTATAACCTTGCATAAAACAATATTAAAAAGATGTGAATTATTAGTTTAAAAGTCGAGAGATAAAATAAGAATAACATCATAACAGTGAAAATTATTTTTTTCAGTTTGCTTCAGAATTCATATTAACCTTTGCCTATAATAATGTCTAACTCTTTAAATATAAGTAACCAAAGTAAACAATCATATGAGATCAAAATATTTTTTAAAACATCTGAAAACAATTTACATTTTCATAGAATACTTACCATACACAGTAAAAAATAAGTCGTAAAATCCTTACAACTCAAATTAAGCACTGTGAAAGGCTTAATTTCAGTCTAAAATTGAGCTAATTTTCTTAAATTGAATCGATATTTGCGCTTAAAGTCTTACTTTCAGACAGCAAAGTTTAATTTCAGTCGAGATTTATGTTTAAAGAAAAATTGTTCGAGCTTGTCACACCTAACTTAGAGAATTCCTATTTCAAACCTGAATATTGACTAAAATTAAGTTTCCAAAACTAAAAACAAAGTTTTGAGCGCAAATATTGACTTTTAAGAAAATTAGCACAATTTTAGACTGAAATTAATCCTTTTACGGTGCTGAATTGAACATGTAACAATTTTAAGACTTTTTTTTTATTTTTATTCTGTTATTGTCCTATTTTGTTTTTTGTTTAATGGTCCGTCACTAAGAAACCACTTCTTGGGACTAACTAGTAAAATCTCAATATTTCAACAAAAATAATATTCATAACAGCAATGTGGTCATGATTCAAACATGAATGACAAGTTTAATAGTGATGTACGATTGTGAATCTTATCAAAACCACCTTCAATAATCTAAGCATCAAATGGTCTGGTAAATACACAACAATTTCACATTTAATACAAATTTAAATAAATAAATGTATAGATGTGAGAGCGTTCTCAGTGCTCGACGAACGCGTTACTTAATTATCCTCTTATGCCTAAAATTCTGGATTTGATAACTATTGGGTTTGATATTAAAAGAAAAAAGAATAAAATATCCCTCTAGCGATTAAAACTTGAACTATTGTAAAAAATGCATTTCACACCAGAATGTCATTTAGCGATCTTCAGCAGGGCTAATTTATTTCTTTATTCACATTTTTACTATTGACCGATAATTTCCAAGAAATTCCATCACAGAATTTATTTGATTCAAAACAGTCGAGAAATAAACAATTATTAATAATTGTAAAAGTATTGGAAAACATTCAACTTTTACAATAGTAGTTATGATTGATTCCTTTTTTTTATAAGTTTTTCAAAAATCAGAAAATGCTAGTTAACTTTATAACCATAATAAGTATTAAATAATTAATAAATCGAAGATTAAATCTTAATATCAGGATTGTAATAAAACTTAAATTGCTCAAATTAGTGCAATGAGTGGTGTACATACGACGCATATCAGTAATATGATATTTCATTAATCCGTCATTGGCTCAAATTTCATTGCCATGTACTGTGATAGTTTTGTCAATTCCCTTGAAATCGAATGTATTCCATAAATATATGAACTAATATATAATGAGATTTAACAATAAAATGTTAAACATATATTTTAGGCAGAAAATCGACTGTTCAATACGAAGCAAAGACAAATGTCATGTTAGACAGTTTTGAACATAAATAGAATATTTTAGATTGATATTAATAATAGTAAAAATAGATAATTTTAGATGAAAATACATCCGGGGTCTATTTTATAAAAACAAATTCTGAACAAACGGGAGATAATATCGATATACTGAAATTATGCCGCAAAGAAATGGCTAGATGTACTTACTATTCGAATATTAGTTAAACTAGGAAGTATTCACTCAAGATACATGTCACTAGAGCCTGCAGAAAAAATAGTTTGATACGTAATCATAAAATAGGAATATTCAGTTCGATAAATACTTTATTTAGACACAGTAATGCAGATGGTAATTTTTACTCATTTGCGAACGTAAATTTAAGATTCGTATTGAATGTGAACAAAGTTTACTGCCCAAATTTTCGGAGTTTAACGTCTTGTAGCCCACTGTCCATGCGGAAAAATGTTTAGTTGTGTATTGGATTTACCATCGCAAGTGCAGTTAGAATTGTAATTAATTTCAGGGAGGAATGCCTGACGTGTATGTATTACAATTATGATGAAATTGTAACATCACGGTAGTTATAACTGTCACCAATACTGGTTGAGTTAAGCTATCAGATGGCAACCCAAGTACAATTGACCAGTTTCTTCTCCAATCATATATTGGCACAGTCTTGGAAAATCAAGCTTGTAAAAACTATAGTTCCAGGAATTAAATTAAATTTTTTTTATGATTTGTCCTTGATTTGTTTTGAATGAATACAGGATCTATTGTATCTAGTCAGGTTCATGACGCCCACTAACTATTTTCCATGATTTACAAGAAAATTTTATTATATTATGTTTGTCTGTAAATAAGCCCAGGCGGAGAAAAATAATAACGTTATCAGCAAGGTTATATCAAAAGAATAAATGGTTAACCTGTAGTATTAAAGAATTTTTTAACCTATATAATATTCGCAATATCACAAATTATAAACATAGTTTTTCGAATCCATAAGAACAATATTCAAATTAGTTAGCATATTTTAAAATAGATATTATATTACTTTTGCCCCAATTTGCAGCAATAACGTATGATAAAAATGTTCACTTGTGTAATACTTATTTCAAAATAGTAAAAAATAATTCCAAAGTTTATTGTTAAAATTAAAAATAGAAGAATAATTAAAAATAACTACTTGGGTGCCTCTAAACTAAAAATAATGAATCACTAAGATATAACACCCCCCCCCCCCCCACCCCCTACAAACGTGAAACTTGGTAGAAAAGGATATTTTGAGATTACGACTAGTTTTACAGTATGATTTTAGGTTAATGAGAAATTGCAGGAATGTTTTTTATATAACAAATATTCATCTTCAATTGAAGCCTGGTAGCAAAAAAATTCATTTAATACAATGTTTGAAAAAAATGATAAAGTTGAAAATATCCAAACCGCCGACTGAAATGACAATTGAAGTTGTTCAGAACCAAAAAAATTTAATTGAACAATTTGTCGCTTAAAAAATATGAAATAAAACAAAAAGTAATAAAATAAATAAAACTATAGCAAGTCGTTCCAAAAAAAAAAGAAATAAATTAAGTTCTAACGAAACAGCAAAATTACTCATTTAAAGGCTGCTTTTTTTTACTGCGATTATTTACTCTAAATACATATATATCTGATTTAAGTTTGTTATTTGTTGAAAATATATTTTGAATCTTGTTAGCCAGTTATTATTTTTATAATTTCAATTACTATCACCATAAACATTGATAAATTTTTCACGTATAATAAACTCTTTTAAAGTTTCTATGCGAGAACTGATGTAATTTTATAAGATCAGTTCTTTACTGGCGGCAATTTGTTAGCGATTTTCAGCAAATCACAGCTACATAGATTAAGGTTCAATCGTCCGACATAATTCATTTTTTTCCAGCCATTCCGTATACGTACGAAATTTAATTTTAACCAAAATATCTGCACACTCCCACTTTTTTTAAAAATGATTCCATTGAATTTCGCGTAAGTAGAACTATATTTTTGCATATAATATACCTTCAAAAAATTGAAGTTGTAATAATAAATAAAATTGAATAAAACCAATGAAAATTAAAAAGACCTAAACATTTTTGTTATGAAAATAGTCGAACAGAAATATTGATGGTCGCTTAACAATCACTCCACCGTTTTTATAGGGTGCAACAGATACTTTACAAATCGCTGATGTAGCTCTT
This sequence comes from Trichopria drosophilae, assembly GCA_030407085.1. Classification (NCBI taxonomy): domain Eukaryota; kingdom Metazoa; phylum Arthropoda; class Insecta; order Hymenoptera; family Diapriidae; genus Trichopria; species Trichopria drosophilae. Next base: position 183,766,928 of record CM059583.1, on the reverse strand, counting down.
TATTTAAAGTAACCAACTACTATTACGGTCTGCACAAAGTAAACTTAATGAATTCCGTAGCTATATAACTGTCTACTATAAAAAACCAACCATCATTCCACACCTAACATTTCTATGTAACCATACAACTAACCTTTTTTTCCTCGCATAACAACTTTTCAAAATAGTGACGATATAGGATTTGCTTAGAAAAGGTTACATCAGACCGATCATGCCCAATGGATCACCATTATACTTTTCGAGGACTACGTTTAACCGAACTTTTTCTAAACTTACTTAAGTTAAACGCTCAATTTAAACTCATTCGGTACGAATAATAAGAACTTTCTATCGTTGGAATTCGTTCAACCGGAAAATTCGCCGTGAGGCTCGCTCCGGGTGCTTAAGAAACTGTTTTTGTAACCCATCAGTGTCGGTTTCGTACGAATTTCTCTTCCGCACTCGAAGCATCACTGCGCAAAACGCAAACATTGTTTGATCTCGGAACGCGGTCTTAGGAATTACAACACGCCAATTAACGCCTGACATTTTAAGCGTACGACAGAGTGGGATAGAACGTCAGTTAGACAGAGAGTGAGGGGGAATCGTTTAAGCTCCTCCTAGAATTAATTACCAACCGCAGGAAAGCTGCATGATAAAGTTTCATGGAACTTGATAACGAGGTGAGGTCGCTGAACAATCCAAGTGCGACGCCAGCCTGAAACCGCGGGGTTACCGAATGGTTGAATTGCTTTGGGTTCTCGGACTTTGCTTGAGAATGGTTTGCAGTCAGACACGGCTGATCGGTTGCCATTTCCACTAAAGGAGCGAAGACGGCGGAAGGCCGGAGAGCCCATTCAAATTTCCAAAGTAGCTGCTAGTCTCAGCTCGGCCAAATCTCTCCAACGAGTGACGACGCTTTCGAAATTATGGACCAATTGAAAATTTCCAAAACTAGGGACGTTAAATAGACTATTAAATTCTACCTGAACTTTCAATCTAGAAATTTGAAGATCATGATTGAAAATCATTTCTTTCTGACGAATCAGTGCGGTGATTAATGATGAATGCAATATTGGTACGAGTGGCGATATTGAAAATCTCTGAATTCGATTTCGTGTAGCTTCAGAGGGTTGCTGAAGAAACAGGACAGTGTTCGAGAGTTCCCTGGATAAGGTTAGGATCGTGGAAAGGCAGTTGGGCACGTGCAACTCGCGCAAAACTTCATCATCGATCGAGCCCCAAGCTCGGGCACGGGAAAGCGCAGTTATTTCCAAAGTTTCCAACATTGCATTTACTTGGAGGCGCTGTACGAGTGGAAATCGTGAACGACTTTTACCGCCGTTTGCGTTTTCGTCCTGGGGGCAGCGTGGAAAACCGAAGAAACTCGCATGAGAGAGTGGGGATACTCGACAAATGCATTGCAATGGAAATCCTTCTTACCACCCTCCTTGTTGTGTACGTGTTGCAATTACCGACGAGAGTGAGGGATATTTCCATAAAATCGATAACGCATTAACAGGCTACCGTTGTTACAAACGGACCAATTGAAACACGCGATAACTGGTCGCTACTCGATGAATCCATTTCTACCGAATATTCAATGTAACATAGATTCCATTCACGTACACAATTCCTGTATACAAAAAAAAATTGGTTACATTGGCATTTCTATTTATGAATTTGACACCATTATTTACAAATACGATTTTCGAGAGTGCGGTTGTTCCCGAAATTCGACTATTAGATCGTAGACTGATATCGATAAAACGTAACTAAATTTAATGCATACAATTACCTGGATTGACTGTGCGGCAAAGGTCGAGGAACGGCAGCCAATAACAAAACAGGAGCAACCTCCTCTGCATCTGAAATCAAGAAAACTCAGTGAACGGAAAATTTATTCTATTTAACGCTTAAATCAATTTAAAAAATATTGATTATTTTAAGTAAATATATCTTACAATCGTTACACAATCCAGCCACGAACCTTATAAATGGATATAAGGTTTGTTTTAATCTTTGTTGGGAAAAAGGGACTTCGTTGCGGTAATAGTAATTCTCGGCACGATAGTGAATCGTTGAATGTGCGAATCAACTGATGGTATGGGTAGATCGGAACGACGAAACTGACCCAGGCCAGTTAATGCATACAATGCAATTGCCGATTGAATTCTGACGGTTCGCAGGTGGTCAATTTTAGCCCCATGGTGATTAACAACCAACGATACCCCACACGTTCCCATTTCGAATCCGATGTTTATACAACTTTGAATTTGCATCACAAGAGGATTTGTTGCTATTTTGCCACATGAACTGGTCAGTGTTCAAGTAAATTGCAGTAAGATATTTCCTAATCCTTGCTAGTACTATTCGATGCAAATCACACCATCATTCATTATTTTTTTCACTATTCAAGTAATTAAAATTTGACTTTCTTAGAAATGCTTTTATTGTTGAATGTTTATAAAAATTACGCGATCTTTTAGCGATCAACAGAGTAGACCGAATAATGTTGTTCAATTTCTATTACGACACGTCTGTTATTACAGATAGAAGAATGATCGAATATTTTTTCCAGACCTTTCATGAAATCTTGAGAATATTTTCATTTCATCACTATTATGTATGTATTTATTACTAAGAATCTCTAAATTACCTAACATCTCCAAAAATGGTTAAATATAAACATGCCTAATTATCACGATTTTTTTCATCCATTAAAGGAAAAGATTTTCCATTTGGGTGAAACTCAAGTGAATTTCCAAAGAGCATGTACAAATGTGACTTTTAAAGGTTGAATAAGATACGTCATACCAATCGCCTTCTTCGTTCGTTTTTAAAGTTACTTTCGATATTAGGAAAAAGTTCATTTTAATCGTAGATTTCTAGAAAATATCGCTGGAGAAAATGCTAGGTGCTGCAATATTTTTTATTCGTTTTTTGTTTTGTTATGTTTTTGGGTCACCTCAAACAGCCGACAAATTACAAAACAGACACTTCAAAACCTCGACATTCAAAAACTAGACATTTCAAAAAACAGATATTCAAAAACTAGATATTTCCAAAAACAGACTTTGAAACATGTGTGCATTTTGAAATGTCCGGTTTCCATGTCTATTTTTTTTAATGTATGATTTTTTAACGTCTGTTTTTAAATGCCTGATGTTTGAATGTCCGTTTTTTGACATGTCTGTTTTGTGATTTGTCGCGTATTTGAGGTGTGCCCATATTTTTTATTGAAAATATTTTTTTTTAAACAATTTGCACTTTTAAATATAAACTAACAAAAATAACGAAATACAAGATTTTGGTTTGTTTTATTTAAGTTGTCGACTTCAGTTTATTGGATGACCTATTTTTATTATTATATGTGAACTGAAGAGACAAAATTAAGCCGAAACACTCTATCTAAAATATGTTAGAGTGGAAGTAGTACATCGAAATCGGTTTCAAAGTTGTAAAATTGGTTTGCAGCTTCCGGTACTCGGATTTACTGGCAATTTAAAATACATCAATTTTAAATGGCCCCAAACAAATCTTGTATAGTTTTCATGCAATTATGTGTTAATTTCTTGGCCGCAATGAAAATTAATGTAGAACATGTCTTGTATGTGCGGTCGGTTAACAAAAACTTAAACTTTAATTTGACATTTCGACCTTGATGATAGCCATTTCCTGAAATGTATTATAATGAGATGATGTACACATTAATGACTGTTAATCAATATTCTCATTCCTAGACGAATGGATTAGAGCATTTAAATTGCCTTATAACCCTTTTTGGACTGAAAGGCCATTACGTTTTCTTAACTATCAATGATGTATCTTTTAATGTAAAAATTCAGTTACAATTTCTCAAAGTTTGAAGTCTTCTGAATTTTTTCACCCCAATTACATTGCATGATACAGCATTGGAAGAGCAGAAAATCTAATAGCCTTTCCGTCTAACAAGGGCTAAACAAAACTAGTATACACAAGAATTTATACGAAATTTTTACGTCTTTTTTCAATTTTAATTGATTCGTCAATTTTTCTTTCTTAAGGATTATGTTAATTTTACATAAATAACAAGAAATGTTTTAACCTCACATCTCGTGTAATTTGCAAAACAAGCCATAAAATACTATAAAAAAAAATAGTAAATAAAGAAGCAAGAAAAAATTAGGCTCGTATGGTTTGAGCCATTACCGCCGGAAATTACAGTTTTTTTAATCGATTTCAATCAAGAATTTCTTAATGAAATCAATTTCGAAAAAATTTAAAGGTAGGACTTATACTCCTGTTTTCAAAATATCACGTCAAGATTCCGATGTCACAATTGAGTTTCAGCTATCAGGAATTCGAATATGGCATCAAATTTGAAATAAATTGCCAAATATTTCGAAATATTGGATTATTTTAGGTTTGTAGAATTCAAAGCTCAAAGGTGGTATGATATTTAAATTTCATGAAAAGATTTGTTGCCTTACATAATTTGTACTTACTAAGTAAACGTTTCTTTTTTTAAAAATTCCGATACTATGATCTATTAAAAAAAATGGTAAGAAAAAAAAGTCCTTAAAAATTCCCGAGGATTATTACACTATTTGTTTGAATTTAAATAAAAAATCATTTAAATATCTGAAAAAAGTCCAGTTCATTCATCTATCATTTCTAAGGATTTCTTATTTAACATTTGTTAATGAATCTCATAGTTTTTAAGTTACGGCGTCCAGAAATTTCTCAAAGAAATTTGCATTATGTGTCATTTTGTGGCTTTTGCAATTAAATACGGAATGAAAGTGAAATTTACCCTTAACATTTAAATATTGTATCTATCTTTATGAGTACATGGAAAAAACAGGTTTGGACGTACCGACCAAAGAAGTATTGTTAATTAAAATACTGATAGGTCTACTACCATTGCTATGGTAAAGAGAACTTTGTATACAGAAGCCCTTTCAAAAAGTATGGTTACAGCAACCATAGAATGGCTTGTGTAACCATAGTATGGAAGGGACATAATTATCAATATAATATGGTGAAGACAACCATATCTAAGGTTGTACCAACCGTGGTGTTTTTTCCGTGATAGTTTCAATAGAATGTCGATATTCTAATAATTTCAAAAAAAACATGAACCAGCATAAATATTTATATTTATTGGCAATTTTTCTTTTAAATTCGACATTGTATTTCAATCCCTTATGCCCAAAACTCAATTTTGACCTTGGAATTGTTTAGGGCCTCTTTAAGAATAGTAAGATGTGTACCATTTAAATTTTGAAACTTTCATTTCGAGACGAAATACTTGATTGGGATTTAAGTAAAACAATTTCAAAATTTAAAATAGCGTATCTGAGATGTTTTATCGAATTCTAAAAAGTACCTTATCCTTAAGGGCTTTCAACGTCGAAAATTTAAATATATTTTCAAAATTATAAAATTGCGGTTTCGAGATAGTAAATCAAGTTTATACCAATCTAGTTTTAAATTACAAAAAAAAATACACTAATTTTGTACGAAATGAAACTGTCATGCGGAATTCATCATTTTTAAAATTATAATCTAACGCGATGGAGGTCTCGAATCAGTCATTTTAAAATGGTAGTCAAATTAGTAATGTATTAGCCTAAAAGCAGTAATAAACAAATTTAATTTTCTTCCATTGCAAAGAACGTACGTTTTGCTTCCAAAAGGTACAAAGAATCTAAGAGCGAGAGACGATAGAATATTATGCTTTTATATTATTTCTTCGAATTTTATCGACGTCGATATGAAACGATATTAAGCAATCATAGTCGACAATTTCGATATTGTCCACAATAAATTACTTACATTTCATTCAAAACTGAATTTCGCTGACCAGGTCTGTTTTACTTCGCCGTTCGGTCTACTACATCCAGTTTCGCAAGTTCTTCGCACGGTACGCTGCGCACAGCAAGTGCAATTGTTAAATTGAATATGTCGAGGGTAAATTTTCTGCAGAAAATCTGAAGCTAGTGTCGATTTATTTAATCGAACGACATATTACAGCTATTATTAATATCTCTATATTAATTATAACTTAATAATAATTTTCCCTTATATGGAATTAGACGATTTGCAATAAATAATTTTTGTTTATCAATTTTTTGTGTAGGAGAAAAGCATTTTAAATATGAATATCGACCCATTATCGTAGACTTTGTTGCCTGATGTATTGTGCAGTCTATGGCGTTTTCTCACGAGAGGTAACAATGGCCTGAGCGATTATAGTTAGAAATAAGATGTAAATATAAAAGTAGAGCGAACGAGAAAATGCGAGTGCAATGAAACTTTCATTACTTTTCAGTCTTTCTCTTAATGTTTGGTTTTTCGCGTTTCTATGCGCAACTGCATGCAGTATAATTATATCGTTTGCGTGATATCGTGACAAAGTAACATTTAATTACGTAAACCATCTTGATAACTGCCCACTTCGAACCTAGTTGAAAACTGATCTTTTCTGGTCAGTGTATTATTCGCACAGCAAAACATTTAATGTTCATAAAAAAATCGATATAAATTATTGAAAAAAATCATTACCGTAAATATCCCTATGAGCTGCTAAATCTCTTTGTTCCAGAAGACTTTCGGGGGGAAATTCAGACCGGAAAATCCCAATAACCATTCGAACCCCATAATCGTTTAGATACGATCCGTCTAATGCTCTACGGTCTTAATTCTTTGATCGTCGACGAACACATATCGCCTCGGCAGACACCAAATGCGATCAGTCCGAGACCGAAGATATAAACGCGCGATAAGACTCGAAATTGAATTTCCGACAAGGGAGCCCTCTCATGTTTCCCCGAATTCCCGTAAGAGGATAGGACAGCCTTTGCTCGTTTTCCAGTGGAGAAAAGCCCTTCACATACGCTTACAGTAATCGGACAATGTTTCCGGTACTTTCACCCTTTCGTTTTGCGATGAATGCCTACGTCCGCGTAATCGTTCGACCGCGAACGACCGCACAATGGCATCAATGTACGGACCGTCGTAAAATCTCTTTCCTCGATCGATTACTTCGATAGTACATCGGGTCTCTATTTTGCGCTTTGGGCGAAAAAGTTCAATGAAAGGGCACACCGACCTTTCCAGTCGTCGACCGCTTGGCATTCGAGTGCGATTGCAAATCTCTCGTCGCTGAATCAAGTTTACCGCGCACGTTTTTTTTTATTTCAAAAAAGAGATTTCGATGTTAAAAACAAACATTTGTTTAGACCTATCTATGACTATCCAGCGGTATTTCATGCCTCAAATCGCTTTTTGTTCATCATATGTGATTCGCAGTTAACCGACCGGTCGATGTACTCAAAGTGCGTTACTGCAAATCTATAGTGTGTGCCCGCGATTTGAGCGTTATTGCTAGGAAATGAACTTATTGTCAATGATCCAATAGCGGTGCGAACAATAAACATTACTGTTCATCCCTGCTAAATTTTCTGTGAAAACGGGCGACAAAAAATTGGCTGCAAGACTCTGAGCCTGCTGAATCCGAACCAGACCTCAAAACAACCCCAACAAGGCCATATTTTAAAGATATTTTAATGTAAATTTTCAAAAATACCGAACTGGTTGGCGAAAGTGCTACTTAATGGTTCAAAATCCATTTTGAAATGTAAAACAAGTTTATTTGCCTCTGAGAAATCGTCTGTTGAATGTACTACCTTGCGTATAGATTGGCTATTTTTGCTTCAATTAATCGTGAAAATCTGAGAACATATTCAGTAATAAATACAATGGAGATTATAGTTTCAAAGGTCGCTGAATGCTAAAAGTCTGACTTCAAACTTTCAGAATGATAGAACTCGTATACTGGAAAAACGGACAGGATTTTAAAAATAAAAATATAAAACCAATCTGTAATTTGACTTCTGATTCGTATACAGAACCAAAATCTCAACCAATAACTATCAACCCCTTGCTTTATATTGCATACTACATTTTGAGTTTTCCAAAACTGCCGTGATACTCGTTTCTAACGATCCCAAAAACCCACGAATGCTTTCAATTCAGTTCGATAGTATTTTTAATATCACTTCGCAATGTGGAATCTGTCATTTTGAATTTTTAAAATCGCACTGCATTTTCGCATTCGATGACCGCAGAAACTGTGAATAACATAATTTAACTGATCACTATATACGTGCTTACTTTTACCAGTGTAGTCAAATAATTTAGGAAATTCATCTGCGTTTTATAGATGTATCGAGCTTTTCGACCGTTTAATATAAGTAAAAAAGATCTTGGTATTTTTCGGTCTTTACAATTAAGTGGATAATAAATGTTGTAAACAATAACATTGTAAAGAATGGCGTATCTGCGAAATCAGTTCACGCGACACTCGTAACTATTATTTTAATTTATGCAGCCAGAAAAAATTTTGCTACTGAGAATATAGAAAAATCTCCCTGTAGTATGTGTCATTAAACTGTTACACAAGGCGTTTCGCACGAACGATCAAGTATGCTCATCAGCTAGGTCTTGCTCGCCTTCCCTGGACGCAAACATTTTTAATATCGTGATGGTTTTTTTAATTTCTTGATGTTTTGGGATGAAATACTAGAACTATGAAAAAACAAACTTTAAGAAAAACGAACGAACTTCAAGATGCGATAGTTCGAACGTGCGTTGCCATTATTAAAATAATTCAGGAAATTCATCTATCTTTTATAGTTGTTTTCCAAAAAAAAAAAATTTTCGACCGTTTAACATAAGTAAAGAGGATCTTGGTATTTTTCGGTCATTAATGAATATGTGACCGAAATTATGATGTGATAATAATGACATGATCAAGTGAATAATAATAAATGTTGTATACAATAACATTGTAAAAAATTGTTTCGAGATCATTTGAATCAGAAATAGTGGATCTTATAGATTTTTGGACGCTGAAAATGAATCCGTTATTCGATTTGGTCCATCAAATCAGGATTTTAAGATTTTTTATCCAAAAAATATTCAAAAATATATACTTTTTGTCAATTTAAGGTTAGGATATGTGAAAAATCTGAAATTATGCGGTCCTGAGTAATTATAATCACTGAATATACTTCTCAAAAAAAAGAATAACACAAGACTGCAAAATTTTTTTTTAAAAAACACCAATGAGAAATGAAGGATTTTATAGATTTTTGGTCGCTACAAACGAATTCTTTATGCAAGTTAATTCATCATTTCAGATTTTTCACATATCCTAACCTTAAATTGCCAATCAGTATATTATTCAATATTTTTTCAGATCAGATATCTTAAAATTCTGACGTGATGGGCCAAATCGAATAACAGATTCGTTTTCAGCGGCTAAAAATCTATAAGATCCACTATTTCTGATTCAAGTGATCTCGAAACAAAAGTTTAAAATTAATTTTACATAGAGTCTTTTCTACTATATTGAGATCTGACATTTGGCGCCATTGTCGACAAATTTGCAAGCTTTCAACCGCCATATTGGCTGATGGTCCAATCACCATTCTCCAAATGCAAGCTTTGAGTAGTCACCATCAAATGTCAGATCCCAATGCAGGGAACATCTAGACAAAACAAAACCATTTATACAACAGTTTTCCCTTGTTTTTAAATTTCAAAGGGGAAAGGGTGATCTACATACAAACGAAGAAAAACGCGGAACCTTTCTAAAAAGCGGGGAAAAATCAAGGATATTATGGTATTGCTACTGTACTCGTACATTTCTGCCACACGAGTACTCTACCTAAAAAATACAACACCAAATACAAAAACGAAGACTTATAACTTCTATCAACTTATCAAATATCTACGGAGCAACGACATGTCACTCTAAGAACTACAGTTGTCATTGGTGATACAACATTGGGATATAACTACATCGACACTGAAACAACTGTAACGATATATTTTAATCCGACGGGCGTGAGCCTTGATAATTTGAGCCCGAGGTTTTCGCCGTAGGGTGTGAAATCGAGCTTCGCGCCCGGAGTGTTAAAAATTTTATTTATTAATATTTCGGCTGACATATGGTGTAATGATCGAAATTTTTGAAAAATTCATTTTCACTTTTTATACATTTAAGGAACCCGGTCCTCCTCTCCCCTTCTTTCCTACCTAAGTTACATAGAGAATGTTCCCATAAGCATCACTCTTTCTTCCAGTTTCTGTTTATGTTACATTCGGAATATTCCCGCAAGCGCAAATTTTCTCTCAAAAAACTAAAATACGAACTCGTTTTATATTACAACTAAACGGTGTTAGTAAACGAACGAGTATTAAGGAATAACAAACTAGTCACAGGGTCGAAGTTTCTGGGCGAGTGAGGCACCACGCCAACACTAGTTTGTATTTGAATTAAGATAAATAACGTTTTTAATCTAACTATAAATTGCAACAAATTCCTGTGTTCGTCATAAGATCATATATACATTCTGTTTTCAAATAACATTTCAGTTCATTGAATAATTAAAAATTAGTCTGTTCCATGATAAGTATCATAATATAAAAAAATGCTGTATTTAAAATTTGAATAGTACCTAGATATAGCATTTCATGTTATTCTCTGAATAACTTATAAGAATAATCTATTATTTTAAATAAAGATACTTATAACGTTTTTTTAAACTATTTCCAAAAAATTCAACGACTTCGTCGCATGCAAAATGCAGCGTGATCTGGCTAGTCGTCGAAGATGCTGTACATTCTAGGGAAGCAAGTGAAAAATATCGGCATAAAAACGCGTAAGGCCAGCCGGGTCGAGCAAAGTTGAACGGAAGGTCTGCCACGCAAAAAACTGTACTGTTTCGCCGAGAGAGAAACTTTGCTCTCGCTCATGGACTTTGGGAAGTTTCACATAGGGTTTCCGTCTTAATGGAAAAGCGACTCCTGAAAAATGCTCGAATCGCGTGTGTATGCTTGTGCTATCTCCCGTTAAATGCGAGAGCTCTCTTCCTTGGTACAAATTGGACCGAAAATAAAATGAAGTAAAATCTGGAACGCCGGAAATCGAGCTGTTTTATCCTGATAATTTAATGTACGGTTTCGCTAGGACACTCGAGTATTGCAGGACAGCGCAATCTCTCCGGTCGAAGGAAATATTTCTAGAGCGTCACTAAATTAATTTAATACTATGTGCTTTTTGAACAAGAGGTAACGAGAGGGTCGGTTACGTTTAAATGGATTTCATTCTGGGTAATGGCAGTAGCCAATTTGTGGTTGTTCTGCTTCATTCTCGGCTGGATACTTGCGTACTTTCTGGACGAAATAGCGGTTAAGAGATTTCATTATTGTTTAGGAATTAATAAAAGAAAGTTAGTGTTTTTAATTTAATTCTATGAAAGTTGCGTTACTCCTTTTTACTAAAAATGGTATTCTCCTCGGTAGTTATTCGCAGCAAACGTGGTTTTCATATACTGATTGCAAAAAATCATTTTCAAAATATTTCATATTTTTATTGCAAACAAATGATGAATATGCAAATTAGAAAGATGTTTTCAAAATTAGATTTATTCCTTCGATGATGGTATTTTCGGATATAAGAGCGAACCTTGGAACTAATCTGAGGAGTGTGACCTAAGAAGGGTAGTTTAAAAATATGCAAACTTGCAGTAGAACGTTCAATTTATGAAATAGAATTAATTACTGAAAGAAATTAACATCTCAAGTGGAAAGTTTCTCTTAATTTCTAAGCTTATATGCAGATCCGATCGTTTTTTGATAGGAAGTACTATATTTAAATAATTTTATAGATTTTTTACAGATTCAAAAAATGCTCATATTCTTCAGTATCTACAATATGTGATTTAAAACAGATATCAATCGATGCCCTAGGTAGCCCGAGAAATTACTCCCAGATTTTTTCATGCTAGGTTTTGTTTTAGGTCAATTTTGTTCATAGAGAAAATCTGCTTAGACAAAAAAATGTTTTAGAATTAATCAAAAATTATTCTCAATTTTTTTTAGATTTTTTAAATGACTTTTTCACAATTTCGATTTTCGTAATTTTCCAAAAATAACAAATTATATCAACACATTCTGAAAAAAAATTGAGAATATTCTTTAACATATTGTAAGAAACGTTTGTATTCATATTTTCTGTAGAGTTTGCAGTTTAATTTCATGAAAACAATTTTCTTAAGTTTTAAAAAGAAAATTCTTACTGCGGTCGCATTTTGTGATCATGAAGTTAGTTTTTTAATATTTAAAAAATATATCTTAATTCTACAACTATTTTCTTCACCTTCAGCGAACGAATTTTGTGTCGGCAAATACTTTTTCTATGAGAAAAAAATGTTTTATAAAAAAGTATACCCGATTTTTTGTATTTTTTTGACATTTAAATCGTTATATATAATGTTGTAATTAAGATAGCTCAATTTTGATAATTCCATTGAATTGACCGATCTCGAAAGTAACAAGACACATATATTTCAAGGAAAACAATTATTTTACAGCATTACGGATTCGAAATAGTGACCAAAATCAATACACTTGGGTACCGCAATACTACTCAAATAATACTTACGGTTTTAATCATTATCATGACATTTGTAATATTTTATAAAATACAACAGTTATTTATACAATTTATATGTATTATGAGAAATCAGAATTTCAGGGCTTCTAGGTTCTTGCTGATAACAATTCTGTCAGTCAGTACTGGGGTAATAATGATTTGTTACATCAGTTAATATAGATACACCGAATATGGTACTGGTTATCTTTACTGGGATGGTACTGACAACTCCCGCGGTCGAATGTTATTACATTATAGTGTCAGTATTAATCTTCTGCGTTAGACAGTACTCGTGTAATAGCCAATACTGTATTTGCTATCTGTACTGGGTCAGTACTTTGGCGTTATTGTTGACATTACTGATTTATTATTGCAAACAGTACTGCATACCAGTACTGAATCAACTGTTCCCCGTTGTTTTGACCGAATACTGACTCATTTCCGTTATTGCGTACTGGCTGCCAGTACTTGATTAGTATCGTATCGGGGTTTTATTTCGCCCATCTTTACCTAGGAGTTAGTTATGAGAATTAGAAGTATAGCCGAGATAACTACTCTCTGAATCTGAATCAGTTAAAATTTCGTTAAATGCGTCAGCGAAAACAATTTTCGCTATTAAATCAGTCAATTTCACTGTTTAACCAGTTGATTTTACTATTTAACCAGTCGAAATATTGTATTTATTGAAACTCCCGTAGAACTCAACCCAAATTCCCACTATTTCACTAGATCTTTAGTTGTACATTCTATTAACATAGATCACTGAATATAACAAGCGATTTGCTTTTCATCCTTCGTAAAACTGAACATCTATATACAACTTTAAATAAAGTAGATTTTAAGGCTGCAAGAACTTTATTCCTCGAATTTGAGCAGCTTTTTCTGGCCTATGAAGTTTTTATAAGGGGAACGTAAAGAAATGTGGTGTGCTGTTTTTTTGCGTTTTTATTGTTTTTATTATCATTTGAGTTCCACAAGTTGCCCATGCAAGCGCAAAATTCTAGATACTGGAGACGCCAACGAAAAATTGAATAATAGCCATCTGTTTTGGGTATTATCTATAATGGTAATCGGAATTGTTCGTTTTTAACCTTTTTTATAACCTTTAAAATTGCATGCAGGTGCTACTATATAGGGGAGCTACTATTGAGGGAAGTGTACAAAGTTATATTAGCTAAGTTTATATTATAGCTTTTGCTTAAATTTACCGCATAGATTAATTATACTAGAAAATCAGCTCCTATTTACAGTACGCAACACGCGAAACTATTAAGTGTTTATGGCAATTAAAGTACTTTTAATAGTTATGTGTGTTACTTAAGATCAGTAGGAGATGATTTTTTAGCGCAAATAGTCCATTCAGTCGATTTTAGCTAAATTCGCTTAATTGATTAGTTAGTATGCATTATATTCCAGCAAAAATTACGTCATTTCTTTTCACTAATTTTAGTCCGATTCTCTGAAATGATCAGTAAATAGACACTGTTTTCCAATGAAAACCATAGATTACCGGCATAAAGCATATGGTTTGTTACCAGTGATTTTAGTGAAATTCGCCTAATCTATTAGTTATAGTAAGCACTATACACCAGCGAAAAGCACGTAATGTCATTTCACTGACTTCAGTCAAATTCACTGGATCTATCAGTGAATGAGCATTATTTTGAAGCAGCAATAATCTTTGTGGATTAGCGATTATGAACAGCCAATTAGTAGTTTTTCGCTGATTCAGATTAAAAGAGTATATTATAAGCTTAATGTTTTTAACTTCCATGATTCGGAGGAAAAATACCATACTTATAATCTGAGCTCCTATACTGTTCTCTCACTGTAGTTACAAAAGTATATAACTTACATAGCGAATCTGCATTTTGGATGAATTTTGCAACTTTGAAAGTCTGTTGAAGCTCTCCAACTCTGTTTGGTTGTAATGTATCTAGAAAACCTCATCAGAGAGACTCTACTGTCGACATTAGTAGTCCAATAAACGACATTAGGAAACAAAATGAGTTCACCAATTTATCAAACGAATGTGTACGATTATTATTAGTGCAATTTCACTCCAATGGTATCAGTTGTAATGCCTAATACTCCTGGATTTTCGCGAGCATCGCCCGCCTGCCGGAAAGAGGAGATTTTCGCTGAACGCCCCGTAATAAGCCAAGGGGGTACATTTCTGGAGTGCCATTTGCATCCTTATGCTGGACTACGATAATGGGCTCGAGATTGTTTCCTCCTATTGCCGAGGATATAATCGTCTCTGCTACTAATACACGCGCCACTGCAGGCGCGCATACTAGCAGCTACGACTATAAGGTAGCGATTCATTTTAATCTGAAAGTTTAAGCCGCCTCCGCTGCAATAAGAGTAGCTGAACTTTAAAAGCAGCGCTTTAAGCCCGTTTACCAAGAGGGATGCAGCCGTCTCACGAGTTGGGAGCAAAGGAACGTCGCCGTCAGGGCATTCGGGCTGAGGGGGAATGGGGAAAAGCACAGAAGATAGGTTAGGTCAGCACTCTTGTCTTTAGCGCTATTCAATGTCGCCGACCTACCTATTCATGAGACTTCTGCCGAGAGAATTAATTGTGTAAACAGTCCCAGAGCATTTTAACCAGAGCTCAATGACAGCGTCGTGATCCGCGTTACTTACTGTAACAGATCGAAATTCGCTGAATTAAGCACCTGGCTGACGCTTTGCTAAATGGGTTTTTGTGGATGGAAGGCTCTTTACTTATTTACGTTTGTCTCGATTTATGATAATTTGCTTGGATTGCAGTGCTGTCATGAATGGGTCGTAATTTGAGTATACTTGTTATTTTTTATGAACGATTGTTGCTCATTCAGTTACTTGTACTAGTCGTTGTTTAACAAATTTCTTCCTCACACGGAACAAAAAGGTTAGTTTGCACAACAAAAGAAGTTGCTCCACATACAAAAAGTAGTAAAACTGCGCCAAGTACTTTTTCTAATTAGTATTGTCATTTCAGGTCAGTGGAATTTTTATTACTTTCCTTTATAAGAACAACTACGCCTCTATTTGGAGTTACTAATTTGTATTCTTATTGATTTGCAATTTTTTATCACAAAATTTTTGTAGTTATATCGTATTTTACAAAATATGAGTGTTCATAATATTAATAATAATAATAAATATTTTTTTTATATCTATATACCATTCTTCGGACAAGAACAAAAATGTTTGAATTAGTTTATATTATCTTTATGTTGCAGGGTAGAAATCACATTCGAAAACGTGAATTCTATTTGGAATAAGTACCTATAAAGGCGGAAAATTATCTGCCCTAGTATTGCCAAAAAATTTACAAATCAACGATTTAAAAGAGCATTTGATGTAAAATCACCAATTAATGAGGAAAGTTTAGGGTGGAGGTATTATTTTTTTTTATGAAGAAAAACAACATTATTACTTCGACCCAGACCAAGTCTGGACGAAGTATTGAATTTGGTCACTTCGGGCATAAAAATTACCCTATAGTTTTTCATCAAATGTCGACGTTTCAGACCCTAAGGAACCCAAATCAACAATAAAAAAATGTGTGTCCGAAGTTTTGAAAATGCTCATTTTCAATTTTCATACATATAAGAAACACTATATTGTTGTAACATATCTATCGAAGCCACTTGGACCTATATATGATTGGACCCCCAAATATCCATATAATTTTATAATATAATTGAAAGCTGTTAGTAAACAAACGAGTATTAAGGAATAGCCGATTCTCCACTGGGTCGTAGTTTCTGAGCGAGCGAAGCGAGCGAGTCACCACGCCAACACTAGTTTTGAATTGCAAAAATAAAAAGAAGGAACAGGGTCAAATCTGTCAATATGTCAAAAGATTGTATTTGACGAATACAACTGATTTCCATCCTCGAAAAATCGTTATTAATGTCGCGTTTTATACACAATATGCTGAAATCTAAGTAGTAACAGACCGTCCTTACGGCAGACACAGCGTAAACTGTTACTACTTACAATTACTCTATTGCTTTTTTTTATGTGTACTATTCGATTTCAATTAAAATGTTCTAACCATTACCACGTTTGAAAACAATTGAATTTGTTATGAGGTCTTAGCTCTCATCATACATTAACTGAATTTATATTTCGTAAGTTGCATCTTGAGAGGAAAAATCGGAAAAAACACTCAAGTTAACAGTATTTTAGAGTTCTTTAATGCAATGTTGCAACACATATTTTATTTCACATTCATGTATACGTCGAAATTTAAATAAAATAAACAATAGAGATTTAAACTAGATATATAGATATTATAAAAATACTAATATTAAACAAAAGTTTGCTGGAGATAACATTTTCCGAAAAATTGTAAACAAACTATCCATTGTCTAAATATTCTCAGTTTTGCTTTATGTACATTTTAAAATGAAGTAAAAACCCAGTGTACATTTTCGCCACCGAACTTTAAGTTAAAATTCGTAAAAAAAAAATAAAATTCGCCTGAATACAATAAATTTATGATGGGTTTTATACATTAAAACGAAATTATATTAGGCCATTATTTTCATACTTAAATGTTTACATTGTATTTTTTGAGACTTCATGATAAGTTTTCCTTTATTACCATAGGCTGTGCTCATCTATTGCTTCTAATTTTCGAAAAAGTTGAAAAATGATTATACTATAATTATCATTTATTTTGCTGCTAACAAGAATTGATTCCTTTCAATCTAAATTTCACTAACTACATTAAACTTGGTTAAGAAATAAATAATATTAATTAGAATTAATTTTTGTAGATATAATCCTGTTATAACTTCTGCTTTATACAAGGTGATTCTCCATTAAATGACTTCCGGTTAACAGTAGATTCTGTGATAAATTCTAAGAACGTTTTTCTTTTGAAAAAAATTTGTGCGATGTATAGTTTTCAAATTATTTAGCATTAAAGTCAGCCAATAGGAACAGGAGTTGCTTGATTCTTGCGAAGATTGCATTCAGCGAACATCGAAATCGTCGCGACAATCAAGCAACTCCTGTTCCTATTGGCTGACTTTAATGCTAAATAATTTGAAAACTATCCATCGCACAAATTTTTTTCAAAGGAAAAATGTTCTTAGAATTTAACACAGAATCTACTGTTAACCGGAAGTCATTCAATCAAGAATCACCCTGTATATTAGGAGATATTTTAAAAATTTGGGTCAGATACCTCATCTCACGGAAATGATTATGCGTTCAGACTGACTAAGTAATAAAAATCAGACCAGATAATTTACCTATTCTGATTATGTATTGTCTTCTTCTTATAGTTTTAATTTAGCTGCATGGTAATTTAAGATATAAGTAATTATATTTTCATATAAATTTTATTCTATTTTTTCTCGCTCAAAATACCCTATTAATAAAAATGATCCAGCAGTCTTTTGGACTATGTAACAAAAAATATAACAAAAAATACAAATTAATGATATTCAATTACGTTAAAATGGCAAAATCTTGTATAAAAAATTATAGATTTTAATTAAATTTTGTTCCTTGTAGGCAGTTTTTTAAACTTTCTTCGCAGTTTTATATTTAGTTTAGCCATTGATATCACTGGTCTTTATTTATCTTATCTAATTTAAAAGAATATGGCTTCTTCATGATTATCAATTTATTCTACAAAATTTATGTAAAATGCAGAAAATTTATAAGGATCGATGTCTGTAAAATGAACCGTAATACATTTATCTCGACATTTGTTATTAGTTATACTTAATTCGTAATTTAGTATCATTAAATCGTATTTTAATAAACTCTAGAGTCATCAGTATAAATAAACCTGTCGAAATCGACACAATATTAACAGTCGTATCATCCAAGTTGTTAAGATTTTTAAATAATATTATTCAAACAGAAAATATTTTCTTTGATCGCCAAACAAACAGAAAAAAACTAACGAAAAGAAACTCGAGAGAAAACTGCGTATCGTTCTCTGTGTAAATTACTGTATTTCGTTATCCTTCTTCGGAAGTAGTCATAAAATTGAACGATGTTTCAATATTGATAATAAATATTTTGAATGCATAAAGTATTTGAAATACTATTCAATTAATTTTTTAATTATTAAACATCCATTTTACAATATTTTTATTTTTATAAACAGTTACGTATTTTTGCATAAAACACGGAGTGCGACTGACATCGCAGACATTAAAAGTTACATACAATAGCTTGCACTTGTGAATGTAACACATTACGAAATAAACTGGTTTCATTTGTACAGTAAACGTGAGTATTGGAATTTTGATTCTAATTTTGGGAATTCTTATATTGATTTTCGGTAGGTAAACTTCTGGATAATGATCAAAATATCTTGAATTCGCTTCTGATTGGTGATTCTATAATTGGAATACTTTTGAAATCGATATACAGAACATTCATCATTAAATGAGACCATTCCAATGTCGTAATTTAAAATAATGGCTCGATGCGAAGAAATTGTGCAGATAATAAATAGTAAACAAATCAAGGAGTATTTCGATTTTAGCCACTATCAAGTTTTTTTTACAAAATATGAGTTTTTATATATCTTCAAGATTTCATGTGATCGCTCTTTTTATAACGAATTCTGCTTACACATGCACTCGTTCAGTATTTCATAAGAGTCCATGCATCTATTTGCACTAAATGTGAACTTGATGAGTGCAACTTGCGTCAATTCAGCGCATATTTATACCAGGGGTGTCTTAAATGAGGACACGAGGCCTCTTAAAAACGAAGTTTTTCAAAATTCATGATATTCTCTGTGTAATGAAAAAAAACAGATTTAATTTGTAACTTCTGGTCATTCCTATGATATTTTTTCACATATTACACAAGGAGATCCAATCATACAGTAAGCATGCCTTTTGATCAATGTTTACTTACTGTTCTGAGGATAATGACAATAAAGCAAGACGTCAAGAAATGACTAACACAATCTAACCTGATCTTAGAAGCAAAATTTCATCATAATTTGCTTTACCAAGTGGCTGATTATCGTAATATACATTTCACTTTTCAAACACTAAGAGAAGAAAATAATAAATATCGATGTAATGTAATTAAGTTGTTGCTGAATAATCCCACTAGGGATTAAAATTGCATAAATAAATTTAAAAAAAAACAGTACAGTTATTCGTATAGTGAAAATGACAAGGATAACTATAACCATAAACGAGATCGTGTGAATAGTTTTTTAGTAACTTTCAGATTCCATTCGATTTGTCTCCACTTTCGAATGAAATGAAACTAATTTTCATTCGAAATTAATCGTTTTTAAATGTTTTCATACGTTTAATGCTTTTCAAAAGTTTTTCGTCTTTCGATTTTACCGGAATTTCATATACAAAAAGCTCAAGAAAGATGTAGCGATTTTTGTATATCACGTTTTACAAAATGGGTGGACATTTTATGAAAAATTCCTTGATTTAGACGAAAATTATGCATGAAAAATGTTTCCAACTAATTAAATATAAAACGTAAAAAAATCGCTACGTTTTTCTCTAGATGATCTTCATTATCTGTTAAAACTTCACGTCAAATAGTAAAATATTGAGTGAGTTATGTTCACGGCCGTATGGAAAAAAGTTTTATAACTTTAAAAACGTGTCCACCTTACAAATAATGCTTTACCTAAAATTTAAAATCATTACACAGCTTAAAAGTTAAAAAGCATGTTAGAAAATTCTAGAATGGTAGAACCCCTCATGGCATTAAAAATCTTCTAATTTGTTTCTGAAAACATATTGAATTGAAAATTACAGAAAAAAAAGTTTAAAGCAAGTATTTTCATTTGTTTTTGTTCTATATACACAAAATCTGTTTTTATTCGTTTTGAGCTATATCGAAAAAAGTAAAGTCCGGCATAAGCATAGAAATTGCGACGCAGCAGAAATATATCCCTTGGATTATTATGGACGTTCAACTAAAATCTCCTCTTTCTAGCCGACGGGTGCATCTCATGAAAATGCACAGTGTGAATGCATATGCAGTACGTAATGCCGACTCGAAAGGCAAATAAAACAAAGCTCCAGGAATTATAATTACTTTTCATTGTATGCCCAATGAAACCTGACACTCTCGTCGCTCTGTAAACGATTTACGTATTCAAGGAGCGAAACCAAAGAAATTCGAGGCGAAGTTTATCAGCTGGCTACTACGATTCTAATTGGGAAGGTACACCTTTCGTCATTAACTTGGAATGGAACAGCTTATCAAGATTCGGGCCTCAAATTTCAAGTTTACGTGCCACTTGCACTTTATCTCCATCGCCGTTATGAAAACACGCCCTGGATGATAACGCTTAAGTACCCCGATTTTACGAAAAATTGTTTCTAGACGTTCCGGGAGTTATGACCTGATATTTACAAATCCGAGTTCAACATCGTAATAAATGATATAAATACAAGTATTTTAAGATAAAATTGCATGTTACTACAAAAAAAAATTCATGACACGAGCGCTTATTGGGATTTGATACTTTAACGACGTCGTTAAAACGTTATCGTTTTCCTATATTTTTAAGTACTCATGGGATTCACGATCTAAAATAAATTATGTAAATGCAATATACATACTAGAAGATGTCGAATGGGATAATATTTACTGCACTCAACTCCCTACAGTTTACGTGCAAATATTTTTCCTTTACTGTTATTGATTTTTACAAGACTTAAACTGATTTCCGTTAAGTTTGAATGTTTTTACTCCGTCGATATTTGCGTCCATTCATTGCAAAAGAATTCTTTGAAGAAAATGTATTCTTCCTCAACTTCAAACATTGTCTTTTTGATATTTCCGCTCTTTTCGTCTCAATTTTCACCATCCTTCTGCAGACATTCGAGAGAGTTTCTCTACTGCTTACTTAACCTGCAGATTGTTTTCCAGCTTTTGCTCAATATCTGTTTTCCCACTCTTTTTTTCATTCTTTATTTCTTTTGCCCTCTCTTTATTCACGCCGGCACCTGAATCACGCAAATATTTTCAGGTCGTCTTTACTCCGAGTATCCAGGAGATTCTCGAATATTTGTTTGGCTGAGCTCTCCTCAAGTTTCCCGGTCGTATGAGATCAATTCTATTTGTCGGCGTAATGACATTCCTTGAATAGGCAATGATGTTCTTTTTCAGTTGTAATCCGAGAATTTCATTATCTTTATCTTCTTTAAAATCGTGTCGTGAATAATGCCTTTTATTTTTAAACCAATATAGTTTACCATTTACGTGGAATTATTTGTATGGAATGGCAACGATTAGGTTCTGATTTAACATATATCAGATAATCTCATCAATGAAAATGTGTAAAATTCCATTATTTCAGAAAGAAGAATAATTATATGACTTAAGTATGCTAATTCAAAGTTAATTTACTTAAACCATATCTTATTTTCATAATTTACGTATGAAGTAGTCAAATTGCCATTTTAGCGGCCAATTACCCTACATTGTTCCCACTAATCCATTTTTTGTTCCGCATTCTTGTTCTCTGATATCTTCAAAAATTATATAATGTTATTTATGTCGTTGTGTCGGTCTTTTTGAAAAATTAAATACTTTTCTGAAAAAAAATGAATTTATTCTCGACGTTTCGGCGTCTTGTGGACCATCTTCAGAACTGAATCAGGATCAAGAGGCCTAAACGTAGAGAAGAAATAATTTTTTTTTTTAAAGAAAAGTGTTTTATTTTTCAAAGAGACCGACGCAACGACACAAATTACGTTGTATAGTTTTATCTATGGTCGAAGAAACGACATCATATATTTTCAAAAATTGTAGATATCTTTTAAAAACTAGCTATTTACTTTCAATAGTCTCTATTGTAAAATGAGGTTTAAACGTTTTTATGTATTTTATGAGTTGGCATAAAGGAGATTTGTAATATATCGTATTTATATTAACCCGTTTTTTTCCGAAAGAAAAAATTTATATAAAATATTATGCATTGTAACATTGGATGTGAATGTCGTTTGAGAAAACTTAAAATAAGCCAAGATTGAACGTTTCGCAACACAAATTTCTTTCAAAAACTCATTTATTACAAAAAGGTTTTAAATATTTTATCGTAAGAAATGCTATTTTTCTTTAAAGATGAGAATTTTGTACCCATATGATGTCAAAAACTGTTCTGTACAGTTGAATGCTGGAAATTATTACTTTTGAATTTGGGTTTTTGGATAATTTCTGATTCATGAACAAAATAAAGACGGAACTTTTTACAGATTTGATGGACCGGGAGATGAATCCAGAACCATTCGATTGCCTTTATTTTTTTTTTATTTTATATTTGGAATGCTTTACCAAATATGATGGTTTCATTGAGCATAAGGCGTAAATAATTAATTAGATTTTAGTATCTTTTGATAATGCATTCGGAATATTAACAATTTCTAAACCAAATGCCACATTAATCTGAAATTTAAATTTAATGAAATTAGAATGCAAATAGTTAAGTTTGGTTATTTGTGAGAAAGTGATCTATTTTCGCATTTTTGTTACTCGACATCGAGCAAAGAGACGTCTGCAACTTGCTATTCTTTAAAAACTGTGTTTATTTGTCATCATTCGTAACCAGTACGATGTCTCGATCGCCACATTTTGGCGTCATTTATCTAAAATAACCGTTTTCAACCAAGTCTTTACATAATGTGGTATATTAAAGTATTATTTATTGGAAAAGAATCCATCCCGTTGTTATAAAGGCAAACAATCAGCACGCACTTTTATAGCAACTAGGCACAAGTTGTATATCTAGTCAAACCGTAAAAAATGGTATGGTATAATTTTTCGATATATCCCTAAAATCTTGTTCTGTAGCGAAAAAACTAAACGTTTTTAGGTAGGTCCATGTGAAAAATCACTCATAACATAAGAACACTGAAGTTTTTATTTGCTTTCACACTTTTTTTTTCAATTTGAAAGCTGAAAAATATACCATTTTGACTACTCATGCCTCATGCTGATGAAATGAAAACAGGGAAGACTAGATTTTTGACGACGATTTTTTTTCGCTTTTGTCAACTTTACGCCGATTTTTCGTTATTATTCCATCTTGAGGATTTTTCTGATTACTATTTCGAAAATAAATATAATCCCGCCTCTTTTGTTGAATGAAAACGGATGAAAATTGACCAAGTTATGTTAGTTTTAACATTTTTAACATTTTTAAAATGTATGTGTCATGTTTTTACTCGTTCTTCATATGTTACCTCTGATCACATTTGGTATTATATTTATAAACAAAAATTTGCATGGTGTTTTTACTGAACTTTTGTCAGAAATAAATCGATTTTTCCGGATACCTATAATTTAAAATCTCAATGCTAAATATAATTACACAGGTAATATTTGCAAAATTTCAATCAAACCTGTTAAAAAAAAAGGAATGTACTTCTTGTAGACTTTTTTATGCAGAATTCGAAACTAACATCCGAAACTGACATCCAAAACTGACATCCAAAATGGCCCATCACATAAGCAACATTACCTTTTTGATTTTGTGAACGATATTATACAGTGCCAATCTTAACTTCGAATCACATTTTCGCGAATTATTCATGATTAAAAAAAAGGTTAAGGTTTGATATTTCTCCATTTAGTGAAATATGCACATATAACTGCGAATCCTGAGATATATAAGAAATGTAGTAATATCATAACAGTAACACATTCTGCAATTAAGAACATATAATCATTTCTTATATTGCAAATTAAGCCGAAAAGATATTTAGTTTACATTTCTAAAAGAGCTTTATCGGCGATTGAGAATATTTGATTTTAAAAATAAGGATTTGGCGTACATTGGAGTAGATATATTTCCTCGCTTCAAATTTTGCTTTAATTAACTCTTCCATTGGCGTAGGTTAGACATTCCCATACTTTGTGGTCTGGACTTTGGTGTTCATATTTGCATTGGCATGATACATACTTAATGATGTGCAGACGAGCAAGCATAGTTGTATCATGATTTGACAACCAAGCAAACGACACATGTAATTACAATTGTCTTCCAGCTAGAACTTAAATCATAGAATTAGGGAAACCCTTATCCTTGTACTAAGGTCTTAGATATTGGCTACCTATGTGCTGTCCAGAGCTTATTTTATGCTTGGTACTTTTGAGAGTGAATAAGTTTAATTGGCAGAGTATCGAATAACTGTGTGAGAATGTATTGGTAATAACTTTGAAAATCCAGTGACTTTTATTAAAAAGTCATTTGATATATAATAAAATAAATTACAAGTTAACTGTTGGTTTATTATAATATGATGATCCTTTGTTAATAACTTCTGAATTTTCTCTTGTTGTTCGTATGCTATAGAAGTTTTGGTGAAAATAAAGAAAAGCGTTCCCACTAAACGTCAGATTATACGACTTGTTTTGCTCATAATGTTTTCCCTACGAAAAATGAAAATTAAAGGATATATTTTCAGGAAAAGCTCTGAGTTCTAACCTCTTTCCTTTTCAATGAATACCCGTTGGCGGAACCACTGAACCGAACACAGCCCAAGTGGCCGAAGCATTGCGCGAAAGGAGAGTGTCGCGAATTTGTCAAAATATAAAATAAATTTCAGAAATAAATTGGGCTCGCGCTCTGACAAATGTTTAGCCGGTAAAGGAGAAAAGCGAAAAGCATAAAAAGGCCGTTGCACCCAAGCGTTCTCTATGACGGCTGTGTCGCGCGCACACACTTCCACACGGAACAAGGAGCGAAATAAAATAAAAAAAAAAAAATAAATGGAGAAAAATAGAAAAAAAGTTAAAAATATCGTCAGCGTTCTCCAGTGCCGTGCTCGCGAGTGCCCCCTTACTGCTCCGCCATTGTTTATCGTGGTCCTGGTCCATTGTTGCCAGTTCGTCGGAGCAGGACATTTTACGGACAATGCCGCGTACGTCTCTCTTTTATAGAAGATCGTAGTCCAGCAGTCGGAATATAGAAAGAGAATAAGTAAGCCCATTGAATGTGCGGCGCGTTATGGAGCGCAAAGTGCGGTCGGAGACCACACGGCAGGCATAGACTGCCACTACTGACTGCTGAAGCGGGAAACGCGTCAAAGGGAGAGATCAGTCTTTATCTCATCCTCTTTGCGCCATAGGCGAGCTTACTATCCACGTGAACTTTTGCCCGTAAAATTCAATTTCCCGTTTCCTTTTACACATTCGAAAAATTTTCCGTCGGCCTTACGTTTAGACTTCCCCGCAGGTACCTTTGTGCAGGGATCGTTAATTCCCAATCGTTTACGGACGCTTCCATGCGGAAAACTTGCCCGAGGAAGGATCATGAGCCAGTATATACTACCTACAAATTTTGGAGCGATTTATCCAAGATCCTGCACTAATTTAGTTACGAGGAAACGGAAAATTCACCTGTTTGTTCGATGTCCCTTTTTTCGTTCAGATTTTTCTGTCAGTTTTACTACTTTTCTGCTCCCACGAACGATAGTTTAATAGAGATTTGTCTTGTGGGAGCATATTAATACTTGATTATATGATAAACAATAATATTATTCATAATATTATTAAAGTAATCTGATACTTTAACTAGGTTCATTAATCGGGAGTTGATAAACTCCAATCTGATAGTAATTAAAAATTAGTATTAGTACTAGCTCCCTAGAGATATCGGATTGCCAGTAGACTGAGACATATCTCATAATACTCAAGAGGGAAAAACATTCATTAATTGCTTGAAACAAGACTTTTAACATTATTTAAGCAAAACTGTCACTTTTCTGGGCAATGCACAACTGCGCATGCGCGTGCGCGTATGTGTTTTGCAATGTTAAAATTCGCGGACCTCATGTCCGCTGCTGATTCTTACTCGTACCCCACATAGTTATTATTAAGATTACAAAAAAATCTTTCTGAAAATGGTCCGCGGTTTGTCCTACGCGCAGAATGCCATCTGGATGGAACTGTCTTCTTCTTTACTATGTGTATGTTGTCACAGTACTGCATAAATGAGCTTTGGGTACAACAGCATGGTTGATATCAGCAAGTTTGATTTAAAACGTATGATTGGTGTAATATTTGATAATGTTACAAGTACAACTAGCGATGGAATATAAAATTTAGTTTTATTTATCACAATAAGAAACAACAAACATTATTGTTGGTTGTTACTAAGACCTAAGCCCTAACATGCACACTACACATCTTTTAGTGTTGGTATTACTACTTAAATAGTTTTACCATCTAAATAATAAGAATTAGAGTATATTTGCCTGCTCGGTTCCTCGCCTTCTCCTACTGTCTCCTTATATTTATTAAAAGAATGGGAACGCCACTTCTCTCACTCTCCTCAGTCACGTTACATTCGTGACGTCACAGCAGGCCCTTCCAGAGGCCCCAGAGTGCAAGGTGGGGGAAAATGAGAGCGGCGACAGACAAACGTAACTAGACGGAATTGAGCAAATATGCAGGGACGTAATTATGGCGAGACGCAAATATACTGGGACTAATACTCGGAACGTTGTCTGACCTGCCTGTTACTACTTACGTTGACTCACTAGCCAGTTCCTTCCATTTGCCACTAATATCTCAGCTTTTATATAAAATATTCAATAATATCGCCTTTATCCTTATGGTGAGGTCGTCATTCATAAAACCATCATGCCGGACCCTCCTATTTGCATTTCGTCAAATAAGGAAAGAATTCGTGCAACCCTAAAAAAAACTTAAATACTTAATTCCAAACATTTTTTTGCAAGAACCGCAATTTTGAAATGGCTATTTTAAAATTAATTTATGTTCTAAAGCATGAATTTGATAAGTTCCTGTGGGATTTTAGGCGTAAGCAATCTATTCTGTACGAAATATTCAATTACAAACAACAAAAGGTGGTTTGTTGGGTGCTGTCGTCCATATCATGATTTTAGAGGGATGGAATGAGAATGTAATATATCTTATTTAGGAACCGAAAATACACATATATTCGGTACTACCCCTAGGTAAAAATATATTTTGAATGAAATTAAATTTTTGACGTTAAGGGGTCTCTAAACTCTGCCTAATATCAAATAGTTTTTTTGATAATTATTTCCAGTTCTTCTCCATCATTTCTGAACCGTTTTAATTGAAAGGAGAATGCCCACTAGTATAGGTGATTTCCGCTCTCAAGATAGAACCTCCGAAACCGACAAATTCGGGTAGAGTATGAGAACTAATACATAATGGAACATTCGATTGTTGTATCATCTGGAAATGTTTTAAAAAACGTCTTTAAAGCGACGGATTATACATAGAAAAATGTGCAGTAATTTCAGTAGTAATAGACCGCACTGTATGTTGTTCACAGAAGGTGCGGACTGTTACTACTTAGATTTCCAGCATTTTTCTATGTATAATCCGCGACTTTCACAAGGTTTTTTTAAATTTTCCCAGAGGATAAAACAATAGCATTTTCTATTAGGTGTTAGTTCTCATCACACTCTGCCCGAATTTGTCGAAGGTTCCATCTTGAGGGCGGAAAACACCTATACTCGTGGGCATCCTCCTTTAAGAAGCGATTACACGCCAAAACGTTCAGATCACAGGTTACAGGAGAATATCAAGAGAATTAATAAACGAAATATCAGTTCTTATTAGTATTTAGAGTATGTAGCTTAAAATATAATGCCACAGATGACGAAGAAAAATACAGTGCACATATCCCGAAATATAATTCTCCCACAGAGTCCCCTTATAAACTAAACATTAGGGAATATCACTGAAGAAAGTTGCTTTCGGTCTCATGCTATAATCAGTGCATATCTCTTAAATATGTGATTTATTAGCGCTTACGGTGATACATATTTGTTTACATGCAATTTAACTAAATGGTATTACTTGGAACTTTTCTAACATCCTATAGACACGCTGTTAGCCTTGTATATACAGTCCCTGCGGCCACATTATTAAACCCATGCTGAAAAATTACTATTTCATTGAATTTTTGTTGTTTTATTGCCAAACGATTACCGTTCGTTAGTAGAACATTTAGTATATTTATGGTAACATTTTATGTAATTGTTCTATACAGTAATTATGTAATTTTCGGAATGGGTTAACGATGTAGTTGGTCCCCTACTTGAATTGGTCAGTTTGTCGGTATGTTGAAAGCTAAAAATATTAGCTAATATCAAGTATATAAAATTTTGATTATCTCACAGAAGTTCAAAAACAAGATTGAGGTGATCTATAGTTAAAATGGCAAAAAGGTGGTTTTTCAGCAAGGGTCTAATAGTATGGTCTGGTACTGTACAATACGTGAATTTATTATATAAAAAATTTATCGAACTATTATTTATAAACAATATAATTGATAATTAGTGTGCATTACACAGCATATCATGATATTTAATGTAATATTTAATGAAATACGTAAAAACCCGCATAAAATGTTGGTGCCTAAAAGATGTAGAAATTCGAGACCAAAAAGGTAGTCTTTCTGGGAGACATTCTCACTACCCCGAAAATGTTTAAGCAGAAAGGATTTATTTGTTAATAACTAAACTGAAATGTTTTATAACGTTGTGTTTTTGATAGAAAACAATAGAACTGTACAAATATTTATGAAATGCATTTGCAATGATAACAATCGACATTATTGGATTGAAAAGTGTACAGATGCTAAAGACAAGACGGAAAGGTGAGTTACAGTTATCACAGAAGCTGTTTTGCAGACTGACCCATTATATCGCTTAAAATGCATAAACCTTTTTTCATATCATTTTCTCTTTGTGATCTTTTTTTCATAATTACGTAAAGAAGAGCTATGTGATTATTCATTTGACGATTCTGGAATTTCACAACTTTTGTTCAAAGAGATAGAGCGTTTCAATTATGCCTTCCTATATTATGTTTCAATGCATAGCTTCTTAATGACAGCTACAAATATGTTTTTTAATGAAATTTTTATTTTATAACTTGTTAAGGTACCCTGAATATAAATTGTTAGTTTCTAATGATCCAAAGCTCATCGATTAAGTTATAATTTTAAAAATTATAAAAATTTTAAATATATTTTTTTAAATCAATCACTCAACTTAGGCAGTGTCTAAACTTTTTATATTTATATTCATAGTACACTTTTTGCAGTAATTATAAATTCCATTCATTAAATCAAACATATTCAAAAATTTTAATTTTCTGTGTAACATTCCTTGTTTAAGTTTACATGAAGAGTTATTTAAATAAATTAGCACTATATTTTGAAGATGATTGATATTTGGTACTGAAGTAAAATTGTAAAAAAATACGATCAACACTGAATGCCTAAAGTTTGTAGTGACACTGTCAATTTAAGTGCCATGAAACTAAAGATATAGAAGGGACAGTTTGAACAACCATGTATGAATCGAATATTAGTATACTGTATAGTGCATTACTCTTCTGACACGAGTTAATTTGCAACCGTTTTTCGGTGCCTGTGAAATGTTTACTTTCGTTCTTTACAGAGCCGGATTATTTCGAAAAGCGGTAACAATTATGTATTCAATTTTACATAATTACGTTTTAGGATCCCTCTGTTTGCGGCTACGGAACCCAATATGGCCGTGTTATTTACTCATCTCAACATTTTGTCGTCCAAATACAGGATTGAAATTATTGTGAAAAAAACTTGTTAGTGCAATTTCAGGAACATTACAAAAATGCCAAACTTTATTCTTGATATTATTATAAATAAACCGATTACCAGACTATAGTGTCTTACTTTCAGTTGTGTTATGTCCACTTTTATCTCATGCTGGTCCAGAAATGCCAAAAAAGAGCGTGTCAATTTAATTATTTCCGCAAGCATCTGAAACACCGTCATGCGACGAACTTTTTATATGTATTACCCAAATATACGACTATATTTGGTTAGTTATACAGAATCTAGGAATCGTAATTTGTAAAATATAAATTATAAATAAAAATACCAATTATAAGCAATTGTAAGCAATGTGGTGACTATAGGCAATTAGCCGCTGATAAGGCACAGTAATGAAAGAATGTTAATATTAGACTATTTAGCCCAAGCGGCATTTTTTTTTAACATTGTTTGCAAAATTATTACATAAATATGTAGTTTTGAAAACTTAATAATATGAATCCATGTAGATATTATCAAATTAGGCAAATCGTTTAAAAGTATGACGTATATAAGCATTTATCTATATTTGTTTGCGCATATTTTTATTTTATTTTAAAATATTCTGGTTGACACGTGGGTGATTTTTTACATTAATTTTAATTTATATAATCAGAAGGTGAAACATCTTCTCAATAGGAAATAGTTTTTATACTATCACAAAAAGTTAAAAACAAAATAATATCTCTTTTTTAATGATTTAGATTCAAGAAAACATTTTAACTCCTAATAGTTTGTCGCAGCATTATTTGCACTTTTTTATGTCATTACAAATTTCAATATGAGAGTAAAATTAATAGTTTTTCAGACATTCATAATTTTTTACATCATTTTGGTCAAGTTTTTTTATATATTCTAACATGTTTCATTAAGAATTGCTATTTAACATTTTGTATATCAAAAACTACCGATGATTTTTTAAAACAATTAACGATTTTATAAAATTACAATATAATGTTCAATTTGTTTCAAATAGACTTTTTTAACGAAGTTCGGGACTAATCATTTTACAATAATAATTAGATGAAATTCCTTTAATGTGTAAATTATGCAGCAGAGATAGAAACTGCCTTCTGTTTTACATTTTATTTTTATAAAATGTATTCTCATTATTTTTCTACAATGCTTTTGATTATGAATTATTATGCTGTTAATCGCACTTTCAGCAACATTCGTTACATAAATCTTTAAATCTTGAAACGAATAATCCTGCAAGAAAATGTATTTATTTTTATCCCACGGTGATCTTTCTAAGATGCTGAATTAATAATTCTTCTAGGACAATCTGTGAAATCTAATGACAAAGTGTGTTACAAGTAAATAATTAAATCTACGATCGAATATGAGGTCTACATTCATTAAAAATTTACCAATTCTATTACCGTATTT
Organism: Trichopria drosophilae; assembly: GCA_030407085.1. Classification (NCBI taxonomy): domain Eukaryota; kingdom Metazoa; phylum Arthropoda; class Insecta; order Hymenoptera; family Diapriidae; genus Trichopria; species Trichopria drosophilae. The sequence continues at coordinate 183,735,459 of CM059583.1, read as the reverse complement.
ATACTCCAATTTAAGTGAAAATAGCCGATATAATCAGCCAAAATGAAATTTTCTTAAAAAATGTTCATTTGTTGCACATCTTTAATTCGATAATTTCCTCTTTTTGTAATTATTTCTTTATCGTAATATTGTTACCATCAGATAAAACCGTAAAAAGTAACGGAGTCTTTAATTTAAACTTAATATTAAATTATAATTTGGCAATAATGCTTCTTCCCTACAAGGCAGAAATTTAAATTGTAATCAAAAATTACTGGATATTATTATTAAATTTTATTATTAAGTTTCTTTATAAACAACTCAATAACCGAGTTTTTTGAGAAAAAAGAAAATAATAAAGTAGAAAAAAAACTAGTTGTGATATCAGAGGCGGTGAAAATGATATAAATTTTAAATTCATTTTTGCGACTACGAATATTTCATGCTCATAACATTTTAAACAAATTTTATTTCTCTCTCATAATTTATTATGTTTTTATGCGAAATAACAACTTTTTAACATTTCTCTAATTACCAGTTGTTGATCTGCAGCCACTGCATGTTTGTTGTTATTATACTAATTTTGTGACAATTTTATTTACAAAATCTATTAATAATTCATTCAATTTAATACATTAACGATACAGCATTTAAATAGTCCGTAATATATGAATTACAAAATTTAATAAAAAAATGTTAAACTGTTATTCAGTATTATGTTACCGCCATTCCAGAAATAAATAAAGTTAAATAACATTACCAAAACGAATTAGCAGAAATGTAAATAAAATATGTTTATATACGAAACTGTTTACACTACTCATTACATCAAGCGTTTCAACTGCTATTGATTGCAGAGTTTGTGCAAAGTTTAATTAAAAAAACTTTGGGATTTTCATTTCACTGCCTGTACGCTAAACTACCCGTGTAATATTGTACTGTGCAGTTTACCTAAGCACTAATTGTCGGCAATTATTTAATTCTGAAACTGATATAATTAATTAAAAGTAAGAAATACTTTGCAACAGCTATTAGGATTTTCCTGTCGAGAAAACTTCGAAACGTCTTATCATCCCAAGTTATGTAAGTTGAAATCTAAACAAAATCAGTTACTGCGATAATATTTCAGGTTAAATTAGTTTCGAATTAAATATGTACGTTTCACGAACTTTATCGACGTTAAATATAATTACTCAATTTCTAGATCTTATCGTAGCATATTCCATAACATGTTCCTATTGAATCCGACAAAAAACTTAACTTAAATTACAATTGCTATACAATTTTTTCAAGTAGTCAAGAATAATTGAAATCGTTCTCATGGGAATAATATTTTACTTTAGCTACACAGGTGAGAAAGACTCTTTAAATAAATGAAATTTTTCACCATCACTCGAAGTGAATATCTAATTTATTAACACGAGTAGGGCTTCTCCCGAAACAAAAGAGCTGCGAGACTTTATTTTAAGGCGACAGATTTTATTAAATTAGAAAACCACTTTACGTACAGTAGCTTTCAGCCCGTAAAACTGATTGTGTCGTTTGAATTCCTTACTATCTCATTTGCGAAACTTGGAATCATCTTCTTTATATAGCACTAAATATCATACGTAATACAGTAATACTTTATTGTATAATAAATCTCTAAAGACTAAAAGTGATCAATATAAATTGTAAAATTTTACCATTTTTGAAGAGTTTTAAACGTGGTTTAAATAAAATATCATGTAATGCAAATGTAGGATTACAATCGATCTAAATGTAAGTTGTGTAAGTGTATACGTCATTGAAATGAGTCATTAATTGTCAAATCACTGTAGCGACAATAAAATTATGTTTTTGTAGTAGTTTTATGATATTTGTGGAAAATTGATGGTCATCAATTTTATTGTTTATTACATAAATAGTTAATTAATTACTGAAAATATCATGAAAAATACAGAAATGAATTAGCAATAGACTCTATGAATAAAAATAATTTCAAGAAAAAATTTCGATTCAATGCTGGTACCTTCCCTCATCTGATTGACATATATATTTTCCTGTAATTTTTAAATAAAGATTTCTCAACATTTCGCATATTTTTGTATGTTTTAGTTTTTTGAATCTTTCATTTTTCTCTTAAAAACGTTACAATCAACATATTAAAATTGAAGTCTGGAGGATATGATTTTCTTACTTGAAAAAGGAATTCTTAAACGTTTGCAATGAACAAAAACGAAATTAAACATAAGTAAGTTTTTCTAAAGCTGACAAAAGGTTTTAAAAGTTCAGTTTTATTTTTACGCCATACCTGCTTAAAAATGTTGGAGAATCTTTTTCTCGTATAAACCAACCACTGAAAACTTTAATGAAAAAATGTCATTTCAGGACATACAGGGTTATCAAAGATTTTCACAAATAAATAATTTTTTATCGGTGAGAATTCCCAATACTGTTTTTCTTGAAAACTGCCCTGCTGTTTACTGCAAAAAACTAGTTGTACATGAACTTTAATAAAATAAAGTAGAGAGGAACAATATTTAGTATAGATTTAGAAATTACGGCAGTCAAATTTGAGTGTATTATATATGCAATATCAAATTGAATCAGCGCTTTCCAATTGCTTCGTCAAGCGAAAGTTGTTCCTCATATGTGGCGTGTTGCAAACTGCTTCGTAAAAGCACAGACACATCTCGCTTTCCGGATTCGCGATTCGTCGTACTACATATTCCAGCAAACACGTATGCCCTATACGCCAAGATCGAAATATTCCTATCCTCATGTACATGTGATGTATATTACGCCCACCCACTCAACGTTATGTGCTGTGCATACAGGGAACCGATTTTCATTCCGTCATTTCCATGGACAAATATTTTGAAAAACACGCTAAAAAGTATGTACAGAATAGCTATGTGCAGCTTTCGGGAATGTACATCATGAGTACGTACTTCACTGTTACAAAAGAATATAAAAAATCAAAGTGATTTTTAGTACTTGTGCCAAAAAAAAAGTTTCACGCTGCAAACAACAATAATTGTGTCCAAAGAATTTTACCATGATGTTATGCAGAGATTGCACCGTTAAAATGAAGGTTTGAAACGGTTGAAATTACTGGAATATTTACAGTAGTGCAACTCTTGGACTAGTAATGTTAAAAAATGTGTACAGATATTACCAGAGGGTTTTCAAAATCCTTGTTTATATTTGAAATGATGGTGACGAATTTTAGTAGTCTTTTGTAGGCCGTCTTTGCAATTAAGATAGAGCAGTAAGTAATTCGATTAACACTAACATTTATTGTTATAAAACAATATAAATACAAGCTAACAATAACGATACAGATTTATACGTTGTTTACAGCGTTACTCGCTACGAATCTTGGAATTTGTATACAAGTAGAGCATTGGTAGAGTGAATAAAGAACAAATATATTGGATTGGTTTATACATTTTTGTTGGAAATGCGGTTATTAATATAATTACTAAATGTAAAAATTTCGATCATATCATACAACTTTTGTATAATAATAAAGCTAATAATAACAGCACAACTTTTCAACTCTCATTGACTACTTCTCAAGTACTAGGAGAGTGACAATGTGTATTGTTCATGATTGAAGTCAATGTTTAATTCAAAATATAGGTATCTTATATATCGATTTATTAGAATTACACTATTAAACATTTCTGTAGCAATTTCCTAAAAGAGTAACCGAAGTTTTTTATCTTTACGGTTTCAGAATTTTACGAAACAGACTTCAGTAATTTTCTGAAATATTTTGGTAATTCTCTGAAATTTTTTCGTAATTTTTTGAAAATCTTTCTTAATTGTGTTTCGTCAAATTCTGAAACGGTAACAGTAAAAAACTTCAGTTACTATTTCAGAAAATTCCTAGAGAAATTTCGAACAGTGTAGAAATAGAGAATTAGAAAAAATGGAAAAAAAAAACAGAAAAAGTAGAAAATTAGATTAGAGATTTCGCAAATTATTTTACAAAAGTACTCAATTTGGAAAAATGGTAAAATAGAAATTTAATTATAATAAAATTTACATTTTCGAATTTTTCCACATTATTTCCATATTTTGAAATTCAATTGTTTTTCAGATTTAAAAAAAATGAGGGCGTAAAGTGGAAAGTTTCCACCATACAAAATAACTCCAATAAGTTTCTTCATTAATATCTTTCTAAACTGTCAATTTTTCAACCATAAATTACAATTTTTCTACTCTAACCTACAAGTTCTGTCATTATAATCCAAAACTCTAAATGCAACTGTAAGAAATACGACGAAACCCTGAACCATGTTATCTTTCAATGCGAATTATACAATGAGAAACGAACAAAACTTGTAACTAATTTAAATAGAATGAATCTTCACCTACCACTAAATATAGAATCACTAATTTCGAAACCAAATATTGCTGCTTGTCAATGTATATTTAAGTTTTTCAAAGACTGCGACATAAAAATCTAAAATTAATTATACTTGTTATGTACTATAAGACTGTCGATACCTCATTGTAATATGTATACTTTGTAAAACCATGTACAGCTAAACATTGTAAAGCTGAAATTAATCTTATGTAAGATTAAAAAAAAAAAAAAAAAAAAAAAAAGTTCTGTCATTAGAGGAAATTATTGGATAAAAAAATGGATAGCAAAATAATTTCTATACTAATGTAGCGTTATGTAAAATTAAGTACTAAGCATTTAAGCTTACGAGGTGTCGACAATAATGCAACTATAAAAAAGTAAAATCATATCATTTTTTTACGAATGGTGGTTATAAATAGAAAAAATCTTCCGTATCAGAAAAAAATGATTTGTATACGGGAATCACGACCGTAATATAATCTCGACGAACAAAACGGATATTCCAATAAGCATAATTTCTCGCTTTCTTAATGTTTAATATTTTTAAAAAAACTGGAAATAAGTAAGCGGTTATTTGCGAATATCAATGAACAAGAGCAAATAATTTAATTCAATACAGAGTTTTTATATTAAAACTACTATAGGGGCAAGATAAAAATATTACTTTTTGTACGAGCTTTATAATACTAGGTTAAAAAATCGTATAAAAAATGTAAATTTTCTTATAAAGAAATATAAATAATGAAATTTATAGTCTTCGAATGGTGAACGTTTATTACGTTTTTTGATACAATCGGAGTATACATTAGTGTCGAATTTGCAGAGCTGTTGTTGTACAGATTGCTAATTATTTCTTCATATTTATAGCTATTAAATGTGGGGGAAATATTATTTATACTTCATCAAAATCTCTGAAATTAATAATGACAGTTAATCTGTCAAACTGAAAACGATATTTATGACGTATTGCAATATGAATCAATATGTTTAAAAACATTTTAAGCTTATCTATTATAATTGAAATGTATTGTATATAAATGAAATTCAACCCCATTATTAAGAGAAAACAAATCAATTATTATTTTACAATTCTTTGCAAAAATAACTCAAACCGAGTTAAATCTGATTTCTACCTGGCGAAAAATGATTTCTCAGTGTAGCATTCCAGATATTATACATATAGCCGAATGAAAATTAGGTTTTTATTACAAATGAAATACATCTTGTTAGTGATTGAATAGTTATACAAAAAATACAATAAGGAACTTTTCAGTTAAACAATTAATAGTTTCTGATTTATGCGATCGTATAAGATTGTTATTTTTTATACGAGCTTTTATAATAATATGTTAAAAAAATCATATAAAACTGTACAATTTCTTATAATGAAATATAAATAATGTAACTAGTTTTAGGATGGTGAAGAGTTATTATTTTATATTACGATTTTGGCCAGTCAGAGTGCACATTAATTTCGAATTTGTGGAGGTTTTATTATACAAATTGCGAATTATTTCTTCATATCTATAACTATTAAATGTGGCTGAAATATTATTTCTATAAATAAACGATAATAATGTATTATAGAAGATGAGATAACAAGAAAAACGAATACTCAAAATAAAGAAATGTAAAGAATTTTCTGTGCTACGTTATTTAATGGTTAACTCCAGACAATAAAGAAAAGCAAATAAACATAATACATAATTCCGAACAATAACGAAGAAGTTTGCAGTTGTTTATTTTATAATATGTAAGGTATTTAACTCAGGAACCAATTGACAAATTTAGTAAATATTATACACAGAAACTTCAAATAAACGCTGTGAAGTTTGAAAAATAATAAAAAATTTGTGGTTCTTTAACAATTTTTATTTATAGGTTTACAATATCCGTCATAAATGTAAAACATTTTTTCGTTATTTTGCAGTACTTTTCCAATTTCATAGCATTGGTTTCAAGTTTTTATGTGATATTTCTTAAATTAAATTCGATTACAACATTTATTATCTCTTCATAAATATAACCTTAATTTTGAAAATCATAGTTTTTATATTAAAACTACTATTGCGGCAATAATCAATTGAATTCTTTTCTCCTAGAATTCTTTCGTCTTGTTTTAGACGACATAGTGACATGGATTAGATAATTCGCCTTTGACAAAAGTTATAGACGTTCCACGTCTTCATTCTCGACTATTAAAAAATGCCATAAATAAATCGTATCGAACATTTCTGCTAAAGTACAATTTTCATTCTGTTTGATGTCACCTGTGTATCAGCCGTACTGAGATAGTAATAATAATAGAGGTTTCCATCTATAATAATAGATTGTTCATTAGTTATTTTTAGAATGAATTTTAATACAACTCGACATTATACTCCCAAAACTACATGTTAATGTTTGATTATATTATTTAGAATTTAATTTACTATAACCTACTATGATATTATATATAATTTATTATTTATATGTTTTTTTATTATTTAATTTTTCTATTTACTCATGTGTATCACGATTTTGAATAAATTCATTGTAGGTGAGCATTGTGGTGCAATTTCATTTGTACTTTATTGGTTAATTTATTATTTTGCCGATGTGTATGTTTCGATTTCACGGTATTGATCAGTTTTACTCTATTTTGGTAACATCACATATGTGTTATTATTATATCTAAAATATCATCATTGTAATTTCAATACTTGTCGGGTTAGAGAGAAATGGTTTATAAAGTTTAATTTAAATTATTTACCTGCTACTTTCACGAATTCATTAAAACGGCTTTAAATATTTCTCTTTAAAAATCTACTTAACCAAATACTAAATTTAGAGTGAACTAAAGTCTAATTAGTACACCAAAAAGGTTATGGTTAAAAGTGCCAGAAGCGTTATGTTAAAAAGCATCTATTTTCTCTGGTTAACATAACCGGAAAATATTTACCACGGTTTTTGCTAGTTATGCACACAGTCGTTAAAATTCCAGCTGGAAGAATTTCCATCCAAGGTTTTCCAAGTAAATAAATGTAACGATTAATAATTTCCTCCAAAATACAAATTAACTAGAATACGTAGTTATTGATCCCATTTTAACATGAATATTTTATTAAGTTTATATGAAAAAATAAGAAATGTGTCTAGAATTTACGATTAACTTAAAAAGAAGTTCAGAAAAATGTTAGTTTTGTGAACATGTCATTATTACTAGAATTTCTTGTTTGAATTACCCGAAAAATATTGAAATACTATAAAACGACTAGCAACCAACATTTTTAATAGTTTCAAGTAGATAAATAGATAGGACTTGCTGATTTAAACTTTCTGGGGGTATCAAACAACAAAAATGGAAAACTCTTAGAATTTACAGATTTTTATGTGTTAAAATTAGCCATGGACTAACTGAGAGGTGCAGAGTGGTTAAATGGTACTAAATTTAAAAACATTTATTTTTTATTATTAATAATTACAAAAATTTTCGATACTATTAAGTATGAGGTCGTCACTTATAACAATGTACATAAGTGTATTTTGATATGCAGGTGCAAGCGTATTCGACAAAATGAGTAAGATAAACTTTATCAAATAATAACAATGGAAATAGATTTGTTGACTTATTTTACTCGCATTAATTAACATAAACACAAGAAATTACATATCTACTGGATATTAATATATGTAGCATACACAAGAAACAAAATTACATTAAAAATACTAAAACAAAATAGAATAGAAAAAGTTTTATTTATGGCACAATGCATATTACTGTCAATTATATTCCTAAATCGTTTTTATATAGCTATATATATATATAACTTACAATACCCATTAGATCTCACTAAATGAAACTTCTCAATATTCATTTAATATAACGTTTCTAAAATAAAGAAGGTTATAAGGTGTGCTTACAACATGCCAAATTTTAGTACGGAATTCAAGTCAAAGAAACCAGTCAATTTTTATTGGCAATACATTCTTACGCTTACAACGAGTAACAAGCTATAAAAAAATCATGAAATGCTCATCTGACTTTAAATCATGGTGATATATCTCCAATATTATGTTGGTGCCAGCAGTATTGTAATTCTCTTCAGTATGTGATCCTAAATCACTTGAATGGGGTATAGGAACAATGTTTTAAGATTGTTTCCGTCTTCCAACCATCAATCTTGAATTTACCTTGAGGAATAACTTTTAGTTTCTCATGTAACCGATACTTTTTTCCTGAATAAAGTTGAACAGAATGCAATGGAATATAGCTCATGTTTTCCTTAATAATAAAAATTACAATAATAAATTTAAGTGCATCGAAAGCATCAAATAGATTAATTAATATTTACAACACTATTTCATACGGGTTTTCTCCTTTTTCGAGGAGAACAAATTAAAACATATTAATAGCCCATTTTTTATTTTAATAGTCGGGCATTAAAAATGAATTGATACACTGAGAAAAAAAATTAGTATCTATTTTTCAATTGATATGTGGTTGCCTGTTAGCAGACAAATATTAAGTGATGCCAATCATGATGTAGTTGGAAACACTAATTTGTAGTTGCATTAACTAAATATTTAGGTGCTAATCTTAGTCAAAATTACTTTTTTTCAGTGTAACAATTACACTAATTTTTCAAGAGAATTTTTCAACGTATATTCAGTCATTAAAAAACTGTTATTTCATTCATTTTTGATTCAACACAATGAACAGTATGAAAATTGTGTTAACATTTATGCGGAAAATGTAATTTTACACCTGGATATACTTATTACGTGCCCCAGGGAGAAAAAATGCTATTTTGCTTCAGTGACATAGGAACCACAATCCTTATTTTGCGCCTCGAGGGCGAGAAAAGAATATGTACATATATTATACATATTCAGAAGAAGCCTCATTTTGTTAATTGGTCCATGAAAATCATACGAATTACATTATGTATCTTTCAGAAGACAATAAAATTAAGCAATAAAACACTGTAAATCGTTCAAAACTCGGTCACTAAGAGTTTTTTATTTCTAAAAAGCCAAATGGATAGTATAATACAATAAATAGAAATAGGTGTTAGATCTCCCAAGATTACGTTTCAATTCAAATTTGATCAAGATGAGGACTGTCATTTTTCGAATTAAAAGTGTGATATTTGTAATTTACGTACACCACATTAGAATATTGTTTACCTTCAGACCGTTATTACTTCGATCGGAAGAAAAGGATACTGAACGATTAAAATATTTCGGAAATCGTTTTCCTCATGAGAAGAAAGAAATAACCATGTTTTTGTTTCTACGTTCTTTATGATAATTCACAGTGTTTCTGAAATGGGATTGAATACTAAAACGCAGCATCTAAAATTTTCTGTATAATATATGTTTCTAGAAGTGTCAAATAATATGTACAACCATTTTTAGCCAAAATCCCCGAGCCGTTTTTAACAAAAGTGGTCCTCAAAGTCATTAAATATAATATAATTCATTCAGCGGTCATAAATTTATTGTGAAACTAAACTGTGAAAATAACAATGTATAACAATAATGGTTCCATAATTTTTTTTAAAATTTAGCTAACGTTTTTTTACATACTATTTAAATCTTCTAGAAACATATGGGTAATATAAATTTTGGAAAATTACATTTTCGAGTTTTTACAGTTTTGTTGAAATTTCCTATTATTGTTGTTATAAAATTACAATTTTCGTGTAAAAATCACCGGAAAATAGAAGGAAATTTACCACAAACATATAAAATTCACAAGGGAAATGTAAATTGACAAAGTCAATGGTGGAAATAAAAATACCAGTAATAATGGCGGTAATTTTACATCAATTGTGTAATTAAAAAAATGTAATTTTACATCGTCTTTGTAATATTACAAGAGCACTGTAAATTGTGCTATAGGGATTTATGTATCTGGTCCTCCTTCTAGCGAGTCGAGGCTCTCTCTCACCAATAACTTACAGACGTCTTATTTACAGTCGACATCTAAAATCACGTCGATAACGTAGGAATTTACCTTGATTTTCATTGGTATTTTAATTTCCACCATTCCACTGTAAAATTACATGGAAATTTTTTACAGTGTATGTTTTAGCATTCAACTCCATTTCAGAAATACCGCGAAATATAAAACATAGAATTAAATTCATCTGCGGTTTAAAATACGAAGTAGAAAAGCGCAGAATGTCTAGAAATTAGAGCGTAAATAATTCGTTACTCATTATTTTAACTTACTATCTCTAATCTAACTATAAAAATTGCAAATCTTATCATTTCGTTTTTATTAGTGAAAAATGTCAAATTTTTAATTATTTATCTCACGTTATAAAGTTTTTAAGATCAATGTTCAGAAGAATGTTCATATGGCTGTCACTTGTAACTTTAAATACAAGTATTTTCTTCAATTAGCAGATTTCTAACTACCTTGTACGTTATACAATTGTATACGTCTATCTAAATTATAATTCAAATGTAAAACTACTGCATAGCAATAAAAAGGAATGATTAACTGTTTAGAAAAACACTACCGAGAAAAAATTGATTACGGGCCCATTTCCCAAATTTTTAGTCCTAATATTTTACTTCAAATACATTTAGAAATCGACCATAAGCCGGACTTGTTGTAATTGTTGATTTTAGATAGTTCTTTATTGTTGTACTTTATGTATTCACTTTTTATGATGTCGTGTATTTATTTCTTGAAGAGTTCTAGTAATAGTGCGATACTTTCACAACAATGATTATTATTAGTAACTTGGCTATTATTTCATAAAAGACAGCAGCTGTTTTCCAGCATGCGACATGAATACAAAAAATATCTTACGTATGCTGCACTCGACGTATATTTTCTACAGATTTTCCAAACCACTCGCATACAAATGTGATGGTTCACTGATTTTTATGAAACATTTAATACTGATTACTAGAAGTAATAGAAGGATAGCTAATTTGGTTGCACATTTTTGTCAATCTAAGACTCGAGTTAATAGGAGTACAATTATGTTTACATGTAATTTATTGACGTAAACAAAAAACACGCAATTCTACAGAAAAAAAACTAACTTTAGTCACATACCATTTATTTAAATACATAAAAACTCATCGTTGTATGCCCTTTCTTTGTTATATCGGATGCATATATATTTTCAACCGTACTTAAAACTTCTTAGAAACACATAATATTATTGTTTTTATGCAATTAACGCTTCAATGTACTGTTTATCAGTTACACGACGAAATAAATTTTGCTTTTCTATGAAATTACATTTTTTGTAGTCCACGTTGATACTGATATTCAGAAGATTACTCAATTTCAAAATAAAAATTAAGCACTTAAAAAACACCTTGTTGTAATATAGCAAACTACTATTTATGAACGCATGCACTGAGAAAAATTAATGTCATCTGTGAATGTTTGATGATAAAAAACTGATGTGATTCGATTAATTTTAATGTTTGCGACTACAATTACATAGACAGCACTATGAAGCGATGACGTGATAGATATAAGAACAGAATGTATTTCCACAAAAATGTTTTTCGATTATGATAATAAATCATTTATATATGGAATTTTGACGATGATCTAAATAACATGTTACTTATTGTAATAGGTTTTGACATTTTTCGGAGTGAGATTCATTGTCTAAAAAACGTTGACACATAGTATTTAGAATTTCTAATAATAAGATATTCCATAGAAAATAAAAATTACTTTTAGTTACTTACTTTATTATATTGGACATTTTTGGAGTGTGTACCAGGACGGTTCCAGGTTATTTTTTGCTATTTGGGAATACTTCATCGAATAAAAATTGTTTTTTTTTTAAAAGCTAAACAAATTTTGCAACTATTTATAAATTTTGAGCTTTCGAGCAAAATAAAACACGAAAATATTTATATACTTGAAAACCGACATACGGCATTCTCTTGTGCGGTGTAATAGAAGTTCGGGATAAGAGATTCGAGTATATTGCATTTTCTATAAAATATTTTCTGCAATGAATTATAACATACATGCATGTAAAAGATATTTGTAAATACATAAACAAACATTGAATTGATTCAATTGAATGAGGAATTATTAGTAACCGGAACTCTTTATATCTACATGCAATATTACACAAATGTTCATTTATTTATTTGTTATCAAATGTATTAATTCTCATTAAATGTCTAATGTTTTGAAGCACCGTCGATTGGGCATCGGAAAATTTGTAATAAATATCGAAACAAAATTTCACGACATGATATAAGAAACATAATTAAAGTATTTATTTAAATACTTTTCTTTTCATTCTAATAAAAGTTGTACACAATTATTGAGTAATGTCATTAGAAGTAGCTAACTACAGATGCCATTAACGACGGGTGCGGGTCAAAAAACTGACAAATTAAAAAGCCGACAGGTCACGAAACCGACAGTGGGTGCGGATCGAAAAACCGACAAATCAAAAAACCGACAAATCAAAAAGCCGACAGCTCAAAAAACCAACAATCGAAAAGCCGACAGTCAAAAAACCGACACTTCAAAAAATGACTGTTCGCTTGTTGATGTGCCTAATTTTTATGTGTCGACTTTTTGAAAAATTTTGATAAGAAAAAAGTTTGAGTCATTGACAAAAGTTGTGTAACAAATTATTTTTGCAAGTCTGAATTTTTTTGTCAAGAACAATAATACGTTCTTCTTTAACAATATTATTATTAGAGAAAATTAAATTTTCGGAAACGTTATATTAAATATTTTTCCCAATCATATTCCGGGGTTCTAACTAACTTAGGAAATACATTGATAATTGTATATTCATAAAAGTGTGCACAACAATTTAACTGTATATCCATCCAATTGTAGTTTCAAAATTGATTTTTTCTTTCCGAGGTTAAATTATCATTTGAACATAATTTTACAACAAAATCCATTGTTTTGAAAGAGACAATTAAACGAGTCAGTGAAATAAGGTTTGATGTTTGAAATATTATTTCGAGGGTGAAATTGTTAGTAAAAGAAGGTTTCATGTCTGAAATGTTGTATCCAAGGTATAATTATCGGCGCTAGAATGTATCAGGCTTACCTTTTTTACCGAAAAGTAAAACTGTATCCAAAAAGAAATGTTACTTTAAAATCTTGTTACGACGGTGAAATTCTTTACAAAAAGAGGTTTGGGTTTGTGATTTTGTTCCAAAGGTAAAACAAAAAGACTTGGTGATACAGGTGTTAAATCTTGTATCAAAGGTAAACTTTGAACAGAATCAAGTATCATATATATATAGCATTAAATCAGTCTCAACAAGATTTCAAATAAAATAAAAATTGTAGAAAGTTCATACGCTACATCAGATTGCTCTCAGGCGTGTATTCACTCAAACTAATGTTGCATTCCATATTCACTAAGGGGGAATTTCACGTTAGTATGAAGAAAAATTTATTTTTGAGAATGATTGCTCAATTCGGACTTATTTTAATAATTCGTTATTCATACACAGAAAAAAAAGTCTTAAAATTGTTACATCTCAGTTAAGCACTGTAGAAGGCAGTGTTACGGAATAATATCAAGTAGCGTTAGTTAAGCTGTAGTTTTGAGTAACGAAAAAATTATCCGCTTATCCTGCGGTATGACTTTGGCTACTTACCTGTAGGTCTACTTGATATTATTCCGTAACACAGGCATGATCATACACACGGAAAAAAAATGTTTATAGATTCTGCCGAAAACTCAAGTAAAATTTGCCTAAGAAATTCAATAACCAACATTATGTGAAATTTATATTGTTACTTCGGCAATATTTGCTTGGTAATGTCGAGAGAATGTACCTAATAACTCGTATACGACTTTTCTGCAAATCCTACTTAGTAACTTCGGCAAAAATTGCCGAGTCTCAACTTTTACTGATCAGCTGTGCTGTCTACGCGCTCTCAGAACTTTCCTGGCGCTCGTAGCTCCATTCCGCGGCGAGACCCAACATCACCTTTCCACTCAGTCGCTACAGTAGAATGGAATTTATATTTGTTATGTTTGTGTAAATGCACTCGTTAAAATGACCGGGGAACAAAGTTCCAAAAATCAACACCGAAAGGCCAAAATTTCGATGTAGCATGGCTCCAGCGTGATTTTCTTCACTTTGTCTTTGAAAATTTGGCAAAAAGAAAGCAAATTAAAATACCTTGGACTCACGCAATATCGAAATTTTATCCGTTAGGGATTTTGATTTTCGGAACTTTGTTCCCCGGCCGTTAAAATTCCTTATGTTTATGCTGTATAAGAAATCTCGACCGTAAACAAGTGTTCTGTTTCTATCGTAAGCGTAAAGGAAGAAACTGCTCCGTCAAAATGACCCCTAATTTACCGACGTCGCGGGTACAGTGGCGCGGCGCTAAAGTTGCAGTCCACGAAAATCTACATAGACTGGCTAAGCATAATGCTTAGAAAAAACTCGGCAAATATTGCCGAAGTTCAGACTCGGCAGATTCTATTTAAGCGACTTCGGCAGAATCTACAAAAGATTTTTTTCCGTGCACGGAGAAACATTTTTATTCGAAATTTTATCGTTCCATCAGATAGTAATTTTGGGGCAAACTTGTGGAATGGAGAAAATTGCTATTATTTTTAGTAAAATTTACTAGAACTTATAATAGTTTTTATCAGAATGAATGGCAAACACAAAGTCTTCGGTTTTCTTATTATTACACAGAACAAAATAAGTCTTAAAATCTTAAATTCATCATGAGGTGAGGCTTAATTTCAGCCCAAAATTGCGTTAATTTTTTAAAATCAAGTCAATATTTAGGCGTAAAGTTTTACTTTCAGACAACAAAACTGACTTTCAGCCGATTTTTTTGTTTAAAATAAGATTCGTCTAACTTAGATGCTAATATATATCGTCTGAAAGTCAATTTTGCTCACTGAAAGTAAGACTTTAAGCCAAAACACTGACTGAATTTACAACATTAACGCAATTTCGGGCTTAAAGTAAGCCTCACTTGATGATGAATTTATGAGGTATCAATTTTAAAACTTATTTTATTCTGTGTACCGCTTACTGATTCTACTTGCTGACACACGTAACCCTTTTTCTCAAATATATCTCACCAAAATTATGAATTGCATCCCCTTCGTTCACACGACCGCGTCTCATGATACTTTGCCTTAGGTTAAAAGACACATGAATAAACTACTTTTTTTTTTATAGTATGATTTTGATTGTTATCTTTTTTAATGAGACAGCGAATTGAAAGTAAGCAAAAGAATTCCAAATCAAAATTCTTACTTATGACACGAAATACTCCCAGGAAATGATTATGCCATATTGATATGCCTTCGAAGGGCTCGAATAAACAATAAATAACAATACAAAATTTGTGACCACTGACAGGTTATTCTCATTATAACAAAAACAAGTCAAAAAGAACGCCGATTTTATGCACCACCATCAAATAAACTTAAGCAAATTTTACTGGTAGCAAATTTATGATTCTGTGTACGTATTTAATCTGAATGGGGAGAAAAATTACTAATTGACAGATCATAGTCGCTAATTCACAAAGCGTATTTGCGATTGCTGTGAATCAGCTATTAGACACCGATTTCCAATCTTCTAAATTGACTGGAAAATTATTGAAATGAATTGTATTCCTGCTACATCAAAATAATGCCTATTCACTGATCCATCCAGTGAATTTGACTGAAATCAGTGGATTGAAATCACGTGCTTTTCGCTGGAATATAGTATTTACTAACTAATAGATTAGGCGACTTTCACTAAAATCACTTGAATCAAACCATATAGTTTGTGCAGGTAATCAGTGGTTTTGCACTGGAAAACAGTGTCTATTTACTGATTAATTCAACGAATCGGACTAAAATCAGTGAAATGAAATCACGGGATTTTAGCTGGAATATAGTGCTTACTAACTGATCTATTATGCCAATTTAGCTAAAATCGACTGAATGGACTGTTTGCGCTAAAAAATCAGCTTCTACTCATGTTAAGTAATACACAAAGCTATTCAAAGTATTTTAATTTCCATGAAATCTTAATACTGTCGGGTGTTGCATGTGATAAATATAAGCTAATTTCCTAGTATAATTATAATCTATTTAGTAAATTTAAACAAAATCTATAATACAAACTTGGCTAATATAACTTTGTACATTCCTCGCAAACTATGTAGTAGCACCTGAATGCGATCTTGAAGGTTATAAAAATGGTTAAAACGAACCATTACGATAAACATTATAGATATTACCTCAAACCGATCGCTATTATTCAATTTTTCGGTGGCGTCTCCAGTATCTAGAATTTCGTGCTTGCATGGGCAACTTGTGGAACTCAAATGTGATTATGAAAACGGAAAAACAACTCAAAACATTTATTTACGTTCTCGTCATAAAATCATCTTGGGTCAGAAAAACCTGCTCAAATTCGAGGAACAAAGTTCTTGCAGCTACAAAATCTACTTTATTGAAATTGTATATAGATGTTCAGTTTTATGTAAGATGAAAAGCAAATCACTGGTTATAATCAGTGATCGGTGTTAAAAGAATATACAACTGAAGAATCAGTGAAATAGTGGGGAATAGGGGTGAGTTCTGTACGAATTTCCGTAAATACAATATTTCGACTGGTTAATAATAGTAAAATCAACCAGTTAAACAGTGAAATTGACTGATTTAACTGCGAAAATAATTTTCGCTTACACATTTGGCGCAATTTGCATAGATTCAGATTAAGAGAGTACACACTTCAAGCTGAATATATAAACAAATAATAAATGGCACTATAGGAGTATCATTCAAATGGCAATCATTCGAAATTGTATTGGGTCCACATTGACCAAGGGGATTATTACGGATCAAAATTTTTAATATTTTTTGTTAAAACAAAATATATTCAACATAATTTATAATTAATGAAAAAGCCCGAATACATGCGTACATGAATTCGAACACAATTGAATGTATATTAGTTAATTTCGATTCGTTTTTTACATCAGGCAGCATATTATTAAAACATCAGAGTATATTCATGTACTTGAGTGAAATTACCCTCCATTCATTCTGTGAACGATCCCACATAGGACCAAAATGTACTGAGAACTTTATGAAATATCTCAATTTGAACCACATACCCATATACGTCTGACGTAAAATATTAATAAACATTCCGTGAATTGAAGAAGAAAACCGTCGAGGAAACGACAGAAATGAGGCAAGATATGAAAAATGGAATTCCGCGTGCTGCAAAAAGTTTGGGTATTTCCTCTTTAAGCTTACGACCGCGGAAATCTTTTATGTTCGTACGAACAACTTGTAAGAGCGGGTTGGAAGCTTGATTTCTGTTAATTTTTGAAACGGCGTCTTCTGGTATCGGGCCAGGTACTGGGTTTTGAACGAAACCCCCGAATCGAGCATACAAATCCCAGGTTGTACCTGGAGCCGCATGTTTGATACTGGACCATTATGCCCGCATTTATCGTGTTTAACGTGCGGGATCGATAGAAACGAGCGTCGGCGGGGCCGAGTTCACCGGCGTTCCTGGTTTAATAATAAATGGAAGTCTTGCAAAGTGCGGCTAGTCGGGGTGAATAATGAAAAGCAGGGGGGCTATAAGACATTTCGGCCAAGCAGTTTATATTGATAGCAATGGAAGAAACGGTCATTACGAATGTTAATTATCCACTAAGAAATTCATACCGTTCTCATCGCTAAATCTCGCGTAAACTCGGTGACTTCCGGGATCGAGCGGAATTTTTAAATGGCTTATTGTACTTTTTTTTTAACTACAGTGGTGGATTTATCGCTGCATTCATACGTCAATGAACGAATTCTGGGACTGGTCACTTTCTTCAATGCAAGCACAAGTGTAATATTTATTTATAAAAAAATAGTATAAATTGTTACGTTGTCATGTTCTAAAAGACAACTGTTTCACATGTCACATATCATGATTAAAGTATGGTACAAGTACCAATTGCTGTGTGTGACCGCATTACTGCTGTTATCATTTCTACGGATAGAACCTCATAAGAAATAGCTCAATTATTCTAAAAGTGAAAACTTTGAGATGTCACTATATAAAAGTGTCCATTGAAGTACTGTAACTTAAAGTACTTGATAGCGTGAACTTTCTTTTTTATATATTTTTAACCAAAATGAAATGCATCCGCAGTAATAAATACGCCGAAATAGAAGATTCGTTTACCTGTAAAGTAATATTTCTCATTTTGTTAAAGATTGATATCTTAGCAAAATTTCAGTACCACCAGCTTACGTTTCAGTCAATTGTAATAAAATGTGTAAAAATTAGATTATTAATAAAGAAAGACAAATGACATAATTCTGTATATGGCACATTCCCTGCTACAAGTGGACCATTCTTTTACAAATGTTATATGATTTAATTGTTACCATTTTTATGTAAACAAAATGATACAAATATATACATAGTATTTTGGACGAACCTTAACTAAAAATATCGCCGATTGTCGATATGACACGGTATTTGGTAACTTTTCGATACTAAAATATATTTCCATCCAGGTAGATATGGGCGGAGCTAGACCCAGGCTATGGACTGACCCAGTACTGGTTCCTGGTACTGATCAACGAAAATGTATCAGCACTGGCATTAACATCGGCAAAGTACTGACCTAGTACTGGTGACCAGTACTGTTTTCGGTATTGATAGATTACTGAGCGGGCGGAGGGGGGGGGGGGGGTAAAAATCCCGAAAATACATTTATCCGAAGGTAATATATATTTTCCGAATTTTATTAATTCCGAATGCCAATAATCCGGAAGTGAATGAATCCGAAAGTAAATTTTCCGAAGGTTTAATATTCCGAACGTAAATTATCCGTAAGGTACAAAGTTCCGAATGATAAAGTTCCGAATGACAAAGTTCCGAATATATATATATCGTTTTTGCTCATGTTCAGTAAGTATTTGTGGCGGAGCATAATGCTTGTTCACACTTTGGCAAGAACCAGATTAAAGCGTTATTCGTCAATTTTAAAATGCGTTTTTAGTAATTTCGTACGATTTTATCTCAATAAGTTTTTGTCAATGCACAATTATCATTTTTTTTACATTTAGATTAAGATATCTTAAAATTTTTATGCCATAGAGCAATTATACGATCAGAGTTTGATTCAGCACATCGAAAACCGGCGGAAAAATATACTCAGATTTCTGATGAATGCATTTTAATTAAATTGCTCAAATTTGTTATCCAATTGCAAAAAAAAAATTATTCTGCCACAAAAACTTATTGAAAATTGCCAAAAACTGTGTTTTTTATACTTTTAGGTTAGGATATTTCAAGATCTTGGCGTAATAGAATAATTTTTAGCAAGAAAGTCGGTCTCAGTTTGTTAGTTATTTTCAACTAATTACACATTTACTAAAATGTATAAAAATCATAATAGTGCCCTGTATAGCACATCTTAAAATCTTGACGTGATGGAATAATTCTGCGGTCAAATTTGGATTCAGTGCAACGAATACCTTCGGAAAAGTGTAGTCCGATTTCAGGGTATAAATTTTGTTAGCTTGTCTTAGTATGGTGGAGTATAAAATTCCAATGAAAATCGCCGTCTTAACAAAAATTGATAATTTGATCAATTTAATTGAATACTTTGAGTTGACAAAATAAGTGCATGCGCTAATAAATTTGGTAAATTATGCGTTAATGCTAGCCAACTCTACATAGTTTCTTGGTAAGTGATGCTTATGGAAAATCAATTGTAAAAAACCTCAAATTTTCACTTTATCCTGAAACCCCTCACATGATTCTATCTGCAAATTTTAAAACCGATCCGTTTACTTTGATAATAAAAAATGTACGTAATTAAATAACAGTTTACATATTTCAATCATGCTTCAGTTATTTTCAAATAGGATGGTAAATTATTAATTTTGTATCTGGAAAAATTGAGGGCACAAGTAAGATTGCAAATGCATTTAAATATAAAAAGGAACGAGCACACGTAAGGCGCAGAAAATATTTATTGATGTAATACGTTAATTCTTTATTGAATACATTTTATATTTTGGAGAAATCGATAACATTATTTTTTAAATAGTTTATCTGAAAATCAATATCAGATACGAAAGAACTGGTAATGGCTAAAATTTTACTTTCACGTGCAATAATGAAAAGTCTTTGACAACTTGCAAAATTTAATAATAATGCTACCAAAGTCACCCTGTAATATAGTGTAAGGTATGAAATAAGATTGTATTTCCAAATTAATCGATTTCTATATAAAATAGAATTTCTTATAACTACTCAATAAAAAAAAACGTAGGTTAAGCATTCAATTGGTAATAAAGTTTACTACACATAGAAAATGTACTATTTCATAAGCCAGATATTATTTTTTAAGATTTCATTAGTAGAAACAACGTTTCGATTAGTGTAAATTACTATTACATTATAGTAACTTTTTATTATTTAAAGGTTAAAAATTAAGTAACACACTATGTAATTTGTTGTAACTAACTGAATTCTTTTAATAATTCAGATTTATCGACAAATCAAAAAGTCGACAGGTCAAAAAACCGGTAGTCAGAAAGCCGACAAATCAAAAATAGAAACATCGACAAGCGGACAGCTATTTTTTAAAGTGTCGGTTTTCTGATCTGACGGCTTTTTGATTTTTCGGTTTTTTGACCAGCACCCAAGACTTGAATTATGTTGATAATATGCAGTGAGAGAAAAATTTTAAATTTCCTATTTTTACAGTATCGGTAAAATAACTTTTCTTTATGTATAAAGAAAGACTTGAATTTTAGGTGACCCGTAATACTTATCCATCAGATATGTGTATTTTATAAATGTAATGAAAAATTACACATCATTTATCAAGCGTGCCATTAAAACCAAGTTCAGAACATTTTCAAGAATAATTTCTTACAAACACGACACATTCAAACCTATCGTGCCAAAACGAAAATATATTATATGTACAATACAAATAAGAAAAGAATGCATATTTTCCAAAAAGAGTTATCTAAGCACGTTTTTACACGTTTTTACTTCTAATTTACTATAAAATAATTTTTATATACGTACGTTAGAAAATTTAACTTTTATAGTTTGTACCTTCCGGAATTACAATGTCGTGTGAAAAAATGCTGTAATCGCGTGCGCAATTATAAAAGATATGCCTCACTCTTTTTTAGGCGGGAAACCAGGACGAAATGATTAAGGTAGGGATGTAACTCATAGAAGAAATGGCGTATGAAATATATCGTAGAGTACATAGTGCGGATGATATTGTGAAATGAGAGTAATGCGGGTTAATTATGCCTTGTACGCTTGAATTCGCTTGTAGTGTATGTTCTCTACGTTTTAATTGAGTGGTACTTCATTTCGAAACTTCAAAATCCGAGTTATGTATGCTGATAATTAAGTAATATTTATATGTTGTTTGTATGCGGCTAGATAGATTCGAATGAATATCTATTACGTTTTGATCACACAAATACTATAGTATAAATAATGACTATTGAACTAATATTGGTATTCAAGTCAATTGCAAAAATAATGAAAACACACTATTTAGATGACATAAGAATGATTTTGAGAAATACATGGCTCGATTCTATTGGACTAACTAATCAAACTTCGAAATTAATTGCTTTGCGATAAAACTAGTATAAGAAAATAGATCCGTTTCGGCAATGCAAAGTATTAGTACACTGAAAAAAATTCTTAGTTGATTTCACTGTTTTTTAACTACTGAAAGTATTTCAATAGGTCCTCCACGGAATTTTATAGGTTAAAGTTACAACCATTAAGGAGTTAAATCAACAAAAAATAGAGTTATGGAAACGACATTTTGAAAGTTGATTCTACTACATTTTAAAACATTTTTTAGAGTCTAACTATCTAGTACACTAAAAACTATTCAACATGCTGGAGCTATATATTTTTAATTCAATTCAGCACTACGTTTTTAGTTGATTTAACTTCTTAACGGTAGTAACTGCAACTTTTCTTGAAGCGTATCGAAATACGTAGTTGAAAAGTATTCAAATCAACTAAGAAATTTCTGGACTTTTTTTTAGTGGAATTATTTTTAGTGCAGCTATTGTCGGTAGCTTTTTTATTATATTAGTGCATGCCTTTTTGAGTATCATACATAGTATCGCATTTCTTGATCTCCAATAGTTAGGAATACGTTTACTGGATAAATAATATTAACTTAAGTAAAAATAGTAAAATTAACAACATCAAAGTTATACTACCAGAAAAAGTATTTCTTTTAAATAGTCTCGACTCAACTTATCAATGGTAGTTGAATTTGTCAAGTAAATTTTTTTCAGTGTATACTTAAATACTTATTAATAACTAATATTAAAGATATTGAATTATGGTTGATGTACGTGAATCACGGTCTAAGGTAATGACGTTCCTTATTACATATTCTTATTACGCCATGATCCTTAGCCATCATGTGTAGTAGTCTACTACCAATCTAGATTACTTTTAGTTGCAAATTGTTCAATAATTTCAATTGATTTTGGAAAGTTACAATAATTTCTCTTATAAGAAGAGCACAGTTCATTCTCAATCATTCATGTTAAGAACTCTTTCGGTAATATTTGCAAACTATTGATTGCTGAATTAAGAAGATTCAAAAGTTATTAAAGATTATCATATGTTATCAATTAAAATATTTGTTAGCAAGGAATATTTCTGAAGACTCACAGATGTATTTAGAGAATGTGTAAGTGTATTTTTCTTAAATAACTACAAAGGCAGTAATGATTGTAACTGATGACATGATGTTTATAATAGATTATAGAGAATAACAACGTGTGTCTGTTCAGCCATCATTATTATCATAAAGAATTACTAACATGTTCATCATATTAAACATGAACTTCTGAGAGACGTATATTATCTTTAAATTACACTGCAAATTTTGTTTATGATTGACCTACTTCTTTTTTTTTTTGAAATTTTTGAAACGGCGTTCAAATGATATCTGATGAATATATTGGTTTCTTAGTTAGTATTACTATAAAAATGATATAAAATACGTCACACAGATGAGCAATTGTCTGGAAATGTCAATATTCACAATACTGGCCATTATAACAATGTTTTAATAAACCTATACTTATATACATACTCGAAACTATTCAAGATACACGCGAGATAAGGATTTTGACTTGAATTGTTGGCTAATATCATTATAAAAATACATGCAATATGACATTTTTAACTTCAACATATCACATGGATACTTTATTTATTACTGCCAATATTCAAAAGAATACATATTGAATTCAATATTTTGTTTCCCGGGGATATCTTCTCCGTTCAAAAATGAACAAAACCCATTCAGAAATAAGTGCCTCCCTTAAAATTGATTCAATAACTGCGGAAAGTGCGTTTTATCGTTGGACCATGGATTAAATAATCATCATTTTTTATCAGCACATCTAAACTATCTGTGAGGTAATGTACATTTTTCTTAAGCCTATTTTGAATAACATATCGTTTGCAATATGCCAAATTTAACGTTACTTTACATCAGTCTGTATAGCTAGACATGTGTACTAGAAATTTAGGATTCTACAAGGTTTTTAAAAACAACAAATCAACTTGAATGAATTATTATAAGTAATTTAAGTGTCTATGTATTAAAGAATTTATTTTTAATAACAAGCATGCATTGTAAAATACTTTTAGAAAAAATTATTGGCATGGTCCATTTTCTTCTGCAGAAACAGGTATGTGCAGAAACGCAGTAACATTTGTGCGATAAGTATGCCTAATTTTGAATTTTTTCGATATTTCATACTGTTATGCATATACAACAACCATCGCATTACTTAAACTTTTCTTTCCCTTCGACGTAATTAATCAAAAATTTACTTTTAAAATAAATAAATGTTACATTGTTATTTAGAGATAATTTTAAAGCAGTAGAATGAATTAATATTATAGACCCTGTAGTTCAGACATGCTCAAGTAGTACGTCGATATGCACTAGTTTCGAAATGTATCAAAAATGTAAGTACTATTTTCTTTCTGGATTTGAATACAGGTATATCATATATCATCAGCAATTTTATAGAAATGTAAAAAGGAAATCCGTAATATACTCAGAAAATTCGAGGTTGGAAATATAAGCAAAGGATAATTCACTCTGAATCTAAATATCGGTGGCTGTATATTTTCACTGACAGGAATAATTTTGATATATGTCTATTGCTCGCATTTCGTATATGTTATCATGTCGTCAGAAAGTTCCAAGAAGTTTTGCTACATATAACCGCACCTAGAAGTTCACCATTGAGCTGTGTTCACCGTAAGTGGTCTATTCATGAGACAAATACACTTTTATTTATTTTAGCAAGTTTGTTTCACGTATTAATAGAACATATTATGAGGAATTACAAGTGTACGCGCATAGTAAAGTATATTGTGTAAAATTACATAAAGTAGACTTTCGTATTTGAAATTTTCAAAAGATTATTTGCATCAGTATAAGCAGTAGATGAACATCACGTACCTTAACTGCTTAAATAATAAAATTATTAATCCAGATTCTAAATGGAATATATTGAAAAATGTGTATCACGACCCTATCATATTTATAAATTATATATAAGTGAATTGTTTTTGCAATACGTATTTTTTCTGATAATAACACAAAAAATTATGTATTTGTCTTACAGAAAGATATAAAATATATATAAATACGAATAATATTTGATGATAAATAAATGTCCATAATTGTCACTAATAAATGTTTAACTGATTGCCATAAAAAAGCCATCTTTAGAAAAAAAATCGCTTTTTGTTGCATCATACAACTTTATATATAAGAACTTATAATTCACTTATAATCTAAATTATTGATGTATGTGACAGACTGAAATTTATATCACCGGTATATTTGCTCTAGTATCTTCCTGATTTTTATTTTCCGTCGTTGGTAATATACTAGACTAGTATATTACTATTTCCAACTGCACGTCGAAATATGAAAATTACGTCTGGAGTAAGTTTACTCTTTAAAGGAGAAAGTATATTAGCCGAGTGAATTCTGTGATCCTGCTGCGACTATACTAACTTATAAAGTCATTGGAGCCTATGTAAAATTTAGTATTTTAGTAAATTTATTACTTTTTATTTAAATAATTATGTATTGTGTGATTCTTCAATAAACGAAATACTACTTATTAATTTGAACAAAAGTGACATGAATTCCAATATCAGAATTTAAATTTAGTTCTATCTTTTATCATTGTATGATAAAAAATAAACACTTGTTTACACCCCACTTTATCCTCTTAACAGTTCTCAGCTGTAAGGCGGTTCATATTCTTAGAAAACATTTCCCCAGAATTGTTGGTAGTTTCAAGAACTCGACAACAACTATAATTTTGATAAATCACAACTTTAAAACTACATGAATGCTATTAGAAACTATCTCATAAGTTAAAAAGATTGCAGTTGTTTTATCTGTCTGAGATAAAGGGTAGTATTAAAACATTAAAGCTTTCTTAATGTTGATATTCACATCAAAACTTTCTAGAATGATGGGAAAACATGTCTCGTTCTGCATTGATTTATGAGATTTTTATACCGTGTGGTATTGACTTTTTATTATATTTTCAATATGAAATTAGGTTAAATGGCCGGGGAACAAAGTTCCGAAAATCAAAACACCCCGAAAGGTGAAAATTTCGATATTGCGTGAGTCCAATGTATTTTAATTTGCTTTCTTTTTACAAAAATTTCACAGACAAAGTGGAGAAAATCATCAGCATGCTATATATGTATATATATATATATATACATTTATTTTGTCCACATATTTATAATTTCTTGGAATTCTGACTAAATTTTTGTTTCTATACGTTAATCATTATTAAGAAGTGTTATTTAAAAGAACCTTTTTGGAAAATTCTCGACCGTAAGTAAATTAAAAAGATGAATAAATTGACCAGCGTTATAAACGGTTACTATGTTAATGAACAAGATATATTAATTCTATGATGTCAGAAATACTTAAAAATTATAAATATATAATGTAATCATGTGGGTTTGTCGATCTTTATAAAAAGAAATAAATAAAAGAAAACTTTTCTTAAAAAATAAAATATTTATTTTCTACGTTTCGGCCTCTTGTGGGCCTTCTTCAATACTATGTCCTAAATCTTTTTTTTTAGGACAAGTGTCTTTTTATTTTTTTTAAAGAAAAGTGTTTTTTTATTTTTTTTTTCAAAAAGACCGTCACACCGACGTAAGTACTTTATATATTTTAATCTACGGCCGAAGAAACCACACATCGAAAATTTTAAAGATAAACAATGTGTAGAGAACGAAGAAAAGAAATTTATGAATTTGATATGCCAATTAAAAACAGAACAAAAAAGTTTGAAAAAGTACAATTTTAAGAAATTGATGAGGTATTTAAAAATTTCTGAAATAACGAAATTAACAATATCAATAGCCAAATAACTTCTTGAAAAGTGATCGTAGCGCAATATAAGTATTCTGTATTCAACTCGAAAAGACCTTTCAAATGAGCCCCCGCTCTATCCACGTACCCTGTAGAGGTGGCAATCCTCCTAAATAGATTTGGTTTCAGGTGCTTTTTTTTTTAAATATCGACGGTTTTCCAAATATTTGATTTTGTTTAGAAAAAATACCCAAAATGTTTTTCCTCATTCAGATTCATGTCAAAGGTTATGCAAAGGCAATAGAAAGCTAATATTTTTAAGAATGGGATACAAATTAGAAAGCCGATAGATGCGCTGAAAGATATGAAATATGATCCTCGGACCATACATTTTCAATTTAACGTAACAATGTTGTAGCAAAGAAAGGTCATCTTCAAATTTTTATAGAAAAATCCTTTATTACAAAAAGTACGAAGTTCATAAGTCGCATTTAATTCAATTGTAGTTCATTTTACTTAAGAAATCATGAAGAATATAAAACGTTGTGGCTGAAATCTTAGATTATGAGTAATACAGAGATGTACGTAAATAAACTGGAAAATTTGGTATGTCTCTGTTTTTTAAGAAGAGTTTTATTTATTAAGATCACTAAGTTACCGGCAGACATGTTTTTTTGTAGGACTTCAAAGTTTTCAATATCTTGCGCAAAGTTAAAAGTATTGTGCAGTTAGAAAACAATATTATATTTCATGGCTGCTTTGGGTACTGTTAAAAATGACATATAGAACTCTATTTTATTTTTATTCAAGTATTAATTTGTGTTCAATCTGGAATGGAGTAAATTGTTAAACAACCATGACCTTATACTGACAAACCGTGCCACCGATGTGCATTTACATGCATCATCAAAACGGAACTGCTCAGCCACCGACACTCGGCAATTTAGTTCTGGTTATTAAATTAGTTCGGCGATTTCAATTTAACTATGTGCAATTTAAACTAGATTCAACTCAAACGATTTCTTTAGAAAATTAAATTTCCTTGGTTCAAAATATATTTTTGCCGAATTTTAAAGAAATTGATTGGTACATTTATTCAGAAATTATTGACAATTCTATTAACTTAAGGAGATTGGTATGGTACGTAGTGAGTCAAGTGTTTTATTGTGTCAATTTTGATTAGTTCTGTACAGTACGGATGTCCAATAATGTTTACTAACTTATAAAAAAATGAACAGTTAACAACGGTTCCGATTGATATTTAGGTATATTTAAATGAAATTCAATGGAGGTTTCTGAAATGTAATGCTTAAGTGCATGAATGATAAGAATTCTTTCAAGAAATTTCAATTCAGTAATGAAAAATTTATTTATATACATTTTCATGAAAATTAATGTTTATTTTGCATGAAATGTAATGGAGTTGTACATGAAATATACTGTAATTTCATATAGGAGGACGTTCAAATTGCATTAAATTTCATGCCTTTCCTTAATAAATTTGATTTATGCGTTCGGTTTAAGGGCTCTTTTCGGGCTCTGTGCAGGGAATTGTAATCACTATAAACAGTTTCCTAGAAAATACCAAAGATATTGATTAAGAACTGACCGTGAATCTTCGGAAATAAGTGATTTTTATCAACAGTTTTCAATTAATGTCTCTGTTATTTTCTATGATACCATCTATAGTAATTAAAATTGTCCTTACAGAAAGAATTCCCGAATTTCGAAAAATCGTTTCAGTCACTTTTTATTTGCGGGTTTTAGTGAAGATTCCTACCTTATCGGTCGAGCACTTTAGAATCCCCTTCACTAATGATTAAGCAAATTTTATGCAAATATTATTCATTAGAAAAGCGAGAAATAAAACACCTGCGTAAAACGTGCATATAATATTTGTGTCAAATGTAGAAATTATTTCGGCTGGAACTGAATTATGTACATGGCATATATACAATAAAGGCATAAACTTGAATGGACTTTCATTGTACATTAGTGCAAAGTATTCACATTTTTATAGGGTGATAATAATTTCTTCGTCATGACTTCGTCATGACTTCTCAACACTAAACTATCCAAGTATCCAATGTATAAACATTTTCAGGGAATCAGTTTATTAGCATGTATTAACTTTTTATATATTTAATTTTTTTTGTCAAAAACTGTTGATTAATTCTTAACCATATTAACCTCCTTAAACATTCACATCCACGAGATGGTATAAAAAATGTATGGTTCTGACTTCCCATAAAGAACTATAACATGTAGTTAAGTATCTGGAGTAAACAAGAACAAATATGGGCAGATCTTAAGACACTTCCAGATATACACATTTTTATTTTCCTTATTTAAGGCACATAAACAAAATTAACGATTATTGTAGCTGGCTGCAAATTCGTTTATGCTCCTAACTATTTATTTATTAGGCCAGCCAACTCTTATTTATGGCGTATTTTTTATTCTATCATAATGAAATACTTAATTTAAGAACACAAAAAATTAACTTCTTTGTTTTAATTTTCATTTTATAACTTAGGAACTGAACAATTTTTGCAAATTTAATCAATATTGTTAGCAATGTACTTACTATTATCTTTGTTATTAGTAGTAAGATGTAACAAAATATTGACAGCCTAATGAATTTATTAAAATATTGCGTTTATGCGCAATGACGAATATAAACATCAGGTAATGGCAAACATATATGAGATAAAAAATAATTAAATTTACAATATTACTTTTATATCCTGAATAAAAATTACGCAGTACACTCACATATCTGAAAATTTTGTATTTGCTAAATTCCTAAACAGAGTTTTAATTACTTGGAATCAGGTAGAAGCTTGATAGGGAGGAGCTTTTGTTATAAGTCGTACCAAACTTTATCGATTTAATTATGGCTTATTTAACCAAATAGTGCAAATGTATTTTTTATCTAAAGACATCATATTCTGAACCATATACTTATATTTTTCTAGTAGTGTATAGTATTCAACATTATTAAATAGAAATTCATAAAGGAGGATGCCCACGAACACCTAACGGAAAATTTGATTGTTTTATTATCCGGCAAAGTTTAAAAAATCGTTGTCAAAGTCGCAGATTATACTTAGAAAAATGCTGGAATTGTAAGTAGTAACAGTCCGCACCTACTGCGAACAATACACAGTGCGGCCTATTACTACTGAAATTTCAGCATTTTCCTATGTATAATCCGCCGCTTTAAAGGTGTTTTTTTAAACTTTCCTAGTTGATAAAACAATCGAATTTCCCATTAGGTGTTAGTTCTCACTATCATACTCTACTCGAATTTGTCAGTTTCGGAAGTTCCATCCCGAGGACGGAAATCACCCATACTCGTTTGTATCCTTCTTTCTCGTATTCTCCTATAATGTAAAAAAAGAGTTTTCTCTGATTTCAGAGTCGGTATGAAAGGCAAATACAACGTCTATCCTAGAAATATGTACTTTTTAAAATAAGTTTTGTTTTGAAATTTCATGGTTGTCTGCATTCTAATATTTGTTATCAGTGGTATACATTTATATTCGGGTTCAATTCACCTCTTACCATTCACAAATAACTTTTCTATAATTCAATTAATTTTAGTTACTTTTAAAATCTTTTTAAACAAAATTCAGCGGCCGAATTACAGAAAGATCAATTTTTTAACAAATTTGTCGTGTCACTTTCATTGTCTACCTTTTTTAGTATTATGAAAGCTCCATGTTCGTATTAACGATTTTTATTTTTCTCACAATCTCAATTAGTTGTAATGTAACCTCGAAAACTGTAGAAGCTCGCTTTGAAAATTGTAATGCAAAATAATTTAAGGATGTGTTAAATGAACTGTTAAAAAAAAAGAACTAATTTTATAAAACGAATAAAAATAGTATATTGCGTATCAAGGGAGCAAAGGAAAGGATTGGAGACGGGCGCAAAGTGAGAAACGAGAGGCGGGCGCAAAATTTTTCAAGACGCCCTGTGAAGTGGTCTCGAAATCGTGAAAAGCGCCAGCCGTATGTCAAAATAATTACGACGAAATAACACAGTGACAAAATAATTGCGACAAAATAATCACATTAAAACAATAAAATCAAAATAACATGAATAAGTAATTTGTATTTTAAATTGTTACAATCAAATTTTAATACATTTTGATACGTTGCACGCGATAATGCCGAGGGGCTTGGCAATTCGGCAGATGTTTGTGCATCTGCTTTTTTAGTATAGTGAGCGATTATTTTAGTTGTATTTTCACTTCTTTTAGTCGCTCTCGTTTTTATTTTATTAACTATTTGGCCTGAACGTTTGCGTGATCTGGTCCTTGATTATGATATCTGTGACTTTTATAAGTGTTCCTGATAAAATATTTGGCGTATAAATTCGAAGTTATGAGATATTTATTGTTTAGATATTGCGTGTAAGTATGTATATACCATTTTTGTCGGCGCTCGTTGTTTTGGCTTGCGCTGTGCACTTTTTATGTGTGTAACATTGTCGACATTTCAAAGTAATATGTGATGTTGTTCTTAAGTGATTATTCTTAATTTTTATATAACAATAATGGCTTGCCTTTTTGGCTTTTTGGCTTGTAAAAATTGTAAATTCATAATAAAGATATGTGCACACGTTTCAATCATACGACTAACTAATCTGTCATTGCATACGAAACACATCAAAGGTGTATTTCACAATATTTACATTATAATATTTATATCATAAGTAATGCTATAATGTAAGACTCTAAAGAATTGTAAATTGATTGTATCTATTATCCAATACTATATTACAATAATTCTTTTTATTCGATTATTTTGTCGCAATTATTATGTCCGATTATTTTATCGTTGTGTTGTTTTGTCGTGTAACCAAATGTAATTCTTGACTCTGTGTACCCGAAGACACTAAATTTTAATAGAAGCATCTTTACGATCTGATCTAAAATATCTACCTCAATACTATAATCCTCGTCAAAGTCTAACATCTAATTACAGAATCATAAGAAGTTAGTAAAGTCTTGTAGCCTTATATAAAATAAAGAAATATTTCCCAAGTATTGCACGGATCATACATCTAAATGTCGAAAACGTGTTTAATAATATATTACACGTTAATATTACACTCGCGGTCACATGTAGCAGTGTATAAAACGAGAGAGGTCTATAAGCTCACCGCAGGAAGTGATAGAGACTCGTGCAATACACATGTGTATCTGTGGGCAGAAATGTGTAAGAGTACATTTCAGTATCGGTGTGTAGTGTAGAAGTATAAATGCTCTGAATGTTGTACGAATGTTATAGTGGGAATGCCGGTAACAGGACTGGTTTCAAGGGTAGGTGGATCAAACCCACCTGTAGGTGTACGTAACGTACATTTACATACTTGACGTATCTGACACGTAACATATACGTTGATCGTGTACGTGTTACATACTACCCTGGTGCAGTTGTATATATGTACCTTGCTGTGCAATATATCGTGCAGAACGCGGTATGATGCGGATACACCGCCCTATAGAAACGGAATCTCGAAGAAGGCAGCTCGGAAGAGGGAACAAGTTTCCAAAAGGATTCCTCTGGTTTCATTATTTCAATGGTCGATATAGGAACGTAACCGGGATGAGCAAGTTCTTCGCCAGCTCGCGAGCGATATATTGCGATCATTTCTAAAAGCGTTAGCCGGAGCATCCCCTAACAGCTTTCAACGAAATTGTGCGCCTCCTTACGAGCTGTATGCATAAGTAATTAAGAAGGATTTTTCAAACCTCCCCCACTTGGTCGACGCGGATGTATTTTTTATGCGATACGCAGGTGTCAGGGTTCTCGCGTAAAAATTTAATTTCGATTTATTTTTCTTACGTTAAATGCAATATTCTTGCAAATTTTTCATCCGCAAGAATATTTCATTTACGACCCTAGCTTTTTACGAAATGTACTTTGAGAAACTGTTCAAAGCGCATTCGTTCCGAAGACGCGCCCTACTGTAGTGAAGCGGACGCACCAGTAATGGACTCCATTAATTATTTTAAGGTTGTTTTTTATTATATTTTTGTTAGGTTCGTGCAGGTGAAAGGACGATGGAACTTAATTTATTAATTTTTTATTGGATAACTTCGTTTTAGATTTCCTTTGACAATGTCTTTTTAGTTCTTACAAACCGAGAGTGAGTGTGGATGCACGTGCTACCCTACATTTGTCTCCATTTTAAAAAGAGAAATATTCAAGTTTTAAGCACTTTCGGTATTTATGAAAAACACGTTTTCAATTCAGCTCAAAAATATAGAATCGAGTAATTTAAAAATAGTTGAAGCTCATTATATTGTAATGGCTGTAACTATATTAAAATTAAACGAGTCGTTACAAATTATTTAAATATATTAACTAAAATAATCAATTTAATGTATTAAAATTTAATTTTTTGTTAAAATTAAGAATCTATATGTTATTAGTCTGCCAATAACTAATAATGGTATCTCTTTCGATATTAAGGACATTTTGATGATAATAAGGACGAAAATCTAGATATAAAATATCTTTGGAAACCTTCAATATTGAAATACTTTCCGATATCCATTCCAAAAATACGAAATGACCTGGTCGATTGATAGATAAACCATATTTTGGAGGACATACTACACAATTCTTTCCATGTTTTTTTAAGTAGTTACACGTTTATATCAAGATTTGCATATTTTAATATTTTATTGTCGAAAAAAGACATATAAATCTTAAAAATAGCTCAATTGCATTGCAAACATTCGATAGTCAGCATAAATTTGTGAACTATACTAAAGTAAAAACTTGTGACAATATCGACGATCATAAACCTTTAAAAAAAAATAGTTAAAAAAATATCATTAGTACGAATAAATGACAAAATGTTAGAATTTGTTTTTTGAGCTCAATATTCTTTTTACTTTGAGTTTATTTAAGTAAAGAAAACTTTCAGTTTTCAGCTATAGTCTTTAAAATTACGTAGTTGAAAATAAATTTACAAAATGCGAGAATACTTTTGTTAATTTTGAAATAAAAAAAGTTAAGCAATAATAAGTTCTTTAAATATTCATTCAATATCCTGATTCCCATTCCATCGATCCCGATGATTAATTTATTAACTATATTACATATTCCTATTGGTTATTGCTTTAATCGATTTACGATCATTAAATCATTATCGGCAATACGTACATCCAATTTCTCCGTCAAAATTAGCTTTAATTACAAAATTATTTTTGCCATAAGTATATTTACTTAAGTATTATTATTTATTTAGTATGCAATTATTTCAGGACGTCCAGCATCATGAAGATTTAGTGTTAGTGGTTATTCGAAAACGTATCAACTGTTATATTTTCGAATGTGTAATTATTAATTTGGAGAATTAAAAATTTGTTATATCTGCAGAGTTTACGAAATTCCGGATGAGAATTTGGAATATATTCTATTGCTTACACAAAATTATAATATTTTGACCTGACTAGGAACATGAAAATAAAGTACTTTTATCTGAGTACTTTTTCTTAATAACACAATAGTGGCTAATAGAATACAATTGATTTAGGTTATTATTAAGATGGAAGTAATTAAACATTTGATAAGATTTTAATTTTCTACCGATTTATAAATTAATATATTCTTAAATAGTTTTGGTTTTTTCCGTCACGTAAAGAATAGAAATTAAAAATGGTTGAGTTTAATAAAAATTTGAAAATTAGAAGAAGAGAAAAAACAAACAAGGGTTTAATAATTTTGATGGTTTTTGTATTATAAATAATAAATGAATATTTGTACGTTTCGACTCTGATATAAATCCTCTTCAAGGCTATATGTTAATATTTTTCGTGAGTAAAGAATTTTACTCATAGTGAAATATAATTCATACTAGTCGTGAAATTATTATTTTTGATTTTAATATATGTCGGTTTGGATCTTGTTACTTTCTCTCTGTACACCAAAAATATAAACTATATAGCGTTATCTGCGAATAACAACAAATTTACTATCTCTAGTCGAAAAAAATAATTTTTAAAACTTTTCAAATTAAATATACAGGACAAAAAAAACATCGACTTTTATATTTACATGCGAGTTATTTACCTGCAATGTAACATACAATATTTAACACAGGCACTGCTCTTAAACGCAAATAAATTTGTTTCCAACGTAACTGGCAGTAAAAATATATCGCATTTTTTACAGTAGATGACAGTAAATATCCTGACAATCCTGGTAAAAAGTTGTATTTAATTGTATGACATTGTACAAACCAGTCTACAATTGTTTTACATTAATCGAAGGTTTACTAAATCTTTTCAATATAATAACGTTAAAAGAATTAATAATAATTCTTTAATCAGCATATTCTTTAAAAATCTGCAAAAAATAATTATTCATGCTGTACTCTTGCTATTCCACATTCATTTCATCTAATCTCTACATATCTGATATGTAGAACAGAAAAGATATAATATTCTTCTGATTGGAGTAAAATAATAGATGTTGCTCGCATTCTAATTAGTGCGTTTATGACAACCGCGAAACTAAACTTAAATATTAGACGTCTTATTATTTTTTGGACCAAATGTACATTATTCCCAGATAAATCAATGTAAAAGTTGTGGAATGTCATTACGCAACCTTTTTTTAGTACATGTGCAAAGCGCATCAAGAATTTTTGCAATATCCGGTATAACTTGCACAACTCATACTTCCATAACATATAGCAAAAAGTATACTACGAGTACTACGCCTCCTTCTCGAAAGCATTAAATATGTTTGGTGGTGTTGTCGCCGGTCGCTCGCAATTTCCTGCAACTCGACCCTCTTCTTGCTTTCGCTGCATTGACTTCAATACCTTCTTCAAAACTAATGAACTAATTTCATCATGCCTATTATAAACAGTGTGAACTTTGCCCAAGGGCATAGTCGACTTCCGCTCTCGAGATGGAATCTCTCAAACTGATAAATTCAATTAGGAAAATGCAGTTATTATTTAAGTAGTAATAGCGCGTACCCTGTATTTGTCGCAGTAGATGTGGACCGTTACTACTGAGACAACAAAATTTTCTTATGCATAATCAACGATATCAACAACGATTTTTGCAACTTTCGCACGTCATAATAGCTTCGCCACAATTTGCTATTAGGTGTTAATTCTCATCATTCTGGTATATGAAGAAATTCATCTATATTCTATAGATGTTTTCAAAAAATACTACGTATAAATCATAAGAATAATAAACAATAACATTCTAAATAATCGTGTAACTGTGATATCAGTTCAGGCGACACTTATAACTATTATTTTAATTTATATAGCCAGAAAAAAGCAATTTACTATTGAGAATGTTGAAAAATATCCCAGTATTGTGTGTCATTAGAACTGTTAAAAATTCGTTTCGCACGGACGATCGAGTGTGCTCACCAGCAGGTTCTGGATCGCCTTCCCTAGACGCAAATATTTATTTATATTGTGAATACTACATAGTTTTTCGAATTTCTTATTGTTTTGGGATGAAACAATAGAAATACGAAAAAAACAATCTTTGAGAAAAATGAACGAACTTCAAAATGCGATTGTTCGAACGTGCGTTGCCATTATTAAAATAAATGTTATTGTTTACGACATTTATTATTCTCTACTTAAGTGTAATGACCCAAAAATACTAAGATCTTCTTTTTCTCATCATTCTGAAACCGAATTTATATGTTTGAAAGGTTACATGACCTATACTCATGGACTTGCTCCTTTTTAACATTTTCTAGGTTCCAAAACTTTATTTCATGTGTCCTTTTGAATGTCAATTTTTTAAATTTAAATGTGTATCAACCATAGAGTCTTCCCAGTACCGATATTAATTATTATTAACGAGAAACTAATTGCGCTAAAACTGAACTGATTTAGTGTTATCTTTTTGCACGAGTTTACTTTTTTTTATTTTGAAGATATATCCACAGACACACGTTGACATATAATTTGGGCGCGTCTTTCTGTGCTTTATTTTATTGTTATATAGTTGTATAGTAGTATCTGTTTATAATAAACTATAACGTTAAGTAGTTTCGAAACTTCTGTGGAAATGTTATTTCTAAGACGTGTACACCATCGGCTACCACTTTTAAGATAAATTTTCCTGTATTAATTTACTCTATAAGTGTTCATTGCTACGGAAGATCAGTTTATAAAAATACATTGAAAGTACACAAATATATTCTTTAGTAAACATAGGTTTTTTATCATTCGAACGTTAAATGAGGTCTTCCGTACCACCCTAAGTACCAGTTTTTCTTTTCCCATATGGAAACAATGCAGTTTGCACGAATATATTCGTCATGGAGCACTGCAAGGTTAAATGTTGAAATACAATAAATTATCAGAAGTGTATTCAAAATTGAATGGCGTAAGGTGAATCTAGCACAAACTGTGAAATGAAAATTGTTATTTTATTGTGTATAATGATGAAAAGGTAAGAAAATATATTTTAATATTTCTGAAAAATGTGTAATAATAGTTTTATGTACTTCTAAAGTATTTAAGATTAATTTTTAGAATATATAAGGCTATAAATAAGTTTCACGTTTTAACGCGGAAAAGTATACAATTTTAAATACAGTATGAGTTTCTGAGCTTTAAAAGTGCAGAATGTGAACTTTTAAAAAACTTTTAAAAAGGTCGGAAAATGGGTGGACCGATTCAGAACAGGGTCCGAATTGAACCACTTCCCTTCTTTTAAATATGACTGAAATCTCTTTTACGAACTTGAATAGGCTGTTCTGATACTTAACTGAAATATTAAATAAGTATAAAACTAATGTTTGTGCAGTTCAACAATAGCTGCGTGATAGGAACAAAGATATCACTCTATCCTTGACGAGATCATTCCGTGTGAATGCAGTAATTTCCTTCTACAATTATAAGAATGTTAAAAAAACAGGTTACGTTTATCCCTTATGCGTGAAAGCAATTGTGTTCGAAAATCATTATAAAATAGATTATCATTTATGATTTGTAGAAAACTTAAAAGGCTTAAATGCCAATAATGAGACCTTATACTAGATACTTTTACCTCCAATTGTTTTTCCAAAATAATATGTGTTTACTTATATATGAGGTAATAAATCTCATATAATTTAGGTAAACCGAGTACATTTGGGACCATTATGTTTGAAAATTAGTTAAGTAACGATTGTAAGTGAAATTGTCGAATTATAAGAATAATATTTATTTAAAAAATAAATTTCTCTGTCTGCAGTTTTTGTAATTGATTTTTTGTGACACAGTATTGTAAGAAATTTGATAATTACATTATTACAAAAAAAATCAGCCGATTAAAAAGAAGTCCTTATATGGACCATTATTTAGTAACGGTAACTTCAAAAGGTCGGTGGGACGCGTTTATTGAATTATGTACAATACGGATTAATACATTTGTTAAATTCATAATTACCAGATTCGAAAACTTATGTAAATTGAATTCCATATCATAGTTACGAAATCATATTACAAGACCTTTGAAATTCTAACAACACCATTTCAGGATTGTTATCTTCCTTCGACACTTACATACGAAATTAATAGTAAATAATGTCCCATAGACTCATCTGAATCCTATGGCAATGTTCGCGCATGGAAGATTCCATTAATTGATAATTCGTTATAATTAAACTAGTTGCAACGATAGTCGAGAAAAGCTGACATGTGAGAGAAAACGAAATCTTCCTGTTGCAATATACTCGTGATAGAAGAGATTAGGTGCGAAATTAACTAATTAAAACTGGATATAACTAGAGTATATATTCGAAACTGAATTAAATCCGACATAGTGAGGTTTAACATGTCTGTTGGATGTTGTTTGCAGTAGTAATAGAGAAAGATATCGTGAATTCAATTTAAAGGGCTCAATAAAAAGATAGTTTCGTAATCATAATAAAATTGTTATAGTAATGCACCCAATTTCTAGATAGGTAATATTTTCTTTCAACTGTTTCTATAATAACCATAACTATTGTAGAATTCGTCAGAAGTCTTCGATTTACGAAAAGTGTACTTGTGCATATCAGCCAAGTCTTCTCCAACTATTGAAGTGTTCCTTAAACAGAATTTTGTGAAGTCACCGACTTGTACCCTCTTAAAATTAGTAATTACCGATTGTCATTGAAACTACTTATTGAACAGTTACCTTCAACGAACACTTTTGAAACAGAATTCAAAGTTATCAATTTTCTCAGAATTACTCTATTTGATCAATTTTTATTTTAGCAAAATGACAATTACAAACGTATGTTTAGACATCACTGATGCAGTAACTGTTAAGTATAAATGTCCCATTTACAATTAATTTATGCAGGTATTTGTACGTACATGTCTATGTGCATATTCCTGTGTTAGTTTGCATGTAATTTGCGCATACAATGAACTTCCCCAATATCAATCACCTCTACGATGACACGATGCATTTGCGCATCTATGAATGTGTTGTGCACATTGCGTGCATTTATGCTTGTATGTACATTCTACCGAGGTGAGGACTCCGTATCTTGACACTTCTACATTAATTACCGA
This sequence comes from Trichopria drosophilae, assembly GCA_030407085.1. Taxonomy (NCBI): domain Eukaryota; kingdom Metazoa; phylum Arthropoda; class Insecta; order Hymenoptera; family Diapriidae; genus Trichopria; species Trichopria drosophilae. Next base: position 183,696,145 of record CM059583.1, on the reverse strand, counting down.
TTTCAATCCTTCATCGGTTAGCATGTGGGTGGTATATGTGAACATTTATGTCTGTGAATGTGGACGGAGAATGTATACCGTGGCAAAAATTGTTAATTAGTGCAATCAAAATTACATTGCACGATTTTGAAATGTTAAATAGAAATTTCTAGCATTCATTTTTCAAGTTAATATATTATTTTATCTTAAAAACATTAGGTTATCTTAAAAACGGTTCAATGGTATGCTTGATGATATATTTCAACCATTAAATATGTGAATATTACGTATTTTGTTTTTTTCGTAGTCCTTTCTTTGGAAAGGTATTTGTACCGATGTGGTAGACACATGAAATTTCTTGACATGAAAAAATTAATTTTACAGGGTGTTATTTTAATATTTACTCTGCAGGATGTTTTCGTTTCAGTTCATTTTATTGAAAGAGGGCTCAGAATTTCTATTTGCATTTAGTGTATTTATGAATTAATAAATTTGTAAAATATTATAAGGAAGGCGAAAATCATCTTAAGCAAATGGTCTCATGTATACCTTAGCATATCCACGAAAGTAGCGAATTTCTTTTCTGGGGATATTTTAATGTATTATCAATTGATTATTGTTTTTTGCAAGATAGCCACATTATTAATCTCCAATCTGAACAACTAACCAAGTGAGAACTTAGAACATTTATACATAATCTATATGACATACAAAGTGGAGGAATGGAATTAAACCTCAATAAGTTCGACGTTTACTAAGAGTTTTTACATAATACTTACATTATTGTAAGTCTTATTCCAAAAGTCCATGAAAAGTGGGAAGTATCGAGTTCATCAAATAATGTATAATATCTCCCAATCCTTTAACGATATATTTAAAAACTCAAATGATACTTCTCAAAGTACTCAAATCAAGCTTTCTGTTGGTGCATTCACATTCACTTCGGGCATTCTTGTTTCCTAATTATTAAATTTCCTAAATGTTGAATTATACATTTTTCATTATACATTTTACATTTTCTCGACACTTGACGATATTGCTATTAAATAGTTGCGTACGCAATAAAAGGATCACTTTACAAGTACTTTTTAACATTTTCCAGTTATATAATCCATTATATCACTTTACAGAAAAATAAGGTTAAATTTAACCACATTTTTCTTTAAAATGTCACGTCATAGCATAATTCTTCTTGCGCCAGCGTTTTCAGCACGAAAAAGTGCATCAGAAATGATACTTAGCATGTCAAAGGCAAAGTCAGTGTCGGACAGTGCAATCTATTGAATGACTGACTTCTCACTCTGAACTAGTCAAAACTCGCTCTGTCTACATATAAAAATTGAGTAAGATAATAATTCACGGTTTCATTAGATTGGCTGAATTTTCATCCCATATAGAATATTACATAAATAATAAATATAAACCTAACGAATGAAACGTGAATAAAAATTCTTATTTATTATGGTGACTGAATTAAACCACTACTAATTACTGAAATTTTTAAAACATACAGTCGAGAAATTTACTAATTATACTTATTTTAAAGGTCTCCAAAGATAATTAACACAAAGATTCATCTTATTGAAACCATTAAGTTATTTACTTCCGAGGTGTTCTTATAAAGTTATGGCATAAATCCATGTCTAGAATCAGAACATAAGAACTCACATTTTTTACATCTTTTAATTATACAATCAGTGTATCGTAAAGATAACATTGTTTACTTTTGTTTACTTTACGCACGTAAAAATTAAATAAAATTATGGTGACTGAATTAAACCACTAATATTTACTGAAAATATAAAAACATACAGTCGAGAAATTTACTAATTATAAATATAAACCTATTTAAGTAAATTATCATAAAACGTTAGAAAATACTGCGCTATTAAAAATCACTGCAGTATAAACATTTTCACGTTTTTTAAGGCAATAGTTTCTTATTATATCAATAAATCATAGCAATTACTAGATACCATAACTGCAGTATCTCAAATCATGTGCGTAGTCGAGAATTGCTAAACAAAACTCATAAAAATCGGCCAACCCATTTATTAATGTGTCAAATAACAACAGTAAAATTACATTGCCTCTCGTGCAACAGCAATACTCGATTGGTAAAATTCATCCGCAAGTTAATAACGTTATCTAGTTAACTCGTAATGGTAACGTACACCCTGGAAAGTAACAATATGGTCGCGGATCTAACTTTGGCTATTTCCGAGGCAATTTTGGGTCACCCCCGCATCCGTCGCAGCCGCATCAAGTGTGGGGGTGGAGAACAAGGACGGGGGTGGCGGGAAAAAAGGTCGAGAAGTGCGCTCGCAACCTTCTGGACACGATGTTCGCGACACATTTTGTCACTGCTTGCATTTTGGTTTCTACGTACGTCCCGGGCTTGTATGCGGCTCCGTACGTGGTAAGTATTCTGGCATGGAGCCAGCCAAGGGAACGGCCGGGTGTTAGTGGGATTCTCGTGGCTTGAGCGCAACGCCAAATACGTGACCCGACAAAAACAGTTGATTTATTATGAGCGGCAGCTCAGATTCTACGGTTTTGCACGGACTCAGCGCACCGATAATTTGCCTTCCAGGTACGTAAGTCTTCGCAAGGCACTTCGCGGCATACGTGTCTAGCTAGGCCCTAACAATACCCGGCCTAAGAGTAACTGCAGTTTTCCACGGTAACGACCCTGATCCATGTTTTACGTACATGACGTAAAACAATAGAAATTTTCGACTCTTCGATTTTTTAAGGGCCTCGGATATGTTGTTTTAATTAATAGTCCTAAGATGATATGGCATATTCCAGGAGGATTATGGCTGAATAGATTATATCTATGGTAACTGGGTGCTTGCAAAATGTGACAAAATCATCAGACAGAAGTTTGTAGAATTGCAACGTTGCAGAATTGCTTCCCATCAACGAATTGACACTGAAATCAAGCTGTCAAAAATGTTACTACTCTCAATTACTAGCTCTCAGGTTAACCAAAGTCACCATATTTCCAGCAATAATGTTTCTACAGATACCAAAGATAAACAACGAGTAGCAGCGCGTCTTTCTTATATTTTTGGATATATAAATGTAAGAAAATAAGTTGCTGGTTGATTAATTTTACAGCTTTCTTTTCATATTCGAATTTTAATCATAAAAAATCGTAAAGGTCAGACAAAATTAATGCAGCATCTATAATATTACGACATTCATTAGCATCTGGCGTAAAAAGAACCCTTAAAAATCTTGTACAATTGTCGTGGAAAACCAAATTTTTTTATTATTTAAACGAAACTGCATAAGATAGAAATAATATAAGAAGCAATGAGTAACTCAATAAAGAGTTTTTCTCTACGGAAGAAAATAACTACGAAGAAATAATATATTTATTATCAGGTTATGAACACCATGACATACTTAGAATTTTTAATTTCATAAAAAAAGCGTTAAAACTGTGATTAGTGTAATTTACGAGTCAGCCTGCGGCGGATGTACAATTAGAATTTCTGTGTAAATAGGCGGTATGTAAACAATGTAACGTCGAAATTTATGTATGATAGTGATAGTGATGATTTGTCAATTATGAGCACCTTTGTATAAGCCTGTATATGGCTTTAAGACAAATAAATAATATAATAGATAAATAATAACATAATTAAATACCAGCATCTATCATATTTGCCACAAAAAGTTAGTCTGTTGTTAACAATAAATGTCTGCTCATTTTCAATTAAGGAATCGTGTTGAACGAAAGGTAATTCAGAAATAGTTTTTCTGGTATATCTTGGTGTTTTCTATTACATAATCTATTTATTGAATCACACTAGTCAGACTTTAGTTTTCATTAGCGTTATTAAAGGAAGATTTTACATGTTTTTAAAAATAATTTTCTCAACAGTCTTTTGACTTTTGAAAGAGACTTTTTATTTTTTAAGAAAAAAAAATGTATTTTGGTTACTATCTTTTTTCCGATATAAGGCACACTTATGAGTTAAACTGTGTTTCAAAATGCAGCCGTTATATCTAAAATCCATTGTACCTATTCAAAAAATTATGTTATTCTTTTTATAGCTTTTGCATATCAATTCCCATGGGCGTTGAAATACCGTTCAATTTGGAATATTTCATAAAAATTTTTGATTGTTCCATGTAAATTTTGATTGTATATAGCTGGCAACGTCCAGAAAATGTCTAAAATAGTGTATAATGATGCATTTTGTTTCAAGAACTCCTGCAATCAGAAGTATCTGCTATATGAAAAATTCTGGGAAATTACTCATATATGAAACTTTCACAGCATTTTTCGATCCATGGCCATAAAGTAGAATTTTACGGCCTGAGTAGGGATTGGCAATCCGAGGACTGGTGATGCCTGCCTAAAATGTTACGACCACAAACGAACATTGTTTTTCTTCATCATTATCTGTAGGGTGTGTCTTTTATGGAAATGAGCATGTAAAATTCCACATTGAAGCCTTAATCCAGTTCCAGTTCCTGGTACGGATGAATGAAATTCGATTTTTTTATAAATTCGTTGAAAGAAGTTTGCAACGTTGCAGAATTGCTTCCCACCAACCAATTGACACTGAAATCGAGCTGATAAACATGTTACTAGCTCTCAAATTAGCCTAAATTGCATATACATTTACGCTTTCAATACAAGAGAATATTTAAAATGCTCTAATAACAATTGAATTGTAAACAATTCAAATCAAATTAAAATTAAAAACCAAACATGCATCTCTTCCTAATATCCTAAACTAAATTTTCGACCATTGTTGCACCTTTCAGAATCAACGTTGCAAACTTTTTTCCGAAATGTGCGTTGCAAATTTTCCTTGATTCTTAAAAATGCAACAATTGTTTGGAAAATTAGTTTAGGATATTTGGAAGAGAGGCAGGCTTTAATTGGCCTCGTCTCATCTGCAGAAATCTCGAAAATCAGGTGTGGATGAACAATATTATGAAAAAGAAATCTACAATATTCGTATATGATTCATGCATTTGGTCCCATGAAGAAGCCTCGCAAATCGAGTTTGAATGATAATCACAAAGATTCTCGTGAATTTTCCTCGATTTTCATCCGTGCAACTATAGTGCTAAAATTACAATTTATTTATATAATATAATAATATTTGTAAGTCATTCACATTTTATATTGTCCCGTCTCTTCTGCAGAGTTCTTGCAAATCTAGTTTGAACGAAAATCACAAAATTGTCTTCGGTTTTTGTCGGTGCAACAACCATCTGGAAATTTAGTTTAGGATATTTGGATGAGATTTGTGCTTTGTAACCCGTTTCGTGGAAAGAAATATCGTAAAACGAGTTTTTTTATACTCGCATTTATTGGATTGGGCACATATTCCTTATTATTTTTGATGTACTAGACAGTTTTGTTATTGTTTTAATTTTTAGGTTTAATTTTATTTAATTTTTTACTTTTCAATTGTTATTAGAGCATGTTCAATATGCTCTTCTCCGTCCCGGTCATAACCCTCTCAACTAGATTAAAAATCTTAGAAATAAAATATTTCCGGGAATAGTGATCGCAGCGCCATCTGTGCCTAGTGCCTTGAATTCGTTTCGAAAAGATCTTTCAAATGTGCCCCCGCTCGACCTATGTTGCCATTTAGGATCTTATATCCCCCTCGATCTTTTTTTGTGTATCATTTCTTTAATATTTCGTTTCTGCCAGTGTGTTTCTTTCTCAAAAAAAAAAAAAAAAATAGGATCAATGAACATAAAAATAATTGGAATAAAGAAGTCGGACATACGGCCCTTACATCTCATATGTTAAATACAGGACATAATTTCAAATTTTTAGATGTTAAATTGCATTGACAAAAATATTTATTAAAATTAAAAAACAAAATGGTTATTAAAAAGGCGTTACAATAAAAAATATATGTCTATAGAACAAGTTTTATCGACTGTATTATATCGTTAACTGTAATTGCCGATTTAATAAATAAAGTTTTACTCACTCATTGTTTTTATATTATTCTTATTTTATGCAGTTTCGTTTAAACATTCAAAAAATTTTGTTTTCCACGACAATTGTACACAAATTATGTATCAGATTTTTAAGGGTTCTTTTTTTACCCTAGATAAATGTCGTAATATTATAGATGCTGCATAATTTTGTATGACTTTTACGATTTTTGATGTTTAAAGTTCGAATATGAAAAGAAAACTTTGAAATTAATCAACCAGTAACTTATTTTCTTACCTTTATATATCAATAAAAAATAAGAAAGACGTGCTGCTACTCGCTTTTTATCTTTGTTATCTGTAAAAACGTTATTGCTGGAAAAAGGAAATTGTATAATATAAGTATACAGTGCCGTTGATAAGTATGAGAACACCCTTGTGGAATTTTATCTCAATTAAAATATTGATATCTCATGGCCAAATTAACGTACGGAAAAAATAAAAAAATAAAATTAAAGTGTTACACTTTTAAATGGTATAAATAAAAGACTACGCCTTATCTTGTCCGTCTATTTAAATCTATTTACTAATGTTATATCGAGCTGTTGTCTAAATATCTATTTTGGACATAATTTTAAATCATCAACTATAACAAAAATTAAAAGATTCTGAGATATGCCCATATATTTTTTTGAATTCTTTGTTTGGATTCATGTTCTAATGCACGCGTAATAAATATTATTCTTATCTAATCTTACATTTGGAGTCATATTGAAAGTTTAGTTACCTGGTTTTTGCACAAAAATGTTATTTTTTCATTGTATATACCTACAAATTCTTTATTCGTCACCTCCTGATTTATAAAAAAGCTGAGTGATTAGTAATTAAAATGGTATTTCATTTTAATTTATAATATTTGCTGTTAACAATTAAATTGTTTGTGGTATATTCATAAAAATATTTTATCATACGATCAGTTTAAGCAAATTTATTTTAATTCATTTTTGTACGATTAATGATCGTGGTCAGTACATTATATAGTTTTACTTTTAAGTCTAATTTCTGGTCCGCTTTTGATCAAAGTGACATTTAACATATAAAATACAAAATAGCAGCTATAAAACAATTTTAAAACCATGCAGTTAAATAAAAATGTTTCTTTATAGAAAGAAAAAAATTGCCTCAACTACTTAAATTTGGCAGAACTGATGATATATATTTCTTAGTAAATACTAGCAATACAGTAAAAGAAATGTGTAGATATGAAACATAATAATGAGTGGTAGGTTAACTATCATTATCATTAGGAAACAAATTTTACGCTAAAAAACCTCAAAATTTTTTAATAACGAGAGGAAATTTAAAACCTATAAATTACGCAATTAAGAGAATTTAGAATATCCTTAGAAAGTAGCACATTATACAATCTGGGTTACGTAAAACGAAGCCATTGACAAATGTTATCAACGGTAGATCCTAATAAATCCTGCCACGGACGTACGTGTACGTATGAAATATGGCTTGCAATTAAAATCGGAGAAATTCAATACGAAAATTTGGTGCAGCGTATACTTTTTACATTAGGTAGATATGTCTCTCAGTAAAAATATTCATTTCTAAAAATGTTATTAATGGCGTTTATTATATTGTAGAATATTTTTATCCAGACAGCCTATGAAACTGGGAGAAGAGCTAAAAAAGTGACTAAATTTGTCCTATTTCTTAGAAAACCGTCCTTTCAAACTAAGATAGTAAAATATCTTTTGCGACAAAATAAACCCTTTTTATTAGTTGCTTCATTATTAGATCCTGGACATTATTTGATTTTAAGAAAATCATGAAGCGACTAATGTCTGAGCACTGGTTATCAAATCATTCCTGAAGTGGATCAAATTATTGGAAACACGAAGAAAGAAAACTTTCTCCAGTAAGAAACACAGATAAATTAAAAATTAAAACACGAACTTAACGATTTTTACTCTTGTAAGTTCCAAAAGTTTCAAAACAGAAACGTATCTCTATTTTAGATTCGGTGGACGTATTGATTTCAGTCCAGCGATTGCAGAGAAAAGTTTTCTTCTCTTCTCGTATTTTTGTCACGTCCACCGTGTTACATGTGGAAAGTAATAATTGATATTTTAATAATATTGGCCACTGTATTGTGAATTTTTTTTTTAATAGAGCAGAAATTTCCTTCAATATTCTGTTAATAGAGTAATAAATTTATAATCGAATTTTTCTGTAATTTGAGGTCAAGTTGTTATGAAGCATTACTTAAATTATATAATGTAACTCGGCTCGGCGTATTATACTAAACTTTAGAAGCGTTTACTTATGCGCGTTTCCGTATTAATTCAAGAAAAAGGTTGTACCTACTATCTAAAAAGCAATTGGAATGATATTGCTGAATCCAACTAACTAATTAATGGGAAAAATAAATTATATGTTTTCGCAATAATATATTAACATGTTTCACGGAAGATCACATACAAACAACACTCCACAAATAAATCATTTTACTTGTTTTTTTTTACTTTACTAGTTAGATGGTAAACTTTCTTAATTTTAAATGTTGATTTTTTTTCATAAAATTATGATTAATTTCTGACTAATACCCAATGCTTTTTATAAACTTTATATCTATAACAAATCATTTTCGGCTTGATTGACTTAAAAAATTTTCATCAGATTTTTATCAAAGTTGGTCAGATTCTTATGTGATCTAAATGGGATCCTAGTTTTGAGATATTTCAAGACCAAAGTTAAAAGAGTTAATAACCAAAATACAATCTCAGTTATAATTACGGGAGATCGAAATGTGATCCAATTGTTATCTGTATAGATAAAAAAATGGTCAACTTTTGATCAGATTTAAATACCAGATGTAGAGAAACAGTGAGCTAATTGTATCATTTTATGGTAAAAAAAAATCTGTTTATGCTCGCTTAAAACGACTGAGAATCATTTCGGCTCGATGGAGATCGAGAAATAATCGTTTTGTGATCCGTTTCTGATCAAGATTTCGATTACGCTGGATCTACAAAGGACCCAAATCTAGTGTACTTCGGATGTACAAGAAATATTCTCATGATCGCTATTAAATCGAAAATTAATGATAGCGATTTTCATAGCAAAAGATAAATCGAATCACTTATAAACATGGCGAGAATTAAGTAATAACAAGTTTTTTCGTGTAAAAAATGTCTTTTCTTGATTACTATTAAATAGAATAAGATTTTTAAAAATAAATTAATTATAAATGTGGTCAAGAAATGACATTTTTTTTAAATAATTGAACAAGACCTTTTTCAAGTTTCATGATTTACGAGAGTTACAGTTTACATACAAGAACATCATTTTTCTACTAATCAAACTCAGTTTGATTAACCGACTCTATAAAATATAAATTTTGATCAATATTTGCAATTAGATTTCCATTTTCATCAAAATCATTTGAATTATCTGAATCTTCTTCAGCAGTCGCACCAAATTCATCATAATGATCAGCGTCGTGAAATTCCTCGGAACAATCAGCGTAAAAAAAACACATCAGAATATTTAATGTCACAGAATTCTTTATCATAACCGATCGCTAGAATATATTCTTATAAGAATAAAAAGTTCAATCTTCTGAAAGAGTTATAAATCTACGAAATAATAATGTGACTTATATTATTAATTTTCTGTGAAAACATGTGTTATTTTTAAAAATTTGATGAAATCAATAGGTACAATAAATAACTATAATACGGTAACAATAAAAATCCCATGTACTTGTTTGTTAACAGGATGCATATTTTTATAATTTTATAAGTTCCTTGTCACTAATGTAGTACGATTGGGTAGCAAAAATATGAGAATTATATACACATTTCGCAGTTTTATAATATTCTTCAATACCAACGTTTGAAAAGTGTTTCAATTTGTTTTTCTTATTTCAACATACCATAACACAAACGTATATCATGAAACAGTATATCTAATTAAAATATTTAAATTGTATTGCGAAAATGACAAATTTATAGTCATGGAAATCAGCCCATTCCCATTTCAAATATAAACTAAGCCATCAGATTTTACCTTTCTTATATCGCAAGGATATCGAAGTAATTTAAATGTAATGCAGCTTACCGGGATAGATTGAGTTCCTTTATGCGCTCGCTTTTGATAACACAACATTATGTGCATCAAAATGAAAGATTTTACATACTACGAGAGTGACAGGTTAATCTCTATTCATAATTTGAAATTTCATATTCAATGTGTGGTTCGGTTCTAGTATATTGCTTTACATTTAAGCAGCGAACTGCAATAAGGGGGCTGAAACGACCGACGCTTTATCTGCGACATTGTAATCGTCGAACCAAACATCGAGACGAAACTGAAAACTTTAAATTAACCTAATTCGGTGTTATCGCATAATTCAAAAGATTTGTTTTGTATAAAATTAATCTGAATTTTTAAAGTCGTGTGTGGAGTTAGCAATTTGTTAGGGATCTCTCAAAATATTCAACACTCACCTCTCATATATTTCTTAGATTTGCGATCACGTGAAGCCGGCCTACCATATACGAACAGCTCTTGCGCATACCAAATATGGAAAATATGAAAACATGTATATTATATGATGATACTTTTTATAATGAGCTACAGCTTACGTTGTTTAATTTACTACATGTGAATCTATTTGAATATATTAAGGAATATAAATTATTGAGATGAAATTTCAACTAATAGTTACGTGGTATTTTAATAGTAAAATATGTTATGTATTTTCTTCGACCGTAGATTAAAATATATAATGTAATTTATGACGTTATGTCTGCCTTTTTGAAAAATAAAAAACACTTTTCTTGAAACAAAAAATGTATTTATTCTTTACGTTTCAGCGTATTGTGGGCGATCTTCAGGGATTACCAGGTAAATTTTTGTAAGAAAAGTGTTTTTTTCTTTATTTTTCAAAAAGACCGACACCACGACATAAATTACATTATATATTTTAATCTACGGTCGAAAAAACCACATCATATGTTTTCAAGAACGAGGTTCAACATCATGGTCAGTCCTGAAGATGGCCCACAAGAGGCCAAAAAGTAGAGAATGTGTACATTTTTTTCAAGAAAAGAGTTTTATTTTTCAAAAAGACCGACACAATGGCAAAACTTACATTATATAATATTAAAATGTATAAAATCGATAACAACACCATTATTAGTAGTGAACTTTTTAGCTGCCATACAAAATAAAATGAAAAAATTAAAAGTGAAAACTCTAAAAATAAGAAATAAAAACTGAATAAATGTTATTTTTAGGGCAGTCATTGTGTCATTAAATTAAAATTTGTAAATGAGTAAATTAGTAAATTATGCAAATTATTTAATTAAGATTAAAAGTCGTAAAATAATTTTTAAAGGTTGAAAAAACTTGATAAATATATTAAATTCATAAATTCGAAACATGTACTTTTACAACTAACTGTCAGTTTGAAAATTTCCGTTAATTTGATATGTTATCAAGAATGAAATTCAGGTGCTAAGATATAAAAACACGCGAAATTTAAATTACCAAGATAGGACTGTATCCCTAAGAAAGTTAGTTTTTGTAACGAACATTTTTATTTAATATAAAACAAACACAACGCAAATAAACTAAATTAACTATGCTGTGTCGTAAAAAGGAGAAAATAACCGTGTTTTTGCGTGTCAGTTTGTTACACTTCTGCACGTTCATTGTTGTGTACATTTGCAAAGATTTGTGTCAAGAATTTTATGATTACATGCATATTACATTAACAATTAATCAGATCGCATCTGAACATTACTTACTATTTTTATGTATTAAATCTAGCATTGTTTTTATTACAGTGTCGTTTCCACAATCCAGTTGAAATGTACTCCAAGAGAGTGAAATTCAAGTAATAAAGAGTAAAAGTATTACTCTTTTTAGAAGTGCATAAGTACTCCAACATTAGGAAATAAGAATAAAGCATAAATCTTGAAAGTAAAATCTGATAAGAGGTATGACACTAAGACAAATTTGACAAGTAGCAATAAATATTCGAATCCAGTGCGAACTGCTGAGATTTGTCCTCGTCTCTGATGTCTTTTAATAATCGTTTTATCATTTAATTTAATCGGGTACATATATATGATATGGCACTTATTTTCTGCTATATCAGACATACGCTAGAATTGTGTTGCATTTAACAATTTGATGTTATACAACCATATGATGAAAATCTATAAAATATTTCAAGAAACAAGTTCAAATTCAATATGTCGATCTTAAGGATGCTTATTCAACTACAACTTATTCAAAACAAAATATTATGGTGTGCTTTCCTTTACTAATAAAAACATAAAAAATATTTTGAACAGCACATCACTTATCAGAAGCGAAAATTGAAGAACTTATAAGAATTTCACTATTTAGGATCACAATGTCAATTTTTAGTTACCGGTACAAAAATTTACCACAAATGCATATTCGAATAAATCAACTTCAGTCGAAATTAACAGTGAAGGATAAGAACAAAACCCTCAAAATATGATTAATTTGATTCTTCACGTTGACGAGTAAAAGTATTTTTATTATGTTAGAAAATTAGTCTATTTGCCGTTGTTAGTGCTGTTGATTTTGATGTTAGGTGATTAAAGGTCTTGACACTCAGTTTATAATTATTTAATGGGCCTTGAATACGCAATGAAGTTATTCTTGCTTAATAAGCGACATACTAAATCATTCCTACGTATTCAATTTCTAACGACTACTATAGTAAAGTAATGATGAATAAACTATTTAATAAAAAATCAACTTTTTGTATATAAATTAAATTAAATTATTCGAATTCATAATATGTTTTCAACAACAATCTTGGAAATGTCAGATTTTTTTAAAATACACTAATACTGAAGTTAAACATGTGTATAACGAGGAAGATGAAACTTACAAGACAATTGTGGACGTCACATTCTTTTAGAATTAGTCAAATTCTTAAATGAATTATCTCTCCGGTTCTATTTATTTCCAGTAAAATTCTTCAAATAACTTGACTCTTAATTAATTCGGTAGAATTCCGTTCTGAGTGAATCTCAATTACGCTATCATAGCAGTCTTGTTTATGCATACTTTAGCTCGAATATTAGCTATTGTAATTATCTTATGCGATAATCTTTTTATTCTCATACATAATTTTTAGAAATCCGAAATTCTTTATGCCGAGTCGTGAAGGTTTGTACTGAACAATAAACAGTTCTTCATTTTACTAAGATTATAATTCAATTAATGATTTACGCTTACAATGTGATACTTAATACATAATTATGGAAAACAAATCTGTGTCTCGATCAGTATACTATGTTCATTGTAAACTTATACTTGCTTGCTTGGCTCTTCGTTTAGCTATTAAAATCGCTATCTCCATCAACAATTTTGTAGATATAGGTCAGTTTTGAGGTTTTATAATTCTATGTATTAGTGTTTTGTATGTAAAGTTTAAGTCGTGTTGTCTCGGTCTGAATTCGTTTGACAGTGAGTTAGACTAGATATAGATTTATTAAGTTTGTAAGAATTTTGTGTGTACCTGTTGTAATTCCCAGTTTTTCCACAGAAATTGATGTCCAGGATAATAAATAAGCCATTTCATACTTATACTCATACAAGAAAAGTAGAAATACAAAGAAATACGAAAAGGAAAAATTCCAGGAATGTACACAATTGAAGAAGGAAAAGATGTATTGACGAGAATATTGATGAACCAATGGTAGAACTGAATTTTGTATGGAAGTACTATCAAAGATGGAAAACAATCTCTAAATTCCTTGGAATTGACATTTCACTTTTAAATAGTGGGAATTCACTCCAACTAAAAATGAAAGATGAGCTCAGTGGTCAAAAATATTCATTCCATGTTGTTGCCAAGATTGAGTTTATTATATTGAACCTTTGATCACTTCGGTAATCAAGTGGTATTTCAATAGAATGAACATATTTATAATAAATTTAATATTAAATATTTAATTTATTAAATATATTACTAATCTCAAATTTCAATATTTACTCATAAATATCTAAACGCCAGGGTCTTCTATATTAATATTTTTTCTTTAAGAAATTTAAGACTTTATATCCAAGTACTGAGACATGTTCGAAGATAACGCACTTTCACTTTTTATAACTGTGGTTACAATTACTGCCATTGTAAGTTCATTGACGAAATCTCACTCTCTTTGGAGTGAATTTGAACTTCGCACAGAGTGAATTTTCCCTCCATACGAAGAGTGAATTTCCATTTCAAGCTTTGGGGTCAACTTGTTTACTCTTGCATTTGGAGTGGTAACCTCGCTCTTTTAGAGTGGTATTTCACTCTTTTTAGAGAAAGAACTCTGCTCACGACAGGTTTTGAGTGAAAACATCATTCCAAGAAATTTAGAGAGCAGCAGTGATTCTTCGAAAAGTATGGATATTTTGACATCTCAGCTAATACTTTATTACTTGCCATAAAGTTTAAATAATGTCCAGTAAATTTTTCTTGTAATGTGTATTTCGATTGGTACGTTATGTGAGAAATAAAATAAAATTAATAAAATCAATACTTAACTTTAATAGCTCTTTGTGCTATGAATATTTAATTAATTCTGCCAGATTTTACTCGAGCAATAATTCTTTTTCTCTGAATAATAGCTGCAGCGATGTACTGAATCTTTTAGACCATCTGCAATACACATTCAAAATGATAACGATTTGAAACACAAATACCGCATTAATAACTCATCGAACTAGACTATTTTTAACTGCAAGTAGAAACTTTATTAATTGTGGGAACGATGTTCAGTTTGTAGTATACGTCAAATTTGCGACCCGTGAAGAATAATTGTTTTTCTGCACAAAAAAATGTGTTTGTGTGAATATTAATTACGTGTATAAGTAATACATGTTAGAAATATATAAATATAACAATTATATCCCATCAAATTAGGTTATGGCGTCCTCTTTTTGTGTTTGAAACCTATTTTTCACTTTTGCACAGAGAATTTATAATATATATTTAGTTTTTTTAGACTTTTATAACTTGTTCTTGAATAGGCATTATACATCATTTATTAGTTGATTTCTAATGGCTATTCAAAGTAGGTCATATTTTTTCGTTTGTTTTGTTATACTAAACTTATGATATGTTTTTTTTTTAAATTGTAACATAATTATGAATTGCATAATTTTAACTAGCAACTATAGTTAAAACATAGAAAAACGTACATAATCGCGTTAGTATACAGCTAGCAGTTATCATAAAGACCGTGTACTTATATCGATGCATAAATAAACTTTTGACAATTAATAATAATTATTACCACTTTTCAATTGTAGTGATATTGAAAAGTATTAACAATGTCATTAAAAATTCGTTAATTTCTGAATGTACACATGGTGTTAAAAATTAAACATTAATTTTCCTAATTTTAGACAGTTCTTTTTTAATCGTTTATTTATCTGGCTCATAAATTCCTAACCCAAAAGTGTCAGTGTTAACTCAACTCTAATCACCGTATGCGGCTATTATTGATCTCAATCATTTACTAAAGAAAATATTCAATACCTCATTGATACAGAATGTCTTTCCAAGTATCAGGAAATTATTTTCGTTTTATCAATAGACAAACAGAAGAATCCTTTATCTCAGCAATTGTAATAACATGATATTAATATTATACAATATTAATAACACCCCGTACTAATCCTCCGAATGATGCTAAGGGTTTTCTCATAATTATTAATTTTTTCGAAAATTTTTTGTTCCCTGCCCACCATTGTGGTATTTATCCTTATCGTAGTTGGCAAGAGAGATCAACTTAATATTGTAGTCGGTCCCAAATCTATAATTGACCACGGATTTATTTACTCCTTTTTCTAAAGTTTTCGACTTTCTAATTAAATTAGTGATTTTTCCGCATCTACGCGACATTTGTTTCCATAATTTAGCAATTCCTTTATCTATTAACGCCTTTCGAATCTAATAAAAAGAAAGATCTTTACCTACAATATCCGGAAATCCTCAAGGGCAAAGTATTGGGATCTTCTTTATCGTCATCATACTCTTTTTCAAATGTTATTTTATTGCCGATATATTATTATTTTATTTATACTCATATTGATGATGTGGGATCGTATCTTTCACTCTGGGAATAAGATGATATAATTGGAAATCTTAATTCAGCTATCGATGTTTACCAGGCCACCTTTGAGTAAATAAACTTTACTGTAAATCTCTAAAATGCAATATATAATCGTTGCAACCATGATTAAGCAATGGTTAAGTCGTTGACGTTTCTGCCTCGGCTTATTCCAAGACCCAATCAATTTTACAATTACATACAGCTTCTATCACATAAAAATGAAATATGTTTTCTATCGCTTTCGATTCCATAGTTCATTACTAACAAATTAGTTTTAGTTATAACTCCGTTTTTTAACTAAGTTTTGTTATGGTTATTCTCGTATAACAAAGAATTGATTATAATTAGTATTCGGATTAGTTGTAAATATCTGATATTTATTTATAAAATTCGTTACCCAAAGAACTTTTAGAAATTGTACATCTACAGCCGCATTCAGAGAGGTCTTACCAACTAAATTCATTAGTTCCCTTTTGATGATTGCATCTTACATTTTTGTTTATTTACATTTTCTATCAGACAAGAAATTGAGTTATATATTTTACGATTAAATGTTTCCTTGTACGACGTTTGAATAAAGAACACTTCATTGTCTTCTTAATTTCTTCATTTATAATTTACCTTAATGACCAGTATACAACGTTTTTCTACCGACGCAAAAAATGAACGGGGTTCTTTCATTTCCAAGATCATTGATCGATTAGATTCATAAATATTGTCAATTATTAATATCTTCAATTTCCGTAGTTAAGATTAAAATCTTCGCATACAACGAAGATAAATATTCAAAATAAATAAATAATTTATTGGATAATTTTCTAAACAAGATATAGGTAAACATTAAAAAAGTGTGAATCTTTTATTGTTTAGAAAATCTTAATTTAAAAACGATAATTTAAAAAATCATTTGATAGAATTTCATATCTTTTTGTCTGCAATATGTTGATTGTTCACATATTAAAAGGAATTATTGTTTCTTATCATAGCCGCCAAAGACACTATTTCACTAAATCGAAAAATGCAAAAGAGTTGCTCCTGTGTGTCGTGAATCGTGCAAGTGTGCCTTTGTCAATCGTACCAATTGATTTTACATTTAAGCTCTCGAAATCGCGACAACCTTCCATGGTTTCCACAACAATACAATTTCTTCTTTTATTCAATTCGTTCAATTGAAATACACAAATAATATTTCCTTTCATGTTTCATTCCTTTTAGAAAACAAAATATAAGTCCAACAATCGAAAATGCATGCACTCAAGTTTGCACTGTTAATAGATGAAGGCAATATAGTACAAAGTCGACGGATGTTTGAAGTATTTTTTCATGGAACCACTTTACAAAGAAGATGCATCTGGTTTACTGAGAATATAGAAAATTTTCCATAAAATATTGATCTTAAATGACACCTCAAACGTTGTACAAATCTCTAATATTGAAAACTTATATTCCTGAAGTGAAAAAGTTCCTTCATTAAATAGCACCGACTTCGGCTTGCGATAAAAATTCATATTCGTTCTTCAAGATTTCGATTATCTTGAAGTGAAATTTCAATTCGAACAGGTTACGTGATTTCTGGCGATACTTAAAGTGAAAATTTCCTTCATTAGAGCGAATTCCGCTTTTGGACAATTTCTAGCGCACGTTTCTCGTTTTTCGAGTCCCGAACGTGAACTTTATTTCGAACGATAATGACGACATTCCCCCGCGAAAGCTCCTCTCGAAAAATAGTGTAGTATAAAATGAAAACGGGAGCGTAAAAAACGTGGGTGAATGTTAACTAGCGGATTTTATCGGGCTTTCCAAATGCTCGCAGGATCCTCGCGATTTTTCCTAGATATCGCGAGATTTACAGACTTTATGCAAACAGGTTGCGTCAAGTGCGCACCAGGCAAAGGGCGAATAAAATTTCGAGATTTCGAACATGACCAATCTTTATTATTTTCGTGCAATGCCTCGAATTTTTGACGAACGGTGAATCATAAAAAGTACCGTTACATAAGTTTAAATCGTAATATTCTGAATCAGTGTTCATACTATATCAACGAATTTCGGTAACAATAAGAATGTGTACTCCAATTTACGAAAATACAAATTTTTAACAACAAATGAAATTGGTTATGTCACATGTACAGAATCTAATTTTATAACAAAATTTATCAACATGATGGAAGTATATATAATTGTACCTGTATAAGAAATAAAGTGTAAAATAAATCTTGAGTGTGCACGGCATCTGATTATACAGCTTCAAAGTTTTTCAGTTAGAAATATTGACGAGAAATTAAACAAATTTTAAATAAGAATGCTTACACAATTTTCTGTGCATGTTTATGATAGAAAATTTTGTTTTTCCTTCTCAATTCATGAAGTGAAAGCTGTTTTGATGCTGCAAAAAAAAGCAATCGATGTAGTTCTTAATTATTGGAGATCGGATTGCTAATAACCACTTTCAATATAAATAAGTTTTGAAATGAATATAAAAGTTTGCCAATAAATAATAAATAATACATTTTTAAACATAAAAATTAAAAAAAAAAACTATTTTTGTACTTTTCTGTACGTTTATTTGGTTAGAAAATCGCTTTAATCATACCTTAATTTACCAGAAATAGAAATCGTATGTCGGTACAAAGGTGCAAGTAATTTCACAGTCGAAATGTAGTAATGGAGGCCAGAGCTTTTTCCAACACATCATTGTACATTACTGATTAAATAAACTACGCTTGTTTTAAAATTAGTAATTTTGATGTAATTTTAACCTTTTCTATGTCTAATTCTGATCAAATCGATTGTTTTTTTATATAGTATTGTAATACTTATTATCTGATATCAGATGATGATAAGTAAAAGACTATATATTATTATTGTGACTTTTTTTTTATTTCGAAATGAACAATTACATGTATATGTTATTAGAAAAATATAGTATTTCCAATTAACAATGAGTTAATTGCAAGTTATATCAAACGTATTACTCGGTATGTCAAAATTTACTCCATTACATAAAGTCAAATTTAAATTTCTTATTACGATATTTTCTATATTAATATGCTGCATGTAGAATTCAGAGTATCTGACAACATGGTTATTGGAAAGATATCTTGATATTATTGTAGGATGGGTTTAACAAATATTTTGGTGGTAGAATAATAGTATAAGCTACAAGTAAAATCAAAACCGAAATCTATGATAACAATGTCCATATGTAGAATGTACATGTTTCTGTTTGGCATCTAAGTCATCGACCACGAATTATCTAGCGATCAATTACCTTAGAGGTCATTTTAGTTACAAATATTTTTACACTTTCAAATTCGGATACTATACTTATATTCGGATGTAGATACTAGAGAAGTATGTCAAGTCGGATAATGAGATTTTTGCTGATGATAATACGACTTGTCAATCTAATGGCTTTAACCTTTAGAGAACCAAAAAACACTTAGAAATATTAATCTTTTTTTCAATCTAAATTGCTTGTGAATTTATGTGTAAAGGTTCTCTCTTAATATGAATTATCCAAAAAAATTATATTCAAAATTGCGGATACAATGTAATATTGCTGCGAATCTAATTATAGAAGTAAATGATCTACTTAGATGTGGATATAAATTCCTGGGTTACCGCCACCTAGCTGTGATTTTTCCTACTATTAGATGATACAACCGTACTGAGTCCCGACGACACGGGGACTCTGGTTTTTACTCAAAAAAAAAAGGGGGAAATAAAAAAAATAACAATTATAAAAGGGGATGTGTTGTATCGATATATATTTAGAAGGGGAAATTACAAAATTATAGGGGAGGACTTTATTAATTATAATTTAAAATATAATAATAATAATTCGCCGCGCACTGTGCATAGTACTTACTCTAACTGCAGTATCTCGATATTCACAATACAATTCTCTATACGCCGCAATAACACAATATATCTAATTCGTTCACAATGTAATAACAACGATTTGCTCGCCTTAACGGTTTACAAGAAGTGAAGTGAAGATGAAGATGGTCTGGCCCGCTACCATCACGCCACAGCGTCAGTCCTGGATACTAACTTTCAGGGGACAAACAAAAAGGAAAGACAATTACGAATAAGGACGAATTGAAGACAACGTAAGGACAAAGACGGGGAACATAATTTTGGCAATGCTGGGAATAGTAGGGCAAGTCTAAGTTTTCAAAAAGGGGTGGGCGACTGAATGAGGTTTCTGCACTGATGGGTTTCTGCACGAGTGCGACGAACATTCACTCGGCACTGGAAGGGGTAATGATATATGTAACGAGTGCGACAAGCTCAGACAATATTGATGACGAATTAGTAATTGTACATTGGGCCATGAGTGCGACGAACGTCGACTCGATGAGCGCGACAGCAATAGTCTATTCCATGCATGAGTGCGACGAACGTCGACTACGCGAATATGGAAGGTAGACAGAGACGCTGTACAAATGAATTGACCAATAGGGACTGAGTTTGATCAAGATGGCCGACGAGTTGCGCGTAAAACTGCGCGATAGCCAGTCCACGGTGAACGACGACTGAAGTGACAGGTCGTCTCGGTTTTCGAGATTTTCGAGTGTTTTGAAGTGAATAATTTAAAGTTTGTGCGGGTTTTCGTGTGTGGTTCACTCCGGGTTCGAGTGCCAAAGGATCGGGTACAGGAGAATGCAATCGGAGTCATCCTCTCGACGGCAACGGGAAAAGGAGTTTGGAGTTTTGCAGGAAAGCGAAAAAGGAGCAGCAATTACGGTAAGTTTAAACTTTAATTAATAAGGACTATTTCTTTGTGTAAGGATGGGTAAATTTATGTTTCAGGAACAGGACGTCAGCCAGCAGCGATTCCGGCACGAGGAAGCAGACCATCGGAACAGCTGAGTGCTCATGTAAGTATAGTGTTTACATTTTTTTAAATATATTCCTCTTCCATATATGCCTCTTCCTTGGACGATAACTTTACTTCACGACACTGACAGATTCTTTATTTAAAACAATTACAGGTATATCGAGTTCTTGGACAGCTGGACAAGACGGGACGATGACACCAACGAGTTGACAGGACGAGCACCAACATTGGGGAACGGTTCCTGGGGATGGTTAAGTGGATTCTGACGGGACGATGCACCAATCTTCAGTCTTCTTTCTTGAGGTAAGTATTTTAGTTGGGAACGCAAGTAGACAGACGTCTACTTTGTGTTACAATGAATATTGTAAATAACGTTGATAAATTCTCAGTCAATCGAAAACAATTTTTGGAAAGAAAAGAAACTCAGTGTTGGTCGATGGCGCTCTCTATATTATTTTCCAATCAATAATAATACAAACTGCCTTTAGGCTTAAGGGATCTGTCTCGCAAACATCTTAACTTTATTTGGTCCTAACTTAGGAGATCTTAGACAACATATGTCATATATATAATTTACAAAATTTTCAAAACCCCTGCACCCTACACGTTACACAGATATAATTCGAAACAATCTTATGAAATGATGCCGATAGTCACTTAAGATTGTGTTCACGAGTTTTTCTTTTCATCATTGAAATTGTTTATGATCAAGTATTTCTCTAAGTATCTCATGTACTTTTTTTCATTATAAAACCATGTTTCAAATGAGCAACCGTTGAACCTGCCATTAATTTGTTAAGTTATAGAAATACAGGTAATTTTTACTATGTATATTTGAACAATTTCTCTATCACGATCCTTTAACTACTTTTGTATATCAAATATGGAAATATTTTTTAAAAATCCATTAGTGCACGATGTTTTTTGTCTTCAATGAACTTTGCATGCATTGTTTTTATCGTATTTCGTCTTTATTTTTTTGAAAAATGGAGGTAAAATTCTTAGCCGGCATACAAAATTATACTAAGTCTGGGCAACTAGCAGTATGTGTCTTATAAAACTAATAAATAAGATATAGTTGCAGGTGCACTTCAAAACCCCGACATCTCACAAAACAGATGCATCAAAAACCCCGACATCTCACAAAACAGATGCACCAAAAACCCGACATTAAAAAACGATACATTTTAAAAAACAGACATTAAAAACTCACACATTTAAAAAAACAGAGATTCAAAATATGTGTGCATTACCTAGTGTTTAAATATCCGTTCTTTTAAATGTCTGGTTTTTTAATGTTTGTTTTTGAAATGTTTGATTTTTTTAATGTTTTTCTTCTGATATGTCTGGTTTTTGAATGTCAGGGTTTTGAAGAGTCTGTTTTGTGATTTTTTGGGTTTTTGATGTACACTCATATGTATTACATACTGATAAATAAACAAAACACAGATTAATTGAATCAAATCTAAAAAATCAATATAAATGCTTATTAATTATTATAAATTTAAATCACGTAGTATTTTGAGAAATGATTCATTTTTACTATAAATTAGTGACTATTTAAAGAATTTCCATGTTTAAAATTATGAAAGTAGTGAGTGACACGCTGCTTTTTCTGTAAAATATTTATATAACAATCAAACAGAATAGTTATTAATTTTCCGTGAAAAAGGAGATACTTATTTCAATTGTAATTATTTTCATTTGGTTTCTATTATCGATTCAATATCTTAAATTGAGATACTATATTGAAGAGTAAAGTATTATAATTTTGAACATGATTACTATTCAAAATACACCTAAAAAGATAGAGTGAATTTGAATAAAATTTTATTACATTCGTAATAAATTACACAAATTCATATAAGAGTACTTGAAATATGTAAACCATTTTCAAATTCGTTACGTTTTCGTCACCTAATATCTTCTTCTTGAGATTTAAAAATTATACAGTAATGAAAATAAGTGGTTCTAAAAGGATAAGTTTTCTTCTCTACGTGAATATAACAGCAATATAAATCATCTCCTCAAAATATGTAGAAAAAAAGGTAAACTTCAAGAAAATAGAAATACGAAGGTAATAACAGTGCATAACATGCAAGATTCTTATATAAAAACAGATTTCTATGTCACATCTTATCTACTTCCAAGATTGATCTGGTGAAAATTCATTTGGTGTCAGATTGAAATTGGTACGTAACTGATATGTCCGTAAACTTTATTTACGAGATAGATATTGCAATATCATTTTTACCATGAAAAGAACAATCGCACACCGACTTGACGTGTATGGTTACGATACCTAATACCTTTTGTCAGTCCAAAGAAGAGGGATGTCTTCGAAATATCGACATGTTTCGTTCAAATTTCACGTTTATCCGAAAGGCGAAATCTAATTTTTCACCCTCGACACGGGACGTGATATTTTCTGATATGCAGTTCGTCGTTGCTGAATGGAAGTGAAACGTGAGAATACGAACTCGATGTTTTATTAACCTCGATGTTTTGTATAAATCTGACGCAATATAATTTCAGCATCTATAGTGAAGTAATTATGTAAATAAATGCTTATTTCTTGGTATTGCGCAATAAATCAACATGTTCATATATGTGAAATTTTAGAATCTCTTATTATTGGATGTATTATGAAAAATTGCCCGTCCAGCACTTGTAATTTAAACTATTGTCAAAACTAGACACTAGGATGTCATACTATGCTCTCGAGCAGGGCAAATAAACAATTCAAAATGCATGTAAAAATATACAGTGATTTCCAGTAAAAATTAATTAAATATTATTGATAAATTGCACAAATTAAAAAAAAATATGAAATATGCAAATCATTTGAAAATTCGTTACGTTTTCTTTGTTAAGCAAATTATTATTCACAATATTTTAATTTAGAAAAATACTTTTCATGTCTAGTCCTGATTTGTAGCTTGAATCAAGATCCGTTGTAATAAATCTGGAAGTGTAAGACATTTTTCTAACATAGTAAAATGAAAAAAAAATAATAAATACAAAATCATAATTCAATACAAGTTTTTCACAATTTTTTTGCAAAGTAAATTAAGTAGTTGTAACTAATGCTAAACGTATTTGTAAAAAGTTTAAATCCTAAGCAGAAGAGGGACGAGCTTTCATAATAAATCCAATACTAAGCGATTCTAAAACTTTTTACCTCTTGTATCATACGAGTAAGAGGATCATAATAGCTAGAGATAAGCATTTATTTACATAATCATGAATCGAAACGGTCCAGACATTTACAAAGGCTTACAATAATTATATGGTTTTTCCGCAGAGTAAATTAAATTTTTAGTTATTTTAAAATAATATATGCAATAGTTTAGTTACCAGGAAGCACCACTTATGTACCCTTCAATATTTTCTGTTTACTTTAAACCAATAATTTATTAAAAATTTTAATATGAAATTGTGAATTTTAGTAATGGAGTCATGAATTCCATTATTTCAGTATTAAAACCGTCGTATTTTGTTTTAAATTACTGATCCAATGCATTATGCAGATAATAATTACGCGTATATATGCATTTGCATAATTAAAATACCATTGGAATTATTTGCCCAACACAATAAGGAACCGTATTATAAAGTTACTTTAATTAACGTAATAAAAAAATAATTTAATCATGCTTGGTACGCACAAAAAGAACATAGGATATTGCGGGGGGATATGCAACATTTTCGTTGCTCGAAAAACATATACAATAACCAAATTTTGAAATATTTCAAGAATCAATAATTTAAAGAAATTAATATAAAACATTTCTACATTATTAGATTTTCATCAACTTAATTTCCTTCCAAATTTGATTAAATTCCATCGGAGTAACGATACCTTTGTTTTTATAGAAAAACACTTCATGTACACATGTTTTATCATAAATTTTCAATAAAGGAGTAAAAAAAGTTCAATATCACACCGAAAAAGTGTTTCATATTACCCTGAATACGATATTTTACGCAAATTGACAATTAACGATTTTGTCTGTGTCGAAGATACATTTTCACATTGACGATGTGATATAATAAGTTCAGAATCATTCTCATAAATTATTATTGGCATCATATCAAACAGTTCCTGCAATAGTTTTTTTTACCGCTAATAAAATAGGTAAATAAATGTATTGTGTTTTTGAAATCTGTAAGTAAGTGTCAAAATATGGTTGATTTAATGAAAGAGACAATTTGAAAATATTGCCATCCATGGTGTTTAGGGCCACTGATTTCGAATTTGAATTCAGATTTTCAAAATCCAGAATGGATGACCCGAAATGATGGTCGAATTTGTTAAAAATTCTTCAATTTTTACCAATCTTAGTATCCAGTGGTCATTGGGGTACTTATTACCAATTTGAAGTCAGAGATTTTTAATTGAAGGCAACTCTTAAATATGAAGGTGAAATTTAAATAAAAAGAGAATTTTACAAAACTTAGTACCTAAGCGTTTTTGAGAGCGATAATTACAAATTTGAAATTAGATTTCTTGAAATAATATCCAATATAGCATCAAGAAGACAGTACTCTGCAATTGTCTACTTTCGGTTATACTCAGAGACAGCACCATGATCGTAGCTTTTGTTCTGTGTAAAGTGATTAATTACAGTGACTATTTTCTTGATACATTTATCAACAAGTTCCTTCGGATAACCATTTTCCGATAAAATGTTTTGACTAGATTCAAGTACTTTTTCCTGAACTTAATTTCTGCTAATCTAGTCGCTCTGTCTATTAGGCCAAATATTCGGATTATATTAGGATGTTTTCCAAAAATGCCATAATTAGATTTGCTATAATTGGAGACAATCGGAAACTCATGGGAACTCCACAGACCTGTTTATAAACCGTTCCCTGAAACATGAAGTAGGTAAAACTGAGTGTTAAATCCATGCCTTCTATAAATTCTTTTTGTGACAATGGTTCGAGAATGCTGAGAACTAACATCTAACCACAAATTCGATAGTTTTTGGGTGTGACAAAGTTAAAAAAACGCATGCAAAACCACGAATTATGCATAGGAAATTACAGTAAATTCAGTGGTAATAGGTCGCACTGTGTGTTCTTCGTAGTAAGTGCTGACTGTTACTACTTAGATTCCAGCATTCTATATTACAATCCGGGACTTTGACAATGATTTTTTAAACTTTCCTCCCTCCTTTGATACAAATTAAAAAATATTTATAACGTTCCAAAACTATTTATAATGTTGACTTTAAATTCGCAATTAGCGACAACAAACGCCCTAAACATTAAGACTATCGAAAGTTAGTCAATATTCACAAAATTTTGTCCATCACGTAAAATGTTTTTTGCGGTTAAACAAATAATTCTCACACGTTAAAGCCAAATTAATGGACTTAAAATTCATATTTAATAATCCCAAAAACACCGTACACATCAGGTAAAAGGGAACCTATCATCGATTTTTTTGTGGTCCTATGTAATCAAATAAAATTATTTATATTAAAACTGTCTTGAAAAACTAATTCGAAATTATTAACCCCTTCCAGTCAATCATTTCCTATGTCATTAGATGTTAATTATGAACTTAGCTTTGAAAATATGATCATAAAGTTGGTAACAAATGTTCTACATACGTTTAATTATTTTCATATTTTAAACCAGGAAATATTAGCATCTAATAATTTAATTCATGATCAGGATAAACAAGCTGTTCGTTCTATCCAAACAAAATAACACAACATTTTGTGAGCTTTGCAGGATATTTTATATGGAATTATGAATATCAATACTATAAGAGTTTTATATTAGAGATATTGCTTTTTTTATTATTTTCATTGTGTGTTGCACAAGTTGCATAAGTCGCAATTTCTGAAGCGATAAAGTGATCGAATGTGCTTTCCGCTTAGAAACGGACGGTATTATAATTTTAAAAAATCGAATGGCATCGGCGACCATATAAATTTTGAATCCCCCAACGTGGCATTCACGGCTTTCACGATTTTACTCTGACATCTCGTTATCTCTGACAAGTCCGCAATTTTATTGAGTGGTGTTATCGTGGAAATTCGACCTGATTGGCTCTTACCAGTCGAATCGCTACGTTTACGTCGAAATGCGGGTATATGCTTGATAAAAATATGATTTTTCATATCTAAGTACTCCTCTTCTGCAATACCAAAATATATATAGAGTTCGAACTTATTTGATATGGAACTTATTTGCAACTCTTTAATTAATTAACGTGTTTTTAAATATTCTACTATTTTGCATATTAGAATGCATTACTGATAATCCCCGGATTATAATTGTTGCATATAAAGTGTTATAGATTTTCTCCTAATTTTTTGTTACCCAGATTTTATCTGTCACTGAACACTGCACAGAAAGAAAAAACCAATACATAGCCCATTAAACAGCGTATTCACATTCAATTACCAAAAACGTCAGAGCGAGTATTGGAAAAATAATCGAGAAGTGTTTTCATGCGAAAAATATACACGAACCAATTTGCCTTCTACACTCGATAATCATGATCAAGATATAATTTATAAATTTCATTTGTCATTTTGTACAATTAATTTTTCACGTCATATCAATTTGGAATAATTTGCGATTACACATTGGGATTGATAAATTAGTATAATATAAAGTTAATTAATCTCGATTTCAATTTGATTAAAAATTATTGTTTTAAATCATGATAAATAGAATCAATCAAATAAATCGTTCAAAATAAAAAACAGATGAGAAAAATAGTCTCCATTTTTTTTATTTTATAAGAGAAATTTCAGGATTTTGTGTGGTGTAGTAAAATGCCTATGTAGATGTGCAGACACTGTTGTATTGGTGGTAAAGGTTTCGCCTCTTTGCTGCAGCCTATTGAAATATCGAGTGGGCATGAAATTCATATCCGTAGATCCGTTTCGGAGGATCGATAAATATGCTGGTCTAAGTATTGGCTTCGCTGCTCCGGCTACATTTCGTGGTTGGGGTTTGGGGTCGGTGGCTGTGGAGATTATAAAGCCAACATTTTTCCACGGGCCACGCAAATAGCGTCGGCCATGTGGTGCTTTCGAACCTTTGTGTTCGACGCGGACCGTCCTTCCGACGTGATACGACGTCAAGTGCAGAGTTTTATCAAAATTTACAAGGTCGAGCAAACTCTTCGATATTCATTCCATCGTAATTCCCCCGATATTATCGAATGAATTCATTACTACCGTTTGAACAATTTGAAGAGATCGTAAGACTTAGAGTTTTCTAGTGTACAACATAAATATTTGGCATAAAATGTATTGATGTTTTTTTACGTTATTGCTGTTAATGCAGTTTTGTAAGGTAACTTCATAAATATGCTAATTGTCTTTAGAATTTTCAAAACTTTCAATTTACTTTGTAACGTTATACACTATTACGTAATTCGTTGATAAATGAGAATACGAAAGATGAAAAAATGTTGCCCAATGAGAATGTGGGAAGATAATGCGTCGACGATGATAATGCGTGACATTACAAACTTCGGGAACACGTTGAAGAAGAAAAGTGAAAACCGTAGACATTGTTGTTCATGAACCAGAACAGAGGAGGTATTCCGATCGGAAATCTATTATCTTGTTCGTTAATTAGAGTCACAGGTAGGATAAAAATCATCGATTTTGAAGTAGAAGAATACATCTCGCATTGATGAAGGGTATTGCGATGATCTCATCATCTAGGTTGCTGAATTTCGAATTTCCATAAATTCAAGTAGGTTCCAATTCATCGCTTGAAATCTTCAATCGGTCTAAATCGTCTTGAAATTGACTAAAGAAAGAGAAGAAATCCTTTACATCTTTTGGATCTAGCTGTGTTCGATTCTACACCGCTTATGAGGAATTCCGTCGAACTTTTAAAATTGCAAGTACTCAAATTGAAATCGTAGAAGTGTAGATTAAATCGATTTCTATGATTGTGTTACTCAAAGAAGATAAATATTATAACACCAGAAAATTGTTGAGTGCGTCAGTAAAGATTATCATCGCGTAAAAAGAACGGAACACACTAAGATTACAGATGTTTGACGCATACTCACTAGACTTTTATTCAGTTGAAGCTTCTTGAAAAAAAAACTTTTTTTCGAATGATTTGAAATCGACATACTGTAATTTTTCTAGATCGTATTTAGTAGAATGTACGGACTACATTTAGTCCGCATGGGTTATGTTTTTGACACCGCAAATTCATGTTTCACGTGATTGTACCCGATTTTACGGCTGTAGCACCAAAAATTATTTCTTAAGAGCACACTAACATGGTTCATGCAATGTATTTCTAATCCTAGGCCCATTTTTCTTTAAGACTTTTTATTCATTATACAACCTGGGGTGTGATCAATTTTTCGAATGGAAGAAAAGAAAAGTCGATTCAAAAATATTATTGGGATGTTTCTGCATCTTTTCTAGCATAAAATAGCTTTTACACACATCCGCATGCATATACACATTTGTTTTAGAAATGTTGACAATATTAAAAAAAAATGTTTCACTATTGGCATCAACACAACTTTATGGTTTCCGTACAACTGGTAACAAATTGTTAATGTTTGATGCTCTATTTCATGGCCATTTCATCTTTCAAATAGACTTCTAATCATTGATAAAGGTTTATGGTTTCTAGACTGTAATTTTCGCCAATCGGAGTGTATTTCTCCATAGTGGTACTAAATACGAACAACGGTATTTAGAAAAATCTGTACTATAAAAATATATAAAAATAATACAATGCAAGATTTACATGTTATGTTTATGCTTTCTTGTAATGCATTATTTGTTTTTCTTCGTTTCTTCATATAAGTTATTCTTCAGAATATTTTCAGAAACCTTATCCGAAAACCTTAAACCAATATGTACAGGTACACGTATATTGTTATAGAAATCGTATGGATATGGTTCATATACATATATGGGCAAATCCACAGAACTTTTGAACTTAGGTGTAAGTGAAGACATGCTAGTTTATATTTGTATTGAAACATATGTACGGGGTAAAACAAGTATAATAGTAGTAAATATAGATACCGATGAAGTATTAGTCTCATAGCAGCGAATTTGAAATGATTTTAGGAAGGCTAATGATGAAAAATTGACAAGTTTGATTTGTAAGTTGCCTAAACGTTTCTAATCTTAACAGTTTTTCTGTGACGCCGTAATAGTTATCGAACTAAATCCAATTGAATTAGCTTTCTGTATCAATTATACAATC
Organism: Trichopria drosophilae; assembly: GCA_030407085.1. Classification (NCBI taxonomy): domain Eukaryota; kingdom Metazoa; phylum Arthropoda; class Insecta; order Hymenoptera; family Diapriidae; genus Trichopria; species Trichopria drosophilae. The sequence goes on along the minus strand of CM059583.1, from coordinate 183,665,992 downwards.
TCACCTGCCAGAAAATCGATGTGCTACTTCCCAGACGGAAGTTATGATACTGTTAAAATGTGTAAGAACATAATTGAGTTTTTTGAATTTTGGCAAAGTTAACTGTTTTAACAACACGCCGTCTTTCTAAATTCAAAGCTATGAATATACCTTTATAGTTAACGTGAAAACGAAAATTTTGAGACGTGGTAGAAGTGTGTGCTGCAAGTATTCTTCAAATGACAGCACTTCAAATATAGGTTGTCGAAACGTAACTCGCAAAGAAAAATCAGTTTTTCCTAGGGCACATCAAGAATATCATCTTTGGGGGCCTAGTTGAGATTGTAATTGGTTTCTTTACTCTATTTATATATAAAAACGCAGTAGCGCTAGTGAGACATTTAAATATTAGGCTGCAGAGGCTTAACTAATTTTATGAACGACTTTGTCTTATGTATAAAGTACACTTTATGCTCTCTTCATTACTTTTCTACGGCAAATAAAGCAATGGGTGCCCATAAAATATCATGTACAACTCATGCACATATGTCGAAGGTCATACGCTTGTATATTTACTGCGTAATGTAATATAATATGAACTAATTAGTTCAACAAGTGTACAATATACGTCAAGGGATTGAAATGGCCATTTTTCACAATAATTTTGATGATGCCGGCTTAGTGGTCTATATAGCGGGTAACTCTTTGTGTTTAATACCACTAAAAAAGCATTTTAGACGACGTGTATCATACTTATGAAAAAGGTATTCTGAGAATTATTATTGTAAATACTCCAAAGAAATACATAGCGTTCATTTTGGTACATCAAAAAAGCAAGTGTCGTTGCATACAGGAGCTTTTTTTTATAAAAATACAGAGTCAGAAAAAATCGAATGCCGATCGTTTTGCACAGTCTCTGAATGTCTTCGTCACGATGCTTCATCCGTATGGGCTCATCTACAACCAATACTGAAACTTATAAAAAATGTCGTACCTGATGTCAAAATTATCCATTTTCAGAGTGATGGACCTAGCACTCAGTATAAGAACAAGACACATTTTTCTTGTTTTCACACTATTGCTCATCATTGAAGATATCACGTGCTTCTTGGAATTACACTACAACAAGCCATGGAAAAAGCGTTGCTGATGGCATAGGAGGTACTGTAAAGGGCTTGTGCGATCGAGCGGTTAGTTGCGGTACAGATATCATTTCTGCACGGAAGATGATTGACATTGTCACCTCAACAACAAATTCTAAAGTGCACATGGAACTAGTAACAGAAAGTGATATTGTAAAAGTTGATAGGTTAGTAAATAGCAATATAAAACCTGAACCAAACTCGGGTCAAGTTCACCAGGTCATTTGGTGTAATAAAAAAGAAAATGATTTGTTTCTGAATTATCTGTCATGCATTTTATGTATTTATGATCCCCCATGTATCCATTATCCATTAAAACCAAATAAATATTGCACAATTCCTGACCCCATAACAAAAGAAAAACGGAAGATAATCAAATAAATTGCAATTGGTATTCTCTGTGAAAATCTAAAAGTAAACAAATGCCGTTCAAATTTAATGTTTAGATATTATTATTATTATTATTATTAATGACGTTTACATCATTTATTAAAATTGAATAGTATGATTCATTTAAAAAAAAACGCCGTCCTTTAAAAATGAGTAACAGGGACGGATTCCTAGTCTCAGTTGACCAATTAAACATGTGTGCTTTGAAGTTGAAAAAAAAAATTTTTTTTTCGCCAAAATGAAAAGTTCTGTGGATTTGCCCATATACTAATGTTGTTTAATAAATAAGGTATGATTATGATGTGTGTATTTATGAAATGATGATGGAATATTTACAATGATTATGATAAAAATATAATAATAATAAATAAATCATGCATATTAAAATAATAAATTTATAATTTGTAATCCCACCTCTACGATTATTTGCAGTCGTTAATTTTCATGGTTGGTAATATGTTTATGCTTGTAAATAATATAATTCCATGTTAGTTTTAAGCGACAACGTTTTATTTAATCGTTTAAAACTCATCTCGAAATAAAATATACGTTACAACTTGAAAATCTAGTTGATGATTATGTAAGTGACAATCTGCTATCCAATCAGTCTGACCAGTTTGCACTGCTACTACTGACTTTTTACGTGAAATCTATGAAAGATGCTTTTTGGGTTTTGGATGCGTAGGAAATTATATTTTTTCCTAACGATTACGGAGGACAACGACATGAGAATAAATGCACATAATTCACTATATTTTTCTTGGAACAATCACGGGAAGAAAACATTTACTTATTTGGAATATAGATAGGTATCTCCAAACAGTTCTTGATCTTTACTATCTTGAAGATTATACACTTCTGTCTAGATATTTAGAGCAGGATTTTAATACAGAAGTATCACTGTCGCTAGCATCTGAAATAGAAAATAACATCGATAAATAGTTTCTTTACTAACCGAAAGAAATCTCGAAATCAGGTATTTCCTGTACATTTCAGCAATATATTTTTTTCAAAATATTAGATATACTACCAATGTTAAACATCCTAACCATTTTAATGATTCAACATTATTTTTTCGATAGCAGAAATTGCTGAATGAGTTAGATCATTTTTATCAATATTACAAATAAATCTGAATACTATTATACAAATTCTTCAATTTCTTCTTGGTCGCTTTATCAAATTAAATCAGACAAACATTATTTTCTTCCGTAGGGCGGTTTTATTACAAAAGGATGGAACTAGAATATCCCATTTTTAAGAAAAAATCTCTTCACTTTATGTTGCTAAACGTAATATGAAAAGAATATTTCTTAAAAAGGACCGAGTATCCTAGTCCCTTCTTTTTGTAATTAGACCCTGGTACTCAAGAAGATCATCTTATTTAACTGGATAGTATAACTACTACAAGGATATTTATTCACTTGTTACATATAAAAGAAAAAAAGGATATGAATGAAAAACTATAGTTTCACGCAATTTTATTTGCAGTACACGTAACGAATAAAAACAGGTTTCTGTAACTATTACAAATATGCGAATTTCAAAAACTTTCAGTTCCATTGTTTTCATTTTGGATACATCCAGTTCAACAGATTTTGATATTTCGGAAACTTGTTGACGCAGGAGTAATATTTTCATTTACCAAAGTTTCTTGATTATACATTCCAGAGTTACAGACAGATAAATTACAACGGTACAATGCAGTTCATATTCAAATGTTCATTGATTGATATACATACAACTTGTAAGAAAATGTGACCAGAAATTTCTTGACAGTAGATAATTTTTAAATTGGGCTTTTATAAACGTAGAAATATACTGACAGGAAGGTAATTGTAATATATTATGATAAAATAATAGATGTCTGTTACGAATACATGGTTATCTAAAGTGTTTTAACAACGCGCGTTTGAATTGTACTACAAAAAACTTTGATGCGGTCGTAAAAATATACAGCCGCACATAAAAATACATGACGGGATTGGGGAGATCCTTTAGGTATTTTGATATGTTAACACGAATCTAAAGATTGTTTGGTCTGCCACGTCAGGTTTTCTTCATAACCCCAAAAAGCATAGACGGATTTTACGCGACAAATATGTCGAATATTGTCAGATTTAATCTAGGATTTTGTACACCATATTTCAGGTATTTTGTATGCTAAAAGAGAAGAGCCTTATCTAATAATTCTCCTTCTTGGTGTGACAATGAGTTCTTTTTTCTTTAAATGATCGATGCAAAGGTTTTTGTTTACTATTTTCATCTTCTCTGTGTATATAGCCTTTTTAGTGTCCGATAAAAAACTGTGCCATCATATTTTCGTCCAATCTTCCTGAAAAGTTAATTAGTAGTTAACAAGTCAATTTAATATCTTGTTTCATTCAACTTTCCACATTTAAACATAAAAAGTATAAAAACCTAATGACATCAAGATTTGTTAATTGGAAACAATATGTTTAAATTTGAAATAATATTTTTAACCCAGGAAACTTCTAGTTAACAAGTTCGTAGAAAAAGTGAAACGTGTTTAAAAATTCTTCCGCCATATTGAATCTGACATTCTCGGTTTCAATCGTTTCACTTGAGAGTCGGTAGTTATACTTACCCGACAGATTCTTAGATCGTAAGACTCGAGAAAATCCATCAATATTTTTAAATATTTGATTACCATGAAAATTCTGTCATGTTTTTCAGGTTAGGAAGAAACTCTGATGTGATAGGGCAAATCCGACTTCAGATTCATAATCACGGCATCAAAATGTATGAGGAAAGAGTATTCTAATTTTCTAACTCCATCATGTATTTTTTTTATATTTATATATAATATATGTAGTATCTGCATGATTATTCATATATAAAAGTATGAAGGTATTAAATAAATTGTCACTTATACCTAGTTCAGGAAACTCGAATATTCAGCTGTTCAAATGTACACGGGATCCCTGTTAATAGGACATTTTTATGTTGTGCAAAAGCTATATAATGAGTGTATATATAAAAGCGCATATTAATAATTTATAAGAGATTGGTTAAATCCCTGTTTGAAATAATACGACGCCACAGAAAGATATAGTGCTTTCTAAGAGTATCCTTTCCATAATTTCGTTTCCATTAGTTTAGTCTCCAAAGCCAGACAAAATTTTATACTACATGTATACGACAACTCCGTTTTTTTTTCTCTGGTGCAACCAATCTCTATTAGATTGAACCAGTATCGAGTTGTAATAACAGAACCCACTCAAGTTAACATATCTAGTACTCGATGCTGTAAAAGTAAGCACATTATGATAATATAACATAGTATGTCCACATGATATAATTTCACGCGTTCGTGCTTTTTCAGGATATCAGATTCATCGAACCGAAGTCTTCGTACTTCGAACTCTCGTTCTACCCGTTTATATCGATTTCGATATTTCCGGCAGTCGCATTGACCTCGCTGCTATTTAGTAACCGCTTCCGGTGTTAACAAATTCACCAATTTCTTCAAATAGGAAATACACTAAGAATCATCTATTTATGATGAACAGTTCAAATATTTCTGAAAATGAGTAAAACTAGTTTTCATTTAAAAAATGCTTTTGATGAAATTAATATGCAGATTTTTCACAATTAGGTATTTTGAAGATAAAATTTGTAATCGGTGTGATTGTGATAAATGTGATAAAGGATATGACAAATATAATCATTTATAAATTTGAAATACGACAGTCGTTAACAAATGACATAAGACAATGTACGATTCTATTGATTACTTTGTTTAGAAGCAATACTTACAAATAACATAATATTTCTATTAAATAAAATTTTTAATAAATACTTTTATTAATTAGGAATATACCTGATAAAAGTCTGTCATGTTTTGTATTACTTATGTCAAAACTAGAGAAAGAAACTAGTCAAAAACTGGACTCATTTTTTATTAGGTATCGAACGAAATCGTTTTCTGTTCGGTCTATAAAAATATATCACTATCTTCTGAAAAATAAATGTTTATTTCTTAAAAAAGTCATTTACACGATGTGTATTTAAATATCGTAAAATTTTGTATTTCCACAAGCTCGGAAGTACTTGCTCGCAAATTTCGCACTTTATTTCAAGACCATTTTTGGCACAACAACAAAAATGAAGTGCCGTATCTTTCCGTGTCAGAACAGCTTCGCAACTACATGTTTCATTGCTAATAGGACAGTAATTCATAAGAGTAGCACTTCTACAGCTTCGATTTCTACTGAACCACTCCTTTTATCGTTTATAACTGACGATACGACACTTTCAGTAAGCTCGGTCGATTATCGTTATCGGTTAATTATCACATTACTGTCGTAAATATTTCCAGATCAAAATTCGTATTTAACAGTATTATCCGCGAAGGATTACATCTCTTGAAACTCCGTTTATTATTGAATCTCCTTCACATTGTGTTCGGCTAAGCTGGTTTTCGACGCCGTTAATGCAATAACAGTAATCCGATTTCGAAGTGTTCAGCCAGAGTGATATAGTCGATAGCATGTAGGAATGAACGATGTGATTAGTTAATAATTCATTTTTTATTTTCCATTCTTTGTATTTGCGGCATGAATATTTACCAGTATGGTGTTAGAAAAACACATCTGACCATCAATAATTCTGGTATTTCTTATCAAAAAGACATCATCCTATAAAATATAAGAAAAATGAATTATCCATATTCTGACTTCCTTCAATGTTTTCGAGGCACAAGTTAACGTATTTCATTTTGTCTGAATTCATGATACAGAATATAAACCGAATTATTTTCCTAAAATAAAATATGATACGTAGAAACTAAAGTGGTTCAAGTGGGTTTATTAAATACCAAAAATTTATTCTGTTGTTTTCTTGTCTTTTAAACGCGTTTTGGTCAAAACACCTTTTTTCAAATCGGTTTTTACTAAAAACTTCTTTTCTAAAAGACAATATTGTTTTAAAATATACTTAGAAAATAAGTTTGTATTATACTTAATGAGAAGGATTTCATTTGTCTTCATTTAGAAATCATAATGATTTAATTCTTGTTATGCTAAAATATGACTCTCAAAAAAAATGTTGCAAAATAAAAAGTGTTTAGAATTGGTCAAAGAATACGTTGACATTTTTACAGAACGTTTTGATACCCTAAAAAAGATTGAAAAAATACTATAAAAATTTCGGTGTGTTCTTGATTAATATTTGTTATATATGTGTTAAGAAGTAAAAACTATGACATCTATTCTGAAATAGCAATTATAAATAATGCTAATTATCTAATTCTAAAGTGGTGTAAATTTATGGTAATTTTGACGTTTCAAATCTTATATATACTGTATTCGGTGCAATTTCGATAAAATAATTTTCTATTTTTTTTTGTTTAAATGTGTTCTTTTCTATAGCTAACATTTTAGTATTTTTATTGTCGAAATATTCCTGTATACGTTTCTTCTTTTCCATTTATGTTTCTCTTGTGTTCACTTATTCTTGTGCCTAATCGTCTACTCGTTTCTCCAATGTATACTTTATTGCAATGCAAGCAAAGAATTTTGTATACTACATGGCTGTGTTTTAATAAAGGAAGTGAATCTTTATACGGCTTAATCTCGCCTATGTTTTTTGTATAGGTACGGAAACTAACCGAATGTTTTCCTTTTTCATTATGGCTTTTATTTTTTCTATGGTGCCATACACATATGGATAGATGTTCTTTTAACTATTCGAGTATCGTTCAAACTACTATTTGTTCGTTGTAAAACTCGGGTACTTTCTTACATATACAATTTTCAATAATTTGAATTGAAAAGTTGTTTTCACGTAAAATATGTCTCACGATATTTAAATTTCCTATTCTAAAACGTGCTTCTAATAATTTAATGGCTCTATCAATAAGCCCATATACAACACTGATATTCTTTGATGAATTCAAAGAAATTTTTGTTCTGCATTTCTGGATTTCTTCTTTCGGCATTTCTTCCGAGATTCTGTCATATTCAAATAAAAAATTCCTGATATTTTCGACGATTGTTTATTGTCCTAGTCGCCATTTCTGATGCTTTAACCTTTACTTTCAAAATACCAAGATGCACATTTTAAAGTTCAAGTTTCGAGACCACGATTTTTTTACTTTAAACAAGAATTCTGAATCACTTTCAATGTGAAAAGACGGAATAACAAAAAGATTCAGTTGAAAAAGCTATTTTTTGGAAATAATCATATAGATTTTAACGCTTGCATTTTTTGAAAAATCTAATAAAAGGTTCCAAATGTTCACTTAATTTTACATCAGTTGTGGTTGCTTAGACACTTTTAGGACCTTTTTTCACCCAAAATACAACCTATGACAGCTGTAGTGAAAAAATGTCCATTCAGGACTTAATATGAGTTTCATGAAACCTTTCCAATAACAAACCAATTGGAATTTCACACTGTAAACGCTTAAAAATTAGTGTTGCATTAGTGGTCTCATTATTATGGAACAATGCTGCAATAAATCAGTAAACAATGGCATACCCAAAATATTTAAACGTTTGCAATAACCTCGGAGTCTTACATAATTAATCATGGACGGACATCATTATTATAAATTTCGCTGAATGATTTGAGAACAAAATCTCTATATTTTGTGGCATCCGTTCTAAATTTTAAATTATATTATTGGGTTTGGTTGACATGCTTCGTTTAACTTTTAAATGTGCTTCATTTTAAACTTCTGGGATCAAAACTCTTTGTACGGGCGTATAGCACTCCCATGTGGGACAGAAGCATCACCACCGGTTTTCCTACAGAGCATATGGGATTATTATTGAATTTACCGCCCGTTGTTATACTTCAGACTATGTACTGGATTATATTCTGTTCGCGTTTATCTTTGTTACTGAAACAATTTATAAAATAAAAAACGACAGACTTCATTTTTTCAAACATCCATAAACCTAAAGAGAAGTTGCAAATGAATTAATGAAAAATTTATATTGTTCTTAAATAATATAAATGTCAACTCTTGCATGTAATAATTATAAAATATGAAGTAAGATTCACTGGAAAAAGAAAATAATTTTTAAACCGAAAGAATATTTTCCAAATACAGATCTTTTACTTGAAATTATTCGAATAAATATTCAATTTATTGCAGAAATTTCTCTGTGGTAACAATCATTTTATAATAAGTCCGTTTCATAAGAATTTAAAATTTAACAATAATTTTGCTGTTGCTGGCATATACATTTTAAAATGTATTAGTTAGCGTTATATCTAAAGACATCGCGTCGGGCAGAATTTTCTTGCGTTTCTAGAGATTATCAAAATTTAATTCCGCATATATAAATTTTATATAAAAATAAGTATAAGAAGCCATAAAGGCTAAACCGAACCAAATGCTCTACCGCGGGTCTTTCAGAATGTCAAGAAAATTGACATAAACGAATTTGCTGATTCTTAGAGAAATGTTTTCATCAGTTGTGAAAGGTTATTCTCCCTGATCCTTTTATATATCAAATGCATTAAAGGTTATTAAATTTCGTTGCTCATCCAGTAATCTCGACATTCCCAGATAACTAAATTGAAAAAATTCAATTAACGTCTGCCATTAATCAACTCTTATCTACAGGAACAATTGATTACTCGATCAACGTGTTTCTTCTTACACTTCAGTCGAAAATAAAAGGGAAACTCTTGATAGCGCCTTTAGAAGTGCTATCGAAGATTCCAAAAAATTTGACAATGCTCTGAAAGAGTGAAATCATTACTTTGCAAGTATAATTAGTCACTGTAAAAAATGTGATTTTTCACAACAATAGATTAAAAGAAAAAAGCTTTAGGTAGGCTTTGATTACTAAGAAGGTATTAACGAATGGAGGTTACTGAACTCAAAATCGGGTGGTTTAAACATTTTAACCGTCCTCTTTACCAATGAAAGAAAAAAATACTTATTGATATTGTTTTGAGAATCTCAAAAATACTTCTAGTTCCATAATAACATCACTAATAAGATCTGGGTAAGTTAACTTTCTAATCAATTTACGGTTATTGCATCTTTACATTTTACATGTAGATTTTGTATCTAATAACCGAATGAGGGACTTCTGTTTTAAATAATTTTTAAATCAAGTTGTATAATTATCTACTATTTTTAAATCGTAACGGTTGAAAGAAGGGCTATTTTAAAACCAGGAACAAGTTTATTACAGTTTAATAAACGACATTATGTTCCGTAAAGGACACCGTCTTTTAAATTAGCATGCGTGCGTTCAATAACCCCTTTGTCTACCTTTCCGCATAGAAAATCGCACGAAAATTGCGTTTGCATGTTTATAACCTAATGTTATTGAAAGGTAGGTAAAAATTATTATAAATTGAAGGCTTTCACAAAAAGTAGTAAATAATAAAAAAAATTAATCATTTGGTAATATATTAAAAATATTTTTTAGACGAAGTCGTACGTATATATTATTGTTCTCTACTAAGAATGCAAATATTTTTTTTACAGTGGAAGTTAAAACATCAATATTGTAATTTTTAGACAAAAAAAAATGATAAATAATAATTAATCGACATTTCAGTTAAAATAAAGACGTTGCAAATTCGAAACATTTCCAAGTTCAATACATAATTGTATGAACGTCACATATTCTTTAGATAATTGTAAAATATCAAATATGATTAAAATATGTCAAAAGTAGAAAATGAATTGGTGGTTAATTCTATCAGTATACTGATATATATACTCAACTTTGTTATGTGTAATTTTTACTTTCATTTTCAATTTTTCCTTTTTCGTGTAGTGACCGCTACAAATAATTATTTTCTTTTAAGGGGGTAGAAAAGTGCACATATATACAGAAAAGCAATTATTTTTTAATTATCACTCGTTCCTTTTAACGTTCAGGACGTTCGCTAAAGAACACAATCAATCGAATTAATCTTAGTGTGATTTTTTTAATATCTTACGCTATCGTTGATGGCAAAAGAAAAATACGTTCAGTAAGACTATTATATCTGGTATTTCAGACCATTTTCACCACTTGAACACAAAGACGTTTCGATTTGAAAAAATACAAATAGATTCTTTATAACTTGGATACGTTCTATCAAATGGTAGTGTTTCCGCCCTGTTGTACCAAATAGAAATAAGAAATGTAGACCGATAGGATTTTTTTCTTTTGTAACAATATACCTTTATATAATATTTCTAATATATAAAATGTACGTTAAAGTGTATGTACCAAATTTAATTGTGATAAATATCAATTATTTGTTCCAAACAAAACATGTGTTGTTCTTTTAATCGTGGCGGAGTTTATGTAAATATGTAATGTAGGAAACTTGTGTCTGGAACATCTGCATGAAACGGTTGTTTAAAGAAAATATTTTCAAAAACGACAAATGTGATGTGAACATATTTTAAATAGTCGTACGTCTACCCTCAGAGAAATAGTTACCATTTAGACCACAAGATCGTGGAAAAATCTGCAGTTCTGTTAAAATATAGTATTATTTTCTTAAATGCTTCTAATAAGGTATCGGTTTTAATATTGTAAGTGGTATCGATGATCTGCAATTCTTTGCAAATAGAACTTATAAATTGTTTTCTAGGCAGTCAATGTAAAAAGGAAACTATTACAATAAACTTGGACTCCACCAAAACGATATGAGAAGGCAAGAATTTTGTTTCTAAAAAAAATTAAGATCACCCAACAATTTCTGAGACCGCAAATTCTTTTTGCTGTAATGTTTCAAAAATGCTTCACGATTATTATAAGACGTAAAAGAACAAAATCTTCCGAAGGGAACTTAAATTAGCCCAATTTTTCGATACTATTGGTAGTTAATTATATGCGGAAAAATTAAGCATTGTAGAATTTACCAAACATTTCGTAAGTAAGTATATAAAGTTTTCCAAAATGTCTTGCAAAAATTTCAGAATGAATTTACTGGGCGTTAAGATAAAATACAGCGGGGGCGTCAAGAATTTGTTTTCTAGAAAAACAAATTTTTGCCCCCCCCCCCCTCGCCCCAACGATTATTTTCATATATGGCTTAAAATATTTGCCAGGCACCCCTGAAGAGATATCAGAAGAAAACCTCGAGGTGAGAGAACTTTTGAGTTGTATTGAATCGTGGCTCACCGTGGACTATAGTAGTCCATTCTACATTGTTTCCATACGACAAACAAATAATTCGTACTCAGGAGAGTTAACAGATTTCGTCAGAGCTCTAAATTAATGCTTGAAAATGAATCATATAAGATATTGTTAAATAATTTATTCCTCGATGCATTTCTTGAAACATTCCTTTTTTAACTCTTCAGCCAATTTCAATGATATCTCCTTCGATTTATCGACAAACGCCATCGTTAAAATGCCTTAATTGGTATAAATTATTCTCACGTCAAATTACTAATTTTCTCTCGGATTGCAGTTATATGTCTGATGTTTAACAAACAATTACGAATTGTCAGCATCGCGAATAATTCAAGCGATATGTTACACGAGATTTCCATTTAATGGAGGAAAATAAATAAGTATGAATGCATTGTAATGCTTCTCACGCGCCTAATCGTAAATTGCGAACAAGAGCCGAATAAAGGCGGGATAAAAATAGTCGAAAACCGGGGGAAATCCATCGGTACGAGACGGTCGTTGCACAAATCACTGATACGTTATGTATAGACAATGAGTCCTCGGGACTTATTGGAAGTCCGTTGAAATGGAATTAACGTGGTGTGCTCGTTGGGAGCGAAAATCAGCAGATAAAGCGAGCGCAAGTTCCGAGCCAGCCAAGTTGAAGTTGACCCCGAAGCCGGGCGCGTCAACGAAATGGATAGCAGTTCGAACTCGGCAACCAATCGAGCTCTTCCATCATGATAAACGTCCAAAATTCCCCCAAATGCTGTTACGTAGAGCACGTTTCCACCCCGACCTTTCCGGAAAAGAATGCGCAAAAATAGCCATATTTATCAGCACTATTAATTTATCGATGAATGTTGATAAGTTCACCGGATACGGACCCTGTAATACATCATTCCCGTATCCGGCGCAAAAAAAAACGATAAAAGTATCAACTTTGATCGCATGCTGTGAAACACGTGTTGAACATCAAGAGTGTTTTTATACAATTACCTGCATGGAGGTCGTGCGTTGTGCGGGCGTTCAATTGTTTTGCAATAACGATCCACCCGAGAGTAGCGATGTATTTTTCTGTTGATAAAACAACCAGCGGTAGGTCAATAAATTTTCGAACGCTGCAATTATGGTTATCCGAAAAATATTTGTCTTTTTAAATTCTGCATATTGAAAGTAATTAATTTTATTTAACAAATCGTATGATGAATTGAAAAAACAGCATGCAAAGTTTGAACAATTAAAAAAACAAGCATCGGGTCTTTTCCGGAAAGGGAGATAATATTACCTACGAAATACAATTGGTAATAAAATATATAAGAAAATTTAAATATCAAATTATAAGAATTAAAATGACTATATTATTTTTCTACGTCCTAGTAGTAGATTAGCCTTAAAGTTAGGAGATCCTCTGAACCTATTAAGTCCCGAATGGACATTCTTTCACTACAATTTTCAACAGTTGTATTTTGTGTAAAAAAAGGTTCTAAAAAATTTGACATAAGGCATATCTGACGTCAAATTAAGTGAAATTTGAGAATCTTTCATTAGATTTTATTGAAAAATATAACAGTAAAACAGTACATGATTTCCAAGAAAACATTGATTTTTCAAATAAACTTTTGCTTTATTTCGTCTTTTCACATTGAAATCGTTTCAGAATACTTCTAAAGGGTAAAGAAATCGTGGCCTCGAGTCATAAACTTTAAAATGTGCCTATGCCCAGTTTAAAAAAAAAAGTGAAAGCATCCGAAATGGCGGCTCAAACACAAAAAAATCCGCGAAAAATTCAAGAATTTTTTTCACTCCTTCATTTTTTGAAAAATGTAATAACACATTCTGAAAGATCAGTTAATTTCACGTCAGATTTAACTTATGCCTAATTTTTACACAAAATACAACCGTTGAAAATTGTTGTCAAAAATATCCATTCGGGAAAAAAATTACAAACAAAGTTAATATAAGTAATGTCCAGAAATATATTTGATGTTCATAGAGCAAAATCTGAATCATGATTATGAATTCGTGAATTTGCACTCCTGAAAGAGTGAAATCTCTTTTTAAAGCAATCGAAGTTTACTTACTTGCGGTAGTTTAGTAAATTTTCCAATCAATACATGACGCCAATTGCAATTTTCATTATGCCTATTGCATATCGATTTCTTTACGAGCAAATAATAAAAGTAATCTGACGACCAATACATTTTTAATCTCCGAAGATGTTCATTCATTTGGTTCTTCTTTAAGTCGCTTAAAAATCATATTTCATTCATTATACAACCACACAAAAAAAATTTATCTACATATGGTGTACGATCTACTTAATCAGTTAAATGTATTTTAAAGCGCTGAATCTGAATCCGATGTCAGAATAATTACGGATGGACTATGTTCGGCCTTAACATCAAGAAACATTTAAAAATCGTTTAAGTGAACCATTTATCGAATAAATATTTTGGTCAGCTTAGGAGAGTTGCTATTCGAGTCTTTTTTCGCTGATTATAGATGTACTACTAGTTTATAGAAATTTGAAATAGCGGGGGGGGGGTCGAATGCGGCGTATGTCATTTAGATAAATTTATCTTGTTTATTTGAATCTTCCTACTTACTGAGTTACATGCAGTGCCAACGACGTGGACGTAGGAAATTATGTAGCCGATTTCTTTGTTTTTTTTCCAATCGGACCTCTAGAAGTTTAAGTTAATTCATTTTAATTATTTTTAAAGTAGTTATATTATTATTGTTAAGGAAGATACATACCTCATTATGTGTTATGAATGGATTGTGTTTGACTTTCTTCAAAGCGTTTCGCTATGTTTTTTTGCTTACTTTGATGTCTTGATGGAAGCGCTTTCTTTTTTATTCGATGTAATGTTCAATTTCCTGGAAACCTATACAGATGTGAATCCAGGATGTGTTATTCTAAACTCATTGAACACTCCTTTAAACTTTTAAATTCTTTAAATTATCTCGTCTACAATTTGTTTAAAAAATCATTCGTCACATTGGATCCACCATTGTATTTCAATTATAACTAGTAGCCAACAAAATTAATATGAAGTTTCGTAGGCTGAGCTGAATATTTATTCGAGAAATGGGCCATTTAAACGACCATTAGGTGATTATTGACGTTAGTGTGAAACCAAGATCCTCAGGGTTAAGAGCGGTTTCTTATGTGGCTGTGTTTTTCCTTGCATGAAGTCTGAATTTTATGCAATTTAAATGATCCCCAAATTATATATTACTAGTGCAAAAATTTCAGTCGGTATATTCAAATGTATGTAAAAATGTATTTGTTGATCCTCCGGCCGTAAAACTTGATTTCTCGGCCAAGGGCGAAATTTTAGGCCGCGAATTATCGAGTCCTACGACAATCGGTTAAAAAAATGCATTATTGGTCACGGGCGAAATTTCCATTTCCATCGACTGTGATTGACAAACTTCACGATCGTCCATGATCGATAATTGCGCCCTTGACACATAATGTACTATTATATACAATATGTTCCAAAAGTGCGCGAACGTTCAGAATTATTTTTGAGGTCCTCAAATGACGTGTCATATCTCCTAATACTTCAATCATCACGATATTCAAAAAGCTGAGATATATTTTACTGAATATGTATTCAATGTTACAATACTAAAGACTAAATTACTTTCAATACTAAAATTAAAGTTCTGAAAATTCCCTTTCAAAAAAAGTCGCCGCGTTTGTTTGTTTCATATTTACGATTTTGAAAATTTTTAATTGCATTCTTGAGTCGCATTTCTTTAAAAGAAGTTCATAAAATGTTGTACTGGTATTACAAATATTTCAGTACAATATTAAAATGTAAAATATGCAACTTTTTCATTTTCGAAGTATATGCCCGCCCACGCAACACAGTGTAGAAATATTTACCACCCAGACAGCACAAAATGTTCTGTTACATACCAAATACGTTACTGATACATAACGGTTATGAAGTCGGACATTTTTACATTCCTGCAACATAACCGTTATATGTTTGCAACGTCTGTGCTGTATGGGCAAATACATATTTCACATAATATAGATTAATAAATCATTGCATATGTACTGATCAATTTTCTTTGCTAATTCGTCGCATTTTCTTATGTTAAAGTTTACGAATTAATAAGCTAAAAATAGGCATTTTCACTACATTTTCACTCTAAAGTTTCTTGCAGGAATTTAAAATTACTTATCATCATAGCGAATGTCATCTATAACGAGTGAGAATTGAGTCACCGTTTTAAAGTCAAATTTGACATCATGTTAAAGTGACATTCCTTGATCATACCTTAATGATGGCACTGGAATTGTTAGGTATAAAACAGTCAGACTTATGCGTATCTGACAATAATTTCAAAACTTATTCAAGATCTTTGAGCATCTTCTCCTTTCACTTTGAAATGAGTATTTGCATATTTTTCAACCTCTCCTTAAAGAATTTTTCGCTAATTCTATTAACTACATTAATTTTAGTATACATTAAAAATATTTTTCTGAAGATGGATACAATACACAAGCCGAAACGGAAAATTGTCTTTCCTTTTTAATTATTTTGTTCTGGTCTCTGTTTCTCTCACTGTTATTTATAAATTCAATTCATCGGTCGAGAAAATATTTAGATATTAATAAAGCCCATTTCGATTATAATACAAACGTTAACCAAGGTATGTGTGTAATCTAATAATAACTTTTTATATTATATTCTATTGACAACTTAACATGAAGTTGATTTACGCAGTAATAAAGTCATAAAAATAAATTAATTCAACTTTTAAAAAAATTATTCATAGGTTGTCAATTTAAAGATTTAAAAACCACAATCTGATTTGAACTTGTCAATTGACAACAGAAAATATCGGATACACCCACACTTTACATTAATTTTATATTTTATACCATTTATCATTTATAAAACATCACTGCACATCAACACTGCGTCATTGTTTTCCCTCAAAACGAAAATTTCATTATATGAACTTAAATTTAATAAAACTTGGTTGAATTTAATAAAAAATCTTTAAATTTAATAAAGATTCTTTAAATTTAATAAAAATTTGTTGAATTTAATAAAAAATTCTTAAATTCAATAAAAATTCTTTAAATATAATAACGCGGCATGAGAATTATTTAAGGACTGTCATGAAACATTTTTTGCTTACATAAATGTATTTTATGAATTTATAAAATTTGCTTCCTACGTTTTCTTACAATTTTTTAATATATTTTTCAGTAGTGGACGGATTCACTTCAGATAAAGTCGAATTTCGCTCAAATGTTACTTTAAGAAATGTAGAATATACCTCGATAAACAATAGATGACAAAGGGTACCCCACGGTAAGATAGGCGAAATGCCACTGTTGATGAAACGGAAAAATGACTTTGAATTCGTATAAGTGCACTAAAAAAAGAATTTTTTACGATTTTTCCAACCACCTATCCCCCCTCCACTTCCTAGCAGCACCAAAAAACGACTTTTTGGGAAAGTAATTTTTTTTCTACGGTTCCTATTTGTTAAAATTTTTGAAAAAATTTGAGAATACAGTTTATAAAATGTACTTAACACACAATTTTTTTTAGCTGTAGGCGCGTTGAATACCTAACCTAAAAAAATTAAATAAATATTTAAATCGATTTTTTTCTACCTTCTTTTATATTTGCAGGGATAATTATACTATAGAATTGTATATTTTGGTACTCTACATATATCAGAATTTTTTCAGATTTTTCGGAATGGTGCGCCGTACTCAAAAAGGCGAAAACCCCTATTTTTAGCCACTTTTGCGCCTTTTACTGGCCTCAAGTGATTTATAGTGCCTCAATTGACTGTAAAATAAAAATAATATATTACTTTTGGATATATGTTGTCAACATTTGATACATTCCGATACGTGTAATATACTTTTGAGCATGAAATCAGTCAGAATACAACGAGAAACCCTACTGTTTTAAATAAAAGTGCATATTTTTTATCGATTTCTGGATTTTTGATTATTTTATCCGAGGTTCTTTGCATGTGTAACTGCGCATGGATAACACTTTTTGATTTTAAGTGTTTAAAAGAGATTTATAACATAGAATTGTTTTCATGGTGCTGATTTTAAATTGTAATTCAATTTTTGGTAAAAGACTTAATTCAGATGCTGGCAGACTCGATCAAATCATTGATAGAAATAACGTTTTGAAGGATTTGCAAAATACCTTAGCTCAGGAAGTCGAAGATAAAAAATGGAATAGAAAAACTGTACCCTTTCAGAGTCTGTCATCAGAAGAAATACTGGATTTTCCTGAGATGACTGTCGAAGATTTGAAAATATTTTTCACTGGAACGTATCAGTTATCCCAAGCAGATGCGTATTTATCGGAAATGCTAAACGAAGAAAATACTGTTCATTTAAGTTACGCAAAAGAACAACATGACATCATCAGATTCGAAGTCCGTTCACGGCATATTAATAGCAAAACTTATAAATGTTATTTACAATATGAGCCCAATAGTATGGGAATCACGGGAATCAAGCGCTATTGCTGTAACTGCGCTAATGGCAATAGAACTATAGGATGTTGTTCCCATATTGCCGCCATAGTTTTTACTTATCCTATGGAAGATATTTGGCAAGAATCATCCGACCAGCTGAGATTTTAACAAACTTATTTGACTTCAAAGAAATGACAGCAGTTATCCAAGAAGATAGCGAAGAGGAAGATTAAAATATCTCTCATAATACATTATGTAATCATACAAATTAAATTTTGTTCATGAAAATTCTTTGAAATATACGTATATCTGGTACAATTTATTATATTTATATTCGCATTTACTAATCATATGTAAAAAAAGCTTAGATAAATAAATAAAAACTCCAGAATTCGATAAAAAATAGTGTTTTCTCGTATAATTAGCCCTGCAAATATAAAATAAAGTAGAAAAAAATCGATTTAAATGTTTATTTAATTTTTTTAGGTTAGGTATTCAACGTGCCTACAGCTAAAAAAAATTGTGTGTTAAGTACAGTTTATAAGCTATATTCTCAAATTTTTCCAAAAATTTTAACAAATAGGAAACGTAGAAAAAAAATTATTTTCCAAAAAAGTCGCTTTTTGGTGCTGCTAGGAAGTGGAGGGGGGATAGGTGGTTGGAAAAATCGTAGAAAATTCTTTTTTTAGTGCACTTATACGAATTCAAAGTCATTTTTGCGTTTCATTGACAGTGGCATTTCGCCTATTTTACCGTGGTAATAAAGGGTTATTACCGATCGTTCTTATCGAAATGAAAACTTTTAGTAATGCGATCAAGCATATTTAACAGTTCAAAAATTAATTTATGCGCCTCGGTAAATAACAAAATTATCTTCATTACTTTGAGTACTGTGTAGAACTTACATTTAAGGAAACGACAATATTAGTGATCAATAAACCAGCGTCGAAAAAAATATAGAACTGCATTAAGTAAATGGCGTTTAATAACCTTAATATTCCGATTTTTCAATGCATTAAACTGCTTTTACATTTACGATACTTTGAACCAGACTAAACAAATCTGAATTTAATTACCGCTGAATAGTTGATGAAGTAGTAAAAAATACTGTTTTTTTAGTTATGCAAATTTTTAATATTATTATTTTTATTTTATTTTGTGGAAAATTACCATAATATGTAGTTAAATTAAATAAATATTGTAGTTTATTAATAAATAAAATGTGCTAAGAAAATTATTCACAGTATAAGGTAATATTAGAAGGAAAGGAAAAATTCTGCTTAATTGTACGTCATTCTAATCTGTGTAGTTTTGTGAGGCTCTACAAATAAACTCGAGGTGTGTTCTATTCGAAGTGGACTACAGATACAAGAGGGTAAATTAGAAACGTGAGTGACAAGAACTAATGATGTTGAATTAAACTAAATCTGGACGACGTGTGTAATTTCAGATACTAATGTCCCTTAACTAAATCCTGCTAGAGCCAAGACAAGGCAGCGGTGAGTTAAAATTGCCAAAAAAGATGTGAAAATTCCTGTACAATTCCCCTGCTAGATGCCCGAGAATGCTGAAGTTTGAAGGATAGAACAGGATATAAGTTCGAAAAGTTATATTCGAGACGCTAGAGATCGACATCAATAAGTTGAATTCAGAAGTTGTCAGAAAAATAACTAAGAGAAACAAACAAAATATGAACATCAGTTCTTTACATACAAAATATTATTTATTAGAAAAATTAAAAGTGTGCTACGGCTCAAATATATATTTTATTATAATTTAAATACTAAATATTAAATATAGAATTTAATAATGATTCATTAAAGTTGTACATGGTAATAATTATTATCCACTTCCATCTTCTTATTATTAAATAATGAATCACTAGCATGAGTTACTACATACTCTTTTTTTTTAATTGTCTGCCCAATAATTTTATAAATATTTGCATATTTAAAATTTTAACTATATTACTACTTTTAACTACCCTCAAGATATTATATATTTATTCGTGGAAAAGAAGGACAAAATGCTAAATGTATAATGGTATTATATAGGTAAAACTATGACCGCATTAAAGAAAATGTCCACTCTAGTCTCCATTTTTTGCTATATTAAAGCAGAAATGATAGTATCGCATTATAAAAAGTTAAATTGTTCAAAGCTCGTCTTTTTTATGAACGCAAATTTGTGACGCGTACTGTGAATACTTTAATTGTTTAAAAAATAGTCAATGCTTTCTAAGATATTCAAGTGCAGGTTTTTGATTTAAACGAATATTTATAAAATGTTTCGACTTGCTATAGTAACACATTGTTTATTTGTTCAAATTTACTGTATAATACAAATTAACAATATAATAAGAAACATCGGCTACTATATCTTATTAGGTGAAAAAAAGTGCTGAACATAATGACGAATAAATAAAAATGTTACAATAATAAATGAATGGCTTAAGAAACTATGTTTGCGTTAATTATCGAATGCCATAGAATTCTGAAAGACATAATATTATATTTACACGCCAGCGAACTTTGTTATTAGCATTTTCGAAATCCTCTTATCGCTTGGCAATAATATTTAAAATTACCGTGGATATCGGCGTGAAAGAATTCTCTGGAGTTTAAAATATTACTTGGAAAGTAAAACGAAAAAAGTTTCCACCGCTCTTTGTCTACGAAGGATTTCATTATTATAAGTTGCTCAACTTAAAATATGTTTTTAATTTTTCTGATAACTTTTAACTTGCCAAGGGATAAGTTTCAAAACTATTGGAATGTAGCTTTGTTACAGCGAAAACCATTTTTCTTGTAATTAAGAGATATTTCGAGTATGCGATTATTGAATTTCGTAAACAATTCTTCTAATTAACTTTAAATGTATCTAAAATATAACGTTTTACATTCGGCTAACGTTCTCGTTTTGTATACCGCTATATTTTCTGCAAAATTAGTAGCGAACGATCTCTGAGAGTGGTATTTTAATTTAAAGGAGAGCTTTAACGTATGCTGCATACGAGCTTTTACCTCTCCGTTGGCGTGTACTTTGAATGGTCCATTAATGAATAGTCGGAATTAGCGTCGAATTGGAATACTCGGGGTAATAAATGATTGATTTTGAAATACTAGGATAACTCTAAATATTAGATAATATAGCAGATTATGTGCCTGAATATCGTTGTTACTATTATTTCTATACATTCTATTCATGTAACATATTCACGTTCGAAATGATTGTAAAACATTTTTAAATTTTATGAAGTATTATATCGGATATTCTACTAATACATACGATATTATGTAATAGGAATTCAAATTTAAATATTTAAAATTTTGTGTAAGCAGCATATTCGAGTAGCATTCGTGTACCGTATACATTTTTTTATAATCCCACAGACTACGGATGATTCTACGAGTTTATGCATAATCTAAATGTACAAATTTCACTTCATCTTTTTCTTTAGTTTATCTATTACTTTACAAAAAAAATACATTTTCAATATTTTAAGAGGGTTGCGGGCATAAAAGAAAATAATAAAATATGAAGCAGTACAATGATAAAGAAAATAATATTATTTTCTTATACTTATATATATACAGGAGAGTTAATGGATTTCTGGATAGCAATTGTTTTCTAACGACAGTGACTAGGAGATATCTGCATGTCGGATCGGAACATCCAATTAATTATAAAAGTCACCTTATTTGAGAAGGTTTGACCACGCAATTAAAGTTTCTGCAGTTAAATTCGAAAACGTCCAGACTTTTCATTCGTCCTAGAAAGCATTGCAAATAATAGTAAATATTTAGTGTTTAATTGCACATAATTATTGGTCAACATATATAAAATGGCTCAAGTAATAATGATGATAATAATAATAGTCACCCAACTGTCATAACATCATCTTTTCCTTCCATTATTAAAAAAAAAAAGTAAAAATGGTTTTAAAAAGAAAATGCATATTTTCTCATTTGATCATTAAGTTAGTTTCTTGAAGGCTTTCTGCGTTTTGCATCGATTTTTTAAAGCATTATTATTACATTTACGATACTTCTAACTAAAATTAAAAAATTTACCTGACAACGGAGAATATCCACATACAGTGTTGGTTTCCGACCTCCAGACGGAACCTCAAATTGAACAATTCTTTAGAGTATCATAGAATCTTTTACCTAAAATTAATCTCGATTGTTTTTTCGCGTGAGAAAGTTTAACAAATCATTATTAGAGTCGTGGATTTTACATCGGAAAATACCGTAATCTAAGTAGTAATAGCTCGCACCATATATCATTGGCAGTTATTGTGGACTGTTACTACTGAGACTACTGCGTTTTCTTATATATAATCCGCCACTTCAACAACGAACTTTTCGACATAGCCACTTGCGAAAACAGTCGAATTTGTTATTAGGTGTTAGTTCTTATCATAACCTAACCGAAGTTATAAGTTTCGGAAGTTTCATCCCCAGAACGTTTATGACCTAAAATTTCGGACATGTACATCTAATATACGCCCAGAGTATCCCCCCGGCATCCAGAATCTATTCTTGTGGATTCGTCCATTGGACATGTTTGGACAGGACTAAATTTCGATGTACAATGGACTAAAGAAAGTTCGACAAGATTACTCGACCTCCACACCATCTTTGGCCATTAAAAGAAACATAAGTTTAATTAATTATGGTTGAAAATCTAGGATACAGAAATTGGTATAATGAACTTGCTTTTCAATTATGTTTAAATCGTTTTAATTTTTATGTTATTTTTGCTAAGCAAATTCAGTAAATATTTCGATTTTTTTACGTTTTAAAGTTTGTAATTAAATCATAGTGCGCTTATGCTTTAACCACTTCTTTTTACATGAATTTTTCCGAAAATACATTATTCAGGAGGGTTTCGAATGAACGAAAAAACCGTAAGTTTAAAATAACTTTAATTACTCTTGCACTGTTTTTAATACGAAGTATTACATAGTACGATTATTAATTAAATAATAACTTTACAGAATCAAAGTGTTGGAAGGTTAATTTGAAACCTTCAATTTTATTCATTTCTAGTATAATAACAAAATGTTTAAATTTTATAAACACGGGCATGAAAATTGTCTTTAAATTTTCAACCAAAAACGTCTGTAGAGTAGCAAATAAAAATGATTTATTCTCAAATGTACTCCGAATAATCGGTATTTTTTGTTTCTTTTTGGTCCGGAACTAATATTATAAAAATATGTTAATCCTACACTATTTTAGAAACTAGTTCATTATTTATATTTTCGACCATGTTCGTTGCTGGACTGAAAATTGCTAGATTTGCACATGGAACTGTCGTCCATTGGTTTTCAATATTTAACGACTTTGTTAATTCAATATCCATTCGAAGTTAACGCTTTTGTAACATGAACGCGGAAACCCCAAATGTGTGCGGGAAAGGTATATAAAAATAATTTGCAAATTTTAGGAGCAAAATTGTTGATTCTATAGTATAAAAGACAACAGATAATTATAAGAGAAATTATAAAATTTAAATAAAACTTGTGCATTTACATTTGAGAAATATATCGAATACTTATAGTTGTCGCTTTGAGGCGTATTTTATTTTCATTATTAGGGCAAAATCCAACGGACTCAAAAACGTAAGCGATGTTTCTTAGTAGTGCATCTTATATTAACCCATTAACGCCTGAAATGACAATTTTTATACTTCATTTTCAATCAAGTATTTCGTATCAAAATCAAAGTTGAAAACAATTGAGAGGTGCGTATCCTACTGTTTTCGAGGTCGCTCTTCAAGATTCCGAGGTCAAAATTGAGTTTCAGCCATCAGAAATTCCAATATGGCGCCGAATATGAAAAAAATTTTAAAAATTGGGAATTTTTTATACTGATCAATTTTTTTTCGAGCTATTAGAATATTGGGATTCTATTGAAACTCTGAACAAAGGTGAATAAAATACTTCAATTTTAAGGAAAAATTTTACTTTTATACCCTACATCATTCTAACGACCTCAAAATGGCCTCAACAATGAAAATTTCTTTGAGAAATTTCTGGACGCTCTAACTCACAAACTACGAACTTTAAAAAAAAAATGCCCAGAATGAAAAGTTCTTAAAATTCATCAAGCGATATAGTGGAATTTTTTGAAAATTTTTTGATGACATTTTGAGACATTTTTTTTCAACATTTTTTTCAGAATTGTAATTTACTTACAAAAAATTCTGACAAAAATTTAGTGTATTCTCTGATGAATTGTAAGAGTTATTTGTTCTTTGCAATTTTTTCGAAAAGTTGATGGTTTTCGAGCAAATGAATTTCAAATATTATAGCTTAGGATTTTTTCCCCCCCAAAAACTATTAACTTTTGGAAAAAATTGCAAAGAACAAAAAAACACGTAGAATTCATAAGTGAATACACTAATTTTTCATAAATAAATTATGATTTTGAAAAAAAATTTCTCAAAATGTCATCACAAAAATCTAAAAAAATTCTACTATATTTCTGAATTAATTCTAAGAACTTTTTATTCTTCGCATTTTTTTATAACAGCATGTAGTTTACGAGTTAGAACGTTCAGAAATTTCTCAAAGACATTTTCATTGTTGACGCCATTTTGAGTTCGTTACAATGATGTGGGGTATAAAAGTAACCTTTTTCCTTAAAATTGAAGTATTTTGTTCACCTTTGTTCAGAGTTTCAATAGAATCCCAATATTCTAATAGCTCGAAAAAAATTGATAGGAATAAATAATTTTCAATTTTTTGGAATTTTGACTCAATTTCGACCTCGGAATCTTGAAGATCGACCTCGAAAACAATAGGATATGTACCTTTCAATTGTTTTCAACTTCGATTTTGATATGAAATACTTGATTGATAATGAAGTATAAAAAATGCCATTTCAGGCGTTAATTTAATTCAATTGATTCATAAATTTTTTTCATGCTCTCTTTACATAGATGACAAGCCTTTACGATTTGTAAACTCGACAGTATATACGCTTTTAAATTCATCAAAAAAAGTTTCTCATCGAAACTACGTACAAAGCTGGTTCAAACGTTTATCTTTTCTGAAATCGACTATGTGTACCTTGTATATTATGATCTAATTTCAACATAATGCTCCAGAATGTTAATAATAACAGCATACGATTCACATTTGATTGGCGAACATATTAGCTGATCGCACCTTATAGGGTACAACTTGATTGCCTCGCTGATATGAGTATACGCAATTATTTCTTAGGCTCGTATATTTCTAAAACCTAACCTGTAAACTTCAAAATATTAAAGGCATCATTCTCGAAGTATGAGACATAGTAGCACAGTATCTTTCTCTTAAGAAATAAGTTTTCGTGTAATAATATATAAAATCGAGTATCTTAATATTCAATGCTTTCAAAACTTTTATTTACGATATAAGACACTTGCAAAAATAAAATGTATTCAATATATTGTTTTCATTCTTAACAATATTCATATCTGCACATATTATTATCAATATCACAGTTAAAAAAAAAAACATTTTCGTGTATAAAAATGAATATTGTCTTGCATATTATGACTTGCAATTTGTTCAGTTTGCTTCAAAAACAAATAGAATCCAGAAAAGGAAAAGAAGCCCTCAAACGAATCTCCTCCACTATTTCGACAAATCGTCACTTTTTACGACAAACCGTACAGTCGGCTGCATATATACGCCGTCCTTAACGCCAGATACTTTATTGCAAAATGTTCGGTGCCGACCGTCAGCGGGCGTAAACTCGAAACGTTCGTTATTTATCGTGCGACATCTGTAGCGACCTACAAATCGACAGTTCCTACATTCTCAAATTGCTCGAGCTTTTTGTTTCTTTTTTTTTTATTTTTAATCGACGCACACGAGGAGATCGTAACCCGCATACCGGGTCGAAACAACGAAACAGAGGAACGATAAAAATAATCTGGACTAGACTGAGGGTTGGAGAGTCGCTCGAAATTTCAGCGACGATGGAACAAAGCTGCTTTGTCGATCGGCGATAAACGTCCGAGAGGACTGGATTGCGATTTCGACCCCTATTAACGTCCCGACTAGGCAGCCTCCAGTGTAGCCAAAGCTAGTCGGTGCTATTCGTTGCACTAACCACCCGTCTAACCTTAAAGCGCTTGCGCGTATGAGTTTGTAGCTTGGACAGTGTTCGCCAGTATTAACGCGAGCAGCGATTCTAATGTCTAGAATTGGATTCGCCAGGAAATATGCTTTTTACTCTCATGTAGTTTTGAACTTTCACCGGCGTTGTTTTGTTGCCCTCCGAGGTTTGTTCGTAGGAAAGAAAGAGCTTGCTTCTGCTGAATTATTTATCATTAAAGAGACACCCCCGCCCCGAATGAAACGTGAGCGAAATTTTCAATTTCCCTTTTGAATACGCGGAATATTGATGGCATTGTGTTGTTACGAAAAAAAATCTACTAATACTCAGGATATCAGAGCCTGGATATTGTTCGGAGCTCTTGTCTGTTAATTTTATTCCTTGCCAGGAAACGGATATCGTTTTTTCAACTGCTATACATAGACTAATTACTGACGACAGATATTCGCACGTTATTTTTAAACATTTGGATAAATGATTAGGTGGATTAAATCCCTTAATAGATTTCGTTTTGTACGACAGAATGCGAATGATCGACACTATTGAAACTGGAATAAAATTAGCATATTTGATGGTAGTTCCCGAAATTAATTACATTGGTCAACACAAAAATGTTACAGAGATAAAAATAGCTAATCTTTGTTAATTTTGGGTCGTTGAATCCGAATCCGATAATGAAAATTTTTTATTAGCTCTGGTTTTTATATAATATGGGGATAAATTTGAAAAAAATGTCATTTTCTCCATTGTTCGAGGAAGTATATCTTTCAATAGAAATACGATAAAAGTTTCAATGACAGCTTAAAATGAAGTTTATAACTTCTATTTGACGAAAAGAAAATTATTGTATGACCTGATAAGAAATTAATTTCTTAAATGGGCATTTGTTTTTATGCGCAAAATGTTGTCTCACCTAAACTGCCTGTTACTACTGCCTCGTTTTCGCCGCGCTGCCGACCAAAACTCTGGCGAGCATGTGACTGTCTGAAACCGAATGTTACAAGTACGAAAATGCATTTTTATGAAATATAAATGTTTCATATTATGTTTTTAAGGTTGCAAATTACACGTCCTCGCCGTTGACCCCGGTATCGAAAGAGATCGAGTAATGTTTGTATATTTTATTTATTTGACAATGTCAATGCCTTGATGACGATGCTCAAGAGATATAATCATGATTTCAACTTTTAATCATATCATTTATTTCAGCCCTATCAAGTCCACATCATAGATTTACTTTTGTTAGTTTATTTGAAATGAACGGCACTGAAAACTCCTCACTGTCTATTTATTAAATGTATTTTACCATACTGACATCATTTTAATTGCGTTTTAAAAATTAAAGTTCATTGTCGAAACTCATAATTTCTTAAGATTTCGAAAATAAATGAATTTTGTCCCTACGTGTTGGTGATTTTGCAACCATAAGAGCATATTATAAAACATGCATCTTTGTACTTGTAACATTCGATTTCAGATAGTCACCGGCTCGCCAGAATTTTGGTCGGCAGCGCGACGAAAATAAGCAGTAGTAACAGGTAGTTTAGGTGAGACAACGCTTTGCGCATAAAAACAAATGCACATTTAAGAAAATAATTTTTTACTAGATCGTATAACAATATTCTTTTCGTGAAATAGAAGTTATAACCTTCATTTTAAGCTGTCATTGAAACTTTTATCGTTACAATGGAGAAAATTAAGGTTTTTTTTCAAATTTATCCCCATATTACATGGAAACACGAACTAATAAAAAATTTTCACTATCGTATTCGGATTCAGCAACCCAAAATGAACAAAGATTAGCTATTTTCATTTCTGTAATATTAAATAGCTCAAATTTGTTGACCAGTGTTAATGAACAATAACAATTTCAAGGTGATATTTATACGCACATGCTATATTGAATTTTATGTAGTGTGGAGATCATCCAAAATAAATCTGGACATTTCATCGTTGAAGGCATAGTGAACCGTTAACTTTCTTAGCATCTAATTGCGCTTATAAAAATTACTTATCAATGTATTTATAAATGGTGGTTTTTTTATATACTAACCGAGGAAATTTGGACGAAATGTATTAAAAATTAACGGTTTAGAATTAAGAAAAATGAATTTCTCGGCTTATTTGATGCTCCATTCTTATAAGAATTTGTTCATGAAATGAGATTTGAATGACCGACAACAATTACGAACCTGCTGTTAAAGTTTCAAATTTAAAATGACAATGTGACGAATTTGAAATCTGATGATACATATAATCGATCATTTTGGATCTACCTAATTTAATATCATAGTCACATTCCAAAAACCCATGTAATTGCATATAAATTTGAGGTCATATTAGTAGTCTGCAACGATGAAAACAATCGAATAACAAATATTAAGAGTTTTGAAGGTGATGAATTCTGTTATAATGCATGATTGGACAAAATCGTTTATTCGATGTGTTGGTCACCTGAAAATAAAAATACCAAAAACTAAAATAGCATTAATCGCATATATATTTGGTTTTCGATAGAACACACTTGCGATGGAAACAAACTTGTATACATATAGCCGGGATTTGACTGATTATCGCGACAGAATTTTGATTTTGACGGACTGTTAATGGATTTGTTATTAATGGATTCTGTGTCCCTCGTGATTTTCTCGTTAAAGACATCTATCAAATATTTAGTAATTGCGTAAAGCAGTTGTTAGAATCATTCAATGATCGAATGTACAATATACATACACTCTAAAATTAATGGACTCCGTTGCGAAGGCCAAGAGAGAGTCATCATTAAATTTCACTCCTATAGGCTTCAATCTTACTCTCTTAGAGTCACATTTGCTCCTTTGGGGTATTTCATGCTAGGTTTGAATCCCTTTACCGGTGTAGCTATGTACTGCGTCGAAAACTGGTTACTACGTGGCCGGCCGACAAACATGTTTTATTTCAACTCGCTGTAATTTATTCAATTCTGAGAATTTTGAAACAAATAAAAAAAAAGAAGTTGTTCGCTAGAGTTTTTTGCATCTAATGAAGATTGAACACATTATATATCTGAATAAACAATGAAGTTCAGGGCCTTGAAGCGCATAACGCCTTGGTCATCGGCTGCCTCCAACTTTAAACATTCATTACTTTGTGACTATTAGGCCAATAAAGATAAAACTTTCCAGAAAATTTGTTCATTCCTTTATGAACAACTTTCACGTTGACAGTTTTCGGATACTCGAAATTTGCTCGATAAACAAAAAGCCAGAAGGTATATTTTGAAGTTGCGTAGACAAAAATGAATAACTTCATTGTTTATTGAGATATATAATTAATTATTTCACCATTAGATGCGAAAATCTCTAACGAAGTATTTCTTTTTTTATTCGTTTCAAAACCTTCAAAATTGACTATGTTATAGCGAGTTGAAATAAAAAAGCCGGCAGCGTAATAACTAGTCCTGTCTAGACAGCATTTAGTCGCCTTTCTCTTTTTTCGTATTTATTGACGCCATTAAACTACATTTTGACTCCAAAGAACTCAAATATAGTCAAATCCGGTCTACCCTATTTTCTACTCCTTCGGACTGAAATTTGAGTCACATAATTTTTAAGTCATTCATTTTGATGCAATTAAAATATAATAAAACATTAGATTCAAAGTGTCATTTCAAATAAAAGACAATTCTATTTACAGATATTGACACTCGCACTGGTCGGCGATCGGTACTTCGCCGGTGTTCCATACGATATTTTTTACTACGACGGACGTCGGGCTCGATAATTTGCGCCCGAATATTTCACCGCAGGGCGCAAAATCGAGTTCTACTCCCGGAGTGTTACAAACATTTAGAATATCCTAACCCTAGTAGAAATCAAAATGAGCCACGTTAGACCTAGACAGCAGCTAGCTGTGAATTGCCACGTTTTATCTAAACGCATTCGGATTGCACCAAACCGGAATAAAACGTTACGATTTAGTGGTAGCTCCTGTATAATGATTGGCTGATTTCGATTTCTACCAGGATAAGTATTATGTAAATGTGTTAAGAAAATGAAAGTACCGTTAATTTTACTGTGTTATTTTTCAGACTACAACTGCTTTGTTAGTGCGATTTAAACTAGGCAATGAAGGAAAATTTAATCCAAGGTATGGAAACCTAAGTTTATAATAAGCTAATAGATTAAATGCGCAATCTATTACCGAATAATTTACACAAAACATTTAATGTGTAAATAAAAAGGTAACTCGGTTTTCTTAAATATGCATACTTAAGAATGATCCTTGAGTAAAATAAAATAGTCAATACAAGAGCGTAAGCTCAATAAAAAGGTTTGCGAAGGTTTATGACATTTTTCTTCGCAGAGACTATTGGATATCAATCTGATTCTTTAATTATGGTACTGGAGTTCACTAAAATAAGAAGCTTAATATTTTGGAATAGTTATAAAAAGCGATTTTTCAATAATACAATGATAATATCCCGATGTATTTTGAAAATGATATACAGCGATCGACATTCCGAAATCTCAATATATTAGATGAAATAATACATAAACAAATTAGTAGAAATATAAAAAGTACGTACAGAACCCCATAAAATCTCAGAACATCTTCCTTGTAGCTTACAAGAAAATAAGTACCTACTTCCGTTTACTTTCTTCTATAATATAAAAATGTTATAAAATATTAATATAGACACTGTAAAAAAAAATATAAATGAAGGCTCAATATAGGCTTAATTTTAGATCTAAAAAACGAAACCAAATAGAAAGTGCCATACTTCTACCTTATACATTGGCTTAATTTAAGACCATTCGAAAGATAACAATTTTAAGACGTTTTTTAGAGTGTATGCATAAATTCAGAAAGACCATAATTGAAAATCGAATTTATATCATTTAAAACCATAAAAATGTTCAATCCAACCAATTTTAGTTTACATTGCGTTTCTAGAACTTTTCGAAGTTATTAGATAATGTGTTAAATTTTTGTTTATAGTATTACTACTATCCAAGTAAAAAAAAACTTGATTTTGGAGTGTGCTTATAACTAAGAAAGAGTTAAAAAAAAAATAAAAAAAAATGGAGAACGCATTTTGATAATACATCTCATAAGATTATAGTTTCCTTTCAGCTAAATGTCAAAAGTGAATCTTGTTATACACTACAATCCGTGCAAATTGACGCTAAGTAAAAGTGTGTGCCCATCAGGAACGATTTTTATGAGAGTTTGAATTATAAAATTATAAGCACTACTCCTTTTTTAAAAATGGCCTTTCAGCCTGACAGACTCTGGTATCTACTTCGATTGATTTCTAAAGTAATGCTCCTGGTTCGTTACAACATTAAGATAATATAACAATTGCGTCAATAGAAATTTTCATATTCAAAATTTTAAATAGTAATATTAAATTTTTCAAATATTTTATATATTCCTAATAAGCTCGAATCAATATTACGTATGTTGTGTAACTTGTTTAACATGTTATTTTTACAACCTATTACATTTTTGTTATATTGATAGAAGAATATGTCATTGAACATTTCGAATACAATTCGCTACCTCTTAGTTATATGTCTACCGTTCTTTATTAAATAATGAGTATACAAATTTTTTGTGCACTCTTTTTCCATGTTTTGTATACTACCGACGAAGAAAAATTGTAAGAAAAGAAGACATTAGATTGTTTAATCATTTCATATCATTACTTGTTAAAGATATAAAAACAAAAAAATTAAGTTTGGGTAGTGTGCATTGAAAATTTATATTCATATTTTAATTTTTCACATTTCATTCATTAGATTATTTGTCAAAGACCTCTCTAAAATAGTATGCTGAAAGTACGTCAGTAGTGGCACACGTGATTTAAAAAATAAATCATATTATACGATGGTAACGACAGCGACAATCGATATGGTACATGCGATCTAGATTAATAGCGTCCGATGTGTGATATATAGATCTCCTATAGATAGATATGTATAGATATTATAGATCTCAATCCAAGTCGTCTAAACCGAAGATCATGATTCACATACATGTGAATGTGTGACAAATGAAAGACATGTCTTCAATTATAACAAATTGGATATAAATTAAAACATACATAATTTTATTATAATATTTTGTACTATATGTAATATCAATGCGTATTCATTATAAACATATCACCATGTATATTCCAAAAGTAATGAAAAAAATATAGGAAAATATATGAAATTTCTGTAATTATTATTACAATCGATACATTTTTAAGCTAATATACTAATTAGTCAATAGTGAAATTAAATAAATTTACGTTTCATTAATTTGATATGACTTTTATTTGTGATTTTACCGTTCATGGTTCAACCATTTGGAAATGTTTTGTACAATTCTAAGCTGTCCTGAATATTTTATTTACAGAGAATTCAACGAGTCACGTTTTCAATATTAAATTCTTTTTGCTGTCTCGTTACACTTAAAATGTTTCATACGTTATTCAATAAAATTGTATAATTCAACAGAAAGGTAATACCTAAATTATTATTTATTTTATTAAACAGAATTTCAAATCGACTAAAGGACAAGTGGAAAATAATATTTGTTTTGACCATGGAACCGGGCGCATTCACGTGAATTATTTATCATATTACTTCAAATTATATTATATTATTAACATTTGATTAAACGCCATTATTATTTATATAAAATACTTCACACTCATGTATATAAATGTAATTATATATAATTTCGTTTGAAGCATACAAGAAAAATGTGGCTTTACCTTAATTTTGGATATTAAGGTACGTGCAACAAAAACTGCAAATAGATTATTTATTGATTTACTAAACAATTTCGGATTATAAACTATATAAAATACCATATTTCTTCAAAACTAATAATTTTGCTGTTATGTAATCATCGACAGTTTTATTCACATCACGACACTCAAAATTATAAGATTAACTGTGAATTCTAACTAAGCAGAAATCTGAAAATGCATCGCTTATTACCACGATATATGAATATGTTAATGGAGATGTCTATTAAGTTAATGCAATAATGAAGAAAATATAAAACCAAAACACTATTATATAGGGCTAAGTTGAAGCCCATTAATGGCAGGATTCGATTAGCCCGGCGGCATGATTCAAACTTTCAGTTCTTTCAATTAATAGAAACAATTTTCAAATATTTTTTGTTTAAAAAGGTTAATAAGTAATGAATATAAATATAATTTTAAATTATGACATGAAATAAATGTTCTATAGATGAAAGAAAATTATATTTCTTCAGGAATACTAATTTCTAAATTATTGAAGGGAAAGTGTTCGTGTACTCCCTGTTGTATGAATATAACATAAATCAAAGAAAATAGAATTATAATAATATTCCGTACACCATAAGCCTATTACTGTATACTAATCTACTTTATTACATCATTTCAATGACTACACAAGGCAGTAAATGCTTAGAGGAGATACTTTACTAATGGTTTTGTTAATGCGATTAATTAATTTTAAAATCTGTACTTTAATACAGAAAGGGTTTAAAATTATGAAACTTCCCAATTTTCTATATTATTTAAGATTGCAAATTCCCTATATTTAATATTATATGTATATTGCAAGCATAAAACAACGAGACATATCAAGTGATGAAGATATTATTAAGATGAGTACTTTTTCATTTGCATATTTAACGTGTACGGTACCTATATATTTAATTTTCTAACAACGATTATTTTCGGAACTACTTAATAATTTATTATTTTTCATTCCGATATGCTTCATCAGAAGTTTAATAATTTTTTAATTATCTTTTTCAAATCTTTATTATAAGAATTTACCACGTTTAACATTTTATTTGAATTCGAATTATATGAAGTGTCATCATAAGTACTTTCTTTTATTAAAAATCCACTGTGCAACAGCTAATAATTCTTTTCCCAGAAGTTTTAGAATGTGAAATAAGTTTTTCAGAAATTCCAAAACAGATTCTTACATACTTTTTTTTTCAGGAAAACGATTTTCTCTACACTCGATACATGTTTATATGAATAGAATCCGCCTTAAACTTAAACGCTTATATAAATACTAAAAGTGAAATAGTCGATGATGTTCGTAAAGAATTTAGCAAAAATTTTCATGATAAGGAAGCGATACCCAGAAATCCTTGAAAGTATTATGTTTTATAACGATTTTTTTTTGTCATGAATCATTATTTAGGTTCGTGCATGAAACTGGCCAATAAATTGAACATACGTTGCTTTTTCACAATGCCATTTCACATATGCAAAGTGCTTTAAATTACTAGAAAACTTATTGCATAATCGTTTCTGACATACTGAATTTCTTTCTCAAGTTGGAATGCCTCGTTCGGTTGTAATAATTTGTCATAGAAAGTTTGTGGATTCACAGAAGGTCAAAGGTTTTATTCTAAATAATTTAGCATTATCAAAGACTGATAAATTTGCAAACACAATGACTCATTACCAAAATATTTTATTGTTCCTTAATAAATAACTACGATTTTACTCAAGTATTTTAAATAAAAGCGATCGCTTCTTGGCACCAAAAACTGCTTATTCGAAATGAATATTAATTAAAAGTAATTTTATTTATGTTTATATATTTTTTTATTAGAGAAATTCTTTTTGTGCTCCCTACTTTGAACAATTTTTTTTAATTAACTTTTTAACGATAATTTACATTTTAGTGCACACAATTTTTTGCAGCTGGTCTCAAAATAAAAATATATGTGTGTATATATGTTTGCATATGAAAAGATACATGATGAAATGATTTTTTACGTCTGAAAGACAAAATTGTTTTTAAAATGTATTATAGTAAATCATTTTTTGGGGAATATTTTACGAATGGACGAAGGATTTGATGTTGATCAAAAATAAAAAATTGCAACTCCCATACAAAAATTATTACTATTTTTTCCAATATGCTGTATAAATACAATAATAAATAATTCTCAGAATAATTTTTCAACATTTTATTTTATATCAATTCAATTTATCTGAAATAGTTACACAACTCCCATACACAAAATGATATGAAAAAGAAGATTTAATTTGACTGTCCACCTAAAATAATTAAAAAATTGTTTTGAGATACCGCAAAATGAATTCGGTTCATTTGTTTTTATTCCGATTGCCAATTTTTATATAGATTCTAAAATTAAACATTTTTTAAGACAAATAAAATTAATTAATGCCGTTATTAATTTCTACTAAAGTTAAACTGCATAGCAAACTATTGCTCTTCGCCTTTGACATAAGTATTTTGAAATTACATCAGTATAATTATTAACCCGAGAAACTCTGCCAAGAATTCTTATATCATAGTATAATATAATAATACTGTGCTATTATAACCGACTGAAGTTTTCTTGACGAGTTTCCAGGGTGTAAACGCCACTACTTTGGCTCGAGGATTTTGTCCGTAACAGTTTCGGTGTTAAGTGAAATCAAGAACGAGAACGGAGCCCGAGCAAGTTCTAAGTAATTATGCATACATCGACTTTTACATTATGAACTGCAGTATAATTGTATGGTAATATTAATTAATATGGAATGTAATGAGGTAGATTCACAGTCCTATTCAATTTGCTCTTGGTATTTGTGAAATAATTATGTTTGTAGGGCGAATTTAGAACAGTTCACAGGCAATAACCGATATACGACGGCGAATAGTATGTGTTTGCTGAATTATACGATAATCGAATTACTTACTATTACTTAAGTGCATGCATGTATTCCAAAAATTAGTTGTTTCAAACTCTAATTAAAAAGCAGAATTAAATCGATTTCAGGATTTTCGTTAAATTTAAGTTCGTATAAAATAATACTTGTATTACCCAGAGAAAAAAATAATTTTCAATACAATCTTGAGAAAAAGACGTTGAAATGGTTGTCACAAAATAATAATTGTAAAAATTTTTTGAATTATTATAATTTTATTGCATCTATTTTCAAAACTCCGGAATATTTATTAATATATATTTATTAATTTACTGACTATTCATCACATACGTGCAATACGTGCAATAAATTAGAATATTTTGTCATGTTGATGAAGTAACAAATACGACCTAATATTGCTTTATTTTTTGAGTTTATTTCAAATGCAGTGAAACGAAAATAAATGTAAAATTAATTTTAAAATTAAATTTGACTTAAACTAGCAAGAGTTGCAAGTAAATTTATAGATTATAGGTATCATAAAAACTTGAAATAAAAGAAGCAAATGCTTTTTAGTTTTTAAAGGAATAAATAACATAAATATGCACTTCTATACGAAAATAAATATATTTTTAAAACTCTAGTTCCACCCAAATCTTTAATTATAATTGATGAAACAAAATAATATAATTTATTGGTTCGATATAAAATTAGAATTGAAATTACCCGTAACTGCTTTGGACAAATTAAGGGTAGGGTACATACTCAACAGTAACTCTACGAAATACACCTATAAAATGTTTGAAAAAATGTTTTCTGTAGTCATTTTTTACGAGGAATACATTGATGCAATAATAAAAAGCGTAAAAAATTGTTTTCACCTACGAATTTACCTTTTTGATAAAATGCCGTAAAATTTTTCTAAATAGAATTAAAAAGTTCACAAAATTAGGGTGAATATAAAAACACATTTTCTGAATAATTACGTACAGATATTGAAAATTGAATTTTTTTATTAAATGAACGTTTTTTATTTCGGTCAAAATACTTACAAATGTTTACACATTTTTTATTCTAATACCAATGCATTCCACGTCCAATATAACGTTGAACTCTTTTTTTGGGTCCATGCATTTTAGTGGGAAATCAGTTTATTTCGAAAAAATGCTATTAAATTTTTCTAAATTAATTTAAAAATTTCAAAAAATTAGGGTGAACATAGAAACCCATTTGACACTCCCCTTAAGTAAACTTTAAACCGGAAGATCATAATATATTGACCTCTTCTTTAACAGAAACCGCAATTAATATGAATTATCTAAGATCTATGATTTATTTTTAATGATGTAGACTCATTTCCAGTCAATGACAACTAAAAGATTCATACTGAGGTAAAAGTACTTAAACGAGATATATTGACCGCTTCAAGCTTTCACCAGATTAATACGTATTAAATGGTGCTTAATTTAACAATGAATTTTAAATGACTAATATCTATAGTAAGATACTTAATATTCAAGCTATATTAAAGCCCTGCTGTACGCTTTGAACCACGTATTAATATTTTAATCAGATACTGAGGCAATTCTTGGGATTCAAATATTGTAAAATTTTGATATACTATCTACTATTAATTTATAGTTTAATAATTATTTATACATGAGTTGTTAAAAACGTAAGGGATCAAAAGAAATTTAATCGATTACATCTTAAAAAGGTAAAATTAAAATTGATAAATACGGTATAAAATTCATCCATTATATTCGCATGCAAACAAGAAAATGCAAACGATATTGTTGCATACATTATAAATAATTATTATATGCCCAATAGAAAATCATATATTATTAATGAGATACGAAATAACAAAGTTATCTGAAATATATATTCATTCTGTAGAAAATGTAGAAAATGTTTATGATAGCATTTAATTTTAATTTTTTTATTGCATAACTAATAGAACGAAGCACAACGGCTAAACTGTACTTAGTAGCACATGCATCTAATATATTTAAAACCACGAATCGCATTTTTTATTAGTATATTTTTTCTTTTATGTATTATATAGATTTTCATTAAATTATGCAAATATTATATAAATGAAGCACGGTAATATGAGAGCAATGCATTCCCAGGCTTCGGATAATTTGGAATCCATATTAAATCGCATATTCGAATTTTTATAAATGAATACGTTACCAAATATTGCTAAAATTTTTTATAGATTGAATGTATTCTAAATTGATGTTATGTATGTGGTAGTGTTATAACTTTCTGAATTCTGCAAAAGTAAGGATGTTGAAAGAAAATTATTATAATCCTCGTCCATTCCGTATTTATATAGATGTATAAGTATCTTATCTTCGAAGTGAACTCAACATTTTTATCAAAATACCATAATAAAATAAATGCTTCCGATATTTAAAACGATCACTTTGTAATGCAGATAATATAAAAACAGACTATAAAAGGTATGTAAAATTAATTTTATTTAATAATTCTCGTAAATCATGTTGAAACAGTGAGTGAAATCAGACAAAATTGGTCAGACATTGCCCATGTTTATGTACAACTTTTTACAACAATGCAAAATTGTGTAAATCGATCATACGTTGATTATATTTTATTCCAATATGCAAATTATGCAATTTTTTTATTTGCTGATTTTCTACTCTCTGCTTACGAGAAATATTATGTTTTTAGATATCTTCAGTTAATGCATATACGAGTATTTCTTAAAACCGCAGTGGTTATAATAATATTGATACGTTTTCTTCTATATTCTATAACAAATATTGATACTGAAACCCAGTAGAAAGTCCAGTTTTGTGTTATATTGACCAGTTTCCGAATACATCGTTAGTTTTACTATCTAAATATTAGGATCTAGAACAACTACATCTTTTAGTAAGTTTTACTATTTAAATAATAGACTTGACTACCTATTTTCTCGAGGTCACTATATATATAGTAACATTAACTAAAAATGACTCCGTCTTATTCTGCTACCTAGTTAGTTGTTCCAACTATTTATTCTTTTCTGTACCTGTAACAATGGAAAATAACGAAATTGGACAGAAACTATCCCAAAGTGGTATCAGTCTCTACTAGAAAATTAATAAGGGACTATTCAAATACAAACAAATAAGTTAAATATGAATTAAAAGCGCATTAACAATCATAGGGATTGTTTATATTTTTCTTCAAGAATGTGGAGTACTTAATTTCGAAATTGATTTTCAAATTCTGCAAATGTAAAAAGCCATCACATTGCGATAGCAAAGCCCTTCATTTCGCATGAAAGCATTATACATTAGACAAGCCCTTTGACGAAACGTAATCCTGTGACTAGGTTTATGAAGAGAAAAGGAAGCCGACTATGGGAAATCAAAGGCAGTTTTTACCAGGTTTCACGCTAATTAGAAAACAAATACATCTGTTCATATTTAAACTTAATATCATAATCTATAACGGCGATAATAAAATTATATCATATAGAGGAGTATTCTTGAACACATTTTTATTTTGTCCAGAAACTCTGAAAAAAATTGTTTTTCTCAAAATTTCAAAGCTTGATTTTGAGGTACGATAAATAACTTTTCATTTGGTACTGGCAATTTGACCTAATTGTTTAAAATTGTACACCCTGTATCAGCTGGCGCAAAAAACTGGTTTTTGAGATTTTAAAAAATCTCGGGGTATTATTGGACAGTCTTGTAAATCCATAAAAAAATGAAAATTATTGCTGCAAAATGTTTATTTGTTAATGAAACACAACTCAAATAACCACTTCGATCATAAGCGATACAGTGGGCTATATTTCGGCGATTTTCTTTCTCGGGCATATTTTTCATGAAAATTATGCATAAATCAGTATTTTCCTCCGCATCGGCGTCCAAATCACGGAAGTGTCCAATAATATCCCGAACGATCATTTTTACAAAATGTCGGCGTATAAGTAACACAATGCCAATTTCATCAAAAACTCTTATATGCGTCAAAAGCTTGTAGTTCCAAAAATATTATAAATATATTTACCTTACTAGGTTCTTCGAAAAATGTTGTAAAAATGATCAAAACACTAACTGAAAGAAAACACTTTACAAACTTCAAAATTTTGTTTTATCTGATAGCGAGGTGACAATGCGTCCAAATAAGCGAAGTGCTTATTAGAAAATGGAATTAAGATAAGACGAGTCGATGCTAGTTGATGGAGACCCCAAGCATTACAAACGGGAAAAATATCGCGTTGTCCAACAATACCCCGTGTCCAATAATACCCCGACCTCCCCTACGTTATACAAAGTAATGATTTTCTCCAAGTGTAATATTGTTCAATGAGCCTATTTTATGTACAAAAATTTTGATTTTAATTGAAGAAATTAATTAAAAACTTTCTCAGTATTTCATAAAGTATTTATTGTTGCTAATAAAAGTTACGAATAACTTATTCAATAATCATTTAACCCATTAGGGACCAAATGTACATAAATTTAACATGAAGTTTGTCAGTAATTTTTTGTATTAAAATACAACGAAACCATTTTCAGAATAGATGTTTTTCATTGTCCAAACCCCGCTCTTTCGAATGGTGCATCGCAAATTTCTGCAAATTGAAAAATAAATAAACTACGAGTATTTATTTAACAAAAATCATGATGTTTTTAGGTTTTCTTTTCACTTATCGTAATTTTGTTATCATTACCGGTATCCGAATATCTCAGATGAGTACAAATTTCGAGTCAAAAATGTTTGGGCTAGAAGATAGAAGTAACGAAAGAGAAAAATTTTCAAAATGGCGGCTCAATAATGGCTAGTAAAATCGATTTTTTTTTTTTCAAAATCATAGTCGCGCGTGCTTAATCGACTGACTAGAATTAAATCACTTTAAACTCAGTACCAGGGAGTTTCTGGGGTTGCTGATTATGAATCTGATATCAGTTTTACAAAATTCAAATTGGCGGATCCGATATGAAGGACGAATTTATGGAAATCGATCGAAATTACTTCAAACTTGGTACCTGTTTTTTTCTAAATTAATAGCAGCGCCATCTATGACTAGTGATTTGTATTTGTTTTGAAAAGTCCTTCCAAAGAAGCCCTCACTCGACCCATGTAGCCGTTTAAGATTTTCTAACCCACTGGTGCCCTACGTCTTCCCTTAAACGCGGAGATCACCCCCCCCCCCCAAAAAACAAATAGATTTTTTTTTTATATCTTTTCATCATTTTTTTTAAATATCAATGATTAACTATATGATTTTTTCTAGAATCCTAATCACAGATAATTTTATGTAGACCCATTAAGCCCCAGCGATAACTTTTTGTTGATTTTTGGGCTTGATTATCACAAGAAGAATAGATTAATATTGACATAAAATGATATAGTCTACGATTTTCTAGTACACTCTTTCGATTGGCTTAGCCAAATTTGAATTTACAAATTTACTAACATTTGTAAGATCAAACTTTGGCTTTTAAATTAAAGAAACGCCGAACATTGGATGTTCTTGATTAAATGTGTGATATTGAGCTATTTCTGTTTATTCAGTGTATCATAATACATCCGTAACTAATGAGCGAACGTCTTCAGCAACTTATTAGTGTGGAAAAAACTCCTAAAATATCAAATAAACAAGATTTTGTTTTTTTTTTTATAAAAAATACGCCGTTTTATAAAACCGTAGAATAGATATGTTTATAATTTTTATTTCTATTTTTTACCCCAGAAAATAAGTCTCACACAGCATTGTGAACTGTGCCTCTCCCGGACTTAATAGGTTAATGTGCGTAGAAGCATATTTAATCTGCATTAAGATAAAATATGAAAAAATTCCACCAACAAAGAATGCCTTTCCGACCCTTGAAAAACATAAAGATATGTAATACGTTGGGTGGCTCACGAATTTTCTCCGTATTTACTTAATATTTATAAAATATTTAATCAAATATTTTTCATCGAACTGGGTTGTTAAATTAGATTTTAACCCCTTCATTTTGTTTACTTTGAAAGTTACATGGTCAAAAAATAGGACTTTGCATTTTATAAAGTTCTATTATATCACTACTCTTTAGTACTGGAAATGAATTATACAATAAAATCGCTAAGCGATAATTCACAAAATCACAGTATAAAGCAAAATTTTAATAAGAGATAAAAAAAATGTTTTACACGAATACAAATAAAGTAGTTCCATTACTATTTATTTGCGGTACACATATAAATAGTAAAACAGTTTTGCAAATATTCATCATCCAACGTAATTGATTTGAACACGGTCAATGTTCCCATTAGTGGGCGTATTTAACAGATAATGTCGATCGCTAACCCGCAGTTGGAAACTTCTGGTCAAACTATCCTTAACACGACGCAACCAGCGAGTTTAAATGCAAATAAACTTAGCAGACTAATTAGGCCAATGAGATTATTCAACAGGAATACGAAGAAACAGAAGTCTAAAGTAATTTTCTCGCGTTTTCGACGATCTTTCATCCTCATAGCAGAGGAATATAAGTTTTCCTGGCGGAAGATCGATACTAATTGACGGATCCTCTTAAGAAGCTTCAACGCCAGGACGTCACGTAGCGCATCTACCTGATACGTGTGTGAAATTGAGGTAATTGAGGGAATGTGTAAACCTGAGTGAAACAGGCGCAGGTGACTGGGTTTCAGCCGCTGAATAATCTATGGCTCGAGTAGCATTGATCAGCTGTGTCGCATGTACGGCTGGTATGCTATCTACACGTGTTTCCCAGCTAGTCGTTAAGCCGTGTGAAAAGCAATTAGAAAATAAAGAGAAGAAAACGAAATGGGTCGAGGACTTTCAGGTCCCGACAATCGATGCCTCCTGCTTTAATTGATCCCATTCATTTCGTGTTCCGACTGTATTGACTGCAAATTCCACCTACGTTCTTTTATGCTTCGTTTTAATTGGACCACTGTGCTCCTCCGCTTTATTAATAATTGATTTTTCCACTTTAATCGACGCAAATCGTCCGTTGAAAAACTGCACATCATAAATCTCGACTTTCAATAATTCATAATGGTTACCATCTGGTTAATGAATTTTACTGGTCATCTTCCTGGAAAAACTACTCTAATAATACTAATGAAAAAAATGGCGTCAAGGTATGGTGAAAAATATATGAGATATGAATTCAGACTTATATCATCCTGCAGAAATAGGATATGGTTCCTCTGCATTATTAGAATTTGTGGAAATCGGGAACGGTGACAGAAATAAGTGACAACCTCAACTGAAATATCTTTTTCGTATTGCAAAACCAGTCAAGATTTAACCGCTTATACTGAACCATGTGTTCTTACAAAAAAACATGATCGTCGTCAACAACCCACTTGATTGTGACACAATTCCAAAATGACTGTCATGCCGACATGACAAATCTCTCATTGGTTCCAATTTCTGTGGAATTATTTTCAAGATTAATCAGAATTAGGCATTTTTAGTTGGATCTCTAGCGCTGCGAGGATTTTAACACTCCCTGACTCTTAATACTTCAAAACTTACTTAAAAGAAATTTTTAGAACTATACACGTGGTTACAATACACTTATAGTCCTGAAGTCTGTCCACTGGTAATTACTTGTCAAAGTACTATTTTTTACTCAGTTATGTTTCATTAAGGGGAGTAAACACCTTTATTTTGACCCCTTTCTATTTAAATTATGAAAGGAAGTTATATTCTCTTTATTGCATCATTTTTTGTTCATGTTTGACCAGTTTAAAATTTTTCTTTCTTCGCCAGTTAAATATTTTTTCAACTCTATGCGAGAGGTTGTTTGAAATTACAAAATATGTATAGAAACAAATTGGCGTTGAAACATATTAAAAATTGTAAGAGAAGATAAATTTGTTACACTCAAATTTTACAGTTTTTACACTAAGAATAGTTTGAATGGTTTGAAAATTATTTTGATTAAAAAAACACTAAATTTTAACTAATAATATTAGATTTCTATGTGTAAGCCAAAGTTCCTATGTTCCTCATTCAGTAAGTCAACAGCTCTGAAGTCCAATTTTAAATCCAATATGATTGTTGCCAAA
This sequence comes from Trichopria drosophilae, assembly GCA_030407085.1. NCBI lineage: Eukaryota > Metazoa > Arthropoda > Insecta > Hymenoptera > Diapriidae > Trichopria > Trichopria drosophilae. Next base: position 183,622,038 of record CM059583.1, on the reverse strand, counting down.
TTTTCAAAGTGGATAAATATTTAGAAAAATAGCTGTTAATTGCTTGTTGAAATAACTGCACACGAATTTGCTTTATTTTCAAAATTCAGATTTTTATGTCCTATTACAATTGAACATTAAAAAAATAAACAATCAGCGGCTATTAAAACGTAAATCTAGAGTCCTTATGTATTCGAAATGAAATTTCTGCAATTTCAGTTCAGTCTTGTAGTTTATAGTTATTTGAAAATATTTTTAAATGTAATGTGTTTTATAAAGTGCCAAAATAGCTAATCTTTGTCAATTTTGGCTCGCTAAATCCGAATCCGATAATAAAAAATGATTCACACTTGTTTCCAAGATATAAAGGGTCAAAGTTCGAAAAAACGTCGTTTTCTACTATGTAAGAACTTCAGTATGGCTTAAAATAATGCTTGTAACTTCAAATTTATGGGGGAAAAATGTAACACAATAAAAAAAAAACTTTGCCGTGAATGGTCATTTTTCTGTAGGCATGAAATATCGGTCAGACCTTGTACAGCTGTAACTACTGCAGCTATTGTGCTTTAAATTAAAATATTAAGCGAGCGGGAACTTTTGCTGTTCACATTTTTATGATGAACCGACTTTAACCACTTCACTGGTAATGTATCATATGTGTACAAAAAAAAAGTGCCACGACTGGTAATGTGTCATATATGTACATTTTTAAATAACTTCCACAATTTTCAACGAATTTGCACGAAATTTCGTATGCTATAGTTTCTTAGGTCGCTGAATACGAATTTGAGGTCACCGTTTCAAAATTCAATATCGCAGTTTCAATATGGCGGTTACAAGCTATATGCTTTTGAAGCAAATTCTTTTCTGTGCGTGGAAAACGACTGAAATTTGTTAATCGGGGGTTTTTGGAGTCGATGATTACGAATCTGATCTTATATTTTCAAAATTCGAAATGGCGGATCCAAGATGGCAGACGAATTTTTAAAAATTCATCGGATTTCCTTGAAACTCGTTAGTTGGGGGTTTTTGGGGTCACTGATTACGAATCTGATCTCAGATTTTCTAAATTCAAAATGATATATCCGAGATGGCAAATAGAATGTGCAAAATGAATTTTGATCTTACCTTGACGGACTCAATTTTGAATATTTTATAAAATGAAAAAATTATGTGGTTGACCTCCACCGTTAGTTGGTTAATTATAAAGACCCCAGAGTGCACCAGAAGGAGGATAGTGGGAGGATTTTGCACTCCATTTTTTTGTACTTTTATTTGTACTTATTCTTTTTTGTATTTTTGAACCACTATTTTGAATCTATAAAACAACGCACACTTCAAATTCATTTGATATCATGTTCAAATAAACGCATTTCTTGTGAAAAGAGATGTTTCAATATTGTTTTATTTCGTCCGCCAGATTAGATCCATCATTTTGAATTTTTAAATTCTGAGATCATATTCGTATTCAGCGACCCCGGAAACCTCATATTCAATATTCTCATCGAAATTTGATAAAGAAATGTGCATAATTTAAACAAAAAATTTATGCACCTTGTGGGGGGTGAAAGGAAGGGGGAGGTGAGTTTTTTTTTTACGTTAAATGATGTGTTTTATGAAAAAATGGAACCCATGTTTCACAGTTTCTCGAGATCTTAAAAACTGGCTCGAACCAGTCTTGGCACTTTTTATTTGAAAACGGCTACCAGTGAAGTGGTTAATGAGATTTGGTATACAAGAGTTTTTGGGGTCGCTGGTTAGAAATCTCAAATCAAATTTTGGAAATTAAAAACGGCGGATCCAGATGGCGGTCAAAAATTAAAATGTTACTGTTCTTTATTAAAATTGTACACAGGGTTTTTTTGAGACCGCTCGCCTAATATTTTGAATTAAAGCATAATAGTTGCAGTAGTTACAGCCGTACAAGATCAGACCATTACTTCATGCATACCTAAAAATGACCATTCACGGCAAAGTTTTTTTTTTTATTGTGTTACATTTTTTACCCATAAAGTCGAAGTTACAAGAATTATTTTAAGCCATTGTTGAAGTCCTTACGCCATCTCCGTCAAAAGGTGTGCCTCCTCAAACATAGCAGAAAACGAAGTTTTTTCGAACATTGACCTCATATATCTTGGAAACAAGAGCTTAACAAATTTTTTATTATCGGATTCGGATTCAGCGACCCAAAATTGACAAATGTTAGCTATTTTCATCTCCGAAAGATTAAATTGCTTTAATTTTGCCGACCAGTGTAGAAGCAATAGGAAAATTTATAAAACTTTCGTATTATTGCTGCAAGAATAAATATAAATACGTAAATGCGAGTTAACAGTCGTGTTACTGCAATTATTTTAAATAATTGTTTTAAATCGACTCCGCATTAAATTCCTGAACACAAAGTAAGATGTAATGCCCAGGATAAAATTAAGTGGTCAGATCCGTTTATAGCTAACATGGCTGACCATGATGGATGGATCTACTTTTCGTAGTACATGACACTGTTCATGACTGATTTTGCCTTTCACGAGTGAAGTGAAGTTTCCGAAGACTTTTTTCCATTTTAAAATTGTTAGACCTATTAGAATTTTCCTATTGCCTACCATTTTAAAGAAAATGTATCGAAACTTTAATATTAGATTATCGTTAGAGTAATATTAGACTATTTCGCTTTTTGTATTATTAGACTTTTTCTTGGACGAAATCAGTTCCATACCACTTATTCCTGGTTAAAGCAATGGTATCCTTACAATTTACTTATGGTGTCACATTTCCAGAATAATCTATTCCATTTTTTGGCAATATTTTGTTTGATGATTCTGAAAATAATATGTTATTCGTAACACGATTTCAGAAATGTATTTAGTGCTGAAATTGATAATATCCTCAGAATTTCGCTATATCATCATATTTTCGCGAAAATGAAGTTAGCTAAAATTGCAAATTTTGTGTAGTTAACGTCGCTTTTCTCGAAAATTCAACAAGACAGGGAAGCTCCTTCAGAAAAAACCGCTTCAGAAATAATATTGCGATTTTCAAAAGGGAATTTTTTTGTACTAAAAAAAACTACCACAAATGTTAACAGATTTAATTTCAGTTTTTCACTACAACCGTTAAAACTTTAAAATAATTTTTATATATACGGTCGAAATAAATATTTAAATTATTAGATTTAACTTCAGTTTTTCGAATGGTACAACATGATAGAGCAATTCCTAACGTAACACGTTTCAACACAAAAGAAAATACTTGACAAACGATACTTGCTATATCAAAGGCAAATTTAAGTAAAACTGTGTTATCAGTGTAACCTGATCTTGAAGACATAAAACTGATCTCTCAACTACAACAACCTACAATTAAAAATTTCTGATATCATGATGTTCATTGCAATGATTAAGATAACATTAAATGTGAGCAAATAGCTTCCCGCTGATGCTGTCAAGAAATTTGTTCTGCGGATTAACCTTAGTTCGAATTGCTTTTTAATACCGTAGTGTTACGTTTACTAAGAAATCCTCTTCAACACAAACATATAGGTATGATTACTACAGGGAAAGTACTTTCTTGTTACGAGTTACGAGTAAAGCAGCACTGGTGGTATATAGAAGAACGAAGATATTTTCGGACTGTAAATCAATACTTCTTTGAACTTCCAAGCTTCAGCAAATTCGTTGAAACCAGTACAGCACAGATTTAACAACAATAATAGCATAGTCTAAAGATTTTCTTGGATATATCCGATCCTAAATACTAATTCGAGGAGAGAGTATTAGTTAGTTTTCTATTTTGTCTAATGCGAAATGATAATTTTTTTAGAGTTCACTATTACTATTTAAATCTTTTTAAAATAATATACGTAAACTTCTCTAACATATGGTATTGAATTAATTTCACCTTTAGTTGATGCATTTGGTAAATAGCTTTACTAGAAATAACGAATTATTGTGCCTAGAAATTATTATTTACTAGAAATACGAATGATTGACTTTATCGTTATATATTTTCAAATAAACGTAATAGTATAGCTTCTATATTTAATAATAATAATCATGATTATCAAAAACTTTGAAAATGGAAAATGATTGGTAATGTAAAATATCCACAAGAAAAACTAATTTAAGTTTGTTTGCAAATTAAAATTTGTAGCAACTTTCTGAATTCTCGTCGAAGAAAACTCGAAACATAAGCTTTTTCTTGTTAACTACTGCGCATAAACTAAGCGAAACTTAGACGAAAAACTAAATTTGAAAAAACAAACAAATTGATCAAAACAAGGATGAAGAAATCTGGAAGTCCATGTTATAATTCGAAATCGACTATAGACTGAACCACACGAGGTTCTTTGGACTATTATTTTGAGCTCCCTGTCCTGATATCGTCAATCGAGACCATTGAGTACTGATTATCCTCCGCTTACTTACACACTCAGCACTCTTTCATGCACTCTTTCTAATTTGAGCCACCGACGACAGTCCCTTCCTCAGTAAGAGATGCCAAGAAACTTACATGGACCCAGTTAACCTATGATCCCGATCTTCAAATTTCTAGAGTAACTCAGACTTCATTGAACCACATCCACATCAGACTATCAGCGTCTGGATCATTCAACAATAACACTACGTCTTGATCAATCATGAATTGCATTTCCATAAAAATCAGGAACTTCATTTTATTGTTATCAAAACGTAATTCTGAAATTTTTAGTCTCATTTTGACAAACTGCAAATTGTTGATATCTTTTCCAAGGGCTATTTCCCGTGGCCCCTTGTGCATCTGTAGGCAACTTCACTTCGGCACCTAGATTTGTGTGGACGATGGCATGGGAAAAACTGCAGAAAAACTCACGCTGAAGTACCATCGATCACAACATATGTTAGGGAAATTAAATTTATCATTTTTGGTGGTTCTATCAAATTCATGTTTTAAAAAATGATATAATAATCCGAAAATTCTGATAAATTTTTCTTCCAAAGTCTAGATTATTAAATGCAATATTTAACAGTGAATAGATGGGATAGGCATTGTGGGAAATAAATATTTTCCACTAAATTTCCTTTAAATATTCTTTCATTTTGAAAATATTCAAAATTGGCCAATTATTGATAATCTGAATGACTTCTTATTCGAATAATTTAAATACTCTAAATAATCTGTCTGGTATTGTAAACCTTAATATGATCTTTAATAATTCAATATCAAACGTAACAAATTTCGACATATTAGTCAATAACTAATCTGATTACATTAAATTAATTATATCAGTTACGTTCTGTGTACATCTATTGTCAATTTTCTATGGTATTTAAACCACCATTATTGACAAGCAAATCAAAAAGGCTTTAAATGAGGGAAATCTGAATTAATCTAATCATATAGCTCAATGGTACTGAACCCATTTAACGTTTATTTTAGGGAGCGGCATGTAAATTTAATGGATTGTCAGTATTACTAGTGTTTTAAAGATTAAAAATACAATGACATTTATCTTTTAAATACCAACTATCATTGTAAACATTGTGTATGCAAAATATTACTTCACTATTATTCCGACCTTATTTGTAGAATTTAAAAATGTGTTATCAAAGGATTTTGTGAAACAATCCCAAGGGTCTCTCGTAAATTAAAATCGTACTGAATATTACGTTCTAATCTCTCAACTTACATTCAGAAACAATTCGTTCGTGTTGGCATTCATAGTAACCTGAATGCACCTTATTATATTTTTGCACTTTGACTTTGATACCTTTGAAGCATGTGAAGATTCACCTTTGATGCTCGGGTTTCGCACCATTCTCTGTTTTACCTATATTCTAGGTATTTTCACGTGTATTTTCTATAACTGACTTTGCAGGTATAATTAATTAAGCAGAAAAGCATATTTTGAAAAAGCATATCTTTTGTAACAAACTGGGATAAACGAATACTCTTTATATTTTCGCTGCTATTTGGAATTTGGAAAAAGTCGTGGCATCGTTTGATATACTTACTAAAAAAAAAAGACGTTTTTAATGTTTAGCTCTTCTCATTAAAAAATAAAACGATTTTTTATCAATTACTGACCTAGTAAGTTAAAAATTATACTTATAAGATAATCAATTAAGATTAAAACGAAAGTTTAATGAAACAATCTTTTCTATAAATAATGTTAACCATACTAATTAATATGATCTATTGATATTAATACAATTAAAAGACTAAAGGAAGAAAAACATTTTTTAAACAATTTTATTACATTTTTTGTAGACAATGTCGATAATTTATATTGAGATTTCAAAGTTTAAAAATAATATAGTTGAATGAACGGAGGCTACGTTTTATAGACCACTGCGAATTTATGTATTCTCGAAACATTGAAGAATTTTAAACGAATCTGTCTTGTACGCATAAAATATGAAACATGAAAGTGATATTAAAAAGATTTTGTAATATCATTTATATTCGTTTTAGAGTTGGCTCACTAGCTATATCTTAAGTAGACTTCATTTTTCATTGAACTATTTCATGTTCTGGTTTTCTAAGATTCATTTAGTGCTGACCGAACGGTAAACCCAAAAAAGGAAACGGGATTGGTTTAAGAAACGTCCATCAAAATTCTCGTTGCATAAAATAGACCTGCAGTATATGTAAAGAACTAGACAATGTATGGCTGTATTTCCATACGTAAGCGTATATCTGCAAAGTCATAAAATGGATGAGAAATCAATTTGCGATGCAAATTGAATGTTTGGTGCTGCATTTTAATCGAGGATATATTTTTCGTCTACTTTATGAAGAAATTATAGTAGTTCTTATGACACGTCCACCTTAAAAGCCTGCGAATTATTAAAAAATAACATTTTTTAAACCAGAACCTTCACATATCTCTCTGTTTTGTTTGTAGGTCGGGAACTTACAAACGACACTGCCAAACATGTAAAAGCAAGCAAAATAATGTAATTGCAACCTAGAAGCAAGAACACAGATGTAACATTCGTGTGTAGAAATGCGTCTGACTTTGGGTTGTTAAGAGAATATATATTTCGTTTTTTCCGTCTCAAATTATTTTAGAGATTTACTTATTCAGAGTAGTACTTATCCCCAATTTTAGTACTTTCAAGTAAGGACTAGAAAGTAATAAAAATATTACTTTTATAAAAAATCATTACAAAACAAGTCTTACATGAAGACATTTTTGTCAAATGAATTCTGGTCGACGACGAGAGTAGTTTGTTAACGATCAGGCTCCTGATGCGTTGGTCTGAACCTCATCCTGGTCATAATTATTTTCTAGTCGAGGAACTTAAAATAAAACATTTGTATATTTTGAACAAATAAATAGTGCGTTCCATTTTCGTGTGCTTTCTAAAACGAATATTTAAACTGGATTCAATAAATGTAAAGGTAAGGAAACAGAAAAAAATAAAAAGTGCTTGATATTCAATGACTTTTAATACGCTATTTTATCGTTCCTAAAATATTATATACTAGCAATAGTCCATAAATTATCAGAGATGGCCTTTTTGAAAAAATTTATCAGATCATTTTTTTAAAAAATTAGTTTCCATTTTGATAATTTACCAGTCTTTTGAAATGTCTTGATAAAATATAGCGAATGATGGATTCTAAACAGTTTCGATCGGAATTATATTTTAATACCTAGAGATTATCTGAGTGGTTGAAGAAATTTCTAAAGACCCCAAATAAATTACAAAAGTGTTTCTTAGAGGTTCCTTACATAAATGTTCTTCGATTTTCTCATGTTGCATATTTATGTATTGAACGACATTCACTCGTTTTTATTACGTGCATCGCAATTACTAACCAATACGAGTAAAATTTCAAATATTCATTAGATGTACGGTTATGGGATTATCTTGAGTCCATTATTGGTTACATCAAATAGTCTGTTTATGAATGGTAAACTAATAGACATCCGATTGGCCATGCACTATACATATATACATTAAACTTCATGTGATTTATCTTAAATTGAAAGAATATATTTTCGATTTTAAAGTGCATGTTAAAACATGGAAAGAACTAAAACAATGTAAAAGGCCTTAAGCCCTATCAACGAAGCTGTTTTAATTTAATTTACGATTTAGAAAAGCCTGGTTTTTAGTTTATCTGCATTATTAAAAACAGAAGTAAGTCACAGGGTTCGTGTTTAATGATTATGGAGGCTGAACATCATTATAGTGTTGCGTTTGATCAATAATTCACGAGATGTAATGAAGTGTGGGCAGACGCATTATAGTGATTTAGGAGCTACTATTATTCCCTTAATATCCCAAACATCTGAAAGAACTTCATAATGTGGGATAACTAATATGCTATCATTATCATTTGCTTTACACACTGGAATTCTGTGAAAGTTCGTAATTATTGCTATCTCTTTATTCATGGCTATCACATTTTATCAATTACACAGTCATGCGGAGTACAGATTCACGAATATGGAGAGTGATTCTTGTAGATGTTTCGGGTTGAAAATGAATCTTACATTGAAATTACTCTACCATGTCGTTATTTTTTGATGATATACAAATTATATATATATGAATGATAACTAAATGATCAAAAAATGTCAACATATACGATTTTTATGAATTGTTTTAAGAAACCATATTTTTTATTCCATTATTTACAATTGCATTCGATGTTACTTGTAATTAGCTATAAATCTCATTTTTCTTAAGTATAATAAGACATTTTAAAATAATGGTAAACAATATTCAATCTTTATTATCGAGCCTACACAACAATTCTTGAGGTCTCTAATTAAGAAGCAAACAGAAAAACACTTCTGAAATAATGTTTAACAAATGCTAATTTATGGTGAGAAATATATGATAAATATAGAAAATCAGGAAACGCGTGAAAAGCGTAGAAAAAATAACGTAGAATTTAAGGTATTTGAAATAATGAAACGATGTCAGATTCATGATTAATTGTCGACTTCAAAAACACGCGAGTAGATAGAATAATCAGGAACTCAAATAGTACAAGGCGGTAAAACTACAATGTGGATTAGTAAAAGCTTTAATTGTAACTTATTTAAGAAATATCGTAGAATAATTTAGAAAAGTGGAAATTAAAGCTAAATAGGAGTAATATATGATACAATTGTTGAAGATTGAAAAAAAATTTGGTTCCCTAGAAAATTTCATAAAAATTTATTAAAAGAGAAATTTTTTATTAATTGAGGTATAATTTAAAAAAAAAACTGCCGCGATGGAGCAAAATTATAGTCAGATTCGTTTTCTCCATATAAAGATATACAAAAATCACCATCACTCTTTCCTGGAACTGATAAAAGTAAAATTTCGCAGGTGTGTTATTACTGCGAAGGAAGTCCAATATGTCATATTTTATGTCTTCCCGGGTTTCTTGAAAACGTTCTTCTGAAACCATTATTATTGCTATAGCAAATGCAATAAAAGGAACATGTTACAGTTCTGGAAATCACTTCACTTCTGCCTATGTTATAGCGAATCTAAATGCAACCAATAAGATATCATCAATCACGTCATAACACGTCTTATTCATTAAATACTCGTAAGATATATAACATCTTTTAAAACGTAAATTAGGATATCTTTGACGATTAAGAATAACAGAAAACTTCTTATGGAATGTAATTATAATGTTAAATAATGTTATACAAATAAGAAACTGGATTTAAAAAATGTTCCTTGTATGGTTGGACAATTAAAAATATAAATTCATAAAACTCTATTTTAATATTGATGAGATTTTTTACTGAAACACATTGTAAGTATTATTTGTTATTATATTAGTTACATGAACGAAAAGTAACTATTGTTAACTATCATGAAATTAAGGGATAGTGACAATTGAAAATTCTGAAATTAATACGAGAAATTATAGGCAGTTCTAAATAATTCTGAAATAGTAATGGTTTAACCTAGTTAAATCGTTTCTTTCCGTAGTTATACGATTAATAAAATCCTCAACATGACAAAAGTCTTGTTAGTTTTTAAGTGTGGTACTGAATGTCTGTCATATTGAAAAATTAAAGACATCTTTCTACAAAATATATGCTCAAAAGTGATATTTGTACTATAATCTAAATTCTTCTATATCCAGCAGTACACCCATGGAGCAACAAATGCCGAAATAATATTATTTAACAAACAAATAAAAACATTACAAACACGTCAAATTACTACGAAAGGTATGTCTACGATATTGGCTTGTAAGTGTACGAAATATTTCAGAATAAGGTTTCGTACCAAATACCTATAAAAGTTATCTTTTACAACCCCCTTAAGAGTCTTTGAAAACGACCGTGACAATAATGCCAGTTCTTAATCCTCTAAAAAGAGGCAATTAAACAGTTCTTGAGAGCTTTTTGTAACTTGGAGTTCAATTACACTGAAAGTACATATTTTAATTGTACACGGCATTGCATTTTTTCTCATAAGTAATTATTTATTTATATAACTTAATTATGTGAGTTCGTATTAAACTTTCCATTGATTGCTAAACTCCAGAATCGCTAGGCATGCATTTACATTGTTAAATATATTACAAAAATAAATACTTATTTTATTTAGTTGAAATTACATTTATTCACAAAAATGAATATTTTGTGTATTATTATTTGAAACTTGGGCACAGTAGGAAAACAAATTACAGAATATGACCTTATTTTTAAAACCGTTAATTGCAATTTATTATTACGAGTTTTTGTAGATTAACATTTCGGTCAAAAGAATGTCGCAATTCGAAGGAAGTGATACTGTTAACAGTACAAATTAATCATATTAATAAGCTTTTGACGTCTTTACCATAGATTGAAAAATATTTGTTCTTCACAAATAACAAACATTATAATACAATATCCACTTTATTTTATCATGGAATTTAATATCTTATCATGAAAATAATAAAATTTTAAAATATATGAATTTAAGACATTATTGCAAAGTTATCGTTGATTTTCATTAATTATCCAGCAATGACATTGAAGAACGTATTTCGAAAATGTTCAAATCGTTAAAACTGAAGTAAGTGATCGTAGATTCGAACGTAACACAGAATTGAATTTTAAAACATAATATTTTCGATGTTGCAGAAGTTGAGCTTCAAAACCCAGATTACAAAGAACTTGAAATTGATGGCTGACTCATGTGACTGTTTTCACTTCATAATATTATCACTCAATCAATTCTACTGTTTAAATTCTTCTATTACAGTTCTTTTAGATATTTGTTTATATTTCGGATATACAGAAATTGATAGTGGGTTTATAATGAGACTGTCAAATTTCAAGACCGTTACCAAAGATCGTAACTTAACATGACTAGAGTGTGGGAAAAGTAACACTTTCAATTCACAAGTATGTGGTTGAGCAATAATATTGCAGGATGCGTAAATGTTAATTTTGTTATTAATGCATTCAACATGTGAAACAAATTAATTATCTTTTATGTCTTGTCTATGGACGTAGATAGATTTTTACAATAATGATAAGAGATTCTTTGGTGGAAATAATGGAACGACAATTTATGTTAATGCATCTAATGCTAAGTTTTACCAAATATACTTGTTGTGAATATTCTATCAAAATATCAAAACTCACAAAAATGTACATTTTCACTCAAAATTAAATTCTTATTTCCTTTACATTCACTGCATCTATAATTTAGAGCCAATGCAAATTTTATCCTGAAATAATCTTGTTCATTCAACAATTGTCGTTAAGTATTCATTACTAACTAATGACATTTTTAAATAGTTCTCTTCATATCCACCGTAATTCGGTAGTTTATAGGTTATGAGCTAGATTTCTTCTTCGTAACTATTCATTAATCGAATATATAGATTTCTGAATTCAGTAAAAAATTGACTCTTGAACTATCTTAAAATATTCATAAATTTCCGTCTATACATAGATTTAGAAGATCACCAAATATCAGTCCCCATACCAAATATTTGATTATTCCATAGAGAATTAGTTAAAACATAATTGTTTATCATTAGTAAAACACATAAATTATTGCATATAGTTAATTTCATAGTGAGGTTCAGTTCTCCCTGTTGATCAAGATATTACACTTTTTTAATGAAATTATTACTTAAATTAATTAAAAATTTATAATATTTTATATATAAAATAATATCGACAATGTTTACAAATAAATTTTCTTTTTAAGCTCATTTGTATTTTTCGCAAAAACTAATAATGACCAAAGAATTCCAATCATAAATATTTCTCTAAGTATATGGAATATCATTAAAAAACGATTAATATGAACGTCAAGTACTTTTTCTGGATTTGCAACTTCAGAATTTAGCAGGAGAGCAATGAGACAAGTGCTTGAAGCTGTAAATGTTTGTACAGGTTAACCGCTCGTAAATTTGTTAAAAATAAGAAAAACGACTGCAGTCAGAATTAAGCATCGAACACTCTAAATTACTTAAAGTAAAAATTGAGTCCCTCATTGCTAAAGGTGACTTTTTTACTATTTCTAAAGTGGAAATTTCACTTTATTAGAGTGACACGTTTCTATCTACTTGTAATAAAGTGAGATTTAATGCTGGTGAAAAAGTCACTTTTAGCAGGAAATGGCTCAACTTTCATTTTGATCTATGAAAGTCATGTGGATCTATTGACGGGCATTTTTTTATTAGCATTGATTGCAACAATAATTCTCGAAAAATATCCATTTCATCAGTGACAGATATTGGTTCGTATTTTTACTAAAGTAGTACGATAGAGACTTATATTTAATGAAACGGTCAAAAGAGTTGAAGACGTAGTGGTTTCGAATCATGTCGCACTGATTGAAACATGTTAAATATCACATCCTCATTTTTATAACTACCGGCAAAGCAATGAGCTTAAAACAATACATCGCACGTACACCCTTTATTTTTACCCATATTCGTTATTATTCATTGCATAACGACTTCATTGATCCACAGTCGTCAACAAGAATTGTATTCCTATTCATGCCAATCAACGAATAAATTGAATGGTTGTCGGTTATTTAATTCGTCAAATATTCGGATCGAATTTATCGGATTTTTACATCTCCAACAAATGAGTAAAAGCATACTAGTATCGTTTGAAACAATCAAATGCAATTTTTTTATTATCGTGCGCCATTATGTCTCCATGTTGACATTTCGCGAGAAGCGCCTTCCTTTGAAGTCACTGGTGCACGTGGATGGCACGTACCGGCGAGTACGCTCGTGGATCCCGATAAAGTAAACGTACCATCCGTGACTATGGGATGGGGAAGAAAAATTATTTTTTGAGTTCACTTACCACTCTTCCTCTGCGAGACCGGTCGGAGATTTTCGGTGCTTATCTTAATCCCTAGTCGCACGTATCCTCCCACTTGTGGGGCACACAAAAAACACTGTGACGATACCACCTTATCAAAACTCTCATTTTCTTACATAGACTTTATAAAATGATGTTACAAAACTGATCGAACTTTCACTTCACGAATTTTCACCTTATCAATACCGCAGCTTTCGGTAGTCGCGAAACAAGATTGCATTTTTCGTTAAACAAAAAATTCCTATTTTTTATTGTCGCGCGGTTACTTATTAACTACAATCGCACTTATTTTCAATATGAACACTCTACGTGACCCTGATATTAAAATTTGTTATATTGAAAAAACCCTGGCAGTACTTTAATGATGATTTACATTCATTTTTTTAGGAGTGAAAATGCAAAAATTCACGTTTATATGAAAAGGTTAGTTATGACAGCCTTTATGAGACGACTAGTTTTAAGTCGAATTATCCAAGTGAAAATATGAAGTGCGCGCTTCTCGAGCGGCGGTGGACGCGACACTGGAGAAAATCGGAGTTCGCGTTGCCGGCGGCAATACAGACGCCTGCGCTCTACCCATCCTGACTTCGCGCTCTTACAACGCGGCTCGGAGCTCACAAGTATGTACACTCCGTGTACGGGAAATGAACATTTTTTTCTGACAGCTTTGGAATAATTAAGTTTCTTGTTCAAAGGGCACCCTTAATTAAAATATACGATTGCGGCGATAAAAATGTTCCTTTACGTCTGGGCGTTTGAATTTTTCCAAAAGTCGCATGCGAATTTTCCGGGCTTTCCTTTATAAAGCAGTAGAGCACTCGTGCGGTACGCTGCTGAAGAGCACATCAAGAACATCCAGAAATTTTAAATTGTAGATGGGAATTCCTAGTTGCCACGCACGTTAGTCTACAATCGAACAAGATTTAATCAGTTCGGTTGCACTAACATAAGCAATTCGTTGGAATAACCTAACCATTGGTCTAGGACTGTGGGAATAAGTGGTTTTATTGAACGATAACTAGTTGTTTCCATGGAATTCATCGTATTTCAATATTTTCTTCGGTTTTCAGATAAATACAAAAAATACACATCTAATTAAAAGGCAATCATATTAAATAGGAACTTAAAACTAAACTAATTTTTCCTTAATTAATGTTTCCTACATACCTCTCTCTTGAGTTCATCTTCACTGGGGCTCGTCGAAGGTTTGTAGTCTGTCTATTATTATTAGTGAGCATTTATTTTATGAACCGAATCTGTTACGAAGTAATAACCTATCATTTGTTAGCAGACTCTTTTGGGCACGACGACCAGCGTTTAACTCAATAGCATCCAAAGGCTTTACCAACTAGAATATAGTAAAAGCAAAGCAATTTAATTTACCAAGTTTAATATATACACTAGAAAAATGGGCGTTTTATGTATCTCTCAATCCAGGATACTCAGACATTTAGAATCGTCCTGTTTTCAAAAGTGTCTTGTTTTAGACGTCTTATAAGAAAAACGCCTAATAACACAGGCCAACAAAATGAAGCCAATCTCCATACCCGGAAATCAGGCTATACCTTTTCGAAGGTTGTTAATAAGCTAAATCTAAATCTGGCCTCAGAATTGTTCCATCACGTCAGGATTTTAAGATATCCAAACATAAAAGAGCAAACTTTTTGCTCACATTCGGTAAATTTTTGCGGTGGAACAAAATGCTTGTTCATATTTTGGCAAACACCAGATTAAACCGTTGTTCATCAACTTTGAAATGCTTTTTTAGTCATTTCGCATGATTTTTTTTTCAATGAGTTATCGAAGTATCTGTCAAGGCACGATTATGATTTTCGTTTTTGGTACTTTTAGGTTAGGATATCTCAAAATTTAGACGCCACTGACCAATTATACGACCAGATTTTGATTCAGCACATCGAAAACAATCGGAATAATATACTTAGGTTTTGGATGAATGCATTTTAATCTGGGTTTTGTTAAATGGCTATAAAAAATGTATTCCACTACAAAATCTTAATGAAAATGGGCAAAAACTGTGTTGTTTGCCATTTTAGGTTAGGATATCTTGACGTAATAGAATAATTTTTAGAAAGAAAGTCGGTCTTATTTTGTTAATTATTTTCATGGAATTACACATTTACTATGTATGAAAATCGTAATTATTCCCTGAAAAAAACTCCCATAACTCGATTAAAAAATTGTATCGGAATGACTAAAAAACATATTAAAGCTTATAAATAGCACCTTAATATTGTTCATGCTTGACTGCAAATAATAACTTTGTTCCGCCACAAAAACTTACTGAATATCAGCAAATTCAGTGTTTTTTGCACTTTTAGGTTAAGATATCTCAAAATCTTGACCTGATAGAAGAATTCTGCAGCCAAATTTGAATACAGCGCAATGTAAACCCTCGGAAAAGTATAGTCCGATTTCTGGGTATAAATTTTGTTGGTCTGTGTAATCCAAGACATTATTTGGTGTGTCCTAAACCAAAGAAGCTCTCTCTAGATATTAAAATTAAGACATAGAAGCTAGACAATATTCTAAATTTGAAGCAGCGAAATTCACCTCGAATCAATGTTGTTTATTATCAGCCTACATCCTACAGCTGATTAGTCAGTTTCCCTGATTCACATTTAGCGAATAATCTTAAGTCATACTGCAAGTCGACCCAACATTGTCATAAAAAGTTATCGAAATGTTAACTTTTGTTAGCATTTGTTAACATTTTTATGACTTTTCGTTGCTGTGTGTTGGCAAGGGAACGCCTCGAACCTTATCTAGTTTATGATTGTAGACTACATTGGCATAATAAAGCAAACAGTTTATCGACTTTCACTAACTGATTCGTTGATCCATGTAACTTAATGTACAACATAACCCTGTATTTACAGGATAATAATTAAGGACCTTTTATATAAAAAGGTATATATTTATAAATTTATACATTACGTGTGATATTTCTTACCTCGTGTTTAATTTCACGTACCCTATGCTAAATTTAAACTATTTAGTTTAAAAATTTAGAATATATTCCAAAGAATTCCTCCATCACCATCATTATTGTCGTTATCATCTTCATCATCAGTACCTTCGTCTGGCACTTTAATTATCATTATTCGAGATCATTGTCATCATTCGACCTTATTGTCATCATCAACATCAGCAACAGCATTATAATCATCATCATCGATTATGGTATTAGTGGCCATCATTATTCTTATCACATTATAAACACATCATTGTGTTTAATCTCTGTGATACTTATCATTATGCTTACATCATTTAATACTTTGCATTGACTGCTACAAATACTATCATTTAATAAATGGTAACTTTTCAATTGTTTTAACAAGTATAGTGTAAATTAAGAAAAGGGATGATGCGGACCCATTTTGATCAGTCGCTCATTGGAATCCAATAAAGTGATTTTACGGCATCGCAACAATCCGGAAGGAAATACTCTTACATTTACATTACAAAAATATACTCTTACATTTTATGGGTGCGGGCCGATAAACTGACGAATCAAACAGCCGACAGTAAAAAAAGCGACGCTTCAAAAAATGGCTGTCCACTTAACGATGTATCTATTTTTTTAAACTGTCGTCTTTTTGACCCGCACCCATCATGATCAGTCAGACATTGTTGTTAAAGCAGAATTTAATGAAGTATGTAATTATTTATAACCTGTATATCTTTTATACAAATAATTTAATTAGTCATGGCATTATTGGTATTTCGTTGTACAGAAAATTTAGAAAACAGTTTGAATGTCATTTGATATTAAAAAAGACATCAAATGTAATGCAAGCTAACATTCATCACCTGTTAGTAATTCCCGTTTTTCTACTGCGATAGACTTCGAATTATTGCCTTATTTTTTAATGAATAATGAAGAAATGGTCGTTAATGCTATAAAAATTCCACCGCATTCTCAAAGACCATCGCTATTACATTAAAATGAACTAAACGTTATCGTGGTGCTGATCGACACAGATACGTCTGTTTATCTTGATATTCAATATCATTTGTCGCAAATTAACAAAGTTAGGATAATAATAGGATGATACGCTCTAATTTGAAATCAGCGAAAGTTACTGCAAATCAGTGCATAAAAACTAATTATCAACCTGTAAACCACCGCTAATTCGGTTAGATGTATTTTATTAATGTTAGATGATTTAAATTTAGAGGTTATGATTTTTCACTCTGTTATTCACAAACATCAGTTTGTTCTTCACAAACTTTACTTTTTTCATTACTAACATTAACATTCTAACAAATTTCCTGTCGATATGTGTCAAGTATCTTGCAATTGTTTGTCGACATCGATAGGTTGACTACATCTGGACCTTCTTTAAAAACGTCTGGACTTTGTTTTATACAGACTTTATCCACAGCACTAATAGGCCGTGGTTCATTATCATATATTTCAAAGTTATTGTGAAATTTTTGTGCACCATATTCTATTATTTGTAATTTATAATTCCCCGCTAATATAGAATTAAATATTTAAATATCGTTGGACAAACGATGAATCTCTAAAGAAACCTAGTTTCCGTGATTAAATCTAGAACCATCAAGGAGATGTCCATAGCTTTTCTGATAATTTCGTACGAAAAGGTGTAATCTCAATTCTTTTTCTATTTCTTAATTTCTTTGTTCTGCGGGGTTATCTATTTTAGGTACCCCTATCCAGGGGTGGCGGTTCAATATAACGCTTCCACTCAACAAGTAAATATGTCAGACAGAACTAAAATAAATCAATGTCCTCTGTTAATTCTATGGTAAAAGTCGATACAATTGAATGCAATTTCCTTCCATGGCATTTGTATCAAATTAGCTTTGTACGCGAAGACTTTGTACGCTGAGGAGTTGACCACGGACGGGTTTGCAACACATACACAATTCATACCAGGCCAGAAGATATATTGACGAATATAGAGAATTGTTTCCTCAACTCCTGAATATCCAGAAAGAGAAGCATCGTGAAGCTCCTACATTACTTACTTACATATGAATGCCGATACTAACATTTGCTGCACGTTATGCGCATTTGTTCACGTCGCTAAAATCTTTTCAGATCCAGTTTGTTATTAAGAAAATGAATATCTCTTCTTTATTGTTACGTGGCCTCCATTTCAATGTTTATTGTAAATAAATAACGTTTATAGTTATGTATGGACCCAAGCATCATTTTTTTGTTAAAAAATCGAATGGATTTGAAGAGCTGTCAGACATAAGAGTTGGTACAGAGAGAAGAGTTGGGTATTTTCTACTAGTCATTTCTCTAATTTTTACGGGTCTCCAACTATCTATAAAACTGCAAAATTTGCAGGAGAAAACTGCGAATGAGGTTATCCGGAAAAGAGTTTTATTTCGCTTAAATTATTTTAAAAAGTTCAAATTATTCATTTTTAAAAAGTTCAAATTATTCATTTTTAAAAAGTCCTAAGTCTTATTTTTAATAAGACCTATTGACTAATATATAATTACATTTTTTAAATATATGTTTTTACGTGCCAGGAGATCTACGAGTTTATCTCCTTATGGCAACCCTGTTCCAGAAGTTTCAAAATTTCCTTTTTCGTAAATTTCTTATTCTTCGTTACAAAGTAACCACTTGTTAGTTGTAAATAATTTCGGATTCATGATCTACCCGCAGGTCCTGTTTCATCCAAATCAAATGACTTATGGCATTTTTGTGTGTCAAATTTTGCATTCGCGCTCACCGATCTCAAAAGACTAAAGTAAATACCATCTTCCACCCAAATTCAATTACTTAGTGAATTTTACTGCCTCAAGTATATAACAAAAAATAATTTTATAACTAAAGTTAAAATTTCATAGCTTTGCCCGTACTTACGTTCGATTTCTCTAATTTAGGCTTTTGTGTATCTATATCGTGTATTTTATACAAAACTTGAAAAAAATGTTTTTAACACTCTGGGATTAGAACTTGATTTTGCGCCCTACAGTGAAATATTCGGGTGCAAAACACGCCCGTCGGGATCGTATTAAAATATATCATATGGAACACGGGGAAAATATCGATCTCCAATGAGTGTGATTGTCATCCTCTCCCCTTTATAGTAACTGCGCACTAATCGAAGATAGGTAATTGCGACCTTGGTACATAATATACTATTTTATAAGAGGAATCAATGTACATATAGAATAATGGCCTCTTTCCAGTCTTTTACAATTAACTCCTGCACTTTTTGCAATGTTCTCGAATGCTGGAGAGTTAACCTGCAAAAACTACAGGAGTACCTTGTGATATGAAATGCATATTACCTTCTAAGGGCTCAATACAACTAACAGGATGTATCGTTCTACTTATGTTTGGTTCGCCTACACTTACTTCTTCCGAATTTGAATTTCGAGAATTCGTCAATTCAGTCATTTTTCCGCTACATGTTTTATTCTATAAAATTATTAAAGTCATTCCGGAATTTGGAAAAAGAGTTCTATGATAGTTCTAGATAAAGGAATACAAGAGATATATATAGAGAGAAAAAAAAACAGGAAAATCTCATTTCTCATATAGAAATTTATCAGATTACCATACCAGTCTTACGGGAAAGGAGGATTTCTTAAAACGCGGTATATTTTAAAATATCGATTTGTTGGCGTTTGCAATCTACACTTCTTGAATAATTAATCTTTTAAGAAATCAGAACTTAAACTTCTAGGGCTCATTATACAGACTATCGTCACGCGATATCGACATCATTGAAGGAGATGTCATTTATTACATTAAAATATCGATGAACAAATCTTGAAAGTTTGAATATTTACTAAAGTTTTCCTTAGGATGTTTGAAGCAAAAAGTAATGGTAAATTCACTCAACACTGAAAGAAATAATGGAATGTTCCTGGCATATTATATGAGTATATCAGTTATAATTACGGCCATAGATATGCCAGAAACCTTCCATTATTTCTTTCGATGAATGTAATAAGGACTTATTAATCCTATGTAACCAAAAGAGTATTTCAGTTTGATATGAAGTAAAATTTTACTTCTAATGTAGTAGCTCAATTGTTATTTACTCATAGTGAAGTTTACAACTTTGAAATCCTTATCAGAATAAAGCAATGTCGAGTGTAAATATCATAATTTTTTTATTACACTCTATGCTCAATTAATTGCTTTTAGCTTAGTTTTGTTAGAATTGATATGCTAAAAAGTCCAACATTTTGTTTGAGGCTTATAATTTTGTGGTTCTTTAAATGACTCCATACAACAAGCGCCTTTGTTTATTAATTAGTAATGAAAGTATTATGAGAGAATTCTCTAGAGTAAAACTAATGAGATTACCTAGTCAGAATTTCGGTGGTTCATTGTTTTCCCGATAATAACGGACACTAACAATGAATTCTGATGAGAATGCAAAAAGTGATGTCAATAGCCACCTCATGAGGAGAATGAAGGACCGAGCTTAATAGCGAATGTTGAAGGGTGTTATTTAACAAAATTTTTTAGCAACAATACTCATAGACCACCATCTGCATCCAAGGGTATCACCATCGTTTATCCGAACTGACTACCACGCTTTTTTTTATTTTTCATAAAAACTTTGTTTGATGAAGCAATCGGGATTTGAACTTTGAAAGATGAAACTTAAAAAAAAAGCACTAAAACAACATTGTTTCGCCTGTAATTTTTTTTTTTAATTAATGAAATCAATTTTTTTATTGGGTGTTTTCGGAGACTTTGTCTTCTTCAAAATCCCGTTTAAAATGTTTAAAAAACTGCAAAATTAACATAACGAGGGGTGATTTACTAAAAATACACAAATTACATTTTCTTGAAAACCCGCATTTTTTTCTCTCAAATTTTTACCATAAATTTTACCAATATGACGAATAATAGTTTGACGACGGCTAAAGCACATTGACAGACAGGAGTATTTTCGGGGTCAATGATTACGAATACGTGGTTAGATTTCCGAAATTCAAAATGGCGGTTTCAATATGACGTCCGTCTAATAAAAAAATTAATTTTTTTGAAAAATAAAAAATACCATCATATTCTGCGCAGAATTCTGTCTTAAAAAACATGAATTATGCCTATTTTGTTTGGTCTATGGTGTAGTTTTTGCCCCTTAAATGCCTGAAATATTTACTTCAAGAGTACATTTAGTTCCACGCTCGAAATGTATTTACCAGTACGACATATCTTGGAGAGACCCAGATGTGCATTTTAAAATTTAAAATTCGTAACTTTGTTTTTAACTTCTGGACTGGCGATAACGAAAAGATCTTTCCTTTCGAACTTTCCTTCAACCATGTCACCAAGAAAACAACCGACATATAAATGTTATCCTTTTATGCGGTTTATCTAAGAATATTTGTATAATAAAACTAAAATTCATGGAAATCACAAATTTTGTCATTGTCAGAATAAATTTTTCGAAATTTTGTTAAAATGATTTATAATTTTTCACTTTACTTTTAATGTTTTAAGTTCACTTTCGACTAAATATACGAAGCTAAATATTCTGAATACCTGCAATTGAAATTTTACGTAACATCAGGCGTTTTCATACTTGCTTATAATTTATTTAACATTTATTTCATTAATATTTCAATGGAAGTTATTGCCGTGAATAATTTCGACAATTCCGTGTTTTAAATTCCTGCATTAATTATACAATCTCTATGAACTCGACGCACATTTAATTAGTTTTAATACATTTTTATCACATTTTTCATTGCAAGAAAAGAGTATGGAATAAATTACTAAAAAATACCTGCATTGTTATCAGTTAATATCCGATGCTCATTATTTAAAGTACTTTTAAATGTAAGAATCAAATATAAGTTTAGAAGTTTCAAACGGACCAAATAATTAAATGTCCTCTCGTTTTATTAATTTGTATTATAGACATTTAATGCTCAGTAATCAATGAATAATAATAATAATAATAAATAATAGCAAATTCCGTAGTATATCAAAGAGTCTGAATAAAGCTTTTTCTTAGAAACTCTTGTTTTCTGCACAGAAAAAAAAATATTTAAATTGTCTGTGCACTGTACAAGGCTTAATTTCCGTCTAAAATCAAGCTAATTTTCTTAAATTAAATCAATATTTACGCTGAAAGTCGTACTTTCAGACAGCAACGTTTAATTTTAGTCGAAACTTATGCTTAAAGAAAAATTTTTCGAGCTTGTCACACCTAAGTTAGATAATTCTTATTTCGAATCTGAGTATTGACTAAAAGTAAGTTTCCCAAACTATTAACAAGATTTTAAGCGCAAATATTGACTTAATTTAAGAAAATTAGCTCAATTTTAGATTGAATTTAATCCCTGTACAGTGCTTAATTTGACATGCAACAATTTTAACACTTTTTTGTTATGTATTACGACCAGTAGACTAATAGTTCTGACATCTTAGAAAAATTAAAAGATATAAATGTTTTAAAACACTGGACATTTCAAAAAGTTCCCTTGAATGCTATAGAGAACTAAAAAATAAACAAGCATAGTACAGTTTTTCCTTATTTTACTAAGGCAATGATTATGATAAGAAAATTATGATTAGAAAACTACAGAAGTTTTGTTACTGACTTATTAAATCAATAAACACTGACAATCAATTGAAGCCTATATTGATTGAACTTGCAAACTTATATATTTCAAATTAAAGCTTACAAAGCAACTTTTGTTTAATTACTTATATCGTTTTTACTATATTTTTATTCAATAATAAAATTCGGATTTATCATTCTAAAAATTCGATTTTTTTAATTCCAGGACTAACTGAATAAGCATTTTTATGAATATATTTATTCAGCATGCGTATGTGTTCGTTACATTTGTTCACCTTTTCGCCTTTCATCGTCATTTCGTATAGGTATATCCCATACATATATGTCAAAATAATAATATACAATTTTTCGTGTAAATAATCAAATTTTATATCATTCGCATATGCATAGAGAAGTCTGAAAGCAACTTCAGAAAAATAAGACAACCGGTTTTCAAACTTCGTCGAACGTACTGCTACACTCCAGAAATAGGTTTTAAATGAAATATAAAAAAATACATTTACATTTTCAGATTCATATTTTGGAATAAAACTGCCCATCATTAATATACATCGAACAGTATTTTCTTTTGCCTGGTAACCGTTATATAGCACAAAGCCCACACTATTACGTACAAAATGAACACTACTTCTCATGTCTATAAAATCGACGACATATTGAATAAATTGTATTTTCATATTGCTTATTCCGCTATTTATTGAAGTATTCTGAACTACAAACTACCATTTGTATGTAGTTTTATTCCTATGTTTACGCCGCATTTAGGACCTTTGCAAAGACGACAACTATAAATAGTAACTAAATTTTAATAAAATTAACTATAATATTTTGAGAAATTCTTTGTGAATTTCATTGAAATTAATATTACTTTATTGTAATATATTACTGCAAAGTCATTATTATTTAACAATGACATATAAGTATGCATTTTAATTTCTATATAGGTATTTATTAACTCTAATACATTATTAGTCATTGCGTATATGACTTATTATTAAAGGATAATAACCGCCACTTATTTAGCTGGAAACTCTTTATTAACCTTAAATTAATTTGATCGGCTTCACCGATTTCATGTAAGTCATGCAAAGTCTAAATTTAGTACGCAGTTCGTGAGAAATGGGGTAGTATTCGAGAAATACCTTATACTAAAGAAATATTTTCGGTCCAGTTAATATTCATGATGTGACAAAATCCACTTAAAGTGAATATCCCAGTTTGTAACTTTACTCTTGTTTGTAATTTAGTTCCTAATCTCTAAACTATATACAAGTAACACACAGGACAATATATAAACAACGGTAGTCACAGGCTGAGATTTACTTTCTGTAATATGTGGAAAACATAAATTATATTTTGGTCTATAATTTATGTTAATTAATCTATTTTTTAATAGATTTATAATTAAATTTTTTGTTCTATCGCCATGCCGACTATGTCATACAAACATTTCTGGGGCGATCAATTTTTTGCGAAACCTTTAAATGATTATACAATACTTAGTTTATTGTAGATCTTTGAAAAAAATAATAGAAACTAAACAACATTCAAACTGGAATCATATTAAACATTTACTATGAATTGCGTTAGTAAAATGTATTAATACCTGTTTAACTTTGAAATTAATTTTAGTTTTCCATAGTATACTTACAAAATAAAAATAAAGTTTTCTCAGTATTATTGGCTATGTAATATGGTTTCTGTAAATGGTTTAAACGACTACACAAAGTGTACAACTTCACAATTAGATTGCTGAGAGATGGAAACTTGTGAATGCTTAAAAGATATTGTGCACATGGCCTTACGTGCGGAACAAGGGGTAAGTTCGAAGTTATATAACTTCCGGAAAGTTCTCGGCCAAACTTCTAGAAAGCAAACTTCCATGATTAATAAGACTAGGAGTCACTTTATAAGCTTTCAGGTTGACAGTCAACTTCGATCTATTGGCGATTTGGAAAAGGTTATCTTCCCTCAAGAATTTGCTTTTATATATATGCACATATTGATTTCATGGTAATTCGTAATAAATTCGTACTTCAAGTTTTTCAAAGAAAATACCGGCTGCTGGTTCAAAATTATCTTAAAAATCTAATTTAAGAGGAGAAATCTTGGAAGAACCGTATAAAAGGTTTCCTTAGTCATGTCGATCAGGTTATTTAATAATAAATCGACAAAATAAAACAACTAACGTATTTCCTTGAATTTGATTAGTATTTTATTTTAATATCATATAACTTTGCAATATAATGGTCATAACAAATGTTTAATTTAGTTTCCAAAATCCTTCGGTGTGAAGAATCGCAAAGGCCACATGTTTGTACGATTAATAGTAATCTAATAAAATGAAAATATGCTAAATACTGATGCTGAATAATACAGCTTATACAAATGAGACAATTGTACGTAAAACAATTAAAAAATACATAATGAATTGTAAGTAGTAACAGGCAGTTATGATCTGACAGCGAAAAACTGGTCGACATTATGAATGTAGATATGAGAATTATGAAAGAATGTCACAATCTTGAAATGCAACCTACATATACTACCTAGCAATATACCTTAATTAAAAAATTTAAGTCATCAAAAAGGGTGCGCATCGAAAAACCGACAGGTTAAAAACACGACAGTCAAAAAACCGAAAATCGAAAAGCCGACATTCAAAAAACCGACACTTTATAAAATGACTGTCCGCTTATTAAGGTGTCGGCTTTTTGACTGTCGGCTTTTCGATTGTCGGTTTTTTGACTATAGGTTTTTTTACCTGTCGGCTTTTTTATTTATCGGTTTTTCGATCCCCAACCCATCAAAGACATGAAGTCATTGTTTAATTTCATTTTGACGTAAATGATTATATTATCCAATCTCTTTTTATAGTAGAAAAATCTTCACTTAACATTATTTAAAAGCATTATAAATTTATCACTAACATATCTAGTTTCCAGAATTTTGTTATTAAACAGTTATTCAGTGTGTTTAATTTAAGCGCGAACCTAACCTAATGAGTAGATAAAACAGAGGTTGAATGTCGTCAATGAAAAAAAGAATAGTAACAAGTTTTTTTAACAAATTTTTGTGTCATATTTTAGATATTTCCCATCAGGCACACTGAAGCCTATCAGCAAAAAAATATTTTAAATAAAAGATACAGGACATTAAATTCTATTAAAAAAAGTAAACATTTTTGAAATAAAAAAGGTTACATAATTCTAGACGCTTTTCGTAAGTCAAAGTAAATATTTACTTGCAAATGAACTATGCGACTAAACTTTATAAACGAAATATATATTTGTACAGATATAGTACAGCTGTACCTACATTAAAGAAACGTGTTAACTATTTAATTAAATTTATTTTGTTTTAATGATATTAATGTGGACTAATATATTTCTATATTTAAGAAGTGTTTCCTCCATTCAGCAAAACTTACGAAATGGAAAGCTTGCGAAAAGAATTACTTGATCCAACTAAACTACAATCAACTTAATCCAACTTAACTATAAAAAGAAAGAAATTTTGCAAATATTTATTATTCTATTTTGAATGATTTCGTCGCAGATTCGTAGCCCACTTCAAATAAAATAAAGCTACATGCAAGTAACCTTACTAAGTTGCATAAAATAAATTAGTTGACTATCAAAAATGAAAATGTTTTAAATGCAATGATTGGAAACTTGGCGGTGACTCGAAAACTAAAAGTTTGAATTATTGTTTAAGTCTGCGTCTCTCTTATAGTGTCCGTGCTCAATAAGCATAATGATTTCTTCCCATTTTCAACAAAAACTTTAAATAAATATTTATTAAAAAAGACAAAAAATATTAAAATTCTCGTTATAATTCATTTTATCTTAATTTTGCACGCTTATATCAACGTCAATATTATCAATAATCGAGTTTGATGAATGCCTTCCTCTTCTTATATTAATATTAACGTTACTTGCAAGAAATTTTTAACATAAACCAAAGGAACGTAGTGACACTTTAGGTTCATGTAACCGGGATTTTTGTCTGGGTTGATAGTGTGCAGCGGCATTTTTTGACGGCTCGGAAATAATAAATCTTTATCGTGACCCGATTTGAAAATTAATTTTCATATTTCTTCGCTCCTTCATGCTACCAGACTGTAAGGGAGAGAAACGCGCGATGAATCGGTTTTGCAGTAGAGCATATATATATATTGTATATATAAAGCAGCCAAGGTTTGCCCGCGGCCAACTGTTACTGACCTGCGCACGGATATCATCTTGACGGGTAGAATACACTATGAGATATCCCACATCCCAGTATCGCTCCGTCATTTAACATCAACGTCTGCTGATGATATATCCATCCGAGAAAACGTAGGGTGTGAAAACGTACACATTTATTCCTTAATCCAAGCAGGTTCATACTATTTTAACTATTCGCTGGGATTCAATAATGAAAAAAGACTTAAAACTTCTTATGACTAAGGAGAAGAAATTACGAATCGATGTTAACATTTCAAAATCTAAAATGACGGATTCCATAAGGCAGATCAAATATGGCTGGCTAATTTAAAAAAAATCATCGTATTTGCATCAAAATTATAAATTGTGGTTTTTTAGAATTGCTAATAACAAGTCTGGTATTAAATTTACAAATAAAAAAATGGCGCATGCAATATGGTGTACTAATTTTGACAAATTTATCGAATTTTTACAAATTGCTGCCTGCGGGGTTTTCGGATCGTAGATAACAATTGATAAATTAATATTCCGAAATTCAAAATGTGCGGATGTGCGAAATTCAAAATGGTGGACTAATTTTAAAAAATGTGGGTTTTTCATAAAAATGTGTATCTCACAGTTGTGTGCATCTCATGAACCCGAGACATCACAAAACAGACACTTCAAAAACCATACATTTCAAAAACAATCATTCAAAAACTGGAAATCTACATTTAAAAAAATATGTCAGCATTTTGAGGCTGCACCTAAAACATCCGAAATTCAAAAACCGGACGTTTAAAAAAACAGACATTTAAAACTCAGACATTTCAAAATACAGAAACTGAAACCCCCGTTTTTTCAAAATACAGACAATTTATCTGGAACAATTTATCGCCCTTTAGGTCTCACTGAAAGGTCATTTCCAGGTCAACAATATTTGGCCAATAGGTGAATGCACCTCAAAAACCCGACATTCAAAAACCAGATATTTCAAAAAACAGACATCCAAAAACCAGAAATTTCAAAAAATAGAAATTCAGAAACCAGATATTTAATAAAACGGACTTTCAAAATATGCGAGCATTTTGAAATGTTTGGTTTTCAATGTCTGTTTTTTGGGTGCACCTCAAAAACACGATAAATGGGCGCATCTTAAAAACTAGACAACTCAGAAAACATATTTCAAGAACCCGACATTCAAAAACCATACATTTCAAAATACAAACACCAGCGAATGTTGTGTTCACTA
This sequence comes from Trichopria drosophilae, assembly GCA_030407085.1. Taxonomy (NCBI): domain Eukaryota; kingdom Metazoa; phylum Arthropoda; class Insecta; order Hymenoptera; family Diapriidae; genus Trichopria; species Trichopria drosophilae. The sequence goes on along the minus strand of CM059583.1, from coordinate 183,593,754 downwards.
CGTAAAAAAATAATCTCGGGTGCCGTCCTTGAGGGGTCACTAGAAGGTTATTTCAAAGTGAAAGGTCTGGAAGGTCAACCCCGAATTATTTATTAAGCATATTTGGAGGTCAATCATTAAATATATTTTCAGAATATGTACATTTCGAAATATCTATTTTTGAAATGTCTGGTTTTTTAATTTCGGTTTTTTGAAATGTCTGGTTTTTGAATGTCATGTTTTTCATATATCTGTTTTGTGATTTGTCGGGTTTTTGAGGTGCACCCCGATAAATCACAAAACAGACACTTCAAAAACCAGACATTAAAAAAACAAATATTTCAAAAAACAGACATTCAAAAACCATACATTTAAAAAAAGCAGATATTTCAAAAATAGATTTTTAAAATATGTGTGTATTTTGAAATGTCTGGTTTGTTAATGTGTATTTTGGAAATGTCTGGTTTCTTAAATGTTTGATTTTTCAATGTCGGATTTTTGAGGTGCACTCCATTTTGAAATGTCCTCTTTTTAATGTGTGGGTTTTGAATGTTTGTTTTTTTAAATGTCTGGTTTCTGAATGTCGAGTTTTTGAAGTGTCTGTTTTATGATTTGTCGGGTTGTGGAAGTGTACCTTTGTGGTTTTTTGCAGTTGATGATAACAAATATGAAGTTAAAATTTTAAAATACAAAATGGCGCATTCTTCATGTTGAATTTCTTACCAGAATCTTAATAAAGTCTGTTTTCTAACTTCTATTGTAGAATTTTTCCAGATTTTCTGTACAATTTCTATCATTGTAGTGACGCGAATAACTCCCAGATATCAATTTTTATGAAAACCCGAAAATTTGTGATAAATTAATCAACCATATTGAATCCGCCATTTTGAGTTTTGAAATTTTAACTTCAGAATCCTCATCAGCGATCCTAAAACTCTTCGAGTTATAAGAGAGAGGTAAGTTCAATGAATTTTCATATTTTTGTCCGGCCTATTGGATCTGGCATTTTAAAGTTAACAATTTTAACATCAGATGTATGTTTAAAAAATTTCATAAAATTTGTCGTAAAATTACTGTATGTATTATTAAAAATGTCCGCACAATAAATAGAAAAATTTGTTGGTACTGATTTTCACTTCGAAATAGTCTATTATTCTATTTTATTCACTAATATTTAACAATAAAAGAGAAAGTCGGAAAATCGGTAGATTTATTTTTCAGTTGATGTAATTACTTTGTATATCGATCAAATGTACTCAAAATCAATATACTAAAATGGTCTGTATTCTATCAGATTTTAAAAAACAACTTCTTTGAAATCGATTACATTGTGGATGTGAAAAGAATCTCGTTTTGATTCAGCGAGAGAGATTAACGAGCTAAAAAAACACCACTACAGGTCTGACGTGGGTTCGAAAGATAGTTCCAACATCGGTCCCCATGTAATAAATTTGTCTTCTTCCTAATTCTCGTGGGATTTTAAACGAAAATTAAGGGGTTTTCCCATTTGAGAGATGAAAAAATCGATACCTTGTGCGAAAATTACATCTGAATGAAGTAGAGAGTAATTTACATTGCATATTGACAGTTAAATGCAAGGCCTCAGCTACAATTACTATTACTTTAAGTATATATACATTTATGTAAATATTCTTGATCCAATGATATTTTTACCAAAATTTTTATTGTCAAAAATAACATTCAATAAACGGATTTTGTAAAATGTTTGTTATAGTGTAAAAAACTATGTTTCTCTTCGATGTAGAGATTGTAAACTGAAAGTTCCCATGTTTCTTTCAAATACATTTTAAAAAATTCCTTTCTTTTTTGTACAAAATAATGGGGATGTAAAGTGTATTTTAAAGAAATAATAATGTTAAGATGTAATGGAATCACAACCTTTGTGGTGATTTGCAACCTCTTAACTTATACCTCAAGGTTTGTCAATATAATGCGATTCATTGAATAAATGAAATCAATGCTAAAACTTCTTGACCGTAATTAAATAATTTAAAATTAAAACAACATACTTCACGATAACAGCGGTCATATAATCAATCGTAACAGTCAAATTCGTTGTAAAATTTGACCCATAAATTATACAATAAAACGGAAACCACTGGATGCATTGTTCGTACATTGTGACACCTACAAATGGTTTTATATAGTTTTCCATTAGGCCAATAAAACGATGTGGTTGAAAAATATGCTCCTGAATTCAAAATAAAATTTAAATATGAAAGAAAATGGCAATAAAAATTTAAAATATCTGTAAGATACTATCGAAAATAGATAACAATATAAATATTTTTTATTGTTAAATTTTCTTCCACGTAATTTAGATCAAATATTTTAATTAAGTATTTACATTGATAATTTATAGACTTTCATAATAGCCAAGTTCGATATTTAAATCGAATTTTAACTTTAGATGATTAATTTTAATATATTCGTTCAATTACTTGTTATATCAAACACTTATTCGTCACTGATTTCATAATTTATAGAGCAGTATAAGTTTACTAAATATTTCAGTTCAGTTTCGAAAATCAGGTTCCCTCTGACGGTGATAAAAATATTCAAAAAATATCCATTGTTTTTGAAGAATAAAAGATATGTTATTTTTTTTTTATTTTAATAAAGAAAATGTGCCACCGAATATACAGTTCATGCATATTACTGGTTAAAATATAATAATAATGCACTACAAGTGATCTTGGCTGCGCGTCAACTAAAATCTCCAAATTTTGTAGTCATATATCTAAATTGTAGAGATGGGTCGGTTTCGATATGGCAATCGTCAACTCTGCAAGTGCTTGACATAAAATTCGCAAACAAGCACCCAAAATAGAAGATACTGTAAGCAGGTATAACCATGAATAATGGATGTCATCTAAGAAAAAAATGCTGTAAGAGATGTAATATCATTAATTTCGTTGCAAGCAACAATCTTTAATTTTCTTAACCGCTTAATTAAGAGATGCCGTGTATTCGAATGAAATAAAATGTTGCATGAACAACCGCTTCCTTAGTTATTGTTACACTTGTCATTTAATTTTTACAATTTCTATCTCCACCCTGATGTAGTTTAGAAAAAAAACATCAAGTTTCATCGTATTTTCTGATGCATAGCACAGAATGTTAAATATCTCTAACATCAATAATAAATTGTGTCTCATCAAGCATTCAACATTAATTCTCTGGTAAAAACTATAGGAATGTTTGGTTTTAGATTGACCGCATACAACGAAGAAGATACAGTAATTAGATATTTAATTATAATACTGTTATGTAACATTTTACATTGCAAGGTCGCAATGTGGAGTTACAAATGTGTTAAAAACATTGTTAACAAAAGGGCATTAAATTTAATGAAAATGTAACGGAAGCAAATTTCAATGATGGCATGTACATTAAAAATAATTCATGTTGGTCATAAACATTTCAATGTGGGTGTATACATTTTTATGAATGCACCCGTTTGAAATTTGCTTCCGTTAAATTGCATGAAATTTAAGGTACGGTATATGAATTGTAATGAACGATACATGATAAATTTGATTAATGTGGTTGCTTGAAATTTGCATCCAGAGGTTCAACATTCGCTGAAGGAATATTTTGGTTGAAATATTTAAAATATTATTAACGTAAAATTTACCGTCACATTAAGAAAACCTAAAAAATTATTGCAGTTCTATTTATTTTAAATTAATTACTTTCTCTGTTTTATTCATTACACGATTGTATGTAATATCATATACAATTATTCATTTTAATTATTTTGTGCTTCATTTATATCATTCTACACGATCGCAAATAAATGAATAAGGCTCACAAACAAATAAGAAAAACATTCGTAATCGCACGAAGAGGAATTACTCTCGATAAGTAAGACACCCACTACAGTATAATATTAGCGGAGAAATGTAGTAATTTTGACTAGAACTTAATGTATAGATGATGATGCTTAATAAAAGGCTTTTCATGCAATTTAATGTACTCATACATTAAATTTCTGTACCTAAAAATTTCAGTATATTTTATGTACGGATTCATTATATTTTATTTAAAGTGCAGATAAATTTTGGTGAAAATATATATAAATTGATTTTTCGATATGCGATTGAAATTTTATGAACTAATTCTAAAAATTGGCCATTTACATTAAATGTCATAAACGTGCATAAAATGTCTTTCAAATGCATCCAAATATTAATTTTAAAGTTCATAGTTACATTAAATTTTAGTGCACTACTCGTACATTAAGACTACATTAAATTTCATTACAATTTTTAAAGCGTAATAATACCATTTATTATCATCCATATTTAATTCATTTAGCAATCGCGTTTACAATCTTCCGACTTATTCAAATATGAAGACACATGGAATCCCATAGTTTGTAACCGTTGTAACATGCAGAGAATAGCTAACAAACTTGTGCAGGTGGTTTCATTATTCTCAGTAACCGAAGATGTTCAAACTTGTCCGCCAAACCAATTATCTTTTAGAAGTAACGAACATATTTGCTTAGTGTGGTATTAATAACTATGATATGTACATCTCATTCATATGTAACTAAGTTGGGTATTATCAATAATAAACTGATGACTGTTTTTCAGTTTCATCACGTCTGCCTTTTTAACATAACTACTGCGCATTGCAAACATCAAATTCTATACCAATATTATTATGTAGACAATATGTTTACAAATATCCTTCGTTATTTGTATGTAGTAAAGGCGATCATCGTAGAATCGATATGCGACTTATCAAACAATGGATTTCTAAGTAGACTTGTGTACCGGTGTATTTCGAAGAGCGACAATGCGCTTTGTGAATTAGCCACTATGAACTGTCAATTAGTAGTTTTTTACTGGTTCAGATTAAAAGAGTATTCAGTTATCACTAATCTACCGCATTTGCATCACAACATACTATTTTTAGTTATTCTCCAATCCGCTCCCTTAAATGTATTGCATACTTCAGATTTAATAATGCCTCGTTAAGTTTCAGCACATCCTTCATAGCATAAAGAATCTTTTTGTGACTGACAGTCAGTATTGTCAGTTTTTGTGTTCTTTATGTGATAATCTGAAGTAATGAATTTGTTAATGACAGGTGGAGGGGTTCAAAATAAAACCCACAATATGATCGACAAACGAAAATATATCAATTTATTGCGCTCAAGAGGTAACGATCCGATCACATCTCAAAGTATACCAACTGAAAAAAACGATAGCCACTTTTTCACAACTTCGTTCGAATTTTCAATTTTTCATACATAATCGATATTATAATATTTGAATTACAAATAATTGCTTCGAGATCGTCGCCATTTTGAAGGATTTTTACATAATTTACCTAACAGGACACCTTCATTTTAAGAGGTATATCCCATTCGATAAGACAATGATTCTGTCCGCAACAAAATTTATGTGTCTTGTAAATTCTACTTTCACATTCAGAAATATATTTTTGATAATAAATTCAATTTAATTCCGTAATACATTTACATTTTCATCTACAAATTAAGAATCCCCATATAATTTTCATTGGTTTTATTATATAACGCGTTAATAATTGTCCTGTCTTATTGAGTATTCATATTCAGACATATTTGAAGCATCAGTAGTGTTCTGTCTTGATATATTGTTTCATTAATAGAAACATCATTCTACTATCTTTAAAAAGCCATATGTCCCATCTTGATAGTTCCATTATTAGTTCTGTCATTTCCATATGTTTTTTTTATATCAGAAGTAATTGATTTTCTTTTATAGTAATGTTTTGTTTTCATGTATAGAATAGATCTAACGTTAGTGGTTCTCTTTCCTTCATAGTTCTAAAAATACAGTTTTATTCCGTTGGGACTTTAAAGGACTCTTCCTTTCGTAAAGTTTAAATTTAATTTGATAAAAGTGCCTTCTGTAAGATTAATGTAGTCCCCTTGAAATCTCAGCGGAATAAATATTGACAGTATATATGCAAGTATTTGATACTTGTTAGTTCACACATTGAATTGTAAGCAAGCATGGTCCATCTATTATAGTTAACCTTTAAAAAAGTATTTTTTCTAAGGCTATATGTATCTGCACTACTTGGAACGATGTCGACCCGGACATCCGAAATATATCCGTTTTCGCTAAGTAACCTTCATCCATTAATCATAGAGAAGGCCATTTTATAGGCAGTCCTTTCATGTATTGTTCTATTCCTGGGAACAGTGAATGCCGAAAGCTCCGGACTAGAATGGCCACGCCATCAACAACTAGATCTTATAACCTTCAGAGGAAGAACGATGGTTGCGCATTTCAAAGGGTAAACAACATACCGAAAATAGTAAATATGATAATAATGTTGATTCTGCGAAAGCGAACTATTAGATTGTATATCCCATTATAAATTGAAAGCTCCAATTTTTTTTACTTTTAGTCTTACAGAATATGTATGCAAATACCAACATTAAGAATTTGATGAAAATTGTATTGAATCAGTGTAGAAAAATGATCTAATTTGTAGTTAAAATCTCTAGACATTTCAGATCATAATTAATTAAAAAGTAATTTTCTCAATCATGTACTTATTCAGCATTATTAACGATTAATCATTGCTGGAATAAACATTCCAAAAAAGCTCATTTTATAAAATTGCATGTACAATTGATTGGTCCTGACATGATTTCTTTCCAAACAATATTCTTACTTTTGGAACAAATCCAAATATACCTCTTTCTCTTTCGAAAAAAATGGTATTTAGAGCTACTACTCAAAGGATTGCGTCTTGAGTCAATTTATTATAAAAACACAAACGAATGTATAGTATCCACATATAGGGTGAAGCAAAAGTATGAAAACCCTGAAATAACTTTCGGTAAAAACTTTTTTAAAAATAACTTTCGACCATCATTTTGTAATTTTCTTTAAAAATTACAAGATTTTTCTTAGACTTTAAATTTTTTAATTGATTTTTCAGTGTTCTTATGTAGTACTCGTCCAAGATTCAGGCACTGGCGAGAAACTTAATCGGTAGCATAATTATCAGTGATGGAACTCAGCTACGGATAGCTATCTACTAAAATATAAACACCGAATTAGTAATATAGTCCAGAGAACTAAATTTTGGACAAGTATATACGGCATCAAAATTTGTAACACATTTTACCATGCTTTTGTAAAAGTCATCCACTCCTTATTTCATAATAATAATAATAATAGTAATAAGCGATTTTATTGTTATTAAATACCTAATAACAAATGTTGAATCTCAGCAGATTTACTGCTGTTTTACAGACTAAGAGGTTTACTACAAATTTTAACTGTTTTTCAAAATACAATCATATTTTAAATCGCTAGACTCCTCAACCATCTAGTAAAGCACATTTTTTCAGGGAACTGTTCAGAATAGACAACGGTATGTTGCACTGAAAACAAAAATGGATATCCAATCTTTTTATTATATTTAAAAACAAAAAATATATAACAAAAAGCCTTTTTTTAATTTCTTTTTCTTTTTTTTTAAACGGCACTTTTGTGTGTTGAAAGAGAAAACTGTAATTTTGACTGTCCCAAACGAAAGTACATACTCGAAAATAGTAGAATAGGTCACATTCCAGTAATATTAGTCCGTTTTCTTATTTGGAATGAAGCTCAAAAATCAACAAAAAAATGTGTTTCTCCGTGTCCTAGTGCATTGTAAAAGATGTCATAAAATTTAATATTTGTTTCCTTTATATACATTATATTTAATGAATGTTGATTAATTTCAATGAAATGTTCATTGCATTTAATAAAATTTTCATTAAATTTAATCTATATAAAGGAAGCCAACATTATAAATGTACATTAAATTTCATGACATTTTTTACAGTGTGGTTAATAAACGTAATACTTTTACTTCTGATTTCTTCATTTATAATATTTTGTTTGTCCTTAACATTTTATCGCGTTTTACAGATTGCATAGAAATCGCTTGAAAATTTTACCCGGTGAATTTTCGGAGTCGCTGAATTATGAATCCGCGTCAGAATTTTGAAACAGAGAATGGCGGATCCAATGTGGTCGGATCAAAATGTTTAAATCTTCATCGATTTAGAAAAAACTCTGTATTTAGGGTTTTTTGAGGTACGTGATGATTAAACCGGAATTTCGAAATTCAAAATGGAGGATCCAATAGATTTGTCTAATTAAATATAATTTGTAAAACTTTATCCGCCATATTGGAGACCCCATTTAAAATGTCAAAATTGTGACATCGCATTCGTAATCAGCCACCTGGAAAACCCCTATATTTTGAATTTAAAAATTCTGGCTTTGGATTCGGAATCAATGACACAAAAAACGTATAAATGATAACTTTCCCATATATGTATATGGCCGGAATTTCTTCACAAACGATTTATTTTGAAATAAAACGGTATTTTTGGGTACATAATAATTAATTAATAATTAATTAATATTACTGATAAATGTTTTGAATAGATTCTTTTAAGTTAGTTAAATATGTTAGATTTATAGGAATTAATGTATGAAGTACGCAGAATTATAAGTTGATTGTTAGGATGAAAAAAACGAACAGACAAAAGGCGGTCCCTATGGGAACGCTATAACACAACGGGTTGATAAATAATAAATTAGTAATTCTAAAACACAATGAACAAAGTATTTCATAACAAATATTCCATGCCTTTAAAAAGTTAAATTAATATTATTTTTACATAATAGTGACCTACATAAACCACGTAGACTCACCCTTCATATCGTTATATAGATTATATTGAAATATTACCTTTAACATAAATATGACCATCTTTTTGAATACTGATATTGTAATGGGATTTTTTATTTGAGGTACTCTAATTTCCCATATATTGCCATTACTTTACTAATACGCCTTTTATGCTCGGCTCCGCGTCTTATTTTTTGGCTACGGAAATCGATACTTGTAGATTTGAGGGAAATAATTACGGGTACCCAATGGAACGAACTCGTAAAATAAGAATAGATGCTTTCATTTACTGATGAGTCTCAAAATCATAATAAAAAAAATATATAAACACGAGTATTTCCTATTAAAGTCTCAACTGGTTCGCTGTTAACTCGCACGCCGTTCACCCGCTGGTAACCTACAAATACGTGGTATCCCGAACTACGCTTAATCGTGACCGTTGCACCGTATGACCTTGACGCGCCCTTGAACTCAACCCCCCAGTCTTTCAACGAGAAGACGGGTGAATTACTAATCAGAAATATAGTGAGTTTTCGCTTACTTCCGATTTCGATACGGAATTGGAGTAAACCCTCGAAAAGATAAAAAGGTCAAAGAAGGACAACGTTTCACGATTAATCGTCATTCAGATTCTATCGGACCGATTTCCCGAAAGGTCGGTGCAATCTAATTTCGATCATTTCATTCGCGGGACGAACTAAAAGCTAAATAATGATTATGTCGCTATTTGTGCGCAAACAGGAAAATAAAAAAATGACAAATTCACGAACTCTGCGAGGATTTTACAGGAAATTAATATATAACGTGCAAATTTCCGAAAATACTGCACTTTAACCACACACTTATTTTTGTCCGTGAGAAAGTTGAGCGTTCAACACTTCGCGAACCTTGATTGGTGTGTTGGAGTAGAATTCGTGGATCCCGATGTCCGTGAGGAAAATCGCCCTGAACTTCGTGGCAAAAGAATGGCCCATGAAAAAACCGAAAAGATGGCGTCCTTCCGCTCGAAATAATTGAGAGATAAAACCAGGTGTCTTCGGTTATCCAAGGAGATTTCTGCACCACTGCAGCACTTGATTTCCAGAAAACTGCGGGCCAATTTCCTCCAATTGTACTTCGCCTTGAATCGGCAGCTGCTATGAAAAAGCAGAGCCAGCAGATAACCGGTCCCAAAAATTCCGGGTAAGAAAAAAGGTAATGGCGGTTACACTCACCAATGACTTCGATCGCTTGATCGATCGAAGTCCACAATTTCACAGCGCGTTGTATATCTTTATTTGCAGCCCAGAACTGGAATGACGCCCGACGACCATTCGTTTCAGTAGAACGAAAAAACGGAAGACTTTTGATTTTCGTTACTATCTCCTCTGCCCGATGACCAGATAATGAAAATTCCTTCGCCAAAAGTCGTCTTCTCCCCACGAATGCTCCATTGCCCCCTCCTTTCTTTCTGGCATCGACGAGGAAAACGTAATACTCTCCCTTCTTTATCACTTCCCCGTCTAATTCAGATCACCGACCATGGAGAAGGAACTTGCGTTACCGACGCATGTTAAAGAATCCCGGCCGCAAATAGGAATCCACGTTATCGACCCGCACATCGAATGTTTCACATTTATCTTTTGCTCACTTTCTCAATTGATCTCACTCTTTCTCCCACATTTTTAATCCCAGATAAATAATCATTACAATATGAAATAAACAATAGCATATTTCCTATGAAGTAATTCAAATAACTCCTCAAAAAGTGAATAATAAAATAATTAAGAATACCTGAAATATGTATAAAAACTAAAGAAAACTTACCGTATTGTAATCGGTATCTGTGTAACAATTCGATAAATTTAATTATTTAATATTATATATTTATTTAATAAGAATTTCTTATCTTTATACAAATGATGACGTCTAAAATTTAATCAACTTATTAATGGAAAATGTTTAAATTGTAAAATGCAGTAGTTGATCTAGGTATTAATTTTACACATAGTCAGAAAGAACATAAATTACGAATAAATATTACATATTTTATTACCGAATTCCTTCACGAAATCAACGCTTTTTTTCCCTCGCGTAATTAATACAGGTAATAGTTCAAAGAAAATCTTTTACTAACGAATGGTTCTGTAGGACCTTTTTTGTCATAAATGAAGATCAGTCGCCAAACTCTCTTCAATTATCTTAACGGCGACAAAAAGAAACATTCGCAGCTGAAATGGCAATAAAACTATGGAAATTGAATTGGTACTTCATTACTGTTTAATATCGGGAGTAGAAGAAAACCTCTACAAAGGTACATATTTGAATATATTTGAATTTTAAGATCCGGATAGCTATAGTATTAGACTTGCTAAGTAACTGAGGATGAAGACGTGGTTTTATCGAATTCCGTCGTAGTCGCAAACTTATTAACGTTTTAATTTTGTTATTTATTGTTGCATTAACTCGATAATACGAGCTCTTCCCTTCAATATCTCCGGGCTGAAACCCACTGTTATAATCTAACGTAAATTTTAGAATTGCCGGAATTTGCATGTCCTAAACATTATGAAGACTAAATTCCTTTTCAGTTTGACTGTAATTTATATAAAACTCACAAAAACTTATCCACCTTTTTTTTCTTATTTAAGCAATTTTAATTTCTAACGAGATTATTTTGCATAACTTATCGACTAATTTCGTTTCATATCGTTTGTATTATAATTAATTATACTTCTTTTCTAAAAAAAAGTACATAGTAATTTATTGACAAAGGTGTAAAACTAAATGAAGCAGTATGCTTCCAAAATGTGACATAATTAGTAACATGCGGTACGACTTCGGAGTTTCGGCTTACCACTTCAGTAGTACGAACAACAACAACAATATATTTGTGTCTCCTCTTACTATATAAATAATAAATAGATCTAACATCTTTGTTCAATGGAGAATAGCAATAGTACTTTAATTATTGCAATAAATCCACAAATGACGAAAACAATAATTCTATTAAATTTTAGGAATTATAGTAATATACTGTCATTGTCCGAAAAAAAATAACTTGCGGAAGGTTAAGATCAAGGGGTGACTTATCTCATTAACGACGATGGAAATAAAATATAAATTTTCCATTTAATCGATCAAATCGTAAATATTATTGCAACCCCTTTCAGCTTAGTCGTGAACAATAATATTACAATTATTATCTACTGACAATTCTTAATAACTATAACAAAGCATTTGTAACTTAATTAATGGAATGAAAAGATAATCTCAGGTGCACTAAATATCATAAGATGGGAAATATAATAAACAACATATAAATATAAACTACACAATACACATTTCCCAGCACATAACTCGAAATTGGGCGATTAACCGTTACGAATTCAAGTACTGTACAATTCTCCCGCATTGTCATTTCTACTGGGTCCTTTTTCTCAGCGTGGTAATTGCTATTGTACCTGCGCTTCGCCCCAACACGTCCATTATTTACGAAACATTTTTGAAAAGTCTCGGCGGCCCGCTCATTTATTTATTTCCTTCATCCTGTTTGTTGATATGCAACGGTGCATTAGCGCTGCGGAAATCCATGGGAATCCGCGAAACATACTTGAAATGAAAAGGAAAGTCAGAAGAATATAAACCAACGTAACAAAGCAAGTGATGTACATGATCTTGGTTAACTTATTTATATTTCTTTTTTGACAAATTTCCCTATGAATAGAGGAAACAATAACCAATTAACGAGGAATGCATCGCCAAGTTTCGCCCGGTGTTCCATCCATCTTCCTCGGAGAAACTCAATAGCGCGTCGACTTCAACAATAACATTAAAAATCAAGTGCAAAGTGCGTTATTCTCTATGAAATCAAAAGCGAGATAACTGCGCTCATAATTTAACCGTAAATCGCATTACTCGCCTGGTCCCGAGAAACTAGGAACAATTCACTTATACGCGAAAGACAACAATTTGCATGATCTACGCTGAATGAAGCCGAGCTCCGAGTCCCGTTTCGAGGCTGTTTTTATTCGCTTAGTGCGTTTGAGGTTGGAGAATGATAATGTTTTAATTGAGCCCGTTATCGTCGTTGAAACGCTAAAATTATAGAAGAGTTTACTATTTTATTAGCGGTTATTTGTGGAATAAATTGTAAACATCATTAACCTCTTGGCTACTTTCATTTAAGCTTTGTTACGAACATCGTTTCTCTACTAATAGAAATGCATCTGAATGAACACAAACGCCAGCGTAAAAATAGAAAGGATTTAACAAAATTTAAAAAAAAGTCTTAAAAAACTTTCAAGTACTAACAAAAGCTTTTAGAAATTGTGAGTTTTGAGATATTTGTGATAAGTACCATTTTAATCCAGCATCAAGAAAACATTACTCGACATGTGCTTACAAAAAAATAAATTTTTCGCTTTTTACATGCGATGTATCTGAAGCGAATTATAAATTTTAAAAATAATATATTTGGTTAACTTTTATTTAATGTTCTGAATATTGAAACATCAAGTTTATAAACATTGTATTATTTATTGTGTAAGATATGTATTTAACTTTCAGTTCAAAACTGCGCATCACCATACATCGGGATCAAATGGTGAACATAGTGTACGCCGAGTAAATACGTGATTACGAATTCGAGAGTAAATATTTAAAATTATTTTACTTAATTATACATTATCATGTCAATATTGAAAATTAAATGGACCTCAGTATCAAACTTGTATAAATTGGCCAAATTTCGTTCCGAATTTTATGTATTCTGATCAAAACCTGTAGAATTGAACTGAAAAAGAAAAATATATATTATTAATTTTCTTTAATTGAAAATACTGGTGTATTTAAGTAATTCTGATCTGAAACTTATTTAGCGAGTGTGCCTTCTAGGGTCTGGTGGGCTTCACCGGGCGCTTTTCACATTTTTGCATCCGCCATGTACATCACCGGCATTATAAAGGCGCAGTTTATTATGTACAGGTATGACAAAAAATATCGTGTATATCACGGGCGACAATGAAGGCACACCTATCACCAATCCTTTCCTTTGCGCCCTAGATATAGAATATACCATTTTAACACCCCGAGCGTAGAACTCGATTTTGTGCCCAGCAGTTAAATCATCAAGCGCAAATTATCGAGCTGTACGACAAACTTGTTACATAATGTACTATTATATCAAATTACTATATTTTTGTTCGCATTAAACAATATACGAGAAACGAACTCTAACTTATTTAACTTTTTACTATTCGTTCTAAAGATAGCTGTCATTAAATTATAAAAAATGGTGCATTTTCGACAAATTGTCGCCTGAAATTTAGAAGGGGCATATGTTTTCATACGCATTTTGATGCGCTAATTCGAATATCGTCCGTAATAGTACTTTTCAGTACTAGGCCGCAAAACCTTAGGGCTGAGGAGCGAATACTATTTCTTGACACACTGTTCGCAACGCAGGCACTTTACCGACTATTTTAAGTCCTTAAAGTGCGGAGATCAGTCAATAAAATGGGTCTAAAAAGAGTCCGCAAAGTTTTATTATTGATTGTAGAATTTCTCTAGTGACAATTTTGTTTCTCTCAATTATTTCCAAAAATCTTGAAAAATTCGAAAAATATTTCAAATGAAAAATGTAGAATATAAAATTGTCTATAAAGATATATTTTTGTTAACACTCCGAGAGTAGAACTCGATTTTGCGCTCTGCAGAGAAATATTCGGGCGCAAATTATATCGAGCCCACCGCCGTCGTATTAAAAGTGTGAAGAGAATTCGCACGAGCGAAGGGAGGGTGACAAACTTCACACTGATCGTAGATCGGCAATTCCGCCCTTGTTACATAATATACTATTTTGTTACAGCATGGGCAAAATTCTATTTTTCACTCTTTTTAAATTTTCAACACTTATAACACAAAATACATTTCGGCACATGTGCAAAAATGTTTTTTGGACAAACGTGCTTGCGGCACAACCCTCATATTCGTTCAAAAACACTTTTCCCCACTTGTATCGGAAACTACTAATTTTGTAATTGAGTGCATAAAGCTAGTACGTAAAGTACTTCTGATGTCTCTACAGCGGGTGTAAAGTGAACTTTTAAGAAGGTAAGAATGCGTAAAGTAGAAAATATAAAAGTGAAACATAGTGTGTAAAGTGAAAATAATCCCACGACAAATATTTCAGAACCACTACTACCTTATGACGTGAGTAGCCATTGAGTTCCACCCTACTCCCTTTTCGAAATTGTCGAATAAGCAATAGCAGGGGGAGGGGTGGCAGAAGCAATGAAAAGAGTATTCCAAGATTAGGTTAGTGCAAAAGAGGAATATTGTAAAGAAGGAATAGGTTAGATTTATCTGTCCAAATAGTAGGATTTGTCCCAACTGCGTTTTTTAGTTGGATTTACTATTTAAATAGTAGAATTGGCTACCCAATTTATCGTGATCACTATTTAGTTAGTAAAATTAGCTACAAGCGATTGCTGTCCCCTATCCTACTATATAGTTAGTAGTTCTAATTATTTAATTTTTTTGTGTATGTACCAGCAGTATACTATATTTGTTGTATTAGAGTAGGAAAAATTCGATATTTTGCAGTTTTCTATTTTTGCGCACTGCTGCTTAATCGGAGAACCTTGCCAAAAATGGCACTTTTTCTACAAAACAAAATAATTAACCAAGGATAACATCTTTTTTTATTCTGATGAAGTGGAAATAATAGTAATAAATTGTTTTAATAACACGGGCCAACAAAATTTATACCCAGAAATCGGACTATACTTTTAGGAAGGTTGTCATCGCGCTGAATCCAAATTTGACCGTAGAATTGTTATATCACGTCAAGATTTTGAGATATCCTAACCCAAAATTGCAAAAATCACTGCTTTTGCTCAAATTCAGTAAGTTTTTGTGGCGGAACAAAATTATTATTTGCAAATTGGCTTTAACAATATTAAGGTGTTATTTATCGGCTTTCAAATGCTTTCTTAGTCATTCCGATACGATGTTTTTTTTCGAGTTAACGAAATTTTTGTCATGGAACAATTATGATTTTCGTACATTTTAGTAAATGGGTAATTGCATGAAAATAACTAACAAACTGAGATCGAATTTCTTGCCAACAATTGTTCTATTACGTCAAAATGTTGAAAAATTCTAACCTGAAAGTGCGAAAAACACAGTTTTTGGCCATTTTGAGTAAATTTTTGTGGTGGAAGAAATTGTTCCGTAAATTGACAAAATTCAGATTAAAATGCATTCATCAGAAACCTGAGTATATTTTTCCGACGGTTTTCGATATGCCGTATAATTACTGTATGCAAAAAACGGAAACCATAATCGTGTCTTGACAAAAACTTCGATAACTCATTGAAAAAAAATCGTACGAAATTACTAAAAAAAGCACTTTAAAGTTGATGAATAACGCTTTAATATGGTTCTTGCCAAAGTTTGAACAAACATTTTGTTCCGCCTAAAAAATTTAGTGAATATGAACAAACACAGTGTTTTTTGCACTTTTAGGTTAGGATATTTCAAAATCCAGACGTGATGGAATAATTATGCAGCCAGATTTGAATTTAGCTGATTAACAACCTGCGGAAAAGGATTGTCTGGTTTCTTGGTATGGAGTTTGGCTTTATTTTGTTGGCCTGTGTAATTCAAAAGTAATTGTTACAAAAGTTAGAACTTTCTGATAAAGGATTTATGACAGTTATTTTTTATCTTGAAATACGTAAAGTATAGTAAAATAGATTAAGATGTATTATTCCAAGAATTAGATAAAGCAATCTTCTAATCAGTCTGAATACAACTGTCTGTAGAACTTGTTTCCTTAAAGTCAATCCCACCACACATGTATACAAATACTCTTAGTCAAGACCAAAAACCACAATCGTGAAAATTTAGTGCGAACGATAGTATGACCTCCATTCAAAGAAGACATGCAATTTCATAGAACAAATTGAAACTGAAATCCCAGGAGAATATTATAGATTCTCACGAGGTTGCGGTAAGTCTCAAGTATACTTGGTTGCACGCTTTCACGTAAAATTCGGAACAAGACTCATCATATTCCCAGAAGATTCTTGTAAAGTTCCGTTTTGAAAACCTCGCGCCAGATTTTCTTACGCCATTCTCATACATGTGCATGAAATAATTCATAGGAGGAGGACAGCTAAAAAAGAAATCGGAGCCATCTGCAATTCCATCACAGCCAACTGACAACTTCTTTTAAACTAAATTTCCATTTGACTGATAATGCAACAATTCTATTAACGTTTAATAGTTCAATTCCGCGGGTACTAGGCGCGTAGTTGCTTCGTACTTTCAGAAACGAGTCCAAAAGTTAAAAATGCAGAAAGTAACAAAATTGATCCCTTGTACCGTGTAAGTGACCCGAATTCAAGGAGGTAGAACCTGCCCAAACAAAGGAAATTAATAGTGAAAAAACGTTTCTTTATTATTCTACAGATAAAATATCGCTATAAATGGACCGGTTACATTCAACGTTTATATAGCCGTCTTGGAATTTCTGTAGCCTCCGACGTATAACCCGTACATTTCTTATAGGTTCGTTACATTAGTTACGCCCAAGCCAGGAGAACTGCGTCGGCAGCAAACGGGAGGCCTTTCCTTGTGGGGATTGAATCGAGGGGTTGAGGAAATATCGACGAAACGTGATAAATATAAAAGAGGAAGTGCAGCATACTGACGTTTCAATGCCTAAGAGAACCCCGAGTCGAGCCAAGACGAGACGAGTGGCCGAATCTCATAATAGATGAGAAAAAGGCCGATCGATTGAAACTTTGTTGTAATTGTAACAGTGATGTCATTTCCATTATGCTTTTTCGCTAGGTCAGATAGATTCGATTTAGTAAGTGCCGTAATTTCAGAATTCCACTATCTTGATTTTATAACTCGATATTATTAGCGGCGAACATGAAAATTCTGAAGCTGGCTGATGTGCTATTTTTGAAACCGTGTTCAATAGCTGTGACCTGTTTGATTTCAAAAGCATCCCGAGCAGAAATTTGTTCAGGCCCTGATTAGGGTGTAGTAACACTTTTGATCAGGCCCTGAAAGCAACTGCATTTTGATACTCGACGGTTTTTGAACTGTAAATAATGAATCTGACTTACAAATTTAAAATGACCAATCCATGGCGCAATCAACTAACCTTTGAATTTTTGACCCACCATATGGAATACTGCATTTTCAAAATTTGAAATCACTGATCTCAAAAATTAAGACGTTGGAGCCCCACCCCGTCCCACTTGTACCTAGTTTTGTTCTAATTAAGCAAACATTTATTTTATCCACACATTTTTTTCAGAAAATTCGAAATTTTGAAATTGAAAAAGGATGCCCATCACAACAGGTGTTTTTCGCCCCCTACATGGAACCTCGGAAACTAATAAAGTCGATTAAAATATAACGCGAACTAATATCTAATAAAAAATTCGATTGTTTTATCATGTGGGAAAGTTTAAAAAATCGTTGTTGAAGTCGCGTATAATGCGTAGAAAAAAAGCAGTAGTATCAGTCTGTTTATACTGCCAGCAAAAGACTGCGGACTGTTACTTAGATTATTGCGTCTTCCTATGTAAAATCCGTGACTTTAACAACTATTTTATAAACTTTCCCACGTCATAAAGCACTCGAATTTGCTATTCGGCATTAGCTCTCATTACACTCTAACTGAATTTGTCAGTTTCGGAGGTTCCACGTCGGGGGCGGAAATCACGTACGCTCATGGGCATCCTCCTTTGTGTTGCAATTAATCAGTTTACGTTTATAATTAAACATGATGAGAAAAAAGTACATCTTTATTTACATTTCCAAATGTTATGAATAACTTGCAATGACTGCATGGTAAATTTGACATGCCGATTCAAGATAATGAGAGCTTCTTTTTTTCAGTGGCATTGTCGATACTCCCTCTCTATCGCTTGAGAATTTGCATCAGTTGATCCATGGTCATAAGTGGTGTT
The DNA here is from genome assembly GCA_030407085.1 of Trichopria drosophilae. Classification (NCBI taxonomy): domain Eukaryota; kingdom Metazoa; phylum Arthropoda; class Insecta; order Hymenoptera; family Diapriidae; genus Trichopria; species Trichopria drosophilae. The sequence goes on along the minus strand of CM059583.1, from coordinate 183,575,071 downwards.
CAACATCAATTAAAACTCTGATATGAAAGAAAAATTACGTAAAAAATATCGAGTTTTATTGAAGATGACAACTTAGTCATAAATTCCCAAGAGAATCAATCATCTTCGTTCTCAAGAAATGCATTCTGGTCCATTCTTGGTTTGTATAGCACGGATGCGATCTGGAACGTTAGGAGCTAAGCCAAGCTCGTGAAATAGCACACACGAGTTGCATCTCTATAAGTTGAATATATTGCGAACCGGCTTGTTAATATAATTTGATAATTGATTCATTTGTATTTGATCTCTCGAAATTTAATTATACAGTGATCGCAAAAAGTCGGAGAACAAAAATGAGAAAAATAACGATCGAATATTTAAAAAAAACCGCTGAAACACGGGAAACAATGTTTCACAAAATCTATATTTTTGAGAGGCTGCAACTACGAAGCTCTAAGAAGCATGCGGGGCGGGGTCGAAAATCTTGATTAGCAACGTAGGTCGAGTGGAGGTTCATTTGAAAGGTCCCTTCAAGGCGAATACAAAACACTAGTAATGACGCTGCCACCACTTTTCAAGGAACCGAAAATCTATGGGGATATCGCCGTTCCTCGGGCGTGCAATCATCAGCTGGGGACAGAAAACACTTATTTTACGCCCTTGGTAAGAAAAGTACTATTATCTATTCATTGTTGTTCTTAACTAATCTTTAAATAAACAAGGTGATTTAAAATCGACCAAACGTCGATTATGACGTAAATAATATTACCATATTATTTAGCATAAATATAATTGTTAACAATATTGTTAAATTAATTTAGCTGGCATATAATTTCTACAAATGTCACTATATTTACTTTTCAATATTTTACATTTTAATGCCTTGAAAAAACGATTGTAGATACCATATTCAACAACGTTTGCAACAATTAATATCTTTAATTTTTACATTTTGCTGTTGACATATTTACACACATAGTGTATTAAATGCTGAGTATTGAGTTCCAAAGAAATATTAACAAAAGTATTCGATCCGTCAGCTTCAAAATTGATTCTCCAAATTCATAATCAGCGACTAAAAAATCCTTTTTGCAAAAATGCATTAAAATATTGTCGCAAATAGTGGAAAAATTTTTTTGCTGAGCAGAAACAAAATTTAAAAGACATTTTTTTGTGCATTTTGATTGATTCATCTGAAACTAATCTGATCAAATTTTGCCGAGAGCGAATGAATCGAAACATTTTCAATAATAAGATCACTTTTTAAAATATTACTTCGACCCAGACCTTAGGTCAAAAGATAGAGCATTAAATTCTCTACAAAAAAGGTTGCATGCATTTTCTTGCTAAAGCTAACGATAATGCCATAAACACTGGTTTAAAATGCTTATGACTATTGTCTGAGAAAGTATTGAATTTGGTCACCTCGGCAAAAAAATTACCCTATAGTTTTTCATCAAATTTCGACGTTTCGACCCCCCCCCCCCCCCCCCCCCTCCTCAGGAGTAGTCTTCGCCACCCCCTCGGACGCGGTAATCACCTATGGGCGCATAAGTTCTTTTACGCCCTTGATACGAAAATAACTATTTCGATATATCTAAAAGATGTCTTATAGATATCTAAACGATATCCGTCAGAGATCTTTTCGACACTTTCGAGATATATTTAACGAATTATATGTGTATATATATAACATCATAATGATACAGACAGTAATTAGTAAAACACAGTAAACATGTAATATGCATCGAATAGTCTATTACAATACAAGGGCATGAAGTAAGTGTTTTGCAATTTTTAATTATGAATACTTCAGCTGTCCTGTCGTCGGGCTCGAAGTTTTGAAAATGCTCATTTTCAATTTTACGTCGACTCAGGCCATAGGTCATAGTTGTAAATCATTTTCAATTTTCATACATATAAGAAACACTATATTGTTGTAACATATCTATCGAAGCCACTTGGACCTAAATGTGATTGGACCCCCAAATATCGATATAATTTTATAATATAATTGAAAGTTGTTAGTAAACGAACGAGTATTAAGGAATAGCCGACTCTTCACTTGGTCGAAGTTTCTGAGCGAGCGAAGCGAACGAGGCACCACGCCAACACTAGTTTTAGGATTTGAAATTGCCGACAATTAAATGGGAAATTAGGTGAAAATTGAACTCAATTAACGTTTCTTTCCGTTACATTTTTTATCTGGTTTTATGTACCCGCAATTGTGATGGGACTACTTGGATTCAAATTGTATCATATGCCGATGAGAAAAAACGTTCTATAATTTTACTCATTTATGTGATATATACTCTGTTATATTACATTTTTTATTGTTTAATATTATTAAATAATAACTCGTTGCATTGGGTTGAAATTGATTTTTTGCTTAATCTAATTATTTTTCTGATGTTGGCATGATAAACAATGATGCAGTACGTTAAGTCAGCATAAAGGACGATCAGTTTTTCAACAAATAGATGCATCAAATGAAAGAAACAAAGGTCCTCATCAAAAAATGTCAAAATGTCTATTGACTCAGCATTCATAAAAACTATACTAAATAATAAATGTAGATAAAATTGTTGAATTTCTAAGAGGGTGAATGCTAATATATTTTTAGTCACACTTGCTTGAAAAGTCAACAATTATATCCGAAAAAGTGAGCGGCAAATGACCCTTTACCGCCGGTTATCGTCGTGATAATAACTCCGAGCGGAAAAGGGTTTTTCCATCCGCTAACGATCTTTCATTGACCGATGTGTAAAAAATGCGTTTTTCATGTTTGGAAAGTTATAAAAAGTAGCAAAGTTTATCGACTACTATGTAGAACTTTTCTCATGCAGGTGTCATAAAAATTACAGTACATATCGCGAACGGAAATCACATCCACTCAGACCGTGTAAGCCCCTTAATACCCTCCCTACAATGACATTGTTCCCGCCCGAGATACGTAATGCACTTTTTTAATACTCAGGGCGAAAAGCCCGATGTCGCGCCCTAAGGTAAATGTGCGGTAGCAAATTATCGAGCGTATTAACACATATCGTATATGTAAAAATAATGATTTTCGTCGAGTATGATTGCCGCATCGATAAATGCGCCCTTGTTACGCAATAAACTATTAAGTTAATTGTGACAACTTCAGATCTATTTTCATTTCAGTATGAATGTGTTGCGGCTTTTCTATTTTATCCAATGTAAAAAATATCCCTTCCGTCTTGGAAGAATCGAAGCCGTTGGTAAATATTTCAATTCGATACTCATTCACTGAAATATTGAAAAGATAATCGCTTATAGTGCACGAAAGCCCACTACTATGGAAGTAGACAAGTATTAACAGCCAGTTGTATCGACAAAAGATTTGCGGATGTATCCAAGACATATAATGGATGAATTATTCTTATAGAAAAATGAAAGCTTTAAGTTTAATTTAATTTAAACCTTATCACGCTCGCAAATATACTGAAAACGTATTCAATCCAATCTGCGGCATTTTACCTATACACTTGTGAAATCTATAAATGGTAACATGCATGATTGATTGCATATTGCGTTAAAAAACAGATTTTTTCTATAGTTAATTGTACAGCTTTGTCGACAAATTTACTGAACCTTTCGCTTACTAATGTCAGTATAACGGTGGGATAAAATGACAGTATTATGCAATGTCCCATGTGATTATTATTCTTAGGTTAAAATTAACTGTTAAAGAAGTAAAGCATAAGCATACTTTACAATAAGTATGTATTCTGCCACAAGTCAATTGAGAAGAGGATGAAGTAATTATATCCAAGCGAATTGGATTTAATGGAAATTATGAAATCATACATATCTTTGCTGTCTATGCTGTACATATAACCTCCGATAAAATTATATAATCGAACATTTTTATAACAACGGTAATAATAACAGTAGTTATCTTGAAAATATACTCACATTAAAACATGTGGAGAAAGTATTTAAATGAAATATAAAAATCGTGCATAATATTTTTTTCCAAATAATTTTGTTAATCAATAAATGTATAAAAAACTGGAAAAAACCGGACGCACACACACGCACCGTGGAGGGTCTGAAGTCGGTACACATCGTGAAAGTGATGCAATATAGAAAACCTTCATTTCATAACAATGTCTCAAAGATATCTATAAAATTATGGTGGATGAAAAACGGCGACAAATTTTGTCGTCTTGGGACGAAACGGTTTAATCTAAGTGTCAAATGGCAATGTAACATGTCGAACGCGTTGCATGTTCTTAATGTTTCCAAATGTCAAGTCGAAATAAATTTCTTCGACTACTTGCATGGAATTACTTTTGTTTTAGCGAGTTTACTGCAGAATATGTGCCTGAATCTAGAAATTAATAAGAATGAAAAATAATTTTTTCTAGATTGCGAAAATTAGTATTGATTTTCGGATTTTAAGCTCACATTTTAGGGTGCACTGATATTTTTTAAAAATTGGCACACTTTTCAGTTGTTTTTGTCTATAAAACAGTAAAAGTTTCATGGTAATTGGAATAAAGCATTTTTTTTCTAGTTGTTTATTTCTCGACCGTTTTTAATCATATGATTGAAATTCTTGGCGGTTACCGGTCAACGTAAATATTATTTTGAGTAAAGGCAAATAAATAAAGAATCCTTAATGTTAAGAACGTTCTTATTTTACTTAAAGGATTCATCCCAGCTTTTAAGTTGTAGTATAATTTCAAAATTAAAAATAACTATCCCGTCCAGGGCAAGGATGTCAAAAGCCTTGCTGAAGAGTATAAAATGACATCCTGGTGCGAAACACATTGTCAAAATAGTTCCGTTTACAGGCGCTAGAATAGTTATCGATTTCAAAATTTTACATATAAGATGATCATAAATTAATGCGCTCCACGTAAATTGATATCCCATCTGTTTGCTTATTTATTTATTTATTTACCTTTAAACAAAGTAATATTTACATTGATCGATAAACATCAAGAATTTCCATAATAAAAGGAGTTTTTTTATAATAATATAAAATTAAAACGTTTGGATAGTATACTCTGAAAATCAAAAAACATTGTCCGTTAATCTGTTTATTTCTTCTTAAGAGTCGAATGTGAAATTAGTAAAATATTCAGTAAATATGTGGATGCCTATTAGCAGGCATATGTTGAGGAATTTCATCTATTTCAAATACATATTTTACTTATTAAGTTGAAAGATTTAATATCCAAGTACATTTACTACATATTTAGGTACTTACTGCAACCCCATATTTAGCCAATGTTATTAAACTTGCTTTCAGTCAATACAAAAAGGAAACTTGATCTTTTAAATCGAGATTCATTTGTATGACACTTTAAAATGCTGCAGAATTAATAAGTTCTGCAGAGTTATTCACATATCGTACGCAATTAATTCTTTACTATGTTGGGGTAGATATGAGGCTGTTGTTCATCGATATCTTAAACTTTTAGAAATTATTTTAATTCAACATATTTTTTTATTTTGCTATTATTATATTATTACATTTCTCCGCACATAATGACTGGAATTTTTTGATGATAACTTGAAGCCAAGTATGCAGATTATTTTCAATACGCTCGAGAATTCACGATTAACATTATGTTAATAAAAATATATCTAATAACAATGTAGTCCAAAGATGCAGATACTATAATTTCTTTAGGATGATTTTCTTGAAAGCTGCATTCTACATTCTTCCTCAAATTTCACAAAGTACTGATTTTTTAGTAGCAGCATTTCTCGCCAAGTTTTAAAACTCCTCGATCTTAAGACGGTACATTCAGTGCCATCTGACCGATGCATCGCGAGTTATTTACTGCATTATTCTTCACTTTTACTCCGGCGGTGCGACTGTGTATGCTAAAGTAACTCCCGCTAATAAAATACCTTACAACACACTCTACATCATATAACTTATAAAATAGTATTAAGCCCTAAATAATTTGGAATAAATATTGTGTTTCTTGAAAATTTATATAATTTCAGTAGTGACAGTTTTTAATTAAGGAAATAAAGTATAAACAAATTTAAAAAAAAAACAGTTAATAAAATGCAATGAACATCTATTTTAAAAATGTACAACTTAAAAATTAATCCTGAATAATATGTTATGGAAACAGATAAACTAAATAAATTATATGAAGATAATTAATTTCAGAAAATGAGAAATCATACGTGAACAATAGTATGTTTTTAATCCATACAAAAGATTGCACAATTACGCTATCATAAAATAATAGTACTATTTCGAAAACATGGCGGTAACAATGCTGTAACAATGCTTTTCATTATTCAATTTATCACGTTTAATTGTATTATGTTCACATTAAACTAGAATTCAACTGCAATGTTTATTCATTCGGTAAAAGTGGAATAATGAACCCCAGACAAAATTTACAATTATTTAAAAGCATTCCCCAAATGTAATTACTTAAGCAATATATTTCAAACCAAATGGTTTACCCTGGAAAAAATACGTTTGATAGAACCAACAATTATCTCTGTTTATTTACGATAATGAAACACTGCGGTTATACGTGCACATTTATTTCTATTGCGTTGTATATTCCGCGAGCTCATTTGGTGTATTTTAATTTATGGATAATATATAACATTTACAAATCTATTAAAATTTTAGTAATTTGTGAAGAATTATTAAAAATTTTTGCATTGTTACTTCATTCTTTTTATGATTTGACTTTATTTATTGAAAATCTTTGTTAAGTCAATTCACCCGAAATTCATCAAATTATATTTCTGTAATATCAGATTAATTCGGTGTATTTTCTAGATCATCGGTGCGATATACTGGGAAGCAAAGCGTGCCACATTTATTGAGAAATCCAAAATTTAGCAACAAAATCTTTCAGAAAAATGACCAGTATTATAATATACATATAATACTATTTAAGTATAATATAAAATTTATTTAAAATATGAATTAACTTTGATAATCACAATCGTGATTATTATTTTTCGTTTTTTACAAATGGCTGTGTATTAAATATAATCATTGATAAAATTTTTAAATTCTACGATTATTCATATTCTTTGTTCACAATAAAAGGTTTGATCGTATTTTGGATATAATTACTTCTTCTGTTATTTTAATATTCTTTATAATTTCGTTCTGGTTTATATCAATGTTGAATCGATACAATAAAATGCAGAAAAAACGAAATTCTTATTTTAAGAATAGGTATAATTTTTAAACGGCAATAGCGGATCGACAGAAGACAGGTGGACCTTGTAATATTTGGTACTTGTTAATAGAATAGACGAATTTAATAAGACTAGTTGATAGTATATATAATTCGTTGCAAAAATGCGAAGAATATTTTGTTAATTATTACAAACGCTCTTAATCTGTCATTTTGTAATCTGAATCTTCTTAAGGTAGTTCACTACCCACTAACAAGTCAAGCGCGTAAAATAAATGAGGATATTAATTATAACAAAAATTTGTTTCGGCAAAAATAATAAACAATATTTATAGCACTGCTTATGAAAAAGGCAGAACTAAACATTGCTGTAATAATGTTTAAGCCAATAATAAATTTCTAATTTGACTGTTTGACTTGCGCCTCAAGGTTATGTTTTGTGTTGTCAATTAGACATTTATGGAAAATTGCAAAGTCATTGAATGTCTGACAAACAGTATGGCTAGACCTCATCATTTTTTTTTACATTGTTTCTAGCGCTATTCTCTATGTTGTATCAGTTTTTTGTAAAGATCTACAAAGTATTTTTACGTCAGTTTATTATAAAACGACACTTACATGGACACATTGAATAGGGATCACATGTAAAAATTGTCATCTTTAAAAATTTATTTCTTAAGTTCTGTGTGGCTAGGACCGCTTAAATTTTAAGAGAATGTAGACAATATGCTTTGGTATTTCCTGTAAAAATTTCAAGTAAATCTGCAAAAAGTCGATTTACTCTAGAACCTCCTTAAGAAAACAACGAGAGCAGTTAATACATATCTATCGTTGTAGAAACGAATTAACTAAAAACTATCCACAACCCGTTTCAAACGTTAACAATGTTATTAGTCCAAATTCGTAAGAAATCCATGTCGTAACGTTGGTTACGACTGTGACTCAAATGAATAACCCATTAAGTCCCAAATGTGCACAATTTGCACATGGATTTCTGCATCGTTTTATTGACACGAGAACAAGTTTTTAAAGAATGGAAACATCTATAACCGACTAGTTTTGAGGTCGCTCTTTCGATTGGCGCTACTGAAAATTTCGAGAAATGACGTTTATACCACATTTTTTTATAAAAATATTGGAAAAACGCGATTTTTCAGCCCCAATTTTTTTAAATGCATTTTTAACCCTGATACCGATTTCAGATCACCTTCTAATCTATCAGAATATCACTGCTTCCATAAATCAAAATAGATCATGCAAAACCCATAATAACTTATTTATCTGATTTTACTACAAAGAAAACCTAGCACGTTCGCAATAATAGTAAATTCTTCAATTTCAAACATTTTTAACTTTCAGACGCCATTTTGAAATGAAAAACAAAATAAATCAAAATACGTGAATGTATAATTTTGAAGTAAAAGAATCGCGATAACCCTTCTGAAAGGTTAGAAAGTAATCTAAAAACGGTATCACAGTTAAAAATGCATTTAAAAAAATTGTAGCTAAAAAATCACGTTTTTTTCAATATTTTTGTAAAAAAATGTGGTAAACGCCATTTCTCGAAATTTTTAGGAGCGCCGACCGAAAGAGCGACGCCAAAACTTGTAGGGTTGTAGGATATAGATGTTTCCGTTTTTTTAAAATTCTTATTGTATAATTAAAAAGATACTGAAATCCGCGTATATAGTATGCGCATTTGGAACTTAAAGGGTTAATATATAGTTTTAGTTACGTTGATACATAAATGTAAATACTTTTATTCTAAAATATTGTTAGTGGTAATGGCCATTATTGTTCAGTTTGCAATATTGTAGCAGAGACAGACGAAAATATTGCTTTACCTGATTATCCGCATAAATTGATATGGATATCTAAAAATATTCTCCTCAACAAAGATTTAACAGCCATTAAGCCATTTTTTCAAACGACTGTACATATAAATAGCCCCATTAACAACGTGCCAAAAGTTACAGAGTGTATTTAGTGTTTTCCATAATGAGAATGGTCAAAAGTATTAAACAACGAAATGAGATTCAAGAAATTATTTTTAATGGGCCGTTGATAGACAAATTAATTTTCACTGAATGTACGTGTATAAAATTTGATCGTATGGTAATTAACTCTTAATGATCCCGACGCATGGGTCGTTTTCGACCGAGAGATTTAAATTGTACTTTATAAATTGCACAACTGTAAGCATTTTCAAACGGCAGGACATATTTGACCCAGGTAGTGGAAGGAAAAGGCCTTAAAATAGCCGTTGGAACTAAGGGTTAATGTAAATGTAATGTGTCTCGTATAGTCTACAAATCGCATTTTAGGATCGATTCTTAAGAAAACCATAAATCCAGTAATCGAATCTTGGGATCAATAAATTATTGCAATATTATTAGCTTGCAATGGAAATATAAGTAAGTTTTATACTACACTCTTAAAAATGTTAATTTTTCTAATGGAATATATCTGTAATAGTATATATCAATACGAAGAATTAATGTATATGTGCTGGAAGCTTTTGTCAGCATTTTTACTGTGCAATAACAGTTCGTAAAGTCGTCATCGGTTTTATGGGTATTTCTAAATCGATCAAAAACAGCAATATTTAGCTTACCAGAATGAAATTTATTTTTATGACATACGCACGATAATGGATCACATTTGTAGGGAATTTATGATGTTGACCTATTTATTGTTTGAATATTATATACTTATTATGCAACTGCGAGACGTTAAATTAAGTAAGATGCGGTTTTATCGACACTACACCGAAGATTGGCCAATCAAACATAAGATGCCAGATTTCTGCACGGAAGATCATGATATCGACGGAGCACCGATCGCAGACCAATCACGCGATTTCACAGGCTACGCCTAGTGACGATGATTCGATCAAGGTGGTGCTAATGATGTCTCGATATAGGGATCAGGCGTTTCGCTTTCGGCCATGGTACAGGAAAAATCAGTTTCCCCTCGCATAGTGACAAGCAACGAGTAGTAGAGTCACTCTCTTGATCGTTGTCCTCCAAAGTGAACGGTTGTATAGCCAAATAAGTTCAACCTGTTGGTCATCACGAATATTCTTCTGCGTGCACATCAATTCGCAATTCGTGTTTTTGCTACGCATCCTATGGACATCTCAATGGCCATTTTCGCGACCTTCAATCAAGTTGATCGTTTCAAGGCCTAGGAAGTGAGGAAAAGGATTTTTGGCTGAGTTTTGAAAGTTTGCACATGCCGAGGAGAGCCTTTGTGCGGGCTTCACATTACACGCCGTCTTTGCTCCTCGGCACTTTCAGAGGTAAGACTTCAACCTCATTTACCTTTTATGCAATTATAAAAGAAGATTCGATGATTAATTCCTCCTTCGTAACATCTTTCTTTTTCAACGAAAATCTGAGTTAATGGAAACTGGCGAAGCTGGCCATGAATCACATGCAATTCCGACATCGACATTTTGATTTGGAGCATCAACGTACAATTTGACCATCGCCATTTTGATTTGCCATGTCCATGTGCTGTTTTTGCCAGCAAGGAAGATAATCGTCAAGGAAGATAATCACGATAGAAGACTCGATAAGTTTTGTCTATTCTTTTTACAATGTTTTCACTTGAATTGATTTAGGATCGTTTTTGATTTATAATTGTTTTTCAATTTTTGAATCGACATATATAAAATAAATGTCGCTTCAAATTTACTTCAATTGAGATTAAATTCAAGTCATATTTATTCGAAGTGCATATTGATAAAAATAATAGTATTAATTTTTCTATATGAATAAGTAAGAAGCATGATTATTTGTATGAATGTGAGTAGAGTCAATTCGTATGATGATTCGATGCAATCAGTCATGATTCGTTTTCTAATTTATGATAGATAATTAATTAGATAATTAATAAATACAGGAGTTTACGAGCTAATTTGAACCATAAATTTATTGAATGATTGAATTGAATTTTATTGAGAAAGTGATTGGCTTAAAACGAAATTTAATCGATACATGTAAAATATTATGATATAGAAATTATACCGAGAGTATGACGTTATGGGTGTAAGAGAAGAGAGTTGAGCACACATGTGCATTTTCTGTTATATTGCATATGCTCGAATTGTGATAAATACGTTAACGAACATTTACAAAGTATGAATAGTTAATAAATTTGTTATTTATAATTGATTGGTTAGATTGAACGAAACATGTTCTTATGATGTAGAAACAATATATATATTATAATATAACGAATGCAAAATTTTCATTTATTTACATGCATATGCATTAATCCTAACAGCTATTTTTACAAATTATGAAACAGATTTAAATATTAAGATATATTTTTATTTACAATTTCGATTATTTACAGATTATTTACAAAAGTGATTATATAATGAAAAATGTTTGTTCATATTCATAGCATATCAAAATCAGAGATGATTCAAAACTGACGAATATTGTTTATTCTACTCTTGAATTTAATTTGATTTGAGATTAGTTGAGTTGATAGGATTGGGTAAATAAATTCGTTACACATTCTCGTCTGCACGAAAAAAGAGAAGCAGTTAGGATAACTACGTAAGTAGCAAGATATGGTACATCCAAATCTCTTTTCATCGGCACTATTTATTCCGAATCGTTCTACTTAAATAGTAGGCCCAATTATTCCTTTTTTCTATTTGCATATAGGGCAGTAGTTGTCATTATGATCTAGTGACGTAAGCGGACAAATAAAATGTAATGACCATTTATTAGGCGATTGCCTGCACCATCAAACTCGTTGCGATAAGATACATTTCGACCCCTTCGTATATAATATACTGTTAAGTTACCAAATGGATTTCACGTATACACTAAGAAAAATTTCATTGTAAAAATTCTCACTGTCAGGTTTGAGAAGGATATAATCCTAAAATGAAAAAGTTGTCTACTTTTGAATGAAAAAATTATTTACAGAAATTTCCCATACTGACAAGGAAATTTAAAATAATGTAGAGCCACTTTTATTTGTATTTATCATTATTTTCTCAGATACACTTAAGGAGCTGTAAAATGTGTTTATCAGATTTTTTGAAAGTAATGTACATTTGTAAATAGACCAAAAAATGGTATAACCTTGTACATAATAAAATTGCATCGCGTATAGCAATATCAAGGTAAATTGCGACCACCTCTGGCTCTTATATGTCGTACAAACTATCTTATTGATCTAGAAACTTTTGCGGGTTCTGCTTTTCAGATGTGTTTGGAGGCATTGTACGGTATACCTACACCTGAGCCACGCGGTGGTAGGTCAATTTGCGCCAAAGTTTCAACAATTGGGGATTATAATAATTTGTCGTTGTTTCTAACTCTATTCATTTTAGGACACATTGCTTCTTTATCGACCAAGATTCTAGTCCTTTCCAAGATAGGAGGCATAAAAGCGGATACATAAATATATAGCAAATACTTTAAAAGGAAGTTCAAGGGTAATAAAAGGAGTTTATATAAAAACCACAATCATTATGTAGTACGTTTTACTTTTTTAAAGCAAAGAAAACTTCAATGTCATAAATACCATATAAAATCAGACAGAAATGAACCGCTCTAACAAAACACCATTAAATTGTTTTTACTCTAATTTACAGTGATTAGAATAAAACCTTACATTGCTTTGTGATTATTTATTACTAATTTTTGTCATTTTTTTAATGTTTCAAGTGTATGAACGTTTTCCAGTCTTAGATTGAATTATGGTTTGAACAATTTTGTGTTTAGTATCTTGTCGTTTAGATTACAGTCCAGACATGGAGAAACCAATATAGTAGCAGACACATATATCGATTGTAAGTGTAAAGCCACATGGTCTAGGTCAATACTAAACTATGCATTCTTATACAATGAATGCTCACTCATTCCAGATGAGGCTTCCCTTGAAGAAGTGAACATTTCATTTAAAAAACTTTTAAAAGTTTCGACACCTCTTAGTCGTCTTACGAAGACTATTCCATTTCAGTTTTTCCTATTTAAAATAACATATGATCTTTGACTTCATATTTATTTCACCGTAAATTATACTCTCTATAATCAGAATTGTTTCAGGAACAAGAGGATTATTTGCATACTAAAATCAAAAAGCCGGAAGATGTGCACTGTTTTTGTTAAGTTTGTAAGAGAAATTTATATTTTCCCTTTACTCACATTCGCTATTAAAATGGTTACTATCATATAACATCCTCTGGGCTTTACTAATCTCATGAAGCAATTACACTCGTGATGTAACGTTCTTAACCCAACCATTTTCAATATGCACTACTGAAAGACGTTAATATATTACAGCTAAGAAACTTCTATTAAAATCGAAGTACCTTTGTTAGGACTGAAGAATCGAAACGTAAGAGTTCCTACGAATGGAAATCGTATGAATACTATGTCGCGTGATCATTTGATTACCGCATTTCTAATAGTCGTTTGACAAATGAGCACGTCTTTGTTATAACTTAAAAGACTAAGTGAATCCATAGAAATAAAGTAGGAATATTCATCAAATAGTGGACTTCAGTAAATCGTACCAACAACAATAAAAGACATGTGAGTAAAAACATGATTTACCAAATTTGTTCAGTTGAAAATGCTAAGATTTCAATCAGTTTGTTTAATTATAGCTCTAAATAATACTCGTTTTCACTTCAACTAATTATTGATTTTGTAATGAAGATAAGTCGTTAACCATTCTTATTCTGTTGCGTGATTACAAAACATTATATAACCGTTATATTTCTGCTGTTTCATGACACTTTTGTTACGTATTCGATTGATTTCCTAGAATATGCAATTAATCTTGTAAAACCAAATTTGAATCTGGAAAATACGAATGTTTTATACAGTCGTACTTGCCTCGGTTGAAAGTTAAGACTTCTTGTTGATTATATTAAAAATAATCTATTGTTTATTATCTTCATATAAACATGTACATGCTGGTTTTTTTTGAAAATACATAGATCTCTTAAAATGGAAAAAATTACATTAAACGATACTATTAAATGTAATAAACTAACCAGATTTACTCAAGGGATACGGTTTTAACTAAAAAAACCTCTCCTTAGAGGATAATAAATGAAAGAATTCCGTTTCCACGATTCTTGTTTTAAAAAATAATTTTAAATCATATTATATCATTAAATCCGAAATCTAAAGACATTACAAAATCATCTTGTTCGCGCATTACGATAGCTACATTAAATATACAGCAAATTACATTTGAATTTAACGATCCTGCTTAATCTTACTACTAAATACATACGTTTATACGTCCTTTGCCTCTCTACGTTTAAGTGCAAATACGCGCATTCAATTTCTGAAGAGAACTCATATGTGACTCAATCTTAAAATACATAAACCTCTTCTTACCTACACTCTTATATTCTATCAAAGTATGAAAAACAGATAATTAAAAAATAAAATTTTTGTAATGTACTGTATTGAACATTTTCTATTGTAAATAACGCATACAAACAAAAGTTCGTTGATTTGATTTCGTTAGATATAACGGGGCACTCAACATGCAATGTGCAATTTATTCCTTTGAAATTGTTTTATTATGATTATTCTTTGTATAAATGCCCCTCAGGAGGATTCGTATGTAGGTCGAAACGTCGGGTAGGAGAAGTTCCTCGTTGTGGAACTAAATTTCAACCAACTGTGTTAGCCATTAAAATAAGCGAAACAACTGTGAAAATAATGTATAGAAGTGCAAAAGTAATTTTGCAACAATGATGAGTAGCATAATTCCCACGGTGAGGCAGTAATATATTGCAAGTTATATTCTATTGTAGTTGGTAAGTAGTATCGTTTGAATTCTACAGTCGAACTATCAAGTGAACGCAGTCGCTACAATAATTATAAAAATTCTGCCACCATTTCTGTTCGCTATTTTAAGAAGACTTCATGTACTATAACCTGTTACTAGTAATCGCATTCACTCGTGCAGTTAAATGTCGTTAAATTTGTTTAGATAGTTGCGTTGTGTAATGTTTTTAATTTCTTCAACGTCCAGTATTCTGTTAACTCATCTAATTTAATGACTTACAATTGATCTTATATATGCAAATCTAACGGTCGTAATATTTTTAATTAAATTCCAATTTTTATTTCTGAATTTAATAATGATATTATTAATTCTATAATGCTAAGAAGTTTCATTTTATATGATAGTTACTCTAGTGTTTTAGTCTAGTGATATAAGTTTGTAAATAGTAGCTAATAAAAAACTCATCCTCAATTTTTGTTCAGATTTTCTTAAGGTTATTTGGGGGTTGCTGTTCGTACTTTATTAGTGAAAAAAAATTTGTTGAATACTTTTAACCTGAATTAGGTGTAGAAATGGCTGCACATGTATTTTTTGGAAAATGGATTTTATCAGCAATATTTTGAGAGATCGTACACTCTTCGGTCGGACACCCGAGATATGATGTTTTGAAAAATGAATTTTATTGATGCATATATTTTGGTTTTCATTTGTTATAACTTATAAGTGACTAAGAATAAGAAATTAGTGTTTAAATACCATAAACATAAGTTTATTTTGTTAAAAAAATTAAATTGAAAATTTAAACACTTTTTATATGTTTAATTGATAATTCTTTAGAAGGTTATCTTGGGTTATCTTGTGCAAAACACGACTATCAATTTCACTATTTACAATAAATGACAACAAATGTGTACCGACCCTTAAAAACTAAAAATGGAGTAGATTTAATAATGTAAGTAAACAATATTATAATAGAAAATAATTATATATCATAATATTTATACATCGCAAGTATTGAAATAATACGTAGAATTGGCTTTATGCATAAGCAAGAAAATTGTAATAACAAAAATTTTGTATAACAAAAATTCTTCGATTGTGATATCTCTATTGTCCTCAATTTGAGGTTACTTAAATACTAAATTTTTATCCTCAGTCACTGAAAATGATTAAAAACCGAAATATGTGCCTTTTTTGGCTTCATTTTCATACGACCTCTACAAATATTGGTGATGATATCTATTTACAAACAAAAAATACTTGTGCAGTAATTTCTACACGTAACTTATTTTAATTCAGCTTAGAAATATTTTTTTATCAGTTTTTCCACGAATAAATGTTAAGGTACGAACCGCAACTTCCAAATAACCTTTAAAGGAATTTTAAAAAATTGAGGATGTGTTTTTTGTTACTGCAAACTGATATCACTAGTGCAAAAGAAAAAAATGATGGTTAATAATATTGTTTTAAAATTAGTATACAATCTAGATAAATGGTATGTAATTGTTGTGAATTTTCTTTTTTGTTAATAGGGTCTTTCCTCGTAAAATAATTTATTATTAGGGTATTTCAGATATTAGTCCTGTACAATAACGGCTTTCGAAATCCTGTCCTATTTAAAATCATGTTCTATTGGCTGTCTCTAAACATAATGACAGTGTCAGTATCTGATGACTTTGAGAATAAAATTGTGTAATATATTGTTTATTTCTGGAACACTATTTGTATAATATAATTTACTATTTCAACTATTATTATTATTACTTTCGGAATATTCAATTTAACTTAAATCTAAAAAATGTAACCACACAGATTAATTTTCACTTTTGATATATAAAACGATTAATTTATATTTTTCAAACGTAAACGTTACCCTCTGAAAAATAATGCATAAATAATATTTGAAACGGAAAAGTACTATTAATTCAGTAGCCTTTTTTTATTTGCATTTAATTGAAAACAGAAAAAATAATATTTCACTGGTACAGAAAACCTACCTTTTCAGAAAGAATTGTACATTTTAATTCTTACCATCCAATATATCAAGGAATAGCCATTACATACAACTTCACTGGCAGATTGTTATATCTACCTATATAATAAACAGATCAACAATATCTTCTGGATAATAATTATTCCAAAAACATTCATCAATAAACATATGCCTGAAAGATTTCATAGCTATACAAATATACTGGAATCCAAATGCTAATGTAACAAAAAAAACTTATTTATAAAACTTCCATCAGTACATGGTACTTAATTAATTCGATTGAACCAAAAATTGAGAAATTAAAATCAACAAATAGTTCCATAACTCACTAATAAATTAAATAACATAATTGTAAAGGGTAAATATTTGGTAAAAAATGCCGATAAAAATAAAGTCTACTATATTCTGCGTCACGATTATTTAGTTTCAGATATCGCTCATATTAAAAGTATCTCAAAATACAAAAATCATACGTAGACATGGCCATTAGTTCAAGTAGACTGTGTCATTGCAAAACATACTATGTTGACAAAATCTGCTTTGAATTGGGACAAGGTTAAAATTGATGACAAAAAGTGATATTTTAAAGGATTAATATATGAAATGGTACATATTTCCTTACAAAAAGACCCATTAACAAGAAAGAAGATACACGGAATGAGGAACCGGTTAGGGTAACTACTTAACTAGTAAGAGGCGTCACACCCAATTGATTTTGGTTGCTGTAACTACTGAACTGACGGGCCTCCCTACTTACATAGTAAGACTGACTATAAAACGTTACTTCTACAGAATGTTACTACTTAAGTAATGCCCTGAATTATCCTTTTTACCGTGTACACAACAATTGCACATCATTTATCTAGATTTTTTTCAAACATTAAAACAATATTATTAACCTCCACTTTTCGTGAAAATTATTACATAAATGGATGACAAATGTCGGATTAGCACATAACACATTGCATATGCAGAAGGTTCATAAAGAACCGATACGTTGTACTTACCCGAGAGAAATAGAGATGACCATAATTGAATCAAAATCTGATGAAAATCGGTCAAATCTAAAAATAATTTAAATGAGATCCCATTTTTTAACAATCCAGGTCGAGTTTACATCAAAAAACGAGAATTAAAAAAATAATTAAAGTTTACAAAAATTCGCTACATGACGGAATCGAACCCCTGCGTTTGGTAACAATACGCGCCTCTAAACTCTCGGCCAAGCTTATTGTTAATATCTATTACAAAGAAAATTATTATTTTCTGCCATAGTTCAAAGTTAAAATATTTTTATCTGTATTATTCTAAGAAATTACAGGTGAAAATACATTAAAAATATAAGAGATATGAAATTTTAGAACTGCCGCCAACCAGAGAGGTTTAAAAGTAAAGGAAAGGTTTGCACAAAAAATTGATGGAGACATTTAGAATGTTTTTGCACGAATCCAAAAATCACCAAAGTACGGGTTTTTACACGAGTATTCGGGTGCACCTAAAAAACCCGACATTCAAAAACCAGACATTTCAAAATGCACACATATTTTGAAAGTCTGCTTTTTAAATTGTTTGGTATCTGAATGTCTTTTTTTTTAAATGCCTGGTTTCTTAAATGTCTGGATCTTGAATGTCGGGTTTTGGGAGTGTCTCTTTTGTAATTTGTCGGGTTTTGAGATGCACGCGAGTATTCGACATTGATTCCGATGGGAAGTATATGACCAAAATTTTATCACTATTTGATTTAAATCTTATCAAAACAGGAGCAGCTATTCATTGGATTCTCAATTCCAATGAACAATGTCAGAATAAAAATACATCTACATTTACTAAAAATATTAAAAAAATAGCTAAAAAGTACGACTAGTATTTTAAATTTTGTTTTTGTGTTTTAAATTGAAAAAAGTATTGTAGAGGCTGCGAAATAAAGTTTTTAATGCGTCACTTATTGATTATTTTTCGACTTTAAATCACCCGTCGTTCGCACGAGTAATATTTTTCGAGAATATGTAAAAAAAAAAAATTATTCTTTTCCCGGATTAATACAATAATATCGTTTCCGGATCGTTTGTTCACTATTGTTCAAATTTATTGTTAATAAGAAAGTATTAAGCATTAGATAAAAAATATAATCATATAAGTTTTTATTCGTGATAACAAAATAGATCAATCTCAATTGGTTTCAACCCGGTAACTTTGAGTGATCGGTCAGTGGACTTTTCCGTTCATCTTTTTAAGGGTGTGCTAGTCGTCTAAGGCATATATGCCAAAAAAATTGACTAAAATTAGGTTAATTTTACATCAAAATAAGATCAAAAGGAATCCGATCAAAAGGTGCATTTATTTTCATGATTTAAACCTCATTTAGTTCATTTTTCAATCTGACCGATTTTAATCAGATTTCGATCCGATTGTGGCCATCTTATTTTATTTGTATTATATTCAGAGAATAAGCCGCTTCAAACCTTTTATGATCTTAAATCGCTCCTACATAATCTGAAATAGTAGTTATTACAATCTTTGTCGGTTTAAAACCACTTGTTCACTATTAAATCTGCCAAATTTATTCCGTTGATGCATTATCAAATCTCTCTCGTAATATGAAGAACATTTAACGTGCATAGAATAGTTAGACCAACAGGATACGGCTGATACACACGGATGAAAAACTTAAGTATGACTAATACAGTTTAGTCATATCAGTATTGATCATAATAGCCAAGACAATAATATTTTTTTGCCTCATATTTAAAAACGTCGTTTAAATACATTATATATGCAGGTCTTGTAAATATTAAACTATTATTGTCGTCTGTGTGGTGTAATTTATCCTATCGTGAAATCAATTTTGTCTTTGTAATTAAAGCAATGGAAAACACCATGCAAAATACAAAAACTGGTTGCACCTCAAAAACCATACAAATCACAAAATAGATAATTTAAAACCGTGACATTCAAAAATCAGACATTTCAAAAAATACTTTCAAAACATGCGTACATTTTGAAATGTCTGGTTTTTGAATGTCTGTTTTTTTAAATGTATGGTTTTTTAACGTCTTGTTTTTGAAGTACTTGTTTTGTGATTTGTCGGGTTTTTGGGGTACACTCCAAAATACTCCTTTATCTTACTCGTATGTTTTTACGTCAAAGTGAATTTTGTATGTATGCAAGTATTTTCATACCGCTAGAAATAACTTTTGGAACAATTTTCGATTTAGAGCATTTGTAACTTATTCTAGCAGTGCTTAGTAACTTATTAATTGAAGTGCTGCCGCCATATAGTGACTAAATTTAGTATATGTCATACGACTAGACATTCATTTTTATTTCATGAAATAAATTTAAAATTTACAAGAGAGAAGCATATATAACATTTTCTCAAAATAGTGAAAATTATCTCGGATAACCGAATTTCAGTTACAATATTTTTCCTTTATAAAATATAATTTTCTGAGAGTTAAGCGACGTTTTAAGCCCACAGAAAAATGATCTACAAAGGTGTATAACCTTCGTCGGAAGCACAGATGCCGTATCTGCAAATCTGTCATTTTGAGATATTCAACGAAATTATTTTATGCTTTTCTTTATTAATTTTACACCAAAAATCATACTGTTAACACATTGTTTCAGGTTAATTATGACGTAAAATTATATTCACGCTATGAATTTCTAAAAATATGCATTAATAGTTTTTAAAAAGCAGACACGACTACAAACAATGCAGATACGCCTTTACGATTTGCAGATAGCCCATTTTTAATCAGGAGTTATGTCCTAATAAAAACAATCGATATGCTATTGGAAGGCAAATCAGACGTAACTATATAAAATCATTTTTAACAATAATTATAACTATTATGAAATAGTTAGTAAATCTGTTATGAGAAATTCGGCAACGCTCGACTCAAATTAAATACGTAACGACTGGCTTTTTTTCATTTTTATTCAACGAATTTGATGTTTGGATAATATAACACCCTAACCTAAGAAAGACATTTCTAATCAGAAAAATTGCCATATCTACTGACTCGTAATGTTAAAAGGTTGTAACTCCAATTCTCTAAAGCATTTTGGAATCATCTGAATTAAAAAGTACGCCAAATTTTGACGTTTTTCACGCGAAATATGCAGTTACGCCTTTTAAAATTTTCCTTGTATTAATAAAAATAATGGTTATTTGTTATTATAAATACTATTAAACAATTTTTTTAAATCTTTCCCATTGAAATATCTAATTATCTGAATATAAAAAAAATGCAGATACGGCATCTGTGCTTCCGACGGAAATGACCCTTCACTATGAATAGTACCCGGGAAAAAATGGATTATATACAATTATATATAATTATATATAAATTTAGATACAATTATATATAATAATTATATGCTATGAGTTTTGGTGGTACGGTCTTCGGACAATAAAAAATTCAATTTTTACGTTACGTTTCGACCATAATGTTGGTCCTCCTCAGAAATTTATTGTCTACAAAAAGTTTATGTGAAACATTCGAATCGTTCACAAGCCCATCAACACAAACATCGGTGGAATAAAACCATTAAAGGACAAACTTGATCTAGAAAGATGCAGTAATGTTGTCTACCAAATTCCATGTAAGACCTGTAATAAAGTTTACATAGGACAAACCGGAAGACTTCTAGGTACAAGACTAAAAGAACACCAGAAAAACATATACGGACCGCAAGATAAATACACGGGATTAACGTTACATCGTATCAACACCTCCCATAATTTTGACTACAAAAAAGTCCAAATTCTAGCAACGGAACGAAATAGTAGAAAACGAAAAGAAATTGAAAACTATTTCATTAAAAGATCACAGCGGACAGTAAACATTAGATTCGAGCAATCAAACTTACCAGCGGTATACGAAGCTATTATATAATGTAAATATTATGAAATTACAGTTTAAATGGCCTTTTAAACTCGCTTATGTACATCCATTGCATTTTTTATTGCATTGAATCATATTATACAATAAAAAATACGATCATGAGTGGAATGCAATATAAAACTGCAAAAACATAATATTCTGATCGTATGCCCCGAACATCGTTAGTAAAATCAAATTGTATGAATATCGTTAACCATGAATTTGAATACACCCACGTTTAAACTAGGTTACATTGTATTAGTATTTAAAGGCCCGTAACGTCACAAGTGTCAATAGTTTCGTTCTTTCTGTACGGAGTGTAGTGTAGTGCATTATTTTATACGACGTATGTAATATTTAAAACAACACGATATCAATTTATTCTTTTTTGTTGCTGTAAACTTAAAATATCTAATTTTAAACCTTTTAATGTAGAATTTTCGTCGATCTATCCCAACGACACCGGGATGATTAAATTTAATTTCAATGCATATATAAACTTTTGATTGTAAAATTTAAACTTTTTGTAGACAATAAATTTCTGAGGAGGACCAACATTATGGTCGAAACGTAACGTAAAAATTGAATTTTTTATTGTCCGAAGACCGTACCACCAAAACTCATACCATATAATTATCACCTGAAGCGGTCAAGAAATTTCAAAAATGCATCAGCATAATCATTTTAATATATTTAATAATATATAATTATATATAAATTTAGATACAATTATATAAAATAATATATAATTATATACAATTTTTATGCGATTAGATCCAATCATATATAATTATATATAAATATATATGGATTTTGGCCGTATATAATTATATACAATCGTATATAAACATATATAATTATATATTAGCATATATAATTGTATATAATTGACTGATTTGTATATAATTATATACGACCAAAATCCGTATATAATTATATATAATTGGATCTAATTGGATCTAATTGTATAGAAACTTGTATATAATTATATATAATCCATTTTTTCCCGGGTAAAATAGATGAAATATATTCGACTTTTCATGACAAAAAGACCACATGGAACCGTTTAAAATCTTGATTTGTAAAAGTAACATTCTGACAACCACAACTTGGTCATGTTTTTAATTCAGCTACTCTTAAAAGTTACAACCGTTTCTACCACTTTTTCAGAGGACCATTAACTCCTTTTTCACTCTGTGTAACCGGCATGATGATCGATCAATATAGTGCTATCAATTACAGAATTGCAGTGAAATGATGCAATTTTAATCATAACTCAAAAAACGCTACAAAGGAAAGGGAAAGAAGAACTTCCCCCAGGGGGGACTGGGGGAAATCATACAAGCGATTCTAGCGAATAGGTGTAAGAGAGAGGAAATTCGCGAATCGCCTTAGCATTGCATCCGGAGGTTCGAGAGGGAGAGGAGGTCGAACAGCATAGCATTGTACGTCTGGTGGCCCTGAGTTGCTTTGATTTCTTGCGTCTCTTCTCTACGTGGTCGACTTCTTCCTCGTTCATCCTCGTCCCCAGCCTCCCATCTCGCTCCTTTTGTCTTTTCTTCCTTTACTATCATCTCTTCCTTTCTCGCTTCATCTGTCCTGTTCGGATCTATCTTGCTTTTTCTTATGCATTTCTCTATTCTTCTCTGTCAGTCTTATTCACTGGTTTCCCGGAGTCTCGGAACGGACTTCTCCTTCCGTCGTCGACGGTACTTGAGAGTACGTCGCACCTGCCAACTAACTAGTCGAACCTGATTAAACTCTGCCCTCTGTGCGTCGTGCGGATTATACGTATGAAGAGGAACCCGTACGCTCCTTTCCTCGCAGCTTCCAGCAAGAACGAGCCGCTGCCAGAAGCTTTCGTCTCGTTCCATTCGAGTTACGATTTTTATTGTTTCCACCACTTTTTATGCACTGTTATGGTGATTGTTTATCGATGGATCGAAACCGGCGGCTGCAACTGGAAACCTAGTTCATTATGATGAATGACGATGCTGTTGAAACTGATCGCGGGAAACGCATGTCGGCGAGATTAACGGAAAGTGAAAATATTACATGCATTATGCATTCGCATTTATCGATTCGGGCAATTGTAAAAACTATGCAAATTCAGAAGAATTAATTAGAAATATCCATGCAAGACTCGCAAACTCTCGAATATTAGGGATTCGGAATATTAGTAATGAGGAATAATTGCACTCATAAAAAAGTAGGCATGTAAATTAAGTAATGAATAATGCAAATATATAATGCAAGTAAAATTATAATTAATTCGGGAATACACCCACAAATATATCTAGAAAGATCATCTTGATATTAACGCAATAATCATTTCTGTGTGTGATTGATCATAAAGAGAAATCAATATAATAAAAAATTATTAATAGGTCGAAGTTTAAACAGCGATGTGGACAAGAAAATCAGATATGATAAGTGACACAGGTGCACTAGATAAATCAGAATACGTTAAAAACATGGAAACATTATTTTCTGAAAGTAACATTTGTAAATCAATAGATTATTATCCGCTAAAATTTATACAAATGAAATACTGTAATATAAAAATGATAACTCTCGTCTTAAAAAAAGGGGGAGATGGATATTGTTGGGGAGCTGTGTGTCATTTTCGACGAAAATGCGTAGAATCCAATCCGAAGTCAGAATTGGTCCATCACGTCAGGGTTGTGAAATATTTCAGGTTAGGTACTCGAAAAAACGATAATTAACGGCATTTCAAGGTAAATATTTTTACATGTATATCATAATTTCGAATTGGCGTATCTTGGTAAAGAAAAGTCGTAATGGAATTCTGCACCTCTCCTATTAAAGAAAAAGAGAAGTACCATATAATCCAATTAAAGGAAAAACTAAAAAAAAATGTTGTGTCTTCAGTGCATAACCTCAAAAATAGAAAAAAAACGTTTTTCGAGTACATAACCTCAAATATCTCAAAATCCTGAAGTGATGGGCGACTTCCGATGCGAAATGAACCACGGCTTCCCAAGAACTAAATCATATTGTCTTATTTAACGATTACGTTACGGTTTCAAAGTTATAATGTCACTGTTGGAAATTCTAACATATTACGTTGCCAAACTTTTTACAAATCTGATTATAAAAAACATCAAATCTTCTAGATTATTGTTTAAAAATAGTGGCGATCAACGAAGACGTCTCAAAAATGTGACAATACCCGACGATCACATACTTATTTTCTTGGATGCAATATCACATAGAATTCGTTAAAACCTCCGTATTACACTGGTATTATTACGAGCGTGTCCCAATTAAACATCCATTAGAAAATTTATTAAATATAATTGAATTTTCTTTTGTGACATTACACTGCACTAAACATATGATCAAATAGACTAATTTATAACTACTTTGAGTAGTTCAATAAATCCTCAACTCAGTTTCATTAGTTCCAATAAATGCCGTAAAGTAAATAAAACTCATAAGACAGTAGTTAGCTGAATAAAATCGGTTAAATATAGTAAGTAGTAAATCGAGCGTTTAATTGTGAAATAAAATCAGTAAAATGAACAACATCGAAAAGTGGTTTCTTTGACTTCTTTTCCCTCAATTATCTAGCGGTAGTTGAATATATCTGAAGGTAGATTTTTTTCAGCATATGCATACTTTGTCAATTTAAGGATACTATAAAGAAGTATATGAGGACCATCAGTATCGCCAATATTTGCTAAAATTATTGATGGTACTAAAACTTGAATTCCCAATAACAGAATTCAAGAAATCCCCAGGTAGAAATTTGTACAAAAAACCCACCAGCATGATACTGACCTAGTACTGTACTGTTCATATGTCTCACAACTGACCGCATTACTGGGCCAATTACGACATGTAACACTGTTCAGTACTGATTACCGCAGTGGCAGAGTACGAAGTCAGTACTGCTTTCCAGTACAAGTACTCATATGTACTGATTGCTGGCCTTTACAACAGTTTAAAAAAATAGGCTAATTATTATATATATATTCAATTTGATTGTTATTATTAGAAATATGCTTTTGCCTTAACCACTATGCTACGCTAACGTATTTATTACCAGTACCACACGAACAAGAGTGACTTATACTCAAATGTAGAAAGGTTATTGACAAATGCAGATACGGTTCAAACAAGATATATTCCTTAACAAAAAATGTAACTGTATGTAAACGTTAACATTCACTTCCAAAATAGTAAATGCAAACTTATTTTATATAGTTATTTTTGTCTGAAAAAGAAAAAACATACATATTACTCAATTTTAATTATTTTTAATTCATTTTGGCACTTCTATATAAAAAATTTGTTGTGCGTGGTGTACAATTAATGTATGTGTAAATGTATGGCATGTATAAACATGTAAATTTACACAAAAACAAATATGTATTTGTATGTACATGAATTTCAAAAATAAATGCGCGTCTGTACCAGACTTTTCATACAGAACTGATAATCTAGACTTTGAATTATACTGTTGAATTATAGTACTGACACGACTCAGACACCCAGTGTAAACCCGTTACTGAGAATACTTATTAAAACATCATTGATTCATTCTGTTAGTACAGTCCCATGATAGTTTGTACTGACACCAATACTAACTGGGCGCTGAAACGGCCGTTAATGTCTGATTTGATGTTGAATATGAATACTGACAATGAGACTGACAATGGCTACCTTTGATATTTTTACTAAGAGCAATAATTGTTTAATATCATAATATATTACTGTCACTAAGTACTATGAGTATTTATTTCAGTACTAATTTCGGCAATCAATAATAATTTGACACCGAAAATAGTACTGTTAATAAACATTGCGACGGTACTGATATACTCCGACAACCAGGGGTTATTTCTTACCTAAGTTGCATTATGGACATAGATATCTTTCCCTATGAGAGTAATATGAAAACTCGAGCTGAATGACAGAAATATGCGGAATTTAAAATAAAACTGCGTCGTTTCGTCCCAATCTCCCCTAATATTAATTACTACTACAAGTGACATGGAATTCACGGATTGCAATGCGCCAAATTTAATATGTTTTTTCGGAAAACATGAATTAATTCTACATACATTGACCTAGATCATAATTGTCTAAACTATTGGCAAAATGCAATGATATTTAATACGTAGTTTAAATATGCAACTAATTTATGAAAGTGTAATTCTCACTCTTTAGGAACGCGTTTGCACACCATGCAGAATGAGTTTTCACTCTTTCACTAGAGTGGCTCCGCTTTCACATTATGATCGGTGGCAAATTTTTATTACCAGATATTTAGAGAATTGGTATTTTCTGAATTTACATATTAAACGAAACTATGCATTACAAAATGCTGAAAACTGACAATAATTTCAAATGAGTTTTCTTGACAAATCCTGTAGCAAATAATGTACATCGTAATAATACCATGAAATATACACATGTTTGTTTACTTACAAATTAAAATTATACTAAATTTGAAAATTCATTTAATGCATCAAATCATCGAATCTTTCTACGAAAAATAAACGTTATTTGCCCAGGATAAGGATGCCAAATATATTATCCGAAAGTTCATTGCATTTTAGATATATACTTGTATTACATTTTAAATACAACTATATATAGTATACCGGTCAACGAAAATAGCGTAGCAGTCTGTGGAATCAGTAAAATCTATTCAATATTAACGTGACGACCGATTCGAGTGAAGTATCGAATGTTGTTTGGTTTCCCTCCAGAGTAGAGTAACCTAAATCTTCCAGTAGAGTATATTTAGTATATACACAGTTCAACCAAAAGGTCTTAAAAAGTTGCATAACAATTTTAATAGAGAATACTGTTCATAAATTCCCGTTATCCCAAGATATTAGCACAACGAATCGTTGTTTTTTTAAATTAAATTACGTAAAACAGTTTTCTGGATAATATAATTGACAGATTTTGATTATATTTGGCACACTTGCTCATTCAGGTACAAAATTAGCAATTAAAATTTTAAACCGCCAGAATATTTACGGGAGAAGTTATGAGAAGTTATGAGAAGTTATTTTTTGTGTTTAACATGACTTCTTATATAAAACTGCACTTTTCTGAACTTTAATAAAATATTATGAGACACGTGACAAACAGATAGAACCAAACATTATTTCAACAAAATTTGAATACGTAGTGAACACATATTGTGGTTAGGTTGTACACATAGTGAAAGCTATTAAAATTGATAAAACGACTTCTATTATGTATGTAACGTTGCTAAACATAATTGTTACCGAGTTAATTAAATCAAAGTTCGAACGTGTTACGTCCTTCGACTACTAAATGTTAAAAAAGAACTCCCTTAGTTAAGGAACTGCAAAAGATTTTAATTATCTACTCTTCGAAACATCTTTTTAGAACTATTGAAAGATAAATATCTTGGAGATTTAGATACGACTCTTACCAAGTCCGAATCGGATTGCTTCAGATCCCCATAAGGCTCGGTATACCAAAGCCTCAAGCGTGTAGCTTTAAATCGGTCGATATTCTTATCATGCTTCACAATAAATGTTAACATTCAAAATGTTGGATAAATTTCTTAAAATTTAATGGACTTGTATGTAAATTAATATCCACTAAGTCTACGAATTCGAAGTTGAAGAAAATGGAATATTTTTTACAAATATTTGAAATGATAGTATTGAAACAGAGTTCAACTGACCGTCTGGTCTAGCACATGACAAGTAATCAATCCTCTACCTAAACAAAAACTGGTAAAAATAGATACCATCCGGCTAGGGCAAAGTCCAAATTTCCTCTTGGGTAAGAGCAAAATCGGTATTGAAATTGATGACTACGACTACTACAATAGTGCTTAATATTTATTTTTATATTTGTGAGTAAAATATCTCATTTACCAGTCTCATAATCGTCACATCTTTAAACGGTTTAATAATGTTTATGTTTTTATATAAGGTTTTGAAATTATACCTTCAAATTTGTTACTAGAAGCTCACTATATACCATTGCAATTTCACAGCAACCAAAAGTGCCAATTTAACGAAAAACCGACAATTAAAAAAGCCGACAGGTCAAATAACCGACAATCGAAAAGACGACAGGTCAAAAAACCGACAATAAAAAAGCCGACGCTTCAAAGAATCACTGTCCGTTTGTCGATGTGTTTGTGAATTTTTGTGTATATCGGCTTTTTGATTTATCATTTTTTCAACCCGTACCCGTCTCCTTGCATTGAAAATACACATATGCGTAAACCGAAATGTGTGCGCGCTAAAAAAGTGAAAATGTCACTGCATAAAAAGCGACATTTCTATGTAAACACACGTGAATATTTAATATTTGTGAAAATTTAATTATTAATGAATCAAATATGCATCAATTCAGATAAAAATTAATCAACAAATGCCCATAGATTCACGACTATCGGAATCTACTATCTCTTTCGGTTATCGCAATTGGTTTCTTATATGTACAAAATTCGGGTTTCGCCACTTACGAGAATACTACATAGAGGACATATGTGCAATGCGACATCTATTCGTTCGATCATTTGTCTTTTCAACTTTTCTGACCACATCATGACGACAATAAGAAGCCCAGAGTTCAGTTCAAAATAGCCGCAATCACTGCTCACTTTTATGCTCATAGTAAACAATTTCATGTCATTCAATGCAGTGAATATTTGAATATTACAAATGCGGCTGGTACAGAAGGACAAAGAAAATAGAATCATTTTATAATAGTAAAACGTTTTAATACGAAAAGCAGTTACTATTTCCGTAGTAAATAGAACAATAAAATATTTTCCAATACTTAAATCATATGTACATAACCTCAAATATCAACTATAACCTCTCAAATTGTTAATTGTACTATTTACATATATTCAAATCATTTTTACCATTTCTTAACGTTTTTATTATCTCCTTTTTTCTTTCTGTGTATATTGAAAATCTCTCCACTGTTGGGAAATCTCCTTAAGGCGGAATTTCACTTTTAGCTAAAGTAACATTTTTATTTTTAAAATGAAAATATAGTAGTGTGGCCGCATCTTTTTCCTATTGAAATTTTGGAGACACACTCTCCATGCATAATTGATATACTTTTTATTAAATTTCTTGTTGGCTATAATCAATTGGGTATATGCAATTGTTAAATCGATGAATACTTTATTTAAGCGCATTCATTTATTGGCTGCACAGAACTACTATTTTGCATTTAAATTTGTTTAATAATGTACTGTCTTAATCTTATGTCAGAAATTTTCTGAAAAGGGTCTCAAAACTGATCCGAAACTTTTTCGATTCGTTATTTATTAGTACTTCTCATTTTTACTTTAGATGAGTTATCGTTTATGCTGATTATTAATATCATAGAAGCTAAAATATCTATGTAATAATATTATAAATTGGTGGAAACAAAAATAATATTAACGTACAATCTAGCATTATAATAATCCATTAAAGGTTGACAAAGTTAAGTCCCTGTCGCAGACACTGTCGACATTCAGTGACAGCTTTCCCTCCTTCACGTCAATCTCATTTACTATTTCCATTTAAATTAATCTCGAGTAAGCAACGTCGAAATTGATACATAATTTGTCACATTTAGCCATTACTGAATGTTATGTACAAAAAAGTTTAATTTTTAACAAAAATTTTAGTATTAGTATGGCACAGACTAATACAGATCACTTTTTTCAAAATGACCACTGTAAAAAAAGGTACTGAATAGTAAATTCTGAAATAAATAAACATTCAGAATGAAAGGATCAATCCGTGCTTTCTGAAAAATACTGCGCCAAGTACCCTTTCTGGGTAACTCGGAGAACTAAAAGTTTATTTTTACCCTCCTGCTGTAAAACTCGA
Source organism: Trichopria drosophilae (assembly GCA_030407085.1). Taxonomy (NCBI): domain Eukaryota; kingdom Metazoa; phylum Arthropoda; class Insecta; order Hymenoptera; family Diapriidae; genus Trichopria; species Trichopria drosophilae. Next base: position 183,544,392 of record CM059583.1, on the reverse strand, counting down.
TTTTTCGGCTTAGGGTGAAACCTTCGGCCGCGAATTATTGAGTCCTACGATTTTCGGATCAAAAAATACATTATTGGTCACGTGCGAAATATCGATCTCCGACGAGTGTGATTGTTACCCTGCTCGGGCGACAAACTTCACAATCGTCGAAGATCGATAATTGCGCCCTTGGCACATAATGTCTTATTTTTATAAAAATATTCATTAAAAATACGTAAAATGATGAATACTTTTCCAATAACAACAAAATGTCAAAAAACTTTTATTGATTAATATAAATCATTTTTTGCTGTGATCTTCGAATTCGGAAATATATTAAATTACGAGTCTAATCATCTTCCAAATTACATAGATTAGGCGTCTCCTATTAGCCTCACACATTTCTGCTTTTTCAAACAAATAAAAATTTGTGCGTTTCGAGCATATTTCTAATGTTTGATCTTCCAAACTTTCTTTATAGATGTTTATTTTAATTAAGTATCTTATTAAAAGTTATTGAGTATTTCTTCTTTTCAATTGTCTTTCTTTTGTTTATATTTCCATCTCGTTTACTTTTCTCATTTTAAGTTGTTTTCGACATCAATCATAGTTCCTCTTCTTTTCTCCAAGCATCTCGTGTGTGTTAAGCGGAATAACCTTTTGTTCTCGCTCGTATTTTCTCGATGCACTTTCATTCACAACCACGTTTGTACCAGTAAACTTACGTACGAGAATCCGCATGTCCTCCGAGGCATTTATAGTCGAAACCGACGGAGACGGATTTATTTTCTCACGCTATACCGATCGTCCAAAGCTAGCTATCGGTATTATTGCGAAGACACGCCTTTGAACGACTTTTATGTTAGTGCCCTGCGCATCCAGAGTGTTTTTTGATGTTTTTCTCAGAATGTAAACTGTGACATACCGTTGAAATAGGGTGTACTCCACCATTAGCCTTTGATTGTCGATTTATATTGGATTGATGGGTTCATGGCCCAAAGACAATCATAGTCGTTTTGACTTATTTAAGTTTATTACGCCTTAATTACGTGTTGTTTACACTTTTTTGTAGTATAATTGGGTTAGAAATTCTTTGCAATTTCACCAATCATCAATTCTGAACGTGAACATAAGAAAAAATCAAAATGATCAACCGAATATGGCAGGTAATATCAAAAGCATCAATTTTGTCCATACTTTTAGACATTGATTTTCCAAATCATAATTTCTGAATGTCTAATCCGAATTTGAAACTTCCAACTAATTTATAATACAATACGCAGTGCGGTACTTGGTTGCAATACGAAAAAAGGACTGAATTTGATGAATTTTTATTTGCAAATAAAATTAAATGCAGGATCGTAAAATATTCAAAGTTCAATTACACAAACTATACTAATACGGCTAGAATGTTAATTTTTGTAAGTTTAAATCAAAACTTTTCACAATTAATTACTCTATTTGTTATGTAGTTTTATCAAATAATATTCACTTGTATACGCAATAACAAACTGTATTTTTCATTTAAGAGGTCTCCAATACGTAACGTTCGTACGTATAGTACATAAGGGATACAATTCGCATAAAAGAATGCACTTTATGCATTTTCTAGAAGAAAATCGTGTAATCTAGTCACGTCGGGACGCACTGATAAACAGTTTTTCATCGGATGCAGACAAATATAAAGCTATGTACTGGTTCTTTATTGAATTCCCAGTAATGCACGCATAACCCGATTACAACTTTTCGACGGGTCCGTAAACCATTTTCAAACTTTGCACGGAAATGACTGCGCAATACATAAATACTGACTACATCAATTTTCTTGAACTTTTACTTCACTTAAGAGATATTTAGTATTTTCACTAGGAGCGAATTCTAAAGGTTAGTACAAACTATTTACGTAGGTTGGTTTTAAATATCATTGTAATACTTTCTGTCCAACTTAAAAAACTGGTTTATTAAGCACCAGAATCTTTGTTACTAAAGGTGTGTTTCACATCTTACAAAGTAATTTGAGAAACTTATTTTATCAGATTGTTTATTTCCAATGCTTTCCGAAGAAGGTATAAAATGTCACCTCTTAATATGTATAAGAACTTTTATTAACTCTATGAAACATATCTAATTATGATATTACGGCTAGTGTAGCGCATTTTCTAGAAGTACTTGATATGGCATAGTAACTACATAGTTAACAGAATAATTAACTAGATCCATAAAACTAAATTGATAGTATCTCGAATATGTAAAGTAAACCTACAGAGAAAAAAAAAGTTTTAAAATTGTTACATCTCAAATTCAGTACTGTAAAAAGCTTAATTTCAGTCTAAAATTGAGATAATTTTCTTAAATTAAGTCAATATTTGTGCTTAGTCTTATTTTCAGGCAGCAAAGTTTAATTTTAGTCGAGATTTACGCTTAAAGAAAATTTTTTCGAGCTTGTCACACCTAAGTTAGAGAATTCTTATTTCGAATCTGAATATTGACTAAAATTAAGTTTTCAAAACTGAAAACAAGGTTTCGAACGCTAATATTGACTTAATTTAAGAAAATTAGCATAGCTGAATTGAAAATGTAACAATTTTATGATTGTTTTTACTGTGTATGTTTCTTCTTTAGTTAGTTAAATCATAATAAATCTGTTCAGAATTATACAAGGTTTTCGATTATTATTCTAAAAACCTGCATTTTTTCAAAATTTTAGGCTTTGCTTTAATAAAAGGAAACTTGTTGTTCTATAGTAGCATTCGTATTTTTCGATTCAAGTGTCATTCAAAGACAAAGATGGTATGCACATTTCTTGAAAAAACATTTTCGCATATGTACCGTATAACATTTTCTGATGTGTGCGAAATGCTGTTAACCCCTTAACTGCGGCGGGAATTTTAAAGAATGTACCAGAAATGCTACTCGGTCTATAAGGGATTTTTCGGTCGCGGATCACGAATCTGAAGTAAGATTTTCAATATTCAAAATGACTGGTTTATTATGGTATTATAATCCAACATTGAGAACAAAAATCTAAAACTTTATTCGATTGGAAAAGATGGTAATGATGATTTGTTGCGGCCGATAATTACGAATTTGTTGTCAAATTTTCAAAATTCCAAATGGCAGATCCAGTTTGGCAGATCTAACAAGAAATTTTTATTCGATTTCGATTAAATTAGGTACTGGGTGGTATTTGGAGTCGCTGACTGCGAATCCTTTGTCATATTTTCCAAATTCAAATGGAGGATCTAATATGGAGGACTAAAATCCGTAAAGTTCTATACGAAATATAGGATACTCGGCTCTCGGGAGGTCTTCTACGTTGATGTTTACTAATCTAAATATTTATATTTAAGACTTAATATGGCGACCGAATTGTTGAAGATTGACTAGAATAGTCCAAAATGATATACTCGTTTTATTTTTGGATCACTGCTACGTATGTGAAGTCAGTTTTCAAAACTATTTTCGATTTTTATCCGTAATATTGAGTCCGACATTTTGAGTTTTTGAAAACTAATAATAATAATGTATCTGTAATGCACCACCCCAAAATACCCTTTATATCTAGTCTCATCGAAATCGAATAATCGTTTTGAATTTAGATGCGCCATATTGGATCCGTCTTCATGAATTTTGAAAATCTGTCAGCGGATTCGTAATCAGCAACCCCCACAATATACAGTCAATTTATAATTTTGTACATTCTTCGAGAAATCCATTTTATTCTAAGAAAACACAATTTTTTCGACTTTGTTGATTTATATCATCAATGTTAATGACAGAAAACCGGCGTGGGTCGAAAAACCGACATTAACAAGTGGACAATCATTTTTTGAAGTGTCGGTATTTTGACTGTCGGTATTTTGACTGTCGGCTTTTCGACTATCGGCGTGATGACTGTCGGATTTTTGACCTGTCGGCGTTTTGATTTCTCGGGTTTTTGACCCGCGCCCCAGAAAACACCATTATCCTATTGACTCTTATTTGCTAAGGTCTTAAAATGCTAGATTTATTGTATTTGTCTATATTGATATTGATTTAAATGAAAAAAAAGCACACAGTAAGATTATGTAGAGGTGGGTCATGGAGCAACCCGGTGTACCATAAAGGGTTAAAGTTCAAGTCTGAAGGACACAACTTCTTTACATCAAACAAATATACTAAAATAATTTCTATGCGAAAAACCGAAAAAAAATATAATAAAAGATTCTAAAAGTGCAGATAATTCGACGTTATATATGAGTGTTTGAAATGTTTGTTGAACCTTTTATCACATAAAATAAATCCTTACAAAATTGAAGTGGATAAATGTCCACTTTGGACTTAATGGCTTAGTGTAAATGAAGGTCTTAATATATGTAAAAATTTATATTTTTTGTCCCTTTGTTATCGGTTCCCGATTAGTCCCATGGTATTACTCCTATCTCCTTCAGAGACCTGTGCGCCTCAACTTGACTCCTGACTAACACTAGTTTGCAAAATAAGTTACAAAAAAGTTGCGTGTTGTGCTCCCGGTTTTGTGGGAAATCTTTTGTCTTAACGTGCTTTGTATTATTTTGCATGTCAAGTTTCATTTCCGTGCAACGTTCCCTTTGCAGTACGCAGACTATATATGTTTTCTATAAAAATTCCCGAGCTGTTCTAAAGTTGAGGATATCAGAAAAAGTTGACAATTTTGACTGAACATCTTGATATGATGGTCCAACTTTTGTAGAATTTGTTAGGAAACGCTTTTTGTTAGTTAAAGCCCAGGTAGAAATCCCAGTAGCTAACCGGCGGAGTACAGACCCATTGCAGATAGCCAGTACTGAAATTCGCAGTGGAGTCAGTACTGAGTGAGGTACTGCATCAGTACCAAGTACTAATAAACTAAGTGCTCGCCCCTGAAAAGGTACTCGATACCAAAAGTTGGAGCAAGGTAGTACTGACGGGATACCTTTGCGTCGTTCAGTATTCAAATTAGGAATCAAGTCAGTACCTACTCTGCAGCACCAGATCAGTACTGGTTCTGCAATGACATTCAGTAATAGTGACCGATTCTTCGGAATTACCGACAGCAATTGATCGCCAACCTAACCAGGTACTGACTGCCGGAGTTCACCCATTCGTCAATCAATTTCGTTCTTCACTCGCACTCTACTCCATGTATCTAAAGTTTAAAAAGTTGGAGTATAAATTGTTCTGATTTTTTTTATAGCGTTCATTTAGCTATGAGAGTTAAATGCCCGAATCAAATATTGTTTTGTGGCTGGGTTTTTTGCTTTAGTTACAAGGATACTTGTGTTTTTGTTGTATTTCTGTTTCTTTTATAACCCTGAATGAACCAGCACTTTTACGAGGACTACGAACCGCAGCTTTTCCATCGCTGGCACAAAGCCTTTACAGGGTGGATTCGCGTCTACTAGCCGTAACTCTTTCTAAAACTGGGTTTTTTTTATCTAGACTAGATATTGTTTTAACTATTGGTTTTAAGGGTCGCTTGTTATTACATGTTTGTTTCCATTGTAAAGCTTTTTGCCCTTGCTGTTGAGGTTCATCTCTTTGCTTCAGGATAAGCTCCTATTCAATTGTATAGATTTTATTTACTTTAATTCCCTTTCTAAATAAATTACGGAATAGACAAGTACGTTTCAGTTTCTTTTCATTTGTTGAGATATGATGCATGTCTACCAGTATCAAAAATGTGATAGCAGATACCAGTATGAAATCAGATAGAATCTGAGCGGAAACAGCGCGTATAAGGCGATTGAAAAAGTAGAGGGTGCACGTGTCGAAGGCAAGATCCTTTTGTTAATTAGCGATCGGATTGGGTTAATACAGGAGGTGTTCGGCGTCAGGGACGGCAATGATTTTCAGCAGCGTGGACTCGCGGAATGTGCGGCAAACGCCCTTGTTAGCCGATGGATGCGTTCATCGAAGCTGCAGCGCCGGTAATGATTTCTCAGTACTTCACGCAGCAGCCCGCCACGCCGCCTGTGATTTTCACCTTATTCATAGAAACCCCTGCTATTAAAATCATTAAATCGCGCGTCCGCCGTAGAGGAAAAATCCCGGCGTGGTTCGACTTTCACGACGGTAGCTCAAGACCACCACCGCTCGCTCGAAACGGCTGCGAGTAGTTTTTAATCGATTTAAACGGCCTCTTAATAAAAATGTAATTAACCGAATTCTTGAGAAAACCGCCAAGACGAACGTGCCCTTTTTTCTCAAGTACAAATGGTCATTGTGCGGATAAAATATACTGGGTGCATCGGACCTAATAATTTATTCCATAAAATTGGATACGGTTTCTAGGAATTATAGCAAATATAAATGCATATGTTACCCCTAAGGAAATGGAGTCAGTACCGGGTTAACGAGGTTGGTACATAGGGTATTCTTAGACTACCCTGTGTCAGCGCTAAGTACACTCTAAATTTCATAAAGTGAAAGTTGAGCCACTCTATGCTAAAAGTGACTTTTTTACTATTTCCAAAGTGGAAATTTCACTTTATTAGATTAGCATATTTCCATCCACTATCGGTAAAGTAAAATTTCCACGTTACAAATAGTGAAAAGTGACTTTTATCAGAAAATGGCTCAACTTTGACTTTAAGAAATTTAGAGTACAATTTAAGATTTAATGCAAATAACACGAATTCAGTAGTGTAACAGAAAGAGAAAATGAGAGAGAGAGATTGATTGAAAACTTATTTATTAGTGTCCTGGCCACTACGAGCCGTGGACACATCAACTCAATATCCTGCCGTTACAATGTTTCGGTCAGGATAAGCGATACATAATACAACTTAAACCTTAAAACTATATAATCTCTGCTATAAGGCGGTAAACACATTATACATCTTTATGTTACATCTCCGTAACTAAATAAATAATTACTAAAAAACAGTTACTGAAAAGTATAACCACATTCATAGTAATTGAGCATTGTTTAATAATTCTATTCGACAAATAAACTGCTTTGCATGAATCATACTGGGCCGAAGGCAATCACTGGGTAACAGCAATTTCATCGTTTTCTAAAAACTTCGCCATTATTCACGAAAAAGAAGAATCAAAACCAGTATGCCGAAAAATTCTGTAAAATAAGTAATTCACGAGATATTACGTCAGCCGAACATCGCACATAGATTTGTCCTCCAAAGAAAAAACCTTTGCTATTTCTAAGAAAACAAGTACGCAATAGAATATACCGAATTGGAATATTATATGTAAAGTTTCGAAAACAGGATGTCGTAATCTTCGTTACAGCATTTCAAAATCTTAAATAAATACTCTATAATTTAATAAACATTCAATTGCGACAATATTTTCAATAGACTTTTCAAACGCGACAATATCCATCATCGATCATTTTTATACGTTTCTTTGCGACAATATGTTTAATTCGATTTAAGTACGGCAATACTTTCAACCTCACATTTTTGTAAATTTAATTACTACTGTTAATCACGACCATTAAAATTGCGAATTTAATTGCGATATCGTTCAATTACACAATAACAGCATTAGTATCCGAATAGTTTCACGATATTTTTATATTATGTCAACGTCGACAAGAATGCTTGTTATTTTATGTATTGAAAGTTGCAAATGGCATAGCGCAGTATCCAAGATTCGCATGGGTCTCATTCAAATTTATATTTGCCACATTATACCTAATTAATATTGAAATTCAAATATTGTTAAAAACATGCAGAGATATGACGGAACAACCAGAATCCAGCATCTTTCCAAGAATTCCTTTCACTTTACTCCCAAAATTTTATGATTCGCGACCATGGGCCATCTTCATTATAAAAAAGGCATGCGCAAGCAAACAAACAGGTAGTTCTTAGTTAGTGACTGAGCAGTTAGTTTTAGTTTTTAGTCAATGGCTGATCAGTTCTTAGTTAGTGACTGAGCAGTGAGAACACTCCGTGCTGAACGCTCCCTCAACCATGTGCTAACTTAAATCGTCACATTTCTCCATCTTGGATCTTCGTTGCGATAGTCATTCAGTATCACTCCATGTCAGACAGTGTCAGCCAGCGTCGCGCAGTTGAAGATGATCAGTGGATAGTTGCAGCCGCTCAGCCACACTTCGGTCTTAGGCGACACCACAAGGAACGAATGGTAAGAATAATTTCTTCATTTTTCCCAACTAACTACCCTTCCTCTATGTCTGAGACGAAGTGCCAAAAGCAGCACTAAAAGGAAGAGGTTCGGTCCCTTCTCCGAGCGGTGGACAAGAGTCCTTTTGGATTCCGTTAACCTTCTCCGATGATTGGATCCGAACCAATTCAATTTAGGAAAAATCATATTTATTTATTGTTTTTTTTTTATTATCTAAGGATTGATTCTTTCCTCTTTCCCGAGCCGTGGACGAGATTCCTTTGGGATTATGTTGACCTTCTCCGGTAGGTGGATCCATATCAATCCCAACGTTGGTTTATCCTGTAATGGATGGCAGCACGTCGACCAGGATAAATCCATAGGGACTTCATATTGTTCTTCAAGATATTTATATTATAATTTTTATTTTTTTATATTAATTAGCAGACTCCCCCCCCCCCTTTGACTAATACTTTAAATAGAAATTCCGTATTTCATTAATACCTTATTACCTTTTTTGTTTTCAGTGCCAGATGCTTGGGAAAGAAATATAAGACGGCTCCTCCGAATTATTCAGAAGGTCGCTTCATCACTCTCTATCATTCCTACCTTATACCTTTCTTATTCTGTCCAACACCATGTTTTTGAAACTTAAATGAAATAAATTAAATTTTTCCTGAAAACATTTGTACTTCTTTATTTTACCTTCACCTTTATTCATTTCTTTTGCATTAGCAGCAGCCCCCACAAATTTTCGAACTTAGGATTGACTCTTCCAGTTGATCCAGTCTTTTCGCGGTTGTGTCGAGGAAACGGTATTTGCAACCAAAAAACCCTTGCAAGACGCCTTCCCTCCGGCCGTAACATTTATATATACTACACTGTAAATAAAAAATAACAAGATTGTTAAATGTTATGTTAGAAGATATGTTAATAAGTTAGTACGAAATGTTGCGAGAGATGTAAATGTGTGAAGGCGGCGTGGCAGGGAGTTCCAAAACTGTATGGCTGCGATCCAGAAAGAGTGAGCAAAGATGTTGGTACGAGGAATTGGAAGTTGATATTGAGATGATTGTAAGCGAGAAGATCGGCGAATAGAATGGAGTGAGAGAGAGAGAGAGAGAGAGAGAGAGAGAGAGAGAGAGAGAGAGAGAGAGAGAGAGAGAGAGAGAGAGAGAGAGAGAGAGAGAGAGAGAGAGAGAGAGAGAGAGAGAGAGAGAGAGAGAGAGAGAGAGAGAGAGAGAGAGAGAGAGAGAGAGAGAGAGAGAGAGAGAGAGAGAGAGAGAGAGAGAGAGAGAGAGAGAGAGAGAGAGAGAGAGAGAGAGAGAGAGAGAGATAGAGAGAGAGAGAGATTAATGAATGATTAGGATATTAGGGGGACCTAAAGATGCTCTCTTAATTCCAAACTGTCAAAATCTCACAGTTTGAATTAGTAAATGAATACTCACTGTTTAAATGGTGAACGAATTTCGATATTTCGCGATAATTTCATTGATGCTGGAATCAGTGAAATTCATTTACTTGAAGTAGTAGACTTGTTTTACTGACCGACTCAATGACTATTTTTTTTTCTTTACTGAAAGTCATCTTGGTCACACTGAAAGCCTTTTACACATACACCACGTATTAATGTCAGACCATGTATCGATATAAAATGTTTTCATAGCTTACTTATTCCACCACTGACTGTGGAACCACATATGCGATATCAAAGACGTTCCATTTCCATTAGTTAAATATTTAACGAAGGACGATTATCACATACCACGTAAGATTTTCAAAGTTAGCAACATTAAAATTCATCAGCCAATTACACGTTGCATCCGCAAACAAATCAGAGATGTTCTCAATAAGTGACATGTCTTGTTTGGGAAAGGGTCAATCTAAAACAATTTTAAGGTTTCATAAAGCAATATTCTTTGATTGAGGTTTGACATCGACAGAATGTTTGTCATCTGCTAGACGAGCTTTAGGTCAGGTTGAGCTTGTCGTATACCATTACAAATGAAAGTTCTAAAGATGTTTAATAAAATCTGAGCAAAGTGTTCCGTACTCGATTGTTGCCTTTGAGTTATCAAGCCCATGGATAAATTCGAATATAACTATATGTACATACAAATCATAAAATCCGAAATCCAACTTCTAAGCCCCGAAATCGTTGCCATGCTCTCTTAATGATAAATAAAAATAATAATTTGTTTTGAAATATATTAATAGCTCCAATTTCAGTACATCAATAACTCTTATTGTCCAAATACTTACCTCACTGAAACAAAAAAGTATACCAACCTATCGTACTACGCACACAAACGCAAAATGATATCGAATATATCCTCGATCAGTTGATGTTGTTGTAATTGACTGTATATGTCACTAGTAAAATAATGAATTAGCTTCGCAATGGAAGTTATACTAATTTTGGTCATCGCCCGAACCGTCGTAACGTTGTGGTTAGGCCCTAATGAGGGCCGGAATAAATGTCTACTCGACCGGGTGAAAAGGCAAAGCATAAATTCTCCAAAATATCATGGGTCTAAAATGGGATGCCAACGATTGTCAATTTCACATAACGAATTCATGCGGGATCGCGCCGATGGCCGTATCGCATAATCCCTAGCAGTGCCATATGCTATGCTTCATTTTGCAAATTCACTCCCCGGAGTTTCTACAGGTACAGAAATAACTATTTTTTTTTAAAAACATTCATCACGACTTTGCGATCAGCCAAATCACGTTCTTGTTTTTCTCCGTATTAAAACGCAACTAAACATTGAGGACCATGATGGAGAATTGACAAGCAAAACGATAAAAAGTTAGAGGATTAGTTTGGTGCGATGCAGTTTTGGAATTCATTGTTCTTTGATCGACCAATTCTGATAATTCCCACCCTTGAGTTTGATAGCATGGTGAATTGGAAAGTTTCTGGTCAAGACATTCCACCTCCAACAGGGAATGTGAATTTATACATCGATTTGTCGTTTTATTTTCGACAATGGAGATTCTGTTTCAAAGTAAATTAATGTTTTATTAAATTGGAAATTATTTATTTCATGTTATTAGCAAATATTTACTTTCCTTTGTTCATTATCGAAGGAAGTGCGGATTGAAGAAAGGTTGTTGTATGTCATGTTTATAATATAAAATAAAGTATAACATTACAAAATCTACTCTATCAATTTGAAACAGTGAAAATTCACTGATTGCCATAGTGAAAAAAAAGCCACGGAGAAGCATTGAAATTTCACCGCTTTAGTCAGTGAAATTAAGTTGCTTTATGAGAAAATTCATGAAAGTCACATTATTTATTCACTAATTCAAATCGTGAGCTTTTCCCAGTTTCGAATTGAGAGAATAGTAAAGTTATCCTTTTTGCAGTCCTCGTGTTTGAAGTAATTTTTATTTAATTCTTAGAAACTCAATGCATTTTTAAATATTAAATTTCTAATATACGTATAGGTATTATTTAAATTTGTATACACATGCTGTAATGATGTCTTAAAGGTATATTTTAATGGACATCCTAAGGCCATTGGAAGAAGGCGTAGTAATGCCATCCAAGAAACGTATTCAAATCGCCCACGGAATGGACGCCGTTAATATTTGAATAATTATTAGTCTTAAAGCATAATAATGACATCTATGAGGGTTATATAGGCACCAGAAAAACGTTTCCAGGAAATTCAATGCCAGGCAAATCATCGATTCTAAAATGTACTGTAGATGTCTTTGTCTAATTTCCAGATGACTTTATAAAGTCTTCAGGGAATTTATACATGGTCTTGAAGACATCTTTAAGTATACTTCAATACTCCTATACTTCGGCTTCAAGGTGACTTCTCGACGTCTTTAATTGCAATTCTTAAAGAAATACCATACAACGCACATTCGACAACTTACTTTAACGTTCCAAAGACGACCCCTGGATGTTCTCGAGCTCACAAGATTGCTACTGATATAAGCCTGCGAAGACCTCCGCAGGACTTGAATCGTAGTACGAACGTAAAAAACGATATGTCCGTTAGGTCGTCTTGGAGACGTTCTTGGGACATTCAACCCATAACAAAAAATAATAAGCCACAAAGATGTCTTGGGGATGACTTTAGAACTTAAGAACTGTATTACTCAGCAATGCAATCGCCTGTATATATATCCCTACGACATCGATTAGCTTGACATTAAATGTCTTTAAATTGCCTTAAAATTGTTCTTTGACGGTACGGTGACATTTAGAGTCGTATTTATAAAAATATTAATAGTAATTTGCGTGCAGAGTCAACCAGACTTATACTATTGCGTAATATGCGTTTGATGCGTCAAAGTTCATGTTACGCACATGTAAAACTATCCTGTATATCGGTAGAAATTATATTCATGGAATTAGCAGTCTTGTAACTTATTAATATACTAACGCAATATTTCTTTAATAAGTATAATATTATCACAAAAATGATGCACGAAGCGTATAGTCACTCTAGTCGAAGTCATAACTGGATTTACGTCGGTCAAAGAAATTAAATTTTATACATAAGGAAACTTACAATCCCAAATTGGTACTAATGTATTCTGTACATCGATACTGTACATTTATGTTAATTTTTAATGTCACACACAAAAAAAAAATGAAACGCCATGAAGGTCTACAAAATAGACTGTTATAGCTTTGACCCCCTTTGACCCTCCAAGTATCTTAAGTCAAATCAGCTTTCAGCGTCGCTGTAGTTTTGGTTTGGAAGCTGTAAAGTAGACTTTACCTTGCTATAATAAGCTGTAGTAGCAGATATTACAGGTCCTACCACTAGGATTGGTAATTTAAATTTACGGATCAATAGTGATATGCATACATTTTGAAACTCATTGCAATATGTGATTATTCACTGTCATTTTAAAATGGTTATTAAAGAGTTTTTCTATTTATGATCGCGAATTCAGGTACAAAACATGGTGTCTGTATACTTTTAATGCTTACTAAGGTTCAATGCCTCAACGTATTCTATATTTTCTGTATGAATTTGTATTATATACAATCTAGTTAATACATTCATATCCATTTCCTTGCTGTTTTCTGCTAATTTAGCAATAAAATAACATATAAAAACGGCTAATTTTAAGGTACCATTGTTTATTATTTCGGTTTTATTAATACAACAAATAATTTTGTTGTATCTCTGTTTTAAGAAATTCAGTAACAACTCATTAAATGGTGGCCCAATCTGCTCTCTAAACGCCGCGGCCTATTTGGTGTTTTGTTTTCTTGCAGTGTAGCACTGCGATTACAATCATTAATGACAAGCTGCTCAGAAGTTACAATATTTGCTACTACAGGTAGATTATAGAGATTGAAAATATGTGCTGGATGTTGCTTCAATTTTTTCTGCCAAATGCTTTTAGTAGACTTGAGAAAAAGCTAGTTATCATTAAAACTTCGGAGTATTTCAGTAATCAATGTTTAGTTATGTCAGGTATACACGTTATCGCTGAAAACACCTGCATTAACTAAAGATAATATCCGTGTATTCATAATACCCTTAGAAAAGATATAAGAGGTATTCAAATACCTAAATCCTCTATTATAACGTTAATGTATTAGAATCTCTGTAACATATAATGTGTTAGAATCTCAGTTTAGACTTTCTTGATGTTGAGAATTTAATAAGAAACCTACATTCGAATTCGACTTACTTAAAATATTAAAATTTGTTTGCGATGCCCATTTCATTGGATAATATTTAGGTTACTATTACTTGTTTATAGAACTGCAATAATGGTCATGAAATATAGCCAGGCGAATTGCTGCATATGTAACTCGATCAAGTTTTATAGCATTAGATCGTGTTAATTTCATTACGTTATTACATCATTCACACAAATGGAGGTAATAACAATATAGAATTATTATTATTGAATTTAACCATATAACGCATTTAAACCAATTATTTTTATGGCACAAAATCATCGGAAATTCGGATCGATGGGGAGCAACCGCGGTGATAGGAAATCGAATCATAATTACCGTCAATATCACGGCGAACTGCAGCTTTATTTCTGCTTTCGGAAAGTTAGCAAACTTTTAACGAGACGATTAAAAGATTCGTCTTGAAAATGCCAAAACTCATTTTCGAAGTTGCGAACCTAAAATTGTCTATTTAGATTCCGACTGCACTCGTTCCGATATCAAACTTCCTGACTCTTTACTGCGGAAAATTGGTCAGTACTTACGGAATAAAAATCGTTTTATTTCCCCTTTTAGCTATAAAACCAATACCAATTTATAGTTAAAATTCATCACATCGTCTAAAACAAATTATAATTTGTGTATTGTTCCGAGATATTACTAGAGTTTTTGCATCTTTCAGGAAAAATGGATCGATGTAACTTGATTTTATAATATAATTGTAACGTTTCACCTAACCTTAAAAAACATTAGTGTTAATTGTAAATACGCATCTATTTCGGAATATTTATTGAAAAATATTTGTAGATTATAGTATTATAATGTGTTGCATTATTATATTAAAAGGGAAATATTAAAAAATGTATTCATTATAAAGAAAAGAAGTGGAAATAAATTACTTTTTATTGTTCAAAATACATATAAACCATTAAATGAAATACTTTATACACTCAAGAAAAAATCAATTGTAATATACTACATAATTTAATTCAAGATATTATAATAAATGTCAGATAAATTTAAGCCCCAATTTTGTAAACATTCTAGGAAACACATTTTTTAAATTTTATTTATAAAAGCACGAAAACAATGCCTTCAGATAACACTACATTTTTGGTCCAGGAAACGATAAAATATAGATTATTATTTAGACCAGATCTCAGATGGAAAATGCACATCAGGAAATAACGAGGATCTGAACTGTTCATGACATTTTTATTAAATGTATACACACAATTTACCGAATTCTTACTAACACAGGTATTTACGAATTAGTATACATATAAATGACCACGAAAAACAATTACCAATAGTGGACTGCTTAAACGAATTAAATGAAATTCCAATCTTGTGGAAATAGTACAATATATTTCCCTTAATTTGAATAATAACCAACTTATAGTATAATTATGTACGAAACGTGTTATAAATATATGCGAATATTATTTTATACAAAATTTTGAGGAACATATCATATCACATCACATCACATTCTATGGAATTTCCAGAATTAATCTACAAGTTCTTAGTTAATAAGATGCTCCGTATTAATAACTTCCTTACTATGCAATGAAGTAATTTGTGTTTTACTTAAATCTCTTATTAACTTGTGCTATTAGATATGTTATCTTAATGCATGTGTAAAAACAGACTTTGAAAAATTATATTATCTAATTTCACATATAGAAAATTAAATTATATTGCGTTTTACTTTAGAAATTACGAAAAATACAATATAATCACAAAAATTATTGTTTAAAAATCACGTAAACTTATTTCAAAAACAGCTATGTAATTAACAAAACACTACTTTTACTTGTTCTGTAGGTTTTGTTTGCTATTTTTTCGATTTATATTATTAATTCTGATTTTTTTCTTCATATATGAGAATCGTCATCGAATCCTTAGAGATTTTGTCTTTTAAATATTAATAGTGATGCATTAAAAAATGCAATGCTGATTAGTTTAATATTTTAAATTCGTAACGTCGTTTTTTATTAACAGTATCTGAAAATTAAATAAATCAACGAAATTTTATTCGTTCTAAATCGTAGTGTATTTAAAATCTTGTATTCTGACTGCAATTCTTAATATCTCATGATAATATAACTTTCCTAGATTTTCGTTTATTTTTTTTGTAATAACAAGTTTCAAGGCACTTCCATTTTATTTTCCTAACAAAATGCAGCTTTTTCTTTAAATATGACATTTTGGTCAAATTCTAGAAGACATAATACTCATGAATTTTTATGGAATATCATATTAGAATGCTGAAGCCACTCCTGTGCCAATGTAAACATAATTGTACTCTCGACTCGGCTCTATTAATCTTCTTAACAAGATGTAATCTTTTGTACACGGTGTCTACAGTATATTATATATGTATTACATAATACTCTGGAAGCACTAAATCTTTGACAGTAGATTGAAAGGCTACACTAATATAGAAAAATAACAATTTTCAGCACTGTATGATACAGTAAAAAGTAAAAGTTTTAAGATCAATAGAAGAGTAATAAATAAAACAAAACAAATTATTATATAAAAATAAATAAATATATTTTTAAGTGATTAACTCCAGTCGAAAATGCGGTCAGTTTATGATCATCTCTTTTGTAAAGAGACCAGAAGAACAGAATGGAAATTGGTCGAATTTTGTAGAGACGACATACTATACCGTACTATACAATACTATACTTTATAAAATGAAAAAATGAGGAATATAAATTAACAGAGAATTCGCTAAATTGAAAAATGAACGTAAATATAAAAATCCCCAAATAGTATTGAACATTGATCAATTATACGATCAATTTATATACTTTTCCAGGATTAACTTAAATTAGAAGTGTTGATTTACTTCGTTAATTCACAATACAAATGTATTTAAAGCATGTGATAATGTATTTAATGTAGTATTATTATATTCGATCATTTTAATGAGAAAAACTTACGTTTCGCTACAGAAAAAATCGAAACGTTGTTTAAGAAAGAAATTTTTTAGTGTGAGGAAAAGTTCTGGCAAAAGTTTCTTCAACCTTTTGACAGCATACATTTTTCAGAAAAATAGATTTTGCATTTCAATTACGAAAAAAGTATCTTTGGAATTCATGCCACTTGGATAATCTGCATGATTAACAAATTATAACATTTTCAAAAAATTATAACTTTAAAACAAAAAATAATAACGACATTACTAAAATAAGACTTTGAAGGTGTTGATTTGTAAAAAATAATAAGAATGGTCCGAAAAATTGTTTAAACTTTTAGATAAAGATAAAAGATGAAAGCAAATTATAGAATTCAACATTTTGAAAAGACAATAAATACGAGATAATAATATTTGATGTAATACACCAAATTATAATATATCTGCATATATCGTTGCACATAATATGTAAGATGTATGATAATTTCAACAAGGTTCCACGCTTAGGTTTAATAGTTCTCTTATACGTTTCTGAATAGGACGTTAAATGATTAATGAATATTGTCATACGTCGAACATGATTTATTTTCCGCAAGACATTTCTAAAGCACGGAGATCGCGTTAACCTGTATTGCTAGGAAATGCTAAACGCAAATGAATTATCGACATCGTCAAAATATGAAATGTTCCATATTGTAGTAACTAAAAAAAAGTAACATTCTTCAAGTTGTTTACGATTAATATTCGGATATAAACATATTACAGGTATCTATATAAAATAAGAATATTGCTTTTTTCTGTACATGTGCAATATATATAACAACACATTTAAGCCATAAAAGAGCCCTATATCTCAATTTTAAAATATCCCCATCGCGGTTTGAAATTTAACATTGAATTCAAATGGAACAACAAAATTCTTTCAGTCTTATATCGCCACTACTTTTTCAAGATCTGAAAATATCTAAAATCGTACACACCTTTTCTCAAGCGTGTTCTGAAGCTCGCAAAAAAAGTGCAATAAAAAAACATTTTCCACTGAGATATAGCATTTTTAACAACGATCGTTTTTTGCTCAAAAAATGAGAGAAGTTAAAATTTTATCGATATTTATCCACATCTCTCTTATGGAACGTTCTAAAATTATGAGCAATCACGTTTCATATTCTTTGGGTCCTTACGGGTAAAATGAGCACTTTTTGAATCGAATTCAACCATTCACTGAGTTTTAAAATTTTTGTTCGCTAATGTTTTTTAATACAAAATTGAGTCAAGGATTAATTACATGTCCGTTATGCATTATTACGTTTTAAAAAACAACTAAAATGCACCAACTTTCAGTTACACAAGCTTTCAACTGCACCAAAAAAAAACATTGCATCTATTATAAGTATCAGTCATTAAAATCTGGCATTCTATACATCATTGAGTTGTTAACGCCTATTATTTTTCAACATGCAATTTAATAATTGTTACAGTTTCTAATTACATAACATTATCATAAAACGTCAGTTTCTTTGACATTTTATAATTTTTCATTGCGGCATTTAAAAAGTGTTACTTTTTCCTGTTAAAATTTACAAAGTTTCTTTATCATCCGTTAGAGTTCGTAGTATAAATTTTCTCATAAGTACAAAGTGTGATGAATTAGTAGTATGTTTACATCCGTTTTTGACAACGCAATAAATAAATCTAATTAGAATTTAATTAAAATTTCACAATTGTATAAACTATATCGTAGATGATTGAAAGGTATTTGTATCTGATACATTTGAAAATGTGCAACGACGATTAATGCTTTAAGAATATTATATTCTTGTAAAAACAATACATATTTTTTCTAAAAATATTATCATTTTTATTGATTTAAGATGAGGTGGATTAATTTCATCTTACATGTTAATTGTCCCCTAGGGTACGCACTATTGTATAGGAAGGGTCATTAATGAAGAAGAGTACAATATGTATGATTTTTTTATAGTATGCGTAAAATTAAACTTTACGTGATAAAGGCGAACTAATTTTACGTATACTTAAAAAAAAATTAAATCTTAATTTTAAATTGTTCTTTTAGAAAGATTATCGCAATATAAACAGAAATATCCTGCATATGAGGTCAATAAAATAAAATATTCAAACATTCATATGATTATTTATCTACGAGATTCCAAGAGGAATTTCAAAAAACATTGCACGCGTTATCTAACTGAAACTATAATGATCTTCAATATAAGTTTATTCTATTATTGTATGATCCCATTCTCTTGAATGGCATCACTTTCCAATATAACTATACAAACGATAAAAAGGAACTCAGGTAAAAATTATATAAATTAAAAATTAAGGTACAAAAGTAGAATCTAGAATCTACAATTTTCAGAAATTTGATTTTCATTTATAGGTATTATTTATTTTATATGTCAAAGTTCTTCAATAAGACCTCTTTTCTGAGACTTCACATTTGAGAGGACTTTTAGAGCGCATAACTTCCAGAGCTCTTTATGATAAATATTTAAGACATCGTACAATTTTAAGACTTCTTAAAGAGCTCATCAAGATGTCTTTTGGCTGTTCGGGATATTAGATTAAAATTATCTAATGAATTTGAAATATATTCGAATAGAAAAATGGAATAAAAGTATTTCAAAACACATCTTTTTCCGGAGATACACATAAAGTAGCGTGGCATGTTCAGAAAGTACACAAGAGATTGACCATATAATTTGGTTATGCAGCTTTTATGAAGAACACAGCATCAAATTAATACAATATTTAAAAATAACGACAGCTACAATTACTTTAACAATTAGAGGATCTTTTATCCAAGCACAATATCGGCACGTTCTCACTCATAGTTTCATGTGTGAGAAACTACCGGATTAAAAATGCAAAAAATAACCCAAACTGGACTTTCTAAGGTCTATTATAGATACTTTTGTAGTTAGAGTGTAAAGTTTAAAGTGAGATCGTTCTACTTGACGGCAAAGTTTTTCATTGTTATATGACATTGTTTTACAGGAAGTGGTATGCCTTCTTAAGCAATAATGCAAAAAACAAACGCGTGTGCATCGAGTGATCAATTCTCCATATTATGAGTTGTGAGACGTCCGGTCTAGCATTCCATCGTTCACAGATATCTCTATTGATTACTAGTTCCTGGAGGAATATACGTGTGGAAATTGTTCTGTTCTCGAAAAAAGGAGCATCGTAAGGAGTTTAAATTGGGAAGAAATCGTCAAGAACGTTTACAGTCATCGTCCAATCTAATGGAGCTATAGAAAATCATCAGTTAGGACGAGGCTATGTTCCATACACTTCCAATGGCTAAAATTCTGGCCAGGTTTTTTCATATTACAGTTGATACCGATTTTTTCTCTTCAATGCTCTCGCTCAATTTAATTTTTGACGTACGTTATAATCAGATCTGATTTATTTAGTTCAAAGTGAATTCAGACTTTTAATTTATTAATGGTAAAACCATTCTGTGCTTTTTTTATTTATTTTCTTAAAAATACACTAATGATTTGTTATATATTTTATACGTGTAGATGAATCTGTATATGACATGAAATGATTTATTATGATTATGATGTAAAAGTTTGACGAACGGATTTCGGTATGATATGAAATGATTCACGAATGAGATGAAGGTATGTCGAATGGTGATGATGAGGAACGGTAATTTTATCATTTACTTTGACGATAATGTTAAGATAAATCTACTTCAATAAATTGATTTATTTCATACCTAAAAATAATAATCATTACAAACCAATTTTTACATATTGTCTAGATTAGATGACCATTAGTTGGATTTTTACTGACACATAACATATTTCTTTGCAAGACATGAGAAATCGCGGTCATTTTAAAATCACCCAAATATACTCGTCATACGATATAAAACATTTTCATATTATATCTTAACTACTACAGTAATATATATCATATGTGTAAATGTAAAGTTATTCCATTGAGACGATGCCTTAAATTGGAACGTAGTTTAATGCAGTCAATTTCAAGTTCTATTCCTGAGATTTCATTCAATACCACTGTTAAATCAGTTTCCCAAAGTCCCACTTACTCTTATTCTCTGGGTTATACATACCATAAAATTTAATCAAGAAATATAAATATGTGCTCCACGGCTTCCTCTATATTACAGTTTCAATATTGCTTTAGATTCAACAAGATTTTTTGACCAGATTATGATTCTAATAATATCCCTTTTCTCTTCTTCCCATTTAATACAGCGTTTCACTAAATCCACACTAAATCGCGATCGTAATGCTCGCTGGAGAATGCGTTATTTCTGATTAAAAAAGAAAATGAATAGCATGATATTCAAATTTATTCAAGTTCTCGTCGATGGCGAAACTTCCTTAATTTCCGACACACGCGGCAGAAAGGTAAAAGTGTGATAAAAAATTTGTTACATATATCCCCCTTTCCTTCGTCCTCTTCTCCATCTACAGTTCTCTAGTACAATATCCGTTCTGTGGTTGACAAGCAGGCGCATAAATTCTGCGATGCACGCTCCTTACGAAACGGTAAAACGTGTACGGAGTGTGCCAGGAGCATTGGCGCGAATTTCCTTATTAAAAAGACCGATGCGCCTCCGCTCGTTGTAACAACTTTTTGAAAAAAAAGGGCGGAGTGCGGAACCGGATATGAAATACGCAGGCACGCGACCTAGGGATTGCAAAAGACGCTGTAGAAGCATGTGTGCATATATATGACGAGTCAAGAGCAAAGTACTCGCTCGTTCAGAGACTAATTCAATGACGTGCTACAACCTCTTTGCGGATGCACGCGTTCGCTTTCTTCTTTGCACATGGGGGTGAAAAAGAGAGGAAAACAATGCGTTACAGAAAGCAGCAGGCAGATGAAGGAAAACAAGAGAAGGATGAAAGAGAAGCAAAGAAACAACAATGATAGGGAGTCGGTAAGCGAGCAAAGAGAACGGACCGTGATAGGGACCGACACAGGAAATAAAAGAGCAGAGGAATTACGGATATTAAGGGCAGACGGAGACAAATACGTGAAAATGGAAAAAGAAACACAATACAAGGGAATAAGATAAATAGCGAGAAGAGGGAATCCGGAGGAGAATCTGAATTAAAGAGTGCATGGTGTGCAAAAGAGAAAGAACGGATGGACCGTAAATGAGAAAACACAACCAAAGACACATGGGAGAAATGGAAATCAAAGACTCGCGTGGAAACTGAGAAAGTGAAACGAAAAAAGACATATCGTAATGGAGGAACGAATAAATAGAGGGAATGAGGTAGGTCGAAGAAACGGGAAGACCAGAGGAGCTCTTAATGCCGTTCGAATACCACTCCCGGAAGTGCACGGCTGAAATGGATTATTTCTTCATGGGTTTACGGAAGCGATTTATGCGGAGCTAACGTTGCAAACCGGAATGTTTTGCGATTCTTATTGCTGAATTAAATTACAAACACTTGTTAGGTTACTGAGCATTTAACGATATATAAAATAATGGGTGTATTTCAGGTCCCGATTTATATTCCGTGCGATATTAATTGATGGATTAATAAAAGGAATACATTCCAATTATGAATAATCAATAACATAATTTTTAATCAAGGATGTTTGTATTTGTATTTATTAATTAAGCCTTGGTTGCGAATGTCGCGTTACCTTATGACTACTTACAAGAAAATTACAGAGATAGAATACGATATAAAAAGTACAATGCTTTTATGACTAAATTAAACCTAACTCGATTTTTGATTTCGTAAGTATGAGATGGTATGACGATAATTTGAGATAAATACAGTAATTTCATTAAAATACTAAACACTGGAAGGTAATTTTAAGCAGCAGAACGGTGAGTAAAATATGAAATGATTACGAATGAATTTGAAGCCACGAGCTATTAGAATTTTGAGTGTCGAAAGATGTAAGAAAGTTAAAGAGAGATGCTTTGAATACAGAAAATGAAGATGATTCACGAATGTTGATGGTCAAAGAATTCCATAACCTGGTGGCTGTGAGTGAAAACGATTTGAAATAGGGATTACTTTTCGCTCTGTCTATAACAAGATCACAGTTTGTGACTCTTGTGGAGCGTGTTGTAGAGTTCGAACGATGAATGAATATTGCAAACAGATAAGCGGGTTCATGGTACCTTAAAATATTATATGAGAGGCACCCGATGAAGTATAGGTGCCTGTATTTGAATCGGTCCATGCAAAAAGGGCACTAAGTCCATATAGATAATGGTTGGGAAAACGCAAAAAACTGATTTACTTTTCTTGCAGAAAGAAAAATAAAAATATTATTTAATAGAAATGTTGCTTCTATGCACTTACAATAGTACAAATATCATTCTATGCTTAATGTTAAAGCGGATTTTTAATAATTATAGAAAATATCAGTGGACATGGGTCCCTTTTTGCATGAATCACGAGTAAGATGAAAAAAAGTAATAATTTTATAACACAGCTAACTAATTTATTTGCAAAAGTATAATACAATGTATAATTACATTTTGCGGTGTATTAAGAACTAAATTCATTATCTTTTTCATCAGTAACAGTAGGCCATTCTATCAAGGAATTGTAAAAACCTAGATATATATGAAATACGCACGAACAGTAAGAGACCGACCTTAAATTATAACAGTTCCGAAAGATTATTGTTATTCGTAAATACGGTAAGTATGTGTGTAATAATCAGTAAACAAATCTCTCTTAATACGAATAAGTTTGAATTATTCATATTTAATATTTCAATACTAAACATTGCGGTAACAAGATTTTCGAATATGTTAACATAACTATATTTACCAATATGGATAGTATACAAAACTGGTACTGTATTTGTTGTTCACCAGTGTAGTTCTAAATATTATGTAATAGTATTAGATTACATATTTATATATTTATTATAGTATACAACTACAACGCGTATCCTACAATATATCTTACATGACAATTTATAGTGGTAAAATATACGACATGTATTTATTGGCACATATTTTACCGCAATAAGTACCTAATATTAAATACTATCTTTGACTACATTTTTTCGCAGTGTAAATAATACGCGATATAAAAAAATGTCACTTCCAATTTATGCAAAAAGGGATCTAAGTCCTGGACTTAGGGCCCTTTTTGCATAAATCGGACATCAGGAAATGAAGATTAATAATTTAAATAAGTGCCAAATGATAGACCGGAGCCTAAAAAGTAAGAATTTATCATTATCTCAATTTACCCAAAAATGGACTTAGTGCCCTTTTTGCATGGACCGATTCATTTAATTGGCAGCCAATTGAGCTGACGACCGCGACGGTAGGGTGAGATGTTGATGGCTATTGTAACACTTATTCAATAGGAATATAATTAATACGAAATTTACATCGTAATTACCAACATCAAAAGGTGCAATGGACTCACATCAAATTGTCACCGATTATAGAACTTTAAAATGTACGTTATAAGTATCCTTCTACTTAGTTCGGGTAATCCCCGTGGCATCACTAAAATCAACACAATTAATCGTGGTAGCCTTACGTGTCCATCGATGATCGCCAACAACATGTAAATAGTCTTGTTTTCTCACGTACAAGACAAGAAATACAAGTTGACGAGATGTATATGTAGCGACCAAATATCGAATGATTTCGTTATTTGTAGCCTTAGTGGAGACAATTCTCATTAAATTTTTGTATGG
This sequence comes from Trichopria drosophilae, assembly GCA_030407085.1. NCBI lineage: Eukaryota > Metazoa > Arthropoda > Insecta > Hymenoptera > Diapriidae > Trichopria > Trichopria drosophilae. The sequence continues at coordinate 183,520,018 of CM059583.1, read as the reverse complement.
AAACAGAAATTAAGAAATTTAAATTGTTTAAAACATATATTTCGTTTTTATCAACAAATACCCAGTTCTCTCATATTCTTTCAAACAGTATAATATTGAAGGAACAAGTGACGCGTGTGGGGTGATCCAGGAGTCTCAATAAAAGGAAACAATTTTTATGAAACGAATTATAATCAGTGCCACCTGGGTAAAATTTTATTATATAAATGAGTAACACGGTTTGATAGAAAAAATCTGCCAGCACTTTTACGTACATCCAGCAAAAGTGGTATGGGAAAATAGTATCTCATTTTATTTTTTTTGTTTTGTTTTTTGATAAGTTTAAACTGAATAAGGTCTATTTTTCATCTTTCAAAATCAGTAAAAAAAATCAGTAGAGTTATTAGTGATTTCCCGCATAATCATACAATAAAGCCGGTTTTTTAGGCATAACATGTGATGTCGGGGTGCGTGAGAAACTACCATACCATTTCTCAATTTTTGTTCATATTCCATAAAAGTACTGAAGTGCTGTCACGTGGTGAAATGGAATATATAGGATTCTCTACCGAAATAAATATCGTGCGACGGTGAACTTATTAACCGCAGTACTGAACGAGGATGCTGGCAGACAATTATTGAAATTGAATATGAAATTTTTTCCTTTTTCAAACGGTACTGCATTTACCGCCTGTAATATTAGACTGTCAACATTTTCAGATTTATGTACATAGGCTATAATTATTATGTCTTTTTAATCCGTAACAAGACGCTTAAACTCTTTAAGATATTATAAAAATACTGAAACAATAATGTGTATTAAAAACAATAGATAATAATAAAAATAATTGAAGAAGAAAGTGGTCCAATACAGGTCGGTCGGAATATAAGGACGTCCCGTGTTTCTCGTAGATGGCGCTGCCGTCCGGATTGATAGTAGTGTGACTGGAGCGCTGTCATAATCTTTACAGTTTGGTCACAGGTTCCGTCTACGTATTATATTCAATGATTATCACGTCCGATCATAGTTTAAACAGTTTTTGAGACTATTTTTTAGCTGCATGAGATTTCAGTTTGTAGTATTTATTCGTTTGCAAATATTGCGGCCTTGGGCTTTATGCCGACAATTAAAAATGTATGAAATCAGAGCTGTGCCATATCGACCTTCTAGCGCTGGTCCGAAAACTACCCTCATTTTTTGGAATCGTAATTGTTTGTAATGTGTTTTTGAGAGGCAATGTATTATTGTTAATACCTTCGGCCGATAACTATGAAAGTATATTCTATAGAAATAGGACGAACATCCGGATAGAAAACCTAAAAAATAGATCCGGCGATTCTACTTAAAAAGAGAAAATGAAATGCAAAAACCAAAAAAAAATAAACACAAACAATACAAAGAGACATAAAACCAAATTAAGCTGCAGCTTTTTATTATTTCATTAACACATGCATTCATTAAACAAAATAGCAGTGTACTTGACAATAAAGTAAAAAACATGTGAACGCATTCAGAAGCATCTTGTTTAGTTATAAATTACCATGAGAACGTGAAATTACTTTACTTCTTGCAATTTAGTAAAAATAGGGGTTCATTATGGACCGAGGATAGATCGGTTTAAGCCCACCTTTTTTGAAATTATCAAAAACAGTGATTTGTGAATATCCAGCTATGAATAGTTTAATAATATAATACTGAGGATCGAAAAGTATAATTTGTACATTGTACGCAAAAATTTGTGGACTTTACACATAAAGAAACAACAGATGAATACTATATGAAATATAAACTTCTTGCATAAAACATTGCATTGAACATTTTCTTTTTTAATATTAGTTCTACCGGTTTAACACTGCTCTAGCTTTTGTTATATAATATTGTTATACACTCGGCACATATGAGCAAATACATATTTATTTTTGTTAATTGTGAGCTCAATATTTTGGGGAAATATATATCGAAACCCAGATGAATTTTCGCGTCTCGCTCGCATCACTAATATCATCTAAATTAAGACAGAATAATTTACATTGATATAATATGTTGCACGTATTTGATTAATTTTTGATGTAAAATATCTGGCAAACTCCTTTTTTACATATTGTGCATTCATTATCATTGCAACATCATTCTTTCACACATTAGTGATAAGCATAAGAAATAACTGTGGAATTAATATAGATAAAATGTATATATCGACAATAATTTTATTATGATATCAATTAATTATGATTAACTGTGAAGCAGAAAAAACATCAACAATTTGTTATCTTCAAACGTAATATCAATATAATACACTATTCGCGACTGTAGGTATTGTAAATAGACTAAAAGGAACAATTCGTAGATAGATGTATTATTCAGAAAGTTCATATATAGCCAACAAAACAGCGCAATGTAAAGTTTACGATTATACAAAATCGTGTTAAAACTCGCGCTAAGTTTAATTTTAAAATCCGCATTAAGTACAGTATAATATTCAAATATCACAATTAAAGTGGCGTGCCTGTTCAACTGAAGCAACTAAAAGACTCGTTCGGAAGTTTGGAGACTTCTGCACGATTCCGGACAATTCTCGTCTGTTCGTGCCTGAAGAATCTTGAAAGAAGTTTGAGAAACATTCAAAAGGATCTGTGAAGCAGTTTTCCGGCATTGTCTTTTATCGGCCACAAAAAATATTATATTATGAATACAGTTTTAGAATGCATAATAAATATTTTATATCTCCCACATTTTAACTTAAATGATTCTGCTTTTTGTAAAAATTATATGTCAATAATGGACGAGTGAAACAACGTGCAGAAATTATATTTCAATGAAAATAGAATTGGCTTCTACCAGAAATAAATGAAATAAGCTAATTTAATTGTGAAATATGGACATAATTAGTATGTACAATTGCCTGACATTAGATTAGGATCCGCTCAAATATTATTTTCAATATTAAACACGAATTCTGGGAAATAATCGTGAAAAAAAACAGAAACTGTGTATGGTAAGAGGTGAGCTATTACTGATGCATCATTATCATTTAAAAAATCATTTTTTTATAGAGTCAGAAAATTGATGCTTCACCCATTTTTTCATTTTTACCTGCATTTAAATATGTAGAAACTTTTTGCAGTTGTACCAAAATTGACTCCTTGTCGACTATAAGGATATTGAGATCCGTTTTACGTTATTCTTATGAAGTCGCAGATATCGGATTTAAAATTCTGTAAAGTCATTAACTTTTAGATTGAGCAGCAGAAATGTTATTACGAAATATAATTTAAAAGTTTTGGTATTATAGTGATCTGTAAAAAAAAGTCATGACTCTCTGTCTGAAGAGCACCCGAATTAGGGTCGAAACGTCACTGAATTTTATTATCCATTATTTTTTATTATACTATTATATTTTTTACTTATTATTATCCTAAATTTTTTTACAACAGACCATTATTATCCCAAAACTTTCATTAAATTTTCAATGGTCGATACTAAAAATAATTTTGCAATATATTACAAAATACTTTTCAAGAAACGGACACAAAGGAAATTTGACCTGTTTAAGTATTTCTGCGGCAATTTTTCAGCCATTTTATAAAAACATGATTCAAGCCTTTAAAATGGGGAGTAGTCGAACTCCCTAGTCGGTATTACATGTGAGTTAATTTTGGGTATCACATCAATAATATATAATTCGTTCATAACAAAATGGAAGCTGTTTGATTTGCAAGCGATGGACATTTCAGTATTATACCACTTTTGCTTACTATAAAAAGTGTATAACAAAAATGATTTTTGACTAATTCGCTGTTAACGTCAAAAAAAAAATTTCTCGTACAAGAATTATAATTATTTCCTGAGCTGTATAATCATAAATATTAAGTGATGCACATTAATTAACTAATTATATTTATTAAACTAAAATTTTTACTAATTATTTAGGGTTCCATACAGGAAACTTTATTCAAAATATATATCAAAATCTCCATATATTACAAACATTTCGATATTTTGGATGCCATTTTTGGGTCCTCCAAACACTGCAAAAATCTGGAACCAATTATAATAATATTAAAGGTTTAAATCACTAATATTATATTAAATCTACTTATATCAAATCGTAGTACAGAACTAGTATTTAAAATTAAAGTTTTTTTTTCTGAAAAATAGTTTCAAGTACTACTGAGCATATTTCTCTACAATTAAAATATTGCTGTTATTTACTTAACGTTATGTTTAGTATAAAACAGTAATCCTTCACATTTCATTTATATTTTCCAAATGTAATTGCAAGCACATTTATTTAATTATATTAATACTATAAATTCTGCAATAAATGTGCTATAGTAATAATGACGTTAAAATTACAAAAAAAATTCTTCCCGTGCTTTCGGAATATTTGTTTAAACTGTGAAAGGTTCAATTTTTTTCAACTGTCACGTGTAACCGCTTTTGTGCGAGTTCCATTTAACGATTATATAGATGAGTGCTTCATTCTTCACGGTTTTTGCTTCAATGATCAAATGTATTTTAATTAGTAAAATATTCAATTTCGGGATCTACAAATAAATGCAAAAAATGTGAAATCTCATTAATTATTTATATTTCTCTTAATAACATTTTTAAATACGTTATTATATTTCATTGCAGTTTTCGTTATTTTTCATTTGTTCTTAAATGTACTCTGTTGTATTTCAACTTGTAATAAATATTTTGAAAGCATGAAATCTGTTTCTCAAACAAATAGTCTCAAACAAAATGAAATTAACAAAAAAAAGTAGGAAACGAAAATTGAAAATTGTGTTAAATTTACGAAACAAGCACCCTTGACTCTGTAAAAAATTTGTGAGAAAACGTAAAATAAGAAGAAAAAATACGATAAATATTAATAAAATCATATTTATTTAAATCTTCAAGCTACAATCGTTTAAAATAACTTCTCTTTAATAATAATACATTCACAAAGACTACAAAGAAAAACAAAATTTGTCGTTAAAATGTTTATATTATAGTCTTGAAATTATTGCATATATAACTGTTTATATAAATAACTACCAATTACGTAAAAATTTATTGAACATTTAAAGAATTACCAGAATAGCTACAGTGCTATAACATTTCAAAATAGTACCATGCTTGTGTAGAGTTTTGTTTTCATCAAAACTTTCATATTTATACTTAACTCCGTATACGAGGTGCCAAATGAATTCACGATTTATTTCACACGTACTTTAGTACGATCTTATCTACTTAAGGACAATGAGTTTTTATCAGAAACATCTTGACTTTCTTAGTGTTTGCCTGTTGTTTATTGTCGTAATAAAAGCTTATACCCCAACACCAAGAACGTAACGACAACATCAGTTTAGTAAATCCTTAATCAATATCAACCATCTAACAACCTTTAAATAACATTTTTTATGTATTAGGCAAAGCTCTTATAACAAACATTTCAAGTCATTAGTGAAATTTCTCAATATTATTTATCTAGAAAATGCAAGTAAAAATATGTGTAAAATTATTATTCCAGAAACATACTTCAAAATAGCGCATCATATACGCCCAAACTCCCTCGTTTAATTTTAAATTACTTGCAGCAATATTTAACAGTAGTCTGAAATATAAATAACAACAATTTGACTCATATAGGATACACTCCCATAAATTTTACCAAGACGAGTGGAAACGTCATGTAGTAGATTTGTTTGCGTATATTACTTGCATTATTATTCCGCATAGTATCTTCGTATTACTATTGATTCAGTTTACATTTTTGGATATCCAACAAATATAGTAAAGCACATATTTGAGAGTAATTAATTATTAAATATGAATTTCATTGAAAATTCTTAATGTATATATGTTTCATATAGCCAAGAAAATGATCACCAGGTACATATTATATGGAAATCACCAGGAACACCGTTGAAACAGGTATGAAATCACAGTTTAGTATTATTTATTTAACTTAGTTGCTAAAGTATATTGTTTTTAAAATACGTGAAATTTTTTGACATCAACTTGCCGCACGTCCACATAAGTAAGTCATATTAAAAAGTTCTATATTTAAAAAAAACGCATAAAATAAATAATAGTACATAAATAGTGTTTTTTCAAGTGATTTTCAAATGTGTACCTACTGATGATTTCCTTGGCTATACGTAACAGTTCGTGACAATCCAGGAGCTATGCCTATTATCAGCGGAAATCTTTATGTCCATCTTGAACAGAATCATGACCAATTAGATGCCGTCGTCTGAATTACTCTATGTTGAATTTGATTAGATTTCGATAAGAAAGTGATCCTATTGTGATATCTGATACAAGTTCATGCAGTTGCATTGCAATGGCGTGCATATAAAAACAGATATCAAAATATGTATCTGAAAGAGACCTCATATGAATGCAATTTTTAGCTAATTCCAATTATTGGTCAAACATTTTCACGACCTAAAATGTTTTTAAAATGTTTTCAAAAATTTTGTTTTGGACATTTTTCGATTCATCCGGTTTCGTCCAAATTTAATTAAATTTATATATTGTTTTTTTACTGGGAAAGTCTAATATTCATTAAAAGAGTATCAAATAATTTATAATTTACTACTTTTTACAAAAGTTTTATAAAAGCTAATAGAAATGTCCATCCGACGAAGAAAAAAGACATAATTTATTTGAGTTTTGGCTTTCTGTGCAATACATACCGCTAGTACTCAATGTATATAATATAAATTGCAAGCTAGATTGAAAATTAGAGAATGTGTATAGATGTAGGATTTCAGTTTGGCAGGTTAATGTTAAACGTCTTTAAGACATAGTAGAATAACACACACATACACACAGATAGACATTTGCATCATTGCGTACCGTTATCACATTTCCGTCAGTCTTTTTAGTAGTAATAAGAACATAAAAAAACCTAACCTAACTATATAGCCTTTTCAAGTACTCGGACTGTCATATATCAGTATATCATACATATATGATGTGACATCAATAAGTCGGATTTCTATATTTAATATTTACTCCGTGAATTATATAATAGGTTAACATCTAGTTTAAAAAATAATAAACCATTAATATTTCTACTAAACGATTGTTACAATTAATCGCTTTGGAACTTCAAAGTTCTTATACCGAAATTTTAGAAAACCGAATAAACAAATCATTATAGCTTAACGGTGCAGTAATATCATTAAGCAAATTCTCCATATTTTGTTAAATAAATATTGTCGAACTAGTAGAATTTCACTTCAATTTTCGGCAGGATCTACTAACAAATTTATTTGGCTTATATGCTTTTACGTTTACATAAAATTGAAATCCGAATGAAATCAGAAACGGATCCAAATTACCGTGCGTCCGGGTTCCGGGTCCGTCATGTATAGGTGGTTGGCAACATCCCGATCCGATACTGATTAGGGAATCTGATCCAATCCGGAACCGATCATAGGATGCAAATCAGGGAATATTTATATGGGCTAATACAAGGAAATCTCGAAAATAGATTGGTTGATAAAATCATACTAATTAGTATGTAAACCTAATCGTACTTTTGGAACCAAAGGCGTAAAATAGAGTTTTACGTATAAGATGGTAATTGCATGCCTGAGGGACGGCCAAATCGACCGAGGGATGAGAAATCACCATCTGTGCCTGTTAACAATACAAAGGGTGAAAGAAAACACGTCGATATAATTATTTGAAAACCGTTTATATATTTTGCGCAATTCAGCAAAGGCAAGCGAACGCGACCAAGAGCCAATCGATTCTGGCGAGTAGCGACCCGTTATTAGCAAAAAACGATCGTCCTTAGCAACCACGTCGATCCGAAAAACAATTCCAGACTGTCACACCCACGTGACATGTCTCCGATTAATTGGAATTTAATTTGAATATTTTAAACGGTAGATGCATGATCTCCATCAGAATTCCGATTTACAAAAATAAATTACAATATCAGCTCTCCTCGGCTGTTAACGTTTCCTGGCTGTCAGCACTCCCCGGCTGACAGCCCTCCCCGAGGGCCAGCTCTCCCCGGCTGTCAGCCTCCCGGGGGTCAGCTCTCCCTGGCTGTAAACTTTTCCTGGCTGTCAGCACTCTCCGGCTGACAGCCCTCCCCGGCGGCCAGCTCTCTCCGGCTGTTCATTTCCCTCGCCTGGCCGCACTCCCCGGCTGTCAATATTTCTCGGCTGACAGCACTCCCTGGCTGTCAGCTCTCTCAGGGTGCCAGCACTCCTCGGCTGTTAGTACACCCTGGTACCGAAATTCCCTATGTAGATCCTTCAGGAGATCACGCATCATCTATCGCGAAATCAGACATAGCTTGTATACGGTCATAATACATCAAGCCACGTGTTACAGTTATTTAAATATTACATTCATTTATTCCTCAGTTACGTTTCGTTAACCTTTGTGCATCTGCAGCCGTCTTTTAGAAATACCCATTCATAGTGCAATGGCGTAGGGAAACTGCAGAAAACCTACGCCCGGGTATACCATACAATAATGTACATAATTTTATTCTAAATAATACTGTAACAGTAACAGTGCCAATTCTAATATGACTATTTTACGCCTACTAAATTGAAAAAACTACCACTGACGCTTCTCGAGTGTGATGCATTTAGTTATTCGACAGTGGCTGATCACTCTCCAGGAGTAAGATTTTAATCATGTAAAAATTGAAAGATAAAGCTTAAAACCGCGTTTGACTGTCAAGGTACGTATTGCGTTAGCGTAACCCGAGCGAATTTTGTATTTAATAAAAACTGCTGTAATTTTGTTTATAATTTTAGTAATAATCACAAATCCAATAAATACATCGCATTTCTGAGAAAATTTCGGATCAATTAAAAAAAATCCGTCAATTCATGAATTACATCCCGTTATGTAATCGATCTAAGTTGTGCATGAAATATTATATTACTATGGTTAATTAGTTAATTAGTAGGGTTAAGAGTCTTCGCGATTTAATTAAAAGGGAGCCTAATGAATTTCCGTACACCGTACTGTATATCGACGCCCCATACGAAAACTAGCACGTTTGTGTGTTATTTTAAATGAAAACGCGCTAGTTTTCGTATGGGGCGTCGATATGTCAATAACGTTTCTTATGATTGAATAGTCTTAGAATTACTTGTAAGGGAAGAATTCCTCCAGCTGACGGTAGTGTTAGCGAAACCAATTTGTTGCAGGTATGTTTTAAAGAATCAAACACTTTTAATACATCAGAAAAATACCAAGCCTTCATTGATCCCAAGTCAACTAGGAGCTCAACTGTTTATCTTATTTTTAAAATTTGGATGCGTAACATAGTACCATTACGTGTTACTGTTTCCTTAATTGCAAACAAGACAGCTTTATGCGCGACCTGTTACGTTTCGGATATCATCTGGACATCGTCTAGTATGTGTAAAAGTCGATGCGTAAACTTCGGCCCATCAATCCTAAAATCGTATTTTACATGGATCAGATAAGAGTTTCCCACTCCTTTGAGTTTTAAATTTGGGCATAAAATCGAATTTTTTACTTTGAAAAACAATGCACCTATTAAGGGGGTAAAATAACATTTTACTATTTTACATCTACTATTATATACTTGATTTATCTTTACGCAAAATAGTACTTTTCGAGACAAGTGCGAGTGTGTAACAATATACAAGTTATTACATCGCGGGCAATGAGGGGGGTCGAGGAAGCCTAATGCTTTTCGCGAAAATGCTTTTCCGTCCGCGATATGTTCATTATTTTTTTCACCCCTGTATGGAAATTCGCGGTCGTATATAGAAAAAACCCGGCAGATGGTAAAAAATGCTCAATCGCCCTTTGCGCATGCGCAGGAGTTCGGTTGTGGTGCCCAACGGTAATAGACTCCTTTATGACTACTTTACCGGTGCGTAAAGACCACGAATTTGTACAGGTGTGACAAAAACTATTTTAAACGTCACATGCACTATTTTATGCATTTATTTTATGTTCCTAAAGTGGACAAAATGAGTGCGTAATGTTTATTTTACGCACGATATTTGCTTTATGCACGAATTTGTCTACTTCACACATAAGAAACAGTCGCATTTTACAATTGATAGATCAGACAATCGATATTAAAAACGAGCGCGATGGTTCAGTAGTTAGCATAAGCCCCGTGAACTGAACGCTCCTTAGGTCGTCAGTTCAAATCCCCAACCGGCAACTTTTTCCGTTTGTTTTTAAACTGGATAATTCAGGTAACCTTGTAGGGCGAAAATACAAATTCGCGACCTCATTCTGCAGTAATCGGCACCGACGACGGTTTTTCCGTGATCAATGCGACGTAAATATTTTCTGGAATGAAAATAGGACAATATTTGTGCAGCGCTTGATAGGGCATAGGCCATCTGCTCTATTGTTGACGGTGTCGATTTTATGAAATTTGTAACTGTTTATATCGTCCTGTGTGGGATGATCATTCCTTGCCTGATTAGCCATAGATGGCGTAAAGTTGGCAAATAAATCTGACTAATGTATATGTTATTGAGGAACTTTCAATCAGTTGCATTTGGTTTTTATTACCAAGTAAAAATACGGACATCTATTTTCAAAAACGTGGACACTAACCGGTTTCATCATTACTGAGTAAGTATTCGTACATTTCACTTACGATTTAGTATAAGGAACAGTCGTAAAACGGTACCAGTAATCAATTTTCCCCCCAAATGAAATAAAAAGCTCGACGTCAACTTACACGAAACCACAAACGAATGGACATAAGGCTACATCGACCCAGTCACTCGGACAGGGATTCCTGGGACCATTCCTAGACGCGTCTCAAGCACTGCAGTATTTAAGCGCTGCTCGCTCGTGCGTTCTCTCGGCACGAGCACGGCTAATTTCTAATCCCCAGCTGACGAGTAGTTAGATTCGAGCACGCGGCGAGCCATTTAAGAGACGACTGCAGCGAAATTGCTGGGAGAATTCGCGCAACGTGTTCGAAATGAAACCTACGGTTGTTAATTAAGATTGCAATGTTTACGACTACCTCTGACGACTATTGTCTAATTAAATCTGGTTTTTGGCGACTGGGAAATTCAACCCCGTTATATTTTTGACCAGCTATAAAAAGTTTCGAAAATAAAAATGTAATTCTACTGCCCTAAGTAAACTTATGTTGTTACATCAATAGATTTCAAAATAATAGACTTACAAGGGACTCAAATAATTTTTAAAGTGCCTTGTATTTGACTTCTGCCATTGTTATGAGCACCCAGCTGGTACCAACCCTGTACATTTTCTGAACATTTTTAGTCACTCTTATGTAAATACCTAGTTTTCGGTATAAGGATTTTAAACTTTCGATTTGCATATGGCAATTTCAGGGTTCAATTTCGACTGGTGTGGGATTCGATAATTTGCACCCGATTCACGGCAGGGCGCAAAATCGAGTTCTACTCCCGGGGTGTTACAAATATTATACAGAAAGAAAAATATTGTATCTGATAACATACTGATGTTACCGGATAACATATTGATGGTACTTCACACCATCAGATGTTATGCGGTAATATCAGTATGTAATCAGGTAACATCTATTTCTTTCCGTTCATTTTATACTATTGTTTATTTCGATACAAGAGGGTGAAATACCATGTGACGCACCGATTTTTAATATGCGATTAGATAACACCGGTGCGTAAAATCGATACTTTCGCACGAGTATCTAATGATATTTTTCAACACAAATTTTACTTCTTTTATAGGCGAATATTTTCTAGTATGCTCTTTCAGAATCCGGCAAGAAAATTAAAAAAAAACTACCCCTTCTTACCTCATTTTTCAATTTAAAAAAAAAACATGATTTTTAATGTAATTTTTGTTTAAAATCGTATTGTCGATGCGAAAGAGGTCTTGGCGACAGCTGAAACCACAACTCCCAATCCAACTGTCAAAATAATAAAGCACCAAAAATTTACTTTTCATCATAGAGGGGTTGTGCGATCATATCTAAAATATCACTGTTACAAAAAATAGGTATTTTACGGATATTTCTGAACAAAATTGTTTCGAGTTTTTAAAACATATCACAGATTTCAGAAATTACCTTTTATTTTGTTAGCCAAAAATTGGAAACAAATTAAGCTCTATAAAGGAATAAGGGCAGCCTTTATACTCTCACATACTAAGGACAATGCTTATGAAAAAGTTATAAAATAATGTCAACCCATAATCGATAGTTTTAGGGATGAATACCGGTAGTCGCAGTTCATTCATTTAGGTATGGTCGCTCAACCCTTCTATGATGAAAAATTAATTGTGCATAACATTATTGTTTCGACATTTTGTGCGGAAGTTTTGGTGTTTCATCTATCGCCAAGGCCTCTTCCGCAACGAAAATACGAAAAAAAAATTACTTTAAAAAAAGTGGTTGCTGAACATGACACATTTTTTATTACATTAACATTCTATATGCACCTTTTCGGTAATGTAGTGTGTGAATGCTTGGTGTATCGTTTTAAAGCTCATCAGGGGAGGTAGTACATTTTTAATGCCCATCTAACTAAACACTAAAATAGTATACACATCCGCAGACTGTGTCAGCTTGAAAAAAAGATAATTTTTTAAGCAAACGATTCAAACAATTTGTAAATAGACTACTTTTATTACATTTCTGTCAAGTATCTGCAACTTCCATATATATCTGCATATATTATTCAACTGATCAGCAAGATGATACTAACGAAATTACATGAAAATTTAATGAGACATTTCTCAAATAATCGATGGTAATCTCCGTCATAAATTTCTTATTCTGTTCGAGGTTCGCGGGAATTACAATTGACATCTATAACCATATTAAACTCGTAAACATTTTTATCAGGTTATTTTGATTAAATATTTTTCAATATTGCCTGATTTGATTCTGAATATCATCGAATTTCGTATCGATATTAACACCTGCAATATCATAAATATTTTGATATAAATTATTTATTAATAATTAGTCAAATTAGAATTAAGTTTCTTGATATCGAATCAGAATTCACAGTATTTTATGTAATTATTTTATATCCTCACTCTCTTCTGCTTTCTGCTTTTCTGCTTTCCTTCAAATTTATTGTATCTGGATTCCTAGGATTTTTATGATTTCCTCCTTGTACGCTCTCTAAAAATTACTTTAATTATTTCGACCTTAGGCCGTAGGTCCCAACAAAGTATTGAATTTAGCAATACTATATAAACAAAAGTTACCCTAAAGGCGGAATCCATTTCAAATCATGCAAGCCAACTAACTTCAAGTTGTAGAATTAGCTATCCCTAAAATATGTTATTCTCCATGAAAAATATTTTTTTTTAAATTTTTCATAAAAACTTTGTTTAATCAAGTTATCTGGAACTTTGAGAGATGAAACTTTAAAAAACCACTAAAACAACATTGTTTCGCCCGTAATTTGTTTTCTAATTATTGTAATCAATAATCTTCTTCAAAATCCCGTTTAAAATTTTTAAAAAGCTGCAAAAGTAACAAAATGAGGGGTGATTTACTAAAAATAAACAAATTACATTTTCTCGAAAACCCCCATTTTTTTCTCTCAAATTTTTACGATACATTCTTACCAATATGACCAATAATTGCTATAAGTTTGACGCCGGCTAAACCTTATTGACAGACAGGAGAATTTCTTTTCGATAATTTTTTTAACTTTTCTTCAGAACAGAGGCTCTGGGCAATCCACCTAAAAAGATGATAATATTTTAAAGTATTTTCGGGGTCACCGATTATGAATACATGATCAGATTTCCGAAATTCAAAATGACAGCTTCAACATGGCGTCCATCTAGTAAAAACATTGATTTTTTTTAAAATAAAAAATACCATCATATTCTGCCCAGAATTCTGTAGTTGGCCTCCATGATTTGAAATGGATTCCGCCAATAGTTTTTTATCAAAGATCGATATTTGAAAATCTCAGAATCGAAAAATAATAAATAAATTTGCTTTTGTGATCTTGCACGTATTGTCCGTTTGTACACAATATCTTACGAATGATTAGTATGGAAGTAATTTTCTGTTTAAATGTGGATCTTTCCTCTACTTCGATCTAATCAGATTTTGGAATCGATTCGCAAATTGTTTTTAAAAAAACAATGGTAAAAGGCATTGAAAAATACAATATTTTTTTTTCGATTACATATTTTTAACTAAAATTTAAAATACTTAGAATACATCATCACTGCGATCGCAGCCTCTTTGTTTGAAAATATTTAGCACAGAAAAATCACTGCTTTTAATTTTCGAAAACATTTAAAATTAAAAGCTATAAAAAGACGAAATATAGATAATAAATTACAGATTCAAAGAAAAATATATTTAATAATCAATGGAAATATATAGCACAATAAAATTTTAATTTTTTTAATATAGTATATTTTATCACTAAACTGAACCCAATTAAAAACCATCATCAAATACAGAATTGTATTTTAACAGTAAAATATAATAAAATATGTCATATTTTTATGAATTTTCAAAAATATGTCGAAATTTGTCCATTCTATCAAACATCATTATTTGTAAACCTTACGACAATCTCTTTTCCTTCTTTCGTGTTAATAATAGTTTATATTTATATTTCGAACAATATCGTAAATCGAAGCCAACTCAATTCAATCAGTATTACATTTATTTTATCAATACAATTTCAACTAAATTGAAATATTCCTTTATTCACTATAATACATATTAAATGTTTATTCTTTTACAACCCGTTGATGAGTAATCGAACAAAATCAGTTCTCGTTAGGGGACAATGAAATTAAACAATCAGCTTGCAAATAATTAGATTCATAACTCGTTCACAATTCATTAAATTTCAAGATTGAACGGGGCATTCCAATCCACGGCTTTACATATAATGAATGTTTTAAAACGTCCCGATCACGGTATACAGTTTATAGAGAAATGTGAAAATGCGCAATTTGATATGTAAAAGAGCGAGATTTGCATAGCCTCGATCGGGAAATTCTTTTGCGAACGCGTCTCGCGTTTCGATGAAAGGCGGGAAGCTAACCCAACCTAATGCGTGGGATGAAGTTCGATTATAGGCATCCCAAGGGGCTAAAAATCATCTATTCGATGTGAGTACGCGAAAATGAGATGGTACGAGAAAAGTCGCAGCTACTAAAAAGTACAAAGGAATTGAAACTACGGGCGGCTAATTAAAAGTCTCTCAAATTTAGTGGATTTGCAGCAATTTTCCAGATTTCATTTTTATACGATAATATTGCATCTTGCGTTTGTATGATTTATGACTCTGATTCATTCGATTGGATTACGTTACTTGGAATAACATATTTCAAATGCTTTTTATACGTCAGTCGTAATAAATTAATATGCCTGTCAGGTGTTTTTTTAAAATGAGTTTTCCAATATAGCTACATACCAAAATTTCGAAATCCCTACATTTGAACCAGATCTGATGATCTGAGACTAATTTAAAAAACAAGTGTTATATCTAGTCTATAGAATGATTAGCATTGAATTAACATTAATGAATTGTTAATAATGTCTTAATTCACAATGAAAAAAATAATTATACAATAATTCATGAAAATCATCCTTTCTTTCACATTCTAACCCTACAAAAATGACAAAGACGATTTCAGAAAGAACTTTCGTCTACTCAGAACAAAAGTCTGGAAAAATAATGGAATTTAGTAAATAAATTTTATCTGATGAAAAGGTTGAAATTAGGAAAAAAATAATTGATTCTTCCCGATTATATAGTGGGCCAGCCTTGGAAAATCTACCTCGGAAAATCTAGGTTGGTCCAGGATTTCGCCTAGAAATTTTCTTCAATACATTCCTCCCTTTTTTTCAGGAACAAAAAAAAGGCCCTGTACCAGATAATCTGGCATGGAAAATCTAGACAGGTCCAGGATTTGCAGTGGACATTTTCCACGAGATGTATAAGAGGATTGGTTTTAGAATTAAGAGTCACGTTTGAGCAACCTTTAATATTTGTTACTATATTTCTAATGTTTGCATTTAAAAGTGAAACGTATTTTGAAAAAATTATCGTATGCTACAGATACTTCTACTTAAGCAAAAGCTTACTTATATTGTTGAAATTTTAAATGCATTCGCATACACCAAGCGCTATAAAGTATTTATGTTTCTAGTTTCGGAAATAATGTGAAACAATGCAATGTTTATAGAAAGTTTTAGAATATCTTCCCAAATGTTTGTTTTAACGGTAACCTTGAGCTCTTATACAAATATAGGACCGTGTACGAAATGTGTCCTATAAAGTGTAATATTAATATTTCTTAGTATGATTTTGATGAAAATATTTATCGCTGGATCATATCTTAGGTATAACAAAAACTCGCGCGTAATTATTTTCGTGAGTATATGCTAATATTTCGAAGTTCGAATCCGCCATAACTATTCGTCATTTTGAATTTTAAAAATCGTATGCTACATTCGTATTCAACGACCCCAATAACCCCTGTGTAGTTATTTTTATGAGGTTTGGCAACTTTTTTAAAGTTTTGATCCACCATATTGCATCCACCATCTTGAATTTTAAAATCTGGTACCAGATTCGAGTACAGCCACCCCAAAACCCGTTTTTAATTATTCAAATGTAAGGATGGTTCTACAATCTCGGGTCTTCAAGTAATTAATTTTAAGTGTAATTAGTATAAGTTTCTTATAAAATATCTCTACGAACGAGTGACATTTCGAAAAATACGAGTTTTTTTACTTTGCTTATTTATAATAACTAGAAACAATAATAAATTCAAAAAATATCATTCAAACGTTATTTTATAGCTCAAAAACTATTGATCTGCCCATTTTGGCACATTAGATTTTTTGTTTGCAAAGAATATCTCTTGCTTATTGAATTTTTTTCATTGACTTCGGAGATCGCGTTCTGTGATAAAAATCAATATTTAATATTAATATTAAAAAATAATTAAACATTTATAAATTTGATTATAATAATGATTAATTTATTCTTAAAGTACAAACCAAAAGCTTTGAAAAGCACCGGTCGCTTTTTTAAATCGGTTCGTGTAAATAAGCAACCATTCATGTAGGGTCACCAAAATTTCCCAGCAACTTCTTTATTAACAGAACTAAAAATTGTGTTAATTTGCAACACTTTGATAAACTTTTCATTTTTACGCTGGATCACTTCACCCTACTTATACAAATGAAAATTTCATCGAACAAGAACAATGTTAAATATTGATAATTAACAGCTTTTTCTAAATCTAGAATATGAAAATGTGCATTGCAGTAATAAAAATACAACTACAGTCATAAAATCACTAATCCCCAGACTATCTTTAAACTTCCTTAAGATTTGTGAGATTCTTATGACCAAATTATATAGTATTAAATATATACATATGCTCAACCACTTATTAAACTATAGTTCCTACTTGTGTCCGAACTCTTTACTGTGCTGCCATTCGAAGGGCTATTACTTTGAACGAGCATTTTAACTCGCGCTTGCTGACAGCAAACGGCGATCGTATTTTTTCACACCCTTTCATTACAAAGATATTTTATTTTTAACGGTCCTAACACAGCCATAAAATACCTACAATAATCTAAAAATGCATAAAAACATTTGTAAGAAAATGAAGAAAAATGAAATTCATTCGAAATTTGTAATTAAAGCAATATTTGACATGTTTTCTTACGTTTATAAACCTCATAGTAATGCAGATAAACATGTGTAAAAACGTATTAGGAGCGTATTTGTAATAAAGAAAATACAAACATTTTAATATGAAAAGTTGCCGAAATAGATACATTTTAATAACATTCACAATGAATTTCACTGTTCGGTTTCCAGAAACACCTAACATTTTAATATAATCAAATTTATTAACCACTATTGTAAAATAAATTATTCTAAGTGCCATTAAAGTAAATTGATCAAATCCATAAATAATTAAAAGGAGTTTTTAGGAGAAATGGCACTATTATTGCTGTAATTGATACGCGATTTTGGTGCTTTGCGATTTATTTCTTCTGCGTACTACAGGCACGTTACTGCGTTTGTGTAAAATGTCAATTTTTATGGAAACAATTCAAAACGCAGAAAAATGTGCTTACTGAAATTACAAGTTTCTAAAATGTCATTATGATCAAGTTATACATTGTTTTAATGATATAATAACTCATGGTAGATATACGAATGATATATTCTAAATAGATAGATAGATAGATAGATAAGCCTTTGCCACGAATGTACGAATCAGAGATCTAAATCGTTATTACAATTCTGTTAACATTCAGTTGCCTTTGCTCAGACAATTTTCTGGTGGATTTATTGGTCGTTATCCTTCGCGTTGTAATTTAGTTTTTACGCGTTTAAAAATACAGCTTAGGACGGCTACTATTTTTTCACGGGCGATATTAATTGGCAATATTCTCCATCCATATAATCCATTAGAGATTTGTACTGCGTGTAACTTGGGAACGAAGGAGACACTAATCCACATACTTTGTGAGTGTCCCTTATCCCGTCCATCTAGGGTTAAGTTGTTAAGATTCATCCAGTTGTACGATTACGTCGATGTAAATATGATATCCAATTTACTTTGTTCAGAAGATATGCCTGTGATTAAGATACTCTACCATTTTGTTAAAAACTGTTTCGACCATCGGAAATTTGTCCTAGATTATTAGTTTTTAAGACATTATCATCTAACTGCGAACTGCCAACCATGATCTTGAGAGTTTCGAACGGTTTTTTCTTTTTGATTGTAAAAGTTATCAATTTTTTAAATGCGTGCGTTTTATAATCGTCTTTTGTTTTATTATCTAAATATATTTAATTCGGTTATTGTAAATATGCGTTACTTAATAGAAAATTTTATAATACGTGTACTCCATCCCACATTGAATTTTTGTGTTCATTATATGGGTAAATAAACTTATTTTACAATATTATAAATTATAAAATATTATCAACTACAACTTTTCACGATGTTAATTGTACTATTTTAAAATGTTATAATCACTTCTACCTGTTCTTCGTGGTTCCATTAAACTTTTTTTTCTCTCTGTGTATGCAATAAATGCATTTTTTAATGAAAATAAGGACCATTATGATATATTTTACGATATACCAGTAGTTTGAAATAACTTGAATTTAATAAAATGATGTCATAATATGTAAATTTAGAAAAAGTAAACAAATTCATATTGTTAATATATAAAATTATTTTTCATAGTCGACCGAGTGAAAATTCATGATCTTGATAAGGAAGTTATTCTTTGTTGATGGGTTCCGCTCAAATTCATATTGTTAATTGTTTGTTAATTGTAAGTTTAAATAAATAATTACACGATATAGTTTTCACAATCTGTATTATTTTCGCAATTTCGGAATTATTCAAGACAATTGATTCCAAATGACGTATTTCTCTTCTTGTTCATCCTACCAATTATATTAATATTGACTGTAAGCTTTGATTCTGTCGACTATACGAAATGGGATTCAATAAAAAGACATCATAGCTCCGGATATCCATAGATAGGATATCAATCTGTACATTTCAACAACAAAGTTTTTTTTTCAATTTAATACAGTAATGCCAGAGTGGTTTTGATAGAGAGGATGGATAACCAGGGAGAATGAATGAAGATCATGTTTGAAAATGATCCTGTCTCTGCGTTTGATGTGAGCTTAGGATAATCTCGAATAAAGTACCAAGATGGGTATTATAATAAAAACAAAGTAGTATGGGTTCTTGGCCTTAGCAAAATATCGCAATGTAGATAAAATAAACGTATAATCACGAATTAGTGCTTCCTCCATTTACTTAGGGAAGAATAAACGAATAGCGTGTAATTCACATTATGACCTGACCATTAGAGGACTTGTCAATAACTAGCCCTATTTTTACTTCGACCCAGATCGAAGGCCTGCCCGAAGTGTTGAATTTGGTCACCTGG
This sequence comes from Trichopria drosophilae, assembly GCA_030407085.1. NCBI lineage: Eukaryota > Metazoa > Arthropoda > Insecta > Hymenoptera > Diapriidae > Trichopria > Trichopria drosophilae. The sequence continues at coordinate 183,500,093 of CM059583.1, read as the reverse complement.
GCAAAAAACATTACCCTACATTTTTTTAATGAAATGCTGACCCTAAAAAGCTCAAAAAATGCAATAAAAAAATTTTTTCCGTGATCTTGTACTATGTCCGTACATTCAACTTTTTCTGTCCTGCAATATCTCGCGAACAGTAAAATCAATTGTAAAGTTCAACTTCCTTTTATTAAGTCACTGATCAGGATCTAACCATTGTTTGATCAGGGCCATAATAAATTTTTACTCGGAAAATAAATAATTAGTGACAAATAAATTGTGAATCATTCAACTAAGCAATCAACAAATACGAGATGAGGGTATATATTTCTAAGGTAGAAATAAACCGGCCTACTCTACTTTGATTTACAGGGTTCACATAAAACCTGATATTGTGTGGACGATATGGCGTAATTATCATATCACCGAGATGTAACAGATACTGAGATTAGTGTCGCATAATTTAGAGCTTGTGGAAGTGGTATTGGAACCCTCAAATCTGCAGACCGCACCATTCTCGTCAATGACTATTGCAAACTCTACTGTTTGAAGTATTCACAGAAGTATAAATAGCCCGAATGTGAGGGATAATAATGAACATCTGATGAAAAACTTTGATATCAGAAACTAGACCTCAATACCATAGTATGTAAAATTTTGAGAGTGTTTACATAAACCATGAGGGGTGAAAAACAATATTATGGACTTCACTAATGGGCATCCAAATTGATATTTTAGTTATGAATTCGTGATGAAATGATATCTATCATGATAACAAAATTTGACCGGGGAATAGTTTCGAAAATCAACACATCGTAAGCCCAAAATTTCGATATAGCACGGCTCCAGCCTGATTTCCTTCACTTTGTCTTTGAAAATTAATAAAAAGAAAGCAAATTGATATTTTAGTTATGAATTCGTGATGAAATGATATCTATCATGATAACAAAATTTGACCGGGGAATAGTTTCGAAAATCAACACATCGTAAGCCCAAAATTTCGATATAGCACGGCTCCAGCCTGATTTCCTTCACTTTGTCTTTGAAAATTAATAAAAAGAAAGCAAATTGATACCTTGGATTCACGGAATATCGAAATTTTAGCCTTTCGGGGTTTTGACTTTCGGAACTTTGTTTCCCGGCCAAAAATTTAATCAAATTCTGTATTTGTCCATACGAAGTACAAGCTGGTTGCAGAATGTTGTTGCTCTTGGGATATTTCGTCGCATTCGAACTCGTGGCATTTCTAGCGAATGATCGTGAATCATGAATAAGATAAATGATTCATAGTCATTGCCTGCTTCCACTCACTGTCGTGTCGGGAGCGTGGCTGTGGAATTGGTGTTAAGCGTGTGCAGGGGTAGCGATTGCATGTCGGAACCAATTGAACATTCTCAACGCATACCACCAAGTAGTAGGAGTTTCAGTCATTGTAATTCCAACACACTAAAGTCAATTACCAGAAAAGATTGTTTATATTACTGAAAACAATAATAACTGATGATCTCGGCTGCATGTTGTAATTCCCTTTGATTAAAAAAAAAAGAGTATAAAAGCAAGTTAGAGATGAGCACAACTTTACATTTATAGTTTTATCCATTTTCATGGATTCATGAGTTTTTGCTTTAAGTAAAAATCAGTGATGAAGCAGACTTCGAAAACATAATAAGTACACTTGACGTGTACTCTTATAAATGTGTAATGCTCCAAATGACTTAATTATAGTTTAAAAAGATCGTCAAATACATTTGCGAAACTTCAATTAAGAAAACTGCTAACTAATGAAGGAAGTATCAATGTTCATCCGCAATCCGACCCTTATTAAAAATCCTTACTAAACTTTTTGTAATTTTTTATTCTTGAATGTACGTCTATAGTGTACCTAGAAAGATGGTTCTTTATACTGCCTTTTGGTGAACTACTGTTTGTTTCAGCAATACTTGTTCGGTTCGCTATAAATTTTGTTTGGTAATACAGCACTTGCTGATTCTTATACCTAAATTTGCTAAGAATCATCATTATCGAACTCACCGTCATCATCCTCTGCAACATCACATTCAGCATCGTCAACATCGTCAACATAGCCATCATCATTGTTTGATATCATTGGATAAAAGCCACATCAGATTTGCTCATATTTAATAACTTGTAATTAAAGTATGGCAGACTGTGTATATTTATTAAAATATGATGGTTAATACAGTTTATTCAGCAAGATTATATCGAATAAAATGTTTATTAATAAAAACCAAAAGTGGTAAAGCTGAGAAATTGAAAAATCATATTCCCACATCTATAAAATTTCAGTACAAAGGACTATTAAAGAACCTTTCAACACTCTCAATCGCATTTTGAGAAAAGTTTGACTTTATCTAAAGTAAATCGGTCATTTCCATTTTATAACAATTTAAGAACCATACTACAGTTTTCTGCAATTTGCAGCAACATTTTCATTAATTGTTTATGTCCGTTAAAAAAAACATTCTAATTACATTAAATCGAAATTTAATGTTGGTTACGGTAATATGTAACACAAAATTGACGATTTTAGTCATCATGTGATTTGTGAAAATGAATGAAAACTGGTCACATTTTATTACTGACAAACTGATCAGAGCATGAATTTGTTAACCAAAAACTGACCATATTTAGACCAGATTACAACTCTAGCATCAAGTACGGGTGGTTCACAACCCAGCCATGACGCAATTTTAGACACGACAAACGCAAAATACTCACAATCTCAATACGACATAAACCAATATTAGATTGAAAAATAGAATATGCATTACACTTACTTTTTCGGCACAAATTCAGACACTTACTTAGCACTTTACAAACAATCAGAAAACTTTTCGCGATCAATTGTCAATACCACAACTGCAGCTGCCATAAGCAATCTATCTGTATACTTTTGGTTTAGCACAAAAACTGGCTCATGATAAAATACAAGCTTACAAAGATAGATGGCCATATCGGTCAATTAGGGGGACAAGTGCTATTGGTTCACTACTCAGCCCGGTTCACAACTTAACCTTCTCGCATACTATTTTAGAATTTTAATACCGCAGATGGTAACTTTGGAACAGACTTAAATAATGAAAAAATGCCATTCTTTTTGATAAAAAGAACTGTTCTTGGAATTTTTACTACTTAGACAGTAAAAAATACAACAAAAATGTAGCAATTTTAACCAGAAATAATGGCTAAACGAAATATCTACAACACAGAGTAATTATTATTAATCTAATAATTAAATTCGCTGAAACGTGTACCAAAAGAATGACATTCTTTTCGTCTCTTCGAACAAACTAATCGAACACCTAATTATCTTGTGTGAATAATAAGTCGAGAATATTATGTAAAGTCGAGATAATTATACTATGAGCCTGAGGGTCATATTTTTCAAATCGGAGAAAAATTGACTATCCTCCTGATCCTTAGAACTATACTCTTCTATCACTGTATAGCAAAATCCTTGATAATTATCATTTGGAGTGATAAAATTCGAAAATGATACATTACGCAACAAGTGCGCAAAATAGGTGATTTACGCCCGAGTGTAGTGAGGACTATTTTTCCCAACGACGTGCGCGAAAAACTCAATTTTTTGTGTGGAAATGAACACGCAAATATTATATTATGAGCGCAATTACCGATAGTCACATCGCTTCGCTAGTGCGACAAACTTCACACTCGTCAGAGATCGATATTTCGGCAATGTTCACGATGATTTTCTCCCGAATATTTCACGGCAGGGCGCAAAATCGAGTTCTACTCCCGGATGTTAAAAATAATATTCCCGCACGCAGTTTATTTTCCGCGCTCATTTGCGAACGAAAATCGAATTTTAGTGCGGAAAATAGAATGTTGACCACTTTAGAAAGATTATTTTCCGCACTCATTTGCGTGCAGAATATCGAATTTTGCAGAAAGAGTTAGGAAAAACTGTTTCTCCATGTGGGATCGAATTTTAAAAGAACCGTAGGTATTCTCTCGTATGTTAATCGTTCTTTGAGGGATATGAGATCCATTTTACCAAATGGTGTAAATACGAGAAAAAAGGTATTTCAATAGTAACCTATTTTAAAACCTACATAATTACGATTTGAAAAGTCGTGTAGCGGCGTTATAATCAGAAGAAACGTCGTGTTTTCCAGGTCAACACTGCCAGTGCTCGAAAATGATATGGAACCCAAGACCGGTGCGAAAACTGAGCGAAGCGCTGGGAAAAGAAGAATGAAAAGTCTTTTGAGTTCAACGGTTAAAACATTTTTAAGTAAAGGGTGGCTGGCACTCCAGTATTCGCGAGCAGCACGAAGAGCACAGAGTACAGGCCCAACACAGGGACATGCATGTAGGGTTTGTAGGTACATTCATGTAGAGGACGTATCCCACATACGCATATCGATTCATTTGTCTGCTAGCATCCGTATTTCCTACTCGAATAACGGATTTTCGTTTCGATGGTTGACCCGAGAGCGACGCGGCGCGCCCCAGGACTGACGGCTCTGCCAGACTGCTGAGAGCTCGCGATTTGCGAGACAAGATTAAACGACAGTTTCCCAAGATTTGTTGGTATCTCAGTAATTTATCGTCGAGGACGGTACCACAACCTGGTCGGATTAACGTCTAATGTACGCCAGTAATAAACGGTAATGCGAACTAGCAGAATACGCCATGCTCGTCCCTACAAAATATCCCATAATCGATATAACTTACCACGCAGAACTTAATAGATGTCAAATAGATGCTTAGAGAACGTATAAATTACGTTTCATTGACGTTCATTATCTGCCCGAGAGTTACAACACCATTGATTTCCCGTCCCTAGAAAATATCTTTTCCGATTTTCGCACACTCGCGCCGCTGCCTGCAATCGCGAATTCAAGTGTACTACAAATGACACGGAAACTGAATTACACGCTGTTGTTAGAGTACCATGCTAAATCCGAGTAATTTCGAAATTACCCGGTTTTAGCAGAGAAAATAGCGCAAACGTTGAGGTAATGGGAAACGTAATATCAGATGTTACGTCTTTTATTACCGACGTTTCTTTTTGTTTATGATTTCTGACATCAGTGATAAATGTGTCCAAAATGTTACTGTAAGTTTTGTCATTTTGATGTATAATTTATAGGGAACTTAAGAATATATGAACGATGATTTTATGGATGATGGAATTAGTTTTACTACAACAATTCCTTGGATAAATCTAATAACAAAATTTAAACTTTTCATGTTATACGGATTATTTTGTAACGATTACATCTGAACAAATTATTCAATCTTGTCAATATTTACATTTCTGCTTGACAATATTATCTCTTTAGAATTCCATTGATATCTTTCGACGCTTCTTGATCTTTATCCATCCCTTTTGCGATCTAGTCGGCCACTTTGAATAACTAACGGCCTTGTTCCATCCCTATTCGTCTTTCTCGATCCCAATCGATTTCTACCGATCTTTATCGATCTGTATCGATTTTTCTTGATCTCTACCGTTTTTTTTTCTCTGGAGATGTCTCTCCATCTGTCTGATCACACCCGATTTTTCTCCAACTATTTAAATCAATATGAATCATTCTCGATTTATCTTATATTTTCTTGATCTCCATTGATCTCTGATCAGCGTTCTTAATGATATCTGAACTGCAATATTACCTTGAAATGACTATCCATCAAATCATAACTATGCTCCAACTTTATACGTGCCAATTCGTTCCTTATAAAAACAAAAAAACTGTTTAAAAGAACGTTCACTGATTACTAATATTTCTAACAAAAAATTCTCTGGTCTATATTTTTGAGTTGTCGTCTTGAAACTTTTAAAATGACACGAATAAAAAAATGTTATCTGAATCTTTCAATAGATTGTAATTAGTCGTTGATCTTTATAATACAGCATTTGTATAAGGTTAATATATGATGAATAAGAATCTTCTTAAGCTATTGATTTCAGTTTTCAAAATGGTTTTAACAAATTTGTCATGAAAAATCTTCTATTCAATATTAAAAATTGTAAGAATTACGAACGATTTATAATAAAATATACATAGTCATGGCCAAGTACTAGTTAATATTTAATCTTGTGTCATTTCCAGTCTCAGAATAAACCAAATCATTCGTGTTCGACAAATATTTGATTTTATACTCTTTTAATCTTTTCGAACATTTTAATCTTTTCTATCTTGGAAGAATTGAAAACGCGTATTTTCTACCTCAATCTTCTTTTTCCTGCCATGTTCAGTGGAAAACGGACCGACACGAACCTCTACGGACCAATCATGTGGGAGTCTCCGCCTTGGCAGGCAATTGATTCAAAACCGCAAATGCGGGTTTTCAAGACAAGCGAATCAGTTTCCTCTTCTTTGTTTGCATTGTTACGATATTTTCCGATTTTAATCTCACTACGATAGCGTTCGACGGCGAATGGGTCACGACACTGAATCTTTTCAATGCTTACCTTGTAATATGTTTCTAATTTATACAGGAACTGATTTGGAATACTGTATGAGGCGCGTTAAAGTTACATCTGAAGTTAAATATGGGATTTTCTGAATATCAAGACATCCGATCGAAGATTCCAACGCTAATGGTGAGATACTACCATGTGATATTGCGATCTTCGGTAACTTCAATTATTTTTTTATTTTCCCTATGCATTGTTTAATAACTGATCAGATTGATTAATGACATATTGACTTACATAGTCGATTGCATTTCTATAATAAAGAAGAAAAATATTATTAATTATATTAATGTAAAGAAATGGAAGACTGCATACAAATAAATACATCACTATAAAAATATATCTGGTGTAAACTATTACTGTTACAAAACCAGAAATTTACAACAATATTACAAGTGATTCTTGTAGTATGTATTTTGTTGTTTACAGCACTTGTTTATCTTTATAGCATTGTTTGGAAGACATTAACGTATTTAATTATACGAATATGGAAATACAAAATTATTATACAGAATGCTTGCTGAGAAACTTTGATTAAACAAAAATATGACTATAAGAAATTATTCGCGGTTGACTCATTAATTAAAGTCGGGTATTTCGTATTGTCCTACCCTGAATGTTGTCATCTCCAATATATGGTGACTTTCGGGCATTGTTAATACCGAATCTAGGGCTCCGAAAAATGTTAAAGGAATTTCACTTTATAGCATGGCTGATGATAAACGAACTCTTACGTGAATAAATTACGCCAGTATCATTCTAAATAAGTGAAATTTATAACATTTTTATCCCTGTCTATCCTTTAAAATAGCTTAAACCTTTAAAGAGCAAACGTACATACATTTAACGTGAAGTTTGACAGAACCATTTAGAAATAAAACGCAGCGAAACAAAATTGGAATTGGCGGTTTTTATTGTTCGAACCCTGCTCGTTCGAACGGTGCATAGAAAAAAATGTTAAAGTAAAGAAATTACGAGCATTTGTTGAACAAAAATCAGAAAGTTAAGTTTTGTTTTCACTTTCTTGATTTCACACAATATCGTTATTTTTCACCACTAGAATACCTCAGATATTTAAAAACATCGCATCAAAAGTGTCTAGATAATAGCCCTATTGTAAAAAATTAAATTTCAAAATGGCAGCACAAAAATGCCTGCTAAAGTCGGTTGTTTTTAGGTTCATAGTCGCGTGTATTCAATATATTGCCCCGAATGAAATCACTTCAAAATGGGTACCTGGAGGTTTCGGTGTCGTTGAGTCCAAATCTGATGTTATTTTCAAAAATTAAAAATGGCGGATCCACAATCCGGAATCACCGACCCCGAAAACCTACGTGTATCAAGAATGAAGTGATTTCGTTCGATTTTAGTAAATACGTTTGACATGTTGGATCCACCATTTTATATTTTTGAAAACTAACTTCAAATTTGCAGTCGAAGACCCCAAAAAGACCTGGGAACCAAGTTAGAAGCGATTTTATTCGGGTCAGTCTATTTAGTACACTCAACTATATTTTGAACAAAATATTGAATTTAGCAGCCATTTTTGTCACGATATTTATAAATATCTGTATTCTAATGCGGGAAATGATAAAAAATAGCGATAAATAAAACAAAATCTTACAGAAATCCTTTATAGGTAATTTTATTATTTTTCAATTTGCAGGAATTTTTCCGATACACCATTCGAAAGAGTGGGGTTTGAACAATTAAAAACATTGATTCCATAATTTGTTTCACTCCGCTTTACTACTAAAAAGTTCTGTCAAACTTTACGATTTTTTGCTTTCAGGTCATCACCGTTTTATTCAGTTTTCAATTTTATATGTTCTTATACCATTTCAAAGATTGCTTGATATTTAAAATTAGCATGCAGGTGAAATTTCAGGAGTTTTAAAATGAAATTTTAACTATATTTTATATGTTCAATAGATACAATTTGTAGTTTTATCAGATGCTATAATGTTTATTTTACGCATATTTTTAAGCGATCGAAAAGTTGTTCCTAAATCGTGTATCTCTAATATTATTTTCATTTTTTCGGCATTTGAATGTTTTTCAAAATATGAATATTTTACAGGTGACTTGACATTTATGATTAGCAACAAAACCGTAGAACATTTTGTGTATTTGTTCATTCATCCTTTTCGTGTAAAGTGTGCTGTTGTTTTTAACCCAGAATTGAAAAAAAAATAAAATCCTTGATGGAAACATTGCAATAAGAACAGAATATTTTGTTGACTACGTTTTAATATTAGATTAATTAAACATGTATATTTTAATGCCGAAAGTACAATGGAGATTTACCATCAATAGTGTTTCAACGATGGTAAAGTATATTTTTCTAACTGGAAGGACATTTTGCAAAAATAAACTTCTGGATCAAGTCATTTTAAAGAACAAGAGTAATTCAATAATTGCTAGAAATTGTCAAAAGAAGGAGAAATTCTAAAGCCTATATTTGACATGCTTGGAATTTTAAATACAAAGATTACACTGAATGGCCTAAAAATAGCCAATTTCAGCAGAAAAAAAAGTGTTCTGTACCAATCAACACATTGTAATAACTTTTCGTTTAGATGATGAAATTTTATAATCCTACTTTGGTTTTTTAAACAGTTACGAAAGGAAAAAAAGATTCGTGTAACGAATTTCAAGTGCATTCCTTTAGGAATTAAATCAAAAATATTTGACCTATTCTTGAAATAAAACTTTGTCGAAATTACAAGGATACCAATAAACGAGGTGGGTCGCCATATTTAGTAACTTTTGCGTCTTATATTACTTTGCACGTACATTCAGGCACCAAGAAATGTCTTAATAATTATAATGTAAGTGTCTTAAATTACGACACCTGAGGCATTTAAAAGTAAATAAGTCTATCTAACTTATTTCAACCTAATAATGTAATACATCTTTTTAAAGGATTTGGATTAAACATGGAAATATAAATATTTTAATATAATGACATTTAAATATAATAGGATCAATTAGTTTTAGGATATTTTTGACCGTGTGTTTTTGTAATGGATATTTTGGTATGATGATAATTGTGGTAACATCATCGATTATACTCAAAGGTAATAATATAAAATAACATGTAAAGAATTTCAATTCATCTTTCCTTTCATTACTAAAAAAATCCAGAAGTAAGGATTATTGTCCTGGCTCTATCTTGGCTTCCTCCTTTCAATCGTAAAAAATAGACTTCTTGTAAATTACTTTTATAAACATTATGCTCGAGTCAAATATAAAGCCAATCGATGGTTCCTTCATTATTAACAAATTCAGAAAATCAAGTAAGAAGTAATTAGAAATATTAATACACCCTAATGAACCTTAAAACACGGCTCGCTAAATAATTACCAAAGTAAACAAGAGAAAAGTCATTACAGCGGCACTAAACAATTGAGACGTCTCACGCGTACGTACCCATTCTACTTCGAAGCTCAGTAATTAAATAACCACATGAAAGATAGGTGGCTGCAACTTGTATAGCCGTCAAATTACTTCCATCAGCCGCTACGGTACTTTAAGCGCACTAAGAATCAAATACTGATTGACGTATTAGTATGTGTGCAGAAAAAAATCCCGAGGCTTCCTTCGAAGAATAAAAACCGTTAGAGGCCCTCGGAAGTGAACGAGCATAAATTTCCGATCTAGACGTCTTTCAACGTTTAATGGCGACGAAGTCATGAGATACTCTGACGCATGATCGACTACAGGACCTATAAAATGCAGGTAGACAATATTCTGCTTCAACGCAACATCTTTTATAAATCAACCTGCTTTATTCCTAGTTTTTAGTAAGTGCAGTCGTTTAATATCAAAAAAATGAATTTTCCCACGGCATAACTTTTTAATTTATGCAAATGAGATAACTTACACGAAGATAATTATTTCGTCTTTTCTAGACATATAGCCTAAATAAAATATTGAAAAAATAAGTATTATAAATATGAGTATTTTCGACTTTTACAACTTCCAGAAATTTTGGCGGAATACTTTAGTATTTATAAATAAAAGCAAATTGTTGAGTTTTCAATAGTTTATATTATGATAATATAATTAAAATTTGCAAAATATTATGTTAGTTAAATTATAATATTTTGTGTCATTGTTATAAAGTTAAAAAAATCGTTGAAATATACTTTCTCTTAATATATTTCTGAAAATTTAATCTTCCGAAAATTCTTCCACTCCTCGTATTCTTAAGGATCTGTGGTTTATTTATTCGTCTATGGTTCATAACAAATAAAAATTATTTTGAAAACTCTTACAGTTTCTTTCCTATTTCGTTACATATTTCATTTTATTCTGTTTCTATTATCCTTCATTTCCAGAATGAAATGTGAAAAATATGCGCGAGCATCGCAAAGTAATCCATTATTTTATACGTAAATTATTCGCAAAATTTAATTACGAACATTGTTCTAATTTTACGTTGGAGTTAAATTTAAATTAAAACTACATTTGCATGAATTTAACGGATTCCCAAAGAGAGTTTCAGATCCATTCGCTCGTGACATTTTATTGGTTTTCGTTATTACTATGGTTTCGATTAAAGCAAATGCCGAAAAAAATATAAATAATTAACGTCGGAATCTGCCTTAGGAAAGTCAAGTAGTGGTTGGAACGACTAAGAAGAAACTAAAAGATGTTTATCTTGTGATGTGCTCGACGCTTAATTACGTAGGCCTAGACTGGCAAAACGATAAGCAGATCAACAGAGCCGCGTATATAGGAGTCCACGTGCCCAGCTGATTTTCCCATTGCCGTTTCTACACCAGCGATTAATGTTACCCGGCTGTTCGCGCCGGAGACGCGGGTAGCGATAATTAAATGATTCATTACGAATAGGTGATGAATTACGCCGCGGCAGGATTTCATTACCGCATTGATTAAACGGCTCTTTTACCAAACTAATTCGCTAAGGATAACGAGCGATTTACAAGAATTTCAATTTTTCATTTTTCCCTCCTGAACATTTTAATCCAGTTGATGCAATGGTAGATTTTGGGAATACCTATAGAATTTCAAAATTTTTCAATGTGATTTTCAAATGATAGCATTGTTTGAAGTCTCCATATGCATCCAAATCTTAACCCTCAAACGGTACGTCGATGGCCTTCGAAAATATTATTGATAGGGGCCAAGTCTTGTGCAAATTTGGGGTGCAGGTCGAAAAACCAACAAATCAAAAAGCCGAAAGGTTGAAAAACCGACAATCATAAAGCCGACAGTCAAAAAGCCGAAAGGTTGAAAAACCGACATCATAAAGCCGACACAAAAAAATAGAGACATCGACTAGCGGACTATCATTTTCTGAAATGTCGGTTTTTTACTGCGGCTTTTCGGTTGTTGGTTTTTTGACCTGTCGGATTTTTCATTTGTCGGTTTTTCTACCCGCACCAAAACTTGCACCAGTGTACTGTTTGAGGGTTAAATGTCGAATGAACACCCAAATTCTTTATTTATGGTTTAATTTAACCCAATGACAGCTTGTAAATAATAAATAATATTGTTCATAACGAGCTCGAATTCTTCATGAATAGGACGAATTTTCCATACAGAGACAAAATTTCTTCATATGAGTAAAAATTCCAACCGAAGATACTAAGTATGTCATAAAGAGCTTCATGCTCTCTTGAAAATGCGAATTCTTGAAGAATATGTCATATACGGACCAAAATCCTAAAACGGAAGCAACATTCCTCATAAAAGAAGAACAAATTCCTTCTGAAGAGGCCAAATCTATCCTAAGGAGGCGAAATTCCACTTGAACCTGAAAAATTCCCATTAACGAGGCTAAATTTCTTGTTCAGATGCCGAATTCCTAAAAAAGAAATGTCAGACTTCCTATAAGAAGCAAATTCTGCAACAAGTATAGCTACAATCCTTATAAAAAAGACCAAAAGGCATACTTTCTTAAAAAGGCGGCAGTTCTTATATATACATATCGATATGAAGAGGCCAAATCCACTCTAAGGAGGGAAATAGGCTATTTCAAGGGGCATCCCTTCCTCCAAAGAGACTAAATTTTTCCTGAACAACTGAAGATCCAGACAGGGTCTTCTGTGGTGGTTAGGTTATGATAGTTTTCCCGGGAGAGTCCGAAGGGGCAGAGCCCCCTCCCCCCGTCATGCTCAACGCACTTGGTCCCTGTCCCGGAAATAGACACATAGTGCAATTCTGCAACTAGTCATTTTTTTCCAGACATACGCGAGGTTTATTTCGGGGAAATTTATTTCGAGGAAATTTTTTTCGGGGAAATGTTGTCCAGGAGAATTTATTCCGGGGAAATTTATTTCAGGTAATTTTCACGGGGTAATAAAGCCCAGGAACCGTCAGGTTTCATATATATGGAGCAACATCCTAAAAATGGGACTAAATTTCTCATAAAAAGAACAATTTTCTACTAAAGATACAAAATTCCTTCTGAAGAGACTGAAGTCCCCGGAAAAACATGGCAGTTGTTATACACGTGGTAACCGGAAGAGACTAAATCCACACTAAGAGGCCAAATTCCCTTTTAAAGTGCCACATTTCTTCTGAAGAGGTCGAACTCCCCAGAGGAAGCGGCAGGGTCCATATACGTACCAAAATGAGCAGTACAATTATTCCTGAAGTAGCCATGTAAAGAGGTCAAATTCTTCATGAAGAGGCGTTAGAAATCATGCAGGGTCTAAAATCCTCCTAAAGAGGCCGAATTCTTCGAAAAGAGGTGACAATACATTTTATTCTTTTATTTACATTTTATTTTTGTTATTTACATTTTACTTTCTTATTAAGAAGTCTTAAATCTCGATTGGCGACCAAATTCTCTCTGATGGGGCTAAATCTCTCCTGGAGAACCCGAATTCCTCAAAAAGAATCGTCAGAAATCATATATGGACCAACATTCTAAAAAGACCGAATTCCTTGTAAAAATATGGCATTTATTATATAGGTGCTAATCTGAAGAGACCGTATCCACCATAAGGGGCTAAATGCCCTTTAAAGAAGCCAAATTTCTTGTGTAGAGGCTGAATTCCTCAGAGGAAACGACAGCTTCCATATTCGTACCATAATTATTCTTTCAGCAGCCGAATTGCTTCTAAAGAGATCACATTCCTCTGAGCGCAAAATTCTGTTTGGCTCCCTATGCATGCCGTGGCAGTAATAATACCAAAGTATGGGAATTTTTCCATATCTAGAAAATTGTCATACATGTATTGAAGTTCTACACAGGTGTGGGAATTTTTCCTTTCAACTTTATAAATGCCTGAAAAATTCCATATTGTACTGGAATTTTAGCATATTTACATGTCGCGCATACGCACATGTAGCAAATAATACCGATTACTCTCAATAGATGTCGCTTCTACGCACAACTGCAAGAGGCTTCATGTTGTTAGTATATAAGAGGTGATCTGGGGTAGTTACGTATGTACAGCGTGTCGTATAACGTACAATATGTGTAAAGCGTGCGTATGTGTGAAAGGCGAATTCAATAAATCAACTGTATAATTGTAAGCGTGAATTTATATAAATATATATCTACATATTTAGGTACTTGGAAAAACTAATTAATTCGTAAAGTCTCTTTGCAGGTAACGAGTTCGGTTATAATTCTTTCTATAAATAATTACATTTGTTTACAAAGTATGCAATTTCCAAATTATTTTCCGATACTTGTATGGAAATTTTCCAGCACGCGTTTAGAAAATTTCCAAAAAATCGTTGGGAATTTGTATCATTCTTGCATACGCAACAAATTTATTATTCCACATATGTGTACTGGTAATTTACTATGACGTATATGGAAAATTTACCGTACTGGGTATGGGTTAATTACTTCCAGTAAAAGTATGGGAATTTTCCAGTGGATTTTCTTACAGGGTTTCTACTCCAATTATTAATATATTTCTATGTGATTTTCTGCTCAGGTTTAATTTTGTGTCGTCAAAGAAGATGCTAATGAGGAACAGAAATATTAAAACGCTCCATGAAATAGAAAAAGGGGAATTGTACAATAAAAAAATATAGAAATTTGTCTAGAAATTTGAAAATGGGCAAATCTCATTTTTCTCGTGCAACCTTCATATATTACTATTCTATAATGTCTATTTTATGAATATTATGAGAATTAAGATCACTTTCTAAATATAAACAAATTAAATGTTACAATCATAAGATGAAAAAAACAAAACATGATTTTTTGATAATGTTAAAGATATGTATGGATGAATTATAGAAATAATTATAAAAATAAATACAGAAAATATTTTTTGTAATCAATACCTATATAAATTTGATTTGTAATCAGGAATAAAAATAATTATATTAAATAACATAAACGAATGTATAAATAAATTGTTATAAAATGAAATGCATATAAAGTTTTATGCAATAGGTAGTAATATGATACTGTTAACAAGTATTCCAATTCATTCATTCACAATATGCAGTAAAAATAATGTAATGGAAATCGTTAGTAGGTATATCAAAACCAATTTTTATATATTAATTTTTTTACTGTAACGAAAATAGCTTCAAATGGTAATATGGTTAATAAGTAGTATTGAATTACATCCCCCAAAAAAAATCTATATGGTCGGACGGTTCAGTTTAATTTCAAATATACAGTATCCGTGTTTAATCGTGAGAAATAACATATAAAATATACAAATATGGACTTTTCAAAATAAAAGCGCCGATGCAAATAATATTCATTTCGTGATAACAAAATGATAAAAATCTATAATAATTTGCTGCTGGTGAAATACGGGAATAACATAACGTGATATTATCGGAAGGTTATTCCACGACAATTCGGACCAAAATCGCTTAATAATCGCTGGTGCTGTCGTGCACATACAATAATGAATGAGCGCAGGAACGCACGCATTGTATACATGTGCAACGCATGTCGCACGTCAAAAATCACTCATCGGTTATTTATCATCGTAACCTTCACTGTTACGATTTAATCATTTGAATATTATTAAAATTCAAAGATTTTCAAAATCTCACGTATAAAATTACTATAACAATATGGAATATCTTGTCGTTTAACTAATCTATGTAACTATATATTTATGTGTGGGAATCATGCTAATGCTCGAAAAAATTTATTTAAATATGCGTATTGTTATTATTCTCAATATCTCAGTAGCATATTAAATTTCTAATAAAAGAAATCAAAGTTTTAGGGTTAATTTCATATTAAGATATGACACACTTTGTATTTTTCCTTTATAGCTTCAATCATAAATAAATATATTTCAAACAGTATGACTATAATTTTTTAATATTTTTTCGTTGAGCTAAAACGGTACTTTCAAAAAATTTAAACAACAGCACATTTCTAAGAGATAAACCAAAATTTGAACTCCTTTTATGTTAAATTGCTAAATTTTATACCCAGAAATCAGACTACACTTCTCCGAAAGATTTTTCTTGAGTTGAAACCAAAACTGGCTACAAAATTGATGTATCAGAATTTGAGATATCGTAACTTTTTTTTACCATTTTTAGTATGTTTTTGTGAAGGAACAAAATATTTGTTCGCAATTTGGCAAAAACCTGATTAAAGTGCTATTCATCAGCTCCAAAATAATTTTTTATCGAAGTTTTCGACAAGGGACAATTTATTATGATTTTTATACATTTAGTAAATGTGTAATTTTATGAAAAAGGCTCAGAAATTAAGACCGATCTTCTTGCCCAAAATTTTTATCACTTCAAGATTTAGAGATATTCTAAATTAAAAGTGAAAAAACACCCTTTTTTGCCCACTTTCAACACGTTTTTGTGGCGTTCGATTTTAGAAACTGGTGTCCTCACTTGACGGACTACAAGGAGCATTTTTTACGAGCATGTACAACAAAATAATGTTTACTTTATGGCCTAGGACCGAAAAGTAGTATTTGGAGATGGTAAATTCCAAAAGTTATTGTGAATCAATACCAGAAGATGTTATATAATAAAAATATATTGGCTATTCTCTAGACATTATATTGAATTGCAAGATTTTTTTGTCGTTACTTCGAACCGTGAATATTTTCAATAAATCAAGAAATGTTTATTTCAAAGATAATTCAAGAGATATTTTCGCTTCCATTAGTTAATTTTTTTGGTCCTCGTTTGTCACAGGATTTGGTACCCGTTGTGAACTTTAACCTTAATTAATCGACAGAAGTCTGCATATTTAGAAAAATGAATTTATTATCAGACGAATGAAAGAAATTTTATTTATTAAATGAGAATCAGAAAAAATTAATTAATGGAACCGGATATGTCCAATTAAATATTTCTTCATTTATTGATTATTCTCTTTTAAAAAATGTATCTAATTTTTTTTTATGACTTCACAACATAATGCTTGAGTACTTTCAATTTATACAACAAATAAATCTTTTTACCAAATTCCCTCAAAACATAATAATATATTGTACCAACCATTATATCGAAATTAAAATAATTTTGTAAGCTAAGATTAGTCAAAGACAAATTAAATTCCTCATTGTGAGAAAAATATTCTACATTTCGTTACATTTCCGAATTTTATTGGTAAAATTTAATTCCGCGTTTCTATCAGTATTTAATCAAATTTCAAATAAATCGAGGGCAGCGACAATTTATTTACAATTAACACACCGTGCTCCACATGCGATAGGTATCGTAAAAAGCAATATCTGTATTAAGCGTATAACGAAAGAATATTGTACTGGGAAATTTCGTAGAGATCAAGTCGTTTATTCGAAAATACAAATAGTCGATAACGACGGCTATAAATTGTCGAATCAATAACTGTTACCGATATATCATGCGCTTCGAAATCAATCATCCGTGCATAGACAACAGCGGCTACGATTTGGGAATATCGGAACGTGCTCGTTGTTTAAAATGTGGCTAAAGTACTCTCGTATCGGGAATATATTCAGCTCGAACAATTGAATTACTTAATAAATACTTCGTTTTCAATCTGCGAAATAACGGTAATATTAATTATTTCAAGGCTTTTCGGATAAATTATTTTGTCTTATTCAATAATAAATACACAATTTTTAAATCATATCAAATGTTATTATTTTGTTTTTGCAAACCACTTGTAACTTAATTTTGGTCACAATTTTATGTACTGACATTCGCAAACATTTCATCAAGATTCTGTTAAATACAGAACATTTATTGATAGAACGTTACTCACGTAATTGACTTTACAACTACCTGTCACATTATGTGTAAAATAAAGATCTGTGCATTTTTTGAAACCTCTTTGATCAATTGATAAATATTTGCATTCGAGTTGATCTGCCGATCGATTGATCATTTTCACACACTTCGAGAATTCAAAGTTCTCTTTGTCTATAACGAAGGTTGACAGCATTTGATGGCCAAACTGTTTCTTCTCTGAACTAACAGGCTACTCTGCATCTGGGAAAGATTTGCATTATCATTCAATTCGATTTTCACATATCGATGTCAACCACCTCAAACGTCTCTTGCTTTCCTAACTATTGGACTTCTTGTTAACAGGCCTCTCCTGGGCGCATCAGGAACTTACGTATGCAGATACTGCGGCGCTGATCGGATCAACTTCAGACTCAGCATCGTATATCTCTTCAGATTTCCATTGGGAAATACAACACTTGTGTCAACTGCAGATAATTATCAATTCAGTCGAAACAGTACAATTATAATGATGTTTAAATAATTTAAATTCGAAATTCGAATTTTCTTCAGTTGCATGTTAGATCTGTGTAATTTAGAAATTTTTGTTATACTGCAGATAAAGTTTTCCTTCTAATTTATTTCAGGATATATGTAGATACTAATCAAAATATCCCCTAATTTGCTGCTTGCTTGAGATATTGTACAAATCATATTTGAATTAGTTCTGTTTAAAGAAAAGGTCTTTTGAATAACATTACTATCTGATTTGTTCATTTTAGTTTTCGACCATTTATTTGAATATCAGTTTAAGAAGTATTGTTTATTAATAAAATATCCGTAACAAATTAATTATAAAATATTTCAAATTTAAATTTTTAAAATTTGGATGTAGTATCAGGTAGATGGCTTGAAGAAAAAGGTCAAGGGTCAGTGAAGGTTAATTTAATTTAGAAAAAAATATTTTTGAATTTGAATTTTGAATGTTTTTTTGACTCAAGTGCTCTTCATCAATACCAATTTACGTATTTTATAACGAACTTATGTACATATTTTATTAATTTAGGAAAAAAAACAATATTTTTAACGTGATACCTGACGAAATATTCAATATTGCGGAAATCATAACTGTTCAACATTTAAATGAATTTTTTGACATAGATACCTGTGACTAGAAATACAAACGTCGAATTAATTTTTTTTACAGTAGAGTACCATATAAATTTGTAAATACATTTATGAATGTAATTAATGTTTGTTATATTCAACCAGATAAACGATATACAAACGTAATAATCCTAAAAATAGTTTGTTACTTCGGTAACTTGAAAGATTGTGACCACACCAGAAAATACTAAATTTTGTATGTCAGTGATTTGCTATACAACAACTATTACATCATTTTATTGGGTGCACCTCAAAACCCCGACATTAAAAAACACAAATTAAAAACCCAGATATTTAAAAAACACACATAGAAATAATTGTGCATTTTGAAATGTCTGGTTTTCCTTATTTATTTTTTTTAATATCTGATTTTTTAACGTCTGTTTTTGAAATGTTTAGTTTTTGAATGTCTGTTTTTTGAAATATCTGATTTTTAATGTCGGATTTTTGAAGCGTCTGTTTTGTGATTTGTCGGGTTTTTGAGGTGTGCCCATTTTATTGATAATTTTATTACAAAATATATTCGTGGGAAATTAAAAATTAAACTGTTTACGAATCACTTGATTACTGATTAAAAATCGCTGATTTCGAAAAACTGACGTCGGATTTGCAATCGGAGTCCCCAAATATAGTTTTTCACAAAATTTTTACAATTTAGCCCACCCCTTTAGTGGCGTCTGGGACTCAACGGGATACCCGTTCATTTACATACAGCTTTTAGGTGTAATATAAAACGGGTTTGTATTATAATTCTTTTAGTAAAAATTTGCGTTTACGAGAACATTCCCAATGTAAACTAACCAGAAACTGGAAGAAAGAGTGGCGCTTATGAGAACGTTCCCTAGATGTAACTTAGATAGGAAAAAAGGGGAGTGGAGGAGGGAATTCCTTAAATCTGTGAAAATTGAAAATGAGTATTTTCAAAACTTCTATCCTCACCATATGTTACCCGAAATATTAATAAACAACATTTTTAACACTCCGTGCGTAAAACACAATTTTACACACTAGGGCGAAATTTTCATGTACGTAAAATTGCGCTCTACTCACGTCGTATTAAAAAATATCGTATGCAACATGGGCGAAATATCGATCTTCGTCGATTGTGATTGTCACCCTCGCTCCTCTCGAGCGACAAACTTCACACTCGTCGAAAATCGATAAATGCGCCCTTGTTGCATAAAATACTATTTTAACACAGTGTGCGTAAAATTCGCTTTTACGCATTTTGAGCGGTGCATAAAATGCTTCATTATAGAACACCGTGCGTAAAATTGGATTTTACGCACTTTTTTCGGTGCGTAAAATGCAACATTATGATATTTTTGTTTCTTTAGAATCAGAACCCCCGAACCCCCCCTTACCCGCCCCGACCCTCCTAGCTCAATCACGCCACATTACTATTAACAAATTAAAATAGGGTCATATTCATGATAATTTTTTTGTGTAAAAAATTATGTTATTTTTAAATGTTATGAATTATTTCTAAAGTTTTGTTTCTAACGTCTAAAATCTAAATAATCAACAATATTTTTCCTGATTCTTTGTTTCTTTAGAAACAGGACTTTTTTATTATCGGGGGGGGCTTCGACCCCCCCCCCCCGCCCGCCCCGACCTACCGACCTCCGCTCAATCACACCGCGTATATTATAAAATCCTATTACAGACGTCGGTCGCGAATTTTCTGCACACTGTATAAAAAAATGACGTATCTAACACGGACGTATGATTTTCGCACTCGGCGTGATCGTGCGGATCACGTCTCGGTGCGTAAAATCGCATTTTACGCCCTTGTTGCATAATATACTATTTCAACACTCCGGGCACGAAATAGAGCTTCGCGCCCTAGGGCGAAACCTCCGGGCTCGAATCATCGAGCCACACGCCCGTCGTATTAAAAAATATCGTTCCAGTTGTTTCAGTGTCGATGTAGATACAACCCCCGCCCTCCTACCACCACCTCTTATTTTGGCATGACACGTCAACCCTGAAAAATTTCCCCACAACAAATTTCCTCGAATTAAACCGCGCTTATCCCCAGAAGAAGTATCTAGGCAGGTTCTGTAGTGATTGGGTTAGGATAGTTTTTCCGGGGTGGCCCGGGGGAATTTTTTCCGAAGTCATTTTTTTCAGGGGAATTTATTCCGAAGTAATTTTTTCCAGGGGAAATTTTCATGGGGCAATAAATTCCGGGAACCGTATCTGAGGTTAAACATTTCTTGTTGTCTTGCTTTATTGTCATTATCCTCAAAGCAATAAGTAACAATTGATCAAAAGGCATGTTTACTCGATTTTCGGACAATTTAATTCGATCTCCTTGTGAAACGAGTGAGAAAATAACACAGGAACGACCCGAAGTTAACAATTAAATGTGTTTCATTTCAGTAGACAGAAAATATCTTACATTTTGAGACACTTCATTTTTAATACTCTTCTAAGTGTCTGAGTGTCTTAATTTAACCCATGACACCAGGTTTTGCCGTGGAGAAGGTAATGTCCAAGTGCCATACATATATATCAAGTAGCTATGAATCCACTGACCCCACTTTAAGAAGTCAGAAAATAAAAGATGTTCTTCCTTCACAACGAAAATTTTCGAAATATTTTATTAAGGGAAACTATCTGTATTTCAAAATTAAAAGTGCTCATACGAGATTTTCGGAAAATTGGTCTAATGTTAATCTACAAAACGGCTGATTTTCATTAACACTGGTTGTTATTATAATCGATCGTGAAGAACTAGTTTCTGCAAAAGGCGTATACACCCACCTATTCGAGGAAGGGACCGACCGGCCTGCGAAAATGCAAAGCACGGAAACCGGTATGCTCGCGATCTTAATTAAAAAGTGCTCAAGTGCAAGAGCGAGACTGTTCGGTACGGAGCGCAGAAAAATCTGGACTTTCCGGTCGTTTATGCATGTAAGTAAGCGATTCGGCGTTTTATTTGCAGGAGCGACGACGCTGACAGGCGCGCTTCGTCGAATGGAGATTCGTAGAGAATCCGTTACGGCAAAAGACAATGGTACCTGACCCTGTTTCGCGACATGCCAGCATAATTGAAAATGCACGTCGCACAGTCGAGCGACTCTTATATATACGTAGCATTCGTCGGGTCTTCTATCTCAACGATATCAATGTAGACGCGCGTAGCCGTACAACTTATACGTAGATTACGTGCTTCGCACTCCAAATCACCCTCCAAGATAAATGCCGACCGATCGTCGGATCCCACATTCGATGATTTAACAAATTGAACATTCCGATTACGCACAATTGGGAAGGGGAACCGTTAATTGGTCGACCGAATATAAATTGGCAGCTAAAAATGGGTTTGGAAGTCCTTAAAATCGGAGAACTAAGCGAATTGACGCCAAGAAAGGGTTGATACCAAACTTTATTTTTGATACACGTGTCCGTAAAGTGTGATTTTACGGACTGATCTCTAAACTTTACGGACTAAAAACGGTCAGTAAAGTGCCTACTTTGCGAACACAGTGTATCATAAAATAGTATGCGCTCCTCGCCCGTAAAATTTTAAGACCGGCTTCGCTGGTCCTCGGACGAACAATCTCCACTCGGTCCGTAAAATAGAACTTTACGGCATAGGACCGAAAGTACTATTTTGGCGTTGTTATTGATATTACTAACTAAATACTATCCGTTAACGTTTTGATTAATTTCTGGACTTAAAAAGAGATGTAATTTATAAAAATTTTTTGTACGATAAGTTGGGAGAATAAAAATAATTTCTTGAATATATTAAAATTAACATAGGAAAAGAGACAGCGTATATAATACCAATAAAACAGGAGCTGTTGGAGGGTAAACAATAAAAATTTACGTTTCGAGCCTAATTCGGGTCCTCTGCAGAAAACGTACGAAAAACCGGAGAAATTTGTTCGTATTCATATTAAATACATGGACACGGAGTATGCATGCGTTAGTGTTTAGTACTGAGAATCAACGGGTTAATACGTTACATTTAAATTATTTATTAATTTAAAAAAGAATGTTATATTTCTGGAAGATTCGAGACCGCAAATCTGATGTTTACGTTGTTTTTCTCCTTTTTAATAAAGATATTTATCATGTTTGGAAAATGTCTTTTTTTTTCATTTTTTTTTGCAAGAATTTTTGTATTTTTGTAATCGAAATCATGATCAGTTTCTAATCGAAGTAAAGTTAAACCAGAATGTTGTTCACTATTTTTGGCTAAAATATTCTTTTTGTGTTCTCTTATTCGAGAATCAAGAGGTCTGTAGGTCTGTTCTATGTAGGATTTATTACATTGAGAGCATGGTATTTTGTATACGACTGCACTTTACTTCTCTATAGGTAACATACATTTTCCCCGTTTAATTTTCGCGATGTTAGTTTTGAAAAGTGTTGAATTTATCCTGGTATTTTGTTTTTTGAAAATATTAGCTAAATTTTTAGTTAGCACTTTAATGTATAAAACTAATATTTTTTCGAGGTACATTATTATTGTTTATGTTAATGTTGTTTAAATTTAAATGTAGACGACGTATTATGCAATGATTAATTAGTGTGGAGGGGTAAGCGTTTTGTTGTAAGGTATTTTTAATCATGTTCAAATTTATTGTGAAATTCAACGGAAGAAAGTTTAATTCGACTGTCAATAAGACCATAAATCATTCCTATTTTATGAGATATTGGGTGACTAGAGTAAAAATGGAGTTATCTACCGGACCACGTTGTTTTGTGGTACCAATCATGCTTTAAACTTCCTTCTTTTTGTATAAAAATTCTGGTTTACTCACTAAATCCTGCGAGGTTTAACCAGCTAAAATTCATGAGTATCGAATAGTTGAATCTTTTAATTGCACTTTCATTTAACACCCTGCTCTAAATTTCTTGCAGTGCTGGAGAAAAAAAAATTATCTGAATTTCATCAAATGTAGCCGAAAACAAATGAATCGAAAAGTTATTCAAATAAGATCACTTTTCTGAAAATTTTAGGTAGAGAAATTTATTTACAATATTAATGGGAATTAATTCACCAAAGAACAAAATTGAACTAAAATGAGGTCGTTTTCAGATACAAATTTCATCAATTTTTTATCTGTTTTTATATACACGGAAATGCTTCATGAATGAACTTGTATCAGATTCTGATCAGAATAGGATTAGTTCATTATCGACATCCAATCAAATTCAACTTAGGTTTTTTGATACGACATTATTTCATTGAACATAATTATAGATTAAAAATCGAGCAAAGTATGGCACTAATGAAATATAAAACGTCCCATAATTTGACACATTTATGTCTGAAAGTTCCAGATTTGAGTCCATTTTGAATCAATTACAAATTTATTCTATATATCTCAAATATTTCAGTATTTTATATTATTATAGGGTGAAAACTTTTTTGGATAATTATGTCCAGTATATGAAATTGTCAAGCCGGATTTATGCACAATCAGTGAAGAACAAAATCGATGATTTCCACTGATCATTGACCACAACTCCTTGATCGTGACGAAAATTATCAGCTATATATATTAATCATTTGAAAATTACTAGAGAAAATCATTGATACCAGGAAAGATATCATATTTTACAATTACTTCGTGGCTTTGTGGCTTAGTCGGTAACGCACTGGACAACTAAGTCCTAGGTCATGAGATCGATCCCCGTCGGGTAAACATTTTTTTGATTTCGTTTTCAAGCAGCAGCTCGCTGTTGGTAAGATGAGCCACGTTATTTGTTTACGTTTCGAAAATATTGTTTGTACGGCGGAAATTATCTCATGACCGCTGCTATACTTGGAGTAGGTTCCTGTAGTTCCTATATTTCATACGCAAATGTAAAGTATGCCGCCATCTACGAAGATGACCTGCAGTTATCGCAAATGTTAAGATTAATTATATGGCAAAATTCTTGGAAAGGGCGATTCCGCCCGTTAAATAAATGAATAATAAATAATATGCAACTTCTTAATATGACATATATTTATGGAGTTCCGGAAGAAACTGTCAAATGAATTCGCCAATTTTAAATGTCAACAAACCTATGCAATCACGTTACTTATGATGGAATGAAATCATGAAGCAGGTGAATTTTTTGATAGTTTTTGCCGAACCTCCATAAAAGGAGGTCAGATTAAAAAGTGTTCCCATTATTTTTAGGTGTATACCTGATTGATACCTACTAGTCATTTTCTTCAAGAATTGTGACCAATGATCAGCGGAAAGCAACGTTCAAGTCGGATTCATGTGGTTTATTTTATTTTTAAGGAAAGGAAATATTTCCACATGTCTTTATATCCCGATGTAAAGACGTTGATTGTGTTGGAATTTAAACCCAAGTGGAAAATCGTTTCTCGGAGTTTTGCACGTGTCAAGTAAAGTATTTAGAAATTTCAGATAACAGAATATATTTGGAATAATTCGTTTCAAAATGGACCAAAATGTGGAAAGTTTCCAATGTAATTAAGTGAAATTATGAAACTTTTTATACTCGATTAATTCTTCATTTATAGTCCATTTTGAACAGAATCGTGTCGAATTGGATGATGTCGTCTGAAACACACTAGTGTAAACCTGATCGTTGTCGGCCATTTAAGGCTTTTAATTCAGTGAATTTACTTTAAAGTGCTACAAAGTACTGTTTAATAATATAAATAAAATTTAAAATTGGAAAATTTATCTCAGGGATTATCTTGAATTAGTATGCAGGTGTTACAAAAACGAATGAAAAAAATTAAAGTTTAAAAAACTGTCAAAACAGACAGTAGTCGTCCAGTTACAATAATGGATTTGGCAAAATTAACAGCAAAAGCACAATAAGCCATGTTTTTTCATCGTAATAAAAGAATATGGGCCATGGAAGTGGACACAAGATAATACATAAGTAACAATCGTCAAAAAGTGCTGTTTACGTATTAAAAAAGTGTGTTTTTCTGAAGTATTCAAAACAACAGTAGTCGGCCACTTTTTAAAGTATAATAAAACCTTTAAAAATCAATATTTTTTTATTACCTAAGCTTATACATACTTACTGAGACTTGATAAACCTAAATATAAAACAATCCTATATTTCTAAACATTTTTAAAAGGTATTATTACATATGTAAAATTTCCGACTAGTGTAAGGTGGCCGATTACTGTCCTGTTTACCCCATGTTGAATTTGATTCGATTTCGATAACAACGTGATCAAGGATCATAGAATAGGAATTCTAATCGACATCTAATACCGTTGAAAACCGTGCAGTAGCTTTGCAATTGCCTGTATATAGAAACATACCAAAAACTGATGTAATTTGTATCGGAAAGAGACGTTACATGAGTTCAATTTTTACCTAATTCCCATTAATTGTCCAACATTTTCACATCTTAAATTGTTTTAAAAAAAGTGATTCTTTTTAAGTAAATAATTTAATATTATTTAGTCTATTACTAACAATAACAAATTGTTAATCATAATGTGAAACATTCGTTAGATAAATGTCAGAGATATGTAGAGAAACACGAAGTGCAATCAATAAAATAATTGATTCCCAACACGAGAAAAACAGAGGCGTATGTGGTCTTAAGGGACGACTATAACTCAAAGGGATAAATAAAGAAATCCTCTTAATATTTAAGATATCGATGTTTACCTCGGTAAGACACCTTAATCGTTTAGACCATTTTGGAAACATTCGATATCTAAGGAATTCTAATTTTTCCATTAAATTGTAGAAATATCATAAAATGTTTCGTTAATTCTTGTATGACTAATTATAAGAAAAACATGAGTTAAAAAATTACTAATTTTAATAAGGCAATTAATTAATATTTCATTATTTATATAGAACGTTTCTTTCATTTTTAGATTTAAAAACATGGGGGACAAAGTATAAAACGCTTACATATATGTAATGAGGTGTCCTGTGCTATGAATGTGAATTTAATTTGTCCACAATATTCATACCAGGTATGAATTACATACGTTCCCAGAAACATTCCTGCTCGAAACACTAATATATTTAGCAATATTAAAAATACATTTGTAATTCAACATTTTTATAATTGAAATAAAGGTGCAATATTAAATCAAAATAACCAATTTTAAATAATCTATTAGTCATCAAACATGTCATAGAGCAAGTACTAATTGTATTTTTTTTTAAAGTTGATAATTAACATGCAGTAAATAACCAATACACTTAAGTAAGCGTGGAAAGTACACTGGGAAAACATGCTTTTTGTAATAGTATTAAACACTACATAAAGTTGCAAGCCCGGTTGCACTTTACCAAATGGTATCTAATGGAACTTATAGGAGTCTTATGAAGTTCTTTTGTGGTAGGAGATACTTATTTTTAGAGTAAATTCAATTACAACATGTAGTATTTAATGGAACATCTGTCTAATCATTGAAATATTGTGGTTTAAGTTAAATAGGTGTGGTTTTAAAAAGTGCGCCATTAGTTCTTATGACGTAAATCGATAAACAAATATTTTAAGGACTCAAATCTACTTGGTCACTTTTAGAACATAATATTGAAGCATTATTTAACGTCTTTAGATCGTCTTAATGAACTAATTTCAGTTTCCTAGCCATCTTAGGGTTCCTTACCACTAGAATTGATTTTAAAATGAACTGTGACAACAAAATTCCAATACTGGCACTGCTGTAGTGCTCACAATTTGCATTCTGCCAATTTAGGGCAATTTCCCCTATTCAAGATAACTAGTACTAATTATAAATATCCCATCCTTGCCGCACTTATCATTGGCCCATGTAAATAAACGATATTGCTCAAAGAACGAGGACCAGCTCCGGACCCACTTCACCCCAGTGGCCATTAAAACTTTAGACTTTTTAATGATTGTATTCTAGGAGCAATTTAAAAAAAATGTAATTTTTTAATACATTCCACTGAGTTAGCGAATAATTTATATTTTGTTTGATTTGGTGTTGCACAAAGAGATAAAATCCAAGAAAAACCTATTCACGATATACTGACATTATATTTACAATATAATCCATGACAATTACCTTATTTCCATCTTTAATGAATAAAATATTTATATTACAACATTTTAAATTTTAAAGACGTTTTACTATGCTTGGAAGAAAGACATGAGAGCTATTATCTTGTATTACATTCGACGGTAATCTATCGTATTTTATTCTATCGCTTAGAGTCAGAAACTAGTAAGTTTCTTCTGAAAATTATAACATTTCCTGAAAACTACTATATTCAATTATGCAAGTTGTTATAATTATTCTTTCAACTAATTTACTGTTAAATTATAATTAGTATCAATAATGAAATAATTATCAATATACGAAACAAATAATTCAATCTTTATGGAGTAAAAATGTTGCCTGGGGAAATAAGGTATTTTGCTCTTAACTCTTTGAAGCATACATTTTTATTTTCACGGAAACTAGCTGATCTTAACTTGTTACTCGGAGGTTTTCGGGGTCGCTGATCGCGAATCTAACCTAAGATTTTCAAAATTCGAGATGGCGGATCAAAGATGGCCGAGAAAAATTAAAAAATTGTATTTGAACGAGGTCAAAATGGGTATTCGTGGGTTTTCGAGGGTGCTGATTACAAATCTGGTCTTCGATTTTCAAAACTTATGATGGGGGATCTAAGATGGCCAACCTAAATGTAAAAATTTATTTCCTCGAGATGAAACTGGGTACTCGAAAGTTTTCGGGATAGTATATTCCGAATCTAATCTTAGATTTTCCAAATTCAAATTGACGGATTCAATATTATAGCCAAAATGTAAACAGTTTTCGAGGTCGTAAAAGACGAACTATGAAATTTCAGCATCCGTGACCGCTTGTTGAATCTGCTAACTTTTATCTTGAAAATGTAACATTATTCGGTATTCAGCTTGATTTCGGTCAAATAACTTTTTACATTTCGGACCGCCATATTGAAATTGCTCGAAAATCCCCGAGTACCGAGTTTCATCTCGATCAAGTAAATTTTTGCATTTCGGTCGGCCATCTTAGATCCGTCATTTTTTAATTTTGAAAATCTAATGCCAGATTCGTAACCAGCGATTCCGAAAACCCCCGAGTACCCAGTTGCCTCTTATTTCAACGTCGGTTTATTGTCAGCATACATTCTTTGTAAACAAACACGTAATTTTCATACATTGTTCGTGATTATAAACAATTTATCCGAATAATTCATAATAAATATTAATTTTGTTACCTTTAAAAGCATGTTATCGAAGTACGGGAAAAAAATTTGCACTAAAATTTGCATTAAAAAATGAATTTCAAAAAGGTGTCCTACAGAAAAGACACATTACTTCAAAGGGTTAAGCAGTTTAATTAAATATATCTATTTGTACAGTAAAAACACTGAAAAATTCACTCTTAGTAAAGTATGGCAATTCTTTTTTAGAATCTTCAAAAAGTGTGATATTTCACTCTAATAAATTTGTTTATGAGTAAATTCGTCGACGAAATAAATAACTGATCCATTCTAAAACCGTTCTCTTGTAACGTTACAATACATCCGAGAATCTTTAACGTTTTGCATCACGCTTTCTTTGAATAAATAATCTATTCCCTTTGGAAATCTTTAAATGAATAATTTATTGTCTATTTTTAATTTAAAATAAATTACTAAATTAAGTAATATAACATTTAACAAATGGATGAAAAAGACATAAATATTCAAAATTATAGATTAATGAATATTTAAAGAAACAACGAAATAATGAACACTTTAATTAATAAGCAAAATAGTATTGCTCGAAAAATAAAAATTTCCAACGAACGACTTGTACACGCATAGACTCCATTTAAAATATAAAAGTTGGAAACGTTACTTAGACGAACACATTTACTCTGACGACAAACAAGTGTAGAACGTCTTTCATAAAGTATTCCATTAACAGAAATAATTTTGCTCGCAACTGCGCCAGCGTAAATTTTACGCGCGCGGAAGTACATATGGAAGAGCAAAAAAGAAATGTTTAACAAGAACTAATGTCATCATTCATCGCGAATAGTGTTAGCTTACTGCGTATCATGCGAGGTATGCGGAGAATGCCGATAGTTCAATAGTGAGGATAGTAGCGACGATGATTATTTTATGCTAATTCTTCCACTCATTTTCTCGGCGTCAGAGGAACTGTTAAAGAGAACGAGAATTCCGGGGGGCCATTCTCATTTGGCAAAAGTCATTTCGCAAACTCCTAAAAATTAATTGATATAAATTAATGGGAATATTAATTTAATTTATGAACTATTGAAATAATATTTAATTTGTATGTTAATAAATTTTCGAGCCTTTTAGCTTCGATTGATAATTAATACATTTTTAAAAATCAACGTTCATTTTGGAACTGATTTTTTAATTCATAAAAAACGATTCATTTATGCGGAATTGACAGTATTCCCACTCCATCAAATATTTAGAATAGTACAAGTTTTAAACATTTATTAACATAAATGTTACGTGTCTCGAGACATGTACGTATCTTTCAATTGTAAACATGTCAAAACATTTTACAAGTACAACTGTCATCATCAGTGACTAAAATGACATAAACCAAATAGTTTTCAATTGAAACTTACATACATGACTATAGACACGCAACATTTATGTTAATTTTTATTTTTTTTTTAATTGCTTTACGAAAGACATCCTTAATTTTCAATTCACATTTAAAAAAGTATCTTTTTATTTTCATTTTTATTTTGGATTAAAATATTTTTGTATTAATTTTGTAATTTTATCATAACTATGAGAAATCTTTTATTCAACAAATATGTGCTAAATTTGTGAATATCCTATTAATTTTTTCCAGTTGAATAAGTTTCTTATTCCAGAATTTCTTGTAACAAGGGCGTAAAATGACTTTCTTTGGTTTCGAGGCATAAAATGCAAAGTCGCTGAATAGCATTAACATGCTTACAATGTTAATTCCTACTCTGTTTATTTCGAAACGAAATAGGGTCTACGACAACAAAAAGTACGTAATTTTTTCATTTCATCACGACTACAACTATAGTTCGTTTTGATTTATTATACTTCTACCGGTTTATTACTTGCTATATTATATAAGACATTTTATATTAATACAAATCAATACAATTTAAAAATATCTAATAATAATCATGAACCGTATACTTCAAATATTCATGTACTTCATTTATGACCATCAAAGTTCAAATAGAGACACTCATAATTCTAGGGTATTTCTAGTCCAACGACTCCTCAGAGGCACATATTAAAAATACAATATACAAAGGAGCATATTTAAAACTGACCGGTAGTTATAATATGTATAATATAAAAACGCCCCAATTCGGAGTCGATCACATTGAAGACTGAACATCATAAATAAATGTAAAAGTTTTCCAGTGCACAAGGCCAAGTCGGTCGTTTTCAATTACACTTACACATTATTCGATAAATAAATAATTAATAAACATATAAAACAAAAAAAGTAAAAAATAAATTTAACTGTTATTTAATTAAACTGTTGTAGAAACCACTAATTTTCTCAATGGCAATCCTATAATTTACACTATTTCTGTATTTTTTTAACGTTCCTCTTTTTCTAAAGTTTCTCACTGTCTAAAATTGTAACATGAGAGTTAAAATGATGTCCTGTACTTAACGTATGTGATGTTAAAGCTGGCCAATATTCTTCTTTCAATCATTTCTGTGTTCGTATATCTGTTTTTTTAAGTAACGTTTTGTTTGTCCAATGTTTGCGTCACTTATCGCAGTCAATCTTATAAATTATGTTAGATGTGTATTGTAAATCTGACTTCTCAACTTTTGCACAAAATTTGTGTCTAAAGTATTAAAACGTTTATTAACTATTGGTATGTCAAATTTCTTTTGAATCTTTTCGGTTCTATAATAAGATTTTCTTTCACTTTATCATTGGTATATAGGTTTTTTTAGATCTCTCTAATCTCTTATCTAGTATTTTAAGTCTAATTTTAATTGCATCCCTTATAAATTGAATAGTATAACCTTTATATTGCAAATTTCTGTATTGTAAGTTACAAAAGCGGAAACATTTATCGGATAATAAGAAGGGTAAAGAATTGTCTACTTTAAGGTCAAAATTGAACTTTGTGTTGATGGTGGAAATGGCCTCAACATATCTTTTGTGTAATATATAGGTTTGTGCGCTAGTCTTGCTAATACGCCATTCTCTAAAACTATCATCACTAGATCAGCTAAGATCGGAGGCAGAAGTGAACCCATTGGTGTCCCTGTATTTTTTTTTAAATCTGCCCATTGAATATAAAAAAATTCATACAATACATCTTAATTAAACTAGTCAGTAGCTGAATAGTACAAAATATGTATTATTTCCAAAATACATTTTTAAATAAAAATATCATTAATTAACCAAAATTTATTATAAAAAGTAGAGCAGGTGAGCTTTGACCGTATTAAAGATCCTAGAGAGTCAGAATATAAAATAAAAATGTTTTCCTCATAACAAATATCAGCAAAAAAAAAAACAAAAATAAAAAAAACAATAATCTGATCTTCAACAGCTCAACAACTAGAGTCAATTGGATATTTTGCGATCAAATTTGGATTCTGGAACAAAATCCTACTAGAATGAACCCTTAGGTATAGGTAAATATGAAATTCTTAAATTTTTGTTGGGCTATATAATTAGAAATAAAGAATTAGTTCTCACACACAAAGACTAAAATACAATGCAAATATTTATCTTAAAAATGAGCCATTTTAAATTATTGTACGAAGACTTCTAAAATAAAGACTAATTACATGCGATAACCTATTGATTTGAATGCTTAAGAGAAATCGTTATCACATGCTATCTTGAAAGAAAATATCGTCGCTACTAAACACTGTTAAA
This sequence comes from Trichopria drosophilae, assembly GCA_030407085.1. Lineage (NCBI taxonomy): Eukaryota > Metazoa > Arthropoda > Insecta > Hymenoptera > Diapriidae > Trichopria > Trichopria drosophilae. The sequence goes on along the minus strand of CM059583.1, from coordinate 183,467,463 downwards.
TCAGCCGTATTTTCTGAACAGAACACGGAGAAAAATAATCAGCAAAATTAGCCGAAAAATCCGCAGATTCTACCAATTTTATCCTATAGGGACAGCTGTTGGAATTCCGTTAGGGATAGCCGATAATTTCAGCTAAATTTACTGAAAAAGTCCGCAAATTTAACGGAACAAATCTGCTAATGTAGCGGAAATTTAGAGCTAAGCGCGAATTGAGTAGGGATAAGGCTACATTAGCGGAATCAAAACAGCTAAAATTGCATATATTTTCGGCAATTCCAGCCGAAAATTTTAGCTGATATGAATCAGCTAATCCAGCGGAGTCATTTTTCTCCGTGAATAGTACATTATGTGCCAAGGGCACAATTATCGAACTTCGACGATTGTGAAGTTTGTCGCCCGTGACCAATAATCGATAATTCGCGACCTACGCCGAAAATCGAGTTTTACGGCCGGAGGATCAAAAAGTATGTTCCATACAATATAATTTACATTTATGGAGGGTTCCGAGCGAGCCGATATGTATAAATTACGAAAATTATTAATAATATTTGCATGATAAACCACGTATGTCTTTTGTTTATATTTAAGGATCCTTTAATCAGCAAACCAATAGTAGAAAGCAGACATTTTTGAGAATTTTTTTCAGATAATTTCGGTTTACGACAATATTTCTTAAATTATTGGCCATCGAGTGAATGGTTTTTTTAATCTTGCTTCTATGTAGCAATTAAAAATAACTGCAGAAATTAATGTCAGAATGGAAATACAGGTTATCTGATAGATTTTCTATCTTGTCATGCAATTAATAACCCCTACATATTTATTTTTATACTTCATGATTCGCGCGTTAGAGTGCTTTTAATATTGTATTATACAAGTGTTTTATCGAAAATGTGGCGTTTTTATTAACCTGTATTATGTTGTTGGAATAAAATTGTAGATTTTAATAAATATTATAGAAAATATAATCAATATTTTGGACCAGAGTTAATTGAAAACTAAATATAAATATTAATATTTGCATACTTGTGTCTAATATTAATTGACAATTTGATTCTAGTAAATCGTGAATATATCTTTCGGTTACATTTACATACTTTCATCGATGAAAATATTTTTTTTACTGTTCCCCTTGAAAGATAGCACGTTATTAATTTTAGTTTTAAATTTAAAATTATAATCATTATCACTTTATTGATGTTGATCAATATTTTTATTTCAGACACGCCTAGAACTGCATCGAGAGATCTAAAGTGTAATACATTGTATAACAATCTCATTCCAAAATTGAAAGAAATCTCATTTCAGCTTTAGTCCATTATGTCACTCCATATTCCAGAAACCCTCGGGAATGAATGTTCTTCATTTTTCCTGAGCTACAAGGGAAGCAAAATGAAACTGACCTCGAGAAAATATGAGCTAGAATCTGTTGTGACTTATTCCGAGTTTACAGTAATGCATTTTAGTATTTTAGCTTAGTATTTTCCGTTTTATTACCAAAATTATCTAAAATAGAAGGATACATTTAATTCTCTAATTTTTTATAATAGAGACAAAAATAATGTGGAAACAATGGGCCAGTTTCAGTAACTACTTTCATTCCTAATTTCTTAGATTTAATAGTAGCGAATTATTTTCAAAAATCATCATGGTTTCGGCACAGGAAAGTCGATGGTGACAAATCTATATATTTTTGTTTTCAGATTTTGTCGCAAATGTCTTCGTGATTAATTCACAGGTACATACGATATACTTTTCAAAAGTTTTTGATGGGATTAATTGTCGAATCTTATCGAGTAAATTAAATCATATTGGGTTTCCAGGTACATTTTTGCGTTGGCTTCCATATTAATTATCGTATAGATCTGAAAGAGTAAAAATTAAGACTGAAATTTCGCCATCATTCATGATCCCCTCTGGTATAACATAAGGTCCCATTTAGGAACAATTCTTATTCATTTTTATATTAATTACATTCATAAGAAAGTTCTTAACTTTTGCAGATGATGACAAGCTTTTCATTTAAATCTATTCTCGTATGAATGGATCAAATTTTGAAAGATCGGGATTCGATTAAAGTATGATCAACGCGAAAGGCCCTTAATTTGAATGTACTGAAGAATACCATTCCTATTATATTAAAATAGCAAGCTTCTGCATTAGTCTATGTGACTAATTCTATACTTCTTATAATTAGGACATGAACATAATTGTTCAATTTCTTATGCCTACATTGTAAAGAAATTACTTTTAAATTTACCATCAATTTATTATTTCTTTAGTCACATTTCCTTACTTTCATCCAGTCGTTAGGTAGTAATTTTGTTTTCTCTATATTTATAAATTGGAACATCTGCATTAATCGATAAAAGTAGTTTTGATAATATTATCAAGTAATACAATATATGCAACATGCATAAGTAAATACATATCTAACAAGCACCTGGCAAATGAATATTAATTATCAGATGTAGGTTGACAAGTAGTTCTACAGCTTTCCATGATGGAATGTACACTATTTACACAACTCGGATTCATTAATTTCGCATCGCAAACACGTTTTACAGGCGATACTATTAAACAGTTTCATTTGCAGTTTACTATATTAAGGCTGAATTTATGTTAATAATAGTGTATTACGAATAAGAAAATATGATAAAAAGTTGTAATCTTTAAAAAGACCACACATGGTTAGCAATATTTGTTAATTTTTTTAATTAATAATTTTAATATGACTTTAGTATCGTGAAAAGAAACTACAATTTCATTTAGTATTTGCGAATGTTTATAAATACTAATTTTCGTAAATACCAATTAATAGAATTATGTTTTTTTACAGAATGTTAGTCGCATTTCGCAAATTCTTTTACTAATTATGTAAATAAAACTAACTGTTATATAACAATCATATAACATTATTATAATTAAATAATACTTTTGTAAATGGTAATAGGAATCTGTATAAGGTTTTAAAATAAAACTAAATTTACACTCAAAGGCTTATTTCGGTATATAATTTTATATGTTGCAGATGTTAGTCTCCTTATTATTAAGTAAATTTAGTTCATGTTTTGCTTCCCGATCATGAAAGCAATGGATTATTTTGCCATTACAAACCAATCAGTAATACACAGCCTACAAAATACCGCTGTGTCGACGAGTGCATCAGAATGGCATTTATGGACGTTGAGCGCTGAATACTTCCCATAATTCCATCTTAGTTAACATCAAATAGTTTCAAAAACAGTTATTAACAAGCATGTAAATCTTACCTTCCAACATTATCTTTAAATCGCTCCAAGAACATAACAGTGACAAATGGAATGACGTCTTTAATTAACATACCTTTTTACTGCCAAGTGCATCACTTTGAGGAATCACGAATGCAACCTTTTCACGGCGTGTTTCATCCAAGTTTAATGAACATACATTATACTCATCCTACAGGAAAGTCTACTATTTACATTTCAGTGAATATGTTTATTGCTTGTGTTTACTTAAAGGCATAAACTAAATGTAACTGTATAGCCGGGTAAACATATAGGAGTGACACAAATTTCGCTTATTAATTAAAATACCTTTTTATCGTATACATTAACAATAAAATATTTCTACATTGCTGTTATGAAAAACAAATTTTGGCAACAGTATATTCAGTGACTAGGAAATGCTCATATTTCATTTTACAAGTTGCTGTTTAACATTTATATAAATTTGATATGATTTACAATCTTATCATTTTCAAGCTATATTTACTGTAAAGTTAAAAATTATGTAGAACATTTTCATGCGCATACCAACACTTATATGGAGTAATGATCCATGTTTTTTAATCACGTACTCATTAACAATTGTCTTATATCTAGTAGTCAATTTCGGTTTTTAACTTTACTGACAGATATGAATCAATATCATGTCCAATATTGCAGTATGGAAGGAAAACATTGAGAACGACTTTAATGATACCACCAATATATCTTAAAATTTTTATTATAATTTTTGTTTGTTTTACTATGCCTAATTCCACAAACTTTTAACATTTCAACAAATTCCAGTAAGTTTTATCTTAACTATTCGCATAATGAATCTGAGATTCCAACACATTTTTGTCTCTTGTGGAGTTACGATGTATTACTCCAAACTAACTCTTTATAATATATATTTCAATTCAGACACAAAATTTGTAAAGAATGAAACCCTATAATGCTGATATTTCCGGACAATAATGACAGATGATGGTAAATGATCGGTTTCTACATTTCACATTCTTCTTTCGACATCATTTTCCTTTATTCGATGCCCATGATGAGAATATTAACATTTTATAGTTTAGATAAGTCTGCATCTTAGAAATTAGACTCCTATGAACTTTAATATGAATATAAACATTTAGAACGGGTATACTAAGTAAATGAGTAGAATATTCGGAAGCACGACTCCATATACCTTCAGACATAAAAACTTCGACAAAATAACTTTGACAACGAAAACTTCCAAATAATAACTTTGTAAAAAATAACTTTTTGAACAAATATTTTTGTTCTAAAATAACTTTTTGCAAAAACATCGGTTATAATTTATTGAAATTAAAATTTATATTAGTTATTAGAATAAGAATTTATTGATTTGTTTGTTGTGATGTGGCATGTGTATGGTTAGGTCATGATAGGTTAGGTTAGGTTATTTGAAAAGTATTGCTTGCTTAGTGCAATTGAACAAAAAAATAATTGTAATAATGAATATATGATTATATATGTGGAATAATGTGCTTTTCTTATAATGTTTATTTATGATGTATGTATTAAAATTATTTTCATGAGTACGTTGATTTGTATTTGCATTTGGAAATATAATATGGTTTTCAACAGTTTGTATGCCAGAGTTCTTTTGACGGAAGTCTTTTTTTGCAAAAGTTTTTCTGTCGGAAATTATTTTTACAAAAGATATATTGTCGGAGTTTTTTTGACCAAAGTTATCGAGTCATGGACCCGAATATTCGTTTTCAAAATACGTCTTTTTCTTCGAGATTATATTTGTATAAGTATGACAAGTTGCCTTTTAATGCCTACATTAGCCCATTAACCCTTTGCGGCACAGTATCACTCCTGAGTGACTCCTTTCTCTTTATACTTTGTTACATTTTTAAAACAATTTAATTAGTTTTAATGACCAAAAATGATATGAAATATATTACAGAACATCCATTGATTGAAATAAAAAAGAAAACAAGGTTATTGTTAATTAATTGAACGTTAGAAATAAATTAATAAAAAAACGGTTTTTTTTTTTAATAAATGTAATTCTGACTAATTATCAGTATAAAATAATCTGAAGAACATATCTAGATTGTTTATGGGGTCGCTGATTATGAATTCGATATCAGATTTAAAAGATTCAACATAGCGGGCTGAAAAGCGAAAAATTTAAATTATAAATTCAAAATTCAGAATTCATATGGGACCTAGTTTTATCTTGATCGAGAAATTTTTCCCGTTTTGGTCCATCATCTTGAATAGGCCATTTTGAATTTGCAAAATCTGGGGTCATATTCGTGATCACCGATCCCCAAAAGCCTCGAGTAGCAATTTTCAACTGTATTCCGTAAAAAGAAAAATGTATCCGCAAAGGGTTAAGGCTCAAGCGAACGATTTTTCATGCGTAAATACATACAAAATACCGAATTTTCATGATATTTTTTGTATAAAATCATGTCGGCCGTATTGAATCTACCATTTTCTATTTTGCAATTCTGACGTCAGAATCGTGATGAGCAACCCCAAGCACTCCTATATATGATATTTTACCTTCCAGAATGCGTTATACCTGGAATTTATAAATCCATAAAAAGAACAATCTTTAAACCGCCATTTTGAAATCGGCATCTTAAAAAAACATATTTTCCGAGTATGATCTTATTCCTTGAATATCGGAATCACTTTTCCGATTGATTTTGTAAAGAGAACAAAATCCTTTCCCATCAAATAATATGAATTTATACAAAAAATATCATATAAATTCGGTATTGTTTACGTATTTGTTTGAAAAAGTGAGGTGAAGTGACTGAAATAACTAAAATTATCTTTCATTTACGAAGTTTCAGTTGATGTTACGAAAAAAATATTTATAATCCTTTTTTTAGAGAATTTCATGGTCTATCTATTTTGTTGAAAATACTTTTTCATCAGATTTATATTTCTAAAAATAAATGCAACAAATGGAGAAAATAACGCATTTTTATGTGTTTTGACCTTGAAAGTGACCTTGGCGTCAATTTTTACCTGTATATTCGTGTTCAGCGCACCAAATCACGTCGAGTTTCAAAGAGATTGAATGTATGGCTTTTTCGCAATTACAATCATAAATCTCATCAAAAGTACAAAAAATGCTTCTTTTTCTACAAATTTCAATATTTTCTGATGGCTCTTTTTTCATTTTTGTTCTCAAACCTTCAGGAAGAAATAAGGTTATGGATTTTGCAAAATTTTTAATTTTGTGAAAAATGACAGTGTAAAAAATGCTGAAAATTTTGTTCTTTCTCATCCAAAATAGTTTCAGAAAAAAAATATTACGAATATTATTTATTATGGCTTGACATAACCGAATATTCGAGTATGTGTTCCGTGAATAAATTTTAATAGTTCTAATTCTAAAAGTAAAATGTAATTAATTCCTGTACAGTAGTGGACGGTATAAGAGCGACGATAATGTATAATTTCTTTTTCAGGATTTAAACTGTTAGATTCATGCACTTTCGTAATATTTTTCATTCGTTTTGCGGGAAGTTTGAACATTGTTACTCCACGAAAACTTTTATTCCAATCATTTTTACTGTAAGATAGAGTGCTAGTAAAAATCAAGCAAATACACTTGTTATGCTATTTGCGGTACCAATTTTTTTAATGAAGACTACACAAACGTTTCACAATATCAAAAACGTCTCGAGCACTTGAAAACAAATGTTACAAAAGCTACTAAACTATATTGGTAGGCCCGATTCAGACTAATCACCTTCCTTAACCATATGTAGGGATAAAGCAGTGACAAGTAATATAAAAACGAATGATTTCCACGACTAGTTTCTGGACCTTGTTGAAAACTCATTTTGCAGATTCTAAGATGACGACGATATTACGATAAAAATTAAGGTATAATTGTAATGCAATTAAACAGTGGTTAAGACGAAGATAAAAATTAGGTTTTAACCTAATCAATTTGAACTCTTTATTTGATGATTTTTCATCCATGAATGAACAGTAGTTCGAAAGTGCCTAGCACGTGAATCCGAAGCATGCTCTGATTTTTATCATTGCTTGCTGTTAAAGTTCAAAGATTTTGAATTCTTGGAATTGTTTGGATCCTATCTCAACGGTTTACCCTTCTTTTCTTTGTAAGTGCTATTCATATACTGAACACGATAATCAAGAGTTCGAGTACGAACTTGAATAACTGTTTAACACTGTATCACCTCTGAATAGTACCATGACGGTTTCCAGCACGTGAGACATAGTCCTACTCCGACATTGGAAAAAAGCGCTGACCTCTGGTGACCAAGGTTTTTAACTTTAAAAGGTGGCCAGTTCTGTGTACAAAATTTGTGAAAACTATTTAAATTCAAATTATAGATAAAACCAATACCTACAAAAGCACGTGATTACCACCCAAGGAACTTAATACAAACACCTTCAAATTACAATACATCGTAAGTCTCGCGATTATTCGCAATAAATTCGGAGGGAATAAGTAATACTCGTGATGAACCCCGCGAAAATATACAACACAATTTTTCATGGCATGAACCCTACAAAATGTTGAGTGAATATCGATTCAATAAGAATTTTCCGAAGGTGTACTTGAGCGACGTAATATATCCATGGTGTCCAGTTCGTGAGACGTAGTCATACTCCGAAATTGGTAAAAAAGCGCTGACCTCAAGTGAACAAGATTCTCAAAACTTTAAAAGGTGGCCAATTCTGTGTGCAAAGTTGGTCAAAAAGATTAAAATTCAAATTATAGATAGAACCAATACCTACAAAAAGACGTGATTGCCGCCCAAGGAACTTAAAATAAATACCTTGGAATTACAATTTGCAAAACATCTTCGTCACGTCTCACGATTATTCGCAATAAATTCGGAGGGAATAAGTAATGCTCATGATGAACCCCGCGAAAATATACAACACAATTTTTCATGGTATGAACCCTACAAAATGTTGAGTGAATATCGATTCAGTAAGAATTTTCCGAAGGTGAACTTGAGCGACGTAATATATCCATGGTCTTGCTTCGGTTGCACTCGGGCGATCAACCGCGTGAGTATAGCGGCCGGCGGGACGCATCGAAAAAGACATTTTCCATTTTCAAGATAGCGCGCGAAAAAACCAGATGCGTTCTCCGGTGTATTCTGGGAACGATCGGGGTCGCAGGACTGGCCGAGGCGAACTGCTGGCTGCGACACGAGCGAGAACCAAGAAAACGAGAAGCTTGGAACGCGAGTGGCGAGACCGCGGCTTAGCTTCCCTAAAAGGCAGTTCTTCTATCGGCGACTTGCCACCGTTGTCTCCAGAACTTGGCCTCGATCGCATCCGTAGTGATGATGCCTACCAAGTTCCTCCGAAACAATATAGTCGCTCAGCCAGCGACCGAAGGATCGACACAGGGCTCTCGATTTTTCCGACGGACTTGCACCGACCAAGACACGGCTCTAGGAAAAAGAACGCGGGTCGAACAAAAACCTCGTAAAAAATGACCGAACGGCAATGCGACCGAGTTTCCAGGACTTTTATCACCGAACGAGTAATTGTTCGAGGCGAGTTCGGTTAAACGAAAATAGGAATTTGTATGCTAATTGTCTGGAATGGGAGGAAAGTCCGAGGAACAGCGACAAATGCACGACCGTTTTTTTAACTCCGCATGGCTTTGATGTATTTTTCCAAGTCATTCCAGCACACGTGTCTGTTTTAACTTGTATTTTTAACTGAACTATCTTTCTGTAGCTCGGAAATGTTCTGTCATCTCGGTTTAAGCAAATTCCAAAAACTACGTGACGAATGCACAGTGGCAGATGATAAGAAGGAGATAATCTATTTGAAATTGAATATTGATCGATTCAGAGTGTAATTCAGCCACTGTGTTATGAACTTAGTCAGCATTTCATAGAGCTGCATCGTGCACATGCGTTGATGAACCAACAGGGGACTGAACAAGAAAATCTACTTTTTTATTTCATTAAGTCTTTAACTATGAACTCCATGAAGCACACCCTTGCAATAGAGTTTTATATTTCGTATGTAATAAGGCTGGATTTTTTAAGCAACCTTTATGTGTACATCGAGACTGTTTCATTTGGTTTATGCAATAATGATTGCATATACTACGATCACTGATAATTTAATAATATTAACTTAGTAAGTAGATTTATCTACTGTTACCATACTTGGTACATTACGAAATTACATGGTCGAGTTTCTCTTTTTTCAATGCCTTATTTACATTTTTGATCTTATGTAAAATTTTTACGCGTTAGCTTTTAGGTACTTGTTGATTATAGCTCATATCATATCTCTGATTGCCCATACAATTCATATCTGTGAAAGATGTTTGCTAGTTCACTATCGTTTCGAAACATTAATATAATGACTTGAAAATGACAAGTTCCTTCAGTTAAAGCCCATTTGCTTATATAACTTTGAACATTGTTTCTTGCGATGGTTCTCAAATTTTTCCTGGTGATCTCTGAAAGGAATGGAAAGCTTAGCGTTGGTTTTAGATTCTATTCCTAGTTTTGTCAACATGTCTGCTTCTTAATTCCCTCCGCTGTTTCGATTTCACTATATCTAATAATACTTTTTTTATTGTATAGGGGAAGTAGGAGCAAAGTGGGATAGTTTTGGAAAAACTTGTATACAAAAAATTTGGGGCATAAGAATGGTCAGGTGTGATTTATAAACCCTTATTTAGGTCCTCAGCTAACTTATTATGAAACGCATTTAAAAAAAAGTATCTGTTTAATATTCCAAATTCCAATTTTACGAAAAAACTTTTTTTTGAGAAATCTGAAAATCCAGGGGTAAAGTGGGACGGGTTGTTAAAATTACTTCTGGAAAGTTTTGACAGAGTGAGAAAGATAGAGAGAGAGAAAGAAAGAGAGAGAGAGAGAGAGAGAGAGAGAGAGAGAGAGAGAGAGAGATTGATTACAAATTTATTTATTCGTGTCCTGGCTACTACGAGCCGTGGACACAACTCAAGAGAGAGAGAGAGAGAGCGAGAGAGAGAGAGAGAGAGAGGGAGAGGGAGAAAGAGAGTGAGAGAGAGGGAAAAAGAGTTCTTACTTATCTCTGTGAACCTAAATCAAAACGGAATACATCCCACTTTGCCCCACCCACTTTGTCCCAAAATAGAATTTTTTTAAACACGTCGTAAAAAATTATCCTCAACCCCAAATGAAACAAATAAAAAACGAAAATTGAGTGTAAGAGAAGACTATTAAGTCATCGAAGTCAGATTTTAATTACGCTTAATTTATCGATACTTACTAATGGATTGAAAATATGTATGAATTTACAAATTGACTTCGACTTCCTAGGTCATGTTCGAACGGTTGGTAAATACTGAATGGAAACTGAAATATGTTTCGAAATTTGTACTACGATAACTCTTTTGTAAAAAAACAATGCAAACAAATACATAGGAAATGTTCTAATACAGCGAAACGCCAAAATCCCACTTTGCCCCTACTTCCCCTACGTAAATTTCGACATTACGCACCTTTTTTGATGGGTTATAAAATTCAACATGTACGGCTTCGTCAAATACTCGGGTCCTTCGCTAAGTATTCATGCGTTTCGTACTCATTTGGAAAAAGGCGCACAAATTTTACGCATACTACTTAAAAAAGTAATGATCGATACTCGAGCGTAACAATTCGACTTTACGCATCGTCCCTATCTAATCACGTGTTAAAATGCGGTGCGTAAAGCCGAATTTTCCGAACTCATATCGAAATTGTATATTTCTCCCCACGGGAGAGAATATAGATAATTCATCCTCGCTTGTCTGTTTTCCTCCCGAGGTTCGAAACCTCTTTTTCGAGCGTAGCGAGGTTAGAATGTCACTTCCTGTGCATGAAGGAAGAAAACTACTATTTCGTACGAAGGGCGTAAAGTAGGGTTCTACGCCTCAGATGGCGTTTGCCCGCCCGAGAGACGAGGGATAACCACCTTAGGTGTAATTCTTTGTAAAAATGCCACTTTATGCCTCTTGAATCGAAAATAATCATTGATATCTTTACCTCTTCTATTTGTATCGACAAGGATTTATCATCTTGACCTTGATTTTTTGATGACGGAGGATACATCTCAAGGAGTTGGAGCCAACGTAAAAGTTATAAGCTGTGTATGTTACTGCAATGTCCATCTCGTTATTGAGACATTTTGGTATAATTTTTATTACCTCGCATTCTGCTGAATAAACATATGCCATTTTTAACAATGACGACTCAGCGAAATCCATATCTTAATACATTGGTCGTTTTACGCCCTGAAAACTAGCCATAAAATGGCCATTTTATGCCTACTGTATAAAAAAATTCTGTTCTACGTTTATTATATGTAAATAGAGTCGACAAAACGATAATGATCTACGTGCCCAAAGATGATATTGTTGATGTGCTGTAGAAAAAACTGTTTTTTCTTTGCGAGTTACGTTTCGACAACCTATAATTTAAAAGCTCTCATTTCAAGACTATGCGAAGCACACACTTCTGATACATCTCAAAATTTGTTATTTCTTGTGGACTATAAAAATATATTTATAGTTTTGAATCTAAAAAGACGGCGTTCTTTTAAAACTGTTAATTTTGAAAAAATTATAAAAATACAAAAATGTTATTAGACATTTTGGCGGTACAGTAACATCCTTCTGAAAAGTAGCACATGAATTTTCCAAAAAAGAAAAATTGTATAATTACATAAAGAAGCTAATTCAATTGGATTTAGTTCGATAACTATCATAGCGTGCAAGAAAAACTGTTGTGTTTAACAGCACTGAAAATATTCTATCAGCAGACATTTCTAAGCAATGTACACGTCAAATATCTCAATTTACGTTCATTTTCTTCTTAAAATCACTTCAAAATCTCAGCTCTCGGGCTAATATTTTTCGAATCGCAACATCGATACTTTGACAATTTTTTTTTAATACTCCATAGCACCAATATTTAGTAATATTTTACTTATTTTACAACGTACATTTACTCCGATATAAATATAAATTACGTTTTCTCTCACATTCACCTGAGTTTAAAAGTTCGGCGGATTTGGCCATATACACTTTTGTTTACACTACATCTTATTGATTCAGTTCTAGATATAGTGATTGTCGATGTGTCTATTCTCAACATCCTCCATTGTTTCATTGAAGTAAAGCTAAGCATTATGGGGGGATAAGTATAATTAGTAAATTTCTCGACTGTGTGATTTACAATTTTCAGTGAATAGTAGCGGTTTAATTCAGTCACCATAATAAATAAGAATTTTTATTCACCTTTCATTCTTATGCCAAAGTCATAAATCATCAGTAAGTAAAATCGTTTATTTTTCTTATAAATAACGGATGTTATTCGATAACGGCGATTTTAAATTGTTCAAAATAATATTGACAATACGATATTTGTATACATTTATTCTACATCTTTTTTTACAGCCTAAATCCAAGGCTTGAATTAATAAATTTCAATAAATTTTAACATCTTTTCTTAATCACGTATAAGGGTATATATGCCATCGTTAGCCTGTCTTCTTTTCCCCGACAATTGTTCCCCGACACTTTTTCCTTCTAATATTTTCCTCGTAACATTTTTCCCTTGAACACTTTATCATCGCCACTTTTTGCCCAGCACTTTTTCCCCGATACTTTTCCCCGGCACTTTGTCCCTTGTTGATGTGTCAATAAATGCGAATAAAAGTACTCCACGCTTTTAGACATTATTAGAGGAAGGTGGAGTTCTAACTGGTTAGGTTAGGTTAGTTTCAGGGCATGATAGGGGTAGGCAGAGTTCTAACTGGTTAGGTTAGGTTAGTTTCAGGACGTGTATATGCTTTTAGGCATTCTTAATTATAGGCGGAGTACTGTCCGGTCATCCTTTATATAAGAGAAAAGAGCCTTGGTACATTTATCCCCTCTCATTATAAACATCAGTAATGGAAGAGTCCACTGGGAAAATTGTTCGGGAAAAAGGGTCGGGGAAAAAGTGACGAGGAAAAAGTGTTAAAGGAAAAAATGTTACGAGGAAAATATTATAAGGAAAAAGAGTCGGGGAAAAAGTGTCGGGGAAGAAAAGACATAGAACCTATACCATCGTGTTCCATTACTGATGATTTCTGACTTTGGTATAAAGAATGAAACGTGAATAAAAATTCTTATTTATTATGGTGACTGAATTAAACCGCTACTATTTACTGAAAATTATGGGGGATCCCTAAATATAACGTCGAAAAGTAAGTGTATTTAAATAATTTTGTTCACATGAGCAGAAATAACTAAACTAGCTGAGCTTTTAGGGATACTTCACAAATTTTAATTCCTCAAACAAATTTTTATCTAGCAAAAATATTAGAAAATGACTGCGTCCCAGACCATGTACTAATATGCTGTCATACTTCCGGGGCTAATTGGCGGACAAGATGTTGTTCTTGTTTCTTATTTGAAATGAAATATTACAACGATTTTTAATTTATTACATATTTTTCTTCTATATGAACTAAAAAAAGGTAGAAACACTCGAAAAATATACAATTTATTCATTTCGAAATAAAAATGTGAATTTATATGATACGTACTTGATGAGCACTAAAAATTGTTTTTTTACAAACGGTTTTAATTACACGACAAGAAAGCTTGTGTGTTATTGTCGATGTGTTTTACGATAAAAAGACATTTTGAAAATAAAAATTGGAGAACACGTACCTACAACCAAATGTTTTATTTCGATTTTTGAATAAATTATTTTTTATGTTACACAGACTTACCAATTTTCTATTTTTCTTATTTCAAATACAATATATTTTTTTGCCTTCTCTATTTGAAAATTATGTAAGATAAAGTGTTCAATGAAAGTTCCAGTTTTACTTTTATTATCCATCAGGCTTCACTGACTATTTTTGAGCCATAAACATACATATTTTTCTGACAGAACTATATCATTTGCTACTATATAATCAGATTAAGCTAACATAGTACAAAAACAAATGATTTCGTGCGAGACACTTGTGTGGTCATTTTTAAGGCCTTAATGTCGGTTGCAGACTTCTCCGTATATTCTTAAGACATTATGAAGGCCTTATGGCGCTTTTCACTAACTGCACGAGTATCTTACAGTACCGTAACGTCATTCGTCAGTGAATGTACATGAAGCACATTCAAATACAAAGTCATGTTCGGTATGGCATTTATTAAGGTAATTTCATATGTTGAAGAAATACGAATGCAGAAAAATGCTTAATTTTATACATGTAAATCATAGGAGGTTGTAAAATCTACTATGCTTTGTTCTAAACGAAATATCAATAGCGTTCTCAATATCTAAATAATCAAGTTCACATGGATATAAAAATAAAATATGGTAAAACTAAATACAAAAAATTACTATTCAGTTCAAAATGTAATTCAATTTTGCTTAACAATCCTAATTTTTCATCATATCTGAACGTTATGAAAAGTATTTCTATGTGACAGGTACTGAGTAAATCCACAGAATCTGTAACATTGGAGATACTGCCATTGCAAAAATTAATTGCAAACTAGTCCAAAGTTATTCACTTTTCACGTAATGAAAATTTCGATTTGAATATATGAAACTATTTTCGAACATGTACAATCATTCGGAAAAATAAACATTTCGAAATCAACATATTGTGCTACCGTCGTTGGGAACACCTCAATACCGGACAATGGTGACTTTGGATGGTCTAATACGGCGGACGTGATATTCAAAAAAACTATACAACTGACAATGAAATGAGTATCGGGGGATTTTCATATATAATACTTTAATATTTGTTTTCAATAAGTACATCATAAGATATAATTTCCCTCTTCATAGCCTCTGTTTTGTAGACAGCGACAAACAAAATTCCGCAGATATTAATTTTTCAGATATTAAGATTTGCATTAGTCCTCTATATCTGATTCTCCCTTTTGAATTTCCATTACCTCAATTTCGTAATCAGCGACCCAGATACTCATTTCATTTGCATAATTTTTTCCAAATCAGGCCCGAAATTATATTAAATTATTATAAAAGCTGTGCTATTAGTGTATTCAATTACTACCAAACTTATATACACAGTTCTAAGGTTAAGCACGAAATAAATTGAGGGGATTCAAAAGTCCATTGACAAACCATATCAACGTTACGATACTAACCAAGCGGCCGTTCAGTAAATTCACTTTTGGCTAGGAATGGACTAACTTGTGGTTGAAATAGCACTAACTGAACCAAAAACAAAATACTATAACTAGAAATAGTATTTTAAGAGATCCATTTTAATTTGTACAGCCAAATAACTCGGAACATTGCGATTAAAACTGTTGCAGCAAAAGGTGATTAAGCTTCGGTTGAGCTTGGAAAAGCTCTGAAAATTAACGTTGCTCAACTGTAAAACATTGTCCTTCGAATACAATCAAATGCAGAAAAATAATTTGCAATTCATAGAGAAAATAATGATTTAATGCTTTTATATTTTATAATAAATAAATTAAATTTACTAATAGAAAGTCACGACGTTTTAACGAAATTATTTTTTTCAAAATATTATAATGCGAAACGTTTTGTAAGTATTGGGTTAAAAATACTTCATAATGTAACGAGAGTTGCGGATTGTAAAATATGAAACATAATAATAATATCAAAGTATAATCCTGAACTATTTTATTACGAGTATTGGCATTTTCAACGGAATTCAATAATATTGCTATGTTTAAAATCTTCCGCTATCCTGAAGTTACAGAATATTAAACGATAATTAAGCAATGTCTGATACGGCAGGAAGTAAAATATCAGAAATATTCCGGGAAAATGTAACTGGAAAGGGTTGTAACAGTTATATATTAACAATAAATAGCTATATATTAATATAAATTATACTCCAAATATGGTATAATTAACGAATTTACTAACATTAACTTGATATTGTTTCATAAGGAAGAACTACGACAACGAAGACAATAGACAGAATAGTGAACTTTGGTTGAAATAGAGGCGATTGCGTAATATTTTCTTTACATACGAATTTCTCGACTTTGCGCACAAGAAACAGTTGTATCAACGATTTTTTGGCCATACAATTAGATTTTGGGGATGTATGAAAGGTAACAGGTCTAATCAACATTGTGAAATGTTGACATTTGGATTTCAACATTCAAACTCAACATTTTCAATTTCAACATTTAAGAAATTCAACATTACTTTTAGTTTGTTGAATTATATTGTATTTTGAAAATCAAGTGTAATGGTATAATTTGTAACATAAATCAAATCTTAAATCTGCGTTAATCATTGGTGAATAATACAAATGATGATAACAATTTGAATTAAAGAATTTCATGAATATTGTGTGTTTGTCCACGGAGATATTCCATTAAATTAGTATTTCGGATGTTAAATGATATGCTGTTGAATGGTATATGTTAATGTAACATGATTTTTATTAATGTGATTTAAGGCACATGACATTTTAATAATTGTCGTAATTTATATTTATTCTTGTTGTAATGTAATGTTACATTGTTTTTGTGTGTTCTAATTAAAAAAAAAATACAGTATTCATTTCTAGATAGACTTTTAATAAACAGGACACTTAATTGAACCAACGGAAACTGACATTCTAATAACAAAATTTTTGGCCATTCATTTATGGACTGTAACTTTCTTCATATGAATTTTGTTGTCGCAGTAGAAGTTTACGGTTTTTCAATATATGTCTCATGATAATATCTCACTTGTCTATTTACATATTTATTTAATGAGGATTGTAATTACAGAATTGACAACATGGAAAGAATATCTTTTTTAAAACAATAAAATAATGAAGCACAAACATTTGTAATAAATCATTCTTATCATTCGTATGTTCAGAAAATCAATTTGTAATTTACATTTGCGTTGAAATGATGCTATACCATACCCTATATGGCGTGTTCGGCAGTATTTTATGAATTTTCTAAATAAATTGACAGATAAGTTGAAAATAAAGAAAATATTGGTGACTGTAAAATTTTCCATAATGCGAGTTTAAACTTAATTTCTTCAGTAATTTTTATATAAATTTCATAGAAAATCATGGGAACCTCAGATATCTCGAGCATAATAATTCCATGTAATTAGGCATAAAAAATTGATCTTTTATAGGTTCATAGGCTTTACATTACTGCAAAAAACTGCTGATCATGTTGGCAAAATACTGGTCACAAACCAATTACAATTGTCATAAACCAAGCAGAAAATCTTACATGTATCTACTAGGATAGTATTGTTAAGTTCAAGACAACAAACGGATAGCTATCATTAGCAGCTTAAAAATGTGAATCGAAGCAACCATGGGAGGTATTATATCAATCCTACATAATGATGCTACTCGTCACACAATTATAGATTTAGATCTGTTATATTAAAAATAAATGTAGATTTGTGTTCATCCGCGTATGATTTACTATAACTAAGCTTCTCAATTCGCTAAAACTCTGTCGAAATATGAATTACAAATTAATTTTATTACTTTACTAGTTTATTAGAGACAATGGAAAGTAACTGGTTATCTTAATTTCGTTTAAGTTAAATATGAAAGGTTCTTTCGCTTACCTTATTCTTGGCGGTGCTGCTCCATTTTCTGCTTCGTAGGCTCTAGGGTGTAACTTTGGAAGCAAGTTATCTAGATCTTTAAGCAAGACTTTAGTGCTGTTGGTAGCATATTCACGACGGTAGCGTTTGTACTAAATTAGCTTCACAATTTGTGCAGATTGCATACCTAAATTTGTGCGTCCTTATTCGGTTATTTTGTTAAATTAACCTCGTTACATTTTGTCTTGACCAAGAAAGTTAAAAAATTGCTTCTAAACGAGGGTTATTTGTTTAATAGATTATGAGAAAATGCGTCGAAATATTATTGTGTATATTTGTGGATAAATACAGTAATAAAGCGATTACTATTCGTAGTAGAAATAATTTCAGATGGAAATCACTCACGTTATCAGTGGAAGATCCTGTGCAAACCGGTGATCCTGCACGTGTTTTCAATAAAAATATATTTTGTCTAAATAATATTTTGGAATATAATATTTTGGCATTATATTTTGCCTTGTAACATTTTGTCGTGTGCTAATATGTAAAATATTATTTTGTCCTGCGATATTTAGAGGTAGAAGCCATTATCTAAGACCTACGCGTCAATATTTAGGCCCTTTGAATCAGACATTAGTTAATACTATTATTATTTCATACAAGTTCGTTTTCATCTTTACTTTGATGCGAAATATGACAAATAAAATATTTTGTCGATTCCAGTGATAGAATACCCGTTATAAGGAAATGCATGGTAAAGCGCAATCTATTGTTTAATACAGCGACTGCCTACCAAAATTGACCTAATCAACATTACAAGAGAAGCAGCACGGTGTATATATGCAATTTTATTAAAGTAGGCAGAATATTCGCTGTTCATTTATTAGAGCAAATATTTTGCTGATGTAGTCAAATATTTGTTGCAATAATCGGTCAACAAGTGCCACTCATTTTATTGTTACCTATAGTTTACTGCTGTTACGGACCTAAAATATTCAGAGGGGTATATCATGAAGAGTCTTCTAACTCTATTAACTAAATAGGCAATCAATATTCTATTATTAGGCACGTCCTTTGATGAAAAACATTCCATTCCCATTACATTGCAAATTTTATATATTTCTGCTTTTAAGATACGAATATTAAATAAAGATAGAGAGGGGACGTAATGTGGACTTATCCGATTTGTGAATTAATTATTAAAAGCTTAGAAGCCATAATATAAAACTCGAAAAATGTGAAAAGACAAATTTTCTATATCTTGTTAATGACATAATATTTTGTTTATATATAGATGTTTTCCACACATTGGTTTCTAGATTAATGCCTAACCATCATCGCTACTGCTGGATCTAAGGTGTGGATCGAAGCACCGACAATTCAACAAGCCGACAGGTAAAAAAAAACACCAAATAACTGACAATCGTAAAGCCGACAGTAAAAACAGACACTTCAAAAAATGACTGTCCGGTTGTCGATGTGTCTATTTTGTTGTATGACTAACCGCTTTTTGACCGACGGCTATTGGACTGTCGGTTTTTTGACCTATTAGCTTTTCGATTTGTCGGTTTTTCGACCCGCACCCAACAAACAAAACACATCGTTAAATTCCATCGGAAATACAGGTTGATTTTTCTTGGATAAAAAGATTGGATGTAAATTGAAAATCGTTAAATTTATAATTAGTACCTATACAAAATTCCCTAGTGCTAATCATATTCTTTTGACTATTGCATAGAATTCGTTAACGGCTATTTATCAACAAAAATAGATGGAAGGAACTTCCCAGGACGTCCAAATGGCAGTTTTTAACATTCTCAGATATATGTAAAAATCAGATCTTGGCAAACATCGAATTCAATCATTTCAGATGTATTTTTGTAATCGCGACTAAAAACTTTACATAAATGTATAAACGATCAGTAGACTTTAAAAGCAAACATTATTGGGAATGTGTTTTGCGGATGGGAAATAATTTATGCAAGGAAAAAGTTGCGAAGAATTTAATTGTTTATCTTACAACAGGAAAAACTTTTTATTCCAACACATTTCATTAATAATAAAAATCATGTTTTATCTTGGCCATTTCACGGGTACTGGTATGACAAAAACAACAAATTTTATCAGAAAAAAAGTTCTTTTCCATATTATTCGAAAATTTCTTCCCGCCCATTATTTAAAATCATTTGTATAAAAATATAAAAACTACTAATTATAAATTTGTTTCTCAAATTTCATTCAAGAAAAAAGTTAAATATATTTCAACTACGTTTAAAGCATTTAAAACTACTGCAAAAGTATATGTAAAACATTTGAAAGTGTATTCATATATAATTAATATTTG
Organism: Trichopria drosophilae; assembly: GCA_030407085.1. Classification (NCBI taxonomy): domain Eukaryota; kingdom Metazoa; phylum Arthropoda; class Insecta; order Hymenoptera; family Diapriidae; genus Trichopria; species Trichopria drosophilae. The sequence continues at coordinate 183,447,286 of CM059583.1, read as the reverse complement.
AATAACGGGTTCAAAGAAAAAGTATATATTCAGGCTTGAACCGCAGAGCATCTCGCTGGAACAAAAGAAACAAGTTGAGAATCTAGGGGATTTCAACCGACAAAGACATTGTCAATTATAATGAAGTGCAACTGAAATCAAAGACGGAATTCGAGAATCAAAAAGGAGTTAATGAGAAATTTAAAAACATTGATCGACATTTGATATATTTATACAAAGGTGCGCAAAAATCAATACTAACGGAGAAGAGTCTAAAAATGTAAGTGGATTTAAAGAATAAGAAACCTTGTTACTTTAGTAAATCTGAAATAATTCATAAAAATAAATAAAAAATATGTATTGACCGTAAAAATCGGAATACGCTGAGAGAAAATATAAGAAATCAATACTTGACGAAGAAAAAAAATTATATATATTATTTATGCATATTACGGACATACATTCCGTGGTTCGCAGGTTATCATCAGACATAAAGCACAAAACTTACGAAAACCTAATAACAGATTTGATCAAAACATGATTGTTTCATAACTTCCTATCAACCATTTCATTTCTAATTTAAGTATTAATTGTTTATTGTGCGCATATTGTAGCATAAAATATACAGTCAGGGGAATGAGAACGAAAAGTGTGAACATAATTAACCTAGATTTTTATTGTAAAAATTACACATTAATTTAATAAATGTCATTAGTTTTATTTTACCTAAGTATAATTTTTTATTAACTACGATATGCATTTTACAACAGAATAATATAGTTAAAAATCGCGGTTGGGACAGACAAGACGCATGAGAATTTCCTGAGAAACAACAATTTTCTTGAATGAAAAAACATTACAGCACACCTTAAAAATATAATATATCTTTTTATAGAGTGTCTATTGCGCGTTTATACAAAATAAATATATAAAAATGGAGAAGCCGCGTAAACTTCCAACTTTTGCAAAACTACCCATATGAGGCTTGCAAACTCATAGTTTACATGATCATTTTATCACTTAGAAATTGTAACTTATATATTTGATGATATTCTGTGACCTGTGAATGGTGAAAATATTTAAACATGATACGACAACCAATGTAATTATTAACAAAGTAGAAGAAATTTAACTGAATCCATTCGCACCAAAAAACTTCTAATGTTTGGCTTACTTTAGACCCTACCATGATGTGATTGATGCTAGTAAAAACCGGATGATGCTATTAACTTCAAATACGATCTTGTAAATCTCGTAAACGAAATTTCGTTTTCATGACTTTCAAATAATATCACAGATTCTGTTTGAAAAATGTATAAAAATTTGAAAAATCAAATTCCTTAAAAATGATATATACAATTTTGATCCATGCCACAAATATTTTCAAGATGTCGTATCGGTTTTTCTAGTAAGCTACTGTAAATTATTGAAAAAGAGCAACTAACGTTTAATGAAATAAAACTTTTCAGTTAGGATGAAAAAAATTCATTTGATCATAATTTTAAAAAGAAAAAGGATTGCCATAAACTGAACTATGTTATCTTCCTTGAACCGGTCAATTTTTTAACGGACCTATTATACACATTTTATCTGACGATTTCAACTAAATGCCTAATTGTTTCTTTCAACAGAAATTCTACACCAAAACATCACACGCATTTAGTTCAGAAAACAAATTTTTAAACAAAGATACCAAAAAATACAATAATTATTAAAAAAAAAAAATTTCATATGTTACTGCATAAAAATGAAAAAATAAATTGAAATAAAAAAATGTAATACAACACTTCATAACACTGTTATAGTTTACAATGTTTATTATGGTTCGATAATTCCCAAAGTAGAGCAGGAAGGTTTAACAAAATCTAATTCAATGAATATAAAAGTTCGATTACTGCACGGCGAACTGTAATAACCTGTAGATACGAAGAATCCGTAATCCATAATCCCATGTGAAAACCTTGAAATCTCCAGTCACGAAAGTGAATAGTCTGCGTCGTGGAACGTTTGAATCCCATCCAATTTCCCGATGACAATGAGACAATTATGCAGAAATCGTATCAAAACCATCAGGTAGAAAAGGTAATAAGAAACGGAAAAATTTACCGAGGAAATTCATATCTGACGACCACCAATATTAAATATTACATAATAATATGTTCGTATTCTATTAAAAAATATTATTTCATGAACGAATGCAACATTTAATTATGACATAGTATATATTACGTTACGATTGAAGAAAATTACTGAAAGCTTGCTTACCAAATGCTACAAAATATTTTAATCATTTTACCATGGGATATTAATGTTAAGTAGTGAAGGGGAAATAAATCGATATGAAGCAATTCTAAAATTACAGAACTATTCAACTTTTAGGGAGCATTCGAACTGAAAAAATGTGTCTATGTAATCAGTGAATCAATGCCGGAAAAATATAATTAGTTCATGAAACAGATTATTTGTTTAACATACGATACAGAAGGCTAATAACTTCAAAAGTTGTAATAGCATAGATTTACAAAAAATTTATTAGGAAATTCGATTTTTTGAGAAATGCACAAGATGCAATATTTTCAGCGGTCTGACTTCATCTTCGTACTTAGCAAAATTTTTCAAGAGAAATTTTAAAGCGCACGAAATTATTCCATCAATGATCCACAGTTTCCCAAAAATACAATCTTGTTAACCTGTGTAATGGTTAGTACCATGTGTGCACTGTGTAACTCGTTAATATTATGCTAACTATCTAATTACTTTCTTTTATGATGGTGATTTCGGGTTGAATAGTTTTTCTATTTTATGGGTGCATTGCAAAAAAAAACAGACATTGAAATACCAAACATTTCTAAAAACAGACTTGCAAAACGTGTGTATATATTTTTTTAAATGTCTTGATTTTGAAAGTCAGTTTTCTGAAGTAACTATTTTGTGATTTGTAGGATTTTTGACATTTCCCCAAATTTATCAGGCTCCTTTATGGAAATTGCAGAATTTTATAGTTGAAATCGTGTGACGTTTAAATACGACGCGTTAGTCCTTTGTATCCATAGATTTTAGAATTTTTGTGATAATTTCCTTCATAACTTAACCAACAATAATTAGTTCTTAAATATTATTCTTATGTACTTTAAATCTTGATGTTAATAATTCTAATTATTTTAATTTATCTAATATATGCTTAATATACGAGATGTTATTTTTTTATGTAATATGGGTGCTCTTATATCTTTTACTTTCGTTATACAACCAATAAACGATTCAATACTTTTATAGATTAGGCCTACTTTAATACCACGAAGATTTTTAAATTATCAATCTATCAATTACGTCGAAAACGTATCGAAACATGTTTAGAAATTGTTGAAACATTGTAAGACTAGTATTTGAAAAAATTTGACATAAGTCGCTATTACTGAGGCCAATGATCGAGAATGACCAGATCAACCTATCTATTGGACACGTTTCCAAAACCGTCAGAAATCTGTAAATGACCGTTGAATGGTCTGAGACTATTCTGCCTCGTATTTGCATAGGTCAAATAAAGGCGCCGGCTTTAATTGCAAGTATACTCCGACTAAGAAGAAAAGGCGGAGACCCCATAATGTAGTTTTGCAGAATTACTGGCGAATAGTGAACATATTTATATAACTAGACTTACAGACGAACAGTACTTAAGAATGGATGGGCTTTGTTGCAAATTGATTTTATTACATATAATAATTTCTTGAATTTATTAGATATTTAAAATTAATTATTTGACACCTAATTAAGTTATTGAATTATGGAATATGCGATGACTACACTCAAGAAAAACGTAAATTTTAACGCATAATGGTAGCCATCTTCAGAAATTAATTATCAAAAAAGGGGGGTATATTAAGTAAAAAAAAAGATATAACCATTTGCATGTGCCTTTGTAAAATTGTTTTCTCTTTTTTATATATTAGAGAGTGACATATATAAAGCTAATAAGTTATTTATATAAGGCACTAAACAAAATTATTGAGGGTAGTAAAATGTTTTATATTTCCGGAAATTTGAATTTTTGAAATGTAATGTTTACAGTTTTATTCCTGTATTTTTTAATAAATTTTCTATATCTTTACTTTTAAAAATATTCGGTTCGGTGGCGAACATTTGAACATTATCATATTCAAAATTATGGTTTATTTCCATGCGATGGGTAGTTAGGCCCTTAAACTTTTTTGTATTGTCTTTGATGTTATTGATGTGTTCTTTGAATGTGTTTGTAATCTTCTTTCTGTTTGCACGATTCAAATTTCGTAACAGTGAAATAACGAAATCTGATGTACAATATTGCATTTTTTTTAAAGACAGGCACTCTTTATATAATATAATTTGTTCTAAATAATTGGTGTATATCGGTTTAGCAATCAGTTTTATATATTTTTTTAGATATGATTTTAGTTTCTCTGTGACTCCTTTTACGTATATGGTATGGAAGATGTTTCAATGATTGTCGTGTTCTGCACTGAATGATTTTTTTTGAGGAATTATAAAATTCATGTAGCTTTTTAGAAATAAATCGCTCTATAATTTGTGCAGATCATAATTGAACCAACTGACCTTACTACCCTTCGGGTGTGCTCTTCCGATTCCCGCAGTCAAAATTGCCAGTCAATATGGCGGATTTAATTTGACAAAGTACCGAAAAATTGGAAACTTTTTTTTTTTAACGATGTTTCGAAGCCCATAACGGATGTATATTCCTTCCAAACTATGAACAAAATTGAAGAAAATAATAGTTCGCGAAACAATTTTTTGTTTTCAGCTTCACATAGTTTACTTTTTTGAAAATTGTGAAAAAGCGTGAAAATTTCAAAAAATACGGGCTTTTCTTAGTAATTCTGATATATATATATCAACGTTAAACGAAATTTGTCCACCAAAGTATAAAATTTTGTTTGAATAAACAATAACATCTCCAATCTTTTTCCAGGCAATTTGGCTGTCTTAATGATGGCGAATTAAATATGACCACCGAGGAACGGTGAAAATATCCAGTTTTCTCACGATTATATAAGTATGTTCCGATATCCGTTTCACAAATTTCTGGAAACATATTCAAGCACTTCATTTTCAAAAAATGTGAAAATTACGTGCCTTATATTAAAAACAAGATATTACCTAAAATGCTGCAGGTACCAACTTTTCTAAAAAAAATGTTTTTTTGTTTTTATTTAATTAACTTACAAAAATAAATGTTGAGATCATCATTTTTAAAAACAAGTAAAATCTTCCTTTCACGGTGCCAATGACAATTTAATTGACCTATTAGTGTGCCTCAATAAATGGCGCGTGTTTATCGTTGTGAACTGATCAAGCAGAAACGTATACGAACTAACAAAAAAAAAGTAAACGAGAATCAAACCTGGAAAATTATTTTGTAATCTCTTGTTACCGGTGTCAACACTGATTTCGGACGTGTTCTAACTAAAAATCGAATTGCTATTTCTATAGTTTAGTTTAATTGTGGAAAAGGAGCGGTAACAAAATTTTACACAGAATACTCAAAATATTGTCAATTGATTTAAGTTGCGTAAATTGATTGTGTATACACTAGGTAATTGAAGTTTTAGCAGAATAAACTATATTGAAACATTACTGAATAATATTAATTAAGATAATTTATGCACATAAATGTTTTTGTAAAATTGTCAATAGGACATCGCGTGTCTGACCCAAAAGACAGTTTGACTACATACAACCAAAATCGGCTTCATGGGGATTATTCTGCATCATATTATAAGTAAAAATCCGTTGACATCAAAATCCTAGCTGATCATTTTCTCGAGATAACGGCTCATGTAGTTTAACTAATCATACAAAAAGTATCTTAATAGCGTAAAGTGTCGTTTAATATCGCAAAATTCACACTTTCCGCACAGTGTCGCAAAAATATTTTTTTTGTTATATGTATACCTGTCAAGGAGTGCTATTTTGACAGGTATCAAACAATTCACACCTATCAAAAAAAAATGAAAAAAATGAGGATATCTGCCGGATATCTAATTTTTCCAATATTGGGAAGGGTCCAATTTTTCTCAAATTTTTCAACTCGTACAAGCATGATTGTCGAGGAATTTTGGAGAAAAAGTTTCAGACAAAAGTTTTATTTGGCTGTACAATTGTGACCTTATAATTGACCTTGAAGATGCTCCCAAAGTCAAATTGATTTTTTAAATGGGAACCTACATTTTTTACCACAGAAATGGAAAGTTCGAAACATTTTACAAGATCATGGACTTCAAGGTCAGTCCTTCCCATTTAAAAAATTTAATTTGACCTTCAAAAAACATTCAAAGTCACATTCAAGGTCAAATCTTAAGTTACGATTGAATAGTCAGGGTGAACTTTTTTCTCTGAAAATACATTCCTCGACAGTTACTTTACCTTTTTTATATTTTTTTAATCATATGATATAGGCCGAGTTATTGTAAAAACATTATATATTTGTATATTACAAATTGTATTATACTGTTACATAATTGCTGATGTAATAAACAAAATTTGATATACTTATTTTATTTATATCTTATTTTCTTACGCATGTAAAAAAAATAAAACAAAATTGTTCCCAGAAAAAGATTGCAAAAAGATTGTACACGTCATGTGTTTTATGGGATTTTATACTGCCTATTTTGTGAGACGTGACATATACATGTGTATTAAAATATGTGTATAAATTTTTACTGAGCTAGAATATGAAGAAATGTAGGGAATTACTCATATACACAATATATTATTGCATCATCCGGTATAATCATTGAATATTATATGCACAATGTTTATTCATCAAGATTCGAGATTGAAATCTGGAATAGACCTTAGAAAATCTCGAAATTTCGAGATCGATGTTGACGAGTTCTCGTCTTGTCTCGTCTACGCGAATGCTGAAACTTGACAAAAAATTAAACTGAAAAAAAAAACACATATATATCCGAAAACTATTTTCGAAAATTATTTCTTATCTTTATTGTCTCGGTGATAAACAGTCAGAATTATTTCAAAGAATTTAAAAATTAGAAAATGAACGGAAGTCATAAATTATGTGTATATTCTAAATATGGATATTAAAGTCGATTTAGTGTTAAATTATGGCGGTACTACAAATAAATAATATTTTAACCATACAAATTGCAAGAAGAATCATAAAAATTAACTTGATCAAACAGAAGATATTTTTATTTAGATATAACTGCCGTTAACTACGTCTTTTTCTATTTCGAATTACTTACGAATTAAACACTGCGTAATACATTAAATATAAACACTATACCGTTAACTGAAATAAAAAAGCGCATCCTCATTACAAGCCTATTAAATCGCAATGTTACGTTGCAACTAAAAGATCACTTTTCCGCGGAAACCATTGATATGTAAGTAGTATAGTAACGATCCACGGTTCTGCTCCTGACTTGCAATTCGACTCGCGAGTCATTGATACGAGGTGGTCTCACAGGCGAGCGAGGAAAATTATTGCCAACAATTATGTACGTGATAGAATCTAGATATATAATCAGTAAACACAATGAATAAAAATCCAACCCAAATAAGTAGACGTCTGAAGAAAAATTCGTGTGAAAAAAGACTTCAAAAATAGAGAACGCTGTATGAAGAAATTTTAATGAAATTACATGAGAACAGCTACGTAGGCAGCGTCGGCGTGTTCTTCGATATGTATAATAACATATTATTAGAAGTTGAACTTAATGACTTTTACTTATCGATTATTACAATTTTCTACAGGTACCGATTTTCTGGGACTTTAATTCGTTTCCAGTGAAACTGGCACAAATGAAAATAGCGGATTAACAAAAAGATCGACAAAGAAATTCTAGATTTTAGTACTTGATGTTTTTCACTAACATCAATCTCCGTAATTTCACACTATCACTATACTCAAACTTGTAGGTGAAAGGTTTCGATTTTAAATCTTGACATCTTCTCAAGAAGAATGTGGAGTGTTATTGAAACCGCAAACAGGATTGCTTTGGATATACTGAAAAAAAAAGAAAAGAATCCAGTCAATATTGCAAACAAACTGAAAAAGAGAACAGGATAACTTAGAAAGAGATAAAGAGAAAGGCCAACACAAATCCAGATCGTGCGGCGTTGAAAGAAATTAAGTCGGCGATCAAGACCACGGAAGAGAAACAGACCAAATCAGACAATGAAATCTAAATGGAAAAATAATAAAAACTCTAAGAAAGATTGTGAAAATGTAATAATAAGAAAAATAATAGCAGTCGAATGTATAGAGTGAAACCTATGCAATTGTGATTAATCGAGCGATAAGAACGAATTCTGCGTATCTCTAGTACTCAATGCATGTTAATTAATGAAAAGTATGGTTTATTCATTAGAAATATATGCTAGAAATTTGCATAATATATATTGTAGGTGACCTCTTTAACATTTGAATTTCGTAGTTATACGTAATTTTTGCATGTAGAAAAACTTTTAAACTTCATACCTATTTTTTCAATATTTCCAATAATTATTATATATGTCGTAAAATATTATTTTAATATAATTTCTAAATATAAAGTATATTAATTAATCTATCTATCTATCTATCTAATTAATATTTTAATATAATTTTATATTTTTAATTGTAACTCGCGTACGTAAAAATAAACTAATACTGACACAGAGAAAATTAAGAGTTGAAAATACCCGAGTAAAAATTTAATATAGACGATAGATTCATGATGCATCTACGCAGAATCTACTCCGTGAAATGTCCGTCCTGTGAAACAAATATGAATTTAATCTTTATCAAGATTTAATATGCACGATTGATTCATGGTGAATTCATGGTGAATCTACTGTACAAATTAGTGCTTAGTTTTACTTTAAAATTATGTATTTTATATTTGATATAGAATATAATAGTAGAGACTTTTATTTTCGAACAAAAAATTAATTTAATATACCAAAACCTAAATTGATAAACAGAGATATACATTGCACATACAAAGGAAAAGACGAAGCAACGAAACTACTCAAAAACACGAGGAAACTCAAGGATATGGTGTTCCTGGACTGCTCCAAAACTACATCAAAATTATGACTTGATCCTAAAGAATACATACATAAATGCTGATAAAATACGAAAAATATTTTTCGTAAGAAATATCCTAGCAACGAAATATCATATGAACCAACTGAATAATTTCTGCTTGGAAAATATTAAAAAATTCTTACTACAGAAACAGAAACACGAGAAAACAAATTACAACATGTATGCTTATTTTTATTATAATGTCCAACGCGAAGTATTCTGTACCAATGCTCGATACAAACTGTCAAAAGTTCAGCACATGTTAAAAATCAACAACCCCCATAGCAACCACATTACCAAGGACTGTCATTGTATAATAAAAGAAGAGCTTTGTTTTTTTTTGCAGTTTGTGCCGAACCTAAATACGAAATACATTATGTATGCAGTGTTATTAATTAAAATAAAATTAAACTGATAAATTGTAATCTGCTTTCACGTGTTCCCGTTTTTGTTTATAGCAAGAAGTTTTGAAAATTATTCTAAAAGAAATTATTCAGTTGGTTCCTGCAGGAGATTCGATTTTCTTGTATGAGTGATGACAGCTGCAGTTTTTAGAGTGACATGTCGTTGCTCCTTGGATATTTCATAAGCAAATACAAGTTTTAGTCTTTGTTTTTGTATTTGATGATATATTTTTTAGATGGAGTACAAGTCGCCAAGTTCTACTGTCGCAGAAATGTACGAGCAGAGCAGCAGTACCATATCCTTAAGTTTTTCCATTGTTTTCTTTGTTTGTATGTAGATCTCCATTTTTGTATTGAAATATAATACGAGGAAAAACTGTTGTATAAATGGTTTTGTTTTATCCAAATATTACTTGTATATATTCTCTGTACTACTACTCTCTAAATATGAATCAGCGAAAACCGCTGCAAATCAGCGAATATACGCGCTGCTTCAGATTTAGAGAGTATAAAATGTAAAAATGAAAATATAAAATGCAAAAAATATCATTTCATGATAAAACCAAACACTAACATATTATAAAGTAGATTTACCGTGAATACATCATTGATCTATCATGCATATTAAATTTTTTATAAAACTAAATCCATATTTGTTTCAAAGGACGGATTTTTCACGGAGTAGATTCTCCGTGAATCCATCATAGATCTATCGTTTATATTAAATTTTTACTCGGGTAGGATAACGGACATAATGATACTATCTATTAATGAGATTATATAATCCTATGTATTGTCACTATACGAGATACTAGTGCCAGTCATACGTCCATGTTATAAACTTATTTTAAACATTAATATAGTACGGCACAATATCTAAGATAGTAATAAGAGTACTCTGGACATATGTCCCTGTTCTAAACGTATAGATCGTACTCATTAGCATATATTTTTTCCCTGCAAATACTTCAAAAAAAGAATATAAAAACAGAAGTAAAAATATAATAAATACAACAAATAAAATGTTTCTTTTTTAATAAAGCCTTCTGATCAAGAAGGAATATACAACTAATATTAACTGTAATTTTGTTAATGTTTTACCTCTATCATTACAGATTTATCTGTACAATTCAGACTTATTTGTAAAGTTGTTTTGTGGGGTAATTAAGTGAGGTATTTCGTCTTCAGTACCAAAAAAAAGCTTTAAAGAATTCCTTGCAATAGTTAAAGATAGTGTTGCATTGATTTGAAAATTATTTACATGAATTCCATTTTTGCTTCTGAAAAAGTGACGAAGGTCTTTACATATTTATAACTCAAAAATTCACGCTCTTTTTCTGTGTCGAAGATTTTTGTTCAAAGCAAGAAATAGGCTTAAGCCATTACTCAGAGTAACCCATGGAAGCAGTTCGTTATGATTTTAAAAAATCGTGAGACAATAAATACATGAAATCAGATTACCCAAATTATATCGAGCATTTGTGAATGACCGTTTGCAAATATAATAGTCCTCACCTTTAAACAGTTGTAATACAAACGTTTTTCAACAAAAAAAAAATTAAAAATCTCAAAAAGAAGATGGATGAATTTTATTCTGACACAGAATATACTTTTTTATCCTAAAAAACATTCTTGAAAAAAAATTTGATGGTTTTGAATTTTGATAATAACTTCTTTAAGCTCACTGGGTATATGACAGGATTATTCGGGTTTATAATCATTTGTTTATGTGTTATTGAATTTGTTTCCACGTTTTTAAGATGATTTTTTCAACTTATTTTTGCAACCTCGGTTCGATAAACCTTTGAAGCATCATGATCATAAAAGGCAGCATTTTTCATGTAAATCATGGATAATTAAGAGTCAAGACCGCAGCTATCATCCAAAAAAGGTTATTATTATTGTATAAGTGATTCAAAGAACGAAAAATAAAACTGTTCCAGAGTTCAGAATCAATTTAGTTACTTGTTTACATTTTCTGTTATTTAAGAGTTTCCAGAATCCTTGCAGAAAATTAAAATATCTCAATGATATTTTACTAAATTTTTATGTAAAATATTAAAAATAAAATATTCGCTGCTAATTTGTTTATAAACCCCCATTTTTACTTCTTTGGCAATCTTTATTTTTATACAATATTGACATGGGAATTTAAACAATGTATTCATTTTATTCAGTTTATATAGTCTTGAATACTATTGAATAAATGTACATAAGTACGTATGAAAAAATTAAAAGGACTGAGAAAATTTTTACTATGGGTCATCCCTCGAAATTTTATGCACGTGTATCGATTAAACATAACGGGTCTTGTAACTCGTTTATAAATTTGAGAAAAGTATCGTTAATTTTTAAGAATCAGATTTGGAAGCAATTTACAATTGCAAAAACAGGTATCTCAATTTGAGATGCACTTTTGTCTCAACTTGTTAAACATTTTCGAATAAGGAGAAATTATAATTGATTTTGTTTGAGACTATGGAAGTGTCTCCAGTCTCCGATCGCGTTCTGGTATATACTGTTCGATATACAACCTAAACGGATATCGATTGTATAACAAATGGGTGAATATTCATGTTCGGTTTGTAATGTTTCTGCAAATCGCTTTTTGGTATACATCGAACGTTTTTTCATTGTTTTTGAATTAATTTGTGTACGTCTTTTATTTGTATAACAAAAAACTGTTCCTTTTATCACACATTATGATTCGAATATAATTACGTTGAAACATTTGAAACCAAAGCAGAATAATTTATGTTATCTTCGAGACGAGAGTTGTCGAGAAATCATGAACGTGTCTTCGATTTAAAGTCTCGTTGAAACGTCTCCAATTAACTATAATGTCTTACAGTCTCTATTTTATTCTTCAGGTCGTAAGAGTGTCTTATTTGTTATCGACAGTGGAAAATATAATTAAGTAACTGAATGATGTATAGGGGCTTCGATAATACATCATCACAGCTCCCGCATTTCATGCCTTACTTATTTTCCTGTTGTCATGCAACTGTTGTCAATAACTACACTCTCATTGTAAGCTTGTTTTTGAATGAATCGATATCAATTACACAAGTTTTCTGATCAACGCGTGTTCATACATTCAACAGTTATCTTTCAATATTACGTATTTTAAAATCCACTATTAATGATGTACATTCAAGAAAAAAGTTGAGCATCCACTTAAAAACTGAAAAGATTTTCGAAGAAGCAATTAACGCAGAAAAGATTATATCCTGCTATGCAGCTCTCGTGTTTCCGGTTGTGCAGAACTGAAGAAAATATTTTAAAAAATACATTAATCCAAAATTACAAAACACTGAATATAAAATTTCCGAAGGTATAAAAATAAAAAAATTAATAAACCAAAAAATAAATTATAGGGTATTGTGATACTGATTGTCCACTTATTAATTGATCTCTCGCATGTTTGCAAAAAGAGACAGAAAATCTGCGAGCTTACCTGTGGAGTTATCTTGATGCTTGATGATTGCTGGACAACAACATAATGTTGACCACAGTCGTTTGTTTTAATTAGTTCCAATGATAAATTAATAAGTGGACAATCAGAACACGGAGTGCATAAATTAATTTAAATCTACGGTTGACACCAGGTCATATTTTAGTATTTCCTTTATCGTTCCCTACTTAAATAAAAAAGCAAATTGGCAGATATTCAAACTGTAGCAAACGTACTACACCTGGCAAAAGCCTTCGATTGTATAGTCACGCGTAAAATAGTTACATTTCTTGGAACCAACAACATACTTCACCAGCAGCAGTGTGGAATTAGATGATATCACAGCTTTGCTTAAAATCTTGAATAATACAAGAGAATCTATAGAGAAGGGCCACATCATCATCTTAGTCCATTTTTACTTCAAAAATGCATTCGATGCACTTATTTTACGTATAGCTTCGCGAGGTCGGATTCGATGACTTGTCCTTTGTGTATACTCGCTTCTTAGTCGTCGAGCACAGTCGATTTTGTGGAGTATCATCTACACCTGGCTATAGGGCTTCCGGTGTCCCACACGTTTCTAGCGTCGGATCGATTCTGTTCCGCCTTATTATAAACACTCTTTTTCCCCGATTACGACACTGGTAAGATGCCTCGGTAGTCCTCACCGATGTGCAATTTTCTCTCCATACGTCCATTAGTAAATTCAATGATTTGGTAAACTATATTAACGAAGACATTTGATCATTATTAAAGTGGTCTCATGAATATGGTTTGAGTGTAAACGGCAGTAAAACACAACACAGTACTACTCAGAATTTAAGGACTATTAAAAACATTATTTTTCCACCTTTGTAAATTAATAACGCTGCTATCAGTCTTTCTGGTTATTTATTTACACAGTTATAGACCTTGAAGTATGGATTTCTTCTGATTTGACTTGCAATCGACAGGTAGTGCTCATCTCTTCCAAAGTATTTACTCTCCATCGTTTATACTACCATGGATTGCATCTGCTATCCAATGTTAAGCTGTTGTTGGTAAATCCTGACTCTAACGTCTTCCAAACAATGTCTTCCATATATTTTTAATCTCCATTACATAAATCGAGTCAAATAAAGATAAATTGGCTTACAATTAAAAGCAGACGATATTGATTTCTAGAAGCTCTTAAATACCAAATCCTTACAAAATCGCAACCAATATATTTACGAGAGTTGTTTGTAGATGCTCAATCAGTATGAAATTATGAATTGACAACTATTTTGCAAACTCCTTTTGGATAAAAAGTCGCAAAACTGTGGTATTCTCAGCCGATTCATCTCTATCACAGTCTCCATTACTAGATAATTTATGTAATAGTCTATATTGTTACATCCAATCCTAGGATGTTTAGCGAACGAAATTTGTTTCGTATGCGCGGTTCACTGTTTTCTTATTGCAGGAATTTTCTTCTTAGATTATAGTTCTTGTTAGTTTACATTTTCCGCTTATAATTAACTGTCGGAAAGTGTTATTGTTGCAGTAAAGCAATTATTATTGAAAATAATAAAAAAGCCTAAACTTGATCATTGCATTGGTTTTATTCAAAATGTATACAGTCTCAGTGGATTCTTTAAGTGCCGCATAACCTAGGACACTTTTTTAATTCACCAAAAAATATTTCATAAATTGACCGGGCTTTCTCTGTTTTACTGTATCATTAGATTAAATTATGCCATTCGAAGCGTAAAATGCTATTTTACACACTTTTGACATTTTTCGGCCGCATTTTACGCACTCAAGTGACATAAAATATCGTATGAAACATGTGCGTAAATGTTTATTCTGCGAATGTGATTACGACCCTCGCCTTCGGGTCGGGCCGCAACTCTTCACAATCGTAGAATGAACTTTTACGCACTAGTTTCATAATATACTATATTAGACCCGTATAGAAAATAATCGTAGCACTATAACGATTCTGTATAATTCTACTAGATAGTTGCAATTGCGCGATGATCTGTAAAGGAACCATGATAAATTTTAACGACGTGATCGAATAGTTACCATAGAAACATCTGGTATATGTAGATGTCATATGAATTTAATCAATTTCAGAATAAGAAGTTACATTTTATTTCAGAAAGTTCTAAAATTAAGGATGACATTTTTAAAATAATGATTAGTCATAAAGTTGTATGCAATGCCAGTATGTAGACACGAATATCAAAATAATTTATGGAGATGCTGTACACATAAGAAATACTTTATGCAATATCAGTAGTTGGCGTCTGACTTCTTTATGCACAAATGAAAATCCACTTCTATAACAGTAGCAATGATGACGAGAAATAGAGTCAAGAAGGCACCTGGTAGTAACAAACTTAACTGCAATTATGGAAATTCTAAACTAATTCTGAACAGAATTATCAGTACTTAAGTAGACATATATTAAATAGATTCGGCATAGTAACTGTGCATTTTTAAGAGTCTAGCCAAACGTTGCAAGAACTGTCTAATTACTATAGAGTATTTCTCGTTACATGACAATTTTCCACATAGGGACTTGCAAGAGCAAAAAGTTTTTTTATATTACGACGGCCACATGATAAGTTATCGACGATAAGCAAAATCCTCTACATGATAGGTGCCTCCCCCATACTAAATAAAAACTGAGTATATTTTTGTTATCTTCTGAGACGTCGTCTTATATAAACCGGATGAGTCCTAATTTCATGATGTCTTCTAGAGTACTTAAAATCAGTACATAAGTCCCAAATATCATCCGCAAAACGTTTGAACAATATCTAAGATCTAGAGGAATGTATCCATGAGTGGATCACGTTTTTAATTTAGTGTAAAAAGTTAAATAAAGGAATTTTTAAGTCTTCTATACACCGTTAGGTAGATATAGTCCCTAGGTATAAATTAAATGCATTTGGGTTACTTTCTGCGTTTTTTGGGTAAAAAAATGTGTATCCATGAGTGGACCACTCGTTCAAATCCCCATAGAATGGCTAGAAACAGCAAAAATACAACGAAATTCTAATTTTCATATAATAATTTATTTATTTTGAAGACTTCTACTGTGTGCAATACATGGAGAAAATGTGAATACAGATAAGGTCAAAATAGAAAAGAAACTTTGTGAAAAAACCATCGAATCAATCATTCTAATATGTATTCCAGTTTAATACTACACTTAAACGCTACTTTAATGACTTATTTATATTCAAAAACACAATGTTAAATTACACTCAGAAATTTCGCTTCCGCACCGTAACCTTTATACTAATAAAAACAAGTGGACCGCTTATGGATACAAAAAGTGGTCTACTCATGGAAATGGAACCCGAAATTGAAATGCATGAAATTTTTTCGTAGCATTGAAATATTTGTAAACCCTTCAGGTATGATGAATTTCAATATTTAATTTACAAGAAAAAAAATAACACTTACCTTAAAAAAGTGTTTTTTAAAACTCAACTGCAGCTATACTGAACGCGAAAATGCATCTATTGACTTAGTGGTCTTAATAAAAATGGTTTAGCGATAATACGCATCTGTTTCAACCAAAAATTTCATATTTCGTTTTTAGTTTAATAAAAATCTGAAGGGTGGGCCACTCATGGAGCCAGGCCGTCCATGGATACATTCCCCTACAATGTAACGACATAAAGAGTTCCTTATACCATTCGAGAGGACATATATGTCCAATTCCATGAAAAATATGCCTTAATTCGGCACGATTTCGACGAATTTTTATATTGCATGCACGCTTTTAGTTTTACGATTTCATCATTCTATGGACTATTAGAAACCCCCAAAAAATGTTACTCACCACCACTTAAACTTGTAACATGCTTTTTTTTATCACCGAAGTGTTAAAATTACACCGACCCACAAAAAAAAGTGATGTGTACTTTTAATCGGACCTACTAGTTTCCATGGATTTTGACGTGCTAAATCCGAATCGGAAGTCCATTTAGCCCGTAAAACCTCCCCATTTCAAGTAAATCGCAAAAAACAGCGAAAAATAGCGAAAAATCACATTAGAATGTATGAAAAATTTTTTCTGACCTTGATCAAGTGTGTTGTTTTGTATTTTAAAGACCTGAATCAGAAAATGAAGTCGGTTCAACCTAAATACACCCAACATTTCGTGTAAATCGCAAAAAATAGCGAGACGTTGCGAAAAATCACATTATTGTGTTCGCAAAAATTTAGAAAATTTGTTGAAATGATCATTATGTATCTTTCGTACATTAATGCTCCAAATCTTAAACCAGAGCCCGTTTAGCTTTGATTGAGTAGGCGTAAAATGGTCACTTTCCGGGCGTAAAATGGAAAACAAAAAGGTCATGTAATAAATTGAATTAATCTTCCCTGATTGTGCATAAAATAAAAAACTATATTTTACGGACAATGGTTGGTTGTCGGATATTTGTTTTTGAGTAAAAATGTCGATAACTAATTGCACAAAATTTTCAATTGATTTCAACACATCGCTATTTTTTAGGATGGACTTCAGCTTTGGATTCAGCACGTCAAAATACATGGAAACTAGTAGGTCCGATTAAAAGTACAGACCACTTTTTCTTGTGGGCCGGTGTAATTAATTGCACAGAATTTTCGATTAATTTTAACACTTCGGTGATCAAAAAAAGTATGTCATAAGTTTAAGTGGGGGTGAGTAACATTTTTTTGGAGTTTTTAATAGTCCATAGAATGACGAAATCGTAAAACTAAAAGTGTGCATGCAATATAAAAATTCGTTGAAATCGTGCCGAATTAAGGCATATTTTTCATGGAATTGGACATATATCACAAATTAAAATTGTACAACCTTAATTGTCTTAAATGTCATAAATAATTCTAAATGAAGATTTTAACCTCTCGGAAAGTCAAAACTACATTCTGTGCTTAATTCAAGAGTACAATAATCAGCAACGGACTTGTTTGATTACAGGAACCACTTAACTCGAACGGAACCTGTTTAGTTATTACGAACCTCGAGTTCGGTTATGTCAATAGGAACCGGAGATTTGGGTCAGAATTAAAGTCGGTTGAACCGATCCAAGTTTTGAGTGTACCGTTCTAACCGAAAACCGAAAAGGTTACCAAAGTAAAAGGAAACCTTAATAGTCGGAGCTTTCCGTCGTTTCGAGACGTATCTCGTGCGGAAGAAATCCAAGATAGAGAAAGAGGGAAAGCCTTGAAAGGCGAAGGCTAGGACTGAGACGATGAGGTGGAGGAAGAAGAGGAGCGACAAGGACGGAGGGTCATTTCGGTAAATGTGTCGAAGCCATGGCAAGCGCGATTCTCGCAGATCGGTGTCGTTGCCCTCTTCGGTCTGCTCGTGCTGCCGAGTACTTTGCTGGCTGGCTTCCCCAGTCGTATATACTCGGGCCCACTGCTGAGGCCCGAGCTGCTGCGAGCTATATCCTGCCCCCCCTCTGCCGGGCCTCTTCCTCTCTCTCTGTCTGGGACTTTTTCCATCTCGCTCTTTCTCGTACCCCCTCCCCTCCCGTAAGAGCACCTGTCGCTACACACTGGGACTTTAGCGTTAGGGGCTCACCGGAGCTAAGTAGACGGGTTATCAGTAGACGCAACTTCTTGGTCGCGACAGGACCACGACAAACCATCATCAGCTACGAATACCCAGTTCCGATCTAAGTAATCTCATATTTCGTTAGTCGCCGGGACATCTTAGTCGACCGAACACTAATTCGGTTTCGGGAATTTCCGGAAATTAGTTTGACAACCGGTCCCAAGTTCACGGACGGCCAAGTTGGTATCAAGACGTAGCCGCGATATGTGATAACCTTCGTGATAAGTGTCCCGAGAACCTTAGTTAGTCGCGGCTAATCTAACCGAAGATTTTTTGGAGGAACAATATCATCAAGAGAGATAAAAAAGCACGAAGAGGACGAGTGTTTCCGGGGGTGACGGATCGTCGACGGGATGAGGCACGAGGAGCTTTTCGGCTCCGGATAACAAGACGCGCGCGCGATCGCGAGGTAAGCTCTTAACCTAATCACCGACATTATCGCTCGTGAGAATGAACTACATAATCGCATAACGAAAACGATTACCTACCTTTAAACACCCTCGTTTGTATCTGCTCGTTTCATCGCTTTCTCTCCTTCTTCGCGATCAGCTGACTGAGATCGCTCCTGCGACAGCGCCGAGTCGCGATTTTTTTTACCCATGGCACGTGGACGTAAATTGTTTTCGATTTGGATGGGGGTTCGTTATCGAAATCGTACGTTATTCCCATTGGGACGATCGATAACGCAGTGTTGTGTTTTAACTTAATTCATCAATCTTAGTCCAAATTTGAGTGTCTTTTAAACATAAGTTAATTAAATGTGGTCCTCCAGGATAGAAGTTTGAAAACGTTTAATAACAAACCTAAAAAGTTCATCTAGTTTCATTTCCAAAGTGTTCATAAAAATACAAACTTTTTTATACTCGTAATTCAGGAATACTGACAGAAAAGTATGGAAATGTCTACAATACGTACCGAAATCTTTACTATACTTGGAAATCTTACCATAAATTTCCTTTTGTGAAGAAGTATTGTTAAATTCGATAGAAATTATCTAATGTTTAGTTTTTACATGTTGGATTGTTCCTCATACGTCAAAATTTCATCAGTAATTCGTTAGTATGTCCTTTTAAAAGACAATCATTTCCGACTTGTGAAAAGTATTACTCTTGAATAATGAAAGAAAAAGTCAAACTATGTTTATGAAAGTAGGTTCTACTGCATGCCACAATTATCAAGTAGGATATCGTTAAAAAGCGACGAACCTTTCTTATGTTAGAAGCCGACAATATCATTGCAATTAACAATGCTTGATATTTCCGGGTAAGATGATGTTATTTGAAAGGACATCTGAAGTGTCATTAAAACTCTTCGAGTATGAAGACAGGCAAAAAGTGAACATAATTTTGGACGCATTAAACTGTTTAGATAATTTCCTTTAATGAAAATATTATTAACTTATTGTACACCGAATCAGTGATTTTTTGTCACAGTCGTCATTGACAGCTTCGTAGTTCTCTAACTGTCAGGTGATTATTTCACTATTAGTTTTTCAATATTTGTTTGCGATAGAATTCAAAATTTTACTCATGGGATTATCAAATAAAAGTATTTTATTTTTCTTAACATTTTCTCGCATTTTATTGGTAGTCAAGCTCGTGGGCCTTTAATTGGTATTATTTTTAAATATCCGGAATTTTAAGTAATAAGTAATTTAGTAAATGAGGTGAATTTTTTATATTCCTTGTTATATTAGGTTATTTTTTTACAATTGCTTCAAGTCGTCGAAAATGAATACTAATTGTCGATTGAGTTAATCTGCAAAAATCTGACATGGTTTTGAAATTTTTTTCTTTTATATTTTACACTACAAAGTATATTATTAACTGTAATATAAAGTATATTAAAATGTTACGTCGATATTATAGAATACTGCTTTTACATAATTAAATAATCTACGTTTTACTCGTTCTTTTAAATGGTTTTTTCGAAAATTATTAACATTATATTTGGATTAAAATAATAATAAAATCCTGAGAAATTTGACTTGTTCATGATACTTTTTCATTACAGAAGACTTTTTAGTCTACTGTTTACCATAAAATAGATTCGACTCTTGCAATTAGCATTGTAACTAAAATAACGACCTGTTTGAGATTATATTCAAGAATATTTTGCGATACTCAAAATTTAGAATTCAAATACTACAGCTGATATTATCTGAAATCGCAACCAATATTTTGAAACAGTCATACAGATTATGGATATTATATGTTCAGAACCAATACTAAAATCTCTTAAATTAGCTGCAAACAAATATGTTCTTTTCGAAATTTGTATCAATCACAGCAAAGTGGGGAATTAGAAGGTGTTAACTTTAATTTTTAATTTGCGTGACTACCGAAAACTTAAGTAAATCATATTTTACTGCCCGTTTGTCAAAAATATATAAAATGCACCATCTTAAATTTTTTAACTATACCCTAAATTTTAAGTATAACTACCAGGTAGATGTTATAAATCTATTTCAATTCATGAAGTCGAATATACCTTTGAAAATTAAATATTACAAAGAAAGAATTTACCTTTGACCAATTTCTGCTACAACTTTAACTAAATTATGATTCCTTATAATCGATTGTTTTAACGCTTTTGGCAATAACAATCCCAAAAGTAGCAAAACTATGGACATAGAAAACATTTTTAAATTCAATTAATTTCAACATAATTTTAATTTATGTGTGTCTCGAAATTAAGGACAGTTTTTAACCTAAAAACGGAGAATAAAGTTATTAAATTTAAAATATGTTTTACTGTCATTTAATACACAAAAATAATTCAATTGTTGAAATGAGAATACATAAATGGACTGGATAACATTTGAATTACAATTCGAAGAGAAACTAGGTAAAATACCTTGAAACGAAAAATTACTGAACTTAATAACTTGAGCACCAGGAAAATTAGTCTAAATCCTAATTACCCAAAATTATCTTGAGCGGTAAATAAGAAATGGTTGAACGTCGGTTCTTTTCTCTAAATTTTCTGTAAATAACTAAATTTTTTTTTTTGCGTAATGATATAAATGGAAAAGTAATTATTGTTATACATATATTTGTTAGTATATAACAAATGGTACGAAAAATTATAAAAATACCAGATAATATTTTGTTAACTATTGATTAATACCATATAAACGTAGAATTGGAGCTAAAATCGAATCAAAATCAACGATGTCGATATGGCCATGAATCAATGTTATAAAATCATTGCTTTAAAATTTCGTTTTAGACAAAACTTTCAACATTCGTAAATACTTAAGAAATTAACTTTTGGGTCATGAGATTTTAAAAAATTATATATTATAGGAAATATAGAAAAGTAATCAATGACGATTAACACTAAATGTAAAAAATATCTGTAAAAATAAAGCAATATTAAACATATCAAAAACGTAGTAAATAACGATTAGTAATGTTGAATCTGTAACGACTAAATATACTTAAATATGAAATAATTTTCTAACATCCTTTGAAAGATATCAAAAACTGATAAAACTAACAAAAATTAAAATGAAAACTTTTGAAATAATTAAAATTTTATTGTTGAAAATATAATTAACTCCCATTGATGAGGACATTTAATAGTTTTCTAAATCAAATTTGACTAACTTAACTTGCACGAATTTCATAAAAACTTTGGAAAGAGTTTGATAAATTTTGAAATAGAAATGCAGCAGCGTTCAATGGGAGAAGTAATATCAAAATAAAATGAAATAGTTTTATAAATATAATAAAAAATATTTAAAAAGTTTAATAATAATGGAAATTTTCCTGAATGTGAAGAATAGTTTTTAAAAGATAAATAAGCCAATTTGAATATATCAAAAACTTATCAAATGTCAGTCAGTATTTATGTATTTATGACATTTGAACATCCTCAAAATATAATATATAGTATATTCAAGGTTTAGTATACAGTACATTAACAGTATATTCAAATAACTTTTTGAAAATCATTAAAAATTTATATTTTCAATACAGAATTTGAGATTTACAAAAATAGAAAAAAAAGGTTTATAACATAAACTACTCGAATACATTCAAGAGATTATTTAATAGTTTTGTACGCAAAGTTTTATACACTTAAGTTGCACGAATCACCTTAAAAAATACCCATTTGCTGTTGAATGTGACGAACATAGACAAAAAGTATTAAAAATTAAGAAAAACATATTCCGTCTGGATTTGTTGCTGAATCAAATTCAATCCATTTTACAATTGTTCACTTTACTAGTATAAAATAAAGAGTTAAACCATATGAATTACATTGCAATGTTTCTCACCAAAAAAACCGTTAGGGTGACAACGAAACAAAATTTATTATAAAAATGAAACATGCAGTATAGTATAAAATGTTTACTTTTATGAGATCATACAAAATAGACACAAATAAACAACAAATAATAAAAAATTTTCAAAATATTTTTTAACTGGATTTTTCACTGTATCAAATACAATCTATCAATGCAATTTTTCACTTTTTTGGTGCAAAATTGAGATTAGAACCTTATGAAAAAAACCAATAAGTTCCTTTAACCCGTTTCGTCCTGAAATGCCGTAAATTTTGACTTCTTTTCAGCAGGTGCTTTCTTAGGGAAAAAATCACTCAATCGTTTTGATATAACCATACCTATTGTATTTTTTCTCGAACTTTCTAAATCCGGTTTCATAGTGACCATATCTGCCGCCATTTTTTTAGTATGGCGGTTTAAACATAAAAAAATTGTGAAAAAATTTCTTTAAATAATCGTATTTTTTAACAGGAAACCGTGTTCAGAACAAGCTAAGTCTCTGTATCTGGTGGAGTAATTAGTTACACTAAAAGATAGGATGGTTATTAATTCTCCAATCAAAATGGCGGCTTCAAAATGACGGTTCTCAGTCAAAATTTTGTTGAAAAATTTCTGGACGATCTAACTCAAAAGCTACGAACTTTTTAAAAAAAATGTTGAAAATGAAAAGTTCTTAGAATTCATAGAGAAATATAGTGGAATTTTTTTCAGATTTTTTAAATTAAGTTTTGAGACATTTTTTTCAGAATTTTTTTCAAAATTGTAATTTATTTACGAAAAATTCTGAAAAAAAATTTAGTGCATTCTCTGATAAATTCTAAGAGTTTTTTTGTTGTTTGCAATTCTTTCCAAAAGTTGATAGTTTTCGAGGAAATCAATTTCAAATATTATAGTTTAACATTTTTCTTTTTCGAAAACTATCAACTTTTGGGAAAAAATGCATAGAATAAAAAGCTCTTAGAATTCATCAGAGAATGCAGTAAATTTTGTTCAGAATTTTTCGAAAAAAAAATTACAATTTTGAAAAGAATTTTGAAAAAAATGTTTGAAAAATTCATTTAAAAAATCTGAAAAAATCCACTATATTTCTCGGCGAATTCTAAGAATTTTTTATTCTTAGCATTTTTTAAAACAAGCTCATAATTGTTCAGTTAGATCGTCCAGAAATTTTTCAACAAAATGTTCACTGAGGTCCGGGATTTTTGAAAAAAATGGACCATGAAAAGTAGTATTCACATTTTTCACTTATGCGAAAGCATATAAAATAGATACTCGTAGACGACAAATTTGAGGCATTCGCGGTTTGGTTTTCCAGGTTTCCGGGTTATCGCTCCGTTCCGTGTAGCTTACTTACCGACGTTTCGCAAACATCACCGTCCGCTCCATCAGGGCTAGCGAGCTCTTTGACACCGGAGGCGCATTTTATTGTTATTGCATGTCGTAAGCGACTTAATTCAAACCGCTAATGCCGACGGACTTAATGTTCCTTCACGTTAAAGCACTAGGCCAGTTCATAAACGCACGAGTGTAGCCTTTCATTTCGATTCAATTAATTTTTTCGGACCAATTAGCTCCTATTGTGGTGGTTATTAGAAACGAATTGTTTATTACCTCGTTAATTACGCAACTAAGTGGGGAAATTCGTGCTAAACTCGTAAATATGTATGTCGGTATTAATTGTATCCTATAACGAACAGATTTAATTCAAACAAATAAATTGCGAACATAAAAAAGTCGTTAATTACCTCATTCGACAAATTCATACGATTTTATGTAATTTATTACGTTGTATTTTTCGAATTGCCTGGAATTATTTAAATCTGTTTGAAATTGTTTAATTATTAACGTGTACTCTAACAACATTATTTACTTAATTGCACTGAATGAAGCGTACACTGAAAAAAAGGTACTTAACAAATTCAACTACCATTGACAAGCTGAGTTCAGAGTAGTTAAACGAAATATTTTTTGTTAGTATAACTTTGTTGTTGTTAATATTATTGACTTAGTAAACGAAAAAGTATTCTGAACGAGTGCAGATCAAGAATATAATAAAAAAGCAACCGCCAATAGCTGCACTAAAAATAATCCCACTAAACAAAAATTTCCAGTAAAATTCTTAGTTGATTTGACTAATTTTTAATTACTCAGAGTAGTTCGATACGCTTCAAGAAAATTTTCTAAGTTGCAATTACTACCGTAAAGAAGTTAAATCAACTAAAAATGTATTTCTGCTAAATTCAATTAAAAATATATCGCTCCAGCATGTTGAATAGTTTTTAGTGTATAGGTAGTTAGGCTCTAAAAAATGTTTTTAAATGTAGTAGAATTAACTGCAACAACAAAATGTCGTTTCCATAACTATACTTTTTGTTGATTTAACTCTGTTATGGTTGAAACTAAAACCTATAAAATTCCATTGAGGACCTTTTGAAATACTTTTAGTAGTGAAAAAGTAGGCAAATCAACTAATAATTTCTTTTAGTGTAGGAGATTTGTTAGAAAAATTAGTCTAACAAAATAAGTTTATAAAATATATCATAAATTAGCCAAGTTCTAAAATACCGTTTATCAAATTTCTGTAAGTTACCACTGGAAAAAATATTAAATTGGTTGCTGCTAAAGATGCTTTGTTCTTTCCAGATTTTGTTCACAAAATATCCTTCACAAATTTTGTATTAATTTATACAAGTAAATAATGTCCTTAAAATTTTGCTGCCTTTTATATTTAACCAGTCCGTTTTGGATTACATTATCCTTAGTCAACCTGTTACTCACAATCTCATTAACTGGAAAAGTTTTAGATTTAAACGTCTAAAATACAAAATTATCAACTTTAAAATAAATATGTAAAAGTATGAAATAAAATACAAATAAAAAATATTAAATATTTAGTTCCCACTAGGAAATGCATTATTTAGTTAAATTTTCCAGACGCATTTTAGACAGGGTAAGCAATGAACCACGTTTTAGTAGAGTCTAAAAATGACAAATGTCACTATATTATATCATTTATTTTTACCAATCCTCTTTTAATTTTGTCGACCTATATAGTGTTAAGAAAATGTCTAACTTTTTATTTAATTGTAAAAGACAATCCAAATGGATATTTGTGCACATTTTTGCAAGAAAATCAAGTATAAAAATGTGTATCGCTCTAACTGCGATGTATTTACTTCATGTTGATGAATGTGAAATTTAAAACCAAGCTTGTCATAAAATAATACTCCAAAATCCTAAACTATACTTAATCTTGCAACAAAAGATCCTTTATCAATTACGTAATTAAAAAGGGCAGTTGACATTTTTGGAAAAGTGACTTCGCAGTAGTAACTTATATGTTAACGCAAAAGCAGTATTGTAACATCAGTTTGAACTTTAAATATGTCATTCTTGTTTAGTTATCTAAATAATTTTGGAGGGCACATACGTCAGGATTAGTTGTAATATTTAACTATAATCAATACGCCATTTTGCAACAAGTTAAATGAACATGTTCTCAGTATGATCCTTGTAGGTATCCAGATGTGATAAAGATCATTTTAGATATAAATGCCTTACTAATGAATTAAAGTTACGATTTATAGTTTTATAACGAGGTTTATATGTAGCCGACATGTAATTTATAAGCATCCAGAATTTTATTAGAAATTTTGACATATATGGGCAAATCAATTAGACTTTTTATTATTCGCTTTAAAAAAGTAAATGATAGTTTGATCCTTCGTATCCAAAGTTATATTCTTTATTTTTATACGTGTTTGAAATGCAAAAAAATAATGTGCCACGGTTTTTTTGTTCAGACTTATATACAATACTTAACTTATACTTTTAGAAAATACCTTTGATTTATGGAGAATTATTGTACGAAATTTTCCTACAATTTTCGTTCAGCCGTGGTATATAAAATAATGGGGAAGAATGTACTATTCATTATTAAGATCGTGTACGATATAATAATGAACGATGTAGACCAATTGCAAAACTGATACATTTTATTCAGAATCTTCAAAACATTTTCTCCGGGCATAATAAAATTAATAATTCTTTTAAGGTTAAGAACATTACATACAGAATAAAATGATTAAATATTATTTGATCTAAGCTGACTATTTATTGTAGGTTTCTCATACTTTTATTTTAGTAATATTGAACATTTCTTTAAATTAAGATCAGGGTTTAAAATCTTGAATATGAATAATCCCATAGAAGAAATTCACCTAATGTTTGAGTTGTAAATATTAAGGGGCAGAGCCTCAGACGTAATTTGAAATTAATATCAGCGTTTACTAGACTGAAAGACCATTTTTGAAAACTTGGAGCTCTTTTCATTTTGAAATTCAAAATGTTATTAAACCTTTTCTGAAGGAGCACACTCTAGATCTTGACGTTATTTTATAGGGCTGACAGGTCCAAAAACAGACAGTCGAAAAGCCGGCAATCAAAAAGCCGACACAAAAAAATATACATGTCGGCAAGCGGACAGACATTTTTGAAGTTCCGGTTTTTTTGTCCATAGGCTTTTCGATTGTCGGTTTTTCGGCCCCCACGCGCAGTATTTATGTATTGTTATTTGATACTATTGGAGCTGAAAACGAAATTTTAAGTCATTATCGAATTAAGAAAGATTAGAGCCGTGACATGTAAAATAAAATTGATAATCTCGGTACTAAGTTTGTAAAATTGAATGCATTTACTGTTTCTTAATTTAAACATATTTGATAATATTTTGTTGTTCTAATAGATAATTTGTGGAAATGATCTGAAATCACATAGTCTCATTAAAGTTAAATATTTCATGGATTTATTTATATATGTCAACTAGGCCAATCAATTTTCTTGTTTGGATAGTAATTTTTCCTTTACAGACATTGACTAAAATAATAATAAATATGTGTAGACTTGTAGGTTTGTCGTGAATAAATATATACACAGAACAGAAAAAGACATATAGGAGAATAACGCATCTTCTTCAAATAAAGTATCTTCTTCTTGATAAGGAATTCAAAATAAAAGTATAATTTTACATGAAAGTATGTGCTCTTTAAGAAAAGTATTTTGACGTACGGTACATTACAGATTGAAACAAATGAGAATTAACTGAAAAATCAAGAAATGGAAGACAATTTATTTTAACGATTTATTTATCAAACAAATAAAATTACTTTTATTTAATTCTAGATCATCTTTTATTAACAGGTTGTTTGTGCATTTTTTATCTTAGTTACACCGTAATTAAAAACGCATACAGAATTACGTTAAAGGTACATGAAAATTGAAGAAAAGTTTGATAAAATCTGTTAAAGATTACTGATTGCTATTTTTTTCGATACAATCAAATTTTTTCCAAATAGAAAAATACTAGACTAATTCTTTTTTGTAATTAAAAATCTTGTAAACACACAAATTACTGTTCAGTTATTATCACCAAAAAATAGGAAAGCACTGAAGTAATTATTTTTTGTTATCAGTATTCTATAACCATTTTCGCAATTTATCAATTACAATGTACACTTCTTGGTACAAAACTACATAATTTACATTAATAGAAATTTTATTTTGCCCATGATTTTAATATGAGTTCACTTTTAGTAATTATTAGACTGAAGTTTGAAATTTAGTCGAAACAGTAAATTCCAACCTGATTATCGTCGGACAGGGAACCAAGAAATTTTCTTAAAGCTGGAGGATCCGCATGAATTATAATTATTCGAAATTACCCCTTTTAAAGGAGAACTTATTTAGATTTTCAGCACTTGGATTTCAAAATTCTATAAGAGTTTAAAATTTTACTTCAAGTCATAATTATATATGATATATAATGTTATCTATATTACAATGATTAAAAATGTTCCATCTTAAATTTCACTTCCATATATAAATGATTAAATTACATAAGAGAAACCAAAAAATACGTTACGAATACTGGGGACATGATAATATAATTTACAGTTCTTTTAACAACTTTTCTTAAAAAAGGACAAACGATGCGTGCATAATAAACAATTTGATTTTCTAGAAAGTTTACAACTTTTTCATAATATAATAACTGATAATTAAAATGGTTATAATATTAAGAAATATCGAGTTATTTTACAGTTAAGTTTGCCTAACATGTTTTAGTAATAATAACCTAAATACATTGGAAAAATGAGCTACTAATTGGAATTTTCAAAATATTTTTTTCATTTTCTATCAACGTTAATTGAATAACTTCATTTTTTTATTCATTCATCATTCTTCATTTATTTTAAACTTTCAAATGATAAATATTAATGAAATGTTCATATTCTTTTGCTTGAATAAATATAAACACGTAAAAAGTTTAATTATGGTTAATTTTGTTCGAAATATATTGTATTAAATCATTATTTTCAATTAAACAACATTCGATCTTACTTTTATTTATAGTAAACTTTCACAAAAGATCTATTTTATTTATTACACTTATAAACAGATATCTATATTCATAAAATGCATAACAAATATTTTTAATAGAACTCAAATTAATTAATCTCATTCTAAAACAACTGCACCAAATCATTAACTTTTCTTTTATGACATTAATGCACACTTCATTGTCCCCCAGGAAAGATTACAGATAAAATTTGGACAATGTTTTACATCTTTTCGAAGGAATCGACAGGGAGGGCAACCTGATAAAAATCGCCCCGACCATGGAATAACGGAACATGCTGTATATGTTATACAGAGAGACAAAATGAATGTCTAAATATTTAAATTTGAAATATAAATTCTGGCGATGAATAAAAATATACGTTTAATTATGTGTTATATAAATTCATAATTAGTGTACATAATAATATAATAAATATATTATGTACACATAATTATTATCATTTTATAAATTAAAGCAAACATTCTATTATTTTAGAATTCTAAATTATTTAATTTTAGAAAAAATGGCCTTTTCATTTTTCTGAATCATTTTGTATTTTTTTCGGATGTGCTGATGAATGGAATACATTCCAATAAGAAATCTTGAAAAAATTTGCCACGTCATTGGGTATTGCTATTGTTCCCCAAGAAAATAATTTTGAAATGTAAGCAATATGTATTTTTAGAATCTTTACAGTCACTGCAAAAATCTTTTGAGCTCTTTCTGTTATGATTCTATAAATTATTTTACTTTAGCCATATTATGACTAATATTTATCATTTACGGTGGTTTTATATGCAAAGCTTACTAAAAATTAAACATTTAATGTTTGCAAAGAGACAGTAGATAGAATATCGACTGCCAATACATATATTTTCTTTTTGTTTTTATACCTTATTCGCTCATTACAATTTTCATTCCATTTCTTCTACAGACAGTATTGCAAATACTCCGATTTTCTGAGAAATCGTAATAGAAATAAAGTAAAAAATAAAATAATAACTGATCAGAGAATGAAAACTTTTGATGAAATTGAAGAAATCAAAACCTTTTTGGTATTACGTCATTACCATTCATAACGTAAGTTTTTTTCAAAAATATGTATTATATGCACTAAAAAAATGGTAAAAATGGATAAAATGCTGTAGAAGAACGACAAAAACAAACTTTTTTAATAAATGAGTTTGTACCGTTCACAAGTATTTAATTAAATTAGAAAGCAAATCTTTTGAAAAACAAACCTAAGTTTCTTTTCTTAAAATGCATTATCATAACAAAAGAAAAAAAAGGTAGAAATCATAACTACCTGCCTAACATCGTAACCTGATCTTTTCAAAAACTTCATACTTTAACGTGTATAATGTGCACGAATGCCCCTATACTTATGTTCAGGTTACTAAACATGTATATTATTCTAAAAATCCGGTGTATTAAGATGGATCCAACCGTTTGGTTTGTTGTTGGAACAAATAACATTCTTGATATAAGGATAGTTAGATTGTTAAAATAACAAACGAAATAATTCTAAAGAGTTTGATTTAACTAATTATTTAAAATATACGGGTTGTAATTGTGATTTAATTCATTACAATTAATTAAAAAATTCCATTTCGCACACTGTTTTTAGTGCGTAAACTGACCGATTTGTGCTATGTAATATACACATTCAATACAGTGGGCAACAAATTTCTCTAACGATTTAAAAAAATAGCATACAATACACGTGCGAAATATCTGACTTTCACGCTTTTTGCACTCTTGCGCAAATTCTCGTCTTTCCGCCCTTGTATCGTAATGTACTATTGTAATATTATCATATGTAAAATTACAAATGAGGACTGTAAAAATAAATTTATTTACCATCCTCATTTTAGTCCTATTCCTCATAGTAACATTGACAATACCAGGAAATGAATGCAGCTGAAGCTAAATCTAGATATTTCTGTTTCTTTTTCTCAAAAACAACAGCGATAGAAAAGTGTTTAACTCATTAAGTTCGGAAGATGCATATTTTTTAGTTTATTTTCGACCTTCATTTTCAACCGGAAATAAAATTAATATTGACTTGAACGTAACTAACCATATTATTTTCGAGTATGCTTTTTCGATTGGCGTGATCAGAATGCCATTTACATTGCTTCAAAAACTAATATGGCGCATTTAAATACAAAATGAACCAAACTTCGTGTCTTTCGTTTTTTGTGAATTTTTTCCACATCAATAATGTTGTGGGATCGATGCCTATTCGCAAACAAAAGTGCAAAAATCTATGAACTTCAACCAGATTTTTTGTTATTTCGCCCTGAATAAACCTAGCCTCTTCAAGACGTCAATACGTCGAAAAAATTTATGAATTGTTTTGAAAAATTGTTCTTCGAATACTATAGACTTTAGAGAAAATTTGGTAAGAATAAAAATTCTTTTGAAAGAGTAAAAGAATACTTTTAAATTTTATCAGAATGCATTGATATACTTTTTGATTTTTCAGAAATTCGAAAAATCGAAATTTTAAAGAAAAAATATCTGAAAAAATTGGGTTCTATAATCTATTCTAAGACATTTTTGTTCTATGGAAATTTCCTTTAAAATCTACAGTTTCCACGAAAATACATTATTAAACTTTCCTAGATTTCAAGACAAATAATTTATTTATTATTATTATCTATTTAGAATAGTTCAAAGAATCTTCTCAAATTTTTTAAATGATTCTTTTCAAAATTTCGATTAACAGAAAGTATTATGTAATGTTCGACTGAACTACGTAACCCAAAGAGTAATGAATATTTTACTATTGAAAATGATTGGTTACATAATAAATTTAGACATTACTATTTCAAGCGAATAATAGCTGAATAGTCATCAATAGCACTTTTCCGCAAACGTTTCTTCAAGATTCGATTTCAAGGTTATTCATAACCAATTTTGCAAATATTGAAGAGAAAAGTAAAACCATGGCTGTGCAATATTCTTTATTTATTAATACTATACATTCATTTATGTTTTATGTACACAATAAAAATTATTAAATATATGGTCATTTATATTTTAATATTTTTGTCGCTCTTTCAACCTCTTTTGCCTCGAAAATTGTGCAATTTGGTTTCAAAACACAAACTTTACTAACAACTTGTAAGATGTTTAATTCTGGTCATTTCTAATCTCATTTTTAGTCATAAGTGTGTTCCAGTTAGCTTTACTTAAAGAATATTCTTTTATATTTTGAATTAGTAAAATTCGATTTTTAAATGGCGCCCAGGCTCAATTTCAACGTTTAATTTCAACCATTTCAATTTTTTTTGAATTTAAAGAATACCTACAGTATCAAGTTTTGTGAGTTTTAATACAGTTCAAATATAAAAACTGAGTATCTCAAAATTTAGAGAGATTTATTTTTGTGTCTGTAAATAAAATTAAGTAGTATCGATATTCAGGATCACGACTTATTCACAGATAGAAATATATTTTATTTCTTGTTTTACTATATCATAGAGGAATATAAATAATATTTATAATATTCTAATAACAGTTTTGATGAAAAGTGTACAAATGGCAAAAGATGAATAATCAAAAGAATCCTATTTTGGAAGTAAAACAACCAAAAACGTTGTTCGCAGATTAGAACATAATCAGTATCCGATGTCATAGTAAAAATGCTAATTAACTTACCTAAAATATAATGTTTTTAAGAATTTTTGAAAATTTTAGCGACAAAATTTGAAAGGGATACCTCAGAAATGCTAAATACATGTTTGCATTTTTCTTAAATTTGTATTTTATAAATATAATGATGTTAGAAACAGCGTGAAAATTGTATACATTTTGACGTTAAAGTATTGAGTGAAATAAAGGAATCATTTATATTTAAAAAGGCATAGATATTTACTATATTAAATAAAAACCAATTTTCTCAGTGTAAGGAAGTCAAATAAAAAAAAAAGAATAAATTTTTTTGAACCTAAATCTAGATATTTCTGGTTCTTTTTCTCAAAAACAAAAGAGATAGAAACGTGTTTTTAACTCATGAATTCCGGGAGATGCATATTTTTTAGTTGATTTTCGACTGTCATTTTCAACTGAAAATAAAATTAATATTGACTTGAAAATGACCAACGATACCATTTTCGAGCATGCTATTTCGATTGGCGTGGTCAGAAAATTTTAACGACAAAATTTGAAAGGGATACCTCAAAAATGCTAAATACATGTTTGCATTTTTCTTAAATTTGTATTTTATAAATATAATGATGTTAGATACAGCGTAAAAATTGTGTACATTTTGACGTTAAAGTATTGAATGAAATGCAGGAATCATTTATATTTAAAAAGGCATAGATATTTACTATATTAAATAAAAACCAAATTTTTCAGTGTAAGAAAATCAAATAAAAACAAAAGAATAAATTGAAAGACTATCAAGAGCATCCTTAAAAACTAACAATAAAGAAGTTCCCAATTAACACCTATTGAGAAAAATAAGAAACAAAAAGCCAAGACTGGATTTGAGTGTATATGCACCAGGTCTTAGCCAGACAAGCGACAATTAAAGAGCCTAATTGCTCCCTACTGGATTTCGTTGAATAGTCCGCTAATTTGCATCGTTAATTGTGGACGCGGATAACAAAGCGTCCATGGATAAGATCGATAAGGCCTTAAAAATCAGAAAAACAATTACGAAATGTCCTATATATACACGGCGGCGGGCCGATACCGTTAAGTTTTTTGTTGTCGGTGTGTGCGTTAGGTAAGGGTTCGCCTTTTTCTCATCGTCGAGAGCTCGTCGTCGGTCGGCGCACCATGCGGAAGAGAGCGAGTCTCGTGTGCGAGCCGACACGTTTCATCGGTGTCGCAGCTGAAACCGCTGATATTACGTGTGGTTATAGGATTGGAGGCCAGTAAGGGCCGTTTGTGAGAACGACCGATCGGACTCCGCGGGTGGGAGACACGACTCCTAACAGACAAAGACAGAGACAGAGAGAAAGACAGGAGAGGGGAGGGAATGTGGTCGGTCAGGAGCTGCCTCACCAAATTTTCATGTCGGTGCTCTGATCTTCTCCTCTCCACGTGCTTTAGGCCCCAAACTCGACGCACTTGTGTACTTTCCGGAGTGATGTGCCCATGGTAACACTCGATGTGCCCAAATTCCATTCGGAATGGCCCCTGCCATTTTTTGTCTTTGAACTCTTAGATATTTAGCCAAAATGTAACAAAATAACGTTTTGGTACTTACACGTCTCGATGTCATCCCTCTTACATCGATGACTGCCATGAAAAACCACACGTTTCACATTTCTGAGCAAAAACATTACATCTCCAAAATTTCCAAAGTAAAACTTCATATTGCAACAAATAATTCCAGCAATAATGCATCTATTTTGAAATATGCAGTTTTTTGTCGCTCATATGTACTTTTGTAAGATTTTAATAGATGTGGCTCTCCTTCGCAATTGTTGAAATATTGGGTTCACCTCAAAAGCCCGACCAATCACAAAATAGGCACATCTAAAATCCGACATTCAAAAACCAGACATTTCAAAAAACAGAAATTAAAAAACAAGACAATTCAAAAAACAGACTTACAAAAAGCTGACATTTCAAAATGTACATATTCTGAAAATATAATTAATGATTGGGTGCACCTCAAAAACCCTACAAATCATAAACCAGCGACTTCAAAAACCAGACATTAAAAAACCCGACATTTAAAAAAACAGAATTTCAAAATATCTTTGTGTCTCTTTTTTGAATGTATGTTTTTTAAATGGCTGGTTTTTGAATGTCGAGTTTTGAAATATCTGTCTTGCGAATTGTCGAATTTTTGAGGTGGTCCCTAATGATTGACTTCCAAATGTGGGGTGCACCTCAAAAATGCGACAAATCACAAAACGAATACTTCAAAAACCCGACATTCAAAAACCAGACATTTCAAAACATAGAAATTCAGAAACCAGATATTTAATAAAACAGACTTTCAAAATATGTGAGTATTTTGAAATGTTGTTTTCCAACGTCTCTTTTTTTGGTGCTCCGCCAAAACACCATAAATGGGTGCGCCTCAAAAACCGGGCAAATCAGAAAACAGATATTTCAAAAACCTGACATAAAAAACTAGACATTTCAAAATAGAGACATTCCAAAACCAGACATTTAAAAAAAATGATATTTCAAAAACAAATTTTTAAAATATGTGTGTATTTTGAAATGTCTGGTTTGTTAATGTGTGTTCTGGAAATTTCCGTTGTGAGATTTGTCGGGTTTTTTAATGTCGGGTTTTTGGATGTCTGTTTTATGATTTATCGGGTTTTTAAGGTGCACTCTAAATGAGCTTAATAAATAATCAGAGGTTGAATGTTCAAGTGACCTACAAAATTAATCCCTTGCTCAAATATTTTTAACTTTGAAATAACCTGCCAATGAGACCTCAAGGAGGGCGATCCGAGAAAATTTTTGTATGTAGTGAACACATCAATGTCTGCTTGTTGAAATGTTTTGTGAATAGTCGGGTTTTTAAGGTGCACCCGGAATATTTAGTTCATCTTCAGTTGTATTCATCAACATAATTGTATGGTTCAATATTTATATTTTTCGTCAAAGGACCATTTATAACCAAGAAATGTTATGTTTTTAAAATTTTATCATAATGATGCACGGTCGAGAATTTTAATTTTGCACATTTGTGCACAATATTATATATTTTATATGGATACCTAGGATTCTATGCAGTAACATTTATCTCAAACCCGAGATATGTTACACTATGACATAATTTCCTCTATTATTGTGTTTGATATGCTTCCTCGCATATTTAACATAACTAAAATTACAAATAAATAACTATACATGCATCTAGGGCAGGATGTCCTGCGAGTGCCCTACTGAAGAGTCCATCGCAGGCGTCTGGGACGAAATGTATGTTTCTTTTTATAAAAATAGGCATTTTGCATTTATTTACGCTATCTTTGAGGAACACTGAAATTCTCGAATATGAAATACATTTTTCTACAGTATATATACAATAGATTTATAAAATTCAGTGGATGATAGCAATCACACTTTTCCCTGTTGTTTACCTCCAATGTTTTGATTATTCGAACCCAATCTCGGTTCAATTTTATTCATTTAGTATTTATATTTATATTTTTCGTCAAAGGACCATTTATAACCAAGAAATGTTATATTTTTAAAATTTTATCATAATGATGCACGGTCGAGAATTTTAATTTTGCACATTTGTGCACAATATTATATAATTGTATGGTTCTTGGTATCAGCCACCAACGTGTAGTAGAGAAACTTACAGTCTTGGCATTGCCAAAAGTACACTAAAAAAAAATTTTTGGGTTAAATACGACCGTACTATTTTTTGTAGTTATAATAACCAGAATTCTAGGTAGTTTAATTAGAAAAATAATTGTTTTAACAATATTTCTAGTTAAACCAACTTATTTTCTAGCTAAACTAAACAGAAGAATGGTTATTTGAACCAGAAAAAATAACAAGGGCTTATTTAATCATCTTTTCTAGTTATTTTAACTATTTTTTCCTCGAGTGTAGTACACGGATTAAGGGTACATTCTAGTAGGAACGTCCGAAAAATGGATATTGTTTATCATTTTTTTTTCTTCGGAACAGCATATATTCGAAAAGGTATAATCTAATAGAGTACAAAAAATGTTGTTTTGTAGTAAAAAGGATTATTATTTATTCGTTTATAAAATAAAGTTCGAACCAAACAACACTTAACTGCTAGCGTAGGTAATTCCAGCCTCCTGGCAATCTAAAGCAGAAAATGGAAAGGATTATCAATCGCTGTTGTTGCCAGTATCTTCGGTACCTCAACTTCTTATTTTTTAAAAAATTAACAAAATGGCGACGATCTTCATGAACAAGAAAAAAAATATACATTTCTACACCATGCTAACTTATTGGTCAGAAACAAGTTATAAACAAGTAATGAACAACATTGTACTACGGGTGATAGTGGTTCATATTGTGTTAAATTTTCTAGTTGATACTCCCTATTATTTTTGAGAAATCACCTGTTCCGGGTGCAAAAATGTCGTTAAAAAAAAAGCGTTACGAATTGAGAAGTCAAAAAAATGCCTTTTCAGCTAATCAGCAATTACTGTGTACATGCTTCCTTTCTTTTGGTCAAAGAGTTCATAAACTATCGAAAAATTCAACAAAAATAATTGATGTTTGAAACCGGTCATATTAGAATGCCCGGAATGACGTGGAACATAAACAAACAGTTAATAAATATACATACCTGACCTCAAATGCGAGAAAGTTTTCTGAAAATGACGACAAAAAGTGACAAGTTGATCTTATTTGTCATTATAAAATATGCAGAAATTCACTCCAGAACAATCTCCAGAAGATTCCCGACAGAATTAAATGCAGCAAGGATATGCGTTTTCTAAGCAATTTCCTACTTTTTGTCGTCATTTATAAAACACTTTTCGACATTTGAGGACAGGTGTTTATAAATGGTTCTAAATTCGTTATAATTAGTTCACAAAGTGATATCGTAACGAGAATTTTTTGATCGGTTAATCCGCAATTCAAATTCGTAGGAATCCACTTCCCGAACAACATAATCCCGTTTTAGGATGTACTCATAAGTTTCTTAGTCGTTTGGGTTATTTTAAATTACAAATAATTCATCAACAAATTACAGCGCCTTTAATTTTTAATTATACTTAGTGGATCGTAGATAATAGTAAGCCGTCCAGAGACTTTGCTTTTTTTAAGTCAGATTCCTGTCCATAATGTCTAATAATACTGAATTGTACAAATCAGTGCCTTAGAACAACACGTATACTGGACCTGTCAAAATATCTGTGAAATTAATATGTACAAAATATAGGCCGCGGATATTTCAATCAAGTATTTCGTATGAAAATCGCCGAGAAAAAGTTGAGAAAAATAGAAGGTACATATTCTACTATTTTTAGATCGTTAATCGCTCTTCAAGAGTTCATAGTAAAATTTTTCACTACTATAATTTTCAAGGAAAAAAATCATAAATGAAAATACTTGAAGTTGTTATCTTCGTAACTATTAACTTTTGGAAAAATTGCAATAAACAGAGTTTGCTTAATGAAAAATAGTAAATAAAAAGATTCTCAAAATATCATCAAACATTTCACAAAAAACTCTCCCTTGGATTTTTATTTCTGATCATTTTTTTTTGAAAAATCTCACCATTTTGAGGTCAGAATAATGATGGGGTTGAAAACATTTTAAAATCCTAGGTTTTCCATAGTTTCAATAGAATCTTAATATTCTGATAGCTCGACAAACGTTAATAAGTATAAATATTTCCCAATTTTTGTAATTTTTATTCTTTGGCATCCTATTGCGAAATCTGGTCTTCAAAAACTCCTTATAGACTATGAAAATAAGCCGTCAAAAGTAGGGTAGACTTTTTGATAAAATTCTTTGAAAAATAGGTTATTATTCCTCAAGATATCACATTTTGTGCATTCATTTCAAATATAAATAAACATTATTGTTAAATTGCTCAATCATAGGAATAATATTCAAATTAGCTGGAAAATTATTCGAAAAACTTCAGACTCCGAACGAAGCAGTGGAATCATTTTGTTTGGTTCATTATTGTTGACAAGATTTGTATATTCAATTAATTTCAGAGATAAATTTTAATAAAAAAACTTATGTATACTAATGTAAATGCAAAATCAAGTAACTGTCGATTGCAAATATCTTCGAAATGCGAAGTAAACAATGAATGGTTGCAGCATTCTGTCTCCGCTGTAAATAATACGCCAGAGAATCCATTACGTGCTGCATTTAAAATTTTTTATTTTTTTTAATCGATGTCAAAATTACAGCACCACAGTAATGTTCGTCGCTTCACCGCAAAATTCGTTCTAACTTGTTATGGTTGGTGATATATCATAAATGTATTTCGTCAAAAGTTTAATTATCATCACAGTAATCATTTCCCACCAGAATCGTACAAAATTTAAGTTCAATGACAGAAAAGTGCGCCGCTTCGTCAAAGTTTCTCTATCATATGTTTAACCTAAAACCAAATATTAATCTCCAATCATGGTCAACATCCATGGAAAATCCAGCACCAAAAAATTTCACTTCACAGATACCAACGACATGCCTCATCTCGTAAATTTGATTCCTATTAAAAGCGGCATTATCGCGCATATATAATTTCGATTTAATGTAGAGTACAGTAATTTGTACTGTACATTTTTCTCGCTTTCATACGTGGATTTCGTTCCTCCTCCATGCCCGAGGCAACCCTGTTCTTCCAAGCGTCGGCACATACATCCCTACAAGCATCAATTATTATATTATGCGAATGAAACCGACCTCTCCTTATTTTTATGTGTATATATCTTATATTCGTTTCCCTAAGCACTTTTTTTTGTATAGCAAAATTTGTGCACTCTAATTTGCACTCAAGTAGAAAAAAGCAAGGTACACGTCCTCACTTAGCGTTATTGCGTGAATTATTATGCAAACGATATTTATTACTGAAAATCTATTAAATTACAAGCAGTCATAAATATTCCTGTCAGTCGGTGGGCTTTTTACTCGCAAATGAATAAACGTATGGCAATCGAGTAAACTCTATACGGCAACTTTGGCCATATCTAATTATTCACATGTCAGTGCACTTCCTCTTGTTTCTTGTTCCCTGTCTTTTTTTCGACATTTCTCTTCCCCTTTACTATCGTTCGTTATGAGCCTATTACTGCCAGCCAGACTCGCATCCTCCGTCAAGTTCGCCTTTTTACGTATGTGATTGTTTCCTTCCATTCATACTTCCTCGGTCAATTATCATCGCTGCTACTTTTCTCCGCCTTTCTAGACATTTCTGACTCGCGGTATTAAATATGCCAGACCTCTCCCTCGCTCTCTTGTACTTTCTGTTTCGTTCTCCTTCTTTGAATATGTATCTAGC
Organism: Trichopria drosophilae; assembly: GCA_030407085.1. Taxonomy (NCBI): domain Eukaryota; kingdom Metazoa; phylum Arthropoda; class Insecta; order Hymenoptera; family Diapriidae; genus Trichopria; species Trichopria drosophilae. Next base: position 183,407,123 of record CM059583.1, on the reverse strand, counting down.
CTCTTAACGGTTTCCTTTCATTAATTTTATGTAATAGGATATTAACTATTTTTGAAAAATATTATTTTGCATTTTATCCTCCCTTTGTCTATCTATTTTTTATAATTTAATAAACATGGGTTCATTTTTGTTTTTTAAACATGGTTGAAATGATCTGCAAAAAAGAAGGAAGTTAGTGAAGATCAAAGAATACGATCCTGAACTATTTTGTTTGCTGGAAGACTATTATTCAAGATTAGCTAGTTTAGTTATAGTTATTGCAATTCATTCACTTGAATAACTTCTAGTTCCCCGAAAATACTTCTGAAACTAATTAATTAGTTACAAATTTTCCTCTATTTTTTAATTAAACTAGTGTTCTCAGTGATCTAGATTCAATGCCCAGTGAGGCATGCCTGATCACTAGACTGATGTTTCCAATTATTGCCTAAAGATAACTTGACAACTAGTTCATATCAGACTAAAAACTGAATTAATCATTTTTAACCAAAACTTCATTCAATAAAAAATCAACTATTTGTAGCTGTAATTTTGAAATATAACCATCATATTATAATCTAGAAACTTTTAATTAAGCAATTCCATCGCTGGTAGTGACTCACAATTTAACATGAAGTTTGACAATATTTTTCAGAATTAAAACTCAATGAAACAAAAGTTAGATGGTTTTGAACCTCAATCTCTTTCGAATGATGTATCGCAAAATGCTGTAAAATTAAAAATAAACAAACTACGAGCATTTAACAAAAATTACGATTTTTTTAGGTTTTCTTTTCATTTTTTATCATTTTTCGTGTTAGAATATCTTAGGCGGGTATAAATAGCGCGCCAGAAAGGTTGGGATTCTAAGATAGGACTAATAATAAAGTTAACTTTCAAAATGGCGACTGAAAAACTTTTTCAAAATCGCAGTCGCATGTAGTCAATTGGCTGACCCCAATTAAATGACTCCAAACTTAGTACTGTAGTTTTTGCGGTCGCGGAGTCCAAATTAGATGTCAGTTTTCAAATATTCAATATGACGGACCTATTTACTAAAATCATTCAAAAACATTTTAAACTTGGTGCTTATTTTTTGTTGAGTAGCTGGTTAGAAATTTAAGATTTCTTCATATTCAAAACTCAATGTGGATAATTTACTTTGGTGATATCAGACGAAAACTTTGTTTTTATAAACGGCATACGTTCCTCAGCCACCGACATAATTAAATTATTTAAAGTGATCCAAACTGTCACCGCGTGGAAGTAAACGTAAATTACAGAATCTTTTTGTAATTATTCTTCTAATTATATCTCCATTGTATATTTATGTACGTTATCGATATAGAGTTCATAATTACACTCTAAAACTATAAAAATAACTTTCTCAATCTACAAAAGACTAGTTTAGGTGTTTAAATGCTGTGGAGCACCCTTTGAATAATATGGAGATTATTATTAATATCACCTCCAAATAGGAGTAGATAATTTACCCCAAGAGACTGACAACTCAGGACCACAAACAAAAATTTGTTTCGAGATAACTTGAATCAGAAATAGTGGATCTTTTAGATTTTTGGCCGCTGAAAATTCCGTTATTCGATTTGGTCCATAACGTCACGATTTTAAGGCATCTGATCCGAAAAATATTCAAAAAAAGACTTCTTGGCAAGCTTATGTTAGGATATGTGAAAAACCTGAAACAATGAGTTAACTTAGGCAAAGAAATCGTTTTCAGCATCTAAAAATTTTTAAGATCCGTCACTTCTGATTCAAAAAATTTGGAGGTCTTGTGTTATTTATGTTGAGAAGTACCTTCAGTGATTAATTACATAAGACCGCTAAACAATTTTTTATGGGGGATAACTTAAATCAGCGGTACTATATCTTATAGATTTTTGGTCGCTGAAAATAAATTTGTTGTCCAATTTGACCCGTGACGTCAGATATTTTACATATCCTAACCCTCAAATTGCCAAAAACGATTTTGCTATTTTTCGGATCAAATATCTTAAAATTCTGACGTGATGGCCCAAATCGAATAACGAAGTCGTTTTCAGCGGCCAAAAATCAATAAGATCAACTATTTCTGATTCAAGTAATCTCAAAACAAATTTTTTTTTACGGTCCTGTGTATTTTACCTTTATAGATTCAAAATTGACTCCGAGTTCCATCATTCGATTTTTAGTGTTTACGCGAAGCCAATTAATTAACTTTAACTAATTTACGGTTCAATCGATTGCCGTAAACGTGAATTGAAACGTAGCCATCTGTCGGAAAATAATACTCTGAATTTGAAACCGTAAAACTCACTGGTTCATAATGAGTTTCACTGTTTAAAATTGAGAGAGTAGATATGCAACAATTTAAATTAAGTAAACTTGACGTATTAAGCGTTATCAAACTTTACCTTACAAATGACAAAAATAAATTAAAAAATTGCCACATTAAAAGTTACTCACTCTTGAAATCTGCATTACTCTAAAACTACTAGTCAAGGAATGTAATATTAGTTAAATTTCATTAATGAATTGGTATTTTTGTACTCTTTATTTGAAAAAAATGAATACTACTTCAATTAGTGTCCAAATTTTCAGTTTTACATTAACAGTTTTCTAATGCATAGTTATAGTGCTATTACCGTATAATTAATACCTTGCGAAAATGTTTTTCTGAAAAATTCCAACATTTTATACTATTTCTCTGCTTTTTGAAAAGTTGTCAAAATTTAAACAAAATAAAATTAAAATACATGTGTTTATTATACATAGTATCTAATACTATATGCAATTGTTAAAGTAGAATATTATTATTAAACTTGATTTTGCTTCATAGTATTGTAATTCTTTTCTATAATAATATATTTTTTTAAGAAATATAAGAAATACCACAAACAATAAAAATATTTCTATGCAGAAATTGTAAAACTAAAGAAGTTCTCAAATACGCCTTTTGAAACTTGTTTGGTTATTAAGTATTTGTCTTGACTATTTTTCAGAGATTAATTTAGTTAAATAAAAAAAATAATTTAGCAGATTGTATTTGTTAATATAATAATAGTAATAATAATAGAGATACATAAATATTCATTTTTTTCCATATACAAATACATTTCATAAATTTCAAATTGGTCGATCGCATTATCGTGGCATTCCTTCCTTATTTATTTGCATTGTTATATAATACACGTTGAAATAAAATTGAAAAATATGAGAATATGCGTGCAGCAGATATTGCATTGTTAACTGTGCGGTAGATGATGTGAGAAAAAGAAGACACGATAACAATGATACTGAAAAGTACACAAGTAAAATGAGATGAAAATGAAACCGTATCGATATTGTAGGTATTCCTATTGTTTTATTGTTTTATTAAAATAATATGTATTGTGTAATATTAATTAATTACAAGTTACCACACGATCTAATTTGAGGCAAATTGCAAATATTTAGTTCAATTTTTCTCAAAATCCCTGGTAAAAATACGTCCAGCTTTTTGTTGCACTGCCCAGTTTCCCCATACCTTTAACATAGGAAAAATGTAAACTGGATAGAAACTAGCCAAAAACTGGATTTATTTTCTACTAGGGATATTTGCATTCTTATTATGGAAAATTTCCAAGCGAAAATTCGAAAATGCCAAAAGACCCTAAGGTGCATTACGTTGTGATCAGGCTCTGATGAGGACTTTAATAAATGTCTGCTAAATTGGAAGAATAATTTCGACAAGTATTTGAATCATAACATAGGCTGACAAAACCAAGTCGACCCTTTAACCTAGAAACCAGAATAAATTTTCCTGTAAAAATCAATCAATTAGCTCTCTTTTCCGAGATATCCTAACCTAAAATTTAAAAAGCAACGGTTTTTACCTATTTTCGAATTTATGTGGCTTCAAATTTAGTCTAATTTCAAAAAACTATTTTGAAAAATGAACTTCTTTCAATAAGTTTCTAAAATTGATGTTAAAGAAGACATATTTTAGTACTAATTGTAAAGCCGATTCCGTACCCGTACTATAATAAGACTTGACTATTTTTTATGCCCCAGTTAATATATCTGCAAATCACTTATTACTATTAGCAAATTAACAAAATTATGATTTCTTAGTAGTATATCAAATTTACTAGTAATTAGTGTTCCTCCGAAATAGGAATTGACTAATTAAATTTTACTAATAAATTAAGTTAATCGCAGATCAAATTCAGCAAGCAACAATTATGGCCAGTTCGCTTGCAGAACGATTAACTCATTGATGCGAAAATTTAATCGAAGAAACCCTACCTCTTTGAATATGATCACTTAATTCGAAGATTAATCAATTACTTTAATCTTCACTGGCAAAATGGGCATAAATTTAAGTTGTACACGTATACGTTTACACACAATATATTACAGTAAAATTTAGTTATCTCTTGCATCTTCTCTTGTAATCGGATATTATAACGAATCTGTCAATCCAATAAATATTCAATTTTGTTAATATTATTAACTCGATTATTGTGGTTATTTTGTATAAATAATAACTTATAATGCTTTAATTCCCTGTAATTACATTTTTTTATAAAATCATTCCATCCCTTCGAAATAATACATTGAGTTAAATTCAATTTACGAAAAGTACATGAACTAAATTCCTAAAGCACCTTAACATCGGGGAAATTAATATGTCCTAAAATTTTATTGACACCAAATTATTCAGAACTTAATCCATTAAGAACAAATAAATGTAATTGTTCTGAATTGATAGACAATAATACCCACTAAAAATATTCAGTTTAAAAACGAAAATTCAATGTTAGAAATAATTTGTTTCTTACACATCGTATATATTTTAATAGTTTTTATTAATTTGCAGTACAATAATTTCCTTAATATTCCTTTGCTTTTTGTATTCTATTTGCATATATTTTCGAATAGTTCATTCAATGAATCGATGTTCTACAATTTCCATAGAACTTTATCCATTTTCGCCAATTTTCCTTCCTGTGTATATTCTTCATTTTCCCCTCTATCTTCGATAAAATTTTTATTTTATTATATTTCTGTTATTTTTTTTCTATTTTCAATTACCATCCACTTCTTTCTATTTTCTACAATTTCCATCGATTGCTATGTTAATTTTATCAGTGTACGATTTGCTTTTATATTTACTTATTACCTATATTTTTATTTCCAACTAAGTTTATCTATAATGTTAATATTTCATATAATTCTTTATTTTTGATAATAACAAAATTAACTATCGACTACTGAATGTATAGTTTTTAAACAAATTATATAATGTATTGAATATTTTGTGTTTGAAATCACAATTTTAAGACATTTTAACGACTCTATAAGTGATTCTCATCAACACACCCGTTAATCATTTTAGATTGTTATACTCAAAGGGTATTCAATGTAACTACGTAGAAAATCATCTTATTAACTACACAGACAAAAATAATTAGTAGATTCTACTAAGAACTTAAGTAAAATTTAACGAAAAAGTTGAGAAACCGTTATTAAAAAAATTTTATAAAAGAACAATCCTAATTTTCTGCAGTTTATCTGGAATTTATCTTTTAAATGCTTAATTAACACTAATGATGAATTAAAATCTTTACCAAATAAACAAATTCAGATAATTTTTATATTTAATATCAACTGGTGTCAATTTTCTTGCAAGTGCCGTTATAGAATATCACGCCTAATTTTTGGTAAAAAATCTGTGATTAAACATCATATAAAAACTTATTACTTAAATGCTAGAATGCTATTTAATTGTATTCTTCGATAAATTTTAATTTTAAATGACACTCGGTAAATGTACTTAACTAGGTTTGGTAAATTCTACTCATTATTTTTTTCCGTGTAAAATTTGCAATAAAAAGTTACTAATCTTTTATTTTTTATCAACAACAAAAAATCACCTCCCTAATAAATTCCAGCAATTTTCAAAGTTACGAAATACTGTACATAAAACATTTAAAAAATCAATTATTTACTCAACTCGTCATCTCAATAATCAGTAACATTGCAACTATTAATACTTTGTAAATACCATGCGTATCAAAGAAGCCAGTATGCGTTAACGGCAATAACGTAGTAATTACGAATTGACAAAATAACGATCGCAAGATAGAAATAAATTAATAATAGGTCTTCGGCATGAAAGACTTCACACTACATGCTTACAGTGTGTAATCAATTTATCAACACAATTTCTCTTGCATCTTCGCGATTTTTATGACTAATTCATCAGTCTTACATTTTTTTCTTTATCTTACTTCCGTGTTTTGAACACCTAATTTATGTATGATTGATTATATATCTGTGCTTAAGATTATTACGTTCAGAATTATAAGACTTTTTACTCTACAAATCAATTAATCTTTTTATTCTGATTTTTGCTAATTAATTTAATCTCTAATTATTCTGAATGCGGCATATGGCAATTATTAACCATGAAAAAGACTAGTGCATATTAACAAATATGATTAGTTTCAATTTTTAAAAGGTATTCTTTAAAATCGTACTTTAAAAATAATGTACATCTAGAAAATATAATAATCAATTAGACTCTATTTTGATTATAACAGATCAACAAAATATTGTTGACGTTTTAGAAGTTAGTGATCATTTAGTGATAAAAATCATTTTCTACAGTAACCATCACCAAACATTTAGGAAATTCCATTAATAACTTTTCGAAATTCCAAAATGTATAGTATATATTCAAAAACTTATTACTAAACTGAACCATAAACAAATGTATTTATTTTAGTAATGACTAGTGTCACAACATATGGTGGTATTAATTAGAGAAAATCTATTTCCAAATCCATAGGACTTATTCAAGTTTACCAAAATATTATTATATTACTTATTGTATTATAACATAACTCAAACAGCAAAGAGACGTCTTGAAGAGCTTTTAAAGAAGTCTTAAATACTTATCAGAAAGAGCTCTTGAAGTGATCTTTAAGAAGTTTTATGGGTCGATTTTAAGAGCTTAAGAGACCTCTCAAATATGAGGTCTCAGAAAAGATATCTTATTTTGAGAGCTTTGATATATGAAATAAAATATATAAATGAAAAGATAATTTCTGAAAATTGTAGATTCTATTTTTGCACCTTAATTATTAAATTATATAAATTTTGCCTGAGTTCTTTTTAACAATTGTATATATTGAATTGTAATTACATTTCATTAGAACGGGGATCATACAGCAATAATACAAAATTTTGATAATTTTGTCATTGTAGCTTATAATCTATCGGTCTGCGTATGAAGTAAATATCGGGCAATCTAATTTTTGGACTCAATAGCCACCTAGTGGTCTCTGGAAGAAACACAGACCTCAACTATGGGAATCCCTTTCCTAAAAGAAAGATGGTCCAAAACGAGATAGATTTAAGACCTAAAACATAGGTCCTCTTCGAGATTGCGATTTTAAGAAGTCTTAAATAAGACATCTTTAAGAGCTCTTTTTATAGATTATTATAATTCTGATCTACTCAGGAGGTAATTTTGGAGATATCTTTGGACTGAGCTCTGGAAGACCGCTTTAAGAAGTTCCTGCTGTACGGGAAATGAATTGAACCAAATTATAAAACAACTAATTTAAAAACCTACAAATATAATTGATTGATATTACGGGATATTAGGTGAACTTTTTACATCTTTCGTCCATAACATTACAGCGTAGTTTAAAAAAATTTACTGTAACAACCTAACCTTAGAATGGACTAGCATCTTCAGAAACTTACATTACTAGTAGTGAGTATAATTTTACATGAAATATTTCGCGTAGGATTTCTTTGATGGACCAGAAGGGAAGTGATACACATACCCGTGAATAATACTCTCTTTCCATCTCTTATTTTTGTCTTATCGGCGGCATTAATGTAATAAGTAGATAATAACATATGTATATAATCATGGAAGTAGAACGGGTCAAATAAGGAATTTATACTTGACGTTTAGTAATAGGTTCCCATGACCGCTAAGCTCCATGAACAAATCAATTTAATCTCTCACCTTCTCTTTTTCTCTTTCTCTTTGCTTGATTCATTTATATTATTTATTTCCGCTTTTCTCTCTCGTTTCTCCTGTATGCCATCCACTGCAGTCTGCCTCCATAACTTGCCTCATTCTTATTCTCTCGTTTATCGTTTCTATCACTCTCTCTTTCAAAATCTCTCCATCTTCTACTTGCTTCTATCCTTTGATTCCTATCTCGAATTCCCTGTCTTCCTCTTTGATATTTCCTTGGTTTTCTTGTGTTTAGATTCTTCTGTTTGTTTTCCTTCTTATTGTTATCGTTCTTCATTATCTCCCCTCTCGATCATTTTCCTTTTTATATTATTATTTGTTGCTTTATTATTTTCTCTGCTTCATCTGAAACTGATTAAATATTAGGTTAACCTATTATGTTTGGACTGAATCTTTATATCTACGTAACTTAACAATTTTGGTTTAAACGGTCTCTTAACTTTGTTAGATAAATTTTACATAGTTCATTAATTTGTTTAAACAAATATCATCTAGTTAGTTTGTTCAAAAAACAAATTAGTCGCATTCAGTAAGTATAGGTTAGATTACGCTAAATATTAGACCCAGCGCACCTGAACCGAAATGCAATTATTATATTTAGAAAATTTATACAGCCTTATTACAACCCAGATCGAAAATAAAAAAGAGTGTCTGAATGTATGTATATATGTATGCAATCGTTTATTATACCATGATCCAAAGACCTTATGGTAAAAATACAAAATGTTTGACAAAAAATAAAAATGTTTTCAAAATGTTTTCTATAAGAAGTCGGCTGTCCCACTTTCTGAGAGTTTTCTGAACATTATGAGATCTTTATGAACTCATGATCAGAAAAGCCTCAGAAAGTGGGACATCTGACTGCTTTTAGAGCACATTTCGAAATCATTCTGAACTCTTTTCTATTTTGCTATGTGGGATATTTCTAACATTAATGAAAATTTATTCATAAATTCTAGAGGGGGACGGGAGGTTGCTAGATATAAATATACACGACGTTAGCATGCCGAATATGTAATTAATTTATTCTAAAATTGTATATAAATTTGACAAAACCAGCTAAATATTATAAACACTAAAAAATTTTTCAGTTGACCTTAAAAAATAATACGTTCTAGTTACAATTTTGTTTGCAAAAATAAAGATTTACTTAATATAAGAATATTATTTAGTGGTTTAAACAAATATTTAGGGTAACCCAATATTTAGTTCAGATTATTAAATTTTCCTCTTAGTGTAGACTCCATTTCTATGACAGTTTCCAGCTTAAATAAAAACTGAAACAATTATTTAGAAAACCGAAAATTGGAAGTTTGTTTTTTACTCATATTATAAATTGCAGTAACTGAATATGATAATAATAGTAACTGATATTTGAAAATATTAATAGTCGACTTGTTGTTCGGTTACCTCATCATTTATTGATGCATATTATCATATGGTTGTGGACAAATAAATAATTCTCTGAAGAACTAGACCATTATCTGTAGAAGAGTATTTATAAGATATATGGCTGTCATTTCTGATAATCGCAAAAATTTTGTCTAAATACATGAGAAAGGAAAGATGCCGATCAGTGCACCATGTTCAGACCTCTGCCCTTATGACCTTGAATGTTTCAAAATAAATAAGACGCAAAAGGACTCAAGAGGATGAAATCTAAGGTATGACCACTTCACGTCTCTGAATCAACTTTATCCGTTAAATTTCAGAGTAATTTTAGAGACCTTCAGTAGTGTTTTCACTTATTGACAACAAAATAATAATACTTCGCATACCAAATAACATAAAATTCGCAAAATTACTCTTATGAATTATTATTAGTTATGGTAACGTAAAGTAGTTTGATTTTCCAAACATGAAAAAAAAGATTAAAAAAGAATATTACTTTGTTATATTTCCAAAGTCTTTATTACGTTCGATAAAAAGTTGAACATTAAGATCAAAGTAGTTAACCACAAAACACATAATTTTACTTTTTATACAATATAGAGGAACTTCATTATGCTAAAGAGTAATTTAAATTTGGAGCAGACTTATAACAGTTACCTAAAATTTCGTAAAGGTCATATTTACACGGATAAAAATATTTGGACTAATTTAGCAAATGATCATTCGCTAAAGGGAAATTGACTATTTAGCCAATTAATTGGCCAATATTACTAAAAATTTTCTGTATTAGCGAATGTCAGTGCAAAACTGCAAACGCAGTAGTGACATTTCACTAAACTAGCCAAATACTCGATGTTCATATATTACGACAAAATTTGGCTGGGGATAGCGAAATAGTCGCTGTGGTGATAAAATAATTCTATTCGTGTAAAAATAAGTGTTATTGCAATAAGCCTTAACATTTCTCATCATTCATATCCCTATTGACAAAAGAGCGAAAATACGAGATAGAGAAAATATCACAATAGAAGAAGGATCAGGATAAACGTTCGTACCCTCAAACTTTAGGCTTTTGTGATTATTTAAATTAAACTTTTTCTGACATTCAGGTTTAATTAGTCCTGTGTTTATCTTTGTTGTCGGCGTGTTCGTCAATAACAAAATATATTCCCTAGTCGAAAATCAGGCTAATTTCTGATCAGATTTTCAGAGACCATAAAAAGTGGTAGAAAAACTGGTTATATTATCTACTAGGGTTCCATTAACTTTAATAACTTTTAAAAAATATACCATCTGTCGTTTAAAACCGAGCAATGGTAGAACAGTTGACAGAGCATTGGAAAAAGCATTTCGATTTAAATTCATATAACTATTTCCCTGGTAGAAAGTGAATCTAGTTTCTGGCCAGTTTCGGACCATTTTACTTATTTTACATGTTAAAGGTTTAGGTAAACTGGGCAGTGTAACAAAAAACTAGCCCAATTTCTATCAGGGTCATTAAGCAATGCAGAAAGTAATCAACAATCTAGATTCAAAATGCATCTACACATTAAAAAATAAATTTACAGTAATAATATACTATACGTAACAGTGTAGCAACGTCCATTTGATATTTCTCTGCATTCATATCTCTAAACTTTAAATACATAGGTATTCATCGAACTGTCGCTGATTACCAGAGGAAATCCAATACTATCTCAAGTTTAAATTTATAGTTTGGTATTTGAGACATTTTATAAAGTTAAAACAGCTTCCTTACTTATATATATATGTGTAGAGAGAAGCAATTTTCTTAAGAGACCGTTGTTCTTTTTCCGATATACCTCCCGAATTTCAAATCAATCGTTTGACGAAGATGTCAGGAGATTTAAAAGTATGGTACCTTGTATAATGCTAACTAAGTCCTTAATAGAAAAATAGTTTTTTTACTGAAAACGAAGGACAAAGTTTGATCTCTTGATGTCTAGAATTATTGTTAATTTCCTTAAGACTGTAAGTAAAAATTCATCAAAATGCATGTTTACTTTGTGATTTTCGGGAAACTTAATTCGATTGCCTTGTGAAAAACGTGAAATAGACCAGGAATGACACGAAGTTACAAATAAAATGTGTTTTATTTCATTAGACAGAAAATATTTTAAACTTTGAGGCACTTCTCGTTTTTAAACCACGAAAATCAAGACACATTTTAAAACACGACGCTTCTAAATCTCTTAGTATCTTCATTTAAGACACCCGATTTTGCAATGTATGACTGTCATTAGTAGTCACATACACATTCTTTTGTTAACATTTATGCTACATGCAAAGGACATTACAATTTTTCTATTTTCGACAACTGAAATGAAACGATTGGTTTATGCTCTTAACGAGCGTCTTCTGAGGGATCTTCTCATCTTTAAGGCATCGTAGAACAGTCTTCAAGACAAACTGAAGTCTTAAAATTGTCAATCCAGCTTAGCGTCCGACGATGAGACATCCCGGTGTTAACTGGGACGTCAGCGATTGATGGATCCAGTATTTTACGTCAGATAATTTTATGAACACGTCATGTCATCATGACATATATATTAATTAAGTTCATGGTATAGTTATATTATAATCAAACAGTATAGAATTAAATCGGATTTCTGCAATGTTTGGCCAATTATTTCTGAATGCGAATATTTCTATTAGCGAAATGTAAATATTGCCTTGGATTTGCTATAATGTTCAGTACGGTTTACAATAATTTCAGCATTTTATACATTTTAGTCAGGTTTATTTATGTAAGTAAGTAAAGCATTGGGAGACAAGTATTTTGCATTAAAAGATATTTTATCTTAAAAATTGGAAATAACGCAGCTACTAAAGTATAATAACCTATCCTTTAAAAGGGGGTTTTAGTATCACGAACAATAGAACCTACTACACTTTTGGAGGAATAAATTCAACTAACCAAGCAAAATGTTCTTTAAATTCAGAAAAATTTAAATGCGAAGAAAGAAATTTTATCCTAGTTTTTATTATTACTTTATTTATAGTATCTATAGAACGACTAAACAATTACATTCACAAGTACAATAGTATAGTCACTTTTATAAATTTTATTGTCTGTCTGCAACCTTAGTCTGAATTTAGCATGTTTCTGAGGTCTGTTGGTAACGCTATTGCATTTCGTTCAATCTGGTATTGTTGCCATTCCACTATAATATGTTGTATTGATAGTTGGCAGTTACTCCTGGGATATAATTTATGCAGTTTTTTCCTCATCAAATAACAGTGACTAAAATTGGCATGGCCTATTCATAGTCTATTTATATTTATCTCGTCTCTTTGGTTTAGTGTTTGAAACTCAATATTTTCAAATGTGTCTCTTCTTATTCTGTGTAATTTCATATCGTTATTGTTGCAATTCAAATTGTGGTTTGTTTTTATCTTTCTCGTAAGATACTTTCTTTTCTCTAGGATTGTCAAAGCATGATCCTGAAGTCGTGCACGAATAGGTCCAAGCCTAGAAAATCATTATATAGTTATGTATTTTGACCCGTAGAATCCGAATTTGAAGGTGAAAATTCGTAAAAATTGGAAGATTGTTTGTTATATACCATTGTGTAAATAAATTAGAACGCGTTCCTTTTTGATTCCAGACAAAGGTTTATCTCCTAATTTAGGCAATTTTAAGAAGAAAATCACTTATACATTTGTCTCTAAAACTTAGATTGTAAAGGTTATAACCATTTCAAGTTGGTTTTTGTAAATTTTCAGCAACTTCGATGGTTACATACTTTGAAGCGGATTATTAGTCCAGAAGCTGGCAGACTTTTTGGTGACTAATTAAATGTTTTTTTAATGTTAGATTACTATTAATTAGACTATAATTACTATAAATTATTAGATTACTAATAATTAGATACTTAATCTTCAGTGCAGAGCATTTCTTCTTAACCCTTTCCGGTTAATTAGCCACCGGAACCCATTTGAAAATTTGAGTTTCTAATGACAAAATAATACATTTGCGCCCGTTTTTTTTTAAATCCAATTAAGTGGGAGTTAAAGAATAACATAACAATGCATTTAAGTCAATATTTTTTTAATATTATGATTTATAAACAAATAAACAACTTAAAATCGTCATTTTTATAGAAAAAATGCAGTCGCTGGTAAAAGTTCAATTGGATCGAGGTGAAACCGAGTACTCGGGGGTGTTTGAGATTGATGTTTACGAATCTGTAATCATATTTAAAAAAATTCAAAATAGCGGATTCAATATGGTTGACCAAAACGTAAAAATTACCTGCGCGAGATTAAACTGGGAACTAGGGGATTTTTGGGGTCGCCGATTACAAATCTGAATTCAGATTTTAAAAACTCAATATAGCCGATCAAAAATGCAAAAAATTACCTGATTGAGATTACATTTTTGGTCGGCGATATTGAATCCGCCATTATTTAATTTGTAAGATGTGAGTACATATTCGAAACCAGAGACCCTAAAAACCCACAAGTACCTAATTTCATCCCGATCAAGGAAATTTTTACATTTTGGTCGGTCATCTAGAATCCGGCATTTTGAATTTTAAACGTCGGAATTTTCAGATTCGTGATCAGCGACCCCAAAAACCCCTAGATTCCAGTTTAATTTCGATCAAGTAATTTTTACGAGTACCCAGTTTCATGAAAAATGGTTCATCAGAAAAATGTGTACCGGAAAGGATTAACATCGCAAAATTCATCATAAAAGAGACTGTATCATCATATATGTATCTTGAATGGCGCCTATTCCATAACTGAACAATTCTCTTCAGTCATCTCCTTCTTTACAGTCTTAAATACAAACTATAACCACTCGTGAATAGGTGACACCTGGACAATAGTCAGGAGCTGAAGTGTCAACAGCGAGAGATCAATTATGTCATCTGAAAGTTGACATAAGGATGCCTATGAGCCTAATAAGGACAGTCATATGCGATAGTACCAAAATACAAACTGGAATTCAATGACTGCCCGAGGATAGTTTACGATGACGTGTGGTGCATCCGAATGCATCATTGATCTCTCTTTTTCTCTCCCGTATTACAGTAATATCTTCAATAATGTCTTTCTCCGTCATCTCGCTTGCTCTCATTTTCCCAACTCTCAGTTTGTGCGGTTCTGATCTTCCGTCTCGCTTATTCTGTTACGCGGACTCGTGCGCATTCCGGTTAGCGGTTTAACTGGGTTTAACGAGAAAGCATAGCTCTCCGGCGTCTGCCTTTTTCGCCTTACGGTCACTCCCGAACCCATGGGGGAAGGGGGCAAGGGGGACGGGGGGAACGAGACACACGTGACCCCGTACGACTTCGGGGTATATGACTCTATCGTAAACCACGGTAATCGCGACGCATGAATAGAAAACGCGACGGTAATCGGCTTCCTCAAAGGCACGACGTTATCGTGTGCCACTTCATTTCTGAGTGATCTTTTGTTTCCCCACCTGTATCTCGTTTCGTTAAAAACCGTTGTACGCTCACGTGTCGCTCTAGAGGCCGAAAAACGCAATTGCAACGATTCTCTACACAAAAGTACAGTTGAAAATATAAATTTAATTAACCACGTGGCGCACAAGTTACAGTCGTTTTAATTGCCGAGCTGAAAAATACGATGAAAATGAACGTCGGCTCGTCGGGGCGTTTCTAGAGCGTAATAAATCCTTTGAAATTTATTGGATCTGGAATGATTCCTAGAATATTGCTACCGCTGATGTAAGACTGTTCAACGGTGGTTGTCGATGTGACCTTGAAATTTCTATTTTATTTTTCAATAGTATGACTTCCTGAGCGTTTTTAATGCACGACTATTAAAGTAGCTAGAAAGCATGACATATTCCTTGGATATTTGCCTTTTGGGTTCACGATTTCACTATGGTATGAATTTGCTTTCATCTCTTCATGACATTTGTTAAAAATATGATATTTATAACGATGGTACAGTAGAGTTCCGGTACAATTTCTGGTGCACCACAAAAACCAGACAAGTCACGAAACAGACCTTAAAAAAAACGACTTTCAAATACCAGACATTTCCAAAAACATATTCATAAACAAGATATTTCAAAAACCTGACTTTCAAAATGTATTTGCATTTTTATTTTTGAAATGTCTGCTTCTTGAATGTCGGAATTTGAAGTGTCTGTTTTGTAATTTGGGCAATTTTTGAGGTGCACCCATAATTTCATCCCGCAATATTTAAGTCTCAGCATATTTTCCCGGTTTCGTCTCGTCATATTTGCCGGTCGACGCTCTATTATTACCCCGACCTTGCGGGTAACAGGAAGGGCCTGTTGTGGCATCATGAACATAACGCGACTGAGAGGAGTGGGAGAAGCGGCGCTCCCCTTCTTTTGGTAAATATAACGAGATGGGTCGGGAAGGCGAGGAACCGAGTGGATAAATATACCGGGATTCTACTGTACTAGACTAGGATAAACTAATATGTCAATGGTCAAGGAACCTATTTTCACAAGACCACCAATACACCGTCACCAGCTGAAAAGCACTTACGACATTCGAGTACTTAATTTAGGCAAAATGAATTCTGAAGGTTTAATAAGATCTAATTAATGTCTAATCCCTTGGCGATCGAACCAACAGTTTTTCCCTCATGAATGACATAATTCCCACTGATATGCACTCATATATTTCATTAGTAATGAAATATCAAATAATTGCAGAAATCCTAGTATAGTATAGTTCCATAAAGATCATGTTCCATACTTGCTAAATTTTTTATCCTTCCCTTTTCTCTTTTACAGCAACATATCTTTTTTCGCGCAAATTTGCATTGAAATACCACCAAAGTCCATAACCGTCTCTCTCCTACCTTTCGGCATCGTTTGGTAAGTCGATGGGGTATCGTAACGGTTTTTCTAGCTGGTGTCATATATCCTCATTTTTCGGTGAAAGATCACTAAGTGCGAGATTTCGCCGAGACGCTAATCGCACCGGACACTTGACCTCCAAGTCGAGTCTCGCCTCATTCATTGTGACTTATTATGTCCCAAACAGAAGCAACTTAAGACTAGACTCTTGAATCCACAACCAAGATTTTAACGCTTCAAAATTCCCATTGATAAATGCGAGATTCGAATTTTTTCGATGATACAACGTCGTTACGTTACGGCGTCGTTATGATGTAACTTAAAATTGACGGTTAAAGCATCACGCTGAGAATTCGACGATTTCGACATCGACGCACCGGTACCCTGTTCACCGTTAATGGGATGTATTAAGTTTTACGTTAATGGGAAATGGGATGAAAAAAACGGTGAATAACGCACTCAAAACCAAAGATGCTGTGGTGCACATGGGGCGTTCCAGGAACAACTTTTTTAAAAGCGTTCTTAATCATGGTAAATAAATGTATTCGCTGTCATAATACATAGGTTTTGTTTAGGTCAGTTTCTACCACGGTAGAGTCCAAAAATACTACGTGTTTTTTTTTTTAATTATAAACATTATTTTCAAAGAGTAGATCTGCCCGTTAATGTCAAAAAGTATACAATTTTTTTATTCACCCCTTAAGATATTTTTCACTATAGTTTTCAACGGTTATAATCTGTGTAAAAATAGGTTCTAAAAAATGTCGAAGCAAGAATATCTGACGTAAAGTTAACTAAATTCTAAAAATCTTTTCTTAGATTTTCGAAAAAATTCAACCGCGGAAATCTATACACGATTCTTTAAAAAAAAAATTGTTTTTTCACCTTGAAATAATTTCAGAATTCCTGTTTGATCTAAAGAAA
This sequence comes from Trichopria drosophilae, assembly GCA_030407085.1. Taxonomy (NCBI): domain Eukaryota; kingdom Metazoa; phylum Arthropoda; class Insecta; order Hymenoptera; family Diapriidae; genus Trichopria; species Trichopria drosophilae. Next base: position 183,389,949 of record CM059583.1, on the reverse strand, counting down.
TCATGTCCTGGAGACTGGAACTGTAAACTATGTACAGTAGCATTTTCATAATAAAGTGAAAGTATCCAAAATGACGACTAAAAGCCAAAAAAATCGGCGAAAAGATTAGGAATTTTTATTTGATAATGATAAACTTTCGGAAAAAATTTTACGCAAAAAAAAGTTTTTAATATTGCTCGAAGAATATCCTGAAATTATTTAATGTGGTTGAAGACTATTTGAATTTTTTGAAATTTTGGATTTTGAAAAGTTCACAAAGTGTCCAAAAATTCTGACTAAAATTCACCGTATTTCTTGATCCATTCTAAAAATGTATCACTTTCACATAAAAGATTCCTGAATCTTTCGCTGATTTTTGGGGTTTTAGACGACATTTTGGACACATTCAACTTTATTTTCAAAATGTTAATATGCGCAGTTAAAAGTTCAAGTCTTGAAGATGATATCTTGCAAACGGGAAGTTTGGAATTATTTCAATGTGAAAAAACGACATAAAGAAAAAATCAATTTCCAAGTTTTTGGGAAATAATTGTATATAGTTTTTCGAGGTTGAATTTTTTAAAAAGTCTATTAAAATATTCTGTTTCATGTTAGATATGCCCGTTTGGTCTATTTTTTCTTACCTTTTTTTACACAAAATACAACGTTTGAAAACTATAGTAAAAAAATGTCCGTTTAGACTTAATGGGTTAATATAGGGGATTTTTGTTTTATGATAGTAACTTTAAGAATTGGGTGGTATAAAAACTGATTTAAAGTGTTGCAATGTATTGTAGAGTATGAAGTGTACAACTTACTACTTTTCAAACATAATCGAAATTTTAAAAAACTGCTTACACACTAATGCTAACAAACATTAAAAAAAGTGAAAATGAGATTCTGATATAAACTTAACATAACATTGACATTATTGGTACAGCATTATATGGTAACTTATGTATTTCATTCAGATTTTCCAAATTTTTAAGATACAAAGTGCAAAGACAAAAAATGTTTAATTTGAAATAAATAATTACTTGAATAGTCAAAAGTAAATATTTATTTGAATTAGTTTATGCAATTCTAGTGAGGAAATGTTTTAAAGTAAGTCAGATTTACTAAAAAGAAGCAATATTTATTAAAAATGCAAATAAATCATTTGCTCGAAACGATTCAAATCGAGCATTTACATAAAAACATATTTGTCTGTTATAATTGACAAATTGATTACTTTTTTAAATTAAGTTGTCATTTTAGGTTTACTAATTATGAACATTAAAATGTTATGTAATATTTCTATAAATTATGAAGAATTCATTTTGGCGATTTGTTATGTCATATATTGCTATGACTGTTGCAAAATTCAATTGATTTTAGCAAAAAGATAAGTTATAACCATATTTTTATTAACAAGGAAAAATGAAAATACATAACCTCAAATATCTCAAAATCGTGACGTGATGAACCAATTCTAACTTCGGGTTCGAATTCTACGCTCCTAATTACGTCGGAAATGACCCACAGCTTCCCAACAACATACAAGATCCCCTTTTTTGTAAACCGGTGTTATTATTATATTACTCAATGTAATATTTGATTCTGGAAATAGTTTTGTATTACATTTTTGAGGTTATTCTGAAGATTGATGCTAAAAACATTAAAAGAAAAAGTCATTTAACTTCTATTTGCTTCAATAAATAAGAAAAATACTGTTTTCCCCTTATTTTTTCTTCTCTTTTTCTATATTTTTCACCAAGAATATAAGTCTAAGTGGTATTCGGGGCCGCTGAATATCATTTCCATATTAAAAATACAAATTTCACCATGGTGAATTCCATATGACGGATGACTGAAACAACAATCATTGTTTCTTATCGAATTAAACAGAAATTACTCGTATGGAGAACTTTTGAGGTCGATGATCGCGATTCTGAGCATAAAATTACCAATTTCTAATTAGTAATCTTCCGTTTTTCACTTTCTCAAGTTTCATCCTTAACAGGTACAGAAATTCAAACTTTTTATCTTTTTATAAAATTCCCAGCAGTAGATTAGCTACCTTAAGAGTTTTCAAAATAGAATGAATAAAATCTTCATTTAATATTAATTTTAAACATTTATGATTGTATAAATCTTGCTGTGCGATTTCCTACTAGGACCAAGCCTTTCAATTAGTATTATACCACTATTTTATTAAAATTGTTTATTAAAACATATTCCTGCAAAAGAAACTGCAGTTTCCTCTACATTAAAAATATGATTTGAGTAATCAAAAATTTCTTATTTTTCTATTGTTATGTGGGGTAGACCATGGCAAGTTATGCCATTTTCAGTTTATTACGCAATCATTCTCAAAATAATAGTATTGAACAAAAAAAATAAATGAAATTATTATAATACAATCGTTCGACTATCTGAAAACATTTTATTCAAAATTTAAAATTTATTAGAAATTTATTGAAACAATTAGAACATAAATCGAACAGCCTACTCCGGGGCTGATTGTGCCATAGGTCGACGTAAGCTGTATCACTAGTATTTTATGCATGAAAAATAATACTATATACAAAAAAATATATTTATATTATAGTATGAAGTGACTGTTATTTAAGTTTTAATAAATTCAAAGTTCATTTTATACCCTGTAAGTTTTTTGCTGGAAATTAGGAGCCAAGTCCCATATCCACCGCTATTGTTTTATTTTATCTCATCATTTGAAAACATGAAAAGCTGGGTGGAAAATATAGATATTCTTCCTTTTTTCATGTTTTTGCAGTCATATTTAAAATGTGTGTACTCGTAAACTTATTAATGTTTTACTAATTATATCTAGTTAGAATTATCGAATTAAATTAATGTAACAATTTTTGGTAAATGGTATTAAACGGAGTACTGTGATTCACATAGAAACATATTATATATGTTAATATAATGAAATATTATAGCAAGTATTATAGAAACATCCATCAATCATAATGTTGTAAAACTAACAAAAATATTTTTAAAAAAATGTGATGGAATACATTAGACTTATCAATGTATTATATCAACGTTACAATTTTTTTTATTTTTAGAATATAAAACGTTCTCAAAAATTGAACAACACGCACATCACTGCCTTCTAGAAATAAAACAAATTTATTGCAGACCCAAAAAAAGTGTGAAACTTCTGATAAAAATTTCGAGGATGGTTAACAACTTAAGAAGAACCCATGAAACTAGTTTACGACACGCTATATTACTAGAACATGACAATTAAAACTTTACGATACTCGCGGTCATCTCCCGCGTATTCGAACCTTCTATACGGTAGGATAATAGATATTTAAACTTTATTTATTCATTTGATTTATCAATTTTCAACCTGCATAATTTTTAGTTGTATACTAAGAGATTTCGCGGTGTGGGTCATTTTGAAACGGAATTATGCAATTTGGGCGTATTCAAATCCCGCACAGTGAAACATAATTAAACTAACCGCCAATCAGTTCGCGTTAACTGAGACAATGCCAAATCCTGCTGCTTAATTGGCTGTTGTAGAAGTTCATTCCAGAGTCGCACCATTCATTGCCGTTGAGTCAGTGAGAATTTGCACTTGAACTCTGTTTCTATTTTATTATTTCCTCTTATGCATCGACTTCAAGTACTTAACTGCTAGTAGCAATTGCGTAATCCATCATGTTACACGTTTTTCAATGACTTAATCGTTTATGGCATAGGTAATACAAATTTGACGTTTGGTCAAATTTTTTATTAATGACAGGAAATTTAATAAGGAATATTTCAGTCGACCGAAGGATTCATTAAGACGCATTTGCGTAATGACATTTTTGTAATTACAGCCCCTGGTTTCGAAAGAGGTATCTGCGAATTACATGGTTTCTACGTGAAGTGCTTAAATCGTTGTAATTATAATCAAAATTTAAACGTGAACTGGAATGAAGTAACTGTACCAGAACCAGCGCTCCAACTATTTCTGGAATTACCGTCGCTTGGAAGAGCAGCAGGAGAAACTGTTCTAGACCTGTTGTACAATGTTATGAATGTGTCATGTTGACATCATATTGTACAACTTACGACGTCGTGGACTGTAAGCGCAGGGAAGTGCAAGGTCGCTGCCGAGGAACGTTACGATTATTCCCACTTCCTGCCTAGGAAAGAAGACGCGATGTCGTGGCATTAAATGCAGTTACCTCTCTTTTACCTAGTTTCCCCATTTTACCTCATTCTCTTTCGCTGAGCTAATCAGCTTCTCATTCTTCCATTCTGGATATTTCACTTCCATCAATCAAACTTCTATTTAATTTCAAATCCTGATCCACTTTTATTTTAATCCAATTGTGTCAAATGTTTTCTCGTTCCCAACGAATTTTGGGTACGTGTTCTTTATCTATCAGCATTCACTTGGTGATTCTTCTTTTAATCGCTTCCTGTATACTTTCTTCGTCATTATTTTGCCCACAGGTTTCATATCTGTCCGTCGTTTTGTATACGAACCTCCCTATTTTTATTCGCCCTCTATAATTTCGGCCCTTCATCATCTCGTCCGTTCTTCGGCCATCTCTTATCCTTCAGTCTCATATTCGTCCTCATTGTTTCTTGCCTTTAATTCTTTTCCCTAATTATTATGTGTGTTTTTGGGATGTTATCTACGCTTCTAACTGCATCGTCGTTATTTCGCGTTTATCATTTATCACTTTTTAGTAATTATATTAATTATAATGTCGTGAGGGGATTTCGGCTGGTCCCGTTTTAACGATTTAATCACTTTTTCTTTGGGAGGCTTTTTGTTCGATTGTCATCACTCACGAAGTGATTCGCAAGTTTCGTGCTTAACTACGTCTTAAGACAATTTTAGTCAACAAATTTCATTGATAGATCCTATTGCTCAAGGTAATATATAGATAGCCAAGGATTGATAGATAAACTTACATTGTAACTATGACCTTCTCACGAATCTTGAGAAAAGTCAAATTTTTGGATCTTACTTTGGTAGGCTTGTTGTTTGATTGTCAACACTCACAAAGTAAGTCACAAATTTTTTACTTAACTACGTCTTAAGACAATTTTAGTCAACAATTTTCATTGATAGATCCTATTGCTTAAGGTAATATACAGATAGCCAAGGATTTATAGAAAAACTTACATTGTAACTTTGACCTCCTAATGACCTTCTCACGAATCCTAAGAAGGTCCAAATTTTCGGATCTTACTTTTGTAGGCTTTTTGTTTGATTGTCATTACTCACGCAGTGATTCGCAACTTTCATGCTTAACTACATCTTAAGACAATTTTAGTCAACAATTTTCATTGATAGATGGTATTGCTCAAGTTAATATATAGACGATTGCGAAAGATTGATAGTTAAACTTACATTGTAACTTTGACCTCTTAATGACCTTCTCACGAATTCTCAGAAGGTCCAAATTTTCGGATCTTCCAACCCCTTACGGACATCACGATGTGGGACGTTTCAGATGTCCTGGGGATCTTCTCAGGTGGTTTATAGTGAAAGATAACCATCTCATATTTTTACTGACGTCTCCTTTAACGATTCCCTTTAGACACTTTCATCATTAACACACTGCATTTCCTTTCCATTTTCTAGTTAGTGCCAATTCGTTCTTGCCAATCCACCAATCTTCTTTAGCGCCTTCTCATTCTCAATTTTTCTTTCTCCAACTCATTCGTTTCTCCTGAGACGGCGTGTGGAGAATTATTAGCGTGGGATCTCCCTAGTGGGAAACACCGTTACCAGGAGCGACGTGTGTGCAGCAGTCTATAACCGGCATGCTCGAAACATTCCTGGAATGTATTGTGTCCTGGGAACAGCAAGTGGTCGCCTCAGCTAATCTTCGATGTATTCTGACAATTGCGTAATCGTCTCGACAATCGCATGCACTCATGCTCGGGGGTTGCGCACGTGTGACGACGATATGCACAATAAGTCTCCTATTTTCTGCAGAAATCTCTAGGTCATTGAATATTTTCTGAATATAGGCATCATTTTCAACATGCCCGAAAGATGGCAAGTAACGAATGAAACAATTAGAACCAAGAATCTTGACCGTTACTTGGAATAAGCAAACTTAATCAACGAGTATGAATTTCAAGTTTTCATGAAATCACATGCTATATCTTTCACGGTTTCCAGAACAGATTTCTAAGCCTGCATTTGCTCAGTTCTAACCTATTGTATGATAATTCGAGTGGTTTGCATCGTGAAGATGATGTATCTGGTAATTGTTCATGCTTGACTATTAAATCGTAAGATTTAATGTCTTGATTCTTGACCATTTGAAAACATTCCTATATTTAGGAGGTTTCCTGATTAATGATTAGGTTCACAGTTCATTCCTCTCGTAATTTACATATCGAGTGTGCCAACTAGCCCCAGAAATGTTTCTGATATCCCAATGCTCTACGAATAGAGCAAGTAGCACTAATCATAATAACATTTCTTAGATATAAGTTTAATGACTATTGACTACATTAGCACGTGCTTTTGAACAGTGGTCGTCTCGAAAATAATTTAGACAAGGAATAAGTCGAATATTCTATTAAAACGTAATATTTTTCTGAGTTCTTAATGCCATTTGGTCGTGACTCCAGTAGATACTGAAGATGTTAACCGACAAAACGGGGCTTTCACTCAGATATCGGCACACACGCATCGCAGCCGTTCTACTCATATTCAATCCGTGCCTTTCCACGTGTTCAAGTCCCACCCTAACGTCGTATCGTATAACTGTATAACCGAAAAAACCGCAAATTTTTTTGCGGTCAATTTACATTCTTAAAATCTGAAATCTTCCGACTACCGCCGGGGCGCACGTGTTGCCGACAGCACAATGATTCTCGTTTTTCGCCCAACCGATAGAAACGTACCAGCAGCGAGTTTCCATTCCTTTTTTTGTGTCGTATCTCTTGATGCCCTAAGCACATTTGATGGAAATCACTTAATAGCGATACTCAATCTTCCGAAGATACTTTTGAAACTATCGGTGTTTGTAGGTTTTTCGATGCAACGTGCTTCAATGTTAGTAGCATGACGGCTAAATCATATTCGCCCACAGTAAATGTCGTCGAAGGTATGTTACGTGTAATTAGCAGCCGCTCGTAATTATTTCATGAAATATAGATGCGAACTTTATAAGCGCACTACTGATGGCGACTTACTTAAGTCAATCATTCCGAGGCGTTAACTGTAAAATAGAAATGTTCTTTTGTGAACCAGCTTAATACCTAGATGTACCTGAAACGAACACATCGTGTAAGTGAAAAAACTAAATTGGGTTAATAGGATCCGATACTTAGAATTGATAGTATTTTTTATGTACGAATGAAAACGAGGATGATGGATGTGATTCGGATATTCGAAATGGATAAAACAGACGTAACAAGTATACTTGCTTTCGATGCTCATATTATAAGTGACAAATAATTAAATCCAATATTCGTATGTTAAGAACGTTTTAAAATACATTAAGACTAGTATCGATGTCTGAAGTAATATGATATTTCAAGTACAAATTGGGAATAGTATTATGTTACGTAATAATTCAACTTCACAAGTCGGAAGAAACATTTCAGAAATGACTTGTGTTGAGATTTCAAGTAAAACAGTTCTACTTATACATGTTCTATTCAATTATTGTTTCTTATAAAGTAGTAGTCAATACAATCGATTGAAATACAATTCATGTCATGAAATCATTCATAAAAAATAGACAAAATTTGTAAACTCATTTGCTTATGCAAATCAATTAATGATTTTTGTTTCCATTTTTTAATTACTTTATATTCCAAAGATAAATAAACACTCCGAAACAATATTTTCTGCGCAGAAAAGGTTCACTGCAATATACAGTAATAATAACTAAATGTACAACATTTTTTCTTACGTTTGACAGTATATTTTAGCATTTAAACTCCGCGAGAAAAATTTTATACTCGTAATATCTTATTGGTCTAGCGTTTTCTAACCTCTGTTTCTAACATCACAACAATCGTGTGTGTCAAAATTTGTCAAATTCTGAAATAAAAAAGTTATACACTTTTTTTTTAATAAAGCATAAAAATTTTTGTTGAATTTTTACTTTATCGAATTTTATTATAGGTAATTGCAATAGCACACCACTAAAAGTCACAAATATTGTGTAAAAATGGCCATACAACAGAATTGTTATTCGTAATATCCTAGTTATATATTAAAAATCAAAAAAATCAATGAATTTTTATAAACCTTTGCAGGCAAGCTTCTTAAAGCTACTGAATACGAATCTAAAGTCAGTTTTTGAAAATAACAAAATGGCCGTTCGAATATGGCAACACGAATTTTTTTAAACAAAATTTTTTCAATTTTTTTTTAATATTGAAAAACTGATCCAGATTCGCGATCAGCAATCTAAAAACCATTAAATGGCAGTTTCATAAAAAGACATTAAACTTTGCGACAGTAAATAGAAGGCTGGGATAACACTAATAAAAATACATTGATATCGTCATTTTGTGTTCGATATTTGTAATTTTTACTTTCAGAAATACGCCTATCTGATAGCAAATTCACGTTTGACACGATATTTGTGACTTTTAGATATATGATAATGTATTACCCAACATAAAATTCGTATAGCTTTTTTAAATTGACATTAGAAATGTTTGGTCCTCTTCTCCGCCAAAAAGAATTTTGTACTATCAGCTTTTTCTCGTGGACTTAAAATGATAAATTATAGTACCAAACTTAATGAAAAAACTTATATTAGGACGTTGAAGGGTTTATAGCCCAATAAAAAGAAAAAGGAAATTTATTTTGGACAAGCAAAGTATAATTTCTGAAGTATTTTTTTCTGCTGAAAATGACGAGGAAAGCAGAATTGTTCTATCACGTCACAATTAGAAGAAAAACATGCCTCAATTGTTTACATTTTTGTCCACAGTGTGACGAGAGAGAAAAATTCTGCTAGCCTTCTCAGCACGATAAAATAAGTCATAATTGATACTTTACTTGTAAAAACTAAATTCTCTTCTGCTACAAAGTAAACTGAAACATGGCCATGGCAAGTCGATAACGTCAAAAACTATTATAATTTATCGTATTTATTGACTTTTACAAACGCTACTTTTTATTATTAATATAATCTATTACATACAGTTGAGAAGTACCTTGTTTACAATTTATATAGAAGGTAGATCACATTTAATAAAAATTAGTCTGAATTGGAATGTATTGATAAAAATTATAAAACATCCGCTAAAGTTCAAATGGTAAATAGGAAACAGCTTTTATCTGACTATTACATTGGTTGAAAAATAAACAAGAAAATTTACAATCCAAAAATATACATTTATGAATTAAAAATGTGCTGATAAATTTATTAAAAAGGGCCAGCTGCAACTTATAACATTCATCAAATTAAGAAACTTGTATAATAGTCCAAAAATAAAATTTGAACACAAAAAAATGTCTACTTGCAATTTCAAAGATACAACAAAGTTTAAATAACTAAATCATAACACTAAAAAAAACGTATAAAAAACATTCAAACAATGAAAAATGATCGCAGTAAACTTAAAAATTGTTTTAGTTTTTTTATTTCTGCAGTATAGAAAATTTATCATTACAGAAGTATTTCATTACAGAAATATTAAATACATTAAATAAGATTTACTCACTAGAAGATTTTATTGTATTCAAAATATTTATTAAATCTCATAAAAAAGAGAACCATACAAACATCGTTGAATTTAATGAATACATTTCATACATTTAAAACAAAATTGTTTCAGGAAATTCCTGAAAATCTACATACCAAATATAGCAAATGGGTGACCGTTAATGCCGTCCAAAATTTAATCAGTTAAAAACTCATTAAAAAACGGAAATTCGATCATTAATTCAATTAGTAATTGTAATAATAAAAATTAGTAAACTAAAATATTCAATTTTTTCTTTTAGACTAGAGGAATTTTATACAGAAATTAGTAGAAAAATTACTAATTGATATTTACGAAATAAAATAGGATTCTGCATGGGTCAGATTTTAAATGTTTACTTGAATGCAGAAATATTTTCGTTCAAATAAAGTATAAAAACTTAATCTAATAACACGTGACATTATACAGTAGAGAAATGTGCAAATATCGCCATAATTTTAATATTTCATGTTTCAAGTAAACGATTTGTAAAAAAGTGCGTTGTCATTATACACTTTCAGTAATTTGCATTTATGTTTTTCCCTCCTTTTTAACTGTTTACTTACTCGTGTTTACTACGTAGCATACATCTTTCTCACTGATATCGCTTCAGTATCGGTATCCGTTTTTTATGAATTGGCGATTCAACGAAATCGATACGGATCATTGAATCCGTATGAAAACCGGGTTGATGTAATGAAGCACGAAACGACTCGAAATGTACAGGTAACTTAAGCCCACCATATACACGAGTACGACAACTTGGCTCTCATTCATAAAGCAGGCTCAAGATCAAACGGAAAAATAAAACTGACCGAATCGACAATTTATTCCAGTAATAGGATTTAAATTGTTTTGCCCTTTTTATATACAGGAAATCAAATATAAACACTGGAACATACTACTTTCATCTAATTCGTTAATAAATATAAATTAGATTCTATTATATCAAAGCGTTTTTGGCCATATTTTGGTTTATTTTGTAGCAGAATGGAATTTATTTTTGACAAGCGAAGTATCATTTCCGACGTATTTTTTCGCGCTGAAAATGATGGCGATAACAGAATTTTGCTATCACGTCACATTTTTAAGAAAAATGGGGTTAAATGTGTCAAGAATAATGTTTTTGGTCATATTTCGGTTTATTTTGTAGCAGAATGGAATTTATTTTTGAGAAGCGAAGTATCATTTCCGACGTATTTTTTCGCGCTGAAAATGATGGCGCTAACAGAATTTTGCTATCACATCACATTTTGGAGAAAAATGAGGTTAAATGTGGTTAAAAATGAGGTTAAATTTAATCACGTTATTCTCCGCTTGTTAAAAATAAATTCCATTCGGCTACAAAATAAACCGAAACATGGCCAAAAACGCTATTTTTGACACATTTAGCCCTATTTTTCTCCAAAGTGCGACGTGATAGCAAAATTCTGCTAGCGCTATCATTTTCTGCACGAAAAAATACTTCGGAAATGATACTTCGCTTGTCAAAGGCAGACAAAAAGTAAAATTTTGTAGGTCAGTGTAATTAATGTCAAAAGTCTTAATTGACATGCTATACAAATCCTGCATTTTCCTACCATCTGCTAACTATTTTCTTACGAATAAAATTAAATTACTTTGGTAGGTTTTTTTATTTTCTTACGTATTTTGTCTTTGGTATTACATAATATTTTAAAATTGTTTTATAACAATTTTACTGCACTGAATGTAATTTACATAAAATTCTATTATTCTGTCGAGGGCTCTGTTTACATTTAATTTATTATTAATAGATTCATATTTACGTTGATACACATCTTATTTTATAGTCAGTATTCTGATTACTTGTTAAGAAATTTCTATAGATATATTTTAATTTAAATAAATGGTTAAAAATGATTTGATATTCAGTTTAAATTATTTGTTAAAATTCAACTAGCTACATAGACCTTTAAAACAATAAAAAACATAATTCGTGTTCTGCTAAGAAAGCAAGCATTTTTGAACGATATTGCAGAAGTGTAAAACGCATGCAGATGGATGTGAATCATAAGACCGTCATTCAAGACACCGACATTCAAAAAGTTGACAGCTTTTCATCTTTCTTTTGCACGATTTTGATAACGAGGCTTTCCTAAAAATTTAGCACGCGTATTTAATAAACCGTGAAAAAAAACAGACCAACCACTGTCAGTCATTTAACTATTGGTTTTTGATATATTGAATGTCTGACTGTTTACTTTTTGTTTGTCGCATTTTTTAACTCACAGTTTTTTTTAATTATCGGCTTTTCCTGGCTGCAGGTTGAAAAACCGACAAATCAAAAAACCGAATCTTCATAAAATAACTCCCCGCTTGTCGAGGTGTTTAATTTTTATGTGCCGGCTGTTTGTCAGCTTATGGACTGTCGGCGTATGGACTGTCGGCTTTATGATTGCCGGTTTTTCGACTCGCACCCCTTTTCCTCCCTAACCCAACGAGTTGAAACCGCAATTAACAGCTTTAGGTGCCTAAATATATCGATAAGGAAACAGCGACGAAATATTAACACAGTTTAACTAACTGTGGCTTATCTTAAATATGAATAAATGATCGTAGTAGGAGAGGAGTTGAGATATCGACAGTAAATCTAGATTGTGCATAATCGATTTATAATTTTGGATAGTGAACTCGGCCGAGGAATAACGTTTCGAAAATCAACACACCCCGAAAGACCAAAATTTCGAAATTCATGGCTCCTGCGTGATTTTCATCACTCTGTCTTTGAAAATTTGGCATAGAGAAAGCAATTGCGAAATTTTAGCCTTTCGGGGTTTTGATTTTCGGAACTTGTTTGGCTGTAAAAATTGTATGAAGGTCAGATTTAAGTTGGCTATAATATGACTTGAGTTCACGAAGACTAGATGATAAACCCGCAAGTAAGAACCGACACCATACACATTTTATAAAGATACAAATTTCTGACTTGTGAATCTCAAAGATAGCTATTCGCGGACGGACGGAATTACTAATAAATAAAAGACAATAATTTATTGAGAAATTTATGAAAGCATATTTATTAATCTGATAGGCGACGATATTTCGAAGTATTAAAATCGCGACCTAACTCCGAAATCCGACCAAATCAAAACAGTCACATTTGAAAACTGACTATCGACCCTATCCGTAAATCGAAACCTACCTCGAATATGACTTTCCCGCGTTGATCTAAATCAAATATAAATATCGTTGCCATGTCAGAAGAGCCCATACAAAATTAGTTCTATAGACGCCCTTCGAGAACACCTCAAAAATCCGAATTTCAAAAATCCGAAACATTGATAAATCGACATTTAAAAAGCCGACTCTCAAAAAACGATGAATGCCAAAAAGCCAATAAGTCATAAAGCTGTAATATTCATGAAAACAACAATGTCAGCTTTTTAAATGTTGATTTATCAATGTTTCGGATTTTTGAAGTGTTCCCCACCCTTCTATACCTTTGAGGAATACCCCCATTCGTGAAATGGCGTAGGGAAAAACCATCAAAGTGGGAAAACACCTACTCCGAGTACCGCAGTTCTTAAAACATTGATTCTGTCGGTAACAGTAGCCCTCTTGATAAAAACCGATTTTCGTAATGCTTAGCAGTAATTGTATTTATATCGTCAATAAATGGTAAAACATTAGCGGTAAATCATTCGCAAGTGACCAACTAAGTAAATTACTTATGTCTTCTTGCAGTTTTGACATATCAAGTGAATTTCTAAATTAGTTAAACAATTTAGTTTCATGCATCTAAATCGGGCACTAGATCAGTGAGGATGGTCCATTTTATACGGATGAACCATTTTTTCATTCATCCTCAATGATAATTTATAACAAAATTACAAAGCAAAGAATTTTCAAAAAGTTACAGCAATTTTTTCAAAAATAGATATTTGATAATTTAATTTTAATTTGAGAGTATTTGATAATTTCGTAAGTAAACAAACCAAGCCTATCTCAAAATATTACGTCCGCAACTAAATTTGAAAATGGCGAAGAGTATTTTCAAAACTTATAAGATGTCGGCTCAAAAATCTTGATGAACGAATTTAACTCCAAAACACAAAGTTAGACGAAGTCAAATTTCAAAAATCAAGGTATTTTCCTTTTTTTATTTGATTAGATTAGATTTTTTGAAAATTGTAATTTGTCGGTTTTTGGAATCAATGATATAGAATCGTTGAAATCTAGATTTGAAATCTGACAAATCTGAAGACCTAAAAAATCAGAGGTAAAGGTAATGTGATTAATCCCTTTTTTGTTTTTCCAGTATTTTTATTTTTAATTAATTTTTTTTATTGTAATTTCATTATTAATACATTGTTGTAATTTTTAAAATTATTTTATATGAATTAAAAATAGAATGCTCAAGTTTCGTGGCCCTTTTTAAAGCGAGTGTTGAAAACTGACATAAAATTCAATATCAGCAATAAGTTTCAAACCAATCACGTCGAATTTTTGAAATCTAACAGTTCTATTATCGACGAACCCAAAAACATTCAAGTAACGTACATCAAAACTATCCGATCAGTTTAAAAAATAGCATCCGCCATATTGTATCCCTCATTTTCAAAATTTGAATTCTGACTCCAGACTCATGATCAACGACCTCAAAAACCATCGCATAACCTGTTTCCATGAATCTAATTACTAAATATCGTCAGCCAATATTTTGAATATTTCAAATCTGAGTGATTTTTTCAAAGGAATTTTTTAAAAGGAGCGCTGACTGGTTATTAATATTTATAGAGAAAAAAATTTCCGTTTGCGATCTTGAAATTTATAAAGATATGTTTCGCCGTTATCAAGCTCAGATATCACGGAAGCGATATATTAAGGTAAAACGCCGCTTACTTACTATATATAAAATTAATTTCTGAAACACAATTGTCAACAATTTTTTTCGAAAAAATGGCTGTAACTTTTTGAAAACTTTTTTTTTCATTTCTGTTCGAAGATTCTACAACACCGACTTCATGTATGAATCTGAATTAGTTAAAAACTACCAATAAGAAAACGAAAAGTGAGCCACCAAATGAATTAGTAATAACTTTGTCTAATAAAAAGTTAAAACCTACTAAGTTATTACTAACTCTAGAAACTACTAATTTAAAAAATCAATGTCTGCTTGTAGATTAGTAGAATTTTACTGATGAATATTTTCGTACTATTTGCCAGTAAAAAACTTACTAATTGATGGTAACCAACTTTTTGTTGTATGTAAGTCGTTTTGGATATACTTCCGAAAAGGTGCCGCGGGAAATTCTTATGAAACGCATGTTTTTTTATGTATTTTGATGCGCTGAATTCGAATATGATAAAGAAAATTGGCGCAATTGCATTTTTCATGGTGAAAATCGACAAAAACCATGAAAAATCATTGTTTTTCATAGTTTTTCTCATTTATTTCCGAAAATTGTTAAAATTTCGAAAAATGTTTCCAACAATAAATATAGAGCATGGAATTCTGCACAAAAGAGTTCCAGTGCATTTTCTTCGAACAATGAACGTTAACGCCGTAAAAGTAGAATAAACATGAGAATAATTGGCTTGGCGCATCCCCTTTTATGTTTTCCAGTATGTTAATGTATGAGGGAAATTAAATAATCTGTCCAGAGATAGGTCTAATGTCACCATTGGATCCGTAAAAAAATGTCGGATGAAAAATGACCACACAAAAAATGATCAAGAGATACACGATGTACGATAAAATGATCCATGGTAAAAAAGACTGGAAGTTGCCTCTCCTCGTAAATTATGTAATGATGCCCACAGCCGAATGCTTTCTGAGGGGCCTGACCCCCCCCCCCGCCCCATAAAAAAAAACTTAACCTTGTGGTTTTGCCTAAACTCCGTCTGCGACAATCATACTTTCTTTTCCGTAAGTCATTTTTAATTTCTTTATCAGTCTTTTTTTGGCCAGCCACAATGCGGAGAGCGCGAGTACTAAATGTACACAGGTTGTGTTACATACAAAACTCATTGTCATTTTTCTTAATTCGTATCACTTGTACAGAAAAAATGAATAGACCTTTTTTTAACAGAATCGCACGCTATACATTTTTTGTTTGAAATATTTTTCAAAATTTTCAAAATTTTCGGAAATAAACAAGAAAATCCGTGAAAAACTCCAATTTTTCACAGGTTTTCTCGATTTTTGCCATGAAAATTGCATTTGTGCCAATTTTTACTATGAACTTCGAATTCAGTGCATCAAAATATGTAAGAAAACACTCGTTTCATAAAAATTCCAGGCGGCACCTTTTCGGAAGTACACCCGTCGTTTTTTATTAATTCAATGTCAGAGAGTAAGGAGTGGTTCTTGGAAAATGGTTCACATTGCTGATAGCGACAAAAATGAAAGTTGAAAAGGATTTTAAAAAAAGTGTCCGCTCAGACTTAAATGGGATAATTGAGTCCCTGAAAGGATTCACTTATTAAATGTACAGAATCAGGTGGCATTATCTAGTTTCTATGAAATTTGAAACTTATTGGTCGTGGAAGATAGGTGTAAGCCACTGTAAGGTCAGATTCAAATTGAATCCAAACTTGAATCAAACAAACACGATTTCAATATCATGGATAAAACTGATTTCCAGAACCCAATTGAATTGTCAGAGAACCTATCAAAACACCAGAATTCTCGTCTGCAGCCACCGAAATCGTCTCGAGCAAGTACATTGTTAGGAATTCCCATTCACTGGTGGTAACAAATAGCACGCCTTGTCGGCATCGCGAGCGTGTTCGAGGATGCACGAGCGAGTTGCTCCTCCTGATCTCCTTGTGCAAATAGCCAGTGAATGAGGTGTAGTGGCACACAGTCACGCGGTGATTAGACTGCGGCCAGACGCTCGCAGCCGGAGATTCTCGTGGCTGGCGACTGGCGATAATTAGGTCCTCCGATATAAGGCGATCCGATGGTCTAATAAGCACCAGCTCGCTCTCGTTCCCTCCCGACTGCATAGGATGCAATTATCAGAGTTTCCTTCTCTTCAACAGAGAAAGACCGAGGGAAATGCAGGAAGCTAAAGAGCAAAAAAAGACATTTTATAATATGCTTTATACAAACGCAATCGCTCCAACGTCGTAAAAGAATATATTGTTAGAATTACGGTCATTATCGCATTTGCGATAATGTAATGGCTAGCCGTAACAACGTTTAAGGTGAACAAATTGGAGTAATTAGGTTTCTACGTCTATTACAATTCTTGACTTTGCTCATTTTTATTCTATACATTAAAGAACAAGTAAAACGTTTTTTATTTAAAGGTTGTACGGTACTGGCGAAAACATATGGTGAAAATATAGAATATTTCTGTATTTGATGGACTTCTTTGATGAACAAATCACGATGTTCTTGTGAGGCATAGGGGAGAGTCGGGTATCCTCGGCCACTACCTATTGTGAAGTATCTAAATTGGTTACATGAATACTCCTTCACTTATCTTTTGTACCATTGCCCGAAAATGTTGAGTTGATTAGTTAGTATTTCGATTTTATAAACAGAACAAATGAAATCTCTTTCGACATTTCAGTAAATTTTAATTGAAAATATTAAAAAAACAGTACTAAATATTCGTAAAGTGTTTATCTACTTCGATTCTACGCCTCAAGAGCTTTAATTTCCATTTTTTATATTTTAAATATTTTACTATTAACATTGTATTTTCTTCTCGATTAGCACAGATATGACTTTCGGGTAGCCCCGGCCACTAACAGATCGGGTACCTCCGGCCAGTTAAAATCGTGTATTATTTGAGCTAATTTCAATACATTTTCATTATTCTCGTAATAATACAATTGTCTGAAGTTAATGGTGACATTTGGGTCACATTTTTCCTATATTCTGACTTGTTTATGACATAACCTACGTTTCCAAAACAGTGCAAATTGTTATTGGTGGTAAGTATTTGTTTTTATATTTTGTAATTTATAGATTTCGGACGATTGTGAAAAAAAATTGAAGAAAAAACAGACAAGAACACGATGAATTAATAAAAAATACCAATTATGATCATAATCATTTGAAAATAAATTGGGTTTAATTTTTATAATTTATACTAATTGTGTGTCATTTTCCTGTGTGGCCGGGGCTACCCAACACAAGTTCGAAAGTAACAAAAATCGATATATAAATCAATTATTGGCTATACAAAACGATTTTTGCAAGTAAATTTGTTTGAGTTATGTCTGTGTAGGTACAAAGAATATTTCTATCTTTTGATAACTCTTTTGCATGCATTATTTTTCAAGTTATTGCATAAAATGTTTATGGCCGGGGCTACCCGACTCTCCCATACTATCCATTTTTCTAGCATTTTTTTTTGATGACAGAAACTCATGTGCTCTGATGCACACTGAGCTTGAAGCATGTCTGAGCTCGACTAAAATGTCAACCATAACCATTTGTACAGAATGACTGGTACACTATTCAATTTTAAAAAACCATGCGTACTTAAATCGTAACTGATCCCGTTTTTGAGAAATTCAGAAATCAACTCTGTACGTTTAAATTCAGCGTAGGTAAGATTCAATCATTTAAGTTATATATTTTTTTAACATGGAAAATAGATAAAATTCGATGCCATGAGGGTTTAGGTGTCGCTGAGTACGAATGTAATCTTTGATTTTCAAAATTCAACATGGCGGATCTAACATGATCAACAGAAATATGATAAATAACTTGATCGAGATAAAACTGGACACTTGGAGGTTTTTGGAGTTACATATTATAAATCTGACAACAAACTCGGCGGAATTACATTCAGGAAGTATGTTAAATTTTACTGCGTAATTAAATATATGTAATTTCATTTAATTAAAGGGACCCATCACCAAATTTTCAGATATATCAAGCCATAATTAAAAAAATTCGGAATATTTTTTTTCTGGCACTATTGTGGGTGAGAAATAACGTGAAAAAGGAAAAATAAGTTCTTTTTTGAGCATTTTTGACAGCTAAGAAACCAACCTGTTGCTTCTAATCCTGGTCAAAATTTAGAACTACATTTATCCCTCTCTTACAGAGTTTCCGTTGCTGTGACGAAAAAAATGCCTGATTTTTTTTTGTAGAGAATTTCATGTTTTGTTGTAAACACTTTTTCGTCAGATTTATATTTCTAAAAATAAATGCAAAAAATGGCAAAAATTACGCATTTTTATGTGTTTTGACCTTGAATGTGACCTGGACGCCAATTTTTACTACGATATTCCAAGTTACATTGCTAATCGCCGTTTCAATGAAATAGGAGGTATGGATCTTTCGCAAATACAATCCAAAATCTTATCAAAACTACTAAAAATGCTTCTTCTTGCACTAATTTGAATATTTTTCGATGGTTCCTTTTTTATTTTGTTTCTCAAACCTTCAGGAGTATAAAAAGGAATAGGCATGACTACCATCTTTAAAATTTCTTCTCGATCGCTTGGTGAATATTAATAGAAAATTCTTATGAAGAATTTTAAAGGTTTCTCGGTGTGACGGTCTATCGAATAGAGACTATATGGTTTTTTTTTAATACGTTTCGGCAACCAATGTGTGCCTTCTTCAGTTTATTATTAACTATTTGAAAAAAACATAAATAGTTTTGCCTTATGGTTGTAAATGGCAGTTAATCCGGTGCAAAAAATTGGTGACTGTTAGATGGATAAATGTTGCGAGAGTTCAAGATATGATGACATGGTGCTTTTTGGAAAAATTGCACATAATATATCCACTAATTTCACTTATTTTTGCACGCGAATTGTGCGAAAGGTTAAGACTGCTGAAGCAAATTTTCGTTGAGCGTTTTTTCCTAAAATTTCCAAAAAATGCTCAACGAAAATTTGGTGATGGGTCCCTTTAATTAAATGAAATTGCATATATTTAATTACGCAGTAAAATTTAACATACTTCCTGAATGTATACGCCGAGTTTGTTGTCAGATTTATAATATGTAACTCCAAAAACCTCCGAGTGTCCAGTTTTATCTCGATCAAGTTATTTATCATATTTCTGTTGATCATGTTAGATCCGCCATGTTGAATTTTGAAAATCAAAGATTACATTCATACTCAGCGACACCTAAACCCTCATGGCAACGAATTTTATCTATTTTCCGTGTTAAAAAAATATATAACTTAAATGATTGAATCTTACCTACGCTGAATTTAAACGTACAGAGTTGATTTCTGAATTTCTCAAAAACGGGATCAGTTACGATTTAAGTACGCATGGTTTTTTAAAATTGAATAGTGTACCAGTCATTCTGTACAAATGGTTATGGTTGACATTTTAGTCGAGCTCAGAGATGCTTCAAGCTCAGTGTGGATGGAAAGGTTTGATTGTTTTGAGATTTTTCGAACAAAAAATGAGGACCAAAGTGGAAAGATTCGATGTGCTGGGAGTTTAATCCGGGACATTTCGAAAAACATCGTGATTAGATTGTTTAAAGATCTCGAAATTAATATTGCAAAGTGTTCAGCGCGTAGAGCTTAGTCGGTAAAGAATTTGACCGGCATTCGGTCCCGGGTTCAACACTCGGCGCATCGAAACTTTTCATTTTGGTTCACATTTTTTTCGAAAAATCTTAAAATAATCTAACCTTTTCATCTATATTATCATTTAAAAAAATGTGAATTTTTCTAGTCAAATTTGGATTATTTCTGACCGAGCAGACGAGTTTCTGTCATCAAAACAAAATTGTTAGAAAAATTTAAAGTGTGCCCTCATAAGACCATCGTGATTTTCTCGCCAAAGACATCCATGAAATATTTAGCTATTATTTAGTTTAGTCTAGTTTTAGAACATTTATTATGCTATTTTAGATCCAACTCTTTCGAATTTCTATTTTCAGACAGTTCAATGATTAATACAATATTTTAGAATCTCTCTCCCACCTCGCCTGTCCTCTGACTACATGAAAGTTAAAATTCGTTTGAGAACTGAATAGATTGCGCTAATTTACAAAATAAAAAATAACTTCTGTTGATTTAGTGCCACAATTATTTCAGACGTATTTTAATCCATTAAAGTATAGAAAATCTCCTTCAACATGTTTATGCATAAGTTTTCAAGAAATGAATTTAAAATTTTGCGTATTTTCTGAAGTAGCGTCACATCGGACACTATATCTGAAGTAAAAATGTCGAATTGAGTCATACAGAACATGATATTAAAGGTATTTAAGTCCCCAACAAATATACCTACTCGATTTTTCAATTTGTTGAAGTAAAATGGTCCAGCAGAAGGAGTTCAGAAATGCTGCATATGAAACGGATTGTTCTATATAAAGAACAAAATGCAGTAACTACGTCAACACTGAAACAAATGAAAGGATATTTTTTAATACGACGGGGGTGAAGCTCGATAATTCCCGAAGTAAAGAAATCGACCTTCGCACACGGAGTGTTAAAACTGTTATTTATTAATATTTCGTCTGACATTGCAAGAGTCGAATTTTTTTAAAATACTCATTTTCACTTTTTACACATTTAAAGAACCCCCTCCTCCACTTCCCTTCGTTCCTATTTAAGATACATATGGAATATTCTCTTAAGCGCCACTCTTTCTTCTAGTTTCTGGTTATGTTACATTGGGAATGTTCTAGTAAGCGCAAATTTTCACTCAAAACACTACAATACGAACTCGTTTTATATTATAACTGAAAGCTGTTAGTAAAGGAACGGTTATTAAGGAATAACAAACTCGACACAAGGTCGAAGTTTCTGAGGAAGCGAAGTGAGCCAGACACCACGCCAACAATAGTTTTAAAGCTAAAGTAATATTGTAAAAAAGTCTTAAAAATGTTACATTTTGAATAGTCTTGAAATAAGTCAATGTATACGGCATAAGTATGTCCTTTTCTAATTGGTCTTGTTTTTGTTACATCTTGAATTAAGCCCATATTGGGCCTTATTTTAAAACTTTTTGTGTTACAGTAAATGAATTTTGAAAATGGTATGGAGGATTGAAATTTTATGTTTTCGTTTCCTATACTTACCAGTGTAATAAATAAATGCATTCACGATACATTTAAAGTATTCATTATAAAATGTGAATTTTAAAAGAAGAAAGCAACATTTCGTTTAATAACAGTCATAAAATGTAATTACCAGGACCCACCAATAAACACAGATAATGGCTACAATAAGGATTATCTAATTTTAAATGTGCTTAGCTAATCATGTTTAGAAACAAAACAAAATGTTAAAGTATGTGACATCTTGTCACTGAATATCTTCTATCGCGAATGTCCTCGAAATACTCGCCTTTTACTCGACGGCCTACAAATTTTATTACAGACAGCACTATCGACTGATAGAGTTGTCTTCCATTTCACTCATCTCGACGTTGATGATTATGTTCTATAAAACCTTGCTTTCGTTAGTCCAGCAAATGTCTGTTGGCAATAAAATACCTATCTGCAAATTTCATACATCATTCCTGGAAAATGTGCTTTTTACGATCTTTTTACGATAGGAGACCAATGAGCCCAATTTGTTCCTGGCTTATTCAAATGAGCACAAAGTATTACTTGATAATTTGTGATATCATTTTATAAGATGATTGAAAAAACTGAATATATAAAACAGTTTCGTTTCGGAAGTTATTTTTTTGTGTAGTAAATTCGGTTGGATACTATGTATTGCCGTTACATTTACGACTCGTAAAATGAATTACAATATTACTATCTTAGAATGGGCTTTAAAAAAATAAAAACCACCTGTGCTACATTAAATTACTGGCCACATTTTGTGATCGAACTGAAATTATTTTTCTAATCCAAATGTCAAAGAAAAGAATAAAAGGAAAGCTGTCAGTGATATTCTACGCAGCCTGTAACTGAATATTTTTGACAATCACTTTGCACGTTGCTTAAATTGAACAAACAAATTATTTGGAAGTCTTGTTAACGTGTAGAGTTTGGCAGGTTGATTTTATAAAAATAAAATATAGGATAGCATGAAATATCTAGTCATTCGTATTACTTCTGTTAAAAAAAGGTTATTTTTCTTATTAAAACAATAAAATTGAATCCTTCAGATTTTACTTACAACTTATATCAACCAATTTCGTAGTACTAGTTGTACAAACGTTTCACGAACTACGTTTTAAAAATTATGTTCCAAATTTTCCCGAATTTTTTGTTCGCAATTTTTCGAGCATATGTTTACAAAATTCCAAACGTTCTTTCATGATATTAGCAAATAGTGACCCTGGTAGAAACCTTTCCATTTTTTCTAACACTATCCATTTCTCCTATACTTTTAACATAGTAAATATATGTAAATTGGCTAATATTTACCTAAGGAATGGTTTTGTTTCGACTAGGGGTCGTTCGTCTTATCGATCTTAATCCATGTAAGACCTAAAAAGACACCCCAAAATAGTTATATATCTTCTTAGAGAAGGCAGCATCCCACCTTAATCGGAATAAGAATGCTTGACCACCCCTGTATTGGAAATGGAAGAAACTGAGGAGTAAAGTTAAAAACAAATTTAAAACTCCCTCAAGAAAAGTCCGAACCTAACACTGAGTGTGCATTAGTGTTACCGTGAAAAAACCATTGCCAGACTTCCAGGGAATGTCTAAGATCTGTTTATTTTTAACGATACCAATACTAAAAGGTGTGCTTGTAATCTAATACATTTGTAGGATAGAAACATTTTATTTGCAGAATTTTTTATTCAGCAAATATGTACTGGTCAGCAGCAAAAACAACGAACTATTCCGAACCGATGTCGATCAGAATATAGTTTAAGAATCAATAAAAATTCTTCTCTCTGATACCCTTGACTTCTGAAAAGTTCGTTCATTTTTTTATGAAAAATTATAAAAATACTAAACGAAAACGGATAAAAATATCCTATAACAGTAAGAGGTCAACTGTAATTTTTTTGGTCAAATTTCTAGATGATCCACAATTTTTCTGGCATCCTCTAGCAGAAGCTAGAAGTTTTTAAAAGATACAAAGCAATTTAAGATATAAACCCATCATATAAAAAAGGTAAGAGTTAAAAAGAAAATTTTTAAATTATTTATTAAAAGTTTATTAAGTTTACTAAAAATTTATTAAGTTTATTAAAAGTTTCTTAAATTTGTTAAAAGAAAAACGAGTTTTAAACCATATTAGAATATAACTTTTAATTTTACACTGAAGAAATATAGTCTTTAATCATATTTTGCACGTTATATCGATATGTTATTATACACATTTCAATAACAATAAATTCGGAAGTAGCTCAGAAAAATTTGTCGCTATGTTAGGTATACATAGAAAAAAATAAGTTTGAAAATTGTTACAAATAAGAGTTGGTTAAAATTAGTCCATGTATAGTGCATAAGTTTGTCCTTTTCTAATCAGGCTAATGTTTGTTACATCTTAAATGTAGCCCATCACTGGTCTTAAATTAAGACTTATTTATTACGGTGTAATCTTTTTCAATCGAGTCCATTAAAATCAAATTAATCAATTTTAATTTAATGATAAAAAGAGGGTTGCGCCACAAAAACCCGACAAATCACATACCAGATACTTCAAAATAAAGACATTCAAAAACCAGACATCTAAAAAAACAGACATTCAAAAACTAGGTATTTCAAAATACAGACAAATTATCTGGGTCGTTGTCCTTGAGGTCTCACTGGAAGGTAATTTCAAGGTGAAAAATGTTTGACTAAGACGTTAACTTTGTAGGCCGCTTGAAGGTCAATTCAGTTTGACCCCGGGATTATTTATTAAACACATTTCGAAGTCAATAATTGGGTGCACCTCAAAAACCCGACAAATCGTAAAGCAGCCATTCAAAAAACCATACATTTCAAAATGTCCATATTCTGAAAATATAATTAACGATTGACTTCTAAATATCCTTAACCCACCTGAGCACCAGTTTTTCTTTTCCCATAAGGGAACAATGCAGTTTGGACGAATATACTCGTCCTGGCGCACAGGAGGGTTAATAAATAATCCGGGAGTCAAACTGATATGACTTTCAAGTGGCCTACACAGTTAACCTCATGGTAAAAAATTGTTGACCTTGAAATGACCTTTCAGTTATACCTCAAGGGCGGCGTCCCGGATAAATTGTCTGCATTTTGAAATGTCGGGTTTTTGAGTGTTTGTATTTTGAAATGTCTGGGTTTTGAATGTCTGTTTTTTTTTAAATGTCTGGTTTTTGATTGCCTGGATTTTGAAGTGTCTGTTTTGTGATTTGTCGGGTTTTTGAGGTGCACCCAAAAAGAGTTTAATGCAGCATGATTTCACTACCACACCAACATTCAAATTACTGTGAAAAATAGAAACATATGATTATTTCAATATTTACAAAGATTATTTTAAATGATGTGCGGCATTAGTGTTCCTATTTTTTGAAACACGGTGTTGACAATGACATCTTCTTCAGTGTTAATAAAACTATTCAAGTATGGAATGATTTACAATTTTGTTAAGTTTTCATTACAAAAATAATAATTAAATGCGATAAAATAAAGAAAAATGTAATATACAATAAATATAACACAGTAATGCGGAAGTAAGATCACAAGCCACGTCAGCGCTAAACGATATTTCAAAATTTACATCCTACTTTCTAATGAATGAAACTTCATCTTAAAATCAATGGCAATTGGAGTAATGATCTAAAAGTATCCAAAACCCATTAATTTTCGTTTACGACGACGTGAATTATTTAAACGTTCGATCATCGTAGAGCGAGCCAATTGCGCGTCGATCGTGCAAATGATCTAAACTCACGTATTACGTCGGATCGAAATTTCTCTTATCGATCGCAATAATGAGTTCGTCTATTTTCTCATTTTCACGCCCGACAAGCGATGCAAATTATCGTAATGGCGTCCTTTCGACGATTTCGCAGTATGAAAGTGTCGCTCATATGCAGTTTTGCACATGTGCATGTACAATGCACTTAGGTGCTGCGTCTTAGATTACGCTATTCTACTGCTCTCAAGACCTGGTTGGGATATGATGCGCGACCTCGCAATTGCGACTCGGTTAATTTGCTCGCCAGACCATGATCTAGCCCAATGCAAGGATGCATTCGCGTTAAAATAGACGTATCCGCAATCCTGTATAGACGATTCCGTAACTCGAAACCGGATGCGCGACGCTAGTTGCAAAAATCATCGACTGCACATAATTCGCGATCATTCTCCAAGAAAAGCGTGCCTAATATAACCTAATGTCGGTGAGAGCGAATGCGAGGGAGTTAGGATTGAGCTAGTTTTTTTAGTCCTTTCCCATTATTCCAATTTTATTTCATTCTCTGCGAAATTAAAATTTTTACGAGCCATTTTTTTAATTGTTCTCCATTACTTACCTTCTGGGACGCTGCATTTTCAACTTTTCCAGCCGTAATAATAATTTCTTCCATTTATCTTTCGTTTTCAAACGCTGCTTGAATAACGATATTTTCTTTATTCGATTTCAAATTTTTTTAGAAGTTATTCAATTTTTTACTTCAATTTATACCTATACATTTGTGGAATGTCATTTGACTCCGAATAGGGTAATGTAGCACATATTATTTTCATTTTATACTCGAATTTTCCAGAGTAAAATATGCAGCAGTTTCCCTACCTTTGGATTTACAAATATCAGATGTACACTCGAATTTTATAGTCACTATGACGAAAAATGTTGTTTGTATAACAGGTGTAAACTTTTACCCACTGGAAGTGGTAATTCAATACTCTCGGGATTGCTTCGCAGTTCTCGAAAACGTCGATATCCTCCGGGTATAAAAGTTCATTTTACACCCCTAATGCGAAAAAATGTGTTTTAATATTCTAGGCACGAAGACCAATTTCGCGCCCGTCGTAATTAAAAACTATTGTATTTATAATGTGCCAATAGTAAATAAAATTGTACTATTATGTTTCAGTGTGCGTTAAATGCTATTTCTACCAGACAATGGCAATAATGTTATTACAAAATTAATGTTGTGAATGTAAAGAGTTTTATAAATTACGAGTAAAGAAATCATTTTAATAGCGAGTCATATCCTATAAAATTTTCGAGGTTACTAACCTGTCACCTATTATTTCTATCATCCATATTTATAATTTTCTGTTTATGGTTCAAGGTATTAAATGTTAAAATTTCGCATAAATTTGCACGTGAATTTCAACTTTATTATAACATTTTTATTTGTTAATTGTGACATCCACAGTTTATGAACTATTTATTTATTAAAACATACACTGATAACTTTGAAATATAAACTATTTCAGAAAATATTAACGAAAAGAATAAAAACACCCTTCACGTGTACCTTTTTGTAAATGATTTAAAGTATCTATTTTTTGACAGAATGAAATAATACAATTATATGACAGAAAGTCACCTACATTTAATAACATTTCAATTATATACTTTGTCAGAGAAGTGCATTTAACTTCAACTCATTACGTATTAAGCAATTTAATTCTTGCAGTTAATGTACATCGATTATACTATAATTACTATAATTCCCTGTAATCCATTCTAAGCCTGTTTCATTTCACGTGCACAGTAATATTAATTTAATGCATCAATTAATAGTATTTTCTTCATTTCATTTTCTAATATCAAATTTTTCTGAATTTTGAATGCAAAACGAGATTAATTTATGATTTTGTAGGATCAATCAGCGAAATTCCATGACTTAAAAATATCTTACTTTTGATATAACAAAATGATGCTTTTTTCCCAAAGAAGTAAAAAACTAAATAAAATTGAAATCAAATACATAAATTTGATAATTTAAATATTATACATTCTACAAAAAAAATGGTTTATTATCAAAATATGTTAATATTTGTGTTTCATAATTAAATACATACATAATTAAATAATTAAAACTATATATTTATTCAAAATAAAAGTAAACATATATGCAATTATTTTTCATTGCAGGATTTCTGATCCTTAACGTTCAAATATAGGCGACATTACACTTTATATGTAAAGTTCATTCAAGTGTAACTCCGTGGCACTTTTTCTCGTAAAAAATGTAGCGTTAAGTTCTAATTAATCTATTTTCAAACCGGTATATGGAATACACCTATAATTATACAATATATGATATTTTAGTATTGTACGTGGAATAAAATTAATAAATTATTGTCTATTTTAAAGATGCCATTTACTGCAATTCGTTATACGGTTGACTTATAATAGCTCAATATTTCAATGGAATTAATGAAAAAATTAAAAAATAGTTGAAATATTTCAAAGATTAAACAACTCAACTAACCACGGCTTATAATCAAACCTTGAACAAAGTAATATTAAGGATTATTTTATTTTTGACCTGTCGAATTGTTAATTTAAAAATTCTCTATAAAAAGAGAAAGATTATCTTTATTAGAATTCTGGGATTCAGGCTGAAAGCAATTGCATAACAAATTTTAGTGTTCCGATTATATGAGACAGCCTAACAAAATTTTGAGAATTTCATGTTGCCTTTTAGGTAAGATTCGATTCTGGTAGGATTTTTGCTTCAGATCCAAATATGACCGCCAAAATAACCATTTGGCACTAGATTTTGAAATATTCAATGTCAAAGTTGCAAAAAAACCGATTGCAGGCATTTTCAGCATCTACACAGAAAAAAATAATTAGTAGATTCTACCTAGAACTTATGTAAAATTTACCGAAAAAGTTAAGTAACCATTGTCAATAAAAATAATCAAATGAACAATACTAATTTTCTGCAGTTTATCTGGAATTTATGTTTTAAATGCTTGATTAACACCGATAATGTATTAAAATCTAATCCAAGTAAACAAATTCACATAATTTTTACATTTAATATAACTGGCGTCAATGTTCTTGTTTGTGTTGTTATAGAATATCTAACCTAATTTTTCGTCAATCTATGATTAAACATAATTTAAAAACTTATTACTTAAGAGCTAGAAAACTATTTATTTATATTCTTCAATAAATTTTGCTTTTAATTGAGACACGGTGAATTTTACTTAACTAAGTTCGGCAAATTCTACTTATGATTTTTTTCCGTGTAATTACAGCCCAAAAAATTCTTTTGTCCGACCAGGAAGAGTCAATTCTGATTGGGGTCCATAAGGTCATAAATCGTGTTTTTGGACATTTTTCACATCTATGCTATAGAATGGGATGGAAAAAATTCATAAATGCAAAATGGCATCCAATATATCCGACGAAATTTTTGAAATTCGAATCACTTCAAACTCATTATCGTCTTGGATACTTTTCGAGAAAAACAGAAAAAAATTACCTAAAACACGATTTTTTTACCCCTTCGACCTTCAATTTCGTTAACAAGTATCCAATTTAATATTTTGGCATACATACTTGGATTCTGCATAATAAGAAATACTTGCTATTGAAACAAATTTACCTGTTTTGTTTTTTCCTGAATCATTTTATTTCTAGAATTCAATATTTCCACAAAAAAATCGACAATTGATATTCGATGATATGTGCTCTTCGACGATGAACTAATATTACGTTTTCAAACTTCCTGCTTGACTAATATATAATTACAACCTACGCGAATAAAATGGATTTGTTATGGTTAATAATAATCACTTGATTTTCCTAACGATATGTACTGATAATATAGTTAGAAGCAACATTTTATCTACTGTGGGCACTCGCACGTATTTGGACACACTCTTTCAGCATCTGTCAATAAAAATGCGAAAAAATTAATTTGCAAAAAGTTAAGGTCATTTTTAAAAATAATGTACATTTTTGACATTTTTTTTTCAAACATTATTATTTTTTCACATAATTAGGTAATCAGAGTATCTAAAAATATATTTATTTATCTGAAAATTTCGCGTCCGCAATATCCAGGCTTCATAATGTTGAAATGCACTTTTCAACATTTCAAGATGGGGCACTCAAAATTGCTGCAGAGGGATATTTTATCACATAAATAGTAATAACCAGTGTTTGCTTCTTTTACAAAATATATGAAGTCAGATTTCAAGATATCAAAATGGCGGATTCAATATGAGGGACCATATTTTTTTAATTTTGGTCGACATTTTGTTCAAATTGTTACTCGGGTCGACGGTTTTCAAGTTCGTTTTCAGAATTGTCGTTACACTGCGATGTATAAGTTAATTTTAAAAGTTCAAAATGGCGGATGTAATTTTTAAAATCGATATGATCATGAAAGTAATACGTATTTGTATACAAATAACATACCTACATGAAATAACTATGCATTCAAATAATAAACATATTTACATTTTATACATTTGGAGGCAATATATATGAATTTTATTTATTAATTCATGAAAATTTATGAAAATTACATTTCATTAAAGATGATTAGTAGATTCAACCGCATATATAGTTTGTCATGTTATTAGAGAAAAACAATTCAAACACTGGGTATTAATATTTGTATGAAAAAATATGCTTCTGCGGACATTTTGGGTCCGCCATTTTGAAATTTGCAAAATTACGTTTTACGGTTATGAAGCCTGGTTATTGCGGACTCGATATTTTCAGATGAAGCAGACTTCTGATTACCTACTATGTGAAAAAAATAATTTTTTAAATAAAAATTTTCAAGAAAGTCTTTCCAAACATAATTTTATTCAAAAAAATGTCCCCAAATTTTCGGGAATTCGTTTTTTTACATTTTTAATATCAGATTTTGAAATCTGAAGAAAAGGGTGTCCAAATACGTAAGAAATGTCTTTTTGAAAATTGTTTACTATCTTAGTTAAAGGGTTAAAGTAATTCATATTAGTAACATCTACAATAACCTCATAAAAGTGTTGACTGCGCAG
Source organism: Trichopria drosophilae (assembly GCA_030407085.1). NCBI lineage: Eukaryota > Metazoa > Arthropoda > Insecta > Hymenoptera > Diapriidae > Trichopria > Trichopria drosophilae. The sequence goes on along the minus strand of CM059583.1, from coordinate 183,359,488 downwards.
CAAAATAAAATTTACATTAATAAACAATAGAATTGTAAATTTAGAAAACTAACTGTAACACCAACAAACCCAGAAATGTTCGTAATATTAGGTAACTGTACATACAAAAAAAAAACATTATTATTGTTAATTTACCGAAAAAGATTTAATTATAAAACTTTATTCAATATAATTTATGTAATATTCATAGGTTTCTACATCTTAAACCTGGCAAAAATCTTATTTAACCCTTTGAAGCATGGTGTAGCATATATCCTACACCGTTTTGTAATCCATTATTAAAACATTTAAGGTAATTATTAATTAATTTTGCTGCAATCTTTGCTTCCTTACTTCAAGAACATGTTAGGAAACGTAAATTAATCAATATTTTTAATTAATTATCATGTTATATTGTTTAAAAAAATTAAACAAAATGTAAAAATGGTGTGTATTTTTCACGGAAAATATATGTGAAGAAGAAATATCAAATATAACGAGATTGGATACTCGGAGGTTTTCAGGGTCCCTGATTACGAATCTGACTTCAGATTTTCAAAATTCAAAATGGCGGATCCAAAATGGCCGCCCAAAATGTAAAAACAAGTCAGATGCAGCCTCAATTTTAGTCGGCCATATTGGATCCGCCATTTTGAATTTTGAAAATCTGCGGCCACATTCGTAATCACCGATCCCGAAAACTCCCGAGTAATAAGTTTCAGCTACTTTCAGTGAAAAGAAAACTGTATGCTTCAAAGGGTTAAGCACTTAATTAGCTCAAATTACACAGTATTGCTCATCAATTTTCGTACATTTTCATACTTTTTGTGGTCAATACTAAGTACGGCAATTGTTTATTTCAATAAAATTATATACTCTATAAACGTCTTTTTTTGCATTTCGTTCCACGTGTTTGTTTAAAGGTATTGAGTCACTTTCTGGTAAAAGTGACTTTTTCACTATTTCTACAGTGGAAATCTCACTTTATTAAAAGTAAATGGAAACATATCACTCTAATAAAGTGAAATTTCCACTTGAGAAATAGTGAAAAAGTCACTTTTTGCAGAGAGAGGCTCAATTTTCACTTTAAGTAATTTAAAGTGTAGCTTCAGACGAGGTTAGATAAATTTTATTTAACCAACCGCGTAACTTATACGTGTAATTTTTGTCCATGCAGAGTTAATAAGACAAACATGTTTTCAACTGTACACCACCATAATCTCTTTTCATTCAAAAGTTAATAATGACCTAAAACAATTTTCTATCCTTCAAATCCCAAGCGTTTAGATATTAAGTCCAAGCATTAAAAAATATTTCACGCTATCATCCCCCATACCGGCGAGTGCATCCCGAATGCATCCGTTGCATACCGGAAGTGCTCGCTGCAGCATCCGGTTCGCCGCCCTATTTTTGCAATACATTAAACACCGATGCGATTGGCAGAAATCTGCGCGATGTACACCAATATTATACATGTGTATGTAGCGAGAGCAGTGTAACGGAATTTCGACTGTCATTTCAGGAAAGCGTGATTCAGCGTGAGAGGCTGGGAAATCCAGGATGCCAGGGGTGTGGAAGCTGCTACGCATGCTGATCTATATGGTGAGTCAGCTAGAATCTCTAACAGCGATAATAACCACAATGCGATCTACGGAAATCTCGAGAGCAGCCGACATATCGAGATTCGTGCACCCGCGAAGTCACGCGGAATAGATTCTCTTCCTGTCTCTCTTCCTCTTACTTGTTTTATCTATCTCTATCCATCTTGCTCCCTCTTAAACAATAACCGACAGCTTGCAAGCGAACGCGACCGTAAGTCCCGATGTGTCCCTGGACGTCCATACATCTGCAGGTATACCGTTACATCGTATGTGTCTCGTAATGAGTAACGCATGTTGCACTTACTCTTTAATCCATCTCCCTTCTCCTCTCTGTCTGTCTCTGTCTATCTCTGGTTTTGTGGATACGTTACGTCTTTTTTCATTTCATCTTGACACCCCATCTCGCTTTCTCGATCAATGTCTTTCTCCCTTCCTCTTTTTATTCAGGATCTCTCTATTTCTCTTCATTTCTTCCTGAATCGTGTCGGATTCGGATTTGCCGGCTCATTGCGCATTACCGCAAGAGTCGTAACGCAGTGCCGGAGGCTTATTATGTTACTCGGCATGGTTACGACTTTCAACTGACATCAAAGTGTTTTCAGACGGTAGCTTGTAATCGGCAAGATTATGACGGGGGAGTCGGCTATTCGTTTTCAGTCCATCTTTAGCCTTCTTCTGCATGATCGATTTCCGAACATTGCACACGGAAAGACATTACTACTACTCTAGATAGTAATTTCGGGACATCCTATCATTACTGTGGAACGTTTAAATAAAAAGGGTAAAAATTGGTATAGAGTGTTTACGATTCATTTTCTGGAGTTCCTAAAGTACTCAATTGTCAACATTTGAAAATGTGCTTATTGAATAGGCATCTCGAGCAGTAAAATAGAACAAAATTGCCTCTATTTGAACTTCCCTTAGGGCGAGTGGTTTTCTCGACAAGATCTTATTTACCTATGATTGAAATCGAATTACGGTCTGAGACAAAAGTAACGAGAGTAATGCAACATGTAGTCTCTAAATTCTATGGAATGAAATTTGAGCAACTCTTTTACGAAGAGTGAAATGTTTACTCTATTGAGAGTGATTAAGGAGTGAGTTTTCTTTCTTTCAATCTTGATGGACTCTTCATATAGTGAAATTTTCATTCTTAATGAAAGAGTGGCATTTAATTTTCACTCCAAGGAATTGAAAGATCAGGAGAATCAAAATACCAGTTAGAAACCAAAATTTTGGATAAGAGTAGGTCAAAAGAATAAACCATTTGGTGGTTATGGAACATCGTGTTTCTATGGACCACAATTTTGACTGGGGGTAATGTTAAAAGTTTGGATGCAGAAACAAATTGGAATAAAAGAGTGATATTGAAAATGATCCTCATTCATCTACAAAAAAGTGCTGAAAAAAATAAGATACAATTAATCTACATGTTCCTTACATCAATTTATTGTTTTACTTAAAAACTGCAAGTTGTCGAAATAAATGGAAGGAGTATACAATATTCGTTTCATCGTAATACTTTCATATATATATTCACTAGTAGACATTTATTTAGGCCCTGATAAGAGCCTGACCACAGCATTACGGTCCTGATCAGGACCTTAATAAATTTCTGCTCCGATTAATAGCGGGTCAATCTGTAAAACAGCAATATTTTTATGCTGTGAATCGCTCTTTAGCATTGTACGAATGATTTTTTGTTCTTATATTTGTATCCTTGTGTATCTTATTGCCAATAATGTCGATTATTATTATTATATGTATTATCATGTTATAACTTATTGTGTATTTTGATAACTAGACTGTATTATTGGCTTTTTAAATTTTATTCAGTTAATCCCTTCGTCTGTAATGTGTAAGACAAGTAGTACATACCACACTTGTATTTTAATGTTTTTCATTTTCTTACTGTTCTTTATTAATTAATGATTAAATATTTATTTGTTTAATAATTTGTGACTTTCTGCAAATAGTTTAAAAAACTTGTTTTAATAATGTGTGTTTATGAAGTTTTGAATTTGTAAAAGTTAAATATTTTTGTAGTTTCTAAAGAGGACAACGTATGTTATCGAAACGTCCAAATAATCTGAATTGATTATTTTATATTTTTAAACCCGTTGAGTCGAAGTATCGATTGATTCCTTAAAACAAAAGCAGAAGTAATTCTCACCATCGAAATTTAATCGTATTTTGTCCGAAAAGCAGGAACGTCAAGTTAAGTTCAGTTTTTTGAGTAACAGGAATTTATTTTAATTTTCGAAAGCTGCTTTTCTTACTATTTTCAAGTTCTATCGATTGCCAACGGGAAAATTATAATAAAAACGTATTTATCAAAATACTTTACAATAGAAAATAACAATTCCACGATTTTTAAGTATTTTTTAAAATTTTTTACAATTTTCTGCACTGAAACGGATTTTAATCTATGAAATATAAAAAGCGGCTCCGATTGTTGAATGTAAATAATATGCTAATAGATTATTTTTCAGAAGCAATGGCAGGTTGAAAATGGAATAGACAAGTACGGAACGAAACCAATTTATTAACAATTAACAATTCCTAAAAATCACGAACATAAAACTCTGTTTTTGGTTTTATTGATAATATAAATATTAACTATTATGTATAAAAATTAAGATCATTTTGAGACGGTAAACTTAATACGGCGGTTGCATAAAACCTTTTTAATGTCGATAACATACGTCAAATAATTATAAATATTATACATATTAAGACCTGCTGACAACATCAGAATTTATAAACTAATCAGTCAATATTAGTGTAATTAATATAAAACTAAAAGAACACGTTCCATGTTAACTATTTCAAAGAATTATTTAATTTGAGTAATATGTCGTTCCAGTTTGAATCTGCCATTGCTTTTAAAAAATATGCTCTTAGCATATTATTTATTGTAAACAATCGTGATCAATTTTTATGTACATATAACATTATGAATCGTTTTAGTGAAGAAAATCATGAAAAATAAAAAAAGATCTGAAAATCATGGCATATTAATTTTTCAAAATGTTTGTATAAATAATCGTTTTTTTTTTCAATTGCTTCGTTGGGAATCGATAGAGCACACATGAAAATAGTAGAAAAAGTATCTTTCACCAATTGTTTAAAATTCTTTATACTCGAGAAACTAATTTCAAGTAGATATACCTGCTTTTCTCATTTTGGACCAAAAACGGTTAATAACACAGGGCATCAGTTCTTCAATTGTTTCTATTGTTTCATTGGATACAACTTGCGTCTTTTATTATATTAAGGTGTTATATATTACATATCAGGGTAATATACTGCAATATTCTACGACTTATATTATTTGAAATAATGAATCATAAAATATATATTTTTTACGAAATTGAAAATTAAAAATGAAAGAGCGACGGACTGATGAAACATCTGACTAGAATTTTATGTTACCACGTTAAAAAATTAATACGCTCTGAAAATAAGCATCGTAAAAATATAATACATTCATCGTGAACAAATTTTCAATATTACGTGATGTGTTAATCAGCTTTAAGAAATATATGACAGATTTTAAATAGTGAAAGTGATAAAAATATGTCTTACTTAAATGTACAGAAAGAGTCTATCTAGATAACATTACCTAAAATTATGGACTAGAAACTGGACAAAAACGATTAAGTCATTCGTGACAAATGTTTGGAGTAGTTCTATGTAGAAACATCGTCGAAAATGTCCATAATTTACCTAAAAAGTCAGTTAATAAGTTAAAATGAAAATTGTGATATTTGTTGTAATTACGGAAATCATGTTTTCTATAAAAATATCAATAATAAGGTTTTAAGAAATGTACGAAAGCACCGAGATACTTTTAGAATCATATTCATAAACGGGATATACCTGTGAATTGTTAGATATTAATGCTTATAAACTCTATTATTGATCGATATTACTATTACATAACTGAGATTATTGTCGTATATTTTTGAAACTGCAGTAGTGATGAAAAAAACATACCTTGATACGACTCGTACTACTTAAAGATTACGATCGTGAATAAAACAATAGATTTAGTCCAATTCCCTTATCAGTTACTGGCCGTCGCAAGTAGATTATATTCTATTACGATGTCTAGGATGTTGGTGATCAAGATGTGGGATCTAGATGGAAGCCCGGAGTTATATCGTGACACGGTACCATTAGCAATGACATCATGACCTTGCCAATGATTTCAAGCTCGATCCCAATTTACCACATTCGTCCCGTCACTTAAACTTCAACTAAAATCATTAAATAAATTAAAGTATCCAGTCTTATATGTAATTCCATATTATTTGGTATTTAAATAATTAATTGCTGCATATTTACTAGTCAAAATTATCGTTAAATAAAGACGAATTACCCAAAATGACAATTGATCAATCCCTGCAAAGTCGACTTGTCAATAAAATATTATTTGCGTTTTATCAATTAAAAGAATGGAAGCAATGATAAAGTGGTTATCTAATTAAACTGCATTTGTAACATAAGAATTTCCAAAAATATCAGAAATTACAATTTCCAATACAGGACATGTGTTTTCTACAAACGTGTTAATTTAAATAGAAAAAAATAAATTTCTTATTCAAATTTTTCGGAATGTGATAATTAATTGTGTCAGATGATCCTTTTTTTTTGTGACTCTATTCTACTAATATCACCTCCATCAGTACTTAACAAAATCAATCTGTGACATATTTTTTTAATAGAAATACCAATAAGCATCCTAAGAAAAGAAACGGAACTGACTGTTTTATTTTCTCATCCAACGTATATTATAAAATCATAATAATCGTATAAAAACTTTTATAAATTACTTGTTAAATTTCTATTATTATAATGTATCTTTACTTAAGTTCCATTCACGGTTTAACTTATGTTGTAAACATGTAATTATGTATTAACGTTCACATAAATTATGAATCACGCACAATCAAGAATGCATACTAACAAGTTAGAAACTCATACATATAGACACTCCATTCTTTATGTAAAATTAATGTGTTTAAACAACAGAAAGTAAATATGTAAAGTACATTAATCGAAAAAGTTTTAAACCGAACAATAATATTATGTAATGAAGTAAATTTTAATTGTTAGTAATCCCTCAAATCAAGCTTCGCAAACTTTCTTTATTTCGGTTGATTTTAGTGAAACATTATGTGCCTTATGCAAGTAACAAACGTACAAATCTGCCATCGGTTGTTAACTGTAATCCAGGATAACTTACGTTTAGAAGTAAAAACACATATTGAACTTATGCTGAATCGGTTTTATTACGAAGACTTACGGCCATGATTATTGTGCCATCTACAGCACTCATTTAAAGTGATTTATCCAATAGAAGATATAAATTACAACTTACCTAACAAACCAATGAATCGTTATTTTTTTGCTTTTCCCCCTACTGAGGGCATCAGCATAATGTATAGTTCTTTTGTAATTTTGTAATAATACAATTTTATTCTGTATCGGTTAATCTCATGAACGAGAGTTAAACATTTTTATCAATAATATATACTGAGTATACAGCTGATTAGAAGACATATTTGTTGAATGTTACATCCGTGAATTAAAATAACTTAAAAAGTAATAACTCACAAAATTAATTATCAAATGCTCACATAATAAATTTCATGAATTTCAATTCTATAATGTTAACGTTACGGGAAAAGTATGCAAAATAATTATCGAAAGTTAATGCTCACTGTTTACAACCCAAATACTACGAATCGTATAACAACTTATATTTCAAAACAAATTAAACTATTTCGAATTTCGAACAATGTTTTGATGAGAGTGCACACAATACTTTGAAGAATTTAATTACCTCGAACTGCCAGTATTTTTCTTTTTATTGTACAAGAACAGGTATGCAGTTTGAGGCATGTTTAATTTTTGAGAAACTTTTATCAATATTAAAATGAATTGAAGAGTTATGAATTACATATTGGAATACATTGTCGAATACATTCATTTTTATAAAGAAGATTTTATTTTACATAGAAATGTAAAGTGATAAATAATCGATTTTTTAAATATATCGTTTTGACTCAAATTAATTACCATATAACTTTAGACGCCATTATATGAAAGAAAACTCATTTGACACCTTTAGTATATCAAATTAAAACATTGTTATAATTGAATTAAAATGTTTATTATTTATTAACTTGATTTAAGTGAATTATTTGCGAATATCAGAATGAAAGCATACAAGCTTGACTTCTTTTAGGTTGAATAGGCAGCAGATTTCTAAATTCTTGTATAAAATAACTTCTGCTAAAAAAAGTTATTAATTAGTAATAAATAAAAACACAAATAAATATAGGATTTCAGTATAGTGATAATCTCAAATATGCCTGAAAAGATATTAGCGTCACGAGCTTATTTGTGAATGAGTAGCAGATTCTTCTTCCAGTTACACTTGCCCTGCCTCGAAACATTAAATAAAGCAAACACTAAATATCGGAAAAAAACGATATTCATCTTTTCGTATCATGAAACATGAACATTTATCAGGTAACAACTAAAAAACTGTTCATTGAAAAATTGAAAAACTTTTTCTTAAACGAAATTGATGTAAGCACAAGTTCAAATTCAAAACAGACGAATTATTTGATTGCCTCCTACCAAAAGTCCATTACTACTTATTCAGGAACACGACAGTATATGCTTACGTTTTTGTTGTCTTTTACTAAACAGTATTAATATTCAAAAATTCCCGGTCTATTCTCGATTGGATACGGCTTTCTCATAATTATAAATAAATAAATAAATAGTGCACTGTTAAATTGCAGAAAAATCTTCAAAACCCCAGGCAATTTTGGAGTTTAAATAAGCACGAGCTTTTTTATCAATTCTTTTTTAAACGCTGTTTTTATTCTAAAGGATCCCTCACTAAAAAAAAACTATTAAAATCGGAGCTTGAACTAAAAAGTTATGGTTTCATAAAATTGAAATCAAATACGAAACCAAAATGACATCTAAAATGGTGCATTAGTCGGTCAAATATAAAAGATTTATTAGCTAACAAAACGTATTTAAAATTGATCCAAATTTATTAAAACCATTTTTGGAGCCACTTTAAAATGTATCATCAAATAACTTCTAATGTCACAAATGTATATAAGTATATATTTTATTCATACGTTAATTTTTAAAATTTAAAAATCTCTTTTGTTGCTAATTTTATACAACTTTTTTTGTCGTAAATAAGTAACTTTAGGATCAATATTATCGAGCCATCATGTTTTACATCCAGCTCCAAAAGAATAATTTTAAAAGTTTTTGTATAAAGAAAGAGTGGCTTCAGAACAAAAACAAATGGTTACAGACTCAAACATTTTAGTACGGCTAATAAGTTGTTGCACCTGAAGGGGATTCGTACAGAATATAATTATTTGTACAGATAATAAGCCGTACTACAATTTTATTGTGTATTATTTGGTCATCAATAACCTGCCATAACATTGAATACATTGTTTTTACTTAAATATAAATATTGAACAGTTTCTGCAGAATTTCTTATATTTATCTTTGGGTAATAAAAATGGCATACCCAAAAAAGGTTAAATTCAGAGTTTGTTCATTTCTTTTCCCAGTTTTTGCTAATTGGTCATTGAATTCAAAGTAAGCGAAAAGTGGAACAATTAAAACAACGAAGCAAGAAAAAAACATTTGAAATTTCGAAAAATAATAAAATTCAGAACAAAAAATAATTATAAAAAAATGAAGAATTGAGGGAAATTTAATAATTTCAAATTGAATAAAATTACCGCGTTTCAACCAAATGCAATTCACCTTCAGTATAATTCGAGACTTCTTTCAAGGATTATCTTTATACGTATCTTCCTCAAAATTTCTATTTAAAAACAAGCAAATAATAAAGATAATCAATTATTAGTACGATATTACAATAAATTAAAATGTATCGAAATAAACTACACGAAGGGAGATTTCGTTTTCTCGGATTGTAAATACAAAGTACACAAATTACAAGAAAAATGAGAAAAATATTCTGATCTTAAATAACCTAGAAAAATAGCGGTCTCCATTTACAAGGCAGTGAAATCCTCCGGCTAGGAAGGTGGATAAAAAGATTGATAGCTAAGACTTGCGCTTATCTGTGACACGAGTTTCTTCGATTTGGAGAACAAGATCGAAACTGACCAGGATTCGTTGGAAAATAAGTCGTTCCAATCGACAGGACATACATGAAACTGTATCTTCCGTAGGAAACAATTTAGTCGGATGCGATACTACCAGTTACAGAAGCCCGAAGAAGTTTGCCAAGATATACTACCCACTGATAAAAGTATTGCAGGAAAGTTAATAGCATTATTATTGCATCAGTATTTGCATTATGTGAAATGAATATGAGGGATTCTAAAGAACTTTAAAAAATCGACTTTCAAGAAATGTTCTTTATGGCGTCTTAATTAGTCTTATACCATGACATTTCTAGGGCGACAAAAATAAAAAAAAAGTGATTTTTAACATAGTTACTTTTGTAGATACAAAAAACAATTTAATTTTAACTACCAGCGTTTAGAAAGTTCTACGACCAATAAAAACATACCAAATATATGTGTTTCTTAATCAAGAATACAAGAATCGAAATGTTTGCAAATATTCCCAAGACAAAATTTCTTATGTAAGAATGAAAGGGAAATTAAACTTTCAGCATTAAAAAATTCAGTTTCATCAAGTTTAAACTTATGAAGGTACTGCGTACCTAGTATATCGTTTTTAGGTTTTAGAATAAAGTTTCTGGAAATTTTTATTTTTTCTTTTCTTCCAGTCGAAAAATTGATCGGACACCAGGTTGGAAAGTGAAGTTCAAAAAGTCTTAAAGAAAAATGGACCCAGAGTCATTGCATGGACCATGTTAGTATACTCCTAAAAAATAATAATTTTCAGTTCGAGTGGCCACGGTAAAATGCAATATTTAAATCCATGCAGAGAAATTCATACACTTGACAAATACCTAAACCAAGTTGCATTTTCTTTTTCTTTACAAGAGAAATACTTTATGCCATTGAACACTAAAAACAATAAAAGGTACTTTTTTGAATGGCTAAAATGTAACAAAAATTAAATTTTATCAAAAATCTGGTACGCAAGTTCCTGGTTTCAGTAACCCATGTTCTAAAGCAGACACACACTAAAACAACTAATATTGTACTAAACACTGTTAAAAAATGACAAAATGTCGATTTCAAATCATTCGGACAAAAGTTAGTATTTTTAACAGACCCCAACTGAATAAAAGTCTAATAAGTACCCGTAAAAAATCTGTAACTTTAGTGCGTTATGTTCTTTTTACGCGATGATAATCTTTACTGACGCAGTTACGAAAATTTACTGATATTATTATCTTCAGTAACACAATAATATAAATCGATTTAACCTACATTTCTAAGCTTTTCATGGAGTACTTGCAATTTCGAAAGTTCTGTGGAATTCTTCATATATGAAATCCTAATTCTGAAATAAATCCTAACGAAATGTAATCAAATCAATAATATCGTTTACCCAACCTTGAAAATTATCTCAAAAAATATGGGACTGAAATATTACCACTCCATAAAACATCCAATCTTGTAATAATGGAAGAGACGTGCTACTCCTCTCGCCTGATGATATCAGGAATTCGGAACTACTGGCATGAACACGCTACTGGTGACCGTGTACAGGTGGAGATCGAAAGGGTCATTATCGACTTGACCTTTCCTTCTACCTTCTTCAGGAACAACCCGGACGATCCGTTATAGAAGTCTGAATGTATTGGTAGTATATGTGAGAGAACGATAATGATTCTTACGAATATAGATTGCCACAGAGGACACAGTGGACACAGAGCGCAAACGTGAAATTTCGATACGACGATATAATCAAATATATCTTTGGTGATATTCAAAATAATGATCAAATTTTGTAAATGGAGACATATTTTAGTGAATTCACAAAATTATTATCTAATAGTAAACATACAATCTATAGGTTTATAATTAACTTTACCTTTCTTTTTCCTTATTACATTTTATGCCATTGATAAAAAATTAAACATTTATTAAATTATAATATAAAAATGAATTCGTAATAACAATTCAGAACATTTAATGAAGCATAGCTCAGTATCATACAATATAATTTGTTAACATCATCATCGTCACACATCCTGCTTCATCAACTTTATTGGATATCGTATTCAACATCATTATCATCATTACACATCAGAATTCACCATCGTCACTAATTGTCTCTACCGAGATCGAATGAATTATGTATTTTCTTGATTCTTTATGTGCTTTCCAAGTTTACATATCTTGATGAAGACGTAAGAATAACATGTTAGGTGATATCGTAAAAATCGGAGTTACAAAGTTTTAATTACGGAATGCTTAATAGCAATATCTCAAAGTCAGCTATTAAAAGTGTAGGAAACATTTCCTGCCCATGTATATACCGACGTTTAGTAAAATTAACTTCGGATTCTTAATTAGCAACTTCAAAATTTACGATTTAAGATTTTCAAGCGAATTAAATGAAAAATTGGTTCTTCAAACATTATGAATTTCTGAAAACCGACTTCAAATTCATAATCAGCGACTCCGAAAACGTTAATATAATAATTTTTGTAAACAACTTTTCATCTGGAAAATGTATGCTGCAATGTGTTAAAAAATACAATTTTACAAACAAATTTGAAACGACAGTACTTAACAAGAGTTAACAAATACTTACAAAATAGAAACAATGTTGAAAGTTATTATCTGCTATTCGCATAGCATTTTCCTGAAATATTTATTTCTAGAAATTTATCGCAGATTACATAATCTTGTCATGCAGATCAATATTTGTGAATGTCACGAAAATGTTGACTATCCCAAAAAGTATTAAAAGAACATTTAAGAGAACTTAAACGAGATTCGGCACCAGATCTACTTATGTGAAGCAATTTTGTTAATCGTATTTTTATATTTTTGTTATGAAATGGATTTCTATTTATCCTTTTTATATTGATATTCAGAAGCTAAAATTGTTATATTTTAGTACATGGAAAGTAATAAATGTTACCTGACAACATACTAATGGTACTGGATAACACATTGATGGTACTGTATACCATTTTGGAAAATGAGTATGTTATCGGTTACAATAGTTTTCTCTCTGTGTAGTTAAAATCAGGTTTGTTTTAATGTAATGTTTACAAACCGGTTTGTAATTCCCCTTGCCAAAAATGTTTTTTATATGCTCGTTTATCAAACTTATTTCAGCCTTTATGTTTCTTCTATATTGGAATTGCAAAAACCATCTGGAATTTAATCTACAACCTCACATTTTTGTAATGTATCTTTAAGAGGTTTGATTTTGTCGATCGTTAGTCTTAATGGGTTTGTTGAACCCATGAAACGACATGAACCCGTTGTTTTTTCATGGTTTTTGGAGATTTATTCCATTACTCCATTAATGTACCGAAGACAAATGATAGTTTTAGGATTTATTTCATTTGAAATCATTCATTCTTGCTTGTTATACATACGAAAATATACTTTCTATAAGAATTAATTGTTTTGTAACAAAATATCTTCACATTAATTTTGTCTCTTAAGTTATTGTTAGTTTACATTCATAATAAATTACTTCAATTTTATAGTTTAATAGATGTTCTGAATAAAAATTTAGATACCTGCCTGACCAAGTGTTATGATGACGGTCACTCTCTTAATAAAATACAATTTTTGGCTTCTTATTTTTAGATCTAAAAACGTAATCGATTGGTTTCCATTTTTGTTATAAATGTAATCTAATGTTTCATCGAATAAAATGCTCAAAAATTGTTTAACGAAGTGTAACTGTAAGTCGATACAAAACGTGAATTTTAGGAAGAACAATAAGTTGTTTATACTTTTAAGTATTTTAATTGTCTAAATTATAACTTCACGCATCAATGTTAACTAGTTTTCCAAAATATACAGAATCTATCAATATCCATGTTGCTTTTAAAAATTTCGAAAGATTAGAATCATTGATAAGATATTAGCTACATAAAATCAAATTCCTGGACAATTCTTTCTCATCACTTTAAACTACACGTTGCAAAAATACAATAAAATTGTTAAAATACAAGATATTTTCTTTATTTGAATCGCATTTCAGTTTTTTGTCATATAATCGTATAAAATGATAAAAAAATAATAATAAGTGACAAGAAACCTAAATAAACCCTGATTTTTGTTAAATAAGTGCTCGTCATTTTTTTATCTTTCAATTTGCGACATTCTTCGAAGCATCATTTCAAAGAGCAGGGTTTGGGCAATAAAAAACGTTCATTCCAAATTTTTTTCTTCCATGCTTTACTGCTAAAAAGTAACAAGTCAAACTTGACATTAATTTTATGTATATTAGGTACTGAAAGCGTTAAACGCCGTTGAATAGTCCAAATTTATATATATCGTATAGTTTAGTTATATAATTAAACAAATTATTTAATAAAAGTATTTCCTCATTTTACTCAATACAAATCTAATATAAATAAATAAAAAATAAAAAATTAATCTACAATAAGCAGAAATGCAATTAATAAAACTGAATACAAAATAAATTATCACTTTTAAAAGTGAATCAAGTCAACAATACCCCGTTTTTCGCAAATGAAGAAAGTACAGTGTAGAGAGAAATCACTTAAAACATGAAAAGATTTAGCCATTTACATATAATTGAGCATTTGAAGTTCTTGCGGTTTATCCGTTTGCTTTTTTAGGTTTCTGGGTTATCGCCACGTTTATAGAGGTGTTTACGCCGAGCCGCCCTTTCACAAATATCGTAATTTGCCTTTCCTCTTACACTGAATGCAATTCCGTTCTAATGACAGAAGGTGATAATTACAATGGGACAACTGACATAACGAAACGTTTAATAAAACAATTTGAAAATAGTGCATAATTTTTAGAAAGCAAACAATTTTGATACTCTGATATGAATAAGTTGTTTAAAAAAAAAAGAAATGCCGTTTTCGTTTATTTTTCGCAATATATAATAAATTAATGCAAATTTTATACCTAGAGAGCGAGCATTCGTGAAAGCATTTTATACACTGGATGCAAATTGTGTATGTAAATCTGATAACGATAATACCATTTCTCTTTGGCTTATATACTTTCTTATGGAACATTTTATTTCATTATTTTTTATATATATTAAAATTTAATATTAATGTGTCGTTTTTCTTCAATTATTTTAAAATAAATTTCATATTTATATAACTAAGGTAAACTAAAGAATGCTGTAATTTACTTCATCTGAATTTTTACTTTGATAATAGCCAAAATACACCTTTAAAACAATTTTTTTAGTTTTATAATCCATTAACTGAATAGCATCATTTAAAATGTACTACATAAAAATAGCTACTCCTTTAAACGTTTTTCTTCACAATAATAATATAAAATTATTTTAAATTTACAACCTGAACACATTCAAAATTTTGGCACGCTCAAACGTCACTTTCTTAACCGAAAATCACCAAAAAAACATGCATTAAAAGCGGTGAAATTTCAATATAGAAAGGTTCTTTTAAACACTGTTAAATACATTGTTTTATATTATAGAATTAAGTAATTTACATGTTATTAATAAACTTATTATTGAATATTATTATATTCAAGGGATAACAATTCTTAAAGGTAAAGGAACTACAGGGTATTATTAGAGTATTTGCGTAACAAGACGGGTAATTGGAATCTATTCAGCTTAAAGTATAAGGTATAAAGTAATAAGTTTCTTTTCTTAATTAATTGCCATCAAGGATACCTTAACAATTTGTGATCAAGTACTTCAGTTAACAATTTGAAAGTATAATACTTGATACATTTCATTTTTTTACATATATTCCCATTAAAAGAATATCATTACAATTTTCTTTTTTGTTCTTTTTGTACCTTAAAGGTTTTTTAATCAACGAGATTAAAGCAACGAGTAAAGTATCAGTTTCAGACCATATCCAAGAAATAATAATACAAAATTCCTGAGGTTTTCAAGAATTTTCATTTCAACCTCTGAATTCACGAAGGTATCGGAATACAAAAATTGATTTTATCCCTCCAACAGCTGTACCACAGAATTTCTAATAGATATAATAAAATAATAATGTATTAATATTTAATGCATTTGTTTTATAGATATATTTTAAATACCTTTTCCGAAAACCCATAAAATATTGTAACTATTCTAACGTCAATATGTAACTATTTTGCAATCAAATTTTAACAAATTAATCAGTTATATTCAGAAACGTTTTTTTTTAACAAGTACTAACATCTGACTAGAATAGTAACGAAATGTTTATCGTTAAAAATAAAAAATATCTTTTGCACTTGTCAAACGTCTAATGTCAGAAACTACAAAGGAGAATTTTTGGCTATTGATGGTGAGAATAATTTTTTCTTCAACACAACTTTAGTACTTAAGATGTACATCTTTAACATCTAAATTTTTACTCACTGTTATGTCAATGATTTTCATCATACTTACTGGATAAACAGTAAAACGTCGAACGAATTTCATTATTTCACGTTAAAGTTCCTCTGATTCAAGCAGTGAATCAATTTTATTCTCTTATGAAATAGCTTAATTTCACTGACGAAAACAATGAAATTTCACTGCTTCTCAGTGGCTCTTTTAATACTATAGCAATCACTAACCATTTACTGAGAATCAGTGAATTTTCACTGTTTAAAATTGAAAGAGCATGTATGCATTTTCGTTAACTATTAAGAACAAAAGTCAGAGGAGAGGAACCTCTAAAATAGACATTTTCTCCTTCTTTCCTCGGTTGTAACATGATAAATTCTATTGCCACATTATTTAGTTCATTTATTGCCAGACAACCCAAAAGTAATAGATAGTAATACAGTTGCCAATTCTGTTCATTCTGAATTTAAAACTATTTAGTCTAAACATAAATAAGGTATAAACATTAGAAAAATAAACGCCACTTGTTAAATGCTGTTTATAAGTTTCACGGTTTTCCTATTTAAATGTGTATAATGACACGAATAATGATATTTCTACGACGTTGCAACGAGCTAAAACCGATAATGGAACAAAAAAATATCTTTTATGTACGACTTTCCCTGCGTAACATTAAATTCATAAAGTAAATTTTACGCACTCCTTTTTACTTTTACGCACGGAAAATCGTACATAAAAGACTTTTCGACACATGGGCTTCTGCTTTTACGCACACACCCTTGTATCGAAAACTATTAATTTTGTTTAGTTCTCCTTTTTTTCAACAGTTAGAGAAATTGAATATGAAAAAGTTGCATAGCTTGAAAAATCTACAATATTCATTCCGTATTTGTTTTGTTTCAATAAAATTAGTGTCCATGAGAGCCTTGCAAAGTCACAAAAGCCAAGGTAGACTACAAAAAATCGATTTTTTTTTAACTTTAATGCTCTAACGAATATTTCGCTTTTTGGTATAATATACTCACGACTGTTCACAGTATTGAACTAAAAAAGAAAATTCCATTTACGGGGACCACTTATTTATCTATAGGGGAGAACGGGGTAATTACGACAGGTCGGATAATTCCGACCCCCCGTAATATCTCGCTTACAATATGACATCCCGTAATGTTATTGAAATTTTGTGAAAACACTGATGAGTACAACTATTTTGATTGCGGTAGTTGTTTATTTACTTTGCATTGAAACATGTGGCAGTGATGTTATTGTTTCCTACCGCGCTCATTTAGAAATTGTAGTATTATAAATAAGTAAATTTAGTTTGAAATTATTGTGCAAATGAATCAAACGTAAGTAATTTAGAAAGCCTTAACCTTATATTTAATGAAATCAATTTAGTTTTTAGTGAGATGAGAGTGTGTTTTTAAGTGCGTGTATTTTTTTAAATAACGAACGTGCAGGGTAATTCCGACCCCTAATGTACGGGGTAATTGCAACCGTCCTTTTTCGAGTTTATTTTCGTTTGCTTTTTATCACAACCATATTATGCAATATTATGTATACATTGTATATAATGTATCACAAATGTGTTGATTTTTTTTCTTTCTACATTTCGACCACAACATTTGAATTTGCTTCGCTTGTTTTCTTGTGCGATGTTAGAAGTGACTATTTGCGTTTTCATTTTTGACCAACAATGTAGAGTAGGTATGTGATCTATGTATGTAGTGTTGTACATAAACAAGTTATTGTGATAGCAAAATATTATCTTCTTTACTTATTATTAATAAATGTAAATTAAACCTATAAATCACTACGAAATTGTGCTGAAAATAAACGCGGTCGGAATTACACCTTTTGGGGTCGGAATTACCCATACTTTGACAGAATCTGAAGAATTGCAATTTTTTACTAATGGAGGTATAATCCTATAATAGACATATAACAAGGTATTAATAATATCGATAAATGTTTACCGATGCAATACACTTTAAAAAAGCATAATGTACAAATTCATTAAATCACATTCTCTAGCTCAAAAATCAATTTTGCTTAGGTAGGTCGTAATTACCCCGTTTTCCCCTACTTTAAGCCCACCGCGCAGAAGTAACACCAAAAAAAGATGAACAGCCGGCAAAAATTCTGACAATCGGTTTTATGAGTTTGGCACACAAAAGCCGATTGTTTGACTTTTGAATGTCTGGTATTTGTTATGTCGGTGTTTTGACGTATTCCCAAACTAAAAACACTTAAAAACCCCGGGTGCGGATCGAAAAACCGACAAATCAAAAAGCAAACAGCAGGTAATAAAGCCAACAGTTAAAAAAACCGACAGTCGAAAAGTCCACAAATTAATAAGCGGAAAGTCCTTTTTTTGGTAAGTGTCGGTTTTGGTGGCTCTTCAATTATTTTGGATCTGTCACACTCAGAAATAAAAGTAGTTGAAATGAACATTTTTTTACTATGAATCATAGTGTGAAATGAGGACTAGGCATGGTAATAGTTACAATAACTATTCTGAAATAGCAAAGTTTAACTATTGTTTCATGATTCAAAATGCCACTTATCATAATAGACAAATAGATTCAACTATTTTGAAATAGTCATTTCAGAAAATTACTACCTTCACTGAGAGAAATTATATAAGAAATTGTCATAAAAAATATGGAAAGGAGTCAACATTTACTTTTTAAAAATATTTGTAAACTATATATATATGAAAATTCCACTTTTCTCCCTTCATTCTTTGTTTAAGATAAACAAGGAATCCAAAGAGAAAAACAAAAAATCAATACTGCGCTAAGTTTGTGAATCATACTCTAGTCAGTTAAAAAATGTATTATGCAATGCCATTATACACCCAAATTTCAATGTCGTGTAACTAGTCTATAGATATACGTGCGTATACGACATGCATTATGTATTATCATATCTTGACCCCCGACGGTCCTTCTTATAACTAAATGAAAATCCACTTCAATAACGGGAGCCACGGGCTCGAAGAAAAAAGCTGCGAACGCCGCGTCGCCACCTGGCGGCATCAAAACACACGGAGTCTGGCAGTCTTTACTATGGATTTATAGTAAATACAAACTTTAACTATGAAATGAGGACTACACTAGATTATAGTTATTTTAACTATATTTGTCATATTTATTTAATTCATTCTACATAGTTAATTTTTTTAACTATGAGGAGATAGTTGGCGCAACAAAATTGTAGTAAAATCGTCTATAAAACTGGTATATTTAACTATTTTTCATATAGTAGTTTTAACTATATTCTTCCAACTATGTGATATAGTCAATTTAACTATGATTTTTTCTCAGTGCTAGTTTTTGATTTGTCGGTTTTCGACCCGCACCCAAAATCCCGTCATTCAGAAACAAAGTGTAGGAGTTTGGAATGTCTCGTTTTTTAAATATCGGGTTTCTGAATGTCGGATTTTAATGGTCGTATTCTTTAATGTTGGTATTTAGAATGTCGGATTTTGATTATCGGGTTTTGGAGGTGTTCCCCTTTTGACATTTCCTCGGTCCGGTACCACCCGCAATTGGTGGCTCAGCATTTAACCTCGGTTTTCCGCCCCCTTCCTGTCTTCCTGTCTATATGGACTCGGTCGCTGTGACGGCGGCAGTTAATCGCCCATTCTCGTAATTGTTTCTAATGAAACGTTGTCATTAAACAGTGCGATTGTGCGGAGTGAACGCGCGCGGAAACTTGTTTTCACTGACGCGCGTGCGCGAAAAACAGCGACCGTTAATGCAGCGATAAAGGAGCCTCTCCCGTTACGACCGTCGCGAACTGGGAATATACAAACTACACAGATGAGACTCGACACCTATCCCTGCCTTATTTCTTACCCCTGCCTATGTCGCGTCTACTCGTTTCTAGGGGGCAGACAACGTTTTTTCCTCATCTCGCAAACGCACTCGTCTACTCGTACGTCCTAAAACAGAAGACGAGAATCCGATGGGTTAAAAAAATTGAAGGAGCTTTCTAGGGTCTGAAATCGAGTGATATTTTTGGAATTTAATGACAAAGTACTTAGCCTACTGATTTTACTTTTTATGGGTGCGGGCCGAAAAACCGACAAATTAAAAAGCCGATAGGTTAAAAAACCGACAGACATAAAGCCGACACATTAAAAAATAGGAACATCGACAGGAGGACAGTAATTTTTTCAATTGTCGGTTTTTATATTTTTCGCCTTTTTGATTTGTCTGTTTTTCGACCCGCACCCGTTTTGAATATGCAGCACACATTTTTTTAAAATGGAGACCTCCGTGTCCCACTAGTTTTGTACATTTATACGATAAATGTGTACCATATAAATTAAAGAAAAAATTCAAGAGAAGATTTTAAATCAGTTCAGAATATTCCACTCATGTAATCTAATGTAAAATATCAGCAAAAAATTATCGGCAAAATCCAGAAAGAGGTATTTTCTGATTTTTATAAAGTTCCTTTTATAAATAAAAAATTAGGAGTCTCCACCATTTAAAAGATTGGCTCGGTTGAAAATATCGGATTAATGAAATCCTAAGTTGAAAATGAAAACAAAATTACCATGAAAATGCATAAAATGAGCTTATAGGAAAAACAGTCTCCTGAATTTTCCTGAAAATTTTTGTCTCATTTTTTACTTGCGATTTCATTAATCTGATGTTTTGAACCTATCTAAGGTTCTAATGGCTGGGGGCTCTTAATTGTTTACATCTAAGTGGAAGTTCGTTTTCGGAACTTGGCTGATAAGTTTTTGTACATATTTTACAATGGATTTTATGAGTAGGATATTCTGAACCGATTCAAATTCGTCTCGTGAATTTTCCATTTTTTTTAATTTATATGAAACACGTATATCGTATGATTCATTGTTCTAAACTTAAATATGTTTAGTTACTTTTTTGCGACAAAGCATTACTGTACTTAAAAAAAATCTGAACAGATAATTTCTTAAAGAACTTTCATTAATTACTCAAATTTTCTTCTTTTCGGCAGTTGAGAATTTTTAAAAATGAATGGATTTTAAAGTGACGGCCTATTTTTTTTAGAAAAAACAAATTTATTAACCTAACGTTAAACATCTCTATTTGGTACAAAAAATTAATTTCTTTTCACAATTTCTGATTAATTTCAGTGATAAAAAAAAAAGAAAAATTTGTTTGATAAAGTTGTAGAGAAAAAAATTTGAATCGTTAACAAAAGTTGTTTAACATAGTCATTATTAGTGAAAATTAAGTTCTTCGAAACGTTTTTAAATAAATTTTATTCTCAAAGATATTATATCCCGGGATCTAACTACCTTAATAATATAAAAAATGAATATCAATCCGAGAACAAACATTGAGAATATGAAATGGGTTTATAATTCCCATCAAAACGTCAAGACTGTTCTGACAGATATACAGGTAGTGCATTAAACATAGTTAATCTATTAGGACTTTGATATTAAAATTGTATACTTTGTAAAGCCGATTACAATCTATTATTAAATCTGCGTACGAAATATCCTCGGATACATCAATATTCTGTACGATGCTCGATGATATGAACTCCAAAGGAGTTTTCAACGATACTGTCAGAATAGAGAAATCATAACCAAATTAAAAAAAAATTAAAAGTAAGAAGGACAGTGAAAATCACTGCTCGAGAAAACAAGTAGTTAGAGGTTGTTTAAGTAGAAATAGCGAAGTTGCTTTAGCTATTTTCGCAGACGTTACTACTTACGTTATTTGCCTGACCAGTTAATAATGACACAAGGCCGTTACTACTTATTTTTTAAAGAGCGAGCTCAATATAGATGGATATGAGGTATTTAATCCTACATCGAATAAACGAATAGATCAGGGGAACTATTAGATACCGACACAAATTCATTGTGTCCGTGTATAATTAAATATGCTAATCAAAGTAGTTTAGTTATCAATTAAATAGTAAATTAATTATAAAGTGTACTTTACTCTGGCTAATTAAAAAATACAAAGGAATAGTCTATCCGTGTGTATAGTTAAATATACGAAACTGATAATGATCATGAAATTAGAGTCACAAATTTCTGACAATAGTAGGATGATTTGCAGCGGAAATAATTTTTATATATTCCTGCCTGCATATTTTTAAGAAATATATTATTAATTTGTAATTATGCATTAATTTATTACTCTTTCAATGATCGGACCTAAACAAGCCTAAATTTCATTAGAGTCACGTTTAATAAAGGAATTTGTTTTATTTAAGATAAAACACAGAAAAAAGGAACTGAAAGTAATAGTATGTCTTTCTGTTTTCGTCAGGATGTAAACAGTTCATTAATAGTAGATATTTTATAACTTTACTGGAACAGTTAAGGTACAGATAAAGTGTAATAACGATTTCACGAATATCTGCTTTTTTTCGACTGCTTTAGAAGAGTTGCATGGCTGAATATAACACGTCAAAACATCATGCGTTAAAATACCATAAGAGAAAAATAACATAAGACAAAAATAACATAATCAAAATATCATACGTCAAAATGTGAAATAAATAAGTAGCATATGTGAAACTATCAAATAAAAAAACCTGACGGTCAATATATCAACTAATTTAAATCAACGCGTGTAGTTACATAGTACAATTAATAACTATTTTTATAATCATTTATAGCTGCACTTTATGCGAAATTCCAACATGTCAGTAGACTATAAAAATACCCTCCAAATTATTAACCCTTGTTTGTTTTTTTCCTCTTCCTCTAATTTTTACATTTTTATTAAACTCAGCCATTTTTAATTTCTATTATATATATATATAAGATTTTCAGGAATTTGTAGTCGTTTCCTTTTATTATAGTAAAAGAACGAAATCAAATTTATTAATGTTTATTGATGTGCGCCATCTTTATTTCATTGTCTTATAACATTTGTATTTTACCCTAGATATTGGACCCTTAAAAGAGATTTGATATATATATATATATGACCGAAACAAACCAAAACTATTTAAGAATATATTAATTTATAAATGGGTCGAAAAATTAAAACCTATCAAATCTCTTTTAAGGGTCCAATATCTAGGGTAAAATACAGATGTTATAAGACAATGAATTAAAGATGGCACACATCAATAAACGTTAATAAATTTGATTTCATTCTTTTACTATAATAAAAGGAAACGACTACAAATTCCTGAAAATCTTTTCACATAAAACACTTTTTCCCATAACATTATTCAATCAAAATATGATACCAGTGATCAAGAAGTAACATTCGAAATCGAGATATTCTAGATTCCTTAGCATAATATTTGTAATACTTGACTTTTAGTCTTTCATAAGGATTAATCGCTAATGCTTAAATGTTTGCTTTTATGTAATGCATATCATATCACGTTTCTATTCTATCTCTTACGGACTTAAAGTGGACTTTTACGACTACTTGGTACAATTATAGTACAATATGTAACAAAGGCGTAATTAGCGATCTTCGACGAGTGCGAAGTTTGAAGATCGATATTTCGCCCGTGTTTCATACGATATTTTGCCCGAAGATTTCACGGCAGGGCGCAAAATCGAGTTCTACTCCCGGAGTATTAAAAAGTAATTTTTTCGTACTATTTTCTCTGATCTCCAACCCTGTAAATTCTATGTGGCTTCAGCAATACAATTCCGACCTTTACACCTACTTTGGTGAAAAATAGTTTAAACCTCCTGAGCGCCAGTTTTTCTTTTCCCATATGGAAATAATGTAGGTTGGACGAGTATATTCGTCGAGGGTTAATATTAATAATAATGAAAAAAATACCTTCTGACTAATCTGGACATCATTACTAATGAATGTATATCAATCGAGCATTATTATCTTTCACGATTTATCTTCTTTAAATCTACTTTCCAATAATCTACTAAAGAGCGCAATATGCACACAAACAGACTAATATTATTTTTAAAATTGTTGTATATTATCTTTTTGTTTAAAAAACATTTTTTTAAAATTGTTGTATATTATCTTTTTGTTTAAAAAACATTTTTTTTAAATATTACCACCTAATGAAATGGAGTACGGTGCACATATGAAATTTATGATTATTTTAACCACCCTATTAGTTATAATTTTCTGCGATTTGGTGCAGAAGCAGATATAAGACCTTTAAAATGTTTTCTTACCTACTTTTTCGTCGGAATCACTAATCGCAAATGCTTATCTCTTGGAAAGCAACGGACGATTTTTTGATTTGCCGACTCGAAGTGAAAAGAATGTTCCCTGGATGCATTTTATTCATAGCGGATATTGACTGGGCATGCATGTGATTTATTGCTTCAGGTGGTTGGCATAAAAAACGCCAGTAGTAGCGGCGACATCTGGCCACTCGAGAGACCGGATGGCATGCCGGCTATTCAATCGCTTGAAGTTATGTGCGGCAAGGACCACATGGATGTGCATCTCTCGTTTTCGCAGCCCTTCGAGGGGATCGTTTCCTCCAAAGGTCAACATTCGGATCCACGATGCGTCTACGTTCCACCATCAACCGGACAGACATTCTTCTCCTTTCGGATAGCCTACGCGAGGTAAAGAAATACTGACCGTTTCTCGTTCGCTCCTAATAAATACTTCCGTATTGCAGAAAGATTTACCACCTTAGAACTGAATTAAATGTTGTACGTGCACTATTCCTCGATAGCTTTTATAGACAGATTTCGTTTCAAATACTGACCTGTCAATTATTTTTGAAAAATGTATACATTTTTACTGTTAGAGTTCAAACGCTTATTAGTCAAAGTTTCGTCATTTTCTGCAGAATTAGGGGAGTGTGCACTGAAAAATAATTCGTCTTAATACTAAATAACACTTTTAGATTGTTTTCACTATCCACTGAGAATGGTAAATTCATATGCGACAAACTTGTGGAATGGACAAATATTAATGTGATTAATATAATGTAAATATTACATACTCTGAAACTAGGGCTAACAACATGACTTATCACATGGATATCAAAAGTAATATTTCCCCAAATGACTGCCCACGAGAGGACAAAAAAATCCCACGAACAATTATTTTTTTTATGTAAAATACACATTGTTTATTAAAAGCATAGAGATGATTGAAAATGAGTTTAGAGTATGTAACATTGTTATTACAATTTTCTCGATGAATTTTTTTTTTAAATTCTTTATTTCTTATTTATTTCGTTATTTCTCTACGGATCGAATTGGTCCTTTACAAAAAGATTTTTTCCATTTTTTTTTATTTTTATCTTTACTTTTCACAAAATTAATATTTTATACTGGTACCATGCAACGGCAATGTAAATTACTCATTCACCCTTTCAGTTACAGACGGACACCAATGTCCCACTAATTTCGCATCGTTTATGAGTGATTCGTCAACGATTTCGTGATCTTGTCCAAACCCTTCCTAAGACTCCAATAAATGTTATTAAAAAATAACAATTTTGCATAATTCTGTAAAATACTTATTGTTAATAAGAAATTATTTTCAAAAAACATAATTTTCAAAAGCAAATTTACGTTTGAAATACAGGGGTTTTTGAGGGCAATGTCAGATTTATAAAATTCAAAATGGCGGACATAGGCGACTAAAATGTTGTCATTTGTTCGTATATTGGATCCGCCGTTGTGAATTTTGTAAATCTGACACCGGATTCATAATCATCGGCTCCAAAAATCACTGTATACCAAATTTACGAAAAAAACCATCACTGGAAAAATTCGTGACTGAAAGGGTTAATATAATATTTTTTAATTTTTTCTAGTTTTAGTTGCACATAATCAAAGTAGACCCCTTTTGAAATAATATTAATTCACAATGGCACTGTCAGATAATTAGAAAAAGAAAATAGAATGGCACATGTTTCAGAAGAGAACAACTGATTTTTGTTTTGGCTTCACCGCACATTTAAAAAGAAATCCGATTCATGTCATTAGGTATTTCTGTCTTGGGATGTGTTATTTTGATTTATACACTCCTAATCGCACACTTTATTCCATATGTATTCCCGAAATATTCCTTTAGAACATTCAGAATATTCCAAAGTAATATTCCATCCCTATTCCAGAAACATTGAAATGTCCAACGTTCGGAATATTCCTCTGGAATATTTCAGGAACATTGAAATATTCTGCATCATAAATTAAGCATTACAGATTGAGCATCTTATTGGCATATTTTAAAAACTCTATCAATTAATGTAGAGGGAATAATAATGCGAAATAAATTAATATTATTGTTTATGCCGATTTCAGAACATTTTATTGAGATGTCACAATTTTTAAATGATTTCACGAAAATCGCGGAGTAAAGAAGATAAGTAAGAATATGATTAAATTTGACTTGATTTTTTAGACATTTTTGGTTCTACTTGGATCTATTATAATCAACTAAGATGAACTTTGATGTGACAAAAATATAAAACCTGATTCAAATCTAAATTTAAATAATTTCATCAATAATGATTATAATAAACTGCATTAATTTAGACAAGATTTAAATCCTATTTCATATTTTTAATAGATCAATTTTTAAGTTGATTAAAGTCGATTAAGTATAATTAAATAATAAGTAAATCTCGAGAATAAACTTAATAATTGTGACCCCTCAATGAAATATTTTGAAATCAGCTCTTAAAAAATGATATTCATTCACTTCGCATTATTATTTCGTCTATATTATTTGATAGTTTTTGGAATATTCTAGCAAATTTTATATTTCGAAATTATAACATTCCAAATTAATATTCCAAACGTTGAATTTTTTTATGTTCCTGGAATATTCCGAAGGAATATTCCGAACGTTGGATATTTCAATATTCCTGGAATAATGCATGGAATATTACTGTGGAATATTCCCAATCTTTCAAAGGAATATTCCAGGAATATGGATGGAATAAATTTTGCTATTTGCAACAGTTATTAGCAATATTTATTAAATTCTTTTGATGTGGACAGAATCGATGTTTTATAAACCGCACCACCGTCCACCCGGTGTTTTTTCGTTATTGGTCGAAAAATAAATTCAATTTTCAAGGTTTTTAAGCATAGTTTAAATTTCGATCCTGTGTACCAATTAAAACACTTATTAACGTTTATAAGATGAAGTTACAGGCATTACTATATCAGTCTTGCATGCAAAATTTCAGATCGATTCTCTACCCAGTTCAGACAAAATTCGTGATCAAAGTTGCATGTGAACAATAGAAAAGTTGTCGTCAATATCACGATTTTTTTCAAATTCGTTGATTTT
The DNA here is from genome assembly GCA_030407085.1 of Trichopria drosophilae. Classification (NCBI taxonomy): domain Eukaryota; kingdom Metazoa; phylum Arthropoda; class Insecta; order Hymenoptera; family Diapriidae; genus Trichopria; species Trichopria drosophilae. Next base: position 183,332,166 of record CM059583.1, on the reverse strand, counting down.
TACATAAGGTAAATACATAAAATACCCATAAAATTGTTCTACGATGTAAATATATGACGATAAGAAAAAAAATTCATGAACTGGTCATGTAGTTTAAAAAATCACACATTTTTCATCAAAAGGATCAATATTTTTCTATATGAAAAAAATTTTAAAAAAAATACTCGCGAACTTAACCTCATGATCAAGTCAGTAATTTATTAAATGTTAATAACATAATTCGTAGCTCATTATTTTGTAATGATGAAATTAACTGCGTTGACAGTTTTATCGATATTAGAAAAAAATAACATTTTATATGCATTGTTGTAGATTTACAATGTTCCTAGTCGTCTTCATTTTTAGAGGTACATCATTCGAGTATGCAATTGTGTGGGGCAAAGAACTTTTGTGGGGAAAACCCACGCCACATTCCGCAGTTAATACAAAACATCGATTTTATCCGAAACTCAGTGTTTGGTACATTATTAGTAAAACAATAAATTAACAATACTTTCTCAGTAGCTTTACATACATAGCAGTATGTATGTAAAGTATGTTAATAATGACTCATTAGGTCTTAAACAGCTCCATAATCATATTATAACAATTTGTTTTTCAATATTACATATATAAATTGACATTGCCCAAACTTAACAATTTTTCCACATTTATTTTCACTGAAATTTAGATTGATTTTATTACCAAATTACAGAACCGTAGCACCTCTTATATATGTAGTTATGAAATACTTTTCAAATCAAAGTATAATCGTACAGATATCCTTCCGCGGTGAATTAAATACTTCTAAAATAGTTCTACAATATTAATATCAAACATTCCCAAAACTCTTACTGCCCATCGATAATTTTCTATGTCTTTAAAATTTTAATTTTTCAAATTTCATGTCTCATATTCATTTAAATCTACTTCCAAACATTAAAACAAAAATTAATTAGTATTTAAATTACGCGGTATATTTAAGATAATCAACAAAATAAAAAAATGTAAACAACAAGTAACTTTTTATAATTTATATAAATATTGAATTATTAAACTGTTGAGTATTTCACAACATTAAATACGGTTTAGAAGTTTTGATGTAAAAATTATTAACACTTCAAATAATAAATAATGTGCAATTATAATTTTATGAAAATAAATTTTATGCAAATGCTTACAGCTGTTACATGAATGAAAAAAGAATAAATTTATATCTACTCTTTTGATGAGTAATTTAATTAAAGGCAGCATATAAAATTACAATATATAGATAGATAATAAATTATATAATAGAAAAAAAAGTCAATTTGAATAAAACATCTACAAAAAGTAGCTCGTTGAAATTCATTAAAACGTAAATCTGCGATCTCTCAAAATATGTAAAAATATTTATTCGTATTCGCATAAGAAAGTCATGTTCAGCTACTCTTCATGTACAAAGATCAATTCACCGCACGTCTTTTCATGCAGTCACCACGGTGCTTGAATTTTCTATTAAAAATTCATATTACTTTTTAGCATTTGGTTTGATATTGATATTCTATTAATTCATAAGTCGTCCTTTGCTATGCAATTATATAATTGAATAATTAATACGCATTTTTAATATTTCACATTTTTATTGAAAAATTTTGTCAGGATATCAAATCATAGATTCGTAAAATTGTTTATTTGAACGATTCATTAGTTAAGCATCAAATAATTATTCACAACAATACTAAATAAGATTTTTTTGGGCATTAACAAAATAGACAGCGTTATATTAAAAGAAAAACTATGTCATCAACTAAATCGCTTATGTTTGAAACATTTTGAAAGTTTTCATCCAAAACCTGGACGGTGACGCTTAATACAAAATATTCATTGTCTTGTAGAGGTTTGATAAATGAAACTTTGCACATAATACGAATTTTTCCATTAATGCAGAATAATTTTGTTGAAAAGTGAACCTTTCTAAAGACATTATACAATATTTATTATAAGAAATTGAAATATATTTCTGTTTAACAGGCATCATTGCAACGATTAAACAAAATTCAATTTAAAATATATACAAAAAGTGTTCATAAAACTCAGTGGAAATAAATCATAAATTCACTAATCACTATTAAGTTATATATGTCAGTTATGGCTGTTTTTGCTCAATCTTTGGAGCGCATTAAATTTCCTCTGTCATTGTGTTAGGTAGACACGCACAAAAGTTTTAATTGAGTAACTTCATTCATTGCTCAAAATAAGAAATTATTATGTTTATATATTGTATAGCTTCCTTTTTCAACGAAATATGTATTTATCTGCATTTTAATGATTGAGAGCTTAACAATGAGCAAAGAAATTATTTTGTAAGTAGATCCACAACTTTCATCAATTCCGTATTATGATAAAGAAATAAAATAGTCCATTGTCTGATGGAAATTTGGTAATCACATTTGTTAAAACTAATGTAAACTATTGTTAACATAATCTGAAGACTTAAAATTAGTACCTTTGAATTGTCGATTTACGATATCTTTCATGGCAGGACAATTGTTTTCCTCATCTAATTAAAATAAACTGTGTTAAGTAGTACTGATACACCCGCAGATGAATTTATACTTGTTGATGAATTTTGATTCGATTGTAGAATTTCAGATTATATAACGTCCAGGTGAAAACGTGATGCCAATAAATTGTTACCTTGTATACTAAAACACGTACTAAATAAGCGTGGAATACAATCCAAAGTTTGATAGAAAACAATTTTATTTGATTTTGACATATAGAAATGAAGGAGAATAGTAAATGGACGCAAGTCAGATCTACTTACGTAAACAAACAACGTTGCACGACTTGCGGAATCGAAGACCGTTTCTTGAATAAGAAAACAATCGTGGACAAGATTCGAATTCGCGATTCATCGTTTGGAAAAAGCCACGAACTTTTTGTTTACTAACGATAAGTTCGATTTTTTACAGAAAAATAAAACCCCTTGAAGAAAATAAAAATAAAAGCTATATTTCTTGTACAGTAGAGTGCTAAGAAAATCGAGTTTCCTGCAATAATAAATGTTTTCAATAAATTCAAAACAAACAGTTGAAATTTGAATGAAATCAGTAATTAAAAAAAAATTAATGTTCTGAAAAAATTCTTTTCCATGATCGTCATTATTTTATAAATTTGTACAATGTGTTTATCAAAAATAAGAAAAATAATTGTTCATGTCATGTTGATAATGTGATCAAATTTTATTTATTTTGCTACTATGTTACGTGTTTTTTTATCGTAATTCAGAAGATATTTGAAAAAATGAAAATCATATTCATTGTTGAGGTGGTAAATCTTTTTGCGTTATTTTTCCATTATATTTTTTTTATTTAAAAAAATATGTACAAATCAAACCTATGATGTTTCGATTACCTAGCAAATTAAAAAATTTTTGAAGTAACTCTCTAAATCAACAAAAATATTAATTTACATTTCGTTTTTTTGAAATTTAGTCTATGTACGATTACATCAAAATTAAAAGCGTCATACATGGACTATATGCTACATCATAAACAATATATTATACTACCACGATGCACAAACACTAAGGTTATGTTTATGACATAACCTCAAGAATACTCTTTATTACAGAATTGCGACAAGCATTCATAATTCATCTTACAAACTTAAATGCAATTATTATAAGTCAAATTGAATATGCAGAAATGTAAAGCCTCTTATTGGACTAAAGTAAAGCGAAATATTGAACAAAAATAACGCTTTAACTAATTGTAAACATTTACTTATCTCATTAAATAAGTTATTCAAAAGTCCCTGGTAAACAGCTAACGTTTAGTCATCCTGTGCTTTCTTATTCAAGCTCTCGCGGCAGAATTTCATTTAAACTTTCTATATACCAGAGTTATCCAGAATTTTGCTCGTAACAATTCGCCGGAAGAGCTTCCGCTAATTGAATTTTCAAAATATTAGAAATTTAGATCAACTTCGGTACAGTGCCATTTTTTTATTAGTGAAATGCATTTTACTATGAACAGTTCATAACTTTATGACTGTCTTACAACAGCAGTTATAAATAAAAATATGTTCCCTTATTCTTTGACTGAGGGCCTTGTATTATTTTTTTAACAGATTAACACCTAAATTGTATGCATTTTAAAGATTTATCATTAGATTATGCTTATTTTTATATACAATATCTAATGCAGCGGCTTATTTGATGACATTTTTATTTAAAATTGGAATTATTTTATACTAAGATTGTATTTATTTACAGATGAAATAAATATTGGTATGGAGTTAATGTAATCTATGAATTATAATTTATTTAAACAATTTACTTCAAGAATTATATATAATATTATATTTAACAAAACAAATATTTTGGATAATAGCGAAAAGTTTTGGAATTCTCGGTCGATTTCTCTTATTAGATTATATTATATTGTTATCTACAATCCCAGGATAGATAGCAAAAGTAACTCTTTTTTCGGATGCGTATATATCACTGTCTTCTTCTTGCCAGAGTTTTTTTTCTTCTTAGAGTATAGTTCTTTTTACTTCGTGATTTTATTGTACTTTACATATAATTATGTGTAGATTTTATTTGTTGTATGGTGTTCTCTCGATTAGTGTTTATATAATTGTTTATATAGTGTTAATATGTTCCGTGTAAATCGTTTTCTTTTTAGCAGTCTTTTTGTTTATTGCAGCGGCCAGAGCATTTATATTTCTTTGTTCTATTGTATGTTTTTCTAGATTAAAAGTTTTCTTGTTTCAATATTATTTTGTTTGTAAAATAACTCAAGGACTCTAATGGTCGAGAAAGTCGAGAGTTTAATAAAGATTACAGGTACATACATATAATTTTTAACACCACTTTTTCCTGACGTGTAATAATTGTCTTAAAATTTGATATCTAGAGATTTTCCTGGTCGCTGACCCCGAAGTTTTTGTCAGAATTTCGATATTTAAAATAGATATGAATTCAGCGACCACATAAACGTTCTGATGATATTGATATCAACCGTAAAACGAACAAATTACGAATTTTGGCATTGAAATTGTTAAAAGAGAGTATTAGAGTATTAGATATTCGATATTCTATGTAAAAATAAGCAAAATATAATGTCGTACCTTTTAAATGCAAACATTTTGTGTACTTTTTACGCATTCCCGTTGCTAAAAATCCCATTCTTGTATCGAAAACAAACTCATATTTTTTAAAATAAATCCATAACCTTAAATCATTACAGGAACTTTTACTAGTTTGATTGCATTTGTTCACGCCGAAAAAAGTCGTAATACATTTCATTGCTTGTGAACTATTCTTCAATAGGTCCTCAACTATATTTCATTAATTTCAATTGAAGAAACAATTGAAGAACCAATGAAGATAATTTGGCATCGAAAAATAATTTACGTGTACTTTTTTGCGCGATTTGTAGTTTTCGAGATTTAAAAATAACATCATGATCACAAAATGGCGACCGCAGTGAGAATTTTATTTCTGAAACTTAACAAATTTTTGTTATGAAAACTCCTAACTCTACAAAAAATGTTTTTTAGAATGTTTTTTTTTTCAGAATGTTTTGATATAATTTGTTATTTTTCGAAAATTAAGAAAATCGAAATTGTTAAAAAATCATTTAAATAATCTGAAAAATTTGAGAGTAATCTTTGACTAATTCTAAAATATTTTTGTTCTAAGAAGATTTTCTCTAAAGTTTATAGTTTTTGTGAAACACAATTATTAATCATTTCTAGATTTCAAGAATAATAATTTCTATTGTCGAAAACTGTAGGATTTAGACAAAATTTCCTGCGAACAAAATTATCTTAGAATTTGTCAAAGGATACATTCAAATTTTACAGATTTTTTAAACGTCTTTTTTTTAAATTTCGTTTCTCTGAAAATTTAAAAAATAAAAAATGATATCAATATATTCTGAAAAAAATCAGGCATGCTCTTTCATATATTATAGACATTTTTATTCGTAGAAAATTTTGTCTAAAGTTTGTAGTTTCTTGAAAAAAAACTTTTAAAAAGAAATTACTCACTGCCATCGCCATTTTGTGATCACGATGTTATTTTGTTAATATTTTAAAATATATCTTAATAGTACAACTATTTTCTTCACCGTTAGTGAAGGAATTTTGTGACCGAACATACTCTTTCGATGAGAAAAAAATGTTTTATTCAAAAGTATAATTGATTTTTTGCGTTTTTTTACATTTAAATCGCTATATTTACTTTTCTCATTACTATAGCTCAATTTTGACAACGCCATTGAAAAGAGCAACCTTGAAAATATTACGATTCAAAAAGTACTTCCAAAAAATGCCACAAACCAAAATTTACTATTTTTGGAACGAAGAGTGATCCACAGAAACAAACGTTGTACTCTTTTGGAGTAAAATTGCTAAATTAATGTATTGAAAGCAGATACTTCGCTGTTTTAACAGATTAGATACATTGACTTTCCACATAGCAAATATTCTTGCTGTTTTTCCTTCTAAGTAATTGCACAAATAGAAAGATATCGTTCTGTAGTATACAATTTAGTATCATAAAAATGTTTTCTACAGCGATATTCGAAAAAATGATGTATACAGGTAAAAACAATGTTTACACACCGGCAAAGGAATTTAAAAGCGGTTACGATAAAAACCGTAAGGATCGTTTCGTGAGAAAACACGGTAGTATGAATAAAATTATCCAAGACAATAAAACGTAAAATTATAAACAACGTCATGAATATTCCTCACACGAATTACCGTCGGGTCTGTAAAAGGAGGATTTCGATAGACCGCGTTGCGACCAATTTCCAGGTGTTTGAGAACTTTATAATCCCCCGGGAATAAATTGGATAATTTAACATATCGGGAGTAAGAGAGAAATATAATTTATAGGCTGACCGTAAAGAGGTGCTATTTTTCGCGAAAACGCATGAGACGAAAAACCCTTAAAATGTATCTTTCCGTTTTATGATACAGGTGCGGCACGAAGCCAGACATGCACGGCCAGTTTTACGAGAACACCGTAGTTGTGCAATACGACAAAGATTTGTTGGAGGTCTGGGATGAGGCGAAGCGACTGCGATGCGAGTGGTTTAACGACTATGAGAAAACAGCATCCAAGCCGCCGATGGTCATCGCCGATCTGGACGTCATACAGCTCGACTTTCGGGGTATAAATTTTCCAAATTTCATCGGCTACTTTATTTCCTCCGCTATTCTCTTTATTTTTTTCTCTCTGATTTATCGCCCAGAAGATACTCTAAAGTGAGTCACGTGGTCCCGTACCCTTAAAACATTCCAACAATGTGAGTGGATTTAAAAAACTGTTAGCTTTTATGAGTACAGGCGTTATTTTCGTTTATATTACAAAGTCACTTTTGGGTAGAGTCAATTAACGAATACATGAATACTGTACAAACTTATAAACTGGTCCATTACAGAAGTTAGTGAGCGAATAATTTTGCAATTTTCAGTTTTACACTATGTGTGCTGAAAATGGTGTAAAATGCTGAATTTTTTATATGGATTATGTATAAATAGTAACATACTATCTTCGTAGAACAATAGAATATTTGGGATCCAATTCATATTTGGAATTGAATTTGGAATTGAAGTTGACCTATATTTAAGTATGTATTCCTGTGGTAATACTCATTTGCCAATAAATTAGAGTGCATCTCAAAAACCCGACAAATCACAAAACAAACACTTCAAAAACCCGACATTCAAAAATCATACATTGCAAAAAACAAAAATTCAAAAACAGAGATTCAAAAACCAGTATGTACATATTCTAAAAAGGGAATTAATGATCGACTTCTAAATGTGCTTAATAAGAATAAAAAAAAATAATAATAATCCGGGGTTCACCTTCAAGTGATCTACAAAATTAATCTCTACAAAATTAAACATGTTTGAGCTTAAAATAACCTTTCAGTGAGATCACAAGGACAATGTGAACGCACCATTCGGAGATGTGTGTATTTTGATATGTCTGGTTTTTGACTGTCTTTTTAAATGTCTGGTTTTTGAGGTGCGATAAATCAAACATCTTTTAAGGTTAATAACTTTTTTTTATTTTTATGTTTATATTTGTGTTTTTTATCGTGAATATTGCTGTATGCTTTTTGTCACATAACTACATTGCACTATGAAAACTGATTTCCATGTATTTTGATAGCTATTCCGTAATTGCTTCAAGAAATCTCGATCAAAGTAGACTATTCAGTATATAGATTTTGCGAAAAAGGAAAACGTAGCCAGAAAGATGTTTAGCAAGTAAGGGAATATAAAAAAAATAAAAACAAAACACATTAATAAAAAAATCTATGTATAAGTGAGTAAAAGTAATTAATTCTTGACTTTTTTATACATTAATTTATTAGATATGGAGGATCATATTCAGTGACTTTCATAACCCTCCAAGTAGCGATTTCTATGAGGATTTGCTAACGTTTCCAATTTTTGATCAGCTATATATTAGATCAGAAATTTTTAGTGCTGTCAATCTAATAAATTCTTATTCGGCGATCCCATAAACGATGAATATAGTAAAGATTGATTGCCTTTCTATAGCGTTAATGTGGTAATTCGGTCAAACATATCATAAAGGGGAGGGGGTCCTAACCCCCTAAAAGATTCATTTTGATCTCGTTCTAAACCTTCTAATAACTATGCTGACATTAAACTATAAATGAAAAATGATAAAAATAATAATAAGGGTTCGGCTTTGTCCTACAAAGTTGGTTGCTGTTGATTTTCCTCGACGTTTCGAACGACTTGCGTTCATTTTCAAGAGGTTACTGTCCTATTTTCCATAGACAGGTAGTGATTGGCCCATTCTCGCCCAGGGCTCATTATAATTACACGGTGTTTTTATGTAGAAGTATATATGATAAAAATAATAATAAGGGTTCGGCTTTGTCCTACAAAGTTGGTTGCTGTTGATTTTCCTCGACGTTTCGAACGACTTGCGTTCATTTTCCTGAGTAATTAACAGTAACCTCTTGAAAATGAACGCAAGTCGTTCGAAACGTCGAGGAAAATCAACAGCAACCAACTTTGTAGGACAAAGCCGAACCCTTATTATTATTTTTATCATATATACTTCTACATAAAAACACCGTGTAAATATAAATGAAAAATGTTTCTTGGTTATAACAATATGAACGAACAATTACAGAGATAGTTTAAGAAATAAATTATATAGGCAAATCCACGGCACTTTTCAGGTCAAAATCAAAAAATATTTTTATAATAAAATATGATAATGATATTTTTTGAAAAAAATATTTCTTTAGTAGTTTTTGACGTGTAATTCAGTAGTTCTAGAATAAAAAGTGTAAAAAATTTATTTGACCCGTACAAAATTTTTTTTTTCTAGAAAAATGGAATTTTTAAAAATCTATCCGTAATTATTTAGAAAATGTATTTTTACGTTTACCCTAATTTTTAAAAATTTTTAAATTAATGTAGAAAAATGTAGAATTTTTTTCGAAAAAACAATTTTTTTTTGGTACAAATGTAGGGATCGAACAAATTATTTCTAGAGAAATTTTTAACGTGGAATTTAGTGGCTCTTGAATAAAAATTTTAAATTTGTTCTTGACCATTACAAAAACTGTTTCTTTCGAAAAAATTGAATTTTTTAAAATCCATCCTTAATTATTTAGAAAATGTGTTTTTATGTTCACTCTTTTTTTTGTATTTTTAAATTAATTTAGAAAAATGTAGAGGCATTTTTCAAAAAGTACAATTTTTCTTTCAAACGGAAATTTACGGGACAAAAATATTTTGTCCTCTTTATTTTCGCCTCACTGTATTCCTCGTAAAAAATTACTAAAGAAATAATTTTTTCAAATTTTACTCTAATTTTTTTGATAGACCATGAATATTTTATAAAGCCCATAAACAAGAAAATTGTAATCTCTTTATTACTAAGCCCGTTTTATGTTCACAATAAGAAATATTTGATTTATAGCATGTCGCAATTAATCAGTTAACAATCATAAGTATTTTGGTCTCCAAATATAGTTCTAATAAATGACTCAACTATATAACTCGACTATTTTAAAATGCACATATATGAATAAATTTGTAATCTTGTTATTGCCAAGTTCTCCTCAAAATTCACAATAAGAAATATTTGATTTATAGCATGGCGCAATTAATCAGTTAATAAATGTAAGTATTTTGCTGAAAAGTATTTTTTAACTATGTTTTGGGGCCACAATACTTAGAATTATTAATTTATCAATTGCGCCATACAGTAAATGAAATATTTGTTATTGTGGACATAAAACGAACTTAGTAATAAAGAGATTACAATTTTTAATTTATGTGCCTTCTGAAATAATCATGCTATATTAAAAAAAGTATTAAAATCGAAAAGTTTAGTTAAACGAAAAGCTAAACGTACCATTGATTTGCCCATATACGTTCAGTTGCTAAACCTAATTTTAACAATATTGAGAAAATAAAATCATATAAGGATAATTTGCCCATTCTAAAAACATTGAAAAAAAATTGAAAATTATTTTATTAAACAAAAGGAAAATACAACAATTAACATCAGATTGGAAACAAATGTCATCGAATTTCATTATGTACATATAAGTTTATTTTGCGCTGAACAATGGTTTCTAATGTACGTAATGCTAGCAATTACAATAAAGTACATTTTTAATTTGAACTTTTAAATTGATTCTTTGTTTGTTCGGAAAACAGAGACTTAGAAGTAATTAATAAGGAAGGGACAATTCTATGTCGCTATACAAAATTGGAAATTAATTTTCAGACCAACAATAAGAATGTCTAGCCTCTTGGCGTTTTATAATAAAGATCAATACAGAAGATTCCCAATCGCTATTCTTAATTCTAAACAAAAGAAAGAAAACAAAACTGCAACACGAATGCGCAAACTAGATGGCATTTCTTTTTCGTTCGTTTCTCAATACAGTGAACCTCAAACTAGTGACGTTCTTGGACTAGTGAACACCTTTCCTTAGTGTCAAACTCACACTATTAAATTAATCTCACATGTGTAAAAATCAGTTAACTCATGTCTGTGTATATAGATAGACTTGCATACATCAAAGTTCGAAATGTATTTACTTCAGACTTTAAAAAAATGTCTTCTTTATTTTGTTTACAACAAAATCTAGTATTGGGACTTACGAAATATTCTTATTACATTACCACATTATGTAATATGGCAAAAAAATGTTGACAATCGTACATGCTTGAAGTTCTGGTTTATTATTTTCTGTATATGATGGTAAATGTTAAATTAAATCTTTGGTGATCAAACGTAAACTATTTTTTAGGTTCACTCACACGGATTAATATTTATCTAAGAATGACCGCATATACGCTGTTAGTTAGCTGATAAATAAATGAAGTTATATATTTAAAAGTATCTTTCCCACTATTTTCAATATTCAGCTTTCAAATAGCGGTGTAAAAATGGCAGACAAAATTGAAACTAAAAAACGTCCGCCATAAAGGTTAAATTAGTACATTTCATATTGGAGTCTAAAGACTTATTCGTAATCAGAGCTACCAAAAATCCCCTTATATCCAAATACATGCACATCGAGGCTACTTTTCATTTTTTGTCCGCCATTTTTTTATATTATTTTACGTCGACTTTTCTGAACCCATATGGGACTAATTCTTGACGGGACCTACAGTTTACGAAGGTAAACTTTGGCGTTATTAGATTTTGTCCGCCATATTGAATCCACCATTTTCAAATCATTTAAAAAATTTAACAATTTTGAACTCCAATTCTTAATCAAGGAATAAAAAAATCACAAGAACTATTCTACTACCCTAAAACTTGGAAGAATTTCTTTAAAGACCGATATCCGAAAACTAAGGAAAACTATCTCCAAAAATGCCGATATAAATGTAAAATAAAAAAAAATTATTACGAAAAATTAGGATTGTGATAACAGGAAGAAAGATACTTCTCAAATTTATAAATTATTTATTTTCACTCATATAAGCAGCGGAATGTGCAATTTCAGCGTTGAAATTATCTCCCTGCATAAAACCCTTGATTTCAATCCGAACAACAGTTTATTCGAAGCTAGTTATTTTCTAATAGAGTTAATTAAATTCGATAAACGCGTTAGCATTATTCCCTAAATAGATAAACCAGTACGCAAACTGTTGTTGGCGTCATTACTCGTACTTATCGAGGGTCCCTCATTGGGCGCCAATTCGAATCGAACGGGATTCCTTTAATTCCTGCGCATCGCCCGTTGAATGCAAACTCGCGAAATTTTCGAAGAGCTCGCAAAATAGTCAGTGGAAAGGGACCAAAAAGAGGGTCGAGATTTAGAAATTCGTCCCGTTTCGGGAGGTTTGCATAAACCGGCGATTCGTATGTAAACGCGAGATTGGCGGAGCCTCCTCACGGCGACGTAGTTTCACGTTCGTTCTTTTTTTTTCATTTTTCGGACGACGCTTGCAGGAGACAACGTGGACTGTTGGATGGAGATTCAGCACGGCAAAGGACCCTGGGCGCCGCCGGTCTCCGGAATCGTGCCGTTAGGCTCAACCCTGACTTTGGTCGTCGCCATAAACGATTACCGAGGTAACGAGCGCCACAGCAAAGTCCAAGGTATTTTGTGCTTCCGGCGAAGCCGCGGTGCGAACCGAGGCTCATTACTCTCTTTTTTGCTTACTTTTGCTTGCATGATCCTGGTCCACCTCCTCCTCATCGGCATCTGTGATGGCGCAATGATGTGCGGACATCAGGAGAGTTTGACATGCGCGTCAAGTCATGCGTGGCCTCCGACGGCGGTGGTCACACGATCCAGCTCAGCGACGAATTTGGATGCGTGCTGAGGCCCAAGATGATCAGCCGGTTCCTCAAAGCACGTGGCTCCGATGATCGAGCCACCGTCATAACTTACGCCTTCTTCCACGCCTTCAAGTTTCCTGACGCACTCAGCGTTCACATCAAGTGCAAGGTGAATTCGATCTACCTCCTCTTTTGTTATTTTTTACAGGCTTTCATATGCAGCTATATGGGCGAGCGATGAGGTTCTCCGATATATCGGACAGCACCGCCATCGTTAACCTCGTGACCTCTACGTGCGTTACATACTGTATTTATGTCTTTAATTTTAGGTAACCACGACACCTGCTTTATTTTAAAGTGATGTATGCCTTCATGGATTTTTGAAAGGCCGAATTTATCGAATGCTTTCATTTTCCAAAATTTCATTTACAATGTCTCTTTTAATTGTATGCCAGCGATCATGTAAATCCTTATAATAATGGCTGCTTTCTTGCTCGAAGGTGGAAATATGCCGACACGGATGCTTAGACCATTGCCAAACAAGCGACTCGCTGGGTCATTACATTCAGGAACGGAACGACGTTAACGTGCAACACCGACCTTCTTATAACGAGCTCGACATGCCCATCAGCAGCGTAAGTTCGCCAAACCCCGAGGAACACGACGAAATCGCCGTGTACGATGACGTCGTGCAAAACGGTGACGAGATGGCTGCTATCGGAAGTCATTTCCTCGGGGTAGAGAAATCCTCGCCAAAAGCTCAAGCACAAACGAGCAACAGGGTCGTCACATCGACGCTCGAGCCTATGGTCGATCCTATTCAAGATCCTCAACTTGCGGAGCAATTCTTGGTAAATATTGGTTTTGAAATCCTAATTGCATCCGTTTTTTTTTCTTTTTTCATTTGCACTAGTGATATCTAGAAAAAGTAAACATTTTTTTTTCATTGTGGATTTTTTCATTATCTATATCTTTATTATTGACGATGTTGACAATGCTGACGATGTTGACGATGTATTATTAAGCAATAGCCTGATTTAAAAGTATCCTGAAAGTACCATGAAATATGCAAATAATAATTTTATATAGTTTTCCAATGTTTTACTTTGAATTTTAATTGTACGGCAATTGTTTTTTTATTTTTGACAATACTATTCAAAATTTTGATCATGTCATTGTATTGCTATATATTCATTGAAACCGTGTGATGAGCCGGATGTCAGTTCTTTTAAAACGAAGATTGAGTAATAAACCACCAAAATTCATATGATTAATATGTTTATCGCAATAGGAAGATGGTCAAGGATAATACATTGATTGGTTCACCTAACAATGTTTTTAAAACTTAAAGCTTCATATAGTAAATATCTAAAAGCAAATGGTTAAATTGCGTATTCTTATTTAAAGAAATACATTTCGTAAATATCTTAAGTCATACTAAATAATAAATAATTACAACAACCGAGGACATTTTTACAGTCATCAGTTAGTCAGTTTTACTTAGTTATCCCGAGCTATTAATCATTTCACTTACGAATGTTCACAGCTATGTTATTAGTTTTAATCTGATACATAAGAGTTTATATAATGCCTACAAAAACACAGTATCAGATTTTCGAAATTCAAAATGGAGGATCCAGTATGGTCGACAATAATATTTAGTAAACACTCAAAAATAGATGGTTAAAATAATAATATATCTGCTTATTTTAACCACAAAATACTATTAAATATGCCCTTATTATTTTTTAGTTGATAGAACCAAAAATGTCTTGTAACGTTTTTCTGGTTATTTGAGTGTATTTTTCTGATAATATATACACAAGTTTACTGTCAAAATAACTAAAATGTTTTATCAAAAAATTTTTTTACATTACTGCACTTGATTTTTTGGGTTAAAATAATAAATTCTGGTTAAATTTATTATTTTTCTAATAAGCATAATCAGAACTTTCAGTTAAAATAAATCCAATAATTATATTTTATAGTTAAACAATGTTAGCACAAATTGAAGAATGGTATCAAAATTATGTCATATTGATGCGTCATCGTCATTTTATTACATATTGATGTCTTTTACCATTTTTGTTTAATACGTTTTAGAATTTTGTTAAAACTCTAACAAACTTGTTACCCCATCCTTTGCCGTTCCGAATACCACTTCACTTCGGAAAAAACAAACGGCCGGAAAAAATAATCGATTGAGACAATCCTACAAAATGTCACATCAAAAAGACGTGACGACGTTATAGAATCTGGAAAAATAGCATTCTATACATGGATATTCCAGTAATCTAGTGTTAATATATGTAGTCTTGTACGGTGTGAATTTAATCAGAAATTTTTAATTAGAATGCATATGATCAGAAAAAGGCACACATTTTCCTGGTAAATATTTTTTAGGGGTTTCTGGTTACAAAAACCAGAATAATTTATTACCACATTCATTATTTACTAAACACTTCTTAACTAAGTGCTTCTAGTAATTTTAACCAGATTTTTTTCTGAGTGTAAGGGTATAAGAGGTAGTTGATAAGGCATCTGTTGTGTATATTGCAAAATTTGACTTTGGTGGTTTAGCAGTATTTGATGTGTTATTGAAAATGTTAAAAAATTTGTAGAATCCATGTGAATTTTAGTCGATCGATCAGATTATAACAAAATCAAAGAGAGGTAGAAAACCGGTCTTTCCAATCTCCTATAGCTGCATCCGTTATTGTAAAAAGCTACAAATATAGCCGATCACATTTTGTAAACAAATTAACATTTGTGTCGGCCATATTGAATATGCCATTTTGAATTTTGAAAATCTGATATTGGATTCGTATGCAGCGCCCCAAAAAAAAGGTTTTACCAAACGTCAAATAATAATAGCTATAAGTACGCTCTGGCATAAATTTCTTTTGAAAAATAATTTCTTATTAACAATAATTATTTTACATAATTATGCAATATTATTATTTGTTAATAACATTTATTGGAGTCTTAGGAAGGGCAGGGACAAGTATCAACAATCTGATACCGTATTTGTAATTAGCAACATAAAAAATCCCTTCATAACAAGTGTCAAATAACAATAGCTATTGGTTTTACCTGGCATGAATTTCTTCTGAAAAATATGCTTTATCAATACTAATTCCGAAATGACACTTAGGAAATTATGATACAAGTGCAGGAAGTCAGTGATTTATGCACGAGTACGTGAGTGAGCCAAATACAATTTCGCACACTCAAATCAGCGTTCGAAAAATTTCACTCACGACGTCAAAACTGTGAATTGGGTAGAATTTGTTGGTCCGAAGAACCAAGTCATTGGTATAAAACGATTTAATTAGATGCAAGAACCAATAAATTGGTGAAGTTGGTCCTCTCATCCAATTAGTTGGTATCTCCAAACAACTCGTTCTTTCCGTATAGACACGCGAAGTAGCTGACTTTTGGAGTCGTTACACTTGTGTACAAATCAGCCACTTGAATTGCAATGTACTATAATTTAAAAAACAAAACATCTGTGTTAGCATCCGACTGAAATGGTTAATAAATTGTCCAAACCAATTAATTAACTCTCCTACCAAGTAGCTCATATAGTTTCTGACTGCTACTTTTAAAAAATTGCAATTTAAACCGATATAGTCATTGTCGTTTTAAAAACATTGGAATCATCAAAGTTTTTTATGACTTTCCACAAAAATTCTAGAGGTTCGGATCAAGTGGAAAGAGTATGTTGTATTTTCCTGTATTATAGAACTATTCACGGACCAGATTATATTCTTAATTTAACAATGTGTTAACGAAATTATCTCGACCAGAAAGGTTTTGCCTCTTTTCGTTTCAATCTTCGCTTAAACCTTTGCGAAGGGTAGGTCGAAAAACCGACAAATCAAAAAGCTGACAGGTCGAAAACCCGATAGTCGTCACACCGACAGTCGAAAAGCCGACATTTAAAATACCGACACTTCAAAAAATGACTGTCCACTTGTCAATGTGTCTATTTTTTATCTTTTGGCTTTATAACTTCCAGTTATTTGGCTTTTTGATTTGTCGGTTTTTCATCCCGCACCCCCTTTGCACCATAGGGGTGACTTGAAAACTTTTGTCCTATGTCCCAATTCAACTAAAAAATTAATACATTCCATAATTTTTATTGCTAACTAAACCATTTTCAAAGACCTATTATCAATTGCTTTTCATAGTATTAACTCTGAAATCCGAATTACATTATTAGCGGAATATAATATACAAATCAATTTCAGTATTTTTTAAGAGATCATTCGAAATATCTTGACCAAACTTCATGGAGTGCAGTGTTAATTTCCACTTTATCGGCACATAACTTTAAGAC
This sequence comes from Trichopria drosophilae, assembly GCA_030407085.1. Classification (NCBI taxonomy): domain Eukaryota; kingdom Metazoa; phylum Arthropoda; class Insecta; order Hymenoptera; family Diapriidae; genus Trichopria; species Trichopria drosophilae. Next base: position 183,315,028 of record CM059583.1, on the reverse strand, counting down.
ATCCTTAATTCTTATCTTCGAATTTAAATCCATTATTTAATGCCGAGATGACTTTTTAAATTTCGCTAGATTGCAGCGAACGTAGTTATTCTTAGTTTCAGGAATATATATATCTATCTAGACTAAATTTTTCGAATAAATTTTGTTGTAATTTTTTGATAATTATTTTTTAGCTTTTTTAGGCTAACATAATAAATTACTATCGCAAAGTTTTGAATACCTTTTTAATTTTATTTACTTCGTATTTAAAATTATTCTTAATTTTTGTAGAAGACTATTATTTTCTGATAGAGAGCTACATTTTCATTGTAATGTTTTCCGAGTACTTGAAACATAAATCGGTAGTACACATGCACTGCTCTCTCTCTGATATATTTCTCGACTATTGATTATCGGATACGTGCTTTATTCTATGAGTTGTCGTTTAGATAGATTATGACTATGAATACTTAAAGATATTAAAATCAATAAAAATATTTTTCTATTGAAATGTCTGTAAGCAAAAATCTTTAAGATTTTGTCGGAAAAATACTAGGCTCTTTAATATAAATGTGTAACTAAAAAAATCTTAAAATACAAGGATATTTTAGACGCAAGCTATGCCAAAAAGAATAGTAAATCTAGACTGGCACCATACATCAAATTTGGAGTAAATAACATACTTTAATCCATAAAAATTGTTAATGAAAATGGTTTTAAGCAGGAAACTGCAATTAACTTAAAGAGACGTATAATATTTAAGGTTCTTAAAAGATTTTAACATGCGAAAAAAACAGAAAGACATTGGATATTTTCATTTTTTTCCGGCAAATTTAGTAAAAAATTGCTATACGAGTAATATATTAAATTTTGATAAAAATGATAAGATTTAGTCTGATAAACCTTGAAAGACTACGTCGGGTAGAAAAAACCAAAATTTATTTTCCTAACGTATTATGGGTCGCTGTGACATATCTTAACCCCCATCTTGCAAAATGTTAAAAAATACACTTTTTTTCTTTCTTTGTGCATGTACTATATAACTTACTAGTCTGATGAAAAAAAAATGTTTCCAGATGTTTTATGTAGATTGCAAAAACACAATGTGTTACATAAATTCTACCATTAGCTATATCCATAGGGTTAATATGACACTAGCATAAATAGGAACAGAAGGGGATTGATAGGTGACTTCATTACAATACTAAACCTCACAATTAGCCACATATATACCTTATACTAACCTTATCTGTACCTGCAGTTGAGGATAATAGTTGAGCGAGTTTAGGGCTGGAATCTTTACTATTAGAATCTTTAGTAAATGTCCTCGTCAGGGATATTATTACAGACTAAAACGGGAGATGCCACGCCAATTTTTCTTATATGTTCCTCCTTCATTGCATAACTTTTTTTTCGTTCGAATTCAACTTTTCCAGAACCCTAGAAAATTGTCTTCGTCGTCTCAAAATACATCAGCAAGGATATAAATTATTTTTGTTTTGCCTTTCGTAGTGTTTCTATAGTTTATTTAACACATGTGTCTGTTCTAGAATTACCATCTAAAATATTAATAGTTTCTAAATGATTATAATAAAATCACGTATTTCTCTCCTTGTTCTTTTCTATAGAGTAAATAACGAGTAGAATTTTAAAATTATATCAAGCAAAATCTGTGTATCCATCAATGCAAATCAAAGTTTCAATATTTCTTTATTAAGATGCTCAACAGAAAAGGTTCTTTAAATTTTTTGTACAATGTAAGTAGCAAAAAATTATAAAATTAATAAAAACCGAAGACAAATATTCTTTTTCAGCATTTGGAATTAAATTTTTTACATTGAAAATAGTCAATAACAAATTGTTAAAATATGTGTAGAAAATTATTTACGTCACCATATCTCGTGTCAATTCTGTGTCAGATTCATTCAGCATATTTTTGAACTTTAGCAAAATTATAAGTATTTTATGAACTTTAATTCCTTTTTTAAGTACCAGCAGTAACAATTTAATATTGGTAGTTTTTAGTAAATACAGGTCTAAGGCAGATAATGTATAAAAAGGAAAAAAAAGACCAAAAAATCATCAAAAAAATTTAAGTAATATTAAAAAAACACTGTTACAAAATGGATATCCATTATAATAAATAAATCAAATCATTAACGTTTACAGATTTTCAATTCAATCTTACAAAACAATTTGTATGCAAAAAATAATGATAACATAATAAAAACAATCCGTTGCCCGCATATTAAAGGACTTTTTGAAAAATTTAAAATTAGTTTCAACTTCCATCAAAACCAACATTGCACAAACCAAATCTGAAAAATTTAAATTACCTTTTGAAAAGAAAGCGGAGTGGACTATAAAATTCCTTGTCTTCACCGCGAAAGGTCGTTTTTAACACTCCGGGAGTAGAATTCGATTTTGCGCCCTGCAGTGCAATATTCGGGCGCAAATTCGAGCCCCACGTCCGTCGTATTAAAAAATATCGTGTTGAACGCGGACGTAATATCGATCTCCGACGAGTGTGATTGTCACCTTCCCTTTGATCGTGCGACAAACTTCGAATATCGGTAATTGCGCTCTTGTTACATAATACACCATTATTGGACAGGCAAAAAGACCGTTAAGAAATAAATACGATTAAATGAAAGAAAAAGAAACATTTTTGCAGAAAAAAGTGAACAGTTTTTAGGTCTAACCCGTCATAAATTATGCAAATAAAAAATTCTTTGAAAAAACGAAGTCACATTGAAAATAACTACATAAAAACGACAACACCATCAACATCCGATTTCAAGTGTCAAAGCTACCGGAAATTTATCATCAACTTCTATAAAAAAAAATCTTTAATTTCGTTCAATAATACTATATTGTCATTCAAAGTTTTTGCATATTCCAATTTTCACCACAAAGTTTGAAAAATACTAAGAAATTTGAAATTTGCCATATTTTACAATTAATGACTCGTTTTGTACCAATCATTAATGGTTATTTTTGTTTGTTTAGCTTGCCCAACCAGCTCGAGTAACCCGATACCAACCGGAAGAGCACTTCCCACACGGACCACGAAATCTCGAGGAGCACGAACCGGAACAACGTCACGGAAGATCTCAGGAATCTCCTGCAGAAAGCGTCACCAACGACTCCTCGGTCAAGGAGACGAACAAAACCAGGTCATCGCCATCCCTCAGCACCCGTCGGAAACGTTCATTGGTGGTTTCGGATCGTAAAGTACGTAGCGCCGATGTGGGAGTCAGCGGGATCTACGAAGTCATCTCCGAAGCCGACCTGGCATTCAGTCCTGATAGCCACGCCGAGGCCGTAACAGTCTTCCAGGGTAGAATTCGCGAGGAGGTCGTCTACGGGATCTGTTTGCCGATATCCGGATTCAGCGCCTTGTTCGTCGTCGTCGCCCTGTCGGCGATCGTCTCGGCTTTGGTGGCCGGCGCCATGCTCCACCGGTTACAGGCGCAACGGGAGCTCAGTCGAGGAAACCGGAAGAATCTGTCACAGATCTCCGGTCACCCGGTGGTGACAGCTGCCACCGGACCTGTCAACAGCGTGGTCAACAGCCATCCCGGTTGGCTGCAGGCCTACGGTCTCTTTCGAGTGCGCTGCACGGATAGATCCCGCGATCGCGACGATAGATCCACCGAGCACTGAACCTCCAATGACGTCATCCGATCGACGATCGTCCTCGAGATCCGATCGCAACAACGGAAAGACTCGAATATATACTCGATCGATCGCGGGCAGTCACGAATGGGCCAGCACGAAGGCGAAAGCTCGTAGAGACCATGTGCAATATACTGTACAAAGTACCGTAAGTGCGTAACATATACGACGCGTGCGAAAAGAAGACAATAGACGCCGAAATTTCGGTCCTTTTCTTTTCAGCTAAATACGGTCGAAGCACGGGATTCAAATCTTCTTCGAAGGGCGTGTACGCTCCGAGGGCGCCCCGGGAAAAATAATTTGACATTGTGCTTCCCCCGTATCGAGTAAGAGCCCCTCATTTTCGTATTACTCCTGAAAACCTCATGAGATATTTAAACTCTTCATTGTACACGCATCACACTGGCATCTAGTATTATTACATTCTAAGATAACTATGCGCGTCTCGGCGCTCGGAGGAGGAAACGTGGGAAAAATCGTGCAGATGTTCTTTTCGTTTCGTTCAAGTGTCATTTTTATGTAGGCAAAAAAAAATGAAGTAGCGGATGAACTTTTCCCACGTGCCGCACGGGCTCGACGCGGTATATATGTATGTACTACATGATTATTCTGGAAGCGTCATTACGAAGCGAATAGCGCAGACACATATATGCGAGCTAACTGCACGTTTGACTCTTTTTTACATTTGCAACGGACTCCTTCGTGTTTATCGCATCATCCGTCATTATTCACTCGTTCGTGTGAGGTCCGAGTTAAGTTACTACCGAAAGTGTAGCAATAAAACCTACTTTCCGCCCTAGGTGAATAATTCTTCAAGTTGGATCGATACGGGCGCAAAATGAACTATTTCAGCACGACGATATCCGTAGCGAACGATCGAAATGGCGGGTGACTCTGTTACATGTATTTCTTTAACCCTTGTACTTCATTGCGAAGATGTCGGCGCAAAAATTCATGAATCCTATAGTAGATTCTAGATTAATTTGTTATTATTATTAATATTATTATTACCGATGTGTAACGACTATTTGTACTGCTATTATTATTGATTGATTGATGGAGGAGAAAAGGATAAAGTTTTTTTAAAATCTACATATTGATTTCTTTATTTACCATTTAACTACAAATGTCACTGCTTCAAAAGTATCACGCAGACATCAACAATTTATTTTACAATTATTTATTTTTATAAAAATGTTTGAAATTCAATAAAGGTGGAGCTCTTCACAAGGCAGGAGATAAATTACACTAAATCCTTTATTTGTACATATTTTCTTAAATAATTGTAATGATACATTACATTTATATATATGATAAATAAAATAATACCTATGCACTACAAATGCAATGCGAACAAAACGTTTATAAAGGTGGTTTCATTGTAATTCATTAGTACATCGCCTTTATACCGCGTTTGTTAAAAATATTATTCATGTTCATCAATATAAATATTATCTTAAAAATACATTATTACTTAGATAATAAATAAATTTTTTCTTATATTTGTCGTCAGTTAACTGTCGATTTGACTGATAATGTAACTAGATCAACGTTAAATGACGACGGTAATTACACAACAACACTCTGAAATTTGAACTATTCGTATACTTCAAACTGATACGCATCGATTTCAAAAGAGCTCGGATGTTACAATAGTATAGGATATTGCACGTTTTAACGTTTTTGTTAGAGGTAAATGAGTTTTTTATTGCTTAATTTATACACTTTGTTTTAACTATGTTTAAAAGCTCTAAGGAACTCTGTAATAAACTTTGTTCATATTCAAAATCTTTTTATTCTAAAAATAAATATTCATTCTTGATTTTTTCTTGATTCATTCTGGGAATAATTGGTCTCATCTTAATTCATTTTATCTAAAGTATAGACGTTTCTTATCATTATTGTTATTTTAAAAATCAGTTCGAACATTATTAAAAATATATAGAACATTTTTTTCGGTGTACAATTTTGACAAAATTTAATTTACAATTTTATTTTTCAATCACAATTGCAACTCATAAATCATAATAACTTTGTTGCAAAGTCACTAATGCTCGAATATAGAAAATTATTTATTTTATTCAAGTTTGAATTTGCCAGTTTATAAATATAAAAAGGAATATTATGTAATTTTTTAGTCAATTTTAGATGACAGTACAACATTAAAATAAAAACCTTTTTTTTTAATTTATAACGGATTCCTGTAGTTTCTTCTTAAAAGTTGCTTAAATATGATCTGAGTTTTGGCTTTTTCTACTGAAATTTAGTGAGACGTAGTGACAACTACTGATTTTTCTATCTAATTAAATCATTTTCTCGCTTGAACTGCTGACGAGAAAGACAACAGTGTAACTACATGTTATTAAAATAAGTTCACCTAACTGTGTTTAGAAACAAATTGAAATGAGACATGCCAATTGCTCATGTCATTTTAACAAAATGGTTGAATTATTCGTTATTAAAGTAAAATATTTCCATACTCAAGAAGAAAAGAAAGATGTAGAAGTTATTTGATCGAAATTTTTTTATTCAAATAATAATTCAATTTGTATTGAAGGATGTCATCAAATAGCCCCTGACATTTTTATATCACAAAATTTTTGTAATGAATTTTTCGAAATAATTTAAATTCGTTTCAGAAAACTTTCAAAAACATCTTCAATTTCATATAAAAATAAAAAAAATAAAAATTCATTACGATTAAGGTAGTTAGACCCCAGGATATAATATGTTAGCGAAAATATTTTAATAACACTTCCAGGAATAAAATTTTTATTATGCATGATATTGTGACAGAGTTCGAGCGTTATTTTTCTTGAAAAAAAATTGAAACTTGCAAAAATAATTTGTTAACCAACTTTTCATAGCGACTCAAATTTTCTTCTTATTTTCATTCAAAACTTTTCTAAAAATGAATGGATTTCTTGAATTTCTAAAACTAGGGTCAAATATCTCGAATTATTACAAAAAATATATATTATTTTTTAACTTTTCTGAATAATTTCAGTGATCAGGCAAAAAATTTGAGAAATTTATTCGGTGAAGTTGTAGAGAATCTTTTTCTCGAAAATTTAAGCTGTCATTCATTGAAATCCATTCATTTTTATAAAAGTTTTGAATGAAAATAAGAAGAAAATTTGAGTCGCTAAGAAAAGTTGGTTAACAAATTATTTTTGCAAGTTTCAATTTTTTTTCAAGAATAATAATGCTTGAACTCTGTAACAATATCATGTATAATAAAACTTCAATTCCTGGAAGTGTTATTAAATTATTTTCGCTAACATATGATATCTTGGGGTTTAGCTACCTTAAACCCCGTTTTATTCCTTTACAAATTTCATTACAGTTTATTAAGAGTTCCTGCAGAGCTCATAAAACGCTCAGTATTTTAGTATTTCCCACTTAATTTGCACTACTACAGGATCATAAATCAACACTGCTACATAAGTAAAATTTTCGAAACTTACATAATATTAATTTCGACAGCAATAACCGTCAATAATTTCTGTGCGACATTTTTTTCAGGTACGTATTATCTTCAGTACTTTTCACAAAATTAACAAAATTCGCCCATTTCATTAATTATTAACAATAAATTCGTATACGTCTGTTACAAACTGAGTTCTAAACATACAAAATTAATAAAACCAAAATATTCCAAAGTAAGAAAAAGACTAGAACTCAATTTTTTGTTCCTGATTTAACCGATAGCTTCACAGATGCAATTTTTTTTAATGTCAGGATTTTTCGAGCAGCATATGTCAACTCCAGACTTGACATTACACATAAAATTAGAGCACAAGTATACAGTGCGAAGTATAACAACAATAAACAAGCGACCGCCTCACAGGCTGTACAATTGCATGTCCGTAACCGCTAAGGGAATGAGATGGATAGAGGATGGTTCAAAAAAGAATTGTGCAATTAAAGTAAATATTCTAATTCTAGCGGTCTGGCTGTCTGGCTACGTCTTAAAGAGGTAAATTAATAGGTACAAAAAGCCCGGGACTGTTTCGCGTGCGTACGGTTGAGGCACCACAAAGATTGCTTTCGTCGGTTCGGGAACGGTTCTCGGGCGATGAACGCGATTACGTAAAGTACATCAACGGTAATTACAATTACGCTCATGTGAGTCGCTTTTTGCGAGCTCGAATAAATATTTTAAGTCTCGGTCGAGCATTCGGGCGAGAAGTGACACTACGATATACACAGAGAGACTTTTTGCATAAAAAAGTATCAAAATTTCGGGACAATCAGAGGATTTTACTCAAAAATATTGTAAAAATAAAAAACTGTTTGAACCGACCAAGTTCCAGAGATACAGATGTTTTTGGTTGATTTTCATTTTCAACAGGAAACTAGATTAATTTTTACTTTGAAGTGACCTAGTCTACTATTTTGGTTGCTTTCTTGATTGATATAGTAAAAATTGCATTTAAATGACCCCAAACACAAAAATTTCAAATTACGAAAAAAGTTTCAAGATTTTTCATACTCAAAATGTTTGTTTCAACCAAAAATGCATAATTGTCGATCTAAACTCAGGGTGCGGGTCGAAAAACGGACAAATAAAAAAACCGACAGGTCAAAAACCGACAGTCATAAAGCCGACCGTCGAAAAGCCGACACATAAAAAAATGATGGGTGCGGGTTGAAAAACCGACAAATCAAAAAGCCGACAGGACAAAAAACCGACAGTCATAAAACCGACAGTCGAAATGCTGATACATAAAAAAAGAGACACATCGTCAGGAGGGCAGTTATTCTTTGAACTGTCGGTTTTTTGACTGTCGGCTTTTCGATTGTCGGTTTTTTGACCGTCGGTTTTTCGACCTGTCGGCTTTTTGATTTGTCAAAAATGAGTGTTCACTTGTCGATGTGTCTATTTTTTATGTGCCGGCTTTTCGACTGTCGGTTTAAGGCCTGTCGGTTTTTTGACCAGTCGGCTTTTTGATTTGTCGGTTTTTCGAGCTACACCCATTTTTTGAAGTGTCGGTTTTTTGTCAGTCGGCTTTCCGATTGTCGGATTTTTGACTGTCGGTTTTTTGACCTGTCGGCTTTTTGATTTGTCGGTTTTTCGTTCCGCACCCTAAACTCACCCTAACATCTAAAAAATAATAATTCCTGGTCCTGTATAGCATATTTATGGATAAACACGAAACAAACAATCGCATCACGAACTTGAAAAAAATACTAATTTTTTAAAGTCGTAATTTGATATCGCGATTTTCGAATTGTAAAATTCAAACTGGTGGAGAAAAAATAACCGATAAACTTTTGGTTGAAAACCGAATTAATTTCCATTACATTTTTCATATCAAACATTCATAAAAAATGTTCCAAATTTTTGAATTTTCCTATTTAAAACCCGACCTTTTGGTTTTAGAAAATATTTAATTTCATTGTTGACTTCTCTTATCGAAAAAGCCTAGTCGAAAATGGTACACTTGGTCACTTTCAATTGAATATTTATCCATTTTCTTGTTCAGAATGTAACTGGAAATAAAAAAAAAGTTCGAAAGTGATTTTAATATACGACCTAGAAGGATTTTTGCATTAATATTTCAATTTTTTGAGCGCTAGCCCCTCTGAAATTGTAAAATGTATAACTAAGTTTTGAAATGATGATCAAAAAATGAATTATCATAATCCTAAACAAAAATTCAATTTTTACCATTTTTTTATTCAAAAATATTAGGTGCAACCTAGAAAGGTTGGTTATGCCATGAGTTAAACCTGGAATCTTCTGATTACAGGTCGAATACTCCTCACCTTGTACCTCATTTTTTTCGAAAATCAAAAATAAGAAGAATAATAATGTTTAAATACGGGTTTTCTACAAATAAAAAAATGTTCTACTCTTATAAGACTTATTAGAAAAATACCCAGTTTCTAAAATTGCATTTATTGCATATGATAGAAAAAGTCTCTCAGTATATAATCAGTCAAAAAATTACATTTTTTATATCTGCACTCTACCTTGAGCACAGATATGTTCATTCGTATACGACGCAATCTTCTCGGAGGCTATTGGTAGCCTCCGAAAAAATGTTGTTTATATCCAATAAATAAATAAATATATTCGATTTTTCAAAACGTTAAAATCTGATTTTCATGACATTTTTTGTTGCTTTAAGTCACATTAAAGTGGGTGAACACTACTTACAAAACATTAATGTTATCATTTTATTTCATTATGATTTTGTTTACATTTTATCAGTCCAAAAAATATTTGTATATTTAAAATTTAATTAAATGGAAGTTACTGATGACACATTAAATTTCTGCCATAAATTAATATTATTCCATCATAATAATAAATATATAAAGATGTTAGAAAACCTTTGCTGATTTCTGAAAAATCATAATTATTTATAAATACTAAACTAAATCAGATTTTAACATTTTCAAATTCGTACTTGGCAATCAAAAAATCACTCGACGCACATATATGCAAATACGGTTTTGTGGAAACACACAATAAGAGAAATCATTTGTTTGATTGGCAAATAAATTTCCTTCTAATTTAAAATTAATACAAAATTGATATTCAAATATTAATAACAGAATATTTAAAAATTAGTAGCAATGTTAGATCTGAGAAATTTTGGACTGAAAATCAAAGATAGTTTTTTGAAATTAATACTGACTAAAAATTTTCGTTCGACAGAAACATTGTCACTGAGAAGTAGTGATATCAATATGTTTTATGATCTGAACACTTGCAACATTACTGACCAGAAATGACATCAAATACATCAAAATCACTTTTTTTTAATTAACAAGTTCAACGAAGAAATTACAGCAGTTTTTTGATCAACAAAACAAGATTAGATAAATAAATGATTTTTTAACCAATGTGAAAATGAAATTCTGTAAGGATTGAAGCTGAATTACTACTTTCAATTGAATAATGATGAGTCGAACTGTCGTAAATCCAATTCAAAATTCAAACAACTGCAATTTCAATTTATATTGTGTAATTATAAGCTACTTCGAAAAGAATATTCAATGCCATTATCTATTGTTGACTTTTCATTGTTGCTATTCCATTACTGGTATTGATCGAATCGAGTAAGCTACCTCATTGGCAACATGAATTATATTTACTAAACAAGTAATCATTATACCAAACGCAGCATTATTTATTGTTTTAACAATGAAAATTATTCGCTTCAAGTAATAGAAATATTAAAAGGATTATCATTTTGATTGCAAATGTTTATTAATTCAAAATGGCAAATAAAAAATATTAAATATTACAGAACTAATGCAATCTTTTCGAATGTAGGTTTTTACAGAAACTTAATATTAGTTCACATTTTTATATTCAAAATGTAATTCTACTAATAATAAAAATGAAAAACAATGAACTATATTGTTGATACAAAAAATTACTTAAATAAATAAAAATTCATAAACTGGTCGTACAATTATTTCAAAAACTACTCGGTTACTTTCATTAAAATTGTAACCAAAATTTCGGCGCTTTCTCAAAACTAATGAAAAATATTGTCAACAATAATCTAATAAATTTACTTCAAGCACAATGACAACAAATGTACGCAAATGTCACATGTTGAAAAAGAAACAATTATTTGATAATAAAATATAAAAGTTTTGAATTAGGGCCAAAAATGTTCAGATCAAGAGTTTGCATTAATGTTACACTTGTTCAGTTCCATTAGTGAATTTTCGCTTAAAAATCATACAGTACAATTTTTCCATCGAAAATTAGTCGGTACCAAAAAAATATTTATTAACCTATGATCACATGCCCAAATCAACAAATGATTTCTCGTAAAAAAATCCCCATACCCGCAAGCTTTCGTCAGTAACGAAAATCAGGCCAAAGCGGTATTTCCGTTGAACTCCATCGATGATCTACGAATAAAAGCAAGCTGCTTTGGTCTTCTTGGGTTGATTGACGAACGCAGACACTCCCAAAATCTTCTTCCTTTTGACAAATGGGCGCGTTCGAAGACAGAGATACGTCGAGAGGATGCACGATACCAGAAGGACCGCCAGAAGGAGGACGAGAGTGACGGTGAAACCGGATGTTGTCATACAGATCAAATTGGAGGGATTGGAAGTTTCCCGAACCGGAAATACCATCGTGGCCGGTTGTGGGTCGGTACTATTTGAGTCGTCGATGGAAAACGTGAGGTCACCAGTGGAGACGACTCGAATAATTCGGTTCACGCCGACGCTCTTTTCCGGTGTTGCGTGCAACTCCCTGGTATCCCTACGTCGCTCGTCGCGTGGACGTCCTAAACCGCCGGACTGTAAAACATCGGGTCGACATAAAAGATTAAAACGATAAATATATAATGGCCGAAAGATTGATGAAAAGAAAAATTCTTGGTGGCAGTTTACGAACGCCGCGGCTGGATAAGTTCAAGATATGACTGATTGCTCTGTATACAATTTTATTTAATATCGTAAATAAAAATGTCTAAAAACTTGAACTTCTCCATAAATTTAATTAAATATTACCATTTGACACGGAGGAGGAAATGCTAATCGAAATATAAAAATCACCAACTTACCGGCATGTAAGATTCTATCGGTAATGGCGGAAGACCATATCCCACAGAATCTGGATGACCCAACGATGATCGATGATTCTCCAACAACCCTGTTCCCTCCAAAAGCAATCCAGGTGCTGAATCTGTGCATTGGTCCGGACACTGGTACCTGCAAATCTGAATGGTACACTGGAAGTGCACTTCCATAGAATCGGGAAATTTGAAAGCCTGGAAATGAGCATACGACAAAACGGATGCACTCGCGCCGAAATTCTTGATCTTAGTAAATCTAGACATCAGTTTGGGCCTTGTAATACAACCACGTTGATCTACCAGTTGAATAGGTGCTCGTTTTCCATCGTGGGCCATACAGTTGCGTACAAGCATATCGAATTTGGAATCATCGTCCTTGATTGCCAGAACCATTGTCATAGTTTGACCAATCTTCACCAGGCCAGAAACTTCGGATGCCCAAGGTCCCTTACCGACCTGAATCTGCATCCAGCAGCCAACATTATCACCGGCAAAGTCGGCTCTTACGACGTCTAACATGTCTACGGGAAATGGCCTGAATGTGACCGACTTCTCGTAAAGGTCATGCCAGGTACAACGTAACTTCCGTGCTTGATCCCATACTTCTTGGACCTGGAAGCAAAAAGCAAACACCGTTAATGGGCAACAAAGTTTATTGATATCTGTAAACTGATTGTTACAAATATTACACGAAAAAATATAGAATTTATTTTGAATTATTAAATAAATCAGTGATAACGTTTCATCGATAGAATTTAGTAAAATAAACCTGAAATTCCATTAATAGTTTTGTGTCGAGTAACTCCGGAAATAATGCCAAAGAGGCGTAATGGAAAAGTCATCAAAGTCCCGTACTCTAGGCAATCTATTTCCAGTTGTAGTACTCACCTGAGGATCGTACTGAATAACGACTATGTTCTCGAAATATGTTCCCGAACCAGACTCCACTCCGTACCCATATAGTCCATTATCGGTGTTTCCGGCAGTACCACATGCATGAATTCCAATCTCGAAGTTGACTGAAGTTCTGCCTAGTCCAGCAGGCAAGTGGACGCAATTGACATTACTGTAATGGCCCTTACTGAATACAATGCCATAAAAGGGTTTATCGAAACCCAGATAGACCTTCATCGAATTCTTTTCGCATTTGACGTCGAGCGAGACAATTTTTGGCATATCCGTTGTGGCTATGGGCCAGGGATCTCCACCACCAAGAATCAAAGCACCGGATGACCCAGTGGCCGTATTAAATACTTTATCTATGCTATTATCTTGTTGATTCTTTGGAAGTGGTGGAGGTGGCCCATTGTAGGCGACGTTATGGTGGTTCCTTGGAGGCATAACCGCGGAACCTCTACCTGGAGCCAATGGGAGCTGGTGCTGATGACTCCGGTGGCCACCTCCATTGTAATGATTCATGGCTGTACTCTCCTTCTCCCCGATGGATTCCAAGGCCAATTGGTCCGAACCATTGATTTCGCTATCTGCTGGCAAGGTGTCCTTGCGGTTATCCTCGCCCGCTATAGCCTCCACGACCTCCACCTCTTCTGCATAGGCCAGCTGAAATACATAAAAATCATATTTTGTATATTGTTAACCCATCGTTTGGAAGAAACGAAACCATATATCGGTATTTTGACAATAAAATAAAGTTTCTATGTCGCAAATCTTTAAGATCTGCGGTGTAAAATCTATTTCATTTAAAATAATGTCATGTTAATGTAAACTAACGATTCTGCTATAGGTCATTATAAGTCATGTCATGTTCCTCCATACAAAGTGAGATACGGTGTTAATTTCTCTTGTAAATGTTATTCATTTTATGTCATCAAACATATTTTGTTTTTAAGAGCAAAAAAGCACATCTATGGAAAATCAATAAAGCATTTAACAAACAAGAAATTAGCTTGCTGAAAATGAATTCGAAACTCTTGCATATCATATCGCAAACTTCACTATTAATTTTCTCTTATGTACACCCATGTGCAAAGATTATGTCCTTTTTGACATACCTTATATCCATTTTTTTTCACAGAAAGTATGTATGGTAAAAAAAAGACATCTCTCAAAATAATTATAATAATATACTCTAATAATGGTGTCTTATTTATATATATATATATATATACAGGGTCATCGAAAAGTATCGGACCCCCCTAATATCTTCAGTTAGAATGCACTTAGAAGAAAATGTCCAATAGCAAAGTTGTATGGTTTCAAGCGGGGAGTAAGATGATGACCTTGACTTTGACCTTGACCATGTCCTTCAAGGTCATTTCAAGGTCAATCTTATTTTTTTTAAATAGAACCCCCGACATTTTATTGCATATTCTTATAGCTTATCTCGAGAGCTTTCCAAAACACTCTAATAAAATATTTTTTTATTAAGTACTTTTTGAGTTATAAAGGTTTGAAGTTAACAATTTGTTAAGTGGTGTGCGAGTCCGACCAGTTAAGGCAAGAGTGGTGTTATACATATTGTGTCAAAAAATTGTTAACTTCAAACCTTTATAACTCAAAAAGTACTTAATAAAAAAATATTTTATTATAGTGTTTTGGAAAGCTCTCGAGATAAGCTATAAGAATATGCAATAAAATATAGGGGGTTCTATTTAAAAATATAAGATTGACCTTGAAATGACCTTGAAGGACATGGTCAAGGTCAAAGTCAAGGTCATCATCTTACTCCCCGCTTGAAACCATACAACTTTGCTATTGGACATTTTCTCCTAAGTGCATTCTAACTGAAGATATTAGGGGGGTCCGATACTTTTCGATGACCCTGTATATATATTCTACATGACTAGGTAAAAACTTTTTGAAATTGGGCTTTCTCAACGTACTTTATGAATGAAAATGTGCTATTAAAAAAGTGAATTTTATTATATTATGGTGATAGTGTGTTTATCATGAGTTATAATTTTTTGTATTTACTCATTATCTATTTCTTCTATGAATGGAATGAGAATAATAATCATTTATCCATGTTTATGTTAAGCATGTCATGGTCACGACATAAAAATGTTCGGTATAAGAAAGATACATTTAATGTATCAATTAGATCTACTACAATAATATACAAAATGGAACGCGAGAGAAAAAAGTTTTTCTACTTAATGAAAAATTTATGTTACAGAAAATATCATTGTCATTATACAAATCTTAACAATGTTTTCTGTAAATTTTAATCGATTTTTCACTCTTGCGACCATAACATCATTAAAAATTCGATTTATTTTGATTCTTACTTAATAGCCACACGACCTAAAAAACATTAGGCGAATCCTAGACCATATTAACAAACGTCTATAATAATGAATATCGACGAAATTCGTTGTTTTGAACTCGAGGAAAACTATATTTCTTTTAAACTTGTAAATTTTTAATTAATTATTTAAAAACACTGATGTTTTAATCATAATTATTGAAACATATTAAAATAAGAGAAGAATGTAACCCATCTCAACGGTTTTAATTAATTTTAATAATTTAACTGCCCGATTTATTACACAGGGAAAATATTAAACAAATATATTGCAATGAGCCAACCGGTCTGTATGTACGTAAATAAATCATCAAGTATATATTCCGAAATTACATTATAAGTTCAAACCAAAACCAAAATCTCTCTAGAGTAATTAATTAAATTCAATGTAATAAATTTAATAAAATTTTGTAAGTAAACATTGAATATATACATCAGACAATTACTAAACAGAAAAACGTTTATGTTATGTAACTTTTCAATTACTATATTCAGAGACAGTTAAAAATTCTTAAAATACGTATTACTCTCTGATGAGTAAATAAATTATAAAAACAATTATTACTTTCGCTTCGAATGTCTGATAAATGTAACTAGCTTCGTATTTACGATGGTCATATTTTACATGTAAACGAAAGTATAATCGGATGTTGTAGTAAAACTGGATCAGCATCTGCCTACTAGGATGTCTAACAACTTCGTCTGGCGTTACTTTCACTTAAAAACACTATCATCATCTTTATACGCTATAATTACTTATGGTGTACGATCTTCGTCGTGGCATTTAACACGGAACTACTATAATCTGGACTGTAATTAAACTATAGTTACTTACACGCCCGTTAATTGTAAGGTATTAAAGCATGAGGTACCGATGGTCTGTAATTATGTATAAGATCCATACATTGTAACCACAGCCTGTTTTGATGATGAAGTCGTAAAGGATTTTTTATGATGAGTATGCCAAGCTCTGGAAGCAACTTGTTGAAAGTGAATTTATTAAAAGGATTAACAATTTACTACCACTGTTTTAAGTTTTAACCGATTTATTTGGTAAATTTTTGTTTTATGATAAATGGAAATATTTTTAGGCGAAGATTAAATCTTTTATTACTACTATACGCATGGCAACAATCTGCATAATAAGTGAAGATCAGTGGCGTACAATTAGAATATTTTTTTAACAGCAAATGAGGCTAAAATTTCCACTTTCAATGAATGTTTTCAAGTACCATCGTATCGAAAAAGCGTCAATTATTTTTCAGCATACACACTCTTTTATTTCGTTAATACAAAAATATACTAGAAAATCTTTCATTTTATCACCTACATCTTTCAAATGTGGTATTTATAGTAACGAGTGAACAAAATATGTCCATAGAAGGTTTAATTGAGTTCATTCACTCTTAAATAAAAATAGATAATGCTTTTGCAGATTATTTCTAAACGACAACGTCCCATTATTTAACATTTGAAATTATTAATAAAAATGAACGTCGAATGTAAATATGTATAAAACTTAAAACTAAAAAAAATTTATTTAATTTTTCATAATTTAATAATTTTTGGAGTTAATTAAATAGAGTTTTTTCACAGTTGCGTTTTTCGAATAATCTAAAAAAAAATTCAGGTAATTTTGTGCTGAAGATTAAATATTTATACCGTAAATTTATGTAGTTTGTGATTATATTACATTTTGTACTCAAAATGATTAACAATGCTTACATAAAATGAAGATTTTAAACATTAAAATATATACTATGACCTCATTAATGAGTAATAATAATTTTCTTCACTGCAATGATTCGAAGATTAACAACGAAGTACCTTAGATTAATTCAAAAAGAATATTTTGTACCTTTTAACAAAAGTAAACAAGAAGCTTTCAGAAAATTGTTTTACATAGGAAATTTTCTATTTAAGTGACGAACAGAATTTGAAAAATACGATTGTTTTCTTGTTAACTAATACTATAATTACATGCAAGTTAGATTTAAAATCAATCAAATTATTAAGTATTTATTTTCTTCTCTCTTTGTAGTCAGTATTTCTAATGGCTAAAAAATATTAGTGCATATTTCTGTAAATGAACTCGCGTCATTTAGCTTTCAGTAAACTTAAATACATTAATAATTTCTTAATAAAAAGTAATTGAATGCATAATTCAGATGAACTAACTAACAAATAGTAATACGTGGTGTAATATATTCTGTTATAGACGAATGACCATAGCGATTAGCAATTCATGATGGGTAAAACTAATTTTAACATTTAAAAAACTAGTTTATCTATTCCAAAATAATTGTATAAAAAAAAAGTTTTATCTTTCTCCCTTATAATCTATTTATTATCTATATTATAGAAATTTAGATGTTTTAAGTATGCTATTCTAATCTCCAACAATACATTATCAAACGTTGTTAAATTATATGGAGATTATTCCATCTTATCTTAGGCAACATTTCTTCTCCTCATCGAAGTTAACAGCAAATCCGACTCAAAGTTTCATTTACCCATAACGTGTATAAGTGGATTATAGAACACATTATCCGAAAATATACGACCGCTCCCATCTGTATCGAATTCTCCAAAATTTAAAGCCTTGAGTATAATAACCTTGTCATATTTTATAATTCACTTGTCTAGATATTATTTTATATAAGAAAACCAGTTTCAAAGACTTCATTTTTACAATTAGTAAATTTTTATTTCATTCATTTATCATTTAATTTATTTATTTATTTTATTTACTATAAATAAAGTATCTAAATTCACAACAGATTATTTTGTTAGAAATTTATTAATGTGTAATTTATTAATTTTTTCAATGTATGGAAGAGTTTTACAATGTTTCATATAATTTATTATTTTACCGAAATTATTTCCAATTACTAAACTACGAAAACAAATGATTTTTTACAAAATTTCCATTAAACGGTGGAAAATCAATGAATATTTAAATCGCTAGTTGACAGTAAACTATATCGTTATCGCAAGGGTTCATTGATATTTTAAGCGTTTTCAAACAGAAACATATTGATTTCTGCGTAGCCATTTTCTAGGATGAAGGGTAATAAAACAGCAAGTCCCTACCAGCAGTGCCGTAATTGATGTTTTGAAATAACACAATTGGTCTGTATTCATGTAAATGCAAAAAATACAAACAGAAAAACATCTAATAGATGGACGAAGTGTTGTACTGAACAACCCCAACCTCATTGATATTCAAACCAAGTAAGCTCTGTCTCTCTTCTACTAGTATCACAGCACATTACAATGAGTCGATTCAATTGATAATAGTTTTTTTAACAATTTTCAGTTTATTAGTAAAACAGGTAAACGAACGTTATTAAAACCATTCATATTACTACAATTCTTTTCAAGAAATAATTTTGATCTGATTTTGAAAGTTATGAAACATTAATAAATTTCTGGTCTGGTTAATCTCTGAATCGGGAGAATCGTTCGAATATGGCGGAAGACAAAAGGAAAAGTCGTTGTATACTCGTGAAAATAAAATAACTATTGTCTGTTTTATGCGTGGTTAGAGGAATATACGTAGGTTTCAATAAAATTAAACATTTTGACGTCCCATTAGCAATCATTCCCAAGCAGCAAAAGGAAATCTTTAAGGTTCTTTAGGAAGTCTTAAAAATTGCAAGATGTCTTACGTACACTCTTAAAAGTGGTTGTAATTTTACAACAAAATTACACTAGGAAAATAATGTAAAATTGCAATAAATATTGCGATTTCAAAATATATTTTGTAAAATTTTGTAAAATTAACATTCTATCGCGGTTTTAATATATATTACATTGAAAATTTCAATGTTATGTTGTAATATTACATAAAAATGTGTAGTATGAGCCTATCTATCGCCTTCATCAAGATTTGCCAAGGCCAGAGTTTAAAACATTAAAAAGTATTTTTACGCCAATGTAAATTTTTAGATATCACTAAATCCAGTTGGAAGTAAGAAAACCAAAAACATCGAGTTTAAGTAATGTGCAATCCATTTCATACCCATGGTAAACTCCTGTACATTAATTTTGGTCATATATTTTGGGTTAGGTTATAGTTTTTGCTGAATGTCGAGGCGTGCAGATAAAATTTTGATAAAATTAAGTAAATGCAAATAGATTGGAACTGTCGTTAATATAGATTAATATCTCACTAAGAAAAAAATAGTAGTAAAAGAGAATCTTGGGAAGTAAGATAATATTCTCTCTTTCTCATTCTCCCTCTTAGTGAATCAATATTTTAGGTGCTTCAGGTATTTATGCAAATTTTCTAACTTTATCTGTGTCGAGTAGAAATCATATATTTCGCATCACCACCTGGATAGAATAATGACAAACTTCCATTGTGTTCATGAAAAATACAAAAAGGTTTTCAAGACTGAAATTGAATTATGTTTGTCGGAAAATCCGAGCATATTATTTCGATCTTTCACGAGTTTCTTTTCACGAAATAAATTCAGTGATTTTACTGTGAATCTACGTTAAAAAGATTGAAAATTACAACATATTAGTGTAAGGTACTTTCAAGTACTTTTTTACTGCATTTTCACAAATTTTATTGTATGTTATACAAGACCTCTCAAATATGAGGTCTCAGAAAACAGCTCTTATTTGAGAGGCTTTGACATGTAAAATAAATAACATAAATAAAAAAGCAAATCTATTTTTGTACTTTAATTATTCATTTATATCATTCTTACCAGAGTTCCTTTTTACTGTTTGTATAGTTACATAATGTACAGAGAATGAATTCAATAGAATGGAGATCATACATTAATAATACAAAAATGTAATAGCACTTGCTAAATGTTGCAAAACTACTTTTTATTTCTTTACAGCAATATCATCCATCGGTCTGCATTTGCAATAAATATGGCGCGTTCAGATTTGGATTCAATAGCCTCCTAATGTATCTCGCAAAAACGCATTTGTTAACTCTGGAGATCCATTTACCAAAAGAGAGATGGCCCAAAACGAGATAGATTTATGACCTCAAACATAAGACCTCTTTAAGATTGCTATTTTAAGTCCTAAGTAAGACGTCTTTAAGAGCTGGTTTAACAGATTTTCGTCATTATGACCTCTTCAGGAGTTCCTTTTGGATATATCTTTGGAACTGAACTTTGGGGGACCAATTTAAGAGGTCCCGCATAAACATTCCCTGATTTGACCCCCACGATTAGCTCAGGATCGGATCCGATCGCCTAATCCGTGTCGGATCCGGGATACGGTTGTCCGGTAATCAGGATCTGTTCCTGATCCGGCCCAGATTTGGTTTTGCATATGTACATATATGTTTACTCGGTAGGTCAGGTAATCCGGATCCGTCCCTGATCCGATTCGTATTTGGATTTCTAATAGATTTGTTTACCTTTGTATTCTGAAAGAAATTTCGCATAGGAATTAAAACATACATGAGACGTCTGATATTTTTTGCATTAAGGCCAATACACAAGAAACGACCTTAGATGTCAGCGTAAAAAATGCTATGGCGAAGGATATATGACTTACGTGTAGTGGCCCTTATCGGACCAAGCGTTACGTCACGTTAGGTTATACCACCCCAATAAACGAGATCATGTGCAAAAATGTTCATTGATTTTCTGTTTGAATTCGATTTGTTTCCACTTTCGAATGAAATTAAGCAAATTTTAATGCGGAATTAATCGTTTTCAAACGAATATATGCGCACTATTAAGATTTAGGTTATGTACATCTGTTTGCATGCGAAAATGGCTAAATGTCGAATGCAAATCGAATGCCGAGCCAAATGAAATCGTATGAAATACAATTCATTTTATGCAGATCATGTCAAAAGTGAACATTTTTTTCATTCGACAGTTAGCCGTTATCGCATGCAAACGGATGTACATAACCTCAATCTTAACATTGCGCATATATTCGTTTGAAAACGTTTAATTCTGCATTCAAATTTGCTACATTCCATTCGAAAGTGGAAACAAATCGAATGCAAAATGAAAATCAGTGAAAATATTTGCACACGATCTCGTTTATTGGGACACTACTTGATGTGTATGTAATTACATAACCTATATGTGACATGTCAAAACATAAATATCTAACAACTTTGAGCTAAAATCGACAATATAATATTCTAATATACGACAAAGTCCAAATTATTTATGTTATAATACAGTGTTCAATAGTGAAAACCTGTTTCGAAGGTATAGTATTATTATAAATAAAAGTCGGATATAAATTAATCGTTGAAAGTTTGACACCTGAAATGTATAGTCTCTGAAATAACAGTTCTGTAAAATATACATTTTATACTAATAAAGTATTGTATTCCATGCTGTAAATTTATTAAAATTACTACTGAGCCAGTCGAGAGAGAGCCTCGACTGACCTATACCGGGTAAAGCTATGCGAATGAAAATCAGGATCGGATCAGAAACGGATGCCGATTGCCTGACCTCCGGGTTCCGGATCCGATTCGAATCCGAGGTTGTGTAACATCCTGAACCGAAACGGATCCGGAATACTTCCGGGCTGAGGGTCCCTGATCCGTTTCGGACCCGATTCGTAGACAAATGTTTATGCGGGGTATGGCAATCTAAGGAAATAAAACGCGATGATCATTTACTATGCCATTTGATTGTCATTATCGTACCTATGTCATATAAAATGTCGTATACACTAAGGAGCTATTAAGACCAATTTTTAATGACGTCTGGTATTTTTTCTACGTTTAATTTGCATGAAGCAAATAATAATAATAAATAATTTAGGTAAGATTCCTTATTTTAAGCCCTGATGACTTGTCTAATGCCAGGAATAGTATTTCCATAATTGGATGCGATTCTGAAGTGAAAAGAGGAATTAGCAATTCTCTGGAAGATTTAAAAATCACATGTACAACCATTATTCCCTTTCCGTTATAATGAATACTTAATATTAGTAAAATTTAATTTAATTTTTAATTTTAGCACTTTTGCCAAGTCAACTGGAAGTTCAAAAAGAAACAAAAAATTATTATAACTTATGGAGAACGTGATGATATTGAAAAGAGCATGGGATACGTCGACATATATACTTCAGGAGCCTTTATTCTATATATGCAAAATGTAACTGACCATAACTTCGTCAATTTTTATCGTAGGGGAACGAATATTTTTTCATTTTGAACATAATTCAGTGATCTTTAACATCAAAGTACGTAAGTGTTTGTATTTAGATTATCTCTCTGCCATGAATAGTGTATACATTTCGTATTAATTTCAGTGGTAAATAAATCAATATCAGGGGATAAAAATGTTGTTGCTCTTTCAAATTTGTATTTGTACATATTTGTACACATTTATCCTGCTCTATTGCAAAAAGTATGTAGTGCTGCCTTCTGAATTTGAAGCAGGGTTTATAAGTACACCAAGTAAATCAACGAAACCTTCAAGAATATAAAAATAAATTTTCCAAAAATGGAGTAGAACATCATAACAGATTCACACGCCCATCCTCACGAAGGTCCACCCGCATAATTCTCACTTGCCAACTTGACACTCAATTCCTTAAAGAACAAGCCGCCAATCTCTTTCCCCAATCTTAAATCGGTTAATTTTCACTATAATTTCGCAGGGCTGTATTTACGCATGCGATGATCGTCAATTACTCCGCGAAAATCAACCGCGGATCACGGCCCCTCGTGCAAATTGAAGAGCGCGGCATTTCCGTACTCGCGCAAAAATCTGGACAAATTGCCGCCTGGCCCCATATTTAATCCAATAATACAATTTTGGCGAAGGGATCTCGAATCTTGGGACTCCTTAAAAGGAGGTAACATGCGACTGGTCGATTATAGGTCCGAAAGTGGACGCGTGAGAGATCTTCCCAAAACCATCCAAAAG
The DNA here is from genome assembly GCA_030407085.1 of Trichopria drosophilae. Taxonomy (NCBI): domain Eukaryota; kingdom Metazoa; phylum Arthropoda; class Insecta; order Hymenoptera; family Diapriidae; genus Trichopria; species Trichopria drosophilae. Next base: position 183,291,659 of record CM059583.1, on the reverse strand, counting down.
AGAGAAAGACAGAGAGAGAGAGAGAGAGATGAGGCGAAAGGGTAAATCCCGATTTGCTCCAAGCACTTGTTGAGAAACGTACTCGACATCGTCATTGAACTCCACAAGTGCAGTCGTCTTCAGAGCCGCCGGTAATCATCCGGTACACATTTTAACCCAGATATCGAGTTCGCCACGCAATGCCGTTACAGCCGGTGCTCTGACCCAGAGCTAAGGGCGACGAGTCGTCGGCTTCAAATGGCGAAACCGCCGACAGAGGAAGAGGACAGGAGATGCACCGAGAAGTGGACATGACGACAGGACAGGCTCGAGTATTTTATGTCCGATTGACCCTGCGTGAACAACGTGATCGCAAAAACTGCATTCGTCAGGATCTCGGATTCGCACTGTTCAACCGATCAACTTTTTTCGATCCTCAGCTTCAATGTGACTTTAGTGCAAGACAAATAAAAAATTCAAGTGATTGTGAATTACATCATTCAAACAGAAAATTAGATTAGACTATCAACCCACCAGTAGAGGGATGATCAAGGAGTTCAAAAACGACGATTTTAAACAAAAAAATTATTTATTGCCCCCAGAGGATTAAGTGTCTAAACTAATCAACAAGCACATGAAGATCGGAAGTCCGCAATATCCAGTGAATGGGTTACGAGAATACAAATTTGTCAAATATTGTGCCAAAAGTGCTCGTTTTCCGCCCGGAAAAATGTACGGAAAATGATCAATCACCGTTTAATTGGTCTGCGACAATATTCATTGTCGAACACCGAGAATAATATTTACCAAAACTATACGTGGGGCCCTATGATATCTAAAGGCATATTAGATTTTAGGGCCATGTAAACGGTATTTGGTGTCGATTACCCAAAAAATAGGTGTTTACAACGAATATTCATATGTCAGCTACAACCATAACTGATGTCGGCATTAATGTTGATCATGGCAATAACCTATATTAAAAGTTCTATTATTTAATCGACATTTTATATTTATTCATTAATACTGTGATGAAGAACACTCCTATTTAATGTTATGCTTTTACTAGACGCTGACATTTACCATGAAACTCGCAAGTATTTGGAAAAATGCTATACGAAAGAGTACGAATTAGTGACAAATTAGCGTGTGAGATTATGGCACCCGCCTTCGAATCTCACAATGGTACAGTTGTTACTAATTTACTTGTATTATGATGTATTTCTTAGGTCCAGTGAAAAATTTGGTCCTGGGCATTATTCTGTAAATCAGCTTTGTGCCAAATAAGAATTTTCTTCGGTTACGCATTTCGAATAACATTTATTTTGCTTATTATAAAAATATGTAATATTCCAGACAATCAAAAGTCAACTTTGGAAGTCGACTGTGAATGTCCCAGTAATAGTCGACATTAAGTCAACTTTATGTCGACTGTTGACTATAAAGTTGACTTAATATTGACTTTTACTAGGACATTCATAGTCGAATTAAGGTTTTGTGGTATTTTACTTTCACTTGGTGCATAACGATTTTCGGAATCATCCATTATGAAACCGAAATCAGATTTCGAAGTTCACTTTTATTGGATCTCGTTTATCATGCGTTTTTTAGGGTTGCTGAGTTAAATTACAAGATAAGATAGTTGGACATTCAGAAGAGGTGGTGGGCTCCTAAGGTATGTGTTCAGCTTATCAAGAATTTTATAAGTGAAATCTACATTTTGACAAAGAAAGACGATATTTTGTAGATTTTTGTACATTTTGCCTTTGTGTGAAAAATGTAGGTTTTGTTAACCCTAAAATGTGAATGATACTCCTGGAGTGTAAAATGATATCTTCAGTTCCGACAAACGACTTGAAACTTAGTATATGAGATTTAGATGGGAAATTATTATTTTTTTCGTGCTAATTGAGTGGATAAAAATTCTGTCCGAAATATTCTTTTTCTATCAAATTCCTGTGTCTTATCTGTATAATTTGACCTATTTTTGAGTAAAAAAATATCCGACTAAGTTGTTAAGTTTTCAATTTTTCAAATTTTTTGAATGAAATAAAATAAAACACTTCAAAAAGCTCATTTATATGGATGAAATATCGTTAAAACAATTTCTTAAATTATATCACTAGACATTTTTTTTTCAGCGGAATTTGCTACACAAAATAAATATTTGATTTAAAAAAATTGTTTTAGTGAAATTACATTGAAGAGTTTTATTGTTTTTAGTTAAAAAATTAGCAAAATTCAAGACCTAATAACTTAGTCGAAAATTTTTTCTTTCCTAAAGAATAAATCAAATTACGCGAAAAAACTCAGGATTTCGATAGAAAAAGAATATTTCGGGTACAATTTTTATCCATATAATTATCACGAAAAAAGTAAGAAAAAAAAATAATTTCTTGCTTAAATTCCCACGTTAAATTTTAAGTCGTTTGCCGCAATAGAAGATATCATTTCACAGTCCAAGAGTTTTGCCCACTTGTTATTGGTACTAAAATCTACATTTTCCGTATTTTGGCATTTCGAATAACTTTTAACCTACCCTACTATTTATCACCGCAAACAAGACGACATAAATCAATAAATATTCACAAACACATAATTGATACCGTCAACAGTTAATTAGGTCTATGCCATAACAGGTGTATCGCATATATAGTCATATTGCCAAATGCGCAGATTATTCTTTTACTCAAAGGGAGTAATTATTGGCCAGTTCATCTGAAAATCCAAAACAACGAGAAAATGATAATGCTAAAACAATCGTATGTCCGGTTCATCATTTCAAATATTTAGAAATACCATTTGAATACAATAATTAAGTCTAAGCGAAATATTCACAACAAACAAGGTTTAATGCATGTTAAAGTAATTTAAACACAACAAGTAAACAAACCTTCTAGCAACCTTACTTTACCTTGTCATATCGTAAGTTTTTGTAATGTTATGGAAGTATAACCTTGTAAGGAAACTTACAGAACTTTATAAGAATAGCATGTTAAAAGTTGGCTTGCAGTACTTACAGAAGAAGTTTCTACAAAAGTTGTTCAATTAAGCATTGATTAAATGAAAGAAATATTTATAGTTTACATGGTGTATAAAATTAAGCAACACTGTAAACGGCTGTACTTTGAATGTCTATGTTCAAGAAATTTATTAAGTTTGTTATTAAATTAAAAGTGTATAAAAAACAAGTATTGATATTCATTTTTTTAACCACTTCACAGTTAATCGTTTGGCCAAAATAGTTATTATTGTATATCAAGGGCGTAAAATGGAGTTTTACTCCTCGACCATAAAATCCAAGAGACGGCAAAGCCGGCTCGAAGTTCATGAGGGTGAAAATTCTACGCCTGAGATTCAATATTGTTTTTTATGCAGTAGGCGTAAAATATTTTCCACCTGGATTTGCGGGCCTAAAATGCCAATTTCACACCTCCGTGGGCGTAAAATTTATTTTTCTTCACACCGAGAGGTAAGCAGCAACTTTCCTCCCGTAAGGGGGAAGAAGGTTGCCGCTTATCCTCTCGGCAATAAAGAAAAATCGTATACTTTCTTCAGGAAGTAAAAAAGAATGCCTTCCTCGTTGAGTAATGTACTATTATGCCCCAGCAGGTGTGAAATATGGGTTTTACGCCCGCTGCTGCATCAAAAAAGTTCTTAACAGTGAATCACGAGGTCCATTAAAAGTTATCGAGCACCATGAAAGAGGATGGTGGTATTGACACTGAATATATATATTATTTGTTTATTGGTGAATATATAGATATAGAAGTATCGAGTATCATTTATAAACAAATATTGTAAATATATATATATTTTTATATATAGTTTTATATATATATAGTTTTGCCTAAAATAAAGAAAACCTTCACATTGAATTCATATATTTATTTATAATTCATCTTAAATTTTAAGCATAAAGATTTTTTTTATTTTTACAATGTAGTATTCTTACTATTTTGAAGTGTATTCGTACTAATTCCCGTTTCACGAGGAAAAATCACGAAAAATGATAAAATATCCTAAAATTATTACTTTTTTATTTCATTTTGCATAATCAACTTCTTTAATAAAATTTAACGAGAATCTTCGGAATGCATTTTAAAACAGTAAGAATAGTATGTTACTGGATCCGCCATTTTTAAGTGTATAGTTTTTCGTATCAAGTTCGGAATCATTGACATAAAATAGGATAATAACATATAACCCTACAGCTATATAAACCCATTTAGGGTTTAAGGTAAGCTTAAATAAAAAAAAAAAAAAAAACATATAACCCAGATATCAATTAACCCATTAAGGACGGGAGACGCACATATTTACGTTGATTTTCGACCTCCATTCTCAACAGGAAATAAAATTAATATTGACTTAAAAGTGACCAACCCTCCCATTTTCGAGTATGCTCTTTCGATTGGCGTAGTCAAAATTGCATTTAAATTGATTTAAAAACCAATATGGCGCATTTTAAATAAAAAAATGAACAAAATTTCGTGTGTTTCGTTTTTGTGAATTTTTTTCCCTATCAATAACGTTACCAGATCGATGCCTTTCTGCAACCAAAAGTGCACAAAATATATGAACTTCAACTAGGAATTTTCTTGTTTTGCCCTGAATCAACATAACCTCTTCAAAACGTCAATATGTCGAAAAAATTGATGAATTGTTTTGACAAATTTTTGTCTTGAATACTATAGACTTTAGAGAAAATTTGCCAGGAACAAAAATGCTTTGAAATGAGTCAAACAATACTTTCAAATTTTATCAGAATGCGTTGAAGCATTTTTTGATTTTTCAAAAATTTGAAAAATCGAAATTTTGAAAAAAGTCATTTATAAAATCTGAAAAAATTTGAGAAGGTTCTTTAATCAATTCTAAGATATTTTTGTTTTTGGAAATTTCCTTTAAAATCTATAGTTTCAGAGAAAATAAATTATTAAACTTTCCTAGATTTGACAAAAATTTGTCAAAACAATTCATCAATTTTTTCGACATATTGACGTTTGGAAGAGGTTATGTTGATTCAGGGCAAAACAAGAAAATTCCTAGTTGAAGTTCATATATTTTGTGCACTTTTGGTTGCAGAAAGGCATCGATCTGGTAAAATTATTGATAGGAAAAAATATTCACAAAAACGAAACACACGAAATTTTGTTCATTTTTTTATTTAAAATGCGCCATATTGGTTTTTAAATCAATTTAAATGCAATTTTGACTACGCCAATCGAAAGAGCATACTCGAAAATGGTAGGGTTGGTCACTTTTAAGTCAATATTAATTTTATTTCCTGTTGAGAATGGAGGTCGAAAATCAACGTAAATATGTGCGTCTCCCGTCCTTAATGGGTTAATGGACACTGAAGAATCCTATACTTAACATTTAAAGAAATTTACATCAATAGTTATGCATTATATTCCCGAATTTTGGATAATGTTGCGCATCATCCCAACTGTTTTGGAAAATGCCAAAACAGGCATTTTTAAAAATGCGACAGATTTTTACAAAAAATTGAAAATCCTGAAAATTTAATAATTCAGAATTGTTTTATATTATTTCCTTTAAATTATTTATTCATTAAACTTTTCAAAATTAGATTATTGGACACGTCTTCCGAGCTACGAAGAAAAACTTTGCACATCATCCCACAATACCTTAATGTCTTTGGATAGTTCGTAATATCCTAAATATTGTAATATTCTCCCTGCATACGTACAATGCAATACCAAGTAATAAACCGTACTCATATTTGTCATTAAAAATGACAACAGAAAGTTTGATTGGTTGGAATGGTCGAAACTTACAGCTTATTTTCCAGAGTCATTTCATCTTTCATTAATTATTTAAACATTCATAAATAATGTTTAGTTTCACATCTTCATATTTTGTATAGAAATTTTACTAATGTAATCAGAACAACATAATGTAATCAATAAAACTTTTAAGAAATAAAAGAGAGAATGATTATACTTTTTTTAATTTTAAGAAGGACAATTAGACGAAGAATTAAAATTGTATCACTCAAAGTTTCTTTACATTTAAAACGCACAAGTTTGATAACTTTATGTGAGTAAAAGCCTTATGACAACTTTGAACAAGGGCTTACACTCAAATTACTCCTTCAATTATCGACAAATGAAAATTCCAATCGCGTTCCAGAAGTTCAAATTTTCAACATTCCCAATGAAATATTTCCCGCTATGCATAAAGCCAAAATTCAATTCTCTGGTAGATTATTATCTCGACAAAACACGAGCACGGAATAATCGATTGTTCAGAAGACCGATAGTTAAGATTCCAACAAATTAAATTTCAGCAAATCAATATTCCGACCCCGCCGACATTCGCAAACCCAAATCCAACTAAATACTTATTTAGTTAACCTAAACGCCATTACGATATATTGATAGTATATAAAATAGCGTATGTCTACGTGAAAATATAAAATCTTTGGTGCGTATCTATTATTTAGACATATGGTGAAACAAATTAACAATATCTTAACATCAAAAGAATGTCGATAAGACAAATTTTTTGGATCATTTTTGAATAGTAGATCCTAATTTTGATAAATGTTATATTTTTCTTTATACCCTCCTCTTTTTAAATATAGGCTTGTTTCTTATTTGTTTGCTCTTCTATTACTAACTTTGCATGGGATACAAACTAGCAGTATAGATGATGAATACACAAAATAGAGCATTTAACTTCCCTAACCTCGAAAAAATGGGCGGAATTTATATTGATCTAGAGGTTTTAGGGTCGCTGATTACGAATTTTTCAATATCTTTAGATACTTTGACCAAACTATGCAAGAAAGAAGCCCGTTCATACGCAGCACCCACAGTTTTTTATATGAACCTGCGACAAAACAACATTTTATTTCATCATTTTGATACAAGAATGCGAAAAAATTTATAAAGTTAAACTTAGCACAAAAGTGCGCGTAAAAGCGTACTTTACGCCTACTGTGACGAAAAATATTTCTTGAAATTGATATATTATAAAAGCTATAGGGGAAACCAGGGATATCTATCTACGTTTTTAGTATTTTGGTAAATTTTGTCATAAACTGTTTAAGATAATTCGCTCAATGTCATATACTTTCAACCTTCTACTTAAAAGGAGCGCACTGTCAAACACTGGACTTTTAGTGCATGGGAGAAATACGTGTATACAGGTAACGTTTCAAGTGTGGACAAATAACCTCATAAGCATGGACAAATGACCGCGCTGATGGGGCTATCTATCCACCTTATAAAGTAACCTACGAATTTATTATTAATTTTAATTTTCATGGGTAAATTCTATTCTACGAAACTAAATCGGATTATAAATTGTCTAATTATAACGATGTAATTAAAAGATACATACGTTCTTTAGTCTACTCCGAATGAATAACGTACGAAAGTGACATTTGTAGTATGGAAACAGCCTTGTGGACACCTTCTATATAATTTTTTAACCATTAAAGGCTTTACCAAATTTTTATGCAACAGAAATAAAATACAAATCATATTATACCTATAAACGAAGTCCTTCTTAAGGGGAGGGTCCAGGCACAAAATCAACTATATGAAGCCGTCGTTCAAAAATTCCGCAAAAATTATTTTTTTAGTAATTTTTGACGAGGAATTCAATGATAATATAATAAAAATCGAAAAAAAAAATTTGTTAACCAAAAAAAATTTTTATTTTTCGAAAAAAATGGAATTTTTCAAAATCCATACGTAATTATTTAGAAAATGTGTTTATATATATGTTAAAACTCATTGTAACACAAATAAAATATCTCAAAAGATTAATAAATAATATTTGCTTCACGAATTTGAACGAAATATATGAAAATTAGACGTTTTAATAAGAAAAAAAAATTATTTTTTTCGAAAAAAGGCTATTAAAATTCGCAGAATTAATTTAAAAATTCAACAAAATTTTGGTGAACAGAAAAACACATTTTTTTTATTATTACGTATGGATATTAAAAAATTCCATTTTTTTCAAAAAATAAAATTTTTTTTTCGATTTTTATTAAATTACCATTGAATTCTTCGTCAAAAATTACTTAAAAAATAATTTTTGCGGAATTTTTGAACGACGGCTTCATATAGTTGATTTTGTGCCTGGACCCTCCCCTTAAGAATACTACCAGATATTCGTTTGATTTTCCGCTAAAATATAAGTGCAGCATACATTTTTCTAACGATGAAAAATGTCAATAAATTTTACATCGCAGATTCAAACGCTAACCATATCGTTTTAATATTAGGCAAACTACTCATGGTGTGCCTGAACAAAGTTTAAATGGAGGGGAAAAGGCACATGAAATTTTCCTTCTGGGTTGTAGTCCAGAATACTTTCTGAGCAACTTCCAGCAAAAAATAAAAAAATCCCGTCGACCGTTTCTTATTTACATCTGCTTTTATATTTCTACTTAATTTATTAAATTAACGAAGTTTTAAATACAAAAATATTTATTTCATAATATTAAAAAAAAAAAAAAAAAGTAAAATCTCATGGGATAACTATCTGAATAGTCAAAGTTACTTTTGTTTAGTAGTTTTGACAGCTTGGTGGCACCTTTTACAGTAAAGGATAGTTCGTTTAACTACGTTATTAGGTTTTACTATTTTTTCTCTCACAGATTCAATTAATATATTTCATAGAATATACTATACATTTCTATTTATAAAACAATATGTTTATAACATAAAAAATGTACAAGAATATAACAAAATTAAATTTGCTGACTGTTACAGCCTTCGGGAGATTTATTGACAATTTTTTTACGTTGTATTTAACCGCAATTTTCTTGAAATCTTAATGCACCAACTCAATCTACTGTTCGCTGACGAATCTAAGACCTTATTGAGTTTTATTAAAAAAGTGCGGTACATGACACGTTACAACATGTACTTTTGGTGTAATGCGAATCAGCAAATCTAGATAACATTTTCAAATTGTTGAATATAATGGTTAAACTTAGGATCAAGTGATATATTTGTGACTTTTCCCCTCCATTTAAACTTTGTTCAGGCACACCGTGTACTGCAAGCAATCGCTGATTTTTTAAACAAAAATATAAAACTGCGATGATCTCTAATTTCCGACTTTATTTCACCAAGTAGTAAGTTAACATTTAGACCCGGATTCAAAGTCGGAAGTTCAACTTAACTTCGCTTTTGCATTAACATTACCGCGGATTTAAAAGTTGTTATGATGAAAAAGACGTCACACAGATTCCAAAAATGATAACACATTATACTTGGGCAACCCGAGAATAAACTATCTGAAAACTGAACTGTCAGTTTGAGGTTGAGTAACAACTCGTGATTATGAATCTGGGCCTTAGGATCCAAAATCCAGTTCAATTGCATCAATGCTTCTCTTTCAATCGAAAGCATGATCAATTTGAGTAAGTCAACGGCAATACATAGAATTGTATAGTTGCGAGGATCAGAACTATAGATAGTTTTCGTACCTACATTGAAAAGTATAACTCTCAGGCTCAAAGTACTCTTATCTGGATTATACTTCCGATTTTCCCAACAAGACCATTCTATCAGCAAACCAATATGTTTCATTTCAACTAAAATTCGAGTGAATCAAATCCGTTTTTTAATCTGGTTTGAAGACACAATGGAAGATGGACTTGCTACGACAGCTTTTCTGCTCAAACAAGTAGCACCAGCCTATAAATCTGGAATTAAATTATCTTATATATGCATATTTAGCATTTCCATGGAGACATGTACTACCATCTAGAGTTAAACTTATTTTATCTGAAGCCTTAGTTTTACCGCATTTATTATACTGCATTTGCGTCTATGGACCTTGTATTAATGGAGATGGCTGGAGGAAAGTTCAAGCTATTCAGAACACTTGCTTACGATTTGTATATGTGGTACGTAAATTTGACCATATTTCACCTGCTTTGAGAAACTCGGGACGGCTCAAAATGAAAAATAGAATAAAAATTGCATTAATAAGCAAGGCTAAACAAGTACTTCCTATAAAAAAGGCGGAATATCTACCGGAATAACAAAAGTTAGTGTGGCACAAGTGTGGCAAAAGTGTGGCTGCTGTTATGTGGCGAATGTGTGGCGCAGTAGACGGAGCCACACATATGCCACACAAGAGACAGAGATTGCTCCAAGTACAGCAAAAATGTGGAATAAGTGTGGCGGTCGGCATGAAGAATATTTTGAAAGTGTGACGGTCGGCATTAAGTATATTTTTAAAGTATGGCATAAGTGTGGCAGTCGGCACTTGGTATATTTTACAAGTGTGGCATAAGTGTGGCGATCGACACTTGGTATATATTTTACCATTGCGGCACAAGTGTGTCATTTTTGCTGTACTTGGAGCAATCGCTGTATATTGTGTGGCGTATGTGTGGCGCCGTCTACTGCGCCACACATTCGCCACATAACAGTAGCCACACTTTTGCCACACTTGTGCCACACTAACTTTTTTACTCGGGATATACCAAAGAATTGGAATTCTAGGTGTTAATCGACCTAATCTGCATAATGTGATCAATTCTACTATGAGCTACTCTTGTATAGATCTGCCAAAGCCATGGATGCTTTTTTTGTTACCGCAGTTCGTTTAATCCGATCCTAATGGCTATCAGCTCGCTGTGGCATCAATCGAATCGATTTTTATCACGTGTTAAGAGTTACCTTCTGGATATGCAGAATTCAGTGGAAGAATTTTATGATGTATATCTGATATTTTGTGCATACAATTATATATTGATTTTTAATCGTGTTTCACTAGTTTTATATAATAATGTGGAACTATTCCCAATGCTGCATATTTTTACCCCATGAATAGCTTTCTAATAGATATTATGTATTATTCTTGGTAAATCCTTTTTAAATACTAATTTGTAACCCGTGTCGAAATTTAAGTACTCGTTAAATCCTCGCAGAAATTAGAGAATTTAAGAGAATGAGGAGAGAACTTCTATCCAATGTAATTTGAGTTCTCCTTTAGACCTCAAAAGGTGCGCAAATTTCCAAATCTGCATATTTTGAGTACTAAACGAGGATTTGAATTTAACAACAACATAAAAAAATTGACCTCCCCGAGACTCGAACTCGCAACCTGAGGATTGATAGTCTGTCGCGCTACCAACTTCGCCACGTTGCCTTGAATTCTATCATCTCCAACGAGTATATGAGTGAACTAAAAATTTTGTTTCGAGACTATAACAGAGTATGTAATGAGGATTTGTAAAAACTATAAAAATCGAACAGCGAGGATAAAAGAGAACGAAGCGAGACGCTAGATCTTAAGTATAGAACTTGAGAGAACAAAATGAGAACGTCAACGACTCGGTGGAACCAAAGGAGTACTCTTCAGTACTATAGAAATCTAAACGAGGCCCAAAATTTCGACGCGGGTTGTTCGATGTATATATTATATTATATTGATCAATAAAGTCTCATCTCAACAATATCTAACTGCTTGCGACATTAACGTTTCAAAGAATTTGGTACCAACAAAATACTGAGTTACAACCGAACGATCTGCGGTCTTCCCGCAGCAAATAACAATTATTGTTTTGGGCACATACTTGTTCAGTACGAAAGGTTGTTCGACAAAGCCATCCTTCAAACGCGAGGATCGTCGAAGGCATAAAAATAAATCACGTACGAAAGCCAGAACAAAAAATGGACAACAATTTCTCGTCGCCAACATCAAACGCGATCGAACCGAACGCGATCGTCATTGGTTCCCGGGGCAAAACCGTGCACCGACCCCATTCCCCGCGTGCTTTCGCACTGAGAGGAACCGCGATTATCGCTTATCCCAAAGTACCAAGGAGGAGACCACGATCCATCAGATTCACCGCACGTGTGTATGCGCCGTTCCGCCGGCGGCTACGTCGTCGTCGGAAGCTGCCTGCATTCCGGATTTCGTCGGTAGCGTTTTTTTCAACCAACAACGGCACAATCGGCTGGTCTCTTCTTAGAATCCAGAAGGAGTATATAGATGCGTTCACGACGAGACGGGAAAAAGAAGGAGAGGCTGGTGCGAGGCCATGAAATAGGAACGAGTTACGAGATCCATACGGCGAAACTGCGTGGTCAAGAGTCCGATTGCGTCACATAACGGGTCGCCGATGGGCAACTGCAAAAGCACCGGGGTCAATCGGCCAGCACGACACTTCGGATGCTGGAGAACGTCTCGCCCCATTAAGGGGAAGCGTTGCACTTTTTTTTACCCGGAAGGACGACAGCGGCGAGACTCGTCGGCAGTGGCAAGAACTTTCGGCATTATGGCTGCTTTATGCCTTTAACCTGGTAGTAACGCACTAGCTCCGTTCAAGCCATTGGAATTCTATTGATGATTTTATTGACTTTTTTTTTAAGCATCTGATGTCAACAACGAATTCCAATCAAACTTGGTCAGTTGTTTACTGAACAGTTCCTTTGAACTCAGCATATAGGTCATCTGTGAAGGGTACGCAATTTTTTTCAAAAACAGATTTCCATAAATAATAACTATTAAGTGTGAACATGTAAAAAAATGGCCAACACAGTTCGATAAATTTAATAAACTCCGTTGTTGTGGGTGTTTATTTTACCGTCCAATGTTTCGACCCTGTTTTTGGGGGTCCTCTTCAGGGGCATCTTTCAAAAATACAAAAATATATAAAAAAAATTAAACACGAGAACAAAAAAGCACAAAGAAGACATTCTATATATAACATGTTGCATGACCAATTTGGTGAAAAGAAGAAAAAGCTTTAACATCCCACATGTTATCTACAGGACACAGTTTGGAAGAAAAGAAATATTCAAGAAATGATTCACATAAAAAAACAAATAAGTAGTATAAATTTTCGAACTGATACTGAAAAATTAAGCAATAGTTGCAGCGATTTAATAAATAATTTTTTAAAATAGTGTCAATATATTTTTTCTGTTCAACGAAAAGAATGGAATCAAATCGTACACGTTTTAATTATATGTCATTTAGAGATAGTTATGTTTATGCGATCGTTTTGATTTTAATTTATGTACACATGCTTTTGTAACCCGATTTAGTACAATAAGTGCATCGCGATTTTTGATAGATGCCCCTGAATAGGACCCCCAAACAGGGTCGAAACGTTGGACGGTAAAATAACACCCACAACAACGGAGTTTATTAAATTTATCGAACTGTGTTGGCCATTTTTTTTACCTGTTCACAATTATTAAAATACAGTTCATTGACTTCAATTATATTACTATTAATATAACTATTAAGGCTGGCATTTAAACTGCATAATGATCCTCCATTGCATGTCGTAATATACTACCAAGAGTAGTGCCATTTTTTCGAACTATCTGGACCTATGAAGGGTACCCCTCCAATATTATGTGACTTGCAAAATCCAAATTCCAAACGACTTCCGTATTCCGCCATTTTTATGTACTTAATTTTCAGATTTTATATTTAGTAACAGACTGCATACTGAATCTAAATTAGGAAAAGCCTCCTATTTTGCTCGTTTGGCTTTTTGTGATTTAATAAGTAGCATTTCTGAAATTCTGTTTGGGCCAATTTTCTTCCGTGTCTAAATTCTATAATAAACGCATAATGAGTATTAATTTAATTTTTGTTAACTTCAGACGATTTTCACGTTCAAAATATCTACAGATATTAGGTTCAGTTTCATTCATTCTTATTCTCAGACTTCTTTTATCTCACGTACGTATGTGACACCATAATCATTGCATTTAACACAATGCACTGAATTATTATTTTCCTCTGGGTTTAATTTGTATTTACTTTTATGATAATAAATGTGATATTATGCAGTAAGGATGGAATATGATGTAATATTGCAAAGTGTCTTGTTACTTCGAGATTTTGGGACTCCAAATTACGTATCTGTCATCAGTATTTCAAAATTCCGATTAGGTCAAATTATTTTTCAAAGAGCCACCCTAAAATTCGTCTGTTTTCTGAACCTTAAATTTTTAATTGTAATGTATGGGAAATAAAAGTTTATGCCGTGGAATAAAAAAACATAACGATAAAACGTTAATTTGCATTTTCTGAAAATTTACAATTTTTAATCTTCGCAAATATACTTTTTACGAAAAATACATAAGGGCCTTTTTTACTCTGAATTATTCAACGAATATAAGTAAATTTTTTCACGCCATTCAAATTTTTATATTTCAAAATGTGTTAAAGGAAATTGTCTCAAATTCCTGTGATCATTCTATACAAAAAATTTCAGTTTTTAAAATTAAATTTTTCATAAAATGTCCGTTTTCGTTGATAAAAAATGTCAAATTTGCAACAAAAAAAATATTTATGCAATAATATACTCCCTTTAACGCTCCCTACCTCTAGATAGTGCGGGTGCGTGTCAAAAAACTAACAATAAAAAATTTGACACATCGTCAGGAGGACAGTCATTTTTTAAACTATAGATTCTTTTGACTGTCGGTTTTTCGATTGTCGGTTTTTTGACCCACACCCGATAATGCTCAAACTGAAACTTTTACAAACAGGTGAATTTTGGAACAATTTTTAGGACTGCTGTTTATCTGATGCATTTCAATCTTTTTGACATTTTCAGATAGTTTAGAACACGTTCTTCAAAATAAGAATTGGGAGTTTCATCATATTTGATGTTATTTTTGTTTATATTTATATTTGATATTTGAAATCAAATAGGATATATTGTTTAAGTCATTTTTATACATGGACACTAAGCTTTGGAAAACCCTATATCAGATTCATGATCAGGACTCTCAAAACCTTCCAGTAACAAGTTTTGTAACAATCCATTAACAAGTTTAACAACACACTTTAACCCGTTGATTCGACATTTTGAATTCTTGAATTCTTTTAATGTGACTTCAGATTCGTAATCAGTGACCCAAAAAGACACTAAATGACATGTTTAATGTGGAAATTAATTTTACTTTTCAAGAGCTTGGATAATATTACGCTTTTTTTGTAGTTTTTACTTTATGGTTTTTTTTACCCACTAAACCTTCGTATATATAAAAATTCGCATCACTTATTTTTGCGTGTTTTAAAAATATGTCAAGTTTTATCTAAATGGAATTGTAACACTTTGGTACGTTTACACTTGTCACCTTTTTTACAGGTTCATCAGTTTTTTTAAGTATTGCAGACAAAAAAATCGTTCTTTTCTTATATAAAAAAATCTATAAAAATTGAGTATGCTTAATTTTATCTATAATCATTATATTTCTTGTAACTATGTTAGCAAGAGCAAACAGTTCGAAGTTGATATTAGCTTTGCATCGATAGTCGGATCATCAAAATAAAATCATCAGATCAAAAGTTATGTGCAATAAACAACCCCCTTTGCGTATCAAAGGCCTCTTCCTCATTTGGATACGATCTTTGAAAAAAAATTCCTGCAATTTAGTAAAAATAAAGTAAAAAAGTATTATTTGTTATATAAAAGCAAAAACCCTATAAATAAGATATTCAAAATTGGGGAATATATAACTACATTATCATAACAGTCCGATAGTAGAACTCAAAGTCATATTGCACCGTAACATCATCCCACATTACCATCCGACATTACCAATGTAACATGATCACCGAATTCATAGTCCTAATTCACGTGTAAATGTCAGGGGTGGAGGTTGGTAATTATTAAACTAATTAATCGTGGAAATTTATATTAACAAAATTTTCATAATGAATTAAACGACTTTTATAAACAGTTCTTTTTTATCATTAAACTAATTCTGTATATAAGCTTCGTCAACTAACCGAATTGGAGGTTATGGACAGAACCTTAACACTTTTTTGTTATTTTTTGCTCGTTGCATTATATAATATTCCTTTTATTCTTCAAAATGGCAAAGTTAAGACCTCTTTAAACTTTTATGTTTCGATTTGCACAGTTTTTTTCTTAATTTGGTAACACATTTTATGATAAAAATTATTCCATATATTAACATAAAGTTAAAGGATTTTCGTAATTATTTATTGCATTAATATCCGTGGAATATTTGTGCACTATATTTTTATACAGGGATTATAATCCTTATAATTTTGGGTCCATTATCCCTCCTGAAAGTTGATGTAATGCAATTTCTATATCGTCTAGTTCTTTAGGATATAACTTGTATTGTTATGCTGTATTGGTATTATTTTTTCTGCCGCTTGCTAATCGATATTATTTTAGTATAGTTTCTTCTTTTTCCGCAAAAAGTTTTTGGCACTGATTTTAAAGTTACGTTTGGTACCGTTTTGACCTTTTTTTGTTAGTGTATATTTTAGTGTATGTTTTTTTGTCGGTGTATACTTTTCTCTAAAAATGATCTATATTAAACAATTACACATGAAAGAAATTTTAAAAATGTTCAATCAAATAGTACGACAATCCGAGAAATTATTTTTAAATAATATATAGTGTCGATATCACAAACAAAGTTAGCACTAAACTGATTTAAATCATAAATAAACGTTAATGCATAAAAAGTATGTATTATTATAACATGTATAGTAAATATAAAAAAAAAACAGATTAGAAATTATAACTAACAAAAATACAAAACATTTTGAGATCATTACCGAAATTTAATTGGATTTAAAACAATTTAATGGTCTTACGTCAGTGAAGTATCCGATTAATGAAGTCGAATTCTTTTATTAGAAGTGCATGAACAATTATGAGTATATTTAACAAATGTGCTGACTACATAAAAATCAAAATATTCCTAGATACTGTTAGTTTGAATATCAGTCATAAAAAGAATATTCAATAAAATTTAAAAAGTCATTATTATATCTTATTGTACATCGACGACAGAAAAAGAAACAATCAAAGAAAATGTCAAACTTTACTGAAAATTGAGTTTAGCCAAAAACAAAATTCTGGTGATTGAAATTTTGCTCAGTAATGTTTGAATCAAGAAAAAAAGATGTATGCATGTAAGAAGTAGAGCACGGACAAAACTGAACTCATTCACCACGCGTACTCTTAATCGGTTCTTCAATTCGTCAGGAAAGTCAAGCATAAATTCACCATCAATATAACATCCGTTATTCATATGTATTCTACGCATGTTCCATTTCTGCATACATTTATATGTTACGTTTATGTCTAAATGTTGATCATTACCCGAATAAAAAAAAAGTGGAAAGGCATAATTTATTTGTTTAATTCAATGAACAATTATAATTTATGCAAACAATTTTGTTATTTGTTTAAGATAATTATGATATAACAGATCGCATACAGTGACTTCAGATGTAGCAGATTACAGATTAGATCATGAATTTCATTTAAATTTTATATAGTTTATTTTATATAATAGTTATTTACCGAAATATATACATAGGAATTATAAATGTTGTATTGTAATAACGTATTAAGTGTATGATAACGTTCATGAAAAATTATGATATATTAATCAGTTATTATGAAAAAATCAACTTTAACAATTGACGTTACATTAAGTGTTTTAAAATTTCGTTTCTTTATTCGAGCGTGATATTAAAAGTATTCTGCACTCGATTTTCTTTCAAATTCCATTGAATTGGGAAAAATTATAAGACATATAATTGTAAATAAGCAACCACACCACCATAGTGCTGAAGGTATTTTTTGTGAATCATTTTATTATTTCCAGAAAAGAGAATATGTCAATTACATTTTAAAATATGCTTTTATGATTCGTGTTAACCTGTTGTTAAAATGGAAAGAAATTGTTGTGAGAAAAGTCAAAACTTCAAGGCTAAGCATCTCGTAATAACGAATAAGAATGGCTTTATAATAAAAGGGAATCAGATATGAATGCGCATGAATTTAAAATTCAAATTACGGATAAACATAGATTCCTTTTTTCCAAAATTACGAATTCAAAACGTTAACAAATTAATACATTTTACTACTTATTTGTGCACTTCTTAAAATCCAAAACAAATGTCCTAATTTTTTATTCAAGTTAAATTGACTCAAATCCTAAATTATATTAGCTATGCATATAAAATTTTAGAAACGTTGGTATGTAATTCAATTTAATTCGTATATATTATAATATACTCCATGTAAAATCATTAATTCGTGACGATACGAGATCCCCTTTCTGTTCAACAAATTGTAATTCGTAGTTAATCCGTATGTCATTTAATTCCAGATACTAATGTCTGATATGTGGACTATCGTTAGTTGCAAGTATAAATAAACAATGATAGTCAATAGAATTAATAGACAAGCATTGTGGTTGATTGCTAACAGTGATTTACAATAATTCTAAAAATTATGGTCCAAAAAGTACAATACCCGAGTAAAAATTTAATATAGACGATAGATTCATGATGCATCTACGCAGAATCTACTCCGTGAAATGTCCGTCCTGTGAAACAAATATGAATTTAATCTTTATCAAGATTTAATATGCACGATTGATTCATGGTGAATTCATGGTGAATCTACTGTACAAATTAGTGCTTAGTTTTACTTTAAAATTATGTATTTTATATTTGATATAGAATATAATAGTAGAGACTTTTATTTTCGAACAAAAAATTAATTTAATATGCCAAAACCTAAATTGATAAACAGAGATATACATTGCACATACAAAGGAAAAGACGAAGCAACGAAACTACTCAAAAACACGAGGAAACTCAAGGATATAGTGTTCCTGGACTGCTCCAAAACTACATCAAAATTATGACTTGATCCTAAAGAATACATACATAAATGCTGATAAAATACGAAAAATATTTTCCGTAAGAAATATCCTAGCAACGAAATATCATATGAACCAACTGAATAATTTCTGCTTGGAAAATATTAAAAAATTCTTACTACAGAAACAGAAACACGAGAAAACAAATTACAACATGTATGCTTATTTTTATTATAATGTCCAACGCGAAGTATTCTGTACCAATGCTCGATACAAACTGTCAAAAGTTCAGCACATGTTAAGAATCAACAACCTCCATATCAACCACATTACCAAGGACTGTCATTGTATAATAAAAGAAGAGCTTTGTTTTTTTTTGCAGTTTGTGCCGAACCTAAATACGAAATACATTATGTATGCAGTGTTATTAATTAAAATAAAATTAAACTGATAAATTGTAATCTGCTTTCACGTGTTCCCGTTTTTGTTTATAGCAAGAAGTTTTGAAAATTATTCTAAAAGAAATTATTCAGTTGGTTCCTGCAGGAGATTCGATTTTCTTGTATGAGTGATGACAGCTGCAGTTTTTAGAGTGACATGTCGTTGCTCCTTGGACAAGTTTTAGTCTTTGTTTTTGTATTTGATGCATATTTTTTAGGTGGAGTACAAGTCGCCAAGTTCTACTGTCGCAGAAATGTACGAGCAGAGCAGCAGTACCATATCCTTAAGTTTTTCCATTGTTTTCTTTGTTTGTGTGTAGATCTCCGTTTTTATATTGAAATATAATACGAGGAAAAACTGTTGTATAAATGGTTTTGTTTTGTCCAAATATTACTTGTATATATTCTCTGTACTACTACTCTCTAAATATGAATCAGCGAAAACCGCTGCAAATCAGCGAATATACGCACTGCTTCGGATTTAGAGAGTATAAAATGTAAAAATGAAAATATAAAATGCAAAAAATATCATTTCATGATAAAACCAAACACTAACATATTATAAAGTAGATTTACCGTGAATACATCATTGATCTATCATGCATATTAAATTTTTTATAAAACTAAATCCATATTTGTTTCAAAGGACGGATTTTTCACGGAGTAGATTCTCCGTGAATCCATCATAGATCTATCGTTTATATTAAATTTTTACTCGGGTATTGTCAGGATCGCAAGCCCAAGCGACAACTATCGCGTATGGATACAGTCATACACACCATGTGTAAGATAGTAAGCTAGTAAGATATAAATATCTTTTTTTATAATGATAAGATGAGAAGTTCACGTCCTTGGGTAAAAGTAATGTCTACGAGGTATGATTATGGTCAATACAATAATTTACTTCTTTAAGCGTTATATTATGAAGCAATTAAAAATAACTGCAGAAAACAAAAAAATTATCTGAAAAGTTATTTAAAATTTTTAGTGATCGGAACTTTTCTCACTTTTTGTCGCTGATTGGGATACTGGAGAGCCCTTATTACTGTTTTTATATCGACATGAAACAAAATTCTTACAAGGAAATCGTAAATCCTACACCGATTAATTACAATCACCTGCTCCTCATCTAAGGCTATTGACGCTTAAATATTGATTTTATTATAAAATGAAGACAAATTAAATAGTTGAAAAAGACGTAAAAAAGACTTGTACCAATATATATTTTTAAAAAAAGAGAATCGCTCTAATCGAACAATTACCGTAATCACGTTTTTAAAATGACAAAACGTTCAATTTATATCGTTCCATTTTGTTAGTATCACAATTAGCATCGAAAATTATTCAACTTTTAAAAGATTTGAAGTATAATTTTAACGTTTATATAATGGTATACGAAATTATATTCTCAATGATAAAAGGATAAAGTCATAATAACTAAACAAATTAGGTTCCAAAACTTCTTTCTTGCTAATTTATTTCTGTATATGGATTTTATAACTCTCCCAAAAAACGGTAGAAACGTATAGGAAAAACGGTAAGTACATAGGAATTGGTTGCATATTCGTTGCTGCTAAAAACAGTTACATTGAAAAAGATAAATATACAAATTTCAATACGGCAGATCTAATGTTATAACTGTAATAATGTTCCACGTATATATCGTTAAATTATATCACTAATTCAATATGACCGCCACAGAATTTTTCTGATTCCTTTTCCCAACATTTGTCGGTGACTTTCACTATTTTAATTTTTGTTTCTTTTGTCCATTTTCGTCAGATAACGTTGTTGTTTATAAACTGTTATGTTTCAAAATAACGATAATAAAAAAAATCGGAAAATTTGTTGTACTAACACACATCATGCATAACAGACATTCCGTTGACGGACAATGTCATAATTTAAAATGTCATAATTTAAAATGTCATAATTTAAAATGTCCTTATAGCTTCGTTAGAAAAAAGTAGTAGGTGATCGAATAAAAGAGCTCATTCTGAAGGGTAAGGGTAGTACTAAAAGATGCAAATAGTACAGAAGGCCAAAAAACATTGTTCTATACTGTTCATAACCTCAAAAATAGCAAAAAAAAATTGTTGCATCCTGTACGTAATCTCAAACAGAGAAAAATAACGCGTTTTTCGAGTGCACAACCTCAAATATCTCAAAATCTAGATGTGCTGGACCACTTCTGACTTCGGATACGGATTCTACGCAGAAAATTATATCGGAAATTCACACGCTTCCCACCAATAAAACCATCTCCACCTGTGTTATTAACCTATATTATAGATTAGAATATAAGAAACACGTTTCTAAGAAAATGATAACTTGGAATAACCAATTAAAAAAAAAATAACAAAAGTTAATTGATAATTACGAGTGCATTAAATACGCGAAGAATAGTACTCCGATGAAACTAATGTAATATTTTTCTTTAAAAAAATAAAAAAAATTGTATTAAAAAATTCGTTTTTTCCCTATGTGTCTTTTTGTCGCTGCGTTTTTTTTGTTCCTGTGTTTTTTTCGTCCATGTGCCTTTTCGTCGCGTGATTATTTTTTTATCCTTAGGTAGCGTGTTTTTTTGTTACTCTATTGTTTTGTCCTGTCACCCGTAAAACTAACAGGAATCGAAACTATAGATAATATCAATCACTAATTAATAACAAAAATTGTCTTCAATTCTATTGCTAACGTAATTTTATCAATTACTATTACTAGTACTAGGACCATTACAATCAATATAAAGCTTCTAAAGCACAAAACCTATCATAAAATTAACTTTAATCGTCTTATTTAATTGTCTTTAATCGTCTTAAAACATTTTCTGTACAATTTCGTTTGGTGTTATTGACTAAAAAACAAGGTACTCTAACAAAATTCTAATTTTAAAAAACTTGGTTGAAAACATAATTTTTGGCCAAGCTATATACAGAAACCAATAATTGTTAGCTTTATCTTCAGCTAAGAAATCCGAAAGATTCAAAAGTAGAACTACTGCTTCTAACTGGCCTAAATCAGCCATTGAGAAATAAACTCAACTTTTTGCCAATAATATGGTTTGATTCAGGTTTTGATTAGAAAATTATATGGCTATATGCGATGAACGTATATCTTAGTCAGGTAGAAATGTCTAATTCAATCATATTTTTAGACAATTTAGTCTTACAGTTGTATTTTATTTTCTTATACTTATGTTCTCCATCTGTTTACCTTTATTCTACGTTTTAAATTCGTCAGTGTTTCTCAAATTTTATTCTTCCTGTTTCAACATCCGTTTGGTTATCAATAAATTTGATTTAGTAAGTGTTACGGAATAAAAACAAAAAGATTATCGCGAATGGATTAGACATATAAAATGAAAGCATTTATATTTTTTTACTTTTATTTCAGTTTTAATGAAAACGTATTACTTACTCCCTTGAAGAGGAGACAGGCTAAAATAAGAACACGTAACCGCATTCCGTGTTGACGTCCACCGTGAAGCAATTCAATTCTCTGTTATCTGCAACAAAATATTAAATTGTCAATATTTCGTGAATATAAACGTTATGTTTCAATGGCTCTAATAAATACATTAATCAAAAGCCATTATCTCTTCAATACACGTCCAATAGGTTAATATACGTATTATATGTCAAATTTAAGTAACGAGTGTAATTTTATATGATTGCAAAATTCTTCGGGCATAGAAAGTTTCTTTTACAATGTCTGCTAACATGAGAAAATACCTTGCACTCTTCGCATTTCCCGACCTTCTTCAAATTTCTTTTGAATTGAGTTTACAGGTAATCTGTATCCTATAACATACTTAGCAAGTTCCATTGAAAATATTCCAGTAATGTAATATACGACTAATGTCTTCCATTGACGTCTCTATTTGAATTTATGAATTCAATAGTATTCGAAACTTCTTCATATTGGCATACAGCAGTTATAAAAACCTATTACCGTTATATGAAGCAAATTGTTCTTTCATCAAATGAAATGTTATTTAATCACCAGTGTCATTAAAATATATTGATTTATTTCATCACATAAAAATAGCAAAATTTATACGATAAATAGTTATAAAAACGTTAAAACTAATTGACGACAAGAAAGAACAATATTAAGGGTATAATACAAGTGAGAATACAATAATCCTCAAAACCTCAATACTTAAATTATACTCTAAACTAATGCTGTTAGGCATTAAAACAATTGAAATGCAATGATATCCTAAACTATAAACTTATAGTGATCAATTATGCTTCGTACAAATTACTAACTACTCAGGAGATTAAGTTAGAGTTGGCTTTTGATGTTACAGTAGTTACAAGAATATCATTATTCAGTAGATGTTTTCGCAAAACATACTTAAATCTATGTAAATTTATGTAACATTTAAGGTAGTGGTAAATTAGTAATAAATAATGTCATTAAGCAGGTTCACAAAATTCGTTTGCTTTATAAAACATGCAATTATTAACTAAATAAAAGTATCTTAATTTATCAATATATTCATTATCTTTGAAACAATTTTAACAAAAATATTAAACAATTTTGTTACAAAACTTTCACATTTTCAAAGTTGTAACATTATGCCTATTTTAAACTGTCCCTACTATAAGGCTCAATGAAAAAGAAATTATATTGGAAGTCTTACTAGCATGTAGTTCTCAACTAGTCAATGAAAAATATCATAAAATATAAATGAAGATACAATTCAACCTCAACAATATTCCGCTAAAAATATTATAAAAATATTAAAGAGTGCAGAATATATTCATTCAACACATGTTTTGAAATAAGTTTCACTTATCCAGTATTTAAAATTTTAAATAACCTTATGAATACTTCTAAGAGGTGGAAAACCCTACTTTGTCATAAATTTGAGCAAAATTTCTTATCTTATTTTCTTCAATAAATAAATTAATTTATTAACAAACTTACAGTAGTTAAAAACATAACTAATTACATTCAAATTTCGGTTCTTTTTTTCTGAAAATGTGGTATTTTATTTCTTAAGCAATATTTTTGGTCATCTAACCAAAATATCTAACCAAAATGAAACGAAATTTAAAGGATAAAGAACGTTATTTTAATTTCTACTTTTTCCTTGATGTATAAAATCGAATTAACTCTTTCAGGGGCACATTATTCCACTGAACTGTTTATTTTGATATCTGTCATCCTTATTAGTGTTTTAGAGGTCGTTGATTAACAAATCTTATCCCAAAGTTTAAAAATTCAAAATGGCGTCTTCAATATGGCGAACAAAATTTGTCAGAATTATTAGAAAATAGTAGAAAATTTCTTGCTTGGTTATTGCAAATTCAAATTCCGAATTTTTAGGTTATTTTATTTTACTGATTTTTGTGTTACGTAATATAAAAGGTTCCTCGAAATCGAAGATATTTATCATGAGGAAGATAGTACTTTTGACAACTACGAAAAATATAATTGTAAATAGTTAGATATGACAAAAAAGATAACTACACATTATCATGTAAAATTGTGATATTTGTATACTAATAAATTACTATAATTTTAACCCTTTTATTTCCATAGATATGTATTGACTGACGTTAATGTACTTGAAATGAAAATTGATCAACATTTTTTATTTATATACTGAAATTTGATGTCTATTGCTAATATTGTTACAAAATACTAGCGAGTTGATATATTGTGGGGGTGTCACGTACGTTGTATCATTAATTATTTTTAACAGAAAATAGTTTTAACGTAAGTGCATTAAAAAATTAAAATAAAAAAATTAACGCCTTAGACCTACCAATTGCATTAGATGATAAAATGCCATAGTTTGGAAATTTCATAAATATTTCAAACACCTTCCGTCGTAATAACTCGGATTTACAAACGTTTAGGCCTTGTCGAAACATTTATAATCTCAACTAGTAATGGAATTAACAACGAAAAAAGGTAATAGAAAAAAGGAAAGATAAAATTATATTCAATAACTATAAAGTTGATACAATTTCGATTTGACAATTACTAGGAATAGAGTGGTATGTGAATATGATTTGTTAGCATGCATTATAATAAATCAAAAGGGAGAATATATTTTTTTGCATGTCTATATATATTTTTTTACATATTATATATTGTTATATTCTTTCTTTTGATTTATTATAATGCATGCTAACAAATCATATTCACATACCGCACTATTCCTAGTAATTGTCAAATCGAAATTGTATCAACATTATAGTTATTGAATATAATTTTATTTTTCCTTTTTTCTATTACCTTTTTTCGTTGTTAATTTCATTACTAGTTGAGATTATAAATGTTTCGACAAGGCCTAAACGTTTGTAAATCCGAGCGATTACGACGGAAGGTGTTTGAAATATTTATGAAATTTCCAAACTATTGCATTTTAACATCTAATGCAATTGGTAGGTCTAAGCCGTTAATTATTTTATTTTATTTTTATCAAAATATAATATATGTTGATATTAAAATAATAGTTATGTAATGTATCTTTTTTTGCCAGAGACTATATTCAAAAAGTTTTACGCCCTGCCGTGAAATCTTCGGGTGGAAATTATCAAGCCCCACGCCTGTCATATTACAAAATCTCGCGAAGCTCGTTCGACAAGCTTCGCACTCATCGGAGATAGCTAATTACGCCATTGTTACTATACTGTTTTAATAAAGTTCAGATTTTTCCTCGAATTTGAAAGTACGAAAAATTCTAAAAAGTTATATATGATTCAGATCTGATTATTCATTAGGTGTGATTTTTTTTTACTACCAGATCCATCACATATTAGCACATCCGAATTAATTATGAAAAAAGCTATTGTTCAACATAAATTGTTAAAAAACTATTACAAATAAATAAATATTGCTTTAATCTCAGAATACATTCACTGCATCCCTATGAACCATAAAATATCACACACACGCCCACTTGTGATTTAATACAGCAAAAGAATGTTAAAAACAAATTTATTTTAAGTGTAGCACATCTGTTACACCGCCTCTGAAAGGGTAAAGTCTTGAAAGGACATTTTTTCACTGCAATTTTTTATGGTTGCATTTAGTATAAAAAATGGTTCTAACTAGTTTCCAAGCTAATAAGTCATGTCATGAAAACTTAAACTTTAAAATTGACATATTGAAACTAAAGATAAAAGCATCCAAAATGGTGGCTCAAACCCGAAAAAATCGTAGGAAAGGTTAGGAATTTTTTAGTGGCTACTACTCTAGACTTTCAGAGAAAATTTTTACACAATGTTTTTATTAATTTTTCAACATCCCGAAATCTGTTCAAAACAGTTTTCTTACTTTCTTCAAATTTTTGTTCAAAAATTTTCTTATTAAAAAAACTAATTGTAAATACACGAGACGAAAAAATTTTGTAAAACGAGCAAGAAATTAAGTCACAAATTATTAAAATACAATGATTTAATATTAAATGATACGGATATTTTCCCCAGTGTAGCGCAACCACTGACAGAAATGAAATAAAATTCAATTTAAGCAAAACAAAAATTGACTATATTATGTAATTTTAAGTTTTCATGCAAATTAACCATTTCCATCAAACTTCGGGAATAAGGCCTTTCGAAAACGATCCTTCTTTAGCGAAACAACAAGCCCATT
This sequence comes from Trichopria drosophilae, assembly GCA_030407085.1. NCBI lineage: Eukaryota > Metazoa > Arthropoda > Insecta > Hymenoptera > Diapriidae > Trichopria > Trichopria drosophilae. The sequence goes on along the minus strand of CM059583.1, from coordinate 183,264,979 downwards.
ATTCGTAACAGAACCAGATACCCTTTTTCCAGGGCAAGTCTCCTGACGAATGGTCGCAATAAAAAACAAATTACCCGTAAAGGCTTACTTCTAATTTATCGCACTTCACGTCGATCGTTCCGTCGAAGTTTATCTCGGTGTATATCCCGACGGAAACCTCCGAATATCACCGAAACGTCAAGTATCTTCGATCGGTTCGACGACCGCTGAATTTCGAAAATCAATGTGTGCGTCATTATGCAAATTCGCCCCGTTGCGGCCTTAGGCAAGTGGGACGTCACGAAACGCCAGAATCCTTTCCTTGTTTCCACGAAATAAAAGATGCCGCTGGTGACGTTGGGTTTGATCATCGATTATTATTGTCGAGAGGGGGGTCCTCGACCCCCTCGACGTAAGAGCCCGTCCACTACTAGGCCAAACGGCACCTCTCGGCACGTTCCAAATTCCACGAGACGCGTTCGCATTTTCGTCCCGCTATCTTTCGGGATGCTGAGGCCTTTCTTCCCGTGATATTTAGGAACGAGTTTTCGCTTCCGTGATCCATGTATGTGTACGAGTGTGCACACGTACGCATAGGCCCCAGGCGAGAGAAGAGCACGAGATCAACGAACCGATTCATCGATTATTTATGAGACTTTTTTAAGGCGTTGTTTATCCGGGTTGCCCAAAACAACGGGCGATTCACCTTCCTGGTTGCGGCATCGATCGTCGATCGTATTTAATAATTTTGCTGAGAAGCCTCTCTGCACGTTCACCCGTGGGGTACCTTTAACTAGAAACTGTACCGCCGATAAAAAATCGAAATTGGAAGTCTTGAGATCTTGATACAATTCATCTTAATAAATACTATCATCAAAAGTGGATAAAGGTCATGATGATCTATTGGAATTAGTGAGAATGGGACACGAGAAGTAGTGTACATCAAGATTTATAATATGCACAGTCAAATTTGCTATACGTATTGTAATATTTACAGTTTGTAACGTACCATTTACATTAATAACACAACGAAAAGTGTTTTCACTATACTGCTATATTCTCAGGTATTTTTGCGAATCCGAATCCCATTCGAAAATTTCAGATTAGCTGAAGGGTATCCCCGCATAAGATTCCCCTGTCAACGATTCTTGCATATTACTATTAGACATGGTTTTTAGACCAAAAATTTTAGGATTTTTTACGTCATATTACCGAATGATTATGCATCCAAAAATTCAAAAACATAGACAAATTTTAAGATATTTGAAGTTTTTCGAAATTTCGTTTTGAAGATTAAAAAATTAGATAATCCACAATTTCATCTCTTATTTTTTTCTAATCAACCGGGTATGAAAAAAAAATCTGAAAAAATCCAATGTTGCATTTCAGATTAATGTGATGTTTGATTTTTCCAGAATTTTTGAAGCTATTTTGAATTTTAAATCATTAAAAAAAACCTTTTATCACTTTCACACCACTTTTTATGCTATTTTAGTTCTATTTTGTAGTAAATATTCATTTTAACCCCCATTTTCACTAGACCCGTTCGTTTTATAAATTAATACTGTTATAATATAATTTTTGTTATCTTCAAAATAATTTCAAAAATTCCGAAAAAATTCAAGTATTTTAATATTTGCCTAAAATATATTGTCGATTTTTAAAAATTTTTGATTCATCAGTATTCGATATTAGCACGTAAAATCTTTTAAAATCAGCTGTGTTTTTCATTTTCGTAGCTTCAAAGTGACTTAAAAAATTCTGAAAAAAATTAGATTAGGTGACTTATGATTTGTCTAAAATATGTTCCAGAATATTTGTAGATTTTTAGTACTTTGGCGTCGCTGCAGACTAATCACAAGGTCGGAATACGAGGTTTTTTGAGTTTTTGAGGGCTTTCCACAGTCCAAAATTGTTTAAATATAAATATTTTCTTACAGATATAGAAAACAAGACATTTTGAGGTATACGATTTTGTTATACCTTTGACGGCTTAAAAGCTATAGGCATTTTAAATCTTTTTTTTTTTATAAACTGGTGATAAACTGGTTTTTTGTAAATACCCTTTTTTCATAATTTTTAAAAATTATGTTCATTGACAGAAAAAAAATTACAAAAATGAATTTTTTAGCTCCAGCGGAAGAGGAGGAGTCTTCGTGGGGTATCAATAATGGGAATCTTATTTTTTTTGTACAAAAACAATTCCAATAGTAATATACAAGAATCGTAGACAAGGGAAATCGACCTATCTTATCAGGGAATACCCTTTTGTAAACAAAAAAATTACAAAACTTCCGACTTTTGACATATTGGATACGACACTTTTAATTTGGTGTCCGATTTGCACTCAGCAATACCAAAACTCGGGAGTAACAATATTCAGAAGACACAATTTATTAACGATTTTTAAGATTGAAAGGTTTTTGGGGTTTTAGGGGTTGTAAGGATTTATGGTTTTATGTGTTTATAAATTTTAGGGGTTTGGGGTTAAAGGGTTTCGGTGGTTATAGGTTTATGAGTTATTTTCGCTGTTGGTCAATTTTTTCGGGTTGCAATGCTTGAATTCCCTAGAAGAAAAATTGTTATTAAATTTAAAAAAATTTACAAGCACTTTTGACCTAAATAGAGCGGATGGAAAAAAAACGGAAAAACCAACAAGCCGACAGGTCAAAAAACTGACAATCGAAAAGTCGACAGTCAAAACCGGACACTTAAACAATGGCTGTCCTCTTGTCGATGTGTCTACATTTTTGTGTCGGCTTTTTGAATTGGCCGTTTTTTGACCCACATCCAATAGAGCCATTATAGAGAGGCAACGTTTTTTTCCCTTCACCCTAGTATACAGGGTGTCCCAAAACTGGGTTACGATCCTCCATGAGGTGATTTTATATAATATTTCAAGTCGTGTACCAAAATTGGATCCGTGGCTCAGAATTTAAGTGACGAGCCATTGAAGTTTAGAAAAAAAATTACTTTTTTTGCAATAACTCGTCTAGCTTTTAAGTTATTTCAACGAGTAAGAGCTCGTTTTCAAGATTTTTTTAAGCCCTACAATTCACCCCAAAGAGCATTTGGGCTGCAATGAATATTTCTGAAGTTATGACCTCAAAAACAGAAAAAGGCCAATTTTTGCGGTTTATCGCATATTACTTATTTCGCCAAATAGCTAACGAAATGGCACACAGGAAGAAGTTGTAGAGATGGAAAAGACTAAGAATTTGCCCACTCATACATCCGCTTCCGATAAATATTGAGGCCGCGTGAACACTCTTATTGTTAGTGTCGTAGAATTGGCAAAAAACTCGTTTGATACTGACGGTGCGCGTTTATCGCCAGTAATTTTTTTTTTCTAAACTTCAACAGCCCGTCACTCAGATTCTGATCCTTGGATACAATTTTAGTGCAGGATTTTTTTGTTTGAAATATCATGGAGAATCACCTCCTTAAATATCGTAAACCAGTTCTTGGACACCATCTATATGTTTGGAAAGTATTGTAATATTAGATGATATTCTTTTACATGCAATTGTTTTATTTACCTTTCCTGTGGCTTTTTTAATCAAAATTTTACATTTTGAGTGCGATACATATCACATACTATAAGGTTGTTGAATCACAAAATAAATTCTAAACCTAAATTATTTTCAATACTTCCATCATTATTGCAAAAATTGCTGCAACTATTAATTGTGCTGTTTGGTTATTTTCTGACAGGAATTCTTGTCTTAAATATTAATTTATAATTTTTGAAACAGTATTCATTTTGTCAAATTTATAAAAAAATACGAACAATAAGTATTGCAGCGGCTGGTTTAGGTGAATTCGGTATTAGGATGTATTCCTAATTGGTTACAATAACCAAAACTTTGTTCGTCGTATGTGCATTTTATTGAGCCAAATAGTTTGATTGGAATTCAAATATATTTTTTTGAAAATATATCTGATTATCCTTTCCGCCATATTTAACTACAACATTTTGTTACTTAACCAAATCTTCAATGAAGTAATCAAATACTTTTCTAAATGCGGATTTCGCAATATAACATATTAAATGCAAATTAAAATACAGCTCTGCCCAGACGCTGATCAGGTTGCCCGAATATATCCGGTGCTAATCAGCATTTTGTAACCTGTGATATTATTTAACCTTCAGTTGTGAATTTATATAAACATTTATATTGTTAACAAAACGATATTAAAATGTATGGTTTACCGAGTCCAGCTGATTGAACATTGATTTTATTTTGCAAACTCTACTGAATTGTACAGTGAATATTCACTATTTCTAGCTAGCATTATTTTAACTCTGGTAGTCAATGATGGTTAATGTTCGTGTAATTAAAAGTAATATTCACTGAGAAACATTACATTCAAAATATTTCAAATTCAGAAAAAATGTAATTCTCAGAATTTTATTTGTTAAGAATAAACAGTTATTTTTTAAGAATATTTCGTCGTAACAATAGATCACACGGGTCAACATGGTTTTGTTGTTCGGAAGCTATGGGTCATTTACGATGTAATTTTGTGCGTAGAATCCGAATCCGAAGTCATGAGTGGCCCATCACGTCAGGATTTTCAGATATTTGAGGTTATGTACTCGAAAAACGCGTTTTTTGCAATTTTTGAGGTTATGTACAGAAGGAACAACATTTTTAGGAGGTTTTCCTTTTGTTGGATCATACGGTACCATTATTTTTCTTTAATATGATATGCTCAGAATTCCATTACGACTTTCCTTCTCCAAGATACGTCAATTTGAAATTACGATATACATGTAAACAAATTTACCTTCAAATGCCCTTGAAGAACAAGCTCAAAGTCAAATTCAATGTCATGACACTTATATAATTATAAACAGCTATGTAGAATATGGATATTTATAACTAAAAACAACGTTTCAATATTGTGAAATTTGAATATGTTAAGTTTTTTGATAACTTTTTTATACTTTATTGTTTCTTTAGCCATTTTGAATCCGCGTTCTTGAATTAAAAAATTGTAATATCTTGATTTCAAATTCCTATTTGGTAACGCCAAATATCACGAATACAAATTTTCAAATGAAGATACCAGTAATGAATATCGGCCTCAAAGTATCTAAAGCAACTGCTCATGACAGTAATGGGATATATCTCGTAATCTCAAAATGGCCGTAACTTTATAAGAAAAAATCGTACGTGATCGAATAAAACCTCATTTTGAAGGGTAAAGGTAGTACTAAAAGATGCAAATAGTACAGAAGACAAACAAAAAATGGTTGTATCCTGTAAGTAACCTCAAACATAAGAAAATTACGCGTTTTTCGAGTACATACCCTCAAATATCTCAATATCCTGAGGTGATTGATCAATTCTGACTTCTGCTTCGGATTCTACCCACACAGGTTGGAAATTACCCACAGCTGCCCAAAAACATCCAAGACCCACTTTTTTGTAGACCTGTGCTATACATTTTAGAGAACGAGTTCAAACAATCAAATTTCTAATGCTTTCAAAATTAGACAAGCAATCATTGGTATAAAAATATTTGTTTGAAAAAATGAAAATTGTTCTCTTCCTGTTTTTTTCTAAACATTTTGTTTGTCTTTTATAAATAAAAAGTAAGTTTTCCACGAGTCATTTAATTTCCTGAGAAAAATAGTTGATCACCGGATATGCAAATAGGAATACAATCTGATGAATTATTATTTTACAAATCGAGAAACAAAACAATCTTTAAGGGTGTATAGTAGACAGGCTTGAATGTAAATTAATAATGTACCACGTAAAAAGAACATTTCTAAATGATCTACATCAGTATTATCTCGTGAATGTCAGAAAACACATGTTTTCTCCAGCACATTATATCTGAGGATTTAAAATACTGAATTATGTCCACTGGAATTGTGTCTCATTTCACCACATATTACATCAGAGTTTGCTGCATTGCGTTCAAATTCTTTTAATTATTGTCGTTAAAACTTGGCTAACTAATAAATTCAAAATCGCCATATTAAACAATTAGAGATGATTTCAGTAATTAGAGAATTATAACACGCAAGAATTAATATATTTTACAATTTTTCTAGTAACTATTTTAGATTCTACGAATAAAGCATTGGTGAAAAATTAAAGATGAGAAAAAAGAAATAAAAACAACTTAAATTTATGTATGTGCAGAAATATAACAGCTATGCAAATCTGTCTATATTTTTATTCAAAACCACAAACATAATATTTAGTACTTTTTTATTCCCAAACATATTTCGTCAGCTCGCGACTCTGATTGATGTTAACACATTAATTCCGTTCGTTTTGTCCCTATGCTCCGTTACTTTTGTTTACCCGTGGAGAACCTTTTATTCGGCGACATATTTTTGAACGCGCTTTGATTCGCGCTTTGATTCGCGCTTGGTGTATCCATACGCCAATAAAATATGTTTTTTACTTTTTAATTGATTTACACATCACAAACTCGTACAAATATTTTTATTACATATTGATAGTACTCGTTTAAAATTATTGTCTTTTTTTTATTTTTTATTGAACATAAAACGTAAACAAATTTAAGAAAATTATTTATGAAAATATTTTACGTCAATAAATGTTCATTGTGTAAACTATGGGCCATTTTCATGAGAAGTGTACATGTGCGCCTGAATGATTACAGCCTTAAATAACTCTATAGAAGGGTATTGCTTTGCTTTCATCTTTATTACAGTGATTAACTGTAAAATAGTAGTCCAGTCTGTCATGACATGAATGTAATTACAATATCAACATCATTATTTCAAGTTCGTTATATGGATAGTTCGTTTAAATATATGATGTTCAAAAACTAAAGTAAAATAGGAATTTTAAGACGGATGTCTTTTTTTATCCTCGATTTTATCCGAATACTATTGTTTCGCATTAAAATATCAAATAAAATAAGATCAATACTAATACATTCATGTTTTATATTTTAAGGTAGAAAATGTTGCTACCGACAAATGTGAGCCCATTTTAGTGACTATCTGAAGATTTTACAAACTGGGTTCCTGGAAAAAATAATATTTGTTTACTAACGTAGCAATCGGATAAAATTTTGGAAACAATTGATAAGTCGTACCATATGATGCCCAAAGTTGCGCCAGTAATTCATACAGTATTCTGCCTTAGTGTAATTAATAAAAAATTAATTACTTCGTTGCGTAACACTACCAATCCATAACAGTATGTGCCTTATCAGTCAATCGTAGATAGTCCACAAAGTCGATTTTTTTAGAATAAACATGTCGTTTCAAAAATATAAAGTTGTCCCAGATTTTCAAGAAAGGTTAAAATAAATTTGCATTTCAATTATCACAAAAACCAGGTTTGAGCGTATTCGTGTATGATGAAGATAAATTCGGCAGTTATGCTTGTCTGACGATCGGAAGATACTACTTGCTATTTCCATACCAAATTAGCTTGAATCCCTACTATGTCTTCCGTGTCAGAGCATTAATTAATGAGATTAAAATTCAAAAAAGCTATTTCATGTCTGTAAAATGCAGAAACACCACAATAAAATTTTTTTTACCCTCCGGCCGTAAACATGATTTCTCGGCCTAGGGCGAAACCTTCGGCCGCGAATTATCGAGTCCAACGACAATCGGTTCAAAAAATGCATTATTGATCACGGGCGAAATATCGATCTCCAAAGAGTGTGATTGTTACCCTTACTTCGCTCGGGCGACAAACTTTACAATCGTCAAAGTTCGATAATCGCGTCTTGGCACATAATGTATTATTAATTGACTTTTCTTTTCTTCCAGTCGAAAAATTGAGACAATGCCAAGTTGCATGATGAAGAAAAAGTCTTAAAGAAAAATGAGTCGAGGGTTAGAAAAGCATTACATGGAGCATGTTAGTGTGCTCTTCAAAAATAATGATTTTCAGATCCAGTGACTACAGTAAAATACAATATTTAAAGCTTTACAGAGGGATTCATATGCATGACACATTGCTAAACTACGTTCGATTTTTTCCCTTTACAAGAGGATTCTCCGCTATGGTAGATTAAAAAATAATAAAAGTAGCTTTTTTAAATGGCTATAATGTAAAAAAACTTACATTTTCTCAAAAATTTGGTACATAAGGTCCTAGGTTCAGTAACTCATGTTCTGAAACAAGCACTCACTAAAAACACTAATATTCAACTAAATAATCAAAAAATGACATTACGTCGTCAAATCATTCGGATAAACGTTATTTTCTTAACAGACCGCAATTGAATAAAAGTCTCTTGAGAAATTTTACGCGATGATAATCTTTACTGATGCATTCACACAAATTTCCTGATACTGTAATAATCGTCTATTTTCAGTAACACAATAGTAATAATTGAATTTAACCTATATTTGTACGATTTTCAAGCAATTTTAAAAGTTCTGTGGAATTATTTGACTTTATGAATTTTAAGTTAATTTAATCCGTTGGTATACATTATGTAATAATGTTAAACTTAAATTCTACGAGAGATTAAAGTAGAAAGAAGAACACTACATAAATGAACTATTCATACTGTGAGAATGTTATTTGTACATTGCATGCGGATCTTGAATGCTAAACGCTTATAATGGCAACGTATTGAACAAGTATATTCGGTAAATGCATAGATACTGGTTCAGCCATACAATAATCCAGTATTAATACAGTAACGTCTATCAAATTTGTAATACATCTGTTTACACGGCATATATCCTGTAATTGTTACACCAGAACCAGAATATTCAATAACCTGCAATAATAATCCGTGTTAATTTCTTATTCGAAAATTGAAGCAACTAGTACCAATCTTTCGTTTATTGTGATATAATCATATTAAATATTTAAATTTCGTTACTGTACTACATCTTTAATGATAACATTATAATATTCAATTTGTTATAACTTCTAAATCATTTGGTTATGTTGTCATGATGTCACGTCATAGAAATTAAGTTTTTCGTTAAAATACTGTTATATTTTACAGTTTACAAAATTGAATTTAGGGAATTTTCATTGTACAAAGAATTTTGTTTTGCGTTTAAATTCTTACCAGTAATACTAAACAATTCGAACTTTCTTGTATTTGTACCAGTTTAAACCAACATTAATGGTGATCATTATGGTAATGAATTTACTATATAATTATAAATATGGAATGTAGATGGGTGCGGGTCGAAAAACCGACAGATCAAAAAGCCAATAGGTCAAAAAACCGACAATAAAAAATGCTACAGTAAAAAAACCGAGACTTCAAAAAATGACTGTCCGCTTGTCAATTTGCCTATTTTTTTATATGTCGACTTTTTGACTGCCGGCTTTTCGACTGCCGGTTATTCGACACACCCACATAGATAATGCTTTATGATGAACAAAGATATGCACCGAATATTTAACGATTTTAATAGAACTTTCAATTCCCAGTCAGAAACTGGTGTAAATAATTGAGAATTTTTTAATATTTTTTGAGATTTAATCTCGGCGAATCGAATCTGACGTGTTCGGTCCTTATTTTCAAAACAAAAAAAAATGTTCAACAAATTTCCATCATTCGACTTTATTACAGTTGAATTTTTTTTATATATCTTTGCAAATAATTTTGAATCATGTAGACGAGTGTCTGACATACAAATTAAAATATTGAAAACACATTTTTTATAATATTAGTTCCATATCTATTCGTTCATCATAAATCATTGTCGTCGATTTTTCGTGGTATACACATTTACTACCAACTATTATATCTGAAAGTATTGCAGGAGATTATAATTATTTCATCATGGCTTTAAATTGTTAGGTTACGGAAGCATTTACACATTTATTCCCCATTGTTAAAAGTGGTTGTAATTTTACAACAAAATTACAGTACGAAATAATGTAAAATTGTAATAAATATTGCGATTTAAAGATATATTTTGTAAAATTACAACATTTTATTGTAAATTTACAATTTCTAAATAATGTGTTGTAAAATTACATTTATTTTGTGGTTTTACAACAAGCTATCACGGTTTTAATACATATACTATACATTTCAATGTTATGTTGTAAAATTACATAAGAATGTGTAGTATATGCCTATCTATCACCTTCATCAAGATTTGCCCACGCCAGAGTTTAAAACATTATTGAAAAAGTACCGTAAATTGGGGTAAAGTCGGCTATTTTTCATGGTTTTTTGCTTAAATCCTCATGAGAAAACTTAAAATAATTATTGGTATTTTTGATATGTAATCTTTAACTCCTCTGTTTTAAGATCGATGTAATAGAAAAGAAAATTATTTCTTAGAATTAACGGTATATACCATTTTGTCATCGCCGACTTTTACCCCAAATGCGGAGAAAAGTCGGGTATCGTCATACATCGAAAAAGTAAGCTATTGTAATAAAACAAAACAATTTTCTAACACCATTGGAAATAAAATATGGCCATTTCATAAATTTCTATGTGTGAAAACCGCTCTTCAACCCTTAGAGGCATGGTGGGACTGTCAGTGTCCTACCTGTAAATAATTTTCTTCATGTAGGTAATAAATCAATATCTATTTCAATGATGGATTGAAATTTTGTACTCGTGGGTTTTCGAGGCCGCTAATTACGAATATGTTGTCAAAATCACAAAATCCGAAGCTTAATTCGATGTCGATGAAACTCTGTACTTGGGGGTTTTTGTAAAAAAATAAGATAAATAAGATTAAGAATGCGCATACAATAACAAATTATTAATAATAAAAACACACAATATAATACAACGGAAAACGATATACTAAGTAACTTACGGGACATAAAAAAACCAGGATTACTCTTTTACACTCGGACAAAAACTCTGGAAATGATTCAAAACTATCTAGGAAAATTTTAAGACTTTTCAAAGTCCTTCTCAATCCGTTAACTGCTGAATAAAAAGAAAAATTAGACCTGCAATTGACCTCCAGCAGGGTTCGAAAAGTACGATGAGAATATATAGGTGCGCGGAAAGAAAATAGATTAGATACTCGCGATGACGTAATGGAACCTGAAACAATTTTGAATACAAATTGTCTTAAATTAAGTCAATATTTGAGCTTGTTTTTAGTTTTGGAAACTTACTTTTAGTCAATATTCAGGTCCCAAATAAGAATTCTCTAACTTAGGTGTGACAAACTCGAAAAATTTTTCTTTAAGCATAAATCTCGAAAGCATAAAATTAAACTTTGTTGTCTGAAAGTAAGACCTTATTTTAAAAAATTAGCTTAATTTTAGACTGAAATTAAGTCTTTTACAGTGCTTAATTTGAGATGTAGCAATGTTAAGACTTTTTTTCTGTGTAGATATGCACATTTTCAAAATCAGAAGGATCACAAAATATATTCTCCCATAATAGATAATGTAATTTATTAGGCAGAGAGGATATTATGTTACGGATGAAAAATAAAAACCAGCTAGTGATAGCATGTAGAATCATGACGGACATTCGCAATTTAAACAAACACTCTATCAATTTCCACAAACACTACGTGATCCGGAAAAAGAGTGTGCTTCCCTGACAGGTACACAACGCTAACATTTCCAAGAGGTACTACGGCTAGACAATCACTCTCGACACGACGAGATACCCTTAACACGCGACACGGTACGAGACATGGCCATTTTGACATCTTTCGTGATAACATTCACCTACTGCATTAGCTTGAAATTCGCTCTACACGACAACGAACTCGACCAGTCATCGATTTTCCACTCTAGGCAAGAACAACATGCACAAGGCAAACTATCGTAATAAATCAAGTACTAATTGCTACTTTGAACCTTTTTATTATGTAAGGGAAGTAAACTGGTTATGGCCACCATTTCGTATTTGGTTCATAGATTTCGATTAAATGTATATTATACAAAATACATGCAATATGCTAAAGCCTAGCTAATTGTTATTGAGGAACTAAGTTGATTTATTGGGTGCACCTCAAAAACCCGACAAATAAAAAAACAGACACTTCAGAAAACAGACATTCAAACATCAGACATTTAAAAAAACAGACATTCAAAAACCACACATTTCAAAAAACAGACACTAAGAAAAAAGACATTTCAAAACACAGACATTCAAAATCAATACATTTCAATAAACAGACATTCAAGATCCCGACGTTTCGACACCTCCAAATGGTGCGTTCAAGACATAAAAAAATTATTTCGGGTACGCCTTCTTTGAGGTCTCACTGGAAAGTCATTTCAAGGTCAAAAATGATGGACCAAGAGATTCATTTTGTATGTCACTTGATGGTCAAATAAATTTGACCCCTGGATTATGAAGCTGGATTAAAACAGGCATATAAAAAATCCGACATTTCAAAATACTGACATAATGAAAATATAACTAATGATTGACTTCTAAATGTGCTAAAAAAATAATCCGGGGGCAAACTGATTTCACCTTCAAAATTAACCCTTTGATCAGTAACAGCAAGGTAACATTTTTTACCCTGAAATGACCTTGCAGTGAGACCACAAAGGCGGTGACTCGAGATAATTGTTTTATGTAGGGAACGCATTAATCGGAGGTGTCTGTATTTTGAAATGTCGGGTTATTTGAGTGTCTCTTCATTGAAATATATTGTTTTTGAATGTCGGTATTTTGAATGTCAGTTTTTTTATTTGTCGGGTTTTTGAGGTGTACCCGATTTATTCATCTAAAATTGATCAATTAATTAGTAAGTGAACATTTTTATTAACCATTTTTGGATCTTTAAAGACAAAAATTGGATTAGTTTTTAATCTCATGCAATTATAATTGAGATTATTTTTTGGTTATAAACTCGTCCAAAGTTGGTCCTAGATCGTCTCAAAACTTGGATCTCTTTTGGATCATTTTTGAATCTGACCGATTTTGATCAAAATTTGATCAACTTTTTTTTACTCGGGAGACGCTGGTTACCAATCTGGTGTCAGATTTACAAAATTCAAAATGGCGGATCCAATATAAGACCAAATTACCGTTTCTCAGAGTTTTGATCGGCCATACTGGATCCGTAATTTTGAATTTTGTAAATCTGATATTGGATTCGTATGCAGCGCCCCAAAAAAAGAGGTTTTACCAAACGTCAAATAATAATAGCTATAAGTATGTCCTGGCATAAATTTCTTTTGAAAAATAATTTCTTATTAACAATAATTATTTTACATAATTATGCAATATTATTATTTGTTAATAACATTTATTGGAGTCTTAGGAAGGGCAGGAACAAGAAACCGTAACGAAATCGTTCATAAGCGATGAGAAGTTGATACCATGTATAGGTGGGACACTGGTGTCCCGCTGTTAATGAAAGGGTTAAAAAGAGAGTAATCCTTTTTATTACATTGCAGAAAGAACAGCTTGTTGCCTGAACACAAGCGAGGAAAAAGATTAAACACCTAATCTTTTGCACCTTTAATAATTTCGGTATGAATTTTGTGCCTTTTTTGGGTGTTCTTTGAAGTAAAAATATTAATTTTCAGAAAAATAAATAAAATGAGGGTAAGAAACTACTAGTAAATTCAGAACTTTGGTACAGGCAGCTAATATAAACGAAAAATCGGTTGAAATCGCACTGCCTGAAAATAAGGCCCCTGGATTATATGTAAATATTGTAAATACACATAAAGCAGGAGCCATCTAACTCGCGCGTTCAACAGCGCACATCTCCCTTCAACTCTAATAGATCCAAATAAATTTTGTTTTTATTTTGAAGAGAATTTAATTCTCTTTCTAATGAGAGTATAATAATTATGATTAGTAGTGTCTAACCTTGTTAAAAACCATAGAAAACGTCTATAACAAACTTTTCGCGTTTCTCGCGAAATTATAGTTCCTTTTGTTCTTTTATTACGATATTTTCCTTAAATATTGTGATATTTTAATAAAACAGTCTATCCAACTTATACATCAAAGAAGTATACAACATTTCCAAGAACAATCGATCCAATGTCATCTACAAAATCGATTGCATTGATTGTAATAACACATATATTAGGCAGTCAAAACGTCCGGTAAAAACGACAATTAAAAATTATTATCAATGCATACTATATGTCTGGTATTTATTATTATTTCTTGTTGTCTTTATAAATTTCATTACTCTGACCGTATTCAGTGAGTATTAGTCACATATCAAATTGATAATTTAATACGTCCGGCCCTTAAAAAAATACTTTTTTTCATTTACTTTCGCGTCGGTTTCAATTATAACCAACTCTTCCCGTTTTCTTAACAATTTATAATAACTTTCTACTGTGTTTATTATAGACATTTTCATTTCAATTTAAGTTTATTTCTTAACTTAATTAATGTTTAACAGCTCATCCGATCCAGTGTTAACTTCAAAACTTACACGTCATAACAACCCATTTAATGTGAATATCAAATTTAATTTTTAATTATTGTTGTTAATAGTCTTGTCATTTTTGTAATTTTATGTATAATTTCAATAGGTTAATTAAGGAGGTTCACCAGGTTAAAGAATTAACATTGAGAATTTAACGAAAAAATTACAGCAGATTAAACAATGAAAGAAATTAATGCCTGCTAAGTTTCAAGCCCCTAGGTACCTTCAAAGCAGAGAAATTAATAAAAATGTTCACGTTACTTTAACATTGGGTCTTATGGGAACATGTATATATTCATGAAATTCGTATTGAATTAACATTGAGTTTTTCATAAAATTTATACTGCTGATAAAAAAATGTGTGACATGATATTTGCAGAAAGAATTAAGTCTCTTCCTACCTTTAGGGACGAGAAATAAAATAAACAAATAGCTAAAAAGGTCGTTTACGGTTATGTGGATGGACGATGCTCAAGGCGCGGCAACGTCGCAATATTTCGTGGAATAGCGCGGGACATTTGAAAAGAAGCAGACGTTAGATTCACTTGAAATATAGCATGACCGTGACACGAGCGGAATAAAATGTATATAAATTATGGTTTCTTACATATATTGTATGTTCATATGTCGTTTTAACCTTACCTGTACGATGCCGATCCAGATCAACACCTTTGTCATTTTTTTTTATTTTTCAAGTAATCAAAATCTGATTTTGATCCAAATTTGCTTCTTTATTTTCACAAAATATTTAGAAATGTAAATAATTGAATTGTTTTCATTATTATTATGTTTATTTGTTGATTGTATTAAAAGAAGTATACAAAATATATATTTTTGTTAGAAAAAATGTATACTGAAAAGCAATTGCTGCTGCTTCATCAAGACAAAATTTGTCTCTCGGGGGTTTTTGGGATTGCTGATTACGAATCGGACCTCAGATTTGCAAAATTCAAAATTAGAGATTCAAAATGTCAATCAAATAGTTTTTTGAGAAATTTACTTAAATTAAAATAATTTTTTGAATCTTGCTGTTAGTACTGAGTTGTAAAAACAAACAGTTAATATTCTTTGAAAGAAGATGCAGTAAAATGTAATTACGTGGCATAAATTTTAATTTCAATAGGTTATCACAGAAATGAATAACAAACTCTATATAAGTATATTTTGACAAATGATGACAAAGTGTAACATATTTTCATAATTTTTAATATTATTATATTATTTATATTAGCCAGGGCTTTTAAATGCACAATTCGTCGCCCTTCAAGCTCAGTTTCCTTCTCGTCAGTTTCCAATTTTTCGAGGTTAGAAACTAACTTTTTGCGACTTTAAAATAAATTTCGTATATTTTTCCCGATGGTTTGCTGTTGTTTCTGTTTCAAAAGCACTTTCTCGGTCACCCGCTTTCCTTTCCAATAACACCATTTTCTGGGCTGTGTGGGGGTTGATTGGGAGAATGTGTGAATGTATGAACGCGACGTTGCCAAGTCACTTTTGTCTATCCTACCACGGAAGTCATAATGGCGATAATTCTACATTTGACTCGGTAGGCACCTGGTGAACCTCCTTAAGTCCCTGAAGAAAACGACGAAGCTCGTTGGAACGTTGGGCAAAAAATAAAATAATATTGGAACTGAATTTTGGCTATTTATCCAATATTATATTTATATAAACACATGTAACACTTGAAAAAATCAAAGGTGCCCACTGCCAGTTACATAAAAAAAGTCCACAAGCAAGATTGACAACTATTTTTTTGAGGCACCAAAAAATTATGTGGTATACACAAATTGTAATAGTTTTATATTTTGTCAAATTAAATCACAAAACACAAATTTACAGCTATTTATCACATGGCAAATGCAATATAAAATCATTACCTTATTTATTTATATCGAAATATAGTAGTAGTACCAGTAGTAATAATGCTGAAGTTATAATAGCCAGCATAAGATTCGAAGAAACAGTGGTTCTCAACTTGCAATAATTTCTCGCATAATTAATAAATTATCGCATGTATCGATCTGGAATTTGCACAGAAATTTCCTAAAGGTTTCAGAAACAAGTTCCAAATGTTAATAAAAATTAGAAAATCTGACAAAACTATTGAAATAAATTAATAAACAATTAAGATAAAAACACGAATTACGAGAATATAAATTTGCGTCTAAAATTTATCCAAAAGGTTCTTCTCATATCAATCTCATATCACAAAACCTTTTTGCAATACTAACAAAATTAACAAAAATTACAGCATTGTTTATACAATATAGTAAACAATTGATAATCCATGCGGAAAAATAAATGGACTAAAAAGGCTCATTGCAGCGATTCTAATTCGCGTCCGGGGCTAAAATTTTTACCGAAGCTTCTTTTCATTTCTAGAATCACGTTGCGAGTTCCAAAAAAATTAAAAAAAAATCGTGGTATTGTTTAAATGATTTATTAAGTGACATATAAACTATATATACTAAGTTGAGAACCTTAGATTTACCTTACCTTGAGATTTTGTAATTTTTATTAACATTTGGAACTTGTTTCTGAAACCTCTAGGAAATTTCTGTGCAAATTCCAGATCGATACATGCGATAATTTATTAATTATGCGAGAAACTATTGCAAGTTGAGAACCACTGTTTTTTTAATCTTATGCTGGCTATCTTATGCTAACTTCAGCATTATGTACTAGTATACATTAATTAGAATTATATATTAAAATTTGCGAGGGAGTAGTACACCTTTGAGTAGATGCAACGTCATTCTTGACACGATTGGCTACTAAAATCGGGATTTGCCATTAATTAATGTTATTATTCTGTACCTAATTACGCCTATTAAAACAACTGTCTGTAAAATAATAGAGAAGCCTGATAGTCTCTAAATCATCGGCAGTTAGTAACAGAGCCAATAAATTGATTCCTGAGCGCTGCCTTAATCCTAGACTGATACCCAGTGTGTCCCTACTGGATTTGGATAGTGAACAGTTACATAAAATATGGACTAGTGTCTCAGTAGCACCTAAATTGCACACCGTGCACATCAAGAGGGAATCCTACTTCAAGATATTTCCAATGCATAATGAGTACGAGAAGTTAGTAGCCGTCCTTAATTGCATTATAAGTCTAGAAAAATAATTAGCCATTTACGGAACTGACATTTTAATTTTAACTTTATTTAAAAGAAAAGCTAATACATCGTCAATGTTTTTTACATACATTTCACAAAAGTTATATATACATATATGTTATCATACATAAATGTTATTTTTTATTCATATTTTCACCTATTGCATTCAGTAATTTTTGCTTCATTATTTTCAGAGTTAAAATTTAAAAATAGCAGAAAATGAAAAGTTTAGTTTTGAGTTTAGGAAAAAATGGCTGTTAGTTAATGGATAGTTATAATGTAGTAGAAATATGGGTGCTGGGCCAAAACGCCGACAAATCAAAAAGCCGACAGCTCAAAGAGCGACAGTCAAAAAGCCGACAGATAAATAAATAGACACATCGACTAGCGAATAGTCAATTTTTTAACTGTCGGTATTTTTAATCACGGCTTTTCGAATGTCGGTTTTTTGACCTGTCAGCTTTTTGATTTGTCGGGTTTCGACCTAGAAATACTATAAATGAACATTTCTTTGTTTCTAAACGCTTAGCTTTATACCGTTATTTGCGGTATTATTAAAAATCGTTTTAAAAAACGGTTCATATTTTCATCCGATATGATCTTTGAAAATTTCTGTTATTCTCAGAATTCCATAATAATTGTGGGTGCTGGTCAAAAAATCGGCAAATCGACAAGCCGACAGGCCGAAAAACCGCAAACTAATAACCGACAGCAAAAAGCTAACACTTCAGAAAATCATCGTATGTCTATTTTTTTATGTCCCGGCTTTTCGACTGTCGGTTTTATGACTGTTGGCTATTTTACCTGTAAACTTTTTAATTTGTCGGGCTGATATTTTTCTGTCCGGTTTTGACCTATCAACTTTTTGATTTATCAATTTTGCGATACCTATTTTCAAATAGAAAAATTTTTTACTGTTTTTAAATTTTCACTAACAAACGTTTCACATATTAATGTTGCTCGGTCCACAACATGAAATAGTGCAATATTCTGCCAGCGAAAGTAGGTTTGGAGTACCAAAAGACAATATGTGGTTTTCATTATTTCGGATGATTTTCAATTCCAAAAAGGAAAATGTATATTTGATTTTCTATTTCGTGTGTAAATTTTAATCTTGGATGACAGTAATTACAAACAGTAATTTCTTTGATTTTGTATTTTGGGATGCAAGTATGTTGTCTACATATCTATAATAAAAAAGTGGAGTAAAGGGGAATTTACTTCAACAATAAACTTTAAGGTCATCCATTGCTAGATTGGCAAATATTGAGAAAACTGAAGAACCCATTGGGGTTCCAAATGTTTGAAATATTTGAGGCGTTGGGGTGCAAAACCTAAGTCCGTTTTATGCAGTTTTGAGAAAAACGCAGAAAACTGTTTCCCGTTAACAGTGGAAAGACAGCAGATTCATAAGCGTATAGCTCAATTTTAAAGGGTAAACATTTTTTTTGGCACATACACAATCTCTAAACATTCAAAGAACTACATGTAATGTATATTTATATGATTATCTCAGTTTTTTATTTTTTTGGACTTAGACCCAATACCTCATTTATCGTTGATTGTGAAAAATGTATTATCGAAAAGAAATTCTGTTTAATAAATGTAAATGGAATTATGTCTGGGTATTTTTTGACGATGCTATTTTCGTGAAAATGGTACATTTGTGAAAAGATACGTCAGAATGTAATCATGCGGAATCTCGAATTGTTCAGTGAGGAATGAATTCTTTGGTGTTTTTTAGTAGAAATTTTGTAAAGAACTTTGAAATTTTATACATACAGTTTGTGTATAAAATACTTGTATGCTTTTGAATCTAGTAACTGATTTTCATTTCAAAATTTCAGTAGTTCATAGAAGGAAAGTTGTAAATCGTTTAACGGATTGCATTTTACAATCTGAAAATAGTATTTCCATCGTGGAATAGTAATTCCACTTATGTATCGTTGTTCAATACCACTGTAATCTTGCCTTCGTCTGCCATTGTAACAATTAAATCTGGGTATTCCTTTATATAAGTATTTCTTTTTGATAAATAATTTTCAATATTTTTAATAGCGGATTTGAATATATTGTTGACGCTGGTTCTGATATCTTACTTTTGTAGTGTTGTAGAGTAAAAGTGGTGTGAATTATATTATATTGATAATAGTTTCGTATCATAACATTGCGGAAAATTGAAGCCCGTACAATTTCAATAACTCTATTTTAATATTTGTATCCTTAATTTACTGTAATTCAGTGTAAATGTATTTATTATTTATTTGCTTGATATATAAAAGTATCACATTCTTTGCAATCACCCATTGAATATAACTATAAATAATATGTAATATTTCAATATGGATGACAAAAGAAAAATAGTTCAATATTAAGTTTCAACATATGTTCTTTGATTCAAAATTTACAGTCTTTAGTTTAGCAGATCGGTGTAAATAAAATATGACTGTTTGCAATGAAATATTGGTTTTTTTTAACTTCAGAGGGCCTACGGTCGTGGAGCAGTTTTGAAAATTTTTATTTACAATTTTTTATTTAATGCCATAAAAACATATTGTTATATTATGCATATCAAGTAAAAGACACATTATCTCTGAATCAAACTGCCTGAACGTCTTATTAAACAAAACTAACATTATATGCATTTCTTTTGATGAAATTAAATGGACTAAGTCATTCTAATTCAGCATTTGGATAATCTAGTCTTTAAAAAAGAAATAGATTTCCAAAATTTGAAACAATGTTTTTTGGCACTATTTGAATGGTAAAATAATGTGCAAACACCTTTTATATATGCCGTTACTACTTAAAGCGGATGGTCTTACTGTCTCAATCGTAAAAACTAAAACGTCTAAGAAA
The DNA here is from genome assembly GCA_030407085.1 of Trichopria drosophilae. Lineage (NCBI taxonomy): Eukaryota > Metazoa > Arthropoda > Insecta > Hymenoptera > Diapriidae > Trichopria > Trichopria drosophilae. The sequence continues at coordinate 183,244,681 of CM059583.1, read as the reverse complement.
CTTTGTTTGTTGATCCACATATTACTACTTAAGTAGTAACCCCAAATATCTATTTATCGTGTAAAGTTATTAAAATCATCTTATCACAATCTTAACCTTAATCATTAAATACAAATATTAAAAAAAATAATATTCATTTTCTTATCCGCAAACAACGATATTAATAGATACAATTCAAAAGTTCTGTCTCTCTTGTCTATACTTTTTATTGACGTGTTAGAACGAAGAGCTAAACACGATCAATCACACAAGCCATTTCCGGAAGTTTCAAGTGCACAGTCCCTTATTTTACAGTAAACAATTCCAAACCATTTTCCGACATCAAAACAAAAAAAAACGAATGCCGAAAGTTCCAGTCGTATATTTTGACGTTTTGCGAAAAAATTGTACACTTTCTGAACAGAAAAAACACAAAAATAACAAACACGGAATTTGTAATTGTCGTTGTCTTTATTTAATATCCAGTTGTCAATAGTATTTATATATTTGATAATACTGTTCTGCAAAAGCGATTGATCTACGTCGATATATGCTTATTTGTTTCCGAAGTCCTTAACCACGAGTAACCACTATGAACTTCCTCGGAAATAGTACAATACCCATTCTAAACCGCAAACCGCGATGTACACATGTGCATGCCCATCTATATCGACGTCAAAATAGTACTATAGTATTTTTAAAATACTAGATAAAATAATTTGAACATCATTTTGATTTTAATTATTATTTACAAATTTCTGTCACTTACTGTAATAAATTTACAGGAACAAAATCGACTTGTTTCTTTTTTCGATAACCTTATTCGCTTTCATCAAATTTGACAAAACTTTCTATGGTTTTCAATTTGACAGAGAAATTTTTAAACTTTTGATATTTAAGATAAAAAAAAATTATTTTTTCTTTTGATGACATACAAAATAAAAACAAAAATTGCTGGTATATCTTTAGAAGTTTTACAGCAGCTAAAGAAACTAATAAACTATTTTAATGCATTTTGGCCACTCAGTTAAGAATATGGTGATTAGATTTATCTAACATCTTAAAAGCAGGGCATCGTCAAAGAAAGTCTGATTTTCGTGGATTATTTTCACAGATATCTTTTAAAATATTCAGCCAACCAAAATATTAGAAATAAACAAAATTGAATATAAAATTTTGCGTGGAAAAAATTCATTCATTTCTTTTTTAAATATCGTACCTATGTTTTTAATAAAATTACAAAATTGTGTTTTTAAAGAATACAATATTTATTTTTGTCCTTTAAAAAAAGAATTATAGAATCGTACATTACATCGTCTGTAATTTATCTGAATTTTGACGTCGAATAAACTAACATTATTTTTATTCTCAAAAAATTAAATTTTTTATCAGACATGCACCCTATTGGAGCCGCCATTTTGAATTTTGCAAATTTTATGCCAGATTTGTATTTAGAAATCCCTAAAAGCAATTATAAATACTACATCAGCTGGATTGACCAATACCTTCGTCCTACAGAAGGATTAGAATATAATGTTTCTGATTTCAATAATTTCAACTTTTTTCCGAATTTCTACTTTTGAACATCGATTATCTCAGTGTGAATATTCTTTTAGATAGATAATGAAAAATTGGCAATGCATTAGAAATATCTTTTTTGTCACATCAGCATGAAAAGTCCATTTTTCCGCCCGTAAAAGAGGGCAGAAAATGCCAGATTGCCGCTCGGTCTGATAAAGATGGGCGTCACCGGGTGGACAAAATTTTGCGGCATTCAGCGAGCGAGAAAATGTTTTCTTCCTCTCGCTTACAATCTGTTTACAGTCTTTCATTGAAAACCAAACTTTCACGTCGTTAAGATCATTGAATGTGCTTGACAGCCTTGGACCACTTTACACGCCCTAGTCTTACAATTGAATATTGTTTCGATCTTTTCAAAAAAATCAAAATGAGAATGTACCTTCGCAAGAGGTATTGCCATTATACAAATACTTAATAGGCGTTCCTCATTTGCATCTAACTTTAATTTCAAAACAGTGCTTCATTTTGAGATTTTATCAATATAATTTTAAATTTTGCGATGTATGCATGTGACGTTTCCCATTTCAATTCTCTTTTGTAATATGGAGAACAATTTGTGAATTGTTAACATAGTATGGTCATAGAGAAAACTAGGTTTGAGAAGTATCGTTTTGACTGTAGAATACTTATTTTCTTTACGAGGGCGTAAAATAAACTTTTATGCCCGAAGGTGATCAGAGTCCCCGAGGGGCGGCGAAGCCATTTTTTTTAAATTCGTCCGTCGCATGAAATCTGTCATTTTTATTTTTCAAACCGCCATTACATTCGTAACCAGCGACCCCAAATATTAGCATAATAATTTTATTAAAAAACTATTCATCTGGAAAATGCATGTCGCGAAGAGTTAATAAGAAGTTACACCGATAATTATCATTTAATTTTTGGTCATAAAGGTGCAAATCTCTAAATATATTATTATTTAGTATGGATTTGTTTTATATATTTAAAATTATTTTTATGTAATATGTTTTCGATAATCCATACTTCGTTGCACCGTCACGTAATTGGAAATCGATCAGCACTTAACACATCAGCCCTATACTAAAATCTAACCAATTTTACACTCCCGTTACGTAGCATAAACGTGAAATGATATTAATTAAGTTATAAATTTAGTTTATCCTAATTACCAATTAGCGCAAGCGTAATTATTTACGCATAATTATTGCGAATATAGAGGGGTAATTATACTTTCGCAATTAATTGTGAACTGCAAAAGGGGAGGAAACCTGCGTTTTGAAAACAAAGCTGCACTTGATGAAACGGTTATTAAGTTAATTTATAATTATTTTTTTCTTTGATATCTTTTTTTTCAACGGTACTTGGAGTGAAAGATTAAAGACAATGGGAGAATATAAAGTTTTTTTATTGCAGAAATACCTCCTTGCGATTCAGAAAATACAGTCAAAAATTCTGAAGTACATTTAAATACATTTGTGGTAAAAATGTAGAAACAAAGGGAAATTAATATCACGTAACTAGGTGTGAAATAATAAATTAATTAATCTATTGAAACCATTTAAAAAAAAGGAAATTGATTTCAGTTATATTATTGATTTAAGTGGGAATAGGCGGGAAAGGCAAGTTAACTCGTTAATGGAAATGTGAACGAAGATGAAGATTTTCCTTTTACGACGTTTTATCGAATCCATCAATCTGATGCATGTCAAGTTAATCGAATTTCCTTCTGTGAATAGAAAAAATATATTAAATTTTGTTATATCATATATAATTATATTGAGCTTACTTAATGATTAAAAAAAAAGTTTATTTAATTTTATGAAAATATTTATAGCAACCCAATTTTATAAATGTAACTAAGTTTAAAAAAAAATGGATTAAAGTTAACACATTATTAAATATAATTTTAAAAAATATGGTTTTTACTGAGAGACTCAACTTTTAAAACTCTACGTTCACACTCCTTCTGCACGTTTTTCATTCATTCATTCCTTATCAGAGAGTTTCTCTGTTATCCGTCAATACAATTTAGAGGATTAATTAGTGTTTTTCTACACATTCTTTTTCATTACAACTATCCAAAGGACGAGACATCACTGTAAAAAGGCCAAATGTAGGCTTAATTTATGATATCACAAAAAACAAGACTAATTAAAAAAGGACATACTTATGCCTTATATATTGGCTTATTTTAAGACAATTTAAAATGTAACAATTTTATTTTTTTTTACAGTGATAGCATGAAATTTGCAACTTTTCAACCGGACTCTTTAGTGAGTTCATATATACTACTTATAATAGTATCAAAAATAATGTCAAACACATAATTTAAAATGTAACCAGAAGCAGATAATTTTAGAGTATACTTTAACATTTTCTCAAATCTCCCGTATGTGAAAATAATCAAATTCAATACGAGATGGTATCTTTATTTACTGTGTAATGTATTTTCGCATTCCTTTATTTCAGTGTTCCTCCTACATGATGTGATGAAATGCTCAACTATTTAACTGAGACGATATACTAGACACTTCCGGAAAAAATGTAAGTTCACTTCTAGTGTGATTTTAAACCCACAATCATAAATGCATCGAGACTATAACATGAAAGGGTTTAAGATGTTTGAAATATTAGAAACAAAATAAGATTAAGAATCGTTGTCTAAGGTCTTTCAAAAATGAAATTTTTTTCATGAAATCTTTGGTAATAGGCAAATGGTAAAACAGGGCGGAGAATCCCTTATGGTTTGAGAATATTTTGCTACCAAAAAATCGGAGATCATGTGAATAAAGAATAGCAAACGGAGGGTAATTTTTTGCGATATCGTGAATTCCATCGAAAAAAATAGTACGGCATTAGAAAATGGTTATAAAGTGGCTTTAAACAAAAAAGAAGAAATTAAATACATCATATGTCGCAGATATTAATTCAATGAAACTGCAGTCTATCCAAAAACGCCTCAGGAAGTTTTTGAGCACTCGCTCCACTCAAAAGGGGCACCAACTCTCGAAAAACTAACACGAATGCCGAAGGTATTTGAGGGAAAGTGAATGGTGGATATTTTGAAGAATAACAAATGTTGAAAATAAACTCGAAATGTTATGTTCAAGAAATACCATGTATTTTTTCATTACGTTGCGTTTGGTATGTTTGTAGTTACGTTGATAAAGTGTGAAGAAAAAAAGTATGAAAAAACTGTATTATTCCCTTGATTTCTTATAAATAATTATAATGAGAACTTTTGGCTGGTACTGAAAATACGGACATGTAATGTGATTGTTAGGTATATACACCACTGATTTGAAATAATGAAATACAACAATGTCAAATATGTAATAACTGTTCATTTTGTGCAATAATTACGTTATTTGTAATACACATAGAAGTATAAAGCTGCAAAATTTTTGCTACAGAGCCTAAGAAAGGCAGATATGATGTAATTTTACAGTACTACTTACAGTAGAATTTACAAAACAGTACATCGATTATGTTAATTGTATTCGATGAATATTCTCAAATTCTTATAGGACATAAAAATAAAATAGTAAACATTTTAATACCTCCAAGAATACACTTTCGGCTAGTTTAGACGCTGTGGCCTAGTGTTCAAATCGTTTTTATAGTTTCGGATACCCATCGCTTTTCCACTAATGCTAATGAGTACCAATAAAAAAATTAACCGAAAATTCAATGAATGCGTAGTAGTTGACATGATGTTGTTATATAGAAAACATTGCAGCTACCCCAAGAAAAAATATGTTGGTCAAAATTTGATCAGATTTTGATCAAAGTCGGTCAGATCCTTATGTGATCCTAGTTTTGAGACATTTCAGGGCCAAAGTTAGACGAGTTTACAACCAAAAAATAAATAAGTTATCATTATAAGCGATTGAAAAGTGATAAAAAAATGGTCAATTTTTGATCATATTTAAATACGTAGAGAAGCTGGTTGTTGATGCGCTAACATTAAAAAGCGATCTTGTTTGGATCATTTCATGGTAAAAAAAATCTGTTTATGCTCGCCTTAAACGACTGAGAATCAAATTTGGACTCGATTGAGATCCAAAAATGATCGTTTTGTGATCCATTTCTGATGAAGATTTCGATTACTCTGTATCCACAAAGGTATCCTCCACTGCTTCTTATCTACCATGATCCCCGTCGAAGCCGGTATTCATGTTGTTTTTGAAAGAATAACATATCTGCCTTAAGTACGTTTCAGTTAATAGATGGAAGAATTGATTAATTCATTTGCTTGTTGAAACTTGTCTAAAAGTGTTAATGAATTTGTTGTATTATTTATCTGTCACCTTCCTTTTCTTTTAATTTTGTGTATTTTTTCTCTACCTCTTTCTCTCGTGACTTTACCCAATATCTAACACCCATTATAAAAATTCCATTGCGGACAGGTTATTTTCTTTTTTTCTAGAAACATTTGCATGTTATTCCTCTTGAGTATACTCCAAACCCTTTAAATTCATCTGATGTTTATATACTAATCCACCTCCTCATACGAAAGGAATTCATTCCTTTGATCCAGCAAATAGTCCGGTACTTATAATATAACAAAATGCTTCATCCAAGCAATTCCACTTTCGCAATTATCGCAGTACCTAAACTCCTTTATTACATCTTGTATATGGCATTCGGCTTGGTGAGGATAACGGTTTGTTTAACGTTTTTAGTACTATTTAACTTTTACCTAAAAGGTTGGTTTTGAGAATTTGTCATTAAGACATATTCGGTCACTTTTATCTGATTTTTCAAAATCGAGTGTAAACCTTATTGACTAGGCATCCCAAATAGAATAAACCTCATCTGATGGAGCCATTTTCTTCATCATGATCATCATTACTCTCTTCACCAAACTTTAATACTGGCTTGATACCACCGTCAGGTGATGCTTGAATCCTCCCAAAATCTCAAATACATCAAAATCCTTACCTTAATATCGAGTGAGGTGGGCACGAATATAATATCCTACGCAAAGGAGTTAAAAGACCTTTACGTTGTCATCACACTTGATCTCATATGAAATCGTAGCTCATTTTTCGTTGATCAATAAACCTCATTATCGTCAGCATAACATCTAGAATCTACTACTCATGTCGTTACAGACCTATCTGGTTAACATAACACACACACACACACACACATTCAAATGCAGCATTTGCATAATAGTGCTCTGAGATACATATATCGGCTACAACCTAACAGCAGACTAACGACATGCAAAAACGGATAACTGGCACTCTATTTCACCAAGGAAAATATGTTTTGGTATCCTTATATTAATTTCAACTCTCAATCCGACTTGTTTATCTCAAGGAACAGTTTTCTATTGGCGTACCATGTCTGACTGAGAAAATACATAACCTATTAAATCCTTGAGATACTTGTCCAATAGCAAACTCACCTCACTATTCAAACTGATAAATTCCACCCTTATCCAGCAAATAGGTACATTTATTTATCATAATGATTGTTACATCGCAAACAGTGCGAATTTCATAAACATAATAGTTCCCAAACTGCGTCACTTCACCTTTCGGATTGTGTCAGCTGGGTATTGCTATTGATTGGCATTGATAAATGGTTAGGTAATCTTGTAGTTTTGGTTAACTTTTTGAAGGTATTCAATAGTCTAAGTCATTCTATAATTTCGACTTGTTTACGAAATATCGGCTTCGAGAATTCAGTCCTGCATTGGATGGATTCATTCCTAAAAGACTGTTGCCAATCCATACTTGACCTAAACCTACAAACTTCCTATACAGAATACACTGCATCAAGCGTTCCGCAAGGCACTAGACTAAGCCTGATTCTATAAATTATCGTTTTCTATATATTATTTTCGAGACTTAACTATTGCTCTATCACATTCTCTGATGACCCTGAATTCTATGTGCAATAATTGCTATGTCGTATCAGTGAAATGTATTAATGATCAACACATTAATCTGTCATCCTTGGATAGTTGTAAAATCTTTCTGACATTAGAAACCTTAGTATTCCACCAGTTATAGTAGGGACCAACCTATTACCTTACTCTAACGAGGCTAAAAATCTATGCGTGATGATCAGATCTTATCTTCATGGAGTCGACATCTCAACTTCATCTCCTCTAAAGTGCTTAATGTCTTCTCCCGATACAAATTTCTTCATTCATCCATAAAATTTATACTCTTAAACTCATTAGTCATTCCTCATCTTGATTATACCACCCAATTGCCATTGCTCACTTACCAAGTGACGTTCATCGCTTGGGTCGTCACTATTGACTTGTGCCGTGCAGAAAGAATGCTATCTGTCCATCTTAAGTGATAATGTTGTCAGTATTTACCTACGGCTACCAGTAGCCAACAAAATAATCAAATTATCATAAATCAATCGATCTGTTTTTATTTTCTCGAATTCACCACTTCATGAATGTGAATGAAGGAAACACTTCTTTTATAATTAACAAGTAATTTTATTGTTTAATAAGCTTATTTAATCTAAATGTTAACATCGAAAAAATATTATTTATTTTTTAACATAAATGAGTTCTTCAACTTTGTTTAGTGTGCACTGTGAAAAACAAACAAAACGCTAAAAATTAATTAGCTAAAATACGAAGCCGCTAAAAGGTCAAACTCTAGATTCCTGCGAAGGTAAAGATCAGATTCGCTAAATTAAATTTGTAATCTGCGTTTAGCGAATGCACAATATATGTGCACGTGATAATTTTGCAGCAGATGCATTGTCAAAGACTCGTTAGCGTTAAGTTATGCTAATGTTTGGGTACATCGCGAGCCGAATTCATTAAGCGGTCGTGGTCGGTCGCATCGTGGCTTTGCGAATCGAGAACACGCGAGACGTGGCGACCTGCCAAATACGTATAACGGTCCATTGATGTGGCGATCCTTGAATGAGGCTCTGGTTGAACAAGTCGACTTTATTACGACCCCATCCCATACGAGACTCTCTTAACCCGTTTCTCATCGGATGTCCCATCTTTGTAGGTGATTCCCCTGAATACTCCATATATTTTTTATACTGTTAATTTCAAACAAAAAATGATTGGTTATTGTATGTCAATATGTCCAATCGCTGATGTGCTGAGGCCTAGCCTGTGTAGTCTTCTTCACCCAACTGCTACTGCAGTACACGTGCTTGGAGACGTATTGGTTTTCCTTTTTTGGTATCGGAGAGTTTTTCAATATTTTTCGTTTCACATAAAATGAAAGCTGAAGAAAAAATTTCAAAAATTTTCAAATTTTCGAATGCCGTGAATTCAATATAGACAATGTACAATGAATCATCGATATGAATTACATAAACGTCTGTACAACCGCGAAATGTCGCAAAAGTAGCTGTTACGTAAACACTGTTACATTGTATTATAAGAATGTGTGACAAGTTTATGTAAATATTATGTACGTCCGCTCCTTCTGCGTTTCCATGTATGATACACACGCGGGCAAATTTTGACTGAACAGCGACATAAAAAAGCAGAGAATACTTTCCTGAAGGATTTTAGCGTACTCATCCCGTATACGGATCGAAAAACGGATATATCAAAACGCCAACAGGTCATAAAACCGACAATCAAAAACGACAATCGAAAAGCCGACAGCCAAAACACCGACACTTAAAAAAATGACATACCGATTGTCGATGTGTCGGCTTTTTTACTATAGTTTTTCGACTGCCGACATTTTGACTGTTTGTTTCTTTACTTGTCGTCTTTTTAATTTGTAGGTTTTTCGACCTCACTCGTGGTCAGTACAGTAGGTTTTATAGGTTGTAGGATAGTCTAATTTCAAACATTAAAAGTGGAGGATCCAATATGGTAGGTCAGTTTAAAAAATGTATTGAGTTTTAAAAATCGAAATTTATAAATTAATCTGAACACTGGCTTCCGATTCGTAAACAACGCAAAAAAATCCTTAAGCGCCTACTTTCAAGTCAGTCCAATATAATTTTAAAACTCCTCCACCAGAGTAAATGTTTGGTCATAGGCTTCATTTTCGTATCCAACGTCCCTACAAATTATACAAACCATTGTACTACATATATCATCAGTTTTGGCTGCGCAATTAGGAGATAAAGATAATAATTAATCACTTACTGAGAGCACTAAATTCAGAGCACGATTTCTGAAAGACAAATGAGATTTTTTACGTTTCATAATGAATTTTGAAGATGAACAGTAAACCAGGATATAACGCAACTTATCTGTCGTCTTGTTTTCCGATTTTCACACATCAACTGCAAGCTTCTGTTAGTTATATTCGGACAGATATTTTGATCGCGAATATACTACGTTTTGAAATCGGAGCCTTCTTTTTGAAAATAAAATTACCTCCTGAATTTATTTAACCTTAATCTATTAATTCCTAAAAGCGGTCACCGAATACAGGGTATGTAGGTTTATGTTTTTGGGTGTGCTCTTTTAGAATGCTAGTTCTGAATTTGGTTACTTAGAGAACAAAATTAAATATGCCGATACAAAAGATAAAATTGTAATATTCAAACACGAACACTTGGAATAGTGTATTTATGTATAATTTGTTGTTTTTGAGATCTTTAGGGGCCCTAAATGTAAATGTGACAATAAATACATAAAATTCAAAATGTCGAATCGAATATTGCAGACAAACTTTTCAAAAACAAGCTGAATTTTCTATAAATTGGTACCTACTCATAGTTTTTCAAGATCGCCGAATATGGATCTAATATTAAATTTGTTAATTCCAAATGACGGATCCAACATGGTGGGGAACTTTTCAAAGATAAATTAGATTCACGTCAAGGTAGTTACATATCAAGTTAAAGGTTTTTAAGACCGCTGAATGCTAATTTGATCATTCTCCAAATTTAAAATGGTTGATATGTAATGAACCTCATCTATTGATCCTCATAAAGTAGAGCAACATTCCATAGTAAAATAATGTTGGATAAATAATGTAATAAACAATATTTAAAAATGTAAAACAAACAAAAAATATTTGGAAATGTAAAAAAAATTAAAAAAAAGAAATTACAAAAAAGCTCGACATTTCGTAATACCAGCAAAAGATTCTGGTTACAAGTTTGGCATTGATAAATCTCAAGAAAAGGGCCAGGTGGGACCTGCAAACGGTTTTAATTTTAGAATGAACACTAAAGCAGGTAAAACAAGGTTCTTTTTCGGAGTTCCGAAAGACTTAAAAGAAACGAAAAACTCCACTACTGCTTTCGCAGTAAAAGAAAGCAAAACAGAGTTATCCGCAATGCAAAAAAGGATATTATTCCAATGTTTTCATTTTGAGTACAAAATACTCCTGATACGAACAGTTTTTTTTTCATTATTATTCCATAATGTTTTCATTATTTTTGTAATTGTATATTGAACTGATTATATTGTAAGAAAAATTTGAGTAAAGTAGAACTGAATTGAGGTTAGGTTAGGATAAGGTATAAAAACGTTGTTCCGGAAATTCCATGGTCTTTTCTCGCCCCGAGATTTATAACAGAATGAATTTTACGGTTGCGCTCAAGTAGAAATTTCAATGTTATAAAATCACGTAAATTAAGTAAAAGTTACTCAAGTATAGAAGTTATAGTATGAACCCTCCTGAGCATGAATTTTTCTTTTCCTATATGGAAACAATGTCATTTGGACGAGTATACTCGTCCTTATGCACAGGAGGATTAATTACTTCGACCTAGACCATAGGTCTGGACGAAGTCTTGAATTTGGTCCCTTCTCGCAAAAAAAAATGTTGGAATTGTTCATTAAATGTCAACGTTTCAAACCCCAAAAATAAAAAAAATGTTGTGTGTGACCTTGTACCTGCGTAAGTCTGTACGTTTTATTATTGCAATCAATTGTTTATGTTTGTATTAATAAAGAACGTTCGTACATCGTTTGTGGTTAAACCTCCTTACGATATATTTTTAGGAAAATATTATATATAACGTTATTACGTAGTATTGAGGGAACTAATTTAGAACGGATTACCGAGTTATTTCGTGATTGATTATTCATTTCCGAAAAAGTGCTGCATAATGTCTTAATGGACTATATGTGACCTAATCATATTCAATAGTAAACTAACCATCACTACTGGCTTACATAGTAATTTCGAACAAATAGATAATTACAAAAAAATATTTTTGTCACACCTGCACAAATTAGTCTTTAGACATTTTATGTTCTTTCATACGTACCTTTTACATAATATTTTAGCTTTTTTCCCCGTACTTTGCATAATCAACACTTTTCTTTCTAACTTCTGAATGTATCAAATGATAATACAACACCTGTCTATATTAACTCTAAAAAACATCCGACAGAAATTTATCCAGAAGTGAAAAACTTTCTTAAACAAACTTAGTTTTACAAATAAATTGAAAATTTTGATACTTTTCAAATCAAAAGAAATTTGTTTCGTAGTAAAAATCTGTATAAATTTCACTCTTTATACAAACACAAACCTTTTTATTTAATTTCTGTTCGTCATGAAGGTTACGCGAGGCAATAATTTACCATGAAGAATATTATTTGAAAGTACAGCACTTCTTTCATAAAAATACACATATTTTTGCCATTTTCAGAATATATATCCCGCCCTTATACGAGAGTGCGGGAAATGTAATTTTTTCGAAAAAATCCTTAATATATTTCTTTATGTTCACAACATTATTTATTGTACATTATTTCACGGTTTCTAAACAATTAGACATGTTTTTTTTAATATTTGATTTTTATTCATTATTTCAGAGATTAACAGATTTTGTAATAGTTACATAAACTCACATTTATTGCCCCATAAATAATTCTATCGATTTCAAAATAATAATTCTATGATAAGGCATATTAATCAAATATTTACTTAAATTATAATAAAAGATAATATGTGGATATTTCTGAAACTCTACACACTTTTCTGTTAGTTAATGTCGCTACACTTGATTTACATGCTCGCGTTTTATGCTCTATTTACTTCTGGCTACACCAGCATGTTTCACGCTTTCATTGATTAACCATCCTTTACTATAGGTAAATGTTATGTAAAGTTGTGTAAAGTAAAAAATCCGTAATCTTGAATATCTTGACATAATATTATACTGTATTTTATCATTATAACGATTACTATACCACTGTGATGATTAATATAATATTTTCAATGCTGACGGAACGTTTTTTAAATATAATTTTTTTTATATATGATTTATTTGCACTGCATAAACATTACCGATCGTAAAAAAAATTAACAAGTCATTGTCAATCCTTTGCGATATGACACTGAAAAAAATAAATAGCACATTGAACGAAAATATATGCAGATTTTACCTATGTTTCTTTTTTAAATTAGTACCCATAAAAGACCTAATTATAGATTTATTAAGCCATTGTAATAAATATTTCGTTACATACTTTATTTAAAAACATTTTGACTAACTAAAAATGTATGATTTAAATACGAAGCGCCGAAACGTTAGGACCATGGAGGAAAACACTGATTTTATAAGGTGGACTGAAATTTAGTTTTAGAAATGAAAGTAACATTTTATTTCTATTTAATTCTAAATTTTTACATTGCCAAATAATATGATTTAAATCTTCAGACGGATACATTTACATTTACATTTAGGATCAGAAATAAAACCTGTTTAAGAGAAGCGGCTAAGTGATAATGATTGGTCCGACATCTATTTATTCATGAAATAAATTCTATGGTCAATTTTTATTTGAAAAATCAGGGGTTTAAACTTATTGAATTATGATCTTTGAAATACCCTACTCCTTTATATTGAACGTCATTTTAAATTTAATTTCTATTGATAAATGTGCATGCTTAAAGAAAAAATGAAACAAATCGGAATAAGATATTTTAATATTGAAAGAAGGTTCTTGTTTAGTTGTTTCCTTAGAAAGAGTATCTACGATGTCATTATAGTAAATATTTTTAAGTGAAGGAATCAAAAAATTTATATATTTTTAAGAACATGATGTAAAAATATTGATTTTTTTTTATATTTAGTATATACGGATTAATTTTCGGACATATTTTGGAGTTTTTAAAAGCAATATTTATACTCTGAAAATCAGAAATCTGTCGTACCGAAAACAATCTAAAATGAAGTAAATATTATGGAGCTAGTGATACATAATAGTTTTTGCACATTTAATAACTCAGCACAGCTAATAACAAAAATCTGTTGATTTTACAAATTTAGTCTGTTGAAATAAAACTCGATTTTTGCGCATTGAAGTTCGAAAGATCATAAGTGAACAACGTATATTCTTATATATTTTTTATTAAAAAATATATTCTCATCATATATCGCCAATCTTTATCTTGTCAATGTGTGAATGATTTAAATTCTCACATTATTTTAATATATATGTTAAAATGTATGATAATCCCTTTATTGTATGCTTGGAAAAGATAAAAATGATGTTTATTGAATAATTTAAATAAAATAATTTGTTACTGAAATATAAGTACTTATGACAATAACTTATTTAATAAACCATTGATGTTTTCTTGTATCAAACAGTTTTAATACACTTCAATAACTGTTCGAAATTTTTGAAATTTTATAATTGCTATTTTATTTTAAACTTTTTTTTTTAACTAATTAAAAACGCAATACCGTTAATGCAAAGACTATAAATTGATTTACCGTATCCGTAGAAATACAATCGAGTATACACTATGAAAGTGTATATGTCAAAGATCAAATCATGACTAAATATAAGTAACATATACAACCTGTCACAAGTTACACATTAAAGTATAATAATACCAAAATTTGAAACGAACACTGAAACAAAGATTAATTAATACCAGAAGATCGATCTCTTAATTGTTGTAATTACTTTCTAAAATAACTATCGCACGATTTATTGTCTCTAATTGTAAAGAAGATATGTTATTATTGTATTATTTTTATAATATCGGTCGGATCTTTAACGAAGACACAAGTTCATCAAAGATGCCGGATTTGATGTTATGTTGCTTTTTATGTCGTTTTTTATAAAATTTGCATAGATATATTTTATCAAAATTTATTGTTATTCAACTATAGTTCAGTTAACTGCACCGACTTCAGAATTCTGCAAATTACTTATAATATTTTTAAATTCAGATTGATCAAATTTGGTATTGCCACAAAAATAATCTTTAAAATAATCTTCATATTAGTATAATTATAGCCGAAATCTGAGGATTCTTTAAAACATTTTTTTCACATTAGGGTGTTAAATCATATCTTAAAATATTAACTTTGATACTTAATAAGAATTTAAATAGATTTTTGCAGTATAGATATGTCGTCTGAGGTTACAGATAAATGCAGTCACTATGTTAACACATGAAATCGGTTAATTTTACAATATTTTCGATTATTTCAAAGAATTTTTTCAGCGATAATTATATTAACTATTTTTGTAGTAAACAAAACCATGACATTGTTTGTTTACTATCTTCTGATCGATAAATATACAGTAGATTACATAACCTCAAATCTACCACAGTTTTAAAGGTAAATAGTCATTTTAAGTGTTCGTGTTAAAATTGTTTAAATGAACTTATTACAGTAAAAATATTTGCCAAAGTTTCTAAACTAATTAGAATTTGCAGGAGTCATAAAGTACATTTTGTACATTTTATTAAGATAATATTGTCGAAGTAGTCATGTAAATTTTACATAATGTGGGTTACTTAACTGCTTAAATTTCATTTAACCTTTCGGCAGAATTTACCAACAAATTCTTTTTGTGCATCAATCAACAAAGAACATCTAATACCAATACAGTAGTATGTAATGTTCCTAAAAATCTCATTAGCTACCATTTGTGTTGTAGTTGGATATGCCAAAAATTACTTTTTTTTGTGTACATATACAAATAAAATACAAATTTTATCAACATTGTCAGTTTAATAACACGAACCAAATTTTCATGTAAAGGTAGTATTAATGGTTAGGTAAAACTTGTTATTCAATAATCTGCACCAAATGTTCCATTTTTAAAATGTCAGCTTTTAAATTGTTAAAGGTGAAAATTTGCCGGCAATTAAAAATATGACGCCCCATTAGTCAGTAGCATATACCCTGGAAGGCAATTGACCAACCGACCGCAGGGGTTGCATATTGATTATTAATGGAAGCGTAGCTATAAAAAGAAAAATGTTGTTGTACATCTTCATAGAATCTATTAACCATGAAAAACAAATTTACTTTGATAACAAACGTGGTCAAACGATGTTGATCTTGAAAAGTGAAAACCGTAGCCTCGTATACTTCTCGTGTACTTCCGCATCAAACCGACATGGTAATTTTGTTTCATTATAAACGACTGTAATATAGAATTGTCTAAAAAATAACTATTTTCTCGTTTAATTACCATAAACAAATTCTAACTGTTACTTGTTACATAACTGTTACAGGGGTGCTACGTAGCTATGATGGTTGTGTTTGTAGGGTTTTCACCTAAATTATGACGAATATTTTGATCATGAAAACGCACGAATTCTAGGTGCAAACATGTACTGAAAAGAAAATCTTAGTTGATTTGACTACTTCTTAACTACTGAAAGTATTTCAATAGGTCCTCAACGGTATTTTATAGGTTATAGTTACAACCATAAAAGAGTTAAATCAACAAAAAATATGGTTAAGGAAACGACATTTTGGCAGTTAACTCTTCTACATTTAAAAATATTTTTAATAGTACTATCTAACTATCTACTACACTAAAAACTATTCAACATGCTGGAGCGATATATTTTTAATTGAAATTAGCAGAACTGTATTTTTAATTGATTTAACATCTTTACGGTAGTAAATGCAACTTGAAGCGTATCGAACTACTCTGCATGGTTAAAAAGTAGTCAAATCAACTAAGAATTTTTGTGGAAATTCTTTTTAGTGGGATTATTTTTAGTGCAGCTATTGGCTGTTGCTTTTTTATTATATTAGTGCATGCCTTTTTGAGTTTTATGCATAGCATCGCATTTCTTGATCTCCAATAATTTGGAATACTTTTTCGTTTAATGGGTAAATAATATTAATTTAAGTAAAAATAGTAAAATCAACAACAGCAAAAAAGTTATACTAACACAAAAAGTATTTCTTTTAATTACTCTCGACTCAAATTCTCAATGGTAGTTGAATTTGTCAAGTAATTTTTTTTCAGTGTGGTAGACCATTGACTACATTTAAAATATAAAGAAAGCAATAATTCTAAACTGAGAATATCATATCAGATTTTTATAGTTGAAGATCTATCAATTCAATCAAACAAGCATGAGAGGCTGTACATTTCACCAATTTTTATTTATTATATTAGAAATTAAGCTTTAATGTTTAGAACCGCGGCCTTGTTAACACTCGCGTATTTCTACTATAGTATTTCTAAATACTTCTTCTCATTTATTAAACTTCTTTTTAGCCACATTATAAAACTCTCAGATATTCCTGTACAGGATCTCCGGAATATATCTCCCGCATGTCAATTATGATAATATCTTATGGTAAAATAAGGTGATTATTGCAGAAATGATTGACGTTAACGCCAAATAATCAAGCAGCGATTATTAGGGGCAAATATCCGACAATTGCAACGATCATCATCATAACACATATTAATATCATCAACCTGTTTAGCATTATTATCACCTGATATAATCAATCTTAATTACTATTATACAGTACCTACTATATGTAAATCGGATGGAGTTATATTTCTTTAGAAATGAATTGAGGACTAAAAGTAAATATGACTTCTATTACTTAAAGAATGTAATGTGAACTACTATATTTCACAATGGTTCTATTAATCTTGTTTAATATGCAAACAAATGCTTTGAAATGAACGGTGAATTTAGGGGTTGATTTATATTATATTATATATTTGCAATTCGTTTTCATCTCATGGCCATTACAGTTCTACAATATTTTGACACCACCATAAATTCGGAGTCAAATGAATAAAATTACTTTTACTAATTTATTTACCAATAATATTTCAAAAGAAATTTCAATTGACACTTAAGAGCTGTCATGTAATCATCGAATAGATGTATTAATATGATAGAACTAACGGTAGCCATCTGTTATTTATTTATTTATATTGTTAACAAATTTGTTTGTAGTCTTGAAAATGAAAGCAAAGCTCTCGAAACGTCGACAATTGTAATAGAAAAATAAGAATCGTGTCTTATTTTTTCATGTTATTGAACGGATCATTTGCTTTGGCAAAGTTTGATTTATATACAAAGAGAAAAAAAATGGTTAATGGAACTGTAAAAAAGGTAGAAATGGTTTTAATATTTAATAATAATAGAATAAGCAACGTGAAAAGTTGTCGTTGATACCACGTTATTTTCACAATTTAAAATATTATAAAATATACCATTCAATAACTATTTCTACTGTGACAATATTTATTAAGAGATTATTTTGTTCAATTTCATTACATCTATGTTACTAATGAGGGATATTTATAGAGACTATTGAGATTATATTTGCGGTAGATTTAAAGTTACGTACTCTACTACATATTTAACTATGGCAAAATAGTAAACGAAACAACGCCAGGGTCTTGTTTACTACCAAAATAGTTAATGGAACTATTTTTGTAATACAGAGTTTTACTACCGTAAAATAGTTCCATTAAATAGATTTTTTTCCTTGTATTTGTGAGTAATTTTAATTTTCAGAATACAGGCCAATATAACAATGAAATTACAATGTTATTAGTCTATACCTATGTAGAATCCTTAAACAGGATACATGTGAGATGATACTTTGCAGTAGATTTATTGATTAATTTCATCACGAAAAACACATATAACACCATATTGCTCAACTACGCCACTGGGTATATGGAAAACCGACAAATCAAAAAGCCCACAGGTAAAAAAATTGGCAGTCACAACGTCGACATTCGAAAGGCCGACACTTCAAATGGACGCGGGTTGAACAACCGACAAATCAAAAAGCCGACAGGTAAAAAACCGATTGTTCGAAAACCGACACTACAAAAAATGACGGTTCGCTTGTGTATGCGTCTATTTCTTTTGTATCTGATTTTTTACTGTTGGCTTTTTGACTGTCGGTTTAATTGACCTGTCGGATTTTTGGTCTGTTGGTTTTTCGATCCACACCCATTTTTTGGGATCATTATTAACCCTTTCTTTATTCTCTATTTATTCATTCTTTTATAATTACCTGTATAATGAAAAATGCTTAAAAATTGTCCAATTTTGTGCAGCCATATTGGATTTTACGTTTAGAATTTTCGAAATTTGACCTCTAATTTGAATCCTGCAATTCAAAATACCCAATAAAACATAACAAAAGCAAAGCTAAAAGGTAAGGTAGCTGCGTTTTTCAAAAAATATATTTCATTAATTGATGACAACATTGAACAAAACACTTTTTTAATTTATTATTTTTTACGTAGATATATTATTATATGTTATTACCCAAGGAATTGAACCTATTTTGGCACAAGCCTGACTTGGAACTCAGTTATCGGCGCAAAGGGTTATATCGTTGCGTCATTAATGGAGTAAATAATCAACATTTTTTATCAGCACCTCATAATGGCCATCTAGAACCATCTCTAATGTATTGCTAATTTCTTAAAGTATTTTTTCAATAATGCATCATTTGGTGTACCTAAAATTGGACGTTGAGACTAAGAAATGAAACTTTTAAAAGTAAACAAAATTTGAAAAATCAAATGGCTACTTGCTTTTAATCACAATGTTTGGGTTAAGAGTGAAATAAACGAAAACAACATTAACAGCAAACGTTGCAATAGTTTTATGGTAATGTGACCACAACAACAAATATATAGTAACAGTTATTTGTGTAGCAAGTGTCTTTGATAGGAGATTAACTAATTCACTTTAAGATTATTATAAAAGCTCGTTTTTTTTCAGTAGTATTTAATATAGTTGGGTAGATTGAAGACAAACAACCACCTACAATTTTGAAATTGTCTTGAAAAGACAAATTGTTTCGGATTATTTGGCTAAAACACGTACAGTAAATAATTTTTGCATACCCTGCGTCACATTTTAGCTCATCATCAACTCATGTGTATAATATAATATAAATTTAATTTACGACGTGTTTACTATAGTAAATTTACTAAATGTTGTACCACATAGATCAAATCAATTTCACGGAGTTATTAGCTTTAAAAAATTATTTCTCAATAAAATACTTCGTACAAAAATAATTGTCACCATATTTTTCTTACCTTTTACAAGTGTACAAATATTGTTAAGTAATAGGGATAAGTGTGCATTAATATTTATTCTTTCGATATTGGAATATTAAAATTCTCAGATAATAATAGTTCATATACCAAGTGATCAAGCCATTGACTACTATTCTTTCCAAATTTATGATTACAATCTTGCTAAATAATTTATTGAATATTGTATCGAGGATATGTACATTATTCCATCGACAAAAATTATGTGTCGAATAAATTAATACAATTTGAATTAATAAAGTTTGTTGACAACATTAATATCAAACAACAATAATATTAAACAAAATTATTTATTTCTCAACATTCAAACATTACATATCGAAATATCAAAAAGTTTTGTAAGTTAGGACGTTTTTCTGTACGTTAATTATACATATAATCACAACTTTTTGATCATTCGAAATTTAATCCGTTGATTGTCAATGACAACAGAAAGAAAACACCAATTAACCCTTTTCATGCCAAAAGGCCACAATTATTTTGTGATTTTCAAGTGAATATTTATCTGTGCAATGATAAGCAAAAAAATTTCAAAACCATATTTATGACGTACTTAATAAATCTACGTTATCATAAAAATATAATATTTTCAGCCATTTTGAATTCCGTATCATCTTGTATTGCTATTCTCTTTCATAATCGATATCAAACTGAGATAAATATAATAAATCTATTGAAAAAGTAAATGTCCAGGACTAAAAACATAAAATAAAATTTAAAAAATACGTAAATAATGCATGTAAAAGCCGCCATATTGGATCGGCCATTTTGAATTTTGAAATTCTACATCGCTTAAATTTTAGTAATGGTGATTATTCCACAGGATCTAGACACTTGTGCCGATCCGACAACGGGAACATTATTAGCCAGAATGTTAAACAAATAAAAAAATATAAAAAATCACGTTTTTTGTAATTTGATCACCATTTTCAAAGAGTTAAACATCATAGACCAAAACTAATAGCAGATTTGAAAAGTACGGACAAAAATATGTCAGAAAATATGGTTTTGACATTTTTTTGCTTATCATTACACACATAAATATTCACTTGAAAAACATGACAAAATTATGGCCGTTTGGCATGAAAAAGAGTTAAAAAAAGTTTGCAAAAAGGGCTAACAATTATAATATATTCAGATGTTCAATCAAAAAGATGGATCCAATATGTTATTGACGTAAATTTGTAAATTGATCGAATTCGTATTGTTTACGAATCTGACATATGATTTCCAAAATTAAAATGGACAGATTCAAGTGGAAAATAAAAAATGCGCGGATTTTTATTAAATTTAGGCCATAGTATATTTGTGGATGATGACTTTAAATATATTACAAAGACAAAATAAAAAACAGCAGATTTATTACTGTAACACAAAATTAAAGCTTTACAATTTCAAGCAAATTTTAACTGCATTAAATTAATTTGTTTACTATGACAATAGCGAATTTACATCCATAGACATTTACATATACTTATTTCCATGTTTAATTTTTATATTTGTTAACATTCTTATATCTTGCAATAAACTTTTTCAACACAATTTTGGTCCAAACAATACTCCATAAATTTCTTCGAAGTTTTCACCATTTAAAAATCAGTTTTTTACTCGTTGAGATTGATAATTATCTTTTTCACTGGAATAGCTTAATTTTAACTTCATAAAAAATAGATTTTTATCTTCAAGCAATTTATAGAGTACAAATCTCTTCGACAAACAAAAGTTTAATAAATAAAGCAATAATGGTATAAAGCTCGTCCAAGTACTCCTTTATACAAATCAACAATAAATTATTCCAGAAGATAATATAACCTAAACAAAAAACATACAAAAAATAAACTTCACTTTCACTGAAATCGTACACAAAGAGACAGCAGTCGAGATTCCCGAGCACTTATCTAAAATGCAAAATTTCCAACTACCTGTTGCAGCCCTTGGTTACTCCCTCGCAGCAGGACGTTCGCCGAGAGCTTTCCCTCTGCGCCGTTTCAAGAGTTAAAAGTCGAGCACAGTCTCTCCTGCTTAATTTTCACGCTTATTGTCAAGCAAAAAAAAAACGTCCAACGAAGAAGGTAAATCGATTACCAAAAAACAAGTGCACGATCACAGACAGGCACTGTACAATTCTCACAAGTCTCACACGCGATTCGAAATTTCGATTGGACCAAAGTGTCAAGGAAATTAATCTCGACTTGGAATTCGTTCACTTTTAAAGATTCGGCGACCGTCAGGAATCGGGGGTGAAAAACGAGCCGGAAAATCGTTCTAGGACGTGAGGACGTGCGCGGGAAAATCCGTAAAGCGATGCCATGCGTGCTCGATCTGGGGATGATCGATCGATCTATCGATCGCGGATCTATCAGCCCCGTGGCTTCTGCTCTCGCGTGGTCGCGCGTGCGGTAAAAGCTGCGAGCCGGCAAGGTGCACGCGAGAGCTCGTCAAGTCGGAATGGGATACACCTGTCCGATATGCCGAGTATACTATAACGCGGCGGACCGCCCCCTGACCCAGACACGCGGTACAGTTATATAGGTCCCTCGTTCAGTCGGATACTCGGATATCTTCTTATTCGAGTCCGCGGATCCACCGACACGTTTCGTCCCATCGTTGTCGTCGTTGGGACCAGTCTGGGACCGTCGGCCGCGAGAGGCACAAAAGGGGTTAAATGGCACACGCGAGGTCGCGTCCGGTGGGACTTTGTAACGAATTGGAGCACGAGACTCCAGCAAAAGTAAAACTGGCATCCATGACTTTTGACCTTCGGTTCGGAAAATGTTCATTTTTCGATGAAATGAACACTTTTTACACTCTTACAGTAAAATTTGCCTCGAGATTTTCAAAATCCAAAATGGCGAATCCAATATGGTTGAAAAAAAATGATGATTATGTGTTATATTTGATGTATATGGCATTTTGGAAACTACTACCTTCAAATCCGATTTAGTATTTCAAAATGGCGGATAATGGCGAATCCAATATGGTCAACAAAAATGTTGAAAAATTATGATTATGTATAATAATTAGTACAAAGGGCATTTTGGAAACTACTACCTTCAAATCCGATTTAGTATTTCAAAATGGCGGATAATGGCGAATCCAATATGGTCAACAAAAATGTTGAAAAATTATGATTATGTATAATAATTAGTACAAAGGGCATTTTGGAAACTACTACCTTCAAATCCGATGTAGACTTTCAAAATGGCGGATAATGGCGAATCCAATATGGTCAACAAAAATGTTGCAAAATTCTGATTATGTGTAATAATTAGTATATAGGGCATTTTGGAAACTACTACCTTCAAAACCGATTTAGATTTTCAAAATGGCGGATAATGGCGAATCCAATATGGTCAACAAAAATATTGAAAAATTATGATTATGTATAATTATTAGTACATAGGGCATTTTGGAAACAACTACCTTCAAATCCGATTTAGACTTTCAAAATGACGGATAATGGCGAATCCAATATGGTCAACAAAAATGTTGAAAAATTATGATTATGTATAATATTTGATATATAGGGCATTTTGGAAACTACCACCTTCAAATCCGATTTAGACTTTCAAAATGGCGGATACAATATGGCTACCAATAATTTTAAAAAATCTTAATTTTGTCTAATATTTGTGATCTCGGGATTTTTGAGAACATGGATAACGCATCGGTTGTTAAATTTTTAAATTTCGAATGGGAACGCTAATTAATATATGGATAATAACACCGGCCCACAAAAAAATAAATGTGGTCTGTACTTTCAACCAGTTAATGGGTTAAGAAAAAGCAAATTTTCTACATCCCTTGAAGTTTATTGTATTCTCATTGAACGATTGGAATTCATTTGGATTCTAAAAATTTGTAAAAAAATGTACCAATTACACCGGCCCACAAAAAAATAAAAGTGGTCTGTACTTTTAACCTACTAGTCTGTATATATTTTGACGAGCTGAATACGAATCTGATGTCTACTTAGCCCGCACACCCTCTAGTTTCGAGTAAATCACTCACATTTAAGTGTGCGAGAGAATTCGGAAAAAAAGTTTTCTGACATTTATTTAGTGTATTTTTGGTATTTTAATATCTCGAAATTGAATCTGCAGGCCATTTGTTCGAAGTCTACACAGTAAATCACAAAAAATAGCGAAATATAGTGAAAAATCACATTACTATATTTGGGAAAATTTTGAAAAATGTTCCTGAGTATGATCATGTATGTATTTTTTCGTACATTAATGCTCCAAATGTGAAACTAAACACCATTAAGCCAAACATCCCAAAATTTGGATTAAATCGCAGAAAGAATATTGAAAAAATCATCACAGATCATTTAATGAAAAAAGAGTTCGCTTCATGAGAAATGATATAAAAAGAAGCATGCATCAAATACCCAAAATTTGTTTTGAAATAATTTACATCCATATGCCTTGTTATTTGCAATTTTGTCAAACTCTTTAATAATGGAGCTCAAAACATTTTCGATTGGAATTCTTAAAATAAAAATACATAAGAACAACATTCAATCTAATCTAGAAAAAATAAAATACTCCAAAATTTCGTTCGCTCATGAATATGACTTTCGGGATATTTTTAAATTGTGTAATACGTGTAAGAGATAGAGCGTAACAGATTTCGGAGTCGGAATTAGCTCGTTATAATATATAAGAAACACATTTGATCCGGGTCACACAAAAATTTAAACACATTAAAATAATTTTTTTTCACTTTTTTGCGATTTAATCGAAATTTCGAGATTTCTGGCTAAATGGGCTTTAGTTTCACATTTGGAGCATTATTGTAAGAAAAAATACATACATGATCATACTACATATTTTTCCTGAATACAGTAATGTGATTTTTCGCAGTCTTTTGCTATTTTACACGATTTACTCGAAATGTGTGCAGATTCATTTTCATGTTATTAAAATACTAAAAACACACTAGATAAATGTCAGAAAATTTTTTTCCGAATTTTCTCGCACACTTTAATGTGAAGTTTTGCGATTTTTCGCCATTTTTTGCGATTTACTCGAAACTGAGGGTGTGCTGGCTAAATGGAATTCATATTCGAATTCAGCTCGTCAAAATACATATAGACTAGTAAGTCTGGTTAAAAGTACAGACCACTTTTATTTTTTGTGGGCCGGTGTAATTGGTACATTTTTTACAAATTTTTAGAATCCAAATGAATTCCAATCGATCAATGAGAATACAATAAACTTCAAGGGACGTCGACAATTTGATTTTTCTTAGCCCATTAACGCCGGGAATTACATTTTTGTATAATTTCAATCAAGCATTTCACATAAAAAGTTGAAAAATATTGAAAGACATATATTCTACTAGTTTAGAGGATGCTCTTAAAGATTCTGATGTCAAAAACAAGTTTCAGCCATCATGAATTTTAATATGGGGACACATTTGAAAGAGTTGTCAAAAATGTAGGAAATATATACAATTTTGTCCAACTATCAGAATTTGGGGATTCTATTAAAACTGTGAAGAAACTATTTAAATTTGTTTACTTATTTTTACTTTATTTTAAGGACCGCAATGAGGCGTCTATAATGAAAATTTCTTTGAAAAATTTTAGGACGATCTAACTAAAACATTATGAGCTTCTTTAAAAAATGATAGGAACGAAATGTTCTTACAATTTACAGAGGAATATTTTGGAATATTTCAGGTTTTTTAAACGTTATTTTGAGACTTTTTTATTTCAATTTTTTTTAAATGTTTCGAACATTTATGAAAAATTCTGAAAAAATGTTGATACATTATTTGATAAACTTTAAACATTTTTTGTTCTTTGTGATTTTTTCTGAAAGTTTGCGAGAAAATAAAATAGTCAAAAATTGTCAAAAAATGTTGACCTTAGAATATTGAAGAACGACCTGAAAGTAGTAACACATGTACCTTTCAATTTTTGTCAACTTTGATTTTGAAACGCAATAAAAAATTGAGGTGACAAAAATGCAATTTTTGGCGTTAATGGATTTAAGCAATAGCCGAACCAATTATTCGCACCGACTACAACTTTGGTCGGCTATATTGGCCATTCCCCCATTTTGAATGATGAAAATCTGTCGTTAGATTCGTAATCAACGACTTTAAAACCCTATATGCTAAATAACAGATAAATTTATCATTTCGAAATAGAGTTGTAGGCCATATTGAATCTGCTATTTTGAATTTTGAAAATATGACATCGGATTCAACATCCTCAAAAACTCCTATTCCTACACCAAATGTCAGTATGCTCTTTTTAGTTCTAACTTGTGATTAATAGTAATTGTTTTTAAGAGTTTTGAATTATTATTTTTTAACGCTTCTTGGAATCTTAACCCCTTAACCTATTAAGCACAAAATGCACTGGACTTTTACATCGACTTATCGTTTATTTCTAATATGAAATAAACAAATACAAAAAATACGAATGCGTGAATTTTATTGTTCGAAGGTCGTTCTTTTAAATTTCAAGAACAAAATTTAGAAAGCATTAAATTTTTCATTATTTTTGCAAAAATATATTTAAAAAAAACATTTTTTACGCAACTTTTTCATATTTCATAGATTTTTTTCTTATAACGCATTATTATTGACTTAAAATAGATCATAAACGTACACCCGATATATCTGCTAAAGAAATCTGTTTTACTATATTTTTATCTTATTATCTGCCCACATAGCACATGGACATCCCGACCAGGATTTGCTCATGTCCTGAAGACATCCTACGTCCGTTTCGGGATGTCATTAGGAGCTTCTGAGGACGTCCAAACATCCGCTTTTTCCATCGTCGGAACATTCCGGCGGCATTCCTGTCAGGAGACTGAATACATCCTCAGGATGTCCCAAGGACACTCCGCTTAAGACAAGTTACCGTTATCAAAGCATCTTTCATCTGTCCCAGGATATCCTGAGGAGCTCCTTTGTTCGTCCAAAAATCCTCTTCTTTACCCTCAGTACATTCTCGGAACACCCCGATTGGAATAAAGAAAAATTGAATTTTGTTCTGCATTTACAATTTCTTTAACACGCGCGCACAGTCATACCCACTTTGGGTTATACATTTTGTCAAAATTTCTTTTCTTATGGAAAAATAAACACATTATACTATATATATATGTCCGATATTTTGTTGTTCGCAACTAAATGATAAAGAAAAAAATTCTAACCCTCTGTAGAAGAATATCGTCTGCTCGGTCCGCTCGTAGAATATTCGCGACTTCACGCGTCCATTAATTTTTTTTTTTCTTTTTTTTTGGTTTTTTTTTAAATAATGTTTATTGATGCAACTTATACACAGTAGGTGCATTGTAGGCGTAGAAAATTTAAATTACGCTGATTGCTCGCGCGTACATTTATGTCCAGACGTGACGTGATTTGTTGGTGTTTGTTTAATATTGAATAGTGTGACAGGTGTAGTTGGTGCAGTTAGTTGAAACCTTATCTGTGGCGTGCAAGGAAGCATTGGTAGAGACAAGTAGTGGATAAGTATGTAAAATTGGAGGTAACGGTCTCTGTAGGAGTGTTTTCTAGTGGGATTTTCGTTTGGATCTACTGCAGATTTCTTGTATGAAGTCGCGACTTGTCACGGAGCAGGATAACTGGGGATTATTTGAGGTGTTGTCGGTTCGAATAGTTTTCTATCATGTCTAGGTAAGAAAGATCTAAATCTTTTTGTTTGCCTGGTGACCTAACCAGTGGTATATTATGGAGATACTGTGATGATCTTGCATCAGTCCAAGTTGGTCGATAGCTGCAAAGTTGTTGGATATGATAAATTCTTTTTTGCAGTTGTCTTTGACGGTGCTGAGGTATTTTGTTGGTCCTAGAGATGTTTCGTAGTAGGAGAGGTTTCTATCTATTTTTTCATGGTATTTTCTGGTAATTTGATGATGAAATTGTCGAAGTTAAATTACGGGGTTCGGTGCATTCTTAAATCGGCTCGTAAGCAGGATCTTCACAAATTCGGGGTTTTTCTAGTTGAGCATCGCTAGTATTGAACCAGCTTGGAGGGAAGTATGATAGGATTGGTCTTATTAGGGATATATAACATAAAATTTTTGTTTTCGATGTGAGATGTCATGATTGGTAAAGTTTGGAGTTTGCTAGGAATACTTTTTTTGCTTTATTGAGTTGGGTATTGCTGCGGGTGTTCAGTCGGAGCCCGTGGTCTAGCTGAGTACCTCAGTATCTAGCGATTATTTCCAAGAGATGATGATGTGGGTATTGTCGTTTTTGTTGCTTAGTTTTATTTGAAAGTTGTTCCAGTTATATCTTTTGATGGCTGTTGGGGAACAGGTGTGCGGAATGCTGTTATTGTCTCTGATTTGGAAGGGTTGATTTGAAGATTCCAGGTTCGGTAGTATGTGTCTATTTGTTTACCAGTTCTTCTAGTAATTTTTGGATTGTGGGATATATTGTATCCGGATACTGTGATTATGAGAAGCTCGACCTCCGTTGCTATATAATACAGCAGAACCCCTCTCGATTGGCACCTAGCTCGATTGGCACCCCGCTGGATTGTCGGGGCTCAGACCCGCTGGATTCGCACGTCTCGGAATCCCTTTACCCCCACCACGCCGCTCGCCGCCTCAAGGGCGTGTCTAATTAGACATACGCATCAGTTTGGAGTTACAATAGGAAGCAGAGAGATTGTCTGTGATTGGTTGTGAACGTCACACGATTACGGCGCGGGCGTAGAGGTGGAATCGATGCTTCCTCTATTGCCGACAGTTCAGCGGGGTTTGCGGAGAAGACTCAAAACCGACCGTGACAATCCAGCGGGGTTCTACTGTATGTATATGAACTATATAAACTCTTGTCTGGTTTAGTGCAATTTTAAATAACCTAAAAATATTTCATTGTATCATCCTATATTTTATTAATAAGATAATAAAATCAGAAAAAACAAAATACGACCGATTCCTTTAGCAGACACATAGAGTGCACTTTTTTTAATAGATTTTGAATCAATAGAAATGCGTTTCCACAAAAATTGTCTACGAAAAATGAAAAAATTATGTTCGAAGATCATATTATCATGTATGTTTTTGCAAAAGAATGCTGAAAATTGTAATTTTTAATATTGTTTTGCAAGAATACGTAAAAACCGTAATTTTTAGGCCGACTTCATTTCATTTCTCATTACAATTTCCGTCAAAACACTATTGTTGATTTAAAATGTATAAAAATACGTGCACCCGATGTGTCTGCTAAAGAAATCGGGTATACTAGATTTATTCTTATTGGCTTATTAACATAATGGTAATCGATACAACGAAATATTGATGAGTTTTCAAAAAATTTACTACAGCGTACGTGAAAGTAATTCTTATAATGCAGCTTTTCGTGTCTCCGACTACAAACCTATATTTGTTGGATTTAAAATGGCAGATCCAAGAAGTCGGCCCCAAAACATTAAATATTGTTCGATTTTTACGGGTTTCGTTATCTTCATTAATTACGCATTATAATAATTAACTGTTAGAAAAGGAAGTAAGTTACGAAGTAGGAAAAAAATTACACAAACATATAACTTGCTGATAGCAAAAATGGGTTAAAAGTACGCCGCGAGCAAAACTGAATTGTTATATTGTGTGCGAGGAAAAACGAAACAAATTATGGACTGTAGGCAAGCATGAGCTAAAATATTGTGAAAGCAAAAATAGCTTAAAGTATTCTTCCGGGCAAAAATGAATTAAAATATTACGGCTTGCCGTCAGTTGCGCACTGTAATCTAGGCGTAAACCTCAATTTTACGCCCTTGATACATAAATAACTATTTTGCTCGCAACATTCAAATAAGTAATTTTCAACATTTAAAATGGTGGAACCAATACGGCCGATAATAAAGCGTAAAATGTTACAAGATTACTAATTGTGTATCTGCAGTATCATTATTTTATAACATTGAGCGCAAATGTATAAAATTAAACAATAATTAAGCTGCATTACATTAAGGGGCGAGGTTTATATTCTGTTTAGTTCTATAGGAGTTTAGAATTATGGGAATAATAAAATAGCCCAGTAACTGTCGCTGATTGAGGACTCGTGAGGAATTATTTTTTACTTTACTTATTTACGTTTTAACCCTTTATAAGTCCCGGCATTGCTAACCCAATATTGTCAACGGCATATTTATTTATGTATAGTTGGTAAGCTAAAAAAACATGGTTAACCATTTCTTATGTTATACGTCGCTTTTAAAGATGTCAAAAAATGAAAATACATAAAGATATGGCGATATCTTGTTTAGAAAATAAGGTTTTATAAACTTTATTTGTAAAAATACAGGTTTTCCGACAGGACTTTGTTTCTGTGACAAAATTTTAAACTATTTGCGAAGAATTCTAAGCGTTTTTTGTTTCTTACAATTTTTTCCAAAAGGTAGTTTTCGAGGAAATGAATTTCAAATATTGTAGTGTATGCCTTTTTTTATTTATGTCGATTCAAGCTTTAATAGGTTAGTGGGCTTCAATGAATGGCTTGCAGACATCATTGAAAACTCAAGAAAAAAACGTAGTTTTTAGTAAAATTTCGCTTGGATAGTAGAATTTTACTTATAGATATGCAGAGAAGTTGAAAATAAAAAGATGTTCATAAACTAAGAAAAAAATAATAAGGATGCTGTACTGTTAGTATTCACTGTATTTTATGGAATAAAAAATGAATAGTTCTTCTATAAAATGAGAAGATTTCCCTTCTTAACCCTCATGCGTATACATAGATACAGATCTAGGTGGCTTTATTTTTCCTTTTTCATTAATTTGACCAAATTAATTTTAATATCCCCAGACAGCAGAATAATAAGCTCACAATGAACTCTAAATGTTATGTAAACGAGATCAGATTACCCATTTTCTGAGGGTTTTCTGAACATGAGCTCATGAAGATGTCATAATGACATCGTGATAGAAAAACCTCAGAAAGTGGTTCATCTGACCTATTAGATAATATTTAGAGTTCATTGTGAGCTTTTATTTCTTCTGCTGTCTGGGTCTTTATAAATTAGCAAATTGAAGCTTAAGGTTCCGGATCTTCTAGCCGAATCATTATAAACTTTATGACTCTCAAGATCTTATTAAGAGCAACTCGAGATGTAAATAAGAATCATTCGCGTGTCAAAATAACAACGTACATTTCAATTAAATTTTTAAACATAATTTTGTTCATCCAATTACGGTGATAAGTGTAAAGATGAACATGCAGTCTAATAACAACAATGTCTAACAACAAGGAACATTATTTTTACCTTCTGTAAAATGATTGAACTACTCTAATGAACTGAAGTAAGTAAACTTTCACGTTTACATTAAAATAATGTTTGCCTAACAACAACCCAGCTAAAAAAAAGTTAAGATTATAAAAAAGTTTATAAAAAATAGTTCAGAATAATCTCATAAAGTGTTCTACAAGAGATGAGATGTATCAAATTATGAAGTTTTTCTGACCTTGCGGTCATAATGATATCAATATCAGGAAAACCTCATAATTTGATGCATCTAACGTCTTATAGAACACATTATGTTATCATTCTAAACTATTTTTTATTCGGCTCTGGGAAGTTTGGAACGAAAATATTCGTTTAGAAACTTAGACTCTGAATACCTTCTATAATATTTGTATTAGTCATCAAGTATTTTAATTATTATGTAAAGTATTTCGACTTAAAACTAAATACTAACACCATTATTTATGACTACTTGCGCTTTTACGCTTTCGAACCTTCGAATATCTATGCAATTACAGATGATCCATATAGCTACTGAGTGCAACCTTCTTTCAATTGTGTTCAACACACTTTAAGACTCATCTCCATATGAGTGCAGTGAAACGTAAATAGGAAATATTCAAACGATTAGTTGCCTTCACATTAGAATAATGATTTCGAAAGTGACTTCGGAAGGAACTCCAAAATGACTGTATATCACAAAGCTATATGTGTCCAACGTAATCGGTTTAACAAATATATTTTCGTCAAATTTAGACATTATTGGAAACGTCAGTTTCAACATTACTTATGATGAATTTTAAACGGTTCGAATTTTAGAATATAATAATTCTCGATTAGATCACATTAATGTAGAATTTCATCCAAACCCAAATGTGTCTACATTTTTTGTGGCAGAAAACTTTGTGGATGAAATATTGTTACAGTGTTCACTAAAGAGATAACAAAACTATTCATATTTTCGATGGTGATGAACAACTATATATCTACTTTGTCGCTTTTTAAATTAAAAATAAAATTGGCTATCAAATTTTTAAGATTGCATTTTACTATATTGATATACCTTGCGAAAAAGATATATGATATCTTATGAAAAAATCCTAGATCTACTCATCTAACACCGTTTTTCATTGGGCTCTACCTAATGTTTTGCTAAGTGATGCTCATGAAGAATTAATGTTAAAAACCCCGAATTTTTGTAGTCGAAATATTGGACCTGAACGTTGCACTTTATCATGTAGAAATTTTGTGTAGAATCGAGAAGTATAAAAACAACGATGTGTAGAAAAAACCTCAGCACAATCCAGTATTTGTAAAGATTTTTTTGGTGTAAATCTTGGACTTGACCGATATCTTATGAAAAAATACACATTAATACCTACACGTTATTGCTTCGGAATAAAAACCGAAATATAAGTAATTTACGAATAAATGCTAGAAGATTATATATGTTTGGACGTCTATTCAATGAATTTTTTCAGAAGTAATTATTCCAGCACTAAATAACACTAAATCATTTCGATCATTGAAATGTATAATATTTTTCAAATTTCGAGGCTTTTATCCTGCAACGCAATTGGTGGTAATTCTGTTGGTGCAATTATCACCAATTGCGTTGCAGGATAAAAGCCTCGAAATTTGAATTTATTATTTGTTAAATGTCACCTTGTACAAAATTTTATTTGTTTGTATAACATTTTTATTTTTAAGTAATACTGCACGATAAAAAAGTAATATAGTATGTAAATAAATGTATTCAGATGATTTTTAGGAATTTGACTAATTGCATATCTTCTGATCTGATAAATTTCGTTACGGTATAATTTTCACAAACACTACTCCATTACTATCAGAATCAGTATTAAAATTGTTTTTGGTTTCGAATTGCCATCAATCACGATACGTCCCAAGTTAATTTCGCATTAAATAGTAATTCTGTTCCTTCTCGTATATATAATAGTAGGTAAGTTACGATACAAGTGCTCTAAGTACGCACGAGCGGAGTTGGTACAAAAAAATGTTACATAAAACAACGTATCTGTTGCATGCAAATATATCACTATGATCACTGACATTCAAAGTCATGGTCAAGGTCGAATCTCAAGGCAGCAGTAAAGAGACGGGAAATACCCTATAACTTTTCTTGGAAACTTTTTTCTCCAAAATGCAATCCTTCAATGTTCGTCTGCATACTTTTGGACCCCCCTTTATGAAAATATACCTTCTACATCTGAATTGGCAAAAAACTACCAATCAAAGGGCAAACATTTGGTGACCAATAGAATTAATAATAATTTCTAATAATAACGGTGTAAAATAGTAACAACTCACTAAAAAGTTTCACTTTTAACTTATGAATTAGTAATGGTTTACTTTTTATTAGTAAAACACTACGAAATGATTATCAGTTCAATTAGTCACCAGCTGATCACTTCTCCATTAACCGATTAACGCCCAAGAGAACACAAATTTCACCAAGATTTTCGGAATATTTCTTGACATTAAAATTCAACTAACCCCTTCGCTGCGGATGACAAAGATCTTTGTCATTTAGAACTTTTCTCTGACTGCGGCAAAAACGCAAATCTTTGTCATGACACAAATTAGTCTAATGAAGTCAATAATATATCGAATTTAAAAACTTGACCATTTCTAGCCAGCCTAAGGTATACCGAACAATATGCCGTTGTCCTTTTTCAAAAACATGTTGTCAAAAAAAAGATACAAGTTCTTAAAATATGTTGTTTTTACGATTTTGTAAAAATCTTTGTCATGAGCTATGTCGCCGTATTAGGTCAATTTCTGCATTAAAAATTAATGAAATCGTTTGAAACTTGCTACTCAGGGGTTTTCGAGGTCGCCGATTTCAAATATGATGATATATTTTGAAAATTCAAAATGGCGGATACAATACCGCGAGTTAATGTTAGCCTTCCCCCGTTAGCTTCGATATACAATATGTACTTACATACTTTACTACGAGGAGGTTCGAGAAAGTTCTTCAAAGCGCAATTTTCTCTGTTTTTATATATTTTTATTTAAAATTGTTTTTAAAATAAAAACTGTAACATATTGAACTCTAGAAATTAGTGTTTTTTCCCACATATAACACAATAACTCAGGAGTACGTAACAAAATTTTGAAATTTACACGGAATAATCTGGATAGATAATAAACTCTGTAAAATATCTATAAAAACTAAAAATAAAGATTTGTAGCTGCAGAATCGAAGAAGTTTTTGATAAAAATACAAAATTCGGTATAAATATTCTATAAATAATCACGAGAGTATTTCTATTGCCAACCTGCCACGAGCAGCATTATTGACATATGAATAACAAATTGCCGTAATATTGTACATGCAAAAACTGATATAAGATTCGTAATAAGTTCGAATTTTGATTAAGACGTCCGTCATATTGAATCCGCCATTTTGAATTTTCCAAAAATGTAACTTCAGATTCGTAATCAGAGACCCCGAAAACCTCTGAGTAACAAGTGTCAGGCGAAATGATTGGTATTTAGAAAATTTGCCCGCAATATTGAATCCGCCATTTTAAATTTTCGAAATCTAATTTGAAATTCGTAATCGGCGTCCCAAGAAACCCCTATACACCAAGTTACAGTAAAATCTAACCAAATTTTTTTCCCGCATTTTGGGCACTTTTTGGGAAATTCTCGCCGCAGCGAAGGAGTTAAACAAATTTTAGACAAAACGTTTTGGACGTATAATTGATCGATCTTTCCGAATCTGCCGTTAAAAAATCAATCGAGTCCATTCCGAAAAAGTTATGCTTGGTTTTTCACCAAAAAAATTAGATTTTTTAACTGACAAATATTTTTTAATCGGCATTTTTACATTGGAAACGGTTAGGGAGATCACTGATCGGTGAAAATATCGTGTTCTCGAACCTTTAACTTTGAAATGATTTTCAAATCATCGATTGATTTTTTAATGGCAGATTCGGAAAGATCGGTCAATTTTACGTCGAAAATGTTTTGTCTAAAATTTGTTTAATTGAATTTTAATGTCAAGAAATATTCCGAAAATCTTGGTGAAATTTGTGTCCTCTTGGGCGTTAATGGGTTAATAGTTGTTGATGAAGTAAAATTTAAAGAATAAGAACCTATGCAAGATAGTAAAGCAACCAATCCTTACAGAAACTAAATTTAGAAACGTGAAGAACGGATTTGGTGATACTTACACCGAATAAAGATGAACGTAATCTAAATATTACGAATTTTAGCCCAAGTACATCTTGTCTCTTCCAAATCGAATGACGACTTATTTGTCTAAATTTCTCCAACTACCTCTATTCGTACAGAAAACAATAATTGATGCTAATGGCTACTGCATAAGTAGTAAGAGACGATCCAAAGAACTATCGGCCCAACGTTTAAGTAGTAACAGCACTTATTAATTTTCTTCCATGCTACTAAAAATAAATGTTGTTTTCATTACCCACTTATTTGTCACTAAAGACATTTCGATGTTAAACCTTTGAGTCAAAGACGCACTATAATGGCGCACTTTCACGTCTTGTTTTTCTCCTCGTATCTTTTCTATTCGATGCAAGATACTTTTTTTTGCATTTTCAGTTATAGAGTTACTTAAACTTTAGAAGAATAATAATATTTTGTGAATCTACAATTATTTGCAATTGTAACGTATAAACACATCCACAAAATTACGTATTTTTGTGAATCCAATTCGTTAGCAGGAGAATTTGGTAATAGACTATATGCTAACAGGGTATGAAATGAATTATTTGAAAAATATGAATGATATAAATACTATTACATTTACAAAATTAAAAATGGCGGATTCAATATGGCGCCCGTAATTATCAAAAAGAAATGTCATGAGAGCTCAAATCCTCTCGCAGGACTGTATTTTCTCCGTTGTTGTATAAAACATCGTTCGATACAAGTGAGTACGTGCGTTTTCCATGAAAATGATTGCCAACCAATATCTGTAAGACAAAATTTATGATGGAATTTGCTGAAATCCCAAGTGGCGATGAAAGTGAAGAGAGTGAATATAAAAATGATATTGATTTTGAATTTTGAAAATCTGATGCCAGATTCGTATTCAGCAACCCCAAAAACCTACGAACTATTTTTGTGGGAGTTTACTAACGATTTCAATTTTTCATCCGCCATATTGGATCCGCCATTTTCAATTTGTAACAATTGTAATTTTCTCAATATTTGCAATTTGTAACATTGTCCAGTGTAAATATTGACCCACGGCCTGATGAATTGCGTGATTGTAAAGGTTACTCATGTTAGGACCATTTTGTTCAGATTTGTTGGGAAGTAGAATTCATGCAATTTCGACTATAAACACTGTACAAAATCTAAGCTACAAAATAAGGCAGTACCTTCTTTTGACTTATAATTAAGTCGAAAAATTGTCTCTACCACTTCTTATTTACTCAGAGCAGTGGCAACTTTAAGTATTTGCATTAATATGATAATTGATGGTCAAACGCTATCCCAATCGTAAAATGCACAGGGTCTGAGGATAAATAAACACCCAAATGGAAACAGATCATTTCTGGATAACGCTAATGGTAAGTTTAGCAACAAAAAAGGTTTTCCATTTAAAAAAAAAACACATTGACCTTGCTGGCTATATGATTTATTTCATGAAAATATGGAACCTGTATTTCACCGAATTTCGGTATACCTAACAACATTTATGAAGAATATTTTTTTAATGAACAAACTTTTTTGATCGCAAGATTAAATTTTCATAAATTTAAATTCATTAAGAAATACAAATTTTTAGAAAAATTCGGTAATGCACGTATTTCTTTTAATAAATCGAAACAAAATTAAGAGTCATTGCTGAAAACAAAACTCTAAAACTTTTCCAACATCAGAATTTATTCCTGGTATAGAAAAAGGAATTTATTTTATTCAAGATAAAATGATACGGAAGGAAGCACCATTATCATATAATAATGTAATAAATGTGTCAATGAAATTCATAATTTTATTAAAAGTAATAGCATCAGACTAAACATAGATAAAAACATAGAATTAAAACGAAAAAATATTAAATCCTCAGTAAAATGTCTTATCCCATTAAGGAGTAAACGGACACTTTGTGATGGAAGTTTCCAAGTTTTTTTTTAATTTCTTTTCAATTTTGATAATAAATGGTACATAAGGGCTTTTGCACCATCGATAACGAATTTTGGGTTCGCTAGTTTGAATTTATAAAGTTGAATAATAAATTTGTTCAGGACGATTTCATCAAGGACGTTACATGTCTCAAGATATCAGATTATGCAACAAAATATTGTTTTGAAATCGCCATTTTTTGAAAAAACAAAGCAATCCAACATTTGTACATCAAGCCGCCGTATTGGATATGGATATAATGAAATTATTCTTGCACGTACATTTTGATGTTTAAGGTCTGTGGACGCTTTTTCTCCACTTTCCCGAGAGCTCCTTACGCAATTTCAATCCAAAAATATTTTCAACTAATTTCAGTAAAAAAACTGTTTTTTAAATAATAGAATGTACTTGGATTTGCATTTTTCTTGTATTTTAATTACATATTCATAAGAGTGGATTAATTTCACGTCAGAAATTAGTAGTCTAGAATTTGTTCAGTCCCGGAAATATATGACAGACAGACGTTGAAAACTTCCATGAAAAAGTGTCCGTTTGGTCCTTAATTGGTTAATATATGGAAATACATGTACATACAATTGTCATTTGATACCTTTAAACTCTACGTTTTCTTTATACAGTAAATAATAACTTCTTTATATACAAAAAGTACACGTGTGGAAATTTGCAATTTTGATCATTCAATCTTCTCAAAGCTTGATTACCTTAAAAACTATAGTTAATACTTTTATACAGTAATTGTGACAAATATATGAAGCTAACTTAGGAGAATAGTTGCACAACTATACATATATCTGGAACGTATTTTTCTATGGACTATATAGTTGACTCGACCATTTATTCGGTTGAACCTATATTTTTTCCTTGCATATTTTTTACAAGAGCAGGGTAATGTTACTATTTGGATGTCTAAGAACTGTTACTTAACTAAAATGAATGATCTTTTGTCGGGTGCACCTAAAAAACCCGACATTCAAAGACCAGATATTTAAAAAAACAGACATTCAAAAACCAAACATTTAAAAAACAAACATTAAAAAAGCAGACATCTAAAAAAAGGGACATTCAAAACCAGATATTTTAAAATGCAAGCATATTTTTTTAATTGTCTAGTTTTTGAATGTTTGTTTTTTAAATGTCTGGTTTTTGAATGTCTATTTTTTGGGTGCACCTCAAAAACCCGACAAATCACAAAGCAGACACAAAAGCCGAGATTCAAAAACCAGTATGTACATAGCACATTATCCTGGGGACGTCCTCAGGAGCTCCTCAGGACGTCCAAATGTCCACTTTTACCATCCTGTTAACGTCCACAGGACATCCTCAGGACACAGGACGCCTTGAGGACGTTAATAGGACGATAAAAGCGGACATTTGGACGTCCTGAGGAGCTCCTTAGGACGTCCCCAGGATAGTGTGCTGTGTGGGATATTCTAAAAAGGGAATTAATGATCGACTTCTAAATAATCCAGGGTTCACCTTCAAGTGATCTACAAAATTAATTCCTGAGTTAAACATTTTTGCGCTTACAATAACCTTTTAGTGAGACCACAAGGACAGTGACCCGAGATCATTTTTTTATGTGAACGCACCATTCGGAGGTGTCTGTATTTTGAAATGTCTGGTTTTTGACTGTCTGTTTTTTTAAATGTCTAGGTTTTGAATGTCGGATTTTGAAGTGTCTGTATTGTGATTTGTCGGGATTTTGAGGTGCACCCCTTTTGTCGGACACTAACAGTTATGAAATGAATCAATTAAAAAAAAATTAACGAGAGATTTTTTACCTAAGAGAGAGTAAGAAAAGAAGAAAATTTTAATTCCTTTGAAACAAAATTAACAGCATTGAAAGTTTCGTCAAAATTTTGAAATTTCGACACGAAAAGGGTTAACGGGACAATCCAATTTGATCAGTCATGATGTCCATTATTGCTGCTTGGAAGCGAATTATTATTGTATTTGGAGTTATAGAAAGTTTAATATTGGACACAACGTCCATATTTTCAGTTTATAAAATATTCATAAATAACAATCAAAATCAAAGCGAACAAAAAAATGTTCCAGTTCCCTCACCTCAATTAAAACCTTTATGATTCAATACAATTGTTCCATTCAACTTCTAATTCTTAACCTCTATCAATTCAGAAATTGGATATTGAAAGAAGACATACCAGCCCAATGCCTTTCAGAAATTCAATAATTACAAAAAAAAATGGGAGAAAGCAAACATCGCAAGTTTCACCTGTAACAATGGCATCTCTAATACAAAATGGCGGGAGAGGAGAACCGAATGAAAATTGACGACCAGAAAGGAATAATGGAACTTCCGGTTGCACGCGTGACAGTTGTACGCGGCATTTCGTCTGAATGTCAAGAGAGATGAATGCGTGGTAGAACGTGTGCGTACGTATAGCCGGTGGCTACGACTTACCACGAACAGTAATTCGTGTCAAGTTTGGCGACTGGAGAACGCTCTCGGTAATGCTTAATGATCTACAAAGTTGGAAGGGGGATCTAGAAGTAACGGAAGGGAGGAGAGCTGTTAAAGGCATGTATCGTTGCGTCTGAAGAATGGGATGCTCAGCAGACATGCCGGCGGTGTCGAACGTCCCACAAACCATGTTGCAATTAATATCCTCCTTACAAAGTAATGAATAGTCCACTGTCTTGAAGCTGTTTGCACTTCAGAGATGTGTACCAGAATAATTATGATCTGCTGGCACTTCCACGCCCGGAAGTGTCTGAAGCTTTTTTTTTAATAGATTTCTGACTTTTGAAATATTGGTCATATAAAATTTCACATAAAAAATGGTGAAATAAAGAATCTACAAATCTAGATTGGTTATGATGGAGTGGATGCGACACGTGGAGAATTCATAAAAAAACAGATAATCGATTGTGGGACGAGGCAAACAATTAAATCAGCCTTCGACACGACCCAGCTTCCATTCGAAATGTCTTCGTGCGGTTTTATTCAATTTCATCGCTCATTCGATTTTATCGTCCATCGCCTGTCCCTTACGGGGCCGTAAAAAATGGAGGCAAACGCTACGCCGTTACGACCATACGGGATACATCCACGTCTCCACCACTTTTTCTTGAGTTCCCGGCTTCTTGGTCAAGTACCAGCTCGATGCGTATTCTCGTGACATATTCGTGGATAGTACGTGATGCATCGATTGTTTAAGAATCCGCGAGGTCGTTTCCTTTTCGCGGG
This sequence comes from Trichopria drosophilae, assembly GCA_030407085.1. Taxonomy (NCBI): domain Eukaryota; kingdom Metazoa; phylum Arthropoda; class Insecta; order Hymenoptera; family Diapriidae; genus Trichopria; species Trichopria drosophilae. The sequence continues at coordinate 183,204,286 of CM059583.1, read as the reverse complement.
TGGTCCGAGAGGGATTCTTGCGGCTGATGTTTTTTTTTTGGATTACTTTCCCGCTATGTGAAACGCTGAGGTCGAAATTTTATTTAGGCCTTTCTCACGCATTGTTTTGCCAAGCGCACCTGTACAAAAGACCATTAAGAGCTGGATTAAACGATATTATCGCGCTGAAAACGGATCGAGCAATTTCGCTGTTGCGTTGCGAAGGATTACATCAGTAGGTCAAACTTAGTCCAATTGTTTGCTCGCGTATTTAGCACACTTAAGGTACGTTGATTCCATGATGCGATTCCATTCACGATGTTAATCGTTAATGATTATAAAGACAAAGTCGCTGATGTGATAATTGATCGTGACCCTGAACGTGATGCTTGTTTTAAAGTCTGTGTTTAGCTGCGGTGATCTACGTTACGGTGTATGTTATACGCGGTAATCCTTGACGGCGATAACAGCGATGATAACTCATATGTCGCCATCGGCTATTGATAGTTGTAACTGATTCCTGTAAATGCTACTGACGGCAATGCTGATGCTGATGACATCTCCAATTACATCCCTAATGATTAAATCGAATTTAATATAATGATTCATCCTTTACTATGGCATTCTCTATGGCATTTTTTGAACAATTTTTCCTATATTGAGTTAATTTAAGTAATCATTGATCTTTAATCGTCGTCGGTTATTACAAAACCAAATGTTTAGTTTCGTATCTGTTTATACATATATCTGTTTTTTCTTTTTCGGTATCTATTATATAGATAACTTAACCCATTACGTCCTTAATGCCGTCAAATCTCTACGCATTTTCATCCTGTTTTTTTGTACGCTACCTGTGCCAAAAAAAATTGGATACATGATATCCCATGTAAAATTTCGTGCTTATTCATAACATGACCTCAGAATTTGTCTAAGACCAATGCTTAAAAAGTTATAAGTAATTTATTGCAAAAAAATGCAATTTTTTCAACTAAGAAAATTTAAAGATAAAAAATTTCGATATGATATCGGTTATATACACATCTCTTACTATATAAATATGCTATATCGACAAAGCGTTGTCGTGCCCTAAACCTGAAGCTATGTATGGTCCGGAATAAAAAATTCAATATCGTGGTGCTCAAAATGGCGTCAGAAATTACCCTTTTTTTGAAAATCTTCAAGATTCTCTGACTGAAAAGCGATGAACTTATTAAAAAAAACGAGAGGAATAAAAAGTTCTTAGAATTCATCAAGGAATGCACTGAAGTTTTTTCAGATTTTTAATGACATTTTTGAAAAATTTTGAATCACAATTTTTGAAAAATTTTGAATCACAATTTTTGAAAAATTTTGAATCACAATTTTTGAAAAAATGTAAAATTTTTTATTTAAATTACATTTTTTCCATAAGTTGATAGTTTTCGAGAAAAAAATTCTAAACTTAAAAGGCAAAAAAAGGACAAAGGATAATATACATTTAAAAATGAGAAGAATTAAAAGTTCTTAGAATTCATCTAGGAATATACTAGAATTTTTTCAGGTTTTGGTAACATTTTTGGAAAATTTTCTATTACATTTATGCAATGTGTCGTGTGGAAAGTTTAGATTTTTTTTTTCGAAAACTATCAACTTTTTGAAAAAATGACAGAGAATAAAAGATACTTAGAATTCATCAAAGAATATACCAAAATTCTTCCAGAATTTTTCGTAAATATTTCTAATTTTTTGAAAAATTGTAATACAAAATTTTTCAAAAATGTCCCCAAAAATTCCAGTGTATTCCTTGATGAATTCTAAGAACTTTTCATTCTTCTCATTTTTTTTGAATAAGTTGATCACTTTTCTGTCAGTCCGCCTTGAAGATTTTCAAAAGAAGTTTCATTTCCGACGCCATTTTGCCAACGGCCATGTTGAATTTTTTATTCCGGACCATACATATCTTCAAGTTTAGGGCTCGAAAACGCTGTTCTATATGGTACGGGATGTGTATATAACCGATATCACATAGAAATTTTAGATCTTCTTAATCGATCTTAATTAATTTAGATTTTCTTAATCGAAAAAATTGCATTTTTCTGCAATAAATTACTTATAACTTTTTAAGCATTGGTTTTAGAGACATTCTGAGATCATATTGTGAAAGGGCACGAAATTTAACATCCGATAGGATGTATCTAAATTTTTTTTTGGCAAAGGTAGCATACAAAAAAAATTGGATGAAAATGCGTACAGATTTGACAACGTTCAGCACTTAATGGGTTAACGCGAGATTTTTTACAATGCTCAGACTGTATACTGTATTCAGAAAAAATATTATTAATTCAGGACCATCATTTCTGATATTTTTGTTATTGTTTTTTGATTGCCACTGAAAAAGTGAAGATACGAAATAATTTAACCTCACGTTTTTCAAGAAACTAAATTAAAAACACCGATTTTCCATCATTACTTTTTTTATAAATAAATATTTTAATATATGGGAAAATACTTTTGTCTGTCCGAAATCTGCCTAAAAAGTGATGTTCTCCTAATTTCACGATTACGATTATCGATTACAAAATCCCCAATAAATGAAATTCCCGGATTGATAAGAAACGAAGAATTCTGTTCTGCGAATTTGTGTTTCGCATTTTTTATAATAAGGTCGTAATTAGTGCGCTACAAACCACCGTAAATGATCATTTGTGTTCGAAATGTGAAAGAAAAGGTTGAAATTTATAAATGGAAAAAAATCTCCCTTCAGGTGTAAGTTTGAAATCATCTAAAAAAGAATTTTAATTCTAGATATAATCTTATCTTTTTCAGATCGCGATAATTTTTTGTAATAAATTCGTGAAGTCAATATGAGTACAATACGCATTATTAGAAGTTCCATGTTTAAATCTGACGTAAAATGAACTGAACTTTCAGAATCTGTTATTAGATTTTTTTTAAAGTTCAACCGCAAAAACTGTATACGATTATTTCCAAAAAAAACATGCATTTTTCGAATTGTATTGCAGTAAATGAGACAAATGAAAAAATGCACCTCAAACACCCGACAAATAAAAAGCCGGCCCTCAAAAATTCTGGGTGAATGTCCGGTTCTTAAATTGTTGGGGATTTTGGATAAAGATTCGATTATTCGAGTTGAATATCTGGTCTTTAAAATGTAGGGTATATGGATGTTGGCTTTTGGATGAAAGGAAAAACTTTGAATACGCATCAATAAAGCCGGCCAATCAAAATCTCGACATTCAAAGACCTCTAACAGTTCAATAACCCAAGATTCAAAAACCAGGAGGTAGCTCAAATCCCAACGCAAATCAAAACACATTGGTTTTACGTGTAGGGAATTTAACTGTCCGGGTTTTGAGGTGTTACGTTTTCGAGGTGTTAGCAGGTTAAAAAACTTCGAGTTGAATGTCTCGTTTTTTAATGTCAGTGTTTTTAAGGGTCGGGTTTTTTAATGTCGGGTTTTGAGGTGTCAAAAAAATAATTTTGATATAATACTCTCTAAATTTGTTAGGGTGAGAATTAATTCTTTGTTTAATGAAAACCTAGCAATTCTCGTGAAAGAGTGAATATTCAACTCTTTAAAAGTGAAATTTCAATCTAACAAAAGTGAAAATTCACTCTTTCCCTCTGACAATAAGTCGTAAAGTTGACAACTCTGGAGGAAAGAGTGAATTCCACTCTTAAAGAGTTGAATATTCGCTCTTTCACGAGAATTGCTCGGTTTTTACTAATTAAAGAGTGAATTCTCACTCCAAAAAATTTAGAGAGTACATAACCTAAATTATCGTTGCTATTAAAACTGAACAATCAGTAAATTATGTAATAGTGAAAATTAGCTACATGATCAATTTAAAACGGCAGAATACCAAAAATCCACACATTAAATTTGGTTGCTGTTCATTTGACTTATATTTCGTTCTTTGATTTATCTTGATGCGTTTAAATATAAAGTTAGCACTTCTGTAAAAGATACGACTAAACTATATACTTATAAAAAAAAATAAAAAGCATTACAACGTAATTCGTTTTCCGGCTTGCAGTATTTCCTTTGAATGTTGTGAGGATCAAGTTCGAAACCAATTGCATCAGTTCAAAATCCGTAAAGAAAAACTTGCAATCGAGGAAATCTGCAGTCGGCCGAGGATATTTGACACGCCTCTTATTTCCAATACTGATAGAAATTACTTTTCTGCAGTGAACGAAATAGGTATATTGAAATTCTTTATAGCGATGAAAAATAAGGTTTGGCTTCAAACTGTGTACATTTTGATTATTCAAAAATGATGATTTCAGCTTGAAGGAAATATAAAAAAAAAAGAAATGATATCTGAAATTTTCTTATTTAAAAACATAAGAAACCATTTAATGGGTGGTTTGGAAAATATTTTTTACTCAATTTATTAAGTATAAAGTATTATTTAAATAGTTTGACAAAAACATTAAAGTTGGTCGATCTACCTTTTCTACAAAAAATATACCACTTAGGAACTAATCATTGAACTTATTGTACTATATTTAGTCTCTTCTCTCATAATCATCTTTTAAATTATACTATTGTCATTGACCGAACAGTCCATAAGATTTTGTTTTATTTGAGAGATTACTTTAGTTATAAAAGCTTTGGACAATTTCAACTTAGTATCTTAATGTTTTTTAGGTTATTTTTCAACTTTGAGAGATCAAAATTCAATTTCAACCAACAGAAGTTCCAATATGGCGCCAATATTGAACAAAATTGTCAACAAAATTGGCATTCTTATTAATTTTTTCATACCCAAGGACATTGGGATTCGATCGAAACTATTCATGGTAGGAAACGGAATACTTAAATTTTAATAAAAAATAGTACTTTTTTGAGCCACTCCATTTTAAAGTCTTCCAAATATCGTCCACAATGAAAATTTATTTCAAAAATTTGTCAAAAATTGTAGTATATTCTGTTATAAATTCTAAGCAATTCCTGTTCTTCGCAATATTTCCAGAAGTTGATTTTTTCCAGAAAAAACATCGTACAAAATTTTTCCTTCTAATTCGTTAGCTGAGATATTTAATAATATCTCTATGCTAATAGCACTTGAAATTTATTACTTGAAGACCAGAGATTATAGAATGACCATTCAATTTTTAAATTCAAAATGGCATATCAAAAAATTGCAAACATTTACAAATCTGTACAAAAATAACTTCTTAGGGATTTTGAGGTTACTGAACAGGAAATTGAAATTTAATTTGTAAAATTAAAAATGGCGAACCTAATATGGTGAAAAAAATTAAAAACTGTTAAAAGTCCTCACAAGTTAATCTAATCGCTTTAAGATTTAACATGACGCAGGATTTAAATGTAGTATGTATTTATATTTCCAAACTTTTGATTTCAAACTATTTTTGTTCCGCTATTTTAACGTAAGAAATAATACGCCAAATTCGTACTCAGAAACCCCCAAAATAGGGCACGGATAAGAAAATCATCAAATCAAAAAGCCGACAGCTGAAAAACGGACACATAAAAAATAGACACATCGACAAGCGGATAGTCATTTTTTAAATACCCCAAAACACAGAATGACAGTTTTCATGAGTATTTTTGCAAACGTTTATTTTTTTAGCCGCCATATTAGATTTTAAAAATCTGATACGCAATTGTTGAGTTTTATTTTGCAGGATACTAAATTGGTATCATGAATTTCTTCCTTACAGTGGTTCAAATGTTAAAAAAGTTACTTTTTGTCGCTTTATCCTTAATTTTTATGACACTGACCAGAGGAAAATTCTTTTCTTGTTTGCTAAAATCCTTTTTTTGAAAAATCTGCAAAAATCGTCTTTATGGGACCTAAAAATCATAGAAGAACTTGTCGTAAAGTGACGAAACGGTTAAAAAGGAATTCTACGGAGTAAAATCGTTAAAAAAAAATATGCAGCCAAGCCCGCGGAAGTGACGGCCTCCAAGTCGTCGGCCGTGAACCTTCTTGAATTTCCCTGGCTGTATCAATGTTTGTTGTGTCGGACTTGCAGCGCGTTTCAGTGCATACATGTGCATTCCATACATGCACCTATACATACTTAAATGGAACTCGGCGAGCATTGTGCACATCATCTCCTCTGGGCTTCTTCGTGCCGATGAGTCTGGAAGTCGCGACTCTCGGTCGCTCGGTCAGTCGGTCGATTCGGCGGCGGCTCGGCTCCGAGATATTTGCGAGCCGATTGGGAACAATGTCGTACATTAAAATTTTTTAAGTACCATGAAGTCACGTGCGAAGATACTGTAAATACAACGTTTTCCAAAGGTATTCCACGGAAGGCATTCACATTCGACACGCATCGTAGTTAATTGATCCATTGTTTTCAGTTTTATACGAAGATCCACTTTGAGGATGTTATATTTCGTCCAACATTATGCAATGATTCAAATGAAAATGGCTGCAGAATAAGAAATATTTTGAATATCGTCCAGAATACCGGCATCTCTTTTTTCTGTTTGTGAACCTACAACACACGGAAAATATATTACTTCGTTAAAAAAATCACACAGGACAACGAAAGTATCGCTAAATGTATTAATAATGCTTTATTAAATACAATTTTGGGGTGCACCTCAATCACAAAACCGGTTTTTGAATGTATGTTTTTTTAAATGTCTGGTTTTTTAATGTCTTTATTTTGAAGTGTCTGGTATGTGATTTGTCGGATTTTTGTGGCGCACCCCAATTTTGAGCAAAATCAGCTGTATATGTACCTTCAATTGCAAACAACATTTTAACTATTAACGGAGAAACTTAGATGGAGTCTATGTAACAAACATAATACATAATATTGGCTAAACAGGCAAATTTTTTCACATATTATAGCGCTAAAAAAACGATTCATATCTACGCCGCCCAATATATACTTAGCGCCGAAAAATAGGTAAATCGTCGATTTTTGTATATGCGGCATCATCAACCAATAGCAGAGGGCCACAAAAAAATTTGTTTCCAGATCACTTGAATCAGAAATAGTGGATCTTATAGATTTTTAGCCGTTGAAAACGAATCCGTTAATCGATTGGGCCCACCCCGTCAGGATTTTAAGATATCTGATCCGAAAAATATTCAAAAATACAATGTCAAAAATTTTAATGAAATAACCTACGTACAACGCAGTAATTTTACAAGTTCAATACAATTTCCCTTCGCTTGATGTAGTAAATTGAATAGGTTTAATGTAGGGAAATTACAACGAGCTTGTAAGATTACCACGTCATACGCTGGTAATTTCATTATGATTTTTTAAAGTATAGTTTTTTGGAATTTAGGGTTAGGATATGTGAAAAATCTGAAATGAAGAGTTAACTTGGACAAAGAATTTGTTTTCCGCCACCAAAAATGTATAAGATCCTTCACTTCTGATTCAAGTTGTGTCAAAAAAAAAATGTTGCGGTCTTGTGTTATTTTTTTTTTTTGAGAACTATCTTCAGTGATTAATTACACAGGACCGAAAAATCTTTTTTAGGGGAGATAACTTAAATCAGTGGTACTGGATCTTATAGATTTTTGGTTGCTGAAAATAAATTAGTTGTCTAAGTTAATTCATCGTTTTCGATTTTTCAGATATTCTAACCTTAAATTGAGAAAAAGTATATTTTTTCGTATTTTTCGGATCAGGTATCTTAAAATCCCAATATGATGGGCCAAATCGGATGACAGATTCGTTTTCAGCTGCCAAAAATCTATAAGATCAACTATTTCTGATTCAAGTGATCTCGAAACAAATTTTGTTATCGTCCTGTGCAGTTAGAGGCGATTGTGTTGTCATATTGTTACTGTAGTTAGGGTTTGTCCCGCAGAATTGAAAATACAAGTTTTTGCCAATAAATTTTTATTTAATATACTTTAATAACTAATGACAGGTAATCAATAATTGTGTCTTGCCCAGAGATTGGGAGGAAATATGGCAGTGATATCGACAGCGAAAAATATACATAGTACCACAAATGTATATTTTATCAATTTAAACTGATCTGATACTCAGGATATTGATGTATAATTTGCACCTTCTGACTGAACTTAACCGTCGTATTATAATACTGATATTTTATTATAAATGGTCAAAAATTCCATGCAATGGGACGATTAGTTATTATAATTTAATAATTGTTAATGCAAATCACGTTTTGTGACACGCATATGTGTATGGACATATCCACTGAGCTTTTACAGCCATATGAGAACTTCTTTTTTAATTGAGGCACATTTTTTAAATAAACTTGATAGCGTACCTCATAAATTATGTAAAGAATTAGTGTACCGAATTTCAGAAAGATCGGTTCAGAAGATTATAAACTGCAGCCGTCACAGACTTTGAAAACGTGGAGTGTGGGCAAACCGCTTTTAAGTTTTGAACAAAACCGAAATAACTCTGAAGCTTCGATCGTAAAAATTCCATATCTCCGTTCATTTTGCTCGGATCGACTGCAAATTTGGACATAATATTCTTGAGATGTACATTCATACAAAAAATGAAACAAAAAGGGTAAAAAAAAGTTCCAGACCCCCCTCCCCCCACTGCCCGTCTTAATATTGCACGGAATATGCAACTATCTTTAAATGGCAGTCGACAACAGTGGACGTTTAAAACGCCGCCGCAGGGTGGCGCATGAAAGGTCCTACATCCTCACCTTGTGTATTGTCACACAATCGTTCTCGCAAGTGATGAAGTCACCAGTTATCTCTCATACAGGGTGATCCAAAAGTATGGAAACGCCTAAATATCTCAGCGGGAGTGCATTTTCGGGGAAAATGTTTCAGACAAAAGTTTATGGATTTTTCTCTGGCTATTTAACGGTACCATTGAATTTGAAGATGACCTTGAAGGTTATTCCAAGGTCAAGTTTATTTTTTTACTGGAAACTGCTATTTTTTTTCACGGATTCGAAAAGAGCACAAAATTTTACGTCCGAATATGCTATGGCCGTTTTCTTCGACAAGGTCATTTCAAGGCCAAACTCAAAACTCCTGGAACTGCGAATTAACTCAGCAAGAGGTCATTTTCGGGGAAAATGTTTCAGACAAAAATTTCAGCATTTTTCCCGGGCGATTTAATGGTAGCATAGAACTTGACCTTGAAGGTTATTTCAAGGTCAAGTTTATTTTTTCAAATGGAAACCCCTATTTTTTTCATGGATTCGGAAAGAGCACAATATTTTACGTCGGAATGTGATATGGTAAATTTTTCGGCAAGGTCATTTCAAGGTCAAACTTAAAACTCTCGGAACTGCGAATTAACTCATCGGGTGTGCATTTTTTTGGGAAAACGTTTCACACAAAAGTTAAAGCAGACATGCTCAAGGTCAAATTCAATGGTACCGTTAAATAGCCAGGGAAAAATCCTTAAACTTTTGTCTGAAAGATTTTCCCCGAAAATGCTCTCCCGCTGTGATATTTATATGTTCTGTACTTTTGGATCACCCTGTACAAACACCGCATAGTGCATGACGCGCACATCCTTTAATAAATGTTATTAAGTAAAATAATTGGTATATAACTCTTAATTTAATAAATGTTATATAGGTATATTTTTTAAACGTGCACAAAGAATTCTTCTTTTACAAAACCATTCAATATTCTTTCGGAATATTTCAAAACTTCCCTTTGCTTATTGGGCAATCAAATCCTATTCCATCGACAATTTCAATTCGTTTTCATTTTCGTAATTTTTCACCACTTTTCTTTATCGGCGACTTTTCCTCTAGGCTCTTTCCGATGAAAGTACGAAACCCATCAAACCCATTTAATTAAGTAATAATTCCTTTGCCTTTTACTTTTCGCGACATACTTTTCAACAGCAACCTACATGAACATCATAGAAACCCAAGGACTAGATTCTACTCATTATCGGTGCCGGAAATTTTGTGTTCGCTCCATTACACGGTACTCCGACACTATTCCTATGTGTAATAGTATTTGTGTATACGATCGGTTGGTAGCTGCTGCCGGTTATATTCATTCACATTCTCGTTTCTCGAATGGCAGTAGGACAAACAAGTTGCATCGGTGTATATATAATGTGGCGAGACGCACAAACGCGTCGATAGAGACAAGCACCGGTAACGGATAAATTACCGCTGGCATTTATTCTCTCGCCGAGGTTAATTTATTGGCGACCCGGGTGATTTTCGACCCGGAATTCTTCCCTCGAAATCCAGGCGATCGAGAGTGCGTGACAACAACTTTTAACGATGCAATTAATATTGATGAGTACCGTATTCCACCAACCCAATGCTCCTTTGTCCACTGAGAGGATAACGTAATAAGGGATCATTTCGGTGAATAACGGTTCACTCTTAACGAGTCCATGAAGACGTCCTTTTCCCTGCTGTAAAAAAGCTCTTCGAAACGGTCTTTTTTTATCGTTTTCCGTATATTGCATCGGTAGCAAATACGTGTCGACACTTTCCCGGGTGGTCTCTATTTTTACTCTTTAACTTTCTTACTGATAAGATAATAAAATGTTCTACTATAGCTAATTCAAGCTTAGAGAATAGAACCAATCTAGATGTAATTAAAGGACCCCGCACTAAGTAAAGGGAAAATGGGTCCCGGTCGATTGGGCTGAAATTGGAGTATGTGATAGTTCTCGACTTTCTGATCAAAAGTTCTCATGGGCCCGACGTGATTCTATGGATAGTTTCAGAGATAGACAGAGGGGAAGTGTATGATATTGGCAATCGGCCAGAATGATTTTCACGAAGTTTTTAATCGATATACTAAAAAACGGAAGTGTGTAATAAGTTCCAATCAATCAATATATAGATTTCTGCGCCGCTGAATCCGAACTAGAGGATCTTTCATTCCTACGAAGTCACCTGGATGTCAAGTCGAGGCGATGTCAAGGTCAAACTGAATTAAAGTGTTGTGAGAAAAAATCCAAAAATAGTAAGAGTTTAGTTTTTTAAGATGACTGTTCTTTCAAGGTCACTTAAAGGTCAAAACAATGTCAAACTATTGAATAGACGTGTGATGAATTCCAATCGCAATGGAAACGTAGAGTTTTAATCGATGACCTTTAGCAATAGTATTTTACCGTCGTCATTCGCGTAACCCAATGTGCACCGCGTGGAGGTTGAACGATCGGAATTTGTACATCATTTGACCCTTAAAAGGGCCGTTTACTCCGCTCCCCATCTGAATTTGTCTTGAATTGGCAAGTGATTAACTAACCAATAACCTACCCGCATAACTAGCTGCTAACAAATATATATAATAAGTATTTTCATGAACTATGCGCGAATTGTTGTCTAAACTATGCTCGAATAGTTGTCGCAACTATGCGAGGAGAGTTGTCGCAACTATGCGCGAATTGTTGTCGCAACTATGCAAGAAGTGTTATCGCCTTGACCTTTAAGTGACCTTGCAAGAATAGTCATCTTAAAAAACTAAACTCTTACTATTTTTGGATTTTTTTTTCACAAGACTTTAATTCAGTTTGACCTTGACATCGCCTCGACTTGACCTCCAGGTGACTTCGTAGGAATGAAAGATCCTCTAATTCGGATTCAGCGGCGCAGAAATCTATATATCGATTGATTTGAACGTATTACACACTTCCGTTTTTGAGTATATCGATTAAAAACTTCGTAAAAATTATTCTGGCCGATTGCCAATATCATACACTTCCCCTCTGTCTATCTCTGAAACTATCCATAGAATCACGTCGGGCCCATGAGAACTTTTGATCAGAAAGTCGAGAGCTGTAACATACTCCAATTTCAGTCCAATCGACCGGGACCCATTTTCCCTTTACTTTGTGCGGGGTCCTTTGAGCATGTTTGATACAAATACCTGGTACCTTTGATGAATGCCCGTCCTGACATCTATCGGTTACTTCATTCGTCGGTATTTATACTACATAATGTGGATTTCATTATCGATTTACGACGCTATCTATCGTCATATAGTCAGAACCATGCGGTGACTCACAGCACATGGAAGTTATTGACAACGTGGAGAATGTAACAGATAAAAGGGTGTACCTCAAAATCCCCACAAATAAAAAACAGACACTTCAAAAAACAGACAGGTCAAACATTGATTTGACCTTCAAGTGATCTAGAAAATGAATCTCTTGGTCAAACATGTTTGACCTTGAAATGACTTTCCAGTGAGACCTCAAAGACGGCGTACCCGAGATAATTTGTTTATGTTTTGAACGCACAAATCGAAGGTGTCAAAACATCGGGTTCTTGAAATTGAATGTATTGTTTTTGAAATGTATGTTTTTTGAATGTCTGGTTTTTGACTGTCTGCTTTTTCAAGTGTTTTTTATATGTCGGGAATTTTTGGTGCACCCAGATACAATTACAGAACAGTGCTAATATCCATATAGGAATATACAATTGAAAGTTGCAATAGAAAAACGAGATTAACTGAAATCGGTATTCACCATGATGATCTATGATAGAAATTCAATATTTTAATTTTTTTTCTACGTTTCAGCTATGAAGATTCTGAGATATTTGCCAAATTTTGCCACAATGATAAATGGACTAATTTTTACGATTTTTATAGCATTTTTTTACTTAAAAAAAATGAAGACCGAACATTCGACGCACTGGGACTTGAACCTGGAACTTTTTGTTTGCCGCTCGAAGTAAGTAATGGATACTCTTTACAAAAATTCACATGATTTATTTCAAGATTTCGAAATGATCCAATAAATCACGTAAGATGACATGCGCTGTACTCGGTAAAACGCGATATTTAAATATAAATAAACGATAATTCAGAGGTAAAACGTTGGACACAAAAATTATGCTGTTCACCACTTTCATATATCTAATGTAAATATCTAATAATGGTCAGTATATTACGAAAAATGACATTATGTTACAAAGACATTCAGAAAGTCCAGTCCTTCTCTGTTACTTTAGTCTGAAATAATTCACTTAGAATATATATAATAAAGGATAATGAAAATGTAAACTTAAATCTTATACTCCTTTAAATTCATGAAGGAGACAAAAATACATCACAGGGATCAATGTTCCGTCCTCTTCTATCTTGTGCAGGTAAAAAAGGATTCGAGATAAGTTTAGAGTTCAAGTTTTCATTGTACTCCGACCATTTGTCGTTGATATATGTTTATGCAAGCTTTTCTACGTTTCCGCATTTCCATAGAACACAGATATTATAGGCCAAGAGTCCGTTGAAGATACCCTTTTACAGAACGATGAACGCGGACTTTTGGCAAACGCAATAACTCTCTCGCTTAACTCAAAGTAAAGCCAAACCATATTAACAGTAAAATTAAAAGCAATCAAACAAAAATAACGCTATATTTATATCTATAACGATATAAAATTTATTCCTTAATAAAAAGGTTATAACAATTTTGGAAATTATAAATTTTAAAAATGTGTGAATTTGGTGGCTTATTTCCGAAAATTCTGAGTCAGTTCTTGAAGAACTTTGCTGCGTTATTTTATAGGATATCATGTATAATGACTAGAATTGCAGTTACAGCGTCCGAATTTTCACAAATGTCTTCAACAATTTTTAATTTTGATTTTTTAGCACAAATTACCGCCTTATCGATTGACTACAGTGGCCCTCCCCTTATTTTAACTCCTGTTATTTTAACTGCGTCCTTTATTTTAACTTTTGTTCGTACCTTATGTTAACTTCTTCCCCTCACGAGTTCCCCCACCATTCGCCATTTGAAAGTGTTCAAAAGAGTGCGGACTGCTGTTTGTGCTTGCGCATACAGGTGAAGAAGGAAACCACTATATCTCCTTTCTCTGTTTTTATGAAGGGAAGCGGTAAAATAAGGGAAGAAGCCGCCATCTTCCTTGACTCGAAAAGTTAAAATAAGGGGAGGGCCACTGTACTTTAGAATTCTCTCAAAGGGTGTTTAAAGTGTTCCGCTGGTAAGGTAGGAAATTTCACTAAAAAATATACCAGTCATTGATTGAGAACTGACCGCGAATTTTCTGAAATGTATTTTCTAAAATTCGGAAAGTCTTAATTTATTTCTTTGGCATTTTCTAGGAGTTCATCTATAGTAATTAGAATTGCCTTTACAGAGCCTGAATTTTGAAAAATGGATTCAGTAAATTACGGTTTCTAGTGTAAATTCCTACCTCAACGACGGAGCAGTTTATAACCCCCTTACATCCTGTGCTTCCGCTCTGCACAAGTGCATTAGCGCCACCTGGTATGGAAAGTTTGTAACAACCCCAGAACTGTTATGTTCAAACAATTAATGCAAATATATATAGAAATAGAGAATTGGCTATTTACAGGACGGTGTACAGTTGTGTTGCATAAAGCACATAAATATGAAGTAATACAGAAATTGCTTTTGTCTTCTTTTTTGTCTTTTTTATCGTATCAAACGCCAAAACCACATAAATTCGGATAAAACACGAATCCGAAAACAGTTAAACAGAAATGATTAAAAAGGGAAAAAGTTTAGTGAAAGCAGGTCACGTATAAACTTGAAAATGTACAATTAGGGACCATCTATAAACTACGTTACCATTTTAGGGGCGGGGAGGGTCGGCCAAGAACTACGGTATATATAAAATATATGTACAGGATCCGCCCTAAGTTATACCGACCAAAGTTATACATTTGGCTTATCTAAAATTATACCACTCTCTTCCTCTCCTTCCCCCACCACATTGTTTCCTTCAGCCACACTCGCTTCGCGATAGTCACACATAGAAGCACTCATTGCACGGATATAAACAGAGTTACGGAAGTGGGGATAGTGAGGGGCTATAACTTTGGACAAACTTCCACCATCTTGAAACAACCGGCCGTATAACTTAGGACGTGGAATACTGTACGTACACAGACATAAAATGAGTAAGCTGATGGTTTAGTATGAGGTTCACATAAGAGAAAAGTGTTCGCTAGTGGGAGAACTTTACTAGTGTGAGGTTCACTAGTTTGAGGTTCTAATGTTTCACGAAAATGGCGACGAAAGCGGGCTTCGGTTCCTGATTTGTATCTTTAAAAGTAAATTTGCTTGTCTTCGAATTTCAGGACGATTTCCATACGTGTAAATTGAATTTCATATAATTATAAGTACAATAATAGTCGATAGTTTTTTGGGATCGCTGAATACGAATCTGAAGACACATTTCAAACATTCAAAATGGCGATTCCAACATTGCAGACAATTTTATTAATTGGTAGGATTAAAAATAAAAGTTATAATTAAAGGTAATAAATCCAAATTTATTGGATTGGTTGGGTGGTTGGGTTGGTTTAACCTATACTTCTGCCATTTTGAAAGGACTGACGACGCGACGGTATAACTTAGGGGACTGCTGCATAAAAATCATAAAACTGCCTACGGCGGGGGGGGGGGCAAAAATGCAAAAAAAAATGTCTACGTAGTTTATGGATGGCCCCTTACTATTCTTGCCGTTATTCTTGCAGTTGACAACACACAACACGTTCTATGGCTCATTGGGTACAGGACGTTTTGGCTCCGCCGTTTTGGCGCCGGACGTTTTGGCGCCGGATGTTTTGGCGCCGGACGTTTTGGCGCCAGGGACGTTTTGGCGCCAAACAGTTTTAACGGTGATCTTTTTGGAGCGAGGACATTTTAGTGCAAAATACTAACATGTAACTACAGTAGAACCTACGATATCGCAAACGGTCGGTTCCAGCCTACCTACGATATCGCCAAAAGAAACCCCTTCTCTATATACCTCGCGCCCCTATTTCGGAGACGCGCATGCGCTTCTCTATATGTATGTGTGTACGTATGTAATGCACAGACGATGGTGGGGGAAAAAACTTTCCCTCTTTTGGCGATATAAGAGGTTCTTCATTTGCGATATCATGGGTTTGGCGATATCCGAGTTTGCGATATCGTAGGTTCTACTGTAGTCACAATTTTATGGCCAACTTGCATCGTGTTCCCGGGAGGGGGGAGGGGGTCAAGAATCATAAAAATCATAGGACAGGTGTTGGAAAGATTCGACGATACTCGCTAATCTGTGGTGTAAAGAATGCAAGGTGAAACATTCCGAGTTGTATCTGACACATAAATTTCCAAGTGCTCCGCTCGCATTATGTTCACAGTAAATGTGTGCGTGCGGCCCCGACGGATCCAATATGGAGGACAAAAATTTAAAACTCTATTCCATTTTCTTGAAATACAGCAGGGTGTGGGGGGGGGGGTGGACTCGCTGATTGTGAATCGTTTATCATATTTTCGAAATTAAAAATGCGAATCTAAAATCAGTTTTCAAACAATCAAAATGTCGGTCCCAATATCGCGTGCCAAAAGACCATTTCAATCCATTTTGAAAACAGTTATGTAAAATATTTACGTAATGGTTACATTGTTACATAAATGTTACATAATTGTTACATAACTGTTATTTTTATGTTTGCAGGGAACGAGAGGACAAGACTGGTATAACTTTGGAGAAGGCAAACGTATAACTTAAGGTAGGCAGTTTCTTTACACCATAGGTAGGCATATAACGTTGGGCAGTATAACTTAGGGCAGGGATTACTCTAGGTAGGCATACATACAGTAGAGTTCTATGCGTTCTTATTACGTACCCCGCACTTGTAAAAAAATAGTAATAACTTTTACAATCTGTGAGAAAACGTAAAAATTTGTCAGTTCATTAGTGTGAGAGAAAAAAATAACTGCAGTCCCGGCAGTTTCACTAGTTTGAGGTTCTACTACTGAATGTTCACATCACAGGTATTATTTTCAAGCTCATTGTGCGCCTATACAAATATCGTTTTGGAATGCATAGACAAATAATTATTTAAAAATCAAACTTTAAAACAGATACTTCTATCTTATATTTGAATCCGCCCATGTCATTATAAAATTTAACTTTTACAACTATACAATTAAAATACAAAAACATTTCAATAAAAATTGACCGCCATAGAAATAATAAATATAAGAAGGGGACTTTTGAGTTTTTCTAACGTAATGATAGTTTCAACATTCGCCGTCACTACGCCAACGGCATCCCTCTTCAAAAGTTTATTGTTTATCCTTTCTGAATACTGAATACTTTATTTCCAAATTCGCCAAAAAGTCAGGCAGAATTTAAAAAATCGTGATTATAACAATCGGTTGTAAAATATCGTTAGTCATTGGTGCAAATAGACAATGTGAAAAGAAGAGATATGTGTTTACAGTTCAATGAGTCACGTTATTGTAGTTCAGTGCAATTAAGTGACGCAATGTTAACAACAAAATTCTGCTAGACAATTTTTTAACATAATTTTTGTCATAACTTAAGATTCCTTGAGTGAATTACGAATTTTCTGTTTCTTGAAATACAACAAGCATTTCAAAATAAGGTAGGTGTGTATATATGTATCTTTTACTACACATTAAATATTACAATTACATATTTGAAAAGACCCATTTCTTTTTGAAAAAACATGTAAAAATCATTCATCGATTTAAAGATTTCAACGCTATACTTATACATATTTGACTAGTTTCAACAATGATTACAATTATAACTAAAATTGTTTTGAATTCGAAAGTACATGGATTTATTATTTTCATTAACGTTTACTTTTTTAATACAAACGAATATTCTATCGATACAAAGGTCATGGAAATATTTTGTAAATTTACTATTTTGATAATGTATGAAATTAATCTTCACTTTTCATTAATATTTAGTTTTATATTACAATTACTTATTATACATATGATACATTTAATGTTGTCAGTCTATACAGAAATGATTCTACAACAGCATAACTAAACATAATCGAATAAAAATATATTGTGTTATAAATGGTGAACATAAACAATTTCCTTTTATTTAATATAATAATTATATTTCTACAGTATTGATGTATATTAATGATTCATTGTTAAAATGTCTATTATTATCATCATCTATTTAAACTTGATTAGTATTTCCAAACTTCTTTCGACTGTAAATATTTAAGATGAATCTTGAAGAAAACATAAAACTTCTAAAAATTATTTGATCGTCATCAAAATTTTTCCTTGAAATTAATTTATTTATCAATAAACTGAATCGATTTTTATCGAAAATCGATATTCAAAATTAAATTTAATATCAACGGATGGCATAAGTTTTATAGTAGTTCAGTTTATCGACAGTCTGATTACCTTCTTTACCGATTGATGGTGTTTTGAATCTCTACCGTCGATAACGCTGATTTCTAATTACAAAAATATGAATTCCGTAGTTCAAAAGTGCGCGTTATTTATGTTAAAAAATGTAAAATGTATTAAAAGCTTTAAAAGTAATAGTTAATCACATCATTAACCTGTGATAAATCTGCAAAATTACATGTTGCCTGTTAATTTTACACGTTAATAAATTAATCGGTTAATTTATTTTAAAAATTTCACTATTCATCTATTGCCAGTCAATTATAATTTTTCTATATCGTAAATAAAACACATTGTAAAATCTATAATATAAAATATATCTATATATAAAATACTATATGAAACAGTTACGTAAAGAAACTTTTAATGTTCTTACCACTTGCGAGAAACATTGAACACTACATTTCAAATGTTGCTTGCGTTTGAAGTCACAATTTCCACTGCATTCCGAAGAAAAGAAGTAAGAAATCTAAACAATTATACATTTTTTCTTGTATTTAATAAAAACATATATCTGTAGTACCTGTAAGTTTAACTATTAGTATTAGGTGATTAACCCAGTAAACGAAAAAAGATTGAAAAGTATTAAAAAGTGATCAATTGGGATTAAAATAAGACTACTTTTAATTAATTTTGTTGAAAAAGGGGATTAGAGTGGTTTTGAATTCTAATAAATTCCAAAGTAGGTATATAAATTGAAATTATTGTATCCCTGTGAATCCTCCTCGAATAATCGTGAAAATCAATCCCCTTGAATGCCATAACTGGGATTGAAAAACGTACGTTTCAATCCCTGTGAATTCCACATCTGTCAGTATCGTTTAAGTACCATTTTTGGAATTAAAAATTCCTTTCTTGGATCCCCTTGAATACCATTTATTACCAATATTTGAAAGAATCCCATTTAATACAAGATGTGGGATTTAAGATTATATTCTTTGAATACCGTCGAATACTATCGATTACCAATCCCAGTAAACGAAAAAAGATTGAAAGGGATTAGAAGGGGATTAATGGAGATTCAAATTTGATTGTTTTTATCTCATTTTTTTCAAAAAAAGGTATTGGAATGATTTTTAATCCCAATAAAACCCCAATTATGAAAAGAATTTTGACTAATTGAATCCTCTCAAATCTACAAACAGCCATCAAAATGAATTCCAGCAAATACAAGATTTGGAATTAAAAAATATCTCATTGAATCCCCTCAAATTCCTCCCATTAAAAACTACCATTCAATATCAAATATGGCATAAAAGAATGAATTACTGAATCCCCTCGAAATCTATCAATTACCAGTTCAAAATTAATTCCACTGTATTCCATATTTGGAATTCAATCTCATTTTAATAAATTCCCTTGAATAACCATGACCCTAAATTAATTTTGAATTCCAGCTCCAGAATTGCAAAAGATATATTATGGATCTTCTTGAATACCAACGATTCCAAACATTAAAACTTATCCCAACGGATACCAAATTTGGAATTGTGTTCAGTGAATACTGAATTTATTATTATGATAAAATTATTAAAAACATAAATAATGATCATTGAATAGATGCACGAGTTCATAAAATTATATGTAAATTAACTTTTGTTTCATATAACAAAAATTTGAAACCACATATTTTCAAGCGAGAAAAGTAAGATTTAAAAAATGTTTTATGTATTTATGTTATTTTATATACACGCAGAAAAAGACCAACTCTTTGTTTCGATTGTTTTTAAAGTAAATAATGCAGTAAATTTTGCTGTGAATTGTTGTATTTAATGTATTTTAGACTGCCCAAATATGTTATTAGATAAACACGTAGAAAAATAATCTACTTTCTTTTCATTATTTCACAACAGTGAGTTTGGCCGAGTGGTTGCGCTTCGAACTTGCTGCGCAGAGGACCGTGGTTTGATTCTTGTTCGAAGCGAATCAGCTTTTTTTAATTTATTTATTTGGGATTATATGGGATTAAAAAAGATAGAACTGTTTTAATTTCAATACCAACAAAAAAGGGATTAAAAATTTTGAATCACTTTTAATCTTTTTTCTTATTTAATTAGTGGAATCTCACCATCGATTTTTCTTATGGAATTAAGATTTTAAATTTGATCAACATTTTGGAATTGGATGACAATGCAATGTTATGCATTAATATAATATATAGATAGATAATATCTATCTATCTATATAATATATAATATATATAAAACATAAAAGTTAATTAAATAAAAAAAACATTTTTAAAAACTATGTTTTTAAAATGGATTAAAAAGTACAAAATAACTTTCTCTGTGATCACATACCAATTATTAACCTTATACTAGAAATCCCACCCAATGAAACACATGGGGTGCACTTAATGCTTGCATCCGTTTTATATTTAACCGTAGAAAGTTTGAGCACATTACACCCTTTAGAAAAGAACTTCGCTGGTTATCTTCGGTGAACTGCAGGCTCTACTTTATAGGTTCTTTGGTCTTCCAAATAATTACGGAGAGGAAACCGGACTATCTTTACAAAAGATACATTTGGCGGGAATCCCAAACTTCGCGAGTATTAAGACCCGGAACAAATATATTACGTATCCATAAACACCGTACCAAACGCCTTTCGAACTCGTTTGTAATAACTTCATCGAGATTGTGGAATGCAATTCCGGTAAATATCCGGAGGTCATCTACCTCGTCAGCTTTTAAGAATAGGCTTTACGAATGGCTACTAAAGGCTGAAAACTCTAATCAATGTATTTTGACCGCGTGATTTTGTAATGCGATACATAATTTTATTTTTATCTATAGTTCAACATTTAAACTTTGATATTTTCTGTTTTGCGACCGTACCCTTAGCTCACCATTATATCTACTATTTCCACGCTCTTCATCCCTGATGGTATTAATTCGTTCTCAACTAACTCTTGTATTGAAACACTTGTTATCTTACTTGTATTCTATTTGATTCGCTACGTAGCATCAGCACGAGCCATAAATAAAATTACTTACTTACTTACTTACTTAATCAACGATTAGAACAGAAATAATTTATCTGTGCCATTAATAATGTTTTGTATTGTAAACGATACAAACTGCTTCATGACTTTTTTCAACAACTTCTATTTTCTATTATTTATTCTCCATATTATTATGCACCTCATATTTTTCATTGGGTTGAAATTGTAATGTATTCTTTAAGACAGTTGTGTCTATACTTCTGTAGAAGATATATGTTCGTTTTCCAGCTTCTAACGGACTATAACATACAGTACCGCTCAAAAGTATGAGCTCACCCTTGCGGAATTTTGACTAAATTAAAATTTTTATATCTCATTGCCAAGTTAACGTACAGGAAAAATAAAAAAAGGGAATTAAAGAAGAGACTTTCAGCTTCTCAGTCGCGGTTGTTTCGTTTCTATATATACATTTTTCTACGAACTATGCTCGATTTACTAAAGTCATTTTTTCGTATTATTTTTTTCTTTTTCAATCAGCTCCCATTTTTTTTAAAATGATTGCAACAGAAATGTACTACGTGTAATCGAAAGGTAATCCCTATAGCTTTAATTTGTCTCTTTGGGATTTTGTCTAATATTTCTCTACGAATACTTATTCAATTTTGAACAAATTAATATGATTTTTTCAATCTGCTTTATCTCGAAAAATTAAGTTGATATAGAAAATGTTTAAGAATCAAAAAGTTTCATTTTTTAATTATCTAGTGCAAAGTTGATGCAAAGTTGCATTTAAACTATGATCAAGTTTAAGATTTTGTTTGTCTTTACTATATTAGGATGTTTCACACAAAGCTTTGCCGCTAGGTTTTTTTGAAGAAAGCAAAATTTAATAAATATGTACATATATACATGAATACAATTGTTAATATTTTCTATGTAAGTTAAAATAAAGTTCATCGTCCATTTATAAATACGTGTATATGAATTATTATATCGCAAACTATAGTTCAAAATAAAACTATAGTTAAAAAAAATATATATATAGTTCAAAAGCAAATCTATATCTGTTAATAATCGCAGCACAAAAGCGTAAATTTGACAAAATAACATACAAAAAATTTCCTTCTAAAAATTTGAAAAAATTTTAGCCAATACACAATTAAAAATTAAACTTTTTGTTTCTTAAATATTTTTTATATCACGTCAATTTTCCGAGATATAGCAGAATGAATAAAAAATCACATTATTTTGTTCAAAATTGAATAACTGTTTGTAAAAAATATGGGACAAAATCCCGAAGTGGCAAATTAAAGCTATAGGGATTACCTTTCGATTGCACGTTGTACATTTCTCTTGCAATCATTTTTGAAAAAATGGGAGCGGATTGAAAAAGAAAAAAATAATACGAAAAAATGAATTTAGTTAACCCCTTAACGCCTGAAATGGCATTTTTTATACTTCATTATCAATCAAGTATTTCATATCAAAATCGAAGTTGAAAACAATTGAAAGGTACATATCCTATTGTTTTCGAGGTTGCGAAATTGAGTTTCAGCCATCAAGTAACGACCTCAAAATGGCGTCAACAATGAAAATTTCTTTGAAAAATGTGTGAACGTTCTAACTCAAAAACTACAAGCTATTATAAAAAAATGCTAAGAATGAAAAGTTCTTAGAATTAATCGAGAAATATAGTGGAATTTTTTCAGATTTTTGTAATGACATTTTGAGAAATTTTTTAAAAAAATTTTTTTCAAAATCATAATGTATTTATGAAAAATTCTGAAAAAAATTTGGTGTATTCACTTATGAATTTGGATTTTCCAAATTGGAATCCATATTGGAATTTTTGATGGCTGAAACTCAATTTTGACCTCGGAATCTTGAAGAGCGACCTCGAAAACAGTAGGATACGCACCTCTCAATTGTTTTCAACTTTGATTTTGATACGAAATACTTGATTGAAATTGAAGTATAAAAATTGTCATTTCAGGCGTTAATGGGTTAATCGAGCATGTTTCGTAGAGAAATGTATGTATAGAAATGAAACCACCACGACTGGGAAGCTGAAAGTCTCCTCTTTAATTCCCCTTTTTTTATTTCACCCGTACGTTGACTTGGCGATGAGATATCAACATTTTAATTCACACAAAATTCCGCGTGGGTGAGTTCATACTTTTGAGCGGTACTGTATATCTAGAATAAAAAATATTTTCTGATGAGGACATTTGCATCAAAACAGTCGAAACGTTAATAAGGAATTTTTATTACCATCCTTGTCTACACTCTGGTTTTTAAGAAACACTCAAAGGAAAGTTTTCACTTATGAAAGAACAGAGAAGAAATTAAAGAATTTTATTCATTGATTATTCTTTAAGACGTTAATAATCGTACGGGGCTGTAGAGAAAGTTTATTATTCCAAAAAATGTTTTTTATTTATTTTTTATTAATTTTTATTTCTTAAATATGGATTATTACACAATAAAATAACACATTTCATAAATAAACTCCAAAGTTCAGCGAAATAGATTGGAAAATAAAGGAAAATAAAATTTTTTTCAGTATTTAGACAAAAATTTATTTGAAGCTAATATCGCATTGTTGAAATTTTGTAGGCAGTTAAACATTTACACCCTTACACATATAAAGTTCTCTTAAATTTCCAAATAAAGAATATATTCAATATTTTTAACAACATTAAAAATTTTGATAACAAATTATAAGACATCTCAGAAATGCGAGTAAAAATTAGTGTTAATCTTATAGGTCACTAATGGAATAAATAAAGACATTGTTTCTTTACACAATCATACATATGTATTGTTGTCAACTTAAAAAAATCAGACGCGTTACATTTTTCTCCAGTATAATGCAGCACATGTCATACACGATTCGCATAATAAATGGAGATTAGATTTCACTACCGAGATCACAAACAATGTAATTTGTGCATGCCACAGCCAAATAATGGCAATGTTTTTTTAGATATACACATACCGTCGGAAATATTTACAGCTTCAACTTTTTTTTCGATTGCTTATTAGATATACCTATATACACACATATATGTACACGCATCTACATCCGTATACATATGTGTGTCTATTCGTCCTTGCTTATTTACATATTATTCAATTTCTCAACCTCGTTACGATATGGCATCGATGGAGCTTAATATAATCTTTGATTTATGTCATGTAACTATTGCAATGAATCACTTGAAAAAGGCATTTGGGAAGATGCGTGATTGAAGACATAATAAAAACACTAGTTTACAAAAAAATATACTACACCAGACAAAAATAATTTCTTATTTATCTAAATGATAAGTATTTCTTGTGGTGGATAAAAATGCAATATACATTCCAAATAACTATTCTGAGGTAAACCATTCCTACGATTTCTTAAGCGAGTGCTGAAGCCGGTAAAGAACTGTGCTTTGGTTTCGTCTTGTTCAGGAACACTTTGATGCATCCATTAAAATCGGCACTAACTAAGACATGTCCGCCACAACCTTTAGTGCGTTGTTCAACCATCGGATCGACCGGAGTAGTAGTATCTTCGTCTACACTTTTTCCTTCGGCCTGTGCCTTCCATCGCTCCCTTGCTTCGATTTGTTTGATAATGTAATCTGGTTTCGGAGAGAACACTGCGCAGGTCACAACAGCGTTATGAGCTTTGATCCCTTCCCAAAAGTCATTTCGGTCCCTTCTTACACTGGAGAATTTGGAATAGTCGTGATTGGTCTTCCAGATATAAATGCATTGATTTTCTGAACCGCTAACAATGTATTGTCCATCTGGACTGAAACTTGCTTTTATCTGACTACTGACGTTCACGTAACCTTTGTATTTGCAAGAAAGATTCAGGTCACGCAAATCGTACAAACGAATACGACTGTCGTTAGATGTAACTAAAATTTTGTCTTCGCCGGGCATTGGTTCGATACCACTTATCTTGCGACCAATCGAATTCTTTCCTCTTGTAGATCTTACATGAATCTGCGTGTGATACTTCAACTGATCGAGATCCATGTTGTAAAATATGCATCTACCGTCGTACGATCCCACAACTGCGAATTTACCATTTTGGCAAAAGTTTGCTGCCGTAATGAGTTTTGTTTGTCCATCAACCTCATTCCATGCGGTGACTTTCTTATCGGGAATGTTCCACAAACGAAACTTTCCGTCCAAAGAACCAGAAAGAAAATATCGATCGTCTTTTGGATGAAAACATATAGCTGTCACAAAGTCAATGTGCAAGAAGCAGCAAAGACACTCCTTTCTCGAGATATGCCACAACCGTACAGTTTTGTCCATTGACGAAGACAGAACAAAGTAATTCTTTGACCATGATACGTCGAGGAGATCAGACATGTGTCCAGTGTAAGTGCAAAATGGTTTGGGCATGAAGGGACCTTTGTTATCGTCAGCTTCGTTTGTAGTATTTGTAGTAGAATCTGGATCATCCATAGACTGTTGCTCCATAGTGGGTCGTTGATCCATGGATGCACCTCGATCCATTGAAACTAATGACTCCTGTGAAGGAGTCGGACTTACTCTCTCTTCGTCATACTTTGTTCTTAAATCATGGAAGAAGTTGTACGCGTCTCTTAATACCCAAATTCGCAGAACTCTATCTTGACCTGCCGTTGCCAATAATCGACCACACGGTGAAAACTTCATACACCACACTGGTCCCACGTGTTCGCCGCTAAGGTCTTGAACGTGTTGAAGATTGTAAAATTCGTACGGTCCTTTATGACTATTCGAAGCCTTTAATTTAATGCATTGTGGTTCTCCGGGATATACTTCATCTACGATATCTACAACGTCTTCTTTGTGCCTTGCGTGCGATACCTCTTGAGCGATAGATTTTGCTTTGTCCATTGTTTTCTTGACGGTCGAACCCAAAAATCGTTTTAACTTTTGTGTTTTCTTTCTTACTCGACCGACAGTAATGTCTTCGTCTGGAGGAATACTGGAAATTTTACTGTCGACACTTTCCTCATCGCTTTCTTTCTCTTTCTCCAAACTCATGTTGCTGATGTATTCCGAAGTTAATCTCATGATATGCAACGACAAAGGGTTGATGCATTGTGGAAGTTTGTCTTCTGCGATACTTAAGGGCACCCGTTCGCCGGTGTCCAAATTCAAAACCGTCACTTGTTCAAGTATTTCCTAAAAATTTAATTAAATTTTACTCCAAAATTTCAGACTTAATATTAATAAATGTAAATCTTTAACTTTTTATAGATCAATTTCATTGTTAACATTTACATATAACATAGCGGGCACAAATTTACAATCTGTAAACAGAATAATGGACCTCGGAGTAATGATTGACACTAGTTTAATGTACCACAATCGTATAAATTTCATTACTTCCAAGGCATATTTTTTTTAGAATTAGATTTTCTAGATTAGATTTTTAGAATTAGAAAATTGGCATCATATATTCAACACTATGGATGTTAACCTCGCTCTAACTAAACTTATAAAAAAACTAAAATTCTATGTGAAAAGCTGTACTATAAACAACACATAAACAACACTGGTAGCAAGAAATCGTGGATTACGCAATAGATTATCGACTGCATCAAATTGCGTGACAAGCTTCACCATGCAGTTAAGGCCTATCCTTCAAATATTTATCTAGCAGAAAAATATAGAAAGTTTAAAAATAAAACAGTTTTGATGATTAAAAATGTTAAGACAAAATTTAACAGGATCTGTGGGAAATCCCAAAAAATTATGGAACGTAATAACAGAGGTAATCAATGGAGACAAAAACAAAGATAACATCAAATTGATCTTAACTCCAAATGGGGAATTAGCTACTGATAGTAAAAAAATATCTGAAATCTTAAATAAATTTTATGTTAACGTTGGACCACACCTAGCTGCAAAAATTATTAAGGATCAGTCTGCCAGCAATGATATTAAAGTCAACAGGGACTCCATTTTCCTGTTGCCTACTGATAACTATGAAATAATAAACATCATAAGTCATCTTAATGATAAAAAAGCAGCTGGAGCTGATAGCATATCTGTGAAAATGTTAAAAACTTGCTCTAAATATTTAAGTTATCCAATTGTTTATATCATTAACCTAGCTTTTGTCACCGGTACCTTTCCAGACCTACTCAAAGAAGCACTGGTGATACCTGTGTATAAGACAGGAGACAAAAAATTGCCCGAAAGCTATCGAACTATTTCCATATTAACTTCCTAATCAAAAATATTTGAAATATGCCTCAAAAATAGATTATTGCTTTTTCTTAACAAACATGATTTAATTAATAAAGCTGGTAACCAGTGTGATATTAGTGATTACAGATCGATCTCTATTCTCAATGTCATTCCAAAGTTGTTAGATGCGATTCTTGCACAGAGGATTTCCGAGGCCTTCTCGTCCCTTGTGGTGGATGAACAACATGGGTTCGTCAGGGGTAAATTCACTTGCACTAATTTGTTGATATATAGTGAATTCATCGTCCAAGCTATGGTTAATTCCAAGCAGGTCGATTCAATCTGTTTGGACTTTTCCAAAGCGTTTGATACGGTGGATCACGGACTGCTAACAACCAAACTGCATGTGTTAGGTTTAAGAGGCTCTATTCTAAGATGGATTGCATCTTTTATAACTAATCGGGAACATATTGTCAGAGTGAAGGGATTTAATGCTGAGAGGTACACGACCTCTTCGGGGGTTCCGCAAGGTTCCCACCTGGGTCGAATCCTCTTTATTTTGTTCATTAACGATATTACTAACGCGGTAAAATTCAGTCGCATATTAATTTATGCTGAGGACGTAAAAATGTTTACTACTGTCCAAAGTCTGCAAGATGCTAATAACTTCCAGAGGGACTTGGATGCCTTAGTTATTTGGTCTGTGGACAATAAAATGTCACTAAATTTAGATAAATGTAAATATATTTCGTTTCATAGAATTCGTTACCCCTTAGCATTATCATACTCGATTAATGGATATAATTTGAAATCGGTGTCTACATTGAAGGATTTGGGAGTGGTTTTCGATAGTTCTTTTAGTTTTAAGGACCATCTACATGGTGTTATCTCCAAAGCGTATCGAATGCTTGGATTCCTCATCAGAAGTACTAAGAGTTTTAAGAATATTAAAACAATCTTGTATTTGTATGAAACCTTAGTACTTCCCTACATGACATATTGTTCAACTATCTGGACCCCATATACTGATGTTGATTGCAGTGAGTTAGAATCGGTGCAACACTGCTTTATTAGATATGCCATGCGGAAAGTGGGGAGTCCAATGCACTTACTCGATCATGATTACTCCGGTCCAGGTATGCGCCTTAATCTTCGTTCTATTAAGTCGGTACACAATTTTCATGATCTCTTATTTATTTATTTATTTATTTATTAATAGTCGGTAGACAAATTTCAGGAATATTTACGTTTAGGAATGTTCTACATCACCTACGAAATATCAGGCCAATACGCGAAGATGTTAACCGTTCTAAATATAGTTATTACTCTCCGGTACCTAGACTTAAGCATGCATGGAACCTATTACCGCAGAATGTACTTCAAAGGCGTCTACCAGCGTTTCGCACATACGTTTGCAATTATACCAAATTAAATTGTTGATTATTTTGCTTTATTCTTATATAAATTTGTTATTGTTTATAAGTTTCAAATGTGTATTTTGTGATGCCATCATTGCATTGCATTGTGATGACGTGATTGCAGCTTTAACCAACGAAATTTATATCAAGTCACTGTATGAGCCATCTAGATTGAGAAGTTTATGTGCTAACATTAAAGTCGAGTAAGAATGTAAAGATTTAATTGTGGGTGTATTGGTGATAATAGAAATGTTCTGGTAATCATGGTCAAAATATCTCATTGGATTTCCCATCTTAAAAGATAAATAGCGTAAAAACTTTCTTTGAACCGATTCCATAACATTAATTTGATATCCCAAATATGGAGTCCATATAGGTGCACAGTAGGTTAAAATGGGCAAAACCAGAGACTTAAACAGATATTGCACAGTTTTCCAATCCTTAAAATCTATTGTAAATCTTTTAAGAAAATCTAGCGCCTTTGAGGCTTTGACGAAACTTAAATTAATATGATCGGAGAAAGAGAAGGCACTATCCATGATTACCCCTAGATCACGAATTTTATCCACTCTGATGATACATTTATCAATAATTGGATAATCAAAGACGGAGATTGTGATCTAGTGAAGGTAATAATATTACACTTTGAAAAATTCAAGGACAGTATGTTCTTCTTGGCCCATAATAACATAGAATCTAAGTCTCTTTGCATTGCTGAGAAATCAAATGGCGATTGAATGAGTTTGAATAACTTAATGTCATCTGCATTTATCATCAATCGAGAGAAATTTAAAGTCGAGTTAACATCATTTATGAATAAATTAAATAGATTATTATTAAATTATCGTTAAAAATATCACAGTTTCTTGAAAATCACCCATAAAGAAATTTCTATTTTTATTTTTATAAAAATGTTAATATACTTGTTATATATTATTAAAACTTAATAAACATTATTATATAATCTCGAGTTAAGACGAAAATAATTACCATATCTGTGAGACGTTTTCCAGAATCTGTTCGAGTTCGAACAAACATATTTAACTGTTTCACCATATCTTGATCGCCTGCAGATTTACGCCTCTCTCTCGATCCCTGAGCTGATAAACCTGGAATTTTACATGGTCCTAACGAATGTCGTCCAATACTATTATTCGAAATAGAACTAAGAGGGCTGCTGGATTTTGTGCTCGAGTTCACACTCAACAACTCTGATTTTAATCGTTCTACCCTTTCCAATTCTTCGGCCGATGGACCTTGTGCTCTCGCCTTGTCTTCGTCCTATACATTTTTAAAATTGTATACAAACATTTAATTTAAATATATACAAAAATTATCGTACCTGAGGTTTAACGACGTATTGGCCTTTCATAACAGATCGAATATCAAGAGAATGTTCAAATTCCCGGGTGATGGATTCAATGGTGCTGGCTGGACTAGGTAGCGACGAAACAGGTTTCGAAACTTCGACACTTGTGGGAGGCTAAAAGAAATCGAAACTTTTACAAAAATTTTAGTTTAGTTTATCTGCAAATCTGATCAGACACTTTAAAACAATTCAGAAAAATGTCTAATAATCTTACAACAAGACTTGGAATTTGCACCTTGCATTTTTTCTTCCTGCGGGGTGGGGCAACCGGAACTTTATTAATTTCCTGCGTTTCTGGACACTTTCCATTATTTTTCGTACTAGCTATAACGTCCGGTTCTTGCAGCACTAAGCTTTTTCCTTCTTGCGAATCAGTCGATTTCCCATTGACAGACGCATCTTTCGAATTCTCTCCTGACAAAGTTTGAACACTGGAGGACTGTGACGCTTTGTCAGATACAGTGTCTTCGTCTTTGCTCGAAACACTGACGAGTGCTGGTGCCTGTTCGCGAGGCGCTGCCGACTGAGTCGGAGGAACTACTCCAGAGGTACTTTCGGAACATCCTGATAAAATCCTACCAACACGACCCAGAGATGTCATACTTTGTATGCTCAATGTGTCATGTTCGATAATTCTGAACGGATGCGATACTTTGGAAGGTGTAGGATAAATTCCTTCGACAGACGACGTTTGACTGTCAGGTGGAGAATTATTCACAATAACGTCATCCTCTTCCGTTTGCATTCTCTGTCGCAGCTCCAGAAATCGCCTCCTACCCCCTGCAATGTTACTTTTCGCTTCTTCTTCCTAAAATTACACATAATTAGGTAATTTAAGAAAAAAAAGCTTTATGATTGCTTTTCGATTCAGTAGATTCAGTATTTTACTTATTTATTTCAAGAAATAAACGGCCTATAAGACCTTTGTACAAAAATATACTAACATAATCAGCGCAATTAGAATAACAAAGAAAAGAACATAAAATTTGTTAATAGAATAATTGAAAAACCGTATGTTAAAACAAAATAAGAAAACTTAATAATAAGTGTATAATAATCGTTGCACTTTAAATCGAAATGATACAAAACTAGTAGTGTTTTTTACATCACCGGGAACACTGTTCCATTCACGCCTGAGTCTAGCTACACTAGAGTGAAATCCATAACGAGATTTACTATTATTTTCACAAATATCCCGATAATGACGCAATGAATACGATTGAGACCGAGTAGAGAACAACAAAGATATTTGCTCAGATTTAATCATACCCGTAGTAATTTTACGGACAAATAGTAAATCAATAATATGATGTATTGAATAAATTGGTGGTATTGAAAATTTAGAAGCAACAGGAGAATAATCATGGTTCACATAACTCATAGAAGTACCTGACTTATACGACAAATATCTTAAGAACCTGTGTTGAACCCTTTCGAGCTGATCAATATCTTTAGAAATAAAAGGGCGCCAAATAACTGATCCATAAGTTAAAATTGATAAAACAATTTATATAGTTTTATGATTGCAGGAATAGAAGAGAAATCAGAAGTAGAACGTTTTATAAAACCTAAGATTGAGTAACATTTATTGATTATTGTACGAATATGTTCAGAAAACTTGAAACTTTGATCAAAAATCACTCCTAAATCATTAATACATAAGACAGCTTGAATGGGTTCATCATCCAATAAATAAGTAAACGCCATCGGAGAGGTACACCTACAATATGATATCGATTTACATTTACGAATGTTTAATTTAAGACGATTTGTGCTAGCCCATACAAAAATAGAGTTTAAATCTCATTGCAAATTAGATGCATCTATTAGGGATTTAACCATTGCAAATATCTTAACATCATCAGCGTAAATTAGAAACCGTGAGTGTATAATTGAGAGATTGATATCGTTAATAAACAACACAAAAAGGATAGGTCCCAGGTGCGAACCTTGTGAAACACCGGATGTAACACGTGTAAATTGAGATACAGATCCTTTAACCCGAACAGCTTGCCAGCGATCACTAAGATAGGATGAGATCCATTTCAGTAGTGATCCACTTATACCTAGTGAGTGCAATTTAGTTACTAGAATACCGTGATCAACTGTGTCAAATGCCTTAGCAAAATCAAGATAAATAGTATCTAACCTGAATCATCAATAAATTTATTTATTTATTTATTTTAGAATAAACGGGAAAAAATCCCTTTTTACAAACAAATTTTTTTTTATATCAGTGTATAAACAATATCATAAAATATACATAATAAAATATATAAAATAAAGAATGTAACAAATGACGCAAAAACTAGTTAAATTCATGAAACGTACACTTAATGAGATTGATAACAGAATTGTATGGTATATTATTATCAAATAAATTTATATCCACATTATAATCACAGAGCGAGTTTACCAACGAACACATTCTATGTATCGGAACATTTCTAACAAAATTTTTAGAACTGAAGCGTAAATAAAAGGGATATATGTTTCGTAATGGATAGTTTCGCTCAGTAAATGGTAACATTTCATGTAACTTTTCACAATCCAGCCGCTTCTGAATTAATTTGTAGATAAAGATAAGGTCAAACAGATCTAAGAGATGGTATTTTGAAATTTGTAGCCATTGAGAGATAATTGTGGTCGTTAAATCTTATAGGGTTTCCTGTTTTATATGCGAGATATCGCAGAAATTTATGCTGAACTGCTTCCATTCGATTGATGTTATTTTGATAAAATGGCGTCCACACAGGTGAAGCATAGGTCAATGTAGGTCGAACCAATGTATTATAAATGTAGTAATTAATATAAAAGATCTTGGCGTCTTTTTTGATAGTTCTCTCTCTTTTTCGAATCATATAGATTATGTTACAAATAAAGTCTATAAACAACTAGGCTTTATAATAAGATCTACAAAATTTTTCCGAGATTGTAATGCCATCATCTATACAGTAGGACCTCTCTTATTCGGACCTCTCTTATTCTAATTGTTCCCCCTCAAGTCTTCTCCCACTATCACACGAAAAGTCAACGAAAAATATCGTCTACGAATCACAAGCTCTCAAGCAGAGTAAGTGGGGGTAAGGGGAAAATTAGAATAAGAGAGGTCGGCGCCGTCTTGAAAAACTTTACTAATTAGAATAAGAGAGGTCCTACTGTATATTCAAATGCCTTGTTCTGCCACATTTGCTGTACACTTCCCCAGTTTGGTCACCCTTTACTGCAGTAGCTGCAGTTCGATTGGAAGCGGTTCAACGATAATTTCATCAAAATGTAAAATCCCAACAATCAAATCTGTACATACAGTAAATGATATTATTTTCTGCAGAAATGTTTTGAATAATAGAATACATTCACCAGAATTGAAGGAGTTTTTTCGTTATCGTCCTCAATTTTATTCTCACAGGACGTACCGAATATTGGAGGAAAGAAAGTGTAGATCAATTTATTTTTATCATTCTGGTATAAACAGACTCATAACACACCGATAGTAGAACTTGTAGAAGCTAATAATTTTATCCCGTCAGTGAAATGTCATTTGTGTAAATATTATTAGTTTTAAATATTATTTACAGTAGGACCTCTCTTATTCTAATTAGTAAAGTTTTTCAAGATGGCGCCGACCTCTCTTATTCTAATTTTCCCCTTACCCTCACTTATTTGCAAGCTTGTGATTCGTGGACAATATTTTTCGTTGACTTTTCGTGTGACAGTGGGAGAAGACTCGTGGAGGAACGATTAGAATAAGAGAGGCTGATCAATTAGAATAAGAAAGGCAATTAGAATAAGAGAGGTCCTACTGTAGTTACATGTGTATTTAGTTTACTTTCGTTTGCGACAAATTTTTGTATATTTTTTTGTAAGGGCAGTTACTGCCCGTTTATAATATAATATCTCTCTTTATTTAATATCGCTCTTTATGATCTTCAACCAATCTCTAAACTCTGGTCAGTTCCCCAGTGTTTGGAAAACCTCGTACATTACGCCAATCTTTAAATCCGGGGACAAAAGAAATGTCATGAACCATAGGCCTATTTCAGTTTTGAGTGTTTTCCCAAAACTGATGGATTGCATCATGGCAGACAAGTTCATGTTATCTCTTTCTCAACGTATGTGTAATAAACAGCATGGGTTCATAAGGGGAAGATCAACGACCACTAACTTGCTTTTGTTTGTGGATTATGTCTCAAATGCTCTTGAGAGATTTAAACAGGTAGATGCTGTCTATCTCGACTTCTCCAAAGCCTTCGATTCAATTGATCATGGTCTTTTGGTTAGTAAACTCTACAACTTAGGTATTGGAGGGTCAACAATTAGATGGCTTAGTTCTTATCTTACAAACCGTTCGCAGATTGTTCGTATTCGTGGCGGCCTTTCAAACCCTTACCAGGTGTCATCTGGTGTTCCACAAGGATCCCATTTAGGGCCCATTCTCTTTACACTATTCATAAATGATATATCTGATAGTATTAGTTTTTCTAAATTCTTATTGTACGCTGATGACATTAAACTATTTTATGAGATTGGATCTCCTCGTGATGTATCTAAGTTGCAAAGAGATCTTCACTCGGTTGTCAATTGGGCTACCTCAAATCGACTTACCTTAAATATTGATAAATGTAAATCAATTTCATTTTATAGATCTACAAAATCTTATCAGTTCTTATATGACATCTGTAACCATCCTCTAGAGTCGGTAAACTCTATTAATGATTTAGGAGTAATAATCGACTCGTCTTTAAAATTCGATGATCATTGTGATCACGTGTTAGCGAAGGGGTTTTCGGCTCTTGGATTCCTTCGTAGAACTACTAGAGATTTCACAAATTCACATACTTTACTATTACTTTATCAGTCACTTGTCTTACCTCATTTTCTGTATTGCTCTCAAGTTTGGGCACCGTATTTAAAGATTCGGATTAAGAAACTTGAATCGGTTCAGCATAGATTTATCTGTTACCTCTCATTTAAAATCAAGTCCCCAATGTCATATTTTGATCACGACTATTCGTCACTCTCGCATAGATTTAACCTACCAACCATTGAATCTTTACATTATTTTCACGATGTTTTATATGTCTTAAGAGTCTTGTACAATAGGATTAACTGTCATCAGCTTTCAACGTTATTTACTTATCGGCACACTATATATCCCATTAGAAACCCACGTATTCTCATAGAAATTTCATCTTCATCTCGCTATGGTTATCATTCGCCTCTTTCTCGTTTAAGACGCGAATGGAATATACTTCCCTTTAATCTCACATCTGGTTCAATCCCACAACCAATTTTGATTAATAGGCTGCGAGCTCATTGCTTAAAATATTATACTGCACCATAATATTTTATTATAATAGCTACTGATATAGCATCTCATTTAGTTGAACCTTGTTATGTTTTGTATTGAATTCGCTTTTGTTTTATTTTATATTTTGGAGCACTGTTACGCCATTGTTATTATTTTATTATTGTAAAAGGCCTTTAGGCCGTTAATGTATGAATAAATAAATAAATAAATAAATAATAAATAAATGATCTAGTGGTAACGTTACATTTTTCTCCATTGAAAGTTTACGCTCATTCTCTCCATTGCGTCCAGTGTCAGGTTTTGGATCCTGCGGTTTAATAAAGGCATCCTCTACCTCAGTTTTCGGACTAGGTAATTTAGGAAAAACTGACAGGTCAGACTTGGCGGTTGGTGTTGAGAACTTCTCATCTTGCGACTCCGAACCAGGAATGGAATCTCGATGCTTACTTTTTCTACGATAAATAAAAAAAATATGTAATAACTGAAATTGTGACTGGTTTCTTAATTTCTTACCGTGATGAACGATGAGAAGTGTCGTTTAAAGCGTCAAAGAACTCTTCGGAATCACTGCTTCCAGACATTGTCATCCGCTGAAAGGAATTGTCAACGATAAAAAGGGCATTGAAGCTGTCAGGAGCGCAGAGGATGACGATTCGGTACCGAAAATTTTGATTTGATGAAAAAAGGAGCGTTTAACGAGTAATGTCAGCGGGGTGTGGGCGATCGCGTCATGTCGATCAATTACTTTTTTTTATTTATGTCTTTTTGCGTCCGAAAAGTCTTACGGCACATAAGACACCGTTAAAATACCAGAAAATATAACTATGCTGACAGAAATACTGGTGCAAGGAACTAGTAGCCCGGAGGGGGGTATTTCGTCGTTGTGTGCGATGTCGGTGTGGGAGCACACCAATGCACTTCGGCCTTGATTACGTACATATATATGTATACACGTTGTATAAGGATGCACAAATTCAGAAGAGTACTACAATAGTGTACTGTTGCACATGTTAGAAGAACGTCTATATTCTTTACTGATAATCATAAGATGACGTGAAGTTTTTCAAACTTAGGTAATGTTAGGTTATATATCCGCAACTATATAGTAATTTGGAGTAAACGAAAACGGAGTTGAATTCAATTTCACTATGTATATAGTTAATAAAAACTATACAAATACCCAGTAAACGAAAACGAATAGAAAGTTAAAAATACGAATTCAAGTGAATTAAAATGAATTAGAAAGTGGATTCAATTAATCATTTTCATGCGATTAATTTTAATTCACTTGAATTCATTTCAATTCGTATTTTTAACTTTCTATTCGTTTTCGTTTGCTGCCCAGCAATCGGAAATGCATTGAAATGTATTGAAAATTTTGAATGCATTACAATACATTTGAATGCGCTATTTGATCTTAAAAGTATTGAAAAGGATTGAAATGTTTTAAACATTTTAATGCATTGCAATATATTTAAATCCAAAAATAATCCCAGTTCATACATTTAATGAAAAAAAAAATTTGCATCAACCGAGAATCGAACCCTGGTCTCCCGCACAACAAATTCGAGCCGTAATCACTCGACCACCTCCTTGCTGTAAAAGATGATACGAAACTAACAAATAGTTGAAACGTGGAGCATTTATGAATTGT
This sequence comes from Trichopria drosophilae, assembly GCA_030407085.1. Lineage (NCBI taxonomy): Eukaryota > Metazoa > Arthropoda > Insecta > Hymenoptera > Diapriidae > Trichopria > Trichopria drosophilae. The sequence goes on along the minus strand of CM059583.1, from coordinate 183,167,293 downwards.
GTACATAAAAATAATCTGCTAAATTTATTACCATATTTTACATTTTTGTAATAATTTGCTTATCGACTTTTGAAAAGAAAAAAGGCATGTAGATAGTAGGTATTTTTGTTGGTAAAATAAATATTGTAATTTTTTTTTTCTAAATTACGCATTATCTTGAAAACGGTACGAGATACGTGAAATTTGACGAAATTGACATAAATCAGGGGTACCTTGGTGCGACGATTCAAAGCCACTGTACATGATTCGAGAATTTTCGAAATTTTCGATTTCTAAAATTATGAAATTTTTGAATTGTGTATGTCAGCTGAATCATCGCACATCATGGCAAAATTACATCAGATTTCACGTATTTCATACCGTTTAAGAGATATTGTGTAAATTTGAAAATAAGTGTCAGTTAGGTGTCCAATAAGTGTACAAATACATTTAATTTAAGTGTACAACACTTTTTGGACTCTTGTGCATTGAACGCTTAAATAAAGTGTACCATTTCCGCCAGAGCACTGCTAAATGTAATTGGAAATTGGTTTAAAATAAACATTTCACATTCCAAATTTTGAACGAAAAGTCATTTGTGGCTTTTATTTTCGAAAATAACTTTTTTGTAATTGAAATGAATAATTACGAAATGAACATAATTTTAATATTTTTTCACTTCAAAGCGGAAGTTATTTTTTTTTTATAGATTCATTTGTATTAAAATGAAGAATCATTAAGAATTTGTATTCAAGTGAATTCATCACACTTTAATTTTTGTATTGATTTATTTTAAATTCATTTGGATTAAAGTAGGCATTATTTTGCTCAGTCATGTATTGAAATGGATTCATTAATTCCCATAACTAACTGTTATTATTTATGGATTCGATTGTATTAAAAAATTATCATTTCAATCTTCATTTGTATTCAGATGGATTCACGACTTTTGCCTTTTTCCAGTATTTTTAGTAGTTTCGGCAACGATATTATTTATGTATTCATTTGGATTCATATTTTTGTATTAAAATAATAGTGAAGTATTTTTGGATTCGAATGTATTCGAAAATTTCAAATAGCGTATTCAAAAGCGAAAAATTAATCCAAGTCAATACATTTCAATACAATTTCGATTGCTGGGTGGGTATTTATTAGAGAGGTGTAGGCAAGTTTATACGATATGTACATAGTATAACATTTTTGAAAACCCAATTAATACCTAGTAAACGAAAACGAATAGAAAGTTAAAAATACGAATTGAAATGAATTCAAGTGAATTAAAATGAATTGAAAAGTGGATTCAATTAATCATTTTCATGCGTTTTAATTAATTTTAATTCACTTGAATTCATTTCAATTCGTATTTTTAACTTTCTATTCGTTTTCGTTTACTGGGTAAGAAAGAATTAAACGAAATAAAAATAAATTCATATTTTCTTTACCAAATGTATTGAAAAGAATTGAGAATTTTAATTTATTAGTATTTTTTCACTGCAGAAAAGAATTATATGAATCAGAAATTTGAATAAAAGAATTGAAAAGAGTTTAACCCATTAACGACCAAATGCACAGAAAGTTTAGTACAACTTCAACGCTTATTTTCAATATGAAATAAATTTCGAAAAAAATAAAAACTATCGGATTGTACCATTTTCAAGGCCGCTCTTTCAAATGGTACCCAGCAATCGAATTTGGATAGAGTTGTATAGAATTGGATTCAATTATTAAATTCTGAATCCATACTTTGGCCAACGGTGAATTCATTTTAATAAATACAATTCAATTCGTTCATGCGAATAAAAAGGTTACTTTCTAAATTCATATTAATCCAAAAAAAGTTTTCTTTTTAAAAATTAAATCTTGAATACATCCCTATTTAACATTATGGATTCAAAACTATCTAAGTGTATTCATTTCAATCCAAAAAAAAGTTGTATTTCAAAAACGAAACTTTCAAATACATCCGTATTCATCATTATGGATTCAAAACTATTCAAGTGTATTCATTTCAATCCAAAAAGTTTCCTATTTAAAAACAAAACATCCCCCAGCAGTCCAGATTGGATAGAATTGGATTGAAAATTTCAATTCATTTTGAATTCATACTTTTGTCACGTTCCACGTAACATGTCAACAATTAATAAAACTGTTTAATATAATTTTTATAAATCTTATGCGTTTAAAAATTATTTCCAATAAAGCAAGCTAAGAACGCGTAAAAGAATGCGTAATCGAAGGCGTAATGTAATCCTTTGATAAGGAAGCGCCAACATAGCGTTCCCATGTGCATACAATTTAATTTTATTGATTATTTCGTATTTATAAATCAACCAATATAAAGTAAAATACATGTAGATGTTGATTTCCTAATTGTCAAAACTTTTCTATACGTTGATATATGACTATTTTTATTCTTATAACATTAAAATGCATCCAAAGAAATTATAAATAAACAATATATTCCTTATAACAAATGGTAAATTAATATTTCTATTGTTGATAATGATCATTCATACGAAATAATTATTAAAAATTGTATTAATATATATATATCTATATATATGTAAAAGAAGGAAATCTTACAGCCATATCAACAAACAATCTCAGAAAATAATGTAAAATTATATTATTCATAAGTTATAATCTCAGGAAAATTTAAGAATGAAATGCATCAATAATATTAGTATCATGACTAATAAAAAGTAATATTAAATGTAATTATTGTAAAGTTATACAAAAATTTATGAAACTTTGTAAATTATTAAATTTCAAAATTATTCTGAATCTTTATATATCAAACAAATGTAAAATTCTTAAGCTTAGTCATTTTATTTCAATAACTTCAGGTCTATAAATGCTAGAACCTTCATTCATTTTTGTATAAACTGATACGAAACAATTGTAAAACAATCAACCAAAATATTAAGAGAAAATTTATTGCAACATCAAGAATTTCAATATTGGCTGAAAAACGTTCACAAATTGTCACTTGATCTACCCTCCTCGAACCAGACACCCTCGCTTCCCAGTCCGAAGCTTTTCCACGGTGGGGCAGGCAGTATAAATAAACCTATGGACACGTTGGAAAGACAGACTTAATTGTTTTCTCACTTAAGGTGCAGCGAAACATTTAAAAATCTCAAAAACAGTTCTCTCACTTTGGTGCAGCGGAACTTTCATCATCATTCTCAGTTTCCTCACTTTGGTGCAGCGGAACTTTCATCATCATTCTCAGTTCTCTCACTTTGGTGCAGCAGAACCATCATCATCATCATTCGCAGTTCCCTCGCTTTTGGTGCAGCGGAACTTTGATCATCATCATTCTCAGTTCCCTCGCTTTTGGTGCTGCAGAACTGATCATTAGCTAAAACATCAACATCAACCACCAAGCGGAATTGTTCTAATTACGCATATTCAATCAACGCCAGATTTTGTAAAAAGTGAGTATTAATAAAACATGTAAACCCTTCTTTACTAACAACCTTTCCCTAAAACAAACTAAAAACCCTCCGAAAAGATGAATTATTTATTGATGCTTAGGCATTAAATTTATTTTGATAATTTAAATTTTGTTTGAGACGAACGTATTAACCCATTAACGCCGAGAAGGACACTTTTTAAGCCACCACTTCCACGTCGCTATTTCCAATTCATTTGACGGAGAAAAAAATCGTGACATAGTGAATTTTGTCGAAAAAAGGGTGCTCTTTCCGACGGTGTCCATGAAATTTTGAAAAAATTTAAATGTCCATGTGAAATCGGAGGTTTTTCGTAAAAAAACACGATTTTTTTCAATAAACTTTTTTTTCAATTTTGATTTTAGTCGAGTTTCCGGCTTGGAATCACTCTAAAATCTTTGTAGATCGTGTACTTTTTGTCTGAACTTAAAGTATCGATGATTTATATAATTAATTTAGGTCCACAAAATTGAAAATGGCGGCCAAAACGCCAAATTTTTTACTTAAACATTCAAGAATTTTTTTCTCGAAAACTATGAACTTTTGGAAAAAAATTGTAACAACGAAAAATATTTAATATCGATTCGTTCTTCGAGAAGTTTCCGAGAGTTTTCGAGAAAAAAATTCTTGAATGTTTAAGTAAAAAATTTGGCGTTTTGGCCGCCATTTTCAATTTTGTGGACCTAAATTAATTATATAAATCATCGATACTTTAAGTTCAGACAAAAAGTACACGATCTACAAAGATTTTAGAATGATTCCAAGCCGGAAACACGACGAAAATCAAAGTTGAAAAAAAAGTTTATTGAAAAAAATCGTGTTTTTTTACGAAAAACCTCCATTTTCACATGGACATTTAAATGGTATCTCCTTAAGATAGTCTAATCTACTGTATAAGATTTTAATTAATAAATATAAATTATTGCAACTTTTTCAGGTATTCTGCCAGATTTACACCTTGAAAAACACCACGGTACAAGAAAATTACTACAATTTAAGTGCTAGCAATAATATTCCCTTCCTATGTGACAAGAAGTACCATAATGTAATAATAAATAATTAGAAAAATTAATAAATATTCATTCAAAATCACTCAATGACTTTCAATGAATTTTCGCTTGCTGGGTAGTGATCGGAGTAAACGAAGAAGGAGTTGAATTTAATTTTACATGTATATAGTTAAAAAAAAATACAATAAAAATATTTAGTATATAGATGGAGGCATGTTCATACGAAAAGTACATCCAACATTTTTGAAACCCAACATACGAGAAAGAATTAAAACGAATAAAAATAAATTCCTATTTTCTTCACTAAATGTATTAAAAATAATTGAGAATTTTAATTTATTACTATTTTTTCATTGTAGAAAAGAATTAGATGAATCAGAAATTTGAATAAAAGAATTGAAAAGTGTTTAAAACAATAAGAAAATAAAAAAATTAATTCATTTTAATTCTTTTGAATCCTTTCAAATTTAATGTTATTCTTCCCTCAATTTTTGATTATGGGGAATATAAAAGAATTGCAAAGTGTCGAGATTCTATCGTTTAATTCATAAATAATTCGGGCTGATTACGAATTTATACAGATTGAACAAATTAAGAAATGGGATTGAAATCCGAAGAAATGGATACATATTAATGTTTTTCGAAGCGTTTTCCATTTCTGGGATAAGTTTCCAAATCGTTTAACCCAATAACGCCTGAATAACACAAAATTGAACCGCGATTTTGGGCTCTCCAATTTTAATCAAATCGCTGTTAATTTTTTAAGCCACTACATTTTCTTGTTTTTTGGATGTGCTCTACACGACGCAACTATTAAAAAGGCAAAAATGCCATCTTGTACATTTTTGGGGGAAATTTTCGTAAAAAGTCATGATTTTTATACAATTTTTTTTTAGAAAACGACCGATTCTAATGAGGAAAATGATTTCTTTATGCAATAAACGGCTACAAACGTGTTATTAATAATGTTTATACTTGAAAAATATGAGGGTAGTTTGCTTTAAAAAATGTTTTCCTGCAAATACGCGCCTCTCAAAGTGTTCTACCAGAGATTAGTAGGTTCTACATATCAATAGAATGGTTTACTTTATCTTGTTCCCATGACGCTCGATAATTTGTTAAATCATATATTCAACAATTTCGGAAAATTCTGATTATGAATATTATGCAATATTACAAAATTCAATAAGGCAACATTTTTTTACATTTTTACCGTTTTCGGTTGAAAATGTTCACTTGGGGTTTTTTGGGGTCTAAAATTACGAACATGATGTTAGAGGTGTACAATTCAAAATAGCGGATTCAACGTTGCGATCAATATTTTTGGCGACGAACAAAATTCCATCATACTTCTGAATTATTTCATATTTTTTACCTAAATACCGGATTCATCAGAGGCCGAAAATGCTAAGTAACGAGCAACTTAATTAAAAATTAAAGAACCTGAACACTATTTAATACATTTAATCTTGTTGCCTGAGTGCATTTTACTTTCTTACAGTGAGAACTTTTTTCACGGAAACTTTTCCGGTTGTAATTTTGGGATATACTTGTAAAATGGAGAAAATTGCCATTATTCACACTAAAACTTTTTGTAATTTTTATTGTCTGAATAGTAACAATTAAAAGAACTTGTAATAATTTTTACAAGAAAAAAGATTAATTTTTTCATTTTACATGTCTGTCCTAAAATCACCATCTTGAATGGTAAAATTTCAACAACAAAAATATTCTCCATGTAACCAAACTGCTAAAAAGAATTGAGCACATGAATTTATTTCTGCTTGGTTCATTACTAAATTCCTAATTTGACTTTTTATAAATACCAATGCAAACAATAAATTGTTTGAATTGAAATTGCCATATCCAAGGTAATCCATGAAAATATTAACTGATATTACGAATATTTTGGAATCCATGAATAAATCAATGCATATGAAAATAATTACATGTATATACAATTTAAAATAAAAACTACTATTTTCAAAACAATTGAATTAAAATGTTAATACTGGAAATAATCAATAGATTTCAGTACTCGGCGTTATAAAATAATTTGGATATCAATTTAAATTAATCCAAAAAAAGATCGCACCTGTTGTTAATAAATAAAAAAAAACAATACATTAATATAGTTAACGGTTATACCTACAAATTGCATTAGATTTTAAAATGCTACAACCTGTCGAAACATTTATAATCTCAACTAATGATGAAATTAACAACGAAAAAACGAAAAGAAAAAAGAAAAGAAAGAAAAAAGAAAAAAAATTATATTCATAACTATAAAGTTAAAAATCCTTAATAAAATTTCGATTTGACAATTACTTGGAACGGACTGATAATATGATAATAATGGAAAACAATACATAATTTCTGAACATATCGACATAGAAATATGAAAATTGTGTATATTATTATAAGGGAATAAGAAATCTGCAACAAAGAGCAAATTCATGAGAATAATACGTGGGTTTCTATACATTGTACTAAAATTACATTTATTTGTGAACATTGAAACTAATTTATAATATTAAGAATAGTCATATGTCTGTAACTGATGCAAACGTTAAAATAACAAAAAATATAATGCAAATCTTATTATGACGCCAAAACTATCAGGAAATTCAAATTTCTAACAAATTGACTAAAAAACTATCTTTGCACTCAATTTTTAATATTTTATTAACATTGGATTATGGTTTATACTATTCTGAACGACATTATTTCGCCTGGCGCAAAACGTCATTTTCCTCCCTAGGTACGAATAATACTATTTTATGTACTTTTTAAAAAACGCTTGATTCAACCATTTGCAATTACTTCATTTTTTTAATATAACGTTAAATCCTACCATTTTTAAAATTTAGTATTTATGTTTTCGCATTTTCTGACAAATTTATTCATAGTAATATTAATTTTGTTTATGAATCATAAACTATGATGTAGGCTTTCAGTTGAATAAGGCTGTCTTTTATTGTTTGTAGTCAAAATAAAATGTAATAATTAATTTCTTTTATCCGAAATTTTCTGCAAAAAGTTGTAGATCATTTAAAAACAATGCAAATAAAATGGAGATTAAACCTTTTTGGCCAAAATAAGAGAAGCAAGTACGTCAATATCAGCTCAGTTTTTACAGTAGAAAAATTTTGTTTAATTTTTGGAAAATACATTTCCGACTATTTTGAAGTGTGCTCTATCGATTCCCGTTAAGGAAATGGCCAAAAAACAACTATTTCTATAAAAATTTTTCAAAATAAAAAAAAAACACGTTTTTAGGTCGTTTTATTTTATTTTACACGATTTACTCCACGGAAACGGATTTTAATTAATAAAATGCATATATAATAGGATTGTTAAACATAAATAATATACTAATAGATTATTTTTTAAAAGCAATGGCGATTCAAAATGGCCGCGGAACGAAGCAAATTTTTTTCAAATTATTAAATTCTTGAAATAGAGATCATAAAAAGTTTGCATATCCACGGAACTTTTAATTTTTGGCACTACAACATTTTTGGAATTTATTTTGTAGCACAATTTTTTCCTTTTAACCATACATTCAGGCTATCGCTCTGAAGTGAAAATGCGAAAAATTACTAGATTTTAATGAAATTTGTTTTTTTTTTGTAGAGGATGTTAGTGACCGCTGATTCCAGTAATGTTGTCAGATTTTCAAAATTCAAAATGGTGGACGCAATATGGTGGATTACAGTACGAAAAATAGTTTAATGTAAACTAGGTTCTTGTGGAGTTTATAAGCCACTATCCACGAGTCTATCATCAGATTTTTTAAATTCAAAATGACGGTCCAATACGGCGAAACAAAATACGAAAAATTGCTTGATTTAAATGAAACTAGGTTCTCGGGGATGTTTGAAGTCGTCGATTACGAATCAGTTGTCGAGATTAAAAATTTAAAAAAATCGATTGAAAACGTCCATAGTAATAATAATGATAACGATAATGATAATATAATAATATGTTGATAAATTAACGATTTTTTTTATTGTAAATGTGTATAATATACATAGGAACCCGATTAACTTACTTTTTTTCTTATAATTTTTTATAATAATAAAAAAAAAGAAATTCTATCAAATTTAAGTCGTATTTGGTAAGTTTGTCCGCCATATTGGATTCGCCATTTTGAATTTCAAAATTTTATCTTCAGATTCATAATTAGCGACCGCAAAAAACCTCTGATCTTCTATTTTCGCCCACTTTAGTTTATATTTTCATAGTTTTGTCCGTCATATTGGGTCCGCCATATTGAATTTCAAATTTCTAAATTCACGTTTGTAATCATCAACCTATAATAATTCAGAATACAATTACTGAAATGTATTAAAAACCCTCTGCACATCGTATAACGAAGATCCGTTGAAGTAAAGCCATCCGGGACGAGTGGTGCTCACCAATTTGCAAAATCTAAAGATGCCGTCATTATTTTTTGATAAAGTATGAAATTTGAGAACGATCACAGAAAGAAATAATTAAAAATATTGTTTATTTTAAGTGTGCCGCAGTAAAAAAGGCAATTTTGAAAATAATCACGTTTAAAGTGAAAATGATTAAACCTGTATAGAATCATTTTTAAAAGGGGCACATAGATGAGTGACAGCGTAATTTGTTCGTTTTCATGCTAGTAACAAATTGGACTCTGAGTTAAAATGATTAATATTATGGCATGAAAATTATAATAGATAATCTAAATTAACTTTATATTTCTACAAAATTTATCACGCAGTTTTAAATCCCTGTAGTTTTTTATCACAAGCAAGCACATTGATCAGACTGTTACTATTACTTAGTGTATTTACTTGACTACATTTTGTACTTTGAGAAAATAAAATATCTTGCATGTCATGGATGGAAACATCTGTAGCAAGTGTCTGTGTTTATTAATTGACTCGATATCGACCAGAGATATTATTTAAATGTGTTTAAAACGAAATATCAACATATATTAAATATATTTTAATAGTGAACATATTTATTTCTGTATATCACTGAATCACAGAAAAAGTTAAAAGTTCTGTGGATTTGCCCATATAAGAGTTACAATTTACATACAGTGGCCATTACAGATTCACCATTTTGGATTTATCAATTACAAATTATTATAATTTTCGTCCGTAACCAGTCAATATGTAGGTCATCAGTATAAAACTTAATAAAAAACTTTCTTTGATTACTATTTCAATGAATTAATAATTTTGAAAAAATTTGCTTCGTTCCGTGGCCATTTTGTATTATTTATGACGAGAATCACTTTTTATATATGCATTTCAGTGGTTAAAATCCCTTTCAATGGGGAAAATTGTGAAAAATAAAAAAAAAACGATCTAAAAAACATGGCAATTTTTTTATTTTGAAAAATTGTGGCAGAAATAGTCGTTTTTTGGCCATTTTCTCGACGGGAATGGACAGGGTATACTTCAAAATAGTCGGAAATGTATTTTCTAAAATTAAAGAAAAATTCTTTCTACTACAGAAACTGAACTGATGTTGACGTACCTGCTTCATTCATTTTGGGCAAAAAATGTTTGCGTAATAATCTTGATTATTGGTGCAGACTTTTTTTATCGAAATACTTGAATATGTTCGAATTCATTGTTCGAGTATTCTAAAATATGCATTGGTTGTATTTGTTTAAGTTTTATTTTGTTTTTATATGAATGACAAACAGCCAACAAATCTGAAATTAGAGTAATTACTCCGATTTTAAATTGGAGTCCTTTATCTGCATTAAATCTAAATTATACCATGATGTATTCTAATCGATAGATTCATATTTTATATTTACTTATTTAAATAATTAAAATTAACATCTCAAAATAATAAAGGATGACAAATTTCTTCTCTTTATAAGGCTTTTATTTTCTTACAATAAAATTCTATTATTCAAATAATTCATACACACTTATTAAAATACTATAAACATTTATAATTCTCAAATACGTTGCATATTTCTCTATTACATTTTTAATAAGGACATTACAAGTTTACCTTTACGATTCTAATCCATCAGGTTCCTTTCCTGGTCTCAATACTCCACAATTTACTACAATAACTCGTTTCAAAGCTTTACCACTCCTTGAACCAAATGCCTCAATCTTAGAAAAATATTTATTTATTAAATTTGGTCCAATAACAAATAGATGCTCAGATAAATCTTACAATCTAAAATTTGAATGATATAAAATTACTTTTAAAAGATTTTGCATGCCGCTGATAACTTTTCCGAAAACTACTTTTTTTCCATCCATTGTTTGTAGAGGCTGAAAAGTAATATTAAATTTCGAGTCACTCAATCCATTAGTCACACAAGTAGACAAAACCCCTGGTGCAGCATGTTTTAGACTAAAATTTTCAACTGGAAAATTTTCTCCATAAATAGAAGTACCACCAGTTCCACTAAATTTTGTTACGTCTCCTCCCTGACACCAGTACCCTGGTTGTATGCGATGAAATGGTGTTTTTCTAAACCAAGAACATTTTCAATTTATTGCATTGTTTGTTATTTAACACTCGACTAACTTCACCTACTTGTACGATAGCCCATGTGTGCCTCTACAGAATGCTTCAAAATTAGCACATGTTTGAGGTACAATGTCTGAATAGAGCTCAAAAACTATTCTGCCTAAAAACAGCTTATCGTTGGTCATTTCAACGTCAAAAAAACATATAGCATGATGATTCTTTTTTATAGAATTTGGAAAATCCAAGTCTTTCGAAATAGAAGTGCTTCTATCTTTTAAAGCCAATCGAGGAACCGGTAGAAAACGCAGTTGTCTGAAAAGTATTTTATATTTTCAATATTATTATTAGCATTATTATTATTCACCGCTTACTTAGAGCTTTCGATAATATTTTTCAAGTTTTGGTATTCCTTTAAATATTTTGCTGTAGGATAATTTGGTGAAACTGTACAAATAGCTTGGTAAAGTCTTTTATTTTGTTTCGTAAGTTTATCTTGAAGCGTAAGGTCAGCCATTTTATGGGGTATATCGTCTTTCATCCAGCAATCTACTTTCCCCTAAATCGTAATTAAAGTAGTGAAAACGGGATTCAATTGATTTTGAAATTAATACAAAGAAAAACGAACCCCTTTACGTTGTATTAGGTTTATAGCTTTCATTAATCGCAAGTTTTCTTTATCGATTCTGAAAACTCTACGCTGTTTTTCTTCAAGAGTTTTGGGATCATAAAATTCTCTAACATATAATATCGGTGCCTTGTTATCAATTTTGGGTCTAGCGTATTCGACAAGAATACGATGAAGGTGATATAATTTTAAATCCCGCTTTGCTTTCAAAGGTTCAGTCTAAAAACAATTTCACACTGTATTATTATAATCGAGCAAATAAATATCTTTTACCTCTCCAGGAAAATACCGAGGTTTTACTGGAAACTTTAAAGGCAATGAAGTTTTCTTAGATGACATTTTTTTAATTTTAAATATTTACTCGAACAAATTTAGAAAGAGAATCAATAACCAAAAAAAAATAAATCAAAACTGCCAAAATAATCTTCTGTCTTCATTTTTTATTCTCAAATTTTGACAAGTCTTTTATAGTGACTTTTGCTATCTAAATTTATTGTTACAATTTTGGTGATTTCAAATAAAAATTCAATCAGAAAAATGAAAAATTCAACGGAAACATTAGTTCCTGCACCGATTCGTTGTAATAAACCTCAGACAATAAAAAATTCGGCAAAATCTAATATAATTGAAGATAAAGTAAGCAATTATTTAGTTAGTCAAAACAATCTTTATAACCTTAGAACTGATTTGTTTTTCCAGGTTCCGAAAACAGTTATAATACTTTTTAACGAATATGAAGCAGTAAAATCTATATTAAAAAAACATAACGCACTGTTACAAAAGTTAACAACAAATATCATAACAAGTACATCCAACATAAAATTGACTGATAGTTTTTCTAATAATTCAAACATTTGTAAATTTACAAAGCCAAGCTTCGATATTGCTGGTCAAATAAAAAAACTTGAACAAGAAAAATTAGCTTTACAGTTAACGGTTAAAAATCTGCATCATGTTATGTATAAACAACAAGAGATGTTACGAAAACTACAAAATAATTCCATATTACTTCCTACTAATTGTGATACAAATTTTACTGACATTGTCGATGGGAATTCAATGCTCGAGTCTGTACAAAATTCACCCATAGAAAAATTAACAATAATGATAGATAAGGATTTTTATAGTTTCGATTCAATGATGTTAAATAAAAGAACCGAAAATCTTTCACTCGAACAGTTTGAAGATTTAAAAAAACAATTAATGCAATGGTACTCCAACAAATTATTCAATAATCCCCAGTCGATTCCTTTCCAAAAACCACTTTCGATTGAATATCACAACCAAACTGAAGATGTACAAAAAACAATTACAAAATCATCTAACTCATGTAGTTCGCTCCAATTTGAAATACCCACAGATGAAAAAGTTATACAAAAGGACATTAACGAAAGCGAATTGAACAAAAAAACAGTTGGAATCGGGGATAATAGTGTCAGCGTCAAAACTTTACAATCTCAAACAGATTATCTCATGTTGAGTACAGCAATCGAAACTGATAATCCAGTTTTAAAAAATGCTAGCGCATTGACAGAAAAACTAAACAAAATTATGCACTTTTCCCAGCCAAAAAGACAAGTTGATAAATCTGCAGAAGTTAAAATGACCAGTCCTATAATAAATAATAAAACTACAATAAAAAAAAGTAAAAGAATAAACTTAGATGAGAAAAAACTACCTATTACAAAAAAAGTAAAAAAACCACAAAAAGAAACAAATACAGAAAATACAAAAACTATAAAAAGAAAACCATCTATTGTAACCTCAACAAAGTCGATAATCTCTGAACGTCGAATGTCTATTTTGCAATCGTATTTGTCAATGGATTCTTACCTGACGGAATGGATGAAGACGTCAGAATTTTTAAAACCGAAATCACCAATACAAAAGACAAAATTTCATAAAAAAACAGAAAAACATTCGAGTTTTGTAAATAATTCTAGCGATTCGATAAATGGTGGGCCAAAACCCGTTAGAAACTTTTTATCGCACGACATGAGTCTATTGTACAACATACACTTAAAAAATGACAATAAAAATGGTTGGATAACTTACAGTACGGAGAATCCACAGGATCCGGTGATTGTGATTGGTGACGTTGCCTCCACGACGATGCCATGTCCGATGCACGAATGTGAAACACAAAATATATTCCAGAATGTCGGCAAACAAATTTTACTCGAAAAGTAGTGTTTCATTTCACTATTTATTGTAAATCTGTATTACACAATTACTACACGTACCTAAATAAAAAAAAAAAAAACTGCGATCGCATTCCGCTAAAAATATTTCTATGTATATCAGTTTCTATTGTATTATTATGATTCTTTTCCTAAAGAACATTTCATGCCAAGTATATCTGCGCAAATGCATAAAAATAAAGTTATAAAAAACGATTATTCCCAACATGATCTTTTTACAAATTTTAAATTTCAAAATTCCAGTGACTTTTGGATTTATAAACCTCAAAAATGAAATTTTGCTGCTTTCGATGAGCCGTCTCGGCATATATGCTCCATGTCTGTACAGAATTCTTGCTGATATAAACAAGTCGCTTCAAAAACGAAGTTTACTATTCGATAATTTCACTCGTTTGAGTGGAATAAAATTAAATCATATGCATGAAACAATTCACGCTATTGGGAGGAAAATTACGTAAACGTTCCTCTCGCTCCAGGAACTCGTTTAATTGCTCGCAACGCTACGCAGTCTGTTCCGTGTCAGGAATCCTCAGGATTTCTTCGACTAGGGCTGCTACGTCTGTTTCTTTCTTAGCGTGTTCCGTTATGAAACCTAACTCGAGTAATTGACTGTAGTTGGGTCTTTCCGTATAGTCTTTCTTTAGGCTAAATAAATATCAAATTATAATCTTCAATGTACAGTACAATATATTTGACTAACTTACCACTTTACAATAAATTCCTCAAAATTGGCCGAAAATCGGTTAGGCGGTAACTTTGGTGGTTCATCTTTAACCACTTGTTTTAGTTGTTCGAATGGCGTTCCCCATTGTTCGTATGGAAATTTACCAGTTGCTAATTCAACTAGTGAAATTCCCAAGGACCACACATCCGATCTTATGTCGTACTGTGAAGGATTACCACTCGGATCAATCCTTTCAGGCTAAAAGTAAATTTGTAAATTTAACTCAAAGTTTGTTATTTTTATTTTAAGAATCAATATTTCATTTACCGCCATATATGGTTTGCAGCCGGCGTCAATTGTTTTGGCTACCGAATCCACCAGGTAACCGGATATTCCAAAATCACAGATTTTTACTTCTCCTTTGCGATTAATCAATATATTACTAGGTTTTACATCTCTATGAATTACTCGTAACTTTGAATACAAATAGTGCAGTGCACTTACTACCTAAAAAGTAAATGAAAATGAGAGCTGCATTTATTTTTGTTATAAATTTAACAATTTTTTAAATTTAATGTTAATATATCAAGATTATTTATTTTATTTATTTATTTAAATCATTAACGGCCCATAAGGCTGTTCGATAGCAACAATAGACATATAAAACCACTATAAAACCTCCGGATAAAATCTTAGGCAGGTCGCTCTAAACAACCCAAATGCAGTGTTCAATGGCAAATTATAAGATTGCCGAGGAAGCGCATTCCAATCCCTCCGCAGACGACTAATAGGAGAATAAAAACCAAAGTTAGACGAACTATTAATTTCCTCCAGAGGCCGGAGATCCCTAATCAGATAACGACTGACACGATGGATCAATAAGTTGGACAGTTCACTACAATTCAGACCACCATACAGAATTTTATGAACAAAACACACCGTTCCTCAAGGACCAACGAGTTTAACAAAAATTTCAAAGAAAACCGTTGACGGCATCTTATTCTACGTATTTTATACTTTAAAAATCAATTTTAATCGAAATCGTACTTGCTCGTTTTCATAAAATAATCTAAAAAGAGTTTTAAATCATTTTCTACCATTTATGCAATATTTGAGTTTAATATAAAAACACAACAAATCAATTTTGCATCGATACCCTACTGCTTTAATAATTAAATAACGATATTCAAGACACGCACAATAGCCTTTCGTGTAAAATTATTAAATGATATATAATAATAATAATAATAATAATATTTATTAATCCCCCAAAAAGTTACAGAATGTATATACATGTAATTAACATTTAAAGAGTTCTATTTGATAATGCTTAATCTCAACATAATGAGATGTTCTGTATAGTTTCAGCACAATATATACACATGTAAAAAAAGAAAAGTATATATATATTTAACAGAATACAAGAGCTTAGCTCGTCTGTAATTCTGTTTAGATCGTAGTTATGTTTTCACGTATTCTTCGTAGATTAATTTCTGAGTTTCCGTAGAGATGTTGGTTTCCTTAATATAAATGTTGAGTTGTATATTCGTCTATTCAATGAATTGTTTCCATATTTTAACATTTTTCTTGATCCAATTCTTAATATTGTGTGGTCCATTTAAGTGTATTTTTGTTTTTAGGTCTTCATCTATTTTATTGTAGATTTTTGCAGCCACATAGTCAAATGCTTGGCGGGTCATCGTCTTATTTCTTGTTGGGATTTGTGCCATCCTTTTTGTAGAGTTTCTTGTACATGTTGTTGTTTTAGTGAATCGTATAAAGCCTTCTTGTACGTAATATTTAATGGCAGCAAAGCAATAATTCTGCCGAATGTTCATCACCTTAGCTACATCATTTAGTTGTGCTGTAGGGAAGGTTCTGTCTTTTCTATATATTATTTTTAGAATATGTTTTTGAATTATTTCAATTTTTTTTATTATTGTTTCGTAGGCTCCTCCCCAAGCTACTATACCATATGTTGCGATGGATTCAAAAAGCGCAAAATAAACAGTTCTAAGCTGCTGTGTTGTTAACAGCTGTCGTAGTTTGTAAAAGGCAAACACCAGATATCTTAATTTACTTATTATTGTATGTATGTGTTCATTCCATTTCAACCTGAAATCTAAATAAATGCCAAGATATTTTGTAAGTTTAACAATTTTTAGCGTTTTACAGTCACAATATAATCCTTGCTGGCATGTAGATATGTGTAGAGTCAAATGTGTCTTTTTGGGGATGCTATCCTCATAACAGCCAAACAGCATTACGTTTGTTTTATCTACATTGACTGTTAATTTATTTGCAGCGAACCATGATGTAATGTTTTGGAATTCATTTTTTGCAGTATCAAATGCTTTTTCCCATGTTTGTTCTTCATAAACTATAACGGTGTCATCTGCATACATTATCATCTTTCCTTTTGTTAGTTCAAAGATGTCATTGATATAGATGATAAATAAGATGGGTCCCAAAATTGTTCCCTGTGGAACACCGTGAGTAATAGTGGCTTCTTCACTATTTGTTTCACACAGTTTCACACATTGTTTCCGATTATATAGGTAAGTTTCCAAAATGTCATAAATTTTTCCTCTACAACCGTAATTGTATAATTTATCAAGCAATATCTTATGTTCTAAGGTGTCAAATGCTTTGGCTAGATCAATGAAGATGCCAAGGCATGGTCTATTTATTTCAATTGCCTGATATACATGTGACAGAAGCGCAGTTAGTGCTGAGCTTGTTGATTTCCTTGTTCGAAATCCAAATTGCATACTATTTAATATATTTTCTTTATCTAAGAATGATACTAGTCTTTCTTTTATAGCCATTTCAAATATTTTCGCAATTGTCGGTATTAGCGAAATCGGTCTGTAATTAGCAGGTATGGATGGATCTCCATTTTTGTAGATAGGGATTATCACAGCTTTCTTGCAGTGGTCTGGAAATGTTCCTGTGTTGAAAGATAGATTGATGAGATGTTTGATAGGGTACTTAAGAATGTCTGCTGTTTCCTTTATGATCTTAACAGTTATGTTATCTTGTCCTGGTGTTTTATTTGTTTTTAATTTTCGGATATATTTCGAAACTTCGTTTAGTGTTACATCCTGCAAAAACAGGGTGTTACTGATTCTTCTACTAGATGTTCGGGTTTCCGTTGGTATTTGAGCCGCTAATTTTTTTCCTATTGTTGCAAAATGCGAATTTAGTATATTTGCTATATTTTGTTTATTTTCAGTTACCCTACCATTCTCCAGTTGTATTTTATAAATGTTTTCTTCGTTGGTTTAGTTATTATTTGGTGAAGGTTTAGGAATAATTGTCTTGGATTTGAGGTGTCGTTAAATTTTGTCGTTAAATGATATATATATATATAATATATATATATATATATATATATTTTAATTAAATAATTACATTTTTGTTACTCTCCTTCTGCATTACCCAGAGCTAACGACGTGGACGTAGAGAGTAAAATGTAGCCCCATATTTGTTTTTTTTTTTTAATTTTTTTTGTTTTTTTTTCTTCAATTTATATTTTTTTTATTTTTTTATTGCTTTTATATGTTTTTTGTTTTTTATTTATCATTTAATTTTATGCTTACTCTCTAAATATGAATTAGTAGAATTTTTACTATTTCAATTAGTATTTCAATATTTGACTAATGACTTAGAAAAATGGTCAGAATTTACTAATTCATTTAGTTATACTTAACTACCATTTCAATTAGTAATTTTCTACTAATTGTTAGTAACTGAATTTTCCTTATTTCAAGTAGTCAAATTTCGCTAATTTATATTTAGAGAGCAGTAAAAGGACCGTAAAACCAAGAAATCGAGTCATAATTACATAAAAAGCGGTCAAGAAATAAATTCTAATTTTTGGAATCTGTCAAAAAGTTATTTATGATATAATTATAAATAATGCTTATCATTTTATGAATACAAATTTATGAACATGTTTACCATTTTATTGATGTAAAAAATGATAGAAAATCAAATTTCTCTAGTTTCGTATTAAATTGAACTATTGCATAAATGGCAGAAAATGATTTCAAACTCTTTTTGGATTATTTTGGGAAAACGAGCAAGTACAATTTTGATCAAAATTGATTTTGAAAGTACGAAATATGTAAAATAAGATGCCGTCAACAGTTTTCTTTGACATTTTTGTTAAACTTGTTGGTCCTTGGGGAACAGTGTGAAAAGTTACATAAAAATACGTGTGAATAGAATGGAATGTGGGCAAGTTAAATGTACTTGATAATTTAAAGTAATCATGATCAATGAAAGACATAGGAGAATGAGATTTAAAAGAGAGAAACCGAATAAACTTATGTTGTAAGGATTCCAAATTATTTATATATTTCTTAAAGTGAGGTGACCAAATAACCGAACCATATGTAATATGCGGAAGAACAAGTGCTTTATAAAGGTGAATGATAGTGTGAATTTTATTAAAATCTTTTGTAGAACGTCTTAAAAATCCCAAAGCAAAATAAGCCTTAGCTAAAATACTGTCTTGGTGAGGTCTGAAGCAAAATAACCAGTCCAGGATAATACCCAAATCTGAGATGGAATCCACCGTCTGAAGGCACGAGTTTGAGATGAGATAATCGTAATTAAAAAATTGAAAACGTCTATGGAATGAAATGGATTTGCATTTTTTAATGTTAAGAGGTAACAAGTTATAGTCGGACCACAAAACAATTGCATTTAAATCCTTTTGGAGATTGGATGCATCAAGGGGAGATAGAATTTCAATATACAATTTGATATCAAGATCATGAACCAATTTTTATTGGAAACTACAATTTAATAAACGTTCAATGGACAAGAGATGATTCAGGGCATCATTTTTCATCGAATAAGAATTTCGACTTCATAATCAATTAATGCTGCAAATATTATGTTTCTTATCCTTAGATCTTTATCAACAGAATACAATAGTTAATGTAATGGATTATTCGTTAGATCTTCGTTTTGCTACAAAACATTTGATCTATTCATTTTCACAGTCACTCGATCCACTATTATATTATGATTTATATCATCCCTCGTTAACGTTCACTACAAACTATTCCCTGCTTAAAAAAGTGGATATAATCGTACACAACCGGATAGAAACGGATCAAAAACAGGATAAAAATACTCATTATGGATAAAAATGGATTAAATGTCTGTATATTTCTGTCCTAATTTCGATCCGATATTTAGTTTTATTCAGGTTTGCATTAGTACTGAATTTAGTTATCATTCTGTAATACTACATATAATTTTAATAGAGTAAACTTCAGAGAAATCTTTGATCGGCTTTCGAATATAGACTGGAGTTTATTACTCTCTGGAGTTGATATTCATGTAGCAACCTCACAATTTTACAATGTCTTGATGACAGCTGTAGACATTTACTTACCTAAATTATGTATGTCATATTCGGAAACCCCAAAATGGTTCAACAAAGAATTACCTTGATTAGAGAAAAATAAAGTAGCCCACAAACGGTTAAAACAAGAACCTTTAATTAATTAACTATGAGATCTTCACCAAATTAAGAAAACGTTGCAAACATTTATAATATAGATGAAGTTATAACTCGTAGAATTTATTGAATATTGTGTAAGATATTATCGACCTAACCAAGTCACGTAGAGATGGAGTAAATTAAACAGCCGTAAGTTTAATTTTCGACGTTCCGACAACTATGTTGTCCTCGAGAATTTTTATTTTTATTTTTTATTACACTAAAACAAAAATTACAACACACTTGTAAATATTCACAATTATAATAGTATAAACTCTATTTTTTATAAATTTTTCTTTAGAAAAATAAATTATTTTACTAAAAAATTCTCAGGGAGAAAACAGTATAAAGAAAAAAGAGGACACAAATAATCTATACATCCCATGCCATAGACTACTAAATACAGTAAAATAAGGTCTTTACATTGCAACTGGCATATTCGATAACACAGATGTGATTACGGCAATATGTATTGCAATTTGTAAACACCGTTGTTTCTCTGACAGTGATCAACATCCGCTCATACTGACATATACACGGTTTGTCAAAATTATTAAATAAATTTATAAAAATAGAGTTTATACTATTATAATTGTGAATATTTACAAGTGTGTTGTAATTTTTGTTTTAGTGTAATAAAAAATAAAAATAAAAATTCCTGATGAGGACAACATAGTTGTCGAAACGTTGAAAATTAAAACTTCAACGTTTATATGAACACAGAATTGGTGGAAAAAAGAAATTGGACATACTGCATTAGCTACGCATATGTTAATGACAGGTCACACATTTAAATTTTCGGAATTTGAAATCCTAGATAATGAACCTAATTGGAGAAAAAGGAACATCAAAGAAATGCTACACATAAAACAGAATAAGAACAGCATCAATTTTAGAATGGACACAGAAAAACTAAGCGGTTTTTATAATATTTTAATTGATAGTGACTAACATTTTTTGTCTATAAGTTATAATGTATTACAGTAACTACGTTTTCGTTTTCGTATCATGAACAGGTATACAACATGAAATGTATTTATATTGTGTTTGTATTATCTTCGTATTTATTTATTTATTTATTTATTCGGTTAGTCTGTTATAAACAGTGCTCAAATTATGTACGTATTTCTCTCGAGATTTGTATGTCCTTAACGAATTTTAATTCAGTGCATTTATTTTATCTTTATTTTTATTTTTAAGTTTTTATGTCATTTACTATGGTTTATTTTGTTTTCTTTACGAATAGATGCCCCTCAAGAGGACCTTACAAATAGGTCGAAACGTTGGGCGTGAACGGATGTCACATCCGAATTTGTTTTTAATAAAAAACTGAATCGTAATGGCCATAATCCTTGAAGTTTTATTTTATTAATTTGAAAAACAACGATTCATACGTAAGGATTTTTCATCATATTGTTGAAAATTAAAGTTACAGACGTTAAATTTACTCCATCTCTATGTGACTCGGTTAGATCGATAATATCTTACACAACATTGCAAACATTTATCTAAACGATGTTATCACACTTATTTGTCCAATTTTGAAAGTAATGTGGCGACATCCAAAGATTCTGGTGCTTTCTAAACAACAAAAGAAACTCTTCTAGTTTATCAGAACACTCATAGTTAAATGGTAAAATTGCAACTGGAGATGATGCAGTGAATTTGTTTGCATTATTTTTTGAGTCTGTTTTTACTAACGAAAATTTGGTTATTCCTCCATTACGAACTCAAAAAATTGACTTGATTGAGGAATGCCATATTTCGGAAGAAAAAATAAGTTACTGTAATTAAATGTTAACAAAGGTCCAGGACCAGGTGGTATTTCAATGTTATTTTTAAAACATTGTGCTAATACATTATGTTATCCTCTTTGTATTTTATTTAATAAATCCATTAATGAAGGGTGTCTACCTAACATTTGGAACATATATTTTATGTTCCCTATCTTTAAGTGTCATATAAGTTTTGAGGAGACAAAAATACATCGAAATAGTGTAAAATAAAATTTTTGTACGAGAATGCCTGTTTCCCGATGGTTTACCAACATATTATTGCTCTTAAATTATAATTGAGCTTAATGGATGGAGCAAATTGAGAGCTTTCATTTCGTAACTTAAATATTACAAAATTTCAATTGGATGTCAAATTATCAACGACAAAAGCAACGACAAAATTCGTTACTCGTTACTGATAATTAATAACGTTACTATTTTTTTTATAAACCAATTAAGGACGGGAGACGCACATATTTACATTGACTTTCGATCTCGAAAAAATAAACGTTATTCTATCAATTATGTACATTATTGATGAAATTCGCATCTCTAGTGGTATCATTTTCCCTAAAACTGATGTTCAGGGGTTTTCAAAGTTACTGACCAATTTGAGGTTAGATTTTTGAAATTCAAGATGGCGGATCCAATATGGTGGACTGAAATGCAATAAAATGCTTTAAAATCGCGATAAAATGCGTATACGGGGGTTTTGGGGGTTTCATCACGAATTTGAGTCAATTATGAACATTATTGATGAAATTCGCGTATAAATATTATCGCATGATTTTGAATTATTTCATGAAATATTGTCGGCCATATCGGATCCACCATCTTGAATTTAAAAAATCTAGCCTCAAATTCGTGATGAACAACCCAAAAACCCCCTTATACTCATTTTATCGCGATTTTGAAGCATTTTATTGAATTTCCGTCCACCATATTGGATCCGCCATCTTGCATTTCAAAAATCTAACCTCAAATTGCTGATCAGCAATTTCAAAAACCCCTGGACCTCAGTTTTAGGAAAAATAATACCACTAGAGATGCGAATTTCATCAATAATGTTCATAATTTATAGAATAAGGTTTATTTTTTCGAGATATTGATGTTTTGAAGAGGTTAGGTTAATTCGGGGCAAAACAAAAAAATTCCTATTTGAAGTTCATATATTTTGTGCACTTTTAGTCACAGAAAGACATCGATCCGGCAACATTATTAATACGAAAAAAAATTTACAAAAAACGAAACACAGAAAATTTTGTTCATTTTTTGTTTAAATGCACCATATTGGTTTTTAAAGCAGTTTAAATGCAATTTTGACCACACCAATCGAAAGAGCATACTCAAAAATGGTAGGATGATTGAGGATGAAGGTCGAAAATCAACGTAAATATGTGCGTCTCCCATCCTTAATGGGTTAATAAAGAAAAGTAATGCCATTACTCAATTCGATACAAAAAATGTAATAAAAAATGTTACTGGAAGTAACGAATCGAGTAATGCGTTACTTCCAAACCCTAATAAGGGCCTCAGGTCAGTTTAATAAATAAAATAAAATAACTTACTGCAAACGCTATCTTTCCTAAGATATCCTCAGGTATTAAAAGGTTATGCCTGTAGACCTTTGTATAAAACTTGTCAAGACTCATATCCATGACCTCCATACAAATCCAAACATCACCTTCTCCAAAAAGTGCTCCATAAAATTGGACGGTATAAGGACAGTCTGAAGTACGCATGGATACATCTAAGTCCATGAGCAATCGTTTCTGTTCTTGAGTATTGACAGTTGCAGTAATCCTCTATAAAAATCCATTACGTTTTAATCAAATATGTCAAGGGTACATTTTAGTAATAAATAGTTAAAGAATTACCTTAACTGCCATTATGGTACCACTTTGTCTATGTCTCACTTTATCGACAATTCCATACGCACCACGACCAAGTACGCACAGCGTTTCTAGATCATCGGCTTCTACTTCAAAAGTTTTCTCACCTATCGTAATAGTAGTCCGTTTATCAAGATTCCTTGGAGGTGCGCTATTGAAAAACCTTCATTATTTAACAGAATTTTTTGACAGATCGTAGCTGAAATGTCTTACGTACACATTGACAGGTCGTTCCTCCGATACCTGGAGTTTAAGGTTTCTCCTGCCTCGTCTCATATCTAAGTCCTACTTTTACAGATTCGATCACCTTCTCATGCTACTGATACAATGTAAAAGTTAAGACTGGGAAAACCAAAAAAATGTTTGCCGTTTAGGTTAAGACTATTTTCACCACAACGAGACCCTTCGAAGTTTCGAGAACTTTAGCCGAATGTCACTTTAGTTGTATACGCTTTTAACGACTCCAGTTTTCCAAAAACTACGAGAAATTTTTTCGGAAACGAATGTCCATATAAGCCTTCTTCATTCGATCGAAATTTGTGAAAGAAGTTGAAAATGCCGCCGACGCGTGCTCGATTTCAAATTCGCCAAAAAATTCTAACCTAACATTAATGAAAATTAGACACTTGACAGATTGGTGTTTACTTAGTGCAGGTGAATATCTAGTGTAAATAAGTAATTTAATAGTGTAAATTAAGTGCTCCAAATTTTCAAAATGATTTTACAACAAATCAGATTGTTACTAATGGACGTAGTGTACAGACGTTACATTCGGTGTAGTAAAAATCTTACATTATTAGGAACGATACTTGCAATTTTCCTTTTTTTCATTTTTATATTTTATACGTTTGGAATTCGGAGCAGAATTCAGGATCCGGTGTACAATACACTACTGTTAGGTAACATGCAAAATATACCGAATAAAGTATTGGATACATATTCGTCTGGAGCAGATTCGACAAATATGTCTTGTACCTATTTCAATTGCTTTAACGTTTATCATTGCGGAAGTCGAGGAAGCAAATTGCTAATTTATGTATATCCACCAACGATATATATAGATTCGTACGATAAATCAGAGACGGGTCATGTGTCGAAAGAGTTTACGCAAATATTAGATACTATAATTTCTAGTAAATATTACACACCGAATCCTCACGAAGCGTGCATCTTCGTTCCGTCTGTGGATGTTTTAAATCAGAACAGAATAAAATCAAAGAAAGTGTCACAAGTGCTTAATTCGTTAGAATTTTGGAACGGTGGTGAAAATCATCTGATATTTAATATGATTCCGGGAAATTTTCCTGACTATACAGCAACTTTGGATGTCTCCGTCGGGAAGGCAATGATCGCAGGTGCTGGATTTTCCACATTTATGCATCGGGAAAATTTCGATATCAATTTACCGGTATTCAGTCCATTGACAACAAATCTTCATAAACGTGAGAAACAATTTCGAACTTGGTTTGCAGTAACGTCGCAAATTAATTTTAATAACGCTGTTACGCAAGATATTTTGCAACTTCGAAATGCATTTCCGAAAGATTTTATAATCTTGAGTTCGTGTCCACACCATAATTATACTAAAATTAATCTTAGATGCATAGCGCAAAATGTTTACAAATATCCAGAAGTTTTGCAAAAAGCATTATTCTGTTTGATAATGCACACATCGAGATTTGGTCAACCGGTATTGTTAGAATCGTTGGCTACGGGATGTATACCTGTCATAATATCCGATTCTCCTTTAATGCCGTTCCAGGAAGTAATCGACTGGAATCGAATTGCAATATTTATTCGAGAAGTCGATCTGTTGACAGTAATGGAAATATTGACAAAAGTATCAAATGATAAAATTGTTACCTTGCAAAATCACGGTGCTTGGATTTATAAAAGATATTTCCAATCAATAAAAAAAATTACTGAAACAACGTTAGAAATTATAACAGACAGAGTTTTTCCGTATCTTGCAAGAGATTACATGTTTTGGAATGTTCCGTCAAATATGAGTTACGAAACTCCTCTATTCTTACCGATTACTGCTCAGAAAACTCGAGGCTTTACAGCAGTGATACTTACGTACGACAGATTGGAGTTGTTATTTTCTTTAATGGAGCATATTGTGAAAGTTCCGAGTTTGTCAAAAATTTTGGTAATATGGAACAATCAACAAAAAAGTCCACCAATTTCCGGATGGCCAAGATTGAGCAAGCCGTGGAAAGTGATACAAACGAAAGAAAACAAACTTTCTAACAGATTCTATCCATACGAAGAAATCGAAACAGAAGCCATATTGTCTCTAGATGACGATATAACAATGCTGACAGTCGACGAAGTTGAATTTGCTTACGAAGTTTGGAGAGAGTTTCCAGATCGACTTGTCGGTTTTCCATCTAGAACTCATACGTGGGATAACGAAACGTTTTGTTGGAAATACGAAAGCGAATGGACAAATAGTTTATCTATGGTATTAACCGGTGCAGCGTTTTATCACAAACATTGGAATTATATGTACACGACAAAAATGCCTGGAGATATAAAAGAATTAGTTGATAAACATATGAATTGTGAAGACATTGCTATGAACTTTTTAATCAGCAACGTAACGGGGAAAGCACCGATAAAAGTAACACCGAAAAAGAAATTTCGATGTCCGGAGTGTACAAATACTGAAATGCTTTCTGCAGATTTAACTCATATGGTAGAGAGGACACAGTGTATAAATAAATTCTCGAGAATATACGGTTCGATGCCGTTGAAATTTGCGGAGTTTCGGGCTGATCCTGTACTTTTTAAAGACATGTTTCCTGAAAAGTTGAAGCGATTTAATGATATCGGAAATTTATAAAAGTTAAGATCTTTTTTTTATGTTTTACTGGCAGAATAATTAGCGATGAGATATTACAGTTATAATGTATCGAAATTGATACTTTTGTTTTATCGTGTAATGTATTTCAAATGTAACAAAATATCAATTTGAAGTTAGCGTATTTAATGACATTAAATATTACAAGTATTTTCAAAAATACAAATCACTTTGAATATTAATATGGGTAATTCTACGAGAAGAGGTAATTTGTGCGGCAATCGGTTTTAAACAGATTTTTTATTCTAGATATTGTAGTTTTTTGTATAATTTGTATTTTCTGAAATTTAACAGTAAATACCTTCTGCGTATCAGTTGCTAAACTACAGTACACTAGTTCGATTGTAAATAAATATATTTAAGTATTGCTAAGGACAAGTACATATAACAATACAGTAGGACCTCTCTTATTCGAACCTCTCTTATTCTAATTGCCTTTCTTATTCTAATTGTCCAGCCTCTCTTATTCTAATCGTTCCCCTACAAGTCTTCTCCCACTATCACACGAAAAGTCAACGAAAAATATTGTCCACAAATCACAAGCTCGCAAGCAAAGTAAGTGGGGGTAAGGGGAAAATTAGAATAAGAGAGGTCGGCGCCGTCTTGAAAAACTTTACTAATTAGATTAAGAGAGGTCCTACTGTATTTGTTTATTTCCAATCATTTTCAAACCTCAAACAAAAAATCATTGAAGATCCATTGAAATTCTCTGTGTCACTTCTGAATTTGTTTTTTTTTTGCTTCTGCAGTGAATTTCAATGAGAAAATGTGTTTCAATGATTTTGAATGGTTAGCTCATAAAAAGTTGTTCGATTTAATGAATTTTAATGGGAAAATAGCGGAATGAAGAAATGATTTCGTTGAATGAATTTCAATTGAAAAGGGCAAATAGAAAAATGGCAAGTTGAATGAATTTCAATGGGAAAAATAGTTATATTTGCCTCAAATGAATTTGAATGGATAGTTAATTATTATAGGACAACAAATTTAATATTTTGAATCGAAAAAAAATTAGATGAAAATGCAACTAATATGAATGAAATCGAATTGGTTATTACTCATAGAAAGGTTGGGAGGTGAATGATTTTGAATGGAAATAAAATATTTAAATGAAACAATCGTTCAAAAAAATAGAAAAAGGTGGTTGTTTAGTCATTTTTGATGAGGAATTCAAAGATAGTGTAACAAAAATCATTTTTCAACAGATAGTAGGTGAAAAGAAAAACAACTTATTAACGTTTCAGCCATTCTATGTAGGCCCTCTTCAGAAAAGTTTATTTCTAAATTATAAATAAATGAATTTAATTATATACTAGTAATGTACAAAATTTAAATTAGCAATATTAAATACAGAATTTTAACTGACTTACCATATTGTAATAAAATAAAAATAGTAAAAAATTTTGGGAAGTATCAAAAATGTTTTAATGCCAAGGAGTGAATCTGTAGATAAAAAAGAAAAGAAATAAATTTTTTATTAATACAAAAAACCGCAAAAAAATATAAATAAAAAAAATAAAAAATGAAAAATAAACAAAAAATAAAAAAATATAACAATATTCAAACGTATCCACCCAACCACCGTAATAAAAAAATATATTTCAATAAACATACCTATAAAATTTTGAAGAATTTTATTAGAAATATGTCAAGAACATAAGCATTGTACTGTTATAAAATCAAATAAATGCTATGCCTTGGCTAAATCCAATTTTAAAATGAATCTAAAATATAAAAAGTAAAAAAAATTAGTTTGTTAATAAAATTTATGCAAAAAAATTTTAAAAGACAACTTAATAAAGATATATATAAAGAAATTTATACAAAAGTGAAAACTGAATATATGCCACATGGCTAACTGTCATATACAATTATTTGTAGAAAAATTCAAAATTAAAAAGAATTGTGTGAAAAAAAAACTTACATAATAATTCACTCCTATTATACACTATGTCACAATGTTGTTAAAAAAGTCAAGAAATAAAAAATAATAGTGTAACAAACATTGTAAAAAAATTTGTTGACCCAAAACAATTTTTTCCTCATAAAGAAATGGAATTTTTTAAAATCCATGCGTAATTATTTCGGAATTACTTTTTTCTGTTCACTTTTTTTTTGAATGTTTAAATTAATTTAGCAAATTATAATGGGTCAAAAAAATTCTTGAGTAACTTTTGACACGGAAGTCAGTGGTATTGGAATAAAAAATGTAAAAAATTTGTGTTTTAAATTTAATTTCTTTAACTCAATTTTTAAATCAATTTAGAAAAAAGTATAGTAATGAAAAAATCAAAATTAAAAATTACTGAATCGAATTTTCAAAATGTGAGTTTCATAAAGGCAATTCTAACAATTTTGTATGCTCTCTTTAAAAAAATCAAAGAAATTTGTCGAGAATAGATCGAGAATTTTCTGCAATATAAAAAAATCATGTATTGCAGAAAATTCTTGGCCAATTCTCTTTAATTGTTTTTGATTCTTTTTAGAAGATAGTAAACAATGATTAGAATTGCCTTTATGAATCCGAATTAAAAAAAAAATTAGTCAGAACTTTTTAATTTACATTTTTTTAGCTTTACTACTTAATGGTACCCCCTTAAGATAGTCTAATCTACTCTAAAAGATTTTAATTAATAAATATAAATTATTCCAACTTTTTCAGATATTCTGCCAAATTTAAACCTTCAAAACACCATGGTTCTAGAAAATGACTATAATTTACGTGTTAGCAACAATATTCCCTTCCTATGTGACAAGATGTACCATAATGTAATAATAAATAATTAGAAAAATTAATATATAAAATGTACAACCTTTTATTAATACAAAATCATTAAAAAATATGAAAGATAATGAAATTGAATGAATTTCAATAATATAATAAGCACATACTGAAATCAATGATTTGAAAACAATAAAAAATCATTGGTTACGGTTCTCTTGACTAGATTTCTATTGACATTTAGTGATTAAGAAAACCGATTCAAATCTATTGAGATTCAGTCAAAATCACTCAATGAATTTCAATGGATTTTCGTGGGGTTGGCCGAAATCATTAAGGACTCAAAACCTCTTATTGTAGAATTATCCATATAGTGATTCTGTTTTATTTTCAATCCTGCCAGTGAAAATTTCCAAAAATTTCTGAAATTGTTATTAATATTTTTGTTATAAGACTGATATTATAAGTGAGAAACAATGGTTGAGCTCAAGACTGTTATAGAATGATTTTAATTGTACGCATATGAATGATTGAATTTAGTTTCGTATTTTTAGAAAAACAAAATAATGAACGTTTTCATACAGTTATAATTGTGTAATAATTAAATTTCTAACAATACTTGGTAATTAATCACATTATAAAAACCAGGTGATTTTATGTGATATAGAAAATATAATTGATTGTCATGTCATTTTAAAATAATTTTAATGTTATGTCTTAATGAAATAAAAGAATCAATTGTGAATGTATTCTTAGGGTTGAAAAATTTGTTTTTAAATTTTGTTACGCAGAATGTTTTGATCGAAACCTACTGTGCCTTTCAATAACAACTCAGTGTATATTTGTAATATAATAGATCAATTTTTTCCGATATAAATATTCCTGCGATTATTTAAATTTACTATCATTTAAAAAATAGAAACACTTTATTTATTTATTTGGTAATTTATGTAACAGTCCAGGCCCTTCAGATACAAAAATAATAAAATAATGCTTATATAAAATTCAAAAGATAATAAAGCACTTAGAAACAATACGAGAGAAAACAAGATGATGATATACCAAATTAACTAGATTAATGTAAATTTAACGCAAGAGATCTCTGCAGCGAAGCATTAAAAAATTAATTTCACTGATGTTTAACGAATTTTCTGGCAAGCGATTCCAGATTCTGCGTAGTCTCATTTTTTGCAAGAAATATAAAAAATTAGATGTAGCCGTCCCCTCCACTAGTACTCTGAGATGTCTTATATTATACAACGATAATCTGTAAGGGAACATTGTAAATTCATCACATTGAATATTATTCTACAAAAAGTTGAATATAAGCACAATATCATTGTATTCGTGGAGTGTACGGATGGTCCACAACTTAAATCTATTCATTACAGGCGTGTAATTGTGGTTAAACGATCGTTAAAACGATCTTGTTTAGATTAGTTCATTAGGCAATAATATTTCCTTCCTATGTGACAAGATGTACCATAATGTAATAATAAATAATTAGAAAAATTAATATATAAAATGTACAACCTTTTATTAATACAAAATCATTAAAAATAGCAAAAGCCAATTGAATGAATTTCAATAATATAATAAGCACGTACTGAAACCAATGATTTTAAAACAATAGAAAATCATTGGTTATAGCTCTGTTAATAGATTTCTATTGATATTTAGTGATTAAGAAAACCAATTCAAATCTATTGAGATTTATTCAAAATCACTCAATGAATTTCAATGAATTTTCGTTTGCTGGGAAACTCGATGTTAATTTTACAATTTTCCTAAGGATTTTACTACTCTCAGATGGATTTTTTACAGTGTATAACTAAATCCGATAGTATGTCACCGAAATAATCATGAGACAAATTTGAAGGTGAATATGATTTGGAAAAATGGTTAGCAAATAAGTTTGTTATATCTAGAGTATTAATTGTAATTGAAAATGCATATTTGAAGGAATCGAGTGTATCTATAAATTATTGCTGTAGATTTGTAAAGTTTTGTATAATTTCTATGTATGTAAATTTTTCTATACGTAGGTAAATGTGATTTTAGATAATAATAATTACTTAAGGGCTTACAGGAGTCTTTTGAGTAAAAAAATGAAACATTTTTGTGATTTTTTCCTGTATTTCGTTATAACATATATTTTCGGGATAAAGTGCATTTTAAAAAGTGGAGTTTGAACTTCATTTTCTGAAAATTTCAACCAAAAATATTTCAAATTTAGCCGATGGCAGCCATTTTGCGGAGACGTAGAGAAAATAAGCTCATTGCGGTGTCCCTCGTAACTCGATGTAGATTTATCGGAAAGCTAAAATCCAAAAAGATTTTATTTCTGGAAAGGTTTCTCGAGGCCCCAAAGATGACCGAATATTTTTCTTTGTATTTCTAATTTTTTTAGAACGTTTTTAAGCAAAAAATCGTGTTTTTCAGCATTAAAAGTCGGTCATTTTGTAGCTGTAAAATCGAAAAAAATATAAGAAAATTGAAAATAAGATCGTTGGGGCCCGGGTAAATATGTGTAGAACAACATTCCGAGAAAAATGTGTTTAAAGTAACAATATATGTGTAGTCAATGAACTGCTTTAAGAATATCAAATAGACAATAAAAAATGGCCAACACAGTTAAAAACAAAAGTTTGTAAAACTCCAAAAACAGAAGCTTTATTCTTGCCCAACGTTTCGACCTTTATGTAGGTAGGTCCTCCTCAGGGGCATCTATGAAAAACACATTAATTAAAAACGTCTTCTCCGTTATATTCGACTTTAATAAACTAAAGAGGCAACAAAATATATGTTTTTTATAGGTTTTTTTATGCTCTACACATTACACTGCATGAAATTTGGGAAATTATCGATAGTGTTCGAGTATTTGAAGCAGAAAATGAAAATTGCAGCATTTTCGTTCGACTTTTGTACGTTTTTCACGCATGATTGTGATTATCGCAGCATTTATATGATTGGTATTGAAGCATTAATAAAAAATAAATCTTTGCATGGTTTTACCAAACTAAAAACGAAATATCAAATTTTTGGTTGAAACAGATGCGTATTATCGCGAAACCATTTTTAATAAGATCCCTAATCAATACATGCATTTTCGCGTTCAGTACAGCTGCTCGTAGACATGTACTGTTGAAAAACGTTGTCAAAGTTTTGCGTTTGTTTCAATTGCGTTTTAAAAAATATAGAATTATTACTTTTTTAAGGTAAGTTTTATTTTTTTCTTGTAAATTAAACATTGAAATTCATCTTATCTGAAGGGTTTACAAATATTTCAATGCTACGAACAAATTTCATGCATTTTAATTTCGGCTTCCATTTCCATGAGTGCACCACTTTTTCTATCCATAAGCGGTCCACTTGTTTTTATCAGTGTAAAGGTTATGGTGCAGAAGCACCATTCTGAGTGTAATATTGGTGTTTTGCAATTATACAAAACACGTATTATATGCGAAGCCGATACACGGCATCCTATGAGAGACATGTTTGTTATCTACTGGATGAAAATTTAAATATAATGCTATGTGATAAATAAATTGGTTAAAATTAAATTACTTATTTTTATTAATATATATAAATTAATAAATTGAATGTAAGATAATGGAAATATAACATAACATTAACTGAGTGAATTAAATACACTTCAAATTCTTTGATAATAAACTTGATGATTTTGAAGTATCGCATCGAACTTCTCTGCAATAATGATTTCTGAAGGTTTCGGCGCATTTCCAGTTACCATTATCTAAAATTTCTTGAATGGGAAGATTATAACCATGCGCGGGATGCAACTGCCGATCGAATACTCCTAGGAGAAGCATTAATACCAGCATCTTTAAGCACAGAGCGAATCCAACCAGCTATTATAGTTTTTGAAGCTGCTTATGAAGTTCTCCCGTAATGGTAACAAAAAGCGGTTCTCCAACAATCCCATCTCTTTGTTTCTTCGATATTTCAATATACATTCTGATCATGGTAACAGGACATAACCATGGATTAGAATGTTTTGATAATTTCCAACCCGATTGCCTGAATGAAGCGCGATCAGTCTTAGAACCAAAAGATGACCACAAAATTATTTCATCAGTAGAATTTAAAAAGTAATTCTGTGAGATATTTAGAAGAGTAAGATCATGTATTCTTCTGCCAGATACTAAAAGAAGAACAGCTGCGGTTCGTCTTGAAATTTCAAACAGTGTTCGTTTATTAGGGCGAACTGGAAGCCAATCTAATAAAAGTTGTGCATCTCACATAAATGCTCTATTTTCTCGAGGTTTAGAAATAGAAATGGCTTTTAAAACTTGACGAATTAAAAAATCCGAAGATAAACTTTCAGATGAATTACTTGAACAAAAAGTAATAATTGCTGACTTGTGTAAAAGAATTGTATTATATGCCAATTTCTCAGTGATGAATAAATTAGCTAAAAATCGTGCTAGATCATTAGCAGAGGGAGAAGCAGGGTTGAGTTTGTTCCTATCACACCAATTTAGCCATCTTTTAATAGGAGCTTGGTATGTTTTTACTATTGATGGGCGCCAACTCTGCTTTAATAAATTGATTTCTTCTGACGACCAATTCGAAGTTAAGTCTGACCTCACCCAATTATCCACGCTTGCAGAGTAAGATTTTCTATTTGGCTCGAAGGACGTTCTGTTGAAAGATCGATTAAATTCTTGTTCAATTCCGTGATCATTAAGGGGGATTCCTTGCTCCTGTTGGAAAGGTCTGTCATCCAAAACGTCTGTTCCCACTTGGGTGCAATTATCACGTACTGACCTTGGCATTTGTTTAGATGGGAAAGTACTCTCGGTATTAAGCTCGGTGGGGGAAACACCCACGCTAGTTGATAATTCCAAATTCGACTGAAGGCATCGATGAACTCCGTTTGATGATCCCTGGAATCTAGAGTGACGTAACGTTTGACCACAGCAGATCTCTTTGAAGCAAAGAGATCGATCTCTGGAGTGCCCCTCTGTTTGAAGATTTTGTTTCTTGTCTGTGCTAGAAGATGCCATTCGGGTAACAATTTTTTCCGCGACAAACGATCGGCTATCCCATTGCATCTCCCTGGGAGATAAGCTGCTGTTAAAGTTAAGTTCAATGAATCGATTAGTTCGAGTACTTGATACGTCAAATCGAGAAGTTGAATTGAGTGTGTACCCCCTTCCTTGTTGATGTAAGCAATTAGAGTTCGATTGTCGGATTGGACGAGTAAGTGAGTATTCTTTAGTTTGATAAAGCCCATTGCTTTATTGAGGCATAAACAGCATACATCTCCTTCATGTTTGAATGCCATGGGTTTTGTGCGATGGTCCATGAACCTGATAGGTGAAAATTGTCGAGTTGTGCTCCCCATCCTGAATCTGCAGCATCGGTTGTGAGAAAGTTTGAGATTGGTATCTTGTGTAAAGGCGTTGTCGTTATTACAGCATCTTTCCACCATTTCAGATCGTTTGTAACGTGTTGTGGAACAGTAAGTTTTTCGAAGTCGGTTTTGTCGAAATTTGTTCTAAAATCTCTGTAAATAACGGCAATGAAGTTGACCTCTGTGTACAGCGAAATTGGCAAAGTTTAAATGGCCCAGCAGACTCTGAAGTTGTTTGAGAGAGCAATTTTTCTGAATTAATATCTTGTCGATAGTCTTGAAAATGGTTGCGACTTTGTCTTTTGGTAATTGAATCAAATTTCGATGTG
This sequence comes from Trichopria drosophilae, assembly GCA_030407085.1. Taxonomy (NCBI): domain Eukaryota; kingdom Metazoa; phylum Arthropoda; class Insecta; order Hymenoptera; family Diapriidae; genus Trichopria; species Trichopria drosophilae. The sequence continues at coordinate 183,132,382 of CM059583.1, read as the reverse complement.
TATTCCAGATTAGGCCCAGAAATTCGATTTCTTGGCATGGTTGTAGAGTATGGTTGTATCACCCTCACACCTCGTGAACGAAGAATTTCTGCAATCCAGTTCGTTACCATCATGAATGTGTGAGGAGCAGATGAGCGTCCGAAGGGTAAGCTCGTCATCTGCAGCAATTCCTTGTTGTAGACCAGACGAAGGAGATTGCGGTGAGATTTTGCAATTGGAATATGAAAATAGGCTTGAGATAAGTCTATTTTCGCCATCCAAGCTTCGCCCTGTAAGAAGATTGGAATTTGGAAATGAGAAATTAGGTTGAATTTCTTTACTTGAATATGACTGTTCAGTCCTCTCAAATGGAAGATCGGTCGCGTTCCACCTGAACTCTTCTTTACTAAAAACATTCTTGAAATGAAGCTGTGGTCCAAGTGAGAAGGTCTCTCCAGTATCTTCTGTTCTAGAAGTAAGTGAATTTGTTCGGATATTGGAGGGGATTCTTCTGTTTTGAAATTGGACAATTTCCAGTTGTTTATCAACGAAGGTTTTGAAATTAATGGAATTCGCGCTCCTGAAATGATTTTTAGAATATGTGTTGGAGCACCCATTTTTCTCCATCTGTCTTGAAATTGAGTAAGTTGACCTCCTGTAAACTTTTCTTCGATCAAATTCATTTATCTTGATAAAAAAGTCATTTAACTTGTTTCTTACGGAAGGAATTTTCGGTTTTAGCCTTGAATTGATCTTTCTTGACAAAATTCTTAGATTTATTATTATTACGGCGATGAAACTGATCATCTCTATTATAAGAAGAAGATTTATTAGGTTGATAACTAAAATTATGGAACGAACGATTAGCATTTCTAGATTGGGTATGATCTGGTTTATAGGAAGGTTTTTTATTTAAATAAGATGGAGTCAACCAAACTTAAGAACCGCCTAAAGATTGTATCAGGGGTTGTAAGTTTTCTTTTCCGAAAAGATACTCAGAGCTCGGAGGTACTTTACGTAATGCAGACTGAAGATTTCTATTAGAAAGTTCTGATAATAAACGATCACGTCTGGCTTCTATGCACTCTGCTCTTTTACCACAAATTATTTGTAAAATCGGTTCATAATTTTTAAACATTTGTGAGTTTATGTCGAAAGTAGAAGTCAAACGATCGAATAAAGATTCTGGATTTAATTCAGTAGGATTGTTAAAGATCCAGTGCACAATATTTTGGAGATTAGTTTGTAAAAGCTGTCTCTGATCTAAAATAGCATTCGAAAGGCCTGCTAAAGCACGTTCAGTAGGGGCAATAAAATCTTTACGTTTGTTTAAATGACAAAGTTCTTCGTTAATTTTTAGATCAACAAAGCCCGGGTAGGCTAAATAATTTTTTAAAACGGAGGCATATCTAACTTCCTTCTCGATAGAATGTTTTTCATTGATGGATGTTTTAAATTCTCCGAGATTTATTGATTTTATTTCTGGCGGTTTGAAGAGAAAGTTTTGTTGATCTGGAAGAGGCGGCGCAGTCGATGAGGTTATAGTTGATGAGTTTGGAGTTGACGATGATATTTGTGAAAGTATCGCGTTGGCCAAAAAGTTGATTTGCTTCTGCATTTGGTAAATTCGGTCGTCGTCCATACGAGGTCTTTTATGCGGAGGAGATTGTGGTGGAGATGGAGAATTTGAAACTTCGGAAATGTCAGCTTCGTCACTTGAACCTGTGTCACCTTGGGTTTCCTTGGAGGCATTTAATTCGTCGCGATCGTTCGATTCTAATTGCGACATGATTAAAAAGTAAACTCAATCGTAATTATTTGATTATAATTAAAAGAAATTAATTATTTTTCAATTAAAATATTTTTGACGTCTTTCTGTGGCGAAAATATTCAATGCTATGAAGATAGACGTAATCGCTACACGATGACGATCTACCGAAAATTTGAAAAACAAGAGAAATATACGAAATTAAAGGTAAAAATCAGTGAAGAATAATAAAAAGTAGGCGAAATAAATCAATAGCTTCTCTCATAGGATTCCGTGTATCGGCTGATAGCATATAATAAATGGTTACAGGCGAACAGATTGTCTTTGAATATTGAGAAGACGGTCTTTATTACTTTCGGAGCATATGTCGATAGCGTACCGAATGATATTAACTTAGTAATTAATAATAAATCTCTTACAAGAGTTAACTTTTGCAAGTATCTTGGAGTGTCCATTGACAGTACGTTAAGATAGGACAAACACGCAGAGTATATTGTCAGAAGATTGAATTATCTGGTTTTTATGTTTTATAAATTAAAGAAGTATTTAAAATATAAACATATGTTAATGATTTACTATGCTCTGTTTAATTCAATCTTGACTTATGGAATTTTGGCTTGGGGTGGTGCATATGAGTCTTATATAAAGTGCAATCTTTGCAGAATAAAGTACAGTAGAACCCCTCTTATTTGAATTGTCCAACCCCTTTTATTTGAATCGTTTCCCCTCAGGCCTTCCCCCACCGCTCGAACATCTCGATACAGTTTACAGACAGTGTTTACACCATCAAAGTTGTACAGTGTAAATACCGTTTAACCTAAATTTGCAAATATGTATAGTCGGTAGACTGATATGTAATGAAATTTAAAATTAATTTAAAATTTTGCATCAAACCCATGATTTACATCATACAAATTATTCGAGAAGCTGCTAATTTCGTAAAATAAAAGTGCACATTTGAAGGTTAGGATGTTGTCAATTTTTAATGATGTGTATTACAAGACCTCCACAAAAATTGAAAAGTCTTTCATTTGCAAAATAACAAACAAATCCAATATCAGTAGCTTAGTACTGAATTTGAAGTGATCTGAAGCTTTCATTAATCATATTTGCAAATTTCGGTTAAATATTGTCTCCTATATTAATTTCGGTCTTAATCACAGTGCATTTGTTTGTGAAACAAAAAATTATTGATACATAATTATATGTAATAAAGTACATAATGTAAATTTAAAATGTTTATTTCTACACTTGAATGCAAATATAAATGACCATAAATAAATGCGAAAGATTGCAGTCTTTATTTATCACATAAAGGCACGAATTGTGATCTCGTTACATTTTTATCCAAATTTAAAATTCTCTACACATTTTTCAGATAAATTATATATATATTTTACATAATTCAACTCTAAAATATATACGATATCTAACAAAAATAAAAAGATATCAGATATTATCATCTACTATTAAAGCGATAAGTAGAGTAAGGGGGTAAGGAAAATTTCAAATAAGAGAGGTCGGCGCCATCTTGAAAACCATGACCAGTTAAAATAAGAGAGGTTCTACTGTAGTTAAATTATGCTAGTTTACCAATATTTCAAATGTTAGAGAAATATTTATAATTGAATCCGTTTCCTATTATTATTTGTTATTGAGAGATGACTATCAAACAAATTAATAAATCCACGAGAAATAACAGTATTCTTCTTCCAATTATTAATAAAACAATTCTGAAAAAAAGTAGTAAATACACAGCGATAACAAATTTTAACAAATTGCCTTTCAGCTAAAAAATCGTTTAAAAAACTGTTAAAGATAAATGTTAATATATTTACTTAAATTGTTTATATAATTTTTTTAATCGTCGTTATTCAGAAATTATTTTCATAATTTTTGTTATCAGATCGATAATAGTATTAAATAAATAAATGTTTTGAATTTTGGCATTTTAGTTCTAGTTATGTATTGTAAGTTTAGTTACATATTGTAGTTTTTAATTTTAGTTTTAGTATCCCAATAAACGAAAAAGTATACGGAATCGATATTTTGCATTCTGTTTCTTTCTAGTGGCGTATTGATTATTCGAGATTCTTATTCGAATTTATACTATTTTATACAACCTGTAATGCCAGAATTGAATTCATTCGATCTTATACGATACCGTATTTAAAGCATTACAAAAATTGATTTGTTGCGGCTTAGAATAGCTTTAAATTCTGTTAATTTAATCGAAGAATTGATTATATCGTTTTCCGTATTTCATAATTTTCGAAGAAATGTTCTGTTTTCTATAGTTTTGGGTTTAAATCATTCGATAATCCAAAGTACACACTCGCATTCATAACTGAAAGAGTGGGAAAGAAACAGACTTATTTCGTATTAAATCGTATTAAATTTTTTATATATAGATATATTGTACAAATATTGTATACACCTGAATAAAATTGAATTGAATTGAATTGAATGGTTGCATGACTAAATAATTTTGCAAAAATAACTTGAATAAAAATAACTCTTCAAATATCTCTTCAACTCAACACAACATTTGCGAATTATACATATCTCAACACGTCTGTACTCTGTACATGCATTAACAAAAATTACAAAAAAGTATTTTTCGAAATATCTCTCCTAACCTAACCTAACCTAACCTAACCTAACAAATTACTAACGAATACATATTAAATTAAAATCGATATTCATAATGATTGATGTAGAAAGTATGAACTTATCAAAATTTAAACATATATTCATGATCACTCATTTCCATGAATAGCTTCAAAATCAATAATTGATGAATAGTGGTTAAGAATGTAATGAACATTGTTCGAACAATATTTTTGTTAAAGTTTTTTTTTTTTAAGTTATTTTTCAGAGGTTATTATTGCAAAGTCATTTTTGCAAAATTATTTAGTCGTGTCACCAATTGAATATGTATATATTTGTATATACATGTACTTGTGAAATTTTTCTGATTTTTCAAAATTTTTCAAAATTTTCGATTAACGATAATTCTCGCGGCAAACTCGAAACTCGAACGCCGAACTATAACCTCAAAATCGCAGAAATTTTGAATTTAAATTCACAAAAATACCGCAGGAGGTATACATGAAAAAAAACGTATTTGTTCCTGATTCTTTTTAATCCTTAACAACTAAATGGGTTATCTTTTGCGTTTACCCCGTTGCTTCGTTGAAAAAAGGTTCATACTAAAAATACACAAAAACTTTACGACTCATTCAGAAACAAAAATTAAAAACGAACACAAGGAAGAAGACTGCAAGAAAATTAAAATTAGTCCAGAAACTATTAAGAAATTGGAGAGAGTTTCTTTGGTAGATTTTGATGAAGAAGGTGGCATTCGTAGACTCGAAGCTGCAGTGCACTTTGCTCAACGACTACGAGACATTGAAATAAGTCCTGATGTAAAACCAATGTACACTGTCCTCGAGGACCAACAACTCAACTTACGTAAAGACGAAGTCAACGAGGGCAATTGTCGAAAAGAAATCTTAAAAAACGCCTCGTTTCTTGAAGACGAATACTTCGTCGCACCTCCCGGTAATATACCCAGAAAATAATGGAAGCAATACTAAAAACCATTGGAAAAACCGTCATCAATTTGACAGAATCTGGAATCGTTCATGGAGTGCAAGGTATGCTCGTCAAAAGAAACTTGGAAAATTATTGGTTTCATTACTGCGTTAGGATGCCAGGAAATTATAATGTATTTCTCACTACCTCCGATAGAATGGACGACACATTGAGTGACCTGAAAGAAATAGACGCAGACAATCTGCCGTTTGGTCTAGCAACGATCGAAAACGTCAAGAACACATGGAATCAAAATCTCTTACCAGATCAATCCAAATCCAATCACACCCTAGCTAAAATCATTACTGTATGTAACGAAAACGAAGGACTCGATTTATTTCATAAGAAACAACAGCAACGAAAAGCATGGTGGCGCAAGTTTTCCCAAAATCCAGCAATCTTTTTTTTAACCGAAGTAAATCGAGTTAAGAGTAACAATGTCCTTGAAATCGAAGCTCAATTTCCTTTCGGTAACATCGTCGTAGAACGAATCAATTACATTCAAGATGCTAGAAAGTTTTTTTCCAAGGTGAGATTAAAAATAATGTTTTATTTTACCAGTACATTTCGGTGTATTAATTTAATAAGTTATTTAATCGATAGTTGTACAGATAAATTTGATACAAAATTACAAACCAATTCTAACCTATAAAAATAGAACTAATGACTTGATCAGTCAAGTTCTTTTTCTTGAAAAAACGAAGAATTTTCTTTGATAATTAAAAAATTTTTAAGCATTTATGTTTGTTAGTTAGTGTAATGAGTTTTATTACTTGTTTTAAAACCTTTTTTATAATTTCGATAATTTGGAAGAATTTTGAGGTTAACTTTCTGAAAATTTTTAAAAATCGTACATAAAAACATTTTTTTTACAATTTTTTAATATTTTAATAAGAAGAAAAGGTCAGAATATTGCTCAGTGTATAAATTTAAAAGTTATTTAATCGATAGTTGTACAGATAAATTTGATACAAAATTACAAAGTGAAGACAATACCAATTCTAACCTATAAAAATAGAACTACAGTAGTCCTTCTCTTATTCTAATTTGTCCAGTCAGACAAGATGGCGACCTTCTCTTATTCTAATTTGTCCAGTCAAGCAAGACGGCGACCTTCTCTTATTCTAATTTTCTCCTCTCTCCCACTAAACGTTTGCTGTCTCGTTTTTCCTCTCTCTTTCTCTTTCACAGAGCATGCGCAGTTATATCTCATATGTGCTTCTAAGGAAAGCAGTAAGTGCGGTGGGGAGAACGCGTGTGGGGAAATATTAGAATAGGAGAAGAGACAAAATTAGAATAAGGGAAGGACTACTGTAATGACTTCAACAATCAGTCAAGATCTTTTTCGTGAAAAAACGAAGAATTTTTTTTTATAACTAAAAAATGTTTAGGCCTTTATGTTCGTTAGTTAGTGTAATGAGTTTTATTACTCGTTTTAATACCTTGAATATAGATAATACCAACGAATATAGACGCATAATACTATACGATCGATAACCTTTTTATAATTTCGATAATTTGAACTGGAAGAATTTTGAGGTTAACTTTCTGAAAATTTTAAAAAATCGTACATAAAAACATTGTTTTTACAATTTTTTAATATTTCAATAAGAAGAAAAGATTAGAATATTGCTCAGTGCATTAATTTAATAGTTATTTGATCGATAGTTGTACAAATAAATTTGATACAATATTACATACAAAGCAAAGACAATGGTCGCATTCAGCGAACAAAATGTTGAGTAACACTTTCTTCTCATTGGTCCATTAGTCCAAGATGTTACGAAAACTGACCGGAGGGACCAATCAGAAGAAAGTGTTACTCACCGTTTTTTTTTCGCTGAATGCGACCAATACCAATTCTAACCTATAAAAATAGAACTTGGACGATCAGTCAAGATCTTTTTCATGAAAAAACGAAGAATTTTCTTTGATAATTAAACAATTTTTAGGCATTTATGTTTGTTAGTTAGTGTAATGAGTTTTATTACTCGTTTTAAAACCTTTTTTATAATTGCGATAATTTGGAAGAATTTTGAGGTTAACTTTCTGAAAATTTAAAAAAATCGTACATAAAAACATTTTTTTTATAATTTTTTAATATTTCAATAAGAAGAAAATGATAGAATATTGTTCAGTGTATTTAATAGTTATTTAATCGATAGTTGTACAGATAAATTTGATACAAAATTACATACCAATTCTAACCTATAAAAATAGAACTAATGATTTGGACGATCAGTCAAGATCTTTTTCGTGAAAAAACGAATAATTTTCTTTGATAACTAAAACATTTTTAGTCATTTATGTTCGTTAGTTAGTGTAATGAGTTTTATTACTCGTTTTAAAACCTTTTTTATAATTTCGCTAATTTGGAAAAATTTTGAGGTTAACTTTCTAAAAATTTTAAAAAATCGTACATAAAAACATTTTTTTAATATTTTAATAAGAAGAAAAGGTTAGAATATTGCACTTATATATTAATGCCCGGTATATTTGTTAGGGTAAAAAAGAATTGAGCAATGCCAATACGAGTGCTGTCGAGCATGTATGTTCTTTGGACTGGGGATGTTTAGCCTTGGTGTGCGATGCCTTTACTGAAATCGGAGATTCTAAAGAGATGCATCTCAGCCCGAAGCTTGCCGGCTACAGAGTCTCCTTCCGTGTTGACGAGGACGAAGAATCGATAAAAACTGACTTGTACGATTTGACGCTTCATCTTACAACTAAGTTTCGGGAGCACGGCATCGATTCGGTGATTGCCGATGCGAAAATGTTGTCAGCGTTTCAGATACCATACACGATTGTCGTTAATAAAGAGAGTTTGAAAAACGGCCTTGTCAAAGTGGTGAATCAAGTGACAACGATCGGCGAGGCGGTGCATATTACAGAACTTGTAAAACACATCCTCCGACGATGCTATTAATTGTAGGTTAGGATACACTGTATATAATTGTATAGTCGCATTTAATTAATAAAAATCATAACAACTTATGAATAGGCTGACAGTAATTTAATGAACTTTGCCTATGCACTCCTAGTTTTAGCATAGACTTTATTTTAACTGCGATTATAATCCATAATTGCACTCGACACTTGTAAACACTATCGGACACTGTTCCCCCCATTTCACTGTGCGTCGCGCGTTTCGTTCGTAACAAATGTCGAGAAGTGGCTAAAGGGCGAGAGATCGAAGCGCACGAGTTCAATTCACTCGAGGGCATTCGATCCGTCGGCAGCCTAAGCCGCCGTTAACGAAGATCGAGATGGTAGTCTTGATAATAACCTAAGCCGGCAGTTGGAGCTTCTTTCCCTTGAGTACTTTGGTGATGTAGAGATAAAAGAAGTCGCAGTACAATACCGTTTGTATGATTCCAGCAACAATTGCAATCAAGTCGTAGTGGCCTTCTGCGTAGTAACGATAAACCCAATTCAGTAAATATAATCCGCGGTAGGATCCAAGAGCGAAGAGATAATGACTGGTGATGCTTTCCGCTTCGCCAGTTTTCGAAACTAAGAATAATTGAGGCAAGATCGCTACAGATTCCAGGTAAATACTAAACGTCCATAATACTTCGAGAATCGTAAATTCGTGGTTTATCAACAGAGCCAAGATCGTCGTCGGGATCAGTAGAAACTCCATCCTTGAAAATGATAAAAGTTTAATATTTGGAGCATTGGTTAGAAATGAGGTTAACTTACCTAAACGTATCATGATTGTGATCGTATGTCGCTTTGAACTTCATGTACATGAGGAAGATCGTAGCGTAGGATGCTGCTACGAAGATGATCTTCATGAAGGTATTGTACGCCGAAATGTACGTAGTTACCAGATCCAAGTATCTGGAGGTATAGACGATGGCGAAGAGGATCTGGGACTTCCCACTGATACCTGAAACATTGGGATTTTATTAAGTTAGAAACAGACGGAAGGATGTCTTGGAGAGGACGCGTGGATGTCAACGTACCGGCGCAACTCCTGGTTTTCCATATTTTTAAGAGGAGGACAATGATCGCGAGGAGATGAGAGAGATCACCGGTTAGTCGGAATATATTCATGTCGGTGGCCGGCCACTGATCGGCGTCGCGAGAAAAAAACAACGGATAAAATTGACGGCACCGTAGCAGCACACAAATATGACGTGGCTCGGTGTCGTTACTTCGAACACATCGGCAGATGGCCGACCGAAACGCCAACACGCCGAACTCCGAAACGATACGAACGAAAAATACGGAAACGAACGATCATACACGTTTACAGTCGAGTTCATACACCTAACCTAACCTTAACCTAAGAGCAGGGAGTTCACACGCCCCTATTCCCGCGTCGCGCGAATTCCTCGATTTTTGACCACAACATTATTAAAAAACGTTACAGGTACAACTACAATACGAACGAGAAAGTAGAAAATTTATTGTTTTAAACTTGCTAGGAAATATATAAGTGAGTAGTTTTTGGAGGTTTTGAAAATCGATGGGAGTTTTTAGTGGATCAAAATTACGCCATTTTCGAACGCCATGTCCGAAATATGGCGGAGGGAATGAAACGTTTTTCCTATTTGCGATTATAAGAAAATCCGCGATAAGGAGTTACACGTATCTTTTATGTGTGCAACAATAAACAAGCCTTGTTTTCTATACCGAGGTGTTGCGAATGAAGACCTCGTATTTTGACCTCGGCGAACCGGTCAGCGTAATTTAGTTTGAATTCTTATATAATGCGTTCCATATTTTTTTGCGGGTTGTAATATTGTAATCTTAATAAACGAAAATAAAATTTGAAGTGTAATATGACATTTTTTTTATTTGAATATTTAAATTCTTCCAGGTAGCAAAATAGAAAAGTGTTCAGAATGATTTCGAAATGTGCTCTGAAAGAAGTCAGATGTCTCACTTTATGAGGGTTTTCTGAACATGATGTTATTATGAGATCTTTATGAACTCATGTTTGGCTAACCCTCAGAAAAGTGTCTGCATATGGAGCATTCCACGTGAAATCAACTTTTTTTCACACAATTTTTAATTTTAGTTTTATTTGTGTTGTATGGTTAAGTACAGTACATCTCAATGTTTGTACAAAGTTGTACAGTGTAAATACCGTTTAACCTAAACTTGCAAACGTGTATAGTCGGTAGACTGGCACAGTGAGCTAAGATTGAGTTCAACCCAAAAGTCCCCCCACCTCTCGAATCTTTTCAGATATCATTTCAGCAATGTCCCATGGTTATTTTAAGCCATAAATAAAAAAAATCGTCGGAGGGAAACGAAAAATATCCCAAATTTTCAATTTTTTTTTTAGGTTATTTCAAATAATTTCCTTGCAATACTTCTTTTACATAATTATATTTCATTTGAATTCGATATTTTATATTAGGAAAGTAATCCCATAATGATTAGTACATTACTTCGACCCAGACTAAGTCTGGTTTTTCATCAAATATCGACGTTTCAGACCCTTCAGACCCTAAGGAACCCAAATCAACAATAAAAAAATTTGTGTCCGTGATCCTGTACGTCCGTACGTCCCGTTTTTTTTGTCTCGCGATAACTCGCGAACGGATGAGCGTATTGACATAAATTTTTTTTAAAATACGCGTCTTGGCATAACTTAGATCTGATTAGATTTTGGGGCAGATCCACCCGTCCATTACTAAAAAAAATTAGCCCCAATTAAGTTTTTTTGTAGTTTTTTGCATTTAATTTGAAAAATACAAATTTTATTTAAAAATGTTTCAAACAAAAAAGATAGAGCATGAAATTCTCTACAAAAAAGGTTATATGCATTTTCTTCCTAAAGTCAACGATAATGCCATAAAAACTGGTTTAAAATGTTTATGACTATTGTCTGAAAAAGTATTGAATTTGGTCATCGCGGCAAAATAATGACCCTATTGTTTTTCATCAAATTTCGACGTTTCGACCTCCTACTCCCCAGGGGTAGTCTTTGCCAGCCCCTTCGGCGCGGTGACCACCTACGGGCGCATAAGTTCTTTTACGCCCTTGATGCGAAAATAACTATTTCGATATATCTAAAAGATGTCTTATAGATATCTATAAGATATCCGTCATAGATCTTTTCGAGACTTTCAAGATATCTTTGACGAATTATATGTATATATATTGTATATATAATATCATAATAATACAGACAGTAATTAGTAAAACACAGTAAACATGTAATATGCATCGAATAGTCTATTAGAATACAAGTGCATCAAGTAAGTGCTTTGCAACTTTTATTTATTAATACTTCGGCTGGCCTGTTGTCGGGGTCGAAGTTTTGAAAATGCTCATTTTCAATTTTCATACATATAAGAAACACTATATTGTTGTAACATATATATCGAAGCCACTTGGACCTAAATATGATTGGACCCCCAAATATCAATATAATTTTATAATATAATTGAAAGCTGTTAGTAAACAAACGAGTCTTAAGGAATAGCCGACTCTTCACTTGGTCGAAGTTTCTGAGCGAGCGAAGCGAGCGAGGCACCACGCCAACACTAGTTTTCAATGTTGAAATACGAAGCAATATTCGAAAATTGCTCGGAATGAGCCTTTTTACAGCTTTTTTGCATTTGGCTTATTTACTACAGTTTCCTCATTAAAATGGCTCAGGAATGAATTGAAGCGAAGAAAATTATTTACAAAACTAGTGTAATAACTTTCCATTATTTATTGTATTTCCAAAAATATGGTAATTTAAAGTTACATAAAAGGGGAAAAAGTATGGTCGTTGTTGTTTATGGTTGATTAAATTTTTTCCTGTGCATTTCTGAGAAAAGTTACACGGAAGTAAGTTAAAGTGAAGGTAGTTACGAACAATTTTTTTAAAAATTTGAATCATTTTTATCCCCTACATCAAAAGTTGCAGAGCTTTGAAGATACCTATACTTTTTCGGCCTAGATTTGACATCACTTTTCTCAATTTTCTTTCCCCAGCATGTCCCCGTATGAAGTACTCCAATTTTATGGCGGAGTATTTCATACTTGAAGGCGGAGTAAATAGAATTTGAATAAAATGCTTTATCTCTTTAAAAAATAATCCTAAAAAACAACCAGTTACATGTGTTTCCCCCCTTGCGGTTAGGTTAGGTTAGATTCGTTTAATTTAGATTAGGTTATGTTCAGTTATTTTAAATGAAGTAAAAAAAATAAATAAACATCGTACGGTGTACAAACGTTAATCTTAGTTAGGGTAGGTTAAAAGGATAAAAGGGTTCTCGGACTCTATTCCCTTGGAAAAATAGTTAGGGTTTAGGTTAGGTTAGTGGGCTACATGGGCTGTTTTTTCCGGTCTTTTTTTTCGGGTCTTTTTTTTCTATTTTTTTTTTCCTAGAACCGGTAGACTGATATGTAACGAAATTTCAAATTAATTTAAAATGTTGTATCAAACTCATGATTTACATCATACAAATTATTCGAGAAGCTGCTAATTTCGTAAAATAAAAGTGCACATTTGAAGGTTAGGATGTTGTCAATTTTTAATGATGTGTATTTCAAGACCTCCAAAAAAATTGAAGTCTTTCAATACAAAATAACAAACGAATCCAATATCAGCAGCTTAGTACTGAATTTGAAGTGATTTGAAGCTTTCATTAATCATATTTGCAAATTTGGGTTAAATATTATCTCCTATATTCATTTCGGCCTTAATCACATATTTACGTTATAGAGTAAGGGGGTAAGAGGAAATTTCAAATAAGAGGGGTCGACGCCATCTTGAAAATCATGACCAGTTGAAATAAGAGGGGTTCTACTGTAGATGCAAAAGAAGTAGGGTAGGTATAACTTCAGTCAACATCTGATACCTTTTCGTAATTATTGTAAAATTATTGAATTTATTTCGGTAAATTTTCAATTTGCACTTTATGTTTGGTACATTATGCTCGTAAATGAAGAATAACGCGATTTTTCGAATATTCTGACGGGTTTATTTGTGTACCAAAAGGAGACATTAATGTAACGGTGAATTTTTTGTATATAAAAGTTTGTATTGATTCCCATCTTTATTTATTAGATAATATTCTAAACATTTGCAAATTTTTTGTATCTTTGAAGAAATACGAATGAATAAACATTTTTCCAACAAAAAGTGTACAGCATAAAATTGACTACAAAAAAGGTAAATGCGGTATTTTCGTAATCTTTGCATAGTCGTTGAAATAATCGATGATTGCGATCGTAATGCGGTTTCGTAAAATACGTGCGTTCATTCAACTCGAATTATATATAGCCAACTCCTCTTGTGCTGAGAGGGGTTTCATATTATTAATCATATCGTCGTTGTTGGAGGTTAAAGTATGAAAAGGGGGAGAGTTGGAGCACCCCAGGATGCAAGCACCCCATGGTTTATGCATTATAATGCAAGCATATATATTCGGCAATAAGTGCGTTGGCCATGAAAGTGATTATGTCCTGAGTGGCTCCGCCCACCAGGACCCCTCCCCCTCCCTCCACCCCTATACGGTACCGTAACCTCCAATCGTAGGTTAATAATTCGGTTTTGAATTTTTTTAAAAGCTTAATTTTTTGTACATTTTTAAGTTCTTATTGTCGACGTCCAATAAATTGAATTTGAATTCGGAGTTAATTGTAGTTCCATCGTTTCTATTTCATAAGTAATATGTAACAATAATAAGACGAATGGTGCGTCTCTTTAGGTGGAAATACAAATCACAGACGAAGCAAAGACATCGGGACGAAACTATTTTTTTCGTCACTAGAGGAACACAGAATCCATTGTTAGTTAAATCCTTAAATTTACATATCAGTTCAGTAAATCGAAGATTATGTAGCTGGCAAAATTACAAAATCAGGCTTATATAACTTTCTTTTCACATTTTCGGTGGCCTCAATGTTTAAATTTGTAGTTTGTTTTTATTTTTATTTAGTCCATCGACCGTATTTACCACATATTATATTCTTATAAATAATTAAATTTTTAGGTACTTTAAAGAAATGTAGTTAAATTTATTGTTCTGAATTTTGGTATAACATCCAGAACATTCGTTTTACGGCTTCAGTTTCTTTGAGTTCATAATGACTTTCGTTTGCCTTCACTAATCACATTGGCCAACAATCAATTTAAAATCAGGAAAAATACGCGGAAAAAATGAGACAAAAAAGTTTATTTTGAATATTTTATAATTTTGAGTTTTAAGTAGCATACCTTATGCTGGATATAAAAAAATGTAATATCATGAAACAAATTTGTTTAATGGTGGTAAATTGATCATAATAAACGGAATAATTAAAATTAAATGTAATTATATATAAAAAGATATAAAAAGTTGATAGTTACAATCATTCATTTTTTTAATACTTTGGACATATTTATTGATTTGGCGATGTGGAGAAAAATTAAAACGTGCAAAATATTATTATTTTAAGGTTTGCTTTTTTTCTATTTGTTAAATGAACAATGTATCTGAACTTTGTTTGCAATAAATATAATGTCAATGTTACAAAAACAATTTTTTGACGCGTTAAAATCAAGACAACAATATTTAAAATCTTAGAATACTGACTTTGTTTTTTTTACACAGTCAGCAAATAATTGACTGTAATAGATATTAAAAAATTCTTTAGTTAAGAAGCATTTCACTGTCGATACAATATTTTATCCCATAATTACCGTTTTCCGCGAATATGACGATAATATTTACTATTACACGAAATATAAAAAAGTACCTGGTAAGTTAAAAAACATTTATACATTTTCAACAAAGCGTAAATATTTATTTCATAAATAAAATACTCATAGAGATATCATATCGATTTAACCTCGCCATTTTAACCACTATAATTTGTCAACTAATCAAAAAGAGGATATATTATCTTTAAATCGTTGTTGCGGTTTGTCAGAGAAAGATACCAACCATGTCTCAAGCTTGTCCACGATTCAATACAAAAATTTTAGAACTTGTACTTCATCTCTCCTTTAGTTTGTATATAATGTTGAGATTAGTAAAATTTAATAAAATTAATTTCGTAACATTTTATGGATAGTATAATTGAAAATAAAACCTTGTTGAAATTGAACATAACAAAAATATAAAAAAAAATCTTGATCTTGATCAAAGTTTTTGACAAATTTAATTTCAAAATCTTTCAAAGTGTTTTAATATGATATATTACTGTATTTATACTTAATTTACTGTAATTTTGTACCTGACATCAAATGATCCTACAAATTTAGGAATTATTTTTAAGTCTTTTTTTCTAAAAAAATACAGACTTTCGAGGTTAGATTTGTTACTTTTCTAGAATGGACCCCCCATCACGTTTGATTCTCTGGAATATAACTGTACATGTGTAGTTCAATATATTAGTCACAGCACGATTACAGCTTAGACTCGAAACTTGTATTTACTATCCTTATTTCACTGTGGCTCTTAAAACGTATGGAGTCAAATGGTTTTTACTTCTCACTCGTGAAGTTAAAAGGAAAGGCCTTAGTATTTTAGTTTTAATACGATCCGAGAATTTCTCGAGGGTATTTCGTACGTATATGAAAATTTCATATTTGGAAACGAGAAATGATTGCAAGTAAATACACTTTATAAAAATGTGTAAATACTTTATGTTAATCAACACAGAGAAAAATTTCTATTGTAGATTAAAATTATATGAGGAATTTTACAATTTGCAGATCCCATGAGATCGTAATTTAAGCACAGACTTTCTTAATGTAAAAATTATAAAAAATCCAGTAATATTTACCGGAAATAATAGCAAATTTTATGATAATAAGAGTATACGTCCTTAAATTATCATCTAGGTTGGTAAAATTTCCAAAATAATTTTATCAATTAATGATCAATAGAATTTAAATGTGTGCTAATTTAAACGAGTTTTTAAAAATTATATTAGTCGTTAAATTATCTGGTATTAAACAGAAATGATAAAAACGAAAATAAAAAAGTGTATTTAGTAAAAAAAATTAGAATTAAAAATCTGAACTTTTTATCCTTGATCTTATAATGTCTTATTTTAAATATCATATTAGACTTCCTCATAAGGAAATTACTAAGTATCCAAAAACTGTTATCCAAAATTAATAAATGAAAATCACAAAGGTTTAATGGTAATATTTTGCATCGTTTTTTTTTCCTTTATGCTAAATGTATATGCGTGTGTACATTATTCACGTAACACGACCTCGTCGGTTGGTATCTCATTTTAATCGTAATACAAATAGACTACATGAATTTTTGTTCAAAGATGTACTCTTGACGTTGACAATATAGGCAATCCGCATATTGTTATTGGTATTATAGATATCTCATAAGATCATAATATTTCCTTTTCCATGACAAAGCGAATCGTTATTGATGCATCTGAAACATTATCGTAACTCAAAAGGCCTAAAATATTATTTAAAATTTGTTTATAAATTTCGAAACGGAAGCTGAAGAAATTTTATCATATAAAATATATACATTTTACAAAACTCGTTTTCCAGTACATTTAATTTTGTGTAAAAATATAATAGTTTAATGTTTATTAAAGTAGACGTTGACAAGTTGACTTCTTTCCAAAATGATAAAATATAGGAATTTTCTTAACCCATTAACGCCTGAAATGGCATTTTTTATACTTCACTTTCAATCAAGTATTTCGAATCAAAATCGAAGTTGAAAACAATTGAAAGGTACATATTCTATTGTTTTCGAGGTCACACTTCAAGATTGCGAGGTCAAAATTGAGTTTCAGCCATCAGGAATTGCAATAAACAAAACACAAATCAAGAGTTTTTTGTTCTTTACATTTTTTTCCAAAAGTTGATAGTTTTCGAGAAAAAAAATCCTAAACTATAATATTTGAAATTCATTTCCTGGAAAACTATCAAATTTTCGAAAACATTGCAAACAACAAAAAACTCTTAGAATATACATTAATTTTTTTCAGAATTTTTCATAAATAAATTATAATTTTAACAAAAATGTAGAGAAAGAATTTCTCAAAATGTGATCAAAGAAATGTTTGAAAATTCCACTATATTTCTCGATTCATTCTAAGAACTTTTCATTCTGAGCATTTTTGTTAAAAAGCAGGTATCTTTTGAGTTAGCACGTCCAGAAATGGTTCAAAGAAATTTTCTTTGTTGACGCCATTTTGAGGTCGCTAGAATGATGTGGGGTATTAAAGTAAAATTTTTTCTTAAAATTCAACTATTTTATGCACGGTTCCAATAGAATTCCAATATTCTAATAGCTCGGAAAAAATTGATAAGAATAAAAAATTCTCAGTTTTTTGGACATTTATTTAAAATTCGGCGCCATATTGAAATTCCTGATGGCTGAAACTCAATTTTGACCTCGGAATCTTGAAGTCTGATCTCAAAAACAATAGGATATGTACCTTTCAATTGTTTTCAACTTCGATTTTGATACGAAATACTTGATTGAAAATGAAGTATAAAAAATGCCATTTGAGGCGTTAACGAGTTAATGCACTTTTGATTTCAAAATAAGTCCTGAATTTTACCGTTTTGTACAGACAAAGAAACTTTGTGCTATTAGGGAGCAAATTTTTATTTATTATTTTGGTCCCATGATATTGGGAGCAAAATGGTATTTTGCGCTCAGAGTGTGCGATACTTTTTTCTCCTGTGATATAGGGAGAAAAATAGCATTTTGGGCTTAGAGTATGATAAAATAGTAATAAAAAATGCTAGCTTATTGTAATTCGTATATCTACTCTTCCAATCATTTAATTACTTCGAATACGATTCCATTTATACATGTAACATTTAATATTTTATCAAAAATAGTGTATTTTTTTCGAAATTTACAATATCAGGATATTGTAAGGATATTTACTAAATTATTATACAAAATTACCGAACTATAATCTATAAATAATACAAAAATATTAAGATTATTTCAACAAATATTTTGGAAATTTTGTTAAGCGGATACGTTTCGAAATTAGTTATTAAATGTCGAGGTCATTAAAACGCATCTTCCAGAAAGTTCTTTGTAAAGATCGTATAAGTGTTTCATCTTAGTAATTAGACACTGCGAATAAACCGGAAGATGTTTAAAAATACATTGCTGTGAATGCAATTTCAGACTCTTGTTCGAAACTAAAGATATTTTCCGAAAACATAAATCTTCTGACATTAATTCCTTTAATATTTGATTGCCAGAGTAATGAAGAATTGTATGTTATTCACGAAACATTTGTTGCTAAAAAGGAAATAAATTAAGGTCAGTCTATATTTCTTTCTGACTTCCGGGAAATTGCGCAATAAAAAATACATTCTTGTTGAAATTTATTTTAATAAATGTTGACTTTTAATTAAATATTTGATTAGAAAAATGTCAGTGTAAGAAATCTTTTATATTTTACGAAATTTCGATACAATTATAATTTATTCAGTTCATCTCTTTGATGTCAGTTCACTTCGGAACTACACCTTTATACGTTTAATCTTTGAAATAATTTTCATTAATTTTTCGCATTAATTTTCTTCCACTCGGAGGGTAAAATCCTATTTTACTCTCGGTATTTCGCAAGAACAAAGTAACCCTTTCTCTCCCCAGGGAGCAAAGTAACACTTTCTCTCCCAAGGGACAAAATGAGTGTATCCTGCGAGAAAAATTACCTTATACAATAAAAATGTTTGCAGCACGACAGAATATAGTCCTTCGCCAACTAGCGTTCTCGATAAAACAATGTCATCATTTAATCCAATTGAATTATTTTATTTATATTCGGTTCTTTACATAATCTTCTAAAAATGTAATAAAACCGTATAATATTTGACTACAAGGAAATTTTGTTATTTGATACAAATGTACACCTTATTGTTATGCGTGTTTAAAAAAATATTCACATAGAATTTGGAGCTCTCGTATAAAATGTATATTGTACAAGGTTGCGAATTATCAAATTCGCACTCGGTAGCAAACATCTATTTTGCTCCTTATTTGCACAATGTACTATTTATGTTTTGGTAAAAATTAAAAATACGGAGCAGAGAAGTATTTACATACAAAAATTAACACATTTGTAACAAATAATACGAAAAAGGCAACATTTTCTGTATCCAAGTAAATATTTATTCAAGTTTTTAGTTTGCAGTGCATAGCGTGATATTTTATGATTAAATCAAATAACTGTCGATTTACTTGATTATTTCAATACATTTTGTAGGTATAGTATAAAAACAGGGACGTTAAACTTTTCAAATTCAAGAGATATTTATATTGTAATATCTAAAAACAGAATTTGTGTGTACTGCCAACAAATAAAATACGGAAAACTCGAAATTTACATGTATCAGCCAGACAATTAACGTATACTTTTAGCGGTATCTGTACGTTCAAATTAGTAAAATGTTTAAACTTGAAATATTTAAAAATAATGATTTTTAAGCGCATTCTTAAAAACAAGTACAAGTTAAACATTCGGGAAAGCATACAGTTTTTTAACAGCACTATGAAACTATGAAAAAAATTTGAAGGTATGGGCTTCGAGATAAATGTAAAAAAAACACCAAATTAGACGATTTTTTAGCTTTAACTTTGAATGAATTGAATTGAAAGATGACCATGCTGCCAATTTTCACTATGATATTCGTAATCAGTGCATCAAAATACATCGAAAAGTGTACGTTTAAACAAAATTTGAGGTATGGACTTTTCGGGAAGTTCACCCTTAAAATATATTGAAATTATAGATAAAATTTCAAATGTAAAAATAAATCTTATCGATCATTCTATTTCCTCGGATTAAACATCACCAATTCCCCATATAGCAGAATAGAAAATATTTCAGAATGATCTCATAATGTGCTCTACAAGAGATCGGATGCGTCAAATTATGAGGTTTTTCTGAGCTTGAGGTCGTAATGTTCTTATAATCTGAAGCATAGAACAACCTCATAATTTGATTCATCTAACCTCTTGTAGAACACATTATGAGCTCATTCTGAACTATTTTCGTATTTTGCTATCTGGGTAGTATTGCATTAGGTTGTCCTATTTTATCCACCACATAATTCAATTAACCCATTAACGTCAAGAAGGACACTTTTTTCACTTAAATTTCAATCAAAAATTTTATATAATAATCCAACTTCAAATAACTTGAAAGGTACATGTCTTACTATTTTCGAGGTCGCTCTTTTCAGTGCTGTTGTCAAAATCGAGCTATCTTAATTAGATAATTAAATATGGCGATTTAAATGTCAAAATAAGGCGAAAAATCGAGTGTTCTTTTTTATAAAACATTTTTTTCTCATCGAAAGAATATTTGTCGTCAGAAAATTTCTTCATTAAACGTGGACCCAATAGTTATAGTATTAAGATAAATTTTTTTAATATTTAAAAACTAACATGGTGATCACAAAATGGCGACTCCAATGACAAATTTCTAATTAAAACTTAACAATAGTTTTCTTGAAAACTATAGACTTCAGAAAAAATTTTCTAAGAATAAATACGTATTAGAATGAGTCTAAAAATCCTCTCAAATTTTTTCAGAATATATTGTTAAAAGAAAAAAAATGATTAAACTTTTCTAGATTTCAAGACTAGTAATTTTTTTTTCTTGAAAACTGTAGACTTTAGAAAAAATTTTCTTAGAACAAAAATGTCTTCGAATTGGTCAAAGAATACTCTCAAATTTTTTCAGATTTTTTGGACGACTTTTTTTAAAAATTTCGATTTTTCGAATATTCGAAAAATAAAAAATTGTAACAATACATTCTGAAAAAATTTGAGAGGATTTTTAGACTTATTCTAAAACGTATTTATTCTTAGAAAATTTTTTCTGAAGTCTATAGTATTCAAGAAAAACTATTGTTAAGTTTTAATTAGAAATTTGTCATTGGAGTCGCCATTTTGTGATCACCATGTTAGTTTTTAAATATTAAAAAAATTTATCTTAATACTATAACTATTGGGTCCACGTTTAATGAAGAAATTTTCTGACGACAAATATTCTTTCGATGAGAAAAAAATGTTTTATAAAAAAGAACACTCGATTTTTCGCCTTATTTTGACATTTAAATCGCCATATTTAATTATCTAATTAAGACAGCTCAATTTTGACAACAGCACTGAAAAGAGTGACCTCGAAAATAGTAAGACATGTACCTTTCAATTTATTTGAAGTTGGATTTTCATATGAAATTTTTAATTGAAATTTAAGTGAAAAAAGTGTCCTTCTTGGCTTTAATGGGTTAAAACACAAGTAACCTTATAATAATTTAAATACAAAAACCAATAAGATGTTATTATTGAATATTTTTCGTTATTGATGAACAGAGAATAAACAAACAGATATATACTAGAGTTAGGTTTTCTAAAAAATTTTCGAAAATTCTAAATGTAAAATCCAAAATTTCCGCACAAAATTTGACAATTTTTAAGTATTTTTCGTTATACACGTAATTATAAAAGAATGAATAATAGAGAATAAAGAAACAGATATACACCAGAGTTAGGTTTTATTGGGTATGTTGAATCGCTGAATCCGAATTTGAGGACAAATTTTTAAAACTTTAAACAGGAAATTCAAAATGGCTGCTTGACTTTAAAAAAAAATGTTGGCCATATTGGATCTGCCATTTTAAATGATTGAAAATTGACTCCAAATTCGTAATCAGAGTCTTCGAAAACATAAATATCCATATTTACACAAATTTCAAAATGGCCGGAAACATCGTAACATTTTAAGCTCACTTTCAAGTTTTCGGTCTTCACAGCGAAAGAGTTAAACTTCGATTTTGTATTTTTCATCTTATGTACGGGTTTAATAAATGGCTCCCATTTTTATAAATCTCTCGTTAATTTAATCTATTTTGATTTAGGTATATAAACTGTAGTTTTTCAAACACAAAGAATAAACGTATGCCTTTAATCCTACAACCCTTCAATAAGAACGAGGGATTTTTTGAAGTTAAAATCTTTATTCGTCCATGATAAAAATATATATAACATCGTCTTTTTATTTTTGAATTAATCAAACAGACACTTCATATGTAATAACGACATTATCTTCTTTAAGCCATATCCATGTAGTTTCACGTTTTTACTTCCTACTGCTTGATAACGATACGCGATACCCGTGATGAAGCAAAAATAAATTAACTACAGACAAGTAAAAGAACACATATGGTACGTCAAAATAAACAAACCTTAGAAAGTATTATGTTGATATTAATTAAATTAAAATTTCTAGAATAAAATTATAAAACGAAATGAACAAAGATATGAGTGAGATTCAAACGACGCCAGAAAAGAACGAATAAAAAATTCGATAGATGAAACCCACTAAAAATTGTTTTGAAATCTTAGCTATGTTGAAAACATTAAAAATCTTCGAAAAACGGAGGTAAAGAAATGAAAATCTTCATAAGTAAAAGTAATTGAAAAGAACAATCAGTACATTAAGAGTTTTAAAAGTGTAGCATATGTGTGATTTTTATGCTTGCATTTTTCATAAAAAATATTATGTAACGACTTCATAATGTTTCTCATATTCATATCGTTTATTATTATTTTTTTCAACTATATTACTTTTTAAATTAAATATAAAATATTAATTGTATGCAGCTGTTTAAAGTTTACATAATATGAGTAGAAGTGCTTGTTTTATTTTGTTCTATGTACCGGACTGAACTCATTGCAGTCGCAATTAAGATAATTTTATCGTAAGGAATCACTTAAGTTTATTCGAGTCTAACAATTTTAATATAGATACCTAAAAATAAACATATTAAAAAATGTCGGTAAAATTAACTATTTCTAAATAAGTCTACATAGTTAAATAGGTCCTCAATTGCAATTTATAACTAATTGTCCTAATGTATTAAAATTAACTAAAGTAAGAACGTCTTGAGATCAAATTTAATAAGTCTAGCCCTTTTCTTAGTTCTGTCGGTGATTTCGAAAAAAAAGTTTTTTAAATATTTGTTTTTAGTTACATAAATACAATTTTACTTCGACCCAGATAGCAGAATAAGAAAATAGTTCAGAATTATATCATAATGTGTTCTAAAAGAGGTAGTATGCATCAAATTATGAGGTTTTTGTGAGCTTGAGATCGTAATGATCTCATAATGATATCAAGTCCAGAAAAATCTCATAATTTGATGCATGTGGCCTCTTACAGAACACATTTTGAGATAATTCTGAACTATTTCTTATTCTGCTATCTGGGGAACCTGACCACAGGTTTGGACGAAGTATTGAATTTGGTTACATCGGCAAATAAAAATCGGAGTGTCTATATATATCCACGTACGGCTTCCTATAGCGTGCATGAGAGGAAGAGAGACGGATGTAACAAAGGTTTTACGAACATATTTGTTTAGGTTAGAATAGTTTTAGCAGGTAGTCTGGGGAACGACCTGTCCCGTAAAAGTCGCCCCAATTCGGTGCAAAGCAAATTTACCCGATTTTAATGCAAAATCCAAGCTTACACGAAATTAATACGTGGATTTAGACCCAAGCCAAAAAAATTACACTAATCTACCAACAAATCTTGGCATTATGTCGGCTTTCTGACGACTTTTATTACTAGGGAATACGTAATATTTAATTATGAATATTTGTGACTCAACAAAAGGACCAACAAAAAATCTATGAATTAGGTTTCATAATATAGGTTTTAAAGATTAAACAAACATTTTTTTATGTTAATTAATTTCAAAATGGCGGCTATCCAGCATTTCTCCGAAGACGTCTTTTTTCAGTAGGTCCATGTCCTTAATTGTGGTCCTGGAAAAATACATAAATTTTTTAATTTCTATCAACAGCAAGAGATGTAAGTAGGATTTTCCGAGAAAGCAAAATTAAAAAGAGTTCAGAATGATCTCATAATGACATCATGTTCAGAAAAAGCTGAGAAAGTGGGATATCTGACTTCTTTTAGAGCACATTTCAAAATCATTCTGAACTCTTTTTTATTTTGCTGTCTGGGTTGTTTTTTCGCAAAATGATGCATATTCGAACAAGAAGTTGAAATGTTCACTATAAATATCGGCATAAAATTGTTGATTACAAAAAAAATATGCAATATAAAAAAATCCTATTATATACATTTATTATTTATGTTATACAATAGTAACTAAAAAAATGGTATGTTTTGTTCTCAGGACCAAAATTAAGGAGGTTACATCTTCAGTCATGGACCTATTGAAAAAAGGCATCTTCGCAGAAATGCTGGACAGTCGCCATTTTGAAATTAATATAAAGAATTGCATATTTGATTCCCAGCAAACAAAAATTATTTAAAACGTTTTATTTATGTTTCTTGCCCATTTTCTTTTAAATTCTTTACATTCTAATGCGATATAATAGGTGCACATGCAAAAAAGAAAATGAATTTTACCATATGTTACACGTTGGTCAAAATTAAGCCCACGTTGAACCCCTATAAAAATTTTCACGAATGCATGCCTAAAAGATATCTTTTTAACATCTTCGTCGGGGATTTTTTGCAAAAGAATAAAAATATCTTTTAAAATGTCTTTCCAAAAATATCTCTCCAAAATGTATTTTCGGAATACATAAATCCTTTATATAGCTATTCAAAGATATCATGCGAAAAGACAACTAAACGACGTCTTTTGTCAACATATCTTTAACGATCTTGATGATACGCCGATATTGCGTATGTTTTTTTTTTTAATAATATTGTACGTTTACATTATTTTATAAGAACGCTTAAGTATTTTTGTGGCTTTTCTCTCTTCCACATGTTTACTTACAGTGTATTTCGCAGTGTTTAAAGGCATTAACGTTCTAAGGGAGACACCCGGGTTCGATTCCCCGCTGGGACAAGTTTTTTCCTTATTTGTTTATATTCGAGCGTTTAAAATGATGTAAAAATACCATAAGATATTCTCGTGTAAACTTATAATACATATACAACTGATATATTTGTTTATGTTTTTTAATCTGTCGGTTCATTTTCTTTGAATTTTTGATATCTCTAAAAGATATCTTTTCGACGTTTTCAAGATATCGTTGACCGATTGAAAGCTATTTTTTAGACATCTTTAAGATATCTTTTCGTTTATTGGGACATGGTAATCTTCCCACGTTTAATGCTGTATATTTTCTGTTTGTGAGTTGTAATTATACCAATTTCGATGTGTTTTCTTCTCGCAAAGGCAAAATTACCACGTTCAGCGTGGTAAAATTACAACGCGTTGTAAAATTCCTAACCTCCAAAGATAAAATCTCAACGTTACCTTTAGTAATATTACAACGCCTTGTAATTTTACCATTTTCTACGTAAAGATACATACAAAATCTTGTAAAGTTTTAAAGTTTGGGACATCCCAACAAACCAAAAAGTATACGAAAAATCTGTGTACGATTTAGTACGAAATAAAATGTTTCTTTCCCGCTCTTTCAGCTACGAATGCGAGTGTATCCGAAATATTATACGCGACATAACCTCAAAGAATCGATTACTTTGAATTATCGAATGATTTAAACTCAAAACATTTCTTCGAGAATTATGAAATACGGAGAACGATATAATCAATTCTTCGATTAAATTGAGCCGCAACAAATCAATTTTTGGAATGCGCGGTTAAATACGGTATCGTATAAGCTCGAATGAATTCAATTCTGGAATCACACACTGTAAAAAATGGTTTCGTAAAATCACAATACAAGTGTAAAATTACACACCCGAGTTACCACTCTGAATGGTGTAAAAGTACAAAGTCACTAGTATTTTCACACCAAAACTGTAATAGCACTACAAATATTGTGAAATTGCCACTTTGACAAGAGAGTAGGTTATATAAATTACCACTTCTGAGAGCAGTAATTTTACACTTTTTGAAATTACTGTTTGAATGTGAAATTACATCTGACAATGTTAAAAATACAATTTTTCTAGTAATATTTTCCATTCCGCGCGTAACCCGGGCAGCCATCATTGATGTTTATATACTTGTTTGAATTTCTCGTAAAGATTTCGGTTATTTGTTATGAGAAGATATTTTTTATCTCATCAAACGTGCAGAGGTATATATATCATATGCTACATATTTATTTGACCAAATAAAATGAAGTTTCTTTACAAGTATATTGAGGTTAAGTTTGATGGATTTATTTTCATTATAATTGTAATATTGTATAAATGTAATATGTCATGGATACCATAATTTTTGACCCCGTTCAAGGAATCCAGGAAGCGATCATGATGCTATTGGCATCGTATTTTGTATTTAATAAAATGTGGCCAGACAATGTTCCCCACTTTTTTTAATATGCACAAATGAAGTGGCTCGATCTATTCAGAAGACGCAAGCAGGGGTAAAAATCAAGCTGTCACCAAAAATGTGTACACGTTACTTCGTAAACTACAAACTGTTAAAGCGAGTGAAGTTTTATGAACCAAATTTATTGTAATGTGACTATTTACATGTATTGTTTATTGTCGTTAAATGCAAAACTACACTGCAAAAAATACGAATGAATTTTACAAACTCATTGTAATTTTCATTTTATATAAATTTAGTAATATTCCTACGTGTGAAATAGTGTTTTTAATATTTGAGGTTAGGATTTTTACAATATTTCTGTAAATTTACCAGACGACACTGTGTATTTACTATATACATCAAGCGTAGGGAAAGTACAACGCATTGTAATTTCACAATGCTATGCATTGGTAATATTTAAACGTGGTAATTTTACCGTTCAATGGGGAAAAGCGACAAAATTTGTAAAAATGTAATGCCCAACAAGAAAATTTACAACGTTAAAAGTGAAATTTACCACGCTGAACGTGGGTAATTTACCATGTTGAACATGGGTAATATTTGAGCCCACGTTCAACGTGGTAAAATTAATTTCTATTTTTTACAGTGTATATACGAATCGTTGTTTGTCAGGTTGAATTTTATATTACAAATGCTATTGTATGATAAATAATAAACATTACTAAAAACTATTTAATTAATTCTTAAACAAATTGCAATATTTTTTACATTCACAAAAAAAAACATTGCAATGCATATATTATATTATATAATACAATTCAGTATTTAATACATATATACTGCACGCACCAAATGTGTATTTAACCCAAAAAATGTGAAAAATTCACCGATATTGAAATTTTATTACAGCACTGCAATTTCACTATAATGGTGTGATTTTACTATAAACACAGTAATTTTACTACATTAATTGTAAATTCTAACCTGCAATTTCAAGTCTGTTGACAATCGCTGTAAATTTACATCTTTGCTGTAATATTTACAACTTTCTAGGGATTTTACTACTCTCAGACTAGGTTATACAGATTCTCGGAGTAGTAATTTCACACAATCTTTTTTTACAGTGCAGGCAGTGTTGGGTTGGTAGTTTACTGGAGGTAAACTACTTCAGTTTTCCACGTGTCGAATATGGCGTAGACTACATCTTCGGTTTTCTACACTAATGGAGGTAGTCTACATAAAACTTTTAAATTTATTAGGCGCAATTATATGTGTATTTTTTTAGTTAAAAATCAAACTGAAGACTGAAAAATCCAAAAAGATACAAGGTATCCGTAAAATATTAGTTACAAATGATGCAAATATTATCAAAATTACTTTGAAAACCTCGCTAATGTCATCATTAAGGAGGTTGCCTTGTTTTTGAAAAATGCTTTTGTGGTTTTAGAAATTAATAAAATTTATTTGACAAATATTATAAATTATTTTTTACGACAGGAATATAAAATTAATTGGTTTATTACTTAAGGTAGTTAGATCCCAAAATATCATATGTTGACGAAAAATGTTTAATAACGTTTCGAAGAATTTAATTTTCATTATTAATGATATTGTTGAAAAGTGAAAGCATTATTCTTCTTGAACCAAAAAATTGAAATGTGCAAAAATAATTTGTTAAGCAACTTTTGTTATTTTTTCACATTTTGTCTTCTCCGCGGTTAAGAATTTAAAAAAAATTAACGGATTTTAACGAATGACCGTAGGTATTTTGAAATTTCCGAAGCCAACGATAAATTATCTCTATTTATTTTTAAAAAGAACTGCTACTTTTAACGATTTTTTAGTAATTTTCTTGATCAGACAAAGAATCTTTAAAAAATTATGCCGTAAAGTTAAAGAAAATCTTTTTCTGGAGAAAATAAGCCGTCATTCGTTGATTTTTAAAAAATTCTTAACAGCGGAGAAGAAAAATTTTGAATCAATTACAAAAGAGATTTAGCAAATTATTTTTGCACAATTCAATTTTCTTTTCAAGAAGAATAATGCTTTCACTTTTCAACAATATTATTAATAATGAAAATTAAATTCTTGGAAACGTCATTACATATTTTTCTTCAACATATGATATTCTGGGGTCTAACCACCTTAATCTTTTCTTTTAAGATTTCAAATACCTTGGCATCTTGAATTCAGGAAAAATTCTTTTTCGTTTATAATGGATTAAAAAAAAACAATTTAATGAAACCCATAAAACATAAACATTTGAATAGGTTATGTTTTCGAGCATGTTTCAGTATTCTACCATTTTCATGTAGACTGCATGTTTTCTACGTATTCGACGTAAACTACCGGTTATCTACATACATTTGTAGAAAACCTGTTTTTCTTTCCTTTTACCCAACAGTGAGTACAGATCGTATAAAATAGTATGAATTCGAATAAGAATCTCCGATAATCAATACGCCACTAGAAAGAAACAGAATGCAAAAATTGCAACAGATTTGTAAAATTCAATGCCATTTTTATGTGAATAGAACATAAACATAACCTAAAAAATATTGACTACCATGAGTTTTTATATGAAAACTCGAACTAAATTGTAATCTATTTCACCTGTACTAAATAATAATATATGTGTAGGTAAACAATGTATGGACGTAACTAACATTTGTTAATTTTCTTCTTTCTTTGTAATTAAAAAAACAAAAACAAAAAATATATATATCTATACAAGTATACTACAATGAATATGCTCAATTGTTAAATTTACTCAAAATGAATGACTTTTGATTAATTTTCGAATAAACTCTGTCTGTAGATTCAAATATGGCGATTGCAAAATGGAGCACGTGTTCCAAACAGAAAAATAAAAAGAGTTCAGAATGTGCTCTAAAAGAAGTCTTTATGAACTCGTGTTCAGAAAAACCTGGGAAAGTGTGACATGCCTTCTTTTAGAGCACATTTTGAAATCATTCTGAACTCTCTTTTATTTTACTGTCTGAGTTAACATTTAACAAACAAAATTTTAAATATATAATATATAGATTTTCAAATACAAACGAAATTTAAATTGATAACCTAAAAATGTTTGTTTATATTACAAATATGATTACTACATGTATATGTAAAAAATGAAATTAAAAATTTAACTAGTGTAAAACTGAACACTGCGAAGGTTTTTTAATTTCTATATTTTTAAATCTCCTATCAAAAATTCAAAATGGCGGACACAAAACAAAATTAAAAAATTTATTTTAAAGTTTTAAATTCATTATCGCCAAAACATTATACAATAGTCAGTCGCTTAATTTGCATGAGATTCATTATTTGTAATCTTAACCCATTAACGCCTGACAGGACACTTTTTTCACTTCAATTTCAGTCAAGTATTTCGTATGAAAATTGAAGTTCACAAAAATTGAAATGTGTACTATTTTCGAGGTCGTTCTTTTCAATGGCGTTGTCAAAATTGAGCTATCTCAATTAAACAATTAAATATGGCGATTGAAATATCAAAAAAACGCAAAAAATCGGGTGGAATTTTTTACAAAACATTTTTTTCTCATCGAAAGAGTGGTTGCCGTCACAAAATTCCTTCACCAAACGTGGACCCAATAATTGTAGTATTAAGATATATTTTTTAAAAATTTAAAAATTAACATGGAGATCTCAAAATGGCGACCGCAATGACAAAATGTCGTTTTAAAACTTAAAAAAACTTAAGTAATTATTTTCTTGAAAACTAAAAACTTTAAAGAAAATATACTAAGAATAATTGTTTTAGAATAAGTCAAAGAACACTCGAAATTTTTTTTAGAATATTTTGATACAATTTTCGATTTTTTAAAAATTCGAAATATTGAAATTTTGAAAAAAGTAATTAAAAAAATCTGAAAAAATTTGAGAGTATTATTTAACTAATTTTAAGACAATTTTGTTCTAAGGAAGTTTTCTCTAAAGTCTATAGTTATGAAGAAAAAGATTATTACATTTTTCAAAATTTCAAGACTTACAATTTATTTGCTTGAAAACTATAGATTTTGGAGAAAAATTACTTAGAACAAAAACGTCTTAGAATTAGCTAATGAAAACTCTCAAATTTTTTAAATTACTTTTTCCAAAATTCCGATATTTTGAATTTCCAAAAAAATTGAAAATTGTGTCACATTTCATGAGAAATCACACATGTTTCGGAGTCAAGTTTCAGAACTTATTCAAAGTCTAACTACATTCACACAAGTTCCAAGTAGAACTTACGTGAGAATTTAACTTCTTACAATTTAATCTTTCGTACTCAAGTCATTATAATACAGTAGGACCTCTTTTATTCTAATCGTTCCCCCACAAGACTTCTCCCACTATCACACGAAAAGTCAACGAATCACAAGCTCGCAAGCAAAGTAAGTGGGGGTAAGGGGAAAATTAGAATAAGAGAGGTCGGCGCCATCTTGAAAAACTTTACTAATTAGAATAAGAGAGGTCCTACTGTAATAACACCAAATGTACAAATATTGTAAGAAAGAATGAATAAAAATTACTCAATTTAGTATGCGTAAAGATCTTACCAAAATTGTAGCTCAAAATATTAATTAGTTTGAATGAAATTTACTATTTTTTAAACTCCAATATCTCGAAAACTGTAACAAAAAACTAAATGTTACCGGTATCATAAAAATAAGCGAGTTATTGTTATTTATAGTAAATTTTCACCACAATTTTGTCGTAGCTCAATTTCTGCACGTTTCATACGGTGGCCCTCCCCTTATTTTAACTTTCTTTCGTCCCTTATGTTAACTTCTTCCCCTCATGAGTTCCCCCATCATTCGCCATTTAAAAGTGTTCAAAAGAGTGCGGATTGCTGTTTGCGCTTGCGCAACAGGTGAAGAAAGACGTCACTATATCTCCTCTTTCAGTTTTTATTCTCTCATACTGCCAGTGGTGAGGATGAGGGGAAGCGGTAAAATAAGGGAAGAAGCCGCCATTTTCCTTGACTCGAAAAGTTAGAATAAGGGGAGGGTCACTGTACAGTAGAACCGCGTTGGATTGTCACGGTCGGTTCCGAGTCTTCCCCGTAAACTCCGCTGGACTGTCGGCAATAGGGGAAGCATCGCTTCCACCTCTATGCCGTAATCACGTGACGTTCATGACCAATCACAGACCATCTCTCTGCTTCCTATTGTAACTCCAACCCGACGCGACACGGCCCTTAAGGTCCTTCATGAAGCGAAAAATATCCGGATATTTCCCCCACTCTACCATCTTTTCACCCCCACCTGCACAAAATCGCCGGGATATAATATCTGACCAAAATCGCCTTTCCCTCGTTTTCATGGCGCGTAAAATATCTGGATATATAATTTGAAATTCTATTTAAAAAAATTAATGCATAAAAAGCCCTGTTTTCGGAATTTATAAAAAATCGTTTTATATTTGCTTCTTTTTCTTGCCTGGAATCGTTAAAACGAAAGAAAAATAGAAATACAGTAGGACCTCTCTTATTGTAATTAGTAAAGTTTTTCAAGATGGCGCCGACCTCTCGTATTCTAATTTTCCCCTTACCCCCACTTACTTTGCTTGCGAGCTTGTGATTCGTGGACTATATTTTTCGTCGACTTTTCGTGTGATAGTGGGAGAAGACTTGTGGGGGAACAATTACAATAAGAGAGGTCCTACTGTAATTTAGTTTTATTTTGATTTTTGCAATTTTGAGGTTATGATGATCGCGCGAAAGATTAAAGCATGGAATTTTAAAGAAATGTCGAGAATAACGATAGTGTCCTTGATAAAAATGTAAATATTTATTATTTGAGTAGATTTAAGTAATTATACAAAATAAATATGAAGATATAAACTGCCCAAATTACCAATTACGAAATTCAATTTTAAAATCCCGCCATTATCTAATAGTTCGGCACACACTGTAAAAAATGCCGGTGTGGGAATTGTAAAATTACACGTCACTTTTACAGCTCACATGGTAAAATCGTAACTCTGAGAGTGGTAAATTTACAATTCTGTTGAGTATTTTACCACAATAAATGTAAATTACTACAAAAATTGTAAAATTGTTGTTCTGATAGTAGGTAATTTTAATTACCTACTCCGAGAGCAGTAATTTTACTTCTCTCAATATTACTATTTGGCTGAAAATCACAACCAGTATTGTAAAACTACAATCTTCCACAGTAATACCTATTTGTCGCAAAAGCGTTCACGAACTCACGAAGTATGTAATCGAGAATATATACGAAAGTTAGTTTCATAAGTTCAGAAGAGGTTAGAATACGTACTTTGTTAACAGATCTACATGATAAGCAGAAGTCGAGACGAAAGTTTACTTTAACTTTCTTTTAAGGTGTATAAGTACACAGGTTATTAAAATATAATTATTAAATTTTTAACTTCGCAAAATTTTGATATAAACTTTCAGATTTGTTATTATTTTCTTAAGTCTTACGACTGTTTCAATTAATAAATCATTTAATTTATTATACAATTACAGTTTAAAGATGCATCATTATGTTTCTCTCCATGTGCTGTAGCTGGGTTTACAAATGTAAACTGAGATGGTTGGTGATACATCCTGGTGAAGTAACAAGGAGTAAAAACAAATGTGTGACTGAAAAAGTGTATTCTTTTTTTAGAAAATTGCAAAATATCAAAACAATTGATGTGATTGACGTATAAAGTTTATAAACATTTCTTTTATGTAAACATACAATTTCTCCAATGTTGTCTATTATACATACATTATTTCGTTCTACAATTTAATAAATTAATAAATTAAATGCATTTATTTTGTATCCTGAAACCCTTTGAAAGTAACACCATAGATAAATTAATACCATTAAAACCGCTATAAAATAATATACACTATACCTAACCTCAATTGCAAAAGTAAATACCGAATGTAATTTTACAGCAGAAATTGCGATTTTACTGCAGTAATTGTAAATTTAATCTCATTTTTGTAAATTTTAACCTTCCGTTCGATGTCGGCTGAAAATGACATCGCGGTCGTGTAAATTTACACTTTCGGTGAACTATACACTTTCGGTGCATAGGGGAGGGGGTAAAGGCATTCCGAGAAGTGCCAATACAGCGGGGCCGAATCCCGACAATCCAGCGGGGTTCTACTGTACTCTTTTTTTCTTTTTTTTTTTTAAATCAACTGTTCTGTACACCATTGAAGACTTACTTTTCACTATTGTAAACACAAAATAACCTAGAAAACTATATCACATTTAAAGAAAACTGAAATTATTAGCCGTATCAACAGAGACCACCCACTATTTGTCTTAAACGATTCCCAAATAAAACTATTTGTTAACAAGGAAATAAAGGAATAGGAATGCAAGTTGTTGGTCGATAAGAAATCATGTAAACCACTTTTATTTAATATAAACCTTATATTAAATATTCAATAGATTAACAACCATTAACGGTTTACTTCTTGTAACCGCAGCTGCGCCTGCGACCTCGTGCTCTCTCGAATTTACGTCCCTTGGATCGTACCAAAGGTTTAGTATGAGAGTGTGGTACACCAGGAGCTAAGCCGAAGTGCTTCACAGCTTCGCGAGCCTTGCGACGTCCCTGCATCAAGACGGTCTTGTGTCCCAACGGAGAACGAAGGGCAAGTTGATCGAAGGTGATGATTTCTCCACCAGCTTTCAAGATGCGGCCACGAGCTTTCTCCGAAACGCGCAGAGCACATACCTATAATCACACATTTCAAATATGTTAATATAATGTTATTTAATACAACTGTAACTATAAAAAATACATAAAATGTTTCGACTAGTATAAATGCCACTTTTAGATATAAAAGGGCAGAATAGGAAAGTCGAATTTTCTCTAGCGAACATAAAAATTGAACTAGTTTATAGAAAAAAACTAACACAGAGTGCAGTTCGCAAGTCGGAAGTTTTTGAAAAAATTTACTCACTGTCATTTTTGGAACTGTGAAAATTCTTGAATCATCAGTAATTGTTCCTACGACGACAGCAATGGAGCCCTCTCGGCCTGGTTTTTTCATGAATCTCGTGACTCTTGCCAACGAAATTGGTGGGCGATTAATCTTGCTCATAAAGAGCCTTCTCAAGATAATCGTATTGAATTTGGAATTCGTCCTTCTTGCCAAAAATCTGTACAGCTGTATAAACAAAACAATTTTAATTAATAAAAAATATATATCAGGTAAGTTATATTTTGTAATAATAATGTTGAGTGTTTCGACTAGTATAATTGCCATTTCTAGAAACCGAAAGGGCAGAATAGGAAAGCCGACTTTTCTATAGCGAACTTTTAAATTGAACTGGTTTATGGCAAAAAACCAACACAGAGTGCAGTTCGCATTATTTCCTAAAAAAAAAAAAAGATATCAAATTTCTAATTCTTAAATTAAATATATGATCATTTTTATTTCTAATTTATATAATTTATTTAAAATATTATATTTTCAATATAAAAATATTAATTTAATTATAAATATTAAAAAATGTAAAATTATGTTAATATTTTCAAGATGTTAAACAACACAATTGTGACTTTTTTTTTGTATCATGTTTTTTTTAATTTTGTTTGTTTGTATGGCATATATTTCATTCAAGTTTACTATGTATGTCGAATTATTGAAGTAAAATCCATAAAATTTATGTATTATACACGAAAAGGGCGAAACAGGACTCGCTTCTGTCTACGCAGGACTGGCTACTGCGTAGCTAGCACGCAAACATATTTAATTTTAATTCGTTGTAGCATAGTCAATTTTGAAAGTTTTGAAACGAATAAAAAAATAAATTAATCGTTAGAGCTTTGCGCATCTAGTGAAGAAAGAATAAACGACATATCCCAATAAGCAATAAAGTTATTAATTGTTTTCTACGAAACTGCAAAATACATGTTCAAACGATTCTTTTATCAAGCAAATATCGGGTATCCCGAAAATTTCAGTGAGAAAGTTGTTAATGAAGATATGAACAAATTTTCTGGAAAGTTATCTTCATTGTTTTAATCGTTTCAAAGTTAGTAAGGTTTAAAAAGATGGAAGCAGAGCTGTTCAGCACCGCCATCGGGCCTATAAACCTTCATAACTTTTTAACGATTAACACAATAAAGATGAAACTGTCCAGAAAACTTGTTTATACCTTAATGAACAACTTTCTTGCTGAAATTGTTGGGGTTCTCGAAATTCGCTCGATAAACGAAGCGTTTGAATATATATTTTGCAGTTGCGTAGAAAACAATTAATAACTTTATTACTTGTTGGGATACATCGTTTATTCTTTCTTCATTAGATGCGCAAAGCTCTAATGAATAATTTCTTTATTTATTCGTTTTAAAACTTTCAAAATTGATTATGATACAACGAATTGAAATTAAAAACATTTACGTGCTGGCTACGCAGTAGCCAGTCCTGCGTAGACAGAAGTGAGTCCTTTTTCGCCCTTTCCGTGTACTTATGAACGGTAGTGTTCGTTTTCTTGAAAGTACGTAGGTACGTCATTGTTTTCATTAGCGAAAGTAGTAAATTTCAGTTAGAAAGTTGATGTCTGAGGTTTTCTAACCTTAATATGTACTATTGAAACCGATGATGATACTGAGTACTCCAGTCTAGTACTAAGTACTCAGTCCGTATGTACATCTTTGAAAAGACGATAGTCTAAGAATTGACGTCTGAGGTTTTCTAACCTTAATGTACTACTTGTACTATTGAAACTGATGACGATACGAAGTACTCTTTCTTTCGGGAGATCAAGAATAATGGTATACAGCACACAAGACGAAAGTAAAAGGACCGCTACTGCGTGAAATTAAATCCAGCAGTGACAGAACTTTGACTTTCGTCTTTTGTACTACAATCTATTATTCATTGTTTACAGGAATGTTTTTGTAACTAACGTGATGCAAGTTGCATTGGAATAAAAATTTATTAAAGAAACAATTTCAATTTTATTTAAAATGTTCTTGCAAGAGTTACGATGAAACAATTCAAGTAAATGCCACTGCTCGGGGAAGTAACAGCTACCGCACGATTTCTGACGAATTTCAAATGATGGTTAACATTCGAAATCGTTAAAAAGAACATTTTTATAAGTAGATGCACTTTTATTACACCTTTTTGAATAGTTATTAATAATTAAATTTAATGATCTATAAACGTTGAAACGGAAAAACTTGTTACTTTTTTCATTCTAAAGCTTCCGTATCGAAAACAGTGCAAGATACACTAAAAATGTACTGAAACTTTTTTGTAGAGCACAAAATTTCCTACAAAAAAGTCAGTGAGGGTACTAGACTAAAGTTAATAGCTTAGCCACGAGCAACGATGGAATATGCCTCATATTTTACAAAAATTCTAAAATATTCATAATTAACTTGTAAGACAAAATTCCAGCATTATTCATGGATAATCTATTAACTTTAGACTGGGGCTCTCGTTGCTTTTGGCTTTTTTTAAGGAAATTTTGTGCTCTATAAAAAAGGTTGAGTGCATTTTTAATGTATCGTGCACTGTTTTCAATACGGAAGCTTTAGAATGAAAAAAGTACCAAGTTTTTTCGTTTCAACAACATTTATAGATCATTAAAATTAATTATTAATAACTATATCGTCTAGAAATTATGAATAAATATTCTCAAAGGTGCACTCAAATTGGATCTGTTTATACAAATTTTCTTTTTAACGAATTCCAATTGTAACCGTCATTTCAAATTCGTCAGAATCTGTGCGGTAATTACTACTTCCCAAAATGCTGTCGCATTGACTTAAAATTTCTTTACGTGTATTTGTTTCATGTTTTCTTTTCTGAAAGAATGACAAAAATATACACAAATTTCTACTAAACTTTAAAAAATAGTTTTATTAAATTATTTTAAAAAATTGTCTGTTAGCACAATAATTAACAAAATATAAGTTTCAAAAGCTAAATCTGGACTTTATTTACGTCGCCAAATAATATACAAGATAATTACATTTTATGTAAGGTAAATAGTTAATCGTTAAAGCTTCCGAAAACCATTTTAACAAATAATTAGGTAATTTTAGCTCTAAAATTTCTATGTTTAAAAAAAAAAAATTGAAAAATGTTTGAAAGTTCTAATCCTAAAAAAATTAAATAAAATCCTATACGCAAAACTGACATTGAACGTTACAGTAACAATAAATTGGACGAAAACAAAAGTTTTTGTTTTTGTTTATACAATTAGTTTCGATAAAATTTGATATACACATTTTTTCATTAACGACTGTAATATTTGAGTCAAATTTCAAATCAATATTAAAAATGGAAAAAATCATTCGAAATTTCTCTTTACGCCCAAACTTTTTGGCTCGTTTTCGATATTGTAAGCAACAATTGAATATATGTAAGTTTCATTGAAATTGAAGTAAAGAACACAGAAAACTTCATGTTACAAAATTTATACGATTCAGTTACCATCAGATACTTGAAAAACAAAGTTTGGGAACTTTAGAAATTGAATATTGATAATTTTGGTATTA
Source organism: Trichopria drosophilae (assembly GCA_030407085.1). Lineage (NCBI taxonomy): Eukaryota > Metazoa > Arthropoda > Insecta > Hymenoptera > Diapriidae > Trichopria > Trichopria drosophilae. Next base: position 183,094,325 of record CM059583.1, on the reverse strand, counting down.
ACAATGCCATAAAAAACCATTATTGTAAGAAACAATAAAGAGTTATATTACATTAACAATATGCGATTTGAAACAGGAGAAAGGAGCAACATAACCTCAAATTATAATCGAAGAGAAATTGATGAAATTTTTGTTATAAATTTAACACATTTTAAAAAATTGTAAGTTATAAAATTAATAATTTATTTTCTAGCTACAAAATTTCCATGTTTTAAATAAGACAGTTGAAAAATGTTTGAAATTTCTAATCCTACATAAATTAAATAAAATCCTATACGCAAAATTGACATTGAATGTTACGGTAACAATAAATTGGACGAAAACAAAAGTTATCAGTTTGACAAAGTCATGATCTTTTTTTTTTTTTATACAATTAGTTTCGATAAAACTTGATATACACATTTTTTCATTAACGACTGTAGTATTAGAGTCAAATTTCAAATCAATATTAAATTCTCAATATTAAAAATGTAAGTTTATGTAAGTTTCATTGAAATTGAAGTAAAAAGTACAGAAAACTTTACGTTAGAAAATTTATACGATTCAGTTACCCTCGGATACTTGAAAATTGAAGCTTGGAAACTTTAGAAATTGAATATTGATAATTTTGGTTTTAACAATGCCATAAAAAATCATTATTGTAAGAAACAATAAAGAGTTTAATTACATTAACAATATGCGGTTTGAAACAGAAGAAATGAGCAACATAACCTCAAATTATAATCGAAGAGAAATTGATGAAATTTTGTAATAAATTTAAACATTTAAAAAAATTAAAAAATTAGAAGTTATAAAATGAATAATTTATTAATAAACCGAACATACCTTAACAAGAAGTCGCAAGTACACATCTTGGGACTTGGGCTCCGTTCGCCGGACTTTTCGGTCGTGTTTATGGTTAATGTCAATACCCTGTGTTGAAAATGAAAATGCAATAATTAAGATCAAATCACCCACTATCTAATTCACATTTATAATTTATCGGATGCATTTGCGTGAAGCAGATGCACGTTGATTTTTCGGTAAATCTACAAAGCGGCACCATCTTACCATTTTGCCAAATCGTAAAAGAAAGCCCGCGACCGCACGGTACGCGACGTGCTCAGCTCAGCTGTAACGGAATTGGACTAAACGCATGCGCAGTAGCGATTCGTTAATTGGCTAATAAAATGCGCGGGATTTACAAGAAAATATGAATGCGATATAAATGTTGAATGAAAACAGATTAATATTTTTTTGTTAAAAAAAAATGGTAATATAGTAGTATGATAACCTGATCGTAATAAAGAATTTTCTTTTTCGAAATATTTATTTGTTTGTTTATGTAACAATAGTTCTACAGATTTTGGAACAATTTACGGCCTCATAGTCAGATTCTCACGTCATGTGACGAAAAACAATAGAATTAATTCTTTCCATATGTTTATTAAGGGGAGGGTACACCCAAAAACTCAGCTCTATGAAATACAACTTAAAAAATTTGAAAAAATTATTTTGTTAGTAATTTTTGACGTGGAATTCAGTGGTGCTAGAATAAAAACAATTTTTTTGGCCCATAAAAAATTAATTTTGTTTGAAAAAAATGGAATTTTTAAAAATCCATCCATTAATTATTTAGAAAATATATTTTTACGTTCACCATAATTTTTTTGAATTTTTAAATTAATATTTAGAAAAATGTAAACATTGTTTTTGACCATTAAAAAATTGTTTTCTCCCATAACAAAATTATTTTTTCGAAAAAAATGGAATTTTTTAAAATCCATCCGTAATTATTTAAAAAATGTGTTTTTATGTTCACTCTAATTTTTTTGAATTTTTAAATTAATTTAGAAAAATGTAGAAGTATTTTTTAAAAAATGCAACTTTTTTTTCGCTCTAAAATTTTCGGGACAAGCATAACTTTTCTACTTTTTATTTTTTACACTTCTGTATTCCTCGTCAAAAATTACTACAGAAATAATTTTTTCAAATTTTGTAAAGTTGTATTTCATAGCTGAGTTTTTGGGTGTACTCTCCCCTTAAAATAAGTTTTAACGATTTTGATTCAGTTACATTTTCATATTTTCGATTGAATGTATCCGCAATTTTTTTTTTTTTCGACTGATAGGAAATTAGGTTTAGAACGTGTGATGTATTATAAATAGTATATTATGTAACAAGGGCACAATTACACCGAAATTGAACGAGGGCGAAGTTTGGTGAACGAGCGAAGAGAGTCGTGGGTCTCGATAATTTTCTCACGAAGATTTCACTGCAGGGTGCAAAATCGAGGTTTACGCCCGGAGTGTGAAAAAAAACACTTTATTAAGTGTGTAAAAAAATATAATACTTTCGATTAAAAAATCATTTGCTAATTATTATTAATATACACAATTTAAAAAATCACCGATTTTAATACAATTATGCTAGGTAAAATGTGATGACCTGGATATAATTTTCGACTTCGTATAACATCAATCAAGATTATTTATTGTGGTAATAATAAATAATATAACCTGTTCTCTCCTCACTAAATGGAAATTGGCAATGAACTAATTAAACAAATGGAATGTTATATTTGGATTGTAGATTTTAGCAAATGAATTTAATTTATGAAGTAATTCATATATCTGCACTTCAATATTGTCCTATTTAGGTTTTATTCAGTGTAATTACAACATGGACATTAAGTACATCAATTAAACATTTTTAATAAATATTGTTTATTTTAGACTTATAAATAAATTTTACTTTATACTTAGTCGAATCCTTCATAAGATGTAGGGATGAAAAAAACTTTGTTGAACTAAAAAATGACACAAAAATGATAAAATGTTCAAATTAGTTAATAGTAAATATTATCCAAAATGAGCTACATTGAAATTAAAGCGATACAAAGAATTGTTACATTGCATTAAATGAAGATATCTTTTTTCTATTTTCAAATCTTCAAGCGGTTTGATTCGCTTTGCATCATTTTACTAGAAACTAGCTCGTAATTGATAATAGGAAAAAACGACTATTTTCACAACTACATTTCGGAATTTTGTAGTTTTAAAATAATTATCACACATTTTTTATCACAAAACATTTTCGTCGATGATAATAGAAACATTTAAAGTCAAACTGAAGTTTTTAGGTATTATTTTAATAAACCCGTATACAGTAACCTGCAAAAAAATAAAAAATTGAGTTTATTTAAAATTTCGTTTCGGCATTTCTTTTTCTTTGATCTTAAAATAATCGTGTGACATTACTGAAAGTGAATTTGCAAGAATTTATTGGTGAAGTTAGTAAGTAAAAAAGTTTGTTTTTTAAATTAATTTTCCAACAATTTCATTCAGCTTTCTGAAGTAAATATAAGAATTATTTTGTAATGAAATCTAAATCCAGTTACAGGACGGGTAATAGCATTTTCAAACTTATCTTTTAATGATTTTTATGCTAGAACACTCACTAAAGCATTTCCCTACTAATATAAGATATAATCCGATCATCTGAAACAATCTACCGTAAAAAAATAAGTTACTTAATGTACATCTCTTTTGTGCCTGCGCTGAGATCAGCGCACTGGCACGGTTCAATAAATATTTTACTTTCGTCAAATACGTTTGTTAAAAAGAGACCCTTGTCTACGAAATTTGAGGAATTTCGAAATTCACGCTGAGGTTCGCTGACTGCGCTAACTTTACAATAGTTGAGAGTTTCACAGCGATTCGAGCTGCTTCATCGAGATCGTCGACTGGTACGATTTTCAAACCTGCGTTGGCAATTAGAGCTTTGGCCTCGTCCACGTTGGTTCCCTGAAGTCTAACAACAACCGGTATTTTGAGGTCAAGCTCCTCTATGGGTTTGGATCGAAAAACCGACAAATCAAAAAGCCTACAGGTCAAAAAACAAACAGTCAAAAAACCGACATTAAAAAAAACCGACAGTTCAAAAATTGACTGCCCGCTTGCCGATGTGTCTGTTTATTCATGTGACAGCTTTTTGACTGTCGGCTTTATAACTGTCGTTATTTTCAGCGGTCGGCTTTTTGATTTGTCGGCTTTTCTGCCCGCGTCCCGCTCTATTACATCTACGTACTGTATATCCAAATACCGCCTTTGTTATGCACTAAAATAATCGTGCGTTACCACTTACGAGAAAGATTGGATATTACACAAGATTCATGCGTGCGGCACACCGCTTATGTACCATCTCGCGGTGAACGTTGGAAACGTATCCGTGACGGTCATTCTCTGCTGACAGTTCAAGATATTAAAAATTAAAATGTTAGTACTTTTACATAAAATGTTGCTTACTACGAAAATACTACTTTTGTGTTTTTAGTATCATTATTTTCTTAAATTATTTGCATTAATGAGTACTTTTTAAATACTTTCTAAATAATTACACAGGACCACAACAAAAATTTGTTTTGAGATCACTTGAACCAGAAATAGTGGATCATATAGATTTTTGGCAGCAGAAAACGAATCCGTTATTCGATTTGGCCCATCACGTCAGGATTTTAAGATATCTGATCCGAAAAATATTCAAAAATATAATTTTAAATATTTCATATTTTTGGCAATTTAAGGTTAGGATATGTAAAATATCTAACGTCAAGGGTCAAATTGGACAACTAATTTATTTTCAAGTTATCTATCCCTTAAAAAATTGCTTTGCGGTCCTGTGTAATTCACTGAAGGTACTTCTCGAAAAAAACAACACAAGACCGCTAAAAATGTTTTTTTTTTACTCAACTTGAATCAAAAGTGGAGGTTCTTACAGATTTTTGGTTGCTGAATACTAATTCTTTGTTTAAGTTAACTCATCGTTTCAGATTTTTCATATATCCTAACCTTAAATTTCTAAAAAGTATATATCAGATATCTTAAAATCCTGACGTGAAGAACCAAATCGAATAACGAATTCGTTTTCAGCGGCCAAAAATCTATAAGATCACGTATAAGTGTGTATTTTGTATATTGCTGATTCAAGCGATCTCGAATGAAAAACAACGTACATATTTGGCGTCCGACGCTATGTTTGTCTTTTGTTTTAAAAACGATGTTCTTCAAAACGTTACTAACCCTTTTTTGTTGAGGAGGAAATTTCCTACAAAAAGTCCCGGAGAGCCCTAGTCTAAAAAGTATAACTTAGGCGGGAGCAAGCCTCCAAAAAAGCATCGCAGTTTTGCTGTCTCATCCTAGAGCGTTTTCACAGTCTCAGACTGTGCATTTCTTAGATTTATATCTTGCGGTACATGGTCCAAAACCTGCTCCGAATCTTTGTTTGGAGCCCTGTATTCCCTACAGTTTCATATTTGTACAGTTCTCTCAATGTAGAACATTCAATGAAAATCTTCTTCTACCTTCTTCTATAATATTGATCTAATAAGCCCATAAATTGCCATCTGAAATTTCAATGCCAATTTCTACGAATGTCTCCCTTCCATATGATGTCTAATTTTGGGAATTAAGTCCTAGCTTTACTGTTTCCCTTTGCATTTATCCCCGCCTACCTGGCTGGGGCATAGTTTGATGGGACAGCCTGTGAATAGTTGTTTCCACCGATATATCTTATAGATCAGTGGTTGTTTCCCACCATGGCTCCTTATGAAGTCGCTGAAGATCAGGATTGGCTGTTTACTTCTCATACTACCTACCTACATCACCACCTCAGGAGTCAGGCTTAGCTTTACTGCTGACTTAGATTTTCCGCCGATTTTAGTAGATTCTATTCTATAAGAAAATATATAGGCTTTCTAGCTTTTCAATTTCCCCGTGTTCTTCCGAATAATTTATGGAGGTAGAGCAAAGTCTACTGGCTGGTAGGATTGGGGCAACGCGTGTGACAAAGGAAAATCTAAGTACTCTCCTCTCGATTGTTTTTCTCAATCAGTCATGATGCACGGGCAGAGGGATGAATGGTCGATGAATTTTTCGTTACACATTGATATGCCTACTATTCTTTTGTTTTAGAACAATGATTTTGCTTCTCCATAGTTGTTCTGGACTGGCTCCATCAGTGGTGTAGGAACAATATCGACCGATAAAAGTATAAGTTTATATCTTTTGAAAACAACTTTGATATATTATTATTAAAAAGAACTTTCTGGAAGATAAATCAATATTTATTATATTATTATTATTTATTATAATAAAACTCTGTTACAATTTCATACGTCTATGCCGATAAGAATAACATGCCAGTATTTTTATAAACTAAACGATTTACAATTTAATTTTGCGCTAGTATAAATTAAATAGAACAATTCTAATTCTTTACTTAACCCATTAACGCCCAGAAACCGAGATTTTGTAACGTCTTTTCGAGCCTTATTCTTTTAATAATGCGAAAGGAATAATCAAACGGAAATGATGCTTCTTTATGTTTTTGACTATGCTCTTTCAGAATCTGGCATTACATTTTCATTTTTTTTACAAGAAAAATAAATATGGCGGCTTTTAGATGAAAAAATACGGAAAAATGAAAACTGTTTTTTTTTTATGAATTTTTTACAGATTGAAGCAGAGATATAATCCCGTCGTTTTTTCACTTATCGGTGAATAAAATAGTTGTAGTTTATCGGAATATTTTTGAAAATGGTTAGAAATATTATTTTCATTATCAAAATGGCGATTAACGTCTTCCTGGAGAGTGAACAAATTTCTGAATTGGTAATATGATAAATAGGCTGATGGATTTATGTGAAACTTCGTTTCCTAAGGTTTTCGAGGGCGCCGAATACAAATATGATGTCAGATTTTCAAAAATTCAAAATGGCGGATCCAATATGGCTGACATATTTTTGAAAAGACTTTGAATTTGCATGAAATTTGGTACTCGGGGGTTTTTGGGGTCGCCGAATATAAATCTGATGTCAGATTTTCAAAATTCAAAATGGCGGATCCAATATGGCTGACATATTTTTGAAAAGACTTTGAATTTGCATGAAATTTGGTACTCGGGGGTTTTTGGGGTCGCCGAATATAAATCTGATGTCAGATTTTCAAAATTCAAAATGCCCCGAGTACCAAATTTCATGCAAATTCAATGTCTTTTCAAAAATATGTCAGCCATATTGGATCCGCCATTTTTAATTTTTGAAAATCTGACATCACATTTGTATTCGGCGCCCTCGAAAACCTTAGGAAACGAAGTTTCATATAAATCCATCAGCCTATTTGTCATACTACCAATTGAGAAATTTGGTCACTCTCCAGGAAGACGTTAATCGCCATTTTGATAATGAAAATAATATTTCTAACCATTTTCAAAAATATTCCGAAAAACTAGTACTATTTTATTCACCGATTAGTGAAAAAACGACGGGATTATATCTCTGCTTCAATCTGAAAAAAATTCATAAAAAAAAAACAGTTTTCATTTTTCCGTATTTTTTCATCTAAAAGCCGCCATATTTATTTTTCTTGTAAAAAAAATGAAAATGTAATGCCAGATTCTGAAAGAGCATAGTCAAAAACATAAAGAAGCATCATTTCCGTTTGATTATTCCTTTCGCATTGTTAAAATAATAAGGCTCGAAAAGACGTTACAAAATCTCTGTTTCTGGGCGTTAATGGGTTAAGAAACTAAATTATTAAGGTAGACTAGTGAATTATTACTTTTTTATTATTGTGAATTGTACAAAAATTGATTGGAAAATTTTGTTCTTTTCTTTGCTGTCGTTATTCTGTAGTACAATATAATCCATTACAAAATTCTATTATATTAATAAACTTCATTTTGATGTCTGCAGTGCAATAATTTCGTAATAAACATGTACAAAATATGAAATTGGTTTAAATATTAGTATTACAAGTTATTATTTTTCTTACTTTAATTCTGAACATAACCATAACCATTTACCTTTTACTCAAAGTATTATTTAATTATTAAAAATCGGTTTTCTGTTATAAAAATATGTATGGCCAGTATCAAAATATATCTTAAATTTGTAATAGGTAAAGTTTAGTATAGTTGGTTATTTGAATATTTAAAACCCAACAAAGGATTCTTATTCAGCGTCCTCGAAAACTCATAAATACTAAATTTTGTAAATTTTTATTCAGCTTTTTTCAAAGGACAATTGACGGGCAGTTTTAAAAACGAGTAAATTGCGAGGAGTATACAGTAAACATTTTTCAAGGGACATTTGGAGGGTAATCAATGAAAATATACTTAAGAATCAAAATAAAATGTTTCGACCCCTTCATAGGTCCTCTTCAGTTATTTTATTAAAGTAAACACGAAATTTAGCCTGTATTTATAAAAACTCATGAATACATCGAATAAATAAAGTTGTGTGTAAAAAGCAAGAGAACTGTATACTTCAGGAAGATTTCATTTTTCTAATCTCACGTTAATGCGATTTTTTTTAATGCAAAAGTTTTCAGCGTGGCACTTTTTTCCAATTCTTTTCTTTTGCTAAGATTTTAGTATTCTCAAACTCGAAATCATGTGCTGCCTGGATCCTGTCCTGTATTAAGCCCGTAAATTGTTCTTGATTTGATGCCAAAATATTCCTTTTATGTTCTTTTAAACGGACGTCTAAAGATCTTCTTGTCTGTCCTATATTTCTTACAGTGCAGACGGAGTATCTTGTAGATAACTTCACTTTATTTTTTTTTTGTAATTTGTCTTTCCCATGTTTTTATTTGCGCGATATATGTTATAAAGAAGGTTTCAATTATTTTAATATTTTTAAAGGTTTTTAAAATTTATGATAATCCATCAATGTATGGGCTACTGACTGTTTTGATAATTTTTTATCATTATTGTCACTGTTTTTTTTATTAATCTCTATTGTGTTTAAATAGTGTAAACTTTTCTGATGCTTTTTTCTATAAAATGTAAGGGATATCTATTTTTTAATAGTACTCTTTAAACTACGTCTAATTTTTTTGGTGCAAATCTGTTGATGAAAGTTTAATTGTTCGGTCAATTAGTCCAAAAATCATACTGATTTTGTATGAGAACGATGTTCTCAAAAAATCGTAATAATAAAAAAAAATCAATAGTAACCTTCTGAATATTTTATATTTCGAACTCGTTGATATAACTAAAACATGAATGACTATGTCTATTTCGTTCGCTATTGGATCCACCATTTTGAATTTCTAAAAACCGACAAATGATTTGTAGTCAGCGACCTTGAAAACCCTTACATGTTCAGTTCCAAATTTATATTACCTACTGTTAAGTTAAAGTCATCTCCTACTTTGGCTAAGTTAATACTCATACTTGCTTGAAAAGGATTTATATTTCTACATAAGGCAGCTCTTTCTATTTCAAAACTCCGCATATATGAACTCGACCATATTTCAGTGACGACAAATTAATTTTTACGAAAATAATTAATAATAAAAAATAAAGTTTTTAATGTTTATTTATTGTTAACAACACATTTTTAATCATATAAGGCAAATTGACAATTTTTTGTCTTTATACACCTATTAGAAGGATAACGAAGCAAACAAAAAAGTGTTAAAATGTTAAGGTGTCATTCACTACATTGAAGTCATTTTTAACACAAGAAAATTGAGATTTAGGTTTTAATAGACTGTGATCCCTTAAAAATAATATAATTCTTCAAAAACAAATAACATTTTTTTTCTGTTGTTTTAATTTTTACTTGTTTTAATAGTCTACATTCTTACTAATTTTCTTTTAAAACTGAAAACCCTTTGGCCTTTTCTTAGTTTCAAATTTTTGTTTTCATAACATCCAACAAATTTTATGGAAGTCTCACGCAAAAAATTTTTTATTTTTTATGATTGATTATATAACTTAAAAATAGTACCTTTATTTCATAACACCTTCAGCTGTCCTTAATCAATTTATTTTTGTTCTCAGAAAATATGAAATTTTTTTGTATAATTTTTTTGTATATATGAATATGTATTTTTGTTATGTTATTGCAGAAATAGAAAAGTGTTAAAAAGAGTTTTATATCAAGTGACCAAAACATCAGACTTTTAGTTATGATTACGCTCAAACCTATTATATTTACCAAGTAATATTAAAAATTACATATTTCAATATAAAGATAAAGAAGGAAAAAAATAATGTTTAAAAACATCATTATTAATCCCTTTGTTGAAATGAATATAAGTAATGTCAGTTTGTAATAAATATTATAGATTATCGTTGAATAGTTCTCAAACTAGAAAAATCACTTATTTCCGAAAATTCTCGGTCAGTTCTGAATTATTTTCTTTGGTATTTTCTAGGATACCGTCTATAGTACTTAGAATTACATTTACGGAGCCCGAATTTCGAAAATTTTATTAAGTTTTCTTTAATTTACGTTTTTTAGTGAAATTTCTTACCTTAACGGTAGACTACTGTAAATTATCATTATGAAAATGAGAGATGGAAGGGGCTGTATGTTTCACGGTCCATGTCACAGAAACACTCGAAAGTCTAAGAAAACCTTGAATAATAAAAAAAGATTAATGTAATAGAAAATTCTGTATTGAAAAATAAATCGTAATTATCAACAATTTTCATTGCAATTGCTATCTAAATAATGGGATCTTAAGCGTTATAATTTTCGCGTTTTATACCAAGGTATCTGCAATAAGTCCATTTTTGTAGGGAAATAGCATTGCATTTGATGTATCTTATTTAAAGAATATATCATGTTAGACAGTATTTTGGGAGTTTTTATTTTTTAATTCACATTGCTTATATATTAATCAACAAAAACACATATTTTGGCCCGTATTGTATGTATTGATTACTTGCAGGAGTTCAATACAGAACTAGTTCAGTCGCAGTCCTGTTTTATCCAGAAACTACATGGTTACAAATAGAGCGTGTCTCATAAAAAATGATACCCAACAGATTAAGACATGAAACTGTTACTTAACAATACAGGAGAAAACTAAATCTCGATAAAAAGTGTGTTTGGAGAAAGTAAGATTGACGTTTTGAGAATAATACTTTATGTAATCTTTTTCTTTCATCAACTTCTTAAATTACAAAGTTACATTATACAAACAAAAAGTCACAATAAAATCTACACATTTAAATTTTGAAAATATTCCTCCTTTATCGTAATTTTTCAAAAATTCCTACAACAAGAAAACATATAGAGTTATGGATGTACTGCTTCCCATCTAGATGTGATAGATAATTATTATTGAACATTGTTATACCATTAAATCAACTATCTTTGCAGTGTAATGAATGGTTTTACAATAACAAGTAAAGTTTTACATATGCACAAAAAATATTGGTAATATTAAAACTAATATTCTAAAAAACTATTGAGAAACTATAAAATGAATCAATAATGCATTGAAAAATGCATAATTAATACATTAAATAAATAAAATATAAAATATATCAATTAAATATAAAAAAATAATACACTAATAATGCGGAGAACAATAAATAGTTTGGATAGTTATGTAAATATTTTTTGGGTAAACTTCCGAATATAGTCCATAGATCAAATTTGGTTTAAACGTACCTTTTCCTACATATTTTGATGCGCTGATTACCCAGTAAATGAAAATTTATTGGGATTTTATTTTTCAATTGGAATTCATTGCAGAAACTAAGAAAGTCAATTCAGAAATGATAAGTCTAATGAGTTTCAATAAATTTTGAATAAATTGCTATGAATTTCAATTGGAAAATAAGTAAAATAATGAATTTTCGTTTACTGGGTACGAATGTCATAGTGAAAAATGGTGACAAGGTCATCTTCAAGGTCAAAACTAGAAAAATCGTATTATTTTGGGATATTTTGCATTTATCTTGAAGCCCATTCCTTAAATTTTATTTAACGTACCTATTCCGACGTATTTTGAGCCCATGAATGCGAATATCTTATTCGAAATTGGCGGAAACGTCATCTTCAAGGTCAAAACTAGAAAAACCGCCTTATTCCGCAGTTTTTTAAAATTATCTTGAAAATTATCGATCTTACGAAAAATGTTTAAAACAATTAAAAAAAATGATCAAATTGTCTACAGAAACTTTTATCCGTTATTCCGTAACATTACAATAACATTATAACAGTAGGATGATCATGAGGACAATAGACTTTGTGTAGAGTTCGATGACATTGACTTACATTGCTGTAATTGCAATTGCATGCATTTCACGTTGGTTAAATTATTACCACACCCATGTGGTTAGAGGTCCCCCAGGACGCAAGCACCTCCTTGATTCCCGCATTGCGATTTATACAGGTGATTACAATAATCATTTCTCAGGTATGGGCTTCAAAATAAATGAAGAAAACTACAAAATAAAATGAGTTTTCTAGTTTTTAATTGGAAAATGACCTTGTCGCTATTTTTCATGATGAAATTCTTAATTAGCGCATCAAAATACATCGAAAAACGTTCCAACAAAATTGAGGTATGGGTTTTTCGGAAGTATATGCAAATATTTGCTTAATTCATGTAAATTATATACTGGCTACGATTTAAATAAATTTGTTTCGGAATTTACAGAATGTTTTGTTTAATGAACACTGAAACGCTATCTCGTCTTAAGAACAGAGATTTTCACCAATTTTGATTAAACAGTTACATATTTTAAGGTAATTAATTAAAGTGTGGGATAGAGAGCATTAAGTAACATTGTAAGGTTCCAAAAGCGTTCTGTACGTGTTTTATGGTAATACCTAATTATGTTCTACTGGTGTAACAAACGGTAGCTTTGGGATTTAATTGTCACGCGATTTTTACCACCTCTTGTATCCACCATCGACCTTGCTACTTTGTTCGTATAAAACAAAATCTGGGGAATGATATAATCTGACTAACATATGTTTTAATATTTATGATGACTCATTCTGTAGGAGTGTTTGTTCTCAATATAATAAAGAAATGTAATTTGCTGTTTAACTACAATTTACGGTTTTATTTATAGTACCATTGTTTTTGCATAACAAGTTAACTGCCAAATGTTAGAAAAACATATCTTTTGTGTTTTTGCTATGCAAATTGAAAAAGAAATGATAAAGATGTGGGTAATATATATTACATACGAAAATTTGTTTCAATTTTATTTGCTTTAATAATATGGATACTCGAATCAAGTCCATAGATATTTACACCTGATCAGTTTACTTGTATCTTTTGTATGCATTAGTATTTTTTGCAGTAAGGGCGTAAAATAAAGTTTTATTTTTCCCCGAGCGCGAGTGTGTGTAAAATTCACATTTATACCCTGAATTTTAAATTGGGATGGGTGGGGAAATCCTTCTGACCTATGTAATTATAACATAGAGTGCGCAAAACGCGATTTTACGCCCGGGAAGGCTAAAACTAATATAACAATGGATAAAAATGATCAGAAATATCTCATATTTTACTGGAAAAATTTTAGATAAAATATTATCAGCTTTCTAATTTGGGAAATTGTTATTTATAATTAAATATTTCTCAATATCGAATATTAGGTAAAAAGCTTTGGGCAATAAACAACAAACTTTTGTATCAAATATTAAAAGTATCGCGGAATTAGTCGTATATGATATATATATATATATAATTTAGAGTGTAATTTATTAGACATAAAATAATGGCATCTCGCGTCCCACCAGCCTACATTATTGTTCATTGCATCTTCTTACTCCGTGGACAATAATATTAATGTAAAAAGTATACTATTTTTTTAAATATGCATTATTATTATTATTAAATACCCAAAGACAGGACAAGAAGATTCTGGTAGTCGGCTTCTTCTCGCACTTAAGATCTCCTTTATCTGCAATGCAGATATACTTCTACATCGATGTTGGTTTTCTATTAAGTTATCTTAACAGCGTAGTGAATCTTGCAAACGTTTATATTTTAAAAAAAAATTGTTTTAGTTGAAAATCTACTATTGTAATCATAGTCTTTCAAAAATACAACTGCGAAAAAAGTATTCATAAAATTAAATATTATTATAAATATTAAGCAGAGTAAAAAATACATTATTTAGAATACTTACGATATTGGCAAGGACTAAATATAGTATTCTCTAAGATTTACTAATTAAAAATTCACTTATTCTATGCGAATATCCGTTTATTCCAAAAGTTATGACTCCTTCACAATGTGTATAATTCACATAATCCATGAGTGAACAATTTTGCTTACTAATTAAGAAAATCTTATTCCGTGAATAAATAACATTAATTAATTTACTGATTAAAAGGTAGATTTATTTCTTGACGGATTAAAAAACGTTTTCAGAAAACACCTAAACTACGTATTCAGTTATAAATATCTAATGTTATATAGTAGTTTATATTTATAAGGATTTCTTGACATGGAATTTGAGTTTGAATTTGACCTTACAGGACATTTCAAGGTAACTTTTTTTTACATTTAATTACTCGGGAACAACGATATGGATGTAGTAAAATCGACTCCCTTTGAGGTACTGGCTTCTTTTGTAAATCGTAAAAAATTATACAACAATGCAACGAGGCAAAATTTTAATAAATAATTCATGGCACAAAAAAATGTACGCTTAAAGGTATTCCAAAATGCAATTCAATTCAATTATTTTTATTATAGCTTTAAAATGATACCGGGCGAAATTCGATAGAACACATTTTTTCCACATTGTCAATGTTTTTGAAAGCTATTTTATACATTATTTTGAATTCCTTCATTTAAAAAATGTTAATATCTTGACTTCAGATTCGTAATTGGCAGGTGAGAACACCCTCGAATACAAAGGACCCCACACAGACCTTATGGAAATTGGCCTTCGGTGGATTTTCTCCAAACTGCGGGAAAATGTTGTTCATACCAAGCTGATCAAAAGTTCTCATGGTCATAACTATTTTTTCCCGACTTAACTATTAGAATGATCGTATTCGCGAGCTTACATCGGTCGTAAGGTGGTCATTTGTAAGATAAATCTAACATTTGTTAAAATCGTTGGTTTACATGTGACTAAAGAACTGAAGTTGTAATTGTGCATTACAGAAAATCACTTGATAGCGCATGAGGAGATTTTATATTTAGTAACCACCTATTTTTACCGTTGGCATTAGCGTAATCCAATGTGCACCACGTGGAGGTTGCTCGATCGGACTTTGCACATCAATGTGGCCCTGAAAAGGGCCTTTTGATTGACTAAGATGAGACTTTATCTGGCGATGGTCGAAAGTTTCAACGCTCGCATAATCAGAAAGCGAGATAGATTTCATTGAGGAACAGATCTGTTCGCTGCATCATAAATAACGTTGATGTGCCTTGTGGACGGATATTTGATGTTTCCTTCGTGTTGCGTATTCTACATGAGACGAAAGAGCCTGTACTCTCTTAGTCCCGAAAAGGTTCCCGAAAACGATTGGTCAACCTTTTTTATTAAATAAATCATTTTTCTTATTTTTGGCCCCCCGTGTCGGTTCCGCCATTTTGAATTTTCACATTTTGATCTCAGATTCGTAATCAGAGACCCCGAACACCTCTGAGTACCATTTTTCAATACTATTTTAATCGCAGGTGAGGAAATATGTGTAATTTGTATGCTGTAAGAAATGATTCGTTTCATCGCAAATTACCGATCTTTAAGAGCCCATGGAGCCAAAATCCTGCTTTAACGGAAGTTATGGCCATGAGAACTTTTGATCAGCTTGGTATGAACAACATTTTCCCGCAGTTTGAAGAGAATCCACCGAAAGCCAATTTCCATAAAGTTTGTGCGGGGTCCTTTAGTATCTGCCTCAAAGCACAAATGCAAATGATCATTCTATTCATGGAACATATTTCGTAATATAAAATTGGCCTAATTTGGTGAAGAAAAGCGTAAATGAACTCTATAATTAAAGAGAAAGAGTAGTACTATATAATCCGACTAAAGGAAACCCCCGTAAAAATCTTGTGTCTTTTGGAAATAACCTCAAAAGTAGCCAAAAATGTCAGTTATTGGGGTATGTAATTTCAAATATCTCAAAATCATGATGTGATGGCACGCATATATATTCTGACCCGGATCCGGATTCTACGCAAAAGATTACTTCCAAAAAGACTCTTCACTTTCGAACAATAAAACCACGTTGGCCGTGTATTTATTTTCCACAATTTCTACGAAATTTTATAGTCTATTTTGTTCTTATACGTATAACAAGTAATTGTCCTATAAAAAGAAAACACAGAAGACTGTAGAATTATTTTTTAAATTATTCCGTACATGTTAATGTTCCGGAAAACATAAGGAAAAAGTAGCTAAATTGGAGTTTCAAAATTTACCAAAATGAAGGTATTCCTAATTAATTACTGAATGTTTCCAAATATCTATCTTTATATTGTATAGTGAAAGAAATTATTTACTAATAGTTAATGGAAGCTAATTTCAAGGATCTTACATTAACTGTAAAGTCAAAAACGACAGGTAACTTTGAGATGAAAATACCAGCACTTTCGTACATGTCAGCAATGTTATTGTATATAAACTCGTATATTTTAATATTCAATGAACGTTCGTCAACTGTTAATAAATCTTACATTAAATTCTATCGTTTGAGCTGGGCATGTCAACAATGCGTCGATGTTTGTTTATCTTTGTTTCGGTGAAACTGTAAGCCTGTAAATAAACTACATCTAACTTAATGAACCTAACATTAATATTTAAAATTCTTATATTAACTATTAATATAACAAATGTAACCGAATCTCAGATTAACTTCAGGACAAAGTACCTTACCTTGTGATCAAAACCTAAATTCTGTTAGCGTTACTTTGAAGCTATTTAACTGTAAACAAACATTTCTCTCAAGGTACAAAGTACATTGGATAATTAAATACGCATCAAATGACGCAAAAGAATTTACACTTTTAGCATATCAATTTTGGAAATTTCACTGCCCTTTGAGATTTGTAAGTTTTTGTCGTCGTTAATTATTGACCTCAACATACAACGTTGCCATTATGTTTTTTTATTGACTCCTTATAATGCGATGATGACTATCAAGAATTGGATTGATTTTCAGGTTAACACTTACGACAAAAATATTAATTTTATACACATTCTCAACGATATGCGGAAAGTCTTATAAGCACAAAGAACCAAGAGTTTTTTTCCCGCGTTATAACCTTTCCGTTAGAGAACAATTTGTGCGCATGCGCCTACAAATTTACCTCAACTTATTCAATGATTTCACTTGTTTGAGAAGTACATAAAAATTAATATTTCACTTGTTTGAGAAGTACATAAAAATTAATATTTCACTTATTTGTAAGTGAGAAATGTGTTCATACACAAAACAAGCGAAAATTTCGCTTATTCAAATTTAGAGTGACACTTTTTCCATTAAAAGGTGGATAATTTTTTTTCTGATGAGATTCTGTCTAGACAAGTACCGAGAGAATTTGAATTTTTCGAAGTCAAATATTCTGTTTATAAATTTCAGTATGAATATAAGACTAAATCGATTATTATACTTTGACGTCAGGTTTAATTTTCCCTATAGGCAAGAAAGTGATTTATTTTCACGGCGCTGTCTTAATGATCGACTTTTGTCCCTATGTATACCTCATATCCCAATTAATTTATTTAATTTATTTGACATTACTATGTATATCGTATAAATATAAAAATAACACAGTAATTCATGTTCTCTCATTACATATTTACAAATTTGACACCATTCTTGTAGATATTATTGTTAATAGTCGTAATTAATACACATTTACCTTGTATTATTATTTATGTAAAATAACATGCATTTAAAATAAACATATACGGGTATCTAGCGAAATCATGAAATCAAGTGACATGCAGAAGGTACTGCAATGTCCCTATTTGCAACGATATTTTAAATTAGATAGGTGAAATCCCAAATGGCTTCACGTCTTTATTTCACATGAGAACTAATCACATGATAAAATAGAACAGGACAATTGATCACACGACAAAATATCATATGGACAAAATATCACATGGACAAAAAAGCATATGCGTGCTCTAAAACTAACCTAACCTAATCATTCAGAACTCTGTCTACCCCTAATAATACCTAAAAGAAATGACTGCACAGAGAACTTTCTCCGGGGACTGATTTCCTTACAACAAAAATTTTTGTGACGTTTTATTATAGTCATATATGACAAGTATGATAGATGGCAAGGTCTGTCCACGGGACACAGAAATTAAACAAGTTTTTAAATTTGTTTATAATAAAAATGACAAATTACCGCCAAGGTAGTACTTCATTTCCTACTAGCACAAGAGATTCTGCCAATAAAAGATGAAGTGTCCGACTAAATAGTCGAATATAGGTGTTTATATTAGATTTTATTCATGACATATTTTATAGGATGACTTTTCTCCATCAAGCTGATTTTTTTCCTACTGTCAAAAATATTGAAAATAATGAAAATTGTTAGGTTAAAATAATATTCATTTGGAAATTAAAATAGTCATCAAAAATGCAATTGTATAAACGTTATGATTAAATTACTAACATGTCCATGCACATCGTGTTCTTTGCAAACTTTCGAACCATGTGCTCTAGACAGAAAGTTACACATATGCGTCGAGGTTTAACATTAATTAGATATAAGATAAACATTCTCTCCAGATTACCATCAAAGCAAATTTGCATAAATTCCGTAAAATTTACAAACTTCACGTCATAACACAAAATTAAAATTTGTCTTTTCTAACCGAACTGATTTTGAAAATCACATAGTAAAATATTTGAAAGTATAATATCAGAAATAAACCGAGCAAAAACTAGACAATTTAATGGATACAAAAATGCTGTTGGATAATAAAATTAAACAATTTCTATGCGTTTTATGTTCCACTATTCGGTTTTGCCGACTACATAATATAGGGAAAGTAGGGGCAGAAGTGAGATGGTTTTGGGAAAACTCGTATACAAAAAATATGGGGCATAAGAATGGTTAGGTGAGGTTTAGAAACCCTTATTTAGGTCCTCAACTAACCTATTATGAAACGCATTAAAAAAAATATCTGTTTAATACTCCAAATTTCAATTTTACGAAAAAACTTTTTTTTGTGAAATCTGAAAATCCAGGGGCAAAGTGGGATGGGTTGTTAAAATTAATTCTGGAAAGGTATGACAGAGAGAGAGGTGGGGAGGGAGAGAGAGAAAAAGAGTTCTTACTTATGTCTGTGAACCTAAATCAAAACGGAATACATCCCACTTTGCTCCACCCACTTTGCCCCAAAATATAATTTTTTTAAACACGTCGCAAAAAATCATTCTCAACCCCAAATGAAACAAATAAAAAATGAAAATAGAGTGTAAGAGACGACTATTAAGTCATGCAATTCAGATTTTAATTTCGCTTAATTTATTGATACTTACTAGTTGATTGAAAATATGTCTAAATTTACAAATTGACTTCGACCTCCCAGGTCATGTTCGAACGGTTGGTAAAAACTGAATGGAAACTGAAATATGTTTCAAAATTTGTATTACAATAACTCATTTGTAAATAAACAATGCAAACAAACACATAGGAAATGTTCTAATACGGCGATACTCCAAAATCCCACTTTACCCCTCCTTAACTTCGATTGAAGGCTGGAAACAATTCTATCGTTTAAAAACAACAAAGTCATTTATAATGTCTCCTTATGAGATCATCAAAAAATATCTTAAAACTGGGAACAGAAGGGTCATAAATTGAGACATGTATAAAATTGAGTGATTAATAGATTCTATTTTTTGTAATAATTTATAAAAAAATGAAACCTGTATATAAAAATTAGCCTAAACATTTACTCCGGTATTTCGTATCCCAACAACATCGAATTAGTCCCGAAAGTATTATAAAGACATTTCCACCGATTTCTAACGGATATAAAAAACTTAATGCGTTATACTGTATTTTTGTTAATTGCACATTCATTTCGTATTTAATAACTAACCATTTGAAATATACACACGTATACGACGGTAGACACAATTTCTACTGAAAAAAGGCAAATCATCGTGACCCACATTTTACCTGCGCAAGGGTCAAAAGAATTCATGGTTTCTTTTACGAGAGGATAATTTAATAGTCTTTAAGGTGCAATTACAAAATTCTATAAATAGAATGAATGGTTTCTATCAATAATTTCCTCAATTGTTATAATTCGTTACTTTGAAGTTTAAATTAGATTAGTATTCAAGGCGCATGTTTTCATCAATTTAATCGCTTTCTGAAATGATGAATGAAATTCGAATGTTTTAATTTATCGTAGACAAGTCATGCATTTATTTGGAATGAAAGGAATTTATTTTCGATAGAAAACAATAATATTGACAAATTTAATCATTATGGCAGTATTGTCATAAGTTACGGTAAAAAAGAAAACTTTCATATTTCTTCCTTTTAAAAGTTCTTTAATTTTTTGTTTGCATTTTACTTGTCCTGAACGTGGCTTATAGAACTTTACTGTTATTTTTTAGACAATGAAAGTAAATAATTGTTTTATTACTAATTAAACTTGTCACAAAACTGAAAAATAATTTGTTTATTCGCGATCGATCCGAAAATCAATTGTCTTTCAACACATTATTATTCTTCTAAAATATATATGCAGTATACTAAAAATATCTTCGATAAAATATATTATCTATTGTAGTCAAATTTTAGAATTTTTAAATCCATCACCTTTCCTTAAAAAAATATGTCTAAACTATCTTTTACAAATTTTCTTCGTATTCTTTCTGTATTTTTATTCCACAAACGTATTTTGCGTCAGACAGACATATAATTTGCAGAAAATAGCACCTTTTATCCCCACTTTAATCTTGTGTCAATTCTCAGACGAAATACGAAAAAATTTGATAAATTTATCTGCAAATTCCTCTCGTTTCTTGTAATGCAGGGAGCAAAAAAACAAAATACAGTAGGACCTCTCTTATTCTAATTGCCTTTCTTATTATAATTGTCCAGCCTCTCTTATTCTAATCGTTCCCCCACAAGTCTTCTCCCACTATCACACGAAAAGTCAACGAAAAATATTGTCCACGAATCACAAGCTCACAAGCAAAGTAAGTGGGGGAACGGGGAAAATTAGAATAAGAGAGGTCGGCGTCATCTTGAAAAACTTTACTAATTAGAATAAGAGAGGTCCTACTGTAATGAGAGAAAATTAGAAATTCGCACCCATGGCATTTAATAATACGCCGCAAACAAATAAGCATTAAAAGGAAAACAAAAGTTCAATTCTTTCAATTCCATTATAAGTTTGCATTTTGTTTACATACTTTGTATTTGCCGAAGTTCAGTGGTTTTTCGTTTAATTTGACCTAAGAATTGCTTCGCTGTAACAATAATGATGATATTTGATGTTAACAATGTCATAAGTATGATTTTCTTTATTGCTGGATAACCGGAGAGACGCGAAAGTTCGCGTCCATTGTTTAGCCAAAATACACTGTGTTCCAAACCCTGTGAAACTGTTATAACGTTTCGGCGATTATTCAGAAATAAGCGACTAATGAAACTATAGATATCGACATCAGTTTCATAACGTCATATAAATAAATGAGTCATAAAATACAGGTGCTGCTCTACCGGAGCTGCTGCACAACAGGTTCCTCTCCCCTACATATTTTAGTTCAGGAAACGAACGAAAAAATAGGGGATAACCCGGAACAAATTGCAACATCACCGATCTTTTCTTGATAATTACTAAAAAAAATAAGTTGAAAAACATATCCAAAATCGCCGAAAATCGAAGTGGCGGAAAGCTGTTTTTTTTACAAAATAGGCTTAATTTTATTTAAAAATTGCTGTAACTTTTTAATGACGGATTACAGCGCAAAATATGTCAGACAAGAGTTGTAGGAAATGCAAAAATCTATAAAAAAGGTAAGTACGATATTTTCTCTCTGTGTCGCCATTTTTGAGATAATGGCTTGGAAAGTTGCAACTTATTAAAATGTTGGTAAAAACGAGCCTTATTCTGTTTTTTTTGTAAGGTATATATAATTTCCGCTATATTTTGACACTAAAAATGCTAATGATCACAATATCCCCTCTTTGAGTCATATTTCCAAGAAAAGTGAGGTTATGTCGGACAAATAGACATTTGATATTATATTACACAATTTCCCCGCAGTTTAGTCGCATAATCAGTAGAAAATGATAGCATATTTCGATAGACTGCGATCACATTAGGCCTGTGTATCATGACCATGATATTTTAATTGCTAACTTATAAAACTGAAAACTGTAAGTTCAGCAGGAACACATTTCTTCTCTTTTACTTCGTACTTATAGTTGCTTATTTTAACAGTAATAATTACAGTGAAATGCGGCTAAAAGTCCATTCTGCATAGGCCCGTCCTCTTATTCTTCCTGTTCTTCCTACAAATATCTTCGAAGCTTCAGTTATTCACCGCTAGGTGTGTAATATTCCAGAACGCAAAAGTTATTTTACTATTGGGGAAAAAGGAGACTAAATTCTTGCAATAAAACGTCGAAAAATTACTATTTTGACATACTGTGTATATCTTGGTTAGTATCTCGAAAAATATCGTTCGATACGCGGGCGTAAAAATTCGATTTTACGCACCGGTCCTATCGAATCTCATGTTAAATAGCGGAGCGTAAAATCGCATTTTATGCCCTTATATCGAAAAATACTAATTTTTTTAGAAAAAATGATAACCTTTTTTTTTTAACCGACAGCTGATTACGTTCACGGAATTTGAAAGGAGGAGGTCAAAATTCATCGATTTTGACTTATTGCAATTTTTTTCAACGACGTTTGGAACAAAAGCTGCAGCGTTAAAAGTTGTGCCCAAATTTCGGACTTCCTGGACGAAATGGGTTAATGTCCGAAGACGTTTCTCGTACTGGTTAAAGACAGCCTGAAAAATATGCTTTGTTTCTACAAAATAATAAATACTGGAACGTCAATAATATATTGTAAACTTTGTTCTAAATGTCAAAGAACATGAAGAGATTTATTTCATGAACTTTGTGCATCGTATACTCATAATAAATAGCGATGATGTGCTAATCGTCTATTCATTGGCACATTCACCCTATATCAATACGTGGGTTTAATGTATTTAAAATCTCAATTTCTAGGTCAATCATGATATCTGCCAATAAAGTAGGCCCAGCCCCAAGTTATATGTCTATCAAACATTATTTTTTGGTCTTGTTCAAAGTTATATTAGTATTTTCCTCTCCTTCCCCAACCATATTGTTTCCATGAGGAACACTCGCACACAGACACAGCTATCCTCATAGATCTGACAAAAATGTGGAGAAAAACGACTTTCATGGCTTTATTTGTACAATTATTTAGCTTCAAAATTGGCAAACCGCGAAATCCCAGCTGATCGTTTTCTCCAAATATAGGTAATTATAGGTGATTTACAATTTTTACAGCGATTTTTCCTTATTAGCGGCAATTGACCTCCAATCGAAAAATGTTTTTTGTCACACGTGCACAAAACTGCCACCTTTCCGTGCAGGTTAAGCGAAAGGAAAGTTGCCATTTATGGCCGAGGACGCAACTGCGCATGCGCACGGGCGTTTTTAAATTTTTACCGCCCGCTGTTCTCATTACAGCCCGCCACTCGTTACCACCGGCCAGTAAGGTGGCATTTTTGTTGACAGGTGTGACAAAAAGTATCGTGTGTACCACGAGCGAAAATGCAACGCTCGGGCGATGCTGAATCCCTCGTCTACGGTATGACTCGGCTCGCCTCGTCTTTGCCTACATTTTTAGGAGAGTTACCTTTTTCGTCCCGAATAAGCTGTACTTTTTTTTAATAATAATATTTATTCGCTTTATTCAATAGAATTTGTTCGTTGAAATAACTACTTTCAAATGGTATATGAATCAATTTACATTTCTATACAAGAAAGTGTCGAAAACCTCGAAAAACTAAAGAACTCGATTTTCAACATGAATATTAATTTTTTGTTTCATCAACATCAACATCAATATTTATTTAACTTTAATTTTTTTTTTTTGCGTTTTTGCGTTCATTTTGCGTCTATTTTATCATTTTATTGTATTATTTTCTTTTTGTTTGTTACTAATATATCTGTTAGACCGGTCTATTCCGGAACTCTCCTCTCAACAGGATGTATCCCCATACGAGAGTAATAAATACAAATACATTACAATACAATACAATTCTGTAATTGTAAAATTGTTATTACGTAATTTGTTTTATTGTGTAATTGATTTTTGTGTTTTTTTTTTACTTTTTTGTATAGAAATGTAAATTGATTCATATATCATGTGAAAGTAGATATTTCAACGAACAAATTCTATTAAATAAAGCTCCATTCTCAACTGTTGTGACATTAGATTTTTCACTCGAAAATATATGGTTTTTTATCGGTTTTTAACCAATAAAAAAGAAACGAATAAATATTATTATTGAAAAAAATGACAGCTTATTCGGAACAAAAAAGGTAAGTCTCCTAAAAATATCAAGAAAAAAAAATCATTTTTGAGGGCGAAAAAAATTAAAAACAAAAAATACGGTTTCTTCGATTTTTTTCTGAAACTTTGAGGTTATGTGAAAAATGATGTATACAAAAATTGTAGATCTTTTTTTATACCTACAATATTTCCATAAAATTGTCAATTGTCAAAAAAAATGTAAATCACCTATAATCACCTGTATTTGGAGAAAACAATCAGCTGGAATTTTGCGGTTTGCAAATTTTGAAGCTAAATAGTTGTACAAATAAAGCCGTGAAATCCGTTTTTCTCCACATTTTTGTCAGACCTATGTCCCTTTGAGGATAACTGTGCAGAAGCACTCCTTGCACGGATATAAACAGAGTTACGGAAGTGGGGATAGTGAAGGACTATAACTCTAAACTCCCGCCATTTTGAAAGAACCAGCGATATAACTTAGGACGGGGTTCATTGTCTTCTTATTTTCCAAATTTGTTAGGTTAGGAATTTGTACAATCGACTAAATCGACAGCATCTCTTCACCGTATAAGCCCCTTGAGAAAAAAAGTATCCGGCGCAATTAATCAAATGTTTACTCTAGCAACACACACGATATACTGCGTTAAATGAATCTTAAACGTTCCGAGAAGTTTCATTTTCTCGCGCACGATATTAGATAATTCGCTCAACGAATTACGCTAATGAATACCGTTATAAACGCATGTATACAACGGCACGCGTGCGTGTGTCCAAATGCGATCGTGTGGGTGGATGAATCACGATCCACATATATATATATATATATATATATACACTTTCTTTTTCGACGCCTCGGAAAATCTCCAATTTCTCATTGTGAGAAAGTATCGAATTTGATTTCTATATCGCGCGAGCGGCGTATAATTGTTCGGATCGACCAAAGATCGTTAACAATATATTCCGCACGAAACGCTTTTCTATTTAAAACTCGGCCAATGTTGCAGTTAAGCCTCTCCTCGAAACTCTTTACAAATCCATCTCCGCTATAGACCACAGTGTATATAGTTGTGTTAGAGTGCCGGTGAGGTATATCTATATATCAGTATGGACTTGGGCGATTTACGCGCTCGTTACTCATCGTTACCGACCGCGCAACAGCAGTAGACAGAGGAAGGTGCGAGAAAGACGGAGAGACGTCGTCGCCCCCGAAAACGCGCACGGGGGGTTTTGGTCGCAGACGATGATTATACGGGAACTGGTGTGAACCATACGATTTTCTACATTCTACAGCTTTTTATTTTTTATCCGGAGCATTTTAGTGGTGGACACACGTACACACCTGCCGCGTCTCGCGGTGAGAGGAAAATCGTCGGGCGTATTAGAGGGGAATTCCGCGGTGAAGGAAAGGAGCGCGAAGTGAAACACCAGGGAGAGAATGTCTGTGAAGTTTGGTGTCGGTGTGGAAAGATCGTCGAGAGTGATTTCCTCTTGAGCGGAATTATCTGGAAAGATCCGTCATCGGGGTGCCTAGAGTATCATGCGCGGTCCTCGTCTCCGCGACGCGAGCTGGAATCCGCAGGCACCGGACGGAGTCGACAGCCTGGTGAAAATTTGGTACGCGTCGTAGCCTGGACAAGGACACTTCCTCCAAGTTGTATTTCATCTAGTCGACGAATGTGGACCCCATGTTCGTTGTCTTCTTCGGAGCTCCGAGACTTGGGTACCGCAGCACGAATCAGGATGCTGTGACGTATGAATCGTTGGAGCGATGCGGAGCCTTGGCTGGACGATATATGTGCTCTGGGGGAGTCTGGCGACTCTCGCTGCTCATCCAGTGCTGCCTACCGATTCTAAGGGTAAGCTGAGAATTATTACAGCTTGCTGTAGGCATCGGTGAAATTTATGTCGACAAATTAGTTCGTCTGTAGAAATTGTGCACGGAGTAAATGTGATCTTTGGTTGTGTAGAGTTAGTGCAGCTTAAAAGTGAAAGTGCTCGTTGGAGATCTAGTAATTGCTTATGACTAATCGTCATAAATTGGTTTATAGTGAATAAGATTTGTGGATTTATACTTAATTTGTTTGCATCAACAGTATATTATGAAAATGAAACAGCTGTTCGTAAGGAATATTTCAATTCTTAAATTAGTAACGGTTAAGTTGCAGGATTTCTATTTTTTTTTTGGCATGCCATATTTGATATAATTTTGTAATCGATTGAAGAATGCATCAACTATTTTAAGAATATGTGTCATGTTCGAAACCCTAATGAATTACTTTTAACCAATGATTTCTGTTTAACTTATGACACATGAAATTATTCTCTAGTTTCTTAGTATTTCAAATTAACTAATGGATATGTCTTTTAATGACATCACTTTCTTAAGAAAAATGTCTCCTTTTCTTCAAACTGTTACTCATATATTTTTAGTCATTCAGAACAAATCGGGAAACATTGTGCTAAAACAATGTATTATTTTTAACCGTTAACTATTTTTATTCTACAATGGCATATTATATAAATTTTCTACCTATCTGATATAGAACTTGAAAAACTAATTTAATTTACTACAAATTGAACTTATTTATTAATACATCAATCATTTTTGACAGCATTTCATTGTAATGACTTTGTACAGTTGTTTATCATTTTAATTCTTAGATTGAAAGGTAATTTATCAACTTTTCTAGTTTACATAACAAGCTGAGAATAAGAATAGGTTAAATAAATACATTTTTTAACTGTCCAATTCATTGAAATATTTTGGAGTAAAGGTTGAAAAAATTACAAAATTTGTTGCTCCGAAATATTTGATTTATGTTGAAGTAACGGTTATATACATTCTGAAAAATTTCGATGTAAATTTACAGTGAAATGGTGGAAATTAAGGTACATTAAAAAATCCTTATGAATTTTACAATCGCACTGTAATTTTCCTTGGCAGAAAGTTGGTAATATTACTACAATGTAAAAAAGAAATGTAAAATTACATTTCTGAGATTTTGTTGAAATTTCCTATTACTCTCGTTGTAAAATTGCATGTTTTCGGTAAATATCTAATGAAAACAGAAGGAAATTTACAATGGAAACTTAAAATTTATTACCCCTTCATTGGCACAGAAAATTCTACAAAAGTGCCCAGAATAGCAGGAATTTTTTTTATCGCCATTTCGACTCCAAACTGTACTGAAGGGTTTTCGAGGTCGCTGATTACGACTTTGAACTAAAAATTTGCAAATTCAAAATGGCGAATCCAATATGGTGGCCTAAAATGAAAAAAATTACTTGATTGTCATGAAATTAGTTACTCGGGGGTTTTCAAGGTTGCTGATTACGAATCCGAGGTTAGTTTTTCGAAATTCAAGATGGCGAATCCAATATGGCGGACAAAAATTTAAAATATAATTCGATTGGGACAAAAATTGCTACTCCGGGGTTTTCAAGGTAGCTGATTACGAATCCGTTATTCTAAATTCAATATGGCGGACAAAAATTTAAAATATAATTCGTAATTATCAACTTCGGAAATCCCCAAATACGCATTTTCATAAAAATTAGCGATTTTTTACATGTTTCTGGCCGCCATATTGAATCCGCCATTTTCAATTTTGTATATCTGACAGGATTCGTAGTCAGCGACCCCAAAAACCTATATACCCCGAACTTCAAGTCATTATCTTTCAAAATAGCGTCAGAAATGAATTTATATAAAGTAAACAATAAACAATTATGTATTTTTAGTCATGTGGATATGTTCTTTAAGCATTAAGGTAACAGAAAATAGTAAAAAAACCGATCGGAATACATTAACTTGAACGTAAATAATTAAAATTCAAAGAAATCGAGGTAGTAACATGGGTTACTACCGTGACTCAAAGGGTTAATGCAATATAATTTTACTTGACACTTTTTTAAGGGTATAGTGAACCAACGTTGAATGTGGTAATTTTACACCACGCTGTAAAATTCCTACGCTTCGTGTAGTAAATTTACATAACCTTGTAAAATTCATCTTGTTTTTGGAGAAAATCCCTACGTTATATGTACACTGTAATTTTACAGTGAAAAAGTGTAAATAAAAATACCAGTGAAAATCGTTGTAAATTTACAGCGATATTGTAAAATTCCTTCATTATCGATGTAATTTTACATGTGCTCTGTAAAACGGAAAATATCAGTTCTATATTTACATAGCACTGTAATATTACAATTGGACAGTAAAATTCCTCGAGTTTTGTCGGAATTTTACATTTCCACTATAAAATTACATTGGCTCAGTGAAATATCCCAAGTTTTGGTATAATTTTTAGATGTTTTTAAAGTAAACTTATATTCATAATGTAAACCTACTGTATACCTAATCATTCTGTGTGGTCGTATACAATGTACGTACATATGGCGAGAACCACTTTACAGTGTGCATGTAATTTTATATTTTCCGTGTTTTTTCCCATGGAAAACAATTTCAAATAACAAAGACAATGTAAAATTACATTTTTTTAAATTACATAATCGATGTAAAATTACAACAATTCCTACTGGTATTTTTATTTCCATCCTTTACGCTGTAAGTTTACGTTTCCATTGTAAATTTTACACGTTTACGGTAATTTACTTCTGTTTTCATTGGATACTTACTGAAAACATGCAATTTTACAACGAGAATAATAGGAAATTTCAACAAAATTATAAAATCTCCGAAATGTAATTTTACATTTCCTTTTTACAGTGTAGTAATATTGCCAAGGAAAATTACAGTGTGATTATAAAATTCATCAGGATTTTTTACAGTATACCTTAATTTCTACCATTTCACTGTAAAATTACATCGAATTTTTTCAGAGTGTATATAACCGTTACTTCAGCATAAATCAAATATTTCGAAGCAACAAATTTTGTAATTTTTTCGACTGTTACTCCAAAATATTTCAAGAATGAAATGAACAGTTAAAAAATGTGTAGTAATTTTACATCGTTAAACGTAGTAATTTTACAGCTTGCAATTTAAAATTACCACGTTTAGCGTAGGTTCCATATTTACCACGTTCAACGTTGTAAATTTCATCAGGATTTTAATTAATAATTCAAGATATGTAGTTCACTACCCACTAACAAAGTGAAGCACATACAATATATGAGGATATTAATTATAAGAAAAATTTGTTTCGACAAAAATAATAAAAAATATTTATAGTACTGTTTATGAAAAAGGCAGAACTAAACGTTGCTGTAATAATGTTTACGGCAATATTAAATTTCTAATTTGACTATATTTGGCTTGCGCTTCAGGGTTATGTTTTGTGTTGTCAATTTGACATTTATGTAAAATTGTAAAGTTTATCATTATCTAACAAACGGTATGGCTAGACCTCAACAATTTTTTTTACAATGTTTCTGGCGCTATTGTCTATGTTGTAACAATTTTTCGTAAAGAGCTGTAAAGTAGTTTTTTGTCAGTTCATTAAAACGACCCGTACGTTGACACATTGCATAGGGTTCAAATGTAAATATTGTCAACTTTAAAAATGTATTCCGTGTCGCTAGGGCCGCTTAAATTTTAAGAGAATATAGTTAATATGTTTAGGTATTTACTGCGATAATAATACAAAAAACAGGTTATTTACACATTTTTTTTTATATTTAAGAGTTGACGACATCAACACCTCAATATTTTAATTAAGCTTTATAATGTTATTTGTTTGTAATAAAAGAACCGTAAAAGCAAGAATCGGATTTATGACAAATTTGAATTTCAAGTGGTTAAGAAAATAGAACACTTAATTCATGGCTTAGGTATTTACTGTAAAAATTTCAATAAAATCTACAAAAAGTCGATTTACTCTAGAACATCCTTAAAATACCAGTGAAAATCATGGTAAATTTACAGTGTTGCTGTAAAATTCATACATTATTGACGTGATTTTACGTGTGCACTGTACGTCAATTGGTTATTGGTGAGAGCGACCCTACACATTAGAGGGAGGAGCAGATACATAAATTACAGTGCGCTTGTAATATCACAAAGACGATGTAAAATTACATTTTTTTAATTACACAATCAATGTAAAATTACCACGATTATTACTGGTATTTTTATTTCCACCTTTGATGTTGTAATTTTCCATTGTGAATTTTACATATTTATAGTAAATTTCCTGCTATTTTCAGGTGATTTTTACACGAAAGTTGTAATTTTATTACGAAAATAATAGGAAATTTCAAGAAAACTGTAAAAACTTGGATATGTAATTTTACTTTTACTTTTCACAGTGCATATTTAAATTCATATCTTTGATACTACTGGTAGCAATAATAATAATAATAATAATAATCGTCTTTATTGGCAATACAAAATATAAACACAAAATGATACAAAAGAAAATGACAATACCGTAATGCCAAAAGGCGAGCCACAGCTCCACAGAGTTGCTTTGCAGACTGACCTTGAAATCAGGTGACTGTTGCTCCAAAATTCTGAAAATTCAATTGCTTTGAAAACAAAATAACTGACAGTAAGACCTATTACGAAATGTGTTTGGATGAATAATTATACATTTTTAAATAGATTTTTAGGCTTAAGTAGTGTCATATTGTTTATGTTTGCGACTCCTAAAGATAAACCCACATGCAATGATTCTGTCATTTTTGACAGTTCATATATCCCTTTTTTTACATAATGTGTGTTTGATATAAAGAAAGACGAAAGATCTGTCAAAAACCACAGAATCGTTGCACACGGGTATATACGAGTTGTAAACGAGTACAAACAAATGTGTACGATAAGATGTTTTGTATGGATGACTAATCCAAGTAATTTTTCATTTTAGAAGATAATTTCTGACTGCGTTGTTCTTACTTGAGATTATTATATATATTTGTATAGATTTTGTTATTTAACTATAATTTAAAATGATAATAAAAATGTAGTTAAGTGTATATATCCATGAAAAGTAAATTCAATTATATTGGCAAAACTATATATTTGTTATTTGAGTTTTTCTTTTATAAAATGAATATCGCTGTAACCTACTAATCAAAGCCTTATTCCGTTTAATTCGCTCATTGTAAATTTAAAGTCTGAAAGGTTTCATTCAAACTAATCATTCTCGTTACACATATCCTATTGATATAATTCTTAGAAGAATTAACATAGAACTACTACTACTATAATCTACGAAAGGTTTTACTATAATGTTAATAAATTTAATTCTATAATTTCTCCGAGGTCGCTATAAAAAAATACGGACCTGAAGTTCTAAACTTTGAATGAATAGCTTTGCATATTGGAGTTGCTGATCTCTATAACTTTTTAACAAAATCGATCAAATATTCTAATATAGTACAAAATATAATATTGGTCATTCAGCATCGAAACATTCTAATTTATTTCCAATGATTGAGAGAAGTCTTATTATGCAAATTTCTACATTTTCACAAAGTTATTGAGTTTCGAATCTCAAGATAGATAACACAATTTATTGAATGTATGCACACTACGTTTACCATCACTAAATACAAGTTTCTATCGTCAGTGTAATATAATTTATGATTGCATTTGAGCAGGTTATAAACGTTAGATAATATATTGTAAAGACAAATGATCTGAATATTCCAATATTTGAACAAAACAGAAACCATATATGATGAATATTTTACGCAACACATCTAAGATAATTTTTTTTCATTCCCTTTAAAGAGTAATTTTATTTTTGTTTGTATTGCATAAGATGTCAGATGATCCACGAGGGAGGATTTTTCTCATGATTGAGAAGTATTATGAAATATTTTTAGTTTATTGAATTGTGTATTGATAATGTACGACCTACTCATTTAAGTTTATGAAATTAATTAACTATTTGCAATTTGCATTCTGATATTTTAAAGAATGACAAATTTATTACAATAAATGTTTAACGTGTTTAATCGAGTCATTCTTGTTTCAACAATTTGCAAGTCTTTGCAATGGTGAAACACTCAAAAATTATGCTTGACGTTTCAACCGCAAAGTGTCATTTTCAGTTCAATTATATTTATAACAGTATTGTGCTTTGTATTGGTGCTTCGTGAGCAGAGTTGAACTCTGAAGTAAACATAAATAATTTTAAAAATTAACTTTTAATCTGAAATAATTTAAAAATATTTTATTGCTTTTACTGATGGTTAATAATTTTTTACACCAAGTATTTAAAAATTCATCATTTGTGAAATTAAATTTGACAGTTTTCACTGAGGTTTTCACTAATATAATATACTTCAATTAGTAGTCTTTGAACTGGTGAAATTTTAGGAGGGATAATCGAACTAATTTCGTTAAAATAAATTATTGAAATCTGAGTCATTTAACCCAAACCTTATAGAGAAATCCCATTAGTTGATGATAGATATGTTAATATCCTTAGAGATTTACCACAGAACTTTGAAAAAAACTTAGTACTTTCTACAAACATCTCTACAAATTGAAATACTATTTAATTTTGCTACATTATTGGAATATTTTATAAAATATTCATGTGAAAGTACAAAAACATTACATTTGTCCTTTACAATTCATTAACAATACATAGCCTTATCAAGAATAGTAAACGATTTGTATTTATAAATGTGAATGATGATTTTTTACATTTTCGTTTACTGGGTTTAGCCAACAACTGGTATACTTGACCTTGTTCGAGATGAATGAATAAAGTACACAATTCTTTGACACTTTCTTTGTATCTATTTTGTTTTCGTCATAGAACATTAAAAGCTATTTTTAAATATATGAATGATAGGTTGAAGCGGGTAAAAGCAGATACTAATTTATTATTGTACTAATTAATCAAATATTTATATTGATACATGGCAAGACTGTTAGTAGGCAAATTTCTAAATCAGTTGTAAAGTAAATTTTATGTAGGAATTTTAAAAGGATAGTACACTTTAATAGTTTGTTAGCAAATATTAGAATTAAAATGTTTCTTGATATAAACGAGTATGTTAAATATTAATAAATTTTAGAAAAAGATTGTATTTGGCCTATATTCCAACACATGTTTTTGTTCGTGAAGTAACCATCACCAATTTTAATAAATAAAACTCGACTTTCTGTAAGGGTCGATAATAATTAATAAATTAAGATAAACTATTTATAAAATTTTATTGGCTAGCAAATATTGGGGGAAAGTCTAGTTGCCACAACCACTTACGGTTTTTTAAATACAACTTTTTCTTCACCTATTCAACAAGTAAAGAGAGTATTAAACATAATATTTGTACCGTATTGAATGTATCTGTGAAGAATTTGAAGACTAATTAGCGCATAAGTTATAGAAATTCATCATTTTCTTTATTTATAAAATTGGTTGCGCCGTTTAACTTGTCCGATAGCTCCGACCACTCAACATATTAACTTGTACATCATTAAATACTTATAATGGACTTTCAATGGTATAAATTAATATTTACATGCTCCATTGTACAATATAAATTAGAATAGATGTAGTGAGCACTGTAACAAACATATCATTAAGAAATTTTTTATTCATAATGAGAAATTTGTTTTTTTAATTATAGATTAAATCTTAATTTTTTCTTATATTTCGTGCTTGTTTTAGTTCTTTCTTTTTTGGCGTTTTTTGGCTTCGATGTCATTTCTTTTAGTTTCTTTCCCTTTTCTTTTTTATTCTCTTATCATCTTTCTTTGATTTTGTAAATTGTTTTTTCATTTTCTCTTTGCCTTTGCAGTTTTGTAAATGACATTATTAGTTAAAATTTCACTGAATAGTGAATCAAAAATATCTTTTTGATTACTGTTTCCTTTTGCATATTTCGTGGAGTCTTTTCCAGGTCTTGAACCGTGGAGTGGATTACGTTATCATTAGACTCGATACAATCGATGTTTGTAATTAACGAAGCAGCAAAATTAATATAAATGAATCTATAAATCACTTTACATAATTAAAAACACCAAAAAGTGTAGTTGCCTCAGTCTGCCTTGACTTGTGAAGACTTATGCAGATTGAACAAAAAAATAAATGACATTTAAGCTTAATTTAATTACTGAAGTCAAGTTAGCTTTTAAAATTATTTGATACGCAATATTTTTACTAATTGGGGCCGACGAACTCTAAGTGGTTGGGGTTACCGCAAAGTATGTATAAGCTTTGATATTGTTATTATAAACAAATAAGACATAAAAATAAAATTTTTGTAGCCTAAATCGAAATCTGTGTGTTGATATAACAATAATTAACCCACTTATTGTATGACAATAAATATTTACTGTGAAACTTACTTCTTTTTTAAAATGTTAATTTTATGAGTTTGAAGAATAAAAATTCATGTTATACCTTTAAAGTAAAGATAAATAAAGGAAATAGCTTTGTTGAGATTGGGAATCTATTTTTACGATGCATGTGTGTTATGTGTTTCTTGTACCTCGGCGTAGGTTTTCTGCAGTTTTCCTACGCCATTGCACTACGAATAGGTACATGTAGAAGCCGGCTGCAGACGCAACAAGGGCTACTGAAATGCGACTGAATAAAAAGTAGATGGGAAATAAATATTGGTTATGTTCGAAGATATGCTTGAATATTGGAATAAAGGGCAGTGGACCGCATGTGGACCGATTCCTGGGCGCTACAAAAATCCATGACTGGCCTGGGAGTGCTATGTCAAGAAGGATAAGCGGGGTTTCGGTCCCGAAAAGGATGCGGGGGAAATTCTCGTGGAGAACTGAACTCTGGGCGCTGGACATTCTTCTCTGACAAGGCCAGGGAGTGCCAAGAGTTAGAATTAAGGCGGGAGTTTTAGTTCGAAAAGATATCACGAACTACTGATTTGGGAAAATGGAAAATTTGAAACTAT
The DNA here is from genome assembly GCA_030407085.1 of Trichopria drosophilae. NCBI lineage: Eukaryota > Metazoa > Arthropoda > Insecta > Hymenoptera > Diapriidae > Trichopria > Trichopria drosophilae. Next base: position 183,059,153 of record CM059583.1, on the reverse strand, counting down.
ATATGTTTAAACTTCGAAATTCATTGATGAATTTTGAAATGAGTCACGTGGGAGTGACATTCGGATGGCTACGTAACATATTCGTGGTTGCTAATGGTAACGAGTTGTTAAAAAATGTGAGTCAGTCGTATTCGGTAGCCTCTGGAAGCTGGTACGCAATATACATATTTTGGGAAACGGAAGTGTTGGAGTTTTATTTCCTCTAGTTTAAGTGACAAGCTTTCTAAATTAAAGTTGTAGGTAGTGTACTATACAAATATTATAAAATTATCCAAAATCTATGTGTACATTCTTAGAATTAATTAGTGGCCTTGGTTACCGAACTCTCCCCAATATATTTTATACATTAAAATATGAAATTGAGAAAAATATGAAAGAACATTTTTTTTTGTATAAACAGTAAATTAAGAAAGACCAATTCTGTATATACTTTAATAGTAATTTGCTATGTACTTACGACAAACAGTATAAGTTTATGAAATATTGGATTTTATTATAAGAGAAACTATTAAAGAAAGTTTTATTTTTAGATTCAAGTGACTCAAGCAGTTTCTGGCATTGGGAACTTTATTGGTTGAAGTACACTACTGGTCTGTTAGGTATTACTGTCACTGCATTTACATTGGTTGGATGTTTATGCTGTCGTCGTCAGCGACGTTCTTCGAAAGGATTTCAGGTAAATTGAAATAACAATTTTGTTTAAAAGATTAGAACTTTACTGGTAACGTCAAACCAAATGAAACAAAATAATACTTTGAAAACTAGCGGTTATCGTAATAACTTGTCAAACAAAATGTTAATAATCCTTTAAAATAAAGTTAAATTGTAACATTGAGACTCAGAGGAACAATACGTTCCATGAAAAAATCTACTGAAACAGAGAAAATGTACTAGGCCAAATTTTCTTTTAATTGTAGGACTGTGAAGGAAAAAAAGAGCAGGTAACTGTAACGAAACAAAATTAACCCTGTTTTAGCAGTAGATATAAAAAGTTGTTGCCTGCGAAACTTAGTGCAAGCCATTGTAGTGTTGCTGGAGAATGCTGATAACCACAAGCAAAATTCCATAAAAATTTCCTTTGATCAGACCTGATCCTGATGTCTATTTTCCTACGATGTTTTCCTAACTTCAAAAACACAGGAGATTTACCTCAATTTTGGTATCCAGGGGTTTTCACGGTCATTGATTGATTCGAAGTTACATTGTTTAAAATATAAAATGGCAGAGTCAATATGGTGGTAGATTTTTAAAAAAAATTTATCAAGTTTGACAAAATTTGGAAACCTTGGGTGTTGATTACAAATAAGAACCAGAATTTTGGAATAGAATACTTATCGTGCAAGAGGTCGGAGAAAGATATTACAATTTATGGATTAGCCACATGGTTACTACAAAAAGATAAATCAGATCATTGTCAACAAAAACAAAACTCCAAATTGAACAGGCGTTTGCTATGTTCACATCATTGTTTTTGCATATGTTAATTGTAGATTTTTAACTCAATTTTGATAAATCTAACTACAAATGTGTTATCAGATACTCCAGAAACCAAAGATTGAGATATATCCGTCAATAATTACAAAATTTTATTTGTCACGCAAAATCCGTCTTATTTTTGAGGTTAGGACCAAATTCTGCCATGATATGCCTGGTGTGGTCCAAGGAATCTTTCATAGATTTTTGTTTGTGGTTACGCGTAATCCACCGTAACGATGATTCCATTGAAAATATATTTTCAGGAATTCAAAGATGGAATCTCGATTGAAGATGATCCAACTTTGCAACCGACGATGCGAGGCTTGGAGCTCCAAATTCCATCGCACATGGCGCCCAGCATGGATCGCATCCATTTCGAGCCATTGCCGGTGGAACGATTCGTGCCCGAAATGCACGTCACCGGTAGGCCTAAGCCTCCACCCCCGTCGCCTTCTGTATTGGAAGAGAAAAGTCATATTATGCGAGACCCTTGCAGCGATTGGTACCAGGCATCGGATTTACACGTGCCACGAGAAAAACTTAAATACCTTAGGGAAATCGGTCACGGTTGGTTCGGGAAAGTGGTCGAAGGTCGTGCCGACATCGAAGATTCGAAGGTTTCCTCCAAGTGTAGAAATGTCGTCGTTCGAATCCTTACGGAAGAGGCCTCGACGAAGGAGAAAGCTTGGTTCCTCGGAGAAGCTACCCCTTATTTCAAACTTTGTCATCGAAACGTATTAGCGTTATTCGGTTCGTGCCTGGAGGCGGATCCGTACTTACTGCTCTTCGAGTCATGTCCACTAGGAGACTTAAAGCAGTTCCTTCGTTCGAATCGTGACGAAAAGTCCAAGGAGGCATTGGCCAAGGAAAACATGCCGACGAGAATCGCCATCGAAATAGGTGCAGGTCTCAGGCATATGCACGAGCACGGTTTCGCTCATACGGACCTTTCGGCAAGAAATTGTTTAGTAGCATCCGACTTGTCTATTAAGTTGGGTGATTACGGAACATGCGTAGAAAGGTACCCAGAAGATTATTACGTGTTAGGTGACAGAGCGTTGCCCATCAGATGGTCAGCACCCGAATCTGTCGAGTGCACCGAAACGACTATCGAAACTCGCGAAATCATTCCAAAGGCGAATTTGTGGAGTTACGGCGTCGTCTTGTGGGAGATCGCTACCTGGGGCGATAAACCGTACAGTGACCTGGATGACGAACAGGTGATAGAAATGCTTCTTTCTTCCAAGACTGGTTTGAAGACTGTCGGTTCTCAGCTGCTGTTACAGAACTGCGTGGATTGTCCGAATAACATTTTGGAAGCCATTAGGTCGTGTTTAGTGTTGGAACCGAACGAACGATTGGCATTGCAAGAAGTGCGACATGTATTAATAAAGGATCAGTTGGAGGCCAACGAGGACTTTGAGCAAAGGTGGGAAACTTTACGTCCCAACGCCAAGGAGTGCGTAAAGAGTGCGAGTTTGCAGGACCTTCGCGGTAGTGTGGATTCAGAATTTTGGCCCAGTTTGATGCACTCAGCATCTTTTCGTCTCGGGCCGGAAGAACCGGTGAAAAATGTTCCGGGATCCGTCGTTACCGATCGAAGGCCATTTCGGGAATCCGATTCGGAGACCGAAGAGGAAAGTTGGCGAGGGAAGGTGGAGAGGGGAGCATATACCGAGAAAGTGAGACAAAAATCGAAATCAGTGGCAGATTTGATGGTCCTCGTCCATATCGAGCCAGATTCCGATGCTGAGATGTCCCTCGGGGCCTTGGGGCTTCCTGTCGACAAAATGTCTAAAAAACGAATGCCCGCCACCGGAAGCGACGGCGATCTGTCCAGCATCGTTCTCGAAGACGAATTCGACTTGGCAATGAAGAAATTACGCGACCCCCTGCCAGCTGGGAACAGCCTACGGGTCGGTTACGCGGAAAGACCAAAGTTATTGTCTTTGACGACGTACGAGAATAGACTGAAAAGTGTACCTTTAGCGAAATTCGACGCCGGTCTCGAAGAGGGCGAAACCCGGTTTTCAAATAACTTTCAGGTGACCGATCTGGATGATTCCGGAAACGGGGAACGGGACACGCGAAACGACCTGACGTTATGGAACAATGCGTTAGACTCTGCACTCGAAAGAAAATCTGGTTTCGTCGCAGAAGTGGACTTTAACGAGGAAGAGATCGAGTCAATGAATGTTCCAGTGGCGCCGTCTCCTCAATCGCGAGGCGATTATTCCGCCGAAGAGGAATACTCGAATGGTGAAGAGTCGGTCAAGAAACTTCCTTTTGACGAAGATGACAGGAAACGAATGTCGACACCTGACGACGAACGTAGTTCGGATTCCGGTTTCAGAGACAAGGAGTCTTGCGAGGAAGAAGAAAGTCCACAACCCAGCCATCCGACAGTAATACTTCCGGTTAACTCTGAAGCGTCAAAACTTAAACAGGAAACTGCTGAGGAAGAACAGATGCGAATTCTGTTCGAATTGGACACTATTTTGGATGCAGAATACTCGGGTCCGATAAATGACTCTCTGGATCCAAATATCGAAAAAACATTGGCGGAGGAGAAGAAGGAAACTGATCTTGACGAATCGGAAACAGTGCAATCAACAAGTGAAACTTGTGAAACTGAGAAAGAACTCACTTGTGTTCATGTCTCTAAACAGACAAATGTGAAAAGTGCAAATGATCACGATCGGAACGAAGATCTATCGAAGTGCACCGAGGATGTAAATACAGTTACCAACATTGAACATTGGCAAACGACTGAAAATGATAATGACGATGAAGATAGCTCTACAATGAGTTTACGCAGTGATAATTCTTACGTATCTTTTAGTATGGATGAAGAGTTCGTTGCCGCTATTCGTAACGAGCTGAAGGAAAAACTGCCACACGCACAAATGTCGGTCACGGAAACGCCCGAATTGCACGACGAAGACGAGCCTTCCATTGCTAGCGACGCAGATAGCAAAAATTGGGAAGACGAAGATTCTGAAGAAATTTCAGACCGTGGAACCGGCGTGGACATCTCGATCAGGTACAATATGTACGGGACGCCACTGAGTCCAATTATGGAAGAGAGAGAAAGCGGAGGGAATTCGGAATCTCAAGTATCGAAAGATGACGACGTATCGATTGCATCGCGAGGATCTTTACCGGATGAAGACATGCTTTTAGTAGATACTCGAACGAATAGAGCTATGCTTTTGGAAGGCTTAGGCGAACGTTTGAAATCTTCCCAAGATGGCAATGATACTTTAGAAGAAAATAAACTAGAGTCCTCTAGTAGGAACTTGATGTTATTGGACCCGAAACCCGACAACTTAACGACGGAAGTTGGAGGACCTTTGCCAAGTCCGGAAGACGAAGTGAAATGGCAACAACTTTCGTCCACTTTTCCGATACCGCTACAAATGCAAGACGATCTCATGTCTACTAGTTTTGCTAGTGACCGCGACTGGGAAAGTCAGGACGAAGGAGAGGACGAGGGAGAAAATGACGATGATGATGACGATGAAGATGACGACGAAGAGGAAGAGAATAGCTCTAGCTCTGGAGAATTTGTTTGGAAGGTAACATTCTTCACTATTCACTTTTATATCATTCAAACGCTTAATTTTAACCCATTAATGCCAAAATTGCACATTCCGCTTAGTAAGTAAGTGTTCTTTCGAACAAGGCGGTAAAAATTCAAGTTTACACTAAATAATGGCAAAAATTGTTTGTAGTAATTTATTTTAGTTATTTTTCTTGTTTTCTTTTATGTAATATAAAGGTCGAAGGAAACTCTTACATGTATAATATGTAATTTATGTATACGTTGCCAGGTAAGTTGAAAAAGTATAATAGTAATCATTATAAAAGTAAAACAATACACAAGTGAGTGCCCGCGTGTAATAACGACATAGACGATCGAAACCGTGGATGGGGCAGTAGAAAAAGACACAAAAAATGGAATTTCGAAAAATGAATTTTTAAAAATACTATTATTGGCTTCGTGGCTCAGGCAGTATCGCACTGAACTACGGAGTTGTAGGTCGCGAGTTCGAACCGTGGATGGGGAAGTAGAAAAATACACAAAAAATGGAATTTCGAAAAATGAATATTTAAAAATACTATTATTGGCTTCGTGGCTCAGGCGGTATCGCACTGACTACGGAGTTGTAGGTCGTGAGTTCGATCCCCGTCCGGGGAACAATATTTCGAAAACGATTTGCAAGCAGCAACTCGCAGTTTGTAAGACGATCCACGTTGTTTGTTTACATTTCGCAATGTTGTTTATCTGGCGGAAATCGACTCTTGACCGTTGCTGTACTTGGTGTAGGTTTCTGCAGTTTTTACATTTCATACACAAATGTGAAGTATGGCGCCATCTATGAAGTCGATCTGCAGCTGTCGCAAATTTAAGGATAATTTATATGAAACTTGATAAAAAGGGCGGTATCGCCCGTTAATAAGATAATTACAAAAAATTATAGGGTGATTTTCAAAAAACTGTGATATTTTGAAACTTGTATAAAAAATGGAATAATATGTACTTGAAAGAACTGTATTCCCGTGTAACTAGTTATTAGGCAATCATTTTTGTTGGTAAATATGAAAACGATAAATATAAAAACTATTTTCAAGGTTCTGCATACTGAATAGGGTGGTTAAAAAAACACATATTTTTTTTGTAGCCTTACCCCCGAAATATCTTCCAAATAGCAAAAAAAATGCATCCACAATTTTTACAGATTTTTAAGAAAAAATTCAGAGGTCGCTCTCTCTCCTTTTGTGCAAAAATCAATAAAATTATTTTAATTTTTTTAACACGTGAAAATATCAATATTTTTTTTACGTTATCAACTGTAAACTTCATCAGTGTTATGAACAACAAAAGTCCCATTTTTTATGGCATAAAAAATAATGTTCTAAACAAGATACGGCAATAAATTATTGATATGGCCGAACGCCAATGTCCGACGTCATATTCGTAATTAGGAGGTAAAAATATATCGAAACCACGTTGTGCTTTCTTGTATTTCAAAAATAATGCCCAAAAATCAGAATAATCGAAATTTTGGGCTGTTTTTTCAAAATAGCGGCCATGATATGGCCTATCAGCAATGTCTGGCGTCATATTCGTAATCAGGAGGCAAAACTATATCGAAACCACGTTGTACTTTCTTTTATTTTTGAAAGCAAAAGCACAATAATCAGAATAATGTTAATTTTTTACTGTTTTTTCAAAATGGCGGCCATGATATGGCCGAACGCCAATGTCTGACATCATATTCGTAATCAGGAGGCAAAAATACATCGAAAACACGTTATACTTTTTTCGATATCGAACAGGTGTATCATCTGAAGGGTTACAACTATTTTTGAACTTGTTTTTTTCAATAATTTATTGCCGTATCTTGTTCAGAACAATATTTTTTATGCCATAAACTTTTGTTTTTCATAACACTGATGAGGTTTGCAGTTGATACAAAAATGTTGATATTTTCACGTGTTAAAAAAATTAAATTTATAATTTTATTGATTTTTGCACAAAAGGATAAAGAGCGACCTCTAAATTTTTTCTTAAAAATCTATAAAAATTCTCGGTGTATTTTTTCGCTATTTGGAAGATATTTCGGGGGTAAGGCTTAAAAAAAATATGTGTTTTTTTTAACCACCCTAATACTGAAATATAAGTAAAATGTCAGTACCGTCAGTCTTTTTTCAATTAGTTATTCCTCAAAGAATATAGTTTCTAGGAAAACGTTATTGGTCGGAAATGTGATTATCGTGAAGTGATTATCGTATGATCCTTTAATCACGCCGTACAGAACGACTTGAATTTTATCTACGGTTTTAAGCATAATTATGTGAATCTGTAAGTTTTTCAATATTTATGAATGTTTTCAAGAAATAAGCGGTCTCCAAATTTGAAGCATTGGTTACACAAAAATATTGTGGTCAAAACCACATGTAAGTAGTACCCAAGTGCAAATTGGTTTGAGTGAAGCTCCTGTCGTTACAAACATCTAAGTTACTTAGAACTTTCATAATGCAATCGGAAAATACCTTATGAGCACTGATTTTTGTATAAAATAATCATAAACATCAATTGTCGATACCATCAAAGTCAGTACCGTCGTAAAGTTGAAGTAAATTTGTTACAAAATGCCTCTGGGTACAATAATTAACGAGATATAGCGAAACTGAAGAAAAATATAGAGAAAGGGAACAAAAAAACCTCATGCAATAAAACGAAATTCAAGAAAAGTACGAAACTTGTATGTAGAGATTTGAGAAAAACATATACGTCAATTCTATATTGTACGTACGTTGGTTTGATACAGCAATTTATTGTATAAATTATGCGTTTATTTTAAAAGAATGAAACTTTGTCAAATTATGTTTTACACTCCGTAATAAAATTTGATTGTACATAATTTTTACTAATTTCAGTTGCATTTTACGCACATTGCATAACTAAATATCGTTCGACATATATGCAAAAAATATTTTTATTGTTATTTATTTATATAAGTATTAAGTATTTAGTAAAATCTCTATTTCTTCCATTCAAATTTATATTACTTAATTTTCAACATTATTTTCTTTGTTTTTCGTATCAAATAAAGAATACATACTTTTACGAATAATAATAGTAACGATAAATATATGCAGGACAATACTGTCATAATTAATTAAATTATTAGCAATTTGTCTGTAACTATTGTATATTAAAAATGTAAAAATTAAATTAAAATGATAATTTTACCACTTATTTCAATTGCCTTAGTTTTTCCATTTTCTATCTAGGTTCGTGGTTATTATTTATATTTATAGTTATTAATAATTTAAGTTTATATTTTTATGTCTGTCTACTTTTCTCATAATGAACATAAACGATTCATGCTGCGTTTGTTTAAGCCTTTGAAAGTACCATCGAATCTCGGTCCGTACTGCTATATTAAAAAATGTTTACTTTCAATATAACTCTATAAATAATTCACTTGTAGTTGTTTTACTTTACATACACATGACACATACTATATGTAACCAGAAAATGGAAAAATATACATGTTTTACTTAATCTGAGAATGCGCCGAATTATCATTAAAAATATCAGTTTCTTGAAAATCGCCCATATAGAGAGGACACATAATGTGTACATTTAACATCTTTAATCTGACTTGTAATTTGCGAGAAAAATAAAAATAAAACTGAATTTTTTCTGAATTATATTTTGAAATCTGAAATTCAATTACTCGTAAACTAATGTAAGAAACACCTTCAGATTTATAAAGTATGTTCAAAATAGTTAGCAGAAACAAGCTGCGAAAGAAACAAGGGTGTCGTCAAAATTTCACGAAAATAAATCTCCAAATGTGATTTTATAGAGCAAGAATCAAAGAAAATTTAGGTGAAAAAGCAATATCAATAAGATCAAAAGTAAACATTCTTCGAGAGTTGTTCTAGCGCCGTAAATATCGGGTGAACGATCCTTTATTGACAATGCGACAATGCGGTTATCTCCCGCTATACCCTTTTTAACTTTTAATAGTTAAAACAAATAAAAGGATAACTTTCACCCATAGAAAAAAACCAACTAAACCTGGCCCTGAATAACTTCATTGTTTATTGAGATATATCATTTTTTATTTCGCCATTAGATGCAAAAATCTCTAACGAACAATTTCTTTTTTTATTCGTTTTCAAAACCTTCAAAATTGACCATGTTTTAGCGAGTTGAAATAAAAAAGCCGGCCGCATAGTAACTAGTCCTGTCTATATGGTATTCAGTGGCCTTTCTCTTTTCCCGTGTTTATTGACGTCAGTAGAGAATATTTTGACTCCAAAGAACTCAAATGTAGTCGTACCCGGCCTATACGGAGAAAAGTTTAAGACCGAAATCGTATCATCGGAGACAACTGCTATACAAAAATAATAGATCTGTTTGATATTTCTTTCAGCACTGTGTTTCTCTTAGTTTGATACGACTGTCGTCTCAAAACAATACAACAGCTGTCTCAATGTTTACAAGTGTCAGTATTCTCACTAGTAAAAATGACCCGGGAGTAATATTTGTATTATGATTTGGAACGACAGTTCGCTTCCAATCTGAGCCACCGTTCTCTCTAATTTGGAGCTACTGTACTACAGTAGGCGATACCGGTGTTCTCTTAAACTTCTCTCAATGAATTTCGTTTTCTAACCCTATGGGCTGAAATTTCAGTTCAATAATTTTAGAGTGTACTGTCGTATATTTGCAACACACGCAATCATCGCCTTCGCCGCTTGACATCGCCTTCGTAGAGTCACTTATAATTATTGAGCGTGCAAAATTCAAATATTAGTAACAGACAATCATACCGTTACAACAAATTAGTACTACGGTAATTCTCCAAAAAAGTGTAATTTTATGTCCCTAGCTAATATTTTATTCAAATAATGGAATTTATTCTCCAAACATTTTTTTTTCTTGCGCCTTATACTTTTATGTAAACATTGCACAAGAGATAATTTGTTCAAATCGCATGATAAAATTTTGACATACTGCTAAAGGCCCGAAATGTAAGCCTCTTGACTGTCCCCAGGTATAAATAACACGTTTTCGATCACTGTCATTCTCTTTCATGTGAATGATTAAATTTGTTTAAAAATGGTTATGATCTGTTTTACTTATAACAAACAGTGCTGTGAAAATTTCACTATAACGTTCCTGAAAATTGTTATGGCTTTGTAAAATGTGTCCCCATGTTTTAAAAAATAAATGTAAGTATAGAATACAAGCCATTTCCAGTACAAAAAAAATTAAATGTAGATGCAGACAATCGTTCTACAATTTCGATTACTTTTAGACTATGGATTGTATGTATAATATTACTGATTTCAAAACTAATTTAAACCCAAATTAAGTAATATTGTTAGAACTAAGGCCAGTGCGTTTATTCCTTATAAGCCTCCTGTTATATTTGCGACTCTAATTAGCATGTTAACAAAGCGAGTAATATCTTAAAATATAAAAAAAAGATTAAACTCTTACGCCTGAAGTGCATTTGACAGAAATTTATTTTGTTCTTGTGTTAACATGGTTAATACGTTGACATGTAAGCTCCCCTGTCATGTAAGCCTACTGGACAATTGTAGTGATTTACGGAAATTTCGTTCTTATTAGTAATAGAACTGATTTTTATTGAACTTAATATCAATTTTCTTAACTACTTTCAGTATTAAACGCGCATCATCAGTAATATGCGATAATCAAAACGGTTTTTTCACATCGCTAAAATAACTAAACATATCAATTTATAATTTTGCATAATAATTTTAACTGTTTTGAGTTTTATAAAATAAATATTATTAAGTTACTATTTTTATTCTTACTCTTTATGAGTCACTCATTCGCTAAGAGTGAACATTTCGCCATTTTTACATAAAATTTCCATTAAAAAATTAAATTACTTGCATATTTCACGAGTATCGATGGCTGCTGACGTAATTAGCAAGCCAATCAATATATCTAAACTTTAAATTTTAATTTTTATAATCTTTTATTTTGTGGAAAAAAAAATACGTCGATTTTACACTTTTTCGAAGAATGGCCCACTACAATTATTTTGCAATGATATACCCGACGGAAGATCTACCAGGCGGAATATGCAATTTTTTGACGTTAATGGGTTAATTAGTTTGATTAGTTTCATATTAAGGAGGTTCACCAGGTACCTATCGAGTCAAATATGGAACGGACGCCAATATGACTTCGGTGGTATGCTTCCTAAGACGTTGCCGTCCGTCAACATAACCAAAAATGACCCTTTCAGCTATTTGTTTATTTTATTTCTCGTCTCTAAAGGTATGAAGAGACGTTTTTCTTTCTGCAAATAAAGTCTCACAAATTTTTTTATCAGTAGTATAAATTTTACGAAAAACTCAATGTTAATTCAATACGAATTTCATGAATATATACATGTTCCCATAAAACTCAATGTTAAAGAATCGTGAACATTTTTATTAATTTCTCTGCTCTGAAGATACCTAGGGGCTTGAAACTTTGCAGGCATTAATTTCTTTCATTGTTTAACCTACTATAATTTTTTCGTTAAATTCTCAATGTTAATTCTTTGACCTGGTGAACCTCCTTGAAATTATCGCAATAACGGTTACATATGTGTTTAAAATGTGCAGCGTTACGATGATGAACAAATGGACGAACGTGGAAAGAATTGTTCTCTCCGAAAGAAAGGGGAATCGCAATTGTCTGAAGACATTCTAGAAGAAGACGTTGAAGGAGAGGATGAAGAAGAAGAAGAATTCACCCCATCAGCCTGGGACGCGAGTTTAGCACCCCACAGATCAGCACTGAGATCTCCGGAGAAAGCACTGAAATCGGGCGTAAGTATTTCTAACATCCGCTCCGCCGGTTTGGTTGTTAAATTGTAGTGTATTTATTAAATCCCTTTATGATCCGCTGTCGTTTCTAGGATGACTTGGTAGGTGTGCTATTACCAACTAGATAATCCAGTATTGTTTCCTTAATAAATAAACTTTGATTATTGCTTGATCGTTTTAGTTACTCCGCCGCTTGTAGCATTAGATTTACTTTAATTACAAATATCATTTAGATTAGTTTATAAACAATATAGTTAGGAAGGATACTTCTTTATAGGATCAAAAGAAGAGTGTATGGTTTAAGAAGCAAAGGTATCATTGCGTGTACGAGTATCCGAAGGAAGCCCCACCACCGGAGACACAAGATCCAACAATTACTAGCTGGGAACCAACTTCTTATGCTGGTAAGTTGAAAGAATTGATTTGCTTATATGAGTAATTTTTATGAAAGGGACATTGAAATATGTCGTAAACGTTACAGTTTTATTCCATTATTATTTAACGTCAGTCGGTAATGTCCTTTTATAGATATTTAAGGCATCATATTTTATTTTTACAATATATGAGAAAGTTTCCCAGATGGCGCTGTACCTTTGTGGAGAACTTAGGGGACAAAATTTCGAATTTCGCGTACAAAATTTTTATTTATTTTGTACAATTACTCACGACCCTGTATTTTTTTGCGAGTATAAATTCCAAACGATCTACGAACCATGTATTTTTAACAATAAAAAACCCACTAAAAGAATTCCTATTGCCGTAAAACTGAAGTAGTTATCGGTCCCAAAAAGGTATTATAAGGATTTTTTGTGTAACCGATTATTGCATGCCGCTTTTGAAGAATAGAACTTGTTCAGGCTATCAAACATAACAAATTAAAAATAACTACAACTGACCGTGGGTTCCATTTAGTTGTTGAATTATGAAACTTGTAACATAGTTCTAATTGCCTAATTAAAGTGTATAAGAGATATTAGAAAAATATGAGAAGGAAAATAAGCAGGGGTGCACTTTTCACGGCTATTGAAAGAATTATTTTTACAAGTGCTGCAAAAGATAAAAAATGTTATAGAAAATAAAGAAACCGCCATCGTGACGTTGAAAGAAAAACATGAGATCGAACATTTAATAATATTTTGACCTTTGATCACGAATCTGCAATATACAATTAAGGATTACCCGGAACGCTATACCTTTTTTTGGTATGTTCTTACGAATCCGTTGTTAGTTTTTCAAAATTCAAAATGGTTGATTCAATATGGAGGACCGGAATCGGCCTAAATGCAACAAAATTCAGTATTCGAGGGTTTTCAAAGTTGGCAATTACGAATCCATCGTTAATAAATTTACGAAATCGAAAATGGCGGATTACATATAGTCGACTAAACGCAAGAAAATATATATCTAACTCGGTATTCGGAGAGTATTCGGAGGTAATCAGAAGTAAAACTATACTTCGGAGCCCAATAAACGATGATTTACGAAATGACTCTTCTCCAATTTTAATGTCTACAAATACGACATTGTATACAATGATAGCAAAAATATAAAATATTTGTTTAGTAATGACCACATCCAGGACAATCCGAATGTGATTTATTAACCTATTAATGTCCAAAAGTCCAGAAGTTTTTCTTTTATTTCAGAGATTACTTTAGTAACGAAAGCTTCAGACAATTTCAACTCCATATCTAAATGTTTTCGAGTTCGGTTTTCAACTTTCCGGGGTCAAAATTGAGTTTGAGTAAATAATACGGCTGTATAGAAAAAAAATTGCCAATAAATTTGAAAATATTTCTTCTTATCGATTTTTTTCAAACCATTAGGACATTGGGATTCGATCAAAACTAAGCACGATGGTGTCCCGACTAAATAATTGCAGAAATAACTTCCGAAAAATAACTTTGTAGAAAAATAACTTTAGGGAAAATAACTTTAACAAAAATAATTTCAAATATCTCTGAATACAAATAATATAAACATTTTTCATTACATTCTTAATCACTATTAATAAAATCAACCAATTATAGAATATTAGAGAGACATTTCGGACGTGTCCGCTTTTACAGACGTGTTAAGATACGTATTTTCATAAAAGACATTGTTATGATTTGTTTCCGTTACTGAAAAAATACAGAGACATTTGAATTTATTATTATTGAAGTTATTTGTCCTGAAATTATTTAGTCGTGTAGCCATGCACGATAGTACACGGAATACTTGAAATCGTACTTTTTTGCGACCCTTCATTTTAAGGTCCTCAAAATGGCGTCCACAATGAAAACGTTGCTTGTAACATTTCCCCACGCTGTAACTCGAAAACTATGAGGTCAGAATAGTTCAATATATAATGAAGTCTTAACAATGATCAAAATTTCATCAGAAGTAACAGAATATTCGATACACCTTTGGGTTATGCTTTTTTAAGGGGGGTTTAAACTGAACCATATACTGAGGCTTTTGTCGTAAAATATTGAAACTGTTAATAAAGGTGAAGAAAATACTTCAATTTTAAGAAAAAAATTAATTTTATACACTACGTCATTCTAACGACCTCAAAATGGCCGCAACAATGAAAATTTCTTTGAAATTTTCTGGACGTTCTAACTCAAAAACAACCATCTTTTTTAATACAATGGTAAAAATGAAAAATTCTCAGAATTCATATAAAAATATCACGGAATTTTTTTAGATTTTTGTAATGAATTTTTTCAAAATTGTAATTTATTTTCGAAAAATTCTGAAAAAAATTTAGTGTACTCATGAATTCTAAGAGTTAGTTGTCCTTTGTATTTTTTCTGAAAGTTGACAGTTTTCGAGAAAAAAATCCTAAACTATAATATTTAAAATTCATTTTCTGAAACACTATCAACTTTCAGAAAAAATAAAAAGAAGAACAAACTCTCAGAATTCATGAGAGAATACACTAAATTTTTTTTAGAATTTTTCGAAAATAAATTACAATTTTGAAAAAATTTAAAAAAAAACTCATTACAAAAATCTAAAAAAATTCCGTGATATTTCTAGATGAATTCTGAGAACTTTTCATTCTTACCATTGTATTAAAAAAGATGGTTGTTTTTGAGTTAGAACGTCCAGAAAATTTTAAAGAAATTTTCATTGTTGCGGCCATTTTGAATTCGTTAGAATGGTGTAGGGTATAAAAGTAAAATTTTTCCTTAAAATTGAAGTATTTTGTTCACCTTTGTTCAGATTTTCAATAGAATCCCAATATTCTAAGGGCTCGAAAAAAATCGGTAAGAATAAATATTTCCCAATTTTCTGGACATTGTTTCCAAATTCGGCGCCATATTGAAATTCCCGATGGATGAAACTCAATTTTGACCTCGGAATCTTGAAGAGCGACCTCGAAAATAGTAGGATATATACCTCTCAATTTTTGTTAACTTCGATTTTGATACGAAATACTGGACTGAAATTGACGCAAGAAGAAGTGGCCGTTGGGCGTTAATGGGTTAACGTTTGGTTCTGTGCTATTTCAACTTCATGATAATTTAGAACTTTCGAAAACCAGAATTAAATACGTTTAGTTAACCTTAATCGGATCCACGTGGGTCATGTTGACCCGAACAAACCCACACAGCACACTGTCCTGGGGACGTCCTCAGGAGCTCCTCAGGACGTCCAAATGTCCGCTTTTACCATCCTGTTAACATCCACAGGACATCCTCAGGACACAGGACGAAAAATATTTACATTAACCTTGAAATTTATTAAATTTATATGATTCGTTTTTCAAGATGAAAGGTTTAAGATGTTTCATGAATTTTTCACACTTCTTAACCCATTAACGTCAAGAAGGACACTTTTCTCACTTAAATTTCATATGAAAATCCAAGTTCAAATAAATTGAAAAGTACATGTCTTACTATTTTCGAGGTCGCTCTTTTCAATGCTGTTGTCAAAATTGAGCTATCTTAAATAGAAAATTAAATATGGCGATTTAAATGTTAAAATAACGCGAAAAATCGAGTGTTCTTTTTTATAAAACATTTTTTTCTCGTCGAAAGAATATTTGTCGTCAAAAAATTTCTTCATTAAACGTGGACCCAATAGTTATAGTATTAAGATAAATTTGTTTAATATTTAAAAACTAACATGGTGATCACAAAATGGCGACTCCAATGACAAATTTCTAATTAAAACTTAACAATAGTTTTTCTTGAAAACCATAGACTTCAGAAAAAATTTTCTAAGAATAAATACGTTTTAGAATGAGTCAAAAAATTCCCTCAAATTTTTTCAGAATGTATTGTTAAAATTTTTTATTTTTCGAAAATTCGAAAAATCGAATTATTAAACTTTTCTAGATTTCAAGACTAGTAATTTTTTTTCTTGAAAACTGTAGACTTTAGAAAAAATTTCCTTAGAACAAAAATGTCTTCGAATTGGTCAAAGAATACTCTCAAATTTTTTCAGATTTTTTGGACGACTTTTTTAAAAATTTCGATTTTTCGATTTTTCGAAAAATAAAAAATTTTAACAATATATTCTGGAAAAATTTGAGAGGATTTTTTGACTCATTCTAAAACGTATTTATTCTTAGAAAATGTTTTCTGAAGACTATAGTTTTCAAGAAAAACAATTGTTAAGTTTTAATTAGAAATTTGTCATTGGAGTCGCCATTTTGTGGTCACCATGTTAGTTTTTAAATATTTAAAAAATTTATCTTAATACTATAACTATTGGGTCCACGTTTAATGAAGAAATTTTCTGACGACAAATATTCTTTCGATGAGAAAAAAATGTTTTATAAAAAAGAACACTCGATTTTTCGCGTTATTTTGACATTTAAATCGCCATATTTAATTTTCTAATTAAGATAGCTCAATTTTGACAACAGCATTGAAAAGAGCGACCTCGAAAATAGTAAGACATGTACCTTTCAATTTATTTGAACTTGGATTTTCATATGAAATTCTTTATTGAAATTGAAGCGAAAAAAGTGTCCTGTCAGGCGCTAATGGGTTAATGCACTTTAATAACTTTAAAAAGTAAAATCAAATAGAACCACGTGTATCCGCAATGTACGTAAAAAATACGTGAAAATTAGTAGCCTAATCTCTTTTTAGGACTGAAAATGTATTTGACGGCACGTTTAAGTTTACTAACAATCTACGATAAATTAAAATGTGATTTGTCAATCGACTTTGGAACCCCCCTTAAATCGCTTCTTCGAACATCTCACTTTACATGCCCATATGGGCAAATCTCTGGAACTTTTAAATTTCAGCCTCTCAATAAATTTTTTTTTTAAACTTCAAGCACAACATTGGCGTTGGGTATATGTATTCATATCTACATAAGAAGTAAAAATGTACGCTCGTGCATCCTTTTTACTCAACGGCATTAAAACTTTGCGGTACAATGTCCAAAATATTGACCACCGGGATGAGCTTGAAATTTTGATTTTTTGAAAGGTTAATAATTAAATAACGCATTTCCGCCCAATTTTTAAAAAATATCACTTATGTGAGAGTTGAAGATGTATATAACATTGCATTTTAAGCATTTATTTAATATTTTGTCTTATAATAATTATTTATTTAATTATTAAATAAACCAATAAAAATTATCATCTTTATAAAAAAAAATAGGATTACAGGTAAATGCTTAATTGGATCGCCCTAAGATTGTGTATAATAGGGTTTCCGAGGTCGCCGATTATGAATCTGAGTTCAGATTTTGGAAATTCAAAATGGCGGATCCAAGATGGCGGTGAAAAATGAAGTTATTAGTAGATTTCGTTAAAATTAGATCTGCCACATTGAAATTTCAAAATCTGAGCTCAGATTCGTAATCATCAGCCCGAAAACTCCTGTATAGCAAATTTATATAATAGCACATATGCTCATATACGAGTATATGCAGTTATATCAGGTCAAAATTCATATATGAGCATGTATAATTATACATGGATTATGTATAATTATATATGCTCATATATGGTTCATATATGATCCATATATGATTCATTTTTTCCCGGGTTATCACTTATACATAGACTCGAAATGCATATTTTGTTTTACAATAGCTCTAATTTGAAACACAGTGCTTAAACAAGTATAATAAAGAATTGTTTTTCTTTAAACACATAAAGAACACCAAATTTTATCTGAATAAACATACTTTTAGTTTATGACCACAATGTTACTAAGCTTACAGTGTTTAATTCATCGTTAAATTACGACTTTATAAATAGTTCTTTCAATAACTTTGAAAATATGTAAAATATAAGAATGCCGCGCACTTTACATACTTATATAAGGTATTTACTTACCAGCACACCGAACAACAACTTGATATTGGCGATATTTTGAATGTGCCACGAAAAATAGTCAATTTTCCGAAATTGGCACGTTTTTGGAATGTATGTTTACACTTGTATAACATCAACAGTTTAAGGCGCACACAAATGAGTAAAGTGTCAAACACTTTATTATTGTGTCCTTTAATAACCAAAAACAATAAATATTCGATTTCTAAGACGGCGCGGATAATAAATAAACAAGTTTAAATAAGTTTAGAATTTACGAAATTCAAGGGACGGGTACTGTAGGCTCACTCTATACAATTAAATGTGTGGCACATATAATTCATGCTTTATGAGATGTTTGCCTCCATTTCGCGCAAAAAACACAACGTTAACTCACGTGGCGCAAATACAATACTCATAAGAGTAAAAAAAAACATGCAAGGGACGCATGAAATTTCATTATTTTTTTATCTATAAATAATTATAGAGCGTCTCTGTAACGTCGGGCGACTTCGAAATTCATCAAGCTTGTTATTTATGATATCTTGAAGTATAAAAAAAATATAGCATTTGTGTGAAAGCAATGACGTTCAAGTAGTGTCACAGGACGCCACAGTTTAAAAGTTCTAGAGATTTGCCCATATACGTTTCCATTATTCTTTTATTCAAAATTCGTTCCGCCTACCCATGTATTAGTGGATGTTGTACGATTATTTACTATTACCGCTATTATGGTAGTTCATTACCTTATATTTATATATGTTTGTAGACACGATAAATGTATCAATAGAAAATATTGAAAAAGTAATACGTATTATATTTCCTATAATCGATGAGTTCCCAAAAGCCCTATTATACTCCTTGTGATTGATGATTGTTGCATGTGCCCTCGTCCTTTATGTTTACGCTTGAGTACTTCTTTTCACCTTCTCTTCCATTTCTATACAATAGGTCAGCAATTGATATTTCAATGCAACAGGCGTTATTACCACCAACCAATAATGTATTTTATTTACTTGATTTCGTTTGGTAATTGTGTAATTAAATAAATATTTACTCAATGTGGTATCTTTCCAAACTTGCACACGTGGATCATTCAAAAATAGTTCAATCAATTGATAGCATTTCTTTTATGAATCCGAATATTATTATTGCATTACTAAAAAAATTATTGTTATCGCAGTAAAGTCCAACAATTTCGATGAAACCACCGTTGCACTCAAACGTTCATGGCTTTAATAAAATTAAATAGGTGTACATGGTCACTAAACTATTAGGTTAAAAACACAAAATAAAAACAATGAAAATGTAAATAAAATAAATATAATTATAGAATATATTGTATCCCCATGTTGAATGTTCAATGCTTTAACGCCAGACGGCAGTACTGTACGGCATTAAATGTACAAGTTACAGTTTTCATCCAATTGGTTTTCATACAAAGCGTCAATGAATTTGTTTAACCCCTTCGCTGCGGCGAGAATTTCACAAAAAGTGCCCAAAATGCGGGACCAAAAATTTGATTAGATTTTAATCTAACTTGGTGTATAGGGGGTTTTTGGGACGCCGATTACGAATCTGAAATGAGATTTCGAAAATTTAACATAGCCGAATCAATATTGCGGTCAAATTTTCTAAATTCCAATCATTTCGCTTGACACTTGTTACTCGGAGGTTTTCGGGGTCGCTGATTACGACTCTGTAGTCGGATTTTGCAAATTCAAAATGACGAATCCAATATGGCGGACAAGATTTCTAAGTTCCAACTATTTTGCTTGATACTTTTTCTCGGGGGGTTTCGGCACCTGGAATACGAATTTAATGTCAGATTTCGAAAATTTAAAATGCCTGATTCAATATGGAGGATGTCGTATTCAAAATTGATACTGATTAAGAATCTCATGTCAGTTTTTGCATGTTCAACATTACGGCAATTTGTTATTTGTAGATCTCTTTGCAGACAGCTTCCTTTGTTCCCTGACAACAATGCTGCTCGTGGCAGGTTGTTAGAACAATAAAAACACTCTTGATTATTTATAGAATATTTATGCCGAATTTTTTGTTTGTACCAAAAACTTCTTCGATTCTTCAGCTACAAATCTATATTTTTAATTTTTACAGATACTTTACAGAGTTTATTATCTATCTAGATAATACCGTGTAAATTTCACATTTTTATGTACTCCCGAGAGTTACATGTGGGACAAGATACTGATTTCTAGAGTTCAAAATTTTACAGTTTTTATTTTACAAACCAAAAATATAAAACAAAAAAATACAACAAAAAATATGTTAAAAAAAAATAAAAAAAAAATATTTTTAAAAATTGCACTTTGAAGACCTTTCTCGAACCTAATGTTTAAGTAGATACTGTATATCGGAGCTAATGGGGGAAAGCTAACATCATTTTTTGGAAAATTTGCCGGCCATATTGGATCTTCCATTTTGAATGTTCAAAATATATCATCATATTTGTAATCAGCGACCTCGAAAACCCCTGAATAGCAAGTTTCAATCGATTTCATTAATTTTTAATGCAGAAATTGACCTAATACGCTCATGACAAAGATTTTTACAAAATCGTAAAAACAACATATTTTAAGAACTTGTATGTTTTGTTTGACATCATGTTTTTTTAAAAAGGACAACGGGATATTGTTCGGTATGCCTTAGACTGCCGATGCATTATAACAGTCATTTATCCAATATGGCGGTCTGAAATAAAAAAAAATATGAAAAAATCTTCTTTTCTGGAATAAATACTCAATTTTTTATGTGCAAACTTTATCTAATCGGAATGTGCGTTTCGATTGGGTCGCATAATAAAAAAAAACATACTAAAAAATGACTACAGGTGCGGTTGAAAGTTCAAAATGGTGGCTTCACAATGATAAGTATAAAAAGTTCTTAGAATTTCATAAAAAAGTACATTGGAGTTTTATTAGATTTTTTTAATGATATTTTGAGAATATTTTTAGCTATTTTTTTTAATTTTAAAATGCTGACGAAAACTTCTGAAAAATGTAGCCTCTGATGAATTCTAAGCATTTTTTGTTGTTTGCAATTTGTTCCAAAAGTTGATAGTTTTTTACACAAAAATCCGAAACTAGAATAACTGAAATTCTTTTTCTTCAAAACTATGTAGTTTTGGAAAAAATTGCAAACAACAAAAAATGTTTAGAATTTATCAAAGAATATTCCAACATTTTTTAAAGAATTTTTCGTAAATAATTAAAAATGTTGAAAGCATTTATATAATAAATTTCTGAAAATATCATCAATAAAATCTGAAAAAATTCCACTATATTTTTCGATGAATTTTACGAAACTTATTAGCATTTTTTAAAAAAAAGTCCGAGTTTTTTTAATTAGAGCGTCCCGAAATTTTTCAAAGGAATTTTCATCTAAACACGCCATTGCGAAGCCGCTATTTTGAAATTTCAATCGTACCTTTAGTAATCTTTTAGTATATGTCACTACGCCACACAACCCAAACTGAATGTAATCCAAAATGGTTTGCAGATTTGGAAATAGCACACTCAAAAACAGTAGGATGTGGATGCATAAACAAATTCAATGACGCTTTGTAGGAAATCAAATTAGATGAAAATCTTCAATATTGTATGCCGTAATAATTTTAAGCAAACACGTAAATACTTTAAAAAATCATCGGCATATTGGTTTCACCATTTTGAATTTGCAAAAAGACACATCCGTAAAAAGATCCGTAATGAAATTCATCGAAACTCCCCAGTGATAATTTTAACCAAATCCAATTTTGTTCAGACCAGAAAAATATGTGAAAGTTTTAACGTCATTCATGCAAAAATATTACAATTTGTTGACATTTGTATATCATACTTTGGTCACTTAAATTGGTACACAAAATAAACGTGTAAAATGTTTGTTTATCTAAAATAAGTATCCTCAAAATCAGTGTCGAGAAATTGCAAAGGAAATTACACATATTTGAATCCGTCTTTCGAATGTTGGCTATCATACCCTCTGCAATACATAGTCACAGAGAATAACTAAAACCTCTTTTAGCTCTAGTAAGAAATATGATTATAATATAGTATGCAGCAAAATTCTTTCATTTCAAACACTATTTTATTTGTTTTCCAATAGTCACAAACGTCTTCAACAAGTTGAGTTTTTGAAAGATTAATCTAATGAATGGACAAGTTTTTATCAAGTTTTGCTTCTCGCGCCCTTTTCTTAAACAAAAAGTTAATACAAAATTAGTATTTAAAACGTGACTACCAATTGCGTTGAACCGACTAACACCATATCTAAAGCAAATTCATATATCCTTCTTATTAATTGCAGTCTGAAATTAAAAAGGACCCACTTAATGTTTAATATAAAAAGTAAATTCTGTTAATTTAATAAATAAACAATATTATTCTGTGTGTTACAGATTGGGAAGAAATGATCGACAACATTGATCGATTAGAATTCCAACCAATGGATTACTTCGAAAACAGTGACAAATGTAAATACAATTTTCTATTATATTTTAAAAGACATGTCAATGTATATGCTCACAAAAAATATTTTTTTTACAGCTGGGCGAAGCGGAGGTGACGAAGAATTCTTCGTGAGTAGTTCGAATCGTCCCTTCCAGTTTCAACCCGGTAACGGCAAGTTCGTTAGCCAATTTTTCCCTGGAGCTAGTACGGATTCATCAGCGGGGCAAGATTCGACAACTCCAAAACCAGAGACTCCACAATCTAGTGGTCTTGGTGAGAGGCAGCAACTAGGTGAACTGCGGCATACAAGGGATCGTTTGACCTTGAATCTAACCTTAAATGGCGGTGGCGGAATGAGAAAATTAGGAAAACTACAGGGTAAAGGGTTGGAAGACGAAGATTCCGACGAAGACGACGATGGCGAGAAAACCGCCGACGACAAGAAAACCGTTGAGGATAAGCAAACGGTGGACGATAAGACGTCCGAAGAGAAGAGCACCCAGGATGTGAAGAACGCCGAAGTGAAGATCACCGAGGCTGTTACGGATCGTCAAGAAACAGAAAATCCTTCCACGAACGCGGAGGTCGCGAATATAGTTTCGCCCGGCGTTAAAATATCTCCGTCCGATGGGCAGGCGAAAAACTTGGAGTCCAAGGACAACCGCGATAGCCTCAATCTCGCTTAGAAAAAAAAAATTTCGATTCGATACATCGCAACGTCCACGAAAAAAAAAATCGATTGGCCAAAGTCCGTCCGAAAGAATCTCTAAGTTTTCGACCTTTTTTGTACATAGAGAACAGCGAGGGTTCACAAGGGTGGAAGCCGATCATAAAGGCGTAGTGAGTTTTTTTATTTTTATTTTTATTTCGCACCGAGTAGTCTTGTAAATACGGCACGTTTACTTTTAACATCCGCGCGCACTGAGAGTGTAGTGGACGGGCATCATCGTTACTTTCATCGTCTTTATTAGTCTTCTTGTTATCGCTCTCATAGTTGATCTTTTAGATTCCTCGGTAGTATTGTTACTCTTATATATTATATATATGTATATCGATAACGAGGCGAATAGCTCTCTACGTACGAGTATTAGAGGAAGTCGGAGGGGCTAAAATGTACAGCCTGGCGATCCCCCCTGCGAATTGCCTCGGCGTACGAATCAGTTTATAGCGACCACTCGGATTACATAGTTTTTTACGATCGCGTGTTACACACGAAACTTGCACTCTAATGGTAGACACACGAAGGAGGAGCCACGACGAAAAAAAAAACAAAATAAAGCGGAAGGTAGGCCTTATTGGCGGCACTCGGAAGATCTTTTTTGATTCTATCATGAGCTATTATTTCGAACAGCGAACTTTCGAGGTACTGCGACGCAGCCTTATCGAAGTATTACGGGCCTACAAAAGAGACGCTGAGGTTATTGGTTTGGAAAAAGAAAACAAGTTTTATTTATGGACCGATTAAAACCAAAAAAAAGAATGGAGTCTTAACAAAACTGACGTTGCACTCAAGAATCACAAAGGTTACCGTATTAACCACTTTTCCGGACGATTGCATCTTCGCCGTTATTTACAATCTTCTATCGCTACTTACCACCAGTACAGATAATATTGCTACAGGCATCATTACTCATCGACATTGCAATCTATGTAGGATTCTGTTTGAATAGAGGACAATTAATATATTGTTATACATAATAAATGACTTTTATTTTATATCCTTTCACTCCCGGATTGCTACCGCCTCCTGTTGAAGGTAAGTATATATTTATTTTAATGTGTTGTTTATCTGGCAGAAATCCACTCATGACCACTGCTGTACTTGGTGTATAGATTGTAACGGTGTGTTTTGTTATGAGGCACCATGCTTTAGAGGTGGCGGTATTTTAGAAGAATATTTAAGAAAAATAAGAGATAGGGAAGGAATCTTTCAATTGTTTTGTTTATATTTATTATGCCGGTTTTGCGCGTCGAGGTACACGGAAAGATCGAAAAAGCAACTTTTACTGTTTCCGACATGACTGTCTGCTGTTCGGCCGAATCCGAACACAAATTCAGCCGTCTTTCGGGTTTAGTCGTGAGCCAATCATGTCTCGGCAGGAGCTCTCGGTTTTCCAGACAGCACTCTTTACTGTCTAAACACGAACGCTGCCGACAGGAAGTAGTCCTGCGTGCGCAGGACTCTCTCCTGTCTAAACATTAGTGTTTCTGCCTCGAACAGGACAAATTTCAGATGCGATTGATACTTGTGAATACTTGTGCTGGTGTCAAGCAGTGTGAAGTGCCAATATTTGTATCAATAATGACACTTCAAAGGAGGTGTAAAATGTGTGGGATCATTAAGAACCCAAAATTGGTAATTTTAGGATTATATTTACTTTCTAAGACTTGTAAATAGTACAAAAATATACTAAAAAAAAGAAAAATTGAAAACTGTCACATGCAACAAACAGAAAAACAGTATTATTTCCGAACATTTTGAGGTTATATTCCTCAAATCATGCGAATATCATATTTTAGTTCATAATAGCCTAGTATATAATAAAAACGTTTAATAAAACATTACTATTCCTCACAAGACACAAATATTGACACTTTACACTGCTCGACACCAGCACAATTATTATTAATTGTGCTATATTAATTATATTATCAACGAATATAGAATCCGTTTATATATACTCTTTGGTATGTATTATCAATCGCATCGAAATTTGTCCTGTTCGAGGCAGAAACACTAATGTTTAGACAGGAGAGAGTCCTGCGCACGCAGGACTACTTCCTGTCGGCAGCGTTCGTGTTTAGACAGTAAAGAGTGCTGTCTGGAAAACCGAGAGCTCCTGCCGAGACATGATTGGCTCACGACTAAACCCGAAAGACGGCTGAATTTGTGTTCGGATTCGGCCGAACAGCAGACAGTCATGTCGGAAACAGTAAAAGTTGCTTTTTCGATCTTTCCGTGTAGGGATGGGTGAGTAGTATCCTTTATTTTATTATATTTATTTACGATTAGTTTCGTGTCTTGGGCAGGGTCTGCTCACATAGCCCAACTGACGAGACCTGGGAAGAAACATCGATCCATATACAATAATAATTATTTATATAAAATTAATTACGCACGCAATAAAATTGTCTATGCTCCGTCAATCAATAAAAAATCGTTACAAGATTTCTGGAGTTTCTACATTTCGACACAAATGTGAAGTATGACGCCATCTCTTAAGACGATCTGCAGCTCTCGCAAAATATTACAATTGATTATACGTAAAAACTGTGTAAAAGGGCGATTCCGAACGTTAAATAACAAATAAAAAACAAAAATTGGGATCTGACGTTTCTTGGTGGCCGATTTTCGAACTATTGAAAGCTTCGATTTGGAGAAAGGTGATTGGGCATCGGCCAATATGGCGGTTGAAAGCTTGCAAATTTGTCGACGATGGCGCCAAATATCAGATTCCCATATTTTGAGTAAATTCAGTGCAGAATGTTTTGATACAATTTTTTTATTGCTTTTATTTGGATTGAAAATCTTTCAGAGGTGCATTTTTAATACTTTTACCATAAGAAACTATTTTTTTACAACTTCACTTTGCGATTGAATACAAATTTAAGAATTTTTTTATTTTTATGAACCATTTCAAAGGATCTCCATCCTTGGGCGCTTAGCGTCTTCCACATGATGTTTCACATTAACCCTTTAAAGATGGGAAGTACCTTTAACCCTTTGAAGAATACATTTTTCTTTACGCTGAAAATAGCTGAAATTTGTTACTCGGGAGTTTTCGGGATCGCTGATTACGAATCTGGTAGCAGATTTTCAAAATTCAAAATGGCAGATCCAATATGACCAACTAAAATCGAGGGTGAATTGTTTGTGAATCTGACTTGTTTTTATATTTTGGTCGGCCATTTTGAATTTTAAAAGTCAGATTCCTAATCAGCGACCCCGAAAATCTCCGAGTACCCAATCTTGTCACATTTGACTGATGTTTTCTTCTCCACATATATTTTCCGTAAAAAATCCAACATTTTTACGCTTTGTTTAATCTTTTTAAACAAAATAACATGATATTTTCATAATATTCATAAATAATTCGTGGTTTAGACGGTCACCATACAAAAAATACAATTAAGAAAAATTCCACAATGGTTTTCAATGGAAAACACGAAATGTGAGTAAAAATTAAGCAGTAAAAAAATATTGTAGTATGAATCGTCTCCAAACGAATCTTTTCTACTGTTACATATACAGGGTGGCCGATTTATCTGAAGACATCGAAATATCTCGAGAACTATGCACAGAATCAAAAAAGTTGTCGGATGAAAGTTGTTCGACACGAAGGGGGGCATCCAGTGATAATTAAATTTACCCCCTCCCCCATCCCCTGGGGGTGGAGTGAGGGCAAAAACAATAAAACTTAAATAGGAACCCCCAGTTTTTATTGCAGATTTGGATTCTCCGGGAAAAAGTACACCAATTTGACCTAGGAGCTATTGCATTTTGGTTCACAGGTGGCGCTGTAATCGATAAAAATCCAAATTTATCCGAAGACATTGAAATACCTCGAGAACTATGCACAGAATCAAAAAAGTTGTCGGATGAAAGTTGTTCGACACGAAGGGGGGCATCCAGTAATAATGAAATTTACCCCCTCCCCCATCCCCTGGGGGTGGAGTCGGGGCAAAAACAATAAAACTTAAATAGGAACCCCCAATTTTTATTGCAGATTTGGATTCTCCAATATTGACAATTTTCGCCCGCGTAGCCGATATGGAATACGGTCAGAGCCGGGAAAAAATACATTTAGCGTTACCCAGGAACAACGACATGGACGTAGTATTTTTCTGTTCCCTTTGGGGTGCTTGTTTTACGTGAGTCCCCTTGCCTCTCACTGTCTCACTGTTCACTTACTTGAGTAAGTGTTCGAAATGTTGACCTTCCACTTCAATGCATTTATTTATTCTTTCTTCAAATGACTTTATACATGATAGAATCATATCTGCAGAAATTTCTGCGCAAGCAGTTCTTATGCTTTCCACCATGTTTTCACGAGTCGTTGGTACTTGTTCATAAACCTTACCTTTTAGGTAACCCCATAGGAAGAAATCCAGAGATGTTAGATCAGGTGACCTCGCAGGCCAATTAATGGGGCCACCTCTACCAATCCACCTACCATTGTAATCACGGTCTAGTATTTCCCTTGCTACTCTTGAAAAATGTGCTGGGCAACCATCATGCTGAAACCACATTGTCCGTCGGACGTCCATAGCAACATCCTCAAGTAGTAATGGTACTTCTTGTTCTAGGAAATCTCGATATTTTGTTCCATTCAAATTACCTTCAATGAAATAAGGACCAATGAGTTTATTTCCTATGATTCCACACCAAACGTTCACCGACCAAGGACGTTGATGATTAACTTGTCGTAACCAATGGGGATTTTCTACGCTCCAATAATGCATATTATGCCTATTGACGCCACCATGGTTCGTGAATGTAGATTCATCTGAAAATAATACATTAGCAAAGAAATTGTGGTTCGTTTGCATTTTTTGAAATGCCCATTCACAAAACACCACGCGGTTATGAAAATCATCGCCATCTAGTTCCTGGTGCAGTGAAATGTGATATGGGTGAAACTTATGACGATGCAATATTCTTTGAATACTGTCTCTGGAAATGCCGGAATCGCGATGTAATTGTCGTGTGCTTACATGTGGATTTTGGTGAATAGCTGCTAGTACAGCTACTTCGTTAGCTTCTCCTGTAACTGTTAATCTTCGCTTCCTTTTTTTCATTTGTACGCTGCCATCAGAGTGAAAGGCATTTACAAATTTGTAAAAAAAAGAACGCGAGCGAGCATTATCTGGAAAACGCTCACCATACAACGCAACAGCATCGTCAATATTCCTCTTACATTCACCATAAATAAGAATCATTTCGATTTTTTCGGGAACTGTATCAGGATTTATTTTTAACTTGCAATTCGATTTAAGCAATGAAGGGTAGACAAAAAATAGTCACGTAAACGGAAAGTTGTTATCCTAAAAGCAAAGTGACCTCCGACCGAATTACTACCAATACAATGGACTTCAAAAACAGTCTTACACTGAGAGACCGTGAATACTAAATTTTAATATGGGGATTAGAAAGTCGCGATATCCATTTACTTCCCTTCAGGAAAGTAGAGAAAAATGTAGGTGAACTGGTTACGTGTGACTCAACTTATGTATAAAACGATATGCTACATTATTTTCGAGTTATGTCGCCTTCTAGCGTTATGTAACAGAACCGGCGCCGGTGATGGCCGAAATGCAAGCGATGTACATGTATGAAACCACGTGAGTTCTCTCGGGGTCCGGTAGATGGCGACGAAATCCCCAAATGAAGTAAGAGTTTCGTTTTGTTTAATAGAAGCTGGTTTGACCGTCAATGCTCAGCTTATTTATTCTCATTTCGGAAAAAACATACAGAGAGAGAATTAATGAGCTGAGTGAAGGGACATGACGCGTTTTTTAATGGATTGCGTGATGTCCTCTTTTTGTTTATTAAATAATAAATTTAAAACCTAAAATGTAATTTTATTGAAGGTAGAAAACTTATTTATAAAATTGCTTCCATATTGTATGCACAATTTTTATGTAATCAGTTTTGATTTTTAATATGAAGAATATCAATTATTCATAATCTTAATTTTTCGAATGGACATTATTAAAATTTTATATTCAGAATAACAATTTTCGCAATTGATATTACTAAATTCTAATATCAAAAATTCTAATATTAGAATTTTTAATATTAAATTTTCATAAAGGGATCAAATTGTCCCTATTTGCCCCCTGGATGCCCCCCTTCGTGTCGAACAACTTTCATCCGACAACTTTTTTGATTCTGTGCATAGTTCTCGAGGTATTTCAATGTCTTCGGATAAATTTGGATTTTTATCGATTACAGCGCCACCTGTGAACCAAAATGCAATAGCTCCTAGGTCAAATTGGTGTACTTTTTCCCGGAGAATCCAAATCTGCAATAAAAACTGGGGGTTCCTATTTAAGTTTTATTGTTTTTGCCCCCACTCCACCCCCAGGGGCTGGGGGAGGGGGTAAATTTCATTATCACTGGATGCCCCCCTTCGTGTCGAACAACTTTCATCCGACAACTTTTTTGATTTTGTGTCTACTTCTCGAGATATTTCGATGTCTTCAGATAAATCGGCCACCCTGTATATGCTTAAACGTTATTAATTAATTACAGGTTCTATTTCCCTCTGTCGACGATTTAAACTAATATTGTCTATTGTAAAAAACACGTTTCGTCCCAGGCAACCGTGTGGACTCCTCAGTAAGGCGATCACGGCAGCCCTGCCTTATACGTGTTGGTTATAGTAAAAAAATGTTGATATTTTAAATATCTGTATCATAGAAGGATCATTAACAGATATTGAAAAGTGTAACATATTTTTCAAGTTTAACGTGATGTCGTTAAACTTTGGAGACGATTCATACTCCAATATTTTTTTTACTACTTAATTTTTACTCACATTTCGTGTTTTCCATTGAAAACCATTGTGGAATTTTTATTAATTGTATTTTTTGTATGGTGACCGTCTAAACCAAGAATTATTTATGAATATTATGAAAATTGAAAACAAGCGGTCGAGAAATTATATTTGTTGCTTATGCAACTGTTTACTTTATTTATTTTGGTTAAAAATAACATGATAATTAATTAAAAATATTGATTTATGTACGTTTCCTAACATGTTTTTGAACTAAGGCAGCAAACATTGCAGCAAAATTAATTAATAATTACCTTAAATATTTACATAATGAATTACATTTATACTACACCTATATGTTTTTCATTGCCCAAACCCGACTCATTCGAATGTTGCATCGAAAAATGCCGCTAATTTAAAAGTAACAAAGTTACGAGCATTTATTTAACAAAAATCAGGAATTTTTTAGTTTCTTTTTTCATTCATCGTAATTTTTATATCACTTCCCGCATTCGTGTCGTAAATATAGCAATATCGTGTCAAAAATGTTTGGGCTAGAAGATAGAAGTATAGTAAAAAAATAAATTTCAAAATGGCGGCTAAAAATGCATACTAAAGTCGATTTTTTTTCAAAAACATATCCGCATGTATTCAATCGATTGACCTCAATAAAATCACTTCAAAATTGGTACCTGGTGGTTTTTAGAGTTGCTGATTCCAAATCTGATCATCGACCCCAAAAGCCACTAAATACCAAGAAGTGTGTTCCTTTAATTTTAGTAAATACGTTTACCATGTTGGATCCTTCATTTTGAATTTTTTAAAACTAACTTCATATTTAGAGTCAACCACCCTAAAAACCGATAGGAATCAAGTTTGAAGTGATTTCATTTGGGTCAGTCCACTAAAACTCCGCGTGCGCCTCAAAAACCCTAATTTCAAAAATCCGATACATTGAAAAATCGACATTTAAAAAGCCGACGCTCAAAAAACGAAGATTGTGAAAAAGCCAATGAGTCATAAAGCTGCAATATTCATGAAAACAATGTCAGCTTTTTAAATGTCGATTTTTCAATGTTTTGCATTTTTCAAATTCGGGCTTTCGAGATGCACCCAAAAATCGAATTTAGCAGCCATTTTGAATTTCAATTTTTTCTTCCTTCTTCTTTTTTCCAGCCTTAAAGTTTTTTGCGGGATATTTATACATATCAGCGGTATTCGAATGTGGGAATGATAACAAAATAACGATAAGTGAAAAAATATCGTAAAAAAATCCTGATTTTTGCGAAATAAATACTCGTCTTTTTTTCCTTTTAAATTTGCGGCAATTTCGATAAACCATTCGAAAGAGCAAGATTTGAGCAGTGAAAAACGTTGAATCGAAATGTTTTTTTACAGCGTTTTACTACTAAAAAGTTCTGTCAAACTTTACGTTAAATTTATGTACATTTGGTATTTAAAGGATCATCTCATTAACGTCCACAAGGATGCAAAATTTATCACAACTTTAATGCTCTTATACTGTATGGAAGAAACAATTTAAAAATTTGTCCGAGATCATTTTTGAAGTAAAACTTACCCCCCTTTCAGATTATAACGCTAAAATTTGGTTATTGTTAACTCAGATAAGGTTATGGCACATTTTATAGAAAAAGACAAACAAAATTTTTTAAGGAAAAACAAATGAATAGTCGCATTTTTCATCCGAAAAGCGAGTGACATTTGCCATGAAAATCCAAAACTTTGCATCCTAGAATCGTCAGCTATCAAATCCATGGTTTCTTATTATGAATGCAAGATGGTTGATAACAAAATGGTGTCCAAGTATCAAACAACAAAGTATTGGAATCTGACATTTGGTGCTGTTGTGGACAAAGCAAGTTTTCAACCGCCATATTGGCCAATCGCCAAACCACCTTTCTCCAGATGCAAGCTTTGAATAGTTTAAAAAAACAGCCACCAAAAAATGTCAGATCTCAATAAGGCGCTTAAACATTGAAAAATTATTAAAACTTCAAATTACTTGTATGAAAGTGCCCACAAACTGTTTTTGGTATGCTCAATGCGAATGTGATATCAGTTTTTAAAAATGAAAAATAGCGGATCAAATATACATATGTTTTTAAATACATCAATTCGACCTAAAAGTTGTTACTCGGGATGTTTCGAGGTCTCTGATTACGAATATGATGTCGATTTCAGAAAATTAAAAATGGCAAACGTATTTCTTTTAATTCATTCGTATTCAGCATCCACGAAAATATCTGTGTATCCAGTTTCATGAAAATAATTCGAAGTTTTTGTAGTTTTTTAATGTCTCAGAGCTTTAAACATCCTTTCTTTACTTTTGGACGACATTTTCACATCCACCATCTTGAATTTCACAATATGTAACAACTAATTTTGATAGCTGTCGCTAGGAGGACGCAAATTCCTGTCGGTTTTTTCTTAATAAATTGTGATTTCTTCCATAAAATATGACATAACTTTGTCTGAGGTAACAATAACAAAATTTTAACTTTAGAACTTGAAAGAGGGATAACTTTTTTTCTCATTTAAAATGAAAGCAGTAAAGTTGTGCTACATTCTGCGTCCTCTTGTGCGCTAATGCGTTAAAGTCAATATACCATGCTAAAACGTTGTCTTTTTTACAATTCCTCTAGTAAGAGTCAAGGCATAATTGAACAGTAAAGGACGGTATGTTATAAACATGGCGGTTTATGTCTCAGCTCTTATTAGAGGAGGAGCTATTGTTTTTTCCTGTGGTTAACACTTTTAAAGATACTGTTGAGCTGGAACCGTATTTTTATTTATTCATATACCAACCTCGTTTTTATTTATCGTTCAATGGGTAATGTAGCTCTGTATATTTTTGTATTTCTTAAAAAGTCTTTTGCGTATTAAAAAATTATGCCCAAAAGGTTTTATAAAGCGCAAAATTTGGTAAGAGATCGAAAAGATTTTTTTATTTATAAACTCATGAGGGCGGTAAATCATGTTATTCTCCACTGCAATGAAATGTACTACATAAATTCACTAGATAACGATAGTACTTGAATTTATAAAACAGATTAAAGCACAAATACTCCAAATCATCAATTACTAAAAAAACATTTCTAGCTGCAAGAAAGTACTTGATATTACTGCCCTGTACTTCAACAATAACTACAAAAGTATAACGGAAGTTTGGAATCAGTTGGGATTGATTATTGACTTGTAATGCTAACATTTTTTTACGAGTCTGATGGGCACTGTCCAAGCAATCCTTCAGTGAAAAAGCAAAAGTTGTCCGAAAAGCTGCCATATTTTCGAAAACAGAAAAAGAAGATGAGAACGAACATGTAAAAGGATAATGGTCCAAGCATCACCGATTTAAGGTAAACACTAAATTTCGACGATTGTATGTATATTGCTTTAATCTATAAACGCGTTTTCTCGAAATTATGTTTTTGTACAGGGGCATGAGTACCGATTTCGCTCATGAAATTTGGCTGTAGCTTCTGAATTATATTTTCTAGTACAGTTAAAAATGAGATTTTGTAATTAGTTGTAATTTCATCGAAAGTAGATGATTTTTATGATAAAAATGCATGCTTCCTTGATATAGATGCCGTTAAAAAATCGGCTCCGTAATGGCATAAGTAAACATTGCATAGAATCGTTGCTAAAATTTCAACAAAATTGTTTCAGAAATGATGGAGAAACCCCAGAAATAAA
Source organism: Trichopria drosophilae (assembly GCA_030407085.1). NCBI lineage: Eukaryota > Metazoa > Arthropoda > Insecta > Hymenoptera > Diapriidae > Trichopria > Trichopria drosophilae. Next base: position 183,025,332 of record CM059583.1, on the reverse strand, counting down.
TTTTATGACAAAATGTCCGTGAAAGTTTAGAATCCCCATGAATACTTTTTAAATTGATTTCTTTTACAGTTTGTCTAATTACAGACTAGTCCGCGATGCATTCAGCAGAATAATCACACAATATTAATACAAACTTATGATATGACTTGCTAAATATCGTAAATCCACTTATTCTTTCATTATACATCATCCATTAGTCTGTATATGTAGTAAATATCAGGGGTAGGTAAGCTATGCGGGTCCTGGACCAGCAGGGTCGGTAAATGGTGGTGATTCGCCAGTCGATAAAGCGCCATCTGGCGGATCATTACGAAACGTCGTATAGATCAACGGTCGATAAAGCGCCGTCGAAAGGATCATTTCATAATACCGTACAGTTGGTTGGACGGTATGGTAGAACTGGATTCAATGAAGAGTTATCTGGCTGATCAATACGAAATTTCGTATACGTTATTGGTCGGTGCTCTAGTAAGCTAATCCTTACAAACTGAAGATAGAGGGAACTGGTAATGGGTGTCGGCAAATAACTTGTGCGACAGTACACTTTAAAATAAAAAAATCCTACATCTCCAATATCACGGTGGGCAATGATTTGAACCACCATATATCGACCTGGTTGGTCCAGGACCCGCATACCTTACCTACTATCGTGCGATATGCGAGATATGGCTCTAAACGGAGAAAATAAATTGAATAGATTTAATCCAAGTCTACCTATTTTAATTGTCATGGAACTTTGTTAATAACTGGTTACTTTAGTTCCGTTACATCTTTATAGGGCGGGGGGTATATGAAATTATTTGATACATCCTTTTGCTTTAAAAAATAGTTTATCAACCAAGATTTAAATTTACAAACAAGATTTAAAAAAAAATATACAACAGATCGGAAAGATTCAAACTGCATTCTCTTCAGAATTAAATTATCTTCGATGTGAACGTAGATGTTTGTTTAGTAGAAGTAGAAGTTTAAGTAGAAGTTTTTTTTACTACTTTTAAAGGGGATGTGAAGTAAAATTTTTGAACTTTAATTTTTATTGCATAATTTCTTTTGTTTTTAACAAATTTCGTTTTTATCACATAGAAGATAAACTTATAATAATAATAAAAATTGGGTTTTTTGACTTCAGACACGAATTATGAGCTACATCTTGTCTGAAAACGGGAAACTTGAAGATCGAGGCTCTTCGGCAAATATTCTATAAGTTTTGTTCATTTTTTACATGAAACAATTTGTGTAACATCTTCAATGCCAACGTCAAATATACCCATAATAATACGTTTGTTGCTGATTTTGTTCCATTAAAAATAAAATTACGAATAACACCTCCGTTTTTACCGTTTACGTGTTTAACCCCTCTTAAGATGACATCGAAAATAGTTTATATATCGTAGAAAAATATTAATCGGTCTAAAACTGATCAAAAATTAATCCTATTGCAAATAAAATATAAATCCAAGTTATTATTTTTTTAATTTTGACCCGAGATTGTAAGGTACCTCAACTTATTTTAATGTTATTAGCGATCTTGTACAAATAATTTGGTAATAGAAGTAACATTAATGATCCCTCTGCAGAGTGTATACTTTGTGTCTATAGACATAATAAAATAACTATAGTTTAGTATTGGTCGATACTTTCCTGTATTTGTTATAAGCATTTCGATTTGTAATTACTTACCCCAAATATGTTGATATAAATGTAAGGTTTTATAAATAAGCGCAGAAGTAGTATACAAAATTTTTATTTACATTGAAGAAAATTCTTAAAGTGATCAGTCGTTACAAAAATTAGTCATATTGCGAAAGATTTCATCTTAGATAAAATCTTAAACAAATTTAGTTTTGAGTAATCGTCTACGTCAATAAGGTACTCTTTGTTACTTCACAAATATTTCTTTTATATGACTGGTTTTACTAATTCGAGTAACAATATTCAAGGCTTTGTACTGTCTGATCGAAACAAAATATTAAAACACGAATCATCTTTTAGTTAGGCCGACCAAAGGACTTGTTTATGGAACCGCAAGTTAATTACCATTGACTTATTTACTAATTTTATCTAACATTGGTAAAATATAATTTTTAAGTAAATCTTGTTTCTAATCAGTAGGTACATAATATAGTAATTAATTTTAATAATTAATAAATGTTTTCACGAAATTAACAACTGAGACTAATATCGCATTTTGGTAAATAAGTTAGTATAATTTTTTTGTATTTTGTTTTCACCTTCATGTTACAAATAACAAGAAGAAATTAGAATGCTAAATTTATGACGCATCTTTCAGTTATCCAAAAATCCTTGCCAAGGATTTATATTTTTATTAAACTGAAGGCATCAGTCATTTTAATTTACAATTTTTTGGGTGTTATGATATTTAACGGATTGCAATTTAGATTTTTCATTTTTGGTGCATCCGTTAATCATTGAACTGTTTTACCCATTTTGTGAATTCTTAAAGTAATTATGAATAAAAATCATAAATATTTAGGAACTCTTAGGAATGTGAGATACATTCCTGGCGTGTAATTGTTGAACACGATGTGCTTCCTCTGCTTTTATCATGTGGTACATTGTTCACTTGGTGGAGGTAGAAGCGTGCCCTGAAAATAGTAAAATTAATATTAATATTTTTTTTTCAAATTGCTTTTTAATAATGGAAATTTGTATCTTACATTAATTTGCTACCAAGCCAATTACTTATGTCAAATAGCTTTCCGATTTACACAAATAAAAACAGTGGTATCTTAATTACCACGAGTCTTCGAGTGATTCTAGTCATCTTTGGAAGCCTAATTTCAAAATTATTCACATGCTACGACATCGAAATCGGAAAAAAATAATTCTTCAAAGTTTGTAACTGTTGTAACTTATATATCTGTTCAGAGTTAGTAGATGAACAAAATGACTAGATGTTAGTATTTTTTGACATATGTGACAGTATTTGCTTACTATTTTCGGTGTTAGAAACGAAAAAAACGAAGGTACAAACGAAGAATCGAGTTGGACAATCCGGTACAAAATCGTTTGAAATCAATTGCAATATACTAGTTCAATTTTTCTTTATATCGGTTGCTGGCTTTTATTGTAACCTCAGTAACTTTTTTCACTTTGAGGTACAAAGGAAATACTTTGTGGTACAATCGTATACAAACTATATTCGAATTAGGATAATATGTTCTTAGTATAGCATGTTAATGAAACAAACAACATTAATAAGAACAAATTTAAAAAAAAGTTACCTGCCTATTTCCATTTTGCCCGTTGTTATTGTCCATTTTAATTTTGTATCAAATTTAAAATTTTCGAGAAAAACTCTAAAAAATATATTAACCTGACATAAAAACCATGCAGAACCTGTTCAAATAGCACATCTTCGCGTGTTTCGAATTTGTAACTATAAAGGCGGTGAGTTAGCGAATGAACTAATTGATGATGTAAAGAATTGACTAGTTCAAAAGGGTTAATTAAATTCAATGCTGTAAATACCTTCTCTTCTTCAATCCTCGTTTCAGGCGTCAGGAGAACAGAACTGTAGGTGTCTTTATTCCTCAATGCTTCCATTTCCTTTTCACACGTGACTTCCGGTACCGCACAATGATTATCCGAATTAATGAGAGACTCACATCCTATCGTTCGATTTCGTTGAGATTCCTCGTCGTTGGCGGCATCGCTGTTCATTTTATAAATAGGAATGTTTCTGGCAAAAAAGTCACAGTAAAAAATCATTTGGATTAGACTTGATGCTACGGAGAGGGGGTCGTAGTAATTTTCAGCGTAGTATCGGTAAATCCAGTTGGTGATGTACAAGCCTTGGTAGAGCCCTAGGGCGCAAATGTAGGATATCACGATGCTCTCCGCTTTTTTAGCCTTCGATGCGTGATGAATTTGAGGCAGGATCGCAATGGTATCCAAGTATATGCTGAACGATTGAAAGATTTCGAAGGTATGGAATCGTTGATTGGTCGTCAGAGCTAGTATTGCAGCAGGCAAAATCAGCAACTCGATTCTAAATGTTTTGGGGATCAAGAAATTTAAAGTTTAATTTTGTATTCATAATTAATAGGTTAAATGATATTTTATGTTACTCGGAAAGTACTCTTATCGTTTATTGATAACACGAATTGGAACAGTTTTTTAATATATACTGTTAGATTGGCACCAATTACAAAAGTAATGTTAAATATTATAACGTTTAGTATCATTTCTCCGCTACTAAATTCATTTGTCAACTCCTTTGCGTTCTATATATATATATATATGTATGTATGTATATATTGTATAGTTTAGTAAGCTTGACTTTCCAGTGTTGGGTATTGTGATGCAGTCAATTTTTCATATTTCGACATTTTATGTAAAGTTGAAAAATAACATATCATATAGATTTTGTACAATTTTTAACAGTGCAGGTATCCCACAGATTTTGATATTGTCCAATTCAGAAAAAAATTATTACACATTAAATAAGTATTTAACTGAGAATTCTCTCAACAAAGTCAAATAAAAGTGTACTGATGGTTTTAAGAATGGATCTCAATTGTTCCAAATTTCAAAACATTTAAATACCATTCAGAATTGAAACACCTATTGCAAGGTGGAAACAGAAATATGCTTCAGGGAAAATGAAAAACGCGTTCTTGTATAATGTAACAGATTAACTTTTTACTGCAGCATTAAGACTCCTCTTTTTTCGAAAAAAATTTACATAAATTGAAAAATAAAAAGGCTTTGAACGTACTTAAACTTGAATCAGTTTCAGCCGTGACAGTTTCAGCTATGAAAGTTCAGTATTGCTTAAACAATTTCTGAAAATAGTGTTGATTTTGACCAATTCCGAAACTACATACACCATCAGACAGACAATAGTACATTGTCCAACTAGGGAGTAAAATGGGTTTTTGATGAGTTCCAGTTTGACTCCCGAGCGAAGCGAGTTTGTACGAGTTTGAAAACACGTTTGTATGAAAAAGCCTTTTCATTATATTATTTCCTACGAAAGGGAGCCAAATATTATTTTGAGCTCAGGGTGCGTGAAACTTATTTGGCTGCCTGAGGAGAATAGTGTTATTTTGCTCCCTTGATGTAGGGAGCATAAATAGTATTTTGCGCTCAGAATGTAAGAAAATACTTCCATGATGTTTTTTTAAATTTAGCTAATATTTTATGAAAATTTGAAAACTGTGCAATGTCAAAAAGTTCATATTGACAAGTTGAAATAACAAAAGTAAAGTGGACGTTGCTCTAAAAATAAACTAGTAGAATATAAGATTTGTTGGTATAATATGTAAATGCAGGTGTTTGTTCTTCGTACAACAAAATAACGTCTCTTAATATAAACGGAAAATATAACTTTAATAATTTAAATGACTTAATGAATTCGAATAAAAGGTAATTAATAAATTTAATAAAAATAATAAGCCAATAAAATAACTAAGACCAAATAAGTAATATCCATTTTATTAGATTTTACCTAGTTTTTAGATTAATAATTTACTTAGTTTTTAGGTAAAATATATGTCAACCATGCAATGGAGAATAGTAAAATTAAGGCATTTTCGTATAATTGAAAGAAATTTCCAAATTCTACGTGCCTTGAAAAATTCAGCAACGCTAATTAGTACGATTTCTGGAAAATTTGTAGTGTATATTGGAGTGAAAAAGACACTTTTGAATTTGTTAAGGTATACAAAAAATCTGAATCGTAGGTGTTTTCCAAGTACTGAAAGTACTCCAAGTTAGGTTAGGTTAGATTTAAGGTTATGTAGTCAACTACTTTTTTTTTATTGACTTGGAAATAGTAAACAAAATAATGTCAAGGTCTTGTTTACTACCAAAAAGTTTTTGAATATTTTTTCATGTTTTTTCTGTGTTTATATGAAGAAGAATATTCTTTTTAAGTTACTTTACTAATTTTTAAAAATAAGCTTTTGCCTATGTCAATTTTATGTAATTGTTTCCTGAATTTTAGGGTTTAATTAACTTTGTCGAATCGTTGTGAGATAAAATCAAACAAAAAATGGTTTGGTTAATACAGAGCACTTGGAAATTGTAAATCTGTGAACAATTTTCTTACTCTGCTGCATTTTTGGCTTATTCACCTACCACAATCGTTTTTTGATAAGTACATTTTATTGTTAATGAATCTTTCATTTGCTATTGATTAGAATGAGTTGTAATACGTTTAAGGGGTCATTGCATTTTGACCGGTCGAAAAAATCGAGTTTTTATTATTATGTCCTTCTCGTTTTTCCTAAGCACATACAAAAGAAACTTGTGTGAAAATTTCATAACGATCCTCGAGACTTTGAGTGCTTGTGTTCACAGTGCTCAAATGATTGGATACAATGTTCGTCGCTTTCATTGGCTCGGCGAACAAAAATTGAAAATTGTATTCCTATGTGTATACGTAATTTATCGTGTACGTTTTGAACTTATAATTTAGAAGATTTGTTACGAAGACGCCTCGGTTCCAATACGCAATACTCGGTTTAATCGCAACATTTTAAAGAAGCTGAAGGGAAAATGTAGGGTGCAGTGAAGTACATTTTTTACCCTGCTTTTCAGTAACAAAAATTTCAACCAAAATTTTCGTGATTGCGGTGCACGATTACGAAAAAACTATTCGATGAATCCATTTGAAATTTAAATGGTTTATTGAAAATTCATATCTAAAAACTAGATATTTTTCATGTATTTTTTTAAACCTCCGCCATTTTTTAATTTTTGAACCTAAATTATTTTTGGAGGTTCGTTTTCTAGCGCCACTCATACTAAACGAGAATTTTTTTGATATTTCTGTTTCTCAGATGATTCTATATGAGGAGATATCCTGGATACCGTGACTTCATAATTTTATTTATCGCGTTATATGTTTTCGATTTTACCGATGCAGATGCATTAAAATGGATGTAAAAATATGTTTAGTTATTCAACACATGCGTAAAAAGTGTCAAGAATCGCAATTAACTTACAGATACTACTCTTGTTAGAATAAATTTATTAAAATAGAAATTTTTTCAGCCCGTCAACGTAGAATGACCCCTTAAATGTTCCCTGCAACATATTGCGTAAAGAAGCGAAAAATAAATATTATAATAAAAACCTTACTACTATATAGATACAATATTCTAAAAGGTATAAAAAAACTTAGTAGCTCTTAATGGCTGATAAAATTACTCAATCATTTTATTATAAAATCCAATTGGCTTTTTTAATCTCGTAGCTTTTTCATTCTAATTTGCTTTATGACGTATTAGGAATTTTTCAATTTTTAGAAAAATTTTGATAAAATTGGCACAATATATGCAATACCTGAACGTGTCATGTTGCCGATCGTTGGAAGTACGGAACACTCCATATATCGATACGACCATAAAATAGGTGACGCTCACAAAAAGGATCTTCATCGCCCCCGTATACAGAGATCCAAAGGCTGTGATGTCAAGATATTTTGCCGTGAAAGCGATGGCGAAAAGAACTTGAGTTTTTCCGCTGATACCTGTAAATGTCAGTAATTATTTAAATAAATGTTGCGTATGTATAAAATAAAAATATAAAATATAAAATATTTTCGTCATTCAAGTAAATTTTTTACTTCCCATGCTTCAAATAAATATTTACTTAATAAGGAGAGGGATGGTTACTAATTTAGTCACATTTTCTCTTTGAAATTATGATATTTAGTAATTACATATATACAGGGTGTCTAAGAACTGGGTAGCGACATTTCAGAAGGCAAAGAAAAGTCCTGTATCAAAATGGGATCTGAGGCTCAAAATTTGAATGATAGGCCATTGAAGTTTAGAAAAAAAATTACATTTTTACAATAACTAGGCTAGCTTTTAAGTTAAGTCTGGGCTCATTTTCAAGCTTTTTTTAAGCCCTACATTTCATCCATAAGAACACTTAACCTTCGATACATATTTCTGAAGTTATGGACCTAAAAAAAGAAAAACAGGCCCATTTTTTCGATTTTTCGCATATAACTTATTTTGCCAAATAGCTTACGAAATGGTACACAACAGAAGTTGTAGAGTTTGAAAAGATGAAGAATTTGCCCCATCATATGTTTGATTTCGATAAAAATTGAGCCCACGGGAACTCTTTTAATTCGTTAGCTGTTTGGCGAAATAAATTATATGTGAAAAACCGCAAAAATAGACCTTTTTTCTGTTTTTGAAGCTATCGCAGGTCAAAAGCTTGAAAATGAGCCCTCATTCATTGAAATAACTTAAAAGCTAGCCGAGTTAATGCAAAAAAAGTATTTTTTTTTCTAAACTTTAATGACCCGTTACTCAAATTCTAAGCCTCAGATCCAATTTTAGTGCAGGATTTTTTTGTTTAAAATATCATGAAGAATCACCTTCTGAAATATCGTTACCCAATTCTTGGACATCCTGTATAATAGTATATATAATAATAATAGTAGTGTAGTCTCCGATGCCTTCATTCTCGCCCGAGATATGCAAGATATTTTTTGCCACATCTGTACATAATAAACTGCACCTTTATAATGCCGGTGAAGTAAAAGGCAGGTGCAAAATCGCGAAAAACTAGAAGCGGGCGAGAAAAAGTGAAATGCGCCTGTCGAAGCGGGCGCGAAATTGCGAAAAGCGCCCGCTGGATCCTAGAAGGTACACGTGAATAAGTTTCATGTCGCGGGCTTTACCGGCTAGCAAAGGCGCGGTTTTAGTGCAGGTGTATTAAATTTTTCGTTTAATGTTTGCTTTTTTCCTCAATGACTGTTTAAGTGTTTATCTTAAATGCTTGTATTTATGAAATATAATGCTGAAAGCAGATTTTTAAATAAAGTAAGGAATAGGGTCATTTAAAGTTCAGTTAATGAAAAATTTGTTTATTTGGTATTGTGTTGCGAACTTTATCTGAAAACCTCTTTTCAGCATTTCATTTCATAAATTTAAACATTTAAGATAACACTTAAACAGTAATGCTAGTTTGATGATAATTGAATATACTATTTCAATAACAACATCAATATTAAAAAACTCAAGCGTTTTTAAACAAGGAATAAACAATTTTTTCAGAAATTAAAAATCTAGAATAAAAATCACGTATATATAAAACATTAGACGAACAAAGTGAAAGAAGCGTTAGGAAAAATCAATTTAATAAGATCAAGAATAGTTCAGCTTAAAATTACTGTAATACAAGCTTCAACGAGAAACTTACACTTAGTACATGGTGACATTTAATCTGGTTTAAAAATGGACGACATTTAATATGCAGATTATGGAGCTTAAAAAATAGACCTATGAAGCATTATGGGCTATTCTATACATATATGTCTAAAGATATTCTTACATTGTTCGTAAAATACGTACTACGCATACATTAAAAAGAATTCGTAAACAATTCTTATTTTAAAAACATGGAAAATATTTTTCTTTCAAAATCCAAAAATTTTTCAAAGTTGTGAAAACCAATTGCTAGTTTAAATCGATCATTTCCTACTGACTTATAACAGGGTAATATAAAAGGTTAGTTATCTCCTGTGATAGCTTAGTAGAAACTAGCTCAGTCATTAAGGTAGTTAAAATTAAACCACGAGTATGTTTGGGAAAAATATTTAAGACCGTTTCCGAGAAATTAATTTTCAATATTAATGATAATGTTGACGAGAAAAAGTATTACTGTTCTTTAAAAAAATGAAACCTACAAAAAGAATTTGTTAAATAAATTTTATTAATGACTTTTAAATTTTCTTCTTTTCGCAAGTTAAGAATTTTTTAAAAATGAATGGATTTTAACTAGAGATGGCTTTTTTTTCTAGTCAAATATCTGTATTTATTTTTAAAAAAATTATTACTTTTCGCAATTTCTGAATAGTTTTACTGATCACGTAAACAAACATTGAAACATTCGTATGGTAAAGTTTTAAAGAATCTCTTTCCAGAAATAATAAACCGCCATTCGTTAAAATAATTTATAAATGGCGATATGAAGAAAGTTTTGAGTTTGCTGTAATTTGGTTCCGCCATATTGGATTCGCCGTTTTGAATTTTAGGAACCTGATTTCAGATTCAAATTCAGCGACCTCAAAAACCCTAAGGTGCACACTTTTATAAAAATCGAACCATTTTTCGAACTTGCATCTTCCATATTAAATCCGTCATTTTTAATTACGAAAATCCGATTTCAGATTTGGGTTCAGTGACCTTCAAAACCATAACACTAAAATTATAGAATAAATCAATGAAAATTTTGTTCGAAGTAAAAAATGGAACGCACAGCTGATTTTCGCTTGACAGCTAAAGGATTATATATCTTTAACTACCTTAAAGTAAAAAATATCTAGATAGTTTCAGTAATTATTATCCACTAAAAGGGGAATGGAATGGGTACAGTAATAACCGCCATTTTGAAGCCGTCATTTTGAATGGAGAATTAATAACCATCCTATCTTTTAGTGTAACTAATTACTCCACCAGATACAGAGACTTAGCTTGTTCCGAACACGGTTTCCTGTTAAAAAATACGATTATTTGAAGAATTTTTTCAAAATTCACATTCTTTGATGTTTAAACCGCCATAGTAAAAAAAATGGCAGCAGATATGGTTAATCTGAAACCGTATTAAGAATGTTCGAGAAAAAATACAATAGGTATATTATATCAAAACGGTTGAGTGATTTTTTTTCTCTAAGAAAGCACCCGATGAAAAGAAGTCAAAATTTACGGCATTTCAGGACGAAACGGGTTAAAGCATCACACACGTGGCTCATACCTAAACCAAGTTTTCTTTCTCCTTGCAGGAGGAATATTTTCCTCCATGGCAGATTAAAAAAATAATAAAAGTGACTATTTAAATTGTTAAACTGTAAAAAAGGTACATTTTTTCAAAACTCTGGTACGTAAGTTCCTAGTTTCAGTAACTCATCTTCTCAACCAGGCACTCACTAAAACAAGTAACATTGTACTAAATACTATCTAAAAAAATGACAATATATTGATTTCAAATCGTTCGGATAAAAGTTATTTTTTTTAACAAACCCCAACTGAATAAAAGCCTAGAGAGTACCTTACAAAAATTTGTAACTTTAGTTTGTTCGTGCTTTTTAGGCAATGATAATCATTGATGACGTATTCAAAAAAAATGGGCTGATATTACACTAATTGTTTTCTTTCAGTAACACATTAATGCAAATCGATTTATCTTACATTTTTTACGATTTTCAAGCGAGTACTTGCAATTTGAACAGTTCTGTTTTTAATCAATAAAAAAATATCCACTTCATAACTAGTATAATCGTATTTGCAAGCATAGACTATTTTTTTACTGTTACTTTAACGTAAAACTAAATATCTTTGAGAAACAAAAAAAGATTGAAAAAAAGATACAATATGGAAAATTTATTTATAAAAGAGGAGAAAAACAATGTAACCATTATATTTAAGGCCTCGAATCCCTCCAGAAATATGCCATTCCTTTTAAAATTAATAAGTAATTAAAAATTAACGTACACCGAGAAAAAACAACCATCCCGAGTAAAAAGAAGTTGATCAAATTTTGATCAAAATCGGTCAGATTAAAAAATGATCCAAAAGAGATCCAAGTTTTGAGACACTCTAGGACCAACGTCGGACGAATTTACAACCAAAAAAACAATCTAAATTATAATTGCATGAGATTGAAAACTAATCTAATTTTTGTCTTTAAAGATCTAAAAATGGTCAATTTTTGATGAGATTTAAATATCGATGCGCGAACATTAAAAATTGATCTTTTTTGGATCATTTTGTGGTCAAAAAGAGATGAGTTTGTGCTCGCTTTAAACTCGTGAGAATAAAATTTCGACTCAATTGAGAATAAAAATGTTCATTTCGTGATCCATTTCTAATGAAAATTTCGATCATCCTGGATTTAGTTTTTTGTTGCATTAACCGGTTTTCTTATATGACATAGAAAAATAAAAGACTGGGTAGAAGCTATTCAATTTCTACTGGGACAAACTCGAAAGAAATTTCAAAGATTCCAGTCTTTGCCACAAAAATGACCAATATTGAAAACTAATCCAATTTTTGTCTTTAAAGATCCAAAAATGGTTAATTTTTTCATCTCATGCAATTATAATTGAGATTGTTTTTTGGTTGTAAACGCGTCCAACTTTGGTCCTGGAATTTCTCAAAACTTGGAACTCTTTTGGATCATTTTTGGATCTGACCGATTTTGATCTCATTTTTTTACTCGGGATAGTTAAATGTACTATATCGCATAGTTGGGAAAATATGACTAAAACGACTATGAAAATAGTTTAATTTTCCACTTTCGTAGTTGATTTTACTATAATTTTGTTGAACAAACTACCTCCTCATAGTTGTTTTAAGTAATATCATGTGCAGTCCTCATTTTGCAGTATGTTCATTGTCATTTTATCTACTTTTTTTGTGAGTTTATTAACCCGTTGATTCCCAGTACTATACACAAACATACATATTCCGTGTCCATGTTTTATTATAAATACGAACAAATTTCCCCGGGTTTTCATACCCTTTCTGAAGAGGACCCTAATTAAGGTCGAAACGTAAAAATGTTTATTATTTACCCTCCAATAGTTCTGTATTTTTATTTACATTAATTAATCCGTCTCTTTTCCTATGCTAATTTTTATTTATTAAATTATATTAATACCAGAAAACAACTAACACTAAAATCGATAGTAATTATACTTATATTGGTCGATACTAAGAATTAATAATGTATTCTAAATATCTTTTGCTGAATTCATTTTTTCATCCTTACAAAAATAAAATAAAAAATTAAACATTTTACTGTTCTGCGAGATTAAAAAAGAATTTTGTTTCTAAACATATGATAAGAACCCGTTCAATTTTGTTGTCATAGAAAAATAATTGTTTATTTAATCAATAACCGTGAAAATGCTGCCTATTGATCGAAATTCTAATAAAAAATAGATACGAATAATATCAGTTTCTTTTGTCTTTAGAATTTGAATCACGGCATTGTTTAAGCAAAGCATTTTGTTTCTTTCTAAGTTACAAATTCCTTCACGATGTGTCATGCAATTGCATCTTAAGTTTGCAAAGTCAATTGCGTATTCTTGCAAAGGAGGTTCGTGTAATATTACTCTACCGAAGGGAACAATAATTCAAGTAGTTTTTTTTGTACCATCTCGAATACAACCGTGGCGCCGACGTTTATGGCTTTACGAGGGATAATATATTTACTTACACATGTACGTTTAGTAATTAATATAATAAAGTATCAAATTTACGGTGTAAAAAAATTGTTCGCAGAATATATTATTAATTGACTGTTTGCTAACATTGAAATTTTTCAAATGCCTGTAAAATTTTAATTACGTAGTTATAATTTATCTTTGAAAGCAATACATTGTTCCATAATTTTTTGAAAACTACACTTCAACAATTTTCAGTATCTTTGTCAAGGTGCAACGTCATTTGTACTATTGCTGGTAAACGGTACATTGTTAAGTTCCTTTAAGGAGGTTCTAAAGTGGTCTGGCGGTAAGGTAGGGGAATTTAACTAAAAAACGTAAATAAAAGATGACTAAATAACATTTTCAACATTCGGGCTTTATTAGGGCAATTCTAAGCACTATAAACAATTTCCTAGAAAATATCAAAGATATTAATTGAGAACTGGCGGAAAATTTTCGGAAATAAGTGATTTTTATTTATTCCCGAAAATTCTCGGTCAATTCTCAATTAATTTCCTTGGCATTTTCTAGGATACCGTCTATAGTAGAATTTTTAAAATTGATTCAGTCATTTTTTATTTACGGTTTTTAGTGAAATTTCCTACCTTATCCGTCGGACAGTTTAGAACCCCATTAACTACTATTCTTTTTCATAATAATGTGAAAGTAAATCTATAATTCACTGCATTCACCAAAAATTTTGTTTTTATTTTTGCGGTCAACAGTACAAGACACAAAAAAAATTTCATATATTTTAAAAGAATGGATTAAAATACGTTGATCTTTTAGCTTAGTATAGATAACAGAAAATCTAAATGAACATATTTCATACCCATCAAAGAAAATGAAAGTTTGAGGATTTATTAAAATTTTCAAATCGTAAACTCGTTCTTAAATTGAACTCCTACAACTACACACATTGTATTGAACGTTATCTGTGTGCATTATATACTCGGCTATGATCTTAAGTAATTCAAGGATGTTTTTTCCCTATTACATATTACTAAAACCTCGTTTATATTGTCTGCAAGAACAAGTAGATATTTGATCTTTCCTCAGATACTCTGATTCAATCAGTTTGCTGCAGTGATAAAAATGATTACCACGAGAAAAACAGCAGAGGCGTAAACGGTCGAAGGTCAAAATTCCGTACGAAACATATTCCAAAAGTGTTTTTAAAATCCGAAAATAAAATATCCTAGGTGTGAAAATTCGCAAATAAAAGTCGAAAAATGAAGTAGTGTTTGTAGACTACTGATGGGCTACTTATTGTTTATAATTCGAATTATTTGTTTTCAATTGAAGCTGCACTTTTTACCATTTTTTTTTACTTATTTATAGTATTTTGTTATTAGTAAAAAATTGTGTGTAAAAATTTAACTAATACATGTAAATTATAAACGTTCACGACGATTATTTACGTACCAATAAATATGACTAAATTTGATTATTTTTTAATTTTTCGAGTGTTTTAATTTAATTTTTTTCAAAGCCTAATAATTTTGTCCTCTAAAATGGCATGAAAATTTGTATTTCGAATCTTTTTTATGTGAAAAAAGCACTCATGCATTATTTTTTGGAAAACTTTTTAAATAATCCGATGTAAATAATTTTTAATCACAATTCAGTTTCCTTTATGTTTGTCTTTATATTTTGTTTCACAAGATAGGAGCCTTCTTGAGAATTACATGTTTTGAAAGTACAATATTAAACGATACTGCAGAAAGAATGTTACGGCCTTTCATAAACAGGCACATTTTCTTTTATGTCCAGAAGAAAAAAATACAAGACAGTTTTCAACACAAATCTGTAAATTTAATGTAGTTTAATTTTTTTTGCATACGAAACTAATAATTCTCCATCAACCAAAATAACTGTCTGAAATTTCTCTACATTCATTTAATATAAAAAAATGTTGTTTATCAATGACATTAAATTCGCCTTTTTCAAATCATAAGCTCTCTTATTACTGACTGTACAATTTGTTTCTTATTAAAATTAGCCATTCAATCAGTGTTCGATCTTAAGTTTTAGAAATGGTAATGGAATGTTAATTTCAGCACTATTTCACGGTTATGAGAAAATTGTTCATACTTCTTTTCTCACTTTTCAAGGCCTCCTCTTTCAAGATTTAGATGCCGAATATAATCCCGTCATTATGTACTTTAAAAAATTAAAACCACTAATATAATATGAATGTATGCAAAATATGGGTGCGGGTCGAAAAACCGACAAATCAAAAAGCCGACAGGTCGAAAAACCGACTATCAAAATACGGACATTCAAAAAGCCGACACGTAAAAAAATAGTCACATCGACAAGCGAACAGTCATTTTTTGAACTGTCGGCCTTTTCCCTGTCGGGTTTTTGATTTTTCGGTTTTTCTACCCGCACCTCAAAATATATTCTCTATGCATTTTAATTCCAAAATAATGATGTGTTAAATGAACTTAATGAGATACGAACACTATATTAATTTCTGAAGTTAGAATGACTAACATTACATTAATATTACATTTCTAAAAATGTAGAATTTTCTAACTATTACACAGGCCAACAAAATGAAGCCGATCTCCATACCCAGAAACAGGGATATACTTTTTCAAAGGTTTTCGATACGCTGAATCCAAATCTGCCCGCAGAATTGTTCTATCGCGTCCAGATTTTGGGATATCCTAACCTAAAAGTGAAAAAAAACACCGTTTTGTCCGTTTTCAGTAAATTTAGGTGCCGAAACAACAATATTTTTCTTCGCAATTTGACAAAACGAAGATTAGTTTGCTTTAATTGGCTTTAAAATGCTCTTTTAAAAATTCCGATTCGATTCTTTTCCAAGAAGTTATCGAAATTTTTGTTAAGGCTCTATAATTTTCGTTTTTTGTACTTTTGGGTTAATACATGACATGATAGAGCAATTCTATGATATCCTGACCTAAACGTGCAAAAAACACCGTTTTCCTCGCGGAACAAAATTTTTATTCACAATTTGGCAAAACGCAGATTAATGTGCTATTCATCTGCTTTAAAATTGTTTCTTAGTCATTCCGATTCGATTCTTCTTCATCGAGTTATCAAAGTTTTTGTTCGATTTGTCTATTTTTTAATATGTCGGCTTTTTGACTGTCGGCTTCGTGACAGTAGGTTTTTTGACCTGTCGGCTATTTGATTTTTCGGTTTTTCCACTCGCACCCACTTGTATTACTTAATAAAAGAAATTCCATTTTTTTAGAAGTTCAAACGTGAAATCAAAATTAATTATTTTCAATGTTTTACAAACAAAAAAACAAAATGTCACAGTTATTTTTTTTGTAATTATAAACCTAATATGGTTATAATTATTTGTACCTTTTTTGACGTTTTAATTAATCATTGGTTATATAAATGCTTATTTCTTGGCATTACGGTCCTCTTACTCTTAAACAGTGAGTGACAAAAAAAAAGAAAAGATTTTTTAAAACTTCAATGGCGCGCCAATTAGATTGCAGTCATCGGATCCAATCTTGGTATAGGACTTTTTTGCTTGAAATTACACTTTTTTCTTGAAATATGGTCCGCGAGTTGTGGGACAACCGATATACATATTTCTCCATAGAAAGTTTATACCGAAATGTGATGTGGTTAATATTAACATTTAAATTTGGTTTGTTAAATAAAAATATTTTTTTCGTCACATCGGGCTGTAAACTCCGACTTTACGTCCTCATTTGCGGGAGTAAAATGCGATTTTACTCCCCCGAAAAATAGATGGATAAGATAGATCTTACCCTATGGAATTGAAAATATTTGTCATATAAATTCCAATTATTCTGTATCCACACGGAAAGATATCTCTGGGTTTTTCATCATGGTGTTGCATCACACTCTAATTTCACGGCTTTTTTTTACACTATAATCAGGTCCGACTATAAAGCAGCTACAGCTGTGTCTCGCCTTTGTACTATGTTACAATAAAGACATTTAGTGTTATTTTAAGCGTGGGGCCGTGACCAAGACATGAAACGACGCTGTTAGAGGATGATCCCGTGTTTTTAGAGGATAAGAAAGATATTAAAGAAAAGCATCACGTAAATTGTGATGCAAACCTAGAAATTTCTCCTCATGCACTGTGATGAAAAATATAGTTGATATAACGGGCTTTTATACCAAAAAACCGATTACCCTATATTCCCTCGTGATGACTTGGGCAGGCCACTCGGGCACACTGATTACTTGCGGGCATAAAAGTTTAATTTACGCCCTTGTAAGAAAAGTAACTTTTCTTATATTTTCAATATTTTCCTCGCATACAGTAATAACTCATACATTCACGAATTATGTTAATAAGGAAACAAAAGTAAATTCATGTTTATGTTAAAAAAATTAAACATCTTAATCAAAATTAGACGATTTTGTCATTAATTGTGTACCTTCACTTGTCCCTTGTACATTCAACTCTATTATAAAGTCTGCTTCCTCCTATTACCCTGATTTTTAATAAATTTACTTAATTCACCTTTTTATTTATTTTCATATGTTTTGTTTACACGTAGACCGATAAATATCAATAATCTATCTAAATGATTAAAAAAGTCGATAACAAAATGTATAATACTTTGTGACATCCAAAAAAGTATATTTCATTTTGACATTATGTTTTCATTCAATGCGACAGAAATCAATATTATGCAACTAATTACGCGAACTAATTAAATTTGCACACGTGGGTTATCTATTATTTAAAGATTATCAAATCATTTAATAATAAAAATTCGCAAGTAACTGTATGACATAATGTATCATTTCAATCAGATTTGATTTGTCATATCTGTCTATTATGATGATAATAAGTACTTTATCGAAATGACATTCACTACTGTTGATTGATATCTACCTTGATTATAATCTAAAGAAATCAATGATCTTATTGTAATTTAAAATGGCGTATTTTAGATACGTTTCTTCTTTACGAGTCATTTTACCATATCTTATTTTGAATATTTTCGAGACTTTTATCCAAATATGTAATTGTTAAAATATGTGTTTGCAATATTGCAAAAAAAATGTTCATAAAAAAGATAGAGCTGATTAGTTTATAATTAAAAAAGGGTGTGCGGGTCGAAAAATCGACAAATCAAGAAGCCTTCAGGTCAAAAAACCGATAGTCATAAAGCCGACACATAAAAAAATAGACACATCATCAGGAGGATCGTCATTTTTTGAACTGTCGGTTTTTTTACTGTTGGCTTTTCGATTGTCGGTTTTTTGACTGTCACTTTGTTGACCTGTCATCTTTTTGATTTGTCGGTTTTTCGACCCGCACCCAAAAAAGGGGAATCATTTTTCTCGTGGATTCGAAGAATTGAAGAGAAGTTTTCAATAATTAATTTATTAGTAGTAATGTAGCAATGTATTATAAATCATAATAAATATTAGTGACACTTATATAAAATATGATAATTCCGAAAATTAAGTGATACAAAATTGCAAATCGATAAGAATAAAATTTCGTAACCCCAAGTAAAAAAGTAGTTGTTCTTACAAGGAAAAGTAGTACGAATATCAAATATCTTGAAATAGTAACGCCAACTAGAAAATGTCACTGGGGCATGTTAACTTAGTAGATAGAGCAACAACTGTTGTGATGCTGATTAACTATTTCTTTTAGTCTATGAACCTGGGACACGTAATTGATAATGTACCGTAAAAAAGAGAGATGGGTAACTATCGACTTTTTAACTCTGGGTTTTCTAACGTATCACTTTTTTAGTGTCGGTTAATTAACAGGTTTCTTGAAAATCGAATTTCTGACTGTTGACTTTTTGACCTGTCGGTTTTTTTATTTGTCGGCTTTTCGACCCGCATTCAATCCTTTGAGGATCGATCCAGGGTTTGATCAGAATCAAAAGATATGCAATGTTTAGCCTTGTTGACTTTCTGTCGAGCAAATTTTGTAATTACCTATCCTGCTCAAGATTATTCCTGCTATTTTAAAATAACGGGTCTGACCAGGAACTTGTATTAAGTTTGACCATCTGTACAAGCGGCTAGTATGAACCAGATTCCTGATAAAATGCATGCAAAATCCTACCTTACCGTTGAGCCTAGTTCATTTTCAAATAAATACTAGTCGAATTTGTTCTCTGCTTTCTTTGTCTTTTTCTTCCGCAGAAATATAGATTTTAGTTATAATTAATACGTAGATATCAAACTATTTGCACATAGTAGTTTTGTCATTAGCGTATAACATATAATGCTCTCAATATCTAAAGTTAAAAAACACTTGCAAACGATTAAAATAAGAATATTAATAAAAATTCAAACAACTAGTGTTAATCATTTATTTTTCGAAATTGAAACATATTTCATCCGGAATGCATTTTCTTTTTGCCTTTTTAAGTCTAAAACATGATTTCTTATTTTCCTCGATTCACTCTTCATTTTGTATGAGATCTTCGAACGCACTAACGATCGTTTCACTTGTCACGTCCAATCGTTCATATATAGAGTTAACTATAACTGTACATCGATTTATTGATTCATCATGTTACTTACGTAGATCGTAAAAAGATCTTTTTAAATGTTACA
The DNA here is from genome assembly GCA_030407085.1 of Trichopria drosophilae. NCBI lineage: Eukaryota > Metazoa > Arthropoda > Insecta > Hymenoptera > Diapriidae > Trichopria > Trichopria drosophilae. The sequence goes on along the minus strand of CM059583.1, from coordinate 183,005,567 downwards.
TGTGTATTGAGGCAGTTAAATAGATTATTGTTTCATTTTCAACGATCAACCTTGCAATAGTAAATGACATATCTTCTTTCTTTTTATGTGCGTTTTGTCTAGTGGATAATGCACTAAAAAATGTTCACAATTGAGTTTGCAAAAAAAAAAATTAATGTCAAGTGCAAGTTGATAATTTTTATTGTTACCAAACTTTCTAAAATTATTCCAATCAAAGATATCAATTTTTATTGAAAATACCTTTGTGTGTCCTTTTAGTACTTGTTGGCTAAACAACTTGAAGACATATTGTAACTTAACAGTATATAAATAATTGAAATTGTACTCCAAATATAACTTTGAAGGTTATGTATAAGGTGGAACCTCAGACTACCATTATATAGCTCTATACAGGAAAAAATAAGTCTGACTAGCAGGGCCGACTTTTTTTTTTAACAATTGGCTTAAATTTAGTCATTAAGTCAGAACATGGTCTTAAAACAAATTTTTGCTGTTTCGAAACTTAAAAGAATGAGCATCATTTCTCATTTTAAAACTGGAAGACTTATAAGCAGTGAATCTGAAGTATGATTTATAACAGCTTAAAATGAGATGACTATTTTGATTGTTTTAAGTTTTCTGGGTCAATTTTTCAAACCTCAAGAAAAACGCAAATTAAATGGCAATTACAATCTTGTTTCAGACAAACACTGAATAAGAGTAAAAAACATAAACAATAACGACCGTACAAAATGAAAGTTGTTCAGTAGTAACCCAACGATGGTTCTGAGCAGATTTTTTTATCACCTCCAATCACACAAAAAGTTTTAGGAATTTTTTTATGTGAAGTTCTGTTCCTGTTTCGTATTAACTATAACAGTGCAGTAGGGCGCTCATCATTTTATCTGGAAGTGGGAGGGAGTTTTTTAAATACCTTCAGTTACACAATGAATCGATTTATGTTTTTAAAAATGACAAGTGTATTGTGTCAAACATGTTTCCTTGAATCCATTAATTTATCTTATAAAATAATTTAAACTAAATCCCTCTTTTTGTGTATTTCATGTTCTTCTTTCCAGTGATCGGTTTAGCCAATCAGAACTGAAGTTTTCTTTTTCATATACGAATAGAACACGTATTAATTTATTACAATAAAAAAAAACATTCATTGATTCTTTCAACTGATGAAATATGTTTTTTATTACTATGAAAATTTCACTGTGTTAATTACGTTGAAAAAAGATTCTTTCCATTCAATAAACACTTACTAACATAAATAATTTTTCGTACTAACACTGTAAAAACAAATACTTAAAATGATTACAGCTTAATGTCAGCCAATGTATAGTGCATAAGTCTGTCCTTCTTTAAGTGGTCTTATTTACATTACATCTAGTTTTCAGCCAATTTTCTTACTTAATTCCAGATTTCAGTTGCATTTCTTTTATTAATTTAAGTATTGTTTTTTACAGTGAATAATAAAATATTTCATTCGTTTAAATATTACATTTCATTACCGCGGTTGTTTATTATTCAATGAATTTTTTTTAAGTGTAAGGAGGTTCAATTTTCAGTCTAAATAATTTAAATCTAAAATTCTTAATCGGCTTAATTTAAGCCAAAATTTTGAACAATATCTAACTTTTGGTTCTACATTTCTGCGGCATGATAAGCTAGTTTCAAGACTGTTGAAGAAGTCTACTTTTCAGTGGGACAAAGCTTCTTTTTATTACATCTTAAAATTAGAGAAAATTTACTAAAATAAACACAAATAAAGATCTGTCCTGGTTCTATACTGACAGTAACATTTTTTATTTTAATATTAAATTCGTACTTTCCTATTCATTTCGGTGGATGTATGTGATTTGAACTGATTTAAGAAGTTCTACATTCAACGAAGTACATTTTCTTGAATATATGTTAGATATCATCCTCAGACTTTGTAAATGATGAAGAATTATTATCACTGCAATTACGAGCTGTTTATGTGGTCTCATTTAAAGTAGATCTTAGCTGGAATTAAAATCTATTGCAAGGCACTTATCTTATTAGAACGGCGATAATTACTTTAAAGACATGCTATTTTCGTTAGATTTTATTACTGAAAACGCAATTTACCCCGCGCCGCGATTTATCAAAATATTTCTTCGTATGAATTTAGACGAAGCGAAATACACGATTGAGATTTATATTAAAAATAGTCTGCATGAATAGTTCGTGTAGTTATCATTGACTGCCAGATAAGTGTAGCGTTCATTGAGTGTATGCAATTTAACGATGTTATAAAATAATGTATTTTTAATTTAAGAATTTCATGAATTTTTAAAAAATTGATAAAGTACTGAATGAGTAGAAAACAAATTTTGTGGCGAATTTTAATATGAAGTACGGCCCAATGTTTCCGCGACTGGTTTTTATATGGTGGAATGCGGACTAATGTATAATTGTTTAAATTCTAACTACACAGTAAAATAAAGTCTTAAAATTGCTATATATTCAATTCAGTACCGTAAAAGGCTTAATTTCAGCCTAAAATTGTGCTAATTTTCTTAAATTAAGTCCATATTTGCGCTCGAAACCTTGTTTTTAGTTTTGAAAACTTAGTTTTAGTCAATATGCAGGTTCGAAATAAGAATTCTCTAACTTAGGTGTGGCAAGCTCGAAAAATGTTTCTTAAAGCATATTAATGGAAATTGTATACATTTTTATACCCTGGTTTTGACGATACTAGATTTGAAATACAGGTTTTTTGCGTATTTTTTCCCGCTCTTTACGATAATAATACTAGTTTTAAAAAAAACGGGGTGCTACCCAAATTTTTACAATAACTTTATAGTTTTTGGCGGTTTTTAATGGAGCATATTGTATTTAGGAGAATCAAAATATCATTGTTTAACATGTTTTTTTTGCTCATTGCGATAACATAAGAAAAAAATATGCGCCACCCGAACTACAGCCAAAAACTATTTTTCTTGCGTTATTTGTCATTTTAAATGGAGTATATTAGAATGGTTCAAAATATCATTTTTTGCATTATGAAAAGTTTACAGTTTTTGAACAAACAATTATGCGGAACCCGAATTTCTGCCAAAAACTGCGTTTTTGGGGGTTTATTGCGACAGGAATTTCAGCTATATGCAGGAATTTATTGAAAATTTAAAAAAAAAAATTTTTTTAAGTAATTTTTCTAGTGGAATTCGACGGTCATAAAAGAAAATGGCTCAAAACCATATTTGATTACTTATGAATTTTTTTTTCGAAAAAAATAAAAGATTTTAAAATCCATCCGTAATTTTGTAGAAAACGTTTTTTTTTTTATTTAAAGAAAAATTTTCATCACAAAATTCCAAATTATACTATTTTTTAAGTATATTTTTTGGTAAAAAAATGATTTTTTTGGCATTTTTAATGAGAAATACTAACCTTAAAAATAATTAAGAAACATTTTAAGATATTTTCGGAATTAAAAAATCATTTATGATGACATTGTAATATTGAAGTGAGATAATGTCAATAATATAGAAAGATTTTTTTTTGTTAGTTCGTTTTCACTAACACTTTTGAATATGAAAATGCATTGAATGTAAGACTTCAGAATAGTAAATTAGAAGAAGAAACCCTGACTGATGCCTCATATAAAAAAGAGGATTTTTTTTCGAAATTTCTTATTTGCAAAATATTCTTAAAATTCTAGTATACAAGAACAGTTTCTCAAATGATCGAAGATAAACGTAAATATAATAATAAAGGTTCGTAAAAAAAATGATTTCAAGTCTATACACTGTGGAAAATGTAGACTAGAGCCAATGTTATCACCAACATTGAGACACCAAGTAAAGTACAGGGCAAATACGACCAAGATTATTTAACAATATTTGATGTCAATTAATGTTATTTTTGAAAAATACATTCTACAGATATATTCAATACGTAAGTTATCAAATGACAAAGTTTGAGATTCTCGAAATTACTCGAACCAAATGATGAATGACTTCTCAAAATGACGAGGAACAAGTAAAGGGTGTTCGTTTAGAATGGTGCATCCCTGAAAGTAATCATAATTGATAAACTAATATCACAGGGTTATGTATTACAATACAGGAGATGTAAAACATATAAAATTTTCGAAAAAAAAAATTCAGAATTCATAGAATTCCTCGGAAAAAATTACTTTAAAAATAATTTTGTTGAATTTTTCAGTGAAGTCCTTCATATAGCTGAAAATGTTGTATCAGTCTCCCTTTAAATGTAGTGCATTACATTTGCGTGACGATAAATGTCATTTGTTGCGTATTTTTTCCCGCGCTTTACGATAGCGCTGTTGGTTTATAAAAAATGGTGCGTCACTGGATTTTCGAAATAAAAAGTGGTTTTCGCGGCTGTAAATGGAGTATTTTAATTTTCAATCTAATGGAGTAATATGGTAATTCATAGTAGTAAATAATTTACTGCTATTTGGGGGATGATATGGTAAAACTGCACACTACGTTATTTAAAAAAATGTATTTTCGACATATTTTTGCCTCTTGTGTATACGATAATCAAATTTGGCGATCGGACAATTAAAGCCCCCATCTTGAAAAAAGTGTCAAATTTTATCCATTTATTTCGAAACTACACATCAGGTAAAAAAATAATTCAAACAAGAAATGAATTCTCTACAAGAAAGGTTTTATGAATTTTCTTCGTAATCATAATGGTAAGCCCGTAAATAAAGGATGAAGTTATTTGAAGAACAACGTATTTCAAATTACATTTCTTAAATAAAAAATAATCTTTTATAGTTATAATAAATTAAAATTATAAACTTTTTATACAAAGATATTTGCAAATAAAAGCTGTTGTTCTTTTATTAGCAGATGCAGACGATGGTACAGATTTTTCTTTTGTCTTTGTGTATTCGTATCATTCGTGTTTGTATATTCAATGCAATTAACAACTTTTACAAATAAACAGTAAAATAGAGTAATTCAATAGGCATATCGGAAAACGGATGTTATTATTAAATTCTTCATTCTTTATTTATAATTTACAGAGGAAGACAGAATAATAATGTGTATTTAAGAATAATTTGAAAATCAAAGATCTCGACGCCAGATTCAAAACAGTTTTATGCAATTTCAATATCAGATCGTCTCTCACGATATTTGAAGATAAATATTTATTCGAGATCCTCTTCTGATCTTTGTTAAGTTTGTAAATTTCGTTGGCTATTTTTGCTATTTATCTTTCCGTTAATTGCCGCTTATCTTGACATTTTTTTGTAATCATTTCGCATTTAGTATTCATGCAGACACTGTAATTTATGGCCTCTTACTTTATCAGAAGCAGTCCTAAATTAATGATTTTATTGTTTTAAGAACTTATACAATCGAACAATGCAAATTAAGTAGACGATTTTTAGTCGTTTAGTTTATTGTTTAAATTTAACATTGAATTTCATAATATTTATTGCATTAGAAATTATGGCAATTCACTAGAAAAATAATTTATATACAATCAATTTTATTCAAATCAACTTTTAAATTTCAAAAATGTCACCTACACTTTATTTTTTTCAAAAAAATTTAAGAAGAATACTAATTTTTCCATATGATTTTCCTCTTTTCCTATATTTTTTAAGGGAAAATATTTTTCTGTCATTACGAAATCTATCAGTAAGGAATAAGATCGTACCTAAATAATTTTTTTTAAATCATTTGCTCTAGATTTATGAATTTTGGTATTTACAATTACTTTCTTACGCTTTTAAGGTCAGAGGTCGTTTGAAGAGGGTTTTCGAGGTCGTTGAATACGACATCATTGTCAAAAATGCAAAATTGAAAATGTCTAATGAAATATGTCGGATGTCTGAAGCAAAAATAATTGTTTCTTGTTGAATAAGACAGAGTACTCATATGAGGGTCGAAAAATGTCACAAATTAACGTCATAATATCATAAATTACAATGTTACACGACAAAAATATTACAAAATTAAAATGAACCCGAAAAGAGTTTTGGCGAAATAAAAGCATTTTTTTAGCGGTGCGGTCCTCTAAATGTAAATTTAAAATTACACGTTAAAATATTATATGCTAAAAGTGTTATTACAGAAGTATTATTACATATGTCGAATATTATATTGTAGTATTGTATTTGTTCTGTTTTTGGAATTAAAATATTTATCATGTTATAAGTTTGTTCTACTGTGAATCATGGGGTAATTATTCATTATTAGCCAAAAGGGTTGTTATCGAATAGTTTTCATCGATATTTTGTTAATAAATTCTAATATTTGTGATATTTTGGCTATTTGCTTATTTTTACATGTAGTATTTAGCCACGTGATATTTTGATGCATAATATTTTTGTCATATAATTTTTTAGGTCTTTTGATGCGTGACATTATGTCGCGAAATTTTTTAACGTAATCTTAATGTGTAATATTGAGATACCGTTTCGAAAATATTAATTTTCATCATTACTGATATTGTTGATGAGAGAAAATATTACTGTTCACAAAAAAAATTGAAACCTGCAAAAATAATTTATTAAACTACTTTTATTAATGACTCAAATTTTCTTCTTTTCACCAGTTAAGAATTATATAAAAATAAATGATTTTTAATTAGTGACCGCTTTTTTTCAAGAAACAAATTCTCTACAACTTGACAGTATAATTTTTGAAAATTTCTGAAGCTAATGTCAAAGATCTCCAGTTATTAAAAAAAAATTTAGTGATCAGGAAAACATTTGAAAAAATTCGTTATGTAAAGTCATAGAGAATCTTTTTCTCGAAAAATAAGGCGCGATTCTTTAAAATCCATTAATTTTTAAAAAATTGTTAACTAGATAAGAAGAAAGGTTGAGTCATTAAAAAAAGTGGTTTAATACATTTCTGCATGTCCCAATTTTTTTGAAAATTAATTGCTTGGAAACGTTATTAAATAGCTTTCCTAAACATATACTTTTTTCCGAGCTCTAACTACTTTAAAAGATTTATGTATTTACCAAAACCTTCAATAAAAATTGATACAGTTTTGATAAAATGCATTTAGGCAAATCCACAGAACTTTTAAACTCAGGTGTAAGTGAGAGATAAGGTAATGTATGTTTATATTGGAATAAATCTTCGGTGCAAAACAAGTATTAGTATATATTGGTGCCTACGAAGTCTTAGTCCGATAGCTGAGAATTTGAAATGATTTTAAGAAGCCAAATGAATGTAAATTGACAAATTTTGATGTGTACATTGCTGAAAAATTTCTGCTCTTAACAATTTTTCTTGAACGCATAGTTATCGAACTAAATCCAATTGAATTAGCTTCTTTATTTAATTATAAAATTTTTCTTTATTGAGAAATTCTTGTGCAACTGTTCAGAAGGATGTTACTGTACCGCTAAATTGTGTAATAACCTTTTTGTATCTTTAAACTTTGTTCAAAGTTAACAGTTTCAAAAGCACGCCGTCTTTTTAGATTAAAAACTATAAACATATTTTTATAGTTAACAAGAAATAATAAACTTACATAGTATTGAAATGAGCGCACTTCAATTATTGTAGGTTGTCGAAACATAATTCGCAAAGAAAAAACAGTTTTTTTCTACAACACATCAACAATATCATTTTTGAGCGCGTAGATCATATTGTAATCATTTTGTCAACTCTATTTACGTATAATAAAGGAAGTGGTGCTACTGAGACATTTAAACATAAGGCCGCAGATGCTTAACTAATTTTGTTATTCAGTAGGCAGAAAATGGCCATTTTATGCCTCGTTTTGGGGACCAATGTATTAAGATAGGGATTTTGCTGAGTCGTCATTATTAAAAATGGCAATTTTTCATACCTACTGAATTAAAAAATTATTTTGGCATGCCGGGTATAACAGTCATTTTAATTAACTCTAACGAAAATAACTATTATTTCTCCGTTTAGTTTTCGAGAATATTTTTAGTGCTGTTAAACATAAGGAGTTGGCTGCTAACTATTTTTTTATTACCATGCACATAATTACTATATATATATAAATATTGCTTGCTATGTTTTGAATGTAATGAATCAAACTATATTTGCCTGTTGTGTATGGATATGAATAAGGAGGCTTTTGTTTATCTATGCGAAATTGTAAAAGTCCTTCGTGCCGATTTCTGATGAAACAAACATCTGTAATATTTGTAAAATACATTGATAGCGACGGCTGGAACATTCAATCAATGTTCCTTTACAATATGGGTTTTTAAAAAAACAAGTTACAAGGATGGTCTGTCATTCCACATTGACCGACTAAAAATATGCACTATAGGAAAAAAAATTATTTTTTTTATCAAAATGAAAAGTGCTAAGGATTTGCCCACGCTGAAAAAAGTTCATGGTTGATTTTACTACATTTTAACTACTGAAAGTATTTCAATAGGTCCTCAACGGAATTTTATAGGTTTCAGTTACAACTATAAGGGAGTTAAATCAGCAAAAAATATAATTATGGAAACGACATTTTGGTGGTTATAATTCTGCTACATTTAAAAACATTTTTTAGAGTCTAACTGCCTAGTACGCTAAAAACTATTCATCATGCTGGAGCGATATATTTTTAATTGAATTTAGCAGAACTATACATTTTTTGTGGATTTAATTTCTTTATGGTAGTAATTGCAACATAGAGAATTTTCTTGAAGCGTATCGAACTACTCTGCGGAGTAAAAAGTAGTCAAATTAAATAAGAATTTTTCTGGAAACTTTTTTTAGTGGAATTATTTTTAGTGCAACTAAACAAAAATATTGGCGGTTGCTGTTTTATTATATTAGTGTCTGCCTTTTTTAGTTTTATGCACAGTATCGCATTTCTTGATCTTCAATCATTCCGAATACTCTTTTTAGTTTACTATGGGTAAATAATATTATAAAATTATAATAAAAATAAAATAGTAAAATTAACAACATCAACAAAGTTATACTAACGAAAAAAGGATCTTTTTAAACTACTCTCGACTCAACTTCTCAATGGTAGTTGAATTTGTCAAGTAAATTTTTTCAGTGCATTTACCATTATATCTTTATGTCAAATTTACGACCATAGAACATGCATATTAATTGCAAATGAACCACAATTTTTCATTCGAATTAATTTTTTCATTCGTAAACAATATTGTAGAAAGTACAATGTTGCACCTTAATTTATTTAAAAAACTTGCTTGAAATATAATGATGTGATTATTTAAATTACGAAAACAATCAGCTAATGACGAATATTTCACGTAATTGTTCGGTTCTATTCTGATTTGTATTTAAGAAAATGTTTTTATGTATTTCCAGAGTGTTCGTACCTAAAACCTTGAGGTAGGTTTCAGAACATTCCAATGCCGATATAGTAATGGTCTCAATGATGAGCCCACACTGTTTCACGGGCATTTTTAGTGAGGTAAACAAAATTAGTATAACCAGATTATGTTATTTCAAAAATGAATATTTATTTTAAGAATCTCTGCTCTCGAATCAAGCTATGAAATCAATTACGAATGAAGAGAGTTACAACAACAAAATAATTGTTCTTGATATTTTTCAGATACACTTTAAAATTTCAGCATGCTTTTGCAAAAGTAGCAATACTAACGTTAGATAATATGTACATATAATGAGAGCAATTTGAGTAACAACGAAAATATGTATATTGTTGTGCGGAAACAGCTATGTCCTTCGGGTATAATATATGCAGACATAAAACTTGAGATAATAGTTTGAAATTTATTAAAGGTAATTTTGAAACAAGTAGGTATTCTATGTTCTATTTAACCAAATACACTAATATTTTCCGAATAAAAATCCCCATGTTTGCCTTTCCAATGACAATTTTCTCTGAATGAGCTATACGAAAATTCTAGTCTTATTTGGTCTTAATACAAATTAGCATAAGTTTTCGATTTTTTGTCCTTGATTATATAAAATGATAGCATTCAAAAGTAATATTTAATATTTTCTTCTTCTTTGATTCTTTCGTAAGTGAAATATCTCTTCAAAATATAGTAATATTTACTAATAATGCATATCAATTTTCGCTAATACAAGTCTATCCGTAAATATGTACTTAAATTATGGCTGTACGACTTATTACGATAAATTGAAATCATGCTTCCTACATTTAATCTGTCGGAGGTTGTTATCATCACGTATTACGTGCATTATTCGATAACATGTGTAATTTTTCATGAAATAATATTAATTTAATGACATTTTAGCAGCGCAAATTACGTACAGATAAGTTCTGCTAGTAACCATCAAGTCTTCAAAATTTAGAAAGGGAACGGGAGAATAGAATTATATAACTATTATTTCCTACTGCATTATCGTTATTCACATAAAAAAAAGAATAGTTGTTTTACTATCTAAATAGTAGGATTGGCTACATTATCGAGGTCACTATTTAGATTGTAAAATTAACTAAAAACGGTGGTCTTATTTCACTAAATACTTCCTGCATAAGGGCCAAAAAATTTCAGAAAAAATTTTGCTTTCTGTATATGATTCAAGTTACTATTTTCAGTACTTCTGCACTGAGAAAAAAAAATTAGTAATATTAATTAAATATGTGGTTACCTGTTAGCAGACGAATATTAAGTAATGCCAACTACATTTAAGTTGAATTAACTAAATGTTGTTGAATCGGTATCATGATATAGTTGGAAGCACTAATTTGTAGTTGCATTGACTAAATATTTCGATACTAATCGGCAACCACATATTTAGTCAAAATTACCAATTTTTTTTTCAGTGTGGTAGTTTTTGTATTTTAAATAATGGAGAGTACAGCTTTGTGGTATTAGGAATATAATCAATTATCAAAATTCATTTCTACAAATTTGTAAATTGACAAATTTAATTTAATCAGTGTATATTTATTCTGCATTCGAGTGTGCAGAAATTTGTTATGTTACTTTGGAGGAAGCAAATTATAAATTAGAATTGAAACATCAAAATATAAAAAAGTTGTTCACATAATCTTAATAAATAATAAACTTCGATAATTAAGTTAAAAGTATGCAGAATTTTTTAGGCAAATTTATGCAGAAGTTTCGTCTTCAGAAAATATAAGTTCTTTATAATTAATTGTTTTAACCTTTAACCTACATACTGCCTTCTTGCAACATAATCGACACATGGTGTTTTGTAATAATTCATGACATTGAATCAATTTTAAAAAGTGATATATTCTATAAGCCTTGATCGGTAAATAGTATACCATTAAAAAAAAGTGATATTGTTAAAATTCGATGAATTTTGTATTTATTAACAACACACGATTAGAAAGGGAAGCTTTAGGTCAATTTCCGATATTTTGGCTCCAAAAATATGTTTTTATATATTTTGATTTTTGTAACTTTTATTGCAACTGAAATAATTATTGGCAGATTATATTCCTCTGTATTACATAGTGAAGCCAAAGTGTACCTAAAAAATTGCGTTTTTTCAGCATTTTTAAAAAATAGAAGCTTTACACTTCATTTTTCGAAAATATGAGCTATATACCATTCGAAAGAAGGAACTCAAAACGAGTCAATATAGAAATATCCATTTTTTTAAATTTATAAATAAAATTATGATATAAATGAAATTTGTTAATAAATCCTGCGTATTGGAGTTCAATGGTTAACAGTAGAGATTATGTGTAAATGATACAAAATACTGTGATATTAAAGGGTCATTTTGACTTTTCTTCTTTTATTTTTCAGACTTTTAAAATCCATTCATTATGTAAAGGTTAAATTTTGAAGGAATTCTTTCTCTGGAGATTCTTCTTTTATCAATAATAGAATAATTTTTTTTAGATTTTCCTATATATGGTGATCCATGAACCTACATTTTCGGTTGGCCTCGAACAAGGTCTTCGTTTCGTAACTTAACATTGAAAGAATCAATGGCGTTTCTGTCAGAGACATCACTACTGCGATTTCACTGTATAAAATAAATGCTATCATCTTCTTAAACCATTAATTTTTTTTTTTAAGATCAGTGATTGACGGGTTGAAATTTAAAAAGAATGTTTGTCAAGATTTCATTCTACTGATAAATAAATTCAGAATAATCATATAATATAATGAAACGTTTCTATGACTCGTAGAAAAACATTTAGCTTTGAATTGCTTTCGCATTGTTTTTTTATGCATTGAAAATTACACGAATCTGTTACGTCCGTTGATGTATACATAATTGCATGATAAGAGAGATTTCCTAGTTACTTTGAATACTGCCTAGGTTGTTTAGAAGTCAACTTTACAAATTGTGCAGATAAGGCAAACAAATGCATCCGTTAAATGTATTTAATGATTAATTAATAAAGAACTAGTATTATCGAAAAACAAAATCCGTATAGATCTTTTAATTTTTAATACAGTCACCCGTTTTTACAAAAAAAAATCTAAATACTAATAACCTGTAATGCGGAGCGTTTATATCGGTTGCTTATATTGAAAACTCATTTTCACAGCAAAGTTTGAACTGAAAACAATAAATTGGCTATTTCTCAAATTAGTCCAGTAAATTTAAGGTTTTACCAAATACAAATTGCAACAGATTGCAAAACCCGTCAAAATTCGCTTCCAGAAATTTATTTTTATTCATTGTTTAATGTACGATTTTGTGAACAAAGGCGATTTTCTTGAAAACGACGGCGAAGTAGACAAAATTACAAGATTAACAAAATTTTAGTTAAACAAAGATATATTTAAGCAAATAATCATTTGTCCATTTTATTGTTTATGATATTTTTTATTATTGATTTTCGGCATATTTGATACCCTCAATCATTTCTATGGAAAAAATGACATACAAATTATGTAAGACATAATTTTTAAATATAAATTACTTACTATATGCGTAATTAGAAACCAAATATCGGGTGTACAAAATCGTTCCTGCATTATAAGACTACAACATATCGTTAATTTCACGATGGATGTAATTATTATAAAAGAATTAAGTGGCAAAAGAATGTTGCAATATCAGTTTATTTATAACAGTTATAAACATTTACAATTTTTTATAGGTACCCTGAAAAAAAAATTTCCCAATTTCAAGTAAATCTTTACTTGAATAGTCGCAACAAAATATTTACTTAAAATAAGCAAATATTTTCTTAATTTAATTAATATTTACTTGCTGGATAAAATTAAATTAATATTTAGTTGAATTAACAAACTATTTTTCTATTATAAGTAAATATTTTGTTGCTACTATTGAAGTAAATATTTACATGAAATTAGGCATTTTTTTTCAGTTTAACAGCCAGTGGATTTTCTCTTGTCATGACGCCCATAAGTACTGCTTATTAAAATCGTTTTTTCTCTTACATTTTTAATAAAAGAATTATTATTTTAAGTTTAAGCATGTACCCGTTGTGAGATTGTATTGTTTTTATTCATACAGCTAGGGATAAAGTCGAGTTTTTTTTTCAATTATTTATACAATAAACAATACATGTTTAAAAAATTTGTCTTATATAATTTTCATGTTATTTTTCCCGTACAATCGACTGATGGTACAAAATGTGATAAAAATCGTTATAACAAAAAATCGTTTTTAAAAAAATTGTTTTAAACAATAAAAGTTACAAATGAATTTTTGTTTAACTAACAATTTTTTACTCTTCTAATATTTTCTATTTCGCCGTTGTTTTCGAGAAAATGGCATTTGTTTACAAAATCGTACATTAAACAATGAATAAACAAAAATTCTGGAAGCGGATTTTGGATATGTTTTTCTGAACAATTTTTGGGATATATTCCTGAAAGACTTGGCTTTGTTGCATTTTTTTGTGGCTATGCCGTTTTTTCCTGTAACTTTACTGCGGACTAAATATGTAAACGTGTAAGAAACTCAACTTATAAGTAAATTATTATTGAGTGGAAAATTAACATTTATAAACAATGAAACGTTCATTAAGTAAACAATTATGGTTTTATTTTTTTATTGGAAGATACAACCTAAATAATAATAATAATAATAATTGTTGTCATTGTGCTGTTTAACATTGAAAAAATATCAGTATGAGCAATTAATGTTTCCAAAATAAGCTACTAAGCTGGTACCAGGTAGTATAAACCAGATAAATTAATTTAACGAGAACTTATCTATTTTAGTTTGGGAGTGTCACGTATGACAACAGTAATAATTGTTCTTTAGTTAATACATTTTGACTTAGAATGTAAAAATCAAATTATTCAAGGTTAATTAAATGTACAAAATTCATTAAATTACAATTTTTCTCCATCAATGTACACAGATATTAGCATGAAAATTGCTAAGATTTAAAGTTATAATGTATTATTTATTTCTAAACTTTCAATAGTTACAACCATTAATCCTTAAATTTCTAACAATTCATTTAAAAAAATTGTAGAAATATTTGATCAAACCGTAACCACTGCAGACTCCCATATAGAATATTGTTGTTTCAATTCTGTTAATAGGATTACAAAAATTAATTTGATTATACTGCGAAACTAGACAAATAACAAACTACAGCACCCAACGAATTATTGAAAATAAATCTTTCTAATAGAAAATTAATATACTTCGATCATTTCTATTTTGTGTTTGACATTTTGTACAATCAATATAAAAATTGATCATTTTAAATGTGAAAACTAGAAATATTTTTTTATAGACTTGATTTTGAGGCCATGGCCATCCTTAACCATGTTATTATTGTTTAGAAAACGTTTATAAGTAATTTTTTTTTGTATGTTAAGTATTCTATAGAAACACGTATGAATTGCTCTCAACGTTACTGACTGAATTTATTAACATGTGCATCTTCAATACAAATGATAATTAACACCTTATCGCTATGAAGTGAAACAAATTAACTTTAAAGTCGTTTTCATTATTAAGAAACATGCGAGAATATTTTTGAAATCGAAAATGTGTTTTAAAAATATTTTGATTATTACATGTGATAATTTCATTTAATCAGTATATTTAAAAAAACTGCAATAGATAAATGCATTTTCTAATTTATATAAACACTAGTTATTTCTAACAAATTGAGTTTCAAAAATTGAAAAAAAAAACAATTCTAAATTTTATTTAAAGATATTACACACAATTCAAAACTGTCTATGAGGAATAAACGACTTTTGTCCGTTTATCGATCGTAACTAAGACGTATTAGTAAGTAATAACCTGAGACATATGCCAGTGCAGGTAAAAGTATCTGCATTAAGTCGTTTTAGAAATTTGAGACATTTCTGCATTGTAATACCGGAAAATCGAAGACGCATTATCAATTCGAGTATAACCGGAAATATTCTGCTACTTTCGTCAACTTTCAGCTATTTAATCCTAATCTAGTTAATTCTTTATTTATATACGGACATTCCACCACTTAACAAAATATGCAAGATGAAAATTGAGTACAATAGTAACAACTACAAAGAGAGAACAAATATAGTTAATTTTACAAAATAAAACACGGGATTACAAGAAATTACTAAATTAACTATTTTTGCATTGCACAAAACATAATTCCATTTACTATTTCCTGAATGTTAAATATGTAATTGTTCTAGTAAAAATAGTTATTGTACAGACGATTTCACAATATTCAGAATTGTAAAATAAACATACAGTCAACAATTTTTTCATATTATTAAAAACTATTAAACTATATTAAACTACTATTATTATATTTCGACTTTTTTTCAAAGGCATAACTGCGAAGTTAATCCACATGAGAACTCTAAAACAACTCTATTTTAATTTAATTTATGGTTTTAAACGTTTCAACTTTGAACAGTTTAATACCAATTAATTAGCTAATCATGTACTCAATATGTGCAAAAAAAAAACAGCGATCTGACGTACAAACGATCATATCGAAAGTGATCTACTCATTACGTAAATTAAACCAGGCTATTAAAAACGATGACTAAAAATAAAATAATTTTTAGTGCAAATGAAAAAAGATTTTGTGATATTGAATCAGATAATAAAATACTAGAGAAATGAACAAGTAAAATACTAGATACAATAAACATCTTAAAAAAAGAAGAATTGTTTTCTTAAACTAAAAGGAATTTATAAAATTTGAGGTCGTATCTCAAAAAGAAAAATCTTCGTTTCAATCAGTTTTTATTTAAAATAAGAATGTGTAATTTAATTTCAAAGTGAAATATAATGGTTAGTAAAGTAATAATAATGTTATACGTTTAGATCAATTTATTGTAGACCATCTTCAGAAAAAAATATCATACTAAATCAATCTGTAATAATACAAACATTTTTTATACAATTTTTTTGTAATAAATTAAAAAAAGTGAAAAAAAGAAAAATTAGAATGAGTTTGACATTCAAATATTGCAAGTATATCCAAAGAAAATGTTAAATAGTTGTAACTACTAACTAGATATAGTAGGCTAAGACACAGCCTTCGGTTTTAGTTAATTTTACTGTCTATATAGTGACCACAACAAATTAGGTAGCCAAGCCTACTATTTAAATAGTAAAATCAACTAAAAAACGTAGTTGTATTAGATCTTATTAATCAGATGGTAAAATTATTCTTTTTTCTTCCTCATGGGAAAAATGTCTAGTAAAACACTGATTTTTTATGAAACGGTATTCAAAACCTTTTAAAAAAAAAACAAAGGAAACTGATTGCCTTAAACTAAAAAAATTCATAATTAGGTATATTTTTGTAACCCGTTAAGGAACAAATCTATACAAAAAATGTTACATGAAGTTTAACTGTACCTTGTAGTATTAAACCATAATGAAAAAAAATTTTGGGATAGATGTTTTTGTTGCTCATTTCAATGGCATATCGGAAAATACTGAAAATTAAAATTACAAAAATTACACGTTGTCGAATAATTTTTGTTTATGAGTGTTCCAGGTTTCTTTTTCACTTATCGTTATTTCTTATTCTTTCTCGTATTAGAATATTTTAAAGTGGTATAAATAACGCTTCGAAAATGTCTTCAAATTGCTTCAATACGATGAAGCGTATTTTCAAAAAATTCAATACGACGACCGGAAAATTATGTCTGAAATGAAAATTTGTTTTGCAAATTTCAGAATGCCCTGAGATTAAAACGATCAGCTTTCGTAAACAAGTGCTAAGAATGAAAAGTTCTTAGATTTCAATGAAGAATATACCTGAATTCTTTTAGATTTTTAGTACGCAATTTTGAAAAACTCATTATCTATCGTTTATGAAAAAATTTGTTTAAATTTCTGGAGAATTGTGAAAAAATTCTAGAATAATCCTAAATGAATTTTAAGCCTTTCTTGATGTTTGCAAATATTTAGAAAAGTTGCCAATTTTCAAGGAAAAAATGAAAATGTGGATAATATACATATATAACTTTTTTCCTTTGCAAACTATGTGTTTTATAAAAAATTGTGAAGCACAAAATTGGATAACAAATTTTTTTAAATTTCGCAAAAAAAATCTGAAAAAATTCTGTGTATTCAAAACTCTTCATCATTAACATTTATTTGAGAAAATTGAATGTTTTTTAAATCCTGGGATCCTGACATTTTTCAAAGCAAATTTTCATTTAAGAAACCATCAATTTTTGAAAATAGGCTTCACCATATTGATACCCAGATTTTTGAAGGTTTCTTTTTCATTTATCATTTTTTTTTATCATATCCCCCATTATAATATCAGTCTAAGTTATTATTAGTCTAAGTTAGTAAACGATAAATGAATAAGAAATCTAAAAAAATGCTGTCTTTATTTATTAACCACGTGCAGTTTTTTAATTTTTTAATTTTCTGATACACTTCTCGAAAGAGTGAGGTTTGGGTCCTAAAAAACATCTGCTACAATATTTGTTTCATTGTGTTGTATTACTAAACAGTTCTGTCAAACTGCAAGTTAAATTGTTTTACATTTGACGAATAATTGGTTAAGAAAAAATGTCTGGAAGTGAGGACAAAAGTGTTTCAAATTAAAACATACTTTTAGGTCTTGAATACTATATCTCACATTTTGTGGCTAAATTAATGATTTTGCAAAAAATTTCTATTTTGGTATTTTCATATTTAATTTAATTTTTATGTAATGAATGGTTAATTGATAATTAATATATATTTGTCAAGAAAAAGCACAGTATTTTGGGGTTTAATGCAAATTAAGACTTATATATAATTAATTATATTTATATAATTGACATAGAATTGTACTAAAAACAATAATTTCTACACACCGATGAAGATATTTTTATACAATTTTTTAACAGAAATAACAAATAATAATTCAATATAATCACAAGTAAGAAACATATTTAAATCACTTTTGGATTGGAAGCTTTTTTATTACTGTGTACACCATTAATTTATAAAAATTTTTAACAATAATTTTTTAATCATCAGTTCCAAAACTTGTAAACAATAGAAGAACAAACTTGTTGTAAAAAACTTCTCATGTACAAAATATGAGTTTCCTTCAAAATGGTCATTTACATAATAATTTTTTTTAATTGTGAATGTACAGGTGTTGAGTCCGATTGTGTCAATATTTCTGAGTGGAGTGAAAATGTAGAATGTCCATGAGATTGAACGGTAGATCTTTTCGATATTCAACATTTTATTCAATAAATGTTACGTTGCAAATTTACAAATTCAGTATTAGTTCAACGGTTTTTGCCGTTACACTATGCCAAATATTTAGAACTGACAAAACCGAAATAATTCGACAAAACATTTTTGAAATTTTATAATATTTAATCACAGAAATTTCATAACAAATCAACTTATTTGTTTTGTTTAAGTGGTATTTTATTTTTATTATATATAGTATATATTAACTTATTTTGTTATTATTATATTTTGTACAGTATTAACTTACTAGTTAAAACGCTGTACATCTACAAAAATGTAAATAAAAATGTTTTATTTTGCTAGTCACAATTCTTATGTAAAACGAAACGCGCAGTTAATTTCGTTTAGTTATGAATTATCTTAGTAACTCAGATCACTGTTTTGACTAGTAGGGTTATGTTCGCGACTTCAAATTTTCCGATTCGAGAATCGTATTTTCCCAAATTGTTCAAAAACTGATCAATTTTATGTAACGTTTATTATTGTTTATAGATTACTAATCTAAAACGGTTTTTATTCATGTATCTTATGTATAAATACACGAATTTGAAGACAAAGGAATTACTTCAAAATCAGAGTGTGAATCAACTTGAAATCTTTCACGTGTTGATATACAAAATTTCATAACTTCATCCTATAAGACACTTGAAAAAAACACTTTTTAAACAATTTTTTTTTTTAAATTTAAAAAATTTTCAGAACTGTCAAACTAAAAACTCGTCGATTTTGGTTCCAAAATTTGATGTAAATAGCAAAATTTTCTCGTTGATGATGGGGAAGGACACTATTCCAAATTATGAGCGTTTCATTAAAAAATTTGAAAAACACGCACCGGCACAGTTCTTCGTGGTCCATATCTTGAGCAGGAGGACGGTAAAGGCCAGTAGATGGATGTAATCCCCGAAGAGGCAGAAGATGTTGACCATCGCCATCCTGGACAACGAATCGTCGTCGCGGAATTCAAAAAGGGAAAAATCATACGGGCGGCGGCCGTAGATCCTTCCCTCTTATATATACATATATGTGTGTATATATAAAAGCCGGTATATGCACGACACGGTGGAGGCGCAGTTCGAGCATAGACTGGCAAGTGGTAAATGCGACTGAATCGGCGACGGTTCACCGAGCACGATCCAGCTAAATGTGTACACTCCGATGACGTACCTTCCCTATGTCGTTTTCTTCACATTTATTTTCGCTTTTGTTTATTGCCAGCATCATCACGACGTGCTGGCTAAATGCGCCTTTTGTGCGATAAAACTTTCACGCCTCTGAGTCGCGTTTTCAAATTTTCAGTCGAAGGCGAGTTTGTTTATAGGTAAACACTCATCAATTAAGCGCCGCATGGTGCACGCGCCATAAAAGTACTTTAAAAGCTTCATGCTTTTGGCTTCTATAACCGTTCCTCATTTTCTGATGAAGCGTACAATGATGTAAAAATCGAAAGAAAATATTATAAAGTCCAAATGAAAAAAAAAAAACATTTTCTGTATTCAAGGAACGATTCATTACACTAGTCGACAATTAATTTGTTATTTTTAAATTTGGGAAGTAAAATTGTTTAAATAACTTTTTTTTTATTTTTAAGAAGTGTTGTGTCGTTTTTGTACAAATATTACCATTTTAATATTAAAAT
This sequence comes from Trichopria drosophilae, assembly GCA_030407085.1. Taxonomy (NCBI): domain Eukaryota; kingdom Metazoa; phylum Arthropoda; class Insecta; order Hymenoptera; family Diapriidae; genus Trichopria; species Trichopria drosophilae. Next base: position 182,985,368 of record CM059583.1, on the reverse strand, counting down.
GAAATATTCGTTCAAAAGTTGGAAAAATTCACATTACATTTTGACAAGTTACTACTTGAAGTAGAAGTTTACCAGTTACGTGGTATATTTTGCCATGATTCTATTGAATTTTACTATTTCAAGTAGTAACTTCTCAAAATATAATACGAATTTTTCTCACTTTTGAACGAATATTTCATTTTCGTATTAAAATAGTAATATTTATTACAATTGAAATAACATTTACTACTGATGGGTTCTGAGTGTAAGTCTGACTTTCTTTTAAAAAAAATCTTCAGTTCAAGTTATTATTTAAATTTAAAAACTGCCCTTTCAACAGAACCGACGAAAAAATATTGAAAACACGTAAAATACCTACAAAAAGTACAAACTTTATAAAAAATATTTGTTTACACACAATTGTCGTAGCTAAAAATTAAATAATTTTTTAAAGCTTACTGCAAATGCTGTCATTTCGGGGGAATCTCGGGCCATAAGAAGAATAATTCTATTACTTAAATTGTGGACTTTTTAGGAACACAACCTAATTTTTTAATTCGTAGCCTATCGCAAAAAAGCTTTGAGCTTTCGTACACTATAATTAGAAATATTTGGAAAATACTGATACTTTTACGCTTTACCATAAAACATTTTAAGTTCGACTACAAATAAAATATAAAGTTTTATAAAAAAAAATAATGCTATTAAAATAAATCAGTCCAAAAAATAAATCAGTTACTACTAATTACATTTTATTTATGAAATAATATAAAAACGAATTAATTAACAACAGAAATTAGTATTTTACAATTTTAGAACATTTATATTGTAACGAGCTCAGTACTATTGCATGTTAACATAAATTAAATAAAATTATTATAGTAACTATGAAATTAAATAAATTTGCCTAAAAATTACTCTTTGGAGCACAAGAGGATATACTTTGGACAGTTGCAGCATCAGTTCCAAAGTATTTTTTTTTTGTTCTGGAAACGTTGACGATGTGAGAATTTTCCTATCACGTCCCATTTTCCAGAAAAGTGAGGTTAAGTGTATCAAAATATTCGTTTTTGACACTACGTCCTTTGTCTTTGTAGCAACAGAGAATTTACTTTGGATAATCGCACCATCATTTCTTTAAAAAATAGATTGGAACTGATGCAGCGATTGTCCAAAGTAAATCAGTTTTTTGCTTTTAATTATTTCGATTATTTTTTCTGTTATTGCATTTTTCTTTTGCCTACACGTCAAATTAGGTTGAAAATATATAAAGTAACCTATACTTGGTTTGATAATTTAAAACAAAATATTTTTTCGCATACTTTATCATTCAACGTAGTATATGATAATATATTCGATTTTAGCACATCATCTTTGCGATAATAAACAATTCAGTTTCAAATTCATGTATAATGAGATAAAGGTGAGATCAAGGGAATCTCGAGATCGAAAATAATAGCATGTTTCGTTTTCATAATTATGTTTTTATTTTATGTCAAATTTGGAATTAATGTTTTTTCTATATAGTTCCTTCGCATTGAATATCGAATTTATTCTATACAATGTTAATATTTTCCAGAATAAACATCTTGAAGTGTCATAAGCATATCCCGACTTACTTAAGGTACTCAAGGACCACTTAAAATATGTATACAAATAAAAATCTGCTATTTTAAATTTCCGATCTGAAAACCAGACAGATTTTATACAAGATTTACTATACAAAATGATACGTGTCACACAACTATGTATTACGTGTATAAATATAAATAAACAAGCTATATTTTATGTACTCCAATATAACTTCTACGTGCATAAAGAGGGTGGCGTTTTTTAAGATGTCTCTGGAGTTATTTAAACGTAAACACTTTCATCATAAAACCCTGATGGTTTGTTCACTTTTCTGTTACAAGGTCCAAATTTATTTTAATCATAGAACATAAATATGGATTCGACTAAAACTGGTAAGACATTGGTTTCATTTTCCTACCAGGGCATTATACGTGTAAATAAAAATTTAAACATAACACAGACCAACCAAATTTTTTAACCAGAAACCGGACTATACTTTTCCGAACATTTTTGTCGGGTTAAATCCCAACCTGGTCACCGAATTATTCTATCATTGCAATATTTTGAGATTAGCTAAAGTAAACGTAGAGAAAACACCGTTTTTTGTCCATCTCAGTAGGTTTTTGTAGCAAAACAAAATGTTCGCAATTTGGCAAAATGCAGAATAAAATGGATTCACCATCTTTAAAATGCTTTTCTAGTCATTCTGATAGGTTTTTTTTCATCGAGTTATCCAAGTTTTTGTCAATGTTAAAATATGATTATCATGTATTTAGAAAATGTGTAATTATATGAAAATCAATAACAAAATGACACCGTACTTCTTCCTCAGAAAGTGCGAAAAAATCGTTTTTACCAAATGTTAATAAGTTTTTGTGACAGAACAAAATTTTTTTTCACAATTTGGCAAAAACCTGAGTATACTTTTCCGAAGATTTTCGATATGCTGTATGCAAATCTGATCAGATATCCAGACCCAAAAGTGCAAAAAAACGAAAATCATAATCGGGCCTTCAAACCTTCGATGATTCGATGCAAAAAAATGAAATCAGAATTACTGAAAAATCATTTCAAAGTTGATGAATATCACGTTAATCTGCATTTTGCCAAATTGCGAACAAAGACTTTGTTCGACACAAAAACAAAGTAAAAATGGACAAAAACGGCGTTTTTGGTACTTTTAAGTTATGATATGCCAAATTTTTGATGTATTAGAATAATAATTCTGCTGCCAGATTGAGATTCAGCGCATTGAAAACCTTTGGCAGCCTCATTTTGTTAGCCTGTGATTTACCAAGTTGAAAATAGGTCAACGGTGTCTTTCGTTCTATTCCTAACAAACATTTTATTTTTTAGTGCCACTTAAAAGTCATACAAAAGTGTACCATCATAAACCATCTATAGAGGGATTAAATCAGTTTTAGGAACTTGTGGCATTACTACAAACGTTTTTACTATTCATAGATCCGGACATGCTGCGATTTAGTCAGCTTTCCAAGGTGATGTCCATATTGTGACATAATTAAAAGGACGGCTGTTTGATCACAAAAAGTATTTGCAAAAATTTATAATCGGCCAATCATGGATAAAAATTCTTGTATCTTTACATGAAGTTTTTGACAATGATAAATTTTTTTCTTCTGAAAAATGTATTTGTTAACTTAGAATTGTTAACTTAGAATTCATGTATCTTTGTAATAAAAGAGCAGATACAGTATAACTTTTCTTATTATACATGATATTATTTCTTTTTCCCCGAGTAGGATAAAATGATGCAAATCGCAAAATCCTCACTTGATAAATATTTACAAACGTCTTTCTAATTATAGTACAATATTTGAAAAATGAAACAACCAATAGTAAAATTTCTAAAACTTCTATACGAGTCGTAAAGGTCGTTTTTGGGCTCTTCTCAAATTCTTCGGTAATGACAGTATCATATTATACCTGACAACCGATCGTTTGATGATTTATCAACTGAAAATAGAAAAAAATCAGATATAAAATTGTAAAATACAAGGGATTTTGTATCTTTCAACAAAGATAAAGATAGTCATTTTTATTGAGTTACTGAACAATCCAAGTCATCAAAATTTCTCAAAAACTTTGAACATTTAAGATGAAAATATGATAGAATGAACGTTTTTGAGTGTCAACATCGATAACCAATATTCAAAATACCCTACAAGCTTTTTACATTCAATCCGATTTATTATAAACTCCCCCTTTTCGAGGTCCCTGCTAACGACCCTAAAATTATTTTTTTAAAATTATAACGGAATTAATATGAAATATATATCAATAGAAAAAATAGAAGAATTTTTTTTGCAATAAACTAAAATATGTTTGTTATAAGTGCAATAACATCTTTGACAGATTTTGTACCGTTAAAAACAATGCAGCTTTCAAAACTTCTCGACCACGTGGTGCTTTCGCAAAAAGTGAGGTTAAATGTAAAACAAATTGTGTTTTTGACAATTTTTTTTTTGCAAAAAAGATACTGTCTATTAACATGCTATAGGTCATTTTCAAAGTAATTTTTAGTACTGAAAACGATGGTGCCTTCTTAATTCTCCAATTTTGTCGCATTTTTCGTAAGAAGTGGGGTTCCATTTTTGGCAATATTTTTAATTTTTGTTACAATGAAAGTAAATGTTTTTCTAACAAGGCAGTATTTTTTCCGAAGTATTTTGTCATACTGAAATTATGTTCGCCGCAAAATTACACAAACACCCCGCATTTTTGTGAAAAGTGTCTAGAATACCTTCTATAGTAATTAAAAATGCGGAACGGAAATAGTGTGCTGTAGACGCTTTTTTTCCAGAAACCTGGCTGATAATCAAAGTATTTACTTCTATATGCTCGACCATTATTAATTTCCTGCATCATATGTGTCAGACCAACAAAAAATAGCACTACCAACCCAAAATCACCAACTCAACATTTGTAAATACCAACAACCAAATTTTAATAGCAATCACCCATATAGGTATATTTTAAAAGTTTTGAGAAAGTATGATGACCGGAAATGTTCAGTAAACCAATAAAATGACCAATTTTTCGGTGACAATCAAATTTCTATTGAGAAACTCCCATGTCCTCTGTAAAATATGTTAATTTTTGTCTTTGTTATTTAATAAATCATGCGTAATGCTGATCTGGAGAGCTAGCGTGGGCCACTCTATCCATGTCCCAGTCTTTTATTTTTCTACGTCATATAAGAAAACCGGATAATGCAACAAAGAACTAAAAAAAAAACTAAATCCAGGATGATCGAAATTTTTAGCAGAAATGGATCACAAAATGAACATTTTTTTAATCTCAATTGAGTCGAAATTTTATTCTCAGGAGTTTAAAGCGAACATAAACTGATCTCTTTTTGACCACAAAATGATTAAAAAAAGATCAATTTTTAATGTCCACGCATCGACAACCACATTGTTTACTTATTTAAATCTGATCAAAAATTGACCATTTTTGGATCTTTAAAGACAAAAATTGGATCAGTTTTCAATCTCATACAATTATAATTGAGATTGTTTTTTGGTTGTAAACTCGTCCAACTTTGATCCTGGAATGTCTTGAAACTTGGACCTCGTTTGGATCATTTTTGGATCTGACCGATTTTTATATCATTTTGATCTCAGGTTGCACGGGTTACAAGTGAGATCATTTTTTATTGCAATTTATTGTAATTATTTATTTATTACAATTTTTTCTTTCTCTAATTGTTATCTTCCGTTTCTACATCGGGTCTTTATTTAAATAGAAATAACACCGATTTCTACGTATTCGTTCTTATATAAAATGTATAGAAAGAGGTACAGAAATTATTAAACACAGACAATAAATATGCATTCAAGGTAACACTATTTTACATAATAGAGGAAAAAAGGTTTAAATGAATAATTCTCAATTAAGAAGAAATCATGTTTTACTTTCGAGTGGAAAAAAGATTTTCTTTTGAATGCATGGTTTAAAATATTTAATTCCTTAGTTTAAATTTGTAATTTAATTAGTTTTATTTGATTTCATTTTTACAATCACCAGGTTTTAACTGAAAATTAACGCATTTAAAAATGGTCTTAACATTTATTAATTGATAATAAATAAATGGTGTTGTTGTGTAGAAGTATATATAATAGAAAATAAATAAACAGGTCGGCTTTGTCCTACAATTTGATTTGTTAAAGTTTTCTGTCGACGTTTGAAACAAACTCGTGTTCATTTTCAAGAGGTTAGGGCTCTCTTGAATACATTTTTTTTCGATTTCAGCCCTAAGCCTAATAAAAATTTACTTTTGAAAAAACGATGGCGACACTAGAATTTAAATGTTTATTTTGTAGAATTCCCGATACGACCCATAAGTGTTTTTTCTTCAAATACGGTTATAAATAAGTTTGAGATATGTTATAAATCTACAGAATGTAAAAAAACACAGAACACGTAGTATCGTAATACGAAACATTTTTTTAGTTCTAAATTTTTCTAAATGAATATTTTTTTGAATTTACCTTTTTCAAGTAATTATTTACTTGAAGCAATTAAATATTTTCTGGAGTTACATTAATATTTACTTATTGATAATACCAAGTCGGAGGAAGAAATTATTTAATACGGTAAGCTAAATATTTATTTCTTTCAACTAAAAAATGAATTGTTTAAACAAATATTTGGTTTTCTTGAAAAAATAAAATATTCTGTGGAATTCAGTAAATATTTATTTTAGTCAAGGAATTTTCAAGTAAAGTCAGCGAATATTCAAAGAAACCATTTACTTGAATAAAGTAAAATTAGATTAAAACCACTAAGTTTGTTCAATTCAAGATGCTTCACTGTTAAAAGAATTTATTTACTGCAATGGAGGCTTCTTTAAATATGGCGAACTATTTACCATTTCTTAACCTTAAACAACATTTGTTAACATATAAAATGAATTTATTAATAATAAAGAAATCATTTTATTTAGTAAGAAATATATTTTAACTATATGTATATGTTATTTACAGTAAAGAAATACTATAGTTAATCATATTTAAAGAAGCCATCTTTAAAATAAATAAATTCTTTTATCAGTGTTGAAGTATATTTATGAGTCATATCTAAACATTAAAACTAATTTTGTTGTCTAAAACCTAAATCGACTTTGCTTATCTAGCTCACATATACTTCGAGTGACAAAAATGTTCAATACTATTAAAGTGCAGTGCTGTTAATAATAATAACAACAATAATGCTACTCATTTTATTAGAGCTCAAAACACTTAATTTATTCAAATATATGTTTTAAGAAATTATATTATCTTAAATTGAGTTTTCCAGCTATAAAGTTTGGGGACGCTGAGTAAAACATTAAAGTGTTGTTTTTTCAAGTGCGAAATTCAATAACAAAATTTATGTATCCTTGATCCTGAGTACATTTCCATTTACCCAGACAGATGTCATTTTTTATCAATGCTGTAACCGGGAAGGGAAAAGCGTAACAAATAACTTTAGAAAGTATCTGTAGGTTACAGTTTCAGATTTAAATTAAGTAAGCGGCTTGATTCTTCCAGTGTTTTCGTTGTTCTGTTCCTTAATTCTCAGCTGGACAATTCCAATCGCTTGGGTTCATCTTACTTAGCAACACCAGAAGGTTAAACATCTAGGGAAAAATTAGACAATTTTTTAAAGTCAGTTTTTGTTACCGTTTAAAATTGTAATCAATGAATAGTTGTAGTTCTCAAACATTTTTTGGTTTTACAGAATTTAAATGCGAGATAAATATATTTTCTAATTAATGACAAAAGTACACAAATATCGCTCAAGTATAAATTTTAATTTGATCCAATACTTACGTTTCAACATCAGTTTTCTGGCTATTTGAAGGTCTGAATAACGAAATATGGAAATACTTACTTACTCTTCATTGGCTGTTTTGGAAATCCCATTTGCAAATAAGTACATTTTATTATCTTTTAATACTTCATTCTTGGATGTTAATGGTTTTGTAATTCAACATGATCATTAACCCTTAAAGCGCCAACTTATATAAAAGTAACACAAAGCGCCATGTGGGGTCGTGGGAGACCCCAATCCGAAAATAATATCGTCTTGCGCAGACAGTTTTCATTATTTCGTTTCGACAAAATTACTGGATACTCTCCAAGTATCATTTTACCGCGTAGATAAGTTATCTTTATAAAAAAATTATTGGTGACCGTTATAAAAAATGAAATACAAAAGTGACATTTTTCACACAAAAAATCATAACGCCAATTTTCAATATTTTTTCGTAAAAATGTAAATGTTGTTGTTGAAATGTAGCTCTTTAGTATAAAAAATGCTGTAAAAGTGCAGTTTTATAAGGGAAAAAATGTAATATTTATGTGTGGGGTCTCCAGTACCCCGAGTGCGCTTTAACCCTTTCAGTCACAGGCGGACACCAGTGTCCCACCTAGATGCTCTCGATTTTTTAAGGTTTTTGAACAGATAGTTCTCGATTTCAATGCGGTTTTTTTGTTCCTGGCTTTCCTAAGACTTCAATAACTGTTAAAAGACAATAATATTACAAAATTATTTTAAATAATTATTTTTATTAACCAATTAATACCAAAAAAGGCATAATTTTCAAAGGAAATTCATGTCAGGAAGAACTAATCGCTATTATTATTTGAAATTCGGTATGCCGGAGCTTTTGATGTCGCTGACTACGAATCCGGTGTCAGATTTTCAGAATTCAAAATGGCGGATCTAATATGGCCTACAAAAATTTTAAAAAATTATGATTTTGTCTAATATTTGGTATATAGGGGTTTTTTATGTCGCTGATTACGAACCCAAATATTAAAAAAAAACGAAAAAAGAATACCAAAACCCCTATATACCAAATATTAGCTAAATTCATTATCTTTCAAATTCTTGGTCGGCCATATTGGATCCGCCATTTTGAATTTTGAACATCTGACACCGGATTCATAATCAGCGACCTCAAAAACTCAAGTATACAAAATTTAAAAAAAATTCCGTGGCTGGAAAAATTCGTGACTGAAAGGGTTAAGGGTTAAATCGAGAAAGGCTTTACATATAACAAGCTTCGACTTTCGTAAATTATTTCCAAAAACTAATATATTCAATAAAAAATTGAACGAAATCATTTTTAAACGCAAGTTATGCGCAGAAACGATACAATTATTTTACTAGGACTTAACGTTAATAAATAAAGAGGTGGTGTACGTCTTTGATGATCAAATCACAATGTTTTTGTGTTACAGATTTTGAATTTTTCGAATTATTTTTTTCTAATGACAGAACCTCATATCCTCCATCAGAAATAATACATTTTGTTCGAAAAATTATAAATATGCAAGATAATAGCACCGATGATTAGTTCGTCAAAGATGTACACCACCTTTTTCTTTATTATTTTTCTTCTTCTTTATTCATTTTTTGGAATTGTTTCAAATATTATTAAGTATAATAAACGTACATGAATCAAAATATGGTGTATGATATATATTATGATAATAATACAAATTAACAAACAGTTGTCAAAACGCATAGATGTATCAGTAACATTAACAAACATTAGAAATTAAAAATATCTATTCTAGTAGTTGAAAACAACAAAAACAATTTACTGCAAAATAAAATGAGGTGTTTTGACCGTTACTGTATTCTCGTACAATTACATGGTGTACCAAAAAATAAAAAACTGCAGGTACTTTCATCGCGACGTAGAACAAAATTTAGGTCAAGTAACACTAAGAAAAGTAGTATGATACAATTTTCTCATACACTTCCAAAATCTAGTTTTATGACCAAAAATCTGTTTAGGTCGGTTCATGTGAATAATCACTCATACCTACTGTAGTTTGCATCCGAATTATGACTTTTTTTAATCATTTGAAGCTGCAAAGCTTTTCGTTTCGATTGTTGTTAATGCCTTTTTTGATGAAGCGAAAACAAACGAGACTTCAGCTGAAAGTCTTTACGATTTTTTTTCTCCAGTGTTTTCAACTTTAACTATGTTTTTTCATATTATTTCATACTGAAGAATCGTTTCTAATTAATATTTGTAGGTACATTTAATGACACGTCTAAAGCGCATTTGTTGAACAAAAATGAATGAAAATTGACAGAATTATACGAGTTTTAAAATTATACAAATTTATCGGTAAATTTACTTATCTATGTCGTTTTTACTCATTTGCTGCATGTTACCTCTGATCATACTAAAATTTAAAATGTCAACATTTGGCACAGGAGGGTTAATAAAGAAAATGCTAGCTAGGTGTCTTTACCGTAACAAAGAGAGATTTTCGGAGTCGCTGATCACGAATCTGTCCTCAGATTTTCAAAATTCAAGATGACGGATCCAAGATGGCCGACACAAATTAAAAAATTAATTTGATCGAAGTGAAAATGGGTACTAGGGGGTTTTCGAGGTTGCTGATGAAGAATCTGGTCTCCAATTTTCAAAACTCAAGATGGCGGATCCAAGATGGCCGACCGAAATGTAAAAATTAATTTCATCGAGATAAGTTTTCGGGATCGTAGATTACTAATCTAATTTTAGATTTTCAAAATTCAAAATGACGGATTCAATATGGCAGCCAAAATGCAAATAGTTTTCGAGGTCGTAAAAGACGAATTATGAAATTTCAGTATTCGTGACCGCTTGTTGAATCTGCTAAATTTTATATTGAAAATGTAACATAATTCAGAATTCAGTTTGATTTCGGTCAAATAACTTTTTATATTTCGGAGTTATGTTGAATTCCGTCGAAAACCCCCGAGAATTCTACTTAATTGTTTCACTAAAAATTTAAACACTGCACTGGCCTAATGTTTTTCTTAACATAAATCACTAAAAAAGATACAAAAAATGTCAGTAAATTGATGAGTAGATATAATCCGAATAAAAACTGATTGGATTTTTAATGGTTCGAGTGATAAACAATGAAATTTGTTAAAATACATTCATTTGATGCTTTAAAACATAATTCTCTGTATGCTCATTGTTTTTGGAGGTTTTTAATTTGAAGATGTTCTCCTAGCATATTCCATGTACTTAAAAAGTGCAAATTGAATGTTCCAGATGGGTATACACGTAAATAGATCGTTGAATGTTGCAGTAAAGCCCGCAGCAATTTACTTAAGTACTTACCCCTATAATCATCTTAAAACACTTTTATCTAAAAGACAATCATGAATTCAATATTGTTAATTTTGTATCATTGCAGGCCTAACTTCTGCACACGATTTCCGAAATAATCCATAAAAACCATCGCGAAAAAAAAGTTTTCTGTAATAATTTTTGACCGATTTAAGTATAAAATAATTCCAATGATGCAAAGTAAAAAGTTAATCAAATTATATACGACTATACATGGATAAAGACGAATATTACTAAAAATTTAGGATTATTAAAAATATTTTTCTAAGTACGACAATAACAAAACTATGAAAGTATTAAGAAATCAAAGTTATGTACCTAAAGTGTGATGTAAAGGAAGCTACAAATTTGTATTTCCTTATGGAATCGCATTACATTTTTAGGAATTTTTAAACGACTGTTTCATAAAGCTGATTTTGCGTCTGGACCTTCCCCTTAAGAATTATTCGATACATTTTTAGAAATATTCATCGGTCCGTAAATAATTGTGGTGTTTCTATTACAAGAAATTTTGATACAAAATTGTTTGCTAATAATAAAACACAATTATTTGTTAAAACAAATGATTTTTATGTTATTAGAAATATAAAAAATATTATTCCATGCGAGAATAAAAACATTTTAAATTTTCGTCTTTTAGGCAAATCCAGTTCCTTTTCTTATTATTTTGAATAATAAAATAGTCACTGTTTTCCTTCCACTAGATAAATTAAACTTGGAAAAATTCAAAAAACGTCCGGTTGAACAACAGCTTGTGGCCATTACAAATAATCTTAAAAAACTGTTGTTCACATTTTTAACAAGAAAATAATGAATAAAATTAAAGGAATTAATGATTTAAAAAAATATAGTTCTTATTTCAAATCACTTAAATAGCCAAAAGAATAACGCAGATGGCCATCGAGAATCTAGACAGAATTTAAGATTCGCGAGTTACGTCAGAAATTATTATCAATCTCAATAAAATTCGTGTCAATGCCAAGAACGATAAGAACTAATTCTTACATGCATCGGTAAATACCATTGTAGCATTTCCTGATTTATGCAAGATAAATTAGTAAATTAAATTAAAATACCAACATCGAAATACATAATTAGGATGGGCATTTTTTCACTAGTTTTCAACGGTTGCATTTCTTATGAAAAACAATTTTAACTTTCCAAGCAAGCATATCTAACATAAAATTAACAAAATTTTCAGAATCTTTTATTAGATCAAAAAATGCAACCTTTACAAATTATAACTAATTATCTCCCCAACAAGATTTTTTTTTGTTTACATTGAAATCATTTTCGTATTCCTTTTTATAATGAAGAGGTCATGTAACCAATACTGTCAAGATTTAAATGTGCTATTAACATTTTGAAAGTTAGACAAGATAGAATCATTCTATGATGTCAACATGACATGTCTGTGATGTCTGTGATCACATCTGTGATGTCAACAATGCCTCGAAAAATTCGCAGAAAATTGAATGACTGTCCGTGTGCACGTTTGTTTATCTCTTCTTCGGTGAAACTAAGATGTCACCTAAATATGTCACGTGATGATCCCAGCATTAATATTGAAAATTCTTATATTAACTATGAACATAACAAATTTAACCGAATCTAAGATTACAGTTACTTCAGGACAACCTAATCTTAAGTTCATCATCTAAATTCTGTTAGCTTTACTGTGAAGTTATTACATTATCTATTGACAAATATTTCTCTCAGTGTAATGAAAATTGAATTCTTAACAAAATTGTAACTAAAAAATCCCGTTTTTTTCAGTACTTTTGAATATTTGACCAGCGCCATTCGAAATAGCGACCATAAAATTGGTGGAATGTGTCCATATCGAAAAAAATTTGTTGTTTAAATAAAACGATGTTAAAATCCACATGCTAATCGTGTACATTTGGTCGTTAAAGGTTTAAACTTTAACAAAAATTTGAACACCTGAAGATTTCATGAAATTTTAAATGAAAGTCGCGATCATAAAAGAACGTGTGCATCCTCTCAAAATTAATAAATTATCCGCAAATTTGCTATAGTTTTTATCTAACCCCCGATAAACTTTGCTATATTGCTTTTATATCTTCCTGATGTTCGTATCTTAAACGCGTACTCTTATCATATTCAAAAGCAGCGCACGTATGTCCGCAATATATACAACATATGTCTTGATCTAACAGATAATATCGTGCGCACCATTTTGAAAAGCACAACGGAAAAAGTAAATGTTTTCATTGCGCACATATGTGTACATTTTTTTTAATTTATGCCTTAACTACTCTAAAAATCGAAAAATTATAATTTGAATTTTTAAATGTACATATTTTCCTATCGGTCCAGGTTGACATTAAGTCGATTTAGTGTCAACTCGACCGAAATCGGTCAATATTCGGTCGAATTAAAGTCGACATAACCTATACAAAACCAATCGGTCAATTGTCGGTCAATTTTTTATACAAATCGATCGTCGCTTTTCGGTCAATTTTCTAAAATCGACCAATTAACCCAACAAACCAAAAAGTATACGAAAAATCTGTGTACGATTTAATACGAAATAAGTCTGTTTCTTTCTCGCTCTTTCAGTTACCCTACGATATTATACGCGATACATAAACGCACATAACCTCAAAGAAACGATTACTTTGGATTATCGAATGATTTGAACTAAAACTCTAAAACAGAACATTTCTTCGAGAATTATGAAATACGGAAAACGATATAATCAATTCTTCGATTAAATTAACAGAATTTAAAGCTATTCTAAGCCGCAACAAATCAATTTTTGTAATCCGTTAAATACGGTATCGTATAAGATCGAATGAATTCAATTCTAGAAATATAGGTCGTATAAAATAGTATGAATTCGAATAAGAATATGGGATAAACAATACGCCACTAGAAAGAAACAGAATGCAAAATATCGATTTCGTATACTTTATGGTTTATTGGGAAATTTTGGGTCCACTTCCGGTCGACTTATGCGAAACCAACCGAGTATTGACTCAGTCAAAAAACCATTATGCGGTCAATTTTCGGTCTACTTCATAAAAATCAACCGATAATCGACCAATGAACATTTGGCGTCGACTTTTACCACATCGACCGATTATGGACTAAATAAAAAAATACCGTTCGATAAATTTTCGATCAACTTTGTAAAAGTCAGCTGAAAATCGGTCAATTAAATTTTGGGTCAACTTACGGTCGAATTTTTCCAAATCGACCGATTATAGACTCAATTAGAAAACCATTGTTTTCCCCATTTTTAGTTAACTTCGTAAAAATCAACGAAAAATCAACTGATGAAATTTTGGCACTGACTCACGGTTGACCTTCACCAAATCGACCGTTTGTTGACTAAATAAAAAATACTTTTTGGTAAATTTTCGATTAACTTCTTAAAAGTCATCTAAAAATCAACCAATGACATATTCGGTTGACTAACGGTCGACTTTTATCAAATCGACCGATTATAGACTCACTCAAAAAACCGTTGTTCGGTCAATTTTCAGTAAACTTCAGAAAAGTCAATTGAAAATCGACTGATGAAAATTTGTCGTCGGTAATAAAAAAGTACCTTTCGGTCGACCGAAAGTTAATCGAAAATATCTCCGGCACTCGGTCAATTTTTGATCAATTTTGAGTCAATTCTTTACACAAATCGACCGTTGAGTTTCGGTCGACTCGGGCCGATGTGGTTAAATTGTGTTGTAAATTACAATTTCGTTTTGTATTCCATATTCTCAAAATTAAAATTCTTCGTCTTATTTACGACAGGAAAATGATTACAAATTTTGTAATGAATCATAAAACTGTGTAGGATAAATGATGGTGGAAATACTGTGATTTTTAATGATTTTTTAATATTTTGAAAAGTGACCAATAATTGTCGTTTTTCATACGTGAGGAAAACACTTTTTTCATTGTTATTCACGTTTTATCTTGAGATAATTTCCATGACATATTCTTTTATCATATTGAAAGAAACAAGTTGCATGTTTACTATTTTGCCAAATTCAATACTTTAACTGACGACCATCTGTTTTCACAGTTTTTTTTTTAATTTTAAAAAATTATAGTAGATAATCCTAGGATAAATTTTTCATTTTTAAATTTTGTTTACGTTGTTAAACACATCTACCATGATATATCAAGAACATACCGTATAATAATAATAAATGCTCTTGTATTCATTTGAGTATAATATGCATTAATTACGAATAAAAAGTAACTCAAATTACAACTTTTGACAAATTCTATATGCTCTTATTGTTTTAATGTTGCTATACAAAATTTTAATAGTTTCAAAGTTGAAAACACCTCAAGAAAGTGTCAATAAACAAAATAAAAGTATAAATTCTGATACTTAAAAATTAACACAAAATTATTGTTACATAATTATGTGTTTTGTAAACTTTTATTGCTTTGTCAACTTTCGCTGAGATTTCAAGAACGTGTATCACTTTGAAAAAAGTTTATTGTTCTTTTAATAAGTCGTAAAAATTATTTCAAATTCAAAATTTGAAAGTATTTTATTTATTTTCTCGAAAACTACAAATCGCTCCAAAAAGTGCAAGAGAATTTGTAGCAATTTCGAGACTCTACAAGTTGATATTTATATAATAATTATATTTTCTTATGGTAAATTATCTTCGTCTGTTCGTCAATAGTTCTGTTTTCCGGAGCCTCAGTTGTTTCTGTTTGTAAAACCATTTTAACAACTAGATTTTATAAATATTTTTGATACAAATATATAACTTAAATGTTGAATTTTTTAAAAAATCCTCACTTTGCGAGTTCAATAATACCCAGCAAACGAAAATTCATTGAAATTTATTGAGTGATTTTGAATGAATCTCAATAGATCTGAATTGGTTTTCTTAATCACTTTATATTAAATAATTCAATTATATCAATAGAAATCTATTCAACAGAGCTGTAACTAACGATATTCTATTGTTTTAAAATCATTGATTTCAGTACGTGCTTATTATATTATTGAAATTCATTCAATTTCATTAGCTTTCACATTTTTTTAATGATTTCGTATTAATAAAAGGTTGTACATTTTATATATTATTTATTATTACATTATGGTACATTTAGTCACATAGAAAGGAAATATCATTGTTAACACTTAAATTGTAGTACTTTTCTAGTACCATGGTGTTTTTCAAGTAAATCTGACAGAATACCTGAAAAAGTTGGAATAATTTATATTTATTAATTAAAATCTTTTAGAGTAGATTAGACAACTTTAAAGAATACTTACCATTAAGTAGTAATCAAAGCTAAAAAAATGTAAATTAAAAAGTTCTGACTAATTTTTGTTTAATTCGGGCTTCATAAAGGAAATTCTAACTATTGTTTACTATCTTCTAAAAAGAATCAAAAACAATTCAAGAGAATTGGCCAAGAATTTTCTGTAAAATATGATTTTACTATATTTGAGAAAATTCTCGGTCAATTCTTTCTCAACAAATTTCTTTGATGTTTTTAAAGAGAGCATAAAAAATTGTTAGAATTGCCTTTATGAAACTCAAATTTTGAAAATTCGATTCAATAATTTTTAATTTCGATTTTTTCATTACTACTTTATTCTAAATTGATTTAAACATTTCAAACTTTTGGGTGAATATAAAAACACATTTTTTTTAAAATTACGAATGGATTTAAAGAAATTAAATTTATAAAACAAATTTTTTACATTTTTTATTCCAACACCACTGACTTCCGCGTCAAAAGTTAATCAAGAACGAATTTCTTTGATTCATTAAAATTGGCTAAATTAATTTAAATATTCAAAAAAAGTTTGGTGAACAGAATAACGTATTTCCAAAATAATTACGCATGGATTTTAAAAAATTCCATTTCTTTACGAGGAAAAAATTGTTTTGGGTCAACAAATTTTTTTACAATGTTTGTTACACTATCTTTGAATTCCTCATCAAAAATGACTAAACAACCACCTTTTTCTATTTTTTTGAACGATTGTTTCATTTAAATATTTTATTTCCATTCAAAATCATTTACTTCCCAACCTTACTATTAGTAATAACCGATTCGATTTCATTCATATCAGTTACATTTTCATCTAATTTTTTTTTTTTATTCAACATTATTAAATTTGTTGTCCTGTAATAATTAACCATCCATTCAAATTCATTCGCAGCAAATATAACTATTTTCCCATTGAAATTCATTCAACTTGCAATTGTTCTATTCGCACTTTTCAATTGAAATTCATTCAATAAAATCGTTTCTTCATTCCACTATTTTCCCATTCAAAATCATTAAATCGAACAACTTTTTATGAGCTACTAACCATTCAAAATCATTGAAACACATTTTCTTATTGAAATTCATTGCAGAAGTTAAGAAAACAACTTCAGAAGTGATGCAGTGAAAGAATTTTAATGGATCTTCAATGAATTTGTGTTTGCTCGATTCATTTCGAAATCAAATACACTGAATTAAGAGCTTTAAGTCGATGATAACTGTCTTGTTTACCCTAAATCTTTTTTTTAACATATGATCATTTGTTATACTGAAAAATTGCGAAGAATTATAATCAATTATGTTAAAACCGAACTTATAGTGAAAATAACAAACTGTTTAGTCGACTATTCAAATCACTGAAATTTGGTATTCCTAAAAGAAAACAAATTATATTTTCGCAATATTAATTTCAATCAAATTCATTATCGCTGCATCTCAATACGAATTCCCTTGTGGAAAAATATTGCTGAAAAGTACTGAAAATGTGTTCCTGAAAATCTCTAAATAATACTGATTTAATATCGAAATTGGGACTAGTATATTCAGGATATTTCAGAGATTTTCAGCAAATTGCAATAATATTGCTGAAATATACTGAATATTTATCTGAATTTTACTGAAATATTTATCTGAATGTTACTAAAATATTTCTTTGAAAAATACTAAAATTGTTCTGAATTTTCCTGAATTTCACTCAATTACTATAAAAATCACTGCACCTGAAACGTTCGGAAATTTCAGTTTATTTTATCAAAATGTAGTAGTTTTATGAAATAAGCAGATATTTTCCTGAATTCTACTGAAAATTCTAATGTATCTTTTATTGCAAAATACTGAAAATCTCTTAATAATACTGATTTAATATCGACATTGGAACTATTCTTTTCAGGATAATGCAATTCGATAAAATGTAGTGATATTGCTGAAATGAACTCAATATTTATCTAAATTTTACTAAGTTTTATTCTGAGCTATTAAATTCTGGAATTGAACTGAATTTGTCTGAATTCCGCTATAAATTAATATCGAAATTAGTATTTTAAAACATTCGTGAACTTAGTCGATTTTAGTAGAATTTTCTACATTTCTTAAATTTGACTAATATTTCTGTAAATTCTAATGAAATTTTATCTGGAACAATTATGAAATTGATCCGAATTCTTCATACAATTTTCATACAAAGAATTATTATGAATGTCTTTCAATAAAGTTAACAAATTTGGTTAAAATTGACTGAGACTTTAAAAACCTTCTACAAGACCAATTTTTATATTAATTTAATGGCATTCAGGAAATTTAATACAATCTTAATATTTTCTAGAGAAATACTTCACATTGTTATTTAGTAAAATTTCGATTTCATTTCAGCAAGGTACATATTGCTGTTTTATTTTACTCGGTATAAATACCCGAGTATTATTTTATACAAGTTCCAATTTCGAATATGATAACTGTATTATTAACAGTTTTTTTGAAACATATGAGGGATAAATTTGTAATTATTAATCATTTCCTAAGAACATTATACAAAGTTTCTGAATATTGCTAAAAATACATGAAATTATCTGAAAAAATGTAATGACAAATTACTAATTGTTATAGAATATTTTTAGATAAATTTAGAAAAATTCAGTAACTTCCAGTATTTGTGCGAAAAACGATTTGTTAAAATTTTCTGAAAATACCTGAAAGTTACAAAAAAAAAAATGGTCTCTAAATTTATATTGTGGCTTCTATCTATTTCAGTAAAATGTAGGTTCTTTCATTAACTTTTCAGTATGTTTTTAACATGTCAATATAATTTTAGCAATTTTCAATAACATTTTACTGAAACTTATTCTGAATTTGTCTGAAAATATGTAAACTAACATGCTGAAATGGACTCCCAATTTCGATATTAATTCAGATTGAATTTCAGCAAAATTTTGCTTAATTGATAGTTTCAGCAAATTTCATTATTTTTTCAGCAATATTTTTCCAAAATGTTCAAATATTTAAAAGAACAGCTCCTGCATGTCTGTCTTGGAGTAAACTATTGGATTCTTATTTGTATAATTTTCTGTATATTATAAATGTTAAAAATGGAGACAAATTGAAAACAACCTTTCGAGGATTTTTATGAATACGATTATGACATTTGATTTTCATAATTCAAAATGGCGGACGAAAATACAAAAGGTTACATGTCCGAAATGAAAATGGTTGCTCGGGGGTTTTATAGTTCACAATTATAGAAGTCTTATAAAATTAATTTTATTGTGTTTTTATCATTTGTTAGCCATGGTTTTTCATGTTTCCAATTCTCTCCACGTGGAGGTCAATGATTGTAGAGAATCTTATATTTTTTTTTGGTATTTTTAATTTTTTATTTTATTTGTTTTTTTTTTGCATTTTTATTTTTTTCCGTTTTATAAATTTTTCTTCTTAAATTTTTTATTCTACCATAAATTATTAATTTGTATGTTTTATTGCAAAACAGTTTTTGCAGTAATATAATTTACAATTAAGACTTCTATAATTGTGAACTATATAATATAAAACCCCCGAGTAACCATTTTCATTTCGGACATGCAACGTTTTGTATTTTCGTCCGCCATTTTGAATTATGAAAATCAAATGTCATATTCGTAATCTGCGACCCCGAAAACCACCGAGTACACTGTAAAAAATGCCAGCGTAAAATTACCACGCTGAGAGTAGGTAATCAGTATTACCTACTCTGAGAGTAGGAAAATTCCTAGGCTGTTGTATATAGTTCACCGAAAGTGTAAATTTACACGACCGCGATGTCATTTTCAGCCGACATCGAACGGAAGGTTAAAATTTACAATCGGTGCTGAAAATTTACAAAAATGAGATTAAATTTACAATTATTGCAGTAAAATCGCAATTTCTGCTGTAAAATTACATTCGGTATTTACTTTTGCAATTGGGGGTTAGGTATAGTGTATATTATTTTATAGCGGTTTTAATGGTATTAATTTATCTATGTGTTACTTTCAAAGGGTTTCAGGATACAAAATAAATGCATTTAATTTATTAATTTATTAAATTGTAGAACGAAATAAACACTTATACATATGTATAATAGACAACATTGGAGAAATTGTATGTTTACATAAAAGAAATGTTTATAAACTTTATACGTCAATCACATCAATTGTTTTGATATTTTGCAATTTTCTAAAAAAAGAATACACTTTTTCAGTCACACATTTGTTTTTACTCCTTGTTACTTCACCAGGATATATCACCAACCATCTCAGTTTACATTTGTAAACCCAGCTACAGCACATGGAGAGAAACATAATGATGCATCTTTAAACTGTAATTGTATAATAAATTAAATGATTTATTAATTGAAACAGTCGTAAGACTTAAGAAAATAATAACAAATCTGAAAGTTTATATCAAAATTTTTTAATAACCTGTGTACTTATACACCTTAAAAGAAAGTTAAAGTAAATTTTCGTCTCGACTTCTGCTTATCACGTAGATCTGTTAACAAAGTACGTATTCTAACCTCTTCTGAACTTATAAAACTAACTTTCGTATATATTCTCGATTACATACTTCGTGAGTTCGTGAACGCTTTTGCGACAAATAGGTATTACTGTGGAAGATTGTAGTTTTACAATACTGGTTGTGATTTTCAGCCAAATAGTAATATTGAGAGAAGTAAAATTACTGCTCTCGGAGTAGGTAATTAAAATTACCTACTCTCAGAACAACAATTTTACAATTTTTGTAGTAATTTACATTTATTGTGGTAAAATACTCAACAGAATTGTAAATTTACCACTCTCAGAGTTACGATTTTACCATGTGAGCTGTAAAAGTGACGTGTAATTTTACAATTCCCACAGTGATTTTACACCGGCATTTTTTACAGTGTAGTCAGTTTCATCTGGATCAAGAAATTTTGTTTCATTTCAGTCGGCCATCTTGGAACCGTCATTTTGAATTTCGAGTATTGGATAGAAAATACTGTTACAAATGATTGCATAAATCAATAATAAGTGGATCACAATATTTATAAATAGCTAATAATGTCGGAAATGCTATAAAAACACAAAATCCGACATCTTATATTTTGCATATCTGATCATGTCAACTTTTAGTCAAAGTCATTGCAGTAGAACCTCCGTTATCGAATACGGTCGGGACAACGCGGGGCATTTAAATTTCCGTTAACGAATATTTGAGGAGAAAAAATCGACCCACAGCCAAACCTATATCTGTAGGAGTTACAGGGCATTATACATACATAGGCGATATTGTATCGATATGTGAATCGAATCAACGCGAGGTATCGATACTCCATGTCGGCCATCCACAACGTGGTGTCTAGAGTGGAGAGACTAACTGAGGGGAAATTATTCGTTAACGGAGGCGTCTGAATATTCGATAACCGAAATATTCGATTACGGAGGTTCTACTGTATGCCTCTAGATCCAGTTCTTTGGAATGATCAGTCAGCGCGAACCTATTGAAAAACATGAAAAACCGATCCAAAAATCGAAAATTTCTCTATTTTTTTACCTTTTCGCCGCCATATTTAGAAAATGGCTGCTCCTAACGAAAAACGGACTTCGGATTCGGAAAGAGGAGGGTTAAAAAATATTCTTCATCAATTAATATCACATTTATTACTTTTGAAAATTATTTATTGCTTTTTAATGTCAAAATATAAGTACAATTTTTCTTAAAGAATATTGTAAATATAACAGTTTCTTTTCTGACACATTTAGTTGATTACATCAAACACTTAGTACAGTCTACCTAAATGTCATAGCGACATAGATAGAATGTACATTTTGAGATATGCCTTCACATTATTTTGCTTATAAATCAAGTAAAAGAAAAATGTTGAAAACAAAAACCTTTTAATTTTTCACTCATCTTTACAAGTGTTTTAAAAAATTGTGCGCTTAGTAAAATTTCAAAAAACCATATTTTACAAATAGCATAATAAAAAAAAGTATTCCCTTCATAATTTCGGGTTTATACGCTTCAAAACAACTCGATTTATAAACATTTTGTGGCTTAATCACAAAAATCTTGTCTTGATAAATCGTGAAAGGCATAGTTTTGTTTTATCACATTCATGAAGAGTTCACAAGTTCATTTACAATCTTAAATCACACAAATAATGGAAATTTTAAAGCTTTTGCTGCCTGAATTTACTATTTATATAAAATTAAAATATATAATAACAGCTTGACCCTGTTTAGTAGAAAATACAATTCTTGTTATTCCCCATGATTTTTCTCTAATTCCCAAAATTGTAAAAAATCTTATAAAGTTTATATGAAATATGTTTTTAAACTTTTTGAACATCATTTTCAGTTGCTTTTTCGTACGATGGAAGCTGCGCAACCTGTTGAAATCATCACAAATTAATATAATTCAACAATTAACAAATAAACAACAACAAAAAAATACAATACATACCGGATCAGTAGTAAGGAATGCAGGAGTTAAAACAACCGTATGAATGTTGTTAATATACGAATTAGTAGCTTTTTCCGCATTGGATTTTTCTGCAATGTTATCGTTGAGTTCCACAACTGCGACATGACGTTCCGGAACAATTTGAGGAAATTCCTTTGGTCTTGGTAAAATCCTTGCGAAGAAGTCGCAGTAAAATACAACTTGGACGAGTCCAGCAGCAATCATGATTTTATCGTAATTTCCTTCGTTGTTGTATCGGTACATCCAATTCATGACGTACAAACTTCTGTACAATGCCAAGGAACAAACGTACATGACCACAACACGTTCGACTTTATTTGCTTTGGACACAAGATGAGTTTGTGGCAAAATTGCCACTGCTTCTAAATAAATACTGAAAGTCCAGAATATCTCGAGCGTATCGAAATTATGATTGATGAATAGTGCTGCGATCGCTGCTGGTAAAATCAGCAATTCAATTCTGTAAAAGTAAAAATATTAGTACAGTAGGACCTCTCTTATTTTAACCCCTCGTATTTTAAGTTCCTCCTCTATCTTAAGGATTCGCCCCCTTCTATTTTAACTTTTTTTCATGTCCTCTCTATCACACTGCTGGTGATGAGGAAGAGAAGTAGCATTAAAATAAGAGAGGGTGCCGCCATATTCCTTGACTCGAAATCTTAAAATAAGAGGGGACCTACTGTACAACAATACAGTAGGACCTCTCTTATTCGAACCTCTCTTATTCTAATTGTCCAGCCTCTCTTATTCTAATCATTCCCCCACAAGCGTTCTCCCACTATCACACGAAAAGTCAACGAAAAATATTGTCCACGAATCACAAGCTCGCAAGCAAAGTAAGTGGGGGTAAGGGGAAAATTAGAATATGAGAGGTCGGCGCCATCTTGAAAAACTTTACTAATTAGAATAAGAGAGGTCCTACTGTACTTAACCGGAAGAATCCAAAAAGTGGGAGTAGGAAACAAATAGAATAAGGGAAGACATTAGAATAAGGGAAGGAGTACTGTATAGGGGACAAAAAATGTCCATAGGATCCCTATTGAAAAAATCCATGTGGATTCCATATGGATTTTTAATGTGAATTTCCATATGGATTCCATGTTGATTGGTGTGGATTACATATGGATTTGTGTGGATTGCATGTGGATTCCATATGGATTTTTGATGTGGATTATATGTGGATTTTCTATATAGATTCTACATGAATTCCCTGTCGATTTCTGGTGTGGATTCCTTGTGGATTCTATATGGGTTTTCTACATAGATTCCATGTGGATTTATATGGATTTCATGTAGATTTCTGGTGTGGATTCTATATGGATTTTAGACGTAGATTATATATGGATTTTTTACATAGATTCTAAATGAATTCCCTGCCGATTTCTGGTGTGGATTCCTTGTGGATTATCGATGTGGATTCTGTATGGGTTTTCTACATAGATTCTATGTGGATTTATATGGATTTCGTGTAGATTTCTGAAGTGGATTCCATACGGATTTCTTGTGTGAATTCCATATGGATTTATTATAGATTTCATATAGAATCCACACATAATTCATAAAGAAAATCCATATAGAAAATGCTTATGGAATCCACATAATAAATCCATATGGAATCCACATAAAAAATCCATATGGAATCCACATAAAAAATCCATATGGAATCCACACCAGAAATCCACATGGAATCCATATGGAATCCACACCAACCCACATAAAATCCATATGGAAATCCACATCCAAAATCCATATGGAATCCATGAGTATGAGTATGAAATCGTTTATTTATTGTCCTGGACATCAAAGTCCGTGGACAAACCAAAATTACATAAGTCGAATTACAAAGAAAAAGATAAAAAAAAACTTAATACTAGAATCTAAGTTTCATTCGCCAAATGGTGAATTTTAACAATGAAAAATAGAAGCAAAAAAAAAAACATGAAACGTATAAAAATCACTATACTAACCCTACGTTTACAAAAAAATTGGTGAATTTACAGCTAAAGGTACACTTAAATTTAGATTTAACGGCGCTAAGTATGCGAATAAAAGACGAATACAAAAGGTGCAAAGGAAAACCCGGATACAATAGCCACAATTTAGAGCAGTATACTGACCATATGGATTTTTTCAATAGGGATTAGTCCTTAAAAATGATAAACCTTAACCATAATAGTGAGAACTAACTGATGAAAAACATACATATAATAATCAAAACAGTTATAAACTATATATAGACGGCTCTTACGAAGAGTAGCACGTTTCATTTCTCTTACGAAGAATAGTATATAATCGGCTTACTCAAAGAAAAATTGCATTTCAGTGTATGAAACGAAAAGTAACTCATTTCTGGATTATCGACGAAAACTAATATATTTCAGCGTTCAGACAAATGTTGACACGAAAAGTAAGATATCTCGCTTGATGTCGTTGAAAACTATTACAGTAGGACCTCTCTTATTCTAATTCTCCAGCCTCTCTTATTCTAATTGTTCCCCCACTATCACACGAAAAGTCAACGAAAAATATTGTCCACGAATCACAAGCTGGCAAGCAAAGTAAGTAGGGGTAGGGGGAAAATTAGAATAAGAGAGGTCCTACTGTATATAGGACCTACAGTAGACCTTCCCTTATTCTAATTTGTCCAGTCAGGCAAGATGGCGTCCTTCTTCCCTTATTCTAATTTTCCCCTCTCCCCCACTACTTCGATTTGTAGTCTCACTTTTGTCTCTTTTTCTTTTGTTGCCCATGCGCCGTTATTTGTATTTAGAAAATCTACACGTCAACACACGCGAGGGAAATATTAGAATAGGAGAAGAGAAAAAATTAGAATAAGGGAAGGAGTACTGTATAGGGGACAAAAAATGTCCATAGGATTAGTCCTTAAAAATTACAAAACTTAACCATAATAGTGAGAACTACTCACTGATGAAAAACATACATATAATAATCAAAACAGTTATAAATTATATATCGACAGCTCTTACGAAGAGTAGCACGTTTCATTTCTCTTACGAAGAATAGTATATAATCGGCTTACTCGAAGAAAAATGCATTTCAGTGTATGAAACGAAAAGTAACTCATTTCTGGATTATCGAAGAAAACTAATATATTTCAGCATTCAGACAAACGTTGACACGAAAAGTAAGATATCTCGCTTGATGTCGTTGAAAACTATTACAGTAGGACCTCTCTGATTCTAATTGTTCCCTCACTATCACACGAAAAGTCAACGAAAAATATTGTCCACGAATCACAAGCTCGCAAGCAAAGTAAGTGGGGGTAAGGGGAAAATTAGAATAAGAGAGGTCCTACTGTAATGCAAGTGATTAAAATAATTTATGGTTCTTACCTGAAGGTATCATGTTGTCGACTGTAGGTTTTGTAAAACAAAGTGTACATCGAAAGAGTTGTAGAGCAGGTTAAAGTAATGTATAAAATTTTGAAAATAGTATTATAGGCAGAATAATAAACTACTGTTAGATCCAGATATCGGGCTGCGAATACAATCGTCAGAAGAAACTGCGTCTTTGCACTGATCCCTACAATTGGGAAATATTTTATTTTATTCTTTCGATGGAATAATCGTAGGGTTGAAAAACTTACCAGCACAATTTTTGGTAGTCCATATTTTTAGCAACAGAGTTAAAATACCTGTTGCGTGTATAAAATCGGCTAGTAAAACGAACATGTTCATTTTGCCAGATGTGTCGCACTTTTTGACGACCAATTGTCGTTCCTTCGACCAAAGAGTTGTACAGAAATATGCTCACTAACCGTCTTTATACTTTTTTTACGTAACACGTAAGAAATGTCTTATAAGCCCATGATATCATCCGATGGTTGCTGGATTTTCCGGTCGTCCTGAACAATTATATCGGTGTCCACTCACACTTTTGTTATTTACAACTTTTGGTATTTGTTTTGCTTATCAAGAATAAGATGGTCGTTTTCATGAAAGGGAAAACCCAAAATAAATTTACTATAGAGGTCGTGATTGGCCATGAAGTAAAGAAAGGTACTACAAAAATAACTAGATACTAGGGAATTTTTAGGGATATTTTCAATTAGTTTTTAAAATAGTCACTGAATAATTTGGTAGGTTGGTATGAGAAGCGGAGTAACCAATCATGTTTAGGTCTTTAGAAAGAGAGCACTTTTTGTAACTAGAATGTAAGTGTATCGCAAGGTAGTTCTAAAGTGGTTCACCTGTAAGATATTTTCAAAATTTTCAAAATTCGAGCTCTGTAAATTCTGATTATTATAGACCGTTTCCTAGAAAAGGTCGTAATTATAATTTCTTGTGTATTATCTAGGATGGCGTCTACAGTAATTAGTTTAGATTATTTACTTTAAATCTTAACTCTCGTATTTCAGGGGAGGGTACACCAATCAAATCCCTCCTGCGCACTAAGCCGTATATATACGTCCAAACGAGGTTTTTACCGTAGTCGGAAAGACTTATATATACGTCCTGACTATTTTGGCTATATTTTTTGACTGGGGAATTTTTCAAGGGTCTATTACGGCTCAAATTAAAGCGGAAGACTTCCTCTTCAAGATAGACTTGGTCTAAATGATGATTTTGATTTATTTCTTTTCGAAAACATCAATAAAAAATGTCTAAATATTATCGAAAATATGTGTTTTTTATCAAAGTTGAAAACTTGTTCAAATGAGGCTCAAAATCTCTACTTGGAAGTTTTTGGGGTCACTGATTACGAATCTAATGTCAGAAATCATAAATTCAAAATGGCGGATCCAATATGGCGGCCAAAAATACAAAATATTGACCTATTTTTATGAAACTTGGCACATAGGGGTTTTCGGGGTCGCTGATAAAGAATCTGATGCCAGTTTTGTGAAATTCAAAATGGCGGCTCCAATATGGCCACCAAAAATACTTTTTTCGTGAAACTTGGTATACACAGTTTTTCTAGGTGGCTGTTCAAGAATTTGATATCTGTTTTTGGAAATTTAATAAAAATAGCATTTTGAATATCAGAAAATTGATATTAGATTCTTGATCAGCTACCTCGAATATCCCTGTACACGAAGTTTCAAAAAAATAGGCTAATATTTTATATTTTTAGTCGCCATATCGGATCCGCCATTTTGAATTTCTGATTGCTGACATCAGATTCGTAATCAGCGACTCCAAAAACGTAGAAAGTAATGTTTGCAATTTTGCAAATATGTAAAATAACAAACCTGGATACGGTAACGGAAAGTTGAGTAAAACGCTTACGCAAGAGGGTTAAAAATTTAAAAAAATTATTTTTTTAGTAATTTTTGACGAGGAATACATTAGTGTAAAAATAAAAAGTGGAAAAGTTATGTTTGTCCCGAAAATTTTAGGGCAAAAAAAAAGTTGCTTTTATGAAAAAATGCTTCTACATTTTTCTAAATTAATTGAAAAATTCAAAAAAATTAGAGTGAACATAAAAACACATTTTCTAAATAATTACGGATGGATTTTAAAAAATTCAATTTTTTTCGAAAAAATAATTTTGTTATGGAAGAAAACAAGGTTTTCAATGGTCAAAAACAATGTTTACATTTTTTATTCTAGTACCACTAAATTCCACGTTAAAAATTGCTCTAGAAATAATGTTTCCGACGCCTACATATTAGCGCGAAAAAAAATTTATTTTAACAAAAAAATTGTTTCTACATTTTTCTAAATTAATTTAAAAATTCAAAAAAATTATGGTGAACGTAAAAATACATTTTCTAAATAATTACGGATGGATTTTAAAAAATTCCATTTTTTTCGAAAAAAATTAATTT
This sequence comes from Trichopria drosophilae, assembly GCA_030407085.1. Lineage (NCBI taxonomy): Eukaryota > Metazoa > Arthropoda > Insecta > Hymenoptera > Diapriidae > Trichopria > Trichopria drosophilae. Next base: position 182,957,115 of record CM059583.1, on the reverse strand, counting down.
TGTATGGGCCAACAAAATTTATTACACTTTTTGTTCTAGCACCACTGAATTCCTCGTAAAAATTACTAAAGAAATAATTTTTTTTTAATAAAGTTGTATTTTATAGAGCTGAGTTTTTGAGTATACCCTCCCCTTAATTAAATAGAACAAATGGTTATAAAAATGGTTAATTTTATCGCGCATAGAAAGATTTCCAACACAAGTATTTAGTTACCCCTAAAACCGTTTTGGCTTAGTTTATTTAGCCCGAGATATCTTGGCTCTGACAGTAAGGGATTGAACATATCAGCATAATTGAAAAAAATGTTAACTGTTGAAATATTATATTAAACCCAATATTAACCCTTTGCGTCATGATGGGTCTCTGAGAGACCAACTTACATTTTACCGGTTTTCTATTTTTTAAATTGATTTTTTATTAATAAATATATAATTTCTTGCTTCTATATACGGTTGTCTAGACATAAGCAAATGTAAAAAAACAGTTCAGTAGTTGTTAATAACAATACTATTGTTAATTAACAAATAGTTAAAAATGGTACTATTTTCAGAAAGAATTCTTTACTTGTAGATTAAGAGATTCAAGATGCACATTTTTTTTATGTACTTAATACATTCAATACTATTAAAAAATAGTATATTATGTAACATGGAAATAAAACTGTAATTCTGATCCGGGCATGGTATTCCCGGTACGAGGCGCAGACGAGTACCGAACACACGCGAGGACCAGAATTGTTTTAGTTCCACATTACATACGACACTTTAAGTATCAGGAGTATGGTTTCCGAGGTTATGACCGTGTGACGTGTTTTGTGGTGTACTTTATGGTATACGGACAATACAGTAAGGTTATATGCCTATGCGCATGCGCACATATACATAATGTGTACATTATCGTCCTCGGACTATAAAGTAGCCGCCCCTCCATAATAACTAATTTCAGGTCCTTAAAACATGCACATAATGTAGAGGAAACTGTAGTAAATGTTACATAAAAATTATTTCAGAATTTTCCGCCATATTTTTTTTTAATAAATTAAATTTTATTCTTACAAAACCTAAAAAATCCATTTTTTTCACAGAATTCAAAAGAAATATTAAATGAAAATTAGTGAAACAATACGTGGGTTTCTTTTATATTAACTGTACTGATATGCGCAATAAAATTTTGTAAATTCAAGATGGCGAATCCAATATGGCGGACGAAATTTAAAAATCGATCTAATTGCCCTGAAACTTGTTACTCTGAGGTTTTCGGGGTCGCTGATTACAAATCTAAAATCCATTTTAAAAAATTCAAAATGGCGGATCCAATATGGCGGATGAATTTCTAAAAATCGGATGAGATTCGCTTATAACTCGTCACTCGTGGGTTTTCGGGGATGCTGATTATGAATATGACGTCAGATTTTCAAAAATTAAAATGGTGGATCCAATATGGCGGAGGAATTTTATGTATCAATCGAGCAGCTTTGGTTTATAAGAAGTGTCATTTTCACTAGCATGGAAATGCTGACCTATTATGAGAGTTAGGGAACATTCGGTAACCGGAGTTCTAGTAACATATTTTCATTGGAGTTTATTGGCCGATGATGCCCGACGCCGGCTTATAAATGCAAGTGACTTTCACACGGTTTTGATGTAGAGCGACATTCCATGATTTCCGAGTAAAAGTTCGTTTCGATTAAGATCATGTGAACTAATATTTATATAATTACTTTGAAACATTCGATGCAAGAATGTCATCAAAAAATTTGTATCTTTCGATCGCTGACATTTTAGCAACGGAAGAACGTTTGCCGTGTAAAATTGAACGTACAGTTCCACGAATTGGTTTTTTGGACCCATCCTCCGACAGTCCCGATCTAAAGCAGGGCACCGTTCTGGAACTTCCAATTTGGCTAGCTCGTGCATTAGCGACTAATCGCAATTTATTGTGTAGTGTCGATTCGCCAAAATATTACAAGGAAAGTTACCGCGAAATCCTCGAAGCAGACGCCTGCGCCGTCGATTTGGGCAAGTGGAATCAACACTTTTACGAACTTGGACTTTACGTGCAAACTTTCAACACGCGAGAAACCGAAAAGATTCGCGACTACCTTCTGCACTGCTTCAAGACTCGATTTCGATTAATAATGGATTGGGCCCAAAATCCCGTTTCAGACCCGACAATCGGTAACCAGTTGCCAGTGTTGGAAAAACAATTGTTTTCTGAAGGACGTTTAGCCAAAGTTCAGCTGTTGGACTGGCTTAAACAAGGCGCAGGAAATATCGAAACTTCTGAAATCATGACCAACATCCAAAAAACACACGCATTCAAATTTTGATTTCAACATTGTCGGTAGTTATAGATTGTTTGGACGATTATAACCTACAATCTTAATTGTTTGAAAAGTCAGGTGTTTATGTCAAAAACTTTCGTCCCCAGATTTCGTCTAGGGGAAAATATTCCCTAGAGCGACGTGGAAGGCATCAGAAAGTTAAAAGTTCTAAGAACATATGCATATTATAAGATAATGTTATTTTAAAGTGAATTGTGGAAGTCATTTCATTATTTAAATAGAGTTAGAGGTTTTAAGAGTTTGTTGAGTGACTCAAGTGAATAATAAACGACACAATGACTTCTGGCGAATGGGATGAAGTTAAGAGGCTGGCCGCTGACTTTCAGAAGGCCCAGCTGAGCAATGTGCAAAGGTTATTTTCTATTTCTTATGTTTAGATATTTATAGAAAAATAAATGGTCAATAAATTATTTGAATAATACATGTGTTTATGATTTATGTCAATTCGATTCAACTTACACAACAAAAAAATACTTTCTGTGATATTACATTTTTATTACAATGTAATTAACAGATTTATGGTAGAACCAAATGGTCTCGTATCATTTTCAGCATTCAGTACTATTCGTTCAGTGTTCCCATAAGATCCCCCATAAAAATTTACACTGTATCGTTTAAGTCGCACTCGTCATGTTGAGTGCAAATAGTTAGATCGACTTATGGGAATACTGAACAAGTTCAAATGGAACCAAAACGCTGTAACATTATATCTAATTTTAATTTTGGTTCAAAACTCTTCAAAAATATCCTATCACCATATATAAATATGTAAACATATACCAGTTTAGTTTATAACATATGTCAAAGTAATACCCAGCAATCGAAATTGTATTGAAATGTATTGACTTTGATTAATTTTTCGCTTTTGAATACGCTATTTGAAATTTTCGAATACATTCGAATCCAAAAATACTTCACTATTACAGTAGAACCTCTCTTATTCTAATTAGTAAAGTTTTTCAAGATGGCGCCGACCTCTCTTATTCTAATTTTCCCCTTACCCCCACTTACTTTGCTTGTGAGCTTGTGATTCGTGGACAATATTTTTCGTGACTTTTTGTGTGATAGTGGGGGAACGATTAGAATAAGAGAGGTCCTACTGTATTTTAATACAAAAATGTGAATCCAAATGAATACATAAATAATATCATTGCCGAAACTACTAAAAATACTTGAAAAAGGCAAAAGTCGTGAATCCATCTGAATACAAATGAAGATTGAAATGATAATTCTTTAATACAATCGAATCCATAAACAATAACAGTTAATTATCGGAATTAATGAATCCATTTCAATACATGACTGAGCAAAATAATGGCTGCTTTAATCCAAATGAATTTAAAATAAATCAATACAAAAATTAAAGTGTGGCGAATTCATTTGAATACAAATTCTTAATGATTCTTCATTTTAATACAAATGAATTTATAAAAAAAAAATAACTTTCGCTTTGAAGTGAAAAAATATTAAAATTATGTTCATTTCGTAATTATTCATTTCAATTACAAAAAAGTTATTTTCGAAAATAAAAGCCACAAATGACTTTTCGTTCAAAATTTTGAATGTGAAATGTTTATTTTAAACCAATTTCCAATTACATTTAGCAGCGCTCTGTCGGAAATGGTACACTTTATTTAAGCGTTCAATACACAAGAGTCCAAAAAGTGTTGTACACTTAAATGAAATGTACTTGTACACTTATTGGACACCTAACTGACACTTACTTTCAAATTTACGCAATATCTCTTAAACGGTACGAAATATGTGAAATCTGATGTAATTTTGCCATGATGTGCGATGATTCAGCTAACATAAACAATTCAAAAATTTCATAATTTTAGAAATCGAAAATTTCTAAAATTCTCGAATCGTGTACAGCGGCTTCGAATCATCGCACCAAGGTACCCCTGATTTATTTATTTATTTATTTATTTATTTATAAACGGACTGTAAGTCCTTGAATAAAATGTTACAATACATAAATACCCAAAATATTACATAAAAATAATACAATAAATAGACCCTTTTTTTTACAATAAATAGACCCGCACAGTTGCACGGGTAATAATATAAAAATAATAAAAATTTTCAAGATAAAATGTACCAAAAAATAATAATGCCAGCATTAACGAGACTAATACAAGTATATAAAATAAAATAAAATTTAAACAGACATAAATATAAACAGAAAATAAGACGCAATACAGTGAACATAAAGTAATATAAAACGCACCGAATAAATAAAAAACAAAAGATTTAATCATAATATTTGTACACGATACGCACATTACGTTTAAAAGTAGCTAAAGAATTAATCGCACGAGTAGTAACTTTATGTCAATTTTATCAAATTTCACGTATCTCGTACCGTTTTCAAGATATTGAGTAATTTAGAAAAAAAATTACAATATTTATTTTACCAACAAAAATATCTACTATCTACATGCATTCGTTCTTTTCAAAAGTCGATAAGCAAATTGTTACAAAAATGTAAAATATGGTAATAAATTTAGCAGATTATTTTTATGTAGACAATTCATAAATGCTCCACGTTTCAACTATTTGTTAGTTTCGCATCATCTTTTACAGCAAGGAGGTGGTCGAGTGATTACGGCTCGAAGTTGTTGTGCGGGAGACCAGGGTTCGATTCTCGGTTGATGCAAATTTTTTTTTTCATTAAATGTATGAACTGGGATTATTTTTGGATTTAAATATATTGCCATGCATTAAAATTTTTAATACATTTCAATCCTTTTCAATACTTTTAAGATCAAATAGCGCATTCAAATGTATGAAAAAAATATTTTGGATGCAAATGTATGGCTAAGAGTAATGTTGAATTTTTTAAAAAACCTCACTTTGCGAGTTCAATAACTACCCAGCAAACTAAAATTCATTGAAATTCATTGAGTCATTTTGAATGAATCTCAATAGATTTAAATTGGTTTTCTTAATCACTAAATATCAACAGAGCAACAAAAGATTTTCTATTGTTTTAAAATCATTGATTTCAGTACGTGCTTATTATATTATTGAAATTCATTCAATTGGCTTTCGCTATTATTAATGATTTTGTATTAATAAAAGGTTGTATATTTTATATATTAATTTTTCTAATTATTTATTATTACATTATGGTACATTTTGTCACATAAGAAGGAAATATTATTGCTAACACTTAAATTGTAGTAATTTTCTAGTACCATGGTGTTGTTCAAGGTGTAAATCTGGCAGAGTACCTGAAAAAGTTGGAATAATTTATATTTATTAATTAAAATCTTTTAGAGTAGATTAGACATCTTTAAGGGGGTACCATTAAGTAGTAATCAAAGCTAAAAAAATGTAAATTAAAAAGTTCTGATTCATTTTTTTTTTAATTCGGAATTCATAAAGGCAATTCTAACCATTGTTTATTATCTTCTAAAAAGAACCCAAAACAATTACAGAGAATTGGCCTAGAATTTTTCTGCAATTCATTTTTTGCAATGGTTAATGTCAAATGCATATTTGATGTGCCAGACTTTGGGAATATCAAATTGAATTGTATATTGTATTTTCCTGAATCAGAAGATTTTATCATTTTATCTTATTTCAAATTTCAGACTCTCTGAGCGTAACTGTATAGAAATCATTACGAAACTGATAGAAAAAAAAATGCTCGATGTCATCTTCACATGCGACGGAAAAGAAATCGTAACACCAGAATACCTGGAGAAAGAAATATTGGATGAAATTTACGTTCATGGAGGCCGAGTAAATTTTGTAGAATTAGCAAAGATCTTGAACGTTGACTTGTCCCATATAACGAAAGCAGCAGCAGAAATTGAAAAAAAGAATCGAGATGTGAAACTTGTACTAGGGCAGTTTATAGATAAGACTTACATGTTCAAGCTTGCTGAAGAAATTAATGATAAACTCCTTCAACAAGGACACATCAACATTGCAGATATAACACTTTCTTACGATCTTCCTGCTGAATTTCTGCAATCGCTGATTGAAAAAGAACTTGGTAAAACTATACTCGGGAAACAGGATTCTCAGGATCCACGAGTATTCTACAATCAAGGATATGTTGCAAGGAATGAAGCAAAAATTAGAGGAGCTTTAGCAGCTATTACAAAGCCAACTCCTATTTCTGCTATTTTGGGACAGTGTTCTGTTCCGGATAGAATATTTTTCTGTAGGTCATATTTCAATTAGTTTCGGAAGTTGTATAATACAAAGTAAACATTTTTCAATTTTTGTTTTCAGCGATTTTAGAAAATTTACAGAATAAACAGCAAGTACCTGGAATTGTCACGGGAAAACAAGGCACAAGTAGTATTTATGTTCCTACAATATATTCAAAATATCAGAATGAATGGGTCGAAAATTATATGCAAAATGGTTACCTAGGTTAGTATCCTCCTACCTGAAACTTGTTTTTGGTTGTTAAAGTATTTAAATAAACGTATTAATATTTTAGAATTTGATGCTCTAACTCGACTTGGCATTGGAGATGCTCGGAATTTTGTAAAGCGCCACTTTCCTGACGAAAATTTAGTAGTGTTGGATACTGTCGCAGTTGGTCAGCCTGTCATCGATCAAGTAGACGCCAACGTTGAAGAAACGGTCTCAGCCGGAACATTTTTGGATATTTATCCACTTATGCCATCAGTTTTTAGTCCTGAAGACGTTGAAAAACTTCTTAAGGAATCAACCGCAAGGTTAAAAGCACCTGTTGTCATATATGCAGGAACATACGTCATGGCTGAAAGCTACTTACAATTATTGTATAAAAAATTGGAGCCACTCGCAGAGAAAAAAGCTAAAGAAGCTGTGGATAGCGGTAAATGGCTTCAAAACATTGTAGAGAATAAATTGAAGTCTAAAGGAATAGAAATTGCAGAAAACAAAAACGACCGAAAAGCAGAGAGAAGGAAAAAAGCATCATCAGGGAAAGCTGGTGGTGGCAGTCAAGGCAGGGAAACGAAAACGAAATCGACGAAAAAGAAGTATTTAGCTGGAAAAGGACAAGCTATTGATTCTGACGAAGAGACCACAAATCATCCCTCCAGTAAAATCGAATTAGATTTGGTATCGGAAGGTGACATTAAAAAAGAATTGAGGAAGGACGAGAACTTGGCTGAATCCAACGAACTTATTGATGAACTGGCGTCGCAGTTGCATATGTCTGTAAACAAACACGTTGCAAGTGTCGCCGAGCAGTTATTACAAAAGAACAAAAATACAAATCTTAATGAAATCGATGATCGGTTAAACACTTTGGTAACCAACATCAGGGTATTTGATAAAGGTACCAAACACTTGGACAAGGATGTGCAGGTTACATTGGTGAAGTATTTATTGAAAACGTTAGGAGTAGATTTCGCAACAGAAATTTTCAAATTGGCAGCGCATCAAAACGTATTACAGTGTCCCAATAATCTTACAACAGAAGCAAGAGCTAAAATGCTGTTAGATCTACCAACTGGAGTGAAAGAACCACTGAGTGATTTACATTCTTTGCTTGGGGGTAGTTCGGTTGACGAGTTCTTAAATGTTGTGGAACCAGCAATGGCAGCTTGCTGTTTGGTATTAAAGAAGTACGACAAAAAGAAGGAGAGACCTGTGGTTGTTGGACATAGGGAAGCATTACTTGAACAAAGCAACAGTAACCAAGATCCTGCGTTAGCTTTGCACTTGACCACAAACGTTTTATTTATTGCTGCCACTCAAAGTGCCCTTCACATGTCAGGAAGGCATGTCTCGTCAATCTTAACTTTTCTTCAACCATATTTAGAAATGGAGACGATGGCCGTGTTATCGAAATATCATGGTAAAATAGTTTTATCAAACTAATATTTAACTACTTTTATATTTGTACTAAAATATGTGTATTTTTTTCAGATCTGGTACTCAAATTTTTAACTTCGAATGACGAAGGAAAAGAGGAGGTTCGAGGACTTCTTGAAGATGGACTGCAAGAAATCAAAAACATTGCTAATACGTACAAGAAGCATTTGAAATCTGATAAAACTCAAGATTCTTGAAGGAAGATTGTGCAATTGAAGAAATGCTGAAATTGCTTATAATGTACAATAGTTTATATTGTTCATGTCGTTGGTCCACGGGTGATTTGTAATATACAGAAAGTTAGTGCATTAAGTAATTGCATGTTCGGTTTCTTCTCGAGCAAAATACGAATACTCTTGTGAATAAAAACAGGGCCCTATGATTTTTATACATTACATGCTTTGTTGAAGTATTGATAGTGATAATAAAGAATTAAAATGTTCAGAATGTTCAGAATATACTGTGAATTTTCTACATATGTATTTATTTCAACAGAATTATACGAAGATGAGATCTTTTATTTTGATAAAAATTGATGTAAATATCAAACTATTCGTTTTTTTGTTTAAAGTTGTTTTTACAGATGTCACCAAAGCAAGTTTTACAGAGGATGACCAAGGAGTTTCAAGCCGAACTGTTTTTAATGTGTTAACCGAAGTTCACTCCTGTCCAACAATGTCTAGCTCGAATATCTACCTCTTACATAACTGAAGACAAACCAATTCTGCAATGGCTGGTGGAGGACCGAATTACACTAATCCTAAAATGGGGGATTTACCTGATCCGAGAAACTATAGACCAATCATGTGTCTCAATACGTTATACAAATGGTTCACTAACATCTTCAACGAACGTATAAGAAAGCAGCACTGTAAAAAATCCCTTTGTAAAATTACTAGGGAGTTGTAAAATTAAACCAGAGTTTTACTAGCGAAAGTATAAAATCACAACTCTGAAAAATTTTAAATTTCTATTTGGCTAGGTAGTCTATCATTGCAATAGTAATATTACAAGAAAATTAAAAAATTGCTATTTTTAGAGTGGGTCGTAATACTTACCTATTCTGAGAGAGTGCTAATTTTACTATTCAGAGAGACTACTTTCGAAGCAGTAAATTTAAAATAGTAATATAATATTATCTATCTGGAAGCTGTAAATTTACAAACTCGAAGTTACCTATTCTCAGAGTAGTAATTTTACAAACGGATTTTTTACAGTGTGTAAAACCTGTAGGCAGCGGATACTAGCACAAAGACGCTGCAAAATGAGTATTGTCAGGTTGCAAAGACAACTTGTTTATCGACAGGTGTGTTTGTCAGGACTCAATCCAGTACAAGCGTAACATATCGATAGCCTGACTACACGGAGGGAACTTTCAGATAACAGTCGCCAGGGCTATAGCAGAGCGCTCACCCTTGCCTTCTAGCACGGCAACCGTGCCAGACTCGCGACAAATGTCATACGTACATCTAGCAGCATTGCCGTATTTCTCTCTTTTCTAACGGCAGCGATGCCAGACACTTGTCGCGGTCTAGCACGGCTGCCGTGCTAGGCAAGAGCAAAAGCTATACGATTCGCAGAACAAGAGAGGCCACACATTTCGAGTAGCAGCTCTGTTTACTAACACAGTATACGCTCGAATGTTCTCTCCGTGTACCCTACGTGAAGGCATGAGTCAACATCGCACGAGCTTTTTAGCTTGCTGCTCAAACGCCTTCATGTCCACCAAAAATTAGTAAGAACTGTAGAGGATTTAATGCCTCGTTGGAAAACCGAATATGTTGGCTACCTCACCAGTGCTCTGTTTATTGGGAGCACTTATGTGGAACGTTAACGAGCTTAGGGACTTGACCGATGAAAACGGAAGATGATTTGTATGTAACGCATTTTGATTTCAAGACCTTCCGTGTAACGACTGTATTTACCTGAAAAAATGGGACGTCGTGGCCTTTTGAGTCGGGAGTGTATGCATGACAGATTAGTCCTCGAAACAGCTTGCGATGTGATTAATCAAACGGATATGATACTAGTTAATCAGCATGAGATTCAGGGGAATCGAAACCTCGGTCTGGTCTTCAACGTTGGACGTAGTGGTGCAGAGGAGGCTGGATCAACTATCAATCTGTGCCCAGCACGTCTCAGGGCCAACATTTGGAGAAAACACCTCCGTATTTTAGAGGAAAGGCATATCGAGAAGCCATTGCATGAGCAATTCTTTTGAAATGTCAAAGAACTTGGCTTGTTGGTAGATATATCCTTCTCGTTTTTGAGATCAGCCAGCTTTAAATCCGAGACCGAGATTTCATCTTTGCATGCTAGGATGGGGTCGTCAATACCTTAGAGTACCATCAGACCATCTTACACCAGGCGGTGCCTAGTACACGTAGGTCGTGTAGATGTCATGTTGAGGCACTAATGCATCTCTTGGCAGCATGTCCAAAATACGCAGTTTCAGCATCCATCCAACGCCGCAATGCGGCTCCCCGAGTGCTATACTACCACATTTAATTCGTGGTAGAGAGTGTGGCGTATCGCATATAATGGAATTACTAATTTCTAACGAGCACACAAATAGTAGCCAATAAGCCTGGCATCGTCCTTGTTGACTTCGATGAAAATCCATCTACACCATCGAGTTTTCTACACCAGCAGAGGCAAATATAGTCAGGAAAGAAGACGAAAAACAAATGAAATATTAGGACCTCTTGTTCGAGATCCGCAAATGTTATCGAAGATTAAAAGTCAAACTCGTCGTGCTCATGATTGGAGTGCTGGGAGAGGAATGAGACCAGCTTTCCTCGAAAGCATCAAAAGCATTCCGGGCTGCCAATAACATGCAAACTCCATCTCAGATCGAATGCAGAAAGTAGAGGTTCTGGGATCTCTTTGTCTACTGAGATCACACGAGATCTAGAAACCACTACCTAAATGGTAGAAGGAGTGGTTGCAGTTGTGAAATGACCTGGTGCATTCTGCAGCGGAGGAGATGAATATCGGAGTCACTTTTCTGCTGCAGACTACACACGTTGATTATGGAGGACCAAGGGAGGTTGGGGTTATAGTAAACTTTCCCGTTAATATCAAAATTAATGGAATCCGGCATACTGGGGTTATCCAGCGCCTAATGCATTACCCCTTTCATAAAAAGAAATGATTGCCACTTCTCTTACATATAATATAATTGTACAATAGGGCCTATAGGACAAAAATGACCGTACATAGGTTGGTCCTTAAAAAGCCTGTACGTTTTTACTTATACTATCTAATAGTCAGACCATATCACTGATCAATAAAATCATGTAATAATCACAATTCAATTACAAAATATATAGAAAAATTAATACAACATAGTAATTTCAAGATTTCTTATATTGTCTTTTAACTTTCTTTTTAACACTTTTTTTCAACACTAAGAGTTTTTTATTCATTTGTTAATTGATTACAGTACTTAATTGAGAAGTATTCATAGTTCCTTTGCCTTGTTATGATTTTGAAGAAATTTTGAACGTTACACGTAAAAAACCTAGTTGGACAAAAATTCCTGCTCCGTAACGGTAAAACGCGTCAATATCATATCCCAAATAATTCTCAATTCGGAAAACTTCAAAATTGTGCTCATTGCAGTACGAGAACTAAGTGGAAAATGAGTAGAACCAATGTATCAATATTCTCATAATTTTCATAAATATTTCTTGGTTTAAACGGTCACCATAAAACAAATATAATTATGTAAGATTACAAAATGGAAAACACGAAATATGAAAAAAAACAAGTAGTAACCTTACTGACGATAACCTTAATGTATCATTATGTCTTATTACCGCTACTATTGCCGAGCAGGAATTGCTTTCAAAAGCACCATTCGTAACTTATAATTGTAACCAAGAATCACAAGAATTAAATTTGATAATGAATTCAATTTCAAATATATAAAACATTACAATAAATAAAATATAAAAAAGGAAGAAAAGTAAAACAAAAATCAAATATAAAAGAATAAAAAAAAGTAAATAACAAAATTGTAAAAAAATGGCGCTAGAACTTTTCATGTCAACGTTAGTAGCTCTGGTTAATGCCGTTAAAGAGTAAACTTTTAAATAATGTTTTGCTTCATTGTTCCACAAAATTTCGATTAAATCATTTTACGGTTATTATCGCAGTTTTACGTAGTAGCGATTTTAAATTGCAATTTTTAATTTGGAAAGTTCGAGATTGGATTCGTAATCAGTGATCCCGAAAACCCGCGCGTAAAGATTTTCAAATGAATCGAATGAATAGAAATATTATATTACTCACCAAGGGCGGCAAAATAAAGAACGTTTCAGACTGCGTGTAATTTTTACCCGAGGTGAAGTCGAGGGTGAAAAACATGTAGTATGAGGCATTCTTTTTTACTTCTCGAGGGAAGTATACGATTTTTTTTTCATTACAGGGAGGAAAAGAAATAACGCTTGCGGGAGGAAAGTTACTGTTTTCGTCCCAGTGTGATGAAAAATACGTGACGGTAAGAGATCACTAACTTCAAACCAAAATTTGTGGCATATCCAATTTTGTTCCTGATATTGTTTCAGTGATGTCACATGATTATTTTAAGACAAAAGAGAACAAAATCTACCGAGAAAATTTTAAATAAACTCAATTTTTGTATTTTTTTTTGCAGGATATTGTACAATTTTATTAAATTAATACAATTATAAATTAAAGTGGTCGAGAAATTTACATATACTTATTGTTAATTAGCATCGGGTACACGAACGTCTATGACTAATATCATGTGTAGAACGCCTTTTTCATTTTATAATTGCTTAAAAGTTATATCCTTACATTTATGAACGCTTTTCAACAATAGTTTAAGTTATAAGTGCTAGAGGAATGCTTTTTCATATTAAATCCAACAGTAGGTGATTCGAAAATTTTACACACATTTTACACATAAGTTTGATTACTTTTCACACTTAGTAAGAGTATCGTATTACTAACATATTGACATTTGTTGGCCTAATTATAACACTTATAGACTTCAGTTTGACTTTAAGGAGGTTGGTATGGTTAAGAATTAACAACAGTCGACTTGAAATTTGTCGAATGTATCTTTCGGCTTGTTTGGTCTTTATTTTACCTCAAATTTTTAAGGGAGATAGCCATCTGCCTCTTTAATCGAGATACGTCCTAGACTTTTCTTGTAAGTTTTTCAAAAATTAATTGCAAATATTTACTGTAGGATTTCCAAGTTATGTGCGATAGTATGGGCTCTCATTGAGAAGAAACCTTGGGTGATAATACTTTATACACTGCCCCATAGTTTCTCCCATACGGTGTCCCAAACTATTTCCTCATAGTATCCGTATTTCTAATTTTTTATTCGGCTTTCATATCAAGCCTCTCCAAAACGTTCTCCCAAACTATGGGGTGTCCTTGGGCGAGACACTGAGATTGACTTTGCAATACACTGGCCAGTAGTTTCGCCCATACTCTCTCCAAAAGTATATGAGATAGACTCTCCCATTCTTATTTCTTCTGCGTGGGCATCAAACAAATTAGACGTCATTTCATTATTGCAATGTTTTCGGTGCTTATCTTCAAGATTCCGTGGTCAAAATTAAATTGTACCCAATAAGGAATTTGTCGCGAGATTTTAGGAAACATGCTTAACAAATTGGAAATATTTTTTTTTCAGAAATTTTGTTTATGTTGCAATGATACTTTTATTGGAAACAAAGCATTTTATTTTTACATTTTATTACCGTACATCACTACACAATTAAAAAATGTAGGATATATTTATGTGTATATTTATTTTTTTTGGGTCTCTGACTACAAATATGATATATAGAATACACCACTTTGAATCTCGAGAATCAGATTCAGATCCAGTCCCTCAAAGTACATAAAGGTAGTCATTTTCACGAAATTTCATGTTTTTAAGTTTACTTTAAGCTAAAATTTTCAGTAATTAGTAGCGGTTTCATCAGTCACCATAGTAAATAAGAATTTTTATTCATGTTTCATTCTTTATGCCAAAGTCAGAAATCATCAGTAAGGGAAAACGATGGTATGTACCCTTATACATGATTAAGAAAAGCTGTTAATATTTATTAAAATTTATTAATTCAAACCTTGGATTTAGGCTGTAAAAAGGATGTAGAATAAATTGATACAAATATAGTATTGTCTATATTATTTTAAACGATTTAAAATCGTCAAAATAATATTGATCTAACGTTCATTATGTATAAGAAAAATAAACGATTTTACTTGCGTAAAGCAAACAAAGGTAAACAATGTTAACTTTACGATATATTGATTGTATAATTAAAAGATGTAAAAAATGTGAGTTCTTATGTTTTGATTTTAGACGATGATTAGGTTATTTACTTCTAAAGAGTTCTTAAAAAGTTATGATTGTTGATGACATAAATCGATATCTAAAATAACGGCCTTCAGGAAATTTCATAAGTATTGTGATTGATACGAAAAATATTTCCCCCATTTTGAAAGTGTCCCATACAACAAAATATAAGAGTTCACAATTATTTCGAAATATGCTTTAAAAGAAGTCAGATGTTCCTCTTTCTGAGGGTTTCCCGAAGACGATGTCATTATGAGATCTTTAGGAACTCATGTTCAGAAAACCCTCAGAAAGTGGGACATCTGACTTCTTTTAGAGCACATTTCGAAATCATTCTGAACTCTTTTCTATGTTGCTGTCTGGGGTTCTAGCGATGTAGATTGCCAATTCTGATTTATTTTTACAACTGTACATATTTTCACACTCTAAAGATATATGATGTCAAAAGATGACTACCAGAATTTTATATAATAGTTTTATGTTAAATTATAATTTTAGGAATATAGTAAGGCTATGTTTTTTGTATTGTTCAAGTGAATAACTTTGCGGAAGTATTTGTTTCTTATATAGTAGAATGATTTTGTTTTATTATGATGCATTTAACGTAAACAAAATTAAAATCTATAAATACTAACATCTTACGAAATGTTGTGACTAAGAATAAAGAAGGATAAGTATTGGTAATGGAATTTAATTCGTACCAAACGCGGTCATTGGATACATAACGACGAACGTCACGTGTCTTAATCATCAATTATGTTCTGGCCTGTTTCAAATAGCAACAACATTGGCGTTGGTTATTGCGTCTGTCAGAAAGTAAAGTTAGAATTCATAAAGATCAAAAATTTTCGTGAAAGTGTAAACTGTCGCATAAAAGTTAATAAATAAACACTAACTAAATAAAAACGTTCATTTAAATAATATAAAATAATACAATTAACCAGTCTTACTAAGAAATGAAAGAATTTGACAGCGGAAGGTCAAGTTTACGGACAATTTCGTCACAATTATATAATCTTTTAAGAGATAATTGATAAAAGTGCTAAAAACTTGTAATCGAAGAGCGTA
Organism: Trichopria drosophilae; assembly: GCA_030407085.1. Taxonomy (NCBI): domain Eukaryota; kingdom Metazoa; phylum Arthropoda; class Insecta; order Hymenoptera; family Diapriidae; genus Trichopria; species Trichopria drosophilae. The sequence goes on along the minus strand of CM059583.1, from coordinate 182,941,518 downwards.
GTTCACGTATGACCGTTCCGTGTAAAAGACCTACTTTTATAAGTTCTCTAAAAGTGTCATATTTGTAAAATTTATTAATTTGTTAACAATTTGACAATGTCTAGTGTGAAACATTTAATTAATTCAGTTGAAAATGCTGTGAATGAGTCACTTACCGGTTTGACATTCGCATATCCACAACTAGAATTTCACGAGTCGAAAAGAATCGTCTTGGCACCTGGAGTAAGTCGTTATACTAAATAGTCGTTGCTAAATCATCGCATCATGTTTTTAGTATTTTGCTAATCTTATTTTAGTGGAGAGAAAGAAGGGGAAAGGTGTCTGTAATATGTGGAGGTGGTAGCGGACATGAACCTTTCAGCGCAGGTATTACCAAAACTTATTTCAATTTTGTTATTATACTTAAAATATAATACAATATTTTTGTTTTCTTCTAAATCATTAAAAGATGGATTTTAAATAAAACTGGATTATAGGATTTGTTGGAAAGGGAATGCTTTCCGCTGCAGTGGCAGGTTCGGTATATGCTGCACCTTCTGCAAGTCAGATTGCACATGCCATTAAATGTGTTTCTTCCAATAATGAAGGTAAAATATGTTTTACTATAATGGTACTTACAAGTTGAAGTTTGCGTTAAAAATGATTTTTTTTTGTCATGATATACTTTCTCATTAAGTCTTTATCTTTCGAAAACGAACTGACATTTTGGAAGATATAATCTGATTTCTGATATGGATAAATCCATGAAAATTTTAATATTTTACATAATAGGTGTTTAGAATAAATTTGTAAAGAACACTATCAAAACTTGTTTAGGCCTTGCATACTTTTTAAAATGTAAGAAAAATGCTAGGGACTCGTGTCATCTTTAAAACGTAATGATATAGAACCATAATAACATTTAAATACATGTGCAGAACTTTTAACTTTCCACTTGAAAGAAAATAATACTTTTTCTTTTTTCTATAGTCTCTTTTCCATTGAGTATACTAGTATAATTTATAAATTATTTTTTAGTTTTCACAGATCAACAAAATTTGAGCTTGCAAAATTATTAGTGATGTGGGTACACTTTTCTAATGTATTTTTGGGCGCTGAATACAAATTCGTTCTTAGAATATTTCCAACACCCTTCATTTTCGAGATATCCTCAATTTTGTATTTTTTTTTCAAATTCGTTTCTTTCAGAATTGTTTGCGATCCAACGAAACAAGATAATTAATCGCAAGACGTCTCATTTTACGCATAGTGGCTTCCAGAATACGCGTGCATTTTTTCCGATCCAAGAAATAACCGATATATACAAGAAATAACCTTGCTGTTATGAGTGAAAAACTTAAAAAATTTCACTAAAAATTATGAAAATTCAGCCATTTTTACAAGAATAAATGCATCTAAATTCAAAACCCTTTTTTTTTAATATTATAACTGCATGGTCCGAAAGCAGGTTAATCACATGTTAATTTCTGGGGTTGTACGTCTATTTAACTTTACTGTATGTGAAAAAAACCAGGTAAAAATGTTTTATAAAATCTTTATACAACTTTTATAAAAAAATGATTCTATACAAATTTTATAAAGTTTTTATAAAGTTTTTATATGAACATATACATTTTATACAATTTGAAATGATTAAGACTAAAAATGACCTTAACAAAAAATTTATACAATCTTTTATTACAATATTGTATAAATTTTGTATGTCCATATAAAACCTTTATAAAAACTTTATAGAATCATTTCTTTATAAAACTTTTATAAAGATTTTATGAAAACTTTATAGAACATTTTTACCTGGGAAGATATGTAGCTTTAAGCGATAATGTCGAAAATATGAAATTTTAGTGCATGTGTGCAAGGCACGGGCACGTAATACCAGAATGATTGGCATCAAATTCATATTATGCATCATTTTTCGTGGTATTTAACATGCATATTTCCTTCCGAATATCAAATTTGGCGGACAAAAAATGGTGGATGAATTTGCTAAATTTGTTTACAAAAAAAAAAACAACCGAATGGGATAGTCGCGCTGTACAAGATTATTACATTAAAAAATGTTGAGCGACACCTCTGCGACATTGAAAAAGGCGCCGAACATTTTTTAGGAAATAATAGATCGCCTGATTACGAATCTTCTGAATGCCTAGAGAAAAAATGAATTGTCGAATGTCATTAAAACCCCCCTTTTTGCACTCTCATGTGTTCTCATGAGTTCAACCCAGAAAACGTTGGAGTAGTAAGCAATGAACAAAGCGAAGGATTTCACCAAGATATCCAAACAATGGATGAACCTTATCTGAGTTTCTGGAATGAATGTATGATTGGAGATTATTGTTGGATACTCTACCGCGAAAATTCAAATGAAACTCATAGACGAGAAAGTTATAATTAATAAAATAGTTTTAACTTTAATTTGGTATACGTAATAAATACAAAAAAATTAACATCATAACATAAAAAGAAAACGTTAAAAATTAAAACAAAAGAGGTACAAATCCGACTGAGAAACCCCCACCACGGCATACCTCGGGTGCACCTCAAAAACCAGATAAATCACAAAACAGACGTTTCAAACCCCTACTTTCAAAAAAACAGACTCTCAAAAACCAGATATTTCCAAAAACAGAGATTCATAAACCAGATATTTTAAAAAATTACGTTCAAAATGTGTTTGTGTTTTGAAATTTCTGTTTTTTGAATTTCTATTTCTTTTTGTGTCTGGTTTTTGAGTGTCTGTTTTTTTAATGTCTTTTTTTGAAATGTCGGGTTTTTGAAGTGTCTGTTTTGTGGGTTGTCGGGGTTTTTGAGGTGCACCCTGCATTTCTTTTTTGTATTAGACGCAGAATATGTCTTATTTATTATAAACAAATTGTGCATGTTCAACCACCACCTTTGGTCCGCCAATTTTGATATTCGGAAGGAAATATGTATGTTAAACATTTTTAAAAATCTTGCAAAATGTGAAATGTATGTAAACCATTCTGGTATTACATGCCAGTGCATCTCGCACCGATGCACTAAATTTATCATTTTTCGCCATAGATATATGAAAATATATATCTTCACATATATAGTAAAATTAAATAGATGTACAATCTCGGAAACTGACGCGTGAGTAGCCTACATATTGTAGGACCATGCAGCAGTTCACATTTTCCAGTTTTTGCGATATTTCAATTTCAATTTTTCGTATTCATGGCACACACCAATAAGCGAATCCTTGTTTAGTAACCTTATATACCAGTAAAAGAAAGTGTTAATCTCGCTGAAGTTACAAATTTGAATGGATTATGTTCTTATGGAAATTGCATAAAACCGATTTTAAATTATTATAACGTTTCTCAATATACAAACGTATTTAAATTGTGCACTAATATCTGATTACTTTGTATAAAATATTTTATGGGAAAAATCTTAAACCACTTAACTCATACATATTAAAAGTTTCATGGATTTTCTCATTTTTACATCAATTGCAACGTCTGAATAAATGTGTGAAAATACTTATCAATGTCGCATTTTACCAATGAATTAAAATAATATTTAATTATGTCTATAAATTTTAGCTGGTTGCTTGGTGCTAATTCCAAACTACACAGGAGATTGTTTAAATTTTGGACTTGCTATTGAAAAAGCTACAAGTTTAGGAATAAAGGTGAGAGATGCGAGCTATTTAAATATAAAAAAATTATCCTTGACTTCTCAACCGAGAATCATGTGTTCAATATAACAATAAGTTGTAACGCTGTATCAGACACTTGTCTACATCATGTGAAAATGTGATTAATTCTGATAACATTTTAATAACATTTTAAGATTTTTACGTAAGAAATTAACTTCTTGTCGCATTTTATTCAAAGGAATCAGATAAGAACTGAAGAATCGAGTCAGTTTATCATATTTTATAAAAACAATGATTAAATTGTTCGAAAAATGTTTTAAAAATGTTATCATTATGTGAATGATAGCTCGACTGATACTTCTTTACAATATGAACAAATAAGAAATAATTTTACATTAAAATAACATTCCACTTGTCTATTGCTTTATGTAGGTATTATTAAAAAGATTTGAAGCCTGGGGAAATATGATACTTTCAAAGCCACATGCAAATTATTTCGAAAAATTTTCTGGCAATGTCACATACTTTTATTGGTTTACTAAATTATTAACCGTGTTATTTGGATAACACTGCACGATTGATAAATATCGAAATTCGGTTGGATGTCGTTACCAACCAAATCGCGCATAATTCTGCGGGAATAGCCATGAATGCGGAAGAAATCAGGGGCATTAAAAGTCAAATCGCTTATGCTCAGCCCAATTAGGAGTTTATAGTTATTGGAATCTCCGTTTCGTGCAATTTATCGTCAATGGATATGGTCAAACGCGTCCAGATTAAAGTTAATTTAAAGGACCTCGAACGTTTATTAAAAGTAACAGCTAAAGCTTTTTCTTGATCAATAAGAAAATTCATCTGTCAATGATCCTGAATACTTAATCATTAATGTCAAATCTGCTTATAATTTAGGCTGCTGTTGATAGTTCTATAGGTCGCAGGGAAATATGTTTCTGGAATTTAAGGCTAAATTAAGTTTGCATTTGCCAACTTTAAAGAACGTTGTCATCACCATAAGTCCAGAAACTGCGATCTGTTGGGAGATGGTTATCATTTCACCTACCTTAAGAACTTCGTTCGAGACTATTCATTATATGCTGTATCATTTCCTCTAATGCACCATTTCATCTTTACTGGTTCTCAAAGTTTAATTGATATTTTTTACACCGACTAAAAAAACTAATTCGTTAGGTATTCACAATTATTTGATCTTTTCGGCAGTCATGATCTAATATGTATTTCTTATAAACTCGATACCTTCTTCCATCTAAGTAAATTTACGAAAAACTAAGAAAATTTCTTTTCGTGATTTTCGAACTTGTGACTTTGTTCTTTTAGCTTGCGCACTTGATAGTCTACTTCATAAGACTCTCGCTCATCTTTATTTATCTGGTCAGCAAATTGATTCGTCGAGTGAACTTTCATGTTTCTATGAGTGTTTTTTAAGCACTCGATAAAGACACACCGCTTATAACACGGGAATTGAAGAGTTCAATCGCACCTTGGATCAATTCTGACATAAATCAGCTTATTAGAAGTCGAGAGCGGTTGTACAGATAAGCTAAAAGAAGTCGAGAGTGCTCAATTATGATTTGATACCGACTGCTTCGGAAGAGCATCAAAAGATTAATACGAACTGCTTGAGACAATTATTTGAGTATAAAATTTGACCAGCAATATTATTCCACTAAAATCTGGGCACTTCTACGGGAATTCGGATTTATATCGTGACCGTCGCACTGGTCATTGCAGCACTTCACCCCGGATGAACTTAATTGTCATTATTGCTCAGGCGTGTCATCAAGTGCAAATTGTACCATTGAACAATTACAACAGATTCTTGCTACCCCGAAAGATCCAAGCTTTCGTTCCCCAGTATTCATTCTGGTGAAGTGCAAGATGTAATCTCTTCATCTTCTTCCAAATCGGAGGGACTCAGCCCTGATGGACTCAAAATGATCCACCTACAACCGATTGATTCAATCATTGTGCAGAAGCTCACAGTTATTTTTGATCATATATTGGCAAAAAGTGAATATCCCACTGTTTGGAAACAGTATTTCTTAATACCTTTGTATAAAATAGATTAACCTAGTATGCCGAGTGATACGACCAATAGTGAAATTACTCCTTCTTGCAAAGATTCTTGATGTTCTTGTTAACCGTAAGGTAGTGCTCATTATTGATAAGTCGCGTTATCAAGCGCAAATTCTACAATTGAATTTCGTTCGAAACTATTTAATATCTGCTCTACCACTACCATTTCTTCCCTATTGACACTTTGCATGTCTAGTGTACCGAATGCAACTGGATGCAAGCGGGATATCTAGAATTGCATGATTTTTTACATCATAGGCACTGTGGCTTTCTGAAATTTCACAGCGGGCAAACTGCGTTAAATTGAAATTGCTTAACGCCATTCAGCGAGGGATAAAACAAGGGTTTGTTACTATTCTGAGATCTCTAAAGCATATGATTCCTGGCAACATCCCATGATTCTTCGTAACCTGCTTCAAATAGGTTTTGATGATGTCGTTCTAAAATGGATGCACTCATCTCACCGAAAGATCTCAAACGACTGAAGGACTTCATGGAACTTATGCCGACACGCTCTTTAGTACTACCGAGGTCCGATTTTATTCATAATAATCTTCAATCCCCTTTTCATCAGGCTCCGACATTGTCGTAAAACATCGATTGTGTTTGTTGACGATACCCAGTTCTAACTTACCACACCCATTGACATGATTCAGGAAACAATAGGGATAGGAACAGGAGAATTCAGAAATTACATCGATAGATTCTACAGATGGTCCCATGAACTAGTCTTGCAACTCAATATAAAGAAAACGAAAGCTGTTATCTTAGGCTGGGAACAAAATCTAGCGAGATTAAGTTAATGCTAATCAACGCGTTAGCTCTTCTCTACATTGACTTCGTAAGTCTGGTGTACGCGGATGGAACTAGATACCTAACTTTACAACTTTACAATCTTGCTTCATACTAGGCTAAGGCCAATTGGTTATCTATGGAGGACAGACGCTAATACTTTCTCGCTACTCAGACATTTTAAGTTTTATCGTCGTCGCAACCATTTTAGACCTTCCTGATCATATACTATAGTCATCACGGTTAAATTCCTCAACCTTTTTTTATTAATTTGCCGCATGGAATATTTAACGTGAATCTTCTTTTATTTCTGCCAACCAATTTTGGAATTTACTCGCACTCAGGATACTGCAACTTCGATCTCTATATGCGTTTAAATCAGCGTTATTGTCGTTTTTACGTCAGACTAGTTAGTAGTCACAATCCAACGTACAGGCGTACTTATTTTTAGAATAATCTTTCTTTTTTTCGTACCATATCTTTATACTTCTGTTATTACGTACATTCTATCGACAAGGCATTACTTACAACATTTTATTTTATATTGTAATTTACCGCTAATCAAGCGTTCTTTAACCTTTGCTCATGAGTGTATTGGTGATTTACTGCGTTGAAATTAATTAAATAAATGCGACTTCCAGAATGAATACAAATTGGCATTATGCCTAACTTTTTTCGTTAATTATTGAATTTTGTAGAGCGTGATTTTTTGTTTCAAATCCTAACTATTTATATTTTATATTCTTTTGTATTTTTGTCCAGGGACAGCTTGCCGAGGGTATTTGATAAACTGGTTTCAAATAAAATTAAATCGTTCTTTACGTTTCTTTACACCTGTGTCGATATTTTATATAGTGCGATAGAAAAATAAACTAGCTTTATGAAATCGAACTCTACGTGGCGCTCAAACCCAAAAATCACCTAGAATCTCGACCTTTATTGAGAAGAAAAAGGTAATGGGTTAATAAAAATTCCTCTTGTTCTTTCCTTAACAAATTTTAGAGAGGAGTGTTCACCCACTGGTCCGTAGAAAATCACGATGCGCTTGAAATAAATTACACCAAAAGTCAAAACACTTAAAAGTTTCTTAGAAATGATAAGGAAGCTGCAGCTCGAGAATTGCAAATATCATATTGTAAAATCAAACAAACAGGAAATCATTCAAATCAATTATTGGTGGAAATAGTTTTAATCGTGTTATAAGAGGCATTCGAAAGCCTCAAAATAACTAGAATTTTATACATATACTTTTTTTCTGATTTCTTCTTTTTTATGAAGTGTATAAGGTTCTAGATTTACATAATTTGCTTGTTAGCATCGTCGGTGTGTTTGACATTAAGGGTGGAGTCTAAAAATATAACATATATTACCAATTGATATTTTCTATTCGTATTGCTTACGATGTCAATTAGTATTGGTTCCTATTTTTTCAGATTTCAAAGGTTCTCATCAGTGATGATTGCAGCATCCCTAAATCAGAACAAGGTCGAGCCGGTAGTCGAGGCCTATGTGGTAGTCTTTTCATGATGAAAATTGCTGGAGCTCTTTCGGAAAGGGGTGAAAGTCTCGAAAATATAACGAGATATACTCAAATTGTTGCAGATAATATTGCAACATGTGCAGTTGGATTATCAGCATGTGCTGTTCCTGGTAAGTTAATTTAGAGTAATAAAAAATTTTCATATTCAGGACTGTTCATTATATATTAAGTTATGGAAGGCGGTGGTTGTGTCGCTCATCGGGTAATGCCATTCATTCATATTTCTCAAGATCCATTATGACAAAGAAATATTTTCAATTTTTCTTACTAAATAATTTTATACCAAAATGTTTATTGCACAAAGTGAATTTTAAAAATGGAATTATATTGTGATGTAATTACAATAAGAATTAGACTCTACAATGTAGGATTTTCCAGGTTTTTAACTAATTCCCAGTGAGAACAATATGAAAATATAGGCTTGTAGTACTTCTACTTATCAAACGGTATTTGGAAAATTAATGAAACTATCTTGATCAACAATTGCACAGGACCAGAAACTATTTTGTTGGGGAGATAACGTGAATTGGTGTTAGGATACATGAAATATCTGACGTCATGGATCAAATTAGACAACGAATTCGTTTTCAGAGACCAAAAATCTATGTTCACTATCTCTGTCAAAGTCAATAACAAATTAAATCTCGAAACTAAGGGAACGTTAAGGTTGAAGAAAACGTTAGGTTATGTATTTATTGTTGATATTACATATTTGTTTAATTCACTTATTTATATGCAATTTATTATATTTCTTCGTTGAATTCATTATTCTTATCAGCTAAAACACGTGAACCAGGTATCAGGATTTTCCTAAATACGTGCACAAGGTGTTCGGGATCACCATCCTTGGGGGTCTAACTTGAAGGTCATTACAAGTTCAAACCTTTTCTACATCAAGATTTGGCTAACAAGATGAAAAACTATGAAGGGCGATAACCAGCCACCGTAATCGGTGACCCTTAAGACCTGGTGCATGTACTTTAGCTGATAGGATGAAAAATTAAAGAACGCAATACTTTGACCCGGTGATTGGCGACCCCCTTCAGTTTAAGAACATTTCATGGAGTCGTCCATTCAATGGTAAATTACAGCAAATGTAATAAACCCACGAATAGACGATCGTCTGTTTATTGGGTTTTCGCATAAACTGATATGCCAATGCCTGGACGAACAATAAAATGTTTTATGAATACCCAATTTCACTTTAATTAAGCTAAAAATTAATCTGCGTACTTTATTTTATGCATTACCTTAGATTTTACTATCAAAAACTATTCAATCAGTTTAGAAATGCTTATTTAATAAAGCGAGGTTTTCTACGTACCTTAATGGTCGACTAGGTTTTCGTACTCGTTGAGGACAGCTTGAAAACTTTGCATTGTTTCTACGAAATAATAAACACTGGAAGATCAGTACCAGTGTAAACATTGTTCTGAATGTACAAAGAAAAGAAATACATGTTTGTCACAGACTTTTTGTACCGTGTGGTCAAAAGAAATAATGATGTATTCATTGGCAGCTGTTCATTCATCGGCATATTCACTCTATTTGATGTCAATAAAAATGCAGATTTTTGTGCATATCACTGTTGGGTCTCTAATGATACTTTCTTGAGTGGTACATTCTATCATATCTGTACATTCCTGCCACCCTAATGGTATAAAGACCACCTCTTCGATGGAGTAATTTCTAAAAAAAAAATTAATTTTGACATATTTACATTCTAAGTTTTATAGAGTAGTGCTAGTTTTGCGACTCATGCTGGATTAAAATACCATTTGAAAGACTAGAATCGGAAGTCTATATTAAATAATTGTTTTGGTTTAACTACAGAAAATTTAGAGAGTTCAGTAGAGTCCCGGTATATTTACCCACTCGGTTCTTCATCTTCCCCTCCTGTCTAGATATATTTATTTACCAAATATCATCGAGGGAACAAGAGAGCGGCGGCAAGTAAATATGACGTGACGGAACCTGGCAAATTTGCTGGGACGTAAATATAGCGAGACGCAATTATACTGAAACTCTGCCGTATAACGAAAATTCTTCTTAGCTATTTTTACAACTATTAGGAGGGAATATTCAATCAGAGGGAATATTCAATGAGTTTAATTTAGCGAATTTAGCATCCGATAAATTTGGAAACATTTGACAAATATGAATCAGCTGCAGAACGTCATACAAATAGTACGCTCGGAGAGCAACTTCAAATCATCATAATTTACTTGCAAAAAAACGTAGGGACAATTTCCAAAATGCATTTGAAAGGTCTTATACATTTGAATGCCTATAAAGAATTTCAGAAATAACATTTGTAGTGACTGGAAATTAACCGTAAATATTGACAAGATTTTTAAATATAATTTATGAAAAATCCTGACGTGATAGACAAATTTGGAGGTCGGATTCGTTTTCAGCACTGAAAAATTTATAAGATTCAACTAGTGTAGTTCTCTCGTCTGGAACCCCGTTTTATTTTGTAACCCAGTTTAATACATAACACCTACAATATAATGAGAATCTTTGAATATTGTAACATTGTTTCAGGCCAAACTCATAGGATGTTTGAAATTGCTACGGATGAAATCGAATTTGGAATGGGAATCCATGGCGAAGCTGGATACAAACGAATAAAACTAGAAACTGCATCCAAAGTTGTATCTGCCATGCTAGAAGTTATTGAACAATCAACAAAACTTGTTAGAGGAGATTTCGTTGCAGTTATAGTAAATAATTTTGGAGCACTGAGCCAATTAGAGCAAGGAGTTGTTTTACGAGAAGTCATCGTACAACTCCGTAGGTTTTAATTTAATTTCAGAAGTTAATTTGTCTAAATTCATTTCTTTCACTTCACATTCATTCTAACATCAACAGAAAAAATTAGTTTCTGGACTAAATATTTTATCATTTCTTCAAGTTTCGCAATTGTCATAAAGTGAATTGTATATTTTTGTTCAGGACAAATGGGTATAAATCCAGTTCGTGTATACTCTGGCGTACTGGTGACGTCACTTGATGGGTCCGGAATTCATATTTCGGTTTTGAAACTGCCAGAAAATAAAAAAAGTTTATTTATTGATTGTCTCGATGACAAAACAGATGCTCCTTATTGGCCTGGTTGCAATTACAGTGTCTTGCATGGAAGTGAGAGATTTTCCTTTGATGCTGAAGAAAAAAAATTAAAAGCCAAAGTTGGACCTTGCATAACTGCGCAACAAGCAAATGTAATAAGAACTTGTTTGCGAAACGCTTGTGAAGTTATTGTCATTAATGAAGCTGATATCAATGACTTAGATAGCGGTTGCGGAGACGGAGATTGTGGTTCTACTTTAAAACGTCTTGCTGAAGGTAATACAACTTCCCCTGTTTAAATGTAAAATGTACCGCCCTCTCGCTGACTAGTATTTCAAAAGTTTTTTTTTAATATAAAAAATGACCTCCAAGTAACCTTGAAAGTCCTCCACAACATATAATGTGAGGGTGTCAATAGTTCCTTGTTCAAAATTACTTATAAGATGATCTTAACCTTTTTTAAAACAGTTCACCTTAGACATTATTTATCGACCATCCCTTTTATGATCCTTGTACGTAAAATCCTTTTATGTAAACTAAATAATGATCAGATAAAGGCATCATTTAATAATACATAGATGAATTCGCAATGAACTTTTTTTGTGAAAAGGAATTTTATCATCGATGGATGAATTGTCAGTGGAATATCCATCGTCCCTCATGAATGAATTAGCTGTGATAGCTGAAGAACGAATGGGCGGTACTTCAGGTGCCCTGTATAGTTTGATGTTCACGACGGCTGCAATGAACTTAGCTGCTGCCAATACTGATAATTGGGGCGAATTTTGGGCACATGCATTTACAGCAGGAATAAAAGGTATCATGAAATACAGCAAAGCGAAACTTGGGGACAGAACTATGGTAATATCTTCGTTTTTACTTTATTTACGTTTAATTTTCGGTATGAACTAAGGTAATTGTACATTGGTTTTAAATAGCTGGACGTATTAGTTTCTACTTCAGAAGAACTCCAAAAACATACTTCAAACACATATACGGAAGCAGCTAAAAAAGTAATTGAAGTGGCAAAGCAAAGCTGCGAGGAAACAATACATATGGTTCCAAAGTAAGAAACATTGATTAATAGTTTGCTATAATAATTGTTCTTAATTAATGGGAGGGGTAAGTCAGAAATGTTATAAATTGTAAATATGGTAATTTAGTTCACATTTTCTTATTAAAATTATGTTATTTAGTAAAGAAATATAATTTTCATCAAATGTCCATCGTTTAGATTTTTTAATTTTTATTTATTGAAATTAGTATGAAATTTTAAGAAAATCCCACGAGAGATTTTTTAATTTTTCGAAGTGGTAAGAAATACATAGACAAATTTTGTTATTCAAAACTATTCAAATTATGGAACTAGGTCGATGTTAATGATTTTAATTTCGGTTTTTTAGTGAAGTATATGGACTTTCAGTGCCTCAAAATATTAGTAAATAAATTTTGGTATAAATATAAATAACAAAAAGGGTTTATAATTTTTATTTTATACTGCAGAGAAACGATTACACTGCCCCACAAAAAAGGCCGGGTCTGGAGGTCGGACTACGTCTATAATATGTTTTTCAGGTCGTTGAATCCGAATCCGAAGTCTTAATCCCATCACGTCAGGTTTTCGACATTACCACAAAAAATCTAAAAAAATCCTATTATTTTACTTTAAAAAGTTAAAATGAAGAATAAGTTATACTTAGAAGTGTATGCCAAGTTTCCGTCGTGGTTTAGGGGTCGGTAAAACTATATTAGAGGCCTATTTAGCCCCATGAAGTTATGTTCTTGACATAACCTCAAATCTATCCTAAAAATCCACTCAAAGTGTTAAAATACAGGAAAATTCTAACCTGAAAGCTATACCTTGTTTCCTTCTAGTTCTTCGGGCCGTTGAATCCGAATTTGAAATTCATCACATGTATAATAGCGCTGGTAAAAATGGGAGCGTTACTGAAGCGAGACGTTAAAAGTTAGGTTAAAAAAGCGTTAAATCCGCTTCAAAAAACATGACATGCGGGTTCTTAAAGAATTAATTTTGACTACTTAAGAGTTTACCGCGAAAGCATACGAACCGGTTAGAAGAGTGTACGAAACGTTGCATAAATGTTTTTCCGAGCGTTCAGCAAGAGTTTATAAAGCATTTGCCGAACGTTACATATTTCATTTGTAACGTAAGGTTCATTAAAATATGTTCGTATTCGAAAGTTTACAAGAAGGAGCGGAAGAGTACTGAACGCTTTCTCGGGCGCTAAATAGCAATTTGCTTTAAATACGCTTATTGCACCCCCCAAAAAACGTCCAGGAGGCGTGACATAAGAGTAAGTAAAAATTCGCGCTTCATGTCAAGCGTTACTTAAGCTTGCTTGGAGCGTACAATGAGCGTCATTAAGGCGTTTCAAACGCCTCCTAGACTCTTATGTAACGCTTCATTTTTACCAGGGAGGTCTTGATAGCTTGTGTTGTGTAGTTACTCCTTGAATTGTGATGGATAAACGGAACTGTCAACTGAGCAGCACTGCCCTGCCAAAAATGAAACGTACAGTAAAACGTCCAGTGAGAGAACAAGAAACGTTTTTACGAAATTGTACGCTTAGTGAAGCGAATCGCACGCTTAGAATAAGTTTAAATGACGCTTAATTGAAAAGAGTTGTGAAGCGTGAATATGCACCTTTTAAGCGTTATCTAAGCGCCAGTTAAGCGGGTTCTAAGAATGCATCAAGGTTTTTTTTACTTCTTTACACTACGTGAGAAAACCAAAATTAAAGAGTTCATGAGACGTTCGGCAAGATGAAGTAAAGCGATTTTTGCAATCTTCTACAAGTTTCCTTACGAAACCTTATAATTTTCAGTCTTCAAAAATTAGTTTGCTCCACATTATACTAGGATCATTCATTATTTACTCAGTATCAACATTTTTATTAGAATACATTATCATATTACGTCTTAGAAATTGAATCACGGTGGTAGATCAGTGGTTGGCACCACGCGCAGTCTTTGTTTCACGTTAAGCGTCGCATGCCGTTGATTACGACTGGATAGGTGACCGAATGAGAACACCTTATTTAAAGATAATTAATTCATCTTTAAAAAAATTAAATTACATACAAAAGATAAAAACATATTAATTTTTAAATAAAATGTAGAAAAAAATATAAAATAAATATAAAAATATAAAAATACAAATGTTTTCAAGGTAACTATTTTTTTCTTATACATTAATCAGGAACCCTTCCTGTACGCTTTCCAAAGCGTACGCAGCCGTTCACAAATGCAAACGTTGAACTCTTAAAAGGTACATATTCACGTATTAAGTACTCTTATAGAACTTTCGTGGAAGCGGAATGCCCGTTTCTTGAACGTTTCCCGAACGTCAATTCCACGCTTTATGAACTCTTAATGGATGCTCATATTTTTGGCAGGGTGGACTTGACTGCACTGGTTAGCACTGGAGAATATTGGACTCTACTGAAATCTACTGTACTGAACAATACTGGAATGTACTGTGCAGTATTGAAATGTACCAGACAGTTCTGTACACTACTGGAAGCTTTTTTAAAAATGTCTGCTTGAAATGTGCAATTTTAAATGAATAGCAGCATATGGTAGGAATCGAAAGACAAATCCACTCGTGCTTAGTGTTAACAATGATTTCAGTAGTCAATCCGATTCAGAGTCCAATTAACTCCATTACGTCGGATTTTTTATATAACCTCAAAAAATCTTCAAATCGACGCCAAAATATTGAATTAAAAGAAAAATTCTCGCCTGGAAGTCATACCACGTATTCTTTATATTTTTGAGGTCGCTGAAACCGAATTTGAAGCACTTTCAACTTCATAACTTATGGATTTTTACATAATCGCGGTGACATTAACTCATATACGATGGTGCCAAGACTTCTTTTATGTACCTTTATGTATTTTGTCGTGCTGAATTACCCAGATAGCAATTGTGAGGGCTCATAATACTATCACAGTGTGAGATTCACAAAGTGGCTAATATGATTGATCATATCACCATCACTGCAGTGAAGTTTGACGAGGATTCACGCAGTGATGATTATGTGACGTCAGTCCACTATCACAGATATGATCTCATAGTCATATCGATAAATGAATGTGATTTCATTACACAATCACATCACATAATGAGGTTAATGTGACGTTATGTCTTAGTCACCAAAACGTCCTGGATGGGCAATATCACGATGTGACGTCATATCCCCAAGCAAATGCGTCCTCAATACCACATCATGTCGCAGTCACACATATCACCACCTTGAAGTGTCATTGAGATGCTATCATTTGACCTACGTCTCTAGCATGTATTAAATAGTTGAAATTATGACTTTTTAATGCTATCACATTGAGCTCACTGCAGCGTTTGTGACTGATATCAACGATGTAGCTGTTCTTCATACGATAAGAACCTCACATCATGAAAGTACGTTTCTATTTGTGTAAAAATCTTTTTTTTTTTAATCTATATTGTTTATTGCAAGAAACGTTAATACTTGTAAGAAAATAATGTAAAGGATTGATTCTTTATACACACACTTCTTCGTAGAATAAAGTGATTTCAAATCGAACTGTGTGATATCATAATTGATCCTAATACAAATGATGCCTACAGAGTTGCCAATTAAGTTTTCTGCAGCCTTGAGTATGTTTTTACCAAATAGCTTTTGGGTGCTGACGTAGGACCATCCTTCCCTGCTATTATACATAATAAACAAATAGACGAATCAGCAATTTACTCTCTAAATTTCTTGGAGTAAGAATTCACTCTTTAGTTAATGAAAACCGAGCAATTCTCGCGAAAGAGTGAATATTCAACACTTTAAGAGTGAAAGTTCACTCCTTCCGGCAGCGTTGTTAACTCTCACGACTCTAGGGAAAAGAGCGAAATTTCACTTAGAGAGTGAAAATTCACTCTTAAAGAGTTTAATATTCATTCTTTAGCGGGAGTTGCTCGGTTTTCACTAACTAAAGAGTGAATTCTCACTGCAAGAAATTTAGAGAGAAATAATTGTTATTTATTTTTAACGTACCTTACAGCTACATTATAGTGCCTCAAAATCTCTTCAGAAGTTTGTACGGGAGAAAGTGAGAAAATCCAACGTCTTACTATTGGAAACAGACAAAGATTGAAAATAATTGAATATGTAGGGTGTACACAGGCAAGTTATGTATAGGCCTTGTAAACTGTAGAAACATATGCATTAAGTACAGCAGCGGCCATGAAACGATTTTTGTCGGACGGATGCTACTTGAAAACATTTTCGAAAAATGACGGGAACCGAGCAGGTTTAAACGTGTGGAATAGGTTTTCTTTCATCGCACTGGAACAAAACTCCTGTGCAATACATGGGGCTTAAAATGGCAATTTAATAGGATAAAATACAGAATTATAAGTTTATTTTAAAACTTAACTAATCTTTCTTACCCACTTACAAAGTAAGTAAGACATCAGTTTTAGGGAAAATGATACCACTAGAGATGCGAATTTCATCAATGATGTTTACCATTGATAGAATAAGGTTTATTTTTTCGAGGTATTGACGTCTTGAAGAGATTAGGTTGATTCGGGGCAAAAAAATTCCTACTTGAAGTTCATATATTTTGTGCACCTTTGGTTGCCGAAAGGCATCGTCCGGCAACATTATTGATATGAAAAAAAATTAACAAAATACGAAATACGTAATTTTGTTCATTTTTTTTAAATGCGCCACATTGGTTTTTAAAGCAGTTTAAATGCAATTTTGACCATGCCAATCGGAAGAGCATACTCGAAAATGCTAGAGTTGGTCACTTTCAAATCAACATTAATCTTATTTCCTGTTGAGAATGAAGGGCGAAAATCAACGTAAATATGTGCGTCTCCCGACCTTAATGGGTTAAGGTCTAATTATAGGATTTTTGGGGGTTTGTTATGTCAAAAACCTGATGTGATGGAGTCAAATTGACTTCAGATTCGGGTTCAGCGACCCAAAAACATATTATAGACATAAATAAATCTTTCTTTCCTTTCTGACTCTCTCTTAAGTGAAATGTTCTTCGTTGTATTTGTATTGTATGTCAGATTTAGTTGGTGTTAAATAAATAAGACAGTTGACGTTTCGGTCATTTGTTTTGACCCTCTTCAGATTATATTTCTGTATATAAAAAAATTACAAAATAATATATATTATAATGATAAAATTACAATAATAAAAAACTCTTTTAATTATTTCTGAAAAACTTGTCAGTATCTTTTGTTTTGGGATTTTGAGTTTGTTTAATTTTGTTTTATTTTTGTTGTCGGTAACAATGTTTCCTTCGTTGTCCGTTTGATCTTTTATGTTGTAGATTCCTTCTTCTATAGAAGCGATGAATTCTGGTATTGGGAAGGATTTTTGATTTTGAAAAGAATGCTTTTGGCCTAGTCCGATTATGTTGACAATTTCTTTTGGAATTTCTATATCGGTGAGATTTACAAAAAAACAAAATATTATAGACATAGTCTGACCTCCAGATCCGGACTTTCGTTTTTTTTTCGTAGTGCTGTGTAATTATACAAACCATTATTTCTTTTTTCAATAACAAATGTGTATCTTTTCCAATAGGGCTGGTCGAGCTAGTTACGTAAAACAAGCCGAATATCTTCGTAGAGCGGATGCTGGAGCGTTTGCCGTGTCAACCTGGATCTGTGCTATTGCAAAAACTGTTCTGAATGAAACAAAATAATGGTTATAAATCATATCCTTATTAGGAGTAAAAACTGTCAAATGATTTGAAATAATCCGAAACAATGATTATTTATTTACCAAAAAGGCTAAGTACATATAAATTATGAGAATACATATACAATCTATCTATAAGACTCGCGATAATTTTTCTACGATTATTTTACAGTTACGGCGACGAGGAAGTGATTTTCGTCGGAAATTTATTTCGAAGACGACGTATACGTGTCGCGTTCGATTCTTCGCCGATGCAGAATGTCGAATGCTCGAAGAACCGAACTCCTGAAATTCGATACTATAGATAGTATAAGCGTTTTATAAACGGAACAAAAATCCGTAATATCGTCACAGTACGATGACTGCAACATTGTAAAGACGCGGATCGATCACCACGTCTTGAATCTATGCATACATATAATGTACACTTACACGTACTTATTACTAGTTACATATCACAATCTATGCTGAGAAATAATTTGTGTCCTCGGACGCTATTTTCTCTCTCTTTCGTACGAAAATCCGTCCGTACGCTTTTCGGAGACTGCCGAAGGTGGTTCGTGTGAAATTTGGCAACTTGACATAATAAAACTTAAGAAATTGCGCCATTTCTCAAATAGCGGTATGTAATACTGACTATTTTGCAATATTCTGTCCTGTAAACAGAAATTTCATAATCGATTCACTATCCGACATTACGTCTTTGTCGACATTTACAAGTTTCGTTAACTCTGTAGAACTATGCATCTCGAGTAATATGTGTTACAGTTATAATTGTTTCGGTATGTTTTAATCGTTGAATTATTAATATCGATATTGTCGTTAGATTATGTTTTTTCGTAAAATGTTTAACAATCGTGTGCTTCGTTCTGTTTCTGGTATCGAATAATTTCTTCGCTCCTACTATTCATATCGCTTTGGATAATGTATTAAAGGTTATCGTGTGTAAGAAGTGCTCAACACTTTATCGCAATTATACCTACGCAATGGATCATTTCTTGTTTAATCTGTCGTCGCATGATTGGAAAAAAGTATTCGGTATTTAACAAAAAAAATCTTATAATATTTAGAATTGTTATAGTTGACAATTGCTGGCAGGTGAATGCAACGATTAACTTGAGCGATTACACGTTACTTGACTATATTTGTCGACCAAACGATTTTTTTAAATTTTCTTAAACACTCGTCGGATTAAGAACGTTTGAGTTTAAATTTACGACTAAAACTGTCCAACCGCAATTTCAACAAACCTGCATTATATGAGACAAGATACATCAATCGAATCTATTACACTTTCATAAGTTTACCAATAAATTTTCATACACGATAAAATATTTCGGCTACTCGTAAAAATTGAGACACGAAATAAAATTCTACATGAATTTAAAAAAATATTTCTTCTACGCTTCATCGAAATCAAGCAAATATCGAGTCGCAATCGATTTATTAGTATTGACGAATACCAGTTCGGGGTTTGTTAATAACCACACATTAATCGTTTAAAAGTTTTTATAGATTAACTAGACGATTGTTACGTATGTACAATATAACCGTGGATTAATTCAGTTCATTATCGTATTTACAGTATCGTAACCACTACAACAGCGACTAAATGCATCGTGTATCTGAGAGTGAGATCACACAGCTCGCGTAAATCGTTGGGGTCAATGAGATTTATGCGTCAAATTTCTTGAACATTGTCCGACGTTTACAAATCGGTAAACTCTTTCCATTTCGTGTTTACATCCACGAAATGGAAAAGTATACCCTTTGCTAAAATGCTAAAAACAGGTTAAAAGAAATTTCACACGAAATCATTGGCGATAAAATGCGCTAGTTTCAAATAAAGGAAACTTGATTACCGAGCTGTTTCGTTAAAAAAAAACTGCATTGCAACCATGCAGTACTCAGACTCTAGATTTTCAGTACTGGAACATTGTTCGTATGAACAATCGACGATATTAAAAAAAAAGATCTTATAAAAGAAAAGAACGGTAAAGAAAATAAATTACTTAATCTTCTAATTAAGTATTGGACGCTTCGGGGAATAGATTTCAGGTATGCAAGTTGGGTGATCGCTAGATGGAGAACTTGCATGATTTTCAAATACTTTGGAAACATATTCCATTGTAACATCGCGCCTCTGACGGACGCTTCAGGAACTATACAACGAACTTTAAAAAGTGCTCGTTTCTTGATTAATAAACAATAATAATTAGAAATACAGCAGTATTCTTTGGTAATATAGATTCAACACAACTAACTTGCCTGAGAAAATGGTAAGGCATTAAAACGCTCGTAAATCCTAAATTATCAGTCGTTTTTTAGCAGTGACGTTTTCCAAGATGACAATCGCGTCATCTAGTATTCAGTACAAAATTATATTACATGCAACAATACAGTAGGCGTTCGGAAGATAAAAGACATGGACGACAAGTGGCCAATTATCGTACTTAGTAGCTGTTGAACAACAGTTATGCTGTAGTCACGGCTTATTATGTTTCGCGCTTCAAATGAAATACCACTTTGGAATGTACACCCTAGAGCGTCAGTGAATGCTGAGATTACGTTCAGTTTGACTACCATGCAAGTTCTTTACTGGCGAAGCAAATATCGATCCTGCTTGGAATCATTTATGAACAGCAATATACATAGATTAATCCCTACAATTCGCATAGCATTCCCATCTTCGGGCTGCGGACGTAATAATAACGAGAGAAAGAGGTAGGTGAGTATACGCGAAGCACTGTCCTCAGCCCGGAGTAGGAAGTATCTTATGTCAGTGAATGTTGAAATTGTACTGTTTTCGGTTGGATGCGATACGAAGCCACCGATTGACGGCCAGTGGCTCCGGATGGCACGAAGACCAATTAATTTCGCTAAAATCTTCGTAGGGCGTTGAGGCTGTCGTCGCCTCAACCTGAATCGCTGTCGAGTACTCTGGGGAAAACTCGTTTTTAACGCGTACTGCCTGCTTCGGACTCGAATGGTTGGTTATTCTCTTACCGTTGGTAATTTGATTAGGAAGCGGCTCTACGTGATCGGGTATATCGAAGATGCTGACGTTGTTCAAAGTCGCCGGTGGCGTTTGAAAACTTCTCGGCGAGGGGACGAGGTTGTTCAAGCGAGAAATTTGTGATACTACCTGGGGTTTCTCTTTGTACACCGGTGAATACAGTTTGGTATCTGTCTCGATGTTCACCGGTGGTTTTACCTCAATAATCGGTTCCGTCGTTGGTAATGTGGTTGGCACCACCGGTTTGGCAGTCGTCGACTGATCTACATCCATGGGTGAGGGTGCTGAGGCATTCCTACCGTATTGTAATAGCGAGGGAGTTGGAGAGACGTGGGTCGGAATCGGTGACAAAGAAGGCAAAACTACAGAAATCGGTGCCATCATGGTCCCGGGATCTGTAGTTGACCTTACCAACCGCGGTTCCACTCTCAACTCTTCATTGGTAAACTCCTCTTCCAATTTCGTCTAAAAAAATCAGCGAAACAAATTAAGAATCGTAAGAATTGTTAATGAATGATATAACCTAGAAGAAATCATGCCTTACAGGTTTATTGGAGCCATGCGGGGCCAGACACCGATAAAGCAAATCAACAGCCTGTAATAACAAAACAAAAAGTAATATCAACTGACAGCATCCTCGAATGATTTTAGAGCGATGATACATAGATCGTCGACTCTTTAATCAATCTGGGTTGCTTCCTAACAAACGAGATCAAGTTTAAAATGCGTATGATTGCATTTCAAATCAATTCCAGATAAAATGTAATCCTGTCTTCGTAACCTAACTGATGTTTCACTTGCACGTGTAAGGTTAGAGTGGCAGTTATTACATTCAATACAGGAATTTCTTAAAACTTTGTTTGTTTGGATGACAAAATATAAACTACTTGATTAACCCATTAAGGCCTAAACGGACACATTTTGAGCATCAGTTTAAACGTCGATAATTTGCATATAAAAGCATTTAGAAAAATTTTACTCCCACTATTTCTGACGTAAAATTATATGCTCTTTCAGAATCTTTCAATAAAATTTCGATAAAATGAAAAGCAAAAAAGTTATACACGTTTGTTTGAAAAAAAAAACATGGTTTTTAAACATTTATTTATCATTCTAACATCACTTTCACCTCGAAATTGGTTTAGAAAACACGTCTAAGGTGAAAATATCGCGTCCATGGACCCTTAGGATTAAAACGTACGGTGTTCTAATTTGAATTTTAAGATGGCAACTTCCAAAATGGCGCCTAGAAGCTCAAAAATCTTTCTAAAACTTAACAAATTTTTTTCTTGAAAATTATAGACTTTAGAGAAAATTTGCTAAGAACAAAAATGTCTTAGAATTGGTTAAAGAACCTTCTCAAATTTTATCACAATGTATTGATACACTTTTTGGTTTTTTGAAAATTAAAAAAATCGAAATTTTTAAAAAAGTCATTTAAAAAATCTGATAAAATTTGAGAAGCTTCTTTAACCAATTCTAAGACATTTTTGTTCTTAGGAAATTTTCTCTAAAGTCTACAGTTTTTAAGAAAAAAATTTGTTAAGTTTGAAAAGATTTTTGAGCTTCTAGGCGCCATTTTGGGAGTCGACATCTTGAAATTCAAATTAGAACATGGTACGTTTTAATCCTAAGGATCCATGGACGCGATATTTTCACCTTAGACGTGTTTCCCAAACCAATTTCGAGGTGAAAGTGATGTTAGAATGAAAAATTAATGTTTCAAAACCATGTTTTTTAACAAAAAAACGTGTATAACTTTTTTGCTTTTCATTTTATCGAAATTTTATTGAAAGATTCTGAAAGAGCATACAATTTTACGTTTAAAATAGTGGGAGTAAAAATTTTCCAAATGTTTTATATGCAAATTATCGACGTTTAAACTGGTGTTCAAAATGTGTCCGTTTAGGCCTTAATGGGTTAATAAAATTAATAAAATAGTAACTAAACATAAATATATAAATGCAAAACTATCATAACACATATTGAGTGATAATAACATTACTGTATACTCTAAAACAAAAGCAAACGTAACGTAAAATAATGTCTGTAATATGAACCTCATGCGAATAAAATTCAGAAATAATAAACAAAGTTCACAGATATGAAAAGATTGTCCTAGACATAGTTATAAACTACTCAGTATAAACGATACAAGAAAAATAATGAGACGACGTACAAGATAAACACTTTTCTTACTGCTTCAATATGTACAATCGAACTCATGGCGTCTTCAAATGGACAAAGCTAAATAGAAAGATAACAATCCTACAGACATCGGCTCTAACTTTAAAACACTCAGTAATTTCGTCAAATTTCAAGACTTCAATAATGTCGAATCGCAATCTTTCTGTGCCACAGAATTCTCTAATTACAGTGAAAAACTGCGACGAGTACTACCGATTTGTATGGAAAATATATGAAATAAGTTCTTACCTGGGGCAGTGGGTAGGTATCTGGCAGCGACAGGACCGGTGGCGAACTGGGGACTTCCGGTTTGCTAGTTGATACCGGTGTACCAGGAGCTAAAGAATTTAAAGCTGCCGTGTCGGACGACAATGTAACTGTTCCGCTGACAGTTATTTTTGACGGTCGACTTGGCGGTAACTCTTTCGCGGCTCTATGGTCAGCTAAGAGCTTATCGAAAGCTTTGCTTCGACCAGATACTGTTCGCCGTAGAGAAACCGTATGTGCTTTACACGTGAGCGAACGTGTGCAAGGTTTGCCCGTTTCCTCGTTCCAGACCCCGCAATGGCGGTCTGGGTCGTATTCCCTATCCTTCAACAAGGATCTATCCGTCTTGAGCCTTTTACGTTTTGGTTGATTGCTGGGACTTTTGACAGGGGATGTCGATGTGACAGTACCGGTAAAGCTGGACTGGATGGGTAGGGATTCGAGAGGGGATCTTGGCGAGGTTGCTGGTACGGCAGGGAGCAAATTTGGTTGCTGCTCTGGTGCACGTTTGACTGTCGCATGGTTGACTTTGTTGCTTGTGACTGGTATCTGTGGCGAGGTTTGATTCTTCTTCAGTTTCGATAACTTGCAGTAGGGTGTTTTAACGGCAGGTTTCGCTCCTGGAGTTGATGGCGGTGGAAGATTAACAGTACCTGATGGATGCCTGCTTTCTACAATAAAAAGATTATATGTAAACGAGATCAATTGTGACGATGAATACCAGCAACTATGTACGTACCCATGTGTTGTATCAGCGCTTGCGGTTTTACTATGGCGTTGCATATTTCACATACAACGCCATAAAAAGTATCTCTTTCAGGACAAAACCCATACAGGTCGATGTCTGCAAAATAAGTAACATTTCAATAAATTCTTAGAATTTTATTTATATTAACCTCCCTGTGCGCCAGGACGAGTATACTCGTCCAAACTACATTGTTCCCTTATGGGAAAAGAAACACTGGTGCACAGGAGGGTTAAACTGAGGTTGCATATTGCTAAACTAGGCGGAAAAAATGTACGATCTCATTAGGCAGACATTCTTGAATTACCTAAAAATATTCAGGAATTAGCTATATATCTACGAAACTGCCATACAATTTTTTCATGCAGGATGTGTTCCGTAAGAATTGTTGGGAGTTTCGTCGAAATAAGAGCAGTTGGAACTACAGTGATTTTAAGTTACTATTGGAAATCTATTCGGAATCAGCTGAGGATATATTGTGGTGTGGGTGTAAGCATGATAATGCGTGCATAAACATGAAATTTATTCAACTTTATTCGTAGAAAATGATAATGATCTTCAGCTGAATCTGAACAGAACTCCAACAGAAAAATCGCAAGTGCCAAATGCTTTGCACAAAATTTATTTCATCAAAGCTTTCAGCGCTCCTTACGGAACATATCCCATTTTCTTCTTACTATACTTATAATCCAAATTAAAACATGGTAAATATTTACAAGTTCATTGAAACTATTAAGGCGTTGTATGAATTCATTTCAGTTAATTTGTATTTGCGTTTTGACTTTTTTAGAAAAAAAAGTCCTAAAATAAGTCTTAAGGCATTTCTTTTTTTATATGAGATAAAATTGATATTTTATGAGAGTTACTAGATGAAGTAAGTACTTGTATGAAAAGTCTTTTGTTTCTCAATTTATATTATTTTATTCATATTCTTAACTATATGCAATATTTGGACCTGTCTAATGAAACTCTCAGGATCTTTTCAGGATGCCTAGCGTTCTTTTTTTCATCCATATTACTATCTGATACCTTGAGGAGGTCAACAAAACATTCTCAGATAGTTGTGGCGTATTAGTTATGTTTTCTTAGTGAAATTTAAAGAAATCGGGAATAGTATGAAGTAACATTCGAAATAATTACATAATTAAAATTGTACTTTTGTTTTATAACGTAAAGTTTGCTTTTTTTAATAAAACTGCGACTTACACATTTTCAGTAAATATCAATAAATTAGAATAAGTCCTATTATTTATTTACAAGATCTTAATACCATTTACATATTATAAAATATATCTAGTTATGTTGTAGTCGTTTATACACATTTATTCGACCTTGAATCATGATTATTATCAAAACCACTAAACAACTTTTTCTTACGTTTTTTTACTTTATCTCGTTTATTGGGATAGTTATACTTGTCAGCTTTTCGACTACACGAATAATTATTCTGTTTAGAGTTAATAGATTTTACTATTTTCTTCAGTGTTATGAAATTTAAGTGTCTATTACAGTAACTTGCCACCCCGTAAAGCAAATTATGATGAAATTTCGCTTAGAAGATCAGGTTAAGTTATGTTGGGTTGGACATTTCTTAATGACTTGCTTTGTTGTTATGATCCTCAAATGAGTAAGTAAAATCTGATCAAACGGTGTGTTTACTGTACACTGTAAGACATTTTTGTAGCAATTTTCTGAAACATGTAACTGAAGCTTTTTACGGTTACCGTTTCAGAATTTTACGAAACATGAACAGAAATTTCGGAAACGGTAACCGTAAAAAGCTTTGGTTACATGTTTCAGAAAATTTTGTTACAGTTTCAGAATTTTCAATTACAGTAACAGAATAGTATAAGGGGAGTAAAATTTGTTTGCTTTATCATATTTTTTTGTGTTTTCTATGATTTACTGTCCTTCGTTTGGGGAAGACTACCCTGTTATTAAAAATAGAAAATTTAATAAAAACAACACTGTTTTGTAAATGTGCATCAGAGTAGAAAAAATACGATGTATATCTATTTATTGCCTTATTCAATTCAACAATATTCGGATGACACTCGTTATAAATTACTGATGGTTGACCGAGGAATCCTTTATGACCGAATGAAAATTCACTTCTGCGATGGGTGCGCGGCCGCACCTAGCGTCTACAAACCAAAGTAATGCCATCGTGTTTCACCGATTCCTTCTGAAATTTCTGTTACAGTTTCGTAATTTTCTGATAATATAACGTAATGGTTCTTTCTGCTACAGGATTTAGTATAATTTTGTTACTTCGGTAACATAAAAATATCCGAAATTTCTGAATATTTCTAACAGGGTATGATTTTCGAGCAACTTAATTCCCTTAATCTCCTTGTGAAACACGTGAAAAAATACCACAGAAACGATCCGAAGTTAACAATGAAATCTGTTTTATTTCATTAGACAGAAAATATCTTAAATTATGAGACACTTCGTTTTTAAAACACATTTTAAAGGGGAGACTTCTAAGTGTCTTAGTGTCTTCATTTACGACACCCATAAAACCCTAATTTAGCAGTGTAATAAATAAAATTGTTTCTCCAATAATTTATATGGATTTAATTTGTCATCAGAAAACAATGAAAATATTTAGAAATTCAAAAACTGTAATTGCATTTTGACACTATAAAATAGCTACAAGATGAAATGAAAATTTCTCATTTTCATAAAATTATTTTTGGTTGAAGACACCCCTGTGTAAATATGTATTTAGTTGTACAACTACTGTAGTGATAGCTTTCACAATCATTTGTTTTTATAAATATTTGTGTTTTAATAGCAGTAAAAAATTATGTATCAAAATTTGTTTGTAAATATACAATATAAGCCACAATAATTATTTACGTATCAAAGAATGTCTTTAAAAACAGATAGTGTGCGATAATTTTCGTTATGATGGAAATTTGTATTGTTTTCGATCGGAACATTTGAATTTCCGAATCCGAATTTCCAAAGCTCTTAATTTATCAATGTTGATAAATTTGTAATTCTTTGTGATAATACTTCAGAAATGTTTTCATTTCCGTAATAATGATAAGGTAATGGGGGATTCACATTTTAGATTATTGATGAGTATTAACGCATTCATTCGCTAATCAAAAAATTCATTAATCAAAATAATTTCCAGTTTGTTTTCTTTTATCGATTATTGTCACGGTCATTGTTTTTGTTACCACCCTGCTCCATTGTGTATTTCTTGAAAGTTTTTAATCGTTGGAAAGAAATTTTTAAATCGTGTAAATTATAACACCATTTGACAAGAAAACTGAGATTAATGAATGATAAAAATTGCATAACATATTATGAATAAACGAAATATGAAAGGGATATCCAGATAAAATGATTAACCCATTGCGGCGTTGTTGTTAAGTACATTTAAAACCTTTTTCTGTTCACTTTTTCATAAGTTTTGAGCAGTAAGTTTTAATACCATAATTTTTGTCATGTGGGCTTTGATATTCTTCACTATAATAAATGTTTATTCCTAAGCACATTATTGTAGTAAATAAATAAATTCCAAAAAATCACTTGTTTTTTTTTTTAAATAAATGTAATTTTGACTAAATAAAAATGTGTTTCAAAAATGATTTGAGTGGTTCATCTGAAAATCTGTGGTCACATTTTTATTAAAAATGGTATACTAACAAAAAATTATAGTTAAAATGATGAGAAATCCGGTTATTTTAACCAGAAAATAGTATTAAAAAGGCCCTAGATTATCTTAAAAACAGCGTCAATAATGAATTCTTTCGAAAAAATCATGTTTTTTCATGTTTGTTTATTTATAAATCATAAATAATAAACAATGATATAATAATAACTGTTTTTATACATTCTTCTATCACTACAGTAATAGAAAATAGCCAAAAGAACCATCTAAATGCGTTAACTGGAATTTAAATTAGCAAATATCAAAGAAATCGAGATAGTAACGTGGTTTTTTATCACCATGCTTCTAAGGGTTAACTAGAATAACTGATTATCAGAAAATTTTTAACTAAACGCATCTAGTAGTTTTAACCAGATTTTTTTTTTAAGTATAGATGCGCTGTGGCCACTAAAAAAGCTGTTTGATTTCGTTAAAACTTGGTGTATTATTATTTTTGAGGTCCCCGATTATGATATGACTACAGGTTTTCTAAATTTTTAAAATTGGACATTGAGCCAATTTCAATGTCGAGATGTTTTAACAGAGGTCTTTGATTTCTTGTTTTCGCGCAAGCTAATGTCCTGCATACGGGTGTCGCTTTTTTTATATGCAGAATATAAAATAATTTGCGAATTCCTTGAAAGCATTACTGATCCTCTGCTCACCTATCTCTTTACAAATACTTATGCTGATATATTTTATATAATATTAAAAATCACTTAATAACCTAGATAGCAAGGTGTGAGTCTCACGCGAGGCTCATATATGAGATCTCATTTGTGAGTGCGCATATGAGTGCACATGAGACTTCAAGTGAGAGATTAATGCATTGAGCAAACTCGAAATGTTTCCGCTTCTATGCATAAATGAGTACAGTGGCCCTCCCCTTATTTTACCACTTCCCTTTATCCTCACCACTGGCAGAATGAGAGAATAAAAACAGAGAAAGGAGATATGCAGTGGCCCTACTCTTATTTTAACTCCTATTATTTTAACTGCGTCATTTATTTTAATTTTCTTTCGTCCCTTATGTTAACTTCTTCCTGTCGTGAGTTCCTCCACCATTCGCCATTTGAAAGTGATCAAAAGAGTGCGGACTGCTGTTTGCGCTTGCGCATACAGGTGAAGAAAGACGCCACTATATCTTCTCTCTCTGTTTTTATTCCGTTAGAAGCGGTAAAACAAGGGAAGAAGCCACCATCTTCCTTGACTCGAAAAGTTAAAATAAGGGGAGGGCCACTGTAGTGGCGTCCTTCTTCACCTTTATGCGCAAGCGCAAACAGCAGTCCGCACTCTTTTGAACAGTTTCAAATGGCGAATGGTGGGGGAACTCATGAGGGGATGAAGTTAACATAAGAGACGAAAAAAGTTAAAATAAAGGACGCAGTTAAAATAAGGGGAGGGCCACTGAATTCTATGATACCTGTACAGTGTTCTCTATGATTGTCTTTTTCTCCCACCGGGCTGGGGCCTCAGGAAGGGCTTGCTGTAACGTCACGAACGTAACGCGACTGAGGAGAGTGGGAGAAGCGGCACTCCCCTTTTTTTGATAAATATAACGAGACGGGAGGGAAAGGCAAGGAACCGAATGGGTAAATAACCCGAGATAAAAAAAGAAAAAAAATGTTCCGTGATATTTCGTTAATTAATTGAAAACGTGTAATATTATATTGTAATTTTCTCCATTACATTCTAAAATGTTTGGAATAAATATTATATCCCTAGGAGAGATTTTACTTCAAAATGTAAAATTTTTTAAAACTCTGCACACATTTCACTACAACATTGAGTATTCTTACCTATGCTCTTCATTGAAAAAAAAAAAAAAAAAAATAAATTTTGTGCAGTTTTTTAGTAACTACATTAGTTTGCATGTTTAATGGATTATTTAGGTACACTTACTAATTAACATAATTTTATTCAAACTTCTAGAATATGAAGAGTTTCTAATATGCCGTGGCATGACTTAACTTCACAATGCCAGCTGCATGAAACACCTTACATCTATCTGCTTATCAATGTTTATTATTTGATGTGATTCTTGCTAACTGATATATTATTCCTCTTAGGTTTTACCTTTGCGTCTAGTATATGTATACAAATGCATGCCACCCTTTGATATATTGGATTTCTTTCGTCTCGATGTGTAATGTAAACTTTCATATTCCTTCGATGAATATAAAACTCCAAATATGGGATAAGTGATACTTAAAATTTTTATTTTTACAATAAGTTTGCTATATATTATAAACATATAGACAAACAATCTGTCTAAAATCTTTGTATTCTTTGCCTAATTATTTCTTTTACATTCTATGTTAATTTACTCCAATTTTAAAGTTTTATGTTGTAAAGAAATTAACAATCGAGTTGCACCCATGATTTTAATGTTTGTAAATTTACTAAAACAAATTATTAAGAGGCATGCCATTTAAAAATTAATATACGAAAGCGATATATAATGTACTTGTATTTATTTTCAAGCTTCGATTGAACAATTACTAATTATTATTTGATTACTTTAGGAATATTTCTATCTGAATTTGTCACTAATACCATTTATGCATGAAATTTTACATTACTTGAATTGTCTACTTGTTACTGCAAAGTTAGTCAAATATTCGTGTACTAAAATTGTTTTTTCTTACCTAACTTATGAATCATTGGATTTTTTAATCGTTCTAAATTCCAACGAAACATAAATTTAATAAAGGTCTGCATGTAAGCAATCTTTTGAAGGAGGTAATTAAAGTTGTAATTCACAAACCTTTTCGTTAATTACAACTAAAACTTATAAGTTCGTAAGTCATAAGTCGAAACGCTATTGTAATTTAATGAAAGATAGGCGCAATCGTTTCAGAAATTGATTTTATTGAAGTATTATAAATGTACAATGGTGTATAATAAACAAAGTTTAACAAAACATAGTTTTTCTTACTCATAAATCTAGTTAAGAAAACTAGTTTTGTAGAATTACATTTTCTGGTCGGTGCGTAACTCCTTCCTTACCTGGCAGTAATTCAACAGATTCTCTGTTAAAATATGAACATGAAATAGTAAAATCTCAAATAAGTAAAACAAATTTGATAAAGTTTCACTTTTCGACCAATTTATAAATTAATATAAAATAGTTTTGGTATTTTTCAGTCAAATAAAGAATAAAAATTAAATATGGTTGAGTTTAATAAAAAATGAAAAAAAAAACGAGGGTCAATAATTCGGAGGGTTTTGTAATAAATAATAAATAAATAATTAGCAACGCTTCAACTCTTTTATGAGTCCTTTTCGATGCTATGTAAAAAAACGGTGGTGATTGTGTCGTATTTATTCTAAATTAGGAAATATAAAGTTTTGTATGTGTTGGTGGTGTCGTACTAAGAAAAAAGGAACCGTTGACAAGCTAAGTACAAATTAAGGAGTTAACCTTTAGACTGCCGGGATTTAGAAGTGCATATCGCTCTCAGAAAACTGGTATTTACCTCATATCAATGATTGATCATACACAAAGTGTAGATCATGAGGTGCGTCAATATATTGATTCTCCGGCAGGGAACGGAACTGCTAATGTTAAAAATTTCGAATTTTAAAAAAATGTATTTTTAATAGTAAAAAACGCTTCTTTCTTTATGAGAACAATATATAAGTTAAATTTGTAGATTTAATTAAATATTTAAAGCATTTTGAAGGGTTGATAGACAAATTTTAAGGGTTGTTTTAAAGATATTTCACGCCTTTAGACATAGGATACAAATTTTATTTATTTTATAGTGCCGATACACTTTTCCAGAGTATTTTTCAACGTTGAATCTAAATCTAATGATTATAGTAGAAAATACAGATTAAATGGATTTGGGGTAGGTAAAAATGGGTGTGGAGGGGTAAATTTATCTTAAATGACTCTAATAAGTGAAAATAAATTAATATATATTTTAGTCTAAAAATAAACATTAAACAAGTTTTTATGATGCGTCAAAATATTGATTTTTCGGCAGTCTAAAGGTTAATATGAGATTCATTACAGAAAGGGATGGTAAATTTCCGTTAGCTTTGATGGTTCGAAACAGATGTTGACAGTGTTGTTCTCTTCTTTTATACAATAATTTTCAAGATTTTTTAATTTTTCTTCTTTATTTGACCGAAAAATAACAAAACTATTGGAGTATATTAACCTTTAGTTCCGAAGGCTATTTTAAAGCCTTTTCCTTACACTACTTGAGTAAAATATTTCCTGCTTGAAAATGCTTATAGTTGTGCAATTTATAAAGTACAATTTGAATTTTCTCTGGGTCGAAATTAAGCGTTAAAGTAAAACAAATACATTTTTTTGTTTTTTTCTGATGATCCATATCTAGGGTCGAAAGGTCAATTTTGCAAAATAATTTTATAATTAACCCATTAACGTCCAAAGGATACTTTTTCTTCCTTCTATTTCAATCGAGTATTTTGTATTAAAATGGAAGTTAACAAAAATTAAGAGATATATATCCTACTGTTTTCGAGGTCGCTCTTCAAAATTCCGAAGTCAAAATTGACTTTCGGCCATTAGGAATTCCAATATGGCGCCAAATTTGAAAAAAATGTCAAAAAAATTGGGAAATATTTAATCTTACCAATTTTTTTCGAGTCCTTAGAATATTGGGATTCTATTGAAACTCTGAATAAAGGTGAATAAAATACTTCAATTTTAAGGAAAAATTTTACTTTTATACACTTCATCATTCTAACGATCTCAAAATGGCCGCAACAATGAAAATTTCTTTGAAATTTCCTGGACCTTCTAACTCAAAAACAACCATCTTTTTTAATACAATGGTAAGAAAGAAAAGTTCTCAGAATTCATCTAGAAATATCACGGAATTTTTTTAGATTTTTGTACTGAATTTTTTTTTTTAATTTTTTCAAAATTGTAATTTATTTTTGAAAAATTTTGAAAAAAATTTAGTGTATTCTGTCATGAATTCTGAGAGTTTGTTCTCCTTTGTATTTTTTCCGAAAGTTGATAGTTTTTGAGAAAATGAATTTTAAATATTATAGCTTAGGATTTTTTTCTCAAAAACTGTCAACATTTGGAAAAAATTTTAAAGAACAAAAAATTCTTGGAATTCATTAGAGAAATTTTTTTCATAATTTTTCGTTAACAAATTACATTTTGGAAAAAAAAATTAAAAAAAAAATCCCTAAATGTCATAAAAAAATCTTTGAATTTCTGGGTAAATTCTAAGAACTTCTGGAAAAAATTGCAAAGATAAAAACTCGTAGAATTCATAAGTGAATACACCACATTTTTTTTTAAATTTTTTCATAAATAAATTATAATTTTGAAAAAAATTTTGAAAAAAAATTTCTTAAAATGTCATCACAAAATTCTGAAAAAATTCCACTATATTTTTCGATTAATTCTAAGAACTTTTCATTCTTAGCATTTTTTTATAACAGCACGCAATTTTTGAGTTAGAACGTTCAGAAATTTTTCAAAGAAATTTTCATTGTTGCGGCCATTTTGAGGTCGTTAGAATGATGAAGTGTATAAAAGTAAAATTTTTCCTTAAAATTGAAGTATTTTGTTCACCTTTATTCAGAGTTTCAATAGAATCCCAATATTCTAAGGGCTTGAAAAAAATTGGTAAGAATAAATATTTCCCAATTTTTTTTTACATTTTTTTCAAATTCGGCGCTATATTGGAATTCCTAATGGCCAAAACTCAATTTTGACCTCGGAATCTTGAAGAGCGACCTCAAAAATAGTAGGATATGTACCTCTCAATTTTTGTTACCTTCGATTTTGATACGAAATACTGGACTGAAATTGATGCAAGAAAAAGCAGCCGTTGGGCATTATTGGTTTAACTCTGTTATAATTTACACACAATTTTCCTTAATGTTTACTATCCTTATATTTCCTATTATTTATTGAATTTTCCTCATTATTATTATAATTTTCTGCTTTTCTTTTGTATTTATTGCTGATATATGTTTTGTTGGTCAGTTTGAAAAACAGCATTGTCGCTATGGCTTGCCATTTGTACTAAAGGGCAAGTATTGAACCTCTCTTTGATGTCAATAAAGTCAAAATAATAATAATAATAATAATAATAATATGTTAAGAATAAATATTTTTAATTATTATAAAACGGCCAAGAGCAAAATAACAATCAAATTACTCCAAAATTGTAGGAAGTTTTAAAAATTTAAAATAAAAAGATTCTGAATTGTTCTCCTAAACATTAATAGTAGGACCTCTTTTATTCGAATCTCTCTTATTCCAATTGCCTTTCTTATTCTAATTGTCCAGCCTCTCTTATTCTAAAATATTGTCCATGAATCACAAGCTCGCAAGCAAAGTAAGTGGGGGTAAGGGGAAAATTAGAATAAGAGAGGTCGGCGCCATCTTGAAAACTTTACTAATTAGAATAAGAAAGGTCCTACTGTAATAGTAAACTATTACTTTTCGACTAAATATTCTATATCGTAACTGTTTTAACTTAGTAAATCGGAGCAATGAATTTAAAACAATTTATTTGCAAACGAGAGGAAAAAAAGGGTTGTCTTGAAAATTTTAAATAAGTTCAAGATAAAATTTCATTATCTGGTTTCGATTTAATATTTGAATTTTAAGTTTTTTTATTCTTTCTGGAACATTTACAAAACAGTCAAATGCAAATTTTTGAAATGAATTCAATATTGTACCAATACATTATTAAATACTATAAAAAATGTACTTAGATTAATTTTTCATGTAAATTTAGTCGTCTATCGAGACGTTTTAATATTTTTCCGAAGGAAATTCTGCGTACGATATATTCGGTAAATCTTAAAGGCTGCGACATCGAAACAAAAGTTTCACCAGACTATTTTGATGTATTTTTGCTTCCTGATTACGAATATGACAAGAAAAATCCACGCTGGGCCAAATTGAAACCACAATTTAAAAAAAAAACATTAAAAAACTGTTTAAATATTAATTTTTCGAAAAAAAGTTTCAAATAAGATATAGAAATAATATAGAAATAATGACAAAAATGTTGACAAAAATGTTGCAAAACAGTAATAAAAAAATCACAATTCATTGTAAGATTTAGTTACACAGATTCGATTTTTAACAATTTCAAATTTTTATTTTGTCTACATTTATAAAAATGAACTAAATTAATTTTTTGAACCGTAACAAATTTAAAAAATGATTAAATTATGTTACTCACTTTAATTTAATAGCTAAAAGTATATAATAAATTAATTATAAAGATAAATATTTACCATCCACCGATAGGCGCATGACTGAACTGGCAGGTTCTGATTCTGGTTCCTCATCGCCTGTAATAACAAAATAAATCCATCGAATTTTATAATTTCTGTAAATTTAAATAACATATTTTTTATTGTGTTTTAAAAAGTTTTAATCCATAGAAATTATAGAGAAAGGAGTTATCGAAGTTAAAATTTCTCTCGCTGAAAATAAATTTACGAAGGTCAGTTGGTTAAAGATAATTTTCCAGATGTCAAACTGAAAGGAAATATTCATTAATAGAGGTTCGAGCAATATAAATAAATAATTCGAGCCCCGTGTGGAAAGGACAACGGGAGATCGTCGGAGGTTTTCTCTCCTGGATCTCTCCCATGCTACTGAGAGAGAAGGTCCGAGAAACGGAGCTTTTGACAAAGACAAAACAACCTGAGGTGGCGAGGAGGGGGACGTGACGCGTTTTCGAGGTTATGTTTGACACCGATTACAGGCATTTTTCCGTCAAATTCTGGAAGAATCGACGGTCCATTATATCGAAATGTTTTTTAAGACGTTGAACTTACTCAGAGGCTTATCTCGGCCGATCCTCTCGATCCAGCTAGACCAGGGTTGGCCGTGAAAAAACGTTGGGCTGTCACTTCCCGACATCGTCAGGAGCGTTCGTCACAAACACGCAGTCTCGATTCTACGGAGCGTCGATGGGGGCCTGGCGACCCACGAGTCAAAATTCTCACTGAATCTACAACCCTTAAAAACTTTTATCCGTACCAAAACAGCACGTAAAAGATTCCTACGACACCCATCGCTTCGAAATTCGAAACTTGAGAGAAGCTTCTCTCAAAATGTCGACAAACGCCGGAAAATTTTTCCGGAAAAATCAGCCCGATCCCTTCGCATGCAGTTGCGATAATGACAATGGTCGAAACGACTATCTGAATAAGCCCCGAGTCGACCCTTCGGTAATTTTACCGACCTTAATTACCACCACCCAGAAGCATTTACGTGTAATTTTATGTTTTACTGATCAATGGAGGAAAAGGAAAATATGTACAAACGAAGAAAATCTAACACTATTATTTATTAAAAACGGAGTTTTCACGAAACTTTTTAAACACGGTATGATCTCGCGGGTATTTTGTCTTATCGCGAAGTTCTTTCGGGGTTTTAACTTCGTTACATGTTTTATTTTAGAGGAAAAATTTTTTGTCGATACGAGAACTCAGGCGTTTAAGTTGGTGAATACGCCCCTGTCCTTCTCGTGTTTTCTAGTGTAGCCGAAATCTGATTGGAGGATACGTTTAGGGTTAGACCAATGAGAAGGCGCGTACAGAATCGATCTTCGCTTCTGGTTTAATTTCACTGGTTTAATAAGTTTAATTTTTATGTAAGCATACGTGTATGTGCACATGCGTCTGTAAATATATGTGCTTGTGCGTTCTTAATTTATTATGATTCTAATATCCAAAATTTCATGAATATTGTTGTTTTGTTTTCATGGAAAATGTTTTGTAATTGGTGTGAAACAAATGAAATATGATAGATAGAATTTTTGCTTCGTTTATTAATTACGAAATGTCTTAAAACGCAAACATTAAATAATATAGGTCCAAAAAATGGAAATGGATTGGAGATGGATTCGAATGAATTCGGTTTAATATTTTCAAATGCGGAGTTTTAATTTCTGAGAATCCATAATTCTTATTCAATGCAGTAGAATCCACAGAAAAGAACACAATTTTTGCACATGACTGCCCAGCAAACGAAAATTCATTGAAGAAAATTCATTGAAATTCATTCACTGCATCATTTCTAAATTCGTTTTCTTAGTTTCTGCAATGAATTTCAATAAGAAAATGTGTTTCAATGATTTTGAATGGTTAGTAGCTCATAAAAAGTTGTTCGATTTAATGATTTTGAATGGGAAAATAGTGGAATGAAGAAACGATTTTATTGAATGAATTTCAATTGAAAAGTGCGAATAGAACAATTGCAAGTTTAATGAATTTCAATGGTAAAATAGTTATATTTGCCACGAATGAATTTGAATGGATAGTTAATTATTACAGGACAACAAATTTAATGATTTTTAATCGAAAAAAAATTAGATGAAAATGCAACTGATATAAATGAAATCGAATCGGTTATTACCAATAGCAAGGTTCGGAAGTAAATGATTTTGAATGGAAATATATTTAAATGACAATCGTACAAAAAATACCAAAAAGTTGGTGCTTTAGTCATTTTTGACGAGGAATTCAAAGATACTATAATAATAAAAATTGTAAAAAAATTTGTTGACCCAAAACAATTTTTTCCTCGAAAAGAAATTAAATTTTTAAAAATCTATGCGTAATTATTTCGGTAATACGTTTTTCTGTTCACCAAAATTTTTTTGAATGTTTAAATTAATTTAGCGAAATTTAATGGGTCAAAGAAATTCGTTCTTCAGTAACTTTTGACGCGGAAGTCAGTAGTGTTAGAATAAAAAATGTAAAAAATTTGTTTTTTTTTAAATTTAATTTCTTTAAATCCATCCGTTATTTTAAACAAATGTGTTTTCATGCTCACCCAAATTTATGAAATTTTTAAATCAATTTAGAAGAAAGTAGTAATGAAAAAATAGAAATTAAAAATTATTGAATCGAATTTAAAAAATTTGAGTTTCATACAGGTAATTTTAACAATTTTTTATGCTCTCATTAAAAAAATCAAAGAAATTTGTCGAGAATTGACCGAGAATTTTCTACATTATCAAAAAATTATGCATTGCAAAAAATTCTCGGCCTAATCTGTTTAATTGTTTTTTATTCTTTTTAGAATATTGTAAACAATGGTTAGAATTGCCTTTATGAAGCTCGAATTAAAAAAAATGAGTCAGCACTTTTTAAATTACATTTTTTAGCTTTGATTACTACTTAATGGTACCCCCTTAAGATAGCCTAATCTACTCTAAATGGTTTTAATTAATAAC
Organism: Trichopria drosophilae; assembly: GCA_030407085.1. Lineage (NCBI taxonomy): Eukaryota > Metazoa > Arthropoda > Insecta > Hymenoptera > Diapriidae > Trichopria > Trichopria drosophilae. The sequence goes on along the minus strand of CM059583.1, from coordinate 182,903,581 downwards.
TATCAATTATTAAAATTTTTTCAGGTATTCTGCCACATTTACACCTTGAAAAACACCATGGTACTAGAAAATTACTACAATTTAAGTGTTATCAATAATATTTCCTTCCTATGTGACAAGATGTACCGTAATGTAATAATAAGTATTTAGACAAATTAATATATAAAATGTATAACTTTTTATTAATACAAAATTATTAAAAAATTCGAAAGCTACTGAAATGGAATGAATTTCAATAATATAATAAGCACGTACTGAAATCAATGATTTTAAAACAATAGAAAATCATTGGTTACAGCTTTGTTAATTTGATTTCTATTAATATTTAATGATTAAGAAACCAATTTTAATCTATTGAGATTCATTCAAAATCACTCAATGAATTTCAATGAATTTTCGTTTGACGGGTGAGTATCCAAAAATAATATTATTTCAAATAAAATATTTGTGAATTCCTGAAAATATATTTATGTAATATTGAAATATGTGGTTTGTTAATGAAAAATAGGACATATGTATGTTTTTGTTTTGCAACGTTAGAAACAGTACAAAATTTCACTTGTGTTCTATTTTTATTAAAAATCAACATTTTAAAATCTGCTTTATCACTTTTTTTAGTGTTTTTGTATGTTCTTTCATTGTGATTGGGAAATTGTACAAAATGTTGATAATTAACAAAGAGGCGAATGTTTTTTTAAAAATCATAAAACTAATTTGACCAAAAATATCATTTAAAAAAATTGTTTTGTTGCTTATGAACCAAATGAAAATTATTCCAAGTTTTGACTGCGTCAAAATATTGTGAGATCGGAAAGATTTTCGGTCTAAAAAAAAGATTGTTTGTTTGTCCCTCACGATGCATAGACAGCAAAATAAAGAGTTTAGAATGATTTCGAAATATCCTCTAACAGAAGTCAGATGTTCCACTCTCTGCGGGTTATCTGAACATGAGTTCATAAAGATCTCATAATGACATCATGTTCAGAAAATCCTCAGAAAGTGGGACATCTGACTTCTTTTAGAGCACATTTCGAAACCATTCTGAACTCTTTGTATTTTGCTGTCTGGGCGAGCTCAATCCAAAATGTTCTTACACCTCCAATTCTTTATTTTCAATTTTTCAATATTGTTGTCAATTTATTGTACATGAAAAAATCAAGCTTTGTATTTACAAAAAGTTCCGTAAGTGAGGATATGAAGTGTTGGAAAGTATCGTGGAAGAATTACCGAATGAATTTAGGACCTAATAAAATAAAATGTTTAAAAAGTGTTTAATTTGGTAAAATGGCTGCTATTTTTACAAAAAAAAAATGGATTTTCTCGAATACAACATTTTTTAGTTTTTAACCAATTTTTCCAATATTTTTCGACCCGATTTACTCAATAATTTTGGTGTGACTTCAGATGCTGTGGGTCGTAAGAATGTTTTTCTAGAAAAAATAATAGGGTAATAATAATATTTTGCCAGATGCGATCTTTCAGCCAGAGATTAAAGAGTTTCTGTTTAAGTTAGAAAAGTAAAACGAAAATTTTGGAAATCGAAACTTTAAAATATTCCCAGACAGCATATTTTTCAGAAAGACCTAGAAATGAGCTCCTAATTTTAATGTCATTATAGTTTGCTAAGATGATATCATAATGTGGTCAGAATGCGATAAACCATGATCATAAAGGTATCTTAAATATATCATATTTATGACACCACATTTTTATCATAAAGAAGTCATAATTTAGTAATAAATTTTGAAATGAATAATAAAAATCCCAAAATTTTGACAAATCGAAAAAGTCGTCAAAAAATTCTAAAAAAAATTTTCGGGCATTCTTTGATTAATTGCAAGAAGTTTTTCTTCCGTAACATTTTCTCCTAAAGTCTACCATTTTCAAATAAAAAATTCCTGAACTTCTCGACAATTTTTTCAAGGTTTTCTTTTCTAATTTATAATTCTTTATTAATTTGTTGATAACAAAATTTACTCCTTAAGAAACATGATGTTTTTAGTTTAAATTGATACTTAAGAAAAACTTCTTGCAATTAATCAAAGAATGCCCGAAAATTTTTTTAGAATTTTTTGACGACTTTTTCGATTTGTCAAAATTTTGGGATTTTGAAAAATGAAAAAAGTGTTTAAAAAATTCTGAAGAAAATTCAGCGTATTCTTTGAATAATTGTAAGAACTTTTTGTTCTGTAATATTTTTTCCTAAAGTCGATCGTCTTTGAATAAAAAATTCCTGAATTTTTCGCTAATTTTTTTGTGTTTGGGCCGCCATTTTGGATGCTTTTACCTTTATTTTCAAAATGGACATAGGCACATCTTAAAGTTTAAGTCTTGAGGACACGATTTCTTTACCGTTTAGAGGAATTCTGAAACAATTTCAATGTGAAAAGACGAAATGAAAAAAAAATTCATTTGAAAAATGCATGATTTTTTTGAAAAAATCGAATATAGTTTTTCACGGTTGCATTTTCTGAAAAATGTAATAACAGATTCTGAAAGTTCAGTTAATTTTACGTCAGATATGTCTTCTTTCAAATTTTTTAGAGCCTTTTTTCACACTGAATACAACCGTTGAAAATTGTAGTGAAAAAACGTCCATTCAGGACTTAATGAGTTAATTGTATTATATAAAATAAAACGCAATACAAAAAATTCTTTTTGTAATAAAATAAATATGTATAAATAAACAAATAAAAAAATTGTTTAAGTTGCTCTTTTGTTAGTATAAAAATAAAATAGATAATTATATATTAATATTTTTTAGAAATTTCTAATGAAATAAACAGGTTTATATTACAATTAAAAAGGTCACATTTCTGAGATCTTAATCAGCCTGAGCTAATTTTCTGGAAAACATAGTTTTTTAGTTTTTAACCAATTTTTCCAGTATTTTCAACCCAATTTACCCAATAATTTTGGTCTGACCTAAGATGTCGTGGGGCGTAAGAATTTTTTTCTAGAAAAAATAATACGGTAATATTTTTTCAGATTACAGCAATGTCATATTTCAGTCAGAGTTTAAAGGATCTCTGTTTCAGTTAGAAAAGTAAAACGAAAATTTTGGAAATCGAAACTTTAAAATATTGACACCAATGAACAATGTTTAGTATTTCAAAAACGAAAATATTGAAAGATATCACTACTTAAAGGTTCACCTGGCGATTTTTTTCTTTACGTCTTAAAATAATTTCGTTGAATTTCTGAAATATTATGAAAAAGCTCAGAATACTTTTCACATTGACTGTACAAAAAATACTAAAAATTATGTTTTTGAGAAAATAAATTTTTATGATTTTTCAAAAAACAGTCGCCATTTTAGTAATATTCAAAATTTTGTAAAGCAGAATGTTAAAATGTTGATTTAAAATTTAAGGAATATAGTGAGGTTTAAACAAAAATTATGAAATTCGGGAAATTTTCTATTGCTTGTAACTTTGGGCATTTTTTTTTTGCGAAATAAAAAATATTTTTCCTTTATTTCCCATTAGCAAACAATAACATTACATAAATTGATAATATGCCCACATTCATACACATTGTATGATTTCATATGTAATCGGTTTTCTGTATTCCTACAAATGAGTTCTTTTTTTAATATAGTATTTAAAAAAATACGTCCTAAAACAATGTTATTTTAATTCCGGTAAATACAAATATATGTATTCATAGTTATTTTAAGACTTGTTTCATAAGTAGAACTCGAACATCGATCGCTCGATATTACTAATAAATTTCAATCGATTTTCGTTTACTAGAATATCCAAATAAACCGTAGTAGTAAATTTATATAAACCATTTATTCATGAAAACGTGCAAATACAAATTAAATAAACAAATTAAGATAACATTGAGATTATGATCATTTCATCATCAACTATGATCATTTTTAAACGAAAGCGAACTGAAAAAACATAAAAATAGCAATGATTACGAAAATATAACCAAATTGCATAAATAAATGTGTGCTAATAAAATAACTACATTGTAGGAAAATAGTCTTGAAATTTTGATTACAATTGCATTAATTAAGAAAAAAAATAAATGTTGTATAATTACGAGTGTGATAATGGTAAAAATGCTTTCTTTCTAATGTATTATTATTCAATAATATGTGTAAAATTATAACTATTTCTGTCATATTTTGTATTAGTACGTACCTTACAACTGTAAAAAATAATTCTTATTTAAACCTAATAAATTAGGAAATTTACTAAAATGTAATAGATAAGACTAACGTTACGTGTAAACGTAATAAATGCTAATAATGGAAAAATTTAGTAAAATGATGGACGAGTACAAAATTAATCGAGTGAAACAAAATTAATATTATGTTGTGTGTAAATAATCCATCATCACAATGAATCCCTTCACTTCATTAAGCAAATTAAAATGGGTTTATTCCCATTACCCAAATCAGTATTTTTCACATAGCAAAACATTATTTTTATGTATCATTTTTCGATTTCGGAGCTTAAAAATTAACCTATTAAAAATTCTCACAAACATATACAGGTATGCATCTCTAAGTACCCTGTAATGCAAAATGGATAAGAATGCATTCATTTTCAATTCCGATTTTGCTCATCTTGAATGTTTTTAAATAAAAAAAAAAGTTGTACAAAAATAATGATGAAAGCACAAATAAAAAAATTGTATGCTTTTCAATAAATTTCAGTTCAAAAACGATCTTTCAAAATGAAATTACATATATTTTAGTGCAAAAATAACTCAGCCTGTATTTTTATGGGTTTGAAATGTATTCCTTGTATATTTTGCACTTTTAATATACATTACTTTGTGATTTAAAATTTCAGTTTTATACTTTTTTTGGGATATGTATGCATTTATTATATTTTTTAATTCAATCATAGATTGTTTTTAGATTCCAAATAAATGTATAATTGACAAAGAGATTTTGATGTAGTATATACTTCTTTATGAAGTTATACAAAATAAGTCGTAAAAATTTTAGAACGCTGTGGTATATTTACGACGATTTTATTTTTCGTTTTTAACCTGGTGTCTTAGAAGAAACTACGCATTTCTATTTCGATAAAATATTATGAGACTCCTGACAAACGGATATTATTGAAATGTATTTAAATAAAAGTTGATTATGTACTGAACACGTTCATTCTAAAAACATTCTCATTCCATAACTAAGAGACAAAATTAATTATTTAAAAAAAATAGTCAGCGTATTTCGTAAGTTTTTTTGCCAGCAGTTGTCATTACCCGCAACGATTGGCTACATTGTACTTTTTGATTGTATGTATATTCACAAATAAGTCTATATCGAATTGTAAATCTCCGATTCATATAAAATTTGGATATGTCGTAAAACATGAAAAACTAAGAGACCCGTATTTTTGTAGCGGCGGAAAAACATATTTGAGGGGTGAAACTCCGCAACTCACTCCAAAATAATTTTTGGGGTAGTTTGTGAATAATTTTCATCCCCCATTTAAGATGTCTTGGCCGATATTCTTCTACTGCTGAAAGATATTTTCCTACCAAAAAATCATTAAAATCACTTAACTATCTCGAAGATATCGTAATTTTTCGATTTTTATCCCAATTTTGGGGGAGCTGTTTTACCTCCGAAATATCTTTTTCCACCGCTAAAAAAATACGTGCGGCTTAGTTTTTCATTCTTTACAACATATAGAAATTTCATGAAAATCGAAAATGTATACTTCGGTAGGTTTATTTGTCAGTGGTAACTAATAAAACGACTTCGATTATGGGTATAACAATACCAGACTTACTTAACGAGTGAGTCAAATTAAAATTCTAATGTGTTCTGTTTTTTACTTGTAGCGTAAGGAGAAAACTCTCTTAATCATACTCTAAGCGTTCTAAAAGCGTGAATTTAGACATTTTCGTTTTTACCAAGATATAGTCGTTTTTTTGTTAACAATTTTTGTCGGGTGCTCATTATGAATAGTATTAGGTGATGTAATATATCCTCAGGATATCCACATGATATCCAATAAAAAATACGAATATCCTTGAGATCACCAGCGGATATTTTAAATATCATTAGGACATCCAAGGGATATAAAAAAATCCTCCTTTTCCAATATCTTCGAAGATGTCCAGAGGATACCATGGATTATCCCTCCCGTATAAGAAAAATACATCCCCATGATGTCCACAGGATGTCCAGAAAAAATTACGGTTATCCCTAGAGATTAACAGGAGATGTATTAAATAACTCTAAGATATCCAAGGGATCTAAAAAATAAGACATCTATGAGACATTTCAAAACGAGATATTTTTGGGTTCAAACATAATCGATATCTAGAATATTAAATTTAAAAATTTCAAGGCGACAATGCACCAAAACGAACTTTGCGAATGGTGTCTCGAAAAGGTTAGAAAAAGCCCAATAGTGCCTCTTGAAAAATCCTACAAAACGAATGGAACATTCCAACACAAAGGTACAACATTTCTAAAATCATTGGTGAGGATTCCAAAATTAAAAAGTGGTGCGAAGCATTCTTTGGCTGCAAACTGAAACCCATCTGGTAGCGTCCACTGATATTGAGGAATTCGTAGTGATTTCTGCATCTAAGAAATTGAAAATCTCTGGAATCCGAAATTATATCTGCTTCACAAACTACACAGAATACATGTACGGTGCGTAGAATTTTTATTTTCAATCTCTACATTATTTTAAAAAACGATATGTTTTACGCGGAGGTTGGAGGAAAACTGTCAAAACTCAAAACACGCTGCACATGTGTTGTTGTTACATGGTTGTTACCATGGTATAGTTGTTACCTCGATCGCTTCGAAAAAAAGGAACGTGGATTTCTTTGACAGTTTCCAACCTATGCGAAAAATACGTAGAGTACAAACAATAATATAATTGACATTGACATAAAACTTCTGCGCACTTTTCTCGTGTTACATATGGAGTGTAAACTGGGAACTTCTTATGTAGCTTGCTACATAATTTCGGGTTGCAGTGATTTTCTTTATTTCTTAGTTTCAGAAATTCCGATAATTTCCTCAACCAACAGTGGAGAGTTTGCGGCCAAGGATTACAACGCACAAATTTTCGAATTTGTAAATCGTCACCATCGATTTTAGGAATGTTATGTGTTTTAATTCGTAAGGTTCTATTCATTTTGTGGACGTTTTCGAGAAATGTTGCCCTTTTTTCTAACCTTTCGAGTTTTGTTGGATTTCCGCCTTGTAATTTTTAAATTTCAATACTTATTTTTAATCTACAAATTTCTGATAATTGCGAATTTTCTATTTCATTAAAAAAATTATCAATTGGGTTTAAATCCGAGTTTGGCAAAAAATCTCGGTTTTGATTTTAAACTATATTGAATTATGTAAAAATCGGAGTCTAATAATATTATTCAAAATAGTATAAAAATTCCAAAAACAACGTATGTAATTTGTAAAATTGTCAAATATATCCTTTATTTGCTGAGATATCCATAAATATCCCGGCAATATTCTTCAGGTTATCTGCCAGAGATTCTAGGGATGTTCAAGTAACATCATCTGATATTGCCTGAGTATCCTAGGGATATATAAAATTCCACTTTCTTGGATATATAATTGGATATTCGTTGGATACCCTAATGATATCCGGGATGTTCGGGACGTCGAGAGGCCCTTATACAGATATCCACGGAATAAATTACCGTGTACGGGGTTCATTGATGATGTTTTAAACAATAAAGGAAATATCTGATCGTGTCAGATGATGATAGTGACTCATAACAAGTCATATTATATCACTATATTGCACCGTAATAAATAAAAAAAAAATAACCTTTCATATGGCATCACGGATATTGACATCTGTTAATGAGTTAAGAAACTGATAACGATAACGATGACAAATATGTCAAATTAAGATAGTCATTATAAACTGTCACGAATGCCTAATATTATTCTGAGTATGTTGATCGTTTAAAACTTCGTAAAACATCAGTTTAAAAGTTTGTAATCTACAACGAATTACCCTAGACAGAATTTACGTTTTATTGACTGCGGGACCCGGCGGCGTAGGATTTTCCCCACAAAGGTGGTTTTCCCTACGCCATTGCACACTTGGATTTTTATATCTTAAAATAAAGGTGTCTTATCAGGGAAATTATGTAAAGGCCCTTCGAAATGGTGACGATTTCGATAAAATTATTTGTAATTCAAATATTATAATATCAATGTACATATATTATGATGATTTAGTGAATGAGAAATTGAAAAGTCGAACTAATTGTAAGATGTGAAAAAATGATGATCGGTTTTTTAATACATTTTTAGTCGATAATAAACCCTTTCAAACATGCACAATTTGCAGCTGGATTTAATTAGACACATCCATTTCTCATTAGTTTTGAGGTTGTTCGTTGGAATGGTGTTGGTCAAACTTTCGAAAAAAGAGGTTTAACAGACGTTTTATTAGTGTTAAAACGCAATAAGAAAAATGTCGTGATAGATGTTTTTATGATTCAAACCTCGCTCTATCAAGTGTCATATTAAAAATTAAACTTAAACAAAAAATTATGCATGGTTAATTATTAAAAATCACGATTTCTTCAAGGTTTCTTTTTCACTTATCATAACTTTTATATTATTTCCCTCATTATAATAGACTCTATTAAACAGAACTGTAACCAATGATTTTCTATTATTTTAAAATCATTTATTTCAGTACGTGCTATTATTATATTATTATAAAATTCAATTAATTTCATTGGCTTTTGCATTTTTTAATGATTTTATATTAATAAAAGGTTGTACAATTTATATATTAATTTTTCAAATTATTTATTATTGCACTATGGTACATCTTATCACATAAGAAGGAAATATTATTGCTAACACTTAAATTGTAGTCATTTTCTAGTACCATGGTGTTTTTCAAGGTGTAAATCTGGCAGAATACCTGAAAAGTTGTAATAATTTATATTTATCAATTAAAATCTTTTATAGTGGATTAGACTATCTTAAGGGGATACCATTAAGTAGTAATCAATGCTAAAAAAAATGTGAATTAAAAAGATGTGTCTCATTTATTTTTAAATCGGGTTTCAAAAAGGCAATTCTAACCATTGTTTACTATTTTCTAAAAAGAATCAAAAACAATTAAAGAGAATTGGCTCAGAATTTTCTGCAATACATGATTTTTCGATATTGGAGAAAATTCTCGGTCAATTCTGGACAAATTTCTTTGATTTTTTTAAAGATAGCATAAAAAATGATACGGTTATTTTTAATTTCGATTTTTTTTACTGCATTCTTCTAAATCGATTTAAAAATTTCAAAAATTTGGGTGAACATAAAAACACATTTTTTTTTTAAAATTACGGACGGATTTAAAGAAATTAAATTTAAAAAACAAATTTTTTACATTTTTTATTCCAACTAAAATTGTTGTCCTGTAATAATTAACTATCCATTCAAATTTATTCACGGCAAATGTAACTATTTTTCCATTGAAATTCATTCAACTTGCAGTTGTTCTATTCCCACTTTTCAATTGAAATTCATTCAATAAAATTGTTTCTTCATTCCACTATTTTTCCATTCATAATAATCAAATCGAACAATTTTTTATGAGCTATTAACCAGTGAAAATTATTGAAACACATTTTCTCATTGAAATTCATTGTAGAAGCTAAGAAAAAGAATTCAGAAGTGACGCAGTGAAAGATTTTCAACGGATCTTCAATGAATTTTCGTTTGCTGGGGCACTACTTTATTACTACCGGAAACATATACAAATATGCTATGTTTATTAAGTAAAAGAGTGCTTACCTTTTGATTATATTACACGAGGGAATTACTTTAAGAAATTATAATATTCAAAAAAGTTGTCGCCAAATTAGTTTCAACAAAACATCTGTTCTTCAATCGCCCGCTATAGTGTAGGTTGTCAAGGTCAATGTTACTACAGTGGAGTGTCATAAACCTTTAAATTTTTCTCCAATCACGCTGTTTACAACGGTGAGGGATCGATTTTTTCGGATAAATTTTGAATTATATTTAAAAATAATTGTAATTGCATTTTTTAAATTACAGTGCCCCCCCCCCCAACATTTGCCTCGTCCATCTTGTTTGTCCTTGTCTAACCCTCCCAATATTTGCCTAGTGAGAGATCAGAAGAAATCAGTTTAACCTTTCCTACATCACGCGTGGTGTTGCCACATAATTACCGCTCCGTAAGAAGTGGCGGGGAACAGCAATCGAGGGGTAAGGCAAATATTGGGGGGTAGCAAATATTGGGGGGTGGGAGCTACTCTATAATCTCATGTAGATACAGTCAATACTATCCTGTATAAGTAAAAAATAAGATAAGAGATAATAAGTAAGCACTTTTATGATTCAAGTGAATTATTCTCTTCGAATTTATTAGTTGGGACATAGTGAAGGAATTATTTTCAAAGTACTTTCTTGAATAAATCCTTTTTGTTTATCATATAAAAAATAAACTTTTTTCATAAAGGACCCCGCACTTTTTGTACAAAAATTGGCTTTCAGTCAAATTTTTTGTAACTTTGCAGTTTAGTAGTTTTCGACCTCCTGAACAAACAATCTATATGGCAAAACTTAAAGTAATGACTGGATTTCGTGCTACAATTGATATAAGTTGAAATTGCAGAATACTTAAAACCTAACTTTCTAAGTTTAACTCTCCCTTCTCCGCCGCGTATTAGAAAAATGCCACTTAATATTGCAATTCACTTTGGAAAGCAACCAAGGGATTGAAACAACCTCAAACCTCAATACCACCACTACGTTTACCAGACGGCAAATGGGCAAGAAGCGCGCAGGAAAAAGCTGAAATATTTGCACAACACCTGACAGAGGTATTCACTCCACACCCCAGTCAAACGCAATCAGAAGAATATGAAATACGCCGAAAACTTAACGAAACCTATCAGCTGGAACCTCCACTAAGAAGGTTTTAAAATAAGCGAAGTAATTAAAACTATTCAACATGATTTAAGTCCCAAAAAAGCACCAGGATAGGACTTGATCAATGGCCAAATACTACAAACTCTTCCAAACGAAGGCTGGAAATTTTTAACCCAGCTTTTTAATGCAGTATTGAGAACCAGCTTCTTTCCACTGCAGTGGAAAGTAGCACAGATGATTCTAATCCTGAAACCGGGTAAAACCCCTGAAGATGTTAAGACGTATCGACCAATTAGCTGATTACCAATTCTTTCAAAAGTTTTTGAAAAATTGTTACTTCTGAGGCTAAAACCAATCATTGAAAGGAAGGAGTTGATCCCCAATCATCAATTCGGCTTCCGTAACAAACACTTTACTATCGAGCAAGCGCATCGAGTGTACAACAAGATATTATCAAGCTTAGAAGAAAGAAAGTACTGTTCGGGTGTCTTTCTGGACATAACTCAAGCTTTTGACAAAGTCTGGCACACTGCCCTACTGTACAAAATAAAGACAAACTTCCCTTTAGGCTATTATACCCTTCTAAAATTTTATCTCCAAAACAGGCACTTCTTCGTGAAATATCAAGATATATTTATGGAATTACACAAAATACAAGCCGGTGTGCCTCTAGGTCGCGTACTAGGCCCGATCCTCTACCTTCTCTATACCGCCGACCTGCCTACGAAAATCGGAGTAACAACAGCAACATTCGCAGATGACACTGCAGTATTAGCTTCACACGAAAATCCAATTCTGGCGACTCAAATGGTGCAAAGCAATCTTGATGACATTCAAAGGTGGCTAAACATTTGGAGAATAAAAGCCAATAAAACGAAATCAGTCCATGTGACTTTTACTACCCGAAGAGAGACTTGTCCTGAAGTATTACTTAACGGCCAACAGATTCCGTAATCTGAGGTAGCTAAATACTTAGGCATGCACTTCGACCGCCGACTGACGTGGAAAACACATATATTTACCAAAAGGAAACAGCTTGGACTCAAATTACGAAAACTATTTTGGCTTTTAAATCGAGAATCACAACTCACGCTTAAGAATAAGCTCCTGCTATACAAGGCGATTTTAAAACCAGTATGGACGTATGGAATACAGCTGTGGGGAACGGCAGCCAATTCTAATATAGAGATACTTCAACGCTTCCAGTCAAAAGTATTGAGAATGATAGTTGATGCACCATGGTTTGTAACTAATGATGCCATACATCGCGACCTACAAGTGCTAAGTGTCAAAGAGGAAATCCAGGAATATAGCAAAAATTGCAGTGAGAGACTAAAGAAGCACCCAAACATTCTTACAGTCAACATAATGAAACCATGACTAATCAGGAGACTCAAGAAGAAAATTCCATTCGATCTTACGCACTAGAATAGACAGATCCTTCTGGTGTATATTAAACTTTTACTCCCAGTGACATAATACTTCTTAACTTTATTTAAATTGATATTATAAGTGTTAGTTTAATATAATAATTAAGAATATCTGTATAAGGGCGCATCACTGGATGGGTACCTTCCACGATTAATTTCTGAAACAAAAATGTTGCTGAATGTCAACAAGACAGATTGTAATAAAATTGGGATGAAAAAAAAAATATTGCAAGGTGGAGTATGAGGAAAAAACTGTTCTTTTTTGAAAAAGTCGACAACTTCGTTGGATCCGCCATTTTGATTTTTTGAAACCCTATTTCAGATTTATGTTCAGCGACCCCAAAAACCTTACAGAAACATGTTTAATGCAAAAAAGAGTTCCGTGTTGAAAATGTCGCTAGCAACATTGGATCCGTCGTTTTGATTTTTTGAAATCTAATTTAAGATTTGTGTTTAGCGACCTTAAAAATTGTATAGAAACATGTTTAATGCAAAAAAGTTCCTTTTTGGAAATTGTCGTCAGCCATATTCGATCCACCATTTTGATTTTTAAAATTTGATCTCAGATTTATTATGTTCATTAGCGTTTCGCTACCTCACCATCCGTCGTGTTATTATTTTTTATTGAATTCGCTTCAATTTACATTAGATAGAATAAACATCAATTCAATACACATTATTCTATAATTTTAACTTTTATCAACTGCAGCTCGAAATCCAGTCATTACTTTAAGTTTTGCCATATTGATTTTGTGTTCAGGAGGTCAAAAATGACTAAACTGCAAAGTTACAAAAAATTTGACTGAAAGCCAATTTCTGTGCAAAAAGTCTGGGTCCTTTTGTACATCTAGAGTAGGACCTCTCTTGTTCTAATTAGTAAAGTTTTTCAAGATGGCGCCGACCTCTCTTATTTTAATTTTCCCCTTACCCCCACTTACTTTGCTTGCGAGCTTGTGATTCGTGGACAATATTTCTCGTTGACTTTTCGTGTGATAGTGGGAGAAGACTTGTGGGGGAACGATTAGAATAAGAGAGGCTGGACAATTAGAATAAGAAAGGCAATTAGAATAAGAGAGGCTCGAATAAGAGAGGTCCTACTGTAGTACATCAGTTTAATTAATAAAAAAGACTTTACGTATTTAACGATTCTGGTTCATAAAAATCATTAACCCCTTGTCAGTGCAAGACAATTTTACTATTTTGGCCAAAAGTGCGTTGACAAAAATTCCATCGGAATAGCTTGAAACTTGGTACTCGAGGGTTTTCGGGATCGCCGATTACGAATCTGATATCAGCTTTATTAAGTTCAAAACGATATACGATCCGCCCTAAAGCCCTCGAGTAACAAGTTTCAAACAAATTTAGCGTTTTTTTATAAATTTGATCCGCCATTTTGAAATTAATAAAGCTGATATCAGATTCGTAATCGGCGACCCCGAAAACCCCCGAGTATTAAGTTTCAAGCAAATTTATAACATTTTTATAAATTTGATCCGCCATTTTGAATTTCGTAAATCTGACTTCGGATTCGTAATCAGCGACCCCGAAAACCTCCGAGTAACAAGTTTCAAGCAAATTTAGCACTTTTTTATAAATTTGATCCGTCATATTGGATCCGCCATTTTGAATTTTGCAAATCTGACTTCAGATTCGTAATCAGTGACCTCGAAAACCCCTGAGTAACAAGTTTTAAGCAAATTCAGGAAGTTTTACTTCGTTTATTTTATGATGCGGCTATAGCCGTCATGCGCATTCTTGGCCACTTTTATTTTTGCGGCTATAGCCGTCATACACTGTCAAGGGGTTAAGGACATCAATTTCGATTTTTTTTTTTTGAGATTCAGCCATAAGTTCTGTCCCTGAAACGTTTTGTATAATTCAATTTTGGCGGGTGTTTTGGCTACATATATAGCAAACAAAATGGCGACCTCTTAGCCTCTAGATGGCGACACTTCATGAAGCTTGTCACTGACGTCACTGACGCACGTGTTTTGTGTTCAGTGTTTACAATCGATAACCTCTTTTTAATTTTAGTTTTCCTATTTTAAAAATAATTGTTCAAAATGGTGAAAGCAAGAGACTCATTGCGAATAAATCCGTTCAGTCGTTTAAAGAAAAAACCAGTGGAATCGGAGCCAGAGGAAGCCGAAGAAGAAACGTCACAAAAAGAGGTTAAGTTTCCATCTGATTCCAATTTTAATCATATAAAATGCAAAGCAATTCGTCACGAAAAATGTGAACAATTGCGAAAAGAAAAAAAGAAACTAAAAAAAGAACAGAGAAAAGCAAGAAATGAAGCGAATGAACCAAAACAAGTGCCTCACACTCTCGAGAGTCTTCGTGAGAAGGATGAAACAACTATACACGGAGATATAGACGATGAAGAAAATGCAGATATAAAATTCGATCTAGAACATGATGAATTTGCTTCGTACTATCGGCATGAGTACGAGCCGAAAGTTTTAATCACGTATTCTGATAATCCTAATCGGAAAACGAGAATATTTGGACGGGAACTTACTCGAATTATTCCCAATTCTATATCGTTGTATAGAAATCGATCAGGTGTGAAAAAAATGGTCCAAAGTGCCATTGAAAAAGGTTTCTCAGATTTGATCGTTATTAATGAAGATCAATGCAAACCAAGTATCCTTTTTTAAACTAATTTATTGTGAAATATCTGTAAAATATAAATGTATATTTTGTACACATAAATTTGTAAATATATTATGTATTTCTAAGTATATTTATAACTTAAACTGAAAATTACTTAATTTTTGGTAATAAATTAGTGTTTAATTCCACGAATTTAATATGTTTAAATTTTGTTTTCGTTACGTTTGTTTTTTCTTCCAACGTACTGTCAAGTAATATTTTTAAATATTTTTAACATGGAAAGTTAAAGGTAAGCATTTGTTTAAATTCTTACAAATTTTTTCGAAAGATATAACCTCCCAGACAAAATGACGTGATGTTGAAAAGAAGAATAGTGGCATTATTGTATCAGAACAGCGACAGAGAAGAGCACGCTGGAAATAAATTATTTAGTTATGTACCGCACCATTCTACTGCCATACTGACGACACATCGTGGCTATGTAAATGACATATTACATTTCGGACAGTGATTGACAGTAGTAGACCGGTGGTCGGTACAGTGCACAATCGTTCTCTCAAATTAAGTGTCCTGGCTGAGGTCCACTACTTGGCTGGGTGACCAGATTTTACGAGAAACAAAAAATATCTAAAAAAATCTTTTAAATTATTTGATATGAAAAAATATATATAAGCTCTGCAGTGTATTGAGTTTTACCATAGGCATTTAAATGCAAATGGGTGGACTCAATACACGGTTAACCACTTCAGTGGTAGCTGTTTAAAAAAAAAACAGTGCCAGAAGTGGTACAGCCCTGTACTTAAGATATCGAAAAACGGTGAAACACGGGTTCCATTTTTTCCTAAAATATATCATTTAACATTTAATTAATCATTTAAAAAATCAAGTAATATTTCACATTTATGTCGGCTATCTTGGATCCACCATTTTGAATTTACAAAATCTGACTTCAAATTCGTAATCAGCGACCCAAAAAATTCCCGAGTACCAACTTTCATCAAAATCAAGTAAATTTTTTACATTTATGTCGGCCATCTTGGAACCGACATTTTGAATTTTCAAAATCTGATTTCAGATTTATAATCAGCGGCCCCGAAAACCCCCGAGAACCCAGTTTCTAAAGTTTGGGTAATTTTTCGCATTTCGGTCGGCCATCCTGGATCCACCATTTTGAATTTTCGAAATCTAACTTCAGATTCGTAATCAGCGACCCCGAAAACCCCCGAGTAACAATTTTCAGCTGTTTTCCGGATAAAGAAAAATGTGCGCGGCACATTTTAATAAATTTAGCAAATTTACAGCCGCCATACTGGATCCGCCATTTTGAATTTTCCCATTTTGACGACAGATTTGGATTCAGCGACCCAAAATATCTTGGTATACGAAGTTTCATGCAAATTCATTAAGAATTGTAAAAGTTATTGCAAAATGTACACATATGATCCATTACCATTGAAGTGGTTAAGCATAAAAAAGTATAAAATACAAAAATATAACAAATAAGTAAACAATATTATAAAATATACAATTATAAACAGAAGTAAACAATATTATAAAATAAAAAATAGGCTACATGACTAAATAACTTTGCAAAAATAACTTTACAAAAATAACCTCCGAAAAATAACTCCAACAAAAATAACTTGAATAAAAATAACTTTGACAAAAATAACTTCAGAAAAAATGACTTTAATAATAATAACTTCAAATATCTCTTCAACTCAACACAACATTTCCGAATTATACATATCTCAACGTGTCTGTACATGATTTAACAAAAATTAAAAAAAAAGTATTTTTCGAAATATCTCTCCTGACCTAACCTAACCTAACCTTAACCTAACCTAATCTAACCTAACCTAATCTAACCTAACCTAACAAATTACTACCGAATATTAAATTAAAATCGATATTCATAATGATTGATGTAGAAAGTATGAACTTATCAAAATGTAAACATATATTCATGTTCACTCATTTCCATGAATTGCTTCAATAATTGATGAATATAGTTGTTAAGAATGTAATGAACATTGTTCGAACAATGTTCTATTATATACGCATTCAGAAACATTTGAAGTTATTTTTGTTAAAGTTATTTTTCTTAAATTTATTTTTGTCAAAGTCATTTTTGCAAAGTTATTTAGTCGTGACACCAAAAAATATATGTATATACAATATTTTGAAATTTAAGGAAAAGATAAAAAAAAAACAATTAACAATACACAAAGCGCATATCAAAGCGGCTACAATTATATTAGAATATATGCATAGTAATACTAGAAAAATCTTTTAATTTGGTCTTCAGGTACAGTAGGACCTCTCTTATTCGAACCTCTCTTATTCTAATTGCTTTTCTTATTCTAATTATCCAGCCTCTCTTATTCTAATCGTTCCCCCACAAGTCTTCTCCCACTATCACACGAAAAGTCAACAAAAAATATTGTCTACGAATCACAAGCTCGCAACAAAGTAAGTGGGGGTAAGGGGAAAATTAGAATAAGAGAGGTCGGCGCCATCTTGAAAAACTTTACCAATTAGAATAAGAGAGGTCCTACTGTATTGTATTTAGCCATTTCTTGACTGCTTCCTTTATGTAATTCTTTGATGCTCCTATTCTCTGAATATTTATTTTTATGTCTTGTGGCATTTTGTCATATTCCATGGTTGACTAACTCGGTACACTATCTCTGTAGCAGTCAAAAACCATTGCCTTGGTCTTGTTAACATTGATAGTTAGCGAGTTATGCATGAACCATTGTAGATAGCGAGGCATTTCTCGTTTGGCTTTCTTTGCCAGTTTACTCCAGTCGTTTGCATTGAATGATATTCTTGTATCATCTGCGAAAACTGCTATTTGATAGTCTGCCTTTATGTCAAACAGATCGTTAATGAAAAGTAAAAATTGTATTGGAAGTAATATTGTGGGATTCCATATTCAGAAGTCCTTTCCTGGGTAAATTTGTTTCCTACTCCCACTTTTTGGATTCTTCCGGCTAAGTACAGTAGAACCTCTCTTATTCTAATTAGTAAAGTTTTTCAAGATGGCGCCGACCTCTCTTATTCTAATTTTCCCCTTACCCGCACTTTGCTGGCGAGCTTGTGATTCGTGGACAATATTTTTCGTTGACTTTTCGTGTGATAGTGGGAGAAGACTCGTGGGGGAACGATTAGAATAAGAGAGGTCATACTGTAACTCCGAAGCAAATTCAGAACTTTGCCACGGGAACCTCTTTTCTCTGTTTTATGTCATGAAATTACTAACTATAGTTATGTAATTACTAAAATTAAATTAAATAAAAAAATATCAGTTAAAAATTAAATAACATTTCTTACTTAAATTACAGAATAACAAAATTAATTTTTTAATAAAAGGAGTGAGAACTTTTAAAATTTAAAAAGTATCATGGGTAACAGATTTCCGATATTCCTAGAAAATCCTAAATTTTAATTGAGGTCTCCGATAAAAAGTAAATTACGCTAAAAAAACTAAATCAAAAATGGTTGAATAGAATTCTGCAGTAAACCTGTTGTTATTGCAATCAATTGCATTTAATGGAATATGGCAATTCTGTCGATATTGTAGCAGTAAAATGGTGCGGTACATATCTCAATATTTGAGACACATTATGCTTTTCTGTGCCACACTTTTGTTGCAGTAATGTCACCATTTTTCTAACTGGGCTCTAGCGAAAGATTTATATCAATAGGTACAACGAACAAAATTAAAAGTATGTAGAATACATAAACACAGGTTTTTCTTATACCATTCATGTTTTGGCTATTTCAAAATTAAACGAAAGTCAATAAATATCATAATTCTGTGATTACAGAATTGAAAAATTCCTTTGTATTTCAGGGTGCATTTTATGCACATCGATTTTGGAAAAAACCTCGAAATCAAATTTTTATTTTAATTCATTGATACCTAGACTGACTAGACAATGGAACGGAATTTCTCGTTATGATATCGACACTAATAACTTCTCTTTATTTTATACCAAAGGTCGCGAATTATTTTTGCCTGTTTGTTTATAATAAAAATAAAATAAAGAACATTTACTTCCAAATTTTTTTAAAATAAATTAATACATTGCATTTAAAAGTAGCTTAAATACGGTCTTCCGCTATTATGATTAACTTTTTTTTTTTCATAATTCGTTCTTAAATCTTTTTTAGGGTAGAGAAATGTAGTTCGGGTAGTAATTAAGGCTTATATTTTTGCATTTCTGTATTGTTGTTTATTAGTAGTTTTTGAAGCGTCAGAGTCACTAATTAATATTGTATATTTCTTTTTTGTATAGTTAAGGACTTTTAGTCCGTGTATTAACAAATCATAATAAATAATAATAATAATACACTTGTAGTTTTGTACATTTAGCAGTTCTGTATAGTTTCCTTAACTTTAATTAGATGGAATGCTTATTATTCATTTGCCCGATGGGCCTACTGCTCATTTTAGAATGAGTAACGTTAAGATTACTCCAGAATTAAAACGGAGTCACAAAGAGATTACAGAACACAGGCCAGAAGTAGTGTTGAATAATTTCACTACTCGACTAGGATACACAATCGGTAGAATGTTTGGAGCTCTATTTCATTACCAGCCAGAATTTAAAGGAAGGCGAGTCGTCACTTTCCACAATCAACGAGATTACATATTCTTTCGTCACCACAGGTATTTTTATATTTAAATAAAATTTATATTAAATTTATTCAAAATAAAAATTAGTCAGAAATCATTTGCTTTACGAATACACATTTCCAAGTGTCAAATACTTTACATGTTTCATATTTCTAGATATCAGTTCAAAACAAGCAAGGGTAAACCTAATCTTCGAGAACTTGGCCCAAGGTTTACATTGAAGCTACAGTCGTTACAACATGGTACATTTGACAGCAAGTATGGTGAATACGAGTGGATTATTGCTGGTCGTAGACACCAAATGGAAACCAGTCGAAGAAGATTCTTTTTATAAGTCTACTAATTTATGTATTATTTTTATTTTGTAAAAATAGGATAGTTGTATAATGTTTCGTATGTTACAAGAATAGTTTCATTGTAATAAAGATATATAAGTAATAAAACGAAATATGAGACTTATGTTTTGGTCGCATCATTTAGAATTCACTGTTAGGAAATATCTCATTACCGCAAATTCACGCGAGTACACGCATGACTACGCAAGCGGACCATGTAGTTTAAATTCGATTAAATTAGAAACAGCATTTGCCGCTTACGCTTTCACATTTGCTGCTTTCACTGTTAATTACTCTACAGCGACGAATTAGCGTGCATGTCGCTGAGAAAAGATTTATGTACTTGATTATTAACATCGAAATTCGGGGACGATTTGTGTAGTTCATTTTTTAAGAAATTTAGCATTAGTTCAAGAGCTACCTATGTTAGCCTTTTATATGTACTCACATGAAACAATGTTTATTTAGAATATTTTTGGCCGCTGAACACGAATTTTTTGGGTGGAATACTCAAAAGTAGTCGGTTAATTGTTTATAACAATTTTTAAAACAATTTAATAATTTTGTTCCTGAAAAAAATGTTTCAGGTTTCTTGGGTAATTTTGAAAAAAATAGGTCCTGTAGTAACTTAGAACTCGAGATAAAAATCCCCAAACTTTAAAAAAAGGCGATTTTTGCCATTTTTGACACACTGCCACACCAATACTGACATTAACTTTTGTGGCTTTCAGTATCTTCATGTTTTTTGAGTAGTTGATTCCGAATTTATGGTTAGATTTTTTAAATTCAAGATGGCGGACACAATATGGCGGGCGGAGAATATTCTCTATAATATTAATCTACTAAGCCCATAAATTTCAGTCTGACATTTGACGTCAATTTCTACGAATGTCGCCCTTCCATAGGATGCCGAATTTTCAGAACTGAACTTCCACTCTGCCTGCTTCCCTCTTTGACTATATCCCTGCCTACTGCCGACTGCATTTCCCGCTATAGTTCTCCATGAAATCGTCGAAGTTCCGGATTGGTTGTTTATACAAATTGAAGAAGTTTAGTAGATTATCTACAGTGGTATTAATCGTGTAGAGAAGACGTGTCAGAAATTCTCAGTATCGGAAGGCCTCCGACCGTTTTGTTTTCCTCAAGTCCTTTGCCACCCGACAATTTTTGGAGCTGGAAAGAAGTCTATTGGTTGGTAGTACCGCTCACATAAGGAAAATATTTCAACTCCTAACAAGCGTTTGTCAGGAGGATTTTCCTTTTTTTCTAATGTTTTTTTTGTGGCTTTTTTTTTATAAACTGTTTTCTTTTTTCTAAACGTTTTCCTTTTTTCCTTTTGCTTCGTTCCATTGATTCGATCGATCTCCCTTTCACCCTTCCCTTGCATTGTCGTTGCTTTTCCTTTTATCGTTTACCGTTCCTATATAAGGTGTTTCCCATTTGATTTCATCCAGTCTCCAACTGGTATTCTGGATAGCTAGGCAGTAACCCCTGGTCACTTGATGCAGACTCTCCGCAGGTATTTTGGCAAAAAATATTACAGAGATTAGTGAAGAAGTACGAAATTTCTATTTCAGTCATATTTAATTAGTATAATTTATATTTAATTATATTTTTGCAAGTGCTTAGCCTAAGCCTTCGATATTTGACCCCTCCACTAACAATAGACATGTTACGAAAGGTACAGAAAGGGAGCAACTTGCCGACGGAAATAAAGAATGTTTGAAATTGTATAAATGTATACAATGAGCAAAGAAATAAGCAGGGACTCGGGTGTCCTGAGCGAGCGTTAGCGAGTGAAGATATAAAGCCAGTTAAATATTAATCGATTTTTGTGATTTTAAATATCCGTCTGATTTTTTGGGTCGCTGATGAATTTGTAGTCAGATTTTCAACATTAAAAATGGCAAACATTATATCTCTAAAATTTCAAATTACACAAAAGAACAAAATGTCTTCTTATTGTATGCAATATTGTTAAGAAAAAGTGTCTCTTGTCATTTTTATGTAAATGAGACTTTCAAAGAAAAAAATCTAAAAAATTTTCATAATGCAGCCACAAAACTCAAATTATAGACACTAATGCAAATTGTTCTTATGGGTTTCAATTATTAATTCTCATAAACTTTTGTAATATGAAAAAAAATGCCATATAGTCCTCTTATTATAAAAGAATAAACACCATTCTTTTACAAATATTATTATTTATTTAGAAAGGAAAGTACCTAACGAAGTTATAAATAAATTATACAAACAAATACATCATCTTTTGCCGTATCTAGTTAACTTACGCGATTCTCATCGCGTAGAGGTTGATGATCCTTGAGAACCAATTTTTTGTTGTTGAAATTTTATTATTTTTGTGTTTTTTCGTTTTATGATTTTTTTGGTATATTTATTGTATTTTAATTGTGGGACTTTTAAAAAAATTTGTCACAATAATAAGAATTGCATTTTTGCAAAGATTTCGTGTTTTAATTTTGCATATTTTTTCAGAGCAGTATTTTTTATGCTCTTTTTTAACAAGTACAGGTGACGAATAATTTTTTGTCATTTTTGTTGACAAATATTTAGTAACACTGATTGCGAACACTTCCGTCATCTTGAATTTCACAAATCTAATCATGAATTCGGAATCAACGACTCAAAAAACATAAAGATACTGAAAGCCACAAAGATCGATGAAAATTTAGGTCCGCCATATTGGAACAGCTATTTTGAATTTAATAAAACCAACAACAGATTCGTAATCAGCCACACAAAAACCCCCGAGTCATGAGTTTTGTTTAACTAGAATTACTTTCGTATATGATGATGGGTAATTTCGAAAAATGCCGAAATATTTCGTCGTATCGACCGCCATTTTGTTAATAAGATAATAAAAAAAAAATTAAGTGTGATGGATTGATTCAGTGGGCACATCGGGTGCATTGTTATGACTTATTTTAAGTCAATACAAATGCTTTTTAACCGAAATTTGAAGAGAAACGAAAAAAAATTGGTCTGAAAATCATGATTTTTAAGATATTTTTAAAAAAAGTCCACCCTTTGCCAATTGAAGGTGGTGGCATTGGCCCATGAGCATAACAGGAGGTGGGAAGAAGTGCGAAATTTTGAGCGTATCTTTAAGAATTTCAAACAACTTTTTAGATAATATTTCACGTGTTTCTGATATATTTCAGTTTAAAAGACGGTATTTTTTAAGTGGTATAATACAGATTATAACCTATAAGAAACTAGTATCTTTAAAAAGCTAAAATATTTATTCTTTTAGCCAGAATAAAACATTCTTTTGAAACATGTGAATTTAATAGAATATTAACTAATTATCAAATAAAATTCTTCTTGGTATATGTCAGTCACAATACTACAAAATAAACAAAATGAAAGCAGCTAATAAAATCATTCGGCTTTCGATGAAAAATACGCGTTATGAGAAAAAATGTTGTAAGATGCTGGTACTGGTATAATTATCGCACCAGAATCTAGATTTCAATGGACTGTATATGTGCTTAAACTGTATTTAAAATTTACTTGAATGCATATGGATTCTATTTCGCTCTAGCGATAATTAAATGAACTATTGTCTATTGTAAAAATGTGTTTCGTCCTAAGATCTCATGTAGGACGCATCAGTAAGGCTCCACGTGATCTTTGTCTTATACACATGTGGTTTTTATTTATTTGAAATTTAAATACACAGATAAATATATGATTACCAGCCTACAAAATTTGTTCTCATAACGCGTGTTTTCCATCGAAAACCGAATGATTTTATTAGCTCATTTTGTTTATTTTGTAGTATTGTGACCGACATATACCAAGAAGAATTTTTTTTGATAATTAGTTAATTTATAATGGGTCGAGAAATTAATGTACATGCGTTTGCATAGAATTACTTAATACTTAAATTAATAGAATATCTTTTCTTCGATAATAAGTAAATGCTAAAAGTCGAAGATTTTTATGGATAACACATGGGATTTCAGTAATTACAATCTTTCTTTTACGAGGTATAAGAAATTGTTTTAAAAAACTTCGGATTGTAATTGAGAAAAGACACTTTTCGTAGTGTTATGTTTCGATCCTAGGTTCGGGTCATCTTCAGGCAGTTTTTTTTACTTTTTTATTATTGGCCAATATACCTCAATACCAGATTATACTATAAAATATCATTAATAAACGCTAATCTAGAGGGATATTTTTTAATATTTTGCAATTATACATAGCATTTCAAAATATGAAATTTTGCTCTTGTTATTTTAACTTAAATATTTGAAATTAAAATTTTATTCTGCATGCGTGTGTCCAATCAGCCTTGCACCAATTGCGGCAACGATTATTCGAGAATTGCGATACATTTTGATATTTTTCATTACATTGCTTCTTTATTGTAGAAAAAAATCGATATGCTTTTGAATCTGGGCAAATGTGGATATTATCTTTCCAAAAATGAAATGCTGAAGTAGTCCAGTAAAGTTACAGAAAAAAATGGCAACAAAGCCAATTCTTTCGGGAATAATCTGTCCCAAAAATCGTTGAGAAAAACATAAAAAATCCGCCTCCAGGTTTTTTTAAAGTTTATTATTTAATGTACAATTTTGTAAACAAACTCAATTTTCTCCAAAAAGAAGTCCAATTCGAAAAAACTACAAGAGCAAAAAATTGTTAGTTAACAAACATATATTTAAACAAATAGTCATTTGTAGATTTTATTGTTTATAACCATTCTTTTATGAACAATTTTTGTACGGAAATAATAACATGCAAATTATATAAGACACATTTTTTAAACATGTATTATTTGTTATATAAATAAATAGAATAGTAAATATTTGAAACAAAACTCGATTTTGTGCATGTTTGAATAAAAACATGGACTGGCTGTTGCATATAAAATAAAAAATATTTACAACTGTTATAAATAAACTGATATTGCAACATTCTTTTGCCATTTAATTCTTTTATAATAATTACATCCATCATTTAACAGATTAACGATATGTTGTAGTCTTATATAACGCAGATTCTAAATTTCTTGAAGTGAAAATTGAGCCGCTTTCTGCTAAAAGTGACTTTTTCCCTATTTCTGAAGTGGAAATCTGACTTTATTAAAAGTAGATGGAAACATTGCACTCTAATAAAGTTAGAGGTCATCTTTAGAAATAGTGAAAAAGTAACCTTTAGCAGAGAGTGACTCAATTTTCAATTTAAGTATTTTAGATTGTCGAAACGATTTTGTACGCCCGTTATGTGGTTTCTATTTATTTATATATATAGCAAGTATTTTATATTTAAAAATTATGTTTTACATGATTTGTGTGTCATTTTGTCTATACAAATGAAATGGACAAATTACTATTTGTTTAAATACATTTTTATTTACAAAATACTATTTGTTTAACAATTTTTTACTCTTATAATGTTTTCGATTTCACTTTTGTTTTCGAGAAAATCGCGTTTGATTACAAAATTGTACATTAAACAATGAATAGAAAAATTCCTAGGAGTAAATTTTCGTGGATTTTGGATATATTTTATTCAAGGGACATTGGGATAGTATCCCGAATGAATTGGGATCAAACCTTAATTTTACTGGACTAAAGGCTCTATTCAAGCGCCAATGAGTTACTAAATTATTATTTCACTCTGATACTAATGCATTGCCAATTTTTCGTTATCTATTTTAACGAATGTTACCGACGAAATAGTCGGCGTTCAAAAGTAGACTTTCGGAAGAAACTGCTTAAATAAAAAAAAAAACATTTTATCAGTTCAAGAAAATAATTACTTGACACTATACAATTAATTTTTTGCTCGCAATTATTAGTTAACTGAACTAATTTTGACATCTTTTTCCCGCGACAATTATATGCGTCACACGCAGTGAGTACATCGTGTTGTTCTTCGAAGTTCTAACACCGAACCCTACTTTTCCTTGCATGTGATATTGGACTTCTTACGTTAGTTCTGTGTAAAAGAAGTGACGGATGTAACGTGAAAGTAATTTGTGAATTTTTGAAAAGCAAATGATGGAGATGTAGCAGGATCGACTGATAGAGAAAGGGAGAGTCAACGGAAAATAATAGAAGAACTGAGAGATAAAGGGAGACCGTTCATAATTCTTGGTAGATCTTGCAAGAAAAGGTGGCTATTAAGTGCTATTTTGCAGAACATTGTGTCTCCCTTGAAGCGAAAGTTTTGATTAAATATTGCAACAATGTGCGTCGTTCGATTGACGTCGTGTGGACTCTATACGGTTCGCCACTTATATCTGAATATTTACATATCGCGTGCTACTTGGAACGTGAAGGGGTCCGTTTTTTATTCGATCCTGCTATTTGCCGTTTTACCATTATCTGCCACTCTACCGCTAATTACCAGCGAAGTTTTTTGCTTCTGTTCTTCTGTGTCGTTAAAGTGTCAGGGAAATAGTCTGTTCTTCGCACGTTATGAATTTTTTGTCCAATTCACGCTTTCTAAAGTTGACATTTTGACGCGAGGTTTATAATTCAATTGTACAAGGCATGGACGTTACTTTACAAAGTCATTACATGACTTTTCCAGTATAGTGTGATCAAATTTGGGTTCGAGAGAATACTTTGTTCTTTATACGTTTCAAAAAATTGGATTTGTTTTCGAAGTTGTGATTTCAGTCCTTTCAGTCACTGAGAGACCAATATGTTTGCCAATATTGTATAATATTTATGGAGAAGCTCTGGAATTAAAATTTGAGGCTAAGTTATTGATCCTTTGGCAGTAATACAGATGTAAGTATCGGTGACATGGGTAATGGATAATGACAAGGATCTCAGAATGACTAACGATTTATGAAGGATTGGAAAGAAGAGATTATGTCAACAACTTAGTGAATACTATAGGATGTTGACGCAGGACAACGTTGGGAGTTTTGTAATAACCTGGAAGAGGTTATGTCAACAAATTACTCGATGACTGGGTTGTTAACGAGCATGTCCCAGAAAACGCAAAAGTATTCAGAACAATTCGAAATTTTCAATACTTGTGAATTCTACTTCTTAATCCTTTGTGATAAAATGAAAATTCATTTCGGGACGGGACTGATTTGTTTGTAAACAAAATCAGCAAATGTATTTATAGACTTCCGTAACAATTATGTAGCTCTCGCAAGTTTGTGGATTCAGAATGATTGACGATTTCTCACAAATTACTTCTAGAACAGTCAGAAAGGAATCATTCGTGTTCCCAACGCAACAAATATTCAGAAGGATTCAAAACATTCATGTTATTGTTTCATTCGGAATAGTGAAGAATTTGCGTTATAATTTACGTGCAGAAGCATAGACAAAAATACTAAAGAACTCAAAAAGATATTTTAATGAATGTCCAAAGATTATAGTTCCGTCCATTTATTAGCCCAATGTATTTTTAAAAATATGTTGTTCTACTATCATTTTTTGAAGAAATGTTCATTGCAATTCCATGCTACAATATTTTGTTCTCGTATTTGCTACTTTAATACTAAGTATTTTAATATTGGTTATTTTTCTGAAATTTTTTAAATTTTTAATGTATATTCCTTTTATTTACCCCAAGGTATACATACAAATTTTAAACGATTTTAAACCCCGTGCAAAAATTTTAAATCCGTGACGGATCCTTGGTGGATCATCGGTGGATCTACTCCGTCGAAAGTCTGTCTTTTCAGATGATCAAATGAAGCGTATACTTTGCATACCTAAAATTCGTGTTACCGATGCTCTTTATTTTTCGAAATTTTTAAAAATGTGTAATGATTTTTGGCACACAAATTTTGCATACTGAAATTCGCTCCGTCATAAATCCACAGATGGTGCATGATCATCTCAAAAGACACACTTTCGACGGAATAGACCCACCGAAGATCCATCAAGGATCCGTCACGGATTTGAAATTTTTGCACGGGACGTTAAACCTTCCAATGTTTGCCTGCAATCTCAAATCACACTCACGATGTCACTATATTTAACACTTCTGTTTAATACTTTCTTTCCTGTTCAACATTCTTAGTACTTCCGTGTGTGCTTAAAATATTTATGATACTCGGTTTATATAGTATAACTAAAGATTTTTCCATTGGGTTTACTTGACTTCTTGAAAATGTTAACGAATATATCCGATATCGTAGTAGGAGATGGAAGTTATAAAATCGAATAAAACTGAATATAATTAGCCCCTACATTAGCTATTTAAGTCCAAACGTGCACAATTAAAAATAAATAAGAAAAGTTTACTTTTTTCAATTATTTTAGAAAAGTTTCTGAATTACATTTACCCAAATGATTTGGTTATTAGACAGAATATTTTTTAATGTTCGAGACGCAGAAAAGATCAAGAATACTATTAATAAGAATGTGGTAATATGCTACACTTTTTTCGGATTATCATTGAAAGAGAAAAAATAAGAATAATTCTCGTTTACCTGTTCAAATGGTTCTGTTGGAGGGACGATAGGTAAGAAATTATTTAACTCAATTTTTACACTCAAAATATGCACATTAGACGCGAAATTTGCTGCCCAAAATAAATTTTTTAGCCATATAATTAAAAAATTCTTTTAAGGAAGTTTCATTGAAGTTTTTGATATTATTATATATATGTAAGCCGTCACTGTTTTTCAACATAATGACACTGCTGTGCGTTGATTATTGACGATATTTTCAATTCATTTTCTATGTAAATTTAAATTAAAAGTTTATCAAAAACGAAATATTGCATTAACATTTTAAGGACCGGAGAATCATTTTGAACACAATTTTTAACACCGTATTTCTTTATAATCAGATCAGCCAAAAAAGTTAGTAAAACCATTTACTATGGTGTCAAGCTCGCCTTTTCAGATTCTGATATCAGAATTGCAAAAAAATTAAAGTCCAAAAAGATACGGCCATTTTTTTGGACCAAAAATATGGTGTCTTAAATTTTGTTTGTAAATATACTTTTTTGCGACATGAATAAGGGTCGAAAAATACGTCGACAAGGTGTAATCTTTAAATTTCTCTTTTAGAAAGTCAAGATGGCGGATAAAGAATAGATGAATTTTTCTTTTGAACAATTGTAGCGTAGTATTTGAATTCTTTGAATAATTGCGAATTTATATGACACTTGTTAGCTAGTGGTTTCTGAGATCGCTGATTATGAATTTTGAAGTCAGCGTTTTAAAATTCAATATGACGGATACCCTATGGTGGATATTTTTTTGAATATCAAACAAACTCCATTTAAACCTATTATCCGCGTTTTTATTGAATGGCTAAGAAAGCGTAGTATTTGTAATAATAATGCACGTAAAATGGTAAATATTTTACTTTGACTTAGAGTATATGTAAATTATAAGGCTTGTTCTATAAATTTTATATCGGCTATTTTGAATTTTCAAAATCTGACATAAGATTGGTAGTCAGGGACCTCAAATGCACTCGAGTTACACGTGTCAAATAGATTTTGTATAATTTAAAAAAAATCTTCTGTCATGTTTGACCTGCCATTTTGAATTATGAAAACCTGATTTCAGACTCGTAATCATCAACCTAAAAAAGCCGGGATAATACGTCTCAAACGGATTTTGTTTGAATTACAAAATAGAAACGATCCGAGATATTGGATCCGCCATTTTTAATTTCTAAAATCTGACTTTAAATTGACCTTAATGAAGCTCTAGCTACGAAGTGTTATCAAAATGAATTATTTCTTAAATAATTCAAATATGTTATTTGTATTGTGTTATTTGTAATGTATTTCAACGAATGAGGGCTCATTTGAAAAATTCATCCATGAGAACATTAGACCTGCTATGAATATTTCTAAAGTTATGGTCTCAAAAATGGCAAACAAGGCCAATTTTTGCCGTCTTTCGCATCCAATTCACTTTGCCTAAGTTTAAAAGTTATGTGAATTTTTCCATATGAAATTAAGGTCTGACCCAGATTCTCCTTATAAGAAAAATACATCCCCATGATGTCCACAGGATCTCCAGAAAAAATTACGGTTATCCTAGAGATTAACGGGAGTTGTATTAAATAAATTTAAGATATCCAAAGAATATAAAAAATTCTCTCTTTCTCAATATCTCGTAGATATCCACAAGACATACATGAGACATCTCATAACGAGATCTTTTTTGGGTTCAAACATAGTCGAAAAATACATAGAGTCCAAACAGTAATAAAATTGACATTGACATAAAACTTCTGCGCACTTTTCTCGTGTTACATATGGGCTGTTAATTGGGAACTTGTTATGTAGGAACCTACATAACTTTGGGTTGCAGTGACTTTCTTTATTTCTTACTTTCAGAAATGCCGACAATTTCCTCAACCAACAGTGGAGGGTTCCAGTTGGCAGCCAAGGATAACAACGCACAAATTTTCGAATCTGTAAATTCTCACCATCGATTTTAGGAATGTTATGTTTTATAATATTGATGCTGTACTTAATGTGGGTTTCTGCAGGTTCCTGTATTCTCGACAAATGTGAGTATGGCGCCATCTAAGACGACCTGCAGCTCTCGCAATGGTGCTCACCTGCACCCGGACAAGCTCCATGAGAGCTTTTTTTGGGACACCTCTATCGAGGTGGAAAGTTGAGGGTAAAAAATAATAAAAAAAAACAACTCAAGGTTCTATTCATTTTGTGGACGTTTTTGAGAGTCAAATGCTGCTCTTTTTTCTAACCTTTCGAATTTTGTTGTATTTCGGCCTTGTAATTTTTAAATTTAAATACTTATTTATAATGTATAAATTTCTGATAATTGCGGATTTCTATTTCATGAAAAAATTATCAATACGGTTTAAATCCGAGTTTGGTAAAAAATCTGTCCGATACTGGTTATATCTGGACCCGAAGAGAAACCCGTTTTGATTTTAAAATATATTGAATTCCTTCTGTAAAAATCGGAGCCTAAAGATATTATTCAAAATAGTATAAAAAAAAACGTATTTAATTTGCAAAATTGACAAATATTTCTCTTATTTGCTGAGATATCCATAAATATCTCTGAGATATTCTTCAGGTTATCTGCCAGAGATTCTACACGGAAAAAACAGGTTTGAACCAAACAAAGAAGTATAGTGTAACGAATACTGATAGGTCGACCATGCATTGCTATTGTAAAGAGAACTTTGAATATGGAAACCCTTTCAACAGATATGGCAACAGCAACCATACAATGGTTGTTTTTTCCGTGTAGGGATGTCCAAGTAACATCATCTGATATTACCTGGATATCATAGGGATATATAAAACTCCACTTTCTTGGATATATAATTGGATATTCGTTGGATACCCTAAGGATATTCGGGATGTTCTGGACGTCAAAAGTTCCTTATACGAATATCCACGGAATGCATTACTGTTACGGTTACAAATTACACCATAAAATGGATTGTCGGTAAAGATGTATGCTGTACCCAGGCGTAGGTTTTCTGCAGTTTCCCTACGCCATTGCACTATGAATGGATACTTCTAAAAGACGGCTGCAGACGCACAAAGGCTGACAAGACATAACCGCGCGATAGAAATTCGGGAGATTAATTAATAAAAAGAATCGACTATTGACCGATTAGGAAACGTGAAGGGTATGGGTCGTGTGTGAACCGATTCCCAGACGCTGGGGCAATCTCAAATTCTCAACTGCAAGAGAGGAAACGTTTGGTCGATGATGAGTGGTTCAAATGCCGAAGGAGGTTTAAACGGCACCAGCGAAGAATTCGAACCAATCAGCGATCAGCTTGGAGCTGACTAGAAATTGCGGTACGAACCGAAATATTAATTGAGTTGCTAAGGACCATTGTCTTTTTTACAAACAAATCAACCGTGGACGCTCAGACGCGTCTGTCTTTGCACGTGAACGATAAATATATATCAGAATTTGTGAAGTGCGTTTCAATTTTTTTCGCCCCCGTCCCGTTCGTTACAATTACCCTGTACGGGTTACAACGTAACCTTAAAAAGTCCGATTTCAACTTGCACTATGCATAGGATTGTGCTTTAGAATCTGTAAACATTCTGATTTTCTGTCGAGAACAAGTGAAAATGTTTGAAATTCTCGAGCAAGTCACTTCCAGATCACATAGCTGATAGTTCACCGATTCGAATGAGATTTACGTAACCCACCTATCTGAGCGACAGACCTTCGAAAGACCTTAAAAACGGTGCATTGCGGCGAACGAAATAATTTATCGTCGTTCCAGAGAGACAATACTCGGAATTTCACTGGCGGCGCTGGCTCGTAAAGCGTTAAATCTCCGAAGCGCAACCGCATCCGCAAATTTACCGCAAGTTCAACAACGCGCCAACGTGTCGCACGTCGGGAAATTTGAGTCTGGTACCCTCTCTCGTCGCCGGCCCTGTGAAATATCGCGATCCCAACTAAATCTGCAGGTCGAAACTAATTTTACGAGGGCCGCGGCTGCGTGTGCATTAGCGGATTAATGCACCTATGTGCATCCTGGGTCCCCTGGCACCAAGTGTGGTATATTTGCATGGCATTATACTTGAAGCCCTACTATCTCCCATTCGATATCGCACCTCTAATTACACGCGAGCCTATATAATATTGGACCACCTCCTAGGTGACAATTATATTACTATCCTATCAACGTTATTGCCATTCCTCGGTCATACCGTCTGAAGTGGCCGTACCGACTCTCAAATGACCCTTCTCTCGGTGCACGCGTTGCTTATCGATCCAACCCGGGACAATTGGTTCTTCGGCTTCGATTACTCCCAATAGGATGACGAATAGCCTGTTCGGTCATCCGGAAACACCGCTTTTTACGCGTACTCCCACGAGGCATTCGCTTTTACCCATGACCAGCACCAAACATCGATGCACTAAAAGAAAGTATAAAAAAGCACAGAAAAAAACATTGGCTTTGAATGATCCTATTATTTATATTCATTGGATAAGACATCTGTGATACACTATTAAGAATTCAATATAAGTCCACCGGATGTAAGTGAATTGACAGTTAACCTGTACACTGCCGGGGATTGATAGAATTTATTCACCTTTAAACATTCCAAAATGATGTGGCTATAACTTAAAAATATCTTATAGAAAGTTCCAATCACACGTAGTCCATATACAGACTTCCCGGCGGCTAACGGTTGGAAATAATTCAACTCGAATCTGATGTTAATTTTCAAAAATAACATAGCGGCCCCAAAAACCCCTAGATACCCATTTTGAAGAAAATTAAAAAATTCGAAAAATTCGCCCGCTATATTGGATCCGCCATTTTGAATTTTTGAAAACTAACACCACATTCGCAATCAGCGACCCCAAAAAACCCTTAGATGAACATTTGCAAGAAACCCCGGAAAATGATTTATATCAGGATCATATATGAACCATATATGATCATACATCATCATATATGATTCATATATCATCATATACGATTCGTATATAATCCAGATATGTTTATGTATACTCGTATACGGATTTTGACCTGATATAAATATAAATAATCAGATTTAGCTATATATGAATATATATGGGATATACAGGGTGACCGGCCAACCATTACTCAGCGGCTAACTGTAGATTGTACAGATAATTCTGAGCAACTTTTTCCTCTGAAAAGATTTCCGGGAAGGTAGAGTTTTTAAGTTATTCAACACTAAAATGTAGGGGGAAAAATCACTTTTTTTTTTAAATATCTCGGCTCTGTATGAAGGTATCTTAGCGAACAAAAGCTCATTTTAAAGATATTTTCAAGCTATACAAGTTGCCTCTGTTGGTTTTTGACCTACAATGAATATTTCTCTTGTTATAACCATAAAAACGGGGGTAAATGCCGATTTTTCAGGTTTTTCGCATCTAACTCGTTTCGACACATAGCTATCGAAATATCACAATGGAAAAAGTTGTAGGCCTTGAAAACACAAACATTTTTTATCCTCTAATACGATGCTATTAAATTAAAACTGAACCCTATTTGTACTCGTTTTCATAACATTTTGTTATTAATATCGATTTATTTGTCGTACCGTATTTTGTCGACTTAACGAGGCTCTTGTAGGGTTCAGTTTTAATTTAATCGCATCGTATTAGAGGACAAAAAATGTTTGTTTTTTCAAGGCCTACAACTTTTTCCTGTGTGATATTTCGGTAACTATGTGTCGAAACGAGTTAAACGCGAAAACCCTGAAAAATCGGCATTTACCCCGTTTTTTTGGCTATAACAAGAGAGATATTCATTGTAGGTCAAAAACCAATAGAGACAATTTATAGAGCTTTAAAATATCTTTAAAATGAGCTCCGGTTCGTTAAGATACCTTCAAACAGAGTCGAGATATTTCAAAAAATGTGTTTTTTTCACCTAAAATTTAGTGTTGAATAACTTAAAAACTCTACCTTCCCGGAAATTTTTTCAGAGGAAAAAGTTGTTCAGAATTATCTGTAGAATCTAGAGTTGGCCGCTGGGTAATGGTTGGCCGATCACCCTGTATATGCTCATACATGCTCATATATGATTATATATTACTATATCAGGTCAAAATTAATATATGAGCATACATAAACTTATCTGGATTATATACGAATCGTATATGATGATATATGAATCATATATGATGATGTATGATCATATATGGTTCATATATAATCTTGTATGGTTCATATATGATCCAGATATAAATCATTTTTTCCTGGGAATACAAAAATTTAGAAAAATTCGCCCGCCATATTGGATCCGCCATTTAACATTTTTTAAAACTAACACTAGATTCGGAATCAGTGACCTAAAGAACCCCAGGGTATTGATTTTTAGTGAATTCAGTGAATTATTTATTGCAATCTATATATAGATTTTCCGGCAGTCTGCAGGTTAAATAGGAATAAATACACTATACTTAGAGAATATTACAATAATTTGTCAGATATTTGGATGACTCTATCAGAATAGTTTCCCTGAAAATTTCTGTCATGAAATTTGTTAGCTGTCCTATCCAGTTTATCTTCCATGA
Organism: Trichopria drosophilae; assembly: GCA_030407085.1. NCBI lineage: Eukaryota > Metazoa > Arthropoda > Insecta > Hymenoptera > Diapriidae > Trichopria > Trichopria drosophilae. Next base: position 182,868,673 of record CM059583.1, on the reverse strand, counting down.
CCCACCGGCTGAACTGCTAAACAACTCATTTATTAGTTACTCAACACAGTCGTTGCAGTTCCTTATGTATTGTAGAATTTTGAGAGATTAACAGAAATTAGTAAACGGTAAACCCCACATAGAAATAAAATCCCCAGAATGTCACAAACGTTACAATTGAAATATTGCAATTGCAACACCTGCAGAATATTCTGAAAATGTCTCAAACAAAATGTTGCAAATGAGATATTCTGATAACATTCTATTTGAAACATTATATATGTATAATTCTCAGAATATTCTAGAGATGTGGTATTTGAAATGTCTCCCAACATTTCAAAGTTGATGTCGCCCGAATGTTGCTCAGAACATATTGCAGAACATTGCAGATGAGACATTCCGAAAATATTTCATTTCAGACATTCTATATGTATTATTCTTACAATATTCTGGAGATGTCTCATTTGAAATGTCTCAGTATATCTCAAATTTAACATCGCTACAATGTTTTGAAAGAATCGTTGCAGAACATTGGAGATGAGACATTCTAGAAATATTTCGTTTGAGACAATCTATACATGTGGTTCTTAGAATATTCTGGAGATATCTCGTCTGAAATGTCTCACCATATCTCAAATGTAACATCGCTAGAATGTTTTGCGAGAATCGTTGCAGAACATTGCAGATCAGACATTCTGAAGATATTTCATTTGAGAAATTGATGTAAACAACGCAGTTTAGAAAGGCAATGTTTAACCGCTGAATTATCGATTGTTAACAACTTATTATACGTTGGAATCAATACCTTCTTGATCTCTTGGAACGAGGAGTGCACTCAAATGTACAATTACTACTGTAATGTGCGTGAAAGATGGTAATGCAGATAATTTGCAGATGTAATCTAGAAAAACTTTTACCTACTTATCGAAATCAATGCGATTTTCGTAGTTTGTGGCCTTTTTATATGAATTTTTAAATAAATTTAAAAAAATGCAAATTGATATTGCTAAGTCATAGAAAAATGACAAAGCAAAAAACGTGTGAAAAATTGCAAAAAAGAAACGTGGAGTGAAGAACATTTTTAGAGACATCAAATCATTCTTCGACTGCCCAGTAAATGAAGAAGTATTGCAAATCAAGAAATACTTCTTAATGATTCTTAATCCGATTTGGCAGAGGTTCATACCTTTAGTAACTTACGTGGAAAAGAGGTAAAGTATTTATATTACAGTATAATAATATAGTATATAATAGTATAACATATTTTAATCAACCTCGTTAGAAATAATATAATATAAATTTCTTAAAAATGTTTATTTAACCTATTCATAAATGACATATAAATATGAAAATAACATTTAAAATACCATAATTTCTTATATAGAAATGCCAAAATTAATTAAATATAATTTAAATTGAGCATTTGGACATTCATATATCTTTTACGATAAAAATGACTGTAGGAAATGTTTGCGTAAGTAAATATTAACGCCTACAAAGAAATTCTTACGTTTTTGTTTCAACTAAACCCGCATGTATTAATATGCCTTCTACGTTTAAGTGTAAGTTACTCTTGTTCACGCGATAATATAATATATATGCGAGCGTAGCGTAGTGGTTAAAACGTCAGCTTAGTAAACGGAAGATCCGGGTTCGATCCTCGGTCGCGGTAAATTATTTTCAGGTTCATAGATGTTCAAAAATAAAAATCAAATTAGATATCTACAATAGGGTAACTGCGGGTATTACTGCGGATGCCCCGATTACTGCGGATATCCTTAATCGTTATAATATTCAGTAATTGAGTGAATATTTTTCTTAATAATAAATTAAATAAATAATATCAAACATTAATCGACTCATTTGTTACAAAAATTGAAGTGTAAAGTGTTTCTATCATTTATTTACGACCATTTAAAATTGTTTGATACCTTTTTATCACGAATCATGCAGTGACGTCTGTATGGTGACCTACAAAAAACGTGTTTATTTTTGGTAAAAGTTTATCGTACATTTATTTACGCTTTGTTATTCAACAAAATAAACAATATTTTATAAGAAATATAGCGAAAAATCTCAAAACTAGTTGTATTTTTTCCGTAGTTTTGAACACAGTAATAGATACAGTATTTTCCCTATACGCTTGTATTACTGCGCGGTTCGATCTCTAGGGAATTCTAACCTAAAAGTACATGTATGACGTACGTCTTGTCGCATCCGTTGCATTCAAACGAAAATCCGAATGGTAAAAATTAAGAGCTGTCCTACAAAGTAAGTACGTGTTAAAAAAAAAGTTTTCAAAACTAAGTTTAGCGTGTTTCGACAAAAATCAAAACATGTGACACAAGAAACGAGGTCAAAATCCTCCCAAGAAGTGCATAAAAGGAATCCAAAAGAAGCAACGATTTTCATACAAAAAGGAAACTATTCCTCTAGCTCTTAAGGAAATTAACGAAGGAAGACCTATTGCTGAGATATCAAGAAAGTTTTCTATCCCAGAATACACCTTAAGAGCGAAAAAATTGGGGTTGTATGGAGATAAAAAATGAGGTTATTTTATTTTATTCATTAAGAATTGAAATATTGATGTAATCAATGTGAAAAATATGTTTCATTATTTCAATAAAAATGTGAAATGTATACATGACATTGTTTGATATGAAATAATAATAATAATAATTGATTGTTTTTTATAATATATTCTAAACCTTATTTCATCCCTTTGTAATCCGCAGTAACACCCACAGAGTATTAGGCGCTCCCGCAGCATTTGGCACACAGAAATTCAAACAAATCCCCAGAAATACATGCATCGGAACTTTGTTTTAAATGTCCTTTTATTTAATCAAAAACACATTATTTTCTTCGGTACAATTTTTTTTACTTATCTACTGCTAATGAAAAACCTTAAAAACATCATAGAAAAATATTTTAGTTATTTATATGCTTTCAGCAAGCCCCTAACATCAACCTTTATTGAAAATCCGCAGTAATACCCACTGTTACCCTAATTCCTTCTATTTTTGAAGCTTTCTTTATGACCGAAATGTCTTCAGAATGTCAAAAGAATATCTGCAGAGCTTCTCCAGGATGTATATGTTATATGACAGTATACACTATTAATGTCTCTACAATATCTCTAGAATATTCCAGATGTCACCAAAATATAAAAAAAGCGGACATAAGAGGTTCTGGGAATGTCTCTAAAATGTCTTTGAGAACACCTCCAGAATATCAATGTCTCAAAAGTAATATTCTGGAAATGTCATCGGGATATTTCTCTTCTATGTTGGACACATTTCACTTCTATCTTGGAATAAATTGGGTAGTACAACTACTTTGATTTGTACCAATAGCTGGTTTTCCTCATCAATCATCCGTGGACATCAGAATACCCTAATCAGGGTGGTTATGACAACCAAGTTATTTCTGTCATGTAAGTAAATATTCTACCCAGAAAAAAAGGCTTGGTTAAACGAGCTAATCTAAACTCCAGATTACGCATTGAGTTAAACTATTAATGGTTAGGGCCTCTTTTGTTGGAAATGAAATAAATGGTTAGGACCAGACCAATAATTCTGTATTGCCACAAACCAATCTTTTAATTCCTGATGACCTATTGTACCTATTATTCCGAAAGTGTATATCAATAAATGGACCCACAGCAGGCAATAAGTCAAAGCAAGTTTATTAAGACAAAAAGTTGGTAATTAAATTTTACTTCCAGCGATTAGTCTACGTGGCAGCCAAACGAGCGAGAAGATTCTATCGCGCCATGACGTTCGTCGAATCACTCACGTCCAATTAAATTTAACGAATTTCAGGAGAGTACGGACGGCTTTATTGGTTTCATTAATTACGCATGCACCGGTCCCGTAGGCTTCAGCAGTGCGACGCGTGTAACTCGCGATTGTAGGAAATCGTACGTTTCGTACGTGTAGCTTTGGAATGTACTGGGAGAGCAGTTCCATGCATACAACTGGCTAAAGTTGGGGCAAAGCTGGGACAGAATGATCGAATCGCGCCTATTGCGGCCTTTCGAACGGATATGCCCCGCGGGATGAGCATGGAGAACCGACAATGCGCTAACGTGCCGATATCTAGAATTTGGTAATTAAATCGCCTCTGTCACTCGCCAATCCTGCTTTACTATTCTCTGGTGTGGATTTTCAATTATTTGGTCAGAAAAATGAAACCATTTTAACCGTGCAAAACAAAGGGATTTTTGGTCAATATAAAGTAACGCAATCAAAACCAAAGTGCTCAATATGTAATTGTCAACAAAGGTTCACAAAAAAATTGATCTGGGGATGAGACCACGTTATTTCGATGTATTTTGACCGGCTGAACATGAATCTCCAATAAAAAATAAGGGTTTCCTTGCTTGTTTCATAGGTAAACTAAAAAATCAGTTTTTATAGCGATTTAGGTTTCAAAAATAGAGAATTTGACCTTGATCAGATTCACTTTACGTTAAAGTAGGACCTGCGAAATTGAACCCCTCAAAATTTTGACAAATCGAGGTTAAGAATGCAAGGTTCAGATAAACGTGAAGTAGGGATTACTTCCCTTTCGATTGTTTTCGTAACTTGCAGACAATTTTGGGGGTCGTCGTAATGGAAGACAGTCAATTTCGCAGGTCATACTGTATTCCTATTTATTTTAACCAGTTGAATAGGAATCTGCAATAAAAAGGGTATTCCTTCCCGTTTCCCGACCAGCTGGAGCATCACTGATCCCTGGTTTGAGCAATATTATAGAGCGATCTCTTGTCCATAACATTTGTCTACTTCTGTTGCAAACCAAACTTGAATTGAAGAAACAATTTGCGAAAGCACTCGACAACGCAGGTTCCTGCTTTAAATTCTTGGAGAGCATCTTTGCAAACGTATCTACAAATTGAAGGTATTTTCGATATACCTCAAATTTAAAAAAATGATTAGAGGCAAAGAGTTTGTCAAATACATGAATGATACAGAGAAAGCAGCTTGGTTGAGTTCAAAGATGCCGCAACAAATTTTCTAGGAAATAATAAAGATGAAGACGGTATAAAACTTCTAAAACTGACATTGCTTAATGAAATTTACTTTCTTGATTTACATCTTGATGAACGCCGGGCTAATCTTCAGTGAAGAGCAAAGTGAAAGATTATATCAACAATTGATGGACTTGGAACGCAGATGGTAAGGAAAATTTGCAGTGAATATGATGGTGGACTATTGCTGAATTATTATAAGGGAAACATAATAGAGCGTCAAAAGCACATACGTTCTTCGATGACAAACTCATACGAAAATGAAAATCGATTTATTTCTCGTTGATGAATGAAATCACCTTCGTTTCATACTTACCGCAAACTTTTAACACCAAGCTGTACCAAATGAAACCTGCCTGTACAAAACTATTCTTGCAAATGAGTAAACAAAAGCTTCTTACATAAGTGTGGACGTAAAATTGCAGTTTACACCCGCAAGGCAGGTCGCAAAATACTGATTATAAGCATAATGTACAAAAATGGATTTTTTCGTACCGATACATATAAATTATGTTAAAAATATTATTATAAAAACTTTTTTCAATTTTCAAACTGATATATCAGCAAAAACTGAAAAAAATATCTTCAAAATGCTTCTTCTCCCTCAATTTTTAATATTTTTTGTTGAAATTTGTTCTGCTTACTCTTTCGGTGATTGTGAACAATTAAGGGTATAGATTTTAAAAAATTCCATATGATTAAAAAAATAAAAATTCCACATCCTCGAAAATAATTTTCTTTTTTTTTTACTACGTAGCATTATTTTAAACAGAAAATGATGTTCTAAAAAAAATTGACAAGTCTGGGATCATATAAATATCAATGAGCCAAATTTTCGCTGGTGCCTTCCCTTAAGGCTATATCAAATGTCATGTTTTAGTCCAGAAATGTTTATGTTTTCAGTAAAGTACACAATTTTAGTTATCCTATCGTTACGTATGGCGTACTATTCCCTAAAAAGTATATGAAGTTTAATACATCGTAAAAGGCACGTAGAAATAAAAGACTGCCTGTATTTAAAAAAAAATTAAATTTATTTCAATAATATCGATAGGCACTAGTAGTATAGTATAAATGAATAATCATTATGAACTAGCATTATAAAGTTTTTGAAAATATTCATATAAACATAAAATAATCTTTTTGTGGATAAGAATTCTTGAAGTTGTCCCCTATTTTTCGTTTGAGTAAGAAAAGTGAATGATACTGACATTTTGATAGTCCACTAATAAGACTTGCAAAAGATTTTTCAATCTTGTAATTTATTTAAAATTTACTAAAATTGTACTTTTTTGTACGTTTTTAGAAAATGTGTAATATCTTAATATATCATAAAATAGCTATAGTGAGTCAATGTGATATTCACTCAATGTGAAATATTTATTGAAATTAACATAAATAACATTATATTATGTAAATTATTTCAAAATTTTAACTAAAATTTTTGTAAATTGTACGTTTACAATGAGAGTCTAGAATACACTACTCAAAATGTCCTTGACTAAGAAAGAATTAAAATCTGGGTATACTAAAGCAAAAACAATTCAAAATACCTACAAGAAAATATAATTATCACAAGCGATTAGATAACGGTTAAATTACACAGGACCACAAAAAAAATGTTTGGGAGTTTCCTTTAATCAGAGGTAGTGGATCTTATAGATTTTGGTTGCCCGATTTGGCCCATCACGTAAGGTTTTCGAGATATCCTATCCGCTAATTTCAATTTCCGGATACGGAAATGAAAACAATTTTAAAAAGGTCTTAAATTTAAAAATGTTAAATTTTTTGAAAAATCAAAAAATTGTTAGCAAATTGGGTTAAAAAAAGAATTCTTATCTAACATATTAATTTAATAACTATAGCGGACATTCGTTATATTTTTAAGCAGTTGCAATGAATATTTGAATTTTTCAACATTTGTTTTTGCTTTTTGGGAAGCTCGTAAATAAGATACGAAAGTATTCGTAAGGTATTTCTGGAAACGAGGACATTATTTTCAATGTATGAAATGTAGTTTACAAAATAAATTGAAGGTACTACGACTATACAACACACCACTTTTAAACATACGACATTTCATCACAGAAATTCAACATTCGACAGATGTTCAACATACGACTTTTCAACGTACAATCGTTTCAACACAAACATTTTATCACATGATCATTTCAACACGAACCGAAAACAATGAATTTAAATAAAATAATTAAAAATAACAATTATATATTATACACGCAAAATAATACAAAAATCTAACCTAACCAACCTAACCTAACCTGATTAACCTAACCTAACCCAACCTATCTTTATAACCTAACCTAATCTTATAGCCTAACCTAACCATATAACCTAATCTAACCTAACCTAACCTAACCTTATAACCTAACCTTATAACCTAATTTAACCTAACTTAATCTATTTTGTTAAAATGTTTAATATATTATTCAGTCATTTGTTGAACAATTTTATGATGAAATGTTTGTGTGTTGAAATGATTATGATGAAGTTATCTTGTGGTAAAAACGTGCTTGTGTTGAAAAGTTATGTGTTGAATAGTCGCGTCACCAAATTAAAAAAAGCAGGTTTATTATGGCTTTTTAAAGATGTCGGCTTCAGTATGTTCGACCGTGAAATTTTATATTCTTAATTACTAGGCTAAAATACGTCAAAATCTTTCTTTTTCATTTTTGTTGGAAGCATTTAGTATTTTGAAAGGATTACCTTATATTTATCTAATACAAGCATAAAAACTTATTTAAAATTTGCTCAATTTTTGATGTGTTTATACAGATATAGAAAAACGGTGTACGACATTTCTACTGCACCTTATGAGCAAACCACATCTCTACGTATTAGCAGTGAGGAATTTTGGTTCCAATCAAGTGCATATTTATCACGTAAACAATACTTTCACATCCCGCGCAGTAGTCCATATGATTGCGAAATATTTGAAGAAGCAATTTCGAGTACTTATGTAAAAATTGATTTATATCGCGTGACTCAAATCACTTAACAGGATCCAAATTTAGAGTGCGAGTTTAATTCAGTATATTCGAAGTTCTTGACCTCCTTACGTCCGTTACGGAACGAGCGTTGAAAAATCTTAATAAATAATTTCCTTAACCTATAAAAGCCAAAGAGGATCCATACCGTTTTACGCCAACAAAGTACCCATTATAAAAGCTCTAATCTCCGTAGAAGCATACGTCACTTTCGGGTCGACCGTTAAAATCCGCGCGAAATTACGAACCTTCGCGGTAGCCTTCGAAATCGTAAAATCTCGTCTCGAAATCTTGAAATTATCGAAACGCTCCTGAATATATCCTGAAATTTGCGTGGCGGCTTTTTACGAGTGTCCGGCCCATTACGTCCCTCTCGTCTTCTTATTACGACGATAATTCACGTTCCTGGAGTATAGTTAAAAAAGAGTCGCATATAAATATCGCCATCCGAGTCGACTCGCGATAAACTCGGTGCGTTGATTTGCGATAAGTGCCGTTTCGAAACCCGCGTGGCCGAGAGGATGATCGCGTACGTATTACGCGTATTCGCACGCGTCATACTAATTTGCAATGGCGCGTGGTCGTAAATCTCGTACTCGCGCAAAAACCGGTAGCAGCGGCTCGTAAATCTTCGAGAGTAACGACTTGCTTATCAGCTTGGACGAGTGGTGGCTCCTTTTATTATCGAGCAATCATAAAATCATCAACGGGAAAGAGAATAGGGTCCTCGGGATCAGAAAGAGAGGGTAGACAAAGCTGCTGTCCTCATTCAAAAATCTCTTCAAGATTAATCTTTAGGAATGTGCATAAATATTATATTTAGAATGCAGACTCATTTTCTTGATATATGGACCCTGTCGACACTTTAACCTTTAGAACGCCGGAGTTTTGAAAAATTTGCAAATCGCATTTTTGTCCAAAGTCCCCCCTGTAAGAAAATTAAGGAATTATTGGCCAGAATCTGGCATAATTGCAAACCGGAAGGTCGATGGGCAGATTCAGTCCTAGATACTGGTCAGAATCTCCTCCCAGGGGTGAGGGTTTATGGCCAGGATCTGGTAAAGTTTGACAGAATCTGGTGAACAGACGTTTAATAAAATGTACACATTACTAGACATGCTTATAGACATAACCTGAGTAAAATAAATAGATTATTATGAGTAAAAGCATTGATTAAATGTACATATTTATTCCAAATCAAGCCAGATGAACATAAGTTTGACAAAATAATGCCACCAGTTCTAATATGAGGTTATTTTAAATGCATTAACTCCGGACAACTGAAACATAATACTGGGCTGTCTTTGAATGAAACTTCTGATGTGTTATTTGCAATGACAATTTTAAATCAGAAGTGTATAGAAAGGTTAGGACACAGAAATATAAACAGGCATGTTGTAACGGGTTATTTCGATGTTCCCCGTTACAAATTACCGAATATTATGTAACATCTAAGAGAATCTTATATCGAGAACGATTCTAATTCGTAATACATTCAATTGTTCCAAAAATAATAAACCTTTTGGTGACATGGTGAACCTATACTCATTTTTCTTTCATGGTCAATGATACTTATATCTTGTATATTTTTTTATTTTCGTATGGTATACTCGGAGAACTATTAAGAGTTGGAGCGACGAGGACGTTGGTTGACTGGAGAAAGAAAGGCAGATAGGACTTGGCGAAATAAGATTAATAGGGCAGATTCAGTATTGTAATTCACTAATATGCTACATCGGATCAAGTGAGTTCTGCTCTGGCTGGTATCGCCGTCTTGGTGAACCTTGGATTCATCCACCTTTTGGATTTCTCTAAATGGATATTCCACCTGTGTTTTCTTCCATCAAAGAAAATTAAATTATTTTAGCAGGGATCTATTGTACCGTCCGACTGTTGCCACAAGCTGAACTCTTTACCGCGTATTCTAGACTACGGATTTAAGTCTCTACCCCCACTATCACCGAATCGTTTCGCACGGATCTGAATCTGTCAATCTTTTCCGATCAACGTCATTCTCCGTTCTCGCGGCAACCTTTAAGGTTGGTTAAAATTAATAAATTGGGTAACATTATTTTGTGCATATTCTTTCTCTACCGAGAGAATAAATACCGAGTCGCGAAATACATTACGTATTTAATACCGCCGATCGTTAGTGACCAATTTTGTGCTACCAGGGAGGAAAATTCCAGATTACGGTTCAGCCAACGGTCCTATCGATACGTAATATACCATTTTATTATTATTGGTTCTTTGAATTTTTCTAATTTGCTAGCTTTATAATAAGTTCATGAGTATTTTGTATTTATTTCAAAATTAAAATTACCGCATCATTTAGAATCTTTCTCGACGTTACCGACTACGTATTATAATATTATATACAAGTAATTTTGTTATTAGGTGAATGAATACCGAATTCTTTTAATTTTTATATTTATTGTAAAATTCGGTTTTTCTGCAATAAGAATAGAAAATTCTAAGTATCTTATTTCAAGTCTCTATATTTTATTATTGATTGTATATTCGTTGTTTTGTCTTGTTTTGTCTATATTATATTTTTATACTTTAACAAACATTGAGTGACAAAAAGTATCATTTTATACCGGTTGAACGTGCTAATCCCGAAGTTGGACGGTTACCGAAATTGAGATTTGTTTTATTAATAATAAAAACTATTAAATCAAATAAATTCAAGAAATAGCCCGTTACAAATTGTATATGTATAATATATCTTTGCATCTTTATATGCTGAAACTTATTAAATTTTGTTTATTCCGTGATTCAGACAAAAATAACATTTCGGCTGCAAATTGTGATATAGATATGTTATTAATGATATTTTGCACTCTTAAAACTAACATGATTAGTTTGGTAATCATCGGTAGCTTCTTTTCAAGAAAAAAGTCATTCTTCTTCGAAAGTCTACTCGGAGCCCAATTTCACCAGTGTTTTGTATTAACTTTTTCAGTACCTTAAAAGCAACTGATTGATATCAAACTACTTGGAATAGTTTCGGAAGAGCAAAATCTACCAAATTTCATGGTCATATTAGAATTTTTAGAACAATTTCAATTTTTATTGTATACTGTTTTTTATCAGGTTTAGTTAAAGCTCATAAAAATGGAAATTGTGCTAAAAATTCTAATATAACCATGAAACTTGGTAGATTTTGCTCTTCTGAAACTATTACAAGTAGTTTGATATTAATTAGTTGCTTTTAAGGTAGTGAAAAAGTTAATACAAAACACTGGTGAAATTGGACTCCGAGTGGAGTTTCGACGAAGAAACAAAAAATGCATTTTTTCTTGTAAAGAAGCAACCGATGATTACCAAACTAAAAAAGTTACTTTTAAAGAGTGCAAAATGTAATTAATAACATATCTATATCACAATTTGCAGCCTAAATTGTATTTTTGTCTGAATCACTGAATAAACAAAATTTAATAAGTTTCAGCATATAAAGATGCAAGGATATATACATGCCTGTTTATCTTTCTGTATCCTAACCTTTTTATACACTTCTGATTTAAAATTGCCATTGCAAATAACACATCAGAAGTTTCATTGAAAGACAGACACATAAAGGTTATGGACTATATGGACTAGGCATAACCTCATTCCTTCACCAAATTCTGAGCAGATCCGGGCAGATTCTGATCTACTTTCTAGGCAGATTCTGCTAAAAGGTCTAGGCAGAATTTAGTATGCCGACCAGAGCTTATGGTCAATTTTCTTTCAGGGCCTAAATTAGGGCCAAAAGAAGTTAAGATGATGGGAGTCAGACTCCTTATGCCTAGAAGCGTAAATGTTAGCATTTTCAAATTTTCAAAAAATGCACTATTTTTGTTTGTTTTTAGCATTATTTATGTCCAATGAAGTCAGTTTGTATCATTATTTTCTGGAAAACATTTTATATAGATGGCGCCATCAACCGCCATATAAGTTTTTTTTTGTTAAAAAATGATTTCTGTTTGACTAAGCATTTATCAACGTATTTTATGATATTGACGTAGTAATATCAAAAATCACCGCTAGGTGGCGATACCCCGGAAATCCCTATCCACATGTGACACGCTGAGAATAAAAATGGGTCAAAAATATAACGCGGGCAAAAGTGAATTAACTTTTTTAACGCGGAAAAATGAATTAAATAATCTCCGCGAGAAAAAATGACTTATATAATATTCAGGGCAAAAATGGATTAAAATTATAATTCACTTTTGCTCGTATGGAATATTTAACCTACCTTTGCTCGCATCATAAAAAGTAAACCATTTTTACCCGTTAGCTGAAATTAACTCACTTTTGCTAATTTCCGAAAGTTAACCCGTTTTTGTATTAATTCGAATAATATCTATACAAAGTGACTTACGAGTATAATCATGTGTAAAAATGATTCTATTTATTTAGGAATGTTGTTAAAATATGACATTGTTATAATTGAAATTGAAAAACAACTCAATTATGAAAATAATAAAGTTTTATTTATTTCTTACTATGATTTTGCCAGTGGAGATAGCGATAACGAATAATGTAGCATATTATTTTTGTACGTCATCATTTTTTGTTTAAGAACGCATTTATGTACTTTATAAAATATATCTATATAATTAAACAGGTGTTGTAATTTATTCAATTATTACCGATTAACTTAAACTCGTAAACTTAGAAAGTTTGAATCTTTTGAGACTAGCTTGCGAAGCTTAGCAATGAGAAAGGCCATATTATAAGGATGGCCTTAACTCAAAGTAATTGCAAAGTTGATGACAATTGACAATATAAGGTGATATATTAAAACGATTATTAAGCGCGACCGTTCAAGTTCAATAATATAAAATAATAGTGCGAGCAAAGCGAATTAAAATTTCAGCGCCAGCAAAAATGATCATTTTTAATTCGGTTTTGCCCAAAAGAATATATTATAAATGTAATTTTTATCTTCATAATATTTTTACGCATTTTTGCTCGTAGCGTCTAATTTCGAAAATGTGACGTAACAGAAAATTCTGCTAGCATCATAACAAAAACAAAGTCGGATATGATACTTCGCTTGTGTAAATCTCTTGTGCCCTAAAATTAATCCAAACATGGCCAAAAACGCTAATTTCGATACATTTAACCTCACTTTTCTCAAGAATGCGACGGAACAGGAAAATTCTGCTAGTGTCATCGTTTTCAGCACCAAAAAACAGTTCGGATATGATACTCTGCTTGTCAAAGGCAAAATCAGCGTCGAACAGTGATAAGGGAGCGTATATTCTGCAAATAATATGCCTCTCAATACTTAATTGTGCCCCTGCAATAAAAAATTGGTGAAAACAATAAGTCAATGGCAATGAATATCAGTTGTACACGTCTCTTTCAAAAATTCCGAGAATTAAGCAATGTACACTGAGAGAAAGGATTGTTTGTTGTAAAAAATATCATTCAATTGCAAAGTTGAAATCGTTCTTTTAATGTAAAGATGGCATTGTAATGTTAAATGCGATTCATATAATATTAGCATTTTATTTCTTATATCAGAATTGACCATTTCTTAATAGTTAAGAAACGTATACTTTGAACTCGACAGCTGCCCAAATTCACAAATAAGACATGGAACATGTTTCTTATACGATGTATTTGTTTATAAAATAAGCATATTTAATATTATAAACAATATCTTTAATTTATTCCTTTTCACAATAACAATAACCACCGAATTGCAATGGCGCTCAATCGTTCTTAACAAACCAAACAAAGCAGCCGGGTTGTCATTTGCAGTTATGTTACGATGCATATCGACTCCAACCTTAGATTTTGTAGCTATTAAGAAATCGTTACTTTATAGATACAAACTCGTAGTAAACAAGCGGTTTCTTAACTATTAAGAAATGTTTGGTTGCATTTAATAGATATTTCTTAAGATATAAAATGCATTGTTTGCACTAAAGAAATGTCAGCTTTATATGAAATGAATAATTATTTTGTACTTAAAAAATTATTGGATTCCCCGTATTTAAATATATGATTTCTTAACTATTAAGAAGCCTTCTTTTTAGTAAACAATCCTTTCCTCAGTGTAGAAGCATACCAAATTGAATACTTTTATTACAGAATTAACATAAGAAGTATAATAGTGTAATCAGGGAATTAAGGCAAATAATGATTAAAATTTTAAATCATTTGTATATTTTTAAAAGAATCCCAAAAGTTTAAAAATTGCGATATCAAAGCGAACAAGTTTCTATACAAAATTATAACACGAGCAAAAATATGTTAAAATTTCTTTGCGGGTAAAAGCGGCTTATAAATTCCGAGCGGGCAAGAATGCCTTATATCTCTAATTCGTTTTTGTCCTGAAGAATATTTTAAGTCATTTTTGCTCTCACAATAGTGTAACTCACTTTTGCCCACAGCCTGTAATTTGTTTCGTTTTTGCTCGCGAACAGAATAATAACCCATTTTTTTTCGCGGCGTATGTTTAGCCCGTTTTTGCTATCAGCGTGTCATGTAAAGTAGCACATTGACCTATATAATTAGATCCGCTGCAGCAACAATTCGAGCCATACACCGAGTCGTCTTCGGATTTTCATCGGCTTGTTGTTGTCTTTGTTGTTGTTGTTGTTGTTGTGGTTTTTTGTTTTTTTTTTATTTTTTTTTGTTTATTGTTGCCTTCCTATTCCCAGCCGTTTTTTATAACTAATGACTTCTAAAACTCTTATACAAAATTTTTAAGTGCATTTAACATCAAAAGTGGCAATATCCGGAAAACTTAGCGGTTTTGCATCCGATATGTTGAATATAATATTTTTTGGATCCAGAATCATATTAGGAGAAATCGATAACCATCACATATAAATACCAACATATACCAACATATAAATTTACAAGAAATTTAGATTTTGTAGGCCTCTAAGCGTTATCCGGCTCGCTATAAAGGTTAATAATGACGATAACGTTAACAATTAAAAACATTGTTCGGGTGTTCTAGTGTTAATTCCGGTTCTATATTGGACACAAATGTTCAAAAGACGTCTTTAAGGTGAATTTTATGGAACCTCTTGAGGATGTTGGAATAAGACGTTGTAAAGTAATTCATGAAACGTTCTAAAATCGTCCATGGAATGGACATCCTTACTACTTGAGTAATTAGTTTTTGAGATGTCTCCTTTATGATTCAATACATGGGACATAATAATGCCGTATATGAGAGGTTATGAAGGCGCCAGAAAGACGTTTCCAAGACGTATAATGTCAGACAAATCAACGTTTCGACGTATCATGTCAACAAATCAAAATGGCGTGTAGACGATAATATCTTGAAGAATACTTTGGAACTGAACATCGATTATCCTGATATTAGAAGGTTCCTTTAAAAGTCCTTTTGATGGCCTGGTGACATTAACGCATGTTCCACAACTTACATGGGCGCCCCGAAGCCATTTTTTGGCGTCCCCACTAAATGATCCTAAAAGACATCTAGCAATATGATATTAAAACGGGTTTACTGGGCAGGAGAAGTTCCTACAATCCAATAAATTAGTTGTTCTAAATCGACAAATTATGTTGTATCGTCCACTGTTTTGTAATCAATATGTAAAGGCATCCAATGTAATCGGCGGTTCGCCGATATAGAGATATGAAGGCCTCATCATGCACCACAATCTAATCAATCGTTATCGCCACGGGCACCATCATCGTTATATGAAAATCATTATTATACGGTTCGAAACGTTACCGTAACTCATCATCTGCCTGTTTCTCCACTATTACACGACATGATATTCACCATCATCGTAATTATCATATCGTCACCATGATGCAAGAAAGATCTACCACGAAATGGAATTTCGAAAAAATGGTTTATTTCTAGGGAACACTAGGATGCCATGGCGCAGGAGTAAGTTGGCGAATTCCATTTTATTTCAAAGTTATGAATAAGAAATGTTGCCTCCACTAATTCTGATGTATGTGGTGAATGCTAAGTTTGCATCCAGTTTTATTGTTGTGGCATTTGTTTAATACTTACAGGCCATTACATTGGGTTGGGTACAGATTGCAGCAAGATGTGTTGAAGGTGCGGTAGCGGAGAGCATAGGTGTGTAATAAGGATGGCTACGATACTCCAATGTAACCTGTATAGGAGCAGAACGGCACAAGTATCTTGCAGAAAGCTGTCACGGAACTATGCCTGGATATCTTATTCGTATGTGAACCACATCATGACGCAGAAAATGCCTCGACTGTGATGACATTGGCAGCGTTCCAACATTCCGCAGACCGGAAAATGGTTTCTCTATAATTGACATCTCCTTGGCCACGCATCGAATTTCCTCCAAGGTATCGCGATGGAGGGTTCTTGAACAGTACAGTCAAAGCGACCACCAGTACATGGGATTCTCTCTCATTAACTCCCCAAGCTCACGCATACATGAACATCCAGCTAAGAGATGGTTCACTAAGAGCTTAGACCCAAAAGTATTGGCTCAGTTCCTGGAACAACATGCGGATATTAGAGGCCCAAACTAATTTCGACAAATCGACGGAAGCTGCGGAGATCGTGGTGAGGAACACGATGGTTATAATCTTGAAGGACTGCGCAGTATCGACAAATTATGTTGTATCGTTCACCAATGAGAGTGGCAAACATCAAGAAACGATCAGTCTAATGATGTACAGCGAAATTGGCGAACTTCGGAAATCAGTCGTCATGCTTGCACGGAAGGCCCAACGCGTTTGGAAGCGGGGAAATGCGGAATTGGCAATTGCAAGATATCGCGAAGCTCGAAAGCTACTGAAAAGAGAGATAAGTAAGAGCAAAGTGAACTGCTGGAAACAACTCTGCCAAGAAATTGACAGCGACACTGGGGTTCAAGGCTACCGCATTGTCTTAAGACGTCTTAGGCATCAAGCTCCTGCTGGTCCCTTCGATTGCGTGACAACAGACGAAATTTTGGAGATACTCTTTCCATCCCATGAACCGCGAACTCGGAAGGCTATCCCATATAATGACAAAGTTCCCCTGTGCACAGAAGAGGAGTTGACAAGTGCTATGAAAGATGCAAAGAACAAGAAGTCTCCAGGCCCTGATAATGTCTCGATGGAGGTCGTTAAGTGTGTGGTCAAACACAATCCAAGGCTGCTACTGAACATGTATAACGCATGCCTTATAGCAAGGTGTTTCCCAGATAGTTGGAAGCTACAAAGACTAGTGCTACTAAATAAGGGCAAGGGCGCACCAACTATCCCCTCATCATTTCGCCCTCTGTGCATGCTTGACGAAGCTGAGAAAATTTACGAGAGATTGCTAAGAGCTAGACTGCGGTCTTCGGTAAAAGAACGCAGGAACATTCAACTGTGGATGCAGCAACAGAGATAGTAGTACTCGCTTAGGCCGCATGATCCAGAAACCACAAATCCGGGGACCTCTGTGCAGTTGCGGCATTGGATGTCAGAAATGTATTTAATTCAGCTCGATGGAGCGACATTATGGAAATCCTGGAAAAGATATGGAGAGCCGCAGCATATCTCCGCGCTTTCCTTGACGACAATTTCTATAATAGAGTGCTCATTTTCGACACCACAGAGGGTCCTCAAAGGAAAAATATCACCTCAGGCGTAGCGCAAGGATAAGCTCTAGCCCATGATTTGTGGAACATCTTTTATGACGGTGTCCTCCACCTTAATCTACCGGGCGACATCGTCTTAAAGTGTTTTGCTGATGACCTGGCAGCCGTGGTCATGGCAAGAACCATTCCGCAACTCATCTGCAAAGTAGAATTCGCAGTTAGTTGCATAAATGAATGGCTAGCGCAGCTGGTACTCCTTATGAGGAAACAACATGTGGACCCAGTCAGCGTAGTAATAGATGGCCACATAATCCAAGCCATACATTCCATCAAATACCTGGGAGTACATATAGACTCCAAGCTCAAATTTAGGGAGCACATACGCCAAGCCGCTAAGAAAGCTGCTATAGAGCCGTATATAAAGAAACTGATAGAAAGGAAGAGCATATATATTGCGATATGTATAATTTGAGTATGCGATTGGTAATAGGTATTGAGCGTAGTCATGGATAAGGGAGTGTGATTGTATAAGATTCAATAAGAAAACGTGTTTAATACTGAAAATATCTACAGCGGCAAACGTATTTTTCAAAATATGTAGTGATAGCGGATTAGCGGATTTCATATTTACTACATTTTTTTTTGAAATTTTCCTATCGATTCGATTGATATTTACGACATAGGGAATAGTATGTTCTATTAAAGGAATTAAATTTGATAGCATGATCCCAGTTTCTCGGTTCTTACTTTTACTATATTTTTTTCTAAATATTCCTATTGATTCGACTAATAATTGCAAAATATGTAGTAATATTTTTTACCGGAAGAAGTAATTTTTACAATATACTTTCTATTGGAAATCGTCAATGACGACTAGAAATTACAATAAACTTGTAGCTAATACAAATCTTTATTCAGTAAGTACAAAATAATTAGTTATTAATCCACCAGTCGTTTACACAACCAAGTAAATCTTGTATATGGCTTCTCTAAAATGTTATACTAAGTAATTTTTTATCGCGTCCAATAACACGAAAAATTTCATTCATTTGTGCCATACACTCAAAAAAATAAAACGCTGGGGAACAACTACTTTCCCTTATTAACTCAATCCTTAATAAAATAACAAGGATTCCTTCTTAGAACAGCTCGGTAATCTCGATGATATAAAAATAGGAATTTTGCTTGCTTAAGAGTATAAAGAATTTTTGAAATAACAAGGAGTCCTTGTTAAACTATCATCAGAGATACAGTTATATTAGTAAATGCTCAATACAGAAGTGATAAATTATTGAATTAACCAGGTTTCTTAGCTATGAAAGTAAGGTTACGTACAGGTGCTATACAAATATTATGCTTAATAAGATAAATAAAACAATATACTGTTTGAAATGGCAAGCATATCTATGAGACACCTCGAAAGTCCAATATACCCTTACATTTAGTTTAAATTGAATTCAGTAATAAACTCGGTCAATGAAATACATTAAATTGATTTTATCCAAAGTCATTACTTTTCAATTGCAGTTTCTCCAATTTAATTATTTTTAATGAACATTCTTTAAATTATGATATAATTATATAATGTATTTTGATTCTGAACTTTTAAATATTGATTGTAATTTAAAAGATCTGTATCAATGGAGAAATGAAAGAAAACATCCATCGTAATTTTATTATCTGTCTATTAAAATTTATTATCTGTTTTATAGAAAATCTGTTACTGCAAAATCAAGTAATGAATTTAGCCTTAAATAATTAATCGATAAGAAATGTGCATAAAGAAATTCTTGATGTAGGCCTCTGAGACCTTGCTTTAGAAGTGTTCGAAAAGTCGAATCGGTGTTCAATTTGGACCTTTTTTTTCATTAGCATTATCTCTTATTTGTTATGCGATTTGTTCCAATCAATTTTTTTCAATCTTTTGAGATTCTGGCGTAATTCCCGACCAAGTTATAAAATCATTTTTATGCGAAATTGAAGTAGATACAATGATGGCAAATTGGGGCATTTTTCTGTAATTGTAGTGTACGCTTTAATGTTTTTAATGTTATTAAAGCCATATTAAATTAGTTTTCTATGGTACTTCGGTTGTAATCCGAGGAAATGCTCAATAAAAAAGAGGATAGAAGAAATAAGAATTGAGGACTAACTCGATTTTTCCAACACTTCTTTAATATTTCGCTTACATTTGTTGTAGACGTACAAAATTTTAACGATAAATTTCACATCTCTTAATAAACTTAAATACTTTTTAAGATATTCCATATAATATTATATCCTTATTCATATATACCTATAAAAAAGAATTTGAAAAAGGAACTCCACAACAGAAAAATGCAAATAAGTAATTCCTACGCTGAGTATTCGGGTGTGCTGCTGCAAAGAGGCCTAAATAATGAACTTTTTAATTTAAATTCATTACTGATTAATTGTTTGAGCCCTAAATACATTTTTAATGTGGTAATAATAAAACTTTCATCGAAAGAGATAGTACATTTCAGTTGTTCCAAATAATTATCTATTTTTACTTCTACTAACACCATTACCAAAAGAATAATATTGTCTTTGTCATAACATTACTTTTTTATTGCTAAATGACACTCGAAAACATACTAGACAATAAATTTCCGTTTTACTTTAACAAGGATTGAATAGATGAAGCCGTATTTAATAATTTAACCTTATTGAAGCCTTGCACACGGGTTTTCATTGTTTTTGAATGTACTTATAACCAGAATTATAACTGAAGATTTAAAAAGAAATTATAAAACAGAATGTTCACTGACTTCAGTGTCAATATTAACATTTCGATTATTTATAAAATCTTACATTATATTTATGCATATGCAAATAACATAAATATTGTAATAATATAAAACATATTAAATAATCTAGAATAGCATCTATTAAATGAAAATTCAATTTGTCAACGGAATAAATTATTAGGGAGCAGAAGCATATAACGCAGTAGTTTTAAAAGCGTTGGAAAATCTCTCATTTGCGAAAAAGCGAAATGCATAGAGGTGCATTGCACGCGACTGCTTTCCGTGAAATATGCTAATAACTCAGTAGAGTGTTAGGTATGCTAATTTCGCTATGATTCACCCGACTAACATATGCCATGGTCCGGTTTGCATTCGCCACCTGCCGAGCGCGAATTATTATCCATGAATTTATAATTAAACAATTAACGAGCGTACAGGAGGGCAAATTATTTATTTCTCATTAGAAATTGTTGGCTTTCAATCCGCGGTTTCGATTAATCTCCAATCAGGCTGCATCGATTATTCGTGCTTCGCATATTATTTCGGGCGTAATAATTGTTTTTCATTTTGTACTTTATATATCACGTGTTGCTCTTAATTATACGCATATCATTATAATTTACTGTCATTTATACCAATTTCTATTTTTATTTCCTTTCAAATTATTCATTGATTTGGGAATTGCTACACGCGAGGATGTTATATTTCAAATTTTTGTAGTAAATTTTTTTTCCAATTCTTATCATACAAACTTTGTTCAGTGCTTCGATTGATAGCGAGGAATATTTTCTATTTGTATATAAAAACTTAATTGGCATGTCATTTGCTATAATATTATACTAGAATTTAGTGAACGTATGAACGATTCAACAGTAACAGAAAATATTTGTTTCCTACATTAGATGGTTGCTTGCTTCCAGGGACTTGAGTTTTCATCATGTCAACCCCAACGTCTAGTAGATAAACTGTCCCGATTGGAAAAAATGACTAGAGGTTTTTAACCTCTTTTTCCCGGTATTTAGATAATATTAAGTTATATCAGTAAAATTGGTTAATTCTTAATAATTATTTTATTTTAATCTTAAATGACGTTTTATGCAAAAGTCTCCCCCGATTTCGACGAAGAAAATGTAGAAAAGATGAGAAATTCCTTTCCAACAAAAAGTACAGAACGTCACAACAAAAACGAGCAGGAGAGTATTATCCACTCAAAAGTCGAGATATGAGCAAGCGGACGTACCGAGCTTTGTAAACGCTTAGTAAATGCATCTATTACGTACAATTTTCCATTTTTCTTATCATTTTTTTTCAGTCAAATCGGAGGAGTCTTTTATCGCAAAAAAGGTCACTTTCTGTAGTAAGTAATACATATTATAAACTATTGTGAAGTTATCAATTTTACTAATATTGATTTATAATACATTATTAAAGTAACAGAAGCATGAACACCAGTAATTTTTTTAAATTGGACATTTTAGTTGCAGAGCTTACAATGTGAGCTTTGCGATTGAAAAAAGTCCCTGTAAGACGGCAACCCATTAGTAAAAAAAATCTTGATTTTTATGGATTTGAATTTTAAAATAACAAAATATACACGTATAACAAAATATGTCGCATATCACGTTCTTCATATTGGATCCACCATTTCGGATTTTCAAACCTGATTTGATCTGATCATATTTAGGAATGTCCAAAAATAATTAAAATGGTAATTGATATAGATTACAATTCTTTCTAATTCTGTTAGAAAACACAAAATTGGAAGCTCTGTTACTTGTAGTAAATATAAACCGTCATCTTGAAATCCTGCAACAACACCTAATGTTCTTACCAGAAATGTCAATAACCTGTCATTAATATCAAATAAATTATATGTATAAACTATACAGGAACCTAATGAAACCACAAATTTTCCCAATTTAGCGCACTGAGACATTTAAAAATCTAAATCGACAAAAATCAAGATATGTGAATGTATGTTTTTGAAATAAACCAATCGGGAACAATTTTCTGGTAGGATAGAAGTTGGTCAGAAATCGATGTCACACTGAAAATTGCATTCGAAAAAAAAGAGTTAAACGTTATGTTTTGAAAGTTTGACTAGTGTCATACGAAAGAGTGACTTCAAAATTAGCAGGACATGGGTGTGTATATAAAAAAAAAATGAGAATGAATAAAACGAAATAATTCCATGTGTAAATTGTGCACGTTTAGTCGTCAAAGAGTAAATATATACCAAATAAGAAGATTTTCAGTAACATGCTATCACATCTGATATACCTTAGAATACTCAGAATAAAAATTTCATAATTAAATGCTCCAAAAAAATTTAATTTTCATAATTGAAAACTTTATCGTATTTATTCTGTTATATCTTAATTTCAGATTTATAATCGCCCAGATGGAGATTTTCACTCGAGTAAGCGTATAAGTTTTCAACATACATGAGATCTACAAAATAGAGGTTAATTGAGGTTACGGAAACCCACCAGCACGTTAGTACTTAGTAGAAGCTTCTGAAGAAACAATCGAAAGACACAGGAAGAAAATTAAAAATGGAAAAATATAATTATTATAAAAATATCAGCTTGTAGAGAATGGAATTGATGTTCTTGAGTCCCAAAGTAAAACGTTGTTTAAAGAATTATATATGATACGCAGATAGTAAAAAACAAGTCAAGAAAACAGTGCGAGCAAAGTGAGGTAACTTTTTCTGCGAGGAAAATTAACTTATTTGAATGCTGCGAGCAAAAATTAATTACTTAATGTTCAGAACAAAAAGGGTTTAAATTCCTGAGCCATGCTTGCCATAATGAAAAGTATGGCCGCGGCGTAAAATGAACCCACTTTTGCTCATTACCAAAACTTAATTTGCTTTTGTAACAATTCCATTAATAAAAAAAATGACTTAGGGCCGATTTCACCAACTCCGGTTAAAAATTAATCAGTGATTAACGTCAGTTTAACCGCTCGTGATTGGTCGGTTATGGATTTAATCATCGATTAAGTTTTAATCGGATTTGGTGAAATCGGCCCTTATAATTTTAATTCGTTTTTACCCTGAACATTGTTTTAAGTAATTCCTTCTCACAATATTTAAATTGACGTTTGAACACAGCCTGTACTTTGTTTCGGTTTTGATTGCACACGATATAATAATTGATTTTTTCTTAGTTTGTTTATATCAATTGATAAGTTTTTTGAAAAATCTAATCTGCGATCCTTAACATTTTAAAAACCGCCTGGTACCAGTTTTGTTCCTCGCTATTTGAAAACAGCTACCAGTGAAGTAGTTAAGGAATATTAATTGACATGACTATTAACTATAATGTAGGAATGATGCTGAAGAAATACTCATACATCGTTTACAAATTAAGGTAATTATTTTCTATTATTGCAAGTGTAATTACAGCCGATTTTGGGTCATTTCATCGTGTCCATTTAAAAGTATCCCATTTCGTCGATTGGGCATTTCATCCGAGTACTTCATGGTTGCGGAACATCATAGTATAAGAATTTCATCGATTGTACTCGTCGTTTTGAGATGCAACATCGTTTGGACAGATTATCGTCTGTGACGCTTTATTGCCTGGACTATACGTCGTCTGGAAATTTCGTTGTCTGGGCACTTCATACTCGGGGAGCTTCATCGCGTGAATACAACATGGTTTGTGACACTTTATGCCTGGTCATTTTATTGCCTGGACACCTTCATCATCCAAGACACATCATCGTAAGAAACCATGATCGGCACCAGACTTGATGTCTGGAATCCTTCATCATCTGGACATTTCATGACGTAGAATATTTCATGGTGAGGGACACTTCATGGTATGGAAATTTCGTTATTGGCCAAACTGTCTGGGACAATTCATCGAATGGACATTCCATTGCCTGGACTCATCGTCGTAAGGGATACGTTGGCGTCATGTCATGTATCTTTCATGGTCTGGTCTTTTCGCCGTCTGAACACGTTACATATCATATGTCAGGATGTATCGCAGTTTGTTACAGTATCTCGCCCTTTGGCTATTATTTTATTCCAATAAAGACATTGTTATTATTATGGAAACTGGAGACTTTGAGGACCTACAACATTGCGGAACGTCCACCTGTCTAACACCACCGAATAATAACAACAGTATATTACTTTCGGAGGTCTTGCGACAAGAACCAATAATAATGCTTGCAATGTTCAACCGATGTAATAACTGTGAAGTGGGTTACCAAGAAATGGGATACGACGAAATGTCCTTAAAAGTCATACGACCAATTATGACAGATGAATATCATGAGATACAGAAACTATTCCTACAACCTCAATAATCTATAAACATATGATTTTTGTATAACGTGATAATTTCAAACATATAACAATCCCACCAATTTTCAGAATCCTTCATTCCACTCAGTCATTCCTGACAAAAACCTCTGCGACGTATAATATAATACGCGGAACGGAAAACCAAGTTAACGAAAATGACGCTTTGACAACGATCTCCCACTTTCGACTTGGGGGAGAAGAAGGGGGTGGGGTAAAGTTATTTCAATAAAGCGAATGGAACGAGTACCGAGGGGAACCTAGCACGTTCGTATCTTTTCCCGTGTCGCGATGCGCGAACAAGGGGCGGAAAAAATGCACGAAAAGAGGGCCAAACTGTATTATGAGACCTAACCTAACCTACACCTATAGTACGTACACACTATCGCGATCCACGCATCATCGACATTGACGACCTCCGTCCGCTGTGCATCCCCTCGTCCCTTACACGAAGTTTACGAGCTCGTCGCGGGGGAGGAGACGAAGGGGGTCCAACACAGAGGCGATCCTTTTTCCTGTTGTTTCCCGACATCGAATGCACTACGT
Source organism: Trichopria drosophilae (assembly GCA_030407085.1). NCBI lineage: Eukaryota > Metazoa > Arthropoda > Insecta > Hymenoptera > Diapriidae > Trichopria > Trichopria drosophilae. The sequence continues at coordinate 182,843,471 of CM059583.1, read as the reverse complement.
ATACAATTTGGAGTGTTCAGACATTTCGTGCCCGTCGTGAATCGCGTGACGTCATCGCCTAATTTACGTCACGCCTTGTTAGCCGCTGCCAATGGGCCGTTTTACGGCGCCGTGCCTGGCGCTGCCGATTGTTAATTGGGATTTTTGCGCGAGATCCCCTCTGGTGGGAAATTCTCATTTATTCTATACGTACGCCATACCGAAAGATGGACATGAAAATATACTGGGCAGACAGCGTATTGTGGTTGGTCGCTAATAATTTTGTCTAATTCCGAAAGCTATTAATGATTATTGCGTCCAACGCTCACAAAAGAGAAGAGGATGTTTGAAAAGAACAGGAAATTTGGATTTTGTTAAGTAGGGGCCAACCATCCATTATATCATCCAATTTCTTGGTATTTTGGACCTGACCCTTTTTGACTGAGATGAATTGATGAAAAGGGCCTAATAACGCGGCATGAGGAGTTATGTATTCCTTTATCCTGGAGTTTAATTTGAAACTCGTTTATTGTCTTCATTTTCTTATAATTTCAAATTTAATTTTTGCAGGCAATAGTGTTAGAACTGAACTTTTTGGACGTCCAATAGGTTCTTAAAATATTTAAAGAATCGCGCTCAGAGCAATTCTTAATTGGGACCTAGTCGAATCGGTAGAATTGTAAGTTATGGTTCTCGACTTTCTGATCAAACGTTCTCCTGGTCCAAGTAATCCTTTCTGGACTGGAGGATTTTTGCGAATTTTCTCGTCGATATAATTGTAGGTTTCTAGGGTTGTTTAGTTAGAATCACAGAATTCTTCACTATCGCAGAGTCACGTAGAGGTCAGTCGAGGTCATTTGAAGATCAAACTGACCTAAAGTTTTATAAAGACCTATAAATTCCAATTAAGAAGACCCTAGTTGATTAGTATCACTATATTTACAAAGTCAATTAAATCTCAAGATAATGCCAAACTGTTGTATATAGGCATGTCATGATTTCCTGTCAACGGAAATATAGGTTCTTAATTGATGACATTTAGATACAATTTCATATTGCTTTTTATTTTACCTCTGTCATTTGCTGTTGGTTGCTTTTTTTTCTATAAATGAGGAGGTCATATATGAAGTGTTCTGTTATTTTATCTTCCCGTGTTTTAAGTTGACCTTTTTTTAAGTTGAAATAAGTTAAGTTTTTTTAAGTTGAAATTTAGATTTTGTTAAGTAGGGGCCATCCATCCATTACATCATCCAATTTTTTGGTATTCTGGACCTCACCCTTTTAACGATTGCTGAAATGAATTGATGAAATGTAATGCTTTTATCCTGGAGGTTAATTTTATTGACTCATTTAATGTTTTCATTTCCTCATAATTTTACATTTAAAATTTGTAGAGAATAGTGTTAGAACTGAAAATTTTGGACGTCCAATAGGTTCTAAAAATATTATTCGGAGAGAAGTCTTAGGATTCAGATTTTAAAGGAACGGGCTCCAAGCAATTGGCAATTGGGACCTGGTCGAATCAGCTGAAATTTAAGTTATGGTTCTCGAATTTCTGATTAAAAGTTATCCTGGTCCAAGTAAGCTTTTCTGGACTGGAGGATTTTTACAAATTTCCTGATCGATATAATTGTAGGTTTCTAGGGTTGCTTAGTCCTTATCACAGAATTCTTCACTATCACTATGGCACCTAGAGGTCAGTCGAGCTCATTTGAAGATTAAACTGATAAAGTTTTATAGAAACCTATAAATTCCAACTAGTAAGACTCTAGTTTTTTAGCATCACTATATTTGCAAAGTCAATTAAATGTCAAGTCAATGTCAAACTGTTATATAGGCATGTCATGAATTCCTGTCAATGGAAATATAGGTTCTCAATTGTTGACATTTAGATACAATTTCATATAGCTCCTTACTTTACTTCCGTCATTTGTTGTTGGTGCTTTTTTTTGTATAAATGAGGAGGTCATATAAAAAGTCTTTTCTTATTTTATCTTTATATTTTAAGTTGACCGTTTATTTTACGTTTTCACATTCTTGTATGTTAAATTTAATCTCTAGTTTGTTCCCCTGGTATCTATCTTGTATTGGGTTGTCAGTTTGTTGACAATGATAATGATCTACTTTAGTTTAAGAATATATGTAGACATGTGAAAATAAAAAGAAGAAGGCTTTCAAACACAGAAAAATTCAGAAAATGACACATGGGATTTCTTTTAAAGAACATTTGGAGCTCATCCTGACCTTATTTTGATTTAGCTGGCAGGGAGGCAAAGATTTCGACTATAATTTAATTAAAAAAGTATTTTGCTGTAAAGTATGTAATGAATTTCCTTTTATATTCAGACAATTTTTGGATGATAATTTTCCATTTTTTTTGCATTGTATGTAGTATTTCATTATACATAATAATTATTTATCGATTTGTTTCTAGGGAAAGGTATTCAAATCTTTTTGAGTGACGCAAATGGAAGTGCTGAACTTTGATAGCTGATGGATGTCATAAAGATTCTTTCTTCTCGACAGCAAATATCCGACTCCCGTCACATATATTGACGCCTCCACTTTATTCAATTGTTCGACCAACAACACGGAAGCGACGTGACACATTCGGGCCTGCTTCAGACACGTTTTTTCGCTTTGCTCATTTCCGGTGTCGAGCTTGCACTGAGCATCCGCGTTGTTGGTTCCGGTTCACGTGGTTTTGGCCTCTGTGTATGCCTGTTTACGCCTCGGGTCATCAAACTTCTACGGCTTGCCTTCCCTTTACGTTACTTCCCTCTGGCGTTTTCTTCGCATTTGAGGGTACTGTTCGTAACATAAACGAATTATTTTATGGAAAATCTTTAGTTTATGAAATTTATCAAAAGGATTTACTTTTCGATTTATGAATCTTCACAAAAGTTTTACTGAATCATTGCTTGGAGAAATTTTGAATATATAATTGCAGTACAAATTGGAGTTGTGTAATGTCTGCAATTTTAGACTAAAAGGTTAGTTGGAGAAGGTGATTGAACTGATATTTTCTCTGATGTTTTCATACAATTCTACTATTCAAACTTTGTATTAGGAAATCGATTATCTTATGAAGGCTAGAAAAAAAAGCAAAACATCAAGACTTCCAGACTATTCCCTGTTTCAAAAGTCTTTTGATAAGTAGAGGTTTTAGAAATTAAATGTCTGAAAATATAAGACATTATTGTCGTCTACTACAAGTAAACATAGAGACAAATGATACTTTAAATGCAACTGTATTTTATCTGAAACATTTTATTCAGATTTGTCCTAAAAAATATTGAAAACCTTAAATCAGATAGCAAATAAATATACGTTGATTATTAATCTTATAAACTCAGTTTGCATAAGCATAGAGCACATATAATATTGTTATAAATTGTAAATAAAAACTGTATTATATAAAAAGTGGCGTTTATAAATAAAAGGTTAGACTGAAACTAACTAATGACAAACAGAACAACCGATAACACTGGGTAACAAAAAAGAGGCGATTCTTGTTTATCTTAAAATTCTTATCTTTATTGAATCTTTAGGTCTCAGTGAACAAAAAAAGAGGTTAGAAACCTTTTTTTCATTCGGTCAGTTCCATGCAAATAAGATAAAAGTGCGAAAAAATGGCTTTTTTACCATTTTTTGAGTCCTGTGTAAAAAATGCAACGTGATTCAAATTTCTAGTAGGCCTTAAATGAAACCTTAAAACAAGAACTTTTTGACGAAAAATTAAAAAATCACTATCAATACTGGAGGACTATAATCGTCGTTTTTGTAAATTTTAATACCTGGGCATTATAATTGTAGCTGTATTTCATATAAATGTTTCTCAAATACTATAGCTTTAATGTAATAATACAATTAATGTTAATAAAACTATATCTTCTTCATTGATACCTCTATCGAATAAGAAATTTTTAAATTTGTAATCACATACTTCGAAATCCCTTGGGTAACAAAATCATAAAGAAATTTGAGTAAATTACAAATATTTCAGTCGCCATATTGGATCTACCATTTTGAATTTTGAATAGTGATTAGCAACCAGAAATTTTATATAAAAAATATCCCAGTAACAAGTTTCAAGCGAGTTCGCGTAATATTTTTAATCTAGTCCGCCATGTTGTGTCCGCCATTTTGAATTTCTTAAGTATAACTTTCCATTCATCATCAGCAACTACAAAAACCACAATGGAACCAGTAAACAAAAATCTGATCATGGAAAATCGTTTTCTATCAGTTCTTGTCACGACAGCTACATTTTTTTTTTTTTTTTTTGAGGTGCTTCATAAATTAAGTTCCCCCACTATTAATAGTGATTTTCAATTTTTCGTTTAAAAGTTCATACTAGATGGCATTCGAAATCAAATATAAACTGAGACATGTTTTCGTTACTTTAAAGTGAAGGGTCATTTTCAAAGAAATTTGTTGCGCAAAATCCTAATTAAAAGTCAAAATTGTCCAATTACGTCACGACGTTGAGATGTTATTATTCGCGGACGAAAAGGGGAACGGATTCGGTGCAGAAATGATCCAGACTTACGATGATCAAACTAAACTTTATTTAATTATTTTTGGGGCGGAATGGCGGCGATATTTTTGGGCGATCGAAACTGTCTCTGTAACTGAACTTACCGAAGCCGTGTGGACTCTTTTTATACCCATTGACAAACGAATGTTTGTTATTTAGAAAAGACCATCGTTGCTTAGACATGCGAATCCTTCTTTTTAACGTTCGAGTGTCGTAGCGTTCTACGTTACCGACCGATTCAAATAATGATTTTATCCGTCCATGTCATTGTCCGTATTAAACTTCGAAATTCGATGTATCCAATTTTCGAATCGGAGTCGACATCGATAAATCTAGGTTTAAATGGTTTGTTTATATTCGAATCGGAGTCGACATGATCTTCTCGATGCATGTATCCGATTTAGGTATTTTCCGTGTTACGAACCTTCAAACTTCTTGTTCGCCTGTGGCCAGCACAGAGTCGTAAATCGGAGTCCCCATCATATGATTTCCGGCGAAATCGATGGATCCGATCCCTCCGGCCTGGAACCAACAGGTTACGTCTCCATTCGAAGGCGAATCATGCGGACATTTTCGAATATGGTATTTTCCGTGTTACGAACCTTCAAACTTCTTGTTCGTCTGCGGCCAGCACAGAGTCGTAAATCGGAGTCCCCATCATATGATTTCCGGCGAAATCGATGGATCCGATCCCTCCGGCCTGGAACCAACAGGTTACATCTCCATTCGAAGGCGAATCATGCGGACATTTTCGAATTCGCTATCTTCCGTGTTACGAACCTTCATACTTCTTGTTCGCCTGAGGCCAGCACAGAGTCGTAAATCGGGGTCCCCATCATATGATTTCCGGCGAAATCGATGGATCCGATCCCTCCGGCCTGGTACCATCAGGTTACGTCTCCATATGAAGGCGAATCATGCGGACGTTTGCGAAACCTAACCGAATCGTCATTATTGGTAATTAGGCTTAAAGAATGATTTAGTAAGTAAGGAATTTACGTCAGCCCCCACGACTTCGTTAACACAACAATTCAATAATATCGTCGCCATTTCTAGGACCTTTACAATATATAGTTGCCTAACAGGTCCCCGCCTTTGGAGAGGTACCCCCATTCGGGTGTGCAATGGCGTGGGGAAAACCACAATGTGGGAAAAAACCCACGCCAGGTACCGCAGATTTGAAACATTCGATTCTGACCGCAACAGTTATATTGTTTTCTGTTACTTTTGAAGTTATGTACACAAGATATTGTATTTTTAAGGCGTTTTTCTTTAGGTGGATCATATAGTATTACTTTTTATCTTCAATTTGAGATTCACAGAGTTCTATAACGATTTTTCCTTCACTAAGTTACGTCAATTTGGAATTACGAGACGTGTCCCGTTAATGTCATGATAATTTGCATTATATACTTTGAGGCAGATATCTTTCTACTGGGTATCCTTGAAAAGTTGTACTTGAGGTGCTCGGGATTGTCAATTACGAATTTGCAGTCCTCTTATCACAATTTCCAAATTGAAGATAGGTATACATCTATTATTTTCAAATTGGCGTAATTTGGTAAACAAATATCGTGTTGAACTCTTCGACTCTCAAATTGAACATAAAAAATAATTAAGTTATCTGAAATAAGATCATTTTAAGGCTTCCAAAATATGACCTCTTTAAGTGGTCTTTTTCCTGAAGCTCGTAAGCAAGACCTCTTTAAGAGCTCTTTGTACATATCATCTTAAACAAAATCTCTTCAAGTCTTATTTTTGAAAGACATCCAGAGCAATAGCTGTGGAAGTCCTCTTTAAGAGTTGCGTGTTATCTGGGTTATGATCCAAGCAGGAAAAACACATAAAAATGTTATGTCTTTTGAACATAACCTGAAAAGTAACCAAAAGCATTACTTTTTTGGTGCATAACCATAGATGTCATAAGATAGCTCTAATCAAAATATTGTTTAGGTATTTCTCTAGATATTCGACCGTTTCCATACTTTTGGATTCTGTACAGGTGCGGGTCGAAAAACCGAGAAACCAAAAGTAAAAAAGCCAACACATACAAACATATAGACACATTGACAAGCAGACAGTCCTTTTTTAAGGTGTCGGATATTTACTGTCGGCTTTTGAATTTTTCGATTTCTCGCCCCCCCCCCACCGGTATATCATATATAATTATATATATCATTATATATATCAGTATCATTAATGTGTTAATTTTAGTTGGGAATATAACAAAACTGCATGCGAAAGATCGTAAAATAACATATACTATGCAACTGTTATTTTTTTTAATTGGCTTTGTTTATTGTTTTCTCCCGTGGTCAAGTGACAATTTGCGTTTACGACAAATTTTATCAATAATTTATAGAGTAGGTATATGGTCTATGTAGTGTTATAAATAAACAAGTTAAAGTGGTAACAAAATATTGCCTTCTTTATTTACAATTAAGAAATATAAATTAAACCTATAAATCAGTGGGAAATTGTGTTGAAAATAAACACGGTCGGAGTTATACATTTGGGGGTCAAAATTACTCGTAGTTTGACAGAATGTGAACATCAGTGACTAATTGAGCAGTAACTCAAAAACCAAATATATGAAAGTATTTGAAGTATCGCCGAATGTTAAAAATGTAATGCTCTATTCAAATCCATAGTATAAAAAAGGTTTAATTTACGTTTTCAACTACTAACGTTGACTTTGCTGTTGGTTAGGAATTATCTAGTTCTCCATCAATTTTGGGTTCCTTGTCTCCGAATGTACGAACTTTCCTGACGACACAAGACGTATTATTTTATAATTATCTTTTCCAGAAGTCAAACTTCGCGAATTTCCGAATTAAGCCAAAATCAATATACATTATATACCGATTCGTAGCGATTGTATATTAATTAGCTACCATCGCCTGCGGGCGGGTATACCTTGGTAACTGTAATCTTCTTGGAAAGTACTGCCGAAGAGATTACGGGCTCGTCGACCCTATAAAGCCATGATCTAATCCTAAGGGTTGCTTATTCCTTGCGGCGTAATCTGACGCCTGGCACGACACTTACTTTACTACTAAAACATTGAACAGATCTTAAACCAACGTAACGATTTTACGTGCTCGGAAGTGCATTCAGTCCGTTATAAATGCTGTAAACAATTTAACAGTGTCGTAAAACAATTCAGACATGTAATGGGCTGGATTCTTAAACATACGCAGTGTGGTTGTATTATTTGAATTATTTACGGAATTTAGTTTCATCAGAGTAAATTTAATTATCTTGGAGGGAACATAAAATGAGGAACTAAATGTGTAAAATCCACATGCAATAAAAATGGTGATCCAAAGTAACCACATTAATTATCGTAATTTAATTTGTGAGGAATCCTTGTTCATTCTTTCTTTTAAATAGAGATTTCTTAAAGAGTGCGCTTTTATAGAATAAGATCTGCAGTATTTTGAAGATCATTTGAAGGTCATTTGAAGGTCAAGATACTTACGAAAATCACAAGTACTAGCATTGTTAGAATTCAAGAAAAAGGGGTATTTTTCAAGAAATTGTAAGTTTGACCTTGGTTATGAATGTTTACAATGAACTTTTAATGAATAGGAATATCATTCCACTACAATTTACCATCACACGAACTTACAGCGCCATTTGCGTGTATAAATTTATTAGAACATAACACATTCGATTTCTTCCTTTTCTATATGCAGACGTTAAAGGCGTCCTAGATGACAATTAAAGCCAAATCTTCATGTTTACTAAGGTGTGTAAATGATTGCTTCAGTGTCCAGTTAATAAAGCGGTCAACTTATTACCTTCAGATACTCAACTAATTCGAGGTTTGGTAACTATCTAAGATAGTGAAATCAATCACTTTTCTAATAAATACAACTAACTTTTTTTTCGTGTTCCCGCGTGAAAAGAACCATGAATATTACACATGACATGGCAAAAGTGATCACGTCGAAATATCGATAGTCAATCCAGCACTCGGAAAGAACCCCAAACGTCAGGTTCGTTGTTATTCGATTTTCAGGAATAATCGGGCACAATTCATTAACCGTCGGAAAATTTAAAAGTTGCTCGCGCGCGCGGGAGCAATCTTTTCGTCGTCGGGCAATACGGTCAGGCATTTTTATTGGTAATTAAAAGCTACCGGGGTGTGTGATTGAAATTAATGGTCAAATGGTCAATCCGCTGGAGGGGCGGCGAAATGAAAAAAAGGAGAGTCGCCCGGCGTTATAAAGTCGCGGATCCCATCGATAGGGTTTTGTACTTTCGCGCGGGTTTTCATGGTACACCGTCCCGAGTATTACGGGTCGATCTAAAATCCTGCAGGGATCCTGGTTGGCCTTCGGCTACTCTCGCGGAGGACTTTAGTTTTCGATTACCTTCCTCAATCACGTTTCATAACTCGTTTCGCACAGGCGGCCGCCCGACGGATAATTAATTAAGCTGCCAGGGTGTATCTCCGCGATTAACTCGCCGCCTTCGAGTTTTTATGAAATCCGATTTTCCAGAAAGAAAATCGCATTTTGATTGGTTAATTTCACGACCGTTTATTTACTTTCAAATTATACTTTCAGAAAAGCGACGTTGTTCGGTTCTTTTATTATTTTTGGTACATTTCAAAGTCTTTTGCTGTTCTTGTGTATTATAATGAAGTATTCATGTAGAAAAATCGATGTATAGTTATAGATAATGATTTAAAATTTAGTAAGTGAAAATGTCACTTTAATTATAATATTAGTATTTAATTATAAAGTACAATATTGGTATTAACGTAAGATAACTATTGGAATATAGTAATTCGTATCGCTTTGAATACCATCACAGTGGAGTATTTTATACTATCCTTTAACTCTTTGCGACCCACATTTCAGGGGATAGACTAATTATTTCAAAGTGTACGGTACCATGGTTTTCGGGGTCGCTGATTCCGCATAGAATGTTAATGTTTTTGACATTTAACATGGCGGATCCAATTTGGCGGACAGCATATTTAAAATTAGAGAAACGTTCGTGGAAAACTTTTTGTAATGATGGAATTGCTTACGGGTTATGTACATGTATCAAATGTTAACTTATGTTTGAAATTTCACTTTTTACGAACTGACTTTCAACTTTACATGCAGTGAAAAACTTTTGTGTCACTTTGTTTTAGTCACAAATTTATCTCAAATCTGGTAGAAAATTGCTTTTTTTTCCTAGGGGCATAATATTATATCGAATTTATGCGGTTTTTTCATGCATAAATTGAAAAAATTCACTTATCACGAAGTGACTAAGTTGGATCATTACTTCATAGAGAGCGTTTCGATCATTGAAAGTGCGAGATAGGTGATTTGTAACTTTCGTTCACAATATGAAACTTCCCAAACTGATAAATTTATGCTATAGTGAGAGCTAACAAATAATAACAATATTTTAAACATAGTTGTTGAATTAGGAGATCACACAATAAATGCAGTTATTTAAGTAGTAATAGTACGCGTCGTGTTGTTTGGAGTAAGAGCGGACTATTACTACTTAAATTATTTTCCGTCGATCCATGACGGCATTTTCAAGACTCCGACAATCAAGACAACTTTATTATTATAGATCAAAATTATACAATATTACAGCAATAATTCAAATAAACTTAAAATTAACTATAAAAATAAATATAAAACTTATGTATGGGCGCCAAAACTGTTCGTCGTTATAAAAAATTACAATGACTCGTTCTGTAAAATATTTAAAACGGAATTATGGATTCCCGCCATGTCAATAGTTATGGAGCGACTGAACTATTCTATTAAGAAACGTCACGATTGTGCTCCTGTACACATGCTAATAATAATTAATGTGTATCACTACCGACACACAAACATACACAATTATATTAGACATACAAGTCTCAGATAATAACACTAAATTGCTATAAATGACTATATCTTGAGATTATTTCAGATATGTTTATAATTAGTAAATATAATATAATAACGTATAAATACATTTTGCGCATCTTCGATTCTGTTTGTGACTCATTTCCGAAATGATTCGTTTGTTTAAGTGAGGTTCAACGTCTAATATTTTAACAGCATCCCGGTTGAAATCATGTTGATAATTTTCTCGGTGATCAGTTCATTTATATTATTTATTTTATATGTCAAAGCTCTCAAATAAGACCTGTTTCCTGAGACCTCATATTTGAGTGGTCTTATAGAGGTCTTATAATTTAAAAAATATAAAAAGATTTTTTCACAAAATACAATTTTATTTTTATTTTTATTTTCAAAAAATCAGGGTGAAATTTTCAAAATTTTGAAAAACTAATCGGTTTATTAAAGAAGCTACGGAAAACCCTTTCAAAATCACTGTTTTCAAGTTTTTGTATGTGTTGATACAAAAAAGTTGTACGCCTTCAAAACGTTGGTTGGTATCACTTGACGTAGAATGACCCATGTGCGGTTCGAATACTTGATTGAAATGGCTACTTTTTATCGGTACAAAAATATATCTCCTTCTTTCTTCTGGGAAGAAAGGGCTCTCAATTAAAATAGGGTGGAACGTTTCCAAAGGATATATTCAACATCGCCTACAGATACCAGACACATTTAACTTATAGCTTCTTTTGGTAAATTGTAAAGGAGGCTCACGAGTATAAATGATTTCCACACCTTGTAGATGGAACCTCCGAAACTGACAAATTCGGGTAGAGAAAGATGAGAACTAACACTTAATGGAAAATTTGAATGTTTTATCATCTGGAAAAGTTTAGAAAATCGTTGTCAAATTCGCCGATTATACCAGCTGGATTCTAAGCAGTAACAGTCCGCACCCACTGCGAACAACACGAAGTGCGGCTTATTACTACTGAAACAGCTGCATTTTTCTTTGTATAATCCGCGGATTGAACGGCGTTTTTTAAAACTTTTCCACATCATAAATCAATCGAATTCACCATTATATGTTAGTTGTCATCATACTCCAACCGAATTTGTTAGTTTCAGAGGTTCCATCTTGGAGGCAGAAATCACCTGTACTCGTGGGCATTGTCCTTTGATCCAGAATTTATTTGGGAGATGGATTTGACTTCTAACTTTACTGCATTCAAGAGATGTTTGGTTAATAAATATTTTTGGGATCCTGTATATGACACAATGGACAGATTGATTGAATACTCCATAAAATGGGAGTCAATCACAATCCTGAGCTTCACAATCAGAAGAAATTGCTCTTTGAATTGATAAAATAATTAAAAAATAGAGCTGTTTCACAAAAAAAAAGAAAATGTTATCGAATTTTATTTAAAGTTTGTGATAGAAATACTGGCGCTAACATTTTTCCTAGTGTACATGTTGAAATTATTGAGGCCCAAACTGATACACAAAAGTTTTCCGTTTAAGCGTTAATTGGTTAAGGGGAGGGTCCAGGCACAAAATTAGCTAACACCGGGAACTAAGTTTGATGTGATTTCATTCGGGTCAGTCGACTGAGTACACGCTAGTATGATTTTGAAACAAAAACTGAACTTAGCAACAATTTTTGAGCCGCTAGAAGTTCTATCTTCTAGCCCAAACATTTTTTACGTGATTCTCATAAATATCTGAGGTATTCTAATGCGGGAAATGACAAAAAAATAACGATAAGGGAAAAAATACGACAAAAGTACTGATTTTTGTTAAATAAATGTTTCTAATTTTTTTACTTTTAAATTTGCGGCATTTTTCAATAAACCACGCGAAAGAGCAGCGTTTGGGCAACAAAAAACGTCAATTCCAAAACATACTGTCTACAAAAAGTACTCGTTAAATGTATGTACATTTGAGGATTAAGTCATTCCTCTTATTATTATATTATAGTACAAATAAGTATATCTGTTATGTAAAATATTTGAAAAACGGAAGCACCAATAATTACTAATTAAATTGAATAAAATTACCTACACGGTAAATTGAAATGTTTGACCATAATTTTCATTTAACAAACAACTTGTATGTAAAAGGACCTCTAGACCATAAAATATATTGCAAAATTGCACACATACGTATACTGATGTTAATAATATATTTTATCATTAATCGTGAAACATCCAAATGTTGAAAAATCTCATTTCCAAAATCATAATATCCATCGAGCATAAACGCACCGAAAATAAACATCCGCTACTTCAAAAAGTTCACGCTTTCATGAACCGTTCATGTTTGACCGCCGTCGAAATTACTATCAACAAAATTCGTTCGTCAATTTTGAAATATTTACCCCAGAAAATTGTTTGATTCCTGCGGGTGGTATGGGGTCGCCGCACATTGCTTTGTCGTCTGATCGAGGCTTGCTCCAACCCCTTGGTAGCACACATGCAAAAAGAAATTGAAAGCGTAAGCGACTGAAAAAAACAGGAATTTAGATCCCTCTTTGTCTACACCGAGATTCTTTGTAATTGAATTAAAGTTATTTACTTTTTAGTGCCGGACTCGCAATTTAACCTAATAAGAACAAAACGATCAGGTTTTAAAACAGTTCAGCAAAGATTTGGTATGTACTGCAGATATATTATAAATTCCAAAACAATGATTTGTGAGGTGAAATTTATCGACAAAGGTGTCGTTAAAATAAAAAAAATGTCAATCTGAATTGTGACGAGTAATGATATAAAAAGAAATCGTTTCTTGTATTCGGCGGTTTTGGGGTCGCTGATAAGATTTCTGTCATCCATAAGCAGCAGAAATTTTGACACGACCAACAAATATTCATTCATTGATCAAATTTTCAAGTATTGAGCAGTTTTTTTGTATTCAATTTATGTACTTCCGCTTAGCGTAACCCATAACTATACTGACGTGGACAACTATTATTATACTAGATGTTATATTTGCCCTTTTTACTTCGACCCAGACCATAGGTCTGGCGAAGTATTGAATTTGGTCAGTTCCCGCCAAAAAATTACCCTATAGTTTTTCATCAAATGTCGACGTTTCAGGCCCTAAGGAACCCAAAGCAACAATAAAAAAATTGGTGTCCGTTAGGTTGTACGTCCGTCCGTCCGTCCGTGGGCAAAATTTTGTATACGCGATATCTCGCGACTGGCAGGACGAATTTAAAAAGTACAAACGGATTTGGGTTTCCCTTGGCCAAACTTAGATCTGATTAGTTTTTGGAGACAATGCATACTAGATTATGGGGAGGTTTAACAAAAAAACGCTCAAAAAAACACGTTTTTTCCATTTTTTAACAAAAAATACAAATCGTACAAACAAATATTTCAAACAAAAAATATAGAACATCGAATTCTCTATAATAAAGGTTGTATTCATTTCTTCATAAAATCAACGATAATGCCGTAAAAAACCAAAACCGAAGTATCCCACATATAAACAAATTTATTTCCTGCAACCCGACCTGTCAAAAACTCGACTAAATCGCGTTTTTTTTTTAAGCATCAGTGTGAACAAGACGTGCTCATTTATCAGTGCTTCGGCTGACCTGCGGTCGGGGTCGAAGTTTTGAAAGTGCTCATTTTCAATTTTAATATAGGGTGAATATGCCAATGAATGGACGACTACCAATGAATGGACGATTTTCTACATATTTCTATTTCTTATGAATGTATGACGCACAACATGCAACAATATTTACAGTACTATTGATCTTCCAGTGTTTATTATTTTGTAAAATCAAAGCAAATTTTTAAAGCCATCCAAAACTGGTACTGAAAACGTCCCATTTGATTTAACCCGTCTATTCATTGGGGTTTAGCGGATTTTTTTACAAACGTATGAAGGCGAGGTTAATAATTAAATAAAATCAAAGGTTGAACTACACGGCCATAAAGAGCAGAGTCTAACGATTCTAATGGTGGTATCATAATTACATTTTCATAAAGAATTCAAAAGTTACAATCGATCAAAGTGTGAAAAATGCTTAACCGTCCATTCATTGGCACATTCACCCTATTTAAGGAACAAGATATTGTTACAATATATGTATAGAAACTACTCGAACCTAACAATGCTAGAACTACCCTCTGCCGCCTTCTTTCCTGGCAGTGTTAAAATCGGAATATTCCCGGAAGCATCAGCCTTTCGTCAGGGAACTGCAATACGAATTTAGTCAAAATTGTAGGCACCCGGGTCGAAGGCATCTAGTTTATTTTTTTGTTTTAAAATAAAACAAATTGCCAGATTAGAGATCAGCTCAAAAGAAAATTATTCTTCCGGAAAAGTTTGTGGTCGGTGATAAAGAAACCGATGTTAGTTATTTATAATGGCGGATCTAAGATGGTGGGCAAAAATGTTGGATAATCTCATGTAAATGACTATTTGGAGGTTTCTGGGATCGCTGATTACAAATCCGAAGTAAGTTCTTCAAAATTCAAAATGGTCCATCTTATTTTCATGAACATAAATTTTCGCATTTCAGTTCGCCATATTACATCCGCCATTTTAATTTTGCAAATCCAGCATCGGTATTGTAGTCAGCGATACCAGTTGATCAAATAAAAAGGTTTAGCTGAATTAACAGTAATTTTTAAAAGATTGGACCCCCATTTTGAATTTGTTAATTTTTACTACAGATTCATATTTGGCAACCCAGGAAACATAAGAACAGTACGTTTTGGCCCCTTTTAATCACAAACAGTAAACGTATCAAACTTTTAAAAAAAGTAAGTAGTAAAGTAGTGTAACATATATCGATGTAGTGTCCGCCATATTTAAAATTTAAAAAGTACCACTCGACTTTCGATTTTGGATACAAAATGCTAAAATTTGAGCCTCGTACCGTTGGAATTGAGTCAAACTACGAGTTGACCATTTTCCTTCTCATATTGAAAGACCAAGAATTTTCAGAGAAAACGTAACGAAGATAATCCCAGATAAATATTTCAATATTTTTTCACTTATTTGTACTTCCTATTAGTGTCGTTGAAAATAACTATTTACAAAAAAATAAAATGCGACTTAGGTGAGTGTATTATACAATATATATCGAGATTGAACACAAAATATTCATTAAAATAGCCGTTTTTTAAACAATTTTTCTGCTTCTTCTTCTTCTTTTTGGGACTGTCATAATCACAGAAATTTTTACTAAATTTTAATATATTGCAAAAGTTTCGAGCACAATAATGGTGTCGAATAGTTCATTAGGTCATCAGTTAAAACAGTTAATCTAATGACGTTTGATGTTTTATTTTCTCTTACTTATTGTCACATCACCTGAGCAGTGACACTCTTGCAAGGGAACAGTGCTTTTATCAGTGATCACCAATCAGCATGTTGGATTGCCCATATAAAACTCTCATTAAGCCAAACGCATTATGCTGAGTACTCATAATCGTAGCCTAGCAAACATGCACCGATCCTGAGAAAATATTGACCTCAAGTGTCATAATACCATTGAAATAAACGGTAAAATCCCTGTGGCTATTAATCTTCAATCGTGCAGTTCTAACTGCGCGGAAATCGCATTATCATAAGAATTTGAAGGTCATTTTGAAAATGCATACGCTATGTTGGTTAAGACAAATTTTAATTAAATTTTTTTAAAAATCTATCAAAATATAAATAAAATATGCATGACATTTATATTAATTAAAATCTGCTTTCATTACCTGGAATTACAAGAAAAATTCTATATTGAGAAAATTAAATATGCAAATATACTTATATTAAATAAGTACATATTTTGTTATGTAGTCGTAAATAAATATTTAATTGAATAAAGGAAGTTTAGATTTAAAAAAGAGAAGACCAAATTATGGAATATAATAAAATATTGTTTTGCTTTAGTAAATGTTTAATTTGCTACTTTTCAAATAAGTATATATTAGAATGTAATTAAAATTATTATTAGAATACAAAATACTGAGCACTGATATAATAATAAATCTGTGTTCAAAGAATCTTGTTTCTTCTATCAAAATGCTACAAAATCTGCTGTTTCTGTACTATTTTTCTATATATATTTCTATACTAAAAGCGTTTATTTGTTTTTTGATGTCAAGTACCACAAAAAGTGCAAGGACGCACGTCCATCAAACACTCCAATGTGAACTAAAACTATTATCTATGTAGCCTCAAATCTGCATATTGACTGATTTTCACTCCATTATCAGATCATAACATGTTTCTTAAAAGAAATATTATTCTTCACGTATCATTGTCGAACACATCAGATGTCAATACCTCGATATCTCGGAATAATCGGATTTTAAGAACCGAAAAAATATTGTGACGCACTTTAAGGGAACATTTTTACTAATGTTGTAACTGTTATGTTGGATTATTTCACAAACCTTAGGCGTTGAAGTAATTCTGCGACACAAATGCTCCCTGTATAATTACTTGCTTTCAGTAAATAATTTGTAACGGACCTTTCTTATAGTGCAGAAAAGTTTCAACAAAACAGCGATGGTCCTAGTCTGAAATTTAGTAACTTAGTCACGAGCTAAGCCCGAAAACGCGCTCCATATTTACGGCTAACAAGTAAACCTACCTAACTGCTCCTCTCCTATCTTAATGAAACTTTGCATACTTGTTTTGCATCAAAAAATAATAGATACGTATTTTTTTGTAGGTGCCCATAAAGCATTCTAAGGGTGAAAACCACCTTAAGGTCTTTTGGGTCGCTGATTAAGAATCTGAAATCAGAATTTAAAAATTCAAAATGTCGGATCCAATATGGCGGACGAATGTAAAAAAAAACTATCCGATTCTCTTAAAATTTTTTACTCGGGGTTTTTTGGGGTCGCTCATTACGAATATGCAATAAAAATTGGAAAATTAAAAATGGCGTATCCAATATGGCGGACGAATTTTTAAAAAATAACTGAATTTTGATGAAACTTGTTACTCGGAGTTTTTTGGTGTCGCTGATTACGAATCAGAAATCAACATTACAAAATTCGAAATTACATGTCCAATATGGCAGACGAATTAAAAAAAAAAGACTTAAAATTTAAAAAATTCAAGCTCTTTATTAATTGCGCCATTTTCCTACATTTACTCCTCCCACGTCTGCTTTTCCGGCTTCGTTGCTTATTTGGTTGACAATAGTGACGAACGCTAAATTCTAAATATTGATGGGTATTACCAATAGATACTAGCACAACCAGGAAGATTAGTTCATCCCCACTTTTTTTTGTGGCTTACACGAAGATTCATATCTGCAAGTGGGATTGTATCAACATGATTTTGACTTCATATACAGCTTTCTCATGAACATATAAATACACGGAAAAATGGTCTGTAAAATTCACGTACTGGTACATAGATTTCACGTATCATGGTGTCTTTTATAGAGTTTTATGATTGATGATATTTCGAAACATCACTCGACGATACGTATTTATATGTATATACATATCGATGAAAGATATTTCGATATGACATTGGTGATAAAACTCCCGAAACGGCACCATGATATGTGAAATCCATATACAGTATGTGAATATCATAGGCCATTTTTTTCGTATATAATTTGATCGCAGATCGCGCAAAACATCCTGGGAGAAAATATACACGCTATAGAAATGAGCCAGTACCCCTATTATTTCAGTACTACATTATATCATAGTTTACTACTGACTCACTGTCAAGTTATTATTTCTTTAGCAGTGCGTCAATCTATTACAACAATATTCCAATAACATTTTGTAAAATGGGAATTTAAATTGTATTACCTTTCTATTATTACTTTTCTTGCATTTTTATGACTCCCAAAACCAATATGACGCATATTAAATAAAAAATGAACAAAATTTTGGATGTTTCATTATTTTTGAATTTTTTGCGCGTCGATACACTTGCGAGATTGATGCTAAACCGCAACTGAAAGTGACAAAATCTATGGACCTAATTGGAAATTATGTTTTTTTTTTGTTCTACCGGACCAATTCATCACTCAATACTTCGAAAAATAAATCTTATTCGATACACTATGAACGTAATTAATGAAATCCATATCTCTAGAAGTGTAATTGTCCAGAAAATTTGAGGTTAGATTTTTGTAATTCAATATGGTGAATTCAATATGGTATACCAATATCGTAAAATGTTTCATAAAGGCGAGAAAATGTGTATACGGGAATTTTTGGGGTTGTTCCTTTAGAATTTAATTGTAGATCTAGATGATAAATATTCAAAATGGCGAATCCAATATACCCCACCAAATTTCCTGAAATTACTCAAAATTACTAGATATATGGATTTCATAAATAACGTTCGTAATTAATAAAGGAAGTTTGATTTTTCGACATATCTATGTCTTAAAGAGGTTATGATGATTCGAGGCGAAACAACAAAACTTTTAGGTGAAGTTTATATATTTTGTACACATTTGGTTCCGGTTTGGCATCAATTCCGCAACAATATTGACGCGAATTTTTTTATTTTTACTGCACAAAATATGTCCTAAACAATAATTGAGAATGTTGGGTTTCTCGGACTTAATTGGTTAATGCAACAATATGCATGACACAATAATGATTTTTTGTGGTTTTTTGACCGTTAAGTCAAATATTTGTTCATATCCCAAAGTAATAAAACCTCTCTGTGCTGCCATCTGGTGGTTTTGCTTTCACATGAAACATCCCAATATCAGAGACCCTTCGCAATTTAGAGTTGTAAAAGTTTAAGGCAATAAAAAGTAGTTGAAACGAGTTTTTATTCCTGGTATTCAAGAACATTGATTTATACAATCTTTAGACATCGCGTGTCGAAAATGCTATTTTCCACCCTTTTGATATTTTTCGGACGCATTTTCCGTACGCTTACTTCCAAAAATATCGTTCTGCTCATGTGCGAAAATGTTTTTTCAACGAATCTGAGGGTTGCAGGCCGAGCCGAAGGCGAGGTCCACATTCACTTTTACTAAAAAAACTTTTACCCACTTGTATCGAAATATACTATTTTATATTTTTGCTTTTTATTAAAGTAATATTTTTAAAAAATCAAAAATATCAATTTCAATGAAAAATTAATTTTTTGAATGTTAAAATAATATAATTGTACCGATTTTAAAATTCTGAAAAAAAATTTCCAAAATTACTTCTATTTATGCAGAATGTAACGCCCTTGACGAAATTATGGGATATCGCATGGTTTGGCTGAAATAAATTAATATTTCTCTTTTTTTCTAAATTGTTTTTTTTTTTTGTTTAAAACAGAAAAAACAACAAAATTTGTTTTTTTGGCATTAACTATTTTTGTTATTATCTAATTTCTGTCAAACCATGCGAGATCCCATAGTTTCGTTACAGAGTTATATTGCGCATGAATAGAAGTAGTTTCGTGCATTTTTTTCAGAATTGTAAAATCGGTACAATTGTATTTTTTGTTATCGTTCAAAAAAGAAAAAGTTGAATTTTTCATTGAAATTGACATGTTAGGTTTTTAAAGTATTCTCCTCTGAAAGTACGTTAAAAACTTTATATACACTGTGGGTACAGCATTTTTTAAGAAATATTCCTTTTAAAAAAATGGTAAAAATCAATTTTCTTGAATATCAGTCATAAAAATTGTTTTCAATTGTTTGTTATTGCCTTCAAGTTTCATGCAAAGAAGAATCAATTACCATTTTTACCATCCCAAACATCAGGATTTCAGGTGATAACCTTCGT
The DNA here is from genome assembly GCA_030407085.1 of Trichopria drosophilae. Classification (NCBI taxonomy): domain Eukaryota; kingdom Metazoa; phylum Arthropoda; class Insecta; order Hymenoptera; family Diapriidae; genus Trichopria; species Trichopria drosophilae. The sequence goes on along the minus strand of CM059583.1, from coordinate 182,823,360 downwards.
CGTGGAATGTACCATATACAAATAAAAAAACATAATATATACATATTTTTTCGATATGCTCTATCTGAATAATATTCTGAATCCTAACCTCAATGACAACCTTCTACATAGCATCAATTTCAACACTGAGGTTTTTGGGGTCGCTGATTGCGAATTTGTTGTCAGTTTCTCATAATTTGTGATAACGGACATAAAATAACATATATAGTACACTACAACCTCGATGTAATGACCTAACTCGAGAACGAGAACCAGCTTATTGGCGCAAGGTACCAGAATCTGTAGATCTAAGTTTCTGAAAAAAATGAAAATTTGACAGTCAACCGTTATTTTTCAACCCATATTTTTCAACCTTATTTTTCACCCCTTTAGAATGTTATAAAATAAAAACTGAGCTTGGAAATGGAATCAGCTGTATCAAAAACCTCTAGATGTAAGTTTTTAGAAAAACTAAAAATTCCACCCACATCTCTTATTTTTCCATTTCTCTTCTCTATTTCAACCCTTATTTCTCAAACTTTTAGGATGTTTTAAAATGAGAACTGAGCTTGGAAATGGAATCAACAATATCAAAAACCCTTTGATCTAAGTTTCTAGAAAAACTGAAATTTTCACCCCTAACCCTTATTTTTCACCCCTTTAGGCGGTTGCAAATCAGGAGCACAAAAAAAAAACTTATAAAAATAGATTTCATGTATTACAGTGGATGATTCGCTTCTACAAGAATTGGCAGGAAAAGTGGAAAATGCTGCACCAGTTAACCGGTTAATAAAAAAAATTAATTTCAACTATTTATTATTGCCTTCAACTTTAGTACATACCTATCCGAAGAAGTACCAATTACCATTTTTACCATTCCAAACGTTAGGATTTCAGTTGGTAACCTTCGGCGTGGAATGCATAATATGATGTTCATTTCATGTAGCAAATAATTGTTGTCTCTATAACTCCGTCAATATTTTTAAATGTTTCATAAATGTCAATTGCAAAGTGTCCTCATTTTTTTTAGAATTAATCGTACCTCCGCTCACCGATGTAAATTTCATTCTGGAAATACACGAGAGCCTTTTTTTTTTGAAAAAGCAAAATCGTCCGGAAGCCCTCGACGCAACCCCTTGACATTTAGCCGCCGCATTTGGGGGCGCCGATATATGCCTCGTAGTGCGAGAGAGCGAGGGTTCGCTAGACGTCTATCTGTCATTACGGAAGATTTGTGCACGTCCGAACTAAAGCGACCTTCTGCGTCGTGTTACGGTTATGGGATTCGTCTCCGGCCCTGGTCCTGCGGCGCGAAGCTCACCACATAGCCCTACACACACACACTCACACACATATATATATATATATATATATACATGTATATATATAAGGGTGCCGTAATCGCCTGGCTCGAAAAAGAACTCGGCGCAAATGCGAATCACCGATAGGCATAAACGCCGTCGGAATACACCGGAAATGGAGAGAGTAAGTAGAACTCGACGGTGGCGTAGGGAACAAATGCAGGATTGTTTACGATTACGAGATACGTCGACGACTCCACCGATAAAATTCGATTGACTTTATGAAAGTTATCCCAAGACTTCTTTTCTCTCTTCGCCACATTAATTTTTATATTCGCCTTTCATAATTCAGGAATCATGCGAGTAATAATAGATAAGAGCCATAGAAACGTGGCCCAAACTTTCATTTAAATCTGAGACTTCCGTGAGAAATTCTGAACGTTGATCTTGCCATTTTGGTTTTAGTGCCGTAACTCACACATTTGGAAGGGGCTTTTTATTTTCGGAATATAGAAGAATAATCCAATAGAGTTGTTTTCTCAGAAGTTGATGTTGGACCAAAGGGTTAGACGATTCGGACAATATTGCAGTGACTGCGTACTAATAGCCTAATTTATATTAGTCATTCCACTGGCGAGGTAGATTGGGAAAGGGGTTTATCCACTGGCTTTACCGGACTGCCAAGTGTGAATTTATTGGAGTTTCCACTTTAGACAATGAAATTGACATTGGAGCATGGCCAGTGGTCAATGTGCGCTTATTTGCCTTTAATCCCCTTTACTTCTGTACATAAAAGTTGCATTTTATTGGCTCTCATTAATCAATAATGAGTTTCAACACTGGCAATAGGAACAGTATAATAACAAGGCGGATGGTGTAACTAAGATGGTAAGAGTCCGGTGATCCAATCGATGACGATTGCGTCTCTTGTATACATTTATCAATGCCTAATTTAACGAGCAGCAATAGGCATGACGCCACTGATTTCTTTAGCCTCATCCATCAAATCCATTTCACCCCATTTCAATCATTCCCAAATAAAGTAGTAGTTTATACAAAACTAATGGGTGACATCTTTCTCCAGACTATCCCGGTCGAACAGCATTATACTAACGTACACTGGTCATTGTGCACTGGTTTCTATCGAACGTTTATCTAAAAGATTCTTGATCGTTACTAAACAGTACGTGACCGGGGAATACGTTATAGACGTGACCAACTCCGATAGCGAGGAAGTGAATTTCCCCCATAGCTTTGCTCCCCCAAGTTCGTACATATACGTATATCGTCCTAGCCTCTCGCGAATACCTGCAATACTCATCCGGCTCAGCTGCAGATTATTTGGAAGGGTTAACATCCGTGACGTTGTATTGATCTCTACAGCTTGACTGCAACATATTGATAATGCACGTAATTGATCGGGAAAGTGTAGTGTAATTGCGGCTCTGTAGTAATCTGAAGACTAAGCGTATTGTCAGGAATAATGTGGACATGGCCAACAATTTCGTTATATTAAAGAAATGAATGATTATCTATGAAAATATACAGTCTTATCGTGACCAAGCCATACATTACCGAATTCCTTGATATGAGCGAACCTTTATATCCTCATATGTTCCGCAAAACGAATGAGAGCGTCTGGCCATGTGTACAGAAAAACGCAATATCAGTCTGGAGACACGGACCCTGGGTTAAATGCGGTGGAGGAAGACGAATTTGACCCGATATTTCTCCAATTCTTCCTTGAATGAGGACGAGGATGGTCGGGGATTTGATATTTAGTGACATACATAGGACGCCCCATGTGTGTTCGTGGCCACTAAACAAACGTCGATGTCCCTCCGACACGATGTGCAACGGTTGTACTTACATGACGAAGGCATATTAGTTCATTAGATGACGTGTGACTTTCGTTTCTTTCGTTGATCAACTTCCAGAAAAAAAACAAAAGATGCTGTGTTTTTGTAGGTCTGAAAAAAAAAGCACCAGTGAAATTGTTTGGACGACTTTTAATCAAGGATAGTGAAGCATTTAATTGGAACGATGTTCTTGGATGGTTTGTAATTAAATCTCGTGATATATTTGTTTCTTTCAATATTTTATCAGGCTAAAAACAATTTTAATATTTTGACGTTTAATATTTCGACATGTACCCTATGCATATAGAACAGTTTAGTAGAATCTGAAAAAATTGTTATTTGGATAAAAATAAATTTTGTACTTTTTTTATTGTAGCACGAATGGATTCCACGTCCAAAATTACGAAACAAACAAATGTGTCGATTCATACGTTTTAGTACAAAAAAATTTTTTCAAAAAAATGCTATTACATTTTTCTAAAGTAACTTAGAAATTCCAAAAATGTAGGATGAACATAAAATCACATTTTCTAAGTAATTTGAAATTTTTTTTCTTTAATTCATAATGAAACTACTGATAATAAGAAAAAATTTGCAGAGTCATATCACAAGATAGCAAGTAATTTCGTTAACTTTTTACAGAATTTTATATAATTTTATTTTTAATTTATTTTATCGTTTTAAATAATGTCATTATTGAATGTGAACATGGGTTTAGTAAGGACAAGTCAACGGTAACTAATCTGCTCGTATTTTCTGACTTCGTCTCTAATGCAATGGCGTCTCATAATCAGGCGGATACAATTTATCTGGTCTTTTCAAAAGAATTTGACTCAGTAATTCATTCCTTATTATTGAGTAAGCTAAATAGTATCGCCCTGAAATTATTTATTGTAACAAATTGGTAGTAATTACTGACAAAGTAATTATAAACTCTGTTGATTAATTTTAATAAAAAAGTATATAGGAAGATTTCTTGGTTTGTATGAAGTACTAGATAAACGTTAGGTTCACAAACTTGGTCTTGAATGACTTTAAATAAAATAAGTTTCCTGTGAAATCAAATCAGATCCATTTTTAAAAATCATCATTTTTGTGTCATGGTAATAATCAAAGCCGAGTTGAAATATTTTTTATTAAATTATAAGCTCAATACCGATTTATGGCTCAAAAAATTACAGCCAGTTTTTAAAATTCCAAATGAAGAATATTCCGAAAATACATAAATTCGGAATTAAAAAATCTGAACTGAAGAAATTACAAATGTGTAAAGTTTTGAAAACTAGAGAATTTTCTGCACAGTGTTTGAAAAAAAATTCATAACTCGATAAGTTCTAAAACTACCACCGTGAAATTTTCACAGGATTTTCTACTTAGTTAACTGAAGAGTTTTAGTGCTAAAAAATTTTATAAAATCATGTCTAGCTTAAAAAAAAAACGAATTTGTTTATAAAAATTAACAATTATATGTATTGAAAATTAAATTTTGGAATTTTTTTTTACTTCGTCCTAAAGTTTACCTAAATATGAAACGATACTCCCTTAGAATATTTTTTTATGCATTAAAAAATAATGTTTGAATCTCAGAGGTATAATTTTCGCCCACGTGAACCTCGAGCGGGCTTCGCCGTCCTATTATTGACGCGTAAAACTCCATTTTACGCCCTTGACACAAAATATTGTATATTGGATCTGTTTTGAGTTATAGGCAGTTAAAAATGGAGCTTTTTTATACCGTCTAAAACTTACCATGGATAATTTCAAATATCATATTAAAATTAAAAAACACGTATATTTTATTTTTGTGTCAAGAACAAGAAAAAAAAATGCCATTGAACAAAAAATCTTGAGTTGTAAATCTAATGTGGAATGACCCAAATGCAATACGTGCGCATAGATGAATCCCCCACTCGATACTATATGTTGAAAATATAAAAAAAAGGGCTACACGTCAATACCTAAACTATAATTAAAACAATTTTTTTTTATTTTAATCATAGGATATCGCAGGAGAAGATATTCAGTAACATAAAATACCAATACAACATACATACGTATACAAGTTGACAAACTGTATTTTAAGGATGTTTATTCTAGAATATAATGAATACGTTCTCAAATAAAATTACTCGAGATTTTCTTAAAATCAGTAGGGAATTTAGTGCAAACTGACAATTTAATAATCCGGCAATACTTTGTGTTCCCTGACATAAGTTCAGTATAGGTTATTAAATAAAAATCATGTCAGGATTAGAGTCGGTCATGAAGTGAATAATTCCACCGGAAATATCAACCGATCTTTCAGAAGAGAAGTAGGAACTCAGGACGGGATTCCATGTGGAGTGTGTAATCAAATTACACCATGCGAATGACGTATTGTTTCGGACGTAGGAATTTGTTGTAAGAGAATTTCATTTGCAACTAGTGGTTTCCGCACATATTTTAATGCACCCCTGCGCGTCTACGTAGGGGTGTTTGAAAATCAACATGTAGGTTTCTGTCCACCCATTTAATTACAACAAATATGAGAAAAATAGTTCACATGTCAATCTCAAATTATGAAATCATAGAAATAAGTCGATACGGATGCAGATAAATTTCATATCACCATAAGTTTTATCAAAGAGTGGAACAACAGGATAAAAAACGGATTATGATGTCATATTTGCATGTCCCGATTTACGACTTCTCCCGAGCACAATCGTTTCCCAGGGGTCTTATCCGCATACCGAATGTTATTACAGAAGTCACCTGCCCCGAAAAAACTATGTTCGCCACCGGATCCCGTTACCTATTTTTCTAGGAAGTAATTGCGGTCGATATTATATATAATACACGAGTGTGACAAATACGTTTTAACCCCTTTCGCCTAGGTTCATCGGAGCATTTCCGAGGCTTTCTATGCTAATTGTAGCTCAATTAGCATAGCACGAGAATAACATCGAAGCGTTTTGTAGAAGGGTGTAGGAATATACAATGTACCTTAAGCGAGTCCGTTTCGTCGTAAATTCGTCGATACGTCGTCGTTCCCGTCCGAAAAGTTTGCCTGAGTCGTGCGGGTTATGTGCGTATGTCATGCGAAATGCGTTCCGGTAGATTCGGACACGAAATTAACATAAAAGGAAGAGTCAATATCGTAAACATTCTGGGATCACAATGGACCCGAGTGGCACGATCTTGACGATAAATTCGTCGATATATATGAGCAGGGGTGCCAACCGCTGGATCGGGGTTTCGGACGGCAACATGCGACTGACTTTTCGCCAATATCATAAACCACCGCTATGATACAGAGCCTGCTCCTTATTGCGATGGAACTCTGTTACAGGGTGCGAAGCCAACGAGTTCAACCGCCTCGTAAATTCGTCGATATGCAAAGCTTCTTACCCCTTGTCTTTCCCTTTCTCTAACTTGTCATTCCCAGGCCATGTCGGTTTGAATGCGTAACTCATCAATTTTTGACGTTCCAGGAACTTCAAAGAAATGCATGTTTGCTTAAGTGTTAGAAAAAAAATATGTTAACGAATACAAAAATAAACTGCACAACGAGACAGTGACATTTCATCAGCCGTTGAAATTCCTATAAATAGATCCCTCCGTAAATACTGACCCTTTTGTCCTCTTTATTCTAGTCCTTCTTGTTTAAACAGTCAGATTCAGATATTCGTTTTAAAGTTCTAATTAAATAAAACACTGTAACGTAGGTAGTTTCTAGAAAATGGAAAACACCTATGTTTGTTACATTGAAAATCTGCAGAAGGGACCAGAAGTGTTCGGACTCCGCACCAGAATCGGGCGGCTCAACAATCGACGTTTTGAGTAATAACTTTACACAGAAAAAAATAAGTCTTAAAATTGTTAAATCTTAAATTCATCATCAGGTGAGGCTTAATTTAAGCCCGAAATTCCGTTAGTTTTTTTAAATTCAGTCAGTGTTTTGGCTTACTGTCTTACTTTCAGTGAGCAAAACTGACTTTTACGATATTTTTGCTTAAAATTTATCAAGCTTATGGCATCTAAATTAGACAAATCTTATTTCACACCAAAATATCGACTGAATATCAGTTTTATTGTCTATAAGTAAGACTTTAAGCCTAAATACTGACTGAATTTAAGAAAATTAACGCAATTTTGGGCTGAAATTAACCCTTTGCGGCATACATTTTTCTTTACACGGAAAACAGCTGAAAATTGTTACTCGGGGGTTTTCGGGGTCGCTGATTTCGAATCTGAAGTCAGATTTTGAAAATTCAAAATGGCGGATCCAAGATGGCGGACCGAAATATAAAAAGTTGCTTGATCTAAGCGAAATTTGTTACTCGGGGGTTTTCGGGGTCGCTGATTTCGAATCTGAAGTCAGATTTTGAAAATTCAAAATGGCGGACCGAAATATAAAAAGTGGCTCGATCTCAGCGAAATTTGTTACTTGGGGGTTTTCGGGGTCGCTGATTTCGAATCTGACTTCAGATTTGCAAAATTCAAATTGGCGGATCTAGGATGGCGAACGAACGTAAAAATCGAGTGTTGGATTTTCTTGAAAATTGGTACGTTTTCTCGATCACCGATGACAAATCCAGTGTCAGTTTCTTATATCTCTATGGTCAGATTTCAACAATTAAATGTGGATGAAATTAAAACAAATTTTGGTCAGCCATCTTGGATCCGCCATTTTGAATTTTCAAAATCTGACTTCAGATTCGTAATCAGCGATCCCGAAAACCCCCGAGTAACAAATTTCGTTTAGATCGAGCAACTTTTCATATTTCGGTCTGCCATCTTGGATCCGCCATTTTGATTTTTACAAATCTGACGTCAGATTCGAAATCAGCGACCCAAAAAACATAAAATGCTATAGTTTCATGCAAATATATATAATTGTTCAATCAAAAATGAATTTTTTCTGAAATTATTGATATTTTTCCGTGGTTATTTATTTATAATAATTAAAAATTAACGATAATTGATAATATGTAACTTTTTTTATGATTATATACATCTTATTAACATAATTAACTCAAAAACCCGATTGCTTAGATGAAAACAGCCGAATAATTAATTAAAAACTGAGAGAAAATAGGTGGGATGCTGAGCATCCCACTATGCCGCAAAGGGTTAAGCCTGACCGAATGATGAATTTAAGATGTAACAATTTTAAGACTTATTTTTTTTCTGTGTACATCCGAGAGAAAAAGTATTGATCAAAATTTGAAAAAATTTTCAAAAAATGGTAATTTTCTGATGCTGTTCAAATGGGCCGGGAATCAAGATAACGATTACCGTACATTCGAAAATGATCTAATTGCCGTCAGATTTCTGGTGAATCAGAGGTTTACTTTTGATCACTTTTAAACCGGACTAGAATTCGAACGACGTCAATTTTTCGAAAAAAAAAAACAGAACAAAACAGGTTTTCCCGAAAACGTAAGAAACGTAAGAAGAGAAAAGTGTAAAATTTAAAAAAAAAAATAAAATGTCGTATTAAAAATCATATGTTTTTGGTAGCTTTTGAACCAAATAGGAATACAAAATTAAGCATTTATTTTTCCGACATATAAATAAATTTCTTAATTAACAAAAAGTGACATAAAACATACGATTTTGCAGGCGTAAACTTATAAGAATCGCCAGAAATGAATCAAGTACAAGTTAATTGTTTAACATTGTTGTTTAATTAGTAACAAATGGGATTAATATATTGTTTTTCATGTATCATATTTTTAAATTATTTTATAATAATTTTCTGCATTTTTCACAACTTTATTAAGGAAGTACCTTCTTCTTGCCCTATAGTGGCATAAGGTAGTCACTTTTCTCGTAAACTAGTAATCGCTGAGCCTTATACTGCGGCTTACTATTATTAATTAAACCTAAAACAGAGAGTAAGCAAATATAGTAGTTTAATTTTTCATTAAAGCTAATATGAAATTAAATTAATCCTTAGGTAAAACCCCCATTATTTCAACCTGAGAGGTCACTGTAGGAATATGACTATGTGCCTACTGAGCGTCTAACCACTTTAGTAGACAAAGTAACATAAACACAAATATCGAAATACTTAATAGCATCTTACAAATAATACACAGATCATTTCAATTTTGTGAACAAATCGTTGTTTAAGAAAATTTGTTACATACGGAAAAAAACCAGGAAAACTCTCACTGTGCTTGAGTTTCAGAACAAGGTCAATTTTACCCTTTTTTCCCAAGGATTACGTTAAATGAATTAATAATTTTCAATAGGCAATTAATGCTAACACTACAGCAAATACGAGTTTTAAGATCGCCGAATACGAGTCTGGTATCAAATTCTTAAAACTAAAAAGAAAACATATGAAATAAAATTAAATTAAATTGGGAATTTTAGTAGATTATCCCGAATTTTGAAACTAGGGGTTCCTGCAACCGCTGAATACTAATTTGATAGACGTTTTCAAAATTCAAAATAACATGTCTAATTTGGTGAATGGACATTTTTTGGAAAATTTGTATCAGGATTTGCTAACGTTCTCAATTTTTTACCCACCATGTCGGATTCGCATTCAACGACCCCAAAACGAATTAATAATATGAATAAATTTTAAGTATGCAACTGCCATTTTATCCCTTTCAGCTTATATGCTGGAATGTCATGAAAGACATCAACACCTTTTCCCGAAATCTATGAATTGGCAAGTTATGATCCCAATTGTTATTTGAACAGCATCAGAAAATGATCATTTTTTTATACAAATTCTCATAACGTTTAAAATCGACCACAATCTACCATTTTCTACCGTTGGAAGCAGGTAGAACTTTGATCCTGGATAGTTTTAAAACTATGATCCCAGTTAGATCACTTCTGGATCTAATCGATTTTGATAAAAAATCCATACATATTTGATCAAATTTTGATCAATAATTTTTATCTTGGGCATAATTCACATTATCAGTCGTTCGATCAGGAAGTTCGATCTACCAAGAAAGAAGCCGTTCGGTGATTGCAACACAAGTCCGGTGTTTGGCTGCAATTAAAGTCCCGTGTTTGACTGCAATTTAAGTCCAGCGACACCTGCACGGAGAAAATTGTCCGGCTAAAACAGCTTCCCACTGTCCAGCAGATCGCGATGTAAGTCGCGAGTGAAGACGTAAAATGACAATTAAAATTCGAAATCCTCAAAATTTTTTTTTCTATAAATAGGTATACTTTTCTTATGTCTTTAAGAATATTTCTACATAATTTCTAGACGATGTGGTTATTTATATTATTTTTATATGATTTTTTAAAGTCGTTAATAGTGAAAAAATCACTACTTTTTTCATTTTAAGGCTACCGTATCGATTACCGTGTTATCTACGACAAAAATGCACTGAACCTTTTTTTGTAGAGCACAAAATTTCCTACAAAAAAGTCAGTGAGAGCCATAGTCTAATGTTAATATGTACGGCATGAAAAACATCGGAAGTTATTGAAAAAATCATTGAAATTTTAGAACAGAGATAGTTATCTTATTCGTGACGTATCTATTAACATTAGACTATGGCTCTCAATGACTTTTTGTAGGAAATTTTGTGCTCTACAAAAAAGGTTGGCTGCATTTTTGTCGTATCTAACACGGTAATAAATACGGAAACCTTAAAATGAAAAAAGTAGTGATTTTTTCACTATTAACGACTTTAAAAAATCATATAAAAATAATATAAATAACCACATCGTCTAGAAATTATGTACAAATATTCTTAAAGACATAAGAAAATTATACCTATTTATAGAAAAAAAATTTTTGAGGATTTCGAATTTTAATTGTCATTTTACGTCTTCACTCGCGACTTACATCGCGATCTGCTGGACAGTGGGAAGCTGTTTTAGCTCGACAATCTGGCTGGAGCGACGTTCTATTTTTTTCGTGTGATAGTGGAAATTACAAGATTTATAACAGTTTGAGCCATTAGTCTGCTCGATTTTATTTCAACTAAAATTATTTCACTAGTAGATTGTTCTTATTTCGGCTATCCATTATGGCGAATCAAGACGTACTGCCGCCATTGATAGTGAAAGTTCTAATGCTCATTCTAAAAATAGGCTTCTTCATTTACGACATGCTGATCAAGTATCAGTAAGCTATTTCATGAACTTTTATGGTCCAAATGATTTAAAAAATGATCATTTGTTAAATAGAAGAATACCCAATGGCAAGTTTAAAGCAAATTATATAAAAGATGATCACTCTGAAAATAAATCGTCGAAAAAATCTAATAGCAAGTTTGAAGCAAGAATTAAATTTCTTATATTTTGCTCTTGGTACACCAAAGTTATAAACAAAGAGGGAAACAGTGTCAGCAACAAAGGACCTTCTTCAGGCAGTGCTGAATAGTTTCATTATTATGATCTCATTTATGACAACTTATAATTGACTAATGTTTGTATAAGTCTCTAATTATAAGACGACTTAACAGATGGTGCCACAATCCTCTCCTACCTACACAGAAGGAAAGAAACCCGATTGAGTTGTGTGTAGACAGCACTGGTAAATGCGTGGTCGGTTCGCAAATTATTTTTATTTCAACTCGCTATAACAGTCAATTTTGAGAATTTTGAAATTAACAAAATACGAAATTGTTCACTAGAGTTGCCTTCATTGGCTGGACCAATATTCCATCCTACCTTCACTGGTTGGTTGATGATCTGATCTTGCCTTTATTGGCTGGACCAATGCTCCATCTTACCTTTACTGTTTGGTTGATGATCCGATCTTGCCTTTATTTCCAAATATTGATTATCATAATTTAAACGTAATAAATGTTTTTACTAAACATAAAAATACGTATAGAAAACCGTAATGAATGTTTAAAAAAAATTGTTTAAACACTTATCTTTGTAATTAAAGTGCAATATAAAAAATTAGATGTGTTTTTGCTACAAATTCTGTTAATATTTTACTACTAGCCCATTTCTTATGTACGCACTTACCTCGGGCTTCATAGTTTTATATACCTAGATATGCCTAAACGAAAAATATTCAAATCTACATAACTTTGTTACAAAAAATCTATCTGTTGAAAATTGACGAAGGTTTCTCTCTTTCACATGGAATCATTATACTTGCAAGGGAAAAAGTTAGGTAAAGATATTAGTTTCACAGTGGTAGCTTCGTCAGCACAATTCAACGATCCGAACAAAAGTTATGTACAATAAACAAAACCCGCTGACAACAGGTGCCTCTTCCCTAATACATTTTAGCACAAAAAATGTCTTTTGATGATGCAGCGGGCGTAAGTGCGACTTTATCCATTTTTTTCATATTTTAAATTCTCTTTACTCTCTTTTACGTATAAAAAATAATATCGGAAGCACTGAATGTAAGTACGCACTTTGCCTTTGGCTTAGAAGAAAAAGCTTTTACAGTTTTGAAACAAATTCTGTAAAATACATGATCTTAATGAAATTAAAAAAGTAATTATTTATTTTTTTTAGCAATTATTTTTTTTCAAGAATAAATAAACGAACTAAAAGACATCAAGGGTCCAAAGAATATTTCCTATAAATTTCTAGGCAAGCGTTTAAATCCTAAGTATATTTTTTCAAGAAAATAAACAATTGCTACATACACATTATAATCATTTTACGTAGGTTTCCGCATAATGGTTTTTAAATTTTACTATTTTACATTCTCGTCACTTTAATTATAATTTAAGTTGTACACATTGTTATAGATTTTTTATAGTTATCGAGAATAACAAGATTAAATTATTCGATGATTGACAACGGTGGCACATTCGGTGCTGACACGTATCGTTAAACAATATTACTACTTGACCAGACCAATTTATTTTAAAGAATCTTGATATATTGCTTGTTTCTCAAATTCTTATTGCAATTGCAGTGTGAGGCGTAAATTACTGGAATTGGGATATGTTATAACTCTTAACATTCTTTTCGATCTAGGAGGATCCTGAAGAATAATCTTCATGGTTCTAGGTCATATGCAATTCAATACTAATGTAGAAAGTTTAAGTAAATTCAGTTGCATTGTCAGTTATTTTTACCAGAGTTTTCGCGAAAATATAGAATTGTGCTCAATTTTGAATCTCGTAAGTAAAAATACCGCAATTTTTTATCTACCACAAAGATAATCCGTACTTCAGTTTCAGCTATTATCGTCAGAACCCAATTTCTTGGAGGGTGTCTAGGGTGCTTTTCAAGGCAATTAGAAATAATCTGTTAAACATTTAGCTGGAATCAATCTCTCGATGATTCCATTATCAACGGCCACCAATACCTCTGATTTTATGAAAATATTGCTATTTTATTTCCAAACCGTTTTCTTCTTCTGTCAAGCGTATTAGTGTAGCAACGAGCTTAATCATGCATCATGGTATGTATGGATCATTTCGAGACTAACGATTGCTATGCAAATGAAAAAAGTAGTAAAGGCATTTTGTTTTACCTCGTCCATTTTGATCCTAAGTCGAATCCGAACAACCAGTCCATCAACTTCAATATCCCGAGAAGACAATTATTTAGGCTGGAATCAGGTCCTGATCATGAAGCCTCTGAACAAAATCAGGTCTTCACATGTCCCCTTATCAGGCCCTGGCATATCGTGTAACGCTTTTTCTGTTAAGGCTCTGATCAGGCAAATGTACAGGACCTGACCAGGACCTTGCAATGCCCAATATTTCCCATGCTTTCCAAATTTCATGGTGAAAATATTTACAATAGTATTACGAAACAACAAATTAATTTTTAATGATTTATTACTATCTGACAAGTAAAAAGGCTGCAAAATAAACAAATCATTAGAACACATACAATGTGTAAAATTTGCTGTGCGGAAACATTCCTACATGTAGGCTAATATACAAAATAGAAATATATTTCCTTAATAGGAATGAAATAGATGCGCGATCACGACTACTGGCGATTGAACGAATTACATAAAATTTAGAAGTTAAAAAATTCAGACGTACTTATCAGACTCTGAGAAGACCCCTTGATCTGCCCCTGATTGGAAATTTCTAAAGCAGTTAGCGATTCCCGAAAATTGAAAATAAGGCAAACCTTATCAATTGATGGTTTGGTCTTGATATGGAAGTTCACAGGCTTCCCTATATCAGTTATACTTTATTTTAACATAATCAGGGTTTAATCGGGGCATATTCAGGCGAACCTGATCAGGATAACTTACTGGAACCTGATCATGTCCTGATCTGGATATATTCAGGAGTACCTGATCAGGAACGCCTTACTGTGAGTCTAGTCAGGCCCTGGTACATTTTTATGCTGCCTGAATAAATTTCCGCTCGGGATGTGACGTTTACAAGGCAAATTGCTGAAATAATACTCTTTATAACTATCAATCAGTCGGTAATCCTTCCTAAAGACATATGCATCGAGGTATAGTTTGGAGGAAATAAACATTTGTGTCAATAATTTCATCGGTACGATCCTATTTCGATTTTATCGATAAAATCTGGATCCTCAGTAACGGTCGGTTATTCTGGCGTATCTAAAAAGACAGCCTCGATTTTCTCGGAAATAAACCGCGTGATCGCGATAAAAATACAAGCGAATGACGTATCGATATGCAAACGGAGCTGGCGCTCGTAAAAACCGCAATATCGGAGGGCCTTTACAAGATCGGCGGAGTCCGCAGCCGTTTTATCCGAGAATTATCCGAAACGATACTCCAGTTTAAACTTCGCTTATCTCGCGCAATCGATGCGCATACCGGCTTCCAACTTTCGGCTTAACGATAATCACGGCGAGGCGTAAAACTAAACTACAAATGCCCTCTTTACGCCCGGTCTCGGCCTGCTTCGACTTATGCACCAAATAAACCGTGCGTTTTACGCGCTGTTACCTATTTACTCGTCGACGTGCATACCTAGCCTCTTTGCAAAATATTTTACGTAACGTGATATTTATAAGGATGGCTTTAAATCTCAAATACATATTGGATGAAGACATTGGTGAATAATGGTAGGGATTTATTCTATTTCTACGACTTTCTTTATAGAGATGTTTCATTCGCCATTGACTTTTCAATTATACTCTATCTATAGGGGAAGCTTCAAAATAGATCAGTTCAGTTCTATTTTTTTTTTACGAAAATTAAAATGCATGATAATAATTTTAGTATGATTTAATTATTTCTTATGATTGGCGGCACTTTTATTCCCATTCTATTCTAACATCATTCAATCCAAACAGTCGTGGTAATGATTTGAATGGCGTCCAAGCCAATTCATATTTGATACTTACTATTCTCACACTTCGTTTTATGGATAGAAAGTTGGAAAATTGTTTAATAAATATGGTACTAATTGTACTTTTGAAGATATTCAGTAACATCAAAGTTGATCATTCGTGAGTAGTTAAAAGTTCACTCTTCATCATAGAGCTGCTTAGTTTATGATCCAGAAGTAGAAACGAATTTAGTCTGTAAGGTTTTCGCTTTTATTTTTATTTATATTTCCATTGCATGGAAAGTCCACCGGACTAAAAGTAAAAGTCTCATATATACTCGATGGTTGCTTCAGATGGTCTCTATTGGTGAAGAATAGGAGCACAAAATACTTGGCCTGGATGTAATTTAAGGTAAGTTATTATAAGCTTTAGACTTAGAATAAGGTTTGACATACATTAATGTTGGTTTCTAGCCGTAATGCTCTACGTTTCTCATCATATTGACATTTTTCTAAAATACTAAAATCTGAGATATATAAATTGGATTTTTAAATGGTATCATACAATGAGAGGAAATTATTACAAATTATTACTGTCCGAAGACAACTAGTTTGGAATTAAGAATAAATTGCTTGCCTTGTTAATTCACTTAGTGCATTGAGCTCCAGACCATTAATTAGTTGAGGTAATTTGTACTACTAAGCAAATAGTTAACCCAATGAATTAATAAATTATCCGTACAATTCCCTCTCAACAACGAACTTCTTACCTGGATCTCAGTTTAGTTGTGTCAATTTCTTTTTTTTTGGGAAATAATTTTCTGAAAATGCCATATCTATAGCGATATGCTTTATTTTAAACAATTCATTTTTTAACTATTTTATATTTAGTAAGAATGTTGGATAATCAGATCTATGTAATAATAATCTATAGGTTAGTTAACATCGGATCTTCTCATATACAATTTGACAATAATTATCTTAAATAGGTTCAAAGAAATGCATTCTTAATGACTACCGATTACGATGAAATACTAAATATTATAGAATTATATTATTTTATAATTTCGATATTTTTCCATGAATTTATTAATGGAAACAAGACCGTCTGTCAAGTAGTCATAGTGCATTACTTCCGTATTACTGAAGGTGACCATTTAATCATCGATTAAATATTATTCGTATAAAAGACGTGCGATTACAAAAATTAATTTGAAATAATTAAAATTTGGGAAATAATGAAAAATGATTACTAATCGCCAATAGTAAAAACAATACGAATCGACTGAAACGATTATTCTCCTACGGTCTTGAATGGTTTTATTTTGTGTTTAAAAACGTTCTAAACCAACAGGCATATCTGGCGTAAAATTAACTTAAGATATATTTTTGTAATTTTGAATGTTTCATTTCTAATTATATACAGGGTGATCCTTTTGTCTATGCCACCCGGCTAATAGTGGATTCCTAAGTTGATTCTAAGTAACTTTTTCCTGTTCCAAAGTTGGATTTTAGGCTCAGAATTTAAGTGAAGAGCCATTGAAATTTAGACAAATAAAATCGTTTTTTTTGCAAATACTCGGCTTTTTTTTCAAGTTATTGCAATGAATGAGGGCTCATTTTCAAGCTTTTTTTAAGCCCTACAATTCATTCCCAAGAACATTTGTCTTGCGGTGAATATTTCTGAAGTTATGGCCTCGAAAATGGTGAAAAGCCAATTTTTGCGGTTTTTCGCATCTAACTCATTTCGCAAAATAGCTAACGAAATGTCAAACTAGAAAAAATTGTAGAGCTTGAAAAGAAAGAGCTCATATGTTCGTTTTTAATGAAAATTGAGTCCGCGGGAACACTCTTAATGTCGTAGAATTGGTGACAAACCCACATCGTCAGTACCAAACGCGTTTTTCGTCAATTCTACGACATTAAAAGTGTTCCCGCGGACTCGATTTTCATTATAAATGAACACATGAGGGGGCAAATTCTTCGCCTTTTCAAGCTACAACTTTTTCTTGTTTGACATTTCGTTAGCGATTTTGCGAAATGAGTTAGATGCGGAAAACCGCAAAAATTGGCTTTTCACCATTTTCGAGGCCAGAACTTTAGAAATATTCCCCGCAGGACAAATGTTCTTAGGATTGAATTGTAGGGCTTTAAAAAATCTTGAAAATGAGCGCTCATTCATTGCAATATCTTGAAAAGAAGCTGAGTTATTCCAAAAAAAGTAATTTTTTTTTCTAAATTTCAATGGTTCTTCACTTAAATTCTGAGCCTCAGATCCAATTTTGGTACTAGAAAAAGTTACTTAGAATCAACTCAGGAATCCACTATTACCCGGTTGACATAGATAAAAGGACCACCCTGTATATGATTACTTTGGCACTGCGTAGAAAATACAATTTGCAAGACCTTGCTTATGAATGTAACAAAACTTTTAATATTCCAGAATCTTATTGAAATCATAAAAATTATTCCAACACCTCATTGTTATCGATGATGTGAAAAGTTTTCGACACTGACAGTAGTTAATATGACATTTTGATATTTTTGGCGCTAAGTTTCTGAGACAAAATTTGGGGGGTTTCAGTCTAGGCAGTGTCCAATTAGTGACGAATTCCCCTACTGTACAGTAATTATGTAAACTAATTAATAACAATTTTAAACAATTTTTATGTGTTATATTTGTATGTTTGTCTTAGCATAATATTTGTTATTGAATTATAACAATGTTTGTTAATAGAATATTTTTAAGTTAAATTCAGACTGACTTAAATGTGAAATGAAGTATTCTAACAAAGAAAATTTAGTTTCGTTTTATCTAATTTATCGGTATTTAATATACGAACAAAAATTGCAATAAATGCTCATAGCACAGTTCAGGAAAGGCTTTAAATATTTATCGACATATATACAGTTCCTGACCATATTAATACACCCATCATCCGTCACACCAAGAAATTATTAAGCGGTTAAGAAAATTAAAGGTTGTTGCTTGCAACGAAATTAATGATATTATTACAGCCATGCTGAAAAATTAATATTTCACTGAAGTTTTGTTGTTTTATTGCAAGACCGTTACCGTTTGTTAGAAGAGCTAGTGATTTATGGTAACATTTTGTGTATAGTTTATGCAGTTATTACGTTCAAACGTAGAGGGCAGCAGTTTGTTAAATACAGTACAACTTGCTATATTGTGTACAATACATAATTTGATTGCAAGAAATACATAAGCGTTACTGCAATAAGTTCTTTATTGATGCTTTCACACATTTTCATGAAAGCAGTGCAAACCTTTATCAATTTGTGATAATTATGTAATTTTGAGATTGGGTAAACCACATGATTTGTCCCCTACTAGAATTGGCTCAATTGCGGGCATGTTGAAAGCTAAAAACATGGGTCAGTAGCAATTACCTAAAATTTTAAAAGTCGCATGACGTTCATTGAAGCATATTAAAAAAAAAGATTGACCTTGGCGAAGATTTAAATGTCAAAAAGGCGATTCAGCATGGGTTTAATAATATGACCAATATAACGTTTAAGTATATGCATTCATCTACGTTTTCGTTTTTTCTAGAAAAAATGATTACATGTTTTGTTAATCAACAAAAAAACAATTAACCCACCTGTTCAACACTTTAAAATTAAGCTTAAATTGCTAATATTGGAAATTATTAAAAATAATGAAATTTCGATTAATGTTTGACTCATCACAAAACAGGCAATAACAATATGAAATAACAAATTATATAATTATGGCAAAGAACTATTGTGATTCAAATCTATATTTCGTTAATTTTCTGCAATTTTGATGGGCCTCGAAAATCATTTCCTTGTTGAAGAGTATAATTTCATACATTCATTTTAATCTCTTAATTCAAACTTTTTCAAACCATTTATCTGATCATTGCAATATCCTACTAATTCATTCCCATATGTTTGAATATACGGATAGTACCATATACTTGAGCCGCATATATTTCATCTGTATTGACTCCCTGTCAATGAAATAATTCAAATATTATATTAATTCTATTCTTATTTGATCTAAGAAATATCTTGACGCAAAAAGGCATTCACTTTTATTGAACTAAATTAGCAAATAAAATATTTACAAGCTTTTATATATCCCTTTCATGTTAGTTAGCACCGAGGACACTTTAGAAATGATTTCGAATTGTCATAACCGAATCTGCATGCCAATAACATTATATCAATCGCAACGAAAGAAGACTTTGCACGTCTCATTATTCTCACCGTTCGCATGCAAATGAGCCGCATATATTTGTACCTTGGGGTTGGGCAAAAAATTGAATTCTACGACTTGGCACTTGGAAATGACGACCTGTCGTCGAATACAATGTAAATTTGTCCGCAATAGGTTGCTATACAATTCTTCACTAGGGACGTCCTATTATATCGACGAATCAGGATCAATGCATTAACTAAATATGAGCCAATAAAAAAGAAATATGGCTGAATTAATAGTCAGAGGGATAACTAGAATAATAGGGGATACAAAGTGGCTAACTTACTAGATTTTAAAAAATTCAATAGGAATTTGTTTTGTAATATGAATAAGCAAAATAGTAAGAATAAGTTTTTTGAGTTATGCAGGATCTCGCACGTGCTATTTATATATTAGATATTATTTTAATTTTAAAATGTGAAATAATTCTTACTTTTTTCCATGAATGCGAAAACATTAAATAATTGAATGAACATTAATTAGGAAGCGGCTTTTCTAACTGCAATTAAAAACGTTATGTAGTCTATGTAAATTTAAGGTCAAATATGTCTTAAAATAAAATATAATTTTTGTATTATCTTAGCAAATAACTAACAATTGTGCAAACGAGTTTCCGACTATAAAATTTAAACAAAAAATTAACATTTATTTATCGTCATTTATCCTTATTGTATGATATTATAAGTTATTAATAAAACATGAACGTTAAAAACCATATTTCAATTACAGTCTTCTAAGGAATGTCTTTCGTTGAACCGCTAACTAAATTTAAAGGACAAACACTTAATTTTAACGTAATAATGCTGCTTGAAATATGAATTTCGTGGCTGTTTAATTGCATTTATGCAATTTTTATCTGAAGCACTTTCATTTAAACTAAACAATGTCTCTTTATTAATTACGTTTGTTACAAGTAATAGAACGTATTAAGAAACTAATTTGGCACTATAATTAACAATAGTTTTTAATCTACATACAAATCGAACGTTCTGACATTGAAATTTAATGTTAGCTGTAACTGAGTTGCTAAATTATAAGTTTATATTTGATCTAAAATAGATCTATTATAAAGAGCATAAACTGAATTAACTAAAAATTATTAGTGAAATCAATCACGTAAAAATTTAAATAAAAGACAAACAAGTCATTACAGACTTCTATTATGCTTAAATTCCTGACGCATATTAAATATCGTGATTTGATAGTTGCTTCTGTGTATACCGACCAAAGCTTGTTCGTGTGTATAAAGTAGATGCGAATTAATCATTTTCCTCATGAATATTCGCAGAGGTAGCAATCGCGTTAATAAAGTTTTACCCTCTTGAGGAGTTTGACTTGACTGTTTTAAATCGGCGGCTTCTAAGAGCAACGAAACTCTCTTAGACTAGTCGCAAATGACGTAAGGAGGTATATTTTATATTCAATGAAGGCCTAATATAAATATCGAAGATTAATCGATGCATAATGCTCGTTAGGGGGATGATGGACTGCCGACCGATAAAGACCCAGTCACTGCCCGTCAATATTTCTTCAACCATTATAAGAGACCCTCTACTTTAAATCGAAAAACGATATTTTCCATTGACAGGGTGTATTTTTTACGCGGTAATTCAATCGGTAAGTGAGATAATTTAATATTTAAGAAAAGAATGGAGGAAGCAAAGCAAGTTGCATACGCCTTTTAAATAAATCGACTCGTTTGCCGATAGGAACTTTTTTAATATATTCATAAAAGCGGTCCATTATTGGAAAATGATATTTTAAAGGACAGTTCTCTGCTGTAGTTCGTGGTTAATGTACAAAGTATTTTAAGATCTATGATCATTTTTCATACTCATTTATTTATACGAGTTAATCGATTAACGTCCAATATGATAAGATTTTGAGCTGATTTTCAAAGTTCTCTAGCAAATCGAAAAATGAAAATATCATAATGAATCCAACTCACTTCTGTGAGTCGTGAGTTGTTTCGTGGGTCAAAATTGCGTTTCCTTGTCGCCGAAAAACAACATAGCGGATTTTATCTGAAAAAGTACTGAAAATTTTTTAAGTTGTTTTTTTGAAACGAAAATGTTTTTTTTCGACAATTTTTTACAAATAGATAATGGATGGCGATCCATTCCAAACTATAGACAGACGTGGACAAATAAGTTGTAGTTTAACCCTTCCATACTCCTGTGGGTCCATTGGACCTATGGCTGAGTACACGCTTCGATTAATTTTAGATACATTCATAGTTTCATCGTTTTTTTACAGAATGTTAAAAATTAAAAATTTTTTTCTTATCTATTTAATTTTTGTCCTGATAGATCGGAGAATGGCCTTGAATTTTTTCAAGTCGAAAAAATTAAATGCGTAGCAGCAATCCACGTGTTTGTTGGTTGGGTCCAGTAGACCCAGTGGGTGATGGATTGTTGAAATCGGAAGGGGGGTATGGAAGGGTTAAGGGAAAAATTTTTGTTTATTTACCTCCCATCAATGTATCCTATTAAAAATGGCAGAAAAGTGTGAAAATTTCGTCTTGCTCATTGCAAAATCTTTTGATCCTGCTTAAATAAAGAGCGCATTTTATTCAAAATTCTATTTCAATCCTTTACGCAGTACAAATTTAAATCCAATAAAAACCGATCAGAAGTACAAAGTCCCCAAAATTTGACACCAATTGTATGGGTTTTCCTCGAATGAATTGCTTCAAAGAGATTCTGGAATATGATTTGGTCATCATCTCATTAATAGACAAAGCGGTTCCAAAATATCCAAGACTTTGAATATTACGTCTAAATTTGTTCAATACAATTCGAACCTTCCATGCGTTATCATCGAGATTATTATCTGTCAATTTAGGGCAATGCAAATATTCTACTAGTCATATTGGATCCACCGCGTTGGATTTTGAAAGTTCCTCATTATATTTCCATTAAATATAATCCTAAACACAAATAAATGCAATAAAATAAAGCCCCGAAACATTTACCGACGAGGCATGTGAAAAATTCCATTATTTTTTTGTTATTTCCAGGGCCACCTAGAAACGGTTTACCAGCCATACGCCCGAATGACAACCGAAGAGAAAGAAAAGGACATCTACGATTTTCTTGATTCTCCGCTCCAGATTGAAAAGCCACTTCAACCATTTCGAATAAAAGAAGTCGTGCAGGAAATTAAAAACAACACCAATGATAAAAAGACCCCCAGATACGACCATATAACCGGAAGGCTGTTAAAAGAGTTTCCGATAAAAGCTGTAAGGCTAATTACTAAAATTACTTAAAGCTAATCATATTTAATGCAGTAATGCGTTTGAAATACTTCCCAGTCCAGTGGAAAGTGGCTCAGACAATCATGATTCCAGAAAAAAGAAAAGACCTCGAAATCATCACATCTCACAGGCCAATAAGCTTACTCCCTATATTGTCAAAAATCTTCGAAAAACTATTACTAAGAAAGATCAAACTGGCAATAAAAGACAAACCACCAATCCCAGAACATCAATTCGGGTTCCGTGAACATCACGCAACTACGGAACAAATCCACCGAATCGTAAGAAAGATTAGAAACGCTCTTGAGGAAAAAAAATACTGCTTAGCAGTATTTCTAGACATAACTCAAGCCTTTGCCAAATCAAGAAGTACCTCCCACATAATTTCTATCTACTACTAAAATCCTATCTGACAGATAGATGCTTTCAGATCAAATATCAGGACGAATATTCTTCATTATATCCCATCACATCTGTAGTACCTCAAGGGAGTGTTCTAGGCCCCTTTCTATATCTTTTATACTCAGCTGATCTACCAGTCACTAATAAAACCACGACAGCTACATTTGCAGACGATACAACAGTCCTTGCAACTCATAAAGAACCGGATATAGCCACTTAAAGAGTGCAAAGAAATATCTGCGAAATAGAAAACTGGTTGGCGGCCTGGCGTCTCAAGGCTAATGAAGAAAAATCAGTGCAGGTCACATTCACTCTAAGAAAAGGAATATGCCCACCTACAAAACTAAATAACAAAGAAATTCCTCTAAAAGATCATGCTAAATACCTAGGCATGCACTTGGACTCCAAGTTAACATAGAAAACCCACATATGGGAAAAACGCAAACAATTGGGTTATCTCTTAAGAAATATGTACTGGATTATGGACCGACAATCGCAGTTGTCTCTACATAATAAAGTGTTGATATACAAAGTCATCCTTAAACCGGTCTGGACGTATGGTATTCAATTGTGGGGCTCTGCCTCCAATTCGAACATTGAGATTCTCAAAAGATTCCAATCTAAGATTCTACGCATAATAACAAACGCTCCTTGGTTTGTCACAAATATAATTATCCGACGAGACCTCGGAATCCCAACAGTAAAGGAAACGATATCCAGCTCAGCCAAAAAATACGTCAGCAGATTAAGCCGTCATGCAAACAACCTTGCTATTAATCTACTTTCAGAGGAGTTAGACCAGCAAAGACTAAAGCGCTACAGACCACTACATTCTTCGTGGAGATTCACTCACTAATCCGCTAACTCAATTATAAAATATACATTTTATTAACTCCGTGCGCTAAGTGCCCACTTAACACACTGTTTTCCGTGTAAGTAACTACTTAGCACACGGTGCACGAATGTTCTAAATTGCACGGAAAACAGTGTGCTAACTGGGCACTTAGCTCACTCGCTACGCTCGGGCGCCAACTCCGCTCGTGCGCGAATCACCTACTTAGCGCACTTGTATCGTAATGTACTATTCTTTTCTTGCAATATTACCCAGCAGCTAAAAGTCAATCACAACGATTAGTTTATCTCTGGTACGAACCGATGGGCGACTACCTACGAGCTTCTTCTTTTTTTTTTTTTTTTATCTATGTAAAACAATTACTTATTGTCTCTGGACAGATTGTAAACTCTGGGAAGAAAATAAAAAAAAAAAAAAATTTCCAGGGCCGCCGCATTGAATCCGCCGTCGAATGTATTAAAAAGTGACTATGAATATTTTATACATCAAAATTTTTACATTTTAAGACAATAAGACAAAAATTGAGATTACTGAAGATTTATTTCAGAAATATTTAGGAAAAACACGTGTTTTTAGAAAATTCCACACTTTTCCGACATTTTTAATAAGTTAAACGGCATGGAGTTTGATAAAAACAATGTTCCCCTTAAGTTGCAACTTTTTTCCACGTTTGTCCAACATTCCGTGTTTTGTTGCTAATTTTTTATTTTTATTGTTATTCGTCGTAATTTATCAAATTCAGCTGAATATTTGTTCCACAGATGTGCACAGTAATTGATGATAGGAAAACATTGCAAGGAATAACAGAATCATCTTCCAGAAAACTAACATTGAACTATAGTATAAAAGTAAACGTTAGAAAAAATCGTGAATTAACTGGAAATGTGTCTAAATATAGTCCACTAGTAGTTCAAAAAATGCAACAGTAACTCATAACAATTAATTGAGCTGCACTTAACAAGGCAAAGGATTTATATACACGTCAGGGAAGTTGGGAAAATATTTGTAAAAATTGATTTAAAAATCTAAAAAAATATTTAAATATTTTATCAGATTTAAAAATCTAAAAAAAGATTTAAATATTTTATCCTAAAACATATATTAAAATAAGGTGAATTATCGATTATACTGCCTAGTATACATTGAACCATATTGTTAAGACATTTTTAAATATAACAAAAATTTAATAAATTATAAAAACTAAATTACAAACTATTGAACTGTCATTCTAATTAATTTTATTATTGTATAAAATAAATACTAAATACATGTTTTGACGTTAATATGAAAATGTGTTCTCCAAAATTTTTTTAAAAAAGTTTGCAGACATTTTTTTTCCATATTAGTTCAATAATTTTCTTCCTACAAAATAAAATCTCAAACAGTTTCATAATACTAAATTACTCAACCACTAGGTAGTTACTGAGCCATCCTTTCATATTATAAAGTATTTTTGGTTACGTACTTGTCTGTAACGGTGAAGATGATATTTTGTTTGGTTAAAACTTTAGAATCCGAATTGTATGTTAAACATGTAGATTGGGATTGGATAGTCAATAATGTCACTTCTTGAAGCAAACACTTTAACAGACTTTCTATAACAAACCACCCTTCAGATAATGATTGCTACATCCCCCGAATGGTACGTTTGAAAGGGTTAAACGGCGCGATCTATTTTAACGATGTCATCAAAAAGGGATCACTTTTTTTTACTTCATTGGACTGTGCATAGAGGTTGAGAAAATGTAATTTACTAATGTCATTGTTATATCGAGTGATAGTACCCTCAAATATAAACGATGAAACGGTAAAAATATGGTTTCAACATCGCGTGTGAGGAATATGCAGCGTTCAAATAGTTTAGAATATTATAAATTCAAATATCAGATTCATACCTTCAAGGTTCATAGATATATACGTGAATGTTGAATTTTAGTAATTGTTGAGTTACAAAAATCTTTATTTTCCAGAAAATGAATCTTCTTTTCCTTATTACATGATTACATATTCAGACGATTAAGTATTGTGTATTTACATTAGTATATAGAAGATTAGTAAAGATTTTTAAAACTCTTGCAGCACATTTTGAAAAATCATTAATAGTAAATCACCCCTATTTAGGAGTAGATTATATACTTCAAAGCACTGCAAATTTACTCCATCAGATTACAAACAAAATGGTTTTGAAAAACTAAAAAAAGAGACTTATAACCAAAAATGTTGAATTAGTACCACGTATAGGAGTAAGATACCTACGTAAGGAGAGGGATGCAATTTATTATTAAAAAATGGAAATATATAAGGGATAAAATGGGCGCTAATAATACTATAATTAAAATATAGTTACAAATACACAAAATTTATACAATTGCTACAGATATATTCTAAATGATTGCAAAACCTAATTAATCTTTGTTTCATTGTACGTTTCAATAAATGTATGTCTTATTTATAATTAGTTTATGTCTAACTTGTGCCAGTTAATTTGAATGCGAATGCTATTTGTATTTAGTCATGATTCTACCGTTGACATGTACACTTCCGTAGTGTAATCGATTATAATTCTACGGTTGTATGCGGGAAATAATTTTAAAGTTATTATATTAATGTTCTATTAATTCATGGTGTTATTAACTGTGTTATAAATAAATAATAAAAAATGTTTCTTTATCAGGTATTCCAAAGGTATGAGGTACATTGGAGGACGAAACGTCGACAAAACATAATATAGTGTTTTATTTTCCTTCAACACTATAAGATCGATGTATTAATTTTTTTATTTACTTTTTAATTCCTTTAAATTGAAAATTGACTTTGGGTTCAACCGTTCAATTTTACTTCCTTTGAAATAAATTTGTCTCCAAAAGTTTTATAAGTATAGAGAATTGATTATTATGCAAATCATGTTTTTGGCTTCTTTTATGATATATGCAGTTTACACCTATTGTCATGTCCGTTTTCGAAATTATTAAGGAAACGAATTTATCCGAGTTTTCAAAATTTATGCTCGAAATCTTGCAATTTAATTCGATCAGGTAGATCCTTATCTGCAGACATGGTTTCTTTATTATAAACAATAGTACTGGCAAAACATGGCCAGTAACTTTTTACCATGGTGAGAGCTTCTCTTCTCACCTCAATGAATTTTTTAGTATTTTTCATCTAGGGTTAAAAATATGGGGGAATCAAAATGTACACCTATTGCGACGAAGAGATTCCACATTCAACATCAAATTCGGAATAACCGCGCTATATACCATTTAAAACAATATTTTTCCCCAAGCTTTCCATGTGTAAATATTGACTACATTTTGTATATTTTAAACATACGCAAATTAAACACATCGCGACTGTTATAGCATAAGTAATCTATATCCAAAAAGTGCTATTCAATGTCTTTTTACTTTGGCTAAAGATTATAGTAAACTTGTCGCACTAGGAAATATGGAATCATTAGCTACATGGCATAAGCAATTTCTCAGTCTAAACATTAACTGCGTTTAGAACATGTAGATAAGTGACTACTTGAGCTCGACCAACGGGATATCTTTATTTTATGAGTGACCTATGGGCAACTTGACCCGGTGGACAACAAGAACATATGTTTTGTTGGAGGAGATAGCGAGCAGGTTTGCAAGGTATCCTAGATTCACATAAATTGCATCTAACCGTGTTTACATTACAACGAAATGCATATAAAATGTTGGTTTAATTACAGATTTTTATTTGTAAACGGTATCGGAGGTTGAAAATTGCGAAATAGGAATATAATAATTAAAAATCCTGTAGCCATTCTATAATTTACTAGAAATGAATACGGAGGTCATAAATTGAAATACAGGCGAGAGAAAGTAATGGAAACCATGTTTTTCTAATTATTCGGTTTAAGTAGATATTCACTTTACAATTTTAGAAAAATTCTTTCATGAAGAGTTATCTTATATTTTGAACTTATTGGATTTTCTATAAACATGTACAATATTTCCTCGTTGTAATCCCAAAGAGTACAGCCCATTTTTCAAGGTTTATACTCATTTTTTCCAAATTTATGGAGCGAAAAGGCAAGTTTTTCAATAATATGGTTCCGTCCTAGAAAGATTATGTTATGCATATTATCATATTTAAATTAGTAATATAAGCAGAAGATCAATATGAAAGATAAATATTCTCTACTCCATGTGTTTGTGATTATTATTTGTCTTTAACATTCTAACCGGCCTACTCTTCCAATTAGAGGAAAGGTTGCGTACTCTTATGGACATCACGTTGAAGAGTATGCAAATTGTATGTCCTTCAGTTTATTTATTCAACAAGAAATTTGAGTAGGTCTACACTTTTAACATAGTCTTTCCCCAGTTGAGTCGTACTACAATTTGGTGTAATATGAAACAGCAAGTTAGATGTGTAGTCTTTTCCAGTTTATCCTACTCCATAAACTTATTTTGGAGTTTTATAAGTTAAGTAAATTCTTTTATAACGTTTCATTATATTCTGGATTATCAGTGTTCAATTCGTGGACAATATCTTAAAGCTGTGTGCTCCATCCAAGATCTTGGAGTTATATTTAACTGTAAATTATCATTTAACCCATTTCGTCCCAAAATGCCAAAATTTGTCGCCGGCTTTCATCCTCCGTAAGTTTATGGACATCTTTGTAATATTATTACGAAATGCAGGTTTTCTCTAGTTTTTGGATACGCACTTTTCGAATGTGAATATTGTTTTTTGATACCACCCTCCATTTTTCAAATACGACCACTTAAACGAAAGAAAACATGGAAAAAGCGAAAACTTTTTCAGAAAACTGCAATTTTTATTGTGAAGGAGTTTCGGCCTCAAAATCCTGTGGCGTAATGAGTTTTACATTATAAGTTGGTCAATATTAAGATTTAAATTACAAAATGGCAACCTCATAATGGCGCTATTCATTCGATTTTTTTTCTGTTATTGTGTTTTATTAAAATATTTCTGGTATTTTATCGTGTATTGATGAATATGTTCTGGTGGATTATTTTTGAGGTTGGTTAATACAAATCCGTTATTGAATTTTGGAAATTCAAAATGGCGAATCCAATATGGCTATCCGAAATTTAAAAAAATTGTCTGGCATTTGGTGTCTAGAAAGTTTAGAAGTCACATTGGATCTGCCATTTTAAATTTGTAAAATTTAATAATGAAGTGGTATTCAGACGCCTCAAAAACAATCTACTTATTCATCAAAGTACACTTCTAGATACCAGAAATATTTTAATAAAACGAAAATAACAACAAAAATCTGAATCAATAGCGCCATTATGAGGACTCTTTTCTTTCATTTATGTGGCCATAATGATCAAACACTGGAAAGTGATATCGAAAACCGAAATTCAGATTCGAAAAAAGCATACCCAAAAGCTATCGGAAACCTTCATTTCATAACAATATCTCAGAGATATCCATAAACTTACGGAGGATGAAAACCGGCCACAAAATAGAAAAATTGCGGTATTTTTGAGACTAGTGGAGCGATTTGAAGGATTTTTAGTATACAAGACGAACATTAGATTTATTGTTAGGTATGTTGGGTTGGAGGGTTAAAATTAGGGAAAATTTTCTCTAAAATGAACAATTTTTGCGTAAAAGTGACAAACGCCGATTTTATTGAAATTTGGATACGTTATAGTACGCGAAAAACTACCGGAAACACATTATTTTAACAATGGTAAAACGTTTTCATGAGCTGAAACACAAACACATTTTCAGTCTCAAAGATACCACAATTTTTCTGTTTTGCCCCCTATGTTGGGGGGGGGGGGGCTGTTTCACTCCTAAAAACGTTTTACCGCCGATAAAAAATAATATGGGTCCCTTACTTTTTCGTGTACTGCAACATATCCAAATTTCATAAAAATCGGTGTGTATCACTTGGGTAGTGTTACTTGTAAGTTTGTTTAGGGAGCCCTAATTGATATCTATAGGACCTTAGTCTTGCCCAAATGGACCGATGCTTCTGTGGTATGGACTCCTAATTTTGAGTCAGCATGCGAGACCAAGATTCTCCGACGGTGTTCGCTAATTAGTGTAAGAATTTGTGTTACTATTCTTAAATTTATTTGTAGTCCCTAAGCGTCAATTTATTGTTTTTATGGGTGCGGGTCGAAAAACCGACAAATCAAAAAGCCGATAGGTCGAAAAACCACTAGTCAAAAAACCGACAATAAAAAGCCGAGAATTCAAAAAATGACTGTCCTCCTGACGATGTGTCTTTTTTTATGTGTCGGCTTTTTGACATTCGGTTTTTCGACTGTCGGCTTTTTGAATGTCGGTTTTTTTACCTGTCGTTTTTTTGATTTGTCAGTTTTACGACCCTACCTCGTTTTTATGATTTATATTCTCATGTATTTGTCCGTAAAATGTCTGCATGTCATAATAAATAAATAAATTATTACCATACAATATTTGAAAAACATTGCTTGACATTAAGTTCCTAAATGGAACTATATTCCACCGTCTATTAACCAAGTAATCAAATAACTCTCGTCGAAATCTCCCTCGTTTCAGCTGAAAAGTCTGCATCTGGCAACGAGATGTATATATAATACAGATGTCTAGAATATCAGCGTCAGAATAGAAATTGTCAGACGTCGGGTCGTAATTGTTCTGGTGATCCGCGCGACGACGAGGCGTCTCCTGGATCCCTTCACCGCTGATTTGCCTAATTGTCAGGGGGTAATTGACGCGGATTTCGCGTCGCGGGTATCGGAGCTCTTCTCATCGGGATATACAGTGCCGCAAATCAGACATTTGTATGTAAACATCGGGAGCCCCTTTCCTGACCCTGGCTTATGGATGCGGAGTAGTTCAAACTGGTATATATATCGTGGATGACGATAATGGAGAGTCCTGCGGGTGTCCACCGATTTCGACATTTCGACTCCCCCGCACGTGCAACCGCGGAGTCACCGGGTGGTTTATGACACGTACCTACGTAGATTGCACCGGAATATAGATGGGAATCTAACGGGCGAGATGTTAGCGAGGGGTCGATTCGCTATGGCCCGTTTCTGGTCTGCGGGTCCGTTTAGTTAAGTCATTCGCTGGGATTACGAATCCTCCACGGGTGGTGGATCACTCCTAGAGGATCAACCTGAAACAAAGGACTAGACGCCTCTAGTCGTCGCCTAGATCGGATGCACGGAATGACGAAAATCCCGTTATTTGCTTGGGATTTTACCCGATGTGTTTATTTATGCGAGCAACCTATCGCGGTATATGGATCGCTGCTTCGTACTTTAACGACTTCGGATTATTTAACCTCGACGGAAAGAATTCACGCGTGACGGACAGGATTGGCGCCCAACGTGGGGCAGATAGTCTAACGCGCTTTTATTCGCTGTTTGGACAACTTTATTTGTACGAAAAAGACCGACATCCCAGGTGGAACATAACGTACCGCATAGTCGTTTATCAAGGTAATCTACCTTTTTCTTTTATTTTTTCTTTGGTTCTTAATGAATTATTTAAATTCTTATACCGTTGGGATTTTTTGGTAATGCGAATGTTAACCATTTTTACGGAAATATGTCAAAAAGTCTATTTCCTGGGAAAAAAGTGTTTGCGCTTCGCTCGCACATTTTATTTTCGAGTCGCAATTCCGGCCGAATAACACGCAACATTAGTCCCGAGCAATCAGGACGAGCGAATGGACTCGAGCACTTCGGCAGGTTATCCCGTTTCAACGAGAGAACTAGGAGTTTAAAACGTTTGCCACGAATGCTTTTACGCTCTGGCCATTCCGGGCGCAATGTTTATTCAGGAGCGAAGCTGTAATAAATGGCGCTCGCTATTCAATGGAGATAAATGGGCGCACTCCTTCGCTGGATCGCGCTCACCAGTTGACGCGTAGTGTCTTCGTATATAGCACGCATCGCATGTTGCTTTTCCCCTGCAATGTTTAGGGTTCCATAGATCTAGAAGATCCTATTAAAAATTGCGTTATTAATAACACAGGCCTTCACAATTTTAATCAAGTCTGTTACAAAAAAAGGGAGGTAATTGGACAGACATCTAAAATACACTGTTAAAGATATTGACATCAAAATTAATATACATGTATACTAAATTTAATGTACATGATTATTATAAATTAATATACGCGTGTATTAAATTTCATAAAGTGTATGTAAAGGTTGTGATTGTTCGTTTCTGATTGATCATTGAAAACGCAAAACTCCGTTAAAATAACAGTTGCGATTTGCTCTTTCCTAATTGGCCACTAAGGAAAGCAAGAACGAAATTTTAATCAAAATGTAATTTTCTGACCAATCAGAAACCAACTATTGAAAACATTTGAAAAAAAATGTAGGAATTCAGGAGGATCTAAATTATTACATATGTTTTTCTGGATTTTTTCATTTTTGATGCAAGTAGCCTATTTCTATGAGATAATAAGACGTTGATTTTTTCGTCTAGGGACTTATGGACAAATCCACAGAACTTTTAACTTTTTTGTGATATATGGAAATAAATATGTTTACTATTAAAATATATTTTTGATACAGTGTGCGTAAAGTGCGGCTTTACGCATTTTTTACATTTTTTAGGTGCACTTTACGCACACTTGCATCAAAAAATATTGTTCGACGCATGTGTGAAAATGTTTTTTGTACTAATGTGAATGGGGACCTCGCTTTCAGCTCGGCCCACAACTCTCACATTCGTGGAAAAAGCTTTTACGCACTTGTATCGAAAACTACTATTAATGTATGTTGATATTTCGTTTTAAACACATTTAAATAATATATCTGGATGATATCGAGTCAATTAATAAACTCAGACACTTGTTACAGCCGATTTCGAATTGAAACCCGAAAAATTTAACTTGTGATTTTTACAAATTATTTAAAACTATGCTATGCTATATCTATGCCATGATAGGTATTTTATTTTTTTTCAAAGTACAAAATGTAGTCAAGTTAATACACTAAGTAATAGTCACAGTCTGATCAATGTGCTTGCTTGTGATAAAAAATTACAGGGATTTAAAACTACGTGATAAGTTTAGTAGAAATATAAAATTAATTTAGATTATCTATTCTAATTTTCATGCCATATTATTAATCGTTTTAACTCAGAGTCCAATTTGTTACTAACATAAAAACGAACAAATTACGCTGTCACTCATCTATGTGCTCCTTTTAAAAATGATTCTATACAGGTTTAATCATTTTCACTTTAAACGTGATTATTTTCAAAATTGCCTTTTTTTACTACGGTACACTTAAAATAAACAATATTTTTAATTATTTATTTCTGCGATCGTTCTCAAATTTCATACTTTATCGAAAAATCATGACGGCATCTTAAGATTTTGCAAATTTTGCAAGTGGGCAAAAATCGAAGATCAGAGGTTTTTACGATCGCTGATTATGAATCTGAAGGTAAAATTTTGAAATTCAAAATGGTGAATCCAATATGGCGGACAAACTTACCAAATACGACTTAAATTTGACAGAATTTCTCTTTTTTTATTATTATAAGAAATTATAAGAAAAAAATAATGTTAATCGGGTTCCTATGTATATGTTAATTTATCAACATATTATTATTATTATTATCATTATTATTACTTTCTACATTTTCAATCGAGTTTATCGATTTTAAACTTTTACAACTTTTAACGATTTTAAATTTTTAATCTCGACAACTGAATCAGTTTCATTTAAATCAAACAATTTTTCGTATTTTGGTTCGCCATACTGGACGGTCATTTTGAATTTAAAAAAACTGACGATAGGCTCGTAGTTAGTGGCTTACAAACTCCACAGGAACCGAGTTTTATTCACATTAAACAATTTTTCGTACTGTAATCCGTCATATTGCGTCCACCATTTTGAATTTCGAAAATCTGACATCACCGTAATCAGCGCTCGCTAATATTCTCCAACAATAAAAAAATTTCATTAAAATCGAGTAATTTTTCACATTTTATCCGCCATTTTGTATTTTGCAGTCACGCTGTGTCATAAAAATTGTGCACGCGCATGATTATCACTTCAGAGCGATAGCCTGAATATAAGAATTTGACATGAAATTTAAGAAGTTCGTTCCTTAAAATATTTTCATGAACTTAAAACTGAATATGGAAGTTGCACCTCATTGGTCATAATTTCATATAGCATTGTTCGATGAAGAAGGGACAACAGCCAATCGAGTTTCTGTTCAAGTTCGGTCACGTATCCTTTACGCAACTGTTCGTTGATTGGTTGATGGACCGTTCTTTCATTAAAGTCCGAATTTTATTTTCTGACAATTTATGTTTGATAAAACGTTCGATCAACCAATCACTGAACACTCGAGTACGATATATGTATATTAAATATTTGAGTATATTCATTTAAAATTGAGACACCAGATATTATAATTAATGTACTTGTGCACATTAAAAATGTATTAAATTTAAGGACATTTTTAACAGTGTAGCTCATCATATCAGGACTTTTTCTAACATTATGTTACCAATCATAGATTGGAATGGTTCGAATTTCAGAAAGTTCTTCGGACATATTGGATCCGCCATTTTGCATTTAGCATGCTACAGTACAAGTGTGTATGTGATTGACCTTCAATTTGGTAAAAAATTAGGCCCATTTTGGCATTCATATTTCGATTTTGTGGACAAAATCCTATCAGAATTCATTATTACGGGTGGGACAGGAGCATTTTTCTAGGCTGTGAATAGATGCCCAAAATGCCTGAAATTAGATTTTTTTATCCCTCGGTGTTATTTGGATTTTGGAGCAAAAATCCTACCGGAATTGACTCTCACAGGGAACATGAAATTCACACATTTTTTTGGGCTATGTTACTCACGATAAATTCAAAAAATCACATTATATGAAGTTTTTGTTCAAATAACACCATTAATCTGTTCGTCCAGTTCATTAACATTTATATGAGTAATTCTACAGAATCTTTAACTTTTATAGTACGCGACGATGTATCTTGCAAACAAATGAATATCGAACTAAACGATCAAGATTCTTTTTCTACGATATATTAAAATGTTAGCCCTTATATGTTTTTTGAAGATGATAAACCACTGGAAAGAAGAAAAACGAACGACAAGTACGATTTTTACTGAATTTTACAACGTACAATCCAACAATTTCATTTTGATATCACTAAAAAAAAGTAACTCTTATCTAATCACTCTGAAAATTTCAGAGAATCTTCGTATAATCTTGGAGTTTCAATAAACAACATGCCAAGAGTGTGCTTATCTTCTAAAAAATTGTGCATCTTAAAATGTAAGCGTCCACCTATTATTCCAAATTCAGGAATTTATTACTTTTTTCAATCAAAACAAAAAGCTTTTCATTTCTTGAATTCTTAGTTTCATAGAATAATTCTTCACTAAAAAGCCCCAAAAAATAAGAGGCATACGTGTGCCTCGTAAACTAACTTTGTAGGAGGTTTCTAAATATTATCAAATCATTGCGTAACTCGTTCGAATACAAATTTTCGAGTACCGGAACATTGTCCGGTACATTGTAATTTCTTCTTTAAAGTACTTATAAATCTATCACGTGTTTAACTCTCCATTGGTAACCCTACACCGCGAAATCGACATTTCAATAATGAAAATGGTTGAAATTTTTGTTTAATTTTTGATATTTGACATTGTTAAGTTTATAATACGAGACAAACATTCTAAGAAATAAATGAGCATTTTTCTAGGTTGAAAATAGCTATTTAAGGGGTTTCTAAAGTCATCAGCTGATAAGGTAATAATCTACATTAATAAAAGTAGGTATTGAATTAAAATTTCAAAATTCGGGCGCAATTCTAACCACTTTATATGATCTTATAATAATTAGATATTTTTTAGTAGCTTGTATAAAGAGGTTAGAATTGCCTTTATGAAGCCCGAATGTTAAAAAATCGATTCAATCATTTTTAATTTACTTTTTTCATACGTAGATTACTATCTTTTCGGCAGATGTCCTTAGACTTCCATAATAAAAATGGGCAAAATTTAATTCTACATTTTTTTATTAGCGATAATAAATAATGAGTAAAAAACTATATTTTTCGTAACGAGTACCTTATCTTTAAATATAAAAACTATAAGATATGTAATATAAGTACACCTGTATCTACCTTTAGGCTATTGTTTAGTTTCAATTTTCACTTTATTCAAGTTTATACAACTTTATTCAAACACGAGTTACGCCAACTGTTTCTTACTCTTGAAGTGCTGTGAAACCCCGAAAATATGTCCCATTAGTGTGCCACTAAAATAATTTTTGATGATTTTGAAGAGTGAAAAGTTAAAAGTTCTGTAGAATTACTCATATACTTCCTAGATATACTAGGAGTTCATTGTCATTTGTAATTTAATTTTTTTATATTGTTAAAAATTAAAAGCATTATTCTATATATTTCTAAGAAAAATGTAAATAGACAATAACTTTGAGACACCAGATAGAAGAGATTTATCACGCAAGGGCAGCGACCGCGAAGCGTTTCACAGTGGGATAGCATACTTGATACGCGACAGCCCGCTTTACATTGACTGATTGAGAGGCAGTGGATTGAATCGGGGGTGTAAGAGAAGGATAACCATCCAAGGGAACTGGCAAATGTCTGTTCGTCGCAGTAGTATCCTCTTGAAAACAGGTATCTGCAATGAATGTGAGTTTGCAATCGATGCATACCTATCACAGGGAAGGCGTGTTCAAAATAGGAAATTCTACTGCAATTTAAAGTTGACAAATTTTTCAGGTTTTACCAGATATATTTTTCACATGCCTGGCACGTTAGCGTGTTTGATTGATAGTCCAAGTTTCTTTTAGAAATGATTGTCTGACTTGGGTAGAATAAATTGTAGTCGCATTTAAATTATGATTTTACTCTTCTTTTCCTTTATAAATTCATTTGATTTTAATTCTTAGTACAGTAGTCCTTCTCTTATTCTAATTTGTCCAGTCAGGCAAGATGGCGACCTTCTTCTCTTATTTTAATTTTCTCCTCTCTCCCACTAAACCTTGGCTGTCTCTCGCTTTTCCTCTCTCTTTCTCTTTCGCAGAGCATGCGCAGTTATATGTCATATGTGCTTCTAAGCAAAGTAGAAGGTGCGGTGGGGAGAACGCGGGAAGGGAAATATTAGAATAGTAGAAGAGAAAAAATTAGAATAAGGGAAGTACGAAAAAAGTTTGTTGCGTTTTTGGCGAATTCTGCACCGATTTCGATACGGAAGCATGAAAATTATGACTAATACTCTTAAAGGTGTAATAAAAGTGAATCTGTTCATAAAAATTTACTTTTTTAATGATTTCGTATTTTAATCGCCATTTTAATATTGTTAAAGATTCATTTTCTGTCAGGGTGCTACAATTCGCAGTCGTAAAATATGTAGGTTATATCGATTTTTTTAGCTGTCGTTAGTATTTTCGAAAATCAAAACACGACGAAAATGATCCATCTCTACGGCTATAACAGTCACATTTTTTCCAGAATCTTTGCTAATATCTTTTATTGGTGGAGACGATTTTCTGACTTGCAAAAAACTTATACCAGTTGCATGGTTATTGTATGGAATTCCCGACGACAAAATCCCCCAACACTAAAAATTTCTTACGTCAAAATCTTCAACATCATTACCAAAGGAGAAAGGTCTTAAGGCCTGTTTTTTGCCCCCTTACATTTATCAGAATGTGGACGCCATTTTTTTACAATCCAACGTCAAATTCGTAATTAGCAACCCCGAAAAAACCCAAGTAGGGAGTTTTAAATAAATCCGATCCCTTTTTAAAACATCGTCCATCATATTGGATTCGCTATTTTGAATTTTTAAAATCAAACGTCCGATTATTATCATTATTATCAGTAACGTCAAAAAACACCAAGTAACGAGTTTCAAGCTAATTACTTGACACTGCGGATGTAAGTTTCTGAAACCCATTTTTCTGCTTCTTTTTTTTTTTAAATAACTTCCCAAATCGAAGGGTTATATTGCCTAAAATATACATGTTTAACTTAACATCATTTTAAAAGAACTTTTCCATTGTTAATAAGTCGTTTTTGCCAATTTAAAGTTTTTTTGTAAATAAAAATCTACGTTACTCTGCAAACAAATTTAGTAATATTGACTACAGATGTGGTTGCTAGTTAGCGGCTAAATTAAATAATTGGTAAGTTCAACTGTTTATTAGTTTTCTAACTGAATCATGCTACCAGTTTAACAATATTTAGTCAGTTCAACTGAAATATAGTTGAAATTATTAAATATTTGGCTTCAGCAGGAAACCACATATTTAGTTAATATTACTAATTTTTGTCAGTGTAGTTAGCTTCTTGTAAAATGTGTTGTCCGATGAAACATTTAACTACTCTAGCGGTCATTTTTAGTTAAATATACAGAGAAGGGATTTTGGCATAAATCTTCGTTTTTCGCATGACATTAATATCCTTTGTTACTTATATATTAAATATATATATAGATACTAAAGAAAACCACCGCTATTTTCTCCTAGCCACTATTTTCACCTAGATAGCAATCATTTTACGACATTTAATTTGTAACCTGTTCTGAATTAACGTTCAAGCATCTGACGTGGCACATTTTGAGTGGTTTTAGCAATTGATATCTGTGAAAAAACTCCAATACTTAAGAAAACGTTTTCTGAAAAATTCACGTTTTATACACATTATACAACTAAAAATAGTTTTATTGAAACAGAAGTAATTGTTATTCAAAAGAACGATCACGAATTGGCCGAAAGGAGCAACTTCGAAATCGCTTCAAATTATTCAGAGGAATTTGCATTAAAATATATTTTCTTAGCATTATGAACGTAATTAAATATTACAACTAGTTGTGTATTAGACTTGATACTTTTCATTTATAAAATTATTGAGTTTATTTCAAATTACAACAATTACATGACAACTGAGATAAAAAATCTATTTCGATATTACATCGAATCCAGAAACAAATTTCCAACCATTTAAAAAAAATAAAACTGTTGATTAACTCGTCTCTAAAAAATCTCTTGCATTTGACATTCCATCAAATAAAAAAATTACGAAAGTCTTTTGTTCACATACACGAAAAATCGTTATTTACGAAAATTCCTTTGAAAATGAACTTTACAAAAACAGTGACCCTATCTTGAAAATTTGACAATTACACGTTATTGGATGTCAAAAACGATCGATTCCTATACAGCTACCTCAAAAGCAAACGAGTAGCGCGCGTCAACGAGCGACCATACGCGAGAATTTTATTACATGCTGGGGTGGCGAACGCAATTACATCTGAGTAATAGTCGACGAGCGAGACAGGCAGTGATGAGAGCGAGGGTAACAGGGGACTTTACACCAGGATATATATATATGTGTTTATGTGTATGTGAGGTTGCGTCGAAGTACGTAGTTGTGTTACATGGAGGAGGAGGCTTTTTAACACGCAGAGTACAATAGGGGTAAAGCTTATTTCAATCTTAATTAAGAATCGCTGTTAGAATCGACAGCTGTTTATAATCAGTAACGTCCAACGAGTTAGTTTTACGAGCCCGTTGTTTAAAGTGACGTATTTCAACGATTTGTTGATTGCTTTTAATCATTGATTTCGAATTGTATTTATTGCAGGATTTATGGAGCCGTCACCTGTTTTATTTTTTCATTAAATTTGAATCATCTAATTCGTGTTACCCTCTTTGCAGTCCTATAGGGCATCATTCATTTTGAAGTCCTGATTAAATCTAGTCTGAACTTTGGCTTATTCAATTGAAATTACTGATTGATACATCAGGTGTGTAATCATTTCCTTCTTCAAAATGATGGTGCTCTCATCACCATCATCACCATTGTCTCATACAATGATGAGGAAGTCAATTTTTAATATAAAGTTTGAATATAAAAGGATTTGTAATATGACGAAGTCTTTGATTGTAGAGAATCTTATTTTTTTTTATTCCATAATGTTATAACGGACATCTAAATATTTGGACAACTCGTACTTCCGGTAACTTTGTTAACCAGTTTACCAAACCACATTTCTAGGAATAGTGATTGAACAGCCAATAAAAGTGTCCCTTCCGACTGTTGTGCAACCTGTACAGTGGTCAATATGTGGGGAGACTACGGTCACGTATGCGTGACAGTTGTGTGATGAGGTATCCATTGGTCTCCAATCCATCTGTAAACTGTCCACCTTGATGGGACGACAATCACACCCATTGTAACGAAGCTCCGTGTTGAATACCGTACACGTCACTCCATTGTCTACATCCTATCGAAATTGTTGCGCCTGGTACGGATTTATTGAAGGAAACCACAGCGCGAAATAAAGATCATTCGGCGGTTTCCCCATGAATTTACCATTCCGGTATATTGAATTGTCTGGTATTGAATGTTATTTGGTGGTTATTTTGACATTTCCTCGGAGACTTAGGATTTTATTGTATTACATGAAGCGTTTACACAAGTTTTTATAAAATAAAAAAAACAATAATAAGAGTTAGATTTAACAGTTGGATTTAACCATTATCGTTGTCAAATATGAAATTTGTTAATTATGAAAATGAAACATAAAAAAATTGCATGGAAAAATTGTATGTCTGTATCATACAGACATATGTCTCATTCACCAAGAAGTATCGTTAATTTCGGTATTTTTTCAGTAATTCGGATAATGCGTATGACTTCACCGGTCAAAAACTTACTAGGTATTGATATTCTCTCTGCAATTTATTATGGACAATAATCAAAACCCGTTGCCCAACACGTGCCTTCCCATACTACAATAGTCCTTCTTCCCTTATTCTAATTTTTTCACTTCTCCTATTCTAATATTTCTTCTCACTGACATGTGTTGACGTCTGGATTTTCAAAATACAAATAATGGCGCATGCTTAACAAAAGAAAAAGAGTCAAAAGTGAGACAGCAAATCTAAGTTGTGGAGGAGAGGGGAAAATTGGAATAAGGGAAGAAGGCCGCCATCTTGCCTTACTGGAAAAAATTAGAATAAGGGAAGGACTACTATATTGTGCTAAATAAAAATAAAATCGTGCTCGCCTATATTCTACATAATTTTTTGGTAAGTGAAGTTCAAAAATAGTCCATTTTTTATTAAATATTAGTCTTATGAGAATCTTATATACTGAAGTTTCTAACTCCA
The DNA here is from genome assembly GCA_030407085.1 of Trichopria drosophilae. Lineage (NCBI taxonomy): Eukaryota > Metazoa > Arthropoda > Insecta > Hymenoptera > Diapriidae > Trichopria > Trichopria drosophilae. The sequence goes on along the minus strand of CM059583.1, from coordinate 182,782,132 downwards.
TTTTTGTCACCTTAATTATTTGAAACTTGGAACGTTTTCTTACTTTTAGAGGTTATTCTTTCAAGAAGATATCTGCTTACACCCTCTAATCTTGTTAAAGTATCAGAAAAATGAATAAAGTTTTTAGTTCTAGAGACTACTCACTGAGTTCGATATTTTTATTTACAAGAGCAAGAAACATCCACTAAAACATAGGCGTTATGTATGCGGCGATTTTATTTATTATTTAAATACATCTATTCCTGATTAATTTAAGGTTCATGCACAGAAAACGGGGTTAGTTGGTTTGACTATCTAAATACTAGGAACTCGCACAACTACATTTTTCATATGTTATTATTTAAATAGCAGGCTAATAGTCAATGTCACTATTATATCATAAATTTTCGAAAATCCATATTCGGCTATTTTTTATGGTACTCCATTGATTGGTGAAGGTTAACCCTTAATCCCGACTCTAGGGTCGTTTTCGAGTAGGAGAAAAAGGCTTTAACATAGCCGTCGGAACTAAGGGTTAAAATTAAAAGAAAATTAGTATGCCGATGATCGTTGAAATTTAAGTGAAAGATGCACTTTTTCACGTTGTTTTGTTTTGACTCATCTTGTATTTTCATCTTGAAATATTTTCATCTTAAAATATCGTGAGGATTCATCTCTTTAGATCGTGCATTAATATCTTGAAATATGAACTAGAAAATAAATAAAGATGCACTTTGAAACAAATTTTCAATATCTCGGCGAAACACCGGAAAATTTTGCAAAAGTTTTCCAAATTAATCATAAGCCTTAAGTGAGTATTGAACGATTCAAATCAATATAATAGATATAATAATATACATATAATTATATGATAGATGGAAAATAGTAGGGAAAAAAATGTCGGAATTCAAAATTGTCTTATTAACAATTTTGTCCTCGTAATAACAAAACAACCGAATCTCGTTCAAGCACATTGTTTACAGGTTTTGATGACGACTCTCTCCTTATGCGATTGACTAAGAATGTCATGGATTGGAAGGGGTTGTGGAAGTTATTTATTTATTTATTTATTTATATATGGACTTAAAGAATTCCTTAAAAATACATTTTCTGTATAATTATTGTAACTTAAAAATTTAACTAAACAATAAAAAAGAACACAGAAATAAACATTTTTCGATAAATAAATAAATATCATGTACCGAAATTTTATGTCAAGTTAGTACGTCATCATCATGGAAAATGAAATTTTCTTTTCGATATTGTTAATAAATTAGTTAAAAAGCTTTTTAACGTTCTAACTATTATTTAAGGAAAGGCGAGAAAAATAAGAACTGAGTAAATTACTTTAATAATTTTGAATTTTCGAATGTTGAGTTCAGATTGATGAGCAACAACTGCTAAAATGATGTAATGAACTTTAAATATAATTTGAATAACACTTTAAAACGTCTTTGTCCCCCATACTTGAGCCGCCATTTTAAATTTTCAAATTCTGAATACATCAGACTCGTAAAAAAGAACACCAAAGATAATAATAAACGATTGACTAGAAGAATGTGCCCCTAAAAGGGTTAAGAGTGAAATGAGGCCAAAATCAATGTAACATTACATGAAGAACATGGTGGGTAATTAAAAAATAATGTCGAAATTACTGAGGGGTTCATGCAATAACGGGATACACTCGATTTTGAATAAATATTAATTAATCGCGTTAACAACGGTCACACTAAATAAACTTTTAACAATACATAAATAAATATTATAATCAACAATTAAAAAAGAAAACAATAAAAAAAGTTTTTTACGTTTTCGGCTCTTGTTCGCAGTCCTCTTCAGAAAAATTAGTATTAAGTAACAGCCTAATATGGTACAAAAAACATTTTGGAAGGAAGGGTGAGTAATTTTGCATCAGTTCTTATTGTTAAAAGAGAGGCAGGTCTCTTCCCTTAACAGTTAAAAACCACCAGTTTATCATTAAGTATTACGTGCAAAATTATATAGAAGGAACCCTAGAACAACGCGTTTCTTAAGACTACATTATAGAGCATTAGTCTAACAGAAAATTGTCAGCCATCTGTTGTGCAACGTTACAAGTTTATTGATGATTAGATTATTGCAGTAAATCGTCATAGATTTCCGGAAGATTCGATTTCTCAGATCGAATATTAACCGCATCTTTGACATTTTTCTTGATAAAATAATTTTCAATTTCTTTTCTCTTTTTATTATAACGTTCAGTAGCTAAAATTCTGACTTCGTTGTAGTTGAAATCATGCCCGGTTTCCAATCTATGTCTGGTTAACCCAGTATATTTACTCTCGCTACCCTCGATGTTCTTTTTATGTTCTTTTATCCTCGTTTCTACACTTGATTTTGTCCAAAAAATTATTATTTACAGGTCAACTTAACAAAAATTTTCAAATTTCAAGTTTCTTAAGTGATTTCCTTCTGATGTATGTATGCAATTTTAACGCGCCTTTGGTGTCAGTTAGGTGCATCAAACACTTGGATTTACACGTGAGATAAGATGAAAATATTGAATAGTTTTTATGTGCTACTAAAATAATCGAATTATTGCAACTGTTTACGATTCAGACTTACATTTTTATGTTAAAATTAAATACTTTTAGTTAATTTTTGATATACAAAGTCCGTTTAAAATTGGAAAATAGAATAATTGAGACTCGCACGTTCCTGGTCTAATAACTTTTTAATGAGCATAGGCACAGGTATGAGCTGATAGCTCCAGTTACACCAAATGAGTAACTATCTGAAAAAATGAAGACTATAACGGAATTTGAAGGGGCGTCCAAAAAAAAATCATTAAGAATTGAAAATTTTACAAAAACTAGCACCCTTTTTCACGATTTTTCATTTTTCGTTTATTTTTTATAAGTTTGTTAAATACATTTTGATACATCTGATTGAGTGGAAAGATTGATATATTGATATAGAAAGTAGAAAAAAATTATGCGGTTATATATTGATTATTATAAATATAGTATTATTCGACAAATTGTTACGCCTTGCTGAAAGTAAAAAATTTTGTGGATTTACCTATGATAAGTATCTTTAATAGTTGAAGCAATTTAAATAAATGTGTCAAGGACGACTTTTGTAGTAATTATGCAAAACTTTTTTAACATTCAATGCGCTCACTTGTTCCGTAAATTTTAACCAATAATATCAATATTTCATATGTTTCAGATAAACAAAAATATGCAAATCCATTGGAAGAAGAGCAGATGAATTATGGACGAATCAAAAACATCGAGATTTACAAAGTAATCACGACATCAAAAATACTCTTGATTTCATAGGGGTGGACTGAATGTCCCGAATCTACACACTTTATTATTCGCATGTCCTGGCTCCTCCAAATGTATTATGCGGTCGCATTTGATGCACGCGATGCACGCGCGTTCTGACGCCAATCATCGCGAAATTGTACGTCGATGACACGAAAATGACCCATACAATTAGTTCGAAAGGGGCGTGGGAGTGAGATGCAGCATCACAATTTCACTCGGTGAATTTCGCCTCCAACTAATTACTATAGTAATAGAATAATTACACCGATCGTACCAGGGATTAAATTATGATGCATTCACTGTTCGTTTCTGCAAGTGCGGAACTGCATTAGCGCGAGAATTCCATGTAATCTGATTACGCGATTGTAAAGTTGGGGATTTGTATGATACTTGATTAACTCGATTGCGATAATTATAATTCGAACTCGTTCAATTCCTTTATTGTTGGACTGCTTTTCATGAAATTGGGTGCTTGGGTTTGTTACATGAGGTTACGCAAGCACGCCAGGAATTCCTGAATGATGGATTCGTACGCGAGCCTCGTGAATTTTTGGGAGGGAGAGTATCGACGATCGATTAATTGCATTTTATTGGTTAACGTGTTTCTTATAGGTTCGGAGTGAGTTTTCGATTTTTATTGAATGAGTTTCTTGATTGTAATTCTTGAATCCTATTCATATTACAGGTAATTAGAGGAATTATAAAATCTGTAAATACTTTTAAAAAAATATATTATTTTAATTTGGATTTGAGATCAAATTTAACTTTGTAAGGTTCTTTGGGTCACTGTTCACACAGTAAAAAATAGGTCTTAAAATTATTACATCTTAAATTCATCATTAGGTGAGGCTTCATTTCAGCCCAAAATTGCGTTAATTTTCTTAAATTCAGACAGTATTTAGGCATAAAGTTTAGGTATAAAGTCTTACTTTCAGATAACAAAACTGATTTTCAGCCGATATTTTAGTTTGAAATAAGATTTGTCTAACTTAGATGCCCTAATCGTCTAAAAGTCAGTTTTGATCACTGAAAGTAAGACTTTAAGCCAATACACTGACTGAATTTAAGAAAATTAACGCAATTTCAGGCTTAAATTAAGCCTCACCTGATGATGAATTTAAGATGCAACAATTTTAAGACTTATTTTTTTCTGTGTACAACCATGAATTCATATGAACACTCAAGTTTGATTTGAAAAGGTGGCATAAAGGACACAAATTAGGGGTTTTAAAAATACAGCCCTATTGTTACGAATGGTGGAAGGGCTTTGAAATAAAACGCGTGATTTGATCGGCCACAAGAAACTATTTAAAATTTATTGCGATCAACCGGTGACGATCCGATCGCGACGCTGACTTCCTAACCCGACGACGTCCCTAAACGTACTCTCTGACCCGATCGTCACTTTTTCTCATCTTAGTTCGACTTTTCAAACTCTCGAACATTTAAATAGACTACAACGTCATACTTTACATCGATAATATACTATTCGAATTACAAATAATTTTATCGAGATCGTCACCATTTTGAAGGGCCTTTTACATAATTTACCTAACAGGCCTGCTTCATTTTGAGAGGTACCCCCATTCGGGTGTGCAATGGCGTAGGGAAAACCACCTCTGTGGGAAAAAACCTACGCCGGGTACCGCAGTTGATAAAACATCGATTCCGTCCGTAACATTCTCCCCCCTGTACGAAGTCCACGGACTCGTACACTTCACTAGAATCGATGTTTTCATAACCCATTCAAATCATCATCGAAGTTTTCACACGTCACGCACTTTGCATTAGCATCTTTCTACTCGCATGGTACTATCAGATAGTACCATCAACATAACTTAGCAACCGAGTACAATATCTAGCTCATTCATTTCCAATTTTCTAATATTATTCCATTCGATTCCATCAGTATAAATTCCAATTAGATTTCCATGAATTCAAACTCACCACAACATCATGTGACATTTCACATCACCGTTCTATCGTGATCATCTGTATTTGTGTCCAAAGTCAGTAAAAAAGACAAAGCAGGTAGATCCACTAACTACTACAATATTACTTAAATAATATCAAAAACAAAGGTAAACTTATTGATCATAAAGCAAAGTCAGAAGAAGGCATATACCATGCCAAAGAATGTTCACTATCAATGTAAGAGGCTTACAGATGTCTGTAATACTACTCAACTACTGAAGGTCATCAAAATACTACTCATAGTCTATGGAACTACACTACGATAAACAAGTCGAGATTTTCATAGTAGCGTTGTAAGTATTTCTAGTCAGTCTTATAACGAAAATGTACCTCGTACTGCATACCGTATTACTGCTCCCCCCGCTAAGGGAACATCATCGACAAATTTCGCACACAGCAACCACACATCTTCGCAATGAGTACGGACACATTGCGCCATGACCATGTAAAAATCACCACATCTTAAGCATTCAACTATAAGAATTATTTATTTACAGTTGCATAATAACTCTGATGACTACATGGATTTTCGACGAAATCATTCCATGTCACACATGGTGTTTATAAATATCACAAAACGAAAGTTAAGGCAGCTAGGAATGCAAATATTTCAATCGTCGTCTCCGTTGATTGAAAAACAGTTGTCATTGAAACATATTTGTTTTGACATCTTTCAAAATGATTTCTCACCGATATATAGTCACCGTATTACCTTGTTTGAAATCGAGTGCAAATCTGGCGAAAAACCGTCACGTGATTAAATAAATTCACTTGAATAATATTTCGGATTACGACTCCGAATATTCAAGTGCCCAGAAATGGCGACAACCTTGCACTTTAAGCTGTCGAGACCATGTTATTCCTTTTCGCGAATAATTGTTTTCCTTACCGCCTCAACTTATTCGATTACGTTTGTGAATTGTTTTCTATGTCTACCAAATTACATTTCTTAAAACACATCATGTCGTAGATCTGCAAGCTTTGTTTATATTATATTGTCATAGTAATATTATGACAGTTCAGAAAACAAGAAAAAACATATAATTGACTGACTGCTATTTACTCACGAACTGAACGACTATCATGCATTAACAACAGCTCAAGTTTGGTATCGATTTCATTTGAAGTTTCATCTCATTATATCGCGGCTCACTCGACAATGCCTAAATTACATAGGCATTCGAGATGCTTTCCTTTAAAAAGTCGTCATAAGCGAATCATTTCGCACAATACAACCGTCTCGTAAAATAGGTAGGCGATTTGCTCGTGATCATCGACTCTTGCGATCGTCTCGAGGGGTTTTCATGAAAATTCCGTAAAAACGCAGATATTAATAATTCAAAGGCTCATGTTTTCGAATACGAGTCCAAAATATGTAAGGAAATTTTAATCAATTCAATTTCAATTCATCATGTCATCATCATCACCCAAATAATGGGACCCATTGTCCGTATCGGGACTTGTGCAAATTGATCATGACCTTCACAAACATGAACAATCATTATATGTATTACGATTTATATTAAGTTACTTCCATTCAAATTGTCATTCGCGCACAAATTTTGACATGAAACTGATACCAAACCTTTCACGAAAGGCTCGAATTTCTTTTTTATTTGTAATTACAATCATATTCCCGTTACACATTCATCGTACTACTTCGTTTCCATATTTGAAAACAAATCAAATTTCTTTAATTGATATGATAAAATCAATCATCAATCGCCGTCAAAAACTATTATTTTCTATCAAACTTCTGTTTGAGAAAATGCGGAGTTCTTTCGATTATCCGTCAAATTACTGTTTTTGTGCAAAACGGGCGAAAAAAAATAAAAGACGTGATTCGGTCGTTGAATACAATTATCCTTTTTTTTTTATTACGACCCTAAGGACGTAGGCAACAATTTCCACAGTAAATAAATCGGACCGACTTAGATTGGCCACAGAGGCTACCAGGCTACCACTGCCAGAGCTCACGATCAATTTTCGACTGCTAGCCTCGAGGAGGTTTCCATGTACCGACCAACTAAAACAAGAGACAAACGTTCCCCGGCCAAAGCCAAAGGGCGGCGCTTTCGAGCGCTCATATCGAAACACAAATCGATCAAATTCAAAAGACCAATTATTTTCGAATTTGATACAAAGATTACAGAAATCGAATTTCCAATTCGATTTGTCCACGCTCAGTTCTCAAGACTTCTCATTCGCCAGAGGCCTGTATAAGACACTTAGTCATACACATGTTCCTGTCAGGTTACTATCCATCAGGAGATTGAGCATCGTGTGGACCAATATATGTCACGCTTCTAACCTCCGGACTTCTTGTTCACCAGGAGGCCAGCGCGGTCAAAATTGGAGTCTGACTCCAATCCCCGAACTCGTAACCACACAGGTTACTCTCCATCCAGAAGCGAGCCACGTGTGACATCAAAGTTCGATATCTAAAACAATATCTGCTTTCAAAATTCCCCATAACGCAAACCAAGCTATACAGACTTTCGCCGATTTGGAGCAAATTTCGATCACAGGAAATTCGACTCCGAATTTGCGAAATGTCTTTTACGATTCAAGCTCACTTTACGTATCGGATATAATGAAAGGTTTCAGAGAGCTATCCGCAAGGACGGCCCTGAGTGTCCACAAAGACACTTATCAAATTCGAAATCAGTTACACGAATTCAAACTATAATTCACAATTTACGTGGCTCCTCAAGGCTTGCAAACTATAAATCGGTACAAACAATAGTACATAACTTTCCGGATCTTTACCAACATATATGTAACAGATCTCCGGCCACAGCCGATTTTCAACAGTGGTTTTCAATGGCACAGGGAAAATCCCACTCATGTGGGGCGAAAACCTATACCGGGTATCGCAGATTTCAAACAGCAATTATGTTCGCAACAGGTTTGTTTGAACATTTATAAAAGCGCATGTTCTTATGGACATCTAATGAAAGATGATGTTCGTCAGAACACTAGTCAAAGGCGCTGACTGGTACTTGATATTCAATAAACTCGAAGATCGATATTTCGGCTTAAATCGCCAAATTGCAACGTTGAATAAAAAACTTTGCCAAACGTATCGTAGAGTGATTTGTACGTAATCGGATGCCTAACATTTCGTCATCCAACTTCGTACAATTCACACTTTTAATGATTAAATTTACAATTATTGACTTAATGATTTTTCGTTCTATTTCCCTGCATATATGCCCGTATTTATGTTCGATTCTTAATATAATCGAATTTAGAATTTAAAATTTATCCCCATTCTAAATTTTGTTCGAATTCTTATTCGTTATTAATGTAAATTATTTAATTCAACCTGTAATTTGAATAAATTAATCATCGTCAAATATTAGTGAATACAAACAGAGCTTGCAGAACTAATTACATTTCAATTACCCCATTTGGTTACATGACAGTTAGTACTCTACTAATAATCGTACATTCTTAAAGGTAAAATTTTTGTAATAGATATTCGCGTTGGGAGGGTTCCAAAGTAAATCAACCATTTACAATATAAATCTCAAAGATTTCTTCCTTACCGACGAATGGTAAGTCGATAATTTCACGTTCATGTACGAATGTATAGTTTGCGAAAATCTGGAACATGTGATGTTTACGCAGAATCACATTTGTCGTGATGCCCATATTATCAAAATGGATGAAACGTAATTTTTAACTTAGACATAAACAGATCAACGTCATACTTGTTTCATGGCAATGTACAAATTAATGGTATCGATCGAAAGGGTAATTTTTCTTTTATTTATTTTGATTTTCCTAATCAAGTAAAATTTATTTCAATCCATTTTCAGAAAGGCATTCGCAAAAATAGCGGTAACTATTTAACTTTAGAACCCTCCATTTTGAGAGGGAAAACTGTGAGACAAAGGCTTCACGCAAAACTATTACGCAAACCTAGCAATTTCTTTCCGAGCGCATTAAAGGCGAATCAGATGGCGTATAATATTTATACGCGCATACACGACGAAGCGCGTTAACTGCTTCTTACAGGGAACTACCGACTCCGAAATTCGAATTCCGAAAGCAATCAATTTTACTACACTTGACCGTATTAGATATAAAATTAATTAATTATTAAGAAGTCGTCGACGTTTCCGATTCGGAAAACGAATAACAAATACGATCATAAATTATCGAACTGTCAATGAATCATCGTAATTATTATTTTCAACTGTCAAATCGAGCGTCGTGGAGGACGACAAAACACGATCGCGCGTCTATCCGAGAAAATCATCTCTAATCCAACTCGCCGCGGCCTAATATGATTTATTTTCATTAAAGGTTAGAGCCGTTCGAGTTTAAATAATCTTCATCGGTATGACATTTCGTTTAGAATACATATATATCTCTATTATTATGGAATCAAAATTTTCGAATTTGAAATCGGAGTCGGAGCGTCGTGGAAGAAAACAGAATAAGATCGCGCATCACGAAAGTGACATGGAGTAATATAGCGAGCGCGTTATAAAACATTAAAAAATACGAATGTTTCGAAATTATTTCATCACACTATCGCAAAAACGCGTAGCTCACCATGCTGAAGTCCCTTCACTCTAGCCGATGCAGACATCTTGACCGATAATTCGAACTTCCTTTGATGAACTACACGGGCCAATCCTGACGCTCGATGACGATCCTCTATGTCCTAGTTGTCCATCCTTTCGTTGTATCCTCCTGGCGGTCGCTCTCCTCCACAGATGTCCAAAGAATTCCCGATGACATCCCGAAATGTCCCAGCACGTAGACACGCATGCGAAAGACAGTCCCATGTACATGCGCGACACAAAGTTCCATCGCGAACACTCGCACAAAGCCACTTCCACCATACCCGGGATGACTCCCGGGTTTCGGCACAATTTTTTTACGAATGGTGGAAGGGCTTTGAAATAAAACGCGTGATTTGATCGGCCACAAGAAACTATTTAAAATTTATTGCGATCAACCGGTGACGATCCGATCGCGACGCTGACTTCCTAACCCGACGACGTCCCTAAACGTACTCTCTGACCCGATCGTCACTTTTTCTCATCTTAGTTCGACTTTTCAAACTCTCGAACATTTAAATAGACTACAACGTCATACTTTACATCGATAATATACTATTCGAATTACAAATAATTTTATCGAGATCGTCACCATTTTGAAGGGCCTTTTACATAATTTACCTAACAGGCCTGCTTCATTTTGAGAGGTACCCCCATTCGGGTGTGCAATGGCGTAGGGAAAACCACCTCTGTGGGAAAAAACCTACGCCGGGTACCGCAGTTGATAAAACATCGATTCCGTCCGTAACACCTATTCTATATAAATGTTGAAATCGAAAAATTACATTTTTTAAATGGTGTTGCTTTACAAAAAAAAATCATTGAATATTTGTTTTATTAGAACTCAGGAACAGGTAATGCTACTATGCTGAAAAGGGTTAAAATAATGTATTCAACTCGTATCTGATATTTTTTAATACGTCAGGATGTCATAATTTAAATCTTTTAAAGTTCATATCACCTTGCGTTGTTTGAATGATGAACAATTTCAAAAAATTGTTTAAACTAAAATGAATATATAATAATAACAAAATATGTATAAGGTTAATGGGGTGCGGGTCGAAAAATCGACAAATGAAAAAGCCGACATGTCGAAAAATCAACAGGCAAAAAACCTACACGTCAAAAAGCAGACAGGAAAAAAAGCAGACGCGTTAAAAAATCAATAGTAGAAAAACCGCATTGTTATAATTCTGCCAGTTAAAAACAGTCAGTAAAAATACTAACATTCAAAACGCCGTCATTCCAAAAATCGACAGCTGACACGTCAAAAAGCTGCCAGTAAAAAAGCCAACACGTTAAAAAGACGGGTGTAGGTTGAAAAATCGACAAATCAAAAAGCCGACAGGTCAAAAAACCGACAGTCATCACGCCGACAGTCAAAATACCGACACACAAGAAATAGACACATTGACAAGTGGACAGTAATTTTTGGAAGTGTCGGTATTTTGACTGTCGGCATTATTAATGTTGGTTTTTTGACATGTCGGCTTTTGATTTGTCGGTTTTTCGACCCGTACCAGGTTAATGCAATTTCTTTTATATATATTTTTGTTATTTTATTACGAACATTTCTATTAAGTAGTTGGTATAATTCTTTGAATTAACTTCTCGAGTTCCACGAAATGGTTTAAAAAATTTGCAATGAATTTAGCTCGACAAACAAAAATTAACTTCTTCAAAGTTAAGTTCTTCTACGTGAATAAGTGAAGGTTTTCTATAACAATAATTAGAATCTTAAGGAAATAAACTGCATTATCTAAATGCATATCGAAAAATTATTAAATGAACTGTAAACGTCAGCTATAAAGTAATTCAAATAAATTGCAATTAAAGTTCGCTAGCTAATGCAATAAAATTCTTTTTTGTATTTTAATAAACATATTTTTTAAGTAAGTAACATTATATACAACTTATCGACTTTTGACTTATTTTAATGGTTGATTCAGTACATAACATTTCTACCGCAACTATATACATTTTTTATAGATATTTTAATTATTTTAAATGACATAATGAAAATTTACAATTAATAAACACATTTAGATTATTATTTTAAGGATATAAAATAGTTTCATTTGAAGCAATTAGTTGTAATAACTGTGACGTCTTCGATCTAGAACTAACCCCCGTTGTTTATTGCCGAAAACATTTCAAAGAACCAAAAAGAGTTCGGAGGTATAATATACTTATTCAATATTTTAAGTTGAATTTACTCATTTATGTGTGATTAATAATTTTCATCTTTCTTTACTATTTTACTAAATGGCAATCAAATAACAATCGTTCGTGGTATTTTACAGTTCATAATAATTGTAGTTACAGAGGTATCTTTTTATGAAACTATATTGTTGGTCAAAGAGTCTGAATGTATAACAAAAATAAATAGGTGATATTGGTTAAACGCCTTGTAACGAGCAATTACAGATGTTTTTAGGGCAGTACAAATTTTTAATTTTTCTAACTTTAATTTTCTCTAATAACAGAAACTCATCTGCTCGGTTATGGGTATTGCAAATTTATTTACGCAAATTCACCATTTTGTTCCGATGGCAAACAAAGAAAATTTTTCTGATTCTTGAAAAAAAAGAGGATCTTAAATTGGAAAGATTCAATGCACCGATAGTTGAACCAGGACCTTTCAATTTAATAACATTAATTTCGATATCTTGAAACAAACCAATCGTAAATAGGTCATGTAATACTTATGCGTTAGTCTCGGCCAAGCCAAAAATATGATTCACTTTGTTTGGTTTAAATATTTCCTCTTAGGTAAATCCCGAAAAGGTCAAATTTCTTTTATACGGAAAATCATTTTTTAAATTGTTCCGTATGCTATTAAACAAAAAACGAAGCGAAAATAGGAGCATGAACATGGGAGCACCAAATGATGTAAGTTATTCAACTTTCCATAATCGTAGAATATTGTCAGATGCCGATATTGAAAATTCAAAAGATAAATTTTGTATTTTCAATCATTGATTAAAAATATCTATGTAATGAAAGATGGCCAGTTTTTGATTGCAATTAATGTTGGACATCATCAACATAAAACCTGATTCCACCTTCATAAACTGTAGGTCCCGTCGCGATTTACTCCCATGTGGGTTCACAAAAGTCGGCTTAAAATAATATAAAAAAAAATGTCTCCTTAGTGTAAAATAAGACAGAATATTTTTCAATATAATTAAGAAATCAATAGATTATAATTAAAGTTCTTTGAATTTTATTTTTATATGTAATCCTCAGACTTGTTATAATTGCTTAGGTACAGATATCTATTTTAGATACACATTGAAATTATTTAAGTTTTCGAATTAAGATAGTACTTACCAAATGAATCCTCTATACAAGGGTCATTTACCGATTTAATAAATTTATCGAGAAATAATCTGTGCGGATTTTCTGTCGTTTCTTCTATTTTATTTTTCTTTAATCAAAATTAATTAATGACAACGTGCAATTTTAGTTAAAATGAGACAATTATGCATTATTCAACATCATAGAATGATAAACGTGAAACGAAATATATTTTCGATACAAAGAGAATATGAACATAAATTATAATTTTGTACATTCTAATATTCCGTTATTCTGTATTGAAATTAAATTATTATTCAAAAGCTTAATGAACCTGTTGGATATAAACTATAATTGGATAAATCAAGCGGAAATGATATTACATTTTTAGAATAATTGATGTCTGTTATAATTATAATTTCAATAAATTTTCATGATTATAAACTGACGCTGATACCGCTAAATTAATTTAAGGAAAAAACAGTTTGTGTCGATTTTATGATTATCTTATAAATGATTTAACCTTCATAGTATTATTGTATTTCATAAATTATTCATTTCAGTTTATTCAGTTCTATTGCTTATGCGTAATATTATTTATTTTATTTTAGGACATAGTTAATTTCTTATAACTGATGTTGTATAATGAACTTAAATAGATTTAAACATATCAATAAAATAAAAAAATGTACATATGGAAAAAAAAGTAAGTTGAACGTTTAGAGTACCCACAGCTGAGAAATGATAGCGAAACATTAGCAGAAAATTGTTATCCAAAAATAAAAAAAAGTAAAGATAAATGAAGAAAAATAGAATGAAAATAAAGGAAATACAAACAAATATACATATAAAAAATGGAGCTGCACGATTACTACATCCTCGTCTTTCTCTCTGTGTTACACTATGGGTAAGCAATCAAAGTTGCCAATATCTAATTTCTGATTTTGTATTTAAAATAACAGTTTAGAGTCTGTTATCTCTGATTTCTTAAAATTCCACTTTTTAGATGTGCGTATTACTGGACTCCATAAATACCTGAATAAACAATTCCAAGCAAAAAAGCAAATTATTTTTAGAAATAAAGGAAACTGGTTTCGAATTTACACTCGACGCCTCCAAAAACTCTCAAAAATATATTTGGCGGGAAAAAATATGTTATTCTTAAATTCTAATTCTGCTATTTTGTATCCGCCTTAGTGGACGTATCAAAATTGAAAACTGATTGCATATTCATACTTAGCATCCCAAAAAACTTTCGAGTAAATATTTTCAGACGATAGTATTATATTTTTAAAAGTTTTGATCAGACATTTTGAATTTGCCATTTTGAATTTGGTAAATCTGCCTCCAGATTCATCACTGGCTGCTACAAAAAGCCCTTAGACAAAATTGCCACGGAAAGCGAATATTAAATAAGCTGGAAACGCTGGTTTTCAAAAAACTGATTTCGTATTTTTTTTGGTAATTTATAGCAAACTGACAATAAATGTAATTTAAATATTATTCAGTGTAATATTCTTGACATACCGATAAGCTAGTCCAAAAACCAAGCTTTATTTTGGAATACTTCCAAATTGAATTTTTATAAATAAAATTAGCGGGTAAAAAAGTTGGTCCCTGCAGTGACTACTCCGATGCAAAGTATTTCATGGGGTCGGGTAAAAATGCCAAATCAATATAATTGTATATCTATATACAATCGTTCATGTGAGCGTTTAAGTACATTTGGCATTTTTACAATTTGGCATTTTTACGGCCCCCTATCTCGTCATCAACTATGTAGTGTTCAACACTTGTTAGCAGCATTGCTGATAGGGACGAGGAGTACTTTCAATGTGATCCTGTTAACCCATTCATTTTTTGTATTGAAACGCAATAAAAAAAATTGTTGGAATTGACGTTTTTTATAGCCCAAACCCCGCTCTTTCGAATGGTATATCTCAAATTGATGCAAATTAAAAAAATAAACAAACTACGGACAGTTATTTAACAAATATCACGATTTTTTCAGGTTTCCTTTTCATTTTTCGTAATTTTGTTATCATTACCCGTATCCGAATATCTCAGATAGGTATAAATTTCGCGTTTGGGCTAGACGATAGAAGTAATAAAAAAAAATAATTTTCAAAATGTCGGCTCAAAAATGGCTACTAAAGTCGATTTTTTTGTTCAAAATCATAGTCGCGTGTACTCAATCGACCGACTAGAATTAAATCACTTTAAACTTGGTATCCGATGGTTTTTACGGTCGCTTATTCCGAATTTGAAGTCGGCTGTCAAAAATTCAAAATGGCGGATCCAATATGGAGGACGAATTTACGGAAATCGATCAAAATTGTTGAAAATTTGTTACCCAGGGGTTTTTGGGCTCGCTGATTCCGATTTTTATGTTAGTTTTCAAAAATTCAAAATGGCGGATCCAATGCGGCGGCCCAATTTTTTTAAATTAAATGAAAATGTTTGAAACTTGCTACTCGAGGGTTTCTTGGGTTGCTGATTAAGAATATGAAATCAATTTTTCAACATTCAAAATGGCGAATCCAATATCCAAGAGCGGGATTTGGGCAGTAAATAACGTCCAATCATTTTTTCATTGCGTTTTAATACAAAAAATTAGTCACAAACTTCATGTTATATTTATGTAAATTTGGTCCTTAAAGGGTTAAAATAGTATAAAATGGAACCTGACAGGAAAAGGCAAATAGAAAATAAGACTGGTAAACTATTTTAACACGCAGACAACAGTGTATTTGCACGATTGTGCAGATATTGTGCCCAAGGATACCGACAATATAACCAAGCCTCTAATAGCGATGTGTACCTAGCAATTCTGAATCTCCCAATGTTGCTTATTCAACGCGTGCGACCGTAATATCGTGAATCATGGAGTTGCTCTGTAGTGCGTAATAATGCAACATGTCATCTCTTGGTTGCGAAGATTGAGCTCTTAGTCAAAAAATCAAATCGCAGTTTTCGTTTACAGCCGATGTGCACCTGATTTTTAGTTATAGGCCTATTTTCCTCTTTCCACTTGGAGAAAAAGAACCGAAAAATTGTACAAACAAGTTTTGGATTCAGAAGTATAGTCAGAATCAACTTCGAATCAATGTCAAGTCTCATCATCATCAAAAATTTATGTTATTCATTTTTGTAAGTAATAGAGCATGGTGGTCCTGAAGCAAAATAAAGTTTTACTACGATGCCGGCAAAATGTGCAAAGGGCATCTTTTATAGCATCATTTTGAGATTCGATTCCATGGCTTGTAATCCTAGTTGCTCGTTTGAAATTTTTGTTTTAAAACACGATGTTTATTTCATAGAGATACTTCATTTAGTTTGATTGCGACGCTGACAAAAAGTGTAAAAACAATTTTTAGAACATCATTGGATGATTCAAAATCACCAAGATTTAAAATCTTAGGTGCTCGTGTAATCATTTTTTTCTAACTTAATTTCGTATATAAAGTAGAAAACGGCAAATAGATAATAATTAACATAATAGTGCAAAAGTTACCAAAAACTTTAGTAATTTTTACTAGACATAATGTCTATTTTGCCTTTATACCAGTCTGTCCCAAAATCATCCAAACAGCAAACTGACATCTTTAAGAGCTATTTAAGAAGTCTTAAAAATTATAAGGTGTTTTAAATTAAAAATGCAATTTCATTTTTGGATTTAATATCCACCTAATGCCTCTGGAAGAAACCCAGATCTAAACTAAGAAACCATTTACCAAAAGAGAGATGTTACAAAACGTAATAGATTTAAGACCACAAACATAAGACCTCTTCAAGATTACCATTTTAAGAAATCCAAAGTAAGACATCTTTATATTCTTGTTTTATAGATTATCATAATTCAAACCTTTTTAGGTGGTCTTTTTGGAGATATCTGTGGACTGAGCTGTGAACGACCTCTTTAAGAAGTTATGTGCTGTATGGGCATCATTTGAAATGGTAAATATTCCAAGAAAATTTTCTCCGTGTATGGAAAGAGGTTAACCAAGTAAAAATCGTTCTTCCACCCATACAGCACATAGGTCTTAAAGAGGTCGTCCAGAGCTAAGTCCAAAGATATCTCTAGAAAGACCTCCTGAAGAGGTCTAAATTATGATAATCTATAAAAGGAGCTCTTAAAGATGTCTTACTTAGGACCCCAAACAGCAAAAAGACATCTTAAAGAGCTCTTTAAGAATTCTTAAAAACTGTAGATGTCTTAAATACATATCAGAAAGAGCTATTAAAGTAATCTTTAAGCAGAATTATGTATCGATTTTAAGAGCTCTATAAGACCTCTAAAATGGTGATTACATTCAATAGAATGGGATCATACAATAATAGTACAAAATTATGATAACAGTTGCTAAATATCGCAAAAGCAGTATTTTTTCAATGTAGCGTTTAATCTCTTGGTCTGCACATGAAGTAAATATTGTGCGATCTCATTTTTGTATTCAATAGCCACCTTGTGTCTCTGGAAGAAAAACAGACCGCAACAATGGGAATCTCTTTACCGAAAAAGAGGTGGTCCAAAACGTGATAGATCATGCGATAGATGGTCCAAAACCTGATAGATCATCATAAGACTACATTAAGAATATGATTTTATAAAGTCACAAGTAAGACATCTTTAAGAGCGCCTTTTATTTTTATTTTATTTTTATGAGGTATGTGCTGTATGGGTTACAACCTACAATGACAAAATAACTTATTATACGATATTTAGCAACTGTTATCACAATTTTGTACTGATACTCGTATGATCCCTATTCTTGAATTAATCACTAAAGAATACACAATTGAATGTAATCACTATCCAATGGTACTACGACTATACACCACTTTTAAACATAGGATATTTCATCACAGAAATTCAACATACGACAGTTCAACATGCGAATTTTCAATGTACAATCATTTCAACACAAACATTTCATCACATGATAATTTCAACACCAACCAAGAACAATGCATTTAAATAAAATAATGGAAAATAACAATTATATATTATACATACAAGCAAAATAGTACAAAAATCTAACCTAACCTAACCTAACCTAACGTTTTCAACGTACAATCATTTCAACACGAGCAAAGGATAATGCATTTAAATAAAATAATGGAAAATAACAATTATATATTTTGTAGGCAAAATAATACAAAAATATTACCTAACCTAACCTAACTTAATCTATTTTGTTAAAATAATACAAAAGTCTAACCTAACCTAACTTGACTTAACCTAACCTGACTTAACCTTACATTCTAACCTACTCTAACCTAACTTGATCTATTTTGTTAAAATGATTAATATCTTATGTTGAAATGGTCATTTGTTGAAAAATGTTATGATGAAATTTTTGTGTGTTGAAATGTTTATGATGAAGTTATCTTGTGGTTAAAACATACTTGTGGTGAAAAGTTATGTGTTGAATAGTCGCGCATTCATTAGTAAGTAAGATACAAAATCTATGATTTTCAGTAATTTGCTTTTCATTTATATTATTTTTTTATATGTCAAAGCTCTCAAATAAGACCTCTTTTCTGAGACCTCATATTTGAGAGGTCTTGTAGAGCTATTAAAATCGACGCATAAGTCTTCTTAAAGGTCACTTTAAGAGCTCTTTCTGATATATGTTTAGGACATCGTACAATTTTTGAGACTTCTTAAAGAGCTCTTCAAGATATCTTTTGGCTGTTGGGTAAGTAATCATGAATATCTGGAAATGAAAGTACGAGCATAAGACACTTTGCAATTATGGTATTATAAAACCGTTCGAACAAACCTGCAGATCTCCTGCAGCGACCATTTCTTATTACCTTGCAGGAGTCAAATGAATTTTTACGTTACGACGATTAACCATAAACGTATAAAAACGCCTTGGTCGCAGGAATCGAAACGCGCATTACAATGCAATTACGAGAAAAATGCAGGAAGCTACCGGCAGTTGTTTGCACTAACGGGGGGCGATGGGATGAGCAGCCCCCCGCATAATAAAATCGCAATGTCTCCTACCGGTGGTATTTGTGGCAGCCGCAATATTTTTTCGCATTTCTTCGTAGCGCACGATTTCCGTTGTATATTAAAGTGGTGCGTTACATGCATTATGCAGGCGTCGTTGAGATATAAGCTCCGATAGGAGACGCGCGCGCGACAGATGCAGCTGTTTGACGATCCGTGCCCGGTGCGTTGCGAAAATTCATACGTATATATGTACATATTTGTATGTGTCCACATGTTGCGCAAATTACACACATGCCACCGATCCGGTAGCGAGAAACAATTTGGTAGCGCGATTTGGTGTTCGAATCAAATCTTCTCGCGTGCTTCCGTCCGATTAGATCGTTGGTCGTTAGATTAGGAAGTTTTTAGGCGACCAATTTCATGCTTCGATGTTCATCGCCTCGAATTAGGACTACAAGCGGTGTTTTGTTTCGATAATTTCATGCAAATGCACGAAATATGACACAATATTTGCTTTTAAGATGATTGATTTATTTTATTTTATACGTCTTAGAAATTAGCAATTTTGCTAAAAATTGACCATTTTTAAATTAAAATAACAATGTTTTCATTAGTTTTATATTTTTAACGGTTTAAATTTTATGAATTCACACAAGTGTATGAAATAACACTAGATGACGCTGATATCAGGATAATTCAAATTCATACATTATCAAAATATATCGAGAATGATGAAAATTGTATTTGTAAAGTTTAAATGCAGGAATGTGCAAACAAGCAGAATATGTACATTACCTTTGAGTCACAGCGAGATACCGGTGTCACACCTAATTAAAAAAATCATAACTTTCTTAAAACTGAACGGACCGAATCCAAAATAGGTCTCATTTTGAAGGATAAGGATAAGGCAACAATTTTGTAAGCCGTCTTAAGAAATGCTACCCATTTTAAAATGTACCCTATCAAGAAAGAGCAAAATTGATAAAAATAAACAAAACTTATATATATGTTAGAAAAAAATATGTTTTTCATCTTTTATTACTCCATATTTTTAAAAATATCGTAAAAATCTAAAAAAAATATATATTGTAACCGCCATTTTATATTTCTAAAAACTAACCACAGATTCCTAATCAGCGACCCCGAAAACTCCTTAGTGATGAGTTTGAAGTGAATCCAATGAATTTTTACAAAACTCGTCCTTCATATTGAATCCACCATTTTGAATTTTTGAAAACTAACCCCGCATTCGTAATCAGCGACCCCAGAAACCCCCGAGTAAAAATTATAGGCCAATTGGATGAATTTTAAAAAAGTTGTCAGCCATATTGCATCCGCCATATTACATCCGCCATTTTGAATTTTTAAAAACTGATCACGGATTCTTAATCAGCGACCTCAAAAATGTAGTTTATCGTTATGTTTGAAAAATTTCGATTATTTTCGAATTGTGTGACTTGGTCAGGATTTTTTAATTATTAATTGGAGTACTTTATAAACGTTGCAAAATTTCTAATAATTTACCAGTATTGATCTCATATTTATTCCTATTTTGCATTCATTGAAAGGTTCAAAACTGCTTTCTAACCCTTTAAGTCCCAAATGTGCATAATTTGCACACGGATTTCAGCCTCGTTTTATTTATAGAATAAAAAATTTTTAAAAATGGAAACATCTATATTCGACTAGTTTTGAGGTCGCTCCTTCGATTGGCATTACTGAAATTTTCGAAAAATGACGTTTACCACATTTTTTTTACAAAAATATTGAAAAAACACTATTTTTAGCCACAATTTGTCTTTTAAATGCATTTTTAACTATGTTACCCCTTTCAGATCACCTTCTCACCTATCAGAAACGTGTTCCCGATTTATTTACTGCAAAAATTATACATTCACATATTTTTATTTATTTTATTTTTCATTTCAAAAATGGCGTCTGTATATTGAAAATGGTTGAAATTGAAGAAATTGCTGTTATTCGAATCTGCTAGTTTTCTTTGTAGTTAAATCATACAAATAAGTTATTACGAGTTTTGCGCAACCTATTTTGATCCATGAAAAATAGCAGTAATATCCCATAGATTATTAATTGGCAAATTTCACAACAATTTTAATTGCAACAGAACTCGAAATACACATATTTGTACTGAGCACGTGGCAGTCACCATCTTGAAATTAAATTTTATTGGATATTACTGATTCCGTTAATTAAAATAGATAATTTAAAACTCGTAATAACTTATTTGTACGATTTTAAGAGAAAGAAACCCTAGCCGATCCGAACTAATAGCAATTTCATCAATTTCAAAAAATGATAACGTTTATACGCCATTTTGAAATAAGAAAAAAATAAATCAAAATATGTGAATATATAATTTGAAGTAAACAAATCGGGAACATGTTTCTAATAGGTTAGAAGGTGATCTGACACGGGTATCGTAGTTAAAAATGCATTTAAAAAAAAATTGTGGTTAAAAAGTCGCGTTTTTTTCAACATTTTTGTAAAAAAATGTGGTAAACGTAATGTTTTGACAATTTCAGAAGCGTCAATCGAAAGAGTGACCTCAAAACTAGTTGTATATTTTAAAAAATGTTTACTGTATAAATAAAACAATGCTGAAATCGGTGTGCAAATTGTGCACATTTGGGACTTGAATGGTTAAAGTTATTTTAAGAACCTCAGCACTAAATGGGGCCAAAGATAAAGAATTAAATACACCCATTTAAATTTGTAATCTTTCATTAATTCAGGAATGTTAATTATTACTTGCATTGATGATCCTCAAAATTAAGAATGCGTGACAGAAGGATCCCCTTTGGATAGGAGGCCAACCCCCAAAGTATTTGGACAGCTCATCAAAGCATGCTTTCATGTCCTAAGTATTTCTGTTGTAACAGATAAGATGATATCATAATTGTTCCAAGATGGATCTCGAAATTTGCACCGGTCTGCGCAAGGAAGCAAATCGCCCGATGGGTAAGCCGGCTTGCATATGTAATCACGCATCGTGCGTTCTGCATGTATCACAGATATAGACGGGGAGCTTACCCGTGTACGGATTATATGCTATGGGGTGGCTCAAAAATTTCGATATAATCGAGAATTTCATAATATTAATTTAAATAGACAAAATATGTCTTCCGCAATCTATTATTTAGAAGTGATTTACTCCACAGAGCACAACAATTACTATTTCTACCTAAAGATTTTCTAATAAAATTGTACAGAACTCAAAAAATAACGATCGATTATATGATGCTTTTGTTTTATAAAATAACTTCAGCCTAATTGTGAAATTTCTTAAATTTTACTTTTGTTTCTTGAGATATTTCAAAGATGATATCTTCTGGGCTTTAGGTTGCTCATCTTTAAGCTTTTTAAATGCGAAGTTATTAAATGAATTTAATCTAATTTTTTTCTGAAAAAAACTCTAATTCAATAAGGAAATCTAAAGATGAATAGTCTTGTTACATTTTATCGTCGATAAAAAGAATATGAGAATAGAAATGAGAATATGTTATTAAAGCAGTGTGAAGAAGAATTAGGGAAATATTCAATTGTTATATAGCTATTTTTAGCAACTAACTTTTTCCTTCTTTATTTTGATTCTTTTACGGGGTCTACCCAAATTATAATTTTCAAAATATCGATTTTTTGTTTTTTAGATTTTTCGAAAGTGAAAATGAACGTTATAAAGAAAAGGAAGGCATAATGCATGGTGCAGGCATCGCTGATTAAGAGCAGATATTATTTTTTCACGATTTCTTTTTGAAAAAATCTTTTAACGCGTTTTGCTCAAAACAATGTTTTTCGATGCGTTATTGATAAAATCTCCGAAACTAGTAGACCGATCATTATGAAATTTTCTTTAACTCGTTGAGCTACCGCAGTTTTTCTATCTTACCTGAACACTTTAGCTGCCTTAAGTTATATATCTCAGCAAACACAGCCTAGCAATTGGACTAACTAATGGACTATTTTTCATTTCTCTTATATTTATAGACGTGAAATTATATTTATGTGTGATCACGTATTAATCTGCACTAAAAAATAGTGATTAGTACACTGGAAGAGAAGTTAAAAACAGATATAGTACTTGACTTGTCACCTTCATTAGGTGCGTTTATTCACGTATCAACTTTCTTAATAATAAAATAAAATATGAGTCCCCACTCTTTTAACTTATTTTTCACAAAAAAATCCATTTCAACCGCAACTCGCTCGTTTATACACCGAATAATTTGACAGCGTACATGCACTTGTCTTTCGGCCAGTCATCTTTTGCAGCGACAATCAAACACCCGCAGATAAATTCATTAACCTGTGGTAGCTAAATGAATTTTCTGTATTACATTTATAAATTATTGTGACCGACTTATAATTGCGCTCGTATAATCAAACGCCTGTCAACCAAAGTATTTGAGCTAATGTCACCCAAATATTTTTTTCCGTGTATTCTGGTCACTTGAAATTGATTACAGGCAAAGCTTTTAGGCATCTTGGTTTCTTAATGCGATCTACAAAAAATTTTTCTGATACATCGGCAATTATTAATCTCTATAAGTGACTAGTTATCCCACGTTTAACATATGCAGCTCCTATTTGGTCCCCTTACACTAAATCCGATGTTACGATATTAGAGTCTGTTCAGAGAAAATTTTTAAAATATCTTTCGAGCAAAACTAATAGCCCTATGCATCGTTTTTGATGGTATATAAAATTGTAATGGGATTTATTAAGTCGCCTGATGTCTCTAACCTGTTTCCTACTCGTACACCTATTCGTACTTATAGAATATATCATGGACTTGAATTTTATTATTGTTATATAATTTGGCATGATTTATGTATCAATATTGTATGTGGTCGATAAATACTAACATAATAATAACACAAAACGTGACAGGTTAATACTTACCTGAGTTATTTACATCATTTCAGTTTGGTACATTTTGGTGTTTTGAATTTACATTTAAAATTTTAGTTCACATTTAAAAAGTGTATTTTTTATAAAATTTAATATATTGCATTATCTTTAAGGAATCGTATCATTCCGATTCGCGAAACATGAATAAACTGCATGTTCACGAACTTTTGGCCTTTTTTCAAAGAATTCTCACTCGACGGGTAAAATTGGAAATTTTCAAAAAATCATAACTTTGCAACAAAAAATCGTAGCGACTTTTATAGAAAATGAATTTCAAGGTCTTCATTTGTAGTATTTACAAAAAAATTGGTAATATCCGGAAAAATTTATTAATCATCCGGTGAAAGATAAAAGTTGGAAGAAAAAAGTTACAAAATTCGACATTTTGAAAATACAGCAACTAAGACAAAATAATGTCTGATGTAAAACTGTATGCACCGATTGAAAGCTTTATTCCTGTACCTGTACTTAAAAAGATTTCGTTTGCGTTTTTTGAATATCTCAAAGGATTCGGTGGTATGAGATGTTATTTGACGAGTTGGAAAATTCAGAGTGTTCACGAACTTTTGGACGGTAGTGTATATTATTTATTAATAATTTACTTAATGGCGATGACTTCAATATTAATATAATCGACAAATGATTAAAAAATACAGACGATCATCCAGGGTCTCATCGTTCGTTACGTAGGAGCCACCCTGTACACGTGCAAGCACATTCGGTCAGTTATATGTATGCACGTATCCGCGAGATGCGGGCCAATCGCTATATATGCATAACGATTATATGCCTATTAGGAATAGAGGCGCATGCAGACGTATATATATGCAGATATATATATATGGATATACATAGACGTAGGCGGAACCCCAGGGCTAAGGGATGCCACGGAAGGAGCCGATGCCGCTATTGATGAGCAGCTGACCAGCGGAATTGGTTCAGCACGTGCGATCGATCCGACTAATCTGCCTTTGGGTACAACCAGATGCTAATCTTGCCAATCCATCCGCATACGAGAAATTACGTTATGCCCGAAAACCTGGACATCAGTGAGAATGCGAAATTCAAAGCAAAGGATGCGCCGCTGGAGTGCATCGGCGTTACGTGACGAGTCATGTGACATCATGGGATTCCGATTAAACACCGGTGTGTCCGAATCGAGTTGAGCGTGAGTTATAAGCGGATCGAAAAGCATTTAAATAGGATTACGAGTGTTACTTCAGCGATATTCGACGCGACGTCGACGTACGGACGTATTCATTATGGCATACATTATTGGCGAACGCACCAGAACCTACCATTTGCTTTCAATTTTTGTATACTAAACAGGAAAAAGCCTAATTTTTCATTTAAGTTCATGACATGAATGGAATGTGATGTTAATTTGAAATATAGTACTGACACTAGGCGATGTTATTATTCATAGGAAAAAAACATCATACTGTTTTCAACATATATCCTCTTTGCTAGATCATACAATTCTGGCTACTTTTTCTGGTCTCTGTACTGTTAGCAAAAATGGACAAAATAACTAAAAACGGCCTCATTTCCTGTGATGGTGACTAATATTACATATTATGAGACATTTCACAGTATCCAAAGACGTAAAATAAGGTCCAATTTTGCCGAATGTAATTAGCAATACCAGGGAATCAATTTTCTCATTTTTAAAGGCATGAACACTGATTAGATTACTAAAAATACTGGTAACGAGTAACATGAGCACTAAACTTAAATCATATTCATGTGCAATTTCAAGAACCACTGTAACCTCGTAAATCTTCAGAAACCTTCATATACTCAGAAGTTCACTCCAGTGGATTTTACGTATTGCTACGCTAGATGGTCAGTATTTATTGCAATAGTTAAACTTAACTTCATGTTTACTTATTAAATTTTATCAGGTAAAATAGAAGCATCTGTGGCTTCCGAAAGTTATGTAAATAAGCCTTTATTGAGTAGTCAGCAGACGACATCGGACAACTTTCGTTGTTTTTATTACTGTTTAGATAGTAAGACCAACCCCTTAAGTAATGATGCAACTTATAATAGATATTTAGCGATTTACTGCATATGCAGTAGTCCGAACCATCTTTTTCTTTCCGCGCAGTAGGTGTGAGGAGGTGGATTATGAAGATACAGAGTTAGGGTAAATCAATAACGGATGGAGTCATACAGAATTAATTTTCACAATATGAGGTGCCATACGTTGGAATGAGATGGAATGGGAATGATATAGATATCTGAAATCAGCGATTAGACGTGATTTCAAACAAACGCGATGAACTGTTCCAATAACAGCAGCACTTGAATTCTCAAAACAGAATTAGCTATAAACGTTCCCAATGGCTCCAAAAACTATTTCTAGTATTAATAAAGTATTCGACATTGCAGTATAATGTACCTTACTCCATTTTCAGGTTATGTATTGTACATTCGTATTTATGAATATTGCTGGAGTCATGGTTACAATAGTATAATTTAAGTTCTGAATCTGTTAGGATTGACTATTGGCTTGTAATTGCTATTATTTTTTTTACTTTCTAAATTTTTTTGGCTCTAAACCGAGCAACTCTCGTGAAAGTTGAATATTCACTCTTATTAGATTGAAATTTGAATATTCACTCTTTCACGAGAGTTGCTTAGTTTTCACTGACGAACGAGTAAATTCTCACTCCAAGAAATTTAGAGAGTAGCAAGCGCATTACATGCTATCGAAGCCTTCTCTCTGTAAGAAAGCAAAAATTAAAAAAAAAACACCATATCTTCCAGAAAAGAAGAAGTGGAGGCATTTAGAAGAATAATACAGGCACACAAAAAAATTGTTTGTATTTTGAATTGCTGAACACGAATCAGCAATGGAAATTGGGGTTTGGTCCGCTCGTTTTCACGAAAACCTCCTGAAACCATAAAAAGGTTAATTTTTGCCCAAATAAAAAAAGATTTCAGGCCAGGACCACGTTGTTCTTCTACATTTTCACCCGCTAAACACGAATCGGCATTTCAGAGAAAGAAGGTTTTATAGAGATAAACGCTGAAAAAGCAAAAAAAGGTGCCCTTTTAGAATGAAACCATATTATTTCTATGCGTTTTGATTTGATGAACACAAATAGTATTTCAAAGCAAAGCGGCGAACGGAGCGAAGTGACGAACCTCAAATATTTTCATTATGATCACATTGATTGTAAAATATCATATATGGCTTTTTTGTTTATACCATTTTACATATTTCGAGGCATAATATTTCATTTTTCGTTCTCTTATCTACCTTTCGGAGTGTGAAATGTAATTTTTAAACAAACTTTATAACTCATTTTCCTGTACTTTGTTCTCAGATTGATCAATATTTTCATCTTGGCTGTTAAATAATCACTATTTATATATTTATTCTAAAAGTATATTTTTTGGACTTATTTATAAATAAATAAATTGTTCCTTTTTTGTGTGTTTATAATCAGATATCGTACCTGAAAGTTCAAATAATACTTTGGGGCGAAATGACGAAATTTTTTCATGAAAGACGAAGTGATCATTTTTTAATTTAGAATTCACTTTTGATAAATGCATTGAGTAACTAAACATGAAGTTAAAATAGGTGATCCCGATGTAATACGTTTATTCAAAGCTTCCAAAGCTGCAATTTCTTTTCTTGCTGCTGTTGGAAACTTTGATATATCTGAAGAGGATCTTTCCGCCATCGTGGAAATTTTATTTTTATTAAAAGAAAAAAGAATAAAAACTTAAAAGATTATGACTTGTACTTAATTTTATGATAGTCGTTTCAGAAGCTTCTAAAAATAAGGATTCGCCACTTCACCCCGATATCGCCGCTGAACCCCGTGTTTTTAAAATTTTTTAAATTGGCCATAGCTGGCCATCTGTAAAACATATACCACACGGAGAAAATTGTCCGGCTAAAACAGCTTCCCACTGTCCAGCAGATAGCGATGAAAGTCGCGAGTGAAGACGTAAAATGACAATTAAAATTCGAAATCCTCAAAATTTTTTTTTCTATAAATAGGTATACTTTTCTTATGTCTTTAAGAATATTTCTACATAATTTCTAGACGATGTGGTTATTTATATTATTTTTATATGATTTTTTAAAGTCGTTAATAGTGAAAAAATCACTACTTTTTTCATTTTGAGGCTTCCGTATTGATTACCGTGTTAGCTACGACAAAAATGCACTGAACCTTTTTTGTAGAGCACAAAATTTCCTACAAAAAAGTCATGGAGAGCCATAGTCTAATGTTAATATGTACGGCATGAAAAACATCGGAAGTTATTGAAAAAATCATTGAAATTTTAGAACAGAGATAGTTATCTTATTCGTGACGTATCTGTATTTCAGGCTCCCAAAAGAAGGCGTATAATGGCCATTTTACGCCCCCCGAATCGAAAATGTCCCTTAAGTCCATTTTGTGTAAGAATTATATACAAAGTCGCATTTTTATTGTATATGTAGAACGAGCGCAAAAAATATACCAATGTAGTAAATTTCAATTGATAACATTTTCAATCCATTATAACGCTGAAAAACTGTTTTTCGTTAATTTCTCGAAATCATCAGCTTTGCACTTCCCAAACAGCAAAAACACATCTTAAAGATCTGTTTAAGAAGTCTTAAAAATTGTAAGATATCTTAAATACTTATCAGAAAAAGATTTTAAAGTAATCTTTAAGAAGACTTACGCGTCGGTTTAAGAGCTCTATAAGACCTCTCACATAAGATGTGTTAAAAAAGAGGTCTTATTTGAGAGCTTTGACATATAAAATAAATAATATAAATGAAAAGCAAATTTCTGAAAATTATAGATTTTATTTTTGTATCTTAATTATTATTTTATATAATTTTAACCTGAGTTCCTTTTTAGCGTTTGTATATTTATATATTGGATGGTGATTACAGTCATTAGAATGGGATCTGCAGTGATAATACAAAACTGTAATAACACTGGCTACATATCGCACTTATTTGGTTAAGACAGCTTATAATCTATCGATCGATCTGCACATGAAGTAAATATCGCGCGATCTCATTTTTGGATTCAATCGCCACCTAGTGTCTCTGGAAGAAACGTAGACCTCAACAATGGGAATCCCTTTACTAAAAGAGAGATGGTCCAAAACGATATAGATTTATGACCTCACACACAAGATCACTTTGAGATTACGATTTTAAGAAGTCCTAAGTAAGACATCTTTAAGAGCTCCTTTTATAGATTATCACAATTCAGACCTCTTCAGGAAGTCTTTTTAGAGATATCTTCGGATTGAGCTCTGGATGACCTCTTTAAGAGATAAGTGCTATATGGGTTACGCGTTCTTTTAATTGGTATGGCAGATCTGTATATTGGCAAAATACTGACAAGTGAACGATTTTATTCGGGGGATGTTGAAAAATCAGGAAAATGCTAAGGATACATGAAAGGATTAGTTGACTGAGATAATTTTGAAGATTGCTTTCAGGATTCTACTATACTAAATCCTGTATTCGTGATTTCTATTAAACAATATACAGTAATCCTTCCCTTATTCTAATTTGTCCAGTCAGGCAAGATGGCGGCCGTCTTCCCTTATTCTAATTTTCTCCTCTCCCCCACTACTTAGATTTGTAGTCTCAGTTTTGTCTCTTTTTCTTTTGTTGCGAATGCGCCGTTATTTGTCTTTCGAAAATCTACACGTCAACACACGTCAGTGGGGAGAACCCGCGAGGGGAATATTAGGATAGGAGAAGAGAAAAAATTAGAATAAGGGAAATTAGAATAAGGGAAATTAGAATAAGGGAAGGAGTACTGTACGACTAAATGTAAACTGCAGTTGAATTTTACCCGTTTTATCCTTTTTATGATTAGTTTAATGCTTTTTGTTGTATTACAGCCTTTGTCAACATTGCAGATATATTTCCAAGTGGATGCATTCCTGAAAGTCAAAACAGGTTGAAGTAATCACTTAACTGATAGGAAGTTAGAAAATTGTCAGACATTATTTTAAGCGAGTGGCGCACTGCAACAGGGTTGCACCTAGGGTAGATTCGGAAAGCTCGCATGTATGAGGGATCGCGTGCAGGATGGTGCTTTAATTCAGTAAAGTAGATGCACTCCTTGTTACGCTCGCGAAAATCCAAGGGTGACATGCGCTTTGGGTAGGAGTGCATCGGGCGTGCTTCACGCTCCCGTTGCTGCATAATGCAACGACCAGGTGAGAGCGTCCCCAAGAATCGGCACGTGGCCGATTTCACGCAGGAGAGCCAAGCTAATCGGATTCTATCGGACACTAGCCAAACTGCCGACTTAATTCGCATTTTCCTGATGCGAATTCCATACTTTTGATAAGGCAGATAAGGGGAGAAATAATTATCATTATTGCCCAACTGCGCTTAATGGCTTTAACGTTTATTTCAATTCATTTTAATTGATTTCATTTATTTTAACGTATTTTTTATTAAAGTGGTTACTTAAGTACTGTTAATTATTTTAATGAATGTTTTATATAATTTATGATTTTTCAAAAACCATATGGGTCATTCTTCGAAAAAGTGTAAAATCGACATATTTTTTTCCATAAAATAAAAGATTATAAAAATGAAAATTTAAAGTTTAGATATATTCATTGGCTTGCTAATTACGTAAATACGAAGTAATAATGCAGCAGCCATCGATACTTGTGGATCGAAATGGCGAAATGTTCACTATTAGCTAATGAGTGACTCATAAAAAGTAAGAATAAAAATAGTAACTTAATAATATTTATTTTATAAAACTCAAAAGAGTTAAAATTATTAGGGAAAATTATAAATTGATATGTTTAGTTATTTTAGCGATGTAAAAAAAAGTTACTGATGATACACTAATAAGAATGGAATTTCCGTAAATCACTACAATTGTCCAAGAGGCTTACATGACAGGGGAGCTTACATGTCAACGTATTAACCATGTTAATATAAGAACAAAATAAATTTTGGTCAAATGCATTTCAGGCGTAAGAGTTTAATCTTTTCTTTATATTTTAAGATATTACTCGCTTTCATAACTTGCTAAATTAGCGTCGCAAATATGACAGGAGGCTTACAAGGAATAAACGCACTCGCCTTAGTTCTAACAATATTACTAAATTTGGGTTTAAATTAGTTTGGAAATCAGTAATGTTATACACACAATCCATAATCTAAAAGTAATTTGGACTGACTTACATTTATTTTTTAAAACATGGAGACACATTTTACAAAGCCATAACAATTTTCAGGAACGTTATAGTGAAATTTTCACAGCACTATTTGTTTATTATAAGTAAAACAGATCATAACCACTTATAAACAAATTTAATCATTCACATGAAAGAGAATGACAGTGATCGAAAACGTGTTAGTTATACCTAGGGATAGCCAGGTGGCTTACATTTCGGACCTTTAGCAGTATGTGAAAATTTTATCATGCGATTTGAACAAATTATCTCGTGTGAAATGTTTACATAAAAGTATAAGGCGCAAGAAAAAAAATGTTTGGAGAATAAATTCCATTATTTGGATAAAATAATAACTGGAGACATAAAATTACACTTTTCTCGAGAATGACCCATATCTGAAATTTTGAAAATATGTTATTGGATAACATAATGATGGTACAGGTTACCATCTTTATGATACGTAGACGGACTGGAATTTAGATTGTACCAGTCTATCAAAAGATGTTAAGCACAAGATTATACAGGTGACGATCTCAGATGGTAAAAAAGCAGTGATAGACAGTTTGTGCGTCGTTCAGGTAATGTTCGGCAGTTCGGCATTGTAATCGCCGCAACCATCGCATGCATGCCGTCATTTAATATATAATTTTTATACTAAAATTCAGTACTTATAGACACAGAATTTTACCTAGTGTATTCTGAATATATTACATTTCGAATAATAAAAGTTTTCAATGTCAAAAAAACGTGATTCTTGCGAAGAAAAGTCGAGAAAAACAATATTTTTTTCAAACAAGTTGTCATAAATCTTTTCTCTCATATCGCCGGTTGAGTCTGACCACGGCATTTTAAAGAGGAGGTCCAAATCTGTCGATTTTGACTTATTTTTATTTTTTCTAACGGCGTTTGGAACAAAAGTTACAGCGTTGAAAGTTGTGTCCACTTTCCGGACATTCAGGACGAAAAGGGTTAACCTTTTTTTATAGTTACTAATCTATTTAAAATAATCTATTAATATTTTATATATCTTCATATGCGATTTTGGATCCGCCATTCCAAATTTTGAAAATATGATGTAGATAGTGACTCCAAATTAAATCTGGAGTTATTGAGCCTCAGTGTGGCTTGAAACCTCCATCGAGTGTCTAACAGCAAAGTAGTATGTGAAATAAGCTGTTTGGTCTCCATTAGTAAATCGCCATTTTGAAATTCTGAATTGTATTTAATAGAAGTAAATGTTTTGGACATAAAAACAAAATGTGACAAAAAAAATTCATTATTTTCCTTTGATTTTGCAAAAGTATGTGAAAAAAAAACATTTTTGAGGGTCATTTTTTTTAATTTCAATTTTCGTGTCGATACCGCGATTTCTTTTACCGGAAAAGTGCATAAAAAGTGCATAAAATGTTTGAACTTAGAGGGTATGAAGGTAGGCATTTTTTATTTCGCCTTGAAATATCCAAAATGGCGGCTTATTCCAAGAAATTTTAAAAAAATTTGGCAGTATGGAAATGAACCATTTTAAACAAATTTTCAACTCAACTATCTATCTTATACGGTGTTTTTGGCATGCTGATCATGAATCTGAAGTAAAAATTTCAAATTCAAAATTGCTGACCCAATATGGAGGCCATAGATGAGAAACTTTGGAAGCTGTTTCTCGACATGCGGAAAAATGTGTATTTGTACGTTTTCAAGGTTGCTGATTGTGTATGTGAGGTCAACATTTCTAAATTCAAAATGGTTGACAAAAGATGATGTGCGCGGTATTACTAAGTTTAGTTAAAAATTTGTTTCGAGTCAAGTCACCATTCGAAAGAGCACCCTCGAAATTGAAGAGTGTTGTAAAGATATAACTATTAATATCATGATAATAGTAAAGATGGAATCAAATTTTAGATTTTTAAAATATTTTTTGTATTTTCTACAAAAAAATAACGGTAAGATTAAGACATTATCAATTAAAATATGCTGTAATTACTCTTTTAAACGTTTACTTTTAAATGTACATATGCAAACGTATCAACCAAAAGTAATAAAATGAATCAATAAAAGAAATTTAATGTATACATACTACCATGTAAATATCTCGTGAACTGGAATTGATAGCCTTTAATGCATTGATTTACATGTAATAGTGCATCTAAACGTCAAAAGTGACAAACGACCACTTCTTGACACAACCATAAATGAATGCTTGTGTAAATTCGAGCATCGTTTCAAATAGGAAGTTTGTTATACGAGGGAAACGAGAGACATATCACGAGCAAGGGGCATGATTAAAAAATATATTTATGCAAGAGAACGTGTCGTCGTTACTGATTTTATTGTGCATTTATTGTTACCTAATGTGACGTGTAATTGGGGCTGCCAATGAAAAGGGGTTTCGGTATTGCATTGTTGTCGGAAATGAAGCTTCGGCCGTTTTGCATTCAGCGGGTTTCATTCGCGCGCTACTCCGTGAATAACGGGATAATAAACTTTACGCACTCGGACTTAATTGCTTTTACATTTCATATAGCAGCGTGTTATTGCTGGCATCGAAATCCGAAATTGTCATCGAATCCTTATTTTATGCGGTGGCACAAAGGGACAAAAATGAACCGCGAACGACTGAAAATGAAAAGTTGATGGAATTCGATAGAGTTTTATTTTGAATTTTGCACAGTTATAACGTTATATTGGAATGTAATACTTTGAATGGATCACCGCGGTTAAACTAAATGTTCCCAGGGATGGGAATGTGAATATTCATTTTCTGATGGTAATTGCATTCTGTCATGCAGTTTGTGACACGTTTATCGAATTTGCCCTGCAACGATTGATAGGTGAGGATTACATATGTGTAAAGCAAATTCACCGTTGTTAGATTAGTTGCAAGGTTTACGCTTTGTAATGTTGTTAATTGTATGTAACACATGCACTATTTATCTTGTATTGCTTTTGATACCTAAAATTCTATTCTATTTTTTTTTTGAAAGTGGGGTATCCGATTCGGATTGTTACAATCCCATTTTCTCAAATAAATTAGAAAAATGTTCGGCACTACGTAAGTCAACTTAGAATTTAGTAACTGTAAGTAAACTTATTTATCTAGTATTCGAGGAAATTTGAATATCTTTAAAACGGAAGGACTAAATGTATCTTGGATGAATTAATAAAGTATCTGCTGGTATACGAATATTTCAAATAAAAACAAAAAAATAAAATAAATTTCCTGAAAAAGTAACCGAAGTTTTGTCGTTACTGTTTCGGAATTTTACGAAACAGTAATTTTCTGAAATTTTTTCGTAATTTTTTGAAAATGTTTCATAATTTTGTTTCGTAAAATTCTGAAACGGTAATAGTAAAAAACTTCAGGTACTATTTCAGGAAATTCCTAGTGTTAATTTTTTTCGAATGCTTATATATAAAACGTTTTGTTTAATCGTTAAAGTAGCGACTTTTAGTTGGTTTTGTTATTTAAATATTGGTTGTGACTATTTAATTTGTCGAGGTCGCTATTTACATAGTAAAATTAACTAATTTTTATTGTCCACACGTACAATAATTTTACGGCGAATTTAGTGTTGGTTTTTCATGTGAATAATTCCCAGTATCCCTACAGTTTTTGAACGGCTGATTTCGAATTTACGATTAAATTTTCAAAAATATATGATATTCAATGATTTTTGTAATTTCAATACCTGTATTGTTTTTGGTGACGGACTATTCAACACATAACTTTTTAACCCAAGTATGTTTTCATCACAAGATAACTTTATCATAAACATTTCAACATACAAACAGTTCATCATAAAATTTTGCAACAAATGACCATTTCAACATTATATATTAAAGATTTTAACGTTAGATTAGGTTATAAGGTTAGGTTAGGTTAGGTTAGGTTACGTCAGGTAAAGTAACGTTAGGTTAGGTTAGATTTTTGTATTATTTTGCGTGTATAATATATAACTGTTATTTTCAATTATTTTATTTAAATGCATTATATTTGGTACGTGTTGAAATGATCATATAATGAAATGTTTGTGTTGAAAAGTCGTAATTGTACTGCCGTATGTTGAATTTCTGTGATGAAATTTAAAAGTTGTGTGTTGTATAGTCGTAGTACCATTGCTTTTGTGTTGCTGATAACAAATTTGTCATCGGATTTATAAATTCCATAAGGGCGATGAAAATTTAGATAAAAATAACAAGAAACATGTTCTGTTGACCATTTTTTTAGCAATTCGACGAGTTTTTTCGTTTTCCATTATTTAACATTTTTTAGATTGTGCTAGTTATTTTCAAGATGCTATTTTAAATTTTGAAAATCTGATTGTATGTTCGTTATCAGCAATCTATAAACATGGAAATATTGAAAATCACAAAAATTGACGAACATAATTTTCAAAATAATAAATGTATTTTTAGATAGAGAAAATGATGTAATTTTTACAGAATTTTGAAAATACATTTTCTATTTTTTAATCCAACAATCTAAAAATTTGGAAAAGTTTATTAAGTGTTCATTTAACATTCTGAAAAATTTCAATTTTGTTCCGAAACATTTTTTTCGAAAGTCTATAATTTTCAAGTAAATATTCCTGAACTTGTCGACGATTAGATGACTATCAGGGAAAAAATATTATTGAAAAAATTGATATTTTTACAGAACTTATTTACCACATTTTAAATTTTCGGATTTTGAAAAATTGTAGAAGTATTAAAAAATCCTGTAACTTCTTGTTCAGTAACGTATTTTTTTAAAGTCTATCATTTTTAATGAAAAAATTCCCGAATTTTTTTCGTGTTTGAGCTTCCATTTTGAATGCTTTCACCTTTATTTTTAATAAAATACTTATATACACGTTTTAATAAGTCTTGAGAACGCGATTTCTCAACTTCCAGCAAGAATTCCTAAATGCTTTCAGTATGAAACTAGTGTTGGCGTGTTGCCTGGTGGAATTGACCAAATTCAATACTTCGTCCAGACCTATGGTCTGGGTCGATGTAAACAGAACGTAAACAAGATATACATTTGAGTAATCCATGTTTTTTTTTTTAATCTTGCATAGTTTTTGGTGGCTGCAGTTTTTGAAAAATCTAATCGCAGATTCTGAAAGTTCATTTAATTTGACGCTAGATATGCCTCCCTGAATGTTTTTTATATCCATTTTTTATCCCACCGTTGAAAACTGCAATGAAATATTTCCAATCAAAACTTGTTGGGTTAAATCAGTTTAGAGCTATCAAGATGTTCTGTTGGTTTACAGTAGCAGGATATTTGAATACCTCTCAGAATTATTAGCTTAATTTTCAGTTTGATCTACACCACTTTTTTATTCATAATCTGAAAGCCGATCAAGAATATACTTTGACACTTGGACTGAAGTTCATTTTTGACCAAAATAGAAAGATTCGATGAGCCGGGATTGGGTGTGGGTCGAATAACCGACAAATCAAAAAGCTGACAGGTCGAAAAACCGACAGTCAAAACATCGACATTCAAAAAGCTGACAGGCAAAAAACCGACACTTCAAAATGCCGATAGTAGAAAAATCGAATTGTTATAATACCGACAGTCAACAAACCGAATTGTCATAAATCCGGCATTCCAAAAACCGACAGGCAAACAGCCGACACGTCAAAGCCGACAGTTGAAAAACTGAAATGTCATGATACCGACATTCAAATAACCGTAATTTCGAAGAACCTACTGCCAAAAAACCGACAGTAAAAAACTGACACTTCTAAAAGTGACTACCCGCTTGTCGATGTGTCTATTTTATGTGTCGGCTTTTTGACAGTAGGTTATTCGATGTGTCGGTTATGTGACTTATATGATAATTCGGTTTCTCTACAGTCGGCTTTTAGACGTGTTGGTATTTTGTCTGTCGGCTTCTTAACATGTCGGCTCTTTACCAGTCGGCTTTTTGAATAACGGTATTTTGACTGTCGGTTTTTTGATCTGTCGGTTTTTGATCTGTCGGCTTTTCGACCGATACCCCCGGGATTTATATAGTGACAAAACAATAAATAAATAATCATTATGGACAACTTTTTTCGAACGAAATTGTAAAGGTCGATTTCGATGCATCATCGAAGTAATTCGGAAGGCAAACTCAAACCGAATGAAACTCGCATAAATAGCAGGTGTGCACTGACCATTTCGCCGATTCGACTAAAGGATTATTTTTTTTTTTTACTAAAGCGAGAGTACGTTTCGTCATCGACGAGGGAGAGATCGTGCTCGAAGGGTGACATGTGCAGCGGATTGCACCGAAAAGGGCGGTTCGATTAAAATATATATATCCATTATAAAGGCAGACGCCGTAGGACTGTTCTGCCAGCACTACTCCGAGTTTGCCACTCAGTGCAGTCCGAATCGGAGCTGATTGTAAATTGAGCGCGAAACCGCCGTTGATTGGTTTAAAATCAGATCACTGCAGATACGTCCCCGAGAGCTAGATGCATCTAGTGCACCGAGGTTTCCCAACGGCCAGGGGTCCAGGTCCTAAAATGAATTACACTCGGGTGTGTTTCCGTTGCCCGGCAACGTTTCATCCCGTGTAAACGCGGTCGATGCACTGATATTGTAGCTTTTTGTTTGGATTAATAAACCGCGATGTAACACCAAAGCTGACCGTAATATCCGGATTTCTCGCATATTTGGCGATTCATACCAGGCTGTCAAAACAGTTTGATATCATATTTATTTGTATATTAGTTTTTCTTTTTAATTTAACTTTCTCGTGATAATTGTTACGTTATGGATCTTTATAATATCTAATGATCTTCGAAATGCAATAAGAAGACGGTTAATGATGGGTGGTTTGTTTGGGCATGGAGGGCAAGACTTTTGTTCACTTTATTGAATGTCGCCTGACTATTGGTAGACAAATATAAGACCTTCTTTAGTGTTACTTTTCATAACAAATTAAAAAATTGCTTATATAAGATGTCATCATAAGTTATATTGTAAAATAACACAGCTCCACAAAAAATGACTAAAGTCCGGATCTGGAGGTCAGACGATGTCTATAATATATTTTTGGGGTCGTCGAAACCATATCCGAAGTCCATTCAGCTCCATCACATTATGTTCTTGACATAAACTCAATAATACATCTAAAAATCTACCCTGAAATATGAAAATAAAGAAAAATTCTGGCCTACAAGGCATACCATGTTTACTAGATAGTCCTAGGCACTACTGGAACTATCCTGGATGATTAATGCCCATATACTGGATGAGTTAATGTCACCAGGATCATGTAAAATTCTATAAGTTATGAAGATGAATGTGCTTCAAATTTGGCTTCAGGGACCTCAAAAATATAAAGAATACATGGCACGACTTCCAGGCGAGAATTTTTGTTTTATTTAAATATTTTTTGAGGTCGATTTGTTTTGAGGTTATATAAAAAATCCGATATGACGGGATTAAGTGGACTCTAAATCGGATTGACTACCACAATAATTTTTAGCCCTACGCACGAATGGTATTGTCTTTCGATTTCTACTGTATGGTGCTATTCGTTTAAAATTGTACAATTCAAGCAGAAATTTTTAAAACAGCTTCCAGTATTGTCCAGAACTGTCTGGTACATTCCAATGCTACCTAGTACATTCCAGTATTGTTCAGTACTACATTTCAGTATAGTCCAATATTCTCCAGTGCTATACAGTACAGGCAAGTCCGTACGGCTCAATTGACAGTTCCGTTTAGTCCAGACAATTCAGGGAGTAACTACACAGCACAAGGTATCGAGACCTATTATATATGTGACGAACTTCGGATTCGGGTTCCGCGGCTCAAAGAAATAATAGGAAACATGGTATAGATTTCAGGTTAGAATTTACGTTTATTTTAACATTTTGGAGTGGATTTTTAGGATATTTTTAAGGTTATGACAAAACACTGACCTGTCGAGATTGAATGGACTTCGAATTCAATTGCAGGAAACATGGTATGCCTTCCAGAACAGAATTTTTCCTTATTTTCATATTTTAGGGTAGATTTTTAGATCCCTTTTTGAGGTTATGTCAAGAACTTAATATGATGGGAGTTAATAGGCTTCCAATATGGTTTTAGCGATCCCAAAAACATACCGGTAACGTGTCGTAGACTTCTAAGTGCAACTTATTCTTCATTTTAACATTTTATGGTCTAATTATATGATTTTTTTTAGGTTCTTTGAGGTTATGTCAAAAACCTGCCATGATCGGTTTAAATGGACTTCGGATGTACTCACACCTCCAGATCCGGACTTTCGTTTTTGTTGGGAGGGGGGTGTAATTATTCAATCGTAGTGGTGTATCTTAATGATGTTAAATATACGAAATCTATCAACGTCTCGACATCCGGACCTTCTAAAATCATAGAAATGGCAATGAAACTGTCCCGTGAAACCATTTTATGAATTTTAAATACTATGGTTTTAAAAAATACTCCTGTAGACTGGTGTCTCGACAATAGATACAGGGTCAAAACATACGAGATAAAAAGTTATTGCCTGAAAATGCTTCAAGACCTTTAAAAAATGTATTACATTATTATGTTACGTCAGGATCATTTTTTAGTTAGGTTAGTACCATTTTTATGTAATTCACTAATTCTGTGCACAGTACATTAAGATAGAATCGGTCAAATTCCGTATAATGAATCATCATTCACTCATTATTCGATGAGGTCGTTTTGTATTGTCTCTAGATTCTTATACGTATGCATTGCATTTTTTAATTAAATAGAATTTTTTTTGTTCGGATGATCAGTATTATTATTAACAATAATTCAATATATTCTAAATATTCTTGGTGTCAGTCACATAAAGAATAGCAATTAAAAATGGTTGAGTTTAGTAAAAATTTAAAAATGAGAAGAAGAAAAAAACAAACAAGGGTCAATAATTTAGAATGTTTTTGTAACATAAATAATAAATAAATATTTAGCAACGTTTCGACTCTGATATGAGTCCTCTTCAAGGCTATATTCACATACCCGTGTTTGTTTTTTGTTCTTATTTTTAAAATTTTATTAAACTTAACCATTTTTAACTTCTATTTTTTTATGTGACCAAAAAACACCAAGACTATTTAAGAATATATTAATTTATAAATCGGTCGAAAATTAAAACCTTATCAAATGATTATCAACAATAAATTCGGAAAGTAATGAAGAAGTATAAAAATCCACCAGAAAACCTATTTTTTATGAAAAGTAAGGTAAAAACTAACTGAAAGTTTAACAACTTAAGTCGCTAATAGCTCGAAAATAAAGCGTTTATACAAAAAATCACGAGAGTAAAAAAATTATGTTTCAATTATTTTTAATTATTTTTAAATTTAAAAAAACTTTTTTATTGATTTAAAATTAAAATTTGTTGCAACAATCAACAACAAATAATTTGACAAAACCACATTTTTCTTTAAATTACTATAACGCTGTTGTAGTAATGAACCATTTTTCGGAGTGCATTTGTAAGACGGTACGAAATATAGAAAAAATTAACAAAAAACAATATTGACAGTAACTATTATTGTAAAGTGAATATTTTATTCCATATTTAGTACATAAAATTATACATTATCATACTTGTTTAATTTGATTTATTCGGTAATTAATATTTTACGATATTAAATAAATGTAATGATGTTTGCGTTTGCCTATGCATGCGTATTTTCAATTTATTCATCGTATATTGTCAGATGCTTTCGAAAATATTCGATCAACGCGTGTAATAACGGTTCGTCGTCTCTTTAATTTTCGTTGACTCTGTTATTACTCATTTTCATGCGCGAAACAGTGGAAATTGATGTGTCAGTTCGATTGTACGCAGTGCGTAACATCCCAGGCATATTGGTGCCGGTGCAATTCGAATTTCGTCGAATAATTATTACTGTAATTAGTCATCAATGTCTGTTACACCAATCCGAGTGATGTTAATTAACAGCCCTTTGAGATATACGAAGTGTCATACATTTGTGAATTAAATGATTACATTGGTTTCGCTGTTAATTGTAGTCATGTAAAAGCGTCATTAATATCAATGCGTGTTATGTAGTAGTTCCGAAGCGGTATAAATAAATGTTATTGCCTAGTGTCTCGGAAAGTTTACCAATGTTACTCGAGAACGATTACTTTCATTTTTGAAGCATTATTTATAACTGGGTATTTTTGTTATATTCTTTAATTGACCGCAAATATTCTTAAACATGTGTCCGATGCTTGTTAGTATCATTAGATTTGAGGAAATTATAAATAGCACCAAAATTTCCAATATTTTAAAAAGATTTTCGTGATTACACATGGCAACAAAATGAGACCGAGTTTATTATTTCCAAGTAAACTTACCCAAGTGTCAGTAACCGATTTGGCTGTAACTTGGCATACTTTTAGAACTCACCAAGATAAA
Source organism: Trichopria drosophilae (assembly GCA_030407085.1). Lineage (NCBI taxonomy): Eukaryota > Metazoa > Arthropoda > Insecta > Hymenoptera > Diapriidae > Trichopria > Trichopria drosophilae. Next base: position 182,740,509 of record CM059583.1, on the reverse strand, counting down.
CGATACGTATTTTTTTTATCGGCATAGAAGAAGGTTTAAGGGTCGAAACTACCCCATTAGTTAGTCAAAACTACAACAATTTTTATAAAAATGTGCTATCTTCTATATATCTCATATAGTTAAATATAATTTCTTAATATTTTGTAGTGAAGGGTTTTTGAGGGGTGCTAATTACGAATCTGAAGTCATTTTTAAAAAATACAAAATGGCGGATTCAATATGGCGGACTAAAGTTATTTAAACGTTTGGATTTCAGTGAAGCGTAACTGAAGTTATTTTGAGGAAAGACCACCTGAATTCGAATATCCCGTCGAGTTCTGCTTTGAGAAATGATCACCAAAATGCGATATTCGCAGTGTCACAGGGTTTTTGAAATTTGCGTATTTTTGGCTAAATAATGGGATAGTTTCAACCCTTAAACCTTCTTCTTTGCCAATAAAAAGAAATTAGTTTCGTTTATTTTGGTGAGTTCTAAAAGTATGCCACGTTACAGCCAACTCGGATACTGACACTTGGGTATGTTTACTTGTTAGAAACCTGATTACACTTTTCTGCGTAGTTTAGATGTTTCCCAATCTGACCGCAGAATGGCGCCATCACATTTTTCCATATTATTTGAAAGCGTTCGAATAAAATTGCTCGAATGGACATAAATATGTAAATTTATAGGTTCAGAAAATTCTACCGTTACCAATGATTTCTAAAAACTGACATTCTCAGATTGAAAACATCCCTGATATTTTCAATGTTGTGCGTTTCAAAGGGATTGTTCACTAAAACTACTTTTACGATGAGTGGTTTAAACCAAACTTGCCAGTTTTCATGAAAAGTTTCTCTCCTAAATCAAGCATAATGTTGATCGTTCCCACTCATTTTCCATGTATACCGCTGATACGTGTATCCTCCCTCTGTTCTGCATTACGTTTGTATCTTCCAGTGTCCCTCGAATTCAACCCTAAATTTCATTCCCAGAATCTGTTTCCGCCGCGTGCTGGTTGTAAAATCAGAACATCCGGGTGTCAAAGCGATGTCACCCGATCCGCCGACATCAGTTTTAAATTCGATCAATGGACGAAGCCGAGCGTAAAACACTTTTAGGGTTGAGAATTTTAAAGCGCGCGCCCAAAGCGAGCAAATCGTTGTTACAAGCGTATATGTCGAAAAAAAAGGGAAAGATAGACATACGGACTCTTACGCGGCTTGTTGTGGGAATCTGTGACGAGTGAGGCCGCTAAAATCGACAGAAGAAATTCATTTCGTCACCCCATCGAGAGTGAAAGCATATAGGAGTTGTCGCCGCACCCTTTTTTTTATACTCCAGGGTTTCATATACACTGTTGACTTTTGATGATTGCGAAACTGGAAATTATGACCCCTTTTAAAAAGGTAAAGTAGTTGGAAGCTTTGGTATTATCTCTTACAATGAAGGTACTTCATTCTGTTATTGTACATTTCCTGTCCACAATTGTTGTTTGTCGACAATAGCAGTTTTGATGTTTTACATTGACAGATTTCTTAATGACAAAATATTTGAAAAATTTTAAATAAACTTATTCATGAGATTATGAACTCTTGACAATGCTTTAACACGGCGGCGTCACAAATTGTTCTTCTTAAGGTCTCTAACGTTTCTTTTTAATAAGCAATCTATCAATTGCTTTCAATTCTCTGACAATTCAACCAGTTTTCAATTGTTTAAATCATAAATATTTTTGGACCAACAACAATGAAAATAAATAATGGGTTTCAGAAAACTAAACAGAGAAATTTTTTTTTTTTTATTATGTACGTTCAACCTTATCTGAGGTTTATTTCTGCTACAGTAATCTACATTTTATTACATACATTATATCTGTTGAAATATCATAATATGCAATTCTAAATGTTGAGCTCGCAATCTTTGAAAAATTGAATAATGGGCTTGCAGATCAGATTTGGCTGTGATGGTGCCTATATTTTGCGGGGGAAAAAATTCAATCGAAATGGAGCTTTTAATCATTTTTGTTTTTGAGTGTCATGAATTTTTCACTGCCAGATCATATCATTCAAGTTTTATTATGGACTTCACATTTATACTTTGAATCCTGTACGATATTAATGCGATATGACTCGGCAAGGTTGTAGTGATCGGCTCTACACATATTTATGCTGACAATATATTCCCTTTTTAATCGTTTACCTGCATAACTCGGTGATGGTGCAGTTTAAAATTTAATAATGTTAAAAGTAACCCTGTAAGCAAATTAAGGAGTTATTGGTCAGAATCTGGCATAATTTCTGGTCGGTGGGCAGATTCTGTCCTAGATACTGGCCAGAATCTCCTCCCAGGGGCGACGGTTTCTGACCAGAATCTGGTCAAGTTTGACAGAATCTGGTGAACAGACGTTTAAAAAGATTCAGACAAAAATAAAATTTGGGCTGCAAGTTGTGATATAGATATTTAACATGATTAGTTCGGCAATCATCGGTTGCTTCTTTTCAAGAAAAAATGCATTTTTTGTTTCTTCGTTGAAAGTCCACTCGGAGCCCAATTTCACCAATGTCTTGTATTAACTTTTTCACCACCTTAAAAGCAACTGATTGATATCAAACTACTTGGAATAGTTTCAGTAGAGCAGAATCTACCAAATTTCATGGTCATAATACAATTTTTAGCACAATTTCAATTTTTTATTGTATACCAAGCAACTGTTGTTTATCAAGTTTGGTTAAAGTATATACAAATGGAAATTGTGCGAAAAATTCTAATATAACTATGAAACTTGGTAGATTTTGCTCTTCTGAAACTATTCCAAGTATTTTTATATCAATTAGTTACTTTTAAGGTAGTAAAAAAGTTAATACAAAACACTGGTGAAATTCGACTTCGGGTGGACTTTCGACGAAGAAACAAAAAATGCATTTTTTTCTTGAAAAGAAGCAACCGATGATTACCAAACAAAAAATATTACTTTCAAAGAGTACAAAATGTAATTAATAACATATCTATATCATAATTTGCAGCCTAAATTGTATTTGTGTCTGAATCACTGAATAAACAAAATTTAATAACAGCATATAAAGATGCAAAGTTGTATACATTGCTGTTTATCTTTCTGTGTCGTAACCTTTCTTTACACTTATGATTTCAAATTGTCATTGCAAATAACATATCAAAAGCTTCATTGAAAGACAGACACATAAAGGTTATGGACTATATGGACTACATATAACCTCCTTCACCAGATTCTGGGCAGATCCAGGCAGATTCTGCTAAAAGATCTATGCCGACCAGACATTATGGTCAATTTTCTTACAGGGAAGGTACAAGATTGTTTACATTATTTTTAAGGTAAAAAATTTTTCAGTTTTCATAAAAATCTTTCACTTCTAATTCCATTCGTTTTCGGCTAAAAGTAGATATACTACAATTTTGTTTACTCGAGTTAACAATTTTCTTGCTATATAAAAGCTTAGAAATTGAAGAAGGTACTTGTTCGGCAAGAAGATATTAAAATTAGATCGTAAATGACTCCCTCTAAATTTAGGACTTATAAAAATGAAAAACGGGCAGCGTATTAAATAGGCGGATATTCTTGATGGCAATTACGGCGTTAATTGCATAATACCAACATTTTCTTCCATTCTTTGTTCGATTTTGTATAGGCGCTTTCCTCTCATAACCGGTCGTTAAAAGAGTGTTTACGAGAGAAAAGGTCGTTTGTTGTTTCGGAAGCAGAAATTCGCGTACACAAGGAAGGCCTTGGAGGGCGCCGTCTTAAGACCGCTTGGATTAAGACTGCTAATTGTTATTCTCAAAGGATCCTCGTGCCGACATTTGTGTGTCCTGCAAAATTAAGGATTAGCACTGCGTTACAGTCGTAAGCCGCGAAAACTTTCATCGTAAAATTTTCTGAATGTCTCGAACGTCCTGAGAATGCTTCAGATATTTCTTAAATTCCCTTAGTCGGTTTACGCCACTCGGAATTATTAATCGTGATTAAATTAGACTCCTAACTGAGAAGTTGGCGACTGCCTAATTGGCTTAAAAAATTGTTTAAATTCGTTACCGTTTTTTGTACTGGTGTAATAAGAGATATTTTAATATAGTATTGCAGTCATGTAAGGAAAAATGCGCCTGTTAACTAAGAAATTAGTAAATTCGCTTAACAAGATAGTGATAATAAATGTTCGTTTAAACTCTTTTCGGTTGTCGTGCGCATTTTACGTTTATTATTTAGTAAGAGATAAATTAGTTACAATTTTTCTTTTTACTCAGGAAAATAGTTATTTACACCATTTCAAATTATAAATATAACTCTGCAAAAGCAGACTGATACTGAAAACAGTTTATGGGAAAATTAAGGGTTGAGCTAAAACACGCGATTGGTACCTTCTTCAATGGTCAGTATTGCCCATTTCAGTGTCAAAAAACGCTATTCTTGCGAAGAACCTCAAAAAACGTAGAATTTTTTTTCGAAAAAATGATCATAACTTTTTTTTAAAGTTGCTTCCAAATTTCGGACATTCAGGACGAATAGGGTTATTTTTAATTCTTCATTTGTCACGATTTTACTACATAATTTTATTTTCAACTTTTATATATTTTAAAGAGTGTATACTGCGAATTGCAATGAATTGTGAAGATTTTGTATACAATTTTTCAAAAACCACAATTTCCGGATAGTAATATATCAAAATAAGAACTCAAATCTGTGATGAGAACAAAACAGCAACTCCAGCGGCAATAAAGTCAAATAGAATTGGGAAGTTTTTGCTCTAGTTTAGATTAGATTAGATTAAATTTATTAGTGGCACGGGAGAACATCTCCCTTCAGCCAACCATTCATGTATACATGTGACAGTTAACAAAGTAGCTGACAATGTGTTCGGGCGAGAGTTACACGTCTTACGGCAAGGCTTAAAATGAGATAGAAAATAACAATCACATTACCAATCGCGAAAAGTTATGTAGAATAAAGATTAGTTTTAATAGCTAACTAACAGTTATATCTAATGTCTGAGTAACAATTATAGCGAAATTCAAGTCGAATACAGTAGTACATTAAACTAATACTAAGACGAATTAACACGATTGAAATTGCCTAAAGCACCTTGCGGTCGGACTTATCAGCTTCCATTAGATATTCATAAAATCTACTCTTAAATATCTGCATTCGAGATTTGTCCGGGCTATCTTGACAGATCCCGACTGTGCTAAATGGGCTGAACCTTGGCCAGAATCAGGTTTCTACTCGGGTCAAATTTGGTTAATTTTTAAAGCGTGTTAACCCTGTTTCTATTCAGATAAAATCGCGTTAATTTTAACCGTGGTGTATGTTTTAGGTTGTAATGATTTAACTTGATTACAAATTATTTAATGCAATTATTAATACGCTGGAGAATTTCAATGGTTACAAATGACAGATTTAATTGAATCGAATAATTTAAACAAATTTATTTCTGTTAATATAATTATGATAATAATGTATGAAAATAATTTTCTGATTAATATTTAATCACCAGTATTATAAATTTGCTTTTACGCATGACTTTTATTACTGTTTTCGATATACAGACTTTATTAGAAATGACTGCAAAAATCTAATAAAGTATCAAATTTTCGTATCTAAACGAAGCAGGAACATAACAAGATTAGGAGTGATTGAGATCACTGTCGATATGATAGATCTACCTCAGGGATCGGACGGCCCCTCAATATTTTATTTACACTTGCACCACTAAATAATTTAAATATTGCGACATCCGTGAAAATGATCTGTACCCTTGAGATTCAAAAAAAAAAAGTTTACCACGCTTGGATGCCTCTTGAAAGTATCAACGTGTAAACACCGGCGCTCGCGTGACATCCTGATAAATGGATTACGCGACACGAGAGAGGGTCGGAACTTAAAAGGTTCGATAAAGACGGTATAAAGAATCGATACTTGATACAACCTAGAACGAAAGCTCCACAGGGGGTCCACGGGTGCTTTATCTGAACGCACGTTCGATTCGTCGCGGTTATTGGCTCAGCAGTAATAAAAGAAAAGGCCACATCGTACCTTGCGCCCTGCATGCATAATTACCCAAATCGCATGTGTTGCATCTTTATTAGACTCTTTTTCACAAACGTTATTGACGCGTTTTGCATAACTTTAAAATTTGCATTTGTATCATTGAATCGGTCTATTAATGACATGATTTACTGTGTCAAAGCCATAAAAAACGCCCACTCTTTGTTATCAAATACATTTCAACATACTGGGGTTTAAAATTTTTTTTTTTGCCAAATTTGTAGTTTTTTAATTCGGACTCCTCAAAACTCATGGTATAAAAACATCACTTCTAACATCAGATAGCATTCGCCATGATGTAAATACCGATTTCATTATTAATTTAATTGTATTAGATTGCCTTGTAAGTCTTTATTTTTATACACAGAAAAAAATAATTAGTAGTTTCTACCTAGAACTTATGTAAAATTTACCGAAAAAGTTGAATAATCATTGTTAATTAACACCAATGATGTATTAAAATTTTATCCAAGTAAACAAATACAGATCAATTTTCTATTTAATATAACTGGTGTCAATTTTCTTGCGACTGCTGTTATAGAATATCTAGCTTATTTTTTCGTTAATCTCTGATCAAACAACATTTAAAAACTTATAACTTTATGACTAGAATATTATTTATTTATTTATAGTTTGATTATGTACTACGGCAACCAATGTAATCTATTATGTAACCTCTGTATTACAATTTATTTATGTATAGGGTCTTCGGAACTCATTCTCTGTAGAAAAATACTTCCTTATATATGAGAGTAATAAATCTATCTATCTATCTGTATTCTTCAATAAATTTTGTTTTTAAAAGAGGCTTGGTAAATTTTACTTAACTAAGTTTGAACAATTATACTCATGATTTTTTTCCGTCTATGTAACCCATTGAAGCATAGATTTTTCAATACGGCGAATTCACTTAAAATTGACACAAGCGAGTTTTGGGGTCACAGATTTCGAATCCGGTGTCAGATTTTTAAAATTCAAAATTTCGGATTCAAGTTGGTGACCTCTCAAATGTAAAACTGCGAAAACAATAAAGAACCTCGAATACGTAGTTTGACAAAATTTATTACATTGTCACGTCGGACAATGGTCACCCATTTGACGTGACCATTTTAAGTTTTCTAAATCGGTATCAGATTTGTAATAGGCCACTCCAAAATCACTCTGGCGAACATTTTTATTGATATTTTCGCATTGTTAAATTTGAGTGGTCTCAATTATGGATCCGCTACGTTTGAATTTTGAAAATCTGAAAGTGGATTAATCATCACCCATTTGAAAATCCCTTATACAATAAATTTCAAATGATTATCTTCGAAAACAATATCAATTGAAGAAACCGATGAAATTGTTATTAAATGATTATTATTAATTGTTTTTAAAGAAAATACACTAGAATTGATTGCATGTGATATTGACATAACATAGTCACAATTTAAAGAAAAATTTGAGTCTGATGTATATAGGAACTGAAAGGATTTTTACTCATAGCCCATGAAAATATATCAGCCTTCTTGAAATGTTAAAAAAAAACGCAATTACCATCATTTGCCGTTACACGGCATGAGTCCTCGAATTATGATTCATTAACAAATATTTAGATATTAATGAAGTTTGTGATAAAACGGCATTTTCATTTTGATTATTGGCATCTGAATCTGATCTATATTTTGTAACTTGAATGTTCGCAAAATTTCAAAAAACAATTAAACATAATCTAATAACAATAAAAAGAATTGTGATGAACAAAGAAGGAATAAGTAAATATTATTTCCTCAAATTAATTTTTCAAAGTATCTATTTTAAAAGTTTATCGAATCTCTCGATTTTGGACTTGTTTTTCTTTTTTTTATCGAACAAAGAATTATTCATATCTATGACAATTATATTCTAAATAATGCAGAAGAATTTCCGACTTTCAAAAAATTGAAAATTACCGAACCGTTTTTTTTTAAAATTACTACTTAATATTTTTGAATATTAGTGAGATCGCCAAAAAATGCTTCATTACAATATATATTTTGCCAAAATGTTTATTAAATTTTACGGGAATAGAGTTTAGTCATATTCGGATGACTGTTTTGTTAAATTTTATAACAATAAAACATTTCTTTATTTTTAGACGAATTTGTGATATATACCCGGAACAAGAGTTGGCTGATCGAACAAATAAGTAGTTAGTCCCTTGAAGCAATTCGAAACCAATTTCTGCAGTTTGTAACCGTAACTACTTATTTTTTTAAATATTATTTTACGTCGATTCTTCTGAATATGGGACTGAATCGCGACCTACATTTTATGAAGTTGGTATCCGAACCACCTCTGAGCTTTGGCGGTATTAGACACTCTACTTATTTGCTGAGCAGCTCAACCTTTTTACTCGTCTACTATTAATGGAAAGTTTTTATCTATTATCCTATTTTCGTCCAATTGAGCAAAACCAGTTCGCAGGATAATGAATATTTTACGTCACTCTTTTCGAAATGAGTCGAAAATTACACTGCCACATGTCATTCCTTCACCAGATTCTCAACAGATTCTTTCATCTGTCATAATTTCTGGGCATATTCTGCTAAACATCTGGGCAGCATGTAGTCAGCCGGCCAGAACTTCTGGTCAATTTTCGTAAAGGGCAAATATTTGATTAAATAGGTCTCCAATTTATTGAATTGCAGGAATATTAAGCTAGAATTGGATCCAAAATATGTACAATATGATTTCAGACATAAGGAAAGAAAAAGAAATTATGTAGAAGAATGGGGTAATAATAATCAGATATTAAATGATTAAATATAAAAATATTATATTATACAATATCAATTTATTTGATCAATTTTAAATTATATATAGATTTTATGACGTAATAATATTAATCTCGGTTTTTATATGTGGCTTCTCAAGAAATCGACGACTGATTTCCTTGTCTAGCTGCATAAGATGCTGGATTAAGAGAAACCGTTTGGATGTTATTTTCAGGATTGTCTTCTAAGTATTCTCTACAACCAAATTGTGGTAATTTTGGATTAGTTACGGATGTTTGTGTTATAATTTTGTCAAAATTTCAAGAAATAACGATGGATCGATTAACCGGTTAGCTCTGACTAGATTTCGAGTCCGTAATTGCCTACGGACACTGAACATTGTAAATGTGGAACAAACGACACTCGAAACCACGCAAAAAGGCCCTTTTTGCACTTTATCTGGCTGTAATGGGTGAAATAATAACTTTCTTGCAAACACAGGGACGACTTACAGGTTTCGAGATATAGCAACAAAAACTCATGTATGCTTGTGACGTGCAATTTATAGAAATCGTATCTTTTTTATCCAGATTGTAAATTTATTGCAATAAAATACCCGAAACCATGTAATTCATATTTGGAAATAAACATTTTGTTACATATCATTTTAATCTATCCATAAAATTATCGGAATTTGTCGTCATTTTATTCAATCTTCCGATTGCTTCGCGCGCACTTTTCTGAGGAATCGTAAAAGATATACAAAGAAAAATTATTATATGATTGCACACCTTTACAGTAGGAGTCCCGCACAAGCACCCTGAGAGCTTCTGGGATACCTGTGTGAAGGCGGTGCATATCATATATACATAATGTTAATTGTGCAAAAAAAAATAGTTAAGTATTTCGTGGTCAGTCTGTACAACCGCGATTTGTTGCTAAGCCTGGCCGTTCGGCTTCATGTCCGATAAAAAAAAAATTGAATAAAAATGGTTGTTAGCCATCAACAATGTGATTTAGTAATTCTCTAAATAAATAAGCAGGCGACTAAATACATTCATTATTGTAATGACAACCAAAAGTTAAAAGTCATCCAGACAGGTTGATTTATCCCAATATTCATGAACGATGCTGCCACTCCAGACGAAATCATCAACCTGTCAAATCGCGCATCAGCCGATAAAAAATGAACCCAAGCATAAAACCATTATTTCTCGTCATCGCTATTCTTTGCATAAAAGTTAAGCACAACAGTTGGTACGACTGACGCATCTTCATCAAAACGAGGGCGATACACGAGTCACGCCACAGGGTGTGACTTTCAGCCACCCTCGTCGCACTTTGGCACGTAGAGAAGTACAATAATGGCTGCAATCTGCAATTGCTATGGATGACTTTGGCATTTTTTCGCTCTCTTGCGGTTCTCTTGAGAAGTGCACGTTGGTAAATCGGCCACTTTCCATCCCCTTCGGGATCCTCAGTTGGGGTGTTGCCTAAATAGACGTTTTCGCGACTTCATTCTTGAGGGTCTCGTAATGAAAATTAGTTTAGCAATTAGCATCGTGCTTTTCACTTCCTCACCATCGGAGTTAATGGTAAATTCCAGCAAAAGTGATGGCTGCCATTTGTATTGTCGGTAACTCTATAGTAAATGCAGGAAACGTAAGAAATGAAAACAACTCCGGAAGATTATACTTGGTGCTGAAACATGTTGCACATAGTACTTATTATAGAAAAATTATTGAAATTGGTATAATAAATATTAAATATGATATTCATCAAACAAATGTAATTAATATTTACAAATGAAGCATTTTAAATTCAACAATTTATAAATATGCACTTCACTGTACAAACAACACTTTTTGTTATAGGTTATGAAACACTGTTTTAGTCAAAATAAGTAAGAAACACGTAAATGAACGATTTAGAAGACAGCGGGAATCTAATTTCTACAAATCTGTGTTTAATACGGTCGGATAGTTAGGTTACGGAAACAAATTATAGTTATTCCAAAAAAATAAACAACCTTGTTTGTAGCGTGATGATGGAATGTAGTTAAAAATGATTATTCAATTCGAAACTTATTTAAATACGATTAGGGCCGAAGAATGAAAAGATATTGCTAAGAATAGTCGACGTTAGTTTCTTTAAAGGTTCTGTACAAGTTTCGTGATTTTTGTATACTTTTTGCAATGAATTAAACCAAAGTATTATCTAATTTTATTCCATAAATGGCAAAATTTCTTCGTAACTCGTAGGTACATTGAAATATTCAAATGCAAGTAATTAAACTATGTCTTTAACGATGAGAAATACTACTACTGATGATAATTTCTATATGGATTTCAATCCAGTTCAAATACAAAAAGGCAGATTAACATCCAAATGTTTTTCCTTTTCTTTGGAATTGATTTTCAAGGGACGTCGGTTTTTTGGCCATATCACTTTTTAAGTATCATTACAATGTATTCTCGAAAGTTAAGTTTTGAAAACTTATTTTGCTTTTCTTTTGATGTCCAATGTTTAAAATTTTACATGTTGCGATTATATACTTAAATATCTCCGAAATCGATTCAAAGTTGTTCCTAGATATATTAGTGTCCGCTAATTCCGTATCTAAAATAACATTAAAAATTTCAAAATGCCACTTACAAAATGTTGTGCCACTTTTTCAACATCCATGTAGAAATTGAGTGTTTCGACTCGTGCTATTACAGCGACTCGGTACAGATTTAACGAATTTATATTGTTATCATTTATTTACATTTTGAATACCAAGAAAACTCTTTTTTAATGTAAATACTATTAGATATGGTTATGAAAATATTAACTGAAATTCCTTGACAGTGTGGTAGTTAAAGAGAAAATTTATTAACAAAAATCGGAATAGGTAAATAGATACAATTACAGTGCAATTGAATAAAATAATTAATTTTTTTTTTTAAATGCCAAAGTTTCAAAACAAATTAAAATAAATTGGTGAAAGAAGACCGGAAAATTCCGCATGGCGATTCGAGCGCAGTGAAGAGAGTCGTTTCGGCCGGACACGTTATTCTCTTTTCTTTACGGAAGCACGGCAAGTTCCATTCCGAACCGAGAACTGTGCTTTCCATCTACGTTTCGCGAAACCCGCGAAAATAGACGATTTAATTTTCTGACCGAGGGGCTGCTGCTGCTTTTTTGTCATCTTTTTTCCTCAGCTTTATTTTCGTAGGATGAAAAGAAAACGGTCCATTTAGCAAACAGTCCGGGCGATTCGTTCCGTTGGTGGTCGGTCTAAAGCCGGTTGGAAATTTTGGTTTATTTTAGTGCCATTGTGGGTCTTTATCCCTTCCGTATAGATGCCGTAATTTAAATAACGAGATGCTTATTAACACAATTTTGCCGTAGGTGAAGGATTTAATGTCATGGAGAATATAACTAACGTAAAATTAATTAATAGTTTTGAAAATTATGTGGGAGTTTTGGTAGTCTTATGAGTAGGGTAATAAAAATCGAAATCTAATTTTATATTATGACCATGATTTTTTTTGTTTATACTTATCAAACCTAAACACTGGTTTATTTAAATTACGCAACAATAATTTGACATAGTATGTATGTAGTTGTAGTAGTTAATTTTATAAAAAAACATTATAACTTACAAGAAATTTATGTATAATAAGTAGTGTCGAGATATTAGGTATCAAAGACAGATACTAATTTTTTTAGGTGGTCTGAATTTAGATTTTGAAGTGAACGTAATATTTTTTATTTATTTACGTTAAGAACTTTTACTATAATTTATTTAATTAATTCATGGACTGTAATTTATATTGTGGCTTACGCCCCTTTTAAAGATTTTAAATTTATAACTTTTTAAATTATATATTTTGAAATGTTAACCCAACAAGATGTCTCGTCTTACATGTTGCAAGCTGCTGCTAAGAAAACAAATTCGGAAAGTTGCTAGCCGACCGGTGATTAAACTCAAAACGTACGACATCGTATAGTCCATTATGCTATCGCCTGCGTTAATTTATGAAATATTTATGATTGCGTACATACGTTTCGTAAATTCCACATATTTGTTATGTAATATTTATTTGAAATATTATCTGTAAAGTATATAATGACATAAATCTCACATATACTGCAGTTACATTATTTTTCGCGGATTTATATGTCATATGATTCACGTACATGTGACATATATTTTTGGATATATTCTTTCTCCTCTAAAATGTTCATAAAATATAAATATAAGCATGGTTTTTGAAGCTAATGAAATGCCCAAGAAATTAGTGCTGGTTTGAAGTGGTTGTAATAAATATGTTTCGAAATTCATTTACCATTGACCCTTGTCGCGCAATACACTGCAAACGAAACACAACATCTACGTATGGTGTAAAAAGATTGGTAATTAAATTTCCTTTGGCATATTGCAAATTAAGAAAATTGTCACTGGGGTTCTTAGATATTGGCGAAAAATAGAGTATATTGGGTCAATTTTGCACAATAGTATATATAAAAAAATAAAGAAACGAGAAATTTGTCAACATTAAAGCTAGAATGTTTATGCAGAACCCTGTGTAACTCTATGAATGAAAATATAAAAGCGTTTGTCTCTTAATTAATAACTAAAATCCACATTAATGTGTCACATTTCGGTAAATTTCGCATGTTCGAGAATGCTTACTGACTAAACTGTTCAAAATCTTACCAGTTAATCTCTACTATTTGATTAAATCTTAGCAATAGAACATTTCAAGCTAAAATAAATACTGAGTTGCCTCAACGTTGCCCAATAAATTAGGTGGCCCTCAAGGTAGTGTACTAAAACCAACTCAGAAACTGTAAAAATATCAACTTTTGCTGATGAGAATTACTACGACCATTACTACTAACCACTTAAATCCTGTAAGTACCTCTCGTTCAATGAAAAATTACCTTGTAAGTTTGGGAAAATAGTTGTAGACCTGGAGAATAGCTGTAAATGAGAGTAAGTATGTGTAGATCACATTTACAAAGAGAAGATATATATGCCCCCTGTTTTTCTCAACAAGAAGCAAATCCCACGAAGCAGTAATACTAAATATCTTCGTATTCATCTGGACAGAAGTTTGATCTAGAAAGAACATATTTGGAAGAAACGAACTTCAAATGAACCTTATATTTAAAAAAATGTACAGTCTAGTGGGTAGAAAGTCCTTAACAAACTACTTGTATCTAAATGCATCATAAGACCAGTTTGGACTTATGGTATTCAGCTGTACGGATCAGCTTCAAATTCAAACCTAGAAATCCTGAAAAGTTTTCAAAAAAAGTGCTACGCTGTTTAGTAAATGCTCCATGGTACGTTCCAAATGCTATTTTGCACAAAGATTTGCACATAAACTCAGTTACAGAAGAATTCACAACGACAACAAGAAAATAAAAAATAACAATTTCAAATCATCCAATTCCTGAAGCCATAAATCTCCTAGTTCACGTATGAAAAACTTCCAGATTTAAAAATTTTAAATGTATTCTTTAATAGTTTGTATATGCATTTTTGTGTTCTGACACGTGTAATTAATGTTAAGACTTACAGTTGTAATTTGCTTAGAGGCACTGATCACTGGGGACGTGCCAACTTGTTCTTTATTTTTATTTTGTACATATCTTTGTTAATCCATTTACATATTGTTCATGAAAACAGATTGTAAATAATAAATGGGAAATTACAAAAAATGTACGAGAATTTCTAAAAAATGAAAATTTAATAAGTTATAATGTTTATGTATGTATTAGAATGATATGTTAGAGGCCAAAATGCGATTGTTTTTTGAGTTACAATAAAAAATGCGCGAAAAATAGACATTTCTCAAAAAACCTCTAAAAAAATGACTCTCACTATAAAAATTCCATATCCGTCAATTTTGCACCTAGAATGATTTTAAAAAGCGAAAATATTTCAGAATTTGATCAGCTGCAACTTGTTCCTGTATATCATATTTGTGAAGTTCCTATTTTTCATATTATACCAAAAAATGATTCTTTGGACCTTATTCTTAATCGTTCACAAAAAGTCAGGAACATTTTCAAACCTTTACCTGAAATTTTTCTTGAAAAATGACTAAAAAATATTTGAATGTTTGTGATACCTTCAGCATTCGAATGTTTAACAACTTGTTAACTTTTTACTGTAGGCATCTTTATGTCAACTTTTTTGATGTTGATGTCAACAAACGAAGAAACAATTTCACGTCATGATGTGTATTATTGTCGCGACGAAAGTAATGTACGCATCCACACCCTGTGCTGTATTCGAATGCCACATAAATCGACAGAATAAAATGATCATATAATATGGAAAGCTCAAAGCAATGTCGGAAATGAGTCTGCGAAATTAATTAATATAGGCGCTGTCTATCTACTAAAATAGTCCCCCCAAACCGAAATTAGAAATGCATAACGTTATCTACATACTATAAAATGCGATAACGCCCGAGGACATTCGGTTATTATCTATAATGCACGATAACAAGGCGTACGATGGGTGTGTTTTAACGATATACTCTCGATTATAATCGGCATCGATCATGATGGGAACAACGTGTACTGCTGCAAAATGGTGTGCAGTCGCAATAATCGTCAGGGCACATCCCAATGATCGCGACGGTTAATGACAATTGATGCAACGAGGAAATGCACGCTTTACGTACATCTAGCATACCTTCACTAAAGGTTCCAACGATAGCGTTATCGCTATGTGAATCTCTATTGGAATAGCTTCTATTGTCTAGTAACAGAAGCGAAAGGCTCGTTACGGATCTCGATTAGTCTACATTTTCGTCCGTCACTGGTCGAATCGCCGCATCCTCAATAATACTGAAAGGAGACGACATGGATTTTCCATTCTTGAATTATGGATTCCTGTCTCGTGCGTAATCGCCCATCCTTGTGCATAATTTCCTTATGATGTCAGTACAACAATTTCACGCTGAGAAATTAACGATTAACATTGTTATTCTATCATTCGTTTTCTATTTATATCATCTTTTTGTCATTTCACATGGTAGAAATGACAGTATGCATAAAACATTTTTATGTTTGCCTGGATTAAGCGAATCTTGTATCTACTTAAGGAGCCATTTAAACGTCAAAGAGCACGCGAACTGAAACACTGCAAACCTTTATTGAATATCAATAGCTAATAGTATTAACGTAACACGAACAATATTTTCGCCCGAGCGGATGTAAAATTCGGGGAATAAATGCAAATTTTAACGACGTCGTCCGTAATTTTTGCACACGACAAATCACAACTTTAATATACAGTACCGGACAATAAACGCTCTGAATTGTCAAACTTGGCATATACTGCGTTGTATCTCGATACCCTTTAACGATATTCAAAACAATCAAAGGATATCTTTTAAAGTACATGGATAAAGCTTTCAATTGGTGCTTTGAATTTTATTTTGTTCATTATTCTTTCCTAGCTGTAAAGTTTTCAACATGTTGAATTTTGTAACTTTTTTCTTCTGACTTTTAGCGATGACAAAAAATGTAACGAAATTCGATAGCAATTGCCAATTTTTTCATGAATAGTACAATTCAAGACCATTAAAATGGATTTTGTAAAAAGGTGCTACGATTTTTCGTTTCAGAGTTATGAATTTTTGAAAATTTTAAATTTTATTTTGAAAAAACAAAAATTCAAAAATTCTTTGAAAAACGGCCAAAAGTTTGTGAACATGGAATTTATTAATATTTCGGGAATGGCAATGCTATGTTTCTTCTCAATATAATACACTTTTTCCATGTTTTCTGCAAATGTTAAGTCCAAAGTCCAAAATATAACAAAATGAAATCATTGAAATAACTGTAATGAACAAAATTATGCTGACATTATTTACAATCGAAGGAATATAAAGGAATTTTACGACAGATGGAATGGCCCGCACAATCTTCCGATTTAAGTCCCATAGAACTATTTTGGGATGAGTTAGATTGCAAAGTTCAGCAATATTCACCGACAAGAATTATTATGCTTTATGAAAGTTCACAAGCTGCGAGGCGAGAAATATCACAGGACACCCTAGAAAAACTCATCAACAGAATTCCAAATATCTGCAAAGCAGTGTTGAAAGCCGGATTTCACTTTGACGAAACAAAAGTTTAAAATTTAGTTATTTAATGTTTATAACTAATAGTTTTGTTATGCTCAGTTTGTCGTTTGTTTTGTAAGTTTCGTAGACTTTTACTGCGTTTTTGTGAATGCCCAAGAATCTACAAAGCTATAGTGAAAAGTAAAGTGGATCATTTGGGCGTATACAAAATTTAATATTTAATTATAAAGTGTTAATGACATTAATTTTAATGTTATTCTAATTTCGTTGTTTGATTTCTTAGCTACATGGATTTAAAAAAATATATGTATTCAATATTAATTAAATCCAAAAAAATTTTATTTTCTGCAAAATATGACAGATTAATTTTTATCATTTCAGTTATTTACATGATTTCATTTTGTTATATTTTGGACTTTGGACTTGCAGTAAACACTGAAAAAGTGTATTGTTTTGATAAATTTTAGTATTTTGCATTATATTAAGATGAAACGTAACATTGCGATTCCCGAAACATGAATAAACTTAAAGAGTAAAAGACTCAAAAAGTAAAATTTAAAATGTTCAAAAAATCATAACTTTGACACGACAAATCGTAGCGACTTTTAACAAAATCCATTTTAAAGGTCTTGAATTGTAGTATTCATGAAACAATTGACAATTGCTATAAAATTTTGTTACACTTTTTGTCAGCGCTAAAAGTCGGAAGAAAAAAGTTGCAAAATTGAAGATTTTGAAAACTTGACAGTTAAGAAATAATAATGTCTAAAGTAAAAGTGAAAGCACCAACTGAACGCTTCATCCATGTACTTTGAGTTTTTTTAATATCGTCAAATGGTGTCGAGATACAACGCCGTATTTGACAAGTTAAAAAATTCAGATAATTCACGAACTTTTGTCCGGTACTGTATAAAATATGGAATAACAATCTAAATAACAAATTGAAATGACATTTTATGATCATATCTTTTGAAAAATTTGAACAGTAAAGTGTTCAGCATAAAACTCAGTAAAACTTTTTTCTATCTGAATGATTGATATCCCACGGACGATAAGCACAGAAAGTGACACTCTTGATGAATTATGATGTCACATTATAATTTGTATTCAATTAAAAGAAAGAAACAGTATTGAAGCGAAATTATAAAGCCATTAGTAATTCAATACATACTCGGTGCAGTGGACCGTAGAAAACATCGCGACAATTAAAGCGACATTAGTAACGTATATCATAAATTACGGAATGGGCAAATCGTTGACACTTACTCCTCTGTCAAACCCACTAGAAATTACTTAATCGTTAAAAAACGACCTCACATTAAAAAAAAAAGCGGCGCTTTATATTGACGTTGGGCAGGTCGCAATTGAGAAGCGACGACGCGTCCCATAACGAAATTGCGGAAGACGATTTGCCGTTATAATATTCGGCCGCATCTTTTGCGCCGACGGCAAAATGCAATTACAACGTAAACCATGCTAAATTACAGAATACTGGTAGCTCGCGTATTGAATTGAACACAGCGGTGTTCATAGAAATGAGCCTGCCAGGCTTGATTTATCATCGGTAATCTCGCGAACGCGCGTCGAAAGGACCCGACCATTAACTGCAAACGACGAAAACTTCGTCATTGCCGCGGATGGATTTCGGTCCCGCGGTACTCTGGGAAATGTGTTTTTTTTATCCCGTCGTAATCCAATTGAAATCTGTCTCAGTCTCTCTTTTTGCCCTCGCTGAAATTGCCGAAAAATCGAGTCATACGATCGTCGGGCTCTACGAGAAAATGAAATTAGAAGAGGAAACAGCGTTAGCCCCGATGATGCAGGTGTGCCGGGGGCGAGAGTGATCGTCGAATTCATGGCGAGATGAAGCTGAACGAAAACGGAAGAAAAAGATTTGGAGAAATTCAGTTTTTATTTGGTTTTATTACGAAAAAATTTGAGAGATTTGTAGATTGGCAATCTCTTACCTTTTTTGTTCGTATCTGTATTTTGTTCCTACAATTTTAACCTATTAAGGATGCAATGGACCGTTTTTAACAAATTTTTCCTAATAATTGGAAATTTATAAAAATATTTGCAAATGCAATTTTAGAATTTTTTAATTCGGACATTGAAATAAATAAATCTATTTTTATCCACAATTTCCTAATAAGAAGTCAATGGTTTAATAAACGAATAATATACTTAAAAATGGTATAAAAGTGGTATAAGTATATGGTATAAACGACAATAAAACGATAGTATAAATGGTAGTTTTCGATACAAGTGGGAAAAAGTGTTTTGGAACGAATGTGAGGGTTGTGACACGAGTACCGCAAGCACGTTCGTCCAAAAAAAAATTTTGCACATATGCCAAATGTATTTTTTGATACACGTGTCCGTAAAGTAGACACTTTAAGGACTCCTTTTAGTCCGTAAAGTGTTATTTTACGGACTGATCTCTGCACTTTACGGACTAAAAACAGTCGGTAAAGTGCCTACTTTTGCGAACAGTGTATCAAAAAATAGTGTTCGCTCCTCGGCCGTAAAATTTTACGACCTCGGTTTACAGATTGTGTGATCCGTAAAATTAAACTTTATGGCCCAGGACCGAAAAGTACTATTTAGTTACAAGTGTGAAAAGTAGCATTTTGCCCACGCTGTAACAAAAACTACTATTTCGGCACACGTGTGTATGTGTGAAGTTCTTTACGCATACGCACTTGTATCGAAAAGTACTAATATGTACTTCTTTTCAGTGCGTAAACAATATTTTTGATGACGTATTAAACACGTATATATAATACGCTACGATTATTAGACGTATAAATATAGTTTATGAAATACAGTATAATATTTTACGTATATAAAACTTGTATAAATCGCTGTAGTTCCAAGTTTAATAAACGTATTTGAAAAATGTTTATAATCTATGGAAATATAACTGGTTAAAAACGATTTTACACTACGTTTATTATTAGAGGATATTACATGTATATAAAACTTGTGATATATACCATATTTATATCAAAATATTAAGTCTATTATTTTTTTTCACAGAATATGTAATGCGAAACGTTTAGTAAACGTTTAAAAATGATCTACTAATATCGCAATTAAATTTACGTATTTAAAACGTATAAACATTGTAATATACCAGTTTAATATGCGTATCTGACAAACGTTTATAACCGGTCAAAATTTATATATAATTATATACAATTGCATAGCAATTTTGTCTCTGTACAATTGTATACAAATGACGTTAAAAAAAGTATTACTAATATTTAATAGTACTCATATAAATCATATTACTACATACAATATTTTTTTATAATTCATTTGCATTATGCAAGTCCACTGACATTTTGACGTTTTTGCAGAGAAATATAAAAAATGCTAACAAGTTTGATTTAATTCAATTTATATACGATGTACGATATGTCAAAAAACCGAATGTCAAAATAACATTGAAAAATGGACATTAAAAAAGCTGACATTGTTGTTTTCATGAATATTACAGCTTTACGACTCATTGGGTTTTTGACAGTAATCGTTTTTTGATTATAGATTTTTCAATGTTTAGGATTTTTGAAATTCGGTTTTTTGGAGTGTGCACCGATTTTCTAAACGCACTTTACGAATACTGCGTCAAAAAATATGTTTTTCGCTATATTTTTAATACTATTATCATATTAAGGTTGATCAGGCAATTGTTGTTTATTTTATTCAAAACTATTTTATATAGCGCCAAATTATTTAGTTTTTATGTATCGGCGAAAATGAACTAATGATGTCCCAACCATCGACAAAACGCTACTGTCATAGAAGTCAACGTATCCAGGGACTTTAATGTCGTTAGTTATTATTAAAAGTTATTACCATTTATGTTATTGTTATTAACATCTACAAACAATGTCATAAAGTGGTAAATGATTAACCATTAACAAACCTCAAGTACCATTTCAGTTTGAGGTTTCCCTAATATACTGTTATCTCCATCATAATCGTCTTTTAGGGAGTATACACATAGGGAGTATATGCTATAGTTATTGTATGGTGTACAACAATAAATGATAATGATAATTATATTTGTATGAATAACAGGCAATACTAGAATGATTCAATTTCTAGAAAGAAACCTTATTTACTTAGGGAATGCTAAGGAAGGGAGCAAAAATAAAAATACATTTATTTATTTTTAAAATATATTTTAACTATTAATTCTTCATTGTTGAAAAATAACACGTATATTTTGACATTTAATAAAATATGATTTTTTTACAGAATTTTGATAGTCATGATGATCACACGCTGATGATTCTTATTACAATTTTATCACTCTGAGAGAAAACATTATTTTAACAAAATAAGACCTATTAATAATATAATGGTCATATACAATGCCTTTTTATTAGATAGGTTAAAATAGATACCTACTCATCGTATTAAAAGAAATAAAGATTTATGTATCTAATAGTACTAAAAGTACATTATGCATGTTTGGTCAAAATTACAAATATGTTTAAATAATTGTAATTTCTGCTGTATGTATATTAATTAACGTGATATGTCCAGATTGATAAACTGTCAAGATTAAATGATTTGTAGCGATTATTGGCTCAATGACAACTGAAACTAGAACGATTAAAATGACGGATTTATTCAAATGGAATGGCGATAGGAGCTCATAAACTTTTGATAAGATTGATGCTGATTTGATTGACGCGTTGGCAAATTAGAATACGCATAGCTTCATACGTCAATTTGATAATAGTATTGCAAATTTAAATTAACAGTTTTATAAAGTGCATCTAGAATTGTTCTTCAATTCATCATTGGATAACCAAAACTAATCACCGGAATTATATATATTATGACAAAATTACACAGGCCAACAATGTGAGGCTGATCTCCATTCCCCGAAAACAGGACTACATTTTTCCAAAGGGCTTTGATTCACTGAATCCAGTATTGGTCTATCTTGTCGTGGTACTGAGACATCCTAACCTAATAGTGCATAATACAATATTTTTGTCCATTTTCAGTAAGTTTTTGTGGCGGAACAAAAACGGAAGTGTTATTCGTCAGATTTAAAATACTCTTGTAATGATTACGATTCGACAAGGCACGATTATAATTTTCGTATTTTGCACTTGTAGGTTAGGATATCTCAAAATCTTGAAGTGATACAGCCATTTTGCCACCAGATTTTGTTTCAGCACATCGAAACCATTCGGAAAATTATACTACGGTTCCTGATAAATGTACTTCAATTTGGTTTTTGCCAAGTTGCGAACAAAAATTTTGTTCTTCCACAAAAATGGAGTGAAAATGGCCAAAAACTGTGTTTTTGCGTTTTTAGGGTATTTTAAAATCTCAAAGTGATGGAACAGTTGTGGCAACAAAATGGTAAAAAATGGTGTTTGTGCAACGATTAGGTTATAACGATAAAAGTTTAATATCTAAAGCTCGTACGTGATAGAACAATTCCGCGGCCTGATTTGGATTCGGCATAAAGAAAATGTTCGGAAAAATATAATCCAGTTTGTGGTTCTAAATTTTGTTGGCCTGTGTTATTGATAGTACTTTGGCCATTGTAGGGTACATTGAAAAATTTTAGCAAATTAATTTAAGTTCTGCGCAATATAGAATTTTTATATACTTGCGTATTATTATAGTATAAGTGAAGAAATTAGAGCATCTGAAAACATTATTCCACATTTGTAGGTATTATATCGTTCAATTTAGTTTAAAAATGTTTAGTCATAGAAATGAACAATTATTTCTTCGTGCAGAATTATTATATCTTCTGACAATTAAGAAAATAATACATATATTGTGATTTATGAGTATGCTTAAGGTGTAATTTGAATAGAGTTGCGAAGGGTACTCAGTATATTTTTAATATAATAAAAATATTTCTATTCGAATTCAATCAATATTTTTTTTCATTACAGTTGTTTTCACATTCATCAATCTTATTTCTAATTATTCAGATAATTCTGAAGAGGACCAAAAAATCAAGGGTTGAAACGTAATTTTGTGTTATTTTCTTATTCGTTCAACCTATCCGAAATTAAAGAAGAAACAATTTTTACAAAATTATTTCACTTCTGAAATAACATAAAAGCATAAGAAAAATAATTATATATATTTACATACAACAAACATAATTACAAATAATAAGTACGCTTCGAATTAGAAAATAATTTTTTTTACATTTTACAAATGACTACACAACCTTATACATTAACCTAAAAAATGAATACTAAATCGAATTAATTCAAAGACTTTAAAATAAATGTACAATTAAATTGATAAAACCGTTTTTAAATAGTTCTTTACAATTAATTGGTACTCAATCGTTTAAGAAGTAAGATGTTGTAAAATATTCGTTAAAAAGTGATCAAAATCTTTGACGGGCTGAGTCTATATGATTCAAGTGAAAAATCAAGTTTTTAATGACATTCACCTACTCCCATCCAATATAAAAATTCGAAAAAATTTGACCAAATGCATATTGTAATGATACATTTATGAGAAAAAAATGGCGGTGACAACTCCACATATTTAGCAAGTAAAAAATAATTTTGAAAATTTAAATATTTTTTTTTTCATTTTGTGTTAAATAATAAAAAAAATATTGTTATGTGCGTTTTGATAAGTATTATTTTTCTGATTTTTGCAAATTTTTACGTTATGTGGTTTTCGAGAAAAAAATAAAAACCGAAAAAGAGAATTTTTAATATTACGCGATCAGTTAAACAGATAAAGATTTGAAACTTTTAGGAAAATACACATTTGGGATGACAAACATATGTACTGTAATTTTTTTCATTTTAAAAGTAGCTGAGGCAATTTTTACATTCTTATCCGGCTGGACCATTTGTTTATCATTTATATTATTTATGTTATATCTAAAAGGTCTCAAATAAGTCCTCTTTTCTGCGACCTCATATTTGGGAGGTCTTATAGAGCTCTCAAAATCTACGCATAAATCTTCTTAAAGATTACTTTAAGAGCTCTTTCTGATAAGTATTTAAGATATCTCGCAATTTTTAAGACCTCTAAGAGAGCTTTTTAAGATGTCTTTTTGCAGTTTGGGTATTGTCGGTTGTTGACCTCTTCAAAACTTTCTGGGTCTACATAAATCGTGAGTTCCTAAAATGCACATTTATGTATTTCAAATACAAACATAATTTCTACAATATTTGAGGTATACAATTTCTCATTAACAATGGAGCATGTCATATGATTTTTTTACGTGTGCAAGTCATTAGTAACAGAAATGAAAAAATACAAAATTCGTCGAACTTTTAAATTTCAGCACAAATTACTTTCACAAAATTACCCCCAATTACGATGTTCGCGACATTCGATATGTATCCCCTTTTTCGTCGTCGGCAGCCACCCTCGTTGCTTGTCCCCGGAATATTTGACAACACAAGCCGAAAAATAGCGTTATCTCTTTGCTGTCGTAATTCTACAGTCGATCGTCTCACTCTATATCTATCTATATATCGCATGGATATCAAATATGTCTATAATTTCCCATAATATAATGCATCAATTAATAATATATATTTAATTCCACAAATCGAGAAATGTATGTGGAGTTCACGACGACAGGCCACAGAAAATTAATTGCCGATTCCTTTCAGTTGTTGAACGGGAAACGAATTAAAAAGGTAAATAATAAAATCATGTTTTTCAGATGGATATAATCTTTGCATAGTATAGCAAATGTATTTTAATTCAGATCCTCCCCACATTTATGCTATGATGGTTAAATTTCAATTAACATATCAAAATAGTTTAACCCTTTGGGGGATCCATTTTTGTTTACCCGGAAAATAGCTACAATTTTTTAGTCGAAGATTTAATGTCATCACATTAAAAAATAGAAGTCTTAAAATTGTTACATATTCAATTCAGTACCATGAAAGGCTTAATTTGAACCTAAAATTGTGCTAATTTTCTTAAATTACGTGAATATTTGCGCTCAAAACCTTTTTTTTAGTTTTGGAAACTTACTTTTAGTCAATATTGAGGTTAGAAATAAGAATTCTCTAACTACTGTGTGAAAAGCTCGAAAAATTTCTCTTTAAGCATAAATCTTGGCTAAAATTAAACTTTGCTGTTTGAAAGTAAGACGTTAAGCTCAAATATTGACTTAATTTAAGAAAATTAGCTCAATTTTAGACTGAAATTAAGTCTTTTACAGTGCTTAATTTGTGATGTAACAATTTTAAGACTTTTTTTTCTGTGATGTCATTAGTTGATTACGAATTTGATGTCAGTTTAAAAATATTTACAATGGCGGATTCCATATGGCGAACGAATTATCTAAAATTCATCGGATTCGCTTGAAACTCGTTATTTCCGTTTTTGGGGTCGCTGATTAAAAATGTGGCCTTAGTTTTGAAAAATTCAAAATGCGGATTCATCTTTTTATCCAAAAATGTTGAAAGCAACTTCTTATTACCCGTTATTATTTTTACCAGGTCGAAAATGTCGTTTCAACTAAGCCCGACAAGCATTTTACAAATGCATTAATGTGAAGAAAAATTGTTATTGGAGGGTTTCAGGGACGCTGATTACGAATTCAAGGCTAATGTTCTGAAATTTAATATTCCGGATATAATAAATTTGGCAAAATTCTCGTCGCATTCGTAATTAAAGTCCCTGAAAAACTCATGAGTAACAAATTTTGTTAAAAACGAGGCATTTTAAATTTTGTTTGTCCGCCACATTGCATCAGGTATTTTGAATTTGGTAAAACTAACCTCGGTCATTCGTAACAAAAAGCCTCGAAACCCTTATAAATAAATGTACATTAAAAAAAGCTTGTAAAGATTGGATCAAAATGAATTTATTTGAAAAGAAAACACCGTTTTTTTCATTCCATTTGTAAATAACAATTATAATAATAATATTAAACATACAATTTATTTTTTATTGTTATTTAGATTCTGTATTTACGTTCGACCCCATATGTTTCATATTCCATGAGGTTACATATCATAATAGTAATTAATATCAAAGTACGGATATTACCTTGGCATCTAACAATGGAGAAAAAACAGAAATTCCTATGCTATATATGTAATATTTTTGCATTTCCATGAGCGCGTAAAATCGTATTCAACACTCTATTTCCATAATATACTATTAATTCACTCCTCAGTGATCATAAAGCAATAGGAATTAATTTTGGTTCTTTTAGCCAACGAAACGCTTTGTTTAACCGGATTATGCAACTAAATCTTGTAATAAAAAGTATAATTTAATTTTGTTATTTTTAATTAAATTAACTGATTTTTATAGTAAATAAAATAATAATGTTTTAATATTGGCTGCTTTTTGCTAGTTAAATATGTTATTCTAGAATTTCGTCCATAAAACCATTTCATTGAATCAGTTTACAGATTTATGCGAAATTTTTTTTTCGAAGTAATGAGCATGTGCATTCTAGGGTCAAAATAGCGTTTTTACCAAAAAAAAATCACAAATTTTGTTACAAAATTTTGTTTTATCTCCGATTTAATTAAATATAAATATTTAAAAAATTTGTTTTCTTGTCCTATGTAGCATTTTGAATCCTCTTTGGAATTCCGTTTAAAATTTAAAAAAATGACGACCATTTTTTGAAAAATAAAAAACTCAATTTTCACAAAAACACATTCTGTTTCTCTTTGAGATTTTGTTGGTAAATAAATGGATGAATGGCTTATCTTTTTCAATACGATTAATAGCCAAACAAATATCAAAAAAGGTGTTTTTGTGAAAATTGAGTTTTTTTATTTAAACAAAAATGGCCGTCATTTTATAAATTGATAATATTTTACAAAATACTAGACGGAATTTGAAAGAGCATTTCAAATATGACTTAAGACAAGAGTTGAAAAAGATTTATTTTTGATAAAATGGCATCCTTTTGAAAATTATTTGTGATTATTTTTTTATGAAAATGCTTTTTTGGCCTGATGAATGCACATGCTCATAACATCCCAAACAAATGTTTAATTGCGTAACTAGTATGATGTCTGTATACTAAGCATTCTCAACAATACGTCAAATTTGCAGAAAAATCGGAAACCTGACCTGCAAAATTTGAAAAATTTGATATGGATTCGGTCATAAAATTAATGTTACAATTAAGTCATACATGATGAAAAAAAACAACATTATAATTGCATTAAAGAATTGTACATGGAACAAATAGAAACATCTTTTTCCAATTCCAGTACCGAAATAAACCACAATCTTCGAAAATGTTTATATCTTTCCTTCTATTAAATATAAAAGTTTTTAACCCTTTCACTGTGGACTACGTGTATACACGTAGTTATAAAAGATTTAATGAATAGAGAATAAATGAACAGCTATATACTGCCGTTATGTTTTATTGGGTGTTTTGAATCGCTGGATCCGAATTTCTGGTCAAATTTCGAAAATTCTAAACGTCAAATCCAATGTGGACGCTCAAAATCGGACAATTTTTAAGTATTTTTCATTATACACGTAATTATAAAAGAATGAATAAATAAAGAATAAAGAAACAGATATACTCAAGATTTATGATTTATTGGGTATGTTGAATCTCTGAATTCGAATTTGAGGAGAAATTTTTAAAACTTTAAACAAAAAATTCAATATGGCCGTTTAAAATCAGACAAACTTGAAGCATTTTTCGTAACACATTATTCTTGATGGCATGTACATTTGAAAAAATTTTGATAAAACCCCAACAAATAAAAAAAAATAAAAAAAATAATAAAAAAATTAAAAAATACATAAAAAAAGAAGTGGAAATCCTACCGCACACTTCCACGTGGTACATTCTGGGGTCGTAAATAAGAAATATTTACCAGCTAAATGCGGGGGTAGAATTTGGAATTTATTTTTCGTAATCATAATAATATTACAATTATGTATAATGCCCTATAATTATAACCCAATAAATTGAAAATATTGTAATAATACAAATGGCTTTAGAATTACAGCTGAACCCCGTCAATCTCACCATAAATTGGTCCATGTAATGACAAATATAATTCTTTTAAACCGTTTGAAAACTTATTTCATATTCGTTAAATTTTTGAAAACTTATTTCATATTCGTTAAATTTTTGAAAACTGATTCCAAATTCGTAATCAGCGTCGTCGAAAACATAAATATCCATATTTACACAAATTTCAAATTGGCCGGAAACATCGTCACATTTTGAGCCCATTTTCGAGTTTTCGGTCTCCACAACGAAAGGGTTAAACGAAAATTAATGTGTTATACAAAAACAGAACTTGGCACTCTTTCAAACGGACAAATCTATTGCTAGAACGTCGATTTTATATTTTACAAACCAAGTACATCATCTAAACTAATAATTTGAATTGATAGTACTCATACTAATATAATTTCTACATTTCTTACGATGCACTAAACAAACTAGATAGCGCATCAGTAATAGCAAGAAAGTGCAATCTTTATTTTAAAAAATCTAAATTTCTGATGACAATCAAGGTCAAATGCAGAAAGTATCATACATATACGAACAAAAATTATATCTAAGAGTCAGTCAGATCACGTGGTGCTGCATTTGAATCTGACATCTGTTTGATTGTGAATAGACATAATTTTACTCATTCTGCTGAGTATATGGCCATCTCAGGGTGTATGTGTTTTGACTCGTCCTTTTTTTAGAAATGTGAAGTTTTTAGGCCTACTACTCGAGCATTCTCAAAAACACAAAATCCCTGGGTATATTCTCAACCTGACCTAGGAGAAATCTTCATCTCTCTTTTTATTTGTGGTCAAAATGACGTAAAACCCGAATTTAGTGACTCCAAAAACATAAAGATATATCTTTTGCAATGATACAAACGACATTGCTAGGTTTAACCTACAAATGACCTTCATTGACCTTCACTCTGAAGTGATCAGGTCTAACCAACTTCAGATACGAACTTAGCGCATCAATTTACTGAAGGATAAAGAGGTATCCAAGCATTATGTTTTTGAGCCAATATATGGGCTTTTCGGCCCTTTAAAGGTTAAATAGAAAACAAGGCCATGCTCAGGACCGGACACGAACGTTGCGCGCCTGATCACGGTTCTTACTAAATTTCTAATCGGGAATGTATTGGATATATTAAAATATAATTTAAAAATTAAAAGAATTTACTCGTAAGTGAAGTTCGGTTGAAATTATACGAAGGCGCCACGTTCGAAGGGTATTACATGCAGCAGTACTCAATAATTTCCATGTATACTTTCACAACCACATAACGGAGCTTTCCAGTCTTTTGCAATTTATAATTTGTACAAGTTCATACGAAAGCTCCAAAGCATTTGGTTCTATTCCTCTTGAAGAGTACATTTCTATAAAAATATGCCAAGCTTGACAAACGACGTTACAGAAGCACAGGTCGTTCGTCAACATTAAAAGCACAGAAAACAAAGGATGCATTCGCAAAAATGTTAAGTAAATTAGGGTTTAAATTAATAGGCGATTGTTCGAAGGGCTTGCCGCATGGCGGGTTCGGTGATCGAATTGGAAAAATGCACTTTTTGTTGCAGATGCGCGGAATGAGAACGAGTGCAGCAGAAAACTTAGTTACCGATTCGCCCGGCGTTGATAATCCACTTTCGGGTTGCATTCGGTACTGCGGTGAGTGCAAGCAATGCAGTTTTGTGCATAAAAGCATTCTTCATCGTTCGCTAAGCTCGTCGAGAAGGGGAGAGAATAATCGGAGCCAGAACAGACGTTGCACCGACTGCGAAGGTACCACGAAATAAGGAGTTCTCTGTGGGCGGTTTCTTTCACGAATACCCCAGATTTTTTCATTTTTCTGAATCATCCATCCAGATTTTGCATTGTCGAGTATATAAAAAGAATCGTTGCATATGGGGGAGGGTGGTCGGTTATTAGCGCCATTGGCCATTTTCCGGAAAATGTTCATGCACATAATGATCGATGTCCGATACTCATTGAGAATTTCGTTAATGGCCTACGCATTGTACCTGGGCATGAGATATGCCGTGTCGTTTCGTGAAAAGCGCGTGGCGCAATGGCGTATGGTTGCAGAAACGAGTATTTCCATCGGCCGCCGCCAGCGCCCCCGGCATTTCGCTAACGAGGTATTTCGTCCGTCACGGTCAGTGATTAACGAAAGCCCGCGGTGCGTATTCCCGATTTTCCCCGGAATTCGATCACCTATATTGCTCCCGCCGAACCGATGAAAAAGTACCGTTAAAAATGAAGCTACCATGTACTTGCATTACTTCCATGCACACACTGCTCGTTTTCGCGTTTCATTTTCTACCCGAGTATTTATAGGTTTGTTGAATTACGCAATTTTATTCGTTTAGTTCTACCAGACTAACGATATTTTTGTTTGATCTTTACGACTTTTATTTAGGATTCGTACCAAAAGCAGTCTCGTAAAGAATTAAAATGGCTATGTCGTATTTTTCCAAAATCCTGGTATTCTGCAGTTATTTTCAAGTCAGATTGTATTTTATTGAAATGTGTGTTTAATAGGAGCGTTAAATCATGAAAATATTGGTTTATATATACTGTGAAAATTGTTTATTATAAGGAATGAGAAAACAATGCTTTGCCATCGATAATTATGGGCATTTCAACTCCCACCAGCAGAAGTCTGTTATGGCTGCCTAAATACTCATTGGAGAATAACCACAAAATTGGTCTTATCAAATACACCTAATTACCATCCGATCAGACCGAAATAAGAATTCATTACTGTCTGACCTCTAATATGGAATGTAGTGTAATTGTATAAGAATTAACAAAGAAATAACGCGAGGTTCCTGTCATATGTACAGCTATATCAGGCATAATTATGGTTAGATCGGCTTTCATATAGCTCTACCAATCCGTATGCCAGGATCCTTGCGTTATTTCTTTCAGTGTACACGTAATCAGACCAAGATCTGATGAACAGTGATATTGATATTCCTCACATGGCATGATTCAGGCAAACTAATTAGGGTCTAACAAGGGCGCTATCAAAATTGCTACGGTTGAAAATCATTTCGAGCAATAGCTTTGACACGGCCATCATCAAGTCGTCATCCAATTGTCTGAATGCACATCAGTTCCTGATCAGGAATATAACATTTCATCAGGGTCTGAACGGACACCCTAAAAAATAACTTAATTTGTAAATTTTAAAAATACTTTTCAATATATTATGAATTAGTTATGTCCTTATTAGCTAATAAGTGTGAATGCGAGAGCACAATGATCCAAATACGGTATTAGTAGAGTGCTGGAAAGTTTAATTTGCAGTTGATTAGATACAAAATTTTGGCTTATTCGAAATTGCCTAGTACCACAAATTTTACAGGATATTTGGGAGACATGCTTAGTCCAAGATAACGTCTGGTCGAGATGAAGGCCCAAGCTCTTAACGTGGGTAGACCATGTTACGTGCTGGCTTTTATTGCAAATCTGAGAGATATTTGTTAGATTGATACACGTAACATTGTACGAAGAACCAAATGTTATTGCTATAGTTTTTAGTGCAAGAATTTGGAATTTAGTGGTGTCCCCCAAGTTACAAAACGATGTACATCAAAGGTAACCAATTAAATACTCATATCCAATGGTTGAGGTTTATAATTGAGAAAGGTTTCAGTACCATCTGTGGAAAAGACATGGTAAGAATTATGAAATACTTTAGGAAGATCGTTAATAAATATCCAAAAGAGTAACGAACCGAGTACTGAGCTCTGAGGAACATCATTGGTTGCCAATATTGGTTGGAATATTATATTATAATTGTTATTTTATTTTTTCAAGATGTGATGTAGTCACATCATGCTGCAGATTGTTTTACTAAATTTGAAGTAGTCCAAGCAGCCTAGCAATTTTATTCCTTGTGGACTGTTGAAGTAAATGGAAACCTATACATACTCGGTTAACTATACTGAACTGAAAAGAAGTATGTTCTGAATAACTTGGAATTCTATTTGAGTAATTTCGGCAGTATTTGCTAAGGATTTTTTCCGTGTACGTAAAGAACTAAGAAAACGGAAATTACTAGAAGCAATAATAAAATATCTAGATTACATCGTATTGTCAAACAACTCATTAACACCGAAAATAGCAAAATTTAAAATCTCGACGTCATAAAAACCTTTGCCAGCGGAACTATTTGCTAGGTCGTCGGAATAAATTAGATACCCCATAAAACCTTGAAACGTTTCGTTTTTACACATTTTTGAAGCAAAACTAGGAAGTTCTTGGTCGTAAAACATTGGCCGAATCTCCTGTCGCGCACCTGTGTATGATCAAGCTTTTGTTTTCCCACATTACGCGAAATTTATCTGTCGTAAAATAGGTCGTAAGGAACGTGTACCTGAGTGTTAAGCAAATAAAACTCCGCGAAGAGACAACATGTGTTCAATTATTCTTCACTTCGCGGATAGAGTGTTACTATCGTAAATGCACTGGAGGGTGGTTAATAGTTTCCTACGATGATTTCATTTCACCGAAGCGAGCGTATCGAGCACCTGTAAGTGCAATAAGTCACGTCCCGCAAGGTAATTAGGGTGCGCCGTTTCGAACGCACCTGCCGCCCATTTTCCATTTCCTTAAAATGTAGGTCTAAAGAAATTCTAACGGTTCCTTGTTTACATACTCTATACGCAAATCGATCTTGATGCACGATCGATTATAATCTAATCAGTATATATGCAATTTAAGCACGCGAGTGCAATTTGATATTGTAAAATACTACCTGTTTTCCAGCATCATTTTATTGCTTCTTTCACAGCAATTTAGTTTACATGTTGTGTTATCATTGGCAGGTCATCATCATCTTTTAAAAGATTGTAGTCAAAAGTTATGTCTTTTTTAAACTTACGTAGTATTGTGTCATAGAAAAATACTATTTTTTCTATCATTAAGGTATTTCCTACCGCTGAAGTTAAAACGTAAGTAGTCAAATGATGGCTGTTGTACTTCGTAAATATTCATTACATTAGAGTATTTGAAATATAATTATTCAACAACTTAATAGTATTGTGAATCCCCTGAAAATCGAGAACCACTCCATAAGTTTCAACATTATTTCTTCAAATTTGAAGATCGATATATGCAATCACTCTCCTTAAGAAAATTACTAACGAGTGATAAATTCTAATTGTAATTTATTTTTCAATATAATTCAAAATGACGGAGGCAATATAGCAGAAGTTTTTTTTCATTTTTTTTACAGTTTTTTTTTTTAAATGTTCACACCGAGGTTCCTGGGGTTTCTTATTACAAACAAGATGTCAGAATTAGAACATTAAAAATGGCGAAGCCAATATGGTACAATTTTTTATATTTTAACTACTTTTAGTTGAAAATGTCAAGGGTTCTTCAGTCTAAGATTACAAATATGTGATTACAGTATGATCTAAAGTTGGAGAATTCAAAATAGCGGATCCAACCTGCCGGTGAAAATGGTTCATGATGAAAAAAATTCTGATTTTTAAGAGAATTTTGGCCCTCTGATTTTGGTATTTAAAACTGAATCAAATAATATGAAATAATTCAGATTTATTGCTGATCTTCCATAACCTATTTTTGAAATTTGGTATAGCATATTCAAATTTCAACAAAGCGGTCAGCGAGAATGGAACTTTCATAAGAAGTTGAGTAATTCCTATTTTTTATATCAGTATTTCGATTTCGCTTCACGTATTCAATAGACTGTTTGTATTCATATCGCTTTTTGCCACTGTATATAATGAAAAATGTTGACAGCACATTAGATCCTCTATTCTAAATTTTCAACTCAAATATCGTATTCGTATTCTTAGATCGCAACCTCGTTTGCGGATATATATTCAACTGAAAGTAGTTAAAATGTAAACAATCCCACCATATTGGATCCTCCGTTTTGCATGATCAAATTCTGATATTACATTCTGAATGAAAACTTCAAAAACCCCCGGTGAACATTTTCAACTGCACGACATTTTGAATTTTTTTAGTGTTGCAGAATATTCATTATCAGCATTGTCCGAAATTCTTAAATATATGATTCTATAAATTATGGAGCGACTTGAAAATAAAATACGTAAATTACCTATGTTATCAATTTTGAAAGTTTGGTATTTACAGAAGACAAATTATGAAATTAAGCTACCCCCACATTGTTCTTGTACAAGAATCAGTAGTAGAGTTTTAGCCGTTTATTGCACAAAGAAATTATTTTCCTAGTCAGAAAGAGTAGTTTTCTAAGAAAAAAATTGAGATTTTCAAGCTCATTTGACAGAAAACAGTACAAGATAACATTCTTCGCTTTTTTTGATGATTGCATCATGTGGAGCACAAAATTATTCCGAAAATATCGTTTCGTAAAAAAATAACAGTGACTTTATTAAAATTTGAGATCGTAAAGTTGCCGTTCAATTTTGTGCTATTCAGGCATTAATGGGTTAATTCAACAATTAGATTTTTAGAATGCCCTCTCTCATCGTATCAAATACTCGAATACACGGAAAGAAATATATGTTACCTACCTAGAATGTTACTGGATACAATATTTTTCTCTCTGTGTACATTTTTACTCTTCCAGTAACGCCATTAAAATTGCATACTGATTAAAATTTACAAATATTTGCTTACTTGTTGGGAAAAGAGTGCTGTTAAGTAGGCAGAGCTAAATTTTTATTTAAAAAATGCACATTGAAAATTGAGGATCAGAGATTGTGATATTTATGTTTGGACATGCATTAAAAATTGATAGTCTAATTCCATTTTTGTTATTATCGAACTTTGCCTTATATCACCCCATAACCTGTGCACGAAATATGTTTGCACATATCACATTACAGCATTTTGATTCTTGTCAGTTACAGTTCGAAACAGTTATAAAATTACGTCAGGGTTTAGGGCGTATTTCATGTAGGCAAAGAAAACATATAACCGATCTTATATACGTAGGGACATTAAGATGAGATTGTCACACGTGATACCGTATCATGTGAGAATTACTTCTCACGTAAGGAACATTAAAATCTACGTCTAACTTCCTGTCGCTCAAAGAACAAATTATCACGTAATAAAAAATGTAATTTCCTAAACATTTATAATAGGTATTTTTTAACGATATAACAGTATTTCGCGTTCGTTCATTATCGAGTCATCAGGGCTATTGTCTTTTAACAAGTCGAAGTGAGCAAAATTACTTCCCATAAGCATCGATGCACGCCTCACTGATCGCGGAAGTGGAATATTAGCTCCACCATGTTTTACCGTGCCAATAAATCGAGGCGAAATTCCAATCGGTACTTAAAATTAGCAAAGACAATAGAGACTGAACGCGAAAAATTCTTAAACAGACAATTCTCATTATTATTGTTTTTTACGGTTCTTATTAATTTTAATGGATGCAGTTGTTTTGCACATTTTTTGCACATGGCTAATTTTCGTAAGAGGCAATTACAGGTGTATTTATTGGTGCAATTTGACAAAACCGTTGCATTCATTTTATTCTTTCTTGTTTGACTTCGTTATAAATGAATCGATTGTCTTTTAATATGGAAATTGGTACTATGAATACCCAGTCTACTTACTTTAATTTATTCTGTACATCAGCGTATGCAATTTTAAATGAAAATTAGTTAATTATTTATTTTTAATGGTTTCAGGTTTAAGATTTATATCAAATTAAAACTTCAACTTGACTATCTTTACCAACAGAATATAAATGTTGTTCAAAACTATATCTACTATAGAAAAGAAAGAGATTATTTTCAGAAAGAGGTGCATTAAATTTAACTGTTTTAAAGAGATTTGGTATAACTTTTATTAGGTAAATGTTAAGTTCGTTATTTGTAAACTTCCAGAATAATAAATTTGTTGAATTTTATTGTTGTATCTTTACGTAAAGATTCTGAACACCGAGAAAACTAATCGAATGAACATATGCATATTTTTCTTTTCGAACTTCTTGACGTAAATTGATATTGCTAACAGGGTGTATACCCAAGCATAATAAACACTTATCTAATCTAATCTAATCTAAATGTCGAGCATTAACTCTAAATGGTCCAGGTATTCGAATTTCTTAGGTTTACTTTGATTGCTCTGCATTCACAAAATGTGATAATGATGTTAAGTTCAAAGACTATGTTTATTCTTAAATGGGGTAAAACAAATTATCCTTCGAAAAAAATCGAATTATCATAAATTTAATAATTAACAGTTTATCCTGAATTCTACTCTCACATCAATTACAAACTTGCGACAATGGAATAAACAATCGGCAACAATTTCTAAGAATGAATGAGAAAATATAAAAAACAATACAAAGATCCATCTAAAGGAGAATAATGAAATGATGTAAGGCGATGTTAGGCAATTTTCGACGGAAATTGTTACAAAGGTAACTTTAGAACCCTTCATCTATCAATTTTACCCACTTCGCCCAAAAATACAAACAGTTTCGTCATCCTAGCCTCCATGAAGCATCATCACTGATTCAAGTGCAGAAGGGACATTTTCGCAACTACCTGTTTAGCATCGTATTTAGCAGAATCACGCCGCCACTTTGGTGTAAGCTCGTGTATGTTCAAGAAAATGATGGATTGAATCGTCGACTGGTTGAGAAAGGAACTTGTCCGATGACTTGCATCGGTCGAATTACCGCTTACAACCTATATGCATCATAGGGTGAAGGTTGGCTGCAGATAAATCAT
The DNA here is from genome assembly GCA_030407085.1 of Trichopria drosophilae. Lineage (NCBI taxonomy): Eukaryota > Metazoa > Arthropoda > Insecta > Hymenoptera > Diapriidae > Trichopria > Trichopria drosophilae. Next base: position 182,703,912 of record CM059583.1, on the reverse strand, counting down.
TCCCTTATTCTGGCTGATCAGCTACTGGGCACCACGATTAACTCCCATTCGATTTATTGCATGCTACGTTATCAATTTTGTGTTATTATACCGGAAGCTACGTTGATTTCTTTAACGGAGCAATAGTAAAAAGGGATCAGTATATCATTTTGATAATCGAATTCTATGATTTGTAAGTTTATTTTCAACTATTTGATTTTTGTGTATTTTCCTTTTCCTTTGTTCACATATCTGTTGAATCACTTTCTTCATTTTTTATTAGTTTTGAAAAATCTTCTTGATCATTTGATTAACAATATTTAACTGTGAAAAATTCATTCTTTGACGATTCTTTTACTTTAATTCCTCGTGTTGAGAATGAAATAAACAACACGTGGATGTTACGTTTCGGGACTCGAATAGGCCATCTTCAGATTAATTTTTCCAAAGTTTGTTTAACTCCTTTGACTGCCGATGACGAAGTCCTTCGTCATTTCGGACTTTTCACAGACTGCCGGAAAAACGCAAATCTTCGTCATGGTATAAATTAGGCTAACAAATTCTGGAATTTATGTAAATTAAAATCAAATCCATTTCTAGACAGTCTAAGGTGTATTGAATACGATGACGTTGTCCATTTTCGTAATCGATGTGTCAAAACAAAAATATACGTCCACAAAGATGGTAGTTTTCACGATTTTTTCAAAATATTCATCATGAAAACATTGTGTTCACTCAATTTATGCATAACAAGTTTATAAAACCGTTTGAAATATGTTACTCAAGAATTATTGGGGTCGTTGATATAATTTCAAAGAAAGTGCCCAAAATGCCAAAACAAAAATTGTGTGAGATTTTAATAATACTTGGTATATGTAGTTTTTTGGGTCACTGATTTCGAATATGGAGAGGATATTTAAATATTAACGCCTTAACTGCGGATATAATTTCAAAGAAAGTGCCCAAAATGCCAAAACAAAAATTTGTTTGTTTTGAATTATTCGACAAGAATTATGGGTTTGTTCGCGATATAGAACGTTTTAGTGGATATTTGATTGAACATTTTCCATAATCCTGAGTGTTCAAAAAATGCATTTGGATTATAAACATGTTGAAAGAAATTAACTGAACATCTGAATGTTCAAATAAAATGTAAATTTTCTCGACGGCAGTAAAAATATCTTCAACTAAATTTTGTTTTATCTCTCATTTTTGGTTAAATGTAACCAACAAATCGGGTTTTTATTTTCCACTCAATCGAAAAAACGACCAAGAAAATGACTAAAGTCTCCCGAGTAAAAAGAAGTTGATCTGAATTTGGTATAACATTGATCAAATCGGGCTGATATAAAAGTAGTCCAATCAATGTGTAATTTACTTAAATTTAGTTTTCAACTCTGATAACTCCCAAATACAAAAACATTAAGCTTCTATTTTAATGATTCGCATAATTACCAAACAATTTATATGTATTTAGGTTCTATTAATTTTATATTTCTTTGGTATATAGATCATTTACGTTTATATCAGAATTTTCTTGATTTTTATATAATATTAACAAAAATTAGAAAAATGAATTCGTAAAAAATCTGAAGAAGGTTACATAAAGGATCTAAAACTATGTTATCCGTCTCTTACACTTTATTTCCTATATAGGCAGAAATGTAATAATACAAGCCCTTGTCGTAAATTGAAGAAAAACAAATACGTCTTCATTTATATGGACGTATTGAACAAGTTTATTTCCGTACTATACTTTACTATCCTATCTGCTTTACTATCCTCTTCATATTACTGTCCTGTATTTACGCATTATGTTACATTGTTGCAAGATTTTATTGCCAAAGAAATTTTACTTCGTTGACATGAAGTGCAATCGTTAAATATGACGGTTGAATGGTGTTTTCCACTGGTTCTGACAATTCTTATAACCTTGTCTGTTATATTTATTTGCAATTTTTGGTAAGAACTAGTCCCCAAACTTTTAACATTCGAGTTATTCGGTAATAATGGGACTACGATAAATGGAAATGTGTATTGTAAAACTAATTTCAGTCTAAAAATTGAGGACAAATATACATTATTAGTTTCTTTTAAGTTTTCGATTATAGTTACGAACCTGGAAAATATATGATTTTATTAGGAATTCACTAGAAAATTGAAAGCGTTAAACAGGAAAAAAGTCTTAAACATTCATCTTTATTGTTTCATTATTGTCGCATAAAAAATATTCCAAAATGAGTTGTCATAATTGCCAAAAGTAGAAAATGCTGTGACTCACTCTAAAAGGATCAAAAACTTGTTTTTGTTAAAAAAGAGTCTGTAACTGAAATAACCAAGCTAATAAAATGTTTGGGGATTTTAGGCAGTGTGCATTATTAATAAAAAAATCTGAACGAATATAAATATAGATTTACGTAACTTTATTAACAATACATGTATGCTTAATAATATTACGAAATACTAAGGATATTCGTTATATTCGACATTATTTAACCTTTAGAAATGTAGGTATTTAAATATAAATTCAATAAACCAATGAAAACGAATTTGTAATATTTTATTTGACGATTATAAATATTCGAATGAATGAGTAAATTTTAGTATCGATTATTGAATAATTTGTAAACATTGAAAATTGAATATAATTTTCATTTAAACGGTCAACATATATGGGTCTACAATGTATCTTCTCTGCAATTAAAATGTAACTCGCTGTTTATAAATTGCACTGAATGCATCATTCGATATAAAATAACCGTAAAGCCTACTAAATAATTTATAACTTTTCGTAGAAATTTCAAAAGAAAACAATCTACTCATTTAACTAGGAATTTTTATCTACAATTTTTTTCAATTATTAATATCATTTACTTTCTTTCAGAAACTTTGCAGGAAAATTCTCTTGCGTAGTATTTTTAATCATATCAACAGGTATTTGCATCGATCGTCAGTCAAATATGAACTTGCAACTCCTTTTATAGTATGCAACAACAACAGCACAGTTTAAAACGGGTTTAAAATAATTATGTTTTTTATGTACATATATAAGAATGATTTAATTATATTAAGAAATTAGTCAAATAAAGTATAGTTGTACTTATTTATAACAGTAAGGGCTGTTTTATATTTCCGTTATGAAAGTCAATTATTTTCAAGGGAGGATAACGGAAAAAGAGGCGTTCCGATGACTAGAAGAAATCAAAACCGTAATGTCACTCTCTTACACAATTCGCAGGGTTTGGAAGGCGTTACATTGCAGTTATTTTAATCTAGATGAACTGTCGGGGGCCAGTTGTGTCATAGAAATTCATTTTTCTCTCGAGAATCGTCGAGAATAAGAGAAATTAAGAAGGTTATATACGAGGGACAATATTTTTTGTGCCAATCAATCAGACATTCGAAACATATTGGACAAATAAAGAATGCCGAATATCAACAGAATATTATTCAAGTTTAATGGCAAATGCGATGAAATTTCTTTTTCGTGATAATTTTTCGATCGTTTATATTATAATTTTCATCTTAAAACAGTCCAATATTAATTTTGATTATGAAAAGAAGACTCAAACTGGAATTAAGAATTATATAATATTGCTTTTATTTCTATCATATACGAGAATAATTGAAATAAATGTTCCAAATATGGATTTTATCATTTTTTGTACTTGCTATGTATGATCTAATAAATGCTAATCTTATAAATGTATCTAATGCCTGTCTAATGAATCTAATATACATATAATCTCTATCTAATAAATGGTCGTAATCTATTAATTCGACTTGACATATTGATCATTTTGATATGTCCGACTTTGATTAAACGCCAAATGGTCAGATAAACTAAAAATTAGACAATTCATAAATATGATTCCATAAGTTTATTTGTGAAAAACTAGCTTATCTAACATATAATGACTATTTTTAGATCCATATAGTATTAAACTTATGAAATACGTACTAAGGTGTCTACTGTTATTGGTTGATATTACCTATCAACGAAAATATACTTATAATGAATTATAGTAAAATTGACATGCAATTATAAATTTATTTGCCGGTTTTTTATATATTTATGTACAATAAATATATTGTTCGATATCTTCAAAGTGGAAATTTCTTTGCATCATAACCCTTTTATTCATTAATTTTCCCAGCGACTGTATTTTTGTATGATATTTCGTGTATAAATTGAGTTAAAAGTCGCTGTTACATTTTCCCATTTTCGCAAAACGTGATTGCAAAATTTGGAAGTCAATTTTCGATGTTGATAATTTTGATAATTTTTCACTCGATAACGGCTACTCTGATCTAGAAAATGAATAAAAGTATTGTGATTCCAAATTTCACGTAGAATACGGTAGAATTTTTTATTTTTCCTGAATTGCTATTTTTGAGTCCGCCATATTGGATCTGCCATTTTGAATTTTGATAAGCTAATAATAAATTTGAATCTAATGATCCTGAGAGTTCATAAACCGATTGAGTAAATAGGTTTGAACATTATGCAGAGGCTATAAAGCTGTGTAAATACGTTATTTTAGCTGACTCATCAAGGCCGCCATATTGAAAATCAATTGTATGCGCTGATTTTGCTAATGGGCATCCAATATGTTGCCGCTAAACTGACGAAAGTTATTTTTCCCGCTAAAACTTAGATTAGACTTCAAAAGTGCACATTACTGCGTGATTTTTCAATAATTTCGGGCATTCAGACGCCATTTTGGATCGGTTAACAATAAAAATCTCAAAATATGTTTTGGAAGTACAACAGTCGGGTAAATATAAAAGACGAATAAATATAAAAGAATTACATAAATGTATTTTTATGTCAGTAATTAAATAATAAATAAATATTTGATGATGATTTGATTTTGTGATGCATACTTTCAGTGAATTACTTTTTTGCATTTATTTTTAAAAATACAAATCACATTAAAAATATTTCAAACGATAAAGGTAGAGCACTGAATTTTCTACAAAAAAAGCTGAATGCATTTGCTTCGTAAAATCAATCGTAATGCCGCAGGAATCCGTATTCTGATCGAGTTAGATCTCTGTATCTGGTGGCATAAAAAGTTATACTAAAAGATAGGAACCTTAAAAGACGAAATTCAAAATGGCGGTCTTAAACCCGTATTTGGCTAGAAAAAATGTTGCAATGATTACCTACATTATAAGTGACTAAATGAATTTTCGTGAGACTCCTTATATACTTGTTTCTGAGATCCCTGAACCCGAATCTGCAGCCAGATATCAAAAATTCAAAATGGCGGATCCAATTAAATAGGGCGATCAAAATTTTCTAATAATTTGTTATTTTCATGAAAATTACTGTACAGGGATTTTCGAGGTCGCTAATTGCGAATTTTTTGTCAGATTTTCAATATCCACAATGATGGAATGACATTTGAAAATTACAAAAAGCGTTAGGTATTGACACATATTTGCCACAAAAGTGTAGAATACGCATTGGTATAGTCCGTCCGTCTGTCGTAACTTAATTGTTAAGTTCAAGTCCTCCCAGCGTGGATGTGGATGGTTCTAAAGTATCTTTTTTTTGTTTTGTTTTAACTTATGAACGATCGAAAAACAATTAATACAGTAATAAAAACTTTTGTTTTCATCGTATAATATTCGAAAAAAATCATACTGAATATTGGTCCACAGACGCACTTTTGAAACGCAACGTCGTAGCTTCAGCTCTACATATAACTTTCATATAAAATAAAAAATAAAATATTGCAAAACAAAAGTTAAATAAGATAAATCTTGGAAAGTTAGTGCCATGATCAATATATTTCGAAAAAATAGCTTATTTTTTTAAATACCTCTTTCTGTGGATGAGATGATGATTCGCTTTTTAGGTCGAAATACTCTGCAGCAACACTTATTATCGACACCGCATAAATTTTGTTTGAAATTTTGGGCTCTTTGTGAAAACGAATTCATAGTCAGAGACTCGGAAAATACCTACATATTAATTTTCACGTAAATAAAATATTCCTATAAATTTTTGGTCGCCATATATTGGATCCCTTATTCTGAATTTTGGGAATCTAGCTGAGGATTTAGGTTCAGGTACTACATAAACATACATATATGGAGTTTCCAGAAAATTCGTATAGCTACTTGCTCTATGCAATCATTGCAAAATTTTCCTAGCCAAATACGGGGTTAAGACCGCCATCTTGAATTAGCCATCTAGAATGTTGTCTTACTAATGTTTTTATATTTTAGTTTAACTATTTATGCCACCAAATACGGAGATCTAGCACGATCGGAATACGGATTCCTGCTGAAAAACACAATTATTTGAAAAGAAATCCTCAAAATTTACGACTTTTTTACGTTTAAGCCACCATTGTAAAAAATGGCAACATTTAGCGCCAATCCGAGACCGGATTAGGAAAGATGAGGCAAAAATACAAAAGAGTTCATTATTCCAGAATGATTTATCGATTCTTTCCCTAAAAACTAACGGCGTGAACTAAAGGTAAAATTTAGGACATTTCAGGAAGAATTAAAAAAAAAGGTTAATACCATTAATGGCACGAAGCTGCCTTAATGCAAGAAATTAAATCGCATAAGAACTCGGACAAAGTTTTAAAAATGATCATTTCCAGTTTGTTTTTATTGTCAATTAAGCAACTGGGTCTACCATACTGCTCTCTAACCCTGCCCAAGGGTTAGAGAAATTATTTACTAATAGTTAATGTAAGCTGATTTCAAGACTCTTACATTAACTGTAAAGTTATAATAGTAACTGTAAAGTAAAAAACGACATAGATAACTTTGAGATAAATTCAGCAGCATTTTCCTGCATGTCAGCAAAGCTATTGCATATTAACTCGTATATTTTAACATTCAATAAGCGTTCGTTAGCTGTTAATAAAGCTTACATTAAATTCTGTCGTTTGAACTGAGCATGTCAACAATACGTTGAAAAATTCGCAGAAAATTGAATTGCTGCGCGTGTGTGTGTTTGTCATCTCCATTTCGGTGAACCTGTAGGCGCGTAAATATGACCCGTCATGATCCTAGCATTAATATTTAAAATTCTTATATTAACTATTTACATTCCAAAACTTAACCGAATCTCTTACGGTAACTTCAGAATAAAATATCTTACCTTAAGATCAAAATCTAAATTCTGTTAGCTTTACTATGAAGCTATTACATTAACTGTAATCAAACATTTCTCTTAGTGTACGTCGTGCACTTGTATCGTAATGTACTCTACTGTAATCACTCGTTTAGTCTTCATGAAATGGTTCGAGTACGATACTCATGGATGTTTTCATTTATCTTTTTCTCATTTTCTGTCATCTATAATGTCAGAATTGCCTACCCACCTCAAGTCAATCCGATAAATCGCCTAATCAAAATAAAAACTACCTTACGTAAAAATTAAACAAACCTCAATTTTCTCTTGCTGCTGAATAATGGAGAGTCTCGCAATGATAAATCACGACGGGACAGATGACAAAATCGGAACATTTTTCCCTGTCTTTCTGTTTATTCGAAATTGGGGGTGTCCTTTTTTCTTCAAATAGCCGCTTATCGGGACGCGTATCTCTTACGATATTCACGCAAATTTATTGATCTGTCGGTGGCCATTGCGGATCCCCGTATTGTGATGCAAGCGTCAGTTTTATGTCCGTACCCTCGGGACGCGATAAGGCCAAATATAAGAAAACCCGCGGAGTCGCGTTATACGAGCTTGAATTTTTATATCGAAAGATTTTATCGCAAGGGACGGAGACGAAAAGGGAATTGGGGGTTGGGTATCCGATACGGGGTGGGGGCGGGGTGGACGAAATGAAAATAAGACGAAGCCCGTGCGCAGTTATGATACTCGTAACGACGCTTTTGAATGCAATCGCCGTATTTCCCGTTATCAATCTCGTGATATGCTTTTTATTTCTTAATATAATTGTACTGATATTTTTGATAAGATTCTTTTATTTTGAGGGTTTCTCTGACGAGTCTCTCCTCTAGTGATTATATTAACCTAATTGATACGTTGGTTCTGATAACGAACATTATGGCTCTTTATAGTGTTAAGATTGCAATGTTAAGATTGTTACGCCTAGATCTGGCTAGCAAATCTAGAGTAAAAATTATTTCGGCCTATTTTGTAAAGGAAGGAAGAGGAGATATAACCTCAGTTATTGACATTTTATTGGAATTTCGATACAGCAGTCCCTGTCCTGTTTCATCTCATCTTAATTCATTCCCTTGCCTAATTCACTGCCGTGCCTAATTCACGAACATTATCCGTCCAAATTCACAATTTCTCCTACGTTGCTCTCCCTACTTCAAGATCCTTCACGCGACTACAGTGAGAGGGAAACAATCAAAATAAAGGGGGCGCGCGCATGCGCGAAAGCAAACTTGGAATGTTAGAAGAGAAAAAACGTGCCTTGGTAGGGTTACAGAAGTAAAGTGAATTAGGAGAGAGGCCGGCATTTTCTAAAAACCAACCGCGTGAATTAGGAGAGGGACTACTGTATTGAACTCTGAAATTTTTTGTCTTTGCAACATTGGTCATATATGGGGATGGATTGTGGATTTAGATCTATTTCTTTCGAGGACATTTTGGGTTCCCTCCTTCTCGACTGATTAGTTGAAACGAGCAAAGAGAATTAGTTGAAATCATAATTTATTTTTAATTTATCTATTACTTACACTCTTTTAATCGCTAGGTTTGAGTCTGATGGAAAAAATTTTAGGTTTCGAGCAGACATCAGAAGCCGCTTGAAACCGCGAATGTTTAAGTCCAGAACCTCACGCCAACTGGGGAATCATTAGAATTTCTAGACCAAAAGCATTCTGACCATGTCGGCTGATGCGTCTGTATTTATACATAATTACATTCATTTAGTTACGTGTATTAGACGATTAAAGAAGATGCAGTAAACAATCTAAAAATATGTTGGTCAGTGATTGGCGTAAAATGTCGGTGGTATTTTTGTAACCGGAAGTCAAGGGTTTGTAATTTTCCCATTGGTTAGAAAATGAATTTCCGTCGAGCGACTCAATGTTTGATTTTTGTTTTCGGTTAGGTTACGTCATAGAATGTTAAGTAGTTTTTTTATGGCTTACAGCACACATTTCTTTTCAATACACACATTAATCTTATCATTTGTAATTTTTCGAATAAAACTAAAAATGAAATTTAATTAACAGAAATTTGTTACGGTGAATCTCATTGATAAAATGATACCACACAATCGATAACACAGGTCTAGAAAAAAGAGGGTCTTGGATGTTGTTGGGAAGCTGTGGGTCATTTCCGACGTAATTGTATGCGTAGAATCCAAACTGTAAGTCAGAATTGGTCCATCACGTCAGGTTTTTGAGATATTTGAGGTCAAGTACTCGAAAAATGCGTTATTTTGCTATGTTTGAGGTTACGTACAGGACGCAACCTTTGGTTGTAGTACTTTTACCCTTCAACATGAGGTTTTATTCGATCAACTAAGAATTTTTCATACAAAGTTACGGCCATTTTGAAATTACGAGATATATTCCATTCCCGTTATCAAAAAAAAGTCGCAATACTAAAACGTGATTTTAGCTATTAGTATCCATATTTTAATAATTTGACCTTAAGCCTGTCCTCTAAGAGCATTTCAAGGTGAATTTGTTTACATGTATATCGTAATTTCAAATTGGTGTATCTTGGTGAAGAAAAGTCGTAATGGAATTCTGCGCATCCCATATTAAAGAAAAAGAGTAGTATCACATGATCCAATGAAAGGGAAACCCCCTAAAAATGTTGTGTCTTCTGTACATGACCTCAAAAATAGAAAAAAAATGCGTTTTTCGAGTAAATAACCTCAAATATCTCAAAATCCTGACATGATGGGCCACTTCTGACTTCGGATTCTGATTCTACGCACAAAATTACGTCGGAAGCGACCCACAGCTTCCCAACAACAAAACCATGTTGACCTGTGTAATTGTACTAAAAATCAATTTGTTTAATGAATGTAACAAGTTGTAAATGTTTTAATTAGAATGGTCAAATTTCGTTTTTATTTTTATTTGTAACTTAAGCTAGTTGTTAAATCTAAATTGTCTTTCATTTCTTATTTTATTAAAAGCCTTTTATGTACGTCTTTTCGGTGTGTAAAGTAAACTTGTGCGTAAAGTAAACTTTACGCACTCGATTATACTTTACGCACGAAAAAGCCGTACGTAAACAATATTTCGGCACACGTGTGTGTGTGTGTGTGTAAAGTTCTTTACGCATCCGCCCTTGTATCGAAAACTACTATTACATAACTATTTCGATGTCCTTCTTTCTTGAATTTTCCATCTCTTTCCAGATGTTGCAGGGAAAGGTCGGATTTATGGCTTGGGCTCGCACGGTCGTCTTTTTTTTTATCTTATGAATTTCTTAGGACGTAACAGTATATTGCAAAATTTATAATAAATATTATAAGTTAAAAGGTTGCCATAGGTTTGCAAAAACCATTTATAAATATGGTGGCTTTGATCTATGATTTTTATAAGAGGATGAATGTTTTGAGTTTGAAACTTGATTATTTCAAACACCGCATGTTGAAATTACTCATATTTTGAAACTAAAAGTCTTTCTAGAGATATTCTGTTAAAGTTGAAAAAGAAAAGAACCGATACTTGAAACGGTTTTGTCAAGATGTCATATTTGAGACACGTCCATGAATTGTGGGATACCCAACCCTCTAAATGTGGATTAATAGAAAACGATGTATCTACAGCGAAAAGTGGGTTACCATCAATTAGTAAGTTTTTTACTGGCGAATAGTACGAAAATATTAATTCACTAGTAAAATCCTACTAATCTACAAGTAAATATTGACTTTTTTAATTTAGTAGTTTGTAGAATTAATAATAAATTAGTAGGTTTTAGCTTTTTATTACCAAAAATGATTATTAATTCATTTGGCTACTCACTTTTCATTTTCTTATTGGTAGTTTTAATTAATTCAGATTTAGAGAGTGTATATAATTATTATTATAGATGACTTATATATTAAAACATTATTAAATGCAAAATAGATATTCTTGATAAATTTGAATTAGTTGAAAACTACTAGGTCTTAAATAAAAAGCGGGTATATCGTTTTGTTTTTAACAAACTTTACTAATAAAAAGCCATAAACCACTACTTCTTTAGTCAAATATTGTTTTTTTTTTGCTATTACATAAATAGAATTAATACTTTGATCAGTATAATTTTACTAATATACCTATTTGTGGTGTTTCCTTATAATTGTTCGTGAATAATAATTTACAAGTTCATTAATCCATTTTTAATTTTATATAGCAGAATTTGTTTGGCAATTCAGATAAGTGTACAAAAGATGTAATATTATATGGTATATTATATCAACATTATATTAAAAACAGAATATAATAATATTTTTCACTGCAGGTAGTGCAGGTATGTCTAACTTTTCGGAAAGGATATTTTACAAAATACTTTTAAAGTACAAATTTCAATGAATAGAATTAAATTGTCATAAACGACGCTAAGAATTTGTTAAAATATTAATTTTAGGAGATTTTGATAATTTAAATAGTTTTACAACGAATAAATATTTTTGAAAATTGATAACTACAAAATATATTAAAATATTTACACTTAATTTGCCTTTTCGATTTTCGTCATTGGCTTCTGTGTAGTAAATATTTGCTTTATTTGTTTATCTATACTTTGAAAACATATATATTATGAATAACCTATTATCTACTTTTGACCATGGTAACAATAATTCATTTGTCAATATAACTTCCTAATCATCATATCGTAAATATCAAATTAAAAGTGTACAATATACGGAAATATTGACATCAATATTCAAAAGTTATCGTCGAAATATGTATTATTGTGCAAGTTAGACAACAATATTTGCTGATTACCTTAATCCAAGGTTACTAATATAAATTAATTTATTATTTCCAATTAGTACATAACCATTTCTTGCCGCACTAGTAAATTTTGAACATAAATGATTCAAATCGGTCATTAGAATACATGTATTACATACTATAAATACTTAAATATCGTGCCGTTTGCTCAAATATATAATAAACCATTACAAGAGACCTAAAAAATTGTTTAAAAAATTAAATAAATCGAATTTTATTTGCGATTATGGGTTCTAAGTTCTTATCGAGCTATTTTCCTCGACCATCCGTCAGACAGCGTGGCCGAGCGGTCTAAGGCGCTGGTTTTAGGCACCAGTCCGAAAGGGCGTGGGTTCGAATCCCACCGCTGTCAATGATTTATTTTTTAATTTTTTTATATTTTTTTTCACTTGCTTGACTACATTTTGTAAAGATTTTGTACTTAAAAATCAAATTATATTAAGAAATTATTAGTGCAATTGGACTTTTTGGCTGTTTTTATCTACTTTTCAGTTAAACGTGTATCTTATTCTATTTAGTTTTATATTGTTTGATCTTGATTTATATAAATGATCAAGAATTTTAAACGGAATGATAAAGACTTGACGATTTCCAAGCTATTTTGGAAAATGTTTTCCTCTTATTATTTCGATATTGTTAGTAACATTTTTCTAAATCTAAATAGAACGTATTGTAATTCGATTAAATAAGAAATTTTGATATCTTAACGTTCAAATTCCATTTATGTGATTTATTATATTTAAGAATAAAACTGTTTAATTTCTGGAATTACATTAATAAATTGATTAAATTCCATTTATCTGTATAGATTAACTTAGTATACTTGCCAAGTGTCGCAAGGTGCTGCCTGAAATCTAAATGCAATAACTCTTTATGTTTTTCCATTTCTCCGTTTTGTAAAAAATTTGCAATTTATAAAAAAGATCGTGATATATCGGTATGAACAAAAAATCAGCCAATACCAAAAATTTTGTTTTTCAAAATATTTGATAAGTAATTACATTCCTAACAATTTTGAAAATGTTGTAAATAAAAACTTTCCATGTCCAATGTTGTGGAGCGAATGCTAATAGCTTATCTTTATGTGTTTATTTTATTCAATTTTAAACGGATATTAAATAACCTCTTACAATTAATTAACAAATGTCATATTACATTATGTAATTCTACACTTTTAAATTCCTCAATCGTTTATATTTTCTCCACAATAATTGTAACATTGTACGCGCAGATATTTTTGTTACCAGAAAATATATAACTTGCTTAGTTTATTACATATAATACAAGTTCGTTAATATTAAACAAAATATATATGAACGCGTATAATTGGCAAATATACACAAATTGACACATGTTAGAATTTAAATAATAAGTTCTAAAGATTATAGTAAAAGTAAACATTCGATACTCGTATACTACAAGACTTTGTAAGCACTGTACGGAGACAAGAAATCGAGTATATCCTAGTAAGCGTATTTAGTAGCACAATTTTTCGTAATTGTAACTAGGCATTATGTAGCATTTACGAAATATCGATCAGTTTTGTTTTGTTTCTTTAAGTAAACGGTATATTGGAAAAGAAAAGTTTAAGTACCATGACAGTCAGCGATTTTTAAATTGACTGGAATTTCAGTGATTATATTCAAGTCTATGAAAGTACTTTTGGGATTAGGATTTTAACTTTAGTCTTTGTAGAAATATTACTAGTGTCCGGACTCCAACAATCTAGAGCTGTTTTGAATAAAATAAAATAATTTTCCAAGATTAAACAGCATTATAATACATATTTTCTATCTTATGCAGAAAACAAAATTGAAATCGACAAAATGCAGCAAACTAATAATAGATATTTATTACTGAAATCTTCTTCATGAAAAATAATTAAACTATTTGAATGAATTTATATGAACCGTATTCAGTTTGTGATGTGAATTTTAATTACAAAGGAAACCGCATGAAGAACAAACCGTAATTTTTTAATAACAGGTCGATGTATTTAACGTTGGATATTGAAATTTGAATAAAGTTATAAGTAATCATTTACGTCAAAAAGTAAATTCTGATTAATTGAATGAGTTATTAAAATTTTGTAAGTTTTTTTTTTATGAAAATTTCAGAAGTAAATAATGTTATGAAGTATGTCAATTTTGTCAAATATGTTTTTTCAGGAGAGATCCTTTTTGACGCTTTTTATTCAGTATAATTTAAGTCATTGTGTCGGTCTTTTTAAAAAATAAAAAAACATTTTTCTTGAAAAAAAAAAATGTATTTATTCTCAATGTTTCGGCTTATTGTGGGCCATTTTCAGGATTAATTTCCTTTTAGTAATTATCGTTTTAAAATATAAATGACTGTGCATTTTATAAGTAAACATAAATTGTTCACCTAGGAAGACGCTTCTTTTGAAGATGTTCATCCAGTTGCGCAGGTTCTTCAAGGTGGACCATCCGAATTGGTTGGCAATAGGTGACAGGAAACTCATGATGTTCAATCTTATTCTTGAAAATGTATAATGTGGTTTCTTCGACCGAAGATTAAAATATATAATGCAATTTATGTTGTTGTATCGAACTTTTTGAAAAATAAAAAAACACGTTTCTTAAAAAAAATGTATTTACTCTATCAGGTAATCAGTCCTGAAGATGGCCCACAAGAGGCCGAAACGTAGAGAATAAATAAATTTTTTTTCAAGAAAAGTGTTTTTTATTTTTCAAAAAGACCGACGCAACAACATAAATTACATTATGTATTTTAATCTACGGTCGAAGAAACCACATCATATAATATATATGTTTTTAATTTAGGTCTTTTGACAAACTGATACTAGCTTACATCAGAACAATTAAAATAAAACCAACTCATTGCCAGGCACAAAGTTAATCTTTAAAAATGTTTATTTAAATTTTCAGTATTTTGTTTTTGTCTAACTAAACATTTCCCAGCTCTTGTATTTATAGTATGCAAGGGTATTATTAACGTAGTAAAGTTATACCATGTTATAATTAACTTAATAAATAATATATAAATTATTATACATGAACACTATGACTCCACTCCCCCATATTAACTTTACAATTATTCAAAATCCATACTTTTAGAAATGTTTAACGATATCGACATTTATTTGTGAGTATGATCGTTATGAATCCCCAACATAACCCTATATACAGAATGATACAGAATCATTTAGTATGTATTTTATGTCAGGTTAGGTGAACCAACCAGTTGTTCTCATTCTGTAAATTATACTGAATATAAACTTTCCACTTGCCTTTCTGTCACAGTAACCTATCATGTTACGTTGTAAGAACTAAATGCGCGTTTAGTAAATTTGACGTAACATATATCGTTCGTCGAAAATCAACGATTCCATTTAGTAGATTCTACTGTCGTATAAGTAGGATCTACTATATCCTTCTCTCCGTTTACTAAATCAAGTATACCGAGAGCATATAGAATGATTGTTGCAAATTGAATGATAAAATATATTATGCAAAATATTTGCAAACCACATGACTAAAAGTAGTTCATTCTGTAAAAAATTTGAAACATTACACAGCATTCGACGCTCCATGTTCAAAACCAATTCACAAATCACAGGAATACTATTCCAACACAAAATTATTTTTAATGTGATTTTTATAGTCAAAACGGTAAGTACGAAAGCAATTGAATTTCAATTCGGATTCATGGTGAGATGGCATCTTCTGCTCTTGATGAATTAAAATTTTCACAACAAACTACGTGGTATTTTTATTGTAAATTATTATGTTAATAATAAGGTAAATTTTCATCATATGATGGACATTATGGCTGATGTACGACTGTTGATACATCACAAATTTAAATCAACTTACGTTTATGTACAATATAAAATTATTTTGACACCTCTTTTGTTGCGAAAGCCTTTTCAAATTTAAAAAAAATACACCATATCACTGTAAAGAAGGCTTCTTCAAATATGGCGAATTAAAGCACTTCTTTACTGGAAACAACTTTTATTAATAGTTAAAATATATTCGTTATTAAATAAAATGATTTATTTACTCTTAATAAATGACTTTTAACTGTCAACGAATATTGTTTAAGGTTAAGAAATGGTTTAGTTCACCATATTTAAAGAAGCCTTCTTTACTGTAAATAAATTCTTATATCAGTGTATAATCAATTTTCTGAACTATCCTCTTTCAGGTTGATGCCTCATTGAAATATTATTGATTACTTTTCGCGACTGGATATCAGCCAATCAGACCGCGATATTCAAAGGGTTCTATGGTCATTTGTTTAAAATTATACTGGAAATTGCACGGCAGCTCATGGAAATTGCATTGGAAAATTCCTTGCTCGCTACTCATTTGTTTCGAATAACCAGTTCGACAATTCAATAGGTTAAAAGTGTAAAATTGATCAATTGAGATTGGTAAAAGATGAGTCGGTTTGGGAAGGTGAGTTTGGATGAATTAATAAAATAAATTTGTCAGTTTCTCTGTGTATAAATTGGAAAAAAAAGTAAGAATGTCTCGGGATATTACAACTGAAAATATGAACAACAACGCAAGTAAAAGTACCCGTTTTGTAATAAAAAATCAAAATTGTACCAAGATGTTTCAATTATTGTTTTCGCGCAAATAATACTTCATTATGCGTTTATTTGGCTAATAGTCGAATTACTCCACGTCGATATTTTACAATATTTTGTAACCTCAATTCTGGATTTCACTTACGAATGCGAATCTGTTATTGTCGAACTCAAACAAATTTATAGTGTATTAAAGTGATTATCAAAAAAATCACTAAAACCTTTAAAAATTCTACCGAAAGTGTCTATAATCAAATTGTAAACGAGTTTCCAAATTTTAAAATGACAATATTTTTCGCATTTTTTGTTCCTATTTAAATAATTATAAGAATGCATTGAAATATTACGTGTTTTGCGCTTTCAAAGGTAGTGAATTCAAAATTAGTTTTATTTTTGAGTATAAAATTTACTTTGAATAATTAATGCGTACCAATCATTTATTGAACACATTTTTTATTCAAGTTCATCAATGCAATTGTCGATATAATATATTTAATATCTTGGGGTAGATTTGGGAGTTAAAATTTAATTCGCTTAGCTTTGCATAACTCGGAAAATCATTCGAAACTGCGTGATATATGTATACACATATTCTTAACCCGTTTCGTTTACAAGTTTTGCAAGTTTAATCCTCCATATGTTTATGGATAATCTTTTAGATATTATTATGAAACGTAGATTTCCTATCGTTTTGTGCCATGCTTTTTTATATGTACAATCATCAATAATTACCTTACTAAACATTAAAAAAAAGACAAGGGTATATAATATAATCCGACCACACTGAACAAAATTCTTAGTTGATTTGACTACTTTTTAACTACTGAAAGTATTTCAACAGGTCATTAATGGAATTTTATAGGTTATAGTTACAACCGTAAAGTGAGTTAATTCAACAAAAAATATAGTTATGGAAACGACATTTTGGCCGTTAATTTTATGACGTTTAAAAATATAATCTTGTACACTAAAAACTGTCCAACATGCTGGGTCGATATATTTTTAATTGAATTTAGCAGAACTACTTTTTTAGTTGATTTAACTTCTTTACGGTAGTAACTGCAACTTAGAACATTTTCTTGAAGCGTATCGAACTACTCCGAGTCATTAAGAAGTAGTCAAATTAACTAAGAATTTTTCTAGAAATTTTTGTTAGTAAAATTATTTTTAGTGTAGTTATTGGCGGTAGCTTTTTTATTATATTAGTGCATGCCTTTTTGAATTTTATGCACAGTATCGCATTTCTTGATTTACAATCATTGGGAATACTTTTTCATTTACTGGGTAAATAATAATAACCTAAGTAAAAATAGTAAAATTAACATCAACAAAGTTATACAAACAAAAAAATTTTTTTCAACTACTCTCGTCCCAACTTCTCAATGGTAGTTGAATTTCTCAAGTAAATTTTATTCAATGCAAGCATAATTTGTGGAATAAATAGAAAATAATTAACTAATCTCTACATAAAAAGAGTTATTTAAAAAAATGTACGTTAATTATTACTTTTATCTGTTTGTAGTATGCTTGTAAAAAATTCAATTTTTTGGTTTCGGACATATACCGGCCCCATTGTAAATAATTTGCAAGGTAACTGACGTATTTAATAAAATTTAATCTCTTCTCTAATACATACTATACGTGAATTAGGCTCGCACCTTCAGAAAAGTGCTATTAAAAACTATAAACGTCCAATAATAATACTAACCAATAGTTTATTATTAACCAATAGCTTATTATTTAGAATTCCGACATTACATAGTATATTTCCGTAAAGATATCGTCGCCATATTGGTGCGTTTGAATCAAGCCACGCCCCCCACGTTAGGTGCCAATAGAAAGTTTACATTTCCCCTTCGGGCCCGCTGACAATAACCGAGGTTCTGAATTTACACATGTACGCAGATACTAAGTCCATCTCGAAAACAAAATTCCGTAGTATCCATAATTTCTGATTAAAAACTGTATTATGGATGCTTTATATTTGTACAAAATAATTTTGTCCATTTTTTTTGTATTATAGATAAGTCGATACCATTACAAAATATATTCCAAAATTTTAATATTCACCATAGCATATTACAATTCACGATTTGAAATACAAAATTAGGATATGGGCAAAATATGCTTTATATTTTTACAAAAAAAAGATGCTTATATGAAATATTTCTAATGTATAGAACATTGTAATCATTACATTGTAATCTTTTTTTTTGTAAAAAATGACTTTTATTGAATAATAATTGAGAAAAGGTGGAACGCCATTTGTTGAAAAGTATAGAAAATAGCCGATTTCGAAGCTAAAAAAAAAATGAAAATTTCAAAAACTGAAATTTTTATTATTATAAGCTTGTTCTCTGATGTCTAAAATATGAAAATATTGCTTTCCAGTAATTAAAAGTAGGGTACACACTTTAGAAAATGACTTTATTGAGGAACGCCATTTGGGTATTTTTGCCAGTGTAGTGGTTAAATGAAATTTAATTTCATAAAAAGATATTAAATTAAGAAAAAATGAATTTTAGTAGTAAATAACTATACAAAGGAATTTGTAGAAAAATATTAGAGTAAGTTCGAGTGAGATTATTTGGAAAATTTTTGTTGGAAAATCATTGCTCATACCGCACATGCTGAACTATCATATATATAACGTGAAAAATGATCGGATGACATGGGACACCATAAAAAAGTGAAATGTAATGTTTTGTTGAACGCATTTATTAATAAGAATTAAAACGAGGAAAATATTGAATATACAATTTATTGGATCTCAAATTTTTATTTTAGCATGAAATCACCAAGCTAGTAAAATTCACTTCTTAGTTTAAATTACTGCCCATTTTTTATGCAAGTTGTCTTTTCCAACTTCAGTTTAGAAGGAAATTGAAATATACATTTTTTATGCACTCTATCCATACTTTTTTTACTTTTAGAAGTGTGTAAAAACTAAGAAAAATGCAGTGCCACCCAGTTAAAAAAAAATAATAAGTATAACTTTAAAATAAACATTATAAGCTTTACCTTTAAAATTTGTAACTTTTGCACTGATTACTCTCTAAATTTCTTGGAGTGAAAAGGAATTCACTGTTTGGTTTGTAAAAACCGAGCAACTCTCGTGAAAGAGTGAATATTCAATTCTTTAAGAGTTAAATTTCAATCTACAATCTGGAACGAAAATTCAATCTTTCACTCCGAGTTGTAGAGTTAACAACTCAGGCGGAAAGAGTGAATTTCCACTCTTAAAGATTTGAATATTCACTCTTTCACGAGAGTTGCTCAGTTTTCACTAATTAGAGAGTGAATTTTTACTCCAAAAAATTTACAGATTATTAGTAAGGTGATGTATGGAATAATAAAACAGCGATATTCATCAATTTAAGAAACAACAGATTTTATTCGAAATGCAAGGCATTTTTGTTTCCCGTCAATAACAAAAATTTAATTTGTTATATTGTTGAATATACTAAAAGTCGAGTTAATTCTTCATATGTACACGTTCGTCACCTTCCTTCACCCGTATTTAGTCGCGTGGGCATGTGTGATTGCGCGTGCGGATGCATCTGCGCGCGTGTGCACGCATGTACTGTTATCACGACGCACGTGGCCGTGAAATAGAGTATATGTAATAAATTTACCCATTAGTAATTATAAAGATAAATAATCATAATAACATGTAAATAAGAAGACGATACAATAATAAGGCAGCGTGGCCGAGCGGTCTAAGGCGCTGGTTTTAGGCACCAGTCCGAAAGGGCGTGGGTTCGAATCCCACCGCTGTCAATCTTTTGTTATTTTCTTAGTGGTAATACAGCGCCTTATTTTTTAAAACAGATGAAAAATAAATGAAATTTTGTAATTATTATAGGATTAAATATCAAAATAAAATGTTATAATAAGATAAATTAGAAGTCCAATGTAATTAAATATTCTGCTTTTAAATTCGATAAATAAAAGAGAATTCAGAATATCCAATAAAAATCGTCTGTATCCATATATTTGTTCTGTAAAAATTTATCTTACCCTAACAACATTTATATATTATTTAATAAATACCTACTTTCTAAATTTTCTACATAAACCTTTTAAAATATTAATGTTAAAATTTAATATTATACTATATAATTATTTGGCGTTACATTTTTCCTTTGGCAAACAATGTTTAAAATTTTTGAGAATAAATTTTTTATTTTTTGTAATTTCTTGATAAATTGCCGTACCTAAAATGTCAATCAACCTTTCGCACATATTTTGTAATATCTAAGAATTTATTTTGAAAAATTATTTAAATATAATACGATTTAAAAATTTCATGCAAGAAATGTGACTTATAGTGCAGTATAATAAATTTATCCAAAACAGATATTTAATATCGAAGAAAAATTACCGAAAGAATACCGAATCAGTGGACTTTGCTGTTAGGTTAGAGAAAATATTCAAACTAATAAATATGATCAATGTTTTGATGTGCGAAGATCTTAATTTTCTTTTACTCGATTTTTTACGTTATGTATGTATAACAGTATTTTTCCGTCTTTTTGTGATATATTTATGTATTATTGTTAAAAATTCGATAATTTTCCTAACATTATTTTTATAAGCTAGCCTACTATTTTTATTTATTTCAGTATATTTTCGTCGATAATTGCAGTGATATTAAAAAAAAACTTTAAAATGTAGGAACTTTGAAACATTTAATGGTTGTTTAAATTGAATTAAACCAGCAGGGTATACACTCTACATTTCTTAAAGTGAAAGTTAAGCCACTCTGTGGTAAAGGTGACATTTTCACTATTGCTAAAGTGGAAATTTCACTTTATTAGAGTGACATTTTTCCATCCACTATTGGTAAAATTAAATTTCCACTTTAAAAATAGTGAAAAAGTCACTTTTATCTAAAAGTGTCTCAACTTTCACTTTAAGAAATTTAGAGTGTAACTACTAACATGAGTTGTGTACCAACCTACTAATTATATTTTGAATTTAATTTTACAACTACTACTTAACTTTATTTGCAAAATTTCCAAATTATTGATACAATTCCGAAATTTTTACAGTTTTTTTCTATAAATTATAATTTTTGTCGTAGTAATTGTAATCAATGTTTTCGAATTTTGTTCGCAAGATCTTCAAAATGTATACTAATAATAATATTGGATCACAAAAAAATTCTTTTGGGAGAAAACTTCAATCAGAGGCTGGGGGTATTGTCGTTTTTTGGCCACTGAAATCGAATCCGTTATTCAATTTGACCCATCACGTCAGGATTTTAAGATATCTGATTTGAAAAATATTAAACGTCAAATATTTCATATATCATAATCTCAAATTGTTAAATAGGTTATTTTCAGATATCTTAAAATCCTGACGTGATGTGAGTTTTTTTGTTTCCTCACCAGCGCCAAAATATAATTATTGAATCTAATATTAAAATAATACATTTTATAAACAAACAGTTAAAAGTAGTTAAAAGTATCGACAGTTCATTAAAATAAAACAAATTTTCTTAGATTTATTAAGAAAATTGTTTACTTAACGAAAATAAAAAGTAAATCGGTTCGATGCCAGAATAGTATATTTCATGAACAAACGGTCAGTAATATTTCTAATATTTTATTTAAATAAAAATTAAAATTTAATCCTCCAAATTAAACAATTAGTTATATTTGCTCAATTTGCCACAACGGAAAATGTTTGCACTCTTTATTTGTGTGTCCCGATTTTCTGTAATTCGTGTCCCATTAGGTTGTGGAGCTAGTTTTACTCTGATATTTGGCTTTTATTTTCGCATTACATAAGTCAGCTGACATTCAAATACGCAGGTTAAAATACTAATGGAAGTACATAATTAGCTGTTTGCAATCATTGACGGCATATCAGATAAAAAACCTTGATTGTAATTTGAAAATGTTATTCGTGGCCTACTATTTTTAAACTAATTAATCATAATTTTTGTCTACTTTTTCATTTGCATCTCATTCCTAACCTAAGTTGTTTTGTGTAATATTTATAAATGCAAAAAAAAAACTAGTATTAATTGTTGATATATACTAGTAAATGTCATTCATGTCCCATGTAAGTAATATGCGTATTATAGGACTACAATAAATTGTGAATACTAATATTCACGGATTAAACGCATTGACAATAAAAGTTGTTGTTTAAAGGGTATTTCTGACAGTATGCACATACATACATTATGAAATAAAAAGCAAAATGCGCAGCGAAATTATATATTTTGTGTGCTTTTACGCAATTTAATATTAGGGTTGATGTTACTTCATAAACACTACTAAACCCGCATCCTTATCTTATAGTAAACAACAGTATTTCCTTACCTTATACCTTATATTTAACACTACTTTCTAAGTTTCGAAGTAGTTAACATTATTTTCAACGTACTTGTGTTTTCCTCAACATGAAGAAACAAAAAGAAACGCGCAAAAGACTTAGAAATGCAAAACGAATTATGAAATCCCGCCAATGTTCTATATAATGCAATGTAAGTTCTATATTTTTTGTAATAAATCATTTTTTCATCACAATTTTAATTAAACAGAATTATCAACCTATTTCGTGTTTTGTCTACAGATTCGAAATCACCGATCACAACACATTAATATCGAATTAGTACTAAGTTTTTGTATTTTCATTCGCCTTATTTAATTCGCTATTCGAAATCGGCTATCATAGGTCAAGTTTTAAAATTCCTAATGAAAAATATTCCGAAAGTAAATTAGTACGAAATTAATAAATTCGAAATGAAAAAATCCAAAAAATTAATAAAGTGAATAATAAATTAAACGATAGATGACTAAAAGACACAACGACAAAAAAAGAAGTGAAAAATACTTACACCGAAAGAAAATACTACGACAAAAAATCACCTACAAAAGTGTATAACATATTTCTAAAAATACATAAATATCACTAGACCAATTTTCAGCAGGAAGACCCATTGAACCAAAACGGCAAAAATAGTCAAAAATGACACACGTATAAAAAACATGAATTAAAAAATAATCAAAAGAAATTGATATAATTAATTATTTAAAGAATCTTTCAACGAGTATTGATATATAAAATTTGATGTATTTTCCTAATATGTAACCAAATCTACAATAATATAAATTTAATTTAGTCATGATCGAACCGTTTCTCTACATCAATTATTTATTGTTTTTTATGGCCATTACAGTTCTGAATGTTACAAAATCAAACCCAACGTTTCGACCTTTTATTGATCCTCTTCAGAGGCATCTATTTAAAATTTAAATGTGCTTCATTTTGTCCATAAAAAACAATAAATATATATCTACAATACATTTTTTTTTTTGACGAATTGTTATGTTTTTTGTTGTATGTTTTTTAAGTCAGAGTAATTTTCAGACGTATGTCACATACATAGGTACGCATAACAGCATTACCCATAATCGTTTGTTTTAATCAGTTCCTATGATAAATTAATAAGTGGACTTTCAGTACTGCACTAACACTATGCACTTTTTATTACATTTTACACCTTCCAATATTATGTTTCCGAATTTGTAGACTTTCAGAATATTGAACCCCGGCCGTATCATAAATTTTGTTCAAGAGCCTACTTTCGATAAATCCGATACAGTTATATAGTATCTCAGTCATATAATAATCATATTATCATTTGTGTCCCTCTTATTGCGAGATTTGATCTTAAATAGAAACTACTGCATATTGTGTGACCCTATAGAATTATACCTAGAAAATATTCCTTTACCGATTTTTTCCAAAAAAAAAATCAACATTTATAGTTATCAAAAACGCAAAGTACACTTCACCCATATATCATTTTTGACTATTGAACAATCACGCATACTATCCATAGCAAATGTTAAATGTCCATTATGTGGGAGAAAATGGAACGATCATAAAAAGTAAAAATTAAGAAACAAAAAATTTGTTTTTGTTTTACGTCAAGCTAATTTAATAAAGTAACTTCTAAACTCGTTTCAGGTATCTTTTCTTGAAAGAGAAAGACTGATTTGAACTTTTTTCTTTAATCTTTTCTCGTATTATTTTTTGAAACAGGTATATAATCCAGGTATATAATTAGAATAGCCTCTGCATTCTTTAAACGGATGAGTTTCTACTTCTCTGGAACTGCATATTTTTTGTATTGTACTAAGTTCTAGTTAGAAAAGTATACTTTTATGCAACGGAAATTATTAGTTATGAAAATTAAAGAAATATGAAAATAAACTACTGAATTATTTACTAAATTCAAGTATACAAAATGATAAATAAGTTTGAGATAACAAGTCTCGTTTATTAAATTATTAAGGAATTAAAATATTTATTGTTTACGATTTTACCAATGAATGACTAGTTTATTTTTAGTTTTATCGAGTCTCAGCTCAGGTAGTATAGAAATAATGTCTTTTAAAAGTTCTATTACATTATAAAAAGTGGCCGATAACTATTTTAATCCGTAAAAAATATTTTCGAACAACTCCTTATATTATAATAAAAAAGACGATTTGTTGCACTTTTGAAGTTAATTTTATCAAACTGTTTTGACAGTTTTTAAAAATATAACTGATTTAATTTTTAAAAGTTATTTTTTTATTTTCATAAGACAAAATACTAATACTAAATAATTTAATATATTCTTAAATAGTTTTGTTTTTTTTCGGTCATATAAATAATAAAAATTAAAAATGATTGAGTTTAATAAAAATTTAAAAATTCGAGGAAGAGGAAAAAAAACGGTCAATAATTTGGAGGTTTTTTTTTTAATACAAATAATAAATAAATATACCATTTTTAATTTCTATTCTTGATATGATCGAAAAAAGTCAAAACTATTTAAGAATATATTTATTTATAAATCGGTCGAAAATTAAAAACTTATCAAATGAATAAATATTCCCTGAAATTAATTTTGTACTGTTAAATGTTCATACCATAATGTTAAATATCGCCTATTTGCACTTTAAAATCGAAATCACTTAATCTTTTTCTTAACAAGAAAGCATAAAAAGTAAGAATTAAATAATTAAACACAATAGCGACTAATTACTTACTTTTAAGAATCCTAAAAATCAGAAAACAGCAATGTATCGTAATATAATAAAACTAATATTTTATTATGTTAAATAAATGAACAATATTTTCGACCACTTGTAAAAATAATTTTTTTTGTTAACTAAAATTAAGCATGACTTTTTTGATTAATATTTTCAGGAAAATTGGGG
Organism: Trichopria drosophilae; assembly: GCA_030407085.1. Classification (NCBI taxonomy): domain Eukaryota; kingdom Metazoa; phylum Arthropoda; class Insecta; order Hymenoptera; family Diapriidae; genus Trichopria; species Trichopria drosophilae. The sequence goes on along the minus strand of CM059583.1, from coordinate 182,678,199 downwards.
ATCTGCCTTAATAATTTTCTTTATGGTAAATTCCGTGATAAAACCATTAAAAAACAAAAATTAGGTCCCACCGAGATTTGAACTCGGATCGCTGGATTCAGAGTCCAGAGTGCTAACCATTACACCATGGGACCTCTTGCGGGTTTATCTAAAAATGAAATTCATAACATGTAGATTTTGAATGTTTGAACAGCTTTTACTTTCCAATTCGAACGTATCGTATTTAAACTGTTGTAAACTGTAATGCTTAAATTCCCGTTTCCAAATATAGAAATAGAAATGATTATAATTAAATATAATTATTAATAAAAATAATTTAATACTAGAATGCAATATTGAGATGTAAATTCATTATGAAAAGTTAAATGAATTTAAACTTTGTTAATAGCTATTCTTACAATGAGTATTATTAGTTCAGTAAATGAAAGTTTCTCTTCGCAGTATACTGTACGACGTTTATGTACGGCTTTTCTGACTAATCAATAAAACGGGGATGTAGCTCAGTGGTAGAGCGTTCGCTTTGCATGTGAAAGGCCCCGGGTTCGATCCCCGGCATCTCCAATCTTTTGCATTTTCTTTTTTTTTATTTTTATATGTTGTTAATATTATCTGTGATGTGATTATTTTAATTTTTGCTTCATTTGTTGCATAAATTTACCTGCAATAAATTAGTGCCAATTGCTATTTCCAAGATTGAGTTATTAAATTACCAAAATATTTGAAATATTTAAATTCTGAATCAAAGTGCTTATTACGTATGATAAGAACGTTTTGCTCTTCTATGTTTAATTAGTTTTATCTTATCATTTAAACGTTTCGATTTAGCACTTTATTGATTCGTTGTTTTATTTGCTTTATATATTAGAAATTCAACCAAGTAAAATACATTATATTACAAAAAATGTTTTTCTTCCCTGTTTTAATCCTGTATGTCCAATTGCTATAATTCTATCTTTATGAAGCCAAATAAATTTATTAAATTTAGAATTAAACATATCTTTAAAAAATAAAATATTATATATTGCAATACTGCAATATATAATAAAATTCGGTAAACAAATCATAATAGACATATTTTTGAACAATCAAAAAAGGGTTTCCTTTAACTACTATTATTTTTCATTTTTTTTTCATTCGATGCCATTTAAAATTTTTTAAAATTGGTATGCCGATTATTTTTGGTATTGAACTGAAAAATATTTTTTAAATTATTTTCGTTTATAATTTAGTTTCAATCTTGATATATTTCAAGGAATTATTTCTTTCAATCGAGCAATTAATGTCATTTACCCATTTACTATTTATTTTAACAAAGTATGGTCTCAATGTGCTAGTTGTTATGATATGACAAATATTCAAAATTAATGAAAATTTTTAAATTAATGCTGAACGATTATATAATTAATATTGCATGGTTGTAAATGCAAAATAAGATTGCCTGATACTGATTTTACATGAGAGTAATAGCATTTCTGAAGTATTTTTACTGGCTGAGAATACTGCCACTTTCTGCATTTCTTTTTAAATATAACGCATTTTGAATTACAAGTAGTTTAAATATTTCAAAATTTGCATCTTTAGCCATGTTTTGATTTTTGTAGCAATAAATGTATTACAACATTTTTTAACGTATTTCAGCTTTCTGATTCCGTATATGATAATAAAAATTATTATCGGTCGGGCAGATTGTCTGTATTTTGAAAAAATCTTGTATTTCATTACGGTTTTTACATTTATTTTCAAAAATGCATAGCAGTCAAAAAATTTTTCAAACTAAAAGGTAGAGCATTTAATTCTTAAGAAAAAAAGACCTACATGCATTATTTTTCGTAATATCAAAGGTACTGCGTATAAATATCTCAGAACACTATCATAAATAAGTGAAGTGTTTATTTCCAAATGGCCGTTACACTTCTAATAATTATGCCCTATAACGGACAGTTACAAGCCCAACGTTTCGACTTTTTATCAAGTCCTCATCAGGGGCATTTATTTATAAATTAACAAAAGTAACAGAAATAATTAAACAAACAAAAATATTATAACGTGTACAGATGCCCCTGACGAGGACTTGATAAAAAGTCGAAACGTTGGGCTTGTAACTGACCGTTGTAGGGCATAATTATTAAAAGTGTGAACGGCCATTTGTAAATAAACACTTTTTTTTCAATTTCACACTTCATTATTGAATAAGAACCATTTAAGTATATCATAAATAAGGTTATATGACAGAACAAACCAATTATTGTCAGGTACATCCATCTTTTATGACATTAGATTTGATGTTAGGATGAATAGGAATATACATTTTTTTTTGTAGAGAATTTAATTCACTATCTTCTTTTATAAACATTTTTTTTGTCCGATTTGTATATTTTACAATAAATGCATAAAACCAAAAATTTTATCTCCTTACAAAAATTTCATAACTTGAATACTTTCTGTGTTATAATGAATTGAAAAAGGTTGCCATTCATATCCAAATAAAAAAACACGTATCGAATATTTTTCCCTCTAGAATTTGAAAAAATATATACGAAGTGATTTAATTTTTTGATAGGAAAATTTAACATGGAATCGCCCATATACCAAATAGGAAGTTCTTTAAAATGGTTAAGGTTTTATTTAAAAACCGTAAAACGCGAAATGTAATTTCAATTATATTACTGTTTTATAATCGGGACAAAGTGTGATTAAAAATAGTCGGGACAAGAGAAAACTGTTATTCTTTCTTCTATAACAAGAATATGTCTTACGTTGTCTTGTAACTACTAACTATTAAATATATCACGTATATCATTTTCATTTCTTTCGGCATAGGCAATTAAAATGTCATCAGCATATCATAAAAAAGAATAATTTAAATCAAAGTATACTTAATACAATATTCAACTTTTGAAGGGATGTTAATTCTATGATTCTTGACAATTTTCTATCAATTACACATATCATCATAGTTTTTTATTTTTAGATATATAAATGGTTTCATGTCTATATTTTGTGCGCCGAACACGTTCCGAAATTGAGTATCACGACAGGATTTTGAGAAATGTGGGAGTAAAAACTAACAAAAAATCGTGTTTTTTGGGTGTTTTGATCTGAATTTTCTGACACCTGTTCTGCTTTAGACTTCAGCCTGTGCTTAAATTAAAGCTTGAACTACATTAACCATATATGCAATTTACAAAGAAAAACAGAATTGTATAAAATGTCGGATCCAAAAGTTGATCTAAGGTCATTCAATTGAATTCGGAATAATTTCTTTATAAGTAAATTGACAAAGTAGTGTTGGCTAAGACAATTCAAAAGATAATTTTGTATAAGGAACAAATTAAAAACAAAAATTATAAATAATACATTTTTTTAGTTTGTCAATGCGTTTTGGTAGACAAGTACATAATTAATACAATATAAAACAGGATGGGGATGTAGCTCAGTGGTAGAGCGTTCGCTTTGCATGTGAAAGGCCCCGGGTTCGATCCCCGGCATCTCCAATCTTTTTGTAAAAATATTAATTGTCTCATATAGTATATTTGTTTACATAATATTATAAACTTAATGGCGATGCTAATTGTTAATTGTTATGAATTTTTAAAATATTTAACCTGGACCTAATATTGTTTAATTAGTAATATTCATGAATGATTCCTATAATTTTTTTGATATAATTTGTTTCACAAACAATTGTTATAGAGAATATAAAAAGAATATTAAGTTTTTAATTAAACGACTCGTCAGTACACATTATTTATTATGTATTTTATAGGTTATCTTATTTGTTATTTAAAACATTACTGATGGCGTAATACCTATTAGAAATACTTTAAAAGAATAATAAGAAATAATTCAAGGACACTTTTAATAAATTTAAAAAATTATGTCAAATTGACAAAATTAAATGACAAAATATTTATTTACACAAGAATTTATTTTCTACATTAATTCAAGTCTTTTTTTAATCAAAGAAAATTATTTTCACACAAAAGTTCTTTACAGACCTTATTTTTTCAAGATACTTTCAGCAAAAAAGATTGACAGCGGTGGGATTCGAACCCACGCCCTTTCGGACTGGTGCCTAAAACCAGCGCCTTAGACCGCTCGGCCACGCTGCCGTTTTGAATCATCGTATTGTCGAGACGTCTATACCGTACAATTGAGTTATTAGTCATGCACGAATACGCACGCACGCACTCACAGTCACACACTTTCATACAACTAATTCAGCTGCAAAATAAGTTTTGTTAAATCCGTTTCTAGGAAAAACTATATATAACAAAAGATTTTTTGGTGTATTTAATTGTGAGTTTACAATTAATCTTTACCAGATCATTAAAAGTCGTTTCAAGGTCATGGTGAGTGTTTTCAATGACAAATCATAATTTATATGTTATTAATTAAAGTATAGGAAATAGTAAGCTTTAATATGACCTAACCTCGTTTATCACCTTGGCTATAATTTGCAATATAAATAATAGTCAATAACATGAAGCCCTTCCGTGATTTCAATTTCTTTGGAGTAAAATGTCGTAAAGCATGTTTTGTGCGATTAAATATAAGAAAAATAAATTAAATATGAAATATTATAATAATATTTCAAATGAATTTGCCTTCTTGTTTTCATAACCAAAATTTAATTTGTAATTATAGCAGTATTATCGAAATAGGATAGTGTAATTTTATATTGCGCTGTATTGTTGCAGTAATATTACGGTTATATTTTAATACATGGCAGTCGTTTCCGGTTGTATTATACCGTAATATGTTACACTATAATATTTTAGTATTGTTTCGATTATAATGTGCATGTAATGTAACATGTATGAATGTTTAATAAATATTACGCAGTTATATTACAATGTAATATATTATTCTGTAATATTACCATGATATTACGGTTACATTATATGGCAACATATAGCATTGTAGCGAGACTGTTACATTACAGTATTATTTCGCAGTAATATATCATATTCATTTAACATTTTAATATTACGTAAATATAACGTGATAATTCATAACAATGTAACATTTCAGTAATATTACGATTATAATATAATCTATCACTCATGGATGTCGCAATAATATTACAGATATATTAAATTGTCATATATCATTCTGTTATATTATAATAATACTACGGTTACATTGCATGATACTATAACATGTCATAACACGACCACGATGATAATTTATTACACTGTAACATTATAGTAATATTTCAATTATGTTACACTTTAATATATTACTGCATAGCATTACAATAACATTAGGGATTTATTAGGTAGTAATACATTGTACCAAAATATAGTAATATTAAAGTTATACTACACAGTAATATATTTTGCCTTGCAAGTGGCAGAGATTTTCAATACTCAGTATATAACCTGCAAATGTGTCTCATGCACGTAAACATACACATAATATTATGGTTATATTACACGGTAATATTGCAGTAATATTGCAGGAAAATTTCTCTGCATTTTTCTCGCAAGTAACTGAGATTTAGCAAGTAATATTTCAGTAATACTACAGAAACGTTGTAACATTGCAGAATTATAACAACATTATCACAATGTACTATGTTGCAGTGAAATATTAAATTAAGACAACAGTTGACATATTACCTTGTAAAATATTATATTGAAACGCTGCACTATACAACAGTAACATTACCCTGCAATGTATTACACTGAAATGTTGCGGATACATTATTGTAATCAATCTATTACTTCGGAATATTACAAAAATATCACTGTAACGTATTATTGCTTATCACAGTAATATGCATTTAGGCAGACAGTTGTGTAATAGTTGCATTACTGTAATGAAACTAAGTTATCTCACTGTAATATTCCCTTAATATTCTGATGTAACTGAAATATTACTGCAATATTAAATTATCATAACCTCAAAAATTAGCTGTACAGCAGATGTTTCTCATATGGTACAAGTTAAGTTTCACAGACCAGTTTCTCTACGATTTTATATTAAACTAGATAGCCTAAGTTCGGAAGTGCTTCATGCTTGGCCCCAAATATGGTCGGTGATGGCGAAGTGAATGGACAAGACCGGCTTTTTCGTTCTATTGACAATTTGTTCACAAAAGATATGAGCGGGGATGTAGCTCAGTGGTAGAGCGTTCGCTTTGCATGTGAAAGGCCCCGGGTTCGATCCCCGGCATCTCCAATCTTTTTGTAGTTTTCAGTAAAAATATATTGTATTAAATTATTAAATATTAGATTACTCAGTATTGTAAGCTTTAATAATGCTATTATTACAATTTATTTGAAGTGTTAATTAACATCTTTTTATTTTTATTTTTGAAGGTCATCATATTGACAAAATCATATCACTAAGAAACTGCGATGTCAATAATACACGTTAATAATAATATAAAAATAAATTTCATACAATTTTGTATCAAAATAGAATTAAACAAATTAAAAGCGCACCAAAATTTTCTATACTCACGGATAGGCTAAACAACTTTTAATTGGGAGTGTCAAGAATATGGAATTTTCTATCCAGAATAATTCTTCACATAACCTCAAAATTCCCGAGATAAATAACATTTTTTCCATTTCAATTTTTTTTTGGCGAAAAAAAAATTGTTTATCAAGTTTGGAGGAAACGTACGTTTTCATGTCCTATATAAGGTGTGATTTTTCAAATAAAAATATTCATTTTTAGCTGTGATATGTAATTAAAGTGATGTCAATTTTATTTTTGACCATCTGAAAATAGACATTTCAACGAACAAAATCCAACACAAAAACGTTTAAATATCTGAATGCTTAACATAAAAATGTTGGCTTGAAATTAGAGGGAATTCTTCGGTTTTAATTCGGTTTTAATCATTTGAAAAAAAATAATTTTTTTTTAGGATATGTAAAGCTAAGTTTCCTCCAAATTTGGTGAAAGAAATTTTTTTTTGCGGGAGAAATTACACAAAAAAACGTTTTTTTTTATCTCAAAAATATTGAGGTTATGTTAAAAACGATGTATACAAAAGTTGCATATATTTTTAATAAATAAATTCCGTGTCATTGTCAGCCCTTTAACAAATTCTTTAATGATTTTTACAGTCGGTTTTCTTTTTTGACATTGCCAATATTTTAAAAATATAATTTTGATTCCCAATCTTATCTTCTTTACATTCTGCAAACGCTACATTGATTTAAGATAATATGCTACAATACAGCTTATCTGTTAATTAGATATTATTCTATATGATCATGAATAATATATGACAATTCATATTTACAATTAGTAGACTGCCTAAAATCGAGATATGAAATACACGAGATCATTTTTAGTGAAGTTCGGGCCACTTTAACCACGTGCTACTTGATTATTTTCAGATTATGATACAAATATTTCAGATCAAAAATTGTATGACAAATAAATTTTTACGTAAATAACTTTGTCGTAAAACTTATCTGAATATAAATCGTATAGAAATGTCATTCAAGGAAATAAGCTGTGATTTTTAAAATTTTTATATGTAAAGCAAGTTTCAGACAAAAATTTAAAACAAAAGTTTTAGGTAATATAATAGTGGATAAGTATATACTCCTAAATTTATATGCTTTCGAATATGACATTTCGAATAAATCCTTTACATATGATATTTAAGAGGGGAGGTTACCCCCCCCCCCTCTAGAATTGCCAAAAAATCAATTTTTATGGCTTATTAGCTACCTAAAAATCACAAACATAAGATACAACATCGTGTCCAAGAAGGCGGAAAAACTTTTAAAGTGAAAAATATTTTCAAAAACAACTTTAACCGTTTTTCTCAAAACTACTTTTTTAGACACGGCCGGAAACATAATTCGCATAGTTTTTTCTGAGTGACGTGTAATTGACCCAACAAAAAATCTCGAAATTAGATAATTTTTTCTACGGTAGAGTAACTCCTTAACCCATTAACGCCGGGAAGGACACATTTCTCACTTCAATTTCAATCAAGTATTCATATGAAAATTAAAGTTCAAAAAAGTTGAAATGTATGCGTCTTGTTATTTTCGAGATCGGTCATTTCAATGGAATTACAAAAATTTAAATGTCAAAAACACGCAATAATGCGGTATACTTTCTTATAAAACATTTTTGTTCTCATGTAAAAGGCTTCTTTCGCTAAAGGTGAAAGAAATAGTTGTAGCATTAACATATATTTTCCTCACATCATGATCACAAAATGGCGATCGCAGTGAGGATTTTCGTTTTAACATTTAACAAATTTTTTTCATGAAAACTGCAAACTCTACAAAAATGTTGTGAGAACAAACGTTTCTTAGGTTGGGTCAAAGAAATAAAATGTGTTAAATTGTGAAAAAAGTCACTTAAAAAATGTGAAAAAAAATTAAGGGGATCTTTGACTAATTCTAACATATTTTTGTTCTAAGAAGATTTTCTGTAAAGTTTGTAGTTTTTGAAAAACAAAATTATTAATCATTTCTAGATTTCAAGAATAATAATTTCTTTTGCCGAAAACTATAGACTTTTTAGACAAATTTTCCTTGGAACAAAATTATCTTAGAACTTGTCAAAGAATACACTAACGTTTTTTCAAAATTTTTATACGACTTTTTTAAAAATTTCGTCCCCGAAAATTTAAAAAATAAAAAATTATATCAATATATTCTGAAAAAATTTAGGCACACTCTTTAATACATTCTAAGACATATTTTTCGTAGAAAATTTTGTGTATTGAAAAAATAGGTTAACTTTTAAAAAGAAATTACTCACACCATCACGATGTTATTTTGTTAATATTTTCAAAATTTATCTTAATACTACAACTATTTTCTTCACCTTCAGTGAAGGAATTTTGTGATCGAAAATACTCTTTCGATGAGAAAAAAAAATGTTTTATTAAAAAGTATAACCGATATTTGGCGTTTTTTTTACATTTAAATCGCTATATTTAATTTTCTAATTACGATAGCTCAATTTTGATAACGCCATTGAAAAGAGCAACCTTGAAAATAGTATGGTACATACCTTTCAATTTTGTTGTTCGATTTTCATACGAAATATCTAAATAATCTAAATAAAAATTTAATTGAAATTGAAATTCAAAAAAGTGTCCTTCCCGGCGCGCGTTAATAGGTTAAGTTGTGAATAATTTGGTTTCGATGTAAATTGAAATAACGGGAACAAAAAATAGTTTAAATAAATATTTTACTAATTCGAAGCTAAAAAGCTCTGTTCTAAACGCTAAAGACAGATATTATTTTAATGATTCCATCATTGAAACTAATTATTAAACTATGATTATAAAACATAGTTAACATCGATTTTCAGGATAATAATTAAGTAGATGCAGCTAATAAAATTATAGCGTTATTCATAAATAATTAAATAATATGCTTAAAAGGGAATTCATGATAAATAAATACAATTTGCGTCGCCCTTGCGGCTATCAATCAGGCGTATTTCCCGCAAATATTGGACGTTCTCTCGGGGCATGCGATTATTTTCGCGGTGTTCGAAGCACGGTGCGAAAGTCGCTTTTTACAAATGTACGCAGGAAGCAGGGAATGATAGGATGCAAATGAAGTCGGCAAAGAGATTGAATGGTAATAGTCTTCGATTCGTCATATGCAAAAGTTTCATTTCTGTATATACGAAGGCGCCCCCTATATACGGGATGCGCGAGAAAGATTATATCATTTGAATTGTCGTCGTTGTCATGATGCGAAATGGCCGAGGACGTATCAGCTATTTTAGTTTGCGGAATATACAGAGAATAATATCAGCAAATACTTTTTTTCCGCTGGATGAGCTGCAATATTTCGGCGCATTAATCTTCGTTACGATGTGTACAGGCCGTAACGATAACGGCATGTCGGTCGAAATCGACGACTGTAATAAGTCCACGAAGAATGAGAATCGCTCAATTATCCCTGTGGATTAATGTGATTGGATGAGGTTGATTCGGGTTGATCAATTGTCTTTGAGATAATTGCATGAATTTTGAAAATTTCATGAGGTTCTATTATTCCGAGTTCTATAAATAATTACATTGTAACTTCTAGTGCTGGTACACCGTAATAAAACTCTCATACTTTCATGTTATTGGAGTAACAGAATTTTACTAAAACCTGTAACATACAAACAAATTTTGCAACAATATAAGAAATTGTAACAGAAATATGAATATGAATCAGCGAAGGTAAAATTAGTTTGGTTTGTCGTCGCCAGGGGCAGAAGCGATGTTGGCATCCCGATAAGAAGCGTCGGTGGTTCCTGTTTTAGAAGTTGCATTTTGATTCGTTCCTAAGGGACTCCACAGATTCGCTTCAGTACATAAAGCATTTCATATCTGAATAGCATAAAATCATTATGACGTTCATACGTCTGAGTGCATTGACAATATTTTACAATATTTAATTATATGTTGGAAAGTTACGTGCCAGTGTTGGTTCAATAAATTTGGTATGTTTTATATAATTGATTTATAAATTAGTAAGAATATTTTTCCCGTTTGTAACGCTTGGAGTCTCCATCAACTAGCATCGACTCGTCTTATCTTAATCCCATTTTCTATTAAGCACTTCGCTTATTTTTACGCATTCTTACCTCGCTATAATATAAAACAAAATTTTTATGTTAGTAAAGTGTTTTTTTCATTTAGTGTTTTGGTCATTTTTACAAAATTTTTCGAAGAACCAAGTCAGGTAAATATATTTATAATATTCTTGGAACTATAAGCTTTTGACGCATATAAGAGTTTTTGATGAAATTTGCATTGTGTTACTTATACGCCGACATTTTGTAAAAATGAGCGTTCGGGGTACTATTGGACACTTCTGTGATTTGGACACTGATGCGGAGGAAAAAACTGATTTCCGCTTAATTTGCATGAAAAATATGTCCGAGAAAGAAAATCGCCGAAACATAGCCCATTGTACCGCTTATGATCGAGGTGTTCACTTGAGTTGTGTCGGAGCAAACCGGAACACTTTCACGTGCCTTACTTTATTTTATTCATTATACTATGGATATTCCTTCAATTTCATGAGCAAATAAACGTTTTCCAGCAATAATTTGCATTTTTTATCGATTTACAAGACTGTCCAATAATACCACGAGATTTTTTTAAATATCAAAAACCAGTTTTTTTGCGCCAGCTGATACAGAGTGTACAATTTTAAACAATTAGGTCAAATTGCTGGTACCAAACGAAAGGTTATTTATCGTACCACAAAATCAAACTTTGAAATTTTGAGAAAAAGCAATTTTTTTGCAGAGTTTCTGGACAAAATAAAAATGTGTCCAAGAATACCCCGACCTCCCCTACATAACTATGTCAAACGCGTTAATAAATTATTTAATGAAATCAAACAATATTTTTATTCACCTTACATATTTCTGTTACTGTAACTAGAAATCAGTAGATTAAGTTTAAAAACACTACATCTTTCAGCAAATTCCTACAGAAATTTTTTCAACAGTGTACGCTTTGGGTGTGTGGTTTGACTATTGGTCCTTGTTTTGACTATTTTCGTGCTTTTTTATACGAACGACCATTAATTTATTTTATTGTTTTACCACATAACAAAAAATATCGAACTTAGTTATGTTATCAAAATCTCAGTTAGTGTAGAGTCTTTACTATTTGAATTGAGGGGACGCTTTCCTATCTCAGTATCTCAAAATTCGAGTTTTTAATTTAGACATCGAGCTTTTATTATTTTCTCGTCACTCATCCAAGATGTCTTTTTGAAACTATGTAGTTCCATTTCCTACCGTTAGTCTCAACTTTTTTCCCTCTTACGTGTTTCTTGCAACCTTAAAGTAAATGTTCTAATAATAAGTGGTTTTATTTACATTATATCTAACTTTCAGTCTTAATCCTAGCTGAATTTAAGTATTTGTTTTTTCCGTGTTAGTACCTCGTATTGGAAGTAGTAAATATTATTTGTAGATTATTTATATATGTGTTAAGAAAATATTAGTTTTGGGATTCATAAAATTTACAGCAGTGATATAAAAATAAGTTCCATTTTTCTTAATATCTGTGTATTTTAACTGTTAACACTTGAATGTAATTCAAAAGTTTCGGCACTATCAGTACACTGAAAAAATTCATTTGAATAGTCGATACAAAATATTTACTTAAAATAAGGAAATATTTTCTTAATTTAAATAAATATTCAATTGGTGGATAAAATCAAATTAATATTTAGTTGAATTAACAAACTATTTTTCTATTATAAGAAAATATTTTGTTGCGACTATTTAAGTAAATATTTACGTGAAATTAGGAAATTTTTTTTCAGTGTATATTTTAAGAATTAATTTCTTTCTCATTTATGAATATATTACATTTTTAAAAAATACTAATAAATTATGTGCTTTAACAAAAAGTAATGTAGCTTATTATCTACAAATTAAGGTGATTAATTTACGAATGGATATGAAAATTTAGTCTTGGCAGAACTGCACTCTTATTCTAAGATTATTAAAAACACTTCAAATAGCTGTCTTTTTATTGTCTAAATAAATTGCAGAAATTATAGAAATTATAAATAATCAGAATAGAACATTTCATACTTCCATAAATCTTTTCAAACACTGTTTATAACTAAAGTTGAGTATAAATAAAATTTACCACAAATGTATTGTAATTATTAATAAAATGTACTTAATTTTCAACATTTTAATTCAATAAATCTAGGCAATGTGGAGATGGATTGTTAGGCTGTCCGCAAAGATTGTTATGTATTTTATTTTTATTCAATGTTACGGTTAATACCTAGATTGCAGTATATTTTCTACATTAAAAATATGAAAGATGTTTTTTAAAAAATATTTAACGCAAAACATTATTTCATGGAGATCTAATTTTTAATAATATCTATAGAAATTACAATAGATAATAGACAACTTCTTTTTTGGGTATATTTTTATTTTACAGAGAAAGAAAATAAAAAAGATTGGAGATGCCGGGGATCGAACCCGGGGCCTTTCACATGCAAAGCGAACGCTCTACCACTGAGCTACATCCCCATCCTGAGTTACCTGTTAATTATGTTTTCCTCCTTGTAACCAGCTACTAATCAGTCTAATTATACTAAAAAACGTACAATTTATATTAATATTGGTAATAATTACGTATTACGTATTTTACGAAATATATAAATGTAATGAAATATGTAGTAATATGGGAGAATGCAATATAAACGTTACTTTTATCATGCTGTAATGTATTTATACTTTCTGTAACTGCTGCAACTTTATTTCGATTGGTTTAAACATTACGATATGCACATTTTAAATATAAAAGTGAAAAGTAATAAGAGCATTTCGTAAATTATCTAATACTTAAAAGCGTTGGTTTTCAATAAAACTATAATTCGTAGAATATTATAACAATTCAAATATTGATTATTAAAAATAAAATTATAAAAAAATACATTTATTATGTATGATATTGTCTGGAACTGGCTTTTCGAAAGAAGAACTTTTAGATACAGTTATTCATTATATATAAAGTAACATTACAAATATTTTTTGGTTTAAATTCTGTAGTATATTGCTATAAACATAGAAATATTTTTGAACTTTCTGTTCAAAAATAAGCTTTTGTAATAACATACTAATTTTTCATAGCAAAGTAAAAAAGCTTTTTTAAAAATAGTTTTCAATAAACAAATCTTCAAACCTTCTAGTCTGACAATTAATACATATCAGTGAGGAACTAAAAATAGTCATTGGCAAACTGTTTCTTTCATGTAATGTTAAGCTCACATTTGATTTTAATTTAAAAATAATGTACATGACAAATAGTTTCAAATTTATATACTGCAGAGAAAAATCTAATTCAAAGGGGCTTTATTTAAAAGCGAAAAAGATACGAGATCAATCAGAAAAAGTGAATTAAGCTTTCTAAATTAAATACCTAGCTGTTCTATAGTCTCCTATTAATATTTTAATGATTATCAGATGCTTAAGAAAAATTATCTCATATAAAAGTTGTAACGTATTAATATACAAATTTAATTGACTAATTGTTGATTACATAATTAATCTATGCTATTAAGTAATCTAATATTGAATCGGATAGTTAAATAATAATATAGTAGCTTATAGTGTACTCTTTTTATATACTTCTAATGAACTATTTAGGAAGATAAAAAGCAGATCACGATCCGTTCAATCAAATATAATTCTTAGAAATATAAGAATTAAATACGTATACTATTTAGTTATTTAAAATAAGTTTGTTTCGAAATGCCCGTTTCCGAAATTCACTATCTACTTTTATTTCTTTATTTTTCCCTAATTAAATATTAACTAATTTATTCTGTACATTAATAGTTTGTTAATCACTCATTAGGCGATTAGTTTATTGAACGAAATTTACACGTTTGAATTCCTTCCTGAAGTTAAACGAACCTATTGTTTAATTCTGGGCTAACTTTCGCAAGCAATTAATTCATTTAACAATTTTTTGCAAGAATTATAAATATCTTAATTATATTATTATGAAGAACATTTTTGTTTGAAAAAGATGTCTTAATTTGTGCGTGATTATTGATGTTTTGTATCTTCCGCTATGTATTTTATAGAAATGACTAAAATGTAAAATAAACTTCCTTTAGAACCTCTTACTTGTAATCGCGGGCAGAGCGTCTATTGTAGCAGCACAAATTTTTGTAATAAAATGATTGCAGGTACTTAACAGATTATACAAAAAACAACCGGCGGTTAACACAGTTTTAATTAATGTCGAGGCAACTGCACTGAAAAGAAAAGTAGTCGATTTAACTAAATATTTTGTGGTGCTAGGGAAAACGAGGTAAATATATGTTTTTGGAAAAGATGAGTACATGCGTTTAAAGCTTCATATATTTGTCTCTAATTTTGTATATTTGTATATAAGCTATAATGCATGGGCAATAAATAAAACATTATTTTGAATAATGTTGAAGGTTTATAGATGTCAAAAGTTAATAATCAAGGCAGGTTTCCCGTTTTACACCCAACGATTGTGTTACCTGATTTCTTCTGTAAAGGATGCGTTTTAAATTTATTTATTTATATATATATGATCTTATTCAGCGCTACTATATGAAAAGTGGTTAAGAATTTCACCGTTTCAAAGTTTGTTGTTAAAAATAAAGAAATTTTATTCTTTTTTATATATTTATTATTGTATGATTAAAGACAATCAAAAGTTCTTTTGAGATAACATCCTGTTTTTCTAAATCCTCTGAATTTTCCTAGAAACGTATGGACTAGACTTGTTTTTCAGTACAAAGTGATATTCATATGATTTTTTTTTGTAACGCTTATAAAATATGATGCTCAATCAACAGTTTTTCCACTGACATTGTCGTAATATTTGGCAATAAATGTGACTACAAAAGTGTGAAAATTCATTTCAATATTTAACCGAAGTCATTTTGAGGAGACGTAAAAAATATTCAGTAATAGGTACTTAATAAGTTAGTTTTTTATCTTCATGAAAAGAAGGAAATAGTTACGCGAGTAAGAAATTACAAATGCAGTTAAGGAGAGGTGGTCACCTATTTTGACAAAAAAATAATTGTTAATTGTAGTTTTTTTATAACTTATGATCTGTAAAATTGGTTTCTAAACCGGTTTAGCCGATAAAAATTGCATACAAAAATTAACGCATAAAATATGATCCTATTTATCTCATGAATATTGAGTAAAATCAGTTTGCGGGGTAATGAATATCTCGCGTCAATCTTTCCGAAATCTGAATTGGCATTACCATACTGTGATTAGAATAGTTACTTCAAGCACCACTAGATGTCGCTATATGCGGCACGGTGGCGTTCAAAAGCTATAAGATAAAATGTTTTGCTAATAATTTGAAAACAATCAAATTAAATTTTGGAACGAGTTTCTTGAACATTCATGTTTTTTTAATTGGACTTTTTTTCTTTTAAAGTAAATAACATTTAGGAGGGATTGAATATATATTCTACTGTTGACATGATCAACTTTGACGCACTATATTTCCTAAATGGGACATCTTGAAATCTAGCAGGGATTATTCCATCATATGCAACGGTTTGGCATAAAAAAGTTTCAAAATTCCCGATACGAAAAAGGAGCACTTTTTGCGCAGGCTCTTTTAGAAATTAGAAGAACATTGAAGGATAAACTTCGTTCTCTAGTTTTGGTCGCGGCTTCTTCTAAAGTGCATTACCAAATAGTTGCATGTTTGTTTCTGTCAACAGTCATATGGTGGCTGCTTTTAAATTTGCTGAATAATAATTACTGATCACTTTAATGATAACATTATATAGTGTAACAAAGTATAAGAGTAATTTATCTGCAACGAAACATTTATTACTATCGAGTAACATTGATATTATCGAGTACTAAAGGTCGCGCTAAAAATGTTGAAATATCTTCGACATAGTTAACAGAATAGTTTTAAGGAAAACAATTTTCACAACATTATGTCCATTTTAACCCATTAACGCCTGAAATGACAATTTTTATACTTCATTTTCAATCAAGTATTTCGTATCAAAATTAAAGTTGAAAACAATTGAGAGGTACGTATTCTACTGTTTTCGAGGTCGCTCTTCAAGATTCCGAGGTCAAAATTGAGTTTCAGCCATCAGAAATTCCAGTATGGCGCCGAATATGAAAAAAATTTCCAAAAAATTCGGAATATTTGGATTCTATTGAAACTCTGAACAAAGGTGAACAAAATACTTCAATTTTAAGGAAAAAATTTTACTTTTATACCCCACATCATTCTAACGACCTCAAAATAGCGTCAACAATGAAAATGTCTTTGAGAAATTTCTGGACGCTCTAACTCAAAAACTTCATGCTGTTATAAAAAAATGCTAAGAATGAAAAGTTCTTAGAATTAACCGAGAAATATAGTGGAATTTTTTCAGATTTTTGTGATGATATTTTGAGACATTTTTTTTCAAAATTTTTTTCAAAATCATAATTTATTTATGAAAAATTCTGAAAAAAATTTGGTCTATTCACTTATGAATTCTGCGAGTTTTTTGTTCTTTGCAATTTTTTCCAAAAGTCAATAGTTTTTTGGGGGAAAAAATCCTAAACTATAATATTTGAAATTCATTTCCTCGAAAACTATCAACTTTTCGAAAAAATTGCAAAGAACAAATAACTCTTAGAATTCATCAGAGAATACACTACATTTTTTCAGAATTTTTTGTAAATAAATTACAATTTTGAAAAAAATGTTGAAAAAAAATGACTCAAAATGTCATCAAAAAATTTTGAAAAAATTGCACTATATCACTTGATGAATTTTAAGAACTTTTCATTCTAAGCATTTTTTCTTTAAAGTTCTTAGTTTTTGAGTTAGAGCGTCCAGAAATTTCTAAAAGAAATTTTCATTGTTGACGCCATTTCGAGGTGGTTATAATGATGTAGGGTATAAAAGTAAAATTTTTCCTTAAAATTGAAGCAATTTGTTCACCTTTGTTTAGTGTTTCAATAGAATCCCAATATTCTAATAGCTCGAAAAAAAATTGATAAGTATAAAAAATTCCCAATTTTTTGAAAATTTTTTTCATATTCGGCGCCATATTGGAATTTCTGATCCATCAGAAGCCATGGCTGAAACTCAATTTTGACCTCGGAATCTTGAAGAGCGACCTCGAAAACAGTAGGATATGTACGTTTCAATTGTTTTCAACTTCGATTTTGATATGAAATACTTGATTGATAATGAAGTATAAAAAATGCCATTCTTACTTACTTACCATTATTAACTCGTTTATAATATTGACCAGTTATATGTATTAAAAATGAAACTTTGTAATCTTTACCAACATCGTGAAGCTAACACAAGTACGAAACTTTCATCCCTTAGAATATTTGTTGTATATTGTGCATTGAATTTATAAATGATTATTCGAAAATTTCAAATATCACATTAACCACTTCACTGGTAATGTATAATATGTGTACAAAAAAAAGTGACACGACTGGTAATGTATCATATATGTACATTTTTAAATAACTTCCACAATTTTGTTTATTCTTGTTGTTTTTTGTTGTTCTTTTTTGTATCTTTGATCTGCTATTTTGAATCTATAACCCAATACACACTTCAAATTCATTTGATATCATGTTCAGATTTCTCATTTCTTGTAAAAAGAGATGTTTTAATATTGTTTTATTTCGTCCACCGGATTGGATCCACCATTTTGAATTTTTAAATTCTGAGATCATATTCGTATTCAGCGACCCCGGAAACCTCATATTTAACATCTCATCTTTTTTACGTTAAATGGATGAAAAAATGGAACCCATGATTCACAGTTTCTCGATATCCTAAAAACTGGCGCGTATTAGTCTCGGCACTTTTTATTTGAAAACGGCTACCAGTGAAGTGGTTAATATGAAAGAAAATCACGTATATTACATTTTTGTATCTTTAATATAAACAAAAATTGTATTTGTAAATCAGGCGTGAAGTGACCAGTTTATAATTTCGATCGGTACCCAAGTGATAAAAAATGCAATATTATGCACGGCGTTTTGAAAAATTTCAACAAACATCGTAATACTGTTGCAACGTCCGCAAAATGAAATAGTTTCGTAACTATCTAGGAAAAAACATGTTTTAAATATCCATATTCAGTCCTTGAAGCACTTCACTGTGCCGTAATCATAAAAGCCAGTAACTTATTAAGACCGTTTGTAAACATTACTCTCAAATGCATTTTCCTAGCATACGCTCGTCATTCGATAGATTTTGAATGTAGATAAAATTCACACTTTACGTAACTTTAGGTCCGTTCTTCCATTTCCCTGCCTTCGATCGTCAACAAATTGTTTAAATTATTATCGCAAGGTACGCGCACTCACCGACATTTATTATTACAACATAATGTCGGAGATTCCAGAGGAGTATAAACAACAGAGTCTATGTGCATCACTAGTGGAACCTATGCATTTATATGTAAAAGTGGACATCTTGTCGCTTTGAGTGCCAGCGGACCAAAGTGCGACGATAAGAAATGGAAATCTTAGAATATATTCGTAAATAAAGTCGTCGCGGGGGTGACAAAATGGTCACACGCTCCACTGCTGACCCTAGCAGGGTCAAAACTCGATATCCGCGCGTTGAGATTTTTATGCTGTTTTCACGTAGTTACACTCGTCTTCGCGTCGGGAATAAAACAGATACGAAACTACCGGACAGAATATTATAACGGTCGAGTGACGGGGGGAGTTCTACTTTTTTTTATTCTTTTCCGTTCCGTGTACGAATACCGCGGCTCGAACGAGACTCTATTAGATTTCGAAACGCGAGACAAATTTACGATTTCGTACGTAAATCACTTCATTTTTTGCTCGCCGCATCCCGTGGAACAAAAGAGATTTATTTAAAGTTTAGCCTTGCCCTTTTTCTGGATCGGATAATAATACGAGTTAAATTACTCAAAGTTGACTATGTACAAGAATTATTGTCATAGTAATAGCAAAATGCTGTGCACTTTTTTAAAAATTTATTTTAAAAAAGTAGGAGGGTCCATAAACCCTATACAGTGTAGTCCCGGTATATTTACCAACTCGGTTCCTCCCCCTATCACTCCCGTCTCGTTATATGTACCAAAGGAAGGGGAGCGGTCGGTTCTCCCACTCTCCTCAGTCGCGTTGTGCACGTAACGTCACCAGATGCCTGTACTTGAATTCGTCGTCTATACCGACATTTCTATAGTTTTATTATTTTATATGACGAATGAAGTAATCGCTAGAATAAACAATATTGCGATGAGAATCTGGTCACGTAATTTAATAAGTGACTGTCCCAGTAATAATCTTCAAGGCTACGGAAAAGTAAATTAAGGAAATTGATGGATCACAAAATTACGTCACTTCCATACTATTTTTTATGTTACTAAAAAAACTATTGACAGTATATTGTCACATTGAAACTATACAGTTATTTCGTAAATCGATGTGTGGCAGAGTCAACCTATAACAAAAGAAATTAAGCAGCAACAATGTTGAACCCAAAAAGTGAAAACCAAAAGAAAATTAGGAACCCGAAATAAAAACGTCAAAATTCAGTACGTACAAGATTGAATTTTAATGCAATTTTTAAAAATCTATTTTCGCAATTATTGATAAAATGTAATAAAACAGGACAGATTAAAACAATTTTTAGTAAGTACTCCTTGTAAGAACATGAAGGTAGTTTTAATCAATAATTTCAATAAATATTATTGTATTGTATTGTGTTCTCGGATAATGCAAATTTAGTTCGTAATTACGGGTTTAGTAACTATCACAGTCACATTCCCCTATACAAATGATAAATCTAACCCTCTTCAAATCTTGGCAGAAAAAAGTTTCCTTGATCGCGTTAGTTTATGTACCAACCCCCGCAAGGGACCTATAAATTGTCACCACGAATCTTCGCATTCCTACGTTGGGGATCCGTATACAGTCCCATGCAAACGTCATATGAGTATTTCTCACCGAACCCATATTACATAACATTTTCGCCAATTCTTCACTTTACTAATCGCAAGTGGAATTTAAATCGAGCCTAGGAGATTATTCACAAAGTAATGAAATACTAGTACTAGTTCAAAATTTCGAATTAATATTTATTTATGCTATTAACAAATATAAATTAAAATATACAGAATAGTTCAAATGCAATTGGCGTTTTACTGGTGGTAAAATATAATGAATGAATCACAAAATTAAATGGGATATAATTGATAAATACAAGTTTTCAATAGTAGGGAGTACACATTTTTAGTCCAAATAGTCTAATCAATAGTTATATGAGTGCTCCCAAAAAAAGCAAACAGGAAACAAAAAATGTAGCCGTATAGGAAAAGAAATTCTAAAAAAAAATAGCTTTCGATTATTATTCATAATTTTGTGTATGCTCTCATTGCAGCAATTATATTTTAATAATTTAAATAATCCAGCCACCGCAGCTTGAATGAAAATGTAACTTTTTGGGCGTTTATATTTGTTGGTTACATACAAATTGCAGAGATTTTATCAATAATTAATTTATTAGTCATAATGTATCAATGTATAATAAATTATGATAAATATTAGAGGTACTTATTCAGTTAATAACAATCATCGATCTTCTCGTTTCAATGAAATCAAATTCAATAACTCGCATCATGTAATTTGAAGTATCGACGCAGGTAATGAATGCAGATATATTGAACTAAGTAACCTGTCTGGAATCCATCTGGAACACTGGATGCAAGCTATTGATTTTCTGATGCATAATATTTATTTTGTCTTTAACAATAAGTTTTACCGAAAAATTTTTTTACACCTATGGGTTCACCTATTTCTCCTATATTGGCTGACATTGTGATGGGTGATTTAGACAGTTTTTGTTTAAAGAAATGATCTTTTTCGTCCCTTCTTTATTTTAGATATGTGGATGACATAATCACTTGTATTCCTGAAAATGGCATACTTCACGCATGAAATAGAAATTAACAAGAGTATAAACTGTTTAGAACTTTCTTTTATACGTAACAATTATTAATATTGATTGGTTTAATAAATCATCAATTTCAGGTAGAGTATTACATTTTAAATCAATCCATCCACATAAACACAAAATAGCAATGGTTTATAATCTTCTTCACAAAGCTATTTTATTATCAAATCCAGAATTTCATGGGAGAAATATTAAACTAATTAAGAATATTTTCATTAATAACAATTAACCAATAGAATTCATCAACAAATATATAGGCAAACTTAAATCATATTTAAAATAAAAAAGATTTAATAACCACAATATTCAATGTATTAATTCTAGTAATAACAGTACAAACAAACATGAGACATTGTTATTCATTACTTGTAACTATATGAAAGGTTTTCATGAGAAACTCCAACAGGTTTTCGTCTCTACAGGTGTCAGACTATTACCTAGGATAGTAAATTAAATGCACAACATCATTAAAAAAGAGAAAGACATCACGAAGAAAATGCTAACCAATAATACGGTATATAAAGTTGAATGTGCTAATTGTGCTGCCTCATATGTTGGACAGACGAAAAGGCAACTGAACACACATATTCTGGAACATCACAACAACTTAATCAGATCTACACACAACAAAGCAATCTCCGAACACAGTGAAAAGTATGAGCACAATTTCAAATGGAATTCTGTAAAAATACTGGACATAGAACCTAATCTTAATAAAAGATTAATTTCTGAAATGAGCTATATTCATCTTCAAGAAAGGTCTTAACAAAATAGAACAGACACTTAATCTCTGTACGTCATATAAAAATATTTTAAACAGAATGGAAAGTAAAATATATATAAGACTTCGACTTGAATCTCTGCGTTGTTATTTACCTGTGTGTTTGGACATACATTTGTATAGTACATGCATTGTGTGATACGGTATGAGTTGTTACAATAAATGGAATACTAGGCATGTCTGTAATTTCGGACGATGCGGTAATTAAGATACAAACAAAAATGTTTTATTATGTTATTTAATTATGTTTTTATATTTTAATGTTTTAATGTTAATGGTAATTATACACCGTGTAACGCCACCTATGACACCCCGTTTACTAGGAGATAAATGATGAAAAACTGAACCGGAAATTCTGTTTCAAAATTGGATCTGAGGCTTAAAATTTGATTGGCGAGCCATCGAAGTTTCGAAAAAAATCACCATTTTTGCAATAACTCAGGTTCTTTTTGAAGTAATTTTAACTAGTGAAAGTCCATATTGAAAATATTTTCAAGCTCTACAATTCACCTCCGAGGCTCTTTGAACTATCATGAATATTTCTCTTGTTATAACCAAAAAAGGGGGAAAATGACGATTTTGGCGTTTTTTTGTTCAGTCATCATTTTCAAAACTGCGACAACTGAAACAAATTTATGCATCACGCACCATCTACAAAAAATAATACATAATTATACACCGTGTAACGCAACCTATGACACCCCGTTTACCTTGAATGCCGACAAACTGAATCAGAAGCTCCTCTTCCAAAATTGGATCTGAGGCTTAGAATTTGATTGGCAAGCCATCGAAGTTTAAAAAAAATCATTTTTTTGCAATAACTAGGTTCTTTTTTAAGTTATGTTAACCAGTCAAAGTTCATATTAAAGTTATTTTTTAGCTTTACAATTCACCTCTGAGGCCCTTTGACCTAAATTGAATATTTCTCTTGTTATAGCCATAAAAGTGGTAAAAAATTCCGCTTTTTGCGATTTTTCTAGTCCAACTTTTTTCGCTAAACAGCTAACGAAATATCACACAGGAAGAAGATGTAAACCTTGAAAAAACGAACAATTTGTTCCTTAATACGATGTGATTCGATAAAAATTGAAATCACAAGGAGCCTTTTAAAGTCATGGAATTGGCGAAAAACGAATTTTGCGAATATTAAGACGTTTTTCGTCATTTTTGCGACTTTAATTAATGCTCCTTGTAGGTTTAAATTTGATCGAATCGCTTCCGATTATGGATGAAATTGTTCGTTTTTTAAGGCCTACAACTTCTTTATTGTGCTACTTCTTTAGCTGTTTAGCGAAAAAAGTTGGACTAGAAAAATCGTCCAAAAATTGGCATGTTTCACCATTTTTATGGCTATGATAAGAGAAATATTCAATTTAGGTCAAAGAGCCTAATTGTAGAGCTAAAAAATAACTTTAATATGAACTTTGACTGGTTAACATAACATAAAAAAGAACCTAGTTATTGCAAAAAAAGTGATTTTTTTTTGAAACTTCGATGGCTTGCCAATCAAATTCTAAACTTCAGATCCAATTTTGGAAGAGGAACTTCTGATTCAGTTGATCGACATTCACTGCAAGGTAAACGGGGTGTCAACGGTTTCGTTACGCGGTGTATAATTATGTATTTTTTTTTTGTAGATTGGTGCGTGATGCATAAATTTGTTTCAGTTTGTCGCAGTTTTGAAAAGGACGACATTGAACGTCGAAACGTCAACTTACATGATGCGAGTTATTGAATTTGATTTTATTAACGCGAGAAGATCGATTATTTTTTATTAACTGAATTAGTATTATTATCTATCGCGTGAAAAGTTATTTATTTGAATATCTTAGGGGGACTTACATTTTAAAAATTGTAAATCGATACTGATATAATATAAAAAAATAGATGTTCTTAGAAACAAAAGTAGTATGAATATCAACTAACCAAAGATGGTAACGACAACTAGAAAAAGTAGTTGGGGCATGTTTGCTGTTTTTTATAGTCGGAGCAACAACTTTTCTCGTTGTACTAACTATTTTTTTCGAGTATCTAAATTGTTGCTTCTAAACTAAAATTATTCGCAAGTATTTTTATAATATTTTCGTCAATAACAATAAGCTACATTAATATCAATACTGTTGGTCTAAAGACAATTTTTCACTCTGAAATCCATTTTTGAAGGGTTCGCCTGCTAAAACCTTTAAAAGTTCGCACTGTCATCGCGATAAAGTTCAAAATCGCAGTAAAGTGAACGTGACCGACACATTTTGTAAGGATCCGCTGCAAAAACGTCGTCCAAGCGACGTCGAAGAAAAGCAAAACCGATCAAATAGGATTAGCGAAAGGTCTGCGCGGAATAACGCGACCTTTTCCCAGAAGACCTCTATTCGACACCGTAAAAGTGTCCGGGTACCCGGTGTGTTACAGGAAGGGACTTTAGATCGGGCCAGGAAAGTAGTGTGAAACAAAGCAAAAAAAAAAAGGGAGACGCCCGTTGAAACGCCCGTCACAACAATTTCGACGGAAAAGCACAACGACACTTGTAATTTCATTCCTGCGCATCTGTTGTCATTCTCACGTTACAACGCTGCGTAAACCCCATAAGCGACGTTCCTGTATACTGCTACAGTGGTATACATCGCGGACAAATAAAATTGCGAGAATAATAATGACAATAGTAATAACGAGGAGGACAGAAATAGAAATCACGAAGACGCCTTGTGTGTGCTTTAGGTCGGAGTGGCACAATAGGTGACGCGAGACCCGTTCGCAGTTGAGGGGCGACGCTCGCTCTTGTTTGGATGTCTTATGGGTTATGGGGTTCGAGAGAAAAAAGGCGAGGACAGTGATATGTATAACTTCTCCTCCCCAAAAGAGTCGAAAAAACGTGCAAGGCTAGAAAGTCGTATTTAATTTTGGACGTTTTTATTGAAATTTAAAACTCGCTTTCGTGACAAGTCCTGCGCGATAATTGAGAAACGGACGAATTCAACTTTCCAAAAAAATGACTAAGAAATTGAAAATTCCTTGCCACCAATTCATTGGAGGCGAGTAACCATCATCTGTATCATATTTATTGTCATCTTCATCATATTTCTTATTATCGCCGCTGTAACCTAACATCGTTCCCCTCTTAGTCGTCAGTGAGGTCTTGTCCATCCCTTCGCTGACAATATTCATTTTCTAATTTGTAGCATGTCACACTGGTTGTAATACTGTGCAAATTATGGCAAGAACATATGTCCCTAATAATTTCTCAATGTAAGGCGCAGTTGTAATTGTTATCTACGTAGATATAATTGCATAATTATTTCTTGGCTCGACGGTCTATTTATATTTGGGGAGAATAAACAAAATTGAAGATGCAAACAATTTATAACCAACAAAAAGTTCCTTTACTATTGAGAAAGTGAAACGTATCCCGTGAAAGGTATATTAAGTGTAAAAAAAAATAATGTTGAACGCGTTTCGCACCAGGATGTTGTGTGTGCTCATCAGCAGGGTTAACAGAACATCCTTACCATGGACGCGATTGGTCATCTAATTAATGACTTTTTGCATATTTCGTTTTTTGCAGTTTCGCGATATAAAACTTTGCAAAACGAGCCGATAAATAATTATGCAATTATAATTATAATAATAAACGGTCTAGAAATTAATTACACGTACTTAATGTAATTTATTACTTATTAAAATGAAGACATTCAAAAGTTGAACGAATATCAACCGTTCAAACTTTACATTATGCATTATTCGTTTTGCAAAGTTTTATATCCCGAAACTTTGCAAAAAACGAAATATGCAAAAAGTCATTAATTAGAAGACAAATCGATATTTTCCTCAAATTTCTACTACAGATTCTTTATTTAAAAATGTATCCTTTGTTGCAGATACTGTATTGAAAATAAAGTGACTGCAATGTAAATAAGATGCTCTAAAATAAAGATAATGATAAAATAAGATACTGCATAGACCTGTGACTCTTTATGTATTGTGACCTATGGAATCTCAGTCCAAAGTTCGTTTAGTCCAGACATCCGCAAAGTTCTAAGTAATACTCAGAACGTAACTACAATAATTCCTTCTCCCAGGAAGTCACCAAAGAAAATTCTTGACGCAGGAAAACATGTATGTTACAGCTGAAGGAAATCACAATTTTTATTTTGATATATCAAATGTATTCATTTTACGATTTCTTTGAACTTTCTATTGTCTGTATATTTTTAATAGAATTTCGATCGAAACTGTCACAAAAATTCAGGATAATAGTTTTGTTCGACTGAATGGTTCGTAATGTAGTTGCTATGGTTTGTTGATTTTTAAGATCAGCGAGAATTTTGTTTTAGTTTCGCTCGAACTTCAAAATAAAAACGTCAAATAGGAAAAAGAAATGAGACATAAAATAAATAAACTTCTGAAATTAAAATAAAATTTCTGCCATTTACTTCTTCGGTAACTTGTTTTTTTGCGTCCACAATTTTATTATTCTTTCAGGTGATGAATTTCCTAATTACGGAAGGTTTGGTGATTTCTTAGGTGAAGGAAGGGTTCGTGTTGAATGGATAGCCCAGAATTTATTGTAAATTTACGTGTGAAGAAAGCAGCAATTGCAATAGGATCAAGGATCGAAAGAAGTGTTACAAGTTGAGTTTCGCGGTATCTTTTTAAAAATTTTAAGGCTTTCTGTGTGCGTGTTTGGGTCACCATGGGTCGTATCGTACAAATTTTAGCGGAATTGAGAATCATCTTTGGGATTTTTGCATCGGTCTATTGTAGTTTGCGTATCTATTCTATTTCAACATTGAAATTTTAAGTCTCCTACCATTTCTTTATAGTTTGAAAAATTCCGTAAAAATTTCCATATGAATGTGACACAAAAACTATTCAGTTTTGTTATTCAAAAATATGACGAATTTGTAGAATGAAACAATGGACCGAAGGGCATCGAAAATTACAGGTGGACAACATTTGAAGAACACATCTGAAAGTTTTCCTGAACTTAGTTGTATGATTATTGATAAATTTTCGTTAAAAAGTTATTGGACAATTTTAAAAACTTCGGTTGCTTCATGACTCACATTTCAATGTCTACATTCTTGTCTGGACTAGTTTAATGAAAAAATTGAGTGTAACAAACAAACCATTCTATAAAGAAGTATGTGAAATGGTAATTTTATACCGAAAAGATGGATTATCATGCTCACAGCTTCTTGCTAGATATAAAAGAGAGAAGCAGAGCAGAAAGGGTAGAAAAAAAAGAGAAACTTACTACATAGATTATTTCATGTAAAGAATGTTGATTAAAATCCACGATATTTATTTTCAAATAATTCGTATTTTTGTGGGCAAATTCTTTAGTAATGGAACTTAACAGACTTTAGATTTCCTGTTATATATTACAAAAATATCAAAATAGTGGATTCAACCTCGAAAAAAAACTGTTCCAAAATGTTGACCGCTCATTTTTATGACTTTCGGCTGCATTTGGCTTTTTTCTAATGACGAAAGAATCGGATAGAGATTTAATCCGACATAATCCGTAACAATCCGGATTTTGCCGCCGATCTAATCCTGGTCTTTCCAAACCGATTTTTCAATCCGTTTCATTCCTCAATTTTAATCCGTACGAATCCTATGCCATTCCGACAAATATTGTCAATCCGTTTCATTCCTGGATTTTAATCGGAGTGGGTCGGATTAAGTTGGATACAGCAGGATTGAAATGAATCGAATAATTTGGGAGTGGGTCGGATTCAGCAACATTAGCAGTAATTGAATATTTCGGAATAGGCCGGATTATGCCGGATTCAGCAAGATTAGCATTAATTTATTAATTTCGGAATGCATCTGATTAATTCGGATTCAGCAGGATTTGATTCCATCGAATAACTTCCAAATAGGTAGGATTAAGTCGAACTCCAATTGATCTAAATCTACATAGGATTGGCCCGGATTAACCCGGAATAAGTAATTGTCTAGATAAATCTCGGATTGCGTTGGATTGAGTGGGATGTAATTTTCGGATTCATTTGGAACGACTAGGATTAGATCGCGACGGAAAGAAATTTGTCTTTCCGTTTCAAACCGATTGTTTCGCCAGGGTGCAATACATATAAGTGATAGAGCATATTTTAAAATATATAATAGTTTTTAAAAAATACTCCCATTAACTTACATAAGAAGAATTTTTTCAGTAGTTTTTCTTACGCATAAAATTGATGGTTAATGCTCCAATCTGCAGCTAGATGCATGATATTTTAGAAGATCGTATGAACTAAAGGGGCTTCAGATTCATATTCAGTTGGCAAAATACATAAAGACTTGGTAGGGTTTGTTAAAAATACAGACCACCTTATCATTGTAAACTTCAATTCACACGGAAAAAATTGTACAGTCGTAATAGATAGACATGTGACTGAATCATCTGGATTTATGGCCGATTTAGGCATATTTTGATGTAGTTTATACACATTTATTCTTAATGCAGTTTACAATCAAATACAGCAAAATTTTGTTTCAATAACAATTTCACTACTAGACATTTTCAATTTTACGGTTTTGTCTATAGAAAATTGTAACAACATTTTTGAAGACCTTTTTTTTATGCTAATTTTTTTAAAGCACAATACGATTTTTCAACTGTCATAACTCGATTTTCAGTTCTTCCTTTTTCCCGAAAATAGAAGACAGCAATCGAATAATCAAGTGATTTGGGTAACTCAATCCAGGAGATCCTTGCCTGAGAACAACAGGAAAATAGGGCTGTTGCGAAAATCACTGGACTTCCCGACGTTTTGTCACTTCGCCCCCACGAGGTAAGCGAAAATCGCATTTGTAATGCTTATAGGCGCTGATACGCGGCGTACCATGAAATCACGTTACCGAGATGCGGAATATTAAATTCGCCTCTTTCTCCGACAATCCTAGCTATCGTCTCACGTTAACGTCAAGCATGAGTCTCGGCCAAATACAATTTATAGCTGGAAACGCGACGTGAACTTTTCATTTACAAGAACGAGTGAGATGAAACACGGTTAGATTAGGTTAAAATGACTGGGACGTTAAAACTCACTTTAAAAGACGGGATAAGGAGTGTATTTGATCATAAATTGGTAAGTGATTCTCGAAGTATTTTGAGATAAAGTGACTTGCAACGAGAATGTGTGGTTGGTACTTCGCTTAGTGGATGCTCTTATGAGATGATTGCTTGTTGCAGTTTAGTAAAGTGTTTTTAGTTACTACTTGAATATTACTTATATTAAACGCAGAGAAAAATATGACACTCGATATATAATCATGGTAGTGGTCGTCATCTTTAATACTATGTATACGCACTGGAATCCACCTTACTCCAGTTACTATCTTAAGAAGCCGAATAAGAAATATTACGGTTGATGATCTCAGGATGTACAAATTTGATATCATCGGATCAGAGACTATCAAGTTTAAAACTGATTATTGTAAAATGGAAAATATTATATTTGTCAGCTTCATGACCACATTTATGGTACTTTTAGAGGAATTCCACAGAACTTTTAAAATTTACATTACTCGCCTTAAAATCGTATGAATGAAGGTTACATCTATTTGAACTCTTATGATGATGAATGAAGGTACTTAGTGTAACATCGGGAAAATGTAGTATGTGAGGATTTCTCTGGAAATTGGAATATTTGATCTTCAAAAAAATTTAATTTTTCTGTTAATGGCACATCATCTAAACATATGGCGTTTCATTTGGAGGGTCTGAAAGCGTAAGAAAAACGTCGTGCCAATGACT
Source organism: Trichopria drosophilae (assembly GCA_030407085.1). Lineage (NCBI taxonomy): Eukaryota > Metazoa > Arthropoda > Insecta > Hymenoptera > Diapriidae > Trichopria > Trichopria drosophilae. The sequence continues at coordinate 182,648,172 of CM059583.1, read as the reverse complement.
TTTGAATAAGGTTTTTCTTTGGAACTGAAAAAATGAAAAAACAAACTGTTGGTAAAACTTCAGAAGTTTTACAGTATTTTATCGTATTTTGCTTCCTGATTATGAATATGATAATAGAAATTAACGATCGACCATATCTTGGTCGGCATCTTGTAAAAAACGCCGTATGTAATTTTTTTTAGGATTTTTGCATTTATTTTGAAAAGTATAAATTTGACAAAGAAATGTATCCGACAAAAAATTTAGAGGGGAACATTTTCTACAAGAAAGATTAGAGATATATTCAAACCTCAAAATAACAACTTTCAGAAAAATTCAATGAATGGTTGTAAATTTGTCCCCCATTTAAGAACCGCCATCTTGAATTTAAAAATCTGATATTAAATTCGTACTCACCGACCCCAAAAAACGGCGAGTAACAAATTTCAGGAAATGTCGATTAATTTTTGAAAATCTGTCCGCCATATTGTATCCGCCATTTTGAATTTCGTATTTCTGTCATCAGAATCGCAATTAGCAATCCCAAAAGCTGTTATGCAACATATTAGAATCCATAATCTGTTTGGTTTTTAGATCATTTATGTAATAGTAAAAATCTTTCTGAATTTAAAAATTTCATTTTTTCATTTATGACGTCAAATTTTAACACATACCCAATGCTATATCTTGCAAAACAAGCATAAGACAAATTAGCAACACATCACACGTGATTCTTGACAGCCCTATTGATGTGCTAATAAAAAAGAGTGATTTTTCAATCGATTGGTGCAACGATGAAACACTATTTGCACCAGCGTTTCTCTGTTTCAAAGCAAGGCACACACTTTTCCTAAGTAGGTTCTTTTCCTTATGTAATTCTGAATAAAACGTATAAAGTCGAAATAGCATATTTAAAAGTTTATTTTTGTAATTATGGATTCAATAAATAAAAGATAATTTTTCAAAAATGCAGGTATGCTACGTTCTTGGCATTTTTTTTTATTTTCAAAAAAGGCACATAACTCAGTAGCATATTTTTACAAACGTCTATCATTAACGATGATTCTGTACAAGCCCAAACTCAATTGTAGAAAAGTTATTTTTTAAATAGCAATATTTTAAATTGATTAAAAACTATCATAACATATATTTTTATTTTAGTTTTATGTATTAATACTGGTATTTGCTCATTACAGTTTTCATTCTATTGTTTAATTGGCTATTACTGTAAATATTCCAATTTTCAGAGAAATCCTCATATTTTATTTTAATAAGTCGAAAATTAAATATGTTATTGTTTGGCGATATCTAGTAGAACAACTGCTATTTTAGTAAGTGCCTACGCTATGAAATCAGCAAAGAGTATGAGGCATGAAATAAGGTACACATTTTTGAAAAAATGTAAAGTTCACTCTAAGCGAAAAGAAAACTTTACGCACTTAATTCTACTTTTGGCAATCGAAAAGTCGTGCATAAAATGGGATATGTAACTGCACGGTGTACACAAAGTCCTACTATTTTTACACTCGAATTTTAAAAGTACTTGGTAATTCCTTACATTTTGCTAAGAAAAAAAGTGGTCAGTTTTTGAAATTAAAAATAAATTCTTAAAACAAAAAGTTACCACCTGTCATTATCAACGCCTATTAATTCCCTATAAGTATGCATACTTATTTCGTCTCAGATAAGAAATATTACATGTACAAAAATAAGATCGCAGATAATACGAAGTATCCTAATGATATCATTAAACATCATGTTCATTAGTATTATCCAATGTTTACTGTCAACTTATCTTTATATATAAACATAGATTATACTGGATAACAAAATAAGTCGATTTTTGTTTATCTTAAAATTCTTATGTTTATTGAACATTTAGGTCTCAGTGAACAAAAAACAAGGTTACAAACCTTTTTTCATTCTATCAGTTTCATGCAAATCGAAAAGTGCGAAAAAATTGCTTTTTTCCCATTTTTTTGAATCCTTATGTGTCAAAAATGCGACGTAATACAAATTTCTAGTTTTAAATGAAACCTTAAAACATGAACTTTTCGATGAAAAATTAAAAAATCACTATTATTAGTGGAGAAACTACAATCGTCGTTTTTGTAAATTTTAATAACTGGGCGTTATAATTGTATCTGTCGGAAATTTCAGAGGCAAATTTCGCGTTGTATTTTATATAAATGTTTCTCAAATACTATAGCTTTAATGTAATAATACAATTGATGTTAATAAAACTGTATCCTTCTTAATTATTACCTGTATCGAAAAATAAATTTTAGATTCGTAATCAGAGACTTTGAAATCCTTTGGATAACAAACTTATAAAGAAATTCGAGTAAATTACAAATATTTCGGTCGCCATATTGAATCTGCCGTTTTGAATTTTGAATAGTCATTAACAACCTCAAAAATATCCGAGTAACAAGTTTCAAGCGAGGTCGCGTAATATTTTTAATTTAGCCCACCATATTTTGTCCGCCATTTTCAATTTCTTAAGTCTAACTTTCAATTCATCATCAGCAACTACATAATCCATAATAAGACCAGTTAAACAAAATCTGATCATGGAAAATCGTTTTCTATCAGTTCTTGTCACCACAGCTATTTTTTTTTGTTTGAGGTGCTTCATCAATTAAGTTCTCCCACTATTAATAGTGATTTTTAAAATTTTCGTTTAAAAGCTCATGTTTTAAGTTTTCATTTAAGCCCTACTAGAAATTTGTATCACGTCGCATTTTTTACTTATAGGGATTCAAAAAATGCTAAAAAACCAATTTTTTTGCACGTTTATCCCGATTTGCATAGAACTAACCGAATGAAAAAAAGTTTTTAACTCTTTTTTTTTGTTCACTGAGACCTAAAGATTCAATGAACATAAGAATATTAAGATAAACAAGAATCGACTTTTTTGTTGTTGTTACTCTGTGTTATATAGAATTAAAAATATAATGCAAAACGCTAAATGCTTCCTAAATGTTTCGGATTTTGGCGAGAACGACATTGAAAGGCACTTTTGGAAAACCATTCATATATAAAGCGAATGTTTTATTACATCAATGGAAACAGCGTCGCAGCCGTTTCTATGCATAATGTATTTACTTCGAACCACAAAATACATTCGCATCCATAGGTGTCCTCAATGGCTTCATGTATGAAGAAAGAAAGGGCGGATATCCGTAAAAAGCCATTTTTCTCGACGTCGACGTCGCCGGCACAAGATTACGACCGAGTAATATCGATGACAGTGTCAAAGTGTTCGGACGATTCTGTCGCACGAATGCACTTCTCGTTCCTCCGTTTGTTTCGTTTTCGAACAATTTGTCATCCATTGTCTAAAAAACATACACGCGTTTCCACCCCCGAACCTTTATTTATGGTTTCTCCACTGGCCGTTGAATTTCCTTCTATTTCTCTTATCTTAACGAAAAATATCAAGTGAATACCGAAAAAAACTCGATCGTCTTCCTGCAAAAATTGCCAGGATGTATTATATCATCGGTTCAATTGCGCATCATAACTTTTTGACTGATTAACGAGTGATCAATCACATGATTGCACATGATATATGTTTCCCTAGTTGCTGCGTTTGCTTTATTCGATAAGAAGATAATAAATCAACATAATACGTTTCTTATACAATTGATTGCAAAATTATAATAATATATGTAAAAGCAGTTGTCTTTAGCCCCTGCGGTTCTATTAAGTGTATTTAAATTAGTCCTACGCCTAATTAAATTATTGTATCATTTTTGTTTAATCCTTTAACGCCGAGATGTACTGGTTTTCTGCATGGATTTCAGCGTTCTAAATTTACTAGAAAAAAAGGGTAGGACGTTGAAACTGTTTCAAAAGATACATTTTCGTCTATTTTTGGGTTGCACTTTCAAATAGCGTGTCATTTATTCAAAAATGATAAACAAACCCACGTTTTTAAAAGATAATTTTTTTTTTCAATTACAATTTTTTCTCTATCATATCGCATATATTGAGCATCATCTAAAGTATCGGAAACGAACTATTTTTCGATTGTTGCACTTTGAAAATGTACATTGTCTATTTTGTTCCTTCTCCATTTTGAACCCAAAATGTCGCCTATAATCTAAAACTATCTGGAAATTTTGCATGTGACGAACAGATTTGTAGAAAATGCGCCTGAATTCGATGGAAACTTGTTACTTGGATTCGCTGATTACGAATCTGAAGTCAGATTCTAACAATGCAAAATAGCGGACACAAAATGGGGGACAATCAATTCTTCAACATTTCTTTGTATCGCGCTTTGCCTTTGAAAGCTCAAAGTTTACACATTTTCATCGCGAGGAGGTGAACAGTTTTGAGAATAATTTTTTTTAATTTTGATTTTTTGTTTTAATTTCTAATTTTTATTTCGTTACTTTAAATGTTAATTTCTTCTCTATTTTTATGATACCATTATATCACTGATTAAGAAACATTTTTACTTCTGGACTATAACAAAAATAAAGCTTATTTATTTATGCGATTTTTCAAATATCTTTCTCAATGTAATTTATCAAACTACTGTACTTCAAAAAGTAGTTATTGACTTGGACGATTTCATTGATATTGTTATGTTCACAATATGCAACCAAAGAGTATTGCAATAAGATTATTGATCACTAGATGCACATTTAAAAAAAAGAACTGAGCACATAGGAAAACATAAAACATCAACTAGAAAATCCACTACCGCGATACTCCTCTACCTTACATTGAAAATTTCCAACAAGAAAAATTATGCAAACATGTCACTTGCATTACTGCAACAATCGTTTAAAACATACGCATTACAATAATGAAATTTAATTATTATTATTGTATAAAAAGTAAAAAAGTTCTTTTTTTAAAGATAATGATATCATAAAATAAAAAAGAAATTAAAATTTAAAGTAACAAATAAAAATAAAACAAAATGCATTTAAATTTTAATTTAAAAGAAAAATTTTAAAATATAATTCTCAAAATCGTCCACCCCTTCGTGGTATTTTTAAACGCTAAGGGCGATACAAAAACTCTTGAAAAATTGGTCCATCCAATCGAATTCGAAAAGTTTTTTGTCCGCCATATTGAATTGTTGGATTCTCCAAATTCGGGCTAATTCGTGTACATTTTCAAAGTGTGATACGTTCCTGATATTCGGGAATACGTTTCTGATACTTCATATGGTGCTCAGTATGTGATATAATAGAAACAATTTCAAATGAACAAATAAATTATCTGACAAAAACGTCATTTTATTTTGCATTTTTGAGAAAAAAGAGGGGGTAATGTTACTTTTTCGAAATTTTACCCACGCCATTAAAAAGGGCAACCCCAACAAAGTCGGAAATGGATCTTTTGAGACTTTCCTACCCTTCTTTCTAGTAAATTTACAAAAATGTAATATATGTAGAAAACCAGCACATCCCGGTGTTAAAGGGTTAACGTATACAATACACGTGTGTGCGTTGCCTTCGGTCTGTTTCATATGATTGTTTTTTTAGCTCTTTATTATTTTGAATAAAGTTATAAATTGTGAAGACAATACTGGTAGTTAATAATTTTTAGTATATGGAGTACATAGCCATAAATTAATTTTATTTGTTTATCGTCATTATCAGCGACATCTTTATAGTCAATGTGTTTTTCTTATCCTCAACAATATACGGAATCATTCTAAAAGTTACATACTAAATGTAAAACAAGACGATTAGATTAATTTACTATTTCCAATACAAGTTGCAATTAATTCCAAAATGTTGAAATAAAAATATCACCAATTTTAAATGGATATTCAAATGCATTTTGAACCTCAACAAAATAATCCATAGGTGCATATATTTATCAGCTAATAACGGTGAAGCTAATGTAAGTGCATAAAGAAGACCTGTTCAAACTCACCACTTTCATGCACAAAGAAGAAAGGGCCACAGCATTGAAACTATGACGAACTAAACACAACAAGCTAAATTTTGAAATTGGAAAATAAACACATTTTATGATTTAGGTATACTTTTTTTTTTGCATTTTTAGGAAAATCTGGAAGTAATTACTCTTCTGCATTAGGCAATGTTGTTAATTATATGATTTCTAAACGTACCTAAAGATAACAAAATCACAAATGCAAGTCTAGACAGGTACTAGCTAGTATTTGGTCAGTATCGAGGTACTATCCAAATAATGTATCCTTTGTTATTGTCAAGAAATTTGGCCAGTGTCATTTTCCTCTGATTTAATTTCCACGGGATTAACTTTTGTTAATGCACAAATTAACCGCTGCAGAAAAAAAAGTATTAAAAAAAATATTAAAAAAACTATATGAGCAAAAGAAGAAAGAGTAAATAATTGCCATCAGTCTAATAATTTAACCTTTATCTTTGTTAAACGTGTATAACGTATTCCATCCGTGTACGTAAAATGCGACGTCTAAGAATATTTATTGTACCGAGGAAGCGTCATTTTTCTTAGTGCATGTTTAATATGCGAAACTTGAAAGATTTAGTAAACATTGAAGTAAAGAATTAATACAAAAAGTCTACGCACTCAACCAAAAATATCAGAAATATAAAAACCGTTCTTTTCGTCATGATGAAGAAACCCGTAGCTGCTGAAACCTTTTCTAAATTAGCACATGCACTTCAAGGGCTCGGTACTAAAGCGCTAGGTAATTAGGGAAAATGATTCGGGTGCAGCTATATCGTGGCAAAAAACGTGAGACAATAGCCACATTCCTCATTGTTCATTTGTTTTTTGTCGCGCTGGCAGATCCTCGCTTGGCGTCTCCTGAAATCGTGGCAGCCACGCGTGTCCCTTATTCGACCCGACAATGGCACCGCTTTTCTCGCGACTTCTGCCGTGGCCAAAAGTATACAACGGGAAGTACTCGTCGGGTCTCGGTGCATGGCAACCGAGAAAAAATATCCATCGAATGGAAGAAATCCGCGGAGAGGGACAATGGGTCGCGTCGACGTTTTTTGTGTCGTGCTGCTGCGCATTTCATCGTTTCTGTCCGGATTCGACCCCGTAGTACTCAACGGGAGGTCTTTAAACATTTAGACGGCTAATTTTCGACGAGCATTTTTAAACTGGCAAGTGAAAATTGAAAAGAAAGACGCCCGAGACCACCTACGCCGAGGGGGTGAAGAAAAGTTAGGCAGGGCGTATGACGTGCAGAGTGAAATAATAATGAGAAGCACCAGAGCCTTTAATCACGATATTAAACATTTACCGATTGGCAAAACAAGACGACCTTTCACGCGAATTCAAGACAATTCCTGCAGAGTCTGGTTCATATACATTTTTATCCCTCGAAATTACTGGTATTTGGGCGTGTGGATTTTTGATAACGAGGGAGTAATAATATGATTGATCAAGTTTTAATTCTGCGTGACCGATTATGTAACTGGTAGAGTCCCAGGTCTTTGTTGGATATTGTTCCTTCTGACTCCTTAGTAATTATTTTTAAGGTCCTGTTAGGTTGATTTCAAAGTCGAGGAACAGCATAAGGACAGCTTATGCGTATAATTATAATCGGGATGTAATGGATACTTTCATCAGTTTATATGTAAGGTAATAGCAAAGTCCAGTTTTCAGAAATCTGGTAGAGATATGTCAAGTATTTTTGTAATCTGGTAATTCTTTAGACTGCTAAAACAGTTGTTCTTCCATTTAAAAGCTTGCATATTACGGAAGTCCGTCTGTTAATTCTAGGTTCTAGATTACAACATACTGGTAACATTCGGGTAAAGATATATCGATTATAAAATCATTTGATTTAATTTAAATCGATTATATCTGCTCTTATTGTCAGTATCTAGGGTGAGATGCATCTATCTACTTAGGTAGCTTTGAATAAAGTGATATTTGATAATTGACCAAATCAAACTACGTTAAACTGCGTTAAAGCTAATATAGCTTATTGTTCGTTACAACTGATCCAGAGATTTATCAGTCTGTGCTTTCATGATCATGTTGGTTGTTTGACTTATATTTACTGATCGCTTGGTAAATATTACATTTAACTGCAGCTAGCAACATTTAATATGCATCTGTCGTTCATTTGTTGATAAACTTTCTTCTGCATTGTCTAGCTACCTTATCTACGTTTATCAACTGGTAACTAATGAGGTTTTACGTATTGTATACATTAATGCTAAAGAGGTTCTAAAATCTGTTGAGAAGGTAAGAATTTATCCTAAAACATAAAATTAAGGTTTTACTTTAAATAATTTTTCAAAATGTATTGTTCTTATTGGTCGTATTGTTTATCTGGCGGAAATCGACTCATGACCGCTGCTGTACTTGGTATAGGTTTCTGCAGTTCCTACATTTCATATACAAATGTGAAGTATGGCGTCGTCTTCTTAAGTCGATGTGCAGCCTCTCGCAAATATTACAATTGAATATATATGAAAAAAACTGTAAACGGCAAGTCCGCTAGTTGAACAATAAATAAAAAAAAATGCTGGATTTTTAAGTTTACTCGATCTATTATACATCATCTCCTAAAAAATACTTAGTAAAGATACAAATAAAATAATAATACTAAATAAAATACAAATATCGAAGAAATGAATTGAGAATTCACCGAGAATTATCGGAAATAAATGATGGAAATAGACATTTTTCGGCGGACTACATTAAACCCCGTAAAAAGAATAAAAATATTTTGTCCAGGAATAAATACCTTTAAAGAAAGAAAGTATAGAATACAAAGAGCAATAAGTAGTGCTCAGCCTGAATCATCGAGCGTACTAATGATAATATGATTCTTAAAACAAACGTAATATTCATAAAACAATGCCTTCAATTTAAGTATATCATAAAAATAAAGCTGAACTTCAGGACACTACGATAGTTAGTAAAACCTAATATGTCTGGCTGTAGGCAGTTGAATCGTATCAAACATCATTTGGCTTTACTTTTGTTGCCATTGTCAGTTCCGTTAGATTGATGTACACGTCGAACAATACACCGATCTTTATCCGTATTTGACTAAATAAATAATTGAGGTTACTACAGCATTAACAACATCAAGTAAAGTGAACTTGTATAGCCGTTGTTACTACTGAACAGGTAAGGATGACCACTTAAGTAGTAACGTTATCGAAACATTTTAGGTGCGCCGCATGTTACGAAACTACTCTAACTACTTATTTTTTCCGTGTTGACATTGTTACAGTAAAACTGTTCAGACATAAAACATGTTTTAGAATTAAAGGGGTTTTCAAATACTTTAAATTGTTTCCGTAAATTCAAAATCTACAGGGCTTTAGACGTTAGCATGGACATTAAGAGAAAGCATTAGGTGTTTGTTAATGTAACAAAAAAAAGATTGCTAAGTGTGGGGTTCGAACCCACGCTCCCGTACGGGAACCAGAACTTAAGTCTGGCGCCTTAGACCGCTCGGCCAACCTAGCTTGATGGAAAATTGGGGTAAAGTGTGCACATAAACCAACCCCGCGCCGGCGCCGATTTGGCACTATTGATTTCCATGCGCTTACGCGGGACAATAAATTCATTTTTTAAAGTAATCTTTATAAAAATGTTGAATAAACATTTTTTGAATAATTTGAGTATTATCGATGTATTTTATTGTATGATCATTAAAAAAAGTTTTGTTGTAAACGCTGACGTAGATGCGTTGATATTTATTTGTAATTTTTAAACCTGACTTAAGTGGATTCCAAAATTATTCATTAATCAGTGAAGACTTTACCTATACATTTATTTCATTTTAGTTTTGTCATCGAGAAAATAATTCTGTATAATTAGTCACGATAAAAATGAGAAAGAATATAAGAAGTCCTCACCTTCATTGAACTAATACATTTAAGTTCAATTGTCCAATTATTAAGCTATAATTATTGGTACATCTTGAAAAGTTATTACTTTTGTTAGAATATCAGATATATAAGAAAATAGGTGAATAACGCAACTGAAATTGTTGAAGAATGTATTTGAAAACCACTACTTTTTTAGCGGCTCTTACTTTGGTTCAAAAGGCAATTAATTTTGTGATGTATAAAAGTATAAAATCTACACTTTTTTAAGGATGTTCCACTTGAGGTTTTTTATCACACTTAACCTGGTAAAATTAACTTAATATTATGCTACTATTAGTGACTAACAGTTGTAAATATACAAGCAGAACTTGCACTGACATACATGTAATATTTTTACATAGTTTATTTTTTAACAAATCTTTTATTAAAATTTGTTGGAGTGCTAAAAATTATAGAACTGCTAGTAAGGTGCGTTGTCTGTATTCAGTATTTTGCAGTAGCAAATTAATACTTCTATTTAAACATTTGTTCATAACTGTTACCTCTAGAATATATTTAAAGGAGTTAAGAAGCCAATCCTGCGTTATTTATTATATCTACTTGATATCTTTCTTTCAACTTAATATTCACTTAGCTAACTAAGAATGTTCAATTTAGAAATTGTACCCCATCATTCTTTTAGAAGATAGTATGGTATTCTAGAAATGAGATTGAATGCAAAAAATTAGCACCGCAAATTTTCGTTTTGCATTTTATAACAGATATTTCAAATAGCCAAATGAAAAGCAGAGAATTTAATAGTAAAGGGGACATTTCAAATAGTAAATTTTAGAAATATAATAGAAGAGCAGAATAATTTATTACTAATTCATTATAATATCTACATAACACCATATTAACTATTGAAGAGCGTGTAACATTTTGCATTTGAAGTTTGGTATGGATAGAGGTTAAGTTTTCCTAAAAGTTTGTGCATCCATACAGTCTATTGATGAAAAGCGATTGAAATTGAAAAAAGTGAAAGTAAAAAAAATATGCACCTGAAGAAAGAGTATTTATAAATTCGATATTTTAAATTAGATATAGAAAATTACTTCTCATTTGAATAATACCAGACAATCAAGAAAATCATGAAAACGTTTTTAAGTATGGTCGCTGTTGAATATCAAACATTCCAAAAGAACTATAGCTAATGGATCTGAACTTTCCAATATTTTTAGTATAGAATTTGGTCAACGATCAAGTATGAATCCTTGTACATGGTGCATAACAATGAAAAACAAAGTGGATATTTGCAGTGAATACAATATTAAGCTCAAGAAATACCCTAAAATCGTCCGTGGAGTGAACGTACTTACTACTTGAATGATTGGTCTTTAATATCTCTTTTAAGATTCATGCCATATATGAGGGGTTACAAAGGCGAAAGAAAGATGTTTCCAAGACGACAAATATCATACAAGTCAACGTCCGTATATCATACAAGAAGTGTCCGGAAGACGTCTGTATAAAGACATTTTTCAGACGTTCTTATAACTTATTTAAGTCATTTATATATGGTCTTGAAGACATCTTTAAGTAGGCTTGAATCTGCGTTTACGATGGCTTCAAGACGACTACTAGACGTTCTTAATGACGAGTGATTATTCTACAAATAGTTCACAGTTTTACCAGATATTATTTTATTGTTATATTATGGTTATTGGCATTGGCGACATGCTACTGGCGTTCGATTTGATTATCTCTAATAAATTGAGAATTGCAATGATTGTCATCCGATGCTGTTTGGGTCTTCAATTGATCTGAAGGTGAAAATTGATGAGATTATTAAAAAAATGACCAATCCATCTGGATCCCCTGAATATAACAGTAAATCTTCTGCACAAGTTGGTTTCACAATCGTAAGTACGTATATCGTTGAAGAGGGAGTAATCAATTTATTGTTAAATATGCGATTATGTTTATGGTTCAGGTTTACTTACTGAATATCTCAGTAATATTTGAAATTTCCTAATTCTCAACGTGTCACAAATTTTTTACAACGAATTTTTATTCAACCATGTCATAGCCCCCAAGTATACCCCTGAGACAATGATTAGCCTAGGAATTAGATGTCTTTAAGTTACCTTCAAGAAGTCCTTTTTGTCGCACGGTGACATTAACATATCTCATAACTTACATTATCTCAAAGCCAGTCTCTGGACGACCCGAACAATTATCCGTCCTTGCAATCGCCTGTAAGTATATCATTGGGTGTAAAAATTCGACTTCACCTACGGTGTCTTATCTAATCGCATATTAAAATCCGATGGAAAACGTCACCATTATATCGAAAACTACTAATACCAACAAATGGTGCTGGAACAAAAACGAAAGGAGATACGGAGTGGCAACATTCCGGAAATGAGTAATGCGAAAAAAGAAAGAAATGGAAGTAGGCACTGTCATGAGCGGTCAAACGTCTCCATCCCTGTACACAAATCTACACGGGGTTTTCTTTATGCATTTAAAAAATTAATGTATTCACGACTTTTCGATATGTGAAATATGTGAAACATTACGTACGCATTTATACTACATACAAAATTCATGCATAAAGTAGGATATGATAGTCGATAGCGTGCCTAAAGGTTACGTACTCTTTTTATAATATACTATTGACTTAGTTACACCTACTTCACGAGTAAAGCAGGAGCATATGCTAAAGCAGCTGCTTGCACAATAATCGAAATCAACCAAAAAACATTTTCCAACTAAATAATAAAAAACAACTACTGTGGCCTACAAATTGACAAATAGTTGCTAGTATTGGGCTTTGGCATAATAATGTTTTCTTCGACGTTTCGAGTAACTCGTACTTCTTTTCAAGAGGCTAGTCTAAAATAATGGAATACGAGTTACTTGAAACCTCGGGGAAAAAATTTGCGGTACATTTTAAAAATTTACTTTTGAGACTTTGCAATAAATTGTCCAAAATTTAGCTATAAACATAATCTGATCGTTCTAACCGAATGTCAAACCGAGCTTATTGTATTGATCCCTACCTAGGCGCTAATTATTTTTTAAATTGTGAATTATTTTGATTAGAAGACTACACTTCTAAATGCTATATAAGGAAAAATTACATAGCTGCTCTAAATAAATACACACTGTAATTATCAACAAATACACCAGAATTAACATATGGGAAAATCTCCAGAACCTTTCAATTTTGAAGTCGACATTTTTGAAAAATAAAGATACAAGCACACTTCTGATTTTTTTTGGTACCGTTGCTTGATACATTCAGAAATAGATATTTATTCATGAACAACGCTTAAGCGTGTGTCAGTGCCAATTATATTAATATTAAATAGTACTAAAATGAACGATACCTTCTGAAACAAAAGAATCAAACAGTTGTAAAAATGCTAATAGCAATGTTGCAATGTACATTTTTATCTCTTTTCTTTTCATTTCTTAGTTCTTCCTTTTTTCGGATTTCTTCTTGTTTTCTTAACCATTGTAGTTCTTTCAAACGATCCATTTCGCCAGTTAATATTTTGAACTTATAAGACGATTACAGTTCAGGTTATACATTTATCGATTTGGGGCAATGTTCATATAGAATGTTACATTTGCGAATTTTTGTAAATAAAAGTGTAAATATGAACGTGGTTGAGAAACACATGCAGCTATGTCTCAATAATACATTTATATATCTTTTGAAAATGTTACTTTTCGAATTTTTTATTTTTTGAACGAAGCAGACTTGATTGTGGAGGCGATATTGGATTTGTTCGCAAGTAATTTCGGTCTTATAAATTCCAAAAAATGAATGAAAAGCGATTCTAATCTTTGTAGGCTTTCGTGCACAGATGCACTGAAATAATACTTTGCTGTGCGTTAAAAAAAAAACATTGTTTTATTTTAATTTCATTGTGCAATTTACCTTACCATGGAGCATTTCAGATGCGACAAGAAAACTTGACTACATATTTTCAGCAGATATTACAGCTCATTTACTATAAAGGGTATGTAATTAACAAACATAACATTGAATTCTTCAAACCTTCATGAACAATATATTTCCATACAAAAGTAATGTAGCGTTGTTTGTAAAAATAATGTTTACTGAACGAAAGAAAAATGTGGAAATTACATTCGACGGAGGCGACATTTTGACAAGTTTTTCATGCGTTGTAATGAATTTCTATGATGGAATTTAATAAAAATATATGGACGATATACTTTAAGGATTACTTTGATACATATCATACTTTAAAAGTCATATTACTTTGTCTAAGTGATGATAAAATGCAAGTAACACTAAATCTAAAGGTTTCTGGAGATTTGCCCATTCTCTTCTTTCCGGCATGATACAACCATACCAGTTTTTCCATGTCATGTCCTCCAATAAGAGATTCCGGACGTAATCCAAGTATGATACTCATGAATGTAGGTGAGTTAAGCCCTGGAGATGAGACCTCTGAAATTATACATTCTGTTAGAGTATGATGAGGGCTAATACCTACTATTAACTTCGCATATTTAATCACTCTAAGTTTCTTGATGTTATTTTCCTCATCATTGATCACCATGCATCATCATATTCAGTTGTATAAAAAACGAAGATTGCAGAACTAAGAAATGTTGCATTGTTACCTAAAACTATAAAACTTATTTAAATATGACTCCAATAGCGATTAATTGCAAAAACATTGGTATTCAAAGAACAAGCATTATCATAAATCCTGGCGTGAGGAATACCCAGCAATTACGTGCATAATTTTGAAGTCAACGCGAGTCAAGTCTGCGATTTGCCTTAAAAACTCTGTCTGGCATTCTCTCAGCATAAATTGCTCGTCCGTACAAACCCGTCTTGAAAGTTCATCGCGGACTTCGCTCCTTTTCATGGAGTCGCGACAATTATAGATCGAATTATACGTCCGAACTAGGTATTATACCACGTTCGTCGCGAATAAAGTGCTGTCGGAAACGGAAGCCATTCATCGTGGTTCCTCTATACAGAGTTGCGAAGTTTCGTCGTCGCACCATTAAGTTCGTTACGGGCTCGAGGGTTCTTAAGAAATTACCGAAAGTGCTCGGTCGCTCTGCTCATTCGGATTAACAAATTATTCCCGCTCTCAGTTTTCCTCCGATCACCAAAAATTCATCGATCTTCGGACCGCCGGAAGCCATTAATCGAATCACCACCGCCACTGGTTCCGATTTCTAGGGCGACTGCCTGGGCTTTCCTGGACGACAGTCGTAATTTATACGTTGGAATTTATTGAGCTTGAATATATTTTCAACTGTTGGGCTGCGACATTTGAAAAAGTCAACATTATATTATTTCTTCTACTAAATTTGATATAAAAAGGAGCACAATTCAAAGGATCAGTTGGTAAGAGCAAATCATAAACTCCCTTTCATGTTGATGACAAAAGTGATTAATGTTTTAAAGACAATAGAACGCATCCAGATTCAGAAATTCCGGAGGACTTCACGGTCAAGCTCATTATTTACGGGCAGCCGATTTCGGGACAGAAACAATTCGTGCGGGGTCTCGAGAATGTCACGGTAGGGTGAGGTTTACCGCGTGTTGAGTCTAATAGAGAAAAGTTCCGGGTCGACCACTGGAGGGTCGAAATCAAGACGAGTCCCTCGTGTGCTCTTTTAGAGGCGAATAATTAGTCTTGGACTTCCGGCCAGGCGGAACGGAGGAAATGCCTTGACCGTCATTTAACGGTACAAGTGCGAAAGGGAATTTCGAGCTAAATGTCTTGATTTGCTTCCTTTGAAAAAGGGTTTGATACGGCCTAAAAAATTGCTTTCTCTGAAATTCAACAGCAGATTCAGTATCTTTTAATCATTCTCGTGTTGTTCATCAGCAATTGCAAAGTTGAGACGTAGATTAGTGATGTAGTTTAATAAAAACCGACGGACTGAATAGAGTAAGACTACCAACAAGGTCAATGCAAGAATGACCTGCAATTATGGAGGAAAAATGAACAGATACTCAGTGTTGGTAATTGCGCATCAATCAGTCCATCCATTATTTTCCGGAAATAAAGAAAAGCCTCCTCCACCTGGGTGCCTATTAACGCGTCGACTCTAACGGACACGGCATAGCTATTATTTTCGCAAATTTCCCTAATGATCATCAGTTTCATTCTAAGTTAATTTGCCGTAGAAGGGACCGTCTTTGAGCACCTTTAAGAGCCGAATGTGAAACATTTATCCGCGAAGTCGCAGCAAACTAGTGACGAGGAATGATTACGCTAATGACGTCGTGAAGGATCCTTCGCGTTGAATACCGTACGGCATTCCAGGCACGCGATTCCGACATCAACGACTTGAACAATACGCACTAATGCTGCTTTTATCGGTTTTGCCGGTCGTTTTTTTATTGCCACCGAACATCGTGACCCAGACGTACGATCCGGTTTTATTGGACGGGTTCGGTCGGAACTGTCATTGCCTGGAGGACACCTTCTTGCGTTAAGTGGCTAAACACGCGTGGCCTTTTTCCAATTGTCTTGAGATGATATGACAGTTGTAAAGCTACCAGATGTTTGCGCATTACCGCTTTGATACTTTAGAACACCGAAATTATGGGTGCAAAATTTGTAACAAATTAAATTTTCAAAAATATTTTGAAAAGACTTATTCCACAAAAGGCAATTACTAGAAAAAGCTTTAGAATCTTACAACTGAAAATTAAAATAGACTCGGACAATACCGAAAGTAATGAAGAACAGCCGCGTACCTTTGACGGAAGGTAAAAATTCCCGAGAGATATCCTTGCGACTATTATTCTCGTGTAGTAGCACGTAACTAGAAGCGAAATCGAAAAATCCGAGGGTACGATATCCTTTGACGATGTCGACGCGCACGCAGAAAAATTAGCTATTTGAAATGATTCACGTGTGTTATTAGCTGCCAAGGGTCGTTTCATGTTCCACCGCTTATTGTTTCCTCCGTGCGAGGCCGCATTTACGGCGATACTTCAAAGTGACGTGCATCCATAACAAAAGTACCATGCCCTGCAAAAGTTACGAGGGTAATGCTGGATGTAATTGTTGCAAAGAGAGGGATGTCAATTTCAAGAATTCTGTTTGCTATTAATATAATGAGAAAGATGGATTAAATACTGACTTAAATGATGACTTGAAGATCAAGAAATCATATTTGAATTAGGTAAGTTCAGCAAGTCTACTAGATGATGGCTGGTTACATGTTTAAGTCGAAGAGTTCAATAAAGCAACTGTACGCTTAATGCTAATTAATATTTTATTTTGTTGTTTTGACGCAATCAGTTTGTAACATCGTAAGATGACTATTTACAAAGATAAAAGGGATTCGAATTGAAGATCACCACGGGTCGTCGGGATGACACAAAGGTTTTTTTTTCGTTCGGACGTCTTCCCATCGGTTGCAACGAGCAAACCGTATGTGTTTACTGAGCCGCGAGTAATGCGGGTGCACATTGTGGGCCAGATCCGTGCCGAAGCACTAATCAGAGGGCCGATGTCTTTTAAGATTATTAAAATCGTCAAAGCCTCAAAGTCCTCAAAGGGTTAATTATCCGACGGGATGTTTATGGCTCGACTGCTCCTGCCGTGCTCCCAAGGGAGCAGGTTACGAATGAAGAAGAAAATGCGCACAAACGGGAGAAAACGCACCTCGCCCACGCCCGGAGATTATTGGCGGACATAAAACAGCATGCGCTGCAGACAGGAACGGGGGTTCAGTCATAAACGGGAGCCTGATAGTGGTTCTTAATGCCTGCAACCTCAAACGAGAGAAGACGATCTCGTCTACAATCAAGTGCGTATTAAAGAATTTTTGAATGTCTAATCACGGTAATTAAATTAATAGGGGCATTCTAATGAGGACTATTCACCTTTTTGATCCCACTGTATAATAGTTTTGGAGATAATTAGGCTTTACTGACGATGCGTTGGGATCATAATAATGAATTATTTCAGGAAATAATTAACAAGATTAATTTACATTTCTATGTACTACGATATGAGAAACAAGTATTTGACACACCCGTAGTTTTCATACAAATATTTTGAGAAATTTAAAATTATAAAGAAATTATTGACACCATTCATATTAAATGGAATGTAAAATAAAATTCTTTTTTCGATCATACAATTCACAAAATTTGGGCACCTTTTGTATCATGATCGCGAGACACGGTGACTTTTTCGGCTTTGCCAAAAACTCCGGTCCTTGAGTCAGCATTGTATATATTTTGGACAGTCCTATTTTTCGCACAGGAAAGGGAACACAAATTTTACGCACACAATCACAAAAAAGTTCGATACTGGAGTGTAAGAATTCAAATTTACACATGTTAAATCATATTAAAATGCGGTGGGTACAGTCGAACTTTTCGCACTAGTAACGAAAACTACTATTTTGATTCAAAGGGTCGTAAAAGTTTTTTCTACGAATGTGAGGGTTCCGGGCCGGCCGTGTCGAAAGCGAAGTCTGCATTAATATTGGTATAACAACATTTTCAAACATGCGTCGAACAATATTATGTTGCAAGTGTTTACAAAATACGAAAGAAAAAAAAAAGTGTAAAATAGCATGTTACGTACTCTGTTACATAAATTGTATTTTACGCACTACAAATAATATGTAAATTCGAATTTTATGCATACGTATATCCAATAGTATATTACGTATCTAGGGCGGAAACAGAGGCATTGCAGCGAGGATGACGAGTAGGCCGAGCAGAAGGAAACTTTAGGGCGTGTATGTAAAGTGGTCCAAGGCTCTCAAGCACATTCAATGATCTTCACAGTGTGAAAGATTGTTTTTCGATGAAAAACTGTCAACAGATTGTAAGCAAGAGGAAAAAACATTTTCCCGCTCGCTGAATGACGTCACCGGGCGGCAAAATTTCACGCCCATCATTATCAGACTGGGCGGCAATCGGGCACTTTCCGCATTCTTTTCCGGGCGTAAAGAAGGACTTTTCGTGCTGGTGAGACAAAAAATATTTTTGTCCACCTTGAGCATTGATGCCCTTCCAATGGTTGGTCACAGTGCTCATCCAATATTATCTTTCGAGTTTTGTATTTTGGGAATATGAAAAAAACAATCCAAAACAATAATGCCGTCGTTGTCATTCCGTAAAATTAATGTTTCTTATAATATTTATAGTTTAAATTTATCTTTAGGCATCTATGTAAGGAGGCCGACGAATTTCTAGACGAAATTGTAACAAAAATTTTGAGAAGAAAAGAAACAGTATTCGCATTTTTCCACTTCGAGTTACTTGCAAGATCTAAACATGTACACCTTATACAAATATCCCGCGAGTATAATTATTTATTAGTCTATAAGTTTTATATTCATGGTGGTAGTAACAAGCACAAGAACGAGATAAATCTTTTTGAGAATGTTAACTTTTGCTTTTTGTAGATTAAAAATATGTAATTATTAGAAAAAGTAACTTTTTGTATTTGTTCACCTAAATGGTCCGAGTTTACCGAATTTTCGACGTTGTCTTTGATTGTTGTTCACTGTATTCCCAAAATGTAATATTCATCTATGGCAATGCTTATATCTGATGTTTCCGATGTAGTTCTATGGTTTGACGCTGAATAATTAAAAAAAAAAGGCCTAAGGTCTATTGTTCAAAGAAATTTGTGAAAGATACTGTTTTATCAAAACTTTCCTTCTCCTTTTTTTTTATATTTTTTGGAGTGAACATATTTTTCTAGCATTACTAAATCTGGCAGAAAAGTGTTTTCGATACCTAAGGAATATGATTATCAGAAACTCCAATTTCCTAAGCATGTCGTCTGTATTATTTCTGAATCTATATATAGAAAACGCAATAAAGTAAATACGGAAGACAATTTGAATTCGTTTCCACGTGTCTGATCATTTTTGTCTGTTTTCACTTACTATTTATATGGTATTTATTATGCATGAATTCAAGGTCTTGGCATTAGGGTAGTTTTCGATCATTTCTGAAGCAATTTTCGTTTTAAAATATGAAACAAAAGGAAGAACAAGGCCATAATATTCCGATTTCGAAATATTTCAAATTACGGATTTGAAAAATTAAAGCTTATGCGTTGTTTTCCGATTTACTGCGTTGTGTAAAATTATTCATAAATGTTATGATTATTGTTGATATTTTTGTTTCGATGATGACACTGAATGATTCAGAATGCTTAAAATGTGAGACATAGGATAAAGACAAATTTGTCAATATCATTTGATGGAACCTTAATTTTTGTACTACATATTTGATTACTTTCAATATAATAACGTGTTTTGTTAAAAAATAATTATAGTAAAAATAACAGTAACTATAACTGCGAATTACACCATCCCGGGTAAAAATGATTTATATACAGTATAGAAATGATTTACAATTATATAGAAATTACATACAATTATTTAGAAATTAAAATTTTTCGCATTTCTTATATTCATCTACAAAAACGTGAAAATGGCAGTGGGCTTTATAATCCAAATGAATTATCCAAAAATATTGTTTGTAGTAATATGATTTATATGAGCAATGTTAAACATTAGTAATACTTTTTCATTAATAGTACATTACGATATAAGTGCGCTAAGTAAATACTTAGCGCACGGTGCACGAATGTTCTACTTTGCACACGGAAAACAGTGTGCTAAGTGAGCACTTAGCGCACGGAGTTAAAAAAAATACTTTTTTCAACGACATTTATATACATTTCTATAGAGACAAAAATGATATACGATTGAATATAAGTAAATACATTTTTTATACAGTTGTATAGAATTGTATATAACATTATTATTTTTACCTGGGATGTTTCATAAATTTAATCGAACCGTAGTACAAGTAAATTAGTGAAAAAATTCAAAATTGGCTAGTATAAAGTCTATTTACTTTATTAATTTCTATTCCCTACGTTTCGGCAGTAGCATCATTATCCTCTTCTGGGATAACCTATAAAATATCATAGGGAATAAAGTTTGACGAACGCAGGGAATAACAAATAATAAAATAAAGCGACCTAATATCATTTTTTATATTTTCAAATTATTTTAAAAGTTGTTAAGCCTTTGATCAGGACAATCACTATCGTCTAATATGGAAGGTTTTGAACATGAGTATTGGCAAAAGCCAATGTTGAAGCCTAATTTGGCAGATCGTACTCAGTTAGTAAGAATTTCTAATGCTATTTGTAGTCTGTTGACTGTTACCTCATTTATAAACGATCTTAAACGAACGATATTAAATAGTTCAAATCAAATGTCGACTTGAGGCGTCGAAACTGCAAGTAGACATTAATAATTTACTTATAACTTGGTATACTGCTAACGATTTACCACTCAATTTTAAGAACCGCCATTAAATTAGTTTTTTAGGATTAGTTCATGCAATTTGATTATTGTATTAATAACGCTCCTTTATCAGAGGTAAGTGAACGCTGGTGTTATTTTTAACCATTTTTTTACATTTACTGACCATATGAATACAATTATTGCTAGAGCATTGCGGATATCTGGTTTTATTAACACTTTCGCTGTTTTGGGGTTTTATCCAATTTTTTTCGAAAGCACATGCCATCAAGAATAATGTGTTACGAAAAATGCTTCAAGTTTGTCCGATTTTGAGCGGCCATATTGAATTTTCTGTTTAAAGTTTTAAAAATTTCTCCTCAAATTCGAATTCAGAGATTCAACATACCCAATAAAACATAACTGTTGAGTATATCTGTTTCTTTACTCTCTATTTATGCATTCTTTTATAATTACGTGTATAATGAAAAATGCTTAAAATATTGGATTTGACGTTTAGAATTGTCGAAATTTGACCACAAATTCGGATCCAGCGATTCAAAACACCCAATAAAACCTAACGCCGGTATATAGCTGTTCATTTATTCTCTGTTCATTAAATCTTTTATAACTACGTGTCCACACGTAGTCCACAGTGAGAGTCCACTTAGTCTACTACGTGTATACACGTAGTCCGCAGTGAAAGGGTTAAGAGAGCAACATTTGATTTTTACAAGCCAGATAAAATCTCATATCTTTATAAAATGCTTTGTGTTGCCTATTCTTATAATTACAGATCGGATATTTGGTGCCCTTATACTTAAGTAGCATATAAACAACTTGAATCCGTCCAGTATAAAATGTTGAGGTATATTTCTTCTAAAACCGATAACCTCATGAATTTCACTGACTACAATTATAAACCGATTATGTGCAACCTGGATTTAATGACAATAGGTCATCTCCACCTATATTATGATCAATTAGTTGCATTTACCATAGCTTACACTGATAAAATAATTTCGCTGGCACAAATCTAGCAACAAAATTCTCTAGGATAGACAAGTTTTTGGTTGATATAGTGAAATGTTCGTAGTGGCAATCAGTTCGAATGGTTGTAATAGCGAAAACACTTGCTGCCCGAAATCTGGCAACAAAATTCCCTGCGTTAGTTAATTTTATCGCTGGAACTGCCAACTTTTTCTATCCGTGTATAATTGGTTTAACTTTGACAATAATATATCGTTGTTTTGTTATAGCGATGTACTCCATATAATATTTGAACACCACGAGTGATCTTAGAAATTGAAATCACTGTTAATTATAGTTTTAGCAAGCGGTTTTTCGACTGCGACGGCTATGGAACAATGTAGGTTCTTATTGTAGAGAATGTGATTAGAGTTTATTTAAATCTCTAATTCGAGCTCATTTTAGTCAAATAAAATTATTAGTGTCATGTAATTTGGATGCAGTTTTTAGAATTGCGCTTTCAAACATTTTATATCTTTACTAAACGCGATCAATGTCTTATTTTGATATTTGTATACATAGTTTTATGGCCCGTCTGATTCTAATAAATGAAAAAAGTTTGTATCATTTTCTACATAAAATTGTTTTTAAAAGCGTAAAAGATGCTTATTTTCCAATTTTTTTTTTTTTTTAAATATATATGACTTCATATTATCTAAAGATAAAAATGTAATGTTATAAAAGCTCATTTTATGAAGGCTGCTTCATATTAACAGGATTGAAATTGTTTACGGTGCGATAAACTTTAATCTTACGTTTTTCTAAAGCCAAGAGATAATATAAATAAATCACAAAAAATTATCTTCATCACGATTAAATCGGCTAATTTGGCCTCATCATAACAGTTCTGTTGTGCAAAAAAGATTCTGACAACATAAGAGAAAGTACTGAAAAAATTGAAATAAGGATATTTCAAAATTCGCATTTATAATCGTATTTATAATTGCGTATATCAAGACGTGAACATGAAACCTGATTTATGAATTGTCTTACATTTCCTTTGTGTATAAAACCGTTCAGCGGCACGTGTTTTGGATTCAGAATGAATTCCTACATAAATTTGTCATAGTGCCTTATGGAGCAGACTCGCTGTTACATCCTACTGATTATTACATTCCGATACACATCTGACGCATAAATAGGAACGTTTCAGTTTTGTCAAGGAACGGTAAGTTCTAATACCTATCCGATCGTTGGCATATAATATATAGCATAACCGCGCCGTTAAAAGCTAAATCGTCATCGGCCGTTCGTTCGCATTCCACGCCTTAATTATTCGAAAACATCGTACATTAATTTTTATCTCGTTGCAAGACTCGTACAAAAGCTCAGTCGTTTAACTCTTAAAAGGTTTGCGTACTTTCGACTCTCCTCGCGGGCTGTATGAGGTATGTATTTCCCTTATCTTCTTAGAAAAAAAAATGGAATGCTTCGAATTTTTTCGTATCGCTGGTGAATTATCCGCAGCATTTGCATTTTTTTCGCTGACCGAGAAACTGGTAAATGGGATGTAATACGCGAACGATATTACGCGTAAGGACGCGTCTCGTGTGAGGCCGATATCTCGGTGAGCACTTATGCAGGCGGGAGTGCGTACTTAGACAAAGTACTTGCTCGCAATCGCTTTAAGAGGCAGGAGCATGCTAACTATGAAAGGTGTTAAGAGGCGAGTGCGCATCACAGCCCGATAAAGTGCTCATAACGTCGCTTGCGGATTATAGAATAAAAGTACTCTCACACCGGCCGTTCTAGGTAATGTGGCTTTTATACGCCTTTAAATGTTCAGAGTTGACTCTCTTACGCATTCGGTGCTAAGGAGATATATGATTCGTATGTCTACAATATATTAATGATACAGTAGCCAGAATATTTCATTCCTCATTTGATTCCGTAAAGCCAGAAACAATTTTATACCTTTATAATTCATTAGTCTTACCTATTCTTACTTATGCTTCAGTAATTTGGTCTCCCTATACTCAAACCTTATTTCATCAGCTTGAATTAGTTCAGCATAAAATATTAAGATATCGTACTATTAAAACCGAGAGCCCAATGTGTTATTTAGATCACGACTTTGTTCCAATTGTGCGTAAATATAGCATTGTTCCAATCCGTGAGATACACAGTTTTTATGATTACGTAGTTGCTTTTAAAATAGTTCATAAGTTGTTTGAATGCGAGGACGTTAATTCGTTATTTTCTTATTGGTCTATTCCGTACAATATTCGCGTACCTCGTATATTAACCCGAGTAGAAATTTCGATACGGCCCTGATCAGGCCCTGCTCAGGCTGCCTGATTATATTTCAGGCCCTTATCAGGCTACCCTATCAGGCCCTGATCAGGAGCGTAACGATTATTTCGGTCCGGGCCTGATCAGGCATCCTGAAATAAGGCCCTGGTCAGGCCTTTTCAGGGCTTGATCAGGGCTTGATAAGGGCCTGATGAGATACCTCTAAAGTTCGTTTAAACAATAATTAAATAAAATGAATCAAACAAATGTACCAGTCACGTTTATATACACTTTATATTTAATCATATATATTTATTATATTATTAATCCAACATTTCATAAATTTGTCATTCGAATGATTATGTTCATTTTTATTTCTGAATTTAATTTTTAAACATTAAAAATGTTTTATATTATTTATATTTTATATTATACTTTTATATATCGCATCCTGTATTTGCATTTCTCAATGCTCGCAAATAAATAAGAAAAAATTTCACCCCGACCGGGAATCGAACGGGGGTCTCTCGCTTACTACGCTGGCGCCTTAACCACTACGCTACGCTCGCAATTGCAGCATCCCTGGTAGAAATTGAAATCAGGCAGTCCTGTTCCTGGTCAGGCCCTGATCAGGGTTTAAATGGGCTTATCTGATGATGGGAATTCCTTAACAAGCCTGCCCAGGTCCTGTGCAGGGACTGCATGTATACTGAAAAATCTTATATATCAGGAATCGTTGACCTGGAACAAAAAGGAATTAAAAACACAAAGTATTTATTTTTATATATAATTGTATCATTTATTTCATTTAAAAACTTATCTGAGGTTGCTTCGAACTTGACGGTTGCCTTGACGTGCTGGACGGCTCTGTTGACACTCTACCAACCTAACCTTAACGCGAGTGGACCGTATATATACATATATATCTATATATGTTCTCGCAAGATATATCTTGGACAGGGCTTCCTGTAAGTTCTGTGCAGGCCCTGCACAGTATGCCCTGTTTCAGTTTACCCTGGCCAGGTACCTGGTCGGCCATTTCGTTACATTTCCTGACCAGAGCCTGTCCAGAGACGCAGGCATGCCTGGTCCGGCCTGGCCAGATCCTGGGCAAAATTTCTACCAGGGATATTTTACAAAAAATTGTGTCTTCTATTAACCCATTATGGCCCATACCTAGCACAAGTCAAGTAGCATCAAATCAACTATCGTTAATAAAATACCTGCCAAAAATCAAATACCCGTGTTTTTTTGTTTTAAAAAAATAATAGTTTATAACATTTTGTCAAGAAACAACTTCGACAATAGTGGTTCTATATTAAATCTGGCGGTTTTAATCCAATCTAAGAGAAAAATTGAACCGAAAATATGTACGATGTTTTGTTAAAAGTCGTAAATTTGTTGTTAAAAATAATAAGTAAATAATATGATCGAAAATCAGCTTTGACCCATGCTAATCACATGGCGGTTAGCGCCAAATTAACAACTGGACATAGGATATTTGATAAAAATAAAATATGTGTGTTTTCTTATTTATAATTATATAATTATTTATATTAATATTTTATAAACAATTTCGTCAAACACGGTTTTAGACAAAATCTATTTGCGGCAATCGATATTACGGAGTAAATTATGTAGGAAACGTATATCTATTATTGTTATTTATTCTATATAATAGTAATACTATAACACATGTACGTTTTTCACATAATTTATCCCGTAGAACCAAATGTCGCATTCATATTTCTCGTGAAACATCTCTTAATGATGTTTATAACAAATTCTTATATGCAGCTATAAGTAAATTGCTTTGCAATCCTCTGTTTCGAACATGGTCAGGCAACAACTACGTTTGCCTGATAAGATGCAGGTTGTAGTCCTCTGACGAGTGCATGGTCCGGCAGTATTAAGACCCACCTTATCAGGCGCGCATGACTGCTGCCTGTTCAGGGCCTGATCCGGGAGTGACAATGGACACCTTATCAGGCGCGCCTGATTGCAGCCTGGTCAGGGCCTGATCCGGAAGTGACAAGGCACATTATCAGGCGCGCCTGATTTCTGCCTGTTCAGGGCCTGATCCGGGAGTGAAAAGGCACATCTTATCAGGCGGGCCTGATTGATGCCTGATCAGGCCCTGATAAGTTTTCAGGCAACCTGTTAACCGTTTACCTCGTATTTGGAACTATGCTCCACCGAACATTGTAGATTGGCCGGGGAACAAAGTTCCGAAAATCAAAACCCCGAAAGGCTAAAATTTCGATATTGTGTGAGTCCAAGGTATTTTAATTTGCTTTCTTTTTGTCAAATTTTCAAAGACAATTTGAAGAAAATCATGCTAGAGCCATGTTATATCGAAATTTTGGCCTTTCGGTGTGTTGATTTTCGGAACTTTGTTCCCCGGCCTGTAGATTGTGATTCGCTTAGTTTATTTAAGTCCCGATTACGTGCTCATTTGTTATCGCTCAGTACTTCATAGATTTTTGTATATCAGATGGACTTGTCATTGTCATTTATTTCTTGTAAAGGGCCTATGCCCATCTAATTTTTAATTAATAAAATTCCTGCGATATCTCAGAGAGAAATAATTGTGTCCGTAATTGAGAGAGAGGGAAGGCCTGTGTCCATTTTTTAAATTATCAGACCGGTACATCAAACAAATCTTTCTACGCTTCTCATTAGATTTTTGTTCAGACAAAATTAACAGATGAGGATGAGGGATCTCCCTATTAAAAAAGTAATAAACAAGTTTCTGCACCGGTATAGGGATCGGCATAATAAAGTGGCCACCTTTATATTTTTTGTAAAATATCTTAAAAGTAATGTCATTAATGATAAAGAATCCTATTATCTTGTGTTTTACAAAACTTTATTGTCACACCAAAGGTTTTTTCCACAAAAATTACAAGAATTTTTACATGAATACGAAATTATAACTTTATTTTCATAAAATAAACATTTTCATAGATGGCAAAAAACGGGACCACTTTATACAGTTTAATCTATGTATTAAAGAAAATTAAATTAAATTTTTAGTGTGGCCTCCTTTGGTGTCAATAAGTGCTGTCAATACTTGGGCATAAGCTCGTATACAAGCTCGTTGTAATGCATGAAAATAATTATTCTTCTTTGTGACATCAGTTTTATTCACATTTCTATCCAATATCCACCATATATTAATAGGATTTAAGTCCGGGTACAACGGTGGCCAATTAAGAATATTTCATTCCGGCGATATATCAAGCACTTTTATACGATGGAGGTAAAAAACTTCTTTATTTCTTTGGATCGTTATTTTGTTGGAAAATAAAATTGTTCTCCAAACCTAATTAAGTCAACGAAACTTCTAAATTCTCACTTAAAATATCAATGTAAGCATCAACAGTCATAATTCCATCGTTTTGTACCAATTGACCCATACTTTTCCAAGAATATCCCCATACCATAATATTACCTCCGCCTTGACTTATCGTTTTCTATAGATGACGATCTTGAAGCTCTTTTCCGCCATACACGAAGTCCTTTCGCCCAAAACGTTCAAACTTACTTTCGTTCGTCCAGAAAACTCGTTTCCAAATGTCAATGGGTTTATTTGCATACTTTAGCTAATTCGAGTCGCTTTTTCTTGTTCCTTTTATTAATCAATGCAATGTCCGGTTGGAAATGGATACCTGGAACGATTCACGAATATTCCTGATAGTTGTGCTTGGATCTTTCTTTACCTTTCGTATGATGTTTGCATCTTCACACCAAGTTGTGCTTCGCGTTCTACCTCTTCCAGACTAATCAACCACTATTCCGGTGATCAAAAAATTGTCTTTTCTGAAGCAATATGATGTTACCCTGAAAAGCATGCCATTTCAGAAAAAGTACAGCAGATCGTTTTGTAGCTATTTAACCTTCATTTTTTACCTTTCCAAGGACGCATAGACAATTTTTTTATAAGGCAAATTTGGTGTAAAATTTTCAGCTCTTTCCATTGCCGAGGTCGAAAAAGGGTCTTCTCATTTAAAAAAACGAAGCTAACCTTGAAATAACCTTGAAGATCATCGGCGATGTCAAAACCAAGGTCTCCATTAGATCCAGCGAGTAAAATTACTACGAAAATGATCTTAACCCCGGTAAAAAATATTTTATAGAAAAACTTATACACGTGTTTCGATATCTTTTGGGCACACCGTATAATATATCATTAAGTTTATATTTTATTAAATGAGTTTCTGACGAGAACAGGCATGGCAGTTGAGACTGTCTATTGTCTGTTACCGCATCTTCTAATTTTAAAAAATTCATGATTCGGAAATCGATAAATTCAGCCTTTGAATATTGAATAAAACCGGATGAAAAATTCTTCTATTTCATTAAATAATTAATTATACTGTAGCACATTCTAGTATGTTCTTATGTGATGAGCTGCATTTATTTTAAGGTGTTGTAAACCATCTTTTTCAGGGTTGTTTAGTAAAATTAACTACAAAAAGTAAATCTTCTATGGCGTCAAAAGTTAAAGCTTGTTCATTCAGAAATAACACGTAATCAATTTAAAACTCAGCCTTTTATCTAGTACATTTAAAGCAATAAACAGCGTGGTCAATGTAAGTACGTTTTGAGAAAAAGAAATAGTGACACTGAGTGATCATAAAGCCGTTTTAAAATTAAATTAACTCTCGGAAGACCATCTCCAAAATCCAACCGATACAGATCGACTTAATTATCCCATGTCTCGCCTTTTTGAAAACATCAAATCTTGGGCTGGAAGCACCAAGGAACTAGTAGAACAGCGTATTTAATACTACTTGTAGTAGTTATCTTATATTTAACCACTACAAGTTGTATCTGATATCGCTGTGCTTTCTCAGTGAATTCTCAATAAGGCATTCAATTATTATAACTGTTACTTAGGAAGGAAGCGTTGTTACATAATAAGTAAGATATATGGCATTGAACTACTCTTGTAATATGCACATTATATCTGTATAAACAAATATTTTCGCTGTCATAGTTCTAACTATGAGTATTTAAAACGATTACATAACAGCACCTTTGAAGAAAATTTGTTTGCATTTATATTCCGAGAATTAAAAATAATTTTATAACTTCATGCATGATTGTCAATATTTATGTCATTATAAGACAAGTAAACAGACAGTCACTTAAAGTAAAGACCGAAATATTAATTTGTAGTTCACGGAGATTTATTTTTTCAACATCATTTAATTAAAAACGCAATTTCTTAATTTAAATATCAAGATAGAGTTTTCACACAAACTTATATTTATTAAAATACTTTAACACGTCCAAAAGTGGAAAAAATTTGAAATATTTCACCATAGCGACTAAATGGTGCTTTATTGAATTGCCCGTAAATCAGAACTTCATCTGCTTTCGTGAAAATATGTTTATTTTACGAGTTTAAACTCTACGCATTTCTTTGTTCGATGAAGCTTTTTAAGCGTACATTTTAAGCTTCTGGACTATAAAGGATTGAGAGCAGTAAATTTGAAAACCATGTAACACACCATAAAATGTTCTTTTGGTAACTCAGTCGTAAATACCGAGTTTTAAATTTCGACTTCAAACTTTTACTTCTCGACCATTGTAATTTCATTCATTCGAGAAGTACCGGGAGCGAGAAATTCACGAGGAAGATTCGAAAACTTTTAACCTCGACATTAAAAACCCGTTTACTTGCTGTGCAAAATGTGATCGTTTAATATACGACCCTGAGTTAATTGTTTGATGCGTTATTTTATGTCTTAAATGGAAATCGCTATTTTAGCTTTAGCCGAGACATTAAATTCTACAAATTAAAATTGGTTTCGAAATTACATGATTCATTAATCAGTGAATACTAAGATTCGCGAATTTTCAAATTACCGCAGAGTTATCTGACCAGATCTTAAGTCAGGCGAGCTCCCTACTAACCTTCCTTAACTATCAAATCTAGAATGGCGTTGGCCAACAGATTTCTAGAATTCATCAACCGTTAACCTGGTATACATGAACCACAAATCGGGGTTCGAGGTTATACATTTTGAATATTTTTACTGTAACTTATTTGACAATAAATCATTTTAATGAATAATTATTGCAGTTGTTTATGTATATTAATTATTAATAAACTACTGCTCAAAACAATTCCGATTTATTGTGAAATGCCACTTTCCTCTTTGGCACGCTACAGCCAAATCTTTCCACACCAATATCACAGCAATCGATTAAACAAATCGTACTGTTAAATATAGTACCGACTTGAAATTGTGCCATGTCTACTTGTAATACATTGTGAAAAGTATGATGCGACCACCCAGAATAATCAAAAACATATCCGTATGTTGGGCCAATAAATTTTATATTGGTATTTTGAATCGCTTAACTATTTAATCTAATAACTTAACTATTGCAGAAATTGCGCTCAAGTCATTTGGTAGTTAACCCTTTAATGTCCAAATAAACAAAATTTCCCCATAAAGTTAGATATTACATTTTAGTATTTAAACTTTGCGTGAAAAATTTGACAATATTATGGACCAAGAACCGCTCTTTCTAATGGCGTATGTCAACAATGTTAAAATTGTGAAATAAAAACATCATACACGTTTTAATAAATTTTTATTTGTAATATGCATCTGTTCAAAACCTTGGTATCCAAGCGTTCTTGAAGTCTTCGATTGCGAATCTGAAGATAGTTTTTGAAAATAAAGAATATCTGTTAAAATACATTGAACAAAAATGTTTAAAGTGGATTGGATTCACATGAAACTTATCATATAGGAATTTTTGGGGTTTCTGATGATCACAAATGATCCACCATTTTGAATATTTAAAATCTGTTCCAGTTTCGTGATCAGCAATCTCAAAACTAGCACAGCATAACCATTGAATACCGGTTTCATAAAACCCAATCGGGGGGTGAAAATTTCTAACTTTAACTAATCTCGTTTTTTTATTTTGGACACAGGGAAAAATATTCAAAGATAAAGAAATTTATAAATCGAAAACATATAATTCCGTAATCAGCCCTTTTAGAAAGGCCGATTTCAAAAGAAAAAAGAAGTTATTCAGAATCTTCTTCCTCAGCTATCGGGAACACTTTTCTGCGAGATGTTGAAGATAGGAAAATATTTTTGGCTCGAAAAATATACTAACAGGAAAAAAAACATCTGTATTTTTTCTCATTTTTTTGAAACAAGAGAATGGGGGATATTTTTTGAAATTTTTTTTACTGTAATCGAGCGACTTCGAAAATATCAGATATGATCGTTTCCGTACTCAAATATTATATTTTGTAAATGTAATCAGAAATCAAATACGACCGCGCGAATCCTTACACTTGGGCTGATTAGAATTAAATTTAAAATTTTAAACGCGTTCTTATCGAGATGACATTTTTTAAATGGGTGCACGGAAAAAATGAAATAGTTGGAACTACTAACTACATAGTAGAATAAGATACAACCATGGTTTTTACTTAATTTTACTATCTACGTAGTGACAAACTAGGTAGCCAGGCCGACTTAATTGTGCAAAAGCCAACTATGTGATATAGTAAATTTAAGTATGGCTGTTTTCAGTCTAAAATCAAGCCATTAATTTGCTCTGTTCGCCACACTTTATATTGCTACTTACCAATTACCAACGACATTTTTTTTAGATGATCCAGTTCATTACAATGACCACCGTAAAACCTGCAACTAAAGATGCATTGACTTTCAAGACCATTTGTAACTAAACTATATTATACTTTTTAATGAAAATATTATTGGTGTTCA
Organism: Trichopria drosophilae; assembly: GCA_030407085.1. Lineage (NCBI taxonomy): Eukaryota > Metazoa > Arthropoda > Insecta > Hymenoptera > Diapriidae > Trichopria > Trichopria drosophilae. The sequence goes on along the minus strand of CM059583.1, from coordinate 182,616,074 downwards.
ATGTACATACTTTAAGATCATAATGATCGTTTAAAAAGTTTCACAGTTTGTATTGAAAATGTTATAGTAATGACAAGGATTAACTCCTTAATCTAATTGTTTCCTTAAATTCCATTACTATTCTATTTAATTTTTTTTCTGTTTAAACATGTACATATTTCTATGCCAGTATGCACAGGTATTAGCCAAAGTAAAGTTTTAGTAACCTAAAGTGAATAAAACTGAGATACATCCATGATCCATCCCAAAAATAAGAAATCATGTAGTCGTAAAGTATTTTTCTTAGATTATAAAAGACAGACCCTTTTGTACAAATTTGAATACTTAATGACTTAGAAATTCCTATTAATAAAATTTCGTAACGTACGTCGTATTCTCACCCCTTATTAATTTCGTGAAATTTCGTTGTTTGCCTTCGAACCGGTTAAATAAAACAACGCCATTTCATCGATTACTGCAGAATCGTTAACTACCCCACCGCAGCTGCCTTATTTTTACAATTCTGGCGTATCCAACCAATAGGACGCCTCGTTTGTAGAACCTCTTAAGACCAAGTAACAGCTCGACGGAGATCGAGCCATCATTGCCTAGTATTCAGCCGTCGTTTCGAATTAAACGGCCTAACAGCTTTACGATCGCCGCCGGTACGGAAAACGCGAGTTTTAACGCCGGAGCCACAGGACAAAAGAGGATCGGGCCACAAAAAATGTATTTAACTTTCGGATTTAAGAGTCGGTCTTCTCCTAGGTACCTCCACGTTTGATACTCTTGGGCCCGTCTGGGAGTTTCGTAGTCGGACTCGGGGGCACTAGGGCCGTAAACCGGGGTGACTTTATTGTCTGGAAGACTTCAGAGCCGAACAGTCGCGTCCGAACGATTCGGACATTTCGCCGTTCGACCGTCGAATTTCCGGTTTATAAGCGAGTCGTAAGAGCGTAATGCCGCGTAGTTAACGATTAACGATTCATTTAGTAACGTTTAGTGCGTCAACTGTCGTAGTTTTCGGGGGGCTTATTCGAAATGCTACGCCTCTACGGCCTGATAACGGACCTTACTCTACACGATCATGTCGAATCTCCTATCGTCGATGTATATATAACCTTTCTCGTAATTCGTTCTCTCCAGAGCTTTATGGCACCTCGCGTTAAACCTTCGGAATGCGACTTTACTGCATGCGACAAAGACGATTCGTGTACGAGTCGATCATTATCCACGTCACGTTCACCTATGACTTCCCCGCACCTTCGAAATGACTTCTCGAATAGCTTTTGCGCATTTAAATACCGTCAATCTAAGGACCGCGGGTGGTATACGACAGAACGAGAAAAATGGACTTGCCACTCGAGATTCTTTTAACGAGCTAAATAACTTAATACTCGGAGAATTGGATTTGACCGTGGATGAACCGTACGGCATTTCACGGTTAAGTATCAATTTAAGGTAGCAACTTGTCAAACATGAATCGCGCATAAAAGTGTTATTGCGCTTTGGTTGTTATTTTATTAATCATGCTGACGTTCGTTATTTATCGAAGTGGGACAGAATGAATCTTTCGATCTACCTTTATGGACCAACTTCGATTCTCTTGGAGAAAATATAAGTGGCTCTTTCGAAACCTTCTTAAGTGACTTAAGTGACGACATTGATATGACCGATTGATATACAAGTAATATTTTACATCCATCAAAAATTGAACGAAGTAATGTTTTGTAGAATTCATCTGGAAATTTTGCAAGATATTACTACCATCATTAAAAAGTACTTGTTTTTTATAGAATTACAAGACGCTTTTACAATCGACGATGATGAGCAAATTATAAATTAAAATTGAAAAGTTAACGTTTTCAGTCTATTATTTGACCATTTTATGAACAAATTACTGTGGATGAGAAGTTAACACAATGAAATGAGAATAATTTCAATATGTTATTTTAATTATGATGGTCTTGATGTTATATTTCTTTCACACTTATCCCCCTTTCAACCATGTTGGCGTGGCATAAATGCGTAAAAAAGAAATAAAATCATATAAATAGAATGTCTATGAAAGGTTGACATATAAGATATATAGAGAACGAAAAAGTTTGCCCAGAAAAAAGATCGTTATGCATTATGTAGTATATATTGCTGTCCCAAGCAGCAAAATAGGTCGAAATTAGGTAAATTCGGCTTCAGAATGGGACGAATGCCCAAACGGCCGCGACTTATTTTACTTCCAAACGACTTTATATGGAAGTGGGGACAAAAAGGATTTAATTTTTAAGTAAAAATGAACTAACGGTAGGCATTTTGTCCTGTTAGTCACAGGCCAATATGGTCAAATTGACAAATAGTAAGTCGAATATTGGTAATATATTGGTAATTTCGACCTAATTATGTCATATTAGTCGTTCTTGCATGTTGTATACATATAAACGATCCTTGTAAACTGATTTGCATAGATGGCGACTCTAATATAAATATACATATGTATATGGATATAATGCGTATCATGTTCATCATGCCATATGGGAACTGAAATGTATGTAAGTCCGAAAAAATGGATATATGCGTACATGTATGACTTATTATTTCATCTTACACGTTCTTTTTGAAAAGTTAAATATTGCGAGAAACATGATGTAAATTTCACAACGAATTAAAATTCTCTGTCTAGTTTTTAATTCTACATCATTAAAAATTAACGGGCTCAATGAAATATACACTTAACAATAATTAAATTGATAAATTATTCAGTAAAAGAAATTTTTTTTCATTGGATTGTTTAAAAAATTTATTGTTCAATAATTTGATGTCCAATATTTAGAAATCTTATTTATTTTGTTAATTAAAATCAATAAATAGCAACAAAATAAATTATTTTTAATATACAAATTTGTAGGTTATAAATTAACTTTGTATAGAGGAGGGATAATTTATGACTTATAGGTTTTTTCGACTTATTTGTCAGAAATACTTAAAATTTTTAACTTATATGTCGAATTTCCTCAAAGTGAAGTGCAAATGCCCAAATATTTTACCTTCTTAGACAAATTTACCTATTTGAGACATTTCGACTTCTAAGGCTTAAAGAGTGTCAAATAATTGATATCACAGTTAGGTAATTTCGACCAATGTATGTCGAAATTGACTTTAAAGTTACAGACATATAGTCAACATATATATGTACATCGTATATCTACATGTAACTTTGTTCACTGTTGTATTCATCACGTCTCGTTTTTAGTTAAAAATATTCATTTTTTTCATACGTGTAAGTACACATTCGGGTCTGAAAAAATGGATAGAAGCTTTTTTAAAATTTTCGCAATAATTAAAAAACGTGGATCCCTTACAGTTTTGTTGTATTGCTATGTACTCATTTACGGGTGACGAACAATGTTTTAAAATGGCCAAAACGTAATTGTTTAACTTCACGTAATGATGATTCAAGTATCCTTCAAGACGATTGGGAGACATATAAATGTAAAGTAATAAAAGACTTCATAGAGCTGAACGCGTTCGCTGAAGTGTATTTAAGGTATGAGTAGTCCGATTTACTATGAGGTCTAGTTTATTGGTATTTTTGACGAAAGAATCTGCATATTTAACTATGTGGACAATTTTTGTGGTTATTTCGACTTTGAAGTAATGATAGAAAACATCAGCATAGTCACAGAAGTGAAATATAGCATCATTCTAAATTTTTGGTAATTCTGACTTTTAAGTAAAAATTAGGGAAATTCACAGGGTCAAATTTACCAAAAAACACAACCTGTTTCTGCTTTCAAAGTCGATTCGTTTATCAGGTCAGAACAGAGGTCGAAATTTACGAAAATTTGTCTTAAAAAATTACCTCAAGTACAATTTTATTATGAAGTAATTTTTAAGTCGTAATTTGGTAATATTATCCCAAGGCAAAGACTTTAAATACTTTATTACTTATATGGCATATTTGTATGTCGAAATTTAGTTATTTTTAACGGAAATAAGACAATCTGACCAAACGCTGGTCAAAATTTCTTCCTTTGCTGCTTGGGTCTATATCAAATCTAGCATGCCAAACAAAAGGAAAATAATGTACATAGAAAGTTTGAGGATTTTAAAGTTTAATAATAATAATATTTAATTATTAAAGTTATTAAAGTAAAATTTTGTAAATTTCTGTTAAATTTGAGTTTTCCAACAGATTATATCAATGTTTTAAATTTTAAAAGAAATTTCTGTATCTAAAATGATACTTATTTTTTGCACAATATTATTTATCCCCCTCAATATTGTTTTTATGGTCTTTTAGTCGTATTTCAAGTTTTCTTTCGCTTTGTCATATGTAACATTTATTACAGTGAAGGTATATGAATTCATAAACTACCCAGCTGCTTTTTGAAATCGGGAGTTTATTCTTGTATGGTTTGATGTTACCTATATTATCGTGCGTAGGTTTTGATATAAATCTGGTTTTTGTCTTTTTTCAATCTGCAATTCATCGGTAACATTTTTTAAGTAAGAAATCGAATTTATTTACATTTTAATCACTGTTTATATAAGTTATTTCCAATATTTGTATGTATACCTTTGGATTTATGCATACCGCGAATAGAAGAAAATATTTCTTTAACAGAGTTGCAATATAAATACTCAATTAATGTGTATAATTGAACAAATAAAATAAGTCATCTAAAATAATTCATTCGAAACAATTAGTGGAATAAGGAATCAAAATAATAATTCCATTATGTTTCGTGTCGGGAAGTGCCTGACCCTTCGCCGAAACCCAATCTCACTCAACCTAACCTTCCCCACTATATATCCTATAAATACCCATCTACCGAGGGTGCGTAAAATTTAGTCGAATATAATATGAATATAATACTATATTCTATTACAAATTCTAATACATTGGTGGATGCTATACATTTCGAAAGTATTAAAATTTATTAATTAAATTACATTTGGATGTTCCCTATTTATTTATTTTCAAGTAAATAAGACGTTTCAGTAAATGAAAGCCAATTTTCCCTTTATAATCGTTTAGTCAAATGAAATGGGCAATAACTAGTGGAATAAATGTTGAACGTATTTAGCAATTTTCAAATTGAATATCGTAATGATTGACAAGTTAAAAGGTTACTCTGCTTTGAGTAATATTTAATATTTTTAAGATCAGCTGTGGATCTACATATAGATCGTTTAAAGACCAAGGTATTCCGAGGATTAATAGATTATTGTGTATAACTTCCAATCTAACTTTTAGGCTGCAATCAAGAGTATGATCTAAAATGTATTTTTCGACTTTTTCTTGTAAGTTAGGTTTTAGTTCCTCACGATCATAGAATATTCCACATGATGATCATCCAATTCACGTAAAGACTAAAGAAATAGAATTTTCTGCTGCTCTATTGACTTTCGTAGCCTATTCGTGAGACGGCTGATGGGTACATCGGATTCACTCACAAATATTGTCAGTTACGTAATAATTGATGAAACTAACATATTAAAAAATATTATCCATAAAATATCTATCATTCAACGATCTTTATTGATCTTTGAAACATCTCTTTTTCTTTTTTAAAATATCTCGGCGTTATATTGGAACGTCTCGCAATATTATCCTTCAGAGATCTAACAAATTTAACGCGATTTTTTATTTATCTTTTTAATTGCTTCTTTGTGTCTTTCAAAGATCTCAACATCATCTTGCAGGCAACTCGACATAATTTGTCATACATTTTTCCATTATCTTTTTTTTTTTATATTTCAAGGCCAGTACCAATTTTAATAATTTTGGTATTCATCCCCAAAAGTTCTAGCAAATTTTACAAATTTTACTGTCTTTTCCAATATCTTTCTCTCCTCCTAAAAAGACCTCTCCGTCATTTTGGAAACATCTTTCAATGATCCTTCAATGATCTACCAAATTCAACAATTTTTAATTCATATTTGCACATATCTTTACTTCGTCTTTCAAAAATTTGCACATCATCTTCAAAATGTATCGCAGATATTCTTGAGAGATCCAGGAAATTGAACCGTTTTCATAAGTCTTTGCAAGCTCTTTTTTCAGAGATCTTGATCTTATCTTGCAAACAACTTGCAATAATAATTTATCAAACATCTCCCAATCTCATCGTGTTTATCTTCCTCTTCCAAATGTCTTCCTTTCCTCTTTCAAAGGTCTTAATTCAAAAACTTCTTACATTTATCCATAGATATCTATCAGTTATCTATCATTTAAGGATTTTTTATTCATTTTTGAGATATCTCTCATTCGTCTGTCACAGATCACGTCTACATCTGGAAAATATCTGTTAATCATCTGCCGGACATCTAGCAAATTCAACATCTTTTCTTTTCTCTGTCCCTCAAGCATCTTTCTCAAATCATTATTAGTCCAGTCGAATTACACAAAAAAATGATTGTCCGGAAAATACACAAAGAATCAAAATTCCTTTTTAAGACTGTTTTAGGGGTCCAGAAAACCCCTGAAGTTGCCGACCAATATTAGATCTGTGCCTTTTCCGCTATCTTGAAAAAATTAAAATCTAGCTAAAAACTATCGTTTTTTGCAATAACGTGGGTTTAAATTCAGTTAAATATCGTACTAGGGCTCATTTTGAAGTTTTTTTGTGATCTACAATTTATCTCTGTGAACTGTTTCGATGCGAATGATTGTTTTCGAGATATCTAATAGGAAAGAAATAAAATAAAGAGGCGACAAAGATTTTTCGCATTTTTCTCGTTTCTTGCAAGGTGAATAGACAAAATAAGCTTCTGGTTATCTGGTAGAGCATATGTAAAGATATTTAATTCTGATCAAAGGACTTTAAAATTCAAAGAAAATTGTGCATTTCAGAACGCTGACGTCTTTCCACTATTTCTCAACTAAGTTAGCCTAGTGATGTTTCATACGTCTTGTTGCATCTCATATCTGATGTTTGAAAGAGAGTTTGCTAGTCCCCTCAAAGATTTTTTTATTATGGAGAAGACAATAACAAATAAAATTCACCACAGAATTGAGTAGCAATGCAAAGAAATGCATTCAAATATTCCTAAGGAAAATGAGTTATATCTCATTTAGCACTTTTATTAAATATTAGTTCAGTTTAAAAACTTTTCTAACTTTGTAGGGAGTACTACAGATATTAACTGAGATATTGTACATCTTGCTTATTGTTAAAATGATTCTATTCGTCTACTTAATGTAGTTTGATATATATAGTACTATTTTATTTATATGTAGAACCTTTTAAAAAGTAAAAATATTCATGAAAGAGCAGAATTTGAAATAGCTGGTCGGATTTGACTGTTTTCACTTAACATTTACGTTGGAATTATTAAATTATGGACATATTTTCTTTTTTAGTTTTTTCACTTTTGTTCGAATTCACTTTAATGGATGCTTTTCATCCGATTTCTATAAAAAACTATTGCTTGCCACGTATATTTTCTTTTATACTTTACTGGTTATTATACTAACAAACATAATGGATCATTTCTGCTAAATTATCAAATTCTTGTTTAGCCACGTAAGTATAACATTGATATTATCGATCTCGAAATTTTTAATGTAAATTCTATAACATCATTTAAAAACGTTGCAACTATGAAAACACGAATCATTGCCAATTTCCTCTGAACGTACTAGATTTGTGGCGGAATTCGGTTCGAAAAATCGAGTTTCAGTAATTTTTTACAAAGCAAATTAATCTTCCGTAGATTGAAAACTAAATCCTCATACATATTTTACTGTATTCGAATGACGTTTGAAAGTTATGGAGATCAAAAGCTGGAATTTTGCAGAGAATTATATTACGCTCGAAATGAGTAAATAAACAGAAATTGCCTGGTTCGACTGAAACTTAGCGAGAGGCTATCGAATGTCATTTCCATAATTGCGAACACAGGATATCAAATTTAAATTACTTCTGAATATAATATTTCTGCTCGTGGGAAATTTGTTGTAGCCTTCCTTTACAATATAGTAATATATACATTTTTTGTTGTAATTAAAATTATTTGTTTGCATAAATTGAGTGAGCAAATGACGTAAGCACGTATGATTATCACTATACGAAGGATTTTAGAAAAAAAACGTTAACAAGTAACTATTTAAACCATCATCTTTTACATTACAATTTGATATAATTTTTTCTATGCTACGCTGAGAAAAAAATAGCATTAAGTACATATCGCAAAATGAATTCCTTATTTTAATTGAAAAATATTATTTCTATTAATATTAAAATGAGTTAATTCCTCACATACGGAATTTAAAAAGTATTGTTGTTAAAATATGTCATTAATTGTGTATTAAAAACTGCAGTAATAACTAGAAAATTGTTTTGTTGGGGTTTAACAAAATAATTGTGTTAAAAATGATTGGAAAAACTTTTTGTATTTCTCAAGACTCTCTTAAGGAATGGTAGAAGTCCAGTTTTTAAATTCTAATATTAAAAGTTCAAAAGAATTCCTTTTGTATGTAACAACAAAAATTATTTGTCTTTTGCAAAAAAATCGATAAGATACCATTTAGGAGTTGCCAAATGTTCCACTGTAATAATTTTCAGACTCGGAACAATTTCGTTACAAAATAAACGATCCAAATAAAAGAGTTTTTAAATAAAGGTAAAAAAAGTGAGAAACCCATCAAACGTTTAAGAAGGTAAGTAGAGTTACTTTCTTTGTTCAGCGACGTTAAAGCAATCTTTCATTGACCGAAAGTTATAATAATTATTCAGGTGAAACAATGCGGGATTTATGCCGCCAGTTTAATGGTGCCATTAATCAAAACAAATTTACCCGACTGTAAATATGCCGGCGACAGGCGAAAATGGTAATGTATTTTTTGCCCATCAGACATATAAACGCGCCAGCAGATAGCCGATCATGCTTTTGAGACTAGGAAAATAAAAACTCGATAGCATCTCTCCGGCTACTGTTCTCTAATACGTGTTTTATGACTTTATTAGCTTCGTGTCTATTCCTAACGGAAATTCAAATTTATTTTTTGCCAGGACGAAATCTTCTTTCCGCACCCGGGCAGAAAGTGCAAGCCCCGGAGTCGCGCCCCAAATAATCGTAAAGTTTGATAATTAAATTTAATCACCCCTCTTAACGGTCTTTCGTTATCCATTGTGTCGCCGGACCCGTTTGTATTTTAGGAGACGATTACTCAAAGCTTTAAAGCATATGCTTTATACACACCTCGCGACGAAACGATGATGCCCATTATAATCTTGACACGTCATTAACTTCTCCGACACGGCCGGTATATATCGGATTTAATTGCTAAACGAACAGTATCAACCAAAAGCAGCGGATCGTCGCGATAAAACAACGGCTTAAATGGAATTTTCCTCGCGTCCAATCTCTACGGCTAAAGTGAAGTTTTGTTTTATCGATGTCTGGCAGTCTTCTATCCTTTCAGATTGTAATTACACCCAGAAAACGGGTAGCCTTTCGTAGGTCGGTACGAGTATAATAGGATTCGGCTGTAAAACATAATGTGCCTGCGCATTGGTTCGAAATGCAATAGCGCATTAATGACTTCGTTTAGACAACGTAATGCGTGAGTTCGAGCATGTTTGTAGGAGTAATGGTTTTTATTGGAGTATTATTTCACGTAAATGGTCGCGAAACTGAAAATTTGTGTTCTGGAAATTGTAAGAGAACGAAAACGATTAAATTTTGGCCATCATTTTTAGAACTTATAAAATATATGAGTGAATAAATGATTTTACGATGATTGAGGAAATTTGTACTTACAAATATGACATTTTAGGTTTTGTCCTTCTTTACTTATATAAAGTTATATAAATAACATTTAACAATGCGTGTTTTAAAAACGGTTACCTTAATAAATAACTTATACACAATAAAAATATTGTAAAGTTAAGATTTTTCTTTTTCGGCTGTTATTTTGTAGCCCTCTTTAGAATATAATAATAATAATAATAAACGACTTTATTGGCCTAATAAAATAGTTACAGAAAGAAATATACAGATATGCCAAAAGGCGAACCACAGCTGATGCTGTTTTACAGACTGACCGCTTTTACAGACTAACCTCTTTCTTTGTTAGTAAAACAAAAGTAGATAATGTGCAAAAAACAACACTAGATAAACTTCATTTTGTATAAGATTTTTATATTAATAGTACAAATAAAATTTTCCTTTAACATATAAAGCCAATCAACGACCATAAAACGTATGGAAATGTATGCAAACGAACTATGTATGCATCGTAAAAACGAACGAAATGTTGCTTATTTGTAATTGAAAGCCCATTAGCTCAGCAGGATAATCTTGTTAACTAAGGAGGTATCTGTTGTCATTAGAATTCATTAACTACACGCAGTCTATTGAAAATAATGTTTTTATAGTAAAACATTGTAAAATTAGGTTTTTCAAATTGGATAATGACAATATTTTCAATATTTTTCTTAATGAACTAATTTTCTATTTCTTTCCGTCTTTTATTGTTTCGTTCCATGGCTAATTTGGCATATGGAATTTTTTGTATAACGGAAACATAGAACTATGGTTAATAAATAAATTAAAACGTTTCGATCAAAATGATTAGGTCTTCTTCAAAATATATTTATAGTCTGCAGTAAACAAAATAATAAAATAATGCAGGAATCGGTGAAATGACACAAAAATAATAAATGATAAATGTAAGATGCTACAATATAATGAAAAATAATGACAGAATAAAAAAACGCGTAAAAGGAATTAAAGATGACAATATAAATATAATCTAGCAATTTTGAAAATTCTCATCAAAGTTACTCTGTCCAATAATATTTTTTTCAATAAAAATCATCAAACTCGCAACTAAATAAATAAAATAATGATCGAAGCACAAAAATTACATGATGGTAATACAAAATCAAGCTTCTTTAAATTTATAATTTGAACAAAACATCAGTATTCAATTAATTATTAAATAACGAATTTTTGAGGTTATGCTATCTATTAATATCGTACGCATAATTCTGACCTAAAACTAAAATATACGACCTCTGGTGAGTAAAATTTCCTTATTTAAGGAATTTTGACTTCGAAATGTCGACTAATAGGGCAATTTCGCATATTCCATTTACTATTCATTTTCGAACAGTTTCATTGTCGATATGACGAATGTGTTCATAAACTACACTGTAAAGAATCAAAATGCTTCCGTTTACAAGTACATTAATTCATCATATTCTATATCTATATATGCATAATATATAGATATACCTTTAAAAGAATTAATGTGCTATACAATGAATGTACATGATATTTTTAACAGTGTATGTAAGCAAATAATAAAGTGCAAATCAAGGCAAAACTGGATCGTCCCCATATTAAGATCGCTGCCATTTTAAAAGAATGAGAAAGTAAAACAGTAACTGAATGCATACAAGAGTCGGTGACAAGGAATACTTTTTCATTTATTAAATTTTCTTCCTCTAACCCACTTCCAAATTTCCAAAATGTCAATCAACTGCTATACATCCCTCGACTATTAACCTAGGCTTATTTCACACATCATTGGTCATACGTCATCATTATTTCAAAAAAATGTCAATTTTGACAAAATTCATGTAAATAAAACACTTTGAGATTTGATTATCGACGTAATCGTAGCTAGGCGAAATGCCCATACAAGTAATTTTAAATGGGAAATTCGAGTTTCAGGTTAGACCTCCAGTACCTTATTCGGTCTTCATTTTAACTTGATCGTCGAAATAGAATAGCATATTTGCCAATCAACACATTTAACTCTCATGGTCGAAATCAGGTAATTGTGCAAGGTTACATTTGCGGAAAAGTGGACCCGATATCGACCTACGAATTTATTCAATTTTGGAGTCATGATTTTGGTTATAGTATTGGTAATTTGAACCTAATGTACGACTTTTAAGTGACAGGACTTTAAAGGCATATTTTTAGGTTATACTTAAGTAGCTTTCGACCTGTATCTGAATCTTGAAAGTCTATCTGACGTATGGGATAATTTTTTTGTCGAAAAGTGGTAAATTTTACTTAATTAGGGCGTTCTGACTGAGGCTTGGTCGAAACAACTTCTCTTATTACTTGGGTCAATAATATTGTCCATTGCAGGAGAAAATCCTATTGTCCAAAATAAGCTGTAAACACAATATAACCATTTTTAAATTCATTTTTAGGCACTAATGTGATTTCTGATAATTCGTGTTTTTTTTATCAATAACTAACATGACAATTTAGGTTGAGATATTGGTAAATAACTAAAACACGTCTAAAGATATGATTTTATAATTATTCAGGATTATTAAAAGTTTTGATTTTATACTTTTGGCATTATAGAAGTTTGGTTTTACACTTCAAACTGTTAATAATATCTAACGATATTTTGCAGAACATTTTTTGTAGAATCGCATAGCAAAATCTAGCAAGATTATAAGTGACAAAATTTATAGTGGTAACTATTCATCTTAACGGTGTAATTGTCCAAGTAGCAAAAAACCTAGAATAGCTACAACAGAACTGTGGGGATCAAAATGCAACTAATTTTTGATGAAACATTTCTGCAGTTTCCTGCATTTTGTTAACCGTTTCGTTAGACAGTCGCTTAAAGACTTCATTACACTGAATATATAACATTTATTTATTTCAATGAAGAATATTTAATGATATTTCCTACGAGATTTCTCTAGAAAGGTATGCATGTAATAAAAGAATAAATTAAAATATAGTAATCGTAGTGAAAAACGTAAATTTAACCATTACCATCAATCGTTAAGAAAGAAAAATTTGGACGTTCATAGGGAATCTTATCAAGTTATGTCTTACAGTTAAAATTTATGTCTAAAACTATTTACAGTATGATCAGACTTACAATGTGTATTGTGCTTTTATAGTATAATTATTGTAAATATAGCAGAAGGTATTATAAATATCAATTTTCAATGCAGCATAGAAAGATTAATAGTACAAAATTAAATTTCAAAGATTCAAAGAAAATCATTGGGTATTTTTTATGCTCAATAATTAAATAATAATCTAAAAATTTGTTATTTTAGAGCACATGTTACCTGATAATTTGCTTCAACGTGACAAAAATGTTTTCAATTTCGTGATATTATATAAGTATATCCACTGTAAAAATAAATACTTAAACTAACTACATCTTAAAGCCAGCCTATGTAAAGTGCCTAATTATGCATCAGTGGTCTTATTTACATTACATCCTACTTTAAATCTATTTTCGTAGTTAATTCTAAATTTCAGTCGAATTTTTTGTGTTAATTTAAGCAATGCGTTTTACAATGTCGGTACTAAGGAATTACGAGCACGTTTAAGAATATTGCTAATCTGAAATTGAAAGGTTCTCCTGTAATCAAGTGCACATACTACCACTTTTCTAATTTTCACGGATGAAAACAGCCATCAATTATCATCCAACCCCTAAACGAATCTCAATCCTTTATTCCTAACATTACTCTCTAGACTAAATTTCAATTAAAACCACATTATCGTTCTACCTTTTCACATAACCTTTACCTTCGAGCCAGGGAATTAGCGTTTTAACATATCCTTTGAAGCTGAGTTAACAAATCGAGAAGATTTAAATTGCCGGATTCCACATTACCAATTTCCTCGTCTCGGTTGTCGACGTACGAAACTCATTCACATTTCTTCCAATAGAAGCTGATAATCGAAATCGTCCGTTAATTCGATGATTACTGCAGATTTTCCAATATGAGCCTTGACGCGAACTTCTGCCATAATTGTTTCGTTCGATTCCCTTCGTCGTCGATGTCGTCATCATCGTTGGTGACGTACATAAAGCATTGATGGCCTGTTCGCATCTCGTCGAGTACAATAGGGCAGAAAACAAGCAAAGACGGGCACATCAAAGCACCGGAAGTTATGGGGGATGGAGGACTCGACGTATCCGGCACAGACTGATAATCATCCGAACGAAATACTTTGTAATCGTTAATTACGGCGTTTCGTTTCTTTGACGGGAGCTAGCGCACTTTTCAGCAACCCTGTCCTGAAAACGAAAGGAAACGGATTTAATCCAGGGAATAGAACACGAGAGTAAAATATTCGGATTGGTGCCGCAGGTACCGCTCTTATCGACCTTCTCGGATAGTCCTCGTCCACTTCCGGATCATTAGGACGATTCCCCTCGGAGTTTTTGCCCTCAAAGATACCGACAATCAATGCATTTTTTGTTTAGTTTACGATGCCAAGCTCACCGTCAAAAGGATAACGAGATGTGCATTATCCCGATAAAGAGACACTGTAGAAAATGCAGTTATTGCAGCGATTGATGTGTAAGATATCATGAATGATACAGGTATTTTTTGCTTATTACAACATGAATGACTGCAGTAGGGTGCATGCATTTCTTGATGCCACTTTAGATAAATATTTATATACAAAAACTATTTAACATTTTTTCAAATAATTGATTTAAACAAAAATGTTATGCGATTTAATTAATTCTTAATTAATTTGTTGTCAAGCATTATTAATCAATGCGTGTTTTTCATGTTAGAAAGTGACTAGTTAGTCAAACGCCCTATATGATTTAAAGTGCAGTTATCATCACAGTGACTGCCCAGCAATGATGTCACAACCAGTTGCATATTGAGAAAATGAATCGACAATTTTTAAGTTGGAATTAAATAGTTTCAATAGTAAGACTTTATGTATTATAAATATGAATAGAAAGTTTAATCACAAATAGCCCTTTTTATAGTGGATGTCTTTAGATTGTCGATCATGTCCAATTCTTTTTCTAATCAGCTGTATTAGTAACTAAGAGTTACAGAAATTAATAATTTCCAGAAATTATTACTAAAGTGATTTTTTTGGTAAATGACTTCCAAGTCAATCTTCAGTGATATGTTAAGATAAGTTATTTTGCAAACTAATAAAAGTCCATTTCTCACGTCATTTTTTATGATATTTTTACCGCGATATAGGGAGCAAAATAGCATTTTGCGCTTTGAGTGTGAGAAACTGGTATTATATACTTAAAATCTTAAAAATAAATATAAAAATAATATCGTCAGGGGTAGTGTTCCTTATTCAGAATCTTTCGGCTGGTATTTTACATATTGTTACTAACGAATATTGGCCGGACATTTCATTTCTTCTTAGCATACCATTGAACAAATTAAAAATATGGTCATTTTTTGTAGTTCTTAATGGCACAATTTTTTATTTCGAAAACAAATTTTCCGAACAAATACATGGTGTACCAATGGGACACCACTCTCGCTAATTGTTGCTAATTTAATCAAGAAATTTTTTTAAATTATTCCAGTTAAAAACTATAATTTTAAACCCTCTTTTCACGTTATATAAAGATGACATACTAATTTCTTATCCTAATAATACAGAAGAACAGGTTTTAAATACATTTAAAAGCTTGCAAAATAAAAGGTTATCAGAATGAATTTTATCTTTTAAAATTGAAACCTTTGTAATAGTTGAGTAGATGCTGACAGGTATCACAAAAACAAAAGTTTGATCGATATTTAAATTTGTTATCTTTAAATTATAAGATAAGTATAGGAAACGGTCTCATTGACAGAGTAATCAGACGTTTCGACATACGTTCCAGAACAAAAAAATCTTACTTTGATTTTACACAATTTTTTCGAAAAATGCGATACCTGCTTATATTATTAATCAACTTGTTAATTCAAAAGTCGATAAACTTGAAAGTTACTCTTAAAAGGTGCAATAGAAAAATCAAGTAAAATTGGAAAACAGCTATTCTAACAGTATCACTGAAAAATTGAAAAAGATACGACATAAAAATAAGACCAGACTATTTTCAAAACAAATATCTTGTGGACATATTGTCATGTAATGTAGGTATATTTTACAAACGGAAGAAGACTAGAAACTACACGGAAATAATTTCAGGTTATTTCAGCAAAACATTTGCTGAATATATATCGCTATTTTAAGCAAATTAATTTGCGAATACTATGAAATATTAGCCGCCTATAATAGTAGCACCCAAATATTCGCAGTTCGTATATCAATACATGTACTTTGCTGGAATACTCAAATATTCGCTGAGGTGGTCAAATATTCATATTTGTCGGGATTAAACCGACGGGTCTTAAGAAGACTAGCACACGAAATCATAGTTCCGACGAATATCAACACTTCAGGTGGCAACAACTAGAATGATTTTCCGACGAAAACAAGCAAATTGCATGATTTTTCAACCAGAACATCTCATTGTTTTGCTACAAAAATAAGCAGACAGAAGATTTTGCGACGAAAAGTAGCACATGTATATTTATTATTACGAAACTATAACACAATAATGTATGTTTCCGGAGAAATGTATGTATAAACTATTCACTGTTCTTGCTTTTCAAACTCATCGAGAAAAAATAAAGAAAACTTATTTTTCATTTTTTTTTTAAATGTATAATTGGTTCATCATCAACGATTTTCACAGGATATGTTCCTTTTACTAAGATAACTTATAAAAAATATAAACGTGGGCTTTTGCAAAAATAATTTTTGTAATATACATTGAAAAAATGTCGCCATTTTGTTAATTTCAAATACTCATGAAGAGATGGAAAAATTTATTTTCCGATTCGGTAAAATAAATGACACTTTCTTATGAAAAATAACATATTTCATTTCCGTAATATTCCATGACCATAAACAATAACTACTTCACCTGCAGAATTTTAAATGCGTTAGTTTTCGTCCGATGAAATGCACGTGCTATTTTTTGGGGATGATTTAATATCCGTTCTTCTTTTCATAAAAAAATATCGATCCTTTAAATTAGTAATTTAAATATATGCTTCGAAAAGATTACACATGTCAACATGGTTTTATTCATGGTAAGCAGTGGGTAATTTTCGACGTAATTTTGAGCATAAAATCCGAATCCGATGTGAGAAGTGGCCCATCACGTCAGGGTTTGGAGATATTTGAGGTTATGTTCTCTAAAAACGCATTTTTTGCTATTTTGAAGTTACGTACGGGATACAATAATGTTTTCTGGACTTCTGTACTATTTGCATCTTTAATTTAACTACCCTTACCCTTGAAAATGAGTTCTTATCGACCACTATGAACAACGTCGATATCTGGTAAAAATAATTAAAAGTAACAAAGATTAAAATCGTGAAAATCACCGACAAATGTTGGAAAAAGAAAAGAAAAAAAAATGTCTTAAGAATCCAGAAACGTCCAAAAACAAATTTTCAACCCTGCCAAACATTTTAAGTAGGATTCTTATGAAAATCTCATGAGAAATTAAAAGAAGAGCCTTATAGTTGTAAATATACATTATATACATCTATTAGTCATACAAGTATCGTACGGAATATGTAAAGTTTTATTACATGAAATAAAAAATATTTTAATAGGTTTCATGAGCATTCCATCATGAATGTTTTAAGTTGAAATTTTATGGAAATTACATAAAAATCTCATCACAATCAGGTCAATTTTCATACAAATGGAAAATATTGTCGAATAGTGTTTCCGTAACATAGTGCGAGTACTATAAGACATCTATATGAAATTTACAAGTTATTTGTTTCAAATACTCAAGTGATTCTCATGAGAATCCTACCTAAAATTTTTCGCAGGAAAGAGAAATCATTAAGTGCTAACATGCAATTAAACCCTTCAATTGCCCAAACTAAAACAATTATTAAGTGTTAACATGCAGACTTTAAAGGAGTAATGTGACAGCTAATGTCATTTTTATGATCAATGTCCTAATTTAAAATAGCCCTAACATTGTAAGAAAGAAACATGAGTGTTCGAATAAAAGCTCATGTTGATGGGTAAAGGTAGCACTTAAAGATTCAAATAATATAGAAAAGCAAACAAAAATGGTTGCATCTTATACGAAATCTGAAACATAGCAAAAAAAAGCAGTTTTCGAGTACATAACCTCGAATATCTCAAAATTCTCACGTGATGGACCAATTCTGTTTTCTCAATGAAATATTTATGCAGATTAAGGGTACTTAGAATTCAAACAAATCATCACTTTGGTTAATAATAGTGTCTTATAATAACTATATATGCTCAGTATCTTGATTTGTAAACCTCTCTTAAACCAGATATATCAAAACCCCGACATTCAAAAACTCAACAATGTAAAAATCTGACTTTATTGAGTTTTTTACAGGAGTTTTTACGTGTTCCATTTTTTAGTTACCTACATTTTAAATTCATGTGGTCCTGAAATAACTTACTCATTTATTTAGAAAAGTAGAGATTTAGTGAAAAACGTCTTGAAATGCTTTAACACTATATCTTTTGCGTAAAGTACAGTACGAGAACTCGTTACGGAAGAATCACGATTTGCTGGGTAATAATTGCTAGCGCCGTCGTGTTGGCAACCCAAGGCAAAAGGAAAGGGTAATCGTGCAGAAAGATACTGTAACTGACACGGATGTACTTGAACCCGACGAAAATCTGGAAAGTTTACGGGAAGGAACGACCGACGATGGTTTTCTCGGTCGATACCCACCTTTCTGGCGCCTCGTAATGGAATGTTACACATTGACGGCATTTAAACAGCTTATAAAATGGAGTTTTCCACTGCTGTTTTAATTAAAAATATTAAATCGATAACACAATATTCATCAACGTTTAGTTATTGTTTACTACCTTTACTATGTTTTCTGTTGTTATTTATGACGATAATTCAATCGCAAATTTACCCTTTCGTTGTTTCGGAGATTCGATGTTTTAAATGTGATTTTACTCATTTTTATATACTTTGCAAATTTTGATATGAAAGATTCCCATATAATTGGGATTTATTTCGTAAATGAAGAAGATTTCTATATTTTTATGAAATAACTAGAAAACTTATCAACAAAACAATTCCTACATTATTAATTAATTTGTCGATTCCACCGATGATTTGACGGTGTCTGATTTTCAAAATTCAAAATAGCGGATCCAATATGGCCGACCAAAAATGTGACTAATATTTGGTATGTAAGGGTTTTGGTATTTTTTTCGTTTTCTTTTATATTTGGATTCGTAATCAGCGACATTAAAAATAGCGATTAGTTCTTATGTCTTTATTTGGTACTCTTTTGTTATTAACTATAATTATTTTAAATAATTTTGTAATATTATTTTTGTTGACACTTATTGGAGTCTTAGGAAAGCCAGGACCAAAAAACCGCATCGATATCGATAACTATCTGTTCATAAACCTTAAAAAATCGATAGCATCTAGATTGGACACTGGTGTCCGCCTGTGACTGAATGGGTTAATAGTTAAGAAACCGACTTAGGGTCTGAAACTTGAAAACGATATTTCATGAAAATTTCGCGATTGGTGACGCAACTACGGTTTTTCCATTTTTTCTGGGAAAGTAGATTTTCAAAAATACTTTAAAAATTATATGTTAAAATACATACTTGTAGAGTCTTTTTGCAATAAAATTGAAAGGTGACACTCTAAGAGAACACCAAGAAAGATTTTTTTCTAAATAAAAACATTTTCTTTTGCTTCAATATTTTCCAAAAAATGTTGAAAATTGTTGTGTTTAATACTCTTATAAATGCTCTCAACACATATTTTTTCGTCAAGATCAGCTGTACCATTTACGAGAAAGTTCACTTTTTCTATTTTTCTTTCCCTTTCCATAACTCCTCGAAAAATTCATTTTTCTGAATAACACAGGCCTGCAAAATTCCCTTTTTTTTTTTTTTATATCAGAGTGATTTCCGACGTATTTTTGTATGCTGGACACGAATCTGAAGACGAAAAATGTCTATCACGTCATGATTTTGAGAAAAGTGGGGACAAAAACACCAAAAAACGTGTTTTTGGGTATTTTTACCCCGAATTTTCTCAGAAGCCTGATGTGCAACAGATCTGAATTTGTGCTCAAATTAAAGCTTAATTCTTCCTCTACAAAAATCATATACGATAGCTTTAAAAAAATTTCATAGTTTTCAAAAAAAATTGTTTTAACCTTGCTATTCCTAGTGATTATGATGAAAATGCAAATTATTTAACTACATTGAGCAGAGTTCATACAAACCACTACTTGACTGTTTTCGGGGTTGGTGTTTAAGAATCCTGTGTCGCTTTTATAAAATTAAAAATGGCGGATCTAAGATGGCGGACGTAAAAATAAAAAATTTAAATTAACCTCATGAAAAACAGTATTCGGGTTTTTTTTTGAGTCGCTCATGACGAATCCAACGTTGGTTTCACAAAATTTAAAATAGCGAATCCAAAATGGCGGCTGCAAAATAAAAAATATACTTAGGATCTTAAAATCACCACTTCACGGTTTTTTTGTTCGCCATTAGTAATGCCAGCGATTGTTCGACCAGGGAAGGCAAGACTTTGTTTTATAAAACAATCTACATGCAGTGTAAGATTCAAGATTTTATTTCAGTATAGACTAACTAAAGTAGTGCTTTGTATGAGCTCTGCTCAATGTAATTAAATAATTTGAATTTTAAACTATCTTAAATTTTTTATTTTTACGTCCGCCATCTTAGATCCGCCATTTTTAATTTTATAAAAGCGACACAGGATTCTTAAACACCAACCCCGAAAACAGTCAAGTAGTGGTTTGTATGAACTCTGCTCAATGTAGTTAAATAATTTGCATTTTCATCATAATCACTAGGAATAGCAAGGTTAAAACAATTTTTTTTGAAAACTATGAAATTTTTTTAAAGCTATCGTATATGATTTTTGTAGGGGAAGAACCAAGCTTTAATTTAAGCACAAATTCAAGTCTGTAGCACGTCAGGTTTCAGAGAAAATTAGGGGTAAAAACGCCCAAAAACGCGTTTTTTGGTGTTTTTACCCCCACTTTTCTCAAAATCATGACGTGATAGGAATTTTTCGACTTCAGATTCGTTTTCAGCGCACAAAAATACGTCGAAAATCACTCTGATATTTAAAAAAAAAATCCGCGCAGACCTGTGTAATAGGATAATTGGAATCTTTTTTGGTACACTAATATCTATTTTTAGTACTAGTTTGAGCTTATTCGGGATGGTGGGCGCTTAACACTTGATTAGTCTTCTCTGTCCTTCAAAAAGAAAATAACATACCAACCTTAACTTGTTTATTTGCTCCCTTCGAGCCCTACATATTTCTTTTGTTAAAAACGTACGAAATGGTGATAAATAAAAACACGTCGGTTTGGTCAACCCCAAATCAAATCACTTTATTTTGGCAAATACTTCGTACCATACCGACCGATTTTCACATTATAATTCACTCATATCGATCCCGAAATCGCCCTTAGAAACTGTTTTTCCACACGTCACAAAGATCGATCATGCTGATTTGCAATTGTTCCATCCTACGAATTCGCCGCTTACATATCGATACACGATCCCTACCAACTTTACCAGTATCGTCACCAATTTGTAGGACCTTTACAGAGAATTACCTAACAGGTCACCTTCATTTTGAGAGGTACCCCATTCGGGTGTGCAATGGCGTGGGAAAAACCCACCTTAATCTCACGGAATACCGACGCCAGGTACCGCAGTTGGTAAAACATTGATTCTGTTCGCATCATCTTTCATGATATTCCAACTATGTTGTTTTACCGATTTCTCCAAATAATTGACACTGGGAAATTATAGAAAAAATTTAGGCCCGTGCGTTGACTGACTACATGAATAAATAAATTTATTCAGTTCCCAATTCGTTCTTTCATATCCGAATTAATTCAACATTTTATTAATTTTCTCTTCTATTCACACTTTATTTTCGGCGTTCTTTTGCGTGCTTAATTAATTTTTCATCTAGTTCCATACAGCAAATAATTCACATATTTTCACAAAGTCCATTCCTTTGCTATCCGGAGTTTAAAAATGAAACCGAGCGAATCGCAGTCGCGGAATTTCATTTATTTACCCGCGAAGCCAGTATACGACGATTGACTCGCGGGCGGTCCTATACTTTATTCTACTTCATGAATGCGGCGCATCAGTTTTTATCAAAACCGTTTGCACGAGACATCAAGTTTTATCTGAAGGATTCGTCAGAGTTTCGTTCTCGTTTGTTAGATATGCGCCGGGGCATTCGAATACGTATTTACCTCGTCCCGTGGCGATACGCGCTTTTCGCGCGGTTCATTTAGCTGAACGAATCACCGCCGTGAAACGGAAAAACTTTTTGGGGGGCGAGGGAATATAGTCACATTCTCGCGAAAATTTCGTGGACGCCTCATTTGAGCTTTCTTCACTTCGCATCCTGCGCCTGCCTGATGCGACTATCGAGGAAACGCCATCGTGGAGAACTGACGTGCCGAATGATTTAAATCGTGATAAACGCGGAAGAGCCTCATTATTTCCACTCGATTTTCGAGGAGCTTAGTAATCAAGAAAAAGCAGGCTCCCTCTAAGTGATTGTTGTATTTCCATTTATGCAAGTCGCTTTTCTGAATGTTTGAATTCACCATCTTGGTTGATTTTCGTTTTTAACGTAATATAAGGGTTAAATCAGAAATTTGTTTATTTTAACTAAAAAATACATTTAAACAGGCCCTTTCTATTTTTCTAGATAGAATGACTAGAAATTCTGGTTACCATTTTTCTGGCAATCAAAATCTTTTTTTCTGACAAGCCTTACAAGTATTATTTTTGGTAATATTTTACCAGACATTCTGATTTCAGCACTAATGTAGTGGTAATATATTCAATTTTTAGGTACACAGATGTCGGCTTCTACGCTTAAGTTATAGATTACCCTAACTAACTTTTACTAACACGGACTTTTGCTTCTCATTTTCGTGAAACATATGACTCAACCCATTAACGCCCAGAAACTTGGAATTTTTATCTTGCCCAAACAGCACAAGACCATCCCAGGATGTCCTCAGGAGCTCCCCAGGACATCCCGGGACGGATTGTGCTGTTTGGGCACATTCCAACTTCAGTACTGAGTAGAAAAATGGAAAAGATCATAATGGAACCAACTGATCTTACTATTTTCGAGTATTCTCTTTCGATTTCCGCCGTAAAAATTAAATGTCTATGCCTGAGGATAGGAATACGATAGATGTAATTTCAGAACCAAATTTTTCACCACAGTATAAAATTTTGTTTGAATAAAGATTTCCATTTATTCTCTAGTGCATTTGACTGTTTCAATATGACGGTTTCATATTTCATATGGCAACCGGGGAAGCATAGAAATATTGAGTTATGGTATTTTTACGAGGGCTCAATTTATCGAAAAAAATCATGAGTAAGTTCAAGACTACTCGAGACCCTAATGAACATTTCTCTTATCAATATTTAAATTTGACCACAAAAAATAAATAAAAAGTACAGAAAAAATAAGACATTTTATTTCATCCACCTCCACGGTGGTAAATGTTGGGCAACATAATTATGTAATAATGGCTGAGAGATTAATTTAATTACGTAAACATTTCGACTGTTCAGAAAAACGTTTGTGTAGGGCTCTTATAAATTATGCAAAGCTCATGCCAAAATCGTATTCAGCGAACTTAGAAACATTCAAATAACAAGTTTCATACTCATTTTTGGAAAAAATGTCCGCCATATTTGACCATCCATTATGAGTTTGGGAAATCTAATACTAGATTTTTATTTAGCGGCCCCAACAACTCCGAGTAATAAATTTCATGGAAATTCATACACTTTTGAAATATGTGTTCGGTATATTGGTTCCGCCATTGAGCATTTTGAAAATCCGTAATTGAATTTTGGTTCAATTTAGTAGGAAAAACGAGATAAAATAAATATTTTGATACTATTATTGACGGTAATAGTGAGAAAACTCGGTATTTTCACCATTCTCTCTACCCATATTGAATTCCCCATTATTGAGACCGTCAAATGCACTGGAAAATGATTGGAGATGTTTAATAAAACAAAATTTTATACCCCGGTGTAAAAATTTAATTTAACGTTGATTGTATATCAGAAATAATCAGCAAACTATAACTATTGTTTATCGTGAAATACAACTATTTTGTTCACTTTTGTTCATAATATCCATTATGGGTTTGGTAAAAATTGATTGAAGACAATTCGTTTCCAATTTTTGTGTACTTTCAAATTAAATCCGCCATATTTGTTTCCTAAGGCATAGAAATGCAATGTTGACTGCGGGTATCGAAAGGGCACACCCGAAAATATTATAATCAGTTGATTCCGTTATAATCTATTCCATTTTTCTATTCAGTACTGAGCCTCGAATGTGAGCTAATAATTCTAGGTTTCTTTCTGGGCGTTATTGGTTTAAGTGGAGTGGTTAAAGGGTAAAGAAAAAAATGACATAAGGGAAGATACTTTAAAGGAGTGCTATCTGGTAATTTCAATACTTTTTTGGGTATGTCTTATAAGAGCTTCACGTTATGATAACAAGAATATTTTCCCAGAAAGTTTCCTTCACGTTCACATCGCATATTTTCTAGTCAAATTATTCGTAATTTATATTTATTTTGATTATTACTCCGACCCAGTCGAAAGATCTGGAGCAAGTATTGAATTTGGCCACCCTCACAAAAAAAATGACCCTACACTTTTTCATCAAATTTCGACATTTGAGACCTTAAAGAACTGAAAAATGTAATACAAAAACTGGCGTCCATCTAGTCGATGAGTACACGAGCCAAAAGCTGCGTGATCGAAGTACTAGTATTTGATAAAAGAACTTATATTTTTTATGAAAAAACGACAAATTATTTTTATTTTAATATCATACAAAAGTAAAGAAAACTCTAAACGTTTTGACTTTACAAAGATTTCACAAATATTTTCTGAGTTCCACTCAATCATTTAAAGGTTAAAATATAATTTTCTCTTGATTTCAGTAAGAGCGATGGTCATGAAATGGGCCCTTTTATTGCATTTGTTGCAGTGAAAGAAAATTACCATAGTGGCTTTGCACTTTACTTTCAAAGCAATTCCGAAAGTTATATAAAATCCACATGTCAAATACATTAAACATTATTAAATTTATGAGTTGATTGTATTGGAAATAAAATTTTGGGAATTTTATCGTTGAACTCAACTTTTTCAGAGGAACGTCAACGTGTTGCATGGTAGAATGTCGCACTCTAATACAAAAATATCAACTTATTAAATAGTCAAATGGTAAATATTTAATTTGTCTTCATTCGAAACAAATATAAGAACGTTTGCAACCGTATCTGGCGATAGAAAGCAAAATTATGTAGGAGAGTAACATATAACCTCGTTCCACATGGGTGCTGGTAAAAAAACCGACAGGCCGAAAAACGAATAGCTCAAAAAACCTTAACAATCTGAAAGCCAACGCTTCTAAAAATGACTTGTCGGTATCTGCTTGTCGATATCTCTATTTTTTCATGTATCGGATATTTGGCTGTCCGTTTTTTGACTCTCGGTTTTTTGACCTATCTGCTTTTTGTTTTTTCGATTTTTGGGCCCGCACATGACATATTGAGAAGCGGACAGTCATTTTTTGTCTGTCGGCTTTTCGATTGTTGGTTTTCTGATTGTCGGTTTTTTAGATTTTTTTATTTATGCGGTAGTTTTGGGTTTACGATTGTGTATTTTTGAATGAAGACATAATTTAGAGAACAAACAAGTATCAAAATGAGTTATGTCCTTATCAGCTTTTGTATATATAATAATTACTAGTCAGAAGATCAAAACAATTTATATAATAATTTTCACGAATATACATATAATATTATTCAAAAGTTTTCTAAACCCAGACAAAGGACATTATATGGAACTCTTGACATTATGAAAATAATGGATTTACATACAGAAATCGAGATTGGTTTCGTTTTCTAAAATAAAATAAATTGTGGTTGGTCACGCAGTTGTGATGATAAAAATTGAGTTTGAAAAAACCAGAAGAAATCGATCGTTATATTCCTCGCAAAACTAGTTTTGTATTCAACGACATCTCCTTCGTCCTTCTAGTTTATTTTGTGGCATATTAAGATGATTTTGCTGTCCTTATTTTGTGTAAAATTATACGTCACGTGTGTACGCACAAAACGCTAAGTATTAGTTTTCAACAAAAAACCTGAATGAGCACTCGAAATCGATGGCGTAATATATGATTACATTAAGGTAAATACGTTTTTCGATGCCTTGTATTCTGAATGCGAGTGGTTACGCACTCGTAATGTCATTGAAGAAATGATTACTTCACTTAAATTTCTGTACCATCTTAAAATTGATGTCCATAACGTCTTACGGTATTGATAAGAGAAGTGTGATGAACAAATGAGTGAGTAATTTTAAGAAAGTGGAAATTTAAAATTGCATTATGTATAGGATCTGCGTATCGGTACGTAAAAACACGAAAGAACCGCAAGTTGGTGTAATCGTGATTCATCGTAAATATATACATCTGAAAAACGTGCATGTAATTTTATGCTTATTTATTTGACTTACACATATGGGCATATTTGTTAAAAACCAGTAGATTTCATGTTACTCGGAAATTTGTCCGTTTTTATGAAGATATATGTGTTTGTTTTGCTTTTATGGTAATTTTGAGCATCTGTATATTGACTGGACAAAATGGGGTTAACTGCTATACGTACAGTTAATAAATCACATTTACATACCAGCTAAGCGAATGTATATAAATATGTAGCTTGTTAAAAATTACATGAAATTTAATGTAAAGTCAATGGTCACTAATATAATAATTTTAATGCATTTGTAACTAAAATGTTTCTTAATGTGCAGGAATATGTCTTAGAGTAATTTTGCATTATGTTTCATGCATAAGTAAATTAAATTTACTGTTCGTGTTCTTAAAAGTTTAATACACTTTAAGAACGTACATTTCAAGTGCATCTACATGATTTTTAATGTGCTTTTGTTGATATTAAATTACAAGTGCACGAAAATTTCAATCAAAAGAAAAAATTCATTTGCCAGATGTACGTACAGGAGGCTCTCCTTATTTTATAAACTAGTCAATAACTAGACACAAATCATAAAATAAGGATTTTGTTACATAGCTCTTTACATAGTGGATGCCATTAAATCAATTGAAACTGCTCACAGATTTTTCAAAAAATCCTACCTAATAATTTTTCAGCTAAATTATTAAAAATATGTATGAAATAAATGTCCATAGGAGAAGGGCTCACATCAAATTCAGCAAAAGTGTTTACAATCCTTAATGTTGTTTAGGTTTCATGGTTGTTATTTGTTTTCATTTCCCATGATTCTTAGAAAAATTGTACCTCGTTATTAAACTAGAAGACAATAATCAGTATCTCACGAATATTCGCCTGGTGTGAAACGCTTATTTGCAATAGTGTAAGTTTGGTAATAAGGTCACTCTTTCCGGTCCGTTTATAGTTACCTAGGTCTTTGCCACTAGTGAATGTAGAATCGGATTAAGCTTCTCAGGAAAACTTTGAAGAAAATCTATGTACCTGTTCTGAGCATATAAACTATGAAATAACGGATGAAAATATTAACGAAAATAAGAACAATAACACTGATGATGACGACGATGAAGATGATGAGGAAGATGATGATGATAACGATGATGATGAGGAAGACGTTGAGGATGATGACGATGAGGATGATGATGATTAGGATGAGGATGACGATGACGTTGAGGATGATGATGATTAGAATGAGGATGACAATGACGTTAAGGATGATGATGACGAGGATGATGATAATGATGATGATGAGGATGATGACGATGAGGACGATGACGATGAGGACGATGACGATGAGGATGATGATGATGATGATGATGATGAGGATGACGATGACATTTAGGATGATGACGATGAAGATGATGATCATGAGGATGACGATGAGGATGATGAGGATGATGAGGATGATGATGATGACAATGAGGATGATGACGATTAGGATGAGGATGACGATGATGTTGATGACGATGATGATTAGGATGAGGATGACGATGACGTTGAGGATGATGATGATTAGGACGAGGATGACGATGACGTTGAGGATGGTGATGAGGATGATGACGATAAGGATGATGATGATGAGGATGACGATGACATTTAGGATGATGATGATGAGGATGACGATGACATTTAGGATGATGATGATGAGGATGACGATGACATTTAGGATGATGACGATGAGGCTGATGATCATGAGGATGACGATAACGTTGAGGATGATGACGACGAGGATGATGACGATGAGGATGATGACGATGAGGATGATGAGGATGATGACGATGAGGATTGTGATGATGAGGATGACGATGACATTGAGGACGGTAACTATGAGGATGATGACCATCAGGATGTTGATGATGATGATGATGACAATGACGATGACAATGACGATAACGATGACGTTGAGGATGATGACGATGAGGATGATGACGATGAGGATGATGACGATGAGGATGATGACGATGATGACTGTGATGATGAGGATGACGATGACATTGAGGATGATGACTATGAGGATGATGACTATCAGGATGATGATGATGATGATGACGATGACTATGACGTTGAGGATGATGACGATGAGGATGAGGATGACAATGACGAAATAATGTGCGTCGTTTCTCTATTAATCCAGTTTTCGATTTGATCCAACTTTTTGAAAAAAATAACAGAGTTCTAGATTTCAACACTATGGAACATCTGAAAGTATGTGTTCTTCGATCAAATCTTAATAAAAATCGTGATGTCTCCACAATATGAATTACAAATAAGCTCTACATTTTACTCACGGAAATTTATATTTCTGTCATCATTATACAATTTACGTCAGTGTACGTTTGGTACAGTTTCCAGCGATGCAACAAAGTTGCGTTCGTTAAACCCCAGCAGGTTATTGCATAGAAACCTCAGTGCAGCCACCGAGTGGCGTTTGTCCTTGGTTTCACGTTTCATGGCTTTTCTCGCATAATAATGCAGCCGGCTCGTGCCGCGTGCACTACGTCATCATTACCGTCTTAAGATCATCGCTGTTTCGCGCCACATTGCAGACCAGCACCTCCGTACATGTACCTTTATGCATGTTTCAGACACGTAAGAACTGGGAAGAAGAAATTTAAAGAAGAGCTAAGCGACCGCAAGAACCACAACTCGTTGATGGGTGCTGTCCAAGAACATGAAGTCAAGTCACGTGAGCCAATTCTCTGCCCGACACCTTCCACCATTAGAAATTTCTTCACGAAACGAGTAATTGTAAATAATGCTGATTTTTTTATCACGTTTTCTACTATTTGTTACTTTCAGTCTCGTTTTGTACGCATGCCATAAGTGAAGAATTTTTTTTTGTTTAAAGTGACTCGAGTATGTAAAGATTGTTTACAGTAACGTAGGCGAAGAAAAGGTAGTTCCTTATATTTTTCGAGATCTGGTAATTTTTTACCAATTTCATAATTCAATAGGAGCAATTGAAATTGAAAAAATATTTTGTGTAAAACTACCGAAAGGTTTAAATTTAAGGCTAACAGAAAATTTTTTATGGATATTAATGCAGAACAACAAAAAAAGTGTGGACAATTTTCTGCAAATCTTACCAAACTATGATAAAAAGCATTTTTCATTCTGAAAACTTTTGGGGAAAAGTTCGGACCCGCTTTCGATGATTTTCAATCACATTGTCCAAATTTGCCGATATGATAAACTTCAGAACATTTTGGTAATTTTCACAGCCAATTATTTCAAATAACTCGAGAACTATGCATGGGATAAAAAAGGTAAGCAATGAAATATTTGATAGGGAGGGGGGCATCGAATACCAAATATACGATATGTTAATTTAATTTTATTTATTGTTTTCAAAATTGTCTCTATATATCAGACATTAAAAAAGTCTTATATATTTAATTCGGTTCTAAATAAGTTCTGACGATCAAAGCAGTACTTATTTAATTATTAGGTAATTTTAGAATATTATTAGATAGAATATTAAGTGGCATCCCATTCTAAACGAATATTTTTGTAGACCTGACCAAATTCACAGATGTCACTACTTTATATCCGAACTTTGCTATTTACTATGCCAGTAAAATGGATAAATTTACGTTCAAATAGGACCCATCTTAACTCGACAAACATTGTATCAACAGCAGCTCCAAATGTGTGGAAAACGAACATTTTCAAGTAAAAAATTTGGTAGTAGTAAGATATTTGAACTAATAAGTCATAGTTTGGTTTGGAAGTAATACCATTTGTACAGTCTAAAGTTGGTCATAATTAAGTAGTGTTTCTATTCGACTACATTCCGACGAATTATGTTTTTCTTTTTAGTATTTTTGTTGAGTATGAGCGTGACGTATCTACGCAAGCATTTGTATTTTTACATGAAATTGTTAAGCAGGTGTATCGTAATATCGAGAACAGTAATAAATACGGGTTATGTTAGTTGTTTTCACAGTAGTAGATGGAGTTTATTTCAATACGTCGCATTATTGTATAAAAACCAAATGGTCAATTTTTTATGCGAAATTTGTGACTTAAAATTTCTTTTAAATGTTAAATATTAATTATTTTGAAACCCATCGTGGACACTGAAGATAAAATCTTGTACCGATCAGATATTTTTAATTTTGTTATTTCAGATATTCAATACCTTCCACCATAGAGTTAAATTCTTTAGAAAATCATTCAAAATCTTGAAAAATCTTTCATCATCTGACTGCACATATCTTTCTAATTTGTTCGTAACTGAATGTAAACATCGGTTTATTATTTATCATTAGCTATTAAGAAGTTCAATTGTGAAATATGAATAGAAATTTTTGTGGTAAATTACATGTTTATATATTAAAAATATTATTGAGGTGTGCCGATGAAAATATGCGAGTTGGTTATGCGCTCTTAATTTACAAGTCGCCAAGGAAATAATTTATACACGAATAATTGGTACACTTTAATACTATCACAATAAATACTATCACAAAAATATATGGAGATGACATCTTTAATTGTAGGAAAATGGAATTTTCACTGACAAAAGAGGATTAATGATTCAGTACTCATATATCAGTTTAATATTTTTTTGAGAAGTCGTAATTAACTTAATATGAACCACCCATCATGATCTAATAAGTTATAATGCAACAGCAACAAAACATCAACAGTAAAATAACTCGTTCGGAGACTCGGAATACGTTATTACGTCAACTGCATGCGTTTACATGTAGTCGCATCTCGGCAAGAAATCAATCCCGACAGGTTGGAAATAATTACGTTTTTCGAGGTTCTGATTGAAATGTAAATGTGCACTTTTAAACGAGTCGGGCAAAAATACCTATTCGCGTGGCGTGACTATAGATTCGAGCGGGAGTTCAGTGGCCGTGACAGGGAACGACTTCATAAGGTATACCTAATGCCAGGAAATCGCGATTACCCACGATCGCTGTTCTGCACTAGTCGACATTAGCATGCACCATTAACTCGTAAACAAACAATAATATACCCACCGTGTAGTTATCTATAACACGTAGATATTTTACGGGTTTATACCAACGTCCTTAATTGTTTTCAGCAACACGAAAAGTAGTCAAACACGCCAGGAGTTTGTTCACCGAGGCTAAATTTATTATGTATTTAGATTTAAAAATCGTTTTATCGAAACCTTACTTTGTCGTCGTTCGTTTCCGATACTTGGTATTGATACAGGAAACATGGATAAAGCAACCATGTAGTTCAAGTTTCAGATTAAAATCTGGCATTGAAGAATATTTATTCTTGTTATTGCAAGAGGAATGTTGTCTAACACTTTCATGAAAGCAGATTATTGCTATTATTCGTAAATAATTAATTTTGTTTTTTCTATTATTAATAGATCATGCAAATTTCAAAAGAGTAATTAAATACAGTTTTTATTGTTACAAATCTCTCCTTTTTAGATAAATAGGCATGATCATTCGAAAATTCATTTAAATTAATGTAATTATAAAATTTCTTGAATCTTGTAATTAATTAACCTCGGGTTTAATCGATCAGAAATTGTTCAATTCATTTCCCACAAAAAATAGTTATAAACTGATTTGCTGCATGTGTCAATAGTCTACCCAATCTCAAATATATATTATTCGTTCGCAAATAAAATATGTTTGGTAAACTGTAAGGCAAGAATAATACCGATACTGTTGTTGTTCTATTCATAATTATATATAATACATATAGCAGTCGTTTATTTAAAATATTGATTGTAATAATGCATAGTAAATTTACTGTAAAGCAAAGTACTCAAATCTAATATTTCCTGTTTTATATTCTGTTTCCTTATTAAATTTATGTTAGTTTTTCCTTCTGGAATTTTTTCATTTTGAAAATCAAACCCCGAGTATTCTTCTTTGTATTTATTGATGTTACTTTTAAGGTAATTAATACATTTATACTTCCATAGTTTTCCCTTAGCATCATTGTAAGATTTACTTTTTCAGTTTTTTGGGCAATCGTCGTGTGATGTGCGTTTGGTATTTTTTTACATATAGGTTGCGATACCTAAATTATATTTGGTTTTTTTTTAGTAAATATTGTATTTTTATTTTGAATAATAATTTATTTCAAAAAAATACCATTTAATTTAAAAAAATATGTACTCTGTTTAAAATTAAGGAATTGATATTTTCGCTCAAATAATTGATTTAATAGCTCAAAAAATTTTTATTGCAACGTAATATTTATATGTGTTTAATAAATAGAAATTCCAATAAATTGTTTTCAAAAACAAGTAGTTAAGAATCTTTTTTTAATTTTGAAAATAAGCACCTGAAAATCATTTTTTTAAAAAATCCATTTATTTGAATAATTTATTTTTCTCAGCATGTAATATAGGATTAGTGATAACTGCAAAGTTACCATTTGTTTACCGGACTCTTGCCATAATTACTATTTTGAGTTTCTATATTATTTTCTTAGTGAGATATACATTTGGCGTTATTATTTTAAATTATTGTAAGGGCTTTGTTCTAATTTGCCTTCTCATTTATTTATGAGCATTATGAGCATATGAGACTTTCGTGTCAATCATGTAGCACGTCGACGTCATTTATATAATTTATAGGTAAAATAAAAGTGTATTTTACCAATAATTGAAAAATCAGTATCTTCAGAAAATGCAATGTATTATACAGAAATTATGTTATTAACGTACCACTTTACCTACCCATAAACCTACTGGAAAGACTGTAGTAATAATTATGACTATAAGTAGCTAATATAACAATTATATTAATTGATTTTGCTATAAATATAAATTACAGATAAACTGTCGGTGAACAATAAATGTGAATACAGTAAAATGCACTACTTACTTAGTTTCGTAAATCCTGTCGATAGTTAATTTGACTACTTTTTGTTCAAGATTGTTAATTAAATTGACCCGAATATGTGTTCTTTTTAACAGGCAAATTATTCATTCGAATAACGACTATCGTTTTTAACTGCTTTAGGATAGTTACAAGTACTATTGAAATGCAGTTGAGAATCTATTATTATATTATGTGATTATAGAAGTAGAAACATATGCCACAATTTATGAAATTTTCATTATATAAAATAATTTATACATATAATGAGTTAGTTATTATATACTAATAATTTTGAAATAACAGTGTTTGTGTTTTTCAAAATTACATAAATCTCAATTAATAGAATAAATTGTAATATAAATATCATTTATTACTTTCTTTATATCATTTATTACTTAATATCTTTACTTTAAATTGCATTTTTAATAAATTGAAATATCATACAACCCCAAAAAAATATTTTTGGAAGATAATTTGATTCAGAAGTAGTGAACCTTATGGAATTTTAGCCACTGAAAACGAATCCGTCTAATTTGATCACGTTAGTATTTAAGATATCCAATAAATTTTATTTTCAAAAATATCGTTTTCGGCAATTTGATATTAAGAAATATAAAATACTGCTACTTATCAGGCGTGACAAGTCAAATTAAACAAGGAATAAGTGTTAAGCGACTAAAAAATTTATAATATCAACTATCTCTTATCAAGTTATATGAAACGAATTTTGTTATTGCCACTGTTGGTTATAATAACAAACCATTAATTAAAGGAATAACAATGAGTTCATGGTGGTAAACGTACATAACATTTAAGTTGCATTTCATATAGTTTTTAGTTAGATTAAAACTGTTACTTGTTTTGTCTGGCTTATGTTATAATTTAGTTAGACTTAATAAATGGAAAATTTAAAAATCCAATTAGACAAATCGAAATCTAAACTTTTTTAATATCGATATATTTCTTTAGTACCTGAATCTAGTAAAAAATAAATTACATTGATTTGTATTCAAATTAAATAATAAACTGAAATGAATATAACTAACTGAAATTAAGTGTATTAATTTCTATTGACAATACTAAAAAAAAAAGGAAAATAATTGAATTCAATTAGAGTTATTTGACAAATGTAATTGTTAATCGATTTCTGTTCATGTGGATTAATAAATATTCATATTTAATTAATTGAAACAAATTTAAATTCATTAATTATTACAATTTTTTAACAAATATTCATATTTATTTAGACTTTTACTAGCTAAAGTCTACTAATGTTGACAGTAAATAATATAGGTTGACATTCGACAAATTAATCGTCGAATCGTCGATTTCGATTTTGTATTGGACAATAAATGTTAATTGACATTAATTATTTTTAATCAAATTCAATTGGAGACCTGTGGAATTTCGATGAAATATTTGTTATTCGATTTTAATTCAGGATAAAATTAAATTAATTAACTTCAAAAAATGCTAGTTATTGAATTTTAAAAAATATCAATTGGAGCCGGTGTGAAGTATTTTTGTTAACAGAAATTAATTAAGGTTGACATTTTATAAAGTAACAAATTTCAATGCAAATCTATTGACGAATACCAAGTATATCGATTTTGTATTTGCTAATAAAAATTAATTGAAGCTTAAATTTTAATATTTATTTTTAATCAAATGCAATTGGAATCCAATGGAATGGAATATATATTTTTACGTAATATTTAAATCTATCAACAAGTGGCTCTGTCATGAAATTAATTTTTATTGAAACTCTGTAATCCCAAACGTACGATATGAATTAAATTCAATTAACAAATATTACAACAGTTTTGACCATTTATTGTTTAATTCTAGTTAATTCAGAGTGGATAGTACCATTATTATCTTTTAATTCGTGTTGATTCGTTGACTGAACCAATTTGTGCAATTTAATTTTTTTAATCGGTGTCGAGAAAATTTAATTCATTTCTAGTAATTATTTTTTACTGGTAATTTTAATATAAATATGTATAAAATCTGTAAACCAAAGAACAAGATTAATTCAAGAAACATTTTTAACGCCATTCTGAGAAATGGGGTCAGTATAAAAAAAAAGTGTAAATCTTGTGAGCAATTCAATTATCATTATTATCCGAAATGTAGGTTATACCTGTTATCTTGCACACAATCGTGAGTGATCGCGCGTTGTCTGTAGGTATGAGTCAGATATTGTATCGCTTGTTTTTACAGCAATAATCGACGTTTCGTGTCAACTCCCCATTAATCAGGTGAATAATTCGCTTATTACGTACTTAAATGAAAGTGTAACCGATTCCGAGAGATTATGTCAGAAAAAATAAATGAAAAATGTAAAATATTTTCATTAACCACAATTATATTCATGTATGTTTCAAAAGACTATTTATATCATTTTTTTAATGTATTTAATAATCAGCATTAATACTTTTAAGGGCAATTTTGAAAAAATGAGATTTTTTATTCTACAACTAATATCTGTATTAGGGCCAAATAGCCGCGAGGTCAGAAAGGGCCGACATATTAAAAAAACTGCATTGGAAAACCAAATTTTATCAAATATTTGGCAATGTTTTTCATATTATAGATGTTGTA
The DNA here is from genome assembly GCA_030407085.1 of Trichopria drosophilae. Classification (NCBI taxonomy): domain Eukaryota; kingdom Metazoa; phylum Arthropoda; class Insecta; order Hymenoptera; family Diapriidae; genus Trichopria; species Trichopria drosophilae. The sequence goes on along the minus strand of CM059583.1, from coordinate 182,580,217 downwards.
GATTAAATACATTACTTTTTAGTACGTATATAATTTAATCGACCACAATAAAACTGTTGTTTTGAGCCGGAGTAATTTAGATCGACTTAAAACTACGTTATGTTAATCCACTTTGAAAGGAATGTAGTATTTTTGATGAATTCAATATTACATAATATTAGTTCTACTATATTTAACAATTCAGTTGTTTTTGAAATTTGATACAAAATTGTTCAGAATTGTTTCTAAAAAATTAATACTATTTGTTTAGCTTCCGTTATAAGTAGTATATTTTTCTATCCATTCTAAGTGTGACCACACGCGTGTATAAATATCTATAGAAGTTATTGCACAATTTCCTAGAAAATACGAAACGATTCCCTCTTGTATACCATCTGCGACCAAAGGACTGCCATAGTCACTCTATAAGAAAAGAAGAAATTTTGTTATTAATTAAATCATTAACATATAAATAGTTTGTAATATTTGGTAATATATTAAGATGTTTAATCTTTATCGTCATACGATTTTCACAACAGAGGAATACGTGACTTTTATTTAATCACATAATACATAAATTTTTCTTGGTTTAAACAAGACACTTTAAAATTATATCCAATATCAGATATTTTGTTCACATATTATGTGCATTTATAAATAAACACACATTTTATACGGGTACTTTCATCATGCGTGAATAACTTGTGTTTGTTAACTCCAAAAGGGTGTATTTTTTGGATAGGATAAAAGTTTATGTTGTTATTCTTTTTATGGGTATAAAGTATTAAATCATCAAATATAAAGTTAATTCTATGTGAATTTAATAACTGTTATGTAATACACAGATCGTATTAATTAGATTACATTTAAATAATAATATAGATTGCAACTTTTCATAATTTTTTTGGAACGTTTTAAATTCAATTTACGATTTTTATTATCTATATAGATATTAAATTACCTATAGAAACAAGGAATGTCAACATATGTCAATTTTGAATTTTTACGAAATAATTAAATACTTACAAAACATATGCCTTGGTGTCCGACGCCATAGTAATCATTAAGAACGCATATTTTTTGTTCATTGTGATTCGTATGCGTGTAAGTACATTCTTCGTCACTCAGCATTGTGGTATTTAAGTAATGAAGTTCATTAACAGGATCTGGCGTATTCCAACCTGCCTGGAAGTAGTAGAAACAACAATCATTAGACGTGTTATACAAACCAAAAAATTTCCATCAATTTATTTAAATAAATTATTTGTATTTTTAAAATTAAGCATTTATATTGAACGCAAAATTGCAAATAAATCATTGTAGTAAAATATAATATGACATCACCCCATAAAAGCCTGATATCTATATGGTTTCATATTTAGTTACTTCAAACAATTAAAATTTCTTTAAAATTTAATGGACGCTCTAACTAAAAACTACGAGATTTATTAAAAAAATGTTAAGACTGAAAAGTTCTTAGAATTTATCGAGAAATATCATTTGGGGATTTTTTTTAAACAATTTGTTTCCAAATTGTAATTTATTTACAGAAAATTATGAAAAAAATTTACTGTATTCTCTGATGAATTCTAAGAAATTTTTGTTCTTAGCATTTTTTTCCAAATGTTGAAAGTTTTCAAGAAAAAAAATCCTAAGCTTTAATATTTGAAATTCATGTTCTCAAAAACTATCAACTTTTGAAAAAAAAATGCAAAGGAAAAGAAACTCTTAGAATTCATGAGAGAATACACTAAGTTTTTTTAAGCATTTTTCGAAAATAAATTACAATTTTAAAATAATGTTGAAAAAAAATCCCTGATATTTCTTGATGAATTCTGAGATCTTTTCATTCTCATCATTTTTTAAAAAAAGATCGTAGTTTTCGAGTTAGAACGTCCAGAAAATCTCAAAGAAATTTTCATTGTTGCGGCCATTTTATGGTCATTAGAATGATGCTTTGAATGATGAGTATAAAAGTAAAATTTTTATAATGTATTTTTAACCATTGTTCAGAGTTTCGATGGAATACAATTTTTGTATCAATGTACATTTTTGAGTAAAATGATGGACATATTGCAAATGGCTGAACGCAGTGAAATTATCAAATAAAACATAACTTCAGTAAACATTGTTATTTTTTAATTGTGCATTGTCCAAATTTCTTTATTTGCATTATATTTTTTCAGGAAAGTAGTAAAAAAAAAATTTTAAAATATGTCCAAAGAAATGGCCCATTTGACATAGAATCCAAACAATCACAATACGAACAATAATTTTGTAAGAATATTTACGACGAGCGAACAAAGGATATTTCACCAGTAAGGCCCTTTCATGTTTATCCATATAATTTTATTGGTTGTTTTTTAACATTCATTTTTATCGATTGAACCTATGACTTACTTCTGTTTTGCCCCAACCAGAAACGACTGCTGGATAGCTGTATCGTTCAATGAAAGACGATGGTAAGTAAACAAAATTTACATATTCATTGTATTCTATAGATTCAGCAACTTTAACAAGAGCTATGTCATTTAATTGTAAAGGAGTGCCGAAGTCTGGATGACGAACAATAGTTTCGGCTTGATATTTATCCCCTCCTTCGTCAAGAGTAACTGTACCAGCCAAAACTGTCACATTTTCAACCTTATCTTCTTTCCTAAAATTATTTTATGAAGGATATTTTGTGAACATTCGTTTGATGCACATTTAACAAAATTTAATATATTTACATTTATGTTAATCTTATGTATTACTCTCTAAATGTTCTGGACTATTAAATTTCACTCTAACGAGCTCACTGCAAGGCAATCACAATATTTCTCTTTATTAAAAGATAGTTCAAGTTTCATTGCAAAAGATTTTCCGCGTATGCTTGTAGTTTTAATAATTGTAAACATACCCATAAACGCAGTAAGCCGACGTTAAAATCCATCTTCTATTTATAATAGATCCACCACAAAAATGAACCCCTTCCAACATCAGCGAAACTTGATAAGGAAAACTTCCAGGTGGAGCAAGTTGTCCATTCACCAATCGCCCTCCTAATTTTAAGGAGGTCGGTTTTAGCGTACTTCCTAGAAGTAAATAGTTATGTATAGTTATTTGTCATCAATTTTGCATTTGTTCACCATCTTCTATATCTTTGTCACACAACCAGCAAGGTAAGAAGGTCTTTTAAACCGTCCGCTACTACTTAAGTGGTTGCCGTCATTATCTAAATAAAATAAGAATATGTAGGCCTACGAAAGTTGTTTGGTGCGAATTTTACTACTTAAGTGGTAGTAATAATCTATCTATTTTTCTTCGTGCACATGGTTTTGATTATTGCAGTAAAATGTTTCATTAGGAATTCTCTTTAATAGCAAATTTATTTACTAATACGACGAAATGTATAAATACCATCGATTATTAAAACAAGGTAAAAAGATTATTTTCTTGAAATACCCGTATAATATTCGCTGCTTTTCTGTAATCATAATTACAATTAATTACAATCCAGGACACACAACTATAATAACTATAATAACTCTATATAGAACTAGAATTTCTGATGTACTTAACTATGTAACAGTTATATAAAATTTACGAATTCCGAATTGAACTACATTTACTCCGGTATAATATAGGATTTTTTGTCATGTTTTCTGGGTTACATTTCTTATAACATACAGACCAGGGAATATGGGCAGAAACCGGTCGTTTTCCACCATGAAAAATTCCCTTAGAATATATTGTGTTATTCCCTTTCAGTATAAAATAGTATATTACTTAACAAGGGTGTAAAGTGTACTTTTACGCACCGGGCGGGACACCCGGTAACAGTTATGCTTTGCACCCATGTTAGGTATCCTAGTTTTTGTAATTGGTTGCGTAAAGAGAGGGCGTAAAGTTTTGATGCCTGGTTGTGTGCGTAAAATACAACTTTACGCACGACCTTTCACTTTACGAATTTTGTCGTCGGGAGTGCGTAAAAGTGAACTTTACGCACGAAAAACAGGCATCAAAAGTACTTCACGCACTAACTTTAAGCACACAATTATACAAAAAATATATTATGGATTTATTCGTCATTGATTGTTCACTTACAGATAACTAAATACTGAATAACTGATTATAAATTAACCCGTGTTTAAAACGCATGCTATATAAAGTATTCAAGTTTGTTGATCACGAATATAAATGGCGAATGCGATATAGCGGCGGCAAAATTAAAAATCCATCGGATTGTTATGAAAGTTCTTGCTCCGGGGTTTTCGGGGTCGCTGATTACGACTATGAAGACAGATTTCGAAAATTCAAAATGCCCGATTCAATATGGCGGATGCAAAATTTAAAATCCATCGGATTGTTATGAAACTAGTTTCTCGGGGGTTTTCGGTGTAGCTAATTACAATGTGTCAAGTTTCATACAATTCGATAGATTTTTAATTTTGCGTCTGCCATATTGGATCGCACATTTTGAATTTTTTAAATCTAACTTCATATTTGTAATCTGCGACCCCGAAAACCCACGAGTAACAAGTTTCCAGATAATTCGATTTTATTTTTAATTGTATGTAAAACAAAAAGCCATAAAATGAAAAACTCATATGAACAAATTTATTTTTCCTACGGGCGTGCGTAAAGTAGCACTTTTTTTCATCGATTTCTATACGTAAAGTGATTCTTTTTTTCATACTGTGCGCAAAAGTAACTTTTTTTCATAGTGTGCGCAAAAGTAATGCGCAAAAGTAACTTTTTTTCATACTATATGTAAACTGAAGGATTCAATAAAATAGTAACTGTGCGTGATTTCCGCGAAGACGATTCGTTGTCTTCATTCCGATCAATTACACATCAAATCCCACGCAGTTAAAATCCAGTCGAAAGAAGACAACAAATCGACCTGGCGTAAATAGCCCCTCCCACATTTCATACTCGCATTGCAGATTCCATAAACAATAAAAGCGTAATTTGTAAGCAAATAACCGATTGAAAATGCATCCACTTCAAAACAAAGTGATGTCGGGAATGAATGCGAGGAACTACCCACCCAAAAACCGAAAACTATCTCGACTTCAACTTCTCTTACACTTAATAATATTTGCACTATCCAATAGTATTTAAAACTCATTCATGAAATATTTTAAATTAAATTTGCAAGTTATTAATGAAGTATGTTCAATGAATATCAAACTTTTCCAAAATGCAGGATTCTATTCTTTTTTTTATATTCATTGAATGTTTTTCATTTTGAATTAATTCCCTTGATATGAACATAAAATTAAGTTGCATAAAATATGTCTATTATTAACATTTGTATCGAAACATTCAATGGAATACAAAATAAAATTTATTATTTAAATTCTACTCAACAATAAATATGTTTCTATCGGGGGGGGGGGGCGATGTCTCCCTTCCCCGCCTCTCTATACACACCTGCATCCATAAGTTTTCTTCTAGGTCACATTTTTTTACGTCGCTTATAATGCATTCCAATAATTCCGCCACTCCTACTTTACGCACGCCCTAGGAAAAATATTGTAAGCGCCTCGTGCGCAAAAGTACCACTTTACGCACAAAATGCTTAAACTACTAATTTCCTTACAACTGAGAGTAATCGGGATTTGCATAATTCCTCGAAGTATCATTGGTTGAATGATATTTTATCAAAGCCAATAATTCATGAAAAAATAATTCATCGAAGTGATTTTTGAAACCCTGAATCATGAAGCTACGAAAAACAACTGAAGGAACGAAGTAAAAAGCAGACAGAAGGTTAATAATTAAACAACGACAGATAATATATAGAACAACAATAAATAAATAAGAAACACAATAGAAGTAAAACGGAAATAAATCTTTGCAAGCGTAAGCTTTTAGCTCATTAAGGTCTGGGAAAGCTACGGAAAACCCAGACAGATACAGTCGACGAACTACTTTATCATCAGAGGATACCAAATTTTTTTGTTCAACAGTCACCTGCCAAGTATAGATCCCCAATCAGGATGCTTTACTGGAAAGTGCGACTGCTCGTCGCGCCTACCACAGAGCAATTGCTGTCGGTAGTGGCTTAATACTTGATATATTGCATTGAATGTATGATATGTCATACTTAAAAGATGTCTATACTGTTCTAATCATTAAGAGGAGTTGACTATATCCTATTTATCAAAGATTGAATTTTAATATACTTCCTGCAATCCACTAAATCAGTGATTGAATGAAAGTGAGAAATAAATCACAGGTACAAGGCGTGTGATTTAAGAGTGGGTGATTACCCGCAATCGTATTTATATTGCAATATATATATATATATATATATATATATATATATATATATATATATATATATATATATATATATATTGTGCACTATTTTTTTAAATACTTGCGGAAAGTTCATTTTTATGTCAAAATCGTTCTATAATATTCATTACCACATATTTTTCTATTAAACAGTAATCCATAATTTTTTGTATATTTTTCTATGCAGAACACGAGAACTTTCAACACATTTTGTTTAACGAACTAGTACTAATTATTATTTGAGTACAAGTTTATATATAATTTTGTATTGAGCCATTGAACATTTTTAAATTTTATATATAATATTATTAAATAAAATTATCACACCATAAACGTAACAAAAGTAGCACTGAACGGCGAAACAAACGAATATTAATGAACGCATGGCGGCGACTGACATCATGGCCAGCATTCATTCACAAGCCTCCAAATTATTCTTATCAATAAGATATTGTACTGATCATCTAACGCATATTTTGTTTATCTTCGAAATGTAATCGTAATGGGTAATGGAATTTATATACTTACGTTCGCCTGCATTAAGAAGAATCGCTCTCCAACAAAGATTCGTGTGTATTTTCTAAATATATCTATTATTAGCATAGAATTCTAAAATAAAATTATTCTCATATTAAATATAAGCATTAGTAAATCCTTGATATTTCTGTAATAGATTTGCATATGTGTGAAAAAAAAATAATGACTTTAATATAGATAGAACAAATACATTTATGATAATAACAAACTTCTTAGAAACGTCTTTATACAAAATATTTATTATCAAAATATATTGAATGTTAAGAAAATCACAATCATATACTATAATTACTTTGAAAGATCATGTCCTCAATCAATAAGCTATCGATTATTTAATATAGGTCTCTTGTGCAAAATGGAGTTATAAAAATGTTACTAGATTGTATGACATTTTGTTAGATAAATGTTTATAATAAAAATCTGATCAAAACACAAATAATAAACAATTTAAAGCAATTAAAAAATATTATACTAAAATAAAGTAATGAATAGTCCAATTTTTAACTTTAAATGCGTTTGACTTTTTTACGTAAACACATATTATGTACGAATTTCCAAATGCTAATACCTATTATACATGTTTTATATAATAAGCGTGTAGTTTATGTGGAAAAACGGTACATCAACACTTTTTTTTAGACGACCATGTAAAAGAGAGTTATACGTAATTCAGAAATGTTTTATATTCCTAAATTAAATTTTTATTAAACGATCCAGTCCTTATTGGAATGTCCACAGATTATTATTTTTTTAAATCTATCATTATGAGCAGTATTTGTTTTTTGCTTATATATTTGTTATAGTTTGTGATATTATACTTTTAACATATGTAATTATCAAGAAGGTGCTTGGCTTCTATATACAAAATATAGCAACAAAAATGAAGGCAAATATATTTTCATAAAAATGGCATAACTTTACACAACGCCAGATAGAAAATACTACATTAAATATCAAGGGCTGAAACGAAAGCATTGTACCAAAGGCGATTGGAGGGGTGGAAATGCTCCGTCGAGAGCCTGCGACACCACCCGAGTATATGCAGTACATTTTCGAGATATACCCAGACTGGAAAATCCACCATTAGGGTCGATGAAGAGAACAAAGGCAATTCATATTTAATGTAATGGTAAAATATTATTTGTTGTTGAACGACGGTCATTAGATTGTAAGCGCGATTGGAAACTTTTTTACGCCCGCTTTTCATACGTCACCGGGCGGAAAATACTTCGGTCAAGCAGCAAGATCGTCTTAAGTTCCGTGTAATTTAATAATTTATCATGTTCATTGGATGGAAAGGAAAGAGGTGTTACAAGAAGATTGTTAGGTTTAAAAAATGTCTTTTCAAAAAAGCGATCAAAAATTATAATTTATTACGGCTCTTGAGCGGAATAAATAATGAGGTTTTCGGAAACGTACTCTTTCCGTCATAACTTCCTCATCGAAACCTATTATTTTTTGGTAACCCATCTTTTAAACAATTTGGAAACCCTCTAAACCATGTCATTTATTTAATTGTTAATATTTTAAGTGTTTGTCGCTGCCTTAAACCCCCTGACAGTGAGGGTACGTCTATAGACGTACATTCTAAAGTGGGTTTCCAGTGCGAGGTTCCTCTACAGAAGTATATATTCAAAAAAATTGATAAAAAGCACAAAAAAACAAGTAGATTTACATCACGCATACATTCTTCTTAATATTACTTGTGCAAATTATGTTCTCTGAATAGCGAGTGTTCAAAAATCTTGTTTCTATTTCGGGTAGTGTTGCTCTTATCTTACATATGTAGTGTTAAAAACATAAAAAAATGTAATGTATGATAGTTTATTAAATTATCTGTGAATGTTAATATATTATCGTAAATCATGATATGAATTGTTAAATAAACTTATTTTTGAAACAATTTCAACAGAATCCAACGATTTAAAAAAAATATGTTCGTCATATTGGATCCACTATTTTGAATTTTTAATAATGGACTTCATATTCGTGATTAGCGATCTCAAAAACCCAAAAGTACCCAATCTCATTAATTTTGGTAGCTTAAAAAATTCTTAACATTTTTATCCACATCTCAGATTTTTCTCCTCACAGTAAAGAGGTTATATTACTGTTACGATATTGTTTCATTGCTGGAAGAATTATTATTCAGTCAAACAATCGTTCTACTTTTTCGGTAAGTCGAGGTGCATCATTTCAAACAAGAAATTTTCACATTACGGGAAGTTCTTTATGTAGGGAAGTGTACGGTATAATCTGTTCTGTGAGATTTATAGAAAGATACTGTAATGATATACCAGTTTTGTTATAATTACCACATTTTGATAAAAAATGCTTGTGCTGAGCTTTGTGCAGTTGAAAATTAATTTTGAGAATATTTTTGGAACTAGAGCTGCAAAAGGGAATTGCAGGAAGATCGTCTAATTTGCATTTTTATGTCATATAATGAATGGTATCCCTTTTACTGCCTTAAATTATTTAAATAGGTTTATTCAACCAATGGTCTAGGTATCAGAATCTATTAGTGACTTAACGATGAAAATCTTCGAAATACGAATTTATATATTAATCACCACTAATCTTATAATCTAATACGTACCTGTTGAAACTCTGGGAAACTTCAGTATCATTTTGTTTCAGACCAATCAGATTTAAATATCTGACGATACTTGTGGTTATCATTTAATTTAATTCATTGATTTAATTTTCTCATCCGTAACATTAACAGTGCAGATTTCTAACATACAGGAATCAAACACTTGTTACATAACAACCTAGTTCAATGCCGGTGCTTTAAAATAATGTATCTTATTTAGGCCCGGCTTACCCTAAGACCTGACGATATTATACAAACATGAATCTGTTAAAAAATAACACTCCCTTGGAAAGTCTGTGATAAAAATTGTTTTTCGAAACACAACTAATCGTTGAACTCCACAACAGTACAGAAATAGAATCCTAAATAAAAGTTGCAGGAAGCATGAGAAAAAATCTATGATCGAGGCTGAAAGCTCGCTTATAAGGCAAACGCAATCCGGGATTACTAGGATCGTGCTTTTGTGCGCAACAATGGCATCCGAAGATAATACTTGTTAAAATAGCCGGAGCGAAAGTAAAATCGTTATAATTTTGAACGCGCATCGGCTTTAGTTCATTGTTATAGAGTGGCGGGTGAGGGCCATTGTCTTGGTCCTCGCGCACAATTAGCGTAATAATCCCGCGTACGTGCGCTCGTACGGGAAATAGGATATAGGTGCGCGATCGGTACTTAGACATGTCTAGTGCGCGTTAACGGGCGTCAGGTGTGTGTCGGCATGAACCATCAATGTGTATACGATACGATGGAAACGTATGCTACGATGCATCTCTGCACTTATGTACACTAACCCACCCGTATGCGTTGGTTGATATATTTTGCACGAGCCAAAGTGTACGTGAGGAGCTTGCATCGAATCGCACTTTATGCTCTCGAAGCACTCGTAATTCTCGCCTCGTCCCGTTTCACGATATGTAGTGAGTGATACACTACGCTACCTCCGATGGAATTGTGTTTTGGTTTCTGGTTATAACTGGTGCGTGCGTCTGCTTACTCTGCATGCCTTCCGCTGTAAATAATACCCATTGATATATGGAGCTACTCATGATCAGGGATGAAAGTCGACAAATATCAATCGTCAACATTTCAAATCCCTTGCAAACTGATATCTTATTGACCTGGAATTACGAGTAAGAGCTTGACAAACTCCAACATGGGAATCATTCTTTATGCACTTAGTGCAAAAGTGCTCAATTTTATGATTACTACGCTTTTGCACACTTACTTTTCAATAGTCAAAAGTGGTTCACGAAAGTACAGTCAATAGCTCAGATCCAACCTATATCTTGTTTGAGCTTGACAGCGGTGATAAGTTTTCAAGCTTGTGGTAGAATATTAATTTTAAGTATATGGAGATATTGTTAGGATAGAGCAAGACTCTGTGATTGCAGAAGATACTTCTAATATTTCAACCCCAATAAGATTGCATCGAGAAAATTGATTATAAATACTTAAACTAAAGGCGTACTTCGTTTATATTATAAAACGATCAGTTAAATTTGGAAGACAAACGGTAATAGGTCATTTTGGTTTTAGTTTAAAGTTGCTAACAAAATGTATACTGCCAAAATCACATTCAAAGGTATTCCCAGATGGTAGATTTGTATTAGCATAGAACCTACATTTTCTAAAAGAAGAATGACTGAAACATATGTCGTAGAGGCAATGAAAAGTCCGTAGTAATTTCCTCGGCTGCAAGCTGTCTGGTGATAGTATCGAGTTATGGTACCTCGTAAACGCCAAAAGTCTGCAATCTATCAGCACGCCATGCACTTTAACCTGCGTTTCTGTAGGGCAATCTGGCTGGTAGTTGGTCGACTGGGGTCGATCGTGGATGACCCATAAATGCAGTGCATGCGTCGCATCGCACCGGTCAATATTCCCATCAGGTGCAATAGACAACGTTATCTCTGTCACAACTGGGATTCCAATGCATATCGTAGTTGGTTTTATTTTATCAACTTGCAACTACCATACATTGGAGTGCTATTTAAGTGTTATTTAGGAGGATTTCCTAACTCTGTATTAGACTGTAGAATTAAGAGGTTTAGGATGCAATTTTCAAATTTTAGCAGAAGCCTTTGTTCCAGACATGGCCTGCATGTTTCATCGAATCTCTCGAGAATTCAATTTACTCAAGTTTACGTCTCGTCGCCGCGAGACATATCCGTGAAGATTAATGCAAAGCACAAGGCGCGGTAGTCGAGTGCAGTAAAGACAGCGAGGTGCGCGCGAGGATCCATAAAATATGAAATGTATTAGACTGATAAGACTCGTCCTGTACCGGATGCTGTGCGCGGTTTTCCGCCGCGAGTCTCGAGTGGAGAAGAAGAGCATAAACGTATTTACTCTGGCTCAGCATAATATCGCGAGCTTTATAACCGATAAAAGTTACAGCTGACACTTCTCTACTCTTCCGCAAGCTGATACTGCCTGGCGGCTCACGAGATGCGGTGCACCTAAGACGCCTAGCGGACGGCTCGCTTTTTTTTACCGACTGATACAGGGTGAGAAATGAAACGATTTACGATCGACGGCTCGTCAGATTGTAAAGAATGGCGATGAACGTCCTATTAGCACTGCCGGTTTTACCTGCAGATCTGATAGGCAAATGCATCTTCTGAATGTGGAAGAAGGTAACAACCTCGACTTTTAGAACACAACACTTTAGGACTCAGACAAACTATCGCTCAAGAATAGTCTTCTGACAAGTAACACTACCCAAGTGTGACACGCCGATTGGTCTGCAAATTGGCATATGTTCAGAACTCCGAAAAATAATCGGTACGTATTTTTTTTATATCGGCAAAGATGAAGGTTCAAGGGTGAAAACCGATCCCTGAATTGCTCGAAACCTACTAAAATGTATAATAGGATTCACGCTCATATGAAGTAAAACTCGTTTCCATAAAACTTGCTGTTTGATGATTTTTTTTGGTTCGCTGATTTTGATTCTGAAGTAAAATTTTGAATATTCAAAATGGAACATCTAAAATTGCGGACCAAATTTTATAAAAGTTTTTTCGTAAAAAGTACTATTTAGAGATTTTTGGAGTGAAACAAAAAGCGTTTTTTAAAAATTTAATCTGCTACTTTGGGTCCGCCATTTTGAGTATTGTAAATATGACCCCCAGCTTCGAAATTAGCGGAAAAAAATGCTCAGACACCAATTTTTATGGAAATAAGTTTTCCTTCATATCTGCTTGTATATTATTATACATTTTAGGGATTTTCGATTAATTCAGGGATCAGTTTCAACTCTTCTTTGCCGATAAAAATATATGTATCGATTATTTTTCGGAGTTCTAAAAATATACCAACTTGCAGTCCAATAAGGTTGTCACGCTTGAGTATAGTGTTACTTGTGAGTTCAAAAATAATAATCAGAGTAAAACTAATACAGAGTATACAGTAGAGTCCTGGTATAGTTTCGCCTCGCTATATTTACGTCCCAGCATATTTGCCGGTTCCGTAACAATTGGGAATTGTTTATTAATAAGGAAGGCCCTCAAAATTGCACCAGGAACATGTTATGTATTTTTTTTTTCAAATTGTTTCATTATTAAATATTCTTTACAGTTCTTTTACTATTACTAAAGGATTTAGAAAAATGATAGTGTCAGAGATTCTAAAATTCGGAGCGTTCACAATCTTTTGGCCGGTTGTGTATATGGGAAAATCCACGAAACTTTTAACTTTTGTGAGGATGGGTGGTTTAAGACCTTTCCTATAATATTATGAATATTCAATACAGCAACCCGGTAAAATATTGGCATGTTTAAATTGAGAATCAAATTATAACAAGAAGCGTAAGTAAGTTGTTAAGAGCGTGGACTGTCCAGAGTACTGGGATTCGGGTCCAGGTCGGTCCAATTTTTTTTTAAATATTTATTTACACTTAATATAATAACAAAAAAATGATTTTTTTTGCCCAAACGCTCGTCCAATTTTGGTCCTGGATTGTCTCAAAACTAGGATCTCGTTTAGATCACTTTTAGATCCGACCGATTTCGATCAAATATTGATCAAATTATGGTCATGACTTTTTCTCTCTGGCACCATCATTCGAAATTGATTTTATATCATTTAAAACCTATAAGAATTTCAAAGTTTATTGAATTCGCAAATTTAACAGGAAGATTATACATGTATGTGTTTATACCTGAGGAGTTAAAAATTTCCCAGAATTTTTTGAAAATACATCTCAAAAGAATATTTAAAAAGTAAATATTTGAACTTTTATTTAAAATATGTCAAAGGTGGAATTTGTTGAACACTAAAATCTATACTATGTGACGCTCACAAGTAAAAGAGTGCGGCCCATCGAGAAACGTTTTTATAACAGTTGAAAGCTGATGGTTTTAAAAAATGATCTTTTACTTTAGAACATCCAAGTTCTAGTTCATTGCCCATGATTATTTCCAACTCTAAGATTACGTAAAAATGTCTTTCATGCATACATTCATAATGAAACATTTAAATAGTGATAACAATATCGCGGTTTTCTCATGTGTTACATAAAATAAAGGAGAAATACTATCCTAGAATATAGGTATTCCTATTCGAAATTTTGGTGTTACATTTAGGACCGTGGTCATATAGTCAAGCTTAGAGTATATAGGGTTTTAATCAACGCCCTACATTTAACGGTAACATGTCTACTAGGTTAAATATTTAAACACTTCTAAGTGTACCATCTGAAAATATAATTAATCACTAAAATTATAATAATTATATATGGTTATAACAACTCATGATGGAATTCTGGTATCGATTATTGTTCCTTTAAATCAATTCCTCCTAGATATTTTACTAAGAAATCAGTGCAATAAATGAAATAAACATTTCTACAATGTAGAATATTAAAAGTCCCACGGAATTACTTATATAAAAGAAACAATATATCATGATTTTGGTTAGATCCTCGGTGCGTTAATTACGAGCTGATTATACATAAGGGAATCAACATGGCTTATGGAAAATAGAATCAAATGAAACGTATTTTGTTAATTTTTATTTTGAATTACCAATTTATTTACGAATTAAAATTAAACATTCTAAAACATTTCTCTTGCTGTGCCACCAAATTTTATATTCATGATCTTTCGCTACCGTTGTGATATTGAATCATAAACTCAGTTTCTTAGTATAGTATTGGTGCCTACATTAATGCACTTCTGTTTCAAGCACATCTATAAAAATAAAATAAGATTGTAATATAACGAAATCTGATGTAGAAAAATGAGATTTCCTTAATACAGATATATGTATCAATATTGTAATACTTAATTTGAAACTACAAATTACTTTACCTTCTTTTCTCCGCGCAAACCACATTTTGTCCCGTCCAGTGGACGTATATATTCTTGTAAACCTTGACATTTTGCAAGATCACAAAACGATGGCTAAACACAATGTTTAAATAATTTAAACATATACGTAAATTGTATCAACTTTAACGTATAAGAATTTATAAATCGTCTACCTGTTCGTCTGATACAATGCTGGTCTTGTTATTTTTTTTACATTGGTTCGATATCGAAATTGAACTTCCAGGGAACACGATCTTAATTGGATGTTTTAATTCCGGTTTTTTATTAAAACATTTGTTTTCTCTATGAAGATATTACGAAATTAAATTACGACAAACTGAAAATTATTGAGTGAAATAATGTTACTCACCTAAAATGTGAAGCGATAATTTCCTTAGCTGCGTATGAAAACTTCAAACAATTACGAGTCATGCAAGTAGGCTTTGGGTCTGTTATATATCCTTCTTCATGCTTCGTACCAAACCTAATTTGATTATAAATATTGTACCCGTATTTGTTAGTTTTATTTTCATATTGTTATAACTTTGTACGATTGTGTAATTGTCATAGAAGTTGACATAAAGTGACAATTACTATTAGCACTATTCTAAGTAACTCCTTTAATATTTTCTGCTAGGTACGTAAATCAAAATAAAATTTATGTTTCAATATCATTCTGAGAGAAATTTCTGAATAATTTGGGTTGATATTAAAAATTGATTAACATTTTGAAGCAGTTCTTACGAAATTAAGTAGAGACCAAGTAAAACTACTTTTATTCTTATATAGGGCGTACATTTTTATTGAAAAGAAATGAATCAAATTCAACATTGGTCAAGTATGTGTTATCGCTACATGGTGCTTTAGCGCGAATATGAAAGCAAAAAGATGCTTTTTTTCGAACCAATTGATTTTCTAATATATGTACGTCGCCACAAATCTATTTTTCAGTGATCTTAAAAGCCATACAAATCAAATTTATTCAAAGGAAAAGATAAGTGCAAAGGATAGTTGCATATTAAATTTATTATATTTAGTGATTTAATAGCGACAGCCACCAAGATGTGCAAAAGAAAATTTGGTTTTTATTAGATTTTAATGTAGCTACAATATTCGGTTGTGGACACCCAAATTGGTTCGGTTATAAATACCACCTTTTTAGACATATAAAATATTGTCGTATGTTTTGTATCATTTATAATCGTTTGGTTCAATTTTCTTCGTGCGGATTCGGCCAGTGCATATGAAGTGTGCTCAAATGCGTAAGAGCTACTTGCAATGTAAACATTGTGAAGAGTGCCATCTTCGGTTATTGTTTTGTCGTTAAAGATTTTTGAAATCAATAAATTTCCGTATATATCTGTGGCGATTTTACTTCATTTTTCCAATTTTTAGTAGATTTTTCAGTGGTGTCGACAACAGAGCCATAACATTTTGTTTGCCAAAAATTATGACTCTACTAAATGTTTAACCAAAGTTTTCTAATCTACAGAACCCATTTAGTTTCCGTAGTAGAAGTTAACTAATATTTCTAGCTATCCACATATATATATGTACATATCTGCATAATATCTAGTTGAGCAAAATTTATGAGCCAAAAATGAAAGAGTGTCCACAACTTTCCTCTAATATAATTTTGACGAAACTTCATATGCGATCAGAAAAGAATTATCAGATATAGTTGGAGTAAAAGCAAGTTTAACGTTGATTGAATATTTACAAATATTTAACACCGTAATATAAAAAATAAAGTAATCTTACAGATGTGACAGTTCGTGAGCAGCATTTCTTACATCGTCAGCATTTGGCTGTATCCAATCACTAATGTGAATAGTCATGTGTGATGTGTATTTCTGGCACGATGCAGAGACCTTTGTATATCCTGATGATAATATTGCTAATTATTGTAAAATAATCACATACAGTTTAAATTGTTACAGTTACGGCGGATGAAAACATAAATTTTGGCACAAATTTTACAGCTTGTATGGTTTCGAACACAATTTTTATAAATTAAAAAAACAACTCTCTACCTGTAACGTCATTTTCCTACGAAAATTTAAATTTGTGTAATATCTTAAGCCCGGCTGTAATGAAATGATTATTTATCATAGATAAAAAATATATATGCGTAAAAATATCTCTTCATATACTGCGGTCATGACAGAATATACTGTTTTAATATTGCTCAAATAAATTTACGTTTTACTAGTCTTTGCAACTGACCTGAATATGAGGTTTCCTCCGATTCGAGCCTGTAAATCATGAAATATTATAAATTTTGATAAATGCAAACACGATTATTTCTGAGAAGAATTGTTCTCAAAGACTTACATTGTAACAACGATATAATTTTGTGCAGATTTAGGTATTTTGATGTTGTTCAGTGCCTCCATCACTTTGTCGTTCTAAACGAAAATTAAAGATTTAAACAATTTTATTCTGTACATTGACATTAGTAGTTAAAAATAAATCGAATCAAATATTCCTATTCCATAGTCTGCAATTTTTCTCCAAATAATTATTATTTTGATCCATGACCGTAGGTTCTGGAAAAATATAGCAATTAGTCAATCAAATCCAATGTTTGACTTTGCACAACCTAGATATTATTAGATTTTAGAATGGATTCATAAATCGAACTAAAAAAAGTATAAAATATTTTTAAAAAAATGGGCAAACGTTCAAAATACTCGAGCTATTTCACTGGGTTCTATTTTGAACAGAATACAGAGTAAATTTTCGTAAAGAAATTCTGGGTATGAGTGCCGGAGTTCACTGAAAGGCGAGTGAGTGTCAAGGCTCAAACTCAGACAGAAGTTTTAATTCAAAATGAAATAAGGACCCATTAAACTACGAAATCAAATCCTGAATTTTGAATTTTTGAAATTCGGGTAGAGTGACATTTCGAGGGATTCGTAAAATATTCTCAGTTGCTGAAGGTAATAGATCTATTTGAGAAATGGTGATCGTTTTTCTTTTCGAGCCATATCCTGTAATATCTGGAAGCTGGGTACGAAAATTTAACAGAACTTTAAAAACCGCAAAATATCTGAATTTTCTTTAATCGTATTTTCGTTCAAAATTCTTGATTCAATATATAAAATAAAAGTGCACTAAAACTAAGAACAGAAAATAAATGTTAACTAACATTGTCATGCATTCGTTTCTCGAATAAGGTGGCACCTATAATTTTTGAACGGACTGTTCGTGCGGAAAACGAATTTGGTCTCAAAAAAAAAAACCCCACTACGTCGCATTTTCGAGTAAGTTGGGGATTGACATACACATGTATTGTATTTTAGATATTTTAGATATTTTTTAACAAATTATGTGCATTATTAATAACAAATAGTTGAAATAAGAAAATGAATGAAGTTAAATGAACTTGAAGTATTTAACAAGCCATTGCCTTTGCAGGAGATAGCAGGGCAAAAACCAATCATTTACATCTTTTTTCCCATTCCTGGAGGGAAATGCACCCTGCGTTCTAAGAACGAATGCTATCGATTCGGCTAAAGGCTTATTTAAAAGGATATGGTTCAGCCTTTATTTTCTACTTCTATTTCACGTTTCAGATCTATAATTAAAAAAAGTTTTATTTTCATCATGAAAAATCGGTTCAGAAACGACGGGTACCATTTTATTTGCTGGAAAGTAATTGGAATTTGCAGATTAGTTATAATATAAAAATATATTTTACCGCAATATATTAAATTGCATAAAAATATACTAACCGGTGGTAAAACGACCCTGATAATGTTTAATCTTATTTTTGGATTGGAAATTTGTCTGTATATTAAATCCACCCTCATCCAGAATTCAGTTACAAATCTTACTACATAGCGTGATCCGACACCGGTACTAGAAATAAATTGAATGTGCAGTTTTTTGTTCTATTGAAAGACAAGTAATGAGAATTACGAACAATTCTATTAAACTTATATTATTCAGTTTTCATACGCTATTTTTGGGTCGACGATGATTATAATTAGTGGGTAAACCACGTCTGGAAGACCGTCATAAACCATCTGTCTTGATGTCGGTATTTCAGTATGTACGTCGAGATCTGCAAAACAAATTCCAAACTATACAAATTAACTTTGATGAGAGGATGAGAATATGATCATAACTTAATGTTATAATGAAAATAATTACTTTCCTTCATATTCTGAAATTTGTTGTAATTGCTTTGGTTTAATCTAGAATAATATTAAAACCGAAATTAAACTATAAAACAAAATTTTAATATGGTAGTATTCAAATTTATTCCACAAAACGAACAATTGGGGTTTTCTTGTCAATAAGCGTCAGTTTTATTGTTCGATCTGTTTGCGAAACCGTCCGAATTTCAATATTGCGGTCAATGAAGGTATGATTGCTTGGATAATAGTAGTCGAAAATAGGAACTCCAAAAATGGCAGCGTAAGAATCTACATAACCAAAAAAACTTTATTTTAATCGATTTTCTGAGTATTTTACGAAGCAACATTATTGTATTTCCAGTGTATTGTGTACGAAATAATAAAACTATTATTACATAATTCATTAGATATACTGTGCAAATAAATCATGCACAAACAATAACAATAAAAAAAAATATATATATTGCTCAAACAGATATAAATTCTAATTAATTTTGTACATAGATGTCTTGACAACATACCATCATGTTCTTGCAGATTGCTGTTCATCGTACTTTGGTCTGCCTGAAAAATAATGTATTATTATAAAAGCTATTTGCTTAGTGCGCAATTACATCTTTTACAGAATGGACTATGCGATTCTATCGTAAACATTGCGTACCGAAGTCGTGTACACTAAAAATACCCATTATGTTTTAATCTCTAATATTTATTAACTAATTCTTGTTCTTGGAACAAAATTGTATGTGAAAGCCTCTTCAATAATTTACGTAACGATATTTTCTAATACGACCGGCGTGAGGCTCGATAACATAAGCACGAAGGTTTCGCCCTAGGGCGCGAAATCGAGCTTCGCGCCCGGAGTGTTAAAAATGTTATTATTAATATTTCGGCTGTTATGTGGAGATGGTGGAAATTTTTCAAATACTCATTGGGCGTAACATAATGTCCTCGTAGGCGAAAATTTTCACTCAAAAAACTACACTACGAACTCATTTTATATTACAACTGAGAGCTAGTAAACGAACGAGTATTGAGGAATAGCCGGCGCTCCACAGCGACGAAGTTTCTGAGCGAGCGAAGTGAGCGAGTTACCACGCCAACACTAATTTTTGAACGAAATACTTGCAAAATTAATAAAAATGACAGATTTGTGTTTTGTAGGAAATATTACGTACTTCATGGCTGTGAATATCATGGAAGACCGTCAGACCAAAAACGAAAACAAGTATTATATGCATTTCTATAGGATATTATATTATTAAGAACTAGATCACTTTTTAAGAATGTTATGATAAAAATGTACTGTGCATAATTCGAATATGCAAATGAAAACTGATGTCGAACAATAATAAGTAATGCCCACATAAAATTTAATTACCAGGATGTAGGCGTGTAAAAGCAAATAAAACATATTTTAGTGATCATTTGGAATCGTTGTTGGACAATTAAAAGCGAGGCATTTCCTTTATAACTAATCTGTAAAAATCCTGTTGATATATAAAATTTATTCACAAAGTTATTGTCCAGATACATTTATATTAAACAAGCTGAAATGTATAATCATCAGAGCTGAAAAAATTGTTTCCTAGTATCCTGTATGGAATTGTTTGGTGCAAAGAAAATAATGAAATAGTACAGTTTTTCATAAAATAAATATAAAAAGATTGAACTCATACAGAACTTATTAATTTGTAATAAGGTTTAGGTAATTGTTTACTCAGTTATTTATTTTATGACTTACTTGAAATTTGAATAACACGTTGATAAAACTAATTGTACATCAATATTATACACACTGAGAGAACAATTTCTTCTCGATGATGAGAACAGCCATAATAATAAATGATACCATATACCGAAGATATGTTCCAAGTTTATGATACAATGATTTGCAATTTGCATTAAATAACTACACATAATATATATTGTGCAATGTTTTTGTTATAGACAATGATTAATGAGTTTATTAATGTCAATTGCACACAAGAGCTACAAATTTGAATCGAAAATGTTGAAACGACCGATTGCTTTCTTTGTTTTTTTTATTGCCAATTTTCATGATCGTTAATTATAGAAATAATTAAATTAAATATGATTGCAATTTTGATGATTATAATGATGTTAATGTATCAATACGATAATGAGAGAAAAAATGTGCTTCTGCATCTACGTTAACGAGAACGAAATTCTACGGTAATTTTAATATATTGGAAATGTTAATTTTTATACAATACAATAAACGCGTCATACAAAACGAATTCTATTTTAATGTTCATTTAACGGTTTACAATACACTGAACTGACATTCTAATAACATTTATGGATGTATATCTGCGTACTTAAATTTTATATTCATAGCACTTTTCTTTGGCATATAACATTTTTTTCTCAGAATATACTGACATATTACAATATTCGCAAATGTGTTAGTTAAATTTCGTTTAATCTGCAGTGTACTTATTATCATAAGTATATTTAATTAAAATAGGCAAATCTTAAAATGAATTGGATTGTTCTTATTTTTATGTGCTCCTGTGTATTACCAAGTATTTATGGGTTTGACGTACGTAGAACCAAATCTACTAAACAACCTATTTGAATGTAAATTTATAGTTTTTGTGATATACATCTAACTAAAATTCTCTTGCAGATAAACCACAAGTGGTCATTTAAGCTTCCCACACTTAAAGATGTTGGAAATTTTTTCACCAATCCTATTAATAGTATCAAGAATTTTTTCAAAATTTCTACACCTGAAAAAATTGTGTCAAATATACCTAGTAGAATAGAGGGTATAATCTTTAGTATAATCTAAAAACGATCATCCATCCATTACAAGTATATATAATATATATATATATATATATATATATATATATATCAAAAATAAAGTTATATGATTTTAGTTTGATTTAGAATAATGATCAAGAAAAGATCAATTAAAATTTGGTAGGAAAACAGAAACTGATTTTTGATATATTATTATCTTTCAACATTTTCATGTTCACATGAAGACTGTACAATTTAAAAAGAAATAAATAACAAATTCGTTCTGGTTGATAAACTTAAGGTACCAAACTATAATTATCGTTCAGGTCGATTCGAATCTGGACATATTATTCTTGATTTTTAGTAGTATAAAGTAATTGATTATCAAGTAATTTGTACATTTTTACGTTTTGTAGTAAGCTTAATTGAAGAGATTATATAGTTTGTGAAATATTCTTATAAACCTATTGAAGTAGATATTTTTGCTTCGGTGGAATTATTTCAATATTTGCCAGTATATAGACACTCTATAAACCTGAATTCATTAAAAACTACCAATAAGAAAATGAAAAGTGAGTCACCAAATGAATTAATAATAATTTTTGCTAATAAAAAGTTAAAACCTACTAATTTTTTACTAATTCTACAAACTACTAAACTAAAAAATCAATATCTACTTGTAGATTAGTAGTATTTTACTAGTGAATTAGTATTTTCGTACTATTTGTCAGTAAAAAACTTACTAATTGATGGCAATCCACTGTTCGCTGTAGATAAGTCGTTTTTTATTAATTCAAGTTTATAGAGCAGAGGGATCGCAGATTACGTTCAAACGAATTGTTATGTTTGTCATGCTTGTATACTTATAAATAGTAAAGTATAAACCATAATATTTCGATAATTGTTTTTATAAATTCTTCTATTACTATGTTAAATAACATAAAAAAGAAATAACGATGTTCTAAATAAGTTAGTAAGTTATCATTTAAATAAAGTTTTGTCATTTTTTTTTCATTTTATTTCAACATATCATTACAATCACCAATTACTCAATACCTTAATGCAAAGTTCCTGCTTGTAGTATTTAATGTTCTACGCTATCATATAGTCTTATAAAGATGTTATTTAATTATTGCTTTCCATTACACTTTAGTATCATACAAAGCAGTATTTGGAGCAGAATTTTTCGATTATTACTACCCTCCAAATCACACATTCATTGGGCAAGATGTTGAATTATTTAACGCTACTGTTGTCGATTCAGAATTACGACTGGATTCGGTTAATCATGAAGTAAGCTATTAATTAATTTTCACAAGGGCTATTGGCATATTAGAACAGTTGTATAGTTTGTGCACTGTTTCCATAAGAGCTCGTATAAAAATGCTAACCATGAAAATATGAATTTGCACCTTCATGTGCGTATTTTTACATGGGTTCTTAATGAAATTGCCCGAATAAACCAGAGGTTAATCAAGTTTTGGTTTTGTATTTCAATTTAAAATATGTTACAGGTTCTTCCATCTTCATTAAATCAAATCTCAGATTACGTAGGCGAGTATACAACAAATCTTGTATAATATTAGCAGTACAAAAAGATTCGAATTATTGTTATAGTCAATGTAGCAATTTAAATTACCAGTGGTTAAAAAAGTTCAATACAATATGTGCTACCAAAATTATAAATCCGTTTTGTAGATTTCAAGGTCAATATGATATTCTGATGCATGGACAATCCAATTTAGGGGTTGAAGTGGGACAAGTAATGTTTATTTCTGTCAATATTTTCACACTTAGAACATTAAGGACAAGCTTAGTCCGATATAGGGTTAGTTAAGTCATACTTTTAGTGTGGTCTCATGAAAATTATAATATTCTAAAGGAATCGCTAAAAATAAACAAAAGGAACTGAATATCTGAAGGGTTGAACCCTCACTAAACACAACATGAGGATAGGGTCGCAACCTTAACATTTACACGAAATGTTATTATAATATCAAACTAAGGTTTCTTGTAACTTATCTTAAGTGTAATGTAAGATGGCAATAATCTTATAGACAGCTAAAACTTGAATGTTATAAAGTCAGTCACACTAACTTTATGTTAACCATAATATAAGGTAACAATGTGTATAAATTGTCCGACGTGCCTAGTTGGTTTCATCGCCAACAGGAGTTATCACAACTTTTGCAACTCTGTTTGGCTCCCGGTATAATATAGGTTTCGATTTGCCAAATGAGTACCGATACTCATGCAACTTGAACCATTTTTTAATATTATTTAACCATGGGAATAAAGCGTTTAAGTGTCGCACATTTTCATTATTTTAAGATCGACATCTTGAATTTTTAATTTTTGAAATGAAATTTAAATTTACAACAACTTTGTCCTGCAATCGGCTACATTCAGCATGTTAATAACAACTATTTTACGGGCTTTCTTCAATTAAACCGTCATATTTGATTTTATATGTGCCATAAAGTGATTCTAAGTAATTTCTAATTAAGTCACACATTTTGAGGCGAAAGTTCTGAATATTTTGAAATTCAGGTGGACCTTACTTACAAAGAGAGAAAAATGTTACCGGTTATCATGTTGATGGTACTGGATACCATCAGATGTTATCCGGTACCACCAGTATGGTATCCGGTAATATCTACTTTTCTCTGTGTAATAATGTAACTTTTTATAGATCTCAGCATAGGGGCAGAAACTCATCATTCAGGAATCACCTTCTTTGGAGCGCAAGAAGTAGTGTATCCAAAGCTGACACTAATTATAGAGCCAGCCTTAGCTAAGTTCGTATAATTTTTTCTTGTTCTATATTATATTCTATTATATAATGTCAATTTATTCATTTAGATATTGTTTTAGTGAAAACTTGTTTGATATTGCATAAATGCTCGGTTTGCAATTATATTCACAGTTTCTAGTTTGCTAAGCGCAAGTAAATATCGTCTGCTGGGAAGAACGAGGTTCTATTTCACAATATTTAATATTATATCAATAAAAATTCTATTATGAAACTGTTTCTCCTGAGTAAAATAGACGAATTGGTCATTAATAAATTAAAGTAAACTTTACGCACTTCATTCGCGTATTGCACTCGGCACGGAAATCAGATGCTTAATAGTAGTTTTCGATATAAGGGTGTAAAGTTCGACTTTACATGCGATTATATAAGTTGTGCGGAACGTCGAGTGTTTACCAACTAATTTGGGCTTGGATAATTTTCCTAGCGAGATATAATCTTTTTCATTACCACGAACAAATGAAGCCTATTTTGATGAAGGAAATAAAACAGTTTTAAGTACCACAACGAGATAGAACTGCATTTATTCCTACAGTGAAATAGAACTGTGTTATACCCAGCTGACAATAACCAAAATAACTTTGTGAATTTTCCTTTGGTACACTAGGCTAATCAACACAAATCCTATAGGCTTCGAATAAATGTCTATACATTATGAGCTTGAGTTCACTATTTGTTCTTCACTGAAAACTAAAAAAAAATATTTGTTTCTATGAAGTAAAAATGAAAATCTCAATTGTAATTTAATCATTCCACAATTTTGTACGTACTAAAAGTGGGATGTACTAATAAAAGGCTGACACTGACGATCTTTAGTCTTGAATGTGTACATCAGCTTTCTTATTCCAATAGGATATTTCTACTTTTTTGTAAAATACTTAAAGGATCTTGAATCACCTAGTCGATACTTTAATCAAGATTTTTTTTTAAATTCAATCTCATAACATGACAATAATTATTATTTATAGGCTATTTGAAAGTGTTGCTGGTATAATAAAATATCTGATTGAATTTTGGATGCACGTTGACTTAATCTTTAGACAATTGTCGTGGCCGAAAGTGAGATTAAATATAGCAAGAATTATAATCCTGCAAGTTCGTATATTTGTAAATAGTATATAATTATCTTTTTAAATGTTTAATGTACCGTTGATATCTCTTTATACAGTATTTAGGCCTTAATTATTTACCATGCTTTATTTGCCTTCCAATTAATATATCTTCAATATTGACCTTTGCATAACCATATATTTAAAAAAAGATTCTTTGCAGACCGAAAATGTTGTGTCTTATCTAAAAAAGCATTTCTCCACTGAAGGTTGGCAAAGTATTAATATTTTGATGACGTAAGTTTTATACATTAATGATCTTTTATTCATTAAATGTAGTACGGGTATTTCTTTATTATTAACATTTATTATGTTATAGGTCGATGACAAATAACAATGAGATAAATGGTAATGTACAATTTTTCGAAATTGTAAAACGCATTTCTAAGGCATTATGTTGGGAAAATATAAAAAAAACACAATAATAATTCGTTTGTAAAATTTATTTCACATAGCGTAAGAAATGCTCCATCCACTTGTGCATTTATTAATAGCGAGTTTTAATGAGAAAGTTTTTAAGTGCTGAATAAATTCCTATCTAAAATATTGTGAGAATACGAATTAAACTTCGAAATATTCAAATTGTAGAAAGACCGTTTGTCGATACCTTGTGCACGAAAGATGAACTACATTTCAGCCTTCCCATTGGAGAAGCACATTATGCTAAGGCCGTTACCGCTCTGGCACGCTTGTAAGATAACACTTGAATAAAATATAATCATTATTTTTCCATTTTCTGGGGAAAACATTCGATGTTATGTAAATGTTAATGTTATATTACATCATTTGATTGTTTGCACTTTGATGGTTAATAAGAGATTAGAATAATATACTAGATATCATTTGAAATCATAAGACATTATTTCTAATAATCGTCTTTTGCAGATTTGGTGCTTCCAGTGATTTGGAGAACGCATCGCAATTTTTTAAAAGTTTACGATTTTCATCCGCTACTAAAGAAAAAATAACAAAGCAGTTTAGGTAAATAAATTTCTTTATTGTGCTATTTGGTTAACGCCACTTAATGATTTGTTAATATTTTAGTGACCACCATTGTTTTGATACCAAACCAGAGGTTTCACATCCGATTGATATCAGTCTCCCAGGGATGGGAATACCTCTCGATGTTCAATGTAAAAACCATTTGATCTTAACAAACTCACAAACTACTGAAAGACCCAAACCAATGCCTATAAAGGTATATAACGAATATTTTCATTTATTTGTAGATATAAATCGATTTCGCTATTGTCATAATTTGTATTTTTTTATATTCTAGAATGACGATGCTATATGCGAAACATTGACATGTAATAATGAGCTAATAACGCCGAATCTACCACTTGACGGGACTATTTGTAATCATGAAGATACGAAAGTAATATTATATGTTTACCATGTTCGACGTGTATATTTTCTCACACGGCAGTGTAATATCAACCTAATTTTTACAGATATGCATCAGAGGGAAATGTGTTTCATTGCCGGAAGAGTTAAAAAATAATATGAAACCCGTTGAGGCGACTTAAGTAAAAACGTGTGGATCTAATTGTAATTGAGGTTCTATGTACGTGGATTATTTACTAATAAATGTGTTTGAACGTGTGCAGACTTTTATAATAGATAAACAAGTTTAGAATAATATTAAGGACATTTTTGTAACATTTATTCCTTTACATTCAAAATATATATTAGTCCTATTTAATTTGAAATGGATTAAACACATACAGAAATCGACTCTGGTTGAATTAGAATCAATTATATATTATATATAATTATGTAAAAATGAAAATTAAAGTTATTGGGGAATGTAGTATTGTTGTTCAAGATCTATTTAGTACCTTTTGTCCATGAGAAAGTTGCGTATCACTAGAAATGAATGTGATATAACCATTTTTGAAGAGAACAAATAATTTTAATCTTGTAAGGGCAATATTTCGGTTGACCTATTTTATCGTACCAATTTAATCAACTTAACGAGATATTTGATTGTAACAACTAAATAGCACTTGGTTTTAAAAAAATATTAAAGTGTTTGGAAATTAACGAAATATCGAGTAAAATTGATTCTTTTTAAGATTAATTCAATAGACTGCCGTATTTGCTTTAACGAAATATTTAGCAATATTGATATTTAGTGGTTTGCAAATGAACGAAATAATTATTGAAATTAACCCTTAACTTAGGTGACTAAGATCTTAGTCATGTCAGACTTTTCTCAGATTGCGACAAAATCGGATATCTTAGTCATGACACAAATTAGTGTAATGATATCCATAATTTAGACAATTTAAATATGACAACGTATATCATAGACCATGATGTACTAAACAACATCCCGTTTGCTGTTTTCAAAATCATGATGTCAAAAAATATATATAAGCTCTTAAAAATTATTATTTTTACGATGTCAAAATCTTCATCAAACAAATATGAACATCATCTTAGGTCAATTTCTGCACAAAATACTACCAATACTACTAATCAGTTAGATTAATAAGATCAGTTAGATAGATAATTAGAAATTTGATGATATATTTTGAAAATTTAAAATGGGGAATCCAGCGTGCACACAATTTTTCCAAATTCGAACTATTTTAATTGAAACTTGTTACTCAGGAGGTTTCAAGGTTGCTGATTACAGATCTGACAATATATTTTGAAAATTTAAAATGGCCCATCTAATATGGTGATCTAAATTTTCATAATTTGAATCGTTAAAGCGAACTATCTCGCATTCTATGGGCAACCTATGAATAACAAATTGACATCATTTTGAAAATACAAAAACTGATAAAAGATTCGTGCCCAGGGATCCCAAGATATTCAGAATGATAAATTTCGACCAAAATGATTTGAATCTTGATAAAGTTGTTCGCCATATTAAATGCACTATTTTGACTTTTCAATATCTGATTTCAAATCAGCGAGTCCGAAACTCCCTTATACATCAATTTACAGTTAAATCTAACAAATTTTTATTCCCTGAATTTTGGACACTTTCTGGAAAATTTTCACAGCAGTTAAGGGATTAAGCAAGGACTATTTTTGTTCAAATCAATTCTCTGCTTTTTCATATTCTCAATGACCCTGAATCGTCTTATACATTGCTTGTTGAGGTTGCAGATTTGAATTCTCACGATAGTCGTGATATTTGTAATAATTTAAATCCATTGAAAATATTTATTATAATTATATTATGGTGCAGTACAACATTAATATTTGTTTTGCAATTTTGCTCATTTTTTTATATTATTCGGTTAATGTATTAATTAATATTCACATCGTAAAGATTTAGCAATAATATATTAAAAATTCCACGAAATGAGGTTTGGAGTGTAAGCAAAGCTGCAAAAATAAGTTCGAATTCAATTTTTGGGACAATAAACAAACTTCAATAGATTACGCCGAAAACATTTGTAATATGCAGCCTGGTAATTGAAATTGCTGTGATGATGCCGTAAGGAATAATATACTCGTCTTCGCGTAAAAGTATGAGGAATAAGGGTGAGTATAATAATCGCGAAAGTGAATTTCTTATTGCGGAAGAACGTGGCAGTTTTCCGAAACCGTTCTAATATTCGAGTTACGACCTGTTAGCCACTCGTCGTCGACGGCAGAACTCTAAATACGATGACGATAAAGATTTTATGAAACTATGCTGTGGCATTGCGCGGGGGACAATTAGAAATATTTGTTCAGTGGACAGTTAATATCTTCATTCGGGTTCATCTTGCCACGAAATAGTTTATGACTCCTGTGGAAATAAACTTAAGCCCTCATTGGTAATGCTGGCTACGCATACCTCGAATAACGACCATTTATATTTTGTTACCACGTGGATATTGAAGGAACCCTATATGTTATGTCATAAAAGACTTTTCTTAATGTAATTATCATTGGAAATTATCTCCGCTAAAATCATCAACGTTTATATTTGGTAAACGCTAAAATCACTTTGTCTCTTTTGAGGCGTTTTGGATGATAACAAATTCGGAGGGGGGTAAAAATTCCGAAAATATATTTATCCAAAGGTAATATTTTCCGAATTTGAACAATTCCGAATGCCAATGATCCGAAAGTGAATAAATCCGAAAGTAAATTTTCCGAAGGTTTAAAATTCCGAACGTAAATTATCCATAAGGTACAAAGTTCCAAATTGCAAAGTTCCGAATGACAAAGTTCCCAATGACAAAGTTCCGAAATAATGTATTGTGATGCGGCTTTTTATATGTCCCCGGCTAAATGAAGTTGATTCTTATGTATTTTGGGCCCGTGAATCCGAATTTTTCGGGTAGAATGCCTGAAAGTTGATTGTTATTAACTAATTTTGGTAACAATTTAAAAATTTAAATTTTTCGGTCCGAAAGAATTTTATATTATAGATTCTATGGGTTATTTTGGACAAGAAATGTCTATTGCGAATTTCTGAAATAATGCATATTTTAAGGTTATTCCAAGATCACGTTTATTTTTTTAAATGGAAACCCCTATTTTTTTCACGGATTCGGAAAGAGCAAACAATTTTATGTCCGAATATGATATGGTCGATTTTTCCGGCAAGGTCACAAGGGTTTCCATTTAAAAAAATTAACTCGACCTCGAAATAACCTTCAAGGTCAAATTCAATAGTACCATTAAATAGCCAGAGAAAAATCCTTCAACTTTTGTCCAAAACATTTTCCCCAGAAATTACCTATTGCTGAGTTAATTCGCAGTTCCGGGACTTTTCAGTTTGACCTTGAAATGACGGAAAAATCGACCATATCATATTCGGATGTAAAATTTTGTGCTCTTTCCGAATCCGTGAGAAAAAATAGGGGTTTCCATTTAAAAAAACAAACTTAACCTTGAAATAACCTTCAAGGTTTTGTTCAATGTCAAATTCAATGGTACCATTAAATAGCCAGGGGAAAATCGTTAAACTTTTGTCTGATGTAATTTCCCGGAAAATGCACTCCCGCTGAGATATTTAGGCGTTTTCATACTTTTCGATCACCCTGTATGAAGTGTCTCTTGTGAAAATAGTATAGAAGTTAAAAAATTTGTATTTCGTTCCAGTTTAGAATTAACCACTGTATCAGTGCAGTGTGGCTCGACATTTTTTCGTAAAGTGGGCAGGAGTGTTTAAAATACCTTCAGTGACACAGAATCGATTTATGATTTTGAAAACGGCAAGTATAGTTGTGTTAAACATGTTCCCTTGAATCCATTAATTATTGTTATCAAATTAAATAAATTTAAACTAAAGTCCCCTGTTTTTCGTATATAATTTTCTTCCTTTCAGTCATCGCTTTGACCTATAAGAACCGAAGTTTTTTTTATGTAGGAGTGGAAGGCATATTAATTAATTATAATGAGAAAAGATTCATTCAACCGATGAAACTTGCATCCGATAGCCACAATGAAATGTATTCTTTCTATGGATGAAATATATTATTATATGAAAATTTCATTGTGTTAATTGCATTGATAAAGGATTTTTTCCAATCCATAAATACTTACTTACACAAATAATTGTTCGTAGCAGTAATAAAAGATTTCATCCGTTGAAATAATACATTGCATTGTGCTATCGGCTGCACTTTTTTTTTCATTTAATCCTAAAATTAGCTAACTATTCGTCTTAAATCGAGACTTATTCTTTTCAATGTAGATGACACGAACAGTATTTTTAATTTATATGTTTTTCCTGGTTAAAATGATGATCAGATCTTTGAAGTATTTAGTAAGTAATACACAGGGCAGAATTGAATGTAATACATATTATCTCAATTACCTTAAGATAAATTGTGAACATCCACATCACATGGAACTTCAAACAAAATTTTAAGCTCGAATTTGTATGAAACAATTTCAAAACTTTTGACTACTACTAGATGTGCTATTAAGTGTTTTTTCTACAGGCCTATACAAATACACAACTAAGTAAATCACGAGTACCTTTCATCATAAGTAATGTGTCGATCTCACCAGAAACTATACCGACAATAGCCGATCGGTTGATAATTGCCTCGTTGTTGGTTGACAAGGGACCTCGAAAATAAAATTTGATTTCGTATTAGTAGCTCGTAAAACTAATTACGCCACCCTCTGATTTCGGCAACAAAAGCATATAACTACGAAATGATAGGAAATCCGCGTTGAAGGGTTGATAAAGCCGCGAGCTAGTTGGTGAGAAATACATTATATTCCGCTCCCCGGAGAATATCCAAAGAAGATAGCGCTGTGTGACGAACGGTCTGATAGCCGTATAAATTAACTCCCGCTGACATTTAGATTAATTGTTCTCGCGCCCATGCCGCGTAGCATAGTTCTCTTCTTTTTCGAGTAGATCCGCTTATTGTACTCCCGTAAAAGCGCAAAAAACAAACAGAGCAAAAAACAAAAAGCTCGTTCTATTATGCCGCTGGGGAAAAGAACGTAAATTATACCTCGGACATTTTTAAGAATTGTATTAATTAAGGGATGAAGAAATATGCGTAATATAAAATAATTAGATTTTTAAAGAACAATGAAGTCTGTTTGTCAGGAGTATTAAAATGAAGGATCAATATCGTGGTAAAGGAAGAATAATTTTTGAAGGGGTGGTTTGTAAAGGCATTTAATTAAATGTTCGTCACTGATTCCATCTATACCAGTAGTTTGATCAACATATTTGGCTTTGAGTTTATTATTTTTAGGATAACTACGTATTTATAGTACGTAGAGTACTATATGAACGCAATACAATTTACCGTTCAGTCACATATCTAATGCATTGAAATATATATATTGTAAAATAAGGCACAAACCCTAATAGGGAAGTCAGTAACAATAAATCTGGCACGATTTACTTCCATTATTTGGTGTATCAAATTGTCGACTCTAGGTAGGTAGAAAATTGCAGGTGCCAGCAAATTGTTAGCACAAAACGGTTCTTTTGATCCTGTCACGATCCTCTTTCTTTCTACAACGTCTATAACTCCTCACGAGAAACAATATGTCCTACCTTTCTTATTTCCCTCAAATCGTTTTCCGCTATCTTCTTCTTTATCCCTCTTTTATAACATCAATTCTCCTTCCTCGTACCCCAGGATTTTCCACCCTCCTTCTTACTGGATGTGCTAGTGCGATGATATTAGACGGCCTGCAGCGGGAACAGGGATGTGGTAAGGCGCCCGCATTGTGTCAACAGCCCTCAGGAGTGAACCAGAAGCTGCGAATTATGATAGGGGCTGAAGGAACCCGGTGTTGTCATTAGTAGGCGACACAACTCGGGATGTTTCTCCAAAAGGGACGATGGATCTTCCCGAGCACGTCCCAACTTACACCAGCTCATTCGGGTCAAGTATTGCCTCGGGATGTTCGAACATTGTTCTTTGATATGCTCCTCGTCTTCGTTGTCCGCTCAATACGAGTTACAAATCGCTTATGATCTCGCGCGGACGCTACCTCAAAGTTCTTCCTGTTGTCCCGGAGAAGCCTGAGGGCACGAACGTGATTTGAGTGGTATTGGTCTAATTTTCATTATTTCCCAATTCCTGTTTTTATCTTCAACCACAAATGACGAGAATAATAGCGACGTCTACCGGACGTTGATTGGATACTGATAAATAAATGTGTACAACCAAATAAATATTTTTCTTGTACTTTTTATAGATACTTGTCTGTCTCGATAATATACGAGCAGCATCCCACACTTTTTATGTGACAGGAGGTACATCCGAAAGAACCGATTAGCTTTAATGCAGTCGTTAATATTTAGTAGCTGCTATTTGAATGGCGTAATCCATTTTTTTTATCGACGTACAATGTCCGGGAACATCATTAATTATCTCGACATCGAATTGAACCTTATTTACTTTTTATCCTGTCAATAAAAGTACAAACGAATACTCGATCTGATTGCTTCGTGCTGCGTTTGGGGTGCGCGAAAGAAAGCAAAAAAGTTCTTTGTAAACGTTCAGGAGCACCATCCGAACATAATCTCGGAACTCTGGTACATAATGCCGAATGCTCCCTGTGTGAAACCACCATAAATAAATTTGGGGGTCATGATACCTCGTAGCTTGTTATTTTCACACTCGGAGGTCAAACCACAAGAAGAGAATCCATTGAGTGCCGGCGCGCTACCCCAAGCGCGTAACAAGAAGGTGGGATTTTCGCGAAAGCAATCTTTGCCATTGTGGTTTAAGGAAAAGGATCGGAATAAGGATCGACGAGACGGGAAACGACAGGAGCATCGACACAAAAGTGACCATCGCTTGGTAAGCGATATTCATTCGTTCGACGAGACGAAGTCTCTTTTTGCTTGTAATTCGATACGGATTTGATGCTTCTCCTTCACTGCAGCGACATTACATCATTAAGTGTTATTAAAGGATCCCCAAAGGAGACACCTCTTAATATCTCTATAGTAACTTTATAATTAAGATACCCTCCTTTTTATACATTTAAGAGGAATTATTTTGATAATGGTATTTGTAAATGGAATTGAATATATCATAAATAGTTGGAGTTTCGAATAGTCGTTGAAACTTGCTTTTACCTACTTATCTGGAGGATGTATTGTGCGGTAAACTGAGATCCCTTTCAGTACCTTATCGGGTCTTCTTCCATTCTTTATCAGAAATCGCCGATTCGTCGCGTCGTGATCGAAATAGAAATCTGGTATGGATTTCCAACCCCTGTTATCCTTTTGCGAAGAAGACCACTCGAGGTGATACTACCATAAAGGATAAAGAAAAATAGATTCTCAAAACCTTGTTTTCGATTTACGCTCTAACATAAAGAGGAATATTTTAAGCCCTATGGGATTCATATTTTCTGTTCAGCTTCCGTTAAGTATATCTCGATAGGTTTTATTAATAAAAAATAGCATTCAACGATTTTCAAATCTGACGTGAAGTAGCTTCTTAAATTATAATTAAATAAAAATCTTTTTTTCCAATTCAGAAAATCTTTTGAAGGTACCCGAAAAAAAATTGGTTTTACTTTCTAAATATTAGGGTCCAGCACCAGTGTACGTTTTTTAGTTGGTTTTACTATTTATATATTAAGCTTTGCTACCTAATTTGTCAAGGTCAACAAAGTAGATAGTAAAATTAACTAGAAGTGATGGCTGTGTCTCATACTACTATATTTTTTCCCTGTGCTATTTAGAAATTTACCTCTATTAGTAAATTGGAGCATTAGTATATTTCTTGGAGTGAAAATGTCCTGGATGTTGACAATTTTTTAGTTGACAATTCCCACTTTATTCACGCTTCTTTTTAAGTTTTCAATGTTCATAATATAAAAAATACGACACCTCGTTTATGCGTTTGTTCATAATCACTTAATAACAGTACCGGATAGTTTCGTGAAAATCTACCATTTCTACGAGCCTAAAAATTGAGACAGTGATAAAAGGTAACAAATGCAGGAAAACCAGAGTCCGCCAGACCAAACGCATCGTCATCGATGGTCTGCCACGAAAGAAAAGGGCCACAAAGACAATCTTTGTTTTTTTTTTTCAATTTAAAAAGTCGTTTTTTAGATCCTCTTAATCAATACCCTCTTTAGGAGGTATTTTTCGAGATATTTTTGGAAAGAGCTCTGTACGAACTCATTAAGAGGTTTCTGCTGTATGGGTGGTTGAACCAATTAAAAAAATTAACCAAATTAGTCTAAAAATGTTCGTTATATTTATGTCAGAAATGTTTAGTTGCTGCAATTACTTTCAGTTTGTTTTTCTATAAAAAAATAATTAATTGAAATAACTATACTAATTCCTTAAATCAACTATTTCTTTTAGTTAAACGGCAGCAGCTCTGTCCCATTTAAACCAATTAAAATAGTAATGACGAGTACTTCAAATATTTCAAGTAACTTTAAAAATAGTTAACTTAACTAATTTTGTTTCAACACCTATTTTTCAAATAGTTAAATAAACTATTCTTTTTTTCTCTTGTAGCTGCCTTCCAAAATATTGACCTATTCTGCAATAGGGTTTTGAGGACAGACTTCCAGAATAGCAATGTTTCAGAATTGAATAATAAGTTTTGCTATTCCAGAATACGAATTTTTCTTATTGCACGCAAATTCCAGGTATGGGAAAATATTGATGTAGAGAATGATAAATGCAATATTTTTATCATAATAAAGTGGCATTGTTTTAATTTTTATTGTTATTTAATCGAGTTTACATTTTTTCATTTAGTTTATAGTTCATAGCAACTTTCTAACGGGAGCCAGAGTGGAACACAACAAACCAACGATCATCGCAAAAGCGCCTGGCGGCGTTAAACGCAACTAGGTTCAGGAAATCCTTTGGTGCAGTGCGTAAACATTTATGAAATTTGCAATGCTCTTGTAGAAAATTGTAATAGTCAGAATAGTAAAAACATTCGTGATAACCATATGTATACTCATTTTTTATTGGTCTTCGTTTTTACTATTATCACTAGTAACATTTTCTACAAAAGCCTTGTAAATATCATATTTTACTATTCTGTTTGAGGAAATTCTATTATTAAACAATATCAAAATAAATTTGACTAATAATGATTATTCCGATCACTATGTCCTCAAATGCCTAGCGAGAATAGTAATTTATCCTATTATTTTTAAACATCTTCCTCTACGATTCTCTCAGTGTAATTGCATTCTCCTTTAAACATGACAAGGTGGTTGAAATATTTTCCAAATCTAGTCGATTTCAGGAACAGCGGCCCATTTTTGGAAAATTGCTATGAAAATGTGTAAATGAAAATTTATGACATTTGTAAAGTTTATATGAATAACGTGGAACATGGAAGAACATCCGATAGACGTTTGGTTACGATCCTTGGACCTCTTGACGGACAGTCAAATGCTCTTCCAATTGAACGATGACTCCCTACATCCATTAGCACCGTTAATTTATAAAAGTTCAATTTGTGTTTGAATCTACTCTGGACGAAAATCAGTAACGTGCATATGTAAAACTTGTGAAATTACCAAATGTTTGACCAATTAGAAATTAACGGGGTGGAGGGCTGTGTAGCTAATCAATGTAATTTTTAGTAAGTATGTATAATTTTTTAGGATAGTGACAGTTACTTTGACAACTGTCAACTGTCAAAGTTTAAATTTGATATCATATTTGGATTGAGTATGATAAAAGCATAGAAACCCAACATTTTCATTCAAATCGCAGCAGTAGTCATTATAATTTAGTGAATACAACGTGTGGTCCCCCCAACCACTGTGCGGCAGTCCGAAGATTAATCCGGAAATGTTGCATACATTCTCGGTTTCTTCATATTTTTCATATAATTAACTTCATAAATATGCATTTTAACATTTTCCTAACAACATGTTTGAAAAAATGCTCACTGTTCATGGAATCAAAATGATTTTGACAGAGGTCAAATGAAAAAACAGCCGTGTTAAACTAATTATAATTTTTCATTATTTTTTTCTTATCAGTGTATCCTTTATCTATCTTGCTTTTTATGTCCTTGCTCATGTTTAAGCTGCCCATATTTTTCCTAGCAGAATGCAAGCAAAAGCATTCCATCGAATTACATTTCCAAGTCGATGCTTCTAATCACGATGGTGCTGCCTAAACGCATTCGAGACGACACAAAGTTAATCAAGTTTGGAAAATACGGGAATGGCTCTAGGCGTAATTTCACCCTTATGTATGGGTGTTAAAGCACGCGCCGGAATGGCACCCCATGTATAACTCGTGCTATTGCACGCGCAGAAGTAAACGCGACGTCTAGCATTCGTAACGGATGCAGGTATATATAATAGCAGTATACACAATCGTAGATGTACACGTTCAACATGCGCATGTATATATAGTACACGTTCATAAATTCATGCACAGTATACGATGCTGGAAGCGTGTATACAAGAGGCTCCGTCGTAAACTACCCCTGTGGAAGGGTGGAATCTTCAGTCGCGGACGAAAAGGATACTACAAACTTCCACGGAAACTTGGGAAAATCGTAACGTTTCATTGCCAGCACGACACGTAAGTAATGCGCTTCGACAGGGACGCGTAAACTTGACTTAAACCGTATAATGCGAATACATGAATTTTAAGGGTGACTACCGACGTGTCATTCGACTTTTCAAAGATGTTCAAAGTTTTCTGAAAATACATTTCCTAACAAAAGTAGAATTATAAAATAGAATTCTTTTATGTAGAAAATTAGAAAACAGAAAATATAAGTAACGTTAAAATAAGGTATAAAACAGTTTCGCGAAGGAATTTATCCATTTATTACGAAAAATGCTGTGGTAGGATGATCGTGAATCACATGAAATGCGAAGGAACCTATTCGAGAAGACAAATGCACATTGTGTGAAGACAGTTGAAAAGTTAAATTACCCAATGTAATACAGCCTCCATTATGATAATAGTGAAATCCAATCTCAACATTATTTACTTTTTTTCCTTAAAAAACATCGTCTAGACTCACGTCGGTATTTTAGGACTTATACTCTTAAATCTGTTGAAATCGTTTCCAATCTTTCTTCTTGGCACATTTCTTCATTCTTATTTCAGTATGTTTGAGGAATCCAAATGTGTTTTTGTTCATTGAATCTCAATTATGTGTTCTATTTGTTGTCAAAAAATAACACTTTAGAACATTAGTAGTATCAAATAAATAAATAGTTATCATAATTTAATTTTTATGGTAAGTCGTAATATAACATCATTACAAGTTCTACGTTACATCATACTGGACTATAATTAGTATAGTTATATACGAGTCCTAATATAGAAATCAAAAATAGTAAGGATCTGATGGAGAACATCATTTCAATTTCCACATGGAATATAGTAGTAACAAAAACTTGGTATTGTCTTCGCAAACTTCCATTTCGACGATTTTTATTCACGTACTCAGTGTAAATTTATTGGAGCCCCGAAAGACTAGCCAGAAACTAGACTTGCTAAGGATGAAGATGATATAAATAGGAATAAGCAGCTTCTATACGTAAATTTGAAGTAGCAAACGGAGCAACCCAGATAGAAGGCGTGAGTCTCACGATGTCCACACGTTTGAGATCTCACTTATGAGTGCTCATGTAAACTCTTATGAGAGTTCAGAAATGAGTAAATATACGGGATTCTACACACATATGAGACTTTTGTGATACTTGTAATGATTGAATAATAGTTTTGGTGGGCAACCAATCGGCGTCGGGTAGAATACCTGTGTGGAAAGAAGTTATTGATTTGCCCATGCGCAAATTATTCAATAAGGAAATACTCATATGTGAGTTATGATGGTCATCTGATTGGAGGACACAAATAGCACTCATACGGAGCGCAGACGTGCGCTTTAATTGTGAGTCCCATTATGCACCTTTGTGAACTCACGTTGATATCAGAAAATATTTAATCCAAGATTCCAGAGTCTCTGTACAATGGAAACTTAAATGCTTACTCTACAGAACCGTATAGTTTACTCCAATTATTTTAATGTGTGGAATTACATACGCCATTGTCACTAAAATTAGTACCCATTTCTGCCCTCCGAGTATGTCTGCGACCAATAGAGGGCTCTTTAATTAAACGGGCAAGCATCGGAATTGCCAGCGTTTCTGTTTACAGTTGTTTCGCAGGCCGATGTAAGTGCGCATTCGGCAATTTGCGAAGCTGTCGGGAAATATACGATTCGATGATAAATCTAATGGATCGAGATTCGAAATCCAACGTGGCTCCGGTGCGGTTTGACTGTCGCATTTACTGGGAATATCCGCGAGAAGTAAACGTGATATCTCTAGCACGGATTTATGCGAAACGTTATAGCCGTAGGATCTAACCCACTAGAGCTAGTCCGGGCCGTAAAGTCCGAGATAATTAAATTATGGGAATAAAAAAGGGTGTTGGGGGGAGACGAAACGCATACCCGGGCGAAAAATCGTAAAAGCAGTTCGACCGACAAATCTGTATAATGTTTCGTGATTTTTATCGCCTATGCGAATGCCCCGCAGCCGTCTCCGCAATGCCGCGCGCGAGGCTTTAATATTTATGTGCGGCACTTCGTGATTCCAAGATGGAAATGAACGGTTTTATGCCCGCACGTGGAAAAGTGGATGAAAATTTATTATTACGAATTTCGACGAGACGACTATAAACGTACCGAATATTAAAAGTGGCAATAAATATTATTACAATAACGTTAATGGGCGCTAGCAATGTGTGTCAGAGCAGTCATTATATTTCATATCAGATCATAAGTTTGTTTTTCTTCCGATATTGTTCTTTATGTTTTAAAAATAACACTGAGAACAATTTTTTTTATTATTGGTAATTTAAAGAAAACTTCTCTATATTTGGAATTATAATTCAATCGCATAGAAGTTTCATACCCATAGAAGATTTCATCAACACTGGCCTAGTAGAAAATGATTCCAGTTTTCGGACAGTTTCTATCCAGTTTACATTTTTACTATATTAATGGTATATTATTTACAACTGGGCATTGTAACAAAAAACTGGACAGATTTCTACCAGGGTGCAGGTGTCCCAATTTTAGACACTTTTGTCAGCATTTTTAAGACTTTTTCGCATGTCTCATAAGAAGCAGTTAAAGTTTAAGAAGCAAAAAAATATTTATGTTTAATTTGTAATTTTCATTTGTATTAACTTTCTTTCAATACGATTAATCAAGTGCAGAAGAATAACTTTCAATTCACTTTTGTTTGATATTTCGTCATCTGGTTCAATAACACAAATTTTCTCTCATTTATAATAAAATTACCTTATTTTTCGTCATAATTTTCAGTATCCAATTTTTCAGCAGTTAGAAAACTTCCATTGCAAGAACGGAAATTTGGATAATTTCTCCCATACGTAATTAATCAATTACTCGATTATTTAACCCATTAAGTCCTGAATGGACGTTTTTTCACTACCATTTTCAACGGTTGTATTTATTATGACAAAAGGCTCTAAAAAATTTGAAAGAAGACATTTCTGACGTAAAATTAACTGAACTTTCAGAATCTGTTATTACATTTTTCAGAAAATGCAACCGTGAAAAACTATATTCAATTTTTTCAAAAAAATCATGCATTTTTCAAATGAATTTTTTTTTCATTTCGTCTTTTCACATTGAAATTGTTTCAGAATTCCTCTAAACGGTAAAGAAATCGTGTCCTCGAG
Organism: Trichopria drosophilae; assembly: GCA_030407085.1. Taxonomy (NCBI): domain Eukaryota; kingdom Metazoa; phylum Arthropoda; class Insecta; order Hymenoptera; family Diapriidae; genus Trichopria; species Trichopria drosophilae. The sequence continues at coordinate 182,539,531 of CM059583.1, read as the reverse complement.
ACTTAAACTTTAAGATGTGCCTATGTTCATTTTGAAAATAAGGGTAAAAGCATCCAAAATGGCGGCCCAAACACAAAAAAATTAGCGAAAAATTCAGGAATTTTTTATTCAAAGACGATCGACTTTAGGAAAAAATGTTACAGAACAAAAAGTTCTTACAATTATTCAAAGAATACGCTGAATTTTTTTCAGAATTTTTTAAACACTTTTTTCATTTTTCAAAATCCCAAAATTTTGACAAATCGAAAAAGTCGTCAAAAAATTCTAAAAAAATTTTCGGGCATTCTTTGATTAATTGCAAGAATTTTTTTGCTTCAAAAACATTTTCTCCTGAAGTCTACCATTTTCAAATAAAAAATTCCTGAACTTCTCGACAATTTTTTGGAGGTTTTATTTTCTAATTTATAATTCTTTATTAATTTGTTGATAACAAAATTTACTCGTTAAGAAACATGATGTTTTTAGTATCAATTTTTTAGTAACAATTTAAATTGATACTAAAAACATCATGTTTCTTAACGAGTAAATTTTGTTATCAACAAATTAATAAAGAATTATAAATTAGAAAAGAAAACCTCGAAAAAATTGTCGAGAAGTTCAGGAATTTTTTATTTGAAAATGGTAGACTTTAGGAGAAAATGTTACGGAAGAAAAACTTCTTGTAATTAATCAAAGAATGCCCGAAAATTTTTTTAGAATTTTTTGACGACTTTTTCGATTTGTCAAAATTTTGGGATTTTGAAAAATGAAAAAAGTGTTTAAAAAATTCTGAAAAAAATTCAGCGTATTCACTGAATAATTGTAAGAACTTTTTGTTCTCTAACATTTTTTCCTAAAGTCGATCGTCTTTGAATAAAAAATTCCTGAACTTTTCGCTAATTTTTTTGTGTTTGGGCCGCCATTTTGGATGCTTTTACCTTTATTTTCAAAATGGACATAGGCACATCTTAAAGTTTAAGTCTTGAGGACACGATTTCTTTACCGTTTAGAGGAATTCTGAAACAATTTCAATGTGAAAAGACGAAATAAAAAAAAAATTCATTTGAAAAATGCATGATTTTTTTGAAAAAATCGAATATAGTTTTTCACGGTTGCATTTTCTGAAAAATGTAATAACAGATTCTGAAAGTTCAGTTAATTTTACGTCAGAAATGTCTTCTTTCAAATTTTTTAGAGCCTTTTTTCACACTAAATACAACCGTTGAAAATTGTAGTGAAAAAACGTCCATTCAGGACTTAATGGGTTAAAATGGAAAACGACTGTAGCCTGTGTGACAAAGTTCCCTTACCGCAGGGGGGTGAATTATACGCAGTAGAAATACTGGAATTTCCAAAGGAATTTTCTCAAAGTGTAGTTTGGAGACGAGTTTTGCCGAACATTTCTGATACTAGAATCATGAATGTGTCTTCGAATTCAAGTACATCTCAAGGTGCAAAAGTCTGAAATTCGCTAATACTACTCTCTAAATTTCTTGAAGCGAAATTTTCAATCCAAACCTGTAGTGAGCAGGGTGCTCACTCTAAACAGAGTGAAAGCCCACTCTAAAAGAGTGAGAACATTCACTCCACAGGAAAGAGTGAAGGAATTCACTCCAAAAATAGTAAGATTTTGTCATTACTGAGAGCTATTTTCTTGCAGTGGTATTTTTATATACACTGAAATTTTAATTTAAGAAGTATGATTACATTTTTCCTATTCTCTCTGCTTATATAGAGTCTGGATAAATTCGCACTGTGGAGTCTGGACCCTACAGTGATAGATCTGAAGCCATAAGTTCTTGTAGAATACTTCGTTTGTAGAAGATGTTTTTAAGATATTTGCGGTATCTGAGCTATCACATTGTTTTCGTTAGACGACAAATGTGTGTATAGCTTGATGTGCAGTGTGGAACTTTTTAATTCTTTGTTATACATAATTTGAAACACAACTTCAAAAATTTCCCTCTAACTGGAGCGAATATTTCACTCCTTCTTTGCAGTGAATAAATTCACTCTAAAGCAAGAGTGAAATTTCACTCCATACACAGTGGCTCGATTTTCACTGTAGCTTGAAGTCAATTATCATTCTTTAAGAGTGAAATTTCACTCCAAGGAATTTAGAGAGTACTTTTTGTATTAAGGGCGCAAAGTAGAGTTTTACGCCCGTAATGTGAACGATATTTTTCCCCCTAGCGGGTGTAAAATTCGAATTTATGCTCCGAATTTTGAACTAGGATTTGAAACTCCTATCTCAGCCATGTAATTTTCCAGGGCATAAAAACATTTTTTTTTCAATTTCACGTCAAAATCGAAATTAAAAAATTGAGAGGTGCATATCCTACTGTTTCCAAGGTCGCTCTTCAAGATTCCAAGGTCAAAATTGAGTTTCAGTCATCAGGAATTCCAATGTGGGGCAAACTTGATAAAAATTGCCAAAAAAAAGAGAAATATTCAATCCTCTCAAATTTTTTAAAGCAATTACAATATTGGGGTTTTATTGAAATTTTGTGTAAATGTGGTCAAAATATTGAAACTTTAAGAAAACATTGTAGTTTTGCACCCCACATCATTGTAAAGACCTCAAAATGGCTTTCTAGCCGAACATTTTTGTTTGGGAAAAGTTCCAAATGCTCTAACTCAAATACAATGAGATTTTTTACAACAATGATAAAATGGAACAGTTCATTGACAAATATGCTGGATTTTTTTCAGATTTTTTCAATGATATTTTGAGAAACCATTACTACATTGTCAAATTATTTATAAAAAATTATTTAAAAAATGCTACTACCTTCTGTGATGAATTCTAAGCATATATGTTCTGTGCAATTTTTTTCTAAAGTTAATAGTTTTCGAAAAAAAAAAACGTAATATTTGAAATTCCTTGAATTTCCTGGAAAATTTCCTTGAAAACTGTCAACTATTTGAAAAATTGCAAACAAAATAGCATCAAAATAATCTGAAAAAATTCTATTCCTCAATAAATTCTGAGAACTTTTTATGTTTATCATTTTTTTAAAGAAGTTCATAGTTTTTGGGTTAGGGCTTTCGGAAATTTTCAAAAAAATTGTAATTGATGCAGCCGTTTTGAGGTTGTTACAATGAATTTGGGTATAAAAGTAAAACTTGTTCATAGTATTCAAATATTTTGACCACCTTTATACATAATGTCAATACAATCTCAATATTCTAATTGTTTAAAAAAAATTGAGAAAAATAAATATCTCCTAATCTTTTGGCGATTTTTTAAAGTTTTGCCGCTCTATTGGAATTCCTGATAACTGATACTCAATTTTGAGGAGCAACCATGAAAATAATATGATATGTAACTTTCAATTCTTTTTGATACGATATACTTAATTGAAATTCAAAGAGAAAAGTGTCCTTTAGGCGTTAATCGGTTAAATAAGAACTCATAGTTTGCACGAAGATAATTTTATGCGCTTTGTTGAACAGTATTTAAGGCATCTTTACATTTTAGGGGTATTTTAAGGAACTCATGATGCCTTTGTTCATATTCGGGAGAACCAGCATAATTGCTAACACAATATTAGTAGCCATCGTTTTCCGAAACAATAAAAAATTAGTTTAGTTTTTAAAAAATATGTCAAGTTTATTTGAATTATTTTTATTCGTGTACCGTCTGCTTCCGTCACACAATAAAGGGAACAAACCTTATTAAATCAAGCCCTACCGACACGAATGTGACATAATCAGCCAAGAAATTCCCATTCACGCCGATCAATTGCGTCTCAGTCGACGTTTAAAATATTTATCGTTGTATTTATTACTTTAACCGTTTCTTTGACAAAATGTTCAAAAATATAAAAAATAATTTACGACATCGATCCTCGACGTGTCATCGATTATTTCGGGCGAACAGACGATAGGTATAAAAGAAAATCGTAAAATAAATTCACGAATTAGTTAGTTTTAACGACGACCTTTCGGTACACAGTTTCCCTGTACGATCTCCAGTCGAGCGAAAATCACGACTGCGAAGGCGTCCATCATTAATGCCTCTTCCCGTGGAGTCGCCGCAACGAATCAACCCCTTTTTTTGGGTCGCGTCGAAGGCTAACAATATCTCTTACGCGCGATCGGTTTGCAATAATTGCCCAGATACCAGGGCGTGTGTGCGGGGGGAAAATCTGAAAATTTTAAAAGGGGGGAACCTTCAAGTCCTGACTTTAAATTCATTTCGCGCCGACGATCGTGTCGGCATTGTCCTGGCATCTGTTCCTAGACTATTCTCTTTCGGTCCCTCGCGTTTCGACCTCTTTCTCTCTCGCCTTTCACTTTTCCCGAAGTATTCATATTCTAATGTATTTTAGTTTCAGTAATCATGAATAACTAATTTGCTGTGACAGTTGAGATTGATAACGAATACACAAAGTACATTATCAATTCGTGACGTGTTGATTTGTGAAGATTCTTTCGAATTGTGTACATATGTGTACAATGAAAACCGAGTGAAAAGTAAGGTGTCAGTAAATATAATTAATTTAATTTTCTATTTGTAATAGATAAAATTGGTTAAATTTTAAAATAATGTTTTTAATGTATACAACCAGTTTAATAGTTATCCCACGCAGCACACTGTCCTGGGGACGCCTTCAGGAGCTCCTCAGGACGTCCAAATGTCCGCTTTCATCATCCTATTAACGTCCTCAAGGCGTCCTGTATCCTGAGGATGTCCTGTGGACGTTAACAGGATAAGTAAAAGCGGACATTTGGATGTCCTGAGGAGCTCCTGAGGACGTCCGTAGGACAGTGTGCTGTGTGGGATTGTAGTTAATAGTTATATGCGGTACTTTAAATAACAACAAATATGATCGTACCGTTTAAAAATTATTTATTTCTCTTTATTTATGAAAACTTTACAGTTTAGGTTTTAAAGCTTCTTTTTATAATTATAAATCATATTTATTAATCGATAAACCTTGGTAGAAATGAGAAAACATTTTTTGTACAATTCTTATATAACATTCTTATTTATCATATAAAATATACAGGGGAAATGAACAGTGTACCAAAAAAATGGACAAATTTCTACCATGGAAGTGGAAAATTGTTTCCTCTGCATCAGTACCAAAAGGGGGAACGACTAAAGACGTTCTTTCTTAAATTTGTTTATTTTAAATCTCTGGACACAAATTTAAATTAACAAAATGTAGCGTGTAATTCTATGAAATATGAATTTTGAAGAGCAAGTTATGATGGAGTTTTTTCAAAGTATATGCTTTCAAATCAAACGTTTCAATTTCTCGAAACGTTTAGGCCTTTTTATATTAGAAGCTCGTTCATCCAATTAATAATATTGGCAAACATGTCACAGAAAAAATCATTTTTCGTAATGATGGAAAGCATACATTTTTTGCAGAGTTTTTGTGAAAATCGAAAAATGAGGGTCGAACTGAAGGAGTTGAATGTGTTAGGAACTAAACCTGTCGATTGTCTGTCAATTGGGAATGTAAATATTTCAGACAAAATGTAATGAATGTTTGCAAAAAATACCGTCGTAACTTGTTCGTCAATAAGAGATTTTCTTCATTATTAAATGTATTTATGGAGGTGGAATTCGACAAATATCTTGTATTCTACCTCATGAGCAAGACATCCTAATAAACTGTAATTGACTCGCCGTCGGTTCTATCGATAAACATCGGATACAGGTAACATTTCATATGTCCCAAACATAATCTATTACTTTGTTAGTATAAAAATTGTTAGTATACAAATATTTCATTAGCTTTAGAATATTTTATATAAAAAGTGATTTTTTTTAATAGTAACAGACATAAAATTGTTTTCATCTAAGATGATTGCAACCAGAAATGATAAGTCTTAGGAACACTAAAATACTTAGGGAAATGCAGTTAGTACTTGGAATATTTTATATAGATACTGTATTGAAAAAAAAAATGTATGGTGTAAATAATTTTGTTAACTGATCCAAGCAAATGTTTTCTTAGAATATTCGCAACGAAATAGTTTTTAGAAAGAATATTCACCGTTTACTTGGAAAAAAAACCTTCATTAAAGAAATATTTACTAAATATTTACTTAATTCAATAAAAAATTTCATTTTTTTCAAGAAAATCAATCCTTAGATTAAATAATATTTTAAAGCATTTTCAAGTTTTAGTAAATATTTATTTGAAAGAAATAGATTTACATCGCCGTTCTAAACAATTTTTTCCTATAATTTGATATTAAGTCAATATATTCTTTGCAGAAAATATTTTCTTGTTTCTAAATTTTTTGAGTTCAAATAAACATTCCCTTATAGAAAATAAATATTTGCTTCACAGTCTTAAATATGTCTGACTGAATAGTAAGTAATGAATTTTTTATTTCAAGATTAATATGATTGTATCATATCAAGTAAATGTATTTTTATGCTCGTATTTATTAAATAATAACTAAAAATTTGATGCAGGCGAGCAAATTTGTTCTGATAACAGAAACTCGTCTACTGTATCAGAAATAATGCAAATTTTACCAGAACAATTTATATTTTTTTTTCTGTTGGCAAGAATGGAAACGTTGGACTATTTTAAAATTGTGTTTCTTGTATTTTTTATATAATTTTTCATTTATTAGTTTTAAAAGTTTCTGAAAAAGGTCTAGTACACGTAAATTAATCTCAAAGATTCTATGTTAACATTTTAACACTCTGACATTCCATATTACATAAACATAAAATAATCAAGCAATTGTATACGAAACTCCATGTGATTTTTATGTATTCATTTAACTTGTTGTTTAGTTACGATGTTTAAGAGAAATCCGTTGAAGTGATACCAGTATTGTTACTTTTGAAAATTGGCAGCTATGTTTGTTGTTTCTGAAATTCTACAATCCCTGGCCATATTATTAGACCCTTGCTGAAAAATTAATATTTGACTGCATTTTTGTTATTTTATTGCAAGACCGATTACCTCTCTTTAGTAGAACTTTTAGTTTAATACTTCTGGTAACATTAAATGTAATTGTTAGCACAATTACCACGTTCAAACGTAGATAGCAGCAGTTCTGTCATGAAGACGCAAAATAAATAAACGTCAAATACCATACAACATAATCTATTGTGTAAAATAAACAGTTCCATTGCGTAACATAAATTTAACAAATTAAATTTAACATAATTATCCCTTCGTTATCTCCTACATTCTGGGTACATTTGACCCTGTCCGCATTTTTATAGTCTATATCTTCACAACCACTGTCTATATCGTCACAATCTCTTTACTTTACAAAAATTTTGAGATAGACTTTAGGCAAATAATAGTACATTACCTAACAAGGGTGTAATGTATACTTTTACGCACGGGACGGGAACCATACATACAAGGCGCCGAAGGCGCCGAGTGATGTGTAAAGTTCCCGACCCGTGCGTAACAGTTATACTTTACACGTGTGTTCGGTATCCTATTTTTTGTATTTGCGCGCGTAAAGTGACTGCGTAAAGTTTTGATGCCTGTTTGAGTGCGTAAAGTATAACTTTACGCACGACCGGTCATTTTACGAATTTCATCGTCGGGAGTGCATAAAAGTTTACTTTAGGCGCGAAAGATAGGCATCAAAAGTACTTTACGCACGAACTTTACGCCCGCAATTACAAAAAAATAATTTATAAGTATCAAAACGTTCCTTAAAGTCGTTAACATATTTAAAAAATATTCTTGGAAAAAACTATTTTTGTAAAAAATCAAATTTTTTAACAAAAATCGTAACTTTTCCCATTTTTAATATTTTTGGCTAAAAGTTTAGATGGCGACTCTCAAAGTAAGTTTAAATGATAAAAAAAAATAGTTATATATTGTACCTTAAAAAAAAAAGGTATTTATATCGTATACTCACTGAGGTGATCTACAAGGTGTAAAAGAACATGATCTTTCATATACATATATATGAAACAAAATTTTTTTAGCATAGACAATTAAAAAATCCAACAATTTTATTATAAACGATTATATTTATATAAGTCAGTATTTTTCCTTATATCTTACAAGTTATTCTTTGCCAGTACAATCGTTGCAAATGTAAGCGCGATGATTATCGGCTTATTGGTCTTTGGCAAGATGGACACTGCGCTTTTTTCTTCAGGTCTACTTTGTAAAGACCAAGTTGACATCTAGCCCTTTTTTGTAATTCCAGTCACTAATGACAGTATCGTCCTCTCTTCAAATGGCTGATGACTATTTTCGGCCACAGTCGGTGGCAGGACCAAAATGACCCAGTGTGTACTCGGAGGATTAAACATGAATTTAACTAAAACTACCTAATAAGGAACGTAATCTGTAGTTAAAACCGCAAAAAGGTGATTTTTTAGCATGAGTATAATAAAATGGCCAGGGACTGCAGTATTTAATAGTATTTTTCGATACAAGGGCGTAAAATGCGATTTTACGCACCGCTGTTTAACATGCGATTAGATAGGACCGGTGCGTAAAATCGAATTCTTACGCCCGTGTATCGAATGGTATTTTCGAAAATTTCAAAAATATATTTATTTCAAAAATTCTTTTACACTATTGATGCATCTAATTTCATGGCATTTAATTTTACACTAAAAGAAGTGTTTACACTAAAAGTGCCTGCATTCATCTTTACACCTCAAAGAGTAATCTTCCATTCAGGTTTCAAAATAATTCGTGTCGATAAACGACATACTTTCCCTCAACCCCAATTTTCGTCTGCGAATCAAGTGTGTTCTCTAACACTAATTTGTTTCAATACTCTTTCTTTCCGCTCCCTTAAATAAATAATCTTTTTTTCTAATTCGTCGGTTTCATCTCTGCATTTAGTTACCCATCCCTTGCGTTGAAGGGGGTTAGCTTAGGAATTAGGGTTGGCGCAATTTCATTATCAATGTAATTTTAAAGTGGCTGTCAAAGGGTGGCCGCACTTTTTGACGCTCTCTCAACTGACGTGTGATGGGTATACGTATAGCTGTCTGAATCATCATTTGTAATTTTTCCCTCAAATGTCAATGTGTAGACACGACTCATAAATGAATGTTATTGATACAATAGGTTTGAAAATATTTACATAATAAATAATTTATTACACTCGCATGATATTAACAAAATAATAAGAAATGAGTTCGGATCGTAATGTACTTCTTATACGACCATCATTTTTTCATTTTATTATGTTTTAATCAACATGTTTCTCTAACATAAAAATAGTATAATAGCAGGTAGGTTTCGTTAAATAAAATATTTCCATATAATTGAATATATTTTTAGAATATCAGCGATATCCAGGATCAAAATGTCATATAAAATCTAGATAGATGTTACCAGATGAAGACATGGAAGACCTTATTACATCCTATTAGATCTAATAAGATCTCTAATCCTAATCTAAGAAGTTGGGTGTATCAAGAACTGACAGTAGATCTCTTTCTTTACGACAAATATAACAATTAAAGATCTTTTCACACATTTGGCCATATTGGAGATATAGCTTTGATATTAAAACTATGAAGGCTTCGCTAGATATCAAGTAGATTGTAAAATTTTATGAATAGAAATCTTGCAATTTGAAAAAATTAATGTATGATCACATCTTTTTCACATATATTGATGGTTCATAATATTATTTTTTAAACATCTATGAACACGTTACACGCTCCGTCAAGGAAAATGTTATATTCGTACCACAATTTAAAAACAGCTCTTCAAATAAGAGTGATCTTGCTTTAAATTGATTTGATTAGATACAGAACAAAACACCTTTGGTATCATTCTAGGATGATATTCATGACATTTGATGATCTTTTCTTCGGTATTTACCTGTAATAGGGATTTTGCTGATTACTTTATGTCAAAAAAGCTATTGAACAGTATAAAAAACCATTCTATTGAAGTTTTCTAAATGAGGCGAAATCCCCTTATCCACCCCGAAACCCTCGCATCACAAATATCGTATCTCGTTATTTTCGATTAAATCGGATCAAAGCATGATACGGATAAAAAAATTCGTCCGAACTGATCGTCGTCTTTAATCATTATTTTTCGAAACGATAGAACTTGTGTTGGTCAACCCCATACTTAAAAACATGTTCTGATTCGATTCAGGTTTTTTTTTTGGTTGACCTTCACGGTTTTCCAATTAGGTGGCGAACGACAATACGATGAACTTCGATAGCCTCCCCGTTACAAGCATCGAACCACGTGTTGTTTTGTTATCGTTTACGTGGTATTGTGCACTTTCTCGCACCCTATACGTGCACTCTAGATACTGGGCAAACTACACGTTACGTCCCCTATTAGCACGTTCATTCATGGCGAGGGTATTTTTTTGGGTTTCTGTACTGGTTTTGTATTTTTTCCTCGTTATCGTTTTTTCTTTCGGATCGCTTTTATCTTCGAAATGTTTGCTTTCCACTTTTTTTTTTATTCGAAACGGGGTCGACCATGATCTGACCTTTTGGGGATTTATTACATAATACGATTGTAACGCGTCGATGATGAATCGAAATAGATACGTAAGCAAAGGTAATTTGCTATCTTTAATTAATTAATATCTTTGAGTTTCTACGTTAATTATTATAATTAATCAATAAATGTACATTTTTTTACATAAAGTAAATATAGTATAAAATATAAGTTATATTGATGAACAATAATCATTTTCAGATTAAAAACTTTAAATTATGTTATATTAAAAGACGTTCATAGTAAAATGACCTATATTTGTTGTTTTGGAAGAAAAGCAAATACGCTTCATTATGAAGGATTATTGAAATTTGTTTACATTATTTCGACTTTGAACGTTCAGTCATTTTTAATAAGGTGGCTATTTTGTGCCCGTTTCTCCACTGCTGTGTTGGCGTTTTTTATTTTGAAGTATCTTTAATACAGTGCTTGTCACAATTCTCATTTAAGAATATTACTATTTTATGAAATTAGGAAAAAAGACAAAAATCCTTAGTATAAGGTAAATTTGAATTAGTTTAACATAATAAAATTGCGGTAACGTATATGAACAAAATTGTAGTAAGAAACGAGCCCAAAGGAATTTAAATATATACATTGAATACGAATATTTAAACTAATTCGGACTCCCTACGTCCGACATTATATATGATTTATTAAAAATGACGATACCAAAATTGTTGAGGTTGTACCTATTCGACCAATAAATGCTTGAATGTCCAACATTCCAAAATTGTTTAGAATCCTTCAGCTATAATATTTTAGTGACAGCGGGAAATGTTCAAATTGAAACTTGTTTCACAGGTTTTTGGGGTCACTTCCCGCATAGGGTATTTTTAAACTTAAACATTTTCAATTTTTCTTTTGTTTTAATATGTTTAAAAATATGATCGTTATTCTCAAGAAGTATTTCAGTATGAAGCGAAAAAAAAAATTCATTACACTGAAATGTGAAAGGTGTCATTAGTATTTTCCGATTTTAAGTAGATTCTTTTCAAATTTTTTAAAAATTTGTAAGGTTTTTAAATATAACTATCATGTCGCCTACATCTTGTTTCTACATTATTAACATTTGATCTTCATTTTTTAATTTATAAGAACGCTCGTTACGAATATTCTGACAGAAATAAAAAACTAAAAATGGCGCCTTCAGTATGTCGGCTAAATTTCGGAAAAACTACCATTTTCAGAGGAATACAACTAAAATACTGCTGCTTAACCCTTTGTCACCGGGAGAGACACTTGAATGCAAACTTTAGCGCTTTATTGGATAATGAAAAAAATAAATTCCTACTAAAAGGAGACAACTGCTGTTAAAAACAAATCGCGGACTTATAAGATTGTTTTTTCTTAAATCTGCAATTTACATCCGAAAACAGCAACACAGAGAACATACGGAAACGCAAAATATCGCGTTCAAAATGTTTCAGTTTCAGAATGGTACCTGCTACTTTTCAAAATTTCAAAATGGCGAATTCTAAATGGCTGTCAAATAGCTGATTTTGTATATTATTTCTTTGTTAGCTGTTTATATGTTATTCGGATCGCTGATTACAAATGTGAGGTCACATTTTCGAAATTCAAAATGACAGATCTTATATGGCGAACGATATCTCTATAATGTTAACGGATTTTCATTAAAATGGTCACTAAAGGGCTTTTAGCTCGCTCAATACTGATATGAATTAAGATCTATTATTATTAATTTTAAATGGATTATTTTGGTCCTCTTTGATTATTGAATGTTTTTAGTCGTCAAAAAGATTGACACTGCCATAAAGTAGATTGCCATGGCCATAAAATCAATGCAATAATCATAAAAATCGTAGAAAATATACTTATTTTAGTATAGTATTTATCGTAGGTAAAACTGATAAAATTGAAATATTTAATTTTCTCCTGTTGCCGTATGACAAAAATATTTCTACCAAAATATTTGTGTACAAGATATATATAGCTATAACAATCAATCCGTTAATATTTTAGAAATGTCGTCCGCCATATGGGATATCCCATTTTAAATTTCGAAAATGTGACCTTAGATTTGTAATCAACGATCCAAAAAATATACATTTGGAGTTATGGAGCAATTGCCGATTTAGAAACTTCTATCGGTTTGCGAACAAAGAGATAATGACAAAATCATATATTTTAGCGCCATTTCCAAGATACCACTTTGAAATTATGATAAGTGGTTGATGCCATTGTTTAGCTGAAACATTTCGTGGATATAAATACATATACACGGAGAAAATTGTCTGGCTAAAACAGCTACCCACTGTCCAGCAGATCGCGATGTAAATGGAGAGTGAAGACGTAAAATGTCAATTAAAATTCGAAATCCTCAAATTTTTTTTTTCTATAAATAGGTATACTTTTCTTATATCATTAAGAATATTTCTACATAATTTCTAGACGATGTGGTTATTTATATTATCACTCAACCTTTTTTATACAGCACAAAATTTGCTACAAACAAGTCAGTGAGAGCCATAGTCTAATATTAATAGGTACGTCACGAAAAACGTCGGAAGTTATTGAAAACATCATTGAAATTTTAGAACAGAGATAGTTATCTTATTCGTGGCGTACCTATTAACATTAAACTATGGCTCTCAGTGACTTTTTTGTAGGAAATTTTGTGCTCTACAAAAAAGGTTTAGGGTGTAGCTGTTTTAGTTAGACAATCGGGCTGGAGCGACGTTCTATTTTTTTCTGTGCATATTACGGTATATTCAGCGTTGCTGTTTCTGGGGTGTACATTGCACTCAGCGGTATTCTTTTTTAACGAGTTTTGGACTAGCCCAGTAAAATGAGCCGATATTTTTTTATTTGGATTAAAAAATTAGTAGCGGGCTGCAAATTTGAAAACAGGTTTATCTTGTTGTACTTTTTACTATCTCAATGTCCCCATTCGAACAATCTGCATGGGGGAAATGGTGGGGGAAAATGTGTCAATATATTCGGTTGTTCTGAAATAACTCATAAAATATCACTTTAAACGAAACAAAAATGAAGACACGACAATTGTAGCTAGAAGAATTCCGCATAATTTCATTTTTTAGGAAAACTTCTACGACCAATAGAAGTCGAGATAGATTTTTTCAAATATTGGCAGTTTTGCGGAGCAACTGTAACGCGCGCGAGGATCGCGAGTTTTTCGCTTATAAGTAAAAAATAACCATTTGGATCTCAAAATGCTTGAAATAAAAGTTGTAGAGGATGAAATTATAAACAATTTCCTTTCATATGTAATGACGTACGTTCAATATTTACAAAGGTATGAACGTTTAAAAAACAAATTAACGCACAATAGGAACTTTTGTTTTGCGATAAAATCGATAATTACGCAAAAACCGAGCTTCGTATATGAAAAGTACATATTATGAAAGTTGTAGATAATGAAATTTAGAAACTATATGTTTAATAACAAAATAATTTTGATCATAAATCCGCGATGGTACAACAGAAAAATATGAAAAACGAAATTTTCGTATTCTTTTTTGTGAATAAGTATTGTTTGGCTACATTTAGTCATTAGTAGTATCCAAATTGTTTTGAAGAGGATGGAATTAGCTCTAAAATGAGCATCGATTCGAGTTTCTACGATCAATTGTTGAAGAGTTATAGCCGTTTGAATTTTCATGCAAAAAATTGCGTAAAAACAATGTAAAATTGGTTTTTAACTGAAGAAATGCGAGACATTAAATCGTTACTAATGGGTATTTTGTTACAAAATGATATTCTCAAAAGTTTTCAAATTAAAAAAAAAGTGAGTACAAAATTTGTTTACATTCCTTTTTTTTTTAATATCTTCTTTGGAATTTTGCTACAATTACTTCGTTGGAATTTCATATAAACAAAATGAAAGCTTACAAAATTTCCTATAATAATGACTGTATCGAAAACGTTTTTTTTTTAATTAATAGCAATGATAAACTCGCAACTGGAAAGGTGGACTAACAGTCATGTGATATGTGCATTAAATCTCGAGGATGGGGGACATAAGTACTTGACATGTTAACCATTTACTACAAACTGTATGGCGTGCATATAAATCCGATGTATTACTACAACTTTTTAAAACTGTACGTCTAAAGCACCACTTTGCCCACTAACATTTACTAGTCATACCGATATTAGACGCAGCATTACTAAAGAGATGTTTTCTGAATCGCAAAGTGCTTTATGATAGATACCAATTCATCAAATTATTTGACACTACATAACAAATCATCCTCTTACCCCTCAATTAGCTGTTTTCGAATCGTTTCTTTTTTTATCGTAATTCAGTTCCACATTTCGATTCGATCCACCGGCCGGCCTCATGGTGCGGTTTGACCTCGTTTCTCAGCACGTTTCCACCACCAATTCACATCCACCCGTTCTGTACCACATATACGCAAGCACATGTACGTGATCAGGGAGGTAGTGCGAACCTCGAAGGGACGCTCCCAGATATCGGAACATCGGAATTCCACTTCCGGTGCCGAAGGGCCACCTGGTAGGCCACGATTATCGGACCGTGCGATGATGTTCCAGAGGGAGCGAAGCCTTGGAGGTGCCTGGATTAAGCCAGTGAACGGATACTTTTTCCGATGCGTTTGGAACACGCAGGAACACGTGCTACGTCCATTATTACGTATTACGTTTGCCTTCGGACATATAGATTATTATTACGGCCAGCTTTCGTAATTAATGCCCGTAGCGCCAGTAACGCTGCCGTGAGAAACTGGGCACTGTGCCCCGAAAAGTGGATCATTCAGATTTTCGATAGCGACGCTGCTGTTACCTTCCAGTTCATTCACATAAATTAAAGGGGGTCGGTAGGTATGTTCCGCTGTTTTTCTGCCTTTTAATTTTCGTTTTATAGCATCCACTAATATGGGGAAGTAGGTTTAGCTGGCTGTAGGGAGATACATAGTTCCTGATTTACGAACTCTGGACTCTAATAACGATATTCTCATGAATAATCCTTGTATGTGGTTTATTGGTCACGGCGATTCTCACGATTTAAATCGTGATGAAGCTCAGGGCGTATCCCTGTTAATTGATTAGGATCACGATATTCCGACCATTTTTGCGATTCATGCAACCCGTGATCTACTGCGTGTAATAGTCGATGAGATACACTAAAAGTAGCAAATTGAATGAAACGTGTGCCTTTATATGATATTTACTTCGAAATGGAAATGGGAATAATACCATTGATAAAATAATTGCATTTCACCATTAAGACTAATTTATATTTTCGAACGAATCAATCAATAATTAATAAAACAGCTCACATGATGATATTATAAAATTGTTTCTTACTATAAATAAAGCATAACATTTTTTGCGATTCAATCTTACTTGTCATACTTTACGAAAAATAAAATTATACTTTTTTTTCAAGATTCAAAGATTTCAAGATTCCCTTCTCCTATTTTAATATGCCTCATGCACCCTTTTCCCTGTAACTTAAATGATTATGTTCATCCACATGAAGAAGGGAAGCAACAGGTTTTAATATGATGCTGGTGTTGAAAACAAAAAGAGACGTTAAGATAAGGGAAAGAGTTGTCGCATTGTCTAACTAAAAAATTGATATAAATTGAAGCTGGATATCACTTCTACAGCAAAACTTATAGAAATAAGAAACTTTTTAAAATATGCCTCTATACGATTCTTGAAATTTAAGTACGGAAGAATTTAGTCACCTCAGAAACTAGTATCAAATTACATCCAGCTGTTGAGTGTATATATCGAATAGGAGCGTAGACGCCACTTCTAACAAAAAACTTTTATACGATTCATGCCGCAGGTTGGACCAGATTATAGAATCGGAGCATTCAGGACTTATTCTTCATTTTCCCTGTCCCTTCTGAACAGCTGAATCTAGGTGTGCTGTACCATATTTATCTCGTAGAACAGGTTAAAATAATACTGCATACCTGGTTTTGTTTGTACACTTAACTATGATTTTTGTAATGTTCAATGATTTTCTATTTATCAAAAGGATAGGTTTTATATCATTTATATTTTTTATAGTAATTATAGTTTTCTCAGCTCGTCAGAAACGACTGTTTCATTGGAGAAATTATTATAGTGCCTTGCATTGGTAGGATATATTTTGAAAATGATGATGCCTATCTTCATTAGACTGAAATAGTTGCAATACTTGTAAGAAGCACTATTTGCCAGTATAGAAATACTCACTCAGTAATAATATTTGTTTTAAAGAAAATTTAACACATATTAATAAGTTAAGTGTACTCTCTCTTAAACCAGACAGTACTGTAATTTTTCTAATGGGAATGTTTTGACTCCACGAAAACTTGTTTAGAATAATAAGTTTCTAGAACAAAATCAAATTTTGTTATCTGAACGTATATAACAAAAATTTATGGGACGTGCTGTTAGCAAGAATCCATTAAAAGCGGTCAGAATTTTAATTTTGAAAGTGAGATCAAAATGTTTGAAAGGTTTTAAAAGATGGAAGTTTTTGCAAATGTGTGAATTATGATTATTGATGATGCTAATTTGAAAGTATGTATCGGATTTCCAAAACACAATGACGAGGCAATATGACGAATTTTAATTTCGTACGCTGAAAAATGTTCCCTCGGAGGGTTTCGGACTCGTGAATGTAATGTCAAATTGACAACATACAAATTAGCAGATCCAATATTACAATCGAAAAATATGACAAATTCGGTTGTACCTGAATTCATAAATATCATACATATTGTTCTTTTATAATGTAATCGAATACATCATCACATTTCTTCTGCCGGACAGATTAAGAAGCTAAAACAGTGCATACGGGTTATTGATGTTAAATCTTACCTTAAAATCTTAAGATTTTACGTAACAAATTTCATATAATATGTAATGATAAATTCTCATAACTTTTTCATCTTATTGGATCTTATGCTGGATTTTGTTTTATATCATATTTACATTCGTTGATACCAGAAAGATATCAATATTAAGTTTCATATACTCCTAGCCACCCTTAAACATTTTTAGTCACCAAAATTGACTGAATTTGAATTTTTAAATTTAATATCTAAGACCCCTAGTACCAAGTTTCAAACAAATCTAGCAATTTATCATTTTTATGTATGGCATTGGTTTCTTCTTAAATCTTACAAATGTCACCTGATTCGTCATTAGCGAATAAATTATTAGAAAAAATAGACGAATATTCAATACAATAAGAGCTAGGATCACTATACTTGACAAAAATAGAATATAAGTATGATAAGTTCAAGATTTAGAAAAAAGTGTGACAAGTGTTGTATAAAAGCATATCAAAATTTCGAAAACTTTCTCGTACCTTTTAATCAATATTGGAAACAATAGTGTACACGAAGTATTTACTAAGCTGTAACATAAAAATAAAAACGATAACGGAAGTAATATTTAATAAAGTATGTTCAAAATTTTAATAAATAATTAAACTGCTGTAGAATAATAAACATGGTACACGCGCATAGTATAAGCATATTTAAAAACGGAAAGTAAGGTTTCGAATTATACTTTTCAAATCGTATGAACAAAATTGATTGAGATGATTAAAAAGTTGTTTGCCATATACTATCGTTTTAATTCTAATTTAAATTTTAATCGTCAAACTCAATATAACTAAGTAATGAACTTGATTCAAAACAGTTAGGGACTAAAAAGAGTGCCTAAAGTACCTTACGAATAGTGTATAAAAAAATAGTGTTTGCGCCTAAGCCGCAAAATTTTACGGTCTAGGTCTGAAAAGTACTCACTCTAAAATTCTAAAAGTGAAAATGTCTCTTTTACTTAAAGTGAAATGCCATTTTTCGAGATTTCACTGCAATACAGTGACTTTTACTTGTACTAATGTTAAAATCTCACTTTTAGAAAAGCGAAATTTTCAATGTATTGAATGCAGTGAGATTTTTCAATATTATCGAAAAAGTGAGATTAAAACTCGTGTCATTTTGAATTGAATTTTGTCGAGACGATTTGACAGAAAGTTGATGTATCGAACTCTTGCCGTCTGGTGGCGCATATGAATCGTATCGAAAACATCCACCCTATGCAGTATCATTCTCGCAAGCGGTGAAATGCGATTAATTACGTATATAAGAAATACGTATATATGCGTTCTGAATCTATCGTACCAGTACCACTTGTTTGCGATTAGCGAATGGGATATCGATAGTCGGTAATCTATAGAAATTTGTCTATGATTGTTTCTCCGAGTAAATACATATGTAATCCAAAATATATAAATAACTTTAGACATATATGAATAAATATTCATTTGTGCTTACAGTGAAATTATACTTTGTATAAAGTGACATCTTCTCTTTTATACGCAGTGAAAAACGCTACTCTTTATTAAAGTGAATTTTCACTTTACGGAGAGTGGTCCAATCGGCACTGTACCTAAAAGTTAAATTTCATTGTTGTGCAGTGAGTTTTCACTTTAAGGATTTTAGAGTGCTATTAATCCGTCTCATGAAAAAAGATGGAGAATATTAATTAAGATGTGGTAGCTAAGGAGGTGAAACTACTTTACCACGGTCGGTAATATCTTCAACGCACTCGCAAACCTTATGATTTTTTTAATAATTCACTCAACAAAAAACTTCGAACGTGGAAATTACTACTTAAATGGCAAGCTTCGTTAATCAGAGATTTTTCTAAGAGACAAAATACATTGTTGTACTTCTCTATGATAGACGTGTATTTCACTCATCCTTATTGCGAAATTGGTCAAATCTAAATAATATACACAGATTCATATATGATAACATTTGTTCGTTTTTGGATAACTTCAGTGGGATAGGAGTATGTAATGTACATAGAGTCCAGCTAGAAAAATACCGCTGGCAGGTATCGGTTCCATATAATAGTTATGTCACTTGCTAACCTTTAATAGTC
Source organism: Trichopria drosophilae (assembly GCA_030407085.1). NCBI lineage: Eukaryota > Metazoa > Arthropoda > Insecta > Hymenoptera > Diapriidae > Trichopria > Trichopria drosophilae. Next base: position 182,520,191 of record CM059583.1, on the reverse strand, counting down.
TACAATCATAGTGGTGTTAACTATTTGGTTAGTTAAATGAACCATCTCTTACTATATATGGTAAAGCTAACTAATTAGATGTTTATGCCATATTTAACTCTCTAAGACAGTAAAGCCAACCAATTTTCTAGTGAATACACCAAGTATCTCTCACCATGAATTCTTTAACAATACTCAAATATACCAGACACAAAAGATTGACTAAGCACCGGGGAAGGCATCTATCACCTTCCTGCATAAGAAGCTCGTCCCGGGCTCTGGACCGAATGCAAAAAAAATTGAGCGATATTCTCCAGGGGTCGAACGGTCAGGCCGACCGGATGGAATATATTTTTGCAGGCTTTGTGTGTCTCCATCGGCGTAGGAAAATGAAACCGGTAATGCCGCGGCATTGACGGATTCGACGCCGCGCTCTCCAAATGGGGAGATTATGCATTGCATAAATACGCTATATCGCCAGGAATAACCGCCCTCTGTCCCTTTTGGAACCCCTCCGCCCCTTGATCGTCCTATTCTCTTCTTTTACGAAGGACTAAACGAGAGCTTCCCTGGACGAATTAACAGATTATTCGCGATCGACTGGAGAACAATGAAAGCTCGCGTCATTACACCCGCGAACTCTCATTTTGCGAAAACGATAGCTAGCTCATGTCTGGTGGAAAAGGGGTAACATTGAGTGGTATTTCAAAAGTGTATAATAGGTTTTTAAAAAGTTCAGAACAAAAGATGAGCTTTTCAAGAGCGATGTTCATTTTGTACCGATCTGCGGAGAGAACGTATATTGACTTAATGTATCATTCTATACAAGCATTACAATTCGCTGGAAACTTCAATTGTGTATGGTAACAATGTACTTCAATTACTTATTCATAACATTCACCTTGATCCTCTACAATATTGTACATAATATCAAAAAGTGGTGGGATTCTGCAAATCTATACTAGTGGTAGCTCATTATCTGAGTATGTCTGTTTAAAAAAATGTTACAACGTTTCTAACGTCGATGTTACCCGGGAAATGTCAGGTTTCAAATCAAACTCCAACTTTTTTTTGCATATATCGTTTAAAACAATAACATTTGAATCTGTTTTAAAAACAAAACCAACTATTTTTAGTCTGCCATCGTTTGTACTATCTACTTGTTTTCTGATGACTAGAATTTTCAAAATGAGTGCCATCCAACCTCACGTAATGTCAATAGGAAATTAATTCAAAATACTAATTACCAATAAATAACATGGTTGAGCTAAACACTTTTAGACAAATGTAAAAAAAGACGTATTAAACGATAAATTAGGAAAGGAATCTGATGAAAAGAGACAACGGTGAGAGAAACGGGGTTGATCGACAGGCATGAGGGGATGAAAAGTGAGATCCAGAGAAGAGTGACGGCAAGTTCGATGAAAGTGCTCCTTTATTGCGTCACGTAAACGCGTCTCGTAAGGTTTCGACTGCTGATTGAAAGAGAATCGTATTCTCGACGGTGATTCGACGTCGAGCAGGACTAGTGGTTTTATTCGTTCCTCCGCGAACGACTTCATCGCACAACACGATACGAGATATTTGCCGTCAAGCTTCTTCTCATGGACCATCGTCGAGAACCCCTTTTGCGAGAACGTTACCCGTAATTACACACTCCCCCACATGATCAATGATCACACGACCAAGGAACTTACAATTTTAGGAGTTACCATAAAACGGATTTTTGTTTATGACCAGTAAAGGGCATCCAAAGGGGCCAAGTGTCCTAACATGACTTTTGTCAGGTTGTTGTGTTCAAAAACTATTGTTTCTATAGTTTCGCTCCTTGTTTCAACAAAAATTAAATATATCGATATAAATGGACATTAAGGAGAGAACAGAAATTTTATTGACCTGACGCTTTAGATGAAGAATGACAAAAAGCTATCACTTGTATTCCGTTGTGGCCTTTTTATTCGGAATATCGAGTGGAATGGTTGCCTTGAAAAAGGTGCTCGTAATTCATAGCGAAATTATGTATCCTTTAGGGGGAATAACGAAGAGGGTTATTCCCTTGAGGGAGAAGTGCATAAACAATCGATAATCGGCATCATTTGCATGAATTCTTTATTTCTTTATCGACTGTCCACCATGCAATGTCGTTTGAATTGCGATTTAGCCAGCAAGTCTCGGCTACTTGAGACATCTTTCATATCTCAGCTTCTTTCTTTTCTATCGTTCTTCTATAACTCTAATCTTGGGAGATAATACATTCCGTTTTGTGAATTCTTTTATTGATGTCATTATTATTCATCTTCTAATTTCGTGAACACATGACACTAAATTTCATAAAACGTAATTTTATTTGAAAATTTATTCGATGTTCCCAAACATTAATTTTCTCACAATGTGCAGCCATTTCGTGACGAAATGAGCTCTCATATATAAAAGTCACAGTCTCGAGATGAAAAAGAGGAAAGTGCCTTTGAATGTAGGCCCGAATACGGGACCGATTGCCGAAGATAAAAGTCATCGGGGAAAAGAGGATCGTTTCTTGGAAAGGCGAAATGAAATCGTTACCCACTATGTCTTAGGGGATGCTTTTAACCCTAAACTAAAAGTCGAAACTGTCGATTTGAATCTCCTCGCATCGCGTATATCACCCCGTCATGGAAAACTGGTTTGGGGTAGAAGTTATCCACTTGATTAAATTTTTCTTATTCGATCACGTAAGAGTAGTTTAGCGATTACTTCTCAAATTATTCATATGCTATATTATGAAATTATTTAAAAATCGATGTAATATCGTGTTTTATATAATTTAATTAAATTGTACATTTCCATAAAAGACTTCGTCGATGGTTCTCGTAGAATTTCGAGGGCGAACTTTATGCACACGACTTGCGCGAATTCCATCGATTTCATTTCGGATGACGGGGAATTTACAATCGGGAGATACAAGTCGGTTTCCGAATGCGAGAATTTAATTCATTGACGATTTCGAACTCGAATAATCGCAGTGGAATCGAGGTAATTGGTCCGGTAAAACGAAGGCGCGAACTCGTAATCATGTAATTCGACGAGTGAAACACTTTCCTTTTATTACAGGAAGGGTGTCACAAGCGTCGATTGGATTCAGAAAAATTCCCGTTTGCATTCGTAAACTTCGTTAAGGAGAACTTCAGGAATCCCGGCGATCGGCCGTGAATAAATTAGTAAGTCCAATAAGGTTTTTTTCGCAGCTGCGAATGACGAGCTTAACAACCTCAGCGATAGTCTGACAAATTTGTAACGCGTAATTTGATTCGACGTTACAATTCCGGGGCGAACGATCGGTAATTTCATTTACACGAATCACTTTCTCTGCATTTATTAAGTGCATAATAACAAATGCATTCTAGGAAATCTTTAATTCGAAAAACGAGTCTCTTTCAGAATATCTCTATCTTGAGGGAACATCGCTGGCGGGTGAAAATGATTAAATAATTCTACGCCGCAGCAGTCAAGAGTTTCCCACATCAACAGAAGACTTGCCTCACTGTGGCTTTTTATTATCTGATGAAGTCGCGTGCCTTCCGTATATGCGCCGGTAATTACTCTCGTGAGATAATATGCTAACGACGTATGTATAGACGCGTTTAACGACATATGTGAATGTATCTAAACGAGATTTCTTGTGACGGATAAGTACCGAGATACCATCGACCAAACCCTCTTTTCTTAATTTTCAAAAAGCCTTAATTTGATGATTTTCCTCTCTGCGTTCTGTTGATTTATAATAGGAACGTTTATAGGCACTCTTTAATGAAATTACTTGAATAATTATTTTCATATTAGTCTCGATAAATGTTATCTGCGAAATAAGTTTAAATATAATGTCTTGTTTTAAAAACATTTTTTATTTTCGATATAATTTCTGTTTTTATGTTTGGTACATCTAAAAGAGAATTGATTATGTTGTTTTATCAATTCATTACATGCCGTATTTCATATTTATGAAGTTTGCTCCAACATAGAGATTTAACAACATGTTACGAAATTATTTACCACACCTAATCAATAGAAAAAATAAAAATATAGTTTGAATAGTTGTTTTCATTACAAGGCCGAAAAATTAACTTTTACGCCCGCAGGTAATCAACGTGACCGAGGGAACGCAAAGTCGTTACGACGGAATCGGGTGATCGTATTTTGTTTAAAAACTAATGCTCTTTTACGAAGACGATATTTCGTCATCATTTGTTTAAAAGTCGAGTTTAAGCCAACAAATTAAAATTCAAAAGTGAGTTGGAAACTTTTGTCTTACCTATGTAATCTTCGAAGGCGTTAAAGTGCGATTTCACTCGTGCGAATGGGGGCGCAAAATGAGACTTTTCAACCCCATCTTTATTTACCGGACTAATTAAATCACATTGGTTGTTCAATATTATCCTAACATATAAGCCGGATGTCAAAATTATGAATGAAAAATATTCCGTAAATGTACTAGTCGGAAAATGCAAAATTCCGAAAATTAATAAACGGAAAATTAATTGTATAGCATTGGTACAGTTAGTGATTGTCCACTTATCGTGATCAATTTCTCGTTATATTTTCTTCTTTGCAGAAGGAGACTTACAATCTCCAAGCATAATTTTTGGCATAATTAACTTAATCATTGTTGAGACACACATAATATTATCCACAATCTGTATTAAATGATTGTGTTTTATTAGTCGATAAAATTACATACAATTTTTGTTATAAATTTCCAATGTATAAGTGTTAAGACATTTACATTACACGTTTTACGAATGTCTCATTTCCTTTTTTTCCGATTCGAATCATTTAACTTGTGAAACATGGAACCTTCGGAATTTCGAAATTTTCTTCCGCCGAAATTTGGACCTTTGTTCTATAACTATTCAATTATTCACGAAATATAAATTTGATTTCTCTACATTTCAGCATTTATTGAAACCTTTTTAAGCTTTATTTAATTTGTGTGGATGTTTCAAAATTCCCTGTCTTTTGTCAACAAATTATTGTTTATGGTTCTCACCTATGATACTAGATTATCGCCAAAAAAGTATCCAAATTTCTATTTTATAACAGTATATTATGTAACCAGGGTACAAATATCGATCTTCTACGAGCGCGAAGTTTGTCGCACCAGCAAAGTGAAGGTGAAAATCACACTCGTTGCAGATTGACATTTCGCCCGTGTTCCATATGATATTTTTTAATATGCCGGGCGTGGGGCTCGATAATTTGAGCTCGAATATTTCACTGCAGGGCGCAAAATCGAGTTCTACTCCCGGAGTGTTAAAAAGTTATTTCTAACGGTTTTAGTCGATCGAGGGTTGTTAAGCTGTTGGAAACAATGATGCAAAAATGAAAAATTTCGTATTTATGATATTCTGATGCTTAACTTTTGTTACATGTTCACAATATTTCGTCAAATTAAAAAATTAAAAAACAAAAGAAAATAATAATGCTAATAATATATTTTGTATATCAAGCAGTTAATAAAAAATGTACAGAAAAATCAAATTTAATAAAAAGAATTGAGGTTCAAAGTAAAATTTATTAAATTTGTTCAAATATAATGGAAGAAATCTCAGAGAATTAAACGGTTTCGTAAAAGTGGAACGAAGCTGAGTGGGAAATGATGAAAAGCGGGTCGTGAACGTCCAATAAAGCATAAGGTAGCACACGTCGATGAAAAACGAACGCGATTTTCTCCAGTCAGTAAATGTGTGCTTGTGTCTGTGTAGGGTGGCTTTCTTTCATCCGTCGCTACTACTTCGTATACCAGCTTCTTTTTCCAGCGAATGTTTCTGCCTCGACAGTTTTAATGGTCACAATTAAAAGCTCAGCGGCGTTTGGGCGAAACTAATTATTGCGGCGAAGCTTTTACGAGCGTCTGTCTCTTCGTCGCGGAAAGTTTCATCCTTCTTGAAAAGTCGTAACGCAGTACGACCTGCTGTAGTTGATAATGCGGACGAACGGAATGCTAACGCCTATTATATTCCACGAGATTTCCATTCGTTAATTGGCTGCTTTATACTAGTGTAAACATTAGGCTGGATGTAATGTTCGGATAAGAGCTGCAATGCACGGTTGTTCACAAAACTGCAGTTGCAACATCAGAATGCCCTGGTTTTATTGTCCAACGAGGCTGCATGCATACGCAACTAGATTCAAAGTTGAAATAGTTAAAAAAAAATGGGTTTATATAAAACCAAAGGAATGATTAGAAATACTAAACTTTGTATTTAGAGAAGTCTAGAAATCTGATCATCACACGGTTGGTGGTTTCATTCAGCGCTACTTGTAAAACAACGTCGGATGGAATTGAATTTGGTTTATGCAACCATCGTTGGAATAGTAACTGACCAGTTTGCGATACTATATTAAGAATGTTCGAGGCATTTTTTATGACTTCATTTCATTTAAAGAAAAATGTTTCATTTTGATCCTGTTTGAATAGATTGTCGTTTCTAAAATTTTCTAATCGGGAATATACAAATAGTGATATTTGTTTTGATTTTCATGGAATATAGTTGTAATGTTTAATAAGATCAGATCAAATTCAAATTAACTTGGTGTTACTAATTTGGTTGACAGTGTGCGAGGAAGTTCAGAACTGGTCACATTTGTACCCATGAAAAGTGTAATTGTTATCCAATTTTGAACAACCTATCATTACTTCTAGAAAAAGTTACAAATCTGGATATATTTTTAAAAAGTGGCGTTAACTTGATCAATGTTCGGTCGATCCTGTTTGGGACGAATTCCCGAGCTGATATTTGTTCAGGCCCTGATCAGGGTGTAACGCTTTGGGTCAAGCTCTGGCCAGGGCCCTAATAAATTTCTATTCGGGTTGGAAAAAACGTGGATCAACATAATTCTAGTCGGCAGCAATCAACTGATCATAAATTCATTTTTATTGAATCCGTTTCTTTTTTTTTTCTATAAATCAAACTAATCCATCATGATTGGATTAAGTCTTCCGTTAAAAATATATAAATACATTCAAGTGTTAATGAAATCTTGAGGCATTATCGTTCAGAAACACACATTTGTACCGCATACGATACTCCTTACCCAGAATCCTAGAGAGTAAGTTATAATTTTTTTTCATGACGGCAAAATTGATCCGTGAGAATCAATTGCAGCGTGTGCAATTTTCCTTTCGCGTAATGTTCGGTTCGGGGCGTTTGGGTCGATTACCTAAATATGGCTTGCGCAAATGTCGATTCACGTGCACGGTAGAGCAAATCTGCCAGGAAAGAAACGTACCTTACTAACAGCGACTTACTTGTCGGCTATCGTCACGGCAGCTTTGCATACGCTTGAACCCGACGAAGCCCGGGGTTAAACGATATTACACACGCATTCGGTGCTCGCGGCGAACATTGCGAGCGTGTAACCGACGGGTTAAACCGAAGATAAATCAGTGCGGCGTTATTACGCTTCATAGAAATCGTGGCCACTTCTGAATCCATTAAGGAACACGTCGTTACTCCCACCATTGTCACTTTCGCTGCGATTCTTCCCTTCAGCCTCAATCACTTTTTAGATGTCGTTGGGTGTCTGGTGCGATTTTTTTCTTCCTTTCTCTCGGACTTCATATAATCTCGAGCCATGTTCAAGTCCGTTTCTCCTTTTTAATTTCCTATTTACCCCGGGGTCGACCTTTTCATTTTGAGCGGACGGTTGAGTATCCCGTCGACGGAATCGTTTTATTTATATTGCCGTCGTTTATTGAATATGGGAAATCATGCATGTTGTTTACTGACATCTGTGGTCAGAAAAACGATGGACTTTGACCGGACTTACTTCCTGAAATTGGTTTTTTAGTGAACTTTTCTGATGGTGACTTTTGATCCTTTGACTCAGTCAATTATCCTGTTACTTACCGTATATACCCAGGTAAAATATCCATTGTCAAAAGTTTGGCTCTATAAGATCCCCTGCTAGAAATATTTAATCTCAATTTTTTAAAATAAAACCACATACATGTCTAAGACAGGTCCTCTGTGGTCTTACTGATGAGTCCACATAGGGGAACCAGGACGAAACGTGTATTTTAGCTACCGGCATTTAGTTCTGCATATAATCGTTATAGGGATGCAGAATCTGATAGTGTTCGAGTTATTAATTTTTCATATATGCGAAAAAATTATAAGTTCTGTTTGCGATAATAATACACCAACAGGTTATTTACACACAATTGTTTTCATATTTAGTGGTTGACATCAACAACCCAATATTTTAATTACTCTTTATATTTTTATTTGTTTGTAGTAAAAGAACTGTAATACAAAGAATTTGGTTTTTGACAAATTTGAATTTCAAACGGTTAAGAAAGTACAACAATCGATTTATATCTATAAGATACATTGCCTAGATTTTGGCCTGGATCGGTCTTGTAATCTGTTTTGGGCCACGAAGATGCACTGTTATTTAAAATATCTAAAATAGTTTTCTAAAAATTAGATTGTAATCCCAGCTAGAACCTTGCTCTTATGTGGATTTCAGTATCGATAATTTACTGATGAATATAGCAAAGAATAAAATCAGTCAAAGGTGATAAAGCGAACTTAGAGAGAAATGAGATATCATATTAAAAATTATAATAAAGAAGCGAAATAAGTAGATTAACCCGTTCGCTGTCAGGCGAAAATCAATTTGAGTGCCATTTTTATCTTCGAACAAAGTTTTAAATCATTTATACGATAATTGTAGTGTTATAGTTTTTCAGAATTCAAAATGGCGGATCCAATACGACGGAAGCAAGTTCGAAAAATGGTTCGATTTTTATGAAAGTGTGTACCTTGGGGTTTTTGAGGTCGCTGAATTTGAATCTGAATCGGATTCCTAAATGTATCCGATCGTCAGAAACTTAGATTCAGCCCAATAATTCTAAATCGACCTTCACGAACATCTATTTTTCGAATTAGCGTTCAGCATATTGGATCTGCCATTTTGAATTTGGAAATCCGATTTCAGATTCCGATTCAGCGACTTCAATTCCCCAAAGTACTTACTTTCGCCAAAATCGAATCTGTTTTAGAAAATGCGACCGCCATATACCAAAAATACTTGTTGAAAGTTTTATGCTGCTAAAAGTGACGCATCCAAAATGAATTCAGAGTCTCATCTGCACAGTTCAAAGATTTATGTACTTTATTATTTGACAAATTTTTTATAATAGATGGAAATTGTCACTGAAAGTTTTTGGATCATTTCTGCAGAGAAAAAAGGCAATTTAAAAATATCTTTTGCTTAGCTTCTCTCAGGTCTACTAGGTGTCCGCTTGAAATGACGGAAACTAACCACACAGAACCATACTAAAATGATCGAAAATTTCCTCTGACTAAACTGCATTAGATAGTTCTATTTCTGGGTCAGAAATCTGAATCTAAAGTTAGTTACCACCCTCGGATTTTTTGCAATGTTCTTTATCGATGCTACACTTGGTGTAGGTTTTAGCAGCTCCTACATTTCCTACACAAATGTGAAATCTGGCGCCATCTCTTAAGATGATCTGTAGCCATCGCAAATATAAGAGTAAAAATTTAGGAATGGAATTCTGTTAACTGAAACTTATGTTGCTGTCCTTTGTGAACTTTTTTTCACCGGGTACATATTTTATGTATTTATTATCACACACTTATTATGTCTTCTAACAGTATACCTACTTCCCAATTTTCGCAGAGTTATTAAGTATTGCCATGCGTTTATATACCAATATTGAAAGCATTGATGCAAGTAATTAAAATAAGTCTATTTAAAACTTGTATACCGCACTATTTCCATAATTTTACGCACCCCAACGAATGAAGCGCTTGAAAGAGCAAAATCCACAAAAATCCCGTGACTTTGAGAAACATGATCGGTTCATCGCGTTAAACCAACATTCCCTTTTAAGAATCGTCGCGGGGATAACCTTGTCATTGTACTCCCTATTACGTATGTACTTGGACTGAATGGTAGCGAACGCACTCGCATTATGGGCAGAGCTTAGGTCCGCGTGATCGAGGAGGCCAGACCTGGCACAAGTGCACTAAATCGATCCCATTGTCACATGACCCGATTCCCCGCAGGTTGAATCACCTTGCGACAAAGGACCATCGTCTTTGCGTAGGATCGATCGCAGGTCGGAATACTGAGGATCGGGTTTATGTTACACCTGCACGAGCATCTGTTGCAGAAGCTGCTTTTATCCAAATCTTTTTACAAATAGTTTGCGCACGATTTTTTGCCCCCGTTCTGATGGAGATTAGAGCGGAACAAAGGGAGCTCAGATTATAGAAGATTGAATAGTGGCTGATGACAGTCGGAAACATTGCAAAGTTTACACTAATTAACGAAGTTTATATTGTCGAACCGTCAACAAGAGCACCCTTGGTGTTATCATTTTTTAAGTATCAACCCCAGCGATGAATATGCTCTAAACGAAGTTTCGCAATTCGTAAACTATAAAATATTTGAGGTCTATCACCCATTAAATTAAACGTGATGGTTTACTCTTCAAGACAGGCTAAGTTAAAAAGTCTACATTTTAATTGTTACACTAAGAGAACTTCTTGAGTTAAAAATCCCGTACTGTCTAGTTCTAACGAAATATACTTTCAATATGCACAAAAGTGCCATAATAGTATTGAAAAGTACCTTACAGTATGGGACTTTCTAGTGTACGTATGGCACATTTTCAATGCCAGTATGGACATTTTTAATATCAGTATGGCACTTTTGCGCATATTGCAAGTATACCCCGTTAGAATTAGACAGTATGGGACTTTTAACCAGAAAAATTCTCTCAGTGTGCTTTTATAAACGAGAGAAAAATTTCATGAAATTGACGATAAACTGAGTAGCATATATCCGCAATAAATTTTCATTATTTTCTCCCAAACCATAAGACTTGTACTTTTAAATATCTACTTTTTTATAAAATATGCGTCACAACGGAACTTATCTACAAGTATATAATGGTATATATCGGACTGGAATTGACATCACAAAAAAAATAAAAAATTAATTATTTCAGGGCAGAAAAGAATGAGGGGCATCCAATTTTTGTTTAGAATGTTTGTTTTTATTTCATTTTTGACGTAATAAAATATCCCAACTACTAACTTTCGGGTACATGGTCACACTTTTACAAAATTGGTCCGTCATATTTGAACCCCCATTTTGAATTTTGGACACAGGATATGGCATCAGCGATCCAGAAAGCATTAACAACGTTACATGACTTCCTCCGGATAGTTGTAAAAAAATATGGGCATTTTATTCGGAAATCATTCGGGGGCAAGAAGATTAAGATGTATAATACAAAAATAGGTAAGTCTGTAATCTTTTATGGAGCATGTTACGCGCCCACATAATCGCCGATGATGTAATGGTAACATTAACGCGAAAGGAAAAACTTTAAAACTGCTCTATTGATTGTTTTTAAAGCTTTTATTTTTATCCTTTAATATTAAGTCTAGGTAAATCTTAATTTAAGCTAATTTGTAATAATTTGTATACACGCCGCCTTTTAGGTACATCCCCAGGTTCTGTTCAACAAATCTAATCTAATCTAATGTAATCTAACTATTCATGGCCGATAAGTAGTAACATTTTTTATTCGTAACAAGAAATACCGCATTCTAATAAAATATCGTAATTAACCTATACATAAATAAATTAATATCTATCTTTTTTTGTCTAATTTTTTCTAAATTGACCATACAGGTAATTTTTTAATTTTTAATATGCTCGCTAAATATTCTCACGTGGAAGCCGAACAGCTCTCGTAAAGAAATGCAGTTTTATTTCTGAAACTCAGCTTCGACCCTTACTGGAACTAGGATGACTTTTGACACGGTTTGTTTATCAGTCATTATCTATGAGTGTCGTGGGTCTCATTAAAAAAAATAAAAAAGTTTTGTCGATATTATGCAAGTCTATTTTGAACTTTGATTAATACAAAACTCAATCTGATAATGTTTTAGTAACAAAAATGTGTTTGAAAAACAATGATGAAGATAAAAGTCCAGTTTCTTGTACATTATTAGATAGGGACGTAATTTGGTTAATTGGTGCACTAGGAATTGGAGTCCTTCACAGTTCTTGCATCTAAGTAAACAGGGAATTTGAAAGTATTTTAGATGTATGTGAGCTGGGTCAGTAAAAGTGAAAATTCGCATGGAAAGTTCCAACCACGAAAATGATAACTTACAGGCATTATCATGGATCTGCCACTTCATGTTTTGAAAAAAAAATTATCAACGTCTGCCAAAACTACACGATTGGTACCCTTTAAAATGGTCACTATCGCCTTTTTGGCAATGTAAAAATCTGCAAATCTTATAGAGAATAGTTTGAAAAGGTGTTCGAAATTTTTCTGAAAAAAATTATGTTTTTAACATAAAACTAACAACTAATTCTAATTAGGGGAATAAAAAGGGACGTCCAGAACTATTGCTCCATTTCAGTTTTTAAATGACATTTGGCTAATAAATCACAGTGTAAAAATATGGTCACCAGATTATTCCTTTTCAGGACAAAAAAGAGTAAACACGGGGTTTTTCGTACCAGTTAATTTTAAATCTAAAGTGCTAAAATTCCATTATTTGTACTTAATAATCTACTCCTAATTGGGGATGGTATCACTGATTTTCTCCATGGGATTGAAAACGTAATTTTGTCGCCCGAGCGAAGTGAGAGTAATAATCACACTCATCGGAGATCGATATTTCGCCCGTGACCAATAATGTATTTTTTGATACGATTGTCGTAGGACTCGATAATTCGCGGCCGAAAGTTTCGCCCTAGGCCCAGAAATCGAGTTTTACGGCCGGAGGGTTAAAAAGTATATTATGTATACTTCACCTTTTTCCATGTCATTAAGAAGCATTTCATGGTTTTCAATACGTCTACGTTTCTTGGGCGGTCGAATAATGCTCTAATGTCTTTAAAAATGTTCTTCAGAGTTTTCGTTTTTTTTTTCAATTTTTCACACATTTTGTGTTTTATCATTTTTCTATGACATTTTTCTATTATTTCTCTATGACCTATATCAACTTCCATTTTTTAAAATTTATTTACAAATTCATATAAAAAAAAGGCCTCAAACTACGGAAATTGCATTTCGATAAGTAGGTAAAAATATATCTAGATATGTGTAGAAATTCTCTGCATTAACATCTTTCATGCACAGTAATACTCATATGTAAGACCTTTAGTTATACAGAAAAATAAAAACATATGTCTGCTTAATTAATTACTGTAAGAGTTATTTTGAAGAAATGTAGTGTTGAATAAAATTACAGTAGTAATTATACATTTCTGTGCACTACTCGTACTGAGAGAATAAGAGGGTATTAGTTCCAACGTATAATAAATTGTTAGCAATAGGTAGTTCAGCGGTTAAACATTCCCTTTCTAAACTGCGTTGTTTGCATCAATTTCTCAAATGAAACATTTTCAGAATATCTCATGTGCAACGTGCTGCAAAGATTCTTGCGAAATATTCTAGCGATGTTAAATTTGAGATGTAGTGAGACATTTCGAATGAGACATCTCCAGAATACTCTAAGAGTAATACATATAGATTGTCTCAAATTAAATACGGATATACTTCCGAAAAGCCCATACCTCAAATTTTTTTTTAAAGTACTATTTCCGATGTATTTCGATGCGCTGATTACGAATATCATAGTGAAAATTGGCGACAAGGTCATCTTCAAGGTCAATACTAGGAAAAACTGTGTTATTTTGTGTTTTTTTTGCATTTATCTTGAAAAGTCGGCGTCTGGAAAAAAAATGTGTGAAACAAAAAAGATAGAGAATAACATTCTCTACAAAAAACATTGTATACATTTTTTTCGTAATTGCAAAGGAAAGCACATAAAACAGCGATCAAAGTGGAGAAACATACTTGTTAGTACATTGAGGCTTTCCCTCTTTTCCATAAATGCAGTTAGGGCTCCGCCCCCCAGACCCCCCTTTTTTATACTAGCCTAACCTACAACTAACAGATGTTATTAGTAACTACCAAACCCACGTGTAGTATGTGTCTCTGTAATTACCAATGCGAGAGAACCTAGGAGGTGAAATGTGAGAGATTGTAATTACCTGTGTAAATTAAAACGCGTGAATCTAGTAGACGCTTGCGTCATGGGGGGCTCCGCCCCCAGACCCCCTTTTTTGTTCTAGCCTAACCTACAACCAACAGCTGTTAGTGATAATCGAACGTACATGTAGTACTTGCGCCAGGCCGTCATTCTTACGTTTCTCCCCTTTCATCGCTGTTTTACGTACTTTCCTTTGCAATTACGAAAAAAATGTATAGAATGTTTTTTGTAGAGAATTTTATTCTCTATCTTTTTTGTTTCACACATTTTTCTGCCAGACGCCGACTTTTCAAGATAAATGCAAAAAAAACACAAAATAACACAGTTTTTCCTAGTTTTGACCTTGAAGATGACCTTGTCGCCAATTTTCACTATGATATTCGTAATCAGCGCATCGAAATACGTCGGAAATAGTACTTTAAAAAAAAATTTGAGGTATGGGCTTTTCGGAAGTACACCCTTAAATACTCTCAGAATGTCTCATCTACAATGTTCTACAATATTTTCTGAGTAACATTCGGACGACATCAAATTTGAAACGCTGTTAGACATTTCGAATATCACATCTCTAGCATATTTTGAGAATCATACACATATAATGCTTCAAATGAAACGTTATCAGAATATCTCATTTGCAACATATTTTTCGAGACATTTTCAGAATATGCCGGAGATGTTGCAATTGAAATATTTCAATTGTACGGTTTGTGACATTCTGGGGATATTCTGGAGATTTTATGATATAATAATTGTAATATCATAAATACAATATTTGATATTGTAATTATTGATTCAAATCATATTATTTTATTTTTCGGATTTAACATCTTATTCAAAATATTTCTCAAGTTTCATTCTTTTCCTTTTATACACTAAGACTGGAAAGTAATAATAATCCTAAAACCTTCTGAAATTGTTTCGCAGTATTCAAGCAATAAGCGATTACGAAAGATGATGCAAAAGCTTCACTCATCTTCTCTGAATATTTTCATCTCTATTTTCAGGCTTTTGAAAGCACTGGAGGATTATCGTAAAATCCGATGCACGGTCACGCCCGGGAGTACGTAGCGATCCTTTCGAATGACTCTACCTGTGATGTATCTCGTCGCCGAATTCGAAAATGGCCTATACACTTCACGCCCCGGGATTGATTCGACGGTTCGTGCTCTTGGTCGGCGAGGATTACTTTATGCAATGGGGACAAACCTATTCAACCAGGGTAATGCTTGCCCGCAGATTTACCATGATGTTGGCGACCCGAGACGAGACTAAATGGAATCTTTTATGTTCACTTTTTATTTAAGAGGCTAAGGTTATTTTAAACTTCGTAAGATTAATCTTTAATTACTTAATTACGACATCACAAGATTCTATGTTGGTCACACGTCATTGTGTTTACGAGATATTTATCATTTTTAGTTTTTCTTTAAAAAATACGATTTCAGAAACATTTTATTATCATCACTTACCTGCACCATTTCAGGCCAAGTGATCATATGAATTCGCCATTGTTTATGAAAATCATTAACCCATTAACCGGAAGGAGACTTCTTCTTGATTCAATTTTAATCGAGTATTTCGTAACAAAATAAGTTAACAAAAATTGAGACGTACACGTCCTACTGCGTTTTCGAGGTCTTTTTTCAAGATTCCGAGATCAAAATTGAGTTTCAACTATCATACGTGAATAAAATACTGCAATTTTAATAAAAAATTTTACTTTTATACCCTACATCATTTTAACGACCTCAAAATGACTCCAACAACTAATATTTCTTTGAAATGTTCTGGACGCTCTAACTCAAAAACTACGAGCTTTATTAAAAAATTGCTAAGAATGCAAAGTTCTTAGAATTTATTGAGAAATATCCTGGAATTTTTTTATATTTTTTATAGAAGTTTCGAAAAACTTTTACTGCCATCGTTATATTCTATTATACTAGGCATTTATTTTTCATACCAAATTTCTCAACCTTAACGTTATGTTATTCTCTTTGTGGAAGAATCAGAAAAGAATTCTTCACTTCTCGTTATTTCGTCATGACTTGTCCATCTGACTCTAATGATCTTTGATCAATGATGATTTGAACCGAATGATTAAAGATTATAACCTTCCTAAAAACGGAAATTTTTTATAATCTTTTAGTATTTTGATCAGGTTTTGTAATAGAGAAAAGGAATAGTAAATTTGAGAGACAATCGCGAACAGAGACATTCCGGCGTAACCAATTTGTCAATCATTTTAAAACAATTCTAGATATGTAAAGTTAAAATATTTATTTAATCATGACAGAATAATAAATGCAATAATACTAACTACAGTCTTTGTCAAATCCATTACAATAATCAACACGCCTCTGGTAGCATTACCTTGGACGCCTGTCTCTAACCAAAGTATTATGGTATTAAATGCGTTAAACCATTTCCAATTTTGAAAAAATTCAAAGTATGAGATGCATTTAAACTATACGCCTTAATGAATATTTAAGTTGGAAGTGAAAACGAGTTTAGACATGTTTTCAATCCCTTTTTACTTATGTTAATTAAGACCATGGTAGGGCTGCCAGACACCCTTTACTATAATAGTAACTGGTATATAAGTATAAATATATGAGTATTAAAAAAAAAACACTTTTTACTATAATAGTTTTTAAAAAATAATAATAGATGTCAGTAATGATGATGTCTCTAAAGTGGAACATAAATTTTAATTATTAAATTTTGATAACATTTTAGTTTTCTAGAAGTCTCATCATACCAGTACTTGGAATATACATAGAAAATTGTAGGAAGATCTCTGAACTTTTTCTGAAGTTTCTGACTAACTTTAATGCGAAAACTAATAAAAAAACTCAAGTCTCACGCACAACAAATTGTCAAATTAGTCACGTTCACCTTCTGTCCTTAATTCATATATAATTATAATACCTAAAATATTAAGCACTTATAAAATACAATAAAATCTGACAAATAATTGTGTTACAAATATCTTTTTATGAAATATAAGGTGTCATAATGGACCTCGTGTTAAATATTAAAAGTTTTATAGGTACGCTCATATACAATAAAATACGCGATGAGAATTCCCAAGTAAAAAAAATGTCTCTGAAAGATCTCATACTTATACCATTCAACGAGATGCATGGGGGATGAAGTATGCCTGCAGTACTGGAATCCCTGTAAGATACAAGAAAGTCGTCAGAGGGACGAACAAAATTTTCAATTCAACATTCTGTTTACGGAGGTTGGCCCCATGGTGTAAGGATAGTACACCATAAACAGACCGAAACTGACAAAAATAATCTGCCGGTTTAGTAGTTGGACTTGAAATCATGGTTGCTCACGTTTTTTGTTTTAAATGGAAGAAGCAGAATTTTTAACAATTTATATCGAACCTCCGCAAAGAGTTAATTGAAGTGAAACGTTCTTTTACAATAAATAAAATAAAACCTCTATGTGCTCTTTAAGTTTGTTTTCGTAAATTTATTTTTAATTGATTTCTCGTGAGTATTCATTTGTTTTTTTTTCAGAATTTCCAGAAAAAAAATGGATGGATTGAAGAGCCACGAGATGAGGCAGATTAGAATTTTTAAACTGATAATCCACTGCATTGATTTCGTCGGTTGTTGTTTGTGCTTTCTCCTGTGACCGTCGATATAATGCAGAAATTTCGATGCGAGTTTTTCCATCATTTCATTTTGTCCCACCTATTATAAATTATATAGCGTATCCTCACTTTCATGCACTGACGTCACTTGTTTATCTCATAAACATCTTACAGGAATCTCTCCAGGTTCGTCTCTCCGAGTTCATTAAATTATATATATCGAAAAACTTAAAAAATCTATCTTTTCTTGCTTAAACGGCCTACGAAGTCTTTCATTCGTCTCTCCGATGTCTTGCTGTGAACATGATTTCTCTTTCATACATCTCGTTCCGTCTCATAAGCGAGATGTCTGCGAGACTGACGAATGTGAGATCTCTCAAAGATCTTTCGCAAGTCATTTTTTTTACTCGTCGTAGATATCTGAAACATCGTCAAAATTGAACAAACTATACCATGAAATAAGCCGAAGGAGTTCAAATTAATTTGAATTAAAAAACAATTAAATTACATATCAAATATAGCCTACTATTGTATAACTTATTATCATTTATCAAACTAACTATACCAAAACCATGGTCAAAATAAACTTGCTCGTTCTATCGAATTTTCCTCTCTATAGTCAGATTCTGATTAAGAACCACATCAAAGACGTATTTTACGCCTACTATGATAAAAAATATTTTATACTATTATACGCCTTCCAAAGACAAAAAAATATGTAACCCGTAAAAATACATATGTTTCATGTACCAAACGGTCTGAATTTGTTGTTTCTTATTTGTATGTTTTATTTAATTTTAACATATTACAAAAATATAACCTATATTAAACATAATAAATATAAAAATTCATGTATTATATACTTTTATTTTACGAAATAAATACCTGATTACTAGAATTTGATTTCGATGTCAAGTGGAAAATTGCTTATTTAGAACGTATCCATTTAGGTTGATCCAAATCATGTAAAATTAATGCGGCGATCTTTGTTTATGGATAATCATGGATTTTTCACGTCAGAAACTGGTCAGGATTTTTTACGTCAGAAGCCGGTCAGGATTTACAACGTAAACAACATTCTTTTGTTTCCTCGGGAAACCCTAAGATGTTCTAAGGATTCCCTAATAGAAGATACTTAGAAAATCTGGTATATATCTGGCCCAGATTCTGATTAGACTTCCGGAATCAAATTCTAGTGGAAAATCTGGCCCGAAACTTATTAGAATTTGTTCAGAATCCCTAGGTCCAAATCTGACGAGATTCTGGTCAGAAATAGAGTCTGAGAATATTTCCAAATGGGTTTGTTTTATCATGAAGTAATGTAATATCAACAGCGCCATAGTCAGTGTTACTTTCATTATTTTTCTTCACTTACGAAAACATTTTTCACTTTAATAAAACCGGACTTTAGAATTCCTTCAGAGAATTTTAATCAAAGGAATAGCCAGACCATGTCCTTCAGGAACAAAAGCCGAAAGCTTTATGTAGATCAGGCTTCACTAAAGAAACGTTAAAACGGTCAATTTGCGTTTAATTTGGACTTTAATTTGCTGGTATCGCCTACCTCATTTCACCCACCGAAGAAACGTAAATCACTGTTCGTCAAATAAAGCGCGAAGCTATATATATACTCGCGAGAAAGATTCGCCGGCAATGATTGCCGCGGTAACGATAGAGTCGTGAAAAAAAAGAAGAAGATAGGCTGAGAGAGCGAGTTAATCAGAGCGCACCCTCCGCTCGTAAAAAATTTTAATACTCCATCGTGGCCCGCATGGCCAAACGCTGGTCCATTCTCTCCTGTAACAAGTTTTGCTTTACAGCTACATACCGCTCGTGCATGAAAAGCAGCGCTCGACCGCTATTGTTAGAGGTGCCAAAAGGGAAAAAGGGCCAAAAGGGGGGATGCATTTTACGCTGTTTTTATCGATGTAATTTTGTAACTTGACGATTCTCGCTCGCCGGTCTTTTCGATGCGTTTCCGCGCGTATCAATGCGCCTCGCGGCTGGAAAATTCGGTAATATCGCGAAATTGCGTGCGCTGGACGTGGACAAAAAAAGTCCACACGCGATGTAACGCTGTAATTAATAATTCCTGGATGAGGTGTGTCAGTGGGAAAATTTCACGCGTCGCTCGGAAAAAGCACCACTCAGCGAGCCGATAAAAAAGTCCGTTTCCCGCGAGAGAAAAAAACCGAATCGGGCTGGCGTGCGTATATAGAAAAGGGACTGACAAAAAACATATACGGCAAATACGACGCGTCGTTGTCGATGTTTTATACATTTCCATCGAGTGTGCGATCGAAAGGAATACTCGATTGAGCGAGGGAGCATTTGTTTGGAAGGTATGACGGAAATAATTTTGGAATATATACACGGACGGATTTGTGGCCTTTTTATTTGTTTTTAAATATCGTATGCGAGTTGCGGTCGTCAACGTTTCAAAATCGGTCGCTGTATTTCGGGACGATTTTTGGTAGTACTTGACGTTTTGTTTAAACGTTTTTTTAGCATACTTATAAGCCATTGGAGGCTATTTTTTATTTTTTTTTGCAATATGGATTCATTTGTTGGTATTGGGAAACGTGTTACTGACGGATTCGTAATTGCTTCCATGACGTTGATGGTTCCGTGTTTATTGTAATCCGATTTTGATTGCTATTCTTCGGATATTATTTGATCATGGATAAAAAATGTGATAGTTTTAATCTATACCTATCGCGATAAGGATAACTATTAGAAAATACAATATTTATTCAAGTTTGATTGTTTCCCGTTGACATTCCCTAGTAGAGTCATCTTCATGACCAGAGGGAAAGAAGATTCTGTAATGACAATCTGAGATTAAAATTATTGCAGTTTGATGGATGATTCTTCGCACAAGATTCTTCACGTCAACTCAATGCAGTCGTATAGAAGATCTTCAGCAGAAGCTTATTTTTATAAATAATCTGCATAGTGGTATATGAATACAGACTGAATGCAGATTCTTATGTCTGGTAAAATGGTACGTGATTCTCATACAGATGACTGGAAGAATCTATTAGCAGAATGTTAGTTTAGCTAGACTAGAATATTAAGGGAAATTCAGTCGATTGCTATTTCATAAGTTACTTAGAAATTTGTTTGAAAGCTGAAATTTATAATACTGACATACATACACGTATACACTAGGGTGTCCGTAAAAAAATTGTTTTTTGGCTTACCGTTGGAAAAGTTTCTAAATGATGTCTAAGTAAAGAAATTTCACTTTAATTGACATATAAATAAAGGTAAACGGTGTCGAAATCGCGATAAAGGTACAAAAATCGCTATTTTTTCCATTTTTTGTTATTTTTACATAGCGTAAAATTACCTCGAAATTAGCTTGAAAAAGCCTACAATTTACTCCAATAACATTCTGCGATTCGATAAAATTTAAAACTAAGAAATCGTCAAACGGAAAGAAATTTTGTCATCCCTGCTTGTGACAACCTCTGAAATTTTGTCAGATTTCGGGTATCACTTACCGTTTTCGAAATATTTCAGAATTTTGAAAATTTTCAGATTTATAAATTTTCAAAATCAATTTGCATGTAAAGTATATTATAAAGTATATTATACACTAGAATACCTGGAATGAAGATACGGTATACAATTCATTTAAATTAATGATTAATAAATAACTTGAATGCCCAAGTTCAATATACAAATTTTCAGATTCTCTTAATTTTTTTATTCGTTTTAAGAAACATTCTTTTGAGTATAATGTTCCAAAATGTGATATTGCAAAATTACATTTTAAACACTCCATGATTGCACAAAAATTGTGCAAATAAATTGTGAAAAAAAACGTGAATTAAAAATTATTCTACGCTATATGTATATGATCTCCTAGAATATTTTAAAGCAATTTGCCGATAATTTACCGTACTAAATGATTTTGTCTTATCTTTTAAGTTCTGGTATTTTTTGTAAAAAAAAATCGAATCTTCGTGATTTTGTACTGAAAAGTCCATGGTGACGCAGTAAAGCAGAGTGCATTCAATAAGAGTTTCAATTGGTTATAGCGAAGATTCTTATTATAGGTTTTGACATATACCGTCGTATTAAGGTAGAGTTCATAACGATGAAGATTCTTCCCACAGACTGCGATTTATTTTATAAAAGAAGCCAAAGTTTTCCTTTAGAAAACAAAGCAAAGAAGATTCTGCAGTTAGTTAACACTTTCGATTGTTTAGGAAGGATCTGACGGCAGATCATCGCGAAAATTCGGACATACTCCATTTACAGTCTTCAGCAGATCTTCTCTCAGCCTGCTTGCAGAATTCGCTCATTTCTCTACTAGGGTTAAATTTCAGGTCCCCTGTAAGACAATTGACCATAAGTTCTGGCCGGCATATTAACTTCTGACTAGATCATTTTGCAGAATCTCCCTAGAAAGTAGGACAATCTGAATCTGCCCGGATCTGCCCAAAATCTGGTGAAGGCATGATGTTATAACGTAGTCCATATAGTCCATAACCTTTATGTGTCTGTCTTTCAATGAAGCTTTTGATGTGTTATTTGCAATGACAATTTGAAATCATAAGTGTAAAGAAAGGTTACGATACAGAAAGATAAACAGCCATGTATATAACTTTGCATCTTTATATGCTGTTATTAAATTTGTTTATTCAGTGATTCAGACAAAAATACAATTTATGCTGCAAATTGTGATATAGATATGGTATTAATTACATTTTGTACTCTTTAAAAGTAATATTTTTAGTTTGGTAATCATCGGTTGCTTCTTTTCAAACAAAAATTGATTTTTTGTTTCTTCGTCAAAAGTGTATTAACTTTTTCACTGCCTTAAAAGCAACTAATTGATATCAAACTACTTGGAATAGTTTCAGAAGAGCAAAATTTAGCAAGTTTCATGGTTATATTAGAATTTTTAGCACAATTTCCATTTTTATGTGCTTTAACCAAACCTGATAAAAAACAGTTGCTTGGTATACAATAAAAATTGAAATTGTGCTAAAAATTCTAATATGACCATGAAATTTGGTAGATTTTGCTCTTCTGAAACTATTTCAAGTAGTTTGATATCAATCAGTTGCTTTTAAGGTAGTGAAAAAGTTAATACTGGTGAAATTGGGCTCCTAGTGGACTTTCGACGAAGTATTTGTCGTTTGCTAGACGAGTTTTAGATTACGTTGAAAATGTCATTTCCCTTTCCAAATAAAAGTTTTTTTTTTTGTAGTTTTCCCATTTGAGATAATAATTTTGGAAAAAACTTGCAGAATTATGGAAATTGCCATACTTTTTAATAAAAATACATCACCCGCACAACACCTGACGGCTAATTACACATCAAAAATTGCATCAATTCTTGTAAACCAAGAAATAACAGCAATTTTTTATTCTATAAGTCTGTTCCAAAATTATCATCTCAAATAATAAAATTTCAAAGAAAATTTGTAGTCGTGCAAGTAATGCTTTAAAGGTATCAAGTAAACGATCAAAATTTACCCAGGGTTTGCTTTTTTTATTTGTCGTGTACTCTAAATGTCATTTTTACGCTCCATTGATTGTAATCGAAAAACGTACGATTCGTTGAGAATTTTGCATAAAATCGAAACGAATGGGGTCGAGAGTATCGCAGGTGCGACAGTTGGCTCAAGAGGAACGAGAACATGGTTTTTAAATGGAATCTCTCAGACTTCCATATTACTCGTGCCGAGCACGATGGGTCCATTTTATTTCGGCACACGATCGCCGATTAAAATTCGCTCTTAAAATTTCGACATAAAAGCATTTTAGTTTTATGAAGTTTTTTTAATTACTTTTTAAATAACATATTGTATTTTGGCGAGAAAATTCGTTTTACAAGATTTTATAATAATTGGGAAATTTTGAAATTTTCCCAATGCATCGATAATAAAGTAATTGTAATATTATATTTTATGTTTTGGTTGTTTATTAAGTCACTTGTTCCAATGTTCTTTGATGGAAATATTTGCTAAAATATGTTGTAAAATACTACCTGGAATTTTAATTATTTAAAACAAAAGTAAAAAATAGTTAGTGCTCATCCTACATGATATCTAAAGTTATGCTTTGGCTACACCTGCGAAAAAATGTTACGGACAAATTCGATATGAGGAATTGTGCTATAGTAAAAAGCTCATTTGCTATAATGACGAAACATTAGGTCGACCAATAAGATATGCAAAGATTTCACGAAACAAACAAATAATTGCTATTATCTATTATGACAAATACGTTTCCATGATAAACTAATACTATCTATACTACTACTATCTATACGTTGGTTATTTACTACTCAAATTAGTAAACAATAGGGGGTAAGTTTTGTTTACGTAATCGTGAAAGTTTTTTTTAGGTTGATTCTAAGTTCAAGAATGAACAATGTTGTTTTCGTCGACGAAACTCGACGCACGATCGTTCGTCATATGCACTGACAGAAGTTTTAGCAAAGCGGATTAGTATCAGTACGATGAATGATGAGAGAGCTACTGAAATCCGGATCTAAAAATAACTTGAAACTTGCAGAATGTTAATAAATTCGTCCTTAAAAGATTACAGATTCAATCACGTCAAACTGTAAATAAAAATAAGGTAAATGAAAATAAATAAAAAGAGCGACTATTAGTCTTCGAGTTTCAATTATAACCTAAATAAAATGAAAAAAGATAAATAAAAAAAAAATTACAATGCACGGTTAGACTTTGAGTCCTTATGCATCTAAGTTCGGTTATTACTTATAAATATTATTTGGGCGCTGCTTTGTACGCATTGCCTATATTTGGTGATGGCGAAATGTGAAGTTTTTGTGGTCTGTAAACATCTGTTTAAGGCTTTTATTTGCTAACAAAATTGTCACTTAACAGATATAAAATATTCCACTTAATTAAAAGAGGACTCTGAGAATATTTGTAGTATTCTTTGTTTCCTGAAATTATGCATTTAAAGTTTGGATACTCAATTTAACAAATATCCAATGAATACATGAGTCAAACATGTAAGAAACTCTTTCTTGTCCAATGGGAAAATTTTAACAAATTCATGTGCTCTCTGGAAGCGGTTATAACAAATTTCCGGATATAACAATATCGAAAATTATTTAATTTATTTCATTAATAATAAATATTAAGGCAATATTTTTTATATTTCCAGTTGTTCGTGAGACTCTTCTTCATCACCAAATATTATGACTGTATTGTAATAGTTTTATAGTAAAAAACAAGAATAGCATTATCATGTTCGATCTTCCCGAAGAAGAAAATACGCAGCTCGTTAACTACATACAATCATTTCCTACAATATATATATATAAAAAATATTGAAAAAATAGTTTGCAAATATTACTAAATTACGACGGCTTTAAATAGTTCAAATTTAGTTGTAATAATTGTTTGTAACCCTGCAAACACGGAAAGTAACAGTTATGTAATATTTACGTAATGGTTACATTGTTACATAACTGTTACTTTTGGGTTCGCTGGGAAGTGCTTAACCTTTTGAAGCATACCTTTACATGGAAACGAGTTGAAATTTCGTATTCCGAAGTTTTCGGGGTCAATGATTACGAATCTGGCATTAGATTTTAAAAATTCAAAATGGCTGATTCAAACTGACTAACCGAATTCATGCATTTGGGTACTTGGATGTTATAGGGATCACTGATTTCGAATATGACCTGATATTTTCAAAAAATTTTTGCCATATTGTAACTATCATTTTTCATTTTTAAAAATTGTTACTGGTTTCGTAATAAGCTATACCAACAATCAATGGATACAATATTTCTTGAAAAACCAAACTTTATATTTATTTTCCTCCGCCGTATTGGATCCTTGATTTTAAATGTTTAAAAACTGAACTGGATTCATAAGCAGCAATCCAAAAACTGCATACAGATTTTTTTCAAAATTTTGTTATCATGTCGCTATATCTTCAATTATTTAAGAGAATCAAGAATTTATTTAAATTAATCAAGAAATTACTTTTATTACTACCTATAACTATGCCGTAAAGGGTTAAAAGAACTGAGAATGTAGTTGAATGCAATTTAAATGTCAAGGCCAAACGGTTTGATTACAATTACGCTCTGTTTTATATTTTAACGTTTCGTTCATTATTTTCGCCATCTTAAATCTCCAGATATCCCAATTACTGCGATCACAATTCCATAAGAATTATGCGCATAATAAGCATTAGGTTATATTGTCCGTAATAATGACCCGAATTATGGCACGTGATCGTTGTGTAATTTGTTATGGAGTACATAATGTGTCATGGAATTTAATTGTCCTACGAATTAGCATGGAATCGTCAATTTACTACATCACTTTAGAATAAACTATTACCGTTTGTGTTTGGCAATATGATTAAGTGACAACTGATGATAAGGTCAGTACTGTTTATACGGTAAACAAATTTCGTTAACGTTTAATACTATCAAATGTCTCATATTTAACAAGTTCTATTTAACGAATCACTGCAGTAGCTAAACTCCTACACATAATTTTAAAAATAAATTATTGATCTAAATAAAATACCATTAACTAGAGAAACAAAATTCACTTATCTTCAAAAGTAACTATTTCATTACAAGGGCGTAAAATTAACTGTTAAGGCGCAGTCTTTCAACGTCATCCAGGGGCAGCAAGCTCTCACTAGGGAATTTCCTTTGCGTGTAAAATTTTACGACCGTGATACAATAATTAATGTTTCCAAAGAGATTACGCCAACGAATTAAAACTCAAAGCAGTGGGAAACTTGTATCCTATTTATGTCATTTTCAGAAGAGAAAGTGCGATGCTACTTTTAGGAACGTATGACGAAAAAATTACGTGACTAATGATTTGAATGTGAGTTTTAAAATTGGAACAAAGTTTCCTTAGATTTTTATGTTATAATTTAAGGTGAAGGGTGACTTTGTAGGGTAGAAGCTAGTAATCGTAACTTAGACTCTCTTTAGAAAACAGTGTATTTACCATATTTTTTAGCGATTAGCATACAAATATTATGCGAGTAACAATTACAAGCACGTTGGCACAAGGACGATCGTGCACGTACGGTGCGAAGCATAAACCGAAACATAAACCAGGCTGGAGAGCGAATAAAACATAAAATGAGAAATGCAATGCTCGGTGACAGATGCCGTTTATTAAGAGAATACACGCATCGTGTGCGCAGTTGTAGAAATGCAATTTGTATCGAAAATTGCCTATTGTTCTTTCTGAGATTGTTTGACTCGTTGATCTTTTAAATGTAATTCGAAACGTTTTGAAAAACTGATTTTCACCCTATTCTAGTAGTTTGAAATTAAAAATAAAATTGCTTACAAAATAAATTTGCTTACACTGAGAACATTTTTATTAGAAAATTTCCCATGCTGTTTGGTGTTAGCGGAATTTACTCGAAAAATGCCGATAATGCCTACATTTCCATCAAAGAAGTGGAGAAAATTTAGTTACACCTCACAAATCCGACAAATCACAAAATAAACCCTTCAAAAACTCGGCATTCAAAAACCAGGCATTTCAAAAAATAAAAACATCTCCAATTGGAGCATTCACGACATAAAGAAATGATCTCGGGTCGCTGTCCTTGAGGTTTCATTGGAAGGGGTGCACCTCAAAAACCCGACAAATCACAAAACAGACATCTAATAAACCCGACATTAAAAAACTAGACATTTCAAAATCTACATATTCTGAAAATGTAATTAATGATTGATCTCTAAATGTGCTTAATAAATAATTTGGGGTTGACTTTCAAGCGGCGTACAAACTTAGTCCCTTAGTCAAACCTTTTTTACTTTGAAACAACCTTCCAGTGAGATCTCAAGAACAGCAACTCGAGATTATTTTTTTATGTAATCAACAATCGCAGGTGTCTGTATTTCGAAATGCCCGGTTTTTTAATGTCTGTTTTTTTAATGACTGGTTTTTGAATGTCTGGTTCATGAATGTCTGTATTTTGAAATGTCTCGTTTGCGAATGTCTGTATTTTGAAATGTCTGGTTGGTGATTTGCAGGGGTATTGAGGTGCATCTATTGGACGGTCACTTCAAGGTCCAAAATGTGGGTGCACCTCAAAAACTCAACAAATTACAAAAGAAACACTTCATAATCTCCGTATTCAAAAACAAGATATTAAAAAATAAGACATTTAAAAAAGAAACATTCGAAAACTACATATTTCAAAAAACATTAAAAAATATGTCTGCATTTTCAAATATCTATATGTTCGTTTTCTTAAATGTCTGGATTTTAAATGTTTGTTTTTGAAATGTTTGGTTTTTGAATGTCTGTTTTATAATTTGTCGGGTTTTTGAAATGCACCCAATAATGTTTGACCAAACGATTAATTTTGTAGGTCACGTGAAGGTTATATTAATTTAACCCCCGGATTATTTATTAAACACATTTAGAATTTAGTCATTAATAACATTTTCAGAATTTGTACATTCTGAAATATCTGGTTTTTGAAATGTCTGGTTTTTGAATGTCTGGTTTTTGAATGTCTGTTTTCTGAAATGTCTCGTTTTTGAATGTCTGGTTTTTGAATGTCTGTTTTTTTAAATGTCTGTTTTTTTAAATGTCTGGTTTTTGAATGTCAGGTTTTTGAGGCTAAAACCTGATGTATGGGAATTTTTTTCATGTAAATTTTTCTCACAAGTAAACCTGCGGAAGTGTAAATCTCTGTTTTTTCTGAAATTTGGATAAGTTGTAGAACATGTAAAAATAAGAGATGCGTATTTTTTTTAGAGGCAGAAAACCTTTTTAGGGGGTGAAAATGGAAAAATTGCGATATCTTTAAGGTTATTGGAGCGATTTCATCGATTTTTGGTAGGAAAATCTCTTTCGGTAGAAGGTGATTATCTTGGGGAGGGGGGAGAGGGTGAAAATTAGGGGGGTGAACTGCCCCCAAAATGGCTAATTTTTTGGGGAAAACATTACAATATAAATAAAAAGCATATCAGCATAAGGACGTCCTTATGAGATGCTCAAGAATGTCAAATATCCGTTTTTATCATCCTAAATTAACTTTCACATTGCGCCTTATAGCAACCTATAAGAAATAAAATATTCAGTGACCTATAAAAGCGCAAACTATGGGTATTTCTTTATGAGTTTTAACAATTGTTATATTCTTATTAACTATTTTTAGCTCTTCTGCGTCATGACAGTTTCCACAGTCAGATTTTTCATAGTCAATCCTTCATTGTTCCAAGCTGAGGGATAGTTGCCTTGTATTTATTCAGGTCATGTCCATGATTTTATAATTTAAGAATAATAAATAATAAAACACATTTGTTTGCTACCATTTTACCAATTTTTTCGCTCTTAGAAAGAGTAATTCAACGATTTGTTATGATATATTTTTCGTATTTTATTTCAATTTCCCGTAAATTAATTTAATTAACATTGGAGAACATCACTCAGAATCTAATCCATCACGCTTCTTTTTCCCGGCGGTATACAAATTTTCTGAAACTCTCACAAAGCGTTAGAAGCTTGAAATTTCCGGAACTTATCTAATTCAATTTCGTCGGGAATCTCTTTATGGCATGCATGTGCGTTCGCATACATAGACTTTGCTACTTCAACCACGCGAATCTAAGTCCTCCGGATTACTCAAAGTTTCCGGCGACTTTCCGTATGTACGACTTTGTGGCGGGAGTTGGTAGGATTCAGTGTCGCTTCCGGATAAATATGTAAGATGTTTGCTCGCCGTCTTGTGTAGGATTGTGCCGGTATCTCTTTTGCTCTTTTGAGTAAAGTCGGCTTCTTCTCCCAATGCTTAAAGTTTCCCCACTGTGTATGCACTCGCCTAAAGAAATCAATTTCGTACGGCGGACAAATATTCGTAAAGAGTGGAATCAACAAACAAAGACTGGAGCTACCTCAAAATTTCCAGCGCAGAAAGTCTGGCAGTAAATGTATCACTATCGTTAACAAAAAATAATCTCAAACTCAGGAAGAAAGTTTATAAAGTAAATTGTTTAAGTAACAAGGCATGCAAATTTTAGACGCAATTCAGAAATTATAAAAATAAAGAATATTTAAAGTTAGCTTATATCGCTGGAGCAAAATAACACTTTATCTACCTAGGGAACAAAGTTCCCAAAATCATCTTTCGATACAACAGTATTAAAATTTAATCGTTAGTTATTTTATTAATTTTCTGATCTGCATATAATTATCTAAATAAGCAACAAAAATTAAAATATTTAACTAATAACTAAATAAAATATTGTTAGTTAATAAAAATGTACATCTCGTGACTATACTACTATGCATGCTTATGAAATAATCACATAGTATTTGGCGCTATGAGAAAATCATAATGGAAAGAAATTGATGTTACCTGAAAACATACTGATGGTACCGGATAACATTTGGTATGATGGATGATGATTCTCGTTCTTTTGTTTTGTGTATAATTTTTAATTAAAATTAGATGCAGAGATAATTATAAAGTGGATAATTATAATGCAAACGTTGTATTGCGAAAAGGACACCCAGGATATACATTTCGAGCGAATGATAAATTTCATTGTTGAAACTCCTACCAGCATTTCTCAGCAGCCATTGAACTTTTCAAATAATAAATATGTATTCTACGAAGAGGAAAAATCTACAAACAGAACTGTAAGATTCTCAAAATATTCGCTATTCATGTGTAAATCGGGTAAAACATAGCACCTCTAACCGTGTCGCGTAACTTACCAAAGAAAGGTCAATAAGATTGTCGAAATTGCAATAAATGCGTGAATTCTTTTATTCCCTGCAACGCAAACCTAACTCTTTCATTTTGTTTGTCCTCGTGTCTGGACGTTCCGAAACGAATCGGACTACTAGAATTGAGATGGATAGGCCCATTCGGCTTGCAAGTAGTCGCTTAACCAATCACGCCATCGTAAAATTTATGAATGGATGACTGTCCTGTGTTACTTCATGAAAGAAGTCGATTCTACGTCGCTTGAATACACTCTCGTAATGTTTGTCCCGTTCGCGTCTATTTTTTCCTCCGCATTTTCTGCTCGACCATTATTCTCCAGATTCTATTGACTATCGCCGATTCTCTATCAGTGTTATTGAGGACCATTTATTGTTATTGGAGAAAGACTTGGGGTATAAGAAAAAATCACTTGAATCTATTATGGTGCAAACCTAAAAAAGAACTCTTCCAAAGCTGTTTAAGTTGTATTAAATATCGTATAATTTACTAGCCACTAATAAAAAGCCGATTAGCATGTAAAATTTTAGAAAAACAAGGTTTTGTACTCCAGATTAGGCATAGAATGTGAAGCTACTTTATAACAAAAAATTAAATTAAAAAATTCATTTAGGTACTGAAAACCTATTCATGGATAATTCTACAAATAATGGGTAACTCAATGTCATCAGTCAGTAGGAATGAAGTGTTGTGATATCTTTTTAATGTTTAATTTTATTTTAAAACAATTAATTGTATTTTATTCGATGACCCAAGTTAAGCTATTTGTTTAAAATAAAAGTTTGTAAAAAAACAATAAATGTCCCCAAAACGTCAGTTCTTTGGCATGTCATAAACTCAAAGACGTGCAATCAAAATGCCTGTGTGTTAAACATTACCTTTAATTTAAGAAAAGTTACTATTTCACAACAATCTCTGATGTATTAATTAAGCCCCCCCCCCCTAAATTCATAACATAATATTCTCGCCATTGTTTAACAAAAATAGGAAACTTTGTGTTCAGTTTTATTCGTCAGTCCTTTGTGTGTTGTTCGAATTGGAAATCCTCGCAAAATATCACCGATTCAAAGTCAAATCCTTGTTAAATTTCATTGTTGGTAGTAACGTTAACTGCAGATGGCCCCTTTTGACGGATACCATTACTGTCTTAGTGTTAGAGTTGTGTTTACTAGTTTTTACACACATCCCGATCCAGCCAAAATGTCAGTACTGTGGCGAGTCGTTAGTTTTTGGGAAGTTTATCTTATATTTTAATTTATACACAGATAACTACGATTTGTTAAAATGTAGCTTCTCGGTATTCGAAAATGTCAAAAGAAACATTAGTTTTAATTATAACCTCAAATTCATGTCATTTCGTCAGTGCGTTGGTGTCAGTCCTTTGTCTGTTATTGCGCCAGAGGATACAATAATAATTATATTATATATTATATAATATAATTATTGTTAATTTCACGTTAATTGGTAAATTTAAGACTGAGATAGTTGTATTTTAGTTTTGTTTTAATTGTTCCTCGATTACTTAGAAAATACATACTGTTAAGTTAAACTACCTCATATTATTATAAGTTATAATAGATATTTATGTGATTTAATATTGAAAAGATATGTACCATTATTAGGTAATAAGAGAATTGTTCTACGTTTTAATAAAGTGCATAACATTTCCTTTGAAGTTGTGTATATTTTATTAGTACTCTATTATCCTCGTCAGTCCCCTGGCAGTCAAATAAAAAAAATTGAAATATTTCGGAATCTATTTAAAGAATGACTGGCCCGTTTACAAGCAATATATTTATTAAGTACTCTATCTTAAATACCTGAATTTGTAGAAATTGGATTTAAAAACAATAGTAAACAAAATATCCCTAAAAGTTACCGAAAAATTGTATATTCACTCTCGAATACAAATAAATTTTTACATGATTTTTGAGTTTCGCATGTAAAATACAGCCCCCTGATACTGCTCATGCTATGCAGAGACAATTGGTGTTCAATTATTATCTGCCTTGTTATCGCAGCAGTTTTTATTTCCACATTTCAAAGTATGAAGTATACAGTTAAATCAATAATATATTACGAATATAAATCCTTATTTAAATTAGGGATTCTACCAGAAATAACCACAGATGACGTTGTAAACATTGACGCTGCAACAGGAATTAAAAACCCAGCATTTATTGGTTAAATATTTTGTCACAGAAGTAATGTATACAAAATTCAATGTTTTCAACATACCCATTAAATTACCTTAGCAAATAACGAAAATGTAACAACTAAGCAAAAAAAAATCTCTTCACCTGGACTTCAGCGACGGTGAATAACACTAGTCAACACCGAAAAATCACCAGAGATGCGTATACACTGTTCTGAAGTATTTTTATGCGCTGAATCCAAATTCATTTACAGAATTTTCCCATCACCTTCCATTCTTGACATAACCGCCATTTTGTATTGTTGTCCAAATTCGATTCTTTCGGAATTTTTTTCTCTGCAATAGAACATTGTAATTAAACGTAAGACCTCTCATTTTAAGCACAATCACTTCCAGAAATCGTGTGAATTTTTTCAGACAAAAAAAAACAGTGGTCTTTAGTATTATCAGTGAAAAACTGCAAAAAATCACTACAAAAGACAAAAATTGAGACAAACAATACGATCGAGATACATATAATAACAGATTTGGATGACTGTATGTGTGCATTGAATATTATGCAGAATGTAGGCATAATTTTTACAATCTAAATAATCTTAAACAGATGCACAACCTCAGAAATTGAAGCATGATTATCCTATTACAGGATTATGGACGTAGAATATTTTTAGGATTTTTTTTCAAGTTATACACATTTTTTATTCTAAAAATACCTCAAATTTCGTCCTTTTTAGTGATTTTTTGGCATTTTCTCACTGATAATACGAAGAACCACTGTTTTTTTCTTTCATACGTTTTCTAGAAGCATTTGTGCGTAAAAGGAGAGGTCTTCTGTTGAATTATCATATTCTATTGCAGAGAAAAAAAATTCCGAAAGAAACGAATTTGGAAAAAATATAAAATGACGGATATCTCGAAAATCGAGAGTGATGGAAAAATTCTGTAAACGGATTTTGATTCAGCGTTCAAAAATACGTCAGAAACGCGCATGCGCATTACTGATGATTTCCAAAGGTCAAATTTTGTTGACCAGTTTAATAGGTAATTAGCTGCACTTCATGAGTGTCCGGAGGCTGGTCCAAATACATCAGAAAAAATTGTTGGCATTGAATGTACATTTTACTTCAATATTGATACGAGAATTCTAATACTCTAAAAAATGGGTACCATTCGTCTAACGTATAGAGCACAATTTCCCTTGAATCCATCATGAATAATTTACATTAAAAAAAAATAGCAAATAAAGTACTCTAAATCGAACAATCATTTGAAAATCATCAGTTCCCTATTGACCCTCGTCTTTCTCACGTGACGTTTGAATTGATAGCATTTTACAGACGACTTGATCGACACAATTGGGAAAATAAAGAAGGAAACCCCTGGTGTCCGGTGACTCGGCGAAGTGTACGAAATGACCAAGAGGCATCGATCTTCGCGCTTCTTTATTTCCGTCAAAGGCCTCGACGCTTTTTTCCGCCTCATCGCAGTGTGGTAAAAGTACGCGTATCGTGGCTGAAACGAAAAAGATGAGAGTTCTTTAGATAAGAAGCCACCCCTCGTTCGCGGTTTACAGCGCGGCCACCTCTCGAGCTTTACGCCCGAGACGGTATTGCGGAAAATCGTAAATGCAGCCTCCTTCGAAGCGTGAACAAAAAAAGGCAGCAGGTTTTTATCCTCGGATGCTTCTGCAAAAGTTTGATCGATGGATGATCCCGCGTCGAGAATTCGTCAGACTTCCGAAAGAACCCCGCTTCGTCACGCGCGTGTCGCAATGATGAAAAATCGTTTTTTATTTTGAGGAAATGGAAATTTATGGATCAGTGAAATGCATCAAAGAATGGGTAGTGTGACGCAACGTTTAGCTTCGTAAATAATGGTGCTGGCAAGTAAAAGGTGACGATTTAACTTTGGACATTGAACATTTGTGGTGAAATTCCATTTTGTTTGCAGGAAATATAAACTCAGTGATTGTATGTAATCTTCGGTGTCATAATTTCTTACTAATATCGTCTAGGAAGATTTTAATTTCTATTAGAATCTATTTGATCGGTATTTACGGTTGTGTTCTACAAGATGCTTACAAGTAAATCATTAATTATGAAAACTTGCTAACCCAGTGTAAATGTTACAAAGTATAGAGTTACGTTAGTACTTTCATATTCGAGCTCGGTAAAAATTAAAAAAAAATTGATAGTACATCTGTGATACGTAATTTTGCACAAAATAGGATATACAAATAAGAACATCAAAGAACATGATTTTGTCTCACCTGCACAAAAAGAGCGCCTTAGCTTGCCGGTAAAGCGTGAGACATGAAACGATTTCAGAATGACTTCTGTAGTCCGACGGGCGCATTTCGCGTTTTCGCGCCCGCTTCACCGGGTGTTTTTCAGTCTTTCGCGCCCGCTTCTGGTATTTCAGACAAAAAATATCGGGAAAAATGAAGGGATCGAAGGCAAGTCTGCCACTCCAGCCATCTAGCGTCAGGTCTCCTGTCCCTCCCCTCGTTTTGCACGGCACGCCCGTCGCGAATTCCTTCCTTTTCGCCCTAGATATACAATATACTATTTTTAACAGTATACTATTTATAATATTATTTATACACAACCGCTTTACCTTATTTAATTCAATTGACAAGAGTATTTTTACGAAATTTTTCTGAAGGCTGTTTTTCAGAATTAAACTAATTTATTAAAAGACCAATGCCACAATACTATTTCCTCAAAGCTCATTGTTATAAGTTAGTTAAATAAAAAAGAAAACATTTTTCTTAATAAGTTTGTACCTGCATCATTGTGGGTAATATCCTTTTTTAAAACAAAAGACACATTCATAATTTCAAAATATAACAACAAAACTGTGGTCCTTTTTAATATTAATCGAAGCCAGCAATGATGTTATAACTATGGCATCTTGGTTTTCAGTGCAGCGAAAAGGGTATTGTTTGTCGATCACCGAAGAAACAGCTGACAATATGTAGCTTATGTACGAAAATGCTGTCGTCATATTATTGTCTGTAATCCAGATTGTATGTCCAAGCGTAGCGACTGAAATTTAATGTTCCTTCGTCAGAACTGAGGCCCATAATTCTCATGCTATAGTTCCTTTAGTCACATATATTTAAATGCTAACTCTTGGTGTATACATTATATGGTGAGCAATTATAACCACCTTACGCGGTACGCGAAAGTCCCTCTAAAGTGGAGGGCTTCAGCTCGGCCTTTGTCTGATTGTGTCCTCAGTATTTTTTACGATTGCAAACTGTATATATCTATCTTTCGTTTTGAACAAACTATAAAGTCGTCTGTATTTCACTTGGTAGAAATGCAGTGACCGAAACCGACACATCTTGCTCGACTCTCTCAGGTTACTGATTATTAGGGTTCACTTAAAAAACCCGACATTAAAAAACCAGACATTTAAAAATGTACATATTCTGTAAATGTAATTCATGATTGAATCTTAAATGGGCTTAATAAATAATCCGGGGGTCAAGCTGATTTGACCTTTGAGTGACCTAGACCTCAAACACGAGACAAATCCCAAAACGGACACTTAAAAAATCCGACATTCGGAAACCAGACAATTAAAAAAAGAAGATATTAAAAATCCAGACATTTCAAAATGAACACATATTTTGAAAGTGTGATCCGCGAACGAGAGACCCGTGTATGATGTCTTTGGCACACCGTTTTTTGAAATGTCTGGTTTTTTAATGTCTGTTTTTTTTTAAATGTGAGGCTTTTAAATGTCGAGTTTTTAAAGTGTCCGCTTTGTGATTTGTCGGGAATTTGAGAGGCACCTGCTTATTATAGTAAAAAATATTCTATGTGTAGTACTGACCTTTAACTTATTCAAATTCTCTCAGTATGCATCTTATCAGATGCTCATTCTCACCATAGAATGTTGGAATTTATTTCTCCATCATAATTCCAGGACGATAACCATTGCATCGGTCCTAAACGACAGTCTCGTCATGAAAAATATAACCTTGCACGAACAATCAACCTTAAGTTATTGGCAGGGTACGAAAAGTATCATTCCCACATACGAATCCCATTGTGACATTTGTCGACGTGAAAGAAGTCAGTCGCCTTGTTAAGGTCGCCGGTGTCAGGCGAGTTATGCCGTGAAGCAAATTTTACGTATCCAGGTGACCGCGAAGTACGGTAATAAATCGAGGAACTTTATCGGAGAGTTCCTCGAAACTGTGACCGCACGCTCTGCGATCGGCGCACACTCGACGATTTCATGTCGAGTCGCATGAAACGGTGCAGGCGCGTAACACGTGTTCGTAAGTTATGCACTTTTCGGGTGCGGGCGTTTTTCATGCGGATGACGAGGTCAAAGGGACTCTTTGTGCAACCCGAGAAATGAATTTGGCTTAACCCGGCCCTTATATTTTTACCAGGAATGTTGACGCGTTCTTTGCCTTTTCCTGTCTTTTCGATCTTTTTTTCTACGGTTACTGAGGCGTGAGGATTTACTACCATACGGCCGCTAAAACGGTAGCCGGGGTTGCCGAGGAGGCATCGTTATTAAGAATGCAAGCATTAATTGGCGCTAACTTTTTAACTTTATTAACTGCGATCGTCGTTATCGTTGAGGCACTTCTGCTGTCATCATCAGCTTCATTATAGCATCACATTGTATAGTTGTATTAATAAATTGCATTTTCACTTATCACGTAATAAGTAATAACAAAAGAAAGCTTTTAAACCATAATTTATAGCTTGATTATCCATTCATTTTAACCAATAAGATGATTGGTATAATTTTGCAGAAACCTATAAAACTCTATTGTTTAATGTACGTTTATTACAAGTAAGATTGGATTTAATCAATGATGAAGGTTTAATTGTAATACGCTTATTAACGTTTTCAGTCACGCATTTTTCTTTTCACTGAATATGCTTGAAACTCATTACTAGATGTTGGTAAATCGGTCCTTTTACTTAATTTGTTTTTTTTAACCATAGGTGTAATAATGTAACTTCCGAAGATCCGAAAGAATTAGTACAAGAATGTATTAAAAAGAGAGTCCACCTTTTGTACAATAACCACCACACCTTTTCAAATACAATCAATAATGATTTTATTAAAACTACAAGCTTACCATATGTCAAAGGGTTAAGTGAAACCTTAGCCAAAAGGCTTAAAAAAGACAAAATTAGAGTTGTACACAAACCATACAACGCTAACGTTGGACATATTAAGCCGTTTAAAGACAAATTGGACATAATGAAAATGAGTGGAGTGGTTTATCAAATACCGTGTAAATTCTGCGACAAAGTATATGGGCATTGTTCTAGAACTTTTAAACTTTATGTTGTCGCTCATTATGATACCATACAAATTTTAAATATAACTTTGTAACACTACAGATCAACAAATTTTTGTTCGATTTACATGTAATAAGTGTTTATTACTAATTACAGATATGTAGAAAACAATGAGAGTAAATAAAAGTAGTGAATTTGCCTGTTTTTGGTGCGCGACACTCACTACATTTTTTCAGTTTTAACACTGAAAATTTTTGCACCTTTTTTTAATGGTCTGTGGTTTTTTGTGGAAGTATTTGCGGATGTAAACAAATGAAAAATCCTTAACTTAATGATGTGCCTCGCTGAGGAATAAAATTATATACCTTCAAACTTGCGAGATAACTTTTTTTTATAGTTGACAATTTAGCAATCAACCTTAGATAATTTTTTTCACATTGGTTTTTAAGAAACCACACAACAGGGGTACATTACCTATATGATAAGAAGTAATTGGAGCCTTTGCCCGAATGTGTGCCACCTATAGATAAAAAATGCGACCACGTCAAACTTTAAATTTCCAAGCGAAACTCACTTTGAAAAATCAAATTATTTAATGGCACATCTACAATTTAGCTTCTAAGTACTTTGGAATCATTGTGATCTTTTCTCCTATGTTATTAAAGTATTTATAAATTTTGTGTTTTTTTAATACAACAAAAAACACAATTTTTGACAATAATAAAATGATTATTCTTTACAAATCGTTTTAATTTTTTGGTATCCTTAATGTTAAATCATGTATTTGGATTTCAAATTTTAATGAAAACTGACTTTGGATTTGTAATCAGTGGCCTCAAAAAACCCTAACATATCAAATTTTATAAAAATCAAAGAAATTTTGTAAAAATAGTCCGCCATATTTAATCCATTATTTTAAATTTGAACTATTAACTAGACGTTTAATTTTTTATACTAGTTTCTAAAAATTAGGCCATAAGCAAAAGAACTGAATTTTTTATGTATATTAAACGTTACAAAACTAAAAACTAATTTTACGAGTAACGAAACATATGTTACATTAAAAAAAAAAATTCATTGTGTATAAATGAGTCACGCAAGGTTTTACCTGTCATTTGATCAATTCTAAAGCCAATAAAATTAATTTCATGAATGTGCCTAAAAAAAATGCAATTTTCTTCAACCTCAAAGTTTAAAAGTTCTAGAACAATGCCCATATATTGGACAAACGGGGAGGTTATTAAAAGATCGGATTTGGGAACATAAAAATAACATATTTACAAGACCTGAAAATCACTCAGGACTAACGAAACATCGGATTGACACGTCGCATAACTTTGATTATGAGAATGTAAAAATCCTAGCTACTGAAACAAATATAGTTAAAAGAAAACACTTGGAAAACTTTTTTATAAAACAGAGTACAAAAACCGTAAATATTAGATTTGAAATATCATTTTTACCTGAATCATACAACCCTTTACTAAACTTAAATAAAATCAAACGTTAATTTTCTACTTAAATTTGAATCGGCAGTTAGGATTTGTAAGAAGTTGCCTATATATGTATTTAGTTATTGTATGTTACTTATTCAAACCTCCTAGAATTGATAATACCCTAATACAATAATAAATGAACAGTTGTCGTTTAATCGTGCACAAGTGAACATTGTACAAGGAAAAAATTGGAGAGTTATTTTGATAAACACTACGATTCACTACAGTTTTTTTATATTTGAAACTACATTTTTTACTAAGTAGTGGAGTGCATAATAGTAAGGGTTTATAAAGGAAAAGTTCAATTTAATTTAAACAAAAAGAATATTTTTGTACTTAAGTCTGAATATTTTTACATTATAGAGTCATCAAAATTGTTGCTCTGTCAAAACATGGCATGCATTTTTAAACATTACAGAAAAACTGCTATGTGTATTGTTCTTGACAAGTGTCAAATGAATTTTTTGGGGAAAAAATGGCAGTAACTACTTAAAACTCAGCAGTAATTTTAATCTCCATTTATCCACTGACTTGTCCAATATTTGCTTATAAGGTTAAAAATTCTGTTATCGATTGTAATGATTAAAGTTAAAATGTCATTGTACACAATTTTTTTTTAGAAATAAAAAAGTTACATTATTGCACCTATGTTTCAAAAAAACCAATTAAGTAAAAGGACCAATTTACCAAGAAGTTTGGAAATATATTCAATAAAAGCGGTTAAGAAAATTGAACGTTGAAATACGTATTATAAAATCATTACTAGATGCTGTTAGGGCCGTTGAAAATTAATCTGATGACACTTTTCAAAATGACTCGTACAATAATTCAAACCGTACTACCCGAGCAGAAATCTGTCCAAGCTGCCTGAAAACTGATCAGTCCCTGTTCAGGCAGCAATCAGGCGCGCCTGATAATGTGTGTCTGAATATTGACTGACTAAATCCTGATCAGACAGCAGTCATACGCGCCTGATAAGGTGGACTTTAATACTGCCGGACCAGGCCCTCATCAGGGGACTAAAACCTGCATATCAGACAAAAGTAGTTGTTGCCTGATCATGTGTTGATCAGGGTACAAGGCAAACTTTATCAGGTAAGATCACGGATGTAGCCACATATAAGAATTTGGTATAGACGTTTGAAGAAATTATTTATAACATATTAATATAAATAATTATTTTTTATAAACAAGAAAACACGTATTTTATTTTTATCAAATCTCCGATTTCCAGTCGTTAGTTTGGCGCTCTCCGCGATGTGATTGGCATGGAACAAAGCGGGTTTTCGACTATATTAGTTATTTATTTATTATTTTTAACAACACATTTATGATTTTTAACAACACATTCTACATATTTTTGGTGTAATTTTTACCGTAGATTGGATTGGAATAATTACATATCATATAAAACAATTTTTCGAAATGGTTTTATCACAAAAAAACATGGCTATTTTATTTTTGGTATCTTATTGACAATAGTTAGTTTGGTGCTACCTGAGTTGTGCTAGGCATTCAGATTTTTTCTTATTTGGTTGCGAGGGTGGAAAAATGCAAATATAGGATGTGATATAAAAAATATAATTAAAATATAGATAGTATAAAACTACAGTGTATAAAGTTAATATAATCATTCGAGTGGCACTTTATGAAATGTAACGTACGTGCGTATTAATAATAATATATAATTATATTATTAAATATAATGTGAATATGAAAGAGACTCAAATAGTTGTATGATATTAATTTTATTTAAGTATTGTTTAAACGAACTTTACAGTTACCTTATCAGGCCCTTATGAAGCCCTCATCAAGCCCTTATAACGCCCTGATCAGTGCTGGATATCAAGATGTCTGATCCGACCCGGACCATAAAAATTGTTACGTTCTTGATCAGGCCCTGATAGAAATCCTGACAAGGTCCTGACATATATTCCGACAGCCTGAACAGGACCTGATCAGAACCGTATCAAAATTTCTACTCGGGTAACAAATGCATTTCGGTTTCAGGCATGTTGTAACAACGCCTGAATCATTTTCACGTTTATTTACTTTGCTCTGTCTAATTACTCCTAAACTAGTAGCTAATAGGTGCAGGAAGATTCGATCGTACTGTTCTTTTATTTTGGAGCCATGATTCATAATCAGCCAGTTTGAATTTGACTTTCTTCCTTACCGAATATTAATATGTTCCTTTCTTGATCGGAAGATTTATCGGTACAATAAATTTCGCAAATCGCCATTGCGGATGTCTTTTTGTCAACTTCTTCTCTCTAGTTTATATCTGTGCTCAGTAGCGTATTTTGAACTTATACTAGGAACTCTTATATTGCCTCAGCATCCTTGGTCACATTAGCTCCTATTCTCTTGAAAAAAGATGTTGATGAGGTATGTACAACATTTTATTTACTAGACTGATTACTACATTAGATTTGAATGTGTGTTCCTCGTGATGATTCCCGCACGCGAAGTTGTTCCCAACAACGCGGCTTTTCCCAAAGTGTAGTGTGTCTATATTGAGTCTACGAACTATGACGGTGAAATGAGCGGGTGAAATAATGAAAAAACACACAAACAAGTGGAACCAATGGTATAATGGAACAATGCAAAAAGGAAAACTCGTTAGGAAAGGTTAAACCCTCATGCATATTCGTATATTCCTTCTCATTACACGTCCGACACTGATTTTGGCTTTGACATGCGAAGTATCATTTCCGAAGTATTTTTTCATGCTGAAAACGAGGGCGCTAGCAGAATTTTGCTATCACGTCACACTTTTGACAAAAATGAGGTTAAATGTGGTTAAAAAATTAGGTGAAATTTAACCACGTTTTTATCCTAAATGAGACGTCATAGCAAAATTCTGCTAGTGTCATCGTTTTCAGCAAGAAAAAATAATTCGGAAATTATACTTTCCTTGTCAAAATTAAATTCCCTTTTGTTACAAAATAAACCGAAATATGGCGAAAAACCCTGATTTTTACACATTTAACCACATTTTCCTACAAAGTGTAACGTGATAGCAAAATTCTCCTAGCGTCATCGTTTTAAAGACGAAAAAATACGTCAAATATATTCAATTTTTGCTATTCCGGCAGCAGAGCCCGATTTTGCGACCTGAAGTAAAATCTTCGGGCACTGATTATTGAAACCGAACCCGCGCGCCTGCCGTATTAAAAATTATCGTATGCAACAGGGGTAAAATATCATTCTCTGACAACTGCGATGGTCACCCTCGCTTCACTCGAGCGACAAAGTTCGCACTCGTTGAACATCGGTAATTACGCCCTTGGTACATAATATATTACTTAGTAATTTGTTGAAAACATGGTATAAGAATACAACGGACACGACACGAAAGTCCCGAATGTTTCTAAAACGTTTTTAGAACGTTCCAGAAACGTTCCTAAAACTTTTTATGTCTGTAACATGGATGAAACGTTTATAAAACGTTCCGTAAAAGTTGCAGACATAAAACGTTTTAGGAACGTTTCTGGAACATTCTAAAAACGTTTTAGCAACATTTGGGTCCTTCCTGCGTTACAATTTGTACTTTTTCAGACAACGGTACTATGTTTCAACAGCATTCTTTGAAAATTTCCTAGGGAATATATAAAAAAATGTGCCGTTGAGAGTCTCGTAAAATTATTCACCTTAATCGAAAAAAAAAAGTTTTCTTTCAGAAAAAGTTTTACAGCCAAACTAGTCGCCTATGAAAACATTCTATTAGCTTAGAATACTAGGAAGAAAAATACCAATGTCATCTTATAGTTTTTTAAATATTAAGTTATTTTCAGACGTATGGTGCAATTAGCTTACCATGATTATTACACGATTATCACAGTGCCCAGGTGTCATATTTCCTTACATGTGCTTAAAAAAGTGTATATTTTTCATATTCGTCGTCGTAATTTCGTTATTTTTCTGGTATATTAGATCTTTTTGATTTTACAGAAATAAAATTTATTTTGTCAATTATTTCAAGTACTTCTATATATGAAATGGGTTCTAATTGCGACTAATTTATTACAATAAATACTTCGTAGCGAAACCGAGATTTCTAGTTTAAAAAAAATGATGTCAGATTTGAAATGAACATCCTTAGAACAGAACACCTGTTAAACTTATTGTCAGTTCAATTCATAAGGAACAAAATTAAAAGAATTTTTCTATGCCGAAATGAACTTGCGTTGCGTCTAAGAAATACAGCTTCTTTTTGAAACGCTCCATTTGTAAAAATTATTAAATAATTTCATTGTGCTAATTTTCCTTGTTATAAATAGTTGACATGCTACAAGAAATTTGTTCGAACAATAATGTAGAAATCGCCACGTCTCTCGTAAATCATTTGGAATTCTCTGCAACTGATCTCGGTAACTCTCAAGGTACAACCATACATGTGTTTGGAAAGACGTAGCGAATCGTTGAGGAGAAGAAGTAAAACAGTAGCTGGCAGACGGTAGTCCCAAGAGTGCAAAGCGACTTCGCCGCAAATTAATCCCCAGAAAAATTCCTTGGTTGTAATAATTCCTTTCGGCAAGTTTCGGCATCACCAAAGAAAGCGCAAAGTTTAATCGAAGTCCTGACCTCTCCGAAGCAGAGGCGCTGAACTTCTCGCGCGACATTATTTATTTATTTAACGTCGCATTCAATTACCCAAGACGACCGCAAAAGCGATTTTGCCGCCCTGTAAGCGGCGGACAGTAG
The DNA here is from genome assembly GCA_030407085.1 of Trichopria drosophilae. Taxonomy (NCBI): domain Eukaryota; kingdom Metazoa; phylum Arthropoda; class Insecta; order Hymenoptera; family Diapriidae; genus Trichopria; species Trichopria drosophilae. Next base: position 182,476,128 of record CM059583.1, on the reverse strand, counting down.
TACCGCCTGATTCGTGACGCTATTTACATGTAAATGCTCATCTACTTGGCGGATCTTGAAGAAACCGTGCCGAATGTTAGTTGGGGATCCGCTGTTTCTTGTTTATGCTTGCATTCATCCACGTTAGAGTGTTATCGAGGTTGCAACCATCTCGCGACGAAACATCCTAGCAGAGATGAATTACCCGTTCAATCCAATTTATGACTGTTGTAATGACAATTGTTTGCCGATGACAGACTAAGAAAGGAATTGCCCATCGATCGAGAACAGCGTTGTTTTTCACAGTAGATTTTCAATCCCTCGTAACTTGGTCCGTCTCAAGTGATGTAATCTTGTATACCACCGGCAACATTAGTCCCGGCAACAAAAGACGCGCCCAAGGCGACGTTTTCCCTCGACCCTTTCTCAAATAAAATTGATAATACGAGTTTGGCCCTAGCCAATACGGCTGCTGGTACGGTCACCACCCGGGGCGCAAGATGCCGCTGACAATAATCTCGTTGTAAACATCTCGTAACGACATAATTGCTCACTGAAAGTCAGACCTCCGCATCAGCTTTTTCCTCTTTCTTCGCGTTTCTACCGCATCGCTTTCATTCTCTTTTCACGGTTTTATTTCCCTTACTACTTTTTAAAAGTACTTGTAAGAAATTTCATGCAATTATTTTCAGATAAAAAATATTAGCGAATTTAATTCCCTTATAATTAGCGGTCCTGCATAATTTAATCTGTCAACTTTGAATAAAATTTAAACAATAAATTTGTTAATAATATTTATGTGGATTATCATTTAATACTGATAACGAGAAACATTGAATTGTGAAGAAAAAAGATGACATATCGGTAAGAGTAATTGCAGATGATACATTCGGCATTATAATACTACATTAATCATAACAGCCTTCAACAAGAATCGTCACGATTATTTATTGTCATTCCTTGTTTTCATATGCTTATCGTTCACGAAGTACAAAACCGTTCCATAAATATATTGAGAATATCAATGATTTCCCCCTTCAGAAATATAAACAATAGCAAACTTAAATTTTAAAACAACAAAATAAAAAATACTTGTTTTATAATTTAATAAACTGAAGATGGCACACATCTAGATGCGGAAACGCGTAATTTGAAATCGTGTTTTTATTACAGGAACCGATTTTACTCTGAAAAGATTCTTGAGGAATCTCCAAATTTCTAAATTTTGTATATACGTGCCTAGAACAACATAAATGTCAAAACATGAAATCTAATGAAATATCCCAAACTATGTCACGTCTATTAGTCTCGGACCAAAATATCCGGCGGTTTACTCTTATTCTTCTTATTTTTGTTTCTGCATATTTTGTCTACGGATATTTTTGTTTTCGGATATTTTGTTCCCGGCTTTTTTGGTTATGGATATTTTGGGTCATGTCTTTTGTGCCGGATATTTTGGGCCATCATCAATTGTCGTTATACCATCCAAAACGATATAGAACCCAGAGAATGAAGTGCCCAGAACATGAATTAAACAAACACATATATATTTTTAAAAATTGTTCTTATCGAAATATTTTTGCAAATTTGGCTATTTAAGAAACTAATTAAATTATATATGTGGTTATGTAGACCGTCCGTAGAATAGTGCTATTACCATTGCGTATAGCTACAAGATACCGCTTGCATTTATATTTACTAAATTGGAATTCTACGTTAACAAGCTTTCGGGCGCAAATGATCGAAACTGACGTTCGTCGCGTTTTAAAATATAGCACGTATCAGGTACGAAATAATGATTATACTATATATATATATATATAGATATATACAGTGATAGGAAAAAGTTTCGAAACGGTGATATATCTCAGCGGGTATGTTTTCGGGGTAAATGATTAAGACAAAAGTTTAAGGATTTCTCCCCAGCCATTGATGGTTACTTCAAGGTCAAGTTATTCTTTTTTAATAGAAACCCCTATTTTTTTATGGATTCGGAAAGAGCGGGGTATTTTACGTCTGAATATGATATAAGCTATATTTTGATCAAGGTCATTTAAAGGTGAAACTTAAATGTTCCTGTAAACTGCAAATTATTTCAGCGAGAGTGTATTTTCGGGGAAAATATTTCAGACAAAATTTTTAGGATTTCTCCCCATCCATGTAAGGTGATATTAATTTTGACCTTGACAATTATTTTGAAGGTTATTTCATGGTCCAGTTCAATTTTGAAAATAGGAACCACAACGTTTTACCACGAATTTGGAAAGAGGGGAAAACGTCATGTTCAGGGCGTATACCTTCGAAGTCAGAGTCAAGGTCATTTCAAGGTGAATATCTCATAAACCTGTATGATAATAATATCCTGACGAGATTGCTTTTTTTGTGAGATGCTATTCCCGGGCTATCTACTGGTAATATTCAATTTAACCTTGACTATTTCTTTGAAGGTCATTTCGTGGTCAAGTTCAATTTTTCAAAACAGAACCACTATTTTTTAGAGCGAAAACTCTTACGTCAGAATATGACTTTTTTTTTTTTATTTAAGAATATGACTTTGACCACACCCTTTAATTCAATGTCAAAGTCATTTCAAGGCGAATGTTCGAAAATTTCAGGAATTTTTTCTAGAATTTTTGCACAAATATTCTGAATAATACAATGAAAATATACTGATTTGTAAACAAAATTTTCTTTACCATATGGACTTTTAATCTCTATTTTATGTTTTTTAGAGTCATCGCTTGGAGATGCCCGCTAAAACTGCAAGTCGGCAGTATCAAATGCAGTGGAATAGCAAAAAACAATTTCCGGGTTTAACTTCCCATTAAAAATTTGATCAAGCCTAGTTCCGAATGAATTGGATGACATAGATCAGATCAATATCAAATTTAACTTAGTCTTTGCGATTGTTGGTTCAAATCAGTCGCCTTCTGCTCTTATTTGTTCCAAGCAATCAAAATCAGTGGTAATCCTAACATGTCTTTCATGGTTCTTATTCAATAAACCTATATAAATAATCATTTTCCTATGTATCTATCGCACTTATGTACGTAAAATGCGTAAAATATAAAATGTGTATTATCATAAGACATTTTAAGTATTATCATAACTTTTATTTCAAACATTTTTCGCATTTTTCCATATTTTAGAAAAGAAACGAGTATTCGAACCATGTTTTGGAGTTTACACAATGTTCACTAAACAGGATTTGCGCTAATTTGCTTTGACTATCCTTGCAATGTTTGATTTTTCAGAAACGAAATCAATAAAAAACGAAAACGGTTCTAACAATTTTAAAATCGAAGTAACATTTAAGTACACCGTGATGTACTCATAGTCATAGAGTACATTGAAATAATGTCACTCTTCGCAAAAGTGAATATTAACTCCAATCGGAGTCGCTCCATCATCATTGTCGCATTGGGACTCACTATATTAGAGTGACTTTTCACTGCAAAGAATTTAGAGAGTAAATAAATGTTTATTCAACCTCAGTTTTTATTGGGACATTCGAGTTTCTTAGATTTTTATAAGCATTAAGTGTTTGTGGTGAATGCTTATCAACACCCGACTTCTAATGGATTTAACTTTAAGTCTGTTGAATTAAACAAGTCTGATTGGTAACTGGCGACGCCTTCGACAAAGAAGCCACAGAAAACTCATTTATTTGTACCTTTGCATCGTTTCCTTTCTCTTTTAATCTTATCATCTTCTTTCCGATTCCCTCTTTTCCACTTTACACGTGTCTCCTTCACTTGTATCAGCATGCTCGTCTTGGATATCTCTGTCGCGATCGGCTCAGAAAGAAGCGCCGGGGGTCTTTTTAAATTGGCGACTTTTCGGTCAACAATCGACCCTTTCCGAGGTAGCGAACAACCCCATCCACACGGACACCCTACGGCTACGCTATAATGGTCACGGGGGAGAATTTGAAAAGAAACCGCCCTCAAATACGTTCCGGATAGAATTCAACTTCGGCGGATCTTCAAAGGGAACTCGTTGCCACCCTGCGGATGCCCGCCCGCCCACGAATTCAGGAGCCGCGAGCCGATGAACATCCGTGTTTCCGGAAAATAAAAGAAAAACGTTTTTTTTTTTCAAAAGGTGAGCGACTTACATTGGGAGTACACCCTCAGGATGTGAGGATTGCGAAAGAGTGAAATGTGCAGGTTCGACACGTGTGGATTGTGAAATCGAAATATGTAGTATTGACTGATTGTTCTGCTTTCCAAAATCAGTTTTCTCTTATTCATTACATATTGTTTTAATTTAATAGAATTTGGTCGATATTCACAACTACAGTTACCAAAATCTTGCATACGAGCTTTGGCAAAATGCAAAAATGTATGATTTTTTCAGGCGTGTTAAAAACGCGTGGACACAAATTTTGAAGTAGATGATTTCAAATGCAAAAACCTCGCTGTTTCGACTGGTTAGCCGTAAAATTCTGTAAATTTAAGAATAAACAAGTTATACGTACATAGCGATTTAACAGCAATCCCGTTTTCGGATGATTTTCCATTCATTGGTCGTTTTTTTTTGGTATTTGTATTTATTTGGTAACAAACCTTGATGGTTATACATCGCGTTATCTTATGTCTAAAATTTACAACTAAACTATCAGAAAATTATTAACATTATGTACATTGTATTGTAAAGTGTTGGTACAAGAGATTAATTAATAAAATAAGGTTAATAGAAAAATAACGTGAATGAGATGAATGAGTGAGCTGAATGAATGACTGAGTGACAATTGAAACAACAGAGTTATTGAGTATTAAGTGTATATATGGAGGAGGGATGTGTCGGTTGATGGTCTGTCATAGGTCTAAAGAAATTAATAAAAAGCCGTTCATGGTACGTCGGAACCAACTTTAATTGAAAAGAACGGGAGTATGACCAGTTCGCATTACAAACTGTTTGTAGATGACAATGAGCAATTCCCAGCTGAAAACCTCAAATGCCTGGGCTTTTAGAACCCATTGAAAAGGAAAATGGCATATTTTCGCGTCCAGCTCATTTTGCGAAATGTCACACAAAAAAAGTTGTAAAGCTTAAAAAGTCATACAATTTTAGCCCTTATTCGATTCGATTTCATAAAAATGGAGCCCAGGAAAGTCTTTTTATCAATATTTTTGAACAAAAATTGTTTTTTTTTGTCCAAAACCCTCCACTATCGATTTTTTAGTTTTTAGGCTCAAAAGGTTCGTTCGGTGTCCAGGAACAATTCCACGCTGACAAAACTCATATTCCCAAACTTTTGTATTAAAGTTCGTTCCGACGCACCGTGCGTTATTTTGTTATCATTTCTCTCATTAGAATATCTCCGACGGATATAATTATGAATCGAAATTTTTTCAGCTAGAAAATAGGTCTATTGATAAAATTAAACTTGTCAATATCGGCTAAAAAATGGGTATCAATTTCCAGTCTTAAAAATCTCCTGTACTTAATCGACCAACCAGAATAATATTTCGTAAAATTCATCATTTGCAGGTATGTAGAGTCGCTGATCGTTATAATACAAAGTTTTGGAAAATTAAAAATAGCGAACTCAATTTGTCGGAGAAATTTTTTAAAACAAATACTTCTGCTATAAACTATGTGTTTCTTAGCCCATGAATGCTCATGATTTTGTTGCGAAAAAGTCATAATATAAAAGTGTAAACACTTCTTGAGAATAAAATCAAAGGTTTTTGACTAATGGTTCAGATTTAAGGGAATGGTACTAAAATATACCAATGGTAATCAAAACCACAAAACATTTGGGGCATCCTGTGCATAACCTAAAAAATAATGTAAAATCGCATATTTTATATAACGTAAAATATCTCAAAATCCTGACGCGATGACGAGTTTACTCACAAATTACTTTGGAAACCACTCTAAGTTTACAAAAATTCAATATTGGTTTTATCTGAAATTATGAGTGTGAAATCGTATGTTTTCATTCTCTTCCTTCAATTACATCCTATTAAATTGATCGTATTCAGGGTGAGCTGTAAGTTATTATCATCAATATTCAAAACAATCAAGATTTCCTTTCGGGAATATTTCCTAGGATAAAATGGAAGCTATCCTGTACCAGAATCAAAGGCATATATCGGTCCCTTTTTTTTTAAATTTGATTTTTTTTGTTAAATTAGAGAAATATGGCTTTAATAAAATTTCATGCAAATAATTATCTTTAAAAATCGTTACTAGTTCGTAGTTTTTCATATATCACGTTGTAATTTACAAATGAATATGTATTAAAACTTCTTATGTGCGAAGACTATTCAGGGTGAGCTTAATTAAGTTATTAGCAAGAAATGGAAAGAAGAAGGTGGAATCTAAAAAGAGGTCAGAGATTTTAAAAACTGCAAAGATTTACTGTCAATAAAGGATTTCGAAGTATTAATTTTAATGATGTGTTAAGAAAATTTGTAAAACTTGCAATGACGTAAAACTGAGAAATGTTATTAAATATTTGATGGATCTCTTTAATGGGAAAATCAGGAAGGTTTTGTGATGAATACTTTTTTAAAATCTCTGACCTCTTTTTTAAATTATGCAGCAAATGTTTTTCTTATAACAGAAACTCGTCTGCTCTATCAGAAGTAATGCAAATTTTAAAAAGCACTTTTTTTATTATGGCAAAGATGAAAAGATTGGATTATTTTAAAATTTTTCTAGGAGTTGCACCGGAGACTTTTTGATTGCTAGTCGAATGCTTTAATGTATTTAATTTACTGAGATTTTTCAAAATCATAATGAACATCGTTGGGTTTAAAGATCTTGAAATTGATGTTGCGAAGTAGTCAGAGGGCGCGTAGATTAGTTGGTAGTGTATGTTTAGCGAATTTTCGCAGTATAATTTGCATTATTTCTCATGGAGCAGACGAGTTTCTGTCATCAGAAAAACATTTAAAAGTAAACACCACAAAAATATCCTGCTCGTCAAAAGGATCCATAAAATATTTATTATTTAATCACGAGCATAAAAATACATTTAATCGATTTGAATTTCGCGCATAGTCGAGAAAAGCGCAAAAGTAGCACATTACTTGATTATGATTGCATAGTTTAAGGATCTCGAATAACAACAAATTTCCTAGAAAAATTAAAAGTATAGATCACAAAAAAATCGTGATAAATGCTCGTCAAAGACGTCCATAGAATATATAGTTATTATTTAATTACGAGCAGAAAATAGTATATTATGAAACTAGGGCGTAACTATTATATTAAATCCTTCGCACTCGACGGAGATCGATATTTCACCTGTATTGCATACGATATTTTTTAATATGAGAGGCGTGGGGTTCGATAATTTGTGCCCGAACATTTCACGGCAGGGCGCAAAATGGAGTTCTACTCCCGGAGTGATTAAATTGTATATTGTACATCTAGGGCGCGGAGGAAGGGATGGAGACAAGCGCGCCGTGCAGAACGAGGGGGAGGTACATCAAATTTTGTAATTAGCAATCTGAAAACCCCATAGATACCAAGTTTTTTAAAAATTAAATACATTTTTTGAGTTTGATTACCATATTGCATTTGCCAATATGGATCATTTGAAAATATAATTTAAAAATTGTAATTACCGATCCCAAACTCACTAGCTAGAAGCATTGAGGTAAATCTGTATAATCCCGTAAAATATGCCACTATTTTGAGATTAGAAAAAAATCCTGATGTGATGTAGCAAAACGGACTTCAGGTATTCGCATTCGAAAAGGTATGCAGAGCCTGATCGAAGAAAACGTTCATCCTTCATTTTTGTCAATTTATGTAATTGGTTTTATTGATATTCTGCTCTATTTGTACAACTAAGAAAATTGTATAAGATATAAAATGTTTCTATTCCAAAGAATGTTTCCTAGAAATAATTACGCAATGACATTACGCAGACTTCATCGTAAACTGAAATCACCAAATGATTAACACATTAAATAGAAAGTAAATAAATAAAATGTCAGATTCCAACGAGAGATACCCGACGCGTCATTTGCATTCGAATACTAGATATACAGATAATCGTATAGTACATAAATCCCATTCCCATTGTTCATTTAGAAGAATGTTAATTGCGCTTTAAAGTGCCGGCGCAATAACTTATAAGCAAAAAGGTACAGACGGTTCATAAATTTTCGTACACCGACTTGGTATCCGGCGTGCGGTAACATTCGATGCACATGCACGAGCCAAGAAAGTCATGTTTACAATTCGCGATTAGCCAAGTTTTTTTCAGTGATACGAGTAGTCCATTTCGTTGATTCTTGTCTTCCCGGCCTTTTGCGTCGGCCATCTTTCACGTGGAACCGACATATACGTATTATCGTGATACTGATAAGCATGACGTCTGTAATCTTTCGTCCCCCCTACTAGTGTCCCTCATTTAGTCCCGTCCCCCAGTGGCCAAATCCAGCTCGGGTACTTGTGCCACAAAGTACAACGGGCACGTACGAGGACCGGCGAATTGCGGAATTTTAAATTCCCTCAGGGGTTGAGTCCGGGAATTACCGTCAGCGAATGTGGGATAGGGAAAGGGGGAAGTACGAATAGTGAAATACCACGGACTGCAAAAATGTAAATAAGAAAATAAATCTAGTTGAGTACAATATTTGTAAATATTGAATATTACACTGATACGATTGAATGGAACGAATTTATCAATTTCCGGTGAATTAATTAACTTTGCTAATGTGTGAAAATGTACGACCACCAGACATTTCAAACATATTTTAAATTACACATTATTTTTGTGAAAAAATAGACGACTTTGATAAATACACGTAAGAAATTTGTGCAATTTAAGATGCAGGTGTGTGACCTGATAAGAAATAAATCTTGAGTCAGGTTGCTGATAACGTAAAAAATGTTGAACCTCAAGGAGATTTACTAATTGATTACGGAATATCGGATCCGAGTTAAACGATGGAGATGAATTGAAATGGGTAGATCACAATAAAGGCGTGTATGTTAGATAAGATTAGATTACTTTTGATTGAACTAATCGAGATTTATAGTATCAGAGAAACCCGGGATTAAAATATTCGAGGAGCGATATCAATTCGGCTCTATTGCATACTTAGGACTTTCCCTTTAAACGAAAAAGAGATTGGGAGACAAGGTATAATTAAGAAGTAAATTACAAATTGAATCGAATTAGAGAGGCGCAGGTTGTAGCGGAGTGAAGGCCATTTATTAATTTGACCACCCTGTATAATTATGCCATAATGAAGGTTAAAGCGAGAAGGGGCGACCGAAACAAAACGAAAGGCGCCGAAAGAATGAAATAAAGACGTTCACTTCAGGACCACCAACGAGGAAAGACAAATATTTTGGGAAATATAATTAGTAAGGCGACGTAATTAAGGACCTTGAATTTCTTACACATATTGTACATGTAATATTATATATACATATCCGTTTTAATATACCAATCGCGTTGTGGCATGGAATTTATCTTGAAGGGTAAATTTGAAGGTCATCTGAAGGTCAAGTTCATTTTTTAAGGTAAGTAGACACCGGGATGTAGTATGTTTGAGAAAAATATCTGATATCGTTTCTTAGAAATTCATTTTCATTATTAATGATATTGTTGACGAGAGAAAATATTATTGTTCTTGAAATAAAATTGAGACCTGCAAAAATAATTTGTTAAACCACTTTAAATACTCAAATTTTCTTCTTTTCTCCAGTTAAGAATTTTTTAAAAATGAATAAATTTTGTAACGGATGACGGCTTATTTTTTAGAGGAAAAGATTCTGTACTACATTAACATAAGATTTTTAAAAATTTCTGAAGCCAAAGCCAAACATATCTATTTATTTAAAAAAAACATTAAAGTTGGTAAAGTTTTAGAGAATCTTTTTTTGAAAAAAATAAGTGGTCTTTCGTTCAAATGTATTAGGTTTCAAAAAATGCTTAACTGGCAATACGAAGAAAGTATAATAATTCTTACCAAAAGTTGTTTCACAAATTATTTTGCAGATCTCAATTTTTGTTCATAAACAGTAATACATTCTCGTTTTAACAATGTCATTGTTAATAAACATTAAAATGTTGAAAACGTTATTAAATATTTTCCTTAGTCGTACTATATCGCGGGGCCTGACTACCTTAAAATGGGAACCAGTAGTTTTTATTGCAGATTTGGAAAGATTGAAAAAATATGTAAGACTGTGACCTTGACCTAAACATCAACATCAAGGTAAAGTTCCAGAGACTGATAAAATATCTCGGCGCGATTGCCTTGTTTAGAAAAATGTTAAGTATATAAGTTTCAGTGTTTCGAGGGAGCTATATGGTGGTTATCTTGAAATCAAGTTTGATGGTCATTTGAATATCAACACAGTTTTTTTAAAATAGGACCAACCATTTTTTAATCCACAATTGAAAAAAAAGCCGTAAATTTTAGGTAATGCCAAGAGCATTATATTAATATTTGTTAAATTGTACAATGCGCAAATCCTAAAGATAATACTATGATAAACTATTTGGATTTTTACGGCTTTTATAGAACCGAGTCTTTGAATCGTATAAGATAACCCCACAGTTTCGACGAATTTAGATTTTGTCCCGAAGAACAGTGCTTAATCTACAAAATATAATTAATGTACTGTTACATGCGAATCTAGATGCAAATCCAAGAGTGCAAAAAGAGTTTTTGTAATGAAAGACCTATTTTTTTGTCTGGAATTGATCAATTCATATCTCAGTTACTGCGATTAGATGTTGCTAATATTTCGGTACAAATGTTCAATTTGAATTTTTAACTGAAATAAAATAAAAAGAAAATTTTTCACGAAGAAAGCCGCTCAAAATTACCTAAAGTTATTATATTACTGTTATTATATTTCCATTAAAACCGTTGTAAAAAATGACAAAAGAAACTTTTTTTTTAACAAATACTTTATAGAAGTGACTTTGCGCCTTTTGAAGCCTTTAACGCCGGGACGGACATTTTTTTTCGTTCATTTTCAACTTTAATTTTCTCGGCGATTAAGAATGTAAAAAATCCTTCAGAAACCATTTCTTATGTATTTGGCCTCGCTCTTTCAGAGTCTGAAATCAAAATAAAAAAAAGAATTTTCAAAAAGTTTCAGCTATTTTTTTTAAAGAAAAATCGAAATTCTTGACAATTTTCTTTCAGAAATGAATTTTTTTTTCATATAGCAGGTCACCAGAGCACTGTTGCACCTAAAAATATCGCGTCCGCAATATCTAAGCTTGAAAATGGCGAAACGTACTTTTCACAATTTAAAGACGGCGGTTCAAAAATGTTGGCGGAAGAATATTTTCCCCACAAATATTAATAATCTGTGTATCCTTATTATTTTAAATTTTCTATTCGTATGGCGTTGAGTATCTAAATATTTCTCGGGTCGCTCATAACGAATCTGAAGTCAGATTTCAAAAATTCATAACGGCGGATCCAATATGGTGGACGATATTTTTAAAATTGTTCGGAATGTTGTGAAACTGATTACTCGGAGCTTTTTGGGGTCGCTGATAACGAATCTGAAGTCAGATTTCAAAAATTCAAAAAGGCGGATCCAATATGGTGGACGATATTTCCGAATACGTGCAGATTGACTCGCTACTTATTACTCAGAGTTCTTTTTTGTCCTATACTAAATTTCAAAAATGCAGTAAAATTACAAATATAATTTATAAAATTTCATAAAATATTCTACAATTACATGCACATACGCCGATTAAAAAAAAACTTCATACAAATATTTCTGTACCAACATGTACATTTCTATGGGACAAAATTCACATACTTTTGTTTACAATTGAATTCAGTCGCATGTAGCTATGTACAATTAGAATACAAATATATTCGATTTATAGACAAATAATCAGCTCGCGTTTCTTAATGCAGATTGCCATATTGGATCGGCCATTTTGAATTTTTGAAATCTGACTTCAGATTCGTTATCAGCGGCACCAAAACCCCCGAGTAATCAGTTTCACAACATTCCGAACAATTTTAAATATATCACCCGTCATATTGGATCAGCTATTATGAATTTTCGAAATCTGACTTTAGATTCATTATCAGCAACCTCAAAAACCCCCGAGTGATCAGTTTCACAAAATTCCGAACAATTTTTAAAATATTGTCCGCCATACTGGAACCGCCATTTTGCATTATTGAAATAAGACTTCAGATTCGTTATCAGCGACCCGAGAAATATTTTGATACTCAACGCCATACAAATATAAAATTGAAAAAAATATGGATACACAGATTATTAATATTTGTGGGGAAAAAAAGCTTCCGCCAACATTTTTGAGCCGCCATCTTTAAATTTTGAAAAGTACGTTTCGCCATTTTCAAGCTCAGATATTGCGGACTCGATATTTTCAGGTGAAACAGTGCTCTGGTGACCTGCTATATGAAGAAAAAAATTCTTTTCTGACAGAAAATTGTCAAAAATTTCGATTTTTCTTTAAAAAAATGACTGTAACTTTTTGAAAATTCATTTTTTTATTTTCATTGCAAACTCTCAAAGAGCGAGGTCAAATACATAAGAAATGGTTCCTGAAGGATTTTTTTCATTCTTAATCGCGGAGAAAATTAAAGTTGAAAATTAATTAAAAAAAAGTGTCAGTCCCGGCGTTAAAGGGTTAAAAGGTGTAATAAGGATGAAAAATTGATGAAAATTATTAAATGCGTACTTTTCTCTGTCAAAAATAAAGTGAAATAGAGCAAAATTGTATGAAATCTTTTTATAAAGCATGGAATTACCTATAAAAAATGTCAGTGACAGACTATTGGAAAATTAATAGTTAATCTCTAAATAACCCTCGAAGGTCAACTTATAAATTAACCAATGTAAGAAAAGTGAAATATTTTCTTCAAATTCTTGCATAATTCCTTTCTCAGCTATTAATGTTAGATTAGGACCACAACTGACTTTATTTTTACAAACAGCATCACCATTTTCTTACTTTATAAATTTACTAACTTGCGCTTTGGATGACTTAGTGAATCTACATAAAAACCGGAATATGATTTGGCACTCATCTTTGGAAACCCCATTAATAATAAATGTCTAATACACATCATTATTACCTTTAGTTTAATAGATTTGACGCATCAAATACTTATTCCAGTTATTTCGTTATTGAGCAGTCGTTCAGGGCGACCAATGCTTGTATACATCACACCAAGATTGCACGAGATCCATATATGTGTAATAAGCGACCGATGTCGTCCTACAGCTGACTAGGCTTGAAAGACACACTGTATCGTTCATAAGGCGTCTTTCAACCTCGAATATCATCCGATCATTGGGGCATGTCAAATATCGAAATTCACTCTCGACGAAAGCTCGGCCATGCATAAGCGAAATCCGAGCCCTGCATCGAAAAGCGAGTCCAAGGGTAGTCTTCGCAATCGACGAGGTGACGATCCCTTTCGAGCATTCGTCACTACCGGTGCGTGTAGGGCTCGGGCGTCCCTTTGACGCGTCTGAAACTGTATATCGCGTCCACTTTGTCCAGGACACCAAAGTACCCCGCGCAAGCTCTTGGCCACTAGTGCGAATACGTTGCGCGATAAATAATAGATGCGAAATTGCTTTTGTATTCATATTAAGGTCCGAGCGCAGAGACAGAAGCGAGGAGAAAGTGTGGTCGTTTCGGTTCGAGCTGAATATTTTCCTTCTATTCAGGATTAATGGCTTGGACGTATTTTATAGGGAGTCGCTATCTATGCACAACTGACCGCCGCTGCCTGCTTCTGTGATATACCGACGGAAGTTTAAAAGTAAAACATGAGCCCACATGCGGGGGTCCTATCGGACCTAACGTCGTTGTATGCACAATTCTCAGCAGCATTTAAATTTTAAGTTGAAGAGTGGAAAAGTATGTGTACGCCGGATTCGTAGATCTTTTAGAAAGTATTTGGATGAAAATCGTATAAACAAAAATCACGCTGAAGTTAGCTTCAGATCCCAGCGTAAGATTCCGGAAAGCAGTGGTTCTCAACCGTTGGAGAAAACAAGGCATAATTGTAATGATAACGCAAACTTAGATTTCTAACTTTGACTGATGTTGCAGAGACAAGCCATGTAGAAAATGTAACGTTAGTCTGGTCAGAATCCGGCCAACCTTCCCTCTGTCTGACCAGGAAATCACAAGAATTGAAATGCTCTGCGGACAGGATTCTGACTAGGATAATCCTACCAGATTCCGATCAGAATCTTGCTTCTCCGACCAGGTTCCGATCGGATTCCTGCTTTGTCCACTATGCAATTATCACAAAATTTGATGAACCTACCATAAATATACCTCTGTAAATTCAGTCAGAACCTTGTCAGATTCTGATGAGAATACCTAAGTAGGGTAAATATGGTCAGATTCTGATCAGAATTATGGAAAATCTCAGGGAATTTCCACACAGGAAGCTCCAAGCGTAAACAAACATTAAAATACTTCACAAATATAGAAATCACTGTTCCTGCTTGCAATTAGATTAGACAATTAGAAGCCATCATTATTGACAGCATGAAATGTACTAAAATGATTGGGGGCCACCATTGCTGGCATTATGCCGGCTTTCTTCCAACTTTTTTATTAGGGTATTCAACCTATAAAGATGTATATTGGAGGACTATGTTTATATCAACTTAAGTTAGCAGAATACGCATTTTTTTAGTTTTTCACTATTTTCTGTAATAGTAAATAAAACGGACCTAAGAACAATTTTTACTGTCAACATTTCTTTAGATTTGCCCGCATACTTTGCATGTATCTTCTTCACACTATCCCTCCAATCCCGCAATTTCCTCGTTATTCCACTTTTACCTTCCCTGTCCTTCATATACGTTGCCTTCGTCTTTCTGTCGTTACATACGTACCCATCTTTATATCCGTGCTCGGTGTTTTAATATTCGTTTGATTTTTTTTACACTCGTGATTTCTCACTCCTCGGCTTTTGTGCTCTTTATGCGCGGCCCTTTACGTAGTCCGATTTTAGATTTTTATCTCGTGCTTCCTTAATTGCGCGCCTTCCCTTTTTACGCTGATTATGAGGATATCGGTGCGCCTTTTACTGCAGGAAACGCGTACGAGCACTGAGAAATCAGTTTAAACTCCGCCCGTATAATCCTTTCGTTACTCTGTTGTCTGTATTATCTTGTCACTTAACCAAGAATGCCTACTTACTGAAAGATTCATTCAAAGGGACTAAAAGCATTCGTTGGAATTAATTGGTTGGAAGATATTTCGCAAACGACTTTGTGTGCGAGAATTCATAACATTCAATTTCTTGCTCTGAAATTCATGTAGTGAATTTGATTGCCGTTAATACATTAACGAGGAATGTAATAAAATTAATTAAGTGGGATACGAGAAAATTAATTGGTTTAAATCAATAAAACGAATTGGTATAATTTCCTTTTATTGTAGGCTTAAATTTTCATAAAAATTTATATCCGTTAAGAAGTTTGTTATAAGCAATTTGTTGAAATTCCCTCGATTACGTAAAGACATTATTCATTGAAACTTACTAATACATAACAATTAAATAAAATATTTTTTCAAACTAAACATTACTTGTAGAATTAAACAGCGGCGTGATATTGATACTGACTGTCAGTCTATTATTATAAGTGTTTGAAAAGAATGAAAAACAAACCATTGTATATTACCCATTTTCACCTTATATTTGATGAAAAAGTAATCATACTCGAGAATTATCAATAATAGTAAGGCTTTCAATGGGTGAGGGTCGAAAAACCAACAAATCAAAAAACCGACTATCAAAATACCGACATCCAAAAAGCGGAAAGGTAAAAAGCCGACAGGTCAAAATCCGACACTTCAAAAAATGACTGCCCGCTTGTCGATGTTATTATTTTTTTATGTGTCGGCCTTTTGAATGGCGGTATTTTGACTTTCGGTTTTTCGATGTGTCGGCTTTTTGATTTGTCGATTTTCGACGTACCCCTTTCAATTCACCCTTTCCGGCACGGTGGCCATTTGAAAATTGGAGTTTTAAAGATAAAATAATGCATTGGGGCTCGATTTTTTTAATAAAATCAATCGGAAAGCCAATATTTATTAAATATCATAATTTATAAACAAATAAACAACTAAAAATCGGCATTCTTTTGGCAGAAATGCAGTCGCTGGCAAATGTTCAATTGAATCGAGATAAAACTGGGTACTCGGGGGTTTTGGAGGTCGCTGATAACGAATCAAAACTCAGATTTTGAAAATTCGGGTGCGGGTTCATAAACCGACAAATCAAAAAGCATGCAGGTCGAAAACCCGACTGTCATAAAACGGACAGTCGGTAAACCGGCAGTTCAAAAAATGACCTTCTGTCGATGTCGCTATTATTTATATATACCTACTATCGGGTTTTCGGCTGTCGGCTTTATGACAGTCGGTTTTTTGACCTGTCGGCTCTTTGATTTATCGGTTTTCGACTAGCATACGAAAATTCTACATAACGGATTAAATATGATCTACCAAAAAGTAAAAAATTACCTGATGGAGATGAAACTGGGTTCGGGTTTTTTTTGGGGTCGCTGATTACGAATATGACCTCAAATCCACCATTTTGAATTTTCAAAATCTGAGCTCAGATTCATAATCAGCGATCCCAAATATCCCCGAGTATCCAGTTTTATGAAAATGGTTCATCAGAAAAATGTATGCCGGGAAGGGAAGAAGCTGAATTGTAACTTGAAAATGAATCATATAATTGTTATGTTTTTTTTCTTTTAAGTTTTCAGTATATTATGTGCTTTAATTCTGACCAAGGAAGAAGTACTTAAAGAGATTGATTAATTGAAAACACTTAGTTTGCCCTGGCCACCAAAAATCATGGACAAATCAAGACAACATCAAGTCCTTACAAATTTCTAAATAGGGTAATAGAGATTTGCCAAAAATAGCTTATTAGCTAATCTCTCTTGGAAATTTTATTAGAGAACATAAAATTACACATAACGCATGTTTTAACAATAAAAAAAAATATCAGAGAGCAGTTGAGAATATTACTTCTTTATCACATATACGTCGTGTTGTCACTCGCCAGTTTTCTTGTATGTTATCAAACCAGCTTTAATTTGATTTCTTAGTTATAGGCAAAGAAGAAATCCAATTACATATAAGAATTACTCGAGTAAGTTTGTTGTGGGTATATTGTTAAAAGTATTTAAACTTCAGCCCGACTCTTTGTAGCCACCGGTGTGAATGCAAGTATGTAGATAATGTATATGTAGATAATAAAAAATTATAGTAATTGTATGTTTATGAATTGTTCAATATATGGCAAATCATGGAAATAATCACTGTTGGCTTGAACCACGGGGTAGTAAATACTCCACGTACATGGGATTTTCTTTTTCAGTTCAATAAAGGGAATATTCCTTAACATTTTTTATCGCAAATCAAAGTAATCGTTAGAGCCCTGTTTTAAAAGGTCGATTTTCGCAGTCTATCGTAGTTGTTGTGACTTTTCGAGGCTCTCCTGTTCTAAAATTTTATCGATACTAAATACATAACCAATGAAAATTGTAGGTATTTTCAAGCTTTATAACTTACTCCTGCTTGTAATTTCGTTAACTATTGAGAAAACAAAATTACAGGAGAGAAAACGCAATAATAAGCATTCTTTCCCCTTTCATCGATTCTAAATTCTTGCAAACATGTTGCAATTAATTATAATATTTAGTTACATTTTTATGAATTCATAATTATTTACATTTAAATATAAATACCCTTAAATTCACAAAGTGCTTTTAACAAGTGAAGTTTGTATTCCGTATGAGTTACACTAACTTTACGTTTAGACTAAATAGTTTTAGATTCCACAGCTTATAAGCTTGTTATACATAGTCCTCTATGATGTTTTTCACAAAACTATCTAGAATGTAGTAAAATATAATGCATTTTAGTAATAAGTGGAATTTCAAGGTCTAAATAACTGTGTTTAAAATGATCTCCCTAACAGTACAAAACCCAGCAGTAAAGCTTGACTTGAGAGGTTGATAACAAAGGACTACAAAAAAAATTTGTTTCGAAATCACTTGAATCAGAAATAGTAGATCTTATAGATTGTTGGCCGCTGAAAATGAATCCATTATTCGATTTGGCCCATCATGTCAGGATTTTAAGATATCCGATCCGAAAAATGTTCAAAAATATACTTTTTGACAATTTAAGGTTAGGATATTTGAAAAATCTGAAATGATGGACAAACTTGGATAAAGAATTCGTTTTCAGCGACCGAAAATCTATAAGATCCACTATTTCTGATTCAAGTTATATCGAAACAAATTTTTGTGTAATCCTACCGCAATGTTAATTAACCTTTTGCTATAATTAGGATCTAAAGATTTACTAAAGTTAACTTTAACTTGATTGAAAACTTTGTTACCATTGCCTTTATATTACCTGGCAACCAATGAACTAAAAAACTTGGCAATAGAATAATTTTTTACGTGAAAGCCGACAATACAAGGAACAAATGTCTATTATTGCTATTTTTCTCCACTCATTTTTTTTGTCAATATTCAGTGAAATTGAATACATAAGAAAGTTTTAGAGCATGTCACTTGCTTTATGTCGATAAAGGGGAGCCTCCCCAAGTCACAACAAGTGCGGTACACTACACAAAATTAGATTTGAAAAAAAAGGGCTCTAACGATTATTTTGTCTTCTAGAGCAAAATATTCAGGAATTTCTACAGCATTGAACTAAAAAAAAAAATCTCATTTAGATGGTCTATTTACCCGTGGTTCAAACCTACCTTGTGACGTGATCATGCAATACACCAAGTTTTACATTAATAATTTAAAAATATGTGAAACTTTCTAAAATCTTAAAACTTTTATGTCTAACAGCGAATTTTACAAAAATGTATTCTTCAAACATATTAAAATGTAACCACTACTCAGTAAATTTCAATCTCAGTCCCCCAGAGATCCCAGCAGCGCGATCCATTTAATAAATTAATTTTTATCCGTGCCATCGAAGCAAACGTTCTCCAGATTATTTTCATTCTATTAAATTTTAATACGTTAGCAGGTTATACCCAAACCGTAAAGACGTCTCAGAAGCGTCTCGCGGCATTTCACCAGGTCATTGTTATAATTCGAAGCCGACATAAAGTCGTCTGGCCGAGGTCGTCGCGAATTCGGTGAGACCGCAACGGAATGGCTGGAATGGAACCGCTGTAACGGTCCCCGGCGATTTTTGTCGGCGGCTGGGGAACGACGGCGGCGTCGTTTTCGCCATGCTCTCGCCACGTAATTACCCGGCGAACGCCCCGCGACGATATCTCGGGGAATCCCGACTTTAGTCCCGAAGATAAACTAATCCCCGTAACCGTCGGCGTTACGTTTTACGTTGATTGCGTCAACCCTTCGCCCGGAGTCGTTGGACAGGTCGTCACACTTATCTCGACGGGGCGGAAATCGGGGGGTCCTCGAAATCGGCTTTCCAGCCCGCACCGTCAACGGGTCGTACTTGTTAACAACGTTGTTAATTCGAATCGGCGCGCCACTCATGGAGCTTTGCGATTGCACCTCGTATTATGCCAGCGATTACGATTGGACGTCCCGCGTTCGCCTGATTACAATTAGTCGGAGCAGTTCTGTTGTTGCGCCAATTTGTCCCATGATGCGATATCTCTGTCGAGGGGCACTTTATAAGACTTTCTACGTTGTCGAATATGGTCCGGTGGAAATTGTTTAATGAATATTGTGCTATCAGACCCGGGATTGGAAGCGCGTTTCTACTTGACTCTTAATTAATGCATGACCAGAAATCTTCTCGTGACATCTCCAATGTCATTGTTCACCTTGTAACGATTTTTGTAATTAGAAAATTATAACTTACTGGAAAGCTCACTTAGTAGTCATTTAGTTCATCGGGATCAAACGATTTTTTTAGTATATATTCTTGTGATACCTGAACCAACCACACACCATGGTATCCTTATTCTTTACGCTATTATTGGTGACCAACTCAAATTATTAACATCTGCTGATTTATTACCTTCGCTATGTTGGTAATCAGTCAAGCGCACTCAAAGCATGATTATTCTTGTTGTGGATGAATTGGTAGGAACTTGTAAACAAAAAGGAATACCCAGAAACGTCCAACGGAACTTCCATTGTAAAACAGACATTCTACAAAACGGATATATAAATCCATATTCTATTCCAATACAAGATCATGGAAAGAGTATTTTAAGTATTTTCCCTATCCGATTTCAGACACCCGTTCTTCAGGACGGACCAGATTTAAGTGCTGCAATCCATCACCGCAGACTGTGACATCGAATGACGACCAACAACTAAAATGCCGGATTATTGAAAACAAGCTTCTCGACTAGAGGTCTCTGTCGGTACAGAGGGACCTTTCTAGCTTCTGACACTACCCGTCCAACCTAAGTAGCGGTTACTGTCTTATGACACCCCAGCCAGAGTTTTCAATACGGTGACTGTCACGAGTTGTTTCTTGACCAGGCAATCGATGGTAGCAATCAAATCAAATCATCAGGTCCGTATGATCATCTTTTCCAAAGCCCGTGGGATGTGGGGCAGAGTTTTTAAAATCATTGATGCTCTCTGCGGTCGGTAGCAATGTTTCACAACTCTTTCATTCTGGATGAAGATATCTGATCAGCAACCATACACCAGGCCCTGCAATCATTTCCCTCATTCCCAGTATTGTGATAACTGATTGTTTTTAACATTCTTGCAATCATTCTAAACTGTGCAGATGAGTTTCGGTCGTCATTCCGCCTGAAACACGACATAAAGTTCAAAAGGAGTTAGAAAGAAATTGGGATCTGAAATAGCTGCTGGTCAGCAAATTGTTCCGCTAACTGCTCTGATATTTACTTGAAAAAAACCAACGCATCTTGAAGTGATACTTCCGAAAACATATTGTGATCATTTTGAGAAGTAATAAAGTCATTTAAGCAAGTTGTCAATGACGGATAGCGCTTCACCAAAATTGGATTAATGCTTTACCGGAACATTAAATTCAGCATATCCTTCATTACGAAAAACATAGGAAGGAAGAAACCATGAGTTCATTTTCCTCCGGTAATATTAAAAGTAATGAATATCCGGCAATCGAGCATGAAAGAATAATAGGGAGCGTACGGACGATTATTTTCTGTCAATTTGATTTCTAGAAATCCTCAATCCCAATAAATTCGCGAGCCGCCCTTGGAGACCGTACGGTCATACCCGCATGACGGAGTGTCCTTATTAATCTCCGTCGGGATCGCCTTCCTTTTTCCGCATTGGCTGCCCACTCGGTCATTAAAGCTCTCATACTCGCGATTCCAGACCTTATACTTTCCGAAATCGCTCGCATACACATCGTTCTCGTCATTTCGTAACGACGCATCATTACTCCCGCGGCAATTAATTCGGGCCAGATTTGCCAGATTCGGCGAAACTTGCGGACGAGAGCGTGTAATGTTACAAATGATGTCGCGCGTCGAGCACTACCACGATTCGTTAGACTGGATTCCTAAGCGCCGCCGCTGATGGACTTTCGCGCCTAAAACGCCATTTATTTCGCCTCCCATTTCCTTTTCACAGACGGCGATTAATGCCTTTTACGATCCTCCGCATCTCCTTTTTCCTAATAGTTGAATTAGCTGCCGAGAATGTCGAGGGAGCTGAGTCATTTTGTTTTTTTATATTTAATTCTGAGTTGGATGACATACATTTAATGGCCACCAAAAACAATTAGGAGGCTTACTCATCAATATCGCCATAAAGTGACTTGAGGAAAAACTGGAGGCATTTTACTCTGCCCAGAATTAACTGTGGAAATTAATAAGTTGTACTCCATACCATTCTCAGAGTATATTTTGGTAATTGTTGTTTTGATCGTCATATTTGTAAACCTGTTACTCCAACAAATTTGCGACTGTTTGTTTACTAGAGTGCGGAATAATTCGTGTCCAATTTTTGTATTTCTCGAACACTCTGAGAGTTTTTCTATTTTATAGGAAAGAGAATAAGAGGATGAAATAACATCTGCACAGATAATACCATGCCAGCAATATTTACCATAGAAATACGAAAAATGTCCCTTGAATCTCGAAAGATTCGACATCCAGGAAACACGATTATTCGATTCGAAAAGCGGCCAGCACGAGGGGGAATCTCTGATCACGACTAGAAAAAGCCCTGAAGTGAAGAGCTCAACGGCGGTAATAGTAAAAATATTATGATAACCCGATTGGCCAATCTGACAGCAGCAGCAGAGCCGCAGTCTATCGAATCATCGTTATCGGATATGGGATTTGCCGGACCTGCGGAAAAACTGGGAAAAGCCCTAGGCGCGATGGAAGTCTGGGCCTAATCCTAACTGGATCGGAAGCCGATGCGCAACCAAGCAGAAGTGGACTGCCTGTTGCCCCCGAATCTAATGACAGTTTCATTCACCGTGCGGAAATTTCTGGCGCGAAAACTTCACCTCGTATACATATGGAATATATATAGGGATTTCCGCATGTATAAAAGCGGACGTTGAGCGAATGCTCTCCGCCGATTAAAAGAGGACCGAGGCTTCGGTAATCGCAGCTCCCGAGTTTCATGCATAATTCAATAGCATGTATACAGTTTGCTATATTTGCGGCCGTGATGAAGAACAGGATAAGGATCGATTAGATCAAGCTCGGTGAATTGGATGCATGTGAATTCTAATGAGATAACGCGGATATCTCTATTCGTAAATTCTACTTAATATTTATTGATGTTCAAGAATTTCTTTGCGGTACGTAAGTAATGAAAGTGATCATTCTAAATGGAAAAAATATTTTCTCAAAACATCGATCCAAAACAGCTTTTTCCAGTCTGTTAAATTGTAGATCTTGTGTTTCAAGGGCCTGGTTACAAACGGCTACCATGTAAAACATGATCACGAACTTTTTTACTGGCTCTTCAGAGTGATCAACATTAGGCAATCGCTGCAAAGCTTTTTCCCCAGCGGGTCCTTCAACGACCATCTCGTTCCGATACGACAGTTACGGTATTTTTTCCTCTACTTTGGAATCTCGCATTTATTCGTGTATCTCCAGTACGCGTGCTCGCGAACCAATTACTCTTCATCAGTTCAGTAGGATTTGCCGTTAACGACTCTCATTTTTATTTCAGGTGGCATTGCAACCCTACGAAACGCGGGTATCCGTACGTACGCACATGCGATTAGTGGAGTGCATCGCAGTATTAATGGCTTTTCGCTTGACTGATACGTCCGGAATATTTATTGCCTGATACCCGCGGTATTCGAGGTATGTAATTCAAGGTTTAGGTACAAATTACGACACCGGACGCTCTTAACTTAAGTCGACATAGGACTGGGTTTCGGGAAATGAATGTTTGTATCCTGTATTGTTTACGTGATCAAGAGTGCCCTCGGTACTCTTATTTATCACTGAAAGTTGCAAGGACATTGTACTTTTTAAAGTTTCTAGTAGATTACTAATTTTCGAATAGATTTAGGCATCGTGTAAACATGTTAGTATATGATTTCGCTAAATTGCGCCTTGTTCGAGCATAGCGAAATAAAAAGGCTCATCCCTTACTAACGTCGATCTCCGAGTAATTTATTTATCTACGCCTATGACAATCGTAAGACAGATCGATCTTTGCATGTCTGCAAAGAGCAATCGGTTCTGCGGCAACCGACTTCGGCATCGCTCGCTACCAGTGTTCATAACCATTTGAATGGTCCAATCCATCACGTCGGCTTTCTTCCATCTGATGACGTCACTGTTGGCATCCCTTTGCTAACGCGGGTGGAGGATAAGGAAGCGGAGGAAGGGAGGATAAGGGGGATTCGATCGCTAATTATATATTCTAAGGGTGTCTCGCCGATCAGTCAATGTTTCCGCTGCAGCTCCTCGACAATGGGACAGAGATAGAAAAAGCTTATCTGTCACCGAGAGCCATACTTCCTTAGGGGAAGAGACTTTTAATTCACAGTGTCTGTGCATAACTGGCAATGAAAAATTAAGAGATCTTCGAGGCTAATTTCCGTACCTACAGCCCAAAAACTGGGCGGATAACTCATTAATTGTCCAACTCGGCAGATGAAGGACAAAGACATTTCCAGTTATCTACGTCTCTGAATTCTCCTAATGGAACTCGCGTCGATAAGCCAAGACTAATGTTGTCTTCTATTCTCGCGTAACTTCTTCAACAAAAAGCATACAGCAGTGTTGTGATGCAATGTTTTTAAATCCTTTTGTTAATATGAAATAGTTCAAGTGTTGTTTAGTAGCCACTAGAAACCATTAACGAAACTAATGAAGAGTCATACTAAAGGAGTGCTTACTACCGGAATTAACTGGGAAATACCTAAATCTCCGTATTTGGGATTTAACTAACATTCTCAGTCTTCAAACGGTACTCGAGGTACGGTAAAGGCTTTTCCGGTTTCGTCGAATCGAGCAGCAAGATTGCGGCATTGTTCTACGGACTGTTTTTGCAAAACGGTCGCTTTTCAACGGTCGCACGGTAGGTCCTGTAATGGTATTTGATGTTAATCGCCCTTTGAGCCGAGTTCACGCGGAGAGAGCGATACGCATGAGTGAGTTGATTAAATTCAAACACCTCGTACCTCGAATGCCAGAAGACCGTACGTGTCCACGGGAGCGAGAGTGTGAGAGTTCAAATATGCTCATATCGGCATTTGCTCAAAGGACAGAGGTAAATCTGCTCCTGACAATAGTCATGGATGATAATAGCATGCCACGCACAAGCACTCACGTGAAGCGTTCATCTGGAAGAAGCGAAAGTGTGACCCTGAAATGAAAAATTTCCGCTGTAAAACAATTTCAAGTTCTTTGAACAGCACTGTTTTTTGCTCATTTTTAAGCAAAATATTTAATTTCAAAACATTCAATTTTATAACTTAAATATCGTAAAGCCCCGATAATTCGGTTTTCGCCTGTAAACGTCAAGCGCCGCATTGATTTTAAAATCTTACTATATCCGAATCGGTACATCATCCGCCACGTACGCAATTCGCGTAAAGGTCGCGCAATCTAAAATCTGTCAAGATTTGATCGATGTGCTGCCGGCAATTTTAATGTCCATCACCCAGCAACGAGTCTCACGTGAAATACGAGTTAACCCCCGAGGCTTTCTCACCCTCATCAAAGCGTGATCATCCCTCGAGGAATTCGTAAACGTTCGTGTGAAAATGATATTTAAAACTATATCGGCGCCTTATTTCTGCCTCGATTTCGTAACGGTGATATGCAATCTCTGATCATTAGCATAAACTTTGGAAGAATTTATTAAAATTTGATTTAGTCATCCACAAAGATCATTGTGCTCGAAGGGATCAGACGTTTTTAATAATGAATTTTCACGGTGTTGTCACCGACGGTCTATCGAACCACATTGTACATAGCAATTTGGGAGATGAAGCACCGGAAGCTTCAGACTCGATGCTTTTCTTCTTTCGGGATGGTGCGCCATTCTTTCAGTTCGCGACGGAATACTCAGGAAGTCTCAATCCACTTGGAACTTAGAATATAACCATCCGCGCATGTATAACACGAGGACTTTGGCCGAAGGCAAGTCGAGCAATCCTTTCAAATCCTCTCAAGACCATTCTTCTAATTTTATGCTCGCTACCTCGACGCGTCTTTTACGAGTGTCCCGAGGAGTATTCGCCCCATCCCGATGCAGGTTCTCGCTGTATTTCTCTTGCTTTCTTCTACTCCCCCTCTCGCTTTAGCTCGGATTTATTTCCCCCATAAGTGAATCCCGGGGAAATTCATGGCGACCTCTCTATACATTATCCGGCACTCTCATATTTCGGGGTACTCACTGAATGAAGCCTTTTAATGCCAAAGAAGGTAGTTTGGGGGTAATCATCCTAATTCGCAACTATTGATTTAAGAACAGATTAACCACTTGAGCAAATGAACAAACTATTGCAATATAGTTTTATTATTGCCGCTCGACACATACGTACATTAGATAACCTTCTCTTGGTTTAGGATTATAATATGAACTAGATGATACACACTGTTGTAATTTCTTGAAGTTATTTATTTACTTGAGTGCTAGGATTTATTGTACGGCAATGAGATATTTTATATCTTAAACAATTCTTATGAAATAAAACCGAATATTTTTTAATAAATCATTTCAGTGTCGAAATAGTAGTACCACAATAATACTATAGGCTAGTGTTTAATGAAATTTAAAAAAAAAACATTTAAAGTTAATCATGACATTTTAGTTCGATTTTAGTTCTTTTATTATTTCCAAACTTATGTTATTTTCAAAATGTACACTTCAACTAATCAAAGTGTCAAAAAATTAACTAAATACATAATAAATATTGGATAAATTTGAAAAACAAATTATGACAATAAAAGCGATGTACGATTTCTTGAAAAGAAAATACTGATCCACTATTTTTTATTTGCAGTATACCCTTATAGGAAGTCATAGGAAATTTACCGTATAATTTACAATAATTTTTCGTATGAATATAGTAATTTTCTAGTACGATAATATAATAGAAATTCGCACACTTTGATCACATCCCTATTAATATATTATGTAAGGTGATACAAATAAACTAGATAAATTAATTATTTCTTTCAGATCGCAAATGCAAGTGTGATGTTGACAGATTGATTGAAGTGGCATCTGGAATCTAGAAACTTGATACGAAGTAAAGGAATTAACGTAATAGAATTCACAATGCGAATCCCAATATTGTACGTGCCGTCCATCATTTCGGCATTTAAACTAAATGATGATAGACTTAATTTTTGGAATGCACCACCTCGAAGCAATACATATTACAAAACATAGTTCTCGATGTAGTGTAGGATTTCCATTACAAGTTTGATTTTCTAATCGTATTTATATTGTTCTAGAATAAAGTCCATACCATTGTAAGGACATTTTTCATTTTTTTACAATATGGTATTGAATAAACTATACTAAAATACCATATTTGATAATGGAAGCCAGATTTGTTTATATATAATTTTGTAATCTCAAGGAGATGTACATCTGCTATAGAAATGCTGTTTATAAGATTAATTTTTTGAATAAAAATGTTTTGTAAACATTTTTATAATAGTAAAGCAGTCAGGATAGAATTGTATGGATGAAGGATGCTTTAAAACCAGACCGTTTGGTGCGTATGCTATGTTTTATGAATTATCTAAAATGGTAATAAACGTTAAAATTTAAGGAGTTACAGGAGATTATCATTATAAATCATTCTTGTTCTGAGTACTGCATTCTTCTATGAATAGTTACATAGTTTACAACAACGTTTTTAAACTCGTTAGTCAAACATTATATTACTAAATTGCACGATTTTCGTCACGAACAATGCGTTTGTTTTTACAGTGTTGATGCATGAACTAAATGTCAAGTGTTAAATACTTTGATTTCATAACCCATCGATTGATTCTATAAAAAAAAGTAATGAGCGGTTTTTAACGGCATCACTCCAAATCTTCAATTTGAATTTGTACAATTTTCAACACCAACAAAAAGATATTATTTAAAGAAAAAGGACTTAAACAAGTGTGCTTTGGACCGAAGGAATGTTCCATTCAAGAGAAGTGATATTTATTGAAGAAGGTATGCACTTCTTAGTTTAAAGTAATATTTAAAAGTGTTTGATGATACATACAGTATAAGTTTTGTTCTATAGTTGTAAAAGTAGGGAGTGAAAGAGATGAAATTCAAGCATGCAGTAAAAATCTCCGAAATGCTATCACAAAGAGAAAGATTGATTGATTACTGTTTCCTTCTGCTGTGTAGGACGCATTAATGATACGGAACGAATTGTTTGTATTGAAAACGGCTATCTTTAATAATCCACAGTTGTCTACTAATCTATCTGAATTCAATAAAAAAATCTAATTTGTTCTTTTTAGATTCTTCGTGTGTATTATTGTTAAATTGACCAAATAAGAATTAAATTGAAGTTTAATAAGCTTGGACTACGAAGATGTTAAAAAGAATGTATGGTAATATCGAGCAAAAACCTGATTGAAATGCATCTATTAGTAGGAGAAAGGTAATATGAAAAATGACAAAATGTGAACACGAGAAATAATTTCTGAGAATTGAAAAAATAAAGAAAAATTATTAATGAAACATTTAAGAGTATAGCAAATGATTTTTTTGCATGTTCTGTTCGCAGTAATGAAGTACGTTATTTGTAAATGAATGTATAATATCTAGTGATACCAATGCTATGAACGTTAATGAAAAAAAATGAGTGTTATGGAAAAGTCGGAAAAATATAATATGCTATTATTTAATTTTAAAATATATTGGAACATAATGTTTGATCGTGAACATATTTTAAGTTATAACTTATGTCCAAGTCTATATGTCTTGCGATTATTTGGATGTGTGGAGACCTATAAATATGTCGATTAACTGCTGACGAAATAACTAAATTCATTATCTTGACTAGAAATATTTGTTTAATTTATAAAAAATGTACTCAAAATTATACAAAAATTATTACGGCAACCGTGATGTAGTAATGTTTCACATTATTGTTCAGCCTTTTTAAACTAACCTCCTCGAGTTTCTCATAGATGACGTTGCCGTCTAAATTAATAATGTGACTGTAACGCTGTCTCACTATTAACGACTTGGTTATAGATTCCGTCTACACTTCTTATATTTGTTCATCACTTCCGTCACTAGTGCTTATTTATTTGGACAAAATTTATTTTTTATTATTAGTGCTCGGTTTCGCTGCTGGCAATTAAAAAGTACATCACCTCCGTTTTAATGTTTAAAGGAGAAGCCATTCTGCAAAAAATATTAGAGTGTAACCGATGAAGATGTACCAAAATCCCCACCTCTTCCCCCCCATTAATTTTCACTAACATTATTTAGTATGTTTTTTATGGATAAATTGTAATTAATAATAACTTCTGATGACAATTACACATTTCTATTCTGAAAACATCCATAAGGAAACTCCGGAATTTGGGCGATTCTGCATAGGAATTCGGAAAAAAGAAGTTAATGAATTTTAAACAAAATTACAAAAACAAATCTTTCTATTTGTACGTCTTAAATGAAACTTCCCGCAAAACATAACTGATCATTCGGTGGGGTGTATTATAATACAATTACGAGCGAAAATTATATCGACGCAATAACTTTGCTAATACCAGCTCAATAAAAGCAGGAAACTTTGGTTATATCGGCTCAATAAAAAATTGACACGTTTGACAGTAAAATTTGAATAGGATGCGAAATATAGTAATTTATCGCACAGTGGGAAGGACAGAATGGAACGTTCCATTTAGTGCGGAGGGTTTAACGCGTGTGGTTGCAGGTGGCCGAGTAATAAGCAGTAATATCGGGAAAATATTTCACGTCAATCTGCGGACGCGGAATATTGATTTCGCCTTGTGAAAACTCCATCTGCTGTCCGACATGTACATACGCATAATATTCCGAGCAAAATTCCACGATGCCTCTGTGAGACGCTACAATTTCACTATATGAAATAATTAATCAAACTCGCGCGTTATACGAAAAAAAGAGGACCAGTGCAATCGTTCGTTGGAAATAATGGCGCAAGTATGCCGAAAACCAGTAATTATTCCTGGGTAAAAAAAATGGTTAGATATGTCGCGATTCTATTGATGGTGCACAAAGTGCAAAGTGCACTCCCGGATTCGAAAGTTTCGGACGGACATTGCTCGAATAATTGTTCACTCGTGGTGAGGGGACGTATTTCCGTTAATATTGCGTTTGATGCGCGCGACACATTCTCGCCGACGTTTCATGCGTTGTTTCAATTAGTTTCCTGTGTTATATAGTACTAAATTATTCTACAAAGAATTTATGTATTGCCAAAGTATATGATGACCTTTCAAAAAATATTCAATATACACTCTAAAATTATTGGACTCAAATTTCAGTCCAAAGAAGCAGAAAATGGGGTAGGACGGGTTCGACTGTATTTGAGTTTTTTGGAGTAAAAATGTAGTTTAATGGCGTTAATAAATACGGAAAAAGAGAAAAGCGATTGAATGCCGTCTAGACAGGAGTTACTACGCGGTCGGCTTTTTTATTTCAACTTGGTATAACATAGTCAGTTTTTAAAGTTTTGAAACGAATAAAAAAAGAAATTTAGAGATTTCCGCATCTAATGGTGAAAGAACAAATTATGTATCTTTAATAAACAATTAAGTTATTAACTTTTATCTACGCAACTGCAAAATATACCTTCTGGCTCTTCGTTTATCGAGCAAATTTCGAGTATCCGAAAACTGTCAGCTAGCAAATTGTTCATAAAGGTATGAACAAATTTTCTGGAAAGTTTTATCTTTATTGTTCTAATAGTCAAAAAGTAGTGAGTGATTAAAGTTGGTGGTAGTCGATGACAAACGCGTCATGTGCTTCGAGGCCCTGAAAAATTTCATTTTTTTATTGAGATATGGGCATTATACTAGAACTTTTAAACTTTGAGGTTGAAGAAAATTGCATTTTTTTTTAGGCATATTCATGAAATTAATTTTATTGGCTTTAGAATTGATCAAATGACAGGAAAAACCTTGCGTGACTCATTTATACACAATGTATTTTTTTTTAATGTAACATGTTACGTTACTCGTAAAATTAGTTTTTAGTTTTGTAACGTTTAATATACATAAAAAATTCAGTTCTTTTGCTTATGGTCTAATTTTTAGAAGCTAGTATATAAAATTATATACATGTCTATATAATAGTTATTCAAATTTAAAATAATGCATTAAATATGGCGGACTATTTTTACAAAATTTCTTTGATTTTTATAAAATTTGATATGTTAGGGTTTTTGAGGCCACTGATTACAAATCCAAAGTCAGTTTTCACTAAAATTTGAAATCCAAATACTTGATTTAACATTAAGGATACCAAAAAATTTAAACGATTTGTAAAGAATAATCATTTTATTATTGTCAAAAAGTGTGTTTTTTTGTAAAAAAACACAAAAGTTATAAATACTTTAATAACATAGGAGAAAAGATCACAATGATTCCAAAGTACTTAGAAGCTAAATTGTAGATGTGTCATTAAATAATTTGATTTTTCAAAGTGAGTTTCGCTTGGAAATTTAAAGTTTGACGTGGTCGCATTTTTTATGTATAGGTGGCACACATTGGGGCAAAGGCTCAAATTACTTCTTATCATATAGGTAATGTACCCCTGTTTTGTGGTTTCTTAAAAACCAATGTGAAAAAAATTATCTAAGGTTGATTGCTAAATTGTCAACTATAAAAAAAAAGTTATCTCGCAAGTTCGAAGGTATATAATTTTATTCCTCAGTGAGGCACATCATTAAATTAAGGATTTTTCATTTGTTTACATCCCCAAATACTTCCACAAAAAACCACAGACCATAAAAAAAAGGTTCAAAAAGTTTCAGTGTTAAAACAGAAAAAATGTAGTGAGTGTCGCGCACCAAAAACAGGCAAATTCACTACTTTTATTTACTCTCATTGTTTTCTACATATCTGTAATTAGTAATAAACACTTATTACATGTAAAACGAACAAAAATTTGTTGATCTGTAGTGTTGCAAAGTTATATTTAAAATTTTTAAGGTATCATAATGAGCGACAACATAAAGTTTAAAAATTCTAGAACAATGCCCATATCTATCTTTCGTTTTGAACAAACTATAAAGTCGTCTGTATTTCACTTGGTAGAAATGCAGTAACCGAAACCGACACATCTTGTTCATTCTTCATTAAATGCAAAATACTCTAACGAACAATTTCTTTTTGTATTCCTTTGAAAAATTCTCAGAATTGAATAAGTTATAACGAATTGAAATAAAACATGTTTGCCGGCCGGCCCGACCAACATGAATACCCCAAAGAAGCAAATGTGACTCCAAGAGAGTAAAATTGAAGTCTATAGGAGTGAAATTTAACGAATACTCTCTCTTGGACTCCGCAATTGAGTCCAATAATTCTAGAGTGTACACTATAAAACAGAGCTTAAATATTACAAGGGCTGGAAAAATTGATGCCATATTTTTTGCCGACTTATTCACTTAATTTCGAATACGTAAAATTTGTCACAAACGTATAAACGTAAGTGCCCATTTGCCGAGTGTCGTTTCCGTCATTATGCAAGATTGATGACTCGCCTTTATCAAATGAAGTCGCCTTTCCGACTCCTTCCTTTTACGAACCAATTTTCATTGATGATGTCGCGTTTGCGTGCGATCGTCGGATATAAGAAAGACGTCGTATCCATCGACCCCCAAGGCTCTTCCGGTCTTCGGATAATATGGCTGGTAATCTATCTAATACTTTGAGCAACTCGAGCGGAAAGAGTTTCTCCCTCAGACTGCAGTAAATGGCATAAACTTTTCGCGTGAAATTCGATCGCCGTTGGCCGTCAATATCAAGGGGAAGTCAAGTACTACAAAAAGTACTTAAACCTTGTTTTGAAGCAGTACTCACGAATCAACGTTGTAGCTTTAGATACTTTCGTAATTGTACTTTTTCTTACCAAACAATTGATATTAGTTTTGTGTTCCTTTTGCACGGTGAGCTTGGACTTCAACCCAAAAGTTCTTGCACGCCGAATTTTTTTTCTGATATTGTTTAAGTGACGTCACCGGATTATTTTAAGACTAAAAAGAAAAAAATCTGCCGAGAATATTTAAATAATCTCAATTTTTTAATTTTTTTGGCAGGTTATCGTATATTGTTTTATTCAACTAACACCAATAAACTAAAGTTTGACTTCAAATCTTCCTATTAACATCGAGGAATATATTTCATGGTAAAAAAAGTCTGATAATTACTTTAAATTCCTAAAAAAAATCCTAAATAGTTGTTAAAATAGTCGTTTATCATTAATTTTTCTGAGATTCCTCAAATGCAATTCTGGAGGAGGGATCATATGAAACGTGTTAATTTTAAGATCGATTTTAAATCGAATCAGAAGTGGTTCTTTACAAATTCTACTATGACCAAAGGGTATATTTAAATGTATTCAAGATAAACCAATTTTTTTTCTTTTTTTAAAAAGAATCTTAAGTAGTTTGGTTCGTTTTAGCATTCATTTACTGTAAAACATCTCACAGTTGAGAAATGTTTCAAAAATTGACGATAAAGGACTATTTTCACAACTATTTTGGAATTATTTAGGGATTTAAAGTAATCATCAGACATTTCTATCGTGAAACACATCTCTCGATGTTATTAGGAAGATCTGAAGTGAAACTAAAGTTTGCAGATGTTAATTGAAGAAAACAGTATACGATAACCTGCAAAAAAAAAATAAAAAATTGAGTTTAATTAAAATTTTCCCCGCAGATTTTTTTCTTTTTGGTCTTAAAATAATCGTGTGACATCATTAAAACAATATCGGAAAAAAATTGGATGTGCAAGAATTTTTGGGTTGAAGGTAGTCCAAGCTCACCGTGATTGATGTTATGGTAGACGTCTATTTCTCTGGCCATATAAAAATTGTCTCAGGTACAATAGTGCAAACCGAATTCTACGTGGAAGGAAGAATCTTTCTAAACATGGGCAAAAACCATTTGATGAAGTATTCGTTCCTACTTAACGCTTGGTTAAGTTAGGAAAACATTTTTTTAGAAACAGTATCGTCAGAAATGGTAGAGAGCAAAGAAATTGGTGCTTACGTGAAATATGTTGAATTTTGAGTGATTTGGTCAATGATATTAAGAAGCAGATATTGAATGCTTTTTTTAATATGAATCGGGCTATTTTTTTTCAAATTAAATTTAGATTTGGCGAATCTCTTTCATCCTTTAAATGGCACTCAAGCGGTCACCAAATAGGTGTAAAAAGGAACCCTATATATAAAAATTATAGTAAAAAGATCCTACTAATTTAATACAAAAATGAATCGAAAAATTTAGTCAAGATAAATATATTCTAAATTTAATTTGACTGATTTAGCTATATATTCTAGTCACTGTAGCGATAATAAAAAGGTCTGTTTAATATTAGCATATTTGTTTGTATAAAAATAGTTTTTAAACTCTGCAGACTAATTAAAAAGAAGAAATCCCGTGAATTGGCATTATTTAACATATAACGAATGGCCAAGATATATTTAAAAAGAATAATAACACAATACCACCCAATAATCGATGCAACTTTCCTTTGATCAGATCTAGTATGTTTTTATGCTTACTGAACAGGAATTTAAAGTCCGTTTTTGTTCCAATACATGAGGATTTTTTCTTAACCTATGAAAAATGATTGATTTTATGTAAGAGACATAATTTTATAAATATTGATGGACTTACCTTAACCATGGTATCTACGAGTTTCTGCAGTAGCTGAATTTGAATTAAGGATCTACTTCAACAGTAATGTAGCCATCAATTGAAATACTTACTATGAAATAAAACTGTTTTTCTAAATCATCGATACTCAAGTAATGATGTTGACAAATTTTTATTTGTTTTATAATCGGGATAATATATGAAACTGTAATTCAGTTGAATCTAAAACCGGAAATTATCTTAAAGGATTACTACAGCTTTTCCTTTTCAATCCCGTGAAGAATGTGCATGAAGGCTCTAAATTTCCAACCCGGAATGTAATCACATTTTCAAGCTGGCTGAGTATTTTAGTGAAAACGTAGATAAATTGTAGAGTCTTGTACATGCAAACACATTCTGACATGTGTATTTGTAGGCCTCTTTTTAGACCTGCATTAACGTGAACGATGTTATGATACACGGTTATTCGAGGAATAAAGCCAATTATACAATCGGGACAATGTACTAGACTCTTCTGAAATAGCATATAATCTACAAGAAAAATTATGTGCTTAGCAGGCATTTAATTAAATATTTTTTGGAGAGTTTTACTTACTTGAAAACATTCTGTGCAGATACCGGTTTAATTCGTGCTCACATTAACGAAAAAATGGTAACAATTTGTTGTTATCGCAAAATGGCCAAGATTAATACATATGAATTCATTACAATTATATATACGAAAAGAAGGCTGTAAAAATAAAAAACGTCGAGTGGTTTATTTAATATTGATCTCTTCGATGTCCATTCAACTAAGTCTATTATTTAAGTTACAGCTGCAACAACTAAGCCAAGTAGAATTGCATTAAATGAGAAACAATTCGTTTAAAATGTTTTGGATGTGAAATTCATAAATGCTAGGAGCAATTGTAAAAAACTGAGAAATGTCAGATTATGGTAATAAGATAATTAAAAATATATTATTATTATATTATCAAAATCACCACCAAATTTAAGAAAGGGATTATTTTTATTTCATGACAGATAAACTTTTTAATCCAGAAAATAGATCACAAGTTTAGTTTAGGAGTTTCTAAAGATACTAATTAATATTTGGGACAAAGGCAAAGTCTCAAATTTCGAATAAACAAACGTAACTATTATAATATAATTTTAAATCAACTATTATAAACTAGTATAAAATACATATAAAGAAATCTTTTGAAACAAAAGAATATTTTCTAAGAGTATCAGATAGCATCAATTAATTTAGGGAGCAGCCACTTTTCTCTATAAGCTGAAACAACATATTTATGCTGCAATATTTTGTTAAATTTGAATACTTATATTACAGAATTTATAGATATTGTTATCTAATAGCATGTTTATTTAAAAGTAGCTTGAATATTATAATAAAGAAAATTGTTCACCGCTTTCTTGATTTATGTAAAGGGTCAAGAAGTTTACTCACATGAAGATTAACAATTAGTTTGGCTATAAATAAATGTACCGAACTGATTCACGTCTAAATGACACAAATGTGAATCTGGCAAAATAACTCCAAGTATGCATTTCATCGGGTTTGTTTACTTTGCCGTACAAAATATTGAATATTCGGTATAAAAGTGTAAAATTGTAATTAATTTTTTTACAAGTCATTTTTATAGAAATGTGTGGGGAAATATAACAATTTATTTTGCCCTTGAATATAAATCGATTGTTACATACTTCACCGCAATATGCAATACAATATGCTTGGTTCATTGCAAGTTTTTAGCTATGCGTGATTAGTGAATCAAAATTCAAAGCAAAAGATTGAACAAGGTAATTGTGTTTACCAGAAAATTACTTATAGCGAGTTTTTTCTAGTTTAACCCTCTACATCATATCACATAACCTCCGAAATGCGCCAATCCAGACAATGTATTAAGAAAATGATTACGAAAAACAGTTGTATTATTAATATGTTTTTTTACAATTTTAAGGTGACAATTTCTAGCAATAATAACGCAAGAACATTTATGCTTCTACTGGTAGTATTATTTTGAAAATAATATATAGTTCTAATGCAAAATAGCGAATAATTTTAATATTTCAAAATGATTATTATTTATACAACTTTTCTTAAGATATTTAATTTAAATTGCTCCAGTAAATTTGACTACTAGTATGAGTCGACATATATTTTGGTTAGGGTGGTAAAAAATAAAACGTTCTAAAATTATCTATTTTCTGATTAATTGTTTGTTAACATTCTCTTTATAATGAATATACAACACTTGTCTATTTTAATATAAATTAATATAACATGATATAATCCTGATGTTTGACATGTATAATAAAATCGACAACAAATTTTTGGTCATGCGAGGATGCTAAAATTTCATCAAAACTAGATTTACTTATTGTAAGAAAATATTAGTTATATATTTATGTATTTTGTAGATTTGTGTTTTAATAGAGAAAATATTGAAGTTTTGTCAGGTCAAGAAGATTTAAAACATTCTCTACTTTCAGGAGGGATTCATAATTTATTTGGACATTTTCGAGCATTTTTTAATTATATAAAATTAATTATATTATATGATAGTAGGAATGTAGTGAGAGTTAAATGTTTAAATGATAACAGCACATAAAAAAGTTCATAAATTCTCTACATGCATTATTATATTATCCGTCACAAAAAAGAATTTGTATATTTAGTTCTGCATAATGAAAAACTATTATACTAAAACTAGTAGACAATTATAGTAGATAGTTTACTTTGAAAATCCATTGAAGTCTTCTTATATGTTTTCTTCGAAAACGAGAAAATCGGCTACACAGTGTAAAGTATTTTAGGAATAATGTTAAAAAGTTAGTATTCGTTAAACATGTTTTGTGGGACTAATATGCGATTAAAGTTCTTCATTAGATACTGATGATAATAATATTGTATTTTTGCGAAACTTTCAATGGCCAAAAAAATTTCTCATATCTTCCTTCAAAATCATCAGAATTTTCCAAGAGAGGAAGATTTTCTTGAAAATACGGAAAATAAATTCAAAATAATGGATTGCATTACAGTAAATAAACGAGAAAACTTATCAAACATAAATATGATGAAATATCAACTAAAATAGTACTGATGTATTTTATCTTGTAATTATAAATAAACGAATGGTGTATTAAAATGTTTTATGATAAACGTTTATATAGAAGAAACATATTTTAAATTTTGGTAAAAACTATCAGATTTTACTTTTAAGTCATAAACTTGCTTGGGTAGTTTAAAAGTGCTGCGAAGATACTTCAAATTAATTTCGCAGCAGGGAGACGAATATCTCATTATTTTTTAAAAATAAAAAAATGCACAACATCTCTTTTGAATACTACAAACAAATTTCTGAAAGTAAATGCAAAGTTATTATGGGAAAACAACATTATTAATTGGAAAAAGCAATCAATTGTTAGAAAAACATCTATCCACCCTGACAAACAGAACGAATTCACATATATCGCTAATGAACCAAATATATTTACATTCAAGGTTTAGAATGAGTTAACGTTCAACATCGACCAATAATCAATTTAAGTGAAAGATGTATGCTAACCTGAAATCCCAGCGTAAACAAGTAATCATAAACTGAATTATGCATAACCATTTCACAACACTCTTTATATATTTCAACTGTTGCATTTTGAATGAAAATCTAGAAAAATTAAAAGTACATTAAAATTAAACCATAGAAATAGTATAATCTAATATATACTTTAAAAAATTATTATATCAATTGTTTGCATCAAAATGTAATCTGCTAAGTTAAATTGGTTGATTAACACTTCAATAGTTATTACTCGTAACACTTTTATTACCAAGTATTTGTAATATATAATTAATAATCGACTTTATTCTGCAAGTTCTATACGAGTCTTTGGCACAATTTACAAAAAATATTGCAGCCCGTTAATTATAGTGTAGAGAAATTGATATTACATTTTTTTAGTGCGAAATAACTCTTATACCCGTCTCTTCTGATATTGTAGACACAAAATACATTGGGTATTCCCCCTAACAAGAAGTGCCGAAAATGTCAGGTATTTCTTCAAGTCTAATTAGACGTTAAGTGACGATAAACAGGATTTCAGATGATTATACACCTAAGATTAAGCATGTATGATCGTTGAATTATCAATTACGAATGACGCCATTAATAAAGGATTAAAGAGATGTTGCATAATTCTATATAACGTATAAGGAACTGGTCACAGAGATTTCGTGCAAAACCCAAATGAGCGTCTGTTTCGATGCTCGAAATGCGACGTTGGATTTTCGTGTTGGCGCTTGCGCTGAGTGTTTTCTATGGAGAAGCTGTAAGAAAATATTTCAATATTAAGACTTTTTAATTCTGAATATACGTAGAACTGCTTATTGTACAAAAAAATATTTTACTTCATTAATTTCAATTTTGGTAAAGTTATATTTTTTATTAACCGGAATTTATTAATTTTATTCCCAAAAATTCTGTTTTGGAATTTTATCAATTGATTAATGATTTTATTTTAAAAAATATAAACAATTCGCTTATTGTATTTGTTAGAATAATATTTTATGAACATTTTAAAAATGATATTATAGACAAAATATTGTAAAAATGATAAAAGTGTTTAAAATTTAAAATATTAGGTGAGTTTTTTTGTACCATTTTCTTTGAATTTTAATTGAAATTCTATTTCTTTGTTTAGCCTCTCTTGCTGAATTTGATTAATTCTTCGACTGTAAAAAAAGTTGCAAAGAAATTCATAATAATACTGTTTAACAACTAGTTTGATTTATTGTGAATATAAAAAATTGACTTAAAAATTCCTTACGTTCACTCCGTGATAATATTGCTGAACAAAGAAATAAGAAAAGTTCAAAGCTCAAATATGAGTTTTCACCTCGAGTTTTTCTTGTTTATCATTTATTTACATAATTTTTTTAAATGTGAACATATTCGATGATTTTAACAACTTGGATACCCAGGTTCTCGTTTAAATACCTTGAATGTTTGAAAACATATATTAAAACCAATCCAGATTATTTCTTGAAAACCAACTTTTGTTGGAATTACTATTTTATGCGTAAAGGTTTTA
Source organism: Trichopria drosophilae (assembly GCA_030407085.1). NCBI lineage: Eukaryota > Metazoa > Arthropoda > Insecta > Hymenoptera > Diapriidae > Trichopria > Trichopria drosophilae. The sequence goes on along the minus strand of CM059583.1, from coordinate 182,436,767 downwards.
TAAAAGCATTTTCAACTTAATACCGATGTAACACAATTAAGATGTTTAATATTTCGATTACCAATGATTGGAGACAGTAATGAAAAATAAAAAATATTACAAAATTTTTAGTAACAACAAAAAATTAAAGTGTTACAAATGTTGGAAATAATATTCTAGTATTTTGCAACTACTATTTATTGATATTATGATATTAAATCAAGCATACCATCTTTAGGTATATTTTTATACTAATCAATTCAGAAGCTGTAATCAATAAAATATGAATAATTTCTTCAATTTATGAAATTACGACATATTTTTTCGTTGATTTGTTTAGGGACTGAGTCCAGATCAGTTGGAGAAGATGGCGACTGGCTTTAGAAATACGTGTGTGGGAAAAACTGGTGCAGACGCAGGTAAATTTTAACTAAGAAATTATGAACAAATAAAAACATGGTAAGTTTAAAATTTATCCAGTTTTTTTGTTACACTATCCAGTTTTCTTGTGTCTTTAATGCGTAACATGATTAAACTATCCAAGAACTGGCCAGCTACTGGATTTATTTTCTACCAGGGTCCCTACTATAAAAATAATGTACCAGACTTAATGTATCACACTAATTTTTATAAAAATCTATTGGACTAGTGATTTTACTTATAAGTTCTACAATCGGTTGCTTTCATGTCACGGCAGCATATTTTTTTAGAGGTTTTTACTTAATATTATAATACTTTTCAATATTCTTAACAAATATTACTGGCATAAAAATATAATGAATACTTATCTAAGATTAGTTGATGCGTTGGGATGCAAAACCTGCCAAGTCCGTGTTATGCAGTTTTCAGAATTTTTGTTTCCGCTAACATTGGAAACATAGCAGATTCATAAGTATAGAGCTCAATTTTAGAGGGTAAACAATTTTTTTTCCACATACACAATCTCTAAACTTTCAAAGAACTATATGTAATGTATGTTTATATGGTTATCTCAGCTTTTTATTTTTTTGGACTTGGCAGGTTTTGCACCCCAACGCATCAGTTATCTTTGAATAATTTAATTTACATAGTTCTTGTATTGAACTCATTATGTAGATAAAACTAAATTCTGTATTCAAGAGAATAAAAGTTTTAATATTCGATGCAAATAAAAGTTTCCTTGAATTTGTAAAATATATATTTTGTATAAAACGAGCATTAATACTTTTATTTCGATACGTATTTTATTATATTTAAGGGGACGGTACAGGCACAAAATCAACATTATTTACTATTATTCGTAGTAATTTTTTATGCGGAATACAGTGGTGCACGAATAAAAAGTTTAAACATTTTTTGATCCATACATTTACTTAAGAATTACTTATAGATTTGCTTTTTCGAAGAAATGTAATTATATATTTCTAAATGAATTTAAAAGGTTTCCTAAATAATTATGTATGGGTTTTGAAAAATGCAACTTTTTCGAAACAAAAATTTGTTTATGGGTAAAAAAATTGTTCATTAGGTAAACATAAATGATTACATTTTATATTCTAGTACCAATGAATTCCACGTCTAAAATAACAAAAGAAATTATTTTCTTGACCCATACACTTTAGTTCAAAAATTTTGTTCGAAAAAATGCTATAAAATGAACATGAAAAGGAATTTTCTAACTAATCACGTGTGGATATCAAAAAATTTCATATGTTTCGAACAAAAAAAATTCTTATATGTCAGAAATCCGCGTCAAAATTGTATATAGAAATCGTTTCTTCAAATTTTAAAAAGGTTTATTTCATACAGCCGATTTTGTGCATGTACACTCCTCTGAAGCATTTATTGTGAAATTGATTTTATTTAGTTTCATTCAATTAAAAAAATATTAATATTATTAATCTGATTCAATTAAAACAAAATTCTTCCCCTATTAATATTTTATACTTGAATTTGTACATCAAATTATACATTTCATTTTATTAAAATGGGACGAATGATGGCGTAATTCAATTAATATACGATTAGGGAGGTCCATAGTTAATACTGTCACGAATGCAGATAAATTGATCATTTTTTTTTATTTTCAGAAACTGTTTTAAAAATGAGACAGGGCCAATTTCCCGATGATCCAAAATTAGCTTGTTACACGAGGTGTATCATCGGATTGGGTCGTGCGGTACGTATTCTAGATATTAATGACCATATCGTTATGAACTGAAGCTTAAATGCACAAAATTATGGATAAAATATTATTGCAATGTTTGGTAAACACTGGGATCATCATTGTTAACAATATACACCTCATCTTCAAAATTTGGAAAGAAATTACAACAAAACTAAAATCAAAATTATTCACACAAATAATCTAATAACATTCTTATTTTTCAAACTTGATGTTACTGAAAAATAATTAATGATACAGACTGTAAAATAAACATCTTAGTATCTGGTTGAGATTTTAAATTGAACAGCAACATGTCTAAAATATCTCTTTGAAAGAATTATAACTTGAAACAAAATTATTAATTGTTTTTAATTTTCCAATTTTAATACTTACAGTTCAAAAATGGAAGGGTAGATAAAGATATGATGTTGAAGCAACTAAACATAATGGCGCCGGATGATAAACTAGAGAGAATGACTCAAACTGTTTACACATGCACTGCAATCGGTAAGTAAAGTTTTTATATCAAATAAGAATAATAAATTGTTACATTTGAAATTCAGCCTAGGGTTCGACTTAACATCATTTAAAAAATGCTCTAATTTTCGTTAATAAAGTCAATATTTATGATTAAGATCGTTCTTCCAGATAGTAAACATTTAATTTCATCCGATTTTTTGACTGAGACTAAAATTTGTATAGTTAGGTGCACGCAAGTTGCAAAGCAACATTTAAAATGTGAATGTTACCTGAAGCTTCATTTCGAGTATTAATAACAAGATTTCAAAACTATTATTGGCTTAATTCAAGAACAGTATCATTATTTTAGATTGAAGCTAAATCACCTCTTGCTCAATTTGATATATAAAAAGTTTAATATTTAGTTGTTTTATGTAAGATTGAATTTCAAAAATATTTTGATTAATTAAAATACACATTTCTTTTAGCTCCATTCGCGGATGAATGTGCCTATGTCTACGAGTACGTCAAATGTAATTACAATGCAGATCCAGAGGTGTTTTGGTTCCCATAAAATTTCTAGCTTGTATTAATTCTTCAATTTTTACTAACATTATTAATCGTAAGTCTTGACGTGATCATCACTTAGTATATATAATAACGTTTGTATTCTAGTAAATATATTTTCTTATGCTCTAAATAGATAAGAAAATTGAATGGAATTTTTACTCGTTTTAATGTAAAATATATTGTACCTCAAATCCATAAATTCCCATATTAACAATTTAAGGTAAGTACGATTTCTGTTTTATAGACGCAATTAGAATTATTTCAGTTTTACAATAATAAAATAAATGAATTTTAATTAACGTGATGAAAAATAATGTCTCTTTAATTCAGGACAGTATAAAGCCTTATTAAGTTATCGCAATGTCTGAACTCCAGATTTTATTTTCAGACAATAAATATTTAGTTTTAGCTAACATTTTTTATTTTTCGTATTTGTGTTATGTAAATTGAAAAATTGTCTATTATTTAAAATCTGAATATTGCTTAGAAGTTTTTGATGTATGCATTTAAAGAATAATTTTTTTATGGGAAGCAGAATACCGAAATTCAAATAGGAAAATAATATGGTTTTTACAAAATAAAATGAAACAGTAGTTGTACTTAATATTAAGAGATAAAATCCAAAACAAATTGTACGTCTTTTGCGTTGAAAATTGCTATTGGGAATGTGGTTTTTACATTGCAACAAAAAATATATTCTGATATCTTTATACTATTAATAAGTGTTTATTATTAATCTATTAATCTGTTCTTCTAAAAATTGTATGCAACTTTTTAAACAGAAAAAAGACTCAGACGTTGAAAGGGAATGATAGTAAAGGTAAAAATATTAATTACAACCACATGTTTATGATTTATCAATTTACGACAACGATTAGTATAATAAATATTTGCTATAATGCAAATACTTAAGTTTGTAACTAAAATTGTAACACCATTGCTAGAAAAGATTTACTTAACATCAAAAAACCTAAATCCCGTAAATGAAAAATTATGATCCAAAACGATATACATAGAATGAATCAACTATGCTTTCAATTCATGATTTTGTGACAACTGAATCAAATTTCGCGTATCATGTAAACCAACAATGCCATTTCTGCAAAAAATGGTCATTCTTTTATTCTCATCGAGTGTTAGTACAAAAAACGTAGTGGACAAACTGTGATCGTGCGTTTTAGGGGTGCGTATTCCAAAGGCGATTGAGATGATTCGAGCGAGAATCCGACGGACGTTCACGGATGCGTGAATGATTGAGGATCCAGTGATTGGTCGGTGAGCAGCCGACGATTATGCCTAAATTTGGTTACAACTCATACGTCCGAGATAATTTCCCCTCGTGCGTCATCTTTTATTACCTAATATTTCATTTTCTTGATGTACTTCATCGTTTACTCATTACTTTTCTGTAGATTTCATTCTTTTTTCAGGATCGTGTACATATGGTACTCGCTGATGTCTTTATTACGTTTCATATTGTGTAACACAATCCATTAATTTCTAGATTATAAGACAAATTAAACGATTAGCATGCAAGTTCTCCTCGTCTGAATTCCTTATACCCAACTGTGATGGTGAAGAGTACTTTTAGTAGCTGTGAGCAAGGATCATTTTATATGGAACATCATTTCAGTTCAATGAGATAATTTTCATGAATAATTAAAACTTTTATGAATGTAACCCGTTTTTTCACAAAATGTGAATATTAAGAACCATATCACACACAGTACAGGTATCAAAAAATTTAACAAGCCACATGCTAATTCTATTTGACTACAAATATAGACAGACGTAGAAAAAAATTCTTCAATAAAATTAGTGGCCCCACTGTTGACTTTTTTCTGAAAATTTAAGCGGATAGCAAGTCCTCTGAACTCGGAGAAAATTATAGTGTGTGTTACCATATGTTTCACTGAAATACAGCCGCAACAATGTATATGGTTTGCGAAACTTATTTTTATTGTAAAATTAAGTAACTACATTATAGTGGTAGAAACTATAAACTTGAGTGGATTAAAATCTCAACTATAGATTTTTTAAAAATAATTTACTCTTCACATAGGGAAACACTAATCCTTCGACTTTCATTCCTTCATCTTTCATTCCATGCTATGCTCCCTTGCAAATAATTAACATACAGTTACCTAAATAAAAAGTAATAATTAACACGTGTACATTAATTTATCTAACAATTTTATATACCAATATATTATGTGTATTATCGTTTACAGTCACGTAGTTCATGCAGTAGGTAAATATTTACAAACTGTTTGTGATGTTTTTGAGGTCGTTGAATACGAATCTGGCATCAGATTTTCAAAATTGAAAATGGCGGATCAAATATGGCAGATGAAACATTGGAAACGTCAGCGCATTTTCAAAAAATCGTTAGTAAACTCTCATAAAAATAGGTACTTTTAAGTTTTTGGGATTGCTGAATACGAATCTGACATCAGATTTTTAAAATTCAAAATCAATATCATTTTAATATTCCCTGTCTTCAACAACGCATTTAATAAATGGAAAGTGATATTAAAAAACGGACTTTTGGAATTCAAAAAGAGCATATCCAAGACCTATAAGAAACCTTCATTTCATAGTAATATCTCAAAGATATCCATAAACTTACGGATGATGAAAACCGGCGACAAATTTTGACGTTTTAAGACGAAACTGGTTAAACATATAACAAGAGAATTTGGCTGGTACCAAGAGAACGTTTTTAGAGTGTATCGAATAAAAATGTGCAATATTTTACTTATCTCTTAGTCCAGAGTTGCCATGTAAACGTTTTTATAGCCTTCACCGTTAAAATGTGCAAAGAGCTCCAAGACACTCTGCTCAATCGTTTCTGTTGTATTTTTGTTGAATACGTAAACTGTCAGCTTCATAATGACGTTTACAATGTTTAATCTAAAATTTAATGTCGTAATATTTAAAATTAAATATGAATCTAATATAGTACTATAACTTAAGAATAAGAGCGGAAAGTAGTTCTAATTATCCTATGGGACAAGCAATAGAAAAATAAACCGCTGCATTATAAGTTTAATATAAGGATAATACTGCCATAATATCAGAAAATTAGTGACATTAGGATATTACTAGGCATTTATTTTCGTTGCATAAAAAGTCAGAAATTACCTACCATTATTTTTCATTTTTTTCTATTCCAGCATTTCATTGCTCCACCTGTAATTCATTGACGATTCCATCTGTACTTCTGATTTATATACTTATTTACATTTTTAATGTAATAATTCGATCGCACTAATCTATTGTGTTTAACGGATGTTATTTTTCCGCTATTTCACGGTTCTCTATTCCATCATGTATGAGCTATGAACGTTTTCCATAGATGAAGGGTTGAAGCTCTTTAGAAGTAATTCGGGACTACTTTTCTACGGAGTATATCGCTCCTACCCTAGAGAGAAACGAATTATCAAATAGAGCAAATACTACTGTAATAAAGTAAACTGTAAGTATGTATAATAATTACTGTTTCTAGATCTGCACAGATTACGACAATTATTTTAGTCTATGTCGAAAAGATTAATTTATTGATTCCAGCAATCATAGGAAACCTACACAGAAAAAAATAAGTCTTAAAATTATTACATCTTAAATTCATCATTACGTGAGACTTAATTTCAGCTCCAAATTGCGTTAATTTTTTAAATTTCAGTCAATATTTACGTTTAAAGTCTTACTTTCAGACAACAAAACTGACTTTCGGCGGATATTTTGGTTTGAAATAAGATTCGCCTAACTTAGATGACATAAGTTCGATAAATCTTATTTTAAGCCAATATATCGTCTAAAAATCAGTTTTGCTCACTGAAAGTAAGATTTTAAGCCAAAAAACTGACTGAATTTAATAAAATTAACGCAATTTCGGGATTGAATTAAGCCTCATCTGATAATGAATTTAAGATGTTACAATTTTAAGACTTATTTTTTTCTGTGTACTCTAATTATTAGTTAATTTTATTAACCAAACAGTAAAGATTTAATATATTCCGTGAAGACTACAAGTGAAAGTCATACCATTATCATTACCATAATCCATGATTACAAGTACATTAGATAAATTTAGTACAGACCATAATGCTCCTTGGTATTTTTCATTCTCTCTATTCCATCATTTCACCATTACCTTCAAGATTCTCTTTTCGGTGTTCGCACAGTTATGTAGTCTAAAATCCCATATGACGGATTGGTCACGAGTCTCGTGGGATTGATACAAATTTACTTAGGGGGCTGATTTCGAGCCGGTAGTTTTCTGTCCAAGCAGTTCTCGCTTGGTCATTTGTCCAGACCTTATCGCGCCCGAGGGAATGGCCGATGCGGATAGTTTTCTCGGCAGCGCGGCACGTTCCATCTTCCAAGAGCATTTGTATGTTTGCGCGATCGCGAAGAGACGTTACGCTTCAGCAGGAAAAGAAATTGAGTCTCGTTTACTTTATTTATCCTACTGATTGCTAGGATCCGTGATCCCGGATTGACTTGTTTTTCGTCGCTTTTTTAGTGTCGGACGGTTGATTGTTTTTCCATCATGGCGATGGGGAAATTCGAGTGCCGATTGATAAAAAGCGGAATTCGAAGCAAGCCCGTGCTCCCGTTTTTCCGCATCGAGGCTTCATGATTTTTAAATCGAGCAAATGGGTTCGGTGCATTCTGTTCGCCGTGTTTTTCTATCCAGCACGTTTCCTTTGTGCGCGTTCGGAATGCTATCAGTCCTTATGACTCGTGCGATTACTCTATTTTTATTAAATACGCACTTGCAGCATATTGCATTCCGTTCTTTATGCTCTAGCATTTGACGAGAATTCCAAAGTCATCAAGTGTTTAGATAATCAATTCTAGAGAAAGTACGTTATATTTATTCTTGACATTTCGAGGTAGTAAATTTTTTTTCTTTTCAGGTATTCAGTACTTTCTAGAGCTCAAAAGTGACTTGACTTTCGCGATACTGGTTGAAGAACCAGACGTACCGTAAATAGTACCGCATTAATTCTATAGGGGTTGCTCACCTAACCCGCAAGTTCTTATTACGCCACTGAATTCCCGCCCTGCTCTCGCAGTAAACAGTTCAACGCCGGGCTTTCGTGCATTTAAGTGCTTCGCAAATTTCTGAATGGCGCCGACGACGTCCCAAGATTTCGCGATACACACGGAAAACACGATCGGTCCACAGCATCTTCTCCTCAATGGTAGAGGCACAACTGTCGTGAGATTAACTAGAATCCGCGGGAGCAGTCGTAATCTCGGAAGCTTTGCGGACTCTGTACTTAGTCGAGGGTTCGCCGTCTGTAGAGAATGGCGCCTCGCCGGTAAATAGGTGTTAATGCGGACCCGTCTTGAGCGCGGAGCCACGCGGCTACGTGTCCTGCGAGGATGTTGTAAAGGACGATCATCGAAGCGGGCGAACTGAGGGTTTACTATTCACCGGGGATTACCTTAAACGTACAAGACTCCTCTATTGTCTGAACTGAACCAATGGCGCAATCTAACCCCAGATAACCTAACTGAATCCAGCCCGGGCTATCTTGAGCGATTGGATGGCTGCCGGCTGCGTTTGTTTGCCGCTGCGAGGATTTCCAGACGTTCAATCTCCTAAAATCTACATAGTAACGAAGGCTGGAAAAGTACTCTAAGACCTACACGATTCTAAATGAATGGCTTATACGTGACACAGTATAAGTTAGAAGTCGTCCAAAATTTGACATCCTGTTCTTCATAAATTAACTCAACCAATTTCACTTCTTTAGGAATTTGTTTTGGAAAGATTACAAATGCTCTATTAATGCCCAAGAAGAATCCCCCTACGATTGTTGGTTTTGATTGCATCGTCACGAACTGCTTAATAAAAATCGTTATAGACCATGCGAGGAAGATGACAATGCGGTTCCTCATGCTTGCCACGTAACCTTTAAGCTTCTCGCTACTTCCCTCATAAAACTGCTATAACATACCCATACATTAACTCCAGACTTAATGAAGAGAATCTAACGTCGACGAGTGCGGAGGTAACTCGTAACGATGCGGTAATATTAAAGTTCCACAAGGCCGGGACAGTAGGTGGCCTTAATCATTTTCGAAATGGGTACAACTTATTAAAAGGCTGGCAACATTTTCTTACCGCAATCAGAATCCAATCATCGTAGAGAGAAGATTGCAGGGAATACGCGCGGTATTAAAACGGTACTCGATGACATTAGTGAACGGTCGTGACTGGTCCGTTGAGATTATTCGGAGAAAAGTTAATCTTAATAAACGAGGGCAATCAACGAAGCTCTATGTTGCGAAGCATCGGTCTCCGCAAATGCGCGGTACATGCAAATGTGACAACCTTGCGCCCCTCTCGAGAATTTACATACCTACTCGCACGAATCCGGGCCTTTTGTCCGACGAGAAATGTCCAACAACTTTTTGTCCGCGGGCGACCGAGTAAATAGGAGAGTCAAATGACCAGCCGGAGCTTAAAGCTTGCAATCGACGGAAAGGGGTTACCCTCTACTTCGACCCTCTCCGTCTCTTCGTGGCTTTTATTTGGTGATTGCGTACGGATTGTTTCGTGATTTAGCATAAATGTTTGATTAGATTCACCGTCATTCGGACGAAACATTCGAGGGACCAAATGTTTGCGCAAAGTATCGGCCAATGGGCGCTCGATCGAAACCTGAGAGGCCGTCATTATTTAATTATGCGACAAGTTATTTCGGGCAAACGGAAGGCGTGGATGCGTACGTAGACGATTAGTAGGGTTTGCACAATGCGTGGCACCGAATGAACTTTTGTCTGTCGACTGAAAACACATCGACGAGTGAATGAATGTTTAATTTCGCTTTTCGCGACAAATGTTACTCTTTTTCATTTCGCAGTAAAATAAACATATCGGAATAAATACGAGGACAAAAAATTAATTCGATTCTGCAGATCGGTGATACGAGTAAAAGCAACTTACCCAAATGTATTTCTGAAAATGATCATTTATCATGTAAGATACGACTCGTTACGAATATTCCCCTAATAGAAAAGTCTGTGTTCCATAATACAACGCTTGATTATCGGGCGTCACTCACACCCTCGCGGTATGTACAACCGCGCATCGTTTATCAAACTCGACGCTGTCTGAGAGAACCGAGTCGTTTCATTCGAGTATGATTTTCGCTCTCAATTTGGATTATCCATATCTCCGCCTTCCATCTTGAAAAATTCATCTCCTGGTAAATGGATGAATATAATCAAACATTCTTCCAAATTTATTTTGACGGAATTGTATTTCAATGAAAATATTCCACTGCGCATTTTCGAGGGATTCGCCAATGTCCAATTGCAATTTTTAGTAGTAAATCTGGCATCTCCGAAAACAATAGCCGGCAACGAACAAACGGATCTTGACGAGCGGATTCCGAGTCTAGTTCCGAAATGTCCCGCAGTGAATTACCGTCGAAGGCTGAAATCCGCGGTGCCTGAAACTCGTGATGAAGGTTTCGCCGCGCCGTTATGAAGTTTTGATCCGTGCACGCCTATTGTTCCGCGCAAATCTGACGTACTAGTGCGATCATCGATCCGCTCCCCTTCTTTGATCGACAGGTAATGACAGTTTAAACCGTTCAACGGCCTTATGGGGTAAGTCCTGTCTGTGGTATTTTCGGGCCAACTGGTCCCTGGGCGTCAACAGTTTCTCTGCCTCCACCTAATCCTTTTCGCATGCAGCTATAAGCTCCACATACGCTGCGGTCTCTACCTAGCGTAATGCATTTGATCCGTGCTAAAACGCATACGGTTGTCCCTCGCGCGTAGCTATGTCGGATAAAAAAATGACCTCCAGGACAAAAGGTTTGTTGAAAGATACGATTTAAAACTCTAATCGAAACGTCCATTAAGGCATGTTTCATATTTTTATGAGTTGCACTAGTGGTATGTGATCATTGAAATAGGATGCATCAGTTTCCAAGATCGATGCCCATGGACCAGCAGTTAAGATTTTTAACAGGTGGTGGTATACATTGACCTCCGACAAAGAACCAAGCTTCGCTTTTGGGCAATTCGAATAAGATGAGATCAGTAAGTGTAATTTTTAATAGTCTTGTCAAGGACTCAGTTGCAGTTTACCACAAAAAACATGGGAACTTCCAGTTCGCACTCTCTCCCATCATATATATCGTAAAGCCTTTTAATACCTGTCTGCCTCGCCTACGTCTCGAGTGCTAATAGACATCTCGCGCATCGGCCTCCGTACTTTCGAGATAACAATGCTCCGGCATTTCGAACGAAGAGAGACGAAGCGCCGAATACACTCCGCGTCGAAGCTTCGAGTACTCTTTAGGATGCAACGGCTGTCGAGGATATACGCAGTTTTAAGGGGGAGGGAAGGGAGAACCGTTCACTCGATGAAAATCATTGCTGCCGATCAACAGGATCGGGGAGGATTATACTTCGTGAAGGAGAGTGGGATTTTGTTCGAATCCCAAGCGCAAAGGACTCTCGTCTACGAGGCACTTCGTTCCTTATTCGATTCGATTCAAGCACTGAGGGGACTTCCAAAGTTTCCGCCTAGTTATGTAAATGCACGTACGATGTCAACAGGTTCAGCGAACTCTTCACAGCCAACGGAAAAAGGAGTTAGAAATGAAATAAACGTTTCAAATTCTTTTTTCAAAAATGCCAGGAAATAAAGAGTAAAGAATCCTAGTGGAAGAGGATCTCGGAGGTTCGAAGATTTTTGACTGGAAAACCTCTATAAAACGTCTGAAAATATTGCAATGCCGATAAGACTGTTGCGTTATTCCTCCAGTGACTTATACGGCGATTGTTCGCTATAGGCCGTTCGTAAATGCACCGCAACATAAACTCTTAACGTTTGTAGCTATCCTTAGATCACTCACTAAGGAGACAAGGTCGGTTGTGCGGGCGCGCGACCACAGGGACCAAAAAGCTAGAATCCATTCGTCCTCATCGGGACACGTCGCAACAATATTTTACAATCTAACGACTTTTACGAGGAATTCCCAGTGGTCCCTGGTTCTTCAATCTTCCTCAAACCGCCTATGAATATAAATACGAAAGCAACTGTGATTTATGCCGGCCAGGGCGAGAGAAAAGCAAAAACAAGAGGATATAAGAAGATTCGATACTTCCATGCTCGCATTTTATGTCGCGGTCAGTGTTTACGTCCGCGATTTTAGCACCGCCGCGAGGGTACTTGAGGTTTCGTCCTGTAAAGAGCTCACGGATTTTTACGGCGAAATTCCTGCGAGTTGCATCACGCTCCGCGCGTCGAAACCTTTGTTTGACCCGTAAGGGAGGATTTTATTAATACATTTTTATTCCGGATACTCGTAAAAATGCCGGAATCATTATTCCGCCATTCTACCCGACGCTCTATAGTACCAAGATGGCAGTTCTGGAGGACGAAACCCTTCCCTCGGTCCATTTAGTAACGTACTATAATGAATTTTTTTTAAGCTACTCAGAAAATATGTGGCTACTGTGAGATAGTGCGCTTTTATCGTATACGCAAAGACTATAAAATTAAAGGAAATACCTTGAAAAGAGAAGAGATTTTTTATAAGATTTAAAGTTTTGGAGAAGTTAATTATAAAATTATTGTTAATTTCCTGTGCATTATAACATGATTAAAAATGCTACCTAAAAATGGCCATAAACACATATGAGGCTGAAAGCATATAACACTACTGTCGACGTATATTCAATAGTGCTTGTGCAAATATCAGGTAATTTATCATTTTCAACTCATTTCACAAATATTCATTTCGAATCGTATCCCTGGAAAAAATACTAAAATACATAAAACGTACCTGATGCGTGAAATTAAGTGTTCGATAACAGTACCGAGGCTAGTACATCATTAAACGCGCTCATTGAATGCAAAAGGGTTTGAAATGTGCGTAGAAAACTTTGGATTAACCGTGATTTCATCCGATCCAAGACTCCTATCATGCTCTCACTGTAACCTGGAATGTGTCTATGATTTTAAGTTTTACGTTATTTTCCTACTTACTTACTTACTTACATTTCTACTATGGTTTTCATGATCATTTCGGATGCAAACATAGAAGTCTTCTTCAGGATAGTCTGCAAAGGAAATACATAACATTATCCTTCAATTGCCTTTCAAATTTTAAAAATTAGAAGACGCATAAATGTGTCTAAACATACATTTTGGATAAAAATTAAAATGGTACCATCTATTTTAGTCTAATTTTACAGCTTAACAATATTGTATGGGGTTTTTAATAAGAATTTGGACGTTTATTGCGTTTCATTAACCGAATGAACTCGCTTGCATATGCTCAAGGAAGAATATGCTCTTCCAAACCTTTTATTTCATAATTTGAAAAATATATAAAATTTTGAGATCTTCTTCCGCTCAAATAAAAAGTGAGAGTTTACTTTTTGAGATAGATTAAGTTACAACGTCTAAATTTCAATTTTTGCGTTTATAAACGTTGGCGAATTTTAATAATATTTACAATAAATTAATATCAGATCCGCATTAGTTTTTAATTGTTGTCACGTTTCTCTTTACGTAGAAAACAATTGAAATTTATTACTCGGAGATTTTCAGAGTCGCGGATTACGAATAAGACCTTAGATATTTAAAATTAAAATTGGAGGATCTCAATTAGCGGACTGAAATACTGAAAAAAACGTCAACAAATAATGAGTTATAAAACTATAAAAAATGAAGGAAAGTAATAAAGAACTAACAAAAATAAAATAAAATTTCATTTTTTCTTATTTAATTTTTTAAATTCTATTTATATCTATTTTATTTAATTTTAAATTAGAGCTACAAGCTTAGTAAGTCCATACAGGTAGCGCTGGGTTATGCCAGCAAGTGCTGAGAAATTGGGAATTCTCGCTCTTTGCTGCGATGTACAGCAAAATATGCTAAACAAAAAATTATAAATAACATTTTCGTTCCGAAATTTATATTCAATATTAATTTTGGTTTTTAACCGTAAAAAATAAATAGACCTGGTTCAAACTAGAGCAAAACATGAAAAAAATAAAACAAAATATTATTGTCAGGAGGTTTCAGGCTTTATAAAATATTTGAGTCAAAAATAAAAAACTTAATTTGTTATAGTCATAGGTCTTTGAACAGTTTTTTTTTTGCAAATAGAATTGTAGTGTTTCTTACAGATAATGAAAACATTGAAAAAAAGTATATTTACAGTACTAAAAAAATTTTTGTTAAATGCTTATTTCAGAAAATTTAACAAGATATAAACAGATGAATTTGAAGTGGCAGAGCAGCTGTTGTTAAATGTATTCTTTTTTTTATTTGAATAGTTTTCCATATGACTTCAATTTTTTCTGTTTTCTTTAGCTAACCTTTTTATCCATTGATTATAGTGAAAACAATGTCTAGTTCAAATCTCTTGTGTTAAACCGGTAAATGTTTGCCTATTGGAAGAGAAACGTATTCTTTGGTTTTCAATCACTATTATCTAATAAACTTTATCGATTTATCGATTATGATAATATACGCATGAAACTTTACAAATGATTAAATATTTTACCAAAGTCGTGTTTTCAATGAATGGGAAAATGATGGATTTTATAATTCGTTGGTTAGTAATTTCCATTCTTGTTATTTTAAGAATTTTGAAATTCAAGATTTTTTTAATACACTATGTAATAAACAACCAATTTCTAAGAATTTGATATGAATAATAAAGTTAAAATTTGTACTTTCTAAATTTCTTGGAGGGAAAGTTCAGTCCTTATAGAGTAAAAATTGAGCCACTCTTGTGAAAAATTGAATTATCACTCTTCACAAGTGAAAACTCATCTCTTTGGGGTGTAGGTTCATTCTTAGAGAGTGAGAATTTTTTCATTCGCTCGAGTGGCGTACTTTCCAGTCCATAAAAAGTGAATTTTTACACTAATTAATTTAGAGGTTATTCTTGACATCTGTGGAAGAAAGTGTTATACCTCGATCTTTCGAAGCAAAAATTATACCAACGTCAAATGACTAGAAATCTTTTAAATAAAAATTATAAAATTAAAAATAATTATTGAGTACACTCTGATAAAAACATCAGAATACCACCACTAACACAGGTAGTCAAATAAACTATCAATATTTTCCATCACCTGTTCTAACATTGAAATTCATGAGAAGAAAAGAAAGAGGTGAATCCATTGTCGTACAAATATTTTGTTTGCAGTTAGTACTGCTGAATTTGTATTAATTCTAAGTAACTAAGTAATTAGTTGGTTCAATACCATTTCAATAAGCTACATCTAAGGGATGTTTTTTAATTTCTGTTTTGCTACTTCAAAATAGTAAAATATATTCTTATAAGTAGCAAATATTTTATCAGAAAATGTTTCCGTAAAATTATTGATTTTGTGATTTTCGCAAAAACATTAGGATAATTACTAACATTCATTACAATTATAACCGTAGTGTTATGTATGTTCTGCATGTCACTGCAATGTTTCGCATACGGTTTTATCTTCTTATTTTCATGATTATATTCTTTTGTTTTTCTCATATAACGCAATGGTAAAAAAAAAATAAAAGTATAAAAATTATTCTGAACTTACAATCTGCTTCATACGATAAAACATCAATCATATAAAATTTATTTATAAAAAATCTTCAATATTCTTTAAGGTGTAGTACATTTCTCTAAATTTTGTTTGAGTATAAAGTCATTCTTCACTCTCTAAAGTTGAATCTGCCGAATGTCGCTGATTCCTAGTGAAAATTCGCTGATAGGCGTAGCCCATTCCCTACATCTGCAAATCAGTGAAAAATTGGTGATTGATAAAGTGGATATTGTTTTGGCTGATTAGCAGCGTCATTTGGCACTCACTTGCAGTGAGATTTTTACTGATTTGCAGTGAAATTTTCGCTATTTTTCAGTGAAATGTCGACTGATTTGCAGTGAAATGTCCACTGCTTTGGAGTTCAATTTTTGCAAGTCCTGTATTAAGAAATCCTTTTTAATTTCTACTGCATTCGGTCAAGCCGAAGCCTTCAGACTGTTTCCGAAAATTTCGAACCGGATCAATTCACTGAGTGGTCAGCAGAACTTCACTGTTTTCCAGCGATTGTCTATATTGCTGATTCAAATAGCGCAATTTTCTCTGATTCAACATTAGAGAGCATGGAGTGAAAACTGAACTAATCTATTAAAAGAGGAGAATATCACTCTTTGAGCATGGATGTCATCACTCCTCAAGAGAGGACTGTGCATATACTTGCACAACGAGTATCAACCCCATAAAGAGTTAGATTTTGCTCGTATTAAGAGTCACAATGCAAATAACAATTTTCCTAGAGCAGCTAAACTTTTTCATAAAGCACATGTTCCTAATACATAATCACCAGTACTTCATTTCCATAAAGAAACTTAAGATTCATTCACATAATTTCGTAATTTAAAATCTTTTTGTCAAAAAAAAACACCAAAAAATTGCAGTCATGCCTGTGAACTGATATATTTTTTTATTTTATTCCATTGTATGCAATTAATACTAATTTTATAACATTTTTCGATTCATTTATATCTATCTCATTAATGAGTTTAAAAATTAAAACGAATACAGGGGAATATACAGATAACCAAACGTATTATCATATTGCATGCACCATTATAATTACTGATGCTTCCACAGAAGGTCGTTTGATGCCTTAATTAAATGATTGGTGATCTGTCGAAACCGAAGAGCATTATTTTTGCTTTTAACGACCACAATCGGCCTAAATATTTCATTAATATAACCCGATGCAAATATCATTTCAAATTATCGTAGGGTGGTTAAAGTCATAATCAATGTCCATCCCGGAAAAAGTGCATCGATTATCTCATGATGTATGAATACATGTATATGACGTCGAGATATAGTACGCAATGAAGATATCGGTTACGCGTTACGTTTCTTGTTACGGCGTTACGACGTCCTTGAAAATAACGCCCACACGTCTCCTTTGGAAGGTATGCACTGATAAATAATTACCGGTCGTACATATCACATTACTCATCGATACAGTGCGTAGACTTCCGCCAGACAAGTATTACGACTTTGCGGTTTCAAACAAAACGCCCTGTGACGACTACATTCCGTAATCGCATTATGCGACAATTTAGATAGGCGAGAAACTCGATAACGCTTCGGAAGCTATTTATCGGAATTCCGTCAGTCATACCGCAAGAAATTGATTAAACAAGGCCCATATGGTATAACATTTTTTTTTCAAAATCAGTATTAGTTGAATTTTTACTATACCAATTACTGTGGAACATTTGGTCTTTTATTATTACCACATTATTTATAATTCTGAATATGTTTCAAGAAGTATAAATAATTCTGGGTATTACGGTCTCTGTTAGATAAATATGCGACATTGGATCATGTGTACTGAAATAATAACGGATCATACTCCCTTAATCTAAATCAGTGAAAATTTCGCCAAATGCGAAAGGGATAACAATTTTCGTGTTAAATCAGACAATTTCAGTGTTTAACCAGGTGATTGTACTATTTGACTAGTCGAAATGTTGTATTTACTGAAACTCTTGCAGTACTCAACCCTAATGCCCACTATTTCACTGGTTCTTCAGTTGTACATTCTTTCAACACCGTTCATTGAAAATAACCAATGATTTGCTTTTCAGCCTAAAGAAAACTGAACATCTATATACAATTTCAATTAAGTGGATTTTGAGGCTCCAAGAACTTTATTCCTAGAATTTGAGCAAGTTTTTCTGACCTAAGAGTTCTTATAAGAGGAACGTAAATAAATGTTCTGTGTTATTTTCTGCGTTTTCAAAGTCGCATTTGAGTTCCACAAATTGTCCACGCAAGCACGAAATTCTAGATACTGAGGTTATTCTTCTATAACTTCTAATACGGAAGTTAGTAGTTATCTTTCAGCAGCCAGATCACGAAATTCGATTTTATTATTTAATATTGAGAAGTGTAAGCTATTTTTCCGATTAACTGTTCAATTAATCAGTAAATAGACACTGTTTTCCAGTGAAAGCCACTGATTACCACTAAAGTATATGGTTTGATTCGAGTGATTTTAATCAAATTAGCCTAATCTATCAGTTAGAAAACACTATATTCCAGCGAAAATCGAGAGATTTCATTGCACTGATTTCGGTCAAATTCGTTGGATCGATCAGGGAATAGGCATCGTTTAGAAGCGGCAGAAATATGGTTTCATTTCAATGATTTTCCAGCCAATTTGGAAGAGCTCGCTGTTGAAATCAGTGCTTAATGGTGAACTTTCAGTTAGTAGTTTTTCGCTGGTTCAGATTAAAAGAGTAAAAAGACCATACAAACTTATTATACTATTGGGAAATTATTTCAAAATATACCCGTGTAGTATAGTAGACGCGCAATAATTTATATTTTGCAAACGGTCGACAATTGTTATTAATCAATGTTAATTATTAGCTAAGTGTCAAATGATATGCTACCGCTCCTATACTCTATATTAATTGGAGTAGTACCAGTAGCAGTATGCAATAGCAAGTATGTTATTTTTTTAACTTCGTAATCGAAATTTTTTCAAGCACTGCTTTGAGTGTGCGAAGTTCTTTGTGCACAGTTTCAAGTGTGTAAAATGCTGTGCCCAAAACGGTTACTTCGCGTACTACAAACAGAATTTTGCGCACGGAGTTGAGTAGATGCATTTTAGAAATATTTAATGTTTTCAAACAAGTTCTTCAGAAGATACGATATTCTGCAGCGATAATGAATTGTACCAGGTATACGGTCTCAACAGGTTTCAGTAGTTACAGCTTAATAACTTAAATTAAAATAAATCTACATTAAATTTTATTTATCAAACCTTTACTAGTGGGATGATTATCACGGAAGGCGATGCAGGTATCAATGAAGCAACATTAAGCGCGTGGGAACGTGTTTGTCCTTTCTCTTTACTGCTAATACGTACCTTCAGTGACTTGATATTTCAGCATGCCCAATTAAAGGTAATTTAATTTATTAGCAAGTGGTAGAGATGACTTACGAAAATGAAATACTTAAAAAAATATTTTTCATGTAACATTACCTTGTTATCTTGTATATTCCAATGTGAATTCCAGTATTTTCTGCATAAATGAATAAGTGGTAATAATTAATATGTCCTATATTTTTTTTCCTCAATTTCAGAGACGAGAATTCGGAGGCTCAGAACCAATTTTGGTAGAGTACTATTTTGTTTGAATATCAAGAAGAGTCACCTCCTGAAATATTGCTGGTCAGTTTTTGGACCCCCATATAATAATATAATAATAAAATAAATAAAAGAGTTCTTTCAACATGTTACATTGTAATGTCAATGTATTCAAAAGGTTCTAGACTATAGGCAGAAAAAGTTAGATTACTATTTGGAATTTTGAAAATAGGAACCTCATCTGATATCAGTATTAAAAACTGTTGCAATTAACATCATAATCGTCGCACTTCGCACCGGTTCGTGCTCGTAAGCAAGATTCTGGCACCCTTATCCTCCAGTTAATTCTATAATCTTTTGCCTATATTGGCATTACAGTGATTCTTGTGTATTTTCCTTTTAATTATAAATGTATAGTAAGAATGTATTCATTTATAATAATGAAGATACGTAGTAATCTGTTTTACACGTCTGTTATAATACATTCAAAAAATTTTTTGTAAAAATCAGTAATGAGCCAGTTCCAGCTATTTTAATGAGATTGCCTGCTTCTTCCTTTAACAACTAAACCTGCACAATTTGCACATGGATTTAAGCGTCCTTTTATTTATACAAACCTTTTTTTTAATGAAATATCCATTTCCGTCTAATTTTGAGGTCTTTCTTTCAAATGGTGCTGGACCAACTTTCAAAAAATTATATTATATCGGTTTTTTCCCTATCAGAAACATCTTCTCGATTGTTATACTTATAAAATATACGTTTTCTGGATTCATAGGTTTCTACATAGTTTAAATGTATGAACTAATTTATTTAACATTAATGATAGTTTATTGAAATTTATGGTACTAATATTAGATTAGGTGTTGTAGATTTTCAGGATGATGGCTCATATTCACTACAAGTAAAAGTGCTTTCAATTTCGCGTTTTACTACAGAATAAGAAGGAACTGTATCTATCAATTACCACTTTATTTATTTTTTGAAATTTCTGAATATAATCATACAAAATCAATTTTTCAAAATCCAAAATAATGGATCCAATATGGAGAATGGAACATATGATATATTTTGTTACACGTGAACAAAAATTCCCGTTTATTGAAAAAATTTGGAGCCATTTGAAAATCAAAATCCATAAAAATAAAAAAATGTGAATGTGTATTTTTAATTCAAAGCAATCAGAAACACCTTTCTGATAAGACAAAAGGTGATCATAAACCGGTATCAAATAAAAATTGGCGAGTGTAACCTTTATGTCGCGCGTCCAAAGAAAGTACATACCGAACGTTAACTAAAATTAAAGGTCCTTCGAACGAGGAAAGTTTATAACAATTGTGCGCATGCCAAATTTTGCTAATGAATGCATTGTAATTACACGCATTATAAATACATTATAAGTGGTAAGTAGAAACTGACATATTGGTCAGACATTATTTTTCGTCTCTTTAAATATTAACTTTGATATTTCTTTTACTACTATACACACTACAAAGTTATTTTACGAATGTTGAATTAATTATTCTGTGGTAATTTTTCAATTTGGATTAGAATATTAGTCCACCGAATAACAATCGAGTATCAAAATTAATAGTGTATTTCATCTTTTTATTTCTAGTTTTAATTCTAGTTCTTTCAAAAAAAAAATAGTAACAGCCTATTTGATAGTACTTTCTGGAAAAAATAACCAGATCTATGATTATTTGAATAGTGCTTTTTTCTTATATCTAGTCAATGAACTGATATTTATTCTAATGGAATTGAAGTCTTCAGGAACGCTATTCAATATTTCTCTGAATAGCAATGAATCGGATAGGTTACTACAATTATTGTAGTGTGTCCTGATCCAATCGTGAAGAATTGTTGAATTTCAAAAAAGGTTTCGAGTAAATCGAGTTTAAACTTTAATTTATTATAGCAACGTATCCGAAAAACGTTGCTACAAGAATAAAAACTGGTAAGATTCTACATGTTTAAAACAATCAACATTTTCTATTTTTTAACCGCATAAACATTTCGTTTTTTTTTTGTTTTCGTTATTCTAACAGCTTAAAAGTTAATATCTATATTTTAACATTCCCATTAATAATATAATTATAATAAATATTGGTGTCTGACAAAAATATAGACCTTTAAAGAAAATTTCAGCTATATAAAAATATTTGTCGCCTTATTTCAATGATAGAGTAATAAAAATCATATGAGGTATAATTTCAAATTTGAAACTTATTTTTACTGTATGCTTTGAAATAGAGTAGGTCGACTATTAGTCATGACGCTATGATTATTCTCTGCCAATTTTTATATGAATAAGATATGTTACACTGGTACCGTTCAGTCACTTCAACAGTAGATTTCCGATGAAGTCATAATAAGTAAAAAAAAGCTATCTAATTTCAGTACTCCATTTTCAAATGAGCATAAAAATCTGCTTATACAACTTTTTACATTAACTCATCAAATTACGACTTAAATACTCCTATTTCATTAGTCAAGTATCGTATCAGATTAAATAATCCTCGCTGCTTTTACTTCAGCTTCTAACAGCTTAGTACCCGTGATCAATTAACAAATTTTCACCAAATCAACAGACGACACTAAGTATCGGTAAATAGCTAATATTCGCCAAATAAGCTCGAATAGCCAGAGCATTGATTAATTTCCTGCAGAACTTCTGATCCTCAGCTTCGGCGTCGCTTTGAGTACGATAAACACGGTAGATACGCGAGTATATTTATAGTATTATGTGCCATGTGGCATGTGTCCATTGTACACATAGTAAACCTAGACAACGGCACGTGCTAGAGAAGAGTAGCACGGCTCTGTATATAGGGGGTGTGGAAAGGGGGCTCATATACCGTGCCAGCATCGTACTGTTCGATCATCCCTCGGTTTCTCCGCGACTCCCTCTTCGTCACCACCCGACCGAGGGGCTTGACAATGACGAATGGCCACTGTCCAGAATCCGTGCACATATATACAGTGGTTATTAAGTATATATCCAATGCTCAAACCGGTTGCTTCATGTTTCCTTTTAAGAGGTTTTTTTTGTAACTCGCGTAAAAAAAGGCCTGAAAAAAATCTGTCGCATTGTATCGACAATTCGAATCTCCCTCCGATCTGCGAAAAGCACCAGAATATCAATCACTGGAAAATTCTGTCTTCCATACTTCAATGAGTGATGATAAAAGACTTGGACTACTTCCTGCTTGTATTTGATGTTTCATGTAGACTTTAATCATATTTTTACTTATCCTTTGAAGAGAGGTTTCAAGATGCATTGATACAAAGAGATCCGAATGATTAAATCTGGTATAGAACCATGCGTGGCCCAAATCTGATGATCCCTCCTTCCATATTTTAGTGGGCTAACAAAAGTTTTAGAGCCTATCAGAATGGAGATGACTAGAATGAAGCATAAAAGGCTGGGATGAATTTCACCAACTTTTTATCACGTTATCCCAGAAGTCGTTGAATTTTAAGGTCCAATATTGACTTTACAACCACTGTGTATCACACGTGGGATGTGTGAGTGTAAATACGGTCAGCTCACGATAGTGCCAAGTGGAGACCCTTGCCATGAATTCCTGCACGACCGCACGTATAGGTAATTCTACGTTGCATCGGCCACGGATACACCGCGAAACGTCACGTACTTATCTTCCTGTGACATAGGTTGCTCCATTCATCGTCCCTTTAACGTTTCTCGGCGACCCTAAAGTGCACGCTTCCAAGCGTTTAGCATTTGAGGATAGACTATGTGAGCAAAGTGACAGACCAGTTTTGAAATGTGGTAGGGTTGTGGATTGAAGTAGAAATGACTAGAAGTTTCCTAGGGGGTTACAAAAGTAATTAATTTATTTAAGAGGTGTCAACAACTTACGAAAAGACACGATTGTATTAATTTACAACATCCCTGATAAAATGAGAGCACCCATTGTAATCGATATGCAGCATGAAGGACTTCGAAAGAAATAAAAAGAGCCAGTGATTGTTTCTGAGATGAAAAACTTTTCAACATCAATCCTGCCTTGTCTCACAAGGCGACAAGATAAATACATTTGTTTCCTGTTGGATTCTATTCGGCCTCTGTCGCGAGAATGGCGGTTCAATTAGCCAAAAAATTGGACAGCCTCAATTCAACGAATACATGGAAAAAGTAATTCGTTCGAAAGAGGAACGCTATGGAGATAAGTGAGAGAAGATGCCAGTCATCCCTTGGTAATTAGTCAAGGGTCGCTCGAGTGCCCCTGCTCAGAATGCTGAGCGCCTATCATCCGGGGAAAGTGAGTAAATGGAAGGGGATACTCGCGGAGTGACGGTTAAGCCGAGATCTACACGCGATGGATACACCCGAAAACCCCTGGGTGTTTGATTGATTGGCCATGAGACGAGAAGTTTCGCGATTGCGATTCGTATTCTTGCGACTCTGACACGGGACTTCCCTCGCCGACCTTTTCTCTTTTGTACTAAAGAATGCTTTCGGTTAATACACCCTGGCACTAACAGTCATTTTTGTGTTTTGACGTTTTTAAATGCTTTTTGTGCTCTGAAGGAAGATAAATATACCTGCTGTCTAGATGCTGGGATGAACCGTATTCGAGTGTACGCCACCGTATTCTAAATAAAAGTTTCGACAAGGGTTATGATGACAGTACTTGTGAAATTCAACAGGCTGAAGTAATGATTGCACTGCTCAATAATATATTATATTTTTTTTAGTTAACCCTTAATAGATTATATTTTTACTACTTCACATGTATGTGGAATATGCTGGAGGGAAGATTCTACAGTCGTTAATTAACCCATTAACACTCAAGAGGACATAAATTTCACCAAGATTTTCCGGAATATTTCTTGACATTAAAAACCAATTTAAAAAATTTTCGACAAAGTACTCTCGACGTAAAATTTACGTTCTTTTGAATTCTTTAATCAAAATTTGTCTGCCATTAAGATGTAAAAAGATATAAACAATTATTCGCGAAAAAATGCGTTTTCATTCACACAAATGTTTTTATCAATATTTTCATGTCAAACAAGAAAAGTCATTAGGTAAAAACCTAAAAATATTGTGACTAAATGTCTCAGCTATAAATATTCCTAATAACATATGGGAAAATTAAAGGCTCCAAAATGGCGACTGAACCTATTTTTTGTAAAATATTAGCTTTATGTACCAAATTATTTGATATTGATAAAACTTAGAACACGTAAGTTTGAGGGCTCACTGAGTAAGAATTTGAAGTTATTTTTGAAAAACTCAAAATGGCGGATCCAATATAGCGGATTTAGTACACTAAGCTAATATTTAAAAAAACAATAAGAAAGCTTTAGTCGCTACTTTGAAACCGCCATTTACAATTCTCCTATATATTATTACGAACATTTATAGTTGAGGCATTAAAGTCACGTTATTTTGAGGTTCTGACCCAATTACTTTTCTTGTTCGACATGGAAATAATAATTAAAAAATGTGTGGGAAGGAAAAAATCGCCTTTTTTTAATAATGTTTATGACTTTTTACACGTTTATCGTAGACAAAATTTGATCACAGAATCTGAACGAGCAATCAATTTTACGTCCAGAATGTTTTGTCTCAAATTTTTTGAATTGGTTTTTAATAGAATGAAGTATTCCGAAAATCTTGGTGAAATTTGAGACCTTTTGGGGATTAATGGGTTAAGAGTATTTCTGGATTAAAGGTATAGTGAATCTGGACCGAGCCGCGACCTCGAAAACCCCCGAATGCTCAATTTCAGTAGATTCAAGGAACTTTTTATGAATTCGGTCCGCCATATTGCATCCACCATCTTGAATTTTTAATATTTTTCAACCAATTCATGATCAGTTATTAATAATACCCCGGCGTAAGAAATTTCAGCATTTTTCCATGTGAAGAAAGGAATTTGGCTCAAAGAGATAATTTGATGTCATGTTTTATTTTTAATGTATTTCTGGAACAAGTTCAGGATATTATTATGGCTCATAAAACAATAAATTACGCCAAAATCGAGACATATAATTGCATATAGGTCGTGCGCCA
This sequence comes from Trichopria drosophilae, assembly GCA_030407085.1. NCBI lineage: Eukaryota > Metazoa > Arthropoda > Insecta > Hymenoptera > Diapriidae > Trichopria > Trichopria drosophilae. Next base: position 182,411,387 of record CM059583.1, on the reverse strand, counting down.
GACAAAAGTGTCAGTTTTCAACAATAGTTACGAACGAAGGCTACAGTTGCAGTAGGCACAGATTTGAGATGAGACAAGCCACACCTTATTCCTTGCAATACGTCACTTATTATACCATAAATTAGAAGTTTCCAAAATACGGAGCCATAATATTGTTTGTTCTAAAAGTTATAGTCTGAAATTAACGAAAATCCCTTTTTTCATGAATTCACTGCACGCGACTTTGGATGAATTTCTTTCTTATTAAGAGATAGGCACACCTTTTTCGCAAGTATCTTTGGCTTTTATAAAGTGTAATTAATCAACCCCAAGATTTTCAAATGAAAAAATATACGTTCCAAAGTTTACACAACAAAATATTAAATAAAATACGATTTGAACACAATAGTTTATTCAAATTTCACGAGCTACCGTGGTTTCTTCGGTTTTTTAATCAACTATCATGCAAAACAAGTGTACCTTGAAAAGCATATCCTTTTTAGTAAATAGTAATGTTTTATAAATACTTCTGTACAGCCTATTTAAGTGAATCTTAAAATATCGTAACAGTCAAAATTTCTGTGGATTTGCCCACAAATGATATTGCTACGGACGTTCATCGACAAAAATGATTATCATTATCATACCCATTAATAGTGGTGCCAATTAAATACAACTGAAGTATATTTGGATAAAAAGTATTGTGCATTCTACAGTAGCCCCCCCCCCCTTAAGTCGTATACCCCCCCCCCCCCAACGCATATATTTCATTACCGCTAAGTCATATTTTTCCCCCGCGGGATTCTCCCACCATTCGCTGGTTGAAAGGGCCGCGTGGTACCATTGTATGTGTGTGTGGGCATATGACAAGTAGAAATTCCAGTGGTGGGAGGTGAGGGGAAATATAACTTAAGGGAAGGCTCCGCCACCTTGTTTGCCTCCAGCATATGATTTAAGAGGGGGACTGCTGTATTATTGAAAATTAACACAGTTAAATAATGAATTAAGCAAAATCAGAAAACGCACATCCAGCATTGGAAGGAAAGGAAGTTCAAAATTATTTGTAAGGGGATTATTTATAAACTGGAAAAAGTATTTTGAACATTTTGAAAAATATATTAATTAAGAATACTTACCTTTTGAGGTCAAAATAATAGTATGGAAGAAAAGTTTATGATCAACGAAATACAAGAAGCTTTTGATGATTTCATATTCTTTAATATTCTCTGAATGGATATTAAACGTCACGTATATATACATGCATAATGAACATGGTAATTTGGTATTCAGTAGGCAGCTTCTTTAAATTTTATATTTAAAAAACCATAAAGTCCACTTCCGCCTGGGCGCAATCACTAGTCGAACGACGAATGTAGATTGCCCATCTTGAAATGAAGCGCCCCGACGCATCTAGTTAGTTCGTTTACGAGATTTTGGTATCTTGGTGGGTGGCAAGGGGTATGGGGGTGTACCCGCCATAAAACGTAATGCACGGAAGATATATCCAAGTGTGAAATATTTCAGTCTAATCCAGCAATATCATAAAGAAGAGCTCGGGGGATGCGAGTCGCGCCGGAAACAGCGTTGGAGCGCACCGAAGTCGTAACCAGGCATTAGGGCTGTTTACAAAAGACCCTTCGACATCGCGCGCCTTGTTTCCTTCGAAATCGTCGGCGGTTTGAAGCCCCGCGGCGTAGCAAGATCTGGATGCTGCGAAAACCACCACCTGGGACCAGTCCTCCCTTATTATCAACAATCGTGAAACGCTAAATTGAAAGTCCTTCGAGGATGAGAAGAACGATACAAGTTTTTCGCGACACTAACGTTGCGAACGGGACCTTGCGATCCGCGTGTTCGTCGCTTATTTCCTACCGGTATGCCTTTTTTTCCGCGGGTATAAAGATTTTATGCCGAATGAACCGAGGACAGGGTCTCTCTCGTCTCTCGTAATAAAATGAGATCGGTGTACTTGCAATTTTCTCAGGGCTCCGTCTTGCGGATTTTTCGGTTTGATGAGTTTAAATTCTATAAATCGTCAGATGTATCATGGCGGAAGCGTGGCATAAAAATTTTATGTCAATTCTGGTAAAAAAATATTTCTTTCGGCAATGTTGGGTTTGCACTATAAAAGCCGTACAATAAGTCTCACTTTGAATAATAACACCTGTTCTTTATTGGCTACTGGGTTCGGTGGAATACTCAGATGTGACGTCACTTCCCAATGTGACATCTGTTCGTCCTCGAGAAAAATGTAAAAGCGCGTTGTCTGTATGAAATAATTGCACATACTATCCAATTTTAAAGAGTGAATAAGGATCGATAGTTTTTTTAATGCTTATTCAAAATTGAACCCGAAATTTGCGAACTTGCCACGAATGTGTGTTTCCCGCAATCTAATACATCTTAACCCATTAGTGCTGGGAAGGGCAATTAGTGCACTTCAATTTCAATTAAGTATTCCGTTTGAAAATCGAACATCGACAAAATTGAAAGTCATGTATCGTACTATTTTCATGGTTGCTCTTTTCAATAGCATTATCAAAATTGAGCTATCTTAATAAGAAAATATATTAGTGCCTAGTGCAATAAAATTCTCAAAAACGGGTGCATAGGTATCAAACATTACGTACATACTATTCAGTTAAAATATGTAATATAATATACTCCTGTACATAAAATTCTTTATCTATTAGTATGAGTGGTATGGGCATAGCAGTTTTGCTATACATAATAAAATGACTGTACCTCGCAATTTTCCAGTGACGAATATTTGTGAATATTGCGGCTTAAAAACGCCAACATTTGATGAACTCATGACGACCAAGCCTGTTGCATTTAATGAAAACGACGAAAAAAACAATTCGTACGTGTTTTATATTTAAACTCCGAAGAAATAATTAACATATTCGAAAATATAAACAACAATAATAACAATACTAGTGATGATAATAATGATGATGAGGTTGATTATGCCCATATTAAAATTGATGAACAAACTTACGAAAACTGGATGGTAAGTGGGTAAAATGTGTCCAGATAACATGCAGTTGATATCACCGAAATCAACAGCTAAATATTATACTAAAAATTATTAGGTTATTTGTATTAAATATTCTAAATAACTCTACTCAGAAAATATATATAAAAATAATATATAGTCGTAATATATAGAAAATATATATGTATAGTCTATAATTTCTCTTAAAAAGCTATCTTAATACTATCCACGTAAAGATTTTCTTATGCTTTATATTGAAACCTGCCCACATCGATTACCCACAAACTGGCCAATATTTAGATGCAATTTGTACCAGCGCGGACGTTTAATACATTGTACAAACCTAAAGTATATATTAAGGAAACAGTTTTTTATTTTTTAGGGTTTCTAGTAGTTTCCACTTGAAAATAGATAAAACCATTCATATAAAAATCTTTGTAAATAGTTAAAAACCTTTTATTACCTTAATATCAGCTTTAATGTTATAAAATTATATCAATATTAGGTGTTTGCAAATTTAACACATTTTTTTTAATTTGTACCTGTGATTTTTAAAATCATATTGATCTATTGTAATAGTTTGTCACTTTGATAAATACGTCATACTTCATCATTCAATAGATGGTACAATAACCTTTTTGTCTAGCCGTAATATATGAGATTCTTGAAATAAATGCTCAGTGGCATTAGAATGTGCCAGATTTTCTCTTTGTTTGCGGAAATTTAACGTTTCCAGTGAATATACCCACGCGATGTTTCGCGCTAATTCATTCAATTTATATTTAAACGCAAGTCACAGGAGAGCACGAAAATCATATTTTCGGCGGCAAATTAACATGAAATAGTCCATCCTGATTTTTAAATAAATGAAAAAATGTCCAATTAAATTATAACATCGGTATCACCAATAATCATTTTGTCAACAAATTAACACATTTGAGGCAAAACCAATTTCGACTATCGAATCATCGCAATTTTGAAAACTCTAAAATCAGTACTTTGTTTGCTGTGTATACGAAGGTTTTGATAGTCACTTCATCAAAATTTGAAGTAAAAATTTTAAAATTCGAAAGGTCGGATTAAATGTAGAGGTCCTAAATTCTGCGAAGCAAACACTCACAAGGGTATAACTTTACATGATGATAAATTCAGGTTCAAATAATGGTTCTTCATTTATTTTTTCTTATAACTATTCCGCAAATTTAATAACAATTATTATACATTCCGCATATGTTTTTGAGGTCGCTGAGGAGCCGCACTATCTGTGCAATTTTGAATTTGGACTTGGAATTCACATTCATCCCCATCAAAAACACGAGAAAACTAATTTCTGATATTATCAGTTGAGTGAAAAAAAAAATTTTTACTCACATTCAAATCTTATTTCTTTTGAGGTGACAAAATTCAAATCATTCTGAACTTTCATTACTGATATCACTTAAGTTTATCTTGTAAATTTCAAATATCGTATCTGCATTCAACTTTATAATTGCAATTTTCATCCGTTTTCGCTTTTCTGCGACAATAAATTTTAATTCGATTCCCAACGGAAATGTAGAGACTGTTGAGTTGCGACAGGGCGTCGGCGATAGTGGTATGAATAATTGCGTTGACACCGCCGGTAAATAATACATCAGATGACATTATCTAACGACGATGAGTTACAGCCATGAAAGCTTGGGCCTGCCGCGAGGCAGCCGTCTCCAAGGGTAGATTGTTATCTCAAGTCGAAATCGTGGACCGAACAATTGCTTGATTGTCCTAAAGTTTGAAAACCAGATATTATTCTTGAAAGAGAATTGCTGTACATCTCGATCGAACTAACTCAAATTCATTTATACCTAGTGCGTTACATAGAAAGTACGTTGGTAGGAAAATATTTCAATCCCATCGGCTGTAATTTTAAATGGGTCTTTATTTTCAATACTCCGAGTTAAATAAATTTCAATCAAGTAACTGAACCTCAATTATCTCTAGTTTTATATCAATACTCCGCAAAGGGCGATGTGTTAATTAGTTTTCCAAATTACGGGAACTTAAATAAGTTGAAATATATATTCTATCCTTTTTTGTAAAATCAGTCAAGATAATTATGACCGAACATTAGTTGTAGTAAAACTTGGCTTTTAACGCACAGAAAATATTATACGGGTAACGGGATGTGTTTCGAATTAAGTAGGATATCAGGGAAATTGAATCGACGTTGTTCGGGTATAGTTGACCCTCTTGGAAAATCCCTACAGCACGAAATTACTTGTTTGCCGCTACGTGCAAATGCGTCTTTGCATTACAGTTTCCTAGCTATAGCTTTAAGGGATACGTATAGTTTATTGTCTATAACATTAGATTTAATTGTTGTTGTTATGGCTTTAGTAAAGAGACATGCTCCAGTCTTCAAGATTCCAATAGACATGGAATAGGTAATAGATGGAAGTACGTAAAGAGGGTGTAAAGTTGTGTTCTTGTGGGACAATTTAAACTCATTAATTGCTAGAGGTAGAATTTATTGTTTATTTTCTTGCGTCATTCTCATTAGAAAAAAACATTAATATTGACGTGAAGGTAAAGTACTCCATTATCGTTATGTATATTTCTAATTGGTCACATCCATTGCTTGGTTATTGATTTCAACTAAAGTATTACAAAATCTGCCAAGATTATAAGATTATATTTTTTTTTTGCTTGGAATGATTATAACATCATCACGATACACACACACTCATATATACAATTATATTAATTATCTTAATTAATAACCTTTTCAATAGAATTAGGTGAAGTATTACAATGGATGAGTAAATAACGATTATTTTGAAGGTGGGCAAAACATTTTCATTCTATTTTTTGTTTTCGTAGGTTTTAAATATTGTTTTTTTTATTGTTATTATTTTTTATGTTTGTAAGTTTTATTGTTTCGTAATTATGTTTTATCATTTATTAAAATTATTTATATGAATCTTTCAGTCAGAATCCTTGCAGAAATATTGCAAATATGTGTTAAAAGTTTATTTCAAAGATATTCCACATGGTGAGCGGAAAACAAATAATAAGAATAAATAATAAAAAGAAATGAATTGTACGCAAGTATCGAATAATGACTACTTATTTTGTAGGCCAAAGTCGTCATTTTTAAATTTTTTTTTTAGTTTCTGAAAACGAGGGTTTTACCTGAATTGTTCCCTCAATCTGAAAGTTTTAGACCAACATTCTATTATCAGAAACTTTCATTTCGCATACATTGCAACCCCAAAATTACAGTCCAGAAAAAAGGCGAATTTTAGGGTGACTTGTGGTAAATAAATTTAACAGATTATTTTTATATTATATTTATTGTTATTCATGAGAACTAAGTTAAAATACAGAATAACATATATTATCCCCTCACATTGTTTTCTTATAGAAAATGTAATGGAATTGATTACATGTTTCAACAAAAAATATGCATAATATTTCCAATACAGTGGTCTCCGTCCTAATACATATGTTTCGTTCCATCAAAAATGGCCGCCCCCGTCCAAACGCATATCCTCAACCCCCACTACGGTAAAAGTCTCTTTGCATATATCACACTGAGCACGCGCGCAGATGTCTCACTAGCAACGCTAGCAACTAAGAATCGTGTTGTGGGGAGAGGAAAGAAGGGGGAACCTATGCATTTAGACGGGAAAGAAATATGCATTTGGACGGGCATATGCGTTAAGACGGGATGCGTTAGAACAGGGACCACTGTACCTATCTCAATTCAAAATTACACCATGAAAATGATGTGGTCAATCAATATGCTAAAAAACTCTTGTTTCACCGAGAATACACGTATACTGTCATATTACTCAGGAGTTCCGAACGTTAACCGTTACAGTATGCCCCGTCATAAGTTATAACCCCTCACTATCCCCCCTTACGCATCTTTGTTTATATCCGTCGAATGGGTACTTCTGTGTGTGTATCGCGAATCGAGTGTGGCTCAGCCAAGCAATGTTGCGGGGGAAGGAGAGGAAGAGAGTGGTATAACTTTGGACAAGCCAAATCTATCGCTTTGGATAGACATATAACTGTGGACGGTATAGCTTAACGCGGGGACTACTGTATTTGAAAAGATCATTTGTATGAATATAGACAGTCAAGCTTTTTTCTTACACTTTAAAAATTTTTTTTTTTCATTTTGCAGTCGAACTTACGTATTTATCAGTATGTATATTGTACGTAAATATAATGATATTTTTTAGAAGTTTAGCGAGGTGATTTTATATAGAAAAAATATCCTCTTATAAAATTGGATTGTTCTAAGCTCTTTTGGTTGAAACTTAGAACCATTTCCATTACATTCTCAACATTAACAAAACTCTGCCTATAAAAGGTTTTAGAAGACATTTGAATTTTTCGAATTATACTCAAAACCAGCAGAATAGGTAATGTGCAAGGCGATATTATTTAATGTTGCTTTTGAGGAAGGATTTCTAAAATTAACCAAAAAGTGTATCTCTAGAACATAAGGGGTTAAGCTATCAATATTAGTTTTACCACCTTCGGCCTGTCATCTGGGAGTTCAAAAAATTACACAAAAAATTGACAGTCATAAAGCCGACAGTCATAAAGCCGGCAGTAAAAAAGCCGACACAAAAAAAATAGACACATCATTAACAGGACAGTCATTTTTGAACTGTCGGCTTTTTGATTGTCCGTTTTTTGACTGTCGGTTTTTCGACCTGTCGGCTTTCTGATTTGTCGGTTTTTCAACCCGCACCCAATGAAACCACATTTGACCATAGACATTACGGTACAATGCAACCTGATGCAACCATCTTAAAACGAAATTAACGATTTAGTTCACGTTTACTCAGAATTTGCATCACGTGCGATACTTTCATTAACGGCGGTCCACTGATGAATGGAAGTTGGGAAACTCGAATGTTCGCCTGCCCGTTCCGATACTTCCATAAAGTGATTTCCAGTTTACTACCTCGCATAACCCAGTAGCCCCCTTGATCGAGCGGTCATCTTCGTCGACAGCGCCCCGGGCCGTTTCCCAGTCGGACTAATTAAGAGTTACTCCGCACTCCGGTAATTTTCGCAACGGGAATACCAGAACTGTCTCGGCTATCCGCATATAGCGGAGGGTATTTAAACCCGAGTCCTTGGAATGGGATCGTTCTCGGGAAACTGCGCGAGATATATATCGACGAACATCCGCCCGTCCAGGAATAATCCTGGCGCGAGATGCGACTCGCCCGTTCGGCTCCAGGAATTGCGTGACATTAAACCCTGCCACGAACTTAGCATAGACTCGACGCGAACAATGAGCTGACAAATATCTTAGTCCGTTGCAGAACCCCCGCCGAGTGCCGCGGCACTATTCTCCTACGTTGACTTAAGCCGGACATTGGTTATACGTTTTCAAGGGGATGAAAGAGCCATTGCAAGGGTGAATTCGAGCTGTGCTAAGAGGGTCGAAATGTACTTTAAGGAAGGCCGTCTTACACTTCGCTTCATCAAGTAGGACAGATAATGCGAGTCGCTTGTTCGTTACGACAGTGGCACAAGAGAAACCTAGCGTCTCTATTGTTCTGCTCGATATAACTTATTATAATGAAATTAATATTTCATTTAATTATTCGAGCTAAATGGAACACGAGACCTTTATTAAAAATTATCTGAATGCGAATACAGACATTTTTATGAGCTGTTTTGAAACTCCGTATTTTTTAGAAAGGGGATACTCTCAGAGGATGGTGAAATGTTTTTGGATCGTTTCTTGTTACGAGTGGTACTGCTCGTCCTGCAACCGTTCATAAATAGCCATATATGTCAGTTATCGAAGAGTAGACGGTTCTGTAACGAGTCACTGGCAAGTCGGACCACATGGGACCAGATAATACCAGAAGGGTTACCTATCCACGTATACAATTTCTGAAAATGTCAGTTCAACGGTGAAGCCGTTACAGCTCGGAGTTCCCTCTACTTCTCTCACTCTCCGTGACTTTATCTCGACGGTGTTCTCTTGTAGGGTTTCAATTCCGATGCGCTTGAAGCTGTACGGATTTTCATCCACCATCGTTCACGCCGGATAAATAAAGGTTTCTATAAGTATCCTTCTCTTCCTTATCGTTTCTCCGTCGCTATTTCGTTCCTCCCTTTGCTAATGATCGGCAGAAAACGACAGAGCGAGTAAGCCATGTAACACGATGTTAATTAGAATGCCTCGTATCCGTCTGTACTTAGTTCTGGGAGACTTAGTGACTTGACTTGATTTCGAGGTTTTAGACTCCGGTTTGAATTAGGGTGGATGCGAGACAAACGTCGGTACGAAAAGCCAAATCCCCGAGGAAGTTAGCGTGAATTACCTCAGACATCCATCACGCAATTCTTTCCAAGTCGGGTCGTAATGTACCACTGGCTTAGGACGAGGACACTTATTGTACGTTTTCGTTCTTTAAGGCCTTCGAGTTACTGGAACCTTCCGGTTAGCCGAATCTAAACAACGGCCACTTGCAGCTTTGCTAAAAGGACCACATGCTTAAAAGCCACACTTGTGAGAGATAAATGTAGGGAAAACATTTTGTCTTTATATTTACCTTACGTTACCAATTTGGTACTTGTACAATTCACTTCGATTTTTTATAATTAACGTCAGATCGTTTTTACTACAATATTAAACTGCAGGATAGGATATCTTTTTTTTGTAATACGAACATGGATAGGGCGACTAATCTGCTTTTAAAAAGGCATTAAAGTCCACTCGATGATTAGATGGGCGTGATCATGGAATAATATCTCATAATTAAACTGAAGCTCGACTGGTGCCAGTGAGAGTATCAGTCAGACTTAGTTCGGCGATCCGTCAAACGGGTGCAGTACCTAGGGTTGAAAATTTTAACCCTTTTACGCGGTCACGTGACCTAACTGTAAGGAGACACGGGTAACCGACACGTGACCCTCAGCTTGTGTTTTAGATACGCGTGTCAAATCCCAAAACGGAGGTTTGGTATCTGTCGCTCCCTTTATTTTCTTCCTTTTTGCCAACCCCCCTGGAACGCCCCCTCTCCTTTTCAATCCCGGCACCTTTTTTTGGTACCATCATCTTCCGCAAGGGATGAGCCTGTGCGTATATGACCCGCGTGAAGTTTCACCTAGACTCCTTACGAACGACTTCTTCTTTTGTATTAAATGGCATGTTACTCGAGCTAACACGCATTTAATACCATCTCGTTTATCCCGACAGTCGCACGAAGCGTTCGAGTGAAAAGAATCCTACGGGCGAACCGCAGAATCGCCTCCATTCTCAGTGACAATGAGAAGCGAAAGTAGACGGGTAATGCATGATGTAAACATAGTCAAGCATTGTAACCACATGTATGTGTATTGATTTTAATTAATCCCAAGGGAGGGAAACATAGTACAAAGAATACAATCTGAAATGATTGGTTGGTGAATTAATATAGTAATCTCATTTCTTTCTATTACATAAAAGTAACTTCAAATATGCTTTTACATAAATTTGGTGTAATTTAGGAAATGTTGAAGTCTTCCGTCGCTTTTCACATGGAAATTGCGGAAACGTGATCGGTGTATAGGATCGAATGCAAGCGTCGGACAATGGCTACGAAGGCATTGTGAGACACGTTTCCGAATACGAAGAAGCAAATCTGGGAAGACGAAAGATACTAAAGTCCGCGAAAATTCCTTTTTCGCTTTTCCTGTGTCCAGTCCTTTCATGGCGACGTCAATGCGTCCAGTCTTGGACATGGAATCGCGGAAGACGCGCTCGCTAATGGTCTCATAAAATTTAACGACAATGTCCTTTAGCGATTTTTCTTCTTTCTTCCCCCCTTACCCTTGCCTGCATCTGCAGCCGCAACGACAGGAGAACGTTTCAAATTATTGACATGCATATCGAATTAAATTTAACCGGCGGCGACAGACGATGGTACGAACTTTCGATCCCTTTACTGCTCAATTTTAATGTGCCGAATTGAAAATCAGGACTTGAAATCGAGAACTTTTCCTAAAAACGACTTTTTCCGATAAACGAAAAGAAAGAAAGGAGGGACAATAATGTTAACTAAGGTTCCCCGTGGTGATTTTGTTTTTCGTTCGCTTCTAGATTCGGACGACTAGAGAGGATATGAAGCATACGAATGGGAATCTCCGACTCACATTACGCGTATCCTCGGAAATTGCGTTCAAATTCATTCTACCGAAAAATGACCTTAGATGTTATATTCTAAGATTCCATAGAACGAATTTACGGTTGCTATTTCGTCCATAATAAAGACGTGTCCTGACTCATAATACACTGAATTTATTTTGAAAAAAAAGAGTTGAATATTAAATCGTGTTATAATGAATTAATGCTTAAGCAAACAAAGAGCAAAAAATCTCTAATCATTGGAACAATACTTAATACATGTACGTTTTCACATCTAATCACGACACCAGTTGATAAGTAAGGGCGGGTTAAAGTCTCTAACAATCATCTCTCTCTGCCTCAAATAACCCTCGCCGAGATAGACTTAGGGTGAGACCAATCTGCTTACAACCCTTTAGCTTGAATAATTAACCCTGGGCTGCTTGTGCGACTTTTTGCCGCTGTCATTTATTACGAGGCCACCTTGTTCGTCAAATCGACCGTCGAGTATGAATGAATGAAATCAACTACTAAATACAGAAAGCGGATCCGTCGTATATAATCCAACAATATTCGCGTTTGATCGATCGACGGAGAATTTGTCTTGCCTTTAATCTAAACTATCCTTGTTTGTTATTCTTTTTTTGAGAACCATCAATTTTATATTTTTTGCTACTTTCTTCCCTTAACCCTTTAACGAAAAGTTGAAATGAAGACTGCACCGTCACGGGTCTCAAGGGTGTTAACGCGGCGTCATTAGTCAATCTTCAGACAGCTCCGTGAAAAACGTATTAACGTATGCGATTTGATATAAAAAAAAATGTTTATTCAAGCATTGCATTCTTTTCTTAAGCCTCTGGTGACAATCAGTTAATCTTTATTTCAAACATGCTATAGCAGAGTAATTATTCAAATTTAAATACCGTATTCCTAACGTAAAAATAATATCTGCTAAAATTTCTTCTCGTGGATTCCGACATTTTTTTTCACCGTTCTATGAGAAAATTCGAGGAAGACCTCGATGGAGTAAAACGATACTTTGGAGACCGCTCGGATATCTTGGGCTGAAAGTAGATAATAACGATTGAAAATATGTGAAATATGAGCGGCTACGAGTTTGCATTAAATCCAGAAGTAACCATTAGCTGGCTTATGGGAAGAAGTTTACAGATATTTCTTACACGATAGTTATGTTTTCACATTCAGATAAGAGCACGTAAATAATATTAAAAGGAAGCGAGGTATTGTAGAACTTTTTCGTAGTTATCTGTTTTAATAAATTACTTTATGCATGCATCAATTGTTACCATTCCTTATTTTGTACTATAAACATCTCTGAACTAACAGAGGAAATGTTAGCTATTTCAATATAATTATCTCATCTATGCCCTTTCCACATAAAGTATGAAATCAATTATTCAATTACATATTTGAAAACTTGAAAACTAATATTGTAGGGAATATTGTAAGTTGTTCTTTATTCAGAATTCATATATCGATCGTTGTTCCAACTCATCCCGAGCATGCATCAATTCGCTAACTATAATTAATCTTTCTGGTATGGCAATTATTCCGATTTGTCAAGTGTCCAAAAGCGCACGCGAGATCAGTGAAACGTTACTTTTAATCACGAGGGTCGTTAGGTTTATTACAAATTTCGCAGCTCTAGTGAGGCTCTCTTCACGCTCGAGATGCACCAATGTTGGATGGTGAGAAAGCGGTCCTTTGGTAGACGGAATGTCTATAATCTCCAGTGTCATATTAATTAATAATCAAGGCATCGCGTTCCCACTGAGAGGCTTTAGGGACTTTAATATTACCGTTTCTCATACCTTCATCCAATCGTCCCTCGTTAACTATAACCTCGTCCTAAAAATGTTCCACCTTATAAAGGAAAATATAATCATTTCTAAAATTAATTTCCTACCCAGTTCCTTTTAAAAGATTATGTATGATAACCTAAATTTATAAATTTATCAGTTTGAGAAATATCAAACAAGTGTTAACCAAATTTCAGGTGGGTTGAAACTATTGTTTGAATTGACCTCGAGCCATTTGCGCTTTACTCGTCGCTATACACGCTGACTGAGTAAGTACAATCGCTTTCAGACCATACTGCACAAACCCCACGGGCAGAAGGGTTAGGGAAGATCATTATCGGAGGCTTAACCACGCGAGAATTTTTAATCAGAGGGTGCGCATCCCTTCTGATAATACCGTTGCTAACAATAAATGGAAAATAGTTGTCGGGCACCTCCGTTTAATTTGGGAACTTATAGTCCTATCGTCAAGTCGTTGAGGACATTTCTTTTTCATTGCCGACATTCGAGTAGATGCCATCCCACAGGATTATTCGACGTAGACGAGTCATTGAAACCATGTGCTGTCTCGCTGAATATATTTAATACCAATTACCTTTTGGCATTAAAGTAATCCACTCGGATTCTATGATGCGATTTTTGTTATTTGGTGTTAATTACATTCATCAATGACAGTATGGTCTTTATTTTAGTGTAATGAAAGGCAAAAATAAATTAATATATTTTCAAATCAATGGATATAAATAGCTTAAAGGGTTTAACAGTCTCCCGGAAGCATATGAATATTAAGAATTCATAATCACCATGGCCCATAAGAGATTCCATATTTTCAATAACCTAAAGTTACTGCATTCTCCAGTCATGTTCCTGCGCCTTTACCCAATGTCTTGTTCCCGTCTATCTCCGAAAGCACTAAACCAAACGAACCGTGGATAGGACGCATATATCCCGAGAGAGCTCTGATTAGCATCGTCTTAAGGCCGTATTTACCTCGTAAGTGTCCCGTCCCTTTGGCATTCATATGCAAAACTGACCAGATCGTAACCGCGGATTTGCATAACGTCAGATTGACCGTGATTTCATTTACGAAGGGTTCGAATCTGATCTAAGACGACATCCCTGCACGAAATTCACTTTATTTCGGCAGATGCGCCGGCTCCCGCAACACCAGTAGCATCTTGGCTTCCTGAATCTTTGAATACAAATGACCCAGCTCCCGTAAATCGATATTTCATTACTTCCTCGCTATTTCGAAATTAATAGCAAGAGGAGATGTCTTCATCTTCTAGTATGGAAATGTCGCACTTGCTTGACTAATTTCGAAATCAATTACTAAGGCTTACAATTTTGTATCCAATAAGATCACGGGAACAACTGTAGCAACAGTGATTGACTTAGGAGATACATTTGTAATAAAATGATGTCAATGATTTTATCCCTTCTGTGTTGTATGAAGATAGCGGTATTACGAGCACGTGTCGCACATTATAAGCAAAGGTAGAGCAAATAAAAAACATCGCCTTTCACCCCAAAATGTTCACTTTATTTGAGCAAATTCAGAAGAGCTTACACGGGGTTTTCGCGTATATGCCTCCACGTAATCTTCCCTCAGAAACACTCCAGTCGGTAGCGAGACATCAAAGGACTTTAAAGGCGAACGATTCTGCTGTACGTTCGCTAATCTCTCGAATACACCCGCGCCGATGTTTACGTATACGGCTCATTCCCTTTCTTCTACTGCAAGAATCGATACGTAGTATACGAGTAGACACCAAGAAATCTTCCGTTCGATGTCATATATGTCCAAGGTTCGAGACACTTGGGTTAATACGCTTATATTCCGTGCGCGTTGTCGATTCGCAGACCCATGAAACACGGTATTAACGAATTCTCCCGATCTCTGATCGTAACAAATGATAGGAACTTTAATGGTTTGAGACGACATACAACCCTGTAGCTTGCTCACCGTGACTCGAACAAACGCGTGTCCTTTTGATTGATGGCTTTTGTCACTTATTGTTATCCTCCACGATTGATGCAACAATAGCGATTGTGTACGTTTTAATTATAGGCGCGATTATCTACGATTTTAATGGATCCCTCGGTAAGCGAAAGGATTGCTTGTATACTGATCTAGTATCATGATAATTAATGGATTTCTTGAACAAATACAGTCCAAGATTTAGTGCTGTTTTTGCATGGATTTTACTTCGCCAATAGAGGTTATGCTACATTAGTCTGGAAAACAATGTTATAACATACTTCGTCCAGTGTTTTTGTAATTTCTATCATCAATCTTTAATACATATCTTCTCGGATTCCATCATTCTATTTGTTCCTGATGAATTGAGATAATATTTATTTCGTGTCAGTTTTGGAAGTCAAAATTTATATGAAAAACTACCATATACAATTTCTTCCTTCAATTACTACCCTGTAGGACATGATTGAAGGATATCTTGCAAGCCTTGATGACACGCGTAGAAACTTATACAAACCTGGATAGCCAAGTAAGCATCGATTTTCATAGAATGTTAGCAGAATGTACTTGTAATTCTTGACAGTACTTAATGGATTAAAGGTGCCCGAGCAGATCCCATCTGTCTGGGCTGCCTGAAAACTTATCAGGGCCTGATCAGGCATCAATTAGGCGCGCCTGATAAGGTGTGCCTTATCACTCCCGGTGCAGGCCCTGAACGGGCAGAAATCATGCGCGCCTGATAAGGTGGGTCTTAATATTGTCGGACTGAAAAACCTATATGTTTTATTGTATCACTATTATATAGAATAAATAATATTAATATATACACGTTTCATTAATAATTTACACCGTAATATCGATTGCCGCAATCAGATTTTGTCTAAAACCATGTTTGACGAAATTGTTTATAAAATATTAATATAAATATTTATATAATTATAAATAAGAAAACATACATATTTTATTTTTATCAAATATCCGATGTCCAGTCGTTAATCTGGCGCTAACCACCATGTGATTGGCATAAGCCAAAGCTGATTTTCGACCATATTATTTATTTATTATTTTTAACAATAAATTTACAACTTTTAACAAAACATTGTACATATTTTCGGTTCAATTTTTTCCTTATATTGGAGTAAACCGCCAGATTAATATAGAACCACTCTTGTTGAAGTTGTTTCTTGACAAAATGTTATAAACTATTATTTTTTATAAACAAAAAAAAACACGGGTATTTGATTTTTGGCAGGTATTTTATTGACGATAGTTAGTTTGACGCTACCTGAGTTGTGCTAGGTATGGGCCTTAATGGGTTAATGGAAGACACTATTTTTCGTAAAATACTGCAATTGCGAGAGTAGCATAGTTGTTAAGACGCCAGCGTAGTGAGCGAGCGACCCACGTTCGATTCCCGGTCGGGGTAGTCAAATTTTTTCTTATTTATTTGCGAACATTGAAAAATGCAAATATAGGATGCAATATATAAAAGTAGAAGTATAATATAAAATATATACATTATATAAAACTTTCAAATGTTTAAAAATTAAATTCAAAAATAAAAATTAACATAATTATTCAAATGACACAGTTATGAAATTTAATATACGTTTGGATTAATAATATAATAAATATATATCATTAAATTTTATTTAATTATTGTTTAAACGAACTTTAGAGGTGCCTCATCGGGCACTTATAAAGACCTGATCAAGCCCTTATCAAGCTCTGAGCAGGGCCGGATATTAGGATGTCTGATCCAATAAAATCGTTACGTTCTTGATCAGGTCCTGATAGTATAGCCTGCTAAGGGCCTGAAATGTATTTAGGCAGCCTGAACAGGACCTGATCGGGGCTGTATCAAAATTTCTAGTCAGGAGGATGATTCGCAGACAGTTAATTATAGAGAGTAGACCATAAGACTAAAAAGAGAAATTAACATCGTTTGTTTTAAAAGCCATAACCTCTATATTTATATTAGAAGAATAGATAGGAAGACTTACGGTCTTATTCCCAACGGTTGTTGGGTACTTGGGTACTGTCAGTGTGTTATATCAATTTACATAAATATGTATAGCTGGGCTCGTGGAGATCTCCATACACTCCATACTCGCATTACGAGTTCGTATATGTGTTCAATTCAGAATGCTGTAGAATGCGGGTTAGCGAAGCCTCCATAATGACCGTCGATGCGATCCAGCCACCCTCCTACATACGCGCAATCCCATAATTAAATCCGTTAATCAAGGATTACGCTACGAAGTGACCCTATCAACTTGGTTTATTGTGATCTGCGTAATCTACGCCAAATTCCGTCTTAACGTCTCCGTGAAAACGGGACCCCCTAACGATGCTCCATTCATTGAGTTGAATTTATAAGTACACGACAGTTGTTGACAACTGATCAATGGTGCTCAGTTGATAAAAAGTCCATATGTAACTTGAATTAGTCTTAAATTATCTAAACAATGACGGATCATGATTGAAAATTGTCAGAAGAGAAACCCTTCTCGATGGAATTTCGAATCGAGTAAATAGTCTTAACTCGTGCAAAAAGACGTCTTTTGTATTACGACGTAGAGCCGCCCTATTCTCCTTAAAATTAATTGTCCTGCTTATTCTTCCGTTCCGCCTTCTCGTCCTCCATCGCCACTCGGCAAGGGACCACGCGAAAGATATACACCATGAAGACCGCTATCGATCCTCACCACGACGTAAGAGGCCGAGCCTTTCGTCTTCTTCTCTGTTCCTCCGACATTTCGTCGGCTTTGAAATGACAGGAGTCAAGTGCAGAGAGCCGGAATACGAGAACGCAGGGCTAAAGTGTAATTGGCACTAGAGTGTACTCGTCTTGGTTCATTAGAGAAAATATCTTCCCCATTGTCGAGGGTCTTTGCCGGGGACCTGCAGGGACAGAATTATTTTTGTTTCGAGTGGATACGGTCACTCGATGCTCGCTCCCTCGCGCCCACCCGCACGCACGCGTCGACCACCCTCCGACCTCATTGTGAAACTTGGAAACGTGGAAAAGCTTGTGACAGTCTAATCTTCTCGAGTATCCAGGAGAATGGTAGTCTGATTTTCGAGAGATCTCGAATAGAATTGACCCAGGACGATGCGTGCCTACTATTCTCCATGAATTTTATATTTCGCGTTTTTCAGTCCGAGCGACTTTTGATGTCTTTCCCTCGTTCCTGGTCCTTCTGCGTGATTAACTTTTTTCTCTTGCGGTCGATAAAAATGTCTTTATAGTTTTTTTTGTTAGACAGAATAGTAGAGACAGTTTTTTTGCTCTTATGGAAATCACAGAAAGCTTTTGTATCATATTGCGACCGAGGTTACGCAAGAGATACATTACCCGCTGAAACCTGGGGTCTTCAACGTCAATTGTGCATGTTTTTTAACCTGTGTCTATTCTTACACTCTGACCCCAATGCGTAAAGGACTTTCGAATAATTCGTGATCCATATTATTTTATATTTTCATATGTTTTATAAAATTTGATCAGGCATGAATTATGATCTAAATATAAAGTAAAGAGGTACTCGAAACACGATTACACGCATTTTTAGCTCCAATTAACGCAACCGTTTACGTTAAAGAGCATAAACCACAAAAGAACGCTATACATTTCATTCGAATATTGCGTAATAACCCCCATGTTTTATCAACAATGATCCTACCGCAAAACATTTCGGTTAGTCATTTTCGAGCCTCGTTGCGCATGGGGAGCGAGAAATCAGTATGCCTGAATACCACACGGAAACAGGACAGATAAAACTAACGTAGGCTCGACGTGCACACGCTCGAACGAAAGAGTCTCCGGGAGGCTCTTTCAGCTTAAAAAGGAGAAATATACGGGTCCGCTTTGTACACGAGTAGAGCGTGCACACACAAGTGGACTCGAATAGAGGAGTGCTTACTTCTACATACCTGCATACTCGAAGTTCGCGAAAAGCACCTGTTGAAACTTCAAGAATCTCGAAGTCCAATCGTACTGTGCCCAGAAACCTGCCTTCTGTTAACCTGGATTCGTCATTGATTTTACTACAATGCCCGCTAGAAATGAAACTGCAAAATCGACTTTTCCGCAGGAAAATTCCAACAAGCGCAGATGTGAATGTTTTGCATATTGTAAAGGGTTGTAATTGCGGTACTCTACCAATCGTCGCTGTCTTTCTTTTACAAGAAATGGGATTTGCAAATATAATGTGATCCAGATTCTTCATGGCGATGAAATGTTCATCGCTTTTGACATAAAATTCTCTATTATACGAGCAAGTTACACGTTGATCCTATAAGAACTAAAAATAACGATCACGATAACCGCCTTTGTGACTAATTTCTGCAAATAGAAGCAGAACTTCATAAATTAGCGACCATAAAGATATTGCCTTTCAAGACGTTCAGTTCAAGCATAGCTACTCTTATTAATAAATCGCAGGGGGCACCTGCTAAATGGCGTTCCCACGCGACCCGAAATAGCAGTGAAGGGGCGCTACGATAAAAACTCGACCAAGTCGTTCAGAGTGCGACAAGGTAGTGTTTGGTGCGTGTGGCTAAATATAATAGGTGTAACCGTAGCTGCGTAAAAACTGAAACGACTTCACTAAAATAGCACATCTCCCACGACGATTGCTACGCGAAGTATGCATTCGCTGCGAAGCATACTGAAACTTCATTTCGCTGATTTTTATAAAATGGATTTAGCCAATCCTATAATGTACAAAGATCACAGATGTTTTATGCTCATAACCAATATTTAACTTATCGAGAATCTGATAATCTATCAGACAAAGGAGGTAAAGAGGAGAATATTGAAGTAGCTTTTAGAAATAACTCAGCTCAACAATATAAATATTCAAGGGAGTCTTTTCAGGAATGGGTCAAGCTTATTCCCTGAACGACAGTAAATATTGGGAAACATTAGATGCGACCATTCCGGGGAAAGTGTCGAAACTGAATGAAAAATCGTCCCAGAGCAGTGGCGATCCTAAGTAAAAAGCGTATTTGATGTCTGTGTGGAACACGCCAACAGTCGCGGAGAATGATGCATGACAAGATCGCGATAAAAAATGCGGACCCTAAACGTAAAACCTGATATAGATTTTATTGGCGCCGAGGAGGAAAGGCCAGATACGTAACGGCTCATTACACTGCTCGCGACGGTCACCCCTTATTTCCAGATGCAGCGCGCGGAAGAGTCTCACAGCAATGTATTATCCTGAGTGCGGACCCTCGTCCGGTCAGCCTTTCGCGTTATAAAACCATAAAGGGCGCATTTTCGTGGTGTCCGATTCCACAGATTGGCTGCTTTTCTGAAAAATGGACAGTGTCCTGAAGAGAGAGTGGCTTTTAGGAATATTGCAAAGGCTTGAGGGACTCCCGGTGTTCGCTTGATAAAGTAAAAAGTACATTCAATTTCGTATTCCCTCGGGCGGGTATGGGTTTTATCTCAAAAACTATAATCTTATTAGGGAGAAGTATCTAAAAGAGTTATGAGCGGAAAGGGATCTTCGCAAACTACTCGGTCAGGGCTTTTAAGGTTGGTAATTTGATTTTGCGGCGAGACCGAAGAAGCAAGCTGCTGAGAAATTACATTTTCCAGTTACGTTTTACAAAGGCGATTCAAATCAATTGTCTGAGTGAAAAGTTAAGAAAAAATACTTCTAAGCATTTTCATGTTGTCTTCTGCACTCAGTTTGAAAACGGTAAGTATATGAATCATTTGGGCTTCTCGTTTTTATCTAAAAATTCCGATCACCATATGGTTGGTAGTTTTGTTAATCATGCAATATATCCAGGAATTCGATATCTCGCAATTTACTAAATGGGAATTTCTCATCGTCTTTGAAAGAATATGTGAGAATAGCATACAACTTTCGTAGCCGGCGAATGGGTTTAGTCTACGAGGTTGAATAGGATCTTGGCCCAAAATAATCCCATGAAAGGAATTAATATCTAATTGTTGTCTGTGCGACATTTTTCGGTATTTCAAAAGGGGACGGCGCTGATGAATAATAGCCTTAACTAACTATAGACTCCTTGGACGACATAATCTTTATCCTAACATGAGAAGAGAGTGTGTTCTTTGCCGTTAAGTATACATTCGAGCACACTTGAGGGCCTCCGTGCGGGAGTTGCGAACGCCGAGACGTGTGCGCGAGACTGAGAGGGACGGAAAGATTGAAGCGAGATCTGATCTTTATGAGTCACCATCGTTCGGATAAAAATATATCGGGGGACTTGTACAAACAGTTAACCATCGAACATCTTTCTGAAACGGGGTTCGAGGAAGAAGTTCACACGGCGCTCGACCATAGGCCAATCTCACTTGAATAAGTGTGAGACCTTGTCGATCTCTTCGTCTTTGATATCGATCTCGTGTTCATCTTCCTTCTTTGACGAGATTATAACCACCGATCTCAGAACAGAAGGCCGACGAATCGAGATCGAAAGTTTGATATTTCTTTTCAGACAATGGTGAAGATATTCGCGAAAGGCAATATTCCAAACGCTTTCAACTGGATTATTATTCTTACGAATTAGATAAGAATGAACCCTTCACTAATTTGAAGTGTTATAACTATAAACACTTGAGACATGAATATTTAGTCCATTAGTCACTATGAAATCATTCGTTACGAGACGAGACTGTATAAAAGGGAATCGCCTGTCGTAAACGTGCCGTGCAGTTTTGGGGTCGAAAATGAAAATACTTTGCTCGCGTATTTCTAGAGATAGCTAGTAAAAGCAAACTGACGTAATGGTATAGTCAGAATGCTTACCGATAAATCGAGGCGTGTCTTGAGGACGACCTCATTGTATGACATATACTAACGGCAAGGTTAGCTTGGGGAGGCTAGGATCGCGCAGGTAAACGCTATAAATATCAAGAGAGCGACAACTAGTTTCACGATACCCTAATGATCGACGCTGTTGCATGCTTCGTGAAAAAATCGATGAACCGGTACAAAGGCGATATAAAATCGGTGAAATTGAGCGGAAAGTATACAAGCGCTTTCAAATTTTCAGTTTCCGGTCGGCTAATTCAGCTTGAATGACAGTGGGCTCATAATGATGGAAAATGACAGTTTATGAGCTGCCGACAAATTTTGTTTATTTCATCCCTATTTCTGGTATGTGTGCGTATATATCGATATCGTAAATTCTTTATGTTCTTCAACTTTCAGCCGAGCAAACGTACTTCCGAGATGCATTGTTGGAAACGCGAAATCTTCCCATGTTCTTGCACCGTATTGACATTTTGACGCTTAAACCCTTTCAAATTCAGGGAGTACTGCATCTCGAGGGTTTGCATGGACAAGAGTGCATTTACCACTCTATTGTTGGGAGATCATGCAATGTGTATAAATCAATTTTTTGTTCACAAAGGTTTTGTAATAATTCTTTTTGCCTTTCCAAGCAGCTAGAAAGAAGTGGCAAATGTGAAGAGCCTTTTGTATGATATGCATTCTTAACCAAAACGTAGTTTTGGTTTCGTGAGGAATGAGTTTCAAAGTTACGTCGTCCCCATGATACCGGCTAATAAAGTTGCACCCACTAATTTCAAGAGCTCTTGAGATCCTGTAGTTCGGAACAACGTAAGCCAACCCGAAGGGCTTGAAAACAAGGAAAGAAATGCGCCTTTAGGCATTTGGTAGGGGACACCAGATTCTAATCTAATAAATGCTTCCTTGTATATATTTTTTTAAAGTAGCGGGGAAGCGATGTAAATAAGATGAAATTCCACTTTCCGGTCGGAGCTCTTTTCTCTTAGTGATCTTGAATGCTGGAGAATCACGTTTTCGTCGTAGGCGCCATAATTAATTGGTTGCTCAATTAAGAGCAAAGAGTTCATCAGGCTTGCAGACGATGGCGCCTTCGTCATTTATTAGATTATAATGTACTTGATTGACAGAGTTACTAAGTCTTAAGTTTTGAAAAATAATTAATGTAAAATAGGATACTACAACATTAATTCTAAAATGTAATTTGGATTTTTACTCGAATCTTATGATTGTTTATCGAGTGAAGAATTAATGAAAGAAATATACAATAGTCTTGTGAGCGTAGCAAGAGCCACATTTAAAAGACTGTAATGATATAAGATTTAAGATTTGAAGTCAATTTGCCGATTACACGACGATCGACATGGATCTATGGCGATAAAACCATTATATCAGCGTTGCCACCGGTTCGTTCATCAGCTTCACACGCGTGCAGGTCGAATACATATACATAACCTTCTAGTTGTATTGTTCTTGCTGCAAGGCATTTCGGTGTATCGTAGAAAGGCACACCCACGGTGCCCATAACTCACTAGGGACCGCTTCTATTCCCTCTTCGCGATTTTGCAAGACAGTGATACCTGTGGATCGTTTGTTTATGCTCCATTGTTTAATTAAGAGAAGACATACGAGTTTTAGGTCCAGGATGCAGGAGTTCTATTAAATGGACATGTTACGTTTGCCGGGGCAACTGCTTGATTGACATTAATGCCGACTTTCAATTTACAGGACGCTTAACGAGGGTCCAGGCAGTCAACTGGAGAGTGCATGCAAATAATCATTAATTTGATTATCGCTATTTTTTAGGTTAGTTTATCAGGATAATATATAAATTTATAATTTTTAGAAACATTTCAACATACCATTCACAGAATTTATATAAACCTTTTTTTCAATTTATGTTCGTTAAATTTATAATATTTCTTTCTCATTTTAATTACACCCTTAACGACGTATTTAAAATGAAATATTCCCTTTCGAGTTCGGTGGTCTTATTTTTATTGTTATTACCATCTGCGTGTTTACATAGTAATAGGAAACTTGTCTGCGTATGAAAAACGGCAGGTGGTATTCATTAGAAGACTTGGTACTTCGAAAATCCACGAACAGAGAGTGCCACGCGAGGTGATTTCGTGAGTAGGCTGGTTTCTAACGATTCGCTGGCACGCGATCGCAAGTGCCGATAGTTCTGCGAGCAAAAGAAATGGCAGCATGAAATAAAGTTTACAAGTATTTGTAGCAAAAGCAATAAACGTAATTGGCTGAAATTACTTTCTAGTTCTCCGTAAGCATCATAGCAGAATTAATTTAGCAACGTCCAAAAAATGTGACCTAACTGTTGTTAGTCATGAACAACCGTAAACACAAAAACTGAAAAGTTACTCAAATATGTCAAAAAGTGAACAAAATATGAATAACAGTTCGGCGCAAGAATATAAAAAAAATTTGCAAACTTATTATTTCTCGCCAATTGTCTCGTGCATACGCGTCAAATGTGTTAGCCGCAGGTTGCGTTACATCAATTTTACATTTCGGTGTAAAGAGTGGTCATTCGTTTTCCCGTTTTTTTGACGTACGATATAATATGATACGCGTCGTCGTTTCCAGTAACTCTTACAATTCAACCAGCTATTAATTTATTTTCGTGCGTACGGAAATGGAAAAGCCGAGACAGAGAGGCTGAACAATTAAATGCGAAACGTAGATGGACTCGCTTGTCGGTGGTTTTTGAGGCGAAACGGAAATTGCGTTTATAATGCTTCTACTGGTGGCCCCTACCAGGACGAAATTGAAAAATATAAAAATTCAACCCGAAAAGGGAGAATGCAAATGCCCGTGGCATTGCTCCGGCAATATCCTTTGTATTAGTCGCGAACGAGTGAAACAATACCGGGCACTCGGAATAAATATGTTCCGTGCATCACAATACCCACGACGGCGTTGGTGAACTTTTGACCATAGCTGAAGGCGTCTCTACTGCTAAATATATTTTGCTCACGTCAATTAAATCTCTCATTGTTAATTACATTGTTTATTGAGTTAATTAATTTATTTAATCCTGTAATTTATCTATTTTCATTGTTCACACACTTTCCAAGCTTCCGAAATTTTATGGTTCTTTCATCTGAATAGGATAATCAACGAGACAAATATCAATAATGCAATTGAAACCACCATGCAACGAACAAAATCCATAATAATTTCTGTATCGACATAGGAAGGGCTTCTTTTCAATGATAGACAGTACATCAGTCGTGGTCAAAAGATAAACGTCGACACACCACCGTTCGCGCTGCTATAAAGCAGTCACGTGTCACCGAATGAGGGTCTGTAAATGGTCTACGGTGTTTCGGAACAGATATGCTCTCACGATGGGGTCCTACGCGACCCTTCCATAGCCCAGTGTGACCGGCAACCACCGCTCATTAACGCGAATAATACCATCCTGTTGTTGCAGCTATTCGTACCTGAGTTTCTTTGAAAAATGATACTTGATTATGCCGCTTTTTCGACATTTAGACATTTATTCAATTATCAACGCATAATTATTCACAGCTTCCAGGTTCCCGCAGAACGATATATATTTATCATACCCACTGACAGCTGAATGGATCGGAATCGTAAAAAACGAAATTTTTTTTTTTTTTTTTTTTTTTAATTAATTAACGGGCGGAATCGCCCTTTTTACTGAATTATTGGCTTATTATTATTTTACTAGGATTTTGCGAGAGCTGCAGATCGACTTAGACAGATGGCGCCATACTTCACATTTGTGTATGAAATGTAGGACTGCAGAAACCTACACCAAGTACAGCAGCGGTCGTGAGTCGATTTCCGCCAGATAAACAATACTTTCGAAACGTAAACACAAACAACGTGGCTCGTCTTACCAACAGCGAGCTGCTGCTTGGAAACGAAATCGAAAAATTGTTCACCCGACGGGGATCGAACTCACGACCTACGACTTCGTAGTCCAGTGCGTTAACCGCCTGAGCCACGAAGCCGATGGCAAATTTAAAAAAAAAAAAACGCTTCGAAGACACTTTTTGCTGAAACTTTCAATTTTACGTGGATTTTTTCTTCTTCGAAGATAACAGGATATTACAGCTTGGAGAGATCTATAGCGATGTGTTGAAAGCAAAGAAACTTATCTGCAGTTACGCGCGATACGATCGAAACCCACATGGCTTAACGAAGGTCGACGTTAGGGGAAGAAATTAGGTACGCTTCTTTACATTGCCGGGTTTCAAATGCTATGCTCAAATGTGCGCTTTTCACACTAGCGATGTAGCCTTGCTCAATGTGCGCTTTATGTACACAAGCGTCGGACAAACGTTAGGGGTGAACTCGAGAAGATTTTTCCGCGGCAGTTCGAGGCCACTTGATAAACATCAGGCACGCTCATTTATCACCTCTTTATTGTTGAGGCGTGATTAACAGAGCGAACATGACATTAATTTGCATTTTATGGCTCCCTTAGATGGACCCTAATTCAGCATCAAAAACTATGCAAATCGCAACGTTGAAATCGTTTTTGGAGAGGAAAGATGATGAATATTACCACATTCCTCCAGATTCTTAATGATTTTTTAGAGGGTAGTATAAATAACCTCTATTTGCGGCGATTACATGATTTATTATGTTTATCAAATGACGGGAAGTGCCTCCTAAACGATTTAAGAAAAAATTTAATAATGGAAGGAGTCATGATTGATAATCATTAGAGTTTCAATAAAATCCTTCCGTCAAATAGTTTCGCCATTTTGGGTTTGTAAAGATGATGTTAATGATTTTATATATAAAATAATCTAAAGGCTTTTTTTTAACACAATAAAAAACTTCTATGTGCCACCATTGAAAGATTTATTGTTTTGATCAAGAGGCAGGAAGTATCCTCCTAAACACTTTTAGAAGAAATTTAATGATAGTAAGAGTCGTGATTGATCGATTCTTAATGACTTATATTACAATAAACGTTATTAATCATTCATCATTGTTAAAGTACTTTTCCGTTTCGAGTAGCTTCGCATGTCTTTTTTGTACACTGAATTTTACATTTCGGCAAATTGAGCTTTTTTAATGATTGGGGAGCGGGTTGCAAGCAGCATTCGCTGGGAAGCGCATTCGTTCTATGAGTCAATGGAAACCATTAATCACGTCATTTTAAACCGCAATATACGGGTAACGGTACAACCGTCACCGAACGATAGTATGCTTTGCCTCATGGAAAATGATCGCTTATGCTCGCAACAATCAGCATCGATTCGAATGTGTACACTTGATAGCGGTAAATCACCTACGAATTCTTCGCTTAAAAAGTCAATTGAACATCAGCTGCTCTGGGGACCACACTAATTGCGCAGAAGTTTGATTTATTACAAACATTAACGCAGGTGGTCATTAGCTAAATGATAGGGTTACCTCAAACATAGTTAGTGCATTTCCAAAAACTAATATTACGATGATCAGTAAGGGCGCGTGCACACTGACAGCGAATCGCGAAATGCGGCAAGCGAAATATACCCAAGTTTACAATAATAAAAATGTATTTATCGATATTTTTCTTCACACGTGTATAGATTTTTATATTATTTAATTCTGCTCGTTCAATTTGCCATTATGTGCGATCCGCTTACCGTTAATCGTAATTCGCTAGTTGTATTTCGAGGTTACCCGCCCTGGTAAGCGAAACATAAAAATTAGGAAGTAAATCGTCAGAATTACAAGACTATGTATAAAAATCTGAAAAAACAAGTAAATATCAATATTTTTAAACAGCAATATCAAAATATCGACTTTTATTATTATAAAATTTTTGTACATTTCGCTTGCCGCTTTTCGCGATTCGCTGTCAGTGTGCACACGCCCTAACAATTGTGGTAAAGAGCGAATCTAAGAGACTACACAAATAATTTACGTAGGAATAACGATGCGGCCACCTCCATGTCATCGTTCCGAGTGACTGACTGAAAAATGCGTGTTATGGTTCTTTCCCGAGCCTCGCGCTTGAAGAAAAATTGGACTCCGAAAATTCTGACAGTTCCCGATTTGTCAAAGAAAATCATACGAGCTTCACAGTCCGCATTTGCAACGCGTCTTCCATTCACCCTATTATTTTTATATATCAATATCACTGGCATAAAAAGACGTCTACTACGAGATAGACAAATATCGAAGCGGGAGATGAAATCCAGGGGTCGATCTCAGGTTTCAAAATGATTGGGATGAAATTGAGGGTAAGTCGATATCATACTCGAGCTGCTTCTTTTTCTGTATCGCTCATTCCTTTCCCACTTTCCGGAGCTCGTATTCTAACGTTATCATGAGACAACATTGGTCAATTTCGCCCCCATACGTCAGACGAAAGAAAAGAATTTGAAAAGTCTGCCCAGAGGTAGTTCTTCTTCGTAATGATCTCGTTCTACTTCGGACAGGAGATATGTCGTGGAGTTTCGAAGGGCTCCTTCCGGTTTCGAGTTCCACCTGGGATCTATCAGATTTGCCACATTCCCCTAATCAGCTGGCGTTCCCTTACGTTGTTCTTCTATTCGATTCCCGTCCGGTCAAATCAAGATGGACATTGTCCACGTGCCGAAGCTTCCAATGCTTTTAAATCTCATGTCGGACAATTCTGTTGTAGCACACTGAAATAGAATAGTTGCGAATCCTTTCTTAGCTGCGGTGAATTAAGGTTAAACGCTAAAAGGAAGGCTTCAATTAGCGACCGACGGGCGAAACAATTTCGTCAATGGCGTTGGCAAAGACACCAGTCCCACGATACTTAGGACCGTTCTGATGATGGTTTATCGCGAACATTTGTCCGAATCTGTGTGCCGCAAATAACCCCTAGCGAAAGACGAGTGGACGGTTGTCACCACTCGATGGGAACTGACCAGTGGTCATTTCAGGATGTTCGCTGATCTGACAGTGACGAGCGTGTTAAACACGGATATTCCTAATAAGACTAACTCAACCTCGAAGTGGACACACAGGGTACCTTTGTTCGCGCGTCCGATCTGCACTCGTTTCCTTTCATGTGCACGGATCTCCAATGTGCCTTTTACTCCTGAAAGAGGCCGGTATGTGGCTTGGGGTCGCGGGCACGAGAATGGACGCTGAGTACCAGTGGTCATTGAGAATTGTACGTGGAACGCAGAGAGGAATTCTGTATGTCCGACAATTTCAAGCTTCGCTGGAACCAAGACTTGAATTTGTTTGAAAATGATTGACATACTCTTTTCACAATCTGTCAAACGATAAAGAACTAATTCATGTTTTAGTTATAATTTTGAATAAAACCTTTTTGTGTAAATAATGTAAACTCTCATAAAGAATAAAAAACAAGATAAGTGAAAGATCGTTTATATCAATCTGACTGGTCGAGTAGGAAATCGTTTTCGAGAGAAAGTTTCGAATTTGAAATACGAAACGAGTCACGGATTCGCGTCAGAATGAAGGTGAAATTCAATTCCCGGTATCTGAATACGAGCCAATTACGCGTGATATATGAAGGGGTCCTCCGCGTCGTTGCGTATATATATTTTTGTCATCTTCTTTGGCTCCCGTATTTGAATGTCATTTCCATGCAGCTCAATTTATTCTCACCAGTGAAAAGGTCTAAAGCTCCGCGCCGAAATTCGCTCGCGAATGATTTGCATTTTCGCCAAAAACACATATAGCGCCCCCTCTCCTTGACTTTTGCAAGTCAGATCTGACGATCATACGTGCTCCTCCTCTCTCCTCGCTGTTGATAAATCGTCTCTCGGTGATCTCCAGGCAGGATTCATATTTCTGAGATGATCGCTCGATCCGAGTGACACGATCCCGACACGTTCCGCGTTTACGGCTTTTTCCCCAGTGATGGCACTCGGAATATAAATGACGAATGTCGTGGAAATCGTGACTGTATTTTCATCTAGAGATTTGTTGTATTTTTCGATGAAAGGAGTAATCGTATATTCATTATGTTTTTATAACTTGAAATAAATTTAGTAATCGATTTAGAATTGGATTATGATATTCTGATTTACGCCAATAGAACCATTTATGAACGGCGTAGAAATATTTAGTCCGACGTTGGTGCGTTAAAAGTCCGTCACACTATCCGTTTTTCTTGGGCAGGAATGGGTAATATAAATTGATCTTATCCGGAAGAGGAACTATGTGTTACTATAATAGAATTTCTGAAAGGTACGTTCGTTTAATTATTCAATTTTAATGATGAAAGATTTTAAGGCCAAGAAACGATGAAAGCGATATGTCCAAAAAAGGAACATTATTTTGTTGTATTGTGCTGTTGAATTCTTTTTTTAAAGACTGCATTTAAATTTACTTAAAGTTAATATTAATGTGGAAAGTATCCATAAGGTCTTTTCTAACTCTAATTCTGTAAAAATGTCTAAAAATATCTCATTTCAAGATAATTAGACACCGAAGTCTCTGATTGTAGACTAAGTGTCATTTCAAGAGACTTTTGGTATTTAATTCTTCTGAAATGGGACACTTTGAACCATCTATTTTTGCATGGGATCAATGTAAAGAAAATAAAATCGAAATGAACAGAACTCGAACCGGTTACAATTTTAAGTTAAGATAAACTGTTTACGTATTGTATTCACACAACGACATTGTTTCATGTGTAGATTCCAAAGTTTCCATCCAGCAACATTTCCTATCAGAATACATGGATGCGTTTTTCCGTCTTTGTCGAGTCCACGTCCCGTTTTCGTGATCCGTTTAGTCATTGTTATTTATTGCTATCATTTCATAGTTGAGATGAAGATAAGATAAAAGGAGTTTTTCTTTTCTATCGGGTCTCTGATCATCCTAAAGGTGGGATGAATTTGTTTAAAAATAATTCTTATATCCGGGGTTCGAGTATACCTAAGATGTACAATTGAGTCTAAGAAAGTCAAATGAAAGACTAAACGTGTAGAATCCTAAATTTTCTCTCTCTCTCTCTAGGACGACGCAATTATCTTCAATAAGACATTGAATAAAACTATCTGTAATCTTTATACATCACTTTAGCGCTACATTCCCTCCCAAGCAGCAAAATAGGGCGAAATTACCTTTTTTACCATCCATCGAGACATTTTTTCGATCACGTCTTATTTACCTAAAATCGAAGTCGAATTACGGTAAGTGGGGACAAAAGTAGAAGTAATTTTTTGGTCAAAATTTAGGCATCTTTCCCAATAGGACGGAGTCTGAATTTGGTAAAATCGACCTGTACTTGGGCGAAAATTGGTAATATTGAGGTAATTTTGACCTCTTTTCGACTTAATTCTGACCAATTCCATACTCCGTTTGTTTCGAACATTTATTCTTTGCACGTGGCAGGGCTGACTGAGTGCATGTATCTTCATTTACTCATGTTATGGTATAGGAATGCAATACTTTAAAGTTTTCGTCAGAATACAAACCAAAGGAAATACATATACAAATTATGTCAGCTTTCAGATAAGGAAATTAAGCATGCTATAATGTTAAATTTACGTGCGACGGAAAATTACCTGTTCAGAATTTGACGCTACCCCGTTAAGAATTTACTCGCCGTGAAAATAAGCAAATTTAAAAAAATAATTAATTGACCGTGGAAATATCGATAATTTTATTTTACGCTTAAATCGCCTTGAAATATTTTTTTGTTTAATTCGTAAAGCAAAAGTGAAAAAAAATATGTACAGATGAATAAAAAAGCGGAATTAAATTAATTAGTTACTAGCGAATTTTAGAGATTATGCTACATGCTAATAGCAGACATAAAATTATGCGCGATTCTGACTTTCGACCTAACAGTAAAATATTTGACCTATAAGTCAAATTTCCTTATTCAGGGAATTTTGACTTCAAAGTTGTGAAAGTCCAATTATCGACCGATAGGGTTCGACAGCTATAGATTCTTCGGTAAATCGATCTTCGATACAATATGTATTTTGACTTTTCTTCGGCAGCGCCGCACTCGTCAGTTTCAAAATTAGTGTCATCAGCTGCTATTAATTCTTCCACTAGTAATGGAGAATTACTAGGTTCGCTCGTCGTGAAATCGTCGGTAATATCTTCAGGAAAATTGCCTGCAGAAACATCTGTAGTCGAACTTGTTGATTGTACAATATCGCAACTGGTACCTACAGTTGTTTTTCTGTCGACGAAACGTCGATGAAAGTCGGAACGGTCTTTTTAGTTATTGTAGTTTATAAACATTTACTCAGTACGATCGGTAATGACGTATATAATTTGAGGTTAGGTTGTTTTCGTTATTTTGTTTGTGTCGTCGACTATAACCTTATTAGTCGAAATATCTTATAAGTAATTTTTCACGATAAACTCGACTTTTAGGTTCAACGTGTGGCAAACCATTAGGTCTTAATTTTAACCTGTTAGACAAAATACAGACTTATATAACGCATATTGACCAATTAAGACATTTCTCCCTAGTAGTCGAAAAAAGGCAACGTGCAAGGTCATATTGACCTAAAAGTGGGCATGATATCGACTTATAAGTTTATTCGACTTTGAAGACATATTCT
Source organism: Trichopria drosophilae (assembly GCA_030407085.1). Lineage (NCBI taxonomy): Eukaryota > Metazoa > Arthropoda > Insecta > Hymenoptera > Diapriidae > Trichopria > Trichopria drosophilae. The sequence continues at coordinate 182,379,161 of CM059583.1, read as the reverse complement.
TGGTCCAGATTTAGTAATTTCGACCTAATGAATAACTTTGAAGTCGTAGGACTTTAAAGGCTTAGGTTATATTCAGGTGACTTTCGACCCTCGTTTAGGTCTTGAAAGTTTATTCGACTTACAGGACAACTTTTTGGTCGAAAAATTTTACTTGATTAGGGAATTCTGACTTTGGCTTGGTCGAAATGACTTCCTTTATTACTTGGGTAAGCTGGCTTATATAGCCCCACATGCCCATATTGCTTATAAAACCATTTTCTTGTCGAAACGCGATTTGTTTTGCTTGATGAGGTAAGGGCTAACATGCTTACACTTGCGGCACGAGCTGATGCAGTCAGGTTGACGTTCTCCAAGTACCTTAAAGTGGCAGAAATTGTCGGTAGAATGTTTAAATTATATACTTATATTTGCATCCATCTCCACATTTTAATTACTAGCGAGTGGACGAAACTGCTAAATTAAAAATTATTTGCGGTCACAGCAGAGAAATGGAGCGTCCGAATAAAGCGTTGCATTAATAATCATCCACATCCAGCATACGCTAGGACGCGCGTATAATGTTTGCATGCGAAATTAAACGTCTGTTTGCGAATACGAATGTCCTCCGTGAAAAGATCACCGCCGTGGGCGTGTACTACCGACGACCTACTGTGATATTCATAGAGAATAACGTATGTACGCCGAAGCGAAAGGTATTAGGTAGGCAAACTACGTATCGTAACGCATTCTCTGTGATCCCGCGTTCCGCTTTGCCAGTCATCTGGACGTTTCAACTTCCGCTCACCCGACGTCAATATGATTTTGGCGGAAAAGCCATCGGCATACGTCGAACAGCAAACAGACCTTTGTCTACGTATTTTCTTAAGGAGATTCGAATGAATTTTAAATTATACCCGGAGACAAATTCTCGCTGAATGAGCTTCAAAGCAACGACGTTGATTTATTTTCGAGACACACCGCCAAAAGCCGCATGTGAAATTCTAGGTAATATAATTTATCTCTGCGAGTATCCATTGAATAACGCTCCTTTGATGTGAAATCAGACTTTATTGAATAGCGCGCCGCGGATCGACGAGTTTCAATCAAACTCTGTCTACATCCGTCTTGCGACGAGATTAGGGGAAAATTTGCAATTACGCGGATCTCATTGCATGCCAGAAGAACAAGCTAAATTCTACTTTTCTTCCGGAAAAAAGTTATTAATTGAATTTTCGAAATATCCATTTCGGCACCGAGTATATTCAGGTGTACTTTATTTTCGAGCTTCTATGCCATGATACAAGACGCACATTGCTATTAGGCACGACCGGGTCTGCTCGCACATTTTACCTCCTCGGTTAAAGCGAACCCATAAAGATTTAGATAGTAGGGAAAGGCGATGCACCCCTCTGCAGGTACGGCTGCTATGTCGGCAAGCCAAGTATCGTGGTTGAACGCTAACTGCGGCACGACAGGTTAGGACAAAAAAATGTTCACCCCTTTTAACGTCCAAAGCGGACCAGTCGCTATAATTCGACGGGGTGGCACCCCCTCGAAACGTCGTAGTGTCAAACATTCAGTATCCTAGCTTTTTTAAGGGAGGGTTAGCTTTTTTCTGTTTCGAGGGAAAAAATTCACATTTATATTCTTTTTTTCAAATTTCCAAGATACGCCGCACATAATCGTTTTAACCGTGGACAATTTCATAATTTGACGTTTGCAAACGTCCTTTCCGAGTGCGATTGTTTAATATAAATTTTAACGGACATACCTCATGAATAATTCCGACAATAAATTTTAATCAACCCCCTAGTTAAGTAGGTAAAAACTATTGCGGATTATTCGCGGTATAATTGTACATCCTGAGCTGCTGCTACGCGCGGGAACGTAACCACGGTTTCGGCATTCCCCGTGTGTTGGAATGTCGCTACAAGATTTTTAATCACGCAAGCATTTTGGTACTGACTTTAATATAGGAGCAATGTCGCCATGCATAATAAACGAAACGAGAGTGCCGGTAATAGGTGCAAAATGCTTCGACTAAAAACTCCATCTGTAGGCAAATTGTGTAATTACTTACGACGCTGAGGCGACGAAAGGCTACCCAACCAGTATTGCTTTCGGTAGCAGCCCCTTTGATATTGCTTCCGCAAAGATTTGAGTAAACGAATTTTAGTAATTCGAAATGTACAACTTAAATAGATAACATAAAAAATAATTAAATCTAATCACGGTACTGGTAAAGTAAATTCGCGTATCTATCGTCGATGTTGCGAGGGAATCGGTTTAATCGAGTTACGCCCCACGAAGCAGGCGAAAGTTCGCGGCCATTGCCGCCGACAACAATAGGATTCACCCCTTAACGATTACTATTATGAATACAAATGGGATGTACTCGGCCTTTCGCATATTCATCTACGATCCGTGTCTTGGCTCTTCGAGCAACATAGGAATATTATGCTATTCTGCATTAATTGTTAATTAGATCGGATAGATATTTCCGCACGCCCGAAGTAATTCTCGTATACACGAGACCCTGAATTTTCGGACAAAATAACCCCCTCAACGATGTTACTTACGAGTTGGAAATTATTTTGTGATTTAGCACAGATGATTGAAGAATCTCCGGTCGTGTTTTATCTCCGAATTCTCTCCGGTAATATACTTTCTACTTCAACTTTGTAGGATAATCAGACTTCCACTCCATAATTCGTACCACAATGGTGCGGAATATTTTCATACGAATGTTTCACGAAAATAATATAGTAGAGGTTAATGTTGAGTCCTTAGATATTCCGCAATTTTTTCTCCTCTCCGGTATGTACTTTATTCATTATTACGGAGTGGAGAGTCTGCGAAATGTGGACCGTGCACTGTAGTACCAACGACGCAATGGTAATTGTTTTTAACCACCAAAGGGGAAAGGGCAATATCGCTTCCGGGAGTGCCACTGTGGTTAACCCAAAGCCCTTTGCGCCGTTTATTTTTAGCTGCCCTTCATAAACGGGTTCGACACGAAACACATGTTGGAGAATATTGGTTTCAATTTCAGGAAAACATCGATTTATATTTTTCATACGTATCTTTCAAGTGGGCTGTAATATAAGTAAAGTGGGGTTTGTTGGGGTCCATGTTACATAACACTGCTAAAAAGCTGAGAAAGGTTAAGCTGGAAAAGTCCTCTTCATAAGCGGAAACTTTGGTCTGCGATATCATGGGAGAATTTAAAAAAAATTTTGGAAAGAAGTGGCTGAACTCGACAATTAATACTTTTATGGCCATTAAAATATTTCTATAATGAAATCGGTTGATTGTAGGGTATTTGAGAAAAATTATGAAGCCAAATTTCAGTACTTTATTAGATAATATTTCTGATATTTACTGTCTCTTACGAAGAAAAGTTTGCTCTTTCATATCCTGCTAAAAGAATTGGTCCAAAACTTGTTCCAAAATCATGCAGCTCATTTTAAAGCAGCTCATATATATTTTTAAATTGTTTACTTATAAAATATTTTAAATTGTTTTTTTTTTAAATCTGTTATTTATTCGCGGTATCAGTAAAACACCTACCACTTTTCATAATTTCAAAATGGCAACAGAATGCAAATGGCGGGAAACGAGTTAATTTTGCATATTATTTCTTTGTTAGCAAATCGATATAAATTTCTAGATGGACACTTTTTTAGGGTCCACACAAGTTTTTCGGGTCGCTGATTCGCAATTTAAAATCGCATCCAATATGGTGTTACATTTCTAAAATATGTATCGCTGACATTACAGGGACATTTTAAGAATTTTGGTCCATATAATTAACACACATTCTGAATCGATCGCACTACTCGTTGCTTACGATTACCGAATGATTTAATATATTCTTCGATTGTCGATAATGTACGGAAATTTGTCCATGCATTACATAATTGTCTGCTTAAACAGATATCTAGTCCATAAATATGTAAGTAACATTACACAAATATTGACTTCTAGTTACAGTGAAATTTCAGTTTTACTTGCAGTAAAATTAAATCCAACGTTTAATGCTGTGAGATTTCACTTTTAGGTAAGTCGTCCAATCAGTGCGGTATTTAAAAAATAACATACATTTATTCGACCATTATTTGCAAGAAGACGGTATTTATTATTATCGTTAAATGATTGTTTCAAACATTTTGTCCGCATGGAAACTCTTAAACGCATTAACAGTTTAATCATTATTAACAGATAGAATAACGTCATCATTCAGGGGATGCAATCGTACATTTTTAAAGCACTTATACATTCGGTCAAATGGAAACACGTTTTACAATTCACTATGATCTATATTTAAAATTTGATATTTGCCGAGTTTCTCGGGTGATGCATCGAAGCAATTGGAGTTTGAAGTTCGATATTTATATACATTATTTAGATGTTTTGAGTTGGATTTGAGGCCGTATTTATACGCTGAATGATAAAACTAGAAACTGTATAAATGTAGAATACGTATGCAGAACAAAGTTGTGCTTTATGAATTGCAAATTATATGCACTTTAGCATGTATAGGTATATACTATTTCTGAAATACTGAATAGTTACTGTTCAAAATAATGATGTTTGTTAAGCCCGTGGACGGAATAATTCTATCAACACAACGAAGATTTTGTTAGTTTAATAAAATAGTTGTCATAATGAAAACATGAATATTGGGCTGGTTTTTAATAACAAAAAATAAGAAATCCTTTCCGGTCTTTATCGTTATAATAGTCGCCATGGCTAAGAATTTACAAATAAGTTTGTGAATGTTACTCCTGTCTTTGTTCAATATGATAACGAAAATGTGAATTTTGGTTTGTTTCATGTTACGTCACATGAGTTATAACTCATTATGACATCAGCTTGTCAAATTTAATAATAATACATTGTAAAACAATAAAATATAATCTTTTTGAGGTGTAGTTATAATCACATTCAAATTTCAATTATATTCATTTGTGAAATCATTAATTTAATATAACTAAAGTCTAGAACAATTTCTTAAGGCTATTTATGATTATATAATAAGAAGAGCCATAAACAACATAAATTTATGAATTGTAATGGTGTTCAGATTTTAAGATCAAATAGGTTAGATTAGAAGAGACTGAAATTAATCTCATTTTCTTGAATACTGTATGGCTAATCGCCTGTAGTTACAAACCGATTAAAATTAAAAAATTAGTAAACAATAAATATGTAATCAATAAGATAAACATCACATCATATGTTTCTTCCTCGTAAAGTTCCCAGTTCTCGTTATGTTATCGTATTTCCTTGTTTGGTTAAGTTCAGTTTTTTGCCAATATTATGCCTAAATATTATATGAGAATACAATAATACTACGATATTTAATGACAAATGTTTCTAATATTCTACGAATCCAAGCATTATCAATTCCATTCAGCTTTATTTTATTTCTGCTTTTTTTTATAGCAAACTTCACTGCGGTTGGACATGGTGAGGTTATTTGCTTATTATAACTTTTCAGTGGCTAATGATTTCGACCAGTTTTTGGTACAATTCGAAAGCTAGATACTCCTATGAGAATGTTTGTTTTTTAATTTCTGAACAAAACAAAAAATATAGCCAATTTTCTGATTTGATTATTTTCGATAATTTTGTTATCATTCCCGCGATTTGGATACCAAACAAAAATCCTCTAGTACGTATATCTATTAAATACAACAACAAATTTCTGAATAGTTAAGAAACCGCTTGTATACTATACGTTTGTAGCTATAAAGTAATGATTTCTTAATAGTTACGAGTCGAAATGCATCGTAACATAACCTCAAATGACAACAGGAATGTTTTGTTTGGTTTGTTAAGAACGATTGAGTGCCATTCGGTGATTGTTATTGGGGAAAGAAATAAATTAAAGATATTATTCATTGGTCGTCTTAATTATTCGCCTTTTATAAACAAATACATCGTATAAAACACATGTCCCATGTCTTATTTGTGAATTTGCGGAGCTGACGAGTTCGAAGTAAATATTTTTTAACTATTAATAGTGATTTTCTCAGTGTAAATTTTGTTATTTTGGCAGTACACTGTTAAAAGTGCGGAGTGAAATATGCGTATCATATTTAAAACATAAGCAGATCAAATAATAAATAATAAATACCATTTCTCTAACATCATATTAACCCCTAGTTTTCCATTTATTCGTTTGTTTACAATTTATGCGATTATTGTTATTACTTTTAATTCCGCATGAGTACTTCACACATTGCGCGGATATCTTTTAAATTTACCGTCAGTGTCAAAATCAACACCAAGAAACATCACACCGTACATGCATATCCGCATGAAGACGTCCTTAAGTGCTCGCAAGTGACTCATTTTATCACCCAATCCCAAAAATTCTATCCTATTCTTCAACAATTCATATATTCTAAACATGGATATTTGGAATGTGGAAATTTGGACATCCTACGGAGCCTCCAGGCCATCCTCTGGCATTACAGTAGTAATCATATAGATGGTATTTAGTATGTTCCTTAATAAGTAGTAGTGTACTTTTTCGGTGCGAAATCAAGCAAACAACATGCATTGTCAATATACTCTGGAAATATTTCCATGAAAGTTCTTCAATTTTGGGCAAAAGCCAATCGATGTTAAAATTTCCTCATGTGCAAAAAAATCCCTTTTTAGAGAAATTCTAATTTCTTGTATTATATATCTAAATTTAAGCTCCTTGTCCTTAGCTATTGATAAGGGATCAAATAAATTACAATTATTAATTTTATTTACGTTATTAATAATGTAGAGAATAAAGTCAACCACACGTTTCGAAACCAATATTGCCACGTGCCTCATTAGGTTTCGGTGCGTGGTTTTGTTAATCATAAACATCGCAGCCCCGGCACGCATTACAGTTCGCGCGGAATGTGATATAAGAGCGGGTAAACGCGCGTGTTTACACAGAGGATAACGCGCGTTCGTGCGTACTACGCTGCTGTAATTGACGTGGATATGCTCACCACGCGCGTTTACCGTAATTTCGACCGCGAAATACAACGAAATACACTCGCAATATTTGTAATGTCGGTGAAAATGCTATTTCGTCAATCCTTATTTGTTCCTGTGTGTATTTCAACAATGACATATACAACCACGTCATTCATTACTATACTGACAAATGACGCGAATGTAATGATAATATAATGATAAGGGACTGCTAAATGCGCTCTTTTGATAACGTCAATTCCTAATCTTAATGCAATCAACAGAAACTACATGCATTTTCAAGTTTAAATATATTTTGGTGTAATTTCACTAAACCGAATGTACGTCGCATTACAACAAAATTGGAACGATAATTGGTCGCTATTATGTGTTCCAAAATAGAATGGAAAATGTATTTATTTTCGTTTTGGGTGAAACTTTTTAGGTTAGGAGTTACCGTTATCGAGCGAGATGCTTTGGTAGACCCTGAAGTGGGTAAAATAGTATTTCCTCATTTTCAGTGATTTTCAGAGGTGTAAAGAAATAGGAATACACAAACAAAATATTGTATTTTTACAAATTCTTTAACGTTGTGTATTATGAACCACCCTAGTAACAAAATTTGGCAGAAAGCCGACATAATGCCAGGATCGTTGATGATTTGTTAGGTGATTTGCGGCTCGATTCTAAAATCTAATCAGATCGCGGACGGACGTGGGTACAAAATCACGGACACAAATTTTCTGATTCACTTCTTTTGGGTCTGGAACATCGACGTTTGAGGTGCACCTCAGAAACCCGACAATTTACAAAACATACACTTCGAAAACTAGAAATTAAAAAGCCAGACATTTAAAAACAGATATTCAAAAACCAGACATTTCAAAAAACAGAGATTCAAAAACTAGCCATTTCCAAAAACAGACTTTCAAAATTTGTCTGCATTTTGAAATATCTGGTTTTCGAATGACTATTTTTTAAATGTCCAGTTTTTTGAATATCTGTTTTCTGAAATGGCTGTTTTTTAATCTCTGTTTTTTAAATATTTGATTTTGGAGTATGCATTTTTTGAATGTCGGGGTTTTGAGGTGCACCCAACATTTGGTACAGAACTATAGGTTAATTTTGTTTGCCGCAGTGACCAAATTGAGTACTTCAAACCTACAATCTTAGGTAAAAGTTACCAAAAAAGACTCCATAATGCTTTTCTCATCATTACATGCCTATAACCTGAAAATCACCAGATATTAATTATGAATTAGCCAAGTACATGCAGAACAATTACAAAAAAAAAGTTGGAGATTAATTTTCAATTACTTTTTCGGTATATCTCAGGAGACAGTATATATCATGTACAGCAGTACATTAGCGTCTTTAAAGTCGAGATTCTGAATAATTTAGATATATAAATAATAATAAAATCTTCTTATCCGTATTGTATTTTCCTTAAGTGGAAAGATTTGTAAAAAATTGGTTTCTTTTTGGAATACACGGAAAATAACAAAACAGGTATTAAACCATGAGTTTTAGACGACCTAATGTTTAGGTCCTCTTCCGACATTTTATTTTTCTAAAATATAATAGTTAGATGGTACCATATTTGTAGATGAATGATATAATACTGATATGACGTTATATTTAATTTGTAGGAAAACAATTATATTATTATATTTTTTGATGTCGAAATTCTGTTTGTTATTTAAACTCCACAAGAAGAGACGGATAAGAGAGAGCAAAAAGATGAATAATACAATTAGAAAAATAATAAATAAAGAGATAGAATAATTTATAATCTAGAACGTTTAACATAGAATACTATCTTATTAACAGACCTCTTTAACCCTTTAAGGCCCGACTTTTTTTAAGTGATGCGATTTTCGTCATACTCTGTACTTAAGGGTTTTTGAGGTCGCTGATTGATGGTAATTTTCATGAGTCTAGCTCAAGTTTCAAATATTTTTGTCCACCATATTGTATCCGCCATCTTGAGTTTTGGAAACTAACATCAGATTCGTAATCAGCGACCCCAAAAACCCCCGAGTAGTCATTTTCATGTACCTTACTTGAAGTAATTTAACAATTTTTAATTTTTTTAACAACCCTTCCCAACGGCACGAAGAATCCAAATGTTTCTAAAACGTTTTTAGAATGTTCCGGAAACGTTCCTAAAACGTTATATGTCTGCAACATGGATGAAACGTTTATAAAACGTTCCGTAAAAGTTGCAGACATATAACGTTAGGAACGTTTCTCGAACATTCTAAAAACGTTTAAGAAACATTTGGGTTCATCGAGCCCGTTGGGTTAGCAAAAACATTTTTTTTTTAATATAGTTATAATTATAAGAATGTTGTAAATTGATTGCACTATAATTTTTTTTTAAAGTAATATAAATTTGTGGATCTTTAGCGTTAAGAACTGAAAAATTTATTCATTTTTAACAAATTTATGAATGTTCGAACACAAAAGTGGTTTCAATCGAAACCGCTGGGCCTTAAAGGGTTAAAATTCCCTTAGATACGTTATTGAAGTTGCTTCAGGAGATAGTTGCATATCTTTTTGTTAAAAAATGAACATAAATTGCACAGTGAAAAAAAAATGGGAGATGGACAATTGCAATTTGCAGCCACCGATTAGTCGCAGTAAATTAAACATTTTTTTTTCGCCTCTGATCTATAATTTCCATTTCCTCGGGTGAAACTTGACGTTTCGTTTGACTTTTTAATTCGCAAGTTCACAAAAAAAAACTCGGTGCCGTATAGCCAACATTTAACGAGAGGCGTCGTTCGCAGTACCGTTCGTTGAGCGTCGGGGCTGTCAGGCCGTAACGCTTTCAAAATGGCAAATGCCAACTGCAAGCGTCGAAATACCTGAAATTTCTGCCGGTTGCGTCGTACTATGTGCCGACATTCTGCCCGAATATCCCTCTACTGGACATGCGAATGAAGTCTTTGTCCGAAATTGAGAATCCCCCCCAAATATATCCACGGTCAGTTGACTGTGCTGCTGATTTGACAAATTCTAGAATGTTAACGGAATGTTCCTTGCGGGAATGTTTCAGCGTTTAATTTTCTAACCTAAAATGTGCATCTGAAGTTTACGTTATGCAAATATTAATCGTTGTAATAAAACGGTCTCCTTTAAAATATTCTTGACCACTCTATTAAAACAGAAAAAACTAGTGTTTTCATTATATGTCGCATGGAAATTTCGACCCCGTGATAACTCTGCGGTTTCCTAATACTTTCTAGTTCACTAATCATTTTTCTTCAAATTTTAAGGCCACATCATAATCAGATTGACCAAATGTGGTGATGCTTCATGAGCCTTATGTTTTTTTATACAGATTCGATGTAAGGGCGAATTATACCTAGAAATATGTATATATAAATAAATTAGTAAATAAATACATGTCCAGAAATCGCATTCCCATAAGAAATATTAGTAATATACTTCATTTTAAAAATGTTTAAACATTTTAAATGATTATTTTTTAAACTTCGACCACGACCGCAGGCCAGTTTTTAAACACTCATGTCGGAACATGCTGGCCACGATAAGTCAATTATTTTTACAGAGAATATGACGTTTTATCTTTCTGTCATAATCTTTTTTTTTTGTGCGACTTGTATTTTTGAATATAAATGCAAAAGAAATTTTTTGTTCAGTATTTTTCAGTCAACCTCCGCTTAATCATTATCGATCGACCCAAAAACTTAATTAGTTGTAAGAATGTAAAAGTAGATTTTGGCTAATTTTCTAATATTTTTATAGTATACACTACCCAAACTGTAATATTTGTCTTTACTATAAAGCTATAGCATAAATTTTTATTAAACTCATGAAATGAACATTTAAAAAAAAATATGTAAGTTTCACAGTTAATATTTATTATCAGATAATAAGTGGGCTAATTATTATCGTTGTGTGTATACAAACATTCATCCCTCAGCTTTCAATTTAGGCTACAGAAACTTTAATTTTTAAGTCTTATTAGTTTATAATAACAATTTCAAGGCTGATTCATACTTTCCGGTACCACTTAGAATTGGGAAGCCCCGACCGGTAAAAGTATTGCTTATCTAACAATTTTAAAAGCTAACTTGACTTCGGTAATGAAATTAAGCTTAAATGCCATTTGTTTTTTCTTTTATTCTTCATAAAACTCTTCTCGCGAATAAACTGACACGACTATACATCGTATGGTGGCTTTAGCTATGTGAAGTGATTTATACATTTTTTTAGGAAATACATAATTCTAATAACAATAACGGAAATTACCAGATCTTGAATACGTGGTTTTCTACATTACATTTTTAAAAATAAAGCTATTTTGTAATAATAATTTTATTTTTTACTAATAATAATATCAATATTTTTTAATAATAAAGGGTCAAGCCGAACACTCAGAAAGTTTAACTGACAATTGTCATTTAGGAAACTGCGAAGGCAAAAGAGCAAGAAAAAATTATGTTTATGTTCAATAGTTTTACAAATTTCCTCAAAAATCTTCTTTAACGATATATTTATTACATTGCTTATTACATCTATTTTAAGTTATACTAAATAATGGAGCATGTAAATATTAATTTATTTCGAATAAAAGTTCCTTATAAATATTTAATGAAGTATTTTTACCATATACCAGTTAATTTATCGGGTGGTCGGGACTACCGGACAAGTAAACCAATTTTATGAACAACAAAATGGATGAATTTCTATAACAGATTCGCAATTTTCTCTTCAAATTCCCCACGGATGCATTTTATATGATACAAATATTATTTTTAATACATTCTATTACTTGTTGAAGTCGCAAAGAACAAGTTATGTGCTAAAAACCTTGTTGGTCACAGCTACCGGACTCTCCCCTAAGTTAGGCCGTGCTAAATAAGAACTTCCGACCTGTTTTTTAATCCGCCTTTCCGTTTTCGCGTTATCATGTGTTAAAAAATGTGCGACATAAGATTAAACGGACCTACACACAATATCATGAAGAACATTTTTTGTTGTGATCTATAAGGTCTGAAACGTGGACATTTGATTAAAAGGTATAAGGTAAGATTTTTGGTTACCTAATGCAATACTTCGCCCGGTATGGTCATGGTCGAAGTAAAGAAATAAATATAAGAAATATTTTAGGCTACGAGAATAGTTACTTCCAATTTATTTTACATTCAAATGCTCCAAACCCCTGAAATTGTGAATTGAAAAAAACAGGAGGATCATAAAAGAAAAAAACTCACAAAACATTTTTCCATGTATTATGGAATCATTCAAAATATGGATTTTAAAGACTTAATACTTTCTCTTAAATCTTGGATATCTTTGCATATAATAATTTACTTGTTAGTGTTTAGTTACATTTAACAAACGTGCGATTAATACGGTCGAACGGAAAACCATTAATCATCAAATTAAACCAGAGCATTGGAGATTCAGTAATATTCCGGCAGTTACATCCATCCATCCGCCGGATATAATTTGAGCCTTTGAAGCTGAAAGGATCTAGAAAAATAACATATCGAGGGAAGATGAATAGCGATCGGCGAGTGTCAATGGTGTAGCAAAATTTTTCGTTTTCCACGCGATGTCCCGTTTGACGGGCCAAAATCGCGTTAACTTTATAAAATGCGAGATTCAGTCGTCATGAGCGCCCAGCAGCGGTCTTTGAGCGAGGAAGTCTGCGCTTGACAAATTTCACGGGGTGGCGGGTGGATGTAATATACTGGAGCGAAACGAGGCAAACGAGCCTCGTAACGGGTTTTACGCGCGAGGCAATTATCAGAGTTGTCAGGCAGTCGGTTTAACGCCTCCATTTACGTTCGTATAAACACGGGAATGGGAGCCAATGCGCGAGCGAACCGATAGAACGGAAAGTCCGTTGCCGCCTGCCTCAAAAGCGATTCCGATACGTTGCACTCCATGTAATGCATTACTACCTACAATTTGGGCATACTCTCGAATGCACATATAATGCATGGATAATGCCATGCTTTGTATCGGCAAACTAGCGGCAAAAACGATTTTCATTTCAGGTTACAATGGGTCGCTGCAACCTGAAATTATTATTAAAATTGGAACTGTTTACATGCTTTCGGAAGCTTGTTGTGCAAACTAATAGTACATTACGATACAAGTGCAGTAAATTAGTGATAACTGAATGAGTATGAGATTCAGAGAGCGACTGATTTAATCCCGCACTCGTATAATATAATATTTTAACACTCCGGGAGTAGAACTAGATTTTGCGCCCTGCAGTCACATATTTGATCCCAAATTATCGAGCGCTGCGCCGTATTAAAAATTATCGTAAGGAACAAAAATTTATGTCTGGGTAACAGAATCAAAAGTACCCCCAGAGATTTAGTCGAAGGTAAAATGTAAGTGACAAGGAGTAACAGTGAATTTTTACTTTGAAACTATACATCCCGAGCGGAAATTTATTCAGACAGCGTAAATATGTACCAGGGCCTGACCAGGCTCCAGTAAGGCGTTCCTGATCAGGTACTCCTGAATGTACCCAGATCAGGACATGATCAACGTCCAGTAAGTTATCTTGATCAGGTTCGCCTGAATATGACCTGATTAAACCCTGATTATGTTAAAATAAAGCATAACTGATATAGGGAAACCTGTGAATTTCCATATCAAGACCAATCCATGTATTGATAAAGCTTGCCTTGTTTTCAATTTCCGGGAATCGCTAACTGCTTTAGAAATTTCAAATCAGGGTCAGATCAGGGGACCTGTTCAAAGCCTGATAAGGACGCCTGAATGTTTTAATTTCTAAATTTTATGTAATTCGTTCAGGCGCCACTAGGCGTGATCGTGCATCTAATTAATCACTGCTAAGGAAATATATTTCTATTTTGCGTATTAGCCTACTTGTAGGAATTTTTCGGCACAGCATATTTTACACATTGTATCTGATGGATATGTATACGATTCCTATATGTGTGTAAATAATATTTTTTTATTTTGCAGCCTTTTACTTATCAGATAGTAATAAATCATTAAAAATTAATTTGTTGTTTCGTAATACTATTGTATATATTTCCACCATGAAATTTGGAAAGCATGCGAAATATTGGGCATTGTAAAATCCTGAACAGGTCCTGTCATTTGCCTGATCAGGGCCTTAACAGAAAAAGCGTGACAGGATATGCCAGAGCTTGATAAGGGAACATGTCAAGACCTGATTTTCTTCACAGGCTTCATGATCAGGACCTGATTCCAGCCTGAATAATTGTCTAATATTTAACACTATAAGATCCTGACCAGGCCCCGTCTATTATCCTGATCAGGGCCGTATTAGAAAAAAAATTTTACTCGATGTATCATGGTCGGTTCAGGAGTTGGACTAGGCCCTGATCAGGAGGCCATGTCAAGATCTGATTTTGTTCTCAGGCTTCCTGATCAGGGCCTGATTCCAGCTTCAACAATTTTCCGCTCAGGCAGTTTACACCAAATATTGTATTGGATTCGTTTTATGTGTGTGCTATTATACCCAAAAGCTTTCGTGTTGCAATCCCGCTGCTCCATAAATCAAAACTCCCTCGGACGAGAATCTATAGACGCGGAAAATCGGAAAATCTGTGCCACAAGTGACTGATAATGTGGATAAAATTACAATTAAATGGAGGGGTGACGCTGAGGGTGCGACATCCGTGTAAGCTCCCACTGTATTAATTAACATTGCGACGTTACCGTCTTCACCGATGATTGATTTAAAAATTACACGATCATAAAAATGCCTTTCGATACGCCATAATCGTTTTTATTTCCTCGGAATCTAATTGGATCGACACTTCCATTTCTTGGTTTCCCACGCGGTTTCCTTTGAGAGAACCGTGCTTCATCGACATTCGTACGGCACGCGTACCGGTGACTTCCGGCAGAAGAGCCACGCGGGGCGTGAAGCCAGTCAAAATTCCACGTCCTCACGCCATCGAACCGTTAGATCCATCGACGATTAATAAAGAAGGTTGCAGAACACGTCGACGCGAGACCATCGGGGAAAAAAGAGTCGAAGCGCTAATGGAATACGAGTGCCTAATGCATTGCCTAAAGAATATCTAATTATCTAGCACGTGACTCGACACGTGTGGGAAGTTCCTGCCGCTATTTTCTGATTCATTTACGGACGAGTATATTGGAGAGAAGCGCCGCTGAGACTCGCGAACCCCCGGCGTGATATTTTGTAAAGTTTACTTGGACGAGTCGCAGTGTGAAACGTATGCTGTTATTATGTAAACGCGACGCACCGAAGTGCGTGCGCTACATCCGTCATCCGAATTCGTGTTCTGTTTATCGATTTCGGACGCGTGCGATGGGAACTAATGCAACGCCGCTTCCTTAATTAATTGAGCAGAAGCGTCATGAGCGCCGTTTTCCGGCCAAATTGCACTGACGAGTGTTTTATGCCAATCGTGACTTTCATCGCGATATTTGGGTTTTAAGAGTGGGTTTGCACAATTTTACGTATGACTTGCCATCTTTTCACGTAGGCAAACGTCCGGTCAAACTCCTTTGTTTGGGTACATCGTATGACCCTTCATCCGTAAACACCGTTACGACATTAAACAGTTTGGACAGCAACTGAGGTTGCGTTCTTCCTTAATTTCATCGATGAATAGGAAAAATGTATACACTTGTTGCAGTTAGGGAAAAAAGAGGGAATGTCGATTGTTTCAGGTGGACTCTATACTTTTTCAATGAAATTGAACATTAACAAATGATTTGAAAAAAAAAAACAAATTTATTAAATATTTTGGATCATCCTTAGGACATTTTGAACAAACCAATTAATTATTATACCTAAATAGGGCGAGACAAATAGTACATTATGATATAAGTACGGTAAATTAGTGATAAGTAAAGAAATGTAAGATTCGACCCGAGCGGAAAATTATTCAGGCTGGAATCAGGTCCTGATCATGAAGCCTGTGAACAAAATCAGGTCTTGACATGTCCCCTTATCAGGCCCTGGCAGATCATGTTCTGTTAAAACCCTGATCATGCAAATATACAGCACCTGACCAGGACCTTACAATGCCCAATATTTCGCATACTTATCCATGATGAAAATATTTACAATAATATTACGAAATCACAAATTAATTTTTAATGATTTATTACTATCTAACAAGTAAAAAGCCTGCAAAATAAAAAATATTATTTACACATACATACGAATCCTATACATTTCCATCATATACAATGTGTAAAATATGCTGTGCCAAAACGTTCTTACAAGTAGGCTAATATACAAAATAGAAATACATTTCCTTAATAGGAATGAAGTAAATGCGCGATCACGCCTAGTGGCGACAGAACGAATTATATAAAATTTAAAAGTTACAAAATTCAGATGTCCTTATCAGGCTCTGAGCAGGCCCCCTGATCTGCCCCTGATTTGAAATTTCTAAAGCAGTTAGCGATTCCCGGACATTGAAAATAAGGCAAGCCTTATCAATTCATGGGTTGGTCTTGATATGGAAATTCACAGGCTTACCTATATCAGTTACACTATATTTTAACATAATCAGGAATTAATCAAGGCATATTCAGGCGAACCTGATTAAGACAACTTACTGGAACCTGACCATGTCCTGATCTGGGTACATTCAGTAGTAGCTGATCAGGAACGCCTTACTGGTGCTTGGTGAGGCCCAGATACATATTTAGGCTGCCTGAATAAATTTCCGATCGGGGAAGCACGAACCGAATGAGAGTGATTTAATCCCCCTTACTAGTCCGTAATGTCATTAATTAGAACTTGTATCGTATGTCATTTTTTCAAATACTTGCAACCCCATATAATATAAACAATGAAGGTGTATCCTCAAAAAAGGGCAACATGGAAAAGAGTGATAACTTTGGACTTGTCTTGGATGTCATCTTAGGGGTTTCATTGTAGATTTCGTCAAATTCATTGTAAATTTCCCGACAGTTCCAAATGTTATCTAGAACTAGATTCTAGAAACTAGCAGCTTCAAGCCTGCAGCCTTTGGCTCATATACTCATCTATTGGAAAGGGTTTGTTAGACCCAACCATTGAACTGATCATAGAAGAAAACTAACAATCATCATTTTAAAAACTTCGACATCCAGCATATGTAAGCCGGGGTATTATTATAAGGGATAGTAGATAGTATTATTACTAATTTGTTTGTTTCGTCGTAATATTTATAATTAATAAAATCATAACCTTAAGTAAAATCATAGTTTAATTTCTTCTTGACCGCTTTTTCAAATTGAATAGGAAAACTTCTTCTTGAAGGGGACAGTCTAATTATAGAACGTGTCTTATAGATATACCTTTTATATGTCTATTTGTAGAGAATTTAATGCTGTCCTTTTTATTGCAAACATTTTTTTGTGTAGCTTGTATTTTTGTGTTGGAAGCATTTTTTGCGTGATTCGTATTTTTGATAAGAAACGAATTATCTAGTATGGATCGACTTCAACAAGTAATCAGTCAACTTCAATCAATTTAAGTTAGACTACGACAAACTAAAAAAGAGGTTGATCTTTTAAATCAGTTTTACGATTCGCGACATATCACGAGATAAAAAATGGGACGTACGGAGTACAAGATCACGGACACCAACTTTCTTATTGCATTTTTGAGTTCTGTAGGGTCTGAAACATCGCATTTTATTTTACGACCTTAACAAAAAATATGAAGTAGCAACATTATAGGGTTTATAAGGTACAATGCTAAATCGATTAAACACAGGGGCAATTCTATACATAGTCCCAATAGCAATTCAGAAAACGGAATTTTCCGTGGGCATTATATGAAACTCATTTTTCAATAAGCATTACATTCTATTCCCTTTGAATAAGTATTGTCTTAAATGAATTCGCGTTTTATCAACCTATCGTTAGAATGAGCATCTCATAACTTAACCCTTCTGTATGCGCATTACATGAATAGGATCAATCGAATTATTGATTAGAGGAATAATACTTTTAAAATCTAGCTCGGTTGTATAATACTGACATAAGTAAAGAAACGCCTGACAAAAATATATAAGGAGTTAGAACTTAATCTATATTTCAAATTTATTGCTTAATTCTATCTCAATGGACATAAAACGAAAAACCATTCAGTATCGATCTAGAATATCACCAAGCATGAGTTTTGCTTAGTCATTCGTACTAACAATTTAATATCGAATTGCATAATCATAACATTATTGACATTCCATTTCTGCTCACTCATCTATTAGGATCAATGTCCATAGGGAATCCCTGAAATAAAGTGCAATTCATGTTTCTCAGAGTATATTTAACTTGACTGCAATTTATACTAACGACGACAATATTAATAGTGATTATTTTCTGTAATCAAACAAAATGTTGTTATCAGAAATTTTTGTTAACATTAAATACTTCTTCAGATAATATTGTTGTGAAAATAGTAACAAGAACATTTTGTTTCCTGTTTCAAATATCCTGAAGAATTATCATGTTTTCTGACAAATCTGGTACATAAATATTCATATTTTTTATATGCCATTGTAAATATAAAATCCATTGATATTAATTTTTGTTCGTTATATATAAGTATTTATAAGTTTCTTTATCGAAAAAGATATTCAAATAGAGGAGAAGACGGGGCGAAGCGGTGAACGGGGCGAAGTGACGAATCTCAAATATACTTTGTTCTTAGATTGATCAA
Source organism: Trichopria drosophilae (assembly GCA_030407085.1). Classification (NCBI taxonomy): domain Eukaryota; kingdom Metazoa; phylum Arthropoda; class Insecta; order Hymenoptera; family Diapriidae; genus Trichopria; species Trichopria drosophilae. The sequence continues at coordinate 182,360,524 of CM059583.1, read as the reverse complement.
TATTTTCATTTTGGCAGTTTAATAATCACTATTTATATGTTTATTCTAAAAGTATATTTTGTGCACGTATTAATAAAAAATGTATTGTTCCCGTTTTATATGTTTATAATGAGATATCGTACCTGGATGTACAAATAATACTTTAGGAAGAAGCGGCGAAATTTTTTCCCGAACGTCTTTTTTCTGTGATCATTTCTTAATTTAGAATTCACTTTTGATAAATGCATTGAGTAACAAAAGATGCAGTTAAAATAGGTGATCATGGTTTAATACGAGTATTCAAAGCTTCCGAAGATGCAATTTGTTTTCTTGCTGCTGTTGGAAACTTTCATATATCTGCAGAGGTTCATTCCGCCATCGTGGAAATTTTATTTTTATTAAAACAAATAATAAAAACTTAAAAGATTATTACTTGCACTTAATTTTATGATAGTTCTCTCAGATACCTCTAAAATTAAGGATTCGCCACTTCACCCCGGTATCTCCGCTTCGCCCCGTGTTTTTCAAGTTTTTAAAATTGGGCATAGTTAGCTATCTGCAAAACATTTACCATAAGTATGTAAATATGGACTACGAAATTACCTATTAAATGATAATTTGTATAGTCCTAAATACGAAATTGAAGGAGAGATATGATACACGCTTTCCCCTAGATAAGGAATTGATATTAATTTTATATACAACTTTTCTTTAGATAGTTTACTCCAAATGTATCTTCTCGCCAACATGATCTTTGTACAAATTTTTATAGCCACATGGGATTGCCATTTTGAGTTTTAAAAAATTAATAGGGAATTCGGATTAAGCGCCCCAAAAAATATAAAATATTCATAGACCAGGTCACATATATTAAAAGAAATAAATAATAACCGATATTTGACTTGATACTTCCCATGCTTTTGTTCATTATTTACTTGAAATCGTTTCCAAGTTAGTCGAGTAAGGACTGCTATTTGATTTGGACCTATTGGTTGGTATAATTGACGTAATTTCGAGCAATTTCGCTACTTAAGATTACAATCAGATACATTCGGAAAATATGATTGATTACCCTAAATAAAACTTCGACTAGAAAAGTGTATTTGTATCCTCTGAATTGGGGTGTTCCCCCTAGCAGTAGCATATTGTATGCAATGCGTTTCTATATTTGACTCATGCCTGCATTTTCGCTCAAAGAGAAATCATTCTCGCGGACACCCATTACGAAAGTAAACATTTTTCCGAACGAAATGCATTTTTTACATTTTCACGAGCAAAGCGCCGAAGGTAGCCTCTCGATTGCTCAATTGGCCAAAACCTGAGCAATACTCCGTAATGTACTTCCGAATTCATGGGGATAAAGTTTCGAGTGTTTCCCATGCCCGTCAAAACATCCTCGACATCTTCTCCTCCCCTGACTGCATTTCTTTGGGACTGATTCCTAGTGCGTACGTCAGGTACGAGCGGGCCACTCAGCTTCCACTCGCTGCGACAACTATTAACCCCCTGCTCGCGCCTTTCAACGTTGATGACTCCACCGCACGTTTAATATTTACTATTGCATCCCTTAAGTGTCCTCCAGGACTCGTATCCGTGCACGGTCGAACACCATCGAGCGTCAATACGTTTCGATCCATCGTCGCTGCTGGGGGTGCTAAGAGCCGTGTATTTCACCCACGACGAGGACCAGGGAAAAAAGGGTGCCAGAAGGGCTAAGTGGGGGTTCCGCTACGTTTTGCCGACCACCGACCAATTCAAAGCGAAGTTAATTGATCGGAAGTCTTGAGGCTGCACGTGCCAATTTTTGAATTGCGACCGATTCCCTCGGAGAGCTTGTCACAATTTTCGCTGGACATCGGGAAAATAAATAAGATTGTTGTCCCACCCCCATGCTGAAAGTGCGAGTGTCACCGAGTCCTCGATAGGGTTGTTACGAGGTAATTGGACGGAGTCGTTATTATATAGTAGTTCCCGTATTGCTTACTATAATTGCAGTTATTGGCGTACGATACTTTCTCGTATTATTAGGATTTCGATTGCACCCCCATATAAACGCAATTAAAAACGGTTTATTAAAAGGAAGTCCTGCTATCCTATTGTTTGATATTATTTTGATTTACCAGTACGTGCCATCAGTAAATAAGAAACCAATTTTTCAATATTACTCAATAGTCCATTAAACCTAATTATCATTTGAGTTACTAAAATAATTACATTTCCAAATAAATGATAAATGATGCGTCGTATACTTCCATCCCTGCCTAAACTAAAAAGAGATAAAACAGACGAAAGCCGTTTAAAAAGCAGCATTCTTAATCGCAGCCATCCAATTCCAGCTTTAGCGGTCATTTTTAAAACTCAGCTACAGAGAAATTCTCATGGCGAAATTGCGAGTGTGCTGTACGTTATATTTAATAGGAACAACACGAGTAAGAGAGAGGATAGGAGCCCCTTCTGTTGTTCGGTGATTGCCGGTATTTATAACCGATACCGGCGACTACGGGTTATAGGGCGCTTCTAAGCGTAATATGGTAATACGCGCAATGGCCCATATTGACATGAACGATGTCGGCCATTAGCGATCCGAGTCTGGACGACTGTTTTTAATTTCCTCGCGATGCGAATTTCTGCGGAGGGTTGATATTACCCCAAATCATTCATACGATCCCTCTGTCCCGTCCTTCTTTTGTTTTCGCGTAATGAGACGTCGGATACTTTTTATGGACTTGAATTCGTGGCCAGGTCTGATTTATGTATTCGGGAAATGTCACTTTTCCGCCCGAGATCGTATCGGCGGGACGTCGCATGTGTCTTGGGCTTTTTACATCTAGATTAAAAAAAAAGAGGGTTATAGGTGGCGTCATCGATGGCCGAAAATCACCATCAGGAATTGCATGCGTTAGAGAGAGATGGAAAAGGACTGAACGCTTGACTCGAGCGGCATTGTGTGTCAAGTGAGCATTAACATCGACCCTGAATGACCCGCACCCAAACGGCCAGATTCCAATCGTTCCCTTTTTATGGCTCCCGTTCGTTTTTGCCAGAAATTAAATTACGATTAGACTCGTAACACATATGGACAGTCTCAGCCTAAGCGTCCAAGCGTTTAGACCGACAGAACACAGGTGTTAGAATCCACATCACGACATGGAATAAGAGCGGTAGATTTCTGTTTCTTATCTCAGTTTATAATTGTAGGCCCGAACAGCCATCAATTATCATTTTCATACGCGAACGAGAAACCGTACTGTGATCGTAATTACACGTTGCGTCATATCTATTATACGGTACGATATGATTACCGTGAAATTTTATTTTCCTTACACAAAATCATGGCAATTTTTATCAGAACATTAATCCATAACTTTTATGTATTCTGTGGCATCCATCAGCGAGTAGAAAATAAACAAATACAGATTGTAACCTATTTTTCAAAATGATTGAAAAACAAATTATGTTGGAAAATTCTAAAATATCATAGGATTGGCGCCGAAGGGGATTTGCAGTTAATCGGTTTTCACATTGTAGAAATAATGTTGGATGACTGTAATGAGAAATGCGCGAGATCTCGTATGAAGGGAACGAGGTCGTATTAATTACGTTCGCATAATAACGCGCTTGCCTTCTCGCGATACGAATGGCATACATCATCTGGTAGATAACTACTGTATAAACCGTAAGATTCCATCAGCATACATCTTCCGTAATCCGGTGTAGGTCCCCGGGGACTAAAGATACCTATTAACGAGTACATTAAAACGTATAAAATCCAGCGCACTCGAGGAACTGTACTTCGAGTATTATCGTAATTTAAGAGTGATATCTTAAGCGTCAGCGACCTTGGTGTACAAATCACTTTAATTACTGAACTCTTTGTCTTTCATAAAAGAGCAGATGTTTCGAAATGGATTAATTTGTCAGCGGACAATATTTCATTGTTAGAACTTGTGAAATCAAAGTCTAATTCCGTCATTGTTGGGATGTAAATTGCAAACAAATTCTTTTTATATTCTTTACTTTCCCTTTATTTGTATTTAATCGATCCAGTCGGATTTCACTTTTATTACTGCTCGTCATCAGTTTTTCCGAAATGAAAGTGTTTACTGTCAATAACCGACAACAATGCTTATTGTTTGAAGGAAATTGGTTATATTTAACTTATATTTATTACTTTCACAGAAGAACCGATAATGGGATGTTTCCCTGCAGATTCAGAAAAACAAGTTGCAAAAAATGTAGATAGATAAAAGTAATTTTTTAAAAGTATATGGTGTATCTCGAAGTCAAAGCCTGATCGAGATAAATAATCATGAAAGCATGATTATTTTTAGTGTAACTGATTTGCTACCGTAGTTCTTTCAAAGACTGCAGTATTAGTATATTAAAGTGACGGTGGTATATTAAAAACGCGATTTAGAAACAAATTTTTTAAATATCCAATTTGTTCAATAGACGTAAACAGAACAATATAATCTTTGTTTCATCTATCATTTCGGTCCAGTTTTAGGTCACTTATAACACTAAGTAACAAAAAAAGTCCATTCGTGTTTATCTTAAAAATCTTACGTCTTTTGAATATTTACGTCTCAGTGAACAAAAAAAAGAGGTTACAACCCCTTTGTCATTCTGTCAAGTCCATTCAAATAAAGATAAAATTGCTTTTTTTGACATTTTTTTAATCTGTATCCGTAAAAAATGCGACGTGATACAAATTTCTAGTAGGGCTTAAATGAAACCTTAAAAATGAACTTTTCGACGCAAAATTAAAAAATCACTATTAATAGTGGAAGAACTATAATCGTCGTTTTTGTAAATTTTAATAACTGGGCGTTATAATTGTATCTGTAGCAAATTTCAGAGGTAAATTTCGTGTTGTATTTTATATAAATGTTTCTCAAATACTATAGCTTTAATGTTATAATACAATTCATGTTATTAAAATTATATCCTTCTTAATTTTTACCTGTATCCAAAAATAAATTTTAGATTTGTAATCAGAGACTTTGAAATCCCTTGGGTAACAAAATCATAAAGAAATTCGAGTAAATTACAAATATTTTGGTCGCTGTATTGGATCTGCCATTTTGAATTTTGAATAGTGATTAGCAACCTCAAAAATATGCGAGTAACAAGTTTCAAGCGAGTTCGCATAATATTTTGAATTTAATTCGCCATATTGTGTTCGCCATTTTTAATTTCTTGAGTCTAACTTTCCATTCATCATCAGCAACTACAAAAACCATAATGAGACCAGTAAAAACTGTTTTTTTTTTTGAGGTGTTTCATAAATTAATTTCCCCCACTATTAATAATGATTTTTAAATATTTCATTTAAAAGTTTTAAGCTTACATTTAAGTTCTACTATGAATTAGTATCACGTCGCATTTTTTAATCCTAAAAAAGCAATTTTTTGCACTTTCATCTCGGTTTGCATGGAATTGATCGAATGGAAAAAGGTTTGTAACGTCTTTTTTTGTTCACCGAGACCTAAAGATCCAATAAATATAAGAATTTTAAGATAAACAAGAATCGACTTTCTTTTTGTTACCCAGTGCAAACATCCGAGTAGAAATTTATTAGGGTCCTGATCAGGGCCTGACCAAAAGCGTTACACCCTGATCAGGGCCCGAACAAATTTCTGCTCGGGGAATTGCCTGAAAACTTCGAGAATGTCACTTCAGCCATATAAGAGGTTATTTCACTACCACAAATTTGCCGGTGTGAACTGGCTGATTTGTACACCGGCGAAATGGAGAAAGTAAAGATTACTGTACAATTTTTAACAAATAAACACAATAAAAATGGCATCTGCAATTTAGAATTTGCATTTTCTCGAGCAAATATTGAACATTTGAAAGTATAACGATTGAAATCATTCAGAATTGGAATGAAAAAGAAATTATAAGCTTTTTAATAAAGTGATTGCAAAAGCTCAATAAAAGGTAATCAATTAGTGAACCTCTAATATACAGGGTGATCCTTTTGTGTATGTCAACCGGCTAATAGTGGATTTCTGAGTAGATTCTAAGTAACTTTTCCTGTACCAAAATTGGATCCGAGGCTCAGAATTTCAGTGAAGAGCCATTTAAATTTCGAAAAAAGAATCGGCTTCATTTCAAGTTATTGCAATGAATGAGGGCCCATTTTAAGCTATTTTTAAGCCCTACAATTCATTCCTGAGAACATATGTCCTGCGATGAATATTTCTGAAGGTATGGCCTCGAAAATGGTAAAAAAGGCCAATTTTTGTGGATTTTCGCATCTAACTCATTTCGCAAAATAGCTAACGAAATGTCAACCTAGAAAAAGTTGTAGAGCTTGAAAAGACGAAAAACGCATATGGTACTGACGATGTGGGGTTTTCGTTAATTCTACGACATTAAAAGTGTTCCCGCGGACTCAATTTTCATTAAAAACGAACATATGAGGAGGCAAATTCTTCGTCTTTTCAAGCTCTACAATTTTTTCTAGTTTGACATTTTGTTAGCTACTTAGCGAAATGAGTTAGTTGCGAAAAACCGCAAAATTTGGCCTTTTTTCCAATTTTCGAGGCCATATTACTTCAGAAATATTCACTACAGGATAAATGTTCTCAGGAATGAATTGTGGGGCTTAAAAAAAGCTTGGAAATGAGCACTCATTCATTGCAATAACTTGAAAAAAAGCCGAATTATTGCAGAAAAATAATTTTTTTTTCTACATTTCAATGGCTCTTCACTCACATTCTGAGCCTCAGATCCAATTTTGGTAAAGGAAAAAGTTCCTTAGAATCAACTCAGCAATCCACTATTAACCGGTTGGCATAGAGAAGAGGATCACCCTGTATATAAAGATTTTCTATAAAAGCTATTCATATTCTGGTGGTATTTTACCAGTACAAAGAGTTATTTGCGTAAAATAGATCAAAGTAACACCACATCGTTTACTGTTTTATGTGAATGTGTAATACTGACAAAACTCAAGTGCTATACTTAGTTAGGAATACTCGTTATTCATAAATAGTTACAATCTGAGAACCCAAGATTGTCTGCTCCATCAACGAATCAAATTTTGCTTTGAGTATAATGTATTTATGAAATGTTCATACGACAGTTGCTAGTGCCATACTACTTAAGTAAAGTAACGAACCTACCCAAAACGTTACTAATTTTTTGCATTTCCTAACTTCCAGGTAATGTTCGACTACTTGGCCTCTTTATTATTTCTTCTTCCATTTACATATTTCCCAAGGGCCTATATCATTAGCGATTGTCTTTCGAAAGACAGTAACTTTCCATAGAGTCAGCGGAATACTTACGCGCTTCCGTAAAAAGGTCGTAAAGCGTAAAAGCCCGCTTTAAAGCTTCGCTTTTAATGACGACTGCGCTCGTAATGTCTACGAAAGGAAAAGAGAGTAGCCGTGACTGTAGCTACCCTTTACCGTGGCAAACATAATAACCGAGAAACTCGCATATAATAAAATAGCGCTGAATCATGCGAAATACCCGCGAACGAGTGTGACATTGCAGCGCTACTATTACCCTTTGTAAGTTCGTTATCGCCAGCATGAAATCTCGGAAATGCGCGTAAGATCGTTTGTTCAGCTAAAACATAAGTTTGCATTCGTTTTTCCAATTTGAGGTGATAAATGCTTGGGGTACTTTGCTTATGAAAGGAATAACGTCGATTTGTCTATTTATAGCACCAATACGATTCGCCAACATCTTATGATGATTTTCAAGCGTAAAAATACATAACACATAAATTGACTATTTTATTGGAATATGGTGACTCGTACGAGGAGTCTAGCATTGTGAAAATGTAGCTCATGGTGTACAGCCTTAGTATGAAAGTTTCTCAAACCTTGGCACTTGAGATCTATTGTTGCTCGCCTGATAATTGTTAGAGTAAACTAAGACTGCAAGGCACAAGCTCAACGCAATGATTCAACTAGCTACACTACAATACGCCATTATTATGTGTATTCCAAATTAAAAACTAGTTTACGATATCATACAAAAATTCCATGAGACAAATACCGAATGGTCCTAATACGTTCTTTGTGGTCCGATTGTTGTGGCTGACCTCCAAATAATGTGTTAATTATGACGAAATCAAAATTGACCTAATTTTTAAGACGATATTCAAAGTTAAATTTATGCCCACTCCTTGTTAAGAATTCTTTTCAGAGGTTTCCATATTTTATCTTCTGAACTGTAAAGTACACAACATTTTTCCGTTTCACTTACGGCGATAATGTGGCGGATGGTTAATTAATCAAATTTTCTGCTATCAAGGATACCAAATTATCATTGGCAAAATTCATTTTTGCTGCAATAAATAGACTGAAACGTTTCTTATATATTCATGACTGAGTAATTTATATTAGAAGTTTCTTTTTTATAAAAATATGGGTGACGTGATGAGACAAAATGCAAACGGTTAATTAAAATATAAAAGATTGTCTGAAATTGAGTTACTAATTTTATTTAAAAAACGTTATTTTTGTGAATTAAATTTTCCAAAATAAAGTGAAAATAATTCAAGTAAATCATTCTACTTCCGACAGACACTACTTAAGTACTCAATTGTTATAACATGTGGCAATCTCAGCGCAACCGATTAACATTTTATACTACATTGTGTTACCAAAGTATTTCGTACAAAATCAGCTAAGCATACTGGCTGCCAATTTTTATCATGTTATTCGTATAGAGGACCCAAAAATACCTTAAAATTACCTAGTATATAAATTATTTGGATTAGTAGTTCTTGCAAAAAACATAACGTGAGAACGACAAGAGCCTCCATCAATTTTTTTTTTGGAAGTAAAAGATTAAATAATTTTCATTATACAATATAACCCGAATACCAGCATTTAAGAGGAAAAAGTTGTTGGTTTATTGACCAAATGACAAGTTTTTAAATTTATTATATTTTCCTCAATAAAAGTACTTAATTTTGTAAAAAAAATACAAGTAGTCTCATTTAAATGAGACAATTAGCAAAATGAAGATCGCAATTTTAAGAAATTCAGTATTCGTAACGTCACGGCCGCCATTTTCGCAAAATTCAAAAAATATTTTACCATTTCAGAATATCTATCTTTATATTATTACCTATCAAATATTTCATTTCCTTTGAATTCCGTGACACGAATTCCTTTGACATATTTTACATGAAATTACCCTGCTGATAGTAGAAACTTGTTCTGTGTAAAATATGGAAACAAAATTGTCAGTGCTGCTGAAATAGCCGAAACTCTTTTTTATTAAAAACGAAATTACTCGAATAATTGATGAAAATATTCAAGAAGATTTAAACCGAACTTGTTATTAAATGAATAGCAGTGTTAGTTATATAAATATTGTAAGTGAAGTACCAATTTGACTAACAGCTCCTGCAGTACACTTTGGGAATGACGCGTCAGCGAATGTCAGCAATGTTAACTTTGTACTTTTGAAGATTTTTCCAAAATCTGGATATTCGTAAAATTTGAAAGAGTTTCTAATTAAAGTAAACCTAGCGTTATAATATATTGAAGAGAACAAGCAAAACACACCAAATAATTATGTATTTATGTTCTATTGGAAGAACATAATTTGGTGAGTGGTATCGATTTTCGAATTATCGTCGCGAGATTTAGACGTTTTTTGTTCAATAATTCCAAAATTGTTATACCTGCAGTCATAATTATTCTGTTACATTTTTGGGAACATTATTGTTTTCAACTTTTTCCAATTACACATAATTATATTCAGCCTTAGATGCGATCGTTTTTAATAAATCGTGATTAAACGATAATCGATTTCGATCGCAATAACTCATTCATTTTTATTTTGTGGTAAAACCAAATATGCAATCTTAGACAGAGTTTCTATTATTGATGAGCGCTTGTTGCGCAATTTAGTTGACATGAATACAAGTTGAGGGATTCTCTTGTATTTCTGGTATAGATTTCCAGTACCCTGTAGCATTTTTAATAATTTAATATTGGGGTGCTAACAAACTGAAATGCAAATTTGAGATAAAATGTTTATGACTACACAAAAATTACTAAAATTCTGGTTTTTATCAAGTAAGGGACACGCCCCCGTGCGTATAAAGTAAGCACTATCTTAAAATTTATCGAATTCATCATTTTTATTCAAAATGATATTATGATACGAAGTATTAACTCTAAACGTGCGAAATTTTAGGGGAAGGCAGTAAAGGAACACGAGAAGAATTGAACATACTAGAGGTAGGGTCAAGAAAAGAAGAGAGCAATACAAATAAGATATGTAAAAAATAAGGGAGAGTCTACTGTACTAAAAAAATAGTTCTTCAAATAGGGACAATACGTCCGACCGTCTATTTTTATTGGCATATTTGTAAATAGGAGGCAAAATACTAGGAAATTGCCCATTGCAACAATTTTTTTTATTTTGTTACTTTTCTAAAGGGTTGCCTAATAACACAGGCCTGCAAATTTTGACTTAGTTCTGTAACAAAAAAAAGGGATGGTGATTCTGATAGGATTTCTGACGTAGAAAACGAATCCGACCTTCAAGATGGCCCATCACGTCAGGATTTCTTGTAATATTGGCTTAAATGGCCCAAAAATTACCATTTTGGCCATTTTTCGGAAATTTTTGTGGGCAACCAAAATTTTTTTTTTCCTATTGCCCAATTGCATCGTATAATACTTTATGTAAGCTTAGAACCCATTTTTGAAACCCTCTTTACGATTTTTTTAACAAAGTTATGTAGATGTGAAATGTTTTCATTTAGGCAAATGTAGGCAAATCTTGCCTTCATCGGCTGGACCACTGCTCCAACTTACCTTCACTGTTTGGTCGATGATCTGATCTAACTTCATTGGCTGGACCACTGCTCCAACTTACCTTCAATGGTGGGTTGATGAGCTGAACTTGCCTTCATTGGCTGGACAACGGCTCCACACAGGCTTCACAGTTTTATATACTTACATTTGCCTGAATGAAAAAATTTCAAATCTACATAACTTTGTTAACAAAAATCTTAAAGAGGTTTTTAAAAATGGGGTTTAAAGCTTACATATAATATTATACGATGCAATTGGGCAATAGGAAAGGAAAAATTTTGGTTACCCACGAAAATGTCCGAAAAATGGTCATTTTTGGGCCATTTAAGCCAATATTACAAGAAATCCTGACGTGATGGGCCATTTTGAAGGTCAGATTCGTTTTCTACGTCAGAAATCCTATGAAAATCACCATCTCTTTTTTTTTTGTTACAGAAATAAGTCAAAATTTGCAGGCCTGTGTAATTGTTCATAAAAATATGGTCACAATTAAAAAACATAAACATTAATGTGAAGTTGCTTTATAAGTTCAGAAAGGAACCCAAAGATATAGAATCATACATGGAACGAATAACACAGGCTTATCAGAACTTGTCCACAATACAGAAAAAAATAATTAGTAGATTCTACATAGAACTTATGTAAAATTTACCGAAAAAGTTTAGTAACCCTTGTTAATACAAATAATTTAAAGAACAATCTTAATTTACAGCTTATTTGGAAGTTATCTTTTAGATGCTTGATTAACACCAATGATGTATTAAAATTTGATCCAAGTAAACAAATTCAGATCATTTTTGTATAATATAATTGATGTAACTTTTCTTGCGACTGCTGTTATGGAATAGCTCGCATAGTTTTCGTTAATCTGTGATTAAACATAATTTAAAAACTTATTACTTAATGGCTAGAATACTATTGATTTATATTCTTTAATAAATTTTGCTTTTAAATGAGACTCGATAAATTGTACTTAACTAAGTTTGACAAGTTCTACTCATGATTTTTTTTTCCGTGAATACAGTTCATGATTTCGATTTTAAAAAAATAGAAATCCTCGTCAAAGAGGATAAATATCGTAAAAGATTATGCTTAGTGTTAATTCACATCTTCTTAAACAAAGAGAATATTAACATCCAAAAAGATTCATCACCTTTTTTATGAGACATAGATCAAATGAATACTTATACCAATACTAAACATTGCCCCAGTGGATTTTGAAAAATTTCAATTTTTATTTTTTATACGGATGTTGAAATATGTTAATGACTTTTAATTCAAAAATTAATTACTCAGACACTTTTCAATGAAACATTATGACAATGTTATATTCAATTTGCAAATTAATGTCAATGGTTTTTTTGTATCTGTCTTTTTTTCAAAATTTTAAACGACACTCTGCAGAATCATCATCAAAAGTTTATGTTTTTTTATTTTTTTGTTGTTGTTTTTTCACCTTTTTAATTCAATTTACAATCAATTTTCCGAATGAGGGAAACTGATCAGAGATTCTGCAGAGTGGGAAAGAAAGGTTTTCCCCATGGTTTTCCTTTTTAGATTCGGACATTGTTATTAACCCCGAAGAAGAACCACAAGAGATCGAAACGTAGCAGCATAAACGATGCTTAATAAAAATCAAATTTTTATTTTGCCATTCTTCCGAATAAATAACCTAAAAAACGATGAAATCTGCAATAGAAGATATATTTTCTAATCCAAAAAATAGTTAATTTATTATAATTGTTATTAATGTATGTAAGTAACGAAATGTGCAACGGATGCCTACTTACGGTCAGGGTTGAATTAGTTTTTCTCATTGTTGTCACCAAACTGCTAGTAAGTAACAAAAATGTACAGATGCAGGAGTCATGCGTACGAGTATTTTCTTTTTTTGGTTTATCTCGATACATCGTTCCATTCCCGAGATAAAAATAAAATCGCCATTGACTATAGGAAACGATACACTGGTGATTTTTTAATGTTAAAATTTTAATTATTAAAAATGTTATATTATGCCACTAAGATGCAACAAAAGCTTACATTTTAACTTCGCTGTTTAAAAAGGCAATTGTTTATAATCATAGAGTCATAAGTGAGAAAGTACGTGCGAATGTTGGTTAGTGCATAGTTAAGAAATTGAAGACAATTTAATTTAAAAATCTCTATCTGTAGCAATACTATTATTAGCTCTCATGATCTCATTTTCTGTAGTATTTAATTGATTTTATTAAACGATATATATCGTCTTATGTGTGCGCAGCCACTCAATTAATGATTTCCATACATTTTTTACTGAAAATTATTTGGAAGAATTATTAATAGACATTAATTTACGAAAAGAACCAAATTACAAGATTGATCTGATCATGGGAAAAAAGTAAGGGGGTGTTTATCGTTTTCCTACTATAATTTTTTGATGCAATCATAAAAAACGTTTTCGTAATTCAATGACCGATGTCTACTGCATATAGTATATTCAAGAAGCCTAATGAAAAAGGGCACAAGATTATTTTGGCAGATTTGTCAGTTTTCCGAAGATTGCTTTTCTACAGAATATTTCTACAAAATAGTAGACCTGCACGGTGAAGCAAATCTTAAAATTTCTTTTACGCAACCAATTTTCTGAGCGGCAAGCAAGGAAAAAGTTTTACGATAATCTTCATTGGTCATGCATGACCCAATAACAATCATCGAATTACCTACAGTTGCACCAGATGCGCAGCGCCTTTTGCTCGATACATTGGAGGAAAGTTGGAAATAATGGATTCCTGGATTCCATCCGTGTGGTTTTTCTTGCATGGAGTAGTGCCTGTAATTCGCGTATGCAAACGAACGGATACCTGGTACTTATTCGTACATTTATTCTTTACGGAAGCTCGTCTCCACTTATCCGTATTTTGCTCATTTCCATTAAGCAACCGGGAAACGTGATTTCTGCAACCCCACTCGACTAACGGCACAAAACATAAAAATCTCATATAATTACAATGTATTATTTACTAAGCCATCTGAATAAAAACTTTATACGAGACTATTACTGCTTGACGCTCTTACCATACGTAGCTACGATTTTACAGTCTATCGGCATTATTTTTTTGCGGCTTTCGCGATTTTAATTATTTCTTCGGTTTAATAGTTAAGCGAGGTATTTGCTTAGTTCTTTGTAATATTAAGACATTCTTAAACTTTATGATAATTGAATTTTTCGACTTTTGCAGGTGATAATTTCTGTAATACATCACAGATCTTATTTTCGTTCATACGTTTTAGATGTTTTCATGAGTTATTATATTACTTTCGAGTACACCGATTTATATAATTTGCCTCAATTTATTATGTAATTTGCGGGATAATTGGCCACTGAATACTGACAGTTCATATCTTATTATTTTCTAGTAATCAGAAAACTCTGGTTTGATCACGACTTATGCCATCTGTCATCGGGACACATGTATTTGTCTATAAATGTCTAATAACGCCACAGCTCATGTGGTTTGGATTCAACCTTCATAAACTGTAGGTCCAGTCACGATTTAGTACCATATGGGTTCAAAAAAGTCGACGTAAAATAATTTAAAAAAAAAATATTTTCTAGTCATAGTTTTGCAGTCAAGTTGATTCAAAATCCCACATATAATAAGATAGTTATTCGCCTTTTCAGTGAATAAAGAGAAATAAATATTTTGTATTAATAGGTCACAATATTCCTGTCAATTTAGCTTGAATTCCATTATTTACGATATATCCGATGTATAATAACTATCCAGCGTTCCATACATACCTTTTGAATATTGAACCGTTAGAAAACAAATTATGACATTTATTGATCTATTAAATAGATTCGTTCTAAATTTGATACAAATTACACTACTATCGTTATATCATGAAATTAATTTGGTTGGAAAAACTAGAATATTAAAACAGACGTCACAGAGATCAAGGAGACTTAGTATTGGATTTTTCAAAATTATCTTATAATAACCTGAAGTCCTGTTGATGCTTACTAAAATTTGGAAGCTGTTTCGGAAAACTTTTGCAGGTAAGTATTTCAATATTACTTGGTACGAAGATAGAAGAAGTATTTCTATTACTTTCCAGTGTGGCTAATGAAAACAATTTAAAAAAAAAAATTAAAGCCTTTTTTTATTTCGAATAAAATTTAATATACGTATATTATTTTTGAGATTCTTTCTACATTTATTGTCAATACACAGTTCATTGATTTATATACATCACTTTTCACTAGGAGAAAGGCAAAACTACCTCCTTTATACGAACACTCATCTACTGATTATGCTATACTATCAAATAGCATGATCGTACTGGCGAGTTATAATTTACCGGAAGTGATAGTTTTCTGAACGACAGTAGTTCAGCAATAAACAGAAATTACGAAGAACTGGGGAAAAGGATGATTTAAACACGAAGCAAAGTATAAAATCGTTTGGACGTACACGTCGCTTATCTCCTTATCTCTAACAGGACTCACCCTCTACGGTAATCACCATAAAGTGCTGTCGATTTTCCAGATTTGACGGATGATTTAAGGTCAAAATTAAAAATTTACTCGATCGTCTGTTCAATTACGCGCGTTCGGTGCGCAATTGTTCGGTTTTACGCTCAGTGCAGGTACGATAATGACAGACTCCATGAGGTTATCTTGCACATTTATCACCGGGAATGCCATTATCGCTACGTTTCTTTTATTTCCCCCTTTCCGAGGTCGGGCACCTAAAAGTCTAATGCGTTACCTTTTTTCTGCTATTCCAGGAAAAAAACAAATCAATGAATGACAGTAATAACTGGTTCGGACTGAGGCAGCGAAGTTGGATAGTGTTGACACGAGTTGCAAATGTATCTTTATGGTCATCTATACGCTTGTCGATTAGTTTTTTTCTCTATTAACGACGAACGACTTTTTTAATAGTGTTTTCTCCGTAAAAGAAAACGACGTTAATTTTAGCGCATGATATGATACGCGTCGCACGAGAAGTCTGATTTGCATTTAATTAACTGTAACGCAGCGCAATGTATTGTACTGCACTAATAAACATTTTTAATTACTACAAACATTTATATCAAATTGATTTGTAAAAGTGATAAAAATTACCTCAACTTTTTGACTTCCGGTTCTTGAAATGGTCAAAATTCAAATGTTATCGACCGATACTCGCTTCGTAACAGTGGTTAAATTATCCAATTTAGAAAAATATTTAAAGTAGAAATTTCTGAGAGCGACTGTTGGAGCTACCCTCATAAATAATCCAAGGGGATTTTATGGATTGTTTGAACAGTCTCCGTGACATTCAACCGACTCGCATTTCACATAATCTGCTCGAAAATCCGTTTGCATTGAAAACCCGATCCCTGGGTGTAAGTCAGTAGTCAGTCCGGTTTTACACTACGAAGAAATACGGCAAGAGTGTAAACACGCTTCGATTCAATAGATCGCAATATCGTACTCAAGGATGACTGAGCTCTACTCGATACTTTTTTAGGGATTTTCAATAACAAGTAAATAGCCCTCGAGATTTCCTTCAAAATAAGAACATTTTAAATACGATTGTATTTATAAATATGTTAAAGAATAAATCAATTTCTGTTAAATGTTGATAACATTCTTTTTACGTGGTCTTTTACAAGCAGAATTCGGTTTCTACTATAGAAAATATAAATAATTTGATACTTTGGCTTATGACAGCACCACACGAAAATAATTTCTGTAGATGGTGTTCAAGAGTTAGTGTATTTTTTTAAACCGGATTTTCATTGTAATATGATGAATACATAAAAAAAAGGAGGCATCAATATTTATGCAATGTGCGGTCGAAATAATTGCAGATCAAGAATACCCATATTTGAAAGTTAAGGATGAAATTTAATTTCGACAACGATGTGTTACAGGCAAGAACATAAATATACCCTGAGCTCTTGAAATCCAAATCACATGATTCGTATTCCAATTGTAATAATTGTTACTCCTTCCATTTCTACTTCTTGAGTTGGTCTACGCTAATCGTTTATCTTGTAACTGATTTTATTATTTTTAGCAGGACATCCGCTGTCATCAATTCTATCTGCCTTATGTTATACAACTGATCCAAATTTATAGGAGGAATTCTCTCAAACTTTTAATATAAAAAGGGCACACGAATTTTGTAGTGTGTACAATTTAATCTAGACACACATGTAATAAGACGTGTTTCTCGAAAATTTGCATAGTTAGTTCAGATCAGTCGTGCGTAAATGCCAAATTTAATATATTTCTCTGCGAACTACGTACACATTTTTTATTATGGTAGTTCGAGAAAAAAAACTATTTTTCTTTTAAATGTGGGCGAATATGGATATTATTTTTTGAGGTGAATCTTTCCAGAAATTTAATGCTGAACCGTGTGTCTATTGTACTAGTCGCAGTTCGGAGCGAGATTCCAGTGTAACTCAGTTTTTTGAAAATTCTTTTAAAATCTTGTTTTCAAATTTCGGTTTGGGAAGTAATTGTATTTGTTTATAGACAAGAAGCCCACTTAAAGAAAGTGTGTGCCTTGCATAGAAAAACGTTGGTAACGTTTTTATCATGGCTCTCTTCATGCGTCAATTAATTACTAAATTGTTATTTCACTTGCGATACGAGGATACGGGTTGAAAAAAAATATTTCTAATGTATTGCCAATTTTTCATTATCTATTTTAGCTAATTTTCAGGATGAAATAGTCGATGTCAAAAGTAGAAATTCAGAAGAAACTCGAAATTATTGAAATCTGAATCCTTGTATTAAGTTATTAATCCGTTTCTAGGGCCAAGGTTCTGGTTAATCCAGCTGATGTAGTATTTCCAGTAATTTTGAGGGGTGTCTCAAAAATTCAAAATGGCCGCTCCAAAATGGTGGATGTCTGTTCGAAAATTTAATTTTTTGCGAATAAAAGAAATGTTAGCTTATTCGACATCAAATTTTGAAGAAAGACGTGTCTCGTAATTTTTCTTTAACCCTCCTGAGCACAAGGACGAGTATACTCTTCCAAAATACATTGTTTCCATACGGGAAAAGAAAAACTCGTGCTCAGGAGGGATAAATTGCCTTGATTCCGCGGATAAAATGCCCAAATTTCCATTATGGATTGAAACAAGCCCAGCCAAGCGCTCAAATTTCGTCTGCATTTTTCTCAGAATCAAGACAATTTACAAACGAATAGTAAGATATTGTTTATTTACAATTTCACGTAGAATATGATTATATTTCTGCTCGTATGTATCGTTATTATGTAATACTACTGTTTTCGTTAAATAGTAAATATTTTGAATGTTTAACACTCTTTTGTTTACTCCTTAACCCTTTGAAGCATGGTGTAGTATATACGCTACACCTTTTTGTAATTCATTATTTACATATTTACGGTAATCATTAATTAATTTTCCTGCAATTTTGTGCTTCCTTACTTCAAGAGCATGTTGAGAACGTAAATAAATCAATATTTTTAATTAATTATCTTGATTACATTGTTTTAAAAAATTAAACAAAATGTAAAAATGGTGGATCTTTTACAGAAAATATATGTGGAGAAGAAAACGTCACTCAAATATGACGAGAATGGGTACTCGGCGATTTTAGGGGCAGCTGATTACGAATTTTACTTCAGATTTTCAAAATTCAAAATGGCGGATCCAATATGCCGACCGAATTGCACAAATTTACTTGATCGAGGTAAAATTGGGTACTCGGGCGTTTTCGGGATCACTGATTACGAATCAGGCTTCAGATTTTCAAAATGGAGGATCCAAAATGGCCGACCGAAATGTAAAAGTAAGTCAGATTTACCCTCAAATTCAGTCGGCCATACTGGATCCGCTTTTTTGAATTTTGAAAATCTGCGGCAGTATTCGTAATCGGCGACTCCAAAAACTCCCATTTAACAAATTTCAGCTATTTTCAGCGTAAAGAAAAATGTATGCTTCAAAGGGTTAAAACATCAAAAGGAAAATATAATGTTTTTATGTCAAATATTAAAAGTTTGAAAGAATTCCTCATATCTGGACTCAATTACGCGAGGAATTTAACTCAAATGTTTAATTAATTTTCGTAATATTTGCACTTTTTTAAAAATAGTAAATTGAATAGGGAGTTCTAATGTTAATCCAATTAGTAGTGGTGACTGAAATGACATTAATAATTGTTAACGTAATGCATGGGATAAATATAATGACTTATAATAAGATTACAAAATTGTTTCCTTACTAATTAATGATGTACTTTAAACGTATAATAACAAGATTTAATTCAGACAACACTTTGAAACTCCTCGTCTAATATTCAAATACTGAGACCGATGGAACCTCAGTCTCAGCAACCGGGCAAAAGGTCGCCGACTAAAGCCTTAAACGGTATATGCTTAGTTATATGCAATATCGTCGCTCGCAAATCACGGCTTACCTCGGAGCGTCTCGTCGGGTGTCCCCACAACACTTTTACTGTTATGGCGAATATTTTATGGGGATATTGTAAAATTAAAAAGGCTCACCGTCCTGCCCCGTCCACCCACGGTTGGTGATAACAAGGGTGAATCGCAAAAGTCCTTGTGGCGTATATTCGTTGAACGCGACACACACCATATGCCCCTACATCTTCCTCCCACTTTTCCCCATTTTAAAGCGGATTCTAGGGTGCTGAACCACTATTTGACTTTCATTACGTCTTATACACGATGCGTAATTTATCGTGCGCGCCTTTTTCCCCGCCGCCGAGTTTTGAGAGAATTAAAGGATTTCCCGCAAATTTTCCAATCGACTGAACCATCCTTTCGTGGGCTCACATTTTTTAATGGGGTTGAGTCACCAAAATGAAAGATCGAAGGTTTTTGGTATTCATGAAGATTATTGGTGGCTAGCCGTAAAAATATATTAATTAAATTGTAGAAGCGATTCAATAAATTTTAATCGGATATCGTATTTCAGGGTCTTTCCTGGGGTTACACTTCTAGGTTTAAGTCGTACTTTCGATCTAAATCAGAAATTGTGTAATACGGCAGATTTGTTGAGTCAACACTTTAATGGAGGATGGAAGTCATCGTGGTTAAATTGAATATTTGTCCGGCTCCATAAAAAGGATTTTCTAAACTCCCATGATGCTTTTGTAGAAAAGTGTCAGAAATGAATCTTTTGTAGTACATCCAGTAAAAAATTAATTTCTTTCCAGTATACGGAAAGATTTTAGCTTATAAATGTTACTTTTGTAGCTACACTTGGAACACACTTTCATTATAATACACATTATATAATTACAAATTTTTCAGAATTTTTGTCGGAGCCCTAATAAAAACAAATTTTAAATTTCTTATTTTTACGATGCAAATGATAAACACGTATGCTTCTGCGGATAATCAATGTATACTGATAAATTTCTGCCATGAGCAGTAAAATATCCAAAACATTGACTATTGTAACTATATTTAATACATTTGGTTTTCTTAATTAATGATAGAATTAACTATTTAAATTCTCAAGAAATCTATTAGTGAATAAAATATAACGTTTCACACTGATAATGTTGGAGTCAAATTTAATTTCAAAGGATTTAAAATCTAACATTCGGATCCGGAGTTAATTTTCAAACCTGTAAGAGGAAATTTATAGTCCTTGGGAATAAAGAATCGACTCCTAATCGGGGTTGATATTAATGTTTTACTCCAATGGATTTAATGACGATAATCAGCCTAAATCATCTTTTAAGAAAGCAAACATTTTGTTTCATGTTTAGAACTTTTTTTCAATTCGTCTTCGTGATTTGTCATTAATATTATAGTTATTATTTAATCGATTGAAATAGAGTTTCATAATATTTAATCATTGAAAACGACCAAATCAAACTATTTCTTACTGATTTACGATTTTTTAAAAATTACAATTACTTTTTGCTCAAAAAATTCGAAACAGTAGTGACCCTTGCTAATCACGACTAAAGCCCCGGTAGACAATAGAAATTCGCAAGAACGTGAAACGCATCGCGAGGAAATGCACGTCAGTGAGTCATGGAAAATCTGAACAATTTCTGTTAGAACCCCCGACTCAATAGTTGGCTCGCAGGTGCGCGTATATATAAGCTTCTTTGTGTTACCATTCCACTTCTGTGCATCCGTGAATGACTGCAGTTACAATACGACCCGCTAACGCCTGTCACGCTTGGTCGGACGCTAATTTCGCCATTAGCCGATTGCCGATATACTTTCACCTTCTGCGTGTAAGATTTTATAGAATACCGATCGCCCCACCTTCCTCCCCCATCACCGCGAGATTGCACGGTTTTATGTACTTATTTATCATGGAGAAACTACAAATTGCAGGGGAAAAACGGTTTATCGTTGCATTGTCCGCGAGAGTCTTTTCGTTTTAATTCTGACTAAATGCCCAAATGGGCTTTCGATGTCTATTGTGACAGGTTTTGTATCGAATGATCGATGATGATGTAAAAATAAAACAATGGAATGCCAGAGACAATCTTCATAATTTTATTTAATATATCGGATTCGGCTTCTCCACACAAATTCTATGACAATCGACAATAAAAGCACTTTTAATAATGACATGAAATTTAATGTAAGGTCAATGCCCACTAATGCAGAAAATTTAATGAGTTTGTAACTTAAATGTGTATTATTGTGCAGGAATATAAGGCTTACAGTAATTTTGTATTATGTTTATGCTTAAGCGAATAATTTTTCTATACTGGTTTATTAAATTTCAATACTGACCAAGGATGTACATCTCCAATGCACGTACATGATTTTGCGAAATTACAGTTAAATTCAATAAACAAATTGGCAAATATATATTAGATGTATCCCTAATAGAAAATGAATCAAGTTTCTTGCCAGTTTCTGGCTAGTTTCTGGCCATTTTGCTTATTTTATATGTTAAATGTGTAGGGAAACTGGGTAGTGTAACAAAAGACTGGAAAAATAGCTATCAGGGTATACACCCTCCTTATTTTACAAACTGGATAAAATTAAAGTAATAAAAAATGTTTACATTTGGCATTTAAGGTTACTCTTTCCTGTCTATTTACAATGTTTGTTGTCTTCTGCCATGAGTATGGTCATAAAGGCGGATTAAATTATATGATGCATTTCAGGTAAATTTTGATGAAAAATTACGTATCTACACTGATCATATAAACTCCTACGAAATAATTGATGAACATGCTAACGACAATAATAGCAATCATAGTGATGATGATGATGATAATGATGTTAATAATGCCGACGGTGACGATGATGGGGATAATATCGATGATTACGATCATGCTAGTATTGAAACTGAGAATCGACATACTCTACGATAAAAATCGTGCTGCATCAAAAGAGCAGAAGCAACATCAAAATTATCTAGATAACTTTTAGATTATCGTAAAAAAAAACTTTAGATAATATTATCCAAATTATTGACTAGAAAGTGGACAAGCATATTGATTATTCATGTTAAATATCCTGAATATCTTTTTTCTGAAACAGAGCAAAAACTATCCACAATTTATATAAAAAAGGGGTCAAAATACGAACCACGATTTGTTAATTTTAGTATTATTTAATAACCAAAAGTCGACCAATATTAGACCGAATTTGTAGCCGGGTTACTGTACATTAAACTGAATTTTTACAGCGAATTTTCTATACATTGGCAGGAATCTCTATTAAAAATTTGTAGGGAAAGCGCAAAATAGTAGTTTTTATTCTCATACATTTTGTTTACTGTACAAAAATAAAATTAAGTAGCGTAAGTGGATGTTTCTAAATAATAGAAAAATATTACGCATAGTGAATGCATATAAAATAAACTCAAATAAGTTTCAAAGGTAACCTGTCAAATTGACAATTTACATTTAAAGTAAATTTGTTCTTAACGTGTGCTGGAATTAAAAACAAAGATAAATGGGTTGGAATTGAATATTAATTACATACTTTAAAATGATTGTACACAATTTTAATGGTCCAAACTTGTACTCGAACTGTTATCATCTTTTTTTGTTATTCAAAGACTATGTTCCGAAAGTGTCAATCCGTAGCACCTAACAAGATGTGAAAGTTTGAGATGGAATAAAGACATTATATGAACTATACAAAAGATGCTCTAAGTTTCGTGCCAGAAAAGGGAACTTTATTTCTGTTTTACACTCTGTATTTCTACTCTCTTAATCTGATCCAGCGAAAAACTACTAAGTGCATTTACGATCTCTGTGAATCAGCCATTAGACACTGATTTTAATAGCGAACTCTTCTAAATTGGCTGGCATATCATTGAAATGAAATCACATTTCTGCCGCTTCAAAACAATGCCTATTTATAGTTCGATCCAGTGACTTTGTCTGAAATCAGTGCAATTAAAATACGTGCTTTTCGCTGGAATATAGTGTATTACTAACTGATAGGCGAATTTCACTAAAATCACTGAAATCAAACCATATGCTTTGTGTCGGTATTCAGTGGTTTTAACTGGAAAACGGTCTCTATTTACTGATTAATTCATGAAATAAAATAACGTGATTTTGGGTGGAACATCGTGCTCACTGATCAATTAAACGAATTTTGCTAAAATCGACTGAATGGGGTATTTGCGCTAAAAAATTAGCTCCTACTCATCTTAAGTAATACATAAAACTGTTAAATGTATTTTAATTGCCATAAACATTTAATAGTTTCGCGTGTTGCGTGTGGTAAATAGAAGCTAATTTTCTAGTATTATTAATTTATTCAATATATTTAATCAAAATCTACAATACAAGCTCCGCTAATATAACTTTGTACACTCCCCTCAAACTGCATAGTAGTACCTGCATGCAAATTTAAAGGTTATAAATATGGTTAAAAACGAACAATTACGATAAACATTAGATACATACCTGAAACAGATCGCTATTATTCAATTTTTCGGTAGCGCCTCCAGTATCTAAAATTTCGTGCCAGCATGGGCAACTTGTGGAACTCAAATGCGATTACGAAAACGCAAAAAACAACACAGAACATTTATTTACGATCCCCATATAAAAACTTCTTGGGCCAGAAAAGCCTGCTCAAATTGGAGGAACAAAGTTCGTGCCACCTCAAAATCTACTTTATTGAAATTGTATACAGATGTTCAGTTTTATGTAAGATGAATAGCAAATCGACCTTAGTTTATATTTCTTTTACATAAATTGTGCATACTCGTTACGTATTTCGAATATATTTCGAATGCATTTGGGTTATGTAAATGTTATGTATCCGAAATAGATAGCATGAATGCAAAATAGCAAATTCTAAAAGCATAAAATACTGCGGTTCGGAAAATTGTCAATTTTGGAATGTTGACTTAAAATCTGAATTTTTTATTTCTGTTATATTAACATGTCTGCAATGCAGAGTTCCTTTTCAACGAAACAACTGAAAATATTTCTGGAAATCATTACCCTTGAGTGTTAATACATGGTTTCTGAGTTAAATAATTCATCCAAGTTTACAAAAATATCATATTCTTAACAAATCACTGACATCTCTGATCCTTTTAAAAAATTGAGAGAATAAAAATGTTTTAAAATGCAATTTTATGCAAACTTCATCATGGCACTGTGTGATCTACCTCCCAAAACAATTTAAATACTTCGGCCACGCCACATTGCACATGCCGAAAATATTTTTATACGTCATTCCGGTGAGTGAGTGTCCCGTGTAGACCTTGTGACGCGGTGCGTTTAATTAAACGTTTTAACCGATGGAGTTTAATTAAATTTGATGAATCATTAAGCGAAGCGATGCGCGTTCGAGGGAAAAGTGCGCGGATGTTCCCGTAGATCGATTTCAAGCGCGTCCATTCGTTCGTCAGTTCCGGCACCTAAATTCTCCGGTTAAGGCCAGACTGACAAGGGAGCAATTTGCCAGTTGTTTAAGTGCCAAGTGTTAAGTGCTCTGTCGTTTATGTTTCGCCATTATTGTTTTATGTTTGTCTCCCCTCAGCGGGGTCGTCCACATATACGGAGTCGCGGATTCGCAAAAGCGGCTGTACCTATACACAAAACCATTGTTACTGGTGTCCTACGTTCATAGGCCGATTGAAATTAATTCATCTTTATTGCCCGAGCGTAAAACGATGCCGGATGTCGCGAGGAGATGCGTCGCTAGGACGTTTTCGCCAAATATGCCTCCTCGTTTGCATATTTATATTTCGAAGATTGCCTTTCGAATCCCACTCTACATGATGTGTGTGCGTAATTTAATGTCCCATGAATTTGCGACTCTAAAGGGCAAACAACTCATGTATACTGTATATTTTCATCTGGTTCTTATAGTTCATTAATTGCCGTTTGAATTGTCTCGTAAATGTATGCTATGCAGATCTAAAACGAATGCCTTTTATTATATCCGATCAAATATTCAAAGGACGATGAACTATTCATAGGTCCCCATCATCGATCTTTCGCCGTTGTAGCAGATTTTTTTCATTCTAGCTTAAAATCAAAATTTCCGAATATTTTGATGGACTCCTAGAGCCATATGCCACAGCTTGTGCGTGCGACAACTGGTACCTGCACGAGGTTTGATCGTTCGTCAGATCGGCGGGCGCAAGTTTCATTTCGCTTTACGAGTTTTCAAGATCTACACCCCTGAGAAAATTGGGTTGCCAGCGGCTGTAAAACACACTTCATATTCTTTTTATACGGACGCCCGAATTTTTCGCGTCTTGCACTTTCCTCGATGAAATGCTTATTTTCTTCGGGACAATGTGCTCGTAAAGACTTTCCCCGATGTCGTAATTGAAAAGCGTTTTTAAGAGAGTAAATGAAACGATTTTTGAAAAATTTAGAATTCTTCTTGCTGAAAGTTTGTAATAAAATAAGTGGTCATTCTTACTAATGCTTAAAAGGCTTCTGATTTTAAAATGAGAAAATTGTTGAAAATGTATACAGTATAATTTTACACTGAATTTACATAATATGCACAACAATAGAAACTGCAGAGAATGCGATAGTCCGAGTACGGATCGAAAAACCGACAAATCAAAAAGCCGACATGTCAAAAAACCGACAGTCAAAAAACAGACAATCGAGAAGCCGACGGTCAAAAAACCGACACTTTAAAAAATGTCTGTCCACTTGTCGATGTGTCTAATTTTTATGTGTCGGCTTCATGACTGTCGGTTTTTCGACCCACACCCGATAATCCGAGCTAATTGACAGTGGCCATTACATTAGTAAATATTTACAATAAAGAAATAATATTTCAAGAAAGTTATTTACAAACACTTTAAACTTTATTTAAGACTGGTTTTGTTTGATTCACATGCGTCACACGATGCATAAGACAATGGGAGCATAGGAAAGGTTGCGTATACGCGAACACAAACAACTGTACGAGATATTACGCTGGCGATAAGGAACTTTCAAAGGGTAATAGGTCTGTTGCAATGTCATACTAATAGTGCACGATCTGCATGATTCATCGCCTCTAATTCATGCACTGATGATTCCGATTCGTATCCGCGTATCATGTACTGAAAAATTGAATCATTAACCAATCCAACCGTGTAGTACACTATCTGATTAAAATTGCAAACCGTTTCCTTATTGATTCAGATAGCTTATCAGTCTATTAATGATGTCTATAATAAAAGTATAATTTGTCTGAGACGTACATTATGATTTATCTAGGTTCCCACATTAAGGGTATTGGTGTCTGCGACTCTTCTGCACCCCACTTCCAGAAGCATATAAATTTCAATTTATTGAATTGCAAATCACTTTTCTATTATTTATGAGAATGTTTACTTTTCCAATACCATTATCCAGCGTTAAAACGTATACAAATTTCAAGCATTTAGTAAAAATTTATATATGAACTTATATAATTAACAAATTATTTTAGTACCATGAAAAAAAACATCAGACTATTAAACTATATTAGACTATGAGACTATTAAAGTGTGGAATAATTACGAATTAAAAGTTTTCCTTTTCAGAAACATTTTATTAAAATTGTAATAATTATATGCAATTAATTTATTAAATCAATTTAAAGTTTTTCAAATTTGTAATACAGATTATGTGTTTTAAATTTCGTTATATTTTGATTTATGTTTGGTAACATTTTATACGTTTACATTGGTAGCACTGGCATATATCTCCATGAAAAATTTACTTTAAAACTAAAGCGTTGTGTCATTTTTTACGTCATTCTAAAAATGGCTGAAGTTTGTATCACTGTACGAATATTTCTGGAAAATTGAATGAAATATAGTTTAAATGATTATTTTTCTTACCGCTATTTTGGACAATGAGCTTCCAGCAAATTGCTTTGATTATTTCTCTACCAACAGAGTTATTTACAAGTGCTACCCCCGCCACCCCTCGATTCTGTCAATCGTGTTCCATTCATTTGACATAAGTTTTCCCAAAGGTTAAAAGCGAATCGATTTACGATGTGAACTTGGTGAACACAAATATCGCGGATATAAGAAAAATAATCCAAATATCATTAACGCCTAAAACCAACATTTTTTTTAGTTCACATTCAACCCATGTTATTCTCAACTGTAAATATAAGATTTTATATAGTAGGTACCGGTTCTTTACACGGTGCGTCGGAACCAAATTTAATTGAAAGGTTCTGGCATATTCAATTTTCTTATTGATTATCATTGTTTGAACCCCAAACAACATTTTTTTACTAGAAATGAAATCTTCGCCTGGGCGATTTTCGAAAAAAGTAGATTTTTATGAAAAAAAAATTGAAGAAAATAAAAAAAATAAAATTTTTCTAATAAATTGTCATGCATATGAAATTTTCTTATTGATTATCATTTCTTGACTCCCAAAAAATATGTTTGGACCAAAAATGAAATCATTGTGTGGGTGATTTTTGAAAAAAAAAAAAATTTTTTGCGAAAAAAAATGAAAAAAAAATGTAATTTTTCAAATAAATTGTTATACACATGAAATATTCTTATTATGTATTATTTGTTGACTCCCAAAAAAACATTTTCAGACCAAAAATTAAATCATTGCGTGAGAAATTTTAGAAAAAAGTCGCTGTTTATGACAAAAATAAAAAATATATACATTTTCTGACCCTAGTAAGTTAATATAGCGTGAAAACATTTAAAAATTATTTGTGCACTATTATATGATGAGTATATATTAGTAAAATAAGACAATAAATTCAGGTCATATAATTAACACACAATAAAACTTTAATTAACAACATTTTTAAGTACATTAAAACAATTTATTAGAAAAATTTTATTTTTTTTATTTTTTTCAATTTTTTTTTCACAAAAATCTACTTTTTTCGAAAATCGCCCAGGCGAAGATTTCATTTCTAGTA
Organism: Trichopria drosophilae; assembly: GCA_030407085.1. Lineage (NCBI taxonomy): Eukaryota > Metazoa > Arthropoda > Insecta > Hymenoptera > Diapriidae > Trichopria > Trichopria drosophilae. The sequence continues at coordinate 182,332,401 of CM059583.1, read as the reverse complement.
AAATAATGTTGTTTGGGGTTCAACAAATGATAATCAATAAGAAAATTGAATATGCCAGAACCTTTTAATTAAATTTGGTTCCGACGCACCGTGTTTAGGTTATGACCCTCCTCTTTTCGATTCTGAAGACTAATTTGTAATTCGTAATCAGTGACCCCAAAAACCCCCGAGTAATAATAATCAGGTGAAATCAATGAATTTTCATATTTTACGTCCGCCACTTTTAATTCTAAAATCTAACTTCAATTTTCCAATCAGTGACTCCAAAGACCCCCGAGTAACAAGATTCAGGCGATTTCGACGACAATTGGACAATTTGTAAAATTTACAACAATTGGTAAAGTGGGATTTTGGTGTTTCGCTGTATTAGAACATTTCTTATGTGTATGTTTGCATTGTTTATTTACAAAAATGTTATTGTAATACAAATTTTGAAACATATTGCAGTTTCCATTCAGTATTTACCAACCGTTCGAACATGACCTAGAAAGTCGAAGTCAATTTGTAAATTCAGACATATTTTTAATCGATAAGTAAGTATCAATAAATTAACCGTAATTAAAATCTGAATTGCATGACTTAATAGACTTCTCTTACACTCTATTTTCGTTTTTTATTTGTTACATTTGGGGTTGCGGATGTTTTTGTACGACGTGTTTAAAAAAATTCTATTTGAATTTTTTCTATTTAAAATTCTATTTAAAAAATTCACAGAGGTAAGTAAGAACTGTCTTTCTCTCTCTCTCCCTCTCTCTCTCTCTTGAATTGTGTCCACGACTCGTAATGGCCAGGACACTGTCTTTCTCTCCCTCTCCCTCTCTCTCTCTCTCTCAAACTTTTCCAGAAGTAACTTTAACAACCCGTCCCACTTTGCCCCTGGATTTTCAGATTTCTCAAAAAAAAGTTTTTTCGTAAAATTGAAATTTGGGATATTAAACAGATACTTTTTTATAAATGCGTTTCATAATAAGTTAGTTGAGGACCTAAAGAAGGGTTTCTGAACCACACCTAACCATTCTTATGCCCCATATTTTTTGTATACAAGTTTTTCCAAAACCATCCCACTTTGCCCGTACTTCCCCTATATATATGTATACTTTTTCGAGATAATAAAGGTGATCAAACTTGAAAAAGCAGGAATTTTTAGGTTTTTTGGCATAAATCGCCATATTTAATTTCAGTCAGGGTAACATTTTTGTTCGACTTCAGAATCGAAAAGAGCAGGGACATAACCTAAAGAAATGGTACCTTCGATATCAAATTTTATATTTCTAATTAAGAATAATATGGCTGAAAAGTGACCGAAAAAAATGTTGGTTTTCGGCGTTAATGCGTTAATTGTATATTTTCCTTAAGTTTTTGAAGGTTTTGAGACTTTACGACTGAAAATGTCTAGATCCAGAGGAATTAAAACTGCTGATTGAGAACGTGTCTTGAGACGGGAGATTCTTCAAAGGGTGCAATATGTCGTTCAAATGTAGATAAAATTTCAGAATTTTAAATGTCAATCGTATGTAGTACATTGGACATGTGTAATTAAATGAACTAGTGAATATTTTAAATTTACATGTAATAAAAATGGTAGCTTTGTAATGATGCACCTCATTTTACTATAGGTAACTGTAGAACTGTACTTTTTCAACAAACAGCAAACATAAAATGATGGAGTTTTAAATAAAAAAATATTAAGTAACTCTAACAACCAAATAATATTATCTAACTTGAAGTACACGTATTAAAAAATATTTATTTTATTGTGAGGATGTGAACTGTGACAGAATAACACTCTCATGTGGCCTCTTTACTCACGTAAGAGCCCTAACATATTTTTAAAATATAAATTAAGAGCTCTTCGTAAACAGTAGTTATCGGACGCGCTAGACGGATGATCTCATAAAATAACTTAGATTACATTGAAGCTGAGGAGTTAACGAACAAAATGAGTCTTTGAACTTTTAAACTGGTTATGATTTTTATATTAAAAATCATACCCGACGAGTGAAAATTAAAAAATTGGAGCTGACCAAATTCAATACTTCGCCGACCTACGGTCGAAGTAAATGATCCAATATGAATAATATGAACGAAAATAAATATATGCAAACTTGCGGGTATCCCCGTCGATTTAGTCGAGTTTACAAAAATTTTCTGCAATTTTCATCATGTATAAAATTTAATAATACTCGATCCCTCGTGCCTCGCGTTCAATTTAAATCAAAATTAAAATGTGAAAATCGTTCATTCGCCCGACGTTAACGAATTCGAGTTCGACCCAACTCCGACACCTACGCGCAATGAATAAAGTATGACCGGAGGGTCAGTTTAGGGTCGGCCCGACCTTAATGGGCTAAGAGAATAACTGCGGAACGTGACAACAGTATTGTCATCGTCTCCACTGTATATATACTCCAGCGACGTGCGAGCGAAGAAAACAATCGGACGGATGGCCAGTCGATAAACTATCGCGTCAGCAAACCGCACGCGAACCCTTCCGGAAAAAGCGTTCCCGGGTCATTACGCGGGAATAATAACTCGCATAAGCCAGAATTTCGAAACTCGAAAACTATTACCATATTAATGGCCGGCAGTTCAGTTAACCCTTTCATCGGCGTCGAGCAGATTTGCATCTCTCGACGCGCGTCGCGACGCTAGGTGGAAGTCGCGGGACGGTGGCAGTGCGTTAAAAGCTCCAAGCCACCCTCCGATTCGCGAGAGCGAAATTAACATGACAAACTACCCTCAGCAATAAGGGTCCAAAAGATCTATCGTCCTGGTATATGCGGGTGTACGACGGAAACAATGGATGGGCGCGTGGGGTATAAGCGTGCACGCGGCCTGCGAGGATGATGCGCCCGCGCTTTTCCGCACTTACATGGATCACTCTCCTACGGATTTATGCCTTTTTATTCACTTCTCAGACTCGCGTTGATCCATCCTCCAGGCAAAGGGTTGCATGGACGAATTTAACTTAGCACGCAATAAATGGCGATTTCAACGACTATTTTACGTCGGAATCTTGCTTCAGTCGCATCCGTCAAATTTGCGTTCGAAAAGCATCGAAATTGTATGTGAAACTTTCCATATTACATACATACAGTGGGAACGCAATCGTTAAATTTGTGCGAAAAATAAATTTCACGTTTATTAGGAATACAATACCATTAAATGTACCATTATGCTATCAATAAACTAAAACAAAAAAAAAAACGCGATGTTTAAGTGGTTTGTATGCTTACCTCGTAAACTGAACGTGCCTTAGGTCGTGACTTCGAATCCCCGTCCGGCAACTTTTTCTGTTTATTTCGATTGCGGATAATTCAGGAAACCTTGCTGGGCGAAGGTACGAATTTGGGACTGCTACCAATATCAGTCGGTAGTTATCGACATCGTGAATAGTTTTTCCGTGGTCGACGCTTCGTAAACATTGTCTGGAATGAAAATAAGGCAATGTTGGCGTCGCGCCTGCTACGGCATAGGCCAACTGTTGACGGTGTCGATTATGTGTAATATTTGTTTTTATTTATTTGTTTGTATCGACCTGTGTGGGATGATGACTAAGGCTTGTCCGATTAGCAATAGATGACATAAAGTTTGGATATTCCTATAGTAGAGCTTGTAACAATAAATAAGTATGGAGATATTGCTCAAGCTTCTTACTTGAGGTAATAAAAAGCAGTTCCCGAAGCAGCAAGTCTCACCCAACAACCCTGTTATAAAGCGTCAGGAATCATAAAGCTCGTTGTAGATCGACGTCGGTGACGAGTCAAGAAAAATTAGCATGCTAATACGCCCTCCACCGTAAGCGGTCGTAAACTTCGGTAATTAACGTCCTCCTCGAGCCGCTCGGGGTTTCTTGATGATAAAACGCTTGCTTTGCTCTCAGTGGCCCCGAATGCTATGCAGATTTCCTTATCACCTAGACAAATTTAATTTTCAAATTATGATGAAAATACATAAAAAAGCTGTAAAACTATAAAGGTATAAGATTGAAAATTTAAAAACCAAAATGTTAGCAATTCCTTCTAACTTTAACTACATGAAATGAGATACTTGGTAAGTGGTCCATCGAAATGCGTAGTATTGGTATTATAACAATTGATGCATTTTATGCACTAAACATGAGGGAATTCTCCATATCAAATTCGATGTTACGTGATCAAAATTATGAAAGGGACAACGCATAGATGCAGGTGAATGCACGTTAGACTGGCATTGTGGCGAAGACATGGCGAGACGGTACAATAATGATGAGTTGTGTCAGACCAGGTCTACTCTCTATTCAATACAATGGAATATTCGTAATTGATCAGAAATAAGAAGTATTCATGCATATCGCAAGATATAATAATACGAACTATGGACTATTGATATTATATGAATGGTTTGTGGGACATCGAGAAAGTAAAATGACAATATGAATCTCTATTTCCACTACATTAGATCAATTCAGAGGAATTAGATTTCCAGAGCAGATCATCTCTGGATCCTTCAAAATTTCTTCTTATTCGACAACCATAGTATTTTCGATCATTATAATGATATATCCGTGAGTTGCACTGCTTAAATCTTTTTATTAGTTTTCAGGTTTGCCTGCGTATAATAGGTGCTTATGTCCCGTTTATATGGGATAGCCAAAGGCAAAAACTCTATATTTTGAGAATTTTGAATTGTTTGGTAAATAGCATCCATCTATTATCTAAATCTAAATGTTACAGAAACTACTGATGTGAAAATAAAAAGTTAATGACTATATCAGTTAAGAAATGTTATATGCAAGGAGTTAGTCGGTTTGTATTTGGTATTACCAAAAGTTATTTATAATTTAATTGGAAGTCTACATTTAGTTTATCGATCATCGAAGGATTTTAAAAATTTGATTAGGTGGTGGCAATTTTTTATTTTAAGAAGGTAATACTTTAATTGAAAAATATTGATGGAATACGTCACTTATAAGACATATTATATGCAAACGAGACTGGTTTTATTTTCTTATTCCAGAATATATTGAGCTAATTTCAAAATCCTTTCATTTTGCATTTCCATGAATTCTTTAATTAGTATGATACTGTTACTTTACACTATGTAAAATTTTATTTTTGACTGGTTAAGACCGGTAACGTTTTTTATATTCTATATTTATTTTATATTTTATATTTCAAATTACTAAGTTGAATCAACTAATTACTACAATATTTAAGTAAGAAACCAATCGTTTGCTTTACCTCATATAATTTTAAAGATATTAGTTAACTTAAATAAACTAAATATCGTGCAGGGAAATTGTAGATTGCACTTATAGTTTATACCCAACAATACTGTCTCTAAATGTGCCCAACCAGTACAAAGTTTTAGAAAATTTTACATATGTTAATCAAACATTTTAATGGATATCTTAGGAAGTTTTGAAAGGCGAAAGCAGTTGTCTCTATTTTCTGCCGTTATAAAGATACAGAATGGATTAATTTATGCAATTTTAAATAGCTAAAAGTTAGAAAACAGTTTTTACAACGACTTACTAAAAAATGGGTATTTTTTCATCAATAATATGCAACGAAAATTGTTAATGTATATTTATTTTGCTTTAACATTACTAGGTTGGTCACTGTTTTCTTTACCTATAAACGTCATTTTAATACTCCAAGCTAGCTTACTTTTTTAATAGTAATTCCCCTGGCTCTAAATATTTAACGGCCTCAATAAATATAAGTGTTTATTCAAATGTTTGAGAAAGATTTAATGCTACTAAAACGTGTATAGCAGTAAATGGTAGAGAATGATCACTTGAAAGAAACTCTATTCAAACAATCAAGTAATCTCCACTGGCATAATAATTCCCCTGCCCTTTTTTATAAATATCTATTTAAATCACAAAAAATGAACTTATTCGTGGATATTCTGTTATAAAGTATTGAATTACTTGTTTTTACTTAGTATGCAATATATTTTATGCCATTTTACAACATATGCATTATACACTAAGCATAAAATGTTTATTTAGATAATGCAATATGGTACTATATACTGCTCATAATTTTACTAGAGTTAAAATAAATCTATGACATTCATCATGATATACGTTAGTGACATCAGTTAATAAAGCTTGATTAAAAAAAATAGAACCCGAGTGAAACATATCTAAAAGTCGACTGCGCCTCGTACCGAGAACACCATTCCCGGACCACAATTACAGTTTCAGTTCCACGTTACATAATATACTATTATTTAAATTTGCTACTATTTTTCCAATGTTAAAATTGTGTTTAATTGAAAATAAATGATACGAGTTACTACGAAATAAACTTCCTCAAATATGTGACTTTTCATGAGTGTGGGTCGAAAAACCGACAAATCAAAAAGCCGACAGGTCGAAAAACCGTCTATCACAATACCGACATTCAAAAAGCCGACAGGCAAAAAGCCGACAATTAAAAAAAAGATTGCCCGCTTGTCGATGTAAATATTTGTTTATGTGTCGGCTTTTGACCTGTCGGTTTTTCGACCTGTCGGGTTTTTGATTTGTCGGTTTTTCGACCCGCACCCCTTTTCATTGCATTAATGTTTTTCATAATGTCCTCAAAGTTATGAAGTCCTCCTGCTTTCAAAGCCGACTATAGTCGTTTGTTAATAACTTTCAAATAAATTATCACAAATACGTCTAATAAGATTCAGATTAAAGGTTATGTATAATATAAATAAATTCAATGAATTCTACAAAATTCTTCAGATGTTTATATTTAAAAAACATTTGTTGATATACAATAATTTAAATTACGATAAAAATCACAAAAAATAATACTTATTTCGAATTGGAAGACCATTTAATAATGTGTAATATTTTTTTTTATATATTTATAATTGTAATATATTTTTAAATTATAATGTAATAATTATCTATTACTGATTTCAAGTGGACTGAAATAGTGCAAAGTCCCCGTACAACACAATCCTTCCCGGGATGTTCTGAGAAACTCTTGAGGACGTAGAAATGTCCGCTTTTGGTCCTAGGTAGCTCCTCAGGAGTTCCTGAGCACATTTTGAGATGTTATTTAGATCTTTGGTTTCAGTTTTAGATAGAATACCAAAAGCAAACAAAGAATAATTAAAAACTAATTGAGTTATGGCATAAAGAATAGTGCATTATCACCAGTAAATTTAAGAAATACCACGTCAACTTGATATTAACTAGTAATTCTGTAGAAGCTAAAGCTTCTTATATATACGTATTCATTAAAGCTCGAAATAACAATTACAATAACAATATTACGAACACAAGTCAATTTTTCTATAATATTCTTATATTCGACAAAGGGAATATTCAGTTTCAGGTTAACCTGCAATATACAATAGTTTTGAAAAATGGTTTAATACACGATAAAATGATGGTCTACTTCTATTTATATACGCGTAATCTCTGAATAATTACTGATAATGGAGTCGTTTTAAACATTATTTCAGCGATCAGATGTCATTTTTTCGATTTCTGGAAAACATTACATTATGCATTATTTTATAATGGTAAATGAAAGGAAAATAGGAGAAAGCAGAAAATGTGAAATTAATTAGAAAAAAAGGATTTAGAGAATCATTGCCACCCGGTCATAGTTTATTTATAGAAATTATTTCGTATAATTTATAATTGCAAAATCATTAAGATTGCACTGTTATATCGTTTCGGATGGTCATAAACTGCAGGTTAGTGCTGTTATTACGTTTCGTATGACATTCTAAACTTAAAATATGACTTTTTTATTATCAACTTTCCTGAAATGTATTCTGCCGAGCGTCTGACAAAAGTAGTAATTTCTTAGGCATATTTTTCCTGCTAGTAATTTCAAATATATTTTTATACGATGTTAATAATGTTTCTAAGAAGATAAGCTGGCTTTACGGATACTGTTGTGTTTAAATGCTGCTAGCACGGGCATTTACAATGTAAGAAATATGTGTTGAATTATAATATTACAACTTTGTTATAACATTTCGTATAGTATACTACAATAAGATGAATAATATGTCATTTTAATATGTTATTTTAATGTATTATTTCTTACTTATGTACACTCTGTATCAAAAAGACAACAACAAAAATTGTGAACGCTCTGGATTTTCGAGTTCCTCAAATACTGTATCATATCTCCAAATACTTTGAAGACATTAAAAAACACGTATAGTGTAGGAGCAGGGACCGTTTCGTAGCCTTTTATAGGTCCCCTTATGCAATAAGGTGTTTCCGACGTATTTTGGGCCGCTGAATCCGAATTTCAAGGGTGGATTGCTCTCCGAGTGGGCCGAAATTGTTTATAACAATTTTTTTAAACAATTAAGCAATTTTAAATTTTTTGGTCCAAAAAAAATACTAATATAATTTTTATTTTTATCCACCTAGGCTTAAATTATTCTTGTGACCTTATATTTTAAGCAGAAAATCGTTTTAATCAATCATTTTAAACCTTCGCCATTTATTTGAGTTTTACTAGTGCTGCTTTTTTTTTAACATGCCCACATCCAGTATTGTCCCACGGAACGTTTTAAATTCCTGGATTTATCCAGGTATTTTTTTACGTATTTTGGACCGCGGAATTACAGTTTAAAATGAATGATTAAAACGAACTCTCTGCTTGAAATATAAGGTCAGAAGAAGAGTTTAAGCCTAGGTGGATAACAAAAAAAATTACATGTGTCGATGTAGTAGTGTGCTGAACACTGCAAAAATCGCATTTTTTTTTTATTTCGGGAATTTTTATCTCGGAATTGCGCCATCGTGCGCAAAAGTTACATAGAACCTTTTTTGGTCAGAATTGCCCGAAGAATATAAAAAAATTGGTTAGGAAGCGAAAAGTAAAAAAATTATATTTAATTGTTTAAACAAATTGTTATAAACAATGACGCACCATCCGGAGATCTTTCCACCCTAAAAATTCGGATTCAGTAACCCAAAATACGTAAAAAATAACGAGGTGGATCCGGCGACTTGAAACATGTCGTGCGTGCCAGTACTAGATGTGCGTATATTTACAGACAAAAAACAGCGTTAGTAAAACTTCAATAAATGGCGAAGGTTTAAAATGAATGATTAAAACTAACTTTCTGCTTGAAATATAAGGTCAGAAGAAGAGTTTAAGCATAGGTAGATCAAAAAAAAAATTACATGTGTCGATGTAGCAGTGTGCTGAATACTTCAAAAATCGAATTTTTTTTTATTTCGGGAATTTTTATCTCGAGAATGCGCCATCGTACGCAAAAGTTACTAAAAACCTTTTTTGTTTAGAATGGCCCAAGAAATAAAAAAAAATTTTTTTTGGACCAAAAAATTTAAAATTGCTTAATTGTTTTAAAAAATTGTTATAAACAATTTCGGCCCACTCGGAGAGCAATCCACCCTCGAAATTAGGATTCAGCGGCCCAAAATACGTCGGAAACACCTTATTGCATAAGGGGACCTATAAAAGGCTACGAAACGGGCCCTGCTCCTGCAGTAGGATATCTTCTCAAGAACAGGAATAAAACTGAAATTCAGTTTTGGGTCACACTTTATTTTCTCTTATTTATTAGATTTTAAAAATATTGAATGTTTCAAGTGTTTCATTCTTACCAAACCTTCATTTCTTGAACCCGATAATAATAATTAAGGAATTTTTAAATGATTAAGCTACCTAATTCTAACGTTTCCGCAAAATAATTTAAAAAATTTAGAGCATTAGTGAAATGTTATTTATAATGAATGTCACACATTTTCCTTGCATTTTATATATCTTTAATATCTTAATAGTAATTAAAGTTGAATATGTACTTTTACATAATAATATTTAATATATATTGTCCTCGAGATGTTCAAGGACACATTAAAAAAACTGACCAAATCGAAATTATAAATATTTATATAGTAAAGAGAAATTTTACAACGTCATCAATTATTCTTAACTAACACACACGCAGCTGAAATTAGTTTTACCCAAACGCCAAACATTTAGTATTACCTAAATTTGAGTTGTACGTGCTAATCGTAAAACAAGTATCTTAAAGATTAGTCTCAAATGCGTTAATCCATCGACAAAATGCCATAACCCATTGCGTAAATCAAATAACCGAAATTCTAGATGCGTTTTATAATCAAACGATTTTATCTTATGTATACCGCATTGTATAATAACAGTAATGAACCCCGAACCAACAATAGTATCACCGGTTTGGGAACGCAATATGTTGGTATGTTGTTAACGTATACTCCAATTTTTTTTACAATTAACCTATTTATTACGTACATTGAGGAAAGAGGTTGAGTGTAGACTGCACCTAAAAATAGACTTATATTTTATCATATAATAGGATGTTTCATGAAATAATTGACGGGAACAAATATCTGAAATCATTTGCTGAATGGTGTTAAACTCTGTTATGCAGCACTGATAAATCATTCTTACAACAGTTTTATTTGAAATATTGTAATTCTTGTTACAGTGAAGCAATTGGTAATATAAATAGAACAAAGTCACTGAACTTTGAGAAAGAAAGACATCTAAACCAATTTGACATAAACACCACCATCATTTTGGTTTTGTGCCATTCATGCAAACGTAAACATCACAGCTGTGTACATGTGGCCCAACTGAACCGCTTTAGTTAATGTAAGTGAATTAATTTTTTCAGATGGACTCGTTTGGTGCACTTACTTAACTTTATGTTCTTATGAGGATTTCTTTGTTTACGTGATCAGAATTTTCGGAAATTTGTTCACCTCTGTTGGGTGATAATAAGCTAGTTGCAATACCAACTTTTGGTATCAAAATTTTGTATTAAATCGCAATACAAAACACAGAAGTGACTGAAAATTATTAATTTTAAAAAGGAATATTTTGGGCACTTTATACAAATTCACTATCTTTTCAAATATTCGCAGTTGCCGGTAATAAAATTGTTTAATCATATAACTGAAAACCCCATTTTAAAATGGATTCAGAAGAGTTGCGGATACAAAATAATATTTTACCGATTAAGAAAACGACATTTTTTTTGTGTGATTTTGTAGGATATACGGACTATTTCATGCGTAAATTTATAATATAGACTATACCATCGTGTAATTGCATCGTATCGTAGTTTAAACATGTTCTTATTTCATATTTGTTTTGGTGTTTCTTGTAATTTTGCTTTTTAAGAAAATAAAGAGTCTACAAGTGTTTTGGAATATGAAATAATAAAAACGGCTTATATATAGAAAAATATTTTTCGGTACAACATAAACGTTAATCCTAACCTATCCTTTGACTTTGTACTTTCTGGAAATCAAGTTCTTTTGATGGTTGCGTCCTCGTTACTCAGGATCCTTTCAAGTGTGTCCTATAGAGGCAGTTGGATTTTATAATTATGGGATTATTTCGGATTTTATAAGAAGCACTGGCCGCGCCCGCCCCTTCTTATCGCCAGACCGCGAGAAAATTCCAAATCTGCTCATTAAAGAGCTGGGCGGAAAGAGAGTTCTTTCTCTCGGCTTCCTCTGGAAAGCTCTTCTCTCTACGTCATCTACTGCGAGACGCCTTTGACGTCATTGTGCACGACTGAATTGAGTTGTTTGCCGGCTCTTTGCGGATTCCGCATCAGGTTAATTAAAGGATTTCGACCTTTGGTGCGAAGCAACGAGACGTTGATCACTTCGAATATCGTTTCATTCCTAATAATAATAGAATCAAAGTTTCATCAAAAAGTCATATTTTTTAAAAGAATTAATTGTACCGAATTTTTACATTGCACGGGAAGAGTTTTGTTGAAACTTTAGTTGAAACAATTCATCATTTGTGTACAATGCTCGAAGTATCGTTCTTGTAAATGCCGTTGAGAGTGACGAAACATTGTATTATCTACGAAGAATGTATAAAGTCTACGTTCTCCGACGAGAAAAAACGGCACATATAAGATATCGAAGAAATAAATTTTACTAATGCGGTAACTTATAAAAAGCCACAAGTATACAATAGAGTCTCGGTATATACACCCTTTCGGTTCCGTGCCTTGTCCTCCCTTCTCGTTATATTTACCAAAAAAAGAGAGCGTCGCTTCTCTCACTTCCCTCAGTTGCGTTATGTTCGTGACGTCACAGCAGGCCCTTCCTGAGGCCCCAGCCCTAAAAAAAGGGGGGGGGGATGGGCGACCACAGGTGATTATAACGAGACACAATTATATGCCGGGTCTGCACTATATATCCTTGTTCCAAATAATTTTGGTCAGTTTGACAAACCAAAAGTCATTTAGTGTAAAACGATACATTCCTAAGAATGCAATAAAATTGATATCAAATTTAAAGATTTTTGGGCTGATTTATATAATAAGTATTCAACATCAACATTTCTTTTTTTAACCTGTCCGTACAGGAATCGAAACGTCAGATTAGAAATTCATTTTACAGGTGAATTATCTTTGCTTTTATCATTTTTTGAATGCTCTACCTTGCGTTTTTAATTTAATTCTTTCAATTTGTCCTTTCATTTTATGTTTTTTATCATTGAAATGAAAAATAATTTTTATTAAACGTAATATACATGCTGGAACTTTGCGTGTTAAACATTCGCGAAATTTATGTTGATTAAATAACGAAATGTTTTTTTGAATTTCGTGAACATTGAAGAACAACTTAAGGGAGGGAGCGGCGGTGGCTCAGTTGGTAGAGTATCGGCTTCGTAATCAGAAAACCCTGGTTCGATCCCGGCCTCTGCAATCTGTCATCGGGACACCTCTATATTTGTTTATAAGTGTCTAATAACGCCAAAGCTCAGGTGGTTCGGATTCCACCTTCATAAACTGTAGGTCCCGTCGCGATTTAGTCCCATTTGGGTTCACAAAAGTCGAAAAAAAAAAAAATAATAAAAAAAAAAAAAAAAAAAAAAACAGCTTAAGGGAATTTCATTACATTTAATGATATTCAAGAACCAAATTTCAAATCTACAAAAAATTCCATGCAACTTTTAGCAGTTTATTATTTCATAACTTAAGTACTAGTATCTTTTAAGAATGTATTTAAGCAGAATCGCTACAATAGATTACGAAGACTAATCCTAAAAGTTACAGTTACATTCATTATTCCGAACGCCGCACGAACTTCATAAATTTGTCTGAAGGAGTTGATCGATTAACGCTTCGGAAGTTACCTTATTTCAGGGAAACGAATATACTGCGATTCTTCATACTCTCCGATTCGTCATATTCCTAAGAAAGAAAAATGGCGTTCGTGAACTCCGTCTCGTTAACAGCTATTTTTCGAGGGTCGTTCTGCCAAGAATAATTGGCTGTCGTTAAGAGCTTTAAAATAATAACCAGCAGGCGCTTACATCGTCTGACGTACACGGGTACCGTTACTTTTCATTTTCGTCGAATGCTTCGTTCGAATATTTGTTCGCTGGATACGTTAACAGACAAGCGAGACGTACATTTGACAGGTTATTAAATTAAACGATTTTTTTTATCGGGGCAAATCTCTAGCGAATACTTCTCACTCTTACACGAGTTCTCCCCTACATCCTTATGGATTCCCGTGGGGCGCTTCTGGTGTTCCGTAACACCGGGGTCGTTTCAGCCCCATTCGGTAATTATGATTTTTTACGTCCACGTTGTTCCATTCAGATCATATAATAAGGTATTGTTCGGAATAATTGCATCTTTAAAAAGATTATTGGAGAATGATAACTTACATTTTGTTTTGATTGCAAGGATAATACAATTATTGTCATAAACATTTTTCAATAAACCGTAAAATGTATTTGAATAAATGAGTTTCGTATCGTGATTTATTTCTGAATATTCTATATAGTATCAACTGAAATAATTAGTACATAATAAAAACAGCTGATCGAACCACTCCGTAAATGTAAGCCGTGTTATTATATAAAGTAATTAAGAATTTACTTCTTGAAAGGTGTTATATCACCTCAAAAGTTTCTTGGTGCACCGAGTAAGAAGTTCGGAATGAATATTGGCGACAAGGCCAATTTCATCATCAAAATTAAAAAATCCGTTTTTTCGAATTTGTGCAATTAGTTTTGAAAATACAAATGGAATGAAAACAATGTTTGAATCAAGTATAGAGACATTTAAGTAAAATGGTAAGTAACATGAACCACAACCCAATAAAGATTTTCGCGAATCATTTTAAAAGATATCTTTTTGACATATTCGTCGGGAATATTTTACTAACGATATCTAAAAGATAAAGCTAAAAAGATATCTAAAACAAAGACATTTGTTTCGAAGTTACCAAAATCAATACTCGATCCAGTTCAATTGTCCTATGACTACGTAATTCCCAAGACCGTAATTCTCATTTGTAATATTTATAGGACACATTGTATTTTTTTCAATGTACGAAAGATATGTAATACTTGTAGAGTGGTATTATATTTTGTATTGTTTAACTATTGACAAGTACAATCCTGAAATGAAATAAAGCGTTATATAAAACCAGAAGATCCCAGATAGATATGGATAGAGCAAAACCTCGGATAGGTACTATAACCCAGTACTGAGACCTAGTACTGATTAACGGAAATGTGTCAGTACTGGCATTAACATCGAAAAAGTATTGTCCCAGAACTGGACGCCTGTACTGTTTTCGGCATTGATAGATTGCTGATCGCCGGAGAAAATCAATACTGATACAGAACTCATTGCCAGTACCGAGGGCGGTATGAAATGATTAATGACCGCCGAAGCAAATGGCTACTGACTCAATACTAACCGTCAGTACTGTTTTCGGTATTCAAAGACTACTGATCGCCGGAACAAGTCAGTACTGATACATTACTGGCTGCCAGTATTGTTGTTGATATGAAATGATTACTGACCGCCGGAGGAAATCAATACTAACAGAGTACTGTCTGTCAGAACTGTTGCTTGCCGGAGTTAATCACCGGCGGAGTACTGACCGAGTACTAATAACCAGTACTGATTTTTGGAGAGGAATCAGTACGGCTCGCATCACTGGACAAGTACTGACACAGTACTGATACACAGTGCTGATTTTCGGAGAGGAATCAGTACTGCCTGCACTACTGTAAAAGTGCTGCACCAGTAATAACAATCAGTACGGAAATACGGAGTCGAGGCAGTACCGACTTCCGTACCACATCAGTATTGACCATATACTGGCAGTACCGTGATAATGAGTTAATCAGTACTGACAACTGGAGTAAATCAGTACCAATGACATACTACCTCTCAACACTGACATTCGGATTCGAGTCAGTACCGACTTGGGTACTACATCAGTATTGACCCCGTACTAAAATTCTGTGATAGTGACGGAAATGAAATTACTATTAATATAAACTGGATTCTATACAATTTGTAGTCAACCTACTTTCAAAATCTATATTTTTTCGAATAATAAATAAACAACCCCGATGTTCTTGATAAAAGTAAAATACGTTAGTAATATGAAATGCAAGGATAAAATATTAGACGTCCAATATATAACAGTTCCAGACGTATTACTAACAATATTTAAGTAAAACAATGAGATAAAAATTATTATGTTTTACGATAGACAGAAAAAACATTATACAATACGTTTATATATTATTACACCTGACAAATTGAGTAATATTAAAATTATATTAAGACCATCAAAATTTGTTAATCATCGGATGCTTCAAATATATTAGTCTTCTACCCCAAATAACGGATAACCGAAGCGTGCGAGCGTAGCTTAGTGGTTTTGTGAGTACGTTAAATGAATGGTGTAAAAGTAGCATAAGGATATATTGTATATCATATAATTTTTATGAGATTTATTTGGACTACATCTTGAATATCTGTAAAGTTTTACATTTTGTTGCGCACATGGCCATCAATGATCTCGAAAGAATTTCTATTCAGTACTGATCGAATATTAATTTCGAACTGGCAATCAGTACTAATTCAGTACTAGTTTCCAGTACTGTCGGTTAGTTCTGTTCCGGTACTGCTCTACTCCGGCAGTCAGTACGGGAAAGTGTTACATGACGGTCCCAGTATGTCCCACGTTGTCCCAGTATCAGCACAGTACTGGGGGTCAGTATTGCAACTCCGACTGTGTCAGTACTATGACGGTACTACGCCGGTACTAATTTCTACCTTAGACAATCAGCAAAATGTCTATTACACCAGTTAAGATCAGGAATTTTATGGATTACCAAATTAATAAAAAGTTGGGTGGTTTAAAGTATTCAATTTTCCATGTCTCACGAATGCATCCCTACTCAACCTATGAAACAAGATAGCGAGTCTTAAATAGACACAATCGTGCGTCATGAATTTTCGTTGGAATTTCCGAGGCACTCCTGCAAGAACAAAAACTCAAATACCTTCAGAAACGATAATAGACCAAAGCTTTGCGAAGCGGTGTCTGTTTACAAGTATTATTTTCGAAGTGCCGAATTTAGTATCGCATCTAAAAAGAAGTGCCGCTCAGCAGTAGTCACAGCTGATTGTATTTGGGTCAAAATCCTCTCCCACGTTGTTGTTTCGTCGTAACCTTCGCGTAGTCATCCTATAAAATTTCGCATTACACGAACATGCCGGGAGCCGCTATTTTAATTTGCCGGTGCACCGTTATCGAGGAAATGATTCCGTTTCGCGAAAGGTCAGTATATATACGTGTGTGCAATTTGACGGGGGAATTCGTTTCAGACTAGACCCGGCTTTACAGGCGGTTTTACGCGACGCAACTTACGACCCCGTGTGCAATCTAGACGACTACGAGACGACATCGGTGCTGCAGACGACTATCAGCTTGAGGTCGAGACGCTACGGATGGTATTACTTTGTTGAGCAAGGTTAGGATCGAACAGGAGAGGAAGGGGGCGGTTTATCGACCCCCGTGACTACGGAGGGTAGTTCGCCTCGGGAAGTTCTTGCGCGTGATTATACTCCTGTTGTTAAAACACATCCAACGAACATGGTCGCAGAGGTCTTTTAATTCTTCTGCTGGCTCTCGAGTGTTTCTGTACCTTTCTCCCCGGATAAAAAGCTAGTCGGGTTTCCGGTGCGTTGCTGATTAAAGAATGTTTAATTTATACCATTCATTTTACTTTTCCTTGAGTCATTGCAATTAGCTTTTTAATTAATACTTGATGCAATTAAAAAGCTTCCCTTAAATGTCCGATATGAAATACGATAAGACCTAGATGTAAGATGTACAAATTTTCGTATAATTTTCAAAGTACGAAATAGCAAGATATTCATTTTAAATTGTTTCAAGCAAATACATGTTTAAATATGCAGGCTGTTATAAAACGCATTGCGAAAGAAAAAAGAAAAAGTTTGAACCCTTCCGCGGTAAAGTTTTTCCTGTCTATTTTTTAAATATGCGAAAGAAGCACCTGGATTAATTAATCCTTGAATATTTAATCTTTAGGTTTGCCCTGTTTTTAGTTAATCCTGTTAATTATTTATGCAATTAAAAATCGTGTGCAAGACACTTGTGAAGTCTTATCAATGTATTCTGCAGTAGCAGCTGCAGTAGATATTCACTGCAAATGTATGTCATGGAAGTAGTATCCTAGTGTAGGTTTTGGCTCAACATAGGTTCCGCATCTTAATTCGAGGATTCCGCATTAACAGCATATAAAGATCGGTCAAATATTCCTTATTGATTACTGCTTCGTTGTTGTGCTCATCATAACAGATTTTAACATTTTTGGTGCTCATATATACTGCAGGAGGGTCGGCGTTGACTGCAGTAGCTGGTAGTGCCCAGCTATAGCTGTCTACATACATATAACTATTTTTTATTTTCAGTACATGGGTTTCTTGCATTTTTCATTATAAATTACGCTGGCAAATCTGGAGAATTAACGTAATTCAGCTGCCGGTTTTCCTCATGTATTTTTCTAGTTCATTTCATTCCTATAATTGTAAAAGTCAAGATTAAGAGTCGCATCTAAATCATTTAATTAAGAGAAATCAAAAAGAGCGATATGATGTATGTGCTTCCATATCAAACTTTTATATTTTTACATATAAAAACATATAAATATTGTAAGTCGCCCTGGTAGAAATAATTACCGACGCAGTACCGACTGCCGGAGTTGCAGTACTGACCGCCAGTACTGGGCCGGTACTGGGCTAACACCGGCATGTAACGCTGTCCAGTACTGACTGCTAGAGTAGAGCAGTACTGAATTAATACTGACTAGAAATGCTTTCGAGACCATTGATATCGATATGCATAATAATACGTAAATCAAAACTTTACAGACATTCCGAATGCAGCGCAAATAAATCATATAAATATTATATGATTTACAATATATGTTATTAGGAAAATATATATATATATATCATTATGCTGCTTTTATATAATTAATTTAACGTTCTCGCATATAAATATGTAACACTTAAAAACAAATCAGAAAAACTCGTCTCGACGTGGAATCGAACCTGGGTCTCTCGCTTACTACGCTAACGCCATTACCACTAAACTACGCTCGCATGCTATGGTTACCCGTTATTTCGGGTAGAAGAATAATGTGTTTGAAACACCCGACGATTAACAAATTTTCATGGTAATAATTATGTTAATATTATACTGTTTGTTAGATGTAATAATATATAAACATATACGGTAGCACGTCTTTATTTCACGGACAAATAATCACACGAGAAAATATCACGGACATTTGATCACATGTCAAATTATCACATTGATAAAATAAAGACGTGGAGCCACATATACAATGTTTTTCTATCTATCGTAAAATATATGAATTCGTATCTCATAGCTTATCTTTATTATATCATTCCTTACATTGTTAGTAATACACATAAAACTGTTATATATCTTTCGTCTAATATTGTATCCTTGCTTTTCATATTATTAACGTATTTGACTGTTATATAAAACATCGCGTTTGTGTTTCTATTATTCGAATAATATATATTTTGAAATATGAATAAATTATTATAATCATTTCAAACTTACAACAGTTCTGGAAGTCAGTACTCTGTCAGTACTGATTTGCTCTGAAGGTCAGTAATCATTTTACGCCGAAATCAGTACTGTCTCGGCTCCGAATTTCAGTACTGAGCGGTAGTATCTCGTCGGTACCGATTTACTCCGGTTGTCAATAACTTATGATCACGACTACTGACTGCCAGTACATGGTCAATACTGATGTGGTACGGAAGTTAGTACTGTCTCGACTCCGTATGGCAGTATTGATTGTTAGTACTGGTTCAGTACTTTTACAGTAGTGTAGGCAGTACTGATTCCTCTCCGACAATCAGTTCTGGGTATCAGTACTTGGTCAGTACCCCACCGGTTAACTCCGGCAGCTACGGAAATTTCTACCTGGGTAAATATTTCATACGTACAACAGTTCTGACAGTCAGTACTCTGTCAAAACTGATTTGCCTCGGTGGTCAGTAATCATTTCATACCGACAACAATACTGGTAGCCAGTAATGTTTCAGTGCTGACTTGTTCCAGCGATCAGTAGTCATTTAATACCGAAAACAGTACTGGCGTTCGGTATTGGGTCAGTAGTGATTTGCTTGGCGGTAATTATTTCACATCGACGGCAACTGGCAATTAGTACTATGTCAATACCGATTTTCTCCGGGGATCAGTAATTTGTCATTACCGAACATGCACTATCATGTTCACCATTGCCACCGAACTGGCAATCAGTACTGTGTCATTATTGATTTGCTCCGGTGGTCAGTAATCATTTCATTCCGTTAACAGTACTGGCAATGAGTACTGTGGCAGTACTGATTTGCTCCGGAGGTCAGTAATCATTTCATACCGACATCAGTACTGACCGCCAGTACTAGGTCAGTACTTACTGATGTTAATGCCAGTTCTATCGCATTTCCATTAATCAGTACCAGGTACCAGTACTGGGTCTGGACGTAGCGTGGGTTTTACTTCGTCAATTTCTACCTGGGTCTACGAATCACATTGAAGATCCACAAATAGAAACCTCAAACTCATCAGGAAATCCATAAAAGTGTCAACTAGAAAAATAGACCATATAGAATCAATGATTGCAGAAGTTTGTTTAATATTTTTTATTTTTTTGAGCAAATTGAAGCATGCAACCACGACGAAGTCGTCGTTTCAATATCAACTGAGTACTGGATTCGTCGACGCGAGAAGCATAAAAGATACCTCGTCGCACCAAATATAAGTGCTTAGATGAGAAGGGACGATGGCTTAAAACATTTTTATTCGACTTTGGAGGTGGCGATGCCGGCGAAGGAAAAGCAGCGTTCCGAAGTTTTTTGGGGTTGTCGGATATAATCACCATGACATCGTCCTCCACCCCTCCCTTTTTCCATTCCGGTTTTGTCTTTTTCCTTTCACTTGCCGTTTCATCTTTTGGCTTTCCGGTTGTGTCTTGACGCGTTTCTGTCTCGCTTCACGTCTTTCGGTATCTTCGTTTTCATCGCTCTCTCATTTCCACTCTTCCCCTCTCCTCTAGCAAACTTGTCCATTCTTCACTTTGCCCCCTACCACTTTTGGCGTTTCGTCTTTCCCGACAATGTCCCTTTCAGTCCTGAGGGATTGCGGCGGGGCCAACACAGCGAGATATCGGATCAATTTTTTAAGCCGAGGGTGCCGAGACTTTACACTCCTTGAGAGCAGGTTTCGTCGGTCGAGACAAGGCAGGACTAAGGTGGTCGAGGACCTGGAACGGAGGGGTGAAATCAAGCCGCGAAGAAAATTAAAACGACGAGCCGAACGTTCCGTGAAAGGGCCGAAAAACGCCGTGCCTACACGACTTTTGCGTTTCCTTCCGACTTATTCCGCGTGAGGCATCCAACCGATGGAAATAGCGCGGTTCATTTTTTGCTCTCGCCCTCTCTCGCTTTGGATTCGGTTGGTAGAATAGAAACCTCTTTTTCTTTATTCGCTGCTTGTATATATTCTTTTCGCTTTTGCGCCCTTACCGACACTTCGCCATTGGTATCGAGACTACTCGGCGTCTTTCCAATTTCCATAACGAGAACTTCTCGAGCGGTCGGTGGCGGTACTTTCGGCTTAAGATATTCCTGATAGACTGACTGCAATCATACCCAGGGTATTATGGCTCTCTTATCGTATATATAGACGCTTCGCCACCGCTGCTGTTCACGGCTCAGTTGCGCTTCACACCGAGGGTTCTTATCCATTTTTATATCAGGGATTGATACCATGTTCGGAGTGCAATTAATCTGTAAATAGAAAAATTGTATTCGTTCCGCAATGCTGTTGATGGAATTACTTCTTTATATGGCTTGGTAGAAATATGCTTGGTGCCAATTATTTGCAATTATTACCAAAAATAAAGAATCAATTAAAACCTAATCCATTTTATACAAATTTATTGAAACTGGGTGAATTGTATAATAACTGAATAATTTATGCAATGTTTCAACATCCAGACTGCCGTCATTTCGTTTTGGTGTTCTCCAGTCATGTATTTTATTATTCACTTTTATTTTAAACCATTAGTAAAGTCTGTTATAGTAGGAAATATTATGTATAAGTGAGCTGGCTCAGAGGATTAACTAGAATAGTTTCCAATTCATTTGCTAATATAAATTACCATTAAACCAAAACAATATTCGATTCCCATATAGGAACGGTAAAGTGTTTCGAAGTAATTGGACTCTTGCGTGCTTTATTTTAAATGTATTAGTTCGTTGGATTCTACAAAACATACGGCTATAGCAACTTGACATCGAAAGATAGCGACCACGATAGATTCATGCGACAATTAATGGCCATTGCAAAGAATAAGTTCAATTTTAAGTCGGTTTATTCATTGCGAGACTGACCGGTTAATAGTGGTCCCTTCCTTGAGGCTGACGAAATGACACACACATCGGCACCTTGTTCCCCCTATCACAGTGCTAAGCCTCCCTCCCATTTAATTGGTGCAATCCTACATAGAACCGAACCTTACAACAAGGTTAAATAACGTTGCATCAGGCTTATTAACGTTATGATAACCTTATCTAACCTTGTTGTAATGTTCGGATCTGTTAGGGATATATACAGTTCGTGATAAGGGATTGGGCGCATGGTGGTCAAGGAAATGAGTTTCTGGGGAGTGTAGGAAACAACTTGCAGGAAGGGGGGTACAAGCAGTTTGGAGTGACATCGCCTGGAGTAGCAAGTTCTTCTGAAACTTGTTTCAAAACAGATGATAAACGTTTCCGTAGTATAGCATAGGCAATTTCAGCTCAGTGGTTTTCTTTTCCATGTGGAACTTAGAGCGTGCCTCTAATTTGATTGAAATCTTCTAATCGTCTCGAGAATCTGCAAGAAGCAATGAACAACAAAATCTAAATCCACGAGCCGCATTTTTAATTTAATACAGTCGTCAATGTAACTAGGTAGGCAGAATTTCGATGTTCACATTGAGCTTTATTGTGATGTTATTTCATCCTTCTGGCAGGGGTCTTGGTGAGTTTATTGATTGGATTCATGAAATCTCATTTATATTTTCTTAAGAATAAAGTTTCTTTGAATCAATTTCGTGTATGCAAGTCATGCTCCACATTATGAGAAAATACAGTTATCTTTCATTGATTGAATAAATGTGACCAAAATAAGTGACAAGAGAACATTCGGGATATACAAATAAAAAACAATTTTGAAAAATTTGATTACAATTTAATCGACGCGATACTGGTGAGTTATAGGTTTTTCATTGTTTATGAACTGCTGGGTTAACTTGGAATTTTGGTGCGCCGCGTTTTTATATTCGATTTTACTTATCTATATTTATGTCACAAAATGCAGTTCTTACGACAGAATTTACTTTAGCTTTTATTTAGTACGGATTCACAATGTTTTGACACATACAATCAAAGTACGTATGTACGTTTAGAAATTATGGAAGAAGATATGTTTCTTGGCAATGTATTACAGAATCCAAATTAAATCTATACATATTTTTTGTATCGTACCAACCATGTATGATAATAACTTTATATCTAATTCCAACTTATCACCTTCTAATGCAAATTTTGAAGGGTGTTTCCAATTATATTCATGTCTGGTGTCTTTAATTTTGTATTCAACCACTTTAGAATTTTCGTTGAATTGGCATCGAACATCAAAAAGACGTATCTTATGAAATGATATAATAAATTTAACTTCAAGAAAGTTTATTGCGGAAATCACAACATTTTCTCTATTGAGATTTGTACAAAATTCTGATATAAAAAAATGTCTGAATACTGATCATTACCATGTATTTTTTCCGTGTGTAAAAAAAGTTTTTAAGAAATTTATAATTTTAGAAACAGTATGATCAATGGCAATTGAAGGAACCTCCAATTTGCCCCATGCATATGGATTAAAGCCATCATCCTGCAAATTCCCCTTGTATTGTACAGCAACGAACCAACAACTAATGACTATAACTGATACAATTATCACAAATATTTTACCTCAACAACCAAATATAAAGTGTGCAATATGTTAATTAATCTAGTCATTCAGTTTCGAAACCTTTAAAACAATATTTCCACTAAAAATTGATTAGAATAAAAGGGCTCATCTGTCTCTATTTGTTATTATCTATCTGAGTCAAATGAGATTAAAATTGCTATATTTTACTGCGACCTATGCATAGGATTCTGAACGAAAGATATATTGCATTTAGAAAGAGCATTTTCTAATTTATTATCGTATCTTCCATAAGGTCATGCAAATATCATATTTACTAAAAATCATTCTAAAGTTATTTTCATTAAGCATTTCAGAATCAAGTAAGAACTTACGTTCAGGTACGTTTTTATGTTAATAAATTTGAGTAGGGGAAATTGCCCTAAGTTGGCAGAATGCAAATTACCTTGTCATTTTGCTATCTCAGTTCAATTGGAACATTAGTCAACTTTTGTCGTACATAGATATGGTTATTCGCATTTTTAGAATTTTTTCTGAAAAAAATTGAAAAGCTGAGTTTTTAAAGTGTCAGTATGTCACATTTTTCGCCTCAGGAATGCTTTTATATTGAACGTTGGATTACGGTAACTACGAATTGAACTTAGTTTTTAATTAACTTTTTAGTGGTCATGAGCGTTTTTCATAAAATTGTCTGTAGAAAAGTTATGAGCTCTTTGTCAAAAATTATACCGGTACCCTAAGTTGGAAATGATAAGAAACCATAAGTTAACCGGGAATTTGTCCTTCTATTTAACATTTGGCAACATTTTACAAACGTATGTCATAAAATGTATAGGTAATATTACCGTGGTTAATTAAGTTCTCACATAATAATTTTTATGGTAAGACTATGTCAATATGGGTCGCACATTAGATTATTCGATAAATGCCATACATTTGCGATTATTGCGATACATTGCGATTCAGAATATTTTGATGTATAAAAAAATGTACAGTGCATACTACACATATATGCAGGTTATATATGTTATGTATTAATTAAAACATCAAATAATAACGTTTAAATGAAGTTTGTTCTGTACTTACCGTTTTTTTTTATTTGTGCTAATTTAAGGCAACGTCTGCCAACTTAAGGGAAGTTTTTCTTTTTTTTTTCTTAAACGGCTTGTAACTTTCTCGTTTATTAAACTACTCAAAATTTTCCCAGGCGAAAAGTGGCCTCTTGTTTTAGGTTTTAGGTGTTTCCTGCGCCGCCTATAGAGTTTAAAAAATCAGGATCTAACAAATTCTACAATCGTTTGAAAAAAACTCTGCCAACTTTTACCCCTTTCCCGTATGTTAATCTTGAGCACAGTTTTCAATATCACTTGTTGCTGCTTGTTAAACGTCAATAGTAAACTTGTTAAACATATTAAACAGATTGTTAAACCCCCCCCCCCCTTGTCACCGAATAAGTGTAAAAAGACCTCAAGTCTGCACTAAGAGAAATTTAAGAGAACACTGGTATTGAGACAACGTTGGCTCAGATTGGAAGCGAAATCTCGTTCCAAATCATAATATAAATATGACACCCGGGTCATTGGGAATAGTGAGAGTACTGCTTTGTAAACTTAACTAAACTGTTTACTGCCGCGTGTAAACATTGCGACAGCTAATGTATTGTTTTGAGACAACAGTCGTATCAAACTATAATAGAAAAACAGTACGGAAAGCCAGTATAAAACAGATCGCTTTCGTATAGCAGTTGTCTCCTATGATACAAATTATGTCTTAAACTTTTCTCCATGTGGGCCAAATTTGTTGCCACGGCTACCCGTATAACGCAATAAGCTCCTACGAAGCTCACCAGAAGCTTATTACTCACAGTGGGAGCTTCGTTTGTGGTAACCATAAAAGTAACATGAAGCTCCCTTGAAGCTTATATGTCCGCTTTTCTGAACACCACAACAGTTCTCTGGAAGCTCTCTGGAAGCTCCCTGGAAGCCCTCTGGAAGTTCCTACATAACTTCTTCAGAAACTTTCTGGAAACTTCCATTGAACTGCTGAGCGACCTCCTCAAGATTAATTAATGTCCATTCTAACATCTGGGAAGCTTGCTTGGAGCTTCGCGACCCCTCACCACGAGGATTGTCAACGGAAAAAATTAATTTGATTTGACTATACATGTATATACCATAGATATCATTTATAAACACATACAATATTACTTTTGACTTAAATTTGACTATATAATGATGTCCTACATGAAAGAGTAACTATTGTGTTACCGCCACTTTTTTTAAATTATATTATGTACACTAAACGCTTATGAAATATACGCAAATACTTTACTAAGAATTTTCCTACATTATCAACTAGATTCATTCGCCGCTCATCAGAACAAACGCGCTCGTATGCATTACGTATAGAGAGCAGAGCATTTATAGGAACTTAACATGCTTCCACTGCTTGCGGAAATGATCGCCTATCCTAAATACATAGAATACATGCACTCAACGGAAAACTTGATGCACCACCAGTCGACGGGCGTTCGAAACTGATAGAAACTGCTCTCTTGAGCGCCGTCACTCGGCTGGCGTTCGAAACGGATAAAAACTGTTCTTTCGAGAGACCGTTCAAGACTTTAAGATGGCCGTGTAAACAAAAGAACTCTATGCTCGGAAACAATTTTCCGTTCGAATTGTGCCTACTCCTGGCATTTCGTATACATGACACATTATTTAGATAAAATAAAATGCGAACTATAAGACGCGTTAGTGTAAATGACGTGACTTTTGATTTTGTTCGACATGCTAACCCAATATCAAATTTCAAAAGATATTTGTTCGCGGCGTATATATTAGATGGAAAGGGTATTGATTGAAAGAAATTCTTGAAAGTTTTGAAGTAAATGCGGGAAGTACATCAGTTTTCGATAAGTCAGTAGAATGCTTCTACAAATCTTTTCTCAATCCTCATTTTATTTTATGAACTGCCATTAATCTGCATACATGTATATAATACATCAGTGAAACTATCGCAAATTCGCGGTTTTCATGATGAAAGTCATGTAATATTATTATATATGTACATAAGAAGATTACCGACGGAACTCCCATAGAGCTCGTACAGCGCAGTTGAGCAAGCTCCCAGGGAACTTATGAAATTGAGCTCTACATCAGCTTTGTGTTGTATGGAACTCCCACAAAGCTCATACAGAGCAATTGCGCGAGCTCCCAGGAAGCTTCTGAAATTGAACTCCGGGGGAGATCAATAGCAGCTTTGTGTTATACGGGTAGTCAATTTTAAATTTTAGATTTTATATTGATACTAATCTTATGTTTATATTTTCATTCCCATATTTTCAGATCACCCTGTAAATACGTAAAAACAGTCAGTCCTGAAGAATAGTTGATTCAACAATGTTTTTCGTTAATGGCTTACATTCGGGAACGAAATATATAACATATAAGCTACAAATAGCATCTATGATCAGAGAGTGAATTGGGAATTCAGCATTTTATATTTCAAATTTGGATATTTTCACTAAAGCAATAACCAAGTGGTATCCATATAGAAATTTCCAAAGTTCAAACCTTATAATGATGCTAAAAATGCGTAGAAAAGTCTTAACTGAGCATTAAGTTATTTAGTTATCTATTACTGAACATAAATGCTTCAGTTAATGCAGTAATCGCAATGAATGAAGGAGTCCCACTTTGAAAGCGACATTTTAATTTCGAAGAATAAAACAAGCCAGAATTAATTAATTGGATTAACGAAATCGTTATGAGCTATTCAATAGGATCGATTCTGGAGTCAACTCATCCCACACGCATTCTTTCTCGTTCTGTAACGCCCTTCACCTATAAAGTAAATCACGGTCTCGTAAAGGTATCCGCTCAGTCCGTGTGCGTTATTGTGTCGTGTTCCTTGCGGTTGCAATATAGTTTAGTACTTACATACGAATGCTTAGATGGTGAGTGTCGCTGGTGGATGGACGAAGGTTATATTTCTTTATTTAATGTTGGCAGTAACATCGAAGCAAAAGCGAACGAACCGCCATTCATTTTATTCTCGTGCTGAGTCATCCCATAGCATAAGAAAGGTTTAGGGAGCTGCCAACGGATATAAAAAATGCTTAAATTCAACTAAAGTTATATTCGATAGATAAAAGCGATCTTTATCGTTTTTATAATAGACATTTTATGTAGATATCTAAATTTTATTGTGACATTTCAAATCAAAACGTTTTAACGTTAAACAGTTATTGTCACGCGTACATAAAATATCGGATTGTTTGGGGTTAACGAAAAGTGAAGTCGTTTGCTCATTTACGAAACAGTTACGCGAAAGACCATACTCCAGGAACATTTACTTGGATCCTCTTAATACAACGATTTTCTTGGTTCCACGCTGGGTACGGAAACGCCATCTTCATCCATCATCATTCGCCACGCCAGGATGCGTAAAGTGCACAAGACTTCTGAATCTATCGTCCGGCGTCTTGCGGCTTGATTGCATTTTTATGTTGTCAAAGCCTTCTAGAGAAAAGTTCTTCTAATAATATGACGTAATAATCGTCCGTTGCTTTTTGCCGGAGCGTTCGAACGACCGCTACATGTAGAAAAACGCATTGCCTTTGTAGAGGACTTTATTAGTCTTTCCCTTAAGAAACCTGAAAGTAGTTTATATTTTTTCGCAAAATAAATGTTGATATATAAATTATACATAAAAACAAATTTTGTCAAGTCATGAAGTGATTGTTCTCTCTTTTATTTTGATAGACTGACTTATTTATATTCGTTCTTTCGGCAATGTGTATATTGGTTTCGTATCATCGATAATTAGGAAACCAAACAAATTCCAGTGTTCCCTTCATACTTTTAAGTAATATTATACGAAGCACAGGCCAGGATTTTAGCTTAATTTCTGAATTAAACTTCGGTCCTCGATATTTTTTTATCCGTCCACATAATTTTGTCATGATTTGCCCAAATACCAATAAAGTATTGATTGAAAATGCCCTTGCATGAAAAAATTTTTGAAATTGCTCACAATAAATTGCAGTCATGTTAAAAATATTAGAAATAGTCTATCCCAAAACTGGAGGAACGTTGAAGAGCACTGTGCGCCAAGAGAATTTGATGATGTATAAGGAAACACAAAAAAAAACGAATAATAATTTGTTGAAAACTCAGTTTCATTCAGCAGTTGACAATATGAGATTTTGCATAACTTTGCTTTAATCAACCATGTTTCGTAATTATTACTAGTAACACTGAAACGCAGAGCTTATTGCTTATCCAAAGTGTGAAAAAGCATTAGAAAAAACATCAATAAATTTTAATACAATATTTCAAAGTTTAACTTTAAAATAATGTACTGAATAAATGCAATGGTTATTTTTCACTAAAAGGGACACTGCAGTATTAGGTTATGGAGACCGAAATAATATCTGAAAAACAATCAAAACACCCAAAGACCCCCTAACTAAGAAAATTGTGTTTTTGTTACAAGAATTGAATGAAAAGCAATTTAAAGAAACTTGTTTATCTTGAATCATCAAATAAAATGTTCACGTGAGAATATATCGACACCACATTTATTTCTTGTGTTTCTGATATAAACCGAATTTAATAGATGTACTTTTTTTCTAAAAGTAATTTCACGCCTGAATGATGTTGTAAACAAAATACCATATGATCGGTAATTAAGATAAACCAAAATTTCTCTCTACTTTTCTAGTAAGTTTGGGAGTGTTGATATAACGGAACCAAATTCGTGAGAAATATTGATTTCTTCAGCGGCAATAAAAATCAAGTAATAACTCTGTTGATCATGCAAAAATGAACATCAAATTACCTCAAAACTATGTAGTGGTAACAAACGTACATACACGGAAAAATAAAATGATTGTTACATAAATATGGCTTTGACAACTGCATGAAATAGCAAAATTCAGTCGAATTTAATTTGTGGTTACTGTCATGTACTTAGTCGGTCGTAGATTTCCACTAGGGCACTGGATTTATTTTTATATACACAATAAGTTGTATGACCCGAACCATATAATCATAACGACCCGAATGATTCTTGTCATAAATGTTATGACAGTTATTAAATTAGTTTTCATGATTAAGCACTGAAATAGTTTTGTACGTAACTAAAATTAAAGATAACGAATCTCTAATGATGATTCTAACCTCGAATTTTGCCTATCGACGGGAAGAAAAACGCGATTTTTCGCTTTGTTTTTTCTCGATATGAAAAATATCATCAAATACACGTCTCGGAAATTCTTTTCTATAAATGTGTAGGTTGCTGGAATGAATCAAAAGCGAGATAAAATATTATTATCCTTGTCTATAGAAATATTCTTGTCGATGATTATATATACAAATATGGATGACATTGCAATTAAACTGCTAAACAAATGCATATTCAAGCTTTAAACGTAATGTACCAATTTAGATTTATTTTAGTTTTCGTAACCTTTCGAAATTATCAACCAGTTATATTTAATAATGTTGATTAATTATAATAGTACGTTATTATGCTACTAGTGCAAATATGTAATTTATCTGAAGTGTGCGAAATAATTTGTTAATACGAGTCAAGGCAAATTAGGCAATCACATCTGAAGAGAAATGATATTACACTGACTAAATCAAGCATTATATGATATAATTAATTCGAATTTAACAAAATTATAAGTACACATTGTAATTAAAGTTTACTTCACGTTAAAAGTATGTGGATGTGACAACTGAATCGTAAAAAATTATATGAAAATTAAATATGTTGGTATGACATCAATATTGCGTATAACCTTATGTTTTTAAATGCAGCAACCCCGCTAGTTTTTTTCCGTGTAATATATACAATAATATCGAAATTACAAAAATTGGGTGAAGGTGGAAGAATTGAAACTTTCCTTTAATTCATATTTCCTTATTTTGATTCAATATGGCGGCTTTTACACGCTTTCTTTACTTTTGTTTTTCATTTTATTTTATGTTTTTAGTCCACGCCATTTACTTTTCCAATAAATTTATTTAGCTCAGTTTGATATCGATTATGAAAGAAAATAGAATATTTTCCAACTATTTTTAATTCCATATCATCTTCTATGGTTACTTTCGTGCATAATCGATATCAAACTGAGATACATATAACAAATCCATATTATAATAAAATATAATATTTACAGCCATTTTCAATTTCATATCATCGTGTATTGTTCTTTTATAGCATAATCGGAATCAGACTGAGATAAATATAACAAAACTATTCAAAAAGAAAACATCAGGGACTAAATACATACAAAATGAAAAAACCTTAAAAATGCATGTAAAAGCCGCCACATTGGATCGGTCATTTTGAATTTTGATATTCTGCGTCGGTTAAATTTTAGTTACGGTAATTATTCCACAGGGTCTAGACACTTGTACCGGTCCGACAACGGGAACATTATTAGCCAGTAACGTTATACAAATAAAAAGTTTTGTAAAAATCACGTTTTTTTTGGAAATTAGCCGAAATTTTGAAAAAATTAAAGTCACAAAACAAAACTAATAGCATATTTGAAAAGTACGGACAAAAGAACGTCAGAAAATACGGGTTTGAAATTTTTTTGCTTATCATTACACAGACAAATATTCACTTGAAAAACATGACAAAATGATGGCAGTTTGACATTAAAAAGCTTAGCCTGCGGAATAAAGGTGATGAGATAAAAACTACAACGCAATATTAAAAGCAGTCCATTCAATAGAGGATTTCTAAAAGGAAAATATTTTATTTTAAGTTTCTAAATGGGATTGCAAAAAAAAGTAGTACTTTCCGAAACCATTAGAGGCAATATTTATGTAGAATACTGTCTACAAATGGTAATATATTTTAATAGTATTTCCTTGATACTTCATAATAACCAAATGACTATTGTTTTTTATAACGGGAGCAAGCAACTCAGTATGTGCGATGACACCTGCCATTAAATGAAAATATCGAAATTCTGCACAGACTGATTATTGTCAAAATAGGTACAAAAAAAAATAGCTGTCCTACTCGAAATAGTACACTGACAATGAGAAAAAGGATCGTTTGTTGTTAAGAAATATCATTCAATTGAAAAGTTAAAATCATTTTTTCAACGTAAAGATGGCATTGTAATATTAAAGGCGATTTGTTTATTATTGGCATTTTATTTCATACATGAGAATTGGCTACTTGTTAATAGTTAAGTAACGTATACTTTGAACTGGTAGCTGCACAAATTCACAAATAAGACATTGGACGTGTGTCTTATACGTTAATAATATCATTAATTTATTTATTTTCACAGTAACAACCACTGAATTGCAATGGCATTCACTCGTTTTTAAAAACCTAAACAAAACATCCTTGTTGTCATATGAGGTTATGTTACGATGCGTTGCGACTCTCACCATTATATTCTGTAACTATTAAGAAATCATTACTTTGCAGCTACAAACGTATAGTTTACAAACGGTTTCTTAACTATTAAGAAATGTTTGGTTGCATTTAATAGATATTTCTTAAGATAAAAAATGCGTTGTTTGCACTAAAGAAACGTTAGCTTTATATGAAATGAATAATTATTTCATACTTAAAAAATTATTCGATTCGCCATATTTAAATATACGATTTCATAACTATCAAGAAGCCTTCTTTATAGTGAACAATGCGTTCCGTCAGTGTACCTATGTAATTTTACGTTTTATATTTTCAATCTAGTTAATCGTTCAATGATCTAAGCAGTTAATATGTAACATCCAGTTCCTCAAGAATATTTGCTATCCACTTGCTTTGCACATTTTGCGCATATTCAGTTGCTCGTATCCAACCATGAGATTCGTTAATTATGAAATGTCATGTAATTAAATTCATTTATAAATGTATCGATAGAAGCGGTTCTAATGGTCATTTAATTTAGCTCGATGGTCTACGCAATTTAATTTTGCCGTTTCTATTTCTGAATGTGGACTAAAATGGTAAAGCTGGCCAGAAATAAAGAAACAAGCGTTTTTCAAATCTCGATGTGGATAAAAATATACAGAACAAAAATTATGGAATTGAATGTAAATTTGTGTTTTAAATAAGTCTTTTTAAATGAACAATCGTACATAAACTGTTGACAATTATATATAAGCATACCAATAAGTATTTGAGAAATACATTAGGTACAGTAAAAAAAGATTCAGAACCATCTTACGACATTTTACAGAAGTATCGCATACAGAGTATCGTTTACATTATCCTTTACGATCCGCAAGATCCCTGTGAGTGACGGCTGATTGTAAAGGGAAATGAATAAGGTAAAATATCCGTAATAAATGCATACAATTCGATGCAGGCCTCAGTATTGTAAAGACGAAGCTTGTCGTTTCTCAGACTTCGTATTTTTTACTGCGTTTGGTTGTTATTTCCCATTTTATATATTCGTCCGCCTATACTTTGGCATAATGCACCATAAAGTACCGCGATTCGACCAAGACTCATTTTTATGCTAGCGACGTAAACTCGATCCACAAAAATTGTAGCCCCGTTGCGCCGTCAGAAGCATCTTCGTTCTCGTAAATGCGCAGAAGATAAAGATACTAGGGGCAAGAAATGAAAGATCGTGCATGTAGGCGGGTATGTATATGTTTCACAGCTTTTCTCCTTTTTTGTTCTGTAATTGGGTCAAGTGGATCGTTAAGCGTAGCGAGTGCGTGCGCGATACGCGAACATTAATAATTAGCTCGTCTTTGTTGCGACGTCGTTCTCGACTCGCTTCCTTCGTCTGGCAATTGCGATTATAATTCAGGGCTTGTTGTATCGTCGAAAAGTGAATTTGTCAAGCGAAGCACATTGTATTTTATGATTGGTCGTGATTAATTTGTCGATTTCGTCGCGCGACTCCAGACATCTCCTTATACAGATGAACCTAGAGAAATGTCATTATTTATAAGTTACACGTATTTAAAGAATATATGAGTAGTACTTAGCGCGTATTAATCGGATTTCTAATTAGACATAAGGTATTGATTACACAGGACCACAAAAAAATTTTT
Organism: Trichopria drosophilae; assembly: GCA_030407085.1. Taxonomy (NCBI): domain Eukaryota; kingdom Metazoa; phylum Arthropoda; class Insecta; order Hymenoptera; family Diapriidae; genus Trichopria; species Trichopria drosophilae. The sequence continues at coordinate 182,298,972 of CM059583.1, read as the reverse complement.
TTGGGAGTTTCCTTTAATTAGATGTAGTGGATCTTATAGATGTTGGGTCGCTGAAAACGAATCTGTTGCCCGATTTGGCCCATCACGTCAGGTTTTCGAAATATCGTATTTGGAAATTGAAATTAGCGGATAGGATATCTCGAAAACTTGACGTGATGGCCCAGATCGGGCTACGGATTCGTTTTCAGCGACCCAAAATCTATGAGATCCACTACCTCTGATTAAAAGAAACTCCCAAAAAATATTTTTGGTGGTCCTGTGTTATCTTTTAATATCATCTTGTTGCAACATAAGATGGTACCCAAGATGAAAATTTATTAAATTTCTTAAAAAGGTTTTATCCATTGAGTGGCGCTAATTTATAGAGCGCTAGGAGTTTGCTTTTCTAACAGGCACCCGATTGGCTTATTTACACCTCTCCGAAAATTCTCTAAATGAATGCAGACATTTTTTAACAACTCAAGCGAGAAATATGCTATTTTCAAAATCCTTGATAAACAAACCTTCATAATGTTTCTAACCAAGTGTGGTACAGAAATTGACGTTGAATGTCCTAGGGATCTATTTAAGGTTATGAAGAGTTATTTGAATAATCCAATATGTATGATTACAAGCGCCACAGCACAGCCTTAAAAGTCAGCAGCAACGTGACCACTCAAGATCTACGAAGTCAAATTACCAGAGTAATAACAATCGCCGAATTTAAAATCTCCGTCCACTACGGTCCTCGAATTCAAAATCCGGCTTTCACTGAAATCACACTCTTAATGTTACTAACTACTGACCAATATTAAATGCATATTATCTTATATGTCTAATTCCATGAAAAATATCTCTTGATTCAGCACAGTTTCATAGAATTTTCAAATGGCATGCACGCTTTTAAAACAACGATTTTATCATTCTATGAAGTGTTTGAAAATAGGTAAAAATTATGCCAATCACAGCGCATGCTTGTGACACCCTTTTTTGGCATTGATATGACAAAATTAGTTTAAACTTGTATAGTAATTAATAAACGATTACACAGCCCCACAAGAAAAATAATTTCTGCAACGCGAGCTATACTACTATAACTGTACGTTTTGGGGGTCGCTGAATCTGAATCCGAGGTATGTTTGATCTCATCAGGTCAGAATCCAGGTCTAATGAAGGTCATAATTAGAATAAGTCATTTTGGCGGTCGCTGGATCCGAATCCGAGGTTATTTTGACCTCATATGATCAGGATCAAGGTCAAACGAAGGTCATAATTAGAAAATAACCATTGAATTAATTTGAACCACTATTTTAAGACATTTGAGGGGTCGCTGAATTCGAATCCGAAGTCACATTTTGTTGCATGTTGTCAAAAATAACTGTCTAAAAATATCACGTCAACCTTATCTGATAAAGTCAAATAGACCCTGGAATCGAATTCAACAATCCGATAAATAAGAGTAGAGATTTTCTCCGATTCGATCTTTGTTTATTTTGACCTCGACCTGACCTTGCTCGTGACCCGATGTCAAATTCGGAATGACCTCAGGTTTGGACTCAGTGTCCCTCAGAATGCTTTAGAATATTGGTTCAGATCGGTTCAATGATATTTTTCTAAATATTATCTTCATTTGACCTTGATCCTGACCTGATGGGATTAAAATGCTCTTGTATTAGGATTCAGCGACCCCAAAACATACAATCATGGTAATGTAGTTTGGCGTGCAGAATTTTTGTAATGGGACTGATGGCAAAAAACTGATTTGGTAAAACAGGGATGTCATAAGCATGCGCGGTGATTGGCATAATTTTTTTCTGATTTCAAACACTTCAAAGAACGATAAAATCACTGATTTAAGAGCGTGCATGCCATTTCAAAATTAGACGAAAGTGTCACGAATTAAGGCATATTTTTCGTAGGATTCTACATATATTTGGTTACCATAATTTAAGTTTGGTTAAGTTAAGTGGGCTTAGTTTACGCCACGTTAGGTCAGGTTAGGTCTAAATTCATCGATCATGATCATTCAGATTAATCCATCAGGAAGATCTAAATCATATATACTTCGGAATGAATCGTACATCAGTAATAAAAATGAAGACATATGTGACAGTGACTATTTCCATAATAAAAACGACCGCTTTTTCTGTTGATGTAACAATTTTCCCATATGCGATTATCAGCATAGTTTATTTTGTTCAGTAATTTGACATATTGTTTGAAACAATGAAGATCAAAGCCTATATTTCTAGTATATAAGATTGCAACCGTTTCTGTCATTATTTTATAAGGCACTTTAACTTTCTGCGTATATGTATTGTGCCGTTACTTCACAAAGAAATTCATAAAGTCATGAAAAATCATAAAGGGGAGCAAAAAGCCGTTTTTATTCAGCGGACAGAGTGATAACCGCAGAGTGAAATAAATATTATATGATACGGAATAAAAAGAAGGTGCGTCATGAGCTTTCGCAATAAGTTATTGCCCTGGGTGTTAACGATCGCACTGAAAATCGAATGTGCAGAGGAAATTAGCTTCTAAAGCCGCGTGGCCAAGGGGATGTAAAGATAAAGGTGGCAAAGAGCTCAGACTAGGAAACATTCCCTGAAAAGCTCGCGGCAGAAATAAAAGAACAACTTAAAGAATCCCTTGTTTCGCTGCGTATACGACGTTTCAACATAAAGCGTCGAATATACGAGCTTGCGATAATCTTCGGTGATAAAATTTATCGCTAACTTTTGTTGAATTACTCGTTTCATCTTAGTAAATCATTTTAATTCGATTCAGTGAAGCTCTAGCCGTATTCAAAGAAGTCCTTACCGATTCGGTGTATTTCTTTGAAAATTCGGGATGGTGACATATTTTTACGCTACAGCTCTTCTTGTGATCTTGACATTTAGAATACGGCGATAAATTATGTGGAGTGCCCTGTATACATTGAAAAGATTGGGGGAAGTATTTACCCTTTTCGCGACTTAATATCGGGACGTCAAAAAGGCCGATCGCTTTTCACCTCTTTACAGCCAGGAATGCAAATCGGCTAGCATCCGACTGACTCTCGACTTCCTGATCGCGGTGAGGAGAACGAAATAAGAGGTCGCTTCGTAGGGTGAGAGTCTTTCGACTTGCTTAACTACCATGCCAGAAATAATAAAATGCAGATTCCCTACGGAACTTTCCGCTCCTTTCACTTTCACCCCCTTCCGCAACCTTCCTTTCGCCTCGGGAAGTTCCAAAGGCACACTCGGTTTTTTTCTTGTTTTTTACTTTGCCGCTACGATGCTAGAGATCGCAATGCTGAAATGCAAAATTCGAAAGTTTTACGAGGTTTACAAGTTTCCGACTTGCAAAAGCTGTGAATTAGTTTCGTTTACGACTTGGCACATTCTGAAATGGTGTCCATAAAAGCAATAATTTATTGTCCAAGATGTGCCTTTAATAGTTCGATTTGAAAAGTTCTGAAAATTAGGTTAATTTCTAAACTTTGTCAGCTCTGATATCTTAAGTATTTTACTCAACCGTCAATTATATAACTTTTGTAAACTTAGTCTCCATTTCACGTCAGTAAGGAATTGCTTGTATTATTTACATCTACTTTACCATCACAAAATATACCTGGATAAGAACTGACTAATAAAAGTAGCTGATTCTTATTTAAAGCATGTCTTATTACATTAGTACTTTGTCAATGTAGACTTTAAATCGACATTAATAATACGTCCTTAAGAATGACGGAATAAGGGTCAAAACGATATATATTATGTCTACGAAAACCTTTTGGATAATAAATACTGACCATTATCTCAATTATCATTTTCCTCCGTGTTCGATATACATTTATCACGCCCTCGTTGGTCCAAAGCCTGTTCGATTTATCGCATATTCCTTTTTTCCCATTTTTTTGGGTATACTAAGTAAATATTCATCCCTGCTATCGTGGATATAACGGACGGCGCGCAGTGTGTCCGGCAGTCCAAGCGGTGTAATATTTTCGCACCCTGTTATTTACGACGTTTTTTCGCGATGCAATGCAATATTTTTTCCTTCCTCGAGTGTCGAACGCGAAACTCTGAAAGAGTAAGTGGGAGAGAGAAAGACAGTCGTGTCGCCCAGGCCTAGGGGCATTAGCGGTGATATTTTATTCATGAACCACCTTATACGGAGAGAAACGTAGTCTAACAGTGCACGATGTTCGCTACTAAATAAAACATCCATACGCGCCTTGCCCATAAATTTGTACACAGCTGATAGATTTACAAGCCACCCCAACCGAGTTGATATTTAAATTAGTCTGACTTCGAGGAGTACAGTCGCCGCGTCGCGGAAGGAGCTGGAGCATTACCTCCAGGAAATGCTTTTTGCAAAAGTCACTATGTGATGCTGGAAGTCTCTTCTTCCTACTTTTTTTATGTTGTGCTCTGTAGGATGTCTTTTGAGCTCACTTCGATGAGTGTTTCCTTCTTATATGCAAGTAAGGATTACCAAAGCACAAAATCTTTGCATAACATTATTAGAGACTGCCAATGAGATCTAAATATTACGGCATGTTAATTGACCATTTCATCTTGGCATGACGTGCATCTTTTATTTTATGCAATTATTTCAAACACTCACTCAGGATTGTCTGAGACTTACAGTAAAATTACTCGAAATCCTTTTACTCATTTCCTCTGGGAAATCCAAATTTTTCTATGCACTTTGATCCTGTCGTATCTTTCATAATTCACAGAATCTTTCGAAGTACTTTGTGAAGTGTGTGGATCACGCGTAGCCCAGTGGCCCAGTTATGTCCTAAGGACGGGATTGAAAGGGTAGAGAGCGACGCTTCGAGCGCCTTCACCCTTTTTCACCCTTTTCGCGTCTCTTCCAAGAGCCTGTGCTTCTCATACGAGCTTCGCATGGGGCGTAAATAATGAAGAAAGGGATGATACACTTGGTATGTTATGCAATACGTGAAGGGTTGTTTTAGTAGGTCAATATCTTTTTACTTTTTCCTTTTCTTCCGTGCCCTGAAGCACGGAACTCTAAAATGTAGAGCAGTACGGGTAATGATTCGTTTATTACGCAGTGGATATGAAACCTTTATTCTTTCCATGCTATTTTGAATATAGATGGCAAAATCGTTGGATATAAATATTTCTCTAGAAACTGAATGCCCATTAAAGGAATACATTTATTATCTCCTGTTAGAAATTCTCGATAGTTAAATTTAAGTTTAGGTTTACTAGTCTACTTCTGTGCTAGTTGTTTGTTTGACACTTTGCTCAATTGTTGGGTGGCTTCACGTTAGTTACGAGCCAAGGAATGGATGGTATACGATTTCAAAACACGAGTGGTTGCGTTTAGACACTTACACTCAACATTCGAGTATGGATACAAGATGTGACTTCCCTTGGTAGCTGCGACTACCAACGTGAGTGAAAACACATTGGAAATTAATTGAAGTGAGGTGACTCACTTTAGCAGCTACATTAGCAACAAAGGACGTAATTATATGCGGAATGGAGGCTAATCGCGAACCTCATGTGGTCCTCCAAACGATTAGCCTGCCAGAAATTCTCTTAGACTTTTCCGGGAAGCGAAAGGGTTAACACTACAGGAATCCTTGGAACTAGTCCACAAAGTTTAGATTTGCCTATACCCTATAAATCTAGATCGATAAGCAAACGCACAATTAATTGCTTAGAAGTACTGGCGCTCGCGTCTAGATGTCATGCCATTGGCAAATTGGGATGAAATATAGAACGTGCAGGTGTTTGGTTTAATTTGCGCATCTTGTAAAAAGTACGAAATCACGTTATTGGAGAGGATGTCTACATGCAGTTAAATGTTAAGAAAGCTGTGAAACAAGGGCATCACGAAAACCATGATGTTAAATTCAAACCTTTCTCTTGCGTGTAACTCATCTAAGTAGTACTTGCCCCTTAAAAATACCGCGTCACATCCGTGCGAAAATCAGTAGGGATCGCTTATTATATGAGTTGTCATAACTATTAGTTTGCGACTCTCGTGGCGACACATTTCGTTTGACCCTTCTGTAAAGATGGATTAGAATTTCGAAACGTGATAACCCATTTAAACAATAAACATTTATCCATCAAGAATATTCGTTATTTTCTACTTTTCTAAGATTTATTCGGTTACGGATTTCACTTTGGATGCCATCTGCTGTACTTTGGATTCAGACAAGAAATAGGAATGGCTGACCTACAGCCATAATCCGTTGATAGATAAGATGACCGTCCACCTGATAGTAATTTAGGACCGTAGACGAGGGTCCTAGGTAACCCATTAACGACCAAGAGGACACAAATTTCACCAAGATTTTCGGAATATTTCTTGACAGTAAAAACCAATTCAACAAAACATTTTCCACGTAAAATTGATCCATCTTTCCAAATCTGCTGTTAAAAAATCAATCGAACCCATTCCCAAAAAGTTATGCTTGGTTTTTCACAAAAAAGTCAGATTTTTTCACTGACAAATATTTTTTAATCGGTATTTTCACATTGGAAACGGTTAGGGAGATCACTGATCGGTAAAAATATCGTGTCCTCGAACCTTTAATTTCGAAATGTGCATGATTTTGAAAATAAAGTTGGAAACAAGTCAAAATGGCGGCTCAGACAAGAAAATAAAGGCGAAAAGCTCCTGAATTTTTTATTCGAAAATGATAGGCTTTCGGAAAAAATGTTTAACAAAAAGTTCTTAGAATTGATCAGAGAATAGCTCAAATTTTTTCAGAATTTTTAAAACACTTTTCTTCATTTTCAAAATTGCAAAATTTTGAAAAAATATGAAAAGTGGTAGAAAAATTGTGAAAAAAATTTCGTGGTCTTCTTTAATCGATTGATCGATTCAGGAGCTTTTCGCCGTTCCTTTCCTGTTTGATCCGACATTTTGACAGTTTCCAACTCTATTTTCAAAATGATATCATGCATTTTAAAGTTAAGGGATTGAGGACACGATATTTTCACCTATCAGTGATCTCTCTAACCGTTGATAATGTGAAAATACCGATTAAAAAATATTCGTCAGTGAAAAAATCTAATTCTTTTGTGAAAAACCAAGCCTAACTTTTTTGGAATGGGTTCGATTGATTTTTTAACAGCAGATTCGGAAAGATCGATCAATTTTACGTCCAAAATGTTTTATCTAAAATTTTTTGAATTGGATTTTATCCCATTAGGGCCTAAACGGGTACATTTTGAGCATCAGATTAAACGTCGATAATTTGCATATAAAAATTAAACTGTCACAAAAGAATTCTCATGTATATTGTTCGTTTTAATTAGTCGCTAACCTCCTTTTTGTCCTAATATTTTTGAACATGTGAATGGATCCAGAAGTCTTCTTCATGATCATTTTAAGAACTCTTTTAGATTCGTATTTAAGAGATCTGATCATTTTTTGACATCCTAAAAAGATTCTAAAATGTTCTAAACTGATCCTGATATTGGAATCCTTAACGGCTAGATAGAAGTTAACAATATTTCGAAAATTCTTGAATAAACCTAAGGAAACGATTTCTGCCTGTTTATTTATAAATCAATATCAAAATATATGATTCTTTCTAAAATAGATAGATTTGAATTAGAATTCAATGGATCTCTAAATTTGTTTAAATGCACGTTTCGCTCGGCCTTTCATGAAAATAATAAAATAGGATGCAGGAATCCTAATTACCACGCTTCCCATAAATTCAAGCTAATTCCTATAAAAGCCCTGCTCGCTGATAAAACTCAATTTATTTTTAAGAGATTAAACGGTCATAAATATTTTTAAGTACTTCGTTATTGAAAGGAGGTTCACTGTGGAGATGAAACTGCATTTCCCTTCTGGTAACGATTGACAGCGATAGTCTGGGAGCTTCAAACTTTACGACTGTATTTGCGGAAGCTCGACAATGGTCGTCGCGAGGAATATGTTAAAATGAGTGCGCGGAAACCCCGACCACGTTTCCTCTCGATGCAAATCCTCGGAAGGTCTAATGACGATCCCCGACTACAGGGCGCAAATCGACGGCACCAATTTTTCCGACGTTCTTCTCCCTTCCTCTGTTCCCTTATTGCCGGAGCCATTCTCCCGATAATGGCACATGCCAGCGAGGTATTCGCATGCAAAACGGGAGACACGCGCTTTGGGAAAAGCGAAAGAAATATCGCCTTCGACGCGATCCGGAAACTTTTTCTCTTTTTACCGGTTGAGTTTCCGGAAAAAGGCTTCTTCGCAATTCGGCCTCCCGCTGAGCAGGATTGGGAACACGTCCGATAAATGGGATTGTTTGAATAATCTTGTCGCCTTTAGAATTTTATCTGATGGGAATATGTTTGATAATATTAGTAGATTATGGCAAGTTAGATGATTACATGTCTATTAGTTAATTTTACCTATAAAGTGCAATGTATGGATTGTATCTGAGATGTCTTTTCAAGTTATCTAAATATTGATCAGGGTCTGATCATTTTTCATTTAAATATTTCAGTGACATTTATAAGAGGTGTGACTAGGACCGCCAATATAACAGAGCTATCAGAGCGTGATTAGGCCCTTATTTCTATTATATATATATATATAATAGAAATTAAAAATGGTTGAGTTTAATAAAGGTTTAAAAATTAGAGGAAACGGAAAAATAGGAGGCAACAACAAATAACGGTTAATAATTTGGAGGTTTCTTTTTTGTAATATAAATAATAAATAAAAATCTAGCAACATTTTGACTTGAATATGAGTCCTCTTCAAGGCTATATGAAACATAGATAAACTAAAAGAAAACCAACAAAAACACTAAACTCTTTATCTACTAGAGAATTAAAAAATTCTGTCTACATTATTAAGTACATTTACCGTGCTTAATAATATCATATGACATTAAAAAGGTGTAAATACAACAAAAAATATTCTTGTACTAACAATAAGCAAATACAAACAATAACAAACAATAACAATAACAAAAACTTGTAATGAGTATGTAAATTAGAATACATGTGATAGGTTCTTATTTTCCGACCATTTTATAAATTAATATATTTTTAAATATAACAGAAATTAAAAATGCGTTAATAAAGCTTTAAAAGTTAGAAGAATAAAGACAAAACCAAACAAGGGTTAATAATTTGAAGGTTTTCTTTTTTTGTAATATAAATAATAAATGAAAATCTAGCATATATGTGACACATAGCCTGGAAGAGGATTCATATTCGTTTTCTTACTTATTGTTAGTACAAAAATATTTTTTCTGTATAATTTACGCATTTTCAATGTCATATGAGATTATTAAGCATGGTAAATATACATACTAATGTAGGCAGAACTTTTTAATTCCATGGCAGATAAAGAGTCTAGTTTTTTTGTTGGTTTCCGTTTATTTTATCTATTTACCACGTAAAAGGTATACGTAAACTAGGTAGTGTAACAAAACAAAACTGTCTGCGAGAGTTAGTTTTCAACAAATCGTCCCAATTCGTAGTCTTTGAAAGTTACCACGTGTTCCAGTATAAAGTCGAAATGTTATAAGAAGTTTCCTAAGATATTACATACATATTTTTAACACTAGAGAGTAGAACACGATTTTGCGCCCTGCAATGAAATATTCGGGAGCAAATCATCGAGCCCCTCGCCCGGCGTATTAAAAATAACGTATCTAACTGAGACAAAATATCAATCTCCGATGAGTGTGATTGTCAGCCTCGGTTATAATTTGCATCGATTTATATTCCAGGGGGATTTTTTATGGCAAAGCATGGATCTGCATATGGTTGTGAAAGTGTGTGAGGTAATTTTAACCTTTCTACGATGATTCCTGAATTATGTGTTCTAAGGCATTTTGTTTTGATTTTTTTAAAGATCGTTCAACGTCTGTAAATAGGATTTTAATTGCATTGACGAAACAGTTTTTATATGTTAGGATGCATATATACAGTCAAGATTTCAGCAGCTTCATTTCGGAATATTTACATGTGAGAGGAGATCCAAATACTTTTTAAATGCGGACATGAAGGGTCAAACCCCCTAATTTTTGTGATTAATACAATTTGCATCACTTACATGGAACAGTAGGTATATATGAATAATACTGTTCGAAAATTTCAAAAGGAAATGTTAAAAAAACAGCCGTTAAGAGCCTCGAAAAGTTGCAAAACTCAAAACTGAAATTCTTAACGAAGTCACGAGAACTAGTAAAAATTGTTGTATGAAATGGAAGACACAAACATTTTTCTGTTACGAGAGTATACTTATGCGTGTGTAATGGATTTTTTTTCGAAATGTAATTGTTGATTTATTCTAGAATATTAATTTTTTTATCAAGCGGTCATTTTTTCTATTAATTTTAGCCATATTTTGACTCTAAAATGAGTTGTAATTAAAGACAAATAAAATTCTTCTTTCGCGCGAAAACTAACATGTCTAAACTCGCAGTTTGCAACATTTAAAGGCGACTTATGCCAACAATTTTTCAGTACATGTGACTACAGATTTCAAAAAACGTGGTTTTGAGAGAATTACGTTTCAAGCTAAAGAAAAAAGACAAAATATTTTCCATTTACATGGAATCACCTATTTCAGACCCGTAATATGAAAGTAGACACCCGACTCATATATGACATTCATAATCCTGTTACTTCAATTGTTATGCTAGTATTACTGTTATATATAATAATTATAATTTATTATTATATATTTATTATCCAAAGATTTTTATTCTAGAGTAAATAAATCCAGCCCCGGGGCGAATGACGTTCGGTAAAAATGCCGCTTCCGAGTTGCATCAACGAGCTACTAGTATGCGAAGCTGAAAACGCATTTCCCCTTTTCAGTTGTGCGGATTTCAATTTTATAAAAAATGCATTTAACTTCACCCGGAGCCTGAGGAATGGAGAGTGTCACATAAGCCAAATGTGGACTCGATAAAACTGCGAATCGTATTTGGATATATAGATTCGTTCACTTCGAGTTATTTAAAATGTAGAGTGATAGATTGAAATTGGATGTACAATTTTTAGAATTTAAATTCATACAAAAAATTCTTTTTAGAACTGAAATTAATCAGGAGATAATTATCAGCATGGCATCCAAACAGAATTATAACAAATAATAATAAATTTGTATCGCGTGACAATTGAAATAGACTTGTATTAGGACTCTCATCGCGTTTGGTAAACGAATAAAATTCATTGACGAAATTTTAAAGTTAAAATATTAGAAAATTGGGTAATGTTTATTTCTTAGTATACTTGATCAGGTTTTTCTACTTTCCATAGTGTTTCATACAGTAATATAACTGTTATTCTTGATTAACGCAGTCTATTATTTTAAATGTTATAAGGAACATTGAATGAAAGGAAAGTAAGCATGAATAAAAAATCCATGTTGTACATACTTGTATCCTAATAAATAAAAAAATTGAGTTTGACATAATTGATGTAACATTGTTATAGTAATTGTCTAAGGTATCTTTTTTTGTGTGCAATCTACATTATTTCACACGTTGGATAATGTGTGTAAATTCATATACCATAAAATGAGCAATAAGTCTCACTTCGCCATGAAGTCAGTAATTAGGCTCTAAACATTTTACAAAGAAAATAATTTAACTAAAGTGAATAATATATTTTCTCACGCTCTGAGCGCAAAACGATATTTTGCTCCTTAGATCGCAGAAGTAAAGTAGCACTTTCTCTACCTAGCGAACACCTATTGCGCTCCCTCGTTGCACAATTTATTATCTTTTTTTGAGATTAAAATCGCATTTTACTCCTTTGAAAATTACATGGATAAAATAGTTTCCCATTAGTAAACTTTTAATGCGATCATCAAATTCCCTCGTGACCGTAAAACTATTTTAGGCCATTTTAATCAAAATAACCATAGCAATCATTTGCTTCTGGAAGGTAACAATTCGTCAATAAGTCTTTAAAACTTTTGTTACGATTTCCAATACCCTGAAAAATTTGAAATAAAACTCTAACGACAGAAAATTAGCACACATATATTAATAGTATATAAATTCTATGCTGTCAATTTATATGAGAATTCTTTCAAAAAATTGGATGTTATATCCATATAGAATAAAAATTAACTTCATTTAAAGAGTTTTTTTCGTAGTAAAAATATAAAGTGCAAGTCCCTATTGTAGAAGGTAGGTACATCTCATGTACTTTTAAAATTCGTACACATTGCAATTTTTTAATGTTTACCTTTTCATACCAGTCAAAAAATTTCTAATCTTTGTCTTCGGATTAAGTGAAGCACAGGCAGGTAATTTTAAACTTGTCATAAAACAGCATTTGACTATGACCCTCGGTCAACAACACATACATCGGTGATTCCCATACGCATCGGATTCAACCGCCGGAATCGTAGGTGCGCCACCCTCTTGGCAGAGTCCTGTTTTAATATTTATCGCGTAATAGAATATAACCCCGGTATGTGGGACTCTCGCGTTTACGTGGTTGGTTAGCTCAGGAAACCAGGAACATAAACTCGAAACTAAATCCAACTAACCAAACTCGACTAGTTATGTTCCATGCTCCATGATTTCACGGGTCTGCCTGTGCAGTGTTATTCCGTAGGTTTATCGACATGGACGCCTCGACTTCGTACATGTGTACTTTTAATAGTACACACGATTGCGCTTTTACGCATGTGCACATGTTTCTCTTGACAGTGGTATCGGGAATAATTGTGCGTTAAAATATTTTATGGAATAATTTCAATTTAGTAACGGATACCGTCGCAGACGACTAGATTCGCAATCTAGCGTTTATGGTCCATTCTACGATGCAATTTAGTCTAGTGTTGAAGTTGTTCACAAATTTACAACTTTACAGGTTGTAAGCTCAAACACTTATGTAGGACTCGTCAGTAATTAAGTAAAGTTTCATCATTAATTTCATCATTAAATTATATAATGGACGGTGGGCAGCCTTATGGATTAGGGTAAAACAACACTTTTCATGTTTTTCAACTAAAATTTAAAATTTTACAATGTTCAATGCTTTTAATGTATGCAGATATAGATTAACAGGTAGATTGCTAATGAGTTGAACAATATATTGATGATCGAACCGTGAAGTAAGCATTTGTTATAATTCGGTACATAATATTATTTATAAATCTCAATCACTGATGAATCGGGCAGAAAAGAAATACTTTTTAGGTCATAACCAGGTGACAGGGCATAATATGATTTATGCCATTAATTGATTACTTGTGACAACTCAACTGATTTTATTGTAAATAAGTTTAGTTGCAAGCATGGATCAATCCATATTATACGTACCGTCGTAAAAGACCTCATAACTGAAAAAGACTTTGTGGAATATACCTCTAATAGATTCAGCTTAAGCTGAGTCAAACATTCACATAATTTGGCATTGTTCTTTACATTCTGTAAAATATTCTAATTTTTTTAAACGCAAGGCAGCCACAAAACAAAATTAGCCTAAACTGGAGATTAGACCACATAGGTCGGATGTATTTTGACCAGCTGAACCCGAATCTACAATAAAAAATAGGGGTTCATCACTCATTGTCCAGAAAACCTCAGAAAAACAGTAAAAAAACATGTTTTCACAGAAAAAAGGGTTAAGAGAAAGAATATGGCTTATGCAACATTGAGATCAAATTACTGCTAAATATTTTGACCTGATGGCAGTTTGACACAAATCTGCAGTTAAAATTATATTCCGTCCAGTAAATTTCTGAGGTAATTTCAGAAAAGTGTAAAAACTGTAGAAAGCTGCAATGCAAAATTGTATTGATGAAACAATTTTTTAAAGCTTTTGATAAAAAGTTCCCTGCCTCAAATACTTGGAAAGCGTCTTTATAAATGTAAGTACCGTGAAACTGAAGACAGGCAATAATATAAATCTCTTTTTATAAATCTCATACAGAGAAAACAGCCTGGTTTAGCTTCAAAGGTGTCGCAACAAAATTTTTGGGATATAACAAAGATGAAGTAGTCTATTTAAACGTTCGAGAAATTGAAAAGTCAAACCAAGAACTATACGATCATCGTAGAAGAAATGTTACAAAACTTTAGAAACTTAGTTTGCTTAATAATTCTGAAGCTTCACTTTCTTGATGAATTTTCGCAAAACCTTGGAGATTTTAGCGAAGAACAAGGCAGAAGATTTCACCAAGATTTGAATGACTTTGAACGCAGATGGCAAGGAGACTGAGGCGTAAACATGATGGCCAATTATCGTTGGATTCTGACATAGGAAACATCGAAAAAAGGCACAAAGACACGTAGAAATCCTTTACATAAGTCGTTCGATGACAAATGCATATGCAAGCGAAAACCTATTTAGTTTGTCTTCTTCTTACCACAAAACTGAACTAACACACAACAACTGTGTAAGTATTGCCAGGTTTTTTCATTCCTAGGTGCATAAACGTTTGTAAATTTCCCTTCAGGTAGCTGCATTCAGTTTGGTTTTGCAGTTTTTAGGGATTGTATTTATCCATTTAGTATTAAAATTCTATTGGATCATTCTCTGATAGAAATTATTATTATTATTATTTATTTATTTTGGCATAGGGATATCCTCTTGAGCCAACCAAACATAAGATGATACATAGTTCTTTCTCACATTCTATTTTTGTTTAAAATCATTTATCGCTATAAAAACGTATCTTTTTACATTTTTCTGAAATTACCTTTGACATTTTCTGGGTGGCTTCTATTTTTACTGCAGATTTGTGTCCAACAGATCAAAATTAGGAGTAATATAATCTCAATGTAACATAATTCATATTCTTTTTTCCAATCCTTTTTCTATATAAAAACGTGAGTTTTCTGTGGTTTTCTGTAAAGCGAGCAAGGGATACCCTATTTTTTATTATAGATTCATATTCAGCACTTCATAACAATCAAATAATATACTTTCAATCAAAGAAATGTCATTTGCCCAGTTTTTACGCTTTCTTTGATATAAAAACGCGTTTTTACAGTTTTTTGAGGTTTTCTCGATAACGAACGAGGAACCCCGTTTTTTTTATTGCAGATTAGAGTTCAGCGGGTCAAAATACATTGGACCTATGATGTTTAGTGCAGTTCGACCAAATTTTTGTTTGGTGGACCTGTGTTATTATTTAATGTGACACTGCGGGAGTTTCCATATTAATTACTATCATATTTTTCAATTAAAAAAAACTTTCTGCAAGTCCTTTTCGAGACGCTATATCGGTATGAAATCGCAATCTTAAAATAGTGTTCTACACATAACATTGATCGCCTAGTATTGAATCAATCGCATATCACACGATAATTAAACATGCGATAAAATAGGGCAAAAATAAACCAAATTTTAAAATATTGTGCACGGTTAGAGCGTGGATATTTGCGTATTGGTATGGTTTGAAACTTTGCCGCAGATATTAACGATTCAATCGCTAATTGGCAAAGGAGAGTTAGAAACTTATAGTTAGATGTCTAGCAAAGGATATTAAATTGGTGTTCTAAAGATTTATTATTGATATTTTTAGACAACTAAAACCAATATTTCATTTACGTATGATAAATTTACAAATATGTTTTAAGTTTAGTTCATATTAAATATCGGCTTAACTTTTCAACGTCCGGAATGCACGTTTCCAATGTACAACTTCCACCGAACATTCAGTTCAGTTGGAAATTTGTTTAAAATGCCATTTCGGATATTTCAAAGTGAAATAAAAAATCCCTACCTGCATATCCTTTATGTCCAAAAATTTTATGTACTTTGTATGCACGTTTCCGGTCAAAGAAACCATGGCATCGACATGAAAAATGAAATTTAAAACAAAAAAATGACCCTCAAAAATTTTTTTTTTTCACATACTTTTCCCAAAAATTTTTTCAAATTTTGAAGTCACCATTCGAAAGAGCATTCTCGAAAATAGTAAATAAGGTATATTCCGAACTGCCTGTATACTATATTCAGTTTAATATATGCGTTGGAAGTTGTAAATGGAAACGTAAATTCTGGAAGTTAAAGGGTTAACATTCATAATTATAAAATTAGTATTTGAATTTGAAACGTTGATATATAACTTTTTTTAATACCTTAATGAAAGAGATTACAAGTGATGTTTTTGGAAAGCTAAGGGTATCTCCAATGGGTGTTTATGTATTACTCGATAACCAACATGTATATTGATTATCTAAGACTGGATGTTCTTGTGTGTTCGATTGGAAGTTTCCGCTTTTCAAATAAGACGTTTACAGGATACTAATATTGAAATATGATATGATTTATAATGAGCTATCGGTAAACATATTATGAAAAGTTAGAACGTTTCTTCATTTAAAAAATCAAGTACATTTAAGATTATATAATTGTATGCTGAATTACTTCGGATTGAATAGTAAACATAGCAATATATTACAAAAATTTCGAGAAAATATACCACATGATCAACTCTTCAATTATTAAAAATATTTTACAGATGCTTTGGAAGATATTTGGGAAGAAGGAAGCACATAAGTAATCAAAATTCTAAAGAGTCTAAACTCCAAAATCCCATTACCTCATACTACAAGAACAAGAGTAGTCGAATTAGGGCGTTAATGGCGAGAATTGTCAAACAAACGTAACCTCAACTTCACTGTAATTTCGTCTACATGTTTGTAGAAATATATTTGTATGCAAATGTGTCAGTTTGGGAAGTCGTACGCACGTACGATGTCGAGTACTCGCAACTACAATAGTAGATCCACGCATAGAAATTCGTGATAGTTGTTAGGGAATGAGAAAAGATCGAAGGGGAGCTCCAGTATTGTTGTTGCAATCGAGGAGGAATATGTAGTTTCGGTCGTATTACAGAGTGCGCTTGTGTCATAGAATCGTAAACCAGTAGATATTAAACTTTTACAATCTAGGACCATTGGTTGCAAGGCTGGACAAAAGGTTATGATGATTAGATGTAACTCGATAATACGCGTGGAAAGCTGAAGGATTCTTCTGCAGTATGTTAGCAAAGCAACGGTCGTTAAAGGTGCCGTTAAATCGACGAAAGCTAAAAATCGTAAATCCTACCAAGAGAAGATGTGCAGTGTTTTCACAAACAGACGTCTAGCGAAGAACGGGGATCAAGGGCTTTTTGCAATTTTGTATGATTGAAGTGTATTTACAGGAGCGGGAAATTACGGCAAGGAAATTGCTCGGTAAAACGATTTTCCAATTTGATGTAAACGCGGTTTTCAAATTTGCATTTTACTCTAGAATAACTCTAGCCCAATGCATTCAAAATGCTTACCTATATTTTTTAAATGATTCTACTCATTTTTTTTAACTTTATTCTGAATTTATGATCGTGTTTTTATCCCGATAGCAACAAGTTTGAACAATTGAAATTCAATTTGAAGAATATAAATCGCTTGTCGTTACACGGGTCATTGATGTTATTACGAGTGTAAAGAAATATTCGGGTACAATCTCGTGTTGAAGTGAATTTCGCAGGACGCGCCAAATTTTTTTACCATAGCTGACGGTTGATACCGGAATGACGGAACGGGCTTTGGAAAAATAGAAAAAGAGTGAAAGGGGGAACGCCCCAGAAAGGTCCTAATGGGCTTGGACTTTATTTATTTCGTTCCACGGACAGGAGTCCGCCCATACGAGCGAATAAAACAAAATTATTGGAAAGGACGAGGGAAAATATGGAAAATCGATGGGGAATCGCCGCGATGCGAATTTTCGACGGTTGGTGGCTTCTTCTCTTGCTCGACGCAGAGAGTACTGCTCGGATAGGGAGAATATTTTACGTACTTTACGATTATTACGGAAACCGCCCAGGGTTTCGAATATTTTTCAGCTGTTGCGTAAGTGCACAGAAAGAGAACAGTCGGACGGACTATAACGGGTTCTGAAATAAAACAAGGTTGTGTTATTTTTTGTCTTGCGATAAGGGATAAATGGTGCCAACGACAATTTCAAACGTGTTAAATGTACAGATAGACATGGTTATTGTTTGTGGGAATGTCGTACCTTTACGAAAAAAGGTTACAGCCCCATATGTATCAGTTATTAATGATACTAGCAGAAACAGATCGGAAAATTGTTCATGGGTAGTATTTGTGATTTCTCAGATAGATTATTATCAAACAATCTTATACTTTGATTATTGAAACCAAGGAACTTGCTGCTAGGTAAGTGCTACTACTTAACGTAAGATACAGCTTATTAATATGTCTGGCTATAGTAATAATAAACGCTTTTTTATAAATGATGTCAATATTTATGTTATTAGGTAAGACCGTTGCTTATTATGACAATGGGTAATACACTGATTCTTTTTGCCAATTTCAATCCTATTTTGCTGAAACTAAACGTATCTTAAATTATTTCTATAAATAATTCTCATCTCTTTGTTCAGAATTTGAAATTTATAGGTGTATATAGTTGGGTTGATATCAGAGATCCGTTTGTGTACCATTCGTCAATGTAGGGTTACAATCATAAAGTAGTTAAATCAACAAAAAATATAGTTATGGAAACGACATTTTGGCAGTTAATCCTACTACATTGAAAAACAAAAAAAGTGTTTCTTTTAACTATTCTCGACTCAACTTCTCAATAGCAGTTGAATTTGTCAAGTAAATTTTTTTCAGTGTAAACGACGTCGTTCGTAGTGCTGATTTACTCTGACTGTCAATACCAATTCCGTCGCAGACACTACTACTGGCTACCAGAAAGAAGTCAGAAATGATATAGTATTACAATATATACTGACTGCTTGTACTAAGGTTTAATTCATTATTTTCGTTCCTTATATCAGTATTCCCGAGTAAAAAAAACAATTCCGATAAATTTCTCTGAAGTTTCCTTACAGTTTCTTATTTATGTTTCCAAAAAGTTGCTAATATGGGATGATTAGAACTTTAGGGAAACATTCTAGAAGCATTGCATGAGAGGTACCCGAAGACAACTTCCATTGAAGATGAAAGTATCTTAAGAGAAACGTGTCCTGAGACAGTCGCAGTCAATGTAGTTTTTAAATACTTTATATTATTATAAGATTACGAATTTCTTTTAATAATTCTACTCGGTATTTGAGTTCTAGGCTGGAGAGCTGTGAATGGAAGAACAGGGCAAAATTACAATAGATTGGTATCCACAAAACGATTCTGCGGTACGCGCTAAAAACAGATTTGACGCAATGAAAAATTCGACAGAAATGGCACATTTCATTACGAAGGAAATGAAACCACCGAATCCGTCTGCAACCATGATGTCTGTGCATCATTGGCCACAACTCCTGGATTATCACGATCTGGAATATTAGGTATCCCCAAGAAAATCGTCGCCAGGAAAAATTTTGATAAACACTCGGAAAGAGTTGGAAAATCACATTTTACTACGGTTTAATTCATTATTTTATATATTTTTTTAGTTATACTTTTCAATATGATGTGCTGTTGTAAAAGTTCGACCGAAGCTGTAAACAAAAAATCCAACATTTTAAAAATCAACATATCTTGCCAATTACGTTACTAAGGATCCACCAAACCAAATAAAAGAACGTCATTTATTTTTGATAGTTTCTGCCGAACCTACATTACTGCAGGTTCATATTAAAAAGTAAAACTAAATGTACCTAATAAAATCATTGAATAAATATTAATAACTGAAATCTTTTTCTTCAAATGTTATTTCTGAAACCGTCACCGATTACCTCATAATGGATCTGTGATTGGCTCTGCACTTATATCAAAGGAATTCCTAACTATTGCTAGACATCCAACCTGAACTCAAAAAAGCAATCGCAAGATTAAATGCATAAAACCATAACAATTTTTGGAAAAATTCGGTACTGACATGTACTTTTTGTTATATGTATGATATTAATATTCAAAATCTTTCATAAAAATATACACTAAGAATGCACACTAATATAAAATATTACTTGTAGTAGTTAAAAATTAAACTAGTACAAGCATATTGGATACCATGACAAGTAACTGTAGATACTTTCACAGGAGTATTAGATATTACCAAGAAATATACGGTGAATATGCTATAGAAGTGAAGGGGTAAAACCCTGATAAGATGCTCAATGAGTACTGACAGCCAGTACGGATTAACTTAAATGAGTCAGTACTGGCAAAACACCGGCGTACATCTGATTTAGTACTGCTTTCTAGTACTGTTTGAGATAATAAATTACTACTGCCAATAATATCGCCAAAATACTGACCTGGTAGTGAAGTTATCCAGTACTGTATTCGCAATTAAACGAGTATTAACTGATGGAGCAATTTAGTACTAACACAATACTAGCCGCCAGTATTCTCAGCAGTAAGAAATAACATCAGATAGACGGTTTTGGGCAGTACTATCCCAGTAACGGTTACCAATGGGTACGAAATCAGTACTGACCGACGTAGCAAATAAGCACCCAATACTGACCCTCAGTTGTGCTATCGGTAAAGAATAACTTCTGGCTGTCGGAGTATGTCAGTACCGTCGTAATGATACGTAGGTTTGAAACCTACCTCGCGAGTATTAATATCTTAATTGTAGACCCAAATTTTTAAGAAAATTTTGAAAAAAATTATTTGTAATGCGTGGGTATTAATCAATCATGAGACTATTAATTTACATGATTTGGATCAATAACATTCGATTAATTCGTATTTCTATCCATGTCACAATTTTTGCTATTTAGCCAAACCTTATTTGACGATACGTACTTGACTTAAGTAATCACGTACCATAAAAAGCAAGAACAGCATACGTTTAAGTCGTTCGAAGAATGGCTATTTCTGACGAAGGTAAGAAGCCATGAAAACAATTCGTTTAACAGATGCCGGTATAAAATTTCGGTATTAAAACATAACAGCAAAACCACCTGAGATTGAAAAATACATTAACAATCGTTCGAACAAGTCGTTCGTTTTCCATAGCAGAACAGTCGGTACTTGACATGCGGTTCGGAAAGAGCGATTGCGTTTTTACGAACGGACATAATCGTAATGTGCGCGTGTCGAGGCCGTAAGCAGAAGCGTCATTGCACCAAGAACTTAACATGGCCCCAGATAATAATTCCAACGACGTATTGTCAAAGGGCGAAACGCCAAGCGTGTCCGGCACTAACGCGTTGTTTCTCAGCGATACCATAAAGTATAACCTATAATCGTCGACGGTAATGCGCGAGAAAAGGATCGAGTCGGGTAGAAATGTTAAACTGGACATTCAGGCCGACGAGCGGCAGTAGCTATCGGCTCGTTTCTACTTACTACTGGGCCCCTTAACGCACGCGCTTACAATTCCGGTTATTGTGCGTAATTCGTGATTGGCACCGGTAGTTCCGTGGCTTAGTGCTAATAAATTCCAGCTCTCTGCAATGGGTTTTCCAGCCAAAGCCACGAGAAATAAAGCGGTTTCGCTCCGACGGTTTTACGAATATGCTCTTCGCCGACATCGCGTTTGCTATATACACGTTATACAGCCCAGGAAAGATTTTCCTTGACGGAAGAGGGTTGAAAGCCACCACACAGTGCCGCGAGCTGTTATTATAGCTCTTTCCACGATACATGTGGTCGACCCGTGACATCATTTTTATTTTCCGAGGATACTTTCTGAAAGGTCCACTCACCTTAAAATTTTATGCGCGCCCGTATTTCGACAAAATATTATTTCTGGCGAGTAATGGATATGCTATCCGATGGAATTCCAAACTGAGAATGAACTCCCGTGATAGAAAAATAACGTGTGCATGATTTTCTGTTTACTTACCTTTTTATTCGGTAAATTCCAGAGTGGAAATCTTTGCACTTAACGTGAAGATTACCATTTTGGGTTACTTTTCTACTTAATGCAGACTAAAAACATTGTGTATAAATCATACGTGGCGGCTTTGTGAACATCCCAAGTAGATAGACGATAACATTAGCATTGAGGTACGGTAAAAAAATGTTTTAGATGGATGTAATACAGGATATTTACTAAGAGGAAATTGGGGATATTATTAAACTGCTTATCTAACAATACCAAATGTTAGATATATCTCTGAACATAATGCAAAAACAGTAAAAACATTTCATTAATATTGTCTCTTCCGAAAGCAATTTTGATAAATGTCTGCTTACCGTTCAAGACAAGATAATTTTTTAAATCTGGATGTTATAAATCTAGCTAACACGCGTCCTCATGCCCAAACGGGAAGTCTAATTCAACATTTAAATTTAAGTTGAGTATATATATGCCTTTATTTTATTTATTTTTATTTTTAATTTCATTATTTAACGGGCGGAGTCATCCGTTTACACAGTTTTTCATAAATATTTAGTTGTAATAATTGCGAGAGCTGCAGATCCACTTAAGAAGCTGGTGCCATACTTCAGATCTGTGTATGAAATGTAGGAACTGCAGAAATCTACACCAAGTACAGCAGCCGTCATGAGTCGATTTCCGCCCGATAAACAATATTTTCTAAACGTTTGTTTGTGGCTTGTCTTACCAACAGCGAGCTGCTGCTTGAAAATGAAATCGAAAAATTCTTCACCGAACGGGGATCGAACTCACGACCTACGACTTCATAGTCCAGTGCGTAAGCCGATTTACTTACAGGCAATACGTCAAATGTATTGCTGCTAACAGTTTATGTTTATATGAATAACACAGACCAGTCAGATAGGTCAGTGACAAGCATCAATCCGTCAAAGTGGAGTAAATAATGCCGTAGATCTGCGATACAATTTTTATGAAAGTTTGTTGTGTTTAGCTGGGTGGGTTTGTTTTCTTCGGAGGATGCGCTCATACAATTGGTATTGCACATCACTTTGCAGCTGTGCTGAATTACACAGTTGCATTTTACGCCTCCTCCTTTTCAAGAAGAAATTGTAGATGTGAAATAAGGTCTACGGCAATCAAAGTAAGGTCAGATCACAATTTATGTAATTTTATTTTACTTACAAGAGATGATTAACGTAACTGTAAGTATATGAATTAACGGTCTAAAATTCACAAAGTAAACTGTCGATTATTTTCCATTAATGCCAGAAATTGCTGTATGTATTTTGTAAATGGTATAATTTCAGAAAATTAAATTGATTTATAATACTGCAGCTGTGAGGCGATGACGCACTGGACTACGAAGTCGTAGGTCATGAGTTCGATCTTCGTCCAGGGAACAATATTTCGTAAACTATTTTCAAGCAACAACACGTTGTTTATTTACGTTTCGCACTATTGTTTTCTTGCGGAAATCGACTCATGATCGCTGCTGTATTTTGTGTAGGTTTAGTACGGCATCATCTCCTAAGGCGATCTGCTCTTGCAAATTTAAGCGTCCAGTTTAATAATGTATATGAAAAATCGTTAAAAAGGGTGATATCGCCCGTTAAAAGGTACTTAAAAAAACACTGATCTATCCGACACTTAGTTATATTATACGATACTCTTAGGGTTTCCAGGATTAATTTTCAAGCGTTGGGATAAATCGAAATGGAGGCATTATATAATTATTACAATATATACTAACATATAAACTACATAAAATGAATTAAAAACTAAAGTAAATAACAAATAACAAAGCATAAATGGTTAACTGTTGGAAAACTCAAGAACATAAACAAATAATATATCTTGTAACTCCCATGAAGAGATAAAGCTGATAAGCCGGGCCCATGTTATTAGTATGTCGTTGTAGGCGTATAATTTCATAATTCATGAAACTGAAGGTATTTCGAACGTAATTTCTTTTAATTGAAAAATTTATTGGAATGGCAGATGGTATAATCAATTCCAGAAGTATGAAACGTCGATCGTGAAATAGTTCTTATATATATGGATGTTCATTAAATTCAATAAATGTTCTGGGAGCGCATTTAATGATTTACATTAAATTTAATGATTTTTTTAATACTTTGCATTTGGAGCTTATGTAGGCTAACACTTAGACCAATACATTAATACCGACCGCGAAACCTAATTAATTTTGTTAATTTGTGTTCAATGTAATCAAAGTTGTACCAACAGGGTTGTAAATATGCAGTTGAAAACTGGTCTAAAATAACCATTCAGCCGTTGAAAATTATATGTAGACCACCTGGGATGAATGTGCAAAGTTTATGCATCGTAATCTATTCCGTGTGAAAAATCTCATCTATTGTGTATTTACCCTTCAACGTACCTGATTGGTCATAATGTTGATGACAAATCGCACTAAGATGCACTATGTCACTGACTCTTTATCATTTCTCCTTCGCTATTGTTATTCATAGTGCGGCCCGAGACACGCGGTCATGAAAATGGATAGTATGGTCTATTGTTCGGTTGCGACATAGCCCATGCGATTGTCATCCGCAATGCGCTTGTTAAATGTACGACTCCGTTCTCTAAGATATCTAGCTGTATACGAATTTGTAGTATTTAACAAAAATTAGCATTCCTAATGATTACTAATGATAACTGTCGGATTCTTTATATACCAGCAAGATATTTTTACTTCTGTTTCAGACGGACTTAAAAAACCGCAGTGATGACCACTTCCGAAGATTGGTATTTACACTTAGAGGTATGAATAATTTTTTTCAATGAAATAATATACATTTAGTGAAACATTTTAAAAACTGTTAGAGTCTTTTAAGAACTCTATAGAGAATTTCATGCAACCAGATCGCTATTGTAGTAGTGTCACGACCGTAGTGGAAAATATGAGCAGATTGACTGACGACCATTACCCAGAATATAGATAGTTTTGCTGCCCAATATTAGTTTCCTAAATTCTAGCAAAAAACTGGACATTTACCTAAGTAACTCACATTCTTGATGCTCGTGACGTCACGTTAGATATCTCTATATATATTCGCTACATTTTAGTGTAAAAACGGTGCAAAAGTGCAAAAACGGTGCAGATCCCGCTATTACATATAGGGGAATCATATTTTCAGAAACATCGATTGTAATTGTAGAAATGTGGGTAAAACTTGCTTGGTGCGGAGGTTATCTGATTATATTTCCCTAGAAATGGGGTTTTTGTAGCAAACTATGTATGTTAATTTGTATATAAAAAATTCTATTGAATTTCCGAATGTTGTCTGGACAAATTTATTTGCAATGTAAGCTATTTGTTAAATAAATTTGGGCATTTTATAATCACGTCAATATTTGTAGGTTAATGTGGATATTCCTATTTACATTCTTTCGCAAATACCCGGTGTACTGTTCCAATTAAATATAATTACAACCTCTCAATTGTGTGATATAAATATATAGAATGGACATGTATTAATCATAAACTTTCTTTGATATATAAATACATGTACAGATATTCTCTCGATTTCTAAATAGGAGATGATAAACCTAACCTATGCAGATCCATAAAATCAGCAATTACAATTGACGAGTTATTGGCCATTTTCTACCCGGTGCTATAACCTTAATTTAAATACAGTTTGCGATGACTAGAAAATAGCCAACTATCTGGCATTATATTCGAAAGTTTTTGGGCATCATTAATGGCTAGTTCATGGGTATATCAGCGTTACATTAGCACAATAAAACCGTACAAAATTCAGCGAAAATGTCGGCCGTAATCTCCACATGAGCCGGTAATAATGGCCATAAACCAGGCAAAAAGTAGTCAATTTTTCTTCTGTGAATCATAACATTTACCGAATCTTGTTGGTTATCATGGTATGATATGAATATTATCAATTATTTTATAATATCTATAAAAATTAGTTGCAATTCATAATAAACGTTATACAACCAAACAATAGTGACTGATTTTCCTGTCAACTGTCAACAAAAATTTCGTGTCAATGCGTAAATTAAATAATAATGAATCCTAAAAAATCCTAAAAGAAATTTTGCATCAGAATTATTTCGCAATGCTTTATTATATGAGACGTACTTGCTGGAGACAATTTTCATTTTGAATTAAATCTCAGTAATACTATTATAATTCATGATGACATAAGGTTACTAAACAATGAGGTACTTTTCGTGAACTAGTGTATCTTCTTAACATAATAAAAAGCTCGCATTTTATATTTATTTTTAATAAGTAATTGCAGACAATTAATTATTATGAATCAATGAATTTCACGAAGGAATGTGTCATATTATTCATATACGTAGGAAATATTAATTAGGATTAAAATTATAGGCTAAAACAACTGCAAATAAAATTTAGGAGAAATTTTATTATATCGAATATGCCGCAAAGCAAACTGCAGTAGAGTCCCCGTATAATTGCATCTCGCTATATTTACGTCTGAACATATTTGCCAGCTTCCTTCTCGTTATATTTACCTGTCACCGCTCTCTTGTCCCCCCACCTTGCGGGCTAGGACCCCAAGAAGGGCCTGTTGTGACGTCACGAACATAATGCGATTCAAGAGAGTGCGAGAACTAGCTCTCTCCTTCTTTTGGTAAATGGCAAGGGACCGAGCGAGCAAATAAATCGGGACTATACTGTATTTCATTCATTCCACGTACTATTTGCCACTTATTAATAATAAAGATAAAGTAATAATGATACAAAAATTTATTGCACAATAAAATTATTTCTTTTTTGTAGGAGGCACAATGATACTGCAACTGATTTACCTCTTGTTGATAACATATTCAACAGTTACTAAAGCAAGTTTGGATAATTTAAAAACGAATTCGATCGACTCAACCGTCAAAAGTAACATAGAAATCCCCCAAGAATTGGTTACCACTTCCATTTCACCAGCTGAAAATTTCATTGGTTTTCTAGTCGATCCTATCGGGTGGGCAGAACGACTCGTTCTTGAGTACAGCTCGTCCTTGCAGCCAATTGTTATCGAAAAATTTTTTAAAAATTTACGATTTTTGTTAGACGGTCTTTTCGCTCCTGTTCGTCACATTGGCCTACATTTCGGTGCATTACTTAACTACATTGCCGATAAGTTCCTATTTATTTACCCAGGTGAGTCCCCAGTGATAAGGTATATCACCTATTTTGCACGCCTTTGCATATTTGTTGTTATTTTATGTGTAAATCTTTTTCTTCATAAAAGTTGAACCATTCAATATTATTTTTTACAATTCGACCTATTTCATTACCTGAATTTTAAATGATAAAAGTTTTTTATTTATGATAATTCGATTAATGCAGACATAACAAAAATGAATTCTATAATTTATTTATATTTTGTTATTGTTTATATAAAAACCATGCTTATTCATTCTCTATTATATATATTCTCTATCGTTCTTTTTTAAATAATTTGCTGGCAAAATTCTTGTTATTATCTTTTTAAACCGTCAAGAGAACAAATTACTTTTTTAGGAACCAAATGGTGCGGGAAAGGCGATTTTACAGACTCAACTGGATTAGGAATATTTAGCGAAACCGATACTTGCTGCAAAGTACACGACAAATGCAAAATGAATCTAATTTCCGGCGAATCTCAGTATGGGCTTTTAAATAATGGCCTTTTTACGAGGTATTACCCGTATCACATTTTCATGAAACTATTTTGGTGAACATTTTTTAAAGTTTTCTGAGCAAATTAAATATATTTTTATTATTTCAGGTCTCACTGCGATTGTGATAGGGAATTTTATACGTGTTTGAAATCTGTGGGTTCTTTGATATCCATAAAAGTTGGTATAACCTACTTTGACATTTTAAGTCCTCAGTGTTTTGCTGAAGAGTTTCCGGCTACCTGTGAAAGATATGAAAGGTATCCATCTTGGTGAATTGTGCAAATTTTTCTTTTGAATCGATTCATTATTTACAGAAGTTAGTAAAAGTTTATTAAAGATTTTTTGTAATTCAATATTTTTTAAAATAAAATCATGATATTAAACGTATAAGCAATGAAAAATGTTCTAATAGATTTCAATTTTACCAGAAGAAGTAATAATTTACTAATTACAGGGAGACTTTTGGAAGAGAGAAGTGCATTGAATATCGACTGAATTATTGGAAACCGAAAACATATCAATGGTTTGATGTTCCTGATTACACTCGCAAACACCCACCTGTCACTTAGTTTATATTTGATGTATAATTCATATATTTAAGCGTGCTGTACATACTCTTTATAAATGAAATTGTTGATTATACAATTATCAAGAGTTAAATAACTTTATTGCCCAGAAGGATGACTGCTACTTAAACTAAAAATGACTTTTTGGTTTAAAGTAAAAAATGAAGGTTTGTTGGATAAAAATCGAAATAGATCGTTCGAGTTTTCGACAATTAGTTAATTCTGAATTATCAAACAAAGAGCCACAAAAAGGCGAGTGAGTAAAATAGTGTATTTTTTTTAATTAACACGTACCTTAGTAAGTAATACAGTGTCTAATACTTAGGATCAATTAGTACACAGTGGCCTTTATTATAACGAAAACTAGTTAAGTACAACAGAAGACATCGGATATAAACGGTATAAATGATAAATATTTTCCTTTTAGGTGCTGGTCAAATAACCGAAATCAAAAAACCGACATTTCAAAAAATGACTGTTCGCTTCTGGATGTGTTTGTGATTTTTTTATGTGTTAGCTTTTTGACCTATCGACTTTTTGATTCGTCTGTTTTTCGACCCGCACCCGGCTTTTCGATTGTCCCTTTATTAACTGTCGATTTTTTTATTTGTCTGTTCGAACTGCGCCCTTTTTTTTCAGTATGATATGGGAGTACGATAATCGCGGATTTTCTGATAAATAAAGCACAAAACATAAAAAACGCTCAGTTATTCATATCGTACGCTAAAAAGATTCTTCCCACCCCTGGTCATATTATTAGACCCAAGCTGAAAAATGTATAGTTCACCGAATTTTTGTTGTTTTATTACAAGACCATTACCGTTCGTTAATAGAACTTTTAATCTTATATTTATGGTAACATTTTATGTAATTGTTTATACAGTGGTCACGTTCAAAAGTAGATGGCAACATCCAATATAGTGCAACAGGCTCTATTGTAGTTATAAGTAAGTTCCTTATTGATGCATTGGCACATTTTTATGAAAATAGTGTAAAATTTTTGCGATTTGTGATAATTATGTAATTTTTGGCGCGATTCGTCGCCTACTACAATGCCAAATTGTCGGCATATTGGAAGCTAAAAACATGATGAACCATTCGATTAACGTTCCTACTGGCAAAGCCTTCATCGAAATTTTGACCATAGGTTTAGTGGTCATTAGAAAAATTTACTATAAGGAAATTTGACATTCGGTATTTATTATGTTCGGATTTTTGACCGTACGGGCATATGACACCCACCCGCTAGTATTAAATAGCTACACTTTCAAATGTGAAGTTCAGTGCAGCATAAAAAAAAAGTGATTGATCTTGTCTGTTTAATAATGAACGTGATCTCTAGTTAAAATGGCAAAAAGGTTATTTTTCAGCATGCGTCTATTAATATGGCCAGGTATTATAATTTTCTTACCTATTGTGAGTAATTCAATAGATCCTCAATTGAATTTAATTAGTTATAATATCTACCGTGAAGAAGTTAAAATACAGTAGTTCGCTGAATGAAATTCAAAAGTCTATTTCTCTTAGTTATTGCATTGTGTCATTTTAACTCCATATTTTCGTAAATTTAATGATTAACCCTGAATTTAAATACAATTCAACCGGTTTATGTTAGTAAAACAGTGGTTCTTTTGCTGCTTTTTTAATTGAAGCTTATTGAAAATTAAAAATTTTTAAATGTTTTAGATATTGTTTTACTAGATTAACAAAAATATATTTTAGCCATTTAACCGTTTATTGAACATTTTACATCATTTTCATAGACCTGATATAAATGCAAATGGTGTGCTGCATATTTTACAATGGTTCGAAGTATTTCGATGTGTGAGTTTTGCAAATCTGTTAATTCCACATTATTTATATATCAGAAAGGTATAGTGCCTTCGAGAATTCAATTTACAAAATATTTTAATTAAAATCACAGACAAACTATAGCATTTGAGATTGATACATTTTAAATTATTATTGGAATCTTCGATTTTAAATTGTTATCATGTCCGAGCTTGTACGTCTTTTGAAGTATTTAATTATTAGTTTGTAATTTATAGTGAAGACGGCGCAAGATATTATAAAATGGTTTTTCTGATTTCTTTTTTCATGACAAGGGGGTGACCTAACCAAGAAATTAATAAAACATTTTATCTTTAATTTGTACTATTATAAATTACGTACCTTGGCCTTTTACCTTTATAAATTTCACATGATTTGTTATGAGCATTTTATGTATGAAATAAGATATTAACACATTAGATTTCCATTTATTTTCCAACCGAAATACCTCCAGAATGCACAGACCATATCTTTCCGAGTTTTGCAGTTCATGTGTAAAAACTACATGCATCAGTAGGTCATACTGTAGTTTTCATATCAGGCTGATCTATTGTTTCCATTAAGTTTAACCTTGCATGTACATAAGTACCTGATTACACTTAAATTTTAAATTTATTTTTTATTAAATAATATTAAAAGCAATTAATTAAGAATGGAACCTTATAGATGAATCGATGGTAATCATTGTCCTGAAACAATAAATTCTAAAAATACTAATTGAATTCGGTCACTATCAAATAAAAATAACAAAAACAGGTTTTTATGTACGCCCATTATAACGGTGAGAATATAATACGGTTAAAATGTAAATAGTAAAAAATATTTTTCAAACAATTATTTTAATTTAAGTTATTGGTGTGATAGGACAGATATAAGTGTCGTACTTTCAACACTTTCGTTAGAATATCGCCAACAGTAGACAAAAATGGTACTTAATTTATATTAAATTCCAGGTTAATTACAAATTATATATTTTAGAAGGTAAGAGACTAACTTGAATATGATAAATTTTATTTTTATAGAATAAAAAATATTACTTACTTTGAAGTCAAGTTCAATATTTGTTTAATAATTGCAATTTTAAGCAACGAAAAATATAAATATATTTACAGCATTTTCACTCCAAAAAACATGAAACCATGTCATCTTCTGTACGCCCTTCATGCATGTATTGTTTTCAAATCAATTACTGGGCAACCAAATAATGATCTTCAAGTAGTGTATGAACCGTTCACAAAAATTTCACCTGCCGAAGAAGTCTTGAAAAAATATTTGTCGCAAGCTACTGGAAAAATCGACCCTCGGATTATCCTAGAACAAAATCAATCTTCTAGTGAAAAATCTGGCATTTTCGAAAAACTTTATGCAATAATTACATATCCGCTTAAATTATTTAGTTACCTGTTAACACAAATGAAATGTTTATTTTCGGTGGTTTGTCTCAAGCCCATGTCACAGGATACTAAAAAGAATGAAACTATTGACGAAAACTCATTTGGCAATGTATTGAATAAAGTATCCAAACAGTTTCATATTATATATCCAGGTATAATTACTTGTTGTCGTCATTAACGAAGTGATTATATAATAATTAAATATAATGTAGTTAACAATCAATTGTAGGAACAGAATGGTGCGGAAGTGGGAACATAGCAGAAACTCCAGATGACTTGGGGAGAAAGCGAGATCTAGACAGCTGTTGTAGATCGCATGATCAATGCCAGATAAAAGTTTCAGTTGGCAAAACGAATTATGGACTTAAAAATAATGGAATATTTACAAGGTAGTTATTTGATACTAGTTGTGACAACAGTTAGAAGGGTAGTCAGATTAACCATCAAGTCCAAATGGAGGAATATTTTTGTCACTTTTTAGCTCTCATTTCTGGTAGGTGATCAACGTGAACAAAAATCTGGATATATCATTTTGAACTTAAACTTTAGTATTCATCATTTCCTCAAAATTTAGCAAAATGCGATCGGAAGTAGAAGCTTCCAATTATTCAGAAATGATCGGTTTTTTACATTGTAGTAGCAACAATTTTAACGACTTACAAAATTCGGATCTTCTTGACACATTTTCGAAACGCAAAATTATTCGAATGACAAGCAATATATTTATTTTGTAAGAAACACTTTTAGTGAAGTGACAATTAATTATGATATCCTGTAAGCAGTTAACTTAGCATTAAGAATGAGTGCAGGATCATATTAAGTCGCAATAATCTCACCTCTGTTTAGATTGCATTGCTCTTGTGACGAGGAGTTTTATCACTGTTTGAAAGATGTCAACACCACCGATTCAAAACTCATCGGCTACACGTACTTTGACGTATTGAAGGGACAATGTTTCAAAGAAGAGTATAAAGCAACGTGCGTAGAAAAACATAGGTAAAGATAGTTATGAATCAGAAGAAAATTGGTCGTTATTCATTTTATTTTTATATTAACCACTCATTTAGAAGCGAAAGACATTTAAATATGTAGAAATGGTTTGATTCAAGTTTGAGCGTGCTTTATTGACTTCAGATTTTTCAAATACCTGAACCTTAAATTACCAAAAAGTATATTTTTGAATTTTTTTTATCTTAAAATTCTGACGTAATGGGCCAAATTGAATAATAGATTCGTTTTCAGCTGCCAAAAATCTGTAACTATTTCTGATTCAAGTGATCTCGAAACAAATTTTGTTTGTGGTCCTGTGTTATTTGTCAAGAACAACGTAAGGTATCATTACTGTCCTTAGTCCACGGAGAGTGTATTATTGTAGATTTTGCTTCTAGGCGAAAAAATACAACGTTTTGTAGGATTTTTTAAATGATTTTTTAACATTTTTTCGCCCAGAATCCGAATGTGCAAAAAAAGCCCTCTAACTTTTAAGTGGGTGGTACGGATGGTCTGAAACAGCCTGTATTATTATACATATAAAATTGCAATGATTTTTAAAAGCAACAATGAGGTCTAAGCCAAATTGGTAAAGAAATCTACTCAAGCGGTTAATTTATTATAACTAATATAAATTAGAAGAAAATAATTATTAATAATAGTTTCTATTGAAATAACAAAATATAATCGACTGTTAATTATTAATACTATATATGTATTATGTTTAGGAATGGTGTAATAGGCAGGACATGCACGACGTATACGTACGATAATACAACAAACAAATCATATCAATGGTTCGATAATCCTATATATTAATATAGATTTACTTGTTAACTTTTGTTAATACATTTTGTAGAAAAAATTTAAAATGGCTTAAAATTCAAAAAGAATCTTGCCTAGAAACTTGAATAATTTGAAAATTATTACAACACCGACATTTCGTACCGTATCATAACAATGACATTTATCTTCTATGAAGACATATTTTTCAATATTTTATTTGAGGCTTTTAAAATAATATTTATATATTATTAAAATATATGCAACATTTATAAAATTAAAATTTTTTCAGATTTATGTATTAAGATATATGAAAATAATTGTTTATACAATTCTTGTTGTTGACCGTGAAAAATAAAATTATTTAAATTTAACATTCGTATTAATAATTAATTAATCCTACGTTTGGATTCCATTACCTCAGTAATATTGTAGCTGATTAATACTATATTTACTACAATTCTTAACAATTACAGCGTAATTATTGACCAAATTGCATTACCTATAGAATGCGGTACAATAATTGATAGCGAAGCAGTAAATTTCCACTGAAATACGATATTTCTAACTATCGAGGAGAACACAGGGAGTAATTTAATCGCTTATTCCGATAATTGCGACTATAGGTGATATGTGTATCTCGAAATGATGAACGCCCTTATTAACAGAAGATGGTATAATATTGAATTTTTTAGTTCGTTAATGATTTATATGTGAACGACCTAGTAATTATCAGAAGATACCATTAAATGATCTCCATTGGGAAATTTTAACTTCTCGTTGGATTGGATGTTAATACTGTTACAGAATATTCAGATCTAAAGGCGTATAAACCCGAAATGGAGAATATTATTTATAAATAGTAAAAACTAACTGAAATATAATAGTCGCCATATCTAGATCTATGAGGTCAAGTTCCTGCCTAATGTCAAATTTAGATTTTCCTGGAAGAACGTGACGATACATTATCTGGTGCTACCTTGCATGCCATTTTCGTTCTTGATCAGATCAAGGGGAAGCCATGTTAATACCAATCTATTGCAATTTTTTATCAAGGGAAATATAAAACTGATGTAAATTGTTAATTTCATTGAAGAAGTGTTCCTGCACTGAAAAAAATGTACTTCCTTTAGAGAAACACCCTGAATAGGTGGCAAACAGGCGCGCCTGATGGAGTGCTTTACCACTTCTGGATCAGGGCCTGACAAGGCTGAAATCAGATTTGCCTGATAACGTGTATCTTAATATTGACTGATTAGAACAGTATCAGACAGTCGTCTGATCACACGCGGGGTAATTTTTTTCTTATTTATTTGCGAGCGTTGAAAAATGCAAATACAGGATGTGATATATAAAAATATAATTAAAATATAAATAGTATAAAAC
Organism: Trichopria drosophilae; assembly: GCA_030407085.1. Lineage (NCBI taxonomy): Eukaryota > Metazoa > Arthropoda > Insecta > Hymenoptera > Diapriidae > Trichopria > Trichopria drosophilae. The sequence goes on along the minus strand of CM059583.1, from coordinate 182,264,646 downwards.
TGAAATGTATAAAAATTAATATAATCATTCCAATAACACTTTGTGAAATTTAACATACGTGTAAATATAATAATAAATTATAAATAATAATATATAGTTGTATAACATTAATTTTACTTAATTATTGTTTAAATGAACCGTACAGTTACCTCATCAGGCCACGAGGAAGCTCTGATTAAACCCTTATCAAGTCCTGATCAGGGCCGGATAACAGGATGTCTGATCCGACTCGGACCAATAAAACCGTTACGTTCTTGATCAGGCCCTGATAGTACAGCCTGATCAGGACCTGAAATATATTCAGGCAGGCTGTACAGGGTGCAATCAGGGCCGTATCAAAATTTATCCTCGGGAATATTTACTTGTAGTTGATTTTATGAATCAAATAATCATATTGATTCAAATAAATTTTCGTTGATTTAAGAAAAGATTTATATTCTTCAAGTAAAACATTTCCTTGGCATGTTATATCCTACATTAAAAAATGTTATCTTGAATCAAGAAAGTATTCTCTTGAAGCAAAGAAATAGCTTGCTTAAAGGAAGTAAATCATATTTCTTGAATGAACTAAATCATTTTAAACAAATATTTTACTCCAACAAAACCTATGTTTTTGATAATGGTATATGACTTGATTTAAATAAATATGTTCCTGACAACAATTTAATCATATCAAAAGCAATTTATTTGATGCAAGTAAATAGTTTACTTCTATAGTCGCTACAAACTATTTATTTAAAAGAAGATGACCAATTAAATATTTACTTATACTAAATGTCCTCTGAAAAATGAGTAAGTATTTATTACGTTAAAGTAAATATTTTCTTGATACTGGACATGTGTTTCTTCCTTTACATAAAGTTTTTTTTTTCTTTGAAACTAATAAATATTTACTTTGCAATATCAAATTACTCCAAAAATTGAATTGAATCAAATATTTATTTAATTTTAGGACTTACTTAACTCAAAAAAATTAGTTGTTTTTCATTCAAGTAGCTCATTTCAAATTTTGCGGTTCATTTGGCTTCGTTGCCTCCATGCTCGTTTCTTATTATTGACAACAGGTGGCAAATATATTATTCTGTATATTCGTAATAATACATATCGATTCTCAGTTTATATATCACAGCGACTGTACAGTTTAGCTATAATAAATATAAATATACTTCTACCTGAATCCCCCTTACGTATTTTATATTGTGTATCTGTATGTTTCTTAATTAAATAATTAACATTCATACAGTTAATTAAATAAATACATACGAATGTAGAAAAAAAATGCAGAATAAGTCGTAATATTGTAATATCATTTTTTTAGTTCTAAATTTTTCCAAATAAATATTAATATTTCTCAAGTAATTATTTTCTTGAATCAATGAAATATTCTCTGGAGTTAAATAAATATTTACTTAATATCAAGTCGAAGGATAAAAGTATTCAATATGCTGAAGTAAATATCTATTTCTTTCAAGTAAGTATTAATTTTATTCAATAGGAATTATTTATTTTTTTACAGTAAAAAATTTGTTTTTCGACTATACAACAAAAATATTTATTTGAATCGCGTTAAAACCACTAAATTTTTGTTCAGTCCCTATTTTATGAAAATAACAAAAAGATATTCGTAAAATCGCAAAGGATAAAAATTTCCGACAATTTTTGTGGTTTTACGAGGAAGCTGGCTAATATATCCACGTTTGCCTTTGGGAGTTAACATAACATTTTATCTTCTTATAATATGGTATACTATTCGTTATTTCACTCTTTAAATTTCTCGGAAGGCTAGGTGCGCAAATAAGTCCTTAATCTTAAACATATTCGACATATAGAAGTGAGTGATGCACATAAGTTTTCTTTTACTTTTTATTTCATTCCACTAATGGAAGGATAACACCCTTTAAACGTGGAAATTCGATGTAACTTTGTTTGTATTCAAATTATAATACATTGCAGTAGGCTTTAAAATACAGAAAGAATGGTAAGCGAAAGCCCTGGATGAAGATATGAATTAAGCATCAATTATATCGATTATAAATGAAAATAGAATGATGATAGTTTAAATGGGACTAATTTGCCAGCTGAATTTTATCCGCCTTCATTATCAAAACTTCGTGAGCATTTTAGCACACTGTTTACGATGTAGAATACAGTGCATTTCAAAGAATATATAAAATTCATAAAACACAAATACAAATGTTATTATTAATGTTTGTTATCCAATTTTTAAATTTTGTTAGCGTTCTACTATAATATGCAGAAAGCTCGGAACGCTTTTAAAAACGTCATACGATACAGGAAAATTTTCCAGTACAAATAAGTTAATTTTCAACATACAGGTTAGTATTTTAAATACTATCCGTTTAACTGATAATTTGTCCACTGCATGCAATTGCCGTGCACTCATTAGGTGAAGTATGTATAATATTGTTATTCTGTTAGTGTGAATTCTATACTAAAATTTTGAGATGTGCCTTGTGCAAACAAGATTTTGAAGGTAAGGTAATACATTCTTTATTGCTGATGTTGCATTTTATAAATATTCCGATAAGAAGACGATATTCAATTTATGTTTCAGACAAAGTTTTCATCACTATGATATGTTAAAACAGTTGAATTTTACACATAACATTCTTTTAGGTATACATTGAAAACCTTTACTAAACAAGAAAATGGCAATAAGTTCAATAATACCGATTTTCATAATATTCCTATGTTTTTATCTAACGTCAAGCCAAACAAACGAACCGGATGAAATTGTTATCAGATTATACGATAAACACGAAACAAAGTATTCAGCTATAGAGGAAAAAATTCTGCCTCAAAAGAATGTGCAAACGACGAATTCTTCTTCATATGGATCACAGCCAGAATTACCTAAAACGAATGAAAATCGCGGAGAAAAATCATCGAATGAAAACCCAGGGATTGTGAAACGAATATTTAATATAATAGTGAAACCTGTGAAATATATACTTTCTTTCTTTATTTCTTCAAATGAAACATCAGGAAGCTCTGAAAAGAATATGTATGCAAACTTGTTGAATAATGTCTCAAGCCAAATTCTTGCTACATATCCAGGTAACGACAATATTTATTTATTAATCGAAATTAAGTTAAAACTAATTAAATTTCTTACTCTTTCGTAAATAATAATAAACGTTACGAAGGTCTTCGTCCTAAAAAGCACGATATATTCGAATTTTAAAAACCATATTTGTGCTCATGTACACATATATTACCAAGGAATATTGAATACAATTACCATCAAATATTTATGTGTTGGTATCCTTTTATGTTTAAGGTTACATTTGATTGAATAGTAAAATAATCCTCAAAATCCAGAAGAATAATTTTCGTGTAATAAATCGTTGATATTTTTAGTAAATAATTATTTCGATTTGCATAAAACATTTTCTTCAGAGCAAATATGTACTTATAATATATTTTCTATTTATCACGTGATGAGATGTTATTCTTATTGAAAGATCATTCTTAGTGATAAAATAATGTACTTAAATATTTAGATAATTTAATTTATAGGCTTAGTCAACAGAAATAAACATTAGAGAAAGCTAATTCTTTCATATATTTTTATATATATATTTGTATCTGATTTGAGATCAGTAGAAAAATTGTCAAGGATAATCATAGTACTTTTCTCAAATGATTAACTGAGTATGAATTGCTATATGCAAAATGGGTACTAAGTACATTTATGGCGAATTTGATATAATGGTGAATTCTTAATTTTCAAGTTGGGTGTATTTACTAACGATGTACAGATTGGAATTTTTTCCAGTACCATCTACTTATATTTTTATAGCCGAATTCTTAAATCATGTTCTTTTTGCGATATCGGTCAATTGTGTATACCCACTGATGCAGCATAATCCTTTAGTCGCCACGTTCCGATAAAAAAAAAAGTATAAATTAATGCTTTAACAAAATTAAACCAATATAATAAAAAGTATCTAAAACTACTTAGTACCATCTTTGCATGGACTGATTCATGTACATATAAGTGAAAGTATCATGAATGAACTAGAATTAAGTTACGGAATGGTTTTCAAGATCAGAATTTATAAAAGAAGTATTAAAATTTTGTCATAAATTTGCTAATAAACTACTGACGATTTTCAGAAGCAAATTGGTGCGGTAAGACAAATTCGAAAGACAGAGCTGATTCCTGTTGTACGAAACACAATAATTGCCAAGGAATTATTTCGCCTGGTGAAACCAGCAATGGCCTTAAAAATAGTGGATATTTTCCACGGTACGTATGTATTTTTAAAGGGAATTTTCTGAAATCTATAAAAATGTTGTTTATATCTAAAGCTATAACTTTCATTTAAGAAGATAAAACTTAAGATAATAAATATTGTACATCTGTAAATAACTCAAGTAAACGGTAATGATATTGCTCAAATATTACGGACAAAATTTCCACTTTTATTATTTTATATCACAGAATATATTTATAATTATTGCTAAACATTAATGAAAAATTCATCAACTTGCAGTAGAAACAAAATTCTGTTTTCCAGTAAATATTTATTGGAATAGTAACAATTTACTTGCCTTAAGAAAATATGTTTTTATTTTTAAAAACTGTTTCTTCTAGAAAACGACAGAAGAAAAATATTTCGGAAATAATTTGTATATCTATCTAGTTATCCGAAAAACCGATAAGAAAAGATAATTTCCCATGTAAAATCCCATATTAAATCTCATGTCGTTTACCGCAAAAGAAAATATCATTTTACAAATGAGAGATTTCACTCACTTTTTAGTGTTACCGTAACCTAGATTTTTCACACAAACTCATTTTGAATTTAAAAAAATCGCCTTTTTCGATCGTACCCTATTCATATATAGGGTTGTGTTTTATTTTCTTACATTTCTCTAATTAAATGCATTTTTTGGTAACATATTTTTTCCTTGGTTTTCTTTATTTTGATTTTTTGTATAAGTTAGGAGTTATATCTGCTCAAATATTGCATTCCTTACACTGTACATTCACCTAAGAATATAATATTAGGTCCGTGACACTGTACTACAAGCAAATTAAAAAAAAATGATGAATTCTGCCATTCGAAAATAATTGTCCCCAACAAAATTTCCATATTTCGTTGACTAATCGGGCTATATTCGGAAAATGGATTTTTTTTCATTTATTTATTGTAATGAAATAATTATAATTCCTGTACAAATATTTTCTTTCCAGTATGGGACGTGGGACTTTTATCGGAATAACGTATAAGATAATATACCGACGAGTATAGCCCGCTGAAACCAGAGGGTATGGGAAATTTTCCGAAGGAAATTTTCTCATTGCACCTTAAAAATTATTCACTTTAATAATAAGCTTATTTTTTTGATGTCGTTTCATAACTGTTACATACTGTAAAAAATTTTGATTATTTTGAATTTTATTCGTTTGTATTTAGATATCAGTGTTCGTGTGAGGAAAGATTCTACGACTGCTTAAAAGCAGCTAACACATCGAAAGCTTTAAGCATCGGTAACACTTATTTCAATATAATAAGAACAGAATGTTTCGTTCAATATTATCCTGCAGAGTGCATTAAGGAAAACAGGTAATGTATATATTCCTATAAAATATAAAATATCTGATTGATCAAACTTTATACGGGTGTTACTTTTGTTAAAAATATTAATTCGTGGACAGGAATTCATTATTACACATGAAGAGAATTTTTAAAAATTTGAGTATAATTTTAAGAAATGCATTCGATAATCAAATAATTTTGCATAAGAAAGCACAAATCGTGTGCAACTTTATCTTTTTCCGAAATAATGGTAAGGTTAATTTCCAGTAACGAACATTTAAACTCTATTATCATTGATCATTCAAATTGTCTCAACTAAGAAAAGAAATTACTTTAACTATATAAGGAAATTGTAAAATATTGTAAAAATAAAATGTAATTAAACATTTTTTAATACCTAGACTAATTATCAACAAATATATAAAATTTATTTGTCTAATCTTTTCCAGAGACGAAACGAGAGCGACGTGTGCTGAATATAAATATGATTATACCAAGAATGTAACTTACCAATGGGTAGATAATAAAAAATTTTAAGGAATAACATACTACCGTTTTTTACGAAGTTGTATTATGAATAAACTATTTTTAAAATAATGTCTACAAAAGTATTTATTTTAAAATATTGGTATATTGCTTTGTAATTATACTTCACAAACAAACAATTTTTTTACATTTTTGCATATGAATTAGACTTGCGAAAATCAACATATTGTCCAACTTTTGGTATTTACAAGAATACTAAATATGTACAATTCATGTTAGTACATATACATTTTCGAAAAAATAATGTTCAATATTACTGAAATACTCTCAACGGTGATATTAGTTCCCAATAATCTCTCTTTGATCTTTTGTTAGATAGCCAAAATGAAATGAACAGATTTTTTAAAAATTCTACCAGTGCTCAATACAATTTTTACTTGAAAAGTTTAATTTTGAATGGTGATTTCATTCCCAGTACACTGTGACATTAATATTTTCCTAATTAAATATGATAGTGAGTGTGTTTTTCAAATAAGATGCTCATAAAATACTGAACAGCTTCTATTCGATATTTCGTCGACTTTGGTCCGATGCTTTCTCATACGCTGAAACATTAATATTCAATTTTCACCCACATCCGGTTGAAATATGATGTTTTTAAGGCTTTAGTGAAAAATGTCCTCAATTTTATAACATCCTATTCTATATTAAATCAATGACTTAATTATAACGGTCGAAAAATATTTCTGTAAACTTATTACATTCTTAAATGATGGAGTAACTTGTTCAGTCTAATGAAGCGTATATTAAAGATATCTGAAAACTTCGGAGTACACTTTGAATAGCATGGAGTGAATCATTAATATCACTTTGAATTAAGAGTAGATTATTTTCTCCAAAAGACTGCGCATATACTACATTAAAATGAAAACTGGCTGCAGATTGGATTGTTGCATTTGTATTCATTGCAATTACATTTGACTAATATTTTTAGTGTATACAAAACGTGTCGCTGTAAAATTAATATGACAGATCTTGCATCACATCTTCTCGAGCAGTTCTTGTTGAGAGAGTTGCAGGATATTTGTCTAAGATTTACCCGGAAGTGTTAAAGACACTTCATACTATGTACTCTATTATAAAGTCTATTCACCAATATATACATTTGATTCTGCGTTTTTACTTGGCTGGTGTTTTAAAGATTACTTCTTAGATTATTTTTTTTATGTTGGAATAGGTTATTAAATGTACATACACAAATTTATTACAGTTAATTTTTTATTATTTATGACTTTTTACACTGGAAGAAATATCTATAGTAAACTTCAAACAAATGCTTGAAGTTTTTTTACATCATAAACGTACTGTAAACTTAAAACAAAATTTGTGAAAATTCAGTTAAAATGTACTTGACAGTACCTTTCAGTAACATGTTGTAATTTTCAATATTTTTAATGTAGATTCACAGTAAAATCATTGAATTTATTATTTGAAAAGAAAATCGTGAAATATCGAAATAACATGCTCGGATTTACCGGCAAACATAATTCATTTTCAGTCTTGAAAATCTTTTCGGATTTTTTATGACCACAATGGAAGTGTTTCGTCATTATTCTATGCAGGTGGTGATGCGAAATATAAGATTTCCACTCGACACAGATAAAGTTACAAAATTTGCATAAATACATGAAGCACCTAAAATATCGAGACGTATTGTTCTGTATATATTATTTATTAATATATGATTATTAACCTGTATTACGAGCAATACCTTCATAATGGGCTCACAAAGAGAGAGAATATTACCTTACTGCCCTGTCAAGATTCCCTTTTACTTCTATTTTTTCCTAAAGAGATATTGATCTATATAAAAGACAGTTCTAATCTACTGGCATTTACTGAATTTTATCAAAATTTTAACTGCACGCCTCCACATTCAGCAAAAACTTCAACCTAACCTAAAATATATTACCAAGATTTATTAATATACGGGAGTTTATTATCAGTAGATCGAAATGAATTGTACATTACGTACTTAAACTCGATATTTTTTGTTTCCTTACTTCCAACTGGATTCTAGTGATCTCCAAATTTTTATTGTCGTAAAAATAATTGTTCAGTAATGTTTTAATCTCCCGGCAAATTTTAATGAAGACGATAGACAGGCATATACTATATATTCTTATGTCATTTTACAACGTAATGAAATTTACAATATATGTATTAAAACCGCGATAGAATGTTGTAAAATCACAAAGTAGATGTTATTTTATAACACATTATTTAGAAATTGTAAATTCGCAATAAAATGATGTAATTTTAGAAAATATATTTTGAAATCGCAATATTTATTGCAGTTTTACATTATTTTCGTACTGTAATTTTGTCGTAAAATTACAACCACTTTTAACAGTCTACTTTTATTTTTCTAGCAGTGTTCATACTGGTAAATCGGTGCATAATATTCCGCGACGTTACGCTAGTATGCTCAATTATATCTTATAAATTTAAAACCAGCTTTAAATACACTTATGGCAGAATGGATGTATTATTCGAGAAGATACAATATAAGATTTCTATAAGAAAATAATATATAGTTTCACATCAGTTTTCTTTCGTGTTAAAATAGAGATACTGTTTGACAACTGCATTATAATATCTACAATATTGCACACTGATTGGTCCAAAAGCGGAAAAAATCCTGCGAATGCCCATGAATATTCAAAATTAATTGAAATATTGTCTTCCATCTTCATTACAGCAAACGAAGCCCGAAAATTTTCCGATAAATTAGAAGGTCTGGCATCATAACTGCTAATTTCACTCAATTTATTAATTTAAAAAGTTTTATTGATATTTTGTATTTATACATTTTGTGCTCATGGAATGCAAAATGTTAAATAAAATTGATACAAATGTTCAGAAAAAGTTGGCATCAACAACCCAGCCTTTCGAAGATCGCATATCAAACATGGAGTTCTGCGTGTCTAGCGTTCAGTTTTATCGAACGGGTGTATGGAGTACATAGACTTGTTAGAATTATGTATACGTTAAAAGTAACAAATAACTAAATCATAGATAAACAAATTAATTCCAAATCACCTGGACAAGTTTCAATTTTCAGAAATAAATGGAAATAATTTTCATTATAAAGTTCGTTTATAAAACTATCGTCGTTTTTATTGATAATGAAAATAAATATTTTCAAAAAAAAATTATTCAAAAAGATTTCAGAATACAAATTTTAGAATACATCTATAATGCGATTTTACATTTTGCAAATTGAATACAATTGAATATATCTTTATGTGTTAATGAGAATTAGAGTTATTAATAAAATACTACGTGAATCGAAAAACCTCAATGGTTTCCTAATGAAATTTAGAGTGCTTTAAAAATTGAAATAGCAAACCTAATTAAAAGAGACAATCAGTTCCCGTGACAGTCTGCCCGAATAAATTTTCCGATTTCATCACACGATGCGAAATAAACGAGTGCAAGGTGCAGCATAGAGCTGCTTTTTTGACCAAATTATATGTAACGGTAATACCCTTAATGTAATTTATCGACTGTACAGCCGAAAACAAGGGAAACCACTTCTCGTGTACGATTCCAAATCCGCAGGATTTTGCGCCCGCAACGAGCGGCGCGCCATTGATTACCGCCCACGCGGACAAATTGGACCAGCTCTCCCGCCTATGCACGCCTGCATTTGATACGAAGCGATTATCCGATGTGGCGCAATTAGTTACACAAATCGGTGTTGATCGAAATGCACGAATGCAGCCATCTGCAGGTACATATATGTATATATGCGGGATATTGTAAATCTCGCGAAACGCGAGAAGCCCCCAACAGATCGAATTTCTGCAACGATCCCGAATTTCGAAAAGTGATTGATTGACCATTACACTGACTGGGTGTAATGCACTGGCTTTATCGCCTAAGGTGAGATGAGTTTCAAATTACAACCGATCAATTTAGAGTTAACGCATTTCGGTATTTCCTTTAACGAAATTTCGCAATGATTGCAGTCATCCAATTTGAATGAAAATGGAAAATTATATGGGGGAAGGTCACGAAGGGTTTCCTTTTGATGACACGTTTGCTATTATGTGAATGTCATTTTGTCGAGATTGAACTTTCGCCAGGAATTCAATATGAATGCATTGTCATCGAGAAATGTAATTATAATCATTATACGTTGAATTTTAGACCAATTTCACACACTGAAAAAAATTCTTAGTTGATTTGACTATTTTTTAACTACTGAAAGTAGGTCCTCAACGGAATTTTACAGGTTATTGTTATAACCATAAAGCAGTTAAATCAACAAAAAATATAGTTACGGAAACGACGTTTTGGCAGTTAATTCTGCTACATTTAGAAACATTGTTTAGAGTCTAACTACCTAGTTCACAAAAACTATTCAACAAGCTGGAGCGCTATATTTTTAATTGAATTTAGCAGAGCTACATTTTTAGTTGATATAACTTGTTTATGGTAGTAACTGCAACTTAAAATTTTTTTGAAACCTATCGAACCACTCCGAGTAGTTAAAAAGTAGTCAAATTAACTAAGAATTTTTCAGGACATTTTTTTTAGTGGAATTATTTTTGGTGCAGATATTGGCGGTTGCTTTTTTATTATATTAGTGCCTGCCTTTTTTAGTTTTATTCATATTATCACATTTCTTGATCTCCAATCATTCGGAATACTTTTTCGTTTAATAAGTAAATAATATTAACTTAAACAACAATAGTTACATTAACAACATCAACAAAGTTATAGTAACAAAAAACGTAATTCTTTTAACTACTCTCGACTCAACTTCTCGATGGTATTTGAACATGTGAAGTAAATTTTGTTCAGTGTAGGTTTGAATCGCCATGCATATATATTTTGTTGAACGAACGAATATCATATGTTATTCTATTTTGGGATGTGTTATCTCGTATATAATAAACGAAATTTTTAATAACGTCCGCAAATGAAGTGTTGTCTACAGTAAACAGTAAATATTTATCGGTTCAACACTATATTAGTTGACAAAACCGGTTGTTAAACTACAATATTAAAACTATTGAACTACATGTACAACATCATAGTTTATTGAATTGAATAGACATTTAACAGAAATTTCTCTCTCTGGTGTATTAGATCCACCTTCACTAATACATCATTGTCAAGTTCAAGTTAACAAATTTAGAGAATGTCGTTTTAATGAAAATATTTTGAATAGTTATATCTAATAGTAAAACCTTGTGTCACAATAAATTTTTATAACTACTAAAAAGTATTGAATAGTTATTTATTTTAACTTGTAATCGCCTTGCGATGTCGCCTTCAGTTTTGCGATATCAATAACAACAATGTGCTATAAAGGAAACTCAAAGGCCGACACCAGTCGCTAGAAAAGTAGAAAAATATGCAAAAGTGTGTCCGTGTTCCCATCCGCAAATATTTCTAGACTTTTCTGCCAATTTTATTTTTTTAAAAACTAATTATCGTATTTTTAAAACGGGTATTATTTAGAAAACAATGATTTCACGTTCGATCTTTACGTTTTGTGCTATTTTCTTACTAATGATAACTATTCTAAACTGTGCAAAGAATCCAGGTAAAAATTAACTTTCAATTAAAACAATAAATGCTGAATTTAATGAGCATCGTCTTATTGAGTGAATAAAAATAAGCGATGACATTTTCTACTGTGCTGTAAATTTGGGAAACCTCGTACGGTTTTGTTGTTGGCTATATTATTATAGACAAGACACAAGTAGAAAAAATCTGAACAAAATATGTGTTCATGCACATAACCTTACATTTTTCAATATGTTGGTTTGTTAGGCCAGTTCTATTCTCGGTTTTATATTTTATGTAATCCATTAATTCCTAAATATATAAAAAATATATTGAATGCTTATTTCCAATGTTAAATTAATTTTATTCAAATCAAGGTCGCGCTTTCCTTTTACTAGGACTATAGTAAAAAATAGAAATTTCTAGAGCATCGTCATAAAATTATATAAAAAAATGTGTATTTTTCAACTTTTTTCTGACAATATGTATTTATCCTATATGGCTGACTCTATTTAAACTATAAAATATGTAAATCAAACCCTCTACTACGTCACCTTTTAGGTACTTAGTGTTATACATAACATTTAAGATCGCGTACAAGTCTATGTGAGACTTTGTTAAGATCATGAATTTCGGCTAATTGAAAAGTATAATATAACTATAACTAATATAACGTATAAATAAAATAATTTCTACATAAGCAGACAACACATAATTGCGAATATTTTTGCACTTGGCGATTAAAAAGTTTGGATCTGCTGAGTATTATTTTTAACCATTGAATTTATGTTCGTAACAATTAATCTCAAAAACTAATAAAACAGTATTCTAGTCCTTCAGAGGTTTGCAGAGAATATAAAAAATGTTTACATAAAATTATTTAAGAAAAATCTTATACGATAGAACTTGGTTTACACCATCTATAATTTTAAATGTATACCTGTTAACGTTAAACTCACCAAAAATTTTGTATTCATTCAGACGATAATGGGTTGGAATATTAATTCGAGAATAGCACCAAAGTCCTCGTTTTATTTTCTTCAATTAAAAATATTCAAAAGTTGTGTATTTATGAAATTTAAATTATGTCATCTATTACGACATTTTAATTGAAACAACACGAGTAAAAAGCATTATGATATTTTTACCAATTTGCTGAAGGAAATTACAAAGGCGGATTAGTAAAATAGTTTACCAAAAATCTGTGACTCGGTCATTTATCAAAAGCAGGAAACATAGTTTATAATTTTATGTTTATACGTTTGTTTTAATTCCACGTTTTTAATATATCAGAATAATGGATTAGTTTGCTTAAATAATGGGCACCGTTATCAGCACTGTATAACTATGTGGTGAATTGTTCTTAAGATAAGAACACTTTCCTTTTAATATATAAATATTTACTTCCAAAATTCTCATTAAGTTTTTATTATAATTATAAATTATTCTTTTAGTTCTTACTACAGGAAAGAACTTGACAAGTACTATCTATAATGTAACAGTCGTACACCAGCGATTAGCAAAAATATTGAAGATTAAAAGTGCTAAAATAATTAATGACAAATTCTAAAATGGAAAAGAAGTAGTCCAGTAATATCGTTAATAAATTTTAAATATCCATGATTTTCAGTATCTTATAAAGTAAATGTAAAAACATTCATTATTAAAATATATTAATATCGCCTTGTAATTTTACCTTCACTTTTGCGATATCAATAACAACAGTGCGCCATCAAGGAAACTTCGACAACAGTCGCTAGGAAAGTAAAAAATATACAAAAGTGTTCGCGAGTTCACATCAGTAAATATTTCTAGACATTTTTGTCAATGTTATTGTTTAAAAATAAATTATAGTACTTTCTAAAACGAATATTATTTAGAAAACAATGATTTCACGTTTCATCCTTACGCTTTCTGCTATTTTCTCTGTAAAAAAACAAATCTTTGTACCTAACTTGAATCGTGCGTTATCAAATTTTAATGAAATAGGAACACCCACATACGTATCACCAGCTGAGTTACTACTAAAAGATCTTTTGAACGATCTCAACGATACGAATAAGCAAGCAGCTGCTTCACACAGTACTGCATACAACGACTTACTCAACCTAGTTGGTGATAGATTTCGATTGATTTACCCAGGTAAATATTATATTTTAATAAGGGGAGCTATAAGCTGCTTATGTCTTACAGAATACATGTTTTGGTACACTGTAAAAAAAGTCTGTAAAAATAATACATAAGACATAAGTATGTCCTTTTCTAATTGGTCTTGTTTTTCTTACATCTTAAATTAAGCTTAACATTCGGCCTTAATTTAAAACTTTGTCTACAGTGTATATAATAAGTGTTTTTTAGTGCAATTAGTCCAAATTATTTTATTTTAAAATCCATTTTTTTCCAATTCTCTAAAAAACAGCATATGATGGCATATAGAAGAATTGCGAACTCATTGTTTGAAATACAAAATGATTGTTTAATAAATGTTTAAGTTGCTGTATTTAGAAGCAGCAGAAGAGAGTGATTCTGTACTTTAATTAATTTCCTTCCGAGCTCATTTAGGCTCTTGACTTCTCTTCAAGTAATTTGTAGGCCCCTCGATTTAACGGTTCCTTTTTGTGTGCTAATTTTTGTGAGGTATTTTGAGTAGCTGTGGCCACACTACAATACCTGCACAATACATGCTTTTGAAATATTTATGGTATTCTGGTGATGGCAGACTTTTATATGATGATCAATATGAAACCGACTACCATTTTTATTAACGCAAAGAGTACTCATTGGCAGTTCATTATTAAATATTACTTTGTCGTTGATGATTAAATGAAAATATATTGTAGGAACAAAATGGTGTGGCGATGGAGACCGCGCAAAATCTCCGGACGATCTAGGATACTTCAAAGAAACAGATAAATGCTGCCGAGGGCACGATAAATGTCCAGTTGATCTTCTTCCCAATAAAACCAGCTTTGGATTATGGAATAACGGGATTTTCACTAGGTAATTTTGGACACTAACCTTCATCAGTTGCAATTCATTCCATAACTATAAATACTATTAAATTTGTAAAAATAGTTCGTATATTTATTGTATATCAGCAAACACATAAAATATACTGGAAATATATAAATACTTTAATTACTGAGTACTTATACTTCGGTACAAATTGTTTGCATAATTATGTACAATAATTATAAGCAAAGTATTCATTCAGTTTTAGAATCATTTTAACGTTTCTTCTACAAAATTATATAATATATTAATTACAGAAAATTCCAGATCTCATCATGACTGCGACGAGACTTTCTACAAATGTTTGAAAGCAGTTAAATCACATATAGCTAATAGCATTGGAATTACGTACTTTGACGTTTTACGTCCACAGTCGTTCAAAGACGAATATCCTGCCAAGTGTGTTCAATACGACCGGTAACTTTATTAATTAAATACTTTCATTTTCATAAACCATATATACTTATGCGACTCCAAATATTCCACTTTTTCATGAGCATAATTCCATTTCATAGGGCGAATTTTCAAAAAATTAACTTAATAAAGTAGAGGAGTATCGTTAGGTGGTTATTCAATATGAGGTATTAGAAAAAGTACAATTCAAAACTAAACTTATTTTAGGAAAGGAAGTGGTATTTTACTTACTCGGTATATGGAGAAAAATAGCATTTTGCGCTCAGAGTGTGAGAAAAAATAGTAACCCATTAACGACCGAAGGACACTTTTTCTTGCTTACATTTCAATCGAGTATTTTGTATCAAAATCGAAGTTAAAAAAATTTCAGAGGTACATCTCCTACTGTTTTGGAGGTCGCTCTTCAAGATTCCAAGGTCAAAATTGAGGTTCAGTCATAGCAAATTCTAATATGGCGCGAATTTGAAAAAAATTTCTAAAAAATTGGGAAATATTTATCCTTAAAAATTGTTTTCGAGCCATTAGAATATTGGGATTCTATTGAAACTCTGGACAAAGGTGAATAAAATACTTTAATTTTAAGAAAAAATGTTACTTTTAAACCCCACATTATTCTAATGGCCTCAAAATGGCCGCAACAATGAAAATTTCTTTGTAATTTTCTGGACGCTCTAACTTAAAACTACGATATTTTTTAAAAAAATGGTAATAATGAAAAGTTCCTAGAATTCATTCAGAAATATCATGGAATTTTGTTTAAGTTTCTTTGATGAATTTTTTTTCAACATTTTTTGAAAATTTATTTTCGAAAAATTCTGAAAAAATTTATATATTCTCTCATGAATTCTAACAGTTTGTTCTCCTTTGCATTTTTTTCCAAAAGTTGATAGGTTTTGAGAAAATGAATTTCAAATATTATAGCTTAGGATTTTTTTTTCGAAAGCTGCCAACATTTGAAAAAAAAATGCAAAGCACAAAAAATTCTTAGAATTCATCAGAGAATACAGTAAATTTTTTTCATAATTTTTCGTAATAACAATATGGAAAAAATTTTTTTTTAAAAATCCTCAAATCTCATCAAA
Source organism: Trichopria drosophilae (assembly GCA_030407085.1). Taxonomy (NCBI): domain Eukaryota; kingdom Metazoa; phylum Arthropoda; class Insecta; order Hymenoptera; family Diapriidae; genus Trichopria; species Trichopria drosophilae. Next base: position 182,248,499 of record CM059583.1, on the reverse strand, counting down.
AAAAATCTAAAAAAATTCCAGGATATTTCTCGATAAATTTTCATTCTTAGCCTTTTTTTTAATAAAGCTCGTAGTTTTTGAGTTTAATATATTTTTTTTTAAATTTAAGTATTTGATTCATCTATGTTCAGAGTTTTAATACAATTCCAATATTCTAATGGTTCGAAAAAAATTAGTAAGAACAAATATTTCCCAATTTTTTTGACATTATTTTCAAATTTGCGACCTAGAAAACAGTAGGATATGTACCTCTTAAATTTTTTCGACGATTGAAATAGAAGCAAGACAATTTGTCCATTGAGCCTTAATGGATTAATTATCGGAAATATTTTTACTCAGCGTAAAACAAGGTTCTATTGAGCTATTGGTTCAAAAAACACTTATATAACAATGTTAAAAATTTTCGAATCAAAAATAAAAAGTTTTTATTGTTTGATTTTTCTCTACTTATGAGAAAAGCTTTTTCTTTTTACGAATTTCCTTAAATTTGTAAGAGTAATTCTCATTATAAAAAATTCCCAACTGTTTTTAAATTGCACCAGCAGATATTACATTTCATGAAAAGAAAATGATAATTATTGACATAACAACAGTAATGACATATAAAAGTTTTTATAAGATTGCAATGGAACCTTCAAGGATCGTTAATCCTATACTGGAAAATTAACATCAGTTTTTAGTTTTATAATTCTCGCATTATAAAACGGATTTTCTGATGAATGCTCGAATTAGAGTCCAAGGTATATAAAAATACGATGATAAATTCATACAATTTTATAAATATGTGTTCTATTTCAACGATAATTTATACGCAAAAGATTTTTGTCTTAATTTGATGCAGAGATCTGCACATACGAACGTTCTTTGTATGCATTGCTTTATGCTAAGTTACACATTCAAGTTTCCACTCGTTGATTTCCGACTTCTGCATTATTAAATTCATGAAAATTATATCATCTGGAAAATACATTAGCTTCCACTTTAAATATGCCGTTATCTCATTGACAATATGTATATATAAATCTGTTGCTTATTGGTATATATTTTTTTAAATGAAATATACAACCTGAAAAATGGCCACTCTTCTGAGTGTGTGTGAAATTGAATTCTCAAAGGAATTAAATCTCACTTAAAAAGGGAAAACAGTTTTTTGTCAACGTAACTAATTTGTCGCTAAAAAAGAAGTAATTCACAAAGTCTAGTCACAGTAGTTATTTGGAATTAAGCACTCGTAATGATCACTTGGAACTGCTTCTATACCTACCGTTGATCATAATTTATATTATTAGCATATTTTGTAAAACTATAATTTTATTTACGAAAGTAACAAAATTATGATTACTTTCACTTAAGAAAATGTCAGAAAAGAAAAATCAAAATTAATTCTATTTTGTAAAACACGAAAATCGGAGTTGTCTCACAAATGTTGTAAATGAATAATTATTTCAATGACATCCGTGAGATTCTGGGATGATTACGCAAAGCAATTTTATTTATTCGTTAGGGATGAACCATGTAGAAAAATACTTCGTTTTGTCTTGTTTTCCTCTAAAATAATGTCAATAAATTATTGCTCATTTTTATAGAAGCATTATATATTACTCATGTAATGTAAAGCCTGAAAAATTAATCCATCCTGTATTTTAGGGAAGAAGTAGAAGGTAGAAAGTGTACTAGCTACAAACTCAATTCTGCGAAGCCGAAATACTATCAGTGGTTCGACAACATGGGATATGAATAACATTCAACAACAAGATAACTTTTTGGATATGCTGAATTATCTGAGATCATTGATATCTATTAAGAGATTTACAACTTGTCAATAATTAATACAAGAGAAATGACTGGAAAAGAAATATTGTAAACTGCAACATTTCAATATGTGTACAAAACAATATTATCCACAACAAAAAAACGAATTCCGTTTTTAATTAGAATTTATGTACTGATAAGCAAAAAAGAATAAAAAAATAATGAACATACACGACCTTCACATTTTTTATAAGGTGATGTATAATTAATATTTTCTTTTTACAACTATAATAAAATTAATTTATTACCCATCAGTTTTACTTATTATTAGCAATATTGCAGTTTTGATCAAGGGTTTTATTTCAAATATTCAAACTTCGTTGAAAGAATATTTAAAATTTTTGTCGCAATGGTTTGAATTTTGAAAGTGTGACCGAAATTATTGAATAGGACATTTTTTTATGACGAACAAAATGGTTTTGCGACATCTGCTTGAATTCAACTTTTTTAATATAATATCATAAAAATTAAAAATAGTATGATATTATACATTATGCTCATAATGAATCTAGCCTAAAATAATGACGACTCACAAGACATTGCAACATGTCAACAATAATTAATAAAAACTTAAGGGGAGAGGAGAAACATTGTCGATCAAAATCGTATGTCAATTGTAACATGATATCGAATATCATTTTTAATTAGAGTTTATGTAATTAATTATACCCCATACGATGGCTAAAATTTTGTATGCATAAAAATAAATAAATAACATGATTTTAATCATAAAATGAATAAATGCATCTACAGGTTGAATCATTAATAAGACCGATGAATTACGAGAACAGCTAATAAGTGCATTGATAGAAGAGTATAGTTGCGAAAATATAACCCTCATGATTGCAGTTATCTCGTCAAATACTATTGATCCTCAAAACTACACAGACCCTATTAGTGTTATTGTGATTATAATGGAACATACTTGTTCAACAAATGAATATAGCACAGTTAGATTCTTATTATAAAGCCATGATAGAAATTTAAATATTCGGCATATGATCGTTGTTGATATATGTATTCGCAGGTAAAAATGAGTTATATATAATTCTATACAGTTGTATAGTATTTTTTCCTCTACACAAGTATATATAAACGTTGTTAAACACATTATGGATGTGGGTTTGGTATGGAGGTTGTATTGGAGGTTGGTATGGATATTGGTTTTTGCAGGAAATTTTGTACTGCCCGAACGTTCTGTTGCTACTGATTAACCTGCGGGATATCTGCCTGAAATAGGACATTACACAATCATTTTTAAATGAAAAATTTAAATTATAAATCTAAAACATGTTAACAGACTATCAGATAGTAGGCTGCAAAATGAGCATTTAACATATAGACAACAATAATTTTATTGTATAATTACCAATTGATATCCAAAAGAATCTCAATTTTAAATCACTTTATATGAAATCTCATAAAATTAACCACGTTTTAGTGATATCATTTCAATTAAATTTTTAGTAAAGGATAAATTTGTTCAGATCGGAAATTTCTTAAAATTTCTTGCATTTCCAAGAATAAATGTACTTTGTCCGTACTTAAGATGATTATGACAGCTCTTGTAAGCTAAATATTAATTTTAATGTTGGAATCGTAATTATATTAAAGAAAATTTGTATACAAATGCAAATGTGTCCTCGTAATCGCTATAGAGCTCTGACCGTCAGAGACGAAAGCGATCAGTAGTAACAGGCATTTAGGCAGGACTAAATTTCCAGCAAAAACCAACAAAGATTCCGTCTTAGTAGAAAGCAAATAACTCATCAAATTTCATTAAGATCACCATTTAATAAAGAACTTTGAAAAGATTAATTTTAATAACGTTAAAAAATGTTCAAATGTTCATCCAAAAATAGATGAAATCTTTTCAAGCGCACTCTGTCGAAATCATATCGATTCCCGAAAATTGAGCTTTTTTGAAAAACATTTTTCAACAAAAGTATTAAAAATGCTAAAAGTAATGATGTTAATTATCTTTAAAAATGTTTATTTTAATTTACTTTGTTTAACATTAGCTATACATATATAGGATTAATATTAATGAATTAATGGCACATTAAGCAACTGTTTAAATCTTCAATATCGTATTAGAAATAGTCAGTAGCTTACAACTTAACATAAGCATCATAAGAAATTGATTAATTAGTAAGAAGTAAGTTTCGCAAATGAAATTAGAATATTAAACATATGCTTTTCTTAGTAGGATTACATATTGTATCCAAGTAACGTTAAATCTATGCAGGATCCTTCTTCAAGGAGATTCATTAAGCTCTCTACTCTTCTGTAATACTCGCTAATGCTGCCGCCTGTTGTCTTAAGCCAGTTCACTGACGTCAGCGTGTAAGCATGAAGGAAGCATGCGAGCATAACATTACACATAAGTTCTACATGGATAATCATGAGCTCTGCGCATATATAATATGAAGTACTCGCGAAACTCTCGCACGATCAAGTATAAACGTGATTAGTTAGGATCTTAATAATAATGAATGAGCGACTATATAGAATATTTGTAACACCCCTGATTACAAAGGCAAACTGAAGAGATGATTATTCGGTTTTATATTCAGGGCGATTAGTGGACATTGTTTATTTATTGATTTAAAAAATATAGTAATATGGAGGAAATAAGATACACATAGAGTATAAACAATTTATTTGATTTAAAATTTTACCTTTTAATCGTCAAAAAAATAGATGTAGGAGGTATAATAGGTAATCATTATACCCAGTTAACCCTTTGAGGCACACATTTTTATTTACATGGTAAATAGCTGAAATATATTAAGCATAAGCCGTAATTAATAAGTATTTAATTTGTTAAAAACCGACCCACGTTACATCGTGGCTGATCACGAATCCAGCCTCAGATTTTCAAAATTCAAGACGGCGTTCCAAGACGGCCAACAAAACTTTAAATTTAAGTTGAAAATAGATACTTCTGGGCTTACGAGGTTGCTGATTATGAATTTGGTCTCAGATTTTCAAAAGTTAAGATGGCGGATCCAAGATGGCCGACCGAAATGCCGACACGTATGTTTCTATTTTTCATAAAAACGTTGTTTAACAAAGTTATATGGATTTGACCGTTGAAAGATGAAACTTAAAGAAAGCACTGAAACAACATTGTTTCGCCCGAAATTTGTTTACTAATTAATGTAATCAATTTTTATTTCTTTATGATGGCATTTTTTATTTTTTAAAAGAATCAATTTTTTTCATTAGACGGACGCCATATTGACGCCGCCATTTTGAATTTCGGAAATCTGACCACGTATTCGTAATCAGTGACCCAGAAGATACTTTAAAATATCAGCATCTTCTTGGGTGGATTGCCCAGAGTCTCCTGGAGAAAAGTTAAAAAAATGTTCGAAAAAATATTCTCCTGCCTGTCAATGAGGTTTAGCCGGCCTCAAAGTTATAGCAATTATTCATCATATTGGTAAGAATTTATAGTAAAAATTTGAGAGAAAACAAATGGAGGTTTTCGAGAAAATATAATTTGTTTATTTTAGTAAATCGCCTCTCATTTTGTTAATTTTGCAGCTGTTTACAAATTTCAAACAGGATTTTGAAGGAAATAAGACCTCCGAAAACACCTAAAAAAATTGATTACATTAATTAGAAAACAAATTACGGGCGAAACAATGTTTCAGTCCTTTTTTAAAGTTCCACTATTCAAAATTAAAATCCAGATAACTTCATTAAACAAAGTTTTTATGAAAAATAAAAAAAATACGTGTCCTTTTATTTTTCATGGAGAATATCATATTTTAGGGAGAGCTAATTCAACCATTTGCAGTTAGTTGGCCTGTATAATTTGAAATGGAGTCCGCTGTATGTGAAAAACTATCATTTTCTTTAAATAAGAAATCATGAATAATAATTCTTAATTAATAATTCTTAAATTAATCTGCAGGTAAAGATAGGAACTTAATTACCGCATCATGCTTCTTAGTTAGGTATAGAATCGTCGTTCGACTGATGACTCCGTAATGTGATAAAGTCTTGACACAAAACCCACAGGAACGAAGCGCTCGTGTGTTGAGTGTATGAGTGTGAAACTCAATTTCGTATTTGATGTTAATCTTGGCGGAACTTTCAGTGAAGTGTCCGTCACAAACTGGAAGCCGCAGCAGTTAAGAGCCAAGTAACAATAACTCGGGTGCGCGAACTCAAGAACTAATTACCTCGCGAGCCTTTGCAAGGAGTTTTCCCAAATGATGTACTAAATCCCAGCTTGGTACGCTATAGGTCCATTAAAGTATTCAACATGCCGATGGTGTCGTTCTAGTCTCCGCATTCAATATTAGTAAAGATGAAGTTAAGGCTATAAATTGTCTCTTTTGAAATTACCTTCATGTCTGTTGTATATAATTAATATTAATAGTTAATTCCATAAACACTAAGAAGTTCGTGATATAATAAACGTGATTATTTTAATGTTTTGGAATATAATAGGAATATAAAAATATTCCTCTATTATACTTAAATATTTTTGAAATTATGTTGAATTGTAAAATATATTTTGATGTACCATTGTTTGAATGCGTGTCATTTATTTAATATTAAGGCCAATCATATAAAATGTATCTTTTAAAGATAATTTTTTTGTAATTAATTTTAAAATGTTGTTATTAATTACACTGGTAAAAGAAAACATAAGTTACAACCAAAGGGTATGTTTTTACTCATTTTAAATGTTGATTAAATAAACTGTGATTCTATCACTTTTGCGAAATGTGAGATGAACAAAATCTTCCATTTAAATATAAGATTTTAAGGAATAATAGTATTTTTAATATTTTTTTAAATGGTTTCAATATAAAGCTTAGTTTGATTTGGTTAACAGAAGAATAACTTATTCTAGACAAGTTAGTTATTTCGAAATTAAATTTCCTTCAATTTTTAATTAGTGAAAACATTTCATAGTCACTGATTTCCAGTGAAAAAGGAGCCACTTTTTTTAATCAGTCGATTCTTTTGCTCTAAAGATCAGTGAATATTCACTGTTGCTCAGAAAGTTTTGCTGTTTCGAATTAACAAAGCGCAGTGTTCTGCTACAGCGCGTGTTGTTAAAGACTCTTCAGCTTGAACTTTAGTTAAGTAATTAATTATATAATTATCAATTATTAGCTTGAAAAAAATTGACATATAACTTCTAACGTAAGATTTATAGTTATTTTCGATCCTTCTTTAAAAATGTTGAAAAAATCACCGGATTTCATCGGATGAAACTACTTACAATTATGTCACGAAAGGTCGTATCTTTTCACCGATACATTTTTGTTAATGTACAATATACTACCAAAATCTGATGGGGAGGTCATAATGAGATGAAGATTTTACGGATAATTATAATATGAATTACTTTTAAACGAATCTCACGCAGAATGTTATTAGGACACATGTTTAGTTATTTAGCAGACATATGAATATCATATCATTTGTATGCTACATCGAAAAGTATCTCTACTATAACATATTTCATTTAAGGAACAGCACAGACAAAAAAACAATTAAAATATTAGATATTTCAATCTACATTAAACTAAGTATATAATATTGAATTAAAGCACCCACGCATATGCCGTTGAGCCCAATTTTCACGGTGACAGTATTATCGCCATTGTAGATCAAGCAATTGATATATTCTGCCAAATGTTTTCTAACGACAACTATGTAATTAGGTCAAAAACTGACACTATCTAAGAAATTATACGTTTGCACAAATGTTTTGCTGTGAAGGGGAGTTATACGTACAAAGGGGTTGATCCCATATCATACCATAGCAAGATCATTGATAAAAATATTCTTAACATCAAATTTGGATTGATTTTGACATGTTTCATAAACCTACTGAAAAAGAAGGTTAGTAGAGGAATAATGTTAACATTCGCTGAACAGGTTACATGAGAATTATATATGCAGCTGATTCAATAAAACAAGTTGTGTTTTCTGGTTATACAATCAGTAGCAAAGAATTTGTGGCGTGGTATGTGAGATTAGAAACCTAAAGAAAAATTAGAAATTGTGGCAATATATAATAATAGTAGAATAAAACAGATGAATGTAATAAATAAATTACATAAGAATTTAGGGTAATTATAAGAATAATTTAATAAGTAATGGTGAGACTATCTACTGTTCCACCCTTGATTTGGAACTTAAAAAAGTTCGAGCCATTTCATGAAAAACAAATACATTGTTGAAAAAATGACGCCTGTACATTTAAAATACACAAATATGTTTTAGTTGACACAATGTTACTTTTCCGGTTCAAAATTCTAAACCTTGCCGTACCTAGTATTTTTGTTTATATCAGAATAAGATAACAAATAGAAGACGTCTACGTTACTATTCAGACATATATTTAGAAACACTATTTAATTATTAAATTGCAATACTTGACTTTGAGGTTATGAATGCATTGAATTTCATCTGATTTTTGTTAGGAGATTTCAGGAAATTTTAAAACGGTCTATTATTTATTCGTTTGTAAGATTTTATTTGGGATAGCTACGAAACCATACTGGCACTATACTATTGCACTAATCAAATAATAGTTGATTGGCTATAAGAGTATTCTTATGGAATAATTTAGAATGCCTGAAGAGCACAACGTGGTATCCTGGTGTGAAACGCATTAAGGCAATAGTTCCAATTATTAGCGCTAGATGGCTATTTTTAACATTAAATCTAATAGCATGTGATTCACAATTTTTACATATAAGTTCACGATGATTTATTGCACTAGGCGTGAACAGAAATCCCAGTTACGTCATATTTTTCTTTGTTTACATCTTAACAATTAGTAAGAGGACCGTATTACCAAGAAGAAATTATTTGTTTATCTACGTACAATTTCAATAACGTAGATTTTAAGGCTGGAAGAACTTTATTACTCTAATTTGAGCAGATTTTTCTCGCCTAAGAAGTTTTTATAAGAGGAACGTAAATAAATGTTCTGTGTTGTTTTTTGCGTTTTCATAATCGCAGTTGAGTTCCACAAGTTGCCCATGAAAGCACGAAATTCTAGATACTGGAGATACCACCGAAAAATTGAATAATAGCGACCTGTTACATGTATGCATGTAATGTTTATCGTAATTATTCGTTTTTAAACATTTTTATAACCTTTATAATTGCATGGAGGTGCGTATAGTTTGAGTAAAAAGTTGTAGTAGCTAAGTTTGTATTATAGATTTTTATTAAATTTACTCAATATATTAATTATACTAGAAAATTAACTGCTATTTACCACACGCAATACGCGAATCTATTGCGTTTATGGCAATTAAAATACTTTTAATAGCTTTGTGTATTAGATAAGTAGGAGCTGATTTTTTAGCCCAAACACATCAATCAGTCGATTTTAGCTAAATTCGATTAATTGATCAGTTAGTAAGTACTGTATTCCAACGAAAATCACGTGATTTCATATCACTGATTTTAGTGTGGTTCATTGAATCAGTAAACAGAAACTGTTTTCCGCAGTGTAAAACACTATTTACTAGCCCAAAGCATATGGTTCTATTTCAGTAATTTTAGTGAAATTTGCCTAATCTATCAGTTAGTAAACATTATATTCCAACGGATCGATCAGTGAATAGGCATTGTTTCGAAGCGGCAGAAATGTGATTTCATTTCAAAGATATTCCAGCCAATTTAGAAGAGTTAGCTGTTACAATCAGTGACTAATGGCGATCGCAAATGCGCTTTGTGAATTATCAACTATGAACTTTCAATTAGTAGTTTTCCGCTGATTCCGAGAGAGTACCCAAGTGAAAAAATTTACTACAAATTGTATAATAAAAATATAGAATTCATTGTATACAAATTTACCCCAAAAGTGATTCTATACAATTTGTATAAAAAATTTGTCAAGTGTGAATAAATAGTTACCATAGTTTGTTTTATTTTTCAATTTTTGTATAACTTTATTCAATATTTTCAAACTATAAAAACATTGTAGGACGACTTACAATTTCAATGTGGAATAGAAACGGATACGAAAACTTGAAAATTGCAATGGACCGAAACAGAAATCCTGAACATGATTCCCAATTTCGCTCACATTTCTTTGACAAGGTGAAAACACGGAGAAATCAACATGCACACAAGAAACTTCACTAAGAATTTTTAAAAAGATACCGTGAAAATCAATATGTAACACTTTTTTGAATAGTTGATCCTCCACACGACGTTCACACAACATAAATCCTCCTTTAACCCAAGAAATCGCCAAACTTTCTGGAAATTCATCGGGCGAAATGATACCCAAATTTTAGACTCCGAAATACATACTAGTTACACCGAAGAAAAATGGCATTTTATTTTGATTTGTGAAATTTATTTATTTTATAATTTAATTACTGTATATAATTAATATTTTTCCAATTTGACGTTTTTATTTGGAGGTTTGGTTTGAGTAAAACTGAAAGAAAATGCGCGCTCATCTTAAAAATCAACAAACCATAGCAACGCGTTACCAACCATCGAGTTGAACGAAACAGTTATCGCAAAATTTTCTGACAGTTTCGATCGAACCTATATTACGAGTATGTGCATATTAGAAAAATTAACGAAATCATAAAATGAAACTTTTGTTTTTCTTCCGCTGTATCATGCATGCTTTTCTGCGTCAAGAATTTTTTTTGATGACTTCCTGGATGAATGGAGGATTCGTATGGTGCAGAATCTGCAGAATTCATGTAAAGAAACCAGTTACAGTAGGATCAACGATTGACAGAAGTCGTTTTATAAATGTGTAATGACGTTTTCTGCATGCATGTTTGTTCCTTCATGTCGTTGTCGTGTCATAAAAGTGTCAGCAAAATTTTGTCTCATCTTCGAAATATCTTTATTGGTCCATTGTAATCTCCATCTTTTCGAATCCCTTCCATATCCGCATTGAAATTCTAAGTCTTACAATTTTGTGTAGTTTAAATTTGACGTAATTTTTCATTATATACAATTTTGTTCAATCTTGACACGTTTTGTATATAAATTGTATAGAATCACTTTTGGGGTAAAACTTGATACAGTAAATTGTATATTTTTTTTATACAATTTGTAATAAATTTTTTCACTTGGGGTAATGAATTGCTAATAGCACTTTTGACTTAAATAGTTCAATTTCTCCTTGAAGAACAATCAAATAATCTTTAATGATTTAGTAAAACCAGCAACAACTGTATAAAATAAATAAAATAATTAAGTCTGAGCATCGTCCCATCAGGATCTTAAAAGCTACCCTTCTCGCACTCACGGAAAAGAACATATCCGGTGAATTCTGGTAGATGCTTCTTCCCTCGTGATAGCCTGACAAACTCGCGTTTTATCGCATTATTTATTGCCCCGGTATCCTTTGGGGGAGCTTCACGTCACCGAGGATCGCGTAGGAGCGTGTACGAGTGCATTCGTATACGAGAGGGCCGAATCCGGTTGCCTTCGTAGAGTATGGTGAAGTCGGCGTTATTGATGGATTCCTCCCTTATGAAATATCTGGGAGCTACTACGAATTTATTGCTCGCAGTTCGACCTGCTTTATCGCGTATTGTTCATGATAAACCCGCGATCATATCCAGGAACATCTCCTCCTAAAAACCTCAACGACGGGACGTAACGACTCGCTTTTTTTCGAAACTCGAAGCGCCGTTGGGGTCGACGCACTTATTTCGTTCACGGAAATGCGAAGAACTCGCTTCTATCTCTCAAGCATCTTGCACGAGTTGCAGTGCTTTCTTTCATTTCTTGTCGCGATAACGAATTTTTCGATGATAAATGCTCGGACATTCGCTTTTTACGTACTTTCTTATGGCGATGCTTTATTCTCTTGAGAGGGCTGTTGTGAAGTGTATGTACTATCCATCGCCAATACGTTTAACTTTTTTGGTTTTGGCTCTATTTGCTGAAGCCGTTTTATTAAATTGTAGATATTACGATATTCTTAGAGTCCACTTATCATAAAATATTTAATTTGATCTCATTCAGTCGAAACCGTGGTAATCATAATACTCCGATTTATAATTGCTCATTCCAACAAAATGAGACCTACTTCCTTATTTAGAAAACAGACTACTTCCATAGTAGATATCTATCTCCTAGCGTTGGTCACAAGTGGAAAACTCGCATGGGCCACGCTAGAATTGTAATGTTTTGCCCGGCAGCGCCTTATCTGCATGTATGGCCCATGCATGGCACTAGCATGGCCCATGATAGTGATTGAACATAACCTCATTCTGCACTGTTGGTAAAACAGAAATTAAGATATGATTTCGGATTTCTTTCCGAAACTGTTGTCTGGGACGCGCCATATGTGTAGACATGGCGGTGCCGGGAAAAACATTACAATTCTAGCGTGGACCATGCGAGTTTGCCACGGAAGGCCGATACGTGGGGCGTTTCTGGCTCTTTACCAGGGCTATTCCAAAGATTTTGCGAACTTGAAACCAATTCTATCCATTAATTAGAAAGAAATGGAGTGTCGAGATCTTCGAGTAACGTGGCAGTTCATTTATGAGATTAGTATCGATACCATGATTAACCTGCGCATTTGAACAAATAAAGAATGTCGCTTTATAATTTACACTATTATTTCCCCTTTTTTACTGACCTGCAAACAATTATTCGCTAACAAATACTTCCTAATGTAATTCTTTTCAAATTATTAAGGCATTATGTCTAAATTAAATATAATCACGATAGCGATACAGTAGATTAAGTTAACTTATATACAATTGCATCAAAGATCAACTTAAGGGTAATTTGGAAGTAATTTTGTTGTGATTCAAGTATTGAAGACTTATAGGTGTCTAAGTAAAAGAAAATTGATCTATATTTTCTCTAGTGATTTGCATTGATAGTTTGCTTTTCCCCGTGATTGTCAGTTATGTACCTGCTGATAATTTTCTTGTCTATAAGTAACAGTTCGGGACGAACCAGGAGTTATACACGGAGAAAAATAATCAGCAAAATCTGCCGAAAAATCCGCAGATTCTACCAATTTTATCCTATAGGGACAGCTGTTGGAATTCTGTTAGGGATAGCCGATAATTTTAGCTAAATTTACTGAAAAAGTCCGCAAATTTAACGGAACAAATTTGCCAATGTAGCGGAAATTTAGAGCTAAGCGCGAATTGAGTAGGGTTAAGGCTACATTAGCGGAATCAAAACAGCTAAAATTGCATATATTTTCGGCAATTCCAGCCGAAAATTTTAGCTGATATGAATCAACTAATCTAGCGGAGTCATTTTTCTCCGTGTAGGCAATGATCAGCGCAAATCAGCATTAAAGTATGTCGGTGGTTGTATTTTATTTTTAAGGAAATGTTCCATTTTCCTTGTGTCGATGTCTTCGTCGGTTCTACTGGAATTTCAACCCAGGTGGAAAAATCGCCTTGCGGATTTTTACATGAGTATATTGTAATTTTACTCTTTCGTGATTTCGCATATCTCCGGCTTGAAAATATCAAATACCCTATTAAATTATTATTCCAAAAAAGTTGTGATTCTATGATAATATAAAATATTTGAAAATTTCAGATAAATTTGAAATTGATTCGGTTCAAAATGGACCAAAATGTGGAACTTTTCAGATCTAAATAAGTCATATTATACAACGTTTACAACCCATTAGTTATATTTTGGTCCATTTTGTTTCGATCCATGTCCAATTAGACTCTGTTGTCTAAAGAATCTAAGTTAAATTTCACTGGATTTCGATAAGACAGTGATCCTATTCAGATCAAGATCTGATACAATTTGAATCCATATAATGGATATATATAGAAAAAATAGAAGAAATATGTGTCGAAAAATTATCTCATTTTTGTGCAATGTAGGTCTAATTCCCATTAATTGCGGACAAATTTCACATTTGAATGGATTTTTAAACAGTGTTCTTATTTTGATCATTTTTTTTATTCAATCGCTGCATCCAAATTTAATTAAAATTTAGATAATTTTTTTTTATTGATTTAATATAGATTTTAGATTTGTGCTCTTAGACATTTATGATGTATGTGGGTGGGGAAATGGTGTTATTAATGTTTAATGTTTATTAAATTTGTAGACATATATTCGGTTACAATTTAGTATCTTTTGATTCAATGTTTAACTTTCAAGTCGTATAACTTATGATCATAACAATCTTATATTTGGCCAGTCCCCAAGACTTGAAATACTATTTGGCTATTTAGATATTTGGAGAAAAAATCAGTCCAATGTTACTTAATTAAGGCTTGGCCTGATTGATCCTGATAACCATCTTTATTATTGAGCATACCTTCTAGCATAATAAACGTTATTTTTATTTTATTTCAATATTGTGAAATTATGACATGATATAAGTACAATGAGAGAACTACATTTCAATACTAAATTTAGATGAAGTAATTTAATATTAGTTTAATAATACTACAGCAATAATATCTAAAAAAATTAGTTATATCCAATACGACATGTAGCCTTGGATTGAATTTAAACACTACAAAAATAATACATTTTTATCGCTGTGTTTTCTCAGTACAGATCTGCAAAAGCTTGCATAATTTGATTCCCTTCTTTTACGCCCACTTCTTCGTCTACTTTGTAGGCACTTATAATATGGACACCCAATTTTAGCTAATACGCAGAATATTTTCGACATAATTAGAGAAGTTTCGATTAATCTCATTCCATCATACACCTTCAAAATTTGATTAAATAATATGTAATATCGAGTTAATTCCAAACATAAATCATATTCGCTAGATAAAATTTGCTCGAAGTTTATCAACGTGCAATAATACACAAATAGTAAATAATTGTATAGTCGAATAGAATACGAAAATAAATCAAATTTGATATGAACCTTTTTAGTCGCATCACAATAAAATCACAAATGCGTATTAAGTTATGTATATATTTATATCCTTTGATTTACAGGAATACTCCAGGGTAAATCATTATTTGTTATTAAACTTATTTCCTTAGTACTATATTGGTGGTAATGCGATTATTTAGGAAATTAAACATTGGCGTTATAATGTAAAATACCGTTACTCCTTATCATGAAAAGTTTATTTTTTGAATTAAGAAGCGTGGCAATCATCCTTAGAATGCACATCTGTCTATATGTAAAACTATGCGTCCTTATTCTTCTCTCTTATTTAGTAATATTTTAATACCTTTTTAACCCCTTGACTGCCGTTCACGAAGATCTTCGTCTTTTCGGACTTTTCACAGACTGGCGGTAAAACTCAAATCTTCGTCATGGTTTATAAATTAGTCTAACAAATTCTGGAATTTATGTAAATTAAAGTCAAATCCATTTCTAGAAAGTCTAAGGTGTACTGAATACGATAACGCTGTCCATTTTCGTAATCGATGTGTTAAAACAAAAATATACGTCCACAAAGATAGTAGTTTTCACGATTTTTCCATAAACTTCGCCATGAAGTATAACATTTTGTTCACTCAATTTATGCATAAAAAGTTTACAAAACCGTTTGATACTTGTTATTCCAGGGATTTTGGGATTGTTGATTACGAATCTGATGTTAGATTTTGGTAATTCATAATGGCTGATCCAATATGGCGGACACTTTTTTGAAAAGTCGAACCATTCTGCTTGAAACTTTGTTACTCGTTTTTTTTTTTAATTTTTGTTTCAATTATATCGAATTTGGAATTTTCATCATATGACCGCAGATTTATAATCAGCGGCCCAAAAATCCCCTAGTAACAAGATTGAAGTGATTCTTATCGATATTTAAAAATTCGTCTGCTTTATTGGGTCGGCCATTTTGAATTTCCAAAATCTGACTCCATATTCGAAATTAGCGACCCCAAAAAAATACCTATACTAAGTATTATTAAAATCTAACACAATTTTTGTTTTGGCATTTTCTTTAAAATTATAGCCGCAGTTAAGGGGTTAATACAATATAGTACAATATAGTTTTCTAAGTTTCTGAAGTACAAATAAGAAATAATATTTCGAACAGTTCAGGACTTAGTTCAGTTAAAATTGGTTCAAATGCAACTATAACAAACTTTAACAGAATAAATCGATATCTGAAGTTTATTAATATACCATATTTAGATAACAATTTATATACGATACTAGAATATTTCAGAAACTTGACTACATCACAAAGTTTCAAGCAGAATGATTCGACTGAAAAAGGGAGCGATTTTTAAATTGAATATAAAAAATTCATGTAAAGACTCAAGTTCAAAAAGACGAATTCGTTAGAAAAGTTACACCAAAGTTGCGTAGACACTCCAATTACTTTCCCTTCAGTGATAAAAGGGACCACCTGTAGGTATCAAAGAAACTTCCATAATCGCTCGAAATAGCGAAGACGAAAAAGAGTGGGCGTATTTTTTCAGAGATGGTCGTTGTTATCGGAATTTGCACGCTCCTGTCAGCAGCTCGACAGGCCGTAACTTTATTTTTCTTCGATTTATTGCGGGAATGACGACCGCTTTTTCAGATCTCTAAGGAGTGGGCATTTCGAAGAAATTCATTCTACTTGGTAAGCTGAGGAAAGAATAAATTGACCTTCGACAGGAGTAAATTCCTACTTTTCACTATTCTATTACCGTTGAATGCACAATGGTATATAAATAAATCATTAGGGATATATTCTACAATAATTATAATTAATGGCCATATGTTATTTGAAAAAACGGATTGAACCCCATTGTAGTGTAGAACTCGACTCGTACTACAAGTGAAAAATTCCGTCTAACGTTTGAAAGATTGATTATTCAAAACTGGTATATTGAAGACATTGTTTTTATATTTCTCCAACTCTGGAAACTAAAAAGTGTACTTTAAAGAAAATTTTTTAATGGTTGTAAAAGCATTTGTCCAAAATCACAATACTGATACCCCCTCGGTGCTAATGAATTAATATAATTTAACTCTTTGAAGCATACAATTTTCTTTATGCTGAAAATAGCTGAAATTTGTTACTTGGAAGTTTTCGGGGTGGCTGATTACGAATCTTCAAAATTAAAAATGGCGGATCTAATGTGGCCGACGGCTTGCAAAAATTTACTTGATCGAGGGAAAATTGGATACTTGGGGATTTTGGGATCAGTGATTACGAATCTTACCTCAGATTTTCAAAAATCAAAATGGCGATACCCAAATGGCCGACCGAAATGTAAAAACAAGTCCGATTCACCCTAGATTTCAGTCGGCCATATTGTATCCGTCATTTTGAATTTTGAAAATCTGCGGCCAGATTCGTAATCAGCGATTCCGAAAACTCTCGAGTACCCAATTTCACCTCGATCAAGTAAATGTTTGCAATTCCGTCGGCCATATTGTATCCGTCATTTTGAATTTTGAAAATCTGAGGTCAGATTCGTAATCAGCAACCCCGAAGATGACCGAGTACCCAGTTTCGTCTTATTTGTGTGACACTTTCTTCTCCACATATATTTTCCGTAAAAAATCCACAATTTTTACACTTTGTTTAATGTTTTTAAACAATATAACATGATAATTAATTAAAACTTAATAATTAATTAATTTATTTACATTTTTTAACATGTTCTTGAAGAAAGGAAGCAAAAAAGTGCAGCAAAATGAATTAATAATTAATAATTACCTTAAATATGTAAATAATGAATTACAAAAATGTGTAGCATACATGCTACACCATGCTTCAAAGGGTTAATATGTGGTTAAGATCGAAGTAACTTTAAGATTTTTAAGTAAATTTAGGATTCTGCAAGTGACCGTCCAGCATCTCATAAATATTGAAGAAGAAGAGATTTATCAACTCCTTCGTCTTTTTCATTTAGCAACATTGACATTTCTAATCCTAATGCCACCATAGCTGAACCAATTAGATGTTGACCTTCCATGGCATGAATATCTCTTTTTATTGCTGCTTCTTGTATCGTTGCTGTTATTTCGGGATTCAAAAATTGGCCCTGAAAATGAGAATTATTAATTTGGGAATATTGGTCCATTAATACATTGTTATCCTCTTTTTTTATGCCATCAGAAATTCAACGTGACCATTTATTTGACAATTTTTTATGAATATCATTCACATTATCATTTTCCTTATTTGGATCTTGACCCAAGATTTTCAAAGTGTCTTCATCCGTGATTTGTAAACTTAATTCCGATGTGTCATCTTTGGTTATAATTTGAGACATTTTAATCGCTTTCTACAATTATAATTCTTGAGAATGAGACGTAATATAATTCCGTCTAACGTTTGAAAGAATGATTATTCAAACTGGTGTATTGAAGACATTTTTTTTGTATTTCTCCAACTTGGCATACTGAAAGGTGTACTTTAAAAAAGAATTTTAATGGTTAGAAGAGCGTTTGTCCAAAATCACACAACTGATACCGGGTCTGTACCTCTTAATGTAATTTAATATGTGGTTATAAGATCGAACCTTCTTGAAAATCACTGGATTTAAAACGCATCTTTGAAGTGTAACTTCACTTAACAATACGAAACAT
The DNA here is from genome assembly GCA_030407085.1 of Trichopria drosophilae. Lineage (NCBI taxonomy): Eukaryota > Metazoa > Arthropoda > Insecta > Hymenoptera > Diapriidae > Trichopria > Trichopria drosophilae. Next base: position 182,230,195 of record CM059583.1, on the reverse strand, counting down.
CAAGCGGCGACTTCTCCCTCTTCAGATCTTGAAGACTTGCTTGTACAAAATTACCATTATCAATTTATAAATGTAAAAAGTGATCAGCAGGATTGTCCGATGCACTCTGGAAGCTCGCGAAGCTATTGCTGAGATTTCCCACGATGCAGACGGGGACTCAGATAGATTTTATGAAATACGTGTTCGGCCTGGACTATTCGCTTCGCGAAACGACGCTATCCATTGTATGAGAAACGGATAGAGTGGCGACATTGCCATTCTCGACGCGTCTACGTCCATTGTCGCATTGTGCCAGCTAATACGCTAAAAGCCTATCTATGTTGAGATCTGCACGCAGAATACCGCCGCCGCGAAATTCAAGTAGACATAACTCGGTTACGCCGAAAGAGACAATCGCGAGTTAATGACTGCGTAATTGGGTCCAGGCCAGAAACGACGAATTTGCCGTCGGTCCAGAAGAGAGCTTCGATGGACTATCGATGACCCTCGAAGGCTCGAGCACGTTGATTGCTGTCATTTAAATCAATCGCTTTCTCTATTCGACGTGTCGGATTTAGCTTCAAAAGGCGATTATGGAACACGAATATATCATTTGATGAACGAGATAGATGATTTATCAGGTGATGTGCCATTCCATATAATATATTTCATCGGTAATTGCAATAATGTGTTAATTTGTCTATTTGTTCCAATAATGAATAAATCATCTGGAGTACGATGCATATCTAAGAATCCTTAAATAAGCTTTTTTTGGAGTGTATTACTTCTTAAAAAATTTAAGTAGCGAGGAATGGTGAAAGATTTAACCAAGATATTGTAGAAATGAAGCGTCGCACTGTGTATTTTTCTAAAGTATTTTTTTGTTCAATAATGCTAATGAAATTTTGAACAAGATTGTCCAGTTACATTTTAAAAAAACTTTACACATCCCACTAGAAAAGCTAAAAATGTTTGTTGACCTACGTATATCACGGGAAAAGTGCATCAAACAATCGACAATTTTTTTATTGGCTTAAATGACACTTTAATATGTCTGCAATATAATTCCATTAACGTTTAGAATTAACGAGCCTTTCATAATAGTTCAGTCATTTTTAGTAGTTCAAAAGGATTCAAGAAATTTCTGATCAAATCACGTTCCGAAATCGAGACATAATCTCAAAAAGATTCTGATCTCTTTTATCCTCTGTCTGTATACTGGTAACTTTTCAATCTTATTCGATATCTAAAAGTACACATAATTCCATTTATTTTCACGTCTATTACGTCTGGATGAATTTAGGATAGACAGACATCTAGATCATTCCCAATAACTTTTCTTTCAGAATTAATGCATGCAATCAATTCGGTATATGAACAAGTCTACCTTAACGCTCCGTCAGAAACGACAAAAGCTGACATTTCCAACAAACCACGCGACCAAAGTTATCCATCATTCTCCATATATCGTAGTCGATGCGATAACGCCTCGTTATTTCGAACATACGAACCTGTGACAGTTGAGTAAACTTGTGGCAACAATCAGTTTCGCAGCCACGATTCTCGAATTAATTTTGGCATTTGCGATAAAAGTTAAACACGATTAATTAATCAAGTCGACTCGTTCCGAGTTAATCGAACAATTTCGCGACATGATCAATGGGATTAGGCGGGGATCCTGGAAGTAAAGCTCTGTTATCTATGTCGCGGGGGCGTACATCACGCGCAGATGATGTCAATAGGTGTACATAGGGAGTTCAAAGTGTGCGACATCCCAGACGGAAGTGCGAGTGGATTGATCGAAATCGACTCGAAGGGGCTTGGCTACATGTTCGGAGGAGAAAGCTCCGATCGCAATCCGAATAGTTTACGCGGAAAATCGCGAAGCGTTAATGACCATTAATCATTGGCGACTAGCGAAATCTAACGAAACCTCTCACTTCTTAGTGTTCGCGACTTATTGTGCGCTGATTGAGCAACGTAATAAAACGAGAGATTTCGTATAATTCGAGGTTCGTGGAATAGCTGTTATTTGCTGCGTGATAATCAGACGTTGAATTATCGTATTCTCAGGTGGATTCCATTGTACGTATATGTAAGTCATGGATATACGCGCAAAGATCTGCCATACGTTTTTCTTTGTGCAGTCATTTTGCATGATTATTGTTTTTAGATGAGTTATAAGATATGATACTTATTTACAAGATTATCACATTAAGTTACGTTAGAACGCCGTAATGGCTTGAATTGGAAATTTATTTGTACATAATTTACTTAATAATTTTATCTTTATCACTTCCTTCACCTGTATTATACATACAAAATTATGGAGACATAAATTGTCATCAAATAGAAAAGCGAATAGGGCAAACGAGGATCTATTCAACTGCATTTTTTATTTTTGTAAACAAAACTAATTGAATTAATTCATAGATAATAAAACAACTGTACTGCGTATATATTGAAGGAAATATAATTTTAATCATGATTTACAGTGTGAAATATACCAGATAAACATGGTATTAATTAAAATGGAAGAAGATTGCTGTCCTACAATGAAAATATACGTAAGCAACATTTTAGCAAAAAATTAGATACAGATAGTTTTACTTAAATTTCTCAGTTCGACCTGTGCTGCAAGGACAAGTTTTATCCGTTGCGGGACTAATATTTTAATTTTTTTGTCAATGTTTCCATATTGAAGTCAGAAACTTTCCTGAACAATTAAAAAATATTTAGAACCATGGAAAAATAATGATGGATATTTCTTGCAATTTTTTTGTCATTTTTATTTTTTAAATATTTTGCGACTAAACTCGTAAAATTTCGCTTAGTATTTGGTATCTTCCGAATGTTCTTTCAAATTCCCCGTTATTTTTTCTGAATTTTTCACATATTTTTGGGTTCTTCATATTTCTCATATAATTAACATCTCCATTCAGCATTTTTTAATAATTTTCTTTAAAAATATTTCTTCAAAAAAGCCGCCTGCTCGGGAATCGAAATGATTCCGACAGATGGGGCTTGGAAAATATTTCAACCATGTTGAAAAGTTTGATTGATGCAATCACGACCAATTGCGTTGCAGGTTAAAAATCCATCAAATTTAAATATATTATTTGTATAATATCATCCTGCAAAAAAAAATCATAGTTATTTGTACTATACATGTTTTATTTCGAAAAGAACATGGATTTTTCAAATGAATTATTTTTTATAAATGATACATTATTTTTTCTGCAAATGAACCATTAATTAATTAAAATTCATATATGACTATTACAATTCGTAAAGATGGTTTGTTAGAACAAAGTAGAGAGCGCCAGTGATACTTCGCTATAGTGAAAGAGAGACTTCGATGTCTTCTCAGAATAAATGGCTTGAAAAATCAATTTTTAATACAGAATGTCTTCAAATTTGAGACATTTACCGATCGTAAATAATATACCGTGGTATCATACATTCTGAAAAATGTAAAGGAGATTGTAAAAGCGCTTCTTTAACTAATTTGAGACATTATTGTATTGGGGATACTTCCGAATCAAAGCCGCATTATTGATTGGAGTATTTTCCAAAATATTTAGCAACTCCCATCTGCATAGTCAGTAAAATCTAAACCGTTCATGATTTTAGCGGAGTATCATTTCTTGAAGCGAGGACTTGAGGAAACTTGCATTAACAAAGCGCGTAGTAACTGATTACTCTTTATTACTAATTCAATCAATCAATATTGTACATGGGTTACTGCTTTTTAAGTAATTTAAAGCCAATCGTTATAAATAAACAAGTGAATACCGGAATTCAGCAATTCTAATGACATTGATAAAATTATTTTATGTGATAATTATAGTAAACTAATTTTTCAATTTATTTTCTTTCTAAATAAATACCATAGTTCGGCATGTACTACTACATATATGTGTTTCTGAAATTAATCGTACCCTACATCTCCACAAATGCGGGTACGTTAGCAAAATACCGTGCTGCTGTTGTATGCATGGAGAATGGCAATCATCGAGTTACAGATAACTGCAAATTGAGTTAACATGTACATCGGGAAATAATCGCAAGTATCTTACGGCGCGTTCCGCTTTTGAGAGAATTAACCTATTGTAAGCTAATGATCTTGCTGTGCGTTGTGTTCGGTTCAACATATTGAAATTTAACGAACAAAAGAAGTACTTTTCAGTTGACACAAAATGTTTAGTTATTTTATTCTCTGATGACAAAGAGGCAATTTATAAGGGGTACTCTTATTATTATAAATTTAAAGTGGGATTTTTATTGGATAGAATACGATTTTTTGTTAACGCGATGATAAGATAATTTCAAAATTAATCTGAAATTCTCTGCAAAAGATTTCTTATTCTGAGTTTCATTTGTAATATTAACGGTAGAAGCGGCGCTCCCCTTCTTTTGATAAATATAATGAGACGGACGGGAGAGGCGAGGAACCGAGTGGGTAAATATACTGGGACTCTACTGTATATAAAAGGAGGATCTGGAGTAAAGTAGATGCATCCGCCGTTTAATACTTAAAATTACACGGATCCAAATTCCACATTTAGGTCATCACTTGAAGTGTGGGTTAGTTAAGTTCGGTTAGTACAGTAAAGGGAGTTTTGGTGGCTTTTCTAAGTAGGTCAACATTTACGCTGAAAATCTTACACAAGTAATATGGAAACCACGTGAAATTTGAGGGTGCACCTCAAAAACTGGACAATTAAAAAAACAGACATTCCAAAACCAAATATTCAAAAACCAGACATTTAAAAAAACAGACATTAGAAAACCCGACATTCCAAAATACAGACACCTCTGCTTGATGTGTTGAATATATAACAAAATAATCTCGTGTTGCCGTCATTGAGATCTTACTGGAAGGTTATTTCATAGTCGAAAATTTTTGACAAGGGATTAATGTTGTAAATCGCTTGAAGGCCAACCTCAAATTATTTATTAAGCACATTTATAGGACAATCGTGAATTATATCTTCACAATATGCACATTGCGAAATGTCCGGTTTTTTAATGCCTGGCTTTTTAATTTCTGTTGTTTGAAATGTCTGATTATTGAATGACGGGTTTTTGAAATGTCTATTTTGTGATTTTTGGGGTTTTTGAAGTACACCCAAATTTGAGGGGTGCTCTTCAAAAACCCGACAAATCACATACATAACAGACACGGACATTTCAATATACAGACATTCAAAAAACAGTCAAAACACAGACATTCAAAAACCAGTGAAAATACAGACATTCAATAACCAGACGTTTCAAAATACAGACAAATTATCTAAATCGCCGTCCTTGAGGTCTCACTGGAAGGTCATTTCAAAGTAAAAAATGTTTGACTAAGAGGTTAACTTTGTAGACCACATGAAGGTTAATTCAGTTTAGCCACCGGATTATTTATTAAGTACATTTTGAAGTCAATAATTTCAAAATGTCCATATTCTGAAAATGTAATTAATAATTGACTTCTAAATGTGCTTAATAAATAATCATGGAGTCAAACTGATATGACCTTCCAGTGACCCACGTACGATCCCTTGATCAAACATTTTTTACCTTGAAACGACCTTTCAGTGAGACCTCAAGGGCGGCGTTCCTGATAAATTGTCTGTATTGTGAAATGCCGGGTTTTCTAGTTTCTGGGTTTTGAATTTCTGTTTTTTAAAATGTCTGGTTTTTTAATGTCAGATTTTTGAAGTGTCTTTTTGTGATTTGTCGAGTTTTTGAGATGCACCCAATTTGAGGCTTGCAATATATTGTACTAAATGTTCATGGAAGGGACCTGCGTTCTCGAGAACTTTTCATATTTTCCATTTGAATAAGTTTGACTGACAATACTGAGTATACGATAAGAAGCTTCTATTTCCTTAATTTAATGTAACATTTTTATATAACATTTAATTATTCAATATTAATCCTAACATTCCCAGCGTGGTCAAAAGGGTAATAAAGCACTGAAATTAACCCTACTGTCCAAAGATGAGGATGGTACATTTGAGTGCTTAAAATTCCGGACGAAATTCCCTAAGACCTACCCTTCCGTCGGAAGTTGTAAAGTACTATCCCTCGCCCTAGTTCCGCGACGTGATCCTCGCTAGCTTTCGGTCCAGTTCTGCAGGACTTTCCCTCCAAACGCGTCGTAAAGTGACGATCGGATCAGGGCGCAGGAAATTGGCCGGATTCGCGCGCAATGGGCCATGCTGATACTAGACCGTGTTCATCGCGGATATCGAGCCAAAGTGCGTTTCACCGTGTGAAACGTGCGGCGCTCGTAATGCGCGATTCAAGCACTTCGGTGCACGTCTGCGTGCCATTACAAATGTACTGGAACGGACAGCCGATGTTCGCGGTGTCTCTCGACTCGCCATTATTATCGCTATCGCGTATGACTGGGGGATGTTAGCGATGAATCGACACAAACGTGGTCACTTTAAATACTCTGTACACATTGGTGTTGTTTTGCTGTTTATTGTCTTTTGAAAATCGTTGTAATGAAACAGTGTCAAACCGTCTCGAATTTTTATTATTCATATCTTAAAGTAACCCATGTGCGAAATGCCGATGCTGACCATACGGCCCAGTATTGGCCCAGCGTTGGCAGCATTGATAGCCGATACTGGCTATAACAAATTGCCAAACTTCGGCTGAAAACTGGCCATCGCATCGGGCCAGGTCTGGCAAATTGATCTCATAGGTATTTCTCCCGATCGTCGTCCCAGCGTCGGCCCAATATTGGGCCCGAGTATCGGACCAAGTCTGGCAAAGTGATAGTGCCAAATCTCGGCCCAGCGATGGAAACATTCAGGACCGAACGTCGGGCCAATTCTAGCAAATTTATTTCATACAAGGTACTGACGATCGTAGGCCCACAGTTGGTCCAAAACCGACCCGAGCATCGGACCAACCCCGTCGAATTAATAGTGCCAAATCTCGGCCCAGCGTTAACAGCCGACTTTCGGCTACCGATGCTGGCCCAACGTCGGCAACTTCACTGTGCCAGTATAGGGCCAGCATTGGTTGCCGATACTGTCTATAACAAATTGCCAAACTTCGGCTGAAAACTGGCCAATGCATCGGGCCAGGCCTGGCAAATTGATCTCATAGGCATTTCTCCCGATCGTCGTCCCAGCGTCGGCCCAATATTGGGCCCGAGTATCGGACCATGTCTGGCAAAGTGATAGTGCCGAATCTCGGCCCAGCGATGGAAACATTCGGGACCGAACATCGGTCCAAGCCTAGCAAATTTATTTCACACAGAATATTGCCGATCGAATATCGACCGTATCGAAAACGATGCAAGATAGAGCAAAAATTTACTAAACCTTTTTGGTAGAGGAGGAAATTTCCTACAAAAAAGTCCGGGAGAGATCTAGTCTAAAAAGTATAACTTAGGCGGGAGCAAGCCTCGAAGAAAGCATCGTAATTTTGCTGTCTCATCCCTGAGAGTTTTCACAGTCTGAGACTGTGACTTTCTTAGATTGATATCTCGCGGCACAAGGTGCAGAAGCAGCCCCGAAATCTTAGTACAATGGCGAAGGATTCCCTACAGTTACATACTTGCACAGTTCTCTCCGTGTACGAGCCTTCCGATTTCTGGAGACTCGGCCCATAGCCAGCGGTGACGTTCGAATCCCCAGGGAAACCCAGCAGTTAAGTTCCGGCCGTAGCCGCTAGGAACGCGTCGCCGAACCGCATATGAAGTAGCGCCCGCGTTCCTAGAAGTGTGGGCACCGACGCGGTAACTCTGGCCGGAGGGCGATCTCGCCACTTTTACCTTTTTTGGTGTCGGGGAGGACCTTCCCTCCGACTGAGAACTAACTTTTGTCGTGATAAACGACGAATTAGAAATTAATATTTTTATTTACAGGAATACGTTGGAACCAGTACGACGTTTTACGAACTTACTAATCCAACTCGTTGGAGTTCCAAATTTGGCCCCGCCCAGGGGCTTACAACATCAAAAGACTCGTCAATAAGCTGGGACATATGCATATATCCATCGATGTTATATACATCTTCAAGGTTTCTTCCAATAACAATAAATTCGTTTCAACGTTTGTTTTTCTTTTTTTATCGTGCTGCTGCTGCGACGTTGCAAAGACAATAATGACTGTAAAATTTAGCTGCAACAGGCTCTGTGCCATCGCTGACAATCAACGCCGCGCCAATACTGGCTTTGATGCCGGGCCAGTGCTGGCTGTCGATGCTGTGACAGTGCTGGCAGCCACTAATGGATGGTCCAATACCGGTTGCCAAGTCTAGGCCGTAGTGTCGTAACAGACACTGGGCAATTGCCGACAGTCAATGCCGCGCCAATACTGGCTGCCGATGCCGGGCCAGTGATGGCTATCGATGCCGTGACAGTGCTGGCAGCCATTACTGGACCAAGACCGGTTGTCGAGTCTAGGCCGTAGTGTCGCACCAAGACTCATGCCAGTGTTGGCCCAATGTCGCAGCCGAGCCTCGGCACCGCCGTTGCCAGGACTGGACCAGGGCTGGGCCGTTACGAATTTCGCACATGGGAAGGGAGGGCTGTCAGTTCTAGCCATCCTTCTGTTTTTGACTCGCACCTTCTGCCCTGTTGGACATAAAATACGCACGGAAGGACAGAAGCTAACTACTGACCAGGATAAATTGATCCACACAACTAGAAACATTTTTTTAATAGTTTGACCAACAGATCAAGCGTGCAACAAAATTGTGGTTCGGTTCTGGATGGAAAAATCGCCTGTAATTAGAAAAACTACTCAAAACCCCTACAAGTCATAAAACAGACATTTCAAAATACAGACATTCAAAAAACAGACATAAAAACACAAAATATTTTCAAATGTACATAATCTGAAAATGTAATTAATTGACTGATAAATGTGCTTAATATATAATCCGGGATTCAAACTGATTTGACCTTCAAGTGATCTACAAAACTAATCCTTTGGTCAAACATTTTTGACCTTGAAATGATCTTCCAGCGACACCTTAAGGACGGCGCGGCCCAAGATCATTTTTTCATGTAGTGAACGGACTAATCGGAGGTGTCTTATTTTGAAATGTCGGGTTTCTGACGTGTCACATTTGAGTGCACCTCAAAAAACCGAAAAATCACAAAATAGACACTTCAAAAATCCGTCATTCAAAAAACAGACATTTAAAAAAACAGACATTGAAAACTAGACATTTCAGAATGCACACATATTTGGAAAGTCTGTTTTTTTAAATATCTGTTTTTTTAAATGTCTGGTTTTTGAATGTCAGGTTTTTGAAGTATATGTTTTGTGATTTGTCGGATTTTTAAGGCGAACCCAAAAAAAAAAAAATATAAAAAATTTTTTGTTTTTTCTTTATTATTGAACTGCGAAATCGCCCTTTTCCACAGATTTTTTTATACATTCAATTGTAATATTTCCGAGAGCTGCGGATCGACTTAAGAAGATGTCGCCATGCTTCACATTTGTGTATAAAATGTAGGAACTGCAGAAACTTACACCAAGTACATCAGCGGTCTTAAGTGGATTTCCGCCAGATAAATAATACTTTCAAAACGTAAACAAACAATGTGGCTCCGTCTTACCAACAGTGAACTGCTGCTTGAAACGTAATCGAAAAATTGTTCACGGGGCGGGGATCGAATTCACAACATATGGAAAGAAATAAAAAAGGGAACTTATCCGAGTAATATTTCACAAAATATGGAATACATGAACAATGTCACGGATGTAATGCGTAGGAATAATAAAAAATGTCAGTTGTGCTTGATGGAATGGCGTAATAATTAATTTTGTTCCTTCCCTTTTAATTCGACTGCACTTCTCGGTTGTTAATACCAAATTGGGAATTTATAAATTAAGGGTTTAAAAGGGTTCTTCAGTCTTTTTGGGTCCTGTCCGTTGGATAATTCTTCGGAGTTGTCTAGACATGACAACGTGTTGGGATCTCCTGGGATCACATCTGTTTTGACTTGATTGTATTTAAGCTACATTTATTTTAGGTTATAATTTATTTTAATCGTAAGCAACACGGAATTTTTTTTCTCTAAACAGCCATGAAAATGTTTCCCTAGACGGGGATCGAACTCACAATCTACGACTTCGCTGTCCAAAACACTACCGCCTGAGCCGCGAAGCAGATTTCGAAAATTCAAGGACATTTATTCCAAAAGTAGCTTATTTTCTATTAAGAATTTCCTGAATGTTTGCAGATTCTTTTCGTATTTTGGCGCCCATTTTGGATGGCTTTGTGTTTGTTTTAAATATTCATAATATATGTCTTGAGAAGAGAATTTGTTCAGTTGTAATAAGAATTCAAAGTATAAAAAAAAAATTCAACCTTCGAAAACTGCAGGAAACAGATGATCATTTTATTCACAACGTGTATTTTATTATTGAACGGATATACAAAATTTATAATTATAATTAAAAAAGTAACCCAAAACTAACAAAATACACACAAAAAAAGACAATATTGATTTCATAACAATTTCAAGCTCCTAAAACAGTAGAATTGTGACGATTGGAAATAACCAATGATTTATCCTTATCTTATATATTAATTATATTTGAAGATTAAAATTCCCTTGAATAATAAATGATGATCGTTTTAAAACAGAGGTAAACTCAATAAGTTGATCGCATCAATTTGATCATCAATTTATCAGCAATTACGAGTCGAAATCATCATTCGCATTGTAATTTTCATTTTCGGAAATAAAATAATTCACATCATTAGTAAAACATAAATGCGATTAAAGCACTCGTTCTCGACTGGTTCGAATATATGGTCGAATTGAAACGTGAAATCCGCGAGATAAATGTTTAATAACTGTCAGTTTTATATGCGGGGTGCATGGAGCGAATACACAAAACAAAGTATCGAATAGCCTCCATTAAAAGTTTACTGCTAAACGGATGAAAATCCTCTCGAACGACCGAACGAATACTTCCGAAAACGGAATAAATAGCGCCCCGGCCTCCGATAAATAAATAAATATTCAGATTTACGTTTCTACGCCACCGTATTCGTCTGAAATCCGCACACGATAAAAAAAGTCGATAAAAATACAAGAAATACACCCACAATGTGGATGTTTCGCGCGAAATGTTCAATATTTTAACTTTCAATCTTCACAATAAAGTAATTGATTGGATAACAATTGTTTGTTATTCAAAATTACTGGTTTCCCAAGATACCGATGTCAATGATCGACCTGTGAACCGCATCGGATGCAACAGTGCACTTATGCCGGTAATTGGGGGAATCAACAACCTAAGAGGCGTGCTAAGGCTACAGGTTCGCCGAACTATCACACGTCGATTGTAAACTGGTGATTTACACTGGGGAATGATGTCTGCTCGATACACCGGTTATTATGCGCGTAATTATCTCGATCGATGTGCAATATCGTTTCTATACGACTCTTGCGATGATTCACATCTGGGCGTTCAGCAGTTTTTCTTATCGCTTCGCTTCGTTTACGACGCTGAGAACTTTTCATGCTGCTCTTCAGAGCTCTCGATAAAAGGGAGGATAAAACGCCGAGGAACGAAGCTTTCGAAAGCACGGAAGAAACTTTAAAGAGCTGAAGAATCAGGAGGAGTCTCGAGAATCCATAGAAAACGAACTTGCTGATCGGAATTTTTCCGGAATGCCGTGTTTGGAAAAGGTTTCACTGACGATTACTTGGTAAAGAAATTCCTAGAATGAACATTGCCACCGGATACAGACGACAAAAATATATAAGATATGCAGAAAATATTTGTCTTTGGATATTGGACATCGATGATATCCAAAGGATCATTGAAATTAACATCCATGCTATGATCAAATCGGATCTATTACAAATCCATTGTATGACTATTAAATATTTATTTAGAGAGCAAAAACTGAATAATCATAATATCTTTATAAGATTAGATTATGTATAATATAGCGTAAGTAGATAAATCCTATAAGGTTTAGATCTAGGGTAACTAACTCTAATTCTTAAAAGTGCAGTTAAAAAGCTATATCGGAAAATATGTCGGAATTAATTTTAAAATAATTCGATCTTTATTTTTAATTTCTAATACTAGACCGAGTATTTTTCGTCCGTATTAATTAAAAATCATTAAAAAAATGAAGAAAGTAGAACATAGCGATAGTTATTTTGACGATGTTTATTCATTAACATGAGTATACATCCATTTATCAGTCCGGAAATTTGTTCTAATTGAAATAACACCATGATCAAGTAATCTGAATATAAATCGACGTCTTGATCAGGTGGCACGACCAGGGTGTGGTTCGACATACTAAATTGATTTATTTTTCTAGGACCTTGATGGAAATTATTCACTGGCTTCGTACTATGGCAGTAGATAATTAGGTTATGTCTGAGGGTACACGTCGAGCTTACCGTCAGAGTACAGATCAAATTGTGACACAGTACTGGCCACATTTTGGCAGAATATTGCTGAAATAAAAATAATAACTGAAATGTGATGTGATAAGTATTGAACTTCCGGATCTGAATAGTTTAATCGCAACTACCTTTTTGTCAGAACAAATATCGTCGGTTGCTTGACTTAAAGTCCCACAAAAGCTCATGAGATAAATAAAGTTGACAATGAACAAACGTAAAAATATCTGACTGCATCAAGCCAACGAAAAATATTAGAATCGATAAGATACAAACCTTTTATTTTGCCAAGCAAGAAAAACGTTAAGGTCTGGCACAATTGGCATTCATTGGCTATGGTGCTGATGATTTTAGGCAGCAGTTTTATTTTCTTTTTGCATGTGGATGAGGAATAATTGCATTCAAGATTCAACCTTATAAATTCTTCAATTTTTCAAATGTAACTTCATAATTCCGAGAGTAAATTGAGACTGGCCCCGTCTTCCTTCTACGTGGTATCAGTCTTGTCGATTCGAAATTGAAAACTACGCAGGTCGATTTTAAATATGTATTTTAAATATACATGCTTATAAAACGTACTAGCAAACGATTTGGCGCACTTCTTCAACATCGTATATCGCGCACTTTGTAGCCAATATTATGCACGCGCTTGAAACATCATTACAATACTCAATAATTAATAGGACATTTTTAAATTCTGATAGAAATTTTGATCGACATAATTTGTGTTCATCATAACGGCCGGGGAATAAAGTTCCAAAAATCAACACACCGAAAGGCCAAATTTCGATATAGCATGTTTCCAGCGTGATTTTCTTCACTTTGTCAATGAAAATTTGGCAAAATAATCCACCCAAACAACAAAAAGTAATCTTTAATAGTCCTTTGAGAAGTGTTAAAAACTCCACGATGTCTTAAATATTTAACAGAAAGAGCTCTTAAAGTGATCTCAATATAAAATGAATAATATAAAGGAATGACAAATTTCTGAGAATTGTAGATTATTTGGTACCATAATTATCAATTGATAACACTTTGACTTCATTTCTTTTTACTGTTTGTATAGTTATGTATTAGACGGCCATTCTATTCAATTGTGATATCACTTGCTAAACGTCATAAAAGCACATCTTATTTCATCCATCATCATCCATCGTTCATCCTCCATTGGTCTGCATATGAACTAAATATCGCCTGGTTTCAGTTTGGGATTCAATTGCCACCTGCTGACTCATGAAGGAACACAGATCTCAACTCTAGGGATCCCTTTACTATAATGGCCCAAACAGAGATACATTTAAGACCTCCAGTGTAAGATCTTTTCGAGATTACTAGTTTAAGCACAAGTAAGACTTCTTAATGTAATCATTTTTAGATTATCATAATTGAGACCTCTCCTGGATGTCTTTTTGGAGACATCATCGGAATGATTTCTGGACGACCTCTTTAAGATGTGTATGGGCAATAGATGATATATTTTCTTAAATTGTTAGGCTACTGAGTCTGGCCACTACTGCGAATCTACGCGATCCTATTGTGGCAACCTTAGCTAAGTTAGAGTTCTTCCAGTAGATTCAGCTTCCCTATGTAAGATACAATACTACTGAATGAATAGTTCTTGATTTCTTCAGGTATTAAAAAATCCTTTCCGAAAATCATGTATCTTTCTTGACAGGCTGCTATGCAAGTTGTCAGTAAGTGTACAGGAGTTTCGTTCTCCACAAGACAGAATCTGCAGGATGCGGTATTTGTCGGCCCCCTACTCAGCGAGTGTTTATTGAGTAGATAGTGTTCTGTTAGTAGTCTTGTTATTGCTTTTGCAGTATGTCTTTTGTAGTTGATGATTTCCATGGCCTTAACTTTGTTCTAGCCTTCTATCGGTGATTTTGCATGTCTTGGGGTTTCCAAAGTACCCCAAGTTCTCTTTGTTTCACTAATTGCTGACTTTTTAAGTAGGTTTTTCACTACTTTAGTAGTTATTCCCAAAGCAGGCTCAGGCCCAATAAACTTATTACTGGCACCTGCATTGGCGAGTTTATCGGCTTCTTCGTTTCCCATATTTCCTGCATGCCCCTTTATCCATTTTAAGATAACCTTATTGTTGTTCTGAGCCAGGTTATTTAGGGCAGATATGCAGTCTTTTACTAGTCTGGAGCATACTTGCAATGCCTCCAAAGCCATTAGCACGGCTTGACTATCGGTTAGAATGTTGATAGTACAGTCTTTGTACCCTTTGTCCAAATTAGTTTACACACATTCCCTACCAGCAATTAATTAAAAATAGCTGATAGTTCTGATAATTAATAAAAATGATAAAATAGCTGTGTTTAGTAAAAACATAGTTTATTCGGAAGTCAATAATGAGAACGATTGAGACTAATGTAGCGCAACAGTTTTTCTTCAATTATATCAGGTTAGCTATGACCAGAAGTGTCTGACAATTGGGCAGTGACTGTGAAGACTATTTTCCATGATATTATCACCCTGTGGTGCATGATGGAAGATTTCATGCATGTCCGCATTGGAAAGTTCAATGTCGAAATGAGCAGATGCCGATTATGAAGACACTTTTGACGCTGTAGTTTGTTTAACAAAATCCCTTCCGACAGTTTAAAAGGATCGTTGCTATCATTATTCTATGTTGAAGGGAAACTCTATACGAAAATATTGGTACGGATCTTTAAAGGATACAGATCTTGCCCTATTCCGCAGTTCTTGACATAAGTACCATTCTCAACCGTGGGCATAAAAGATGATTGTTCTGGGGTTAATAAATGGGATGAACATCATGCGAATTCCTCGATTCAAAACTCCACGTCAGTATTGTATTTTTAATCGAAACTCATAAGTTGTCCGGAGGACAATAATGAGAAAACTTGTGATTAATATGTACAGTAATGTCGCATAAAATGTGTAACGCTCCAGGAGTAATTTTGCGAAGCAATTTCTTTTAACGTATGCTCGTAAAATTCCACCAGGACGCGGTGGTGCAGGGAATGAATCGGCAGAATTCTTCAGCGGACTTCAATGTCGCCATTAACCGTAGATAAGCCGGTGGCCGGGTCTAGCCAATATCGAATGCTGGGTGAATGTATAGGTGGCTTGCCCGGGGCTGGTGCGTTGTATGTTGGGGTGGTTGTGCATTAGTGGCACTATTGTGCCGGCAACCCCTCAAATCCATATTATTCGCGTAGTAGTCAGTCAGTGTCCGTCCATCCGTCCGCTCGTCTGTTCGGCCGAGCAAACGCGCATATATACATAGGCGTCTATATGCAAACCGCCGGTAATGAGTCCGTCAACCCCGTAACGTCGTTTGACGCTATCCTCGCTCTTAGCGATACCTCGTCCAGCTACTAATGATTACGCACGGTTCCCCGATTTGTCCGAATCGGATCTGCCCCCGTCCCTGCCGGATACCCCCGAAAATAATCCATTACCGACGCCGACGTTACTTAATTAAATATCTTGTCGGACCGTAATTAACTACGATGCATCCGATGCAACTGCACTTTCAGGAGAGGCGCCTTTAATGGACTGGCCGGCTCGATCTATTCATCCCTTTCACTGACGGTGGTGATTTTGTTCCGAGACGTTTTGTTCGTTCAATGTCACTTGAGTCATAGGCGTTATTTGGTTCGTCATTCACTGGATGCACTTGGTGCAATGCATTTGAGTCATTCGTATTAAACTCAACTATACGTGCATCTTTTATTAATAGCTTATACAGGGTCCGTTATACTCGTTTCTCCTTAAACCATTTCGATTAAATGAACGAGGCTCGTATTACGCCATGATGATGTTGTATGTACCGATACTTCGCCCTCGTGTAAAAACACAAATTAACACTTATGCGTTTCGCACCCTTCACCTTTCAACCATGCACTCTGTAGGGATTTCACACCCTGCAAGAGGTAAATAATGCAAAAACAGGAGTCAATTAAAAAAAAACACCTGCTCACGTATCTGTAGTTTTCGTAAACATTTATATAAATCGTGATTGAAGCAATAGTCTTGCTTGTTTTGGTAATTTGTTAGAAAATGTTTCCTAATGATTGAAGATTTACAATTTTCTTCTTGTGCAGTAGGAATATCTTTTACAACCTTATTTTGTAATTTCGTAAAATTTGTTCAAATGCATTCTTATAGTTGAATAAAAAAGTGAACGTTAACCAATACTGAATACAATGAATATTAAATAATATAAAGTGGATTTTAGGATACCGAAGCTACGTGAATCAATATATGGAATAGTCCCAGTAACAAAAATTTAGATATTTTATGAAATCTTTTTGTCGCAAAATTAATTTGTCGTTGCAGATTTTCAGCGTTGATGATTTAACCTAATGTCAAATTTTTCATTTATAATATTAATAAATAATCAAGTTATAATCATTTACAACAACGGACTGAATATACTAATAATGTGAAGGTAAATCTGAAAAATATGAGAAATGTGAGCTATTTATTTTTTAACTATTAATAAAGCAGTTATTAAAATTTTATCTAGTTCTGTTTCACGATCGTCGTCGTCCTTGTTGTACTCATCATCGTCGCCATCGTCATCAACATCATCATCGTCATCGTAGTTGATGGTGACGATGGGCACGATGTCGTTGAATGCAATGAGGACGACACGAGTACAAACGGCATCGAGAATAATAATAACAAAGACAGAAACGAAAATTTTGGGGGGACGACGATCACGAGATAGATGAGGATGAGGATGACGATTAGTAAGAAGATAATACCACATTTGTAAGTCCCACAATTTCGGTTAAGTTTGTAATAAACTTGTGGCTCCCTTTTGGTTCCCTTGGGTCCATAGCCCATTGGGTAGGAATCCCTGATCTAGCACAATCTACAAAAATGTTAGTAACGTTTGAAGAAATCAGGCTCTTATGAGCTCGAATGATAGATTTCTGGTAAGTCTATCAATAAATTAAAGACTTGTATTTATTCATGTCTAAGAAAGCTTATTTTAATTATTGCTTAATAGCAATTAGAAAATTGTAAAATTGTAAAAATAAAGGTGGATTAGTGAGTGACCTACTGAATCACAAAAGCTTTAATTATTAATATTAAATTTCATTACATTGCGTTCTGCGTTTAAAGTACTTAAAGCAGAACATTACATATAAATTTATCCATTAAAATCATTGTCAAGAAAACTTCAAATGCTATAAACAAAAGCGATTGTCTATATTAATTTTACAACACGCTAAACAATTTTTGAACAATGTTCTGTATTTTAGAGAAACATTGACCATAAGCTTGATCTTTTGGCAAAGTATTATAACACTGTCGACGGGTAAGTGAATGGTAGATCAGAGAGTAAATACAAATATACCACAAAATCAGGTGTCTTAATTTAAGACACTTTCGTGATCATTTTTAAGGCAATTCTTGGTGTCTCATTGTAGGTGTCTTGCAATACACGACACGCATAAGTGACTGAACTTGAGGTTATGTAGTTAAGAAATATAATCCAATTTACTGCCTACGAGACGGGATAAATGAGTACGTAGTTAAATGAACTGTTCTTCACACTTTCAGTTTATGCTAAGCTGCCAACATTGCTAAACAACGGTCATTTCTACTATATGAATTGCAATAAACAATATCGTGTGAAAAATGTCCAGTGATTTCTTGCTTATATTCGATTTGTTTTCACTTGCGAATGATATTTAGCAAATTTGAATAGGCTACTAAACGTTTTCAATCGAATATATCCAAGTGTTAATTAATTTTTAAGTTTGCGGTCATGTGGAATGTTTATATGCAAAGAAAGTGACACCGGGACGGACACACGATATTAAGTCCTGAGACAACGAAGAAATTCTTAATTTCGATATTCATTGCGGCGATTCTCAGACACTAAGTTAGTTGTTGAGTTAGTTGAAAAGCTTAATTTGTAATAGTGGGTTGGAATTTTCATTATATCGTTTTGCTAGAGGGTTTTCAAATCGGTTTCTTTTTTCTTACATTATTTCAGTCAAAAGATGTTTTGATTACACAAATAGCTTAGACAATTCTGATGTTTGTGTATTTACTTCCTTCTAGTCTTAGTACTCCGTTGTATATTTGAGCAATGAAAATTCCGATAATGTAGTTAGATTTTGTCAGAAAGCAGTTGTAGGTAAAAAATCGAATGTTTTGATGCCTATGGAAGATTATTTATTTATTATTTGTATATTTCAGTCATTATGCATCTCAATTGTATATGGTCTCTACCGCTGAATATCCAAGTAAGTGAACCACAGATTTCAAGGTATGACGATTGATTAACCAAACTTACAGTTGGCAGGGAGTTTTCCAGCAGAATTTTGATTTTGGAACGACCTACTTTTGAGGAAATTACCATATATCCTTACCTCAATTTAATTCTGAAGTGGATTACAATTTTCGCATAATTGAGCGGGAATCTATACTCCCATCTGATCACGGTATGATTTAAGCGTACTTGATCCTCCTCATGTAGGTTACGCAAAGCACCACAGGCTTCGCTGAGAAACGTACAGTACTAATGGAGGATACAATCAGGCGACTTAGCGCGCAACATTTCTGATTTCAACAACTAAATACACGATAATGTAACAAGGCCTTTCTTAAATTATAATCTGTCCACTGGAAGCCCCTAAATGCTGCACAGCCTGATAATCCATGGCATTGTCAACGATGTTACTAAATAAGGGAGATGTTCTCACCCGAGCACATTAATAGCCGCCTATGACAGAAGATAATGATCAAAGAAAATCTTTTGATGGAAACTGGAGACCAGCGACTTTTGGAAATTTCTATTTTAAATAGTCTTAATGTTATTGTTGTTTTACTTGAAATAAGGAATTATTTATGAATGGTCAGTGATTTTTATTAATGCCTTTTCAGAATATGCTTACATTTCAACTGCGAAATGATTTAAAAATCATTTTGTTAAGATTCTTCTTGGCCGCTTATGAAATAATGTGCGAACTCCTCAATAAGAAGTTCCAGAAATTGCAGAACATCAGTTCGCAATCAGACGCAGAACATCAGTTCTGATGTTCCGATATGTCGTGTATTATAACCAGGTCTTGTGTTTAAACTGTCGTGATTAAAAATTCCCCAAGATGCAATTTCTGCATCTAAAGGGCGAAAAATATCCTGCCGTTTACATTGCTTATATTGTTAAAATTTTTATATTGGGATTTTTTAATTATTTATGGACCGTCTCACCAAGAATCTCCTAGGTTTTCTCATTAAGGATTTTGCACATTATGCTTTCATTCAATTGCACTCGAAATCTGTATTTCAAAAAATGGAAAAATTGAAGGGCTCCCGATAATAAATAGTGAACTCATTTTCGACGTAACTTAAAAAATAGAATAAAAAAGCTAAGCTTTTTCGTCCATCAAAAAGCAAATTTATAATTTTTTAAGACATTTTTCTGCTCGTTTGTTGCTAAGAACATGCAAAATTTTCGAGCTACATTTTCTTGTTCACTTTAATGTTAATGTTAGGCAGAATACTACCCATCTACACAGGCACACAAAATAAATCGGTTTGGCGGAGTCACTACATTAGTTTTTTTGGATATAATTTTATGCGCTGTATTCGAACCGGAAATCAAGATTGTAGAAAAATTAAAAAATATACTCAACATAACTGATTAGAGGCAATAAGTTTTCTTTTAAGTCACTACTATAATGTATGTATGCATTCTTTCACACTGAATTCCATTTCGAAGTTGAAAGCGGTGGATTGATAATATAGAGACTCCAATATACTATACGGACACTATATCTCTGAAGATCACGTAAATAAACGAAATTCAAAAATGAAACTAAATTGATTCTGTTCAATCTTGTTAGGTACTGGTTGCTAAATGCGAATCTCATTGCTGCCAAATTACTTTTTAAAACAAGAGCTTTTTGTCCATATTGGCCCATTAGAGGTTGAACAATTTTTCTTTGATATTCAATCTTTTCCGCTCAAATGATATTCAAATAAAACGACGATGACAGATTACTACTGGGTACTAAACACGGATTTACTTAAAAGAAGATAAAATTGTGAAAGGAGAATTCTGCATCGGCCATTTAAATTTAGAAGTGTACACTACCGGAGAAAAATGTCTAAGGATGTGGATGTGACATTGTATTGAAAAAGTGTCTGATTTTAACTTTGAATTGGAATTCAGAGCGAAAAATAATTTAGAATCAATATTTAATAGTATAATAGTAACAATATGATAGACAATAGCAGCATCTATGTAATTAAATTCTGAATAATTTGGAGCAACAAACAAAATATATTTTATAGAAAAATATAGCAAATATTTTATATTATGTACTGTGGTTTGTTACTCTCGCCAATTAGAAATCCAAATAAATCGATTTCTGAACCAATTCAGTAGAGAATCTCGTCCAAAATATGTTCGTATGTAAAGCAGTCATTTATCAGGTGACTTGACGAAATCCACGCCTTCGAAATTCTCGCGCAATACTCATTGTACACTATACACGCATATAATAAGGGGACTATTAGCCATATTGTGCAGTTTTTTATGGGTCATATGTTATTTTACGCACGTGTGATGATATCGGCGATTTAGTATCATGCAGATGCAATGTATACTGAATAGGACACACAAAAATACACTTTAATTTTAGGCAATTGCAAAATACTTTAATTGTGTATTATGTTACTGTGAATTTTCAATCGATGATCTTTTTCCATACATTAGAACGGAACCGAATTATCCGTAATTTAGTAACTAATAAACACGTAACAGTGCAAATTCAAGAACCCGTTTTTACGATAAATTAATACAACCCTGGTAAAAAACGAAGGTGTTTTTTCTACAGTTTTTCTGGGTTCAATTGCTTGCTACTTTAGCTATTACGATAAAAGTGCGCAATTGGAATTTCTATATAAATTTTAAATGTTTATGTAAACGTCTTTAATAAAAACATTTCGTTCAGAAATAAATGATGCTTTCATGTGCTCTCCCGTATAAAATATGCTTATATTATGATGAAAAACCTATATTAAAAAGTTATATAGATCATGAATTAAAATTTTAATTGGCCACCCATTTTATATTTTCTAGATAATGAATAATAATCGCAACAAAGAAGCAGTAGCTCTATAATTAGATTACAAATATATGCACTGAGGGCAGTGTAAGTAAACCAAACTGGTACTACTGATGTTTATTCTAAAACCCAATTTATTAACCATTAATATACGTATGCTAATGTAACGAATTTTAATAAGAAAATGATGAAAGAATTGACCAATCATTCTGACATTTTTTCGGAATAATAATGTATTCTTTTTAGAAAAATATAGCAAATATCTGCAACTTTTAGAAATAGGGCAGCATGCTAATTTTTGTAATATGCAATTACTATTAATATGTAATTGAGTGTTTTTGTTATCTCAATTTCTTTACAGTACATCCTCCTACACAGTAAAAAAAAATCAATTTTGAATTCTGAAAATTTGAAAAGTGCTTCGAGATCGAGGATGTGGAAAATCATCTTTTATCAATTGGTATTGAATGCATGTTCGTTTATAAAAGTATTACAACTGAATAAATAAAAAATTGGTTGAAAATGCCGCCATTTTCTGAAAGCAGGAATGCTTGGACTACAGTTTCATATACAAAACAAGGATTTCCATTTACGAAACTTCTTTTTTCGGGTATTGTGCCATTCTGGGCTCCATATTGGAAAAACGACTCAAGGTACTCGAAAATGGACTTCAGATTCAGAAAGAGCAGACTTGAAACTTATAAGATATGGACTTGTATACAAATTCTTTCACCCTTTCTATGAAAATTATTTAGCTAAAAAATGGTGACATTTATGGCATTTCAGAACGAAACGTGTTAAACCAAATTTTTGTAGGTAAATATCTTAGGCCACAAATATTCAATTTTCAAAGAAAAATGTAGGAAACTCATTAAAATCACAAACTGAAATAAGGCTGAACTTTCCAAAAGTATGAAAATACGAAAATATGCAATATAGTTTTCGTAGCATTTGTTTCAACGTTGTTTATGAATTTATCAACTTTCATAAGAAGTTACTAATTCAAAATGAGTAGAAAATTTTTCAACAGTAATAAAAATCTATATTTAACTATATAAATAAATATTAGAAGAAAATTATACAATTTTCTAACGTAAATTCGGATATTTACAAATTTCGAAAATGTTGTTTGGTTTTAATCACGTCGGGAAAGCGCAATTTCCAGATGAAGTGCTTAATAGTGGATGGTACAATTCGTATTTTCCAGACAAATTGTCAAGAAACTAAAGGAGTAAACGACACGCCGACTATCTCGGAAATAAAAATGATAATCAAATCGACGCGTCTATCATTAAAGTTACGCAATTTCAAAGCAAATTTTCGTCATCCATGAGCATTTCACGCCGGCGCGCGTGATAATAATTACTAGGTTCGCTCGGCTGTGTCATCTTGTTTCGCACCTTGACGAGCAATTGTACGACTCGTATCTATCCTGAGGTATCCCGCCACCATATAAGCGCGACAATCCGACAGACGTATAATAAGACGCGCTAATCGAAACTGGAGCAGCGCCGAAAGGGAACGGAGAGAATTACTGATTTTGCATCGCACAACTCGCGGTAATTTCAACTGTCCTTCATCTTTCTTGGCTACAAACGAGTCAATTTCATGCCAAGCAGGCCATAATAACAGACGTCTCAACGAGCAAACAGCAAACGCGCGTTAAAAGTGCATAAATTATTGTTACACTCTATGCAATTAGTCAGTGCGCGACATAAAAATATACAATTTCTAAATGATTACGGAAAATATCCGATAATTTACATATTTTCACACCGTGCGGTGTAATAAAATGTTAGAGGTAGGATATAATTGAATGATCTTCGGAAATGAGGATCAGAAGGTAATTAAAGTAATATTCTTATACACAAGTAGCTACAGAAGTCGTTTCAACCAGACCGAAGTCAATACTAAAAATTTACGTCTTTCCATCAGAAAATTGTCATGTAAGTCACGTAAATTTACAAGTCATAAAGATAAACCTAAAAATTCCTTTAAAGTTTCTTCACTTTAAAAAGACGAATATGGTAAAAGTTACCAAATATAGTCCAAGATATTGTTCTTATTCTAATAAACGTATAAGTCGATGACATGGTTATGTTTAAGTTGACATGACCGTGTGTTTATTACCTTATTTCGATCATAAGCGAAATACTTTAATCAGGTAATATGCCTGAAGTCAGTTCTTATTTTGACAAACATGTTAAATTAATGACATGTTGAAGATTCATCCTAAAATCATATTCAACGCGCAAAATTACTTATAGGGCAGTTCGATTATCCTATGGAGGGCCGGTAATTTTTCCTATAAATTAACATTTTTTTTGCGATAAAATTATTATTCTTGTAAACAAAAATGCGACAAATGCAAACGTCAGCATCCCTGGTAGAAATGAAAACATTCTTATTTACCATGTTAAAGGTACAGGGAAAATGGACAGTGTAACAATACAAAATGGAGAAATTTCTACCAGGGATTCCGATGGTCTGGTCGCTATAATGGCTATCCCGGCCGGTTATAATAGTACAAATAACTTTTTGCAAAATTGATCAAAATTGTATCGGTTGAAGTTCGTCAATAGAGTACATATCTACATGTCCACCATCAGTTCACACCATAACCTCTAAAATTCGTATATACTATTTTACACATTACTGCTAATAATAATAAAATAAATAAAAATTTTATTATTTTGATAACTTTCAAAATGCATTGCTTATATCACTTTTATTTCTGGAATTAATACATACATCTGACAACGAATATTCGGGTGATCTTAATTTTAGGCCAAAATATTGACGTTTCCTGGGATTAGTTATGTCATTTTCTGATGTTACATATTTAAATAACAAAAAAGAAAGAATATAGATCGAAATATAATATAATTTTGTTCAGAGAAATAACTCGTGACATGGTATGAATCATATATCATCCATAAGTAACTGACAATGATCGAGGGTTTAAAATCAAGAAAAATCGGAAGTAATTATCGCTTTATTGACGGGGAAACTGAAAAGGGCGAGCGTATAACAAGCCCGTTAATTCGTTGATAAATAATTCAATCCGTATCCCGAAATAACGCGCGTAACTTTTCCGCCGAAAGTTGTGACGTTCCGTCGAAAATTTCAAACGCCCCTAATAACCGCGGCGGTGCTCGGAGAAAGCTTTTTAATTAGTTTGAAACTGTATAACACGTTTCCAGCCGAAGCGCCTTCAGTTGCAGCAGAACCTGGAATATATCTGAAAGGCGCGTATCACGAAAAGTCGCTAGTTTATACTGCTGGGTACCTGTATAACGAGTTATCCGAAACTTTTCGCGGTCAGCATTTCATTGAAGCTTCGGTATCTGGTTAAGATTTTCTGATCTTTGTGAACTAACAGTTAAGTAGTTTGGGTAATTAATTATCACAACGATAGTAACCAATGATATTCAAGATATGAAAATATGAATTAAAAATAAACCTTTTTGCTATCTTTATTTGCAACAAAACTAGTCTTAAAATTAGTCATTTTCGATGAGAGTGCAGAAAAGTTTTTAGTATACATTGATTAGTTGGTAACCAATTTGATGTCCCAGACACGAGTTGAAGAACGCGCACGCTTCCTAGGGAGAATAAAGTACTTTATTAGTTCACTATGTCAATATAGGTTACACTTAATTATGTATTGATATACCAAATACCTTGATATACCAAATTATGTCACTATATCAAGGTTGTCAATTGGTGTCGGTGGAGATGTGTATTTTTGTGGTCCCGTGGTATTCTGGCATCCTTGCCCGATATACCGGTACGCATATGAAACATTATTGTCCGTTTGTGTCATTTTTACACATCTACCAAACAATATTTTTTGTCTTAAGTGTGCCTAAAATGTATATAGTGCATAAATCAAAATTTAAAAAATGATAAAGCCATAGTTAGCTCTCACTGTAACAAAATAATTATTTTGCGAAGATGGTAGATGAACACCAAAATAAATAGTAATAACACATTATTTTCGGTCTGCAAATAAATCTTAAAAATGTCGATAAAAGACGTTTAATCAAATAAAGGAACTGATCACGAGTCCTTGAATTTATTTAATATTTCAATTTCTAAAGTTTTATAAAACAGATCAACAGAAAAGTCGAGGTGATGGCGAAAAAAAACTTGAGTTGTGTCTAGACGAATCTTAAAAAAGTATTGTACTGTGCCTCAAACGATGACTCCGATCTCGAACACAGACAAGGGAGGTGTGAGATGACTTGAAAAGTTTACGCATGTACTGATAACATTGAGGTCAAGACAGGTATGAACGAATTATACACAGTAAAGACCAAATTGACATCTTAGTTATCGTGGTCAGTAATCTGCAAAACGCAAATGCTCTCCAGATTTTCTAACGAGATATTTCAGGATTTTCAAGTGTTAAGGAGGTCCCAGTTCATGTTGAAGCTAAGGGAAGAAACTATGGAAGCACAATTTGATATCACATGACCAAGGTCTTATAAAGATAGATAATAGACGTATAATAATAATATATTAGATAATATATAGATAATATATATAATATATATAGATAATAGACGACAGATAACAGACATATCGGTAAAATTAAAAGTATTTTGCTCAACAATTCAGTTTGCACACATTGAGACTTCCTCAATGTGAGCCTTAAAAGATAAGAACCATCCCTAAGATATTATCTCAAATCATTCCAAAAGATAAGTGAACTCCTCAGAGCCAATTCCATAGCAATGGAATGTATAGGAACATACTTAATTTAGAGGGAATAGTCAAAGTCTACAGAGATATACGAGAGTAGCACGTGGTGCTAAATTTGGTGACATTAATAGACATATAGATGCACCAATGGCCAACAGAATTGGAGGGAAGCTTACTGATAAAAATGCCAAATACAGACCCAAGATCGAGACCCTCAGGTACACTAAAACACACGTAAATGAGCCGGAGATATAGTTTGTAGCAGTTTAATAGGGCATGACTAACGACGATCAATATTACCTGCAATTTGTGGAAGTTTGCCATATTGGAATGGTAATTTTCTATTGCTAATCGCATAAAAAAAATATATAAATTACTAACTTCTATTTGAATTGTTTATATATGTCTTGTAGAACCCAGACGGAGAAAATGAAATAAAAAAAGCATATTACCTAAATATTCCTTGAGATAGTAGGTGCTGATGAAATACAAAAATAAAACGCGCAAAATTTCATTCAAATATCAGCATGAGCTCCAACTGCTATGGACAATAAAGGCATATTTACAATCGCGATATTCCTTTGAACCTGTACAGATTTTAGAGCAAACATTCACTATTTGTCACCAATTGATATATTCTGCAAATGCAAAAAATAAAAAAAAAAATAAAAGAGCTGAAAAATATAATCTTGCAGTATCCTTTAGACACCTGGCAATCTCCGTGGAAAGAGTTGAGGCGAGGAAGAGACCCAAACAGCACAAAATGTTTTGTTACATACCAAATACGTTCCTGACATATAACGGTTATGAAGTCGGACATTTTTACATTCCTGCAACATAACCGTTATATATTTTCAACGTCTGTGCTGTATGGGGAAAAATACAAATGTTTTCCAGATACTATAGAACATGCCTGGAGCAGAAGTAGATTATAGCAAACTGCTAAACATGCCAATTCTTATTTGGAAGATGGAATGGACCAATGTGTATAAGTAAAAATTAAATGTACAAAATACGAGGAGATTAGACTAAATAGTAAACCCAAACACAAAGTCAACGAAATGAATATATACATCTTTCCGAAAAGTAGGACTGCATGAAGAACCATCTCTTCTTTGACCAAAGAGATCCTAGAGGAAAGATGGATTGTTTAAGGATAGTAAGCTGGACTGATAAGGGCATTACGAGTATCCGAGTGTATATCCGAATCCGATGTAGTCACAACATAATTCATAATTACAACAGTGCCTTGAAATATTTAGGAATATGTTATCACAGTATATAATTGGTTATTAGCAGTGATTCATCAGGTCCTGCAACGTAATTCCCAGATCACTGTGTCTAGAAAAACAAATCCAAATATGTTAGCTATAAAATAAGAAATCCATGGAAATGGAGAACCATGATGTATCTACTTTTGCACGGTAATGTGAGGAACGGCGAATGCGTGATCCCTACTGCATTTCTGTTTCATTACCTTTTTGTTTACATTCTTCAACGAAATTTTGTACACCATTTTTGTATTATAACGCCACTTATTTTGCCTTGAAGACCATCCTTATTTGGCAGATTCTCCTTATACAGAGCTTTTCCATTCTCTACTTCATCAAAAAGGAGCCTCTATTCGTCAATATTTCTGTGTAGATCTCTAAATTTCTTGCAGAATAAGAAGCAAGGAATTTTTTCGTCAAGAATGAAAGTTTCCAATCCAAGAAGAGTCAGCAACCGCTAAATATTACTGAAAAGCCCTATATTTATATTGACATCTTGAGAATCGGGTAAAGATTTGGATATAATTGAACTCTTATTTTGTAAATCCGAAGATTTACTCTTATTTTGTTCATCAGATGTATATTGATTAATTGATGGGTCCATTTCCGCATAGCGCAATCTACGACCCATTGTTGATTTTCGCCAGCTCTAATCTGCGCATCTAGCAAGAGAGGCATAGCAGATATTGCAAAGAGCTTGTCTCGCATCAGTCGACGTCGCGAGTTTAATGTTTAGTATAGGTTGTCGCAATATGTTACGCGCCTGGCAAAGCGAGTAGACCTCGTGGTACTGCGTGTCGCCGCAGTGTGCTATATGGAGACTAGTTGACAGTGTTCCCGTGAGGGTGGCAGCATGCGGACTCCACCAACCTGTCAGTATATGCTAATCGCGGTAATAGGGCATATATTCTGCGTGCAGGCTCTGCTAATATTTCGCATAACATCGATTCTGCCGTAATCCGCAAGAGCTAGAGAGAGAAACAGAGAGAGACAAGGGGTCCCGAATATTGGCCATTAGACACTGTCATAATCATGCACCCTTCTATTTTCTCGAAAGCGGAGGAAATTGCAGAGAAATTGCAAATGCTGATGCATGCCTCGAGCAATGCGACTTTAAATAGCGATGGTCATTACCGGCACGCCGCGGATTAATTAACGGACTTCAAACGCTTGCGAATTTCAATATTGACCACCGATGCCTTTCTTGCCGGCAACTTCAATCATGACCAAGTTTGGCTTGAATATGAGGTTCCCCTTCGCCGATAGGCCACAATGAGGCTTGAAATTACGTACCTGTCTCTCCTTCAATTTATTAATGGGAAATTTGAATTTCCTTTAGAGACATCGCACTTTACGGATTCTAACGTTGCACAATAAGAACGATTCCTGTTGAGGTGGTATGAACGATTAAAGTGAATGACTTCTTTACTGATATTAAGTATTATCTCTGATTTTTTATTCTGTAAACGTCTTTACCACTTTATACCATTAAGTTACATGCGAACCCTAAAAAACTTGACGTGCAAAATTCTTTCCAAATATATCAAAGGATTTTTCTAACTGCATAAGATAATAATATACAACCACAACAGGTCACTGAAACTGCATTTATTAAGTCGGCAATTGTGTTCAATGATACAATGAAATATTTCATATCCAAATATATAATGGAATTAAAATAAATACCAAAATGAAATTAGTCCATTTTTTACTGAATAATGTCCATCGATTTTCAATAAACGAGTAATGTTGAAAAGGATTTCTTATTCACTTCAAATACGGAGTATGATTAACCACTTGAATGACGAGGTGTTTCTTGCTTGAAATAATGGCAAACATTCACAAATTAATAGACTGCAAGATCAAAGAGGACCTATAATGGTCTTAAATTTCTTAAGAACTATTTTCCCTGGTGCATGCTTATTCCATTCGAGTTAAAAATATTCCGGTGGTTTTGAGGCCGTTTTAATTTCGAGATCTAATAATTTGTGATTTTCTGCAATATCAGATGCCTCGCGGAAAAGTACACTTTACACCCTCGTTAGGCAAAGTAATTTCTCAACTGACAAAAATAAGATGAAGATGATGAAAATGTGTAAATATGAAACTACGGGTTTAATGCGCTTCTGTGTGGAATTCAATGCCATGTTGTAATGATTTATGAATTTCAAATGAATCACGATGGAGCAAAATATTTATCTATCAAAAGTTTTTGAAATTTTGTTGAGGTATTCATGATGTGTTTAGTAATGCTTTATACGAATTTCAAAAGGAAATACAGAAAACCCATTTACTTGACAACTACTTTACTTAGCAGACGTCAATTTTCTATATCGTCTTCATTACGTCTCACGTTATAAGACACAAATACGTCTCATTTATTATCGATAGGCAGAAATAATGTCTCCAATATTGGGACGTTTTGCATTCAAGACTAATATAGTTGGACGATTATTCTGAAAATATATTTTTCGAAATATCCAATATCTTTAAATGAGATTATTAGGTCACACAATTGTTCTCAATTTTTATAATATTACAGTTCTCTTGTGGATTTCATATGCAATTCAGTAATTTCTTATATCATCGTTTAGAAGTGTTCAATATTTTCATATATCAAGCATTAAGATATTTCACTTCAAATCGGCAAATTTTTTACGCACAATCTTTAATTTTAATTTTATCACTTGTGTACTGTTATTATATACAAAAGAAGTATTCTTGATCATTTTCAACGTTTTAAATTCGACTGTAGTAAAAGTTGTAAGGGTATAGATGGTAAATTTTTGTTCTCGCAGTGGTTAATTTATTTCAGCGGAATAGTGTCTAGAAAGTAAACTTAATGCACTCTGTTGCACTTCACTCATGAAAAAGTCATGCATAAAATAGGGTATGGAATTTGAATGCGTGGGTGAAGTACATGCACTTGTTGCATAATATACTATTTAATAAATATGTGCGTAAAGACATTGCATAAAAGGTGGAAATTGCGTAAAATACAACTTTACAACTTGTACGACAGTTCATTTTACAAATTTCATCCCCAGGAGTAAGTGAACGTCTACTTAATATGCGCACAAAAAAAGGGATCAAAATTACTTTTTGTCACACCAGCACGAAAAGTCTATCTTTCCGCCCGGAAAGGAGAGCGGAAAGTACCCGATTGCTGGTCGGTCTGACGAAGATGGGCGTCACCGGGCGGACAAATTTTTGCCGCCCGGTGACATCGTATAGCGGGCGGCAAAATTTTTTTTTCCTCTCGCTTACAATCTGTTGACGTTCTTTCATCGAAAAACAATGTTTCACGCCGTGAAGATCATTGAATGTGATTGACAGCCTTGGACCACTTAAACGCCCTAAAGGTAAAGTGGACGATTATTTCGAGCAAAATTGAGAGATATAATTGAGGTTAAGTTTTAAAAATGTAAGTTCCCTGCACCACACATGTTTACATGTGAATCAGGGGTCTTCTATGTATTTATAAATTTTCAGGCCGATGTTTGTTTTGGAACCGATCTTCAACCAAAATTTCACCTATACTGCCATAAAAACTATATAATGAGCCTTATTTGTGAATCTTATCGGAATTTTAAAAAGGGTCTTTGATAAATGAAAATTTTAAATTTAAGAACGATGTTTTGAGTTCATCCTATAGCAGTACGTGAAAGCTTACAAAGAATAAATTTTCAGTCCAAGAGATAAGATAAAAAATACCCATATACAATTCACTTCGTTATTGAGATTTAATTCACAGCGCATTTGTATAACCAATAGGCAGATATATTTAGGCAAGTACAGTTCTTCATTGCGGTCCCAATTTTTTCTTGTTTCATTTTTACTCCCTTTACCAGCTGTTAAGTTGACTGACGCTAAGTGATATCCCAATAAAGATCACTTTCAATCACTTGTATTCCATCCAAAATAACTTCTGAATTTTAGGGTTTACATTAACAGAACCTCGATTATGCGTTACGTTAAAATTAAAGGCTTGTTTTGCCATTCAGTTTTGTTTCTAGTTTGATCTGAAGAACAAAATCCAAACCAAAATGGTATGTGTCCCTGTTTTTGCAAACTTTCGTGCAGGTTGGCAACAGATTTTAGTTTATTGGTACCTGGATTTTCCAGTATTAAATTGTTGATTGTGATTGTTAAAACATTTCACATGGTAAGACAAAACATATTTAAGAGTCTTTTATTTAAGATATAAAAAATGTCTTCAATACTGCTTAACTCTCTGGTGCACAAGGAGGAGTATACTAGTCCAAAATACATTGTTTTCTAATGGACAAGAAAAATTCGTGCTCAGGACGGTGAACAAGAGCTCTTAATGTGATTGTGAAAAACAATGAATCTCTGCTTATACTTACCGCAGCATTTTAATGTCGAGCAACGAGCATTCAATTTGCTCCACAAGATGCATACCCATTGATTGCGTTCACAATTGATGTTTCTGTGAATCTTCTTGCGATAAAATGTGTATTTTGGGACAAGCATACAATTATCGACAAAACTTTGATTTTCAGAAGTTCCGAACTGCACTGGCTAACAAAGGCCGATATCGACTGGTTCATCTGCAATCTGCGAATCAGATATCGGAATTCGCCGAGGCGCGGCTACAAGATCGCCGAGGCGAAAAATTGCTTTAAGCGTTTGCTATTCATTAAGAGAAACGCGGCCTGCAATTGCGATTCATTGTTAAAGTAATGACATCGCGAGGTTCGCATTATATCCCGTGCAAAGTCGGAGGGTCGGGGATAAAGGAGTCGAAGGCTCGTCAGAATCCGATTTTAAGTACTTTAAACACGACCCCTCCCAACAGAGCTCAGAATGCCTCGTATCGGTTTGCCCCCTTGGTATCAGACTACATCGGGAGGGGGCGCGCGCGTCGCTTTCCGACGATGGGTCCCTCGGCGCTCCTAGGCGCGTCGATCGACCAACGAGAACATTATAAATTCAAAGTCAAATGTAGCGTATTATAATTTTACTGCGGATATCATTTAATACAATCTGCGAGCTCGCTGTGGCGGAACGAACCAAAAAAAGTATCGCCTGGCATTTGCCGGGGTGACGTCGCGAAATTGCGGCACTTTCAGCACGAGCTGCCTTTCAATAAAATTAGTCCGCTTCATCGATCGGATTTTCATAATCGCGACTTATGTGGATTACGAGAACTTATAAGATTGCCATTTTACAAATTAATTTATGACTTTGCGTCATTGTGGAGTTGATAAAGCAAAGAATAAACATTGGGGTTTACAAATTTTTTATTCATATGCATTTTTGATCATGAAAATATTCTCACAGTGTTTAACTGAATCCGAAATACCTGGTAAGTATCGCGAAGCGAGTCCCGTGCTTAGCGACGCGAAATTAAAAAAACCTCCCATCGACAAAAGAATATACTTGGGCGAGCATTGACGACGCAGGTACGGGAATACAGGATTACGCATCTTCCTCGTTTCTCTGACAAAAAAATAAATACCCTCGAGCGTGCCGGCAGCAAAAATAAGCCCTTAAAGAGCCTGATGAATTTTAAATCAGGCGCGCATTGAAATCGGGAAAAGTCTCCATTGCTGGAGGACTTTCAGAATGTCGCCCTCAACCTCCCCCTCCACATCATCCGTAGTTCGTTTTCTTATCCTTCTTCTTAAGGCCTCGGATTCTTAATAATACAGAGGCACTAATACCCTGATCACATATTCTCAGGGATGAAAAGTGAATCTCATGCTTCGGGCGGGTTATAAGTAGACGCATTAATTCCATTAGAAAGGATGGTTCGCCCCTGGTTTCAAGGGTAGCGTATGGATATTTCCACATCGCGGTTATTGCCGATCCTTTTCTTTATATTCAAGTATTATATACAAGTTTTATTAAAGCAAATGTGTTTACTTCTTCCTTGATGAATTGCTAATTAATTTATAAAAAAACTTCTATTTGGGTTCAAATGGTATGCTTCCATGTTTTTGCAAACTTTCGTACAGGTTATCAACAGATTTTACTCTATTGGTCCCTGGGGTTTCCAGTATGAAATTGTTGATTATGGTTCTTGAAACGTGCTTGGACAAAGCAGGTTATCCGAATGATTTATCTGCATAGACCTAGACGTAAAATATTCCAGAATGCAAGATAAAACATATTTAACGACGGTTGTTACAAATAGAAAGGAGGTAACGCAATAATAATAGGACATTTTGATATTGGTTTTGCCTCTAAATACCGCAAAGGCAATGTATAGAAACATGGAGTAATATAAGTATTATTTAAGAGCACCTCTTTCAAGCATATCTAAGATGAATAGTACAATAGTCCTCATCCGAAGTTGAACGATCCGTTCTTACAAAATAGCGGCTGACTTTCCAAACTTATATCCCCTTCCTACCTCCACTGCCGCATTTTGATTGTGTTCATTGCAAATGTGTGTGTGGTACGTGTATAACCAAAGTGTTTCGAGGTTTGCCGATCCTTGCCGAATATCGTAATTCAAATTGTGGTTTACACGTGTTTCTGTAGAGTGTCGCCACTATCGTGACTGTAGTAGCGGCGCCGCCCAAAAGGAAACGTCATGGATGGAGAAAAGGGGAACAGGTTTTGCAAAATTTTGAAAGGGAGGAATGCATAACTTTGGACGGTTTGACGACTTTGGATGGGACTAACTTAGAATGGGGTCTACTGAACAGATGGTGATATCTTCCGAATAGCTGGAAGGCTTTTTGAAGAAGAAAGTTGTATGAGATAATATGTATGTATTTATAAACATCAGTTAACCTCAATTCGTAAACTAGAGAAAATACATTAGAGATGTTTATGATATTGCGAATTATTTGTTACGCGGGATTCGGCGAAATTTAGTTATTTGTTTTCATTTTCCCCGCTAACTATTTTTGCTAGATCGGTCAGAATATTTGCAATTTGAACGGCACTAGGCAGTCACGAAACAACCTTCTATAGAGCACATTGACTTGTATCTTACTTAAGCTGGAAATAGCAAAATATCCCGAGCAGCAATTTATTCAGGCCCTGATCAGGGCCGTAGTAAATTTCTACTCGGGATATAATTTACTAGTTTAATTGTGAATATGTTATTCTAAACACAAGAAAACCTCTGACTCGAGTGAAATTTGCTCGCAAAATTATTCAATGGTCCTTCGAGCCGGATTTTTACTTAGAATTTCAACGGAAGAACGCAGAGGTAAACGAAAAATTATCTGTGTTATTACGGCATTTACATTGATATACTTAACTGTGTAACATAAGCAAATTAAATTTACAGTTGCCATTTTTTACTATAAATGTTGAAGTTGAATGAAAAAACATTTAATTTTCGACAACCACTGTCTAGATCAATCGATTTGGTTGGGCATAGTTTTACATCCTTCCGTGAAACACGTCCACTGAAGACGCCTCGAAAATCCGTAAAGTTTGTAAAATTCTTAATCCGGTTGTCACCCTCTGTCCAACTTTTGTCAATTTGATCATTTTTAATCAATTTTAGTTTGAAATACTATAAAGGAAAGATAATCAAAACAAATCAAAGTTTCTGATGATTCTCATGGTCCAAAAAATCCTCTAGGCGCAGTAGCCTGGCAAACTCCCAAATTCTGTGGAATTTGTCGCCGGAACGGCTATTACATACACAACCGCAGCAGTACCGCGTAATGAAATTTCTCCGCATATTATTCAAGCGTCATTTTTCATGTCGCTTGAACGCTGCTGGTGTACGCACGGTCGAAAAAGGGATTTCTCGCATGTAAAGTCGCACGGTCGTTTCGCGGGAACGGCAATAACGCCGTGGCTCTTAAAAGTTAGCAATAAGTCAGTACTAGCTGACATCCGCGGGGTGTTACGAAGACGCGGAAACATTCTGGAACTTTGGCTTGAAAATCCAGTGAAGGAGAGAGGGGTGTGTGGGAGTAGGGCCGCCAATTCGGCGCGCCACCCCTGGGAAATCGCTTTAAACCTTTTAAATTCTGAGCACCGAAAAAAAGTCTTGGAGAACTATCCAGTTTGGTACTGGTACATAATGCTATACGGGCACCCGCCACATAAATATATCGGGAGCAAGCAAAGGGAATCTGTTTAATGTATGTTCTCTCTCGCGTTTCGGCATGGTCGTTTGCCACGGGGAATAGCTAAATGCTTTTTGCGCGAGGGCATTTAAATCTTTACCTTTCGTCCGCTGTTGCCATTCGGAAGTATATGGATATACACCCTCTCAATATATACAAGCACTTCGCTTTTTCCGCCCTCGAAGTCTCTTACCCCCCCCCCTTCCTACTTCGCAAGCCATCGGTTTAATGTTTTTTCTTTCTTCATTTTCCATTTTTCTTCCTTTCTTTACGATTCTGCTAGTGAGATTGACGAACGAGTGGCATACAGGTGTCACCTCTTTTACAATAGATTCCCAAAGAAAAAAGGTCGTTTAGGTCCACTGTTCAGTTTTTGTTGTTGATGTACATCCTTTATCCAAGTCAACAACCCTGTTCAAGCCTTAAATTGATTCATGAAATAAAATTGAGAGGGGCTGTTTCAGTAGAGAACAAATAATTCCGACTGGGATTATAAATAATTTCGTCACCGGCGACCTTTTTCGTCAGAACCTTTTCTAGTTTTCTTAAAATTATGTTATTTGAAAATTCCATTTTAAACTTTTTACAAACTGCCAAATGTTTGGATTAACTTAACGATATTTTCATCTTTTGGAGTATACTTTGAATGTCATAGAGTAAATCATTAATATCACCTCCAGGTAAGATTATTTACTTCAAATTACTGTAAAGGAACTCCTTTATATTCAAAATTAACCTTTTTTTCAACCCAAAATTTCCTTTAGATTGAAAATTGATTCCAGGTTCAACCATTCCAACTTTTAGTGCGCGCATAAGAAAACTCAGGAGCTCCTCAGAACATCCAAACACTTTTATCATCATCTGCCCCGAGGATGTCTTAAGGATAACAATGGGAATATAAATGTAGACAATTTAAAGTTTTGTCGTGAGCGACATTCTGAGACGGATTAAAATTGTTTACATTAAAATGATAGAACTTAAAAAAAAATAACAAGGAAACAGATATAAGTAAATAAAAAAATACCTAACAAAATAATGCAAAATTTGAAAATAATCTTAAGAACTCTCATTAAATTTTACTAAGCAAAGCGCATTTCTTGATTAATAGGCATCACTTGAATAAACGTTTATTCTAAAAAATTATTTCGCACCTTCACCATAGAATTTTCGCCTCTGAAATCAGTAATACTTTAATGATTTACATATATTATTTTTAATAGTCTCCATACTTATAAGATTATAGCAATAATTGGTAACGGATGCGTTAATTGACATCTTTTGTTAAAGGTTAATTTTTGTATGAATGCGGAAAGGGAATTGTACTCGTTTCATATAACATCAATGCTGGTATCAAGCATTAAATTAATAAACTTGTTTATGTAGCGGAATAGTTTAGGATCAGGTCCTGGATTTTGAAATTTAAAAAAAAACGGCTGCAAATGCGATCAACTGTTAAAGCATAGGGCATCAATTTTCTTTTACTGCACTGCGATCAACATGTAGTAATGTTAACTTACTATGTGGTTGCCTGTTAGTAACTAAATAGTAATTCAAATACATTTTAGTTGCATTGACTAAATGCTGTTGAATCGATATTATGATTCAGTTGGAATAAATATGTAGGTGTTACCCAAGTAAAAACAAATTCATCTAATTTTGATCGTTGTCCGAAAGTGCATGTATCGAAAAATGCTCAAATTAATGGGGCTGTCAAAAAGCGAGGAAACCTTGCGCCATAATCATTAACTTTTTGAACTTGTTTACTGAAATAGGTTCCCAATCTTAAACACTACCGGGTAAAGTAGTTAGGATTCGTTCCTTATTAAAAGGAACAATAAAACCCGCAAGTTTGACGCCAAATTTTGAGGTTTGATTTGGCTTTGTCAAGTTGACCAGTTCTATGCCGGACATGAAACTTTCAGGTTTGATTTTTGCTTTTTATAAACAATAAATTCTATCCACATTAATTCACCTGATAGTCTTTGGGATGTGGAGCATACTTCTGTATCGAAATTTTGAAAAAGCAATCTAAAAGTTAAATGTTTATGGCGCAAAATATCCCCACAATTAATAGCTTTGGATTGAGAATTTTTTTAACATTTAGGATATGAAATTCGTCGACAATATGAATTTGATCAAAATTGCACTCCAATGAGGTATCCTTCCGATACATATTTGATCCGTTTTTTATTTATTTTTGTTTACGCGCACCGCGTGGATTCAAATTATTAGTTGTCCATCAAAATACGATCACTTGCTTATTGGCTATTTAAGATGTCCGCATCTAATGAGGGATAATTCGATTTAAAATGTACAAAAATGTGGAACTAATCAAGTATAAAACGTTCCATAATTTTACTGGTTCGGATCTGAAAAGGTTCATATTTTGTTCCAGTTTGAACTCAATTCTAAACTAGTGTTGGCGTGGTGCCTCGCTCGCTTCGCTCGCTAAGAAACTTCGACCTAGTGGAGAATCAGTTATTCCTTAATACTCGTTCGTTTATTAACAGCTTTCAATTATATTATAAAATTACATCGATATTTGGGTATCTATATATAGAAATGTTACAACAATATAGGGTTTCTTATATGCATGAAAATTGAAAATGATTTACAACTATGACCTATGGCCTGAGTCGACGTAAAATTGGAAATGAGCATTTTCTAAACTTTGACCCCGACGACAGGCCAGCTGAAGTATTAATAAATAAAAGTTGCAAAACACTTACTTCATGCACTTGTTTTGTAATAGACTATTCGATGCATATTACATGTTTACTGTGTTTTACTAATTACTGTCTGTATTACTATGGTCTTATATATACAATATATGGGGCATTCCATGCCAAACGGGCAACTGGGAAGATTAGCCATTTTCGGTGTCTCCCATTAAATGCTTGTTTCTGAAGTTCCGTTTCGGAGAAAGGAAAAAAATAATTAGTGGATTTTATTCGTCTTTTTATGCACTTCCCGATGATTCAAATGATTTTTTATTTTATTTAAATATTCAGCATGATTTTTCAGTTTAAAAAATAAAAATTGATTTTTCTCCAAGTTGGACATTTTAAATATTTTGTTAGACAGTCTCAAATGAAAGCTCGTATATTTTGCTATAAAATACATTGTCATAATTATGGGTCGGTTGGTTCTACATCCTGAAATGTGCAAGAAATGCAGCCTCGTGAGCGGCAATACCCAAATGCGCTTATTATTATGAATATTTATGGATGAAGAACCAAGCGGCCCATAATTGAGACAATTGGGATTTTATAGGAAAATATACGTGCTTTCATTTGAGCCTGTTTAAGAAAATATTTAAAACGTCCAAGTTTGAAAAAAAAATCGATTTTTATTTTTTAAACTGAAAAATCATGATGAATATATAAATAAAATCAAAAATCATTTTAATCATCGGAAAGTGCATAAGAAGACGAATAAAATCCACTAATTATTTTTTCCTTTCTCGGACACAGAACTTCAGAAACAAGCGTTTAATGCGAGACACCGAAAAGGGCTAATCTTCTCAGTTGCCCGTTTGGCATGGAATGCCCCATATATACATATAAATCGTCAAGGATATCTGTGTCGAAAAGATCTCTGAAGGATATCTTTTAGATATCTATAAGACATCTATTAGATATATCAAAATAGTTATTTTCGTATCAAGGGCGTAAAAGAACTTATGCGCCCGTAGGTGATCACCGCGACCGAGGGGCTGGCGAAGACTGCCCCTGGGGGTAGGGGGTCGATACGTCGAAATTTTATGAAAAACTATTAGGGTAATTTTTTTGCCCAGGTGACCAAATTCAATACTTTTTCAGACAATAGTCATAAGCATTTTAAATCAGTTTTTATGGCATTATCGTTGACTTTAGGAAGTAAACGCATCCAACCTTTTTTGTAGAGGATTTCATGCTCTATCTTTTTGTTTGAAACATTTTTTAAGAAAATTTGTATTTTTCAAAATAAATGCAAAAAACTACGAAGAAACTTAATTGGGACTAATTGTTTTTTAGTAATGGAGGGATTGATCTACGCCAAAATCTAATCAGATCTAAATTATGCCAAGACACGTATTTCAGAAAAAAATTATGTCATTACACTTATCCGTACGCGAGTTATCGTGCGACAAAAAAACGGGACGTACGGACGTACGTACGTACAAGATCACGGACACGAATTTTTTTATTGTTGAATTTGGCTCCTTAGGGTCTGAAACGTCGACATTTGATGAAAAATTATAGGGTAATTTTTATGCCCGAAGTGACCAAATTCAATACTTCGTCCAAACCTAAGGTCTGGGTCGAAGTGATAATAGTAAAATGTGATTTCTTCCCGGGTGTTATTGCCTCAAAAACTTCATTCGGACTTTTTCTTTATGATTTTCTTTATGATTATGAATATAACATTTCGTGATGATCCAGAAGTTGTGGCCAACGATCAGCGTTCAAGACGGATTACGGTGGTTCCATTTAATCTTTAAGGCAAGGTTCCACTTTCCATCAGTCTTTATTTGTCGACAATATCTTGGGTTACATATTCGTCGATAATAATGTACGTCGATAATAAAAGTCGAAAATAATGTTCACAATTGGACTCGAAGTCTAAGTCTTCCTGTTGCAACGATTGTCCTCATAAGAGTGACTCCTTTAGGGGACCACCCGAATTTTTTGCCAAGCATGCAAACAAAAATAGGATGATGTTCTGCCAAACATCTAAATAAAGGGATCTTCTTCCAGACATCTAAATAAAAGAAGATGTTCTTTCCGATATCTCACACAGGGGATGATATTCTTCTAGTCACCTAATCAAAGATGATATTCTTCCAGTTATCTAAACAAAGGCGATGTTCTGTCAGGCAGCTAAACAAAGGACGTCATATTCTTCCAGACATCTACATAAAGGGTGATGCTCTTCCAAACTTCTGACAAAGCAATGAGTTTTTTGCGGACATCTCACAAAGGCAATTATATTTTTCAGACATCTTAACAAAAGGAGATATTATAATTTCAAATTATTTTTTTCCTAGTAAACTATGCAAAACGATTAAAGCATAGATTCAATTCGCACCAATTACGTTTATTATTATATACATTTTATTAAAACGAATTATGAATCTAGTTTATCAAGACTATGTATGCTTGCAGTTTTTCTTGATGCATTGTTCTTGCAATCAGTAACACTTCCAGTGGAAAAATAAATAATTGAAATGCTTTTATGGCATTGTAATTTTTTAATTATCTTTCTAATGGGTGATATCCCACTTTATTTCACGAGTTTGATGTATAGTATGCTTAAATTTGCGAAAAAACAGGAGATTCTAGAGGAAATGTAGGAACAGCAGAAACCTATACCAAATACAGCATCGTTCATGAGTCAATTTCCGCCGATAAACAATACTCCAAACGTAAACAAATAACTTCGCCCGGCTTACGAAGAGTGAGCTGCTGCTGAAAAATTTTTTTCGAAATATTGTAGAGGGACCGGTATCGAACGACCTGCGACTTCGTAGTCCAGCACTTTACCGCCTTAGTCACGAAGCCGATTTTCCTCGTAGTTATTTTTTAAATTTTATATCTCAAAGGTATTCTACTAAATTTTTTGTTAAAACCCATATTATCACTTTCTTGGCAATCTTCGATATATATGCAATATCGTAATTGAAATATTAACAATATGGATATTTAGTAATTTCCTAAACCATTGAACATTGGTGAAAATCTGCGTAAATGTATATAAAGAAATAAAAAATTATTCTTATTAAGAATATTAACAACATGACCTTAACAAGTAATCAATCAACTGAAATGTATGACTTAAAATATCAGTATTCTGAACGTTTTTATTAGAAAAACTGGTTTTACATAACAGATTGTAATATTTTTTAAAAGAATCATAAATATTTTGCTAAAACTTAGTATATAGCTTCTTATTTTTTAAAATATTTCTTGCCCATATGAAACATGAAGTCAGTTTTCTGGGATATATTGCTTCAGACTATAAGGAAGCAGGAAAATCTTTTTCACTACCATCTTGTAAATTTTAAAAGCAGTTTACTTCTACCTTCTTAACATTCAGTAAACATTCGAAAGATTTATGTCGAACTTCAGACCAGAGAAACTTCGATTCGATTTTGTCACACTCGACTTGTGTTTTATGTTTTTCGCATCTTCCACTTTTCCCGTCCACCGCGTCGTCTCCTCTCTTTGCTTTACTCTTGATCGAATAAAAGAAAAGGAGAGTGCAGGGTTCCATCGAGGGTGGATGTTTCATATGTAAAGAAGATCTGTTTGTTATCGATTATAAACTTGACATTCCACTTGCAAATATCTCGAGGAATATTGCTGAGCATTTGCAAATATCCACGTACGAGGTAAGCAAACGCACTTCCGGAAGGCGATGCAGGAACGAGGAAAAGAGGCCCAGGCTGTCTCTTCCTGTGCGTTTTATCGAGATTGGCCGCGGAGGCGTGTCCCTAAGGAAATGGCGGGAAATCACTCTGCGATTGAAAATTTTCATCCTTTTTCTTCATTTTCGTCGCTACGTATTTTCTCCGGGAAATGTGTTGTTGCCGGCGCACGAAGATTTGATGCACGAGAGGATAAATTTAGGACGAATCCTTTTCGTGCGACGAATTGGATATTTCAAGGACTTTTTTCGAGGAAAAATTGGAAGATATTTCTCTATGTAGAAAAATAATTTTAATAACGATGATGATTATTATTTGGCATACCATAATTGCATTTCTTGCATTCAAGGAACGTTAATTACGGTCGATTAACATAACAGTTGCTTTATTTTGAATAATGTTTCATGGAGCGCAAAGTGCGCGGATGTCACATCATAATCGAATGAGAAGCCTAAACGAATTTTTTTTGGAAGTGACACATGACTCGACAAAACGGCCGATGTTTTGTGCATACCATGTATAATAGAATAGGACGCTCACCCTCGCAAGCGTCGATAGAGACGAAAATCCCCTTCGGAGGCTATCGAAATGGAAAGACTATTGTAAATTGAAGCCAAGTG
This sequence comes from Trichopria drosophilae, assembly GCA_030407085.1. NCBI lineage: Eukaryota > Metazoa > Arthropoda > Insecta > Hymenoptera > Diapriidae > Trichopria > Trichopria drosophilae. The sequence goes on along the minus strand of CM059583.1, from coordinate 182,187,660 downwards.
CCGCCATTTGTGAAATTGTTTCCATTCGTCTAAAAGGACCTGTATGCTTTGACCGATGACCTGATGAAAGTTTGCGATATCGACGATTTATCTTACACCCCTGCTAATGGTGCTAAATCTGTTGAACTTCTGTTCTACTGACTTTGATCTTCCGATTCAATTATTTGGTTGACGCGAGAGGTCCTTATTTCGCGTGACTACACATGCTTGACTAAAACAATGAAAACGTGACGAGACATGTTATGAATGTAGATTCCCACATCTCTATATTTTTATTTAAAATGATTTTGTTTTATGTCATCCTTGGTACATAACCAAGCATATTTCTGCAAGTGATTAATACATACTTGAAACTCGGTGAGTGACTTAATTTCGTCGAGTCAGCCAAACTATTCCTGGGCAAAAATGTATGATGACTTCCTTTCTGCCAAAAGGTTTATCATAAAAAGTGACTAATTTATTTTTGAATAATTATTGAACAACTGTGCAAAGACGATTATATCATATGTACTCGTCATAAAACATAACCTCAAAAAGAGGTCATGTTACGTTTTCGGACTAACAAAACGCCGCAAAAAATTTGTCAAAAATTGTGACTAGACGATTTTATAAATAATTATTGAACAGGTATCAGTGTCTCACATATTTTTTGCTGTAGAAGAGGACCTTATGAATGTGTCGTGTTTCGCGCATGTGTGCGGTAGAATTCAGCATTTTCGAAAATTTTCGTAGAGAAAAAGTTCATCAGACTTGCCAAAACGAAGTCACTCATAAAGTTTTAAATATGTACTAATCACTTTAAAAAATATACTTAGTACTGTAAATTGGAATGTAAATTGTAATAAATACCTGGTGATAGGAAGTTTTTCTTTACTATACAATACAAAATGAAAATATCATGACATGAATTGCTATAAATAGTAATGACCACCTATTCTACCAATGTTACTTAAATATAAAATTTATGTACATATAAAAGAAACATAATTTGTATAATGCGTTTGAGATGTTGTTGTAATGCCTGAAATTTAATTATAGTAATTCATTTAGAGAGACCATTTGCTACTCTTGAACTTCATCAGCTTCTGTTGTTTAACCTCCCTCCATTTGTAGCAAAGTGATTTTATTATGGGGAAATTATTGATTTCCTAAGAATGTCAAAGTTTGAAAAAGCTGAAAAAAATAAACCAGGTCATTTTTTACTAGAAACAATATCGATGCTTATGCCTCCCCGCGTCTTGTTTAGCTCTATGCATCCGTGGTTGACGAATATAGCAATTTTTACTGTGCTTGATAGTGATTTGTAACTCGATATCGAAATTTAATAAATAATATTTTATTGTGACTGTAAAACTTTATTATTTATTGGTTTTGTCTTGCTCTCTTGATGAGGTATCAAATAAACTTGTTTCAGTTTCGAGGCGAAATAATGTATGGAGATTACTGAGTACTCGTCAGTGCAATGGTCTGACTACCTCTGGTCTATTTCGAAAATAATTACAATGGATCGTTGACAACAATAAAATCAAAGACGCTCGCGATATAAGACAGTATATCATAATTTCTATGAATCTTATAATTTAGTAAATATTTGCCCGAAAATTTGAAAGAATACAAATTACAAAATCGTAACATATTCCTTTTTATTAAAAAGGAATCAACAGTGACATTTAATAGATACTTCTTAAAATCGGTCACAACAATTTTTGTCTACACTTAAGTATATTTCCAAAATTAAAACGGCTATAAATCGCTGAAAAAAGTTTCTATAGCATGTTTAATTATTATTGTAATTCTGATTAACTAACAAGTGGATATGATAGAACTCAAATACAAAGAAAAAAAGGCAGATTCAAACACAAACTCCGTTTCATCATATTATTTGTGAGGAGGAGAACTATGAATAAGAAGTTGGCTGTTTGGTGGTGTAATATGTCCAAAATTAAAAATTTATTTTTTCAAATAAATGTAATAAAACAGTAGTTCGTTTGGACAATTCCACGAAACGTTTAATATTGCACTTCTTAAAAAAAAAGAATCTAATTTTTCAATTCAGATTATCCAAACTTATTTTTTAATTTGTATATCTTTAAAAAGGTAAAATGCTGTTCCACGGAATTTTTCCCTATACTTTTATCTTTAAAAAGTATTTATATGAAATTATTAAACAATTATATAATTTCCTATAGAACTTGAAACTTTTGATTTAATGAAAAATCACAGCACGTATTCTTTTATATATTTTGTATTCTTCGGCAGTAAGTATAAGAAAGCAGAAAGAGAGAAATTTTAAGATTATCATTTAATAAACGACGGTAGCCATACAATTTAAAAGTAACAAATTTTATTCAAAATGTTTAACGACATATATACATGAATAACAAAAATAAACGATTCGAAAAAACACCATGTTAGACCAGGAGCACAACATATATAATGCACAAATATATAAACAACATGAAGACGCGATTTGAGCTTATTAGAAGTATACAAAATATTTTAAAAAATTAATACGACTGTTTAAAATCTTGAATATGAATAATTATTGAAGCTATTTCTTAAGAGCATTGATTTAGAAATCAATTGAAGTGGATAACAGACAATGCTTTCCGGATGGGGCCGAACTTTTACTTAGCGTCATTTGTAATGGAATTCAATGTACAATAAAATCCACTTCCGACATTTGAGCTAAATGAAAACTTCTTGTATAAATAATTTTACGAGATGTACTTTCAAAAAACAAGGTTCTTTATTTTTTGTCATTTTTTATCTCTTTCGTAGTTGCACCCCAAAATAAAATTGATAGTCTCACTTCTACCTTTGCGAAGTTAAATGGATTGAGTACTATTTGTAGGTTTGAAATGACATAAAATCGAATTTAAATTTTAGTGTTTCTTAATTTAAGCATAAATTTGGCATGCATTGTTTTTGTATCGAATTTTTTATATGAAAGGTCTTAAACCACACAGCCTATGAAAAGTTAACAATTTCGTGGATTTTTCCATAGAAGTGAGACCAGTTTTATTATTATTTTTATAAAGTGACACACGCACTACCTAAAAATAAATTAATGTAATAGGAAGATTAAACGAACTTACCAAGTGATGTTCGATCTGGATAATGTTTCATTTTTATATTATTATAAAATAATAAGTAAAAATATATCGTCTGTGATGTCTGTAGATATGTTTTTTCATACTTTTTTAATAATATTACTCTAAACTATATTGAGATGCTGTTTTCAAAATAACTTCATCAACGTCTTAACATATCCATGTAAAATAATGCGTTTTTATTTCTTGATCTATGGTTATACTGTACGCAATAATATATGTTGACATACGAAACGAACACAAACTGAACCAGTCGATATATAATTGTTTTATCTACTTTCTGGATTTAACACAAGGTTAAGTTTTTCTTAATTTTCAATTTGAACGTGTTTTCGCGACAAACTGAACATTTAATTGATATTTTTAAGTACACTATACTGTAAGCTAACCAAACCATTACCGATTTAAAGAAAACATGGAGAAAGACTTTAATTGTTAACTATATGTACTAACTGTATTTATATTTGTTTCATCTCAAGATCGCTAGATACGGATATTAATGGGAACGAGTTTATAAACTTGTTTAGTTAACATGTCCTGCATTAAATTAAGGTTGAGTTTCCACATATAAGTTAGCAAAATAAATTTCAGTAACACTGACATGTATTGATTGTGTTTCATATAGTTTTAATATTTATTTATACTTAAAGAACTAAAGTAAACAAAATCTCCTGACCTCAGCATTCATAAAAATTAGATTTTTTGTTTATTTTATTCTTGTTTGATTATGTACATCTCAGATGTTTTATTAATGATTTCACGGTAGTGTAATACGAAATTATGATAATGAAAATAACGATTTTTTAAAAAGACAACATTTGTGAAAACCATTCCTATATGACAATCTAGAGCAAAATAGTCACTGGTAGATATATTTCTACAGTTATTAGGGATTGATTATGGCGGGAGAAATATTAATTCTACATTAATTTTTGTGATTTTCATCATCGGTTCGTTTTCCAATTTATAGGTTATAAATATACCACAAATTAACGAAATAAAAAATATCATTCCTAAAGTGAGGAGGCCTGCATTTTGTAAATTTGTGAATAACAAAATATGTCTGTCGTGCTTTTCATCAAAATCGCATTGTTATGGACAAAAAAAATGTTAACTTGTCATAGTTTCGTGGTATAATTGCATTATGGGTATTTGGGGAATTTTGTTATAGGAGAGCATGGCATTTATGGAAAAAGCACAAGGAAAATATTGTCTTTTCAATTTTGATTATAAAAAATCATATTTTTCAGATCTGCGAATCTTAAATTTTCGCAATGTGGAATTTATGAGTTTAAAAAATATCTAACTACGAATTCTTAATCATCGACTTCGAATAACCATATCTTTGAAATGAAATTGATACGACATTATGCTAATCGTGACACGTAAGATGAAAATTACGTTTTATGCTATGAAATTACGAATAAAAGGAAATGTTTCTCAGCATAAATATATATAATTTTCAATAATTACTCAATGCCTACATGAAATAAAAAAAAAATTTTTTTTAAATTTAAAAAAATGGGATATTAGACTAAAAATACGTTCTGATATTAAGATAATTTATTTGGAATTATGCACTTCAATCAAGTTTTGATTAAATTCAAAAACTTCATTCTGAATAATGGAAGTAATTATTTTGTGCATGAAAATCAATGTTGAGTATAATAACTTACTTGAATCAAGTGTATTGCAACCAGTTGTATTGTTGTATTTTAGTATGATGCAAAATTTCTATGAATTAAAAGAAATTACTCACTTAAAAAGGCAAGTTTTTCCAGTGATGTAATATATTCGTTGTAGGATTGCGACGCTCGAATAATGAATAAATGAATTTTAACAACCCTGTTTGAAAAGGTGCCCTTCCCAATTTCATCGTCTCTGTCCTTTCCCCTGTTGTTCCTCACTCTAGTAGTGACTCCCTCTCATTTTCGGTCTCTCTTCTATTATTCCGTTTTCAATTAAGAATCAGAACTGGACGATCCCTCGGAGATAAGCTCTCCCACAGTAAGGGCTCTTTTCTCGCGTAGGTAAGGGTGGGTCATTCGAGCGTTGCGGTTGCCGTTACTTTATCGATGAGCATTGTAAGTAAATCGGTCACTTGTGCGCTCATAAATGAAAGAGTGGGAGCGAGAGTCGACCCGATGAGTGGTCCATGGTTGGTTTCAATCCTGCCCCCTTCCCGCCCCGGTCACCAATGTTGTCCCCTCCAAAAGTGGACGGTCGAAAACCGATGTCCGGTTGCCTGCACCCTTGACTCTGGTCTGCCCTTCAACGTGTACAGGACTTTTATGGCGCATAAATATCAAGAGCTCTCCATGATATCCCCACTGCATTATCGAAGATGCCCCCAGGGCAGACCAGAGCGAAACGGAGAGTTATGCGGGGCTGAAGTTACACTACCTATTTCGTAACAAAGGTGTAATTGTCCGAAGAAAATCCGGTGTCTCATTTACACTTTTTCGGGATTAAGTGATCCTTCGCCGTAAATGTCTTGCTTTCGAGATTGCCTTGATTTTAAAGGGGACAATCCACAAAAATTTCCAATGAAACGTACCATCGATTGAGTGAGAATATGGGTATTTTAATTCAAAATAAAACCTTAGAAGTTGAGCGATTTCTACCTGAAAATTAAAAATTTAGCATATCCAAAAATTATGATTTTGCCGAAAGATAGTCGACTTTACGGAAGTTTTGTATTTGGTATTGGAAAAGAAAATGCTGGCAATTTCTAAATCTGTATCGTACACATTTTTACGAGCCTTTTCCTCTATCATCATATTAAAACAATCGTAATTTGAACATTAGACCGGTTAATTATAATGTTTCATTTTCTTGGCCAAATATCGGTTGGCTAAATATCGTGAAGAAAAGATTATTAAATTTTAAATACCTCAGAATGGTTCATTTTTAGCTTAAAATGTATCATACATCACTTGTTATTAAAGAAATTTTTGACATTTTTCATTAATTTTCCAATGTTCCTCATCATCACGTGAAGAATATTAGAAACAGTTTATACTGTGTGTTTTCAATTTTAACGATAAATTTACAATTAACACTATTCAAACTCTTGACAGAAAAATCCAACATAAAACTAGATGCCTTCGACCCGGGTGCCTACAATTTTGGTTAAATTCGTATTGCAGTTCCCTGACGAAAGGCTGATGCTTCCGGGAATATTCCCATTGTAACACTGGCAGAAAAGAAGGCGGTAGAGGGTAGTTCTAGCATCGTTAGGTTCGAGTAGTTTCTATACATATATTGTAACAATATCTTGTTCCTTAAATAGGGTGAATATGCCTATGAATGGACGGTTAAGCATTTTTCACACTTTGATCGATTGTAACTTTTGAATTCTTTTATGAAAATTTAATTATGATACCACCATTAGAATCGTTAGACTCTGCTCTTTATGACAGTGTAGTTCAACCTTTGATTTTATTTAATTATTAACCTCGTCTTCATACGTTTGTAAAAAAATCCGCTAAACCCTAATGAATAGACGGGTTAAATCAAATGGGACGTTTTCAGTACCAGTTTTGGATGGCTTTAAAACTTTGCTTTGATTTTACAAAATAATAAACACTGGAAGATCAATAGTACTGTAAATATTGCTCTGACTGTTCAAAGAACATAAAAATATGTATTTTGTTGCATGTTGTGCATCATACATTCATAACAAATAGAAATACAGTAGCCCTTCTCTTATTCTAATTTGTCCAGACAGGCAAGATGGCGTCTCCTTCTCGTATTCTAATTTGCCGCCAAAAACGTTTGCACTTTTCTAGGATCTTGTGAAGGGTTTGTACATCAATGTTAATTTACACAATATTATTTATTAGACAGATAACCGAATTGATTATTGTTAAATGTTTTTGTTTTTAAAAAGAGTTTTTTTAGGTTATGTTGTATGCATGAAATTAGATTAGAGGAAGTGAAAAAATTAGAATAAGAGAAGAAGTTAGAATGAGAGGAATTAGAATAAGAGAAGGACTACTGTATGTAGAAAATCGTCCATTCATTGGTAGTCGTCCATTCATTGGCATATTCACCCTATATTAAAATTGAAAATGAGCACTTTCAAAACTTCGACCCCGACCGCAGGTCAGCCGAAGCACTGATAAATGAGCACGTCTTGTTCACACTGATGCTTAAAAAAACGCGGTTTAGTCGAGTTTTTGACAGGTCGGGTTGCAGGAAATAAATTTTTTTATATGTGGGATACTTCGGTTTCCGTTTTTTACGGCATTATCGTTGATTTTACGAAGAAATGAATTAAACCTTTTTTGTAGAGAATTCGATGTGATTTTTTGTTGGAAACATTTTTTTGTACGATTTGTATTTTTTGTTAAAAAATGGAAAAAACGTTTTTTTTGAGCGTTTTTTTGTTAAACCTCCCCATAATCTAGTATGCATTGTCTCCAAAAACTAATGAGTTCTAAGTTTGGCCAAGAGAAATCCAAATCCGTTTGTACTTTTTAAATTCGTCCTGCCAGTCGCGAGATATCGCGTATACAAAATTTTGCCCACGGACGGACGAACGGACGGACGGACTTACAACATAACGGACACCAATTTTTTTATTGTTGCTTTGGGTTCCTTAGGGCCTGAAACGTCGACATTTGATGAAAAACTATAGGGTAATTTTTTGGCGGGAACTGACCAAATTCAATACTTCGCCAGACCTATGGTCTGGGTCGAAGTAACATGTGAACAAAAATATTTAAAAATGAAAAAAAAATTCCTTTATCTTCCTCCTCATGACGAAAATTGGGTAGGAAGCCAAATATATATTATCGGCAAAGAACGTAGTATGACATTTCGTAGAAGAATGATATTTAGGTAATGTGTCACTCACATGGGATAAATATTATATGATTAATATAGATTAGCACTATATGATGGTAATAGTGAATACAAATGTTACTTTCTTTCTGGTTAATATTAATTAAAAAATATTAGGTAGTGAGCATTCATAAAAAAAAGATAATCATTTATATTTTAACAGGCTAATATTACCTTAGTGAAAGTGATGTTTCTTTAAATTTTTAACTTGCCACAATTTCGTCATATTTGACTTCGTTAAAACGTTAAAATTAGATTTAACTCATAAGTTTTCAAACTGGCAACATCTCAGTAGTTTGTTATATGGCTGATGTTGTGTTTAGTTAATAATTAACTTAGCTGAGTTCATACTTTTGTCCATTAAGTTTAATACATAATGATGAAAAGGTATAAGAAATATTGTTAGTTAAGCAAACAAAATTAACATCTTTAATTTTATATCGACTTTAAAACAAACAAGCAAAGATTGGTAAATCTTTTATATTAGCAGAAAGTTCAATAAAACTTGTCAAGTTTCTTAGAATCGTAAACATGTTAACGAGCCCATTACGATATTTCTCATTTTTTAACTGAAAAACAGACAAAATAAAAAATGTTAAAACGGCTTTAATTAATTCAACTAACAAAATTTAACAATTATATGTAATGCAGTTTTAAATTTTACATCTAAGCGGCCATGTTAACCACAATTCAGCTAGTATACCGTAAATCGCGGCTCAAATTATTATCGACCTATATTCTATTTCTATACAATTTAATAATAATAATTAAATAAAATTTATCTCTATACTCGTTTCTCAAAATTAGACAATTTTGTGAGAAATTCTCATTTATGGAATGTTTTGTCCAAAAATATATTTTTAAAACATTTTATGCAAACTTTTACCATATACATGTTTCAATTCAATATTAATGCTTAATAACTACTTTGGATGTAATAAAAATGTACAACATTTCTACCACACATAACAGAAATTTAAAAATATTAATATAAGTTAATCGGATAACTTAAGGTTAATAAAATTAAACAAGATATGATAATAAATACTTGTACCAGGAAGTTTTTTGCTGATGAAATAGAAAAGTTGCGTTGTCGTGTTTCCAAGTCGTGCTGCTTCTTCATCTTGAGAACTAGTTTTTGCTGACTTCGTAGGAAGGACGACATTTTTCACATTCTCCATTTTCCGGGTGTGTTCTATTCTATTTACCGCCTGAATTCGATTTGGTGGAAAATAGAAGAAAAGGGAGGAAGCCTGGTTCAGTCAAAGAGGACAGATTCTGATTCATTCTTATTCATTGAGCAGAATAAAAATGGAAGGTAATATGCCATTTGCATTTTTATATTATTTTTTTCCCGGTGAATATACATAATGAATATTAAGTAAATAAAAGTGTATTTTTAATTGCAGATAAATTCTATGTTTACATCAATAGCTGGAAATAGTGTGTGAAAAGTATATGTTATTAGCTGAAAAAAGATAAAATGTAATAAATAAAGAAGTTCGTTCTTAAATCAGACAGAAACAGAGTGTTAGTTTTGTTTGATGCAAATGAAATGATAAAGATCGATACTGTACTAAACCATAAGGCATTCGTTTAGCTCAAGTCGCATTATACATGTTGTGAAGTTTAGTTTAACTTATTGTTTAGTAAACAGAGCTTTAGCATCTTACTAGTACCAAATAAAAAAACAAAAATTAAAATATTATGAGAGCCATCCGTCTACTTTATGTGCATTTCTAATTAATATCATAAAATTAAAAAAAAATACACAGTAGCATGTAACAAAATTAGTTTAATAACCGAGAAGTGCCGATCGGCATCACAAGAACTATTTTAAGTAATATTTACGAATAATAGCTTAGTTAGGTATATATTATATATTTATTATAAAACTACATAAAATGTGTTTGTGTACAAATTAGAAACACCCAGAACTTAATAGGATACAATCTTAAAATAATATCGAGAAAAAGAATTAATTCTCAAATATTAATAGAGAAGACGTGTTATAATTAAGGTCGAATAATTATCGCCATCGCTAAAAATTCAGTTTCTGAACATTCACTTGCGCTAAAGTTAGTAATATTTACTAAATATGAGGTTGCCGGTTTCAGTTCTTCGAGCTGAATCATGATACCGATAGAACCTTTCGTCATTTTAAATGAAATGTAGATGAAATTACTCAATATTTGTCGGCTAACAGGGAACCTTACATTTAATAATAAGTTAGTTGATATTACGATCCTTTTCTCTTAGTGTATTTCAAAACTAATAACACGTTTATTATTGAATAATAAAATGATACACTTTTTCAGTAATAAAATCAAATACTTACTTAGTAATTGATTTACTAATTACAAGGTATTATTTTTATTGCGTCTAAAATTTCATATCCAAATAAATCTATTACAGTACAAGACCAAGTAATTTAATAAAATATTCGCCAAAATTAACAGTTAATTCGACAATTACTAATTTTTCGCGGATGAAGCACCACACCTGCTCCATTTGTTACTGATTTCTGCGAAATTTGATCGTTTTGATATATTTCGGCTATATAGCATCAGTCTACGTCCTAAAATAAAAACACACAATACACTTAGAATTATTATTTAAATTAATTCGTATGTATCAATGCATCAGAAATCAAAGTGAAGCATAACTGAATTAGTGTTTCTAAATTTAGCATAAAACTCTAATTGATTATTTAATCTTACAGACGAGTAGCTTTATTTTGGATAGAATACATTAGGCAAGTAATGAGTATCATTTAATCGATTGTTACAAAACAAAATTAAATTTCTAATAGACAAATATTTGAAATTTTACGACCCTTTATCAACATGCAACTTCTATCCGCAGTGATTGACATTAACATAAAACAAAGTTTAATAATAATAATAATAATAATTTGAATTTCGCGGGGCTTATGCTCTGCAATAGCAACTGGTGTTAATTGCATTGATTAAACATTTCAAGATGGTTGAAATGATGGCTTATTTTTCCAAGAAAAAGATTCTCTTCAACTTTACCGCATAATTGTTTAAAGATTCTTTGTCTGACACGAACATTACTCAAAATTCGTTAAAAGTAATAGTTCTTTTTTAAAATAAATAGAAATAATTTATTGTTGGCTTCGGAAATTTCAAAATACCTACAGTAAAGTTGTAGAGAATCTTTTTCTCGAAAAAATAAGCCCTCATTCGTTAAAATCCGTTCATTTTTAAAAAATAATAAAAGCGACTTAAAAAATTATTTTTGCACATTTTTTTTTCAAGACGAATAATGCTTTCAGTTTTCAACAATATTATTAATAATGAAAATTAAATTCTTGGCAACGTTATTAAATATTTTTCGTCAACATATGTTATTCTGCGGTCTAACTACATTAAGAGACCTTTATCATCGACATTTAAGACATCTGAATGCAAAAATTGAAATATAAATTGTTTTTACAATGCATATATGGAAAGAAAGATAATAGTCGGAAACAGATTTAAGACAGGGGTAATATTTCATATAAATCAAAATAAATTGGTGCATGCCTTCATTTTATTTATCATTTGTATCTAGAGTCGAATGCAATATGTCAATAATTTATATTAATGCTTATTTGCAATCAGTTGTTTAAGCAAGTGTGACAAGAAATGTTTGTATACAAACCAATAATAAACAAAATAATGTTTGATGTATATGTAAATAAATATAGAAACTTCTCTCACATCCGGTATTTATACACGTCACGTAAGTACTAGTATAACCAATCTCAATTCCATTCTGTATCCAAGATGAGACTTCGAATGTACCATAAAAGAAACATAGAACCTGTAATCAAATTAGGTCGAGTACCCGTCGCGGATCCTGGAATCTCTTAAGTTTGGTGCGTTTCTTTTTTTAAAAATAAATAAATGAAAATAAAAATTGTTAATTATTGTCCACGAAGGGTATATGGAAATTCTTCTTGTCCACGTTGGAAATTCTTCTCCAACAACTTTCTGTTGCCTCCGTAACAGGTTTGGGGTTAATTTAGTTATTTATATAGTGTAAAGGAATCGATTATTCTCTTGTTTCATCCTATCCGTTTATTTCTTTATTTATTAATTTATTTATTTCTCCCATAGAGCCCAACATTATGAGAAGATTACAAAATCAATATTTAATATTACAAAACCATGTTATGAAAATTAGATTAGGTTTCTTCCCAAGCGACTTCCGAATAGGTCCAACTGCCTAACGGCCCTAACCTGATTAACATCGAATCGACTTCAATTTCAGGTAAATGGGGAATAAAAACTCGGTCAATTTTATATCGAAATTAGGTAATGGAAGGCATAGTCAAAATTGGGAGAACGGACCTATAAGAAGTCGAATATTAGTAATAATTTGGTAATTTTCGATCAGAACCAAATTTTTTATTTCAAAACCACTGGTCTTTTAAGGCAGAACACGTGTTCATATTTGGTAAATTATGTACTAAAATTTAACCTATTCGTTAAAAAACTTTTTAAAGGGCAATTTTATAAGTCGAAATTTGGATAATTTTACTTTCAGAATATCCTGAAATACTTTTTTACTGTGAGGATGTTTTTGAAGTCATTATTTGGTTAACCCTTAGAAGCATGGTGGTCATCTAAGTTATCACCTCGATTTCTTTGATATTTGCTAATTTAATTCCAGTTAACACATTTAGATCGATATTTTTTTATTTTCTATTACGATAGTGATAGAAGAATGTACAAAAGTAGTTATTACGATATGATTGTTTATTATTTATGATTTATAAATAAACAAACATGAAAAAAACACTATTTTTTCGAATGAATTCATTATTCACTCTGTTTTTAAGATAATCATTTGAAATTTAGTATAATAGGGTTTTAGATATCGCTGATGACGATACCGATATTGGTTTTACGAAATTCAAAATGGCGGCTTCAAAATGGCGGCCATCATGATGTAAAATCGCAACAATTTAATGAATTTTCATATTGGTGTCCGCTATATTGAATCTGCCATTGTTAATTTTAACAATCTGACACCGGATTCGTAATCAGCAACCCTGACCCCCCCCCCCAGTATCAATATACAGGATATTTCAATGGATTTTCATATTTTTGTCCGCCATAATGGATCCGCCATTTTAAATTTTGAAAATCTGATTCCGGATTCGTAATCAGCGATCCCGAAAACCTCCGAGTTGCAAATTTCAGGTCACAACGTAAAGAAAAATGTATGCTTCAAAGGATTACATTAACCCATCAAATAGACCTAAAATATATTTTGTCTTGACACATTTTAGGCTACATGACTAAATAACTTTGCAAATATAACTTTACACAAATAACTTCGGAAAAATAACTTGAATAAAAATAATTTTGACAAAAATAACTTCAGAAAAAATAATTTTGAGAATACTAACTAAAATATCTTTTCAACTGAACACAACATTTGCGAATTATACATATCTCAACGCGTCTGTAAATGCATTAATAAAAATGACAAAAAGTATTTTTCGAAATATCTCTCCTAACCTAACTTAACCTAACCTAACTTAACCTAACCTAACAAATTACTAACGAATATTAAATTAAAATCGATATTCATAATGATTGATGTAGAAAGTATGAACGTATCAAAATGTAAACATATATTCATGTTCACTCATTTCCATAAATTGCTTCAATAATTGATGAATAGTGGTTAAGAATGTAATGAACATTGTTCGAACAATGTTCTATTATATACGCATTCAGAAATATTTGAAGTTATTTTTGTTAAAGATATTTTTCCCTAATTTATTTTTGTCAAAGTTATTTTTGTTAAAGTTATTTTTTTTTAAGTTATTTTTCGGGAGGTTATTATTGCCAAGTCATTTTTGCAAAGTTATTTAGTCGTGACACCAAATTTTAAGTTGTAATTCGGCTATTTTTTACTAAAATAGGGCATTTCAACTGTGGCTGTGGTCAAAATTCCCTACTTTCTGCTCTGCTCCCAACTTGGATTATATGAAGATTTCTTAATCTCCATCTAACGTTTCAAGCTTACTCTTGAATTGTTACTATAGCCTTGCAGCAACAATATAACCGCGATCAATTCAATAATAAACGATCCAAAAAATATTTCAAAAAGAATATTTATGAAAAATTGGATTACTGAAATTTCACTTTGCAATAATTCCAAGGTTTTCTGTTATGCATTAAAAAAAAATATGTAGCACAATCATACCTAACTTTACTGCCGCCTATGAATAAAGCGTCCCGAGAATTCACCGACGGACCAAAAGCATCTCCGAAAATGATATCACAGACATTTTTCGCCGTCTGCAGTCAGAAGAGCCTCTTTATCTATATCAAAGCGGACAAAACGGAGGAACGGGGATCTTTACGAACCTCCAGAGCAGTGGAAAAATGGGATCGATCGAGTGGCGCCTGCGTCGATTTTCTTCCTTGACTGGTCGCGCAAATGAGGGCGGTAATTTCCTTAACCTCTTCTTCGCGTCCGTCGAGCGTCAGTCAACTTCCCCCTCGGATGCTGCGACTATCGCTGGATAAGAAATTCAGTGACTCGAGGGAGATCGCATATTGTCAGGCCATCAACTCCCATTCCACGTTCTCCTATCGCATCAGTCTCTTCTCGCTCCGTTTACTGCTGCGCCCATTGGGTCCGGTTTTCTAAGATAAAATTAAAAAATCCAGCTTCCTTTCCAAGAAAATCAAATATTAATTCTAATTATATTCCGTATAATAATAATTTTTCCGATTTTCAGGACATCTTGGATATACTGTCGTGCGTCTTCATTTGTCTGTAAGCGTCTCCCTTAGCGATCGTCAAACGTATATCGCCCTTATCTGTGTCCATGTATGGTTCCAATAAAACGGGAACCACTCACAGCTTTTGTGTCGTAGATACATCGGGGCGCTAGCAGTTGTTATCGGCTATCGGGTTTTATGTCCCGACCGACAAGAGAGCGCAAGGGAAAATCAAACGATACTGGATACCGCGTGTTTCACAAAGATTCTATGAAGATTGCTCGAGATTTTATTATGGGAGAAACGTCGGCTAATAAAAATGAACGCACCCGCACAGTGGAAGTGGTAGAAACTCCGGTCGTAATTTCGGACCGCACGCGACTGTTTCCCTCTCGCGGATTTCCCAAAGTTCTCGCTTCTCGATAAAAGGTGATTTAAAAGTGCAATCTGACGCCGGAGGCACGTAAATTCGAGTTACGTGCTGCCGAAAGTTCCCGATATCCACTTGGAGGTACTTCGCGTATCCATATAACGTCGGAGTACTCTCTTATCTCTACTCGCTTCCACCGCTCATATCGAATTTCTCTTATTTACTCTTGATACGAGCCGAGGTTTTTCTTAGTCCGTTACGGGAATTGCGAACGAAACAATCGAGTTGCAGAATACTTTTTGTACGTGACCTCTTATCGAGCATTTAGTAATAAAGAAGATGAAAAAAAAGAACGAGAATCTTTTGTTTTTAATCGATAATGTCGTTTTATCTATAGAAAAACTTCTTTAATTATCATTTAATTAGTATTATCTCCTATATAAGAAATATTTTTCATTTGTGGACGCACGGGCGCCACGCGTATCGAGACATTTTATTGAATTTTCTGCATCAAGACTTTTAGACAGGTCTGGCTATTGACTCGTACCGATACTGCGGTGCTTCCTGGACTACGCATGAATTAGCACTTCAAACTTGCTCGGCTATATGCTCGTTAGTATTGATGCAGCGAAAGGGATCGAGTTACTCTGAAGCCAGCCAACGATGATCATCTCCTCTCTCCCGAAGTGGAGATCGGATCGACGCCAGACGAGCAGACGTCCACGGAGTTTAGGATTTCGAGTGGTCGAAACACACATGTTCCTATGCGTTTACGTCCGCCTTGGGGACTCTGATTCACCGTAATGATGAGTATGCCCTAGTAATGATAACAAGTTGAACCCGAGCTCAGAAAAATATCTGAAGCTGGTAATTTAGCATAGCTAAGATACTAATCAGACGAGGTAAATACTTGTTTTTTTTTTGCCAAATCGTATCTGAGAAATACTTATAAGAAACAAATATTTTTTGCTTTGTAGGACTTATACTAATGGAAGAAAAATCATTGTATAAATTCCTCTTCGACCATTAAGGAATTAACATTGCCTAACCTTCTACGTTCCCTTCCAAATAAAAATTCATTACTTTGTCAGTACATCAAATACTTTGGACGATCAATCCACAACAATACGTGACCGGGAAACTGATTCAGCCTAACTGGACAGATCATCAACTTGATCGGTGGGACCCATCCGTTACGTTTTTATCTGCCAATCTTGTCGACCAATTAATAAAGATCGAGTCTGGGAGATCAAATTAGTAACTTGTCGGTTATCCTTAGGATTTACCGGACAAAATATCACGTTGACGTTAACCGCCTTCTCATCCGCAAACAGCGCTTGGCGGCATCAGAGAAGATGCCGTAGGAACGAGACTTTGGAAAGAGATAGGTATACACCAATTCTGATAACGAAATGATAAAGGGAAAAGGAGAAAAGACCATGGGTCCAACGGACACGGGTTTCCCTGCACCTTTGTCGTTCGTTACAAATGACACGACGAGCAATTTGCTTGGCCTCTCCTCGCTTTTCGGAAAGGGCTCGTTCTTCTACGCCGCTTCGTTTTCTTTCTATTTTTTTTTGTATATCGTCGCTCGTTCCCTTCGACAAATGTTCCGCGTTTCGACGTCGACATTGAGCTATCGCAGTTGTAATTCGGAAAAGCGGGAGCGCTTAGCTGCGTCAGCGAAGATTCTCGTGGATTAACGTGTTTGGATCTCGATGCATACCGTATCCCACTGAAAAATTGGATGAACCTCGTCGTCAAAAGTGTTTTGCGACTTTTCGGATAACAAAAAGGTCGCGACGTAAGCGAGAAACATGCGAAATAAGAGACGAAGCAAACCCGGGAAAGAAATATCGGGAGGGATCACGGTCGGAAATGAAGAAGCGGTATGTCGATTTCAATTTTATCCGCATGAGAAAGAGTTGATCAACTAATGGAAGACATGTCGCGAAGCAGCATCCATGATAAGGTTTAAATCTGAAAAATTTACGGATAATTTAAAAGTGTTTGAAGGGACAATATTTAAGCATCGCAGATGCCAGACAATGTATCATTAATCTGTACAAATAACGTAGTTTCGGGAGTCACAAAAGCTTTTATGCTTTCGAGGGAAAACGAAACGAACAAAATATTACAAATTTTTAAATTATATTTTAGCAATACTTCTTTTTTAAAAAGTTTTAATTGATTAAATGCCCAAAATATAATGATTAATCATATTCAGTTAATTACCTCTACAAACGTGCCAGCTATTAACATTGATGCTATACAAGGTCGAGTTTAAAAGCAGATAAGATAAGTTTGTAGTATTTTCAAGATTATATACAAAAATTGCATAACGCGTGTGCAAACTTATTAATTTAATTAATTCTTAATGAGGAAAGATTAAATAATTAACTAAAAATGCAAATTAAATACATGATATGCCGTATAAAAATGGGTGCATATAAAAGAAATTCTTAAAATCTTCCTGACACACGTATCGTCAATCTATACGCGTAATAATGGCACATTATCCGGTAAGTCTTACTTGTGTAATTCTCTTATCGGTCTGACATAAGATACTTTTTTGCTCGAATATGAATTAACCTTAATCAACGGTTAATCAACAACTAACTAATTTTTTTAGGTCATATTTGTGTCCATATTCCTTGCGACCATCACTTTTGTAATTAACGAAGAAACTGAGCCCCGTACACTCGGTCTCCTCGCCGGGATAACCGGTGGAAAATGGGGGAATCATGGTGGTCTTCAAATAGGAATAGGCAGTAATGCAGGTGGTTATGGAGGAGTCGGAGGGCAACATGGTGGTCATGTTGGAATTCAAGGTGGTATAAACAGCGGTCACATCGGAGGTTTCTCTGGTGGATATGGAGGAGTGCAAAATAGTTACGCTCATGCAGGACAGAGTGGACAATTTGGAATGCAAACTAATATTGGTGGAAGCCACGCAGTTAATGCAGGAAGTTATGCAGGCGGTAATATTGCGCCGGTTGGAAGTCACGTAGGAGGGCCAGTTGGAGGGAATATTGGTGTACATGGTGGTGTAAGTAGTGGTCAAGCATGGAATCAAGGTAGTCAAGTCGGCGTTCAAGTCGGTGTTGGTGGAAGTCATCCTGGTAATGTTGGTGTACAAAATGGAGCACATATCGGATTGCAAGCGGGATCAAATATTGGTCAATCATGGAATCAAGGTGGTCAAGGCAGCATTCAAGTTGGTGTTAACGGAGGTCATACTGGTCATGTTATAGGTGGACAAAACGGAGGTCATATTGGTGTCCAAGCAGTATCCGGTGGTCAATCATGGAATCAGGGTGGTCAAGTCGGTGTTCACGTTGGTGTTAACGGTGGCCACAATGGCAATGTAGGACTCAATAACAATGGACATGTGGGAGTACAAGCTGGCGCTGGCATTGGACAATCCTGGAATCAAGGTGGCCAAGTTGGCGTTCAAGTTGGTGTTAATGGAGGTCATACCGGCGGTGTTATAAACGGTCAAAATGGTGGACATATTGGTGTTCAAGCAGGCTCCAGCAGTGGTCAATCGTGGAATCAGGGTGGTCAAGTCGGAGTTCAAGTTGGTGTTAACGGAGGTCATAACGGTAATGTTATAGGAGGTCAAAGTGGCGGACATATTGGTGTCCAAGCAGGATCCGGTGGTCAATCATGGAATCAGGGTGGTCAAGTCGGTGTTCAACTAGGTCTTAATGGAGGACACAATGGCAATTTAGGACTCAATAACAATGGACATGTGGGACTACAAGCTGGTGCTGGTGCTGGGACTGGTCAGACATGGAATCAGGGCGGACAAATGGGTATTCAAGCTGGTCATACTGTTGGTCAAAGTGGCAATGTAGGAGGATACCCTAACGGACATATAGGAGTACAAGCTGGTGTTGGCACTGGTCAGACATGGAGTCAGAACGGACAAATCGGAGGTCATGTTGGGGTTGCTGGTGGCCACAACGGTAATGTAGGAGGGTACAATAATGGAAATGTTGTAGTACAATCTGGCGCTAGTTCTAGTCAGTCATGGCACCATAGTGGACACAGCGAATCTAGTTCAAGCCATATTGAACATGTTGGAATGCAAGGAGCAATAGGTGGTAACAATAATGGAGGTTATGGGCACGCTGCGGGTGTACAAGCTGGTGTTACTGGGGGACATATAGGTGGCAAAAATGGACAAATTGGGATTCAAGTTGGAATTAGTGGAGGCCATAATTAATATTTCTCAGCACAAGTTGGTGGCAATGATATTAGTGAAATAGTGAAATTGCGCAGTTGCAACTGGGACTAGTGTATTACGTCAACATTTGTGAAGACGAATAGTCCAGTACAAAACTTATTTCACGAACTACAGAACCACATGTACAGAACTTGAAAAGAGTAGTTTACAAAATACGTCACCTTTCATTATCATTATACATTAATTTGCTTCGAAGCATTGTTAATGTTTTATTCATTACATTATACATTTTTATTAATAAATGCTATTTATAAAATATAATTATGACAGTTTTAAAATCAAATTTATTTCTCTTTCTACTATATGAAGTTTTTAGTAGGCATATTAATATCAATGCATCTGGTTTCAAGTTATTATACATATTATTCAGTTTCGCCCACAATAGAAAGCAACATATTTTTCAAAGATGTCAACTTATCGTTCAGCTTTGTTAAAACATAAATAATCCATCACTTGCGGAATGAAAGTACGCTTGAATAGAAGCGCTATCTCCATAATACGCAAAATGCAATTTTTATTCGTCATCTAGATGAATATCCTCTTTCATATCAAGAAAAAATATGATCTCTCCGATGAATATTTAGAATAAACGTTTCATCGAAGTCACTCTGCGGAGTCAAACGATTCCACCTTTTCGACGAGACATCGTTTTAAACGAGCAGGTTGACGTATGACCGGCATAAGTTAGTCGGCTATAGGGGCGGATCTTCGATTCACGCTAAGAAAGTACGACAAAGGTAGGCCAAAGCATGTCCAATCTACGGCTCCGTTTTAAAAGAGATTCGTCACGAGGCGGTGCTGGGTTTTGGAAATATTTGGCCTCGGGGCGAGGCGCGTCGCGTGTCTCAATATTTTCCCTTTCCCGGACTTTTCACAGTTTAAGTAAGACGTATAGCTTGGCACTTCCGACCGACGATTCTGAAAAGAAAAGCAAGACATACCGTGGTTCGCCACGGTTGGAAGCATGGGAAACCACTTTGTAACTTTTTTTGTCAAGTTTTAAACCCGCAGTGTAGCAACTTTATTTTCATAGGTTTGGATTTTCGAAAATGTTTATGGTAATGTAGAAAAATATTACATCACTAGATCCGTCAAGACAAGACATTCGTTACGCTTTCTAGCCAATTTAGCTTCTCCGTTAGTTTAGTGAATAGGGCGGTTCTAATTGGAATTCGTATGGAAGATTCGATTTGCTTGACGGAACAATGCGTAACTTCCTGGCCAATATTTCGGCTAAAATCATTCACATAGATACTAAGTCAGTCAGGTAGTAATATAATGACCTATTTAGTCAATTACGTCTTCTTTAGTCAATAATAGAACCTAGTTTCGGGAAGCGATCGCAGCACGTAATTATTCCTTCTCCGTATCAGCTACGGTTGTTAGCATAGAAGACTTACTGTTTATTTGACGGATGCAGTGTAACGAATGCTGGTTCAGTACAAAAGTATATCAATAGCTGGTGTTCATGGTAAACATGGCGTTACGGGACGACTGTACGGGAATGTGACGCAGAAAATATGTTGAATTGGAAGACAACCATTGTCATGTATATGTATCGGGCACATGTTTCCAGTACAATGAGCTTTAACTAGCTATTATTCAAGATGTACACCCGGGAACACGAACTATTGTAGGATATATCATGCGCTTCTGATTTCCTTTTATCCACCGGATCCTTTCTTCGTTTAAATTTGATTCCGCTACTGAGATCGAATCTTAAATCGTCGTTTATAATTATTGAGTCATTTCTCACCTTGACAGGATAAATCGATCATATCTCTATCAATCTTTTATATTTATGTCATATTTTCATAAGATTGATCAGAATATTAATCATTTGATTTATGAAAGGGTTAAGTTAGCTTATATGACATGATATTTAACTATTTCCTAAAATTATTTCTGACAATTTAAAGTTTTGATCTCTTTATGAGATTTGAAATACGTTTGAATTATTTGGCTAGTTGCACGTGTACTTTCTTTTTAAGTCCTTACCCACGTCGCCTCAAGTGCGACATCCGGTCCTCGCCAAAAAATGACAAACGTCGCGACAGGTGTCTCCAAAAGTGTCTCCCACCACACCCACGCAATTATTGTCGAGAAACGTTGCTTCCGGCAAGAAAAGCCGCGAACACATCTCATCCCTGTCGGTTTCTCACGTTTGCGCGTTTCTGCGGAATTCGCGTTGCATAAAACAAAAGGGAGAAGAAACTATAATGACAGTCCGGAAATTTAAACCATTGGTTTGATAACGGTGGAATGAAAAAGGACAATAAAAGGGTAAAATACGGTTATGAGACAATAGACATCGCGGTAAGCAAACACATGTTGCCTGCTCTCCCCTTGGTGATACTGTAAAGACTTACAGTCGCGTAGCTCACAATTATTACAATTGACTGTAAGTAGAGTCTATTTATCCGTTAATCGTTATGTGTCGTTCGGTCCGAGCTCCTTAAGATTTTTTTCGTGTTTCTCGAGACCCTTTGAAGACTGCCGGGGTGAGTCGGTCCGTACTCCGATTCAAATATTTACGAGCATTGCCGGATGAATTAAAGGAGCGCCCCCGAGTGAAAAAGTCTTTGAAAGGCCCATTGTCGTTACGGTGATTAAAGTACGCACGCAGATAAAAAGATGTAAAGCGCATCGCCAGCATTCGAGAACAGCGTATTACGCGCGCCGTTCGAGGGAATCCGAGGTGGGCGAAAAAATGGGCCGCTTCTACGGAAATTGCTCTGGTTTCGTTCTTCTTGAGATTCTTGAGACATAGGGGAGTCTATGGTAAGTCGTCAAGTCACTTGAAACATCATATCTTTTTTACAAAGGTTTGACTTTTCCAAAAAGCTGGATGAAACGCTTCAATGATGTTCTACTTTCTTTTATGCAATAAAGAAGATTCTGCATGATATTTTTTGATAACCCAAATAAAGTACAGGAAATTAACTAAACATTAATAATCATATTTCCATATACTGTATAATAGTTTGTTCCTCCCTCATAATTCAAAAGTGTCAAGAGAGTATTATACTGTATAAAAAAATGATTAAAAAGTAATATAACCTGAAATATAAATTTAAAACATGCTCAAGTACTCGTACCCATCTTCAGGAAGAACAATACATATTAACCTATTATATACGAATAATGTTATTGTGATAAACGCACTTTAAAAATGACCAAAATAAAACCACAAATAGGGTATAACAAAACAAAATATGCATATCGTAGAAAGATAAAATCGATTATTAAGAGAGTCCTAAAGTGGTCCGTCGGTAGGGTAGGACATTACCCTAAAAAACGTAAATTATAGATGAGTGAATAAAATTTTAAAAATTCGGGCTCTGTAAGGGCAATTCTGAGCACTATAAATAGTTTTCTAGAATATACTAAAGATATTAATTGAGAACTGACCGAGAATTTTCGGAAATAAATAAAAATCACTTATTTCCGAAAATTCTCGGTCAATTCTCAATTCATGTCTTTGGCATTTTCTATGATATCGTCTATAGTAATTAAAATTGCCCTTACACAGCCCAAATTTCTAAAAAATCACTTTCACTAATCAATCACTTTTTATTTGCGCCATTTAGTGAAAATACCTACTTTATCGGTCCAGCACTTTAAAACCCCCTTAAGTGACAACATTCTTTCAAAACGTAAAATGACTCTATTATTACCATAGAATCATAAATTAAACAGTACCGTGTTAGAGGTTATTGTCTTATTTTATAATTTTTATCCTATCTCGAAAATGGTGAATTGAATAATTAAGGGAAAGAAATTATTGGCCGTTCCTGTTCCACTAATTAATGTTAATTTACCCAATGTTTCAACATATAATTTAATGTCATATTCAGAAGTATAACCTATTATATTTAAAAAAAAACTGATATGTGAATCTATCACAATGAAACGTTCAATTTGGCGGGAGGTGATAAAACAGATAAGTTGCACAACGCAATGCATTCACAATACTGACTGCCAATAAGTGATTATCTATATCTTTAATAACGTAACACATTGTTCAATTAAAAATGCACAATTCGTGAAATCAAGTAATAAAGATATTTTTTGTATAAATTTTACATTTAATTTTCAAACAAATAAATGAAAAAGAACAAGAAATAGAACAACATTTATTCGGTTTTAAATCATCCTACAAATTTTTACTTTCATACATGAAAGTATGTGGAACAATAAGCTGCATCTCTTCTTCTTTAATTGCTTTTACTAGATTTTTTCGATTAGATTGATTACTCACATATATAAGGAAGTATTTCCGTACAGAAAATGAGTTCCGAAAACGGGATACATAAATACATTGTAATACAGATGTTACATATTAGATTACATTGGTTGTCGTAGTACATAATCAAACGAAACGGGGTAAATAGCTATAAAATAAATTGTACCATAGTAAAAAATTGCATTTACTATGTTCATCAAATTTTTAGGTTCAATTCTATACTAGATTTGCCGACTTCATCATTTGTAGTTTATAAGCATACCCAAACATACCGAAACATAAAAATATATGGGAAAACATAAAGAAAAATTGTCATTTAATACCCCATAATTTATCACAATAGTTCGTTTTTTACTTTTTCGAGCATATTATGAAAATAAACACTGCAGATTTTATAAAACCGGATATTTGGGTAAAGAAATCTTTCTGAATCAAGTTTTTCACAACGCACGCAAATATTTCCACCAGATATCTAATGACTTTGTCAAATCATGTCAAATAACACCATCAATAACACCTTCTTTTACCAGCGTTTAAATGCTACATCTCCCGAGAAAAGCGAATGCATCAGTAATTATCGATAATACGAATTTACCGTATGCAACAGAGTTTTTAATACCCCATTTTACAGCAACTATTCATTTTCACTGTATATTCCCAATTTAAATTCATGTTAGTGTTGTAATTTAATTGTTGTGATTCGTGAATGATTTTCTGATTTCATATTATTTTCATTAGGGATCTATTTTATACATTTATATTGTAATAAAGAAACAACTTCAACTTTCACCATTCAAACTCTAAAAGGACAATATTATTAGATTCATTATTTTAATTCACTTTAGAGGTAGCCTTCAATATAGTAGACAATTTAAAATATTAAAATTACATTAATTTGTAAACGTTCTTTATTTAGGCATTTGTTATAGTTCTTTATTTAATAAAGAGAATAACCATTATCTATTGGTGTTCAATTTTATTTAAATTTTCGTATTTGAAAGAAGTTCTCGTGTTTCTTCGTTTTTTTCGGATGTATTCATGATACATAAAATGTGTTGTAGCTACTGAATGATACGCGAAAAATTCACGGTTGAAAATTCATCTATCCCAATCATTATAATCACTTAAATAGTGTGATATATATTCTGATAATACAATATGACTGCGTTCCAGACTTCCATTCGTTTGAGGTCGATATCCGGAAGTAATAACCTGATGTATTTTAAATATTTTTGATACTTGATGTAATAATTTATTCATAAAATTGGGTCCTTCATCAGTCAAAATAACTTTAGGCGATCCATACAATTAATTTAATAACTAGAGCATGAGCTATTGTCTCAGCTGTAATATCGGGTATGGGCACTGCTATGGAATACTTCGTTAA
The DNA here is from genome assembly GCA_030407085.1 of Trichopria drosophilae. Classification (NCBI taxonomy): domain Eukaryota; kingdom Metazoa; phylum Arthropoda; class Insecta; order Hymenoptera; family Diapriidae; genus Trichopria; species Trichopria drosophilae. The sequence goes on along the minus strand of CM059583.1, from coordinate 182,162,692 downwards.
ATTGTCTTGCATAGTCAAAATATGTCTATTTCTATTCGGCGTCACAGATAAATGGCTTATAACCCCTCACTCTATACAGTATCTAAAGATATTTTTTCAAATACATCAATAGGAGTGTCAGTTATTATCATTGATTTTCTGACTCTAGTACGAGTTAATTTCCGTTACTTTTACTCTGTAAATTTTGATCCATCTTTATTCGACCAATCGAATTCGTTACGACATTTGATTCACCTTGAAAACTTTAATTAAAAAAACAGTTGAAATAATATCGAAAAATAGTAGTCAAAATTGAAAAATAATTATAATACTTTTAATTGTAGTCTCGTAAGTTTTCAGTTTATCAAAATAAGGCCGGAACAGTGTAGCATTTAGCTCGCAAATTAGAAAAAAAATATATAAATCGGATAAAAATTGTAGGATTGAGTATAGTTATGAGTGTTTTTTTTTTAAATCAACAAAAATTGTTACTAAACGAATGAGCAATCAAACAGGCACCGAGACCGAATGTCTGTAACGATAAATTTTATATTTTTAATGAATTGGCTCATAATTGAAGCAATCTATTGTATATTAAAATAAAGTAATGCAATTATTTGATCATCATTGCTTATAAGTGTCTAAAATATTTCCACAAAATCATTTTTCAACATAATACAAGAAATACACGTCCGTTGAATATTCAGTTATTATTTAAAAAATACGCACTTGTAAAGCAATTATGTATACATTAGTTATCGATGTTTAAACTGCTAAAGTAAAATATAAATCCATAATAAAGTGTAATTTATGTTCATAGATATCATTGTTAAATAGAAATAGGGGCCAAAGAACTTTTACGATTGGTTGATTAAATTTACTGTATTGAATTAACTTTTGCACATTATTCAAAATTTTAGAAAAAAAGTAAACATTCAATTTACGTTCAATCGAACTTTTCTATTGCCATATTGAACCACCTCGTTATTTAAATTATGCTGCGTAACAATAAGTTTTAACTGCTTTTTACCAACTTATGACTTGTTATATATGTGCAATGGAATGGACACTGGCAGATGTTACATTGATGTATGCCTATCGCATACACGACTTCACACGGAATTGATGTACAGAAGAACCCACCAAGAGCTAGGATTAGAGTAAACCATTTACGTCAACCTTTTTATGTAACACATTTTTTTGTTTTTAATCTTAAAGATCATACGACACAACGCATCCTTATGTATTATACATAATTTTCGTATTTGTGTAATTTTATTCAAAAATCGATATCTCGAATTGTATGGAGTTTATTACATTCGTTTTATCTTCTTAGTATTTAGAACTAGTTATGATAACATTGAAAAAATTAGGATGTTATTTACATGTATGTGGAGTTTTATATTTCTATTAAGACAAACGTTGAGATTAAATAAATAGAACTGGAATGTGTCCCGTAAATATACGTCAAGAAGTTTCCTAATAAAATCAATCCAAATTTTTTTAGTCTATTTTTGTTCTATTATCCTGTCCATGAGTTTATCTCTTTATCGTTTTATATTAATTATGTGGTGTAATTTATTACCGCATAAATAAGAGCTACGCTTAGAAATGTCAAAGATGAAGTCCTAGAAATAGTATTATATATTAAGTATCTCTAAGGGATTTGAAACTTTGGAATGTAGCCAAAAACACATATTCGGAAGCTAGATACATACTGATGGCTACAAGCCAGCAAAACGTAACTAATAAACTGGAAAAATATTCACATGATCGTAAAAGAATATACCTTCCTTTATGTAAAATTTGAAATACATCATTTTTAAATCATGTTGACGTGTAGATTTATTTTATGTAAATTGTTGTGTACGTTTCTGATAGAAGTTTATTTTTAAATTCTACAAGTTTATGCAACAAAATAAATATTAGTTATTTCCATAAAATTATTGAGTAAATTATGCACATTTGGAATTAAATATTTTGATTGGAAGTAATAACTATTTACAATTTTGTACTCATAGTTACGACTATAGTAGGAATAAATTTATACAATCACACAAAGAATCCAAAATTTGATTATAATTGTACAAGCGTCATTAATTAAATAAAAATCACTCAGACGTATCAGGTATTAATTTACTCTTTTTAAAATTACTAATAAAATATAAATCATTTAGTAATTTTTTTATATATGTATATCCAATTTATTTTGCATTCCGTTTAATGAGATTCAAATAGAATATCATTGTCCAAATAAACAATCAATTTACGACGTATTTTTAAAGATTAAACCTACCGATCTCATAAGTTTCGTGCATACGAAAGAAACTTTTGCTAAACCGAAAGAAAGGAAAGCGAATTCCAAAATTTATTTCTTGAAAATAAACCAGAGATATTTTCCATGCGAAAAATGTATCGGAACTATAAAATATGATTATTATTGTATAAGTAGAAATCAGCAATAAATTCTAATAAGTTTTTATTATCTTGCGGCCTGATATCAGATACTCCGATTAGAGTCTGGAGTACATTCTGATTATCTCATCAGGTCAGACGACCTGTCCTGGACCTCATCAAATTTCTTACTCGAAACATCAACGCCATCTATGCAATACCAATTCAAACTGCCAAATTACTACATCCAACGTCGGCTAGTAATCTCAGAAACCTCAAAGTAACTATTCATTCATGCCAAGACTGAACACAAGGCCAAGCAATTTGTGGTTCCTCATCGGCCGACACTGATGTTCAAACAAATGTTCCCATAATTCTCCCAATATCTCTATTCACGAAATCGCTTCATCCGACAATCGATGTCCACAGGCCAAAAGTTTGCCGACGTTGTAAAATACACCAGACGATTCGCCACGCGTCCAACAATAAGTTGTGTCGGTCACATCGTTGGTGGCCGATATTCGGGTCCAACTTTTCGCGGTGTGGTTACAAAGTTGCCGCTTCTTCAAAGTTCGTAATCCGTTACCGACGGCTGGTAATAAAAATCAGTGATGAGCGAAAGAGGCGGTCATCGGTGGTGCAAGTTTCAGTAACAACTTCACGCATCATCATCGCACCTTATAGGTACGCTTTTTAATACCCGATCAGAAAAGTTAGGTCCATCAAGAGACCTCCTACAGGCGTTTAATTTGTAGCCTACCATGACGGAATTTTGTAGGCAAAATAGCATGTTTCTGTATCCCCTAGATGCGAAAAATGGCCTGTGAGGTCTTCTTCTCAGTTCTCGATTTAACGAGCAACGTCAAAAAGAAGTCACGGTTCTTAAACTCGTAGATTTCGGAGGTCGTTATTTCCGCAGTGAAAATACGGGTCTTTGATCGGCAGGTCGTCGATACACAAAGTATCACATCACTCGTAAGGTTAGAGTATAAACTCAGGACCCCCATTCCCCGAATATGTCCGTACTTTCTTTTACAGTCCTCCTCTCGACCGAGTTATCGTTTGCATTTCGACCGGCCCGTAACTATCTGGTTCTATGGATTTTTTAAGCTACCATCGTCTACGCTTTTATTTTACGACTCGGCTAAACACAAAAGCAGGTACTTAACGGACGCTGTCTGCATTTCATTGTTGGTCCAATGACTGGCAAGCTGTTAGCTTGGATTTACGATTTATGTGACTTTGTGGAACTGTTGACGTTGACCGAGTTTTATTGTCGTAACACGATGCAAGTTTGTGTAAAGAAGTCTATATTGAGTTTTTGTATTTTCAAATTTATTACATTAAATGCGTATAATAATACTGGATAAAGTTGTTTATGAACTTCGATCAATTATCGACAAATGTTTACGAGAGGTGTTGATAATTGTGCGTTTCACTCATTTCTTCTCTCTTTCTTTATTCTCATCTAGCGTTAAGCGTTGACGTGATATAAAATTGTGCTAATTTTCAGGTTACCATTCAGCGGTGGTAAATCTAGACTAATCGTTCCTTTTTCCTTTTTGCGGTTATTGCCTGCATTTAATTACTTTATAAACACGTTTTATGGTTAGTCGATGCAAGGCGACGCTATTTAAAATTAGGAATTTCTAAAGGTCTTAATAAACACGAATAGTAAATTCCCTTTCAGATCTGTGGGGTGTTTGCACTTAATATTGATTGTGGATGCTACTAATGACAAAAAAGCTACTATGCCGTGTAGTCTTCAGATTAAAACTTATGCTTAGAGCTAGTATTCTAAGTATTTAAATGGACTAAAATCATTTACAGCACCAATAATTCCAGTAACATCATAGTTATTGGAAATTTGTTATAAATAAAGCTGTACCATTTGTTCCGTACACTATTTGTCTCTTTTATAAATCGTTACGCAAAATATTAGCATATAACATTTTTAGATTTAAATTAATTATAATTATTCTGTAAATTATGTAAACTTTGGTCTCATAATTGTTTTCTTAATCAATTTCAATTGCAATTTTGTTTATTATATAGTATGTTTACGAAATAACATTTCGATTATACCCGTATAATTCAATATTTAGAAATAAAATGTTTTGTAACGTTTTTATTTGCTCTTGTATTCTTACGTTTCAGACATAAAGCTTGAAGGATGTGTAGAAAGTGTGCGCTTTATTATTTAGTTGCATTAATTACTGAAACGTTAGACAAAACTGTCCTTCAGTAATTGCAACCATAATTATCAATATTACACGAATATGTTTAATAACTTCCAACAATATTCATAAGATGGAAGAATTAATTGCATTTTCAGTATAGATATATCTTGTAAGAGGTAAAAATAACAAGAAAACTGAATAAATCCTGCATATATTTTTTTTTAGCTGGCCAGATGAGATAACTATTAGAGGCAGTTTTTCTGTAAAAAACATTCCCTACCTACTATTCTGACACTTAACATTTGTTGAAATATGCATATTATTCTTAAACTTGATGACGAATTTCTAACTCATCAAGGCATTTAAAAATTAAGTTTACATAAAAAGTGATTTCATTGTAATTGGTAAAAATTTAACCCTTTAACGTCCAGAATGCACGTTTCCCATGTAAAATTTCCACCACATATTTCAAAACGAAAATAATACACAGACAGATCGGAATGTACATTATTTACTATTTTGGAGGGTGCGCTTTCGAATGATGACTTCAAATTTTGAAGAAATTGAATATTTTCCTTTTATTTTGGCAAAAGTACGTCAAAAAACACATTTGTGAGGGTCATTTTTTTTAAATTTCATTGTTCACGTCGATACTGTGATTTCTATGACCGGAAAAGTGCATGAAAAGTGCATAAAATCTTTGAACTTAAAGAATATGCAGGTAGGCATTTTTTATTTCATATTGAAATATCCAAAATGGCGGCTTATTCGAAGAAATTTTTGAAAAATTTTGGCAGTATGGAAATATAGCATTTTAAACAAATTTTTAACTGAAACTATATATCTTATAAGATATTTTTTGATATGCTGATTACGAATCTGAAGTCAAAATTTCGAAATTCAAAATGGCTGACCCAATATGGCTACCCAATATGGCTGATATTCATGAGAAACTTTGGAACTCATTTCTCGATATACGGAAAAATTTATATCTGTTCATTTGGATTTAGATGTCAATTATAAATTAATAAATAAATTAAAACATCTGCGGCAATATTTATTATATTTTAAATATTTGAAAGGGAGTAATGAACGTATGTAGGTTAACGTGTTTACTATTAAATACCATGAACACTGCTTAGACTGAAGCAATATAAGTTTATTGTAAATATTGACATATGTCAACTATATAGTATGTAATTCATGAATAAATTATAATCTTGAATTTTAACTGCAGTATAGGTAATTGAAACCACTACAGGTTTCTCTAACTATTCATCGCATAATCCCGTTGTAGCCTGTAATTGAGCTATTGAAAACACATCGTGCATACTCCAAACTCAGAAACGTCCTTTGTTGATTTACTTTTTTACAATCATTCAATTTAATAACAGTTTACCATAATTATTACAAAAAATATCGAATATAACAGAACCCTTCGCGTGACTAAGCAGCGTTTGGTTCAATGCCTTATACACACAAGCACAATAAATGCGGTTTATAGATATCAGTACTAATGTGTGAAAATATATAACTCTTTCTAGGGCGGAAACAACTTGCAAAGCTATTATCCGAAAAACACACTAGAGCCGCCTTAATTGCCGACTATAGCTTTCTTTACGATATCGCTACCAGGGCATATAATCATGAAGTCAATTTGAATACACACATGTGCGATCGATAAAAAATAAAGCAATTGTCGTTGACCGCCCGTTTTCAGTTATAGGGTTGTTTAGTCGAGGACATATACTTCGTTCATGTCGGTATTCCTCTTTAATCGTTTTACGTTGGACGTTATTAACAAACATGGAAGTAAAACGACGGTTTTATAGAATGATAGCGCAGGTGATCTATAAGAAAATTTAATAGATTTTTTTAATATATTTATAATATTGGGTATTCTCAAAAAGCTATGATTTGTTTGTATGTATGTAATCCAGGCAACCTATAAGGGTTCATGGCCGATTGGGTTTCAGTTATATATTCCCGCGTATCATTTTTGGCGCTGTGAAAAGAAATATGTTTGTTCAAAAAGTTGTTCTAAACAATAGTGGCCTCTTTAAGAAAATAAGCCATGATATTCGGTTTCAACACTGAAAAAAATAAGTCTGAAAATTATTCCATCTTAAATTCATCATCAGGTGAGGCTTAATTTAAGTCCGAAATTGTGTTAATTGATTGTGTGAATTGACTTTTAGACGATATATTGACTTAAAATAAGATTTATCCAGCTTATGGCTTCTAAGTTTGACGAATCTTGTTTCAAACCAAAATATCGGCTGAAAGTCAGTTTTGATATTTGAAAGTAAGACTTTAAGCCTAAATATTGACCGAATTTAAGAAAATTAACGCATTTTTTGGCTGAAATTAAGCCTCACCTAATGATAAATTTAAGATGTAACATATATGACGGCGTGAAGTCAGCCCGGAAATAGGAAATAGAACAACAAACGAGAGCTCAAAAAATTGTTCCCAATTTATTCCGTCTAAATAACATAATAGTAAAAAAACTCCCTTTTACTTTTTTTTAAAATAAAAACGATTTTCCAACAATATCCACGACAATTTTGAATCTAATTGAAATTTTGTAATGTTCGAATTAGAAAATTAATGCTTTCATTTTGCTTCCTCCATTAAGATCAAGTTTAATTTAAGAGCAATAATATTTTATTTAAATAAAAGGAAAAACTATTGCTGGGTCTACAGGCCGAAATCCCTTCTGACAACATCGTAACTTTTTATTGCTGATATTTCGGTATAAATGAGTGTTCAAAAAAATGCACCGTTCCAAAAAGCAAAATAACATTCCTAAAAACTGGCGTATTTTTGATAAATTAACAAAAATTTAATTGTTGGTAGAAACTTGGAGACAAATTGAAGAACACGGTATTCATTTAGTGACATTTCATATACATATTACTAAAACAATCCCCAAGTTTTTAGCAAACATCAATTTTCTTTAATGTGTTAATAATTGAGCTTAACGGACGAAGCAAATTGAGAGCATCAATTTTATAACTTAAACATCACAAAATTTCAATTACATGCAAAATTATCGTCCATTTTGTTGAAAAATCATTTTTATTTATTTAAAAAAAACGTAAAACGGAGCCTTTTTCACAATTCAGTTAGTTGGGAGGAACAAATTGGGAGATATTTTTTGAGCTGTCATTTGTTGCTTTATTTCATAATTCTAGGCGAACTTCACGCCGGCAAGAACCTGGGACTCGCATAATTGAACCTTATAATAAATACTATTGTTATTGTAGTATAGTGTTACTAACTTTTAATAATGCGTATTTGGCGATCGTGTGATTTATTGAAATCTAATTAATATTTACAATTACCATAATTTCTAGTGAGTCGTAAATGATTAAGTTTATTATATTTCAATATATTGACTTGGATAAAAGTAAATAGAACTATTATGTAGTCTAAATTTACTAGTCTAAAATAAATAATATTAAGATACCAGGAAAAATTCTGCATGCATATGGTGAGCGTGAACTTCAAAAGAGTCAAGTCATTTAAGTGTAATGCGTGATGTAGGGCGAAAACGTCAGGTGCTATAGAATTACTATTATCGATAACAGAGGAGTGTAGCAATAATGAGCGTATTGCTTTCTCAATACGTTGCATTAAATGCAATTTTCCATGGGACGGTAAACGCGGTGGTATATGTATAGACTATGACTGCAGGTTACTTCGATCGATAAATTTGGAAATTGCAGGACAGGTCGAGAACGTGTGCAATATTTATGCTTGTAAATGATGCACCTCCGGGGGAAATGCAGGCAAAAGGTAAATAACTATTTTGCTTTTATCGGTTGGAAAATGTTCAGTGTCGACAGACTTGGGAAAAATATGACACGATCGCACAAAAGAGTGGTGAATACAATGGAAATAATTACATAATAAATTGCGCTGAAAGTTAAATAAAGTTACAATATTTTTTTAAAACCAGAATTTTATTTTAAACGATGGCACTATGAAATTTTTATACACTATTGTCCTTTTTAATGATTGATTAATCATTTTAATCAATTTGAAATCAGTCAATTCTTTATTCAGAAGTGACATATTCATGCATTCCATTTCACTGCAACTATGTCGTGCTCAATCTGGTTCATCCTGTTCAGACAAACCGACTCTGGCAAGTCGTGTGCCGTGACGTATTCGAGGTGATTTCCGAATGCTTGAGACACGTGGGTCGAAAACTAAGAGGCAGCCATGCAATACCTTAAGATCGTTTCATTCATGAAATGGCATAGTAACACATGGTGAGGCAACAAGATTCATACGATTATATAGCACTAATATGATTTCGAAATTATTAATAATGAAATGTAGTCGGGACAAATTCTAACAATTAGTAAATAAAAATAAAGGGTTTATAACCTACAGAAATTGTTGACAATCATCTTTATATGTTCTCGAGGGACTCGTAAAGTGTCGAAAAGTTGAGATTCTTCATCACCTAAGTTTTATTAGATCGTCAATTTTTATGTATTGATATTTCGAAATGTTTTCAATCCTGCTCTAAATGCTCAGTTGTAAAGGTATCCACTGCTTAATGCTGCTCGAAGGCGACAGGTAGAAACTCAATCGACGTACATGGAAATTATTCTATTATACAAATTTTCTCGCTATGAAGCATTATACTTTTCTATAATATACTCTACTTTTGCCATACCTACGGTCTTAGATCAAAGTAGTTATATTCGACTATAACGCGACAATAATGATGACGCAACTAACACATGCGATACTTCAAAACGAAGGCACTCGAAGCCAAACCGTCAGAAAATTTTACTAACCCATTTAATAACCGAACATCTCACCAGAAAATTGTATATTAGAAATTAGCAGCAGGCTTCGTCAACAATAACTAATTCAGTAGTCAATCGAAATGCAAATCGTGGATATTTTATTATGACACTATTTAATTAAATTATTTTATTCATTTTATTCTACATTTGGATACCGAATAGTGCCGTTTTCAGAATGGAGGGTTTGATGCAAACTTGTCAGTCAACAATACACCTTAGCAACCACATTACGAAACGAAATTGGATTAAAACAAAACAGACGCAAATTTTTTGACAGTTTGCATCGAACCTCTATGAAAACGACACGTTAACGATTGTGCAATAAAATGATAAAAATAAAGTCGTTAAAAAGCTCATATTATGAGCTTTAATTATATTATAATTCTATTAATTATATTATAATTTCTGTGACTTGTTTCCTGATGTGCTCTTATTGTCTATTCAATTAGTCGTTGTTGGCAACTCTTGCTCTTTTTTGGAGTATATATAAAGTTATCACGAAAGTTGTTTATTCTTTAGAAAGAAAAAGGAAAGGAAAAAGGATCGCGGAATGTATTATTCGTTTTTGCAATGTTCGAGCGCCCATGTTTTGGAGTGATGTTTATTTTGGAGCTTTGCATGTGTTCGTACCGTCCTCATAATGGGCATGTATCAGAAATGTCGACGGTCCAGACGTCCACGATGTTTCGGCATGGATTTCTTTCCACAAAATTTTCGAACTTATTTTTCCGATATTTAAAATAAATAAAATTAAATTAAAAATTAAAATAACAATTATATATAATTTATATAGTGATTATATATGTCCAATTCTATATATAAATTATATATATATGAGATTATATATAATTTATATATAATCTATAGGTATAAAAATTTTTTACTTTGGTACTGCAGATAAAAATGTTATTATTATTACTACACACTAAATATTACAGATGAATCGATAGAACCATTTAAACGCAATAAAAAACATCGTTGAAAATGTGACTCTTCAACGATTCTACATAGGTTAAAAAGGTTCTCAATTACATGTTATTACTTACAATTAGAGTAACTAGTATAAAGTAGTTTTTATAACTACACTGAGAACTCATCAGTATTAAATAATATTCCAATTGTAATAAATATTACTATTTTAATACGAAAACGAAATATTCGTTTAAAAGTTGGAAAAACTCATATTACATTTTGAAAAGTTTCTACTTGAAGTAGTAAAATTTACCAATTACGTGATATATTTTGCCATGATTCCATTGAATTTTACTACTTCAAGTAGCAACTTTTCAAAACGTAACACGAATTTTTCTCACTATTGAACGAATATTGCATTTTTGTACTAAAATAGTAATATTTATTACAATTTTAATAACATTTACTATTGGTGAGTTCTCAGTGTAGGAGTGCGTGAAAGTCAATTTTACTAAACGTACAAAATCTGAAGAATTAACAACATACTTGGATTAATTTAACTGCTAATAATTGATCTACTTAGTTACTATAAGAAGTAGTTACACTAAGAGTAGTTTTATTTCACTACATACGTAATTTCAATAATTGAGGGGCCGGATCGTAGAACCGGCCCCGTGGGATTTTAGTTGGATTTCTCCGGCTATAACTCAGCCAATTTTCAACCTTTTCACGTGTAATTTTAACTGAATACTTCTTATAGTATTCTGAAAATAATAATACAAACGAAAAAATATTTTAAAAAGATATAACATTGCTTTTTGCTTCTAATAAATAATGGTTTATAGATGGATACTTCCATTTGCTACGGGATCAATAATTCGATTACTAATATATACCTTAGACAAAGGTTTCTTATATTTTCGGGGTCGCCGATTACGAATCTGATATCGAATTGTCAAAATTCAAAATGGCGGATCCAGTATGGCGGACGAAAGTTAAGAAACCAATCGGATTCGTTTGAAACGTATTGCACGGGGGTTTTCGAGGTCGCCGATTACAAATCTGATATCGGATAGTCAAAATTCAAAATTGCGGATCCAATATGGCGAACGAAAGTTATGAAACCAATCGGATTCTTTTGAAATATAATGCACGGGGGTTTTCGAGGTCGCCGATTACGAATCTGATATCAGAATGTCGAAATTCAAAATGGCGGATCCAATATGGCGGACGAAAGTTATGAAACCAATCGGATTCTTTTAAAATGTAATGCACGGGGGTTTTCGAGGTCGCCGATTACGAATCTGATATCGGATTGTCAAAATTCAAAATGGCGGATACAACATGGCCGACGGATTTTGTAAAATCAACTGGATTGCTCTTGAAACTTATTACTAGGGTTTTTTGGGGTTGTTGATTACAAAAGAAAACTTCGAAAAACTATCATTAACAGTGGTAATAACTATTAAAACTGGTATTTTTCAGCCAGTTCGCAAGACTGTCTGATTTTATTTTTGTTAAAAAGAAAGCCAGGTTAATAATATTATTACGTAAATATTTTATAATTACAGTGAAATGTATAATAATTTGTACGTTCATATTTTACAATGACTACAATCATCAAATCATAACATTGAAGTTTTATTCACTGTCTGACGAAATCGGGCTATCATTAGGTGTTTTTGCATTTTCCAAAACTTTAAAATATTCATTAAAGAATATTTTTCCTTCGGACGAAAGGAATTTCATCAGGCTTCTGAGATCATCCATTTTTGCTTTTGTTAGCCCAACTAACGGAAGGCACTTTCTTTTAATATCTATGAGTTTTATTTTCCGCTTAAACATGACTTTAGATGGACTTTCATTCTTGTAGTTGTTAAAGAACTCTACTTCACCGGTAGGTAAATAATGAATAACACGAGCTTCGCTTATCTTTACACACTTTGGTATAGTTAAATACCTTTAAAGAATTTCTCAAAATCATGAATAATATTTTGTGCATTCTCAACTATTGTGAATGGGGGTGTCCGGGAGTTTTTAATAAGTTCGATGTATTTACAAGATGTTTCTATTCTAAAGTCATGTTTAAGCGGAAAATAAAACTCATAGATATTAAAAGAAAGTGCCCTCCGTTAGTTGGGCTAACAAAAGCAAAAATGGACGATCTCAGAAGCCTGATGAAATTCCTTTCGTCCGAAGGAAAAATATTCTTTAATGAATATTTTAAAGTTTTGGAAAATGCAAAAACACCCAATGATAGCCCGATTTCATCAGACAGTGAATAAAACTTCAATGTTATGATTTGATGATTGTAGTCATTGTAAAATATGAACGTACAAATTATTATACAATTCACTGTAATTATAAAATATATACGTAATAATATTATTAACCTGGCTTTCTTATTTCGTGCCTTTTTTTAACAAAAATAAAATCAGACAGTCTTGCGAACTGGCTGAAAAATACCAGTTTTAATAGTTATTACCACTGTTAATGATAGTTTTTCGAAGTTTTCTTTTGTACTCAACAACCCCAAAAAACCCTAGTAATAAGTTTCAAGAGCAATCCAGTAGATTTTACAAAATCCGTCGGCCATCTTGTATCCGCCATTTTGAATTTTGACAATCCGATATTAGATTCGTAATCGGCTACCTCGAAAACCCCCGTGCAATACGTTTCAAAAGAATCTGGTTGGTTTCATAACTTTCGTCCGCCATATTGGATCCGCCATTTTGAATTTCGACATTCTGATATCAGATTCGTAATCAGCGACCTCGAAAACCCCCGTGCATTATATTTCAAAAGAATCCGATTGGTTTCATAACTTTCGTCCGCCATATTGGATCCACCATTTTGAATTTTGACGTTCTGATATCAGATTCGTAATCGGCGACCCCAAAATATAAGAAACCGTTGTCTAAGGTACACTAAGGTATATATTAGTAATCGAATTATTGATCCCGTAGCAAATGAAAGTATCCATGTATAAACCATTGTTTATTAGAAGCAAAAAGCAATGTTATATCTTTTTAAAATATTTTTTTGTTTGTATTATTATTCTCAGAATACTATAAGATGTATTCAGTTAAAATTACACTTGAAAAGGTTAAAAATTGGCTGAGTTATAGCCGGAGAGATCCAAGGGCCAACTAAAATCTCACAGGGCCGGTTCTACGATCCGGCCCCTCAATTGTACTATCCAAATATACTGGAATTTGTCAGATAGATTACTTTTAGTGCCTATTCCTATATATTCAAATAATTCTAATACTTTCGCACATTTCGCATTACGACTTTTAATATTGATCGCTGTTGATATCATATTTTTCTTTTTAGTGAATCTTCCTGAATTATAAAACTGTATGATAGAAAATGTCATTAAAGTGAACATATTACTATCTATCGAGCATATTATAAATATTACACCAAATGATAAAACTGTATTAACTGAAACGTATTGTTGGAAACTAGGTTCATGATACATTTCTTTTATCGATTTAAACAATTTTGTCAGAGTTCGTAAAACGAAGCATTATTTATAATCCCCAGTCGGCACTTATAAATCGAGGAGTTAAAATTGGAAAGATTTTACACCCAGGTTGTAATTGGCTGTAAAGGAGACTGATGCAATTCTTGCTAGGCGTAAAGTTGCAAGAGCTCACACCTTCTTGTGTGGGCTCAGAATTGTTTACTCGACACAGTGGAAGTTAAAAAATCTCACAACGACGAAAAATATAGGCGACTGTAATCAATGTTACTTGTAATTTCGTAATATACAAAAAGTATAAAAAATATAAAATACAAAATTGGTGGCCTCGTAAATATCGTAATTTTAGACAATTGTAACATTTTCCACATCTACAATTTTGATGTAATTATTGGTTATATTTATTATTCATTAAAAGCTGACTTTTATGTTTTCGATCTTTTTTATGACTTATTGTTCGATGTTTATGATGATTGTTATTATTCCCCATTTACAACTTCTATTTTTTTTAAGATAAAATACTTTTTATGTTGTCATTATATACGTACGTTCTATTTTGCAGCTATCCTATTTTTTCGCATTTTTTAAATCAACTATCAATAGTCAATTTAAGTTTTGACAACATCAAGCATATTATTGTCAGTTCACAAATAAATAGTTCAGGTAAAAATAGCGTTCCGAACATTACATGTTGTCACAATTCAATTAAATGGTAATTATCTTAGTTCCCTTTCCAACTCCTTTGACACTGGTATGTAAGAAAATTACTATGAAGCTACTTTGAAACAACATTTCATAATTCTTATTTAACTAAGAAGTAGCCTAACTAGTTTAATTTGTTTACAGGATACAGGAAGTCAATGAGTGACTTTTGTGACACGATGACGCGATGGGTCGAATAGATTGAAAATAAAACGTCTGCAAAATCCTCTATCAGGAGGGATCGACATTATCGTCTAGATCTCATCACCTAGATCTTTCCATTCATCGATCCCGTTCTAAGAATCATGTATCGTTGCTAAGAAACTCTTGGATGTTATTGATCTTCTACTTCTATTTTGATTTACGAGTGCAATTCAATTACTAACTTTTATTCAAAAAGTTTACTTCATTCTATCTAACTTTTCAGAAAATGTATGTAGAGACTACATCATTTCAGTACAACAAATTAGGAAATTTTATATAAATTGAAAGTAATAGAAAATTAACCTTTCACAATGTGAAACCCGACGTATTTTTTCATTCGTTTTATCGACTCGTGATCAGAATATACTTCGATTATTTAGACTAAAATCGAACTTCTATATATTGAAAAAAAATCATTGCTCAATAAAACGTACAACCGATAGCGTAATGAAATATTTAATTATTTCTACGAAAAATGATTTGTGTTAGTAAGTGTTTCTCGAATGGAAAGAACCTTTTATCAATGTAATAATATATTTTATAGGCTGAAAGAATACATTTCAATGTAATTAGTGGATGCACGTTTTATTGGTTCAATTAATCATTTCTCGGTTCCGTTTGGCTAAACTGATTACTGGAAAGATAAAATGAAGCACAAAAAAGGGGATTTAGTTAAAATTGATTTAATTTTTTAACTATCATTAAAGGATTGAAGGGAATATATTTAACAGAAATGCACATATTATTTTCAAAATCATAAATCGATTCATTGTGTCTCGGAAAGTATGTAAAAAAACTCCCTCCCACTCCAAGAAATATGTTGAGTACTCCACTGCCCAGATAAAGTGGTTAATTTGAAACCGGAACGGAAAACAAACTTTTAATTTCTGTATAATATTGTCAAGCGACACGCATAACTTCACATAAAAATATTCGAAAAACTTTTGGCGTGGTTGGATGTAATAAAAAACCTGTTCAGAACCATCGAATTGTTGCTAAACCTGTTGGAACGTTGTTATTGTTTAAGCTTTTCATAAAACCTACTCCATCGTGAACATTACCTGTTTAAAGCAGTCACGTCTTAAAATGAGAAATGACTACGTCTACTTTTAAGGTTCAAGTCACCAAAAATTTGTTTTAACCTATTAAGCCCGGAAGATGAACACTTTTTGTTGACTTTCGACCTTCATTCTTAACAGGAAATAAGATTAATATTGGCTTGTATGTGACCAACACTACCATTTTGGAGTATGCACTTTCGATTGGTGTTGTAAAAATTGCATTTAAATTACTTCAAATTCCAATACGGCATATTTTCAATAACAAATTAACAAAATTCTGTGCGTTTCGTTTTATTTAAATTTCTTTTCGCATCAATAATGTTGTGGGATCGATGCCTATTCACAACCAAAAGTGCAAAAAATCTGTGAACATATAATCTATGAAAATTAGATTTTTTAAATTACTTCTTTCAAAATTTCGATTTTTTGAAAGATCAAAAAGCGTATCAATGCATTCTGAAAAAATTTGAGAGTATTCTTTGACTCATTTCAAGCCACTTTTGTTCTTAGTAAATTTTCTCTAAAGTCTATAGTTTTCAAGAAAAACATTTCTCAAAAAAATTAATCCATTTTTTCAACATATTGACGTTTTGAAGAGGTTAGGTTGATTTGGGTCAAAACAAACAAATCACAAAAATCGAAACACACGGAATTTTGTTATTTAAAATGCGCCATATTGGTTATTGAAACAATTTAAATGCAATTTTGAGCACACTAACCGAAAGGGCATACTCGAAAATGGTATGGTTGATCACTTTTAATCCAATATTAATCTTATTTCCTGTTGAGACTGAAGGTCGAAAATCAACTAAAAAATGTGCATCTCCGGGACTTAATGGGTTAAGATCATATTCTGAGTTAATGGCTAAATTTAAGCCAATTTTTAAAAGAAGTAGGTCGTCCTTTTAAGATTAATTTTTTTCTGTGTAGTTTCTTAATTATAAAGTCCAACAAATTACTGTGTTTTTTGCTCGAAATAAACTTTTGTCTTTTAATTATCTTGCATCAAACAATAAATATGTTAGAGACGCTGGAAAAATATCAGATAATTTGAATAGACCCTGAGGAGATCAATACTTACACAGAAAAAAATAAGTCTTAAAATTGTTACATCTTAAATTCATCATCAGGTGAGACTTAATTTAAGCCCGAAATTGCGTTAATTTTCTTAAATTCAGTCAGTGTTTTGTCTTAAAGTCTTACTTTCAGTGAGCAAAACTGACTTTTAGACGATATTTTGGCTTAGAATAAGATTTATCGAGCTTATGACAACTAAGACGAATCTTATATCAAACCAAAATATCGGCTGAAAGTCAGTTTTGTTGTGTGAAAGTAAGGCTTTAAGCCTAAATATTGCATGAATTTAAGAAAATTAACGCAGTTTTGGTCTGAAATTAAATCTTACCTAACGATGAATTTAACATGTAACAATTTTAAAACTTATTTTTTTCTGTGTATAAATTGATCACATTCCGATGTATATTTAGACAACCTTATTAAGGCTTGATCTGGGATGCATCAAAATTTCTATTCCCAAAATGTAACATCAATAAACGTGTCAAAGTTAGTGCTAATGCTGTTAAAACAATAAACTTTTTGTCCCTGCAGTTTTGATCATGGAATTTTGAGGAAGGATCCAAAAAACATTTAAATATGAAATCGTATATCAATACACTTGCCCTGGAAATCAATTTATTTCTAGAAATATATATTTTCATTTTGAAACGTTACTTTTTTCATACGCATCAGTAATTTTGAGTAATTTATTTTCATTCAAAACAATAGAATGTATTTAAAAATAATAGAAAGAAAATAATACTCAAAACCTTCTCATACAATAACAACTACACGCCGCTGACTGTAAACATAGAAACGAAAATATCCAGTTATGCATAAAATATCCAGTTATATGCCTACAAGTCCGAGGTAAAGCAGTACACGTTACTTTTCCCACTTTCTTACTTTTCTTATGTCATCCGGTTACTTCATCGTGTTCGCCTCACCTCGCTCCGTTATTTATCCGATTTGTTTACATCGGAGTTTTATTTTCCTGTCGTTTTTCTCCTCAAGATCTTTTTTCTGAGCCGATCCTAATTAATTTTCACCCCTCCCTCGCGAGGCGTATCACCGTCATGTTTCTCTTGGCATCTCCTTCCCTCGGGCGGATATTTCCAGTTTTCCATCTTTCTCCAACGAAGCCGAGGTTTCCCGCATTTTCTGTGATCAATGACTCGAGATTGGCTGTCGCCAAGAGTGTCGCCTCGTGCAAACATATCGCAGAAAGCGTTCGAGTACAATCCCGTTCTGTGTGTCCACGCACAGACTCGTACAAGTGCAAACCCACATACAAACATCCACACAAACAGATCCATACTTGTAAACTATTAAATGTACTGGTTTGCGCGAGCGCGCGTACTCGATATTGTGACATACGTGATTACCTTGGACTTATATATTGTTGTAAGCACTGTCAAGTATTGTCGACATCAGGCGACTATCCGAGCCTGCTTATACGAGAAGCGAGCATTAACACGATGGGGTAGAAGTGCTGGATTAATTGGACCGGTTGTAGATAAACGTTGGATTATGATAAAGTTGCCTTTTTACGACGCTCATCGTATCAAGGTTGAATCGTTAAGTAACTATGTACCGTAAGGAAAATCACTTGATTCAATTGCAGTTTTAACCGTACGTTGGGAAATCCTTCGATTTGCTGTTGTATTACGGAAGACATTGGAATTCGCAGATGCGTACAATTGCGACTTTAATTTTTTTCTTCTAACCTGGCAAGTGAGTCCCAGTTGGTCAATAAAGCAAACGGCTGACAGCTTTTTTGAGACCCATTGTTTACAAAATCCCGATTCTGTTTTAATATCGATCGAGGAGAGACAATTTTTACTTGAAGAAACGGATTGTTTCTTAATTCACGTCATAATTATAAGTGGTCAAGAACCTAACTACTTTTTAATCGGAAAATGGTTGTAATGGATTTTCGGTAAAAAGTAACCACGACAAGACTTCTTTTAGGCCCGAAATCCACCAGAATTATGCTAATTTTGAATCCAGGATGATCGTCAATTTTATCAGAAAAGGATATAAAAATAAACATTTTTTTAATCTCAATTGAGTCGAAATAATGAATGACCGTACAATGATCCAAAAAAGATCAATTTTTAATGTACGTGCATCGACACCGGCATTCTCTACATATTCACATCTGATCAAAAATTCACTATTTTATTATTTTTACAGATTTAAATTGGATTAAGTTTCAATCTTATGCAATTATAATTGAGTTTGTTTTTTTTGCGAGTTTAAAAATGATCATAAACAGACAAATTGTGAATGTCCTCGCATTGATAACCACATTTTCGGTACATTTAAATCTGATAAAAAATTGACGATTTTCTAATTATTATACAGGAGAATTTAGTGATTTTTCAATGTCGTGTCAGATTGATTCTTGCTTGTAAACTGGTCCAACTTTGGTCTTGGAATGTCTCAAAACTAGGACCTCATTTGAATCATTTTTGGATGTGACCGGGTTTGATATAATACTGATCTAACTCTGATCAAGTTTTGTGTACGCGGAATACCAACCTGAACATAATGCAAAAACTGGCCTTATTTTTTATTAGGAATGAAGCATATACTTTTTTGTAAAAAATAGCCTATTAAAATTCTTTGTTATTTTGTCTATTTTATGAAATTATTTTAAATTGTATTTGACAACTGGTTAGTTGTGTGGCGAACCAGTTCCTTAGTTACTGCAACATCTTTTAGTCACCCAACCAATTTATCGTCTGGAGCTCAGCGCACTAAGCAAATGGTCTGGAACAAACAATCTCTTCCTTGTCCCTTTCAAGTTTTTTTGTTTAGAAACAGAATGTCTCTTATATGTTACTAATGACCCGACATCAAAATTTTACACGTGATTTCGATATTTTTCTAATTGATATGAAATACAATGTATTTGTACAATGTTTCTTTAAATTCATTCTTCGAATCTCCCATGCGGAACTTCTGTTTACTCAAAACAGTTAGCAACATTTCATTGATTTTTGTTCTCCAAATATTCAAATGTAAATGATTGAGGGCTCACATTGAATGTAACAATAATAACATCTTACATCTAATATAAATTGTCGAACTTCGAGAGAAATATGTTTTGATGAATAATTTATTAAAATAAGCCTCAATATATACATAAGTCTAATTTATTGTTTACGTCTATTCTTTACTACGACTTTTAATAGATCGATGCTTATATTTCAAAGAATAAAGAGTACGTGAAGATTTGTACAAAAAGAATTAGCTATATATTGTTTGTATAAATCTCAGCTGTATCCATAAAATTTATAGTACTTGTAGTATTCAAAGTAGATGAACATGACACTAACTACAGTAAAGTCCTGGTAGAATATAGCATCTCGCTATACTTACGTTCCGGCATATTTGTCTGGTTCCGTCTCGACTTATTTACCTGTCGCCGCGCCCTTTTTCCCCTATTTTGCGGAATGCGGCCTCCGGAAGGGCCTACTGTGTTGTCACGAACGTAACGCGATTGAGGAGAGTGGGAGAATCGGTGCTCCCCTTCTTTTAGCAAATATAAGGAAACGGGAGGGGAAGGATAGGAACCGAGTGGGCGAATATGCCGGGACTCTTCTGTACACGGTATGTGCTTATATCATAGACATTTTTAAGAAACCAAATTGGAATTCGTGAGTGACATTCTCTCGTACATTTACGAGGGGAACGCCACATTTCGCAGAAAAGAATTGTGTGTGATAGTTACATAATATTTACAGGCAGCTCTTTACAGACAATCCTAAATTGTCGGTAGAATAGTCATCATAATAGTGTATTGCAAAAATGGACCCCTACTGCGGAACAAGACACAGGTAGCTGATTCTTACCATCTCCAATCCAAAAGCGTGAAACCTCACATAATTAATCTACTACCCACGTGCGCTAAAGCTAGGTCATGACTACCTATTCCGTATGCCTCTAGAAAGTTCAATTTAATTTACAATACTTATTATTATTTACATTAATCAGTTCTAATGTTCTTTTCATAATGTGAACAGAACATCAATTATGTATTTATTTCACATTTTTTGATGTATAGAATCAACAAAAATTAAAATTGCATTTATATAAAATGTTATTAAGCATTACATTCTGTACTATTTGTTCAACCACAAACAATAAACAACAATGCATTATACTCTTCAATAATTTCCCCGCCTAGAAATCCTTTGTCGGCTTTTCCAAATTCACAATGACGGTTGCATCACGGCAGATAAAAATGCGAATTTGTGTAATTCTATCGAGTTGATATACAACATTTACGAGTTTGTAGGAATGTAATATGAAGGATGAAAGTGAACATTTTTGTTTATTAGTTTTTATTATTTTGGTATTAGATAATTTTATTGGGTGTGGGTCGATAAACCGATAAATCAAAAAGCCAATAAGTCAAAAAACCGAGAGTCATTAAGCCGACAGTACAGGAAAATTCATGCAATATTCAGAGAAAATACGCGGACATCGATCTACTTATTGCATTACGGAAATCTGGAAGTTTCGTGGATGCCCAATTTCTCTCCGCACTTTTGGTCCAATTTCTGATTTTAATAAAAATTAAAGTTTTTTTATTTTTTGGTGTTGTAACAATGAATCGTATTAAAATTAATCATTTAATATTTCTTTATTTCAATGGCAAATACTGTTCATAAATTGGATTGTGATAATAAACGTTTGATTGTAATCTGTTCCATTTATGGGATAGTTGTAAATATATGAACTGCTAATTGGCCATTCAAATAAAGAAATATTAGGATTTCTTAATTAAATCTTTGCAAAGAAATTATTAAAAAGGTCAAATATAACAAACATAAGAATTGATAAACCATATCAATTTTGTTATTTCAATAAATACATAAACCCAAAAATTGAAAGTGAAGTAACCAAAAAGTAATACCTTATTCATTTCTTCTGACGTATACTTAGAATATAACTCAGAATTTTCATTAGAAAGACCTCGCTTACATTCGCTGAATGATACGAATTACGCAATAAAGCAGTGTCTTCAAGTCGTAAAATTGCACGCAGCAAAGTCATTCATTCGCTCGACGTCTCAATTGTTTCACGTACGAGCATGAAAATGAAAATGTATTTGCTCAAGTTAAATATGCTTCTTTAGAAAATTACGCACAACGTAGCGTTTCAGTAATCCCGCCAATTGCAACATTCTGAAGCCATACGCATTAAAGGCCTGAAGTGAATTTACTGTTAATACACCGGGTAGCCGTTACACGCTAAGACGCACAACCAAGTCATCGCTCGGGACTTATAATCGTCGATTAAAATATACGAGCATCTACATATCGTTTATAAGTAAAGTCAGCGCACTTACAAGCCTGCATTACATTATACCCGATAAACACAGCAGCTTTTACGAGAAAGGATAATTTTTCGTGTCCAATTGTCGAGGGAATTCTTATTTTACAGATGCGTTACGTATTCTTATATAATCTGCGTTGCACACATTAATTGCGCTTATCAAAAAATCGCAGGATTTCTGCCAAACGACTAGAAATTAAAAGGCATAATTGTGTCATGGGAAATAAGGCGTTATCCGTTGTAGGAGAAGTAACGAGGCAACGGTAGAAAAACTCGTTTAATTATCGCACATCGTTCTAACAGGGATATAAATAGGTGATCATCTAAATTCAAAACCGATCAGCTGTCACAACGTCACTCGCTTCGCTGAGGTGGTTATACCGATAAACGCTAGTCGTAATGTTGTAATGAAACGCATAATCGTAAACGTATGCATTTTTAGTAACAACTTTATTTACTGAAGCAATGTTTGTTATTATATACATTTATCTATAAATATATGCAAATGATTGTAATTTATAGCATCTATTGGAAATATGTATATAGACGTTTGCGTCTTGTAATTATTTCTAAGGATCGTTCATTTTTTACATTTTTGTGCGTTATTGATTACTTGCTATAAACTTTTGGAATGATGGCTTTATGTTTGGCTCATAAAAGTTTACAAGGAGAGACAAATACGAAACTTAAAAATAAGGCTTACACAGCTAGAAAGTATAGTAAAAGCACTGATGTGGTCTGAAATTTCTATTTGACTGAATATTAGATTACCTAATACATGTATATAAATATTTTAAGTTAAGTAGACTTTAAGACCTGAAGACCGCTTAAAATTAATATTAAAATAATCTGCCAATTGCAGGATATATTAATTAATTATCCAGCCGTGGTATAAACAATTCGAGTAATTCATTAGAACTAAAACTTTCTAAACACAATTTTTCGAACAGTGTTATTATATGATATTCTAAGGAACAAAACTATTTTGCCAAATGACAGTTTATTTCGAAAGTGATTAACTAACATGAAGAAGATACGAGAAATGATTAAATATTCTTTATATGTTTTCTCCATTGCAAAACTTCACTCTCAAATGTGTACAGATTTTTTAGGCGTTTTTATTTTTGTTTCCAAAATCCCGTAGTGGATCTTATAAATCTTTGGTTGCTGAGAACGAATTCCTTGTCCAATTTGACGCATCACGTTCAATATTTCACATATCATAACCTAAAATTGTAGTAAAGGTTATTTTTTAATATTTTTCGGATTAAATATTAGTTAGTTAATTAGTTAGTTAGTTAGATTATTAATGGATATCATAAACTCTTGACGTGATGGGTCAAACTGGATAACGGATTCGATTTCAGTGGCCAAAAATCGATAATATCCACTACCTCTGATTCAAATTATGCCCCAAAAGAACTTCTGTGGTCTTGTATAAATTGTAAATAATGACAAGATTATTGTACATAGATTACATAGTATAGGTTAAATTTAAAGTTTTCTGATTTCTGAAAATAAAAGGCGTAGTAATGAGTATAAACTATTATTTTATTGGTCCATATAGTCGGTAATTTGAAGAAATCAAGTGGTTTTATTGGAATTCAATTGAAAAATGTCAAATTCGACAATATAACCTCTTTTCAACATATTTTCACACAATATTTTGTACGTGGATTTTTTAATTTATCTCACTCCGGCCGTTAGTAAGCCGATATGAAATTGAGACTTTCAAGATCTGGGAAAGAGCTTTCATAGAAGACTTTTTTTATTCGGAATTTAAAAAAATCTCGTTTCACCTGCTTACTTCTGAATTGATTCTGTTAGGACGCATAGCTCATATTGAAAAAAAATATCTACAATATTATTATACAATATTATATTTACAATATTAATTGATTTAAAATATCCTAAAATATGTATTTTGTAATCATTTTTGCCTTTTACTGGATATGACATAACTGAAAACTCGAACTGTTTGATGCACTTCAGGCAGAGACAATCTCTGCTTCAGGACTAGAGTAGGGTTTTCGTCCTGAAATGTTTATGTCCTTTCGAAAAATCTCGTTAAATCTTTAAAGTCCAAATGTACAAAGCGTTTTCATGAAGTTTGACTCTATATTTTAACATGTAAAATCCACTTGAAAAATTTGCGCTACTCATTTCTTATTGTGGAAGATTGCCTCTTTCTACTGGTTTATGTCAACATTTTTCAAACGTTGAAATAAGAAAGTTATACACGTTTTTTTTTTAAGGTATGTCATTTTCTAGTTTAATTTTAAATTTATCCAATTTTTTTAGTGGGAGATGAAATGAAAAGTCACAAATATCGTGCAGAAAATGAATTTGCTATCAAAGAGGAGTATTTCAGAACGTAAAAATTGAAAATGGCGGACATAAAATGGCGATAAACACTCGTTTTTATTCGTAATATAATAGTCATTAGTTAAAAATCGCCAGGTTAAAAGGATTTTATGAAACATGATATTTAATGGTTTTGTAAAATTTGGTTTTGAGATTGTTGATCACGAATCTGGATCAGTTTTTAAATTCTCAAAAGATTGGATCCAATATGATGATCACCGACCCCAAAAATTCCTATATGCTAAGTTTCAAGTTAATCTGATCAACTTTAAACATTTGTGGCTACCAACGTTTTTAAATATATTCATTGAGTTTTGTGATTATGAACATAAGGCTAGGATATTCCGAATAATAATTCACTTTTATCGCCATATTGTTTCCGCCATTTTTAATTTTGTCTTTCTGAAATACGCCTCTCTGATAGCAAATTTATTTTAACACGATATTAGTGGCTTTTAGAGGTAATATCAATACTCATAATAAAATTCGATTAATTAAAAATAAAACCAAAAAATTCCGTGTTTTTTTTTTGGCTAATAAGAAATTGCTAGTTTCAAATTTTTTTCCTACAGTTTAAACGCTAAAATATAGTGTTGAAAGTCATGATGACATTTTGTACATTTCGACATTATAGGGTTAAACCAGATTATGTTAAAAATTTGTTGCATTGAGTTCGTGGCATCTTTTATAGGAAAGATTTTTTAGGAAATCTGTTATACCAAGTTATACTTCAAAGGATTGTACACCTAGTGATAAAATATCGGTCACTAAATAGTCAATAAAAGGTAAAGGTTAACATCTGAAAATATGGCAATAGAAGACAGATATTTTGTCCTTGGTGTACCTTAATTGTACATCAACGCTACTGCGAGAACTTTAATGTAAATAATCACTAGTACAGATCGAAATCTGCCACTCTAGCACTAGATGCGAGCTAGCACTAAATCGTCGCGGTTTGTCAAGTTTTGGTGCAATGCGCATGTATATATAGACAAAACGTGACGATTCCCTGCTAGTTTCTGTCGAGTGCTAGCGTAGTTGATTTCCGTTTCTACAAGGAATATAATTAATACGTATAATTACACATAAGATACTCGATGTTCCGTTAAAATTAACCTAAAATTGAAAAAATTAAACTAAATTATGCTGTGTTTGAACGAATATGAAATTTTAGAAATATTTAATGATTCTCGTTAGAAAATGTGTGATAACTTTGGATCAGTTTTCTGCTCATGAAGTTCAAAATTCATTTGTGCATTTTCCTTTATATATATATATATTAGCCATTATTTATTGATAATAAATAACGGGTCTATACATGATGTCTGTATTAAACTTCCATTACAACAGTTCTATTGATACATCGAAAAATTGAGGAACAAGATGAAAAGAAAGCAAGTTCCTACACGAAAAATCTGGCTCATAAAAAGCTATTCCGCATGTTTTGTCATGTGTTCCCTACAATTAGCGAGCCGTGGACATAACCCTCGGTTTTGTCCTAAATGTGTTCCAGAAGAATTCTGGATGTGTCTCGTAAGTGTTCGAAAGGTTTCCTGGAAACATCGCAGAAGTGTGCAGGAGACCTTCTGTAGATGTCGTGAAAGCACATTAAATGTCGTTTTGGAGATGCCTTTAGAAGAGTTGACATGATGTTGTCCAAGTCTCTCATCCAATAACGGATGAAGTGTTCGGATGTGCCTGTTTGTCTCACTAGGCATACTTGGGCGACATGTCTGCAGGAACACTTCAGAGACAATTATTGGACATCTTTTTTTTACTCGGGAATATTGGGCATCCTGTAGTTATCACAAAAAATGGTTTCCCGTTACCGCAATATTAATTCTCAGCTGTGCATTCCTACAATTGCTTTTAATATAGGTTGTCAGGAATTATGACACGCACACACGCGTATGGATATAGAGAAATACATTCAAACATTTTGTAATATATTTTAACTGTACAATCTTAAGACTATTGTAGTAGATTTTTAGATAAATTGACTTGTTTGAAATATAACGATAGCTGGAAAAAGTAAATCTTTAATATTTACGACTATTTTTGAACATTTTAGAAAAAACATCTGTTTCCCATTGGAGCGTAAAATGTCGCAGGCAACGTCCAGTATCCGTCGAAACGGAAAAGTTACGCATCGCGACGAAAATACACCGTAAAATCGCACAAATCGCTGCTCTGGCGCGTAAATTCTTGGCGTCTACAAAAAACGAACTTCTCACCGCGACGCGCGATTATGGACCTCGCAACGCGTCTCGGGTCTTACGCGGGTCAGTAAACGTACATACTTATATGTATATATCTACAGGAGAGACTATTGCGAAGCGTACTGTAGAGAGCATCGTGTATGGAAAAACAGCTTTCTCTCTCGACAGGTTCAGGTGGCATACATAGGAATTAAGTAGATAAACACGCGTGTAGTAATATACGCGCGTAATATTCGCCTAACTGTCCGGCAGCGAGATATTCGTTATGCGAAATAAAACACGGTGAATGTCCCGTATAAACCTATACGTCTAGTGTCAGAACTAGCCTACTCCTTACCAATATTATTCTTAAGATAAGTGTACGAGCGAGTACGCGTCGAATGAAATCGTTTTTGAGAGACGGCGTAATCAATGATACGTGGGCAAAGAATTATGCAACGCCCATAATCGAGAAACTCCACAAACAAAATATACCTACAAAATATGTTGCTGCGCAAGTGTAGGTGGAAATTTCAAGATCAGATGTGCATTTAACATGCGGTTGTTTATGTTTCACAATCGTTATGCAGGAATACATATTGCTAATATCTCCGGTACAAATTTTGATACGATCCTGATCAACCCCTGATGTTGCCTTAATATATTGTACAAAGTCCAATCATAAATGTAACGTTTGATTACACAGTGTTACAAAGTAACAAAATGGGCAGGCAATTTTTTAGCGATCTGGTACAAGTTGTGGATTTAGTCAAACTGAACAACATGGTATCGTATAATTCCCCCATACACCGTCAAAATCTCATTTTATGAGATTAAAATCATATTCAGGCAGGTTCGTGTTAAAAAATCACTCATAACTACCTTAATTCTTATTCAATTTACAACTTTTTTTTTAATCTGATTGCCAAAAAGCTCGCGAAACTACAGTTGAAAGTATGTGTGATTTTTTTTTACTTTTTTTCGTTTTTACAACTTTAACGCTAATTTTCCAATATTATTCGATCGCGGAAATTAATTGCACCTTAATGGGTTGAAAGTATATTATGGATCAGTCCCATCGCTTAAAGCTGGAAAATAATAAAGCTGAAGTTGATGGGTATAACAAATTTTTTAATCTCGAATATAGCACCTCTAAAAATTGCTGGGTCAAATGAGTGACGAACAAGGCGAATGATTTCACCAAGAAATAAAAACTATTGAAGAACGTTTACAAGGGAACAGCCCAATCAACCATCTTGCTAATTACTGCTGGTCGTTGATACGTACAAGGGATGATTTATACAGCCGAAAGCGTTCAAGCCTCCAAAAAAAAAAACCCATTATTTTATTTTTCATTTTGTTTTTTTTTTGTTTCATAAATTGATGAAATGAAAACTGACGAAACTACAGTTGAAAGTATCCGAGATTTTTTTTCATTTTTTTTTTCAATTTTGACGATCATTTTACAATATTATTCGATCGTGGAAATTGTTTGCACCTAATTGAGTTGAAAGTATATTCAATTCCGAATTGAATGATTTGATGAAAATTGACGGAGATATGGAAGTTTTGAAATTTAGCGTATATTCGCTGATTTGCAGCGGTTTTCGCTGATTCATATTTAGAGAGCGTGATGCTAATTCTAGGTTAGATATGCATGATGTAAATTTGGCGAAAAATGAGTTTCGATACTTTCAACTCAATTAGGTGCAAACAATTTCCACGATTAAATAATATTGTAAAATGATCATTAAAATGAAAAAAGGGGAAAAATCACAGATCACAACTGTAGTTTCGTCAGTTTTCATTTCATCAATACAAGTTTGGATAGGCTAAAAGGCGAGCTTTTTGGCAATCAAATTAAAAAAATTGTAAATCGAATAAAAATTAGCGTAGTTTTCAGTGATTTTTCACAGGAACCTGCCTGAATATGGTTTTTTTGCCATGAAATGAGATTTTGAGGGTGTATGGGGAAATTATACCATACTATCTTGCTCAGTTTCACTAGATCTACAGCTTGTACTAGATCCCTACAATGTGTTATATCATTTTCGGAATAGGACTCCTAAAATTAGTACCTAGTCAGGCATCCCTGTACCTTTTAAAAACTGACGGCCAAACAGTCATGTTTACATAACTAACAATCGATATTGGATTTTGAATAGCTACACTAAAATTAATATGAAATATTATAAAAATGCACTTGAACCTTATTATAACGAAACGGTAAATACCGTTTTGATGATCCAGCACTTGCAACGAATAGCTCATAAGGCATGTTTCATGATCGGCGCTTGATCAGTTATTAATTGATCATGATTTATCAGTCCCTGATCAATAATCGGGGAGTCCAAAAAAAAATTAATGATTGGGATATTATAAAGTTGTTTAGAAACCAGAAATATGAATTTTGAAAATTTTACACCGGATTCGTCATTCAAATACATCTGTTTAACGAAGTAAGTGAACAGAGGGGACTTCATTAGGTATAAGTTATAATAGATATTGTCAAAAAAGGCTAGTATTGGCAGCGAATGATTTTTCAAAGAATTTATTATTAATGTTGTTTAAGATTACACTTGAAACGTGTTTTTTTGCGATCGCAGGAATCTGAAAATGGTTTTGCAAAATTAAAAGTAGCAGTATCAAAATGGTGGACGTCCTGATTTATAAATGGGATAAATTTGATGCAAATGCCTAATAGAGGTTTTTTGGAGTTATCACTATTTGAGAGGTGGCAGTCATGAATCTGTCCGTTCGATTTCAATTTTCCACAACTCTCACCGGAATCTTAATCTGCGTCCCCAAAAACTTTCTAGTGGCAAATTTTAACTCATTTTAAAATAATGAAAAGTATATGCTTCAAAGGATTGGTTAGATAAGATTGTAAGAAATTAAAGGTACACGAAAATCTGTTATTTGATATGTTTTTTATACACAACTTGTTGATTTCGTTCTTAATTTCACAAAAAATGTCAAAATGTTTTTATTAGAACACGATAATAATAATAGCAACAACTTATCGTAAATCATACTTTGTATTTGCACTAAACAAATTTATTACGACGTAATAAGAACATTAAGAACAAGATTTTATAAAATGTTTTTATAAATATTTCCAAAGTTAGCTATATAACGGAATGTTTACTAAAAATACAATTTTCTTTTTCACTTTTTGCATTTCAAAAAATGTCAGTACAAAATATTACATACCAAATACATCGATAAATTTGCACCTACGGTAGAACAACATGAGCCTATAAGAAATTACCATATTTTAGGATACGTTTCGATAATAAATAAAAGATAACAATAATGTAGAATTTAAAATTAATATTACATACGATAAAAACAATACCTTTTTATACAAAGACATCGATGGAGTAGACATTTTCATTCTTTATTTGTACGACATACAATTTCTTGAGATTTAGATATTACGGGTATATTTAAAGACGGTAAAAAAGCTGAGATTATATTTTTTGTAACGAAATTACTTTTTAATTTATAAACTTCATTATCAGAGAATAAATTTGGAAAGTTTTTTTAGAAAACGGCACATCATCTGAGAATTGTACATTCACGAAGTAATATGACATATTATATAACATAACGATTTTTGTAAATTCATTCACGAAGAAGTTTTTCATTTTATTTTAGAACAAATTTTCGTAAATTAATTTCTTAGTCTCGAAAATAGTTTATCGACCATTTACTTTAATAATCATTATAAATTACTTGAATTAATATCTTTTTGCATTTTTTATGTTTGTGCAAGAATGAGGTGGTTTAATCCTTCCACGTCAAAATTGCAGTTTGTAATGACTTTAATGAGGTACCAATTAACTAAAGGAAAAGAAATACTCTTCAGATTAGAAGCATTCAAAATTAAAAAGAAAATTTATTTACCTATTATTTTAGGGTTCTAATTGAAAAAATGGTTTCATTGTTTTTTTTTAATTTGAATTCCGCCGTTGGTTTAGGTATTTTAATAAGTATTATCAAAAATATTTATATTTATCAAGATATATTCAAAATGATGGTCAAAATACCATAAACGAATCGAAAGTCTTCATGGCGCTGGTTTTTTTTCAAATTTATCGCTGCTGAATTCCTGGGAATTACTACTGAATATATTATATCAATGTAATATGATCGTACGTTATAAAATAAAATGGTGGAACACAATACGGTGGTGAAAATACGAAAATATCTTTTGAGAAATTCATTTTTTTTTATTTTTTCATACCTCTCACGAGTAAATGATACAGAAACAAGATTTTTTTAGTACTCGTTTCATTCAAGCGCAAATCAGCTACTTTGGCGGATTTGCATCGTAATGTGCAAATTTAATTCAAAGTGAAGATGAAATATTTGAAAATATTGCTGAAATACTGCATTTTTTGCATTTTTATTTAAAATGTTCATCACAATGGTTCACAATGCAATATGCACTTGCTTAACAACATTTAACATCTCATAGAAATTGTCTAGAAAATCATCGGTTTCATTTAGCATACAAAGATGTTGATGTGTATTGCCAATCTTTGTTTTTAATCTTTTTGGTTTTTCATTGCATTTATTTTCTAACTTTTTTTTTAAATTTTATTTTGTCTTACACCATTGAAAATCACGATAGTCAACTCCAATTTAACTACATATTGATGTTATTGTGAGCCACTGATTTCTATACCATTTTTTCTTGAAAAATAAAAAAAATACACCAACAATGATATATTTTCACGAAATGTAATTATTATTATTTTCAGCCGCTATAAATAGTAGCGCCATTTTGGTTTTTAGTATTATATGTATTCAATAGTATTAAACTGATGTGCAACATTCAGTACGCATTCCTCTACGGTTATCAACGATAATCATTTAAAAAACGGCGAAATATAGAGGTGTGTCGCTATTTTGAACATTTCTTGATAAATATATATTTTTTAATGTATAATATACATTTTTACAGAAATGGCATGCTCTAAATAATGTTTCACCTAATTATTCGGTTATCGGAAAATTACTTCTAAAATATAATTAGGATAAGTACAGAATTATAAGAAAAATAGACAACAAAAAAGTTCTAATAATAACAGGTCAAACATTTTTCTTGGAAACACAGCGAAAAATAAACAGATATAGATATTGGCTAATATTTACTCCAGTTTTTGTTGAATGGATTTGTTTTGTATTTATCTTATATTTTGTTGTTTAGAAAATAAATTACTGATAATGGCGTAATAATATTGAGGTCGAAACGTGAACTTTATGTTAATTCGATCAAACCAGTCTGCTTTTTTAGTCATCTTTTGCAGCAGTTCGGTGGGAACAACCAAATGCCTAATAATTTTTTAATATATTTCTTTGAAATTCAAAATGTTAAAATAAAATTCTGGTTTTCGTTCTTGAAAACAAATATCATGAGTATCTCGTCATATTATTGTTAATGTATTACTGTTACCTAAATATTAAGAACATTTATAATTTTTTTAAAATTTGTTAGAAATGCAGATTGTACCAGAGTGCTTATTTACGACTTAACACAGTTTTTTTTAATATTACTTATATTTAGTAGTTACAGTGCCTGACGATTTCAAAAATAATAGTCTGAAACTTTTTGTCGCAGATTTTAAAAATTATATAAAC
The DNA here is from genome assembly GCA_030407085.1 of Trichopria drosophilae. Taxonomy (NCBI): domain Eukaryota; kingdom Metazoa; phylum Arthropoda; class Insecta; order Hymenoptera; family Diapriidae; genus Trichopria; species Trichopria drosophilae. The sequence goes on along the minus strand of CM059583.1, from coordinate 182,130,328 downwards.
AATAATAAGAAACAGTTTAGAAACTAAAAATCAACTGAATCAGGTTTTCGTGACCTTACATTCAAGAGACTATTGATATTTTACAAAAATATAAATGGAAGAACTGAAAAAAAATGAACATAATACAGTAAAAATATACGACATAATTCGGAAACAAATTTGAAAATTAATCGAATTCAGTATGGCGTGTAATACATTCTAAGCCATTACAGGATATAAATTAGAAGATTTTCGAGGAAATATTAGTTTCCCATTGAAATTGTGGAATGGCAAATGTTTCCGGAGACAGCATGATTAATGAATAGAGCAATTTCGAAATCGTTTTCCCGAAGTATCCATGGCAGAAGAAAAATTGGGAGGTGGGGGTCCAGCTTCTAACGTGTCGTTATTGGTTGGGGCTTTCCGACGTAATGCAACTACAGGAGACAGGAGGAGCCTGGGATTGACTTTAGTAACAGTTTACGAGGACAGTCAACACGGGGTTAATTCGATCAAACCATTATCTTGATTCTAACCTCAGTTACTTCTCCAGAGGAAGTAACTCTCGCCGGCATCTATTGGCTACTAATGAAATTCTACGATTGCAGATACGCATTCGTGTCTACTTATTTGAAAATATGATTAGACGATAATGATCTCGTACAATTGGTAGTAATCAAGAGCCTTGGTGATTCACTGCATTGAATGCCACTTGCATCAAATACATATTCACTATATCTGCAGTAAGTGACACAAATTAAATAACGATCACTAATTCAATTTGTGTTATTACCATTTTAAATGATTTCTAAATAAATGCTGACGATTTAAGCAAATGGTAAATCTGAAAAAGTAACTTAAAATCATATTGTACATAAAAATTAAATACAAAACGTATGTATTCTATTGAATAGATTATTACTTACTACGTTTTTATTGTAAAAATTAAATAAGCTAATATTAAATTAAAAATGCCAATGATTAAACATATTTTAACATTAAACATTAAATAATGATGATGACGTAGAATATCTTAAAATTCTTGGCTCATGAATATGTCTAAATACGCTCTGTAAATAATACTATATGTGTTCCTAGTTTTATGACTAAATACTCGTATTTAGAGGCGTGTTTAATTATTTTTACTTGCGATGTAGTTTTATAATTAACTTTATATTAACGCTATTAATTTTCAAGTATTTTTAAAGTTCGCATGGGCGATACTTTTATTCCATTTTTGAGAACCATGACATAAGTCGGAGTTTAATGTATACTGTAAATAAGTGCGATAATCACTTGTTCAATAAGTGAATCGGTAAAATATACCTTATACTATTTTCTGCATAACAAAACTGTCAAAGTAATTTTAATTTTCCTGTCATAATGAGTCGAAACTTTAAACTAACTTGAAACTAGTAAGCATACATTGTTAGTAGTATAACGATAAATGTACTCGTTAAATTTAAATTATAAAAATGTATAAAAAGGAGAAAATCTAGTAATTGAATTAATAAGGAATAAAAACTATTAATTGATTAATTAAATTGAACTAATTCATATTATCGATAAAGTATTAATAAAGATAATCATTTAAGATTATAATGGAATATTACTAAAGTATTACAATGAAAGAAATATGCCTGACAAATTTATTTACCACTGGGTAGTTGCAGTGTGACAAAACGTTTTAATTATAAGAATCTTTTCGATGTTTCAAATTTTACTACTTTTAGTTAAATTAGTAGTTAGTCATATAAATATGTATAGTTACACAGTTGCAAATTTTTAAAAAGTAGTAAAACGATATTCTTAATTCCATTCGACTATTTTTTTTTTCATTTCAGTAATATATGATAGTTTTTGAAATTTATGAATTTTAGATGAAGACCTATTGAACTATTGATATAGTTAAAAAATAGTGAAAATTTAATATAAGAATTTTTTAACTGTAGTTGTATCAGTAAAAATCATGAGACTTTTCACTCCTTAGTTAATAGGGACTAATTTATATTTAAGGAGTAATGTTTTTAAGGAAGATTCAATCAAAAGCGCTTATTAACTGACAGTGTACAAATATAAATAAAATTTCAATTTCCGTGTTTGCAATTCAACTCATACTAACATAAATATATTCAAACCATCTTAAATCTTATTAGTGACTAATATGTTTTAAGACTGTAATTTTTTTCTTTTTGAATAACGGAATCATTAACTATCAAATAATGAATTGAAGACTTGATAATTTTTGTGTCTTAATACATCGTTATAGATATCATTTAATGTTCTTATATCTGACAAAACTATTAGTCGATGTGGACAGGAAGTTTCAGTTAACAATAACGGATTAATAAAATATCATATTACGAAAGTATGCAAGTAGGGATACGCGATTATGAAGTAATGGTAAAAAATATAAATTAATGTGTAATAAGGATATAAAATATTAATTTTGTATTTTTTACTTCGTGGGAAAATGTTTCTACATACACCCGTCATAAAATGGAGATTTTTATAAGCTAATATTAGTACCTAATTAAACAATTCGTTTATATATTACGCGGAAAAATAAAGATTGTTTGGGACAACCACAATGTGTTCTCAGATCCTAAAAAGAAATTGGAACAACAGGGTTCGAGCAACTAAGAAGATAATTGCAACCAATTGATTAATTGTTTGTACCAATTAATTGCTTTGTACAAATGTATTTCTTATCAAAACTGTGAACACTATTTTCTTGTCTACCCTAACCAATTTCTTGTCTGGATCTTCGAGCATTAAAGGCGAATGGTTCCCGCAAGGGGTGCTAATACTGTTAGCACCAAGGATATATCTGAGTGCAGTAAAAGCTTTTTTATTTATTTATTATTTGTAATAAAATATTAGAAATGAAATAAAAAATAGTCGAATGGAATTAAGAATATCGTTTTACTACGTTTTCAGAAATTAGAACTGTGTAACTGTACATATTTATATAACTAGATATTATATAAACTGTATTTTAGCGATTGATTTGTTTTAAAGATTGACTAGAGAAAAAAGTGGGTCTGACGGTTATAATGTGTTCTTATAATTAGTTCAGTTTGATAATATTTTGCAAATTTAATTTATCAATGAAAGTACTAAATTACAATAACATCAATAGACATTTTTAATGTTTTTAGGTGACTGACTCATTGATACGCATTGGCAACAAAAAAAGGAAACTAACTAATATAAAGATACTAAATATTTGCAAATAACTCCACTAATAGAAAATTGTAATAAGTTCTTATGACATATTCTTATTTCACAACTTTTGAAGATTTTTTCTGGACGTATAGTAGATACATATTTAAATTTTAATTGCTCTTGGCTTTTTCGTGCATTGATATTTATTGATGAAACGTCACATATTGTAAATAAGAAAATATCGAATAAATTGAAAGAACAATAAAATATTTAAAGTGATGATCCGCATATCAGGATTATAATTAATATTGAAACTCATGAATTAGTAAAATCCACAATAAATAGGTATATATTGTTAATCGTGGCGTAACTCAATTTTTCTTAACATTCTGAGTCAATATTACTCCAATTTCATTACCACACTAAAATAAACAATAATGAAATTAATAATCATCATATAAAAAATATAAATTCTATTAAAATTTTATGAACTCTAGTAGAAAAAAAGTCCAGGTTTAGGCTAGTTTCTATCCAGTTTCATTACTCCCCATTGTTAAAGGTATAGCGAAATTGGGAAATGTACTACGAAACTGGATAAATTTCCCAAGTAAAAATTTAATATGGACGATAGATTCATGATTGATCCACGGAGAATCAACTCCGCGAAATGTTCGTCCTGTGAAACAAATATGATTATATCTTTATGAAAATTTAATATGCACGATTGATTCATGGTGGATTTACGGCGAATATACTCTAAAATTTAGTGCTTGATTCTACTATAAAATGATTTATTTTGCATTTTATACTTTATAAAAATATTATTGTAGAGACTTTATCAGGTTAAATGTTGAAAAAAATAACAATTTATACAAAATGTTTGTTAATCTAGAATTCCAAAAAGCTAAACGGAGATCTACGTAATACAAACAAAGGAAAAGACAATGCGACGAAACCACTCAAAAATACGGGGATACACAAGGATATGGTTCTTCTATACTCTGCTACACAACTGCAGCAAAATTATGGCTTCATCCTAAAAATGGCAGAAAACGATGTCGATGAAATACAAAATACTTCGGCCAGCGTAAAAAATATCCTAGGAACAACGAAATGTCATATGAGAATCACTGCCATCGCTCGTAACAAACAATTCATAAATTCTGCAGGAACAAACTGAACATTTTCTGTTTGGAAAATATTAAAACATTCTTACTACTAAAACAGAAACACGAGAAAATGAATTACATCATATAAGCTTATTTTTATTATAATGTCGAACTTGAAGTGTTTTTTACGAATTTTCGATACAAACTGGCAAAAGTTCAACACATATTAAAAAACAACAATCCTTAGGAATCGTGTTAACAAGGGCTGTCATATTGAATAATAAAAGAGTAGCGTTATCAATTAAAATAAAAATAACATGATAAAATATTGTAATCTGGTCTCTCGTGTTTCGGTTTTTGTAACAAAAACTTTTTTAGATTAGAAGTTGCGAATTGCTTGTATGAGCGATGACAGCTGCAGTTCTTAGAGTGACATGTCATTGCTCCATGGATATTTTATACGCATACAGAAGTCTTCGTTTTTCTACTTGGTGATGTATGTTTTAGGTGGAGTAATCGTGTCGCAGATATATACGAGCAGAGCAGCAGTACCGTATCCTTAATTTTTTCTCGCTTTTTGGAGGGGTTCCAGTTTTTGCTTAGTTTTATGTAAATCTCCGTTTTCATTTTAGAATTCAAAAACAAGGCAAAACTGATGTATAAATGGTTCTGTTTTGCCTAAATATTACTGTATGTCAGAAAAGACAGCAGAATGTAAAATGTAATAAACATAATTTCATCATAAAACCAAGCAGTAATTTTTTATGTAGATTCGCCATGAATGCATCATGAATATATCGTCTATACAAAATTTTTACCCGGGTTCTAACGGGGAACTAAATTATACGATAAAAACCAATTGCTTTTTATTTCTAAACAATATTTAACGAACAGAACTAAATAAACAAAGGTAAGCATAGTAAACTTCAAATAAACTCACAACCAACAGGGGCATACCTGTTTTTTCTACCAATATTGTTTTAAATTATACAGGTCAACATGGTTTTGTCGTTGGCAAGCTGAGGGTCATTTCCGACCTAATTTTATGCGTAGAATCAGAATCCGAAGTCAGAAGTAGCCCATCACTTCAGGATTTTGAGATATTTTAAATTATTTACTCGAAAAACTCGTATTTTTGCTATTTTTGAGGTCATGTACAGAAGATACAAAATTTGTAGGAGTTTTTCCTTTCGTTAGATCATGTGATACTACTCTTTCTCTTTAATATAGGATGCGCAGAATTCCATTATGACTTTTCTTCACCAAGATACGCCAATTTGAAATTATTATATACATGTAAACAAATTTACCTTGAAATGCACTTGGAGAACAAACTCAAGGTCAAATTCAATATCATGAAACCTATATAAATATAAACAACTGTATAAAATATGGATACTTATAACTAAAATCACGTTTTAGTATTGTGACTGTTTTTTTTGATAATGTTAATGGAATATATCTCATAATTCAAAATGGCGGTAACTTTGTAAGAAAAAATCTTAGGTGATCGAATAAAATCTCATTTTAAAGGGTAAATGTAGTACTAAAAGATGCAAATAGTACAGAAGGCCAAACAAAATTGTTGCGTCCTGTACGTAACCTCCAACATAGCAAAAAAACGCGTTTTTCGAGTACATGACCTCAAATATCTCAAAATTATGACGTTATGGACCAATTATGACTTCGACTTTGGATTCTACGAATACAATTACGTCGAAAATGACGCACAGCTTCCCAATGACATCCAAGATCCTCTTTTTTGAATACCTATCATTTTCAAAAATAGAGTAACTCCTTTTAATTTTGCATAAGTAAACGTTTGTTTGATCATTTAGTTGTGACTAAAATTTGCCTAAAACATTTGGCTAAAATTGAGCTAAATTCAGCCAATCCGCAGACTACGTCGATTAGCGTAATAACAAGAGTGGCCGAAATAAACGAGCATAGTTTTTCTTTGGAGCGAACAATACACGCACACAGAGGCCTCCCGTCTAGAAACGCGAGCAAACTAATAGCTTTTAAGGACTGGAAATTATCTTAAGCGCACTTAACCCATTTCCAAATGTACTTTCGCCGTCGTCTCGATTGAATGCGCGCGCGCGCACGCCTGGAGTGGCGATATAATGCAAGTCAGTGCCATTGTTTCAGCCGCTTAGATGGTGAACGAACTGTGAAACAACGATCCTAATGCCGTTTCTTCTCGATAACGAAAAAGTTCTCGTACTATGCGACATTTAGAAGTGGCTACTTAAAACTATACAACTTTTAAAAGTTGCGACACTTTTTCCGCATCAGAACATAAAACTGTCGGCTTCCTTGTGCTAATGCGAGAGATGAAGATATCTACTTCTTTATTTTGTCTTCTTTTGCGAACCCTCAAAATGAGCCACAAGGTACCGTTTGAAGAGTATTCATTGCGAGCGCAAATTCTTGAGCAGATTCTGATAATGATTTAACAATGAGTGGGCTACAAGGCATTTTATGAAACTCCGACATTTTCTATGGATGATGCCATAAATCCTTCGGATCATATTTGAAAAACTAATTAATCTTCAATGAAAAGCTTGGCTAATAACTTGTGATTGTTTAATGATAAGTTGGACTCTAAAATCTTTAAAGTGTAAACTACTGAAATCCCACTGTCTGAAATATGATCGCGTAAAAATGCTGAGACCACTTGAACTACACTCAGACACATAGTAGTTTAAATGACCCTTTTCTTACCATGAATCATAGTGTGAAATGAGGACTAGGCATGGTAATAGTTAAAATAACTATTCTGAAATAGTAAAGTTTAACTATGGTTTCATGATTCAAAATGCTACTTATCAAGATAGGCAAATAGACTCAACTATTTTGAAATAGTCATTTCAGAAAATGACTACCTTCATTGAGAGAAATTGTATAAGAAATTGTCATAAAAAATATGGAAAGGGGACAATATTTACTTTTTAAAAATATTTGTAAACTATATATATCATAGCATATGAAATGTCCACTTCCCGCCCTTCGTTCTTTGTTTAATATAAACTAGGAAACAAAGAGAACAACACAAAATCAATACTGTGCTAAGTTTCTGAATGTCACAAATCTAGTCAGTTAAAAAATGTATTATGCACAGCCATTATGCACACAAATTTGTATGTCTTGTGACTAGTCTACATATACACGTGCGTATACGAGATGCATTATGTATTATCATATCTTGACGATCGACGATTCTTCTTATGACCAAATGAAAATCCACTTCAATAACGGGAGCCACGGGCTCAAAGAAGAAAAGCTGCGAGCGCCGCGTTGTCACCTGGCGGCATCAAGACACACAGGGTGCGGCAGTCTTTACTATGGATTATATAGTAAATACAAACTTTAACTATGAATAACAGTAAATATAAAGATTTACTACGAGACAGTGTGAAATGAGGACTGCACTACATTATAGTTATTTTAACTATATTTGTCATATTTATTTAAATTATTCTACATAGTTGATTTTTTTAACTATGATGAGTTAATTGCTGTAACAAAATTATAGTAAAATCGACTATGATTTAACTATTTTTCATAGTACTTTTAACTATATTTTTCCAACGATGTGATTTGGTCAATTTAACTATAGATTTATTATATATATTATTTATTATTATATTGAAATTTTACGGATTACGTGTAACATGAATCAGAGCTGTCGAAAACAAAACCCATACGGACTAAATACAGTCCGCGAAATCGAACTTTTACAGCTTTGAGTACTGAAAAATAATGTTCGACACACGGCCGTAAGACTTTACGGCTTTGCTGGTCCTCGTACGCTGGTATCGCAGTCTTGTTTTACGGCCTTGCATCGAAAAACATTAATAAGAATTTTTAATAAGTCATAAATAAAATAAATAGATCATCGAATTTGAATACCTTGAATACCATCAGTGAATTTTTAATAAACGCCATGATAAAACTTACAAAGATCGGGAGAGGGGTCTACAAAGGAAAATAATAAAATATATTCCTATTTTGGACAATCCTGGATGGGTCTGTAGTGGAAAAGAACATTGAAAATAACATTTCGTTTGGCGTGTTAGCGGTAGATTAACACTTTTTAATAACTGAAAAGAAGCCCGATACTTTTTGTCGATCATTGTTTATAGCCAGAAATAATCGAACTTGCAAAACTGATCATTAGTTTATAAATTAGACTACTCTGAAGGAACATAATATTGTAGAAGGCTGTATTAACGAAAACTAGTTTCAATTTGTCTGCAGTCTATTTAGACTAGTAAACCGTTATATATTCGAAGGGCAATATATTTTATTATTAATTTAAAATTGTCCAATTTATATGGAATGTTTGCTTCTGCACCAATTTCGTAAAAATGTATTTTTATTGAGAAATACACTCATGAGAAGAAATTTCTTGGTACAAATACTCTCATTTAGGGCATAAATCACCTTAGTGTTGATACGCTTAAAAATGTGCTTCATAACCCAGCAATATATTTAGTTTCACTTTGGATTTGTTTGAATTTACATTACAATTTTTAACCCATGTAGTCGTAAATTCAAATGTTATTTATCTGTAAATATCACCAAATTTCCTGCCGTTCGTCATATCAAGTGTCATTAGATGTTTTAATTCGGCACTGGCTAATAAGAATATTTTATCTATATTCACATGAAACGGCTAATGACCCTTAATATAAAAAAGAAACAACCGCTCGCCTTTATAAAATCAGGATCGTATTGCAAAGTATGAGCCAAATATATGTATTAAGGTGGTAGAAAATTTTTACATATATATTATAATAAAATAATGCTGAATAATAATTAAAATCTCTTGCTCATAAAATAGTTGAAAGTCTTTAAGCACATTGTATCTCTACTAAAACAGAAATTTATAAATTTTGCATTATGGTTAGACATTTTGCTTTTCAAGGATTCATTATACTCTACAATGGGCATCGGACTAGTGGATGTGTCTTATTACTGAATGTCAACTAGAAATGTAATTTTTTCTGGTCTCCACTCACTGGAATTACCTAGAAACGAAGTAGTTTCTACATTACTCAAATTAGGAACTTTAGTAACTCAGTCTTATTCGGAAGTCCAATTGTGGTATTTCTTTTTATTTTGCTCAATTTATATGACTAAAAAATTGTAAAAAATATACATAAATATATTAAATTGATATAATCGTGAATTATCAATGAAGCATTGCAGAGATAACAACTCGAATGTTGTATAATATTGCAAAATCTGAGGCATTTTATATCTGCCCTCGCAGAGCAATAAAGTTTTCTCGTATGCACTTCACAAATCTACTGATTGATCTCGATCGCTGGTATATCGAGGACCAATGAACAAAATCTCAATCTACGATCGGATACTTACGTATACTCCCGATACAAACGTGTAAAATTATATGATTGTCTGCATTTATGAACGTGACCATGTCCAATCGTGAATATACGAGTGTATATCTCGTCCGTCTAGGTGCGGATCTTATCGCCGAGCGTCTTACAGAATCATTAGCCATCGTGGACCTAGTTAAATCATTTTTCAGGCTCGATAAAATCTTACGAAACACGCGAAAACGAGGCGATTTCAGTCACAAAAAGACGGTGAAAATGCGAAATGACCGCCTTATCTCAACACCCGATCGATATATACCTATGCGAGTGGCTCATTTGTTTTATCAACCGAGAATCTGTTCTCAAATTTCGCAAAGACAAGGAATGGTCTCCTGCTTCTTATCGATCAAAATTCTGCTTCGTTCCGTCGTCACCTGCTCTCGGGCTTTCCAGCTCTATGCTGCAGTTGCGAAATAGTGACCTTTCCTGGACCGATCTTGTTTGCCGTCTTTATCTTTATGCAATCGTTAATTTTTTACGCAAGAGCAATTAATTCATTAGGCGGCTATAAAGTAAGTTGTCGGACGCGCGTTCCGATTGGATTTTAGAGATTAGTTCAGGTTACTGAAATAATTATCAAGTGTTTACCCTTTTTTTCAGCCAACAAAAAAAAAATATTCAATGTTGCACGTAAAATGCTGTTATGGTCATACAGTTCCATAAAGCAAAATCACAAATTTTCATTATTATACGTCTATCTACATTTATTGGATGCACACTATGTTAATCAGAACCAGCGAAAAACTACTAATTGATAGTTCATAGTCGCTAATTCAGAAAGCACATTTTCGATCGTTCAGCCATTAGACACTGATTTCAACAGCGAACTCTTCTAAATTGGCTGGAATATCATTGAAATGAAATCCCATTTTTGTTGCTTCAAAATAATGCCTATTCACTAATCCGTCCAGTGAATTTGACTGAAATCAGTGGAATGAAATCAAGTGTTTTCCGCTGGAATATAGTGTTTCCTAACTGATAGATGACGCGAATTTCACTAAAATCAATGGAATCAAATCATATGCTTTGTGTCGGTAATCAGTGGGTTTCACTGAGACACAGTCTCTATTTTCCGATTAATTCATCGAATGGGACTGAAATCAGTGAAATGAAATCACGTGATTTTCGCTGAAATATAGTGCTTACTAACTGATTAATTAAGCAAATTTCGCTAAAATCCGCTGAATGCACTGTTTGCGCTAACACATCAGCTCCTACTCATCTTAAGTAATACAGAAAGTTATTAAAAGTATTTTAATTGCCATAAACACTTAATAGTTTCGCGTGTTGCGTGTGGTAAATAGAAGCTGATTTTCTAGTATAATTAATCTATTCAGTAAATCAAAAAAAATAAAAGTAAAATCTATAGTACAAACTTAGCTGATATTACTTTGTACAGTCCGCTCGAACTATATAGTTGCACCTGCATGCAATTTTAACGGTTATAAAAATGGTTAAAAACGAAGAATTACGATAAACATTATAGATAATATCTGAAATAGATCACTATTATTCAATTTTTCTCGTCGCCGTCTCGCAGACGTCAAGCTGGCGTCTCCAGAATCTGGAATTTCGTGCTTACGTAGACAACTTGTGGAACTCAAATGCGAATTGGAAAACGCCAAAAATAACAAAGAACATTTATTTAACTTCCCCTTATAAAAACTTGTTGGGTTAGAAAAACCTTCTCAAATTCGAGGAATAAAGTTCACACTTTTATGTAGGATGAAAAACAAATTACTGTTTATATTCAGTGACCGGTGTTAGCAGAATGTAAAACTGAAGAACCAGTGAAATAGTGGGTACTAGGGTTGAGTGCTGCTGGAGTTTTAGTAAATAAAATATTTCGAATAGTTAAATGGTAAAATCAACTGGTTAAACTGTAAAATTCACTGATTTAATAGCGAAAACTGTTTTCGCTGACACATTTGGCGAAATTTTCACTGATTCAGATAAACAGAGTAGTGTACTCACATCTGTAACTTCTAAAACCTCGCTCTTAATTAAATGGTTATACCCGATATGCGTTACACTAACCATGTGTTCTCGTTATCATAAAAAATAACTTTTGCAAGTTAAAAATTAAATAAATTTACTTACACGGAAAGAACGAGTTGGTTGCCTGAGATCTATCAAATAAATTGGTTGGGAGCGCCAATTTAACTAATATATAAGTTCCCTTATATAATTAAATAGTTTCTCTCCCATTAATAATTGGTTATCACCAATTAAAAATTCAACGAATTTATTCAGGTTTGGTTTCTCTCACCAACTCGTATTTCCGTGTAGTTTTTAATAATTTGAAGCGTCAAAATTACATGTTTTGAAAATCACTCATCAGAAAATGTCCTCATAAAACTGTCCATAAAAATGTTGTTGTTAATTTCTTCATTTTTAGTTAATTTATTGACTGAAATGCTTGAAATGGTTGTAGAAAACATTTTTGTCTCTTTTCAACTACTTATTATTATTGCCATTGACTTTCAAAATATGTGTCTTATATTGTGTTTCATTAACTTTTGAATACGAAAGTTGTATATTCATTTCATATTTAGGACTTCTTTAGTTGTCTTGTACACTAGTTTTACATGTCGTAACTATCTCATATTTTACTCTGCATTATAACATTTTACATCTTCAACACATGAATTGATCTTTATATTGTTAGTCTATAACATTTTGAGGTTCTATATAAGTTTTATCAAAAGTACAACCGAATTATCGAAACCTTCATCAACTTTCAGCTATGTAATAATAAATTTCATATAATCAGACAAAATTTGTCAATTCTACTTCGATTTTAAATATTATACTTCTCTGTTTATTTTTTAACGTTTTCTTTAGTATCTATTTTATTTCCATAGTCGAAAATTAATGAAAAATTTAATTTAGTTAAATATTAAAGTTTTTTAAGAAAGAAATGATTTTAAAATATATTTGAATAATTTAATTTTGATATCTGATAAAATTTAAATATAACTATGTAATTTAATCACTGTGCATTAAAAATTTGCCTATACTAAAATTAAAACTTGTGATAACAAATCGTATACGAGATCCATATCAGAAATTCTCGTTTCTACTCGAAAATGTAGTTCTTTTAATGTCAGAATTAAAGCTCGGCGACACTATATCTGTTTACATATATTTAATTATTCTACCTTACAAAGTTACATTTCATTCTAGTAGTAGTATTGATAAGGATAATGACCTCCACTGGAATTTTGATTGTCTTTTGTTGTAACGAAATTTTTATTGATTCTTAAATATAAAAGAAATGATTTGCACTTTCCACTTTCTGAATTTATCTCTGCCTTTTTTTGGACAGGTAGCTGAATTTTAAACTTGCCTACCTGACCCTGCCCAAAAAGTTAAAGGTCATTAACTTTTCAAATTACTTTCATATATTCACGGATTAATACTTATGATAAAGTTGTACAATTTCCATGTGCGAATCAGGCCTACCCTGGCATGAGGCTTGGTGCGACACTACGGCTTAGACTCGGCAACCAATATTGCCCAAGTACAGTGGTCCTCCCCATATTTTAACCATTCGAGTCAAGGATTCATTGTATTAATGTCGAGTGGTATTTACAGAATATGAAAAGTACATTTGGCAAAGATGAACTTGGCCACAAATAAGTCAAACAGTTCATTTGTTGATTAGTAATACAGAGAAGTTCAATAAAAAGACAATTTGTACTAAATGATTGGTATCGAAATATTTATCAAAGTTGATAAAAATTGTCATTTTCTATGGAGAAATGCGTGGAAATGCTTATCGAAGATAAGAGTTCCACAGTCGAAATTCTTGGATCCCATTATTAGATCTCGGTCTTATTTAGAAATTTCTTGATAGTGAAAGCAAAAATTTTGCCATTAAGCAACATCATTATAAACCCTACATACTTTTGTGTTGCATACCTCTCTGTATACGGCAATGTGCATGATACAGTTGCCCAAAAGGGAGGGTCTAAAAACATACATTTTCAGAAATGATTTTCTAATCATAAGTACAAGAAGTATACTTGCAGTGTTAATGACATTACTTTATGATAAGATAACTATTAAAAGTCGATTCAAAACTTCATTCCGAAACAGTATTGTTGAGTTTGCCTTACTAGTGTGACAGAAAAGAAGTTCCCTGTGTAAAAATGGAATTTAGTCGTAATACTTCGGAGATTTTCGGCGACATTTTCTTAATATGGGCGGCTGTGTCGGTTCTTTATAAAGTTACCTTACATAAGTACTTTAATGGTAAGTTATTAATAATTTCATTCCTCTTTTTATTCAACCGCTTTCCATAATTGCGAAAATTCTTTATGATGTCCATATTCGAGTTATTGTTTAAATTAAAAAGCATCAATAATATAAAAGATGGCACGTAAAATATTGACTCATGTTACAAAGTTCTAATTTGGTTTCATAAAATCCGTCATAAAAACTTGAAAAGTAGTTTCGGTATATAACGCACATGGCGATAAGACTGACGGATCGGAGATTTTATTATGAAAAAGTTGTTATTAGTTTTATATTTATTAATTTTTGTAATGTGAATTATATATAAAAAATATGATGAACTTTCATACGTGACTGACAGAAGCACGGGTCGTGACAAAATTTAGTAATCGTACTCTGTATGTAACCTCCGAAAATATGATATCTGACCCAATAGAAATGACTGATACGAATAAAAAGTCGTTAAATCCTCATTAAATGTCCGTGTACACGGTAAGATTTTAGGAAAATGTTCGATTTAATTATTAACAAAAACTTAGAATTATGAATTTATATTTATAAACATTATTATCATATTAAATTAAAACTAGTTTTTTGTTTAATTTAAAACGCAGAGGCATGAAATTATTTAAAGAAAACAGAATTTTTTTATATTTTCGCGATATTATCAATGTGTTATAACGATATGCTACTAATGTATCATGCGATGATTTTTCCATTTGTTATAAATGCCAAGTACAATATCTGGCGTATGACTCAAATTCTTTGGAATTCAAATTAAAGAAAAAAGGAAAAGTAATCAAGTTATTCAGAGAAATGCCATAAATTAGTTTAGAAAAAGTTGTGCTTCCGACACCCAATAAAATGTCCAATTTGACATGAAAACTTCAGATAGAAAAAAAATTAAACATATATATAAATTGACTGAACCTCAGTATGCATATAATGTCATTACAATTCATGACTAAGCTTTAATGTGGTCAGGCAGTTCAGGTCTTTATCACCAGATGGAAGGTGATAAGGACTTGAAATGCCGATGCTCATTAAAATAAAACAACCAGTAATACGGATTACCTGACCAGTTTTTCAAATATATTAACTATTGATAGAGAATATCATAAAAGATCATTCCTTAAAACCATTTTGACGTGGATTCTGTTACATTATTTAAATATATTAAATTTTAAGTAAGGAAGACATGGCTAGCTCGATTATTGATAGATTTACTTCTAGCAATTAATATTCCGAAATCCTGTTTTAACTGTTGTATAGGTGTGAAAGATAAACTTGACTATTTAATTATATTTCAGAAACTATTTAAATATATTTTATATTAAAACTATATAAAAATATTTGACAATTTTATTATTAATTTTAAAATTCACTTAAAATGGTGAACATTTGTTGAATAATGAAAAATATATTTAGTCCAATCAATTTTTAAAAGTGGCAATGATAAAGCATATTTATTTGATTAAATATTTATTTTATTATGTTTGTTGAATCTTCGTTT
Source organism: Trichopria drosophilae (assembly GCA_030407085.1). Classification (NCBI taxonomy): domain Eukaryota; kingdom Metazoa; phylum Arthropoda; class Insecta; order Hymenoptera; family Diapriidae; genus Trichopria; species Trichopria drosophilae. The sequence continues at coordinate 182,114,912 of CM059583.1, read as the reverse complement.
AAAATATTCTCGAATGCATTTTTGAAATTTAATTTGTTTTATCGCCTGATTAAACATTTTCTTTCCACTAAATTATTTATATTGAACAGAGATTCATACTAACAGTTGCAACTCATGTTTCTTTACGCGTTGATAATGCCAACCTTACTGAAACATTTGTTGACTTCAAGAAGTTTATACAAAAATAGAAACCGTTTTTGGAAACTAGTTTCACGTGTTTCGACGATTTTCGAAATCTTTATTCTTTTTAGTTGCTAAATTCAAAATGGTAATTTCGTCGGTTAACTTCCTCAAAAAGTGACTGCAACGCCATCTATGGCTAGTGTTTTATATGCGTATCGAAAAGACCTTTCAAATGGTCTCCAACTCGACCCATTTAAGATTTTCGATCTCCCCTATGTCCTACGTGATCCCTTATAGGTGGGGGATCGCAACCCCCCAGAAAAAATTTTGGCACTTGCGAGAATATGCTATCGCGGCACACCTATTGACTAATTGCAGCATTAATATGAGTCAAGCGTTTAGTGATAGGCGAAGTAATATTTAAGATCGTATACCTTTTAAGCATTGTATTTTTCTTTTAAGCCTATTTATTTTTCGTATTTTCTTTATTAAAATACCCCTATTTATATTTTACATCAATTTAAAATTATTGTATTATAGTCAATTTTATTTCCGAATACTGTTGTAGTAAAATATTATAAAATATCCATAAAATCTCTACTTTCCCACATATTTTAATAGTCCTTCCAAAAACAGTTAAAGTGAGTCATTTACAGTATAAATTTTAATACTTGCAGAAATTATTCAGTATAATAAATCCATATCTTCATTAAATGTTACATAATATATGCAACTACAATATAAATGTTCATTTATGTTTCAGACATCAGCATTCGTTCCCTCATTCTATGGGGATTGGCGTACGCATGCCGCACGATAGACTGCACTGCCACGACTCTAACAATGAACTTTGTGTTCGTGAAATATTTCTTCCTAATTTGCATATTTTCAGGCATCGTATCGATGTACGTTCAAACTCGAAAGTCGCAGGATGTAAAACTAGATACTTTCAGGTAAGAATATCTTAAAGCAATGTTCAATTAACAAAATTTCATTGGCAAACGTTCGGTTCTACTGTGCATAAGTAAATAAAATAATTTTTTATTTATTTCACTTTTTTTTTAATGAATTCATCTTTTTACCTGAAATGATATTAGTAATGAACGTTCTATATGAAATACATGATGACATTTTTATGAGATTTATTATTTGTTTAACAAATATATTAATAATTATTACTATTTTTATTTCAGGATAGACCTGTTAATTATTCCAATTGTAATACTAGCGTGTTACACACACTACGGAAAGGAGATGACATTAGATGTCGTTGCGAACACATTCAGCATATACTTAGAAGCAGTTGCCTTTTTACCTCAAAGCATCTTGACATCGAAATTAAAGAAAATTGATCTTTTTAACTTTCTAATAATCTCATCGATGATAATGGCTAAAGCATGTTATTTGTGCAACAATTCCTCTGAAACAGATGAAGAACCAACAAAGTCACCCTTCGAAATATCAGAATCTTACAATCAGAAACTCGCTCTTGAAAAAATCATAGTAATTGGTACCTTGGTAGAAATCGTTATGTATTGTGATTATTTTGCTCGACTGCTTTATATCATTGGCACGCAAACGGACGAAAATGGCCAAAGGCCGGTAATAGTTCAGAAGGCTATCCGAGTTCTTCGTTATTTTAAAAAACCAAGTGCTGAGGAGGAGCCACCTTATGCGCTTAACAGAACCTTAGCGGCCACCAGAGATTCCGTGAGAAGACCACCTGGACCGGTATGTAAAACATTTATAATTTTTCAATAGATAATTGCCATCAGTTTTGTTATTACACGGTCTAATTTCTTATTATTATTTTAATTTCATTCCGTAATTCAAACGTAAATTAAAATAAATAGACGATGTATTTGTGTGAGGAACATATTTTTTTCGAATATTTTTCAAAATTTTATACATTATTATACTTTTAAAGTAACGTGTTCACTTTTAAGAAGTACAGCAATTTTTATTTTTATACTTATATTCTGATATAGCTAAACTTGAATTTTTATTTTCAGCCGCCGCCATACAGTGCTTAGAAGAGATGCATTGCTGTGTTCAATAGAGATAGTTGCTAGCTTATAGGAGATACTAGAAATAATTGCAATACGTTTTTATATAATAAATTGAATTTTTACATTTATCTTTTTGATATTTGTTATAAATGATACCTACCTTAACATTTCTTTGAAACCATCAATAGGACAATTTTCACTCTTATCAGTGTCAAACTGTTTTTAACCAGACCGATTGGTTGGACCAAGTTTACTTCTAGCAACTCAATAATTATGATGACCAAATGGCTATGATTTGGTCAAAACAGACATGAAAAGGAAGCAAATAAAGATGCTGTTGAAATTGTCCAATAAGAACGAATAATTTCTGCAACGACTGTAAATTATACTTGTGTAAGCAATGCATGGAAAAAATCACGAGCGGAGTTTCACGGGAAGGTAAGAGGACTAACCTAATCAAGTTTCCGGAAAAGGGAGAGGCAACGGGTCTCACTCAAATCAAGCACCCCGATGGAGGCAAAATTCTACTACGTCCACGTCGTTGTCTCTGGATCACGCAAAAAGTAGACTGTACTACGATGAAATTTTATATACTGCTAATTTAAAATCTGTAGCAAAATGACGGAGTAGAGCAGAAGAATCATTTAGGTTCATATTCATTTATCATCCGATACAAACTACGTCCTACTGCTTCAAATCTAGAAAATCTGCTGAGAAATTTATATCTGATCACAAATTTGTAATTAGCGATCCCGAAAACCCTACGGTAATAATTTTCAAACGGAATAGAATGCTTTTAAACCAATTTTGTCCGTTGTATTGGATCCGCCATTTTGAATTTCGTAAACCGAGAACATTTTGAAAAAATAAAGAATAATAATAATTTTCAAGTGAAATCCAGCTTTTTTCTTTAAATTTTTCAGCCATATTAGATCCACCATTTTGAATTTCGTAAATCTGATATCAAATTCGTAATCAGCGATCTCAAGAACCGAATAATAATAATTTCCAACGAAATCCAGCATTTTTAAAAACTTTGTCCGCCATATTGGATCCTCCATTTTGAATTTCGTAAATCTGATATCAAATAGGTAATCATCGACCCAAAAGACTCGTTTATACAAAATTTTACATAAATCGTCTATACTTTACAGTTTTTATAGTGTTTTAGTAATGTTGACAGTACAGCGAGTGGGTTAAACCGCCATTATGAAATACAAATGGCGATTATCATTATTTAGAAAAATATTCTGTTGAACTTCAACTATTTTATGCACCGATGGTTGAAGAACTTTAGCCACTTTATCGGGGTTTCATTGCGAAAAAATATTTTTGCAATTTTTTCCCTATTTTTTAATATAAAAACCACCATATTTAATTTTTTATGCAATAAAATTGAATTTTGAGCTCGGATTCTAAAAGAGCACAAAAACTTTTTTCCCTGCGGTGTCACTGTCGAGGAGGAAATAAAATAGTTAGTTTTTAAAGGAACTCTAACAAGGCTTATAATTTTTTTCTTTTTTATGCTATAAACTCTAAGGAGTATTTAAAAAAATTCTCAAACTAACCCAATTACCAAAAAACCTAATAGTACTGCACTTTTTAACCCTGCTGCGCACGAGTTGTTGCAGGAAAAGTAGTTTCCAAATATAGGCATATTTTTCCTGTTGCTCGATTTAATAACGAGTAGGTACATTACAGATTTTGGAGTCGCTGATGACGAATCTGACTTTAAAATTTCAATATTCAAATGACAGATCCAATATGACAGACTAAATTTTAACAAATCATTTTCATACAAATTGTTAACTGGGAGTTTTTTGCATTCCTTCACTGAGAGAAATTGTATAAGAAATCTGAAAAAAAATTGGAAAAATTATTATTCTGCAGTAGGAAACTGAAAACAGACTTACATACGCTTCTGTTGAGAAATTCAACACATTGAATCCGCTCTTTGGATTTTGAAATTTTAATATCACGTTCGTTATAAACAAACCAAAAAAAAAACAGAAATATAAATTTTTATGAAACGCCTAGTGTTTTTTAAATTTGCCCACCATATTGGATCCGACATTTTGAATTTTGAAATATTAACTTCAGACTTGTTATTAGCAATTTAACAAAAGCAGATATGAACTTTTATAATACGAGTATTTGAAAAATTACCCCACCATACTTGATCTGCCCAATGGGATTCACCCTTTGGATTTTGAAATTTTAACATCAGATTTATAATTGATTTCCTCAAGTGATCCCCTTGTGATTCGTAGTATCATGGTTATAGGATGATTTTCAAGATAATCGCTTTGAAGTGAATAAATTTTATAAGCTTTCTCTATTTTTGGATTATTTTTAAACATGAATAATTATTTTAAATGGACAAACGTAATATGCGTATGTCAAATACTTGTCCTGAATCTTTTATTTAAGAATTATTTTAATGTCTATTATTATGTCTTTAAAATGCAAAACAAAAGTGTTTGAACGAATATATTCATCCTGGCGCATACAGAAACAACTTACTTTGGATAAACATATTCGAGTATGTGCACAGATGTCTTAAAAACACGGTCATTATAAACATGGAATTATGAGTGATTGAATGACTGATATAAGGATATGGAAAGGATATAGGAGAAAAATTTTTCGGGTGCACAAAAACCAGACAAATCTCAAAACAAACACTTAGAAACCAGACATTTCAAAAAATAGAGACCCAAATACCAGCCATTACAGACATTCAAAAATCAGATATTTTAAAATGTACATGTCCTGTAAATGTACTCAAGGATTGAATTCTAAATGTGCTTAATAAATAACCCGGAGGTCAAACTAATTTGACCTTCAAGTGACCGACAAAATCCCTTGGTCAAGCATTTGAATTTGAAATGACCTTCCTGTGAGACCTCAAGGATGCCAACCCGGGATCATTTTTTTCTGTAGTGAACGCACCAAACGAGTTAATATCTGTATTTTGAAATGTCGGGGTTTTGAATGTCGAGTTTTTGAAGTGTCTTGTTTTTGAGGTGCATCCAATTTTTCGCCTAGTAGATAAGTATCAAGTTTTCAAGACCTTCGAAATGCATTTGGCTATTCCAAAAGCTCCACATGCATAGGTACAATTTTGGGGAAGTGATTGGAAGAATTTAAAAATCTTTAAAGCTTCCAAAATAATTAAGAGGTTTGGAAGTATTTTAACAGCTTATTTTCACTTGTCAACTTCATACTTAACTAAAAATGCTGCTATACCGGTGAAACTGGATAAGTAACACCCTATCTAAATATGTGTTTTAGTGGGTGTACCGTAAAAACTCGATAAATCACAAAACAGACATATAAAAACCCGAAATTAAAAAACCAGACATTTCAAAAAAACATAAATTAAAAAACCAGACATTCAAAATCCAGACATCTCAAAATGTACATATTCTAAAAATGTAATTGATGATTGACTTCTAAATATGCTTAATAGATAATCCGGGTGCACCGGAAAACCCCGACAAATCACAAAACAGACACTTCAAAAAGCCGTCATTCGAAATTATGACATTTTAAAATGCAGACATTCAAAACGCAGACACTTTCGATTGGTGAAAAAACGATCTCAAGGGTCGCCATCCTTGAGGTCTCACTGGGAGGTAATTTCAAGGTCAAAAATGTGTGACCAAGGGATAATACTTTTATAGGTCACTTGAAGGTGAAATCAGTTTGACCTTCGGAGTTTTTATTAAGCACATTTAGAAGTCTATCATTAATTACATTTTTTGAAATTATATTTTTTTAATTGTCTGTTTTCTGAGTTGGCGGGTTTTTGATGTGCACCCGTTTTAATGACACTTTTGGACTATGAATAAAATTCTCCCGATACATATTAATATTTATAATATGACCATATTACGTCAAATATTATTATGGTAATTACTACTACACGATTTGGATAAAATCGTGAAAAGATGAACAAGCAGAAACTTTGACTACAATCGAACTTGTTTTCATGCCACCCTTTGGGCAGTGATCAGCCTTTTGACAAGTTCCGACCCGGCTCTTTCGGTATTCTCATTCTGTCGCAGCGGTTTAATTAAATTAATTAATGCAAATCGTCGAGAGCTTCGTCCACTTCGGGCTCTGACGATTACGTGCGTATTTTCGGCCCCGGTACGTAGGTGCACGTACCTGTTTGCCCCGTGCAAACATTCTGTTTGTAGTAAGCGGACGTGGCGGAAATTACGGGAAACCGATCGTCATCCCGGTGGCCGTGGGGCACGCAGTTTCGCATTCGCTCATTCCAGTTTTGATTCGAGGTCAGAAACTTCATTTCCGGGTTTGGCGTCAATTTCACCGACGCAATTGGAAAATCAACGGCGCGGCTCAGGGCGTTAGATCGCGGCAATGACTGGATGCGTGTAACGTCGTAACTGCATCCTCTCTATCTTTCTCTTCCATCCATTGCATGTGCATTCAACTATCTCCCTTCCTCTCATTGAACTCCTAGTCGCTTGTTCTCTTCCATTACCCTTTCCGCCTCGTTGTATTTTCCTTCTCCTCCTCTTGACTATCACTCTCCATCTTTCTCCATCGAACCAAAAGGTTGCGACCGTACGCATTCACTCCCTGCTTTTATAAACATCTCTCTCTTACATGCATTGTTTGCCTTTCACATCCTCTTTCTACGTGTTTGCGTATCATCGCGAAACCACTCTCTCCATTTCATTTAATCGATGTTTTAAACGTCTCGTCTCTGTTTCGCCAACTATATTTCAACCAAACTTATCCCTCTCTGTTTCTTGCTCTCTCTCCTCAATTTCAGATCATCTATATTTCTCCGTGTAAGTGAGTATAGTCCTTTCGTCTTTCTCTGTTTGTCTTTGTCGCTCTGCTATTTCAGTCGAATTTATATCTGCTACGCTCGGATCTTTCGACTCCCTCATTCTCCACGTCTGTCTTCGTCTGACCAATAAGCGATAGTATCATCGGCCTGTGTCTGGTGTCGTTCCCTCCGACGCCTTCTTCATCCATCCCCTTTTCAGTTATCAAACGACCAATAAGTCTTTCTCTCTCCGGTTACGCTGCTACCGAGTTGATTGGATCCACTTAACGGGGTATATGCCATGCGACATTACTGCTCCATGGTGTATGGCAAAGTGCACTGAGTTGCGCCACCATAACCTGCCGAGAGATTCGAGTCGCTCGCGAAAGTGAAACCAACCGACTGGGACTGTAATTTCGTCGATTGAAGATAATGGACTTGATCCTTGATGAATTTTATTTTTTGTGAACTTCAAATACCACTTTTTAGCATCAGAGTTTTGATCCGTATCCGACTTCCTGAAAGAAATTTTAAATAAACTTACAATCAAATTTAATCAATTGATGGAAGAATAGTTATTCTCCAGCTCTATTCGTTAAGTATACCATTAAACCAATTTATCCCGAATAGAGCTCTTATTGGAAGCATTTCGCTAATGATTTATGGGTCAGCGCCGGATTAAATCGTGTATTCATGAAACATCCTATATTTACGTATATTAACAATAATAAAAGTAAAATTTACGAGCACGACGTTTATTGAATCGAAACTCCCGGAAAAATATGGCTCGAAGACTATCAATCCACACTTTAAGGTTTGACGAGCGATAAAAGCGAGATTTAGTCTTCCTGCTGCATTGTTCTAATCTATCTTCCTCATGAGCCTTTACGCCCCTTTTTTCCAATGCAAATTACCATGGTGAAAGTGGTGGGAAATGGATACTAGGAGGAAAATCTTTTGTATCGTTTTCATATTAATATCTAACCTATAAACATCATCCGTAATATCGAGTTACGGACGAGCAGGAAATTGCACGTAGTTTCCAGCTTGTGATCGCTCAAAAACTATATTGAAAATTTACTGAAAAACTTCGTACATTTCCGTACATGGAATATGAAGTACGCAGATAAGTGGGCAATTTAAACTTGGGATGAAGAAATTAGATTACGATGTGAAAATAGACTGCTCAAAGTAGGAAACATACTTTGGCGTCTTTTAACATCTTAAACACAAATCTTCAGGAAGATGATTTTTGTCACCCAAGACTGAAAGCACTATGAAGAAGGCTGCAAGGTTTTTATCAAAGTCACTCGGATAATGATCCAAAAACTTGAACACCAAGGCATGTTTTTGGTTGCTGGTTCATAGAGGTTACTATCGGAGGAGGAATTGCGACATTCAGTGGGCTTCGCTAAGTAACAAGGGCTGGCCTAATGACTGGAAAGGCCTAGATTATTTTATTATCGCGTCGCCAGTGATTTCAGTACACGACGATCGTAAAACGGGACCCCCCTCGACTGGTAATCATTGCCCGAGGCGATAAACGCCGTCGTTCCTCCACCGGGATTGAACGCATCCCGCGTCTCAGCGGGGATCTGCGATTATGTAAGTTGTTTAGAAAATTGTGAAAATGGAAAAGTTTTATTCCAATGCTCGTTACCAGTCAAAGTATTTGATGTTTATTATAGGAATTTTTTTAAACGTATACACTACGGTATTAGACATGTTAGAATCTTAATGAATTCATTAGAGGCGAAAGAACTGCACTGTCTATTTATAAAACGACAATAATGACGTTACAGGTTAAGTTTCATTTATGAATTTAATTACGCAATACAATATGAATTTCGAAATATTACATGTTGCTTAATTTTATGTTTACGATTGAGTGTGAAGGTTATTAAGTTTGTCTGTAAATGTGCTCAAGATGTTTATTTAATATTTTGCGAATTTAAATAAACTACAAATAATGTATGCCGTTGGCTGTAATAATCTTCATTGTATTCTTTCAATCCCCAATTTTTAACTCGGGAGAACTCGATGACCAAGTAGTTAGCATGCTCGCCTCGTAAACTGAATGTTCTTTAGGTTATGAGTTCAAATCTTTGTCCAACGTATTTTTTGATCATTTCTATAATGAGTAATTCAGGAAACATTAATGTTGTCTTGAATGAAAATAAGACAATATTAGTTCGGTGTTGATTAGGTGTAATATTTGTGGTTGTTTATTTGTTTGTGTTATCCTGTGTAGGATGATGACTAGCCCTGCCAGATTTGCTATGCATTAAACATTGCAAGTAAATCTGACTAATGTACCCACTTTCGAAATAGTTGAATTTTTCGATAATACATATCTAACAAATTAATTGATGATCATGAATCGAGCCAATTTTATATAGTTTTTTCATAACTTTTTGTCAATTTCCAAAACTGGAATTTCGTGGAGAGCATGCTGTATTGAAGCCTTTTTAAGGACTCAAAATTTGATTTTACGCCTCCATTTTTGGGCCACAAATCGGGTTTTCTATAAAAATCATTAGAATAATATTTAGAAATTATGGAAATGCACCATTCTATTATATTACAGAGGAGTTGAACACTGTGGCCCAGCTGCTATTTCAACACGTCATCCTTTTGTGAAATCCATCGTGTAATTTGAAAGATAGGTGAAATCATCATTGGATATATTCATGAATTTTAAGATCACCGAAAAAATTGTTATTTAATTTTTATCAATAACATTTTTTTACGTGTAGCAGTTAGTAATCGAATATCATAAACGTAATGATGATTTAGCTCAATTTTAATTAATGTTGTTCAAGTTTCCGTAAACATTGAATTTTCCAGATCTTTTAAACGAATGATGGAAAGTCAATTTTGATTATTAGAAATAAACTTTCTGAAATTAACGTTTTTAAATATTGTAAATATGAGTCTCGTTAAAGAAGATCTGATCCTTGTAATTCTTACCGAGTTTATTTGGAAAAAAAGTGCGCTGCATTGTCGAAAATCACATAATATAAAATATAAAATTCGATTTTATGTCTCCGATTTGTTGGCTGGTTGGTGAGGAATTCCTATCTTAACCAAGTCATTTTCGAGGGCGTCAAATGCCATTTACGCCTGCAAATCGGGGCGTAAAATAGGATTTTACGCCCGCTAGGACGAAAAATTGTGTTTGTAACCTAAGCGGAAGATTTTTGTCCAAAATGTGATCACATGTTGTGAAAAAGGAAATAGGTCACAAAACAGCTGTGATGCCAATAAAAACATTTTATTTTATTATTGCAACAAACCAAAATTGATAAAAGTTTTGTTAGCAATGTTATTTAAATTTATTACGACACTAAATTGAATTATTGCATGGGAATAACTTCATAAACAAACTGGGATTATTATTCTATCTATATATTATATCAATCTTTTTCTATATAATAATTTATTGGTTCCGACATGTTTTGCAGCTTTGTGACAGAAATAATATATAACGGAAGATTATACTGAAAAAAAGAAGTCTTGAATTAAGACCAATAGTTAGCTAATTTTAAGATGCAACAAAGAGAAGCCTTGTTCGATTGAAAAGTAAACTTCTTCAGAAGTCTTAAATCTAGCTTACTTGCAAATTAAGCAAAATTAAGCCCAAATTCTGATGTTCAGAATTTTAGAATGATAGAATGTTTAATTAATTATTACTTAAAATAAATAAAACATTATGTACTCTATTAAACAAACCAAAATGGAACAATATTTTTAATATATTCTGATCATAACTCGACATAGGCACTAAAAAAATTACAATTGGAAATTATTAAGTTTGTTAACCTTATTCTCTGATGTCTTTGGAGTGAGAATTTACCCTTAATAGTGTGTGGAAAACTCGCTTTACGCGTTGTAAAAACTCGCTCTGTCTGGAGTGAACATTCACTCAAGTCACTCAATTCACGAGAGTCGCTCTAATTAATTCGTAAAGAGTGAATTTTCCCTCTAGGAAATTTAGAGAGTCTGAACTGAAAATAAGTCAAATTTCTAAACTACTCAATGTGTAACCTTTTAAAGTAGAATGTCACACCTTCAGTGTGGACTTTCGATTCGGCGAGAGTGCTCTATGAAAAAAGTTCACTCTTTGAAGTCAGTTTGTATTTTTAGTTTATGAACAGTAATTATTTAAGTCAGGAAATTTGGAAAGTTGACATGTGCATCATTACATATTAAATTAGGTCATCACATAGGTCTATAATCAAACTTACTTATTACCAAAAATATTAACTACTATTGGTAACCTTTGAAATCTACTATTACTATACAGCACATTCTACGAATTCACGACCTAAATAGTTATCGAATTAAATTTTAATTAGTTTCAAGTAGTGCAGAACCGCTTTCAAACTTTATTGGTAAATTTGCGAAATATTATCACTGCGATATTTTTACATTATTTTTAATGGATAACAATGTTTATTTTGAAATCACTCTACTCGCTTTGGTAGGATACACGTTAGCAAATACGTTCTCCCGTGTTCAATTAATCGCTAATTATACAATGAAGCAATAAAAATGCGTCGTGCGGTGAGAGATAAATCCGTATCATAGTACACATAAATTTACAAAGCATTTATTGGCACTGTTAAACTCATGCGGAAATATTGTTTGTTTAAATATTGCAATATGAATTATTATATTATCGAGGATTATTCGTTATAATGACATTTATTTATTTTTTTTATTTACTCAAAACTCACATTAATTTATTTCTACTAATTTACGATACTTACAAATAATAACAAAAAATACCTTAAAATAAAATATTTGGAATTCCTGAAGTTCAAGGATACGTCATTTGAAATAGTGTTTCGGTTCTAAGTGAAACTATTTTTTTCTAATAAATTATTAATGTACTGAAAACAAATTGTTATTTTTATGAATCAGTAAAATGTTAAGTAATGGTTAAAGTGTCTAATAAAATTCGCATATTTAATTACTTTTTTCAATTGTAATATATATTATGTTTTAACATATTTATTCTCTAATTGTTTTGAACTGTTAGCGCCATTTACATACAATTATAGCTAAATAAAAACCACCATTTCTTTTTAGGTTTTTGCAATAATTGCGTAATTTTTACCTTAATAAGAAAATAAATTAATGTTTACATAAAGTATGAACAAAGTGTACTTATTAATGAGTGCAGTGTAAATTAGCTTAGTATTACCAGCTATACAGGGTGTCCGAAAAGTATGGAAACACTCAAATATCTCGGAAAATCGACATCGAATCGTAAAAGTAAAAATACACGTATTCAATGGTTTCAAGAGAGCTATCCAGTGACACCTAACACAACCCCCCACCCCCACCCGCTGGGGGTGATAGAGGGGGTAACTTAAAAATTTTAAATGGGAACCCCCAATTTTTATTGCAGATTTTGCTTCCTCAGAAAAAGTTACGTAAATTTTGCCTACCATTATAATTGTTTTTGTTGACAGATGGCGCTGTAATCAACGAAATTAAAAAATTATTCTAAAAAGTTTTAAAAATCTCGCGAAAAACACAACGGATCAAAAAAGTAAAAACACACGTATTTAATGGTTTCAAGAGAGCTATCCAGTGACACCTAACACGACCCCCACCACCCACAGGCTGGGGTGATGGAGGGGGAAACTTAAAAATTTTAAATGGGAACTCCCAAATTTTATTGCAGATTTCTCTTCTTCAGAAAAAGTTACGTAAATTTTACCTATTATAATTATTTTTGTTAACAGATGGAGCTGCAATCAGCGAACCACGTACCTGGAATAGCGGACCACGTTTCCAAAATTTTAAATGACGTCTTTTGCCTTTAAATATTTCAAAGTTCACCGATTCTTCTTACCGCGAGGAGGTAGACGATTTTGAGAATCTTTTTTTTTTATTTTTGTATATTTTTTTTTTGTTTTTACCTTTAATTTGTTTTTTTTTTTATTTTTTTTAATTTTTTTTTCTATTTTAAAGTTTAAATTTTCCTTCGCTTCTATTTTCTTATACTGGATTTTTAACATGTCTATGCCCACTAATTTATAAGATGTTCGAATTGAAGTCCCTTCAGCAACTTGACAATATCCCAATCGTGCATAGAAGTTATCATAAACTTTTTGCAGCATTTCTTGAGATACTGTATTAGAACCTTGAATTATTTTTTCTTTCAACTCATCAATGTCTTTTGGTTTCGTTTCGTAGACCTTGTTCTTCAAGAAACCCCAGTAAAAATAGTCCAGAGGAGTTTAGATCAGGTGACCTCGGTGGCCACTCGATCGAACCCCTCCTACCAATCCAACGTCGGGGGAAAATATTATTTTAATAGATTGCGTACAATCAAAACCAAAATGACAAGGAGCTCCATCCTGTTGAAACCAGACATTATCAAACGCTATAAACCAGCAATATTTCGTATTGCCGGTATAATCTGGTTATTTAACAAATTACAGTACCTTTCAGCCGTGAAATTCTCTTCAACGAAGAAAGGCCCAACAATTTGATTGCACAAAATGCCAGCCCAAACATTGATTTTCTGTGGATGTTGTGTGTGAGTATCTCTCATCCAATGAGGATTTTCGTCCGACCAATATCGTAGGTTGTGCCTATTAACTTCTCCACTCAACTGAAACGTAGCTTCATCAGAGAAGCATATCCAGAAAGGAAATAATTCATTTTTCGTCACAACGTCTCATCATTCTCCTCACAAAATTCTAATCTCCGATCGAAGTCATCTTCCGAAAGTTCTTGTACATATTTTTATTTTATATGGATGGAACTTATTTGCTTTTAATATTTCATGGACAGACGATTTGCCGATACCAGTGGCTTGCGCAATCTTTCTTACCGAAGTATGGACGTCCTCAACGACACTTGCACAGACCGCTAAACTGTTGTCTTCGTTCGTGGACGTTTTTGGTCTTCCTGATTTTGGTCGATCATTGACAGAGCCAGTATCTTGAAACCGAGAAACAGTCTTACAAACAGTTGATTTGCAAATAGGTAGACGATCAGGATGGGTATCATTAAATTGGCGGACGACTTGTTCGTATGTTCTTTTTTTATCGCCGCATCCTCGCAGAATAAGGATTTCGATCCTTTCTTTTTGTGTCAAAGACATAGTATGCCAAATTACAACAGGAGGCAGAATACAGAATGTATCGAAATGGAAGAAATAAAAGAAATATAAAAAATTAGAAGAAATTCAAATGTTAGAGAAACATTACATTAAGTATCAAATAGCGAGAACGAAGAGAATTGCGATTTTTTGCGGTACGAATTTGACCAAGTTTTCGACAAGAGTGACGCTCGCATGTGTAATTTTCACAAAGCTGAAAAATAACCGAGACCTTGACTCATTCAAACAATAGAGCTTAACTAATACTAAGACGTGCTGTTTTGATTTGGACGCTGACGATGTTCGATTATTGACTACTTTCTCTGTAACACTGGCAGTTGAAAAAATCGACCGAGTGTATGCAATGGGTTTCCGCAAAGCGATACCTACAGTACTTTCACAACAAGTATACAAAATCACAGTCATGCAAGAAAGCCATAAACACCAAATATGCGGATTTGGTCACCATTTACGCTATTCGGATACACGACATTCACTTCCTCGTAGAATAAGGATGTCGATTCTTCATTTTTCTGTCAAAAACTTTGTATGCACAATTACAAGGGGGGAGCGAATAAAGAATTTTAATATCTGGAAGAAAAGGTAAGCAAATACATTAACAAAAAAAACATAAAAAAATTTAATAGTGAAGAATAAAAAAAAGGTAAAAAAACAGAAATCAAATAAAAAAAAAAGTAAAACAGAAGATTCTCAAAATCGTCTACCTCCTCGCGGTGAGAATCGGTAAACTAGAAAATATTTAAAGGCAAAAGACGTTATTTAAAATTCTGAAAACGTGGTATGCTATTCCATGTACGTCAAGTTAAATATTTTTTAGTAATTTTTTTAATTTCGCAGATTGCAGCTCCATCTGTTAACAAAAATAATTATAATAGGTAAAATTTACGTAACTTTTTCTGAAGAAGAGAAATCTGCAATAAAATTTTGGGAGTTCCCATTTAAAATTTTTAAGTTTCCCCCTCCATCACCCCCAGCCTGTGGGGTGGGGGTCGTGTTAGGTGTCACTGGATAGCTCTCTTGAAACCATTAAATACGTGTGTTTTTACTTTTTTGATCCGTTGTGTTTTTCGCGAGATTTTTAAAACTTTTTAGAATAATTTTTTAATTTCGTTGATTACAGCGCCATCTGCCAACAAAAACAATTATAATGGTAGGCAAAATTTACGTAACTTTTTCTGAGGAAGCAAAATCTGCAATAAAAATTGGGGGTTCCCATTTAAAATTTTGAAGTTACCCCCTCTATCACCCCAGCGGGTGGGGTGGGGGGTTGTGTTAGGTGTCACTGGATAGCTCTCTTGAAACCATTGAATACGTGTGATTTTTACTTTTTTGATCCGTTGTGTTTTTTCGCGAGATTTTTAAAACTTTTTAGAATAATTTTTTTAATTTCGTTGATTACAGCGCCATCTGTCAACAAAAACAATTATAATGGTAGGCAAAATTTACGTAACTTTTTCTGAGGAAGCAAAATCTGCAATAAAAATTGGAGGTTCCCATGTAACATTATTAGGTTACACCCTCTATCACACCCAGCGGGTGGGGGTGGGGGGTTGTGTTAGGTGTCACTGGATAGCTCTCTTGAAACCATTGAATACGTGTATTTTTACTTTTTCGATTCGATGTCGATTTTCCGAGATATTTGAGTGTTTCCATACTTTTCGGACACCCTGTATAATATGTATAACATTATTCTTTAAGTAATGTTCGGGTACACATTTAACTTACTTAATGAAATCTGTTTGCAAATTGAAGACTTCTAAGGCCATCATTTTTTTGTTTGCTTACATAAGCAACAACCAACAATGTACCTCTAAATAGCAAATTTCGTTCCTATTTTTAAGAATACATTAAGAACAATCGATTACTTTTGATACGTATAAAAAGTATTATTCTTATTAAAATTAATAGCATGAAAGGTATATTATAGTCGATAGTGATATTAATACGAGAGAAAAAAATGATATGCTTGTAGTAGTGGTTCATTTACTGATGTTTATTATTAATTAAACCATCTCTTCCTTTATTGATCAACCTGTTCTGTACCTCATGCGAGTTTCCAATAATATAGAAACTTGTTGACTATGTCCAATATTTGCAATACAAACGTGACCGAACGTGACGTTATAATTAAATTCTCCGATTTTTGAAAATAACGGTAAAACCAATTTATCGTGTAGGTCTTGCATCGATTGTGTTTTAGTTCAAGAACTTATACATAACTAAAGAAATGCACTAAGAAATACATACTCGTGTCAATAATTTTATCCTTAAATTCTATATTGGAATTTAAGTTTATGTCAAGTTTAAAAATGTTTGATTTTGCTATCTAAATCAGAATTAGTTAAAAGCTACCAACAAGAAAATGAAAAGTAAGTCACCAAATAAATTAGTAATCATTTCTACTAATAAAACATTAAAACCTACTAATTTATTATTAATTCTACCAACCACTAAACAAAAAAAGTCAATATGTACATATAAATAAGTAGAAATTTACCAATGAATTTAGTATTTGCATATTATTTGGCACTAAATACGTACTAATTGACGGTAACATACTTTTCGCTGTACATAAGTCGTTTTTTACTTACTTTATAAATCAAATTTAGGGCGTAATAATATATTGTAATTCCTATTCATATATACATTAGTAGCTGATTCTAGATGATTACCACTCACACCTGAAATAGATCATGAGTATAATTAATCAATAATTCATATATCATTATTTAGGAGAAGTATTCTGTTGCCCTACAAAATATTAAAGATTTTTTAAAGAGACAAATTGAAAACAATGATACACTTAAAAGATACCTAAATACGAGAAATTGTTATTTTCCACGTTTTTTTTAATTGAGTGTGTTGTTAGTTTCTCTGACACGTATTTAAGTGTTTATCCATAACTATTAAATTAGTTTTTGAAATTGTTCTCATGTATCAGTTATGTGCGAATAACAGTTTACACATTTTACTTAACTGCGGTCAAATTACAAATTTAATAAAAAACATACGCACCTGATTTGTTTGTACATGTTATTATGTGCTGTTCAAATTCTTTACAAAAGTTGTATTACCAACTTTACTATATAGAAAACAAATTATTAGGTACAATTACTGAATTCTAGCAGACCCAGCAAAGCAATGACGACTAGCACTACTCTCATGAAAAAAGTTTATAGCTATATGTGCTAGAAGTCTACAAACTATTCATTAACTTTAATATAATGTTTTAACTGTGATAACAGACTGTAGCGAATTTGAGTTCATCTAGGTTGTTTACATAATTTAGAATGGGTACTTTTTGGACAATCGAGTTGCAATTGATGTTGAACGAGTGCGTTTTTAGTGTTTTATGTTTAGCACGAGGGCTATAACCTGCATAAAACTTTTCACTTGGCATTCTACGAAATAAATAACATAAAATATTTACTACATAACTCCTCTATTGATATTTAAACGTGTTATTTTGTATTGTTGCCGGTCTTTTCTTAGAATGTTTTTAATACAACTCCCTTGATTATTTGGATATAAAAAATTAAAACTGGCACCTATTATAAGCAAAGTGGATATTCAAATGCTATATGCGGTCTCCTCTCAATTAATTAACCGCTTAAGTGAGGAAAAATATCAAAATCAACTTCGATTCAGTTTAGCATTTATAAACTGTTTACAGAGAGGAGTTTTGAGTCTCGATTACAACGATCTTCGTGAAAATTATCAAAAATTGCCTTTTTTTGCACGCTCATATAGGCACAATGCATTTAAATCCTCCCTTCTTAGTTATTTCAGATGATAACTTCTGTACATTTTTAAGAACGGAATTGAGTAGAATGAATTAAACAAAAGCTACAAAAAAAAGAAATTCCATATAGAAATTTGGACCGACGTACAGACCGACTTTATCCGGGTTACCCTACTTGAATTGGTGTTTCCAATCTTAAAACGAGTCGTCTGATCGGAAACTGATCCATGTTATCAAGCCTCCTGGGTCGGGACCTAACCCGAGTAGTTGGTCGTAGCCCAGTCGAATTACATTAATTTAACTCGCTAAACTGCATATTACTTAATTAATATTTTTTACTGAAAAACATTTTTTTAACGTTTGAAGTGAAGAATGAAGTACAAAGATTTGTTCGATAATTCTTCGATATCTATACAATTCCTAGAGACTAATTTGTTATGCCGCAAGACAGCGAGAAAACATCCTAATTACCAAATAAATACCCGTTTCTGTAACGAGTATGAAGCAGTGAAGTATACACACGTAGTGGTAACAAGGCAAACTAATTGCATAGGGTACTAACTTGGATGTGTCCGCGCATCAGCCAAATTACCTTATTTTTATTTTTGGTCTGCACGGAGGTGCATTATATACAGTCTATTTTAGATTTGCGCCACTAGTCTAATCGCTGTAACTTGGCTGAAATCCAGACGGTACCCTGTTTCTATTCTCTAAAACTAATAAACAATAGATATTTATTTATAAATAATTTAATATCATAAGAAAAAGTACGAATAAATGCACATGTTTAAAAAGGAATTAAGCTCTACCACAATTTTCGCAATAATTCATCAACGATAAATATCATATTTTACTCCCTTTTTAACGCTAAGTAGGCAGATAAATCTGGCTAGTCGACATTTATTTTTTAACCCGTATTAAGTTGTTAATTCACCGCTACTTAAGCGAAGAACCCCCGTCTAAAATATTTCCGATTCTGGCGTCCCACGTCATCGTCCGAGGAAAGGGGCTGAAATAAAAAGGGTTGAAGCTCGTTATTCCCAGAAGCAACAGCTGCCAGACGTTAAGACGTAACCCTTTCCCGTCGGCTTCTCTGAGAATCGTCGAACGACGGACCTTAATTAACTGAGTCTTTAACAAAGACTCAGGTGTCCCGCGAAATCCATGATCCCTCTTTCGTTACTTCCCTAACCCTGCGGTGGTTTCGATAATGGGCACATTATCATACGCACGACCTATTTAGTAACGAGGGTGGCTTCGGGATCTTGAATACCGCAGTTTCAGGTGTGCCTGGACATTACCTCGGTGATGACGAGTAGTTTCAGGAGATTGGACTGAAATCCCATACGGTCCTGATTAATCCCTTGCCGCTCAGATGTTTCAAACCTTAATGAACGAATTATGTTTTATTCGAAACACTTTACACAATACCAATTATATGCGACCGTGAAACCCTTATATTAGCAACACAAAGCATATTATGTAAATATAGTCCACTGACGTAAACAATCCATCCGGAATTTTTGTTGGCTAATGGCTACACGTTTATGTTATTTGGTTTCATTGCTTTATGCAATTATTGTCTTCTCATATCTTTTTGTTCTTTGGTTTAACTTTCTCTGGTACTTAACACTGCACGAATATCTAAGTAGTTAGTTTACTATTTTTAGATGGTTTGATTTACCGTGAAAAAGTTAGAGCATCCATTTATGAATTATTTCCTGCAACCAATATAAAAAATAGTCCAGAAAAAAAAATTACATATATAGACCCCATTACTGCCAGTGGTATATTTTATTTCGGATACATTTATTATATAATCGTTTGTATTTATTTTTCATTCGCTCTAGTCTGCATTATTTTATTCTGAACCGCTGATGCCAAACAAACAACGAATAACCATAGCAATGAATGTATCTTATGTGCAGCAGTCCGCAGAAAATATCCAATACGTATATTCAGCAATAAGTAACACCATATTGCGCACGGAATTCTCAGATTAGCACAGTTTACCATCGAAGTAGTAAGAGCCATCTTTCAGATACTTGTGTATGCTATTAAAAGGGTAGTAATATTTGCTAATAAAAAGTTATTTATCAAAAGTGTTTATTAAATTATGAATACCCATTTTATTTGTTTTCAAGAACATTTATGCTTTTATCTACAACAAAATCATTTATAATAAAAACTAATTGCTCGAAAATGTTATGAAATATTTTTCTCTAATATATCCACAGTCTATAAAACCCCGTGGAATACGTATCGTAACAGGATAGCTTGCTCGGCTCGTAAATTGAACGTCGGCCGTGAGTTCGGATCCTCTTCCGGTAATTTTTAATTTTTTTTTTACAGTGAATAATTCGGGGAATGCGCCTGAAACGGCAAAATCTGCTAATTCTGGGCGGTGCCGATTATGTGATGTCTATAATCTGATCGTCCTAATTGTTCTCCTCCGTAATTCCCCCCCCCCCGGATATTGTTTGTTGTGAGATTTCCTTTATTGTCTCTTTGCTACTCCCACTCCGTCACGTCTCTGAGGAGCATTTCTTTTAAGGCACAAAAGGCGCACCAGTCACATATTGTGCTCTCGCATAATTTCTCCTCTTCCGGTAAACTGGGTGCAAAAAGAGGCTGGGAGGGGGTACGAACAAAAAGGGAGTTCACTTTTTTTTTCCACTGTCGAATGACGACAAGCTCCCTGTTGGACAAGCAAGTTTTGAGGAACTGACTTTCGAAAAAGACTACCATTATTCTCCATAAGATTGGTGTATCCGACTTGTATTCAGACTTACTAGTGAGTACTCATGTATTGCCACGGTACCTATAGTGTATCTGGATTGAAAAAATATTATACCATTCATCAATGCGCCGCGTGCATCTCAATGCAATAAGCGATATGCTCCTAGACGTTTGTCTATTTTCCTCATTGATGTAACGTCCTAATATCACATATTGTTGATTACATCTCCTTAAAACACTATAGTAGTTGATGCTTTTTCAATGAAATGTAATGGTTCTCTTTAGATCTTTATTAACCTTTTAAGGGGCTAGTCCAGTGGTTTCTTTAGGTTTAGAAAATAATTTTTGTTTCATGATGGAGACTTTTAATCCATACACATCTTTTCACACTTTGAAACTGACATATTTTAGTTGCAAAAAAAATTTTGTGTATATATATACATGTCATACTGTCTCCGCTGTAGCTGCGTGAAGTCGGTCCGATCTTAAAACGGCATTCAAGATATCTCGCGTCTGAATCATCTGAAATAAAAAATTCAACATTTTTCTTAAAATATAAGTTAGTAGCTATTTTGTGAACCAGAATAAACATTGTACGATGAAAAATAACGACATGGTTAACTTTTGAATTTTTAAGCGTGTTTTTTGCAGCTTCAATTGTTTATAAAATTGCTGAATATTAATAAAAAACTAAGATTCTAGTTCAGATGATAGCCACACATGCGTAGAACATCCCCTTAAAATTTCAGCGCGATCGGATGAATAGTTTTATTTTAATCTTGAATGCCAGCTCAAAAAATACTGTTTCGAGAAAAACGCTTTTAAAGTTTTAGGTCTGAAATAGTGACTAAAAAGCGACTTACCTTAATCAGCAATGCCAGGACCGTAGAATCCAATGAAGACATTGAAATGCTTACTAAAAGAAAACAAAACAAAATAGCATGCATATGCCTAAACAGGACCCAGCCTGATAAAAGGACAGAGCACGCGGCGAGTATGCATGTACGGTGTTTTTGATATGTCAACTTTTTATTCAGATTTTGAGTAATTTTCGAAACAAAATCATTTCTAGCCACTTTCAGCGTATTTCTGAATGTATATTCTATACAAAAATCATGTTTTTGAAAAAACGATTTTTTTATGAAAAAACCACTGGACTAGCCCCTTAAGGAATTGTTGGTCGGGGAACAAATTCCGGAAATTAAAACCCCGAAAAGCCAAAATTTCGATATTGCCTGAGTCCAAGGTATTTTTGCCAAATTTTCAAAGACTAAGCGAAGAAAATCACGCTAGAGCCATGCTATATCGAAATTTTGGCCGAATGGTGTGGTGACCCAAACAGCAAAATCCGTCCCGGAATGTCCTGGGGAGCTTCTGAGGACGTCCAAATGTCCGCTTTTCGTCCTTGGGAGCTCCTGAGAGGCTCCTGAGAACGTCTTGGGATGGTCTTGTGCTGTTTGGGAATTGTCGGAACTTTGTTCCTCGGCCGAATTGTTATAAACTTCAAAATTAAGTAACATAATCAGTATATTACATAATATCGATGTTTTCCCATGGATTTCAGAGCGATTAATGATTGTCAAAAGTACCAAGAAATTATTCTATGCATACTCACCAAAAAGTCCCACAAGCTAAGCTTTCCTAACAATGTTTGTCAGTCGTACAATCCTGTCTCTTATGAAGTCATAGCAAAAACAGTCTCAGGTGCACGTAGACACTGCAACATCCTTAAAGCGTACTCCAAATAACGAGAAGAGCTGAAAGCGGCTATTCATATGCGAATCGCAAGACTTTTCGAACTTTTGCACTGTCGTAATTCAAAAACTTCCGTTTCTCGAGTAGGACTTTTCCGGAGCCAACGCACACTCGATGGTCGGGAACGACAGTGAACAAACTTGCTACTTTTGATCGTATACGCTAAGTTCGATGGATTCTCGAAAGATTATAGAGGGATAGAGTAACGCGAATTTGAATATTCGTTTTACGGATTTTTCAGTGCACTCATGGCCCTGCATGAAAATTGGTACATGTAAATTTCACTTGAATGTAAAAAAAATTCTCTGGCGCGTTTTATCCAGAAACAAAAAATAACGGCGTCACGCCCGGAAAATCGGCATGAGCATGAAGAAGGATCAAACTTTTTCGATGGATTTTGCAAGATTGACATATAGCGGGAATAAATTATCGGTACGTTTACCCGTAATAACACGTTACATTCCTCTTTTACAATCGTAATCTCTTTTTCCAGTGTAACAAGTGCCGCGATCATTTTTACTGCGATCAGTCAGGGTTATTCCCGTCGTGTAAGAAACTGCACACCTAGCTTAATGACGTCGGAATTATTGTTAAAACGTACGCGCAGAGAGCACGGGACTTTTATCGGCAAGAAAATGCAAACAAATTAACGGCCCACGCAAAAAAGTCATTACGGCATGACCGTTTTGTTATGGCATTATTTTATGGGTTTCTTAAGAAAATCCTCTCCTCTTGATTATATTCCAGCGGCCAGTGCGATTACGAGATACTGGAACCGCCTATGTATAGATCGTCGATCAGGCGAGCCGCCACCGTTATATACGACTTATTTAATTACCCCGTGACTACACAACGCCCTGAGAGAGGCCGACGCTTATACGCGATAATCGATAAGTGCAATTCGTTCACGTTGTACGCCGTTGATTTATAATCCCGTAAAGTGGCTAGCGAAGGTGCTTTTAACATTTAATTACGAATTGTTATCTGACATAGCGGCCACGCGCTATTAGGGACCGCCACGGATTTATGGCATTTATTCAGGCCGAATTGTTTGCCTCGACCGTCCTTATCTGTCGGATCGTCTTTGAAATATCGCCGATTGTAGTAGCCTCGATCGATAGAGTCTTCCAAGTGGGTGTTAATTGAATCGTAAATGTTTCGGGAGTCCGTAAAATATGTAACTCCTCTGGGATCGTTGGATAATCACGTAGTAGATTCGGACGTCCCTTGGAGAACTGTGTTACAGATTGACTATAATTAAATGCTCATATATTAAAATATTCAGGATTACGACCATTGTGCAAAACCGTTTAATTGCAACAGCAACATTTATGCTAATGTTAGTAGACCTAGTTATACGCTGAGAAGTATTTTATTACTTACATAAATCAAAAGATATTAATTTGACATTCGGTATGAAAATTCAGTTAAATACTTGGAATAATCAAATGCTGATGTTACTAAGGAAGAAGATATTATAGCTTGATGACGACGATATATCAAGATGTTTGAGTGGTTGTTATTAATGTTTTTCTGTCAAATAATATCGTAAATGTTTTGCTTTGAGAGCAATTAAGATATGTAATAGAATAAAATTGTCTATAAAAGAAAATTTATAATGAATATTGTATAATTTGAGATTAAACAAGGGTTATGATGGTTGAATCATGTTTCGATAAGTTTAATGATGCAAAATATGTTCACTTAACACTTAAATATTTCTACCTAGTATCTACAGTAAAAAATAGGCAAATATTTTTCAGTGTGATTTATTGATTGATTAGTGTCAGGCCTTTAAAGTTACCTACTGAATAACATGGGATTTGCAGTTAATTTCTGATAATGACGCCATGACAAGTTTATAACATTTTGAGAAATTAATCATTTTTAACGAAAAGTAACTGATAAATACGGGACTCACAAAATTACTGAATTATTCAGACACTATAAAGAATATTGCATTATGAAAAATTTTTTTAATTTTTGCTATCATGTGTGAACAAATAAAAAATTGTTATATCGCTGAAAAATACTTTACATAACCATATAATATACCACAGTTATTTCAGCATTGAATTTAGTTCATTACTAAATTGCAAGTATTATAGAAGTTTTGAAAATTTGTATTAAAATTATCGAAAATTTCGGCAAAAGAGACTGATAGAAAATAAAAATGGTGTACCTACTCATCTCTATGGTATTAGTATTCTTGCGATATTAACAAAATCTGTTTAAAGAAACATAAAAAATATCTTATAGATTATTTATTTTCGAAATTAAGAAAAAAAATCGTTTTTCAGTTACGTTTCATTCTTTTCGACTTATTTAAATGACATTTGGGCTCGATAGAAGTTAAAAAATTGACGTATGAAAAAATTGTTGTTACAAAGAAAATGTAAAGAATAAATGCTTTCAAAATCTATGAAGAACATTGACAATTATATCACACGTCACTTAATCCTGATAGTTCTTTATAAAATAAAAACAATAAAATGTAGCGAATATGTATTATAGAGATATTTATCGTGACATCACGAACATGGACAAGGTTAGTTACTTAGGTAAATGCCAAGTTTTTTGCTAGAATTTAGGAACAAATATTGGGCAGTAAAATCATTCATATTTTCCACCAGAGTAATAGCCAATAGCAAGTACAATAATCGTCGTGTCGGAACATATTGGAATTTTAACAAAATGTTATTATTGATATTAAAAAAACAATAAAAATATTTGAAATGTATTGAAAATCGCAAAACTTTATCGTAAATATTTACATAAATTCAACTTGTATTTCGTTATAGTAATTATGTATTTTCAATATTGCAGACTAATAATTGTTTCGAAATGAAAAATCATTCACGCAAAATGCAAAGTAGCTTTGACAAAATAAAAGACAGCCTGCCATTTAACGATCAAACGTCGATGAGTGAAGTCACCATAAATATTTTACATTGTAATTTTATGACCGCTCTTGTCTGAATGCAATTTTGCAAGCATAAGTATTGTAGAAGAATGCGTGAAGATTATTTATAGTAATTCTATTGTATGATAAAATAATAACATGCTGACAC
Source organism: Trichopria drosophilae (assembly GCA_030407085.1). NCBI lineage: Eukaryota > Metazoa > Arthropoda > Insecta > Hymenoptera > Diapriidae > Trichopria > Trichopria drosophilae. The sequence goes on along the minus strand of CM059583.1, from coordinate 182,089,522 downwards.
CACCGCGTCATGCTTCTCAATATTAAATTGGAGTTATTAGATATGAATGTGAGTTAAGTATTTTAAATCATAATGTTAAGTGGGAAAGTTAAATATCCCTAATTGAACATGCGTGGTATATTGTAGCTGGTCGTACTTTCTGTATATTTAAATTATTTTATTAAATTCATTAAACTTCGTAACAGTAAACATGTAAGCATCGATTGAATATGTCTTCTGCTAAGAAACCACTGTGTGTGTCTGTAAGTGAATTTGATCTTTTGTCTTGCAATGACTGAATGATAATAATTCATTATATCTGTAAGTGATAATTGTTCAGTATTCTTTTATATCGTTTTATGTCCATGTTTCTTGTTCACAATAATATCCATAAATTCTATAATGAAAGCGGTATGAGCACAAATATCCACAGGTCACTACAAAGTATAAAGTCACTTCAATTATTCAGTTCAATCAATTCAAGCTTTATTAATTTTAGAACAATTGCTGTTATAACGAATGTATTATTGAAAAACGGAAAATATTGTACTAGTTTTAAATTTTTATATTAAATATCCAGAGTTCTTACTACTGTCCGAGTGTACCTCGAAAGCCCGACAAATCCCAAAACAGAAACTCGATATTCAAAAACTAGACTTTAACAAACCAGACATTTCAAATTACTGACATTATACCAGATAATAATACCAGACACCTCCCTCCTCCGATTGGTGCGTTCACTACATAAGCAATGATTTCGGGTTGCTGTCCTTCTGGTCTGACTGAAAGGTCATTTCAAGGTAAAAAATGTTTCATCTCGGATTATTTGTTAAGCACATTTAGTAGTAAATCATTAATTACATTTTCAGAATATGTATATATGTATATGTATATTTGAAATGTGTGATTTTTAAATCTCTGTTTTTTGGCAAAAATGTTAAATCCTTGACGGATCTGCGATGTATCTGTAGTGGATCAAAAATCAAGTCTGGTTTTTGAGACGATGCCGAACTATCTGTGGATTTATAACGGACCTAATATTTCCGTACGTTATATACACCAAAAATTCATTACAAATATAACTTTTGGTGAATTTTTTAGAAATACGCAACCATTTTCCATATACAAAGCATGCGAAAATTGGGATCGTAATAAATCCATGGATAGTGCAGGAGCGTCTTGAAAAAACAGATTTTCGACGGAGGATCCATCAAGGATTTAAAATTTTTGCACGGGAATTGTCTGGCTTTTGAATATCTGCTTTTTGAAATGTCTGGGGATTTAGAATATCGGGTTTTTGACGTGTCTGTTTTGTAATTTGTCGGGTTTTTGAGGTGCACCTAGCTTATGCTATGGTGTAAGTTACCCTGCATTTCCATCAAAAGCATCTTGTAGATAGATAAGTTTTTGGAGCAAGTCACATAAATAATATTGTAATACTCGAATAAGGTGTATATCAACTACGTTAATAATGATATATATAACCATTTCCTATACAAAATTGAAATACGAGTGAATATATCTTAATAACGATCTTTTAAAATATACAAAAATTGCGAAAATACTGATTTTTTATGATTTTTTTTTCTTCTATGCAGTGAAAGTTCACATTTCAATGACGAAATAAATATTTATCGTGAAGTCACCAAAAATTATTACTGCAGCCTAAATATACAGGGTCATCGAAAAGTATCGGACCCCCCTAATATCTTCAGTTAGAATGCACTTAGGAGAAAATGTCCAATAGCAAAGTTGTATGGTTTCAAGCGGGGAGTAAGATGATGACCTTGACTTTGACCTTGACCATGTCCTTCAAGGTCATTTCGAGGTCAATCTTATTTTTTTAAATAGAACCCCCTACATTTTATTGCATATTCTTATAGCTTATCTCGAGAGCTTTCCAAAACACTATAATAAAATATTTTTTTATTAAGTACTTTTTGAGTTATAAAGGTTTGAACTTAACAATTTTTTGACACAAAATGTAGAATATCTTGTAAAATATTATTTAGTTTTCAGTAATCATAACCTTAATACTTTTGTGCGCGGAATAATGAAACCAATTAATTGGTTTAAAGAAAATACATTAATCGGATCCCCCTAATATTTTCAGTAAGAATGCATTTTGGAAAAATGCCAACCTTTATAACTCAAAAAGTACTTGATAAAAAAATATTTTATTATAGTGTTTTAGAAAGCTCTCGAGATAAGCTATAAGAATATGCAATAAAATGTAGGGGGTTCTATTTAAAAAAATAAGATTGACCTTGAAATGACCTTGAAGGACATGGTCAAGGTCAAAGTCAAGGTCATCATCTTACTCCCCGCTTGAAACCATACAACTTTGCTATTGGACATTTTCTCCTAAGTGTATTCTAACTGAAGATATTAGGGGGGTCCGATACTTTTCGATGACCCTGTATATGTATATGGAGGTAGTGAAGACATTGCATTGAGAGGCATACCAACATATAATTTAAGGGAATGTAATTATGTATAATCAAGTTTTTGCACTCACATTGTCGACAATCATTTATTTTTGTTTGATAAATAAATATTACAGACAGGGTATTGTGATATCTATTGGTATTTCAACTATAACATCCTTCGACGCTGGTTTTTCCTTTCCGAATCGCAGTACTACACTACAAAATCATTACCAAACGTATTTTCAAAACGATTTCCTATCACTTCACATTTTCAAGAAATTTAAACTTAAATGTAAATGTGTCAATATGTGCGCTTTTTGGCCACATTTCGATTGTTTTTTTGTTGAGGCAGAAGAGAATTTGGTTTTGACAAACGCATTATCATTTTCGAAAGGATTTTTCATCATGAAAACGATGGCAATCGTAGAATTGTTCTATCAAGTCTCATTTTGGTGAAAAGTGAAGTTACATGATTCGCTCCAAAAGGAATCAAAATATGTCCAAAAACGTTATCATATGGTCGAAAAATTTTAATGAAATGAAGATTCATGTAATAAATAATAATTATCGTTTGAGATTTGTATCTCTGCAGGTTTCAAATGATGGTATAAGGCATCAGCTTAAAGTCTTCTGCTGGATATAAAATGTAAAAATCGACTTAACCCATTAAGTCCTGAATGGACGTTTTTACACTACAATTTTCAACGGTTGTATTTAGTGTGAAAAAAGGCTCTAAAAAATTTGAAAGAAGACATATCTGACGTAAAATTAACTGAACTTTCAGAATCTGTTATTACATTTTTCAGAAAATGCAACCGTGAAAAACTATATGAATTTTTTTTTCATTTCGTCTTTTCACATTGAAATTGTTTCAGCAGAATTCCTCTAAACGGTAAAGAAATCGTGTCCTCGAGACTTAAACTTTAAGATGTGCCTATGTCCATTTTGAAAATAAAGGTAAAAGCATCCAAAATGGCGGCCCAAACACAAAAAAATTAGCGAAAAATTCAGGAATTTTTTATTCAAAGACGATCGACTTTAGGAAAAAATGTTACAGAACAAAAAGTTCTTACAATTATTGAAAGAATACGCTGAATTTTTTTCAGAATTTTTTAAACACTTTTTTCATTTTTCAAAATCCCAAAATTTTGACAAATCGAAAAAGTCGTCAAAAAATTCTAAAAAAATTTTCGGGCATTCTTTGATTAATTGCAAGAAGTTTTTCTTCCGTAACATTTTCTCCTAAAGTCTACCATTTTCAAATAAAAAATTCCTGAACTTCTCGACAATTTTTTTCGAATTTTTTTCGAAATTTTTCTCGACAAGACTTAAAGTTTAAGTCTCGAGGACTCGATTTCTTTACCGTTTAGAGGAATTCTGAAACAATTTCAATGTGAAAAGACGAAATGAAAAAAAAATTCATTTGAAAAATGCATGATTTTTTTGAAAAAATCGAATATAGTTTTTCACGGTTGCATTTTCTGAAAAATGTAATAACAGATTCTGAAAGTTCAGTTAATTTTACGTCAAATATGTCTTCTTTCAAATTTTTTAGAGCCTTTTTTCACACTAAATACAACCGTTGAAAATTGTAGTGAAAAAACGTCCATTCAGGACTTAATGGGTTAAAATAGTAACTTATTAATAAAGTGTCGGGAATATTAATTTAAATATGCCCTTCTCCATAAATTCGTAAAACACATGCACGTTAAGTACATCGGAACAAAATATACTGGCAAAAACAAAAAGGACAAGAAAGATTTACAAATAATTGACATTTATCGTCTTCTTTACTGTTATCTAATATTTTTCTGCATAGTACCACCAGTAAAATGTTCCATAATAAATGTTTCGTATTTTGCGAATTCCAGTCCCGTCCATCTGATTGACTAAAAAAATAGTAATTCCATAATCCTACGCAAATACAAAATAATGAAAAGTTCCATTTAATTCATGTTTTACGAGTTAAAGCTTGTCGCATTAGAAATGAAAAGTGGTAATAAATCTCTATTGTGAAAACGTCGTAAGTAATCATTTTCAGTGCAATAGGCAGTAATAATGGTTCATCGTGTCCCCGGCTCATATCAAAACTAAGAGAGACAGCGGCCTGTCTCATTCTCACTTCTGCATGTACGCGTCCATGTCATATGACATTACGAGACTTGTCTCAAGTCCGTCATAAAGATACTTTGTGAGACCTCATATGCGATTCAAGCTCTGAAGAATAAGCTTCCCTCTATTATTTTTAGAACGTAATGCACGTTTTATGAATGACTTTAACTAAATAAACTCGAAGAAGCTGTCGTATTTGATTATTGCTTATTACATATATCCAGAATTATTTTTATGCCCTTGTAAGATTGTTAATTGCAATTGCATTTAATTATTGATTATTGCTTGAACATATTTGAATAGCTCAAATAGTGAATTTAGATAATAGAGTTTCTGACACAGAAAGAACGAGCTGGTTATATGTAATCCAATTAGTAGTTGGTTGACATTTGTTGGTTTGGAGAACCAATTGATTAGTAGGGAAACTATTTAATTAGATGTCAGATTTCAGTTCACTAACCAGCAACCAATTAGTTAGTTTTTTCAACAAATTAATTCTTTCCATCTAGGGATTTGAGTATAATTTGGTAGGCTAGGAACTTTTTATTTCCTTCATTTTAGTGTTTTTCTCAACGAAAGCATTTCGACATGAATTTATAGCCCATATTTACAAATCATCAGTTTTCGTACACGACTTCCTGGAGAACTATAGCAATTTAATGAGTTTGGTAAGTTTTATTTTGCAATATTCAATATTATTCAATAGGCTTCTTGGAGAAGAAGTAGTATTCAGAATTTTACTAATCAGGAATTCTTTGCGAGATTTTTAAAAATTATTTCAATTTATTGTTAATTACAGTTCAAATTAATTAAATATGTATTTGATGTGCTTGTTCAATCAAGGATGTTATCAAATTGTTATTGTCATAATGAAGGATGTTAAAAAAATTGCTACCTAATTTAAGCATCCTACCTGTATGAAACATGCAGCCACAATTAGGCAAGTGTTTTCAACATTTCGGACCAAACATGAACCCCTCGTCAGGAGGAATGTAATTAAAATTATAATTTTAAATAATCTTCATTGAAAATAGCATTTAATGCATTAATAAATAAGAAAAAAAAATATTAAGTTTTTATGGATCCGCAAAATATTTCTTTTTATTCTATTCGAATAAATTGTCGCTGCTACGCAGAAAAAAAATCACGGAAAAAAGAAATACTTAAATTCAGTTAGAATTAAAACTGAAAGTTAGATGATTGTAAATAAAACCACTTAGAAAAGGACAAACTTGTACGCTATGCCTCGGCTGAATTTAAGATGTAATCGTTTTAAGTATTTGTTTCTACAGTGTAAGTCTTAAAATAGTTACATCTTAAATTCATCATTAGGTCAGGCGTAATTTCAGCCCAAAATTGCGTTAATTTTCTTAAATTCAGTAAATATTTAGGCCTAAAGTCTTACTTCCAGAAAACAAAACTGACTTTCAGCAGATATTTTGGTTTGAAATAAAATGCGTCTAGCTTAGATACCATACGCTCGATAAATCTTATTTTAATCCAAAATATCGTCTAAAAGTCAGTTTTGCTCACTATAAGTAAAACTTTAAGCCGAAACACTGACTAAATTTAAGAAAATTAACGTAATTTCGGGCTTAAATTAAGCCTCATCTATTTTTTTCTGTGCAGAATTCTCGAACCACAAAAAGAGAAATTTGTTTGATAGAAAATAGATACAATTTTTGTTTGTTAATCAGATCTAATTCCAATCCATGGTATTATCAAAGATTAACTGCGTACAAAGCTTATCGAAACAGGTAGAATTTATATCTAAAAGAAAGGTACTTTTTATGCATTATTGATCTAATTTCCATTTCGTGCTAAAACAGTAGAGATCCTGAAATGTTTTAAAAAAGTTATTTTATTTTCTGTTTTGGCACAATTTAATCAAAATGTAATCTACTCTCACCATAAATAATTGATAATTATTCATTGGAAATTATTTTAAAACACAGGGTAAAACATTCTTCTGGAATTAGTTTTTCAATCAAAATGAATTAGTTCAGTAACTGTATTAATGCAATAAGCCAGCTCAAATGCAAATGTAAATATACGAAGTGAAAAGGAAAACATTGTATATTTACGTCAATTGAAATATATATTTCTAAAATAGTCAAATTATGGCAAATATAACAAAATAGCTGAAAAATCGGAATGTAATATTTTAATATTTCTATTTTTTAGTATATTATTACTACGATAAATTACTAAAAAATGTAAGAATACAAAATCGAACTTATAACGTCGACTTCGACCCTAAAAGGAACAAAGCCTTACACACGAGTTTGTTGGATTTTACTACTTCATATAGTAATGTAGTGAGAGACTTTCCTTATGCGAAAACTTTTCTTTTTATACGTTTTCTACTTTTGTCTGAAATAGATAATTAATTCTTCACGGTATAATTATACATACTCGTCTTATGAAATTACGCGTCTTTTTCTTACTTGCGGTGCATTGATGTATGTATCTCCACAGTTTTTACTGTAACAATCGCCGTCGAGAGTTATCGAGGTCATAGATTGTCCTGGGATCTATACGATCTTCGATGCAGACGACGAAACGCTAAAAAAGCCCTTGAAACGATACGATTGCGTTGTATTTCACGAGGCAATGCTGTAAAAATGTCATCCAATAATTATAATTGCATGATCGCTACATGGCGTTGGTATAATTAGATCGTGCCCATTAGTTAGTATAGACAAATATGACTCGGAGCGGTGTTACTGCAACAAGGGAAAAGGATTTCGTGTTATTAACGCATTACATGCACCAAATCCAATTGCTCGAAGGTGTTCGATTAAAACGGTTTTCATGGATGGCTGCACGAATCTTTTCCTTTTCTGCGGCGTAACATGTCAAATAAATGAAAATTTATTTTACAGTTTTTATATGAAAGTAACTAATTTTAAAATTTCCTATTTATTTTATGTAAAGTTGTTAAATTAGTTATTATTTAAACAAGCTCAAACTCGTTGAGGTTGAGGAGGTATTAAGGAAGTTTTTTCAAATATATTTTGTTTCAGTTTTATTTCAGAAGGTGCTAAATATGTGGACAAATATCCACATCAGTATTTGTCCATTACATTTACATTTTGGTTTGAATGTGCAGTAATAAACGTCAATACTTTATTATTTATAATAATGAATGGGAACCCGGACCTGCTCGTGAACGATCTCAAGATATTATCACTAAACCAATTGAAGTAAACAGGTACAGAATTGTTTATTCTCACTTATAATTTCCTTCATCCGTTGAAAGTGTAAGCCAGCAAAAAGACGTTTTTGTTTGTAAAAACACCTAGAGATCCGATCAGAGGTTCGTGTGCACAAGAGCGAAGTACTAAAATTTGCTGCGGAATATCGATTTTAATTTTAGACTCCAAAAAGCGGCGAGGAAAAGCTTGCAAACGTCCAATTAAGTTACCTAGGTAGTTTATTCCACGGCATTCTGATGTAATCTTTCCTGGACATTATTATAAATTCCTCTTCATACACACTGTAATGAAAATAATAATGAAACGTAAGTACTTAACAAAACGTAATTATAAAGCTACAAAAGTACCGAGCCTTTGTAATGGCTCGAACAGTTTTTAAATGTATTCTAAAATATTTTAATAATCAATGAGCCAATTAAAATGGTGTAAAATTAAAGGAAATAAGTCAGTTATTTCGTAAAACTTCAATTGATGATGATTGAAAAATAAAGAAACAAATTCATGCTGAAAGCTCAATGAGTATTAAATGTAAGAATTAATGTACGTTTTTAGAAGAATTTAATATGCAAATGGACACTTTTATAGTTAATGAATAGTCCAGTTGACGAGGATATGAGTGAAAATCATGTCCAATTTTAGTTCATTGTGAAGATAATTATAAAGAATCGAATATGACAATCGAGTTACAATAGACAATAATGTCGGAACAAAAATTTCAATAAATGAATACAACTCTTTCGGGGTAAAAGTTATCAGTACTACATTGATAGAAATAACAAACACCTCTTAAAACTATTTGAGAAATTATTAAACTAAAAACCCATTTAATTTGGTATTATGAAGGGGAATATGAACCATTTATTATCGATAAACATCTAATTCTGTAGTATCATATTTCATAAATAAATTTCCTCCTCCATTGAAGATATGTTGAAAGACATATTTTAACTATTCAGAAGCATTGTTTAAAAAATTGTTGATTTAGTAATATTTCAACAAATCTTTATTTTAACTAATAAGTCAATGTACTTGTAAACACAGTTTATTCTCTTATCGTATAATAGTAAATATCGATGATTATAGGTTACCGAAAAAAATGTTTTGATCATTGGTTCGTTCGTATCCATTCCAAAAAAAATAGAGATAAGCTCATGAATAGCCTTACTGTCTAGAAAATCAGTCTTCTGTATAGAGTTGCGATATATCTGCTCGCGGACCTATTTAGATCAATGTTCCACAATGTCATATATTAGCGCAATTGCTTTTTAGGTACTTGAAATAGAAATATTGTAATCTCTTTTATATCAATAAAAATGAACTACTACACTCCACATATCGCCAATTATAATGTTTTCTTAAATTTGAATGAAATCTTTAAAAAATATTGTTGTTATAGTACTAAAGAGGGAAGTGCTACTACATAATTAAAAATTAAATAAAGAATTATTCGGCGATGATTAATTTGGTACTAACAAAGTTTAAGGTTATGGATATAATCAAGTGAATATAGTATCCATTTTTATTTTATTTTTCATTGTGGCAAATTCAATGTTTCATTGTAACATATTATCTGGTAAACATACACGCGTAATTGGGATATTTTTTAAAAATTTTTATTAAAACTGTTCAGTTTTATTACTAAAATCTCATGAGAAGCGAATAAATACTTACTGACAAATTGGACCTGACAATTTCAATTAACGATGGATATTTGAGAGAAAAGTAGTAATAGGAACTGCTTTTTTAGTTAGACAAACTGTATTGTTATTGATGATTCTGCTTCTTTTTTTGAATTAATAGTTAATGTTAAATTTACAAAAGAATGTAGTCAAACTGACAAAGTTTTCGAAGATTCAGGCAAATTAATTTCTGAGTTTCATTCAGCTGATTGCTTTCTTAGTTCTTATAACGACATTACAGTGGTTATAACAACTGATAAAGTTCAGTTAAGAGCTTACTAAGATTTTCTTTCAGCATTTCTGAATATGATTTGAAATAAATGTCGTTTTTATGCGAAAATAACTAAATATTATGTACATAGATTTGATTGAGAGCAGTATTTCTGTTTTTTTTTTATAAACTCATTAATTCTTTTATTCGAGCCCAATAAATATCCAAAAGAGTGGTTTTAAGAGCAAGACTCTTTTAGCTCGTTTTTTTGTTATTTAACATTCGAGTTGAAACGTACGCAAAAGTGTTCATAATGTGAGAAGAGAATTTTATAACGATTTTCGTTCAGATTTCGTTCAGATTTCGTTCCGAAGTGCAACAGGCTTAAAGAAACGGATTTTAATTCAGGTTGACAACATAATAATAGTAAAGTCTGTAAAAAGCAAAATCATAAGTTGCACAATTTTCAAATAAAGGAAAGAACCTAAAGTTCATTTTTTGATATGGGTGAATACATATATGCGTTTCGACATAAAAAATTCAATATGGCTAAGATTTCGTAAAAAATTGAAAATCTACAGGATCCGCTTAAAATTTGATATTTGAGGTTTTTATTTAGAATCTTATATAACATTTTCAAAATCAAAAACAACAGAAACAATATGACTGATAAAAAAGTTTAACGTGTTGCAAATTATATACAAATTACTATTTGAGTTTTGGTTGTGTCGTTGTTTATAAAATAGAGCATAGAAATTAAATTTAAAAAATTAAATTATTTTTTTTTTAAATGTCCTTTAAAAGTATTCGGAGATATATTACAAAGCATATAGACCCACTTGATTATTATAATATCTCTAAGAGTTCTATAAATTAATACAAAATACATTATTTTTAAATTTTCTAGTGTATGTTGAATTTTGTAAGTAACGACACTAACAATTCACAAATAGTAATTTTTCTGCAATTTAAAATAATCTAAGTATATTTGTTCCCGAAAATCGATCCGCCATTTTGAATTTGGAGAACATAATATAATATAATATAATCACACATAGAGCCACAAAGCTCAAAAAAGCATAAATTAATATTTTTGTGTTCATTCATTTTAATCCTTTAAAACGGGACGGATACTTTTTAAACGCCAAATTCAGCGCACTATTGGACGTAGAAAAGGCTCAGGTTACGGATGCTGCAAATAGAATAGGTCTAAAACACTTTTCAAAAAAGATACAGTTGTATTTTACCAAAACACCTCGAATTTTTAAAATATTTGTTTCAGAAATTTTCAATTTACACCCGGAAACTGCATCGCAGAGGACCAGGAAATGCAAAATATCGTATTCGAAATGTTGTCGCGGCAAAATGTTACCTATTATTTTTCAAATTTCAACACCGGGATATAAAAATGGCGTCCATGGTACAAAATTTATATATTATTTCAATTTTAGCCAATCTATTGATGTTTCGAATTCGGCAATCGTTCAACAACTGCAAATTTATGTTTTTGGAGTAGCTGATTTAATAAATATTAAGTGATTTTGAGGTGGCTGATTATCAATATGATGTTATTTTCAAAATTCAAAATGGGGTATCCAATATGACGACTAAATGTTTTCTAATTCATCTTATTCGTGCGAAAATACAAAATTGGATATTTTTGGGTCGCTGGATAACATTGTAACATTTAATTTTTAAATTCATAGTTCAAAATAAGTGTGGATATGTGTTTTTACTTTTTCAATAGTGTGACGACATTATAATATGTCGTTATATAAGTAAAATATTGTCGAATACATATCAATTTTGATATATCGATTGCTAAATCTATATGCTAAATCAATATTTAAAATCTATACGGATATCAATTTCAATTAAAACTATCCAGTACACGACATGTACGAAAAATAATCAAATCTATTTAAGCTATACTGAACCGTTTTCTCCCAAAAATTACTCATAATCCAAAATGAAGTGACATTTTTCATTTGAACTTTAACATGTATTTTTCATATTAAATAAATTTTGAAAAATTACGTTTTTTAATTTTACTATTTCTAATAACGTTAAGCAAATTTAAAAAAAAAATGAATTTTATAAAAATATATAAACAGTTTGGGGACATTATTTTTTCAATATCAATTTATATAAATATACCTCCGCTCATTTTGCGATTGAAATAAAATCGGAAAACTTCATTTTGGTTTATGAGTAATTTTTGGGAGAAAACGGTTCAGTATAGCTTAAATAGATTTGAGTATTTTTCGTACATTTATCAAACAGCAAGTTCATTGAATAATTCATTACGTAATTACGCGTCAAAACATTGAAAGAAACAAAGACAAACGTTCGATCAATTTACAGCTATTGTTGTACGCATGGAGTCGTCTTACAATTATAATGGATGCAGACCGAGAAGAAGAAACTTCAAGGGAAAAAAAAACAGTCCTCGTTATATCTAATCGAAGCGTAAACTTTCTCACGGCTAGTCGAGACACGCTGTCTCGGATATAACTCGTTATCAGTAGCAGAACCGAGTGTGATAGTTGAGAAGCGCCTCGCGTACACTTCGCAGACTGCCGTGTTACGTCTTGGTACTTTGGAACCTCTTGATAAGACATTTATAACACATCATATATAGAAGTCCATAGTTCTGGGGGACATGCTGGAAGAGTATAAAAATATCTCTATATTCTCATTTTAAAGAGATAAGAGTGTACATATAAGTAAAACAAATTTTAGTACCATCTAAAATAATTCGAGATCATTTTTGCTCTAACAACATTTTTTTTTTAATATTAGACAGAACCTTTTTTCCGTATCATTGGCCTAATGTATTATTTCCGAACTAAATTAACGTCAAAAAATTTCCTGGAGGGGTAAAATATTTTTCATCACCGTAAAGAGATAGAACCTTCTTTATTATCACAATGAAATATGACTTGGCTGCTCCGAATGCTGGAGATAATTAGTTTCATACTTACCCGATGAGTTCAGGACTCCTCCATCTTTGCAAACTTGTCCTTCTTTCGAAAGAAGGGAAATCTATTAATTTCATATATCTATATCCTAATTGTTCTTCGTTGAAAACGATTAGATAAGTTCTCGGATAAATGACACAGGTCTGCAAATTTTGGCTTAGTTCTCTAACAAAAAAAAAGGGAATGTGATTCTGATAGGATTTTTTACGAAGAAAACGAATCCGACAATCAAAATGGCCCATCACGTCAGAATTTCTTGTAATATTGGCGTAAATGGTCCAAAAATGGCCATTTTGGCAATTTTTCGGTATTTTCTGTGGGGAACCAATATTTTTTTCATTTTGCCCAATTGCATCGTATAGTACTATATGTAAGCTTTAAAACCAATTTTTGAAAATCGCTTTACGATTTTTTTAAACTAAGTTACGTAGATGTGAAATTTTTTCATTTAGGCAAATGCAGGTATATAAAACTACCTTTATTGGCAGGACCAATGCTCCCATCTTACCTTCACTGGTTGGTTGATGGTCTGACCTTGCCTTCATTTCCGAATATGGATTATCATAATTTGAACCTAACGAATGTTTTTTCTAAACATAAAAATACTTATAGAAAGCCGTAATGAATGTTTATAAACTAAAAATAATGATATTTTCTATTTTATTTATAAAAAAATTGTGTCAACAATTTTCTTTGTAATTTATAAAAAATTAGATGTGTTCTTGCTATAAACTGTATTAATATTTTACTACTATCCCGTTTCTTATGTATGTACTTACCTCAGGCTTCAAAGTTTTATATACCTACATTTGTCTAAATGAAAAAAAATGGCCAAAATGGGCGTCGGATTTCTTTTCTAGCAAAATATGCAGGCCTGTGTTATCACATCTATTCTCGAAATGCATATATGTCCATCAATAATTGAACAATATGAGTTTCTGTAGCTATGAAAAAATAAAAGTACCATCAAGTAAACGACACTATTATTTCGAAAACATGCAGAAACAAAAGTTTTAGGATTTTCTCTGGCTATTAGATTGTCATTATGATGAGTCCCTGATTATGTTCTACGTTACTTTAATTATGTTCTAATATTCTTTATTTTGATCCCTTTCTCCTTTTTGTTGTCCAATTTACAAAATCTGCCTACTATCAAACCCGCTCTGTTTTCGCTCTTTACAAATTCATGTTTATCTTTGATGTAACTCTTTACTTTCTTTGTCATTATTATTTTTACCTCTCATACGATACTATCGACATGATTGAAGCAGCTAATGTTACCTGCAAACACAGAACGAAGGGTTGATCCAACTATTATTTAGTTGTACGTGGATTCTTTCCGAGAATTTTATTTTCGTCGTTGCATTTTTATTTCCGTGAATCAACTTCTTTTTTTGGGTACTGCTCCTTTCTCTCTGCTTCCTTCACACCGTCATTATTTTCAACATATTGTACACTATTTATACCAACTATCAACCTCTTTTATTAGATTCTTCGTCTCTTCGATTTGTGCTCATCATTGAGTATTCTCATACAACACATTTCTTTAAGGAAACCTTTAGGAAATCCTCAGAAAATCCAAATATCCAATATGATCGTCCTCTTCTCATATCATTTTCATTAACCCTCTTGAGCACGACTTTATCTTTTCTCATATGGAAACAATGTAGTTTGGACGAGTGTACTCGTCCTTGTGCACAGGAGGCTTAAAGTATAAAGAATGTCACTCACTTTTCCGTTATATACTTTTCCAAATCTATTCTTTGCATTTCCATTCTTACATTGCTCCATTATTATTCAAAATTGTTCGTGTTCTGGTATTCACGCGAGCTTTATGTTCATAACATGACCATTTTCACTTTCGATGATTTCTAAAAATTTACCAATCAACTGAAATTTAACTATAAAAAGATTTAAAACTTCCATGACAACAAATCAGGAGAACGGACGAAAACTGTGAAATATTCGGCCGGGGAACAAAGTTCCGAAAATCAACACACCGAAAGGCCAAATTTTCGATATAGCATGGCTCCAGCGTGATTTTCTTCACTTTGTATTTGAAAATTTGGCAAAAAGAAAGCAAATCAAAATACTTGCACTCACGCAATATCGAAATTTTAGCCTTTTGAGGTTTTGATTTTCGGAAATTTGTTCCCCGGCCAAATATTCATATTGTGATTGATTATTGTTTTTCATGCACATACTTCCTAATATGTCAGATTACATCTGAAATTTCGAGGACTTTTTTCATCGAATGTGGATGAAATGATGCGATGGTAATGATACAAGCCATCAAGATACTCATTCCGCAATTCATGATCGTCCCGTGTACGGTGATAAATTAATTTCTATGGAGTACTACGTTTTCTACGTAAGCACGAGAACTTTTTTCAACGACTAATCTGTGATGTTCTTTTGGGCGATTGACGACCACTGCTTGCATAAAAAGAAACATTAAATTCCATATTCAATACACCGCGATAAAGTAGCAGCGACTCAGGAACCGTTAAGGCAGGTAAAAAGTGCCACTTCGCCATCAACTTGCCTCGTAAGTAAGAAAACGAAATGTTACCGGCAATAAGCATGTACATGCGGGTCGGCGATCGTTCATTTTTACTTTTTATCACGCACCAACCAATGGCGCGTGGATAGACGCACGTGCAACACTGTACAGATGCGGTCCAGTAGCATGACGTACACCATTGACGCGACACAAAGTAACAACAATAACTCAGGTCAAAATCCACCTGGCAATTTTTGCTATTGTTCGGTAAGTTTTCGCATTAATGAGTCTTCAGATGTGAAATGAACTAGGTCTGATGTAATTAGTTTTACGAGATTGCTGCTACCGAAAGGCATTAAAGTCGTCTCTTTAGTGTTTCTTTCTAGAGCCAATGGGACTCCATGGAGATTTAGCTCAGGGCTGGCGAAAGTGGACCGTCGTACGAGTCAAGGGATGCGCTGGAATGGTTATTTGATATTTTGCCCTCAGGGACTTCAAAATTTAAGTACCATCCTTTCAAACCGATAATGGTTATGTTTTCTTTCTCAATTAGTAAACAAGATAAAAGGAGTTTGAAATGGCATTTTGTGCTGAAAGTTCATTGTAAATTGCAAGGTCAGAGAACCAAAAGGTTATTTTGTGAATCATGGGTTCATTTCTGAAGAAATTCTTCAAGAAAATTCTTTAGGTGAATTTGGGGAATCCTTCAGAATATGGATACATGGCGTGGGTATAAAATAATATTTTTGCTGGTAATTTCCCCGCAGAACTTCGAAATGGAAAGTCGTAATTGATAATGACAATATTGACGTCACATTACATTATTACAAAGGTTCCGGATACATAACATAACGGAGGAAAACTACGAACTTCTCCGAAGAAGAAAGTCTAGTAAAATTGATTGACGATTTCGCAATCATTCACTCCGTTACTTATTATTAATTTTCTCGCAAGGTGCAGCAAATAATAAACAAAATTATTTTTCCTGATTACAATGCGAAATTATAAGGATTACTGCAGCGCCGTCGAGATTATCGAAGGGACGTGCGATCGATCAGCCACCTGCGCACGTGTGCGCCCGGTGAACAAATTGCCAGGCGATTGGTTTATATGCACACTTGAGGTTAGGTTAGGTTAGGAAGACGGCTTCCGCCGTCTGTATCTACCTGGATATATACGTATTTGAGAAATGTTCGTTTCTCCGCGAGCGGGACGTAAAACATAATCGTATCGCGAAAGCCGATCTGGCATTCGTATCCGTCGAAAATTATACTCCTGAATCTCGGCGATACATATAACTTGCCGATCGATT
Organism: Trichopria drosophilae; assembly: GCA_030407085.1. Taxonomy (NCBI): domain Eukaryota; kingdom Metazoa; phylum Arthropoda; class Insecta; order Hymenoptera; family Diapriidae; genus Trichopria; species Trichopria drosophilae. The sequence continues at coordinate 182,073,098 of CM059583.1, read as the reverse complement.
TGGCCACACTGCTATTGGCCGGATATAGGAGTAATATGCTGTTGATCGTTATGTGCGGGACGTACTGAAAAAGAGATTTACCGCGGAGTACTGCTAAATCAGCCGTCCTGTACACAGCAATAGGTAGATGCAATATTATTGACGTCTTGAGTCCGACCATCGATTTCACCTTAGCACCGGATGTGTTACTATTCGTCTATACAATATGCCGCAAATCTGCTGCTAAATTACTTTAATCGGTTGATAGAGATCGACTTGTTTCGTACAAGATTTATGAACGTACGATTAAAACGATAGTAACTAAATGGGACTTTGATTTTAAAAATCTTTTTGATTGATTAATTGACGTAGAAAATAGTTGCCACGCGTGAATGACGAATTTGAATACTATGATCAATTTATGTTTTACGCCAGTCTTATAAAACATATTTTATTTTTTTGAGTCTTTAAGCATTAGCTTAATTGTATCGTAGAAAACAATTCACTAAAAGCAATCTGAATTAATAAAAACAAATTGAACATAAGGTTCATGCATACCATACGATCTCGGTTTCCAGCGTTTGCGAGAAACACGACATCTAGGAAATGTTCAGCGAAATAACGCGCAGCTGAATTAAAAAAAAAGAAATAAAGGAACGAACGCATGTGTCAATTCACGAATGTGATTTTTGAGTGCACTGCGTATAAATATTACAATTATCGATCTTCGACGTTTATGAAGTTTGTCGCCCGAGCAAAGTGATCACACTCGTCGGAGATCGCAATTTCGCCCGTGACCAATAATGTATTTTTCCATCCGATTGTCGTAGGGCTCGATAATTCGCGACTGAAGATTTCGCCCTAGGCCGAGAAATCGAGTTTTACGACTGGGGGTCAAAAATACACATTAGATCGCATCTCCATTTGAACACAGAAATAGGCCGTTTCTAAATATGCGGATATGTGTACTTTTGAATTAAAAGCATATTACATCAATGAAGTAATGTCACGATTTAAAATGTTTTTATACATAAAACCGTGCTTCTAATTTTAAATCTTATTTGTTATATTTTAAAATATATTAATTTGATCCAATAAAGTAATCATTGATTTGAAAATTGAATAAGATCAGCACTACTCATTCAATGATTCCTTCATCTTAGTATGAGACTTCTTTACGGTGTTATGACAGACGTTGTGATAGTCTAGAAGTCTGACTTGTGATAATAATTTCGAAAAAATGTAGTGCTAGAGAAAGAAATAGATATTCCCCCACTCTGAGCGCAAAATGCTATTTTGCTCCCTATATTACGGAAGCAAAATAGCGCATTCTCTCTCTAGGGAGCAAAATGAATTTAGTTGGGCGTCAGACTCGCCCTCGTCGCAAACACATATTTTGCTCCCTGGTTGCACATAATGTACTAATTAGCGTTCAAAGCCACACTTAATTCAAGCTATTTTGCACTACGTTCGCATACTTTTTAACTACAAATTCTAAGGAAGAATTTCAATGCTATATAGAATTCGAACGACAAAATCTGCTGGCATGTTTTCACTATTTCAACCTCTATAGCTCACAAATTACATTATAAGCAAATATTTTCCAGAATTCGCAGATTATTTGGACATTTATTATTTTAGTGCCCTTAATTGATACATGGTTTAAAAATTCTATGTAAATAGTTAATAATTAAAATGCGGTATGAGAGAAAGGAATCCTAAATTTAAAATATATTCCTAATGAATACTTAAACATCTCTGATGATGTCAAGAGTTCTGTGGCGGTACAACAAAAACCGGCCATGATCACATTTTCCTTACAACTTGAAATTCATATCTTCTCTGTTATAAAGAATTTATATATTTTATTAAATATTATTGTTTTACTTGACTGAATTTACCAAGGATTTTTTGAAATATTTATATTTATGCACGGTTGTAGTTTATTTTATTTATGTAAATTAATTTAGTTAAAATAGTACAGCCATAATAAGCCTGTATTGTGTGAAACATTTTATACATCACATGAAGCTTTACCACAATAGCGGAACCATAATTAATTATATTGTTATTTAGATTAAACAATCATACAAATCGTTCAATTTACCTCAATATTCGCGGAGAATACAAATTTAAATCTATTAAATTCCAAATGGATAGTTAGCATATACCAGCAGTAGCTTATTTACTTAATCACTATTTAACCCTAATAGATCCCATATAGACACGGACTTGATTCTAAACAGAATCTAAAATGATAATCGATTTAACCAGATAATACTAGATCACATAATCTGTAATTGCTTAAAAGACGCAGAATTAAAATAACGCACGCGCAGGAGTAAAATGATTGTAATTACGAAGTAATAAAATTAATATAAAACTATTAGGTTAACTATATAACTAACCTGGCATGTTAATGTTCAACTCCTTTTTAATTCATTTCAGAATAAAATAAAGATAACCTACAAATTCGCGTCTGTATAAAATGCAAATATCGTCAAAATGTAAATCTATCGAAGGTGAAGTTAGAATATACATTCTTTGAAGTTCGACATTCCATTCGAAACGTGTCTGGGGATGTATCCATACTCAAGATATAAGATGCACTTCAAATTTTACTTTTTCAACATAGAACTGAAATCGTCTTCTAATATTTTTGTCATATCTTGCAAGTCTTGAAAGAAAAGAAGTCGAGAAATTCTTTTTCAAAATATTATCATATAGAGAGCATAAAGAGGATGTAAATCAGCCATCGTATATTACATCCTTCTCAGATATTTTGTTTTCATTATAATTGAAAAGTCTTACTTGATGCGACGAAGTCTAATTTATAGTATTCGAAATTTAAAAGAAATAATACTTGTAGAAATACTATAATGTCTTTTGAGCTAATCTTATTTATCTTTGTGAAGGCAATATTTTTAGGAAGTCTTTGCGTCTTTGAAACACCCTCTTCCAAGACCCTCTTTTTTGTAATAGCCTAACCGCTTATTAATATATAAATATATATATTACAACGTGTAATATTTTATTCATGTGAGGTTTTGGAGTCTTTGTAATTAGCAATGTATACAATTTTTCAGGAAAAATACACTACTAACTTGGTCAGACTATAAAACAGCTTAGTGATGCTGGGCCTCGCCCTTTGCTTGTTTAGTAAGTTCTTGGCTGTATACTCTCTGAATCGGAACCAGCGAAGAACTTCTAATTGACAGTTCATAGTCGCTAATTAAAAAAGCGCATTTGCGATCGCTGTGAATCAGCCTTTAGACACTAATTTTAACCGCGAACTCTTCTAAATTGGCTGAAAATCATTGAAATAAAATCACATTTCTTCCGCTTCAAAACAATGCCTATTTACTGGTCGATCCAATGAATTTGATTGAAATCAGTGGAATGAAATCACTTGCTTTTCGCTGGAATATAGTGTTTACTAACTGATAGATTATGCGAATTTCGCTAAAATCACCAGAATCAAATCATATGCTTTGTGCCGGTAATCAGTGGTTTTCACTGGAAAACATTGCATATTTACTGATTAATTCAGCGAATCGGACTAAAACGGGTGAAATGAAATCACGTGATTTTTGGAGGAATATAGTGATTATAGTATCAATTAAGCGAATTTAACGAAAATCGACTGAATGGACTGTTTGCGCTAAAAAATTAACTGCTACTATCATCTTAAGTAATACACAACGCTATTAAAAGTATCTTAATTGCCGTAAACACTTAATAGTTTCGCGCGTTGCGTGTGGTAAATAGAAGCTAATTTTCTAGTATAATTAATCTATTCAAAATTCTTCGAAATTCTAGACACTGGAGACGCCACCGAAAAATTTAATAATAGCGATCTGTTTCGGGTATACTCTATAATGTTTATCGTAATTGTTCGTTTCTAACAATTTTTATAACCTTTAAAATTGCATGTAGGTGCTACTATATAGTTTGAGGGGAGTGTACAAAGTCATATTAGCTGAGTTTGTATGTATAATAAAAATTTTGCTATACGGGCGGAATGATTTTCATCCGATTTATCTATCTCACTTCACGAATAAGTCCAGACTATATTTTGCTGAATATCTTATAGGGGTATGTAGGCAGGAATCGAAAAATCGGATAATCGTCCCGAGTTAATTTTGTTCATTATTTAACGCGTTTTTATCTTTATTTTTGGTTTGATATTAAGAGTTTATCTAGCGATTTCAGCAGGTCTGAACATCCATTTAACTTTTGAAATGCTTAAAACTTTTGGACTATTTTATACAAAGTTTAGGTCGCATCTCTTTCAATCTGAATGAATCGTGATATAGATCAAGTTCTAATATTAGTGATGATGCATGCACGAAGGAATTTTTTGCGATAACTAAACCATTTTCTAATTATTTTCAAACATCCAGTACATCCAAAATACTCATGAACACATGGCGACCTGTGCAATAAATTATATAAAATATAATATTCATAAAGAAGTCTTCTCCAGAATTAGCCAAAAACATCTAAAAGATCTCTTTAAGAAGTCTCAAAAGTTGTACGATGCCTTAAGTACTTACCAGAAAGAGCTCCTAAAGTGATCTTTAAGAAGACTTATGCGTCGATTTTAAGAGCTCCACAAGACTTCTCATAACTGAGGTCTCAGAAAAGAGGTCTTATTTGAGAGCTTTGACATATTAAATAAATAATATAAATGAAAATCAAATTTTTGAAAATGATAGATATGTATTTTTGTATCCTAATTATTAATTTATACATATAATGTTTACCTGAGTTCCTTTTTGCCGTTTGTATAGTTATGTTTTATATGGTTATTACATTCAATAGAATAGGGATCATACAATAATGGTACAAAATTGTGATAACAGTTGCTAAATATCGTAAAAGCAGTTAACGATTTTAAGAAGTTCTAAGTAAAACATCCCTATAAGAGCTCCTTTTATAGATATCATAATTCTGACTTCTTCAGGAGGTCTTTTTTGAAATATCTTTGGAGCTCTGGACGACCTCTTTAGGAAGTTTGTGCTGTATGGGAAACGATTCACCAGCTGACTAAGATCAACTATGTCACATAGTTGTTGCACTTGCTTCACATCAATGGACCCATGTAACATTCAGTAACTGCTTCCACAATTTGATAGTATATTACTGGAAAATTTTCCAAAACTATCAACTAGGTGCATTTAGTTGAAAGAACCAAATACTTCTTTCAAGGCAATCCATTACCCAAAGTGTTTTTCTATATTTTTCCAATTTATTTGTGAACGCATGGGCAAGTATGCGGACACCCATTTCTACAACCCATCAATCAATGAGTTACACTGTTGTCAGTCTTGCCACCTCAATGGGTGTCGAAGAAGCGCGTGCCCGTTCACCTGGAAGAGCGCAAATTAGCATTTTTGCGCTCGGCGAAACGTAGCGACGGGGCGCTTCGTCACGGCGATCGACTCGCATAAATTTCATTGTTCTACCGCTTGGCCAGTGTAACGGTAGTAACCTTGGCCGCGATATTATTTGCTAATCGCTTGGAGGCGCGTTTGCGCCCTCAGCAAAGAAAACGAGTGCAATAACAGCGAGTGAGGATACGCGTGTATAGCGGTTATACCGTAATTGCCAACGTTTTCACGATCGCTTACGCGACTAACGATCGCGATGCGTGTTTAGCGTTGCAAGAAATCATAGGACATTTTAATTTCAGGTTTTTGCGCGAAATCAATGAGCCGTTTGATACGGCAAATGCCATGTTTTGCACCGATATATCATTCATCGAGGAGGAAAAATACAGGGTATTATTTCATCTGGTTGCGAAAAACTTCGCTGTTAATGACACTTGGCATAATTTCGAGTTATTTATACGGTTCCGTACACAAAGATCTCAATATTTGTTTAAATTATAAAAGTCTTATGAAAACTGCCAACTAAGTACGAAATCGGTACTACCACTATAGAACATACCACTGTTAAACATACTATATTTCATCACAGAAATTCAACATACAACATTGTACGATAGTTCAACATACGACAGTTTAACATACGCCTTTTCAACACAAACATTTCATCACATGATCATTTCAACACGAACCAAGAACAATGCATTTATATAAAATAATGGAAAATAACAATTGTATATTATACACGCAAAATAATACAAAAATCTAACCTAACCTAACCTAACCTAACCTAACCTAAACTAGTCTAACCTAACCTATCCTAACCTAACCAAACTTAACCTATCCTAACCTAACCTAATCTTATAACATACTCTAACCTAACTTAATCTATTTTGTTGATATGTTTAATATGTTATGTTGAAATGGTCATTTGTTCACAAATTTTATGATGAAATGTTTGTGTGTTGAAATGTTTGTGTGTTGAAATGTTTATGATGAAGTTATCTTGTGGTGAAAACATACTTGCGATGAAAAGTTATTTATTGAATAGTAGCGTCACCTATAAAATCTGGGTGAAATAAGATATTTTAGGATTTTGTTAGGTCAAGACATTTACCAGACCACATGTTCTTAAGATAAAATAGAAATGATAAAACGGCACTATGAAAAGTAATATTCAGATCGAAATTTCGTATTCCTAAACATTTATTAAATCAGTCATAGTTTTGCGTAAAATATAATGGAAAATGTTGCTTAAGGCGATTTTTTCTCTTGTAAACTCAATAAAGATCAAATCAATTTGCAGGTATTTATGTTTTAACGTATAAGTGTTAAATATGTACCAGCAAATTTGTTTCTCATCGATATAGACCTATAAAGAGATCTTTCAAAAAATACATTAAAAAAGACACCTTAAAGAGGGTTTAATTACGGGATCCTGAAATACGAGTTCATGAAACAATTTTACTTGAATTGAAATAATAATTTCGAAAAATTCTTATGCTTGAGATCTTAGATTTATCTCATTTCAGATCATTATTTATGGTGAAATTTTCCCTCTATCATTGCGATTACAGTGTATCATTAACATAATCTAATGCAGAATTCGTAATACAAAATTCGTAATTAATGCGGCAGTAAAATTTACTAACAACATATAACGAAATTGAGCTAGTGAAGTACTGCAAAGGACTAATAACAATAACGTAGTAAGCGAATTATTACAATCATTACATAATAATGTGGGCGCTGATGTATCTCTCGGTCAAATTGAAATCCACAATGAGCGTATAACTGCACGTTGCCATAAAACGATAAACTAATCATTAGAGAATAAAAGCGAGCTCTGAATCCGCTTAAATACATAAGTGAGCCCAATGACAAATGCGTTTCGTTACACCGACGGCGCACGCGGCGCACATAATAAACGAGATAAACGCAAAATAAATCAGGTAGAATAATGACAAATGCGATGCTATTTCACGTGTAGCAACAATCGTCGAAAGGTAAATCACCGGGAGCGAATTTCGCGCCACGCACACCCAATTTTTCCTTGCGAGCACTGCGCATACGCATTACGCAACGAAAAAGTAGAGTGTACCTTTAAGTAATCTACGTCATGTACGTCATGTATTTGCAAAATCCCAGGTGTAATAAGGTATTCGTGACTCTCACTTTTTGTCCATTCCGAGTGTAAAACCAGTGATAGTCATTTTGACAAGTCAGTGATGTAGAATCAGTAAAAGTTCACTGATAGACTCGCGAGAAAATCTGCTGTGTTTCTAGTAAAAATTCTTAAAAAATGGTACAATTAAGAAATAGTGTGGGTAACGGACTAAAGCCTACCAAATGCTCGTGTTATTTTGCCAACTAGATCGAAGGAGAAAAGTATCGTATTTAATATTTTTGAGGTCGCTGATTCCAAATCCGGTGTCAGATTTCGGAAATGCAAAATGGCGAATCCAATGTGGCTGATCAATTTTGTGAAAGTGTCCCGATTTACCTGAAAATCAGTACTCGGGGTTTTCGGGGTCGTTAATTCCAAATCAAATATCAAATTATCGAAATTAAAAATGGCGGATCCAATATTGCTGATCAATTTTGTAAAGATGACTTGATTTATTGCAAATAATATGTGATCTAATCGTACCCGTCGACTTCTTTCGTAAAAGAATACAATTTTTATAATGGGAACGAAAAATGTGCGCGATCCGTGCCCAAGCAGCAAAGGAAGAAATTTTGACCAGCGTTAGGTCAGATTGTCTTATTTCGGTTAAAAATAACCAAATTTCGACCTTGAAATATGCCTTATGAGTAAAAATATATTTAAAGTTTTTGTCTTGGGATAATATTACCAAATTACAACTTAAAAATTGCTTCATAGTAAAATTGTACTTCAGGAATTTTTTGAAGTCAAATCTTGCTTAATTTCGACCTCTGTTCTGACTTGATAAACAAACGGACTATGAAAGCGGAAATAGCTTGTGTTATTTGGTAAATTTGGCCTCGTGAATTGCCCTAATTTTTACGTAAAAGTCAGAATTGCCAGCAACTTAGAATGGTGCTATATTTTACTTCTGCGACTATGATGACGTTTTCTGTTATTGCTTCAAAGTCGAAATAACCACAAAAATTTCCCATAAAGTTAAATATGTAGAATGTTTGGTCAAAACGACCAATAAACTAGACCTCAAAGTAAATCGGACTACTCATACCTTAAACACACTTCAGCGAACACGTTCAGCTCTATGAAGTCTTTTTTTACTTTGCATTTATATGTCTCCCAATCGTTTTGAGGGTCACGTGAAGCATCATTACGTAAAGTTAACCAATTACGTTTTGGCCATTTTAAAACATTGTTCGTCATCCATTCATTTTTCAGCCTCGAATGTGTACTTACACGTATGAAAAAATAAATATTTTTTATCTAAAAACGAGACGTGACGAATGCAACAGTGAACCGAGTTACATGTAGATATACAATGTACATATATGTATATGTTGACTATATGTCTTTAATACCTAATTATGATATCAATTACTTGATACCCTTTACGCCTTAGAAATTGAAATGTCTCAAATAAGTAAATTTGTCTAAGAAGGACAAATATTTGGGCATTTGGACTTCACTTCGAGGAAATTCGACGTATAGGTTAAAATTTTAAGTATTTCTGACATTGTCAGAATACTTTTTAAATAAGTCATAAATTATTCATCCGCCGTAGACAGTCAATATATAACCTAAATTTGTATATTAAAAATAATTTATTTTGTTGCCTTTACTTTTTATTTAACAAAATAAGTAAGGTTTATAAATATTGGACATACTATTCGACTTACTATTGGTGTATTTGACCACACTTGCTTGTAACTTTCAGGTAAAAATGCCTTCCGTTACTTAATTATTACTTAAAAATTAAGTCCTTTTTGTCCCCACTTACTTCCAAATAAAGTTGATTGTATTTAGATTTCATAGTAACTCCTGTATTGTTGATTACTAGAGATAATATGTAACTACTTTTGGCACTACAAATGAATATTGCCTTCTGATAGGTACTAGTAACTAGCAATGCCACTATTAGTGTAAATAATGCCACTAATGTATTATTAGTATGGAGTAATACTTGATAGTAGATGATAAAAAATGGTGTATAAGGATTTTTTGATTGGGGATCGCTGATGGCCCAAATTGGTTCGATGTGAACACCCGTTTTGGACAAATCATAAAATATTGCTGTGTGTATTGTATAATTTATCATTGATCCTTGATTTTCAAGTTTTCTCTGATCGGCTTTCGTTTGTTTTACTTTTTTCCATGCGGACTGAAGTATGCTCAAATGCGTAAAGGCTTTGGAAATGTAAACATTGTGAAGAGGCTGAAGACTTATAGGTATCAATAGTGCCATTTTCTGTTGTTGTTCTGCCGTTAAAAGTTTTTGAAATCAATAAATTCTCATTACTGTATACATCTGGGCGGTTTTACTTCATTTTCCCAATTTTTAGTAGATTTTTAAGTGGTGTCCACAACCGAACCAAAAAATTTTGTTTGCCAAAAATGGCGACTCGACTAAATGTTTAACCAAATTTTCTAGTCGACAGACAGAATTTAGTTTCTTCAATAGTAGTTCTCTAGCTATCCATACTTATGCATATGTCTGCAGAATATCTAGTTGAGCAAAATTTATTAGCCGAACATGAAAGGGTGTCCAGGACCTCTTCCTCCAATATTATAAAATTAATAAACTATAACAAAATTTCTAACGTGTGTTGCATACAACTCTCTGACGTAGTTAGTCTTTTCATCGCCAGCTGCGTTTGCGACGTTGTTATATATTCGCTTCAGGACTTTCTCTCCCAATTATTGTTTATGACAGCAAGTAGAATTACCGATGTTTGAAATAACAAAAACAAGTAGAAAAATATGACGTATCATGTAAATCGGCACAATTTACAAAATGAAAAAACTTTGTTTAAAATATAACACAAATTCTAGTAATTTGTTGTCCTCCATGTATCGAAAGCAGCTGATAAAACATGGGGTCAGCCTTGCCGACCAGAATTTATATAATTTATATCAAATACTGTATTGTTTTGAAAGGTTGAAATCAACATTGTAGATCTGCCAAAAGATTGATTTAACAAAAAAAATGTTGTTGTCAATTCTATCGTCATTTTGTAAATGAGTATCAAATGTATTTAATTTTTCTAACGCGTTATAATATTTTTGGCGACATAATAATTTTTGTAGATAATTTTGAAGAGGGCTCTAATAAAGTATCGCAACGTCAATCGGAAAATTATTCTGTAATTTGGTCCATTTCGATAAGAAGTTCACATTCATTAAACACTATAGTTCGGATGTTTCAACATGACAGTGCTAATTTTTTTGGAGGAAACCCCGCATTTGAAATAATGAAAAAATATTTCCTTTGGTAACAACGCGAGTACAATGCAGGAAAATATCTACTATTTCTATAGTCATGGATGTCGAAGACGTTATCCAATCCAATACAAAGGTAGGTCCATTAATAAAGTAATTATTCAGTTTGTTCAACGGAAAATTGATAAAACATAACTTGGATAATTCGGTTTAATCAACCTTCAAATTTTATGTTACAATACCTTAATTTTCATTTGCAGTTACATATAAATTTTAATCGAAATTTCTGTATTACAAACAAGTTTTAATAATATATATTTTATCTACCAAACATTAAAAAATTATTACAGTTTTTGAATAATATAACTTTTTGTTACTTTATTATTTCAAAAGTCTTTCTTCAATAAATAAACAATAATTGTTTTTTAGAACCAAACGTTTAGTTATTACGCACATTACGATATCGAGAATATTCTAAAAGTATCTTGACTTCCCAAACTCAAAATAGTAAATAGAGTATTATATTAATATATTCTTAAATTGTTTTGGTGTTTTTCGGTCACATAAAGAATAGAAATTAAAAATTGTTGGGTTCAATAAAAATTTCAAAATTAGAAAAAGAGGAAAAAAACAAACAAGAGTCAATAATTTGAAGGGTTTATGTCATATAGCCTTGAAGAGGTCTCATATCAGAGTCGAAACGTTGCTAAATATAATTTATTACTTATATTACAAAAACCCTCAAAATTACTGATCTATGTTTGTTTTTTCTCTTCTTCTAATTTTTAAATTTTTACTAAACTCAACCATTTTTAATTTCTATTCTTTATGTGACCGAAAAGCACCAAACTATTTAAGAATATATTAATTTATAAATCAGTCGAAAATTAAATCCTTATCCGAGTGTCTAAAAAAATAAACAATATTTTCTAATGAACTAAAAACAGTTTTTCAATGTCTCGATCAACACCGCTTCTCTGCTTGTTCTTTGAACTCTCCGGAAGCCACTGGTTCAGCAGTGGGATTTTCAATCGCTGGTTGCAATAATAAACATTTCACTAATTTGAATTACAAGAATGCATATATCTGCATGGGTACCTGAACGAATAGCATATCCGCGATTGGTGAAATCGATACTGTCGACGATATCACGGCTACCTGCGTGCGATTAAGCGTGCGGCTTGCATTTAACGTTCGGAAACGACCACCGTACAAAAATTACTATGTTTCGCGCTAAGTGGGAATGCCAGTGTCATATTATTCCCAACGATTATCGTCGACTATGTCATTAATTCGAGAAATTAGAAGAAAACCGTTCGGCGACTCCGATCATCGAGGAAAATGCACTTTGATCTTTTTAACAGGATTGAAACCACTATTTTTTCGTCTTATATAACTATTTTCATATTTTCCCGCTATCCTGCAGCATTGGTAACGGTAGCGCTGCGTAGTCGTAGATATTTGTGTTGGTAGGGTTTTTCCAGAAAAAATGCGAGTATTTGCAACACTCGTTTGAGTTTTTTTAAGAGGAAATCAATGGGACTTTAGATAATTATTACGTCCAATTGATGGAAGTTTACGTTTCACTTTTATGTGTGTAATTTATGCAAAACCGCATGCACGCTTGCGTACACGTGCTTTAAAGTGCATTTGGTTCGATACTGGCATGTTACACATTCTACTATGATTGTCTAAATAATGTTTACATTACCGACGCAATATACTAAATTATACTCTTGGTAATGCCTATAAGGTGCGTTGTAATTTATGTAAGCGAATTATTTGTCGATATTTCTTAACTTCTATATTATTTAAAAAGTCGAATGTTTTTTTTAATTTCAATTTTTTATATTGTTTTTACAGTATTCGCAATTGATCTTCGAGAAATCCTTAGATAAAAAGTTCAAATTACATGTTCAATAAAATGTTTGATTGTATTACCCGTCTTTATTCGTCATGTAATTAGATTTAGATCTACCATTTGTTACTTATAAAAGTATAATGAATATTACACATACATGCAGAAACAAAAATTGTTGAAATGACCATTTTTTTACTAAGAATCATAGTGTGAAATAAGGACTAGGCATGGTAATAGTTAAAATAACTATTCTGAAATAGTAAAGTTTAAATATTGTTTCATGATTAAAAATGCTACTTATCATAATAGACAAGTAGACTCAACTATTTCGAAATAGTCATTTCAGAAAATTACTACTTTCACTTAGAGAAAATGTATAACAAATTGCCATACAAAATATGGAAAGGAGTTATTTATATCTTAAAAATATTTGTAAACTATATATATCATAGTATATGAGAAGTCCACTATTTATAGTAAATACATACCTTAACTATGAATAATAGTAAATATAAAGATTTAATACGAGGCATAGTGTGAAATGACTACACTAGATTATAGTTATCTTAACTATATATTTGTTATATTTATTTAAACCATTCTACACAGTTGATTTTAACTATGAGGAGATAGTTGGTATAACAAAATTATAGTAAAATCGACTATGAAAGTGGTAAATTTAACTATTTTTCATAGTAGTTTTAACTATATTTTTCCAACTATGTAATATAGTAAATTTAACTATGGATTTTTTTTCTGATTGTACCAGTTATTGAGATCAAAATTGATATATTTACTTTTCTGAAAATGTAATCAACATCGTGTCTCGCTATACGTAATTTAGTATGGACAGTACTAAATTTATCATGCCAATAATCCTTGATGCCTTAATAGCGCAAAAACACAAAGCCTTAAGTACAGTTCCTGTTTAGTCCGATATATGCTATTTTTTGTTGCTTGTGCTTTTTAATTCGTAGTTAGATGAAGATCTTCATCACCTCCGGTCTCGGTTCATGATGTTCGCGGATTTCCCGGCGTTTCCGCTTCTCACGAGACCTCGAGATCGATATCATCACCGTCGATCAAGGCTCGTGCCAACAATTGCGAGTTGCTCGTCTGTTCAGTGATTAAAAAGTTGACTCATTTACTAGCGCGATCATCTGCTAGATTCCATCGCTTATTCATTATTCAGCTCGTAATTTTCAATGGACCGTGAAGGTGAAAATATTTATTTATAAATATTTGTTGTCGCTGTTATCATTAGCATCATTATTCTTATCATTAATTTGATTCTTGTCTTAACCACGGTCATAACGATGATTATCATTGTTGTTCATTTCTTTATTCGCATTTTTGTTACTGTTGAATATTATTTATTACCTTACAGTTTACAGTTATTGCCAAGTCCACTTTTTTATGTTTGAAAGGAACACTTGTTTTCTACTTCTTACTGTTATATTAGCAGCAAGTGGACTACTATGATTAAATATAGTATAATAATTTTTACGGAACATGAAAATATTATTGAAATCAAAAAATATTTTATTTCTTGAAAAAGCATTTTTTTAATTAATTAAAGATTACACCTATTTGGTATTTTCAAATGATGGACATTTTGCTTTAGCGATAATAGTATTTTTATGAAAACTGTAACATATTACATTCTGAAATTATACTATGTAAATACTATGTACTAGGTATCACAAATGTGTCAATGCTATTGTCATTATGTAGTAATAGTTAAAAATAACAACAAATACGACGATTCTTTTAAATACTTGGTTCAATGAAGTGTAAATACCATCATTGAAAGCCTTATTGTAATGATATTAAACGGAAAGACAAAAAAACACAGTAAAAAATGTGATAATGATGTAAAATTTCGTATTTTTGTCCGCTATACTGGATCCGAATTTCGAAAATCTAACGACGGATTTTTTTATGAACGTTAATCGGATGAAGTAAAATATTATAATGTCTACTTGCATATTTCAATTGTCACACTTACCTCTATGCTTAACTAGCCCCGCCATACCCTACTATTGAATATATGCTACAAACTGTCATCATTGCCCCGTTATATACAATTGAAATCTGGATATTGATATACTTTAATCATTATAATCGATGTTCCAGACTTTATTGTTTATATAAGGGTGAAATTAAAAAATTTGGCAGTTTGACGCTTTAAAAATAATGTAAAAAAAAAGTGTTTAGAGTACGTTCCTACATTTTTTTTTCATTTAGTATACATCTGAAATAATTTTAAAAAATAGTGGTCCAAATCGAAAATTGTTTTTTCATATATTTTTCAACAATTTTAATGTAAAAAATGGTATATATTTGGATTAGTTCAAACTTCTATAGCATACATGTTATTTTGACGGAATTTGCTTGAAATTTGGTTCTGAGACTTTCAATTTTGAAAGTTTTTTTGCCAAATTAATGCGATTAAATTAGGCACAATAATACAATAGATAAGCACTACTAAACGTTAATATCAGAATCAGCATTATATGAGCATTGCACGAGGACAGACTATACTCAGAAAATTACTCTATATTTCCATATTACAAGTTTAATTTTGGGATTTTAAAATTGTAATAATAAAAAACGAACAATTTCGTGCAAAACTTATCTCTGCATGCCTTGTCGTTTAGGAGTAAACTGCGTTGCACGTCGACACTTTCAAAAGTTACGCGGAATTGCGAACAAAACAAATGCTTGTTTATTTACATTCCGCGACCTTTCGCATTATTTTAAATTAAACGCGAACATTTATAGTAACTTTTGATATAAGTATTCAAATATTATATTAAATATATCATTTAATATGAATAATACGTGGAGAATTAAAAATATAATGACTAAAAATGATAATAACACGATATAATTTTGTCCTTTTTTTCAGGATGATTACCTAAATATACAAGTTTCGAGATCCATATACTAGAACTTTGTGAAAATTAAATTAACTAAATGCTGTTGTCCAATAAATACAGAAATTGTAGAGTGGAACTCCGCTGCACGAGGACAAAACTGGTAGTTTTCAGTAATTAATTAAAAATTTACTGCATCAAATGACGTAATATGCGATACAAACTTGCATTTCAATGCGATGTAAAGTATCCATTCTATAAAATATTCATATTTAATCCAATATTGGAAATATGAAAAGGAACTATGGTTTGGCCAAAATTGTTATTTTCACCCATGAATGTATTACAAATAACAAAACGATGTAAATTGATAGGTTTAGATGAAGTGTAAATAATGGAACATTACGGTTAGGTGATGAGCATGCTCGCTTCGTAATCTGATCGGTCCTTATGTCGTGAGTTCGAATCCTCGTCCGGCAATTTTTTCTATTTATTTCAGGTTACATTTAAGGTTTTATTCAGTTACGTTCAAATTATCATGACATTTCTTCCTTTTTCAGTATATGTACAAAACTTGAATTAAAATCTCTTAACACTGTTCTATTTGTTACTAATTTTAATAACTACCCGAGAAAACTTTAAGAAACTGTACATAATAATGATGCTTTCTCAGGTAGACTTATTTGTATACCGACCAACTTATTTGCATATTATTAAGTTTTCTATATACTTTTAATAGGATAATTTCCATTTCAAATATTATCCTGACTGTTGACTCTTGTATCCTCGTGCAAGATAATTACTTACTTCGGCATAAAACTGCAATTGTTTTGTTTTGAAAGCCCGAAATAGTGCTCTCCTTTACAAAACATTTTTAACAGTAGTACAATAACTCCCATAAACCTAGACAAACAAACAATTGTAAATAATATACTTTTAAACGTCACTTACTTTCATTTTAGAAATCTCTTTACGATTTCATTTTCCTAGCAATAAGTTTACCATAGAAATAAAAAATGTTCGCAATTTACCCTAGTATAAAAGCAGTCGTAAAAAAGTGCTTCGCACTAATAAAGCAGCCAAACAATCCACGTCAACGCACTTCGTATAAAAATGACAATTCTGCGTCCTTTACGCGCGTTAAAAATACTTCGCATGAAACCTTTTTGAGGAGGAAGACTTTTTTTTTATTAGCAAGTGGGATGTAACTGCTATATTGTAGTTGCGTAATGTTAGCAGTTCAATAGCACTAATTAGCAATATGCCCACGTGTCGCTCGATTAATCGGTGATCGAGGCGGTAACAATGTTGAACATTCCATCGAGCTATTACATGATCGATCATATACACAAATTAGCATTCAAAACGTTAACTTGCGCATTCGTTTGTTCAGTGAACTAACTCGTGAATAGCGTTGGCGTGTATGAGGTAAATAAACAAAGATAAATAAAACAAACAACGACTAATTTACTGTTTGCGCGAATTTTTTACAGATTCCACCAATAAATAATCCATAATATTTATATTTTCATTCCTCATTTATTATGCGTTTGTAGATATTGTTCTATATATGTGCATACAAGCTGATTTACAATGGCTGAGGCGTAATCGCAATCTCTGGGTTCAACACGCCACCAGACAATAGTCGCGTGCAACGGTACTCTTTGTATCCTCAACGCGAATATTTATAGTTCTGTGCGCATTTTGTCATCGCATAAACGGTGAATATACGCAAGGTTATCACGCCATTAGACATCCATTGCGCAATTCTTCCTAATGCAATTGTTCCTTGTTTTATGATAAGAAAGCTGGCATTCAGCGTATTAAGAAAAACATGAAATGATGCCTCAAAGAAGTTTACGCATTACATTTCCATAACTTCACCGTTACAGTCGTGTAGTTAACGTGATTGTTTATTTGAAAAAAAACAAGACAGCTGAAATTGACATAAATGATTAGGCTCTTGGGCAATATACAAGTTAAGTGTTTGCGTTTAATGAATTTTGGGTTGTTTCAAATAACAAACGAAGCTCTAATAAAAATTGCCGTGTCATTTCGCATAATATGATCATTTTAGTTATACCATAGCATTGGATACGTGTTTTATGGTTCTGCTAAGTATTATGTACGAATACTTTTAAAAATAATTTTAAAATTGCAGTTTGTAAGCTTCAGTTTATTCTAAACAATTCTGTACCTTTATGGAAATGTATGAATAATATTTTGAAACGATCAGTTCGACTATAAATATTAAGTGTTATGAAAGTTTTACTTAAAGTGTTTCATATGTTGTTGGAAGATATGAGTTTACTTGTCGAGAGCTGGGTAGTGAACAATTTATGAATAAAATCGCGCAACGCGGTCAAAATGAGTCTATTAAAGAATGGGTATGATACAATGGTATAACACTGATCTTAATTTCGATTCGGTCTAAGATTATTTTTAGCATGAGTAAACCACCTTTTGTTGCAAATATAGTTTAGTAAATATTTTCTTATGTTCTAAAGTAGAAGACAACTGATCCAGAGCTGAGTAAGCAAATGTAGTCTATTTAGTTCATATGTACAAAAGTTGTATATGCAAGTGAGGAATCATTGTACATCCCTGAAATTCACATTCGAGAATCGATAGAAAACATGAATTGTATTTATTTGTAAACAAATTTGTTGTTCTTGAATATAGCGGCCTTCTAGCTACCTATTTTTCTTCACATTGATATTTTCTAAATATAAAAATGTATATGAATGCGGATGCTATAACAAATTTTGTTTTCACCAATTCATTTGTTATTCTAGATCTTGATATCAAGGTTTATTCAAAGTTAATAACTTCGGGGATATTTTGCTTCCAAAAGTGGATCTTTTTTAACAAAAATTTAATTTCAAATTCATTTGTATGTTCTTGAAGAAACGTTTAAACATGCTTTTAACCAGCAATTTGCACATTTTTATGTTAAAGCCGCAAGTAAATCCTCTTCGAAATGAACACACTTGTCTTTGAATCTAAAGGGAGATGCGCTGTAAGGAATGTAAAAGTTGTCCTCTTGCTGGATGAAGCTAAATCTAATCCAGGGAACTTCTTCTTTAGCATTTGATTTCAATTCACATTCCGTGCGTAAAAGCTGTACTTTTTCAAAATTTTTCGAGAACACAACCTGGTTGAAAACGTTATTTTAAGAATTAAATTACATGTTTCAAATATTCTTTTCTCAGGGCTATCACAACTAATATTTTTAAGAAAAAGATCATGAAAAAATCCACGAAATTAATATTGCACATTATAACGCATAAATATTTGTAAAAATACTTGCTGTCTTTAGAGTTACAAACGTTTTTTATGGATTCAGTGGTTAAAATGTTTGATTGAAATGTTTCTTTAAGAAAAAAAAAAATTTTTTTTAACAGTGACTCACTTTTTATGGCATGTAACAGATAATTCTTTTATTGCGAACGTGAAATATCATACTACTGAATTAATCATTCTTCATTGTACCAATATCAATTTTTCCATTAAATGAACTTCCGGAAAATTGGTACTTTTTTGTAAAATTTTACGGCCTTAAAAACAGTCCCTACTTTACGGACACGTCTATAAAAAATAATGTTTATTTATGCGTTCTGACTAAATTCACTATAATCTAAACATTCTAACAGAAAGACAAATCTACATGATAAAAATATCTGTAGCAATTTCCAGAAAGAGTAACCGAATTTTTTATCGTTACGGTTTCAGAATTTGACGAAACAGAGTTTAGAAATTTTCTGAAATCTTTTGGTAATTTTCTGAAATTTATTCGTAATTTTTTGAAAATGTTTCTTAATTTTGTTTTGTAAAAATCTGTAACGGTAGTAGTAAAATCCTAGAGAAATTTCTAACAGTGTACATTTCTTTGAGTTGTGCACCGCAATAAATACAAATACAGGGTGATCGGCCAACCATTACCCAGCGGCCAACTATACATTCTACAGATAATTCTGAACAACTTTTTCCTCTGAAAAAATTTCCGGGAAGGTAGAGTTTTTAAGTTATTCAACACTAAACTTTAGGTGAAAAAATCACATTTTTTTAAATATCTCGACTCTGTTTGAAGGTATCTTAACGAACCGGAGCTCATTTTAAAGATATTTTAAAGCTCTATAAATTGTCTCTATTGGTTTTTGACCTATAATGAATATCTCTCTTGTTATAGCCATAAAAACGGGGTAAATGCCAATTTTTCAGGGTTTTCGCGTTTAACTCGTTTCGACACATAGTTACCGAAATATCACACAGGAAAAAGTTGTAGGCCTTGAAAAAACAAATATTTTTTGTCCTCTAATACGATGCGATTAAATTAAAACTGAACCCTACAAGAGCCTCGTAAAGTCGACAAAATACAGTACGACAAATAAATCGATATTAATAACAAAATGTTATGAAAACGAGTGCAAATAGGGTTCAGTTTTAATTTAATCGCATCGTATTAGAGGACAAAAAATGTTTGTGTTTTCAAGGCCTACAACTTTTTCCAGTGTGATATTTCGATAGCTATGTGTCGAAACGAGTTAGACGCGAAAACCCTGAAAAATCGTCATTTACCCCCGTTTTTATGGCTATAACAAGAGAAATATTCATTGTAGGTCAAAAACCAACAGAGGCAACTTGTAAAGCTTGAAAATATCTTTAAAATGAGCTTTGGTTCGCTAAGATACCTTCATACAGAGCCGAGATATTTAAAAAAAAAGTGATTTTTCCCCCTAAATTTTAGTGTTGAATAACTTAAAAACTCTACCTTCCCGGAAATCTTTTCAGAGGAAAAAGTTGCTCAGAATTATCTGTACAATCTACAGTTAGCCGCTGGGTAATGGTTGGCCGATCACCCTGTATATATATTTTGGGGTAACAAAGTCATTATTATCAAAATATAAATAGTTACTGGAAACTGATCAGATAACTCTATATTATATTCCTCTAAGGTAGTTCATAATCTATATATCACACTTAGAGGAAAAATATTTAACCCTCCTGAGCACTAGTTTTTCTTTTCCCCATAAGGAAACAATGTAGTTTGGACCATTATACTCGTCCTTGTGCACGGGAAGGTTAATAACACGTCAAAGAGAACATTATTCTTGAAAAAAAAAATTTGTTAAACAACTTTTGTTAATGAATCATTATTTTGTGTTTGTCAACCGTTTATATATTCTTAAAATGAATGGATTTTAACGAATGAAGGCTTATATTGTCGGGAAAAGGATTCTCTACAAAGTCACCGAAAGATTTTTCAAAATTTCTGAAATTAACCCGAGTTATCACTATTTGTTTAAAAAATAAATTACAACCTTTTATATTTTCCACATGATTATACTGATCAGACAGCATATTTAGAAAAATTCCTTGGGAGAAGCTGTACAGAATCTTTTTCTGAGAAAAAAGCATTCATCCGTTAAAATCCATTCATTTTTAAACATTTACAAAGAGGTGTTAAGCAGAAAATTTGTATTCATTAACAAAAGTCGTGTTTCACAAATTATTTTTTTATTTCAATTTTTTTTTCAGAACAATAATGTGTTGTCTCATCAAAAATATCATTAATAATGCCGTCTATATTCTGAGAAGTATTATAGCACCTTTTGGCCCTAGTCCGCAAAGTTGAATATTGCGGATAGAGTGGAGATTGCGAGTCCGAGAACGGGCAAAGCTGGTCTCGAGCTTCTCACAACCTCCAAACGAGGCAGTAAAATCTTACCGACGAGGAACGTACACTATTTTTTTATACACTGTTTGCAAAGTAGGCATTTTCCCAACTGTTTTTAGTTCGTAAAGTGCGGAGATCTGTCCGCAAAATCTCACTTCACGGGTTAAAGAATCCACAAAGTGTCTACGTTAAGGACACGGAAATTAGAATAGTAAATGTTGAAAATTATCCTTGTTGAAAAGTAAAGCCGTATTTCAAAAAGCAGTATACTATTTGCCCACTTTTTTTTCTAAGAAATTATGGAGCAATAATATTTAACTAAAAAATGTACTTTTCTGTGAATGTAAGAGAAGCGTAGGTTCCATCTTTACAGTTTCAGTAAAAGAATAATCTTGCTTTATCACACTATAGTTGCAATCTGCTATTGTATTCGGAGTGTCGCCACACGCTGCTATTTTCTGAAAAAATATTTATGCTCAATAGGTGGTTTTAATAAACGTGTATATGGTACTTTACTGTGGGTTGATATTACAAGAGCGCGAGTTACGTGCTTTCAAAATTATTGCACACACGTGCTCACTGAATGCCCTTGCATTGTTTAAAATAAAAATATACCCGACGGGGCGACCAGCTTACAATGCATGCGCACCATATGTATACATTACACGAGTGAGGTGTGAAATGATCCGATTTTATATATTTATTAGAATTTTCAGACAAGCATGAAACTTCGTTGTAATAATGCACACAAACTTTTGATTTGCATGCGTTTATGGAAAATTTAAATATGTTTATAGCATCTTGTCTTATTTACTATTAATCCACTTATTTTTATTAATTGTATTTGATTAATTACTTACAAACTTACTTACAATTAAATACTGAAATTTGATCGATGGATTATTATATGTCCAGCTCGATTAAAGAAAATCAAATTTTTACCTGACCACTGTGTTGGGAAAAGTAAATTTTCATCAAAAGAAATCAAACTATCATCTGTTGGAAGTGATTGCTCCAGAATAGATTATTCTCCTAAAAATGCAGTTTACATCTCAGTATAAAAGAATTGGAGTTTTGTTAGCATTTTATTTGTATAATATATCACTGTTATGTTCAGTCATAAACCTTTATTGCAAAGATATCGAGTATTACAAGAACTTCCTTCATTTTATAATCATGTACACCTTCTTTACATTTATATATATTTTTTAGCATTGCAAATGCTTCTATTTTATATTACATTTCACCACGCACGGCCATTACAAAATCTATTAAAATTATGTTATATGTATACATGCTATTTTCTATTTATGCGAGTATTATCTCTCTCTCGCGTTCTTGCTCTTTCCGGTTTTCCATTATATACTTTACACATGAAATCTATACAAAATATATTCCGGATACGAACAATGATCCAATGAATGATAATAAATTATGATATGTTATTGGAGTTAATTTTTTAGTTAATAAATTCTAAATTGACAGAAATAAATTATAGTACGAACATTTTATAATTTGACGTCAGCAAAAGATAGATTCTTTTTATAATGAAAGATAAAAGTGGGGAGAGGGCACGTCTCTTCAGTGTGATGTGTAATAAAATAGCTAAAAAGGAAATATTAAATCGTCTGTTTCCGAATCTCATAAAGAAAACTTTGGCACACGGAAAAAACAGGTTGTTATTTATTTGGTGTTTTTTCCGTGCACAGACGAAGTATAAGAAGGGAGAAAATAGAAGCCAGACATTCCAGAATACGTTTTAATTTTTAAAAACCGAACATCCAATAAATTTATCATAAATAAGATGGAAAGGGTTGTAATGTTCATCATAAAATCTTAAGTAATAATATCTTTAATAAAACCTGAACAAACAAATGTTTACTTATTTATTACGATTTAAATTAAATCGTATCGAAGTTAAATTTATTAGCTCCTCTTTTATAAATTTGACATATTTTCACTCCAACAAAAATTTATCGAAACGCGCAAATGTACTGAGTATAGTATTATATCCCTAAAAAAATCGTCAAATGTTTAATTTAAATTTGACAGTTCTTTAAGAACTTGCATAGATGTATTCATAATTTTCTCGTCATAAAACTGTTGTAAAAAGTATCATGTATTTCACAAGAAAGGACCGGATAGATTTGGTATTAAAGAAAAACGGATTAGTTAGAGCCACAAACTACTTCAGTGTACTGAGATCGATACTAAAAAATAGTTAAAGAAAATAAGAAAACAGTTGAAGTCGCCAATTATTTCTTAGTGAAACTGTATACATGCTGTATTGGTATCGTCCGAAATCGGGAGATCGCTTAACATTAAACTGTGTGGTAACCAAAATAATAATACTTTTCTATTTATATATTTTTATAATTTTATAAAAGTAAATATACAAATTTTTATAACTTGGTAATCAAAAATAATAAAATGAATATAAATAAAAAAGTATACTCTTATAAAATCAGTAAATAAAGAAATTATTCGATTCATCTTTAACAAATATTTGTTGAATTATATATGAATAAACGAAATGTATACTATATCGCTTACAGACCAATAACTGTTTTCGTTTGACGTAACTCGAAGCAACAAGTGTGCTATCGTTCATTATTCACGTCATAGCTCATACCGTGGTTGGAACGTAACGTTACATCAGTTACCATCAGCGCAAGCTTTCAACAAATCAATAAAAATAGACGAAAAGAATTCTCCGAATAAAAAATTGAACTCTATTCGTGTAAATGTTATTGGAAATAGTCAGTAGTACGAATTTACTCTAAATTTACAACAATTTTTTTTTAAATCTCGCGGATTTTGTCAACCCTTTTATGAATGTAATTAGTTTTAAACAAGAACTTCAACATTCCTCGGTGATACAGTAGAACAAGGTACAAACACGACTGTTTTTTGTTTGGTGAATCTCTAAATCTAAATAAAAGAAATTCGATGCGAATCAGCCCAAATAAAAATTGTTGAATATCCGAAAGCAAATGCTTTTATGAATGAAGAATTCCAGAAGAATTCACTGCGTATGCTTAAAAATATAACGAATTTCCGCTATAGTCATTAAATAAAAATTTACAATAGAATTCTATTTTAAACGTATTTGGTAAAAAGTTCTTCGAAACCCATAATAACATTTTCATAAAATGACTTTTTTCAAAATTTAGAAAAATTCGAGGGTATTTTTATACTTATTTTAGAACATAATTGTTCTTATAAAATGTTCTCTAAAGTCCATATTTTTCATGAAAATAAATGGTTAAATTTTGAAAAGGAATTTGTAAATGTAGTGGCCATTTTCAACCTGACATAGAAAATGTCAAATGTACACCGGTGTATCCTTTAACCCCTTCGCTGCGGATGACAAAGATCTTTGTCATTTAGGACTTTTCTCTGACTGCGGCAAAAACGCAAATCTTTGTCATGACATACATTAGTCTAATGAAGTCAATAATATATCCAATTTAAAAACTTGACCATTTCTAGCCAGCCTAAGGTATACCGAACAACATGCAGTTGTCCATTTTCAAAAACATGTTGTCAAAAAAAAGATACAAGTTCTTAAAATATGTTGTTTTTACGCTTTTTCAAAAA
Organism: Trichopria drosophilae; assembly: GCA_030407085.1. NCBI lineage: Eukaryota > Metazoa > Arthropoda > Insecta > Hymenoptera > Diapriidae > Trichopria > Trichopria drosophilae. Next base: position 182,048,332 of record CM059583.1, on the reverse strand, counting down.
TCTTTGTCATGAGCTATGTTTTCGTATTAGGTCAATTTCTGCATTAAAAATTAATGAAATCGTTGGAAACTTGCTACTCTAGAGTTTTCGAGGTCGCCGATTATAAATCTGATGATATATTTTGAAAATTCAAAATGGCGGATGGAATACCGGGGATTAATGTTAGCCTTTCCTCGTTAGCTTCGATATACAATATGTACTCACACACTTTACTACGAGGAGGTTCGGGAAAGGTCTTCAAAGTGCAATTTTTTTCTGCTTTTATATATTTTTGTTAAAATCGTTTTTAAAATAAAAACTGTAACATATTGAACTCTAGAAGTCAGTGTTTTTTCCCACATGTAACACGATAACTCAGGAGTACATAACAAAATTTTGAAATTTACACGGAATAATCTGGATAGATAATAAACTCTGTAAAATGTCTATAAAAACTAAAAATATAGATTTGTAGCTGCAGAATCGAAGAAGTTTTGATAAATATTCTATAAATAATCACGAGAGTGTTTCTATTGCCAACCTGCCACGAGCAACATTATTGACATATGAATAACAAATTGCCGTAGTATTTCAATGCAAAAACTGATATAAGATTCGTAATCAGTGCGAATTTCGATTAAGACGTCCGCCATACTGAATCCGCCATTTTTAATTTTCCAAAAATGTAACTTCAGATTCGTAATCAGCGACCCCGAAAACCTATGAGTAACAAGTGTCAGGCGAAATGATTGGTATTTAGAAAATTTGCCCGCAATGTTGAATCCGCCATTTTAAATTTTCGAAATCTGACTTCAAATTCGTATTCGGCGTCCCAAGAAACCCCTATACACCAAGTTACAGTAAAATCTAACCAATTTTTTTCCCCGCATTTTGGGTACTTTTCGTGAAATTCTCGCCGCAGCGAAGGGGTTAAGTACAACTATCGAGTGCACCCTTGCAATATATTTTAGTTCACTCAAAGTAAGATATTGTATCGTAAACTCGATAATTGTAAAAAACTCGTCATGAAAATCTCGTCGTGTACTATACATGTTAAAATCATATATAAATTTTAATTTTTTAAACATTTTCTTACTAACATCCTAAAGAGCGGCCTAAAAAATGGTGGAATCTGATAGTTTTTATTTTACATGTATTTCATATTGAAAATAAGAGTTCAAGTTGCAGTAAACTTTCTGTGCATTTGGGCGTTAAGATAATTGAAAATATGACAAGTCATGCCAAATTTTCATTAAAATATATGACATTGTTTTTCTTTCCTTGCCTGCAGGGAAATGCGCCTGATAGAAAATACGACCAGGGTTGGTTTAGCGAATTATGTATTTGCTAATGTTTTATACCATAGGTAATTTCTTTGGTTAACCATAGATTGGGTACCATAAACAAAAAAATGGCCGTTATCATTTTAAAAAAATAATAATATTAAAAAAAAAAATCGTGGTCTGATTATTACAACTTTGCTATGTTGGTGCCTCCTTAGAAACTTAAATTTCCATTATCAAAAATGGAATACTTTGACCTTAAGAAAATATTTTCATATTTTTAGTGAATATTTACTTGGAACTATTCAAATAAATATTAACTTCAATGTATCATTTTTTTTCGTTTAGAGTAAAAATTCGTACAAGAAAAAATGTCAAAAAGGATCGATTTGATCGGAAAACGTGGATGTCAGAAGATAATTAAGGCCAAGCTCGAGCTGGGTGTCGCAAGCCGAGCAACGATTCGATTTCCCCCACTTGGGAGTCAAGTCGACGGGGGAGAGCGTGTGCCGGGGATTTTTATCCTGCAGGAGTTACGACGGCTTTACAATCTACCGGTTGTCCGTCGTTAGAAGGCCTCCTTTACCTCATACAATCATCTAGCCTTATAGATTAGACGGGAAAAATTGCACGAAACATTGCCAATGGATTCACCAGAGGTTCGCCGTTCTTTTCTGTGCGTGCCATTCATCATTTGTTACCTGTTTTGTATTGTTGCTTGACATTTGTTTGCCGACGTTTGTTTATTGTCATTCGTTAGCCATTGGATTGTTTGCTTTTGTGTAGCGTAGCTGACTTCCCCGATCAAGACCACAAAATATGGTACTTTGTAAAAACCAATTCAAAAGGGTCGTAAATTCCAAAAGTCGAAAAAAGTCGGTGTCGTAATTCGAAATAATCATTCTTCAATTCAATGTTTTCAGTTTTCAAGTGAAAAATATGCTCACAATGCATACATTTTGTCTGAAAGATAGTACATATTGGTTTTTCAAGTAGCTGATATAGACAATGAAATTTTATGAACATTGGTATACAGGGGTTTTCTATGTGCCTGAATACTAATCCGTTATAGAATTTAAAAATTCAAAATAACAGATCCAATATGGCGGACGAAATTAATAAAATTATAACCAAATTTATAAGACATAGCATATAGGGGCTTCGAGGTCGCTGAATACGAATTCGTTGATAGATTCTGAATCTTAAAAATAGCGCATCCAATATGGCGAATGAAAATTAATCTGCAAAAAGTGTAAAATATAAAAGAAAAAAATGCAAAACCGAAAATGGAGGCTGTATCCGCCAAGTCGTCGTTTGGGTCTCCCTGTTCAGATAATAGAGCCTTAAATTTATATTTTTCCACCGTGTTGGTTCTGCCATTTTGAATCTTTGAAAATAGGCAACGAATTCGGAAACAACGAATTCATAAACAACGAATTCGAAAACCTCAAAATACTGAATTTTTTAAATTTTGATTCAGCTTTGTTTCTTTCATCCACTATTTAGAATTTTTCAAAACCGATAAAGGATTCAAAACACGATTCAGCGATCAAATTTAAGTAATAGCAGTTAACGAATGTATTTTTACGAAAATAAATGTTTTAATATTTATTTGTTGTTAACAAGAAATTTTTTGTAATATGGGGTAAGTTTCACAATTATTTGTGTTCCTAAATATACTAGAAGGATAACGAAGTAAAATACATTATAATCTTCCTTTTTTCACTTGCGAAACATAAAAATGGTGCTGAAACCGATGGCACACTGGTGGCCATCTGTGGTTCAAAGGGTGGAAGTTAAATTTTGAAAAAAAAATGTCACTTGTCAGTTTCGCTTACATACCATTGTATTGTGGAAGTTTAGGAAAATGTTTTCTCGAAACCAGTGCGATATAAATAAAAAGCCAAAGATCGTAAGGAATAGTAGTTTTCTACTCAAGTGCGTAAAAGTTTGTTCTTCGAATGCGAAAATTGTCGGTAGAACAAAAGGCGAAGAATGTGTTGTTATGTAAGTGAGCGGAAGGTGCGTTAGAAATGTACTAAAAATGTGTAAAAAAAGTCGCACTGTACGCACACTATTCAAAATTTACTTATGTTTGGTCGTGCGTAAAGTTGTACTTTACGCATTGAAACGGGCATCAACACTTTAAGCACTCTCTTTACGCATGCAATTATACAAAATAGGATGCTACATAATATGGCTACATACACATTCAGTGTCTCGTAAGTGCCGTTCCCACTTGTACGTGAATGTATACGTTACAACCTTTAGGTGACATACTATTTTTCGTCAGTTTGTATGAAATACAATAATTAAACACTGAATTTAGAAATTTAGAGACGACATTCTACATTTTTGAGAGACCATTTTGAATTTCATATATTTTCAATACAAGTGGAGACTCATCATGCTATATAAAAATTATACCGAACACTGACCAAAAAAATGACTGGTGTTCTACGTAAGTAGTAAGATGTTCTCCAAACATTTTTTGTATCGTCCGTTACTACTTAAGTCGTTCTCTCTACTACCGGTTTTGATTTCATCTTTATTCTCAGCTAATACTCCTAACGATTTACTTTTCTTTTGTCGTTTAATCTAGATTTTAGAACTATTCTAATTACTCTTAAACCTAATTTATATTAAGGCCATTTTAAGAGATGGCCGGAGTCCAAATAATGAATGAAATTCTCGTTAAATTTCGAAAAAATATATTCAAATGATTTAAATCAAATTAATTAAGTATATGGATTAAAAAATATAAATATATTAATAATTACGATAGTTGCAGTGTCTTCGTAATTGGTCAAAAATATTAATTGTTACAGGGCTTTAATTAATAGTTATCGAAGAAGGTTCTTTAGTTCCTTTCTAATAAATGAAATTGAAGGATGACACATCAATGGTGAGTAATAAGGTCATCATGACCTACCATCATTATCCACCTTCATCATCAGCACCATATTGTATAATCTATTATCTTACATTTTTATTTGATTTCGAAAAATTTTCATACATTTATAGTATGGAATTATCAAAATTATAATACCCAAGTACGTAAAACTAATTTCATATAAAGATAATATTTGAACTCAATCATGTTTGTAAATAAATAAAGTAAAACACAAAATGTTGATTTTTCTTTTTTGAAAACGATCAGAAATTATCTAAACATATTTATAAATCTATAAAATCAACTAAAAAGTTTTTTGCAAACCTTACATCAAACTAAGTGTATTATAATATACAAAATAAGGTTTAAAACTCAAAAATAAAAAATAAATTTTACAGCTGGTTTCTTCTAATGAGTTGAAGAAATGAGAAATCACAAATTTTAAATATACCTCCGTCATTTATATTTTTAGTTGTGCCATATATTTAATAAGCAATAACGCAATGTGCAATGAACATCTATAAATAATACAATATATTTCGATAATTATATAAATAATTATAATGTATTTTTAAATGAATTTTCAGTAAGTAAATAACTACTTCATTTCACCGTATCCTTAGGTCGTAAATAAATTTTCAATAACTTTTCTTATTATCTATAAAAATGTTTATTTACACATGAATTCTTTAACTTGTACATAATTTTATGCGCTCACAAACAACCAGTGCTATTAATTTATTAACTTTTATTCTATTATAAAATAGAAAATATTTCATAATTAATATATTAACGAATTTCATTTCTTGTAAATAAATGATAGGCTACACGTAGTAAGTTAGCAATCACAAGTTATTTTTAAACGTATAAAATCTCTTTTTACGGATTCATACTGAAATATTAAACGAGTATTTCTACAACATAACATATTTTAAACTTTTATAGATGCAGTACAATTAAAAAAATCCAACGACGGTCAATTATAATGCAAAATGAAAAACATAAGAACGAAATGTTTCGTAATGTCTTGTAAGAACTTTTACGACTGCGCTACCACAACAACAACAATAACAACGCACATATATCTATCTGCAAGAGCCGGTAAGTCTACTGCTGACGGCTGACGCAAGGTCCAGGTATTGCTTGTATTTTTCCCTCTTACGTTCCTACTATATCTAGTCACGATTATTTTATATCTCCGTACATTATGATTTTTTCTCCATTTTATGGTATGTAAATACAAAGTAAATATGGACTTTTTTGTGTTGGGACATGCACACCATTACTCAATATATATAAATACGCTCCTCTCACCTCGTGAATACACTATATATATGTAATTCGTATGTAAATGTTATATAGAAAATGATAGATCACAACCTTAAAATGAAATTGAACACATAGGCAATGGTACAAATAATTAATTTTTTGTACCTCAAAAAAAAAGGTTGCATGGATTTTACTCGAACTGGAAATACTGATATTAAGTTGTAGTTATTTACTCTATTCATTCCTTGGAGTGAAAAATGTGCCACTCTTTCGCGAAGAGTGAACTTGTCACTCTATAAAGGGTGATATTTCACTCTTGCAGGGGTGAGTTTTTTTCTCTTAATAAAAGAGTGACTCAACTTTCACTCCAAGGAATTTAGAGAGTAAACGTTGCTGAATGAACCTGTGAAGCTAATTTTAGATTTCAAAGTCCCTTAAGGATCACCATAACAAAGAAAATAACATATTAAGACAAACATAGGTCTTCTTCCATGAGTCCAATTTAGAATAAAACACAATTAATTGTACACAATCAGTTACTTATATGCATGTAAATCGCGTACTTTACGCACTCGTATTTCTCTTAATATTTACTATTATTTCAGTTCGTTTTCCAACATTTTCATCACTATGCTCTTAGATGAAGTTGAAAATCTAAAAGACAGATAACAAATTCAGAATGAATCTAGTAATAGAAAAATCAATATTTCAGTAGACCCTTTTTAAAATATCTCAACAAACGTGATGAATTAGCTCCGGAAGTAACTATTATGTGATATCAATGTGTTCACTATCACTGAAATTCTTACAACCTTTTCCTTTTAAATGTCGGAGTGATATAAAATAGAAGGGACGTAGAAAAATCGATTAAACAGTTTAATTTTAGAAACTATATAGTTAATTTGTTAGTTTTATAAATATTTCAATGTTTAGGTAATATTAGTAACAAAATGTAGTAACTTTATAAATTATTGTTCATTTTCGTACGTAGAAAATTACTTAAAAAAACAACTTGGAGGCATTCAAATAAAACAATATAAATGCTTTTAATACAAGAATATTCAGTATACAGAATGTATTTTTAATGTTTTTTTTTCTTAAATGTGTGATTTACACACGGAAACAGCAAGGACGAGAAAGTATTGAAAAATATCGCGTTCAAAATTTTTCAGTTTGAAAATGGTAAATGTCACTTTTCAAAATTTAATAATGGCAACTTGCAAATAGCGCTCAAGGAGATGATTTTGTATACGATTCTTTTGTTAGCTAACAAATAGAAGTTTCTAAGCGCACAACTACTCCATAAATCCAAATTTTTGTTTTTTGGGCCGATGATGAAAAATAAGAGGTCACAATTTCGAAATTCAAAATGTCGCACAACATTTCTAAAATATTTTATATAGTATAAATCGACTTACATCGATGTTTATATCTTGTATAAAACTCCTACATTTTTATAACTGGACTTTCAACATAAATATTTTTGTGCAAATATTTCTATCGTACGATAACACGAAAAGAGTTCGCTTTTCTACACTGTTCCTACGATAAATAATATTACCCCAAAAGTATTACACTAGAAAAAGTAAATTTTCACAAATTTTTATGATTATTGCATTTGCTTTACTGTATTGACAATATACTTTATAGCAACGTCCATATTTTTCAAGGCTAAAAATATTCAATAATCAAAGAAGACCAAAATAATCCACTATTTTAATTTATTAATCATTAATTTTATCAACGCGCCGAAAAACGTGTTAGTGACCATTTTAAAGAAAATCCGTTAATATTTTCGGAATGTTATGGGCCAAATTGTATCCGTCATTTTGAATTTCAAAATTGTGACCTCATATTTGTAATCAGAGACCCCCAAAAATATAAATTTGAAGTTACGGAACATTTGTCGATTCAGAAACTTCTATGGATTTGCTAACAGAGAAATACTATACAAAATCAGGGTGAGCGCCATTTACAGGTCGATATTTTGACATTTAGAAATGTTTCCAGTACCATTCTGAAGTTAAAAAATGTTGAACTAGATATCCTGTGGTTTCGTGCACTCTACGTTGGGTTTCCCTGTGTAAATTGTGGGTTGAAGAGAAAACTATTTGAAAAATTCACGATTTTTTAGACAAAACCAACTCTATAATTTTTTTATTTTTATAAACAAATTTTTTGGACAGAATTTGAAAGAGCAGACATAATCTATATTATGTGTAGATTTTTTATCTTGATCATAACATTATCCAAGTTTATGTACAAAAAATATCCGTCACGTCCTTAAAGCATTAAGAATGACATGGCTACAACACAAACTTATTAAATCAGTAGTTTTGAAGTTGAAAAGCTCAATAATGTTCTGAGTATCATGTTTCAGTAACTCTTCAACATCGATTTGTAATCTCTTAAACAAGAGTTTCTTAATATCTAAATATGAAGTGTCAATTATGCTCACATTTCGTAATTACAATCGCAATATGTAATTACAACTTTTAGTTAATAATTATTAATGCACTGTTTACATATTTTCTGAACTGGTTTTGACGTCATTATTAGGTAACAAACTTTGCGAATACCAGTTTAGTGAATGGGCATCACTTGCGAATTCCTGATAATGCGTTGTTGAAACCGAACAGGGACTGATCAGCTGCTGCAATCAGCTATTTAAAAGGAGTATTTTATCACTATCTGATGAGTCCCCGATCAATATCTAAATAGAATGAACAAATTTAGAACCATGGAGCCAAGTCACGAAATAGGATAGTATTTTTTAGCCTAATGTTCAAATTTATTTTTGTCACAGAGGGCTTCAAAACTCGGTTTTGCGGCTGTTTTTCAACAGCATCATTAAAGAATCCTGGAACGAAATTTTTATTACTTTCTTCGTGTTTTCTATCGTGAACCAAAAAATCTTTTATTAAATTGTTGATTAACATTTATTATTATTAGTTAACTGACCATCACACCGAAAACCGTTAATTACTTAGTTTAAATCAAACCCACCGAGAAAAGGTTGTTGCTGCTGCTACTCTTGCTGATAATACATACTATTCACAAAAAACTACAAAATATATCCACCACAGAAACCTGCAGTGATATACTGAAGTTATTCATAACATATTTACGAAAACTTGTGACCTATTACACAATGTTCACTATAAATCTTGAATAAAACCTTCATAATACTATATTAGCACACATATGATGAGATTGTTTATCTCTGTGAATATGTAGTCGTAAAATTCATTAAAGTAAAATCAACGCTGAATAAAGGTCAATGACAGTCGACGGATGAGTAATGTGAAACGTTTCGTAACCGAAACATAACATATACGAAGTACTGTTAGAAACCATTTTTACGGTTGAGCTCCTACGACATCAACAATCAAATTATACAGACGTATGAATACAGCTGCAAAATGCTAACAATTTTACTGTTGATGTCTGACGCAATCTGTTTATCTATTTATCTTTCCATCTCTTTCTCTGTCTGTCTCTCCAGCTTCTCTTGCTTTAATGTCCTGATGCATTCATCTCCCTCTTTGACCGTAAGCACACGCATCTCCCGTTCTCTTACCACTTGAACGTTCCTTCTCTGTCTTACTAGTATTCTTTTATACATCTCTATCTTTTTCAATGCGCGCGTTCGCCGCCCCCTCCATTTATGTAGGCGAGTAACTCTCGAGTGCTCCTGTAAGCAAAACAGGCAAATTCGGGTCGAGAAACCCATATGTATTCATAGCGCACAGCATTCGCTAAATAAATCCAACTCGGAAAAGTATTCGGATTCGTTTCCTCCAACCATGGCGGTCCTTGCCAGTAGAAAAGGTGCGAAATATCCGCCGTCGACTCTTGGAAAATTGAAGCGAAGAGAGACACGGAAATGAAAGCGTCTCCGCAGTTTCCCTCAAGTTTTCGCATGGGCTGACTTTTCTATGAATGGAAAAGACCGATAAAGAGAGCGACGAAATCTAGGTATTTTTATTAAAAATTACGAACGCATGAAAACGACGACGCAAATGAGAAAACGCAGTGTTAAAAAGTTCCTTAGGTCACCTCATACTCATAAAATGATTTATTAGCGATTAGCTCACACCCAAAAGTGAAAACAGTACGGCTAAAAATAGAACCATCGCTTAAGTAGTAACAGTCGTTTTTCGTTCGTGAACCTCCACTGCGTCTAAGCGTGAAAAAGAAATAAAAAAAGAACAATGGGAACGGGCAGTGACGATTCGCTTTTGTGGACTCGTCTTAGAAGTGGGGACATTGTCAGGACCTACCTCAAGGCGACATCGTTTTCGAGTGCGAACGGGGCGCCGCCGATTCCGTAAGTAGATGAAGAGGAAAGAGGACGGCCGACTTGTACACAAGACTTTAGCATTACCGAGTCGAATTGCCAAGTTGGAAAAATGTGAAGTCAAGGAACTCCGGATTGCATCACGAAATGTCTCTTTTATTGTAAATTACTTAAATCTCTAAAATCGATCATATGGAAGAGTTAAATATGAAATTATTTTTTAAATATAAAAAGAAATGGAAAAATGTAAAGAATTTTCCCTGACCTTTTTTTTTCATTAATTTCCTCAATTCCCACGTAGAAGTTCGTTTCCGCCGATATCGCGAAATCGCGCTGGGCTAGCCTTTTCCTTGTTTTTCGCCGTTATTCCTCTTTGACCGAAGGAGGAGTCCGTCCTTCCGGGCCTGACCCACCCTACCGTTTTACGTCACTTGGCGAGAAGCTCCGTTAAGCCAGGTTGGCTTTTTCGAGATCCTTACCCTCGAAACGATCTTGAAGGCCACTCTTCGGTCGGGGCATTGCCTCGGACGAGAAAATTCGACTCCTTTCTCCGTCTGGATATCCAAAGATCCTTCCAGAGGATGAGACAACTGCGTCAATCGCGTCTCCTTTATGCTTCTTCCTAGCTGGCGAGGAGCGACAATCTCCCGAAATGAGAGTTCGCCGAAGTTCGGAGCTCTATATGCGAAATTGCGAATCATTGGGGAAGTGTGTTACGTAAGAGGTCGGAAGCTGGGGTTGACGGAAATTCGGCTGCGAACTTATTGGGTGGTTTCGAACTATTTTACGTCTAGAACTTGCACCAGCTCAAATGAAACGAAAGTGGGCGTTTGTGCCGAAACGCTTTTGGACGATGAGTAATTTCAGAATGAGATATTTCTTAGGGAAATGATGTACCTACACGTCGTTTTAACCTCACCAAAGTGCTCCTAAGCATGTATATTTAGACAGTGTCGAGTCTATTAAAGTCGACGATAGGTGGAATCAAAAATGAGTATTAGTAGAAACAAGAAATAACACGTTTTAACCCTTTTTATCCCGAAAGTCTGGCATTTGGACACAACTTTCAAAGCTGTATCTTTTGTTTCAAACGGCGTTAGAAAAAATTGAAATTAGTCAAAATCGATAGATTTGGACCTCCTCTTTCCAGTGCCGCAGTGAGAATCAGCCGACTTCAAAGACAAATTTTATCATCATTTTGTGAAAAAAATACTGATTGTTTCGATGTTTCTTCGCAAGAATCGCTTTTTATGACGTTGAAAAGGGCAACGCATTGCAAAACGTACTAATCGCATCTTTTTGCTTAGCCTTTCTTTTCCGTCAGATTTCTTTCAAAAAACAAAATGCTGGCTTCAAGATGGTGTCTGCAAATTATAACTTTGCATTTTCTCGCTCAATTATGAATTATTTTACCATGTAACGGTTGAAATCAAGGAGAATTAGGATGAAAATCTCATTATCATCATTTGTGAATACCTATTCTCATCATGATTCATACATAACCTCAAATTAGTTATATGCACTGAACATTTGCCTTTTTTCTAATTGTGAAATTGAAAATGACCAGATACGATTGTGACTTCTCAATAATCGGTTTATAACCTAAAAATTGAGTACAGGACGACAATTATGTGCGCACTCCTACCTGGTAATATGACGTTTGTAGGCTTAATAAAAGCGAATATCAAAACGAATATGTCTGGTGACAGGTGTAAAAAACGAGCATCTTATTGTTCAGAATTATTAACTTTTTAAATGGTCAGCATCGTCCTTTCCAATGTCAAAAACGCCATTCCTAAGAAGAAACGACAAAAAAATGGGATTTTAAAAGAAAAAATGATCATAAGTTTTTTGTTTGAAATTGCCGGCTGATTCTGACCACTGCATTTGAAAGAGGAGGTCCGAATCTATCGATTTTGACTTATTTCAATGTTTTCTAATGATGTTTGGAACAAAAATTACAGCGTTGTAAGTTCGGTCCAAATTCCGAACTTTTGGGAAGAAAAGGGTTAAAAGGACATATGGAGTCAGACTGCGCAAAAACAGTTCGATTTTCACAAATTTTTTTGATCTATATGCATTTACTTTTCACTTCTGGAATTTTAGTATATGTTATACGAAATTATTCTTATATTTATTAGTAAAAAATAACTAATAATAAATGTAAAAAAGGCGGCTTTTTTCGTGTGACGTGTTAAAAAAATGTGACATCCTAGGAAACAGCATATCCTAAAACCAGCTTATCTGAAATCAAGATCCAAAAATGTGCCATTAGTAGACGATTTATCTATCGGAAGGACGACCAATTAAAAAAAAACACATTTTGAATCTCTTTGAAGCTCGAGTCGCGATTTTTAGTTAAAAAATTAATAATTTTGTGTCTGTAAAACAAGTTCTATGCATTGAAAATAATTTCTTCGTCGTCGCGGTAACTGAATATGTATAAACGAAATTTGTAAAATTTCAAAAAAATCAGTGCCGTAATTTTTGAAATCGACTTTGAAAATATAGTTTTAAGAAAAATGCCCATTGAAGATTTCAATGCGAATAAGTTGTTAAAATTTTTTTTTAACTCCCATACAGGCCACGATTCCAGGTCGACAAATATAGGGCATTCCACGCAAAATAACTTTTTTTCAAACAATTTTTAATTTTAGTTTTATAATTTCTTTACTATCAGCACATGTAAAAGAAGAATTCTTGACCATATACAATATTTTTATTTCGAATGTAGTGAAAGTTGTGAGTATGTTTAGAAAATTTAATTTTCTATACTCGCAACGATTAATTTATTTGAAATGCAATGAAAAACAATTAAATGTAACACATGGTTTTCGTAGTCGTTTTATGGGCTTTATTGTGAAAATAACCGATTTCACGTATTATTACAGGATGCGGTTTTAAACAAAAGTTAAAAATCGTGAAAAATTTACATTTTCCAAAGGTTGGATCCTTTTTAATACTCTGAAAAAATTAATTAAAAATGTTTACAAATTGACTTACAATTAATGCATAGACTTGAGAAAGAATGGTAAACTGATCAATACCCACAATTTTAACTATACTGTTAGAAGGGTATATTGAACATTTTTTTCAGAATTTTTTTAGAATTTCAAAAAGGGTCCATTCTTTGAAAAATACGTTGTCGATTTGGAGTGGAATGTCCTATATATATCTTCCATATTTTCTTCCAAAGCATCTAAATTTTCAGATTTTTGCTGACTACATAGGATTCTTTCGTCGCCTTTGGGAACAAAATTAAACTTTGGGTCGATTTTTTGCCAACAATGAAAAAAAAAACAGGTACGCAAATTTCAGCTCATTTTTTGCAGCAGACAATTTTTTTTTTTAATTTGGGATATATAGCATTCCTACTATTATTACTATTTTCAAGTGTGCTACATCTATTCGGGATAAGAAAATCGGAAAAAATGATTGCTTATCTCAAATTTTACAAAATAAAATAGAGAATGTCATGATTTTTAAGTCCGTTTTTTTTAAATTGTTATACATTGATACGACTTGTAGTCAATGAAATGCATACATCAAAATATGATTCCAATAGTTGAATATAAATGATATGAAAGAAATGTATTCAAAATAATTAACTCCTTGAAATATACATATCAGGCTTAGACAACTGTTTACGTTTTCTATTTCAAGGAATTATTAATTATGAATAAATTTATTTCCTTCCTTGGCCATTTTGAAGCCATTGCCTCTTAGACATATTCTATTAGCATATTATTTATGCTCAACAATTGGGATCAGTTTTTATGCATTTCATTGATTGCAATATTCAGTGGAGAAAATCGTGGAAAAATATATAAAAGACCTCAGAATAATGTCAGTTTTATTTTATTTTTCAAAATTTGTGTATGAACAATCGTGTTTTAGCAAATTTCTTATAGGGAATCAATAGAGTACACTTGAAATTAGTGGGAATGTCACAATTCAAAAATAAGAAAGAATCTTTTTACATGATAAACTGAGCGGATGTTGACGTACCTACCCTTCTCATTCTGAATAAAAAGGGTTAATTTTTCGAAATATAAAAATAAAGGAATGCCTCTTTTGAATAATGTAATTTTTGTAATTGGATGTATCAACTGAATCCATAAAATATACTACTTTTTGCATATTATTCATTATTACACAAATTGTATTTTGTATATTTTATTTTGCATTCATATTAATATGGAATACGATATAAACATTCATTTGTAAAAATATTCTCTAAGAGTATTACATTTTTAAGATACACCAAAAATGATGTGAAATTTAAACAATAATTTCTTGACGTAATTTTTTTCTTGAGTAGAACAAATCTCGTTCTCGTTAACACCACAATGTTTTTTTTGACATTTATTTAACGATTACTGATACAACTTTAATCGATGTCCAATCTTACTACTTTAATAGTATACTGTTAAAAATATCATGAAATTTTATGTACATTGCACTCCAATAATTAATACTCCATATTAAGGATAAATTCAGTTTTTTCATTCAAAAGTTAATTCGTCATATAAAATTAAATTTTGTTGAATCATATTTATTTATAAAAGGTTTGTCATAAATATTGTTCATAAAAAATGTTTATGTGGTCTAAAAACTTATTCCATAAACTGAATGACAAGGATATGTCAGAAGTAATGCACAAATCTACTCGTCAACAGATAAGAAAAATAGTTTTAATTTACTTAATGGCCTCAATTTCATGGATATTTAAAATATGGTTTAGATAAAACTAGAGAAATTTGAAATAGATATCTGAAATTACTTCAAACAGCTACAGAATTTATTTTTGTTTGAAAGAAAATACAATAAATTGCCATTATTATTGATTCGCAGTACGTAATTTGTTGACCCAATTGAGTGCTTTGATTTACACGAAAAAAATGACGACACAATTCCGAAATAAAATATGAAGAATTATTATTACGAAACACAAATGTAGTTATAGTTTCAATTTGCAACTTTCACTCCCAATAAGACAACGCAGAATGGCACCTCTCTCAATATGAGCGCAGTTGAGTATTATTATTATTATTATTATTGGTAATATTGGTATCGTACTATAATAATATAAGAATCTAATTTGCAGTACATCATAATTCTTCAAATTTATAAAAATAGTGCATTTTATTATTTATGTGATGGAATTCAATTTCTTCAATAATGTCAAACCAAAAGAAAAATTAATATTTTGATATTGATAGTTTTGAGAAATTTTGATTACATTTTTAATACGATTTGAAATACACTAAATTTCGAAAATTCTAATTGGGCCAGATAAGGAAAATCGTTAGCTAACATATATAACATGTACATATATTAATGTATATATGTATCCGCTATAATTCAGGCAACCATAGTCCTAGAACTGATAAAGTCAAATTAGATTAAATTGTGAAAAATTTGAGTAGCTGTTATTAGATATATGGGCATTCCGAAAAAACTCATTTTTCGTGAAAAAAAAGTTTCGAAAAAAATGTTAGAGCACATGCATGACATTTCCAGGGAATAATCTATGTCTAAAATTACGCATTATTTTAATACTAAATATTTTCTTACGGCATGCGCCCTTTTTACAGGTAATTTTTATACCAGTAGACATAACATTGATATAGTCTGCTGATATTACTTAATTTTAAATAAATATTTACCATGACACTGTCCATGTAACATGCCACTTGCCATTTACGATTGGATTATTAACAAAATTGTCCATGCGATGTCGAATTTTATGATTACTACTTCAAATCTAAGTACGCAGTATTATAATAGTAATTATAATTCTGGCAAGATAGTATTTTGTGCACAATTGGCACGGTTAATCGAAATAAGTTACATCCACAATAAATATCACTAGCATGATGTTAGAATATTTGCAGTAAAAACCATTACAAAATTTGACGTGTGGTCTAAAAATATTAACACTTAGTAATAACTTAGTATAACATTTCATAACTGTTGGTTATATCCTTTTGATATTTTCGATATTATTACGGTCGTGACATTTGGACCTAAAAAGTGCAATAACTTTTTTGAGCAATGTAACAACTTTTATAGAATCTTGACCAGGCCTGAAAATTTTAAAATGTGCATCAAGAAATAGCGACTTAAATAAATTCACAATTTTCATTTAATACATTTCTGAAACTTAAGATATTTCAAAGCACACCATCTATATTTGCCTAGTCTTACATACTGATCTGATAATTATTGTTGACTAGTTTGCTTCATATAAAATTGTTAGTAATGGATAATAGATAATGCGTATCTGAGTAATATGGTTGCTAAATATCAATTGTTTATTGTATCTATTAAATAAACACAGGATAGGAATAATTTGTTACAGTAATCACATACTTTATTTTTTATCCCATGTGAATTTACACAATTTCAACAATACACGTAAAACCATTTTCAATTATTCTTCAATTATTCAACGTTTTAACTAAATTCCAGAAATCTGTATTAAATCAAACCTAAATATAAAGTAATATTAAACAATCATATTTATATAAAGAATAAATGGTGCTTACAAAAATTCAATATCAGCTGTTCCTCGTATTTTATAATAACTTAAGAAAAAACAATATATAAGTTATTTAATAGTAATACATGAAATAAGACATATTTCTAAACCACATTGAGAATTTATTATATTTTTTATATATAATGTTATTAACTACCAGTGGAAGTCGTTACCAAAAACATTTGCCTAATTGGAAATTTTATGGGAAAAATAAATAAACTGTTTTTTTTTAAAAAGAAAAAGTCATAAACACTAGTACACATTAAAGAGTAATTCAATTCTTGTATATATTAATCGTTATAAAATTATAATACACCTCTTAATTACTACCTTCTTATACTTAATATATTTGGAGTCATCAGATAAAATTCATAAAAATTGCAACATAACGAAATTACAAAATTAACAAAATTTGGAACTAGCTCAAATTACTTAAAAAACTAAATATTGATGATTATCTATTAAGAACAGTAAAATACACCTTGAATTAACGTTTATGAAACTGTATGGAAATTTGCAAATCTCTTCCGCAAACGCGTACGTTTACCATGAGCATTAAAATCCACTTATTCCCTAAACCAACATATATTTCCTAGCTTTAAAAAATCCGTATAATTGAATAATAATTTTTCCAATTTTACTTCCACCTCATCTCGTAATTTTCTAAGCCACCTTTGAAAACGTGCAAATCTCATACTAATTTCAAGTACAGTTTCAATACGGTACAGAGTATTGAAACGTTTGCTGGGTAATGCAATATCGGCAGTACGATTCGGTCGGTATCTCCGGAATCGCTACCATACATATGCAACACAGTAGTTCGCTGCCAATCGACTTAGTGTTATGATCGAAACTCGTCGTTCGGACTGTACCTGATCGTGCTCGCTGAGACACGTTTTCTCAACCCCGCCTGTCCCCTTCGAACCACGTCCGATGAAACAAGAAAAAAAACAAAACACTTCTTGCGTGCTCCACGTTTCTTCGTGAAACGATTGAAAACGAGGCGTGATGTCGAAAATTCGAATCATTTTCCCATTTTTAAAAGTGCATGGATTTGAAAATGTTCATAATTAAATATGTTACTTGAACAACGTACATCAATCAATTTGGCTCTGGTTATTGTGGTCATTGTTACGTCATCTGGTGTCAGCTAACTCTGAAGGCCAAGGTTGCATCATTTGAACCACTTAATGTTAGCATGTACTCGAATTTGGGCGGAATTTTAAACTATACTATGAAACATGATTACTTAGAAAGTATAATTTCTTGTATATTTACCTGCTTTACAACGATGTTCTTTTGTAGTGATAAACAATTAATTGTTTTCGAATTGGTTGTCTATTAAAGTTGACTAACGGCTTTCTGTTGGTTTTCATTAATCTCAATTTTCTTAGATTTAGTCAACAGAGAACAGCTGAATCAGTCAATGTTAAAATTTGTTCTGATATTCAAATGAACTAAGTAGCTGAATAACAAAATGTTAAATAAATATTTAGGTTTGCAATACTACTAATCTATGGATCAAGATGAAGTGAAAATAGTGCCAGATGGAGTGATGAATTAGTCACTCAATCCATTATTCGTCTACATGAATTAACATATCTTTGGAAAGCATCCAATAGAAGACTATTTTTAACTGTTAATTACTATTTCACGAATTAGCACTAGCTAATGATCATTTAATCAACCAAACCTATAACATATTAATTAATTAATACCTAGCGGATTATCACTTTTCAACATTGAAACCAAACCACTTCAACCTTATTTGATTTCAATCTCCAATCAGATTATAACTGATTACTTAGTCCATTGATCATCAAGTAATAATAGCTAAATGCCGACTTATTACCCTACAAATATTGAACTAGTTACTTGACAGGAAATTTTCGTTTGATTATTGATTCTCACTACAACTGTAATAAGCGTTTGTCAATGCCAATTAAGCGTACATCATAAGATTAGAACTGAATAATAAAGGATGTTAATGTTATGGAGTCTAGACAATCCAATTCGTGAAGCTGATAATAAATCCCACGCAATTACAAAATTCATATCTTTAATCAAAATGATCAGTTTTGCAAGTTATGTCAAACGTTTAAACTGTCAGACACCATAATTTGAAATGTCACACTCGTGATGTTATAAAGTCGGTAGTTACCAAACACGACGTCATTTAAACTCATAAAAAAAGTTATGCCATAGGTAAATCACCTAATAGTACAAAAATTCAGAAGTCCAGGAGTTGTTTTTACCTCCAGATAAGTAACTAATACATTTATTACCAGCAAAATATCAAGAACCCGTGACGATGTTAACTGAGGTGTTGTCCAATCAAGGCTCCCAATCAGGTCAAGGATCTGCGATATTCTAACATAACGTAATTCTAGAAAGGAAAGATAGCGAAAATCTGAAAGATGAAGATGCTGACATGTAACAAATTGCTCATTCTGAATTTTTTAAACAATATTTCCAATCCGTGGATAGATTTTGGTGCAAAGGCTTTTTAAAGAGACACGTCTTGCAGCTATAGATCGTTTTGTAAAGACGTATAGAAAATTGAAAATTGATGTAGAATCAATTTTCGAATGTTTAGATTTATCGATATGTGGCAAGAGAGTTAGAAAACATTGTTACGTCAAAAGACTGTTGTAACGCGTAAGCTGTGGCTCCCTGTTATTACTGTGATAATGTTGTGGTCGGAAATGATTGGTCAGACTGTACCAGCTCGTGCAGGCTCGGACACGTTTTCCTAGTCCCTCCCTTAAGCACTCCGCACCTCACCGACACGCGGTCATTCGCCATCTCTCAGTTACATCCACTCTCTCTCTCTTTCACTTGTTTTTTACTCATTGCATCATTGTCCTTCTCGCACTCCCAAGTTATTATCTATATTTCTCGCCACCCGACTCTCTCACTCAGCCGATCGAGTGATTCTGGAGAGGGAAGAGTGAGAGGATCTGGAAAAAGGAATGAGACGGTGCATTGGCCACGGCCAAAGGAGAGAGTGAGGCAGTGATTTCCCCCACTCTTTTCTGGGGGACAGTGCACTGGACGTGCGGTGCATTACAAGGTACATACAGCGTCTCATTCCCTCCACCTATCACTCTTTCTGTAATTTGTGCTTCGTCTCTGTTTGTTTCCGTCCTTCTCCAACATCTCTCGAGTTTACAATTCGTATTGCTTTCCATCTCTCTCCCACTTAGGCATCAGTTTCGTATCTGATTTTCCGATCTCTATTTTCGTCTCTGTCATTATTTATTTATCTCGCGCTTTCGTCGCTTTTTCCTCCATCTTTCTTTTCATTTCGTTGTCTCGCTCAGGACTTCGGAACCGTTGGTTGGTAGTACTGACCTTCAAAGATTATCTATGATACTAACCTTCGAATAATGTCAGTGTGGAAATACTTACACGTAGATAAACGTATAATACTATTGTTTGTAGTTGTTTGTAAACTACGTTGCTCGCAAACTAAATCAATGACGAATGCAACTGCACCTGGGTTTATATATGCCAATCACTCCTGCCAGTCATTCCTAATCATTGTTGTCGATATTAGTAACACTCGATTGAAAACGTATTTGAAAACCTTAGGAGGTTTTGTAGATTTTGAATTTATGCCAAAACTAATTACTATAAAAGTCATTTTTCAGTTTCTATTTGATGATTTTTTATTATAATTGACGTTTCCGTTATTCATTTAGGAAAGATATTGAAGACATGCATAAAATATACATAAGATGATCGGAAAGTAAACTTCTTAAAACACTGACTATAATAGGCATAATTACGCATTTCACATCCATTTCCAAGATTAATAAATCCCGAGCAGAAATTTATTAAAGCCCTGATCAGGCCCGTATCGCTAGTGTTAGGTCCTAATCAAGGGAGCACCTCAAAAATCCGACAAATCACAAAACAGACACTTCAAAAACCCGACATTCAAAACCCACACATTTCAAAAAACAGACATTCAAAAACCATACATTAAAAAAAAACAGAAATTAAAAAACTAGACAATTCGAAAATAAAACTTTAAAAATATGTCTGCATTTTGAAATGTCTGTTTTTTGAATGCCTGTTTTAGTAATATATAGTTGTTTAATGACTGATTCGTAAAATGTCTGGTTTTTGAATGTCTGTTTTTTGAAGTGTCTGGTTTTTGAATATCGGGTTTTTGAACTATCTGTTTTGTGATTGGACGGGTTTTTTAGGTGCAACGATAATCAGGGCCTGAACATATTTTTAGTCGGGATCCCAACGGGCACGAAGAACCCAAATGTTTCTAAAACGTTTTTAGAATGTTCCAGAAACGTTCCTAAAACGTTTTAGGTCTGCAACATGGATGAAACGTTTATAAAACGTTCCGTAAAAGTTGCAGACATATAACGTTTTAAGAACGTTTCTGGAACATTCTAAGAACGTTTTAGAAACATTTGGGTTCTTCGTGCCCGTTGGGATGCAATAGTTGTTTTTTTAATATTACGATTTTGTTATACTAATATTAGTGGGTTTAACAATAATTTTGGTTAGTGGTCCGCCAAGTCAAGTTTTATGTCGATGTTTAAGACTAAGTCGTTGTTTTGAATGTTTTGAAGTTTCACATCAGTTGTCGGTGTACAAGGAAAAATGGTACCTACTCAACTTATCCAAATGAGTGTAGAACACTACCTGAAAACAACCTAAAATAATACAAATGATTATACAATATTACATTTTTATACAATCGTATCACAAACTAGCCTTTAAAATACCGGAAAGTTTGCTCCCGGTTGTCGACAAAAATTCCATGGCAATGGATTTTATGGCTGTGCTATTACTATTTCAAAAAGATGACTTAATTTTGGCAGTGTAATTGTCTTGATTCTTATACCGGTTTCAAACTGCATGATTGCATTTGTGAGCAAATAGGCCACTGGATTCTTAGCTGCCACAGAATCTCAGACATTAAGCCCTAGAGTATATACTTAAAATGAGCAAATTTTAAATTTTTTTTCTAAAAATATATTGATGACATTCTAATTGGCTTTCCCGAATTTTGATAAATAAAATAGACTCAAATCCACGGCAGAGAACGTGATAAAAATTGATTTTTATTCTAATTCTTACCAATCTGTATAATTTTCGATTTCATAGACGATGGTGTTTACCATTTAGAAACAGAATATTATGAACAAATTTAATTGATATTCAAAAAATACCATCCCTTAGTTAACTAATCCCTGTATGACGAAGGTAAAAAAAGTAACTCAAGTAGAGTCGTCCATAACAACAATAGCAATATCGTCACAATCAATCAAGGCGAAGAAAACAATTGAATTGTTAAAAAAAATGATATTGCCAGTTACATAAACCCTACATGAAGTAAACTTACAGACCTCTTAAAATCCGTAATGATATATGAACGAAATATTTGTCCAACTAAGAATAATTTAAAGGATTATAACAATACAATAATTCTTGATAACGAAAAAAAAATACTTTTCAAATTTACTGGATTGCAAACCACTTTTATTCATAGTGCAACATTCACTCGTTTAGAGTGGACACGTATTTCTATTTGAAAACGTTCCCTCTCAATAAAACCGTTGCTCATTTTTTACCCTGATTCTAATATTTGACTCAAAAAACAAAACATTTGTCACCCCGAAAAAATCATTATAAATGAAAGAGCAGAAGTTTGTATCCATGTCGTGTAAAGTATTAAAATTACCGGAAGAATACTATCCTTAAATAAGTAACTCTAAAATCAAAGACTTCATTCATTCTCGTTACCAAATAAACTATATGATCGCAAATGAGCGTATGTGTATGAGCTAAAAGTGCGATTTTTTCCAAATTTCGGAACCTGCAATCCTATCCAATATTTAGTACAATCACTCTGAAAATTTCGTAAAATCTCTGCTTATTATTATTCGGTTTCAATGAAAAATATGAGTGTGGGTCGAAAACCGAAAAATCAAAAAGCCGATAGACAAAAACCGACAGTTAAAAAACCGAATTGTTATAATACCGGCAGTCACATAACCAGCACTTCGAAGAACCGACTGCCAAAAAGCTGACGCATAAAAAAATAGACACATCCACAAACGGGTAGTCAATTTTTGAAGTGTCAGTTTTTTACTGTCGGTTTTTTTCAGGTCGTTTTTTTGAATATCGGTTTCTTCATTGTCGGTTTTTTGAGCTGTCGGTTTTCGTACTTTCGGTATTATGAAATTCGGTTTTTCTACTATCGGCTTTTTGACGTGTCGGCTGTTTGCCTATCGGATTGTTGCCTGTCGGTTTTTGGAATGTAGGATTTTTTACTGTTGGTTTTTTTGACTGTCGGTATTATGACAATTCAATTTTTTCTACTGTCGGCATTTTGAAGTTTTGGTTTTTCGACCTGTCCTCTTTTTGATTTGTCGGTTTTTATACCCGTACCCAAAAATATTCCATGTGCGTATCTATCTTTTAAAAAATTTTATATCCTAAATCGATATATATCTGTATCGATTACACAGTATCACAAAAAAAAATTAGGAGATTACTTTAATCAGAAGTAATAGATCTATCTTCTCTGTCTTTTTAGTCCCTAAAAAGGAATTCGTTTTACAATTTCACACATCACTACAAATTTTGTAGATATCCTAACCTCAAATCGATAAAAAAAAAGGATAATTTTGAATATTTCCGATCAGATATCTTAAAAACCTAACGTAGTGGGCGGTTTCGAGTTATCTTGCAAAAATGTGTGTTGTGGGCTTGTGTTATTAGATATTCGAAAATTTATTACTTTGTTTAATGTTCAAAAAATTACATTCTTATTTGTCAGTTTCAAATTTCATCATATTTATTTTATATTAAAAGCCTAAAAAATAAGATTTCCATCATACATGTTCCTACACTTTTAAAATGGTCTAAACAGTCCGTAATTAGCTCGAGAGTACAATAATTTCTAATGGCACACGTAATGAACGTTCAAAGCGTTAACAATTAGGTCGTAGTTCCTTTATTATAATATTTTTAAAACCCAATTATTTGTTTAAATTGCCGTCGGGTCTCGAAATGTATTTCTAGATCTAATGTATGACTTTAATATTTGTGTGATTTCACGAACTCGGTTTCTTGTCGTCACTTATATACGATTTTTTAAATTATTATCGTTTCATAAAAAAGAATATATTTGGAGGATAATTCTAAAAAATAAATAAAAATAATTGTTCAATTTGATAAACAAGGACATGAAGTATACTCCCCGATTTAGGTTGACATGACTCGTCACATTGTGTACATTTGTCGCTTATAGGGTGCAGGTTTGCAGGTGCATTTCTCGTTTATTTGTGCATTTCTATCTAATCGTGATTGACAAACACATCCGAAATCGTTTTCACTGTCGCGATAACAATTATGCCTGTAGATAGGTTTGACCTTCGAGATCGCTGGTTTTCGCAATCGAGAAAATAATTGCAATGGGAGCACCTACAGAAAGTAAGAAAAGAAAAGTGAAAAAAAGGAGTTCTCCAGGATTCTTCTACAAGTAAGAGAATCCGATGCTCGTCCGGTGGCATCTGAGGCATCGCAGTTTCATCGCGAAAAACGCATAGAAGACATTACTATACCGATAATTAGCGTTGGGATGCAATTTCGTGTTTTGTTTTCTTGAATTAATTTTATTTTTCCTTTACATGTACAAAGACGCAAACAACGATCGTTTTTGTTTCGAGAGGAGTTTTTGATGATGTTTAGCTAATTGGACATTTTTTTAATGGACCTTACCATTTATATTTCTTCAGACAACATATTTTTATCTTAGTTATTATCCTCAGTTCTTAGAATCTTCAATGTAATCTTTTGGACAATCATTAACACATGTAAACGTTACTTAGGAATATGTTTTTTAATTTATTTCATTTGATAAGCAGAAAATAAACAACGCATAACATAATATAAATGATATTTAAATATTTTCAAAGAAAGGACATAGATATTTGTTTGTATAGTAAAAAGCGTTAATTATTCGTGAATGGTGAAAATGTTTTTGTTTTAACTACTCTTTTGCTACTTGCAAAAATAAATTTTTTAAATGTTTAGTAAGTCAATTTTTCAAAATGTTTAAGAAAGAATTTAGAAACAACTTATTTTTCATTATCATTAAGACTTCTCCCTGAAATACATAATTTTCAACTAAACTAGGACGATGGTAAAAGCGAATTTTTGTTTGAATAGTAAGTCGGTATTTAGCGGCCCCTTAACATACAAAATTTACCTAATTGTTATAATTTATCACCAATCGGTACAAAATGTATTTTAAATTTCTTGATTGAATGTCATGTATTATTGTTTTAACTTTTCTGGATGCACTATACTAAAGAACAAAGGTGTTAGTAGCAGAAATACAGGACGACTCACAGTAATAATAAATTTTACCTCATAAAGAACATAATGACTAATCACATCTAAAATAATATCGATAACTATCGTTATTGCTGATAGAAAAAAATGTTTCTATACCAAGTTTGTTCCAATGGTTTGTAATTTGAATTACTAAGTTAAGAACTAAACTGTACTGGTTTAGAATTAAATTGACTGTCTGTTATGTGTCGCCCTCTATTTGTGTGCATTTTCTCTCGGCGCAGGATTAACTGCAGATTATGGAGCACCGGAAGATTAATTGAATACGTAACCAATATGTTGATTTTTTTACCCAGATCAACTTCTTAAATCTTTGTTCACACTATTACAGTTACGGTTTTAAAAATTATGAAACTAGAAGTTATATTTTCAATTGTTTTACAAGTTAACACGTAACTATTTAATAATCATTGTTAAATTTGCCAAAATAATTATTCCCAAATAATGCTCTTCTAATGACTTTCCTTCCATGTTAAAAAGAAATTGTCCCGTT
Source organism: Trichopria drosophilae (assembly GCA_030407085.1). Classification (NCBI taxonomy): domain Eukaryota; kingdom Metazoa; phylum Arthropoda; class Insecta; order Hymenoptera; family Diapriidae; genus Trichopria; species Trichopria drosophilae. The sequence continues at coordinate 182,023,177 of CM059583.1, read as the reverse complement.
ATCGTTGGCACTCTCCGTTTTACGATCATTGTTTTGGAGTCACGCAAAATACGCTAACTAGTCCCAAGTTGGCGATTTTTAAAGGTAAAATATATTAACACAGGTTGCCTAACGAAATGTAAAGCAACTAAATGTCGCTTGACTATTAACAAGGTACGCTAGTATTTGTACGTAATTTTTAGAAAAATTAATTTTAAACATACGTTTATTTGTTGCATGCATGGTATAGCTTAAACAACTGTTTAATACATCACTAAGAAAAATATTCTATTGTACGTGCCGATATTTGATAATAGCTTTTGAATGGATGCTTAGAAGTGAGGAATTGAATATTTACTCGATATCTATTAGCTCAACGTGAAATTCAATAACCGTTATCATAATTTAGCTACATTACTCTCTAAATCCGAATTAGTCCAATATTATTAATCAAGTAATCAAAAGTTTGTAATTGAATTGGGAACAATTTTTATTAATAGAAATTAAAAACCTATAAATTAATTAGTCAAGTTCTAATTTCAAACATATCTTATTATTACTAAAGTGAACTAGTTTAATTTGCGTCATGAATTAGGTTTTTACTAAAGAATTAAAAGTTTTTTACTCTTTCTTAATAAAAATTATGACTAATTCAATCGGTGGACGACTTTTCACTCCTGTATGAATAGTTTTTGACTAATAACTAATCAAATATATTTAATAACTGCCGTCCATAAGCTTCTGTGATTTTATGTGACTTAAACATGTCAGAGGAAAAACAAACAAAATTATTAAATGTATTGAATAATTATGTTTTATATTATAGCTCAATCAACAATGTAGGTGACGAATATAAATTTGCGGATCATAATTTAAGACTAACCCAACATATGAACTTGTCCTGCCGGAATCGAATTTAATCTATCTGTTGAATTAAATTCTGTAATTACTGACAAATACGAGATAGTTAAATTATATAGCAAAAACATCGGTCAATACTATATTTTTTTAAAACAAGAATCCAATTTGCTGAGCAAACATTTACCACAAATGAATAATAATGGAAAGATATATAAACCATAAACGTCCACTTCTATAACAAAGATGCGATCACTCGTAAAATCGTTTGTGTACAATTCCGTAACATCGAAAAATGAAAGTCTCATGAGAACACAGGCTCAAAACCAGTAGCGTATAATGGTACCGGTACTTCATAATTTATTCCCCGTCGTTTTATAGGCAATTTAGTCCGTCAATATTAAAACATAATTTACATTGCAGTTACGTAGTAACTGTCGTATGTAATACTTGATATTTACGTAATTCGGACAGATGAAAAACATGAGTTAATTAGGATGAAAAGTTGGATTATTAGTGGTAAGTTTGTTATTATTTATTTCAATCCCAAAGGATTATAGTGGTTCTTACTCCGCACCATTACCATAACTGCAGAATATCAGGCTTTTAAAGATTAACTACTGTTATCAATTTTCTTGATTGTTTCCAGGTGTTGAGAATCACGATTCACTTTTTTTTTGTATTGTATGAAAGTAAATGGTAATCATTATTTTTATGATACACCTCTTCAATTTCACCAATTCATTTACCATAATAATTTATTTCAACTACACAACAGACTACACGAAAAGTAAAGGAGCACATAAATACATATTTAATAAAATTATCTAATTAAATCATAATTTAATAAATCATGCTAAATATTGCTGAACATATTATTGAAGAGAGATGTAGGTACTAGCCAACCGAATTTTGAGGTATCACCATCTCGGAACAAATCTGCACTTTCCAAAACTCTCAACATATGAAAATTTAATATCTTTTAATTAGAAATATTGAATTTTAATATTGATTAACAGAGTAAGCGAAAATGGTAAGGTACCTAAAATTACTAAATGTTCATCGGGACTATGTTTTTTCTATTATGAAAATTTGGAGTTTGAAAATAAAATAAGTCTAATGAATATTGCAAATTATAAATGAAATAATGTTGAAATATTCGAAAGTTTGAAATATCTAACATACTACTTACTACCATGTATATAATTTAAATGAATAATAGGTTTAACAATCGCCAATAAATGGTCTGAAACATATGAAACAAGCATATTCTGAATCAACATAATAAAAAGCATTACATTTGACATTTGTCAATTAAAGTAAGAGATAACCATTTTTATTGTGCTGCAGACTGATATTTTAGCCAACTTTCAGTATTCAGAATTTGCTTTTCTTTGAATTTTAAGATAATATGGACTGTGTTTATTATTATGTAAAATATTAAATAACAAATCACTGTGTTCCATATACACAAAAATGAGAAGAACAGAAGACAATAAGCTATAATAACAAGAATCAAAAAAGAAAATGCCGCAAACTGTTCAGATTGTAATTGCAAGTTATCAATTAAACATATACTACTGGAATGCCGAACCTATCAACAAAACAGAAACGACCTCAAGATCGCAGATAATTTGAAGGATTGCCTAAATACTAGGAAAGGAATCTACATGATGCTACAATTCGTGCAGTTAAATAACCTCAACAGCAGAATTTAAAGTGTTAAATTGTACTGAAATTATCGAACTTTTTTCATTATATTATATTTCTGCATTACAACAACATACCTCATTATATTCTGTAGTTACTAATGACCTTAGTAGCTGATGCGGCTATAAATAAATTTAATTAAAAAAAAATAATAAAAAAATAATTGTGAGGAAAATAAATTTAGATCGTTACATTTGGCAGTACTGAATTAATTTAGGCGTCACGTCATTATTACAAGTATTCCTCCCCTAATTATTTATATTTACATTACTATAACTTTATAAATAATACACTAGAATTTGTTTATTTTACATACCAAATACATGCACTAAAATCCAAACTGTTATAATTAAATGACATAGATTTGTCTATTAAAATAATTAGTATTTTTAAATACAAAAAGAAAAATTCTCTTATCAAAATACTCTGAATTTTTAATTCAGAAAATTGTTAAAAATTAAATTGAGAAAAAGGACGATTTCAATCAACGAGATTAACGTAAATTTTAATCAATACAAATCTAACAATCGTACAGGGTCATAAATTGGATTTGTAATCGTCGAGATAATCGGTCGAAAAATTAGAACCATGGGGGGATCCCATCCGATTTCAGTGTCGTAACGGTACCTCCACATGGTAATTTATTCCGTGCCGTTTGATAGGAGGCGACCGAGAAGTCAAGAAGTTCTGTATACGCATAGATGCGGGCAGGCGATCCTAAGACTTTCTCCAAGGCCTCGCGATCATCGGGACAGGTTCTACGCGTATTCCCCTCTATTCCCTCCAATAACCTACCTCCCTTCCACTCCCTCTTTTACATAAAATACTTCCAGAATAATAATGCTGCACAATATCGCTAACAACCGACCTCAATACGTTAGATGCAAAATATAGTCTGCTTAATCCGGAAAAAACAAATTTTTTTTTTAACAAAACCTCCAAGCGCACTCCTATATTAACGATGATTTCAGTTATATGTCCTTTTCAATTTCCACAAAAACAATTTTTTTTAAATCGTGTTACGATTAGGGCTCCACGTCTTTATTTCACGTGACAACTACTCACAAGACAGAATACAACACAATAATTGCCCACACGACAAAATATCACATGGACAAATAACCATAATAAAAATATAACTGCGACAAAAAACAAGCCCAATAAAAAATTGAACATTACACACGGAAACTGATGTCGGCTTTTGTCTCCGCCGTTTTGGCCAGGACGTTTTGGCCCCGCCGTTTTGGCGCCGGTCTATTTGACCCCGGTTTTTCTCGCGGGAGTTATTTGAGATCAAACATCATATAGTAAAATAGAAGACGCGGAGAAATGGCAACATCACGAAACTAACCTAACCTGTCAGAACTACGTCTATCCCTAATAATGCCTAAATGCGTAGGCGTGCCCTAACATAACCTAGCCAGTCAGAAATCCGCCTACTCCTAATAATGCATAAATGAATATCGCTGAATAAGGAAATTTTTAAATGTGTGGTATGGTCAATGTGATGTTTTACCAATGTGATATATTGTTATTGTGATGTTTCTACGCCAGATATTTTATAATTGTGATAATTTGTCGTGTGATCAAATATCCGTGATATTTTATCGTGTGATCATTTTTCCGTGAAATAAAGACGTGCTACCACGATTAGTAGGTACACTGTCTCAGTAGGGTGTAAAAAGTTTTTTTTTTCTGCACGATCAACACATAAAGTCCCGTAGTACCACATCTGTGTAACGTTCTGGGTCGTGTATAAGTTACGACGCATTCTAGGAATCTTATATTTGACATTGAGATGGATTATGGTAGTACTAAATGATCGTTCAGCCAAAATATCGTCTAAAAGTCACTTTTGCTCACTGAAAGTAAGACTTTAATCCAAAACACTGACTGAATTTAAGAAAATTAACGCAATTTCGGGATTAACTTAAGCCTCTCCTGATGATGAATTTAGGATGTAACAATTTTAAGACTTATTTTTTTCTGTGTACACTCCTGCGATATTGCGGACTTTCCCTTCATTACCCTGGTTGCAATGACTTCGTATCCGCCCTGGATTAGTTGGTATTGGTAGGCATAAACATCAAGAACAGTATATAACCTAACAATGGTGTAATAGTTATTTTTGCGATATTGTATGCCTTCAGGAGTCCAAGCGGGCGCTTTTCACTCTTTTGCGCCCTTCACTCGGATTTCACCTTTTTGCCTTTACCTCAAACATCCACTTAATTATAAAGGCCCTTTTTTTAATGCATAGTTTTAACAAAGAATTGCTCATATATCACGAATGAGAATGTACAAACTAGAGACAAGAGATACATCTCATCGGACTTATCCTGGAACCGACACATCTCTGCAATATCTTCCAGAGTACATTACATCTTGTATAGACTTCGGTATCGTGGCAACTTGCTATGTACTAAAGTCAAATTAATGTTGGTTAATGCTTTAATCATACCTCCTTTTGATTATGCCTGTTTGGTATATTCCGATCTTTCTGGTTACTTAAATGTTAAGCTTCAGCGTATATTAAACAGTGCCTTGCGCTTTGTTTACAACTTACGACGAGATCAAAATCTCTCGACATACTATGCATCAGCACGATGGCTCTCCTTTTCTGTACGTCGTAAATATTTCCTGGGTACTCTTATGTACCAAGTTTTGTCTACTTTACATCCATCATATCTACGCTCCAGATTTGTGAATGCTACAGGTTTGCGAAAGTCAGCACGAACATCTGCTCCTTCTTTTATTATACCTTTTTGCCGCACGACTCGATACCAAAATTCATTTTGGATAAGAGTTGTTCAGTACTGGGACACCCTACCTGACGCGCTGAAATCAACTCGTAGTGCTAACATGTTTCGTGCTGGACTGATGGAATTATTAATGTTAGAGTAATAATTATTGTAAATGTAGTTATCGTGTCAAATGTAACGTCTATACCGGCTTTGTTTTTTTATATTTGCGTTTAGTTTTTAGTTTTTAGTTTTTATTATTTTGTATTATTTTGTATTTCCACCGTGCGCTACGATTTATATTTGTTATATTTATTATTATTTGCGTCATATATTGTTTTGTTATTAAATTGTTTTTTTTTTATTATTTATGTACATATATATCTAGGGACAATATGTCCAAGATATTAATAAATGATATACATACATACAAGCCCTTCAAATAAAAAAAATAAGTCTTTATTTAAGACCATTGATGGGCGACATTTAAGATGTAACAAAAACTAGCCCGATTAGAAAAGGACAAACTTATGCACTATGTATGTGGCTTATGACCAATTTTAACCCAATTTTAACCCACTTTAATTTGTAACAATTTTAAGAATTGTTTTTTTCTGTGTTCTTTTGCGCCCTGGATAAATAATGTACCATTTTTTATGCAGTATACGTGAAATGCATTTGTGCCTCAATTTGAGGGTTAATATAAGAATTTCATTTTACTCATAATGCATAAAAATGCATTTATGAGTGATCAGAGAGCGCACGTACGGACAACTTTACTTTGGAAATATTATATTAGCTTAATAGCTAATTATAGGTAAATTAATTAAATACATCCAAAATTTTGTTTGTCTATAAAAGAAAAGAGAGCTTGACAATCACATTCGATGAATAGTAGTTTTCGATGGAAGTGTGTAAATATTTTGTTTGTCACACCTATACAAAAGCCGCGCCTAGGTGAGTAGGTAAAGCGTGCGACATGAAAATTATAACCGCAGTTTGCGTACAGGTGTGACAAAAAATATCGTGTATATCACGGGCGAGAATGAAGGTATCGGAGACTTTATGCCCTAGATATACAATATACTATTTCTAAATGAGCGGAAGATACACTGCGGAGGAGAATAATATTTTGCGCACTCATTTCAATGAATAAAATCGAATTTTTTCGCAAAGTCGTTTGGAAATAGGACATTTTGATACCAGTGCGAAAGATGTTTTTTAGGCGAATGCGATTGCCGCCCGAGCTGAAAGCGTGTGTTATAATGTAAAATAATATATATAATATATAAAATATTGCAGGATGAAAATTAGATAATATAAAGTAAGTAGTCTTAATATCTTAAATTATCATAAAAAACCAATATATCAAAGCATGTAAATAAAAATAAAATGTGCCCTAAAATACTACAAATGTGATTACCTGTATAAAGCTATCATTTTCTATTTTAGTTATTTCGAAATTATTCAGTTTGTTCGTGATTGATCAATGATGGTCTATTATTCATGAATCATGTACCTATCGTCCATTGTGAGTAAAAACGACAAAATCATTAAATGCTAAAGGATATATGTTCAATAACATGCGCAGTAAAGCGTGATACACATGAAGATATATAGAACATTTGTCGTTAAAAAACCAAGCAAAAGAGCAATTACCCGAAGTTTTCAATAATTATTCCATATGTCGTTAAATCTGAAATGGGCACGTCAATAATGGTGGTACTATATCTCATTTAATATTTTCATGTATAATATTTTCTCATTTCATAGTTTGGTCTTGTGATAAATTGATGTTGTATTTTGTCGTGTGACACACTGTATTAATTTGACTACAAATTTAAATAGCTTCTAAAGGCTAGTTAAACATAGTACCTGTATATTAACGTAAATGATAAAAACGTGACGTATCAGGATTGATGCGTGACACTCACATACATTCACACCTACAAAGCATGAAAAATTACTCTTCCGCACATCAGTAAAAGTCAAAGTCATGAAGGAACCTAATACTGTAATTACTCGCAATAATGTAACGCGGCCATTCGCTATTTATTGCAAAACGGTAAAATTTCACCTGTCATTTTTGCACGTGCCCAGTACTATATTTCGCGGCCAGTTATCCGTATACTACTGCCTGAAGGAGAGGCGTGTAAGGGACTTCGTTAGTGTCAAGTAAACAAGCCTGGCTACCGGTAAAGAAGCTCCAGACTACAGAGCAGAGCAGGCAAGAAATCGTTGAATTAATCCGGAAGAAGCAGAGGCATCCATATTTTCTTTAACAGCTTAAAAAATGGTTGCATCTACATACAGTTTGCAAAGCATGATGGCAAAATTTCTTAGATGAAGCAATAATGTTCGAACTTGACAGAAAAAATGCTCTTTAAATGGTACCGTAGGGTAGAAAAATGTTAGTAAAACAGGTTTGCAACTGTTGCGCAACTTTTTTCTTCACTAGAGTACGTCTTATTTCGTTCGAGTCGCGTGGATATTTAAAATAAATTATTTGTTTATGAAGATCATATCGCCCGATATGCAGGACTTTAATTGTAGGTTTCTGCGGATCATTCTCGTATTGATTAGGGAGAACCGAACTATAAATTTTGTTCGACGGTGTATCTGAAGTTTTGATCTTAATGATACGGTGAGCTTGGGTCAGGTTGAATGAAGTGGCCACTGGAATTTTTGCTACTAAATACGGAGAGACTTTTTCTTGTTTTTTCGTCGCTTTAATGATGGATTATTTTTTCGATATTTTCAACGGATGCTGGCTGTAAATCACGAACGAAGGGATAAGCGAAATATTTATTAATTATATCTTTAAATTACTTTTTAAAACTGAGAAATAACTTGTAATTACTTCCACCACTATGGAGATTCTCATGAAGTATGGGGCTTTTAATCAAATATGTATATTTTGGATCTTAAATGAATATAAATACATTTATTATATAAACATTTTATTTTTGCAAATAAGTTCAGTTATCGATACATAATAAACTGGTTATGTCTTTTGTATGAACCTTATCTTAATGAAAAATGCCTTTTTTTTTACTGCCAACTTCTGGCACCAAATCTTTTGAAATTGAAGTTATGCCAAAATAAGAACTGGATGAACACATTTTTCCACATGATGAATTTTCTGCTTGCGATATTACAAATGTTTCATCTAATTATCTAGTACTAGTCATACGTATGACCTCTCTGAAAGATGCTACTTTTCTAAAGTCGAAAATCATGATGTATATTATGGTCGAAATTAGTTCGCATTCGGTCACACTTTTTGCAGGACTCATAATTCGAAAATTATTCGCTGCAGTCTTATTATTATCCATACAGAGCAATATTATTTCCATAACAATATCATACGCTAATCCCGCAAGTCATAAATCCTGTCAGAATCCCAATTAAAAACAACAGAAGTATTATTACGAATTATTGGAAAAAAGATTAAATAAATCATTAGAAAAATTTCAAAAACTCTCTCTCTCTATAAATACATCAATCTCAATTCCAAAAGGTATTCAATTAAATACTCTTTCCAAATAACAATTCTTGTTTTACTTACATTCCTTTGACGGAAAGTCCCGTTATTCCGTAAAACAATTCTGAATGTCATTAATTATCGATAAGTTAATGGGAATATAATTATGACGAACCCTTTAACGTGCAAAACGTACGTTCTCTGTACAATTTTCTTCGCACATTGCATACTGATATCATTTCACAGATTGTTTAAAATATATCTTATTTACACTTTTTCGAGGGTGCTCTTTCGAATTTTAAGCTAAAAATTGAAAAAAATAGGGTACTTACCTATGATTTCGTTAAACATATTTTAACAGATTTTTTAGGTAATTTTTTATTTAAATTTCATTTTTTACATCGATGCCAACATTTCTATGACTGTAAATGTGCATAGGAAGAGCATAAAATGTTTGATTCGAATTTTTATTTCAAAATGTCTAAACAGCGGATTATTTAAGAGATTTTTTCAAATTCTGGATCTGGAAATATAGCGTTTGAATCAAATTTCCATCTTAACTACCTAGCTTATAAGATATTTTTAGATATGCTGATTACGAATCTGAAGTCAAAATTTACACTTAAAGAAAGTGGCAGGTAAACAAGATTAGCGTTTAGGCGGATTGCTGATTATTATTTAAAACAACCTAATATTGTCTTACGCTATAGTCTGCCTGATTTCTATTCACACATTTTCTACATAGAGTTCCTTTTATTAATTTATATTTATAGTAGTCTTTTAGACAAATTTTTATTTTTTAGATCACATTTTAATTATTGTAATTAGTTTAAAAACATATAAATCAATGTTTGAGTTGATTGCAAAAGCGCTGCATACTATGATACTTATACAGTAGTCCTTCCCTTATTCTAATTTGTTTAGTCAGGCAAGATGGCGGCCTTCTTCCCTTATTCTAATTTTCTCCTCGCCCCCACTACTTATACTTTTGTCTCTTTTTCTTTTGTTGCGCATGCGCCGTTATTTGTATTTATAGAAAATCCACACGTCCACACATGGCAGTGGGAAAAACGCGTGATGGGAAATATTAGAATAGGAGAAGAGGATAAATTAGAATAAGGGAAGACATTAGAGTAAGGGAAATTAGAATAAGGGAAGGGCTACTGTACTAACCAGTGGCTACTTACACAGTTCAACATTATTTTATTATTCGAAAGAAATTTTTTTCATCGAATTCGAATCTAGGGTTAGAACTATCCCATTACCTCAGGACTATAAGTAATTTATGTACTGAAAAATGCCGTTGTTTACTACTTTGAGGTTATGTACAGAAAAGACAACATTTTTAGAGGGGGTTAGCTCTAGTTGAATTATAATAGTGTATATTATACTATTCTTTTTCTTTAGTATGAGAGGCGCAAAGTTTAATGACAAATTTTCTTCACCAAGATACGACAATTATTGTATACATATAAAAAAATTAACCTGAAATGTACTTGGAGGCTAAGCTACATAAATATAAACAACTATATAGAATTTGTATATTTACTAATAAAAATATGTTTCAATATTGTAAATGTTTCTTGAATACTTTTTATATACACCATCATGAATTCGCCTTCTTTAACTCGAAAATTTTAATATCTTGACTCCAAATTTGTATTCGGAAACACCAAAAACACAACTCAAATACAACTTTTCAAGAGAAAATACCCAATAAAAATTATCTGCCTGGAATTGCTTAATGCAAATGTTCATATAATGGGCATATCTGGTAATTTCAAAATGGCGCAATTAGGTGAAGAAAAATCATAATTCAACTCTGCGACTAAGAACTTAAAAATATAGAGTAGTGTAACATATTCCAACTATTGTAAACAATCATTAAAACTTGTTTCATTTGTCTATAACCTCAAAAGTAGCCAAAAACAGTTATTAATTAGCAGATATTTATTATTTTCTTTAGGTTACATATGAACATGTTAAGTTATTCAAGTCGGATTTTAGAATTCATTATTTGTAAATAGTCAGCTGTCAGGAAACGAATCTGCTTCTCAACGGGACAATTATGTCCCTATATAAGTGAATAAATATATCTATCTAGTCAGGTTTCCCCAATTCACTACAATAAAAAATCTAAAAATTGAATGAAAATTAGGGTAACTATTTAAATAGTAAGTTGTGTGACAACACATTTATGCTTACTCAAGTTACTCCTAAGTAGTTCAATTTTTCCACGTGATATTGTTCCACGAAGAAAAAGATATATTTAGCTTCCAAATATGTATTCTGAAATTTACCAAAAGTATTGTAATTTTGATAGTATACGCAGCACATTTGATAATAATTATTATAAATATTCCAGCACGTATTGTATATCTTGACATATACCTTCGATAGCCCACGGGATTCAGAGATTCAAGCAATTATTACTGTATACTTTAATCCTGGTGGGATTTTGTACAATTTTTTCTTCCCTATTCTAGTTTTTTTTGTAGCTTTAATATGAAAAACAAGTAAACACAATTAATAGTGTCTAGAAACTTGACCCATTTAGTGATGAACATAACCCAAAAGATAATAATTAATTTTTCAGCATCTGTTTAGCATTTCTAAATTTTGCGAATTTCTAAGATTCGTTGAAATAACAATTTTGCAATCTTTCATCTAATTTTATCCCTAAATCACTTTTAAAATTTTAAAAGTGTAATGTTACACCAAAGTAATATGGTATTCAACTTCAATTGTGCAGAATTTTATTTTAACGCGAAGCTAAACTTGAATTCAGGGTGAGTTGCTCAATTATAGCTTATTAGGAGACTGATATTAAGAAATGTCATAGTGCATGTAATTTATATAGTATTAACTATACTGAAATCAAAATATATATTTATGGTAATACAGTTTTCTGATTAAAATAAATTATTATTTCTGTTCCATCACTGTGTTGATTTTCGGTCAAATAGTAGGTCAGGTTAGGTTACGAATTTATTAGCCATGGGTTTAAAAACCCGTATAGCAATATTACAATAGGTTACAAAATGAATTTATATTTAGTATAATAAAACATACAGATATCAACACAGAGATACCTTAAACAATATCATGGTAATTTATACATTGCGATTTTCCAAGGAAAAACGATATTCAAAAATTCTATGTTTAAATACATTTAGAGAACTGGCTGATTTAATGTTAAGAGGTAATGAATCCCATATATATATATATATACTGGATATTCTAAATGAACGTTTATATACATCAGTACGGAAATGAGGTATAATTTTAGATGATAATAAACGATTTGATCTTCGTATCTCATCTGAAATTAATGGAAAAAGATGAAAAGGGATGATGGGGTGGATGATGTAAATAGAGATTAAAGTTGACTATTATTCGGTAAGTTTGATCTCATGATTAAAAAATTTCCAAAAATTTTAAATTAAAATTTTTATTCTTTTTCAAATGCTTTTCCGCTACCTAGTATATACACAATGCCTATTGAAAATGTACTTTACAAAAAATACTCGTCTAGTATCAATATAAAATAATCGATGAATACGCAACCATAAAAACTACAATTTATGAAAAGCTACGCTCATAACATCAATGTATAATTAAGATATCAACATTTTCCAGTAGCTTAGTAATCCCGACCTTATCAAGATCGCATTGATTAAAGTCGTAATAACCCATTTTCCAACAATCATAACAGAAATCTATTTGCGCTTTCAAACGTCACCTCGGCGTATTGCCGTACGTTAAGTAATAAATTAGCATCGTAGCTCCGCCGTATAAAAGTTTTCTCAAAACGAATTTCGTTTCGACATAAACGCGCGAGCGATTTTAGCAAATAGATATATACCCTATCGATGAACCTGTCTCGCGCAACCTGTTTCTCGAGGCCAAAGTATAAAAGGTTACGTTTTGCACCTCGCACGGTACGGGCACACATACACATGATCATGGGTATGTATATTGTATAAAATGCATAGTATGCATATATACAATGCACAGCATTACAGTTTCGCGGTGCTGCAGCTACGCCTAGGAAATTTATCGTCCGGTGCGTGTATTACGACTCGCGGAAAACTAGTATCTCCTTCGATACGTTATAGAATGCCATCTAAACAAAGGACTCCGCAGTTGCGATATTGCGGGTTGCGCCTGGTTGTAGGCGATAGCGTGTGGATTTAACGATACGTACGCGCGAATACGCTCTTCTTGAGAGAGGGAGAGCTAAAGAGAGACAAGAGAGCTAAAGAGAGACAAGAGAGCTAAAGAGAGAGACAAGAGCTATAGAAAGAGAGAAGAAGTGGTTGAGCGTTCGAATCTTTGCTGGAGAAGATAAAAAACGAGAGAGAGACACCCAAGAGAGATAGAAAGAGAAAGAAAAAGAGGGAAATATAGGCACAGCATGAAGAAAAGAGAAGGATAGAGATAGTGAGTGTAGCTCGGTGTTACACCGAGCTCAAGGCCAACACCTGCGTCCAACCCCACCATAGGTACTCTCGCGTATTCCACTCGTGCTGTTCTCCGGACAGAACTGTACCAATACCAGTTTACTTCGCTTAACTACCATTAAATATATCGGGACGTTGTCCTTCTTCGTCTTGCTTCCAGTCCAAGTCGAGTCGTAACGTCGAGAAGTCGAACGAAGGCGTTTTATTGCTTTATTTTAGTTGGGCGTCATCGTCTCGAGCTTTGGATAGAACTCCAAACTTATCCGAATTGACGGCTGAAAGATCCGTTGGATGGAGTATTAAATGTTTGATGTCAAAGTATTTTTTTTTTTAACCACTGGTACCTTCACATTTGCTATTAATGGTTAGGGAATAGTTGTCGTAGAGATTTTATGGAGAACACATGCCGCACGATGCTGATGATAAATCCGGCTGGTATAGTCTGATAACAAAAATTAACAGCATATTCGACAATGAACGATGCTAATAGCAGATTTTTGTTGATATAGTGATGACAAATTTTGGTAGCTCAAAATCGGCAATGAGTACACTTGACTATACACAGACCAGTTGTACATCGTAATTATTGCACAATAAGCCACTGATTGATAATGCAGATTGTTTATATTGGTAATCTGTAACTAAACACTGAATTTCCATGCTACAAATTATCAGAGAGATACGAGGATACGGATAGGAGCGTGGTTTTTAATCTAATTGATCCCGCCAAAGCAAATGTAATCTCAATCCAGGCAAGATGAAATGATGAGCTTTCGGTGTTTGACAATAATTCTTTAAAGATAAAATATAACTTCATGAATATGAAAAAAAAAGTCTACCGGTTAACAATATATGAAGCACCAGTAGTGTGAAATTTATAAATTTTTTGGCCGGGGAACAAAGTTCCGAAAATAAAAATCCCGAAAGGATCAAATTTCCATACTGCGTGAGTCCTAGGTATTTTAATTTGCTTTCTTTTTACCAAATGTTCAAAGACAAAGTGAAGAAAATCACGCTATAGCCATGCTGAATCGAAATTTCGGCCTTTCGGTGTGTTTATTTTTGGAACTTTGTTTCCCGGCCAATTTTTTTTGAGCATACTTCAAAGTCTACTCCTTTAAAAATATGTACTGAAATTCGAAGGGCACATCCCAAATAGTTATTGAATTACAGTAATTTGAAAAGTAGGCTCTTATTTGTTCAAATAAGTAATTTAACCGTTAACCGCGACCAGTAATTCAGTAAAAATTTGTATACATTAAATAGTCGTTTATAGAGTAACACATCTGCGACTGTTACTCGAACACCAGCTCTAAAATTGTTCTTGCAGTATTTATTATGTTTATATGTATTGGAAGTTCAAAAAGGCGGTAAGTTTGTACCTTAAATTCGAAACTTATTGTTTGTTGTGTTTTAATTGTGTTATATCAAAGGTCAATATTTGTAACATAATTATAATATCTTGTTTAATACACTTGTTTTTGGTACCAGAAAGCTACCATGAAGCACTGGTGAACGGTTGTGGATAGAATTGAAGTTTTATCAACTGCGGAACCTGGCTCGGGGTTTTCCCCACAAAAGTGTGTTTCTCCACGCCATTGCACACCTGAATGACGTTATCTCGAAAAATGAAGTAGACCTGTTAGGTAATATTGCATTTGTAATATAATATATAATAATAAGTGCACATTGCCCTTTAAAATAATGAGGATCATGATTAATATTTTGTCATTTTAATATCATAATATATTTTATATATCAATGATAATTAATCACTTTACAGAGTGATTTTTAAAAAAGAAAATAAAAGAATAGTTTTATACCAATTAATATTACAGAGTGTGTCTATACGTACAGAACGTCATTTTCCAAGATGCAGATGTCAAACTGACGCACAAATTACTGTGTAAAAATTGGTTAGGTTAGGTTATTAACATTTATAATTAGGAAAAATTCTGAATTTTTCGATATTCTGGTTTTTTGTGAATAATTAATTTTCTTAAAGGACGGGTCCAAGCTTAAAATCAGCCCTAGGAAATACACCTTTAAAATATTTGAAATAATGATTTCTATATCATTTTTTACGAGGAGTTGAGTGATGCTAGAATAAAGAATGTAAAAATTTGTTGGACCAGATAAACAACATTTTTGTTTTGACAAAAAATGGAATTATTTAAAATCAATACGCAATTATTTAGAAAATGCATTTTTATGTTCACTCTACTTTTTTGGTATTTTTTAATTAATTTAAAAAATTTAGTAGCATTATTTCGAAAAACATTTTTTTGTTAGCGCTAAACTATATAGGTAAACAAAATTTTTTGTTTCGTAATTTTTTACGGGGAATTCATTGGTGCTAGAATAATAAATGTAAAAATTTATTTTGACTCAACTAACATATTTTTCACTAATAAAAAAATTCTTTTTTTTAATTTGGAATTTCTTAAAATGTAAACGTAATTATTTAGAAAATTTATTTTTAAATTCATTTATAAACATTTTATAGCATTTTTTTAAAAGATTTGTAGTTTAAGTAAATTTATGGGTACGAAAAAGAGTTTAAACTTTTCATTCTTGCATCACTGCTTTGTTCGTAAAAAATTAGTACAAAAATAATTTTTACAACATTTTTAAAAGGGTATTTCAGAGAGTTCATTTTGTGCCTGCATCCTCCCCTTAAGGACATCAACATCGTTGCAGTATTACGTTTCTCACATCAGGATTCGGATCGACCTGACGTAATGTCATCATGATTCCACTATTTTGAATTTTTAAAATACGAGTGCAGATTCATAATCAGCGTCACAAAAAACTCCGAATACTCAGTTTCATCTCAATCAAGTCAATTTTTACATTTTGATCGGCCATCATGATTCCGTCATTTTAAATTTTTAAAACTTGTACTCAGCGACCTCAGAAACTTCTGTATATAACTTCTCAGGTCAATCCAATTGAATGTTTGTCTGTGACTGACATTTTTCCAATAGCTACTTGCCGGAAAGGGTTAATATTTAATGCTTGATATCTCTGTCCATTTTTTTGCTTTGCACCCATGACGACTTTTATCAGGATGCCTTGAACTGCATATATTTCAATTACATCCATTTTCTCCCGGAACTTTTTTTCCTATAAAATGTACGTGGTCCTTTATTCTGTTATTTTATGAAATATTTAGTGGAAATTAAAATAATATAATTATGGAAACTTGGATACCTCAAAAAAATCACCATTGAAGAAATAAAAGTAAGTAAATGTATCAGAATGCTGGTAAATAAACAATAATGGGAGAAATGAAACTTCTTATCGACTGCCCTATTTAGCAGGATAAAATAGTTCGCAAGGCAATTTCTTTTATAAGAGTTGAGGAATAATAAATAGATTATACAGATTTGTCCAGAAATTATTCGTTTAAAATATAGACAAATATTCATTTGCGATTGCGTTTGAACACACATTTTCACGTGTTTATTTACTTATACCTTCTTATACTCCAAAAAATTATTTCTTGTTTTTAAAAATTCTGTGAAACTTTCATACAGTACCTAGTTATATTGCTTTACTAGAATAAATTTAAATTCAAATTAGTAATGACATTTTAGTAAGAAAAATAATTAAAAAAACGCTTTCTTTAAAAACTTTAAAATAATTTTATCGCATATTTTTGCGATAATTTGGGTTTGATTTTCGGATAAATAACAAAATAGGCATCAAAGTCAAGAGATACAATCCCCTGGACATAATACATCAACTTGATTTATATTTTATGTATATATGATTCACGAGAATTTATTGACGTTTTATATATTATTTTTTAGAAATAGAATTGATTATTGTTCGGGTTAAGGGATGGGTTTTTAAAGAACATTATTTATTTTGCTCATATTTCTAATATTGTAGAAAATGTAGGAAAGTTATTTTCTTCTGTATTGTATATAACATACCAATTTTGTGAAAAATCCTTTCTCAAAACATGTTGCACAAAACATATTAGTTTTTGCATTACTTCATTACGGTACATGCATCTAAACATGTGCTCCCGTCTGCAATGATTGTCATTTTTGACAGATCTTTCGTATTTTTTTACCATACACTTTAAGTAAAAAAAGGATAGATGATTATAATTGAGCATGGGTGTACCTGACATGATAGATATCATCAACAATTGGAAACACTGTAATGTTGGCTTATACTGTGAGGAAACGTTGTAAGAAAATACAATTGCGAAAAATATGGAGATCGTTAATCTGTTTACAGACGTCAAGTCATAAAACAGAATAAGCTAATAAAAACGCTATAATTTAAAATCACATAAATATTACGTAATAAAATGACATTCAATTTCTATAAATCAAAATGATTTACGCAATCGCAAACGCTACGTATATAGGAGTTTGTTGGCGTTAATGAATAATTGAAAGCACGTTTAAAATGTAACATGTTTCAAATTTAGATGCATTCGGTTGGAATGAAGTTGTACTACTTAATTTTAGTTCATTCCGTGTCAAGTGGCCAATATTTGTATAAATTAAACACGAGCGATTCGTATTATGTTAATAATTCTAAATTAATCCATGGTGATTGTTTATAATAATTGTAATATTAGATTTTATGCTTGGGATTTTCTAAGAAGAAGAAAATAATATTCCAACCTCCACAATACATGCAGAAATCGAAATAGGTGCTTTTACTATCTAAATAGTCGGATCTAGCAAAATTACATCTTTTTGTTAATTTACTATTTACAGAATATGCTTGGTCAGCTAATTTGTCCATGTCACTATTTAGATATTAAAATTGACTAAAAATCATGGCTTCGTCTTATTCTACAATTGTGTAAAAATTTACAAATGAAAAGTTTCGTGCTTCAGATTCTGAACTCAGGTACTATTGCTTTATAAAGCATAAAACCGTCGAAAATCATCGTTATTATTTGTACAATTGTTAATTAAATTAGAAATGGACATAATCAATTATATCCATGTCTAAAAAGTGTTTAGCTTTGAGATATCTTGACCAATTCATTTAAGCACACAGGTCCTTTTACTACAGAATTCCGCCATCTTCAAAGCTACAGAAGGACAGTTAAAATTTTGAAAAAAGTATGAATTTTATAACAAATACAATTTTCTAGATTCACAGTTTATTCACCCGTAACGGTGAAAATGATCTCAGGATCTGATTCAGCGAACATGTATTCAATGTTTTTCTCTATTTTTGACCTCTGCACGACCTTCATTTTGACCTAGTAACCTTGGATTTGAATTAAGCCACCCCAAAAACATCAGCGAATAGTGGTTTTCAACGATTCAGTGTTTTTCTCTACTTTTGACCTCTAGTCGACCTTTATCCTGACCTAGTGATCTTGAATTTGGATTCAGCGACCCTAAAAGCATCAGCGAATAGTTGGAAATGACGTTTCTATGGTGTTTTTATAACCGTGACCTGGCTTTGGCCTTGATCCTGAACTTATGGTGACAAACTGATTTCGGATTCGGTTTCAGCGACCCTAAAAACATCTTAATACCGTGTTTCACAATAATTCTACAATTTTTTTCTATTTGTGACCATAATTTGACTTGAATCCTGACCTTATGGCGACAAAGTGACATCAGATTCGGTTTCAGCGACCCCAAAAGCATCTTAATATAGTGTTTCATGGCGATTCTATGATTTTTGCAATATATGACCTTGATTTCACCTTAATCACGACCTTATGGTGACAAACTGAGCGCGGATGCGATTTCAGCGACTCCAAAAACATCTTAAGATTGTTTACCACTACATTAGCACTTTCATTCTAAATTTCAAAATTTGATGACCGATGCGTTATCAGCGACCTTCAAACCTCTACATTCCACAAATCAGAAAAATGGTTTAATCTGCCGTTTCGAATTTTTGAAATTCGATACCAGTTTTATAATCGGCAATCTCGAAAACTTATACAATAAATGTAATACAAATAGTAATATTTCGAATTGTTGTCGGCCATATTGGATCCGCGAGTTTGAATTTTGAAAATTTAACACCGAATTGGCGACCAGTAAACTTGAAAACTTTAATAGCTAAATTTGAAAAAATAGCAGCCTTGAAAAAATTCGTGATTGAACGGATTAAGTTAAGGCGTCGTAGAACCGTTATAATCTTTTGCAACAAAATTTGCAATAAATGTCACATATACATTTTCAGTATGTCATTGGAATACACGCTTGCGTATAAATAATAAATCGTGCAATGAACACCAATTACCATAATCGGTAACGGAAGGAGAGTAAAAAAAAGCAGGGAAAACTACGCGATATATTATCTGAAAAATGCACCATTTCCACCAGCGCGTCTGAAGGAGCACACGAATAGAAGCGACAAGACATCCACCCACGTAGTTTCGCGCGCGTGCCACGAGATCGACGTACGCCTTGACGGGAATTCAGTGCGGTATGATAGAAGCCCATTGGCCTGCAGAAACGCGCCTACATGCTGTCTGCTCAAAGCGGAAAGCCTAGACCGCGACTCGCCGTACACGCGCTAGACTCGCTCGATCTTGGTTTCTCCATTTCCCTTTCGCTTCCTACGCCAAGCACTAACGCACCACTTATTAGTCTCTTTTCGTCACGGAACAGATTTAATTCCGCTTTGACGATTTCGACACCTGTCGTATATGTTGTCACCGACATATCTGGATGTCACGTGGGCGTCTGGCAACAAAATGCATCTTTATGGTTATTAGAGAACGTGGAAGAAACAGGATAATTGTTATTAATTCGGTTGTCTGCTGGTCATCCATAATTTGTTTGACAGAATATCCAAAAGATGGACTCGAAACCAATTTCGGTATTTAGTTTGTTGGTTTTGCTAAGTGTAAACAAATTGATTGATACAACTAATCTACTTTATACACAAGAAACTGGTTTAGGCATCTGATTAATGGATTAGTCCAGCTAAGGATAAGTTATTCACTGAACATATATCCTGGTCTACATAATTGTCTACTAGCTGGTTTTAATCAGATAACAGTCTGGAGCCCATACATTATGCGAATGATTTGGACAACCTGTATTGTTGCAACTCCAGAAAATTGGAGACATAAATTGTTTCATCATACGCGGCCTACAAGATCGGAGTAGCTGAAAAGAATACATACCACTTTTGACTGAAAACGTATGGTTGACTCTATATACAAATCATACGTTTTAGGAGTATAGCCCAATATACCTAGGATAATTCCTAATTGTTTACCAACCCAACCAATAAAACTAAATTGAATCTAAATCTGTCTCCAAAGAAGTCAGTGTATCGTTATAATTTGCTTTTCTAACTTCTTAAGGTGTTCATGTGGACGACTCATATTGTTTATCCACTGACTCAATCAACAAAATCATCGCACATAAAAAATAAACATGGAGATGAAACGTTGATGGATCAAAGGCTTTGTTGAAGCAAATAATCTCATGAGTTTCACACAAGAATTTGGTGTTGAATCAACGATTTAGATGTTGCTCTCGTCAATTGATCATCTAGAACGCAAAGCACTTATATAATGTTTTAGACAATTGTAGTCTACCGATGTGTAACTCCAACTGGTTTATTGCGTCGTTCAATTTAATAAAATCATCGACATGGTGGATTAACATTTGTTGAAAAAAAAAACGAATGTTTATCGCTGTATAAGTGTACTTGCACAGAAAAAACAACGTGAAGCAAATAACAGGACTGGGCTTCAGACAAGAAAGTAATCACAAAATCTGATTAAATAGGTGACATAATATATTAAAACTGATGCAATGATCCGCATAAGTATTTCTATGGTTCTTCGAATTATTTGGCTACCCTAAACTATTGTTCAGCGTACCAATTACTTTTTGTGATAAAATTTAGTTGATAATTCTCTCCTTTATTACGTATTATAATAAATTCGATGAAGTCCCGACATGAAATTGTTATATGTGTCTGGACGTCCTCAGGAGCTCTTCAGGACATCCCGGGACGGGTTGTATATTTGGGACGTTTTCCCGAACGAGACTTAAAAAGAAGCAAAAGAAGCCTCGAATGTTGAGACATTAGAAATGCTGAAAATCTTCTTTATGGATTTCAACGAATCTGCAGAGAATCAGGCTAAGATTAACAGAAATGATTGGATCCCGCTAAATGGTAAAAACGAGGAATAACATATTTCCAAATGTATTATAAGTCTAACAGAAAACCTTGGTATAGAAATATGAACCTCTCAAAAGGAATAGTCAGCACCATTAATAGATGTCGATCCAAGCAGTATAATCTTGGCGCATCTCTCGCACGTATAAGGCTGATCAGTGATCCAATGTGCGAATGTGGCCAGGAAATCCAAGATCTAGATCACATACTTTGTCAATGTAACAAATATGACAACCAACGCGTTAGATTTTTAGATAAACTGAGAAAACTAAAACTATTCCTACCATTATCAGCACAGATATTTCTGATACAACCATTGGTATCAATATGTAAAACACTCCACGCTTATTTTATAAACTATTAAAATTTAAGAAACTAGTATTGTACACTAAGGCATCTGACAAAAAAAATATGTAATGTAGTGACCGCGACGTTATGTAATAATCAACGAAACCAATGCAAACGAATATACATTGTAAACTTAAAACTAGTGTGTGGCGTAATAACATCTGCAATGTAAGCGATTAAAATGCACAAATAAAAAAAACAGGCCCGAGTTGAAATTTGTAGAAGGTGTTCTGGTCTGATCAAGTTACTTGAATGTACATCATAAGCTGATCATGAATCTAACATTTGATCTAATGAGGTTCCTGGTAAATGTCCCTGGTAAGATTTCATTAAGGCGTAACTCAAGTTCTAATCGATTCATGCAAGGCAAAAAAATAAAAAATGAATTTAATTTGTTTTATTTAACGTATGTATTTTTATGTAAATACTATTCAGTACGGGTTTCTTCCATTTGAGGTATTTAAATTACTCTCATATATGAAACTTACAATCGGAAATATGTAATGATAAGTTTTAATTACAACCAATTGATAGACGCGTCTGGATTTATGGCTATCATAGCAGAATATACACAATCACAATACTCAGGAACAAATTTCCCAGGACAAAAGTGGAAATGAACACGATGCCTACGACCAATATTCCCAGCCCAACCACGGTTCCAGCTTCTAACTGAACCAATCCGGTAGAAGCCTGACTGATTTTCAGTTAAAATATTAACACCCTACGAAATGACTAAACTAATGCCTAATGTTGACCCAGGATATGAGCCACTTTTGTTTCATGTTCTGGTATAATCGAACAGATTCTATTTTTGGTGCAGTGTTTATTGTAGTTTTCTCATTATTTTAAATTTTGAAAATGAAAATTTTTGGGGTGTGAATTTGATCGCGACAATTTGGGTAAATGGAATTTTGATCGTGACATGAATTTTGGCCGTAGGAATTTTAGAATACCACCAAACTTATAGTATCATCCGTGAGATCTGAACTGCAATATCATCACGAGAAATCATTACCAGTTTACTGATGAAACACAGACATAAGTAATGTCATATTGTATCTATATTACGAATTGATCAGATAGTAATTAGACTTACCTATTCATATATTCACTGATGCATCAGGTCCTTATCAATATTCCAGCTCCCTGAAAAGATCTCTGCTCAAGCTACACAACTAAGAGCCAAATATTCTAGCCATGAATAGAATAGTACGAAATATAATGTGACGTCATGCCCGTGAAAGCATTGGCACGTTTTATTATCAAACAATAAAGAAATTGGGAATCAATCATTCTATTCAGTTATTACGACAAGTAGAATAAACGACTGGCTACTAATGTCGTGATCGAGGTAATAAGGATTACGACAAACAGTGAAATATCTCTGTTGGTTTTTGTCCAAGAAATACTTCGCAGGTCTTAAAATTAACCGTAATAAAACCGTAATAACTTAAACTTCCTTTGGCTCCGGGTGTGACATAAATTATGACAATCTAAATATACGTGTCATAATAAAAACTGGATAACTGTTTAATTCAGTTAAACCCACACATTGATGTAATAAAGGTTTGAGCCGTAGATACGTGTCAATAAAATTGAAAGTTACAGTACTATAAAATTTCACGCCTTAGTACCGTAAGGAAACGTGCTACAATCACATTTTATTGAAACCCATACGTTTATGAAACACTCTTAATGAAAAGATTTCCATAAAAAGTCATCTCGGTGCCACATCTCTCAATTATACATGTTACATAGGAAAGTAATATTTACTGTAAGGGTGTTTTTAAAGAATTCCGATTATCTATATATGAACATCATTCTATTAAATGTTGCTACTAAAAAGTATAAAATATATTTGAAGTATGTAATTTCTCACGTGACGTAATAAAATCCATAGTAGACACAATACACTTGATCGTTACCAAAGATAATTAAAGTAAAATGTAAAACCCTTTCGATTACTTTGCACTTTGATATTGTAGCAAAATGTCAGTACCACCAATATTTGTGCACGAATGTTTCATATTTATTTCAAACTAACTTTATGAGTAAAACACCTGGACTACCTTACATGTTATTCATCTGTAATACTTACAAATAATCCTAGCCCAGCACGTCCCTCATCACCGATACGAAGGAAACTTTCGCATGAATAAAGCATCAACAAATATTTATTTAGGAACCTTAATGTGATTTAGCAGTTACTTTTCCATCTACGATATGTTTTTACCTAATTACAAAATTATCCAAGTTGAACTTTCAACCGGGCTCTGACCGGAATCTATCTGGACTACCCTGGTTGTGTTCGGGATTTGACCGGGCTTATCACGATTTCGTGATTGTAGCCCGATCAGTTTTTTGGTACTGACCAGGCTGTGATCGGAATTTGACCAGGCTACCCTAATCGTAATATTATAAGGATCGGGCTGTCCGTTCAGCTGGATTGCAACTAGAACCAGACCCGAATTTTGAAACGGATTAACCAGACTGGACCCCAACTGGGACCCTGTTTCTATGGGAGTCAAATCAGGCCAATTCTACTCGGGTAACTTTTTCAGCAACGTAATTAAGACAATTGTCAATTTGGTTTTACGAAATACGGTAAATACGAATCTAGTATAAGATTTACAAATTTCAAATGGCGATCCCAATACGGTGAATAAAAATTAAAAACGTTAGCTAATCCTTATAAAAATTATTAATCTGTGCCTTTTTCTACTCGCTAAATTAAAATCTGTTATCACGTTTTCAAAATACGAAATGGGGAATCACAAATTGGAAACCTATGTAAATCTATAAAATCTCTACTGGGGGATTTTCTGGGTATACTGGATACGTATCTGGTGGTTTTGAAAATGCAAAATTGTGAAACCGATGAGAAGGATCAATGATGGAAAACGTTAGCCAATCCTCGGAAATATCGCTTCTAAATTGACATTTTACGTCTTGGAAAAAAACCCAAGCAGTATCAAATATCCAGGACTCTAACAACCAATCTTTGTAGGCCTAAAACTGAGAAAACTATAATATAATAGTTATAGGAGAGTTATTAACGTTTGCGATTTTTGTATAGCCACCATCTTCAATTTTTCGAGGCTCCCAAAATTTTCATGTGGATTTGGTAATGTTTCCAGTACTTAATACTTTATCTTGGGTCCTAGATTCGTATAAAGGTACCCCAAAAAACTTAAACGCTATCTAGTATACAATTATGTTAGTTATTCTAATTGCATTATTGAAAGAGTTAATAGGTAATTAAGGAACACCAAATAATATGGGTTGGAGGTTTTTACGTTTTAAGGACCTTAAACAAAAAACGACATGCGTACGAGCAGTTTTCAATGCATTACACGTATCAGAGGTTTCTTTGTAATTTGAGACATAATCTTGGATAGGGTTACTTGTCAAAAGGAAATTAAAATGTCGACCGAAAATCATTTCCCAGGTAGAAATGGACGGAGCAAACCCCTGGCTAGGTACTGACCCAGTACTGGTACCTGGTACTGATTAACGGAAATGTGTCAGTACTGGCATTAACATCGGTAAAGTACTGACCTAGTACTGGCGGCCAGTACTAATCTCGGTATGAAATGATTACTGACCTCCGGAGCAAATTAGTACTGACACTGCACTGATTGCCAGTACTGTTATCGGAATAAAATGATCACTGATAGCGGGAGCAAGTCAATAATGACTCAGTACTGATTGCCAGTGCTGTTCTCGGTACTCACAAATTACTGATCGTCGGAGAAAATCAGTACTGACATAGTACTAATTGCCCGTATTGCGGTGGGTGTGAAATGATTACTGACCGCCGGAGTAAATCACTGCTGACTCAATACTAACCTCCAGTACTGTATTCGGTATTATATGACTGCTGACCGCCGGAACAAGTCAGTACTGAAACATTACTGGCTACCAGTACTGTTGTAGGTATGAAATGATCAGTACTAATTCAGTACTGCTCTACTCTGGTAGTGAGTACTGGACAGCGTTACATCAGAGTGTTGGCCCAGTACCGGCCCAGTGCTGGCGGTCAGTACTGTAACTCCGATAGTCAGTACTAATTTCTACCTGGGTTGCTAATTTAATAATAGTATTCAAAATGTCACAGTTGTTGGAAAGTTTATTACTGTTTAAGTGACATATATCTGCTAGAGGCGCCTGCGTCGTCCAGTGACCAGAAGCTTCAGGGCTACACTCGACCCCATTTCGGAGGGTTAGGAAACCTCGGCTGGGACGAGCGTGACTTTCGCCGTCGCGTCAATGCCATCTCGTAAAATGGTCAGTTACGAAGCTCAACTGGTCAACTGGATGTGGTGCTACTGGAGAACGCTGGAGGACGCGTAGGCTTTGGACCGACAGCTGGAGATACGACGACCCACGCCCGCGCGGTCGTAATGTATCTGTTTGCAAAGTGGAGGACACCGCTCCAGGTCGACGATGATGCGTAGGATGCAAAGGGAAAGGGGAAGACCGCGCCTTCTGCTGGACGCGTGTGTGACGGCAGGTTGAAGAAACTCGCGCGACGATTACGGGACACCGCAGGTCTATAAATAACTGCCTTTGGGTCCGTCGATATATATGACTATTTTAATTGCTTTGTGTTTTTGCACCTTCGACTAAGCGAAAAAATCCATACTACGTGTAGGAATATGAGATATTGTATTAATTAAAAAACTAGCGTCAACTAAGATAATTGTTACGGGAATTGAAAATGTACACTATTATGGATGGTGTTCCAGATTTCACGAGCAATATTTCACGCCCGTCTCTTTAGTAAAAACTAAACGATGTATAAAGTACATAGTTCTGTATCAGAAAAAGCTTACGCGGAATGTTTCTGTAGTAATCAGAGAGTATATAAATAGTGCGTGAAGTGTGAAATGGACACTTTTGGTATATCATTTAACCGATTTATGAGCGTAACAGGGTATTCAATTTTATATCTGTAAAAGAGATGTTCGTCTGTACGATTGAATTGGTTATCCACACATAGTGATGACGTACCATGAAATGGAGCGTTACAGATTGTGAGCATTTAGATATGTGTTGAAAAGGGTAAAATGAAATGCCATGAAAAAGAATATGGTGATGGGTTAATTGTGACATTGAAATGCGTATTCTGGAATCCATTAGTAGACACGTCGGACCAGTACAGCGACTTTGAAAAAAGGGATTTCAACCATCAGAAAGAAACCTTTTTTTTTAAGAAACGTACTTAAATACTAAATGATTTTTTCGGTCAATAATCATGAAGTCAAAATTGCATTATTTAATATAGCTTATACAATATGAGGGATAGAAATCTAAAATGCATTTTTTCAATTAAACAGTTGAACAAAACAAGATTCCAAATTTTCGATACAGGCAGTAGCCTATCGGGGGTTTTAGCGGTTGTTCAATACTGCTTTGAAGTCAGAATTGGAAAATTTTAAATCGCAGATTTAGAATTCCAGATATAAAAAAGCTAATACTTACATTGTGTATAAGAATTTCATAATAATCGACATGTATAGATTTTCGAGATCACTGATTAGAAATATGGATGTCACTGGTTAGAAATATTAGAAATATATCATTCGACATAGGTGATATCAAACAATTAATTCTTGCATTATGAAAATTTAATTCGCAAAAACTGGATGTATCTGCACTGAAAAGTGGTTTCGTTAGAACACCCAAGCACTTAGTGCTTTAAGATCCTAATGATTGCGCAATCATGTTTTATACTAGTACAACCACTGGTTACTAATATTTAATTGGTTCATAGAACTAATAAAATGGTTAATGTAAGCTATTCTTTAGTAGCCTAAACCAATTTCTTGAGTAAATCTGCTGGCACTAAGTTGTAACTTTCAATCAATCATTTTCTGTATCAGTACTAGAATAGTTTTATCTGTAATTTGAATAGAGAAACAGAAATATTTCGGTACCAAAATGTGTAATTAAAAAAAAATCTTGCGACAAAATTAAAACCAGAGAACAACTGACATCTTGCCTTCTGGGTTTGTCCCAGAGTTTTTAAGTAAATCTAAATCCAAATGTATATTTTAAAATGTACATCGAACTCTGATTGAACAAGTTTCACAGACAATGAAAAAATATTCTTAGAAAACTGGAAATCACTCATATCGTGTTAAAAGTTAGAATAACTACCGGTAATTACTACACTAATCATTACAATATTTCCTGAAATATGATCTAAAATTATTGCATTCCATTTATGGAACTTGATACTTGACATTATCAGATTTCAATATTATCGCGCGATGTAAATGCAGCAGGACTATTAAAATATTACATTACTTTCGTAATATAAATATGAACGTATTTCATTCGTATCAACACCTACACGTATCCAATGGTGTAATAATAATATCTAATAATGTTAAATATTTTACGAATAACACGTATTCCAGTGTTTTCGCAACGTCATTATTCTACTTTCGATTAATTTAATGACTTACATTATGTAACTCGTTCCACGTACAACGATAAATACATTTACGTAGAGTCAAAATTAAAAAATCTCAAACTTCAATTACGTTTGACAAAAGAATGTTATTACGTCACAGTTGTAAATAATAGTGTCGAATATCAAATCGATCTCAAGCTCGTTCACGCTACCATTACTTGCAGTTATTGATTATAAATCGCTATTGTAATAAGATCGCGAAAAAATTTCATACTACGAACATTTTTACAACGATCCGAAAATTGCGTGCCGTATTAGTGCTTTCACTTGTCAGTGTGGCATGGAATTCGTTTGCGAATTTTCATTGAAATTGGTAAGCCTGATATGATCAGAAAAAAAATCGTAAAATACAGTGCACTATACAATAAGGCAGAAATCGATATTTTTATGTCCTTATCTTAACTAAATGAAGCCCGGAATAAGGAGCAAATTGAAATTGGTTATGATCAATCTCTGATGGCAATTTGAATATTAGTGCTGTTGTTAACACGGTATATTACAAATAAACAACAGCTTCTGATAGATGTCAGATAAAGAAAATACCAGTGAAATGCGCCACAATTTGATCATGCTGGTTTTTCAACGTTTTTAAACAATAATTAGTTAATGTATCTACATTTTCAGTAGTTCATATCTCGTACATACACGGAACTGTATAATGTTTGAAGGATTACACAAATCTGTTCAAAACTAAGGAATTGCAGGATATTTTATCATATTTTGCTAGAAGACAATTTTTCGAGTATCGAAATTAAGGATTAACATGCAATATTGCATTATAAATTGCAAAGTAACAAGGTTAGAGGAAATGGACATTCGAAATGGTCGAATATAAAATATTAGAAAGGTCAAAGGTATCGTGAAATCCATCATCAGCGTAGTAGACCTAATATTGTTTTTAAGCACTGTTGATTAACGAGGAATCAGAACTCACAACAATCCTGGTCTGTATATACTGACATAATATTTCAATCCACACAGATATTTCGAATTCAAATCAGGTACTGTCAGAAACATTAAATAATTAGTCCAATCTTGCTAGGGATCTTAATTTCACCCACTATTGCTTTTTTGTTATTAAGTTTTTAATCCCTGAAAGGATTTTTTGATAAAATTACAGTAAGTGTTTACATCAGAACTTTATGGTTTGAGTACAACTTTTCACAACTTGTTACTGTCTAAATGATCTATTAGTAAATCTTTTTATGTTATTTTTGAGAATATTCTCGGAAACTTTATCCATAAACCTTAAAACGAAAAAAAAATATTTAATAATACAATTTTTTAATGCTGAATGTTAGGCCCGTTCATTCACAGATCCAAAATTTTGGCCACAGGATGTTTACAAATATCTCTAATAGTTCACTAGGTATGTTGTCATAAGCCGTAGAACTAAATGTTATTAATTAATATTTTTTTTTTTGGCTTTACAGAAGTAACCGTGTTATAAAATGAGTGGCCGCACTTTTTTTTACATTTTGTGGCCTGAGTAATTTCAATTTTTTAAAAGTTGAATTATAAATGATCCATGGAATTTCCTATATATACACGTTGTGCTTAAATGGTATATTAATCAAATGTGAAAACACATGGTACTTGTTTTTTAATTCGATTCCAGGATACTTATATAAACCACCTCTATGCAAACATTTTTAATAATCATTACAACCGTTTCCGCTGTTTATTCATGTCTTTTTTAAAATCAATACGTTAAAACAAGGATAAACTTCGTTTCTGAAAGTTACAGTACTCTTATACATAATTTGATATGTTAAAACGAATATCATAGCATAAATTGGCGCAAATGCCATTTCGATTGTAAAAAATTTTGACAACCCCATAGCAATTAAGATTGTTTATGTATTTCTCTTTTATTTTCAAAAATATTGGAAAATTGGAAAAATGTTAGAAATTAAAGCTGTATAGGTATCTTCTTAAAATACATATTTGCTATATTATGCTGAACAATTGTTTACAATGGAAACAAAATTTGGGATGCTAACTGTTTGGTGTCAGACAGTTATTATAAATGAAACGAAGATGCTCAAGATAATACGTGATTTCCGCCCTCTAGATGGAACCTCCGAAACTTATAAATTCGGTTAGACTATAATGAGAGCTAACACCTATAATCAAATTTGAGAGTTTTATCATGTGAGAAATTCTACAAAATCGTTGTTGATGTCAACGATTTTAAATAGAAAAAAAGCAGTAATATAAGTAGTAATAGTCCGCTGTCTTTTATTGGCAGTATAAACCGACTGTTACTACTTAGATTACTGCATTTTTGTATGTTTTATCCCGCGACTTCAACAACGATTTTTCAACTTTCTCATATGATAAAACACTAAAATTTAGAATTAAGTGTTAGCTCTTATTATACTCTAACCGAGGTTCCATTTCCTGGGCGGAAAACTTCTATGCTCACGATATGGGGTGTTTGATTAGTAAAGTATCAAAATATGATATGGCAACCCTTTAATATATTGTATCATTTTATAGATATATGAAAAACCTTTCAGGGTCCCAAAAAAACTGACCCAAATGTGATTTACAAGGTTAAAAATGAGAATAATCCATAAAAATTATGATTTTTCATCACTCTTCCGGTTCATTTCGTTATTATTAAAACTTCGAAAGATGTATTCAATATAATGTGTTCTGAACAGGTCTACAACTTTTATTCCAAACATTTTTAGGCATTTCCAATTTTTATGTAAATAAGCGGGAAAAGTCGCAGAAAATCATAATTTTAATAATTTTTTCATGATTTTCACCATGCAGATTGCAATTGGCCAATTTTCACTATAATATTCGTGTTTACCGCATGGAATTACGAACGAACACCTAAACGACATTTTCGTAAGTTCATCCTTGACCGAATCCATTTCAAATCATGCAGCCAGATACGGTCAAAATATTAGATTTAATTGTCGATTGAATATGTAATTCTTCAAGGAAAATAAAGGGGTACGTATTTTGCGGAATTTGAAAAGGATCATTTTTAACGAAGTTATGAGTATTTTAAATTTTAACGCTAAAAATGAACAAAACGTTAAATAATTTTTCTTTTGCGTGCCATTTTTTCATAATTAATAAAATTCAATTAAAGGATAATTAATGTAAGACTTACGAGGGTGCCACATCACCGAGACTTATCACAGATAATTTTCTTCTTCTTTTTTTCCATTGGCCACACAGCAATGAACTAACCGATTGTTGTTGATAATTTTGAATTTCGTATCGGCCGACAAAGGAATATTTTTCTAATTAATATAATTCATTTTCTTTTGCTGATTCTTGTAGGCGATTTTGAAATCTTAAAAAATCCGTTTTGTATTTTAAAAAATCTTCAAAATTAATAAAATGACGGCCGTTTTTTTTCTAAAAATACGTAAACTCGATTTTCTCAAAAACCATAAATTCTTATAAATATGAAGAAGAATTACTATAAGTTTCAAGCAGGCTAAACCATATTCATTGTCAACATAATTTATTTCTCGATCAAATTTAGAAAATCATGTTTTGCAAGTATTGAATTATATTCAAAATCGATTAAATGTTTGTATTGAACACCAAATCATATTTAAGTAAATAACTTTTAGAGGATATATTTTATTTAAGCTTTCTTGTATTCAATTCTTTTCAGTTATGTGCCGATGTTCTAGCCATGTACGATACTCGGTCATTATTTTTATCTCCTTCAATTTGTTAAACGTGGCATTTTGGAATTCATGAAATTGCCTGAACGTTCTTCCATTCGCGATTTTTAATGTTAAACATCTAGCAACGACACGCAATTTGTAAAAATCTCATCTCGAATCCATTAATAGTGCAGAGTCTTTTGCAAGAGTGGTACAAAAACACACGTCGTGGATTAGGCTCCTCCATATCTTAAGTGAAGACTTTGAAACATTTCGGAAAATTACAAATCTTGAATAAAAGATGGTTCACGCAATTTCGGGAATAAAAACACGCCACGTTTGGAAGATTGTAGGGCATAAAAATGGTTACCGGGTATCATACAATAGCTAGAACAGCGATACAGAATTGAAAAAAAAAATTGAATAAAAAAAAATCTTAAATAAAATACATTGTATATAAATAATAATAAAATACAAGTAAGTTATTTACTTAAATATGGTTAGATTTTCAATACAAACATTTAATTCAGAACAAAATTATTCAAAATGCTTGCAAAAAATAATTTTCTAAATTTGATCGAGAAATAAATTCTCCTGACAACGCTTACCCTGCTTGAAACTTATAGTATTACTTCTTCATATTTATAAGAATTTATGGTAAACATTTTAGCACAAAAAAGGTGGTGTTTTTGAAGAAATTGAATTTATGTATAAAATAAAAGAATATTTATCAATATTGGCCACATTTTTATTCGAAGTAAATATCCCACATCCATGTGATATACCTAAAAAAATGGTTGGAGATGAATGTATCATTACTAAACATGAAAAAACTATATTCATACATTTTTGCAAAACTTATTAATAATTACAACACAACTATGTCCATTCCGACATTAATTGTGACCCAATTTTGAATGTCTGTTTAGAATCTCTTCCGAAATGAATTATCTTGATAATAGGTATTTTCGAGAAAAGTGAGGTTAAATATGTAAAAATGTACGTTTTTGGCTAAATTTTGATTGTTTTGTAGCAAAAGAGAACTTGCTTTTGAAATCCCAGCATCATATTCCTACTTTTTTTATTCCAACTTATTTACAAACTATTAAATGACACTAAGTCTGGCAGGGCACTCATCAACTCATAAGAAATTTAGAGATGACAAATGTAATGCGGAATTCTATAAACTTCTATGATGAATTAGAAATATATCAGTATATTTTAGTTCATATGTCACAATCGCTGGAATTTCTTGAGTCTTGAATTTCCACTATTTCGGTGTAGGCCTACACCTAATTTGTTGGGAAGGGTTTTGGGTCTTTTTTATATTTTTATATTTCGAATGGATCATTGTGATTTCCTCTTCCACAGCTTTAATATTTAAGTTCATTAAGCGAAGTTAAGCAATCAAAGTTAAGCACTTTGTCTGAAACCTTTCCAATATATTTATGTTAGACCTTGATGCACTTGCCCAGAATTGAGCACCATAAGCCCAAACCAGTTTGAGGATATATTTGTAAATAAGGGTTTTGTCGGTCAGTGATAATTTTCTGTCAAATAGCCAGTACCGTCTTAGTTTCAGATTTAACTGCTTCCGCTTCGTCCAGATATGTTCTTTCCTTGAAATGCGACGATCCATATATATTTTACTCGATACATTTTTAAAAATAGTGACGTTAAATATTTTGCTACAAAAACTATGGAAATTTAATCAAAAACGCATATTTTGATATATTTCGAAAATGGGACGTGATAGAAAAATTGTGCTGGTGGCATCGCTTTTAGCATGACAAATCCGTCCAGAAATGATTCTACGATTATCAAAGGTACCTAAATAAAGTGAAATTATGTCAGTCAGTCATTTTCAGGATGCTCCTAAAAAATCCGACAAATCAGAAAACAGGCATTTCAAAAACCTAACATTCAAAAACCAGGCATGTCAAAAAACAGGCCCTCAAAAACCCGACTTTCAAAAACCAGAATTTTCAAAAACAGACATTCAAAAACCAAACATTTCAAAATATACTTATTCTGAAAATGTAATTAATGATTGAACTATAAATGTGCTTGTTAAATAATCCAGGGGTCA
Source organism: Trichopria drosophilae (assembly GCA_030407085.1). Lineage (NCBI taxonomy): Eukaryota > Metazoa > Arthropoda > Insecta > Hymenoptera > Diapriidae > Trichopria > Trichopria drosophilae. The sequence goes on along the minus strand of CM059583.1, from coordinate 181,989,229 downwards.
CACTGATATGGCCTTCAAGTGACCTACAATTTTAATCCCTTGGTCACACATTTTTTATTTTGAAATGACCTTCCAATGAGACCTCATGAACGGCAACCAGAAATAATTTTTTTATGCAGTGAACGCACCAATCGGAGGTGTCTGTATATTGAAAGTCTGCATTTTGAAATGTCTAGTTTTTGAAATATGTCGTTTTTGAATGTCGGGTTTTTTAATTGTCTGTTTTGAAATTTTTCGGGTTTTTGAGGTGCACCCGAAATATCTGGTATTTAAATGCGTGTTTTTGAAATGTTTGCTTTTTGAAATATCTGGTTTTTGAATGTCGGGTTTTTTAATTGTCTGTTTTGAAATTTTTCGAGTTTTTGAGGTGCACCGAAGTATCTGGTATTTGAATGCGTGTTTTTGAAATGTCTGCTTTTTGAAATATCTGGTTTTTGAATGTCGGGTTTTTTAATTGTCTGTTTTGAAATTTTTCGGGTTTTTGAGGTGCACCCGAAATATCTGGTATTTAAATGCGTGTTTTTGAAATGTCTGCTTTTTGAAATATCTGGTTTTTGAATGTCGGGTTTTTTAATTGTCTGTTTTGCAATTTTTCGGGGTTTTGAGGGGCACCGAAATATCTGGTTTTTGAATGTCGGGTTTTTTAATTGTCTGTTTTGAAATTTTTCGAGTTTTTGAGGTGCACCGAAGTATCTGGTATTTGAATGCGTGTTTTTGAAATGTCTGCTTTTTTAAATATCTGGTTTTTGAATGTCGGGTTTTTTAATTGTCTGTTTTGAAATTTTTCGAGTTTTTGAGGTGCACCGAAATATCTGGTATTGGAATGCGTGTTTTTGAAATGTCTGCTTTTTTAAATATCTGGTTTTTGAATGTCGGGTTTTTTAATTGTCTGTTTTGAAATTTTTCGGGTTTTTAAGGTGCCCCCGAAATATCTGGTATTTGAATGCGTGTTTTTGAAATGTCTGCTTTTTGAAATATCTGGTTTTTGAATATCGGGTTTTTGAATTGTCTGTTTTGAAATTTTTCGGGTTTTTGAGGGGCACCGAAATATCTGGTATTTGAATGCGTATTTTTGAATTATCTCCTTTTTGAAATGTCTGGTTTTTTAATTGTCTGTTTTGCAATTTTTCGGGGTTTCGAGGTGCACCCGAAATATCTGTTATTTGAGTGCGTGTTTTTGAAATGTCTGGTTTTTGAATGTCGGGTTTTTAAAGTGTCTGTTTTGTGATTTGTCGGGTTTTTGAAGTGCACCCGTTTTTCATGGTATGTCTGATGCGACATGTTGAATCCTAGAAACTTTTTTGGTGATCTATCTTTTTTTTTACTGAAGCATTATTCGATGTAAAGAGACAACAACACGCGGTTTCGAAATTCACGGAAGTAAAGATGTAAACACAAATATCGGAGTTTACGTTTGGTTGGTCGGTTAGTGGTGGAGTGCGGAGGAGGGGGGTTACGTGTACGTAGTAACCTAGAAACGAGTCGTTGAATACTCGGAACAGATTAGCAGCCATGCACGCGCGGTAGCGATCGAGTACGATATTACGCTGCAGCTCGTGCTCCCGACGACCGTTCGCGTACGTTCTCTCGATTTGCTCGCGCGTAAGGAACGCGCGAGATAGCGGGGCACGGAGCTGTCCGAGAGAGCTCGGTTTTGAAAAAAAAAGCCCAAGCGTATATAGCGATACGATATTAAACGCTTATGCACGTCCGCTTGTCCGCGTTTTCAAAATGTCACGCGTCTGTTTCGAATTACTTTCCAATGCTCCGGAGGGAGGGTGAGGTAAGCGTTACGCAACGACAAATTCATACTTATAGTAATGCGCCAGTAAGTACATTATCTCGATTTTTTTCACTTTTCGATCTTACGTAAGAGGCGGTAAAGTGCGTTTCGAGACTCGCTGCCGGCCCAAAAACCAAGCGAGATCACTTAAGGCAAATTTTTATTCCCTACATTTGCGCGATCGTGTATTGCACTAGCGACGCACGTGGTGGGGATTGACCGAATAATCAATTCATTTCAGCAATATAGCACAAATTGTCATTTTTTATTTTTTATATAGCATATTCAGCTTCTTTTATGGATATTGGATATCCATTGAATAAATGAATTTAGTATCCATTCATACACGGAAAATAGACCATGGTTGTTACAACCTACGATATGGTTGTCTTGACCATGCTATATTGATAATCATGTCCCTTCCATACTATGGTCACACCAACCATTCTATGGTTGCTGTGACCATATATGTTGAAAGGGTTTCCATATGCAATGTACTCTTTTCAATAGCAATGGTCGACCTATCAATATTTAAATTCACCATACTTCTTTGGTTGGTATGTCCAAACCTGTTTTTTCCGTGCACAGAAACAGGTTTTGGTGTTTAACGGTCACTAATAAGAGACAGCAGAGGATAAGTAAAATAACATCAAAAATCGTTATAGCCGAAGGTAACCCGCTTTAAAAATAAAAATTACAATAGAACCATAATTTCAAAATACAAATAAATAATGTTGACGTTTTGACTCGTAAGAGCAATCCTCCTTCTTATGACAACTAAATAACTCGCACATGTCGAAACGTCAACATTATTTATTTATATTTTTAAATTATATTTTTTGTTGTTTTCCTTTTTATTGTTATTTTAAAAGCTTATTGACCTCCATTGTAATATTTTCAATATTACTTTACCTATCCCTCACTGTCTTTTATTTATTTCACAATTTACATTAACCCTTTTCAAGCCAAAAGGCTACAATTATTTTGTGATTTTCAAGTCAATATTTATCTGTGTAATGACAAGCGAACAATACTCAAAACCATATTTTCTGACGCACTTTTGTCCGTACGTTCAGATCTGCCATTAGTTTTATTCTATGACGTTTGATTTTTTTCAAAATGGCGGGTAATTAATAAATACAAAAAAAAACGTGATTTTTTTATTGCTTTAATTATTTAACGTACTGGCTAATTATGTTCCCTTTGTCGGATCGGTAAAAGGCGTCTGGATCCTGTGGAATAATATCCTCAACTAAAATCTAAGCGATGCAGGTTGTCGAAATTCAAAATAGCCGATCCAATATGGCGGCTTTTATACGCATTTTTTACGTTTTTTCATTTTATATTATGTTTTTAGTCCATAACATTTACCTTTTCAGTACATTTATTATATTTATCTCAGTTTGATATCGATTATAAAAGAAAATAGAATATTTTCCATCATTTTTTAATCCATAAGATTTTGTATTGTTATTTTCTTGCATAATCCATATCAAACTGAGATATACATAATAAATATATATTAAAAGAAAAATATAATATTTTCAGCCATTTTGAATTGCATATCACCTGGTATTGCTATTTTCTAGCATAATCGGTATCAGACTGAGATAAATATAACAAAACTATTCAAAAAGTAAACGTCAGGGACTAAAAACATCAAAAAAAAAAGAAAACACGATGAAAATGCATGTAAAAGCGCCATATTAGATCGGCCATTTTGAATTATGACATTCTGGGCAGCTTATTTTAGTTATGGTGATTATTCCACAGGATCAAGACACTTCTGCCGATCCAACAACGAATATAATTAACTAGTACGTTAAACAAATAACAAAGTTTTAAAAATTACGTTTTTCTCCAAATTAGCCGCCATTTTGAAAAAATCAAGCGTCATGGAACAAACTAATAGCAGATTTGAAAAGTACGGATAAAAGTACGTCAGACAATATGGTTTTGAAATTTTTTTGCTTGTCTTTACATAGATAAACAAAAATTCATTTAAAAAAAATGGCAAAACTATGGCCGCTTGGCATGGAAAGGGTTAAAGACCGCTCTGGAGTTCTAAAAAAAGGCCTAACTTTGACCATTTATTCTGGGAGTAAGGAAAAACGCATTGAATTTTTTCTTTCAGGATTTATTAGGCATGCAAACAAATATTTCAATTTGTATTTTCATTTAAAATGGCGGCTACTGGGCCGATCTTCGAAATTACCTTTTTTGAGAGGTCCTCTGCGGCCATTATAGGAACTCGTGCTACATGAAACAAAATTAAAAACGGGATCTTCATCAAAATATTGTAAAGTACGTAAGTTTTTAGCATTTCATAAATTTTTAGCAAAATAGCGGACTTGACCGAAAAAATCAGCAGTAATTTGTTTATAAAACAAAAGTTGTAAAGATAATAAAAATCCGCACGCCGCACAGTGGTGATTTTAGGTTAGGACGGAAATTTTGTTTTTTTCAAAAATGCTAGCAAAGGGTCAATGAATCGTCACAAATTGTACTTCAATGCGACACTGCCAAAATGTTTTAATCACGACTTCGATTTGGTAATCAGCAACCCGAAAACATCTAGATACTTATTTCATTGTGATTTGCATATTTATTTGAAATCGGGTCCGCCATTTTGAATGTCTATTTTATGTCCTCATCAATATCAAATCTCTTTCGGGATTCGAAACCGGAGACGCTCGCACAGTATGCAAGTATCGTACTATTATGGTATATAATCTAAACTCGACGAATGAAACATATTACAAATGTATAGTGTTGTAATGCAGGTTTTAGTTAAAAATAAAAACATTAAGGAGGGCTTTTAACCTACAAAGTAATTGCTTACCGATAGTAGGCCTCCACCTACTACCACGAGCAATTATGGATGGTAAATAGTCCCGACGTTTCGGACCTCTTAGGTCCCTTTTCAGGGGAAAATAAGCTTTCTATGGTTGAAATTTGAAAGTTCCCCTGAAGAACGTTGGGTCTATTTACCATCCATAATTGCTCATGGTATTAGGTGAAAGCCTACGATTGATAAGCAATTACGTTGTAGATTAAAAGCCCTCCCTAATTTTCTTATATTACAAATGTATTTGATGTACGTCTTATTGTTTAGATGAGCAAATCTCGATGTTTTTGTGATGCATACTTTTAATGCTTCTACCTATTTTTTTCGGATGACAGAAACTCGCTTGTTCGGTCAGAATTAATGCAAATTATGTTAGAAAATTTCGCAATTGGTAAAGATGGAAAGGTGGAATTATTTTTAAATTTTCGAACACAATGAGGATAATTAAAATGGAAAGCATGAACCAAGTGTATTAATTATGAACCAATAAATTCTCATAATTCCTGTTTTCAAGGGAAACTGTTATGGAAAAATATGTCCCCACAATTATAGCTAGTGTACTATTTATATTTATTTTTGTATCAAACTCCATTTTACGCCTCAACGATAGAACCTGAGAGATGGCGAAGCCGGCTGGAGGTTCATGAGGTTCATGAGGGTGACAATTCTACGCCTGAATTTCAAACATTGTTTTTTGACGCAGTAGGCATAAAATGACCATTTTACGCATACAGCTTTGAAAAGATTTATTTTTTCGAGATTGTTTTTCTGAATTTCTTTCGTACAAAAAATTACAGATCAGCATTTCAGCATATCATACAAGTTTCGTACTAAACAATTGCTACCTATATGTCATATTAATTCAAGTATTAAATAAACGTAGATGTTTTCAAAAAACTTCTCGACCGTTTTTAAAATAAATGAAAATTATCTTCGTATTTGTCGGTCATTATATTTAAATAGTCAAAAATAAATATTGTGAAAAATAACAATGTAAATAATTGTGTAACTATGATATAAGTTCGCGGGACACTCACAACTATTATTCTAATTAATGTGGCCAGAAAAAAGCATTTTACTATTGCGAAAATGGAAAAATATCCCTTTAGTAACTGTTAAAAAAATACGTTTCGCACGGACGATGAATTGCGCTCTTCAACGGGGTCCTAAGGTCTTCCCTGGGTGCAAACATTTTTTTTATAGCATGAAAAATACTCAGTTTCTTCAATTTCTTAATGTTTTGGATGAAACTCTAACAATATGAAAAAGTTTTAAGAAAAACGTACAAATTTCAAAACGCGATAGTGCGAACGTGCGTTGCTATTATCAACATAATGCCAGTATTCATCTATGTTTTAAAAAAAGCATGTTTGATGCAAAGTATTCCAAAATTTAAAACACACTTTTGCAGTCTCTTATAAAATGAAGAATCCGTAAAATTGTCTGTATTATAGACATTTTAGCTAATTTTAAAGTAGAACCGCGGCCATCAAACTTGTATTGTAATTTAAATCTGGCTCATTTTTACGGTATCTAATTACGTGTTTAATTGATAAAGAAAAGCAATTTTAACGAAACTTAAAATCGAACATGAATATTCATCCAATTTTTAGATAGTTGTTACTCTGCAAGTTAATGCATCGATTAGTATACATATATACATTAACTTTGTGTTACAGTTTACTGCACTGCTAGAGCAGTATAGTTTTGTGGGTCAAAAGTACATTGGAAATAAAAAATAAGTGTTGAATTAAGAGCAAGAGCTAGCTAATTTTCAGATGTAACAACAAGAAATCTTGTTCGGTTGAAAAGTAGACTTCTTCAAGAGTCTTAAAACGAGCTCACCTGCATCCTACTAAAAGAATTTAAATGGACCCATAAAAATTTTTGATCATTCTTTCCACCAATTCTATGCAAGAATTCAAAAAATTGAAATAAATATAGGCATATGTGGGATATAGATCTCAGATTCATTTTTTACATACACATTTCTAAATAGTGATTTCTGTTAGTAAAGTAATTAATGATTTAATTTTTAAAACAAAGCTTAGTTTCTAGAACTCCATTCAATTCCTTAATACAATATCTCCAATCATTACGTTCATAGTAATTCCAATTAGCTAAACATCACTCTGTGTTTACGGAACTTGAATTTGATCCCTTGGAATCCGCCGAGTATTTGCGATTATCGCATTTCAATATTATCGAATTACCCGTTTAATATAAGCAATCCATTGATATACCTGTCGATCATATATACGAGTTCTTATTAAACTTACATCATATAATGTCAAGGCTGTCAATAATATGAAATGTATGTCAATACGACTTATTGTGTCATTATGTCAAATGTAACTTTCTAGGAGTCATTCATTCACTGTTTACTTTTTATCACCACCTACAAATAATTAATGGTTGACAAAAGTTTGTAAGTTATGTTTACTGCAACGTTGTTTGTTTACCTGTTCCAATCCCTTCTTCTCGTCTTTCTTTCGAAATGACCACGTCTTTACATTTGTCTTCAATATGTCAGTGATGACCTTCTCATTAAAAAATATAAATAATATTTCTTATATTAAACTTTAGAATTTATATTTCTTGAGGTTCAGTTAATCGACCTATTTTAATAAATTTTTGACAAATAATTAATCTGAAGAAAAGGATGATTATTCATTACTAAAAATTTAAATCTCATATTATTTTTCGTTGTATATTAACGTCAGAAATATTTAATGTGTTTATTAAATTGAGAATGAATGGATTTAAGACTTTCATTCCGTATTATTGTTGATTAATTGCATATATTGTCTTGGCATGCTTATGGCTGCAAGAAATACGAGCATAACAGATTTCTAATATGATGTCATTTCTCAAGGGCGCCTTTTCTCATCGGAATAAGCATATTACCTTTAATTCATATTTTTATGATTCTAATGTCCTTATTGAATATATTCGTTATTAGCCGGGATGTTTCGCAAAGTATAGAATCGATATGGAAATCGATATTTATTACCGTAGTAATACCTATTTCCTTGATATTTATGGGACTTGGATTTTATGGTAACGAGTTGAAATGAAAATAAATACTTGCATTGGATTCTTCATTTATCGCTTTTCATCACGAACACAACATGTCTTGTTTATTTCTTCTTATAATGCCCTTGTTACTTCTAGTTATCTGGTGTAATGCATTTATATCCATACAATGTCGCCATTATTTATAATAGAAGTATATCAACACTCGATTAATAATAATTACAATGAAACAAATAAGTAATTTTTAATACATTTGTAGACAGGAGAGATTTCGTTTTGAAATTGGGTTTTAACTGTTTTTTTTTAAATCAATAAAGTGCATGTTTTTATTTTATTACGACTGTATTAATAAAGTGTTAGAAGTGTATTAAACAACTATTGTGGTACCTATTCTAGCAAGTGCAATAATATTAATTATAATATTGTCAAATAATTGCAAAATATAATTATTCTATTATTATGTTTATGATTATTTAATACAAATTATAATCTTTTTGTGTTATCGTAAAATAGACAAAAAATTAATTGTAAAACTATGTTCTTAAAAACCAATGTATTTTATGCATCACTGTATTAATACACTTGTTTATTATTATTAATTTTACCTTATATATAAATTTTTAATAGAAATAAATGCAGGTACTGCAATGCAACGTGAAATTCATTACATAATGGAAAATGAAATCCATTTTGGCCCTATTTCCGATCTGTATTATTTACAATATGCAGCATAAACTTAACGCATTGTATTTTTATCAACAGTTTTGCAAAAAATATATTAATATTTGAATAATTTTCGAAATAATTTTGTATATTCCATTTTCATTAGAAATATTTTTGTTTATACAAAAGTGTTATTTAACTGCCTACTATAAATAGAAAAGAATATGGATTTAAAATAGAAAACTAATCACTCAGTTGGTATACTGAATTTCACATCAGGTATTTTTGTTGTTAGTTGAAACGTATTAAGATCTTTAGCTGACAACAGGTCTCTACAATATTGGTAATTTACTATTATCAAAATTGTTTAAATTAAAAAATTTTACTATTTTTTAGATATGTGTTTGATATTGTATGACTTGTTAAGGCAATGTACATATACATGATACTAGTGTATTTACCGTTTTTTTACATTTTAGTTGTTAGTATAATTTATTTATTTGATGTTATAATCTGTAGTACTTTGAATGATTAATGGGCAGCATGGCCACGATCATTTGGTAGTTCTTCAAATAATTCGAATTAAATTAATAGGACTTTGTTATCATTAATGTTGTTAAGAAACATTACAAAATTCAACGTTTTTATTATCTGACATTATTTTCCCGCAAATCGTGTTTCGGTTTGAATGATGTGATGGTCGATTTCTAAGGCATCTGCAACTTAACTCGCATTCGTACACTATTATATTAACAACTAATTAGTACACTAGGTACAACTAAGGTTCCTGTGCAAAAATCAGTTGGCATCGACTGCGTATTAAAACACTTGTAAAATCTTTCCCTCATGGTTAAAAGTCTTTATAACATTTAAATTAATTAAAATTTTTTAATACGAATTTACAAACCAAAAACACATCTGAATTTTTCTGATGTGGTCAAAATAATTCGGAGATATACGAATGATTATATCAAAAGATTAAACATTTAAAATGTTGTAAATTTTGAATTTTATCTAATTATCATCATATCATTATTTCTGTAATTCATATTACCAATATTGTTCACCATTTTATGATACGATCTTCGATATTACTGCAATATATCGTCATCTTCCTTACTGATGTGACGTCATAATCATTTTCCTCATCGTCGTCTTCCTGAGCTGCATCGTCATCATTTTTTAAGTAATACCTACGAACTCCCTAATGCAATTTGTACAAATGGTAATTTAACATGATTAGTTAACTACTGTGGTTAAATATAATTAGTAGCACTATGCAGCAGTTGCAAATTCTACAACGAATCGATCACTTTATTGTCATTATCCTCTTAATTCGTTTCGATTAATACTCGTGTATAAATCAGCCTTGCCAATCGAAGAAAGACGCTCTTTCCACAAAAGGGAACATTGAATCTCGACCGTTGGCATCCGGGAAAAAAATGTATTGAGAGATTAATTGCACAGTTCTACGAAAAAGCGAGAACAATTGCCCACCACCGAGGTCAGTGTTGTGGAAATAGGAGAATTATGTACTCTCATTTGTAATTAAATAATGCAGTGTACTCGGGTACGCGATACTTACTACTAAGATCAGTAGACAGTGACGTGTACGAGTACTACACCAGAGTAACGGATTGTGATATCATTAACGTATTCCGTCTATTGTTTGACTTGATTTGTTTCTTTTTGTCGTTAATGAATTTAGTAGAGAATTTTAAATAGCCGCTTTGAAATCTCCTTTAACATGTTAATCGAGACTAAATCGATTTTATATATTACGCAATACATATTCTTTATTTATTAAACAAATTCAAACCAGATAAATACTAAAACCTATTGAAGACTGTAATTATATTTGTTGTTGTAAACTTATACAATCTTTATATTTAAATTGATTAATTTTTCTAATATAAATTCTTTCGATGCAGTTTAATTTACACACACTATTAAGAATTACATGCCGGTTGATGGACACTCTTCAGTATATTTATTTTTGTAAAGATGTACATGTATACATTACAGATTATAATGTAGTTTTGCACTGAATGTTTTTTCATATTTTGTTTCGGTGAGCAGAATAAAAAGTTGTGTATGTAAAATTATAATTTAAAAAAAGCTGTATGATAGATATATATATATTAAGAATTAGGTATTATAAATTCATGGTTGGAAATTTTCAAAAGCACATATTCAGTTTAACTTTCCAGTTTAAATGCCATATACGAAATTTCTTTGAAACATTCCATAGTTTAGGTACTAAACAATAAGACAAAAAAATAAAATGAAGGAAACCAAACAAATATTAAGAATACAAAGATGATTTATTCACATCATTCAAAATAATGTAACCTGAAATACACCGAGAAATGTATTGCTGCACTAATTTAGGTAGAAGTACGTCTGATATACTCATAAATATGTCTGAAATATCCGTTTCTTTAAGTTATTTACGTACACATGTATCTGTCTGATACAGCCATATAATTTCTAAAGGGTAGATTAAAAAACAATCGCGTTTATCAACTGGTTTTACAATTTATTTTGGAGTTTGTTTTGAATCGTTATCTTGCATTGCAAAATTGTTGTCGATTTGAACGACAAAAAATAAACTAATAAAACGTCATTCATTGTTTCTAATATTTATACGTGCAATGTTTTCTACATATACGGTTTACTTTTAGCAAAGACACATTCACTGCCAAATGTGTGAAATATATAATCAATTCGATACTGTTTATTGATTAGTTTTTCAACCAGTTATGTATTTTTTATGAAAGATGTTCTTATCATAAAAAAACATTTTAAAAGATATGTATCATATATTGCACGTATTTTTATTCTGACTTTAACTAAATGTCAACATGAAATGTCAATTAATATCTGATAAATGTGTATTGATATAATATTGTTTTTAAATTATTAAAAAATCGCCATAAATCAGAATTTATTACAGTATCAGTTTCTATTGCACTTTATTTTAAATTTATCGCAGGGCTCTTAATTTATATTTTTCAAATAGGCAATTTCTTGTTGGTCAGTAATTGATTTTTGTTTTACTTTGATTTTTGTGTGATTCTTCGAATTTCATAATCGCTTTTTTTATAGCTTCAGCATCTGCGCCTAAATCGTTGCAAGCCACCAATTATATTCGTGCATTCTTTTTAACTTGTGAAAGACCATTTCAATTCAATATCCAAAAAATATAACAAAAATAATGATTCAATCACATAATAATAATAAAAGAAATAAATTTTCATAGAATATTTTTCAATGGCTCGTTTTTTTTTTATTTTGCTTCTCAGACCTTCAGAAAGAAATAAGTCTATGGATTTTGCGAAATTTTAATTTTGTGAAAAATTGTAGTATCAAAAATTCTGAAAAACAACTTGTTTTTTAAAATTCTTTTTCACATTATTTTCTTCCCAAAATATGTCAGAAAAAAAATACGAATATTTTTAATTATGACTTGACAGGTGAAAATTCGAGTATGGGACCCCTTAAACGGATAGTACCGAAGATTTTGACATTAAACACATAAATGAACTTGGCCAATTAGTTAATTGTAAACCAAAAACTCAAAATTGTGGAACAAATTTTATAAATAAAATTTTAAAAGCCTATAAGTGGAACACATAGTCTGTAGAAATAGCATTTATTAGTATGGCAAAAAGAGACGCGGAAAAAAGAATTGATTGAAAAAATGGATTGGAAAAAGGGGATTTGAAAAAATGGTGTACAATCCCGACGGGAAGATGTAATCTTTGTAATATACGCAGTTATTTAACGAAGGAAAGTTTGGAAAAATGAATCCTAATATTTGTAACGTCTTATCCTTTTGTCTGTTTCCACTTACAATTTATATTATATTTATTAGCAAAAAATCTCATAAGCGATTCACATAAACTTCTATTATTCGGAGACACTTTAATTTTGTGTAAGTATTCTACTTAATCATACTTGATTTAACCTTTCTTTTCACGAGTTGAAACTATTCGGACATATTAAAAATTTTACATTACAAACAGCATTATAGTTTTGTCAACAACTACTCGTTTTCCTAATAATAACATTCAGTAATTCCACATATTTTGCTTAAACAAATGGTTCCAGTTTTCTCCCTCTATACTTGACATACACTGACAGTTATTATTAATAACAATTTCATCATTACTATAATTGTAACCCATTTTGACGTGGAGTTGGCCATGACTTCACTGTTACAAATCACGTCATATATTTCAAATTAAATGTTATTATTGTCATAGGGTACAGTGACTCATTCAGTACCTGTTTACATTTCTTCCGCAATAATTGTTTATATTATTGTAGAAAAATCGTTTTCTCCGCGTTACACCGAGTTCTCGCGTGTTTTGCCCTAAGCGTAAACGCTATCAAGCTGAAACGTGTAATTTTCTCATTAATAATTGTACATGATCGCACGAGTATAGTCTACCGCGTCGGTAATGTCGAAGGAGGATAATTGAGATTTTGGGCCTTGCGGCCCCAACGTGCTCCCAATCGTTGGCAATTTTTATAACTATATGCATTGTTTAATTAATCGTGCACAAACCGTCGATGTTGCAACTCGGGTCGAATGGGTTGGAAAACAGCGATTTCTTTATATCGAGTTACCGATCTCACAAAAATGTTATTACCGCACATTAGTTAATTATTTAGATTATTTTAATTAGATAAGGCAGCCGCTCCAGAGGTGATGTTTAAGTGAATGTAACACGAAGATAAATAAATAACTTTAAAGTTAATAGTTCAATTAATTCCCTATCTGTCTATGTATATAAAGTAAGTTGTAATAATTTAATAATTAGAAAAGTTACAGTCCGTAATTGGGTAAAGTGTTAATCATTTATGTATTAAGATTCTAATCTGCTTAAACATATATAAATCACTATAATTACTCTTTGTGCAATGTAAATACATGAACTGTTCTAGGTCAAATCGATCGAGTGAAATGAGTCCATTGTACTTATTTCATTATATATTTTTCCACTCCACTATCGACACTCATATTTATAATTTTTCTCAGCTAACAAATTTGTAATTGATAATAAATTTAAAATATTAATATTTTTTACTTAACATCTTTTTATTTATTACGTTGAAAATTCCTAAAATCTATTCAGCTTTATTATTAACGATAGTTTTATTTATATTGGTCACCAGATCATAAAAGAACAAAATGGAAAGAGGAAAAAAAATGTTTAATTTGGTTGTACAAAATATCTATATCTAGATTTTACCCTGGTAGAAATTTGTCCATTTTTTCTTAGACTGGCCACTTCCCCTGTACCTTGGTAAATAAGAATGTTATACAAGAATTGTACAAAAAATGTTTTGATTTCTACCAGGGTAATTATTTGTCATTATTAATATTTCTAAAGTAATCTTAGTGTCAGACCGAATGTTAAGAATATAAAAATGGAGTCAAATTCTATTCCTATAAAATAAAAGGTGTAATCCCTCACGTTTTGGTATGAAATGTCACTTATTTGCAATGGTAGTTTCGATAATTCCAGGCATAGAACTCGTTTTCACTTGACTATTATTCAGATGCTGATTATGTCGAGATAAGGATCAAATAACATTACTCAATTACCATTAACATCTATTTCCTAATGATAAGGTCATAAATAATATATAAAATATTAACAAAATATAATGGTTTGTAATAGCAGGCTCTTATTTTAATTTATATCATCAATCGACAAAAATTTGTAATTCCCGAGAGGGTGATCTGGTCATGATCACATAAAACGTTACAATCCTGATCAGTATAATCAGGCAACCTGATCACGACCAGTTCCAAACATGTAAACTGATAAAATAATTGAATAATACATCAATTTCTAGGTGGTCCAAAAAATTTGATTGTTACATCCAATTATTGTTAGCCTACTCCATTTTTTTAGTAGGATAACAGTGGTGTTTGATAACTCATCCATTTGGATGGCGCCCAATCCTCGAGATTGTTCACTTCCGCAAACTTCTGCAGAATATAATGACCAGCTTAAAACAAAATTTCTATATAAAGCAAAGAATACTTTAATCTTACCGTAACCCGGTATTATTTTGTTTTGTCTTTATACTCGCTTCAAAATAAATTAACGTACTAATTAGTAAGCCACAGGAAAAATTAGCAAAGGTAATTAATGTTAATGAGAACTAACACTCACCCAGGAACTAGTCTAATTTCCCATCTGGCAGTGGAGTATTGATGACCACTAATCGATATAACAATTTACAATTTTTAAAAACTGGTTTTTAGCGTTGTCGCTCGGTCGAATTTATATAATCGTGGAGCTCGTATTTTCACGACTCGAAATTATTCATTAAGGGTATATTTAGAGTCGTTATCCTGGTTTTAACGGGACCACAACATTATTGGATTTCGTGGTCGGCGTCAAATTCCGGCCCAATAAAGTGCAATGTCAGTCCGTTTCTCTTTGGCGACAGATTTCGCAATAATTCCACGGAGTGTTGGGCATTCATGCGTGCCGGGGCCTGAATCTTGTCTGCTACAGAATGCAGATCACGAGGTTCAAACTGCGCCGTCGCTGTGAGGTAATAGAACGGTCATTAGAACAGTCGTTATCACCATCGTTCCAGCTGCGAACGATCGGAAAAAGACTATCGTTACTCCGATCCCGACGGTGAAAAAATCACTCCACCTTATATTAAACATGGCAGTGGACTCGTAATCCTGATAATACTTTGTGTTTATAATTACAGGGAAGGCTACGGGCAATATAGAAACTCGGCGCGGAGCGGTTATTTTATTATCGTATTTTTTGTCATGTGAAAATGCACTTTTTGCGGTCAACAGCGCCGTAAGAAACCACAGGCGACTTGTCGTTAAATATTAAAATAAAATGTACTCATTACACTTAAAAGTTCCCTATTAACTTACAATACAAAAAAAAATGTTTAACATATTAATTCGACGTATGTAACTTGAACAGGAAGCGACTTACATTTTCCTACGAGAACGACATTAAGCCATATAATGGCTATGGCGCTGGCTGCGACATCTAGCGTCTGGTAGATACCGTGATCTCATTGGTTAACCTCCCCACATAGAAATAAAATCTCCAGAATATCCCACAAATATCACAAACGTTGCAATTGAAACATTGCAATTGCAACATCTCCAGAATATTCTGAAAATGTCTGAAACAAAATGTTGCAAATGAGATATTCTGGTGACATTGTATTTGAAACATTCTATATAAATGATTCTCAGAATATTCTAGAGATATGAGATTTGAAATGTCTCACTTGATCTGAAATTTAACATCGCCAGAATGTTTTGCAGGAATCATTCCAAAACATTGCAGATGAGACATTCTGGAAATATTCCATTTGAGACATTCTATACATATGGTTCTTATAGAGTATTGTGGAGATATGTCGCCTGAAATGTCTCACAATATCTCAAATTTAAAAAAAAAGAGAATCTTTGATTGATGCAAACAAGGGAGTTTATACAAGCAATGTTTAACATCTGAACTACCGATTGTTAACTTAATATACGTTGGAATCAATAACCTCTTATTCTCTCAGAACGAGGAGTGCACTGAAATGTCCGATTTCTACTGCAATTTTATTCAACACTCTACATTTCTTCAAAATAACTCTTAGAATAATAAATTTTATATGAATTTTTAAATATACATTAAGAACTGCAAATTGATGTTGGTAAATGATAGAAAATCATTTATATATCTTTTACGATAAAAATAACTGTATCCCGTGTGGAGATTCCCTCAGATTTTCCATGATTCTGACCAGAATCTGGCCACATTTACCCTACCTAGGGATCATAATCAAAATCTGAAAAGATTCTGACTGAATTTACCGACGTATATTTAGGTTAGGTTCATCAACTTTTGTAGTAAGTGCGTGGTCGGACAAAGCAGGAATCCGATCGGAACGTGGTCGGAGAAGCAAGATTCTGATCGGAAAACGACATATATATAATAAGAAAAGTTAAATTAAATATCTAAAATAATTCCTTCAATTATTTAAGCTTTCTTTATGACCGAAATGTCTTCAGAATGTTAAAAGAATATCTGGAGAAGATCTTCATGCATATATAAGCTCTGATGTATAGTTTTATTACTGATCAAACCGATTTCGATCTAGTTTAATTCCTAGGTATATATGATCGTTAATCAATGGTTAATAAGAACTAAACCCGTTCGTTTGTGCGTTTGTATAAGTAAATGCGTTTTGGAGCTAAAGAGTTTGGCTGTGATGTGAAAACAGTTCGAATCTATGGATGCTTGTGATTCATCACTGTGAAAAGTAATACTTCAATTAATACAAAACTGAAATCGGGAATTAATTAAGAAAATTGAGTGAAGTAACATATACTGTAAATAAAACCACTTTTGCTAGACAAGGACATACTTATATACAGTGCCTGACATAAAGATGTGATCATTTTAAATATTTGGTTTTAGCAGTGATATGAATATGTATAGTCTTAAAAATTGCTTACGAAACTTACAGTTTTTAGAGAGCAAAAACAAAACAAACTATCAGAACTATATTTTTTCCTAAATAATAGTAAAATATTTGGATATGTGAATACATTCCAAAAATGAAAACGAGGGGGCCGTTTTCAGAGAGTAAAATTTCGGAGAGTAATCAATTAAATTAATTATAAACATTACTTTTATTATCCCTCGAGGACCTATTGTATACTAGACGTACGAACATGCCGTTATTCAGGTGCACCTCTAAAACCCGTCAAATCACAAAACAAACACTTCAAAAACCCAACATTCAAAACCCAGACATAAAAACCCGAACATTTCAAAATATAGACATTAAAAAATCAGACATTTGAAAAACACACATTAAAAATACCACATTTCAAAATGCATACATATTTTGAAAGTCTATTTTTCGACAGAAAATTCAAGAAATGAAAATAGGGACATTTCAAAAACCTGACTTTCAAAATATAGATGCATTTTGAAATGTCTGGTTTTGTAATGTGTGTTTTTGAAATATTTGGGTTTTTAATGTCTGTTTTTTAAAGTCTAGTTTTTGAATGTCGGGTTTTCGAAGTGTCTGTTTTGAGATTTGTCGAGTTTTTGAGGTACGCCTTGTTTTTCTGTTTCGTGTTTTACCATTTACATTAATCTCTCATATATTTTACGCTCAAGCAATAAGAACATAAGAAATACTGTAGTTTTTTTACATCACATTTATGGTCTTACATGCGAAAGTACCAAACTCTTCATCCCACGGACTAAGAATCCCGAGATTAGTAAGTAACTACCAAATACATTATAATATTTTCCATCGTGAAAATTCACACTAATACGCATGTTACTTACGCGGCAATTTAGATAAGCCCCCCGTAAGACGTTATTCGTCCCGTAAGTGAAGCGCTCACGCATCGAAATGCTCACCGCTAAAGTGACTGAGAATTACTATAAAATATATTCATATAGATACGCGTAATAGCGAATATATAGTAAGTAAGTACGGAATTGCCATTACGCACGGGAGAAATTAATTTTTACAGTGTTCGTCGTTGCGCGGTGACTCGAGTGAATTTCAATTATCCCAATAACGATTTTTCCTCAGGCGGGACTCGTTCGCGGATAGGAAATTGAATTCCATTAAAATCCAAAGTCGTTAACTGGCAGATCCACCCAACGTAATTATAACGGTATGTCCGTAGTCTCGTAGTTATACGCATAAATAATCCGTCGATCTTCTCGCACAAATGCGCGTGCGGTGCTAATTGGATTGCCGCAGTAGCCGGCGATTCGTCTCCGGAGGATCGAAAAATCGGTCCACGTGTCTGCTTCCTGTGTTCGGTAATGTTGGCCCCTACGCTGCGGGATCCTTTTTTCCAATTCGATGCCCAAATTCCCTTTTCCGCAGATGATGCGTGACCTTTCGCCGTAAAACTCGGTTACGCCGGAAATTACCGATGTTTTATCCCGAGGTCGGTGACGAGGGTGCTCTGATTTTTTAAATTGATCATGGTGGTCATTTTCTTGGAGGTAGGAAAACGGTGGTTGGTAGTATAGGTATAAATATTGCCGAATCTGACCATATACATAACGTATACACAAGAGAGAAATTACGATTGAAGTAAATTTTTAATTTCATGTTTATTAGAATGTATAGTTGAATTAAAAATAAAATTGTCCAAGTTTAACCGGAGTTGCAGATGTTTAGTAAACCATATTTAATGTAATCAGCTGCTATTAGCAAGTACACAAAAAGTATATTTACACAGCTACTACGTCAGGATTAACCCATGATCGCCCAAAGGACACTTTTTCTTGCTTCTATTTCAATCGGGTATTTCGTTTCAAAATTGAAATTAATAAAAATTGAGAGGTGCATTTCATACTATTTTCGAGGTCACTCTTCAAGATTCCGAGGTCAAAATTGAGTTTCAGCCATCAGGAATTCCAATATAGTGTCGAATTTTAAAAAAATGTCCAAAAACTTGGGGAATATTTGAATCGGTCCATGCAAAAAAGGCACTAAGTCCATATAGATAATTGTTGGGAAAACGCAAAAAACTGATTTACTTTTCTTGAAGAATGAAAAATAAAAATTTTATTTAATAGAAATGTTGCTTTTATGCACTTACAATGGTACAAATATCGTTCTATGCTTAAAGTTAAAGAGGATTTTTAATAATTATAAAAAATATGAGTGGACTTAGGTCCCTTTTGGCATGAATCACGAGTAAGATGAAAAAAAAGTAGTAATTTTATAACGCAGCTAACTAATTTATTTGCAAAAGTATAATACAATGTATAATTACATTTTGCGGTGTATTAAGAACTAAATTTATTATCTTTTTCATCAGTAACAGTAGGCCATTATATCAGGGAATTGTAGAAACCCTAGATATAATATGAAATACGCACGAATAGTAAGAGACCGACGTTAAATTACAATAGTTCCGAAAGATTATTGTTATTTGTAAATACAGTAAGTATGTGTGTAATAATCAGTGAACAAATCTCTCTTAATACGAATAAGTTTGAATTATTCATATTTAATATTTCAATACTAAACATTGTGGTAACATGATTTTCGAATATGTTAACATAACTATATTTACCAGTATGGATAGTATACAAAACTGGTACTGTATTAGTTGTTCGCCAGTGTAGTTGCAGCTATTATGTAATAGTATTAGGTTATATATTTATATATTTCTTAT
Source organism: Trichopria drosophilae (assembly GCA_030407085.1). Classification (NCBI taxonomy): domain Eukaryota; kingdom Metazoa; phylum Arthropoda; class Insecta; order Hymenoptera; family Diapriidae; genus Trichopria; species Trichopria drosophilae. The sequence goes on along the minus strand of CM059583.1, from coordinate 181,969,669 downwards.
AGTATACAACTACAACGCGTATCCTTCAATATATCTTGACAATTTATAGTGGTAAAATATACGACATGTATTTATTGGCACATATTTTACCGCAATAAGTACCTAGTATTAAATAATATCTTTTACTACATTTTTTTCTTAGTGTAAATAATACGCGATATAAAAAATGTCACTTCCAATTTATGCAAAAAGGGCCCTAAGTCCAGGACTTAGGTCCCTTTTAGCATAAATCGGACATCAGGAAATGAAGACTAATAATTTAAATAAGTGCCAAATGATAGACCGAAGCCTAAAAAGTAAGAATTTATCATTATCTCAATTTACCCAAAAATGGACTTAGTGCCCTTTTTGCATGGACCGATTCATTTATTCTTACAAATTTCTTTCGAACCTTAGAATATTGGGATTCTACTAAAACTCCGAACAAAGGTGAATAAAATACTTGAATTTTAAGAAAAAATTTTCCTTTAAACCCTACATTATTCTAACGACCTCAAAATAGCCGCAACAATGAAAATTTCTTTAAAATTTTCTAGTCGCTCTAACTCAAAATCTACGAGCTTTATGAAAAAATTGCTAAGAATCAAAAGTTCTTTGAACTTGGATTAGGAATAAGTTCAGATTTATCAAGTGAAGAATTATCTTTGACACATTTATTATTGTAAATACCAAAAGGCTCTCGACTGTGGTACCATACTAGCGTGACCGACTGAAAAAGGAGTGTTTCTATTCGTGGATATATACAAAATAAATGATAACATTTTCTGAACGGCAAAAATATAATTTAACAATTAATATATACAGGAACAACTCTCTTATTTTAAGGCAGTAAGTCATAGTATAGGCACTAAAAAGCATCTTGAAGTGATGGTGACATTCACAGCGCCTAGAAGAAAAAGTTCCTTCAACATGAAAGTATTGTTGAATCCTGTTTAAATACAATTTAAATTTGACAATATAAACAAAAGAAAGTATCAAACTTCGTATGAAAACTTGTTGATTCTTGTTATTTAAACAAAAAACTGATTCTTGGTATGAAGAAACGGATATAAAAGAAACTGAAATCAAATCGATCATATCCTCCTTTAAGTTAAAACTGTAGTATAACTTAAGTAATGCATTGATTTAAGGAATTTTTAGGCTTAAATTGTTCTCATTATTTTAACCCATAAGCTATGTTATTCTCCAAGTTTTTCTATTTCTTCTAATTTTTTTTTACGCGCAGTACAATCAATTATAGTTAGTTCTTAGTTGTTATCTTATTAGTAATTAATATATATTAGATAACCTTTATTATCTAAATTATAAAGCAAATCATGTAAGTTGTAACTGTCGTCATGATACGCCGTATAAGGTTTAGAACGAAAAAAATAAGCAGTTACGGTTCACATTATAGTAAATTTTTCTTATAAACTTCAATGGCACGTCAACTAATTTTGATAAGGTGTAGTTGACATTTTGCAACTTGGAATAATGTAGCATTCTTTTGCTTGTAAACAGTTTCTCTGACCGATGTTCATAGATAACGGCGAGGATCCGAGTTATACTAATTTTTTAATATATTTAAGATGTAATTGCAACTGAATAACTCATTAATATATTTCTTAAATATGCTTTCAGAAATATATTCATAAGAATAGTGCTCTATGCAGCAGTAATACTTAAGATCTCAATCACAACCATCGAACAAAAATACAATACTATATGGATAAGAGATCCTCCTACCGTATACTGCGACCTACAAAAAAGATACATCAGAAGTAGATTAATGTATACTTAGGCCCCGAAAAAAAATTACAATGAGCGAAAAAAAATGATGTATATGAATCAATAAAGAATTCATTGGACTCGAAAAATACATTATAAATGTGGCGTTAAGCAAAATCCAATCTAACTAATTGATATCGTGAGAGTACTAAAAGCATCATAATTTTCAAAACGTCAAATTACATCAATGTTAAAGAATAACAGCAGTTATGTAATGGAATTCTTTGAATAATTAACATTGTGGTATCGGTGCGATCAAATATTAATACTGCGTTATTCAATTGAATGTAACTTGGATTAGATAATTCTCATTGCGTTCCGTAAGTCATTTTCATTCTATAAATTATCCCAGAGAAAAATAAGTAATAAACCGTGGCAATCGTTCTTAGGCTAGACTATACTAGTATAATATAAATTAAACGTAATCATACGATCATACCTGGACAAGACAATTCATTTATCATTAATCAACGCAGCTAAATGTTCGTTTACTTTGTATTGATTTTAGATTACAGACCGAGATTTTCCTAATTATGTAATTCAGTGTACCCAGTGGAAACTTGAACAATTAATCTACATTTAATATTTCTTCGATAGTTTTCTCTTCGAATTAAAATATTTGCGATTTAGAATTTTACTGATAATTGCAAAAATTTGATCATAATATCAAAAAGTTATTTTAAATAAGTTTCGACTAAACATAGGTCTATTTTTTCGAGATTTCCATGTGCCTACTTAGCATTCCATGTGCCTACTTAGTATTCCATGTGTTTTTCATTAGTTCATTTCGATATAAATCTACATTTTTCAAGTTCCTTAAATATTTGTTTCTTATTCTCAGTTTTTCAGTTCTCGTCCCTAAATTCACTTTAATCTCAATAGTTTAGTTAGGTTCGATTAGTCTGGGTTGGGTTAGGATTAGTTCCAGTATATGAAATTAGGTTAGGATAGCTTAGATGTGGTTAGATTACGTGTTTTTTTTATCATGTGGTTTTTATTTTTGTTGTGAAATTTTTTGCTGATTTTTGTAGACGTGCAGTCATATAACCGTAAACGAAAAAAAAAGGAATTTTTGTGGCATCCAATCACTTAGTGCACTCAGATCCAGTCAAGAAACTGATTGGTGAAGCCAAGTAGGTACAATCTTTTCTTAACTGCATCGTAATATTTATGTATATTGTTAAAATTATCATTATTGATCTTTGTACAATATTGCCTTAGGGCCTAATGTCCATGGCGATAATAATCGAACAAACAAACACTCACTAATCAATTTATTGCCAAACAAAATTAATCAGTTGGTTAATGTTAATACTTCCTTATTGACCTTATAATTTTTTTGTTAATCTGCGCTTTCATGGAAGCATACGATTACTAACATTTTATCACAAGATAACTATATGAAATATTAATGTTTGTACAGTTTATTCACCTACGAAACCACAGAAAATATAGATTGTAAATAAGGGGAATAAATTTGGTAATTAAATTGATTAAAGGTAAATTTTTCTTCAATACAACCTATTTTCGACCAGTCAGCTAATTTAAATTTTGACTTACTAAATCTATTAATTACTACTTTGCAACTTAGGTTGATGTAGGCTCTAAAACGTTTGTTTTCTCTTGTCTTCAGAACGTTTGTTTACTCCATGTTCTGGCCATTTTATGAAATTCATTGATTTTATGTTTCTTGGTTTATTTCTTGGTTTCCTACTTTCTACATCTGCTTTTAATGAGCGCTAAAATATTACGTATTACTTCGTTAGGTCCGATATTTTTATTTGTCGGGCGTAATTTTTTTGATGTTATGCATTTTTTGTGCTTTATCTTAAAAAACGGCTAGCAAAGTCGGTAGAGCATGAGACTTTTAATTTCAGGGTTGTGACTTCGTGCGCCACGTTGGACGCCAAATTTAACTACTTATATTGTACCACAGTATGTAGTAAAAAGAAAGAAATTCAATTAATTAAGGCATATCAATTATATTTAGACTTTTAATATCAAGGTCATGGGTTCGTGTCCCACGTTGGGCGCCAAATTTAACTACCCGAGTTAAAATTTAATATAAACGATAGATCTATGATGGATTCACGGAGAATCTACTCCGTGAAAAATCCGTCCTTTGAAACAAATATGGATTTAGTTTTATAAAAAATTTAATATGCATGATAGATCAATGATGTATTCACGGTAAATCTACTTTATAATATGTTAGTGTTTGGTTTTATCATGTAATGATATTTTTTGCATTTTATATTTTCATTTTTACATTTTATACTCTCTAAATCTGAAGCAGCGCGTATATTCGCTGATTTGCAGCGGTTTTCGCTGATTCATATTTAGAGAGTAGTAGTACAGAGAATATATACAAGTAATATTTGGACAAAACAAAACCATTTATACAACAGTTTTTCCTCATATTATATTTCAATACAAAAACGGAGATCTACATACAAACAAAGAAAACAATGGAAAAACTTAAGGATATGGTACTGCTGCTCTGCTCGTACATTTCTGCGACAGTAGAACTTGGCGACTTGTACTCCACCTAAAAAATATATCATCAAATACAAAAACAAAGACTAAAACTTGTCCAAGGAGCAACGACATGTCACTCTAAAAACTGCAGCTGTCATCACTCATACAAGAAAATCGAATCTCCTGCAGGAACCAACTGAATAATTTCTTTCAGAATAATTTTCAAAACTTCTTGCTATAAACAAAAACGGGAACACGTGAAAGCAGATTACAATTTATCAGTTTAATTTTATTTTAATTAATAACACTGCATACATAATGTATTTCGTATTTAGGTTCGGCACAAACTGCAAAAAAAAACAAAGCTCTTCTTTTATTATACAATGACAGTCCTTGGTAATGTGGTTGCTATGGAGGTTGTTGATTTTTAATATGTGCTGAACTTTTGACAGTTTGTACCGTGCATTGGTACAGAATACTTCGCGTTGGACATTATAATAAAAATAAGCATACATGTTGTAATTTGTTTTCTCGTGTTTCTGTTTCTGTAGTAAGAATTTTTTAATATTTTCCAAGCAGAAATTATTCAGTTGGTTCATATGATATTTCGTTGCTAGGATATTTCTTACGGAAAATATTTTTCGTATTTTATCAGCATTTATGTATGTATTCTTTAGGATCAAGTCATAATTTTGATGTAGTTTTGGAGCAGTCCAGGAACACCATATCCTTGAGTTTCCTCGTGTTTTTGAGTAGTTTCGTTGCTTCGTCTTTTCCTTTGTATGTGCAATGTATATCTCTGTTTATCAATTTAGGTTTTGGCATATTAAATTAATTTTTTGTTCGAAAATAAAAATCTCTACTATTATATTCTATATCAAATATAAAATACATAATTTTAAAGTAAAACTAAGCACTAATTTGTACAGTAGATTCACCATGAATTCACCATGAATCAATCGTGCATATTAAATCTTGATAAAAATTAAATTCATATTTGTTTCACAGGACGGACATTTCACGGAGTAGATTCTGCGTAGATGCATCATGAATCTATCGTCTATATTAAATTTTTACTCGGGTACTCATATTGTTTCACAGTATGCAGTAAAAAGAAAGAAATTAAATTAATTAAGGCATATAAATTATATTTAGACTATTAAGACCAGAATTAAGCAATTGTCGAATAAATCTATACAGAAACTTGAAAATATTGGCGATAATATAATCCTTATGATAAAATTGAAATTAATTATCATTATTTCGTTAATACGCATAAAAATATCTTGAGAACACCACATTCATTATAGTTTAACCACGTTTAAAGTATGCCACAAAATTAATTAGTTTTACGAAAAAAGTATCTGTTTTGGCAACTAACGGCTTAGTAATCTCAAATTGGTTGGAGTAATCGACGAAATAGTTGAAATAACCATTGATTAGATTCCAATTAATTGATCAACTAATTCATTTGTTAGGGAAACTAATCACTTATATGCTCTACCCTAAGTTCACATCTAAGAGCACTAAACAGTTGGTCACGAAACAATCCTCTTTTTCAGTACACAAATCTCAGCCAAAAATTTGAAAACAAACAAAAACGCACGTCCTGTTTTCCAAGTCAGAGAACTTACTTATTGACTATTGATTGGAAAACTATTTAATTTATTTGGAAGAACAAATAAACAGGTTAGATTTGTCTTACCTAAAAATTTATTGGCATAATATTAACGCACTAAGCATTTAATTGAGGAAGCTAATTCATTAGCTACCGCTAATGTGTCATTTCTACACAGAATTTCTGTTGTTGGTGTCTGCTTCGACGAAAGTTGTAGTATATTAAATGAAAGTACTAAAATGAAATAAACAATAAACTGTGAGTTCTTACGCTGATTAACCACGAATTAAACTAATAAAAAATAACATTGCGAACACGTTGAACGGAGTTGGTCAAATTAGGTCGAACACGGATAAATTTTAACCTATTTTTAGTCTAATAAAGGCGTACTTATCGTAATCGAACTATTACTTAACTCTTCAAGTCCTTTTGATTATTTCGACTTCGTGATTTATGATCTTCGTATATTCAATTTACAAATAAGACGTAATCGATTCCCTATCATATTACAAAACCATTTGTGATGCAGCAATCGAGTTGTCAAATTTTGACCTATTTTGGAACTTATGTATGTTTATATTATTTGTAAAATTTGTGTGTTTCTAATTTTCTTTCTCCCTTCTTTTCTAAGTTTTCCTACTTTACTTTCTTTCTGTTTCTTGCAATTGATATTTTACATTTCCCTGTCTATATCTCTTTCTCCGTTTCTGTCCCTACCTTTTCATGATCGCAATAGTGTACGTTGCGTATCCCGTAGTGTGTATTCGCAGCTCGCGTCGTAGTAGTGTCTTTCTTGGGTTACGACAGAGAGTAGACCCGTTATTGGGACCTGCTGATTGCCTTTGAACAAAGAGGCACTGGCCTCTTGGTTGCTGCTGAACAAGGACAGGGCGGGCACAGCGAAGAGAGGAGAGTCAAGCGAGAAGAGCGAGTGGAGAAGGAGAAAGATCGTGCGAGGTGGTCAGACTGGTTCTGTACGCGTGTGCGTGCATCTCGATACGTTCTCCCTCTCTTTTCTGGACGCGTGTGTGGCGCGCGAACTAGTGTATGATCCCGAGAGAAAGAGACAGAACTATTGACAGAAACCAGTAAGAAAGGGAATGATAGTCAATAAGTAAGACGAAGAGAAACCATACGGGCAGTTTGTGAGAAGAAAAGAGTTAGGAAGCAAACTCTAGAGAGAGAAGGGAAGAGGTAAGAGAATCTGAGAGAGTCAGAAAATGAGTAAGAGCAACCGTCATGGGACGAGCGAAAGAGTGATCGAGGGAGAGTAACCAAAGGAGAGAGATCGACAAAAAGTAAATGAGGGTCAGACAGAGATACATACATAAATAAAGAGTAAGATGGAAAATGCAAAAATAGAGAAGGAAACACTTGGGTACACTTGGGTAGGAGGGAAAGGGGCACTGTGGAGAGTGTCGATGCGTGTGGAGGCGGGTCGCTGGTCAGGTCCCTCTCTCTACTGCTCTCGTCTGTTTATCTTTTTTTTTCGTCGTTTTTTCCATCTCTGCTTAGGCCTTTTATTATCTCCTTTTTCTTTCCCTTTCTCGCGCGAACTAGTTTGATTTGCATCAGTGAGTACACGTTTGGTAGTGGTGAGATGCATGACAACTGCTCCGTATTGGAGCATCGCCTATACACGCACAGGGAAAATCCCCATCTGTTCTGAGGAACTGTGCGTACGTTAAGGAGGCTGGAGGAGGAGAACGTGCGTATGGACCCGTGGAGGAGGTAACGTTAACAACCGACTCGCGAGCCGATGCCCTTCCGTATATATGAGATTTACGCAAGGGGACGAAGGGACAGTTTTTTTTTGCGCCGTTTACCAACGTTTTTGCTGAATATTGCGGGATAATTATCGGTTTATTGCGCGTTTGAAATCGCCTTCTTCGTTTTCGTTTTGCCTCGCAGTACGCGTGCTCGATTCGAGAGGATCTTGCCCGTCTGAGCATCGCCTTCGTTTGAATGAGGTTTTTTTTAAACGAATGCTTTCTTTGGTTAAACAAAATGTGAAATATTTTATGTTCAATTGCAGACGGTATTATATGCAAGTCATACTCGAGTATACGTACCATTTTAGTATATGTTTTATGTAGGATTATGTACGTTTTATGAACGTTTTATTGAAGTTTAGTATGTCTCTGGATCTGGGATGTAGTGTTCTTTCTGATTCCATTGTATATTCCAGGAACATCAATGTTTTTGTTTGTAATTCATAAACCTGAAAGTAAGTTTTGTTGGTGCATACACGAATATAATAATAGAGTCATATTTTATTTACCTATGCTGCTTTTGTATTTCTTGACACCAGGCCAATGCTTTTCTGAAAAGAAGAAAACTAAAGAGATATATACATTTATTTTTGTAAGAAATAATGTGCTATATAAATTATCTTGTAAATATAATTTCATTTTTTCCAACGTTTCTATGCGGCAGACCGAAGCTCGCTAGCACAATGATTTTTTAATCATTTCTTATTTTTAAGGAAAAATTAGTGGAAAATCCGAACCAGACTGCTTCGATGCGCCAGGACTTCGAATCCCCCAAATTAGGACCTTAATTTATTCCAAAATCAAAAAGTTTTCACAAAAATGGTAAAAAATATCAAAACGAAAAAGAATAGTTAGTACAATGATCGAAGTTGCTACTCCTACAACAAACAGTAGTAAACTTACCTAGCTACATTTTCGGTTTTGTTTTAATAATTTAGAATAGTAGTTGGCATTCGTACTACTTTTCATTATGGTAACAACTACTTTTTTATTTGGATTTCATGCTTGGTATATTTTTTAATATAATTGTTAAGGGTCACTAGCATTTACCATGACTTGTTAAAACGTTGTTATATTACTATTAATGAATCACGCGGAAAATAGAATAGTTGGAACTACGAACTAGATCGTAAGATAAAACACAGCCATCCCTTTTATAGTTAATTTTACTATCTAAATACTGACCTTGATAAATAAGGAAACCAAGCCGATTATTTAAATCGTAAAACCAACTAAAAAACGTAATTGTTTCAGATCCAACTATCAAGACAGTAAAACCAACTATTTCTTTTTTGTGCAATTATGAAAAATACTCTTCAATTCGTACGTAACCAACAAATAGTAGAGAGACGCCTCCAATACCAGCATATCATTTTTATTTCAAGCTACCTTGATCATTTTATTTATTACTTAGGATACGTACAAGATCACGGAAAAACTTTTTTTCATTTCAATTTTGAGTTCTTAGGGCATGAAACGCCGACATTTGATGAAAATGTATAAGGTTATTTTTTTATAAGGTAACCAAACCTAATACTTCGTCCAGAACTTTGATCTAACTTCTAGAATCTGTTACAATGTTTCTGTTTCGATCTGATTTTCACAGATATATTATTACATGATCAACTACATTATCTACATGATCAACTACGCATAATCAGCTACATTTGTGTAGACTTGTACAAATTGCAATAGTCACAACTGCATTTAAATAATAAATCACAGTTACTATTTTGTATTAGATAGCATATATCCTTATAAAATCGTTAATTACAGAGAAGTGAATGCAAGAGTAGGCAAAGCAGCAGCAAAAAAGTAACATGCGAACACTGAGCAAAGTTTACTGGACAAATTCAAATGACATTGAAAAGTTGAGTCGAGAGTAGTTAAAAGAATTACTTTTTTAGTTAGTATAACATAAAACTCAAAAAGGCATAACTAATATAATAAAAAAGCAACCGTCAATAGCTGCATTAAAAACAATTCTACGACAAAAAATGTCCAGAAAAATTCTTAGTTGATTTGACTACTTATGAACTACGCAGAATAGTTCCATAGGCTTCTAAAAAAATTTCTAAGTTGCAGTTACTAGCGTCTTAAAGGAGCTAAATTAACTAAAAATGTCGCTCTGCTAAATTCAATTAAAAATGTGTCGCTCCAGCATGTTGAATAGCTTTTAGTATACTAGGTAGTTCGACTCTAAAAAATGTGTTTAAATGTAGTAGAATTAACTGCCAAAATGTCGTTTCCAGAACTATATTTTTTTGTTGATTTAACTCCTTTATGGTCGTAACTATAACCTGTAAAATTCCGTTGAGAACCTACTGAAATACCTTCAGTAGTTTATCAGTAAGTGGTCAAATTAACCAAGAATTTTTTTGAACGAATAAGCGGTTGTATGCAAGCTAAAGAAGTTACTGTATTAAAATTGGTACTATTTCTGTGATCGCGGTTACAACTTCTGGAGTACGTGTTTGCGTAATTGAAAAATTACTACAAATATCACTGTAATAAAGTACCTTATCAGGATATTATTTGATACGCTATGCAATGTATTTCATTTGATAATTTAAATATATAAATCGATATTAAACAAAACTTACATATAAGAAAACAAAAGAATTTTGTATAATGTGTTTTAGGAGATAAACCACAATCATCAATTTTTTCAGGGTGCCTAAATATTTATTAGGCATAACTAATTGATTAAGCAGCAATTGAGCAGGCCTTAATCAGGATGGCGTGTGTGCTAAGTACGTCTACTAAATCGACATTCGCATTTGCAATTAGGGCTTGGCCATTTCCTGTAAATTTTGTGGTTATGGTTTCATTAATACCTTGTGAACATAAATTATGATCTTACATCTTGATCTTGTTTTTAACTTCGGATATTTACAAGATACCTACACTTATTTGTTCAGTTATTTCAACCGATTTCTCGTTTGAATCTTACAGCACAACGCGGTTGGTTGTCTCGACCAATCATGCTTTTCCGTGTAATATTATAATTTTTGTTGTCAACTTGACCTTATTTTATAGGGGTCTAAATGTTACAACACGCCAGAACTAACGGTTTATACTCAATTGCTGGAATTCATATTCAGCTACGAGATTTTCGAAATCTGTAAACACACCCGTGATATTATATTCGTACTGGTGCTCGAAAGGAAGCATTAATATAGCCACTTGCTAACTAGACGCCTGAAATTTGACAGCACCCAAGCTCTTACTAAGCCACACACAACTTTAACGAAATAACAATCAATAGATTTTATAAAGGCAGGTGTACACGGAAAATGTCGTCTTTGTCAATGAGATTCCAGAAAAAAAGTAGAGCACTGATAGCTACGAAGCAGCGGTAATTGGAGAAATCAATGAATGTGAAGAGTAGTGCTCAACCAAAACTGAACATATCTACATGGAAAAAAGGATTAATTTGGGCAACCAATCTTTTAGAGTTCTTAGGACCATGCGAGAAATTGAGTAGGATAATTAAGGAAATATTTACACTAACGAATGGATCAGTTTTGCCTTCCAATTGATTGGCTAGTAACCAAGTTATTTCTTAGTACCACTATTTACTTGGCTGCCCAAACAATTTCTCGTCTGGATCCGAGATCAGCAAGCGGTTCGTTTCTCCTTTTCCTGGCATATCCTGGAAAATTATAAAGAAGATATCAGCACAGACCTAACACCTAGGAATGTTCTAAATGTACTGCACGGGAAAACCGTGTTGGTTGCAAGAACTAACTGAGAATTGTTTTAATATTTCTTGATTTGGAAAATGAACTATTTGTTTACGAAATTATTTAGTTTTAGTGTAAGCAATGCGTTGTTTTTATTAGTTCTCTGAATCAATTCGTGAACAGGATCTCAGAACATTAAAGTGATTGATTATTGAGTACCAGAATCAATTTGTAAATTTTGTGTATTAACTGCAGGTCCTAAACACAATTACTAGATCACGAACTCCGGAAAACAGAGGATGAATTACATAAACTAAGGAGTAGCTAATGTCAACGAAACTGATATAAAAATTGTGTTTTATTCACTTTTGTCGGGACGGTGGAAGTTTAGTTTCACTAAAAACCAAATTGGTTTTAAAAACTAATAAGTTGTTTATTTCAAATATTCTTGGTTGCCCCAACCAATATTTTGTCTAGATCTGTGAGCACTAAGCGGTAACCTTAGGTAATCCTTTATTTTCTGTACAGGGGCATTCACGTTTACTTTTTTTTAATCTTTGACATCAGTTTTTTGGTATACTGTAGTAATCGATTTGCGGTGTTGTGACAGTTAGTATCAATAATTCGAACATACTATGGCAACATGGGTGTAGCGTTATACCGTAATAGGTACAACAGTGTCTGGACGAGCGGAACGTAACAGTGCATCCGTTTACAACGTTGTAACCTCGTTGAAAAAATAACAAAACGATGTAATAAATCGTGATCCGCGCAAATGCAGCTTCCGATATGAATGCCAGACCAGAGAGGCACAGATAAATACCCGAGTGCCTTTTCGCGAAGCCAGGAGTGCCGCGGCTTACTTTCTGCCCGTTCCCTGAACTTGAACTCGCGCAGTTCGCACTTGTGGCACGGTCGGCTCTATACGAATTCACGTTAGAGCTCTGGAGAACGGTGGCTTTTACGATCGGTTATGGATGAACGGTAGCGAGCGAGAGGCCAGAACGGGCAAGAAACGCGGCGAAAAAGGGGTTGTGCAGGTATGAGTCGCTGTAAATTGCTCGGTAAGCACTGATTTCCGAGTATCTGTTGCCACTCTCTGCTGGGGAGCATTGAACGAGGCTGGGCGCTGAAATAATATAGTGGCCTGGTTCGATACACGCGACCGAGACGTTCGCAAATCGTTTGTATTCCGTTCGAGGTACATAATTGGAATTACCCTGCGTGAAGATCCAACTATTGGTTCTAACCAGCTGATAGATGTAGTGCTGTCCATCGTATAACACTAGTGTCTTTACATAGTCTAATGGTTTAGAGAAATGTTAAGATGATACGGCTATTCGTTTTTGGCTTGAGTTGTATGTGTTAGCCACCACGTTTTCTAATGAAAAAATATGTGGAAGAAATACAGATAAATATTAAATTTAGTGCGGTACACTAACGTCTTATCCAGTACATTAAATTTAATGTAGTTATAAATAATAGCAATAAAAATGTAGGTAGGTAGGGCTTATATCTCTCCAAAAAATTTTGTATCAGAAAATGTTGGAATACTCTAATGTCCTGTCGTAATTAAAAACAGTCGAAATATCACCAGTCAATGATTATTCGATTATTTGCAATAACCCCAGGTCGAAATCCCGGAAAGATATTACCCAGCCACCATGGATTAACAGATCCCGTGGGAAAATTTGCTCAGATTTTCCATAATTCCGACCAGAATATGACCGCATTTACCATACTTAGTGGTTCTAATCAGAATCTGACAAAATTCTGATGGATTTACCGAGGTATATTTAGGTTAGGTTCATAAAATTTTGTAGTAAGTGCATGGTCGCACGAAGCAGGAATCCGATCGTTATCTGGTTGAAGAAGCAGGATTCTGCTCAGAATCCGGTAGGATCATCCTGGTCAGAATCCGGTCTGCAGAGCGTTACAATTCCTGTGATTCCCTGGTCAGACATAGAGGGAAGGCTGGCCGGACTAGCGTTACATTTTCTACATGGGATAAGAGTCAGTACTAGCTAATAGCTGATGCAGTACTGGTATCCACCACTATTTGCGACAATAAATCGGTACTACCAATAATACCACCAAAGTACAGACCTAGTACAGGTAGCCAATACTGCATTCCCTAAGCGAGTACTGACTAACGGATCAAAGTGGTACTGATACAATGCGGCTTCCAGTAGTTACTTCAGTAAGATATAATGTCCAATCTCCGAAGTACGTCAGTACTAAGCCGGTAATCAGTATTACATTCCATATTAAATCAGTACCGGCTAACAGATCAATACCGAACTAGCCCAACACTGACTGACAGTAGTATCTTCGGTACAAAATAACGTCTAGCTGTCGGAGAACATCAATACTGTCACAATAGTGATTACCGAATATTAGTATCTACTACTGTTTGCAACAATACATCAGTAATGGCAATAATACCAAAAATGTACTAACCCAGTACAGATAGCCAGTACTGTATTAGCTTTGAGCGAGGACTCTTTGACGGATCAAAACAGTACTGATACGATATCGGCTGCCAGTAGTTGCTTCAGTAAGAAATAATGTCCGACATCCGGAGTAAGCCAGTACTAACCTAGCTGGTAAACAGTACTACATTCGGTATTATATTAGTACCGCATAACGAAACAAAGCTTAAGTAACCCAATACTTAATGATAGTATTGTCGTCAGTAAAAAATAACGCCTAGCTGTCGGAGTATGTCAGTATACCGTCACAATACCGATTACTAATATTATTTTTTCAGTATTAAATTATTACTGATTGACAAAATAAGTCAATACTGATACAGTAGTTGGTACGTGTATTATTTTATGATATTAAATGATTATTGTCGCTAGTAAAACTTTCAGAGGTACGTCGGAATTCACCGCCAGCAATATAACTGACACAGTACTAATTCTCAGTACGCATATTCAACATAGAATCAATATTGACAAAAAGTCCGCCTCAGCACCCACTTAGTACTGACGTCAGTACACCGATTTTCGCAGTAAGGTTGGTACTAACAAATAGGGTGACTCAGTAATGTTTTGTTAAATCCAGAAGATTTGAATCGGTAACGGTTTTACACCGTTTTTTTTAGTTGAGTCAGTATCGATCTAGGACGAATTACAATATTTTTAGATTATCAGTTCTATATTAAAAGTTCGGTACAGGATCCGTATTTATTTTTGAAATTTTTGGTAAATAATAGGGGGTCGTGGTCAAATTCGGACTCCGTTCGAAATCGGAGCCGACTGTTTCTGAGCAATAACTAGACTGCGAAAGGTCGATGTTGTTGCTCTTGTCGTTGTGATGGTGTTCTGATTGACACCTTTATTAATTTTATTTATTTCACACTTTAATGCAATAAATTTACAACAAAATCAAATTAGAATACGTCTACTTTCACTTTTATTGCGAAAAACAATAAAACAGAAGTGGTACAAATTGGAACATGGCAAGTCCGAATTGGAACAACCATTATTCAATTCTGATATTATGTACATATTTTTTTGAAGAGCGTTTATATACAATTTTATAGAGGGCCTTAAAGAATGTTTTGGAGGGAAATATGGGCAATTTATTAGACTTACAAGGGAAAAACTTTGGCAAATCGACAGACATTTTGCATTGGCACATCTAAAAAACGTTACTAGTTCCGAATTCGACTGCGTTCCCCTAAAAATAACAATACATCAATTATATACAATTCACAACACATTTCTTACATAGAAGCGAACAAATTAATTTAAAAACATTGGAATTGAATAACTATTACATGTATCTTCAAAACAAAATGACTGTATAAAATAAAATTCCATCAAGTTGCACATAATTTGTTCATTAATTTCACTTTGTAACTATACTGCCGTAATTCTCATATAATAGTATGCAATAATTAAGCTTTGTGAAAAGCATGTTTGAGAATATATTTTTATCCAGGGCTACCTTATTTGTTATAGTAAAGTAAATTTTACTTTTTTATTAATAACTTTTTAATTTTACTTTTTACGTTATATTGTAAGGTGACATGGAATTAGTAGCGAAAGGGGGTATTAATATGCATGGCAAACGAGTTTCATACAAATTCCAGAAAATTTGTGTTGATCAGATAGAACAAAGAAACATTAATATAAGATCATTTATTTTTTCCCGAGTATTAACCTTTTAACAAAATTATATTGTACTTAATCGGCATGTTTCTACTATTATGTTAACGAAGGACTGATTCTCTATATAAACATAAAAAGATTTGGTTTTAATACATGATATAATAGAACATAAATATTATTATATTATATAAGATTCAAAAAGGCTTAGAAGATTCGTCGGACTATTTTTCAAATGTAATTAAGCTTGTATTCTTACAAGTATGATATCATTGAAGTTAGCGAATGTTGATTTAGCTTTAGACTGCACCATGTTTCTCTGTGTTTATTTTCGAATTTCTGCATCGTGAAATGGGAATTGCTTATCTCTTGTGGATTTTATACACAAACATATTCAAAGGGTGTTTATAGGTGCACCCGTCACTTGACTTTATCAGCCCCGAAAGTACCGTGATGATGTTATGATTCACGCAGATATAGCTTTAAAATGACAACGTGACAATTGTTTTGACCACAAAATGCGTATTTGTGAAATATTCAATAAAGATAAATTGCTCTCTAAGATTGAATAAATATATTGTAAATATTAAGAATTTCAATAATTGAAAATGAAAATTAATAGCCTTTTAAATAAAAGAATATAATCAATACTATAATAATTAATTTACTGATTACAAGAAAGAGCCATTTCATAAAGGATTAACAGTTTTTTATTCTGTCAAGAGGTATCTCTATCTCTACCTCTTACGTAATATGCTAATGAGTATTAATATAACCTATTCATTTAATGCCTTACATAATAAGCTAATAATTTTCATTATTTACGTCGTAGTTATTTTATAAATATATTTAACAGAGGCATTTTATAATATAAGTGAATGTACTTTCTGGCTAGTATATTTTGTATTTTCTATATTAAAAGTATATACAAAAAAAAAGGATGGGCAAATGAGTTATTAACCAGTTCATTGAAACACCACATTAATCAATTGTGAAGTGCTACTAATTCGTTAGTTGGTCCAACCAATTTCTTGTATCGATCTGAGAGCACTAAGCGGTTGATTGCCCCAACCATTTTTTTTTTATGTAATACTATTTCAAAATCGAAAAATTGTATATATAAGTTCGAAAACTCCCTTACAACTTCATAAAATGTTCATCCTTCGGCCGACGCCAATTTTTTACTATACATACAATAACATTTTAACTCTAAAGATTTTTATTTAATCCATACAAGATAATTATGATGTCTTGCTCGTGCAGTACTCGTATTATTGTGTAAAATGTTAGGTTGTAAATTAATATTTAGTCATTTTTATTACACATTTTGTGTAGTTTCATTATCCACAATTTCGATAATTCCGTTATTTACAACTTATTTATCGGAACTTAAACTCGTAAAATAAATGGACTAGGCAGAAATGGTCTAGAAACTAGATTCACTTTCTAAGTGAATTCAATTACTAGCTATTTGTAGATAGTTTGCAGGAATACAATTTTAAAGTTTCTAATTTTATAAAGTACAATTTGAGGATACGTTTTATTTATGTCACGATACTAAGTGCAGCAATATTGGAGACATTCCTTTGTTTGAGTTTACCCCTTCGTACATTACAAATGCACTTGAATTAATAATGTCCTAGACAATGTCTAGCTCACCTTTCATTAAAAAGTAGCCAGACTTTTGTTTGAGTGCCCAAAAAATAAAGTTCCAGGAAAGGTTGCAAAAAAATCGTTATATAATTCAAGAATGTATTCTGTTTTCCTTTTTTTTTATTGTTACACGGTAAAGGATTTGGTGTACGGTCATTGGATATTCACCTACTACTAATTAGGAGGGTGGACAAGGGAATAAAATACGGTTTTTGGAAATGTCCGTGGAATTCGTAATACGATTTAGGACAAGACCTACTACTGTACTTTTTCATTAGTTTCAGTTGTGAAGGAAGTTCAATTTGAAAAATTATTTATAATTTGGTATTTATACTATTAAAGACGTCATGAAATGTGCAAAACCATACAATATAAATTTATAGGAAACCATATTAAATTATATTTATTTAATTGCATAAATTAATGCGCTTTGAATGATGCTATACTTTTGCATCAGAAAACAAATAATTACCTACAATATATGATAATGTCTCATCCTATTTTTTACACGTCGAGATACTAACAGCATTTTGCTCAGAAAGACCCTGTTGAATTTTTATTTAACTAATTATAATTATTTGAAGCTTTCTGTATTTTTATTTTATGCAAAGTCACATTGTTTATATTTATATTAATCATAGTTTTTTTTTAATTTAGATCAATCTTAGTTGCGAAGATTTTAAATTAGCTTCATGATAATAGATTTGAAAAAAAAACTGCAAATAACATTAACTGGTTGTCTATAAATTAATTTTTTAATACTTATAATCTACTATATATCAAAAAATTGTTAAGGGAATAATATTTCCTTATTATAATTATTAATATAAATGTTAGCATACTAAAAATGCTCTTGCAATAATTTTTTTCTCAGAGATGTTTAAATTACTTTAAACCGACTACTGAACGTAAACCAATAATTTGGCAATGTACCAACTAGCCATGTAGAAATTACTAACTATACTAAGTAACGACCTCACATATTGTAAAGTAACAAGCTTCAAATTAATTCAATTATCGACAACAAAACAACGAATTACTTTCGATTATTTCATTTCAATTCGATTCTATAGATTTAAATGATTGTTACTCTGTAAGCAGTAATGTTAATACAGATTGTAATAGCGTATTTTACTCTTGACATTAAGCCAGTATATGAAATTGGATTGAAAACATCTGAATTTATGAATGAATTGTCTAGTTCGTAAACTAGCCGAAGTTATTTGTTATGTCGAAATGATTAAATTCGTTTAACATATCCATTACATTATTTCCAATTTCAGATAGTGATACATGTAGTGTTTTCAACTACGCATTTGTTAATACCGGCAATAATTTTCATTTTTTACAATCTTGTACTTTTTCCCAATTTTGGAAATCTATTCACGCTGCACGAACGAGTGACGTGAACTTTTATAAAATATATACAGACATTTCATTCGAATGTGATTTTTAATTCTATTTTCAATGAAAATTAGTTTCCTGAGAATAATCGCGCATGTTTTCTATGGAGAAAATACACGATAATGCAATACCAAATGTGTAAAATTTTATCACGTTAGCGAAGAATGCAACTACTTTACGCAATCAATTGACTTTCCATTGAAAGTCACGTTCTCCTGGTCATTGTGTAATAATAGAAATAAATAACACTTCGACACCAGTAAATCAATTGTTAAACAATTGATCTGTAACAGATCAAACTCAACACCAACAACTGCATTAAAAAAAACATTATGGCGATAAATCTTACGGAATTGGATTTACATCTGAAAGGGAGATAATAGATCCGATCTTAGAGGTTCTATAATTTCGGTACTCGAATAATGGCACGTGTGTCAGTGTCGACTATGGCGGCTTGTCCTACTTGTCTCACGAAATTTCCATAAAGAAACACTTCCATATTGTGGTGTGAATAGCGAGGTCTATCACCCGGTAAAACACCCAGAGGTAGATGGAGACAGAACTCGATACACTATACGTACATGGCTGTCGACTCTATGAAGAGATATATACCTGAATCTAAAGAAAGGATTCATGATCATTACTGTTCCGAGAGGAAAGAAGGAACGCTTGAAAGTTTGGAGGGTGCGATAGTCTGAAATTAAAATAAGACGAACGGAATAAAAAGAAGCCTTTCACGGTTCTTCCAACCGTTCTACATAAGATTCCCGCAGCTATATGACGTCGGGGAGTTACGAGTCCCTCGGATAGTGTCTTTCAAGGATAACTACTAATCGGGTATAGTGAATCCTTCGCACCTACCCCTGTATAGATCCCTGGTTGATATACTTCTTCAGCAAAGTTTGCACAAAACCCATTTGTTCGTTATTTACTCAGAAACGCAATTGTATATAAACTTGTGCAAAGAAAAAAAAATTCCACTTACTTAAACTACATTTTAGAAGTAAAACCGAAGTGGTATACTTCATCGTCTGGTTATTTCGAAGTCTGGTCACTTCATTTGCAGGTGCTTCTAATCTCATAAGCAGCAGTATACTTTTCCTGAATGTTATTTTTGTTTAGCAAGAGATTTCCTGCAGGTTATGTTAGACCAGAGGGCGCAAAAATAGAGGGATTTTTCCAGGTATTCGGTATTTGACGATTTATTCCTGTGACTTCAATTTAATTGTCCGTGTGAACAAACGATGGAGTTTCCTAGACGATTCAGTGTCCAGATAATAAAGTAAATAACATGGGATTGAGATAAACCATTACCCAGGTCAACATGGTTTTGTTGTTGGGAAACTGGGGATTATTTCCGACGTAATTTTGTGGATAGAATCACCACCACGTCAGGATTTTGAGATATTTGAGGTTATTTACTCGAAATACGCGTTTTTTGCTATTGTTGAGGTCATGTACAGAATACATTACAATTTTAGGAGTTTTTCCTTTTATTGGATCACGTGATACTACTCTTTTTATTTAATATGGGATGCGCAGAATTCCATTATGACTTTTCTTCACCAAGATACGCCAATTTAAAATTACGATATACATGTAAACAAATTTACCTTGAAATGCTTTTGGAGAACAAGCTCAAGGTCAAATTCAATGTCATGAAACCTATATAAATATAAATAACTACATAAAATATGGATACTAATAAGTAAAATTACGTTTCAGTATTGTGACCGTTTTTTTGATAACGTTAATGGAATATATCTCGTCATTTCAAAATGGCCGTAACTTTGTAAGAAAAAATAAAACTCATTTCGAAGGGTAAAGATAGTACAGTAGGGCCTCTCTTATTCTAATTAGTAAAGTTTTCCAAGATGGGTCGACCTCTCTTATTCTAATTTTCTCCTTACCCCCACTTACATTACTTGCGAGCTTGTGATTCGTGGACAATATTTTTCGTTGACTTTTCGTGTGATAGTGGGAGAAGACTTGTGGGGGAACGATTAGAATAAGAGAGGATGGACAATTAGAATAAGAAAGGCAATTAGAATAAGAGAGGTTCGAATAAGGGAGGTCCTACTGTACTAAATGATGCAAAACAAAATTGTTGCGTCCTGTACATAACTTCAAACATACAAAATAACGCGTTTTTCGAGTACATGACCTCAAATATTTAAAAAACCTGTCGTGATGGACCAATTCTGACTTCCAATTTGGATTCTACGCATACAATTACATGGGAAATGACCCACAGCTTCCCAACAACATCCCACACCCTCGTTTTTGTAGACCTGTGTTATTTATTACTTATTAGTATACTTTTCATAAAACCGTCACAATGATAATGTCCACTTTGTGTTGCGCAAATGCGGACACAACGTCTGTATGTTATTTTGATTAGTAGATTAGTAAAACAGAAAAGCTAATCATATGAATAACCAGTTTTGAATGTCCTTACCTGAAATAAAAAAGGTATTAAATCATAACAAATAAGCATAAATCAGGAAGGGAATATTAGTGGATGAAAAATCATTAATTTCTTATCTATATTTAATCGCTCGCTCTTTCTTTCGCTAAATCGTGACTCGACGAAAGAGCCGGGTTTTGTTTTGATAAATCTTTGAATCTGTGTTTGGAAGGTTGTGTTGGTGGAGGACCATTTCGATATACTGTAGACGACGTAACCTGGTATGATCGACTTTTTGCTTTAGTAGTTCTTTTTCCCTTCGTTGCTTCCCTCTTTCGTCCACTGAGGCCCCCTCTTCTGATACAAGTCTGATGTAAACACGAGTGGCTGATAGCCCCAGGGGCCCGTGGACGAGTCGCTTTCAAAGGGGAGAGGCTGCTGGCGGTGCAGTGGCATCGAGCTTTCCTCGTTGGACTCGATGGTGTCCAGGAAGAAGGGGAAAAGGAGACCAGACGAACATGTCCGACAGCCAACGGATCGGACCGAAGGCGAGATCGGTACGAAACGAGCCACGGTGAGAAAGAAAAAAGTAAAACACGAGGGAGGCACAGTGCAGCTGAGCCCCACTGGCGTAGAGCCCTGTTGCACCGGACTTAGGCCCACGATATACTGGAGTCCCCTGCGGGACCGATAGGACGTCCCTCCTGCGAAACCCGATGCTCGAAGGATAATTATCGTGCTGCGTCCAGCTCGGCGTAGTATCGCTCGATCAGAAGAGATAAGAACCGAGGCTTTACACCTTGGTTGGGCGACAATCGTCGATTTTTTCACGCTTTTTTTTATAAATGACCTTTTTTGCTTTCATGAGCTTATTCGCCTTGAGTTTTCGAACGGAGCAGTTATTGGGGTGAAAATGAACACCAGTTTAGGTGAGAAATAATTGGACTTTTATTTTTAAAGTATAATCGTCTGAATTTCTTTTGAAACCAGGCTAAAATTATTCAAAATTCTACAGATATAACATTTTATGTTGCGTCGCGTGACATCACTGCATGAAAGCAATCATTTAAGAGTGCTCGGAAGAAGGACGAGGAGGATGAAGGATACCTGTATCAGTACCTGAAGAAAATCAATTTTGCTTCGTCATACCTGTTGCTTCATAAACGGATCTCTTAATAAACTATGGGATTGAATCCAAGAAGTAATTTCGACGTAGATTATAAAAAAGAATCATTGAAGAAGTTGGTAAAGCGAGAAGCAACATTAACTCCTTGTTATGTATGCAGCGACTTCTGGGCTTCGCCTTGTCAGGGAGATGATGGTAGCTGATATTCTCGTTTTGCTACGACAGAAAAAATGTATAATCTTCGAAGCTCCTTCAAACAGATATACACAAAAAAAGATGGCAAATACAACGAGGACGATAGATACATTTTCCATATTATACTACTGATAAATGTATAAATGAGTTCTCTTTCTGTTTCAAAAGAAGTGTCTTAATCCAGCCGGGCAGGAGGGAGACTTTACACTCCTGACTCGGACCAACGGTTCATCCGTTGAATTGGGTCACATCGAAATGGCTTATTGTTCTTCTTGCTTCTTCTCCCCTCATTTCACCATATTCCTTTCTCACCTCCATCCGTGTTCTCCGACTACATATACGATATATTATCTCATACAAGCAATGGTGGTGGGAGTAAAACGCTTGCTCGAGTGAAGCATCTTCGCCCTGTGGAACACAAACGTTTTTTTTTTTTGGACCCAAAGAGAGGCGTCATTATGAAAATGATACTGTACCTGTAGCCAAAGGGACAGACCGCAGACCATAGCAATTACGCGTAATGAAACGGCCTGGTCCATCGGGGAGACTCGAGGACGACGGCTGAGCAGGGGAATATCAACTGACGACATTTATATAGTTGATGATTCGAAACTTACTACATGACATCGCGTGTAAATAAGTCGTAAAATTATTCGTGGCTTGCCTGAAAATCGTATTCCAAAATGGTTATATGCTTAAAATGTTGAAATTCTTTATTTCAAGAAATTTATACGATTTAAGCGTTTTCAGAATTTGCCATATTTTCAATTTTCAAAAATAAAATTACGAAAGAATTTCACATCTATTGTCCCGTCCAGTTGACATTTAAATACAAGACACAGCTGCTTACTTTTATAACGGACAGAAGTTCTTTTGCACCTTTTCCTGTATGAGAACTTTTCGCGATGTGCGCAAAAATAAAGTCTTGCATTCATCGATATATGAAAGGCAATTAATGCGTTACGCGCGTTCGTACGTATAAAAGAGGTTTTTAATTGATTACACAAAAGTAGAGTTACTGAGCTGTCTCCTGCATGCTATGAATGCATGCTTATCGAGGTATTTGCAATCGTAGGTCATGGAAAAACAAAGATGTTACGTTAGGTCAGGACGGGTTTCAATTGCCGGAACATACACAATGCGAAACAATCATGCGGGACGTCTTTCTTCTAACTTCCCTTTAATCGTTGCGACGTTTTAATATTGCCGTTCTTCGAGGTTCCGTGCAGCCCCATTGAAGGGTGGGAATGTTTACCTTCGAACGACATATTACGAATGTAAAGTACCGATTTACGAATAGACCTACTCCACTGAGAAGATGGGATTAGCATTCGAATTGTCCACGTAACAGTGGCGCATGACAAAAATACGTTCCTTTTCAAATTCGTTAATACTCGAAGGCTGGAAAATCAATTTCTTTTTATACCGCAATTAGTCAACGTATGCATCCACAACTGACTTCTTTCAGCACATATGTAGCGTTTAGATATACCATTCGGTAGTGCAGATTTGTCAGTGTGAGTGTTCAACAGGTACGTCATCGTGTTCCCACAATAACCCGAGGAAGAAACGATCGTGTGCATAAGCGTAACTTTGACCCTCCTACAGTTAAGACGAAGGGCTTCCCTACTCGATTACTTTCACAATCGTGGATGAGTCACTAATCCAACTATTAAATTTTCATAGTTTGAAAAAGCGATGTTCGTAAACTAATCTTGCCATTTCGATTTAACTGAGAGTCAGTACCAACTATAATCTCAGAAAAGTTGTAGGGCTCAAGCCATCACGTAATTGTCGTTACATACGCAGCGCAGTAAATGGTACTTAGTAAGCGCAAACGATGATTTAATGGATAGAAATGGACGGCATCACTTAGATCCGGTAGCGTCGACTACTACCTTGAGGCCAATCGCGTTAGTCGTGAAACTCAAACACGAACGAACACGAAAAACTTATTTATTTGCGATAACGGAGTTTGATTGAATCCACCGTTAATGTGCCGGATGTCCTACAATTTTTAAGAATGTTAGCGCATTAAATGCTGCTTGATCATAGATAAAAGACCGATTAATTATTATTTACATTCAAGATTTTTACAAAGATAAACGATTATGGACACGAGCATGTCTAATTCTTGAACAGCGGACCTAAATGTTCGAGTTGGCTTGTACGTCATCATGGTGTTGTTTCTCACCACTGTAATCAGAGTCTAAGTTTTGGGATTAGTTATACCTGTGATGAAATTCACATAATGAATTACAATTTTCTGTTACATGATGTTAGATGTGACTGCTAAAAAAGTCGTCAAATACGATTCGACTTTTTGTAAGTGATACTTCAGATGTAAATGTCTCCAGTAGGTTACGTAATTAATAAACTTCGAAGACTACGCATAAACATATGAAGCAGTTAAACTGTTGAAGCGTACCGAATTTAGTCTAGATTCTAATATGCTAAGCGACTCATCCAGAAAGAGAAGTGTTTAAAAGAGTTACGCGTCCGATCTCGCTACACCCGACACATGGTGGGTGCTGACCTAGATTTAAAGTGGCTGTTAATTACGACGCGTTGTTCGTGACCGAAGTGAAACTGAACATCTACTCAAGGAATGATCTCTCTCAAGTGAGAAAAAGCAACAAAGCAAAATCAAATTTTCACGGGGTTTTAATGGAAAAAAATATTTTGAAAAATCAGAGCTAATTGCCATAATAAATGTAATATAGGAATACCGTTTTTATTGACAAGTGGAAACCTGAAATTTCATACAGACATGTAGTTTATAGTAATATTGGTTATTAATGATTTTTAAATGTTTTTTAACAGATTGGCTATAGCAATATTACGCAATTTAATATAAAGGTCGCTCACAAATGTAATGGGCATAATAAACAGAAGAGTGTTTTAACTTGGCCCTTTGAGAAACTCCACATTTAGTGGCTGATTGTGGTTTAATTATGAGATATACTTTTAAGTAATAGAGTTCAGAAAAAGTATACAAATGTAACTTGGTATTGCTCATTTAAGATTAATTTTGGGAACTCATGAAAGCAAATATCGAAATACAGCTATTATAAAACAAGAAAACATCTGAATGTAGACTGCTGATTAGCAAATAAGTTATAATTATAACTAGTGACTTCGACCCTGTGGCCTTTAGCCTTTTACCTCATGTACACATCAATTCGGCAGGATTTGATAGAACCAGCTATTTAATCGACTACAGAAAAAAAACGAAAATGATAATTTTCTGGACTTCGACCATCCGCACTTTAAATGCTTAATTTCTCCTTGACCAGTTTTATTGCCAACATTTTTTGTCTTATTTGTATTTCTGAAAAATAATTGTAGAATATTCAAAAGACAAGTTTCAGAAGACAAGTTTTTCTATTCAATCACGTCCATTTGTTTATTATTTGATTTAGTCCTTGTTATTTGCAATTTTGCCAATTTTTTAAATAATGGAGGTCAACAGATTTTAGTTTGGAATTCTTAAAGTAAAAATACATCAGAACCACAGTCAATCTAATCTAGAAAAATGAAAATGCTCAAAAATTTCGTATGCACATGAATATGACTTTCGGCATATTTAGTTATTATGATGCGATGTTGTAATATGCGTAAGAGATAGAGCCTAACAGATTTCGGATTCGGAATTAACTCATTATAATATATAAGAAATACATTTGATCCGGGTCAGACAAAAATTTTCTGAATTTTTACACAGACATTAAAGTGATTTTTGTAATTTTTTTGAATATTTTTTTGCGATTTAACCGAAATTTTGGTATGTTTAGAGAAATGGGCTGTAGTTTCACATTTGGAGCATTTATGTATGAACAAATACGTAAATGATCATATACTCATGAACATTTTTTCAAATTTTCCCGAAAACAGTAATGTAATTTTTTGCAATTTTATGCTATTTTTTGCGATTTACTAGAAATGTGTGTAGACTTCGAGCAAAGTGGCCTGCAGATTCAATTTCAGATTATTAAAATACCGAAAACACACTAGATAAAGGTCAGAAAAATGTCCATTCCATTCGCATATCACTGTATATTTTTAAAACTCTTATGCTAGAATATATTGGACATGCTGGACAAAATCTGGCATATGGAATAAAAACAGGACCCAACAATATCCTGCAGTTTTATAGAAGAATTGAATTTTCCGTAACAAATAATTCATAGACCATTGCGACTAACAAATATCTGTAGGTTGCACGCCGTACACATCATAATGTAACGTTCAGGTGCGCCATTCCAGGAAACAATAGCACATGTTATAGTCCAAAATCTGTTAAGAATTTACACTCTCTGAGAAGTGTTTAACCTACGTATATGTATTCGAACGAAGAAATAATCAAAAGTTACTTCTATTAGTCTGGAAACTGTTAACAGCATGTAGTTTTTGAGTATGCTCTTTTCCAATCTGAAGTCAGTTTTTCGATATCACTCTTCATTTTTTAAATCTGGCCACTTAAACGGAAAAAACGTGGAAAAAAGCAAACACTTTTTCAGTAAACTGCAATTTTTCTTTGCGAGTTCTGCGGTCGTGGCATGCTTCAGAATTCTGTCTCTAATGAGTTTTACAAGAAGTTGGTCAAAATTTCCATTTAAATTACAAAAAGACGTACTCAAAATGGAACTCTTGACACTGAATTTTTTAGATATTTGAATTTTATTAAAATATTTCTTGTATCTTGTCGTGTTATGAATAAGTTCTTGTAGAATGTTTTTGAGAACGCTGAATATAAATCCATTATTAAATTTCTAAATTCAAAATGGCGGATACAATATTACTTCAAAAACTAAATGGTAGACAATTCTTTTTTCAATTTCAATCAACCATTTTGAATTGAAAAGTATTGAAATTTGTTATTATATTCTTTTACTCCAACTTTTTTTTCTTGATTTAAAAAGTTCACGTTTAATAAAAAACAAATAAATTTTCCCACTTGCATTGAATATTGCAAATAAAAATCTGATATTTTCATTTTTTACAGAATATCAAGTATTATCTATGTCGCGGAATTCAATGAAAATTAAATATTTTATAAGTGTGGAAAATATTCGCAAAGACGGCCGTAAGTTTATTCTTCCTAAAAAGATTAAAATTGCTATATTTATTTTTCAAATTACTGCATGTCAAATAAAAAATAAATTAATTTTCATTTTATCAAGAAATTGAATAAAAGAATGTTTCAACTTAAATTTTGGTATCGAACTTGTATGTTTTTTAAATCGAATACTGTGCAGCACCTTGAAAAAAATAATGTAATTTTTTATTTCCAAACAAAAATAATTTGCGGAGGCTCCAGTTGTTCTTAGGTTCTGATTTTTGCAAGAGCGTACAATATAATAATTCAAGACATTTTTGTTTCCAGTGCTTAACACAAAATAATACTTCACATAAATAACAAGTGATTTGCAACAAAAAATTATAAAATATGCTGGTGGAGATAAATTTATTTTCCAGTTCCAATACAGTACAGTTCGTCCCGAGATATCCTAAGGAGCTCCAGAGGACATTGCAGGAAGAACTTGTATCAATACGCAGTGTTTCATACAGTGTATACGAACCGATAAAATAAATGTATCATAAATGTGCAATTTTCATTTTGTTTCGACTTCTCCATGCACATTGTCCTCAAGAAAAATTTCCTTTTTATTTTACGCACGTCCATGTTTGCATTGCTTTCAAGGAAGGAAATTGCAACAATTTCTAAAAATTGAGTTTTGCATGTGGCATAGTTCGAAAAAAGTGACAGTTTCTTCAATTAAACTTATCAGTAATATTAAAAATCACAATAAGTTTATAAGGATAATTTATCGTTACACCGTTTCCACTTTTTTGACAATCATTTCACCTACAATTTAATTTCATAAAGTACATATTGAACAAAACTTGAATGTAGAATCAGCGTTTCTATTTTCTCTGACACCCAACAAATCATTTACGTAATTATAGGATGTTCTCTAAAAGGTACAATTTGCGCAGAAAATTAATGCATGACGGGCATAAATTATTCACCGATTATGCGTTAATCGGGTGCGATAAAAAAACATTTGCGAGGTCAAGCACCTTAAATATCCAATTAAGCAGTGGCATAAGTATCGCGAGATGCAGAACATAAACGATATACGCACTTGCGACTTGTTCGATCCTCGTAACGGCGAATCGCCGATAGTCATCTGTAAAAGGGTTAATTAAACCGCACGTAGGCATGAAATAATTACGATATTGCACGTGTATGGGTTGCTTAAGAATAGAATATTATCGTGCTAATCGTGTCGACAGTATCGATTAATTATTGCTGACTTAATAGCACGATTTATCAACTGATTTTCGATACGATTCCTGTGCACACCAGAGAGCTCCCCCGCCATTTCGCGCGTTCACAATTCACAACGGTTGTTCGTTTACAATGCAAGTGCCGATAATTGGACTCGTCTGTCGCTAACTTTTGTATTGTGGACTCGCCAATATTTCCGCGTTTTCCTCAAGTTCGACTCGATTTTTCCATCCGGAGGGAAAAGTCCCTCAAAGTAAACTCCTCGATTACACGTAGCATCACGGCCTCAGGCACCTTAGGCGTTCCCCTCCAATTAGTGATGTAATTAATAAATATTTTTTACTGAGGGCTGAGGCCTACGATTGTCGAGAGTTTGACTCTTTACTAAAGCGCGAGCTTTACAACGCTTCTCATTAGCGGGTTCGTTTTACCTCGTTTATTCCTTTCATACTTTCGTTTTCTCTCTAGTTTTTCTCCAGTTTGTTTGGCGATAAGCCGAGGTTTCCAGAATCAGTATTTCGTGCAATTCACTCTGCTTACGAGGACGACTCTCGCTGTCTTTTTCCCTTTCTCTCACATTTGCAGCATCTTCCTTATCTCGGTAGTACTTCGACTAAGTTCCGCATGACATAATTGCATGCGACAAACTACATTAATAATCTTCATTCTATTTTTATTCTTATATTGTTCTCGTTTTCGCATAATTTTTAATATTTCTAATAACTTTAAACGTTTTATCCGAAAGAAACAATCCTAATGATTTTGATATCTGCTAACAAAAGTATTTAAAAAGAGTTCACTTTTTATTATGGAAATTTCTTATGATTATTGAATTTCAAGTAACGTCAATCCTAATATCAAAATAGTTATATTCAGTACTAGGGCGCAAAATAGACTTTTTGATACACGTGTATGTGAAGGAGAAACTTTACAGACTTCTTTTAGTCCGTAAAGCGCGAATTTAAAGACTGGTCTTCATATACTTTAGAAAATAAAAACAGCCCCTAAAATGCCTACTTGCGAATAGGTTACACAAAAATAGTGTTCATGTGTAGAAGAAAAGTGTTCGCTCCTCGGTCGTAAGAATTTACGGCCTTATTTCGAGGATATGATTTCTGACGCACAATCTCCTCTCGGTCCGTGAAATTCAACTTTACGGCCTAGACCCGAAAAGTATCATTTTGACCCTCCTGCCGTAAAACTCGATTTCTCCTCCTAAGGCGAAACCTCCGTCTGCGAATTATCGAGTCCTACCACAATAGGATCAAAAATACATTATTGGTCACGGGCGAAATATCGATCTCGGACGAGTGTGACTGTTACCCTCATTTTCCTCGGGTGACAAACTTCACAATCGTCGAAGATCGATAATTGCGCCCTTGGTACATAATGTACTGATTTTCTTTCGCAGAAAATTAGCAAGCTCGACGACCTGTGCAACCAATATGAGTATATAAAACTCAAGAGACTGGAAAACCCCTATTTTATTCAGGTAATTTTCGAAGAATTTTACACCCGCTATAACGAAAAATTGCATTTTTTGCTTGGTCCCCATGAAAGCGAAATATCACTTGATAGAAATTTTAGATTTAAATTTAAATATTATTACAGTATTTGTTGTAGAATGCTTAATTTAAATAGAACACATGGAGTAGAAACAGTATCTTATTTCATGTTTCGTATTTCGAAAATTTTACAGTAAATCAGCGACACCGAACCTTCCAAGAAACACGTACGAAGTGGATCATCCTAATAATGTAAAATGAATTCCCCTTATTGCCATCGCAGCTTTGACTATCAGAAAATGTCGCATGCTCTGCTACTTTGAAGTATTAAAACAATAAAACCAAATTAAAAATGAAGTATTAATTAAAATTAAATGATAAATTCGTTCTATATTACAAAATAAGTATCCCGAATTGAACTTGTAAATAAGTGGTCGTTAAACTAACATTTCTTTATTTCCAGAATTTGGATTTGAAAGCACAATCTTGATGCATGGTTACCCGATATGGAGTTTATTGATATTTTAGTGAATATTTTCGATTATCCTTGAATAAGGATATATTACAGTGATATATTTTAGAGGATATATTTTAGTGATTAGAATAATCACTAAAACCTATAAATAGGTAAAACTTATCTTGAGCTGGCTAAAATCTATCTACAGTAAAAATTGATTACCATTATTTAAAGAAGATTACAATGCAAAATAAGTCTTCAGTACACGTTCGTCCTACTTACCTGCTAAAAATTGTTCTAATCTACTATTATCCAGTTCGGTGACTAACAGTGACAGGATCCTTAGGCCCGGATGCATAGTCTTACGTTCCAAGTAAAGTTCGTTTTTGCATTCGCTTTATTACCCTTTGGAAACAGGAGAGTACATAAAAGTATCTAAACACTAAACTGTCAGTTTGTAGTTAAGATGCACTCATAACTATGAATCTAGGTCTTAAAACGATCCTGAAACATATTAAAATAAGTTCAATTGCAAATTGCTATTTGACAACATCGTGTAACCAAAGTTCAGAGGTAAAAATGTTTTATAACCTTTTCATAAAATCTTTATACAACTGTTATAAAGAAATGATTCTATAACAATTTTATGAAGTTTTTATAAAGCTATCATAAAGTTTTTATAAAGTTTTTATAAAGGTTTTATAAAGTTTTTATATGGACATATAAATTTTATATAATTTTGATAAAAATTGATTTTCGTAAGACGGAGTTAAGAAATTCGATTTTATGCAACGGATTTGCGAGAATAAGATTTACGCACTAAAAAATTATACGGGTAAGATAGAAGACCCCCACTCTTCGAGTTTGAAATTCGACACGTAAACTTGAAATTTATAACCCCCCCTTTTATCTCCCGTCGACTTCATATAACCGAACAGTTTAGTTATTAAAACCAAATAGATAGTTACCGTCATCTAGCTCCAGCTCCTCCGTACCCTCACGTTGTCACCGAACCCGTTTTATTTCGATAAATATTCGTTTAATTGCATGGCCAGAAATAAGACCAATTAAACTGGTCCAAATAGAAATTGCCATTTACTATTAGACATCTAAGTGCGAAAGTGTTGCAAAAAATCAATTTTACACACTAAAATGATGGCCGTACTTGCAAACAAAATCGAATTTTGGGCATTGGAAAATTGTATAAAAGTTTGTATGGAATCATTTTTTAATAACGTTTTATAAAGATTTTATAGAAACTTTATAAAATATTTTTACCTGTTAGTTATGATAATATTCCGGAAAGAATCAATTTTCAAAAATAATTCTACTCTTTGCTTTAGCCCATGTGTTATATTAAATCACTTTAACTAGAATTAGGCATTGCGCCTACGCGATCAAGATGACCTAATCTTCCAAAATCCTATTGCTTTGCTTGAACTTGAACTTGAACTTACATTGAAAACATGCGTTAACTTTAAATCTTTTTAAGATTATTTATACTCCGTAAAAAGGTCAATTATACTTGATTACAGTACTTTTGTCTTCAACACAATGGCTATACTTGAAGCCTGTGATATCATATATTTGGCAATCGTCATAAACTAACTTAAGAATGTCTAGTTTGCATACTACAATTCACAACAAAATTAACATGAATGAGAAATATATGCACCATTTCAATTAATATAAATACACACACATTACACACTCTGGATACAGGTATATAAGTATACAGTGCATTATTAAAGGTTGATTTTTTTCACTCCGTATTCAAGGAATTCTTGGCATATGAAACCACAAAACGTCGAAGTGAAAAATGGTCGAATGACCTCGTCATTCAACGATGGGGTAACGGCTCCCACCTCACGTGAATCGAAACCCTGGTTCGTTGCATTTGTGTATACGTACAAAACGCACCACATTCGCATAGCATTTTTCTTTGCCTCATCTTATTTTCGCCGAGCGATAAAGGTATAGCGTAACCGGTATCTACATATCAATAGATCCCCTACTAAGTTCGCAGGTGTACCACCCCATTCAGCCATAAAAGAACAAACCGGGACAAGTATGTTACCGTGCAGGAACCCCGGAGAAACGGTTACAGCATGATTTTTTCCGTCTCGCCTTTTCTCTTTTTCTTCGGTAGTCTGTCTGACTCTATCCCTCTTCGCAAGAGCTTTACATTATTGACGGGGACAAATCGAGGGGGGAGCCAGCGCATCGCATGTATGGGAATCTCACAGGTGTATGGTTTTCTAAGAGAGCGGTGAGTGAAGGAGAGCGAGATTATGGAAGAGAGAACAAGAGAGTGCGAGAATGTGCCTCCGGCAACGTACGATTTGCTCCCGTGCATAAACTTTCGGGGGTGGGGTTTATTGCACCCTTTGCGCGGCGGTGGTGGTGGTGGTGTTGGTGGCGATATTAAAACACAATGTCCCGTGAAATGCAAAAGGGGGTACCCGAGACAGGGCTGCTAGGTGATGACACTGCTCGAATGCACGTGCATGGGAATCCGATACCTGCCCGAATGAATATAGCGAGGGACAGATGGGTCAAGAGTACCACCATCAAGTCCCACGGGGTTAAGACTCGTCGCACTAGGAAGCGAGGGGGTTGAGTGTCCCTTCTTACAACATTCAATCACTCACGTAATCTCTTGTGATTTATCGATTCGTTTCTCGTCTTAAACGGTTTAGGGTCGACTCTATTTCACTAGTTTTTTAGACTTCCTTATTAATTGTCAGAATAACTAATCGACAGTTTCTTATCAACATCCTAGACAAGTTGTCTTTCGTCAAAAAATAAATTTTCAAGTGTATATATTATATACATATGCGTGTGTAAACCCAGTCACTCTTTCCAAAGAAGAGTGAGATCTTGTCACGAAACATTATAAATTCGCATTTAAAATCGAGATGACATCGGCAATTTGCGATCTCGAACAGTGTGACGAAGTCGAAGCTACCGTATTTACATTAACGATCGTTCCCCAAAGATGTGAGATCGATCTTCGGATAGATTGCACGGACTGGCCGTTAAGCAACCCGTCTACATTACCGAGTTTGTGCGAGAACGAGAGTCGGGTCAGAGAACTCCGGCTGTTACAAACTGTATATTTAGGATCGTTTCTCAATCCTGAAGGATGAGGTTTAAGGTCATCTGACCTTGACCAGTTAGTTCTGCTAGTAGTAGCTCCCCCAGTGGGTGTACGTAATCCAAAGGAGGCTAGAAAGCAGTGTCTAGCCTTGTAGCTTTGCCAGAAGCCAGTACAGCAATTGAGATTGCACGTAGTAGAAGAAGATCGGTTCGCATACGAACGAGTCTCGTTTCCCTAATCCCAATGTTGTTACGATGCGTAGATCGTCATCGGATCCTCAGCTTCGTTTTCCGTTGTAAATTTTACTGAAAGCGCAAGTGGGACGTAAATCGATCAGGCACTGCCTTTTACTCGGCTGTGTGGATGAGGTTTTGTTCGTTTTCGGGCCCAGCTCCCGTACAAGAGAGAATCGAGGGGCCTGATGAGTCACGGACAGTGCCCCGCGGCGAAGGGGGCCAGTGACTCTCAGCGTTATGTTCGAATTTATCAAAAATTGATCATGCGACGGTGTATTTATAAATCGTATTTGAGTCCATCAAACTATATTTTTTGACATCTTCCGACATAACTCATAACGGTTTGACGTTTAAACGTTAAAAATAGTAATGACATGTAATTTGCAGCGTTCAAGTTCACAGCCAAGAGATATTCATTATCAGTCCAAATACATCTCAAGAAATAGGTCATGTATTTAACTCACAAATCAACGCATTTCAGTCTGCGATAAACTCCCATGCATTTATCTTTTGTTTCTACTGTTCTGTCCCACCAGTAAAAGAAAACGAATACATTCGTCGACTGAGAACCTTTTTACGAAGCCAGGGGTTCGGGTACGTTAGAAACACGTGCACTCTCGAACGGTCCAGGTCCCTTCGCGAACGTGTTCTCGTTCGTGTCCGAATGTGGCTTGCAGTCGTGTGGGTTCAGATATAGGAGGAGCCTTCTCCCCTTCGAACTCTCTAAGTTATATTCAAGAGGGGAGATTTGTATTGGTAAATTCGATGCGTATTGTTTGTGTAGGTTAGCTCCCCTGACAGGTTAGACACCTGTTGACTAACCTGAACCTTAGCCTGCCCACACAAACATCTTCCTGCGACGATGTTCTTAAACTATCCACCCCTTCGTTGTTAATCTTTAGTTGCCCCGAAAGGTGAGGAGCCTCTATTCCCCCCGGGTCAATAGCTCCATTTCGGATTTACATACACGTCTCGGAGAAGGCCTTCTTGTTTACGCTTATTTCTCTCTTTATACAATTTTAGTTCCGTTCCACATTGTAAGATTCATAAAATTGATAATACGATTTGGAACTAAAGATTTCAACCATGTAGTGAAACTAATGAATCGAATTTTAAATTTAAATTGACGGTGCTAATGCCTTTGTTTGTGTTCTAACGTAAATTGCATAACGGTAATAGTACGAGAAAATCGACTCTAGCACTCTTTTTATTTACTTAGATATAATCTGTCTCCCTACGAAGCTATTCGCACAGAAACGAGATTTGAAGTCCGCAATCATTCCTGGCCCGGTTCCAGGCTAAACTTGGTTACATAGTCACACCGTCCAGTTGCACACCAATTTGAAATTATTCAAAGTTATTTTCGATATACCTAAACCATTAATTAAAAGCAGTTGACAATCATAGTTTTGTTATTAGTGGGATATTCTATCTTTTACGATTTTTACTACAGAGGCATAAATATTTAATATAAGTGACTATGAATGAAAAAGCTATTTCTATTTACTCTACTACTATAAATATACTCACTTACTGCGTAAACAACATTCTTTAGTTTCCATGTGGGACACAAATGAATTGGAGATTCTGCGCTATTCGTGCCAACAAGTTAAGAATTGTTTTGAGAAACTGGATTAAAAATTGTAATAATAATTAATTTATACATTTTTATCATATATCAAACAGTATTTAGATGTGTGCGTCAAATTCTATTTTATCTTTTGTTTGTTGCATAATTCTTTTTCAAGTGTACATCCTTGTGTTATATTTTAATTAGATGTATTTCGATATATGTTATTACCTCATGTAAAATTTAGCAAACACAATTTAGATCAAAAGTTAACCTTCTAAATTTAGAAGAAAACTGTGTACTATGTCAGTTTATACTATACATATAAGTTTATCAGTATTTAGTTCCTGCTTCTATAAAATAATACGAATTTCCATTACATACATAAAAATCATTGTTTATATCTTTACATTAATAATAGCTACACGTTTTGGTATGTGATTTTTAGATGGTAGACCAAAAATTCACGAAAGTTATAATTATGATTAAAACTAGTGGATAATAAATTAGAACAAGGTTGTTATTCCGAAAACTGGAAAAATACGTGAAAAGGGACACAAATAGCAGACAATAATATAAGATATATTAGGAATGGATTAAACTTCACCTAATTATAAGGATAAAAAGACAGAATTTTCTGAATAAAGCGAAACGAGTTGTTTGATTAAATTCAAAAAACTCTACTGATATTTTCATACTGGAAACATTACAATTTCTGGGAGTTTGTAAGAATAGTATTAATTAATATATGTTTACTAGTAATAAAATTTCATCTCAGTTAATACCTAGAAGTATTAGCATAATGAATTAAAAATGTACGTATTGATTGTAACTGATTCCTCAAAGTAGAATTAGATTACAATTGCAAAAGTAACACAAATGTTATTCATTGATTTATTTTGAACAACTCGAATGGTATCACAGTAAAAAAAAGTCTTAAAATTGTCACATATTCAATTTAGCACTGTAAAAGGCTTAATTTCAGCACAAACTTATGCTAATTTTCTTAAGTTAAGTCAATATTGCCCTCAAAACCTTGTTTTTAGTATTGGAAACTTACTTTTTGTAATCTTCAGGTTTGAAATAAACTTTGCTGTCTGAAAGTAAGACTTTAAGCGTCAATATTGACTTAATTTAAAAAAAAATTAGTTCCATTTTAGACTGAAATTAAGCCTTTTACAGTGCTTAATTTGAGATGTAACAATTTTAACACTTTTTTTACTGTGTACACGGAAGAAAAAGATTGGTTGTAGCAACCAATCGCATGGTGCTCTCAGTCACTATTTACTTGACACTCCCAAACAATTTCTTGGCTGCCTCATAGAGCACTAAGAGGTTGCATGCTCCAACCAATTCTTTATTTTATTAATTTTAATTGATGATATTATATTGTTTGCATACACAGAACAAAATAAGTCTTAAAATTGTTACATCTTAAATTCATCATCAGGTGAGGCTTAATTTAAGCGCGAAATTGCGTTAATTTTCTTTCAGACGATATTTTGGCTTAAAATAAGATTTATCGAGCTTATGGCATGTAAGTTAGACGAATCTCATTGCAAACCAAAATATCGGGTGAAAGTCAGTTTTGTTGTCTAAAAGTAAGACTTTAATCCAAAATATTGACTGAATTTAAGAAAATTAACGCAATTTTGGGCTGGAATTAAGCCTCACCTAATAATGAATTTAAGATGTAACAATTTTAAGACTTATTTTTTCTGTGTAGTTCTGGATAACAGCTTCCATGTATCGTTTCGAAAGACTTATTTTTTTCTGCGTAGAAGTTGGATAAATTGATTTTCGTTCACTAATGACCGATTTCTACATACATGAAAAATTTGCCAGTAATACTTGATCATTTATAAAATTATTGTTAGAGAATGACATAGGTAAGAAGTATATATCGACGCCCATATTTTTTAAATTGGCAACCTATCAGAAAAAAGAACTATCGAGCTTACCAGTTACATATATACTATATTGGATTTTTTTGTTTCGTTGAATAATGTTTACTTTTCGTGATTTCCAAATTTTCGACATATTAAAAAAATCATCCAATTAGGAAATGGACCTTAATAACTGTACATAAAAAATGGATATTTCAAGAAATTTTTAGTTGTCCCAAATTTTCTGCGTTGAATTTTATTAAGACACTTCATTCATTCGTTAAGATAAGCGATCACGTGCTGAAATTTTATATATCCATAAATAACCATATCAGAATGTTCGATGCAAAATTTGTAATCGTATATGCTTCTGAAGAAATTTGTTGTCAAAATTTATGACTTTAACGTATAAAATATAAGAAAATCGTTTCCAACACCACGATTTTCGTAAAATACTCCTATTTCTATCTAAATAAAAGCAAAGAAAAGGAATAAAATTGTTTTGCAAGTAATAGTGAACATTCGAATGAGAACAGTTATTTATCAATTTACCGTATAGTTTACAAGGAATAAAAGGTTCTTTTTTTTAATTTTGGGAATTTATACTCGGAAACAACTAATCAGTGATTTATTAAAACCTCACATTGCCATATACAGTTTTGTAAATGTTTGGGGCTTAACATAATATTTTCCACAGAGAAAAAATAGGAGTAACAAGTCCTCTCATCTCCAGGTGAAAATTAGTTGGAGCAACCATGGAAATAGCTTTAAATTTTTATTCCTAATGAATTGTGAGGGACCAATTTTTTCTTAGTGAAACTGTTTAATTGATTGCTCCAACCAATTTTTCGTCTAGATCTATTAGCACTAAACTGTTAGAAGTATACCAACTAATCCATTGTTTGAAGTTGATCTATGTATAGATTTGGGCATTGTAAGTAGGGGAACGTCGTCACATTCCTACCGCCTGTGTCGTTATCTTAAAATTCAACTTTTTACTAGTTTAAAGTTTTGCAATGTATAGGGAGCACTTCTCTATATACCTGACCAGTTGCTAATGTTATGAGTGTGAGCGAGTTACAGGAGATTCAGACAGCAACGAAACAATTAGGATTTCCATAATTTAAAAAAATGATCCGAAACCGACCCATTTTTTATTCTATTGTTTTTACTTTTTTTCCGTTGATCTGTTCAGATTTTTATCTTATTTATAGAAGAAATCCATGAAATTATACTCAGAAGTAATTAATAATATATATTACTAATATTAATAACATTTTTGACTCCTAAAAACACAAAATAAATTGTTTACGATCCAAACAAAAATGCGGACCAGTTTCAGAACATCGAGTTCGGTTATGGACCACTTTCTTGACGGATCACCATTCAATGATAGTAACGGAGGCAATGTAATTTGAATTGAAGGTGTAAATATCCAGATCATATGTAATAAAAACACCTACCCATCAGTTTTCTGCAAAAAATTAAGCACTACTAACTGAAGTCTTGTGAAGCTCCAAAATTAGATCAAATATTATCAAAAAGTAATCGGATGTGATAAGCTACGAAGACAAAGAAAATTGTAGATTGCATCTACTAACAAATTATCAATTTTATGGCAGCGTTCCAGTCACATTACTATCGATTCAAATGCCAGCGATCTCTATGACAAACGCGGTGAAATCGACATATGATTACTACAATATACTGGTTAAACATTAATTAGGCATTCTTCATATTTGTATTTAATTAAATAATATACTACAAAATAACGAAAACTCTGTACTGATGTCGAGAATCAGTTATTTAAACGGGGAAAAGTATTTTGTCTTATTTATTAGTCCCAATGAGAGACCAATATACATTTTTTTTTATAGAGGATGACTCTTAGTATCATGAACAGTTCAGCATAATTAAAATTTAATTTGGCAGCCTTCTTATATTCAGGTTTTAGATCAACCACGTAAAAACAGCTGATGCTCAGAGAAATGTTTAATAACAATACAGGGTGAAAACATTTTTAAATATTTCATTCCTTAATGCATCTAACAATTTCCTGCTTTAATCATGATATGTTGAATATTGTATATTAGATTTCAAATGATGTTGGTGCCGAAAATAAAACAAAAATATGCAAGACTGTATTCTGCGAAATAGAAAAATATACTTATTAACGTAATCTGTTTTTGCATTATGTATATCTTACACTTCGGTTAAACATCATCCAAATTTGTTTAGATTAACTAAGTCACTTATCGAATAACATTTTTAAAACCATTATTTGACGTATAAAACTATAGCCTAGCATAATTTCAGAACATAGCTACATCGGAAATCATCAATCCCATCAGTATTTCCTGTATAATTTGTTAGAGTATTCAATGAAGATATTGAAATTGCATCCGGATATTTTTACCATGAAAGTCGCATATACCTTGGATGTTTGGCGGAAGATACAATCGAATTCACTACACTTCGAGTGTTAGTTGAATATGCTTCATATATTCTGAATTTTCAGACAATTTTAAAAATGTCAAAATGATTATCATAAGCAACGGAAATCAATATTAATAGAAGCGCCCAAACAAAAAGAATCTGACTAGTATCCCAAAAATTCACATTTCATTTCGCGTTTTACATTTCGGTTTGTATCATCCATGTAATTGTGCTCGAAAATTAGACACGCTCCGTTTGGAAGTGAATCACGAAGGGCGTAGAACAATAGAGACGAGACTCGAGGCCGTAATCGCGAGGTGAAATCTCGTTAAACGAGTGAAACCAAGCAGAAGCATTATTGCCCTAGACCTGAATCTCCATCGGTGTTTTATATGAATGCTCGAGATTTTTATCAGACGTTATCTATAGACCTTCATTAAGACATTTGAATTTCAATATCAGATTTTATCGCCGAGCCAGGCTTATTTACATCCTATTTGAACATACGTCCGCTGAAAACGCGTTTTCCGAACGTACCTTTCCGTTAACGTACATCAAGGAATTTTCGTGACAGTAAAATGGCTGAGATGAAATATGGGAGTCATTGGTTACGCACGGGTGAATAATTACACTAAATGAAAAAAGGCGTGAATGTACAGTTAGAAAAATGTGTAATTTCGAGATTTTAACCGAATGAATACTGTCGTTCCTTTGCCTTTGCGGTAGATTAAAATCGGTAGCAGCGATTGAATTAGCAGTACCATCGATTTATCGCTCGATCGCCGACATCTGTGGGATTTAAAAGCCCAGAGAAATCGCCGGTAATGTAGGTGTAACACGAGAGTGCGGATGCAAATGACTCTATCGCGCGTATTGCGTTCTTATATTCCGAACTGCAAAAGCGCGTTCCCGATCTGCAGTGATAAACTTGAATAGACGGTAGCACAAGATGGAAGTCAAGATTCAATCGCACTGATTGACCGATCGAACTTAATTGTAACGCGCGATTCTCTGTGCTCGATTGGTTAATAAATGCGCATATATTGGATTATATTGCGAATTATTACCGACGATAGTCTTTCGACGCGAGATAGTTAATGAAATATTATGGAAACCGTTGTTACTCTTACGCGTTCTAATTATTTTGAAAAGTTTAATGTGGCTCAAGGTAACTTGTATTATGCTCATAAGTTCGTTAACGCTCGAGACGGTAATACTCGTGCGGTAAGAAGTTACGATCGTAATTTCATCGTAATTTATCTATTTATCGTTCACTCTCGATAGTCGGTAGAGGTTTATCGATAGATTACAGCACGTCACTAATATGTATTACACTAGTTGTAATCAATTGCAAAAATGGAAACGTAGGAAAGATTCAATTTTGTTTGGCAACTAATCCGAACTCCTGACGAAAAAATTATTCGCATAACTGATTAATTAGTTTCTGCAGCTAAAAAGAAGTTCTTTGGTTCGTACAACTGTTTGCTAAGTGCCCTAGTGCCAGTTGATTATAAGGCGCTCAAAGTGATATGCGAATGTTTCGGATTTTTTTCCATGTGGACTTTGGTTCCATGTGGTTGTCTGTGATATGGATTTATATTAACGTTGAGTCCATGCTTATTATCTATACTATCGACAAATGATCTTACATGGAGTGACTTGAACAAAAAGCGTCAACTTGCTTAGGACAACTGATATCAGCATCAGACTAATAATTGGGAATAGCAGATTAATGTATTTAGTAATCGGTTGTTTCCGCAAAGAGAAGCTGCTTAATAGGAGCTATTTCATTGGTTCAGACAGATATTTTATAGAAATTGAATATAAAAAGTCATATGTACTGTACACTCGGGAATTTGATATAATCACGTGGTGAATTAAATGTATAATAATTAAAACTGCAGGTTCAGGTTAAATAAATTAAATTAAACGATAAAAATACCGCTTATGCTCTGCAAAAAAGTAAAAATTATAAGCTCATCAATATAACTTTGCACAACGTTTCGGTTCCTTCTGAAGCCTCTTCAGGTGCAATAATGGCTAAAAATATAGTGACGATATCGCAATTATCGTCCCTTTATATACCTTCTAGTTCTTGGCAGGGAGTGGGCTTAATAATACTGTTTTAATATGTTAATCATATCCGAATGAATTTCATGCAATTTTTGTGTGTATTCTATTTTGTTTAATGGAGCTTTTTGAAGGAAAATGTGA
Source organism: Trichopria drosophilae (assembly GCA_030407085.1). Lineage (NCBI taxonomy): Eukaryota > Metazoa > Arthropoda > Insecta > Hymenoptera > Diapriidae > Trichopria > Trichopria drosophilae. Next base: position 181,927,746 of record CM059583.1, on the reverse strand, counting down.
ATCATTTAAAAAATTCTTCTATTATAAAAACCACCTTCTATATCTAAAATCTTTACATTATCCACATTAAAATCATGTTTAGTTAATTGTCTGTGTTTAGTAATAACAGTGTCAGCTGGTGATGGTCTCTATATATTGCATTTGTATTCATAGATTCTGACTTTTATTAATACTCTTTTTGTTTCGCCAACATATGAAGCTTATCAATTATTGCAAAAACACAGTAAACAGTATTAGTTTTGTCTAAATTATTAACATTATCCTTTCCTTATTACGATATTATTCAGTTTGTTATTTAATTGAGGAACTATTGGTATATTGTGATTTTTTAAGCGTTGTTTAATCCGATGAAAAATGCATTGTGCATATGGTATTTTGAGATATATTTTTGAAATATTATCATTGTCCTCTTCTGTAATATTTCCATAATTATGAACTCTTTTTGTGATATACTTATTTATTAATCGTTTCGGATAATCATTATGTAACAGATATTTCCTAACTAATTATAAATTTTTTGTATGAAATTGTGTAATACTTCATTTTAAGGCTCTCTCTACTAGATTGTAAACAATCGATATTTTTTACCTTTGGATGGATGAAATGAGGAAAATGTTGGTTTCTGAAACCAATAAAAATCTAGATTATTATTGTGCGTGACTTTTATTAGCAATAAATCTAAAAAGGATATGTGATTATTGTTTTGTATTTCGGAAGTAAATTGTAATCTGTCATAGTAACTGTTAAAAATTTGTAAAATTTCTGAAATCTTGTTTTTTGAAATGCAGGTAATAATCTCATCGACATATAGTAGAAAATCAGTTAAAAGGATAGGTTGTTTAAACATTCTGTTTCTACATCGTCCATTATAATGTTCGCAAATATTAACGAAACCAGTGAACCCATAGGAGTACCAAATATTTGTTTCTAAAAGTGCTTATTAAACTGAAAAACAGTTGAATCTTATAAAAAGTGAATGATTACACGTATTCGTAAACAACTCAGACTAAAAACTGGTATTGAAAATTTTTGGTTGTTGTAAATAAGTAAAATTGAGCAGTATGGTAGCTATTCACGTATGATTTTATCCTAATTATAATTTCCGTTGTTGAATATAGATATTAATTAGTAATTTTGTAAATGATAAAAACCGTGAAAATTATAAGATACTGATAACTACGTCCCAATCAGTCTCCATGTACTGAAATTGAAGATAAGCGGTAAGAGCCTTCACATCTCTTTTGCCTTTTGTGAAATTGTAGACGAAACCACCATCCACTTGCAAATTTTATATTTCAAATCGTTGGTGAAAATTCTCCCACGTATTTTAAAGAAAAAGAATGTTTTACTGTCGGACCCAGTTAGGAAATCGTTCGTAATTTTCCCAGTTCAGTAAGTAAAGGCACGAAGAAGGCAGGGCAATCTTACGAAACCGATAGTAGGAACATCTTGCTAGACTCCAGACTAGACATTAATCCAATGCCCGAAGCTCGTTTCGTATTCGCTCGGTTACTTTCGCTTCGCACGCTGCGATGCACGCAGCGCACGTGAGTCGGGCGCATTCGCATAAATCTACCAGAAGTGAGCACGAATCGGCCGATTCTATTGTGGCTGATGTAAATTATTAATTCAACGAGAAGGTCAACGATACGAGCAACCTGGCTCAACGTACGCCTTTTCGTTCTGCACCTCGTTGGATTACGTGAATTACGTCAAATTTTAAATCCGTCTTACTTATGGGTAATAGCGCAATTTCGTCATCCTTTATCCAAATCTGCGGAAAATTGTAAAAATTTGTCAAATATGCTAAATGCGTAAAGACTGTTATAGTTCCAATAGAATTAAGCCTTGGAAATTTGAATTAGATCAGCTTGTAAAATTAGATGTTTAGCATGCTTTTCTGAAGTGTATATAGTGTGCTTTCCAAGTACCGTACGAATCCGGACATTTGAAAATCTCAAGGGCAATGACAAAAGGAAAATCACTGCTTCTCCAGATCAAATGCCAAACGCATCAATTAGAACGAGGAAGTCCTTGGATATTGCACATTTCCGATTGAGCAATGCGCGCGACAGTGTTATGACATGTTGGAATTCGTTTATTGCTTATTCCTGATTCCAACTTTGACTGTCGACAAGGTCAAAAACCAATTGTATGAACACCTGCTATATTGCATCCGTGCAAAAAAATTGCAAATCTCGGTTCACTTCCGTGAAAATACAGGACAGTCATAGGATAAGAATCGATCGCGAAGATCCGCTTGGAGACTTTAACGGGCGACGCCGACGAATGCTTGTGCGGTTTGCAATATTATTTCCGTAAAAGGCAAACCAGTCACTTGACCTTATGACGAAGACTGACGATTTTTCCGTTATTTTCCTTAACGGAAAATTTATATTTATTACGACACAGTGAGTTTAACCTTCGGTGTTTCAAGAATTGGTAAACATTAATTACCATTAACTTATATCTGTCACCTTATTTATGTTTGAAATAGTTATAAAAAAGTACGACCGAGCCTTCATAGTGGTATGGACAGATGCTTGAAACAAAGAAGCATGAAACATAATTTTATCATAAACTGACACGTAATAACCAATTCAATGCTTAAAAACTATTAATGATGAAATCGAAACCGAGCCTAAAATTATAAGATCGGCCAATATTACACAAACAGTTTAATAATTTCAAGATTGCTATTGAAAAATATAATTACCTCGTAAGTAAATAGTTTACTTTAATAATAAAGAAGTTTCGTTGCGGCAGTTTAAGTATAAGTAGTTCCGGATAATCGAATACAAGAAAAACTGTCTATTTTTTTACCATCAACGTCTGCAATTCACCCACATAATTGCAATAAATAATAATATTAAATTCTTGGAACTTTTACTCACTCGACTTATTAATTCTATTGTTATGGATTGGTACCATAAACCTACTTTTTGTGGAAGAAATTTTAATTACAAATCAACTCATCCTCACACACACGAAATCGCAATGGTTTATAATTTAACTGACAAGGCTATTTTGCTATCTGAATACTGTTTCCACAATAAAGATAGCAAAATTGTTAAAGATTATTATTAGATAATAATAACTCACCTCAGTTTATTAATAAATATGTAAGTAAACGAACATCGTTTTTACAGCTAGGAGCTGTTGATAATAATAATGACATAAACAACGATGATAAAAATAGTATATTACTCACCAAGGGAGACATTCTTTTTTACTTCCCGAGGGAAGTATACGATTTTTCTTCATGACAGGGATTTTTTCGTCCCAGTGTGATGAACAATTAATTGTATTTCTAGTAGTTATATTAACGGACATTTCGATATTCATCGTTCTAGATTAAGAATAAAGAACGTTTCCCAAATTCCTAGTGCAAATAATCAGATGACATCTATTGCTAAAAAAGGAAAAGACAGTACAAAAAGAACTACATACCAACAACGTTGTTTACAAGTTGAATTGTAATAATTGTGATTCATTATCTTATACAGGACAACCCAAACGACAACTTGGAATCCGTGTTTTTGAACACAAGAACAATGTTAAAAAATCGAACACAAACAATGTAGTTGCTGAACATGTACTAAATACGCCACATGACTTCAATTGGAATAACGTCAGTATTACGGATAAAGAACCATCTTTACAAAAAAGATTTATAGTTTCTGAAATGTGCTATATACATCTCCAAAAAAATTCACTAAACAAAATGGAAGGCACACAAATGTTATATAGCTCTTATAGCCATATTTAATAAAAAAACACTTTTTTTAAAACGGTTCGAGCGGTTCTTAATTATCGCTGTATATGTTTGATATGCTTATTACTGTATATTATGTAGAGTGTTGATTGACAGTTGTTTTTGTTTTGACTTCGACGTTATATTACAATTAAAAAATTTTTCAGTGCGGGCTGAACGATCATGAAATGCGGTCTTCGTATATTTTTATCAAGTCATGAATGTCTATGACATGACATTCTGTCCAACATAATATTTTTTTAAGAAACCAACTATTTTTATTGGTGACTATACATATAGATATCTATTTATTATTGTTTCTGTTTTATTAATTGTGTAAAAAGATGAGTGTAACGAATTGTTGAAAATTGTATCCTTGTCCACAGTTCTGAAGATGACGACATGGATCGTTGAAACGTCAACATTAATTAATTAGTTTTGTTTTTTATTATTTTCTTGACTAGAGATGATCGATGACGTTTGAATTATCAATCATATACAAACAAATTTATAAGTAATTATTGTGGTGTGAAATTTGATAAAACATGCATTTTTTTAATTATTTTTTGCCAAAAAATTGCGATAACAGTACCTATTCAACAAACAAGAAGCTATATTTCATGATGCGATGATTGTCAATTATCTACATCAAAAATTGCCGTGTATCTTTCAATTATTTGAATCAGCATGAATAATATCGAACTGTAGTAAAATTGTTGCAAGGGAACATGCTTAGTAATTATTAATAAAATTTGTGGTGTTCATACAATTAATCGTACATTAAATATTAGTCACCAAAATTTAATCAAATTTTATAATTTCAAGTATAGTTTTTCATTTCTCGGATTCGTTATACACTCCGTGTAAATAAGTTCGATAGTTATTGATGAAATTGATTTCGCATCTATATAAGTTCTAACTTGGCAAAGGAAAAAGTTGATGAGGAAATCAAGACGAATTATGATATGTGAGATGACATTTGATTTATCGAGTGAAGGTATGCATAAAAGAGATGGATTTAGCCATGACTCCCTTCAAATAGAGTTAAGAAGATACGGAGGTTTTTCTTCATGAATAGTAATTATCAATGTAATTGTAACGTATATGTAAATTTATAAGAGACACATAAATGGGGGTCGAGAAACAGTAGCATCAAATATGACGAATAGAAGGTAAGGAACAATATCACGAACAATCACACATTTTGGTTTTCTTATCAGAAAACGTAGTTTTTTTATCGTTGAAAATAGTATCGATGTATTTTGATCTATTGTCTTAAAGTATAAAAAATACAAAATAAATAATAAACATTATGAGTATGAAAAATGAAGAATCGCAAAATGTTGGATTAGGGAGAAAAGCGAGATGCTACGTAAACGAGATCATTTTTCCAAAATATAACCCTCAAAATTCTTGTTTTTTATTAAATTTTTTTTATTTTAATATCATAAACCGCAATATAATAACACTATTTTAAACGATATAATTTTATAAACGATTGAGAGAACAATTATAATATCAACAACGTTTTCAAATCATTTTTTAAAATAACATTTTCTAGAGTAGATATAATTTTTTGTTCTTTCTGGATAATGTTATGCTGTGTTTTTCAAATTTGAAATTTTTCTACACATTTTTAAGCTCGGATGGTAACCAAAACAAATAAAGAAACACTTTTCTTCATAAAAAACGCAGTCGTCAGAAATCTTTCATTAAATGAAAAACCAAAGCGTTCATTCCTAAAGGTAAAAACGGGGACGCAAAATCACATTTTGCGCCCTACTGGGACAAAAATCAATTTCTACTCGTGTCTGTTTCTTGTTGAACCGATTGGCAATGAAAGACACGAAGGATTCCAAACGAGGAAAGAGATAGTTTTATTTGTATGCATGCTATTCTTTATTTATTTAAACCAGTGGTTACAACAATTTGATGAAATAGTAAAATCTGCTTCTGGTATCCCTCTTAAAATAAAGACCAAAAATCAGAAATTTGCAATTATTTCTTATTTAGTATACAAGAAAAGATAGTATTTAATTCATTATTGTTTTAAAAAATTTACATTTGAAAACTCACCAAATATTCGCTACTATACACAACTGTGGTTTAGGAAGTATATTAATGGTGAATTCTGTCACATTTGTATAAATATGTCAAATGCTGACAAATTTAGATTAGAACAATTCTGTTTCCTTGCGTCATTCTTCAAAGAAAAAGTGTGCTTAACTTAGGTAAAAAAGAGCTTGCGCCATTTTCTGTCTCATTTTTACGATACACGCGTCGAAGACTGCTTGAAACATAAGCACTGCCACGTGTTGTGCGATCTCAACATGTGTCACTGGGTGCCAATGAAAATAAATCATGGTTATGGCTGGTGTATACGTTAGAAGTTTCAAAGTCGAGGAAACTCAAGAAAAGGGCAAGACCCTCGTCTGGATGTGCTTAATGTTATCTCAAAAATGACTAAGTTTGTACCAGCAAATTGAAGAAATTAAAAGACGATCGAATACTAGACTATTCGTATAGTATATAGTAAAAACGCATGTCAAGTAGTAAATAATCACTTTAAACTTTTCGAAAAGTAACACAATACGTTTAGTCGAAGTAGTACGAAATGGCATATTTCATAAACAAATTATTGCTGATTCAAAGTCTAGATTCGTAATTTGAATTTTATTTTGAGCAAGTCAGAATTGAGTTACAAAAGGCGTGACTTCGCCTTGCAAATAAAAACGACTAATTTAGTTTATTGTAGAGTTGATCAAAAAGTTAATATGTTTATATTGTTAAAAATATTATGCTAAAATTGTGAGATCAAAGAATAACAAAATCTACTATTTCTAAATTGGAGAACTATTCTGTTAGTCAAAATGACTGTTATTTAGCCATCTTCGAACAAATACTCAGTACTATTTTACTTTACTTTTTAGTCCAGTCATTAGTATAACTACATTTTACTGCTTTTTATTTTTATATCCTTACTATAAATCAACGTAGATGGATTTACTTCGTTTTTAATAAAACGAACTTTTTGCTTTATTTTCATGTGACTTTCTACATTCAACATTTTATACCGCTACTTAACAATGCAAAATTTAAAGTGGAAAGGGATATTTCTCTGTAAGATAGAGTAGGAAACGGTTTGCAAAATCCAAGTTCAAATATAGACGGTGCACTGTAAACCGACGTGTATTATTTTAAGACATTTTCAGCATCTGAAATGCAATATATGTCTTTCTCCAGGATAGTTTTTGTGGCTTATATGTCTTGGAAATTTGATTTTACAGTATACTAATTAATTTATCATAATAGATAACGAAAGAGTTATGTCAGGTGAAAAATTACTTGCGAAAATCTTGACAAGTAGAACAAATGGGTCAATAAGTTGATTATTGAAGTGATTTATAGGAATTGGATTAGAAATAACTGTCGCACTGTTCATCATCATTAATTAATACATACCTACACTGTTAAAAGTGGCTGTCATTTTACAACAAAATTACAGTACGAAAATAATGTGAAATTGCAATAAATTTTGCGATTTCATAATATAATTTGTAAAATGGTAACATATTATTGTGAATTTACAATTTCTAAATAATGTGTTGTAAGATTACATTTATTTTGTGATTTTACAACATTCCATCGCGGTCTTAATACATAAATTGTAAATTTCAATGTTTCGTTGTAAAATTATATAACAATATGTAGTATGTTGCCCATCTATCGCCTTCATCAAGCTTTGCCCAGGTCGGAGTTTAAAATAATTATTGAAAAAGTATTTTTATGTTGGAAGTAATGAAACCAAAAATATCGAGTTTAAGTAATGTGCAATCCATTTCGATCTACATCGGCAGATTACTATCGAGTAAACTCCTGTACATTAATTTTGTTCATATATTTTAGGTTAGGTTATGGTTTTTGCTGAATGTCGTGGTGGCAGTTAAAGTGTTGATAAAGTTTAAGTAAATGCAAGTAGATTGGAACTGTCTTTTGTACAGATTAATATCTCTCTAAGAAAAAAATAGTAGTAAAAGGGAATCTTGACAGGGAAGTGAGGTAATTTTCTCTCTTTCTCATTCTCGCTCTTATTGAGTCAATTAGGAAGATTTTGGTCGTAATATAGGTTAATAACCATATATTTATAAATAATATATAACAGTACGTCTCCATATTTTAGGTGTTTCATGTATTTATGCAAATTCATTGTGGTCATGAACAATACAAAAGGATTTTCAAGACTGAAAATGAATTATGTTTGCTGGAAAATTCGAGCATATTATTTCGATCCTTCACGATTTTCTTTTCACGTAATAAATTCAATGATTTTACTGTAAATCTACAGTAAAACTATTGCAAATTATAACATGCATGTTACCAAATACTTTTTTACTGTATTTGCACAAATTTTGTTGTACGTTTAAAGTACTTTTATGATGTAGAAAAACTTCAAGCATTCGTTTGAAGGTTACAATAGATATTTCTTACAGTGTAAAAAATATCTACATGTTTTTCGCGTAACTATATAAATAAGTAAAGTTTGTTTTTTCACTTTTACAAAAACAGAAGTGCATTCCAGCGTATAATTTATTATTTGATTAGTTATCCGAATAAAATACATTTTGATGAAGTGAATCATTTGTGTGACATTTCCGTGATCTGCACTTCAGACGGCTTCCCCGCTCAACTTCTAACCGCTCCCCGCTGCGAGTAAAGGGGAAAAAGAGCGACAAATTATATTGACTTATGAGAAACTTTCAACTCAGTCTTAAAATAGAGGCCATTAACGACGTTAGAGCCTATCTTGTCGAAATAACAGCATAAAAGGGGCACATTTCGACGTATTCTTCAAAGTGCCAACTCGCAAGTTGCACTGCTTTCGCGTATAAGCAATGTAATTTGCGCAAGAAAATGTATTGTCGCCGACAATGTGGGCGGTCTAATTTAATCCAACTTGAAAATTTATTTCTCGATTCAGAGTCAATTACACTTGCGATTTCCCGGTTTCGACAATTAGTACTATTACCTGTCGAGGTCGCGATTCTTTGTCTTGAGGTTCTCTTTCTTCGAATGCTTGTTACGTTTACTTAAAGTTGTAGTTTGCAGACGATTAAATTAGTTGATTCACAACGGTTATACAATCAGTTGATATAGAACTTAAAAAAGGAACTGCCGTTTTGGTTTATTTGTATATGTTAGCGTTTGTTTAGTAATCATTTTTTGTACTACGTTGTGATGTTACCAAATGTTGAAATTTCAAAATTCTAATAATACAGTCGTACGTTCATTAAGTAAATAAAAATGTTTTTGTTGTCTTTCTTTTTAATCCTGAATAAGTGAAATTATTAGTAGTTTCTCTAGGAGAGAGATTTTAGTTAAAAAAATGTTTAGACTATAGTTAAAATTTGCATTTAAACACTATCATTACGTATAAGACAGGGCCCTCCGTAGTCTTACTGACGAGTCCAGCGGAGGACCTGGGACGAAACGTATTTTTTAACAAATAGGCATTTTTATTGATTTTTTAACGATAGAGGGAATCTGAAACCATTAATTAATTGCATATTAAATTGGTCATATACCGTTCCATAGATCATCGTTTCAGAGACGGTAAATTTCACATTTTTTAATTATTAAGTAGCTTATATCGAAGCTCGATTTAGACATTATGTTATTATTTACATTCGTGTATTTGAACCGTCATCCCAAGCAAATATCTTAAATGAATTATTTAAAGCAAAGTTAAGAAGATTTTTATTGTTGCTATGCAACGAAAATTACAATTAAAAAGCTCTTCAAGATGTTTTTTGGCTTTTTGTGGATCACTAAGGCCGTCCCATTTTACGCAGAATTATTTAATATTGACAATTTTTATTTTTCACATGGTAATTTAATGATAGACTTTAATAACATTTAGATTTTGAAATATTATGATCAGACTTTCAACAATTATTAAAGTTTTTTATATATACAATACAATTTTGACTTTTAATAGTATATTGTTTCAAAAATATCGTTTATAATTTTCCAACCTCTAGTCATACGTATATAAAGTGAATATAATAAATATCATATAAATAAACAATACACTTAAATGATAATAAATTACATAGAAAATATGTTCCATATATGTCATGATATGTGAGTGCATTCGAAGCTAATTTTACACGTAATGCGCTTTTCTTATTGGCACTTCGATGTGCTTAGCATTCGTTATCTTTTTGGTTCATCGAGCTTATTCCTTACTGGTTCTTCGGTTGTCCTTAATTCGTTCTTCAATCGTTACAGACAACTTGGTATATATAGCTCATAAGTCAACCTATCACGTATCAATGCCGACGAATAACGGAATATGGAAAACATCGCATAGTAATGAAATCGAATCCATTGATGCTAACAATTTGTAAAATTGAATGTTAATATTAAAATTTTCGTATACAAATTAATTGTTGGCATTACACGTGTAATGAGAAATAATTTGTGAGAACGAAGTGAATTGATTCGAAATTACGGTTCCACGATAAGTGCAAAAAACTGTCAATGACATTAAACTATTAATATTTTTTATTTAATTCCAAAATCGATAATTTATCCATAAAACCGTCGAATAAAAAATTACAAAAAAGGATATGTTGGGTATACATTCACGTTAATCGAATAGCAATAATTATAGAAAGTGTTGGCGTAACATAGTACGTTATCGTCACAATATTTGTACATAATAGGTACATTACAGAATAATGCATGTACAAGATTTGTGTGAATTATATGCATGGATGTTCACCGAGGAAATTATTAATGATTAATGTAAAATTGATTCAGTTGATGATTAATGTTAGTTGTATGACAGTGCGTATTTGATGAATTCAATTAGTACTGCGTTTCATCATCGCAATTTGCTGGACTACCTACATAATGAACCGGAATAAAGTGGTTGGTACAGTAAACTTTTGACGTTGGGAAACAATAACAATGTTTGAAATAGTCGTGAATTATTTCTCCAAAATAATACATAATATTTCCCTCCTCCTTTTTTGGTTGCGTTAAACAGGTATTTTTAGTACTAAAAAAGAAAGTTTGTTTAAAATTATCTGAGTTGTGATTCTTACTGTTTTAAGGGGTCTGTTAATATAAGATTCAAGATGTTTCTTATTTTAATAAAAATGTATAGTTCTGTCATATATGATCATGATCCTAGTATGTTACATGTATTATTGGCTTTTATGATTTATAACTTTATTGGAATAATCGCTTTATTACTAATTTTGTAATACGTATTTATTTAACAAAACAAGATTGAACAAAATCTACAGCTGACCAAATAAAGCTGATATGTAGAATAAATTATGGTAAATTGTATCGTTTTAAAATCAACTTCTTGAAGAAGAATTCTTCATGGTGCCATTAACCCTTCTTTCCTCTATGTCTAGTAAACTGAATCGTGAGACTATCATAGGTACTAATTAAATAAAAAGATGAGCACAAATGACTTACCTGTTTGGAAGTAAAGGTGATCGGAAAATTTTGAGGCACTGACTGTCGTAACGATAATACCAATGGAATATTTCAGGAACATTGAAATATTCCGCATTAGAAATATTATAAACAATATTTTGTTAGAATATTCCTAAAACTATCAAATAATATAGACCTAATAATAATGCGAAATGAATGAATATAGTTTTTTAAGCTGATTTCAGAATATTTCTTTGAGGTGTCACAATTATTAAATATTTCCTAAAAATCTAGTACAGGTAATTGTTAAAAATACAAATATATGTTGATGACTTTATAAATTAATGTAAAAGAGAAGAGCTCGACGAGCTTGATTATAAATCCTCAATGCAACTTACGAATCTCGAACAGGAGTTCCTGATATGTCATCCGTTTTTCGTCCTCTTTGCTGATGATGTTTGTTTCTGCTAATGCCGAAAACTCGATTATGAAGATGGATCATTCATCGAAGTCAACAAGGACGATGTCAATTACTATTATTATTATTATTTTACAAATTTCTAGTCAATTTGTTTAAATTTCACCTGCATTTCCGACTAATAAATTCTAAATATATGATGAAAAATGGCTAAGATGAATAAGGAGATTAAATATTATTTCATTTAGATTATTTCGAATCTACCTGTAGTCGTCTTTAATCAACTTTTATCTATTAAAAACATGAAATACTATTTAAATCTTGTCTAAGTTAATGCAGTTTATTATAATCATTATTGACCAAATTAAAATATAATAGATTATAATCGATCCGAGTATATCCGAAAAAGTCTCTAAAATTAGGTAAAATTTGGGCATTTTCTTACTTGTCTTTTACTCGGGGGCTTTAGTGAAATCATTTAAAAATTGTGACACCTCAATGAAATGTTCTGAAATCAGCATAAAAAATAATATTCATTTATTTTGCAATATTATTCCCTCCACATTAATTGATAGAGTTTTTAAAATATGCGAATAAAATGTTCAATCTGTAATGCTTAATAATATTTATGATGCACAATATTTCAATGTTCCTGAAATATGGATGGAATATTACTTTGGAATATTCCTAATGTTTCAAAGGAATATTTCGGGAATGTGGATGAAATAAAGTATGCTATTACAGGGATGTAAGTGTATCAATCGGCGTCTTATGCTTTCCTAATCTTAGCAAGATTTGCATCTTCGACCATCAGCAATTATTTTCAATTCTGAACTGTTGTCCACATGTATTAGTTGTAGCACTGCAAAAATGTTAGGAAATATTGTCAAAAAGTCAGAAAATGTTACTATGTCAGTTTTCCACAAAATATAGATCTTAAATAGATCTCTTGGAGATAGTACTAGAACTAACACGCTGTATGTAAGAAATGTTAAATAAGTTACCTCTTCACAACGACGTGAGATAATGAAGTAAACAAGAAACTCAACAACCTTGTTTACGTTTATCCGTAAACAAACAAATGGAACGCAAAATACAAGTTACAGAAAAATCTAAAAATAAGCATAATTGCATTACCCAGCGACAACAATGCACGATTCCCGCCGCTGGGAACAATAGTCCAAGACGTATCAGCACACCGTTAGCACGAAGTCGTGATTAACGGCGGCAATAACAATCTAGTAGTAAATACTTAATAATATTGATGTCAGACTTTGAAAAGATGAAGAACCTTCGACTTTCACGCGCTCATAAGCAGGCGGCCATATATAGCGATCTCGAAATTAGAGGAATCGACGATTATCATTACGCAAGGAATATTGCACCATTCATTAGCGTTTCAGCGAGTACACGCGACTTGTCGCTGACGTGTACGTACAGCGAAGATCCCAGTACGTACTGGTAGCAACGTACAAAGCGATTACGTTTGAAAGTGATTGCTCCTCGCAGAAATCGTCGATGATCTAAACTTGGCCCTGAGAGCGTCAGCCGCGCTGACGCCATTATCCTGCGAGATAAAATCCAGCAAGGATTTTACGGCACGTTTCTTGCCGCATGCTGAGAAAATGGAGTAGGCATTTTTCTACCGTTTCGAACAATGGGGTTTACGTAGGACTCTGCAGGAGGTTGACGTTTTCATCGAGGCCCTGGATATAAGTGATATCTTGCGTGCATGCTGCGGGCGTGAATTTAACGGAAGCGTGAAAAATGTCTGTACTTTTACTTGTTTGAAAGATCAAGTACTTTCTATGTTTCAGAATTTTCTTACTGTAAAGTGACTGAGCTCGAGCATCATTCTGGTATTGTTGCGTTAAAAAATCCTTTAAATATGACTGAGATCTCTATAACTTCATTTCACTTGTATTGCACAAAGTAACTAAGGATTCGCAAGTTCCTTATAATCAAGGAACTTTCTCTAGACCGGAAAGTATTGTACTTTATAAAAAAATGTTTGTAAGTGGTCAACAGAAAAATAAATATTCATATTAAAAGTCATTAAAGAATATTTTTTCCGTATTACACTTCCGAGCCCAGCCTAGCTATAGAGGTGTAAACAGATAACACAGGACCACAACTAAATTTCTTTCGAGATAACTTGAATCAGGAATAGTGGATCATCAGATTTTAAGCCGCTCAAAACGAATCCGTTATTCGATTTGGCCCATCACGTCAGGATGTTAAGATATGTGATCCGAAATATACTCAAAAACATACTTTTTGGCAATTTGAGGTTAGGATATGTAAAATATCTCACGTCACGGGTCAAATTGGACAACTAATTTAATTTCAGCCACCAAAAACCTATAAGATCCAGTACCTCTGATTCAAGTTATCTCCTCTAACAAATTTTTTTGCTATAATTAATCGCCGAAGCTACTTCTCAACATTAATAACACAAGATCGCAAATTTTTTTTTTTTTACTCAACTTGAATCAGAAGTGGACGATCTTATAGATTTTTGGTCGCTGAAAACGAATTCTTTGTCCAAGTTAACTCATCGTGTCAGAGTTTTCACATATATACCGTATATTGCCAAAAAGTATATCTTTTAGTATTTTTCGGATCACATCGAATAACGGATTCGTTTTCAGCGGCTTAAAATCTGTAAGATGCACTATTCCTGATTCAAGATATCTCGGAACAAATTTTTTTTTGCGGTCCTGTGTAATTTTCGGGAGTGGTTTTCAATATAATAAAAATTGATATTAAAATTTTTCTTGTTTATTTGCAATACTTTGAGGAATTGTATATTATATTTTTCGATTATACATATGCAGTGCAGAAAAGATGGACTAGACTAATAAGGATTTCTGTAGCCGCAAAAACCACAAAAACCTGAAAATAAAAAAATTTGTTTGTATGGTATTTTTCTTTTATAAAAAATCAAATGCTGACTAAATAAGTTTCAAAATGAATTCATAGTACTTGACTATTGTTCTAACCATGTATTTTAACACATCTTTGTCGGCGGGAAGTTGCTCCAATAGGTATAAATCTACCAAATAAATTCTGTATATTAGTTAATGACATAAACTATTAAATGTTATATTTTTTTATCAAAACTGATATTTCTTCCTATCCGAGTCTTTCATAAGTGAAACATTCTGATTATGTCCTTCTAAATATGGCAGATTAACTGGGTGGTATTATTATTATTATTTGTTGACCTCTTCAGAAATTAATTTATTCTAAAAATAATTGAAGAGCTCGGGCAACAAACGATCAGCTCATTTTTTACTTGACTACGAAGAAAATAAATTTTTTCACTTTCCGTGGCAACAAATAGTCAAGTTAGTGTTTTTGAAGACACTCTTGCGACCGTTTGTAGCTCTTATGATGTAAAATTTACACACTTTAATTTTCTGATTAAATTCGTCATTAGTTTTAAGCAACAAACGGTCAATTATTTGCAATATTTAATTTTTAAATGTTTGTTCTTCCTGGGACTCTCATCTATTGTATTTTTTATCATTTTTATAATAACTTTAAAGATAAAATATCATAGTTATAAAGGGGATTCAATAAAATCCTCAATGTTTTAATAATTTCAACCCTGCAAGATAATAGCATGGATAGGCGATTGAAGCCCTGATACGATATATCTAAGTTCTGTATCTTCATCGTTGATAAAAATATGATAACTTTTTTATAAACATTTTCTATTTCAAATTTACACTTAAAGGTTATAAAATAATGAAAATCATCGGTTTAACAGGTTATGTATGGACAAGTAGAGATATAAAAATACATAGCTTTGGTAGAATTCAATGAAATTCACCATTATTAATAAATTGGACTTTTTTGAGTACCAGAAATACTTGTAAATTCGTTTGAATTTGTTAAACGCCATATTTCCATAGACAAAATAAAATGTAAATTTAAAAACTTTGCATTTGTACTGGTATTCTTTATTTTATTTCATCCTGAAACTCTTGAATTCATAACAAAATATCAATAAATAGAAATTTGTTTTCTGAGTGTATACTTTCTGACATTACTTGTATCAGTTTTACAATTCTGGATTTTATTTTGGAGATAACATCATTTTAAAATTAAATAATTATAGGCATCAATAAATTGTTACGAATAGATGAGAACCCGTCAAATATAAGAAAGTGACTATTTGTTGCCCGTAACGTTTTACTGTTTCTTTTCGGTGCAACAAATGGTAGAATAGAAATTGATTTACGGTTTTGCTTTTCTGACTGTTTGTTGCTCCGAATTATTGGAAGATTTAAACGAACAATTCCCTAATTGAAAAAGTGCTTATTGATTGAATTACAAGATTTTTTAAAAACGTGTTCTAGGAAACTTATCAGTGTTAGATAAAAATTCTTCTTTTTAAATTAGTATAAATGTACTATTAAATTGCGAACATAAATTGTTTTTAAATTCATGTTATTAAAATTTTGAGGATTTAAGTACAATATTTCATAATTACGTGCGCTAATGGACTTGTGCCTTGTTTCTAAACCACTATAGATATTTGATCGTCCAAGTTTAAGAGTATTCATGATAAATTCTCTGGACATTAAAAGAAAACTCATGAAATTTCGATGGAAGAAATTAGGTGGGTAAATAACCAGCAAAATTAAAGACATATCACTTCCCAACAAGTGCCGAACGTGTAGAAACATGAGAACGATGATAACTAGTCATCTACGTTTCGGATCTTTAAGATTCCTTATCGAAAGGCTGTTGATCTACTATGCGTTTTTGTATATTATGTTTAAATTTTACCTGCACCAATTATTTGAATCTCGATGGAATAATTTTCCTCCATTGTCATCATCTTCTATTTTTATTTCTTTTTCATTGAAATCTATTTTGTGAGGTTGATTTCAAATTAATAAGCTACTATTGCAAGATGGGGTTGAGTCTAAATGAGGTCGAAAACCGCACAAGTGTACCACCGATCTCAAAACAAATACTTGAAGTGATAATTGGTCTTGCATGTTCAAGTATCATCTTGCATAAATTTCTAGATGATGAAATGTCTAGTAAAGTTAAGTGGAAGATGAGTAATAGAATACAAATTTCCTTAAGTCTATATACTGATACAGGTATCATGCCTCAATAAAAGTTTGTTTACCTTCTCTTAAACTTTTGTAATTAGTTGCAATAGGGTGCGTATTTTTGTTTCCACAACCTGTGGCAATCTGCTGCTTCATTCTGACTAATATGACAGTTTCAACAGGAATAGTGCTTTTTGCTATGGCGGACAACAAATCGGAAATAGACGCAACTATGAAACCTAATTTAGCCCTGATCAAATCACATATTACATTCATGATCAAGCTCTGTGGTATATTCCAACCTGATCAAGACCTCATCAGGGAAGTATCCCTTTCGATATGGGCCAATAGAGAAATATAAAAAAACCCAAACAGCAAAAAGACATCTTAAAGAGGTCTTTAAATAGTTTTCAAAAATTGTAAGATGTCTTAAATACTTATCAGAAAGAGCTCTTAAAGTAATCTTTAAGAAGCCTTATGCGTCGCTTTTAGGAGCTCTATAAGATCTCTCAAATATGAGGTCTCAGAAAAGAGGTCTTATTTGAGAGCTTTGACATATAAAATAAATAGTATAAATGAGTAGCAAATTTCTCAAAATTAAAGATTCTATTTTTGTACCTTAAGTATTACTTTAGATACTTTTTACCTGAAATCCTTTTTACCACTTGTATGTGGTATTTATACATTGAATGATGATTACATTCAATAGAATGGAATCATGCAATAATAAGACAAAACTGTGATAACACTGGCTAAACAGCGTAAAGGCACTTATTTGGTCAGAGCAGCTTATAATCTATAGGTCTGCGTATGAAGTAAATTTCGTGCAATCTCAGTTTTGGATTCAATTGCCACCTAGTGTCTCTGGAAGAAACACAGACCTCAACAATGGGAATTCCTTTACTAAAAGAGAGATGGTCCATAACGAGAAGACCTCAAATACAAGACCTCTTCGAGATTACGATTTTAAGAAGGCCAAGTATGACATCTTTAAAAGCTCGTTTTATAGATTACCTTAATTAAGTGCTCTTTAGGAGGTCTTTTTGGAGATGCCTTTGAACTGAGCGCTAGACGTCCTCTTCAAGAGGTATTTGCTCTATGGGAAATGTATTTTTAACTTATGAAAAAAAATACTAAAAGAAAAATGTTGCTCTGTTTCAGTTTCCGAAGCTTTTCCGTGCGGGTAGTAGTATTGTTACGGTCCCAAGATGTCTGCGCGGCTACAAACAGAGTTGGCCGTGACATCGTAACCTTACGGAACGGTTGATTATCCGCGGCGATCATAGGATCATTAGTAGTCGTTCATTGTGCGGCACGACTCTCGAGACTCGCGTCGATGATGCGTCGTTTGCATAATGACGCGCAATTATTTATTTAGAGTAGATTAACGCCGCGGTCGAGTATAATTCTCGCTCGTCGAGAGAATCTCGAGGGAATTTCGCAAGACTGCGCGTCACCGGTGGAAGGAGGTACGATGGATAGGACAGTTTTCCTTGAGATTTAATCTTCCTTTTTTCCTCGCGCATTTTTCTCCCTGTGCTTTCCATGCCGGCATCGCTCGGAAAATGCACCGACGCGGCGGATCGTATCGCTACGAGAGTTAATGGTTTACTATGGGAAAATATCGATCCACGAGTGGACTGGTCGGGATCATTTTGTAACCTGTTAAATAATTCAACGATCGTCATGATTAATGCCACGTAATAATTGAAATGAAGAGCTTTGTATTTTATTGTCGGCAGCCAATCGGGAAGGTTACGCGGTTAAATGTTCGAGGAATCGATTAGAGCAGATAATAGGATACACATTGTTCATGATATGCCTGCAGGATTACATTACCTCTGTTTACAATTGCAGATACTTATATTGTTATCATGAGATCGGGACTAAGTGGTGGGGAGAGTAATGTAATTTCTAAACTTTAGTGGTACAAATTGGTAAACTTAGATATTTATTGATGATATGTTTACATTTTTCAGTGTAAAATACCTATGAATATCGCAAAGAAAATTCATAAAATTGATGTTATGTGATCTAGTCTTCAAATTATTGTTATTCTTAAAATTATTCCATCTTCAATTTTTTAATGATATGAGTGAATCTAACAATTAGATTTTTTGACATAAGTTTTAGAGCAACTGCATTTTATTATAAGTATAAAATACACTACAGGTAGCACAGGTCTGCAAAATTCACTGTTTTTTTTTTTTTTTTTTTTTTTTTTTTCAGATTGATTTCCGACGTATTTTTGTGCGCTGAACACGAATCTGAAGACGAAAAATGTCTATCACGTCATGATTTTGAGAAATGTGGGTTTGGGTGTTTTTACCCCTAATTTTCTCAGAAGCCTGATGTGCAACAGATCTGAATTTGCGCTCAAATTAAAGCTTGATTCTTCATGGTTTGCAAACGTGTTTTTTAAGACTCTCTTTATGCTTTCATCTGAAATAAAAATGAATCGCATGCAAATGAGCTAAGTAATCAGATTTGAGGTACACTAAATTACTCAATAATAATTAAATTTGCCGAATAATATTATACCGTATAACGCCGAACCAAACCTTTGAGAAGTTATCTTGCATACACAACCTCACTTTAGTGACATAAAATTCCATACTCTCTTAATCTGAAACAGCGAAAAACTACCAATTGATAGTTAATAGTCTGACTGGTTAATTGTGTCTAATTATACAGATTAATTTAACAATTAACCGGAAAAATAGGTTCATTTCTCAATACTAAATAATAAAAATGAATTTCTGCTGAAATGTAACTGCTGACTTCCGTGTTGTATATGGTAAAATAAAGAAAATGAAACCTATAAATTGAAAATGTACCTTTGTAAACTCCCCTCAAACTATATAGTAGCACCTGCATGCAGTTTTAAAGGTTATAAAAATAGTTAAAAACGAGGAATTATGATAAACATTAGATACATTCCTGAAACAGATCGCTATTATTCAATTTTTCGGTGGCATCTCCAGTATATCGTGGAACTCAAATGCGATTTTGAAAACGTATAAAATAACACAGAACATTTATTTACGTTCCCCTTATAAATACTTCTTAGGCCAGAAAATCCTACTCAAATTCGAGGAATGATGTTCTTGCAGCCTTAAAATCTACTTTATGGAAATTGTATATAAATGTTCAGTTTTATGTAAGATGAAAAGCAAATCACTGGTTATATTCAGTGATCGGTGTTAAAAGAATGTACAACTGAATACTCATCAGTGAAATAGTGGGCATTAGGGTTAAGTTCTGCAGGAGTTTCAATAAATACAATATTTGAACTGGTTAAATAGTAAAATCGACTGGTTAAACATTGAAATTGACTGATTTAACAGCAAATATTGTTTTCGCCGAAGCATTTGCCGAAATTTTCGCTGACTCAGATTAAGAGATAGTCGAATGTCGAAATTGATGACTTAACGTATGTCACTGAAAAAACTAAATCTTTCAGGTTAAGTAATATGTCTAAGTAATATCACAATTAAATATATTGATATGACATAAATTATGTGTAAAACTTTATAATTTTAATGGCTGCAACCCCATTCGTTTTTTCCGTACACACTCTCTCAATTTGAAAAGTCACTGTTTGGTTCAGTGAAATTTCATTGTTTAACTCAGTGACGCTCTTTCACTATTTTAATCAGGGAATTTGATTTACTTGAAACCTTGGAATAGATTCACTGACCAAATCAGTGACTGGTATGTCTTGGCTAAACTGAAAGCATTCTGTTTATTATGTAAATACTAAAAAAATGGACTATTATCATGGTCCTCCTAACTTTCCAGATTAACATTAAGGTTCATCTGCAGACAAATCACTGGAGTCCTCAATGAGTGACGTGGAAAATGGTCGGTCTTAAATATTGAATAATTTCGATATTTTCACAAAACAATATTCTTCGATTGAAAGATTCTACACAATTTATGGTTGTCGTCTACTAAACAAGTTAGTTTAGCTTGAGTGCCATCATAAATAAAGACTTCCCTGTTCAAAGAAGAGAGAAGAAGTAAGGCTATCATAGTTCACTGTAGGACAAAAATGTTTTATTTAAGGACATGGCGCGCAACAAATATTACATATCTTCCATCAAAGAAAACATGTAAGTTAATCGATTATATAAAAATATATTGTCAAGATGAAGGACTTCGATAGAACAGTTTACATTCCTTACTTATTGAAGGCATCATCTATTGTCTCCACGGTGAACCCTCGCAATAATGTTTTATGATACCGATCACTACCCTATACATCCAGCTATCTATTTAAATTTGTATATCAAGAACGATTGTAACATATCTATTGCAATTATTTCATCCTGGCATATAAATATTACTTATATCTAACATTCATTTTAATAAAAACTCTAGAGACACAATTGCAAAAACAACCGCTATGAAAACATTCGTCGACCATAATCAAGGTAAATAACTCACCTTGATACCATTATCTCGCAAATGAATATCAATAGGAACAAAACAAAAACTGCAAAACTCCCAAAAGTCAGTAAATCAAGTTAAAAATCGCGTACATTTTTGGATAGTCGATAATTTATTTGCTCTCGATGGGTATAGGTCGATTATAACAGCGTATGTGCACGTGCGTGCAATGTTCCTGGATCTGCACACAACGCTTTCCGTAAGTGTATGTAAACGCAGTATCGTATACGGGTATATGCATTCTGGGTATGGAGTATTGATCCAACCACGTGACTACAGAGATCAAACCAAACAGCGTGGATAATCGCGGATAACGTTCGTCCGCCGCGGAACGTTACCTTGGTCCACTGACTTGCTGGAACGGGAACTCCGGTAACGATGTCGCTTAATTGCCCTCCAGACCCGATTCTTGCATTGAACGCATTCCGAGTTTTGCCGAACTATGTAAATTGTAACGTCGGCATTTCCCGAATGGGCGATGCGTCGCTGACTCGGAATTTTGGTGTAACATAATATCCTAATTCCATGATTAATTAACAATTTCAAGTTCATGATCTCATCAACTGTTAACAAGTTTATCAAAAGTCTCAAATGATTTTTTTATTACTATTCAATTCATGAAATTGATCTGTATTTATTTAAATTTCTTTTCTTGATGAAGACTCTCGAGTGTCTTACACGTAAGCCTACTGAAGTGTAAATCTCCGATTAAATGAAATTTTGATACGTTGTAAAATATGAAAAACTACCCCCATTCGATTCAAGGCCGATATTCTTCTTTTATCAAAAGTTACTTTTTTCAAAAAATCATTAAAATCAGTTGACTGTCTTCAGAAATATCACCATTTTTCTATGTGTGCCACAATTTTGCAGGAGCTATTTTTCCTCCTAAATATTTTTTTCGTCAGCTAAAAAAAATATGTGTCTCTAACTTTTTCATTTTTTACATACCCAAATTTCGTAACATTTGGGAAAGTACACGTCGCTGGTTTACTTATTGGAGGTGACCCCCAAACGTGAATATATTTTAACATATATCAATTCCCTGGTGGAAAAGGAGGCCAGATTTTCTGGGCCAGAAAATGATCACATTGTCTACTAGGGTTATGTTAAAATGGTAAAAGTGACATTTATACGATATACTCTCTTAGGTTTCCCAATAAATATTTTTTGTATAGTTACTTATTCTCAGTCTAAAAGTACAAGTTTCTTTCAACCACCCTATTGAACACACTATTTTTATAGTTGTTTTCCATTTATCAGTGAACGTTTCACTGATTCACCAGGGGATAAAAGTATTGATCCGATCAGTTTTATAATATATTCAGTGACCTCATTTGAACACACTGATTCAACTGTGAGATATTCACTCATTGATTCTCTATCAGTGAACTATTTTCGGATTCGTATTATATAAGCATTATGTAACATGTCTTTCTTCTCATGTAGTGATCATGACAACTGTACCGAAGCGTATGTGCACTTTAATATTTACGAAATCGCAAACAGGGGTCTGGAACGGAGAATGTCCTTTTTGTGTCCTCCTGAAGAGTGTACATGCGTTTCCTAGCGTGAAACCCATTTTGACAAGCGGTTTTGTATTTGCAGAAGAATTATTTTTTATCGCTTTCTCTATCTTCTAATTAATTCATTCCAAAATATAAAAACTCATAAAAGATATCAGTTACCTTTATTTTCACTGGAATCAGTGTTGAAATAATGACAATCAATTATTTGGAGGACTTTTTCAAGCTTCGATAAATGTAAAGTTCATATATATTTTTCAAAAAATCGCAAAATTTCTCATTTTATCCACATCCCAAGAAATGTAAAATTTTATTCAACTGATAGGTAATAATTTTTTAAATCATAACAATTTGTTCCTCAATGACAGCGCATCAGCATTTCTCGAAGGCTCGAATGTTGCTGAATTGCATAACGGGTTACATTATAGCTTGCGAGTATGCATGGGCGCTGTTCGTGTGCGTACGGCTGTACTCTGTGTTTAATTAGCGAGGCAAACAGTGTAGTTTCCAGATACCGAACGGCACAGGAACACGCAGCACCGTATGGTTGGTACATGAGATCGCCTGGTCCTCTCCGAAGTACACCGAGATGCTGCATGTTCAAGAAGAAATTATGTGTCTCCGCGGCATCCCATGGTAATCGTTGGCAGGGGGCATTGTTCTGAGTATAATCGCTCGCGTCTTTGTTCAAGCGATAACAATTCGGACGAATATATGAACGATTCGGATAGGAGGGAAAGGAAGATGCTAATTATGCGGGTACAGAATTGACGAGTACAGCTAAGATTGAAACTACATATTCGAGAAGTTATACCATTGAGATATATGCCGCAGTAGCGAAACATGTGACAATATGAGAATAGATGGAAAATATCAATTGCACAAAGTTGTTGCTAATGTTTTGAATATTAAAAACTAGGACACACATTTATATTCAGGGATGTCCAAAATTCTGGGATGCCTATAGATAATTTAGGTAAGAAACATCACAGAGCAAAATCACCTAAGCCAAACTAGTGGGATTTTGTACATATAGTGTTATGGTGACTATGGATTTGACTATGTAACTGACTGTCAAGAATAAGCGCATAATTTCAACTGTATGCAGGAAACGTCAGATGAATTTGAAAAAATGGACATGATTTAAGTTTCCAAGCTACTAATGTATTTATCCATGGTGTTCTTCTAAGATCTGCTAGATCGTAAAGGTCTATTTATCTGTAAAATTACATTTTTCAATGTTGATTTTAAGAGTATCGAGTTTCCTAACGAAGGCTCTTACGAAGACTAGCACTTCGGAAAAGAAAAAAAAAACATATTTAAATGACTTCTGAAAATTACTAGTACCTGCAAAATGATATACAACTTTTCATTTTCCGCGAAAAACAGCATGAGCTTCTTTTAGCACGAAAACTAACATATACAATTCTTTACTTAATAAATGTAATTTTTGTTTTCGTTTTCCTGACCACAGAATGTCATGGAATTAAAATATGTTATTTATCAAGAGAAATGAAGTTACAGTGTTTTACACTTGGAACATTTGCCATGAATTTATAAATATTTGAAATTTGACGATTGTCTTAAAAACAAAGTTCTTTTCATAAAATCTACAATAGTTTTACTCTTATTACGTTATTTAGGTCTTCTTTCGTGATTTTGATGCTATTTTTATACTAATTCCAAATCCATAAGAAAAATGTTGTCAATAAAATAAGACTTTTGCAAATTTGCTATTCAGAAGCTCGAAATTCTCTCATTTTTTAAAATTTACAGACGCGACTGGGCTTTTTTGGTTGTTGTTGTATTTTTCGTACTATATAAAAATATTTCCTGCAAATAATATCGACAACCAATAATAATAATTAAATTTCACTATACAACAATAAACAATTTTTTTTGAAACACCCCACCTTGTTTTCTGCAAATGTTGGTCAGGATTTATAAATAACACAGCCCAGCATAATTTTGTTATGCAATAAGTAAGAGTCGATCCTGGCAGGATTTTTTCTCCAGAATCCGAATATGACAAATATGGCAAAAATCGCCAATTGGCGCTTGTTTTTGAGATCAAAGCAGTAAAAAATTCGATTCCAAGCATTTTTGACCATCTATATTCACAGATCCCTAAAAAAATGCTCTTGTTCCGCTAGTATGTCAATTCTGATTTTTCCGACAGAAACTATATATGAGAGCCAATATTGGATTGGACTTACTCTTTGCCCAAATTGCAGGTCAAAGGGTAATAAATCATGTTTTAGAGCTTTATTTTTTGCTTTTTCTCGAAAAGTAGCCAAGACACGATAACGAGTTTGAAGTGGTTCATATTTCAAACAGTCATTCAGATATATTGTAACCGCTATTTTGCATTTCTTAATTTATTGGGTCGCATCCTAAATAATAGATGTGAAAAATGTTCAAAAATACGATTGTTGACCACTTTGTCCTTAAATTTCATCAAAAACCAGGTCAACATCAATATTTAGGCGTACCTGTTTGTATTCTGCAGGAAAAATTCTATCAGAATTGACTCTTATTGGAAGGACAACATCATTATTTTGGCCTATGAATGAAATCGCATTTTTAATCATGTTGACCTTCAATTTAGTTATACGGGAAACATGAAATTCTTCCATTTTTCTTTGGACTGGGTAATCATACTGACATGAGTTCATGTTTCTGAGAAAAGAATTATATTCACTTTTTTTTAAATCCCTTGAAATCCGCGATTGTTATGATATTTAGATGTTGTATGGGTGTTTTCCTTTTATGATTTCTAATAATATCTCACGATATAGTTCTAATTACATTGTGAAAAATACGGAACATTCATTAAGTGTTACTAATACGTGGTGCTTTAAGAGAAGAAGCGAAAGGTATTGTAAAAAGGACACCTTTAAAATTTGTTTGCTTATAGCAACATGATGAATCAATTGCAATAAAATGATTTTTTATTTGTTAGATACATTTTTCACCGTTGATTTTTCGTTTCTTTGTTAATAAATACCAAGAAAGGAAACATAAGTTAATCACCAAAATGTCCGATTTCTTGACGTCTAATTTATATCTTCCATTGTTTTGATGAATCACGTTCTACTTTTATTTTCAGTAACGTGGTTTATGTCATTTGAACTTTTAAGTGTATAAAATTGAATTGTTCTACCCTCAGGCGTTCGCTTACTATGTATTTACATTATTGCCATACATTTTTTGGATTTAGAAACGAGTGTTTCGTACAGATAAAACATGTATAAGAAAATTTTTATTAACTAATATAAAAATGTCGTTCTTTGATAAAATCGTAGCAACAAATTTAAAGATGCTGGAAGAAATGTAAACAGTTGCATAAATGTAAATAAATATAAAAGCCTAAGAAAATGAACAACCGTCCGTATAATTAATTTGTTGAACAAATGCGTTAATTGAATTGCGTCAACATTGATGTATATCCTGACGTACTCGCAGCTCTCGGTTGTGTTTACTTTTGGTCGTTAGCAAACACCGATTTCACATAATTCCCGCGTGAATAGCGGTACTTATGCACAAAATAGAAATGAACATTATGTCTATAAAGAAAACTTTTACCGTTTATGTACATTTCAAACTTGGAGTGAAGAAAAATACCTATTATAGGTGGACGCCATCGACGCGTTATTTGCACAGGTATTGAAGAGGGAGGAACAGCGTGGTGTAATAAACCTATGTATTATGAAAATTATTGCAAAAGTACTTTTTTTTTCGCAACTTTAAACACAAATATTAGACTTATTTTTTTATAACTATCTATATCTGTTTAATTAATGTATCTATATTATCGGGTATAATTTTTTTAATTTGTTTCTTACATTGCCTGCCATATATTAATATATGAGTTTTCTACATTTTCTTTCTAATTATTAGCGGCATGGTTATCACTATTGACCACATCTTTTTTCATATTTTTAACAATGTATAAATATTATTTTTCTAATTATACCGTTAATTATTTGTTATTTACAGTAACAGGTCTATGATTAACGAAAGAAATCACCTTCATGAAATAGAAAACAATAACAATTACACCTTATTATAAACAAAGAGAAGGAAGAAGATCATATTATTTAAAAAGTTCATTATTATTTTTTTTTGTTACGAATCCCACATCTGTCCTCGGCAATTGAAAATGGCCTGCTAAATGGACAACAAATTTATTCGAAACTGTTTGATTTTGCTTCAAATGACATACTTGGAGGTTTTCAGGGTCGCCGTTTACGAATCTGTAATCCGTTTTCGAACATTGAAAAATGGCTGATCCTGTGTGGAATCTGAAATACGATTTAAGAATTTCAAATTATTGTATCCACTCAATGTATCAACTGAATAATACTCAAATTTTTGTCGATTAATAAAAAATACTCAAGTCGAAATATTTTATGGATTGAGAGATGTTGGTCAAATTATTATGAATCAGCTATTTCACTTTTGCGCATAGGTTTTGTTTCTGATCCTAAATGTAAATGTGGTTAACGGGCTGAAGATTTGTATCATATTATCTAGCAATGTCAAAATTTATAGTTGAATAGGAAGAAAATATTACTTTCACTTATAATTAAATTTCAGTCCACTTCATACAATATATATTATGAGTTCATACTATTATATGTTACAAAATATGTATTATTAGTTAACCTTAATAAACCTGTAATTAGGTTTCGTAACCCTGGTAGAAATTTGTCCATTTTTTCTTAGACTGGCCATTTCCCCTATACCTTTAACATGGTAAATAAGAATGTTATACAAGAATTGTATAAATAATGTTTTAATTTTTACCAGGGAACTGACCATAAATAAAAAAAAATTAATTTCATCTTTAATTTTTAGAAATTTGTTAATAGTACAACATTTTTGCAGGTCTTTATTTTCTGAATTAAACTTTAATGTTTACTTATATAAGACTTTCTTCATTTATTAATCCGAGAAATGAATTACATTTCAAAGTAACGATTGTATTTACAACTATTTTTTTCAAATATCGATTGACCTTTTGAATAACCTACTGTTATGACGTCATAATTGGAAAATATTTAAGAATAAATATTTATGGATCAGGCATTGAAGCCGAGTGCCTGATATGGCATATATCTTGTTGAATCATGATCTGGACCTGATCTGGTATACTGATAATATTTTGATTAGCAGTATGGAATTTATTATTCCCAATGTAAGAAATATTTGCATTCCAGATAGTATGGGAATTTTTGCAAAGAAAAATTTCTCAGTGTAGTAATCTGGACCTGATCAGATTGCGTGCCTTATCACTGTCGAGTCAGGCCCTGATCAATATTCTCGAAATTATTTCTCCTCGTGCATATACATAAATTATACTGGGTTACAAAATGAAGGTAGAGGTGTATTCATTTAAACATTTTTGTATTTATTGAATGTTAAGGTCACAATGTGCACGAAAAGAGTAAAAAATATTTTCAACGCTGTCAGTTCTATAAAAATCAAGGCTATATTATAAAAAAAGGTTTTTTAGCACATTTGATTCCCAATAGGTCCAGAATGGGACGGGGTACAATATTACTAATAGGGCTGAAATTAAATCTTTCAATTTTTCGACTTAAAAGAGAAATGTCATTATTGATAATGGAAAAGTAATCTCTAACCATCTTTTTAGCCAAAGTGGAGGAGGTTGTGAGAACTGCTGAAAAAATGTTCTTTATGATCAGATTGTTTTTCGAAACTATAGTCAGTCAAATTTTTTTTTTCTTTTGTCGTTGTTGATTATGAGAAATATTTCTGTAGCAAAACCACCAAGTGAAACGTTATTTTTGCTGCGATAAAAACATGAGTGGTAAATTAAGTTCTCCCATTACCCGCAGTGACTTTCGTATTTTGAATTGAAAAGCTCTAGGCTTAATTTCAGCCGTATCATTGGTGCTCAAAAAGTGCTAAACACCAAAAATCATCACCTGTCATTTTGGCCGGGGAACAAAATCCGAAAATCAAAACCCCGAACGGCTAAAATTTCGATATTGCGTGAGTCACAGATATTTGAGACAAAGTGAAGAAAAAAAATCACGCTGGAGCCATGCTATATCGACCTAATTTTGGTCTTTGGGTGTGTTGATTTTCGGACCTCGTTCCCCAGACCCCGACCGGCATTTTTTATTAAAGTCTATTAAATACAAAGTTATTAGAAAAACTTGTTTTTCTATTCTTTTGGACAAACCCTTACCAAACGTAATACTATGTGAACGTAACATAATTGCCTTCTCTATGCGATTTTTTTTTCCGCCAGGTACAATTAGTATTGCCTCAAAACCAATAACCTACACGAATTTACAGTTGGATCCAAAACTGCATTGAACAAACCAGAAAACGATGACATAAACAGTCGTACGATCTTTTTGTATTACTAATGTCAACGTCCCACTTTTCGAATAAGACGTTTTTTACGAGGCGACTCGAAACTTTCTCGATACGTAGAGGAACGTATCCGAGGATGATGACAGCTCAACGGGAGGTGACGCAGGGCGATCGCAATGATGCAGATCCCTCGAGCACACAGCTGCTGGCCGAGTCTCTTATGCATTATGCCATCGTGTAATGCCTATCTTACCCAAGGCCAGTTGTACTACAGTACGTGCTGTATTGCAGTATAAACGCGCGACGGAAAATAAATTGTTGCGCAACTAAATATTGTGTCTGTGCATTATGTGTGTGTCTGGATATGCGTGTGCGTGGAGGCGACAGACAGCAAGGGTGCTACTTTGCGTAGCATAAAATTATTACCTCGTTTATTCCAGGCAATGATCTCATTGGCAATGCACTACGATATCGAGATGACGATCGTTAGCCTCGCTTCGACCGGAGTGGAGGATCGACGATCACCGATTTTCCAAGCTCCCGCACGATTTTCCTAGTCGTTAGGCGAATAATGAATCGGACGCGACTGTACGCGCTGCGAACAACAATAAAACCGTCGATGAAGCAACAAGGCTTACACGTGTTGAATATGTTGTAAATAATAGGACGAACGAACGTTTCTAAATCACTGCGAAGCTACCGATGGCTACCCTTTTAATGCTGATTTTTAATGGAAATCCGCATCGATTAATTGACGTCGCTTATTAGTTCGGTCGTTTGTGCAAGTAAAATATGGCTGTATTACAATTAATTACGCCATGTTCAGTAGGATTTGTAATTTTATGGGAGTTTCAATATTATACTTTTCATTAAAGTGGTTTGATGCGTAACCTCAGTTTTCTAGATGACTGGAGCGTAATCTTGTATTACGCGTTACCGTTGAACCTGCTGGAAATGAGATAAGTTCTTAATATTTAATATCTGCAGAGAAATGTAATTTTATGTATGAAAATGGTAATATTGGCATATTTAAGAAATGTGTTTTTTTATAAAATATATTAATGGACACGATATCATCATGCTAATGTTATTTAATTGCGTAACCAAGTAGGTTAATTGACCTAATTTGATTAAACAAGTAAATTTTTGTACTAAATCGGAAGAATTTTCCTATTAGGAATTATATGAATGCGATAATTTGACTATAGCCTATACATACTTTTTTACAATAACAGAGCAGATTTATTAAAGGTTCAAATTAAGAGATTTAGATATATGCATTGGGAGTTCTTGAAAAGAAATATAAAATATAGTGTCGGGTATCTGTAAACGAATCCGTAGCCCGATTTGGGCCATCACCTCAAGTTTTCGAGATATCCTATCCGATAATTTCAATTTCCGGATACGATGTTTCGAAAACCTGACGTGATGAGCCAAATCGGGCAACGGATTCGTTTTCAGCGACCCAAAATCTATAAGATCAACTACCTCTGATTAAAAGAAACTCCCAACAAATTTTTTTTTTGTGGTCCTGTGTAATTCTTCAGTGACACTGAACATCAAAACCAGTTGAGAAAAATAACTCTTCCAGTACTCCTCGACCTCTAAGATTAAATTCAATATTTCCTGATAATATTCAAAGGGTTGTCAAAAATTACAGTCTCATTCCCAAAAATCAATTATTTAACAATTGATTGAACATTAATTAAAAAATGTATTCAATTCATTACTTCTGTAATTCACCAAATGCTGCAGTGTACTCAGTAGAAATTCAAAAAATTTTCACTTCAAACATCCCTGACTTTATCATTATTTTATAATGTTCAAACGCCACAAAATTTTCATGTTCAAACGAAAAAATTAAACCTCGGGTTATTTAGTTTTGATATATATGCACTTAAAGTTGAGGATAAAGAGGTAAATAATGTTTTCAAAAACGCCTTAATAATATGATGTAATAGTGGTATTGAATTGTTTTTCATTCATTGTTTGACCTCAATAATTAAGGGTGCCTGCAGTGCACTTTAACATGGCCCTGTCGGACAAAACGTTACAATTCTAGTGGGGCCCATGCGAGTTTAACACAGAAGGTGCATAAGTGCGTCGTTTCTAGCTTTCTACCAGGGCGTTTAAGAAAAATAAGTTTATTCAGACTTGCTCGTTGAAGCATATATTTTTCTATACACGGAGACAGCTGCAACTGGGTATGCGGGGATTTTCGGAGTCGCTGGTCACGACTCCGGCTTCAGATTTTCGAAATTCAAAATAGCGGATCAAATAGGGCGGACCAAATTAAAAAAAGTTACTTCATCCAGCTGAAACTTGGTATTCGGAGGTTTTTGAGGTCACTGATCACGAATTGCGTCTCAGATTTTCAAAATTTAAAATGGCTGATCCAATATGGCGGACAAAATGTTGAAAAAGTTGCGCTGATTACAAACCTGCCATTCGATTTTTAAAATAAAAAATTAATTCAATAAAAAATCTATCCTGTAAATACCATTCTCAGACCAATCCGGAGACACGAACGAGAACGTGACGGCTACTGACTGCTTTTTTTTATTTTTTTTTTAATTTTTGGCATGTTATACTAATATGGGAAACCGTTACCTGCTAATGTCGATAGGAGAATAAACAATTTTGTAAAAATTGTTATTTATTTGTATGATAAAGAAATATTTGTGGACTGAACATTTTACAATTCGATCCTTGCAATCGGCATTTTGAATTTGGAAATTGCAAAGTTAGATTCGTGATTAAGAAAACCCGTAAAAATGTAACTTCAACTTGATCAAGTTCGTTTTTATAAATTTTAACCCGCATATTACATCCACTAGCTTGCATGTTGCAAATCTGACGTGCATTTCTTCCGACCGGTAGATTGGATCCGTCATCTTGAATTTTGAAAGTCTGAGCCCAGATTCATGATGGACGACCCCTAAAACCGGGAAGTGCCCTGTTTCAGATTGATCAAGTAATTTTTTCGGAACTCCATCCCCCATTCTTGATCAACTATTTTGAAATTTTAAAATCTGATCACTGATTCGTAATCTGCGATCTTGAAAAACCCTGTATAGGGTGACTTGCATAGATACGTTCAAAACTTTTCTTAGTAATGAATTTTTCGTGAAAAATTTGTTATTTTTAGCACTAGTTTACCTATATCAATGAATTAGTAGCAAGTATTCCCTAATTGCATGCTATTTTAGATTCTTTGATATGTCACGACATTGAAATATCATCAAAATAAATGAGTGAATCAACTGAACATGGACTTCGAAATTAAAAAAAATGATGTATAAAAACGTGGCAGAGATTTCATACCACCATGCCGCAAAGGGTTAAAAAATGCATTGCGCATTACAGGTTCGGTTAAATATACAGTACATTTTATTAAATATATATTCAAATTATTCAAAAAATTATTTGTTTTTATTTCATCAAATCGTAAGTATTTATTATGAAAAATTTGGTAGCATTTTTGTGAATGTTGGAATAAAATTAATTATTTTACAGTGTATAAGCTTGAATAATTTACTTACAATGAAAAATATCTAATTTATATAATATTAAAAGAAGTAACTAGATTGAACTGAATCCTTTTTTTATTCTATAATTATATATTAATCTAATTCAATGGAAATTTAATAATAAAATAAATACTATAATATCTGTCACTCACTACATATGCAAAATAAAAGAAAATGCCATTGGACATACTGAAATCGATTAGAATATTTGATTTGGAAACAATTAGAAACGAATACTTGAATATTACCATGTTGTATTCAAGTGGGATGTACTCGAAAATTTGATTTTTTAATATTTTAATAAAATAATTGCAATAATTGACCAAATATAACTTATCATAATGGGTTACTATATTGGAATGTATTTCTTTAATAAAAATGCAGGAAATATCTGCATTTAACCCATTCACTCGAAGTAGATACACTGAACAAAAAATGTCCCAATTTCAAGTAAATATTAACTTGAATAGTCGCAACAAAATATTTACTTAAAATAAGGAAATATTTTCTTAATTTAAATAAATATTTACTTGCTGGATAAAATTAAATTAATATTTAGTTGAATTAGCAAAATATTTTTCTATTATAAGTAAATATTTTGTTGCGATTATGCAAGTAAATATTTACTTTAAATTAGATTTTTTGTTTCACTGTAGACATCATTTTTCTAACAAAAAGGCCCTTAGATTGTATGACCGTTATCGGGGGTATGGGTGTAACAATATTTCATTTACACAACTGTTCTGAATTTGCTTTATAAAAATCTGTTTTATTTTATGTGTACACTAAATTCGAATACGTATTCATACGTAGACTTATAACTCTGATGTGCCTTCTTACGATTTCACCAAGTTGTTTCCCTCGTCCTTTTACTTTCGTATCCTTCGTAAAATTGGCGATTATGTAAAAATTCGAACACTGGTGCGTATTCGTGTCCAAGAGACTCTGATATTCCAGTTTACGGAAAGTGCGTGTGGAAGAAGCACAATAAAAACGATATTAAAGCGCGGTGCACGTGCGTGTCCATACCCGGGACACTTAAATTCGCCAACGGGTATAGTGGCGAAACTCTTGAAGAAGAGGCCATTGAGCATCAGGTATATATAAACACACTACAATAAAGTGTTCTCCAGGCTTTCCAATGAATTTAACAAGTATTTCTGAAATAAATTTTTTGTTTCTACTATATTCAAACGATTATCATTTAAAATCTGTCGTGTAAACTATTTATTTAGAACTTTTTTCAGTATGTATTCCACAAAAGAATATCAAATTTCCGAAATTGGCTTAAAAAATGAATGCACAACTAAACATTGAATTGAATTTTTGAATCCAACAGGGAGATCAATATTACTTAATTTTTAAATAATCTTTCCAAATTGACCATTCTTCCATGGATTAGTTATTTACAATATACAAAAATACAAAAACTTATCGGCACATATCTATAATAATGCAAACGTAATTTCAACAACGAGAAACATTCATTAATCTGAATTCACTTCTTAGCAATGAAAAATGATTAACTATTTAATTTAGCCCAGGTGGCAATTTGTACAGTTTTACCAGTTTGGCGAAAACTAAACAGAAACTAGTCACATACCAGACAAACTAGACAGACTATCTAGAAAATTGTTGGCAGGAACAACTAGCCAGAAACTAGCATTCTACGAGATTCAATTTCCATCTGGGAGTACTTGACATAATCCTTCTAATAGTAGGTTCGAATTAACAATGGATACATTTAATACGATTCATTTTTTCTATCCTTCAGCTAATTTCAAATTTTAGAAATAGAAAACAACGTACATTTTAAATTACTGCACATTCGGATTCAGCAAAAACCCCTAAAATGAAAAAAAAAACTTTAAAATGTGTATTCATTCGTGAAAATAAATTTATATCCAGGAGGGTAATGGCAAAAAAAGTGCTTTTTTTTTTAGAAAATTCAAAGGCTGACCTCTCAAATCCAATGCCTCAGATCCAATTGTTGTAAGACTTTTTTATGTATATATTACATAGAGTCTAATAAGTCTAGTAATTTCATTTTTAGGCATCCTAAATGCCTAAAATAAAGCAAATATATACATTTAGTGTAGTAAATATAAAAATGTTAAAGTTAACCTGCATCAAAGTGGATACTCTCCATTCTTGCATTTTTAGTACCAATTAGAGCTCTTAAAACATTGCCATAAACCATTAAAGTTATGAACGTAATCATGTATTGATGATTGATTGCAAGTGATGGTTGATGTTATATGCATATCTGAACATCACACATGCCTTTTGCAATTAGAAGCATTGGAAGATAATTAATTGCAAATGATATTAAATTAAAATTAAGTATACTGAATTACTTTGTAATATATTGAACAATAGTTTAATTAAGACGTACGTGTATATTGAGAGACTTTTATTTATGAGAATTAGACTAATTGTCTAATAAGCCATGATTCCATTCAAACTTTAATTCCTGATCAGGTCTTGTTGTATATTCGGGGATACTTTCCTCATACTTTCTTAATCTAAAACTAACTTGCATCATATTTATTTAATGATATATTAGTAAAATCTCTTTGACAGTACGTTTAGAAATCTCACATGAAAGTGATGAACTCCAGAGTAAAAGTTCTAAATTCCACTGATTAAGTTAAATCAGACTTGTTTATAATAATGAAATATCATAGTTGACTTAAAGATGTTTCTATTGCGTAAAATGCATTTGCCGCTTATTTTAGTATTGCAGTAGACATTAATAAGCACTTGTTTCACCATAATTAAATAATATATATATATGTTAACTATAAAATAATAAAGTTTGGTTTAAACATACTTTGCAATGACTAACCAACTTTGCTCAACAGGTCTGTGGCTATTTTCTTCGTGGCAGTGAATTACCTATTTTACTAGAATTAATGCCCGACTAATCGTAAAATTTATCAATCCATTCATTGATTACGTATAGTATTAGTATTTTCAAACGTAAACTTAAACTATGGAAATTTACCGGGCTTTAAACTTCGGGCTCCAGAAACAATGATTTCTATATTATTCAGTCAAAAACTTATAAAACCTTTAAATTATGCATGTTGACGAGCTGGAATCTAGTCATAAAGTACTTTGACAATTCAACGATATAAAAAACAAGGGCTGCCTAAATATTTACTACGACCTTATCCTGGATTATAAGGAACGGCTTACTAAGCGCGCTTGATTAATAGCAGAAGTTTGAATCACTGAAATAAGTATTAGTTCATTGTAATAAATTAAAAAGTTAATCCCCATTGTTAATATTTGTTAAAATATAAATTGTTAAATTTTTAACAGTATTTTAAAAATGAAAGACTGTTCAGTTTTTAATCCTTGAGTTATTCGACAATAATTTGAATGACGTTTCAAGTATGCCTAACTATACACTTGATACTTTCTTTACCTCAATCAGTGAAAAGTACTGAGAATCAATTTTTATATGCTGACTCTCAGTACTTTTCGCTGATTCAGATTAAGAGAGTATTTTTTAATTTTTCGACCGATTTATAAATTAATATATTCTTAAATAGTTTTGTTTTTTTTCCGTCATATACATAATAGAAATTAAAAATGGTTGAATTTAAGAAAAATTTAAAAGTTAGGAAGAGGAAAGAAACAAACAAATGATAACAATTTGGAGTTTTTTTTTGTAATACGAACAATAAATAAATATGTAACAACGTTTCGATTATGATATGAGTCCTCTTCAAGGCTATGTACCAGAATCGAAAAATCATTAAATATTTATTTATTGTTTATATTACAAAAAAAACTCCAAAATTGTTTGTTTTTTTCTTCTTCCTCTAATTTTTAAATTTTTATTAAACTCAACCATTTTTAATTTCTATTCTGTATATGACCGAAAAAAACAAATCTATTTAAGTATATATTGTCTAATTATGAACTGATACGAGGAGGAACCCTCTTCAGGATCTGAAATAGCTTAAGACAATCTAGTTAAGATTTGATCAGGACCACATCAAATTTTTTGCGTACGCGTCGAAAAACCGATAAATCAAACAGCCGACAGGTCAAAAAACCGATAATCGAATAGCCGACAGGCAAAAAAACGACACTTCAAAATATGACTGTCTACTTGTGGATGTGTCTAATTTATATGTGTCGGTTTTTTGGCCGTCGGCTTTACGAGTGTCGGTTTTTTCACTTGTCGGCTTTTTTATTTGTCGGTTTTTCGACCCACACCCAATTTTTTACTGCGAAAAGTTCCTCATAATCGGATATGAACGCCAATTTGGTAGATGATGACGATACAGTTCTATAAAATTCACGAAATATCATAAGCTCAACAAAAATTTGAAAAAAAAACATTAGAACCTCCAAAAGTTGAAGGCGTAATAATAAAAAAATATGTTTGTAATCTTACGTAACTCTCGCAATTTGGCAAAGAGTGTTGTACTATTATTTCGCTCACGCCCATTCGAAATTTTTTATCGGCATTGTTGATGAACAAATTTGTCTAATTACGAGCATACAGTTTAATCTAAACAATTAATCTAACTGCAGCGTCCCCCAATTTGCACTCGCGTGACCGTACCCGGGACACTTAAATTCGGTGATGTGAATAGAGGCGGAGGCGAATCTCGGGATACGAGCGAGGAGGAACCTGTAAGAGCCGGGTATAAATACACCAGTCTTGCTTGGGCCTGGACTCGAGAGCAACATTAAAGAAAAAAAAAGTGACGCCCGTAGAATAAGACGAAACAAAAGTGGATCGGAGAACCGGCTCATCAGCTGGCCGAACTGGTCTGTTGTGTTTCGACCCTGTTTCAACTCCGGAGCTTCCGCGAGGCCCTCTCCTACTCTTCCTTTTTTTCGCCCCCTCTTTTACTCTTCTTTTTGCGCCCTCTATCTCTGTTTTGCCTTCTCTTATTTTAACTTCTGTCTCTTTTTCGCCCCTCTCGCACTCTCGTCAAGATCTTTTCTGCCCTCGATTTTATTCGAAATACGCACACTGGGCTCGAAACCGGCAAGGTTCGATGAGGCCTCGTCTTCTTGCTTCGTTTCTATTTTTAGGGAAAGTACTTTTTCCCTGGTTCAATGACGGGGAACGAGCGAGCGTCCAGATTTTATATTCTTCTCGCGCGCGTTGTATGTATATATGTGGTTTTTATGGGCCCGCAGCGGAATTGGATCTATTTACTTTGAAAAAAACGGTCGGCAAAATGCCGCGATTGTTTGGAGAATTACTCACGTGCATACGTCTATATTTTCGGGGCTGAACATTTGTTTAATGCTTTTTTGAAACTATTTTTGGCCTGCTGAGTAAGGTTACGTAATAACTATGAAGGACTTGTTAATTTCTTCTGCTGTTTGCTGTTGCAATTTTCATTTATACAAATCTTACTCAACGAAAGTCATCTTGTCGGTTAAGTGATACATTGTAAAAATTGTTTAGTGTATCAATTCTGGATTATAGCGTTATTCATTTTAATGTAAAATGGTTCTGATTAGATACTATTTTCACTTTCTTAACATGCTGTTTATGAGAGTCCAAAACTTGCCTTGGCTTAATTATATTTTTTAAAAATGTTTCACAACAACTGAAAACCTCAGCATTATCGTAATTAATCGCGTTTCCCCCTTTGATTAAGTATGTTATGATGATGATACAATATTTTCAATATGCTAAAAATTAATCTATAATACCTATTTATTGTTTCATTTGCATGGCATTTCATTCTTTTTTGCTTGAATATTGTTCGATCCTTTTTCTCTTATTGCGGTATGACCATATTATTTCTGTAATCTTTTGATTATTACTTTCGGGATTATATTTTCTATAATCCCTGTAGTATCTACTTGTAAAATATACGTAAATTTCTTTGATAAAAAAAAAAGGTTTTGTTTCATCATGAGCCACTTAATCCCAAATTCATCTGACATTCTTAAAATGTTCTGTTCAAGAGGCTGCTATTTGTGTTCACCAACCAATGCAGGATTGAGTCTCCAAAATTGCAACCATTATGCCTATTTAAGTTTGCTGAATGTGTGGAAATTTGGTTCAATACACTTGCACATAATAATTCGAATCTGGAGTGGTGGAATTTTTATTTCAATGCTTATTCGACTTATTTTGGTTTGTTGTTCATTGTTAATAGAAGTGCTACTAATGATGTAACCATAGTGGATAAGTCTTAATTTTGCATACATATGTTGCCTTTGCACACAGCAAATTATGTCAAAATGACGTTTTTGCTACCCTCCATGAGGGTAAGAGACTTTTTAGCCCATATTGAATCTAGACAAGTAAAAGTAATTTAACGGTCGAAAAATAATTTTTCTAATTAGGTCATAGTTGGAAATTTGATAAAATGTAACTGTACTAGTTCGAACATTAGCACTATTTACGTAATTTATCATGAGACGACTAATTGAAATATCACAAATATGTATAGATATTGTATAGGAAATCAGAGGTTAACTCCGGCTACAATGATGAAATTTTACATTCGTTTCATTCATAACCTAAATCTCAACTTTTGTCTGCCTTTTGAGGAATCTCGTTACCCAACTGTAACCTTGGAAGTTTAGACTAATAATTTTAGACTAATGAGTTTATACTAATTACATTATATTACTAGAATTTCAGAACCATACATTCTGGATATACACTTGATATATCCACCAAAAAACGAGAAACTACTCGAGTAGAAATTTATTAGGGCCCTGATCAGGACCTGACCAAAAGCGTTACACCCTGATCAGGGCCTGAACAAATTTCTGCTCGGGTAAGTATTCCTTGATATTTTTAGCATTTGTGGAATTTTTTATCCTAGTAATATAGCTACAGTGATTTTTTGTTTTAAAGCAATTCTAAAATGGAGCAGTGTATTGAAAAGAGATGTAAACTCAGAAAAAAATATCATTCATCATTCATTTCAATGAATGCTCGAAAATTCATTCTCTGATAATGTAAGAGAAACAGTCTTTTCTCTAAGAGAACACAATTCTCTCTAAGAGCACCAATAAAAAAATGAATTTTCTGTAACTTCTAACTATACCCAAGTCTTATCAATTAATAATCGAAAATGATGACTGTCGAATTACAGATCTCAAAACAATGAAAATTGAATAAATGAAAATGAAATAATTTTAGCAGCGCCATCGTTTTTAGCACCAAGAAATTCATACTTATCAAAACAAAAAAAGCACTATTAATCAATGTTATTTATAACAA
Organism: Trichopria drosophilae; assembly: GCA_030407085.1. Lineage (NCBI taxonomy): Eukaryota > Metazoa > Arthropoda > Insecta > Hymenoptera > Diapriidae > Trichopria > Trichopria drosophilae. Next base: position 181,887,957 of record CM059583.1, on the reverse strand, counting down.
TTGAGTCTTGCTCTTCTTGACTGAAATTTATCTCATCAGTTCCTTATGTTGGTCTAGCTCCAAACTCATCATCTACTTAATTCCACCTTATAATGGAGATGGCAAGCAGATGAATAGAACTAGACAGAATTCAGACTAATAGTGATTAACCTCATATATCCATAAAGGATCTCAAATTGGAGATTCATACTATACTTAAACTGTTACATTCACAACTCGATATCAACATCATATGAACTCGGGTAGTATTTTATACCACATTTTATTTGATAGTAAGCCTTTCCAAAGAATAATTGTTACAATTGTTCATGGCGATGAATAACACAGGCCGACAAAATTTCAAAAAATGAGTAACCCAAAAACCAGACCATACTTTTCTAACGGTTTTTAATTCGCTGGATCTAATTCTGACCACAAAATTGACCCATCACCAGCGGTTTTCTAGATATTCGAACCTAAAAGTGTAAAAACCACGGTTTTTTGCCATATTCGGATGGATAAAGCAATTGAAGACTGGATCCAAATTCAGCAACTAAAATAACTGACAAGTATATTATTACGCTTTCGAGGCTAACCTCATCGGTTTGGTAAGATTAGAACGAAACGCTAAAGTATTTATTTTTATTCAACGATTTATCACAGACAAAAAAAGATCGCAAAAATTGAAAAGGGGTTTGAAAGCTAAGACTACCACTTTTAGATACTGCAACGAGATTTCCCAAAAAAAAAAATTAATTCGCGACGTAATATCCACTCGAATATTGCATAAAAACGCGCTTTTTGCACTTTTAGGTTAGGATATTTCGAAAGCCGAGGGTGATGGATCAATTCTATTATCAGCTGGTTATCGGCTGGTTACTGGGCTAGAAATCTTGTCGGCCTGTGTAATTAACAATCTACTGTTTAGAATAATCACGTTTTATTACGAAATAATATGTTTGCTAAGGCTACCTAGCACTCCTCTTGTGTCACGTCAGCACCAGATTTAGACTAGTATATTGCTAGACAAACCTAGTCTATTTCATGTCTATTGCAATATTTAGCATCAGTATAGTATCACGGAAATTTTCTGTCAGGTTTCTTGTACTGTTATTTCCTTTTTTTTAAAATCAAGATTAAACCCCATATTTATGGTACATGTCCAGTCATATGTCCAGAGAAAAGCAGATCCTATAAATTACATTTTTTATGTTTCAGCAGAAGATTCAGCATGTTTCAAATTCTTATGAACTGGTACACCTAACTCATATAATAAAATGTTGCCCATGAAATCAATAGGAACTCTTTAGCTTTCTTGTATCGCAGGTAAAACCAACTAGAAAACTGAGAATAATTTGATGCACCTAATCTGTTTATAATTGACATTTCCATGAGTGCGTCAGAAAAAATTACTATTTTATGTGATTCCCTCCACAGATATTCTCCGATCGAGATCCGCAAACGTCGAGAAACAAGAGTACGCCAACCGACCGCATCTTGGTGGTAAAAAAGCGTATGTTTTTGCCTCTTGCGCCTCCTCCGGGCGTCGGAAGCCGTCGAAGAAGCGCAGAAACACGCCCGAATCGACACGATATGCATCGTAATTCTCTGCAGCTCGAAACCTCCGGGCGGACAATCGAGACGTTTAAAGTTTCTAGGAGATCAGGAGCACGGATGCAAGTAGAAACAGAGATTTGCGATTTCTCTATCCCTATCTTTATATTTCTCTCTCTGTTCCTCTCATCCCACTAAGGAAAAAGGAAGATTTTGTCTCGGAGCTTTTTGCGCCTTTGTTACGTACCGTAATCGAAGTTTTTCCAGATTGCAATATGTAAATAGCAGGGGCATCTAGATCCATTGTTTAGATTCCATACGGCTTGAATTTATTAGAGCAAATGTGTTTGAACAGGCGCTGCTGATAAATCGGAAGATATATAGTGATTGGATGATTTAGTAAAGCCAAATTGCACCCTTAAGGATATAATTATTTCGGTATATGTAATATTTTTAATGTAATTCCATAATGCTCGCCTGTTATTGATATGCGTTAGTTGTGCATTAATAGCATATATGTCTTATATGAGTTCAGAGCTGCAGGGGATGCATTATGACCGATTATGCAGTAAGGTAGCTCGGTGTTAGATTTTTCATTGCTGTACCCATCTAGTGCTCAACATGCCGTCATATATTCTAGGACATTTACAAATCAGCGTTAATCAACCTCGTGCGTCGCACTTATAATTTAAGGATATCCATCGTCAGGTAACTATTGTCACTCTGGTGTCATCTCTTCTTTTTTGTTTATTAAAAGCTTTAAATTTTCAAAATTCGATTTTGAAGAAATCGGCACATAATTTTACCAAGTGATTGTTGAAGATCGGATAGAGTAACAGTATGTATAGGGATAAAAGAAATACTGAAGTTTAGTTAGAATTAAGACTGAAAGTTGGATGTAATACAAGTAATCCCCCTTAGAAAAGGGAAGACTTATGCACTGTACATTCACTGTACTTAAGATGAAATCAGTTTATGCATTTGTTTTACTATTTCAATCTCGTTCAGTTAAGTAATAAATTTGTCCATTCGCTTATCATAAATAGGGCATTGCCAAAATATATGGTCATGATCAATGTTGTGAATGAAATTTACACTAGCGAGAAGACACAACGCTTACGTACATGAGCATTTCGAAATTTTTAACTACCGCTTACCGAATTACCGATCGTTCTTGGGCACCGCGACTCTCTAACGTACCATTTTTGTCTTCGGGAGTTACAAAAAGTGGTACGTGCGGAAATTCATTATACACTAACTAGGGCGATTCTTAAATCTCTCGTTTATAAGTAGACCTTGACTCTCCTATGACTCACCTTGCCATTGCCTGCGACTCGAACTGCCGCGGCATGCGCCCGGGCAGTAATGTTTGTCTTTCCGCCCTAGATACAGAGTGCACCATTAAAACATGTGGTCCACATTAATTCTTTTGGCGACGATTATACTCGCCGGAGCCATTTCTTTCATAAATATGTAATAATAATTTTAATTTTCCGTAATAATTTTTCATTGCTACATCCAGAAAAAAAGACCTAGTAAATAATTAAAATGCAGGACAAAAAAGGATTAGGGCATTCATTTATTTGTTGTAATGTGTGTTTTTATTTCATTTGTTTTATGTAGGTAAATATTCCTAACTACAGATTTTCAGGAATATATAGGCACACTATTACAAAATTGGCCCTGCATATTGGATCCGTCATTTTGGATTTCGGAAAATTGATATCGGATTTAGCATCAGCGACCGTGAAAATATTGAAAACGATACTTGACTGCCTCCAGATAGTTGTCGAAAAAATATAGGCATTTGGCAGCGTTTTAGTCGCGGATAATGCGGGCGTAAGAAGTTTAATGCTAGTAATAACATGTATACGGGTAAAAACGCGAAAGACTAACCAATGATGTACTATTTTTTAATATATTTTAATTTTCCGTAACAACACACTTTTCCTTGAATTTTTTGTTGTTTTTTAAAATATTTCGGTTTTTGTATTCTCGTTTTGCTCTTTTTACCACTTACGTTAAAGACCTTCAATATAAAATAGTTTTATACGCATAACATTATATTAAATTATATTGTAAACAATATTGCGTATAATCATAAAATGAAGTTAATACGTAAGATGAATAGTTTTTCTCCTTTAACTTCCCGAGAGGAACTGGAACGTATTATAAAGTGTATGTTATTACTTATGGTACCTATTTCGCCTCGAGTCGCAACATCTGGTTACTACTGAGTCTTAAGTAGCTTTCACTTGATCATACTGATTAAACACTAAATAATTACCAAATGCGAATGCATTATTTTGTTTTGCAATACACTGTAATATAGAAAATGAGAAATTATTGAATAAATCAATAATTATTCATTTTAAATTCTAATAATAATAATTTATGTTAAAGAATGACGATCTTTTATTTATTGATTAGTTGGAACTACGAAATAACCAAACTCTTATTGGATATGGCAAGGTCACTTAATTATTAGAGAGTAAATTTAATATAATAATTATTATAATTAAGTATCATAAACAATATAATTATAAATACAATAAAGTTCCCTAAATTGACACTCTACAATTAAGAATATGTATAGTGGATAATATCATTCAATTAATATCAGCAATCCAAAGGATATGCGATTTAAAAAAATATGAAAATGATAAAACTATCAATTATACGTCAACTAACTAATTGTAAGTAGCGCATTTGTAAAGAAACATAGACAGAAAATGTAATCTCTCAATAAAATGAAACCCAACTTTTTTTAAGGTCGAAAAATGGTCGTGCAATGAACGTCCGCAATTTTTATGAAATTCCGTTTATCAGTGTTCTTTTTTTAATGTCAATTTAATATCTGCACACAGAGAAAAGTGCCCAAGTAAGAAATGGTCGGAGTAAAATCCCAGAAAAATACTAACCCAGTACTGGTAGCCACCACGTATTACGGGAGTTGAGCCCGTACTGGCAATAAACCAGCCAAAAGTTGACCCAGCACTGATATACTACACTATTTGCGACAATAAATGTCCCAGTACAGGTGCTATTCTGTATTAAATCAGTACTGACTAACGGAGCTAATCGATACCAACTCAATACTGACTGACAGTATTTTCTGTATTAAATTAATACTGATTGCTAAAATAAGCCAATACTGATACACTACTTACGACCAGCTCAAGATTACAATACTAAATGATTATTGCTCCTTGTAAAAATATACGAGGAATGCCCAAATTCTCCACTAGCACAATACTGATTTAATACTAAGTGTCAGAAATCAACCGTAGTCACATTCAACATTGACCAAGTACATAGCCCCCGCTATTAGTACTGACTTCAGTACTACCTTTCAAAGTGGGGGCAGTAAATAACAGGGCGAATCAGTGAAGTGCTTTGCGCACTTGTATCTTAATGCACTGTTTAAAAACACTGTGTAGAAGGTATTTGTTTTCTGCATGGGAAAATCTGCGGAAAATGGTTCATTAGCATTTAATTAGAACAGGTGTTGTAATGTGCATAATTTTCTTCTCTAAGCGAAAAGAATCGTATTTCTTAACTACACGGAGAAAAATGACTCCGCTGGATTAGCTGATTCATATCAGCTAAAATTTTCGGCTGGAATTGCCGAAAATATATGCAATTTTAGCTGTTTTGATTCCGCTAATGTAGCCTTAACCCTACTCAATTCGCGCTTAGCTCTAAATTTCCGCTACACTAGCAGATTTGTTCCGTTAAATTTGCGGACTTTTTCAGTAAATTTAGTTGAAATTATCGGCTATCCCTACGGAATTCCAACAGCTGTCCCTATAGGATAAAATTGGTAGAATCTGCGGATTTTTCGGCTGATTTTGCTGATTATTTTTCTCCGTGTACGTAATCCACGCCGAGTCCAAGTTTAGTCAATCTCTTTAAAATAATCATGGAAGTGTATTAAATTAAGAAAACTGATTTTGTAGTGAGTATTATATTTTAATAGTCGTTGATAGTACTAAAGAGAACGTGGAAATTGTGTATAGAATTCTTTGCCGTTGTTATTATTATTGGTTTATTTGATTATGTTATTCAGATAAGGTGGAAATCCTAATAAAATATGGTCCCTTGGTGGAAACGTAGGATAATTTCCTTCTGAAACCATGGCAAACTAACCTGGACCAGATTAAATTTGGAAAGACGGGACATGTCCTTCTAAGGTGTTCCCAATCATTCATTGGTCCAGCTTATTTCCGAAACAGATCCTATCATTAATTTGGGAATAATATCGAGGTCGATGATTATTGCGATGCTAAATTTCTCCTTGGGAAACCACAGGCAGCATTTCAATCCAATAATAAACTTCATATGTTAATCGACAGACAATACCTGCAATTAGAGAATTTATGGAAAAGATTTTATTTTTACGATATTTATAAGAGCAGGCTGCTTTTATTATTGTTTATGTTTGTTATGTAATCTCTCTTCTATTCATATTAATCATCATCAAAATCATGATAAATAACGATACATACACCGAAATGCAACCGTTTACAAAATAACCGGCAAATCAAAAAGCTGACAGCCAAAAAACCGACACTTCAATAAACGACTCTTCGCTTGTCGATGTGTCTGCTTTATTATGTGTCGGCTTTTCGATTATCGGCTTTATGACCGTCGGGTGTTTGACCTGTCACCTTTTTGATTTGGCGGTTTTTCGACGTGCTCCCAATGGCAATAATTAAATTGAAAATTATTATAATGATTTTTAAATAAATTATTTATTGTAGTGCGAATAAGAACTCTTAAATGAGATCTTTAACTGGGACCCCTTAGTAGCACCATTACAATTATTTTTACAGAGTTCTTAATATTATTCTTCTAATATATCACTCTCATACACCGTGAAAAATTATTATTTAATGACAAAAATACAAACATGGAAAACGAGAGAGATACTGACCTTTATCTTGGATATAATAACTTAATATCTTGATGTTTAGAATAAGATTATAATACGGAACTATTACTGGTACTTATATACATCAGATAATGACCAGAAATATGTTTGTAATTTACTCTATTTAACATTTAGTTTTCCCTGTGTAGTTATTTTAAGCATTTTTAAGAACTCTTATATTTTTAAAATATTTTAAGAAGTGCTTCCAAATGTCTTTTTGTTTAGTTAGAATATTAAAGAAATTAACAAATCAATATTTAATAAGCGCTCCATGAGACGACACTTCAAAAAATTGAGAACTTCAATTTTCCGAAATGTGTTATCCGATTATATAAAGTGTCACTCGGTGATACTTTCAAAAAAGGGATCAATCTCGTGCTCTTGTTCCTCCGTTGGTGCTGTGTCTGTCGAGTATCGAGCGCGCGCGCTGCCAGAGGCATATAATTTTCTCGGTGTTTTTATTGCGGGGTAACTTTGGATGAGGTGGAGGTGGCACAGGCCGCGAGATAGAGTACTACAGGCACAGCTAACGCGCAGTAGCCTTTACTCACCTCCTGCTCCCCGTCGCGGACTTACAGCATCCTACCTCCATCTTTGACTTACTCCCCCCTGCAATCCCCCCACAATTGCCCTCTCACTCTTTCTCCTACAGAATTGCAATGTTTCTTTCTCTTTCGAGTCAGAGAGAATCCTTAGCACCTACTCGTCTCTCTCGCTCTCTCTCGTTACCTCCTGCACTCTCCTGCCCCTATCCCCATCCTTCCTTCGAAGCGCAAGGATTTTGACCCTCGTTTCGTGTTGCTTGCATTTCGCAGTAACTTTACTGACTTTGTTTTTCGCCTCCGGCTACACAACGGGAGAGGGAGAGAGACGCACCGAAGAAGGAGTACAAGGTAGGGGGAGAACGACAGAGAGATAACGCTGATAAACAAAGTCTCCACTTCCCGTTCGCTTTTATTTGCGAGCTATATACGAAAACATGCCCCTGACGGAAATTATAACCATGTACTGAAATTTGCCAAAACATCAACGTACTTTGGATGCTTTGAACATCAATTTTTTTAGTGTAGTTGGAAATTTTAAGGAAAAAAAAGAATACTTGCCTAAAAATCGAAAGTAATGGTTTTTGTCGAATGGAGTAATATGTGAAAATCGGATAATACTTACTGCCCAAGTGAGAATAGAGGATGACGCTTAATTAGGATTATTATCTCTCACTAGGCGAAGGGTTCTGCAGTAATAACCACTGTATGGGAAAATTGGAAATTGACGTGTTCTACGTGGCCAGTCGACAATGTGATCTGTAAGAATGATGTAACTGCAACGAAGTGTGTGGTTCACTCTCGAAAACCGCAATTACGAAGCATAGCGATGAAAAGCTGTCGAAAGTGAAACGACTGCATTATGTATATTTAAGAAATCGATGTATACAATTCATTTCGTACCGATCAATGTTTAATGTAAGAAGAAACTTATTACATCCTGCCATTCTTAAAATACGATAATGTACTAGTTGGTACACACATTTTGGTGACTTATTTTCTTTTAATAATAAAGTTATTCCGGCAAGAGATTTGGTCTATGTTCTACTTAATCAAATGTCAATTCATTATTCTCGTTATAATGAAATTTCACTTTTTATCAGAGAAACAAAAGTTTCACTTTAAAGAAGCCAAGATTGTTCTATATATATGTAACCTATTAGGATAGAATCCAAATTTTGCTATAAGTAATAGCTTTATTTTTTATCAAATCGCGATGAATATTTTTCTTTGGCACTACAGTATTGCAACACGGACAAAATATTCACAAAATAATTGTAATTATGGGGCATAATGAAAGGTTTCGTTAATTCAATTCTACTTGTGAGATAAGTATTCAAGATTGTTAGAGTCGATTATTGTTTATAGATGAATCCCGAGCAGAAATTGATTAAGGCCCAAATCAGACCCGCAACGCTGCGGTAAGGCCTTGATCCTCATTAGAATGAAATTCTATTCGGGATGTTTACTCTTTCTATTTGTATTTTTCATGCATATAGATTCCAGTGGTTTTAATATGTTTAATAGCAAAAGTATTCAATAATAGGTTTAATTTATTATTATGATACAGTTACCAGACAGTTCCCAAATACACAAGTTCCTTTATCAATGCCCAGTGGACGGCATAAAAAGATCACCCATGTACTGTATACAAAATATGTTGAAAATAAAGTTTTCAATGAAAAAGCGATCCTTTTAAATGATTTATTGTTACACCAAAGGTTTTTCACAATAATTACAAAAGCATTTGAATTAACAAGAAATTATAACTTTATTTTCAAACGACAAACATCTTCATATAAGACAAAAAAAAGTGACTACCCAAAAACTTTTGGTATCTTTATTTGATTTGGTTGTATATATGCGGTGCTCAATGCTGAAAAACATAAACAAACAGCCACATGTGACTTACAGTCGTTTATTTCATTCAGAAAAAAGCACATTAGTTACAGACAGCTTGTGAATATGATCGGTCGACAAATGTCCGTAGCTTGATTATCAGAAACTGTAAATGCGGTATTTCCCAAAGGAAGATGGCCACAAATATGAGGTCAGTAAAAGCGCTAACCAGAAACTCTATAAGTTTCAACTGTAAAGGTCAACTTGGAAGAGTTATCACACAAATCACCGCTTGGTGCGAGCATTACAAGAATGGGGAAGAACGATTTTACTACAACCAAAATCTTCGTAAACCACTCCAACTATCCATTTTCGACCACTGGAGACTATGCGGGAAGCTGATGTACAAAGCTGATTTGCATGTACGCGCCGCTTAATTAATAAGAGATATGAAAAAGCAACTCAAATTTGCCAGAAAGTACGCAAGTGAACCCGTGGTGTTTGAAACAAGTTTTCTGAAGGGACAAGAGAAAAAAGTGAGCAAATACTTCAAGATAGTCATGACCAGAAAATGGACCAAGGAAAATGGAAGGCGTGAGTAGATGGGTAAAAATCAATTGAATCCTGTCTGCTGACACTTACATCCATATAATAAATGAGAATTTGGAAATTTCATTGATCCAATTAGGCTTGGACAGAAATTTCATATTTTAGATATAACGATCTGAAGAACACCGCCAAGAAAACAACAAAGTTTTTTAACTCTAATCTTCTAAAACAGCTCGATTGACCTCCGCAGTCCCCCGACGCAAATGTAATCAGAAATTTATGCTCGATTTTGGACAAAACATGAATAAAACTGGAGTCACAGATAAAAATAAGTAACTTCATGCGTTACAACAAGCTTGGGAAACTCTCCATCTCAATCATCTACATAATCTAGTCAAGTATGATCCGATGATTATTGGCAGTTATTGGGGCTAATGGAGGACATACTAAGTTCTAAATTTAATTTTCTTTGAATTATGAATTGAACTTTATTAAATTTTATGAAATTAAAGTTATAATTTCTTGTTAAATGGAGTAGTCTTCTAACTATTGCAACAAACCTTTGGCGTGACAATAAATCTTTCAAAAACACACGACCAGGATGTTTTTAGTTTAGTTTTAGTTTCTATTAAATAAAAACTCTGTTGGTAGAAATGGATAGGCATCCTCACTTCAAACTAACATAAAAATATATGAGTAATTCTGCAATGTGTAATATGCAAGAAATTAGGTTTAGAATTAATCATATGAAAAAACTAGATACTGAAAAATATATGGAAATATGTGGTTAATACATAGCAGCATAATGATATGTACCGTGGAATATATTCATATTTTTTTAGAATAAATTAATTAAGGAAATGTCACGGATCGAAAATTTCTAGGCATCTCTCTGTACGTAAAGTCACCCTTTTTACAAATTAAATGTATAATATTGACTATATAATACAGGACATATTAAGAAAATAGTATATTTTATTTTCTCAAAAACTATTTTCTCTCTCATTTTGTTTTTCATACAAACCCTTCCTACAATATCTACTTTATAAAAAATGTTAATAATTATTTTAGCTTTAAAATGGGGCGAATGTATTACAATTGTAAAATACATATCATTGATTATATAAGTGAATGAAAAAAAAAATTGTTTCACACTTATTTTTCGCAAATAAACAAAATAAATAATTATGGAATTCCATATGCAGGGTCCGCTATGCTGGCGTGCAGCAGTGGCACACACAACTTTGTAGAGAATTTGTAGAGATTATGGTAAAATTTTGTTCAAGGTTGCAGCAAGCTGTGATGACCTTCACATTTTCAATTCAAGAGGCCTAAAATCGCAATTTTACGCTTACTTTTTACAGGCATAAAATGACCACTTCACGACCCATGCATTACACGTGAATTTTTCTACTTATACTTGAAAAAATGACCATTTTCACAGCTATACGGAATCAAAAAATATTATTAGCACCACGGGCGTAGAATTTCCAACTCATGTGGCACTGTCCCGTCCTCCGCCACGCAATCACTAATCGAGACGTAAAACTCTTATTTCACTCCCTTGGTACGAAAAGCCCTATTACGAATTTTTTTTTCGTAAAAAATGGAAATATTTATTTTTGTTAAAGTATGGGCAAAATGCTTTTTTTCACACTTTTGGCAGTTTTCTTTCGTATTTTACCCACACTTGTAACAAAAAATATATTTTGGCACATGTGCAAAAATGTTTTTTTGGACAAACGTGCTTAAGGTACTCACATTCGGCTCGTGGCACAACCCTCACATTCGTTCCAAATCACTTTTTCCCACTTGTATCGAAAACTAGTATTTTTACAATTTAATGTTTTTTTTTTAGTAAAAGTACATGTTCTGAGATTTCAAATTTTGCACCGTATCCAGTCTGTACGATAAAAACAACTTTTTTGTCACACCTGCACAAATCCGCGCACGCTTCTCCTTTTTCACGATTTTGCACCCGCCGTGTAGTTCACCGACATTATAAAGGCGCAGTTTTTTATGTACAAGTGTGACAAAAAATAACGTGTATTTCTTGGGCAAGAATGAAGGAATCGGAGACAACCCCCTCGTTGCCACCCTCGAGCTCAGGACTACCGACGCTCTCCCTCGTCCTGCCCGGCGCGCCTCTCACCAATGTCTTCCTTTGCGCCCTAGTTACAATACATTATAAAAATGCAGCTAAAAGAAAGAAAATTATTTGATGTGTTTATTTTTGTAAAGAATGCATGCGAAAATTGGCGATGAGATCCTCTGGTCCGAAAAGTGTGTTTTGTGATCAGGAAAGGCTTATTTAAAACTATCACGTGTCTTAAACTCTTATCTATATATTGCTTATGGGGTTTCATGTGACGAACGCATCTCCCTTCTGTCTGTAATTTAAATAGTTTATTGTCGAAGCTAGACATTACTTCTTGGGGTCATTATCGTTTTCCGTATTTAAGTCAACCTACCCCACATAATCCCTTGACCTTTTTACCTTGATAGTTTCTCTTAACGTAAGTAGAACACCTTGAATCACATCCACCTCAAAATTCATTACACCACTGCGTAGAACTGCAGATAACAGTAATTCGTTTTTAGTATCTGCTACTGCCTTGTTTAAATCATCACCCCCTTGTTTTACGATTCTTAGTTCTATGAAGCTTTCAATCCAAACCATTGAATAATTTCTCAAGTAATGACAGCATAATCAGTTAGTGTCAGCGACTAACATTTTGTTATTATTTTATTAGTGTTATTTCGATTTGATTGTGTATACTTCATTTTCCGCCTATATAAAATGTTGTCTTAGCACTTTTATTTATGACTTATTTTAGTATTCTCCGCATACATATGGATTAATGTAAGAGCTAATTTTCCACGGTAAATAATATTACATATGTACATACATACGGTCCTGCAGACTTAATTTTTTCCAGGCATTATTTATCTAAAGAAACAATATATAAGCTTGTAATCTGCTTCGAAATCATTGCTTCTGGGAGTTGCATATCATATCGTATAACTGCACATTACGATTGCACAAAAAGCCGAGGCACTCTTTTGCATCGTCTAGTTTAAATTTAATTTGACGCGTGGCAGTTCCTACTGTACATTTTTTTCGTGGTTCACGAGCATTACGCTCTTGCAGTTAGTGTAGCTCAGAAGCAACATATATAGCCAGGGGGCTGGCAGGTCCGTTCGCTTCTCATTCGCGCGATTCGATCGCGCGCGCAGGAGTGTAGTCCTCTTATTGTCTTAAGGTCCTTGACTGCTGAAACCACGGAGAACAACCGTACTAACCGCAAGCTGACTTTAACAATGATTCGATATTTTTTTAATTACATAAATTTTTTGCTCTACCAAAAAAGTTTTCTCTTTTTGCTATTTTTAAGCAGGAAATTATTGTTATTCTTGAATTTCAATTTTATGATTGTATAGAATTCAAACGATGGTTATTGAAATTGTTTTCTGAAATAGAAATTGTTTTGTGGCTTGTAGTCTGAGTATTCGACCGATTAAGAAGTACCTCCGCATCCTTTTTTGATACGTAGCTCACATGTATTTAAATGTAATGATTATTGGTACTAAATTTACATGGTTCAAGGCAGGGGATTTAAAATATGATAATAATTAGTCAATTTGTAATTAAATTGATAATTTAATCTTTTATTTAAAAATAATATACTTTGAGACGAAATACGTGTTGAGGCAAATTTAGGTAGTATTTTATATCTTGTATATAATTTTTAAATGCTTATTGCTGTATAAAGTAATCTATGTAAAGTAACTTAAAAATTATTACTAAATTTACTCCAAGTGTAATAAATTGAACGTATTCAATAAAGCATGAGTTGAATAAGCTCATATTTATCTTGCCATTATTTAATCCCGGAAAGATTTATTATAAATAGGAACTTTGCACATTCCTACTACATCCTCAGTGGAAGCGACGATTTCCAGAAGAAATAACATTATATGACGTCGAGTAATTGCGATTACGCGCGGCGGCATAAAAACGTAACGCGAAACGTCCTAAAAGGAGAGAAGTCGTATTATACACGCAACTTACATGTTCGGTACGCGCAATTAGTCGTCCTCTTCATGCAATATAGTAACGAGAGTTTCGCTTTATTACAAGAAAAATGACTATACTCTGCTGCAAAAATTAACAGATGCATTTTTCAATGTGTTTTGTCCGCAACCAAAAAATTTATATAGTGCTTTACTTGTTCGGCAGTTTAGACTTCAAGAAAGCAGCTTACACTAAAAAATGAATTAGGATTAAGAACTATGTAAATTTCTAGAGACATGTATTTCGGCTGCGCATGTACTGTATAACCATCAACCAGACTTTTTGAGAATGAATAAAGAACAATAGTAAATAATTTGTACCTAAACCTTATCATTAGAACATGCCATGTCATAAAAAAAATTCTTCCAAACACTAATCCACTTATCCACAATTGTATTTACGACGCTCTCAGCAAAATTACGATTATTAACTATCACCGCACATAAAGTAGGCGCAAACAAAGGGGGCTACGATTACTAAAACGTAACCGCGCGTTCAGCCTTTAAGGTTTGCTTTACTGTGACCGCAAGAGCAAAATGTCCTGCCGCACACCCCTTTTTAAGACCACAATAAAGAGCCTTGAAACGCGACGGCGACGGTGCAACATCCGTGATAAGCAAAGGTCGCGAAAAAAAAGAAATCCACTTTCTCTGACCAAGCGTGAAAAAATCGAATGGGCTGAACAATAGCCATCGGCCCGCGAAAGAGTCAAGAAACCGTATCCTGGTCGTTAAACGGCTACGCCGCAGATGTCATATCGATGTGTACCACATCCGTTAGGCATAATTCGCATGTGACTAATCTAGACGCATTGGCAGAGATCGCGTATCAACAAATCGGGTCTGACGTATTTCCTTCGCTCTCGCGCGCCTGTACGTTACAAGCCTCAATTGTTCTCTCTAATGTGGAGTTATGTGGCGACCAACTTCCAATCGACTAATTACCGATTGGTCCGATAATCGATTGTTTTCATCGCCTTCTTCGTTCGATATTTATTTTTTGGAGGTCAATGATCTAAAAAGTAAATAAGTTACCGTTTTTGTCTGGACCTGGCCATTCAAAGCAATTTTGGGTGTAGAGAAAACCTGACATCTTAAGAGCAGCCAAATCAATCAAGACATATTTTTGAAGGAAAGAGGAACCTTGATCCCTAACGGACCTTTTGGTTGTGGGTAAATACTATGATTCTGACATGATAGATGTTAAGTTGTACAACCCACCTCACGTTACAGGAAAAGAGCATTGACCGCAATATAGTTATTTTTTTATAACGTTAACGCAACTAGCTGATCTCCTCGATATGTTTCCTATTGGTTTAGGTAAAGGGCGTATTTCAAACAAAATACTTCAGAAAACCTTGTGGCTCTTACAATGTCAACTTTTGCAATATTAGTGGCCAAAACTTTTTTTTTATTTTAATTTATTCCTAGTCGCATCGACTGCTAAGGTCATTAGCGACTACATAATACAATTAGGTATGTTGTAGTAATACAGAAATATAATATAATGAAAATAGTTCAGTATGTTCAATACAATTTAACACTTTAAATTCTGTTGTTTAGGTTATTTAACTGCAGGTATTGTTGGATCTTGTAGTTTTTTTCCCTGGTATTTAGGCAATCCTACAAATTATCTTGGCGATCTTGAGGTAATGTCTGGTTTGTCGATAGGTTCGGCATTGATAACTTGCAATTACAATCTGAACAGTTTGGGTCATTTTCTTTTTTGAGTAGATGCGAGCGTGTTATTTTGCTGTGTCCGATTCGGAGTCTTGTCATTATAGATTGTTATCTTCTATTTAAGTTGGTTATGTTTCTTGCAAATACATCTGTTTTTACTTCATGAAGTTTAGTGTGATTTGCAGTTGTCCATTTTTTATTCCAGTGATTTGTAACATTTACCCTTATAAGGTTCTTTACATCGCTAACACTGGTCTCTGTTTGTTAGTCGTTTGTATCTGTTTCAGCAGCTATTTTTGCAGCAATATCCTCGCTCTCGTTGCTTTCAATTCCTTTATGAGATGGTATCCTCATGAACTGAGCTATTTTATTTCCACAAAGGTCAATTTGTTTTTGTATTTTTTTGATGTGGGGATTTTGGAGAAACCTGTCTTAATGCCAAAAAAGACTTTTCTACTGACAGTATACTACAGCACTGACTGGAGCCAGTTCTCAATAAATTAAACATCAGAAACTATTACAGAATTACGTGATTATCATACAATTGGTTCTTATTAGGTAGTATAATATTCAGAATATCTGATGAATGCTAGAATAATATATCGAACATTAAAAGAGCTTAGTCCATTACGACTTTTCGCCAATTATGTAGTTAAGTTACGGCTGATATTTCTGACTTCAATAAAGAAATTAGACATGACTAAAATACATTTAGTCCAACCAATGTGTTTCATTCAGTACGTTTGATGCCAAATTATCTGCTAAAACCCCAATAGTTTCAACTGTAAGCGACATCAAACTGAGGAATGAGCTCGATAATTATAGATTGGTAATGGACACATAGCCAAACAGAAAACAAAATAATTTTGCTGGTATGGAGAATAGTAGCCAGAATATTGGTAGCCAAATCCAAAATACCATTACTGCTAAAGAAAACCTTCTACCTCTCAGCAGTTTATGTAATTCATACATTGTATGGGTAATGGGGATTATTGGATTATATAAGGAAGAGATGGTGATTAAAAATGGAATAAAATCAACTTCCTGTTCATCGGAATGTCTGACGCTAAAATATTTGAATTCAAACCTGGGCATCAACTGTTAAGATGCAAAACTATTTTCTCGCAATCGGAATTATTAAAACGTCCGAAAGCAAAACCCTTCGGTCAACCAAATCATTACTTAATACAGAAGAATGTATTTAAAGGAGAGCACCTTAAAAACCAAACAAATCACAAAACAGACACTTTAAAAGCCCGACATTTAAAAACCAGTCATTTCCAAAAACGGAGATACATAAACCAGGTATTTCAGAAAACTGACTTTTAAAATGAGTTGAAATGTCTGGTTTTAATGTCTGTTCTTTTAATTTCTTATTCTAAAATGTCTGGTTTTTTAAGTGTCTGCTTTGTGATTTCTCGGGATTTTGAAGTGTCTGCTTTGTGATTTGTCGGGTTTTTGAGGTCTTCCCCTGTTTTTTTAATGTCTGCTTTTGAAACGTCTGTTTTGTGAATATCTATTTTTTCAAGTGTCTGGTTCTTGAGTGGTTGTTTTTTTAAATACCTGAATGTTGAAAGACGGGTTTTTGAAGTGTCTGTTTTGTGATTTGTCTGGTTTTTGAGGTGCATCCATTTAAAGGGTACACTTATTGATAAATAATGCATTTTACACTGTAAAAAAGCAGAAACACAAGGAAAATAAATAAACACTTCATAAATACAAATTGATACATTACGCAGTCAAAGAATTCGACGAGTAAAGAAGATTAACTAATTTCGCCTCATTGCCATTCAGCATAAAGCAGCAATAAGACAACGACAAACCAGTAATAAGAAACAATTACCAATGTTCGCATTACCACTAAAAAGGAAACAGCAGACTGGCAAACAAATGTTAACCAATCATGCGATAGGCGTTCTATCATCCTGCAAGACGCGCAAAAGCGTTCGAAAAATGTGATTACCCCTAACAACGGTAATAAGAAGGTAATCGCTAATCAGCCACGGAGGGCGCGCCTAAGTCGTCTATCAGTCAAATGCTCGCGCAAAGCAGCTCCTGTTTCGTTCGCGGTTGGTAGCCCAACCACTGCTGAGTAGCGAAGCATATTATTAAAGCAGCATCCCCGGATGGTCGTATGGCCTCTGGGCTACTGTACCGCAACTTCGAACCACGCTCATTTTCCCTCCTTTCGCCTTACCCCTCGAGAACCTGCAGCAGAAACCGTTGGTATCTATATAGACTCGCACACAGATTCATGAGCTTGTAATATGCACCGGGCGAGCCTATATGCTGCTCCTAGGCGGGGTGTTTGCTCCACAAATCATCACTCGATAACGACGTCCTAGATTCTAAATGAACATAGTGGGATGGTTTATTGTTATGTTCGGAACATTTCCCAATATGGAATCAATTACAACATAAAGATATACATTATTATACGAAAGAATAGGTTGTAGGCCAAAATAAGATCATCTTAAAGTTTTAACGTAGTTACATTATTCTCGTTTACCAAGAAACACTAATTCTTGTTTATATTTATTCAATATTAATTCCGAGAAAAGAAATGATTAATTATATTTCCTTAAGGATAGATCCAACAGTGGGAGTATGAGTCTCTTTCTATCTGTAAAAAATTTACGGATATAATGAGAGGATGCTCAATACTGCGCGAAGAATGAATATTAACATAAAAAAGTGGCATAAAATATAGATGCACGTTATTTACCAAAATTCATTCGTTGTACCTGTCACTGATCGAAAACTTAGTTCACTACCTTACCAGGCGATATGTATTAGAATACATTGAGCTTGATCGGTTTGAACGTTGGATGTCTTTAATGCGATTGAGCATTTTCACAAATGTGAAAAATCTATAGCAATTCGTATACAGTAGAACCCCGCTGGAATGGCACCCCGCTGGTCTTTCGGGATTCAGTCCCGCTGGATTGGCACTTCTCGGAATCCCTTACCCCCGCCACGCTGCTTATCGCCTCAGAGGCGAGTACAATTAGACATACGCATTGGTTTAGAGTTACAATAGGAAGCAGAAAGATTATCTGCGATTGGTCATGAACGTCACGTGATTACGGCGTAGAGGTGGAAGCGATGCTTCCCCTATTGCCGACAGTCCAGCGGGGTTTGCGGGGATTTCTGCTCTATATGAATTTCCAATATATATTCTCGTCGAGGGCGTATAAAGCAGGTCTGTATCACCGCTTTACCGACGATTCTAGTGGTACAGATTGAGATGAAACGCCACAAAAGAAGCAGTATGCATTTTTTAATGCATATTGTTTCTTAATTTTCGATCAATGTCAAATAGTTTAATTTAATTTACTAATTATTATTTCGACCTTAACAGTAAGTCAAAGTTTCATTTGATAAATTGGTGATGGTTACTCCATAAACACAAATCCTTGTTTAAAATGTAGGCCAAAACAAGATCATCTTAAAGTTTTATCGTATTTGCATTATTCTCGTTTACCAAGAAACACTAATACCTATTTATATTTATTCAATATTAATTATATTTCCGAATGAATAGACTGTAGTAATATTATGTCAGCTGGGAACAACAAGATCAACCGTAGCATCAAAGACAGTTCTATTTTCTTGTCAAGAGTGAACAAATTTTAACTGAAATTTTGGTCATAGAACAAGTAAACAGGCTAACCAAACATATAAAAGCGACTTTGGAAAAAAAAACTATTGTTCAGCTATTTCCCTGGATATTTTACAAGAGTTTGATAAAGTCTGGCATACCGGACTGATTTATAAATTAAATAGGTACTTTCCATCACAACATTATCTATTATTAATATCTAAGTAATAGAAATTTCAATCAAACTAGGTGACGTAATTACAAAAAGCAATTCCATAAAAGCTGGTGTTCCTCAGGGCAGTGTATTAGGACCTCCACTACATCTAATTTACACATCTTATTTACCTACTTAACAAGATACAATTTCGGCGACTTACGCAGATGACACCGCCATTCTATGTTTTGAATCAAACGCGTCTAATCTATTGCAGTTACACTTAAACAAAATCGAAACCTGGGCGAAGTCTTGGAGAATCCAAATCAATGAAAATAAATCTATTCATATTACTTTCTCGTTACGAAAAGATGACTGCCCTTCGGTATATCTAAATAACAAAATTATACCGTATAGTAACTACGTAAAATACCTTGGAATGAAACTTGATCGCCGGCTAACTTCGTAAGAATATATTTGGTCTAAGCGTAAGCAACTAAATGTGAAGACTAGAAAAATGTATTGGCTGCTAAATAAGATATCATCTCTTACACCAGAAAACAAATTTCTTATATATATATATAAGATCATCATCAAACCAGTATGGACATATGGGATCGAACTACCCCACATCGTCTAATTACTTCGACCCAGACCATAGGTCTGGCGAAGTATTGAATTTGGTCAGTTCCCGCAAAAAATTACCCTATAGTTTTTCATCAAATGTCGACGTTTCAGGCCCTAAGGAACTCAAAGCAACAGTAAAAAAATTGGTGTCCGTTAATTTGTACGTCCGTCCGTCCGTCCATCCGTCCGTGGGCAAAATTTTGAATACGCGATATCTCGCGACTGGCAGGACGAATTTAAAAAGTACAAACGGATTTGGGTTTCTCTTGGCCAAACTTAGATCTGATTAGTTTTTGGAGACAATGCATACTAGATTATGGGGAGGTTTAACAAAAAAACGCTCAAAAAACACGTTTTTTCCATTTTTAACAAAAAATACAAATCGTACAAAAAAATGTTTCAAACGAAAAATATAGAACATCGAATTCTCTACAAAAAAGGTTGTATTCATTTCTTCGTAAAATCAACGATAATGCCGTAAAAAACGGAAACCGAAGTATCCCACATATAAAAAAATTTATTTCCCGTAACCCGACCTGTCAAAAACTCGACTAAACCGCGTATTTTTAAGCATCAGTGTGAACAAGACGTGCTCATTTATCAGTGATAAATGGTGACGGCTGACCTACGGTCGGGGTCGAAGTTTTGAAAATGCTCATTTTCAATTTTAATATTATGCCTATGAATGGACGACTACCAATGAATGGACGATTGTCTACATATTTCTATTTCTTATGAATGTATGATGCACAACATGCAACAAAATACGTATTTTTATGTTCTTTGAACATTCAATACAATATTTACAGTACTATTGATCTTCAAGTGTTTATTATTTTGTAAAATCAAGTAAAGTTTTAAAGCCATCCAAAACTGGTACTGAAAACGTCCCATTTGATTTAACCCGTCTATTCATTGGGGTTTAGGCGGATTTTTTTACAAACGTATGAAGACGAGGTTAATAATTAAATAAAATCAAAGGTTGAACTACACGGTCATAAAGAGCAGAGTCTAGCGATTCTAATGGTGGTATCATAATTAAATTTTTATAAAAGAATTCAAAAGTTACAATCGATCAAAGTGTGAAAAATGCTTAACCGTCCATTCATTGGCATATTCACCCTATTTAAGGAACAAGATATTGTTACAATATATGTATAGAAACTACTCGAACCTATCGATGCTAGAACTACCCTCTGCCGCCTTCTTTCCTGGCAGTGTTAAAATGGGAATATTCCCGGAAGCATCAGCCTTTCGTCAGGGAACTGCAATACGAATTTAGCCAAAATTGTAGGCTCCCGGGTCGAAGGCATCTAGTTCTAATATTGAAATCCTGGAAAGATTCTAATCTATAATCTTAAGACAAATAGTAGCCGCTCCTTGGTACGTCACAAATGATATTATTAAAAAGGACCTAAAAATTCTCACCGTAAAAGAAGAAATCAAAAGATTTACTACAACATACAAGCAAAGACTAAAGACGCATCCGAATCAACTTGCGATTAACTTGCTACAACGACCAAATACTGGGCCAAG
The DNA here is from genome assembly GCA_030407085.1 of Trichopria drosophilae. NCBI lineage: Eukaryota > Metazoa > Arthropoda > Insecta > Hymenoptera > Diapriidae > Trichopria > Trichopria drosophilae. The sequence goes on along the minus strand of CM059583.1, from coordinate 181,866,889 downwards.
ACTCTAATAAATTAGAGTTAAATAAAAAAAATGTTGGTCAAAATAAATCGAATGAGATTGATAAAAAAGAAATGAAATTTGATCCACTATTAGAGACTGATCGGTTTAACTTTGATCAAATTTGAACGTACAAAAACCTGAAACCTGCTGGAAATTTGAATGATAAATGGAAATAATTATTTTTGAAACTGATCAATAGTTCCAAGATCAAGTGTAATTTGTTTCTCATAAATCGCAGTTCATGAAACGTTTCCCTCGGTTTAAATTTGTTTTAAAATTTCGATACGACGCAAAACTGATGACTGCAATAAATCTAATTTGAGAACAATTGCTGGTATACGCTGAATCAAAACAAAAGTTATGCTCCACAGACTTGCGATGTTAATGTCTTTGAGAAAATATAATATAATTAAAATGGAAATAAAAACTTCGGGTTTTCATCGTACACTACAGTAAGAGGGCAAATATGATCAAGCGATACTCCAGCAATCTTTACCCAAAATTCAAAATGTATGGCGAGTTCGATTCTGACACCCAACTATATGATACATGATAAATGTTCAGGGAACACCTACATGTGACCCAAATCAGTTTACTGAAACAAATTTGGATATTCAATGAGGTTTGAAGTTGGCTCATATTGGATAAAAAACCGATACTTCTTGATAAAAAAAGAATCTCAAGAAAATTCGCTGAACGGTAATCCTACATTCGATATTCACCTAATTTCAACCATTTTAAGGCTCAGTGAAAATTAATGTTTAATTCAGTTCAAATTATGTACAATTTTAAACGTAAAAAAACATACAAATACATAAACAACTCCGCCATGAATTAGGAAAGATTTAAAAAATCCGGAATTTTGCACTACTAATTCCAACATGCCCATTGAAAAAACACTGAAAATTACACATATAACTCGTGAAATCCCTATAAGGTTCTGCAAGAAGTCAAGTACGAAAGCTGATAACTTGTAAATATGAGCAGCAAATTTTTCTCGGTTCGATGAGCAAAATGCTGAAATGCAAAACAAAAAATGCTTGGTGAACGAAATTACACGCAAATCTCTAGAACAAACACAGTCACTCAGAAACTTTATTAACAATGTTAAACAGTGTTAAAAAAAACCACCGATTTGAGAAAAATATAAAGGCTTATTTTGTTGATAACCTCCATAGCAAGCATATATAGTATTAGATTTAAAAATTAATAACACAATTTATCCGCAAAATAACTATTGGTTTTCTGTATTATTTCTGCAGCAGGAATTTCTGTACTGTACCACTATCAACGATTTTGTAATTTATATCATCAGAAGTTTCAGCAATTCTCGCAAGATTCTCGCTGATTTTCAAGGTTAAGAATTTCCTGAATTTCTCTCAAAAAACTATTCGTGTTTTCGCAGAAATGGAACTTTAGGAATGATCGACGATTTGATGCCATTTTTTTATCCGTATCCACCAATATTTGGTACTGTTGCATTTATTAATAGATTATTTCAGCTAGATTCGTAAATTCGTTGCAGTCTCGATTGCAGAGTCCATGGCCAAATGCAAAACCACCTCCAGGTTATTTCCACACCCTTTGACTGTGATGTCCGATTTTCAATTCATTCGGTGATCTTTTCGGTTCGAATCCACAAACAACAAATCATAACTTGTAAAATGTGTATGTTGATATACAAATTGTACTTATTTAATTTTGGTAAAAAATATATTTCCTCCAAATTGTCCAAATATGTTTTGTTGTTGCTGATTTCTTTCCTTATTAATTCATAATTTCTTTTTATAGAAATATCGTCAGAAGTTGGTATTTGCCAAAAGCAGTGTAATTTCTAATTTCATAGCGTTTTATAAAATGCTTATAAACATATACCAACTTTATAATTTCTTTATAAATATTTTATAGAATCATTTCATTATATAAGTTTTATACAGTTTTTATAAAACTTTTTCAATGTGACCAAGGGATTAATTTTGTAGGTTACTTGAAGATCATATTAGTTTGACCCCTGGATTATTTATTAAGCATATTTAGAATTCAATCATTAATTACATTTTCAGAATAACTACACTTTGAAATGTCTGGTTTTTGAATGTCGGGTATTTGAAGTGCACCACAAATATTCAAAGATATATAATTAAACACACTAATACGTCATAAATAATGAAAATAACTATTGTTTACTTCACACAATAAGACTATTCCTGAATCATCAAGTGATGTTCAAACTTGTAATATAACGAGAACCGATTCAATAATGTCCTAGTTTCTGAAGCAATTTGTACATTATACTATTGATTTTTTGTAAAATATATTTTAAAGGACGTCTTGAATTTTGTTTATGACCTCCCGCATAGTAATAAATAAAATTAAGGACAAATATTTCTGGACAAACTTCAATCGTTCGATTATGAAATAATCTTCATAACTATATTACAAATTTCGACAACAATCTATATATTCTTTATTACCCTAAAAACATCTCTAGTTAGAAATAGATCGATCTTTGAAAAGCAGCCATCCATTAGCATAGCGTAGCTAATCTTTACATATCCGTTCGCACATGGGAATTATATCATCTGATCACATACATTATAAGCTACGTATATGGAGCAGCTTGCTGGGTGCAGCGTCAGCCGAAGCAACTAAACGTTGGAGATAGAACCCGGGCAGAGATGTTCATTGTATATCGCTAATTATACTACCCGGCAATTACATACAATTAACCGACACGCACCCATAGATAGAGCACCCGCGATTCTCTACGTAAGCTTTGTAAGCGATTGTAACGTCGCTGTTCGTTTTTATAACAGGCTTTGCAAGTATCCAAACCACTCGTATAAGTATCTTTACTCATTCTGTTAAGCAGTTTGAGATGTGCATTTCGCAACTCTTGCCGCGCAATCGTGTTAGAATCATGCGTAAGAAAAATACATTTTTACGATTGCATTATTATTTTCTATATGTTTTAAAATTAGTTTCGAGAAGCGAATAAATTTTTTTATTATATTTTTTAACTTTAGACCAGGAAATTGCGATTGGGTGATGACGCACCTATCAGCGTCGTATTAATTATCATTATAAGGGCGCATTATCAATCGATGATGATTATTTTCAAAAATGTATAGTTTATTCTAAAACAGTATACTTTCCAAAAGTTTTGGTCCTTTTCTACAAATGAAAGTAATTTTTGGTATCTCGACAGACTGCAATCATATCGTTAACTAGATTAATAACATTTTTCGCAAAACTCACTCTTTTGCAGAATTCAAAATTGCATCGATTTTTCCTGCACTTAATTTAAAATATAAAACAGACCTAGAAACCATGTCTTAATCGTGATTGTTTTCAATGAAACTTATCTAACTAAATAAAATGATATACCCAAGAGTATAGAAGTTTAAAACGTACGTTCACAAAATGTATGGATTTTGCGCTACCGGTCAAAAAACCGATACATAAAAAAACGGACAGTAAAAAACCTATACTTCAAAAAATGTCTATCCCTTGTCGACGTTTCGATTTTTTATCCGTCTGCTTTTGACTGTCGGCTTTTCGAAATATCGGCTTTATGACTATCGGTCTTATGGCTATCGGTTTTTCGACATGTCGGCTTTTTGATTTGTCGGTTTTTCGACGCGCACCTGAATTTGATTCAATTTTTCGAACAAAAATCATTTCAGACAGTCTGAGTATACTCATGTGGAAATGATCCAACCACGTCAAAAACATCTTATAAAACTACTTAATTTCAACCTGATGAAAACTCCAAAAAAGTAAACAATATTATGCGTTAACCGTTCATGTGTAACATTAACGACGCCATAACGAGTTCATGACGGATTAAAAAAGAATATGAATCATTTTTAACGAAAAATATATATATATATATAAAGTCGTTAGGCCCAGCTCCTATTTTCCGTGTATATTTCAAATGAAACTTCTATAAATTTTATAATTATCGTAGTTATTATTTGTTATTTTAATGTGTAACGGAGTATATTAAAATAACAAATAATAACTACGATAATTATAAAATTTATAGAAGTTTCATTTGAAATATACACGGAAAATAGGAGCTGGGCCTAACGACTTTTACGTTAGGCCAACCGACTCTTGTTTTCTGTGGAATAATTCAAAATACAAAGTACAGCATAAAATATTAAAATTTCAACTTGAAAGTTCATCAGTTACAAATATTTTTCACACCCGAATGAAACCTCCCAGGGCCTCAAGGCAAGGAACCTGGTGAGATCCTGATCGGATCCTTACATTTAGCCAACCGATCAGGGCCTGCCCATGTCCATACTATAATTTCTTCTCGACTTATAAGCATTGCCACAATAAAAAAGTATTTTAGATATTAATTCCATATATTTCCCTTTAAAATAAGAGAAAGTATACTTTGACTTAACTACATACGATTAATTCATAAGTGGCCCTCTGCCCTCGGAACAATTAAAAACTTTAATAAAATCTAATTGAAGCCAAGATTGTAATTGGGTATGATTACTTAAGACGATATGAGAAATGTAGGTGTGCCCACGAATTAAAAACTAGTTAATTTTACGACTAGCTTAATTATACAAATTTTTCTGTTACTTTTCTTTCGAGGCAGATTGTGAATTATCCTTTTAATCCCATGACGTAATAATACAGTATTCATTACTAGTATGTAAAAAAATGTTACGAACATACTGAAAGTTTATTAAATTAAATTCTCTATGTATTCCTCTGAGAATATCCATTTCTACTACCTTATCGTTGGCATTATTCCGAAGCGGTAACACCTGAAACACGGCATAAATTTGTTAGAATTACTGAAATTTATATTCCGTGCAAATCCTTCGAATTGGCAACAAATTTTTCCAAGTTGCACAATCCGAATATCAATTTGATGGGGCACATACTGCCACACTACGCGATACCTTGCCGCTACGCTTACAAGTACAATAATCTTTCATTTAATTATAGGGAAATGTTCCATTAACATATCATCTCGGGACATTTGTATAGTGATTTTTCTCGGCTTTGCTTGTTCGTAGTATATACCGGTGGATTAGTAGTCCCGTACATGATCGTACAGTTTCCACTGTGTACACTTGTATATAAACCAAGACCGAGACAGAGACACTGGGAGATAAAGAGAAAGAGAGAGAAAAAGAGAAAGAAGAGGGAGCAAAGTGAAACCGGTGTACCCGACAGCGTGACGCCAACTCACTCCTGCAAGTCTTCTCTTTCTCGATTCGTGCCTCCCTTTCCTTCTATCTGCGTTTCTTTTCTTCTCTGCAGGATCTCGCAGCATCCTCGTGTATCCCTATCACTGCCCAATCTTGAGGCTTTATCGCGAAAAGTTGGTACCAGGCAAGGAGAAAGAGGAAGAGAGAGCAAAAAGAAAGAAGAAAAATAGATCGAGAGACAAAGGGAGAAAGGCCAAAGTAAAAAGTCCCACAAAAGAACTCAGATGAAGGATGAAAATATGGAGGTGGAGACCAGTCGGATAAAGGATTGATGAATGAATTTATTTATTAGTTCCAAAGCAAGCGGATAACCGGCAATGAATAATATGTTTTTACGGTCGAATATAAGTTTTGTCGGAGTAATCGAAAATATCGCTTCTGTGATGTGACACGAGTAAGCGATCGTAAAAACTTTGAAACAGTACATTTAACGATCTATATCAATTGTCAACTAAACCAATTTTCAATCGTTTATGATTAACTGGATTTGAGATTGATATACTCTCTTAATATGAACTAGCGTAAAACCGCCGATTTATATCAGATAATTTGCGATCGGTGTGATATATTCAACACTGATTTCAATCGCGACTGAATTGTCTGGAAAATTATTGGTCTAATGTCACTTGCGTTTCGGTAAAAAACCAGTTGGCTCACCAATTCAACAAATTTCCCGACAACCGACTGATTCGATTGGTTACGCTAGAAAATCAGCTAGTATTCATGTCAACTAATACATAGAACTGTTAAAAATAGTTTTAATTGTCATAAACACTTAACTGGTGATGACGTGTATAGACGTCATATCAATATCGTTGAAACGGCTCAACCAATCGTCTTGAAATTTGTAACTGAAGGGTTATTGAGGTCGCTGAATTCAAATTTGAGGTCAAAATTTCAAAATTCAAAATGGCCTTACTACGTCTCTTAGGTTTTTTTGGGTCGCTGATGACGAATCTGATGTCAGAATTTCAAAGTTCTAAATGACGAATCTAAAATAGCGAATCGAAATGCAAAATGTTACTTGATTCTGCTAAAATTTATTACTGGAGGGTTTTTAGAGTCGCTGAATACGAATCTGTCATCGGTTGCTCAAAAATCAAAATGGCTAACCTAATATAGTGTGAAAAAATTTAAATAATTTACAGTACTGTATATTGTCTAATCCGACGAATGTGGAAAATAAATTTGGACCTTACATTAGCGACCTCAATTTCATGTATTATTTCATGATGCGCAGCTATGCCATTCTCTCTTTCTTCTGCTCAACGAAAAGAAGAAGACGGAGAGTATTTTATACCCCAAAAACTCCCGAGTGACAAATTTCTGATACATCAAGTAAATTTTTATATTTTGCCAACGACGCTCAAAACCTCCTAATTAACATTGTCATCGAAATTGGTCGAAACCTCGCGCGTACCATTTTTGGCACTTTTTATTTGAAAACGCCTACCAGTGAAGGGATCAACATTTTCGTGTGTTGCTTCTAATAAACAGAAGCTAATTAGTAAATAGTATAACTAGCCTATTCGGTAGATGTTAGCAAACGCGAATTTCAATCCTGCTGGCATGCTTTTTGGTTATAAATTGTTCGATAGGAAAATAAACACTTTAAATTACAATCAATAATAATCATTTTGATTATTATTCAATTGGTATCCTGAGATACTCTTGATCATCTCTATGTTCAAATAATAGTATGAGCACGCTTGAAGCGAGACTTTATTTATAAATTGATACGCCATCAGAGCACTTTTATAGGACATGTTTGTAGAAACAATTGTATTCAACTTTTGTAGTGAAATTGGTGACAATATCTACTATTAAAAATACACTTAATGTGATATTAAAATCATTATTGATAACCAAACGTTTCAAGAAGAAGACTTCAGAAAATCAAGTTGAAAATAAATGGTTAAAAATCAGGTTGTAATGTCACAGACTGGTATCTGCAATGTGCATCGACGCACATCGCAGACAGCCTGTGCGTAACGGTACCTACCGTGCATAAGTTTGCGAAAGCTACTAACTGCACTCTAAGAAGTACGCCCCATGTATACGCACTTTTCTCTTGTTCTTATATTCTCTTTCTGTGGTTAAGAAAGTACGTGACCTTCGTGCCGCGAGCAGATGCGACTATCAACCGAAACGTTTAGCACGGTTCTTAGCGCGAAGTCGGGACACTTGGAACATTGTTTTAAACGACTGGGGGCATGAAATACGGCACGACTTTATTTTGTAGATTGTTAGATTTAGAGAGAGGGACTAAACAATATCCCTAATGACGATTTCAAACACAATTGTTACAACTAATATTGTTATTTGCTCTAAAAAACTCATTTATTAATCTAAATAAAATGCTAAATCCATAATATAACGCGGTGATAACGGCTGTTTTGGCCGTCTACGACGAAGTTTACTATATTTTTCTAGAAGCAGAATCCGCAGCTCTGACATCAGATACTCAGATGCATCACGGAACATGAAAAATGCAACCTTGAATAATCAAAAGGTTTTATGGATACCTTATAAATGGGATAATCGCATTATTCAGTCGATCGGATAATTATGCAGCCCATCGAATACGAGACTCTTCCTGAACCCGATTGAGTTCAAGGAGACTCCGTGATCATGGTAGCGTGCAGCACCGAGTCGATGATCTAGGGATCATGCAAAGGCCTTTACGCTGTAGAAGTCCCGTTAAAAAGATCTTAAATATCTCAAAATGGTTCGATGTTTAAATAAACAAATTTATTTTCATGTGATTAAAATATTCGTTCGCATGCAAAATATTTTTTAATGAAGTTTATTACTTCCTTCCTTTTTTATTTTGCGTTTTTTCTCAGATACTCATTTTATTTGTTCATCCTACTAGTTTCCCATTTTCGTGTTGTTTCTTATTCTTCCTTTTATCCAATGTCGCATCTTTACGTACCCTGACTTACTTCCCGCCAGTCCAATTAGTTAGCTCCTTACTTCGACAACAGACTCCTTACTTTTCTCTTCTCTAGAAATTCCATTATTGCCCGTCTAAAGTCGCCTTCCATTCTTTCCAACTTTAATCCGTTGAAAATCGCAATTTGTCTCTTTTTATGTCGGCCTTTTTAAAATGTTTTTATTATTTTATTAAAAAGTCATGTATATTCTTTCTATTGTTTTTATTTTCATGGCCTGCGAGTAATTTCCTTCATATTTTCGGACTCATCATTGCATTTTCCCCGCCAATTCCCATTTGAGAAACACTCATTCCATCACAGTATTTCTTCTTTCTTCCTTTCCCTTCTGACTTCTCAACTATTTTTCTCGACGTGCTTATTTTCCGTGTCGTCTCCTCTCGTTATTTTCCTGCCTATCCCTATATTCTCCACTTCTTTATTTTGCTCAACCAGTTTCTCCATGTACTTTGCGCTCTTTTTTTCTTTCTCTCCATCTCACTCGCCTAGTCCAAATAGCGAATCGCCTCGAGGGGTACGTAGAAGGGAAGGAGCGAAGTCGTTCTAGAGGATCGGTAGAACTTACAGGGTATCACAGCACCGGTAATTACTCGCGGTAGACCTGGGTCGAGGTACAGAACCGGCGCCCTGAGTACTAATTACCACTGTGTTATTCGGTAACCCTATCTTGCTCGTATATATCGACTTACGCACGTACGCAACCGGCAGTTGCCCAGTGAAAATGCTCGTTAGCAAACAGTATTACATTTGGCAGAAATCTACGGTATATACAGATTCATCCCTTGTACCTGAGATTCTCTCTCCGTTCAACGAGAACTAAATTGGCAACCGAATATGGAACTGACCGTACATCGTATCCCAGGATATGATTCCGGTTATCCCAGTACTCTTATAAAGAAACTAGAAACCAAACGAAAAGTTTGAAAATTATCCTGTACACACAATAAAATAAAATAACATCAGCTTAACTAGAGTCAGCTTTATTTATCAAATAAATTAGAAATTTATACGTAATTAACTGATCAGTTACAAAGGTATTTAGTGAGGTATTTAATATTGTATTATAATTCCATGTAAAAATGAAACCACTAAGTATTTTTCGTCTACTACCCATGTATTTCATCAGCTTCGTAGGTTTGTACATAAATTCTATAAATTTTTCATTGGCTGACATCGACTTGCATTAAGTAATTTATTTTAAAAAAAGTATTAATTAGATCATCACCCGAACATCACAATCCGTCCCGGGATGTTCTGGGGAGCCCCTGAGGACGTCCAAATGTCCGCTTTTGGTCCTCGGGAGCTCCTTAGGGGCTCTCGAGGATGCCCTGGGACGGACTTGCGCTGTTTGGGCAGTCTATTCAGTAAGGCTGTGATGCAATATGACTAAGTTTACCAGGCATATGCTCTATTGCGAGTCTCGTATATTGCAAGTCAAATTGGAATAATATTTGGATGGTGATCTCAGAAGGTGACCTAGGTTTTCAATGGCTTCCTAATTCCAAAGTAGAAGACTGGAGTATCATATAAACGATACTTATACGTATAGGACATATTAGGTGACCATCAGATGAGTGGATCTTTCAGTTCACATGATGTAGTCGATTTTAATAGTCTTTTTAAGACAAATAGCTTTCTGTTAATCATATAAATGTAGATAACTGTCTTATGTTTATATGAGAGACAAAATTTCTTGGAGATACCTTTCATGGTAATGTCGAAAGCAGGGATTTGGTTTATAATGTTTTCTAACTTTAAAAAAGGAAAATGACAAATTCAAACCCTAATAAGACATCCCAACAGAATTTCATTGCTCTATAAATAAAAGTCAATTTTGATTTTTGCTCCAGAATCCAAATATGACCAACTTTTTGCTCAAACAGGTTGGTCAAACAGGTAACAAATCGTGTAGTATAGCATTTTTTGGTTGTGAATAGATGCTTAAGTTGCCTGAAACCAGATTCTTGTACCCCTTCTACCTTCAATATCTTATAATCTAGAGCCAATTGGATATTTTGGCGATCATATTTAGTGTCTGCAGCAAAATCCTACCAGATTCGACCCCTACTTATAGGGCCATAAAATTCACAAATTTTTGTTGGGCTCTGTCATTCTCATCTATATTACCAATAATGTACCCACGGTGGATCCATAGATTTTCGAGCGCTGGATTGGTACGCAATCTGATAGATAGTCAGTGTATTCCCATCTTTTATTTTGCATCAAACATTACTAAATCTAACAAAACTATCTGGGCAGCAAATTTGTATATTGTAGAAGAAATAGTGAATCTTAAGATTGTCATCGAATAATGGTTGTACAAAACATCGATCACTTTGGTTTAAGTAATCATCAATCCCTCAGCTTCCTGAGTAAATTCATAGGCATGACCAATTATTCATATCATTATTCCTTAATTGGTTGCCGAGATAACCAACAGAAATGATCGAAATCCGGAATAATCTTTAAATTTGTCCACGTGACGCGTGATTGCAAAAATTGTTGATCTTTATTAAGGTTCACTGCGGGTACAACCTACACTTATCAAGTTGTGACTCCATTAGACGTTTATTCTGACATGAATGGTATGCTTAATCTAGACGTCACAACGTCTTTCTAACATTTGTCATACATTTGATACTTACCTAAATGAATGGGAATTTGAATTTAAACGTTTCACATTATCTATTAATTCAGGACCTTTGGTCCTTTACCGGATTCTCCGCATTTTCTGGTGATTCACGTAGTAGAATGCTACGGTCTCGGAATCAAAAGATACAGAACGATAGTTACTTACCCTATAACGTTTTGGTCAGGTACTCTTTCTCCAATCTATCAGAAATGTCAAACATAATGACACTAACAAACTTTTCCGACAACTTCATCTAGTCATCTGAATTTAAATTTATACCTTCTGCCCTATTGATTGTTTATCATATACTCGATAGAGTGTCTAAGCAGAATTTTTATATGGTTTTGGTGAGCTCCTGATAAGATTGACTGCATATTTCAAGGTCTGTAATCGATGAACTAACACAATAAATTCTCAGTTTTAGATTAAAACGTTTTTATTTTGCTTAGTCCCGGAAAAGTGTCGAACCATCTACCCCGGCGGCTAATGAAAATCTATCAAATTTTATTTCCCCTAATCCTCTGGTCTTCTGTCGAAAAAGAAAACGCAAACTCCATGCATGCATATACAAACATTTACGCATCACATCCATCCCTCTTGTCTTTGTCTGGAATAAATTTAATTTCAAAAATTGGTGTGTAACAAGGTCTGATCATAAATGTAACGACTAATCTCATCTGGTGCTCAGAAAGCTCTCTAATATCAAACATTAGACAGTTTGTTTTCTGGCTACTCACATTTTTGTTGATTCACCTAAGTTACGCATAAATTTTGAATCCCAATTGATTAACTTTTTCAACATAAGACTGGTTGCGTCGTTGTCTGCGAATACAAGTTCAGTGATCGTGTATCATATTATCTGATATTAATCAGAGCCTGATCCGGTAGTAATCAGACTCACTTGGTAAACAACGCCTTATCACAGCTGGATCAATGCTTGATCTATATTTAGGCAGCCTCAAATGATTTCATTTCGGACATACACTAAGCACTAGTAAAGAATAAGTAATTCCAACAATTCCAGCTCTCCTTGCATGCGGGAGACGTTGCATCGTGACGCGCGATCTTCAATCATCCGTCCGTCGATTCTTTCCGCTTTAATTGAAGAAAGGGTCCGCGCGTCTCGAGATAAAAAACGGGCGTGCGGGGTGTCGTTGACCCCGCGAGACAACGACGCGGATATTGTGTACCACTTGAGTTTTTTAAGTCGGCCCCGCTGCGACGCAAAAGGAATAAGGGCTCCTTCAGCCACACTCGGAGGAGCCCTTGGCCATGGATCATTAACCGGGGCAGATCGTGAAAAATACGAAAACGCGAGCCAGAATACGGAGACTTTTGAACACACCCACCCACCCGCGGGTGATCTCGAGGTTCGAAGGTTTCGAGTGTCGAGTAAAGACGCTGCTACAAGAACTAAAGCGCAGGAGAATAGAAGGAAAGAAATGGCGCGGGGATTTTGTCGGAATTAATCCACGAAGGAGCAATTACGGCTGAGACGACGGAAATTCGACGGTATATAAAGACGCAGTGAATTTCAGTGCTCTTCAAATTCCATTCCTTATTATTGAACAAAATATAATGAAAGATCAATGATAAGAAATTATTGATAGAAAATGCATTATATATCTAGAATAAATACTGGACCAATATCCGATAAATCAATAGACTAGAACAATGAAGCAATCGATGTCGAGTACACGATTTTAAAAAGTGGAAAAATTAACCTTTCCTCATCACCTCAATTTTCAGGATTTGTTGATTTGCATCCGGAGTATGGGGAAAAATGAAAATGAAAGAGGAAGAAACATAAATAATATCTTCAATGAAATGATAAAGTTAAGGAAGGCAAATTATATGTTTGTCCTTGGAAGTTAGTTGGACATCCAAGTTAGGGAGGGCCGTTTGATCCATAGTGCATGCCCAAAATCATTTATGATCCTTTTTCTCTTTGAGGAAATAAACTCCACGTCCAAAATAACGTTAAAATTCGCATTAACTTTGGTATGAATTAAGGATGTTAGGTATCCAAATATGAATTTATAGGAAATTTCTGAAATGCAAGCCCAACAATTATTTTTGCACCGTCTTCCATCATCTTCAAGAGCTGCTCAAAATGATGGTGTTATTATTATAATCAGGACGTCCTCGGGATGTAAGTGGCCTAGAGGAACTTAATCGGACAATAACAGCGGACGTTTATATGTCCGGAGGAGCATCTGAAGCAGGTTTGGTCCTACATAAACTTCATTTCGATGCAATACTTTGGACTCGAGAAAGAAATAGCACATCTGATTTTAAAAAACTCATTTATTTATGTGTTGATGCAGTTCCGTGTTAGGAAGCTGCTAAAGAGTACTTCGAAAGACTGAATGCTTCTAGAGCTCTTTAGTCGAGCTATAATTTTTGAAGCTCGGTGCATATTTCTGAAGATGCCTGCATAATAAATTCCTCTTGCACCATACTTTATACATCAAATTCAATACCGTACGGTCCACTAAGCTTCGGACGCCGCGCACGTGCAATCTCGCGCGACATCGACCAAGGTATAAAAATAAATTATATTCCAAAACAACAAAAAAAAAAGGTTAGATGTAATTTTTGATGCATGGTGTATTCGTGAAAAGATGATCGAATCGTTGCGCGTCACAATGCATACGCGGGTCGGGCAAAGTCGATGTCGTGTGTATGCAGCGTATATAAAGCCAACTGGACCATAATTGACGATGTCTCCCTCTCTGTCGCACTCCTCTTCCTCTTCGTTTCCCTCATCTTATCGTCCATGTTATTCTCTTTCTCCTCCTCATCTTCTTTATTTTTTTTTTGTTTGCTTCGCTCGTTTCTTTACTACATGATGAGGTATACGGTAACACCCGACGAAGCGACCATCGAGCTGCGAATCGTCCCGATCCGCTACTTTCCTATCTTTCTCCTTTTACTCTCGCGAATCTGTTTACGTTTTCCTTCTTAGAAGAATGCACGAAGAAAGGTAAGACTGTTTTTTCCGCGAATAAAAAGTGTCCGACGCGTGCGTGTAATTTGTCCGTTTAAACGGTATGATCGCTCCTGGCTCGTATTACGGTCTTTGCCTCAATTTGTTGACGTTTAACAGAAATTTGTTATTTTAACGCGCAGAAGGATTGAATATTATTGAATGAGTAATTATACGATGTTATGGACATATTATATATTAATTATAATTGTCTTCATTAAGTCCTTCAATTGAAAATTTAGTTATCTCGGATCAGAATTAAAAGATGATCCATGCATTGAGAGAAGTATATTTTACCTACAATTGGAATCATATTATACTACAAAAATCAGTCTTTTGCCTATGGCGACAGTCAAATTTCTGTCACCGGATAAAAGACAAAGAATTTTTATTATTCTAACCTACACATAAGTTTATTTTAGATTTTTCTCTTTCAACGAAACGCAACTATCAATACTGCAAATCATCTATCTATTGAAAATATGAATTATGCCTTCCTTTAAACGTAATGAAAAATTATTTTGCAATAGGAGTGTTCGGTAGAGTTTCTTCTTTTCTTCAATGAAGAAATTCAAAAAGTTGAGGATTTTAGAATTATTAAATGTTCTTGTATCGGTTATATAAGACACGGTTGTGGTAAAAGACAAACCATAAATACCATATCAATTAGCAAAAGACCATATTCAATCTAAGAAATTTGCATGGTTTCCCAAAGTCACTGCTATTGCTCATTTCTAGTTATTATTTGAAATTTTCAATTTCACAATTTCTGGTAATTTTTAACATAACTGATGGCAAGTATACGGATGAATATCCAAATCACTTAAATTATTCTAGCTTATAGAAGTTCCGATATCTTCCTTTTGCTATGAAAACTGGAAATTTGCATAGTTTGTGAATTTTATTTTTCAATCGACATAAAGATTTTTTTTGTTTTTTCTTTTCAGGAACAAATTTAGTGATATGTTTTTCTATTAAATAAGTTTTATTTAACTGTGGTCGATTTATAACTAACCGAAGATTACTCATATTTAAATGGAGATGATAATTTAAAAGTTGTTTTTACAAAACCAATTACAAATCTGATATGCGTAGTAAAAAAATTGAAAAGGATGAAACTGAGTAGATTGTCTGAAGAAACAAAATGATCATTTCTGGATTTTTGGGTTATTTTTAATATGGAATAATAGAATGTTTTATATTAGCAGTTTTTTGGACTCTTCAGACATGAAAATTTTAGTTGAATGTAGGAACTCATGTGACTTTTATTTTGTATTTCTGAAACGAAATCAGGTGTTGTAAAAAATATTCTTCCTGAATTGAAGGTGGTTCATTGAAAACTTTCATTTTTTAGTAAATAATGCAGTTACTTGAAAGCATGCAATTACTAGCATCTTTTTTGGGAACACTAATATTTTTAACCATATTTAAACCCGTTTCATTGGCATTTTAGTCATAAAATTAACCGTAGGTTCACATGTTTCTGAAATTTAATTATCCTATTCAACACTGGATGGTGACCTCCTTTTTTCGTTGGTTCGGTTAAAAGATGCTTTCCATTATGAAACACAGATTGCGAGTCAGAAAACACACAAAACAAAAAACAGACAGCTCAAAAAATCGATGACTAAAAAGCCGATTGTCAAAAAACCGACTATTAAAAAAATGTTTGTCCGCTTGTCGATGTGTCTTTTTGTTTTTCTGTCGGCATTGAGGGTGTCGGCTTTTCGACTACCGGATTTATTATATGATGGTTTGCTGACCGACACCCGAAATACGCATTAAAAATATAAGAAGTATAAAAAGTACATAAAGTACAACAATTATTAGGAATTTTTGGTTCGTTCATGTTGGTGAATATTTTGTATTATAAACAGAAGCTTGAAGAAAAGATATCCAGAAAAATCCAAACTGAAAACAGTTTTTCTCATTTTCTTAAGTTTTCATGGATTATTTTTTATTTTTTGAATTCTGTTCAGTTCTTTTTCCATCTTTCTCTTTTATTTATTTTTTTTTACATTTTTTTTTTAACATTTTTTTCATGAGCTATCTTTGTTATTCCTAGAAAGTCCAAACAGATGATTTACAGTTACTTTCAACTTGAATTTTCTCGGCTACTGGGAAAGAATTTTCAAGAACTGCTTCTTACATATTTGGAATCTCTCTTTCAGTAGCTGTTAATAAAATAATAAAAGGAAAGTTTCAAAAAGCTATGGCCATTTCGTAAAAAGAAAAAATAAATTTCTGATAATGATGTTCTTCAAATGATTTTTTTTAATCGTATTGTAAGATCAGCACATCTGAAATCTGATTTTATATATTCGTAATCAGCAACCCAAAAAATACTTTGATACTGAATCGCATAAAAATAGCAAATTGTTTCAAAGAAAGCGTTATTTATATTTGTAGGAATAAACTTCTTCTGTGGCTATTTTATTATATTCTATGTTTATATACAACGTGAAAAAATCATTTTTGAAACAAAATTTTTTACCCTCTTATTAACAGATTCTGGAAGAACGATTCCGTTTCTGGTCATTTTACTTATTTTACATGCTAATAAGGTATAGGGAAACTAGGCAGTGTCACAAAAAACTGGACAAATTTCAACCAGAGATCGCACTTTTTAATTTTTGAAACCAGATCCTAGACTGGAAAAAATGATTTCGAAACTCCAGAACAGTAAATTGTTAAGTAAATGCAATACAGGTTCAACAACGGTATAGGGTCGAAACATTATGGCATTTTATACTACGCGTCAAAATAACGCAAACTACAATATTAGATAATAAAAATGACACAATTATATTGTTAAATAATATAACTTGTTTCATATATTTTTTTTACAATATAATTTGTATTGTTTGTTTTGATTAATAATATTTTAGTGTTAAAGGGAGTATACTTTCTATGTGTATACCTTTATAAAGTTTACTATGAAACTTATAATTCAGTTAGATTAGGTAAGAATACATATGGTTAGATTAGGTACTATCTCGTATTCGTGGACAAATTGGTATTCAGTAATATTTTAACGGTGATATTTTCTTATTTAATATTTTTCGTCTAATATTATGACACAGGACATTTCTGTTTGTGAATTTCTGACGCATAACCTGAAACACTCGTCCAATGCTATGGATGTTTTAAGTCTTATCTACATTCGTAACGTCAAAAAACGATGACTAGCAAGTCAAAACGATCTGTACTTCACGAGGCAGGATATGGTTAACGCAGATAAATATCCATTTTTAATTTAGATTTTTGGTTGTTTGTGCAAAATTTCACAACATTATTCAACCATGACAGGTTATGTATTCGAGATATAATTTTTTTCTAAAAATGTACCATTTTTGTACTGTTTGGCTAAATCTAATTAAAAATACATTTCTAATTACTGCAGTATCAGATTGTTTTGTCGAAGCTTGCATCTTCGTGTCTGGAATTGTCTCGGCTTCTCCTCTGTGTTTGTGCGGTAATACCCGGCTTTGAGCCATCTTCCGACCGTCTTGTATACTGTCAAGAGCTTCCATTCTCCTCTATTGCGCTTCACCCCGGAGACACGATTATTCAGGGTCGATTCTACAATGAGGAAGATCGTTCTTTTCGGGATTATCGGTAGCAACGAGGACGACCCCCGCTGCGACGTGCTATCACGCCGAGCTGAGTGGATTTGATGCTCCCAGAGAACCGCTTTACTTTCGATTCGATACAACCGATGTCCATCCTGTTGGCAAACTGGTCCGACGATCGATTTTATACAGCTGTTGGACCGTAAGCTACCGATAAGCCTCTAGATTATCTCACTAGATCTGCTTCAATTTTCCGAGGTAAAAATATAACCAGAAGAAAAATTGCTATCATTTTACTGAAGTTTTTTTTTTCCATTCGCGGCTATCTCGGTTTAAGATACTTCTTATCATTTCTTGAAAAGGTAAAAATATTTGTGATTCATTTCAAAATTAATATTAAGCCGAACGATATTTTTGACAATTTGTTCAAATTCGTTTTTAATTGGTAAAAAATAACTACTTCTTTAAAAAATAACTGTATTTTATGATGTTACGTACAACTAAAGCGCCATTTCTATTTCGAAGTAAATATTGCTTAAGTTAAAAATTACTAATTTAATATGTTTCATCAAAATATAAACAGTGTCTTCAACAAATAAACTGGACTAAACCTTTCAACCGATCTAAGTGAATAAAGAGAAGCACTTATGTGTTTTAGATCATTGAAAACGCATGTGATATCAAAATTGTAACATTCAAAATAGCGAACACAATGAAACACATAACTTTTATACTGTTAAGTCGAGTTTCACAAAATTTGATGCATGTACCTGTTAGACGTTGCTGCTTATTAGTCTGAAGTCAGAATTGACAAATTTGAAACAACTAATTTACGACCTAATATATTTCAGTAGATTTTTGGAAATTTTTGTTGTGAACGTAAGTGTTGCCTTTTATATTTGTCACTTTGCATATTATCTTTATTAAAATGGAAGGTTGGTTTGTCCGACTGATAAGTTAGAGACATGGTTTTTATATCTAAACTACTATATTCCTTCAGGTAACTTGAATTTCGCATTTTTGGCTTCGAGTGTAAGCTAATTATTGACATATTGATTTGGATACAAAGTTATAAAAATAATATGTTCGACTGATCGATTAATTGGTAACAGTTGATCACTGTACTAAGTTGAGTTAATCGCAGGATTTATGTGATATATGTCACAGATACCCTGATAGCAATCTGTCGAGTTTTATAATAACGAAACTAGGCAGAAACTCGCAAAAACTGGACTCCTTTTCTATTCACGTAGTGGCAATATAAGATTTCAATGCATATTTTTAGATAGTGGCAATTTTAAAGCCCAATATACATGGTTGTATGGCAGCGATACGCGTTTCCAAACCCGAATCTATCTTTCATGTTCGTCTGTTAGATAATTTTCAAAAATACATTGGTTATTGCGATACATTAATGTTAAAAACTATCGTTAGTTAATACATACCAAAAAATATTATTATTCCAATAATTGATACATTTAGAAAACTGCTCACACACTGGGTTAGTCTGGTATAAATTAATCCAACTTTTCTTTTCTCGGATTTGACAGAATTTGGTACTTCAAAAATGCTCTGCATTGGACTATGCAATGCTCAACTGAATTTCTCTCAAGAGGACCAGTTACAAATTCGAAACATTTGTCACGAATTGCTTGAATTAACCAATTTTAAGGATTGTGGACATATGGACATGCTAGAATAGCTGACTACAAAAATGCTCTGCATTGGTCTGTATTTATGCAATGCTCAACTGAATGCCCCTGAAGAGGACCAGTTAGAAGCTTCAAACATTTGTAATGAATTGTCTGAATTAACCATTTTTAAAAATTCTCGACATGTCATGCTAGAATAGCCGACAACATTTGGAAAACTTGACTGGAATCCAAAACCCAGAAGATACGACAATTCATAATACAGGTCTGAACGGATTTTTTTTTTTAAATATCGGAGTGATTTTCGACGTATTTTTGTTCGCTGAACACGAATCTGAAGACGAAAAATGCCTATCACGTCATGATTTTGAGAAAAGTGTTTTTTGGTGTCTTTACCCCTAATTTTCTCTGAAACCTGACGTGCTACAGACTTGAATTTGTGCTTAAATTAAAGCCTGGTTCTTCCCCTACAAAAAGCATAAGATAGTTTTGAAAAAAGTTTCATAGTTTTAAAAAAAAAATGGTTTTAACCTTGCTATTTCTAGTGATTATGATGAAAATGCAAATTATTTAATTACATTGCGCAGAGCTCATACAAAGCACTACTTGACTGTTTTCGGGGTTGGTGTTTAAGAATCCAGTGTCGCCTTTATAAAATTCAAAATGGCGGATCCAAGATAGCGGACGAAAAATAAAAAATTTGAATTATCCTCAAGAAAATCAGTACTCCGGCCGCAAAATAAAAAAATAAACTTAGGGTCTAAAAATCACCACTTCCAGTTTTTTTGTTGCCATTAGTGTTTATCATGTCCAGGTCCGAGAGGTTGTGAAAATTGTAAAAATCAAAGAAACAATTTATCTACCCGTAGGGAAACAAAGACTAGATCATATTCCATATGATCTATTATAAACTTTAGTTAGTTTATACTGAAATAAAATCTTGAATCTTACACTGCATGTAGATTGTTTTATAAAACAAAGTCTGCCTCCCCTGGTCGGACAACCGCTGGCATTACTAATGGCGAACAAAAAAACCATGAAGTGGTGATTTTAAGATCCTGAGTATATTTTTTTATTTTGCGGCCGCCATTTTGGATTCGCTACTTTAAATTTTGTGAAACTAACATTGGATTCGTCATCAGCGACTCAAAAAAACCCCGAGTACTGATTTTCATGAGGTTAATTTAAATTTTTTATTTTTACGTCCGCCATTTTGAATTTTATAAAAGCGACACTGGATTCTTAACACCAACCCCGAAAACAGTCAAGTAGTGGTCTGTATGAGCTCTGCTCAATGTAGTTAAATAATTTGCATTTTCATCATAATCACTAGAAATAGCAAGGTTAAAACCATTTTTTTTCAAAACTATGACATTTATTTTTAAAACTATCCTATATGATTTTTGTAGGGGAAGAATCAAGCTTTAATTTGAGCACAAATTCAGATCTGTTGCACGTCAGGCTTCTGAGAAAAACACGTTTATTGTTGTTTTTGCCCCCACTTTTCTCAATATCATGACGTGATAGACATTTTTCGTCTTCAGATTCGTGTTCAGCATACAAAAATACTTCGGAAATCACTCTGATCTAAAAAAAAAAAAAGTGAATCAATCCAATGAGATTTCAAGGACAGTTTGATAAAAAATAAGCGATTAAATTTTTGCTTACAATTACTTGAATAAAGATTACCCAAGATTAAAATTTTGGGTAAGTCAAAATATCTAAATTGGCCGGAACAATATTCCAAGATTCGTATCCAGGAGTTCGGGAACCCCGCGGCTGAAGCGCGCAAAATGAAATCGCAAGCGTGAAGGCAATTCCTTGGGACGAACTTGAGGTGAAGGTAGGAACGTGCCGGCTCCGGGTCAACCAACTCGAACGTATAGTTGAGATGCCCCACCTACGGCTTGGTTGTTGGTTGCATGTTGTGTATGCCCCTCCATAGTCTCGCGAGATCGGCAGTCTCGTGCCGTCGTGGTGCTCATGCCCGATTGTGTACGTCGCTTTGCCTCTTCTTGCATTTCATTAAAAAAGTTCGTTCCACTGTCCTCCTTCTTTTGTGCCTTGGGTTAACGTACGGACTTTTCACGTGTTTTTTTAATGCGAGGTTTCGTCGATTTTTAGCTATAAATCTCAACGCTTTGTTGACGTGTACCTACCATTTGTAAAAATGTCTTTTTTGTAAGCAATAATTTTATAATTTTTCTTTTCTTTTATGGTTTTTCTTGTATTTTCTTAGATAACACAGGACCACAAAAAAATTTTGTTTCGAGATAACTTGAATCAGAAAAAGTTGATCTTATAGATTTTTGACCGCTGAAAACGAACCCGTTATTCGATTTGGCCCATCATGTGGCCGGGGAACAAAGTTCCGAAAATCAACACACCGAAAGGACAAAATTTCCATATAGTATGGCTCTAGTATGATTTTCTTCACATTGTCTTTGAAAATTTGGCAAAAAGAAAGCAAATTAAATTACCTTGGACTCACACAATATCGAAATTTTAGCCTTTCGGGGTTTTGATTTTCGGAACTTTGTTCCCCGGCCCATCATGTCAGGATTTTGAGATATCTGATCCGAAAAATAGTCAAAAATATACTTGTTGGCAATTTAAGTTTCGAATATGTGAAAAATCTGAAACAATGAGTTAACTTGAACAAAGAATTCGTTTTTAGCGACCAAAAATCTATAAGATCCGTTACTTCTAAATCAAGTTTTGTAACAAAAAAAATGTTGCCGTCTTGTGCTATTTTTTTCGAGAAGTACCTTCAGTGGTTAATTATACAGGACCGGAAACAATATTTTAGGGGAGATAACTTGAATCAGAGGTACTGGATCTTATAGATTTTTAGACGCTGAAAATAAATTAGTTGTCCAATTTCACCCGTGACGTCAGATATTTCACATATCCTAACCTCAAATTGTCAAAAGGGGTACCTTTGGCTATTTTTCGAAACAGATATCTTGACATGCGGACATGATGGGCCAAATCGAATATCGGGTTCGTTTTCAGCGGTCAAAAATCTACTATTTCTGATTCAAGTTATCTGGAAACAAAATTTTGTTGTGGTCCTGTGTATTTTATTAAAAGTAACATAATGGATTCATTTCATTATAACTATTTAAAACTCATTATTAAGTACTTTTAATTATTTATATTTGCAGCTTAAAGATTGTTTTTATTTCTATTTATTACACAAGCCGTAGGTGGGGCATCTCAACAAAAATGTGTTATGCCCTATAAGTAAGAGTAAATTCCCATGGGATTTTTGTTCCGGATATTCAAGGTCAAAGAGTAAAAAATGCGATTCTAGGCAATTTCGAGCATCTATTCACAACCTACAATACCGATACTGTCCAAAGTGAGTCATTGCTGAAAAGATTTTTACAGCAGAATCCAAATACGTATGCTAAAATAGTGAATTAGACTTTTTGCCCAATTTTAAAGCCAAAGGAATGGAAAATCGTGTTTTAGGACATTCTTTTCAGTTTAATTCAAGTTCTTTATTTCTCCACTCTTTTTAATTAATTATATGATGGAAATTGCAGCCAGGACAAGGATGTCATAAGCCCTGTTGAAGAGCATCAAATGACATCCTGGTGCGAAACGCAGTTTCAAAATAGTTTTATTTTTAAGCGCTAGATGGATGTTTTTTCCGTTTTCCTTTAAATATCAAACCCAATAGTCATCGATTCAAAAATTTCACATATAAGATAATCGTAAATTAATGAGGTCGACGTAAACCGATATCCCAGTTATGTCTGTTTACTTCTTTTTTTTCTTTATTTATTTACCTTCGCTCAAGGTAATATTTACATTGACCGATCAACACCAAACATTTTCAACACATAACTCTATTCTGGTTTTCTCGAAAAGTATCCAAGACGATAACGAGTTTGAAGACATTCGAATCTCAAAACGACCGTCGGACATATTGTGTCTGCCATTTTGCATTTCTGTATTTTTTGTGTCGCATCCTATAGTATAGATTTGAA
This sequence comes from Trichopria drosophilae, assembly GCA_030407085.1. Lineage (NCBI taxonomy): Eukaryota > Metazoa > Arthropoda > Insecta > Hymenoptera > Diapriidae > Trichopria > Trichopria drosophilae. The sequence continues at coordinate 181,843,849 of CM059583.1, read as the reverse complement.
AAATGTACAAAAACATTTTTGACACATTTTTATTCTGCGGGAAAAATCCTGTCACAATAAACTCTTATTGGTGCGATAATATCAGTTTTTAGGCTGTGAATAGATGCTCCAAATGCTTGAATTTTTTGCACCTTTGACTTTCAATATCTCCAAAATTAGAGCCAATTGGATATTTTGTGTTCAGATTTGGACTCTGAAGTAAAATCCCTACCAAAATCGTCAATCTTACTTACGGCGCAACATGAAATTCTTAAATTTTTGGTGGTCTGTGCAAAAATGTTTTCTAAAAATCATTAAACTTAACCCTTATTTCCGACGGCTATTTTAAGACCTTTTCCTCCTACTTGGGACAAATATGACCTACCGTTTGAAAATGCTTACAGTTGTGCAATTTATATAGTAGGTACAATTTGACTGTTCTCGGGGTCCAAAATGACCCATTCGTCGGGATTAAGGGTTAAATAGTGATTTTGACTCATTTGTAAACATGAGCACCTGTAAAACACTCAAAACACAGTTCCGCACTCAAAATTACAAAAATATTTTTATGTTATTCTATTGAATGGCTTAAAAAAAGTATACTACTTTACTTACTACTTTTATAAGTATACTTATACTACTTTTTCACAGATTTATTAGCACTTGACAATTAAATGTGTTCCATTCCAAAATAAAAAAAGGGAATCGAATACATTATTTTACACTCTATATGAATTATTTTAATAACAAATAAAAATGAGATTAAATGAGAAATTCTATTATATTTTAACAAACCTGTTTTCATTTACGATTATGAAAATACCTTTCAATCAAAATTAATTTAAGTTTTTGTTTTTAATGACTGAACACTGATTGGTTCGTATATGTTATTTCGTAGTTTAAACGTAACAGAGACATCAGAGATCTTTCGCTTTTGAATGGGCAATTATCTCATTGTAACCACTATAAATTTTGAGTATATATTTTGTGTGCACTTCAAAAACCCAACAAATAAAAAAAACAGGCACTTCAGAAACCCCAAGCATTTCAAAAAACAGACTTTCCAAATATGTGAGCCTTTTTGCATGGGTATCTTCTTTCCTTCATAAAAGGAAATTCTCTTTACTGTACAATATACAAATTATTTTGGTTCACGTGGTCTCGAAATATTTTATAATTTTACATCTTCAGTACTATAAATCATTGAAAATTTAATATGAATTTGCTAGGGTATATTTCATTTGTTCCTAATTTTCAATAGTATATTTAGTTTTTAGTACTATTTTGTTGTTTTCAAAATGTATGTTTTTATCTTTAATATTTTCGTGCTTATTTAATTTTTCGACTGGATACCTATAATGATCTGTAGTCTTTTGTAAATGACTATGGACGCTCATTCCTGCACTCAGAAAAAAATAGTTAAAATAATTCGAAAAAATGATTACATAGACCTTTATTAATTTTCAACCAGCATTCTGGTTGCTTTAACCAGAAATATTGTTGGTTTAAATACAGCTATTTTTAAACAATTATTTTTCTAAGTAAACTAACCAGAATTCTGGTTATTATAACCAGAAAAAATAGTAAGCTCGTATTTAACCAGAACATTTTTTTTGTAGTGTATTTATCAATCATCAATGATTACACTTTACTGTTACGAATTATTTCCAAAAATTGTCTACTTATTATCTAATCAGCATATGACGAGTTAGAAGAAGATTATATTACATTGTTTGTGATGAAATATCTTCGTTTAAAAAACATTGTTTCCACCTTGAAAACCTGTTTTACATAATAAAATAAATTACATTTACTAGCAATTATAAACCAAATTAAAATATTTTGAAATTTTCTATGATAAAAATATAAATAAAATGTAACCTCAATATGAGTTTTTGGGTTGTCGAGGAGGTATAATCATAATTCTAACAAATTATTATTGTATTACATAATTTTAAACAGCTAAATAATATACATAAAATTAAAATTTAAAAGAAAATGTAGTTGAAGTAGCTCAAGTAAAAAGAAATTGAAAATCTCAGTAGTTCCAGAAAATAAATTCCTCTGATTTTTAATATCAATTTGGCAGAAGTTTGTAACGGATGCAATCGTAATTAATAAACGAAACTTATGATGTACATTAGATGTTTAATATATATTTATACCCATGATACAAAAAAAGAGGAAACTACCTAACATTTTTAAGTGTCATAATATTATTATTTTCTTTATTCACTTTCTTTTTTTCATTTAACAAAGAATATTCTAAAGAAACATTTCAAATGTTATTATAATAAGTTTGTTAATAGTGTTATGCAACGAAACGTAATTTATATCTATTTCTTTAACAGCATTTTCCTCATATACTTTCCTCACAAGAAGTTCCTGGGTGATTTCTAGCATTACGAAAAGATGCTATTGTTTTAAATATATTTGAAGTTGTTAAATAGTAAATGAGGACATTCCAACTGCACATTAAGGAATAATATTCAATTGTTCCGGACTGCCAGTGTATTGGTCTTTTTTAACGTGAATCGACCTACTCTAATGATTTTGTTTTATTTTTTCTCACGTTGTAATTACCGTAATATATAAAATAAGTTATGAGTTACCTAACCGGATATTGAATAATACTGTTCGCTTATGGACTATTGTATTTTACTCTTATCAATTACGACACAATTACGAACATTTCATAATCTAAGTGAATGAATAATAAACATTATTTTTTAAATTTATAGCTTCCCCGCTTTTTTCTAATTAAAGTAAAATTTTATGATTTAAGTAATATTATCTGAGTAGTCGAAAAAAGTACAAGATTAGTTTTTATTAAATTGATAAAATTGGTAATAAAAAAGTAAACTATGTTATATAGAAATAAACACATTCTTAAAGAATGTAAATATTTTGAATAAATGTATTCTGAATAATATTTACTTCGTTGTAAACGCTTTTTCGTCCTAGCGGGCGTAAAATCCTATTTTACGCCCTCGAAAATTACATGGTTAAGATAGGAATTCTTTACCGACCAGCCCACAAATGGGAGACAAAGTCAAATTTTATAAACGAAAGGACGAAAAATAATGTTCCTATTACGGGCGTAAAATGTTATTTTACGAAAAGTACTATTATATTATTCCGATGAAAATTGTTAAATCCATGAAGGAAGAGAATTCCGGAACGAATTTTCACTTCTTTAAAGTGAAGATCACATATGTAGGAGTTAAACTTCACTAAATTAATCGTGTCATAAACGTGATCTATAGGTACTCTATTTTCTGTCTATGGAGCGAATTCTTAGATTCGTCAAAATATTGTTCACTCTCAAGTTTAATTGAAATGGGCTCTTTGCATATTTTGACATATTAAGCACTTTAAGATAACAGTGTTCAAACTATTTTGTATTTTTATGGATATTTGTCTTCGATTGTTCCAAAATTTTTGTCAAATCATATTTTTGTGTGAGAAAGTAATTGTGTATTTTCATCAAAAAAACTTCTGAGTGTGATCATTTTGACTTCAGATGAAATAAATTCTCATTTTAAAAGACTTGAAGAATAATATGAAGTAAGGGAAACTCATTTTTCAATTTATCGGAAAAATTAATTATTCACAGAAAAATATTCACTGTGTAGTCACTATTTAAATTTCATGGTATGACAAATAATTTTCAAAAGACTACAAGATGAGCTACTCGTCTGAATGTGTGCAGATAGTTACATTAAAATAGTCAGATCCAGCCATAAAAGAGTGACATCTTTTACTTCTACATGAGAGTCTGTTGTATAAATTTTTATTCATAAAGGACGAAATGTCTTGATAAATGGCATTTTTCACTTTGTCAAGAGCGAAGTCGCCTTCAGTCGAGAAATATTAATGGCTCTTAAAGGAGTAAATTGTCTCTACAGTGCCGTATAAATATGCTCTTTTAAAAGAGAAGCTCAAATGTCATTCTGTACAGAGTGAGTTCCGAAGCCAATGTATTTACTGAGTACTGAAGAAATTTCAATATAATCTACGCATTATAAAAATGGTTTATTTCTTATTTTGTAGTCTGTCATAAAAAACATTGCAGTGCATTAATCCAATAACGTTTTGTGCAGTACAATTTCACGCAGATGCAATCTGCGAATGTTTTTAAACGTCTTATACATCCCTTCGGCAAGAATCTCGTTAAACGTAACAATGCGGTCGAATAATCGTCGCCGCGGCGACGAATAAACGTCATCCGTGTCCCCGTTTTACGACATATATAGTGGGATTTCGCAATTATTAAACGGTATTATGTCGGTTTTGCGCCGATGTCACCATCAATTGTTGGTATTGCTTCTTAATTGGTCCAGTTAAACAGGCAATAATAGTGCTCGATTTTTAAATACTATGTAAACTATTTGCACTGGGGGTTTCATTAAACCATCGACATCTCTTATTATTAGCATTTATTCGTACGGAGCAGATGTCACGCGACATGAGCGATTAATCATAAGTGTGTACGCGACATGTCGTGCGCACTTCTGGTATGTGTCATATGTCGCGTATGTCGCCCCCAAGTAAAATAATTACGCGAGGATGCTTCGCGTTATTTTAGGTGGACGCCGCCAACCCCTCATTTTCTGCCCTTTTTTAACGAGGTTTGTCCCTTACCTTTTTTGCATTTGCTCGACGGTAAATTGCATTTTATCGATTGATAGATTACATGACCATCCCGCAAGTTTTACATATCTGATAGTACATGAGTATACGTTTCGTTAACGATGATTGTGAAGTTAATGGTGAAATGCAATTACACTACGGTCAAGTTGGGCAAAAAATGTATGCCACACGACGATGAATCGTTCGCCATTAAACAATGAGATCCTTAAAAATCTATTTGAGGTTATAATGCCGTCAAGTAACACGAGCTACAGCATGTTGTTGGATGTAATTGGTATGTTATGAACTCGTGCGAAAAAAGTGATGCGTTGTACAGTTTTGCAAATAAGCACCGTAGCACTTCCTCTAGATTTTATTGTCATTACAATATCAACCTGGCAAAATATATTCAGATATAAATAGGAGATGGTGGCTTTTAGATATTATTTAGATATAGCTGGCCCAATTACTACGTCTCATTAGTAAGTGAAATAGCAGAATTAATAACATTTCCTAGTACATTTTATGGTATTTGATATGATATAAAATAAATCGTAAATAATAATTTCTGGTTTAGTCTAGTTGACCACAAAAGTTAATGATTTATTAATATTCTCTTACAAAGCGTGACAAATGATGAAACTTATAAAATTTTTAAGAACGCTGGATATAAGTATAGCATCGTTAAAAGAAATTTGTTGAACGTACATTCTATTTCTTTCGTGATATTGAAAGAAAAATTTCAAATACAATTTAGAAGCAGCATATCTACAGACAATACGAATCTTACTTGATATTAACTGCCACAAAAAAATGGGGGAAATAAAGGACGAAATAAAAGAATAAAAACTCCGTTTGGTGGAAAATTATGTTATGAACAATTCACTAACAAACCGTTTTGAAAATTGATATTAGACTTTTCTATTTACGATAATAATACACAGTTTAATTTTTAGATTCATTATGTTTCATAGTAAATTAATACACTATTAATGTTCGTCTTATGGCACTTTCTTGTTGGGAAACAAATCTCTAAAAGACTTAATTGATTTTAGAAAATATCGAACAACCTAAAAATAACAACTGTGATTTATAACCTACATTCTTATATTTAACATTTTGTATATTTTCATATAGGGAGAAGTCATTAGCTGTAAAGTCAGTAAAGTAAACTACTCATATCGCATTTCAACATTATTTCCAAAGAAGTAAAAATCGAACGGATAAACCCGGAGTCAAATTTCAGTTTAAAGGATCAAATTTTCAATCTAAAGATGTAAACTTCTAGTCCATCCGAGTAAATAATCTATTCCTAATTGGGACGGTAACAATTGTGGTATTTAAGGTGCACTCCAAAGCATTCGAATATATTTTATTCTGTTAGACTATCCAAGTTATTCTAGCTGTTTGGAGCGCTTGAAGTAATTATGATGAGGGGGTTTTAGATGTTGGGAAATTGTAGTTCATTTCCAGCGTAATTTTGTGTGTAGAATCCGAATCTAAAATCATAATAGGTGCATCACGTCAGGACTTTAAGATATTTGAGGTTATATATTATTCCTTCTAATAACCTTATGTACTATTTGCATTTTTAGTACTACCCTTACACTTTAAAATGGGCTTTTATTGGAGCATCTGCTCATGATTATTTCTTACAAAGTTACGGCCATTTAAAATTATCACGATGATCCTAAAAACGCCATAAGTAGACTTATTACCACTTTAAATTGTATATGTTTCTACTTGACAATTTCACTTTTTTTTTTGGACTTTTTGGGTTCGTTGAGTACGAACATGAAGGCACAAAATACATATCGTCATTTGCAAGCTGGCGGAATCAAAATGGATAAAAACTGATATTAACATAATTTTGTGATTTTCAGGTTATTATTTTGAATTCTTCTAATTATCTGTTGAGAAATTTTAAAAATTATTTCGATTTCATTATTACCAACATGGAATAACCACAAGTACACATTTTTAGATCAATATGGTAATGTATTTGTACTAACTTTTGAACCTCCGTTTACTAATTTTGACCAAAATTTAATAGAAGATTATTTTGTTTTGGATTTACATAAAAATTGATTTTTACACTTATTTGTTTATAAATACTTTTAATTTTAGATGAAAACATATAGACGGAAATGTGTATTACATGGATTTCTTTTAAACTCTGGTAATAAATCTAAATCAGATTTTAAAACTGCAAACAGATCTAATATCACAGATTATAATAATTGTAATAACGCAATGATGCTACATGTATATATCATTAAATTATATCATTAATTCAATATTTTCCCACATTATAGTCGGTGATTTTCAATAATTTAATTTTTGTTACTTTTGTTTATTTTTGTCAGATATCGTAATTGTTTATAAACTCCTACGTTTCAAAATAACAATAAAAACGAAAATCTGAAAGTTTGTTACACGATACATCATGCTTAACAGACATACCGTTGACGGACAGTGTCATAATTTAAAATGGCTGTAACGTTATAAGAAAAAAATCGTAGGTGATCGAATATAAGCACATTTTGAAAGGTAAAGGTACTAGTCAAAGGATGCATTATTGCATCCTGCACATATTGCAAACACAAATGCGTTATTCGAGTACATAACTTAAAAAATCTCAAAATCCTGACATGATAGGCCATTTCTGACATCGAATTCTGATTCTACGGACAAAATTACGTCGGAAATGACAAGCTGCTCCTCAAAAACAAATCCATGTTGACCTGTGTAATTAATCATTCCTAAACGTTCGACTCGAGAAATAATTTTGGTCATTGCTGAAACTATACAAATTCTCTGATATAAAGTCCATCGAAGACACAATTAGCTAATTGTGGTTCCCAAATTAACAGTTTATTATTTATAACCAAAATGCTGATGCTAACAACCGATGTACTTTTACAAGAAATCGTACGATGTTTTCTTTCTATAGACATTGTTACAGTGACCTTTGCCTTTGCATTTATAAACATCGAATAACATGAACTATCTGAACTAGTTTCAAAAATTAGAATGCTCGTGCTGGCAATATAGCACCGTTCATTGTGCACGAACTCATGGGACTACACACCTTGGTAAGGATTTTTGCACTTGCAGACGTCGAATTTCATGAAAATCATTGACGATTCTGATTTTGTTGGCATTGTCACTGATAGTTTGGAACTTGAATTTTCAGTTTTAATACTCAAAAAATGGATATGTTAAAATACAACCAACATGTTAGCTGTTTGGACAATTTTTTGGACAATTTGATTGGTCTTGACTTAACCAGACTAGCTGCTTGTGGTGCATCAACAAATGTGGTTAGAAAAGCAAGGTCGATTCAACAAACCACGTTGGTGTCCGAAGTATATCAATATGACCAGTTGAATACCGAAAATACCAATTAACAGCGATGGGAAGATAAGAAATTTAGACTACTCTCGAAATGATATCATGTCCGTACACGTGAAATATCTTATATTTTCCAGTGTATTGGTTATATATTTACTCACTATGAAGGGATGTACTGAGATTTTGAAAAACATTACAGTCAAAATGTATATAATGTATGAACAGTTTCTGATAACACTGGGTAACCAGAAAAAAGGTCGATTCTTGTTTATCTTATAATTCTTATGTTTATTGCATCTTTAGGTCTCGGTGACAAAAAAGGAGGTTACAAACGAAAACAAAAGAAATCATACAAGATATTTCCGTGAAAAGTGTTAAAACTGCATCAATAAAGAAGAATAATCTAATGCGACATAATAATTCTCTTAATTTAAAACGAAATTCTCATAATTTCTCTACAATAGCCCAAGTTGATTCATTGTGAGGATAAATCGGTTCTAGATAAGATTAAAGATATTCCTGGATGTTTTTTTATGCGACTTTAACCACTATTAATAGTGATTTTTTAATTTTTCGTCGAAAAGCTCATGTTTTAATGTTTCATTTAAGCCCTACTAGAAATTTGTATCACGTGGCATTTTTTACACATAAGGATTAAAAAAATGCTAAAAAAACATTTTTCACACTTTTATCTCGATTTGCATAGAAATGATCGAATGAAAAAAGGTTTGTACCCCCTTTTTTTGTTAACTGAGACCTAAAGATTTAATAAACATAAGAATTTTACGATAAACAAGAATCGACTTTTTTTGTTATCCAGTGTAATCCTTGCATTTGGTGAGCCCACCCAAGGGATTTTTTACAAGCTCTGAATACAATAGTTTGATTAGAAAATCAGATTTGTTCTTTCAAACTAGTAAACCGAAATTAAGCTATTTTGGCCTCATCTAAATAAAATTTGAAAAAAAAATAGTGAAATTAGAGGACAGCTTTTATATTCTGTCATTAATATTAAATCATACTATTGAATTTGTCAAGATATCGTTCAGAACAACGTTTATTCCGCCGTACAGATTTCACCATGTCAAAATTCAGCAAGACTAAAAAACCATCGAAACTGCATCAACAAGGTGTAGCCACTCCGTTCGAAAGCAAAGGAACTACACACAGTTCGATGGCACCGTCGACTTCAATTGAATAACCTCATGGTATTAATTCTCTCTTTTCATCTTATCGTAGTCAAAGTTTAACGACTCATTTCGCTTTCATTCGCAATTACCCTCCAGCTATTATAGTGATTATCGCTCGAAGCCTGGAAAAATCGAACTCGAATTTCCCGATGCACCCGCACGACTGTAGTCGGAGACAATTAAAACGTGATTACTACGCAACATCGATTGTTGCACATTGGATGTATATAAGTTTCCCACATAAAACAAAATGAGTTTTCTCCCCGCGCGTCTTTCGCTTGACTTTCTAGTCGCGTAATATGCTCGAATACGCAGGGGAACAGGCGTATCGTTACGTTTCTCGAACTGGCCTCGAGTTCGTGACTATCATCGAGCACATTAGATGGGTCGTAAGTACTTTATAATTGTCAAGGTTTACGGGAAGTCCGGAATCATACAAATTGCGAAAAGCGAGACGAGTATAACGGATTGTGAATACATTGACATTTTTACTCATGTAATTGTAACTGCGATCTTTTACTACAGATTTTTGCGTGTGAAATTGCAGGTCGTTTAAATTTAATTGTTCCGTAAATGATATGCCGTAAAAGGAAACGAAAGGTTGTTATTACTAATAGGTGAAATTTGATACAAATAAATTACAAAAACCTCAGTAAAAAGAAATACACCAACAAAACCATATTTGATTTACGCCATACAATACATTTCATTTTCGGCATAGCTAAACTTAGTTCGGTTAACGTGACTGAATTGTGTTAGGAGAATCAAACTTCCTCGATCATATGAAGTTGCGGTAACCGAATATCTCGGTTGAGCGTAGCTAAATGTATATATCTCTAACTTTATAGAGGTAATACAGTACATCGTTCCGTATGTGTTATTGTTAGTATTTGCAATGTCCACTTGGTTCAGGAGTAAACACGAAACCAACACACCAGACACATTAACGGAAGTAATAACATACACGTTTATTGAGAACATAAAACTGTAACGATCTGTCATTTTAATCGCCGTTTCCCGAAACGATGATGTGTAATTTTGCCTTAAATGTTTTGACCAAACTCTTAGAGGTAAATCCACCAAATTATGTGCTTACCGATAAAATATTTTTGTCGTGCGGAAGACATGCTTAACATATATGTGTAACCTAGAAGAAGTTTGATGTCACATTTCACGTCTAGTTCTGAATGTTACATCGCGATGCAATATAAACTGCAAACGAATGTTTTCTGCAATATTTTAGTAGACACTAAAAAAACATGACATTAATATATAATTTGTGGAAGAATCCGAAAATTCACTAGGGTGCACCTCAAAATCCAGACAAATCACATGACAGAGACTTCAAACACACGTTTTTCAAAAACTAGACATTTAAAAAAACAGGCACTCAAAAACCAGACACTTAAAAAAATACACATTCACAAAACATATATTAAAAAACCAGGGGTGTACCTCAAAAACCCGACAAATCACAAAGCAGACACTTCAAAAACCAGACATTTAAAAAAAACAAACACTCAAAAACCAGACACTTAAAAAAATAGACATGTCAAAAACAGACATTAAAAAACCAGGGGTGTACGTTAAAAAACCCGAAAATTCACAAAACAGACACTTCAAAAACCAGACATTTAAAAAAACAAACACTGAAAAATCAGACACTTAAAAAAAATAGACATTCACAAAACAGACATGTCAAAAACAGACGTTAAAATACCAGGGGTGCACCTCAAAAACCCGACAATTCACAAAACAGATACATCAAAACCTCGACATTCAAAAACCACCTGAATAGAAATTTATTAGGGCCCTGATCAGGGCCTGAAGAAATTTCTACTCGGGCAGACATTTCAAAAGAAGAAATTAAAAAGCAGACATTAAAACCAGACATTTCAACACATTTTGAAAGTCAGTTTTTTTAAATATCTGGTTCATGAATCTCTGTTTTTGGAAATGTCTGTTTTTTAAAGTGTCTGTTTTAGGATTTTTCAGGTTTTTTAGGTGCACCCCTGGTTTTTTAATGTCCGTTTTCGAAATGTCTGGTTTTTTAACGTCAAGTTTTTGAAGTGTCTGTTTTGTGATTTGTCTGGTTTTTGAGGTGCTTCCATTTACTGTTCATATACAACAAATGTATTGTTTACGGTGAAATCTTTCTAACATCCATATGATTTATTCGTAACATAAATCAAATTAGTTTGAAACGTTGATCCGAAACTCGCCTAGAGCAAACTAGTTAAATAACGCTCACTTACTCTCAAATGGATCGTAAAAATCAGTGTAAATGTCACAGTTATAATTGGTATACCTGCAATATATAAATGTATTATTAATGTAAATAAATAAATATTAATTCTGATCATAAATTAAGCAAATTTCATACTTCGATTGAAGCATCCTCAAAATGTAAAATCAGAAACCTGATTCAATACCGAGTAAATATTTGATTTCTAAATTATGAGATGTCATTCGTTTGACATAATATTTTGCACCTACTTTCAAATCCACTTCGTTCCGCAGGCTGGTTTCAATTTTATGATTATTAACATGCTCATCAGATAGATCGAGCGGGGCGTAATTACGTCAGTTTTTCGGGGGCTGGAAATCGCATTTGTTACAATTTGCAAAGACCACCCCAATGATAATTGGCATCAAATCGATCCGCGATTCGATCTTTCGTACGTTATTACGTTTTGCCCGTCCGCTTATCAATTTAACAGACGCCGGATCCGAACGCTATCTGATGAGCTGTCCGTTTAGATTTTTATATCGATAAAATGATTGCCCACTCTTCCGCACTCGTTGGCTACTGTTTTGGGCTTTTCTGAAAAAACGTGTACGTGTTGTATGTGCGGATTCCACAGATTGCGCGATAGGTTGCGTGTTACCGGAACTTGAGGGGGCAGTTTTCGGCAATTATTTTATTTCACTCTCATTACCAAAATTGCACATGCGACATCCTTCCGTGTATATGCCACAATATATACTTGAAAAAAGAAGACGAAGGTGATGTGGATTTTATCCGACGAGATATTAAAAATTCGGAGTTTTTAATATATTTTGAAACAGAACTTATCTGTGTTCATCCTTAGTGATCCAAAATCTAATCATGTTTCTAATGCAAAACCCAACAAACAAAAATGGTTTTTAAAGTGATGATTATCTCATTGTTGTTTTTTTTTATGGACTGTCATAGCGGTCAAGAAGATTATGACAATGGTTTTTATACAAAATTTTGCTTCGATAAGAAATTGATTTTTATTGTAGTTTGAGCCTCATCAGAATCAAAATTAGGTTTATAATAATAACAAAGAAACAGTGTTTAATTTCTTGAAGAGTAAAAAAATTGACATAAAACGCAACACCCAACCCAGCACAATATAAACAGAGTTGCAGGAACTCTCGGTTTCAATGTTACCAGTGCTAATTGGGTTGAAGCTAATCGTTTTCAGGATCAAGTTAAGTATTCTAACTTCCTGCTTTTCACGTAATTGAAATCTGGACCAAGAGCATAATGAGTAGAAGCAGTAAGTGAAACGCTAATGATTGATGTTAAACCTGTCACTTTCGTTTTGCTTTAATTGCGATCAGAGTATCAATAAGTGTAAATTAAATTGTTGTTCCGCATGCTCTCTTATTGTACTTTAATACCATTTCCCTTCATAAGAACGAAACATTTTTATTCTGATTATTTTTGTGAATTTCTCTTGTCGGAGTAAAAGTCGTACACCCGAACAAACATTTAGAAAAACATTAAAGATTACTAATTTCCTCTGTAACTTTCTTCGCATTAAATAAATATCTTGGAGAAGTAAATAAGCAACTTTTAAATCGCAGTACGAAAAAGGAAAATTGTTGGATACAAAATGAAAGGTTTGCCTCCACGCATATCCTATATATAATGTACAGGTAATTTATCATGTTTGCTGAAAAAGTCTTACATTTTAATTCAATGTGCTCCACGTTAAATTATTACTATACGCATTACGGTGTCGTAGAATCAGGTCGTTTGCAGCAAACTACAAAATACCTTCCGTGTTATTCTCCCCCTTCCTTCACTTGTGCATCAATATATGTATATACATATATATACATATATTGGCAGTGAAGTTCTCCGCAGCACCGGACGCTTTACTATATGATTCAGAAGCATATACGAGATAGCTCATAAATTATGCATTCTATAGCAAGGAAAACTCGGGCGGTGAAACAATGCACAGAGATGTTTACAAAATGGCTGGAAGGTGTTTACATTGTAACCGTATCATTAGCGCTTTTCCTTTTCCTTTCATTTTTTATGAATAATTCGTTATTGACACACTTGCATTTCAATTGATGCGAGCGAAATACATGAATATTCATACTGTCATGGTGTTAGCATTCTAGTACCCGTTTCAGTATTTCCAATGTATCGTAAAGAGAGATTTTTTATCAGCGATTTATTCTCGACGCGCCAAGCGATATGTCGAAACGATTTGACACATTTGCGTTTTTTGCCACTTCGAGTTTAATGTGCAGATGGTCAACAAAAACTCTCGCGATATCGTCTTACAATGTTAACGATATATCGAACAAAAAACTGATTTATTATCGTATTTTAATCGACATCATCTATGTGACAAGTTCATTGAAGTCTTATATTGTCTCGAAGTGACGTCTGTTTATGTTTAATTTAAAATTACGCTTGTTGGAAGATGGAAGAAATTGAAGGAACGTAATTTTATTAAGTCCATTGGATACTACAAAGTATTATTTTGGAACTTTATGCAAATATTTTTTGGGTACTAACCAATTTAATTAAGTGTATTTTGATACTGAGGATTTCTTAAAATCGAACAAACTCTTTTATGATTCTAGAAAAAATTATTTTATGAATTGATTGAAGATTTCGACAATCGGGAAGTAAACTCTACGAAAAAGCTCAAAACTTAAGTAGAACATCATTTTTTTGTTAATCGAAAAATTTCGTAAATAATGATAAAACATAAGTCAACAAATCTCCATTATTTCCATTAACCTGACATGCGATTTTTCCATTCATTTTGAAAAAATTTCCGAAATATACAGATGTTTTTTGGATTGAGAAGACAAAGATTTCAAGAAATTAGGAAACAAACTGCAACATTTTAATCTTTGAGGTATGAATGTAGTAATTTTTAGTTAAAATATAGTTTAATCGTTTATAGAAAATAAAATTAGCATAAGCCTAATTTATAGAGTTTATCTGCACTCTTTTGAGGTAAGATTTTGCGTTTCTGAAGAGAAGTTTATACGTTCAGAATATAGTCGTATTTTCTACTAAATCAAGAGTGAAATTTTAAAATCAGTTTATAAAATACATATGGACAAATTCACAGAACTTTTAATTTTTCTGAAATACCCATAATTCTATAATTAATAAGGCTTTAGAAGTGTTTAAAAAATATACATATTTCGTATTCCAACAAGGACCTTTATTAACAACATTTATAGAAAAAAAGGCGTGCCGAAGTATTGTTATGTAGTAGCAAGAGGCAGCAAAAAATGTAAAAACTTGGAAATTGCGAATGAAATAATCCAATTGTTTAAAAATCGTGCTAAACACACGGGCCCGGGATTAAGACATTGATCTGACGTTTAACTTGTAACTGCGCACACTAGACAACAGTATTATAAGTGACACTGATGTGCGCAAAGTTTATTATAAGATTTAAGCATCCGTTTTACATGAAATAACTTTTTGTGAAATCCACATTTTATTGATATTTTTCTGTTTCATGAATGCGGCATGCAATAATCCAACAAACAACAAACAAATCCAACAAAAATAACCCAACGAAATAATATATGATTTTTATTCCTCAAATAAAAATGAAGGAATCTAGCCATGTTACGAATATGAGCTCATTGTACATCCCTGACAAGATAAAGTTGAAATAAATAATAAAATTCGTGCAACCATAAAAAATTTCACATTATCGTATAGCACATCTCTAATAAGTTTTTAATATGTTTCTTGATGTATGTGATTCCATGGATTGATCATTTATGTTAATAAAATGTCTGTTATTTAAGAAATGATGTGGGCTGCAAATAATTCTTGTATTTTGTTTTTTTTTTGTGAATTTAGTGAAAATAAATTCAAAATTATTAAAAATACCCATGTATTTCATATACATTCAAAAGGTCCGGAATAAAAAAGTTGCACAGGTGTAGATTATTTCTTCTAGAGGGGTTCACAAACATGTATGCGGAGAGGGAATAGTGTGCGATTAATAGTGCATTTCAACCTTTTTTGAGCAAAAGTCAAAAGTTCTGTGAATTTGACCATATATACTATAAATATTACATTTACAGTGAAAAATTATATTTTGAGTTCAACAAATGAGTCTTCCAAGGCAAAACGATTACACATTAAAGTGAAATTTTAAGCGTTAAAATTAATTCTTGCAGAAAAGGCTCATGGATGAATGAAAAAGTAGTCGATTTTTCCACATGGCAATTCAAAGATTAACAATATTGTCAATATTTTACAGTATGAAATGCGTCGCACTTAAAAATAAATTCTCGATCTTTTAATACGAAAGTTCAATTGTTTGAGAGTGAGTTTTAAGTGAATTTTTGATCCAAGAAATGCGGAAAGTAGATAGTCATTTATGTATGGTATAAAAAAACAATATATTTGTATAAGGTACATCTTAGGTACTAAACTACTCAAGTAAAAAAATTATGAAAAAATAAATTATACACAGTTTATAAATAATCATCCACGTATAGATTATGTATAGAATTGAACATGCATGATCTATATATAATCTATACCCAAGATATGTAAATAGAAGAAAAGAGCAAAATCACAATCGATGTGTGCAAAAGTCCAAGAAACGATTTTGCGAAGCGACACAACGAATCATCGACAAAAATGAGGTGTATTTTATTAAACAGAAAATTAAACCACCGAAATTTGACTTCATCACTGATACCATCCACGTGACACTAAGAAAATCATCAGCAGATATAATTGTAAAAATAACTTGTAAAATTGCGAAAAAAATTAAAAATTACATTTTACTATTATTTATTTAATGATTTTACTTAATAATTTAGTTATTCATTTCATTATGATGTACTTTTATGGAGGTTCGACGAATACTGTCAGAAAAATTTGCGCATTTTAAAAATCAATACATCTTAGCAGCCACGTTACTAACGATCGAATGAAAAGAAGAAGATCGCGATTTATTTTTCACAGTTTCTGCCGAACCTCCACTAAAGCAGGTATATTAAAGAGATGACTATATTATCATATAAATTAATTAGAAAAGTAATAGTAAAATGTGATTTGTTTAGTTGTGTCATTGGTATCTTTCGGATTTGGATTTTCTTTGGATTAGAATTTCTGATTTGAAGCTGCTGACGAATTTTTATGGCAATATTTGAGAGTTCCTGATAATTCAGGAAAATGTGGCCAGTAATCAGCGGACATCAATTTTGTAGTCGGATGTCGGTCGGAGTTTTATTTTTAATGAAATGTTCCATTTTTTCATGTGCCTTTATTTTTCCATATCTTCGTTCCGTCTTTCGTCACTTCAAATTTCAACCCAGATCGCATTAGATCAAATGTATTTAATTCTCAGACATGGAAATTGGTTAAATAAAACTTATTATTATTAGTACATTAAATTTTTATAGTTATTACTTTTAATATACATTTTGTTTACATTATGTATAGAGTATGTATAGATTATTCATGCTCAATTTCATACATAATCTTTAGATGGATAATTATGTATAAATTATGTAAAATTTATTCACAATTTTTTTACTTGCATAAAAATGTTAATTTTATTAGTTTAAATAACAAAAAAATCAGGACCAAACTAATTATTCGCAATATCTGCATTGATCGTCAAAGAAATATCTCCAGCCCTACGACAATAACTTTCCGTAGACGAAGCGTAAACTTGACCAGCTTTCTTTACCAAGAATATAATTAAACACCTGTATCTAAGAATCGAAAATTTATTTTCACAATGTAGACATTTACGACTCTATTTACATAACAAAGTCGACTATCTTATGTCTGAAGGAACGACTGTGAGTTTACAGTAGGAACGATTACCGTTTCGATTCCGTCTTTAGAAGAATCACCCCAGTGTGCTGTGCCGCATTAAAAGTGAGCCACATTAAACAGAACTTTCAAAAATAATCAAAGTGAGTGACGACTGGCGTCTTTCGCGTAGAAAAAAGTGGAGCGTTTTTTGTCGAGCGCGATTCTATTTGGAGATCGGCAAGGGTTAGAGGAAGGCCTAAGCGAGTTCTGGCACTTCTGAAACTCGTCGTTACGGGTCGTTGGCCGGCAATCCTGCAAGACCTCCGAACCCTCCTATACACCGAAGCCTGATTTTCTGCCTGTCGGCGAAACTTTCCTGCTGTGCGCTGCGATTTTTCGTGTACGGTTCATTTAGCCGGTGGAAAAGCAAGTTTTTTTTTTACAGAAATTGAGAAGCGATATAGGGGAACGAGTTTTCTCACGACGAAATTAATTTTGCAGCGTGAAATCGCGATAGTGCACAGTGAATACGTAATTAGGTAAACTTGAAATTTGAGCCGACATGCAAATCAATGCAGAAAGCTTATCATCGTCACGTTGCTGTCAGCGAAACAAAAGGATCAATCTCAAATATGACATGGAACAAATAAAATTCGTTGCATTATGGATTTTACCTTTACCGGATTGGTTGAAAAGTTCGGTATTCTTGTGTAATATTTACGTTTATAATATTTATTTTACTTTGATGGCAAGTAACGGAAAGCGCGAAGGTCCTTTAAGAACGGACGAGCTGTTGTAGTTCACCCTGAATGATGCTGATGGAATTATCGAAATATTTATTTCAACATAAACATATTCAAATGGGGACGTCAGTACCTGACAATAATGTTTTATATCATCTCAGCTAATATCATCAGAATCTTCTATCTATTTATTGGAAATTATAACGGAAGCAGAAAGTAGCTTTGTAAACACTTTCGCAATTCAGGTATTTAAAGCTGCAAAGTCATCAAAACCAAACCAAACCAGGTAGAAAATTTGTTGTTAATTTGTTGCCCTAGAGCCGACTTTGCAGCTCCTATATTAAAAAAAAACCATAGGGCTGGCTGGCTTAAAAGAAAGATACCCATCCCATTGTTAAAAAACAAGCAAAGACGAGATAAAATACAAAATTAAACGCATAGGAATTTGTTGCTCATTTGTTGCTCCAAGAAAAAGTTCATCTAAACACCATTTCGCCTATTTCTGACCAAAACCAAATATATGATATAGATATTACTCGTAGATGTCCAGAGAATAATATGCAACATCATTCGTTGCTTAAATAATTTGTTGCTAGTACCTTTCGAACCAATGACCGGAAGTGTTGCACAAATATATAGATTTTCGATGCTGGCCAGTAACTAGTAATGTTTATCTAAACACGAAAGCTTTATCGTGTACCACCGAGTTTATAGAGGTCCTGTATATTTATGAAACACGTTTGTATGATACGTAGGAAGTCAAGTGCTTTTTTCGACAGATTTGGACTAGTACAGTACCATACAGACGTCAAATAATGGCTACTAACCCATACGAAAATGAACTTTTGCATCTCAGGAAAATTCCTAGATATGTATACACCGTATACATCTTCAGAATATGTCGAATATAATTGTAGATTTGATTGTACTTGTGTCTCTGTCGAATGGATAAGTCCAATTCATATGGGCATATTACTAGAAAAGAGTTAGGCTATGGGTAAATTCTTTTTTAATTTTGATTAAATTAACGGCAATGTTTTTTGATTAGATCCTAATAACTTTAAAAACATCATTTCATTTATTTATGTGACGATCTTCCACAGAACAAATTTTGTTAAGAACAAATCAGTGGGAAAGACGAAATATGTAAGTTAATTTAGACATAAATTTAAACTTTATTAAAATATGTAGTAAAATACATTCAATAGTATTCTATTAGATTGAGTTATAAATATCTAATTACGGATTATTTGACCACCTTAAATCGCATTTACCTCAGAGAGGAAATAATGCAAGACATTTTTCAACCCTTTAATCAAAACCTAAATATGGGCAAGCTTATCGGTAATGCATTAGAATTCTGTAGACATATTAATATAATAATAATCGACTTTATTGCTCATATCAGGAATACAGTATATACATCGGAAAATTTACTTACTAACTAAATATATATATAAGCAAAAGGCGAGACACAGCACCACTAAGCTGTTTTACAGTCTGACCGTACTATATAATACACAACATATTATAAATCTGTTCATATGCACATGTAATATTTGTATGTGAATGTAACCCTTCGTACAATTGAAAATTAATGCTTTTGAGTACATACAAACAACAATCTTAAAAGTAAGACCTACCTCCTTTGCGAATAGTGATTTCTCCATATCAGGCAAGTACCGAAATTACAGGAGAACAAGTACCACGCCTTATTATATGGTACCTCGTACTGGTTGGCCATATTCATTTAGTCGTGGCTATTTGTCCACGTTGGCTTTATGCCGATTTTTCTAGTTGGGTAGTCTGAATGTCACAATTAAATGTAATTTGACTCGCCTTTGTATAAACTGCGATCCAACTAGTCTAAAAAAAATCTATTTGGGTCGTTTGATATTCATTTGGCATATTACTTTGATCTATTCTAATCCTAGAGAACTATAGATATATTTCCTTCAGTTGCTTTCTGTTAAATAATCAATTTTTTTGTTTCATATCTATATTTATTATAATTTTTCCTGTTTCAGAAATGTAAATATACCTAATCATTAACCATACGAAACGAACAATTGCGTCTTCTATATACCAAGAGAAAATGCATTTATTGAGTAACCCCATGTACACTTACTTTTTATCGGCTTCGGACGTGATTTCGTTCCAATATGGTTCAATGTCCCCCTGTTGTTTTCCATAACGTAACGTTTACTTCCAGCTTGAACGATCAACAACAGAATGTTGGAAGCATTTGGTATAACGAAGGTCGCCGTCCCGGCCTTGAGTCGGTTAATGCCTTTAATGCGTTTGGCAACTCGCAAGTCGCGCGTTTAGAAACCGAAATAAAGAAACAAAAACCGATGCATGTTCGAGGCATAACACGTAAAAGGACTCGCGTAGCGTATTCGACGTTTTACGGTTTGAAGGACGGACGGCGGAACTTTTCTCCCCCAAGTATGAAATGGGTTGCTGACCTTTCCCCATTTGATAAATTTACGCGTCGCGAATCGTACACGTGAGCTTTAAAGGTGAGTTGACCCCAAAGAGCCCAACCTAACCTAGCTTAACCTATAAATCAGCGTCACGGAGTTTAGACTGAAATGCACAGTAGCCGAACAAACGTCACTTTTTAAAATAATTTCTTTAACGGCATACAATAATATATATTACAGCATTTTTATATGGATTAGTTTGGAATCATTAATGATAAAGTAAATAATCATAACTTGAAATAATTAAACAATTTTCAGTTATGCGAATTTGACCGAATGTTGACATTTTCAATTCCGAATTCGATCACAAACAAACGAATTGGAAGTGATGTCAAATGAAGTATGGTACTCTTTATCTCATGGATGGAGACTTTTAGTATCCCTCTATTGTCGAAAAATGTTATAACTATGGGTCAGGCTGTAAAACAGATATAGCTGCATCTCACCTTTTATGCAATATTTTTCATTTTGCACAGCAACGACAGATATTGTTAGTATTACCTTGATAAAATGTTCCCAAACGAGACTATTACTTCCACTGTTCGAGAAAACAACTGGTAACTACAGTAAGTCAATAAAAGCAACAGAAGACGACTCATTTCAACTACCAGTTTTATCTCTTTTATTCTATCATAGTTTTATTTTATTGGTCATTCGTTGCATTTCTGCAATATTGTCTTCTTTTTCGCAATTTTGCATATCTTTCATTTCTTTCCTATAACGGTTTGCTAATAATAATTAAAAAAAAACATTAAGTGCTTTAATATTATTTAAACCTTTCACGCTACGAATAGTAATAAGTAAATCAACAATAGAGAATAACTCTAAGAAATTAAGCAAAGAACTTCCATGTTGTACGACGGGACGGGTAAGGTTATTTTTTTTATCACTTTCAGGACATAGATTAGCACAAAAACTTCGATTATTAGAAGATTAACTTTTATTTACAATCAAAATTCATAGTGTTTTTATTTATTCCTATAAAATTAGGAAATGTTTCAAACCCCATTTTGAAGATTATAAAACTTAATTTAGTAAAAAGTATAGCGATAGAATAGTGATAGATAGCCAATAAATTTTTGTTTGCAGTAATAAAATTTTAACGATACTGTGGTCGTGTGGTCGTATAGCGCCAATTTCAAATAAAAAATTAATGGTAATTAACTAATAGTTACCGGAAACTGGGACACGACAATTGTTGTCATCTACTATACAGCAATAGTTTCCAATACTTCCTAATTACAAAAGAGAGAAAATTATCTTATTCTCATCTGACAGTGCAATTACGTCAGTGGTATACAAATATAGTACTGATTGTGAGTAGTTGAATGAACAATATAAAGTATAGTGTTCAGTCATTTTCAATAGTATGCGATTAACTGTTGGATACTGCACAGAAAAATGTACAGTATACTTCAATTCAAATACGAACGAGTAGCTGATTCGAAATTTAAAAATGAGAATCGGGAAAACAGAATATGTATTGTGATAATATAAAACTACTAGGAAAAACCATTGATACGACCATGGAAGAAATCACATTTTACTATTATGTATTTATTTTATGTATTCTTTGATAATATAAAACTTGTTAATAAGACCACCTTTCATGGAGCTGCGACCAAAATTGTCTACATAATTAGCGCATTTTAAAAATCAAGATGCTTTATCAAACGGGTTACTAACGATCCAACGAAAAGATGAGACCAACAACGTGAATTATTTTAGTTTCTGCCTAACCTCCATAAAAGAAGGTCAGATTAATAGTCAGTTTTATATGATCGAAAAATGCATTAAATAAATAATAGTAAAATATTATTGCTTCCCCGGTTTTGTTGTTTCAATAATTCAATTCGTTTTTTCCTAGTGATTTTCAGATATGTACCTGCTGATAATTTTCATAGCTATATGTAGTTGATCGCGATGATCCAGGAATTGTGACCAATGATCAGCAGAGGTCAGTGGTTGTTGGATTTCGTTGTTTTTATTTTATGATTAAGGAAAGATTCCATTTTTTCGTATGCCTTTATTTGTTGATATCTTACGTCGGTTCTTTTGGAATTTCTGCCGAGGTGGAAAAATGTTGAGGACTTTTGCAGAAGACGATTATGAGTTTGCTCTTTCCTGAATTTGCATATCTCGGGCTTAAAAATTTTAAATGCTAGATACAATTATTCAAAGAAATTTGTTATTCCATTATTGTAGTTTGAATCACAGACAAGGTTAACGTAACCCGAACAAAAGCAGTTTCACAAAGAGACGTATGGATTTAGAAATTTATTTATTTACAAGCTCTAGGGCGAACATAGAAGGAATGGAATCGTTACAGGGATCAGAAGTCTAGTGTAGGAATAGCTATTATTTTCTTCGCCACGTGTACACTTCTAGTGTTGCAGGAAGCTATTACGCATATGTAGTTTCTTATGACTTACATGAAAATGTCGTATTTTTTACATTTCTGGTAATAGGTTTTTGATAAACATGAAATTAAAAAAAGAGAGAGAGAAAGAATAGTAATTGTTGTCCACACAATACTAAAGTGCGTCTTTTGGGAGTAATAATATTATTTCAAACTACCATAAAAAAATTTGTTTCAACTTTCCTTTCTGCAATGTTCTTCTTGCGAATTTAGATCAATATTCTTTTATTTAGTTTATGTGAAATAAGCTTCATATTCTTAAAACTCGACGACACATATTAATGGTTTCATATTTCATGATTTAAGGCTAGCTTGCACCAAAACTTTATTAAACATTTTATTTCTTTTAAATATTACGACTAACAATAACATATTTCCGGTTCATTTCGTAAGAAATAGAGGTTACTTTTATCAGACATAAATACTGAATAAAAACGTCGTGGTATCCATAAAAAACTATGTTATTTCGATGTGTCTTTGTATTTTTACATGCAGGGCCGGCGGTTTGGCCCCTCTTCAGGTGTGGAGTTTTTTTGCCTTTACCACCCCCCTCCCTCACACCACTATATCCTCGATAGTTGGAAAAATGTTCAAAAACACATCTTTTTATAACATTATTTAATTATATTAACAATAGCAAATACGGATGTCCTATACTTATTTCTACTTATGAACTCATTAAGTAATCTCAATTAAGATGTCATCAACATCAATAAGGTCTTTTGCCAATTCTTTATGAATATTTAATACTGCCAGGTTATTTAAGCGCATCTGGCTCACTGATGCCCTTAACCATGTTTTCAGCCTTCTGAGTGCTGAAAAGGAACACTCTACCGTACAAGATGAAGCCGGTATGGTCAAAAGTAAACGTATTAATTTGACATACTCTGGACCAACTTTTATACCCAACTTTTACATCAGGATTAGATTTTAAAAAATCAACTACATCTTTTAAAGATGTAACGGTCACATTTTTAGATTTTAAGATATCGATAAATAGTCGGTAATGTATCATCAATCTCTCTTCCTTTAAATCGTCCTTATAAAAATTTAGCAGTGGTTGTACATCTGGATGGGAAAACATTAAAATAGAGGAAGACAAAAACTTAAATTAAGTTACGAACTTAAAATAATGGGAGTTAAAATAAGGAGAGATCTACTGTACATGCTTTTCATGCTTGTGCACTGAGAGAAGTTTGGTAACGTAGCTTCACGGACCCTCGCACAACAGTTGTAGCTATATGATAGAGGCAGTCCGATTTTTAGGGTATACAATAGGGATTGTAGTATACCCACTTGTACTAAGGAACATCCAAGATCGCTCCTTCCTTTAGGGAATCTGGTAGTATGGGTTGAGCAATGGGTATACGAAACCTCTCAGAATACCTGGCAGAGGTGCAGATTTCGAGTGAGATGTTGGATTCTTCTTATTAGCTAAATCTCATCATGATCTTGACTATTATTGCGCGATATGGTGTCCTCCAATCGTATGGTATAGTTAAGGTTTTACGTGATAGCAATTTTGTTTTAATTTCCTGATTGGCAATAATAATTCTAGTCATCCTAAATGAAAGCTGGATCGCCCCAGCTTTTACGTATATACTTATATGAGTCCACTTTTCACATATTTTAAATTCTTAGAAAAACACCCGACAGAAGCCTTGAATCCCTTAATTCTCGATATCTTTAAATCACGATATCGGGTTAGCAA
The DNA here is from genome assembly GCA_030407085.1 of Trichopria drosophilae. Classification (NCBI taxonomy): domain Eukaryota; kingdom Metazoa; phylum Arthropoda; class Insecta; order Hymenoptera; family Diapriidae; genus Trichopria; species Trichopria drosophilae. The sequence continues at coordinate 181,819,303 of CM059583.1, read as the reverse complement.
TTAAACGCAATCGAACTGTCTAATAAGTTACTTTTTTATCGACTGGAGCCTGCCGTGAATTTCCAGGAATTTTCACGGTCCATTGTTCGCTCCTTTAAATTGCTTTTAACGTCATCAATTTCGCGGACGAGTCTTTTACAAGACAGAAACTATTTTACGAGAGCGTTACGTCGGCGATGCTCCAACAGGTTGCAGCGCAATTACCCGGGAGGGATTTTTTCGAGCCTCGGGATTCGGCCGCGACGTCGCGTGCTGTTAAAGGGTGGAAGGTGGCGTGAGCGCGCGCGCGCATGTACCCCCGTGTCGAGACGTCAGTTTTCCCCGCCCTTTTCCAGGGTTTGGAAAAAAAAAGGAAGATTGGAGATGTGCCGCTGGTAACCAACACCCGCAAGTCGTGCCTAGATTTACGATCGGAGCTTGGCACGAGTCCAACGGCATTTATCCGGAACCGCTTTCCACGTCGAGCAACGAGCTATGCATCTCTCACATCGGATTTTCTCCGGGCGCCTCGTAGCCTGTCTCTTTCGTCGCTCTTTGCTGTGCTTCCATTCTGTTCGCTTCCGTTCTTTCTCCTGAGTTTCATAATTAAGCTGAATTTACAGGTTAATTTAGGTGACGAAAATAAAAAAAAAATGAAAAACACCTGGGCTACTGTACTTCCAGCTGATGAATTCCTCTGTCGACTGCACTTCTTCATGATATATTTATCCTGATTGCTTGATTAGACTGTGTTATGTAATCGCATCAATTGTTTAATGGAAATCGAGAATAGACAATTTAAAGAATTACGACTTCTATGGTAATCGTTTTGATGTAGTATTATAAAACAAATTTGTTTGGACTAATTTTATTCGGTGTTATATTGTTAAAATTGTAAATTATGAATTACACCTCGGATTGTTAATTCGTATTACTTTTCATAGCGGTGAAAAGATTAATAGAAATATGGGCAAACCCTTCGGAAAAGCTATACTAATGGTATAAAGTTACCTTGTATCGGTATGAACCGTCAATCTTGAACATCTTTTACCACAAGGATGACGCACCATCGAATTTTTGGTGTAACGTTATTGTGTCCAAAGAATTCATCCGTTCAGTGAAGTCAGCACGATCTAGAAGTTCCCTTGTACCTTGCTCCTCCAACCCTTGTTCTTCGTGCTTCACATGCGAATAGCGAAGAGCCGTAAATTCTGAAGTCTGTGGGGGATAAGCAAAATATACTAGTTCAACCACGCGGATCAGTTATCCCCATTTTTTGTGGTCTCGTTAGTCTTTCACGAAATATTAAAACTTTATGTGATTGGTGTTAACCCCGTGACTAACAACGAGATATACATAATATATTTGGATGTATTTGGATAACTGCGCAGTGGTCAGCAATTGGGTGTATGAAGTTTTATCTGTTAAAGGAAAGGAATTTTAACGAGTAGTTTCCTCTATTGCGAAATATGTAACTGTTGAATACGCAGCAGACCTTCGCATTACAGAATATAGGGCAGATTTTCGCTCTGACGGGACTATTTAGTGGTGGCGAATTTTCGCCCGCAATGTAACAGTGACCTGGCGAGTCCGAATTCAAGAAGGAGCTTTCCAAAACTATCCTCTACACGTGGAGATCGAAGATTATCTACCTCACGAACCTGATCGTTTAGTTTATTTGAGACCATTGATTGCCTGATCGACAAATTAATCGCATTATCTACCATACTAGTGAACCAAGGCACGTTGTCCTGCCGGTGCAACCTCACATGGAGTGACATATCCACCAGTAACCACAGGTCTCGAACAAATAATGGTGATAGAATATTTTTTCTGAACCAGCAGAGAAAAAAGCATAATTTTCTAACCATTGGCTATAATATCCTCTCCGAAACCAGCGGGGATGCTTGGTATAATAAGAACGTGTATGATAATGCGCATGTGGAAGAAAGGGAACAAATCAGGAAACCAACCGCAACACCGTAAGTTTCTTTACCGTCAATTCAACACCTATGTAACTATCCAGTGGGAACATGATTTTTCTTATGCATTGTCTTTCCGACCCCAAAGAACGTAAAAATTTACCGAATTCCGATTGACAGGCTATTGCGCATCCAACAATTTGTTATACCTGTCTTATTATACCATATGGGATTCGCAGGACTCAAATCTAGCCCGTCCCGATTAAGGGATTCCATAAAGTTGGGAGGAGGAAAAACTCCTAACACAAGACACTCGTAATTCATAGATCAAGTATTCGAACTAAAGCTTGCGTTGAATTATTTACGTCTGCTTAAGAATGCGCTAATTCTTCATAGAATATTAATAATTTACAGAGTATTTCATTGCAGTATATATAGTGACATCAATGCTTACTTCAGTGTAATGAGTGTCCCTTGGAATTAGGTTGGTTCTGCTGGTGCATCAGAAATCATTGGGGATACCCTAACATGAAATGGTATTTCTGACATGCAGTCCATACTTAAGGTCTATGACGGATGCAGCGCTTTACTTCCTCTAAAGTCAGCCTGAGTTGCCTAATCAATTCGGCAAAATAATGAATCCACTCCCCAAACTTTGTTACCTGTGAATGGGTACCTGTACGCAGAACCGATAAACATTGACAACATGTAGTTTGCATTTATAAACACACAATCAATATCTCTGTACGATACGTACAAAAGGTTCCTTCACATTTTATGAAGTATATAACACATCGTATAAAATATAGGTTGGTATATTCGGTTTGTTCATCTGATTAACCATGAACCATATTAGATCTGAAAGCACTATATCCACTTGTTACATCAAAGTCAAAGCGGAATGTAATGTGTAGTGAGAGATGTTCAATAAGTGATATCAATAGTTAACACTTCGTATCTTTGAATTATTATTATTCATATTCATATTTATTCTGGTTTTGGTTTCTTATTGAAGGGATATTCGATATAGAATGAGGGGACTTCATGAACAAACATCATATTTTTCCACATTATTAATAGAATATCAACTTTGTTTTAAAATACCTTGTAATATAAGAGCAATAGTTGTAAGAAATTTATAAGAGCAATATAGTTGTAAGAAAGAAGAGTTGTAAGAAAGTTTATATAATAGGTAATATACAGGATGACCAAAACAAAATAAAACATTTTGTACCCAGGTTAAGGTAATTTCCGTAGTAACTTTTGGCACGGGATCCAATGGTGACCCAAATGATGATCTTCAAGGTTATTTAAAGGTTACCTTCGTTAATGGCAAGTCCCTTTTTCGACCTCGGCTATCGAAAGAGCGGAAAATTTTACATAAAATTTTTGACTGCAAAACCTGGTTTTTGACATCGGGCTTTTAAATAATGGCACTTTTTTGTATCAGCCTAGGGATTTTTTACTTTCTCGACCTGACTTTCGAAGGCCAAAAGCACCTTCATCTTACTATTATCGTTATCCGGAAACAACGACGTGGATGTAGTAAGTTCTGTTCTCTTTGGGGTGCTTGATTATCATGAGTCTCCTTGCCTCTCAATTGTCAAAAACGAATTTTTTTTTACTTTATTTATTACAATACCTTTACTTTAAGTGCTCGAATTGTTCACCATTTACTTCTTGACAGTAAGCTAATCAACGGTAGACAGCACCAATAGCATTTTCGATCATTTCAGAACTAATATTTGCTGATTCCTGTTTAATTCTCTGTCGTCATTTTGCTAAATTCTGGGATTTACTATGGATTTGATTTTCAGCAACCTTCCATCAAGAGATAATAGGTCTTCCGCTATTCACCCGTTTTTAGTCTATAATCCACAAATGGAACATCTGTACGTCAAAAAACAATTAAGGTTTTATATTTTTTTGAAAATTGAGGAAATATCCCGAATTTAAATCTGAATAAAGGTATTGAGAGTACTTAGCAAGTAAATAATAATTAATTGTAACGCTTTAAGCTGAATTTATCATTTTCTCATTTACACATTTAAAATGATCTCACTTTATTGCTATTTATCTTCTTTTTACAATTGCTCGCAGTATATCAATATTCACCACGTTTACTCAAAAACATAAACTCTTATATTCATGGAATAAACGTATATACGTTCTGTCGAACATTTTCATAAAATACTAAACCGTTGACATGCAAACTTTCAACATAATGCAAAGTGCAATAACATTCTCCGACATTTTTTCCCCGTCTCTATTTCTCGCTTCCACGAGAGAACGCCGAGCCCTATATTACCCTACAGAGCGCTAAATTATGCGGGAGACCTTTTTACTACCTCGGAAATCGTCGTCCTAGGAATATTCAGCATCGGGAAACTACGGAATGAAAAGGGAAAGGGTTTGAGGCGAGATGGAGGAACGAGGAAACGACGCCGAAACGGGATGAACAAAAAATAGAGAAAGGGATGAACAGTGAAATACATTTACGACTCGAGCTTGATCGGCATTTATTTGCGGAATTATAGATCTGCGAACGGCATTGTAATTTTATCATTCAGGAAATGAATCGTCCATGCTTAAACAAGTCGTAAAAACCGTTTTACTAATTTTATTGTCAGGGAAGCTAATTTATCTACATGTTTGTTCTCAATGAATGCCTGCTTGAACCCAATATTTAATTAATATTTTTATTAACTCATAGTAAATGCTCATTTTCTTATAATTACTTTTTAAGAGAAGCCGTTAGAACAAAATATTTTTAATTCCTAATTTCATACGTTAAGGTACTCCTATAGGTATTTTTAAAGTAAATTAATAAAGAATCTCGCGTGAGATCTCACAGTAAATTCCCAGCTGAGAATTTTCAATAGTGGCCCAAGTAAAAAAATTGTAAATAAATTATACATAATTTATACATAATCATCCATATATAGATTGTGTATGGAATTGAACATGCATAATCTATACATAATAAACACAAAATGTATATTAAAAATAAGAATTATAAAAATGTAATGTACTAATTATAATAAGTTTTATTTATCCAATTTCTGTGTCTGAAAAATAAATACATTTCATCTAATGATTCTGCAACCTGAGTCTGAAATTTCAAGTAACGGAACAAAGACATCTAAAATTAAAGGCACATGAAAAAATGGAACATTTCATTAAAAATAAAACTCTCACCGACATCCCACTTCAAAATTAATGTCCACTGACCACATTTTCCTGTATTATCAGGAACTATCAAATATCGCCATGAAAATCGTCAGCAGCTTCAAATCTGAAAATCCAAATCCGAAAGAAACCAATAACACAATGAAACAAATCAAATTTTACTATTATTTATTTTTAATTTATTTGATAATGTAGTTCTCTTTTGTAATATTCCTGATTTCCTGCTATAGTGGAGGTTCGTCCGAAACTGTCAAAAATAAATCACGTTCTTCTTCTTTTCATTGTATCGTTAGTAACGCGGTTGCTAAGGCATGTTGGTTTTTAAAATGCGCAAATTTTTCTGACAGCATCGGTCGAACCTCCATAAAAGTATGTCATAATGAAACGACTAACTAAATTATTAAATAAAATCATTAAATAAATAATAGTCAAATGTAATTTTCCACTTTTACATTGTAAGTATAATTTTTTTAGTGTCACGTGAAAATTCACGACGATCCAGAAATTGTGGCCTGTGATTAAATGACATCAGTGATGAAGTCAAATTTCGATGGTTTCAATAAAATATACCTCATTTTTGTCGATGATTCGTCGTGTCGCTTCGCGAAATCGTTTCGTGGAAATTTTGGTCTTTTCTTTAATTTGCATATCTTATGTATAGATTATGTATAGATCATGCATGTTCAATTCTATACATAATCTATACATGGATGATTATGTATAAATTATGTATAATTTATTCATAATTTTTTTACTTGGGGGGGGGGGGTCTTATCGACCGTTCAATTTTCTCATTAAGATTTTTGTTATCAAGAAAACTTTGAGGATTTTAAGAATACAAAAACGATGGTCATTGGAACATCCTGAGGAACTCTTGAGGATGACTGTAGATAGATGTGATGTATAGTGAGAATTTTATATTACATGAAATATGTTTTACTCAAATTTCACGAAATTTCACTGATTGATCGTAAGTTATAACAGCTGCGGTATCTATAGATATAAAACATTTTGGTTGTTTTGTCCAAAACTGTTTACATAAGTTTGTAATTTTTAATTTTATAATTTGGCCACAATTTGGAATCCACTAACTTCATAGTCTACTGGTTATACAATATCAGCCTATTAACATGCAGCTTTAAACATTTTCTCCGAAATTTCGAATATTGCCTTTTTTACCTCAGTTCATCCAAGAACCATAAAAACCTTAAAGACCTCCGCAAGAATAGGCTTTTTCAAATTTGGGCACCTATTTATCTATTCTGAGCAGCTGCATAACGAGTTCAAATTCTACTTAAATGATTTTAGAGCGAAAACATTAATGTTTTGTAATACGCCTAAATAGGATAGGATTTGTGCTCGAAACCACGATACTCCAATTATATTTTGAATATTTTCATTTTTCGGAAACTTAAGAAACATTACCAAACGAACATATTTTTGAACTGCGCCCATTACGACAGAAGTGAAACTATGAACGATGACAGTCACCGAAGGACAACATTTACTGAGATAAACAGACCAAGAATTCAAATACAAACCCCACCAGAATAGTAAGATCGAAAAATTGCCGGACTGACATGTTGAAAAGTCGAGTAACGGATGAAGCATTTGCCTCCGTAAAGGATAGTCTTTATCACAACATTCAACTCGAATACTATCCGATTGAACGAAGATGAGTTATGCACCTGCGGAGTAGAAGATATTGCTGGACATACGCTAAATGTCAGAAATAATTACATACACGAGAAAAACTATATAAAAACTAAAATGAGAACACAAGAAAGTAAGAGGTTATAAATAAATGAACTTGTTCTGAACAGAAAGTCTCCCTTATTAAAAAAAACGCAGAACTTATTTTGTATAGCTAATAAGAAGTTCTTTAAGATAGGGAGCTAGAAACTTAACAAGATTCACACGATGGAACAGCTACAGATACCAAAACACTAATAAAATAGACACCATATACAATCGTGGAAACACCAATCATCTACTCATGAGACTATTGCGTTTTTGAAGAAATCGAACTCCTAAGAAGACTCAATATCAACAACGGTATAGGCAAGGTTGGGAGTCCTTATAAAACTTCATATCCATTCCGGGTTATGTAGGAAAAGAAAATGGTATGCTGCCAAGCAAAGATCTTACCAGTCATAAGAAGAAAGTGAGGGGTTCAGCTAGTTAACTCTCCTAGCGAATTGATACAGTTAATGTCTTGAAACACCAATTGAAAACTTGTGGAAACGAGTAGAAATAGCAAAAGTAAAAACTTCATATCGCTGTTGTATGGTCGTTGGTATAGTCATAAGACCTTCGGTATCATTTCCGCCTTTTTGTTTAACCATATGGATTAAGCGCAGTACAGTAGTCCCGGTATATTTATCCACTCGGTTCCTAACCTCCCTCCCGTCTTGTTATATTTACCAAAAAAAAGAGGAGCGCCGCTTCTCCCACTTCTCTCAGTTGCATTACGTTCATGACGTCACAGCAAGCCCTTCCTGAAGCATCAGCTAACAAGGTGGAGGAAAAAAGAGCAGCGACAGGTAAATACAACGAGACGGAACGTATATGATGTATGTTCGTAGATGACATCTTACATGGGATGAAAAGATCATGATGTTTTCGAGACAGAAACCGTTAAATTTTTTCAATACTATTGGACCTAAAACAGTTAGCGGTTTGTCAGATACCGTGAGTCCTAAAGGATCCTTAAACTTCAGTTAAGGTACTGTATGCTACTCTTTCTTATCGGTACCGCGCTGACGTGCAATACTGGGCTTATTGGGATACCAGATACTTTGAGCCTTCAATGAGCCTCATTGATCCTTGGTGGATCTTCGGTGGATCTACTCCATCAAAAGTCTGTTTTTTGAAATGATCCTGCACTATCTGTGAAATTTCAGTATGCTTTTGTGTTCGAAAATCATTACGCATTTCTAAAAATGTTATTAAGAGCATCGGTAACACAAGTTTTTGGTATACAAAGTATACGCAAAGTAGATCCGTTATAAATCCTCTGATAGTGTGGACAAAAAACAGACTTTCGACGAAGTAGATCTCCCGAAGATCCATCAAGGATCCGTCAGGGATTTAATATTTTTTTAAGGAATGCTCCGGCATTTAAAACAGTTACTTGGTGTATATTTAGATATATCAGAAACTTGGAGCAATGTTTGTTAAATTTCTGTCATATTTGGATAGGATTATTCCAACATAAATGAGTATTAAATTGCTTAATACGACAACAAACAATTCTAAACGCTTGGAATGACTGATTTTCGGAAGTCACCTTGTCCGATTTATGCTTCTGAGATCCACTTCCATTCAACTGAAATGGTCTAAATATTCACATTGATCAATATATAAGCTTATGTGTTTTGTCTACTCGTTCACGTTAATACAATGGTTCAATTCAACAAATGTCAGTCTATAATGCAGCCAGGTCTATATCACAAAATAGTTTATAATAATTAAAGGACATGATTTCAACTTAAATTGCGAATTAACGTTTACAATTAATTGAAAGTAATGACAACAAAATGCAGAATAATAATCTCGAGCAGGACGCTGAACCAATTGAGTGGTGTTAACATTCATACCGCTTATCCGGATGACTCTCGTATCTCTCTCTGCTCTTGGCATATAGGAAATATATAGGCCGAGGGCGAGTAACTCGTTAAAGTACCGAATCATCGGAGGCCCATAGCCGTCCAATTAAAAGCGTCGGTCGGTGCCGCGAGGCGAGCAATAAGAAAAAGCGAGTAAACAAGAAATAATAAGGTATGGCATGGAGAGGACGACTTAAGAATACGGTAGCCAAGCTAAGTTATATTTGATGCGTTGATAATTAGTTTTCGAGCGGGGCTTCGACCTGCCTTTCGTCTTGTTCTCTCTCGGACTCTTTTCGTGGGCTACTTCTCTCTCTCCTTTTCCTTTCCTGTCTTTCCTTTTCTTTTCGCTTTTATGCTGCTTTCGTCGTTGAAAAATTGATACACTTTTAAAAATTACATCTTCTCAGGCACATTTTTTATTGGATTTTGCGTCGTAATACGGTAGAGGCTCACGACGTTTTGTCGTTTTATTATACCCTGGTAAATAAACGAGACGGATTCGTACGTGTCACTACTGCACTTCGGCGTTTAAAAATAACGATCTTCAATAAGATCGGAACGTGTTATAAATTAATCCAATTTTTGACAATTATCACGAATACCATCGGATTAGAAATTAGTATTTTATGATATTATTTTATTTATAGTCAAGATACCAACCCAAGTAAAAATTAAGACCGGGCTCTGATCAGAAACAATTCGGGTTACCCTGGTTGTGTTCGGGATCCAGCCTGGCTTGTCAAGCACACCCGACATTAGCCCGGCCAGATTTGATATGCAGACCGGGCTATGATCGGATCCCAACCAGGTTACCATTGTTGTATTCCGAATTCGAAGGGATCCGACTAGACCGCCTGGATTCCAGCCAGAACCCCAATCGAATTTTTAATGAGGTTACCCAGGACGTATCCCGGCTCGAGCCTGGTTTCTATTAGGGTCAAATCTAGCTAATTCTACTCGGGATTATATGAATCGACGGAATAATCTATTTGACAGATACAACTATCGTTAGGTAACTGACCTGAAAGAATTAAGCAGAATTGTTTAGTTATATAAATTGATGCAGTTAATTGATTTATATTTCGCACGATGAAGAATATGAATATTCGCAGGTACATGAATTAGGCAATATTAGATTATAGCATTTTCGATATTAAAAGAGCAAGCAAGATCAGCATGGAACTAATATATTCAATTAAATTGTGAACGTTCGAAAAATTATCATATCATTCACACATATCATTCACACACATAATATGAATAAAATCGTCCTGATTTGGTACAGGGGGTTTACAGCGATTCAGTTCTTTATAAAATACCAAATTCTATTCTAAAGATCAAGTTCAAAGTTGATTTATTCGCGCCTGTGTCAATCGCTTTTCGAAGGAGTCGTGTATTCGACTTTAGAAGACTCTTGGCCGTTGGTAAACACGTGTTCGCTACCATAATGCCTTTGACAGCGTCGAAACATAAACTTCACGAATAGAAATACGAGGATACCGTCAGGTTTCACGTAGCTTGAAAACTACGCCGAAGAAGAAAATAGCGTAGTTTGCCTCTGCAGTCGCTTAGAATTTCACATCGTGTTTCAGACTGTTCGGAATACAAATGATACGAACTCGACAGCTCGTTCAAAGAAGGCGAGAATGGCCGAAGCAGGCCGAGAAAATGACGAGCACAACAGAAAAGATATTCCACACAAAACGAGAAAACGATTAGGTGATCACGTTCAACTATAATTGTGTAAAATAGACTTCAAACTTTTATTTCTCAAAAAGTTTTGTTTGTTTTATAATGATTCTATTTTTTGTAGAGGTCATTTTTTAATGTGAGGAGAGTCGGCTATATTTGACTGAACCGCTTGTAAGTTGTCAGTTACTGGTGATTGGGAGAAAAACTATTTTTTGAATTTTCAGTTTATTATATAATTGTTATCCATATTATGTATGAAAAATTGACTGCAGTTATTGTGTGCTCTAAGAATATTTGGAATAAAGTAGACATAATTTGGAGAGTATTTTTATGCTGAATAATCAATTAATGCAATATAAACTATAAACGCTAATTATGTAACTGCAGTGAATTCCAAATTCAGCCAATAATACCTGCGGAGCTACTAAACCTATTTGGAATAAAAAAATTGAAATAAAAAAATATAGTAAGTCAGACTGAATGCACACCATTTATTGTTGATATAGTGCAACTAAACTCAATGTATGTAAACCTCCATTTGCAAATTTCTGGTGCTATTTATGTAATTAAGTAAATGACTGCGGCCCGACTTATTTAAAGTAGTGCGTAACCCTTTTCGTCCCAAAAGTCCGGAATTTGGACAAAACTTTCAACGCTGCAATTTTTGTTCTAAACGTGGTTAGAAAACGTTTATGTTTATTTTAAATACGACCGCTTATTATAATTATATTATTAAAATCGGAAGCGGTTTTGCTGTTCGATGGACTTATTAGGTAAATAAATAATAGAAATATAAATATATACAAATTTAAAATAGCCAAGTAATTAAATATGTAAATAAATGACTATAAATAAATAGGTGAATTAATAATAAAGTAAATACGTAATTAATTAAGCAATTAGAAAATAAAAAATGTTTCGACGTTTCGGTCACTTTATACGTGACCCTTTTCAAGAATAAAAAAAGTTGTATTACAGTGTTATGAAGAAGAACTTGAACGAGAAACATGTAAAGGATTTCAATCGCATTACATAGTCCAAAATTCGTTTTGAAAAAGGTCTATCTGTTACATATACCCAATACTATATGATATGAGTAGTAAATACATATTTTTTGTTAAAAAATCTTAAAATTTGAAGTATCTTTTAATTTTATATTTTTAATGTGTTGTAAATTGAATTTAGTGTAGAAGTTTCAAACCTAATATTGAATGTATTTTCAGTTTTTTTAATAAAATAATTTTCTATTTGTTTCCGTTTAGTCTTATTATACTCGACGGCTAGATTGTTAGTGTTTTCAAAATCGAATTGATGTCCGGTATCGATTTTGTCAACAGTGAAGCCCGTATATGCTTCCTCTCGTTTTCCAATGTTTTTCGGTGTTCTCTTAAACGACTTTCTAGTCTTCTACCAGTTTCTATGATTTATTTACCTAATAAATTATGTTAGAAAACATTGAAATAAGTTAAAATCGATAGATTTGGACCTCCTCTTTCATATGCCGTGGTCAGAATCAGCCGGCAATTTCAAAGAAAAAAGCTATGATTTTTTGACGTTTCTTCGAAGGAATCGCGTTTTTTGATATGGAAAGGGCAATACTGACCATTTCAAAATATACTAATCGCGACTTTTTCGTCAGCCCTTAATTCTCCCGTGAGATTTTGTTCAAAAAACAAAATGGCGGCGTCAAGATGGCGTCTGCAAGTTATAATTTTGCATTTTCTCGCACAATTATCGATTATTTGACCACGTGACGCTTGAAATAATGGAGAATTGGAATGAAAGAGTAATTATTACCGTAGTTATAATACGGTAGTTATAAATTCGATGTCTATCATAAAGGAAAACGATTTAAAATGGGGTATGCACTATGTCAACGACGTTTAAAAAAAATGATCCAGTTGTCCTGAAATATATTACACCATGGGGTTTTGAAATTGCTGATTCAAATTACGATATATGTCCTTCAAAATTCAAAATGATACATCCAATAAAGCGAACGACTAATCAAACAATTTAATTAAATTGACCAAAAACTTGTGACCAACGGGTTCTATTTTGCGTGATTAATTTGTAATAAATAGTTAACTCTTCTAGATTTTTCAGAATTTCAGATCCCATTTGGCAAACAACAAATTTATAAACTCGTTCTGTGCTCAAGAAAATTGATTGACTAACACAAAAACACACGGAAAGATCGATGTGGTTGAGAAAACCAACTAGTTGATTGGTTTTCCCGTCAAATTAAGTAGTTTTCCTACCAAGTAATTCGTTTTCCCAACCAACAAATTCTAAGAAATTCAGAATTGGTTTTTTTAACCAACTCGTTGGATCCATGAAGGCTCTGGATTGAATCACTCATGCTGTTTCTAACTATCAAAATAATACAGATGCATAATAGAAAAACAGGTTCAGAATGTCCACATATCAATTTTTCGCCCGCTATTCTGAAGTCATTTTTTGTTTCTAAAAGTTATCATCAAATTTATGAACAGCGACCTCGTAAATGTTTGAGTTTTGGTTTTCTACAGTCAACTTTTTTTCTTTCGTCAGCGATATTAAATCTGGTATAATGAATTTTTAAATTTAACGTGTGATTTGTAATCAGCGACCAAAAAACTATCAATTAATAAGCTACAGGTCAATTGGATAGATTTATAATAAAGTCGTTCAATATTGAATCAGACATTTAAAATTTCGCGAAAATTACTTGGGATTCATAATTAGTGACACCAATATCCGCCGAGTTATTTTTGTTTACATGAGACCAGCTTCTGATATACCTTTCTCACTGTTTTTGTGCAAAAACAAATAAAATTCTATTTGTTATTCGAACTAAAAGCTTTCAATTATAAATTCAATCCCTATTAGTTATAAGATTCCTTGGTAATATCATATTATATTTTTATTCCACAATACCATTTCTCCGGTTTAAGAATGAAACCCTCATGCCCCACATATTATTCCTGTAATTTGTATTTTATTCATTCAGAACTAAAAACTTAATTAATTTCCCCTCAATTAATCTTGTTCAATTGTAGTTTCTCATCTATTGTGCAACAACAATTAAGTAATCGGCACTTTACGCCTAGGGAAAAACTGGATAATATCGCAAGTACCATGCTTTTTCTACGTTAAACGTTATACGTGTATGAAACATTAAAATGTAGAACAGCGGAAAATAATTGCAAAACGCGAGATTGTTTCGCGGCTAAAATGTTTAACCAATTGCAAAAAGCCTACTTCCAATCTTAAGTCGAATAGCAGCCTTATTTCTGCACAAATGTAATGAATTCCGTAATTTGTAGTCAGAGCACGTGCTCGATCAAGGCAGTGCAAGATATTTCTTTCATACTCGATGTCATTCATAATGTTTGATTCTAGTTCAGCTATAGCAAGAAGATGTAGAGAATCAACTACGAATTTTCGATCTTTGGTCTATTTTTATTCATATGTGAAACTAGGGTTAATTTGGTTTGTTATCAAATCTTGATGTCATCTGTAAATGCAGAGAAAGTATCAAATTCGGATATTTGTGTAAAAACGTCACATTTTTTATATCTCTTATATTGTTTTCATCTAATTTAAAATTATTGTCATATGTATATTTTTTATTTTTATGACACTTTTGTATTCATTGAATGGCATCATTAGTTATTTAGTGTTGGCTATTCGATAGTATAAAATAAGACACAATGTGCTAATTGAAAAGTGAATACGTTGATGAACTAGTGGGAAGTGAGGTTCGTAGGGAGTTTGCGTAAAATACATTGTACGTTAATATTTAAACGAAAAGTAAATAATGAAGTTGGCAAACCACAACGGATTTGTTTAACGAATTTGACGAAATCCTATTCGTCTCCACGTTAAAGCACTGAATAATACAATATATTTGATAACAAATGGTATTAAATAAATCTGACGCATTAATGACAACAAAATTTATCTCGATCGAAATATTAATAAATGGGTTTGATTTCGGTACTGCGCTTAATCTCATCGTCATATTGCTGGTATTAATACAAAAGTATGATTTCTGTGTTGATATTCTAATAAATGCACCCTAACATTTAGAGATAAATTCAGAATATTTTGTCATTATTTCTATTTGTCATATTTTTATTTTGGAAATTGGCTATGTTTAATTGTCATCTAACATAAGTAATACAAAATAATATTTACAACAACTCATGAATCGAATTACTATACAATTTGTAATTAATTTGTCAGCATCATACAAGGTATTCTAGTATTGAGTGAAATCGAATATTGAGTTGCAATCTATTCGTTATTAAATATTACCAAAGTAATTATTTTTTTCTTACAATTTTTCTGAACAAATTTATTTATTCAATTTTCATTTTTAATTTGTCATTGCAGTGAAAAATTATTTATTGAAAACTATTACAGAGTTTCATTTGACGGTAAACTTTCATTGTGGGAAATTGTTAATTTATTTAAATGCAGAATAAAAAAGAAATAGAGTACTCTCTAAATTTATTGGAGTGAACATTTAGCCAACCCAGTAAAGAAGAAAATTGTCACTCCTTTAGAGAGGCTTTTCATTCCAGGTAGTGTCAGTTTTCACACCATAAATTATACGATTTCAATCCTTTTAAAAGGACGATTCACTTGACCAACTATGGTTATTTAATTTCTTCAACAAATTCATGCCATATAATAAATTATTGTCCATTATTTTTTGGTCAATAAAATCAATTTACTCACTCGGAGAAATAGAATACAAACAACTGAAAGTATTGCAAACTTTATTCGATCGGTTTGAGTTTTAGTATACCCAGATAATTTACGTTACTTTTAAATGTATACTTCATCTCCTGCAATTATAATTGAGATTGTTTTTTGGTTGTAAACGCGTCCAACTTTGGTCCTGGAATGTCTCAAAACTTGGACCTCTTTTGGATCATTTTTGGATCTGATCGATTTTGATCTCATTTTGATCAAAATTTGATCAACTTTTTTTTACCCGGGGTTGCTAAATTTAATGGAGCTTTATGACGCCGTGCAGATAAATTATTTAACGAATTACCATTTATATAAAAATTCTAGTATATACCCATAATCTGGTTATGTCAAGTTTAGAACGACATTACTTATCATCGCGTTGGGAATGAACGGCATTATCAGTGAATCGTCAGCTTATTTAGAGTTCGTCTATATTTAGCATGGTCAACTGAATTATAAATAATGCAGTACAGAATTATACAGTAATAATTTTTTTTTTTTTAATATACGAGTGTGAACTTTTAAATATTTTTATTAATAATATTTTCTGGAGACCTATTGACTCTCAATTGTGACTGCATTATGACTTAATTTTGTACATGTCCAATTATTGTGGCCGTTAATTACATTTCTAACGTTGAATCCTCCTTTTTTTCTGTGCGTCGGTTATTTTCGTATAAAGTTCGGTCGTCAACAGATATTATAATAGATATACATAACTATATTAAATATTTGGACAATTTTTTAAAGATAGTGTTTATATGTATAACAGACTCCTATATTATTTCGCTCATCCTAAGTTTCCCGATAACATTGATTTACTAAATGGATTAGAAAGCAGAACTCCAAAACTGTGCTTCGAAAACTGTCTTTTTAAAAAAAGAGTTACCAAGATAAGTGACGCTGATAATGAGCATGGAATAAACCTTATAATGATATTAATTGTATGGAAAAAGAATAATCTATTTAAAATGTTTTAACAAATTAAGGATAATAGTATAATGTTTGTGAGTCCCCCTGAATTTTTTCGATTTTTATTCCTCGACTATTTAAGAGAAATTAATATTTACCCTTTAGAGTCCAGAATATACTTTCTCCCGTCTGTAAGTTCCACCATATAGTACGCAATGTACAGTTACTTTCAAATGCACCTTACTTAATATTTCCAAGGGTGTCATTTCCAGTGGCGTCTTCAGAATTAGTAAAATTTGAGAATTTATCAATGATTTTGATAGAAGTATTTTAAAAAATCACAAGTCTATGGTCGTCTGTTTTTAGTTATTATTATCGTAGATACCGTACGTTAACAAATACAAAAAAAAGATGGTTACTATGATTTTAATCGATTTTCTATTACACATGGTCCCGAGTATTTTCATGATGGTAAGTTTCATGATTCTTTACTTGAAAAAATGAAAACTGTTTATTAATTTTCTTAACGTGTTAATCAAATTTTGAAATCATTGCTACTTGTTTGCCTATTAATTTTAAGGTTGTTCTTACCTTAGGAACTGAGCCAAGCATGAAAGGAATAAATATATCTAATTATTGGTAAAATTTGATTAGGCATAAATTATAAAATATATTTATAACACTGTTTATAACTGTTTGTAGAAAAAGCATCGGTGTAAAATATGATATAATAATGTTTAAATAAACATTAATCTCACATTTGACTAATCCATTTAGAGATCATTTAGATTTGGAATTTATAAACTAAAGTACACCAAAATAACCTCGCATTTACGTTTTTAATCTAAGCATTTTTGGTTTAAAAATATGAATTACAGATTCTTTAAAATTACAATTCTTGTTTTTTCATAATTGCTTGTAATTTTAAATTGATCATTAGTTTCGCGTAAACGTGTTTTGGTAAATACACTACCAAAAGAAACATCTGAGTAGTGCTCAAACGATCAACGTTTGAACGTGAGCGTGAAAACTTTACGTGAAAATCATTTTTATTTATTAACGATTACAAAGAAACTAAACGGTAATTTTATTCAGCTTTACATATTATGTCTTAATATTTCGCTTTACTACAATAACAGTTTTTTTGTTCTGATTTTGAATGTAATAACAGTGCACTGTTATGCAATGTGTCTCTATAACTATTCAAATTCTATGCCACCATAAGACACCATAGTAAAAAACCAAATATTATATTAACATTTTCGCCGTACCTACACGGTCAATCAGTGTTAGATTTCACACAAAGACTCGTTATGTATTTAAATATTTTTTCCCCAAGTTTCATGTCGATCTTGAATAAACTGCCTTAAAGTTATCACTGTTCCTTGCAATTAAAAAAAAGTTTTTTTATTTTCTTGAGAACCTATATTTTTCCGACGTTCTTAGCTCACTAATTGTATATTTTATAAATTCTGAACGATTGATATTGTATTATATATGTCCATAAAAATTACATCAAAATCTTTCTTACAATAATAAACTGGAGTTCGTTCCCAACATATCAGTAATTTTTGTAGTACCTGAATTATGAGAGTGTTTATCTTTGCTTATGCAAATAAAATTTGGAAAATCTGAAAATTACAATTTTGTTATATTACCTTATAGTTTAAAAGTTACTCATTCAAAGCAAGTTATCTGATTTTCTATGTATCAACAAGAACATATATTATATACAATTTTGTCATTGTTTTATGAAAATTAATGTCCACTTTAGAAGTTGTCATTTTATCTGTCAAATAAAAGTAAATAAAAAATAAAAATGGCTTGAAGTATAGAAAAAATGAAATAATTCAGTGTTGCATTGGAATAATGAAATAAATGTAATAAAAAACGGCAAATTGGGGGAAGATGGTTCCCAGAAACAATTTTTTTTTCTTTTATCCCTTTCAAGCGTCCTAAAAATAAGAAACGTAATGTACATTTATAAAGAAGAGATTTCAAAATCATTAGAGGATGTGTAGGTTACCTTCTGCTTTGTAAAATGAACGACCCATTACACATCTTATGAAATGTAACGAAAATATATGCACTAAATTATTTATTAGTAAATTACACTTAATTGTATTTGTTTAATGCAATTAATGTAACAATAATAATATTACATTAATATGACTAATAAAATATAACTACAATGATCCATTATCAAAACGTCAATAGATCTCAAGTTACTTTCTCCACTACTAACTTTGAGAAAGACTTGAGGTTTTATCTTTAACAAACAACACAGGGAAATCATTCGAGTGTTTAAATTATATACAAATATACATAAAAATCTATCCTTACTATCACTACATTGCTGACACAAATCTGAAAACAAAAATATTTGTAAAGGAAAATAACTGGACAAAACATAATGTTTAATGATTAATCACGGCGTTTTAAAATGACAAAATGAAAAGTTTCAAACAGCACGTATTGAATGTATTGGATTGGATAAATCATAAATATAATTGCCACAGCAGTATCCCGACCATAAATACAAAACAAATCGCCTACTAACACGTTTTTGTATTCCATAAAAAAATTATTTATATTTTATTTTTAGCAATTTTCACATAAATAATTCAACAAGTTTCCGTTGCATCTGCCTGAAGGAAATCGTGTCTTCTATATTAAAACAAATTATCGTCGAAATTCAAAAATTTTTTGTCGTCGAGTCCCATTGAAAGTACGCATATGTATGGGCAGTAAAAAGGAGTGAACTCTGTAATGGGAAGAATAATGCCAATTTACGGCAATCATCACGAATCATAAGACGAAAAGCAATTGATAGAAAATAAGACGTGTTGGAGTCAAGAAAATAACTCCGAGAGTTGGAAGCAGCGAATGAGAAATGACTTCGACATGTACGCTGATGGAAAATGAGAAGGCTGGTCACAGAGACGTAGCATTCAACATGACAGGATGAAATAAAATAAAAAATCGAATAATGAAGAAATGGCATATAGTATTTAAAAAGTGTATACATTGCTCTCCATTATTACGTATAAGAGAAATTCTACAGAACTTTTAACCTTTCAATGTTCAAAATCATCAAACATTATTTTAGTGGCACACTAATGGGACTTATTTTTTGGTCTTTACAGCACTTTAAGAGTAAGAAACAGTTGGCGTAAATCGTTTTTGAATAAAGTTGTGTAAAGTTGAATAAAGTCAAAGTTGAAACTCAACAATAGCCTAATGGTAGATGTAGTTGTACTTATATTATATATCATATAGTTTTTATATTTAAAGATAAGGTACTTGTTATGAGAAATACAGCTTTTTTAATCATTATTTATTATCGCTAATAAAAAACATTTTAGAATTACATTTTTTTCATTTTTAATTACGGGAATCTAAAGACATCAGCCGAAAAGGTAGTAATCTATGTTTATTTTCAACCTGGAAAATTGCTCATTTATTTCTTAGAATATTTGTCTCCTATTATAAACTTAACAATGTCAAATAATAAAAATAAAAAAAATGTCAACGTTTTTTATTATTGAAATGTCGATTTCACGGTGTAGGATAACCAATGGCAAGTTAAACACGTGATAGGAGATTTATAAGTATTTTAAAAAGAAATTACAATGTAGTTTTAAGCGTGCCTAAATGCCCGTTAAGTGTACCAGTCGAAAATGTGTATTCGAACGAGTTACGCACTGATTTGATAATTTTTAGAGACCTCCTACAAAGTTAGTTTATGAGGCACACGTATGACGTGCATCTTATTTTTTGGGGCTTTCAGTGTAGAATTATTCTATGAAACTAAGAATTCAAGAAATGAAAAGTTATTTTCTCCATATTGAAAAAAGTAATAAATTCCCGAATTTGGAATAATCTGTGGACGCTTACATTTTAAGCTGCAAAATTTTTTAGAAGATAAGCATACTCTTGGCATATTGTTTATTGAAACTCCCAGATTGCACGAAGATTCTCTGAAGTTTTCAGTGATTGGATAGCAGTTATTTTTTTTCAGTGATATCAAAATGAAATTGTTGGAATATACGTTGTGAAATTCAATAAAAATCATATTTTACGTTCGTTTTTCTTGTTTCCAGTGTTTTATAATCTTAAAAAACATATAAGGGCTAACATTGTAATATATCGTACAAAAAGAATCTTGGTCGTTTAGTTCGATATTCATTTGTTTGCAAGATTCATAGTCGCGTACTATAAAAGTTAAAGATTCTGTAGAATAACTCATAACTTTATGAAAATTGACATGAAATAACAGTAATCTGTGACTGGCAATTAAAATAACCGAAAAAAAAAAATATGTACAGAAATCCGCAAAAAATATAAATGCACTTTATTTTTTATATTATAAGTAAAAAAAACCTATCTTAATATCATACATTCGAAGCAAAACGTACGTGTAAATTATTTGTATCCGATCATACTCGCCTTGGAGTAAAAAAAACACTTTTAAAATTGGAATTTTTTTTTTTTAAGACATTGATTTCGAATGTTTGAAACCAGACGCAAAATCACGTTGATCGCAACGAAATTTATGGGAAATAATGGGCTATTTTTCTGGGTTTAGCGAGACTTTTCGTTCGCGATGAGGCTTCGCGATTACGTCGGAGTCGCCAGGGTGAAAAGTGTTGGTGTCGGCCGCGTGCGTAACCGGTTTGGCTGGTCCTGCAGTTGCACTCACGCAGGTATACCACACAAACACACATATATGCACAAACACCAACACAAATCTGTATACACAAGAAGGTTCTCCTCTCTCTCGTCTTTCACTCTCGTCCTCCTCACTGGAGAATATACGCAGTTGCACGTGCACGCGCTCCTTCGGGCTGGGGTATATACGCGCACCCGAAGACGTGGATCCTCCGGCCGAATGTATTATACGGCGAAGATACTGGTCTAAATATAGCGTCGAATTTGCATATTCGTCCTAAAGACCAGGGCTGGATTAATGTGTAGGTGAAGCGACAGCTCGAAAGCGCGGGCCAAAAAAATCGTGACCGAAATCAATTACGCTTGTATCAGCGA
This sequence comes from Trichopria drosophilae, assembly GCA_030407085.1. Lineage (NCBI taxonomy): Eukaryota > Metazoa > Arthropoda > Insecta > Hymenoptera > Diapriidae > Trichopria > Trichopria drosophilae. Next base: position 181,798,206 of record CM059583.1, on the reverse strand, counting down.
AATTTTATTTTTTTTAAGCCCATACGTATACGTTTTTCAGGGACGCCGATTAATGTTTGTGCATTTGATGGCACGATAAAAATTATATTTTTAGAGAATTTTGTCTTAAATTTTGCAGCATTATATAAACCTCGGTAAATAAAGAAATGAAAGTTAGAGAGGAAAAATCAAATTTTGTAACAACATTTGTGTGGAGTTTTCATCATCCTTCAGTACCACTATATGCAATAAGTTTGCTACACGGAAGAAGCTATCATTTAAATTTCACACTTTTCTCTTCTTGCTTTGCTTAGGTTTTTGAAAAAACCTAGTTTGTTCTGTTTTTTTTTCAGAAAATTGATGTTGTTCGAATTCTTGTCCAGTTTAAAAGTGATCAAAAGCAAACCTCTGTTTCACCAGAAATATGACGAGAATTAGTTCATTTTCGAATGTACGGTAATCGTTGCCTCGATTCCCGGCTGATTTGAACAGCATCAGAAAATGACCATTTTTTGATACAATTCTCATAAGGTTTAAAATCGACCACAATCCACCATTTTGTACTGTTGAAAACACGTCCAACTTTTATCCTGTATATTCTACCATTTAGATTACTTCTGGATGTAATCGATTTTGATTAAAAATCCATACAATTATAATAAAATTTTGCTCCAATTTTGATCAATCCTTTTTGTCCCGGGTAGCACTATTCTCTATAAATTTCCCTATGAAGCATTGTAAATATCGAGATACAGAAAATTAAATATGAAAATATATTAGACAGGAAGAATGTCAACAATACGATATTGTACAATTTTCAAGATACCATTTTAAACTCCATTAAAATATCTAGGTGTTGGGCTGTTATAGTTAAGACCACTAACATTTCTATACTATTGCCTACGTTATAGTTTTGTTTACTACAGTTTCCTAACATCATGGTTATGCCATTTTCATCTTTCCACAGTAATATCTGCCATCTAAGAAACAATAAAATAAACTTCCGTTCAGATTATATGAAAAATAATATTCGAACCCTCTTTCATATAATATTGATGTATCAAAAATTTTATACAGAAGTGCACTACTATTTACTAGTATCCCTCTTGCACTGGAGATTGGAAGTATTGAAAGACTCAATAGCATGTAATCACAATTCAGTGTTGATACCGATCCTTTTTTCTTTTTGTATGGAAATTTTGTATGGAAACTCACTTCCAGCCGATATTGTTGTAGACTATTTTGAAACATCTTGATCTCTAAACTGGAATACGCGAAAGTACTGGAGTCTGCAAATGCACTGATTCGCAGTGATTTTTGCTGGTTTAAATTCAGAGATTTCTTCAAAAAATGAAACCTTTCCCTTATATTTTTGTGTAAATGACATAATGAGTTAGATGTAAATGATATAATAACTTTCTTCTTTCATATATAAATCATATTATATTTTTTGTGTACTATTTGCCTTTTGCTTTTTTTAGATTTATTGTAATTGCTTGCTAACAAATCATATTCAAATACTAGCCTATTCCAAGTAACTGACAAATCGAAATTGTATTAACTTTATAGTTATGAATATAGTTTTTATCTTTTATCTTTTTTTTTGTTTGTTGTGTTTATTTAATTTTGAGAAGTAGATATAAATAATTCAGAAAATTACTTGGCTCATATTATTCCAAATAAGTTGATTAGTTATCAAGAGTTCGAAGAATATTAATAATCGAAGCTAATATGTCCTCGTGATGTAGTTAATTTAAAAACAGGTAACCATCTCGTCATTACGCAACGACCCAATCGGAAAATATTCCATAATTTTGAAAGTCATGGGGTAGCTGATTATTTTTCGTATCCCGATTCTGTCAATTATTTTCTATCCATTTTACAGACATTTTTAGAAAGGCTATATGAAAAATAGATGAATTTTTTTAATGTGAACTTGGTGACTGTTCACAAATATCATAAGCCGATTGTGTCAAAATCGCAGTAATAAAAATAATTCACAGACCCAATGAACCCTCAAGTCTCCCTACGTATCAGCAATCGGGATAGATTTCTTTAAGTATTTTAAAAGTCTTAACCATTAGTTGTTATACAACACAGCCACCAGGAAATATCCCATAATTTCAAAGATTTTAGGGAATTACATCTGAGAATCATGCGAAAAAAAGTTTGAAATACTCTCAGATACAATACTAAATAATTTAAACTTTCAGTCAAAAAATTAATTAAAATTATATTATGTCTTTGTAATTTTTTGGGCAGAATAATCAATAATGCAGATTTCATGATTCTTTGTATATATTCTTGGTACAAATATATAGCATGAAAGTTATATAGACAAGAGAATTATTTTGAGACAATTTTGTGATCGTTATTAGAATAACTAAAAGGATAGTGTCGAATAAACTCTAACAATATAAAAATTTCAAATATATGAAACTATAATACTGTATTAAAATTGCCCTTTACTATAGATCTTAGTTTGGAGGCTCTCGTATATAAATGCATAGATTTCTATCCATTAACAGGTAGAAATGCGACATGTATATCTCCGCAAGATTGCTTTGTTGTTCCAACAGGTTTTTTCAGTATCGTTCGAAGACACCCAGTACTAGACACGTATTCCACGCCTCTATGGTATCTATCAGACCCTTTTAACACTGGCATATAATAGTAGCATCGTGTGCAGATAGCGAGGAGGGAAAAACGATAGGGAGGCTCATATTACGTAGGTGGCATAGGAAACCGCTTCTGCAGCAACATTGGCGCAGGACGGGTTCATATATACAAACTTCAACTATAGGCATTTTCGTGAATTCGGTTTACTCGGAATAATTAGGAAATAAAAATTAGTGTATATTACTAAAGAATCCTTTTTTTAATGTACAACATCGTCATCAGTTAGCAGGATAGTAGAATCTAAATTTTTATATTTTTCTGAGAATGTTCGACAATAATCAAATGTATGAGACGTAAGGAACCTTTGGTTCTTGAGCAAAGGACTAGAAAAATGTGTGCAGCCAATTAATAACGAAGCCCCTTTTTTATTGAAATTATTTCGTTAGTAGATGAGTTTTGTGGGAGAACAACCGCTGAAATCAAACTGTCTGAAATTTTTTTTTCAGTTTATGAGAAGACTGGAATGTGGAAATCGAAATATTTACTAATAAAAATTGGCAATTTCAAATCTATAAAATAGTGACAATTTTAAAAATTCGGAAAATAAAAACATTGTTTCCTGATATTATTTGAATCGATGGAACGTGTCATGAAGAATTTTTTTTAACTTCGATTTTGATGGGAAATACTTGATTGAAACTGAAGTGCCAAAAATGACAACAAGGCATTAATGGGTCTAACCAGTATTTCTTATTTGACACAATACAATTTCATCGATATTATGGTTACACATTTTGATCACGTATTTGCATAAAATCTATACAAATACCATTGTAAATGTAATCTCTTTTTGCTGTTTTTTAAGATACAAGTAAATAACATCATTTACGACATACTATCAGCATTTTATGTGAATCTGATTGGTTCATTTCTTACATGCTTTATGACCGTAATCGAATGAACGCCAATAATTCCCGTTAACAGAAGATCGAATGGTGCGGATTTTCATTTATCGGACGACCTAGAAAATACGCCCAAGGCTGGCTTTTTCTGGAGATGGGTGGCAGCCTTCTCTCGAAAGAAACGGTCCAATGAAATCCCGGAACAGCACACTGCATACTACTGTTCACCAATTGCCGGTAGCATCGATATAAGTGGTCGAGCATGTTATCAATAACACACATTCAATGATGCATTTTTACAAGATTGCAACTTAGTAACATTCTTACAGTGTTTACGCCACTCTGATTGTATGTTCCCATCAATAACCTCTTGTAAGGTCTTATTTCGGTGAGTAAAAATGCGTAAAACTGGGTTTATTATGGAGTATTAAGAAAGAACACTCTTGTTATAAATGGCAGGCATTTGCATGATTGCTTGAATTAGGGTGCATAAGTGCAGACATATTATGGTGTTCAAAAACTGACTGGTGTAAAAACCCAACCATTTGGGACTTCAATAAACTGTTCCCATATTCGATACTTAAAAAAAAACTTATGCTCCCGAAAGCACTATATTATACAATGTGTTTTAACTGTTAGCAGCCAAATATTGAGTAATTTCAACCAAATTTTTTGGATTGTACACCCATTTATCGTTAAATGGTTTATAAAATGGCTTTTATTTCTAAACAATTCTCAGGGTATTAAGAGTTGGAATAGTTGCCATGCCCTAATTGTTTGAACTCTGCCCATTTAATGTTGTATTCTCCACATCTCATCATTGGCCAGACCAGCAATGAAGCTCTAACGTTCAATTTCCTTCGAGCTGTGAGTTTACTTGGTAAATATTAATCCTTGTGGGAGCAATTAATTAATTGGCTAAATAAAGTAAGTAAAAATAGTTAAATGGTTAGGATAATTATTTCTATAGCTAGTATGATGATTTGTTCATTTACCTGCCAAATTTATCATCTGCTTGGCTGGTGAGGAAGGAAGTTATGTCAAACATTGTTCAGAACAATTGGATAGTCTTACCAATACTGCAATACACTTCACAGAACTGACTTTAATATACCAACCATGACTTGACCAAACCATCACTACATGATATAACAAATATTCACTAATTTGCTTGCTCAAACACTTAATATGAAATTCAAGAATCAATTTTTAGCTGAACATATTGAAGCTAGCAAACAAGCTTGGTTGGTCTTATTGATTGAAGAATAATTGTGATCATGGTAACCAAACATTATTTTAATTTAAATGCTCTCCTTACCATTAAATGCCTACTGTCATAAGGAGTTGCTTCTTGTACTTACATTGTGATTCAATGATTCAACTAGACTAGTACATACAAACATGTATACCAATTACTTCAGCTGAACTCATTTCAAACCAGAAAACCAACTCCTTGTTTCAGCGAATTCCTTAAATTATATGATCAGGCGAACATATTCATCTAATTGTTAACGTGGATCTGATGATTGAACACCCTGAAAGATAATGGTTAATTATACTGCGTTTTTGCTACATGTAAGACAAACATTCAAAATTATATAATTAAATTTTTCACTGAAAAATCTAGATTCAGATAATCAGCCTACTGATGTTTGACTGAAACTTAGGGTAATTTGATTCTCGCATCAGTCCACCAAAGAGTCGTCCCTTTCTCCTGGTTCACCTCCACCTCGCCTCATGAGCAGACTTGCCCGTTCATCAAATCATGCTTATATCGTCGAGGTCACACCCATCGATGTGAAAGGCCGACGCAGACAGCTGGAAAAGCGCTCGCTCAAGATTTTCCTCCGGCGATGTATATATACCTACACTGTTTACGTGCGGAACGCGCAACAGCTTATTTTTTCCTCATTCGTGCCGATCTCGTGATTTCTCCATGGCTGCGAGTTTTCGTTTTGCGTGTCTTTCCGACATCAGGAAATGTTCGCGAAAAATTGCTGATAAAAGTAAAAAGGAAAATTCTTCGTGTCGTGTACTTTGCACGACGCTTCGCGAGTCGTAATGAGGAATTAATGTCGGATGAAAGTCGAGAATTCGAGGGAGTTTTATTTTAGTTTAATAAGAAATTTTTTACATGGCACTTAATTGCATGACTAGATTGTAGTCAAGAATCGGTGCAGATACAATGTCGATGTTTGTTTTATATGTACATTTTTATTGTGTTATACGTTCTTGTTCATTTGGCTGAGCTAAATTAGATGAGCTTATTATGAATTTTGACATATATTACAATGCGAACGACTGAAAGAATACGATCAGAGTTAATGCCTGCAACCATCTAGTTTACTTATATCTGCAAAATAAAATTATGTACCTTAACGATTTGTAGTACCAGCAGACAAAGATTCAATTAAATAACCAAATTATACTCATCAAGGAATTAAGGAATATAATCAAAGGAAGTTCCTTACATATCATTTTTTGGTTAATTTTTGGACCCTTTTCTGGAATAACTAAATCAAAGTATCAGATTATAACTCAGAGATAAACGAAATTAGTGACATTTATTAGTTTCCACAATATGAACTAGTTTTACAAATATTTCAATAATATGACAAATATTAATAAAACCCATTATAAGAAAAATGCCTGTTTTCATTTTTGGTTATTCGAGTTTTAAATGAATGCATAATGCATAAAGTGTCTTATGTAATAAATTAATGAACAAAGAGCAATAACGTGGTCGACAGAAATTATATTGATTGTGGTGCAACAGATGTCGGTCACAAAGACAATTCAGCATTCATATTTTCGAACATAAGAATAATATTAAAAGGGTTAATCACTATATTAGCACAGAAAATATACTGAACACGGAAAACAATGTTAATGAGTAATGTTCAAGCTGTAAATAATGAACTTAATTTAAAAAAAGTTTGTGTCCAAATAAAGCTTTTCGATGTTTTTTGTTGATAGTAATGAGGATCGTTCAAACGCTGTCAGTGACATAAGTAGATTTTTATTATTTTGTTTTTTTTTTATATGAGAGAATCGAGAAAAAATTCTTGTTTTTTATCTGAAAATCAATGTAAGGTTGGAGATATTCATTTTTGGAAAATACGTAATAATAATTTCCATTAATTGCACGTACCCTAAAAAAGGTATGAACAAAAGAAGACATGTAAAGAATTTGTCAGGAGATATTGATACTCTATCCGAAATGGGGGAACCTAAATTTTATTACTAATTTTCTTTTAATCACTCAGGTTTTAATAAAATGTTATATGGAATGTTTTTTGGTGTAATCTAGAATAATAAATCTATTTTGACAGATGGTGTGAATTCTTTTATAATTCAAATGAGAAGCTTATTTTGGGTAGTTAAATTTGTTAAATTTACGGTTTGCACTCATCAGTAGCTCTGAATAATACTATCTGAGTAATTTTTTTTACATTATCAAACAAATTACTTGTTAAATATTTCTGATTTATATTTTTGTTCATTTTATGTGATAATTAACTGTGTTGCCTATTCACACAATTTAGAGAAGGGGATTACTGGACAATGGATGTATGTGCGCAGAATATCTTACTCCATGATGGAAATCTTCGAAGTCGAAACCTTTATACAAAACATTAAAGTAATCTATTTTTCATTTATTGCAAGTGCTTTTATACAGTAGACTAAAAAATGGATTACACAAATTTCATGGTATGAGAGCATCTTGAAACAGGAATTTTTCGTAATATTCCATTCAACAATAACAAAACAAAATGTTTCAGTGGAAACTACGTGATTTATTATGTTCTAAAATTCAATGAATATGATTGTTAGGAAGATGTGTTTTTATGTTCAATTATCATTCTATATGCTATATAAATGCTATATTGTGAAATACAATGGTTTCAAAAAATATTTTCTAGTGTCACGTTTACCATAACTACTAGCAAGTCTAGATCAATTTGAAAAAAAAGTATGAAGAGAAAAGTGCTAAAAAAAAGTAACCTTTTTGGTATTCTTTACATCGAAACAGCTGTGTCATTTTCATCATCGACAAGTCTAATAAGCATTACATGCTAATATACTGTCATCTATTTCTATAATGTGTATTCCGTTCATACTATATTATTGATACTGCATTAACTGTATGACTCATTTTTCCAGGAGAGTAAAAAGAATGATATCAAAAATAATGTGGTCACTGGTAGTATTCATGAATCGTAGCACACAAATTATACTGTTTTTACTAGAACCTGTTCGACAGAACCAAGTTCAGGCTTCATTCTTGAATGAATTAGTTAAGTTGTCGTTATCAAACGGGTTTAATGATAAATATGCACGTAAGAACCTCACGTGTGTTATTGACCTGTTTTATAGTTGAAAATATGTGGTATTTTAACTTAATTTATCTCCTAATTACATCATTATTGTTCAAAACTTCCTGCAATATCCCAGTTTCCATGCTGGGAAGTTTAACTTGTTCTATTCGTGGTCATAGTTAACCTCCATTAGGGTTCACTGTAATGTCTTTTATTATTCAGTTACTACGTATATTTCCACAAAGCTACCGGATGATTTAAGGAAATTTATAAAATACAAAACTGCACTTAAATTTCATTTAGAGTAACAAAATAATTAAACAATTTCTGATATATTCATTATATTGTCGATACCATATTAAAGGTGACATAATATCTACGAAATTTGTAATCCTTGTGTTTACTGCATAAACGTTCACCACCTGGTTAGGTTTATGCTTCTTAACATTTGTATGATTTTAACATAGAATGTTTTCTAGTGAAACTGTACAACTAAAAGTCTAATATAATTACTGTCGATCGAAATTTTACCTAGCCCGAATCTTAACGTTTAAATTAAAAACTTTTGATTTATGCGCATTTCTTTATTTTTGTGGAAAACATTTTTGATAGAGGTTTTTTAAAAAATATGGTAGTCTGTGTTCGTAGAAAAATATAAACTGATATGGTTGATTTACATAAAAATATTATGAAAAGTCGATAAATAAATTCTATTAAATTATTAATTTGTAAAAAAAGAAAACAAATGTTTTCTTATTGACTATAATGACCTACATTACCAAATAGGTATTCCTAGATGCTATTCGAAATTGGTAAATTGAAATTTATGATATTGATATTGAATAGAAATATAGGAATTGAAATATGTACGCCTCGTGTTTGTAGCTTCATTTTATTTTAATTTTTACTATTTAAATAATATGATCATCCTTTCATCATACGGAATATAAATAAGTAATAGTTCATTAATTAAAAACTGTTTTTATTATTATATAATCTAAAGGGATAAAGACGTACTATTATGATTGTAGCAGTTATCAAGACAATTTACAAAATGTATAGTTCCCGCCGGGTTTTTTTTTCATTTAGATACACTTTTGTGGATCAATGATATATTTCCATTTTAAAAACCAAATTTTTCCTCTACATAGATAGCAGATACCCACTTTTGCCATTTCGTAAACAAGCGTGCTCTGGAGGTAACATAAAGTGTATATATTATATAAATCGCCAAGATAGACCATCAAGTTCATTTTTTACATTATCAAATAGTTATTTACGACACGTACCATTTCTCGCAATGAAACTGCAATCGACTGAAATTATTAAATGAACGTCAGATTAAATGAAAGTGTACGGAGCAATAATTTCCTTTTCCGATTGATCATTTTTACTACAAGTGGGTGCAATTACGTTAAGCGAACATTGTAATCATCATAACATGTTCAATCTTTTTTATCTGACATACGGTAATCAATTCGCAATTTCTACACAAGTTAATTTATTTTAGCGTCGGATATCGGATTTTAAGTTTATACTAAATTAAATAAACTGCATATTTGAGAAGAATTTAATTAATAAATCAATTAGAGCATTTGATATGATCAAATGTCAATTTCTGCGCATATGCAACCTAAAAATTTGTATTTTTCTCGAGTCTCTTACCATTTTCTCTGATTGCTCGTATTCTGAATTTACTAACTGTCGTTCCGTTTCCGTCAACTTTTTATTTAGCTCTATTCGTTTTTGTAGTAATATTTACTTATATATTTTAATAATTCAATGCAAATTAACATGTAATATTTTAATCGAAAACTGATTTACGTAATATAATTAAATATAGTGTTCAGATAAAGTACCTAGCTAATTTTATATTATAAGTAACATAGACGTCAGTCATTTTGCCATCATATTATATTTGAAATAGTACTAATCATATGTAGTGAAACGAAAATTGTACACAATTACGCAATATGTTTCTGTCAAGCTTCATTTCTATTACAAAACCTTGTCCCAATACTGTATCTATTGCGGCTTTTATAATATAATCTATATGCATGCGTAACAGCAGCTATAATAATAGTAGTGTCGATCTTATTATCCACGGTTTAAAAATTATTATGTTAATTTAGGTTAATATGTTACGAACCTTAAACTGATTCGGAAATGTGTGTAGATTATTGTTGAACTAATCTAGCTAAATTTATACCTTATTATAAATAGTAAACCTGTCCTCCACTGGTAGAAATTTGTCCAGTGTTTTGTTAAACTGCGCAGTTTTGGTACAACATCTGAAAAAATACAGGGTGATCCAAAAGTCCCGGAACAGCAAAATATCTCAGCGGGAGTGCATTTTCGAGGAAAATGTTTCAGACAAAAGTTTCAGGATTTTTCCCTGGCTATTTAATGGCGATATTGAATTTGACCTTGAACATGACCTTGAAGGTTATTTCAAGGTCAAGTTAATTTTTTTAAATGGGAACCCCTATTTTTTTTCATGGATTCTGAAAGAGCGGGAAATTCTACGTCCGAGTATGATATGATCGATTTTTCCGACAAGGTCATATCAAGGTGAAACTTAAAACTCCCGTAACGGCGAAATATCTCAGAGGGTGTGCATTTCTTTGGAAATTGTTTCAGACAAAAGTTTAAGGATTTTTCCTGGGATATTTAATGGTAGCACAGAATTTGACCTTGAACATGACCTTGAAGGTTATTTCAAGGTCAAGTTTGTTTTTTTTAATGGAAACTGCTATTTTTTTTCACGGATTCGGAGAGACTCGCCGTCACGGGAGTTTTAAGTTTCACCTTGAAATGACCTTGCCGAAAAAAACGGCCATAGCATATTCGGACGTAAAATTTTGTGCTCTTTCCGAATCCGTGAAAAAAAAATAGGAGTTCCCATTTAAAAAAATTAACTTGACCTTGAAATAACCTTCAAGGTCATGTTCAAGGTCAAACTCAATATCGCCATTAAATAGCCAGGGAAAAATCCTTAAACTTTTGTCTAAAACATTTTCCCCGAAAATGCACTCCCGCTGAGATATTTTGCTGTTCCGGGACTTTTGGATCACCCTGTATATTAATATTCAAGAGATGTTCTCAAATTTCAAGAATGAAACATAAATAATTTCGGACTATTTATTGGCTGACTAGTATTGACTCTTTTCACTTTTTTTTGGTTGGGTTTTAATGTCGCTAGAAAATGTTAGAGACTGTTTTAACATTACAATATAAAAGATTGTAAAATGTTTCCTGAGATGTTTTAACTATATGTGGCTCTGTTTAAACAATTTGGAATGTTATATATTTCTTTTTTATTATGATCGATACAGATAAATAATCTGCATATATAAAGAAACTTTAAAAAACGTTTTGTAAATATTAATGAAATTGTTTCCACGAATTTTGTGAAATTGAAATACTAAATGTAACTTGAAGTAAAGAATCATATAAAAATATACGTCCACAAAGATAGAAGTTTTCACAATTTTTTCAAAATCTTCGTCAGGAAGTATGACATTGGGTTCAATCAATTTATACATAAAAAGTGTATAAAACCGCTTAAAAATTGCTACTCGAGTACTTAGTAACTTTCACGTAAGACGACAACTTTTCGAGATAAAATTCCCAAACTTTACAAAAAAGTCGATTTTCGCCATTTTTGACACACTACCACACTAATACCGATGGATTTTTTTAAATCTACCTAGGCTTAAACTTTTCTTCTATTACTATACATTAAGTAAAATCTTCAATTTTGACATTTTTTAAACGTTTTCAAAGTTATTGAGGCGATAACTTCCGGAGGTTTCACAGTGTGGATATATGCACTAATTTCCTATATATACTTCCCACACAGCACGCTGTTCTGGGGACGTCCTCAGGAGCTCCTCAGGACGTCCAAATGTCCGCTTTTATTGTCCTATTTACGTCCTCAAGGCGTCCTGTGTCTTGAGGATATCCTGTGGACGTTAACAGGATGGTAAAAGCATTCTAACTGTCCCCATTTGAATCTACTATATTACCTAACAAGTGTAAACTGTTCTTTTACGCACCCGGCGGGAACTATACATACCAGACGCCGAAGGCGCCGAGTGATGTGTATAATTCCCGACCGATGCGTAAAAGTTATACTTTACACCCATGTTAGGTACATGTAGAAAAAATTTCCTGAAAAATTACCGTGCTAGTCACCTGAAAACGGGTGCAACTTGATTTTTCGGAAATATTTATAGCAACAGACAAGAAATATTGCTTTTCTGGACAGAAATATTTGCAATAACGGCTAGATATTTTTATGTACGAGCTAGTCGAAATGTTCAGTGTAGCACAGTAACAGGACATCGAGTTTTTAAGTTATTGCAAGTCAAATAATCCCCAATATTTGAAGAATTTATAATATGTTGCTTTATTATTTTTACTATGCCACTTCTCGAAGTGGAAGCGAAAGTTTCCGAACTTATCCGGATGCTACCGAGTCTAACTGCGGTGAAAACAACAGAGCACCAATATGGCGGCTGAGTAGTCCGACGTACGGGTCTGAACTGGTCCGAACCGAGTAGTGATTAACTGTTTTTGTTTTCGTTGCAGTAATTTCTTTTGAACGAGTTTGGCCAATTTATACAGGGTGATAGGAATATGTGAATCAGTTATTAATAGTCCTTTTCCTATTGCTTTAAATTTTAATAAAATATAAATATTACTTTTTCAAGTTGAAAGTAAAATAGAATTTTTTTTTCGTGCATACAAATAATATACAACAAACATTGATATATCTTTGATATATCTTACTTAGTTTCTTTTGAAACTAATTCCATCCATTTTTGTATAGGTTTACATCTTCCTTTAATTTTTTTAATCCTTGGAGTGGTGATCGCATCTTGGATTTTAATAAAGATCTACGTTTTTTTAAAAAGGTAAGAATTCAGCATAAAATAATATAAGATACGATTTGTCAATGTTTTTCCTGGATAGTTATGTAATCGATCATATCATTTTTCAATTTTTCATTTTTCTTATAATTGTTATTCATTTGATCATCATCTTTTTTATTGTTATTCATTTTTTCATTCTTTTTTATTGATATTCATTTTTTCATTTTTTATTGTATTTCATTTTTTTCATTTTTAATTTATATTATTATTATATTACAGAATAAATTTCTGAAGAGGGTCAAAAATTTTTGACCGAAACGTAATTTTCTTCGTTTTAATTTTTATATCTAATTTTCACTATCCGATATACCGAGAAAATAAACTCAACAAACATACCTATTTTAAATATATTACGGATTAAGAAGAAACAAATTTTCGAAGACTTGTCTTCATTTTGAATTGATATATCTTGTCAGCTGAAAGTAAATGTCGATAAGGCTTTTACGATTTTAATAACTATTGATATTACTTGTAGGCTTGCCATTTGTTTCATCTATACCCAATAAACGAGATCGTGTGCAAAATTTTCACATATTTTCTGTTTGCATTCGATTTGTTTCCATTTTGGAATGAACTGTGAGCCAAACATTTTTACTATGCTATGACCCAGGAAATTCCACTGTATTGCGGCACAGGAATTTTTGCTCTTTTGTGGCACAGGAATTTTTACTGTGCTCTTGATCCGAAATTTTACATATTACTTTGGAAACATTCAGCATAATAATGTAAATTTTACTTTGCCAACAACATGCACTGCGTTTATGGGTCAGCACGGTAATTTTTCAGGACATTTCCGTACAAAAATTCTGGGAATTTTTTCTCCGTGTATCCTAGTTTTTGTAATTGGGTGCGCAAAGCGAGTGCGTAAAGTTTTGATGCCTGGTTGAGCACGTAAAGTACAACTTTACGCACGACCGTTCACTTTGCGAATTTCGTCGTCGGGAGTGCGTAAAAGTGAACTTTACGCTCGAAAAACCGGCATCACAAGTACTTTTTGATACAGTGTGCGTAAAGTGCTGCTTTACGCATTTTTGACATTTTTTAGGTGCACTTTACGCACACTTGCATCAAAAAATATTGTTCGACGCATGTGCAAAAACATTTTTTGTACCAATGTGAATGGGGACCTCGCTTTCAGCTCAGCCCACAACCCTCACATTCGTAGAAAAAACTTTTATGCACTTGCATCGAAAACTAAAATTATGCCATTCGATGCGTAAAATGCTATTTTACACACTTTTGACATTTTTGGTCGCATTTTACGCACTAGTTTCATAATATACTAATTACGCACTAACTTTGCGCACACAATTACAAAAACGTTATTTTCACATGACATATTTTTCGCTAGATGTATTAATAAGTCCTCAACATTTCATCAAATATTAAAATTTATATGGTTCACTTTATGAGAAAAAATATTAGTCCGAGCAGCCTCGTTGATAAGATAAGACCCGTTCGTGCATTCGAACCACGAAACTTGAGAACGAGCCTGTTAGAACGCGTTCGCCGTTTTATCAAAAAAGTTGCGCACATTGCCCGTGACACTCGAGAGCACCTTGAGACTTTCCTCAGTATCATGGACACGGCCTTTTGATATCTTACGTAACGTTACGACAAGAAATGCACGCGAGCATCACGCGTGGGTGCACCGAACGCACTCGCGTGCTCAGGATATCTCTGTCTCTCTTGGGCACATACAGGTACCATAAATTGAAACGACTGAAGAAACTCTCGTAAAACGTTAATTGCCGTTTTGTTTTCGATCATAATAAATCATATCCGTTATGTAAAAGAGTTTCAGCGGTAAATCGACGCAAAGTGAAATGGCATTCGTAATCTATCGCGAGCACTCACTGAAATCGTTTTCTCTAACCTCTAATCGACGAGCTTGTGATGTATGTACTCGTCATGGAACTAATTTTTTGTACCTTTCAATAGTTCAGTAATCGTTGAAAACAACAAAAATATTTTCTCGACCGTTTCAATTTTAAATTAAATACTAATTAATAATTCTCGGTTTTACAGGTTCATTACCTAAAGATAATAATGTAAAAATTTTTTTGGTTCTCGATAGAAAACACGAAGATGGTATAAAGATGAACCTAGCCGAATTTTGTACGATAATCGCGACAAAACCTTCAATTTGGATCATTCATATCTGTATTTAAAGTGATTTCATCATAAATGGGTTTTGTTTCCCTCTAGCGACTATCGAAAAAACTAGTTCCTATTGTAAATAATAAACAGTTCGTCCAGGATCTCGTGTAGACTCTTCAGTAGGGCCCATTTATGATTAAATCACTTTAAATACAAATATGAGTGTTCCAAAAATGAAGGTTTTGTCGTGATTATCATAAAAAATCCGGCTATGTTCATCTTTACACCATAAATAATTTATATTATTACTTTTCAATAGTTGTTTGGAAATTTTTGTTTTACGCGTGAAACAAACCAAAACAGTTAATTTAGAGAAATATATTATGTTTGGTCTCATTAGAAAGTAAAAAAAGATCAAAAAGAATAAAATACCAGCTTTATTCGATCAAACAATTGCTAACATTTATTCAAAGGGACGCGGAAAAATATGGTTAGTTACGCTAATAACTTGAAGGTAGTAAGCGCAAAAGTAGTGTATCCAACAAAGAAGATAGTAATCCCAACAAACGAATGTTTGTCTTCGCTAATAATTTCAAATTATTACATGAACTACCCAAACTAGTAAACGTCATGCCTTACTATTTTATTTATTTAAGGTTACTATCATTCAGAGCATCGAAACACTTTTCGAAGTGCCTTTCAAATTAAAAAATGGGAGCAGTTGGAGTTGCATAACAAATCCCAATATACATCATAATAAATCATAACATACCACCGCTTTTTTTTTATTTAACAACGAAAAGTAGATAATGTTAAACCGTCAAAATGTGAAACGAAGTTTTGAACCATGTCTATTTGTCGTAATACGAATGTTGCGGATTTGTTAATAGAATTGGGATTATCAACGTATATTAAAAAATTCGGGGGTAAGTAAGATTTGTTTATAAAATTTAAGTGTTGAAATGAAACTTGGACATTAGAGAGTTTTTTTTAAATATAAAATGCCGAATGCATTCAAAAAACGAGTAAAATGAAAATTCATTTTTGTAAATTAATTAGATTTTTGAAAATTTTGAAATACCAACAATCTCTACTTTTATTTAGAATAATGCTACATAAAACCCCATTTGGAAAGTAAACAATAATGAACCCAAATTCAATTTAGTACTCGACTTTAGATTGCTGTTTTCTAATTTGAATTCCAATTGAAAACCAACACATGACAAATATTAATTTTTTACTGTAAGTATTGTTTGAAAATCCCAACAGTCAGAGGCTAAATTTTGATTCGTTAACTTCCTCAAGTTACATTTTGAAAATTCATTTTATTTGTATGTGTACTTCGTATTTAATGGTTATGTACGACTTTTAGAATTTATTTTTCAATCATTAATTATCGATAGTATAATCTAACATAAATCTTGATAAATATTAGGGCCACTTTAATATTATTTGTAAAATATGCTACTAACTGCTAAAATGCAGTGATATAATATTTCAAATTGGTAAGAATAAAAGTTAGTAACTCCAAGTAAAAAAAGTATACGTTCTTGCTCAGAAAAGGAGCTAGCCTGACAAGAAAAAGTAGTAAAAGTGGTAACTAGCCTGAAATAGTAATGTCAACCAAAAAAAGTAGCTGGCGCAATATTTACTACTTTTTTTAGTTCGCGTGACCACTTTTCTTGTTGGCTTACGGGTAGGATTCAAGTTTTCAAGAGCACTCCTAAACATATTTTCACTGAAACATTTAATTTGTAAACAATACGTTGGATATTGGGTGAAATAATATTTTGATTTGTCTTCAATGGATGTAAATAAAACCTCGGTTTATTGGTAAAATAAATTAATTTGTCTAAGTATCATTTAGTCAAGGTATAACATGTCAACGATGTAAACAAATATATTTTTATCTGCAGAAAATGGTTTAGCTAATGAATGTCATATATGAAAAAGTCTTCTTTATTGCAAATAAATCATCGATTTTAGCTATGTAATAGAAATAGAAATTGGCTCTTGAAAATCAGTAAGAGTGTGATGTTTACTATTCAAGTAACCATATGTCACAAACAAAATTAAAGAACGTTAAATTATTAGCAATAACGTATCGTAAACATGTGAATTGCGTAACAAAATTTGCAAAAATAATTTTACGCGAGCCTTACTCTAAAGGCTACAATACTTTCCATTCAAGCGTACTATCTACAATAAGTATTAAAAAGTTGACGTCACCATAACGATTACGTCATCTTAGCATACAAGACGAGTTGAAGTGAAATGGTTTCTAAATCTTATTGTCAGCAGGAGGCGGACGAAGTCACTGATAGCTCCAAATTACGACCTTAAAGACCCGGGTACTTATAGAGCTCCGAGTACAATAAAAACAGCAGCAAATTAAAATGCAAGCGCTGACTCTTCATCCCAGTCTCCTAATTATCTTCATTTACTCTGCATTGCTAAATATTTATGACGATTACTTAAGAACATAATTTCATTTGAGAGGTTCACTTTTTCGTAGCTATTGGTATGCATTAAAATATATTTTGTAATTATATGCATGAAGCAGATGGACCATTTCCGTTTATTTGCAGTAAAACAACAAAATATAATTTCTTATATTTTGTGGTAAAATAGAAAAGCTAAAAACCTTAAATAGATGTCTAAAAAAGTGTTCTTTTTAAGATTATAGATGCATATTTTACATTATATTTAACAATTAAATAATAAATAACAAAATGGTATAGTCCTAAGACTAAACGATTATCGAGATGATAAATTTTGAAAAAAAATGTTAAACAACACAATTAAGTTATTATATATAAATAATACATCATTTTTTGTGACAAATTCCTTCGATATATTGTTGCGTTAGGTGAAACAGTAAAAGAAAAAATTTTCAAAAAAAAGATGATATCAGGTTTTTTGGTGGCCCGTTTCAGAAATTCTTACTGAACTACTAATAGTTTTGGGCATAATATATTCCTGCTTCATACGCACAAGTGTTGCTTCAATTTCAAAATATTATTTAAGGCTACTTGATATTTACATTAAATATAAACAATATACCGAGCAAATATATTCTTAAATCACATGGAAATGAGCCTTGCATAAACATATTTCTAACCTGCTTGATTTAGCCGTATAACCGTTGTTGTACAAGCATTGATAATATGATATTCTCCGAAAATTATTTTCTTTCATTTTTAGTACGCATGGAAATGAATTTAGTTCAAACATAATGATCAAAGATTTAATGATAAATTTACTACTTAACTTCTAACTTCGTATATTGTCGAGTTGATACGTTCTATACTCTATACAGTCATAACAATACTTATCCCAACACGGAAAAAATTAATTGTTGCAAAACATAAGCGTGTCGTTGCAGTTGCACAGCTGATCCTTCGGTTGTAATTCTTTATTAAGTCACGTTCGTCTTTAAATAAATAATTGGATGTTTTTCCACCTGATTCAACCTTATATTTACGATCCGCGGAAACGAGGAGATGGCCACGGATGCTTAAGATTCTCGGTTGCTCGTCCGATAATCGTCGATACGCATCTCGCACTGTTGAAAAAAAAAATCTTTTCTCCGTCTATCTGCGATTGCGGAACTATTCTACTGTTTTGTTCCTTTATTTTCCAAGGAACGAAAGTACATCGAGAATCTAGCTTCTTTGTAGAAGTTACGGTGATTGATAACAGGTGCGTGTAACAAGTAGCTGCAGCAAAAATAGAAAATAGGGAAAGCACTTGGTCTCGAGATTTCGTTGCAACTAATTGATTTTATCTAACGGTCAAACGTCTCTGGATAATATCTGCAGGTTTGGTATATTTAATCCATACCGTGGCGCTATTTAGTCATGACAACCTGTTTTGCCCAAATTCAAAGCTGTTTTACTCATTTCGAATTCTTGCTGAGCATAATTTAATTTGACTGCAGAAATGATTTTAGAGTTCACAAAACACTCAAATTGTACACCAAACCAACGAATATTGAACGATTACTCACAATTGCTGTTATTAAATATATTATCTTACATTTAAATACAAAAGAGGAGAATGACTGGGTTTCTTCTACCCGAAAAAAGTGCAGAAACGGAAAGCACAATTACTCGTGTATAATGAACCTCGTCTTGTTTCCTCCTTTTCGAAAATTGTCTTGAAACGAAATTTTTTCAACCTGTGAGAATGGAAATGGCATCGGAAACGCCTGTTTTGTCGAAGGCGTGATCGCATGTCAGTCATTCGTTGACGTCCATGATGGAGATGCGACAACGCGCATTGCATGGCACATGTTCCAACATGCAGAACACAATGAAATTAGCATGCACCTAAGTAAGTAAGGTTTGCTATAATCAATCTTTCTTCTCGCACTTGAATGCGACGTGACAAATTATACGACCGTCAACAGATGTTTGATGCTGGAAAAGAAATCTCCACAATGGAAAAATAAATGTTGCAATGCAAATGAAATTCGAAAGAAATTCACTTGATTATGTAGGATGCGGATGAACTGAAATTATGTTACAGCGTTACGAAACCTACAGGTAACCATGTGGGTATATTTTCTTTACGAACCGTGGTATTAGAAAACAGAAAAAAAATTATATACGAATACAACATTTTGGTGCTATTATTTTTTTCCTGTAAAAAAAATCCTAACAATGAAAGACAATAAATTATCAGAGATTTCGTAGCCAAGTCGATGAATTTTAATAGAAGCAAAAATCACGGTTAAAAGATTTCATACCCAGTAGTCATTTCGTTAGGTTATGTTCGCTTTTTTCAAATTTGTGATCGCAATGTGTTTTAATATAATTTTGTCAAATTCGAAAAATCTGTGTCTGTGGATAAAAACATTTTTGTCGACAAAAGTTTCTCTTTCTCTAAATAATCTATGACTTGTATCCTATTATATGAAATTTGCATTCCATTTTTTATAAAAAAAATATTATTTTCATTATATTAAAATTTGCTTTCTTAAATTGCAACTAGACTTCAAATGCAGTATAATTATGTATAGCAGAAATGTTTATATGTAATAGACTATTATACATAAATTACAGCAGCAATGTTTGCATTTTCTTCTGTTTTTCATTTATTTACTCAGTTTTTTAATTTTGTCAGCATGGAAGTTGTCCAGAAACGCTACTCATTTCTTACTAAGGTAATGCATTCATTGGAGGTATTATTAAAAGAAATCAATTCCTTTAAGTTCATTATTACATTTTATAACTTGTTTCAATTCAAGGTTACATAAGCATTCCATTCTAGTTCTTAATAGTTCCACTTACCACCGAATAATTACCCCATACTTTTGCTTACCTGGTGTTAATAAATTGGATGAAGCGAAAGTATGAGTAATAATGCATTTAATGTCTCATATCCTTAGTAAAATTTCTTTACCTCGTTCTTACTTCAACAGGATGCATATGAAAAAACTTGAATTATTCATTACACAAAACATCAGTTTCTGCGGAAGTGATAATCAATGGGGAATATGTAGGTGAGAAGAAAGTCGGATAGACGAGTAACTGTTTCAAAATTAAATAAAAATGAAACTCTTTCATCTGATGAACAATTGAATAATTATTTACACATGTAACATCACTGAGGATATCAAAAATAGTTTACAATTAACTTTCTTTTAATTGATATCACTACAGGCGGTTTCAGGAAAAGTCAGTGGATACAATATGTTTATATAATTTCTCAAACAATTATAAGAATAACGATTGTGATACGCCTAATGGTGTGTTGCATGGTATGAAAAATCGTCCGTGGAGGGTATTGATCTTGGGTAATAATCATGATGTATTATTACAATAATGATGTAAACTATTTATCCACTAAGAGTTACTCGACTGAATTATCCAACGTAAAGATCTTGCACATAAACAAATGTAGAGATGTTGTCGGACATATGATATTGTGTATTTCTAGTGTTTTTAATAATCCGATCGTTAATTGCAATAAGATTTTTTTAATATTATTACAGAAAAATAATGGCCTAATGTCAAATCCATGGATAGGTGTGCCCTTGACACGATACGAACCTGGGTCCAACCCCCAACCGGTACAAGTAAGTGTGTTTAAATTTATTTGCGATTATATCGAATTTTTAAATATGTACAATCGTTTAAAATTTAAATAACTTACGTTTTTTAATCGATTTAATATTTTGTTACAGTTAGATATTTGCAATACTTGTGCGAAACTTTTGCGACACTATACTCTCCGACTCAGCAAACACCAAGAATCGCATTTTCCTTCCGCGAGATTATAGATGCAAAACTTGACGCGATATTATAGCGTATCCATTGATTATTTACTCAGACAACAGTAACCTAGTCATGTGAAAATAAAACTACGTTATATTTGTAACACCCATCTGCATAATTGGCAATAAAAAAAAACATAAAATGATAATTTTCAACACTTCAAACTCTAGTAGTACATGTCAGATAGAGCATTATTATATAACATATTTATAAACACGAACCATTTTAGGTGATTTAATTTCTTGTATTATGGTATATTTGTATCGCTATAATGGTATTAAGTAAATAAATAAATAATAATAAACTAAGAACTGAATAGCTCTACTTCGCAATGGATAATTCCAGGTTTCATTCAATTTTTTGAGAACTCGCGGAAAAAGCAAGTTTCATATTCCTATTTAAGATTGCGCAAATTATGACTACGTAAATAATTCTAAAATATGATATTCAATCCAAATTTTAATACGAGAGATGAATTGTAAATTAAAAATATATTACATTTAAACAATATGTAAAGCACAACACATCAAGGAAACTAATCAGAAATGTAATGTAATTTTATAAAAACTTAACCGTTTAGAAGATGTTTACATTGAGTAATTAATTTGGTTATATTCACAAAACGAACACATTTGGCCATTTGTATAAGGGATTCTGTTGGTAATATAGAATATGAAAAAAATTATAACCGAAGATAAGAGAATAACAAAATTTCCGAGTCATCCCAAAAAAGGTAAGAATTAAACAAACAACCCCTAGATTATTGTTCTTTCGACAATGTACATATTCTCATTAAGATCGAAAATATTCGGATTCCCATGATCCCGTTAATATGAAAAATTTACCACTTACATACAAAATTGATAATAATTTCAGGAATGAAATTTGGTTTTTTACATTTAATATTAGTGATTGTGCACAGTTGTAAATTTATCACGAACGATTCTAAGCTAACTATATCTAATGATCTATATTTTTCAACTAATGAATGTAAGTAAAGAGGTGTAAGTTTAAAGCTGTGTCCCATGTGTCCGATAAGATTATGAAATAGTTTTGCAAACATTTATGATTTTTCTTCTCGTCGCACTACATTCTTTATTTACATTTTGATATCTTAATAAAATTTACGAAGAACTACGAAATATTTGGACAGCTTCAACAAATTTTTCCGAAGAAGAGGAGGCATTAAATATTAGAATGACGCAGAATGACATAGATCATTTCCACGCTCAAACTGAAATCTCCGAAACTGATACATTGTTGATAGCTAACAGCTAACAATAAATTCGACTATTTTATAACCTGCAAAGTTAAAAAAATGATTTTCGAAATCGCAGATTACACACGCCAACAAAATGAAGCCAATTTCCATACCCAGAAATCGGCCTATACTTTTCTTAAGTTTGTCAATGAGCTGAATCCAAATCTGACCCCAGAATTGTTCTATCGCGTGTAAAATATTCACATAATTTTCAGCCTAACCTAAAAGTGAAAAAAAAACACCGTTTTTAATCATATTCAGTAAGTTTTTGTGGCGGAACAAAATTAAAATGCTTCTTTAGTCATCAGGTTTTTGTCAAAGTACGATTATGATTTTCATTTTTTGCACTTTTAGGTTAGAATATCTTAAAATGTTGACGGCGCAGAGCAATCATACGACCTGATTTTGATTCAGCACATCGAAAATTTTCGAAAAAATATACTCAGGTTTCTGATGAATGTATTTTAATCTGGTTTTTGCCAAATTGCGAAAAAAAATTTATTCCGATACAAGAACTTAATGCAAATAGACCAAAACTGTGTTTTATGCACTTTTAGGTTAGAACATTTCAAAATCTTGACGTGATAGAAGAATTTTGCGGCCAATTTTTAATTCAGAGGAACGAAAATCTTCGGAAAAATATAGTCCGATTTACTTGGCCTATGTTACACATAGGAAAATACAGCAATCTAAGTAGTAATAGTTCAATCAATGGGCGGACTATTACTACTTAAATTTATGATTTAGGCCCATACTATATAGAGTAATAGAATTTATTAAATTAAGAATGGATTCCATCCTCAATAAGTAAAAGCTTTTTTGTCTTTTAAATACGCTTATTAAACGAAAGTTGGAACGTAATTTAAATAAAGTTGAAAGGTGAGTTTTGCATTTGTGTGTCAAATGTATGATCAAAACAGTTGGATTATAATGCAGAGGTCTACATTTAGTGATTCAGATGTTGGATTTGAACGTTACGATTCTATCGATATATCTACGATATATTGAAAGGCATTGTTTATCATTCATCGACTGTGTCGACTATAGGGTGCAATATTTTAATTTGTTTAGCAATTTTCATTATCACCCAAAAGTAAGGAAAGTCTGCGGTCTTGGAAACGCTCCGGTTGTGAACACCGCAACGTAAATTTGGACACCAAGGATACACTACTAATCTGTTTATTTTAAAAAGTGTATATTAATAGTTTTCATGATGACATAGCAACCAAAATTCGCAATTGGGTATTAGCTGAGAGACAGATAATAATACTGTCAAATATTTATGATGACCGCTACATATTCATTCAGAAAAACAAGTGTTTTATTGTGTCGGTGCAGTTCTGGAGCTGTAACTCATAATAATATTTGATTCTTCGAAAAAATGGTTCTTAGTACCAACTGTGGGTACCTTTTTTTTCAATGGTTGTATTTGTTGATATGCTGTATAACACTATGCTTTATGTTGACATAATGTCTATACTCATTGTTTCTCAGGTCTGTACTAAAAAACTCATTCAATTAAAAAAAAAAGTTTACAGCGAGTTGCTACGAGCTACTAATTTTTGCAATAATGGGGTCTTAGTTATGGTGTATTCGACAATAAATAGTTTCTGTTTGATTAGTCCTGTGTGAGTTATCATAATATTTTTTCAATGTTTACGGTGACCACATCACAACCAGGTTTATTTTTTTCGTTATAAAAATGTTCAATTTACTAACCCGTTGATAAATTATTTTTCACTAAATGTATCAACATATTGTCAGCACTAACAGTTAGGTAGGGTCTCTAGTATTCCATATCTATGCACACGTATATGCGGATTTGTATAACATGACTTTAATCGAAAGATATGGACCAAAAACCAATCTGCAAAACATACTCTATTTGACGCTTGGGAAAGGGCAAGTAGAAATGAAGTATGAAATGCACAAATACTTAGAGGCGATCGCAAAGAGTTCAATACCGTTTCGTAATATATCCGCTTTATTAGAGAATCGCTTCAATAATAATTACCAGGCTAAAAATATGTAATTTCGCAAAAGGAAAGCGTGACAAATAGCTTAACTGCGTAATTCACCAAAGTCGGTGCGCATTACGTTATCTCGCTCACTTACGATATGCGAATTATTAGTACACGCTCGTTAATTTCGGCGACTTTCAGTGACGGCCGGCGTTCACCGGCAGAGGGCAGTGGCCTGCACAACAAAAAAGATCGTACACGAATCCGTCGTTATTGTTCAAGTTCAGAGCAATAAGTCGCCTAAGGAAAATCTAAGCGCAGTAGAGCCTAGATGAACTCCTAGAGTCCGAGTGCAGATAATAACAGAGTCCGACTCGTTAGGTGCCCGAGACGTGAGCAAAAAGGTCCTCGAACCAACGAACGGAGGCGAAAAAGAAAAACCAGGGCGCGCACCTGTGCTCAGCGCAGTAACACTTTACTGCCCCGATGATGTAAACGTGAACGTAAATGAGAATAAGTGGCGGGACTTAAGAAAATTGCGTAGAAATCTCGCGAGAGCGAGAAGGAGCGAGATGCGATCGATCGTTTCTCAAAAATCCTTGAACCGCGCCGCTGCTGATTGCTGCTGACGACGGCCGTATAAAAAGGGACGAGAGAAGGAAGGAGCGAGAAATCGCAATAATGATAATGATAAAATTGATGATTTGCGATTAGGTAACCGCGTTAAACAACGTGTTCTTTACTGTGGCTTCACTCGTAATGATTGTTTTCAGCAAACCGCTAAACAAAGATTTGTTTTAGACTTTGGAGTCGGAAGAGCCTATCTCAACGTCTCTCTGCAAACTCGAGATGCTTTCAGTTCACATCCAGTTCATACTTTGTATATATGTTCAAAGTTTTGAAAAATTAGGATTCACCATCGAAACTTGATTAAATTGTTTCTGAATTGATAATATACCATCCCAAACAGCAAAAAAGACATCATAAAGAGTTCTTTAAGAAGTCTTAAAAATGGTAAGATGTCTTAAATACTTATCAGAAAGAGCTCTTAAAGCAATCCTTGAAAAGACTTATTCGTCGATATCGAGAGCTCTATAAGAACTCTCAAATATGAGGTCTCAGAAAAGAGGTCTTATTTGAGAGCATTGGCATATGAAATAAATAATATAAATGAAAAGCAAATTTCTGAAAATTATAGATTCTATTTTTATACCTTAATTATTAATTTATATACTTTTTACCTGAGTTCCTTTTTACCATTTTTATAGTTATCCAAACAGCCAAATGACATCTTGAACAGCTCTGTAAGCAGTCTTAAAAATGGTAAGATGTATTAAATACTTATCAGAAAGAACTCTTAAAATGATCTTTAAGAATACTTATGCGTCGATTGTAAGAGCTGACCTCTTAAATATAAGGTCTCAGAAAAGCGGTCTTCTTTGAGAGCTTTTGACATATAAAATAAATAATATATAAGTGAAAAGGAAATTTCTGAAAATCACAAATTCTATGTTTATATCTTATATATTGAATGGTGATTACATTCAATAGAATGGGATCATGCAATAATAATACAAAACTGTAATAACACTGGCAAAATAAATATCGTAAAACCATTAATTTTGTTTGAGCTGCTTATAATCTATCGGTCTTCATATGAAGTAAATATCGCGCGATCTCATTTTTGGATTCAATCGCCACCTAGTGTCTCTGAAAGAAACGCAGACCTCAAAAACGGGAAGCCCTTTACTAAAAGAGAGAAGGTCCAAAACGACAAAGATAGATTTAAGACCTCATATATAAGACCTTTTCGAGAATATGATTTTAAGAAGTCCTAAGTAAGACATATTTAAGAGCTCCTTTGATAGATTATCATAATTAAGACCTCTTCAGGAGGCGTTTTTGGAGATATATTTGGACTGAGCTCTGGATGACCTCTTTATGAGGTATGTGATGTATGGGACTATTTTCACGTCTCAGAGACCTACTATCCAACTTGGAAATAGCAAAATTTGAATAGTTTTAAGCAGTCAACTCCGATATGAAGAAATATTAGTATTAAGTAGAAAACGGTTTTACTATTTTGGAGTATGTCACAACAGAATAACTATATAAATGTTTCGCCAATGGATGCGAAAAATAGTTACGTTTACTAAATGAACGGTTACGGCTTCCACTTAGACGTAAATTGTTGTCACCAATCCAGTAGAATATTATATAATAAGGACGGAATTACCGATCTTCGACGAGTGCGAAGTTTGTCGCAAGAGCTAAGATAAAGTAATAATCACACTCGTCGGAGATCCATATTTTCCCCTTACTGCCTAAGACATTTTTTTATGCAACGGGCATACAGCTCGATAATCTACGCCCGGCGATTTCATTGGAGGCGCAAAATCGAGTTCTACTCCCGGAGTGTTAAAAAGACTTTAAAGTAATGAAGACATTTATTAGGTATAGAAGGTCTGTACAGTGGTATATTTACTTCCCTCCAATTTTCAATATAACCCCAATGAAAATAACACATATATTTAATGTTTTCAATGTTGCATTTGGTTGTACTAGTTGAACTGGAGAGATTCTTGTAGTTAGTATATCCCAAGTAATAATATTGGCTCGCAATGGTATCTCATCAAGTCTCGCGAATATCTCTCCCCAAAGTATCGCTAAATGGCAAGTGCGATACTTTAAGCAATACTTGATGCCTCATGAATCGAAAAGTATCGCTTGTATCGCAAAAGTATCGGAAAAGTATTTCAGATATAAAATTAAAATAAAAATTAATTAATTAAAAACATTTAATAATTTAAATTTGAAACAATTATTTTACAATGTTTATTTAGTAGCAAATAAATTTAAAAAACATTTGTCTCGGCTTGGATTCGAACCTGGAACCTTCAACGCTCAAAGCCGATACCTAAACATTCGGCCAACTTTGATATTGCATGCTTAATCTAAATTAAATACTAAACGACAAATACTTGAAACAGAATGCAATCAACTGTTTCAAGTATGTATCATTTTGTAACCAGTTCTAAACAATGTCAAACCTGGGCGAGTGGTTAGGTGTCCGCTTCGAGAAGAGTCCAAGTTCCTGGGTTCGAATCCGAGTAAGAACAAACACGTTATTTTTTAATTTATTTGCGATTAAATAAACATTATGAAATAATTCTTTTAAATGTACATTATTAAATATTTTTAATTTATTTATTTTTTATTTTTATTTCATATCTGAAATACATTGCCGATACTTTTGCGATACCAACGATAATTTTCGATCCATGAGACGCCAAGTGTCGCTACAATTATTATTATTAATCTTTTATAATAATCTGTGCCTCTAACAGTAACCTCTTGAAAATGAACGCAAGTCGTTCGAAACGTCGAGGAAAATCAACAGCAACCAACTTTGTAGGACAAAGCCGAACCCTTATTAATATTTTTATTATATATAACTTCTACATAAAAACACCGTGTAATTATAATGAGCCCTGGGCGAGAATG
The DNA here is from genome assembly GCA_030407085.1 of Trichopria drosophilae. Lineage (NCBI taxonomy): Eukaryota > Metazoa > Arthropoda > Insecta > Hymenoptera > Diapriidae > Trichopria > Trichopria drosophilae. The sequence goes on along the minus strand of CM059583.1, from coordinate 181,770,343 downwards.
GGCCAATCACTACCTGGCTATGGAAAATAGGAGATACAGAAACCATTTCTAACAGTAACCTCTTGAAAATGAACGCAAGTCGTTCGAAACGTCGAGGAAAATCAACAGCAACCAACTTTGTAGGACAAAGCCGAACCCTTATTAATATTTTTATTATATATAACTTCTACATAAAAACACCGTGTAATTAACATATGTTTATATTTTTTTAACGGACTATATCAGAAATGATATCAGAAAATAATCTTAAAACAATAGGACAGTTTATAAAATAGCTTTCCATTTACTAGGTTTCTATCTTGCCCTGTATGTTAGAACTATATCGTCATTTAAAATAATTCTTTTGTAGAATTATTAGAAAAAATATATTTATACAATTCAAGTCAAAACGTCACGACCAATATTTAATTCCGAAATGGACATAACTTAGAACAGTTCTAACATACATTTAATAGATAAAAATGTTCTGCATAAAAATTGTACATCTTTCATGTCTAAGAATCGGACAGAAATGTGAGAATTTTTCAGTTAAAGTATGTTTTGCATAAATTTAGACAATTGTTGGACATTTTGTTGACACTTTCAGTTTATACATTTTTCAACGAAAATATTTGCCTTAAAGTTAGTTTTATTCCATTAAAGATGCTTACAATATCTACCAGGGATGTGGTGAACCCGTTATGTAAAATTTCACATTGCAATGACACTGGTAGAAACTTATCATGGTGACTTAATTGTGAAACTTAAAATTAACATGGTGAATACATTAATTGTACAATTCTTGGCTAAAAAATGGATTATTTTCTAGTAGGGTTGTTCGATACAATAAAGCTGAACAATGATTTTTGCTTTGTAGGCCCATTTTTCTTCAAACATGACGCACATTCCATTTTATTTTTCTGTATTTTGATTGGTCAAATCTATAAAATAATTAATCATAAATTTTGACGTATAAATCGGTAGAATAACGAGTAGTATTTACCCGCGTCATAAATACTCAAATAATCGTTAAGTACATCCTAACGAGGAATGGAATAAAAATTTTTGCTTCGTATGATTACTGAAATCAGTACCATGCTAAAGGTCGATTATGCGAATGTATATGGTATTAATCAACATTCGCTGCATAATTATGACGTCCTTAGCACAATCCCAAGTTATCTCTCGTTTGCTAGAACCAGCGTTAGAAGGGCGCAGCGGCATTTAACGAGCGATGGAGGAAATTGCAATCGAGGGCTCCGCAAGTGCGTTCTCGCTGCCCAGTTAAGTCACCTAGGCTTTAACACCCCATAACTCATCGACCCCATATACACATGCATATTTCCATGTGCGTGTACGTGAATAGTCGCAAATGCGTAGTATGAATTGCTATCGCGGCTGGGAGGGCATAGGCACGGTGTATATATACGTTGTTGGTTATGCGTCGACGGCCTTTCCGATCTTTTATCCATAAACGAAGCGATTGAGCACGAGTATCCCTTTATGCGCTTTATAATAACGACGTAATAGAATGACTGGTAATCCGTAAAATCACGGATAAATGGCGACGACGTTTAGCTCGGGAACTGCTTATTTTCGATTTTAATGAAAGTCTATTAGAGAGCTGGAACGAATTAAGGCAGTTATTCCTCTTACGAATCTGGAACGGTGATTACTTATCGACATCAACTTTTAGACGGATGCAAATAGTTGTCAATTTTTGACTATGTAATGTACAACTCGGTCCATTGGTATTCCTGCTGTGCGCGTGATCTGCTGTAAGTACTTTCGTAATTATAACATTTGAGGTTGTTAGTCGTCAATCAATTCGTATAATCTGAGATGATTTATTACGGGAAATGCTCTCGGCAAGAAACGGAATTCTTTAATATGTAGCGTTTTTAGAAAATAAAGGGGAAAAAATAAAATAATCAAATTTTAGTATAATTTCAATAAAAATGAGTCTTTTTGGAAACAAAATGTCATTCAATAATTATTCTGTTCAGCAAAAATCGTCAAAATTTACCCGTCTTTAAAAATTGAAATGCACCTATGAAAATTTAGATGGTTGTGATATATGAATAAGGAATTCTTTTAAAATCGTTCGCAATAGACATAAGAATTTTTATTCACATGTCGTGGGCGGGTTTTACGTTCAATATACAAGAAAATTTTACGAACTTGTACGATACCGTGGAATGCCAAGAAATTTATAAATATTTTCAAAATATGAGCACACGGTTTATTTATGGATATATGTATATAAGAAATGTACCTGGAAAATTAATAGTTTGGGGTCCACACAATCCGTGTGTACTCGACATAACCCGAATTCGTGCTCAGGCCTAACTTAGTGATTATCTGACAAAAAGTTTGGACAAAGCACAAACTAGGGTTGCGTTGAGCACAATTCTTTTCCGAAGAATTTTAATTGAAATAGTAAGGTGCACCTCAAAAACCTGACAAATCACAAGACAGACACTTCAAAAATCGGGGTGCACCTAAAACCGCGACAAATCACAAAACAGACACTTCAAAACCCCGATATTCAAAAACAAGACAGTTAAAAAACAGACATTTAAAAACCAGACATTTCCAAAAATAGACATTCAAAAACTAGACATTTCTAAAATAGGGTGCGGGTCGAAAAACCGACAAATAAAAAATCCGACATTCGTAAAGTCGACAATCGAAAACCCGACAAATCAAAAAGCCGAAAAGTCAAAAAACCGACAGTCATAAGCCGACAGTCAAAAAACCGACAGTCGAAAAGCCGACACATAAAAATATAGACACATCGTCAGGAGGACAGTCATTCTTTGAACTTTCGGTTTTTTGACTGTCGGCTTGTCGATTGTCGGTTTTTTGACTGTCGGTTTTTTTATTTGTCGATTTTTCGTCACGCACCCTAATAGTCCGCATGTCGATGCGTCTATTTTTCTATGTATCGGCTTTTTGACTGTCGGCTTTTCAATTGTCGGTATTTTGATCGTCGGTTTTGTGACCTGTCGGCTTTTTGATTTGTGGGTTTTTTGACCCGCACCCCTAAAATAGGCATTCAAAATATATCGGCATTTTGAAATTTGTAGTTTCGAATGCCTGTTTTAGAAATGTCTAGTTTTTGCATGTCTGTTTTTTTAAATGTCTCGTTTTTTAATCTCTATTTTTTTAAATGTCTGGTTTTTGAATGTCTGGTTTATGTGCACCCAAAAACCCGACATTCAAAAACTAAAAAATCTATTTTTCTAGTCAAGAATATTTTGAGTCACTATTTTTTGAAATGTCTGATTTTTGAAAGTCTTTTTTTTGAAGTGTTTGGTTTTTGAATGTCGAGTTTTTGGGTGCATATAAACCAGACATTCAAAAACCAAACACTTAAAAAAAAAGACTTTAAAAAATCAGACATTTGAACAAATAGTGACTCAAAATATTCTTGACTAGAAACATAGATTTAGTCAAATTGATTAAACGAAAATATCTACTTATTATCATAAAAAGTAATTATTGTATATTACATTTTACAACATTATATATAAAATATAAAAATAAGATACTGTCAACTGCAGCTTTTTATGATGTTAATTGCACTATTATGAAATGTTATAATCATTTCTACCTTTTCTTCATGGTTTCATTAACCTTTTTTTTCTCTCTGTGCGTGGAACGGTGAATTTGACCATAAGCTAATTTTATATTTTATTAGTACTGACAGCAATATATAGGAAATAAATTATAAATAATCTATTATTAAAAATGAATTGGTACATAAAAACTGATTTAACTAAATTTTATTTAATTTGACGAAAACTAGGAAAACTAAAAAACATTTCGATTTTACCAAATATGTCAGCGTCAAGATATTATTTAACAAATTCTTCTCAATAGCTACTTGGCAAAGACGAATTTTGCACCAAAAGTAAACAAATAAATTTGTTCTTTTGTTGTCAAAGGCCCAATCGAACTTCTTGAATCCTTGAAAATTTTCCATTTTCAGGTATACGAGAGTGAAACTATCAGCATCTTCTGACGGTTCTACGACCAAAGACGGAACCGCTCCGTTTTTTTTCTAAAATGATTAAGTGTTCATTATAACCGAAAACTAGAATATTTCAAATAATGCTATCACCAGTAGGAAAATTAATTTCTGATACCGCGAATTGCACAAGACTTGTTTTGCAATCTGGAAAAAATGACTGTTTGAATGGTTGTCAAAAGAAGTTATCTCTTCAGTGTCGCAACCGTACGTTACATGTGTGTACAAAGAGCACAAGCGCCGTTCAAAGAGAATCCTGATAGTTTCCATACGTGTGGCCTGCGGCAGACGAGCTACGAAACGATCAGATTTCCACGGGTTCGAAGTTCCGAAGCGAGCTTCGCGAAAGTCCGATAAGGATGCGATTTTTCATCGTGTGACGCTGGGGTTGCGTTTAATTTACGGAGTAAAACAAAATGCTGAAAAAGACTGTTTTGGCTTATCGAGAGACTAAAAAGTTTCGGCATTGACACGTTTTAGATAGCATTTTCTGCTATTTTGAACGTATACTTTTACATTTCAAGAAGTACATTTCAAACATTTGTCAACAATTTATACATAAATATCTTGTAAGTCATAATGTTTTTAAGTAAAATTTACTGCTACAACTAGATGGATACTATGTCTATTTATTATTGCATATCTTAAATAAGCCAGTATTTAGGATTAATAAGTATAAACCAATTAAAAAATATCTTCATTTTGTACTACTAGATTCATAGAATTTAATTCATAAACTGATCTCTTTTACCACTTTCTCAATTTTTTAGTAAAAGAATGACTAATTGATAGTGACCCACATTTCCTTTTAGATTAGTAGATTTTAGCTAATTTAGATTTCTACAATACTGCGTGATCTATCTGGTATTGGTAATCATGATCATTCAAATCAATAAAAATAAAGATACACATCTATGTTTAAAATACAATGGTTAAGTAGTTAGAAGGACTGGAATAAAGCAGCAGAATTTGCAATTCTAAGGAATTAAATTATTTTCACTCAAATTATGTATTTTATTGTAGGTGAAAAAGCTCTTTAATAAGAGTTGTTCTTTGAGACCTGATATTTCAGAGTTCTTTTACATCACTTACAATCTGCGCATATAGTTCATAAAGACTACTTTTAGAATTCTTTCCGATTCCGATAAGTATTTAAGAAACTTTCACATTTTTAAGATATGTTAAAAGGATTGCTTAATTGTATTTTTTTGCTGTTCGTGCAATACCATAAATAAAACCAAAACAAACGATGTAGATTTTACAGATTTGTAAATATCTTGCAGGGGAAATAAAATATGGAAAATAGCACAGTAAAAGAAGATTATCAAAATCATTAGTATACTCGTACTGCCGTGGTAGATATCTGTCCAGGGTTTTGTTACACCGTACAGTACATCTATGCAAAATATGGAATCTGGATAGAAACTAGCAAGAAAACTGGATTCATTTTCTACCATGGTGCTATTCACACCAATCGAAAGTAATTTCTAACAGCATTGTCAGGTTGTTGTACAAACGTGTCCTCGACAATCGAAAAGGTTCACAAAAATGTTTCCCACAAAATGTACCTACTTAATTACATTTCAGTGAAAGTGAATATAGAAAATGCAGACAAACATACCAATTTCTCCAACACCTATGTAATTAAATAATATTGAAGAGAGGTAAATAATTCTTAAGCTGTGTTTATTTATAAAACATCTTTATTCCATTATGATTATACGTACAACGATTTATAAACTTCATTAAACTACAAATATAATATATTATGCAATTAGTGCCTAAATCTCACACGCACATTCGAGTTCCATACCTACTACTTTATGCACCACATTTCCATGCGTAAAATGCTATATAGTGCGTGAACGTTATTTCAAATGCGTATATAGTTATTTTCGGTACCAGGGCGTAAAAGCTTATTTTACGCCCGATAGTAATCGGCAGACTCATAGGGACGGCGAAGTCGTGTCTTCAGGGTGTAAAAGCGTACATTTTCTGACTTTATATTGTGGGAAGTGTCTTATACTCATGCTCGAATACTATTTAATCATTTTTTTAATTGTCATGCATGTTTTAATTTACGTTGCAATGTTTGCATCGGTAGATAGTGATTAATGTTAATAAACAATTAATTAGTTTTCAAAGCTGGTAATACACGGAATACAAATGTAGCTTAATAATTAATGTTATCTTACGTAATTTAGTTAGCAATTTATCAATCAGAGTCTGGAAACCCTCCCTGAGCACAAATTTATTAAAGCCATCAATAGGGCTTGACCACAGCGCTATGCTTGATTAAAGTCTTGTTAAATTTCTATTCGGAGTGCTTATTCCTAGACGTACGATTTTTAATGAGTTGAATTTTGGTATATATTTTACTGTGTAAAGGAACATCCATTATCACTTTCTGTTGCAATGTTTGTAACACAATTGGATTGTAAAGTAAAGGGGTCTATATCCTATAATGGTTAAGTAAATGCAATAGAATAATTTTCCAAAACGTTATGACTAAAAGGAAAATATGAATTTTTTGTTTTCCACGGGTCTCGGTTGTACTTAATTGCAATTACGTTGAAACATAACTTCACCCATGACTTAAAAAATCTATGCATCAAGCGATGATTGCAATAAACTCGCACGTACACTTGTCGCGAATATAAACACGTCCCATGTACTCGACCATTAATCACCGGAGATCACACAGGTAAAATATTAACAAAAGGCGAGAACAAAGTGCGGGATTGAGCATCGCGCAACTATTACGTTAATGTTTTTCCCATAATATCCACTTCGGAATTATCGGATAAAAATTATTGTAACGTATAAACGTTACGAGACAATATCCGTGCGCGGTTATCAACCATACAGATCAGGACTCTTCCGCGATTATAAAAAATTGATTCTCAGGAATCTCGCGTCACGTCGCGCGCCACGTACAAAAGACTTGCGTAACTCCGGCAATTACAATCGAAATGTCATAATCTCAAGAAAAGTCACCATTAATGCGGATGGCCATTTACGCTCGTACGTGATACGTCGTACTTTTTCCGCGAGGGGCAACCGTCGATCCCTTATACGTGTAACGGCCAACGTTTATTTATGCATCTATCAACCTCTTATACATGGATGTTATATTACAGCGGTATATACGAGACAAAATTATTTTGGGTTATTACTGAGTTTTATATTAATTTAATAATTTATTATGTTAGCCTTTCCTGAGACTCTGAAGTTTTCGATAAATGGCCAATTCATTGGAGTTTGACAAATTGTGGAAATTATATTTTTATTTGAAATAAAAAGTATGGTTACAACTTTGTTAATAAGTAGTTCGGACTAACAAACTTGCAAAACTCGCAACATTTGGAGAAAGATAAAGCCCGCAGAATGAATAACGTATTAAATTAATTCAAGATCTGTAAAAACGGAAGATCCAACTACCACAATGTATCAAAGCTCTTTAATCCGAATCGAATACCGTCGCGTTCTTACTTCTAGTGTCTTTTTTTTAAATTGTAAACTAAATGTGTAAAAATAGTTTGCGTACACCATTCATAGCTAATGGATTTGATAATAGATCTGAAGCGAATCAATTAAAAAAACAAGAAATTTCGAGAAGTTGAATGTTATGGTATAGATAAACACTAAAGGAATCATGTTAAGCAATAAGTTATTTTATTTATTATGTTATTTAATACTGCAACATATCAGGAATAGCTTCCAAAATTTCAATTGGATCGGAGCAAACTATAGTAGATGTGGAGTTTCAAAGCATCAAACTTGCAGCTCAACTCAACCCCTTCGTCAGAAACTTTAAACTAACTTTACTCAAAATCATATTTTTGACCCCAAATCAGATTTTCTTTGAATATCTTCAACCGACTATCTTGCCATATTACTTCATGCCCGTGTTCTGCCACGCCGGCACGTCTGACGTAAACGTCGCTTCCAATGATAACTCGATCACCCAAGGGTGCAAAATATTGCGCCAACGATACGAACATTGTCAGTATGGCGACGAAGAGTTTTTGGTTTTACTTTGAGGCCACGTGTGCGCAAAATCGCGTTTCGCGACCTTTACGCTTAGGACCGTAATCACTACCTAAGCAGCAAAATTGGTCGAAATTACGTAAAAAACGGTCATAACCTGATATAACGTCGAATGGACTTCTATTTCAGGTAAATGAGTAATAATTTTAAGTCGAAATAATGTAATGGAAATATTTGGCATAGTCCAATTTGGGAAAACGGACCTATAAGTAGTCGAATATTAGTGATAATTTGGTAATTTTGCCCTAGTTAAGACTTTCTGACCTAGCGGATCCATTTGTTAAAACAAATTTCCTACATCGTAAAATCGAGAAAAATTTTAACCGCGAAATAGCTACGCGCGTGAGTTATTTCTCCGTGGCGGTAAATCGGGGATTTAATATTCAATTAAATCACTTATATCGTGATTCTAATTCGTGTACGTAACCTTTAAGCTATTATGTTCACGTGTGCGCTATTGTTTTGAAGCGTTAACCTCTAATCTCATGATTTTGGGATAACCTGTCAAACAATAATGCACATATTCACATTTGATTTGTATAATTCATCGACCAACAAATTAGTTGGAATTTCGAAAATTAGGAGAACCAATCCCTTATCAGCTACTTTGGAGTCCATTTAAAATTCTGCATTTTAGCATTAATTTTTGCTGTCCGGGTATTTTCCAACACTACTGATAGTGCTTGCTTTCTTGCATCAGGTAAATTTCCCGAGCGAAAAATTATTCAGGCTAGAATCAGGCCCTGATCGGGAAGCCTGAGAACAAAATCAGGTCTTGACATGGCCCCTGATCAGGACCTGGTCCAACTCCTCAACCGCTCCTGATACGTCGTGTAACGTTTTTTCTAATAAGGCCCTCATCAGGATATTAGACAGGGCCTGGTCAGGACCTTATACTGTTAAATATTAGAAAATTATTCAGGTTGGAATCAGGTCTTGACATGTCCCTTTATCAGGCCCTGGCACATCTTGTCACGCTTTCTCTGGTAAGGCCCTGATCAGGCAAATATACAGGACCTGATCAGGATCTTACAATGCCCAATATTTCGTATGCTTTCCAAATTTCATGGTGAAAATATTTACAATAGTATTATGAAACAACAAATTAATTTTTAATGATTTATTACTATCTGACAAGTAAAAAGTTTGCAAAATAAAAAAATATTATTTACACATATATACGAATCGTGTACATATCTATCATATACAATGTGTAAAATATGCTGTGCCGAAACGTTCCTACAAGTAGTCTCATATACTAAAGAGAAATACATTTCCTTAATAGGAATGAAGCAGATGCGCGATCACGCCTAGTGGCGACTGAACAGATTACATCATCATGGCGTCCTTATCAGGCTCTGAGCAGCCCCCCTGATCTGCCCCTGATTTGAAATTTCTAAAGCAGTTAGGTAATATTCGGGCGAACCTGATCAAGATAACTTACTGGAACCTGATCATGTCCTGATCTGGGTACATTCAGGAGTACCTGATCAGGAACGCCTTACTGGAGCCTAGTCAGGCCCTGGTACATATGTAGGCTGCCTGAATAAATTGCCGCACGGGTTGCATTCGCAAACAGTTTGCAGCACTCTGAAAGTGCTTGCTGGATCGCAGCAAAGCCTTCATACTTTTAAGTTCAGAATGTGGAATTTAGCAGAGGCATATTCATTTTCAATCAAAACCTAATTTTTCGTTTCAATACCACTGGACTTTTAAGGCTGAACAAATGTTCATATTTGCTAAATTATGTAATAAAATTCAACCTATTTGTTAAAAACCTTCAGGGCAAATTTTTAGTCGATATTTGGTTAATTTTACTTTCAGAATATAACTCAAATACTTTTTTACTATGAGGAAATTTTTGCAGTCATTATTTGGTTAAATTAACCCTGCAAGTAGACCTGAAATACATTTCGACGTGGAAGACATATTTTACGTTGTGATTTGGCTATTTTTACTAAAATAGGGCATTTCAACTGCGGCTGGGGTCAGAATTCCTTACTTTGCTGCTTGGCTAAAAAGTTGTAATATGTCGATCATGCGCTGCTGATCGCTTAAACGTGTAAAGCACAATGCTTATTTGTGCATCTATATCAGACTCGGATCTAGAGACACACACGAGTCTGAGAGCGATACATCGGCATAGGGGCACAAGTAGGTGGATTATGTTTGATTGACTCGACAACGCAACACGTTCGGCCGATGCAGCGAACCTAGAGAAAGATAGACATAAGGACCAAATTACGAGAAAGAGAGAGAGAAAGCGAGAAAGTAAGAACGATCATGGGTAGGGGGAAGTGAGAAAGTAGCAAAGAGGGAGTAGGAAGCTGTACGAGGGGGAAGCGAGATGACGATCGAAGAATCGAAGTGGGGAAGAGAGAGAGGGAGAGTACCGTTCCAATCACTCGTTGAAAAGGGACGAAGAAATTACGTTGTGGCGCAGCTTATGCGCCCTCGGGGCACCATTATATGGTAATCTCTGCATCTCCTTCCCTCCCCCTTTCTTCTTCTTCGTCTCCCTCTCCCATTACTTTTTCTCTCGCTCCTCCTTTCTCTCTTTTCACCTTCTTTTCCTGTTTCTTTCTTTCTCCCTCGGACCCTCGTTTCACCTCCTGCTCCCTCCCACCTTTCTGTACGCGACGCGTTCCCTCGTTCTCTCCTCGTTTCTCGTCTCCGCCTCGCGTCTCTTTTAGTTTGTTTTCCATTGCCGCTGGGTAATTGCACTCTCCCGCTTTTACCTCTCAGGCGTTTTCTTTTAGCTACAGCTCGTGCGCTCGGGCACTCTTTCCTATTCGTTTCCGCAATTTTTTTCTTTCACCGTGCGCACTTGTCCTCGCGGATTTTTCAATTCGGAGTTTCCGTCCTCGTTCGCCGATTCGCGCGTCCACGATATATATACCGAGGGCTTTTTTTCTCTGAGCTTGTTTTTTCCCGCAATTAACGAGAAACTTTGTACCGACTTTATGCATTTTTTACACGCTTCTACGCTCTTGATGGATAAATAAGGCTTTTCTTCTTGGCGTGCTTGCACTTTGATATTCTTATGGGTGATGCGATGGATGGCGAACATTTCGACGGATAGGATGTTTGATGAAGGCTAAAAGTCCTGGATGATTACTTCAGTCGCGTAATAGCGAAATCGTGGATGGGGTGGACCAAGACCGACAATTCTCAATCTCTCACCGAAAATTAATGAGCTGCGGGTTGCTATAAAGAATATGACTTTTCACAGGTTTAGACCATGGTATGATAGAGGTACAGCATGTCCCGTCCTAAGTTATGCGGTTGATTCTTTCAAAATGGAAGTTTGTCCAAAGTTATAGCCCCTCACTATCCCCACTTTCGTAACTCTGCTTATATCCGTGCATTGAGTTCTTCTATGTGTGAGAGTGACGAAACGAGTGTGGCTCAGCAAAACCATGTGATGGAGGAAGGAGAGGAAGAGAGTGGTATAACTTTAGACTAGCCAAATGTATAACTTTTGATAGACGTATAACGCTGCGCGGTATAACTTAGGACGGCACCCACTGTATTGCAATACGCACGTCAGAGAAAGTGAAAATTCAATGGACCAACCACAGCAGTGTATGTTTCTTAGGTGTCAATTCAACGCTTATGAAATTATCTAGTTAAAATATCATTTCCATGTGACATTGTCTTCATCACCGTAACGAAGGTAAAGCCTTACAAAATTTAGAATGGCAGTCAATTGTGAATCCACCTATTTGTCATACATTTCTTATTATCCCATGGCTTAGACCAGCCCAAGCAGAAATTTGTTAAGGCACTGATCAGGGTGTAATGCTTTTGGCCAGGCCCTGATCAGGGCCTTAATAAGTTTGTACTCGGGATAATATCCAGAGAGATGTTTAAGATTACAAATGGGCTAGTAGAGATACCCGCGGTGCAAAACAAGCGATGACTGCAGTTTGTTGATTAACACGACCAATGTCTTAGTTTGGGACAGTAATTACCCGAAATACAGACAACCGGTGTTCCAGTGGAAATGGACGGAAACCATAATATGTATAATGAAAAAAATTTGGCATGCCAGATAAACTACTGTCAATTTGGTGTTTGTATAATTGGTTGGGAATAACTGTCATAATCATTTCGGAAATGCAGGTTTGCTGATATGTGCCGTAGTTGTCTTGGTCATTTGGTATAACTGACATGCCAAAAATAGGACAAGAATCATTTTTTTGAATAAATATGTATTACTGTTTATTATCGTTTTCACTATAACAAATTTAAATCAATTTATTTTTGCGACAACCTTGAGTTGTGCATGATAAGTATCTGTTTTACGAAAATATAGTTATATGCATATTTCTTTTATATAAAACATGTCGTCCTTCTTTCAGTATGAAATGACAGTTTGATAGGCTATGAAGTTGGTTTAATGACCGTACGCTTGGTGGGCATTTGATATCCCGGCCCTAATAAGCGCGGTTCCTAGGTCAAATTAAAAATAAAATTACATTTGTCATTTTGCGTGCCTGTTATCACCATAGAACGTCTACTGTGCTAAAATATTTTCAGCGTACAAATGGAATATTGGCATAACGTCTGTCTTTTATTTTTTCGAACAGCAGCCGTTTTAAAAGTTAGGCGATGGTTGTCTTAGGGCATAATACCTTTGCTCCGCTAGACCTTTAGCAGATGATGTCTTAAACTACGCTCAGACTGTTCCAAATTGTGTTGACCCTCTGAATATGATTCTGCAGTCAAGTACGGGTTTCGCATCTCGTTTGCTGGCTAGTCATATCATCGTAGTTGAAGCAATATCTTTGTCCTCTGGTAGATCCAAATATAATTTGTTACCTACGTCGTATATCAAACTTGGTTTATTGAAAACAATTTGTTTAAACTCTCTATAAAGAAGGTTCTTACGTAAAATTATTGGAAACCGTCTTTACAAATGTTATAGCTAAATGGACCGAAGGTATCTTGGATCGACCGCAAATTTGCATTATGTTTAACGAACAGTTTGCCAAAGATGTCAATGATGCAGACTAAGCAGCCAGGCTGAGTTTCTTGGATATACCAACCAAATGTTTGATAAGCAGCAAAGATCAGAAGTATAAGCGCATTCCAGATTTATGAGTAGCTGGAAACACTTAGGTAATGAACTTGAAGTTACACGACGGGGACGGTAGCCTACCTATGCTATGCATTGAAAAAATATGTCACCTGATTCCAGCAACTATCGAAAGAGTATATGTATCTGAGTGCGCACTATATCATCCAAAGCATTTTGTGCCCCTACCCTGTATTGTTCCCTGCTAACATTTCCCATCACGCCCTTGAACGTATAAATTCCTGGTTAGCTCCTGCCTGTTACTCACAAACATTTCATATTTTGTAGATGCATAAGAAAGGAAAATCAAAGGTGAAACGCACAAGAATTGATAATGTGGTGGAATGGATAAGGTACTCGAAATGTCGTTATGTTCATTAGTTCGTCAGACTCAAGATAGCGACCACGAAAAATTCGCCAGTACCAAACCATGAGTTTCACTTTCTAGATTTACATATTGATGCATTTCCTTAAAGTGAAGAGTAAAACGAAAGATTTCATCATGCTTTGATGAACTTGGAACGTAGATGGCAAGGAAAGCAGAATGGACATATGATGTCCGACTATTACAGAACACTGAAAAGGGAAATATACAAAAGAAAGAAAAAGAGGCATATAAAAATCCTCTTGATGTACCGCAAACACATATATGTATAAGTGAATGTATTTTTTTGTTCCAGGTTAAAACTCAGGACCTTCAAAGCGAATCAATATGGCAAAATCAAACCTTTCTTGGTTATACTTATAATGTTATACAAATTCGAATAGAAATAAAAAAAGCTCGCATTATTTTATATTTATTTCGTAAATACCGAATATGCTTCAAATTTATTTCTTGCACTCTGATAGTAAAATGCTATGTGACTCCCTATGTCGCGGAAGCAAAAAAGCACCTTCTCTTCCTAGCAAGGAATATAATATCCGGAAGCAAAATAAGTTTTTCACGCTCTGAGCCCAAAATAGTATTTTGCTCTCTATATTACAAGTGCAAAATTGCAAGCTCTAGTATGAACAAACAGTATGTGCAAAAAGTAGCTTCGCTCGGGCGTGAAACTCGCTCTCAACAACAAATACCTATTTTGCTCCCAATCTGCATTGAATGTTGATCATATCTGTTTGGTGGCGTTGATGAACATTAAAAAAAAAGCTCGGTTTTACTACATAATAATATGTACTTTCATTATAGATAAGATCAATTCGTAAAAAAAATATATTTTTTAGTTATGTTATTGAAATATCTGTTATACCTACTTCTGCGTTTATTCAATTATTCTCACGCATGTAGATCTAAATTCTTCCGTTAATATCTACTTTTTAATTATAAAAAACTTAATTTGAACAAATGTATAACTCTTATTTAATTAGTCTTTATGTTTCAAATTAGGAGTAACGTTGAAATGAACATGCAATAGTTCATGATAAGAAGTAGTAAATGGAAAAATACCAATCCGCAAAGAAACATCATTTGCAAACGCCCATACAAAAAAAGTTAATTCTTAAATAATTAAGTCTGCTTTCTAGTGACTTTTCGGAATTAAATAAAGGAAAAATGAAAGATGAGAAATTAATGAAAAATGTTGTTTTAATTATTTTGTTCAAACGTAATTAAAGTAATATTTATTATACTTGCAAAATTTGTTAACGGCTCACATGGTGCATATACATTCTGCACCTTATTTTTTGAAGATGTGAATATGGAATTCATATTTGGAAATCTTCAAAAGCCTTGAAGATTTTAATTTTAGGTAAATCTTTATAATAAAAAGAATGAATATACGTATTGAAATATTTGGTGGACATCAATTCAACTGTTAATGCAATAGACAAGAATATTATTGCAATACAAATGGATACAATAGAAACTAACCAGTAACATTACTTCATATATCCTATTTGTAAAAAGGATTTAATAATGCAACGTTCACAATTGAATGAAAAATTGAATGAAATTTGACTAGGAATTTAGTCAAGACATCACTAAAATAGTAGGAGCTTAACAGTGTGGTTGGCATCACTATTCACTCATTTGTTAAATCATTAGTTTTGAATGCACCAATCATGGACCAAATGGTTTCATCCAGAATATGAAAACAAATCAGTTTAGATTAATTATCTGCTAACAATACGTATTGACCTCAAATTTTTGTTCGATACCGTTTAGTAACAGTAATTGTTATGAAGCCCAGCAATTAGGGATACATACGAACAGACAACGGAATTTTTCTAAAACATAATGTCAAACCATCAAATTTTCGATGAATACCTCGTATATCCCTAAATATGTTAATACAAAAGAAAACCTCAATCATTCAAGACACACAATAGCCCTTATTTACCAAGCCATGTACGCTCTTATAGATATCTAATGCTATTTGTGAATCCGTCCAGTACGAAACCAGTTGGTATTCAGCAACCGGAAGAAATTTGATTACATAATAATTTGTTGACCGTGAAAGTTATTTAAATAGGAAACAATTTATGAATAACTGACTTTTAAACAAAACATCTAAAATATTATTTTCAAAAATAGATACTAAAATTTATGAACGTATATTGAACAAAAGCTCTACCAAATGCAAGAAGTAGCAGTTATGATACGTAAACTTCGTAAGAAACATGATACAAGAACCATCTTCCAGCCTATGAAGTACTCTGCCAAGTCTTAACTTCAATGAAGGATCGAATTTCGTTTACAATGTTGGAGTATATAAAACACCATGGCTCTGAACGAAAGTGCACACTAGGAAAACAAGAAGAAATTAAATCGCTAAAAGGAATCAATAACGTTTCACAAAAATAAAATGATATTATAATGCAATTTAAGATTCAAACATCAAATCCTAAAACTAAGTATAACACATGAGAGTCTATATTGCTAAAATACACACGTGTTATAAAAAAGGGACTAACATGGCTGTACATTCAGTAAACCAGCTAGTTAGACATGCTAAAAAGCTGATCCGTGACTTGCAATGGTGAAATTTCATGGTGATACCAATCATTTAAAGTGATCAATGCTTATACTGTAGTTGAATAAAAAACACACATTGCACTTTTTCCGTCGTGTGCGTGAAGTAAAACTCAGTAGTAAAAACGATGAAACAGTCGTGCGTGAAGCTGAACTTTACCCTCTGCTTCTCAAATATACGTGCAGTTATCGTTCAAGTGTAAAATCATACTTTACACTCTTATTAGGTAATATACTAATACCGCTGTGATTTAGATAAACAACCTGAAACGAAATTAAATTTTATACAAAGCATGGTAAAATTGCAAGATCGACAATACCAACGACATATTTCATTTATATTATGTGTAGGAGCCCTGTAGAAACGGCGCCAACATTCCAACCAATTGCTGACTAATAAACTGGCGTACTAGACAGGGCGAGAACAATTAACTTGGCCAGTTACCTATTGGAAATGTAACCAGTTTATGGATATTTTTAGAGAGATTTTTAGATAAATCATGGACAGTTTCTCCCCAATTTTTTGATCGGTATAATTCGGAATATTTAAGACACAGAACCTCATCAGTCTTTGTCGAGTTTTTGGGACAGAATTTTGCTAGTGTCTGGAGAGCTTTTTTAAGTAATAATCTAGAAATTGGTTCGTACATGTATTTTATCCATCTTCTGTATAGTTTTTATGCATTTTCCATCTAGTTTTCATGCATTTTAGGTCTATTGTTCTTTTAAGCACATTTATAATTCCATACCATATCCTCTTATTCGTAATTTATACTATATTACGGTTTCTCAGAGAATTCATCCTAATATAAATAAGATGAGTAAGATAAACATACATAATTTAACGAAACTTAAATATGTAATACGGAGCATAAGAATATAAATCATATTTTTAAGAGTAGTAAGAATAATGCTTTAAGAGAGTAAGAGCTACTTTTAACAAAGTTTATAAACATAAATAAGCCATTCAGACAGGTTTGTATGGTTCGTTATTAATATTTATGTGTTCATGTTACTCACCTTATTAATGATCGATGATTCATTTATGATATTTTTTAATTTTTTTTTTGCAGCACTATAAACGTGAGCAGAAATTGGAAAATATAGGTTTTATTTGACCAGTTAACCCGAAATCTTATTTTGAAGTTATCTCCCAAACATCGGAACAAAAACAGAAGCACGTCACTGTCTTTATATTTTATCATATTTTTATATATGGTATTACCTCTATTAGAATTGTATTACATGAATTGTGCAACACAGGATTGACGTATGACTTATAACAAACTTCAAAATAACCGAACCCTGCTTTTCGCGTGCACATACGATTTAAAGCCAAGGGCCGACAATGTTAGCATAAGAGAATAAGATCATTTTATTGTACACTAATTATAGGCAAGATATTTGCATACATATTTTGAATAACTTTTCTAAGCAGTTCCTCTAGGCAAGTCTTATAAATAAACATGTTGACTGCTTTAATCCAATATTTACACAATTATGAAGAAAAATCTGATTTACTTATATGTGGCTAGTTATTATCTAGTTTGTGGACATTTCTGCTGTATATAGTTTTAAATCACCTAACTTACCCAGAAAGTGAACTGTAAACAATAAAACAGGACTGAATTTCTACCAGGAAAGTCGATCTTGACATATGTTGTAAATCTAAATAATTTAGTTTACTACATATATTAAAATATTCTCCCAGAATTCTACTAATCACCTGTATTTTATAAAAGTACATTATAGCTATGGCAACTTCTCAATAATACTCTTATTGTTGATTTAATATAAAACAACTGTTAACATTAATAATACATCATTTAACTGTGAAGTAATGGTTTGATTTATATGAAGTTTTCAAGGTTAACTTCAATATTAATCACCAGGATTTTCTTCGTACCATCTCAATCTTGTTTGGCACGCAATGTCTTCTAATAAACACGGCATTAATTTAATATTTGATTTAATTCAGACGATTTCTCTATTTCAATGAATATTAAAGATACCTCATTAAGTTTGAAATTGAAGTGCAAGATAAAAACACTCATCAAATATTTTGGTTCTTCATCTGAGCATTATTATCCTCATTTGTAAGTCAAAATTGGTCAAACACTACTAATTCGTTAGTCAAGTTTTACTAATTTTAAATGACTAATTGTATTTTAATATCTTATTACTAAAATAAATGATTCGGTTTTCCTAATGAATTAATATTTATTCTTTATTTATAAAAAGTATTATTAATTCTATTAGCGACTTACTTTTTATCAGTAGTTCTTGACAAATTCAAATTTGAAGGGCAAAGTGAGCAATATTTAAATTCCTATGTTTACATTAAAACACCAACCAATTTCGGAATGTAAAAACTTTATTTGACGTTCACATTCCTTGAAAAAAAAAATGCCTAGGAAATGTTCAAATAAGAAAATAATTTTGATGTTGCTATACGAAGGTATTTTATTATTTGTATTTAATTTTCAAATATTTACAACTTTCGCAGATACATAAAGAATAATAGCATATTTTATAATACGTAAATTATTATACATTGTTGTTTAAGGAATTTTCAACAAAACTCGCAGGACATCAAACTAAAGAAACTAATAGAAAACTATTATCAAATAAGTGTCATTGCTGTTTAAAAAATGTATAGTATTATTTAATAAGATAAGTATGGATTTATTAGGCCACTGATCAGTGACTAATATACAGTATTTCATACTGATCTGAGTTTTGATAAATTTCTACTCAGTAATGATATCTCCCGAAAAGAAACAGGTCTTCAATATATTTTATTAGATTTGAAGAGAGTAATGGGGACAAGTATATGATTATTTGTTCAAGAAATTGTTCCAATTCAGAAAGATAGTTGAAATTAAAATAACATAGGTCTCATTCGCACATATAATGATTCTTGAACTTGTTAAAAACGTCGATAACAAACAATATAATCAGTACTATACTTGATCGATTACACCGCCGTGTGGGAAAAACCGAATTGCTGCTTTGAAGAGAAATTTGATGATATCTGATGGCAGTCAATTGTATACTTGTCTGAATAGAATTTTATTCTGGAGTCCGAGTTGATCAGTGGCACGTTTTCTATAACGATACAGTACATCTGATAAAACCCGTATTCGCATCAGAAATACCATTGTGCATTATTTCGATATTTCTGATGACCGATTGGTCAATAGCATGAACGTTATATTAATACATAATTTCAACATAAAAACGACTTTTGTCTTTGTAGAAATTATCATATAGAGTAAAAATCGACTTCTCAATTTTTATGTTTTTTTAGAATCTTAGAATATTATATGTGTATATTAATACGATGAATTTTTTTTTTTATTTTAATTTTTTGGAAAAGTTATGAAAAATTAATTTTTGATAAATTAATTACCTTTTAGAAATACTTAAAGATAAATAAAATAAGCACTCGACCCAACCCACAGTCAGTAATAACACACAATTTCGCAGTTTGGCAGATTTGCGTTTATTTCGTTTCGTTTAATAGATAACATTTTTCCGCCAGGGTAGGTTTTGAAAATACCTTGAATTTGAGCCACCACTCGTTTTGAATCGATGAAAATAGTCACTGGCTAAACAAATAAACAAAAGAAAATTTTTTATTAGATGTAGGAAATACCATTTTCTGCAGTTATAACGCAGGATATAAATGGAAACTACTAAATTTTGAAATTAGAGAAATTCATTTTACTTTGAACGACATCAACAAAAAAAAAAAGCAGACCATTATAATACCAAAACTTTAAATTTAAATTTAATTTTCAATGGTCGTTACTAAAAATAATTTTTCAAGGAATAAATACAATATTAATGGGAATACTAAATTCGTCTTTAAATTTCGTCTGTGGTTTACGACGGTAAGTACACATCACTCCCCGAGTAGAAATTTATTAGGGCCCTGGCTAGGGCCCTGATCAGGCCCAGAACAAATTTCTGCTCGGGACCTTACAGAATTTAAACCAACGGGATTAAACGCATATTACGTATAACATATTTTCATTGTTTTCAACTTTACTATCCATTTACTTCATCCAAAACATCATACCTTATGGATTTTACGTTAACCACTGAGGAGAGACATCGATCTAATCGTCTCATTTCTGTACCGATGTCTAATAAGCTTTATTTCGAATATCTAGAAATATATCTCTGGGATTCATTACCTCTAATTATTAAAGCTATAAAAAGCTAAATATCTTAAAACACTTAATTTTTCAATATCTTTTTTATTTTTATTCTATTATTTTGTTAGTCTTCGAGATTTAAGGAAATTCGTTAACGAAAATCATGGGTCCGATGAATTTGAAGTTTCACCTCTTAAAACATTTGGTGAATTGAGATAAGATTACGGCAAGTTCATTTCTCTTGGCAAAAATAAAAAGTTATCTAGGGAATGCCACAGTACTATCAATGAACCATTTTTGAAAGAGAAAGACGATTTGTTGATTCTTGATAAATGCGTAATTCCAGAACTGCATATATTTCAAGGGTGTATTAACCATTTGTTCTGGGATGGTCTAGTGCACCTTGTCGGGCGAGAGAAAGCTCTGTTGTGGCCTTTAAAACTGAAATTAGTATCAAAGAATTATCATGGAGAGGTATTTGAAGGCAATGCATGCAGAAAATTGTTAAGAGAAGCTGACAAACTCTTTGATCTAGAAATTTATGTAGATGTCGGTCCATTTGCCATCACACCCTATGTCACTGCATTTAAAATAATGAATAAAATTGTTAATTCTTGTTTTTCGATCCAGAGACTTGATCCGATTACAGAAAGCTCATTAAAGAATTGCACAGCTCATTGTTAAGCACAAATACAACCGAAACCCTGAAAATTCATGTCTTGACGCAGCACTTGACGCAATGCCTAGAAGTATTGAATACCCAAAGTTTAGGCTTATGATCGGAGCAAGCCGGAGAAGCGGCACATAGAGAGTTTCTGAAATTTTGGGAAAAACGAAAAATCAATCTTATTACTGACTCTTCATATCCGCAAAGACTGAAAGATGCCACCATTGAGTTCTCATCTCTTCATATTTAAAGTGCTGATATATATGATTTCTGTAAATCTAAAAAGACATATTCATTTTTGTATTAACAAAATATGCTATTTTGTATTTTTCTTTAATATATTATCTCAAAATTATTATTATTTCTATTTGTAAATATATATTATTATATTATTAATACGTACTTATCATTATATTTTCTAATGCAAAAATTAATCAATCATTTTTATAAACGAAATTCATTCCTAATTTATGCTGTACTTATTGAACTATATATCAATTTTTAAATAATTTGAATAAAAATCTTATTTATAAGATATATTGAAAAAAGGATCAGATCAGATTTTGGGAGGACGATTTTCTAGCATGTAGGGTCATTACAAAGAGATCCCCTAAGGGTTTTTTTAGCTACATATCAGGCAAACCTTTTTTCCGTATATAAACACCGTGTCTAGGAGTTCATCAACATTTTTCGTGGAGTGTACCGAGTATTGACGCCCCTTAGAACTACGAGCCAGAAGGAAAATCAAAAGGATATCTCATATTGAAGAAAATCGGCAGACCTGTTCACGGAACGAGACTAAATGGGTTTCAAGATCCATTGACACCGAGAGGTGTGAGTGAAAAAATTGAATGTGACTCTTGATTTTTGGTCCGGAAATACATATGATCGGTCAAGTTTATAAATCCGCAAGAAAATCTGGTCCAACATATAAATATTCGCTGTACGATTTGCCTTATTCTCCAGTTTGAATTACTTAAATTTTTAATCGCGATTGTCGTGTTCGTCGCATACAGAATCTTCCGTATTTCTTACTAATTAGACGCTTTAGAATTAGAACGATTAATTACAATTAATTCGGTTTACGATTGTTCACGGGATGCATCAAACGTAATTAGTATCAAGAAATAAATCATTATGATTTCTAACAAAGCTCCGAAATGATGCGGACACATTCGTTTCAATAGATATAAAATACAGAATGAGAAACTTTACAAGATCGCTTTAAGAGCTTTTTCTGATAAACATTTGAGACATCTTACAATTTTTAAGACTTCTTAAAGAGCTCTTCAAAATGTTTTTTGGCTGCTTGTGAACTGACAGTCAAGAAAAAAGCTATTTTGTAATATGCGATATCTGACAAATCCTGACGTGATTCGCGAAATACCTGTGAATATCCAGTTTCAAACATTAACATCTCAATAAAGGTAACTTACATGTATTTTATATAAAAACTCTGAGTCCATAGAAAATCAAAATGGAATAAGAATTATTTGAGAATTTGATACGATTTCGAATTAAGTACGAAAAGACGTATCGTCGATATCGATCACCGATTCGGATGAATGAGAAGATCGATCGTACGCGATAGATCAACGCTCGCGTTTACTATACGGCGCATCGCGGGTTACGCCTTGCATTCTGACGTCTTCGGCCAGCACGTGACTCGTATATTTACTAACGTCACATACGTACGCACCGCCGGTCGTTCGGTTAAATACACGCGTAAACACGCGACGACGTATGCGTGCAACGCGAGGATCGCGAAGGCAATGAACTTCACCTCCTCACTCTGTGTACGAAGCGACGACTTTTATGTGTGTATAATGGCCCGTGTTTATGCTCTCGTACTCGTCAAGTAGGTACCCGTCTCTGAATACACGCACGATTTCCGAGTGTATCGCATAATATACCGACGTTCGCTCGAACGGAACCCCCTGCTTTCGATTTAATTCCACCGATAGAACGGAGCGCGAATTGCCAGCGAAAATCCATCACTCGTTCTGATTAGGAAGATTAGCTGCTTGGAAAATTGGAAATTCATCGAAGGTATTATCTACTAATTTCATGCTGACTCTTGTCTGACTGTTGTCTGTAACTACTTAGAGAGGGCGGAACCTCGAATGAAGTCTGGACAAAATATTTCCTTGGCTAGGAAATCCTTCAAAGGACGTCAGGAGCTCAGAACGTCCACGTGTTCGTGTTTATTATGTTAATATCATCAGTACAACCTCAAGAAGCAACTCCTATGTCTCGGGAAGGTCACAGTAATCTTAAAAACTGAAGGGCTGCGTGGAAAAATGTCCATCGAAAAAGTCGATTACAAGACAATTAGAGAAAACTGTTTAACTGTTTACAGGATTTATAAACAGTGCTCGTAATCAGTAAGAACATAAATGAAGGACATCTACGACATTTTCGAAATTGAAAAATGTGGAGTTTGGCCGTTATTCTGACAATCACTTCCATTTTTTAATATTCAGCAAAATTAAGTACTTTTTTATGAATATTTATAGAATATAAGCAGCATCAAACATGCAGATGAATATTAGCAACTATAATGTCACATTTTTGCGGATTTACGAAATATTTACAGATTCAAGAGCTCAAAATAAAATTTGCGGTTTCAACTCGCATTACATCATTGTTAATGTTGATATTTCTTATAATAATATACGAAAAGAACGACTTAATTGGGTTAACCAATAAATTTGGTAGCAAGATTATTTCCAATTGGTTGAGTGGACTATTTAATCGGTTGGGTGCATTATAATAGCTGAACCGCGCCATAATATTACGGTGTATAAGTAAAAACCATCTGAGTTTATTATGCGCGCTTTTTATTTCTTCTAACTTATTTCGGATGATAGACGGTACCAAGCACATGTCATTATTTTGGTTCTACCAACCCATTTGTAGTTAGTTCTCCTAACCAACTTGTTTTTTTCGTGTAATAATACATAATAATAATTCGATTAATTCGATTTTCTAAAAAACAGCCTAACAAAGCCGACTTAGGCCGTTACGTAAGGCCGTTTCGTAAGGAAGCAGTAGCCGGCCATATTATACTTCTATCTTAGCTCGACTATACTAAACAACAAATAGTGCACAAGGCAAATAGAGCTATTATAATGTTTAGGCCCCAAAATCAGGAAGATCTTCATGAATCTATTCCAGGTAATATCACAAGAGCATATTTACTAAAAGCAGATATTTAGGTATTACTAAGGTTACCTTGCCGAAGCCATTCCACTTACCCTTATACGAGTCAGCTGATTTCCATCCTAAAATGAACTACGTACTATTATTAAAATACCGGTGTCTTTGTGGGTATATTCTTCCTATTTACTTGTGTCATGGGACCTTATTGCATACAATGTATTTGAAACAGATTTACCTATGAATTAAGATCGATTATTATAAGTGTAATTATATTTTATTGTTATGACGTTCATTAAGAGAAAAGTACTCTAAAGATCGAGAAAGGTGATTCTTATGATTCCATCTACACAAGAAAACATTTTCGGCCGTGTCTAGTGTCGGAGTAAGGCTGTTTTGGCCGTGCGGCTATAAATGGCGATTAAAACTCGAAATCGTTAAAAAGAAAGTTTCTATAAATATATACACCTTTGTTATATTATTAAGAACATTTGTGTATAATTTTTAGACGTTTAAGTTATTTATTGATTAACTTTATGGTTTGCAATCGTTGTCAAAAGTAAACAAATCTGTACTTTGTTCATTTTAAGGCTTCCGTATCGAAAATGGTGCAAGATACGACAAAAATGTACTGAACCTTTTGTGTAGTGCATTCAATTCTCTAGAAAAAAGTCCCGCAGAGTTTTTGTATAAACTTAGTAGGTTAGCCATGAGCAACGCTTGATTTTGCGTCAAATATCAGGGATTAACGGTTATGGTCAACTTTTATGTTAAAGTTTTTAGCGACTAATCTATTAACTTTAGACTAAGCCTCTCTAAGACTTTTTTGTAGAAAATTTTGTACTCTACAAAAAAGGATGAGTACATTTTTGGCGTATCTTGCACCATTTTCGATACGGAAGCCTTAAAATGAAAAGAGTACAGATTTGTTTACTTTTGACAACTTTTGCAAATCATAAAGTTAATCAATAAATAACTTAAACGTCTAAAAATTACACACAAATGTTCTTAATAATATAACAAAGGTGTATATATTTATAGAAACTTTCTTTTTAACGATTTCGAGTTTTAATCGCCATTTATAGCCGCACGGCCAAAACAGCCTTACACCGACACTAGATACGGCCGAAAATATTTTCTTGTGTAATAACAGTTACATTAACCGCAAAATCTTTATACAATTTACAATTAAGGGAATTGGCATGTTCTAGTATTAATACAGACTATATTATACATAAAATATTCATAACTTTCTCAGATTTTCAAATGCTTCGTATAACTTTACTCTATCTACAACAAGATTGCCAAAACCCTTGGTTAAACGAAACATAGAAAATTATTTCCAGGCTGATGGAGTCGACGATCATAAAGAAATTAATTTATAACATCATATACGTCCTCGCGAAGTCGATACGCATCAGGATACATACTATATCCAGGAATTGCTGTAATATACCGACTATTGAACGAATCCCTTTCGACTGAATTTAATTCCGTTGATCGACCACGAAACGTTTCTCTGAAACTGAAGAAAATTGTCCCGAGATGCAAGAATATTGCACTCCGTACATGATTTTCGCATTATTCAAAATAAACGACATTACAAGAGTCTCGATTGGTAAACAAGATTTTTACAAAACTTTACTTCCCTATATAGATATTGCGTATTTCTAAAAATATTGTCAGTTTAAATTACTGCACTATGTAACGAAGTGTAAATAAACTCGATAATTTAATAATATTTTAAATCGGCACTTGATAAGGTTACGAGATAATGTGCAATAGTGATAATTTGCGACTACTGCATTACCAATCATATCCAGCCTAACTTATGCAGTGAGTGTGAATTTGTACAAATTAATTGTATTTTATGGTGCGTTTATAAAATGTTCTTTTATCTCAATAGCCCCAGTTCCGGTTTTCTGTATCCATTTGTACAAAACGATCCATTAAAATTATAATCAGATATCATATGCTGTATTATAACAAATTGATATGGCACAGAAATTTTCTGGTTTAGCAACATTTTTCTTCACAGTATGTAGAATTGAACCGCTACTTATGATCTTATCACGAGTAAATTTACTTTACGCTAAGTGAAGCACTTGTCAGTAAATAGCAATTTTTGTTAACTCATATCACGTCCTTTCCAGTACATGTACTGAAATTAGGAATTATATAATTTGTAGCGAGTATGCGTAGCCACAAATTCTCATTCAATATGCCAGAAGTGAAATTGTTCTTACCAAATTGCTCATAGTGATTCAAATTTGTACCTTTGATTATTCAAGCTCTATATATGCAATAAGACCAAACTGGTATTTATATTTTGTATCTTTTGCTTTTTCTTTCGATGATGCCACTGGTAATGTAAATAACACAACACCCAACTTAACGCAGTTCCTATAATTGACCGATGATTTGTGATTTATGATACGGTTACTATATGGGTTTAATAGTAAATAAAGATTTAATTATGTGAAATAAATGTTCTTTTATTAATCATAAAACGTAAATTACTTTTTATTATTTTAAACAAGCTGCTTCCCTCTGATTGATTGCAATCAATTGTTTCCACAATAATTTAGAAAAACATGATCCAGAATACGTTTACTTCATTATGTACAAAGGAGAGGAAACATGTATTAATCAAATTTAAGCCCAGGCGGAAAACAATAGAAAATAGACCAGTCACTAAACTGAGCATCTTTTCCGCCAGTCGGGTTATTTTTTGTATTATCGCAAATTTTATACATGTACGAAAGAAATTCGATACTGCACACATCCCGGGCTAAAATGTATTGCAAACATTAGTGGTATCAGTGACCTCGGTCCCCTCTTCACCCTCGCAGCCGAGACGTCGTTTCTGCACTTGATAGGCAATGAACTAATTTAAGTGCTGCCCTTTCTATAAAATAATTATGTTTAGGTATTGCAATTTTTTTCTACATTATAGTTACACCATACAAACTTGCCTGAATTGTATTCTAGCCCAGTTGATGTTCATGCTAAACTAAGGCAGTCGGTTAGGCATAAGCTATTCTGATATTCTGCATAAACTTAGTATAAATAAAATCAACATTTGTTACCCTAGATAGCGCGTTGGATATTATTTATTCACGTGCTGATTCAGGCGAATAGACCCTCAAATGCTATAATATGGTACAAATATGATTACGAAATGAAAACACAACTTAAAATATTGTATATTAACATTTACTCTAAAAAAACAACAAACGAGCCCAAGCAGAAATCCGTTTAGGCTGTCTAACATCTCACCAGGGCTTGGTCAGGTAGGTATCAGGAGTGCCTCATAAAGTGTGTCTTAACATTGACTGATTAGAACCTGATCACACAGCAGTCAGGGTGCATCTGATAAGATGTGCGTTACCACTGCCTGACAAGGCTCTCATCAGGGGGCTATAACCTGCATCTTATCCGGCAAATTTATTTGTCGCCTGATCACGTTCTGATCAGGAGATTATAAACCAAACTTTATCAGGTAAGCGTGGTTGTGGTCTGACATAACAATTATAAGAAATTTCCTCACATGTGGTTTTATATGAAATCGTTTTTTAAAAATTGTTTCGATTATAACAAATTATTATAAATTATATAAACAAGGGTATTTTATTTTTAACAAATATCTGACTTTCAATAGTTAATTTTGTCCTATCCGTGCCGTGGTAGGCACGGGCCAAAGAGGGTTTTCGCCCATCTTGTTTATTCGTCTAATTATCACATTGATAAAATATCACATCGAGAAAATATCACACATTTAAATATTTTCTTGATTAAAAAAATCATATTGGTATTACTTGCTCATGTTTAAATGCCCTTAATTTATATTTTCATTGGCAGTGTTACAAAATATCATATATTTATGTATTATGATGTCTAAAAGATCATATTGAAAATATTGTTTCATCGTGTTAAAATAATATGTTGAAAATCTATATTTTGTTTACGATTTCCACATATGTTTACAGATTTATTTTCCGCTAACAAAATTTTCCTGTATAGCCACACTTAGGTTAAACATAGTGATATTATTGTTTATGGTTATTTGTCCATGTGATATTTTGTCGCGTGATCAATTGTCGTGTTCTATTTTATCGTGCGATTAGTTGTCATGTGAAATAAAAACGTCGAGCCGTTTATTCATTATGTTTAACGACAAATTGATGACTTTTAACAAACAAATTATGCAAGTTTCCCGTAAATTCGATTACAGCAGTCAGATTTTATTATTAAACCACTTTTGTCGAAATAGTTCATGACAAATCCATAAAAACTATTACTTTTTATTAACAAACAAATTCGGGTATTTTATTTTTCTTAAGTATGAAATTTCTAATGGTTAGTTTGGCGCTACCTGAGCTGTACAAGCCATGGACATTAATTCTTTAATAGAATAAACAATTTTTTGCAACATAATACAGTTGCAAGCGTAGCATAGAGGTTAAGGTCCATCCTAGTATCAACGAGAGGCTTGAGTTCGGTTCTCGCGCAAGGTGAATTTTTTTCTTATTTATCTGCGAGCGTGAAACATGTAAACATAGGATGAGACACAGAAAAATGTCTGATAATGATATCTTTGTCACACTTGTACATAATAAACTGCGCCTTTATAATGCCGGAGAGATACAAGATAGGTGCAGATTCGTAGAAAACGAGAAACGGGCGTGAAAAAAATGAAACACGACTGTGTAGCGGACGCAAAAACGCGAAAAGCGCCCGCTATAACCCAGAAGACGCAAGCGCTGCATAGGCTTTATGTCTCACGCTTTACCAACTGGAGAATGCGCGGTTTTTGTGCAGGTGTGAGAAAAACGTACTTTTTCTACTGTCTTTTTCTTCCAATGAGAACAATTTAGAACTTACTGGAAGTAAATATCATTATTTCCTTGAATATCCTCCACATTTTTTTGAGTTCACCATTAAGTTAAAATAAAATAAACCCGATTTAAAATGGCTATAGCTTTCAAATAGCCATAGCTCAAAATATGTATTATTACCGCATTTTTAAGAACAACTTTTTATATTATCAATTTTTATGGTGGAATTTCCAAAGATAAGAAAGCGGTGGATTTCGACCTTGTTACTGCTCTCTAGCGGCATTAAAACACTAAAAATATGTATTAAAAATCAGGAATGTAGTTTAGATAAATCTTGCGATACTTGCCGGTTTTCAGAATTCTCAGACTAATTTTGATGGTCAAAGAATGAAGGAAATCTAGTATTTAACGATTTTTGAAGTGCTGATTTCGAATGGTTATATATGACAATTTTATAAGAATTCAATAATATAGGTTAGATAGATTTTCAAGTATTTAACAACAATTTTTTTACATTCCTACCAAAGACATATACTATACCGACACAAACATCCGTTAACTTGTCAGTTATTTGTATTTCTTATTCGTTTTTGGATTTCTGCATGCCTAACCAAAGAATTACTTAAAATAAAAATTTTTACCATCAAACTCAGTGCAAGAATTAGTTTTTTTTATATACGTCATGTCATGTTTATATGGAGCTTAGATGTCAAATAAGAAAAAAAAACTTATTTAAATTTAATCAATTTTACAGTTTAATATAAATTAAAAACAAATGAAAAACAAATGAAAAGTTAGTGGTGATCCTGCTGAAACTTTCATAAAGAAAAAATTCTTTTCTTCTATCATACAAATCGATTTTTACTTTCATTCTTCGATTATCTATGTACAAAACTTTTAGTTGAGTCATTATTAAATCCTGACATCATAACGTAATATCACTTCCTCCTTACATCTACAAATAGAAAGTCTTCAAATGAAACGAAGTCATTTTTATTTGGTTGATGTAATGGCGAACCATCTCGGCTCGATCGGACTGAAAAAAGACGAGTCTATTGTGTCCAATAAAAAGAAAAGAATTTTATTGGATGAGTACCCACGCGTGACACTGACGATGGAAGCTTTTGAACTTGGAGTCTCGAGGCGTTCGCTCGTTTCGTCTGGTAAGGCATGAACGAACGATAACAGGCCTAATGAAGTCAACGCGAACAACAGCTCGATAAGTATGTAATGACACGTAATATAATAAGAAAGCCGGTCGTTATTTATATACGCCGAAGAAAAGTTCGGAGCACGCGCCATGCATTCTACCACCAATAATCAGACTTTTACAAGTGTTAACAGCTCTATTGTTGAATACGCGTATTATCGCCATCTCTTTCCCCCTCGTCCGATTATCTCACTCGTATCACGTCTCGTTAAAGTGATAAACCGCGGAGTTTTCAAGAGTGATAGTTCCAGATCTGGATAGAAGATTAGGGTCAACTACGAAGTCGTTTGCTATAATTTAGTTAATCAGTGGGGCAACATGTATGCTCGTAGTACACTGAACAAAAAATTGCTTAGTAAATTTTAATTGAATGTAAGAAATGATTTATTCTCTTGCAAGTCAGGAAGTTATGGTTTTTAATTGAGGTAAGAATATTTATTGTAATAAACAAACAAATTTGTTGTATGAAATTCTTTTGATTTTCAGCAAATTGATATTAAATATATTGATAGAGGTAACGCACTGGACTACGAAGTCGTAGGTCATGAGTTCGATCCCAATCCGGTAAACAATTTTTCGATTTCGTTTTCAAGCAGCAGCTCGCTGTTGATCAGACGAGCCATGTTGTTTGTTTACTTTTCGAAAACATTGTTTATCTAGCGGAAATCGACTCATGACTGCTGCTTTTTTTTTTAATATTATTTTACATCGACCTCTCTGAACCCATATGGGACTGAACGGCGACCTGCCTACAGTTTATGAAGGTGCAATACGAACCACCTGAGCTTTGGCGTTATTAGACACTTATAAACAAATACAGAGGTGTCCCGATGACTGATGGCAGAGGCCTGGATCGAAATGACCGTTGCTGTACTTGGTGTAGTCCTACATTTTATACATAAATGCGAAGTATGGCGCCATCTAGGAAGACGATCTGCAGCTCTCGCAAATAGTACAATTCAATGCAAAAAAAAGTATGTAAAATGGCGATTCCGCCCGTTAAATAATAATAAAAAAAAATTCCTACGGGCGAGTATCATCATTTAATATTAATAACATAAGCCAACAAAAACAAAGTGGTCCGTATCGGCCACACATATTTTCCATGTATTTTTCGACACTGAATCCGATTTTGAAGAAATAAACGCAACAAACTGCTCAACTCACAGAAAATTTACATATTTTTTAAATAGGATACAGATGGAATCTTCTGAATTGTTTTTAATTTTTCGATTAAATTTAGGACCATGAACGTGAAAAGAATTGGTGCACCAGGAGTTGAACTCAGGATCTTTCGACTGCAGATCGAATGCTCATCCAATGATGTTACATATCCTCTTCCCGCGTCACAATACTAATTTCGAGATCCGGATACAATCCAATCACAATCAGGTCATGTGATCCTATAACATACCTAATTATTACTTCACAATATTCCATACGCGTTGATATTTTATATTAGCCAATATTTTGCACAAGGTAAATCCATTTTTTTTTAATATACCTCGTTCTTCACCATCCATAATGGCTTTCGCCACTGTTCTTAATTAAAGAAAACCCCTAAAAGATAAGGAGAATTAAGAAAGCTTATAGAAAAGAAAGGTTAATTTGTCAAACCTGGATCCTTCTCATATTTCCAGATTCGCATTCGATGTATAATAAGCGACGAAGCGGTTCAGCGCACTCCAAGTGGAGAATGCGATCCATTGTGATCAAATAGGGCTTCCACGGCGTAATATGTCGCATAACACGATGTAACACTAAACCAGTAGAAGAAGAGTCCCAAGTAGTGTAATCCAATAGGAGTCGTGCTGGGCACACTTGCGGCATGCGCCAGCATCCATTTCTCTCTCTCTTTTTCACTCCGATTTTCTATTCTTTGCAATACTTCCATTTCTTTCTACTCCTCTCGATCGTACTTTTTCTTCCCGTATCGATGTTTCGCGTCTTTATCGCGATCGCACCAGCCGATATATAAATCTTTGTCTCGCAGCAAGTATAGGTCGTGATTGCGTGTTCCTTCCAAGAAAGAGTCAGGTAAACTTTGTTCTACGTATTAATTGGGCTGTCCTTTACAAGTGTAATAACTTTATGGTACACACAGGAAATTGACCGCTAAATAAAAACACGTGGAAGGAGACTATGATGACGTAATTTCGCAACAAGTTGAAGACAAGACCTAGTTTGTCTTTATCACAATTTGATATTTCATCAACAACGTCAATTTTTTTTCTGCAATTGTACATTTTTATTAGTTATATTTTAGAGTTCGTTTCAATTTATTATATCCTTTAAGATATTGCGATTTTATTTCACTATCTTTTGCAAATGGACTGGCATATTTTCTTTTCGATTCTGATTAACTGACTACTTCTACTTTCTGTATGTTAATGTGTAAAGGTACTTATTTTCTAATGAGACTGGTCAACTTTTCATTCATGCTTTTCATCAGTATTCATAGATAGTGTACTTACATTCATTACAGCAGTGTTACAAATTTGGATATATTATAGATAATAATCGTTCTCCGATTTGTGAAGAATGTTCAGCTTATCGACCTCATTGCAGAGAGATGTATGACAACTTGGCATTTGATAGAAGTAAACATATTTTATTTGATCTTACACGGAAAGGAAGAAACACGACTGAGTCCTGTCTACGCAGCACTGGTTACTGCGTGGCCGGTTCGCAAATACATTCTATTTCAACTCGCTATAACTCAGTCAATTTTGAGAATTTTGAAACGAATAAAAAATAAAATTGTTCATTATAGTTTCCCAGATCTAGTGCACTAAGAAAATGTGATATATCTTAATAAATAAAAAAGTTATTAATTTTTTAATGCAGAACTACGAAATTTGTGTTTTTATACGTTCAGGCGCTTCGTTTATCGAGCGAATTTCAAGCATCCGAAAACTTTCAGCGAGAAAGTTGTTCATTAAGGTATGAACAAAATTTGTGAAAAGTTTCATCTCCATTGCATTAATAGTTTAAAAGTAATGAATGTTTAATGTTGGTCGTGGCCTTGCGCGCATCGCCGTGCACACATGACGCGCTGGCCGTCGGCCGCTACCTATTTTAAACATTCATTAATTTTAAAACTATTAATGAAATTGAGATGAAACTTTCCAGAAAATTTGTTCATACCTTAATGAACAACTTTCTCGCTGAAAGTTTTCGGATGCTTGAAATTCGCTCGATAAACGAAGCGGCTGAATCTATAAAAACACAAATTTCGCAGTTCTGCATTAAAAAATTAATAACTTTTTGATTTATTAAGATATATAATTTTTTCTTTCTGCACTAGATCTGGAAAACTGTAATGAACAATTTCATTTTTTATTCGTTTCAAAATTCTCAAAATTAACCGAGTTATAGCGAGTTGAAATAAAAAGTATTTGCGAACCGGCCACGCAGTAACCAGTGCTGCGTAGACAGGAGTCGGTCGTGTTTCTTTCTTTCCGTGTAGCTTCTCTGGGGTTTTGTCTTGGGAGGTATAACCACCTACATGCCGCCCTAACATCATGGCAAAGACAAAGCAAGAAAATGTACTTGTTCCCAAAAAGTGACAATTACCTACATACAAGTTTTTTTGAAAAACGTTTTGGCGAACGTTCAACATCTTCAAGTTCATTTAGATCATTTTGAAGAGGGGCGCCAATAAAGTGCCGAAAGGTCAACCGATAATTTATTCTGTAATTTGGTCCATTTCGCCAAGAAGTTCAGTTTCATTAAAATTTAGTCATTATGGACAAGGAACATAACCTACATAATATAACCTACCTATGATTCGTCATTTGGTATGACACCTTTAGGCAAATCAGGATCTTCATAAACGATGCCCATATACCTATTTTTCTGAAACAGATTAACTAGATTCGGAAAAACCTGCGATAATATGTGTCACAAATATTCGGTAACCATTTTCTTAATTCCTCAAATTTGCCATCAGTGTTATCAGTTTAGAGGAATTTGTACGATAGTGGAAGAAACTTATCCTATGATTAGAAGAAGAGAATATTTCAATCGTACCATTCTCAAGATCCCCCTAAAGCAGCAACGCAGATTTAAATCAATTATTGACACACTGGTCTGCATACATTAAGGTTTGTGTTTGCAAACTTCTTGGCTATCTTTTAATGGCTTGCACTACTTCAATTTCCTGTCAAAATTTCTTGGAAATTCTTTTTGTTCCATTTTTGTCTACAGCAAGTATGAAAACGGGTGATAGTGACAAAGATTAATATTAATACTCTTAATTAAAGTTTCCTTCTCCTGTGATGTTTTCCTAAGAGAAAGATCTCTTCTGGCATTTCTTATAAAATCAGAGTGACGAGGTGGTAAAAAAAAGAACGAATTTAACGTTTCGGCTATCGATGATAGCCTATTTTAATACTCTTATACAAGCAGTAGTACTATCGTACCAATAGAAGTATCGTTCTAATAGAAGTCTGCTTGAATATTTCTAAAAAATTGAGAATACTGTGTAATTACTGCGACTATTCTAGAAAAGAGACAACTTTGTATAATTGTGTCCATCATATATCTAAATAACCATAAAAATTACAGAAAAAAATTATCTTACCAAGAATATAAATAATACCAGGAATGCAGAAATAATTTGTAAAGAACTGTTGGAACATTATGTTTCAAAAACTATTAAACTTCATTTTTGTTTTATATGGTTTATAAATGTATTAGTTTGATGAAGTTAACTGGATTATTCATTTTTAATTAATGAGTCTTGCATTCCTTTGAATTAATGAAATCAATGCATTTTTATTGATCCATTTTAATTTTGTCGAAATTGAAAATACTGCAAATATATAGGTGCCTTAGTAGAAATTCATTCAATTTTTGTTTACAAACCTCAGTTTCCCAATAACATTAACATAGGAAATCATTTTACGCACGGGAGGGCAAAATTAGATTAAAGCGCTTATTTGATGTACAATATTGGGTGTCCATTATGTCAGCCACTGGGCCCATACCTTAAAAAGAAAAAAAAATCGAAGAACGCCGAAATATGTGAAACAATTTTTTTAATAAATCTCTATTTTTAAGGGAGATTACATTCCCTACTCCCAATGGTGCACATGGGGCACGATGGTGTATGCAATTCTTAAATGATAAGAAAGACCGAGTACGGGCCCATTTGAATGGTATTGTCGAGAGAAATACAAACACTAGTCACATATGGGGTTGCAATCAGTATTCAAAGTATTATGTGACTTAAGATTTTTAATTAAGTAGCTCATAGATAATGAAATATTGCCACATTGCGGACGATCTCGCCTCATTGTCGACGATGAAAGATGCATAATCATTTTACATAGTTTTGTTGAAAATCCTCATGCATCTGTTAGACAAATTTCTACAGATAGCAAAAGTGACGTTCATAAGCTTTTAAAAAATCAATAGTTTAATCCTTATAAATAGCAGCAACATTGAGAGTTGCTTTGTCAGGATATTGATTGGAGTATGGAATTTTGTGAGGAAATTCAGGAATGCGTAAACAATTTCGTCAATAATATTATTCTTATAGATGATGCTGCTTTTCAAATAAATGAGAATGGGAATCATCAAAACTTTCGATATTGAACCACCCAAATTCTCACTGGATAAATAAATATAAGGCACAATATCTCGAAGATAAATGTCTGAGTAGGAGTAATAGTAGAATATGCAAGCAGACCTTTCTTCTTTGATGGAAATCTCAACACCAAAGCTTATGAAAATATACTAATTCGACAAATCAATCTGCCATTAAAAATCTACTACCATAATCATGATTTCGATCAATTATGGTTTAAGCAAACAGGAGCAGCTGCACATTTTGCATTGCGAACACGAGGGGTATCGGATACATAGCTCCTATGTAGATGGACAGGAAAATGTGGTATAATCGAGTGGCCATCGATATCTTCCGACTTGACACCTCTTGATTATTTTCTGTGGGGATACTGAAAAGAACGAGTTCACAAATTACGACCTGTCAATATTCAAGTTGTGAAGCAGATGATTAGTAACAAAGTTGATACAATAACTGTTGAAATGCTGAGGAATATGGAAGACGAGTTGTCGTTACGGCTAGCTAATTGTGAAGTACAGGAAGGCAGACATTTTGAGTTTGCTGAATGCTCAAAATGATGCTCAAGAAACAGATGTTGATAAAAGCAAGTGAGTGGCAAGGAGACTCACTTAAATTAAGCACCCCGAAGAAATGTAAATTCGCTCGTGCAAACTCCAAGCGATACATCTGGGATTAGTCTAACGACGATTGTAACAGATAATATTTAAACATTATTCCACCGTTTACGAACAGTTTATGTCTTTCTGCCTTAAAATGAAACCATTTTATTAATAGTAACCGCAGCACCTTCTAAGAAAAAACTGTGTATTCATCTCGACAAAACGTTTCAAATGAGACCTCACTCGATGTATGTTGGCATTTAAGTGTTTTTAGTGCATTTAAGGGCATTTAAGTGCCCCCCATGACCCACGTTCCCCTTGGATTCGACAGGTGGGGCTATAACCCCCTTAAAAAATATTTTTTTGAAAATAGTTGTTCTAAACAAAGTGCATTATAAGTTATTAGCCCAGCTCGCGAATAGACACCTCGTACAGTCATAATGCTTAAGTATAATGCCCCTTAAGTCATATGCTTCAGGCAAACAAGATGGCGGCGCCTTCCCTTAAGTCATATTTCCCCTCACCTCCCACCACTTTAGTTTCCACTTGTCTAATGCGCATACACAAACATACAATGGTACAGCGCGAGCCTTTGAACCAGCGAATGGTGAGCGAATCCCTCGGGGAAAATAATATGACTTAGAGGGCGGCTAATATATGCGTTAGGGGAGGGATATGACTTAAGGGAGGGACTACTGCATATGCCCAGCAATATATTATTTTTTAAATTAATTGAATTAGAAGACGCCCTATTGAAATATTTTCAATGATCTTCGGAATTTTTTAAATGCATTCAAACATGCATATATCAAAAGTTTTCACATATATTAAATATTTTAAACAACAATAGCTATATTCTTTGAACCGTTTGATGAACTACCCTCTCTGCGTTAGTGATTTTGCAAACAGCAGTGCTCCATCAACGTCGGAAAGTTAACTGGTAACCTCTAATGATCAGAGATGCTACTCCCCCTTACACTTCCCTTGAAGATAGAGCTACTGCGAGTGGCAAAAAGTGGCAGATAACTGGAAAGGGCCTAGCGCAAGAAGTCGCGCAAAACCCGGAGAACAGATCTAATAAAACCGTGTGGAGCGGCTTGGCCGCCGTGATGGTTGGGGCAGTGGGGCAAGGGGTGGGGTTGGGGGCAAAGTGGTCCACGAGTGGACGCGTGGCTCGCTTCTTGCGCAGCACGTGACGAGTGCTAAAGTAAGTGGCTGGCTTAAGACGCGAGTACAGGTGTGCGAGCGTAATCGCAATGTCACGGACGAGCCACGCCTTCCCCCCGTCTTCTTCCGCTGTGTTTCTTTTCTTCCCCTTTCTTTTTCATCTTCTTTCCTTCCCTTAACTTATTTTCTTCGATTCCTGGCCCTCGTGTTCTTCGCGAAGCACAAATATTGAAATTATAGCTTATTTATTTCCACGTTCGTACTTGTACGCTGCTCTTCTTCTTACCCAAGAACGATGTTCTACGACTTCTGACAAGACGGTTTACACTCATCTTCTTTAAGTCTATGTTATGCTAGAGCCACGGCAATACCTGGGGTAATCTTGTTAAAACTAGATGGCACAAAATGGATGATGATTATACGCAATAGTTGAAGAAATTCGCTACGAACAAAGAATTTCTATTTGGATTATCAGCTGCATTCTTGTGACAAAATTAAGCAGTCCAGAAGAAATAGTTTCGGGCTGGCGGAATATTGATCAGGACCAAATCTGTTAATAATAGAACACAGGGGACCTATTTCGTCTGATTATTACATGATCAGATCTTGACCAAAATTTAACAACGGATCACTAAACTCGTACTCACAGTTGATCCTCAATTACTAAGTTCTAATTAAATGTTTGAGAGTATTAGTGCTTAATCTAAGCATAATAAGTGTTTCGTATTAATAAGTTCTGAAACTCTTCAGTGAGGAATTAAAAAATTCATTATTAATTTTACTGAAATACAAGTCGCATTAAGTGCTTTTTTTTCAAGTTTAAAACAATAAAGTTTAATTCATTTGTTGTTTAGGTTTAATTTTTGACCTTCATTTTCGACTAAAATTGCAGAAGAATAATAATTGTACAAGGGGCGAGACACAACTCAGTGCTGTTTTGCAGCCTGATCCAAATCGAAGTTATAATTAACGCACTCCAACTTTTTACACAACACAGGTCAACATGGTTTTGTTGTTGGGAAGCCGTGGGTCATTTCCGACATATATTATGCGTGGAATCAGAATCCGAAGTCAGAAGTGGCCCATCACGTCAGGATTTTGAGATATTTAAGGTTATTTACTCGAAAAACGCGTTTTTTTCTATTTTTGAGATCATGTACAAAAGACACAACATTTTTTGGAGGTTTTCCTTTCGTTGGATCATATGGTATTACTCTTTTTATTTAATATGTGATGCGCAGAATTCCATTATGACTTTTCTTCACCGAGATACGCCAATTTGAAATTACGATATACATGTAAACAAATTTACCTTGAAATGCTCTTGACAACAAGCTCAAGGTCAAATTCGATGTCATTAAACTTATATAAATATAAACTATATAAAATATGGATACTATTAACTAAAATCACGTTTCAGTATTGTGACTGTTTTTTTTTAATAACGTTAATGGAATATATCTCGTAATTTAAAAATGGCCGTAACTTTGTAAGAAAAAATCATTGGTGATCGAGTAAAACCTCATTTTCAAGGGTAAAGATAGTACTAAAAGATGCCAATAGTACAGAAGGCCAACAAAATTTGTTGCGTCCTGTACGTAACCTCAAACATCGCAAAATAACGCTAACATTTTTCGAGTACATGACCTCAAATATCTCAAAAACCTGACGTGATGGACCAATTCTGACTTCGAGTTTGATTCCTACGCATATAATTACGCCGGAAATGACCTACAGCTTCCCAACAACATCCAAGACCCTCTTTTTTGTAGACCTGTGTAATTAAAGAGACCGGGGCGAAATGACGCAATTCTCATCTGGTTATGAACTTCATACATCCACGACCTGAAAATATGTTTTATAATTTTTATCTGCAGAGCATCACATTTTTTATATGGTTCCACAGAAATTCAAGCTTTCAGATATATATATAAATTCACATAAATGTCAACTAATGCATGGATGATTTTGAATGAGTTTTAAATATTTCAATAGTTTCTGTAATTACTGAACGGTTGGTTCTTTAGACCAATGGTACAATTTCGCCCACCAACCTACATACAAATCTGTTTGGTTATAAAATAAAATTTATTTATTTCCTAGCCTAATATCGAATTATATTTGGAAATATAAATAATTAATTTACTTGAGCAAAACAAACAATAACTATTGATTAAATGAGAGTCGTTAATGTTCCTATGAGGAATAAATATAAAAATAATTCTACGCAAAAGCTGATATTCGTAGAGTTATCATAAATACAGTCCAATTTGTCAGCAGGCAGAATAGAGAAATTGAAAAATAAATAAATAAAAGAAAACATACGAGTTATGTCAAGTGCTTGAAAACGGTTGTATTTAATTATCCGTCAAAGGCAACTAACGCGCTACTCGAAGCTAACTACCGACCAACCGAACGATTTGCAACGTCCATATTTTCGAACGGTAAACAAAAATCACGTTATTTAATTACAAGCTAGGCCTGCAGGGTCATCTCAGCACACATTCCTCATCCGCATACGAGTGTGCTTTCCAACCGTAACATCGCCCTTTCTTCCGCCCACAGCGAGGTCGCAATATCTCGGGATCTAGCTGTTTTGAAGGTCGCTAGTTACTCATTAGCTCGTTACTTTCTCGTTAACTCACACGATCCCAAGTGCATCATGTTACGCGATGTTGACGGTACTTTCGAGGTTAGGTTAGGTACCTACGATCACCAATGCCAATTGACTTTTCCAAAGCGGAAGGATGAATCCTTGACAGCCACCGTTCGATATCGGACATCATCCGCTCGAAGGTTGAGTGGATACGTAACGCGTAGAATCTTCACAAAGGATCGATATGCTGGAAGCTTTGATCGATGTGCCGATGTAGATGAATCGTGCTGATACGTCGGCGAGCCGTTATACTCGTTATTTGCTGCTCCAGGAGCGTAACGGCTTGATAGTTGCATTTAGCACGCGCTATAGTCCCCGGTAGTAATATTCACTTTTGATGAGAACAGTTTCTTGATATACACAAACATATTAAATATATTAGTACCCTTGTTAATCTGGAAGTGCTTATCTTAATGATGTTCATAATGTGAAAATTTTACATCTCATTTTAAAGTCTATACAATTATTCTTGTTATTACAGAGGCGTTATAAAATATAAAAGTAACCAAAAGTAACAAATAAGTAATTTTATATTGGCTTTTAAGACATCGAAAAATTGTATTTTTTGCTATTGAGCTGTTCCTTAACTGCGACAGCCAGGTTTCGAAGAAATTGGGGATAAATTCAGATCTGCATATTATACCGGGAAAAAATTGTTAATTTAACTATGCGGATAACCCCCAAATGTAACTAAATATTTAATAATTATAAAGGTCCATTTTTTTTAAATTAACTGACATTTAGTTAATTCAACTCAAACCAAGTCACCTAAAACAAATATGACTGAAGACCTATACTAAATGCTTATTTTACGTTGTTTAACTACCAAAGTATAGCTACTCTATTTACATGTTCATTTCTTTATAGTTAGTTTCGATTTTCTCTGGGTTTAAATTAAATGTTGATCAGAATTGTTCATAACCCATACAGCATAAGAACTTCTTCAGGATATTACGAAATTATCCTCTCAAAACATTTATATCTGGATACAAAAATATTTGTTCGCTATTTAGAATTTTATTGACGCGCGCACACACACACACACTCGCGCGAATATTTTATATTCATTTTATTATATTTCATTACGTCAAATGACACTTACACATTCTTAATTTACAATGGTTTGATGTTCGCAATTAAATAGTGAAGAAAAAAATGTTAACCCCGAATTAGATTGAATCAACTTTAGCGATAAATACGATCAATTTATTGATAATTTCATTTCTTGCACTCCACTCTCGATGTAGTTTTTGGAGATACCGAGGATTTATTCGGATGTCTTGGTATTAATTTGGGGATGTTAAAGTCACTGGTGAGTAATTATGGATTCCGAATTAATATAAAAATTGTAATCTGGGTGTGATACCGCTATATCCATCAAATTGTTCAGAGCGATGCATTTCGCAGTAAAATTATGCACGTTTATATAGACTACGGATTAATGAGGTATTCACTTGTGGTCATTGACTTGAGCAGTCTATAAGACTCCAAATATTTTGCAAAAATCAGTAAAGATATTTTGTACAGATTTTACGGTTAAATTACTTCGACTCAACCCTTAGGTCTAGACGAAGTATTGAATTTGGTCACCTCGGTAAAAAAATTATCCTATAGTTTTCCGTATAGTTTTTCGACGTTTCGACTAGGGAGGAATAACTACGTCTACACTGAAAAAACTGAATCTTCGCCAGCCCCTCGGGCGCAGTGATCACCTACGGGCGCATAAGTTCTTTTAAGCCCTTTATACGACAATAACTATTTCGATGTATCTGAAAGATGTCTTATAGTTATCTAAAAGAGATCCGTAAGAGAAAAATAAGTTATCCTCAGAGGGCAGAAAGGACCGGAATACAAATAAAAAAAAATATCAGTTAGAAATCTTTTCGACACTTTCAAGATATCTTTGACGAATGTATATTGTATATTGTTTAAGATCATAATAATACAGACAGTAATTAGCAAAACATATTAAACATGTGATATGCATCGAATAGTCTGTTACAATACAAGTGCATACAGTAAGTGTTTTGCAAGTATTATTTATAAATACTTCTGCTGGCCTGTCGTCGGGGTTCAAGTTTTAAAAATGCTCATTTTTAATTTTACGTCGACCCAGGCCATAGGTCATAGTTGTAAATTATTTTCAATTTTCATACATATAAGAAACACTATATTGTTGTAACACATCTATCGTAGCCACTTGGACCTAAATATGAGTGGACCCCAAATATCGGTATATATTTTTTAATATAACTGAAAACTGTTAATAAACGAACGAGTGTTAAGGAATAGCCGACTCTCCAGAGGGTCGAAGTTTCTGAGCGAGCGAAGCGAGCAAGGCACCACAAAAACACCAGTTTTCTATATTAATTCGTACCAAATACAGGAAATGGAATCAGCATGCTGATATAGTCAAAGTTTGTTAAATAGAATAGATTTTACCTTTACTTAACACATGATTCTTAGGTGAGGCCGAGAAAGAAAGTGACAGCAGAGGAAGGTATAAGTTTTTTACTAATCAGCGGAGATCCATAATTTGAAGGTATTATTTATACACTAGTCATTCAACGACTACTACCATAGTGCGTATTAGCTTAACCGGGAATGTTAGGTATAATTCTCAAATGTGATGTGAAAAAAATTCGTCCACAAATCCTCTAAAGTTAGATTTCGGACTAATTAACCTCTCCAGTATTATTTTTATCTGCATTATTATTATTGTCATTATCCATTTTTGATGTTGAATGCATAGTTTAGAAAAACTAAAACGTGTGTACAGATGATTTCAAAGCCACACTAAGAGAAGTTTCGATTACCTCTAATTGTTTTGCCCATACTACCAGCTTCCCTAAATGAAAAAGCAATCTTAGACGTTCCGCAGTACAAGTGGCGCCCACTGCCGGACTACCGGTTTCTGATTTTAGGGTAACATATATGATACCCTAAGCGCATACAATCTATCTCCGACTGAAAAGCGCGGCAACGCCTTTTAGTTATTAGGATTCGCTCTCGATCAGCAGGTACCAGCACGCTTAGTATAGCATACACCCTAAAAATCGGACTGCATCTATCATATAGCTACAGTTCAACTGTTGTGCGAGGATCCGTGGAGCTTCGTTGCCAAACTTCTCTCAGTGTACTTTCGCATAAAAAAAGAAACAAGAGAACCTATTGTTACAAATTATGATTTTATTTCCTTGAATAAAGGATAAACATAGTTCTAACAAGGGTTCTAATATTGATATCAATTATTATGATGCATAATTCCATATCAGACATGGACATTTCAAAGTTAAAATGGCCAAGGTCGGATTAAAGGAAGATGAGTCGTACATGTGTAGAATTGAAGATAGTCTCAAATAGATGTTAAATGCCTACATTCAAAGAGTAGGTGGAATGGCAGGCATGCGGGATGTTGTAGCTAAAACAACTTGATCTTAAAACAATGTATCCGATATGTAGGGTAGCTTATCCTGAAGCAAAAAGACGTAAGTGAAGGGCATGATTTCGAAATCCAGTGGTCGAACCGTAACATCACAATCCGTCCCGGGATGTCCTGGGGAGCTCCTGAGGACTTCCAAATATCTGCTTTTGGTCCTCGGGATATCCTCATGGGCTCCTGAGGACGTCCTGGGACGAGCCTTTGCTGCTTGGGAAGTAATTGGAGTTTATAAGTACTGAAGCACCCTGAGAAATGATGGTATAGACAAAGTTAGGAGTCCCCGTTAAACTATGGATTTCTTACGGATTGTAAAAGAAAAACTAAAACCACAAAAACACAACAAATATCCCAATACTAGACCTGAGACTTAAAACATAATTTAAAAAGTGCTTGATTGAAGTAGTTAACTCTCATAGTTAAATGAAAGAAATCAAATATTAGAATCAAGCTTTGAAAAAGAGAGAAAATGTCTTGATCTTATTAACATCCTTCCACTGGGACTGACCGGGACTTTTGCGGGATAGAGTAGTGTGTATATTGCCGTACCTATATTTTAGGTGATTTATTAATTTCTTGATGGCATGTCGTCCATTAATCGTTGATCCCCAATACGTTTGTCAATCATCAATACAATATCATGTCTTTGTCTCTGAAACGTCTCGCAATCATCTAAAATATACGGCAATATATGAACTACTCTATCCCGCAAACGTCCCGATCAGTCCCAGAGGAATGATGATCAAGCCTGCAACATCTACGAAAGATCTATACAAGACGAATTTTTTCACTTACTGCAATCACTTGGTATACCGCAAATACATA
Source organism: Trichopria drosophilae (assembly GCA_030407085.1). NCBI lineage: Eukaryota > Metazoa > Arthropoda > Insecta > Hymenoptera > Diapriidae > Trichopria > Trichopria drosophilae. The sequence continues at coordinate 181,725,917 of CM059583.1, read as the reverse complement.
TGATAGTATTGGTGGACCAGCAGTTATAATATAAATGTCAGTTAGAAAACAGAATTTACGAATGATGTCGAAAGATGGCGAACGTCTCATTAAAAAAATATGAAACTTCAAAGGAAAAGAAGAATACGAGATTTGCAGGAACTTCTTTCGCAATTCATAGAGACCCATAATTTATTAAGTAAAAATACTCGGTTAGCCTCTGGCCTTGAAAAAAAGTTCATACTTTATTCCAGTATTTAAAAAAATTGCATAGAGGCACGCGCTGGGTCATGCGAAGTGCAGTAAGTACGCCGTTTATTTTATGCACGTGTAATTCAATCGAGCTCACGTGCGACGGTGGCGGCGGCAGCAGTGGCTGGTTTCGCAAAAAGAGTCTCCGGAGCTTCGGGCACGCGCTGCACCGGCTACGCAGTTTTCCACCCGCAGTTAGTTGCGTACTCTTGTCGGCAATTGCAACCTAACCTAACCCCAAAGCCTGACCCCCGGGTGGGCTGAACTTCGCATCACGACACGCAACGCGCGGCCACGTCAGTCCGGAATGTTTCTCCTGATGTCCTGCACAAAAAAAGGGAGCGGGATCCCATTTTACTGGAAAAATGATAAGTGCGCGCAATTAGCCGCGTCTCCATTTCCAACAACGTCCCCGACGTTTTCCGTGGATTGCGACCTCGAGGGGATCAAAAAGACGAGTTCGATCGCTTCTTTTTTAGCCCGGGACTCTCCACCGGAGAGTTTTCATCATCCCGATTCGAATTATTCAGGAATTTAACCGTGGAAATGATACCGAATTATCGACAATTATTTGTATCTATTGCCTTACGGTAATGTCTGAACATTAAACGACGTGAAGGGTGGAATATTCAAAATTACTATGATTGAAGTACCTATCGAAGGAATACGGGAAGTTACTTCAAAATACCTTTTTTGGGATATCGATGTAATCACTTGATCGCAAAATTGCTCTTCCGTACTTAGACGCATTCCCGGCGGGGAATTTCGATTAGGATTATCAAGTACATTTGAGAGAGTTTTAATATAATATATTAACATGTTACTTTTAAGTATTTCCACATACTTCTACAATGTTTTAGTAATTATGAATTGTTTGAAATTGATGTCATGTTATTTTTATTTTAGTGCTGTTAGAATTCGTCCATGAAATTATAATTTAACTTTTGCTGCAAATGTATCTTATAACGAAATAAAATTGATCTTCGTTTCGTTATATGATTATTTAATATTAAAGAGTCCAGTAATTCCTGTAATAATTAAAATTCACTGGGAACGAGATGGTTAAGTCGCCTCGTAATCTGAACCTTCCTTAGACTGTGAGTTCGAATCCCCGTCCGGTAACTTTTGCTGTTTAGTTCCACACAGGACAATTCGTGAAACCTTGCTGAGGGAAGAAAAACTGCTTCCGACTAATAGGTACCGTAACGAAATTCTGTGATCGATGGGTCGTAAATGTTGTCTTGAATTAAATAAGACAATTCAAATAATAGTACTTTATGTGCCAAGGGCGCAATTATCGATCTTCGACGATTGTGAAGTTTGTCGCCCGAGCGAAGTAAGAATCACACTCCTCGGAGTTCGATATTTCGCCCCTGACCAATATTGTATTTTTGATCCAATTGTCGTAGGACTCGATAATTTGAGGCTGAAGTTTTCGCCCTAGGCCGAGAAATTGAGTTTTACGGCCGGAGGGACAAAAGTGTATCTCTATGTTCGAAATTAAATAACAACTAAATATTTGATCGACGTCTTTGAACAGAAAATCACGATTTTTTTATGTTGCACACTTTTAATTTTTCTAGCAAATTTTTTCTGATGACACAAACTCGTCTATTCGATCAGAAATAATGCAAATTTTACTAGAAAATTTTTTTTTTGTATGATAGTATGAATGGAAAGGTTGCATTATTTCACGTTTTTTGAAACAAAAATTAGGACCAAAGTGGAAAGATTCGATACGACGGGAGTTGAACTCTGGACCTTTTGATTGCCGGCGGAAAACTCTAAAACTAAGCAATAAAAAATTCGCCATCTTTGGACATCATTCGTATATTCTGTTATCTAACTGACATTTGGATTGAATCTGCTGGTCCAATATTTCCCTCGATATAAAAAAAAAACGCCAATACTATCTTCTGAATGATTAGCGGTAAACCGATAGGCGGTATGTATTAGCGGCACAGAACGCTGTCTAAATTCTTCACCCTTTACTTTAACTAATATACCATAAATATACTTCCATATGTCGTCAAAATACATACAATAGAGGTCGTCCATTAGAAGTGAATTCATGTGTATTCATTGCACGTACACATCAACATCACCTGGACGTCGTATGAATGAATGATGGACGTGCAGTTGACCTAATATGGGCGTTCAATTTATTGATTGATTGTTAGAATTGCTTTTCTGATTTAATTACAAGCAATTTAAAACAAACCAATAATCCAACCAAAAAGCAGTATTTACATAAAAAAATAATGATTAGCAGTAGCTATTGTAACTAAAGTAATACCAAAATCTAAGTTACTAAGATATGTTTACTAACGCGAAATTTAAGGCGAAAGGAAAATAATTCTCGTATATTTTCCAGTGAACCGTAGAAGTCATTAGAAGTATTGGAGTAACTGTCCAATTTGTGGAAATCGCGTAAAATGTCGCAGGTAACGCGTAACCGATTCTTCTATTTCTTGGATCAAACGCCGAAGGGTTAATTGCAAATTACTGGTGTCGTTCCCATATATGAGGTTATCACCATTATATACTTGTATAAGGAAACAATTACTGTCACGTCAGTGGCAGGATCGAACACCAATAAGGCAAACACGATAGCCGAAGTTATCCCGCATTGGTGACTGTCGTCGAGCTTGTCCAGGAAGGGATCGAGAGAAAAAGATAATTGAGTAGTTCGGCGTATAACAAAAAGTGTGTTCAATTATACCTTACACTTAAGCCGATCGGTTTACATTATAATTACTTTTAATTAAATTTAGAAAATTCCGATACTATGGAAAGTTTGAAGGTAATTGCGACTCAGCTTACATTGAAAGATAGTTGTATTACATTTTAAATTATATTACAACCGTGTACATAGTTATCATCGAAACTAAAATGATCATAACATTAAAATTAAGTAATTTAATAGTTTGACTGATTGGTTCTTCTATTCCACTCGTCATTTTCATGTAGTAAATTACACGACAGTTGCAGATAAATTTCACTACTAGGATCAACGTCCACGTGTAATGAGCTCTACGGTTTACTCTAGTCCATTAGCGAACAGGTATAATTCGAACGGTTCGAATACTGTTTTTTAATTTATTGATGGATTAAATCGTAGGTAAATGGCGCTAATAGCGGTATTTTCACTCAGAAAAAAGCAATTTTAAAACATGCGTTTGCATTTAACGACAAATCTAATTATAAGCACGTAACCTGCATATCTATTATTTTCACGCGAGCTTCCAGCACGCATCCACTAAATACCAGTCAGAAATCCATAGCAGTAAATAATCATTTAATTAAGTGCAAATAATTAATTTTAAATGAACTTTAGAAGTGCAAATAAAAATTAAATTTCGAATATGTTATCCATTACATAAAATACCGTTTATATATTGCTGCACTTGGAATCTTTTATACTTTATAGAAAATTTTAGAATATTGAATTTTTGTCAGCGTTTCTTCATATTTTGTTCATTAATAGTTTTTCTACATTTTTGTTTATATAATATTGCTTATAAAATCACTTGCTATTTTTTCTTACTCCAAATCGTGGTTCGTTCGATCATCGTCAGCTTAATGGTGGATATCCTAAATTTTTATCATTTTCAATGCATCTAAACAACTGGATACTTTTGAAAGAAAAACAACTCGGTCCAAATCTTAGTTCAATAGTACGTGCTAAGTGTTTAGAAAGAATGAACGGAATTTCGAAGTAAATGAACTGCTAACAAGTTGAGGGTACAATTTTTCGCCGGTCACATTGGTATTCTTAAATATCAATCTTGTTTTAAGTACATCCTGCTACTGACTGTATTTGAAGAAACTGCTAATAACATACTACTTTAAGTGCACTTGTGAATAAAATGAATCAAATAGTGTTATAAAAAGTTTGTTGAAAATTTCGTATGAAAAATGTAACCACCCTATTCGCTTAGAAAGTTCAGAGTCGAACACAAATATGGTATAAGGTTTGATGAGTTCAGGTGTATAGAATACATTCCCCACATGGAATACAGTTATGAAATTTTAAAAATTACTTGTTTAAAATCATCACATGTCTGTTGCACTCGGCCCATAGTATTTTGATAAAATTCTTCAAAGAGGGTCTCTTTAAACATTCTCTGCCAAAATACTTTAGAAAAAGAGATTTTTTTCTATTAGTGGGAAGTTTGAGTTGCTATTTTCAGATGTTTATGATAAGATAATACTTTTACATTGCGCGATAATAATTCGTGTCTTTCCGCTATTAATTCTCTTGTCGTGTGACGGTTTAAAACCAACATGAATTTATTTAATAACTTCTCTAGAACATTTTTTCCTACTTACTGGTTTCCTAAGTGGGAAGACAAAGTCCGACAATTAATATTGGAGTGTCCAAAGTGATTGGTAATGTAAATGCTCATGACGTTCTGGAAATAGATATCAAGATTTAAAACATAACTTTGGCAGAAAAAGACGGCAATTGATTGTTAACTGATTTTGAAGAGGGAGAACAGCATCAAATTATGCAAATTGTAAATAAGGCAAACATTTCAACATAACCTGAAAAACAGAAAAAAAAACATTTTTTCAGTACATAACCCCAAATATTTCAAAATCCTGACCTGTTGGATCGATTCCATGCTGGAATTCGGATTGTAAGAATAAACCTAAATCGGACATTTTGCATGTACATGTTTATGCGGGTGTGATAAAAAAAGCACAATAAAATATCACACGTTTGTAATGACCTTAAAACCAGTGGAATCATCAGTAGTTTAATCAATCATACCATACCGGCTTCGCGTAAATGGCACTTGCGTCTGAATTGTTATCAGTGTGACTGGAACGCTGTCAGCATATGGACTACTGGGTAAAAGGGTTTAAAAGTGTCGATGCATTCTTCTCATTTCGTACGAAGCTTATCATGTTCAATTATAATTTCACAAGAGTAAAATTTATTTCTGAATTTCTTGAGACTTCAGGTAATTGTTTTTGTATATGTTCAAAAAATTAAAAGAAAATTGTTTGTCACATATGACCTTTGTTTTAATATGTTTAATTAAAATTACGCCGCTAACTTAACTAACATTGAAGGACAATCAAATCACGTCAAAAATATTGGAGTGATCTCCAAAACGCCAGTGAACATCCGAAACCAATCCGCTTATACTGTCCTATAATCGTTTATAATGTACTTTTAATGTTTGAGCTACTTACTATGACAATTATATAGGTTTCTTCTAGAAATTAGTTATCCGACTTTCAAAAGAAAATCAAGAAAAAGAGTTCTAACGATTCTAGTCAAAACAGTTGTACCAATGCAATTAGGATCAACGTTTTACGCAGCCGCATGCGAATTCCGAAAAAATGAAAATGAAATTCCAAAGATGATCGGCAAAGTAAACGACGAAAATAAGACAACGGAACATAAAGTCAAATTAAGCAACAGCTTTTTATTATTTTGTTAATATTGTGGTTCCTAAAAAAAATAAAAATAAATTTGATAATAAAGTAAAACAAGTCTTAAAGCATTTAAAATATTCAATAAATAATCAGTGAATTTATCTGTAATCCGAACCAAAAGTTAAGGTGATAAATAATAGAAAATTCAGAAAAAACGAAATGGAAAACAAATTTCTTTTTTATTTATCATCTTAATTTCACATTTTTAAGAATCATTCTTACGACTCTTTAATTTAATTTAAAATTGGTGTCACATTCCATTTAAAATGAGTTTCAATTTGATTGGCTGTGCAAACTGTTTGTGCAGCGAAATTTGAAACTTAGACAAGTTTGGTTCGGATTACCGATAAATTCACTGATTATTTATTGAAATATCACCGAACGATAAATTCAACTTCATTAAACAATTAAAATATTGTTTTAGTTGCAAACTAGCATTGCAAATATATTTCTATACCTCTTGCCCTTCGCTAAAAAATAGGGGGCTGGGAGGTGATGTCTGTTATGGACCATGGTTAGGTTGGTTGCATAACATTTAGGTTAGAGAACCTAACATTTTTTCCCTTCTTTTCTGAATCCCTCGACATCAAATCCATAAGCCCCAATCAACAACCTAGGAATATAGAGAAGTGATCTTCGAACGTTGAAAAATTTACTACTCAGCAAAAGATGGATTTTTACCACCTATACATTATCATTTAGAAGATCGTTAAGAGACCACCTTCCCCTATATGGACGTATTTGTCGATGGTAATATCGATAGCTCGAACATGCCCTAAAATATCCAAAAAACAAGTATGTCACATCGTTGGCATCTAAATTCAGGTTCCATGCTTTGAAGAATCGAATCCCGAGGTCTCCTTTCGTTCTAGAAAGACGATGTTATTGTTACTCGTTCCTTTCTTGTGGACGTTAACAAATTGGAAATACTGAATTGTGATACTTTATGGACCTTCAGGTGTTCATAAAGTAGAGCGAACTGAAATTTTAATGGGTTGCTTAGATGCTTCGAGAAAACTTCAAAATGAGGATGAGCAAAATGTTGGTGCTTAATATTTATAATATCTCTGAAAATGTAGTATGGAGATCATTGCCCGACCATTTATCCTGTATTTTTCCAGTAGACCGCAAGTACATATGCAGGCACGATAACGAGGAAATAATATGAGTAAAATGTGATTTTTGAACGCACCAAGAAGAACCTATGTCTAAAGAAGAGAAGAATACTGTTCAGTCGCGTTTAGATGACGAGTCGAAGCGTGACCCTCTACCCGCGATGCGTATTCACGTGTTCCGCATGGGCTTTGAGCGTGACCACGAAGCGTGGCAGGCGTGCGTGTGTCACTCGCTGACTCCTCACTAAGAGCTCCGCCCAAAACACGCACGCGTGCTCTCTTGGCACGCCAGGTCGAGCCCGTACATAGGCCTCTAATCCTGATCTACGCCATCGAAAGCTTCGTCAGAGTTCCATTTTGCCTGCCACTGCGGTTACTAGATGCACCAATGACTCGGGGTTCGTCTTATTATCATTTATCGACCCGTTAATTGACATCAGGATAATTGCTCGGTGGTGTGCCACGTGCGTTTCTGGTATCGATTTCTGCAACCTTTCGTTCGTGTTTGACTGCTAACCGTGAGTCATCATCGACAAGTTAATAATTACAGACTTTTGTATATGGAATTTTGAGGAGTCGCTGAACCATGCTAATTTTAAATGGTGCGTTTATACGAATCAGTACCGGATGTGAAATCACTTCTAATATGAAGCTTCCAAAAGATGATGCCCCTGAGTACAGATGAATTCAGCCCTCAAGATGGAACCTCTGAAAACTTCAAATTCACTTAGGTTATTAGATCTAACACCTAAAAACAAATTTGACCATTATATCATGTGCCATAGTTTAGACAAATATTTTGTTCACCATCATCGTCCTTTCATAGTTTATAGTCGGCTTTGTAAATACTTGCAGAAACTTTGCATTATTTTTTTCGATAAGGTAAAATGCTGATGAACTGCTTGGACAAAATGAGAGCTTTCATGCATGATCTATGCCAAACACATTCTGGTACCAGAAGTAACTTCATTTCGAGTCCAGTGGCAAATTCGAACATTGGCAAAGATTATTTCATAATTGTCAGTGCATTGGCGTTAATAATTATCTCAGCTTTTCATTCAAATTTCAATGGACCATGGAATTGGTTAACTGCATAAACATAATAACTGCACGAGTTCTTAAGTAAAAGAGAAACGTTAATATTACAAACGAAAGATGTAAAGCCACTTAACTAATTGCGCCAATTTAGTTATAAATGTAGCTTATATTTTTCAAACAAGCTCGTTATAAGAAATAAATATAATATGACTACGGTATGATACATACTTCAAATAGTTCCCTTCGCTAAGATTTTTATTGCCTTATACGAATTCCAAGTAGAGAATAAGACGATGCACTTGACGTATTCACGAGGACACTGGGAGCTAATGAATATGATGAAGAGTTTCGCATCGAGAATACTCGACTGCGAGCTCGAAACACCGGAATCAAGAAAGTCTGTAATGCTAGAAAATTACGGATAGCAAGGGGAAAGGAAGAAAAGAAGGCACTCCAATGTCGACGTGCCGTTCATCATGTTACGACATTATGTTGCGTAGTAATTTTTGAAATTTACTTGTAAATTGATTCGGATGTATCGTTTATTCAATCAAAACTTTGAAAAGATTTAATCATATTCTGCCATTACTTACCTATTTCCACATTCATCAACTCTTTGAGTTTCCAATAAATGAACGTATCTACATTCAATAATAAACTCGGTTATACCGCATTCTTCCCTCTTTTATATGGCGCGCATTGGGAATCTATTCCAATTTTATTTATAGTGGTCCCATGTGCATTAACCAGCTGTCCAATACAGTGGATTTTCCAATATCGTAAAAATGTTAATCGAGCAGATTTTATTATACCTGTGGTAGTATGACATTTTTATTTGATCATCTCCATAAGGATTACTGAGAGTATTCTTCTACTAGCGGTGCGTAATAATACAGTAGCACTTCATTACCAACACGCGCACTTTTAATCGTCTCACTGGATGGATAGCTTACTTTTAATTATAGACCACTTCGAGTCAACGAGGCACCTGAATAAACTATCCGATTGGAACGGAATGTACTCCTCCTCCCTCGTGGAGGACGTTGCCAAACAGGAGCGATTAATCGAACATTTATACGACCGGGGATAAGATAGTGTTTTTATTACGGATGTCCATTTAGGCGTCTAGATAAACACGCTATCGAAATAAGCAGTTTTCTAATTGCACGGAAGAACTCGAGAAAAGCTCCTGTCTTGGCTACGTTGATAAATGCTGAAGCACTTACGATATTACATTCCGTGTTTCTATTAGACATTAACACTTATGAACATTCAAATTGATGCATCAATATTATCTGGACGAAGTTGATACATAAATACGGGAGAGTTTTTGTTTATTGTCAATGCTAGTTTAGGGTTCAATTTTGAATTCTTAAAGTTTGAACTTCCATGATGTATATCACAAAATTTTGACGAATATGATCCAGCAAAGAAGATCACAGGGTGTCTTAAAAAAAGGTCAAGTATAGATATCCTTATCGTTGAAGTTATGGGATATTTAGAATATACGAGAGTTGATTCTGAATTAATAGTTGTCCTAATAATTGAATTTTGAATTTTGGGTTGACATACAATACTTGCAGCTTAATTAGACACTGCTTCTTCTCGAAACAACCGCAAGGAATTAATACATCGTTTTTTGTATCTTGATATCGTTAGTGTAGTATCTTGCTTCCTACTTGTACCACTTATTATTCAATTATTGCATACTTTTATTATTCAGGCATGACAAGTGAAAAGTAGTTTATCTGTGCAGGCAGACATACTTCCGATTCATCCCATGTAGAAATGTCCTTAAATTCGATACGGCCCTAATGGGAATCTGAGCAGATTGCAGATCCCTATTTACTAATTTTTATAAGAATCTGACATTCAGAACGAGCTATCCTTAAATTTGTTTCAGCATCTTATTGGGTATAATGGGTCAACATCTTATGTAGCGGTCAAATTATAACCAACGCGTTTAGAAAAAAAGTAACTGCCTTATGTTGTGAACAAAAGACATGGAATGTTGTTCAATGAGTGAGTTACTTTGCTTTGCAAATCTGAATTAATCCGAAAGTAGTAAAGAAAACATAAAAAGAGCATCGCTACTCATATGGTCCACTTGCAGTCAAATTGCCAATACAAAGCATAACTTTACGACAAAGTTAAGTAACATTGACAATCTTCCTTAACTGGGTCAGAAGGTTCGGTGCTGTTAGACTATATTTAATTGGTAAGTAGTTTTACTAATAAAAAGCAAAAAGATACTAATTGATTGATTAAATTAAGTTTTATTTCGCAAAGTCCTGTTAAAAACCCAATTGCAATTTTTGTATCAATAGAAATGTCCCATGAAATTGGCAGGTTTTTACCTGTTTTCGAGTTAAAAACTGCCTAACTGGTAACCAAATTTTTTATTAGAAATTATAGATTATATATATATCAGATTTAGTGAGTTCTATAACATATTCCTTATATTATTCTCGTATAAAACTAAACAAAATAAAATGTGGAATTTTGATCACTTTTTAGATTTAGCAAGAAGAACAAATTAGATTCTGTTCGAAATCTGATCAGTGCTCCAGGCTAAACTCGAGTTTCCACAGAGTTACGTTTCTAACGCCAAAAATACGGATATATAGTCAGATGTATACACTATAGTACCATATCTCAATTTCTTGACGTGTCCTAAGGACAAGATTAATTTAGATAGATTTTTACGTACGTCAGGATAGCTCAGTTTAGTACATCCAAACATTTTTTAGGTGTCAAGAAATTCCAATTCATTTTTTGATTTCTAAATACACTTATATTTTACATACTTACCTTGAGTGGAAAATTGGAGACAAGAATCGTGTAATTTGCTATAACTGAATTAGTTGCTTGAGTTAGTATCTTTATCCATATTTCCACCTAACGTAGATCGTTTTCATGAGGGTTTTTCTTCTACAATCCGTAGTAATTCTTCAGTAAGCAGTGTATATTTTATCTATAGATTTAGAAATATGTCTATTTATATAGCTTTGTTGTATCGTTTGTATTATTTGTATTGTTAATATTTCAGTATGGATATTATTCAAACTGCTTATCTTCGCATACTTCGGACTCTATTTTTGTCTTGCTCTACCTACTCACACTACTTACACATACTCGGTTCTATTCGTACTATTACTATTTAGATCATTTTTATGTGGTTTAAATAGAAATTTAACATGCGCTCAGAAGTTTCTTCTTCTTCTTCACTCCTAAACACTTCATTGTCCGGCTTTACTCTCAAATTTACATTTTTCTCTAGGAATCGGACACACCAGTGATTAAGCTTCCACAATTGAGGCAATAGATCGTTAAAACCATAAAACCTCAGGTGAAGTATATCACAGAAGACCAAAACTATGTACTCAAATCGGACAACAAGGCCACTTTGGTGTAACCCAGATATCAACAAACTATCGAATGGATCACGTGATCACTAACAACCCAGACAAGGGATACTGTAAATATATTAGGAAAATCGCATTTCTGAATTTCAGAATTCCTTCAGGGAGATATAGGATTGTGGATTAGGAATGCAGGTAGGATTAGGAGATATAGGATTATATCTTCAAAAAACATTGAAATTCCCTTATAAAGCTTGAGCTTTTTGTTAATATGATATAAAATCGTACAACGTCAATAAAGCCAAATATAAACCCAAATAATTATACTGATTATTGTTGTAATGAGCAAATTCGACCTAATGCCCGTGTAATATCCTAGAAAGTGTATGATTATGATAACCCTGAAATTGTAAACATTGAGACTTAAAATTTGAGATGACTTATATCAATAACACATTAGCTTTTCTCTAAATTAATATGTTGTTTTATTTTATTAACGTGTTGTTATGAATTCAACTCATTTGTGATGAATAAATACTCCGATAAATCATGGACAACTTCAGCGATCAAAATTTAGGTTATACAGAAAGTCTCCTGAAAAGAAAGTTCCTCTATTTAGTATGTACTAAATGTTTTGACACATAGTAATTAACGTATCATAGGAATCATTTACGCGCGCGCGAAGTTATTTTTGCAAATAAATGTTTTGCAAAATAGTATACTCAACGCGAGAGAAAAGTATTCCATTCGTCGCGTGAAATGAACCCGTGCGGGAATCACATATTTTGCGCACTAGTTGTATAATGTACCATTTCGGCAATCCGGGGTGCAAAACGCGACATTGCTTTTTATTTTCCTGGTGCGAAATTAACGTATCAATCATATATTTGAACATATTGATGTATTTTACACGTAGTGTGACAAAAAATAATGTTCAATGGCTTAATTTAAACCCAAATTCTGAACAATATCTGATATGAAAGCAGGAAATCTTTCGCGTCCAGAGTTAATTATTGCGAATAGTATTAAAATATTATGATAAGTTTTAAAATTAACAAACAACAATCAAATTGGTTTTACACCGGGCTTCTGACCGACCAAGATGCAAAAAAAGATATGAAATTGGAGGACCCTAATCTCCCTTCCCCAAGCATGCAGGAAACTTTTATTTAATTGAAAACTTTTAGTTAATTTAACGATTTTGTCTAGTTAATCATTGCCTCCTGAAGAGGGATCGGTAGATCCGAAACGTTGAGGTCGCTAGGAGAACCTTGGTCTTTTCCTTGAAGTTTCCTGCATGCTTGGGGAAGGGAGTTGGGTCTTCCAATTTCATATCTTGTTTTTGAATCTTGATAGGTCAGAAGCCCGATGTAAAACCCATTTGATTGTTGTTTGTTACTTTTAAAATAATATTATTTTAATTCTACTGAACAATATCTAATTTTTGGCACTACATTTTAGTCGCACAGTAAGCTAGTAGTAAATACTTTTCAAGAAAATACAGCTTGAAATTAGCTAGCTATTGGTCTTATTTCAAGCCCAATTTTTTTCTGTGTATAATCTGACGACCATGATATGACAAATACTATTTTGCTCCAGTTTTTATCTTAAGTCAATAACATATTATCGTGAAAATTAGACGTCAACTGTCCGTTTCAAACAACAAAAGAGATTTGCATCTTCATGAAACTATAATGCATCGAATTTCTAAGCAACGTAACGTTAAGTCAGTAATTGCCATCAGTGGTTTCGAATTGAAGCCGCAAAGAGACCTCTGAGGCACATCAAGAGTACCAATAACAAAGAAACAAACCCGAGCTACGAGCCATATTTCTCTTAATAGTCGCTCGTGTATTTTTCGCTATATTTTTCCGCTTCCCTCGTTTCTTCCACTCGCATTTTTTTTTATCTCCGCCCAGGCTCGTCGGAGGCGAAGTTTATGCGACACATCGCTACACAGAGCGCCGGACCCCGTCATTAGTCAGGTAGTTCGAGAGATCTGTATTTCATAATTTCATGCACGGGGGGCGCGCACGCAGGTCAACGTCGCTGCCGCACACGCCTTCCCGGTGAATCTGCATAAAGGGCTTAAATTATCCAGGAAGAGCTACCCGTAGCCTATGCTCGCGCGTAAACCATTATACGTCTTTCTTTAGCATATTCATCACAAAAGCCTGTTCTTTAGCTGCCGGTCTATCGCCATTTTTCGTCGTTGTTTCGCTGGCGAACGACGCACCGTAAAACGCACGTATAGCTAACGTATAATCAGACGAACTAGGACGCTCCTTGGTTAGGTCAGTGGCTGATCTCGTTGGTGTTTTTTGCACCTGTGGTTACGAACCGACGACTTCGCTGATTGCTCCTAGATTTTATTCACCAATCTCTACAATTTAAATTTTCTTTCGTATAACAGGATCGTGCTTTTGTCATTTTTTCCATCTCCAGTTACTTAATTATAACGTTCGGTAACGCCTTGATAAGAAGTTGAAACGCCGAAAGCTTAAGACCACTTAGACGGGATTTAGTTGTGCGTAATAAATGAGGGGTAATTCGCTTAGACATTTTTGTATAAGTGAAGGATCTTAATGAGCTACACTAAGGATGAACTTCCAGTCCTAAATATTAACGATGGACTTAAAAAGCATAAGAGAATATACTTTAAGCTCTTCTTCGTAGTATGGTGTTCTCTCTTTTATTCTTCCCTGAATGTTTAACACTTCAAGATATTGTCCGATTTTTATTTTTTTATATATGTTCTCTAATTTCTCTGTAAATAGGTAAAGATCACAAACTACTGTAATTTGTAAAAAAATACATAACTCTTGCTTTATTTCATATTTGAGAACTTTATCCTAAAACGATTATCAAAAACGTCTTTCTGAATGAAAAATTCCTTTAATCTACTTCTTGACAGAATCATTGTTTATAACATTAGCATTAATGTTTTTCTTTTTACTTGATGAGTTTCTCTGTTCAGATACCAAGTTATTAAATACCAGAGATGAACACAATAGGTTTGTTTAGCAGTCCAATCATGACTAGAATCATTGATTTGGTTCATGAGATTTTACTTATGGAGTTCATGACTTTGTTCTTAAATGTGTCGATTTTTGTGTTGGTCTCAGAATACTTGTTTCTAGTTGCGCTGGTGCTTCTTTAAAAATCAGCCATTGTTAAAATGCACAGAAACCTTGTTAACCCTTTTCCTCCAGAATGTTCGAAATTGGGATGCAACATTCAGCGCTATAACTTTTGTTCGAAACGCCCTTAACAAAAGTAGATATAAGTAAAAATTGATAGTCTTAGACCTGCTCTTTCCAATTCCGGCGTCGAAATCAGCATGCGATTTCAAAGAAAAAAAGTTTGGAATATTTTTTCGAACAAAAAATATTGATTTTTACGACGTTTCTTCACAAGAATTACAATATTTGACATTGAGTTGATTTTCTACATTTTTGTCGCTACTACCAGAGTTGAAATTTATTAGGGCCCTGATCAGGACCTAACCAAAAGCGTTACACCCTGATCAGGGTCTGAATAAATTTCTATTAGGGTAGTAACGAAATTATTAAAAAAACGTATACATGTCGATGTTAAAGGAATGAGTTGAAAGCCGTGAAAACAATTTAACTTAATGAAATTGAATTCTAGTACTTGCTGTTGCGTCTTCTCTAATGTCGGTCACCACCCGAACAGAACAATCCGTTCTGGGATATCCTGCTCCTTCTGATGGACTGCCAAATGTCCGCTTTTGATCTTCGTGAGTTTTTTCAGGGGCTTCTGAGGACGTCCTGGGGCGAGCTTGTGCTGTTTGTGCACAGGTCGAGAGTAAACCAGAAGTTTAAGCATGTAATTTGATATATTAATCTGACCTGTATCTGGTTATATAAATGATTTCTAACTCACGGAACTGAAGTTGAAGTTCTGACCTTTCGATAAAGAAAAAAATGAGAATTTGAGTTCAAACTTGATGCAACAATGGACTAACTCAGTTACCCTTTGCCATTGCATTATACCTGGATAGATAGCCTGTTATTTTCGAACGCGTAATTCATAATCATACTCCGAACTACTGATCATGAAGTGAACAAGATTTCCAAGGGTTCGAAAGGTGGAAAAATTTGTCTAGGAAGTTAGTAACACTGATTCAAATCAAATTTCTGGAAATAATATATAAAAAAAATTTACTACCCCTCCTTTTGCAAGTCAATTTATTTATATTTAACAATTTGAATTATACGAATGGTGCTAATGGAGTAAGTTTGCAATCCTTTGGAGTGATTTAGGATTATATAAATGATTTACTCCATGGAATTGAAAGTGTACACCAAAGGATTCAAATATTTTTACTTCTCTTTATTAAGGGTAAACATGACATCTAGGGGTTCCTAATGACGTCAACGAAGACATAAAATTTAACAACAGAACCTATCAACCAAATGTTTATCTGATTCGAGTAATCATGAGCATCGTAGTCTTGAAGTCAGTCTTGCGTATTACCCCAAAGTCTCGAAATTGAAGATTCAGACGCCACAAAGGACCGATGATTGGTCGTCTTTAAACATGCAAATTCCATGCATTTAACGAAATCACAAAATCTAAAGAGTCGTAAAAACATTCCGCCTCGCCCAGGTAACGGAAGGAGATTAGCATCGCGAACTCAGAAACCTATCTACGCTCTTGAATATCGTACTTCCAACTGTCTAAACTGTCACGGGTGCATTGCCTAACGAGGGTTGCACTTCCACTCCCGTTTATTCTCTCGTAAAAAATGAAAAGATTTCGACGTTTTCCTTCTTCCGTACATTTTCGTATCAGGAAGGAACGAATTCTGCAAATACGTGGTTATTAACGAAGTATTCAATTACGCGACGACTTCTCTTTCGAGGAAAATTACGGGTTCGTCGATGCAAAGGATGCGAGTAATAAAAAGTCCGTCAAACCCTCTTTCTTTGACTCTTTCCAGAGAAAGATTCGAAAAAGGTGATTGCCCGGTTCATTATTGAATTGTTCATAATGACAGAGACGAATTACAAAGTCTGAAGCCGAAGGATATACAATGACTTATTATTTATTCTTACAATGTATTTTATTTCAAGAAGAGTATTACTCTCTTTCCGATGTAGGCGTATTATAGTGTTCCAGTAAATGACGAATATAAATGTTATAATTATCCTGCTTGAAAAGATAAATGAATATGTATTCGCGAGCAAAAAAGAAAGCCGAGATGAGGGGGCTTCAATTAGACAAAATTACGCTTCTGGATGATCGATCATGTTTAGAAATAAGTTTTCGTTCCCTGGAATAAAAGCGGGAATTATCTCGTTCGTTTCGTATACATATTTACCTTTTGAATAAAGAGTCAACATTCGTGTATACCTTTCAACTCCAGTAGCCTAATCGATGTGGCAAGCCACCGATGCATCTGATGCAGTGTCCCAATCTGAATCAATTAATCTTGAGCGTGACACATTTGCTTAACCAGCCGTGCACGCAAACTCATCAAACTCAATTCCTATATATACATATATAGGACGGTGCATTCCATACGGCAAATATCATCCTAATTATGTACCGAAATACGCAGCTGACTTGGTTACGATCAATTTTACTGGTGGCTTGCTGGAGAAAGTCGATCAGTCACTATCTGCCAGCCGTCCTGGAAATCCCTCCGTGCGTAATTGAACCTACCGAAGCAACACGTTCGTCTGGGGGGTACGTAAGTGTTGGTTTGGTCCCTCCCGCAATGATATGTTTGGCGTAAAACCACCCCGAGAATCTACCCTCTTTCGCCGTCATGGTACTATTTATATTCAGTACCGTATGTGGCGTTCGAAAGCGCCGAATTAGCAGTCTCCTAGCCTCGACAGTTGCATTTGATCCCCCACGGCAATCCTTTACTCTCCTGAAATAAGCCTTGACTTACCCAGACCGCAGCGCGGTTTATACTACGTACGTTGTTGTACCTCTATCTGAAAATTCAATTCCAGATACGACCGGACTTCAACTTCCATGATAAGGGAACTTGATTAAAATTTTATTCCGAATACTAATCAGACATATTATGTGAGCCAGGTAATTCGAAATTAGATAAACTGGTAGAGCAGAAAGTGATCATTTTACCTTCATTAACAACGAAATGAGAATTGTGTTCATCAGTCAAGTTTTATTGTATCTTTGCTGATGTTGGACTTGTTAACAATAACCAAGAGTTCTGGAGGAGGCTAGGCCAAATAAAGTAATATAATTAACCATATGGATGTTTCTAGTGAATCCCGCCGATGCAAAATTAGTTATTTAATTCTCTATCATTACCGAAGTAACCCTTTAATACCGCGAAGCTTGCTCATTCGGCGAACTTGGTTAGACCACAGCGAATGGTATATGGGATATGCGGGTGAACTGCACGTGCTTCGCTACATGCGGAATTCCTTCGTAAGGCCGATACCTATATAGGATAGTCACACATTACACGTATAAGTGACCCTCGATCACGTTATATTTCACAGTCACGGTGGTTATCGGCATCTGGTGCACGTTTAGACCTCGTACACGAGACACCACCTCGCCCAAGCTGGGTACCTCGTTCGCGAAACGCGTTTCAGGCCATTTTATTCGCTTCGAGAAAATTGCCTGACACGACTCGAACACATGACGAGTCGTCACGAAGAGCCGTGTACTGAAATTAATTTTGGAAGCGTTTTCTGGGGGGTAGGAGTGATGAGTAGAAGGTCGATTTCTGCCACGTGCCAATTGCGATTGATACAAATACAAAATCATGTTTAAGTCAAATTTGATCTGCATCCTAAAATTGATTAGAACACTGAGCACAAAATAATCTGATGAAAGTTGAGGTTCAATATGATAAATTTAAGAAGTTTTCCATTAAGTATTATGCAGAACATTTCCGCGAATGAAGAATCAAACAAACTTGTTTCCGGTTGAAATATTGAGAAACCATCGATTAAAAGTGTTGACCTTATGTGCGTAATTGCGTTGCGTGCGTAAATATTAAGAGACGAATGCGTCAGGATACGATAATCATAGTACCCGGAAAAAGAACATATGAATGACGATTGCAATGTCATCACTGGGCAAATGGATTATAAGAATTTGTTGCATTCGGCGAACATAGATGTTATTACACCAGAATCAAAAAGACATATTGAGTTATTACGGGCCACCTGTCCATTTATATTATTGTGTACGGCGACCTACAGCGGTTTGTTTTAAGCAGATGCACGGGTGACAAGGAAGGCGAGTCTGTTGGTTTTTGCATTTTGTGGTTGTTATTCGTTATTATTACGTTACTGTTTAATTTACATGTACGTTTGACTGCACTTGAAAAAATGCATACTTAAACATTGATCGGCATTCTGGAGTTTGCCTGGTTTCGTTGTCAATTAAATGGGTATGGAAGCTCGTTTTCCAGGATTCCTCCCGGTCAAAATCCACTCACTCGGTAAATCTGCATATAGATCACTGATCGTCAACGCAAGGGATGAGACCGAGGCGCCGCTCGGCGAGCATCACCAAGCAACAAAGACCTTCATTGTACTTTGGAATCGAGACAAAAGCTTCCTCTTCCGTCACGTCTCTCCAGATCCTTTCCGCCCCTTCTTATCTTTATCTCTACTCCTTTTTGCCGAGCTTTTTCGTTCCGTTCGTGTACTTCGTACTCCTTCGCGACTTGGCAAATATGTCGGAGATCTTAATTTGCATGAACGTTTGGGATAAACGTACTTCGTAATAAAAGTTCGTAAATCCTTCACTCATCAGCGCCGTGACTCTCTTTCCACAATCGAGGGGTGACATGAAGCGAGGGATGGATGGGTACACCGGAATGGTGGTATACGTATAATACGTGCAGGATACTTGGTACGTTAGGCAGTAGTAACTTGATACGGGGAATCTCGTCGTCGTCGTTACGGCCTATTATTTAAATTGAAGACTTAACTCTTTGGGTAGTATTAGTCTCAAATTTTTTGATTTATATTATGAAGTTCGTTCGATGTATATCATTAAAACAACTATCTATAATAAAAACCGCGGATTTTAAGGGAGTTGTAAAGGTAGCATAATTACCGGATTTTATAAAAATTGAGTATACTTCTTTGTAAAGGTATACGAAATAAACAGTTAAAATACTGGAAGTCATTTTATTTTTTTATGCCACATTTTATTTATAAATATTTATTTCCAGCTATGGTACGAAATGTTGATTTTAATGCTCGATTTTCAGAAATCTACAAAGAAATATGATATCCGCTATAAACTGTATACTTCGTGGCCTTTTGATGAGATATTAATGATATCCGTGTTGCAATGTTATTGTAATATTTTAACTAATTTACTCTAATGATAGAATATTGTTTACTCCATTATAGGTAAATTACGTTAAAAAATAAACAATGTTTAAAAATAGTAAAGAAGAAATCAGTCTTTTTGCTGCCCGTCGATAATTCCGGTTGCATGAAAATTAGCAAAGTAAAAATCTGCTGGATTGTTTTCATATTTAACAAAAAAAAATAAGGATCAAAAAGTAGTGGATAGATTCCTTCTGCTGGGGGTTAAAACCCGGGACTTTTTAGAGGTCAGTGAAGCAAGCTTATTCGGTGGAGCATTCAATCGTCAAAGGTAAAGGGTTCCCTTTTTACCATTTTTAAACATTGATGATTTTTTAATGTGAAATTTACAATGTCTCTAATCAAGCAGAAAATTATCTACAAATCGAGGAAATTAGTTAGAAAAATTAAAATAATATTGCAATATTCACATCTTTATTTGGTCCTTATAACGTGGTTCAATGAGTACGAAGACCGTATATATATATATATGGTATTATAATATATTATATAAATTATACAGGGTCATCGAAAAGTATCGGACCTCCCTAATATCTTCAGTTAGAATGCACTTAGGAGAAAATGTCCAATAGCAAAGTTGTATGGTTTCAAGCGGGGAATAAGATGATGACCTTGACTTTGACCTTGACCATGTCCTTCAAGGTTATATCAAGGTCAATCTTATTTTTTTAAATAGAACCCCCTACATTTTATTGCATATTCTTATAGCTTATCTCGAGAGCTTTCCAAAACACTATAATAAAATATTTTTTTATTAAGTACTTTTTGAGTTATAAAGGTTTGAAGTTAACAATTTTTTGACACAAAATGTAGAATATCTTGTAAAATATTATTTAGTTTTCAGTAATCATAACCTTAAACCAATTAATTGGTCTCATTATTCCGCGCACAAAAGTATTAAGGTTATGATTACTGAAAACTAAATAATATTTTACAAGATATTCTACATTTTGTGTCAAAAAATTGTTAACTCCAAACCTTTATAACTCAAAAAGCACTTAATAAAAAAATATTTTTTATTAAGAAATTAATTTTTTATAATAAGAAAAATTAATTTTTTTGTAAATTAAAAAATGACATCATATTCTGCGCAGAATTCTGTATTAAAAAACGTCCCTAATTATTGTTTTGTATATTGCATAGATTTCGTCGGAATAATATATTATTATTATGGATATAATTATTATAGAATTAAACATGTGCATATTTAATTTTGTCCAACGCATTTTTAGCAGTCGAGCTATGTAACAAACATTGTAATTGTCTTCATACATTATGTTCGATCTTCCAAATGTGACATTTTTTAATTCCTATGGTGTTCTTGAAACATTCTTCCATTTTCGGGTTTTCGTTTTCGAAAGTAAATTAATGAAAAAAGTGTACTTCTGAACTTCTCTTACAAAAGACGCGACGTTGTCGATGGCTTCAAGATGGGATTTTTGGAAATTTTGAGTACTATCGAAATGTTTCACAATGGCTCCGATACAATCACAGGCGCCTGTACTGTGGCCTGTTGCAATGGATATCCACTGATAACTAATACTTGATCACAACTCAGAAAATTGATAACATTTTTTGTACAGAATTCTGCGCAGAATATGATGGTATTTTTTATTTTACAAAAAAAATCAATTTTTTTATCAGATGGACGCTTTATTGAATCCGCCATTTTGAATTTCGGAAATCTGACTACGTAATCACAATCAGTGACCCCGAAAATACTATGGGCGAAACAATGTTGTTTTAGCGCTTTTCTAAAGTTTTACCTTTCAAAGTTCAAATCCAGATAACTTCGTTAAACAAAGTTTATATGAAAAATAAAAAGATATGTATCCCTTTATCATGGAGAATAACATATTTTAGGGATAGATAATTCTACAACTTGAAGTTATTTGGCCTGCATGATTTGAAATGGATTCCGCTTATAATACCTATTTCCATATTGACATAAAGTTTTATAAGCAAATTCTTTTATCGATCAAAGAACAATGTTTTCCTTTATGATAATTATTAAAAAAGAAAATATTTTATTGGCACAGAAATACATTTCAGACATAAAAAGGAATGTATCGATTCCCATGATTCGTGGCACTTCGGCCTCCACAAATGTCGTTGATAACTTTTTTTCTAATAAGCAATTCTAGAAGCAACTACTATTTCAACTAACCAAGTGAGACCACCCACGGGGAAAAAGTTTCGGACATTGACAGGCATAATTAATAATTATAAGTAATTTTTAGGCATTTAATGCAATAAAAAATAAAAATGTTATTTTTACAAAATGAAAATGCCTCCGGGGCATGGATGTCATTACTCCTGATGAAGAGCATAACATGACATGGTGCCAAACGTATTTTCACAATAATTATAATTGTAAACGCTAGAGGGATCATTTTTCACTACAAACCATATATAGTAGTCGAGTTCAGAATTTTACATATACCACATATTGATTTATTACGCTATACGTAAACTGATATCTCAGCCACGACTACTTATTTGTTTATTTATCATTTCACGCTTTTTATTTTTAGAGAAAATCCAGTAAGAATTATGTTTATATCACATCCATAGAAAAAAGAGACACACTCGTTTATAAATATGTAAAAAACTTAAGCTACTTGACACATTTGATAATAAACTATTACATATACAAATTTTTTTAAATTTTGTTCAAAGTTTGGATTTTAATCCACAGCCCAAGTCAATGTTTCTATTACATTACTATTACTATTGTATTACACTTATTCAGCACAAAACATAACCTCGTATATGAGTAATTTTTTCGAGGACTAACAAAACACAGCAAAAAATTTGTTGGGCCAGACGATTTTGTAAATAATTATTAAACAAGTGATCTATTTGCCCGATTAAAAATTATGTTATTGATGTAATAAATTAATGTTTAATTGATTCATAGATGGTAATAATAAAACGAAATATTTCATTTGTTATGTGATTATTTTAATACCATTAAATGATATGTTTTTGTACTGGTGATGATTTTGTAATATGTAGAGTAGAAATAATATATAAAATACATTTACCATATCGAAATATAACTGTTTAATAGAGGCATTTTAATCATGGAAGGTAAATTTGTGCTAAGTCGAGTTCAACATCACATAAACTTTCCAGTATTGTACGGAAAATAAAGTTATGACTGGAATATTATTCGGTTTCTATTATATTATCAGGACCTCACTCTCAGCATGCCATAAACTTCTAACAGTATTTATGTCGGTCCATTAAAGTTGGAAACTAGAGTGAGCCAATTGTATATATTAATTTTCCACTTTTTAGGCGCAACCGCAATTTTGCTCAATTCTGGCAAGCCACGCGACGATACCGTTACTAACAGAACAGAAGGAATCCAGAAATTCAATATCTCGCGGAAAAAGGAAAGCTGTCTGAAGAAAGTAAAAGACGAAAAGTGGAACAGAACGAAATTAAAAGTAGCACAAATGGCAAAGATTAATGCAGGCTGGACCCCGAATGGTCAGCTTTATCACGGCATTCGTTCCAGAAGGATGGTCGCGAAAATTCGGAAGACTCTGTTACGATGAAACGAGTTTTTCCAACTTAGACGACGGATCGTAAAGTTAAGTACTGCCCTGGAAGGAACTGCTCACGATCTCTGGAGGTACAATTCTGTTCTGTGGTTTTGACGGTGGATTTAAACACTTTTATATTTGCCACTCGGCTGTAAAGAAAGAAGGCAATGGGCCAAAACGATACGGACCAAGCATACGAGAGTCATGATCAAGACTTAACAAACCATAGGCCAGTTCAAGCAGGAGTTACTGATTCGCAACGATTTCGTCCGTTTATTTCATTCCTATTCAATTTATTAACTACTTTTTGTATTTAAATTTTAGTAACGCTCGCTTAAACGCTTGGAACGACTTCATAGTTTTTAAATAAGGTTGTAAGAATGCGCTTTCGTTCTAAAAATAGAGTAG
Source organism: Trichopria drosophilae (assembly GCA_030407085.1). NCBI lineage: Eukaryota > Metazoa > Arthropoda > Insecta > Hymenoptera > Diapriidae > Trichopria > Trichopria drosophilae. Next base: position 181,702,392 of record CM059583.1, on the reverse strand, counting down.
TTTCTGAGCCGTTTGAAAATTACGACAACGTTTTCACTGACTACTTATTAATGGGTCATTATAATTACTGAATTTGCAATTAGATATTAATAGGTTATGAAATAATTGTGGTTCCATGCAATACTACAATTTTCGAATCGTTACTATTCTATTTTACAATTTCTTGACTACTTTGTGAATGTAAGATTTTAGATACTTAGGCAACCATAAGAATGCGTAACGAATAAATGCCCTGAGTAAACGGAGAACAGTTCTTCAAGACCAACGGATTGAAACCAACATTTTTGCCATGTAAATACTAATTCAAAATATTCATTTTATAGCATGGTATGTGCATTATATGACAGCTGGAAAGGAAACATTAAATTTTAATAAACAATGCATTTACCGAATCAATCTCAGAATTTACGTAAGACGGGGCGTTTCTTAGTCATTGGATCAGTCGTGAATTTTGAATCGTGGCTTAAGGTAGCGCGATGGTTGAAAAGTGGCGAAAGTACATATATCTATGTGTTCACGTAGGCAGGCAAATTCTAGACAATTATCATCGTTCGAAGTAATTCCCCCGGAAGGTACAATTTCCTCGAGCATCGACATCGCACACTTGGTACTCGCTACCAGTTTCGTTTTCGCGAACTTTAAGCGGACCCTTGAAAAGAAAGTTGGTAATGAAGGTGCGCTTTACAGCCGCGGGAAATGCAATAAGAGGGAAATTATCGCGATAAACTTGATAAAAATGTAAGCTATTCCGCAGCCACTTATGATACAATTATACGTGCTAAAATTAAACAGCTTTTCTATTGCTCGATATCGTTTCCTGTTTACAATTATGTCGACTGGATTACGAACGTTGATACATTTGATACGCAATATAATCTTACATCCAAGATTCAAATCGAGTGTGCCTATTATAAATTCTTAAAGTTACGTAAATATGCATATCATGGTTTTGTTCTTTATACTTGGTCATACATCTTCCTTATTGTATGGTCAGCTGTTTAGTCCTGGATGTAATATATCTTTAGTGATTTTTAATGAAATACATTCTTGATTATCAGGTTTATCAAAATACCATTAATAATAAGGAAATAAAGTAATGTTGAAGTAATACCGGAAATAATATTTAACGTAAAATACTATACACATTTCAAATTTCGAATTTTCTGCTAAATCGCTTGGTAGGTATTCTATCGAATACCAGAGGTCACTAAACATGATTTAGCCATATTTGACAACTATAAGCTGGGGAAAAAATCATATAATCATTTTGTCTACTATTTTACGAATACTTTACGAATTAACTTTATAAACTTTATTTACATAATATTTTGCTTGCTTATGTTAATTATCCTGTCTTGTTCATGAAAACACTACTTTTTGTTCTGTCTGCGATATGCTATAAATGTACTTTCATTCGACATTAGCTAATTTCTTGTAAGAAATAAGTATTGTCTATAAAACAAAACATATTTTATGAACTTTTATTCTATACTTCAAGTTCACGTACATAAGATCGACAACAATTTTGTTGTCACAGACGAACTTGAATCCTGAAATCTTATTTCTCATTTAAAGCATCAAAGATAAACATGAACTCTTTCTTGTATACACACTATTTCCTATAACTTGGTATTGCTTCTAAATTGATGTTAAGTTTTTTCTGGTTTTACACTTGTTACTAACACGAAAAATAAAACTTGGTGTACAATTTACAGAACTATTAATTGTTATACAAACGTGGTATGAACGTTATGTTGACCGCTGTTATATTTATATTTACCGAAAAAATACGTTTTCCCTCTAAAACCACGTAGAATAAACACCACCACTTGCGAATATCTTCCGTTATTGTGTTATATATTCCTATAAAACTAACCAATTATTGACTGAGATCACAATTTTGCTTTTATCTCTATCCATGATGAATGTATGAAAGGTACACAGCTATTGGTTATATTTTGCACCAGTTTTTGAACACCAAAGAGCGATCAGTAGAAAAAGTTTCAATTTTCCCTTCAAAGAAGACAGGAAGGAAACACTTTACACGAGACATTGTAAAATTTGCTATGTTTCAACAGAAACGCTATTCCTTAAGAGCATTAAATGATTATTTTCAAATGTATTGATTTACGAAGAGAAAATATTTGTTTAGAGAATAAAAGAGTGATCGTATACTTCATTACAATATTATGAAATAACCGGATCCTTCAGTGTAATAAATATTTTTATATCATACAAACGTTCTCTTTTCAGTTCATTCTACTTAATTAAATAATATAACTGATAGTACATTGTGCAACTAGGGAGCAAAATAGGTGTTTGCCGACGAGGGCGAGTTTCGCTATTCCAATGAGCCTGCAAACACCTGATGTTCTCAATTATTGCGCATATTATTTTCTCATACGAGAGCGTGCTATTCTACTCCCGCGATATAGGGAGCAAAATCGTATTTTTGGAATAGAGTGAGAGATAGTATGTTTCTCACCACGAGGAGGAAAATAGACAAATCCTCCGAGACCGAGCGTTGCGAGGTTACAATATGTCACTTTGGATGCATGTAGTAAGAAAAAATAATTTTGCTCCCGGCTAAATTAATTTTGCTCCCTAGGGAGAGAACGCGTTATTTTGCTCCCTCAATATAGGGAACAAGATAGCATTTTGCGCTCATGGTGTGTGAACAGTTGTTTGTTTATGTTGTAAGCCAGTACTCGGAGAATATTTTTTTTTTTAAGTGTAGGAAATCTTTAAAATTAATAAATGTTTTATGTAACGTTCTAAATACGTATGCAGAAAAGGATCCGCAGTATTGTAAAATAAATTTGTTCAGAAAAGTCTTATTCGAATAAACAGTTTTAGGAACAAGTGGTAAGATAGGGAAACAACTAACTAAATAGGGAACAAAATACATACTGTAATTAAAAGAAAAAGTTACTCTCTGACTGGAAATCCTTCGCAAGAAAAACTCATTTCTCTCACTATCAAGAGTAAATATACTCACTCTTACAAATTAAAATAGTAAACAACTATATTGAGGTAAGTTGCAACGTGATATTTACAAATATTTGCATCCAGTGAAATTAATAATAATTTTGGTCATCGAAATTTGTTAGTCCAAAATCTTCTGAAAAATACTTTTTTATAAATTATAACAAATTTATTGATGAAACTCTTTAAATCTTTAAAGTAATTATTTATCTTTTTTTATTACGTCGACCTTTCTGACATTAAAGATATACGAAAAGTTGGTCGGTTTTTTCCTGTGCTTCTTCTCGTTTTTTCTTTGTAAGTCATTATTACATACAGTGCTAAAAACCGAAAGTAAAATTCGTTCAGAAACCAATATAATATTTATTATTAAATAATAATTAATAATATTTCTTGGTGTTACAAGTCAATTAACTAATAATATAAACATTTTTTTAATTAACATAATTTTTTTGGTTTTCGATTGAAAACATGAAGATGGTAAAAAGATGAACATCGCCGGATTTTGTATGATTTGTAATATGTTAATTGACCTGTAACACCAAGAAATATTATTAATTATTATTTAATTTAAAATTAAGACGGTCGAAAAAAACTTTTTCGTTGCTATTTTCAACGATTACTGTGATTTTTAATATTTATTATCTCGTATATAACTAATAATAAATACATTAACTCTCAGAAATAACGAACCGTATACAAATTGTCAACACCTATATTATATCAGCTCTTGCTGCATTTTTACGTTTGCTTAGAATTTTGCGTTATTTTGATATTTCTTGATCACTGCAGATACTTATTATGCTACAGGTTCTTATAGTACTAGTAGCCATGTGACGATTAACAACGGAAACTTTTATACTCCACACTGATCTGCGCTTTATACCGACATATTTTTAACAGCATAGGAAAATTAAAATTGACGGACTAAAGTAATTGTGTGACGAAATTTTTAGAAACGATCATCGGTATAGTGTGGCGGCTTTGGCTGGATTTTCTACAACCTACAATGTTCAAATGTTGACTGTTCATAAACAATTACTACAAAATATTTTACGAAATTCAGTGAAAAAAACGTTTTTCTAATAGTACACTGTACACAAAAAAGTCTTAAAATTGTTAAATTTTAAATGATATTAAACTAAGCCAATTTAGAAGACTCAAGTATGTCCTTTTCTAGATGGTCTTGTTTTTGTTACATCTTAAATTAAGACTATTTTAGGCCTTAATTAAAAACTTTTTTTTACAGTACACTATGCCTGCAATTTCTTCTTTGAAATACGGTGTATTATTTCCTCACTTATGTTCTACATGATTTGGATACTTCTTGGGATGGGCATTAAAAGCTAGAACGGGGCCCAGAATGGATCCGTGGAAATCTAGCTGTAGCTCGGATGGGCCCCAGTCAATTATTCCCCGTGTTTCTTTATTATATTTGATTGCAATTGTACATGGTATTAAGATATGGATAACGAGTCGAGGAAGATGTATTTGTGCAAAATGACAAAACTTGTTAAGGCTACCAAACAACAAGAAAAGTTTAAAATAGCCGAAATACCAAATATCAATTTACTTATGAAAACACCACTTTCAAAATTTAATTTTCAGTATTTCTTGATCTAGTTTATTATGTATCACATTAAATGAAATATAAAATATTAACCGAATATCCGGGTACTACTAATCGTCTTTTTATCCTGTGCATTTCTTCAAGTAACACGCGAAGTCCTAAAAAATAAGAAGAATTGTTACAACTTTAGATACTATCTCAATTAAACAAGTCTTGCCTACGTCAACCATAATTACGGATAAATTCAGTATTTTTATTAATGTTCAGTAAAAAGGTCTGACAATGTTCTGAGATCATGGATTCTAAAAACTGTCGGTAATTTGTATTATCGGTGCACGAGTAATTAAAACATACATGGTGCACTATTACCGCACTACACTAATGAATTGCATCTCGGCATTATCCTAATCTCCCTCGGTTAGCGTTAATTCGATGATGAATTCCTTCATAGTATTAATTAAAATCATAATTTGCATACTTTTCAATTAAAACGACTCGATAAAATTGATCGTTTCCATGTCAGCCCGTGACAGTGAAGGATAACGCACGGTGGCGTCCGCTGTCGGAGATGCCTCGCCTACGTATTGTAAATGCGGCGATTAAAAATTGCGGTATACAATTTACTCGTCTACACTCGTTACGTGCAGATATATCGATCGAGTAAGTCCTCAGCCTGGATGAGTAATTAATATCCGTGCACTATTAGCAGAGCTTGTAACCGCTGACAGTCATTCACTCTAGTACTGTCATTTCCACCCTCGGGAAGTCATTTGCTCTTGTGCTTTCGAAACGCGATCGGAAGAATGCTTTCCTCGATAATGGATGCGCCGCGAAAAACGGTACCGCTCATATTTTGTGCGACTGCGTTGAAATCAACAAAGCAATCATTAGATGAAATTGACGCATTTGTTCCGTCGCCGAGTACAAACCCTCTGTCGGATGTGTATATCGGCTTACGGGAAATTCTCCGGCTCGTTCCAACTGTTCCGGCAATCACTATAATGATCGGCTCACCAGCCACTATTTCGGCGACCCTGGTATTTTCATTATCGCGCGGACTCCCGCGCGTCTAAACAATGCACCCAACCCAACCTGAGTAATGACGAGAGTGGCGAAGTGCAACCACCCCTTTATTCATTTGCATATTTCGGCGCGGCTATCCTCGAAATGATGTCCGCTGTCTCTCTTTAATCTCTCTCGTCCCTTCACAAATTTATACAATTGTATGGGAAACTGCCCGCCTTCATTTTTTTTGTAAATAATATTAGATTTATTAATTCCAATACATAGAAACACATACTCTAAAATTCTATTAGATATTAACTCCACCAACACATATTTCATGCTAAGTGATTTATATAACACTTTATTTTTGTCTAGGGCAGAAAAATAAGCATTACCCCAAACAGCACAAGAACATCCCAGGACGTCCTCAGGAGCCCCTGAGGAGCTCCCGAGAACCAACAGCGAACATTTGGACGTCCTCAGGAGATCCCCAGGACATCCCGGGACGGATTGTACTGTTTGGGGCGCGACTTATTGCAGCTTGTATCGCAGTCAATGGTCACTGAGAAATTTATAAATTTATTTATTTACAAGCCCTAGGACAAACATAAAGCACAAAGGAAACAATCTGAGGTCTAGTAGTAATAACATTACTTCTGATCGCCACAACTATGGAGCTGATCGCCATAACTAACATATTATTTTAGCTTGCAGGAAGCCAGTATGCATACATTAATTTATTCACCTTTCTCAATACAAATTGTTGTAAATGCATATAAAAAAGCATCACATCGAGTAATAGTATTATTTCAAAACTATCTAAGAAAATTTGGTTCAATATTCCTTCCTGCAATGTGCTGGGTACCTTCCAATTCAATAAGTTTTTGTGGCGGAACAAAATGCTTGTTCACACTTTGGCAAGGACTAGATTAAAGCGTTATTGATCAACTTTAAAATGATTTTTTAGTCATTTCGTAAGATTTTTTCATTGACTTATGCAAGTTTTTCTCAAAGTACGATTATGATTTTCGTTTTTTTGCACTTTTAGGTTAGAATATTTCAAAATTTCGACGCCTTAGAGCAATTATACGACCAGATTTTAATTCAAAGCATCGAAAAACTTCTGGAAAATATACTGAGGTTTCTGATGAATGCATTTTAATTTGGTTTTTGTCGCATTGCAAACAAAAATTTATTCCGACATAAAAACTCACTTAAAATGTGCAAAAACTGTGTTTTTATTTACAGTTTTAGATTGGGATATTTTAACATCTTGACGTAATACAACAATTTTTAGCAAGAAAGTCTGTCTCAGTTTGTTAGTTATTTTCCTGTCATTACACATTTACTTACATGTATCAAAATCACAATTGTTCCCTGATAAAGACTTCGATAACTTGATAAAAAAAAATCGTGTCGAAAATACTAAAAACGTATTTTTACGGTGACAAATAACACCTTAATATTGTTCCTGCCAAATTGCAAATAATAATTTTGTTCAGCCACAAAAACTTACTGAATATGAGAAAAAACAGTGTTTTTTGCATTTTTTGGTTAGGATATCTCAAGATCTTTACGTGATAGAAGAATTCTGCGGCCAAATTTGGATTTAGCGCAACGAAGACCTTCGTTAAAGTATAGACTGATTTCTGGGTATAAATTTTGTTGGCCTGTGCTATCCATTTATTTTTAATTATAAGTTTCTGTGCTCCTTAACTGTTAACTATTAATTTCTGTGATCCTTAGTAAAACGAATTTGAAGTTTCAGGACAATTTTCCTATTGTTTTATTAGAAATTTCATTATAATTAAAATTTTTAATCATGTTTGATTAAGGTTAAATTGTGTAAGTTTTCAACTCACGAAAGTGGATAATAATTGCCTGGTTTTCACACATTTTATGTTTTCATCTGTGTGCTACTAAAAATATCGTTCTTATTTAACTTATAGCATGATATTATCTCCCGTTATTATTATTCTACGTAAGGTACTATAGTGATAAGTCGGTAATTCTAATTCTAATTATATCTTGCCTTTTCTATATATTTACTGTTAAAAATAACGAAATTTTGCTTGTTTCTTATATAATAGTTGAAGTACTTTATGATACTGTATGATTTAATAAGTCAAAGAGAAAATTCTTCCTTCTTTTTAAATATCGTCAAATTATTCTAGATAATGTATTTTTTCTACATAAATGCCTGGAGATGCCTAATTTATTACGACATGGCACACTCACTTGTAGTTGCATACACGTGACTTATAGTACATTGGCATTTGATGTGATATTATTTTTATGTGGGAATTGCTGAATTCAAAATCGGTTAATTGAAAGTGGATTTGTCGAAAAGCAGGGAATTTTAGTAAAATTTATAATGTAGTGAAACGTTTCCAATTTTTTCCATTCCATATCCATTCCAAATAAAATGGTTATTAGTATACGTGGTTAAAAATTTTTCATTTTATTATTGGTCTATATCCAATCGCTTCAAAGTCTAATAATTACTCAAAATTCCGATCTGATATAGTAGTAATAAATAATAACTCCATTCTGTGTTTAGTCTTTTTTCAACGTTTTTAATAAATGTTGCGTGAACTATTATTTTTAATTTATTAGTGTGAACTATTAATGATGATCAGTTTTCAAACTAATATCCTAAAACAGTTAATTATATCGTGTTAAAAAAGATTCATTAGAGTTTTACATATAGCATGCATTGATTATCATTAGAGAATAACTTTTAGTAATAGTTTAGTATAAGCAGACCTAAGTAATGAACTTCTCGCAAGAAATGTCTTATTCATCATGATCATGTTCAGGAATTGATAAAAAAATACGATATTCGGTATCTTCATATTACTGCCTGGTCAAGCTCTCACCAATATTTATTAGAAAGCTCTAAACTATTGCTGCTCGGGTTTTCATTTCGTAGATAATATTCCATAATAATCAGCATTTATCATGAAAATTGTATAATTTGGACCGACACTAGTTGCTCTGCTTCATTTCACTTTTTGAATGATTTACACTTATTATTCTTACAAGTTTTTGACGAATATTTACAAAGATTTCAATTATCATGTTAAAAAAGTTAGATATATTTAATCAACAGAAAAACGTTTCTAAATATAATCTAATTGTAATTATTCTAACACTAGAAATGTAATGTAAATAAAAAATAACATTTTTCCGTATTTTTCTCGTTATTACTCAGCATTCAGTCAGCAGATCAGTCAGCTTAGTTTTATTGCGGAAATGTTTCACGAACTTTAACTCGTTTAATCAGGAATGGGTTATTAATCGTTTAATAATTTAGTCCAAATGTCGCTTACCCGCTTTCGATTTGCGTGATGCTTATTTCGTTTGCAATTAATGAAAATCTTGCATAATAAAGTTGACAAAAGTTTGTTTATCCAAGCTTTAGCGTCAGCAGCTGTGTTTTATTAATTTTTTATGGTTATGTCTAGTCTACATCCACGGAAAATTGAATGAATCGAACTGTGCACCAACTCGGACCTGAAACATTATAAATTAAACACAATTTTTCGCAAATTTTAAAACTTTATTTCTATATCAGTCTCTGCAATATTTATTGGGCAGAAAATGAAACTTCAAGTAATCAGTAATTTGTGACTCTAGTTTGCAAAGTTACAGTTTCGGTGACAACAATTACTGTTTACAATGTCCACATAATCCTGACACGAATGTCGCTCTAGTAACACCCGTCTATCTTAAGCGTTTCATCTCGTGCTTAAACCGTTAATCCTTCCATGGATTTTTTCTCCCGTTTACGTGTCTACCAACATCCTTCGGGGTGAAGAGGAAATAACGTTTTCGAAAAATGCACTACCTGAAATGTTTGATGAACACCTCGATAAGGTTTTAAGTAATTGACGTCCTTCCAGTGCACCATTTCCTGCGTGTACTTCATTTAAATAGCTATTAAAGTAATGTTGTTTATATAAAAATGTCGATAACTTCGAAACTACTAGAAATAAAGTCGGAAGCCTCGTAAATGGTAGGTTAAGCGTCCAGCAGAAAAATGGGACATGACGAGATTTAAATATAGAACCTGAAATTGCTGTGGGCTCAGATGTTTAGATAGCATCTTTCTTATTACAGACTAACGGTGATTTATTAACTCTAGTGACGAAGTGTGACGCCCCTTTTAGAGTCTTTACATAAGACCGAACCGATATTTAGGATCAACTTTTAAAACACTTACCTGCACCCGGAACAGTTCGAACAATTATTTTAAATTCTGCAAATAATTCGCGTTCAAAGTGAATTACGAGATTAACACAATTAAGTACCATTTAGGAGAAGATTTCGCAGGTTAACGTAAATGGAGCAGTCTAACCCAGGCACTTTTACGTCCGTCGACGATTTTCGTAATAACTGTTTTCCTACGTACTCCGAGTGCTACTATGCTTTTGTTATGTAAAGATAATGCTGATTGCACGCTTATGCATGTAGACCGTTAACTATGACGAACGCAAAATCCGAAATCGATCTTTGGAAAATGACGTAACGTCGCCCTATCCTGATATTTTGTGTTTTCGAGACGGCACTTTCGAATCGAAATTATCTCTTCGAAGGCGCAGACTTCATAATTCGCGCCAATTTGTCGTAGCGTTTTCCGTACATATCTGGTCGATTTCTCGCTAAGGAAGGGATCGGGGGCACGGGCCCCGTTCCACACGGCCGCGATATGCAGAACATTAGCCCATAATAAGTTAATTATAGAGAATGCTCCTGAGCGCAGAACGGTTGGCAGGCGGTTAATTATAGAGCCGTCCGCTATTGCGTTATGTGCTCAGAATGTTATTTATTTTCCGTTTTTCTCGGGTTTGTCTTCCTTTTTTACTTTCGCGAACGAAAAAGGCGAGCAAACAAACAAATCGGAAGAAGTCGACGGATCATTGCTGGAAGGCATTCAATTTTCTTCCGAGCACTCGCTTGCCTCGATCGACCGGTCGATTAACTGCCGTTTAGATCCTCGAACAACTTGTGACGTGTCCTTTTTCTCTCCTCTCGATCGCTAATATGAAAAAATGACATCTTAAAAGCGTAAACATTTAAATTTATCACAGTAGATCTTTATCAACATGCCCGGAAAATATCCTCAACAGGTTGTATTCGATTGAAAAGAAAGCATTTATCAATGGCTCTAAAATTTAAATTTGAGTCCTGTATGTTACAATGGTGATTTGAGCATGAACTTGTATTGAGATTTATTTTCAATAAATCGAATGCATAACATCCTTTCCTCCTGCAGGGCAAGAATAATGAAATAAAATGATCCAATATTAATAGACGATAGATATCGATCGATTCAATAAGAAACCTAAAACGGGACGATTTTTTAGAGAAAAAGGAAGTCGCCGTCATGGGCGCTCAAGGCGTTTGATTTTCTCTGGTGCTTCGACCGATTAATCGCAGATTAGAGCGTACTTATTACCTAGGGTAAAAGACTATTCTTCGTATGGACTTCGATATCGATCACAGGTACGCGGAAGTATCGCGAAGAATAGTAAGTCAGGAGGACGCATTTGCAGCTCGATCACGAATTAAATACGTGCGAAATAACCCTGGTAAGGGGGAACAATCGGGTCTCGACTTCATTGGAAGTTCAGCAGGCGACTATCGTGCCTTCATCGATTTTAAGACGTGTTTCCGCAGTGGCGAACGCAAGAGCCCCTGCAAATCGATGATTATCTCGCCCGATGTCGTCAATTCGTTTCGCATCGATCGTTCCGTAAAAATAGTGTCCACTTTCTTTTATTTTTGGAACGGTATATTACAGTAATACACACAATTGATGATTTAATCGTATGCTTCCCGGAACGTCCGCTCAAAAAAATACCAGGTTCAATGGAACGTTTTGTTGAAAGATAGTTCGAGGAACGCGTTTATTGGGGATTAGGAACCGATGTTGTTACAGCGATACTAGCAAGAGACAAGGCTAGATGAGTAAATTACCCCGAGTTGATATTTTGACACGGCTCTCGTCAGGCCCTGAACCGGTTGCCTGAGTGCACCTCGCAGTCAGATTAGAACTAGAACTTATAATCTGATCATGATCTGATAGGAGTCCCTGATATCAGGACCTAGTTGTGTTTTTGTCAGGTGTCACTCAAATTATTATCATTATACGCATGGTACATTAAAAAAATAACATTAAATACCTCATTTCTACAGTTTTCAAAAACTGGGTAATGTAGTGAGGTTTGTATTTAAGAAATGATTAAGTATCGATCTTTAATTGCTTGTATGACAATTTTAATGTCTTTAGATGGAATTATTTGTACTTATATATCAAATTTGCAATCGGAAAATATTTAATTACAACATTTTGTTTAAAATTATTGATTCATTATTTCCATTCCTGATCAAGTTCTAAGGTATTTTCAGGTAACTTAGTCAGGTAACCTAATCAGTGTGGGTAATAATCAAAATTTGACTATGCTTAGTCTCATGATAGTGCATTCATAACCTCAAAGAAGTTACTTCCCAACGGGCACGAAGAACCCAAATGTTTCTAAAACGTTTTTAGAATGTTCTAGAAACGTTCCTAAAACGTTATATGTCTGCAACTTTTACGGAACGTTTTATAAACGTTTCATCCATGTTGCAGACATATAACGTTTTAGGAACGTTTCTGGAACATTCTAAAAACGTTTTAGAAACATTTGGGTTCTTCGTGCCCGTTGGGTTATCATTAATTTTAACTAGTTTTTGACCACTTTTCGATGTTTTCCTATCATTTCCTACGTCCGAAATTGAAAGCTCTCATATATACTTCTGATATACGCAATTTTGGTTTATAAGCTAAAGATTAAGAGCAGCAAGACAATTATTAATGAGAAAATGATTAAGTTTTATATTGATGATTATAAATTACATGAACATGAAAATTCGATTGAAAATCTTTATCCTCGAAAGCCTCGTTTCGAAATCGTGCATTCCTAACATTAGTTATATTATAGATTACATAGGTTAAACATTCTACATGATATTATAAAACTACTAATTTACAACTGTTAATCAACTAAAAAAATATAAAAAGAATATTAAAAACAAAAATATATATAAAAATGTAACACTTTTGAGGTTAGTTATTCACAATAGAGATAATCCTAACTTTGTCAACCCAGTTTTTCTCATCGATATTTATATAAGAAAAATATTACAATTTGCATACGCCATCAGGATGTTTTGCGAATGACAATTCAAGCACAATTCTAGCAATAAAAACTGATAAAGTGCAAATATAAAGTTGCACATTAGCTGTGACTTCTTAACCTGCGGACGACTGATAAGTCGGTTCACACAATTGAACATAAAAGTCAAATGGCTCTTTTACCTCACTGGCTTTTTTAACCCACCCTATCCTAACATACCGTGACTTACTTCAATGGAACTTTCAAAGTGTTAAACCGCCTTCCGAAAAAATGTGTATGAATTAGTACATCATTGCATTACATGCTTCCCCTGGACTACTACATACAAGCCTGAACTGCTACAAAGAGAGTAGTTGAATTTTAATAAACTCTATCGAATGTAGTAATGCTCTTGCATTTTGAAGAAATTTTATTACGTGAAAAAATGAAAATTAATTGATCAAACCTTACTTTTAATGAAAGAGGTATGTTAAATTTCTAATTCAAGAGCATGGACATTGAAGGTACATATATTTTGAGTGTCATTAAATTTTATGTACATTGCCTAGTACATTGAGTGTTATATGAATTATTTAGAAATGGTTTTGAAGACTACGGATAACTATGCGACACTTACTTCCAATAGTTTTGTTGTTATTTCAGTATCTTCATTTTGAACGTGCTTTTTCGCAGATTGAATTTTCTATGTACACAATTTTTTAATATCACCACCCCAAGCAATTTCGCAGAATGATTTCTAAATGCATGGACCACCATTGAATCTCGATAAGAATTTTAAAGTTCGTGTCAACTTTTACTTACGATAAAAATATTGACTCCTACAAATATCAAAATAGAGTTCAGAATATTGATTTATATCTGCTTTGAGATTTTCAACTAGATTCATGATCGGCTTCTGGCAGGGAATCCCTTATGGAGAATGGTGTGTTCATAGGCAATATGCTTATAAAGCTACGTCCAAATAGGTAGTCGAAGTATAATATTTAAAACTATAATTAATCTTAGCATTTGCTAACTAATATTCTAAAATTTTATTGAAAAGTTTGCCCTTATATGTAAATATTTAACCGTAAAATATTTAATAATACGATAATGTGACATGGTTCCATAAATTAAACACTGTTATGAGACCCCGCCAGTCATAATCATGCAGTAGCCACCGTAAACGCCCATCTAAAGTATCGATTAAAGTCGAATTAATTAAAGCTCCCGTTCTAATATTCGAGCATTAAACTGTAAACCTATACGAAGCGCATTATTCATATACTTGTTTATTCAACGGGTGCATCCATGCTCTCGTGGCTATTTCCACATTCTGCAAAGTCATTAAACCAGGTTAAACAATGAAGCGTTTTTCCCCCGTAGAACAAACAAGGCCGAAACACAATGGCGAAGACCGCAGGCGCTGGCGGTCGATTACTTGACAAAAATCGGTTTATATTAAACACGGAAAATAATAAATTTCACGTCCATAGGCATTGTCACTTCATTTTCCTGAAACGCGCGTTTCTAATCCACCTTCACGGACTGTCGCCCCGGATAACGAGCGATCTAAATTTATTGCCGTTGTCCGTTTCGAACTGTAATAAGCTCGGAACAGAAAATACCCGAAAATCCGAAAGCTCGGATGGGCGCCGGTCAATATGGAGATCGACTCGCGGGTGCCCCACGGAATAATATCGCTGCAATCATATTACGAAACAGTCGAATACGTCAACACACAACGTGTATGCACTGAATAATGCATTGTTGATGCAGCTAATGCATGGTCAGCTATCGCGGGGGGTTTCCCCGTGTAATTGGAGTCCGTGTTTGTGAATCAAAGTCATCGTCCGCCGTCATCGCGCGGCACACCGATGAAATGACCACTCGATGCCGATGCAGCGAATTTCGCTATGCAAACGATGATTCGCTTCGACTTTACACGCTAACGTGGGCATCTATAATGAAGGGAAGGCTGTGTTATCATAAAGGATCGATGAACTTAAAATCCGTCGATTTTGCAATTTTACCGTTTGATCCGATTGAGAGAGGGTTGGCTACTTCATCGGTAAAAAGCTCGTTCGCAATAGCCGACGTAAAAAATTAATTGAAAAGCTTAGTTCTCGTACACAAACTTATGAAATAAAAAAAAATACATTCTATGGAGGATAATAACTATACTTTACTAAGTTAATAACATGTATTTATTATAAGTATCATTTTCAATAACAGGGAAGAGAGAGAAGGCTGTGGCATTTCACGCCATAAATCAAGTTTTATTATGATCCTGAAAGACACTGATTGCTATTTAGATTGATGGGCTGGCGTGTCATTTCACCTGTTACAACCGTGATGCATTGCGTGTAACTATATCGGAAACAATGAAATGTAATTGTGGTCTATTTGAATTGAAACCACGATCCCGGCATCATCGCGGTGAGTTTCAACGAGATGACCACTCGATGGCCGCGCAACGAATTTCGCTGTACAAACGATGATCCCGCCTCGATTTATGCCTCCGCCCTAGGCGGTTACCGGTGATCAAGAGTGGACTTTATCATTACAATTAATGTATTTACTCTTAATTTCGTACTGGTCGACGGTTCAATTTCATGGGTTAAGAGATTTGTTGGATCAGCACAAATCTTCCGTTATGATAATCCAGATGGATGTATATGTAAATTACCAGCAATAGACCGCTGAAATGTGAAACGAGAGATTGCAGTCTACTTTTACGAGGACTCGCTAAATTCATGTTAACTCTATTTATTGTTTATTCCGTATTTTAACATATTTCCAGGATGTACATTCGATATAAAATACCAACGACTGCAAACTACATGAAATGATCTTCGTATGATTGAAAGATAAGAAATTCAACCCTTTCAGATAGGTCAATTCTATCACGATGAACTTTCACCGGGAATATTCGTCGACTGCTTAATTAGCTTTAGCTCTCGGCAATTATTTGATGTCTTTAGATGGAGATGCGAAATTATCCGAAATTTGTCCGTCTCTGCAGGATGTCCTCCAATTACGAATATATCGCTATCCATCCCTCAGAATCATCCGTCGCGGTTCGGGAGTCTTGTATGAAATTGTAGAACAAATTACTCCTCGGGATCCGGGTTTCGAGGCATGTCTCGTCTGGATGCACATCACCCGAAGCAGCTCGATCTTATCGTTGACCACTTCGAAATTACTACGATATTCTAATTCTAATCTTATCTTCTACCGCAAATGCTGATGTAGAAGGTGTTCATAAAAATGTTATTCTACTGCAATGTAGGTATTAAGATTATTAATTTATGCAAATGATATTTTTTCGTAAATAAGATGAGGATGGCAGGTTTCTTAAAGGAGAACCTTTTAAACAAGCTTATCTACAATATTTTATATCAATTCTATTACCATATTTAGAAGTCTTTTCTTAATTACCTTGTTGTGATTTTCCGTGGTTTGTAATTTATTCAAAATTCTTTTTAATAATGTACTTGACTTGGTCTAGATCTCTAACTAAATCGAGTGGGGTGAAATTAGAACTTCCTGTTGTAGGACTAGGATCCATTATGAAAGTATCAAAACAAAATGTTTTTTTCTTCTTTGTAATGAAATTAATATTAAACGGCCATAAGTTAGTAATCTTAACTCAATTAAAGCATTTTCGCATTACCTTTATCGAGAATAATACACTTGCTATTTAGAACGACTCATAAGTATCAAGGATCAATATAAATAGTCGAATACGTCGAAGTAAGTAGGAATCCGAACCCGTTCTATAAATTATTACCGTCTCTCCGAAGATAAAAGAAGTCAGATCGACAATAAAACGTGATCCACTCGAACCCTAGATCAACCCTCGGTAAATTCGGATTTTACTCTGAATCGTGCTACGTGACGTGGAATCGAGAGTTTATTATCGCGCTTAAGATACGCATGAAGCATCAAGCCCTGGCGAATTTATCGTTATCATAATTTTGCTCGTCTAGCCAGAGGCGGAGTCTGGAGAAGTGGCGATTCTCCGAAAAATAGCAACAGATATCCGGCGTCCGGGACACATTCGTCGACGACGACGCTCGTCTGGATGGATCTATCGATCGACGTCGGCGGTTGTCCAGAGTGAAAACGGAAGTGGTCCTCTTTCGAGCGGAGCTTATCTGATTTCCTACGGTCGTACACTGCGAGCGAAGCGCAGTCGCTTTCACGGAATATAACCTCGACGTGATTTCCTGTCTTCGGTACTTCCTTAGGGAATTCTCGTGCTATATGTGTGCGTCTGCATAGCCTCCAGGGAGTCGTACAAGGTGAACGACAATACACGAGACGGTGCACGAAAACGACGGTAATGAAGTGTAAAACGCCTTTGGTCGTTACACCAATTTTGCAGTTGCATAAGTAAATGGTAATTATAATCTGTAATGGTGCCTTGTAAGTGCTGTACTAGTTTAAGGAATATTAAACGCCCTCACGTTTACTTTAGTACACGAAAGATGTAATGTAGTAATAATATCTAAACACCAGAATGTTCATTGAATATATTAGACGTGATAATTGTTAAAGGTTATGTTACCTATCGTTTAACTGAATTCCAAACTTTTTTTGGATGATGAAATATTCCTCATGTCATGATGTCTGCGCAATTGTCCCAGTCATATTGAATTTAATGTTATTAACTTCGTGATTGTACAACCCTTAATGTATGACCAAGATACATGATTGATATTAGAGTGTCTGCCATGCATTTACTTTTCTTGCAGCGACTATAATTGAAGCAGTAAAATGCTGCTAGAGTTTGGGGTCACTATTTACGATTAGAGGATCACGTAAGCTCCATCAAGTCATTTTTCAAGTGATTTCAAGGTCAAATGGATAAAACCCATCGGTAAAAACTGAAAAAATTCATGAATATGCTTTTGAGGTCACTGAATCCGAATCCGGTGTAATTAAATTATTATTATTACGACTTTATTAGCTTGAAGGGATATAGTGCCCCCTGATTTGGGCCAAAAAGCGAGCCACACCAAAGGCTGTTTTACACTGACCTACAATTTCCATCTACCGTATAAGTAATCCAAGGTTATTCCAAGGGCATTTGAAGTGTTTTTGGGATGAAAATATGTTTGGCATCAGCAAATTGGAATCTAATTAGGTTATATTAATCTCCATATACATATTTTGAAATAATTTGTCATAGCAATTTTGAATACACTCCTAAATATCCAAAAGAACCAATGCATACGTTTTGAATCAGTTAACCTCCATCACATCGAACTCTAGGTCATTTGCTGATCAAATTAAGAGATAACTACAAAAACATTTATATAAATACATATATGTATATACTTCAGATTTTTCGAATCGCACTGAACATTTTTATCCCCAAAATACTTTAAATGGCATTGAATAACCTCTAGGATAGATCGAATGTGTAATTCAATTACACCGAATTCGGATTCCGAGACCTTAAAAACATTAGCAAGAATTTTTTTAGGTTTTTCCGACGGTTTGTTTTCGGATGACTTTCGAATAACCTTGAACCTAACATTATGGAGGTTAGCTGATCTCCCATTCCGCTCTGCTGACTTGGAAAAGGTACATGTGAATTTGTATTATTTTTCGGATCGTATCACGCATTTTTATCCCAAAACCCTTTGAAATGATCGAAATTGTAATTAAAATTCGGATTTGGAGTCAGCGACCTCAGAAATATATTGATGTGTTTTTTAAGATTTTTTCGATGGTTTAATTGCTAGTGTATTTTATGTACATAATGGAAGCAAATATCTGTGGATAAGAAATTGTTGCTTTAATAATTTTGTAACACTTTAACTAAAACTTCATTAACTAATAACCAAACATGGGCATAATATTGTAAATTCCTTCTACCGAATTCCTTTTGTCTTACATACGAGTTACGATGGATAGGAAGCGGTAACTACTGCAACAACAGAGAAGATAAGGTACTGGCAGTATTCAACATTTCGAATTCTTTTATCCGCAACAATTGAAAGCGATTTTCACCAATTTAAGATAGCCATGCATACAACAGTATAAGCTGTAGAAAAGAGGTAAAGAATAAAGAGTCCGAGAAGGAGAAATGATGGCAAACATATTCTGGGAAGTACGCAGAAACGTTTCAGACGAAATATAATAGCGAGCAACTTTTATAGGTACACCACCAGTCGGGCTACTACTGGCACGGGGGAGCCAATAAGAGCAAATATGGAAGCGTTCCGAGGATTTAGCGAAGACGAAATTACATTCCGACATATCCGCCGCATGTCCACGGGGAACATCGGGTGCGGAAGGACTCCTGCAAGAATGCGACTAATGAGGATTCTCCGGAGGAAACATACGGCAATTAGCCGGACTCGATTTTCCTTGCGGTGTTTGTGCCGCGACTGACCGAAATTTATTTCCGAAAGAGAGGGCGCCTCCGCCATGTACGCCATGTTTCACCGTCAATTTATGGGATGATTGGACAATTTCATTACGACCTGTTGGTCGTTCATGAAAACGTTAAATTGCTACTTTGTGTCAAATTAAAGTGGCTCCCTTGCAAGGTTATGTAGATTCTTCGAATAATATGGAATCGCGGAACGAGATAGTTTTATTTGTTAATGAATATTTTCTTCGTCAATTTTATATAAAATTTGTTTTTATCTAAACATTCTTATCTAGATTGAGATGGAAAAAAAAATATTTGTCTCCTTCAAACACTAATAAGATGACGCCAGTGATATAAGTTTTACGTACATAATTAGTTTTTTTTTATTACTTTAGTACTACTAGCAAATGAGTATATATTTAATTGGTTAGAAATATAATTAATTTCATCGCTACTAAACAATTATTGTTTAGTACCACGAGAAAATGAGTTTAATTAATTGGTTAACAATATTATTCCTGTATTACCAATTTTTGTTTGTGAGATTGTTGGGCCATACACGTAACTAACGACATGGTTAGGGTAATTAGGTATTGCTCCAAGCAAAGAAATGGCTAAGAAAATTGTTTTGGGTAAGTTCGGGTAAGATGGGTAGCGCGCGAAATGGGTCACTTCAATTTCCTGCTTCTTTAACGTCCGAATTCCCGGTAACAACAGCCTGGGATATTAACGTTTTATACATCAATGAAAATGCATCCACTCCAGTCAGCAATTTTCTATTGTGTTTGAGTTATTTTTTGGTCGAGTTAGTTTAGTACTAGTAGCTACCAGGCTTTGCTCTAGACCAGAAACTGATTTGCACATCTATTTTATTTTTTGTTGCAACTACCCAATCCGTTTTAGCAAGTGTATTTGAGTGGTTCACTGTTTATTGCAAATGATTTTCTTACTTTATGGAACTATTTGTTACTTGCACCAACAAATTTGTTAGGAGCTTATAGCAATATGGAAATTATCAATTTATTCCATTCTCCAATTAAATCGTTTTCGGTGCACTCTCAGCACTGCATTAGTTGATTTCGCTTCAATATTTAATTGGCTGGTAAGATGGGACACCATCAAAATAAAAGTAGTGTTTTATTGAATTTTTTAAATAATAACTAAAACGAGAAAAAAATCAGCAATTTTATTCACTGATTCAGTATCATAAATTTTCGAATAATAAATTTCTGTAATGTGAAAGATAAGAAAAAAAATCTGAACATAATGGTTCTTATCTGCAGAATTCACCTTCTGCAGTTTCTAAAAAAAAAAAATTATCTAAAGCTCTTTCCAAAAAATACAGCTTTTTATAAATCGCAATTTTCTAAAATTGTTTCTTCGTGAATCAGCAAGTTACACGCGTAAATAGCTCCGCAAGGTAAACAGAATCATGACATATCACGTTCATAATGTTTCAACTTGCTGTTTCCGAATGTAAATTGCAGATTTAAATTGCAAATATTTCATAAATCACGTATAGATAACCAATGAATATAATATATGGCTATTCCTATAATAGTTTATGCATATGTGGAATAGGAAATGATTTTCCAAGAAGTGTCCCATCTTATACGAACTTGCCCTACATTCACAATATTCCACAATATTCAACGCTTACAGGTATCTTCCATGTTGAAATGCGATTAGTGTGATGCTGCTCCAATATAATGCAGCGCACCATCAGATAGCTCTTTGAGTAGATATTTGATCGTGGATCCTAGCGAAGGAAGATTTTGCAAATTAATTACATCGTTCGGAGATCCAAATATAAAAATAGACAATATAAATTCAATTGAGAACAAACCATTCAGTTCATCTAATCTTGATTGGAGTTCATTATAATATCATTATCTTTGCTTGGAAAATCAAAAAAAAATACAATTAAACCAATGTTTAAAAAACTTCTCCGACAAACTGATCTCCGTCAGTTGCTATTTGGTGTTAATTATGGGTAGTTAACTTTTAAAAGTGTTCATAAATTTATCCAACATTTAATATACAATTGTATTTTAAATGTAATTATTTGGTAAATTAAAATACCATTAATATACATGTTTATGAAATTAAATATACCCGTAATTAACAACATCAATATATTTGAAATTTAATGCAAATTTAATTTACGTAAATTAAATTTCGCGGTCTACCATCATCGATATAATTGCGCTTGTCGCCACTAGGCCGTGCATCACTCTACTTCTTGAGTCTGCTGCTCCCGTTATGGAAATGGGATTTCATTTATTCATAAAGCACTTTGTCGCACGATACTAACACTGCGCAAATCAATCAAACCTTCGTGGTGACAGGTTTTGAAGACGTTCATACTTTTATGTTGCGTGTCAGTATTTATAATGGATGTAAAATGGGAATACAAATCCCAGAATATATATATTTACTTACGTAACGAAAGTTTTTTCGCTTCTTGTTTCCAAAATTTTAACAGGCTCTACAGTTATTATATTAAAATAATTTATAATATCAACTAATTGTTTTAATTAATTCAATTTCTGCGATAATTAAGTGTTTTTAAAATGTTTATTAAATTTCATATACATATTTATTAAATGTAATAAACGTGCATAACCAGCTGCTTCATTCACGTGCTCGTTAAATTTAATTAAGAAATTTTTAACAGTTACTCCTATGGCGGTGGGACATAGTGCCCTCACACGATTGTTTTAGCCAAATATCAATTGTCAAAATTTCTTTTATTTGTATACTTCTATCTAATTTATCTTAACCTTTTGACCAAAATGAGAACAGGAAGTACGTCAACATCCATTGAATTTCTGGAGTAAAAAGAATTTTTTGTTATTTTTAAAGGATGTTTTTCTCACTATTTTTAAGTATGCTAAATTGATTCCCAGTGAGAAAGATGCAAAAAATCGATTGTTTATACACAAATTGTTCAAAATAAAATAAAAATGCCATGATTTTCAAGTCTTTTATTTTAATTGTTCCCAATTTTCTTCACTGAAACGGGTTATAATCGATGAATTGCCCTCATCTAAAGTGATCCTGATTGATGAAAATAAGTAATATGCTGGCAGAATATTTTTTAGAAGCAAAGTCAGATTCCAAATGTCCACAAAACAAATTTATTACGAACTCAGAATTCCTAGAAATAGAGAACATAGAGACGTATCGTTTCATATTGATGGAGTGTACTAGTGATCATATTCTATCCGCCATTTTGATATTTTCAGGTCGGAATATGTATAATATTCGTAATTATCTGTCATATATTTTCAACTTTCGAAGAGATGCATGCAACAAAGTTACACGTAAGATACAATTTACATACGGTGTCCATTACAGGTCCACCATTTTGAATTTATGAATTCAAAATTATTACAATCTTCATACACAGCCAATCAATATTTATATTATCATTATAATACTCAAAAAGCTTTCTGTGATCTCTATTTCAAGGAATTAATAATTTTGAATACATTGGTTCGTTACGAAGCCATTTAAAATCGACCATTGATTCTAAAAAATATATAGCATATTATTTATGTCCAATAATCGGAACAACTTTTTACTGAAGCATTTCATTGATTATAGCTCCTTATAGTGGAGAAAATCGTGACAAATTGAAAAAAAAGACCTAAAAATCCTGGCGTTTTTTTTTTTATTTTGCAAATTTTGTGTAGAAACAATCCTTTTTTTGCAATTTTCTCATCGGAAATAGATAGAGCAGACCTAAGAATAGCAGGCAATTTATCTTTTTTTATTTATTCTTTTAACAGGTATAATCGCCTTTTACGCAGTTTTTGCCTATAATGAATTGCAAGATTTGCGAGAGCTGCAGGTCGACTTCCTAGATGGCGCCATACTTCATATTTTTGGATAAAATGTAGGAACTGCAGAAACCGGTGCCCCTCAAAAACCCGACAAATCACATAACAGACATTTAAAAAAAAACACGTATTCAAAAACCAGAGAAGTTCAAAATCCAGACAAATTAAAAAACCAGACAAATTCAAAAACCAGACAAATTCAAAAACCAGACATTTCAAAGTATTTTTTGAAATTTCTGGCTTTTGAATGTCCGTTTTTTGAAATGTCTGGTTTTTTAATGTCGGGGTTCTGAAGTATCTGTTTTGTGATTTGTCATGTTTTTTAGATGCACCCCAGAAAGCTACACCAAGTACACCAGTAGTCATGAGTCGATTTCCGCCAGATAAACAATTTTTCGAAACTTAAACAAAGAACGTGGCTCGTCTAGCCAACAGCGAGCTGCTGCTTGAAATCGAAATCGAAAAATTGTTCACCTGACGGGGAACGAAAACTCATGACCAACGACTTCGTAGTCCAGTGCGTTACCACCTGAGCCATTTCAACAATTTTTTAAAATTCTTTTTATTCGAATAACTGAGATGAATTTGACTGCTGTTGCCGCTTTTCTCATTTTGGGCAAATAATCGCTATCGATCAATTTTCATATAATAATGGCATACTTACATATAAATATTCTTAGAAATAGACTGCTTTTTATATAGTTCTCCGAGTTTTTTGATATAATAAATTGCACGTGCTACTTTCCGAATTATACGGTGTAATTTCAAAAGTGAAAATAATAAATTCGAATTTCTTAAAATATATCAAAATAAAAACCTGAAGAAATTTATATCACTCGAAAAGTATACGTAACCATCATTCTCTCGTAACTACGCAGTGCACGAAACGAACCATACATAATGTACGAGAATATGTTAATCTATTACAAGAAAGCCAATTCTGCATTTCGAAATTAATGAATCCTCGCGTATGCTGGTAGTGAAACACGACGGTTTCCGAGATCTTAAAGCACGGACCCGTCTCCAGATAACGATGCGGAGGCTGAGCACGGAAAGTTTTTGGTACTTACGCCAATGGCGCGTAGCCCGGTAGCCGATCCCCATCCCACACCTGCAGGTCAGTCCCTGCCTCTTATTATCCCAACCTGATCTTTCAAAAGATATACCCGGACTCGCGTTATTTATCGAGGGGTCAACGATCAGAGTCTCTAGAGACCTCGACGTTCTCTCTCTCTCCCACTCTCTTTCTGCCTCTTTCTCTCTCATCGTGCTCCTTCTTTATCCCCCTCTTTATTTCTTTTCCTGCCTCGAAACATCCTCCCATCATTCTTCGATGCTGTATACTCCGATCTACGCGCAATGCAAAAGCGATATCGATAATCATTTTTTAACTCGTTTCTTCTGCACTTCTATCTCGTTCGACCGATGTGACATTCTTCACATCCTACCGTTTACTTCTTTCATCTTATTTTCTCGCGTGCGGTTATCGCGTCTTATTCGAATTTTATTAGTCATGCTTCCATAACATCTTTTTTCATTAAAATTCTCGCCGAATCCGAGCAATAGCGTAAGATAGGGACACTTCGAACCGAATTGTGGCAGCCATCCATAACTTTTTGAACATGCGTTTTAATGTTAATTTTTAATTATACTGCAGAAAGTTGTGTACTAAATTTAGATTCAACGTTCTACTGATTTATTACTTTCAAAATATTAAAACTATGCAAATGAAACTTTAAAGAGTCAAGTCAGAAACAATTTGTTCATACCTTAATAAACAACTATCTCTTAAATAAACAACAACTCGAAATTCGCTCGGTAAACGAAGCACCTGAATATGGGGCATTTCAAAAAAAAGAGTCGCTTCATCGGACGTAAACAATGTTTATTCCTCCATCAAACATTTTTTAAGTTATTTTTTTTCATTTTTTCGAATTTTCAATATTCTCTTATTTCAATAGTCTTTTGTTGTTCATTTCTCATTGATACGCGTAGTCAGAAACAAATTTTGTATATTTTTTCAGGGGCTTTCTCGTGAAAATATTTATTTTTCATTAGACGTTGATAATCTTGGTACAAAAATCGTTTTATATTGTTTAATTTTTAAATTAATACTTTTGACCAGTCAACATAAAGTTCAGAAAATCACATAAAATTATTATAACTTTGGAGAAAATGATGATAGTGAAACAAAATATGGGATGAACCGGTTTAATGTTTTCAAAATGGCTTTACGAATTGATATTAAAAAAGAAGGCCTGAATAGCATGTAGACGCATATGTCGAATTCCCTGAAAAATATTCCTTCATTTTCGAATTTCATAGAATTTTCAAATGGCATGCACGCTATTTAAACAATGATTTTTGCATTCCATAAAGTATTTGAAAACAAACAAAAATTATGCCAATCACCGTTCATGCTTGGGCACTCTCTTATTGCCATAGCAGTGCCAAAATCAAACTAAAATTGTATGCAAATTAACGTTCTAACGTACGATTGGTTTATTTCTATTCAAAATTTATGACACTTGGTATCTAGGGGTTTTCGGGGTCACTGATTACGAATCTAATATCAGGTTCTGAAAACTCGAAATGGCGGATACAATATGGCGGACAAAAATTTTCACATTTGATGGATTTTCATGAAACTTGGTATCAAGGGGTTTTCGGAATCGCTGATTACGAATCTACGTCGAAACGAAATTGACGGACTCAAAAACCAGATACATCAAAATATTTGTTTAGTTTATATAGGGTAATAGGAAAAAATATTCAACACCCTGTATAATCTTACCTTTTTAAAACTCAAGAATAACCAAAGAGCAAAGAATATATATGCAATCGGCACTATAACATCCAATAGAATAGGATTACCCCGAATTTGTAATCATCGACCCCGAAAGCCCTTAGATACAAAGTTTTATAAAAAACTTCGGTCCGACATATTATATCCGCCATTTTGAAACTGAAATCAGATTTGTAATCAGCGACCCCAAAAACCAGTAGATAGCAAGTTCCAAGAAAATCCATCAAATTTGAAAATTTCGGTCCGTAGATGAGGTTGATAAATATTCTCAGTAAATTTGCTGATCCAATTAAACAAATACTGAAAAATATCACATTTTACAAGAAAAACACATTACTAGAAAAAGTACTTGGCGAATTTGTTATCAGATATTTTAAGTTCAGAATAGCGTAGAGGATAAAAATCGTAAAAAGTTACTTGATCAAGCTGGATCTGGATATTCTGGAGTTTTCTCTAGACTCAAATTTGCAAAATTTCCAGATTCGTAATCAGCGAGACCGAAAACTCCCGAGTACCTAGTTTAAATTTCATCAAGTAAGATTTTACATTTCAATGCGCTATATTGGATCCGCCATCGTGGATCCGCAATTTTGAATTTTGCAAAACTAAGAGCAGATTCGTTATCAGCAACCTCGAAAGCTCCAGAATATCCAGATTCAGTGTACATAAAAATGTGTGCTTGAAAAGGATAATTAGGTATAAGTTTTTCTTAATTAATTACCATAAAATTAATTAGTTATGCATATAGTTCAAATCGCAAACATCTAATTACAAATTTTTGTTAAACGCGACTTATGACTTTTTATATATATGGTATAAACTGGTTACGACTCCAGTCAGACAATAATTGTGAATACCGGTTTATAGATCAGGCACTAGACGTAAACGCCTGATAAAACATACCTTATTCAATCTGAATCAAGTCATGATCAGGTAGCACACAAATACATCCGATAACTCTGACGGAATGCTAGTCTAAGCCTTATTCATAAGCTGTATTATTCTACAAGGAAAATAAGGGAATAAATAGTTCACCTAGTTGGAGGAATATTATTTTGAAACAAAGATTTAAAGTATTTTAACTTTATATGCTGGATATACATTTTTTTTGTTTTGTGTGCCTTTTTTACCTAATTGTGATAATTTATTTTCTATAGATAACTTTGCATTCTTTCAAATTTCGCTGTTAATTTCGAGAAATCTTCAAAATTAACAAAATGGCGACAGGTTTTCTAAAAATAAATTACATTTCTCACAAAATGGATTTAGAGGGTTAAATCACATTTGTAGTTAGGAGAATTCTTTTCCCCCTCCATTTAGAAAATTATGCTTTACAATTGTTACGAATAAATTTGTTCAAAACCAATTAAATAGCATTTTTCTACCGTTTTTTATTCAATGTCATTCCAATTATGATTACCTGTTCTAGTACGACACTCGCTTACAATGTTTGCCCTTTTCAACCTATGCGGAAAAATTGACAGGGGCACTTCCATGTATTTTACGACATGAATTGTAGGTCTAGTGGTATTTATAGTAGAAACACTTTTTAAAATTTTATTTTGTACAAAAAATTATAAGAATTACTTATCTACAAATAACTATTTAGCATAGATCGTTTACGAGAATCAGCAGTATTCTGATTTTTGGTTCTAACAAATACACATTCTAAACAGTATATTGGTTCAAATTGCTTATTTAGTATTTAATATATTTGATAATTTATTGGTGTATTTTAATTTCTGTAAAGGGCCGCCCACATAGGACTAGGTTAATAAATGGAGTAAACTGGAAGAATCCCACAGATAATTTTTCCAACGTGATATTTTAGAATTCATGAAATTGCTTCATCACATTTTTTATTTTTCCGAATTCTTTGAATGTGTAGAGTTGACATTGGAAGTAATTTATACGATAAAGTATACCTGTGTACTTTTTCCACAAAAAATTGTGCACTGTCAATGTCCAGATGCGATGTGCAAAATGTGTGTCGTTCCCAGATATTTAACAGTTCCCGCTATTGAGATATAGCCAAAGAAGTTTGCCATATTTACTGCATATTGCATAAAATGAATGAGGTTACGGTAGTATAATTATTAAAAAAATAGGGCTTTAATTACATTACCCAAAAATATTTTGGAATTCGACTGCACATATCGACAGCGCAATCTCTTGACTGTTAATACATTTATCAAAATTTGCACGAAAACGTGTGTAAAATATTGCAATAGATTCTTATGACACCCATTTTTATAAATCACGAATGAAGTGTTAAATTTTAAAATAATTATTTTCTTTTCTAGTTGTACCTTCCTATTTAACAACCTTCAAGGAACATTGTAAATCGGAGCTATGTATTTGAAGATAAAACCAAAAATCATCTTCATTCTTGAAAATATAATGGTCAATAATAACTTTAATTCACCAATGTAAATTTGTGCGCCTTCTGTAAACTAAATAGTCATTTCGAACCACTTCATGAAAAAGATGGATAAAGGATAATTTTAAAAAACATAAGGACGAAATTAAACATAGCGCCTTAAAGAATTTTTCGAAAACTTAATAGTTATTAAATTTCTTACGCATATAATCACGAGGTCTATTTGCGCTTTTCATTCTGATCGTTTCACCTTCTTGAGGGTAAGGCAGTTTTATGGTCCATGGTGAGAATAAAAGATGACCCCAGATGTAATTGACTAACGTACATCTATTTACTACGAAAAATGTCCGAGCAGTATCCGAGTAATTTCCTCGAGAAGTCTCGCACTTGTAAGTTTTTATTCCTCACTTTAGGTGCGTCTTCCGCATCGAAAATAGCTATTTGTTTGAAAAATTCCTTCCAATTCGAATTTACGTTGTGGAACGCAAATCGGGATGTTGATGGAAAAATGGACCGAGGAGTTTCTTCCGTCTTGGTTAGCCGTTTCGTTTCGGTTGGGTAGTTCTAAGAAACTTACTTTGTTCGGTAGCCGTCGAGTGTCGAAGTAAAGATCGACCGTGTAGGAATCAAAGAGCGTAGTAACCTTCTTGTCTTACGACGACACCTATCCAGTTAAATCCACACAAGCGATCATAAACCATGGCATTGTGTGACAGCGGGGGCTAATGTGTTTTTCGGCACAGAATGATAAATATACTTTTGCAGGCGATATTTGGGTAAATAATTGTCAATAAATTTAAATCATGTGAAAGATGGTCTGAAAGGTTTAATTTTGAGAAATTGAATAGGCAACGAGAAATAAATACGAATCCATCGGTAAAATACATACACCATCACTATAGGTTCAGCAAACTCTTTGCCAGACTATTGAAATAGAAAAATTGTAATAAAATCAGTACTAACAGAATATTAGCAATGCTATCTATGGGTTTGCTATAAATCGGGTAGTCTATTTGGTAAACTAACACTTAAAAGACAACTCCATACAAAGGCCACAGAAAATAAGATTTTCCAACAAAGAAACGGAGAATTATTTTTCTAATTTTAATAGAAATATTTGGAGTGAAAGAAAATTTATCATAGATAAAATGGTAGTTATAAATAATACTTTTAAACGACATTCCATTATTCGAAACAGTTTGATAGCTTGTTTAATGTTTTTATTTTATTTATAAATAATTTAATTACATAAAATGTGATTGGAAATAATGCTTGGAATTTATGGGTATGTCCAATTGAATTAACGTCGTTTGATAATGCTAAAAAGATAAGTAACTTAAGTAAAAATACACAAGAACTATATCTGTTAGAGATTTACCAGCAGAACCTGGTAGATTTATCCCTGGGCTGAGTGTCGTTCCCGGATTAGCTTTAAATCCAACCACGAAGGGAGTTTCAACGCATCCGTAAACACAATAAGTAACTAATTTGCACACGAAGGTCGACGGGAATCTCGGATAGTAAACTTGGATTTATCAGCGGTTAGAACTTCAACGATATATATACAGGAACTGGAACTTCTACAAATTGTACAACATGACCAGCGTAAATGCACAACTAACGAATAATTAATTTACCGGGTGAATCAAATGAAATAATTTATTGTTTTAAAAATATTAACTGGTAGATTTAAAGTACATGCTAGAATTTGATCGTGTTGAATCATCAAATCATACTTTACTCTTGTTTTATTTGCACACCGTTTATAGATATTTTTCTCCAACATTTCTCATGAAAATTTCTTTTTCTATTTTCGATATTTCTCCATGGTTTGATCCGCATAAATATGAATAATTTTGCATAAACATTAAAGTAGTTTCTCTGGTCTTATCATTAACGTCTGCCACATTACAGTATTTTTACAAGTATTTAAGGCATATCTCAAGTAAAAAAGTATTGTAGCCTAGACGAATACTTATTGTCTTTAATCTATTTAAAATGATTTCAAGGATGACGGTGAGCAAAGTTCCGAAAATCAAAACCTTGAAAGGCTAAAATTTCAATACTGCCTGATTCCAAGCTACTTTAATTTTCATTCTTTTTGCCAAATTTTCAAACACAAAGTGAACAAAATAACGCTGGAGCCATGCTATATCGAAATTTTGGCCTTTCGGGGTGTATTGATTTTCGGAACTTTGTTCCCCGGCCTCAATGATGATCCATATATAACGATTCTTACTTTATAGAGTCAGATGTTGTTCTATCATTATGATTTGAATGTGCTATTGGTTACTCAACGTTATTTGCAGTTATTAACATACTGATCAAATTATGTACGTTTTGGAAAGAAGCTACAAAATATAATTAAATGTGTTTTTAATGTCAAGTTCCTAGAAATCCTCCGCAATCTTTACATTTAACTTAGGATATTGGTTTATTTAAATAGAACGAAAACTAAAAATTTTGTCTGCACTGTCTGTTACTACTGATGCGTTAGAACTATTTACTTTTCGTAATTAAGTAAGAGTAAAGTTTGATTTTACACTCGAATTTGCGGGAGTAAATTGTAATAAGAATTTCCTACACTTTCCAGTAGGAAATTTCGATATAAATTCAAATTTTATATGCACTATGATGAAAAATGTTCATAATGCTGTTGTAAACTTTTAGCTATGAAAATCGATTCTCCGAAACTGTTGGCAATGCATCAGTCTCCAGTGAACGTTAATCAACTGCATGTGTAAATTTCTATATTAAACCTTTAATACGAAGTAGTATATTGCGTGCAACTAGGGAGTAAAATAAAGGAAGCAAAATGATATTTTGCGCTCCGAGGTTGAGAAATATATGTTGTTGTTAGGTGTTTAGGATGTGTAAACGATCTAAAAAAGTTAGCCATTTTCTATAATAATCTACCAAAAGCATTTCTAGAATGAGAATTTTATGCGAACTTTAGTATTCAAATCATTTAAAACAAATATCATATATTCAAATGGTTTGTATTTGCTTTTGTACTGTTATTATAGTATCTGACTTTAGAGTGGTGTAGTTAATTAAATAACATTATGATTTAGTGCTAGTCAAAGTTATCGATTTTTTAAATAATAGTGAAATAGTGCTTTCTACCGAACGACAAACATATCATCACGAATTTAAAGTACAAGAATTAAATAATAAGAAAGTCTAATACTCTCAAATAATAAAGTAATTTAGAATGTAAAAGATGTAAAATAGACATTCTATCTTGAAATTTAATTAAAAAATATTTTGGAAATAACAGCAGTTTAGTTTTTATTAAGTAGTGCATTCTACTTAGACAGTTAGGTTACCTAGTTAACACCCTATAATTAAGTTATACTGTTTTCCATGTTGTTAAAATTATAGAAGTAGAACTCTAGATTAATATGTTATAAATCAAAAAAGAACAAAAATTGATGGATTGCAAATTTTTCTTTCCCAAAGAATATATAACAACATTTTTTATTTGTTCTAGGGAAATTAAATTTTATTCTTTGGAGATAAATTTTACTTTTTCAATATTTTTTTATTCACGTATAAAAGAAAATCTTCACTATTTTAATGCTGAGATAATTTTTTTGCATGGAAATTTCGAAAGTATTTAGTTATAGATTTATTTTACTGATGTTAAATTTATTCTAAGATTATATTCAAAGCTTGCAACCAATTAAAAATTTACTGTTATTTAATGCATATTTGTCCACGTTGTTATTATTGTTTGTAATATTGATTTATTCAGTAATTTTTATTCAATAATTTTTTTATGTATTTTATTTTAGTTTTTAGTTTTGAAGTAAACGATTTACATATTAAATTCGAAATTTAATCGATTCATAAATCTGTAATTGAACGGATGCGTAACAGGAATTATTCTCGGAAAGCTCCCCTAATAACATGATTATAGAATCGATTACAAAATTTCCATAATTAAAGTTGTGAATTACAAAAAGATGTGTATTTAAATTACCCTCATAAATTATGAACGCTGTATTAGTACCAAATTTCGAAAAATAACTTTAAAACATATGTAACATGAAATGCAGTATATATAATAATACTATTTAAAAATTCATATACAAAATTGCGAATTGAGGTACATAATATTAAAATTATTTTAGCAACACGTGGCTGAACAGATGTTATGTTATAATTGTGTATTTATTTCTAATGATTTAAAAATAAATGTGAAAAACTACAAACTTTTTAAATTGTCAAAATACATAAATCGCGGAAAGCTGCGTAAAGTAATTTACGGTCCCATATTCCAGCTAACACGTTACATTTCAAAGAACCCGTACAGTATGGGATATTTACATAATTAAATCACAGTTCGTGAAACACGTAGTTAGAGTGATAGACACGGTAACTGTTCATTTAAATGAGTGTCATGTTATTAGTTGGTAAAGATGATTCATGACATTTGTAAATCGCAAAACAACATTTTTAATTTCTTGTTATAATTAGAATTTCATACCTAGTAAAATTTGTCATTAAAAAAGCAAGTAAAGGAAAGCAAAAGCTGTAAGGAAATTATAGACGTTTTGTCTTCTTTAATGAAAAGTTATTGTATTTTTTATTTTATCGAGAATACGTTGTAATAATTCTTAATAAAATACATGAACCAGTTATTTTTTATTTTTAAATAAGTTTAATTAAGAATGAATTTATTTTCTGTATTTGTTTTTATTTCTCCTTCTACGTGTAATATAAACTTTACCCCAAGTACCGTATGCATAAATTCAAAATTCATATACTTGTGATTAAGATAAAAGTTTTAAAAAAATATTCAAAATTAGAAAAAAAGTATTATTTTGAAAACTACACTGGTAACATTTTAGGATTTATCATTAAGCAAAAGAACATTATAATACATTCAGTCAATAGAAGAATAGTTTAAATTATTTATTATACAATTAGAATGAATTGTAATTAAAACCATACGAAACAAAGTGCAATATAATAAGGTTAAATATGTCAACATATTTACAATTAAAAGCCATTTACCTTACTGATTATTTCTCCTATAAGTGCAGTTTTCACAAATACAGCTCTCGTTTCGTTATTAATAATCGGTAATAAAAATCACGTGAAAGGCTTGATAACTTAAGCATCGATTAAAAATACCTACGTTGCGCCGTACAAAATATCGAAAATTTATTTCCTAGAACCTCAGCTCCATAGATTAAACGAATGAAACGCTGCTTATTAATGCAGTCGACCGGCTGAGATCAAAAGCCTTGCATGCAGAGGCCTCTTAACATATGCTTATAATTACACGTGGTTGACAAAATGCCAATGATATGCGTGTAGAATTTTTAAAGCAGCACATCCTCGTCATGTTTTCGATTAGCGCTAGACCTATACGCACGACAATGATCGTATCGCATTAGGATTGTATTTATTCGGTATTTTAAAAAGTACGATTGTGAATCATTATTTTTACTTTGAATGGAATAATGATCCTTTCTTTTTTAAATGATGTTCATTCCATTTTGTGATCATATAATTCAAAACGGTTCATTTTGTTCATTAAAAATACTTTTTTTTTTTAGAAGACATTTATTGAAAAGCCAAAAAACCATAGATCCGAAATATTCGCGTACAAGACTCGGTGCATCGAATTTCTTCAGTTCTGCCATAATTTTTGGGAAAATCTAAAAACGATCCAATTAAGTTAAGTCATTTTCGTTTTCATCAGTCTGCCAAGTAAATGTATTTCAACAAAAGGTACAAATTATTCTGAATGCGCGCAGACAAGTTTCTAACGTTAGAATAAAATAATATTTTACTCTCTAAATTCCTTGGAGTAAAAATTGAACCAGTCTTATATCAAGAGTGAAAATATTATTATAAGAAGAGTGGCATTTCACTCCATGAAGAGTGAAAATTTCACTCTTTGTAAAAGAGTGGCTTAATTTTCACTCCAAAGAATTTAGAGAGAATGTATTTATTCCTCACTTGTTCATCATAAGGTATTTATATACTATTTTGCTATATTTTACTTAATTTATAGTTTTAATTTATTAATTGAATTGAATTTATTTTGTATCATTAGAAGATTTTGTTTGGCTTTTCTTGTTTGTCCATTCGGGTGAGAGTGAGACAATGAGTTTTAACTAAGCTCCTAATGACTTAGTGACTTAGAACATTAAAATAGCTCAGAGCCCGATGATAATGCATTATTCAACTGTTTGTTATGGTTCTATTGAGTATTGGGGACATTTTTAGCAAAACAAAATTACCTCTGACTAAAACTGCATTGCCTATATGTTACAATTAAAAGAGTCTTCTAAAATTTACAATTAAGAAATAGGTATCCTCGTTAACAGATTTTGCTATTCACAATCACCCATATTCTTTACAATTGATTTTTACAATATGCATAAACGCGCAACGAAGTAAAAAATCCCATAAACAAACATCTCGTAATTATGATGAAGAAAATCAATCTTTGTCAAAGCAATCACCTACTTTAGCATCATTAATTACGACTACATTTATTAATGGTATAAAATTAAAAATATGATGTGCATAATTCATTTTAACATTTAATAAACCCAACAGGTAGTAGATATCAACGGATGAGTCATTTGAATGATGAAAACAAAACATTGTCATTAACTAAAAGATTTAGTAAAACAGATTTCCTATTTTATTAACAACGAGTGCTTACACCATTAATGAAACATAATAAATTTACTATTATAGTAAATGTTTGCATAGTATGATTTTAGAATATACGATGTTTAGTGTTACTAACAAAATTAAAAAGTCAGTACAAACATATGCAAACATACGCCAACAAAAAGTGAACAATTAAACAGGTTTTTAAACAATATTATTGTACATTTATTTAATGGAAAATATAACATAAAAGTAGCTGAATTTCATTTGGAATATCATTTTTTAACTTCAGCATGTTTTTGTGTATCTTTATTTCCTTCTGTTTGTTTTGACGATGTCCAGGCTTTTAAAAATCCTAGTAAATGGATTTTCTTTCAAATTTGTCTAAATGGGCTCTTCTAATATCGGATTAAGACACGTGGTAAACAGATTTTGTAGAAAGGACAAAGATAACAGTTTGATGAGTGTTCAGTGATTTATACGTGGTGGGATTGTGTCAGTTTACGACGGTACATTTCCCCATTATGTTATGTCCTTGGACCATGCCCTATTTTCATGCGCGGACGTTTTGACCCGAGTATAAATGACCGTAGAATATATTACAAAAGTGAGAACGCAAAAAGGTTTACCATGACGTATTCATTCTAGTCAGTTTTGTTTGAACAAGCATTATTTTCGGCATGTGTCTATATAACTTTAAACCTGTTTCATAAAACTCGTTTGCTTAATTCACCTGTTGTATTTCACCTGATGCCATTTCTAAATTCATTTCCTGTATTTTCATCCAGTAAATGGACAAAATATGTTTATGATGATTTAGAATCTGTACCTTAATAATTGTAAAGTTTTAAAAATACATATTAAGAAGATGGAATATTGAAAACAAGGTAGTATATTAGGTCAAACATTTTGAATGCTTAGTTCTAGAGATTTTAATTTATCATATCAAGTTTGCACTCGGCAAAGTTAATAAAAATAAGTATATCAGGTTCAGAAGATTATTAACACTTTTTGTTATCTTTTTTATTCATTACGTGAGAAGCATAATTTTCCCTTCAAGGGCGCAAAATGTTAATTTTCAGCCGCGATTTGCACGTGATTTGTTGACACCGTAGACGTAAGATTCAATGCCCCACTTCGTTTTCGAGAAACATAATTTGAAACACTGAAGATCTCAATTTACACTTCGAACGATTAATTTTTCATCCTTCTATAAAAAAAATTTCCCAACGCAACAATGGCTGTTGCCGAGAACAAAAATTGACGAGCTTAAAAATCACCAGCAGAATAATTCATACAATAATAATTCTAAGCTATTAAAATGCACATCATTGTACATCATTATTAACAATACGTCGAATACCATTTTAAAGAACATTTATGTCCGTGAATTTTTCTAATTTATTTTGAAATTACAATAAGGAAAAATATGAACTCCAATTGATTTAACTTTTTAGCAAGTTATGATCTCTATTAAATACTTCCGCATTAGCATACTAGCATTCGAAAAGCATTGTCGAATTTTGAACATCATCTTGCGTAGTGGAATCATGTTTTGAAGTACGGCTTCGCTAAGTGACTCGTCAGCAACCTGTTCAAATCATAAGAAAACAGAAGGCATAATTAGTCAATTCGATCTGCTAATGTCAAACACACCGAAAATGAAATTATGCAGTGCCTAATCAAGCGTTATGTGAATCATTAATCATTGCCGATATATGAAAAGAATCAACAGTGTTCATGAAATTGATCAATGTTCCAAATTTCTTGTCCTAGACATAACATATAGAGTTCCCTGCAAACAGGTGAATATCTACATTCTGTGCTTGACGAATGGTGCGACATTGTTAATATACGAATGATTAAAGGTCTTTTTATTTCCTTGTAAACATATAGTCCGACTGTCCAACCTGTATATTTTGCATCAGTGAATGAACTGTTAGCTCACGTTCAATATGGAATCCATATATCCCTGGAAGCATATCGCCAGTAGAAGTTGTCACATTAGTCGAAAAAAAATGAAAACTTCATAGGCGAAGGACACTTAATTACATTTTAGTGGCTAATTAACCCACATTACATGCAGGATAGCCGGTGCGATCTTATTAAACATATGCTCTGAGTTTTTCCCCTCATTTTTTTCCTCGGTGGTCGGTAGACACCCTCGACTCCGGAATGATAATGGCTCGTAATCCGTCCAGTCAGGCCACGGAGTGTTGCACACAACAATCGGGGGGTTGGGGCGAAAACCGTGAGCTTCCGAGCTCACCTCTTCTATACACATATATACTTTACGTGGGGTCGAAACGCGGTATTATATTTATATGTCCACGGCCGTAGAATAGAAAACACCATATGGTCGTGCAGGTGTACGCGAGGCGATTAGGACGGACTCGCATGAATTTACATTAATACGCCCGGCTTTTTCGACGTTTGCTAGATTTATTATTTCGAGCATGATTCGCTCTTTTGGCGCGGGTTTCACAATGCGCCTTCGTGACCCTTAATAGTAGACCCCTCCATTTTTTTTTAGTTTTGATTAACTTGAAAGAGAGGTGAGTTATCTTCTTATTGTGTTGTCCTAATTGCATCTTCGATGACCAATACCTACATGGTTGTAAGAGTTATTCGCCTATTCACGCGCCAATTAAGACGCCATCAGTCATACCGATCATGCCGTCGTATTTCTTACTTCCATGTTACCTTTGATTTCCAATTACTCTTATAGAGGACGAACGTGATCGAATATTTCCGTGACATGTACACCTTTAATAGAATCTCATTTGAGATTGGTGATGAATGTTTAATGATCCCACCGCTAATGTCAATTTTTTGTACCTGACTTAACTATCTTATGCATCGTAATCGTGTATTGACGTGATTTTTGAAAATATATGCTTTGATTTGGATTTCCGGAGAAGAATTAATGTGACGCGAATAGTACGCTATCGCAAATGACGTCACGGGCTTGGCACCACACGCGATGCCCACCTGTGCGAACACACTGCCAATTCGGATCTGGCTAGATCGAGCCGATTAGGATTCAGGGATGCATTAATGATTTTCATTAGCATAGATCGATCGTAGATTTCGGTGCTGATACTAATGACGCATGAGTAATCGCGGTTACGTGCCCCGCTGTTGAAAACTACCAACGACTTGTTAGTACAAATACAACGCGTCGGTTTTCTTCCTTTTATTCGATTCCGATTCATTACTTACGTCTTTCCACTCGGTAAAAGATAAACGTAATTTCAGATACGACTATATTACAGCTATTGGATTAAGAGGATAATATAGGTTATCGAACTGAACTCGTTGATGGGTGAGTCATGTCGTCTGATTCTTCTTTCACAATATTGGATGTGGTGAACAGACACAAGGTTGAGATGATCATGGTTATTGATGTTTATGTCATCATTTTATCAATGTCCTTGAAGATAGCCTTATTGTCATCTGCATTAACAGTTTCTCATTTTGTTGCAATCGATGTCTCTGATGTCCCCTCTATCGTCATTGGCATTTCCTGTCCAAGCTGTTTATTTCCCATCGTCATCATTATCGTCATCCTAGTTGATATCTTCATTATATCCATCATGCACAACTTACTTCAGGTCTTAACAGTTCCCATCATTTTCTATTTTCACTTTCATTTTTTTTATCTAGTTTTCGTTTCCATATAATCGTCCTTTCTCCATTGTAGTCCGAGTTCTTCTTGTCACCATCTTTATAGCCACATTTACTTTAGCTACATGTATCCACAGTTCCGTTTGTTTTCATCCTCTTCATCGTCAACGGCATCTTGATTCCGTATCTACTTCTTCCTAATGGACTACATTATCATCTTTTAGTTTACGACAATCTTTCCTGCGTTTTGTTGCCTACCTAGTCTTTTACTTTTTCAACACTTTTCTGACGCCACTTTCACGATTATTTTATCGACCAATTAACAAGCACAACGGCAAATGTATAAAAATTATCCAAGAATTTAATGTGTTGGAAACAAAAGATTTTGAAATATATTGAAGAACAAGCCATTGAAAATAATGCAATACATAAGAATGTAAATATACCCACCACAATCTAATTTATTATGTTAAATGATTATTTTATTACCGCGCAATTTATAATAAGCATATAATACTCGCAAACTCATAATTTTTACAATGACCTTAATTTTCACGTCCGAGTGTCCCGATGACCGACTTCAATATTTGCAGATAAACATAAGTAGCTTTAGATTAGATCTTTAAATTCTCAGCAGCGATAAAGATCGTTTGTCCGGACGTGGAGCGAATGACGGTTTCTTTCTTGCGGTCACTCGTTCCGATTGATCGATCTCGTTCTCATTCGTTCTGTTGTTCCTTTGACCAGATTTCCTGGGACCTAAAATTTTTTCGTCGTAGGGACTCCGGTGACTCATAGAGCCCAGGCCAGGACCACGTCCTGAAGAAAGAACCCGCAAATCTGTCGCGATGCAGTTTGTGATCTCCGGTTTCGCAGTTTTTTTCAAAAGATCGACTTCGAACTAAGTGGCCTTTGTTTGAGAAATTATTCTACAAAAGTATAATGTATCGGAAAATGGGATGAGGTAATGCGGTATCGTTAATCACGGTTTAAATCGAGGCTTGATGTTCTCACATTTTATCGTAGCATTAGTAATAGAATATTAACAATTTCTAAATCACAACTATTTTTTCGATTATTAATAGTCAAATTTATTTTCTTACATATTTATTATTATTATTTCTTTTTAATGTACCTTGGAGGTATCTACGTATGCAATATGTGCAGAGTTATTGGGTATATTACTGTTCATTAAATGACAAACATTTTTTTTTAATAAATCGACAATAATTTAAATCTGATCAATATTTTATTCCTAATAGACTGTTGATTTTTTAGTTGCAGGATGATGAATTCAACTTTATTCAGTTTGATGTCGAAAGAATCTATGACAGTGTGTCCTGTAGCGAGGAGCCCAATTTCTGCGGCGTGTGAGTTCCAGTCATGCAAGATTACTCATTATCTGCAGAAACGCTCATGAATTTACTGACAAAAACGGAGCCGAATATATAATAAGACTGCACAAAAACAAATACAGTATATTGTGATGCACAAGATTTTTCTCCAGTTTTTGTAGGGCTTTGAGGCATAAAAAATTTTAAATTTACAATGAACTACATATAATTTCCCATTTAGGATTTTTCGAGTAGGATGATTGTGAATCAATTATAATCGTGCAAAGTCCCATCTGCTTACTGTTCTGTTGAAAATGTGTTTTAAAGTTTCATTTCGGTACAATAAAAGGAATAAAAAAATACGCTTATTAACAAAAATATAAAGAAAACAGTAAATTAAGAAAGTACTTTAAAAATGTTGAAAAATAAAATGCACTCAAATGATAAAGAAGTACAAAGTTTTTTCAAAAATCTTCAAATTTTACTCCACGAGTATTAATTTAGAAATAATGATTTCTTAAATCATTTCTAAATTTCCAATAACATTTAATCTCCACATGGGATCTCCCTATTTGAATATCACAATATTCTGTTTAGATTCGGTCTCAATGATCTTAAAAGAGGATCCAGCCCAAAAATTCGATATATGAAGCAGTCGTATTTTAGTATTTTTGACAAAGAATTCAGTGATACCGCAATAAAAAGTATTACAAATTTGTTTAAGCAATAAATTTTAGCGTGAATAAAGTTTGTTATTTTGAAAAAATGGTATTACGATTTTCTAAATAAATTAATTTTTTTTTTAAATTACGAATCACAATTTAATTAAATTAAACATAAAAATACATTTTCTAAATAATTACTGATAGATTTTTCAAATTCTAGATTTAAAAATATTAAGGGCCAAACAAATTTTGTACATATTTAATTCTAGTACCACTGAATTCCACGTCAAAAGAGTTACTACAGAAATAATTTTACATATATTTTAGCACCAAAAAAGATTTGCTTTTTTTCGAAAAAAATGCACAGCAGGCTACTTCATTTTTACAAATTATTTTAAAAATATCAAAGAATTCGGGTGTACAAAA
The DNA here is from genome assembly GCA_030407085.1 of Trichopria drosophilae. Lineage (NCBI taxonomy): Eukaryota > Metazoa > Arthropoda > Insecta > Hymenoptera > Diapriidae > Trichopria > Trichopria drosophilae. The sequence continues at coordinate 181,661,553 of CM059583.1, read as the reverse complement.
AAATTAATTTTCTAAATAATTAAGGATGGATTTAAAAAATTTATTTTTTCTCGATAAAAAAATTTTTTTTTCTTTATATTACCATTGAATTCCTCGTCAAAAATGACTAATGAAATTATTTTCTTGTATTTTTTGAGATACGGTTTATTATGGCTGAATTTGGTTTCTGGACCCTCCCCTTCCAAACCCTAAAATACAAAGTTTGTTCTTGATTTTGAACGACCCTTTAAAATTCGATATTCTGAATTCAGATTCATGCTCACCGTCCTCGTCACTCACCACCTACAATGTTTTATCTAATTCCAAATAAATTTAAAATTTGTCATACGCTATATTGGATCCGCCATTTTGAATTTCAATATTCTGATCGGAAATTCATAATCACCGACCCTAGAACCGTATAAATGAGGAGATACATGTTTATGGGGAAAATTTTGTCACCGACGAATTGTTAAAAAAAATGGTAATTTTTTATTATAATATTATTTGATATGAATTGAAACAATTGCAAATATTTCGAATTACATTTTGTACGGTAGTTGAATACCTTAGCTTTATAGAAATTAAAGACTGAAGCATGTAGAAAGAGAAATTTGTATTGAAAATATAGTAACCTTCAAATGATCGGACTGCATTTCGCCACATGCTACAACGATATTTGCATTTATGCGTATGTCGAAACGATTCTAGTTTCCGAATCACCCGATTCCGAAATATTAACAGTATGAGTTGTATGGGCGTGGGTAAAAAAGCCGACAGTTAAAAAACGACAATCGAAAAGCCGGCAATCGAAAAGCCGACAGTCAAAAAACCGGCAGTTCAAAAAATGACTGCCCTCCTGACGATGTGTCGATTTTTTTATGTGGCGGCTTTTCGAATGTCGGTTTTTTGACTACTGGCTTTATGACTGCCGGTGTTTTGACCTGTCGGCTTTTTTATTGGTCGGTTTTTCAACTCGCACCACGCTGTATTATGTAAAGGGGTTTTAGTGCGTTAATAAATAATTACATGCACGTTTGTATACATCATAATTATTAAATTCGACATTATCATCATGACAATCGTAATCATTCAGTCAATTATATACATAATACCTTCCTCAACATATGCTTTGTCACCATTATTACGAAGGATTTATAATTTTGTTTCGTGTCATGATCGACACTTTTATCAAAGCAAACTCACCCGTTGTTCATATACAGAATTATTAGCAACAATGTCTGTTAATTTGTTTCTTCCTACGCATTCGTCAATTTGCAGCACATCACATTAAGAGAACTGGTTTAGTAATCCGCTAAAATTTGGGAGATTCAACAGTTTAAAACATATACCTGGTTCTTTTGAGCAGGCACTTGCTCTAAAGTTTACCAAACACAAATACTGGATGCGCAAGCGGGCAGTTTTCAATATTTATTCATTAAAAAATGTACTATAATGGTATATATCCTTTTTGTTTCCCAAATAATATCATTTTACGCTAACTTTTGCTTTTTAATCAATGGAACTCGATGACTACGAGAAATGAAGTGGATCAACAAAATAAATTTTATCTTATAGTTCCCAATTCATTATCAACTGCCACTTGGTGATTATAATTGACTAAATGGTTCATTTATGATTCTGCACTTGAAAATCCCGACATTCAAAATGCCAACATTCTCGAACACATCTTCTTTTCAATGTGATGATATAAATGTGAAAAAGTTTAATGATTGGATTTTTTACTGTCCGTTTTTTAATCTAGTCTTTCAGAGATCGACATGTACAAAGCGAACATTTTTAACAATAAAATTATTAAATTTAATAATAATAAATAGCAAAAATTTGTTACATTTTTTCTGTAACAGCCTTTCGTATACAAAGTCATTGTTTCAGGTTCACATGTTACTTTTGTAAGCGGACTGTAACTACTTACCCTTACGCATTGGTAGGTTAGTATAATTAACGGACATTTTGGCCTTGGGTGTAGCCCGCAGAGTAATAAAGAGGATTAATATTATTACCATATTAATATTCATGACAGTAATTAAATAATAAATTACATGATCGATGCGTATCTCACCATCCTTCCTCCGCCCACCATTGAGTCATTGACGGGATGGAGATAATTAATATAATTTATTTACTTTGTGTTAGTAAGTGCATTGCCCTGGCATAATATTAACGCGATTAATCGGTCTGGTTTAATTTTTACACCAACCATGTTATATTCTACAGGTTCGTGAATCATCGGAACGACGCAGCGCATTTAAAATCACGCGCTTTCCGGATACACATTTTGCTACAGAGCGTAACGGGAAGATGTGACTCACCACGAATTACTGCTGAACTTTGGTACTCGGTTACGGTTTTTACACCTGTGTTTATCACTTTTTCAGATTAATGGTACTCCACATGAGCTACAATCTATTGTTTACCTATCTGAAATCAATGTAAGTAAAAAACCCAGCTCCAAATTGATATTCCACTTATTTCTGTAATTGCGTAATAAAGTGAAAGTCACCCATTGTGCTACAGGTCAGATATTCTAACAATTCTCTACATCCAGACAATTATATTCAATGTTAATATACATATCCTAATGAGTGCCATATTTGTAGTTGATAGTCTTAATTACTTTGGAAATACAATATTCGACCGTACAGAACAACAGCACGAGTGATTGATTCCAGGTTAACTATTAGTGCAAACGTGTAATTAATCTGCGTTTACATGGATACGCGTAGCCGGAAATTCCATGAGGGTAGCATTTCAACTCGTGAGCGACGGCAACTTATGACGTATAATAAACAAAGTCATTACAGGGGAAGACAGTAGCGAACAGAAGGCCGTCAAAACGAAGCATTGAGTCAGTCAAATCAAAGCAGATTATGAGGGGTTCGTCATAAAGTAATATACGTTGCTTACCATTATTCACGCCTGAGTGGTAATCGGTAATCGCGCCAACCTATCGAAGAGTACCACCAATGCCAGTTGTGCGATTTTTAACCCGTCGGTGAGTTTAAATTAAATGCTCCACCGGAAAGTGAATTTATCGATTCGATACGGGATGAGCTTTTGTTATTTTTCCAGCGATTAGCATTGATGCTAATCTTTACTGATGTGATTTTATTCGAACCCAATTGAGGATGAGCTGTGTTTTTATGTTTCCTGAATTCGCCGACATAATCAAGTATATCTTTAAAATTAATTTGGATTTATTTGTTCTTATTTTACAGTTCTTAATGATTTTGATTACCTTGAAAGTTATCCTGAGATGTATATTCACTCATTAAAAATATATCTTCTTGACTTTCAGCAACATTTTGTTAAAGATGAAGAATTAGAGGACCAGAATCTTCAACTTTTAATATTTGTTATAAATTGAAATTCGTAGAATACTATTCAGGTTCAATTTTGTAAATTTTATGAAAAGTTCTGTTTAAAAATGTATCCAATCGTGTACGATAAAACAAAAGGTCTCGTAAGTGAACTCGTGGGAAACGACGTGATTTCACCAAGAGCATACGACTTCCAGCTTCTTTTCCGAGGGTGTCGGTTCGCGTCGATAATAAAAATGAGGTCCAGAAAGAAGAAAAGGCTGAGAGCAATCTGGATCCTCGATCAAAGGACAAATTCAACTGGAGGGTGCAGGGTCGGCTGTCAGATCCGTGACGAGCTGGGGCTGCACGAAAATTTCGTGCTCCTTCGCGACGTGTCGGGGGAGTTCCCGACATCCCGACGCCGAAGGGGGAAGCGGGATTTTATGTGGCGATCTCCCCCGGGAACCCCTCGTTTATGTTCCATCCTGTCATCATGATGTCCGCCTACCACCGGACAAAACAAAACACTATCCGTCGCCGTAATAGGAATTCGTCAGGCGCGGAAATGCCGCGCATTCTCGGACTGCGAGGGATCAAGTGCTCTTCGACTCTTGAAACTTCTCTTAATTTGTTTTCCTTTTATATATAAGCGACTAGGGGAAATGACCGAGTTCTTGATTTAATTTGTCAAGCGTGACGCGTTACATTGATTAATTAAAAAGAGTTATTGATATTGCACGCATCGGGTCGGAAAATGGCATATTTCTATATAAGTAACAATCACAGTTGCGTAGAAATGAAATTACTTCATAGGCAATTTAAATAAATTACATTACAGTGATATAGAAGTTATTTACTTCAATGCAACTTACCTCTAACAAATGTCTTATTTCAAGACACTTTGACATCCAAAATGAGATAAATGCTTTCTTCCAAGAGGATTTCGTGCCTTTGACATTTTAGAATGCAACACTTATGTCTTAATTAAGACATTTGTTTTTTAAGGTTATAAAACAACTTTTTACGAACCAGATGTAATATAATTTCTGAGTATCCATACAGAAATAATAATTTTTGCGAGGGTGTTGTAGAAAACATATTATCCGTCGGTAGCCAATAGCTAAAGAAACCATAAGTTCGATAAATAATTTACAGAACAAGAAAAGAACATTTTTTTCGACCAGTGTCTGGTTGCTAAGTTCATAATATATTGCTAGGGCAGAACGTTTTTTGCATATTTCGAATGTAATTACTCTGATATACAATTTATACAAAATAAATTTGTCGATACACGTGTCTGTAAGGTAGACACTTTACGGACTCCTTTTAGTCCGTAAAGTGTGATTTTACGGACTGATCTCTGCACTTTGCGGACTAAAAACAGTCGTTAAAGTGCCTACTTTTTGGAAATGTGTATCAAAAAATAGTGTTCGCTCCTCGGCCGTAAAATTGAACTTTACGGCTTAGGACCGAAAAGTACTATATATGGTAAGTATATTTTGATTACCTGCGCATGATTGACTTTTCTACAAATCAAACTATACACTACTGTTGAAACGTGTTCGGTTAGTAACCAAGTCATAATACAAATAAAATACAATTTATAAATAAAGAAACTTTTTAATATTTATCCATGTAACGTGCAAAAATTCTGAAAGCCTTACTATAATTTTTCACTTTAGTCTTATCAAAAAATTTGCGCTGGGTTTAGAGTACACGTTTAAGTAATCAGAATAAAGATCTCTTTTTAGTCATTTTTAAGAAGAGACTTACAGATTGGACTTCATTCATAAGCTTCCAAATAAATTGCTGAGAATAAGGGAAAAGTTAAAAATACAAGCAAATATTTCTACTTACAAATGAAAAAAGAAAAGTTGATCTAATAGATTGACAAATAAATGTGGGATGTTCTAATGTGTCTGACAAATATTTGAAAATATACTGAATTGGCTTGAAACTTGTTATATCAATATTTTTTAGGGTCTTCGATTGCAATGCGCAATTTATTTTCAAAAACTGAAAAAGAATTCAAAATATTTTTTCTCTTTTATGTCTGTTGACTTTCTCTTTTCATATTTAGTTATTTTTTATTAGTATATAATTATAAAATTGATGTGTCTTATGCTACTAGTCATTGATAAAGTAATTTATATATTTGAAGCTAAAGTAGTAATTTATATAAATGGAGCTAAACTGAATGTTATGGTCTTTTCGATAGTTAGGGCTAACACTGAAGCGATCGAGGTATATAATAAACTTCATTTCGCTGTAATAACTATAAAACTATTTTAAAATGACCTAAACACAGGTATCATAAATTTCATTCGCAACAAACCCTACAACCCTAATATACCAAGTATCAAAAACACAAGAGAGATTTTTTAATTGTAGTCCTTTATATTGAATTTACCATTTTGAATTGATAAACATCGACGCATTGTTTGTAAACACCGATTACAAAAACGGTAACATGCCTAGTTTGAAGTAAATGAAACAATTTAAAAAATTTACTCGCAGCAGTTGAATTTTGAAAAACTTCAAAAACTGATAAAAATCTCATCAGAAAAAGGAGTTAAATGAACTTAACACTATGTCGCAAAGGGTCAAACATTGATAATGCAACAACTATATTCTGGATGTTGTCAGAATATAATAATAGTCACGTACGTTTAGATTTAATGTGGTTTACCCAAAATTATGAATTCAAAATATGTATGCTCTGAAAGAATGAAAAAAACATAATGAAAACATAGATTGGTAATCAAAATAAAAATACTCTGTAGCGCGTCGAAAAAGCCACACCTCCCCATCTTGTTGTAGACTAATTGGTAGTTGTGGTAGGTTTTCGTGAGTTGTCTCTTTTCTTTCAGGATATATAGGTATAGTATGCTTTGGACGAAAATTCACGAAAGTCCACGAGTGACCAAAATTTCAACAATATTTTTTTGTTACTCTTGCCACTGCGTTGTAATGCAACAAGCCAATACCAGCTTCGATATATACATTTCGGGTGCGAGTCGAAAAAGCAACCAATTAAAAGATCAACAGGTCCAAACAACGTCTTCCGCTTGTTTATGAGTCTATTTATTTATGTCGGCTTTTTTACGGTCGCCTTTCGATTACCGCCCTTATGACTGTTGGTTTTTTGAGCTCTCGGGTTTTTTAATTATCGGTTTTTCGACCCGCATTCCATATTTCCCATAAATACTAAGGGTAACATTTTAAAAATTGTAACATTTGGTCTGCACTTGCAAGTATACAAATTTCGAAATGATCGTGGTTTTGCAGCATTCATGGATTATAACTGGAGCGGTAAATGATACGTATGTATTAAAATTATTTCGTACTATTTACAATACATGAATTGTTAAAAAATATCTGCAATAAATCCTGAATATTCTTATGAAAAACATTTTTCTACCATCACTAATTATCCAAGAAATAAACAATTCAATATTGGATTTAACTCTTATATTTCAAATATCATTAGATTTCAAAATGTATTTTCATGTTATTCTCATAATTTACATGTGAAAAGCAGATGCTTAATGTCAAAGCTACTTTTTGCAAAATAATGAAATCAACGATTTAAAAAAATCATTCACCTACATGACAATAATGCTTCATAAAACATTCATTGAAGTATAAATCATTACATAAAAACTGAATAAAATTGTCAATAACGATTAATTTTAATGGTCACCAATCAGGACTGTGATTTTTACTGCTTACAACAAGATCACCTTGTTACCATTTTTATGGGACGTTTGAAGACATTTCTAAACCGAAGGGATGAATTCAGATTACGAAATGTTGTATCGAAGAATCGTTAAAAGTCTTCAAACGTAGCCAGATGGTCAGCGTCGACGAAGCGTGAAGAACCGTAAAAGTTGCTCGAATCTTTTGGATTTTATAGACCAATGAAACGTTGGGTCTCCGTTCTTTTGCCATTCGGTCAATTGTTTTATTCTGTCCGTACATGACTCTTGAAAAGGAATGCGTTTGTTTAAAATGTACTTCTTTGCATCTGCGACGATCTTGTTGAAATTGCCAATTTCGTAAATTGATCGCATTTTATAAAATAGTTCAATCATGGATAAACCTTCGGAAAGAACATCCCCGAGAAATAAAAAGTCCTGTGGTACCCTGTGTATTTTATTCGTTCGTAGATTACAAATCTGATGATCGAAATTGGTGATAAATCATACTGATAACGCCATCGCTAAAAACAGTTTCTTTTTGGCACATTTTAAAGGTGCCTATTTTGCAATACCCGATCGCTCTTTTATATTGTCACGTTCGTGATGAGGAGGCATGTAGTCAAATTCTCTTATGCTTTTTCCGAAGGATTATCCAATTTTGATCTGTGATAATAAATTGTATAAGTATATGTAAACAAAATTATTTGGGAATTCGAAATTTCACACGGAAAAAATTGATCTCTTAATAACTGCGCACAATTTCATTAATAAATTCTCACATTTCTTAAAATGTCAATAATTCATAATAAAATCGCCTAACGTCCTTACATAATCGTATCATCCTCTATTAATTTTTTATTTACATTCATCACGACCTTTTCGGCCCATTTTCATCAAAGAAAATGGAAGCAGACAATATAAAAATAATTGATTGCCACGACCTGTGAGGGAGGCTGCCTTATTTAGGGTCCTACACTCCTACTAATAAACTTCCTTGTCTATACGTGTGAAAATCGAGAAGGTTTTCCCACAGAATGAAGGGTCGTATAAATCAAAAAAGCATTACTATACGTGTCGATCTTTAGTAAAGTTTGTCTCGAATATGATTCTCGATCCCCTGATCCTCTTTTTTTCCTCTTTTGTCCGTTTATTATGAAGAACGGCTTTCAATTTCGAAATGAAACAAAAGGACTGACCAATTGAAGATGTCGAATATCGAAGGTTTTCCGCCTCGGCACACGTTTCGCCACGTGCGATACAACTTTTACCTGAGGTTGCCCTGGTTATTTTTTCAGCTAAACCATCCGCCCTTTCGCCCCTCTGTTAGTTCTTTCTCATGTGCCAAATATAGATCTTTTTATAGAAATCGATTTTTTACGGTTGCGACACAATATAATTTGAATTAATTATGGACGGCGAGTCCTGTCTAGGAAATTAATCATATTTTTTAACGTAATTGAATGGATTATTGATTAAAAAATCATAAAAAAGTAGCAGCTGTTATTAAACATCAGAAGTATTTTATTGTATATACTTTTTTCATTAATCATTACCGATTGTATAAATTTCGATGAAGTACTCAGTTTTAGTTATTCAGGCTGCATCGTAAGGAGTGACCAATCAAAATACTTCTGCGAAACTTCTAATTTGATGAACTCATTCTATTTGTACTTATAGTTAATAAGTAATATAGCTATCTAGTTTGATTATTAACGTTAATTTGTCCATTTTCACTTAATACTAAAACCGATAAAGTAGAAATAATAATCTATATGGAAAATCATGACAGACAACATGATGCGAAATTTCTCATCAAAGCGAAATTAATTTTTGTACATGCATTTGTTTTACTGTATGAGTAATCTTTATCGTAGTAAACATTCATTAACGTTAAAGTTACATAAAATATATAAAGTTTTATAACTAAATTGATTTATTTAATTAACTATTTTTATGGTGATTTTGGATTTAATTCTGTCAAACTTTTCGTATTCACAAAAGTAATAACTTCATTCGATCAGAAAAAATTAGGTAACGGGACTTTCGAAAGAGTGACGAATCAACTTAAAATAGAAACTGGTGACTCACATATTATACAACATTATATCAAAAATTCCAGAGATAATTTTTGTGCTTATTTTATCGATTTTTATTATAATCAACATTTTCAGTAGTTTTACTTGTGTATGCCTCTAAAACTAACTGTGATATATAAATACTTGTGAGTATAGTGTTTATGTAAGGATAAGTATCATCAGGTGAGGCACATTCAGTTGGCACCGGCTGTCAACTCTGGATGAAGGTATCCAAACAGCTGTATTATATAACAGCGTCACGCCAACATGTCATGTAATTAAGAGGTACTTATATAATAGTGATCTCCTTACGTCATGATTTGCGTATAACGGTGAAGCATTAGTGTTTGGTAGAAACTTCGTAAGCATAACGGTGTTTCATAGGTTTTGTGAACACAAGAAAACCGATACCGTGATATACGTTATGTAACAATGTTGTACCTGAAATAATGTATTTCAGCTTGTTTGAGTCGTCTCAACCTTTAGAGGGGAGGAAAAACCATTATACGAACAAAGAACAAATATGCCACTTTTCTGTGCAAACAAATTTTTTGGTTATTTTCAATATTCCAGTTTGTATGACAGAAAGTTTGATTAACACTTACTAAGGACAGAAAATGACCTTGCTTTTTTTCTTCGAATTCTATTTTCTGGGCAATTATGAGTAAAAATTGAATCTTATTCGTTATTTTCAATCCACTATTTTGAAGTTTAATGTTTTCATAATTTTTTCACAATTTAATTATTTTATGGAGAGGTATATGTTTAACATTTTTTTCACCTTTTTTTTAGTTAATGAATTTTGTCAAAAAGAATATTTTCACAGGGTTATGTAACAATATCGTCTTTTTTACGAATTCTTTAAAGAGCACAGTGCACAGCGTTCACGTACTCTACATACTAATACGAGCCTAAATAAAAAATAAAATAATCCAAGTGAAAAAAATGCTTTTTTGAAATATTTTAGGATTTTAAATTTGTTGACAATTATTGGCAATAAGATAAAAATTGCACACCTATGAGATCTATTTCAGACATATCTTTGTTCTGCTTTTTAGTCTTTTTTTATATACACTCAACTGCAATGGTATTTCATGGATTCAAATTGTCCGATGTCGGTCACAATAGGATCGCTTTCTTATCGACATCCAATGAAATTCAACTTATGTTGTTTTTGACGACAGCATCTGATTGGTCACGATTTGTTTCAAAATGGACATAAATGTAGACCATATAAATCGAGTATAAAACGTTCATTCATGTGGACTCATTTAGATTTGCAAAATTTCTTATTTTGGTCAATTTTCAACCGAATCTTCTGTAATTATATTCTGTCATTTGAAATTCTTAAATATTTTATAATATTATAGGACAATAATTATCTTTTATTAACGATATCTAGTATTTAAAAATTTCAAGCAGGAGATATGCAAATTCATAATCGACTGGTGCAAAAGTTCGCAAGATGATTCTGCCTATATTGAAATTCTAATTAACCTGACGAAGACATCAACGAATAAAAGCAATTGAAAATTGGAACCTTTTCTTAAATGTAAATTAAAACCACCGAAATCCTTCAACCACTATCATTAGCTACAACTCCTAGATCATCAAGAACTTCTGGAATATATGGCCAAGAAAATCATCAGCCGTTACAAATCTGAAAATTCCTAGGAAGTTTGTTACCCAATGACATCAGGAAAGAAACTACATTTCAATATTATTTATTTATTTATTTCATTAAATAGAAAATAGAGAAATATTATTTATTTATTTATTTCATTAAATAGAAAATAGAGAAATATGATTTCTCCCCTAATATCATTATGTCAAGGATTTAATTCCAATTTTTTCCTTGTAACTTTCAGATTTGTAACTGCTGATGATTTTCTTGTTGATATTTGGAAGTTCGTGATGATCAAGAAGTTGTGTTCAATGATCATCAGATTTCAGTGTGGAAGTCGAATTCCAGTAATGCTATTTTATTTTTAAGGAAAGGTATGACGCATGTCATAGCATTCGTTAGCAAATAGTAGAAAAATATTATTGTAATAATGAATTCACACCAGGATCAGCAATAAACTTATTCTGCAATCCCTTAAAACTCTTTCTCTTTCTTTTAAATTTCAAAAAAAGTAATGTTTACGACCTATTGTACGAGAATCTTTGCGATATAACAGGAAGTATCAGCAATTCTTCAATTAATGATGAGAGTTTGAGACATGCTGTCCAGGAATATTCATCAGTTGTCGCCGAGTAGGAGAAATCAACAGTTGTATACGACATATAACGGACTGCAGGTCAACATTTCGTGACCGCTTTGTCGTAATTCATATATCAGTTATTTATGTTAAGTTTTTTGCATTTAGTTATTTGCATTCGGTTATTTACATTCAGTTATCTCCATCATTTAAGCACGGTAGCTTTAGGAATTTTGAATTGGAATTAACGTTGAAAAACTAACATGTTTAATACATTTAAGTTGGTTATAACGTACTTTGAGGTTATCATTTAAAGGAATTCTGACTAAACAAATGTCAAACATGGTGACGCGACAATTGAACACATCATTTTTCAACACAAGTACGTTTTCACCACAAGATAATTTCATCATGAACATTTCAACACACAAACATTTCATCATAAAATTGTTCAACAAATGACCATTTCAACATAATATATTAAACATTTTAACAAAATAGTTTGAGTTATGTTAGGTTATAAGGTTAGGTTAGGTTAGGTTAGATTTCTGTATTATTTTGCGTGCATAATATATAATTGTTATTTTCAATTATTTTATTTAAATGCATTGTTTTTTGTTCGTTTTGAAATTATCATGTGATGAAATGTTTGGGTTGAAATGATTGTACCTTGAAAAGTCGTATGTTGAACTGTCATATGTTGAATTTCTGCGATGAAATATCGTATGTTTAAAAGTGGTGTGTTGCATAGTTGCGGTACCGTCAAACATAATTCATTTTAATTTTGAAACAAAAACCTTGTGACTCTTTCAAAAGCAGGCTTAAATTTATAGTATTCATTAAAAAGCAACATATGCAGGAAAATTTGATAACCTCTTTATGACCTTTAAAATTTGAAAGCAAAGCGTTTCATAATCAAATATTTTGAAAATTTAACGACAAAGAAACAATAATATCCTACGTAAAAGTGAATGTACCAATAAATTGAAAACTTCATTTGTTTAGTTTAAATCGAATCATCGGAGGTTTTCAGTATCGACAAACGATTCGAATGTATTCGGATATACATTAAGATACAGATTAGTTGACCGATTCGAAAAAACAAAGCGTTGGGCAACGCTTGTTAAATAGTGTATTAATCTATGAATTAAACTTTAAATCAAATGGTATCATAATTTATTCAAATATCGATTTTCCATGGTTTTCGATTGATCTAATTCATCAGAAAATGTAGATTGAAATTAAAATTAACAATGCGTTATTTTTAATATATTAATCTTAATAGTTCTTTAGTGAATAATCATCAAGCCATCGAAACTTTTCAGTTACGATGAACCTACAAAAAAATTAACGTACGTCGATCAGAAATATTTTCGAGATTCCTGAATAATGATAATACCCTCATTCCAGAGCCTCGTTTAAACGAGCCTACTTACTAATTGATCATGGTCCTGTTCACAATTTTAACAATAAATATTGGATAAGCATGCCTAATAACAAGGTTGTAGTCCTAGTCCCAGTGAGCTTTGCCAGATATCCGTTAAAAGATAACATTCGTTATCATGCCCCAAGTGTATTCTGGCAACATGATCAGGGCAAGACGATTCCTAATTCAGATCGTCTACTTAGACAAAATGATATTTTCATAACATTTCATGTCTTAAAGAGAAGCTCATCCATTTCCATTCTTAACATTTGTGTTTCACGGGAATAAAAGTAAGAAAAAAAATTATATTTTTTCAAATTCCCATGGCGCATGTCAGCAGCCCATACATTGATAATAGTGATCGGTGTAATGTTATCTTAACGGATTTTTTAAAGGCTTCTTAATACGTTTGATCCGGATGCTATAAATTAAAAGTAAGCCACATATATGTTCATTATTCTTCATGCTGCGAAGTCTCTTGAATTCGTCGAATGCGTGATTTGTGCAGAATTAATCGAAATTCTAAGAATAGTAGATGTCTTTTACGACATAAGTACTTTCTCACGTCAATGCAAAAACAGGATGAACGACTTAACGTGCGACGTCGTATTTCAAATCCAGATGCACTCTCGAATTTTACGATTTTCATCCGGATCTCGATATTACGCGAAATAAAAGTCGCGATGCAATCGTCTCATCGTTAAACATCGAAATTGCGAATTGAAAAGATGTCAGCCCAAGCCGAAATAAATATTTAGGGTGATTTTAACAGACAGAACTTGAATGAGATTATTGAATCATTATGCCGAAGAGCGCGTTTGATGTCTTGCACCTGTGATCGTCGATGCGTGTCACCCCATACGGGAAAAGATTGTCCAGGATGACCCCTGGCCGAGTATATCGTCGTAAAACCAACGTGTTATTCGCATCGCTTCTCTGTTTAGATCAAGCAGCGGGCATTCGCTATTCAACGAGGTCGTAATTCTGAACTCGGACGTTTATCGATGCCGCGCGCACCGGTGATCGAACCTTTAAATGCGTCATTCATCCCAGTTTTCACGCTTCTTTTGTAATACGTTATTCGTGTTAATAGTTTTTCGGAATTTTGTTACCCGTTATTGTTATTTACGACTTGGTATATTTAATTATGATTTATTATTTAATTAGTAACGGCAAGCTACACCATGCCGCACGCTTTGATTGACTCGAAGGTTGCGATTCGTATTTCGCGCGGCTTCGAACCAACATAGAATGTAATTTACCTCGCGTATCTAAAGCTCATCGATTTTCCGTCGAACAATAATCGAAGTTACGAATAAATTGCATAAATGTCGCCTCGTTTTGATGCGATTCCGCGAAAATACCTGAGTATGTTGTAACTAATGTGACGTAATATGCTAAACGATGTGAAATGGCTCGAAAAATACTAGGTGTATAATGAGAAGGTGTGACTTTTACTGGTGATTAATTTTCGCGATCAGTGTTATGTTTTCGTATTGTATGCAAATGAATTAAAGAGGGAAATTTAAAACGTCGATTTTTTCGGTTACTACATCTCTTGCATTTATAATGGTGATCTATTTCAATTATCATGTAGCAAACTTATCTTTTGAATAATTCTATATAGATAAATGAAAGAACACAATTAGGTTGAGATATATGTACGAATTAAATTGGTTGCTCGAGTCAATTCTCAAGGAGTACAGTTTTGTTACGAACAAGTAAATAAGCTATTAAAACAACTTTCGTTATATTCCGCACAGAAGGATATTTCTGTGGTTGTTCGCAATAACTGGTAACTTCATTTTTTTTTAACTCAAGACAAACGCATTTAATGTTAGTGTCATCATTTGCTGTATTTCAAATTTGGATTGATATTGTGATATATGTGCAATCAAGAAAACAGAATTTTGCATCACGTAGAAAATTCTGGGATGCACTAATCAATTGTTAGTCATGAAAAGTTGATAATTAAGGTCATTTACCTGGTTTGATAGAAGAATGGAGTTATCTGTTTTTTTCCCTAACAATTCTATTATTTAAATTTGGGTTAGTTGTATTCCAATATTATAGATAGGTTTTCAAAGAAACTACGTAAGTCCAGTGACGGTCGGCTGATCAAATCTCTCTTCTTTCAAGATTGAAATAAAGCTACGATATCATGGCATTAAGTAATCATTAAGTTTGTATCAATATTTTCTGTCAGCATCGATTTGAAAAAAAATCATCTTTAGAACGTTTACTGATTAACATCAAAAAAACCTGCATTAACAAATAATTCCGTCCTTTATTTAAATTTATTCTTATTAGTTTTGTAATTCACGTAACTTTTGCCCGGTTTTCACAGTATAATTGTGATATGTTATTGAGAGATCTTCCGATACTAAGTGTTAAAGATAACACCAAAAGTGTAAAGGGAATCGTGAATCTAAAGGGACACAATCAAAAACGTATGAAGTTAGAAAGGTAAAGTGACTGTGTTAAATTCTAGAGGAAAAATGTATTGTTGGCTACTAAAATTATAATACCCTTTCTACCCTTTCCGAAGTTGACACAACATTGACACAAACTTGATGATTCCATGAATGCCGTGCATTCATACTTGTAGCCACATTTGAATGCTAAAAAAAGAGAGATTTGATCAGCCCATCGCTGAATTGGTACTGTGTGTGTTATTGGTACTGTCTATATACTACTAACTGATAAAAATAGAATTTTTGACATTGATTCGATCAACCAAGAAAAATTGTTAAAACCCAAAAATATTAACTAATTACCAAAGCCATGTTTCTTAAACAGTATTCAAAGTTATATTTGAAAACAAGTTTATATTTGTGGCGTTATTCTAACTCGATTTATTGCAAACATGTTAACCTAATTTATTATTGAATTGTATCATTTTTTTTTAAATGTCGATGTTGATTACAGATATTTCTTCATTAAGTATCTTATCTGAACTTCATCAATTCTAATATTATCTTATCTAAACAAGATCTATTACGATCCATCAAGATCTAAGTTCAGTTCTATGTAAGGTGTTTATGATTTACTTAAACGATTGTGGATCTGATTAAATCTAATTTGATTCCTAATGTAATTATTATCTGGGTATGTCCTGTTAGAGATGGATTTGAATTTTTTCAGATGTACAACGTAACATATTTTTCGATTTTTTTTTTTTCAACGTACGAACGTATATCAATGTATCCCCGACAATACTGAATGTTCGTCAGTCTAAACGTTTATGAAATCATGTTTAATTAACACTGTTCGAAGTACTTAAAAAATTACAAACCGAAAGATTTTGTAGGCTCTTAACCCATTAACGCCTGGAAGGACACATTTCCTTCTTCAATTTCAGAAAGTGTTTGATATGAAAATTAAAATTGAAAGGTATATGCCGTATTATTTTCAAATCGGTCATTTCAATGTAATTGTCAAAATTAAGATATCATAATTACAAAATTAAATATAACGAAAGGTCGAAAAAACGCATACAATCGGGTATACTTTTTAATAAAACATTTTTTTCTCATAGAAAGAGTATTTGCCGGCACAAAATTCTTGTAGTAATAAAAATAGATGTAGTATTCTGATATATTTTTTAAATATTAAAAAACTAACATCATGATCACAAAATGACGATCACAGTGAGAATTTTTTTTTCAAAACTTATTTAATAAAACAAATTTTTCTATTGAAAATTGCAAACTCTACAAAAACTTTTGTGAGAACAGACGTTTCTTAGAATGCGTCAAAGAATATTCTCATTTTTTTTTCAGAATATAGGGATACAATTTTTTATTTTTCGAAAATTAAGAAAATCGAAATTGTGAAATAAGTAATTTAAAAAATCTGATACAAATTGAGAGTAATCTTTTACGAATTCTCAACTATTTTTGTTCTAAGAGGATTTTATCTAAAGTTTATAGTTTTTTAGAAACAAAACTATTAATCATTTCTAGATTTCAGGAATAATAATTTCTTTTGCCGAAAACTATAGACTTTAGACAAAATTTCCTTGGAACAAAATTATCTTAGAATTTGTCAACGAGTACACTAAAATTGTTTCTTAACTTAACTTTCGTTAACTTATAGAGAAACTTTCCGACTAATTATTAAATATACTATTATTTCCTTCATTTTAACACCGCCAATGCGATCGTTCCAAAATAGATGACTGCAATTTTGCAAAATGTCTATCAGTCATCAAAGATTACTTCACGTAACATTTATGGCCGAGAAAACTTTTATGTGGCATAAGTTTCTCAGAAATAAAATTTCATCAAAGAAAATGAAATTTGACATATAAGACGAATAATGTAATAATAAATTCGACATACACACATAAATAGAAATCTTTAAAAATGACATAATACGTTGCATGCCATATATAATACGACACGATGTAACGTGTGGAAATTGCAATGGATATTTAAATAAGACGAACCCATTTACTACCGTAAACTAATACGAATGTAGGCTAACATCGTAATAATCGTAATATCGTGGCTAGATACAATTTACTTTCGTTTACTTTAAATCCTGCTGCAAATGGAAATTCCATTGCGTAATTTCAATCAGCTTTGAAATAAAGAGTAAAATTTCATGTAATAACTATCATCCATATGTGAAACAGGTGCAACACGTATAGATATATATCCGCAGAGGTAATAAGTTATGTTTATTTAGAATTATGTAAAATATTTTTAGCGTTAATTTTTGCAAATAATGACGTAACCGAAAAAACACATAATTACCTCGTTGTGAAAATTGGTGTCGGGAAACCCCATGGGAACACAACTACAACCTATAATTAATTTGTTAAATGTTTGTTAGTGGCTATGAGAATATTCAGCGTGACGAAAATATTTAGTTTCAAAACTTTTTCGGCGTGGAGAACACTAATTTTGCACAATTTGAAGGTGATTAGGATGTTTAACATGTCATGACTTTTAAATTCATTTTTTTCAATTATTGTTTTATGCTTTAGTTGAAATGAACTACCTGCTTAGTTAATTTTTTTATTACGATGATGTGAAGTTTATTAAATTTGGTCAATCAAAATTTGATCAGTCACAGTATAATTCCAACCATTTTTCTATTAATGTTTATGTTATACTATGCACAATATATTCCTTTTTTTATCGATTATTATTAATTAATTTGTGATATTTCTGACAAGGGTTTCATTTTAAATTTCGTGTTCCAAGTTTCATTTATAAAACAGGTAATCTTTGATTTTTAGGCGTTGACTACCGAAGATTGCTTAAAAATTGAGTACTTAAGTAGAAATTTGGATATGGAACTGCCCTGACTCGAAGTATTCTTCCCCAATTAAATGCTGACCCTCGCTAATTTTTCACAATTTTACTATAAAATTATTCTAAACGCTTACGTTTAAGTTTTACAATTATGACAATCTTTGGTATCTGAAGTAAATAAACTAATACGATAATAAATTTGAACAAACATTTTTTTAACAAACAGCTGGTAAATATTTTGAAAAATAGGATTTCTTGTTTTTCAAAATTGAACACACTGCAAGGAATATTTTCGTTGTATCCATTAGATTTATTTTATTTAAATGTAAATAATTTTTTCAATTTTTTGACTATATAATATGCATTCAAGAGAGCATTTACCCGTAAATCCTTTATCAGTAAATATTATCGTAGTGCAGGTTTATTGTTAAACTATATTCGAAATTAATATTAACGTAACGTTTAATTATGGATTTAGAGTTGCTAAACTGTTTAATATTGTTGTAAACGTTTTCCATGACATATATATTAAAAAGAATATTCTTCCTCATATTATACTTTTTTTTATTTCGATAATGATTTTCTATCGTAACACTGATTATTTTTGAAAACTTAAATAATTGTAATCCCACAACCATGTCAACTACAATATTGTCAATTTTAATTAATTGCTCTCCATATCATGTTTATTTCCCGTAATATCCTGTGCCTAATGACGGTTTCCCCTCGTTTTTGTATATATATCTATTCGCCTTCTATGCCCATTCGTTAAATGGGACATAAATGACAGGTGTCACGTTGAGATATAGCAATCAAGTCGATGACATTAGTAATGAATGGAACGACCAATAAAGTAACAAGTTATGGTCGAATTTCGTCGATTTGAATGTTCCGATAATAGTTAGAAATGCATAAATAATAAACATCACTATTTTTCGTTATCTATGTTATTAAATTACCTTTAAAAATTGTCATAATCCTTTTTCATCGTTTTCCATCAGCATTGTTTTGAGACAACTGACATTTTAAGATATCTTAATTATAAATTGATATACCGCTTATCAACAAACTCAAAGCAGAGGAGATTTGAAAAATATTATTGCATATAAAACTATTTATTTATTTTTTTTCGTAACCCACAAAAGAATTGCATTAACTGCAATCAATTTACGCAGGAATATAAGAAGAACTAAAATTATCATTCACAAAAATAATGCATTACAAAAAATGACAATAAAATGACATTACATATCCGACAATATGTTGCTTGTATAAATCATAATGAATTTATATATACCCAGATGAGTTACGTTATCACTGTAATAAGTATTGTTCGAAATTTACATTTCCACAACTGATCATACTTAAACGAAAAAAATTAACGTATTTTGTGCCTTGAAAATGGATTACGCAGTCGTATTTTATACCTATTACAAAAAATGATGTTTATATTGTGGTTGCAAAATTGACGTGGACAAAGGTACTGTTCTGTTTTGAATTTCAGAATCTTATATTGTACATAAGACGTCAAACTAAAACTATTAGCCAATTAGATTACGCAGATGGTCAGGCTAGCCAGCAACTGGATGTTTGCACTGATTGTTCAGTCGGATATATTGTATAAACACCTGATCCACCGAAAATGAGAAGAAAAGTGTCGAAATTTCACTGTGCACTGATATCAAAGTATAGCCATTGATTCATAATTCTGAATGAAAAATATTTCCAAAATTAATAAATAAAAAAAAATGAATTATACGCTGCTAGGGTGACACTGGTTGTCCACACATTAATCTGTAATTGGAAGATTGTTCTATAACATTTTATTAATGCTAATGACAATTTAATAAATGGATAATCCTTTACCGCACCAACAGTATATAATTGGTTTTGCAGAAGTTGGATATTTCACTTTCTCATTCTTAGACTTTCAGAACATTTGCCATTCGCTGATTTGAGCACAGTCCAAAATAAAGTATTTCGTTAGGAAATAAATTGTTAAAAAATGTTAATAATCTATTAGGTCTTAAACTTCGAATAAATGCATTGTCCAAGTGATATGTTATTTTCTAAGAGTAACAATTTATAAAATAAGACTCTACAAAGAGATATTTTTAAAAATGGAAATTTCAAGAATAGCGATATCTATGAGTACTACGTTTACATGCACGTGTACTTGATTCTTATAGAATTCATAATTTACCATGCACCTACAGTCATAGGAAAGTACTCGTGCGCACACAAAATAACCTTTGACAGGATTCATAGATCCTATGAAAGTAATAGTGCGTTACTTTCACTAGGTTAAAATTAAAAAAAAAGGGTAATTTAAAAAAACAGTTTTCTAAATAAATTACATTGAATCCCATTTCTGCAATGAAGAACACAACTGAATTGAAAAGTAAAAGTTCGAACCATCCAGTAATAACCATTTTGCAAATTTGAGTGATAAAGATATTTGCATTATTGATTATATTGAGAGTAATTTCCAATATGTCATTATACATTATTAGAATAGATTTCCATACTTTTCAATCCATCTCTTCGATGAAATCAAATGTACTTTCAATATAGTAATCATTTCCCCCATTTCAATGATCCATTTCTAAACGAGATTTGAGGAAGAAGCATATATTTTAGAAATACAACGTAAAACTAGTGAGAATATGTTTTAGAAGATACACCAAGCAGTTTGCCAGTACAGTTTGGTAATTGTCGTAAAGCGCAAAATCTGACTCGAAGGACCTATAAGAGCAGACCCGTAAACGTACCCGTCGTCCACGTAACTTTTGTCAGTCTAGCCTTTGGTAGACTTTGTAAATTACCGTGGCAAAAGAGGAGAATAAAATTTCAAAACGATTACGAGCTTATAGGCGACGGTCGTGTTTTCGAATGTCTTCGCGTAATTCACGACGGCACATATACACGCGAGCACGTCCTGCACAGGAGGGACATAACGGTGAATGCCGTCCGGAGACATTAGGTTAAAGTGTCCGAGTGGCGCCATTGCCAGATATCGTGTCTCCTCTCCGGCCTCTTCAATCTCTCGCGATCGTCGTCGTCGCCATCCTGGCCAACAGGCAACGGTGGCGACTAAAAGGCCTGTAGGCTAATACCGAATCACAGTCGGGACCAATTGGGTCCAGTACCCCGTCGACAACTTTTTTCCAGTAGGGATATACTGGTGTGTAGCCTTCATCAAACAGTTGTGATCAGCTTCGTAGTTAATATTGAATCTCGACCATCTACCAGTTTTGGAACATTTATTGCTTTAAAAATTAGAATCTTGAAATCTGTTGTTATCAAGCAACTACGCTTGTCCAATATTATTGCTAAATCGGGGTAATATCGAATTGAATCAACAAATAGGCCCGAAGCTTCCCTATACGAAAAACAAATTTCGCCATTATAATCGGTTGCTTGCAAATGTTTCGACAAGCTTTCAATGCCACCTTTTGTCTCTGTGAGCTACTTTTTTTTTATTTTGCCGGTGAACACTTTTCTACTGGATGACCATTGTAACACAGGCCAACAAAATGAAGCGAATATCCGTACCCAGAAAACGGACTATACTTTTCCGATGGTTGTCAATGAACTGAATCCAAATCTGACCGCAGAATTGTTCCATCACATCTGGATTTTGAGTTACCCTAACCTAAGAGTACAAAAAACACTGTTTTTACTCATATTCAGTAAGTTTTTGTGGCGGAATAAAATTCATTTTCACACTTTGACAAGAACCAGATTAAAGCGTTATTCATCAACTTTAAAATTATTTTCATTTTAGATATTTTTTAGAAAGATTTTTTTTCAATGAGTTTTCGAAGTTTTTGTCAAGGCACAATTATGTTTTTTTTTTTTGCACTTTTAGGTTAAGATATCTCACAATTTTTACGTCATAGAGAAATTATACGATCAGATTTTGATTCAATACGTCGAAAATCGTCGGAAAAAAATACTCAGGTTTTGGATGAATGCATTTTAATCTGGTATTTGTCAAATTGCAAAAAAAAATTGTATTCCACCACAAGAACTTACTGAAAATGGGCAAAAACTGAATTTTTTGCACTTTTAGGTTAGGATAGTTCGACATCTTGACGTAATAGACAAATTTTAGCAAGAAAGTCCGTCTCAGTTTGTTAGTTATTATCACGCAATCACACATTTATTTAATGTAAGAAAATCATAACTTTTCCCTGACAAAAACTTCGATAACTCAATAAAAAAATATGGTATCGAAATGACCAAAAAAACATTTTAAAGCTGACAAATAGCACTTTAATATTGATCATGCCAAATTGCAAATAATAATTTTGTTTCGGCAACAAAAACTTACTGAATATGAGCAAAAAACATGTTTTTTGCACTTTTGGGTTAGGATATCTCAAAATCTTGAGGTGATACAGCAATTCGACGGCCAAATTTGGATTCAGCGCATTGAAAACCTTCGAAAAAGTATAGTCCGATGTCTGGGTGTACATTTTGTTGGCCTGTGTATCGATGGTGTCATAATGAGAAAAAGACCTGCATATGACTATCATCTTAAATTCTGATTACATCAGTAATATTACCGGTATTGCCATGCTTTTTTTACAGTTACCTACATATGACATAGTGTAAGGCTGTGAAAAATGTTCTCCATGTTCATATTAGCTATTAAATTAGCACGTATCTCACTCACCATCATGTTCTTGTACATTTGAATATAAAATTACGAAACCTGGCAACCCTCTCGTACCACTGCCATTAAATGCCTTTTTTATTTTTAATCATCGAGTTTACAAAGCTGATAATTCGGTAGTTTATTTCGCCGGAACGTATGAGTTAAATCATCAATATCCTACGTCACTAAACTTTTGTGATGCTTTCTACCTTAAAATTTTCTGATGAAAGCTTATATTCTTATGCACTTTTCGTAAAAGTACCTTTTTTAAAGATATATTAAATTATTGTTACAAAATATTTCAAATATAGGGATTTCAAGCATTAGTATCTATAATAGCATTATAATACTCTTCAGTATCATATTATACCGTTCTCGAAGTAAGACCAAGGATTTATAGAAAAACTAACAAACGGAATTACCTCCAAAAAAACAGGAGTAAAATTCGATATCATATGAGTTGTTTTGTTCTTATCTTATCCCTTTCACTGGGATAAAAAAAAATCAGCCCTGAACATATATAAGAAATCGGAACCGGATGTTTTGGTGCGGTCGTTTTGGTGCTGACCTCTTGGAACCAGGACATTTTGGCCTCGCTCCACTGGTTTTTTAAGTACCTACAGGGTTGTCAATAAATAAACAATGCTTTTTCAGGTCATTATTGGCCCCTACCTCCCCTACATCTCCCATGAAACATTTGAAATCTATTTAAAATTAAAAATATTTCAGTAAAGCAGATGTGACATTTCGTATTTATGGTATCCAATTTTGTTTCCCTGGAAACAATTTCCCGGAAATAATTTTATTGTCAGAAATCACACAAGCCATCTTCTGTATACTTTTGTATTGGGTTTTAGCCGTATATATTAATAAACAAACAATTTCCCTGGAAAAAATGTCTCTAAGAGCCTATCTAGGAGTAGGCAGAGTTCTGACTGGTTAGGTTCGTTTAGTTTCGTCTCCATTTCTTCCATTTTACTAAGGTAAACGTACCAATGACGGGACACGTACCTATCGTTGAACAGACTAACCGATATTCGTTTGTTCTCTAGACAAGTATTAGGTTGTCCAGCTATAGGGTCGTTGTACTAAGCGTCCAGCTATTGATAAGTTTATCTTATACGAATTCTGATATCAAATGAAACTCGGGACACTGATAATTATTTTTCATGTCAAATTTCAGTCACGACGGTATTTTATATGGCCAAAACGAAATTTCCGTGAGAATTTTGACAATTCCACCAGCAATTTTACACGTTGCATATGCATCCACTTAACCCCTTAAGTTTGACAGCTTGAATTTTTACAATTCTTTTGGCCAAAATTTGCATATGAAAAATAATCTTCCGCTGTATACAAATGAAGTCGTAAAGTTTTCCACTCGCACTTCGCGCTCGTTGTTTTGAACCCGTGTAAGAATGGAGGGAAATTTGACTCCTTCATTTGTTTGAAACCAGGCTATCTGGATTTACCTGATAATTTTGCGATATCTTGTGGTATTATATGTATATGATTATTCTGTTGCATTTTCATACAAAATTTTAATATTCAAGGCAACCCAATTTCTGGCCATCGGTCATGAAATATCTATTTCTATTAGGTTGTTTGTATACAAAAACAAAGTTTCAAATTCAATTTTTTTTGCATTTCTAATTTTTTTCGGAGTATTTTTGCATATAACATTACTCATGCCAAAATGGGACCAACATCCTTTTGCAGAAACGTGACTGTAATTTTGGGAGATGTTCCATGTGCTGATTCCAAATCTCACAGCACAATTTCAATATCACGAGAGAATTTTGGGATATTCTAACTTAGAAGTATAAACAACAATGTTTTTTGTCTTTGTTGAGTTTATGATATTTGATGAACCATAATCATCATGAAGAAGACCGATAAGTGGTCAAAACAATGAAAATATATGCTTCCAAATGGAATTTTATTTTACCATAGGAAATAAACGATAAAAAATTGTTGAAAGATACCTGAGAAAGACCTTTAATAAGGTCGAAAAGTTGGGCAGGAAAATGAAGTTATAAGGAATGAATTTTGTTTATTTTTATTGAAATTAATTGTGTTGATATTTTGAAATATTACCATTCATTATCTGATTAGTAATAAATAGTTTATTCACGACTTATTTTGGTCTGAAATTTACGGAAATTGTTCAATCGCCTTGGTAGCCTTGGATCAGTCTACGTTTCTACCATCGTAGTGATCATCATTCGTTGTCATCATAACAATCATGATCAATAATTAATAAGATCTGTTATCGTTGTTTATTATTGTCTTACAATAGACACAACCTATACCATTCATTTCATAATAAATGTAAACAAATAGTTGTTCTCACAGTCCATCAGCAACTATCCAATTAGGTCATTAACACTCATATGAACTTACATAACTGAATGATTGGAAGGCAGGTTATGTTTGATACAAAATCACTAAATAACTTCACCTCTGAACTATCATACTCCGCATAGCGAAAACGCTTCCCTGTGAAAACAACTTAGTAAAAATGAAGAATACTCCTATGCACGTTCAGATTCATTTGCGGTTTGCCATAATATGCTTCCTGGTTATAAACTTCCAAGTTTCTCGATTTCGTTATTCATACGACCAGTTTAATAAAGTAATAAAATTACTTACTTTTGTCACTAAAACAAGTAATTCATTATTATAATTGAAATGTATAAATTATCGTGTCAACGAAACTATTAAATAATGTAAGAATAGCAAATGATACACAGCTTTCGTGACATTGAATGTCGCATAAATTACTCCGTGCAATTTCAGCTTCCGTATGTCTAATTATATTTACGTTTCGATTCAACGTGCGCTCTCCAGTCCATTTGTTCGACGTAATTCCCTCGCGATGCACGTATATAAATAAGCGCATTAAAATGCGCGCGGATAAATTGATTTTATAAGCTTCGGCGAGGAGCGCACGGTCACTTTCATAAAACAACTCGCATCCCAATTTCCTGAAACTATCCGCAGAAGATGCATGTGTGACTCAATTCCCTTGGACTATTCCGTGATCGATTGAAAAAGGACTGTTTACTTTCGAAAATAGCATACAGCCGATACGCGGTTCGCACTTTGTCGCCCGCAAGTGGAACGCGCGTACGCACACTCTCGTCGGCAAATTGAGGAATTGAATATTCATACGAATCCACCCTCTCGTACAAAGGTGAATTCAATTACGCATGATTGCCGGGCTCTCCTGGCAGTTAGGCCAATTTTACGCTTATTGGTACGTAAATACGGATCGGCGGTTTCGCGCAAGAGACTGCAAATACGTACGGTCGCGACGCGATAAGATTGGATCTGTCTGATGGCTAATGGACTTGGGCTTTTGCACAACTACCATCATAATGAATTGTTTGCTTTTATAAAACTTTATGCAATTATTTTGTTTCTCTTTAATTGAAAAAGTTAAAGTTTTATTCTCGAAGAATGGGAAGAAACACTCTGAACTTCTGGCATTGAAATTACACTGCAAGCTAACTAATCGGACCACTTTTCTTGCATTCCAATTTCACTTTAGACTAAAATGAAAATTTGTCACCTAAAGGAAAAGTGGAAATATCAATCTCTGTATTATGCTAATTTCACTGTAACCACAGAATAATATTTATTAATTATTTAATTTTAATGATTTATTAAGATAAACATGTAACAACACAATCCGTTCCGGGATGTCCTGGGGGGCTCCTTAGGACGTCCAAATGTCTGCTTTTGGTTCGCTCGGGATCTCCTCAGGGGCTCCTGAGGACGTCCTAGGACGAGCTTGTGCTGTTTGGAAACCATTGCGATTGACTCCGAATATGCATTTCTTATGTTCGGAATTAATCGTACCACTTGCGAGAATGATAATATACAAGGAGCATTTGTTCAATGCGATATACACTATATCCGCCACCAACCGGTGAGTGTCTGCAATACATTAGCTCATCAAGCCTCTTCTATATATCGCGACCGTTCAGTGTAGTTAATATTTCACTAATATAAGACTGTTTTAGTTGATGAAAATTCACATCATTGCCGTGAAATTTCCAATTCACATTAGGCTCAATTGGCCATTTAAAATTGAATATTTTACTGTATAATTAATTATAAAACAATTTTCGACAACTAATGCTCTAAACTGTTCGGAAAAAATTGCTTCATTCTCTGGAGCAGGTGCTGCTAATACGTAAAGACGTGCACGAGAGGACAAACTTTATCGTTTCGACAAACAACGCTTTAAACCCATATGGAAATTTACAAAAGTTACTATAAAGGCACGTGATATCCCCAAATAGTACCTAAAGTATACCGATTTCGTACGACAGTTCCCGAACCGAATCACTATACAGATCATTTTTAGCAGTTCCGGCTCATGGTGTTTACTAATTCAGAGAGACTACTATAATGACTGATTATTTTATTTTGGGAATACCATTCCCTTGTGGAAATAAAAAGAACGAATTTTAATCAGTCTTAAGAGTCATTCACGAGCACCAATCAGCACTGGATGTCTAATGGACCTTCATATATCGTCCAGTTTAAATATATTCGTCTAGACAAGCAAAACTGGATAAAACAGTGAAATGTACGTATATCTCCGGACGTCCATGTATATTTGTAATATGTATACAGGGTGGACGTCGGCCATCGGGTCCTAGGTATTCCATGTTAAAGAAGTAACTAGATCATCACTCGATTATTCCCGTGGAAAATAGGTTTTGCTACAGTCTTTTAATTCCTCGCAATGCATAAATAAACAGAATTAAGAATTGTAGCAAAGCCGACAAGGCCTAAATACCGCGTTATTATTGGACTGATCTAGTTACTTCTGTAACATGGGATGCCTACGTGGCCGATGTCCACCCTGTACATCTGAATTGCAAAAATTAACAATGTTTAATGTTCGTTTATAAATCGACGTCCACTTTACGGATGTACATGGGCGACAATCGCACATCCATTTTTTAACATTAAATTGGTTCGTTTTCACGGTGTTCTAATGGACATCCATCACCTATTGAACATATCTCGGACCCTCTCAGTATGCCCATTTCATGTACAGTACTGAGCATTCTGGTCTCCTGAAGTACATCCAATAGGCGTTTACTGTATATGTGCAATCTGCGACACCTGGACCCCAAAAATACATCCAGAGCACGTCGATTTAATGTCTAAATATGGACCTATCCGAATATGGACGGCGAATGGACGTTCAGCAGTGTCACTTGAACATGATATGAACGTTTAATGAACTTCAGAGGTAAGAATTCTGGACGTTGTATTGACATACTATTTGGGGCGTTCTTCATTCGACCCATAGGAAATCATCTTCCTGTCAATATTTTCTAATGTTGTATTGACGTACTATTTGGGGCGTTCTTCATTCGACCCATAGGAAATCATGATTCCTGTCAATATTTTCTAATGTTACCTTCGTCGCAACGATATGCATTTAGCATCTTATAATAGACATGAACGTTGTCAACCAATTATTAAAAAAGTCTTGTAACAAATGTCTATTTTGAAATAATCTTTCTAATTCTGAAAAATTTGATAATGAATGTTTCATTTTCATTTTGATTATATCTAGGAAAGTGTGTCCTTAATATTCATGTTAATTTTAGTAAAAAAATTAACACTAGTTAGAAAGTGTGCCCTGTTTAGAAGCCTGTATGCTTACATAATTACAGACAAATATGTACTTTATGAACGATGGAAGGAACGGGTATTCAGGATATGATTCGCTTTCGGGACATTCTGTATGGAGCACTCTCCCGACACGTTAAGATTCTTCACATATAAGAACACGTAGAGAAGTGAATGGTTTCTAGTGAATACGTGCGGGGAAATGCGCAGTCGAGGGCAAAACTCGATGACTAAGACTAATCCTTCAGGCGCCCAACTACTCGAGATCAAGATGTTTATGCGCGAAATTGAATTTCAGTTTGTAGACGCTTCCGTTCCTACCGAATTTGAATAATTCGTGGTAACGACCGAAGGCGCTAATTTATCAAGTATCCTCGTACAGTCGTGCGTAACATGGGTTACAGCATGAATACAAATAATACCCCTGAAATGTGGTAATCAATTTCCATGTAGATCTGCATGGTCTTTTACATCATTCACTGCTAAGTATTTTTTATGCTTCTAAGATGATTCTTGACATTTTGGATAAAATTATTTTTGTATCTGATAGTATGAGTCATGTTAAATGTGCGTTTAATAAATTCCTTGTAGTATTTCATGAAACTGTCATGATATATTTAATTACGTTAAACAGATTTAAGTAACTCTTACAGGGTGCGTATTTTAGAGTTCAATGAAGTTCTGTAAATTCCTTTACATTTTCAACTAAGTTACAAAATCACCGAGATCTTGCAAACTTTATAACTTAAATCAACAATAGTTAAATGGAACTTTCAATAAAAATAGAAGTAGTCCATTTATTCCAAGAAATCGTGTGAAATATGGTGCGAGATATTGAAGAAATTTGATATAATGTGAATAATTTCTAGAACAAATTGTGTATTTTAATATTTAATTTCTATTGTAGGAAATATTCTAACAATGCTGATGTTTTTATAACCAAAAGTCGTAAATGTTTTTCCCGCGATGCTAATGAAGCATGATTTATTTAGAATGTAAGGTTGAATAATTTTGTCAAAATAAGTTAGTTTACTCCTTACTGCTAGATTTTCAGTGTTATAAGGAAACCCTCGACCAATGAGCTTAAAATAAATATTTGTAAACATAAAACGTGTAGTTAAATAAATCATTTAAATACTACATTAACAGTCTTCATAGTTACTCCAGTGAATGTTTTTGTATTTCCATATCAAACGTCTACCTGTGTACTAATGTTCAGAATTAAATTAGGGTATTAACAAAATTAAAATTGTTTGAATGAAGTGGGAAGCCATAATAAATATATTTACTATCATTCAGTAAATCGCTTCCATTGGAATGAGTGAAGAATTTTACAGCTTCAACTTTTCCATTTGCATTTGCAGAGACCAAACTGATTTTTTTGGTTTTGATTTTTATCTTCCTAAATATGTGGTGACAAATATAGTGACTACGCTCAATCGGAAAAGAAATTAATCCTTCATCCAGTGCTAAATTTACTGACGATTCTTTTTGAAAAACAACTCTGGTTTGGATAAATGGAACACATAATGTGCAAAAGAAACTCATGTCCTTGATCTAGAAAAGACACAACTTTAATAACAGTGATAAATAACACCGAACAAACATTTTTTTCTGGCTTTTTTGATAAAGACTTTATTCAAAAATCCAGCCGATAACTATTTTCATTAAAGGTTTAAAATTACCGTAAGAAATGATATTTGAAAAAAAAACCGTAAACGCAATTTTAATTTAAATTTGGTCGAAGCTAATCCTGGACATACATAACCGGCCCAATAAACACAAAACAGGAATTACGAAACAATACAAATGATTCCTCTATTATTCGCTCTTATTTCGGACCGTCCAAAAACATTCGATAGTTCTCTCAAAGAACAAAATCAAAGAAAACAAGAGAAAACGCGAGAAACGATATTGGCTCACCCTTTAAACAGAAAAGTAAGTACTCACAAACAGGATGGTGATTGCGGTCACGTGGCGGCTCGCATCGCTCAAACGGAAAGTAAAACACCGTACGCGAGCGAGGGTGGTTTCTCTGAATGGCTGTTGATTGTAATCATCGGCTGTAAGTAATGCCCGCTCCCGACTCTGCATACGCCGCGGCTAAATCCCATATCAGAGTCACTCGAAAGCATCTGTATACTTCGCGCATTACATGCTCGGCAGGCACGCGTTTCTGCATTTACAACCGACTTACGTGTTTGCGGTAATAACAATCATAATTTGCGCAATTGTTGTATGAATAAACAAAGCATTAATTCGTGTGACCTTTTCAATCCATTTCAAACAAATGGTGATATCCAATACAGCTTTTAATGACATTTCGCAATTTAGACAAAAAACTAATTGACAAAATTCTATTTGTTTTTTATCAATGGTAAACCCATGTTCGATGATTCTGTTTTTTCCGATCACCTATCCTTCTTTTTTACATACAGTGTGTATGGTAAACAAAAAAAAAAGAAAGATCTGTAAAAAACGAAACAATAATTGCAAGCGGGTGTACAGGTTTGGGTATGCTAAAAATGGCAACTTCAGAATTGTTTTTTCCAATCGTATTTTACAGAAAAGTGAGGTGAAATTTGTGACGTTTGAGGCAGAAGGGAATGTTCTGACAACCGAGGTTCCATTTCCGAAGTATTTTTTATATGCTAAGTATTGTATGCTATGTCTTATTTTCGAGAAGATTTGGGTTAAATGTATGAAAATATGCCCTCCCGAGCGTATTTCGAGTTTTTCGCAGCAAAAGATACTTCTCATTAGAAAATTCCGGTACCTTCGCTAGCAGAAATCTGTCCAGGCTGCCTGAAAACTGATCGTGGCCTGATCAGGCAGCTTTCAGGCGCTCCTGATAAGGTGGGCCTTACTACTGCCCAACCAGGCCCTCATCAGGTGGCTACAACTTGCACCTTATTTGGCAAACCTTGGCGAGGACAAATCTTATCAGCAACGTGGATGTAACAGATATAAGAGTTAGTTACTTGTATATATATTTGTTACTTTTAACAACAAATTTATGACTTTTAACAAAACATTACGCATATTTTCGGTCCAATTTTTCCCGTGGATTAGATTAGAGCAGTCAGATTTCATATGAAACCTAAAAATAAAATAATAATAAAAAATAATACATCATTAGGCAACAAAGGGAGCTGTGTTACGCCCTACACAACAAAGCCGCGTTTGGACGGCCGATAGAGCGTTAAAAAATCTTCGTAGTTATTTATAGAACAATGATATGGAAGATCTGTTTTCGCTAAAAACTTCTTTAAGTCTTCAGCTACAAAATGGCATTTTTAATTTTTCAAATACGAAAACTTTACTCGACTCCCCAAGCGCTTGAAGTTGATACGTCAAAAAAAAAAAACATTCGCAACGCTTATCGACAAAAAACTTTTGACCAAAATAAAATGAAAATAATATATTGGCGCTTTGTTTTCGGATAACTTTTCTGAGTATCCTGTTCAAATTTTACCTCACTTATCGTGTTATATGTATGAAAAAACATTTTCATCGCGAGTACAAATTTTTTCAGTATTTATTTTTTTTTTCTTGTAAGGTGTTGGTCGAATGAAAAGAAAAGATAAACATTGTTCAGCATGAAATTCTCTGCACGTTAATATTTTTTTAATTCGTTTTTCAAATTTTGTATTTTTCAAGCTTTATCTACTGCGGCATCGGACGGTTCGAGCGCCTAAGGCGTTTTTACATCCGGGCACTCAATTGCGAGTGTAGTGTAGTGGTTAAGGCGCGAGAGTAGTAAGCGAGAGGCCCGAGTTCGATTCCCGCGCGAGGTAAGAATCGTTGTTATTTATTTGCGGGAGTTGCAAAATAAAAATATAGGTTGTAATATACAAAAAATATACTGAAATATATATATAATATAAAAATGAAATGTTTAAAAATGAAATTGAAAAATAAAAATTAATCATTCGTATGACACTATGAAATTTAATATACATTTGGATTAATAATAATATAATTATATCAATAATTATCATATTATGTATGTGAAAGTGACTCATGCAACTGTATATTAATTTAATTTAATTACTATTAAAGGAACCTTAGAGGTACCTCATGAGGTGCTTATAAAGCCCTGATGAAGCCTCTAACATTAGGGTCAGGGCCGAATATTAGGATTCCTGATCAGGACGGATCCACAAAATGGTAATGTTCTTGATCAGGCCCTGACAGTATAGCATGATAAGGGGCCAAAGTTCATCCAAAGTTCAGGCAACCTGAAGATCGGGTTGGCTTACGGATGAAAAAAGTCGAATACAAGACATAATGAGACATCTACGAGTCTCCCCTGACTACTCACCTTAAGGCAACTTAACCCCTTCACTGTTTTACATATGTACTAAAAGTCAGCGAAATCTGCGGAAACCCTTGACCGATAAGTTGATCACTTACATTGTTATGAAATAGGAAATTTGGAGAATGAAGCACCAGTCACTTACTAAGAGTCTAAACTCCTTTCCAATCACAAAAAGACCGGGGAACAAAATTCCGAAAAGCTAAAATTTCGATATTGCGTGAGTTCAAGGTATTTTAATTGCTTTTTTTTGCCAAATTTTCAAAGACAAAGTGAAGAAAATCACGCTGGAGCCATGCTACATCGAAATTTTGGCCGTTCGGGGTGCGTTGATTTTCGGAACTTTGTTCCCCGGCCCACGAAAATGTAGATGTTCTCACATTGTCACTATCCCAAGTTGGAGTCCCTGGTTAGGATGCTCAACATCTACAACGTATACCTCCTCTTCAATCCATCGGAATTGTGCTGTCGATCGTTTCATAGTACTTTTCCGAATTTTAATCTGTTGCATCTCGAGTAAAGTAAGAGCATTAGACGTTACATTAAATTGTGTTAATTCTTGAAAGTTCGAAATATTTTGCAGTAGTAGCATTCATAAAATGGCGAGATTCGATAGTAAGTATGGTGAATATATTTCAAGCACGAAAACTTGTCAGTACATATTTGTTAATCTCAAATGACCAAATAAAACTGTAATCCGATTATATTCGGTCCACTGAAAAAAACTGGCGCCGGATTTTTATCGGAAAATTCGTCATAGGCATTTTTGTCCGAGAACAATTATGCGTAACGTTCCGTATCGTAAATCTTGTATCCCCGTTCCCACTTTTTTCGCACACGTTCGTTTATTAAGCTTTTGAGGCTCGGCCGTCGGAAAAATCAAGCTGGACACGGCGTTATCGGCGTATATAACGACGACAGGTGAGCCCCGTAGCGCGCGATGAAAATCCCATCAGAATTACGGTCATGAATAAAAAATGGCCATGATCCATCGCTGTCCGTCGGGGCATCTGGTCGACCAGTTAGCCCGTATTATAAGCTCTGGACATATCGAGAAACGCCTGTGTCATTTCCCTCGCGTCGCCCTCGTTAAATTCGCGATTTACTTCGATCAGCGATTGTTTTCGCCAAAGTTCGCTTTATCGCCTTGCGCGCCGTCGTTTCTCTCTTCTCGTTTAATCGGCGATTAAACTTTTTAATAGCAATGAAAAAGCTTTGTAATAAAAACAGCATGACGATCCATTTATAATTATACCGATTTCTGTGATTTTATCAATTGCTTCTACCGATAGAATAGTTCAGTATTCGAATAATGGGATACAAATTTGTTTTTAGGAATTCGTCTTGAACAAACACAATAGAACGGTTTCATTGTAATCTGTTGATTTGCCAAATTAGTTACAACCTGCAAAATAAACTATTAAACAACTTTTCTTTATTACTCAAATTTTCCTCTTTTCGCCAGATTTTAAAAAAATGAATAGATTTTAACATGTGACGATTTATTTTTTCGAGAAAACGATTCGCTACAACTTTACCATATGGTTCCCGAGTAGAAATTTTGACACGGCCCTGATGATTTTATTGATCGGGTCCTGATCAGGTCTGTCTTGCAATCCCCTGATCAGCACATGGTAAGGCAACAACTACGTGTGTCTATTAAGGTGCGTATTCCCCTGATGAGGGCCTGATCCGACGCGCATGATTGCTGCCTGAACAGGGCCTGATCAGTTTTCAGGCAGCCTGGACAGATTTCTACTCGGGTTGCTGAATCACAAGTGATTTTTGGTGATTTAGGTATAATATAAATTGGAACTACCCGACTTTAAATTTAAGTAAAACTACCAGTATCGGAAGCGATGTGTATCTCAACGTCCAGGATAGCGATTTTATCACTCGTATCTCCATTAGCAACACCATCAAACTATGTGTTAAATCAG
This sequence comes from Trichopria drosophilae, assembly GCA_030407085.1. Taxonomy (NCBI): domain Eukaryota; kingdom Metazoa; phylum Arthropoda; class Insecta; order Hymenoptera; family Diapriidae; genus Trichopria; species Trichopria drosophilae. The sequence goes on along the minus strand of CM059583.1, from coordinate 181,627,002 downwards.
CGAAGAAACTTGGGATTATGTTTCATGTGACTCTCAATAAATAAACATGTTCCATTTGGAGACACTTTTGGCGTTGAATTCACTTCATATCCTAGTGCTCTATTGAAAACTCCACCTTAGTCATCATATCAAACCATATGACGTTACTTTCTCTTTCAATAAATGTCCAACATTTTCACATTAAAATAAGCTTATCATTCTTATCACTTTTATATCCAGACGCTGCAAACATTACTTTTTGCACCGGTCCCTATTAGAAATACTCAAATTGAGCTTCGTAAATTTAGAGCTCCAATTCGGAAATACGTTTATTCCACTCATGAACATAACCGTGTTTACTATACGTTCTTTCAAGTGCTGATCTGCAATTTTTCTGCCCATTTAGCGATAGTAATATCAATTCGGAAGATTTGCAATTCTGGGGTAAGCATCGGATGCCCACTTTTGTCGCACAGTACTAAACGAACTCTGCTCAAGTAATTGCCGCCCTAAATGTGCGAATTAACATAGGGCCGGGCCATTAGACGAAATGTGTCGCATTTCGTTTCGCGCTTAATTCCTGCAGTTTTCGACGCTTTTGTTAACTAGCGTAGAGACTATCGCCACGTTTCATGTAATTAACACTGCTAATTTTAATTGCGGCCTAACAAAGAGCGGATGAGGACGAGAATTCCCACGGGATGCGTGCCCGACCTGGCTGATGGACGATCATTTAGACAGATTACCCTATATTTCCTTTTTTCGAGACGGGGCTCGTGCGCTCCTGAAGCATCGGAGCGCATGAAAAATATTTTCCGTCCTGTTGCCGTTTACGTGAACTTTAATGAAACCTGCCTCTCGCTATCTCGAACGGTTGCACGGAATTCCCGCAAAAAAAGAGTAGACGAGAAAATCGCGAGCCGCGGCTTTTAACATAAATCGCACGCGTTCCTCCCTTTAACGAAATAATTACGCTCTCTTCGGCGCAAAACTTCTTTGAATCCGATTCTGCGCGATGCTTTGTAAAGTGGACTTCGTTAGAATTAATTGGATGGTTTCGTTTCGAAAGTCATAGTGTTTATCATTTAGTCTTTCTGAATTATATTAAATGTATTTCACGTTTTGGAACGGAGACGTCCTTTTTACTAAATTTTTGATATGACATGCATAAAACTTGTAGATGTATTCTACAAAGTTTTGAAAGGAATGCGGAGGTAGAGATCAGAGAAAACATAGGGTTTAATTAAAACTTTTCAACGAATTCTTTTCTAAGGAAAATGTACAATTTATAAAAAATATTTCAATTATTAGTATTCCTAGATTAAAGCAAATAAAATTTGTTTGACGAAACAAATAAATAGGACTTTTCTTTTTATGATTCGGTTAATAAATTCTGATGCTCCTCCGAATATTGTCCTACAATATCAACATTTCTTTACACGCAATAATAAAAATTAGTAAGTAAATACTGTAAGGTACATATACTACATGTATGGAAGAGAAGAGAGAATTGTAATTAATGAATTTGTTATTTCTGCTTTGCAAACGGTTAAAATCTGCTTGCCAATGAAGCGAGAATGTATAACAATAATATAATATTCGTATGCCATGGAATCATGCATATGCAGATCATGCATGATCGACAATAACAAAAATAAAATATCTAAGTATTATTGATTTACAATTAAAAAAACATATTAAAAGCGCTGTTGCGAATACACAGCCAAGTAGAATAACCCGGTTTAACCCACATAGAAACAAGATTCTATCCGCATTTCAGTCGGGTTAACTCAATCAGAAGATTGTCCCAAATAGAAAGAGGGTTCTAGTTTTAGCCCATCCCGATTTACCCGTTTCATATCGGGTAAAAAGTCTTGTTCAGATAAAAAATAAAATAATACAGCAGGGTTAGTTCACCTCGTTACCGCTGATAGTGGACAGACCTTTACTGTATACTCAGAATTACAGAAATGAGTTTTTATTTAATAATTAGGAAGTTTTGCTTGTGTTATAACCTGACATACTGTCCTCCCAAAATTGTATCATTTATATCATTTACATAAAGTATCATTTATGAAATCTGTACAATTGATTTTCAAAGTGCTGAAAATATTTTTTGTCACACCAATACGAAAAGTTCATCTTTCCGCCCGGAAAAGTGGGCGGAAAATGCTCGATTGCCGCCCCGTCTATTAAAGATAGGCGTCAATGGGCAGAAAAAATAAATATTCCGAAGTTGAGAGAAAGATGTCAGAAAATGTATAGGAACTCTTGAATTTAGTTATAGTTCGAATATTTTTGTGGAAAATTTGGTTCAGTATTAGCCGTCATAATTTCTGGATATCGATAATTTAACTTCCATATGATTAAACTAATTTCTGATTTTTACAATTCTTTTGAAAAATAGGAAGCTGTATTGAAATGCCTTTCAGAATATCACGTCATTGCATTCTTAGCCAATTATATTAATTTGCTTGCGTTTGAATTTATATCATATTTATATTAAATTAAATAATATTGCTGGCTTTAAAGAATTCACTAAAGTTAATACGTAGAAGTTAATTCTCTACTAGTTCTCCAAGAATAAAAAAAATCAGAGCAATCTCATTATCCTGGTTAAAAAAAGTCAGGTATTATTATAATACTCTCTAGAATTCTCACCGAAGTATTTCTTGAAATTCTGATTCTAAAAATGCGAATGATAACGCCAAGATAAAACACTTTATTCAGAAAGGAGCCACTATATTGGGAATAAAATTTGATTAAATCAAATTTTAATGAACCTTATGAAGATTACATTTGATCAGTAAAATGGTATTCAAGAAACGCTGATCACATTCCTACTATTCGAAGGATGGATATTTGGGATCTCATGATATAATAATCGTCTCATGAAATCTGGTTCTATATTTACATACTGTTTCTGCGATCTTTGATGCTGCAAAATACATTTCTAAGGGTTCATATACAATTCTAAAAAAAATTTTTGAAAATTTTCTGCCATAATTTGACATTGTCTATAAACTCAGAAAAAGCACATCAATTAAGTACTTTTGGAACAGTTCGATTAAAATTATAAATAAACGTTTGGAAAAGAGAAACACTTTTTACATGTTCGAATTAATGGGTTTAAAAACGTATTCAATGAATATCTAAAACACGTATACCAATAGAAACACATTCAGTCTCAATATTGTTCACAATTTTTCTCAAACGCGGAATTTTTGCCACTAATTATTAGGATGCCTACTCGTCAGAAGGAAAAAAAATAATTTCGCGAACGGCAGGCTTTTCCAATTTCCCGAGTGCTTCCGTGACGGTTAAGCACTGGCAATTTAATGCATAATTTCCCGTAACGAAAACAAATGACGTTTCAAGCGAGTGTCATCGTGTATCGTACAAGCACCTCCCTATTCCCAGACTTTTTCCCCGGCACGATTCGTTTTTCGACCTTTTCCTGCAAGATTTTAATATCCTAATGCCAAAGTCTTGCTCGCCTATTGAGGATCATTAGTCAAACTGTCATAGCGATATTAATAGTCCGCGAGTATCAAAGTATGCACTCTATGGAAATGCATTTCATTTATTTCGCGAGTCTTTAGTGACGTTGTTGAATCACTTCGTTTTCCCTCGTTGAACGTACATAATCCGATCGAACTATCGACGATGCGTAGAGTTGGTCACTATAAGTGACACGAATCGTTAACGTTGACATTTTTCGGGATTGTCGACTGCAAGAAAAATGATGCTGGCTATTACTTGATTGATTCCATTACATGTAAATCTAGAATTCTCATAATTTTACTCAATTGACTATCGATATTAAAGGACAGTTACGACCTATACTCAATTTGGTTTTCAAAGGACATCGAAACAATTTTCATTACCTAACACAACGAAGTCGTTAATAACGCATTTCCTGCAGCGACATTTTTCTGATGAACATGCATGACGCCTTGATTTACCAGTTATTAAATAACGCTACTGTCCCTAAAGACTGACGTCCGAAAGTGATTTTCGTCCCAGTGCGATTATAATTCAATTAATTTCCGAAATTACCGATTCGAATCAACGGTTTCTCTTGTCCTCGCGTACGACCGCCTTGTCAGAAGCACCTGCCATCGTGAGCGAAAACGGCTTGGGGCCCCGAAATGCCGGCGGACCTCCTCAAGTGCGTCAACTCAATCTTTTTGTCGAGAAAAAGAAGGGGACTAGCCTATTTACAAATTGCACGAGCAGGCGCAACAATGCATTTCCGACGAGGAGACACGATGCACGCGAAATAATTAGTATGACTGTGCAAGGTGTTTTCCATTAACAAGGTTAGTCGGTAGACTTCCGCCCATTAGGGGTAACGTTTTTTCAAATAACCGTTTATCATTTTTCCACGTCTATATCATCCACGTTTATTTATTTCTAGTATTGCTAAGAAATATCAAATAATCTTCATGAAAAGATTTAATGGAACTTGTATATCAGCAGTTGTGATAAAAAGCATCTCAATTTTCTTAAGAATGTGAATTCATTCTTTGAAAATAGTTTCGTAATTGCTCATATCCTACACACGTCGCTATTTACGTACAAGTCTGATGAGACCTTGCAAATTCCCTCAAAGAAACTTGGGGTCCGCTGGATGAGTCATCGGGCCCGGTGGTTGCAAACCATTCCGATGGCTGCCTTCGGAAGTCACCCCTACTTCTTTGCCACGCTTCATCCTCCACGTGCTCATGGTCTTAGTCATCGCAACTCACGTGCGGGTCGACCACCTTTTCTTACTTTTTTCACACTAGCGTAGATCAAGTTACCCTGCGAGAACATCTAGTTAACAGCTTCGCATGATAAAAATTAGATCGATTGTTGTAAATGAATTATTATGCTAAAAAAGCGGCATATTATTTGACTTACTTACGTAACAATTAGGTCATCCATGAGATTTATGTTTTGGCGATATCATGTATAATAAATTGTGAATCTAAAGACTATGTTTAATTAATTGTTCCTTAATTACTCTAAAATTACTATGGTTTTTATCAATTATCATATCAGTAATTCCTGAACTCATAATTTGGGAGCAAAGGGATTCTTGAAAAATTGAAATATTAATTTGAAGTATTAATCGAGAATTCAGGTAAGTAAGGTATCAGACTATTCCCTATGTAGTGAGATTTGAGGATGCGGATCGGAAAACTGACAAATCAAACTGCCAACAGGTCAAGAAACCGACAGATAAAAATCTGACAATCAAAAAACGACTGTATAAAAACTGACTGACACTTGTCCGCTTGTCGACGTGTCAATTTTTTTATTTGTCAGCTTTTGGATGGTCGGTTTTTCGACTGCCGGCTATATGACTGTCAGATTTTTTAAATTCAAAATGACAGATCTAATATGGCAGGTCAAATATTTCAATCGTTTGCAAATCCTATATGGAAAAAAAAAGGTTTAGACCTACCGACCAAAGAAGCATTGAGAATTAAAATATTGATAGGTAGACTATTGTTATTGAAAAGAGAACTTTGCATAGAGAAAAGCTTTCAACAGATATGGACCCAGCAACCATAGATATAGACAGGAATAATTATCAATATAACATTGTCTACTTCTAATAGCTGTTTTTTTTTGCAGTGCGTAAACTCGATGTGGTATCAAATTTTTAATGTTAAAAATAGTGGGTAAAAAGTTATAAATGCTTCCAAATCCGATGTCATTGTATGCATATATCTTTATATATCATATATCTTTAGTTTCGCTAAATAAGAATCCAGTGTTCATTGAAGGCAAGAATCCTTATTAGCCTCAATGAAAATATGCAAGACGTTAACTTCCTACTGTTATATAACCCCTTTTCATTACTAATCTCATGTTTCAAATTCTGCAAATCTGAAATCAGATCCGAAATATTAATACCTGTACATTTGAAATTCTTAAATTCTAAATACCGCATTTGAGCTCAGTAACACTAAAGCTATTCACTTTGTGCCATTTTCAAAGGTTTTTAATTTTTGAGACACCGGAGAAATATCTGAGTTGGTTTAAACAGGTTAAAATTAAGACAGAATCGGGTGTTTCCGGTTTGCCCTAAAAGTCGAATATACCATAGAAAGTTACTTACAGGGCACCAAGTACGATTACTCCGATGATGTAACCTCAAAGTGCGTCATTTATACAAATTCTCTAAAAATTTTCAGGCGAAATGATTTCCTGAGAACACTGATTGTGATATTTTATGCAATAACTCTCCATCAACAATCGCGGAATGGATGCATTTTGGAAATTTGGAAATGAACTACAGGAAGAAAAATTAAAGAACGAAAAAGTATTCCTTATCACCTTTGTCAATGTCCAATAATTCTTTGATCTTCTAATTCTTTTAAAACGGTGGCAATTTTACAAAGGGGATGATCCAGTTTTGCTTTGATTTGCGCATTAGTATTTATTTACAAAGGTTATGACCACTTTCTTTATTCCACAATTGATCTGTTTCACAACGGTTCGAGAATCAATAGTAAATGCAAAATCCACAGTTGCTTTGTTGGTCTTCATTTCGATTTTTTACCTAAATAAGGAAATTTTATCTGAGCTTAACAAATAAAAACTGAAAAATTCATTATTTCATAATTAATCGAATATTAATGTTTTGTTGAATATATAAATTTAAAGAAGCCTAATTTTGTAATAAACTTTTAGTGCATAAATGAAAAAAAATTTGCTCCAAGGTAATTTACGTACAAAATGAAATCGACGATAAATAAATTGTTGGTTTGTTTTGATTTTTTTTTTCATTTTGAGGGCGAGATAATTTTAAACGATGTAGCATCAAATTTTGATGAGACTGTTTTTCGTCAAATTACGAAACAGACATCTACTGTACATTTATTTCATTTAATATATTGCTGTTTGATTAAAGCTTTAGAGTATAGCGTTCTATCGTGACAAGGATATATAAACACACAAGTACTTGAACAGGTTTGACATATATATGTCAAAAAAAGGTAGTAAACAAAAGATTGACAGATTTGGTCAGTATTAGGTCGAATAGTGGACAAAATTACCTGAATATTACCAATTTCCCACCTCTTATGGGTCCATTTTACCGTGAGCATTTTATGCTCCAAGTTTTTTTTGGGAGTGTTTCTACAGTGGATGCATATAAAACGCCTACGGAAATGTAATACTTTTTGTCCGAATGTATATAATAAAAGAGAATATAACTCATTCGTTATTTTGGACTCTCAAGTATCACTAAGGTGGAAAGAATATTTTGAAAATATGGGCTGATAATTACACAATAATTTCGTAATTATCAAGAAATATTCTGGTATAGTTAATCGACATTTTGCAATAGATTTGGGAAATGATTCCTTAAAACAAATATGAGCTGTATAACAGATCAATCATGTTCCTAGATTTTCCTTTGTCCGAAATTAAAATGACATTACTGAACTGGATGTTTCAACTCGGTGTTTTAACAGTTTAGATTTTTTTGTGCCAATAATTTTGTCTGTCCGAAAACAGAATTTATTGAAGGTTCCCAACAAAGTTCTGCTAAATATTAGATTTTATGTTAGCAAATACGTTAAAAAATCAAACACCTTTCAAGCATCTTTGTCTATAAAAATGGTTTGGAGAATCATTTTCAAATAAACTTTCTTTACAAAAATCCAAAACCGGTTTTTAATGACGTCCTTTACACATATATATTAGATCCAAAATGTCCAAGCATCTAACCAATTACACAATTTATTAATGGCCTCTAAATAACTGAGAAATGCAACATGAATATTTGTGTACTCCTGAGCGTTAATTTATTCTTTTCGGAAAAAATTATACTTTGTCCGGCGTAAAAACGGAAATATATATTCAGTGATTCGCTTACTTCATGCTGAATTTCCAAATGACAAAAAGTTTTACAACCTGTCTAAAACGGTGCAAGAATAGTGTCGATTCATTTCTTCGCACTTATTAAGTACCGTTCTCTTTGTAGTAGATTTCAGATATGTTTTCTTAGGGATTCATCCGGCATCTATTATATCTTACGATTCGGAGATTGACCATGAATTTCGTGAATCACCGTGTAAAGTTTCCCTTTTCATTTATCCCTATCCGTTCCAACATATTCCGGAATAAATTGAGAACGTTCGGATTATGGCCATTTTTCGTCTGCTTAAATATTTTTTATGGTCATCCAATATTCATTCTTATTCAAAAATGGTCTACCTCTATTATTGCGATTCAATCGTAATATTGTTACAGAGATCCAAGATATAATGGACAATAATCTTGATTCAAGTCAGTCACAGATGTTTTGTAATACTACAATGATAGTAATTACTTATACAACCTGCTATTTATAATAAAGTCTCCATAATTTGTTAATTACAACAAATTACGTCGATTTAAAATAAAATAAAACAAATCACATGGTTTCTTTGTGTTTAATTTATGCCTAAGCGTATCGGTTATTGCTCATATTCTAAAACTTTTGGAGTGCAATATAATTCCGAAAGAGTAACAGTCGAACTGGGGAACCAGGAATCAATTTTCGATGACTCGATTTATAATCTAAAGAAATTGATTTGCACTCTTTGTAGTAAATGCTCTAATTAGGGTACTTTTACCGATCTACTTCGTAGGATTCAACTCATCGCGACCAAACTTATTCGTTGTATTTTCTATCCGGCTCAATTAATTAAAATTTTTTACAATAGTGGAGGAGGTATTGTTCAAAGTAATCTATATTTCTTTTGGGGCAATTGTTTTTTATTATATACTTAGGTTTAATTTCCATCAATATTTTTTAATTTCCAATTCTCCATGGAAATCGTAAAGCGACGTAATGTTTAGTTTTAATAAATAAATATACATCTACCTAATTCTCCCTAAGTGTTTATGTCATGTATCCGTATATGAGTGTTAAATAAATAAGTAAGAATTAAAAAAAAATACCAAACAAGTAGTAACGTCGCAATAAGATACATTCATTTTTTCAATTCAAAATTTTCCCAAATAAATATTTACCATATTCAAGCAATTATTTACTTGAAACAATGGAATATTTTCCAGTGTCAAATAAATATTTACTTTATATCAAGTCGAAGGAAGGAATTATTTTGTAGAGTGAGGTATATATCTATTTCTTTCAAGTAAATATTTGCTGAAACTGAAAAATGCATTGCTTAAACAAAGAATTGATTTTCTTGAACAAATGAAATAACATGTGGAATTAAGTAAATATTAATTTTAGTCAAAGAATTGTTTATTTATTTTTTTTTCAAGTAAACGATAAATATAATTATTGTTTCTAAAAAATATTTTGTTGTGACTGGTAAAATAAACAATTTACTTGAATCAAGTAAAATGTTATTACAACTATTTTTTTCAGTTTAGATTCGATACGAGAGAATATCTATTCTTCCAGCTATCCATACAAAAAATTGTAAATTCTGAAAGTGTTATTCTATTTCTATAATAAAAGCTGTTAGAACAAAAATGTTAAAAATGGTTTAAAAACAATGAGGATATTGTGTATATAAACTTTTTATTTATTATTTACGAATATTAAATAATTATATTTCGACATTGCTAACAATGATACATTTATTACGTTGAATAAAATACTTTCAATGCTTAGATTAAACATTATGAAACATAATTTTTTACTATGATAACCTGAGAATCGAGAAGGCCCTAAACTAACCGTATTACGGTGTTCCGGATACAAAATTAGAATTTCAGTTATTTAATACCTATCATTTATTGTTAAGACTTTTGTTAAAATCGTTTTTTAATAATTATCGAATTTCCATCAATACTTTTTTGTAAAGAGGTTCTGAACAATTTCTTCGAAATAACTCAAATTGCAGTGGCTAAAATTTAATATACAGCAACTTACTATAAACTTGAAATTGGTTCTCGTAATTATTCATTAATTAAAAGAAATTAAATGAACAGAATTCAACTCAAGAAAATTGTTGAGTATTATTTCCTGAAATTCATTATTGAGTAAAATCAGATTATTATTAAAAACATTTTCAACAAAAATAGCAAACATTTTTGAAACATGATTTCGTTCTGCTGAAAAAGAATTCCTTGAAAAACATTTCACAAACGTACTAAAAAAAATAGTGTATTTAGGTGTCAAATTTTTGGGAACACCTCAAAAACACGAATTTAAAAAATCGGAAACATTGATAAATCGACTTTTAAAAAGCTGACATTGTTGTTTTCATGAATATTACAGCTTTATGACTCATTGGCTTTTTGACAGTCGTCGTTTTTTGAGTGTAGGCTTTTTAAATGTCGATTTATCAATGTTTCGGATTTTTACGTGTTTTTTCCAAAATTTCCCAAATTTTCTTATAGAATTCTGAGATTTATGATTTTGTGTCTTTTCGAGGGGTGCACCTAAAAAACCCGACAAATCACAAAACAGACACTTAAAAAATCCAATATTCAAAAACCAGACATTTCAAAAAACAGATATTCATAAACCAGTAAAGCCTGGTTTTTGAAATGTCTAGTTTGTGATTTGTCGGGTTTTTGACGTGCATCCTTTTCCAGAGCCCCTGAAATAGGTTAAAAATATGTTCACTACAGTTAGAATATAAACACACACAAAAAACATCAATTTTTTGAAAGTATAATTTTCATGATCTACAAAGAATTAATTAAATAAAATTAATTAAGACGATACAATAATGACCTCCATATTTTCCATACAAAACGAGACAGTTAAATTTGCCTTTCGTGTTGTGGCCACACAAGACTCAACTATTGTTGGTGTGAAGTTCTTCGGGACAGACTTCAGATAATTTATAGATCATAATGAAACTCTTTTTGAAATGCAATTCGATAATTCAACTCCACAGAAAAATTTCACTTCCAATGAACGTTGAAGATTTACAAGTACAACGTCATTTCCCATTTATTGCATCGAATGCGACCATCGCCATGGAATAATTGTCGAAAATAAAAGCCGATCCTTGCATTGAGGGTAACCACAATCGAAAGGTTTGTCATCGTTCGTGGAAATTTCATCGCAGATGGCGCTTTTCGAAGTCGAGGACTTGAAAGTCGTTTACCAAGTGGCACTTTCTTACGGACGCAAAAGTACATTTCCGCGAAATCTCAGAGGAGTAAAATTAATAATACCATTTAGGGAGCAGTGAATGATTCAGTACAGTCTGGCCCCTGGTACTGCCTCAAGTTGCTTTTCTTCGTCTCCTCCTCCAATCTCCGTACAATTTCGCCGACTCATTGTCTCGATCCACCTCTCTTGGACGTAGCGTCTCTATTCGCCTCTTCGACGGTAAAAGCACTCTCGGTTCTCTCAATAAAGTCTCTTGCACAATCAGACGTTGACCCGTTCTCGTGAGCCTGTATGCGTATTAGTGCGATGAAACTGCGACATAAAGCACTCCGAACCGGGAATAGAGGCTGACAGGTCTCACAAATATTTCTAAATGAATTCCCGCCAATAGAATCCATGGAGTATGATGTACTCTGCGACAATCGTTATTCAATCTTTTCCTAAATACAATGTCATCGCAGCGACGTCATTTAATAATTGTATCTAAACCTCTGACGGATTTCGTTCTTCGATTTCAAATATTTATATTTGATCACAGATATACTATAATGGCTGGATATGAGTCAAGACAACAGCATTTTTATATCGTAGTTATTTAAAAATCGCATCATCCACTGATAAGGAAAAAATGAGATCATGATGTTTTGCGTAGTCATCATGGACTAAAAAAAAGTCTTTACATTATTGTTGTCGTTATCAACATCGATAGCGGCAATTTACACGATGCTTCTGCCCACCTTATCTTCTCATTCGCACGAAGGCCAAATAAAACCCGGTCTTGGCATTTGCCCTGATAACGGCTGGTAAAAAGGGTGACAGGTTGCAACTTTATGAAAGTTTCAGACCACCGTCACTGATTTCAACGAATCGCTCCGTCTGAGAATTTCGGGAATGTCCGGGCTTGCCGAAAGTAATTGTGAAAAGTTATCTGATAAGGTGGAGTTTATACCAGGAGGTATCTAAGCTAGAGCTTTTCACTAGTCGAAAGACGAAATTTAAACCTCAAGTCCTTTTCCAATTTTATGAAATTAGACTGGTCTTTCAGTTCTTCCAAACAGTGGAGAGTTTTCTCATTGCTTCTTAAATAATTTCTCCTGATTTCTTATGGTAGAAAACGAATGGCTTATAGTAGCATAATTTATGTCTGTTTTGATGACGATCTTGACTTCGGAGTTCAAGGTAAATGAATCTCGTTCAAGGAACGATTTGCGGATCCTCCTCGCTCAGAGTCTCTTAATACGAAGCATCGCGAAAATTTCTTTAGTACCAAGGTAGTATAATTCATCATTATTTTCAGCTTCCCATAATCTCCACCACGCCCACCGATTACGCGCACGTTGACCGCTTCGGGCGTTTTCCCATACGGCGAAATATCGTGGGCCTTCTCCCAAACGCTAGCCAAGACTTTATTAAAATGCGTTGTAAGAGCACCCTCAAAGCCACCTTCCTCAATACCCTCCAACAATAAAATTACTGTGATTAGGCTAACGTCGTCCCACCCACACTAACCACTGTTCCAACTTGGTTCTAATACCTTCACCCTTCCCGAAAAGTCTCCGGAATGATTGCTGCACGATGAGCCCATGAATTGGCTAAGGAACTTTCAATTTCATACTTTCAAAGAATCAGACTCCACGAACCAAATGACCAGCACGAAATGTGCAATTTTGGTCACGATGTGATTGCGTTTGCCATTCCAGGAAATTGGGAATGACCGACAATTAAGAGTCATCTGGTGACTCACGAAATGGAAATCATTTAAGATGTTTGAAATCCATAAAGAAAAAGTTCGAAAAAACAAATTAAAAAATTACAAATCTGATCTATACATTTCTCACAAACCAAGGCATTGTGTCATTTTTCGATTAAACTCTATGCCACCGCAATTTTCATCCCTCACTTGAAAACCGATAGAATTAAATCAGCGACTACGAAACCTTTTGAATGCGACCCTAAACTGCACCTGCTGCATTAAATCCCTCGCTCACATAGAAGGATCCTCCCGCAGCGTCGGGTTTACAACCTCGACAGCGTCGGCGTTCCAACGAGAGACTGTATTCTAAGAAAGGGGCCCAAAACTCTGAGAAAACGTCGTCGAATTCGGAGAACTCAGGCCAGAAACTCTCTTTGTGTTTCAGAGCAAGATCCTATAAAGATACGAGGAAGGCGGAGAGGTACCAGTTTTCAAGGCCCGTCACCCGTTGCCGTTTGTTATGGCGCGCAGCTCTTTTCACGAAATCCCAAAAGGCCCTAGCACCAGATGTGGCGGCTTTGCACGCTCGATCGGACATTCGATCCTCACAGTGCCTTTGTGGCCTCGAGAAGGTCAGGTTGCTGCGATCGCTCTTATCTGCTTAACAGAATGGACCAATGCTAAGCTTTTACGGATGTAAACCATTTTTTTTCCTGGAGGCCGGTTTGTGTCGGCTTGATGGTTTTCAGGGAAATACGCACCTACACGCGCTTTCGTCGAAAGAAAAACAAGATGCGGTCGACAAAAGATTATATTTCCCTTCGGACATCGAATATCATTATTTTTCTAATATAATGCCAATGATGGATGAAAGGTCTGGAAAACTTGTTTCGAAATTATTATTATATGATGATATACCTAGGAACGTTCTACGTAATTTTTAGAGACGAAAGGGGAAGAGACAAAAATATCTTTACGCATTTTACCGTGAACCCGTATAAATTCCAAAGTTTGTCTCGAAGTAGGTAAATTTAGTATCCGGTGGCTTATCGTTGTTTAACTCGGAGAGCATCGGCAAACACTGGACAAAGGGAATATCGTATTTCAGAACAGGGTCCTCGGCGAAAAGTAAAGTCAGGTAGCGCAATCTGCCTCTCCACATCTCTTCAGCGTTGTACAAGCAATCACGAGTTTGCACCTCGCGAGGGTCTGCCTGGCGTTTGGAGATGTACTGAAAATTTCGAAACATTTGTATGCAGGAGCAGAAACTCGGGAGATTGAGTCAACAGAGTATCCTATCACATTGCCGCGGTGTTGGAGTAAAAATGTTTGCTTTTCAATTTTCTAAAAATTGAATGGCAGTTCCCGCGACGCAACCCGCAATAATTTTGAAATTTCATGGAAGAAGAGTACTGTATCCATTACACGAATGACTCGAAGGTTTTTATTCAGATGAATATCGATAAAAATCGATTGTAACTAATATTCCGGTTCCGAAAATCGACGGTCTTTCGTGAAAACACGCTCCGACGGGATCGAAGCCCATCGTCCGATTCGAATTTAAATTCGACGTTCGGAAATTATAACTCACGTCGTCTATTGTGAAAATACAATGTTCAAGGTCCTTGGCGCGCCCATTCGTCTCGGCAATATGGGGATACGCTTTCCCGAGGATTTTTAGAAAAGTCGCATCGTCTTAAAGAAGATTTTTTTGTTCAGACCATCACAGGTCGAGACAGGGGAGATCCTCGCATCGTTCGAACCTGTAGGAACCTGTTCCTATACTCGCAGGTGCGGCGGGTTCCGGACTCGTGTGGTAGAAAATAATGCACGAGGGCGAACGCAAAAAGGACAAAGAAAGGCGAGGATAAGCCCGTTGCCGAAGATTGCCTTACCGAATTCGAGACGTAAAAGGGGACTCGACCGGCCTCTGTCGTAGGTCAGGTTCTGCACTGCTTGAACGCGGGAACAATACGCGTATACTCCTGCTGAATTTCTATTTTTCTCAGCCATTGTCACCCGCGGAGAAGCGTGAATTTACTTCCGAGAAAGAATCCGATTGGCCGCATAATTCTTTGTGATTGTCATTTCTCCTGATTGGAAGAAGTGAGTCCGCGCACTCTTTCTAACGTCCCTTTACCAAAACTTGATTTGAATCAGAATTTAAATTTGGTTACGACATCTTTTTTTCGAAGTATTCAAATAGTTTTAAAATTTCAATTTAGGTAACTGTAGTAGATGCAATTTAGAATACGAATTTTGTGAAGAGACCTCGTAACGATCTGTCCCGATAAGCATCATGACATCTAAAAGAGTTTTTAATGAATTCTTAATGAATGCTTTTTTGTAAGAAGTATTTTAAAAGAATTCTTAATGATAACTTTACGATGTAACGAATGTCAGCTTCTGACTAACATTACAAGTTGTCATAAAGAATTCTTGATACCAAAACGAGATTTTGTACTACCAGAAAAAAATGACTACGAAGTAATCATTAGGTAATAAAATTAGGGAGGGCTTTTAACCTACAAAGTAATTGCTTACCGATACTAGGCCTCCACTTTCAAATTTCAATTCTAGAAAGCTTATTTTCCCCTGAAGAGGGACCCAAGAGGTCCGAAACTTTGGGACTATTTGCCATCCATAATTGCTCGTGGTAGTAGGTGGAGGCCTAGTATCGGTAAGCAATTACTTTATAGGTTAAAAGCCCTCCCTAATTTTATTATTTTAAACTAAAACCTGCATTACAACATTATTTAATCATTATGTATTATTTATGAATACTTTTAATATCTTTATTAATGTTTTTAAAAGATCTGTAAGGTTTCATAATAAAGACATTTTTTATTATACATAGCATGCATTTATCCTGCCTAATTTAATTTAATTTTAATTAATATTAATTTATACAAAAATTATATTTATAATTATCATCATTTTTATGCATATACCGGGTGAGTTATAGAGAGTCGAACCTAGAGATACCCATTCTCCGGGTTGACAAGAGACATTTTTAGGTTAAACATGGATTATTCCCATATGTGAGTATATCTCACTCAGTATAATTATTACATGCCTGTGTAATAGTACTTTTTGATATGAGGGCGTAAAAGTTTTTGCAACGAATGTGCAGCCCGAGTCAATGGCTGGATGTTTGCACAGTTTGCACTGACGTTTGACGAATGCACAGATGTTTTACAGCAATAATTTTTAATATAATCTTTTCTGAAGTTCATCGTAAACAAATGCGATCTAACTCACACCTAACTTCATTTAATATTCGTTGATACAATCAGGTACGATTCATCGATAAAATGTCATATGATACACATACACTTCCCGGTGAAAATTATGAGTTAAGTACAAATTATATATATGCATAATTGGATGGAAATTTGATATAATTATATATAATTATATATACTTCGTATAATTTCTATTCAATTTTATAAAATTAGTACACAACTTTATATAAATCTTTTTTTATCCGGATTGTCTCTGACAAATTTCCGAGAAAATAATTTACTAGTTCGCTACATTTGTATGATACAAATGTGCATTCATGAAGACTACTTTATGAATACTCTGATTGCAGTTTTAACATACTGTACTAATAACTCGTGCAGCTCTGTATTCAAACATTTATTCATAAAGATTACTTTTTGAATAGTTTTTGAATCTTGTAAATATTGATTTAAAGCGGTTATTAAAGAATTCTTAAGGAATTCTTTATTTTTAAAATGTGCTTATCGGGGTTACATTACGGAGATAAGTGTTTAATATCGATGATATAACCTGGGATCATGGGAAATAGTGTCAGTGATCAAAATTCTCATATGACCTTTGAATCAAAGATGACACTGTAATGACGTTCTTTTACGTCCTCCTTTTCTTGTCGTCTCTCTTACATTTGATGCAAAATACTATTTTCTGTTTGCATTGTCAGTTAAAGAGATACTTCAACTTGAGAAGAATGGTAATGTTTTTTGAATCTCCAATTTGTTATAATTGTTATAAAGAAACATATCCACAGAAACCCGTATTTTGTGAATCTAATTCGTTAGCGGGGAAATTTGGTACTAGACCATCTAAAAGTGTATGTAAAGTTTGAAGGACAAAGATTACAATACAAATCATGACATTTCCGAAATTCAACATGGCGGATACAATATGGTACCCATAATTATAAAAGAAATGACAATTTTATAGCCCGGGAGCTAAGATTGTGTTCCGGAACTCTGTTTTCTCCGTTGGCATAAAAAATATCGTTCGATACAAGAAAATACGCATATTTGTTTTCCACGAATATAATTTCCGATCCGTTTCAGTAATACAAAATTTATGATGCCATTTGCTGAAATCCCAAATGGCGATAAAAGTAGACAGTCAATATGAAAATGATTTTTAATTTTGAAAATCTGATACCAGATTAGTATTTAGCAACCCCAGTTACCTACGAGTCTAACTATTTTTGTGAGAGTTTACTAACGATTTCAATTTTCATCTTACATATTGAATCTGCCATTTTAAAATTTCGGAATCAGATACCAGTTACGTATTGAGCGATTCCAAAAAAACTCTAGTAGCAATTTTTATGAAAACTTGTGAATGTTTCCAATTTTTTATCCTCCATTTTGAATTTTGAAAATCGGATGCCAGATTCGTATTCAGAAACATCAGAAACTATATCACATAGAGTTTGTAAATATTTACCCACTGCCTGAATTGTGTGACTGAAAGGGTTAAGTCAACATTCTAATTCTGAAAAACATTTTGAAGTAAATAGGTCTTTCAAATATTCAGTTAAATGTAAAAATGTATTTTATTCTCTTTTACTTACAATGCACTTTAAAAAATTACAAACATTTTGCTATAGTATGAATATGATAAATAAACCAAAGGGCAGTATATGGGTCATTCCACATCAGATTTACAATCAAAATTTTAAATTCTGCGGCATATTTTTTTCATATTCTAGACAAAAAAAGTAAAATACACGTGTTTTTTTATTTTAATATGACATTCAAAATTTTGGAGTTATGATTTTTCAAAGTTTTCGATGTTATAAAAGCGTACCATTTCCAAACTCCTCTAATTCAAATTCAGTTGAATATAGACAAAATATTTGTTAGGTTGAAATATTCGTATTCACTGACGTTTTGTGATGAAATATAAAAAAAATGAAATACTTTATAAAGAAAAATTGTAAATGTTATAAATAAATTCGATTTTCTGAAAAGCGGCATGACTTTTCAAAATTTGTTTGCATTAAAAATATTCGTTCAACTTTGTAGAAATATTGTATTATGTACAAAGGTCGGAACTACCGATGTTCGACGAGTGCGAAATCTGTCGCACGAACGAAGCGAGGATGGATGGATAATCGTATGTTTGATTTCATTTTGTAAACAATGTCTTCTAAAGCACTATGAAAATTTTTGGGACTTTTACTTACTTATTTATGGATAAACTTCACATTTTTTTATAAAAAAATTATTTTAATGGAACTTTTCATTTCCAGTTTAGTTAAGACATTTCCGATCATTTTGATTTTTGTAGCGTGGCGGTATTTTCCGATTTCAGATTTTGTTTCTTATATTCTAAAAATAAGCGGTCATACATTAAAATTCATTCATTAAAAAAAAATGTTTAAATGGCTATTATAAGAAGAAATTTTGAATCATTAACAAAAGTTGGTTGTAAATTATGTTTGCAGGTCTGAATTTTTTACAACAATAATAATTTCACCCTATACACTGTCATTATTAGTGAAATTGAAATGCTTGGAAACGATATCAAATATTTTTCCAAAACACAGTATATCCTGTGGTCTAATTACCTTTAAGCAAGGATAGATGCTGCAGTATTAGTGGCTCCTCGATGTCTGAGACACAATAGAGCATGCGACCGACGCGGCGGCGGCACAGTCTAGGCTTTAGTTTGCTTCAGGAATATTTTCAAAACTTAAGATCTTTGTCGAAGTTTGCTTGACTGTTCAAGATGAAAGCTGGATGTGATGCAAAATATAAATCGTTTTACTAATTATACTTTGATAAAAGTGAATGAATATCAGATTATCTCAATAATTCCGAAAAACGACGATTGCCATGATTACCTTTGTAATTGGATATTTAATATTTTTTAAAATATGCTGATTCATAAATACGACTTAAATCGTTAAATATTAAGGAACATAAATAAACTCAAGTACTGAAATTATTATTCTAAACATGCAGTTTTCCAGCTTATGTTTTAATAACTCCAGAAAATTTTACATCGAATACGTTTCCAATGTTCATTTACATTACGTTAAAAAGGACACCTTTAAGTTTATAATCAACTAAATAAGGTTATAAATATTCTTCTGAAATTACAAGTTAATGCCTTGACCTATTTAAAAATCAGTAGATGCTCGTTAAGGTATAAATTGAATTTTCCAACCAAACGAGTTTTTGATTGGAACATGTTTGGTTCACGTAATTCAATCATTGATTATGAAAATCAAACAAATTCTGTTTCGTTTACCGATTTCTTAAGAATCCGTTCGGTGATCCCGACAACAAAGTGTGATGGCCGTGAACAACTTCAGTTTGGGACAAAACATCTACA
The DNA here is from genome assembly GCA_030407085.1 of Trichopria drosophilae. Classification (NCBI taxonomy): domain Eukaryota; kingdom Metazoa; phylum Arthropoda; class Insecta; order Hymenoptera; family Diapriidae; genus Trichopria; species Trichopria drosophilae. The sequence goes on along the minus strand of CM059583.1, from coordinate 181,607,632 downwards.
CGAATTACGCTCTTTATTCGGTGGTACAGTGTACCGTTTTATATGAATTATTACATTTGAAATCTTCTCTTGGCACCGAGGTGAAAACAAAATATAAACTCGATCGAACCTGTCGATGTAATCGTGCATAAATACAAAAGGAACTTAAAACTGGGATCATCTATTCTCCGAACTATGTAACGCCCCATTTTGACGTTTCCAACCAAACTCGTTTACGAACCAAAACCCGCAAGTTCGATAGAACCAGCAATGGAGTGATTATTTGGAGAATGCCAAAGACATTATTATTTAAAGTTTTAACAAATATTCCACGTTCGCAGTCATATAATTCATTATTACGTCTACTGTAATCAATTTACTCATCAGTGAATGCATTTTCGGCATTTAAGATAATATCGAATCTGACGCCGATATCGTTAAACATACAACGTTAAGATGACACAACAGTCTCATTGCATTCATATTGTTAAAACCTAACCTTCTGCAGGTTACACAAATAACAATAGTTTATGCAATCAAACAATAATTCCCGAAGAAAATAAAAATTACCAGTGGAAAGGTTTAAATGACCGTATACAACTGCGCCTTTTTAGAAATTCGTCACAAGCCCAGGGGATAATGATTATTTTACGAGTTTTTTTCCACATAGGCCTCTTAACGATTTCCAAAATAGATGGCCGTGAAAATCGTGGTGGAAAGCGGGTGTCGTCATGACGCATTGGTCGCTTGGCCTTGAAAAAAACTATTCCATGTATTGTGTCCAAGAGTTTCAATGTGTTTGCTGTACCTTCCCACCTAAAGGCTCTATTTATTTTGTGTCAACAATGCAAACAGTTTGGGTGATAGAAAGTCATATTATAGTGTCTTGAAGAAATGAGTCATCATTCCAATACCATTTCCAACGACATCCTGTAATAAAATAGCTCCTCCTGTCATTTGAATAACAAGTGGTTCGTCAAAGATTTATAACGCTAAATAATATAATAATAACAAATAATTTTTATATTTTTTCAGCATAGTGAAACCTTAATTCAGATAACGAAACTTAAATGAATACATGTATATAGTTTTACATACAAATAATTGATTCGCATCTCAATTTAAATGTATCACCGACACTATAAAGATTTCATTTGACATATCGCATCCGCAAGATTTCATGAATCATTCAAACTCACGTAGTTTTATAAAGTTAGCACACCGTCTGGAACGAAATTTCGTGTTGCCTGAGCGATATTTCAGAATCTCAAAAATAATCGTGCGCGTACACGTAAGTAATACAACGATCTTGCAACACGAAAAACGGGCGAATGAAGAAAAAAATCAAAAATAACGACGAAAACGAAGAACTCGGCAGACAATTAATGGTACGTATTCTAAGGATTTTAAAGAACCCATCGCATCGTCTCGGCCGAAAAGGAAGAGAGTAAATAACGAAATCCAGGCCCCTCTTTCGTTCGACGGATAAAAAAAGGCATAAAAAGATTTGCGTTTATTGGAGAACGGGCGCGCTCGACAACGGGATAGGTATACGGACGAAAAAAAAATTTTGTACGTCGCATTAAATTCGAATTATGCATGCTGAAATTAAAATACGTTGTATAATGACGCGATCGTTTTCGAACGAAATATCACATTTTATCCTGGGTAGGATAATTGTTGTTTTATGAACTTTGAAATTAAACGTATGTAAATTAAATTAACTATACGTGTACATGGAGACGCTGATTTGAAAGTTAAATTTGATTCTAAGAGGTCATTTAGAATGATGAACGCTTTATTAGAATGGTTGGTGACAGTACACAATATTTCACAGTTACCAAAGAAGAAGGTATAATGTTTTAAAATTTGGGTGTCAAATTGTAGCTTTTTAGTAAATTCTATTTCAGCAAATGGATTTTAAGTTATTAATAATGAACTGTTACTCAATAAAATTCTGGTTTTCTATAAACAAGATTTTATTGACCTAACTTTGTCTGAGAATGAAGGCAATAACGGTTCTTGTATTGAATAACAACATTAACCATGATGCCATTTAGAAAACGAATGTATAGCAACAAAAGAATATAAAATACTAACGAAGTCATTCCAAATATCGAAATATACCAAAATATTATATATATTCTTAATAATATATGCATATCCTTCGAAGAAAGAGAAATGAAAACACAAATTATATTATCATGATTTACGTTCGGGTAGAAAGTAAGACGAAGAACCGAGAACCAATGGTCTAACCTTTCGATGAAAATTTCAGATTCTATTGATAATAAAAGTCCGTTCTCGTAAAAACACGCATTTCCTTTTAAATATGTCAATACATGGCAGAGAAGATGATAAAGTGTCCTCAACTACCATGACACCTCAGCGGTTAAAGAAAAATACCCACAGATCTTCCAATAATGGTTCAGTCTCTAATTTTCAGACTGTCAACAAGACATTCACAAATCAGCATCCTCTTACACCCTGTAGATTTTTGGGACTTCCGTCAGACACGTGCCTCTTCAAGAGTAAGTTAAAAAAACAACTCAACGCACATCCCGCACAGCAGGTCTCAAATCGAATTGCAGGTGCTCAACTTTTACGGTGCAACTTGAAATACTCGGGAAATGAGGTCGGTTTTTATGCCAATTAATTTATTTGCAGGTTAGTAAGACGTTTTCAATTTGTTGCAAATTTTAATGAACTTGCGTTACAAGTAGAAAAATAGGGCGATATTTTATTTTCTATCATTGCGATTAGATCGGGAAATGATGTTATCCATGGATTATTTACATAAGTAAATGTTGAATTAAGGTAAGTGCATTGTAAAAAGCAATACTTAAGTTAATGTAAGAAATACGACTGAAAGCTGGAATTAGGATAGACTTGTGCACTATACATTGGATGACTTTAAGATGCAATTGTTGTAATTATTTATTTTCCGTGTGTCAGTAGTAGCAGAAGTATTTTTTCGTTTGAATTCTTCATTATTGAGGTCCAATGAAGCGCCCAATTTAAAACTGATACTAAGAGTAGTGAAAGAAGAAAGACAATATCCTTCTTGAATAATCCTACTTAAAATGATTCCAGAAATAAAATTCCAGTAATCAATCCAGTAACCAAACTCCAAGTTCTACCCTATGTAAAAGGGCACAGGGATCAAAATTAGTTACAGTGTTCCTCCCCATATTTTAACCTTTCGAGTCAAGGAAGATGACGGCTTCTTCCCTTAATTTAACGCTTTCCCTTATCCCCGCGACTGGCAGTATGAGAGAATATAAACAGAGAGAAGACACATCGTCCTTCATTACTTGTAAGCGCATGCGCAAACAGCAGTCCGCGCTCATTTGAACACATCCATGTACATGTGTGGACTGCTACTACAAGCGCATGGCGAATGGTGGGGGAACCCACGAGGGGAAAAAGTTAAAATAACGGACGGAAAAAAGTTAAAATAAGGGACGGAGATAACATAAGAGGAGTTAAAATAAGGGGAGGACCACTGTATCTAAATAAATGACACACAAAATGAAGCTGCATAATTAATTTCTTTTGAAATTGAGCAAATTCACTGTGGCGGATAAATGTAATTTACGTGATAAATATGTACTTGAGCTAAGTGTATCACAGTGTTAGAGATTATTAAATAAGTCAAATTATAATGTCTAATGGCCCTCACCGCCCACATAGGATAATTCCCGAAGGTCTTACAGCCTGCAGGAAAGTATAATAAAATTACATAAACTTTGAAGACATCTCACAATTAAAAAAAATAGTTTTTTAAACCTTATATTATAATATTAATAGTTTTTGCGAAAAACGCAAATATTCGTCATGGTATAAATTAGGCTGACAAGTTCTGGAATTTATGTAAATTAAAATCAAATCCATTTCTAGACAGTATAAGGTGTACTGAATATGATGACGTTGTCCATTTTCATATGGCTGACCAAAATGTAAAAACATATTGAATCGAGATGAAACTGGGTACTCGGGGGTTTTTACGGTCGCTGTGCTCAGATATAGAAATTTAAGTTTTAATTTTCAATTTCCAAAATCTGAGTTCAAACTTCAGAATCTTAATCAGCGACCTGAAAAAACCCCGAGTACTCAGTTTCATCTGTATCAAGTAATTTTTGATTTTCGGTCATCCATATTAGATCCGCCATTTTTAGTTCCTAATATCTGAGTTCAGATTCGTAATCGGCTACCCAAAAACCCCAAGTAACAAATTTCAATCAAAATGGTTGACTTTTCAAAAATGTGTCCGACATATTGGATCGGCTATTTAGAATTTCCAAAATCTGACTCCATATTCGAAATCAGCGACCCAAAACAACTATACCAAGTATTATTAAAATCCATCACAATTTTTTTTCATTTTGAGCACTTTCTTTGACATTATAGCGGCAGTCAAGAGATTAACTAAATATATTTACTTGACATTAATTTACTTCAAGTAATCATATTCTTCAACTAAATTTTTGTTGGTTTTTAAGAAGCTTCAATTTCTTCAAGTAAACCATTGCCAAGGTATATTATATCCTACATTAAGAAAATATTGTCTTGAATCAATATAGTATTTTCTTAAAACAAAGAAATAATTTACTTATAGAAATTGTGGTTTATGTACAAATAACAACAGAACAAGTAGCAACATCGTAATATGATGCAATCATTTTTTTAGTTCTCAATATTCCCCAATAAATATTTACCTTTTTCAAGTGATTATTTACTTTACGCACAGAAATATTTTCTGGAATTAAATAAATATTTACTTAATATGAAGTTGGAGGAGAAAATTATTTTGTACAGTGAAGTAAATATCCATTTCTTTGGAGTAAATATTTACTGAAACTAAAAATTCCATTGTTTAAACTAAGAATTGATTTACCTGAAAAAATTAAATATTATGTAGAATTAAATAAATATTTAGTTGATTATTAGTTTAATATTTAGTTATATTAGTAAAGGAATTTCTTTTTCAAGTAAACGGTGCATATTCTTGGCAATAAATATTTTGTTGCGACTTTTCAAAGGAACTATCTACTTGTAAGTAAAATTTTGTTGTAACCACTGAATTTATTTAATTTAACCCAATTTATAACTTTCAATTCAGACAACATTATGTGTAATGTTTTTTGCCTATTTACACCCCTTCACTGGTAGGTGTTTTCAAATAGCAAGTGCCAAAACTGGTACGAGCCAGTTTTCGTCCAATTTCGATGACAATGTTAATTAGGGGATTTTGAGGGTCGCTCATTACGAATCTGATGTCAAAATTTCAAAATTCAAAATAATGGTTCCAAGATGCCGGACCGAAATGCAAAAAGTTACTTGATGTAACAGAAATTTGTTACTCGGGAGTTTTCGGGGTCTAAAATACTCTCCGTCCTCTTCTTTTTGTTGAGCAGAAGAAAGAGAGAATGGCATAGCGGCGCAAAAATATGCGCACTTGCCGGCTTCTCTTGTAAAAAAATTACTATTAGTACGCACAAATGATCAGCACTAGTAGTGTTCAGTAATAGTAATTTCGTGCACTATTAGATCACTAGTGCAATTCTGCAGTCAAGCAAAACTATGGCAAAAGTATATTATGAAATACATGAAATTGAGGTCGGTAATATAAGGTCAAAATTCATTTTCCACATTTAGTCTGCCATTTTGGATCTACCATATTGAATTTAGCAAATTTGACGTCGGATTGGGCAATAAACAGTACTTTAAGTTATTTAAATTTTTTAACACTATATTAGGTCAGCCATTTTTAATTTTGAGCAACCGATGACAGATTCGTAATCTGCGACCCCAAAAACCCCCTAGTAACAAATTTTAGCAGAATCAAGTAAGATTTTGCATTTCGGTTCGCCATTTTGGATCCGCCATTTAGAACTTTGAAATTCTGACATTAGATTCGTCACCAGTGACCCCAAAAATCCTTCAGTTACAAATTTCAAGACGATTGGTTCAGTCGTTTCAAAGATATTCATATGACGTCTATAGACGTCATCACCAGTTATGTCACGATTTATTTTGACGTCTATAGACATCATCAGGTAAGGGGTTAAGAGCATTGTCTTACAGGATAATTTACAGGTCCAAATTTAGTTTATGAATGTTTTTTTCTTGACTTAATTTTTTTTTACTCGATTCAGATGCATACATTTCCTGATATTCCAAACGAGCAATTAAAAAACTCATTATATAACTTTGTACCTACTCCTGATTATAAATCGTTGGCAATGATCAAAAAAGCTAGACTCCCATTTTGGAAATTAGCTAAAGCGATTGGATAGGGTCTGAAGTTTTTCACCGGATATATTTTTGCGGAGAAAAAGGATTGGCGGGTCGGGTCTCTCTTAACGACGAGATATAGCCCGGTCTTGTGGAGGCTCAACAAGTTGGAGCTTGTTCGTCCTTTCCTCGCGAGGTAAATTACAAGGACTAGGGAAGGGAGAACAGGTCAAGGTGGATCGCGCCGACCCGCGTCCATTTAGCGCGTGGTCTCTTCCTTCTTTTCGGTATGGGTCTCGAGGGGCATGGAACGACTCCGAGTGTACATCGATTATTATTCTCTAGACCTGCGGAGGCCGTTAATTACGATCGCATAAGCGCTTCACGGTCGGAGGAACGAACGGCGACCGACGTCTGCCGGACAGACAGTCGCCAGACAGGCAGTCGCCAGACCGACCGTTGAGCCTCTCGAGCTTTTTTACGCTTCTTTAGAACAGCGTCTTCCTTTCCTGTTGCCGAGTGCGATTATCTCTCCTGGACAATATGTGTACATATATATCCACATCCACACGCGCATGGCAACACATAAACACATAGATATGTACATATCATATATACATATATCCGAGAAGATGTTACGGTACTTCGAAGCATGACAATGTTTGATCGGCCGGACCCGGTGAGGATCAAGATATCACTCTGTGAATGTGTAAAATAATTGTTGGACCAGCCAGAGTTTTTGCTACGAATCTTTAAATTTTATATCCAGGATAGTTGGTTCCGATTAAATGGGATGTTCCTTATGGAGGTCAAAAAGGTTTTGTTGTGGGAAACTATGATTTCAAAGTAATACTCTACGTAGAATCTAAGTCTAAATCACTATTAGCGCAACTCATCATGATCTATATATTTGAGGATACGTACTACAAAAAATACCTCTTTCAATTCCTAACATCAGGAGTGCATAAAGCCTTTTATGTTCTTTTATAACAGTTACATAATTTATTTCAGTCATGAAATTCTGCGGTTAGTTGGTCTTTTCTCCAAATTGTTGTTGTTTTTCAAAATCTTTTTTCTTTATCTGATATCTGCATGCATGCCATGATTTCAATGCTTAGAAAAAAAAGAAAAAGACCTTCATGCAATAAGGCTATTTTACTGTGAATTCAAACCCTAATAGATTGGGTATTACACTATTAATCAAAAGGACCTAGGTTGTGTTCAGGCATTTAATCAAAGACAGTCCACGGCTTAATTTGCTGGTCTAAATAGAGTTGTAGGTTAGGTTCTCTTTATGAAGCCCTTATTAATAATTGTATTAAGACCTCATCAGGTCTGAGTCGGTGACCTAAATATAGACTACTTTCAGACAGCCTTAGCAAGTCTTCCAGAATTAACCTAATTTCCGGACTCTTTTTGTATAATGAATGTTTTATGGATAAAAGCCAGGTTTAAACAAAAGATATGATTTTTTTAATATTCTACATTTTTATCTCTAGATATATTATGCCATATTGACACAAACATTTTTGGTTCATAATTATTTGCAAAATTTAAATATGATTGTCTTCGAATTCAGAAAGTATCAGAACTGTTTGTACAATTGTAGAATGTCTTAACAATAATTTTTCCAGTCTTGATCCGTAATTAGTCTCAACAAATTCAAGGTAGGCTTTTTATTTGAATAAATGTTATGTCCTAATAATGCGCTGGATTATTTGGAAGAAGAGGAGATGGCTCATGATCTAAAAATATTTGAAGGAAAATGTTGCTGAATGATTTAACTGGGGAAAAAAATGATTGTCGGTATCTTGTACAAGCCATCCAACATTAAGTAGAAACTACATTAGTAGAGAGAATAATTTAAAACACATCACAATCATGAGATGGTTTGTTAATTTGTTTTAGTAATGGATTATACACTCAAACTTTCGTTTGAAATTACCCTCAACTTCCCTAGACATTACACTGAGGACCCTGGCCCTTCCCCTACAGGCAACGTTGCATTTTCTAATAGCTTTCTTTCTACTATATAAGAACCACTATTAGGAGATCTATGCTGTTGGTAAGAAAATATTTCTTCCTGCAAGTCCAAGAAATTTGTATGTAGAATTTTGTCATCTGGTTCCAAATAACTAAATATTTTTCGCATATAGAATTGTTATATCGAAAACTATTACTCAAACGTTTTATACAGTTAGGAATATGTTACTGTCGTGATATTTTCAGAACATCTTCAGAAAACATATCGAACCACAAAATACAATTTTTGAGTTGTGTTCCATTCTAAGAGTTATTTTGTAATACTTAATAACAGTTATTGTAGTACTAATTATTAGAAAGTATTTATTTCCTCCATTTATTACCCAAATCGGTATACGCGGCGTGTAGATATAAAACAATGTAGTATAATATTAAATCTACTGTAAACAAATTTCATACTCCAAGAAAGGTATTCCAAGTTTACCTAGAATGATTATACTAGTTTATCCTCCTGGTTTAACCCTTTAACGACTAAACGTGCGCATTTGCACACGGTTTTTAGTATTGCTTTATTTATGCAAACATTTTGTCTAAAATAGACTTTTCCATTTCCGATTAGTTTTGAGGTCGCTTTTTCGAATATAGTGCTGGTCATACTTTCAATAAGACGTTTAACTTTTTGTTTCAAAAATACTGAAAAAAAACGGAAAATTATTTAGGTACTGTTCCTTTTTAAAATGCAATTTTCACTATGTTATCGGTTTCTAGGCATCTTCTATCCTATCAGAAACATGTTCCTGATTGTTTTACTTCAAAAATTAAACAATCACATATTTTGATTTTTATCGATTTGGATTTTTACAGTGCGCCAAATTTGTTCAAAAATGGGAAATTTTGCGATATCATAGGTTTCTATATAGTTCTTACGTATAAAATAATTTATTGAATATTAATGATAGTTTATTGACATTTCTAGTAACATCAGGTGTTGTTGCAGGTTTTTACGATGAATGCTTATATTCACTATAATTAAAATTGCGTTCAATTTCGTGTTTTAAACAGGTATAAGGAAGAATTGTAATCAGTCAATTAGCATTTTATTTAGTTTTGGACATTCCTAAATATCAACATACAAAATCAGTTTTTATGCAATTTAAAAGGGTGGATCTAATATGGAGAAAGAGACATGTAAAATATTTTGTTATACGAGGAAGAAAATTTCCTCATTTTGGAAAAACTTGGCGCTCCGGAGACATTTGAATATCCAAATCCATAAATATCAAAATATGTGAATGCATCGAAGTAAAATAATAGAGAACACGTTTCTGATAAGATAGAAGGTGGACAGAAACTGGTATCGTAGTGAGAATTCCATTCTAAATAATAGTGTACCTCCAAAATCGTTTTATTTTGTTAAACAAAAAATTGATCAGCTCCATGGGAAAGAGCGACTTCATAACTAGTCTGATATGGATGTATCTATTTAAAACTAAATATTTATATAAATAAAACTGTTATTTTTTAACCGTTAATGTCAAAATAATGGTAAGTTCAGTACATTTGTGCTGGATGCACTGGTATGAAATACCAAAATGATTGACATTGATTTCGTTATAAAGAAGGTTTTTAAAAAAAGGTTCCAATTCAACAGAGGTAATAACACGATCTATTTTTTAGATTCAGAACACGAATCAAATTTCATCCACTAAATGTATTGGCATTTCTTATATTCGAAGTGAAATATATACAGCAAAAGTTTGCAGAATATTTGTTTATTATGGAATTAATGTCAATCATTTTAGTATTCAGTGCATCAAACACCCATGCAGTAAAATTAACATTATTGCGTTTACAAATACATATTTGTAATATAAAATATATATCTTTAATAAAAAATTGTTTTTCCAGTTAGATGCATGATTTTTTTTTTAAATGGTTAAATTTTCATTATTTTTATTAACGTTAGGAATCAGTAATTTTTGCTACCTGGAGAAATTCACGGGTATTCTGGACGTAATTATGCGTAAAATGATAGGTCTTACCACAATTGGGTCGTGCCACATAATTGTCGTGTACCGTTTTTGTGTTGATTAAAGAATTCTGAAAAAAAAATACAAAATGGCAGATATATATGCATTAGAATAGTATACCCATATCTCTTCATTTAATAGCAATTCGTTCCGTGCAAAAGAAACAAAAATATGCATGGAGATATACCAACTTCTGATTGTATCTGTTCATAATCACGAACAAATCTGGGATTTGGTTTGGACAGAAAATGTATATTTTATCTTCAAAATATACGATTAGAATTACTTAAAACTGGTCATTACTACTTGTTACATAACTCAAATATTAACACAGATGGTTAGGAAGAAATCCGTATCAGATTCCAAAAAACTCTAATTGGATATTTATCTTTAATTTCAACCTAAAGATATAAGATCTAGTCTGGGTAGATTTTAATCTGAAATTTACTGACAGGAGGCTCGTAAGAGATTGTGCGTTACTTTGAATCCGTTATGTATGACGAACCAAAAATATTAGTCGACCGTAATGTATGGACTTTGTAATCTATTACGCAGTGTCGTGAATGTTTTGTGGGGAAATAACAGTAAATTAATTAGTCATCTATTACTCTATTCAAATGGTAAATACCCCGTACACGTTTATTAAAGTAGAAAACACACTTTCAACGATATTTAAATTCGTCACATTTTTTAATTTCATATAAGTAGAAAAAGTACCGGCAAATTTAATGGAGGATGGCAAATATTTGCATTAAAATTCAAAAGAACTGTCTGTTAAGTTTATCGAAATTCTAGTAAATTAATATCCTTGTACTGCATTGACTTATGATTTTGAAACTATGCACGGCTACATTAAATTTCCATGCATGTTTTTAGGTTATGTTCACCATTTTCCCACAAATTTATTATTATCTATACTATTCAACTTTTGAAAATAGTGTCTTAGCTTTGGAGTATAAACTTTATTTAGCAATTCATTGAAACGTTTAATGTCTTAGGACTGGGAGAACTAAATAAGAACAGATGTTTTAAGGTACCATCGATCTTGTTTATAAATTTGCACATTTTAATTTAACTCTACGTCCCACAAATGAAATATTTTATTATTGTTATTCAAGTATGTTTTTATAATTCGTTGCGAAACACGACTTAGTAGCAGCTTTTAAATAAACATTTGACAGAACAAAAAATTTTCTTCGGTCAAAAAATATCATATGCTTATTATGTAGTAACAGCATTTAGAATCTTGTAACATGAATTTAGACGTTATTTATAACGAAACAGAGTATTTATCGAAATAGAGTACCAAAAGTTAATATAAAAGCAACAGAAAATTTCATTAGAGCGAGATAATATTCACACTTTGTCAAATTGAAATTCCGCAGTCGGTTTGTCTAAAAATTCAAGTTTTTAATCAGTTTTCACTATATCGCTTTTAATAATCACTCCTTATAAAACTGAAATTTCATTATCGTGTTTTCTCAAAAATTGAAATTTTTCATTAGTTTTCACTGTCCTTAGATAAACATTCTCCAAGGAACAATGTTCTCCAAGAAATTTGGAGAGTCTGTACTTACTTAATGGCGCTAGTTAGCAATGGACAATTTGTAACAAACAATTCCAAGAATTCGTGTATTTCTGCTATCGCGATAGAACAAATTGCGTGTATCGGATCAACAGTCGCAGCCTTTGTGACGGTAGTTTCTGATAGTTTTAACCGAGGAATACTTTCTCCTAGTGTTACTTTTTACGAGTCTTCCATCACGATTAAACAAATGAATCGTTATTAAACAAATACCATTCAATTACAATATAAAAGTAAATTGCATTATAATAGAGGGAAATAAATTGGTTCAAAATATAGGTAACAATAATACTGTCTAGTTGCCTTTATATCAATAGCTACTAATCGCCTTGTGTTGATGAAACTAAACGAATATCTCTGAACAGAAATGCCACATCCAGAAATCATCACCGGTTGATCCAGTGATTACAAGACATTGACAATCGACTAATCAATATTAACGTATTATAATTTAGAAAGTAGCGTTTACGAAAGAATAGCATGGTTCACATACCTCCTATTCTTTTAAACACGATATTAGCATAGTAACTGCAATAATAATAATAATAATACGTAGTCATAATAACGTCCTTTTGCACATAAAATTATATAATTGAATATTTCAATATTGAAAAATCGTAAATGTAATGCAATTCCGAAAATATCGTTCTCATGTTTACTGTAAATAATAGTTTATTAAACAATTATTATTATTAATTATTTTACTTGTTCAAAACATCCGAATCAACGATTATTCTCTCTCTCTCTCTCTCTCTCTCTCTCTCTCTCTCTCTCTCTCTCTCTCTCTCTCTCTGTGTTTGGATTCAATAAACTAAACAAATGACTTTCCAATAACACTTTCGAAAATCAGTGCAGGTATATGCATATCTAATAAATATGTCACACCATAAGTGTGAAAAAAATGTAAATATGTATTATAACATACGTGCCATTTTCACTCTCTGCATATTATTCTCATCGACATACTTACGGTTATAATGCGATTGTAAATTACATTATAAATGGACCTGATGCAAATGGTAACGTAACATTCACACCTCGATTTCATATAAGAAAATAGCATTCTTACTGATACTATCCAGAATTTGCAAATCAATTGGCATATTTCATTGTTGATAATAGTGGCGATCTAAACATAATACCCGGAAAACGAAAAACAGTTTCATATTGCCCGTAAGTTTAAAATTTCATGCATCATAATTGGATCTAAAAATAATGCTGGCAAGGTATTAATAAAAGTAAGGTGATTTGTAAATTGCGTAAAAGTCGTCGATGGTAGTATACAGGCTCAATTACTATAGCAGTTATTGGCAATTATTTTAATGTACGGACATTACCAAAGGGGTAAAAATCTCTCGAGTAGGTACTATTATTTTATTATGGCACATGTGCCTCTAATGTAATTGATAATAACATGAATATGCTGCAATTGATATAATAAAGTATTATTATATTTAATAACAATTATCAAATAATATTGTTTCTGTGAATGTGCATTTCAATTTCTTTCGTGGTAGTACACTGAAAAAAATCCTTAGTTGATTCGACTACTTTTTAACTACTAAAGTGTTTCAATAGGTCCTCAACGGAATTTTATAGGTTATAGTTACAACCATAAAGGAGTTAAATCAACAAAAAATACAGTTATAGAAACTACATTTGGCAGTTAATTCTACTACATTTAAAAACATTTTTTAGAGTCTAACTACCTAGTACACTAAAAAGTATTCAAAATGGTTGATTTAAAATGGCCGATATCAAGAAGCTAACTCTCACGCTTTTAATCTGAAGTTCACAAAAATCGACGTGTGTAAGTTTTTGATAGCGCTAATCACGAATTCGAAGTCAGAATTGCAAAATCTAAAACAGCTAATCCAAGATGGCAGTTAATACGTAAAAATAATGATTTTCAAAGAGCCAATTAGACAAATCAATCTTTCAAACGTTCGATATAAGTGAAAGTTAATTTCCGCAAATTCTTAGGGTAGCTGATTACGAATCTGATCAGAATGGCAAAACTCAAAATGGCTGATTCAAAGTGGCGTACTTCAAGTAACTAACCTTTACGACATCAATCATAATTTCACCACAAATGGTTTCTATCATATTTCGGAATCATTTATCTAATTGTGAAATTCATTAGGAATAATAATAATAATAATAATCATAATAATAATTATATCAAACGTCTCTGAAAGATAATGTGGCTTATGATTTTAGTCGGGAAACGACCCACTCTCGTAAAGAGTGAATTTTTATCTTATTTGTTATTACTCTTTCATAATACATGTAAAAAATTGTTTGCATATATATAAACGTTGCATTGTTTATTTTATTCATTTCTCTGCTGATACACGGCTCAATTGGTCCATCACAAAGTAACTAAATCATTCGCAAAATGTCCTGTTCCTAGTCTTACATCTGTCATTTACACGTGTTCTTTTCAAGGAACTTCTAATCAATGCATGATTGTCGCTAGTACTCTAAAATTTATCAAAAAAATCAGTACATATGAAAATGGAAAAAGTATTCGAAGGCTAACGGACGACTCAAAATCACATCGCGTTTATAAATTTGAGATACATCAGAGTCCTCCAAGAACTTACATACATCAATATTTACGAATTACGGCAATATAAGAAATATCCTCGCGATGTCCGCTATTTTGAATCAGCCATTTTGAATTTTGCAATTCTAACCTCAGAGACGTAATCAGCGATCTCAAAAACCTCAAAAACTAATATACGTCGATTTTTCTGAATGACCAATTGACAATGTAAGAGTTAGCTTTTTGATGTCCGCCATTTTGAGTCACCCATTTTGAATTTGACAATTCTGACATCAAATTCGTATTCAGCGAGCCCAAAACCCAACGAACCCAATTGTCGTTTATATCAAACGTTAGGAAGATTGATTTGTCCAACTAGTTCGTTGAAAAATATTATTTTTATGTTTGAACCGCCATATTCAATCAGCGGTATTAAATTTTGCGATTCTCACTTAGGATTCGTGATCAGAGGCCCTTAAAACCATGGGGCATGCAATTTTCATAAAGAAAAAATTTGAATCTAACGGTTAAAATCGCGTATGTCTAAAATCACACCACTGGTCCGCCGTATGCGCTAATGAGTTACGTCAGTAAAATCCAAGTATTCGCATACTCTTCGAATCAAAATATATTACCAATTGAAGCTCACCATTTTTTTTATTTAATATAATACAATGTTATTTAAGTTAGGTTTCTTGGCAATTCGGACCTATTTCGGAAGATGAGTTAATATATAATTTTGACTAAATATGTGTAAAATAAAATAATACCAACATACAATTATTATGAATATATTGACGACAATGTAAAAAAAAAAATAATAACAGCATGGAAAGAAGAGATGACGGCAGAAATCGGTAGAGATTCTGAAGCAACTATTATAGCTGAATGCATAAAACCAGGAAGAAAGAGTATTAATTGAAAACGTATATAATATCACATGTAAACTTAATAAAACAAAATCACCACATCATTTTCTAACTGCGCACATTCCTCCATTCTTAATCATCTTCCTATTTCATATATTCGTAATTTGCAACAATGACACGCGTACAATTTCAAAATTTTATCTATACCGCCGATGTAAATATTATTCCTCCAACTCTTCAACCAACAAGTGCGCCATTGAATTGGCTCTTTACTTATCGAGAGGAATTCGCTGCTGCGATCTCGTAAATATTTAATTGTACGATTCGAATCCTCATCTCTTTCAAAATACGCCACTGACCGACTTTCAGTATTTTTGCGTTTCTCCAAAGTTTTGAATCTCCGTCGGAATAATGACTTTATGATTTTATTACTGACGTCAGTTATTCCAAGTCGGCGACTCGATTCGTCCAGTGCGAATCGCGCGATTTGGAACGCGAGAAGTGACGCGCCGAGAGATAAGATAATTTCTTCGTCATAATAAAACGCTTGGCGCTGTTAATTATTAAATGATAATGAGACATTTATAGCATAGAGGAAAAAGCTCCGGAGGGCGATAAATTTCAATTTTATAATTTTATCAGGGGGGAAAAGAATTAGTCGCGTGGCGCGAGTCGTTTTTACGCTGAAACCGTTATCTCAAAGCCATAGTAATATTATTTTAAAACTGCATAATATTTGTATCGCGAATATGAGAGATTATTTTGCCTTTAATGTACTTTCATGAAATTGTTATCATTATCGTTACAATTCTTTGAACGACGCAAAGATGATTTTCCATTTTAAACTTACTTTAAGATTGCTAGTTTTCATTCAATAGGAAATCACTAATCGTCTGTAGGAAATACAGCACTGTTTTAATTACATATCCTTATTTCCCTAGAGACTATAATTCATTCATTGAATGTTGTTCCTTCTAAATTCGGCTGCGACATTTTTAATTTGATATTGACTAGCTATCCATAGAAGAATTTGACTTAAAATGTATATTTTCGCAGATAAAAAATGTCAAATTGTCAATAAATGCAATGTTTTATTAAATGCAATTAAGATATATGCTCAATCTGAAATTTTTACACCAGTAAGCTATCAGCATAAACTTTCATTTGCAATGCAATCTGATCCCGAATTTCGAGTCTAAATTTGGAGTGGCTCTTTGACCAGCCGCCCTTTAATGTTGTGCTATATATCAAAATATCATAATTTTACCAAAACATTTCTGAATTATTCTTTAAAAATTACAAAAGTAGACATGAAATACTTTATATATAAGACTATTTCGAATAATAATGTTTTTAAGCAAAAATTATTTTTGTCTTCTTTATCCTTATATTGAATATAATATGTTCTTTTTAATATTACTTGATAAATAGGACAGGTTTGAAAGTAATAAAAGTTAAAGGAAATTCTCGACCATGGAGTTAATAAATAGGGATGTTTCTTGGAATATTACGGTCACTGTACTTGATATGGATGTTAAAAATAAACGTTTCGTTCTTGAATGCGCATAGAACTCCTCAGTAAGGGTTTGCCGCATGTATCCTTATGCGTTTAAAAAAATTGAAAAATTATAAGAAATTACATCCGGATGTGGATGACAGTATAAATAAATATATAGTTTTTTATGTGAAAATATAAGGAATCAATGTTTCGGTTAATTGATATTAGACCCTTTTCAAAATTTGTTTATTTTTGAGAATTCTATAAAACTTTTTGATATGTGACTGTCTCGACACAAACCATTTTCATAGAAGTCTCAGAAATAAAAAAAAATGCTAAAATAAATCATAAATAAATCATTTGCTACTAAATAATGTAGTTTGTTCTTCGAAATGCGATAATAAAATGTTTAAATTTTTTGTTTCAAATGATGCAAAAATTTAACGATCTATAACGAAATTACAAAATATGTGATAATCGCTTATGTTTAAATCTCCGCTTGTTGATTTGCTCATTTTTGTGAGTGAGTCATCAGCAGAGTTCATTCCATTCGGATACGTTGATTTTTTTTTACTATACCGACATACCGGTGCAGAGTAGTCTAACCTTATCAGTTCGAATACTTTCGAGCCTCTACGTCTTCGTAGAAAATAAAAGGTTCATAGGACGAGATTGATAACATAATATCGGCAGAAATTGTAAACTGTGAGATTATTAAGAAATTGGATTATAAAATATACATGACCACAGCCACGATTTATAGGAATATTAAGTTAAAAAAATTTTATCAGATTATACTCCAATTATTCTGATGTTTATTAACGGTAATATTTTCAGTTGAAATTCCGAAAAAAGTTTTTAAGATTTAAAAAATGATTCATAAGTAGTAATGAGTCATCAGTAGTCTGTAAAAAGTCTTTAAGTAACAAAAAATTCAACTTTCGCCATGATATGGGTAACATTTATTTATTTTATAAAAAGTAATTTTTCAATATGTATACGTATTAATTGCAATTACTGACAATATTTATTTCAGATTAGTGTACTAGATTAGTAAGATCATTGAATGAGAACAGATTTCTTGTCGGACTGTAGGTTTATTATTACTAAAAATAAATATATTTCTGTGTAGTCAGAGAATTTGTTTAATAACTTTGAAAAAACGTTGCATGTTTTATACTAATTCTAAGCAACACGAAAAAAAAATCTTTTTCGTTAGTTTAAGTTACTTTTACTGTTTTTTAATTACTTAATGTATTTGAAGTGGTTCTATATGGATTATCATTTTTTTTGCAATTATGGATGTAATTGAGTTAAATCAACTAAAAATATATTTAAAGGATTAAAATTTTGTTCATCCAAGTAGAAATCTAGGTCTAGGTTTTAAAACCGTGATCAGACATGTTTTAATATATATATATATATATATATTAAAAACTTGTTGATTATGGAAATAGTTTAACATAGGTTACTTTAAACTTTATCATAAAATGTCGTGGTTCAACGTTCGTTCGTTTGATTATTTTTACGTTACATTATACAATAAAGTTATGTTGTCTGAGTATGTTCTTTGTTCTGCAAGTGTTGGATATGTTGCCGAACGCAACTTCAACAAATTTAAAATATAAATTACAGAAATATATGGATTAAGTTTACGTTTCTTAAATAAAAAAGACAACTTACATTTACTAACAAAAATTTATGTTGTTTTTTCCATTTGCAGACTTTTTCTGTGTAATTAACTTAAGGGTACACGCTTCTTATATTATAACTCTAAAGATCAAATCAACAGTTTTTGTTGTTTAGAAATAATATTTCGACATGTCATTAATGTTATTGAAGTCCAATGCATTGGTTAAAGTAGCGGCCTGAACGAATGAGTGAATTGATAAAGCTCTTTAAGCGACGGCGGTTATAAATACGTTCGACAAACGTAAATTTTTATTCTAATCGCTATCTAATTACTGAAAGGAATGAATTCAGGATTAAATGTTAGTTAATAATATTTTATACTCATACTACTAGATCTTTTAAAGCTATTTTATTTTTACAACAATGTCAATATTATTAGATACTCCACCTATTCTGCCATCCTTCCGGTTAAATTTTTCTGAATCCATTTGAGTCTACACAACATTTTTCAAGAAATATAACCAAAGGTATTTATAGTATTATCGGCATAAATCCGTCAAATTCATGATGAAATGTGGAAAATTTGACATTTTCAAAATAAATGAAAATTATTATTTTCCAGTTTTCTTGGTTGGTATTATATATATGATCTTAGCTCATAAGATCAATTTAATGGTAAATATGGGTATTTATCAGATACAGATGCACTGAATACAACCGTTACCTATACTTACATAAATTTCACTAACTTTTCAAATACTTTTCAGGTTTTACCTTTTTGAAGCTCACATTTTTCTTTACATGGAAAACGGTTGGAATTTATTGCTCAGCGGTTTTCGGGATCGTTAATTACGATTTTCAAAATTTAAAATGACGGATCCAAGATGGCGGACCAAATTAGGACAAAGTTGCTTGATCGAGATGAAACTGGGTACATCGGAGATGTCGGGATAGCTTATTACGAATACGGTCTCAAATATTCAATATTCAAAATGGTGGATCCAAGATGGCGTACAAAATTGGGGAAAGGTTGCTTGATTTGAATCTGCCATCTCAGAGATTTTTAAAATTCAAAATGTATCACGTATGCATATTTCTGGGCCCCAAGAATCTCCGAATAAACGTTTCCAGGAAAAATACATGGTATTTATAACATTTTTGTACGACCATTTTGAATTCGCGATTTTGAATTTTAGAAATCCGATCCAGGATTCGTCATCAGCAACCATAAAAACCCCGTAGTAAAAATTTCCATGAAAATCGAAACTTAAATAAGCTGGACAATGCTTTTTCCCCCTAAAAAGTGCATTTTTCTAGTGTTTGTTTATATACAAGTATTTTACAACGAATGAAATTTCAATATTAGCGGTGTAATATTGTTTTTTTTTGTTTTGTTTTTTATATTATTTTACGTCGACTTTTCTGAACCTATATGGAACTACAGTTTATGAAGGAAGGTGGAATCCGAACCACCTGAGCTTTGGCGTTATTATGGTATAATATTGCAGATAAACATCTTAGCTACTAGAAAAAGTAACCAATATTTTTAAATACGTTAAAATTCAATTTTTATAAACGCAATTATCTGGCAGAAAACGTGGTCCCTGAGAGGGACCACCGTGCTTCAAAGGATGCTAAATAAATATTTCATTATGTAGATTCTAAAATGGCTAAAAAATGATGGGCTAAATTGACGATTTTTATATAATCAAATTGATATATTTACTTTCGAATCGTACTCCAAGTTTAGTGAAGTAAAATAAAGGACATAAAACCAAATTTTGGAATGAACTGTCGAATTCATTATTTTTAATCCCTGTAATAATAAATATTTATATTAAACTTCATGTGAGCTATTGCGTTTCATAATATCGCTGCAATGAAATAAATTGTTAATGGATACTGAGAAATTATTAAAAATGCAAAATAATTTTATCTTTCGGAAATACATACAACACCAAGAAACATTACATTTTTCATGCAGGATCCATGGGTCGTGCATATGAAATTTGTTTTTTTTTTCAGAAATTCGTGAAATTAAAAACTATTATACTATTTATGATTATTAAATCTACTTCAAAGAAAAAAAATTAATGTATTTTTTAAGAATGTTTTAATACTCGCAGACGAAATCAATTTTTAATTAAATCATCTTGCGACAGAAAATTGCTAGTGAGGCTTGTGCAAACCGTGTACGAAATTTCTGTTGAGGAATATGACCGGTAATAAAGGTAATGTAAATCTGGTATGAACAAAATTTGATCATATTGTCCATAAAATAAATTAATTATGAATCGAATTTAATAGTACTAGTGCATCTACCTTAAACATGTGATCAAATTCAACAAAATTGAAACAAAGTTGCAACCGCAGATCTCGTTTAATAATTTGATAACAATTAAAATACAAGTGACATGTCGGTTCAACAAATTATTATAATTTAAATATTATTACCCCTATATCACAAGTGTACCGTTGCTTAATACACGCGAAGGAATTACAAACATACCCAAATGATTTTATTTAATTAATACGATTCGGATTACGCTATCATCTTTACATTCACCTCGTCGTTACCTTCGTACCGTATTTCTGCTAACTTTATTTTATTCAATTAATACTCGTATATCTCTAGACACGACTGCAGATATATCTAAAATCCCGTTAAACCGATGACTCATAACTTTCGCTCCGAAGTCCTCGATCCCTTCCAAACAACAATCGATAAATACATTTTAACCAAGTTATTAAGCACACGTGCATTTATTAAACAATATTTATTAATCGACCTTTAAAAATCGCATTGAAAATCTCATCTTTTTCAAATAAATAAAACTTTTTATGGTACGAGAATTTTATTGTCCACGTGTAAATGTAAGGTTACTGAATTATTAGCATCAGTGTAATTATTATTATGTATTATCATCAAGCATCGTTAATTGTCGGGTTTATTGTCGCGCTTCCTATTTTGATTTACACTGTTTTTATTATCAGTAACCACACTTTTTCTTAAACCTATAGAATATTGACTCGCTACAAGGGAATGCCGAGGCTGCGAGTGTATCGTAATAAGGCAGATTAGTCAGAAGTGAGATGAATCATGCAATTTTTCGTATAAACGGGTTGTGTCCAGGTTCAAGCCGTAAGGGTTATTTCCTAGTTCCCTTATCCGAACCTAACTATACACGAGTAATTAACGTTTAATTAATAAATGTATTTTTGCATTTGTTAATATCTTTTTGCAATGATATTAATGCTTAATAGCCGTCATTCTTTACGTATTTCATTAGAATCTTTGTAATTTGTATTTGATTGGAAGTGGTAATAAAAACAGTGGATTGCAAGGATGTGGTTATGCCTTTAAAAAACCTGCATTTTTTTTGGTTTTAAACTTGTAAAAATTATTATTGATCATGATACGTAATACTATGATGAATACTCATGATGCCCGGCACGATATGTGTATTAATACTCATATTATTGAAATAATAGACGAATTTTCGTTAAAATAAAGTCCCGCCAATTATTTCATAAATTAAAATAAGTTTTGTGCATAATCGTATGCGCTCAGATTTTACCGTAAATATACACAATTTCACTGTCGTCGATGGTACATACACAAGATTTGGTATGTTTTACACGGGGAGAAAACAAAATCCTTACTTCTATAACAGTATGGGAGTACTAAACAGAATTCACAAAGAAGAATTTTATACAAGTACGCTTACCCAATTCTACTAACACCATTATTAATGACATCTACCAAAAATTTCAGTAGCATATAACTGAAAAAAAAATGTTAAAAAAGCTTTTTGTTATAAATAAAAATAAAAATAACGGGGAATTTTAGTTTAGAAGAATCATCCAAAAACAAAAGAATCGAAAAATATTGTTTTGATAAAAAGCAAGTTCAAATAAACAATAAACAATAATTTGACCAACCAGTGACACTTTAGTGATATATTATAACGGTAAACTAAAACCCTGGTAGAAACTTGTCCATTTTTTTTACGCTGCACATACGCAGTTTCCCTATAACATGTAAAATAAGTAAAATAGCCAGAAATTAGATTCATTTTCTACCAGGGGATATTGCTTCATATTCACCAATACGGTTCATAAGAAATCGTCCATTTCAAGATTAGTTATTGATTAAAAATGAAGCAAATTATCCGATGAAAACAAGAGCAATTGCGACCGAAAAAATTATTGATAGAAAAACATTAGACAAATTTGTTAATAGAAAAAATTACACAGAAAAAGTTAGATTCTGAAATTTAATATAATTTTTTCATACCAGAAAAAAATTATTTAAAAAATATCATTCACATTATTTCGTATAGGGCACCTACGCACATCTTATTTGCGAGCAACAAGAATGATACGCACATCACATTTTTCCCAATAACGATCATAAAAGTGTGGACAATTGCACAGTGATAATGCAAATTCTTAAATGAAAAGTTATTTAAGAATCCTGAGCTTTTGCATAAAAAAATAACTTTCGTTTTTACACAAATTATTTCTTGGTATTCACACTGGCGTGCGAAGTAATAAATTGACTAACATCCGATTTACATATCGGAAAATAAGTTTTAACGTACGTCCGTATTCAGAGAATCCTCATGTATACCGATTTCACCTGAAATACAATAAATATGCGTTCAAGACACGCCTTTGTCTCGGAGAGCGATCCGACATCGAGAAGAGTCTGAGTTCGCGGAATCGAAAGTGGTGAGGGAAAGGCAAAAAAATGGTTTCCTTAAAAAAAGTTCTATTCCCGATCGTCGTTATTATCTGACAGTGTCGAAGTGACTCACCGTCCCGGAATGGACCAATAGGGCCCAGGGAAGTCGAAGGAATCGGTACCTTATTGGTCCCCCGATGACGGTCCGATCTCGACGTCGATTTAGCCATTGGTCAGTTATGTGTACGCACGTTTCTCGCCTCTCTTTCTTAACCATCGGATACTTGTGAGACTTTTTATTTGTACCTATGCCCATGTGACGTCCCATGAAGGTAGGATTTCACAATATGAGAGGTTGCGGGTGAATCATCCCGAGGTAAAAGCGAGCTAATTGTCCATTACGGTTTCCTCCGTTTGCATTCTCGCCGTTAGTTACGGACTGGATTATTTCGCATTTATGGGGACGTTTATAAATTGTGCAATGATTGCAAGCCGAGGGTCTTTTTTTATAACTTATTTCTCGATAAGTGTAATAGTTATAGAGTAGACTCGCTAGCAATAGAATCCCCAATTGGAATGTATGAGTCATTATCATTTGACTAAAATTGTTTGCTTTGGGCGATATCTATAAATAATTCCAATACAAGTATGTTTATGTTCTAATTGATGAGAATCAAAGAAATTGGACATACCGAAGAATAAAAATTCCACATTTGCGTAAAAATGCGTTACTCTACCAGGTTAGTGTATCCGGGTACAACGTCAAAGTAAAAACAAGTAAAACAGATGATTTTCAGTTAGATATAATATGACAGCTTCATTTTGGATGTTTTGTTACACTGTAAAATTAAAATATTCGTTGTGTTTCATTGCGTTAAATCGTGGATTTCTTATTTGATCCGTTCTATCTATACTTAGGTGATTTTCAGGATATCCAAAATACCCGCTCCTATCCTCAGAATATAGCCCTTGATAGAGTTAACAGAATCAGCAGTGCGTCCATTTGGGCGGCATGAAAAGCTTCGCCAAGGGTGTCTTTAGATTAGCGTATTGCACAGGTAATCACTTATAATAAAATATAATTCGTGTATATAATAGTCAGTGTTATTAGTGTACTCTTATACTATGTGTCACTTAATATTGTTTCGGGCGCATATTGAAAATCGCGATCTCGTCGTCTGTCGTTGACGGCGCGTCAATTACATGTAATATATCGTGTCATTTAAGTAAGAAAACTGTTCAACCGCATCCGCAAGTGTATTTTTGAATTCCTCGCTCATCGACATCGAAATTACGACATGTTTTTAAGTGAATCGAAATCGTTTTCAAAGCTTTGGAATTTTATTTTTTGAGATGTGCGTATTAGTATGAGGTTGTATCATCATAACTTTAACTAAACATGTAAAAGCTTCTATCAAAAGCTGCTAACTTTCCTATGAAGTCAACATAAATTATTCGCCGCACCTAAAAATTACATTTCTTGAATTCTCTGTAACAGAAATAAATATTGCAATAAATTGATCATTTTTGAAGTGAATAATTTGGCATTTACGCCAATTTGCATTGAGAGAAAATTTAACTAAAACATTTTCTGTAGAGAAAAATCCCGAAACTCTTTTTGGAGAGGCGAGTTACTCCCTACAAGAATGAATGTTCGTTCTGAAATTGCATTTTGGGAACAAGTTTACTCCTCCTTCAGAGTGACAGAGTACCAATAGATTCTGCATTTCAAAAAAGTGCGTAGTTTTTGACTACATGAAATTTTATTGATCATATTTATTTATCATTTTATAATTTCACATATTCGGTGTTTATAAATATTTAAATAGTATTAAGGATGATTAAGCACTTACAAGTATTAAACTGACCGTTAATACACAGAATCGCTGAATATCACGCGACAGGTATACCGAGTTTTTTTATAGCTATATTCATTAGGTATGCCGTAAAAAGTATATTTCTCAGTTTAATACTCCAGTGAATTATGAAAACCAATAGTTGCCATTTTTATGAATACTACATATACTTAATTTTTGTGCTTTATTAATATTAATTATTAGTGATGATAATTAGATTACCTTCAAAATTATAAGAAAATTTCATTTGAAACACTATTGATATTGACAATTAAATAAAAAACAATACTGTTTAACACTGTATGAATACTAATTTTCGACATCCGGACGTTTTCAACATCCTGGGAATGGACATCGGTCATCTTGGTGACTCAAGTTAGGGTGCAGCGAGCTACACGTTTTTCAAGCGAATTTGCACAAAGATACACCGAAGTGTTTAATACGGTTTGTATACTAGTAATATAATGATATCAATTGATGATATCGTGAGATGATGGCGGTTGTACAAATTATCCATTTTCCTTTCTTTGTTTGTCGTTATCGCACGTTTATAACACAGGATACATATTTTTTTAAAGGAATTTGAGACTCATTTTTATTGCTATCACATTTAATGCAAAATATACAAAAATTCCTATATGGTTATTAACGTTCACTTTTTACTAGAAATTTATCAGTAGGGGAGAGTGGTCCCATATCGACCCCCAAAATGTTGTTATACGTATGCTAAAAATCATTTTTTTTTCGTAAGTTAAAAATTGGACGGTATACAGGGATCACTCATCTATGTATTGTCGTTGGCTGATGAAGCTTATGGGTGTGATTCAGTGGGATTCTGAAAGCATTAAAAAAATTCTAGGTTTTAAAAAATGGTGGTTCAAAACCGACCCCACTATGTTTCGCAGCCAACCCTCAATTTTTTTTATGTTAATGGCAAGAAACAATGACATTTCCAGTTCTTGTGGTAATTTATAACTACAACTGCCAATTCGATTGGATACAATAACTAAAATTTGCGCTGCCTCAAATTTAGTAATAAAATTTTGTTGAAATAGCTGAAGCGGTTTGAATATCAGTTTGTAATTATCGTCTCAAATAATTATTAATAGAACTATACTGAATCGCTACAGAACAAAATGGGAATCGCTTTCGGTCGACCAAAAAAGAGGGTCGGTTTCAGACCACTCTGACAATTGTCACATGGTGGGTCCTCATCCACTGATAGCCAGAAAGAGGATCTAATTTTAATTGCGGGTTTTGAAACCAAGTCCATAGTATCAAATAAAAATGTACCAATTTTTCTCTGATCAAATAAGCATTACTAATTGTAATCTAATGAACTTCAAAAATTGATTCGAGCCTTGTCAAAATACAATCAGATGTGATAATTTTCACATTAAATGAGAGTTGTGATGCAACCTATGACTAAATTGACAATATTATTATTGTGTTCTCTCCATACTAGTAATGACAAATGATGATCCCCATGTAATACTTGGGTCGTGAAATGGAATTTTACGCCCGTAAAAGGAGGCGTAACATGATAATTTTACACCTGCTGAATCAAAAATGAAATTTTTCAATCGATTCTTCACATCGTAGAAGTAAAATGACTTCGTCCAAATCAACGTTTGAATGTAAGTCAAAAACACTAAACATATGCACAAACTGGTAAATTTGGTTTGCCTCGAAGCTTATGAGCCCAGACCCATCGCTGAAACTATCCTAACTTAGCCAAAGATGCCCGAGACTAGCATCCATCGTGGGAAATGGATATAATGCCCGTCCAAAATAACAATTGCCATTATGCTTAGTAGATAATTTCAGTGCAGAGGAGAATTAGAGCTTGCGGTGAACTTACTGTATACTAATAAAATATTGACAATATTATTTCTTCAAGTTCATGGCCATTTTTTCTGTGGGAGTCTATAGGCAGTTTAGAGTTAAATTTTTTTTCTTTATAAAAATAGGCAGAATAGTTAGCCAATCTATAAAAAAATCATTATTATTAAAAAATTATTAATTAGTCGTTATGTATAGTTAATCGTCTCAAACGATTACAAGTGCGTATGTCATTACGAATCCATTATGCGAAATTAACGTTCCTAACTATTTATTTCAACTACACTACGTGTCATCATTATCAATAAAGCGTTTTGTTTAACCTTGCCATGAAAATTACATTGCGATAAATAACAGTCTACGTAAAACTACACAAATTCTATACCATTAAAGCGACTTTAATATCAAAGTCGTGCACCTTGTATAAACCTGTTTTAAATATTTCTTAAACCACCAATCTTCGTTGGTATCTAATTAGATAAACACAGGCATTCCTAAAAGTGACTCTCCTGTGACTACTGGAATTGGAGGATTTGCGTGCAATTACAATTTCGCAACCAAGACCGTAAACGACCGACTGTCGGCGAATTATTACAGAACCGGAAGTCTACGACGCTTCTGCCATTTTATGTCCGCGTGTCGCGCGATGCAACAGTACGAATGTTGGGTTTTATTTCACCTGTGTTCAAAAGCGAGTGCGCTTAGTCACAGCTGTATTTATTTATTACCGCTTTTTATCCGACCGGCCGGTCGCGCAATGATTTTCGAGCGGTCGACGACCGCATTCAAGGCTTGGACATTGTTAACTTTGGAGAGGGAGTGCTGCGACTTTTTCAGATCCCGAGCAATCCGTCAGTTGCAGTATATGCTTTATGAAATCGCTTCTTATTTGCGGGTCAAATGCACAAAGTACAAGATTTTTTTCAGCACGTACTGTACAGGGAATGAGTACTTTACAAATATCGATGGTATATCCCCGGCTTTATATATGAATTATTCGTAACTTTTCATGATATAAGGAGGTTTTTTCGAGATTTACTCATCAAAACACGTACATCTACCAAACTTTATACAAAAATTGTATTATTTGCTAATGACAATGATTACATTTATATAAAATCGTTAATGAAATTCGTAATGTCCTTACCTTTCAATAAAGTAACAATGCTTTCATTTAGTTATTTAGTTAGCTTTATTAAACCATGGATAAAAAAACCCTAGTGTAAAATTGAACAGAAACAAAGTTCATTAGAAAATGATCATATGAGCAGCAGATTTTGTAAAACCTCATGACACATTTGGTCCACAATTAGTTAGCTCTTTCTGATTTCAATCATGTTTAAGACCTAACTGATTATCGTAACAGAATTAATATTATCACATCAATTTTAGCAGCAGTGAAGAAAATGTTTACTCCTATAGAAGAAAAATACGGCTAATAGGGAGAGGTAGAAAACAATTACTACACTATATTGTACTAATGACCATTTCTAATAAATACTGGTATCCTGATAGAAATTTTGTCTGCAAAACAACCCAGGCCCTAGGTAGTTTTTAGAAACTTTTTCTGGGTTCCCGGTAGGAAAATCTGTATAGATTCCGGTTCCGTTTGAGCACTCCCTGCCAGGACTGAATCCTTGAATTTTTGTTACATTTTAAGACTGATATAATTACAAAAACCGATCAAATATGTACCCTAAACCGACCTCAATTCTGTGCAATATATTGATCTATTTCCCATTAATTTCACATCATGAAATGTTTCAAAAATCTTATTTTGATCATTTTTCTCTCAATCGTTTTCGTCTAAATGAGATCAAATTTAGATCAATTTTGTTTACTCGGGAATTGGACTAGACTGAAAGTAAGAAGTTAAAGCAGCGTTGTACAATTACTATCTGAAATTTGAGATCAAGAGTAGTATATTGTGAAAATCAAATGTAAATGTATAAACGTAAGAGTGGAACATACACGGAGAACAATTTTCTTGGAAATTTTACCATCTCAGATGGCAATTTTGGGACGGACTTGAAGAATGGAAAAAATTGCCATTTTTCCTAGTAAATTTTATTGTAACTTTTACTGTCTGAATAGTACAAATTTCAAGAACTGATCGTCATTTTTGTCAGAAAAAATGGCAGCGTTTCACATTCTGCAAGTCTGTCCCTAAATTACCATTTGAAATTGTAAAATTTCCAAGAAAGTTTTTCTCCTTATAGTGATGATGGAGTAAGTGCAATTTTGTTAAATAATACATCATAAACATGTAAGTAGCAACAGACAAACTGATCAGACAATAATAATTTTTGGGACTGCTTTCCCTTTTTTGGAGCCAACTATTTTCTTCCTACTACTATACGCATTATAAAGGTTACACCTTTACGATTCTGGAACTAATTATATCGAGGGCATTCTTATTTGAATACTTATTGAATGTAAAATCTATAGTGCACGCGGTCACCAGATATTTTCGGTTACAGACCCTGGTCAAAGTTTGATGAGAAATTATGCGGTCAGTCTGTACATTTTTTAGAGTGAGAGTTTTATTGCTGCAACAAGTTGCAAGACATCAGCGAAATTTCTAAATTGATAAGAAAGATTTTTACCTGTCGTACATCCGGACTCAGTCCCTGACGTCGTAGGGTTAGTTATCTTTTAGCCAAACTTATTTTTGACCTAGAAAAACATTATCTAATTTTCTTTTTATATTTTTGGAATGAAATATACCCATATAAATATTGGTTTGTATTTACCGCATGTTATTCACTTTTTTACTTTAGAATACTTTTTCAATAGCGTTTATATACAATTATATAGAGACAAATGCTATAGAATTGTATATAAATTTTGTATGCTACTGTAAAAAATATATAACTCATTTTTACCTGGGTATTAAAAATTTTACACAAGTATTCAAAAAGGTTACGTATTTATTTATTTATTTATTATTTTGATAAATCACTTTTAATTCAGGGTTCTAAAAAAATGAGTCAATTTTACATTAAATTATGATAAATACTCGTCTTTGTCGCTTACGTTTACCAATACAACAATGAAAAAATGGTTAAAAATGAGATCCTTAGCTCTGAGTCATGTCTGCAGATATTATAATAAATTACAGTATATTTTGAGCTATTTGTGACATGGTTATCTCCACTGCTGATCCACTTTTCGCCAGTTATCGCTGTAAACAAAAAACGGCGTTTTCAACGTTAAGAGAGGTAACATATTCCTATTACTGGTGAGTCAGTAATATTTATTATTATAATTGATGTATTATTAATCATTATCAATTTAAAAATTCACTTCTTAATAAATAATTTTTTATTACATTTTTCATTATCATTAATAGTATTACTTATTTGAAAGATTTTAGGTAAGGCACGACCATATAAATTCAAATAAGAATGCGTTCATATCCAATATAGATAATAAAAGCGCACAAGGAAAAACAAAATTAGCGGTCAAGGTAAATTGTGAATAATAAGTTGAGGAAAGTTTACGGATGCAGGGTTATCGCAATATTTCTAAGAATATAAAATCCACCCGTTTATAATTATTGCGCAGCGACCTATAAAACAATTATAGGCATTGATTCATTATGATATGTCCATTTATAATATTATTTTTAACAATCTCATTCATCGAATACGCATGATAAAACAGAAAATCAATGGCACGTGTATTCTATTATTGAAAAGTATAAAAATTAATTACGAAACAAAAGAAATTATAGTAAAGTGGGGCATATGTAAAATAGGAAATTTCAATCAATTTTGAAATAACAATTTCTAAATAAAGAGAAAATTGAATAGGTTTGAAATAAAATTTGTTAATCATCTTGTAACTTTGCGATTATTAATTACAATAATTGTGCATTGTTTTTGCGGATGGATGGTAATAATTAACTTGTCAATAATGATGTAATTAAGTAATTAATAACTATTTTAATTATGCATTGTCCTATGCCGGGTGGAACAAAAAGTTTAAGAATTGATAATAAACGTAACATTTGCACAACGTCTCGTTTTCAGTAGCACAACGTCTAATATTCATAGCACTTTCACTGAGTTACGGTGTTTTAGATAATTACCGATTTCTGATATTTTTTAGAACCTAGACGATTACTTCTAAGCTAATAATTTTTATTTGTAAAGAAAAATATCCTAAGAAAAATATTTATTGTATATTATTGGAGCACATCAGTCAGAAACAATCTTTTTTTACCAATAATGCTGTTTTAAATTTGATGAAACAAAAAAAATATTAACAATTATATGTTTTGACAAATAATAAATTTACTAACATTGTATTCCATGCCAAATATGTCATTTTAATATATTTAGGTACTACATATGCACAGCTCGCCATATTTGAAAATCCCTTCTTGCTGCAATCGATCCTTTTAATTAAACACTGGAAGTATGAAACTGTTTTTTGTTTTTTAATCGTCCTTAAATTTTTGTATAATAAGGATCTTATTTTGATGTTTATTTGCAGATATTTTCAAAAAACTTTTATTTGTCGGCTTGTATTAGGTTCATTAGTGTATATACTTTTTTTTACTTTTCTATACTTTTAATTTTTTTGGTGGATTATTGCTTTCATTTGCTTTATCGTATGTTACTAATCAGTTTTATTACTAATTTCAATACATTTGCGTCGGTTCTTACGCTAATAGTGATAAAAAAGCAACAATATTTAAGTGAATTAAGTAGAATTTAATATGGGTTAATGCGGGTTATGGGGTGATATTTTGAGTATCCCACGATAGGTAATTTATAAGTCACATTTTCATACATAAAACGTATGGTTTGCGTTTTCGCATACCGAGATACAGATATTTCCAAAAACACACAAAAACCACGAGATGACGCAAAAGTACCGGAGGGAAGCAACGCACTGTAATCTTCGGTGATCTTCAAGAGAAACATCACAAAATTAAACACAAATCATACCAAAAATGATAACAGGCTCATGCACGTCAGTTATTTTATTATATTCGCGAATCAATCATGAATACGGAAGACGGTTACCATACACTTTAAACCTGTTGGACTAAAATCTCAATCCAAGGGACTAATCCCCATAAATTTAGAATGTGCCAAATTCTTTTCCATTGTTGTTTATTATAAACACAAATTTAGATAGACCATGAATTTTCAATCATCACCAATGTTTCCTTGGATATACTCAATGAAAAATAGAATGACGACGGAGTTGGTAAGTAAGCAGAAAATAGTATATGCACAATAATGTAACTCAAAAAATTAATCTTGGCTATTCGGCAGTCAGAGTTGTCTAACATCATTTTCCGCCATGGATGGGTCGCTTCGCCTCATCCTGGCGTATGGTTTCTTGTTTACTTTTGAGATGTAAAATACAGTACTCTAGATTTGACTTAAATATATGTCATGCAGTTCATGATCAGCGGACTCAACAAATTCTGCGTTAGTGAAAATTGAATTTACATCAATTAGTGAATAAATGTTCAAGTTTCATTATTTGATAATAAATGAAGGATCTATATATTTGATATAATTTTCTCAAACTGAAGTGTACTTAAATATTTCCCGTGGACCACATCTTCCTGAAGATTTCCTCTGTCAAAACGTCAAAAAGTGTCCGCTTTTACGTATACCTGTTGACATCCGCAAGACATCATCAGGACCTATGACCTCTTTGGGATGTCAACAAGATAATAAAAACGAATATTTGAATATCCTGAAGAACTCCTAAGGATGTCATGAAGAGGATGTATCATATGGGTTTCATTGCAACATTGAAATGCACATAAAAGTTCCATTACCATTAACATCCGATCTTTGAAAAATGTTCTATGTTACATATTATTTATGATAATTTTTTTTATATTGTTACGTACAATTTATGAATTGATGAATTTGGTATCGGAATCTAGCTTAGGGAAATTTTTTTTTAATTATAATACTTCACTTCCATTCAAATATTAAAATTTCACTATTTACCCTGGTAGAAAATATGAGCAGATTGACTGGCCATTCACCAGAATATAGATAGTTTGGCTGCCCAACTCTTTCCTAAATTGTAGGAAAAAAATGGGCATTAACGTAAGTAACCAACCTTCTCAACGTTCATGACGCCCCGTTAGATATCTCTATACATATCCGCTACATTTTAGTGCAAAAAACGGTGCAAAAGTGCAGAATTGGTGCACATCTCGAATTCGCTATTACATATAGGGGAATCATATTTTCAGAAACATCGTTTGCAATTGTAGAAATGTGGATAAAACTTGCTTGGTTCAGAGGTTATCAGATTATATTTCCCTAGAAATGGGGTTTTTGTAGCTAACTATGTATGTTAATTTGTATAAAAAAGTTCTGTTGAATTTGCGAATGTTGTTGTCTGGACAAATTTATTTGTCCAGGAAAATAAAACACGGGTTAAGGACAAAACAAACTTCCACATGCAATGTAAGCTATTTGTTACATAAATTTTGGGCATTTTGCAATCACATCAACATTTGTGGGTTAACGTAGATATTCCTATGTATATTCTCTCGCAAACACCCGGTATACTCTTCCAATTAAATGTAATTATAACCACACATGTGTGCGATATAATTACATAGAATGGACATGTAATAACTATTAATTTTCTTTGACATGTATACATGCACAGATATTCTCGGCATTTCTAAATAGGAGATGACAAACCTAACTTATGTAGATCCATAAAATCACCAATTACGATTGACGAGTTATTGGGTATTTTCTACCCGGTGCTATATACCTTATTTTAAATACAGTTTGCGATCAGAAAATAGCCAACTATATGTCATTATATTCGAAAGTTTTTGGGCATCAATAAAATTCAGCGAAAATGTTGGCCATAATCTGGCCATTATCTGATAATAATGGCCATAAAGCAGGCAAAAAGTGGTCAATTTTTCCACCAGGGTATCACTGTCACGTGTTCAACTATCTTATTTACTGACTACTGATTGAGCATCAGTAAAGTTCCCATTTTTTCAATTCAGAGAGTTTATACACCAAAATTAATAAAAAACTCGATTACTGGAAAATTTCCTAACTATATACGAAGGTTAATCAGTTAATATTTTCTGTCGTGTTGCCTTCAGTCAGTTTGCCGTTTAATCATACCTCTGACCGTGGAGGTGGCAGGTGTATGCAAAAAATGATCGTTAATTCTCGATTTCGTATATTGACAGAACGAACGGGGGCGATTATCATAAACGTTCTCCCGAAACGTGAAAGGAGTCCTTTCGAGAAACGACACCCGTCTTAGTCATGAACGCCCTCGAGGCACGCACGTAACGTAATTATTTTTATGGGTAACTAGGTCAGAGTGCCGAGGAAGAATCACTTTCCTTATCCGCGAAAGGGCCTTTGTCTCTTTATCATCTTATCAGTGCGTCGCGCGGTTTGGAAACAGCCGAAACATCCGTTGATCTTGAAACGACGCTTGCGGTTACTGTCCAATTGCTGCGACATTTCCGGCGACATTGGCACGAATGCGGAAAATATTTACAGAGATTCGCAATGTCATAGAATAACAATGCTGTCAACGAATATTACCGTCAAAGTTCTTGATGATACCAGCTGTCAACAAACATGTTTGTTGTTTTTTTTTATTGTTAATTGTTTTTGTTTTTTATACGAAAAATAACTGTCAAAAATACGAATTTTCATCCCAAAATTATTATTGCATTATTGAAATTAATCGCTTGTCTGCGGCCAGAGGTTAGATCTAGCTGTCATAACTGGGTTTTTGAAAGCTCAAATTAGTTTAATGTTAATATTTAAATAACAATTTCTTGACGTAGATTCGCGTTCTCGATATCGTGATTTGGAACCGAATTATTTGTCAACCTTTTTAAATGCTTCATTCTAAAAATGAACACTCACGAAAGCATACTATTCGTAGCCAACACTAAATAATTCTTTGGTATTATTTTTATTTTCATAATCCGGACATGACATTTTTAATTTCGCAGACAGTGACTGAACATTGTTATTCCAAATTATAGTTTTTATTTATAACTGTATTTTTATTATAATTTGTAAACAGCTTTCAAAAATTTTATTGAAAATTTTAGCATATAATGGAGACATTCCTTTAATTTATGAAAATGTACAACATTTTAATTCGAAGATATTTTTTAATTATTACATGATGATTATTAGAACGTTTCTAATTCCAAATAGTCCCTTTTTAGAAAAGAATTTCATTAGTTGACCATCGAAAATAAATTTGGTCCTTTTACGGGCTTTTAAATATATTTTACGATGCTTCTCGGTAGCCTGCTGCTATATCCTCATGATTTTACCAAATATAGTAAAATTCAGAAAAATTGAAATCTCATATGGTAAAATTTCAAAAACCAAGCAAAATGCCCACGCGAGGAAAAAAATTTGTAAGTACAATCTTTACAACGTGCATGGAAAGATTAAAACGCACTGCACGTTTAGAACAAAATAATAAAAGTTATGCGAACAATTGTAAGTAGAAACAGACCGACGCATGAGACATTCCAAATTTTAGGGTCAGTTAATCAAAATTTTATTTTGTACTATTACTAATTTTGATTTACTATGAAATTAATTCTGAAAAAGTGAGTGCCTACTAAAAAAATCAAATAATGTTGAGGGTAATTTTACTCTAATTTGTCATTATTTTCTTCGATTTAATTTTCTTTGATATTTGCTCTCATTTAGTTATGTTCATCGAATTTCTTAAATATTGTTTATCTGGTTGAACTACGAAGATTAATTTTTCAAACGTAATAAAACCTATTAATTCAATAAAATCCTAAAGTAATGGTCAATGTATATTACTTGTGTAGTGGGTTTTCATCACTGCATGGTGATTTACTAAACGCGCAATCTGATTGCGATGATTAACACGAGTGTTTTAATGCAAATTTTCTCAAAAATATCATCTATATTAACGTAGTTATAAATTTTAAATCAAAATTATAAATTATTCAAAAAAAGGGACAATAAAACATATAACATAAGAGGATGGATAACATTTTGTGATTATCTTATCCCAAATTAGAAAAAATAGTTTTAGCGCAGAATAAATATGTCAGATACAGATTCTTCCTACTGCATTATGTTTTGTATTGCATTATACAATAATCAATTCAGTACCTTGTTTACTAATATTGTCCGAAAATTGAAAAATCTTAGTGAAAACGCATGGTCATTTTCGGGTCAGTTTGATTCGTCTTCGTGCTATCAACGAAGGAACATCAAAAACCACCGGTCAAAAACCTGGCTGAGTTTCAAGAAAACAACTTTATTATTATCGATTTAAAATGAAAACAGATAAACCTGCTGACTTACTAAAATATACTACCTTAAAAAATATAAATAGATTTTTTACTTTCTCTTTCGTATATTTTAACGTGAACTATTTCTAAATCTAATCAGATGTAAGTTATGCCGATTCAGGTATTTGGCAAACATTTTTTCCACAGGCTCTTGTAATATCAGCTTCTTCTTTATGGGCTGACTCATAGACATTGAAAATTAGAAGGTAATGTTTTTGCTGCCACGAATAAACCGTTGAAACCGACCTATGGTCCCAGTCTAACTGATAAGAAAGGTCTAAACTATAAAAACGGTTTGATCAATGTTGTGATGAAATTCTTGTTTGACTTAACTAAAAAGTGTAGCATTTTATACCTTCATTTTCACATTTATTATTATTATGTTGACACAACAAAAAAGTCTTAAAATTGTTACATCTCAAGTTAAGCACTATAAAAGGCTTAATTTCTGTCTAAAATTGAACTAATTTTTTTAAATTAAGTCAATATTTGCACTTAAAGTCTTACTTTCAGACAGCAAAGTTTAATTTTAATCGAGATTTATGCTTAAAGAAAAATTTTTCGAGCTTATCACACCTAAGTTAAAGAATTCTTATTTCGAACCTGAATATTGACTATAAAACTAAGTTTTCAAAACTAACAACAAGATTTTAAGCGCAAATATTGACTTAATTTAAGAAAATTCGCTCAATTTTAGACTGAAATTAAGCCTTTTACGGTGATTAATTTGAGATATAACCATTTTAAGACTTTTTTTCAATTATTAATTTATTTATCTTTATATTAAACATTTTTATATGCATCCATCCTTATGGCTAGAAATTAATTTCTATTTACTTTTAATCGTTAGGAACAATTCACATGGATTTTATATTAGTGGCAGTAGGGTGTAAATAACCAAGGTCACTGCAAATCCTTCAAAATTGTTCATGACGCACAATAAATTATTAAAAGAAACCAAGAAAAATGTTTTTCACGAAATTCAGAGTTTACACCTGAGTTGTAATCATCCACAACAGCTTGCGTCAGACGAAAACACTTTTTAGACTGCTTTCATATTCTATTTTTGTTTTTCTTTACCCTCTGCAATTTCATGTTAGCCTAAACACAAGGAATGTCGCATGATGACAAACTCATCAGATAATGTATTTATGTTTACCCGTCATTTGCTATCATTCGGCTTCAGTCCAAAATAAATACCTAACCGATAACTCGATAATAACGACACATCTACGATAATATATTTGTTTCACAGACAAATCGAAATTATGCAACGCAAACATTGTACATATTTTCAAAATGCCATAAATATTGATTTTTTTCTAGTTTAATATAACATTATATATAGTCGGCAGAAAAACTTCACTAATGAATCTCTTCGGAGCTTGAGAAAGTTTTAATCAAAAGAAATCTTTTAGACATAATAATATTGTTTTGAATGATTACGGAAACTGCACTATTTTTTGTGAAGAAGTGCCTACGCGAAATTAAAAACATTACTAAAATAATGCAAATAATATATAATTACTTAAATGCAGCTCTGTCATCTTATCTGTATCGAAATCGTAACACTTTTTTTTCATTTGTCTCAATCTATTTCACTTCATCAATGTAATTAAAATTATTAATTCATAGCTATTATTAAAAATATTTATTACGCATATTTATTCATTTTTTAGGTTCTTTCTAAACTCTCTTCTGAAAAGTGACTTTGCATTCTGAGCGACAATGAAAACCGTGCAAGAGTGATTGAAGTGAGTATTCATTTTTGCAAAGAATGATATTATTTCACTTCACTCTAAGAGTGAATATATCACTCAAATAAAAGAGTGAGTATCTTTGAAAATTTCATTTTATTCATAAAGGAAGAAATTAGTTCAATTAAAATATTTTTGTTATGAAAAAAAAAGTATTAATGCTAGAGAAATTATGGATTTCTTATTCCATTCTAATAAAAAAGAAAGAAAGTAAAGGTAAGTGTAGTAGCTAAAAATTATTTGGGTAGATTAATACGGATTGTATATGATACGACCTAATAATAATTAGATACTGTAGTGCCTCAAAGTGTAAAATCAAAACGAGAAAATATTGTAATTGTTCGATAGATTATTGCCATGCATGTTTAAAATTTAGATAATTCATAAGTTTTGAGCTTGAGCTAAGGAAACTTTTCTATTTTCGGGTACGCTCTACTCGATAGAATGGTTTAAAATTTTCAACACTTTGATTTTCAATGGTTGATTAACAATTAAACAAAAAAAATATCATTTTTTTATGAAAAATTTTTATTTAATCAAAAATTTGAGTGGGTAGGAAATACTTTTTACGGCCGAAAATATGCACAAGATTGCATAAAACATGTAAACTTTTCAACCAGCTTCGGTTTTT
Source organism: Trichopria drosophilae (assembly GCA_030407085.1). NCBI lineage: Eukaryota > Metazoa > Arthropoda > Insecta > Hymenoptera > Diapriidae > Trichopria > Trichopria drosophilae. The sequence goes on along the minus strand of CM059583.1, from coordinate 181,569,158 downwards.
TATCGTACGTTTTTTTTAACAAAATGGCGGCCAAAAAACGAAAGCTAAAAAGCAAACTTTATTGCAAACTTAAATTTTAGTACTTGTTTTGACTTTTTTTTTCATTTGAACCATGTAAATTATTCAATTATTTCTGTAAAAATGTACTTAAATATAATATTATTTCTAAATGTAATTATAAAACATATATGAAAAATAATGTTTTATCGGGTTTGAAAAAATAAAAAAAGAAGACACTTGAATTCATCGACCTCAACGCGGTAAATGTCGGGTATCGTTAAAGAAAAAAAAATAACGACTAAGAGATGAAAATTGAAAATTGATTATTTTTTCTTGATTCACGAAGATTTGTTCTGAAAATATAAAAATGCAAACCAATATTTTGAAAATCAATGATATTCAGATTATTATATTAGATATTCACATAATAATGAGGAGGAACCGTAAAAACGACTTTTACAGCCATAAAAACATTATTTTTCATATTTAACCCTTTTTGTAGTTATTTTAAAAAATATATTATATGTAAGTACATTTTTACAGAAATAATTGAATAATTTACATGGTTCAAATGAAAAAAAAGTCAAAACAAGTACTAAAATAAAAGTTTGATTTTTAGCTTTCGTTTTGTGGCCGCCATTTTGTTAAAAAAATCGTACGATAAAAAATCAAAGCTGGTTTAAAAGTTTAGATGTTTTATGCAATTTGGTGCATATTTGCGACATTATAAAAAATTCCCTTCCCACTCAAATTTTTGATTAAATAAAAATTTGTCATAAAAAAATCATATTTTTTTTTAAATTGTTTATCAACAATTTAAAATCAAAGTTTTTAAATTTTTAAACCATTATATCGTATAGAGCATACCCGAAAATAGTAGGGTTGGATATTTTCCATAAGATCTTACTTTTTAAAGTTTTCTGAGCTCAAACGTAAGAAACAAATGTTGCCTTTCTGAGACTTAATTGGTTAAAGTTAAGCTATCGGGATCACGTGTCCGATAGGTTTGAAGGTTATAAAAACCGATATCATAATGAAAATTGCCTTTTAAAGAAAATCATAGCTCAAAAAAAAAATGTTTGAAAATAATGAGTTTTGTGAGATGCAGCGGGACGATTTTTTAAAAATGTTCAGTGCCTTCAAAAAACGATCCTGAAATTCCTGTCCAAATTGTGTAATACACGATGTGTATATTTGGCCATTAATGGGTTAAAGTTTAATGACTGTATCCGATTTCTTGGTAATGACATACGAAATTACCATTTTATGTAAATCTAATCTCTGTTATTCTAACATATAATAATATTTTGTCTAAATTTTTGTGGGTGTACGGTGTTTTGACTAGTAAATCATAGTCGAACCTCCTTAAAAATACTGTAGTCTATGAATACTTCTTTTATCTATATACAAGTTGCAACAAGTTGCGTTAAGTCAAACTGCATAACGTCAACAGGTGAACGCCCTCCGAGAACTCGACGCTTTCGATAAGGGACGTTCATAGCTTTGAGCGGCAAACTCCGCAGTGGATCGGGAATGATGACAAATCGGTCCGAATGGTGAGTCATCTCTTGAAGAGGTGTGTCTTCGCTAATTGTTATTGGCATTACATATTAAAAGTCTCACGAATATCATAGAGTTCGTCGGACAACTCTAATTCTCCCACTCTGCCGGTTAACGGTGAATGTGCTAGATGTGTTCATAATCTGCTAATTTAGCTGTTCCTGAATAAATTCGTTCTTAGACATTGAAAAACTTGATTCCGGTGAGTAAACCGTTACTCGGACTTTTTTTGTAACATTTTTTTTGTAACAATTATCATCCCAATTGCTACCGTTCTGAATTTATTAAAAATAACCCTAATCTGCTTTAGCACAGATTACATATAGATAAATTCTAGAGACTATTTAAATTTCTTAATTTAGTCTTCATAACCAAGAGATTTTTCACTTAAGGAAAAACGGAGAAGAAGTTGTTGATTTTCATCATTGATTATTAGTCTTCATCAATGCCAATGTATAGGTGAATCTAATTTAAGATACCTTGGAACTTTATTCTTTTGAATAACCAAAAAAGATTGAAAAATAACGCTAGTCTGTCTACAATACCTAAATTTTTACTATCTGACCATATAAAATTTAATATAAATTCACTTAATCCACAACAGCTGTTATTAAATTTTCAATAAATTTATTCAACTTACAAAGAGCCTGGGAAAACGTACATATATTATCAATTATAGTTGAGGCTGAATTCGAAATTTATACTTACTATATATTTATGCTGTATTTGGTAGACAATTCTATTTTCACTTGTTCTACGAATATACATGATCAGGAATCTGTTCAATTCTTTTAACAAAAATATTGGAAGAGGCTCTCGCGGATTTGACGAACGTGGAAAGCACTTAGAAGTATATCCTGAAATTGCAATTCAAAGTAGGATAATAATCATAAATATAGAAAAAATACGACGTTCTTTTCTGATCACAGTGTTAGAATCTGGTATAGAAAAGTATAATTGAAAGTCTTAAATCATGCTTCGGCATTATCTATCGTAGAAGACGTGTATTGAAATAGCATGCCGACAATAGGGGCAAATCAGGTATGAAAATTTTGAAAAAATTTGACGTAACAATCACATCATATTATCTCGTCAATTATCTAAATCGTTCAGCACTCATTTAAAGTCCATTTCAGAAATTTTTCATTATTTTTCATGCATTTGGACCGTTATATTTCCTGGAGAAAATCTGAACCGAAAATATGACGTAATATCTTATTTCTAGACTATAACCGTTCATCCTTATCAGAATCTGATCGGTTTACAATACGGAAACCGATTTAAGAAAAACTTGGGTTTTAGAATATCTCATTAGATTCTGATTACGATCCCTAAGTAGAAAATCCCTTCTGAAATCGGGCCAGACTTCGAACAGAAGCTTATCAAACCTGGGGAAATTTCGACGAGGAAAGTACTGGCCTGAGCAGGTTGAGGCCTTTTTCAGGCCTGTAACACTGTGGTCAGGGTCTGAATAAATTTCTACTCGTGGATTATGAATGAAAACAACATTTTTAAAATGAAAAATTCGAATTTAGGAGCCAAATACGTGTAATCAACGTGGCTAAAAAGGTGGACATGTTGTGTGTTGACCTTGAGAATGACTTTTCCAACAAAGAAAGTATTTTTTCCAATAAAGTGCTAATTTAAAAGTTATTCACGGAACTTTGGGACATTCTAACTTTCAAATTTTAGACCATGAGCAGGACTTTTCCGAAAAGTTGTATTTTTTACATTAAATTGCTAATTTAAACAGTGTTCCTAGTACTTTGGGCGATTCTAAAATCGAAATTCGGATTCAGGAGGTCAAAATATGTATCATCGTAGAATAATCCATGAATGTTTTATATGTAAGCTTTGAGAACAATTTTTCCGAATAAATCTCTGTAGAGTGTCTACAAGACTATCTCTGTACTTTTCAAAATTATTACGGTAAGTAAGAAAAAACATCTCTGAATTAGTATGGAACATGCTATTATTTATTATTCAAAATATTAAATATTCATTTAAAAATATACATCGTGTGTCCTTAAGTAATACTTTATGCTGATTTAAAATGAAAATAGAACACCGCTAGTAGAAAATGAGTCCACTTTTTATGTAGTTACTTTATTTCCAGTTTTAGTCTCTACCAACTGGGTGGTCAAATTAATTGAAAAAAATTACGTAGCTACACTCTAATATTATTTACACGCATGAATTTTTCTGTAAAGATTGCATAGTGTGGCTACGAAATAAAAAATAAAAACTGAAAATTCACGTTTTTTCCTATAGCGAGCGCAATTTTGTGGATAGGGAGTTGAAAATTTCTGAGAATTATTATTTTTCGACATAGAAAAGGATCAAATTTAATTCATCTGAATCCCTGCTGGGACAGATTGGACCTTTTTATCCTGCTAGACCCCTTTACCGTATATCGAAAACACAACGAAGGAGAAGTAGTTCGTGTTTGTAGTTGGAGCTTATTGTAAAGGCATAGACTACGCAGAGTTAGGTTAAGTTTCATCGCAATGATTTGACGCAATAATATTCTAGGGGAATATCATTAGTAGTATGACTAGTTATCACACAGTCAATTATTACCACCACGAAACGTAAATACTCAGATCTGTTTGTATTTAATAGTTATTTTTGTATCCAGGGCGTAAAATGAAGTTTTTTAGTTGATTTTTAGTATATTCAATAGTTGTTGAGAAACTTTTCTCTTCGTTAGAAATTGCCTTTTTTTAAGTCGATTGACGTCGATGGTAATGATGATATGATGAAGCCTATTCTTATATCATATGCTTAAAATTATTGTCATAGAATCTTACAGCTGTCAATTCTGTTAAATACAATTAAGATCAACATCCTGTGCATTTAAAATGTGCAAACATACTCACAAGCTATTTCACATGCATTCATTGTGACCACCATAAGTCTGAGGAAGACTTATGATTTTAAAATAAATAAAAAATAGATTTATTAATATTAATTATTATTTATATTATATTATTTATATTAATAGTGATTAAGTTAATAAATTTTGTTACGCCTTTGCAAAAATGGTCGTAAATTTATTTGGGGTGGTCGAAACGCTATTCCACACGCAGCAAATGTTCCGTATTTTAATTACCTCTCAAACGAACTTAGAATTATTTATATTCGTTGAATCATTAAAAAATTACAGCTAAATAAATAATCCATCTCACAACTACTGATTCTTCCCTATTGAAATATGTTTAGCTGTCAGGAAATTGTAAATAAAACAACATGATTGTCTCTTCTACTAGTAATAATAGTAAAATGACTAACTTTTTACAATAACTCGTTTTACCTTTACGGAATGATTGGATTAACTATATTCTTTCTCTCTGCATATCTCCCTTGTCATCGTAGGCGCCAAAAGTGACTTTCGCCTTTACTCGGAGCAGCGGATGAGTTTTCATTTAGTTCGCATTGTTGCACTTGGCCTGAAAACGAACCTAAAGTGACGGTGTGTACAATAGTTGGGACTAACCGCCAAGTGGCGGGAGTGCAGCGCCGCGCCGGTGCTCCTGTCGTTAACCTCTCATTACATCGTTTTAAGCTTGTACGCGTGACAACTGGTTGGTGCCGAACGCTGTCGCGTGTGACGTCAGGAGCGATAAAGCACCGCGATAATTGCGCCGATAATTAAGGCTGCCTTAATCGTGACCTTAAGCTCCCGCCAGAGCGTCTTCTTCTTAAGAAAGAGATTAACTTCGAAGTAAATGCACAACGGAGAAGGAAGTTGCGCGAGCGCTATTGCATCTTGCACTTTGTTTGCAAACAATTTGACAAACGACGGTACTTGATTGTAAACATGATCATTTTAATTAGCCGCAGATGTTAAAATTTATTCAAACTAGTATAATACTTTTATAAAAGTATATCTGAAGATTTACATCATGTAATTGTACCGTTGTTTGCATGGTAATTAATATTGGATCACGATAGGCTTTATTTAATGTATAATTCCTATCTTCATAAAATCTGTCAAATTTTTAAATTGTTGACAAAATAAAATAAAGTTTAGATAGAATTTTAAACATGACGTAATATCCACATGGCATTCCTTTTAACACTAAATAATAATTAACCTATTTTTTTGCATTCATTAAATTAATTTTTTTATCAATATAAAATAAAATTTATATTCTAATTCTAAGTCAATAGAATATATTGTTCTTGAGTATTATATTGGGATCCAAATTACCCGATAATAGGAAGAAAGAAAGGAAGGATCTGCTTTTCATTAACCCAGGTGGAAAAGTCTGTAATTTGACGGACCTGACGAACGGCACGGTACCGCGGCGGTAATACATCATATACAATACCAGTACTGGTAGCCAGTACCGCGCCAGCAGCTGGCATCGTACTGGTTCAGTACTGGCCGAATACCTGGGCAGTACTGGTTTCCAGTACTGCCTTTATACCGATTTTGAAATTTTCCCGACGATCGGCACAATACCGGCAATGTACTGGGACTGTAATGATTCAGTATATATAGTTTATTTATAATTGTGTGCGCGCGCATGTGTGTATGTGCGCTTGTATTGAAGCTTTTTATTTTTAGATTGAAATTTTACTTTTATAAAAGTACACATTTTATAAGTTTATTGTAATTGAAATGTAATTGAAAAATATTACAGTTACATACATATAATTTAATTTTCATCCTGTATTAAGTAATATCTTTTTCTTTCTCCCTCACACATATACTTTTTCCGAAATCTTGTATAATAGAATTTTCATCTTCACTACGACTATGTCATCAGAACTCGAGTAGCAAATAGTGAAATAATGCAGGAGGGCCAGTTATTTCTTTACATCGATATTGGGACTCCAGGGTAGCGTAATAAAACACCAGTACCATGCCAGTAAAATATACGGTACTGTGCCAGTAAAGTCCCAGTACTGGAAGTCAGTACCCAGCCGGTGTTACCTTCCAGTACAATGCCGATATTATGCTGGTGCTTTGCCAGTATAACGCCAGTACCACGCCAGTACAGTAAATGTTTAGCCAGCACTGGCGCGGTACTGCGCCGGTAGTCAATTTCCACCTGGGAAGTGTCATGTTGATATAATTATTTTCGTTGCTACACTGTTGCGGTTGTCAAAATTGGACAACTATCATAACTATCCATCAACATTTATCCATATCAGTTGGATACTAGTTGAATATATGAAGTAAACTAGACGTTAAAAAGTAAATAATAGGATTCTCAATGTTACAATATAATATAATATGTATTGTCATTATATTCATACATGTAACATTGATTTATCATAGATGGTAGTACTAGGGGTGCCCGACGAAAAACCGACAAATAAAAAGCCGACAGGTGAAAAAGCCCACAGCCATAAAGCGAAAAGCCGACATTCAAAGAGCCAAAACATACAAAAATAGAAAAATCGACAAGCGGACGTTCGTTTTTTGAAGTGTCGGTCTTTTGTTTGCCAGCTACTCGATTATCGGTTTTTTGACCTGTCGGCTATTTGACTGGTCTGTTTTTCGACCTGCACCCAATATCTTACAATTTTATACCAGCTATATTTTCGTATTATAAGTATTAAGCAACTATTTATTTATCATTGCGTTTTCCATATTTACATAAAGAGTGAGTCATTATCGACTTATGATCCGCTAAAATTTGCAAGCTGAAAACAATTCTGAAAACAAAAGTTTGTAGAAGACAATATAGATCATTGTGCCCATCATAATAATGTTGATCGTCACATCGATTTTTAAGGTCACCTGAAGCGCCAGTTTATTTCTTTTAATTGAAACCTGTATTTTTAATAACAAATTCAATAACAATAAGAAATTGTAAGTCAGAAATGGTGGTTAGATAATTTGCAAGAGTTGACCTTCAGAAGGTCATATCTTTAGAACTCGTTCGTTTTCTTTAAATTTGAAAAAAATCTCTTCGCGAGAGTATAATTAACAATATTGTATTAAGAAAATCTTCGCACCGCAGCAACTTGATGGTGCAGGTAGATGTTTCACACAAACCGTCAGTGTTCTAATAATTTAATTGAGCTCTGTATATATGTTTCGTTTTTCAAGTAGAGTTTAGAATAATGTCGAATGTTCATATCGATGGCTGATACGAAGAACCGGATATCTTAAACGTGAAGCGAAAAACCAGCCAATTCGGTTTTAGGACAAAGAACCGGACATTTCGACAGTTGCGACGAAAAATCGAACGCTTTAAACCTTTGCAATGATAAACCGGCCATTTCGTGGTGTACGACGAAGAACCCGACATTTCACAATTGTGCGACGAAGAACCGGACAAGTCACACATGTGCGATGAAGAATCGGACATGTCAAAAGTCCGGTTCTTCGTCGCAAATTGTGAAATGGCCGGTTGCAATATTTTCGACATGTACGGTTCTTCGTAGCAGCCATTTGTTGTCACATAATAATATGAAGTTTAAATCAATCAAGAGATGTTTTTAATTTCGACATGTTCGGTTCCATTAATTGTTTTTTGGGCCTCGTTTGTCACCGAATTTGGTGTCCGTTGTGGACCTTAACCTTAATTAATAGGCAGAAGTCTACATATTTAGAAAAATTAATTTATCGTCAGACGATTGAAAGTAATTTTATCTATTGAAAATAGACATTATCTCTTTTATTGTTAGTGATGTTTCATCCCGGTCTGAACCAGCTGGAATCATCAGCAAAGCTTTGCAGTACAGACCTTCCATGTACGACTACATGGATGAAACGTCACAAAAAGAGATTCTATCTATTTTCGATACATCAAATTTCTTTCAATCGTCTGACGAAAAATTAATTTATCTAAATATGAATGACTTCTGTCTATTAATTAAGGTTGAAGTTCACAACGAGGTCTAAAAAAATAATTAATGGAGCCCAATATGTCCAGATTAAAAACATCTCTTGATTTATTTAAATATGCAATTTTAATTTAATAATAATATGAATTATCTAAATCTAAATAATGGTCAAAATTTAATTGACAGAATATATTTGCAGATGATTCGCTTCAAAATGGACGAGCTTTTGAGATTTAAATGCGTCAAATTATGAAGTTTTTCACCCGATTAGTTCCACATTTGGTCCATTTTAAGCGGAATCATATCCTATTAGATGCTACCATCTGAAACCTATATTGAATTTAACTGGATTTCGATAAAACATTGATCCTATCCTGATTGACACCTGAAACCATGTAAATCCATGGAGTACCTACGCAATTGCGTGCTTATAAAAACAGATCAAATATGTATCTGATGGAGACTTTATATATGTTCAGTTTTGTTCGAATTTCCATTCATTGTCGAAAAATTGCACAGGCTGCAATGTTTAAAAAACTGCATCTTATTTCGATCATTTTCCGATACATTCGTTTTTGGCCAAATTTTATGAAATTTAGATCATTTTTTTTACTCGGAGATCTAATTTTAAAAGCACCGTATAATTCCATATACGTAGGAATCACCGCATATTATAGAAATTGGCACTAACAATTTTAAATCGTTTTAGTACAGGAATTAATATACGCTAATAATTGACTATACATGTTAGCAGCATGTCCAGAATATTCTGTCGAGGCTCAGTTTCGAAAATTCAGTGGTCATTTACCACGAGAAAAAAAAGGGAAGCATGAAGAAAAGGTAGAAATGATTATAGTACCATTATAGTAACATTTTATAGTACAATCAACACCGTGAATAGTTGTAGTTGGTAATATCTTATTTTTATAATTCATAACATTGTAAAATATAACATGCAATAATTCCTTTTTTTTTATTATAAGTAGTTATTTTCGTTAAATCACTTTTACTAAATCTATTTTTCCAGTCAAGAATATTTCGTGTGACTATTTAACTATAATAAAGCTATGGTAAATTTGAGGTTATGTGCTATGCTGCATATTTAAATATCTGGAAATAATAAACGGAACGTGGTTTTTGTTTTATTTTACTATGGAAATGGTTAATTTAACAATTTTTTTAAAATCAGGTATTTTACTTTTCTAAAATGGTTCCATTAACCTTTTTCGTTCATTATATGCAAGGTACATGTTTCAAAATAACAGTTTATGTTTAACACACGTTCCAGAGTATTAGACTAAACGTGATTAACTTAGCATCAAAAAAGTAGCTGAAACGTAACCACATAAGTCAACGTCCACGTCTACCAAAAAAGCCACAAAAATCTTATCCGGATGATTTCGTGACGCGATTAACGCTACGATAAGGGCCGAGTTTGCACGAAACAAAGTGGTATAAGTTCGTGGACCGGTGACCAGAATTCGCCCACGCAACCGCGGTGGTCGTGCTAAAAATATAACCGCGTTTACGAGCGGTGCGCGCGCGCGTACGAAGTGCTACCGGTTTTCAATCTCGTCGTTATGCCAGGCAAAACGATGCAAATGCGACAGGCGAATAAAGCATAAGCTGAGCTGAAACGGAGAGAGAACATCGAAATAAATATTCGGTAAAAAAGCGAAGGACGGGACGGAGACGTAGGATACGAACAAAAACGCAAAGTAGCAAGAAACGAAGTAAAGATAAGCGGGGGTATAATACAAAAGAAATTTCAAAGGTCTAAACGCGGCGCCTAGTTATGTTAACATGCAGAAAAAGTAACCGCGTGATTTATGCGAATTTACGAGGTTGACGAGATTAAAAAATGTCAGTTGAGAGAAGAAATGAACTTATAGAGGGATTTCATTGATTTTCTCCCTTCTTCTGTTGCTTTCGATGATCGAGTGATCTGCCCGACAAATGTTTATTAAAATATTTTAGCACACAAAGTGTATCTTTTAAGCGCAATTGTAAGGATTTTTTAATATGCAATATAATTGGTGTTCGGTATAATTAAATCTGTTTTTTTTTAACTTTTGAAGTACAGTGTCTTTTTTACACAGAAAAAAAAGTCTTAAAATTGTTACATCTTAAATTAAACCAATATTTGCATTCAATGTCTTACTTTAAGACAGCAAAGTTTAATTTTAGTAGAACTTTAGCTTGTCACACCTAAGTTAGAGAGTTCTTATTTCTAACTTAAATATTGACTAAAAGTAAGTTTCCAAAACTAAAAACAAGGTTTTAAGCGCAAATATTGACTTAATTTAAGAAAATTAGCTCAATTTTTGACTGAAATTAAGCCTTTTACAGTGCTCAATTTGAGATGTAACAATTTTAAGACTTTTTTTCTGTGTATAGGACGCCTTTTTGTAATTTATTTTCATTACTTCGACAACATGTTTGACAATGAATAAAAATTGCTATTTATTTATAATTATTGTGTTTAATTATTTATAATGACGAACAATGGGTAAAAATTGTTTTTTTTTAACTAAGAATGCATGCAGAGAAGAAAGCTTCTTTGAAATAAGTTGAAACTGGGTACTCAGGGAGGTTTCGGAGTCGCTGATTAAGAATGTAGCCTCAAACTTTAAAAATTCAAAATGCCACATCCAAGATGGCCGACCGTAATGTACAAATTTCCCTGATCGAGGTGAAACTGGATATTCGTTGGTTTTCGGTGTCGCTGTAATTACGAATCTAGTCTCGAACTTTGATAATCTAAAATGGCGTATCCAACGTATACGACCGAAATGTGTACTTGGGGGTTTTTGGAGGTTGCCGAGCAAATTCATAGTTCATATTTCATAATGTAAAATATCATACTTCGGCTCCTAGGACTCCGAAAAACTTCATCTACTCATTTTCACCTCGAACAACTAACTGTTTCCATTTTTATCGTCATATTGGATCCACCATCTTTAGTTTTGAAAATCGGTGTCTAGATTCGTGATCAGCGACTCTGAAAACAGTCGAGTAACATAGTTCGGCTTTTCTCGCGTAAAGAAAATTGTATGCTTCAAAGGGTTAACTCGTTTTCGGCTGAATTCTATCAAATTTAGATTTACTCTGGAAGTCTACGCATTTACATTTTACCTTATTAAAAATTTAGTTAAAGAATACAGTATTTAAAAAAACTATCTAGTTACTTACTTAGGACTTATTATTAATTTTGTAAATTACCTACACTGAAAAAAAAATTAGTAATTTTGAGTAAATATGTGGTTGCCGATTAGCACCTAAATATTTAGTTAATGCAACTACAAATTAATGCTTCCAACCGCGTCCTAATGCCGATTCACAACATTTAGTTAATTCAACTAAAATATAGTTGGCATTACTTCATATTTGTCTGCTAACAGACAATCGCATATTTAATAAATATCACTAATTTTTTTGTCAGTGTAATTGGGGGTTTTGCATATTTTGCGTCACTCTGTGTACATGCAAATACGTTTTCCTGCATAAATAATGTATTGTAGAAAATTGTCAAAAAGTATAACCAATGGACTTGTAAAGTTAAAAATTATATCGTACTAGGAAACATTACAATATTATTATTATTTTTAGAAAAAAAATTCTTTGTGCTCTATTATATTTATAGAGTCGAAAATAAAATAGAAAAATATAATAACAAGAGATAATAAAGATAACAAAATTATAATATTATTTACAACTTAACTAGCTTCGTCAGCAATTAACTATAAAAAGCGATGATCGCCCCTAAACATTCTGTTTATTTTATACTAGTAATATGTAGAAGTAGCAATAACTTTGTTGAAAGAAAAGATTGTACATAAGTATATAAATAAATGTCATCCTAACGACTTATTCACTTTTTTAAATACTTAATTTACTTAAATAATTAAATTAGGAAATACCATATTTTCTATAACAAAGTATGAAAAAATTGTTTCTTCTTGGTACTTTCTCAAAAGTATTGTTAAACTTACATGAATTTTGAATAATTGTTACTTAAAATTAGTCTTAACATTAACTTAAATGGTTAATAATTGGCCATTAGTATGAACCATATTGATTTAATAAATGTATAAAAATTACTGAATGAGTGACATATTCCTTTAAAGCATAATTCCTCTCAAACTTAAATGTAATCTGTAATCTGAATTTACAATCGGAACAATCGAAACACTTTGATTAAATTAAGAGATTAACTGTGTGTGTTTATCGACTTGATTGCTATATTGTGTACATTAGGTGCAAGTGAAAACAAAATTTGGAGCACAACTAAATAGTACGTATAGATCAAGGAAACACTAATTCGCCCGTTAATAGAATAATTATTCAACGCATCTGGACAAACATAACTGTTCAATTGTTGTGTTAAACACACATAAATATGTTGTCATAATAATCTCTCTAAAGTCTATAACATAATAACCAAATTGTGTATGAAACTATCAAAAAAGATTAATAGGTTTATCATAGGAACTTAGTGAAAACATTCTTAAAATCCAGCACTTTCAACTTTTTCTCTCATAATTGAAAAAATGTCAACAATTTATTTACGCAAATCAACGAAACTCTTAATACTAATATAGTCAAATAAATATATGCTGCGCGCAATTCAAATTAATTTATTATTTTCATGCTCTTTGAAAAGCAAGAAAAATGATTTGCAACTCGTTTTTGTTCATATACTTGTATGTTTAAAAAATAGTGTATGCAAACATGAAACATTTTTTAAAGTTTTTAACTTTTAATTTAACAGAAAATTATAGCACGACTTCAAGATTTCAAGTAGAAATGTATAATTTTCAAAATGCTATAAGGTAACGAATCAATTTTTATTTCGAATTCAACAAGATTCAAATTTATGCATAAAAGTTAAGGAATACGATCTTTTTGATACAATTTTGTCAGATTTTTCAAAATTGAGTTAATTCGAAAAAATTTTAAAAATATATCCTTTATTGATTTTTTTGCAAAAAACACATTTAGGCACATTAAAAATTGTATAACTTTTCTTCAAATCGTGTTTTTTTATTAAAATCGATAACCATGTTATACTTGAATTTTCCTAATGATTTTGAAAATATTTAGTTTGTAATTTTAATTGGAAGCGGGAGAAAGTGTATATAAACGTGAGTAACACAATGGACATTTTTGTTGGGCCTTGACGAATTGTAAGCAATATCAAAAGAATATATTTATAAAATCACTTTGTACATAATACTATATGCATATCATAAACATGTATATATAATCATATAGCCAGGAAAATAAAATAGTAACTTTACATAACTAGGTATAGAAGGTTGAAAAGCACGAGCGATATTTTCATTCGTTTCTTAATAGAAGATAATATAAATGGAGAAATTCTTCTTCAAATTGCAAAAAACCATGAAAGTAAAAAATAGTTTAGAAGCTGTGTAAGATATCCGAAAAATTTTCGTATAAAATAAAATTCTTTGATAGTTTGTTTTTTATTTACTTCACTAACACTGTGGTATATGTACACAGATCAGAATTAAAAAAATATATTTTTTTATTTGAATTACCGAAATTAAGAAAAAAAAGCTCCTGAAATAAAAATCATAAGAAACCTATAACATTTAAAAATATTTATATTTTTAACAAAAATTGAAAGTAAAATTCACGCCAAAGATAAAAAATCAAATTAATCACCTTTAAATTTGAAGAAAGTATATGAAAACAATTTAACGAATGGAAGCAAAGGAAATATGTAAATGATAGAAAATTGAAAACTTTCGAAGCAAGTTTGTATAAAAACATTTTCATCACACTTTATTAAGGTGTGATTTTCAGTATTATTTATAATAAATAGTATATTTTGGTGCTATTATCCTAATTACAGTGTTCTCACTTCAGGAAAATAATCTCCCCTGTTGCTCGCAGTAGGGGATAGAATATTCTCTGTCCGTATAACATATTCACATCCCTTGAAACGGAGTCAAACGTTGTTCGTGTTCTGCCGCCAGGTGCCGGCACTTCCCGAGACAGCCTAGTCATTTTTATTTCAGTATCCTACATTGGGGACGATATACGCAGCGTCGTATGTTTCTGAATTCTGCAATGTTTAACTGAATTAATCATAAATGTAATATTAATCAAACAATGCATTTAATCATTTAATAGTTCAAAAGTTGATTGAGAAAATTAGCTTATTTTATCAGTAGCTAAACAATACTAATTCCTGAAAACATTATAGGCGTACGGTTAAATATTTCATGGAATATAATAGAAATTTATTTTGTTTTTACTGGAATGATCCTTAATGCAAAACTCAAGTTTTGATTTCATTTATACTCAAATTGCAAAGAGTGCAATATCACCAAATGTATATAATAAATTCGCTACTTATTTCTATAGATTCAAAAGTGCGAAAAACTTAAATTTTAATCCTCTTGAATAAGTTTACAAATATAACGATTTCATTTCCACGGTTCGAAAAATATGATGTCAGTTTTAATTCAGAATGCTGTAATATTTTCGAAATACTTATTGTATTTTTTAAGGTACTTTTTAAAAGCGCAACAATTTTCTTATAATCTCTTGATTTTTTATATTACAGGGTGTACAAAAATCAATCAATCTGTAGATGCATGAAAAAAGTCTCTCTATAGTAACTTCAGTGATTAGTAGTTGACCGAAAAGTAATAGAATCATTTTACTGACCACTAATGGCCTAAGTAAATTTTACCTAAGTAAATTCCTTTCTTATTTGTAAGATTAATATTTTTGTTTCATTGTCCTAATTAGTAGATATATTTTTGTATACGAGCTGTTAAATTGTTTTGTTTAATTTTTTTGTTAAATATATTTTTTAAATTTCCATTAACCACATCATTAATAAACTTAATTTCTTAAAAATGGCTGCACCTGATAAAATACCGTTGAGTACTTATTGAGCAATGGCGACCCTATAGTAAAGAATGAGTTTAAATTTTAATCCAATTTACTTATTTCTTCTTTAAAAATATAGGAAACCTACGCTAAAAACTTGACAGATTTCTATAAACGAAGTAGATGAAATGTTCTCTCTGAACTTATCAGTGTGAAAATGTACTTTTTATATTGGCACTTTGAGCCACACTAATGAACAGATTTTTACTTCCACAACAAGTAAATTCTGAAGATTCTTAAACACAGAGTCATAGTCATAAGTTCTAACTTAAATTCATTTCTGAATTCACATTATTGTCGATTTAGATGTTGATACAATGCGAAAAGACGACACGCAGTTTCAGCAGAATGAAAAATGCATTTGGACATCATGAAAATAAGTAAATCTAACTGAAAACTGTCAGTTAGTGTTACACAGTAAGAAAATTTAAAAAAAGAAAAAAGACAAAATTTTGAAGTAGAAATACTCCTGTGGATTTTAATTTAGATCTTGTAAAAAATTTGGACTTTTGGGATTTTGACTTTCGTAATTCCGATCTGCACCCAGCTGACTTACAGATTATGAATGTAAATATTCCCAATAATATAACAATACTTTCGAAACAATTTGAAGGTCTTATAGAAATGGATTTAAACAAATTGAGAAACTTTTAACTTTTCTAAACATATATAAAAGACAACGAAAATCAAATTTAATTGAGTAAAACGTAGGTCACGTGACTGTAATTTCAAGTCGGTTTAATCGAAGAAATTAACATTTATTGACAAAATTGTTAATCTACTAAACAATAATTTAAAAATTTCACTACATGAAATAACATCTTCAAATCTGCAAATCTGGTCTGAATATTTAAATTTTAGTCCAAACAAAATCGACAGTTTGAGAGTCCTTGAAATACCCAACATTTTATAATTAGTATTTATGCATGAAATAAAGCAAATCTTAGAATGTTCGAAATAGGAAAATAATATTATTTAAAAGTTAAAAGTTTTACAAATTTCTTAATTTATCTGATGGAATACTAATCTCTTCTTTTTCGAAATGTTTTGTTGGGATGTAATCAAATTTTTTAGTAAAATTGACGAGAAAAACAATATAGAAAAAAATAAAACAAGATACTGCAATTACATCACATTCGCAGGTTTCGTCAAATTTCGTATACGACCACTCAAATTACAGCGTATTTTTATCAGCTCGGACGACTTTCGATATATCACTGGACGATCGTCGAATTTATAAAATCTCTATAAACGCGACGTAGCGATAAAAATAAACATTATCGCATTTTATTTTGTAAATCCGACACCTGCATAAAAACCTCGTAATAGCTACCATAATAATAAAAAACTGTATCGCGTTGCTTACCGAAAATAAAACAGAAGCACTATCATTATTCTCGTTAAGCCGCATAACTGTATACAAACAGAATTCCGCAATTCGGCTCCGAATCTCGGTCGGATATGAAATTTTGCATAAACGTGGAGGAGTTTAACGTCGAACAATCCCCGAATTTATTGAGGCGGAAATGATTCTTCAGTTTTTGGTAGACCACGTTTGTCATGTCCCCTTTTCACCCGTCGGTAGATGGTTTTCGTTTTTCTTTACCCGTTGATGACTTTGATATATTTCGCTTGATTATTTTTGGTTTATTTTTTTTAACATATCTTCTTCTCATTGAAACTTTTACTTTTCAGTTTTATTTGGGTCGTGACTTTTGGTCACTTTCGAAAATTCTTGATTTCCCTTTTACCCTATTCGTGTTCTTCGATTTCTGTAATCTGTTTACGTTACATTCTTTAATTTTGTTTTATAATTTTCTTCGCTCATCGAGTATTGCGATTTTTAATCATAACATCGTTATTCTATGCCTTTGCGTCCTCGTTTTTGTTCTTATCATTGAATGTCCTGAATTATTGATAAATTCTTATTCTTATTGAGTTGATGTTTTATCGTCTGGCTGTCTTATCTCCATTCATACTTATCTCGATTTGTTTACATTCAATTGTAATCGACATCCGATCTTACAATTTAGACCGTTTATTTATTTTTCCAATTTGTTATAATTATGGAATATTATATGCAATAATAATCATAAAAATATTATACCGCGGATTAGAACAGTTATTAGAAGTGTATTTCGAAAGTGCATTTATTTTTAAATGTTTAAGTAGCCATCATGTTTACTTGAGATGTGTAAAAATTACATTTTTCATTTTCGTATAAACTGTAACTGATCTTTGTACAAGTACTTTCACCTAAATTAGCATATAGCACCATGTAAATAAAACTTCTCTTCATGTAAAAAACTTCATCTTCATGTAAAACCAATTAGCATTGTAATTCTCGAGTTTTTAAAAAGCAACAAATGCTTTTAAAAAGTTCTTCTTCGTTATCGCCGGCGTTAATGCGATTACATCAGTGTGAAATAAGTTGCGGTTTTAGAAGAGTGACATTTTCAGAGCCTTCTCTATCGCTTTCTGTAAAAGAGGAAGCATTCATAGAATTGAATTTTTTTATATCTGAAATAATCTTATTTTATTGAAAAGAGTACAGTTGACATCGAATGTTTTCGATTGTATTATTGTTATAACTATATTTTGTTCCCGAAATAAGCCAAAACTCTTTTTAATAATTTTTATGAAACCGACTTATTATAATTTAAAAAAAAAGAACGTAGTGATGATCATATCCAGACTATTGACAAGTTTGTTCTTGACTGCTGACATGCAATCCACACAATCACTACAATTTTCCAATAAAAAAAATCATGACTAATGACTCTGTTTAATGACACTCATGACACAATTCGAATGAAAAAATAAAATACAAAAAGTACTACTAATAATAGTCAGTTTTTGTTGGAAAGCGATGCCTTAGTAAATTTACAGCTGCGTATTAACGCGATCCCGAAGTAATCACGCGCGAGTTCTTGCGACGGATTATCGTGTCACTGCGCTAATCTTATCTTCAAGACTGGTAGCCCAGCGCTTATGTTGGTAAGTACGCGCACGTACATCCGAGCTCGACTCGGAATCTCCAAATCACCGCGGAAATAACTCCTGGCTTAACCATTTACTTATTAGGCAAACTCTGCCAGATAGGAAATCTACTTTCGGTAAATTTGACGTTATAAATCAGTTTCTCTGGTTTTCATTTTCTCTTCAAAATGATTAAAATTAATTTTGAGTATTTACTTAAATTAAATATAAAAATGTATAGTATTTTAGGTGTTAGGTTAAGTTTGAAACCTATACTTCTATTGATAAAACTAAAAAAACATAACTAATAATTGTCACCTAGATAGTTTATGTTAAAAAATTATCATGAGATGAAATAATCCGAAGTCAAATTAAAAAATGTGACGTACTATAATGTGACATTTTATAAGACTGCAGGAATAGAAGATTTACTCTTTATTTAATCTTCATCTTCTCACAGATATTCAATACGCGCATATTCGTGACATGGCTAGAATTCTTAGTGTTTTTTCCAGGAATGAATATCAACTATTCATTTTCTAGATTATTGCCAGACATAATAATAAAACAACAAAATATTAACAAAACACGGATTTCACAAAGAGTTAATTCATGTTAGTCGGATGATGGAAAAATTTCGATTAAAATATTTGTGCTACTTTGTGCAGGAACGTTTTTGGCTTTATCTGACTTTTCAAAGGTTAAAAACTTTAAATGCCGTTTATTACATTTTAAACTATAAACTATAAACTATAAAATATTTTAAAATATAACAGAATCTTGTAATAGAAATAGGTTAGAAATGAGCGAACTTAAAGTACAGGTTACCGAAATGTACCTCGAAAAGAAAAAACAATTTAGGCGGGAAATACTTATCTCCCGCGATGCTTTTCGCGCGAGCAACGTTATTTCCAAAGAAATTTTTATTTCCCGCATGCTATTAGGAAAAACGTCGTTCGTTATTAGTTTGGGAAATATGAGATTTACCGCATAAGTAATGATTAACATAAAACTCGCGTCGAGTCAATCGTTACTTGTGCGGGAAATCGCATTTTCCGCACTAGTAACGAAATGGACTATTTAATACCACATCACCAATATAATCTTTACATAATCCTAATTAATTTATGAGCGACTCTATTATGTTATGTAAATTTTTATTAAAAAACTTGTCGTTGTTATTATATTGTATTACAAAATGCATTACAATAAAATTACAGAATTCATTATAAAAGAATAACTAATTTGTAAATCCTCTGTGTGTGTGAAGCCGTTCCTTCAAAAATGAGTTCCAAGCATGAATTGTCATAGAAAGTTTAATAACTAAATATGCAATTATAAAAAAAATCGTTGCTTCAAATTAAACAAAAACTTTGTTTTTTATCAAAGAATTAAAAGATCAGTGGATTTGTCCATAAGAATAACATATGATGCTATTATCATATTTAGTACAATATGAATATTACTCGTAATATAATCTTACTATTCGTATTTTAATATGCGGCATAAATATGGTATATGAAACATGTACGAAATAACTCTAAAATTATGTTTAAAGAACATTTTGATAAATTATTACTGCATCTAATACTTTCAAATAAACGTCAGTAAACGGTTATTAAACAGTGAATTAACGTTAAATTTATGTCAAAATATTGTCCATTTTAAACGTGCATAAAGTATCATTACGTAGGCATTGAATTCTGATTCGAAAAAATGGTGAAAATTTTATATACAAATCGGGTATGAAGCTGTTATCATTTATAGTGCAGTAAGAATGCATCGTATAATAAACGAGTAATTTACGTTTTAACACATGGTACACAAATAGTACATGAAACATGAAGTACAATTCAATATTTGATAACCATTTTGAAAACGTTTCGTTAAATAATTTTCTAAACGTTTCGTTAAATAATTTTTTAAACGTGTGTTAAACAATAATCGTATATACTTTCAATAAACGTTAATAAACGATAATTAAACGGTTATAAATTTTGTAAATTTAATATACTCTCAATGTCAAATGTATACTAAATAAACTTCCTTGATCTCGATTTATTTTATTTATAAAACATAGTCTTCTGTCTTTTTTAAATTACTTAATAAATTTACTAAAATATGGTATACCGAATTTGTGTGAATTATGTAAACGTCTTGGTCGGATGATTGAAAAATAGTTTGATAAATCTTTTTTTAAGCATATCTTACGTATAAACTTATTCATTGATATTACAACTGTACGATAAAAAAGTAAATATATAATCTACAAATATATTTCTATATTGTAACATTTTTTCAGTTATTTAGGTTTACTAATCAATTTTTCGCGCTGAAATAACTGTATAATGTAAATAAATAGAAATAATTTTAAATGCATCTTACTAGAATTATACTACATTTTAATGATTATTAAATAATACATAATTATCACAATTAATAACAAAATAACACCGATACATATTGAGTTAATGTCAATAAAATAATTAGGACAAACTGAGAGGAAACATCTTGAAAGTATAATTACTTTTTTATAATTGATTACACTCTTTTTTGGTAACAAAATTCTTATTATTACTGTTTGTTTGGTTATAACATTTTGTTCGAAAACCTCCAGAAAAACTAAATGAGTCTTTCAACTCTTTCTTACACAATATATAATAAACGTTTGTAACATCAAACCTGTTCTCTTAGAGTTTATGAATTTTTCAACTATGGTTACCAAATTAGCTGATTACATGCTTTTTATAAGCTTTCCTTATAAATATAAGTTTTGGCAGATTTTTTCATAAATTATAGTTAAAGTTTATAAGTATGTAAACCCTTAAACACTTAAAAAATCGTTATTAACGTCTCGAATCAGCTTTTTCTGGTCAGAAAAATAGGCTAAACAATTTTTGTTTATATTAAATATGCTATATTCTAACAATGTATTCCCAATTATATATACTTGGTATTAAACGTTGTATTTAACGTTTCCTTTTCAAATTTTGTTTATAAATAAGATTACTAAATATTAATCAAGTAAATGTACTCTATACATTTAAACTTATATAATATTGCATCTTCAAACATGTTAATAATTATATCGAATTAGAATTTCAGCACCATGAAGGGATTTTATTTTTTGAGATAAATGTGGTACGTAAAAATATTTCCATTAAAATGATTTGAAACAATCAATGTAGTGTTTGTGTTTGTTTTAGAATTTGACAGCATCTTGAAAAGACCTCACCATTACGATTACCGAAGTATGAGCAAGCAACACTTTTAAAAACTTAGTTTTGGACTTTTTTAAAGGAATGCTGTTTTAAAGAGTAAAACTAACATTTTTCAAAAAACACCTGTGAAACAAAATTAGTTTTTTTCAAAAAACGACCTGAAAAATCATCAATTATAGTGTTAATGACATAAAATCGATAACAGCCTAAGAAATATGTTGAAATGTTTTTTCAGTAGTAACAGTGGGCAAAAAATGATCAACATTATGAAAATTTAATAGCTAAGAGGTAATAATGTTATCATTAAATGTGAATCTACGACAACTTAATTTGCTTACTTTAAAATGGATCTTTTGATGTTTTTAAAATGCTCAAAGCATTTTAAAATATGATGAATTATAAAAGAGTTCGAAAATTCAGTATATTTCAGTAATTTATAACATCCTTTCGCATGTGACACATATACACCTACAAAATAGTTTTGTTTACAATCATTGAATTTCACATTGAAATAGTAGGCAATAAACGTTATACAATTAATTCGTTTATAACAGGAATGTCGCTTTTACATAATAAAACAACTCCTACAGTGAAGTTTGCACCGATTTCTTGCGTAAACGAACACAAGGCAAATACGCACGTTTATTACGTACCTAACGGACGTAAAAATCAACACGTATGGTATATACGAGCCAGAGAACCACACGTAGTCCTGCGTCTTGTCATACACGTCCTGTCATTAAGAACGTGTGTTCTTGTCTTCGAACACACTCGGCGTGAACACATTGTATTTGCGAGCCCCGCTCCGATATCGAAGCTTTTGTATACGTGCCTTTCGAATGCCAATGTAGAAAAGTGATACGCTTTTAGACACACAGGTGTTGCCTTAATGCGACGACGACCTACGAGAAAGAAAACGCGATCTCCATCTCAATCTCTGTCAAGGACATTGCTGAAACATTTTTGACAAATTCACTGAAATAAAACAAGTCATTACATTTTAATGTATAAAAATCAACAACATTTAACGTAATTTAAACGTGATAAGAAATCGTGAAAGAACGATGGAAGAATAAGCTCTCAAGATCTAACCCGTCGGCGGAGAGCAGATTACGTTCGATCAAGTTTATCAGGCAAGCCATCAAACTACTACTGCTACTTATGTGCGACACTTGATTGGACGATGCTAAGTTCACGATACTTGACCTGCCCCTTCAGTGGCTTAAAACAAATTTTAAACTTCTCTGAAGATAAAGGGTCTGGTTTAATACTCGATGTGACTTCATTCCAATTGACTTATATTATTCTTCGGTTTTCTTAATAAACGTTCAGCTACTCAAGAAATTAGTACATTATAGAAACAGCAATAAATTAAAAAATTTTTAAAGAAGAATTTACTAATAACCTAAAATTGTGTAAAATAATACACGCCACACTAATGCCTGAAGTAAATCAATTCAGTTGATTAATTTCGTCACTTTTATTTCCTACTCGTTCTTTCTCTCGTTTTTTACTCTCCGGACTCCCTTCCTTCTCTTCTCCTCGCGCAAATGTTTCGATACAAACTACGCAGTTATGCGCGAGTGTCGTTGCAGCGGTGGGTGAACGCAGTAGTGGTGGTGGCCCTTGTATTAGTGGTAGTGGCTGGTGGTGGTGGTATTGGTGGTGTACCCGATGCAGTGTCGTTCTGCCGTGTCGGACGCGCCTTCGCGAAGGACTCGATACTGAAAGTGCATGTGTTGCATACACTTGTGTGTGCCACAAGCACGTTGCTCTTCGCCACCCCCCTTTTTCCTGACAAGAGAGACCGAGAAGGAGAGAACGAGCGTAAAAATCGGACGGACGAAAAAAAAGAGATGAAAAGGAAAGAACAAAAATGGCGAAATGATTAAATTGATCTATACCCGTTTTACCGGAATCCAAGACTGTGTCGTATTATTATGTTTGAATATCGAATTGGGATATTTACTTATTGGTACTTTATTTCCCAAAAATTTCTTAAGTACCCAGTAATTATCAGGCCGATTTTTCTGCCAAAAAATACCCAAGGACTCAAACATAAACAAACTGTCTGACGCAACATGTTTTCTATACCAGTGACAGTGACAAGGCCAACGACATCCTGCTCCATCAGTCTCATATTATATTACCACAAAAAGTAAGAATTATCGCAAGTGACCCTTTATTACATATCGAAATAAAAAAAAAGAAAAAAAAAAGGAGAGCTCGTAGAAAAGTACGAGTGTGTCGAGAACGAGGAGCAGGACTATCCGTCCGCAAAGTCCGCACCTCCACAGATCACTTCGTCCCCCTGCACCCTTCACCGCCACCTCGTCACTCTGTCTCCCTCGACGTTTCTTTCTCTCCCTCCCTTCGGCATCACCCTCTTTCTCGAGCGCCCCCCTTGGTTCCTCGACCCCCCTTCTAGATGCGTGCGCGCGCAACGACCTTCCCTCGACCCCGCGCCCTTGCTCGACGCTCCGTGATCCTGGTGGGGGATCATCGGCGTACCGCCAGACCGCCACCAGCGGAACGTACACAGGCCGATTCACCGCTCGGCCCTCCACACGGAATCATTACTAAGCCGGACTTCGGGGAGTACGGACGCTTTTGTCGTTTTCTCAGCTCCGTTCGAGATCTCGGTCATACACGCGACACTCGTGTGTGTTTTTTTGAGCTTTTTTACCCCGTGACGTGCTTGTGCTCTCTGCCGCATCCGATTGTGATATCGTAGTTTTTTGAGTTTAGAAAAAAATTTGACAGAAAACTGACTCCGAGTGTGACATCGGACTTTGTGCGAAAACTCGGAAGTTTTGGAACATTTTGGACAGTGAAGAGTGACAGTTGCATCTCGTCGCAATCGTTGTGATATTGTAGTTTTTCGATTGCCGCAGGACTGTGCGAACATTTCACGTCTTAGACAATCGTTGCATATTTCGATTTTCTCCATTAGCAGATCTTTGCTAAAAGTTACTCAGGAATTCATCGAGTGTCGGACGATATAATAGTGTGCTTGAGATACTCGGTGACTGCGGCAGCATTCATGGACTGTGATCCGTTTGAGGATCCACCATACAGAAGGTTTCGACGGCGATTTTGAGATCTTTGAACAACAATATCCGCGAAGTCTTTGCTCCGTAAGCGCAGAGTGGGACCACGTGCTGCGCGCCGCCAGAAGAGTGGCCCCGTTCGAGCACGTGCGATAAATCGACGCAGACACGTGCGCGACTTTGTTTTTTTCACGTCGTCTAGACGAAAACTCATTGTTTCGAGGTAAACGTTCGTTGCCCATCCGCGAACGACACTTGCTTCGTCGTCACACAAGAGTGAGAGATGGCGATCCCGTTTGCATTGCCGTCTGAAGAGGAGGCGGAGGATCAGAATCAGCAGCTGGAACAACTCATGCTCGACCTGTATGCGGTGCTGCAACAGGTCCTTCGGACAAGAAATGCACAGCATCAGTCGCGAAACCGTAAGTACTTATTCTGTTTGTTGCTAAACGTCATTGCAAAGTCGCCCCTAGTGAATCATGAGTACGCGCTAAAGTCGACGCAATTCATTCGCGAAATTGTTAGGGATCGGAAAGTAAGGCCGGTATTGTTAAATTGACCCTTTTTGGGTTTCATCACAAGTCTTCCATCGGAAGAGTTGATTTCAAGCTTTTGGTACGTTTAGATCGTCACACTCCCACTGATGATCACCAGATAATATATGTGTTTCAGATTTGAACATATTGTCCGTCAGATAACAGACTAGTATTTCATTCAATATTTTCGGAAGTGAGTCCTGTTTGGGAGCAATCCTAAAGTTCACCTAACTCAGAAGAGTTGAAAGTCTAAGTTTTGACTCGATCACTAATAGATATCGTCGTTGACACGAATCATTGCTCTGGTCACTATCCGCTAATTATTAGGAAGTCCAATCATGTAACTTTGCGTTCGAAAATAATTCATTATTTTCATGGTGTCAATTGAGAAAATCGCAAGTTCTCTTCCCTCATAAAAATTGGCTATCTTAGTTTATCTCAGGTTCAATTCCCAACATCCACTAATCATAGATCCGAAACTCAATAACGTAACTTTGCGTAATTTGACATGTTTCGGTGTCATCCGAAGTTTTCTGACCTAAGTGTTGTTTACATATATTTTCGAAGTTCACTCCGCTCAACAGCATTACATGTCTTCAGTTTTAGGATAACTTCTCATTTGTCACTCAAGTGATAACTACTCGACCATAAACTGATTTCGAAGTTGACCTTATTGCATCTCTGATCACTGACCGTTAAATACTTGAAAGTTCAATCATGTAACTTTGCGTAATTTGACCTGTTTTGGTTTATTTGCTACTTCTTAGATATTCGTATCGCAGACGTCGTTATTTGCGACTGAATCTAAAGCAGATTTGTCGTGTCAATTATGACATATCAGAAAACTAATCAGTTGACAGATCGAACTTCATTCGAAAAATTCACAAAGTGAATCATGTCAGAACTTGCCTAACTGTAGAAAACGTGAAGTCTGACCAATTAGGAAAAGCGTTTCGAAAATCTCTCAATATTGCATTTCATCGATACTGACTCCAAAATAAAATTTGAAAAAATTATAATTGAATATAACAAGATCTTAAAAAAATTGTAAACACGTTTCAATGTTTGTCAACATTGAGTGCGAAGTCAACATTACATGATTATGACACTTTCCAATCCCGCATTTCCAAGCTCACGCTACAGCTAAACATGCAACAGGTTACAGCCTCGAAAAAAGTGGTAATTGTGAAAATGAAAATAAAGTAGTACCGGACGGTCAGTGACCGAATTAATATTCTCTCGCATGAAACACTTATAGTTTATTATGCGCTTATTATGTAACTAAGCGAACACAAGTGGCAGCGCTCTTCGGCTCGGTTGACAATGAATGCGATGTCGAGCGTCGCTCGAGAGTATCAATGTCAATAAAAACAAAAGGCAGTTTATCGATCTGGTGATTTTGCAACTTGAAACTTTCGCTCATATTCAAAACATCATTTAATATCTTAGATGACTAAAGTGCATTTATTTTCAGTCGCCTCATCGTTATCAGTGTTAATATATTGTGCCAAACAAGTGTGATTTTAAAAAGTGAAAAATTTTATTGGAATCATTCTCAAAATGGGTGATGGAAAATTAACGTCCATAATTGCACTAGGAAGAAATGTCAAAATAACTGATTGGAGAGTGACGTTTTGAAAGTGACTTAAATTTTGCAAAAGATCGTACGAAGCGAAGATGAACACCGAAATCAATTTTTGATCAGAATGTCAAAAAGTGGCACAAAACTTGTGAAACCAAATTAAGTCTCTTGCAAATTTGTGTCATAGACAAAAAAATTGTAAACATGGAAAATGACATTTAGAGCGGTCGGTGCTGTTGGCATGAAATCTGTTTCGATACGACTTTGCTCCGATCTTGAGAATATTCGGATTTGTCACGGTGAATGGAACGTTAAATCGTGAATTTCGCAAATAAAACCAAAGTTGCAAAACGGAATGATTCACGCGCATTCCTAGCATTCTCGCAATTCGCCTTGGTCGCTAAGCAGAGATTTAAAATTGTGAACTGACTTACGTATGAACCATTTTTGGCAATAATTTGACATGTGTGAGTAGTTCAGAAAATATTCTATGTCTAACGTGGCAACTTAGTGAATTCTTATTCGTGATACATTTGATGTTTTGACGAAGTCATGAAGCCAAAATGATTTGAAATAAATCCCATAAATCGAGAAGTGGTAAAATCAATTTTTTTCGATTATTCAAAATAAACTGTAGTTTTACGAGTGTGCAACAGGGGGGCGATCGACCGAGAGAACAGATGTAGTGTGGGTGTAGAGTCGAGAGTATCGTAGACGTTGTCCGGCCATGACCCTGCTCGAGTCGTGCCATCGTCGTTCGTCTGTGTTTGTGTACATACGCCTTTGTGCGAAAGAGAACATCGTGGATGGAAGAAAGATGAAGAAAAGAGTACACGATGACAGAAAACGAGAGAAAGAGAAGGAAAGAAAGACGAATAGATGACCAGTGGTCAGTCACGCTGTAGTAAAATGGCATGAATAAAATCCAGCGTTGTGAATTTGCTACCAACGAACCCCTGCCAAATAATCTCAAATTACGATGAAATCACATAATAAAACTGTCATTATAATATAGTCGCAAAGTCAAAATAAAAAATTATCTCAAGTTTTCAATTTCCCTCGAAGGAAAACGAACTTGGCATCGGGATCTCATTTTGGAGAAAGTTAGCGAAGCGAATGTTATTAAAAGAGAGTGTAGTTATTTTCATCCAAAGCGACTAAGTTAGTCGTTATGTTTTCAACGACTGTCGAGTAAAATATGAAAATGCTGAAATTGTGGCTCAAAGCGTTTAATTCTGCAATTGAAAAGATTTATGTAACTTACTATGAAATTCATAGTACCCATTTAGGAGAAGTTTAGCAAAATCGTAGCGGTAAATATATAATTGTTTGGGTTGCAAAAAGTAGTCAAACTTCGGTATTTGTTAGGGACTTGAAAAAGTGAAATCCGAACTTTGGGCATTCCTCCGCCCGCGATCTTTGAAAAATGGACAAATTCCAGTGCAGTTTCGAAACAGAGCGAAAATAGTGATATTCTTCTTGGCTTTCGTGTCACACGCTGGTGTTTGGCAAGCCTCCCGAGGGGACTGCATCTCGCTCTAACATTCGCGGTCCCGAACGGAAATAATACCTACGTCGAGGGTCAACAACCATAGTTAGTGGATTTTAGCGAAGATTCGAAATTGCACCGAGTGCACGCGGTTGCATCAGATCGGAGGTGGGTATATATAGACACAGCTGTGCTCGAGAAAACGCCTTCTCTCCCCCTTTCGTTCTCCCTTTTCTCACTTTCAGATTCGCGCGATCCCCACGACTTCGCGTACTTATCGCGATTCTAAAAGAAGACCCGGAGAATTTCTGGGGATTTTTTTGCTCGCGGCACTACGCACACTTCTCCCCTTTGTGTTCACGTATATTTACGACATGATTATTGCGCTGGCAATCGTGATTTTTTCGAAGAGGATCGTTGGCTTCGTGTGAACTTAGAAACGTAACCTATCAGGTTCCCTGAAATGGATATTGTCGGTGGGACTTTATCTCAAAGTTCTGGGAGCTGTCCAACAATTGGACAACATCCGGTATCTATTCGGAGTCTATTTATTATCTGGATCTGCAGTATCAAAAAGATTCTTTCTGACTTACTTGCGACTTATTATGCAATTCAACTCAATGATTTTATAAGGAACTCGTAAAGAGAAAAATGTTTCTCGAAAAATTGCACTTCTTCTTTTCGACAAGTTTTATAAAGTAATTCGGGTCACGGAACTCGCTCCCTTAAGTTTCGAATATTTGGAGTTTGGCCTGGATTGGACTTTGAAACTTGCGGAATCGCATTTCCCGAGTTGTAACTTTACGTCGTGCTAATTTCCCTTCGAAAAGTTCTGCAACTCCAGAGGAAAATAATTATACGACTCTATATTGTTAAAGTCTTTCTCAAAAATTGATGTTTGGATAAAACATCAAGTTAATTGGCTATGCCGGATGCTTGAGGCCGGCGGAACGTAGCTGTAGAATTGTCTATAGGTGATATAAAATATGCAGAGAATTCGTCATTGAAAATCGTCGGAGACGCACTCATCAGCAAAACCACCCCGTTAAAAATTCATCGAACACGGACCGACGAGCTCTTAGGAAGTTTCGTCGACGATCCGTTATCACTGTCCGAGTAAACCGCCATCTTATCTAAGAACGAGATAGATACTCGAGACTGACGTTATTTCTGCTTTCGTGCACGTCCGTCGTAGCGATTATCTCCGTTTCTTTAGAAGCGAGACAAAGTACCCGACTGAATGGCGAATCTCTTTTTCCCTTTGTTCAAAATACACCGTCGAAAATAATTGCCGGTGAAATTACCGCACCGGGTTGCGATTACTAATTCAGTCCTAGTTGTGCAATTACTAAGGGAATTCATCGGTACGTTGACTTTCTTGCTACCTTTCCATATTTTTTACATGTTTTCATCCACTCCGACGGATTGAGCTCTATATATTTGCTTAAATTGAAAGTCGACACGATAAGGCGTCAGCGAGACAAAATTAAAATCGCATCATAGATGAAATTCCCCGATAAATGAATTATGAGCGGCAGGCGCGAAAGAAACGCGTAGGGGCGATAAAATCGTGGTCGAATTTCATGATTCGCCGAGGACGCGTGCCGCCGACTTTATCTGCTTTTTATCCACACGCGGCGCTCCCAAAACATTGTCGTAATTGAGATTGCATAAGTTACAAAACTCTTAACACCGTTTTTGCATACGTGCTTGTTGAATTACAAAAAAAAGGGAATTCTACCAGATTGGAAGGGTTTTGGACGTGACTTTAGATTTACTAAATTAAAATGCGACTGCGTTCGAAATTTAATCAATTTTATATTTAGATAGGTTAAAAAAAATAATTTGTACAATGTTAACTGGTACTGTTAAACATCTGAGTTGGTTCACAATGTCTAGCAACTCAATTAAAGTTTCGAATTGAAAATGTAATTCCTGAAGGTGAAGTGTCTTAAAAAGTTTGTATTTGATTCGACGCTAGAACGCGCTGTAATCCAATGCATTGTCGCAAACAAATTGTTCAAATATCGGTGGAAGACTAATCACGTAATACAATCTGAATCATTTTGATATATGTAATTTGGAGGAAAATCGAGGAACGCGATAAAAACATGAATTTAGAGATGAAAACCGATTTATAACAAATAATTTTCCTGAAAACTAAACGCGGTTAAAAAATCAAAAATATATTAAACTCACAAATAATAATCCCGGCACGCTTTAGCATTCCGGAAAATTGAAAAATACTTTATTGTCCCCGAGTTTTATAAACCTCTTAAAACTCTATGATATCGTATCGACGCAGGGACAAAAATAAATATGGAAGCAGATTGCTGTGTATCCATGCGTGCTTCAGATATGCATATTGGATTCGGGGAATTTCGAGTTCCGAATTATTTATTTCTGCATGGACTGTAAATACGCATGAAATGGGACGTTCGGTAGACGCGGAAGTTTCCGATTCAATTTTCCGTCGAAGGCCACGGAATAAAGAACAAAGATCGCGTGGGTGCTGGTTTTCTTTGCGAGTCCTTCAAAGTTTTCTCTTTCATTCCTTTTAGTGGAAGGTTAATGAAATTGTTCTTAAAAATATTCAATCGCTGACTTTTTAAAATTTGATCGTGGACTACCGACATAATTTTTCCACTTGATTTTAGGGTTAGTTGACCCAGGCAAATTGATAATGCAAAATTAGTAACGAAGTCAGCAATTGAGGAGGCGAGGCAGTTACGATTTGTATACAAGAGTCAGCGCGTATCTCGCCGACGCTCGTATTGTGCCATTGTTCCGGAAAAGTCGTATGCGATAAAAAGTGCGCATTCAACAAAACCGGAGAGCATGAGACATCACGCTACTGCAGTGCGTGTGCATCGTCGTATGTTTACGTGCGCTCGCGCACACACGAACACAAATAAATGCACACGCGCGAGTAAAGCGAGGTACTTTCTCGCTCGCGCGTGTAGTTACACTTTTTGCTTCGAGACCTCGCGAACGCGTGCGCCTATATATATGCATTTGTGTGCATGTGTTTGTGTGTATGCACGGCGCTGCATTTCTCGCGGCCTTGAGAGGGGTTCTTTGTGCAGTTCAACGCTCACTCGAGTTCTCCGTTGATACACATGATCAGAGACGAGTGACACGCGACCAAATTTTTGTCAAAAGTTTTTTTTTGGTAATTTTCGTAAATGCATTTTACCGATACTTGGAAAGATCAAATTTGATGGATCCAACTAGGCCTACATTAGGTTAAAATCAATCTACATATTTTTTTACTTTGAAAGATGCACTGACGGACAATTTCGTAGGCAATATCTACAATCGAACGCTTCGAAACGGAGCACGTTGCAACGTAATAAACACAGCATCTCTTTTTCCTCGTGCGTAAATTAGATTGCAATTACGTGGCGGATAACTCGATTCGTCAAGACAAAGAACGAAGACAGTCGTTATGCACTTACGCGGGAACGCGTTTGTCTTTCTTTTACGAGTTCTATGTAATTGCTTCCGTAACAAATCGAGGGATTCTTTTTATGGAAACGTGAGCGTTCATTACGTTAATCGACCAATGACCACGTTATCCGCAAAGAACAAAAAGTCTATCAAATCTTTCTTTCTTTTGATTTGATTTTTGGTTTTGGTTACTTTCTCAGCTGTTTATTAAAAAAAATTATAACTGCAGATTTTTCTTAAGTAAACGAAAAAATAAGGAAAGAAAATTAACACGTCTTAAATTTTAGTATAATAATATAGTTTTTTATCTTATTTTTAATTGTTTAGTACGCTGAAAGAGAATTAAACAAGATGCGTAGGATATCAGTTATTATTGAATAAATAAGTATTCATCATTTATTTGGTCTATTGATGACTTTACAGGACATTTTTTAATTATTTCATACGTCATTATTAGACGTTATCTTAAGATTATTTCTGCTACACTTCTCATTAAACAAAAGTTACGTTATTAGCTTGCATTAGTGGGACGTAGTAAAAAAAATAAGAAATATTCATAAAATTTGAATATTTTAATTCAATACATAAAATTATTCTTAGTGCATTTTTGTATTTTTGTATTAGGACAAAATAATAATTATTTTGATATCGGGTTAAAATTCACTCGAAGTATAATTTGAAGCAAGCGACATGGTAACGCCATCTGTGATGATGACGCCGAACACAGCATCGACGTCTTTCCTTCATTCGTATGCACAAAAGCAGCTTGAATTTTCTTTTGTTGTAACAGTGTAAGCAGAACAATATTTCTTGCACAAATAATTATTGAATTTTTTGTGACCGATATTTAAATAATTCTTGAAATCATGCAATTGTGAATTATTTTATTATAGTTTGAGAAACGTCAGCAAGATGTCTAATATCCTGAACATCAGAAAAGTTCAAGGATTCAACGTCACTGCGTCGATTGTTCATAAAGATCTATTTTAATTATCTCGTTTTCTTTATTCATTAGAAGTAAAGCAGTGATTGTATATTACGCTCAATAAAAAAATTAGAATATCCCTCTGTTAATATTAATTCACTTTCAGATAAGCTGCATTGCCAATAAATTAGACGCTCTTTTTATATTATAATTCGAAAATTTTATTTAATCTCTTGATGTCGCACATTACGTCTTAATATTTCAATAGAATTAAGTTTTTTTTGTCACCCTTAACGTTGAATTAAAAACTTGCTGTTTCAATATAAATCTATCATATAATACTAGAAAGTAATTACAAAGTTAATGCGTGACGGGATCAATATTATCGAGGACGTATCGCCAAAATTCGCACTTAGGGAAATAGGAAAATTTGCACAATTTATTCTTAACCCACTAACGCCCGAGAGGATAGAAATTTCACCAAGATTTTCGGAATAATTCTTGACACTAAAAACCAATTCAAAAAATTCTAGACAAAACATTTTCGATATAAAATTGAGCGATCATTCCGAATCTTCTGTTAAAAAATCAATCGAGCCCATTCCAAAATAGTTATGCTTGGTTTTTCACAAAAAAAATCAGATTTCTTTTGACCGTCAAATATTTTATAATCGCCAGATTCGGAATGATCGATCAATTTTACGTAGAATATATAAAAAATAAAAATTTTTTAATTGATTTTTAATCTCAAGAAATATTCCGAAAATCTTGGTGAAATTTGTGTCCTCTTGTGCTTTAATGGGTTAATTATTTGCAGAATTAGAAATTTTCTTTAAAACTTAGAAATCACCTGAGAAACTATTTTAGTTAGGTTTTCAAAATAATTCGAATCAAACTTATTTCTGCGAATTTTAAGGTTCTACAGCTTTGAAGAAATTATTTTACGTTAAAAAAGGAGAACATTAAATTTTTAAGTATGAGGACAACTTTTTTACGCTAAACTTCAGTTCTAACTCTAGATATTATTGTCTAAATAGTTGGAAGGATTATTTGTGCCGTTTTGACTTTAATCGAAAAGAAACATTGCAGTAATGGTCACGGTAACGCCATCTGTGGAGAGATCATGGAACATAGCAACGCCTTATTGTCTTCATTTGGATATGCACGATAAAAGGTTTATTTTATTTGAAGAGGGAGCAAATAAAAATGTTTTTCCATTTACAGTAGTACATGCTTTCAATGATGCATAACATGATTTTAAAAATATTTTGGGCTTCAAATAGTTATTGAAATTTAAATGAAAATTTTCCGAAATAGTTCAAACAGTTTCTATTAGACCTTGTCTTTTTCGATGTTTCCTTTGACATTTTACAAAAAATTTCGACAATTTTTACGTTCATAAATTAATTAAATTTGAACATCAATTGTTGATAAAAATTGAACTTTATGTTGCACGATTGATTTTCTAAATAAGTTTCTCAACTTCTATGCTTTCTATCTTTGTCGATATTTTCAAAAATGACTTCCATCAAAACTGATGATCGGAGAAGAAAAGGTGGGCCACCTACGTCATCTCCCCCTACCATTACTTTATGCAACAAAATAACGTCATAAATTCCAAACAACAACAAAAAAATTTCCTCTCGAAACTGGGGGGAAACAGCGAAGCAAATTTGCTGGTACAAAGTAAACTAGGGCATCCCCTTAACAAGTACAAATTCGCGAAGTAACATCTCGAGCATTAACGCGCGATATCAATTTCGCAAGTTCCCAATAAACGCTCGAGTGCGGAATAATGGCACAGTAAGTCATCCTTTGTCAATTACAAAGTATCGTCGCACCCGTCGGTGGAAATTTAACTCGGCGTATCGCTGGTTGTTTACAATGCCTCCCATTTCCGCGAGCAAAACAACCAAGGAACTTCGAAAAGCGCCAGGAGAATGTTGATGAAAGCGTCGCCGCCGAAACGCGTTAATAGCACGAAACGTAATTAATGGCGTGATCCGCACGTAGTACGCACACGCGTAAGTTCCAGTGCGTATATACGTGGGGCACCGCATGTGCACGTCACACAAGCGGGTCTTCGGTTTATGGAGTCGTCGTTACATATAGCCTCTGTAACGAGTTGCACAGTGCGCTTATGTACAAAGGGCGCTCCGTCTCTCTGACTCACGTGCTTCCATGTGCAATACCGGCGTTCTGCACTGCAACCGACCTATACATACATACGTCCATCCACATAAACCAAGATCCAAAGCGGTATTCCGCATGCGGGTGTTCGCCACGTGCGAATTGCACATTTTTCCTCGAACCCGATCTTTTCCGTTTGTGGTTACGATTGACAGCTTAAAATTTTATTAAATAAAATATTTTTCAGATGTCCAACACAGGCCGACAAATTTTAGAATCAAGAACCAGAACATACTTTTCCGATTTCAGAATAGCCCCTATACGTCAGCTTGTTGAGATATTTTAACCTAAAAGTGCAAAAAGTACGTTTTTTGGGTTCGTTTAAGGTGCTGTAACTTCAAGACACCTTTTTTTTCAAAACGATCGTCACGGTATCTCAAAGTACTACTTTTGGCCTTCAAAATCTGTTTTTAAACTTGAAAAATCTTTATTGGTCACTGAGATATCGTCTGTTGAAATTTCTAAGTTTGGCAAATTTGGCGATATTAAGAAACTGAGCAGAATCAGATAAAGCATCAGAAACTTCAACAGGCGATATCTCAGTGACCAATAACAACTTTTCTAAGTTTAAAAACGTATTTTGAAGGACAGAAATAGTACTTTGAGATACCATGACGATCATTTTGAAAACAGAAGCTGTTTTGATGCTACAGAACCTCAAATGTACCCAAAAAACGTACTTTTTACACTTTTATGTTCTGGTTCTTGGTTCTGCAATTTTCTCAAATTTTGTCGGCCTGCGTAATTTATGAAAATTTTTTTAACTGCTCATTAAACTTTGATAAAATTGATGAAATTCGCTTCTTAACACTTCTTGAATTATTTCTCGGAGTATACTTAGAGTTCATAATAAAGTTACATCAATACTCATGGAGTTAACGCGTACGTGCTTGATAACGAAAACGATTAAGCATAAAAATAATTTATGTTAACTAAATCAACGAGCTTTGTCTTTAACCTCGGACCCGTATGCAGGAGATTTTCATTGTTTCCACCGCATGCAATCTCCTCTTTGTGTAAAGATGCAATTGAATCACTGATAAATTGTGCATTGGATGTGAGACACGAATTGGAAAATTATGTAAATTTCCTACAAATCTTTTATATGGAACATACTGCTTCTGAAAATAGATCTCTATCTTTTCTTTTTGCATCTTCTAAAATTCTTCTTATTCAGAGAAAATTTGCAGTTGAAGGTTAATGTTTGAGATAGATAAACATTCCAAAGTGAAAATCAAAAACTCTTTGTTAAAGTGACAAATCTAAAAAAATTGGAGAAACCCTTTTACAAGCCAGGAAAACAAGTTCTTATCAAGAGAGATTTCACGATAGCGGTAATCGAATGTAGGTGACGATGTTGCAAACCAACGAGACTCGAACCAATGAAGTGAAAGACGCGAAATGTCAAGGATGCCACGGACAATGGGGTGCGGGAATTGTTATTTTGCCATGCTCAACAACAATCGCCTATAAAGTCATGCATGCGATTTTATTTCCACAAATTAATTTCTCCCTTAAAACCAATTGACACATCGACTTTTTAGAAATCTACAATTTTCTGTGTTTCATTAGAAAATTAAGATTAATCTAAAATAATCTTAGAATCTTCAAATAATTTCGAAATGAAAAAACAAAAATTCTACGCAGAATCGCTCGGACAGGTCCATGCAGGATTACAACGACATTGACGATTACGGTTTGTCGCATGCGTATACCGATAAAATTAATCACATCGAACAGAGTCGAGCTGTCTGCACCAGTTCGCATATGCAATGCGTTTTACGACCGCGAAGATAACGATACGTAGTAAGCCGATAACGCTCGTTGCGCATCACCGAAATAAATATCCTGTACCAGAAATACCGAGAAGTCCGCCAATCTGGAACCTCGAGAGTTACTTAATAACGATTACTACGTTCCAATGAATTTCTCAATTAATCGTATGAATGATGCTAAACGATAAATTAAACGTTTCATTAAATGCTGGAAGATTCACTTTTTCACGCTTATGTATCGAAATCGATATTTTTACTCGAGGATGATCGATGATAATTTATTCTTCGATAGTTATTTCAAAATTTCAGAATTAATTAAAATAGGTCAAAACTATAGATAGCAACTGCGCCGAAGATATTTTATCGGAAAGGATGCATTATCTGCGATTTTTTCGATGCTGTCATATCTCGAGGCCGTAACTCGTTTTGCATCACGTTTCTACGTTGTTTTAACGATCTAGTTGTCGACATAACTGTAATTAGTAGATTCGTTTCTAAGGGAAGAACAGTGCGCAGTAATCATGAATCGTTATCTCTGTTGAAGATTGAGCATTCTTCTAAGTGTTCGTAAAGTAGAACAAAAGTCCTTTGATCCGTATCATGAAAAACACTAGGGGCAATAATTCAAGGACTTTATTAATGACTTCAGTTATTATATTTTATATAGATTAATCTATTTATTGTCATAAATCACTAATATGCATGTTTTTATTTGTATTTTGTAGATCGACTGCCGCGAAGGTCAGCCGACGTTCCTGGATCACGAGAGCACCCTGTGGTTCTCGTAGACTCCGATTTGTCACGCCTGCCTCTCCCCGATTTGGTGCTTTCAGCAGTGGAGCAACTTCCACCGCCACCACCGCAAGTCACTGTGTCTGCCCCCAGCAGTCCAACGAGGGATGCGGCCTTTCAATTCCCAGAATGCAGCGTGCCCGTCCCAAGTCCGAGACCGAAGCCTCGAAGGCGTCGGTTGATTTCGGAGGGATCGATCCCCGAAAAGGGTCGGGTCGACTGCACCAACAACGGAACCTGCTGCCCCAACCACTTGTGCTCGAGTCTCGACGAAAGGGAGTGGGCGACAGTGGGCGTAAATCTCAGGAACATTGCCGACGACTTCCACGCCTCCAAAACTAAGGTAAGACCAACAAAAGATGGACTTTCCCCGGAAAAAAGCAAAAATGTCAGTCTCCAAAACCGGTTCCTCCAACCGAAAACAACTGAGATCTGTAGGAAAGCAATTAATCAAAAGAACGCCATATTATGAGTTTTCCCGTGGCGTCCGATTTCTATTCTGTCTCGTCCCAAGGTCTCAGCCATTAGTAGGTTCCGATGGAAGGGAGAGGGTAATAGTGGGCGTCAGATTTAGAAATATTGCTGACAACTTTCACGCCTACTGACTAAGATCCACTTTCACGCCCCCTAATATCACGAACTGAATTTCCAGCCAGATTATTTTCAACCGAATTGCACATTACCAACTCGAGGAAGGGTATGGAGAATCAGAATCACTCGTATGCAAGAAAAGACGAAGAAATTGAATTGCGGCGTAATTACGAGTATACATGTAAAATTTCCATGGCGCTATAATTTAAATCGAAAATCCAGCATTGACATTCCTAATGCCCTCGAGGTAAACTCTCCATTGAAGTCGTCGTTCCATTTCCGTGCGCTGAAAATATATATTAGAAAAATTCACGCTTCACGGGAAAATCCCGCGTCAAAAGAAAAGCGGATTTCATCCCGACGATACACCGTTAAAGGAAAAAATGGAACACTCGACGAGGGGTATAACCGAAGGAATTAAATTTCCAAGCACGCGTACGGATCCTCGAAAATGCCTCGCGCCGCATATTCGCAATTTTGCCGGACGGAAGCTCATATTTGCCGCAATTTCCGGCTTGTTCCGGCTTCATTTGCAAAGTTTATGGCCTAGACGTCCGAGCCGCTTTGCCGTGTGGCCCCCGCCTTATTAGCGTTCGTGTGCCCTTAAGCTTCCGCGTTAATGCGAGTGGCATTCGCCACGAACGATCTCGACTTTGTGAAATCTAAGTGCATAGTACAATAGCAGGAGCGAAACGACGTAACTCGTATCACCCCAGGGTATGGATATATGCTTCTCGTTTTCACGTTTGCAGACTCATAAACCATTCTCGTGGAATTAAAGAACAAATAAAGGAAATGTGGTTTTTGAGTAGATTTAATGTATCCTCTATTCTATTTATCGTGACCTTTATTCATCTGTAAATTTCAATTTCCATGGAAACCACTTGAATTCGCTTCTTCAGTTACTCAACGCGTGATGGAGAATAGAATTTCTTTCCTCACTTTCGAAAAATACTTACGCCATTTATCTGGCAATCTCGTTTTACGTCTCATTACGCGCGTACGTCAAATAGCAACGCGAACCGATTTCCCGTGGGCCAATTTTCTTATTTCGATCATAAACCGCGTTGCGCTGTTTTTTTACGAGTCTTTTTTACGCTAATGGGCGTTGACGCTGGACGCGCGAGTGGACTTCGCATTCAATTTTCGCGAGTAACGGGTAAAGTGGTAAAAATCGAAAAAAGCGATTGCAAGTTCCTGCACGCTTATCGCGAGGACGAGAATAATAACATTTCTAGAAACGATAATCCGTCGATAATGCTCGTTACTCTAATTGCGGCTGATCGTAAGGTACTCGCCGTCGCGCGCGTTACCGCTTCTTTTCCGCATTTACGGCGAGCCTCCTAATGACGGGTTGCGATCCTTCTCGCATAACTATCGTTTCTATCACTGCGCACGCCACTAACACGAGACCCACAGTCGTCGCGTGCGCCTAAATGCTAGAGATCATTTTGTATTTTCGCCTATTTTCCTTTGTTTGTACCCGAGAGTATCGTAGATTGATAGGCAAAGAACACTGCCCGCATGGATAGGAGAAAGCTGAAAGATACTCGAAAATACATCGCTTCATATCGATTTACCACAATAAAACCAAATTAACCAAATCCTCAGCTTCCAGAAAGTTAATTATTACAGTTGGTCATGAAATAAAGATGAGACTAATGAAATTGGGAGCAATGAATATTAGATGGAGCATAAACGGATTGTTTCTCATAATATTTATTGGCCAACCAATCTGGCGGTGTTGGCTCGTGAGCAGTGGTGAGAGGTGGAAACGGGGAACGAGAGAAAGAAAATCCTCAGCTGACACAGAGGGGAAACATAAGCTGAAAAATAGTTATCGAATTCGTGGTCCCTCGAGCATCATAAATACCGGGCGAGACATCCAGAACTGCTCCCTTGGCGCTTACGTTGTAACTACATAGTTCTCACACTTCATTCGAGAGAAATACCGTCTTATGCAATCAAATATGTATCGGAAAGACCAAAGTCATAATACTCGATGTTCACTCCTACCACCCAGTGTTTACTAGCACGGCTGCATCATACCAATTGCTTCGGAGTTGCTGTTAAGACTTGCTTACATCTACAGCATTTTTTAATAGACAGTTCCTTATTACTGGCGGTAGACCGGATTATATAAACAAGCAACGGGTATTAATACAGTAGCAGATTCCCTAGCTTCAGATTCTAAACGTATCAAGTGGATAGAGTTCAAACTAACCAGACCAATTTAAAGAATGGGATGGTAAGATTATATGGAAGAGAGCATATCATCTGGCGTTAGGCAATTGATTTCAATCTTCAGAGAAGAACAGATGAACACAATGCGTTTAACCGTTTACGCAGGTGAAGAAGGCTGGTGCTAAACGAAGATTAATAGCCAATAAACGCAATGAGATTTCGCGATGCTAGAAATAATGTGCATGCAGGTGTATTATTAACATTTCGCAACGTACCAAGGGATCCAGCATGCATGAGATAATAGCCTGATTGTTTACTTGGAGTATTAATACTTAGATAATAACACGTTATCAATGATAATTGGCTCCGAGAAACATGCAAATTCTCCGATAAAATGAGTTACTAATAAATCCTCCCTGTCCTGGTGATTGATGCTCGTGATACATTCCGCGGTGATTTACAAGGATTTTTTCGCATGTTTTACAAGCACTGGCGAATTCCAAGGGATAAAACGAGCCCACTGGAGTCAAGCCCCTCGCAAAATGCACTACGGCATGGAAACGAGCGGCCGAGATTCTGGCGACAAAAATAAATCGCGAGCAAGTGCGGAGTGCGTGTGGGTATTTCATGGACCAAATGTAGAACGAAGATGCAAGAAATGTAGAAAAACCAGGATTTTCGACCTCAGTGACAAATATATATTCTTACCCTGTAAAAACGAATATCGAGCATCGTCAATTTTGTGTGCAGTCATTTTTCGCGAGCACACCGAGATTACGCACGCCCAAACAAAGCGGTACGAGAGAAACGGAAGATACAAGATCGTAGAAAAGACAGTGATGGAAAGAGGCCACGTTACGAGAATAGTTCTCGTCTTTCCCCATTCGTCACGGGAAGCCCCAGTCAAAAGGCTTTACATATGCGTGGGGAGTAAGCGAGCATGTAACGGCTAAGTGGTCGCGTCCCCTTACGTAAAAGTTAAGTGAGCATAGCGGAGCACGCGCCATGGCGGGCGAAGGAAATTATCTTTAATTATCTCTCGCGGTATCGCACACCTTCTTCACGCCCCGCATAGCTCTTATCTCTCACTCGTCACGCCCTTATCGGAGCCTCCAAAGGGAGGTTCCTTAATGAAGCAGGGAAATCTTCCCAGAGTTTTAACCAAGATCACTATTCTTTACCGTAAATTGGAACCAGATTTCAGTTTGCAAAGATCAGAATCGACGATCAGTTCAGAGTCATATAATAATTTCCCTCAGGGCTGCCACACGTGTAATCGAAGGGAAACGTTCCACCTATTGAACTTGCGATGTCATGTAATTGTTTGAAATATTACGTTTGCGCAGTCCAATTTGCCATAGAGTATAGTAATGTTTGTATTATGGAAAACGACCGTGCCATCGATCTTTTACCGGAGTCCGTTCTGAGCGCGTTATGACGGTTTCTCAGGGAGAGATCGCTGCGGGCGAAACCAGTTTACGGCGTTTTGCTAGTTTATTATCTTTTTATATAAATGACTCGTTGAGCAACGTCCGATTGCAAAAATCGGCGTATAAACAAGTTGACCGGAGTACGTATTTATTATATATGTAAGCAGGTTGCACCGGACGATGGGGACAGAAATCTGTCTTGTCCTTGATACGGTTGGAAGGGTTTCTCTGAACGATGTTATAAGCGCTCGCTTCAAGAACTTGTCTCTTTACTACAATTCATGCACATTTCATCTCTATCAACAGAAATTCACAGTTCAGTTCCCTATTTTTCGTTAAATATACCTGGAATTTGACAAGCTGTGCGTGAACTGACGTCATATACGCAAATTAAAATTTTGTTCATATAAATTTGACTGTAATTTCTTATCTGCTTCTTTTATCTGCTATAAAATGCCCCGAGCATACAATAGCTGCTATTTCATAGTAACCCACGCAATTAGGTTATGCAACAATTTGCCCTATAGCGCGTTTACTGCGATTCGCACTAAACTTTACAAAAGTTGATTCGATGAATATCCAGTGCAGGAGATTTGGATTTCATAAAATTGTATCCCTGTATCCCCGATGTTTAAATCGAAAAATTTTCATAACAAGGAACAGATATAACACAATCAAATAGGACAACCGGAGAGATAAAGTCCGCTTAAAATCACAACCAATCATTACGTAATAGTGCACGATTCATGGTTTGATAATTCGTACGTTATTTCTGTTATACGCAATATGTTTTAGTAGTTTCTTCGGTAGCCGAGAGTAACGAAAAGAATGCAAACCGACGATTAGAGTAGTCTCGTATTTCGAATTCCTGGAGAAATTGCAGTTGGAGGTCGGTACGATAAATAAGTTTTATCGCCCTGGACATGTAAGTGCGAACGATTCGCGATTCTTTGTCTCGCACCAAACTTTAGCAACTTCCGATTCCCCTTTCATCTTAATCCATGGACTATGGAACAATAATAAACTCTAGGAAAGTCCAATCTTCGAAGGCGCCTTTATGACCGACCGTAATATCTGGTCATCGTCGTTTCACTCACTCCCTTACCTATGAAAAACATTCTGCTCGATCGCTGGGTATATACAACGAGTACGAGGAGACGAGAGATTATCACCCTGCGTGCAACCAAGGGAAAAAAGAACGTCACATTAAGAAAGAATTATGGGGCTGCCGAGAATACTATGCTGTTGGGTAAAGGTCCTCCTCGTCAATTAATACGACCTTCTTCCAGTTTCTGATATGTATTTCGACAAAACTCCACCCCTATGTAATCTGTGATTCTATTTTGCTGTTAATGTTCGAAGGAGCTCAGATAAATAACTGGATGAACAACAGTTATACTGGATAATGAAGCATTTAGGTCGTTACGAATGGAATACATCTAATTCGACGATGTGTCATTGGTCATATTTCAAAATGGATATTGTATCGCAATATGTACTATTCTTCCATTCTGCTAAATTTTGTTAAGGTTCATTATTTCTGGGAAGACTCATTGAAATATTCATAAATATATTCTGCATTTGAATAACGGTTGACTAATAACTTCAGTCGTAAGTATATACTCAGACGGTTGCAATCGATCAATGGAAGTATTGTGTAAGGTATTGTCTACAGAGGGAGATAAATTAGAAAATCTTATAAAGAAAGCATCGTATCGATGTCAGATAAGACCTACTCCCCGTCCAGAGGCAACGAGTGTTCTTGAATTTCCAGCTGTGCCTCCTATAATCAGGACTCGACGATGCTCGCGAAATTTCGAACAAAGAACTGTCACATCGGAAGACAAGTGAAAAGCACTTGCTGTTTTTAAGGGGGTTTGGGATGATTGGCTAAGAAGTACCGATCTCTTCGATAATTCCGACCGAATAGAACATTCCCAATTAGAGACCCAAGATTTTTCATGTAAACAAATATAGTGAAAAATATGGCAATTCTTTTAATTTTCCCCTATCACTACAGAGATATAATATTTTTATGTCCAACTAACAATTTGATTTCAACCAAAATTTTCTATTTTTGTTTCAGGATTCGGAGGTAGAGAAATCGAGGCTGCCTTTCATCAGCTCGGACTTCACGAGCGGTGCTAACAGCAATTCCTCGTCCACTGAAAGTATTCTGTCAATGCTGATTCCTGCACCCCTTCGCGAGACTCTCTGGACGACACTTGCTCTATATCTCGGTTGGAGGTTGGTGTCGCGTCTACGATAGAGTCGTCTTACCTAAGGCCCGCTATCCGTCTGACTAGATAGCAGGTATCGGACAACGAAATTTGCAGGAAACCTTCCCGAATGAATTGCCTAACGGGTGAAATCGATTTAATGGCGAAGACGAAAATCGTCTCGTTCGAAAAGAAACAGCGATTTTCGCGATATTTTCGCAACCGAGCTAAATACAACGAATGTGACTCAACGCGTCGTTGTATTTCAATACGCAAAAGATGCTAAATCCCCAACAGCTGCCCATCGAGGCTTCGATACTTAATGGAATGAAAAATCATCGACTCGGCGTCTCTACCATTTTGGCGTATCATCTTGAAAGAGATATTGCTTAATATAACTGTGTCCAAGAACACGAATTTTGATCTCCCACTCAATACACTCCAGTTGGACATGTTGCATTTTTTCAGAAACATAGGATTTCGTACACTCGGTAAACGCTATTCGACATATTGTGGAATGTTTGAAAAAAATGTGCATTCACGAATGGCGAAGATTCGTACAGCGTATTCGGCCATAGAGTGCCATCATTTCGCGCGATCTCGTAGGCGTATAGTCGAGAGAATTAATTAAGGAGAGAATTAAATGAAGGAGATAAGCGATTTCTCCAGAGGTTTCTTATAAAGCATACCCAAGTGATGTATCGGACCGGAAGGGGAGGTTTTAGGGGTAATGGGAG
Organism: Trichopria drosophilae; assembly: GCA_030407085.1. NCBI lineage: Eukaryota > Metazoa > Arthropoda > Insecta > Hymenoptera > Diapriidae > Trichopria > Trichopria drosophilae. The sequence continues at coordinate 181,524,714 of CM059583.1, read as the reverse complement.
TTAAGGACGAGATCCAAAGAGGACTTAACCTAATAATCAAACGATGATCTCATTATGAATAAACAAAGAGAATAAAATAAAGTAGTGCGATGGAAGATAAAATCGACGAGGAGAATGCGATTTGCTTCGACAAAATGCATGCCGACACGCGGCAAGTCAAATCCAAAAGTTTGTTCGGCAGGTAGGCTCGCGTTTTAATAGGAGCCTATGCATTTTATATGTCGTCGGCTCATTTTTTATGTATATATATAACGGTTTGGAGACAAGATACAAGACGTCGATTGTATTTCAAGCGTGAGAGAAAGAGAGAAAGATAAAAGAAGTTAAAGGAGGAGGCAGTACGACGTGTTTTGTATAAATGCTAACTAAAGTAATAAAAATCAGTAATAAGTCGATTTAATTAATAAAAGTAGATAATTGATAGCTCGAGGATCGCAGCATCTGATTGGCTCGCTGCGAAGCCCGTGGACAGTTTTCAAATGATCTCCGGTAGCTTAGCTCTTAGTGGCGCCCTTCGGTCATACGCACCAGTGTCGTATGGCGTTTCGAAAGGTGGCATCTTTTTCCCTTTTAATGCTTCTTTGTTTGATTGTTTCTTCTTCTCCTCCTTTTCTCTTATTCTCTTTACCCCTCGATTCCTCTGTCCATTCCGTAAATTCTCTTCTTCCGTCGTCGTTCGAATTCGATTCGAAATGCGTCCGCGAAGAATTTTTATTTGAATAAGAAAACATGGTTTCGGCGATGGTAACAATATGGTTCCATCCAGTAAACAACATGTTTATTATAAAATTATTGTAAAACGTTGTTTCGTCCTTTTCGTTTCCGATACGTTCGCGTTTCATATCTCTCGACTCTTAAAGGCGGCGTTGCGAATAACGAGGTGTCGCAAATTTTTTTCATAAACTTTTTTTCCATTCGAAGTTTTGAAACCATCGAAAAACCAAAACTTTCCTTATATTTTTTTTTTTACATTTAAATGAACATATATTACATATATATCATATACTTGTCTGTTAAAACGTATTCCAGTGTGTAGAGAACATAGTATTTATTTAGAAGATAAACTTTCGCATTTTTCAAAATCCTGAACAGATATTTCCTGACTGTTTTATTTCTGCTTTAATACAGGTTTTTTAATTATTCGCTTGTGTCTGATAAAGTTTACAAACCACCCATAATTTGCAAGTAATCAGGAATATCCGTTGGACGGATTTGACGCTCGGTTTCTTAAAGGATTCGAAAAAAATCGTGGCCCGATGGGCGTCGCTAAAAAGTGTTCTCTTCCGCGTTTTTTTTACAAGAAATGTATTTTTAAACATTCCGTACCCTGTTCTGTCGAGTAAATATATAAAAAATATATATATATATAAATAGAAATATATATATAAATACAGAGAATAACAACGAGTTTTAAATAATTAACGCAAATGTAAAAAATTAGTATTATGTAATTACGATTATATTTAGTAGTATTTTTGTAAAGCCTAAACATTTTTTTAGCGTCGCCCTTATACAGCGAATCTCCTTTCTAACCGAAGCACAGTGGCGACCCCTTTTTTTCAGGAGCCTTCTTGAGCACAATTTGTTATGCGCCGAAGGCTCCTGAGAAGATCGCAAAGTGCAATCTTTCTTTCTTAGACTCTTATTTTCGCGATCGTCTCTCAACGAAGAAAATGAGCGAAAGGCCTCAAGTAAAGGAAACAAATTGATGAGACCAGAAAACCTAGGCGCATGTAAATATTTAAAAATCGCTTCTTTTTGTTCTCCCAGAGACAACTGTCGCATTTCTTTCGATTATCGCGTACGCGGTTATTCAGTTTTTTTTATCATTTTCTTACGACTTTATTTTTCTTGCGCAATTCTTAGAAGATTAAATCAACGTAGGAGAATTTCATAGCTAGTAGTCAACCATGTGGAGAATGTAATAACTATGAATAAACCTTGATAAAAGTTATATATATATATAAATATATATAATGGAAGACGCATATACAAAATATATATACACATAAATATATATTTTAAATAGTATATTTGGAGAAATCGCGATTATTGTTTTTTGAGACGAGAAAAGCGAAGCGAAAGCGACGAAAGAAGCGAAAGCGAATAGCGTTGCCAACAGTCGAGGTCGATGTTTTGGAGATTTACACTGCGGAATGCAAGAACGTAGGTCCGAAGTCTCGCCTTCGGGTATTCGACGACTAGGAAATATATTTATATGAAAAAATTTCAATAATATTGATAATTCGAAATTTTACAAAAATTTCGCGGAAAGTAAATTTAAATGATACATATATTAATGATAAAGAAAGTTGTTTATATATTTTGATGACTGTCGTGATCGACTCGAAGGTGAGACATTGGCATCGGGTGTAGGCTCCCAGGTGAAGTCCATCGCCGAGGACTTCTCCAGGGAATGAACGATGAAATATAAGCTGTAACTGTGACTATGTGGATCGTGGGGGGCAGGCTGTGCCTCGCTTCCTTTCAGCTCGTCCGACTTTAGATAAAATAACAAAAGAAAAGATCAGAGAAAATGTTTACTTTTGGAATTACCGCAGTTCCGAGTTAATCGCACTCGCGGGTGTCACGTATTTTCTGTTGGCACAATCGATGTTGATTAAGTTTAGTATTGCATATTTTGCGTGGGCGATTTGGCCAAATGCGGAGATGTGGTAAAATTTCACTGTACGTTTTCTTCGATGTAAAAAAAAAAAAATAAAAGAGCGAAAGGCAGCTCAGCCCGCCCATCCGAGATCCCCGCGCGTCAAAGCGTCACTGTGATCTCTAATTATTAATAGATATCTAATTATAATAACGAATAATCGTATGAATATTGTAACGCCCTTCCCCCCTGTCCCTACCCGACAGTACCGTCCTTTGTTTTTTCTCCTGATCCTTATATTTTTTTCCCAACAGCGAATTCGCAAAATTCAATCTGTATTCGCATTTATTTTTCGTTTTCTCAGTTGTAATCCACGCATTAGTTCATAATCGTAAAACTTTATTTTTAACCAACCTTTCACATGATCTCTTGAAGGCATCGATTGCTAGGCAAGTTTGCATTTCCGGCGCCTTCCATTTTTTGAAGTTTTTTTTTTCGAAAGAAACAGAGAAGGTAAAGGAGGCGCTGGCGCTCATCGACCAACCTCAATTGAAGCGTATTCTTCGATATTGCGTTATGTATTATAACTAGTTTATTGTTAATATTATTATTATTATTATTATTATTAATTATCCATTATTATTATTATTACAATTATTATGACTATTAGTATCGACTATTATTGAATCTTTCTTTCGATTGCATTGTAATCGCCGAGACGATTATCATCAGGCCGTGAACGGATTATGGCAACGATCACTTTTTTTTCAAACTGTCATTAACTGCTACTGACCTTATTGTAATTTATATGTATGCATTGTAAACTGTGGTCATACAATTAAGTTGCAGTTTCAACTACGGCGCTGAAGCGGTAATCGACTAGTCTTTACCGGAGAAAGCGAGATTCAGATTTTTTACAATAGATATTTGCTACGATTGAGATTTACTTTTTTTGATGATTTTTTTCGCTCTCGATGGACGAAGTCGCTGTGTCGGCCCAAGGCGCTCGATGGTTATTTTGGTATCGGGAAAGCTACGTAAATGGAGGGGATAATAGCTTGGTACATTTTTTAATTATATATTGTAATGTGTCCAAAAATTGGCGAAAAATGTCGCACGACGGACTTTTAGATAAAAAGTTTCTCACTAAAAATATTCAGGTTGCGTACAATTGCAATTACGAAGGAAGTAGACCAACCACAATGTTCGAAGCTATGCTAGAAGTTGTGAGTGGTAGCGGTAACTTTATACCTTCGTAATAACATTTTACAAAACTAGTTGAATTTGGTGCAAAACTTTTGATCTAAAATTAACTATAAAGTTACGTCGTACAACATTATCAACTATTTTAAGGGCATTCTATACATTAACACACGCCACGGCCGCGCGATTTCCACCGTCGACTGGTCTTGATCTCGTTTGTCATTATTTTGTAAGAATTTTTCTACCAGTAAATAAATTAATATAGTATTACCGTAGAAAATACTTGGTCTTTTTGTCGATTTCTTTGCAGTGATCTCGTCTCGTCAATTTCAGGAGTTCGTATTAAAAATAAAATCGATTCAAGCACTGATCTTAAAATTCCAACTATTTTCAAATAAACACTGCCATGGTGCATAGCAAAGCTTATGCAATTTACGAGACGAGGTTTCTGTTGAAAATTTGTGTACACGAAAAAGAAAAACTTTCCATATAACCGGTGATACACTTTTCTCGAATCGCGTAATCGTCTAAGACCTATTTGAATGATCAGTTTACTCAGACTGTCTAAGTTTGCCATAAGCGAAAGCGTTGATAAACTTTCCTCTCGAATCTGGCTGTTATATTTTGTTTTTGTACTTTCTTTTTTACGTTGACCTATATTTTTTTCTTTTTTTAAATAAGGAAAGAAAAACTCGTAGCTTCGAATGCCCGTTACCTGTAGCCAAATGTCCCGTGGACCATAGACCGTCGCGATTTATTTGAAGCGCGTGCAAGAAAGAGAGATTAAAGTAAAGCGTGTGTGTGCCTGAAATACGAAACAAATATAAAGAGTGAGTGTCAATTGAGCGAGAAAAAAAGAAAACGTCAATTGATCGTTGATTGCCTCCGATGATGTAAAGAGAAGGAAAACGAAGAGGATGAAAGAGAAAAAATGTGAGTCCGACCGCGGGTTCGCTCAAGCCGTCGTAAAGCTCGCAAAAACTGCCTTGTGATAAGAGTCTGGACTCATGAATGCCCTTTTGTTCGTCTTGCAGTTTGCCTTTGACTAAAAACAAAAAAAAAACATGATAGATGCGAAAAAACGATAAATTCGATAGAAAACGAAAGCTCAAATTAAAAAAAGCGACGATTTGTACGAGCGTTTTAAGAGAGATTTTAATGAACGGACAACGTTGCGAAGTGTTTGTAGATTTCGAAATTTCGTCCAGCTGACCAATCCAAAGAAGCGACCAAATAACGATGAGGGAACGACATTGCGAGCGTTTGCGCGACGTGCTTGAGGCGCATGGTTTTCTCCCTTGAATTCGAATCGGAGAAGAACGGCGGTCACGTGATAATTATATGTCATATAAAGTCTCTCCCCCTCCTACTCTCTTTTTCGCATTTTTTTATAAGAATAAATATTATTTGTTTGGTTGTGTTTTAATTATTTTTTGTTTCTCCTTTGCCGTTTTTTATTTAGAACATCGAGATTACCCACGCTAAGAAAAAATGTATAGTCGAAATTGCTGCGCACCACAAAATTCGAACTACCTTTGTAAATGTACCGATTGAACTGTTATCGAAAAGGAAACAAAGAAAACAGCTGTAGTCTTGCCTTCATCCGGCACGACGGACTGCTCTGAAATAAATAACGATAATTTCTATACAGCATTTCAAATTTTATTACGCATCATCCTACAAACGACCGTAGAGCATGTTTTGCAAATGCAGTTCGATTTGATGTCCAGTGCATGCTTTTCTGTTACTGCACATTTTTTCTACGTTTAATAGTCGTACAGGGTTTAGACAAACGCACGTCGCTTTGAAAACACACAAATTTATTTTTGAAGGGACTCGTTAGATTTTATTTTCTCTTCTTTCTCTCCCTTGAATTGTACTGGTTTTAAATTGCGCGTATATTTTTCTTTTTCGCAGAAGAAAATTGCAAGAATCGAAAGAAAAGTTCGGTCCGGGTCGTCGAGAATGTTTGCTCCTTCTCCATTATACGAGAGGAAAGCAAACTTCTGCTATTATGTACGGGACCCCCGATCATACGATGCTGTGTTATTTAAGTCATTACGTGAAAGAAAGGAAAACCATACGTTATTGCTACTTTTATTTTATTTTATGACAATTTTTCATGTTATTAATTTTATTGACCATATGATTTTACGTACTACGTCGATTCCGTATTATTAATATTATTGTTTGATTTATCGATTAATGCTTTACCCTACGATTGTGTAACCTCTATTGATGTAATTAATAAGCTCGATCCTCCCGCTCCGGCCGATGATTTTTTACTTCTAATTCAAATTTTCTTTTCGCATTTCTTTATTGATTTTTCTCTGCGAATTGCTCTTTCGTCCATGTCGTTGTATTCTCGACAAATGCGGCTAATTTTGAAAAGGATTAATAAAACAAAAATAATTGGAAAGCCGAACGATCGCAAATCCATGGACGATAAAAATGTCTAGATTTACTAACGGGTAGAGGACATCTCCACTGCCCGCAAGTCTTTCATTGTACAGATTTTTCACTTTTATATAGTTATGATATCGTAATGTTGCGACGTCGATAATTATGTGGGTGACTAGCGTCATCGTATTATTATGTACTTGATTTTTTTATCGAATAAATGTGAACACGCCGAAAATATTTGCACTTTATTTCTGTGTTTTCCTGAACTTCTTTCTCTCCATTTCCCTAGTTTCATTCTGCTTTAGTTAAAAGAAATTTTGACAAAAAAGAATGATGCATTTTTACTACTTTGGTAAGTATCCGCCAATTTAAAAAAAACATGAAAAGGTAGCACATGGACAACGTGAGCAGCAGGATGCACCAGGACATCATAGATTATTCCCGTTTTAGTAATATTTCCAATCAAATGAAATAGTAACAACTTTAACTGAAGTCATCACGAGTGCAAATTGCTTCTCGAGTCTTAAAAAAAGTCGTTTCCTGTTTCATCAGCTCGTTTCAATCAAGATAGGGAGCGTTTCGCAGCAAATAGAGAGGACGAACTAAGGGATCGGAAGGAAATTCACAGTAGCTTCGAATGCCTTTGTAGCGTTCGTAGACCGGTAATTTAATTAGATGTTGCCATTACCCCGGGTCCATTTGAAATATTAATTTTCCAGAATAGGCGTATCAGTGCTGCAGTAAGAGCGCGAAACGCGGAACCGATGATAGCGTCGAGTCAGTCCGGTGCACCTGTGTACAGCTGTGGGGTGTTTGGAGTTTCTCTAATGGGTTTCCTGAGACGTGCCATCTGGGAAGCTCATTACTAAGGGATGTAACCGCAAACCAATCAGCTCCTGCGCCAATTTGAGCCCGATGCGTCTGATTCAAGCAGGAACCACAAGACGCTCCTAGCCTGATTATGGGCTAGGCCAAGAGCTCCGCATATCGAACTAATCCCATAATGCGCCGATTCAACTTTTTGCCCCGAACTACCTACTATGCTCTAATACCTATGCAAATCTTGTATTGCGGTAATTGCTAATCAATTAAGTACGCTATAGAACGTTTGTGAAGCGGTAAAAGGAAATGAATTATTTAACGGTTGGGCGAGACCCTCCCTTGCTTGTAAACACACTTATTCATTAAAGCAAATGCACGGCTGGTTTCGATGTCAGTGGAGGCCTGTTATGCAATTGATGGTCGCTGTTGCGTGCACTTGGAGTCTTTTGAGGAGTAAAATATTTAGCTTCTAATTGTTACCTCAACTAATGATATGCACTCTATGCATAACTTTGTGAGCGATGGCACTTCGAAATTGTTTGCTTATTGAGGTGTTAATTGACATGATTTGGAGCATCGTTTTTTAAACGGTGTTTTTTTCTTTGAAAATTATTCAGCGGATTGGCTGTGCCAATAGGTATAAAGTATGCATCAATACAACATCTGATTTATTAGATTAGACATTATCAAGTCAACCGAAACAATTTAATTATTAAACGTTCTTTTATAAGAAGATAATAAAATAATTATTTGAGAAGTTGATAAAAATATTAAATAAACGTGTCACTTAAGTAATAATCACAAATATGGATTTATACATCTAAATTTGTGGCTCTCATTTTCTTTTAAATCTAAATTTCTCTCATGAACTGCGTCTTTTCTCGAAGGATCATGATACTGAAACCATTAAAAAATAACAAAATTCCTGAGCTCCAAGTAGTTATTTAGGTAATAGGTCTGAATTCAAATTTGCCAAGTCAAAAAATTGGAGATTTTGATTGAGTCTGGGCCGACGCTTGATCCGTGTCATGAGAGCCATGATTTTCAACACACCAAAAAATAAGTTAGTTAACTATTCTATCGGCAGACGATTCCAGGTTTTGTTGTCGTTACTAATAGCTGAATTTACTACTCCGTTTGTTGTCAATGCAAAATAGGTTGAATTAATATGTTTTGGTGGTACGCTCAGTAGAAAAGCAAAATCTAATTTTTAACTTTTCGGCTTTGGTCACCTTCAAAAATTGTATTATATACATGATTGAGATTGATTTATACGGGTCAAACGTTTGGGTTCAGTTCCCAAATAAACAATAAATAGTCCAATCACTTTGCACTTTCATCTGGAAAGTAAATGTTTATCACTGATATTTTTCGATGGGGACTTAAAATACCTTTTTTTAAAAGGCTTTGCTTAAAGTTTGAGACCAATGCTTCAGTTGCGCACATTTTAGTATAAAAAAAAACGTAAAAATTGCGTTTTTGTTTGTTTACTTGGCTTCTATTAATGATTTAAAATTATGGAAATATGTGATTAAAAAGTATTTTTCATTTATGAGATATTCCAGGTGAACTAAGAGATTTTTCGGACTCTAGGTGACAGATTTCGTTGCCAATTTTTCCATGCATTCTGTGGACAAAATAAGTAAAGCAAACAATCTTTCATTTTTTTTCAGCTGTATTTTAAACATTACAACCAGTTAAAAATTTGTAACGCGATAAAATCGGAAAAAACTCTCAACTTCAAACACTCATAACTATTGTTGTGTTTATCGTACAGACTTGAGCCGGTGCTCATTTTAAAGCTCAGAACGTGTTATTCTGTTACTATATTATGTTGTTATATATATAATTATATCATACAATGATTGAGAATTATGACACCTTTTTATTAATATAAATTAATAAACGAAATATGACTGATCAGACCTTTTAAACTTTAAAATTTACATGTAACATTCATATAACGTAGATAAAACATTATTCCAATCAGCTTTAAAAAGAAAAGTGTCGACGGGTTAACTTAAAAATTCAACATGTTTAGACATCTTTTATATATTGCATGTTACTTTCACCATGAAGAAGTTGTATGAAAACATTTTGTGAACACGGTAGACGGTTAATCCCTGACTGGAAAAGTTTGGTCAACATATCCAAAACGCTGCAATTAACGCCGCGCATATACGATCTTGCAACTGCACGTACGTATTTGCAACTAATATTCCATTATATTAATGGAATAATACCTTCCAATATATTAATGGAACGATACCTGGTCAAAACATAACCTATTGTATGTTCATACCTGACATCAGAGTGGATACACTGAGCAAAAACTCCTTAGTTCAATAGATTATAGCACATAGTTGGAAAAATATAGTTAAAACTACTATCAAAAATAGTTAAATTTACCATTTTCATTGTCGATTATACTATAATTTTATAACAACTATCTCCTCATAGTTAAAAAAAATCAACTATGTAGAATGATTTAAATAAATATGACAAATATAGTTAAAATAACTATAATCTAGTGTAGTCCTCACTTCACACTATGTCTCGTAGTAAATCTTTATATTTACTATTATTCATAGTTAAAGTTTGTATTTACTATAAATCCATAGTAAAGACTGCCGCACCCCTGCAACTGACTAGAGTGTGATATTTACAAATAGTATTGATTTTTTGTTTTTCTGTTTGTTTCTTTGTTTATCTTAAACGAAGAACAAAGGGAGGAAAATGGTATTTTTATATGCTATGATATACATATATAGTTTACAAATATTTTTAAAAAGTAAATATTGACTCTTTTCCATATTTTTTATGACAATTTATTATACAATTTCTCTTAGTGAAGGTAGTAATTTTCTGAAATGGCTATTTCAGAATAGTTGAGTCTATTTGTGTATTATGACAAGTAGCATTTTGAATAATGAAACAATAGTTAAATTTCACTATTTGAGAATAGTTATTTTAACTATTACCATGCCTAGTCACCATTTCACACCATGATTCATAGTAAAAAAGTGGTAATTCCATCTACTGTGTTTCTGAATGTAAGAGATACACAAGATTTGGGTTTTAAAATTATTGTGTTATAATTGCTCGATTGTACTGTATGCATTGTATTCGATCGAGTTTTTCTGAAGAATAGAAAATAAATACTCAACAAATAGTATTTTGAATAATTACCTTAACATGTATTCTTATTGTGAAACTTAGCCGCCGTATGCGTTCTATTTAACATCAATAAGTTATGTATATGAAATGATTTGCACGGTAGTTGAACCTTTCGCATTGCCAGTTCATGATTCGTCCAATTATAATAGTGCCTTCGTAAACTACAAATGGATGTAGAATGATTACACACTATAGACATCATCACATAAATACTCCATGAAGCATTCTTGCAGTTGCGCATAAATTAAAGAAGTGGGATTGGTGAAGCAGTAACAAATTACTGTGGAACTTCACGGAAAACGACACTGTCGCGGCATCATATATTTTTCTTTCGCTCTGGTGACATAAGAAAGGGCGGAATTTTTAAACCCTCTGTAAAGACACTTCCTACCTACGATCGTATGCTTTACGTTAACTTCTAGATGCATTTTATCGTAGGTCATTTACAAAATTAATAAATAAGTCCTAAGTAACTAGATAGTTTTTTTTTAAATACTGTACTCTTTAACTGAATTTTTAACAATTTAAAATAATACGTGAACTTCCAGAGTAAATCTAAATTTGATCAAATTCTGCCGAAAACGAGTTAATCGAAAAATAATCAAAACAGGATAATAGATAAGAAAATAGGAATTAGATAAAAACTGCACACAAATTTGGTATTTTTTATGTACACATAATTCAGAAAGTACTGTATGGATTCAAATTGAGTAAAATGACGATCAGAAGAGGATCGCTTTCTTATCGAAATCCAATTAATACTTAGGTTAATAAGTTTTCAGAAATATTTTTCGACTGTTGTAATTAATTCAAATGAAAAAATGATTTCTTATTCACTGTGCGTAAAATAAGATGTTAAAATATGTATTAGACGTTTCGTCGCAGAATATGTGAAGGACTTATCAAGGTTACGAAAAATTCATCCTTAGACGTTAAAAAAAATAAATAAAAATGAAAATAAAAATTATAAATTATTAAATAATCTTTAATAATAAAATAAACAATATTTCATCCCGATGGGGATAACGATGGCATATTATAGTCCACAAAATATTTCTTAAGAAACAATAAATATATAGTATTTTGTACTAGTAATTTTCCTCTTTTTTTTTGGAACCATGCATGTTATTTTCGACATAATGCAGATTTACTATAACGGACATTTTTAACTTTGCACTGAAAACCTACTGCCGCGGGATTGCTACTGCCAAAAACTAATTCCGCTTTCAAATTGCTCGTAAAAATGGAATAGACCGCCGACAACAATTTAATTACGCGCTCTTGCTTTTTTACATCTTTAAGCAATAATTTGCAAAATTCGGAGGCAATGGAATTTTTAAGAGAGTAAACAATAAGTAGTTAAAAGTGTACAAACTTATAGAGCCAACTGACAAGAAACATGCGAAATTTCCGAGATTCCTTCTTTGACGACTAAAATAGTATTATCTGTAATGTAAATAATGTTTTGCCCAAAAATGATATAATAAAAATTGCAACATTTTTATTTAAATTTAATGTAAATATTTTAATATCGTTGCATTGCAGACTGGCAATGAGCACTGAGGCAATACTGTGCCGGTGGTAAATTTCTTCTGCGGAACCGATTTCAAAACTTGTGTGACGTTTATCAAACAATTTTTGTACATATTCATGTGTATGTACTATACGTATAAGCGCATTATATTTGTTCGGCGACAATTACATACATATGTACGTTTAAAATATGTGTGACCATGAACGTAAGATATGTGAGAATATTCACATTTTAACAACTTTTCAAATACTTTCAAAATTGTAAAATAGAATTCTACCTGTTTAATTTACGGCACATTAGTGACCTTGAGCGTTTGGTAGCTGAAAATCGAAGCCTAATTGGCGCACATAGCCGTTGGTAATTATTTCCTAGTCATCCATAATTCAACCTAGCAGATCGCTTCTACACACGTCCTACTATGTTAGCATAATTAAACTGCATTTCAGTTCCAAATGCAGTTCAGCATATACCCTACGATTGAATGCCTATTATTTCTGATTGTAGTATAAACGATCTTCAGGTGTTCCTAAAAATGTGTGAAATTACAAGTTAAAATATGATACTTTTTCTGGTTTTAACCTGTTATTCGGGGTCAACTTATAAAAAGATCACTAGACCATTTCCAAATTACGAGACTGATCTTTTTCTACGGAAAAACGCACATTTACAACTGACATAAAAAATACCCAGTAAGATTTGTACAGTTATACTATCGGTACACAATTATACATCGTACACATTTGTATCTACTCGTGTACTAATAAAAGAAAATAACTTTTGAAACTCGATGTAATAATTTGCAAACACTTTTCATAAAACAAAAGTTACTGCATTTATTGATTACATACACAAATAATCTTTTGAGCACGCATCGTCTTTCAAAGTTCAAAATCTAGCATGAAATAAGAATTCGTCCGATGCAAACAGCCAATACACATTTTTACAATAAAAACTAGTCGTGAGTGAGAGGAGAGTGAATAAAAAGGCGAACAAAAACTAGTACAAACAATTTTCCAATGAGCGTGGTTATTCATTCTCACATCTCAAAACGTGACTCAATTCCGCCATCCATTGAAAAATTCCACCAATCCTGAAAATATCGCAGCTCGGTTCATCGATGCAGTTTTAAGAAATTTGAAAAATGGGTATTTGATTTATGACAACTTGGTCTGGCATGGTTTCGCATGAATTACATTGCCCAAAACTCGAAACACCCTGCAATTTAAAATTCTGGCGAAACTGAATACGTTAAACACGAACCGCCATAACTTTTTAAAAAGGAGAACTTACATTTTCGACAACGAATGCTGTACCGGTTTTTTTATCAAGTATAGTGACAGGGTGGTACTGTTGTCAAAGATGCTGACGAAATCAGAACTTATAATTCCAGGTCGTCCGACGCATCCCAACAAATAATAGGTATAAATATAAAAACAGAAATCAGATACAAATCCACAAGATGTCCGACTGTGTCGTGAACATATTAAAGGATGATTACACAGAAAAGAAAAAGTCGAAAATTATACTTGCATTTTTCAAAATGATTAGTTTTTTAAGATGGCTCCAATATAGGGCGATCTGCCATTTTAAATTTTGAAAATCTGATTCACAATCAGCGTGCCCGTGAAGCCCCTACTATTAAGTTTCATCGAGATTTGATAGAGTTTCGAAAGTTGCTCCACAATATTACTCACCGACCGCTAAAACTCTGCTGTTTCAATTTCAAATAAGAGCGTTTTATATTTTTATCGATGTCTAATATATAAAATAATGAACTTTTTTTGTGATATGATTAAACAGACCTCTAATCATGGGCACGTCCTTAGTCGACACTGATGTCAATTTAGGAGAAACTTTTAAGATCAGTGATCAGCTTCGCCTATTTTCGCAATCATCTATTTTTATTTTCGTAAATATCTTTCATGTAATGAATTTACAAAAACCGTGCAAGTTCCTTTGAGTAAACAACGAGTATGTGTAAACAGTTATTTGATTTTCGATTATAGATGCGTAATAGTGAGCATTGTTTTAAAATATAATGAAATTATGGTTATTTGTGTCACTTCATATAATGTTGATAAAGAATAGTTTCGAAGAAATTAATGTGCCGTACATTTCAGCACCTCCAAACACTTATCAAATGCAATGTAGTATATTTAACGAAATAGAACTTCTGCAATTGCTGACCTGTACATAATGGTAAGAGCAGTTGAACTGCTTTAAAATTCAATTGAGACTGCATTGTCTGATGGTCATTCTTAAACTTTGAAACTCTCTTTTATACCTGCTTGGTAATACTCTGTAACGATTCAAGAGCTTTTTGAGAAGCCACTGTGATTTCTCCTCCAATGCATCAGTTAAATTTCTCTAATTCGATACTCTAAACTAAGAACAATTATACGTTTTCTGAATAAACAAGCATCGTGGTCAAATCTTTTTCCAGTTTGAATACATTAAACGCAATATTACAAACAAAACAATGAAGACTACGCTGTGCTATGTTTTCAAAAATAAATGAAGCGGGTAAAATGGGAAACCCTTCCATGTCTTTCGTGACGTGAATGTCACATCCCCGAAATTTCAATCTACCGACATGAGCCGCGGTGCATAGCATATGCGTCGAAGGGATCAACTTGAATTCTGCAACGAGTGCCATTGGGCATGAAAATTTTGCGTACCGTACAATTCGCCGAAGCCGCACCTGCTCTGTAGGTATCAGGACCGTCAGCCTTTTGCGACAGTCCACGTACGAGATTCCCTTTACAAAATCTCCCTTGCACGGGGTTACATCACACGTGTGCAACGAACGCATGCAGATTTTACTTATGCAACCTGGTCGTTGCAGCGTACGCCTGTAATCAGTTTTTCGTATCGACGATCGCGTCATATTGTTCCAACACAAATACCGGGATTTTTCGTTTCATTATATGCATGGATTCGTTTACGGTTTATTCCAGAAATATCAATAGATTGGAACAAAATTCTTTGTTACATTTGTATATATATTTCATGTAGATTTGCTGAGAGTGCATTAAGTGCATATTTGCCTTCCGCGCCAAATATATGAGACAATGTAATATTTCGAGTTATAACATTAAAATATGATAATTTTGGGACGAATACACCATCTCATATAATGTTCAAAAGTTTACGCATACACAGCACAACGTAAGCGCAATATGCAAACGCACATTCCAGTACTGGCAAGTATTTCAAGTTGTATTTGAAAACGCACTAGCCTGAACGCGAAGCTAACTGCACATGTCGCCAAAGCGCGCGTCATCGACACCGCGGCGTATTTTGGCGTGCATCCATATGCAGATCCCCATTGATATGACAACATTTACATACTGCATATTCGCTCTGGGCCATATACTCGATTCCCCATTGTTGGCTTTCGGCCACCAGTGCGTTTGATTGACATTATTGGTCGCGCCGCTGACACCAGATTACATTTCTATTTGCATACATTCGGCAGCTTCTCTGTTTCAAACCCTTTTCGATTTTTGTTTATTTTTTTCCGGCTTTTCTACGGAGGACAATATTTACGCGAACGACCTTTTACCTAGGTGCAATCAACAACCGCCTTCGGCCTCGCTCCCATTTAACTTTTACTAATTTTTGGGCATTGAAATTCGTTTATACGGATATCGAAATGAACGAGTTTTGTCCTGCGATTGGGAATAAACTTTGAAACGCGTTTGATCCGAATGTATCCAGGTATTACTGAATAACTGTTCCAAAAGATATTGCAACGAATATTGAAATAAAATGGAAGACCGATCTATAGGTTAGGATATATGTCGTTCGTACTCGATGGCCACAAAAATATTAGCTATAAATATTATCAACACAATAGTAGTAGTAGTAGTAATAGTAAATCATTTTATTTTAACTTGAGGTGTCTCCTCTTAGCCAACCATATAAAATAGATACATAAAACATAGGAAAAAATATACAAACTAAGAATAAAACTAGAGTAATTCCGCGGTCATCGCATTAATTATTGCATAATATACTAAACAGATGTGTGTAGGAAACAAATGAAGCACAATAATAGAAATAATAGCTAAATGTACAGAACTTAATCTAATTTTGGTACAATAAAACGCATTTCACGATCGCCTTACGTAAATGAATGAATAATTTGCTTTTAAAGGTCTCAGTAGACGTTAGCGCAGCGTATAGAGTCCGGTAAAGCGTTCCATAACCTAGAAGAAGTGACAATAAAAGAATCCGAATAGGCTTTGTTTCGACAGTACGGAATGCGAAATATATTATGATCCGGCCGCAAGGTTAACGGTGTGTGAATCTCTCTCCAAATGTACTTGTTATATATATACTCAGGTTTTTTGGTGGATAACATTTGATATGTCAATGATCCGATAACATAAATTCGGCGACTGTGGTCAGTTGACTACCATAGTTGAAGTGTATGGGGAGTAATATGATAATATTTTTTCAGACCGAAAATAAATCTAATGCAGGCATTAAACGTCCATTCCACTCTCAGACCCATGGCAGAGTCAAGGTCATTATAGATAGTTGCACAACTATCAAGATGCGGAATTATAAGTGTCCGACATAGTTGTATCTTGAGCGGCTTTCATAGAGCTATAGAATTTTTTGAGCTGTCTTAGCATACCGTAAACCTTGCGTGACATTTGCGCTACTTGACCAAGCCACGATAAAGTGCTGTCAATAATCGCTCTAAAATTCGTTGGTTACCGTCCGAAACCCCCGTCGACAATATCACCGCGACAAAATTCGCGAATTAAAAATCCCCTACCATTAAAATCCCCAAGTTCAAAATCCCCTACCACTAAACCCCCCGAATTCACAATCCCCTTCTTCATCCAAATCACCCTTCAAAACATCGACTTTTATTACAAGTTACCTCAGTCCAAGGTGTAGCCCTCTCGAGTAGCACAATTTCGGCCAATAAGCGTCCCACTAAAGATCAACTGAAGTGGTGGAAGATTTCACTATCCCACATCATAGAAAAGCTAACCAAACCTAACCTAACCTTATGATATATCTTAATTCTAAATACAAAATAAACAATATCAACTTTTAATACAGCTTCAATTGTAAATTTTCAGAGATTTTGTGTGAGACGGGATTTTGAAGTCGGGGATTTTGACTTCGGGGAATATTATACTTGTGGATTTTGACGCTGTGATTTTGTCGCGGGGATTTCGTCATCGGGGATTTCGAGCGGTCACTAATTCGTTACACTATGAGACCAAGGTAATTCTTGACCCATGAAGGTTAGTTTTTGGTGGAAAATAAATCAATCCCACCAATTGCAAGCGTAGTTCCAACAATGATAGCTTTCGTTTTGATTTTCATTAATAGTAAGGTAATTAGCTAGTTAGTTCGTGCCCTATCAACAAACTCATCAACATCACGGTTTACTGTGTTGATACCATTCTGAAGATCACTAGGGTTGCATCTCAACATGATTTGAATATCGTCAGCAAAGATACTGTGCCGCGTAGACCTTAATACTGATGGAAGCTCATTAATGTATATGGAGAATAGTAGGGGGCCTAATACTAAAGAGCAATGTATGATTTGGATTTTTAAATATTCTTTTATAATAATGGATGTTTAATGACCTGACGTCTCAAAAACTCAAAAAATCTACAAGTTTAGAAACCCGACAATTTCATGACTTCTGACGTGTCGGAGTTTACTTCTACCAATTTTATTTCTAAAGTACTCTTTCAGACGTATTTTAATGCACTCATTATGAAGATCAGGGAACATCGGAGCTAAGCTCATCTCCAAAGTAAAAAGTAGAAACAACATATTATTTTGTGGGTTTTCGATTTATATTGATAACTAATAATCTTGTAACAAAATATTTCCAACAAAAAATGCAGATTATTCTGTATACAAATTTGGAAAATGAGGAGAATAGAGTGGAAGTAGTAGTATTGCTTGGATTTCGATGACATTTACATTTTCAATAAACTCCTGGATAAAATCACGTGACAAATAAGTTATGGGTCTTTTTGGTAAAGTACGAAAGATATATTCAGTTTAGATAAGTTGTGCTCCTGTTACAGAACATGCCATGGGCGGTTAGTTATTGCCCTTGACAGACTTCACACAGAAAAAAATAAGTCTTAAAATTGTTACATCTTAAATTTATCATCAGGTGAGGCTTTATTTAAGCCTGAAATTGCGTTAATTTTCTTAAATTCAGTCAGTATTTTGGCTTAAAGTCTTTGTTTCTGTGAGCAAAATTGACTTTTAGATGATATTTTGGCTTAAAATAAGATTTATCGAGCTTATGGCATCTAAGTTACAAGAATCTTATTTTAAACAAAAATATCGGCTGAAAGTCAGTTTTGTTGTCTAAAAGTAAGACTTTAAGCCTAAATATTGACTGAATTTAAGAAAATTAATGCAATTTTGGGCTGAAATTAAGCCTCACCTAATAATCTGTGTAGTTCTGGATAACAGCTCCCATGCATCGTTTCGATAAAACCTCATATTAGAATCATATTGCTTCTGAAGTGAAATCCTCTGAGATGCCTAAAGGAAAAAAACCTTTCTAAATTAATTCTGACAATTCTTCCTATCATAAAAATCGTACAGTTCTTAAATGATTGTATTAAAAATGATTTCATTACTAGTTATTTATGCAGTGATAAACACGAAATTTGTCTCACATCATGAACATGTGATTATTGAAATGTTAAAATATGATTATGGTCTGAGATGTCGCGTGACTAGAATATGCCATAGATTTTTTACCTTTGTTATTGCATCTTGGTCGTATTAAGTGCTCTCAGAATATGCACAATCAAAAATGGAGTTTATCTCGTCGCACGTTTTGGGAAAATGCATCGTTCTCTTTATTATCCCCGAACTCTATGCAACCGGTCGCGTGCATCAAACGAATATCATATGCGATTGAACACGTTCTTTCTGGCTGCACCTGATATTAAAATTATGGAACCAGCGCGCGTCGAAAATAAAGAAGCAAGATTCTGCGAAAGGGTAGTAATGATTAAGCTGGCAACTTCGGTCGAGCGCCAGTGCGAGGTACCTCTTTCGAAAGAACAATGAGAAGCGCCACAAAAGGGCGCGTGTCAAGGCTCATTGTGGTTGGCCCTTTATCGGCGTACTCGTCGTCCGTGAAATATGAACGATGCATTCCTCTCCTTCCTCTCGCTAAAGGGCGTTTTGGATATTAGCGGAAGTATTCGCACGCGATTTGTTGCCTCGTGTATGCACGGGACAGGTCGATTGGAAAAAGGGCGGCTTGATGCGCCATCATTAATTGCTCCGCTTACGAAGAATGCCTCGTCGTTATTAATTGTTCTGGAGCATTCGCGCCAAAAACTGTCATGGGAATCGGACATTCGGAACAGAAAGGAGAAAAAGCATACTATAAGCTGCCATTTATTGAACTTGGGTTACGTGCAGATTTGAAATATTTATTATTGTTTGTTGACGAAATAAATTGCAATTGCTAAATATTTCTTTAATATGCATGACGATATAAAGCATGTATGCTGAAAAGAAACCGTCGTTGAAATAAGACGAAACTGGATATTCGGAGATTTTCAGGGTCGTTGATTACGAATCTGGCATCAGATTTTCAAAATTAAAAATGACGGATCCAAGATGGCCGACCGAAATGTAAAAATTTACTTGATCGAGGTGAAACTCGGTACTTAGGGGTTTTCGAGAATGATGACTGCTAACCTGGCCATAGATTTTCAAAATTCAAAATAGTGGATCCAATTTGGCCGACCAAAATGTAAAAATTTACTCGATTCAGATTAAACGGGGTATTCGGGAGTTTTCGAGCGAATTCAACATGACGGTCCGAAATGTAAAAAGTTATTTGACCGAAATCGAACTGAATACTGAATAATGTTACATTTTTAAGATAAAATTTAGCAGATTCAACAAGCGGTCACGATTGCTGAAATTTCATAGTTTGTCTTTTACGATCTCGAAAACTGTTACATTTTGGCTGTCATATTGAATACGTCATTTTGAATTTTGAAAATCTGAGATCAGATTCGTAATCTACGATCCCGAAAACTCTCGAGTACCCAGTTTCATCTCTATGAAATTAAATTTTACATTTCGGTCGGCCATTTTGGACCCGCCATCTTGGATCCGCCATCTTGAATTTTGAAAATCTGAGGTCACATTCGTGATCAGCGACCCGAAAACCTCCGAGTAACAAGTTTCAGCTATTATCTGTACAAATAAAAATGTATGCTTCAAATGGTTAAGTTGGCTGTTGAAGTACACGATTAAAGATTTCAACACATCTGATGTTATTTTCTTTTAGTTGTTTTATTCTCAATGCGTTGGATTTTTCAAAATCTTTCTTTCGACGATGATCTCTGTGTGAAAGTTAAACAAAAATTGCTTAAACATTAGCGAATATTCTTAATAAATATTCCAAATCAAGATTTTATTTAGGTCATTTCAGCTTCGTACATTTTGATATTTTGAATTGCAGTTCTTATTTAAAGACAGGTTATTTTATGAACTGTATATTTAGCATTATTTTTACGTTGACGTTGTCTTATTTGAACAAATTCTGTCACAGTGACTTTAAAAAAATTATGAACTTGGAACAGGATATTACAGCTACATTTAACGAAAATAATGAATTTCATGTTCCTTAGTATTTTTAAAAAATATCTACATTGTCCTAATAGTACATTATGTGCCAAGGGCTTAATTATCCATTTTCGACGATTGTGAAATTTGTCTCCCGAGCGGAGTAAGGTTAACAATCACACTCAATATAATAATGTATTTTTTGATCCGATTGTCACAGGACTCGATAATTTACGGCCAAAGGTTTCGCCCTAGGCCGAAAAATCGAGTTTTACGGCCGGAGGATCAAAAAACATATTTTTATCTTTCGGACCGAGGTAAAAATTGTACGAAAAATGTTATAGAACTGAATATTTGAAGAGTACAAAAACCAAGAGAAAATATTCTCTGATATAAATTTGAAAATATACCAATTGAAAGCTGTATTTCGGTAGTTTGAAAGAATACCTATTTAGTTTTTTGAAGGATTTGGTTGCCACACTATTTGATGAGTTCTGGAAAGACTTTGCTGGAAACATTTCAATAAATAAGATATGGCGGTATCACAATACGGCATACGCATGCGAAAGTTAAATAATAGGTTCCTCTAAATCATAATTTAAAGTTGCACTTTTTTGGCCGCAGATTTTTACATAAATATTGTTGTTCGTGGTGTTGTCGAAATTAAATCTGTTCTAGCTGAGTATTTCATTATGATTCATGCTTATGTGTTATGAATACTGAATATATCTTACAAGTTGACGTAATATGCGGAATAAAGAGTCTAGGGAAGACTATAATATTAAAAAAAGTTCAATTTTTGAAAATTTGTCATTTTTTACCTCGGAAAATATTCATTTTATGAAAAATAAAAATAGACATTTTTTATTCAGAATTATTCAAATTTTAAAATTGTTTGCATATTTATAAAATTAGAATTGATTTGTTCAAATAAAATATATCCAAATTCGTTAGACCATTTTGAAGAAAAAGTGCCTCTTGTGAATTTTTCGGAAAATCTCTATTTTTGTAGATAAAAAGTTTGAAATAATGTACTCCCTTGGATGCTCCTTACATGAAGATTGAGGTACATGCTCAAAAACAAGTTTTACGCGAACGTAATCATATTTCTACATTCCCCATACATTTCGACTTCAAATTTGAGGTAGGCATATCTGATGTGGTCAATTTTAAGATTGCTCTTTCATCAAACTAGCAATAGCCATGGCCGACAACTATACGAACTACGATTTCAATGTTAGACTCGAAGTTATGTAAAATTATAAAAATTACTAAATCGTTGAAACAGGATAAGCTAAATAAAAAATTATTCTTATCTAATTTGTATCAATTGTTAGATAAAAATAGAATGTTTCTCTGACATATGCTTCTGTTTGTATTTATTGACGACATTTTTCCTACACTATCTACTGTATAAAATGTTAATACTTTATGCTATCCCTCTTTTCACTACATATTTAACATTTTAATATTACTATGTTGTCTAACAATACTAAAAATACTGTCCTCCATTTTAATCAATACCTAAAGAGCGTCAGGAGTTCTTGTAATTACGTACATTCTAGAATCGTGTGTTAACGAGTTAGAACAGAAACATGATACTTTTAAGATTTGTTACTTCTCCGATCCGAGTGTTAATGTACTCCAAATTGTAATCGGTTATACCGAAAGATATCTTTCAAAATTATTATTTTATGAATGCTTTGATTGCAATGAAAAAAATTTCCTTCTTTTTACGAAATATATTTACTTGAAATTGATTTATTTGAATCACTTCCGTGGCATATTATATCCTAAATTAAGAAAATATTGTCTTGAATCAAGATAGCATTTTCTCAGAAAAAAAACTAATTTGCTTAAAGGTAAGAAATCATTTTAAATAAATCCGCTAAAGAAATCATATTTTTATATTTAGAAAATGTCAAGACATGATATCAATAAATATGTTTCTGACAATAATTTATTCATATGAAAATAAACTTCCTTGATTCAAGAAAATAGTTTACTTAAATAAACGCAGTAAAATATTTATTTCAAAGTAGATCACGATTTACTTTGAACAGTTAAATATTTATTTAAAGGAAATAAAAGTTTTGTTAAAAATTAATAAATATTTACTACGTTCCTGTAAATATTTCATTGATCCAACAAATGTGTTTCTTCCTGTCATTTTGAAAATAAAGTTGGAACCTGTCAAAATGGCTCAAACTCGAAAAGAACGGCGAAAAGCACCTGAATTTTTTATTCGAAAATGTTAGGCTTTCGGAAAAAATGTCACTGAACAAAAAGTTCTTAGAATTGATCAAATAATCAATAGACAGATCAAAGAATATGCTCAATTTTTTTTTAGAATTTTTAAAACACTTTTCTTCATTTTCAAAATCGCAGAATTTTGAAAAAATATGATAATTCGTAGAAAACTTGTAAAAAAATTTCGAGGTTTTCTTTGATCGATTCTAAAAACTTTTTGTTTCGCAATCATTTTCAAATTGTAAGGGCAATTTTAAATGCTATATACGGTATCCTAGAAAATGCCAAAGAAATTAATTGAGAACTGAACGAGAATTTTCGGAAATAAATAAAAATCAGTTATTTTCGAAAATTCTCGGTTAGTTCCCTTTGATATTTTTGGGGAAACTGTTTATAGTGCTTAGAATTGTTAACTTTCATTTACGTTTGTTAGTAAAATACCTTACCCGAGGACCACTGTAGAACCTCCTGAATTAGTTTTAAATTCGGAAAATTAGTACATTTATTTTGCCACAGGTACTTAAAAAGGGCAGGTTTATATTATTTTTGTTGCAACAAATATTCTCTTTCACAAAAATTTGAATTCCATTGTACATGAGCCCTAATCTGTTTAACAAGACGTAATCAGTGAGCAAGGGTATTATTAATTTTTGTTTTTCTTTTCAAATTCATTACATAATATGCTAAGAAGCGACTTTCGCGGTATACATGGCAATGATAGATTAATTACACAGATTGTGCCTCTGATAAGAGATATTTAGAAACCTTCCGTGATAAGAAGACACGCGATGCGGATCCGGATCGTGTCTGCGCCTGAGGACGTTAATCAATGTGACTAATTTCATCGTAACAGAAATATATTCACGACTGCAGTATTTGGATTTTTAGTCCTCTTATGTTTTTCATAACATAAACATTATGTGACTCGACTTTATTACTCATTATCCGTTTCCAGGTCATGGGAGATAATAATGTGA
The DNA here is from genome assembly GCA_030407085.1 of Trichopria drosophilae. Taxonomy (NCBI): domain Eukaryota; kingdom Metazoa; phylum Arthropoda; class Insecta; order Hymenoptera; family Diapriidae; genus Trichopria; species Trichopria drosophilae. The sequence continues at coordinate 181,501,139 of CM059583.1, read as the reverse complement.
TTAATTGTTAACAAATTATGTCGAATAATAACAAAAATAAGAATAATTTTATCTCTTTAGGACACGTTTTTATAAATATGGAAGCATTTATGATATGCGTTCATTAATTTTTAAAATATTCCGTAACATGTAAATAATATATTTTCATCTCAATTGTCGAATGATCACTATTATCTTGTAGCTGTATTATATATTATTGCATTAAATAAACTTTCTGGTAATCTTTCTCCCAATAATTATAAGTGAATATTGCACCAGATATCTATGAATAACATAAGCAATAAGCATATTTTTGTCATCTAAATAAAATCAGAAGCGCATTCCCGAGTCGTAATTCCCATATGTATATCTTCGAGTAAATGATATCAGAAAAGTCCATGTTTTCACCAAATTCTCACAAAAAAATGATAATTCAGTTAAAATCTTTGCTAAGTCCAGATAATTTTTTAAAATCGTCAATTTTTAAATAAAGGTAGTTTTACAAGTAGACCCTAAAAAGTATATAGTTACGATTAATTATAAATAATCCGATAAAGACATTCACTTTTTTGAGTTTAGATCTGCTGAATAAAATTGGATTTAATAAAGTTGATTTCCAATTTTACAATAATTTCATCCATAGAGAAAAGGACCAATTCATTTTGCATAGAGAGTTCGAAAATAATCTTCAATATTTTCTGAATAATATTTTAATAATAGCTCGGAACAAAATGTTTTCAGTATTTATTCAATTTACAACACATTTGCAGAGCTATTTTCGTCAAAATTGATACAAGCAAATCACATCTATATAGACTGGACAATTATTGATTCATGGAAAATAAATTATGTTTGACGTCAAATATGATCATATGCATAGAATGCATAGAATACTTTCATGCGATTATAAAGTCATACTTTTTCTCTACACCACAACGAAAATATTAAAATTAGTAATTGAAACGTTTGTTTCTGAAAAAAGAATAATGCATTTCAGATCAACAAGAGAGTGAAAGGAAACATGTAAACATTGCTTTGCTTAAAATAACTTAAGCAATCTCGCAATTTCTTACAATCAAAATATGTTATTTGGGATGACAAAAACTAGTAGTAAAAGAAAAGGAAAGAAATTATTTGGTTAGGATCAAATCATCACTCTAAAATTGTTATTTGTTAATAACTAAATTCATTCAATAATAGATATTATATGGTAAAATTAATTGTTGAAAATTCATCGATCTGGTTTTGATTTAAGTTCATATAATGATTACATCTTTTTTTGAAGAAAATGGCATATCGTTCATAGTATACCTCTGAATCAATAATCGTAGAGCCTGCTGCATATATTAGATTGCTTATTGTAAACATTACAACACAATATTATATCATAAATAATCGTGCATAACATTCCAGTTACGTAATCATAGCACACAAAAAAGCACGTGCACCTACTTAAGAAGGCAATTGCTTCAAGGTACTCAAGGTGATTAAGATTCGCCCACAAGCTGGACGAACAATGCGAACTAAGTGCGCCTGTGTCGAGAGATTTTACGAAATCGACCCTCCACACGTGCGAGTAGTGTTTTGCTGCATACGCCTACAAAAAAGCAACTTTGTAACAATATTGATGTTTTTTGACCTATTTATCCGTAAGTAATAATATGACAAATTGCACGTATATTGGGCGAGTAATTGAGTTAATCGCCGGTTCTTGCATTTTAAAGTAGTTAATGGGCGTAATAACATTTTTTATTGGAAATCAAGTTATTTTATGAGCCAATTATGGGTAGCTTATTTTTTGCGACACTTTATTTTTTACAAAATTAATTTTTATTCATATATGACACAGATCAGACAATTATAATGGAATTATCATTGATTTAAAGAAATGCTAATTATTTATTGGTATACTAGTAATAGTAATTCATCGTTTTTTATATTTTACTTCAACAATTTTTATTCTTTAGTTAGATCCTACATAAAATTCTCACTGCATTCGTGCACCTTTTTTTCAACTGCCATTTTGTTTATCCACCAACGGTTGGACATAATAACAGTGAAATCTCATTTTACAGCCTTATGACGAACATTATTTTTTGTTTTTTTGTTATTTTACCTACCTTGATTCGAAAAATTCAATTTTATTGTATTCTTAAAAACTAAGTCTATGTGGACGCAAAACATACCACAACTTTACGACTCTTATTTTGTAGGAAAGAAACCGTTTAAAAATTTGTCCGAGACCATTTTTTAAGTAAAACCATCTTTCTTTCAGATTCTAAAGTTAAAATTTTATTATTGTTACTAAAAGTTATGATACATTTTATCCATGAAAATACGATTTTTGAATGGAAATTAAATTGAAAAACCGAATGGAATTTACCACGAAAATCTCCGGTTATTTATTATGAATTTAAGCTTAAATATTAAAACACTATTACAATTTCAAATTACTTTCATGAAAGTTGGCACTCAAATATTCTTTTCGGATGCTCAATACAAATGTTACATCAGTTTTTGAAAATTAAAAATAGCGAACCCAATATGGCGATGCATTTTTTAAAATTAACTAAATCGACTAAATTCGGGCCAATTTAACTAGATATTTTGGTAAAGTTGGTTACTAACTATTTACTTAAATAAAAATAGTAATATTATTATGACCATCGACACGATTTATCTAACTTAAAGAGTCTCACAAGTTACTATTTCACAACTATCCAGCAGTAACTGAATTCATCATATAAATTATGTTTAGTATCCTATAATCTTCTATTTTACTCTTACATGTAATTGCAAAATAGCTTGCAACAAAAAATGACGAAAGTTTTAATTTCCTGGAAAATTAAGGGTGAAACAACCCACGCAAATCATTTCTTTGTAAACGGAAATCCCTTATTTCAAACGTTGTCTGCAAACAAGAAACTTTTGCAACTTTGCAGATTGCATACTGTGTTTTCATACGAAAACGTATAATTGTAATATTAGATTCTGTTTCGAATGTGAACTCCATAATACAGTAATTGAAAAAAAGCTAATAAGAGCTTTGTTGACGTGTTCATTCGAAACGAAAGTTTCCTTTTGATGTACCGTTCTTTTCTTCGTAATGACATAGTTTCTCTGAAAACTATGCAAAGTACATATATAACGCCACAACAAGTTTCTGCTTTGCAACAAAGTTTCAGGCAAAGAATTCGAATAATGGGAAGGAACATTGGTCACGCCAGTTCGCCCTTGAATCTGACGAGAATGAAAATAGACAACCAGGTTTATCAGGAGTTAATATATTTAAAATAATTGGTGAACAAAGCTCAATTAATAAATACGCTAAGTAGCAATTAAAGATTGTTTATATGGGTTCCCTCGCTTATATTCTGACATTTTTTTCTTTAACCATTTTTTGATCCAATGTAAATTGAAAATATATCTCCTTTCATATTGTCCGAAAAAAACTGAGTTGTATTAATTAAACATTTTATTAACCCATTAATGCCGAAATACGCAAGAATGTTACATCAACTGCAATACCCAATTTTTCATATGGAATCGGGGTTGAAAAAAAACTGTGGTACTTTTTATCAATTTCGGAGTCACTCTTTTAATTAACGATGAGAAAATTTAAATAAAATTACAATTTGTCTGTTTTTGACATTTTGAGTTTCAATATTAGATGCTCAAATTCGTAATCAGCAACCCCAAAAAACCCCAAATACCTAATTTCATCAGAATTCGAGACTTTTTCGTATTTTCATCAGTTATTTTGGATCCGCCATTTTCAATGTCAAAATTCCGAGTTCACATTAGTGATCAGCGGCCTCGACAACCTAATAAACAATGCATAACTCTTCCAGTGGTGTTGTTCTAGGTGTGATTAATTCAAATATGAAAATATTGAAGAAAAATTATGTGAAATGGACCACCATTTTCGTGACTCCATCTTAAATTTTAAATGCCTCCGGTATCTAACTTTCAAGTACAACTATCGTGTGTAAGATTCATAAGCATTTCAGCTTATTTCAAGCCATCTTAAAAGGTCGAAATCTATAGTTAGAAAAAATGTACTCTGAACAAAAAACGCATTTTTTATATATTTATGTCAAAATCATAGACAAATTGTAATTTTTTTCAAATTTTCTCATCTTTGACAGAAAGAGCGACCCCGGAATTGGTAAAATTAACTACTGCAGATTTTTTTTTAAACCCGATTTCATATGAAAAATGGGCATTAAACTTAACGCAAGCATTCTTATGTAATTCGGAGTTAATGGGTTAATTTGACTAAACACGGTGTTAATAAAAAACTAGATATTATCAGTTTAATAGATGGTCTCTATAAAAAATAATTAATCTACTTACAAAACATGTCTGCTCTATAAAGCAGACTTGATCTTTTAATGAATCGTCATACTGCGTATATAATAGCGTAACGTCCAGTGCGTCTGTTTTGTAATCAGAACGTTGTTAGTTCGAATCCACCCACAAAGACGATTTTTTTTCTGCGATTTAATTTATTTCCTAAGTATACAAATATTACAGTTACATATTGTTCCATATTATTGAATAGTATTGTATACGAGTCTCGCAAAATTCTATAGATGAAAAATCGAACGATGCGCCGGATCGAAGAATCGGGATTTTTGTTGCCCTCTTTTATTTGAATGTAACTCGACCATTTCTCACAATTTTGAACTGATATTTTAACTAAATACTTTTTGCTTCCGGTAAAGCTACTGCAGTAGTAATTTCATCTTTTTAAACAGAAATCAGCAGTAACATGAAACACTTCTTTCGAATGAAAAATATTCATTGACGGATATTTTATAGTGATGGAAACAAAAAAGTAAAACTAATGAAGTACAAATGATAGTTAAGTTCTTTTCAATAGTGATTAATGCCTTCAAGTAGTAGTACTTTTGTCAACATTCTAAAAATTGAAATGTTATATAATATATAAATGTATAACCTTTTTAACATGAAGAAATATTGCGTAATTTAAAAAACTACAACAATATTAACAAAAATTTGTATTCATTAAATTTTGTTACTTTTATTTAAAGTGAACAAAATTTGAGTTAATTCCTAGTTGAATTTTGCCAATCTGATCACATTTTCCCAATCAGCTACTTGGAAAACCTCCTAGTAGTAAATTTCAAGAGAATCCAGTTGATTTTACAAAATTCGTCCAGCATATTGGAGCCTCCATATTGAATTTCCAAAATTAGATATCAGGTTCGTAATCAGCGACCTCCAAAAACCCCGAGTAGTAAGTTTTACCAGAAGTCAGTTGGTTTTACAAAATTTATCCGCCATATTGGATCCACCATTTTGAGTTTTGAAAATCAGATATCACATTCGTCATCTGCGACCCTGAAAATATATGAAACTGTTGTCTAAGTTATGCATTAGTAATGAAATTATTGCTCCAGTAGCAATTGAAAATACCCAGTTATAACCCACTATTTACCGGAAGCAATAAGTAATGTTATATATTTTTAAAATATTTTTGCGTTTGTTTTATTATGATACTATGCAAAGTATTCAGTTAAAATATCAATTCAACATTTTGAGAAATGGCCGAGTTACAGTCGAATAAAACCAGAGGTCAACTAAAATCCCACAAGTCCGATTGTTCAATCCGGCGCCACAATTGTAAACAATATAATATTTGCAATTTATTTTTATTTTATTATTTTGTTTTTATTGGTATTTATTCTATATTACAATCATATATACATATTTCTATACATTTAGCATATATTTAAGAACGGTAGAGTCAAAGCTGAGGCTTGCTTATATAATGGATCGACCTAATATTTCGCTTTTAATAACATTTTTTAGACACAATTTTAGACTGACGAACATGTACCGAATGGTGGTTACTATTGATTAACCAATTTTAGCTTTAGCATGAATGCTGTTGGGATTAAACGAGCCAGGTTCTAATCTAACCAGCAGTACTAATATGCGATAAAAATTAGAATTAATAAGCTGAAGTTTGTGTAAGTATCAGAAGATTATATTAATAAAATTTAGAGATATTAATTGTATATTAAAACTGCATATTTTTATAATATTTGAGAAAAGTATTATTGGAGCTTCTACAGCGCTTCCAAAGAGTTGCAGGGCACTAATGTGGTTGGAGTTTATCGTGTATTAAATATACAAATTTTATTCTACAGGTTTAAAAAAAAAAGTTTATTAAACGATCAAGTATTGGTTTTGGTAATGCTGAAATTTCTAAGCTGTTAATTGCCATCGTAAACTATACTCATATTAATTATCCAGAATCTGCCTATAGTCACACTTTTTGTACAAATTTTGAATTTTATTGATTGAAAAATAAATAGAACCGTATCATATAAAATGGTTATTTTATCAAAAGAGGTTGTTTTCAGCAGAAACGTTTATTTGAAATACAGTTTTATTCAATTCTCTGATCTATATAAACAAATAACATTAAATAATAAACTGCAGATAGTTGATGTCGACAAATTGACAAGTTTTGACACACCTTTTATATCGCACCTGTATGTGGAGTAACTAAATAGATCTAGTGTTAGTTAACGTTTATAAGGCTACTCAACAAGTTTTCTGATAGAAATTTAAAAGGTTCAAATGATAGGATGATCAAATGTTGAAGAAGAGTTATGCTGATGTCTATCAATTTTTTTTTATTTTAAAGATTCAGAACCTTCAAATGGTTTAAGCAATTTTTTACTAACGCGCAACACAGAAGATATTATTTGTCTTTTCAAAACTGATGTGTTGTTGTCATTCGTAGTACTTTTTTGCCCGATTATTATAGGATTAAAAGAATACAGTGTCCAAAGAACTTCAACTTGGGCATGTTTATTCAATGTTTTTTTTTCTTCAAGTTCTTGCGTTATAATATCACATTTAGAATTCAATTCTTAATTACATTTACAGAATATGTACACTTCAAAATATCTGATTTTTGAATGTCTGTACTTTGAAATGTCTGGTATTTCAATCTCTATTTTTTTAAATGTCGGGTTTTTGAAGTGTCTATTTTGTGACTTGTCTGGTTTTTAAGGTGCACCCCCTTTTTTAATTACAGAAATGGTCAAATCGACTTAAAATGCACATCAGCCAGTCCATACCCTTCCTTAAGCAAGTTTGTGTGAACATTTGCAGTATATCAGGGTGCAATAATTTATAGTGCACATTTTTCAGTGTAGCTGTGGTCTTTTTTTACTTTCTGCACCCCGCTGGTGTCGACTTCGAATGAATCACATTATCAGAAACGCCTGGCGGCGGCGACGGCGGCTTGGCGGTGCTGCGATAGCGGTTGGAGAAAAAAGCTGATAAAGCCTTGGCGACAGGCAGTCTAGCGATACGACGTATACGGAGACACACAGATACCGACTGATACATGCCTGAAAGCGCAAAGTTTAGCATCACGCGTGGGTGTATACACGCAAGAGTGTTCGACACACGGACTCAGCATCGAGTTACACCTGTGTACATAACGAGTTTGCAGATAATCACCTCTCTCTTTTCCATCCCAATTTACCCCTTCGCTTCTTTTGTCATTGTTAAGCAAGACTGTTGATTAATCAATTTGTTCGAGTCTTTACAACGCATGCCGTACGAAACGTCAGAAAAGTGCAATGAACGACGTCTATTTTTAAACTCGCGAATATAAAGGGATAGCAGATGTTACTAAATTGTAGCAGAAAGGAAGGTGATAACAAACGTCATGATTATTATATTGTGCGTATAACGCACTAGTTAGTACAGTAGCTATTTCACTAACTATATTGTTGTGATGATAATCCAACCTTTTAAATTGGAGCAACTGAGTTTGGTCATCATGTGACCTTTTTATTATGACCTATCGTTTAACATTGTATTGAACGATTTTGACCTAAATCTGGGTATTGACTCTGAAAGATATGCTGATATTTGATTGTTTCGATGAATTTCAAAACAAGCCGTTTGGTGATCTAATAATCCACTCCGAAACATTTGGCTATCATAACTTAGTACAGTAGTCCCCCCTTAAGTCATCTTCCCTTAAGTCATATACCCTTAACGCATATATTTTCCTTCCTCTAAGTCATTCCAACCTTTCGCTGGTTGAAAGGCTCGCAATGTATGTGTGTTTGCGCATATGACATGCAGAAATTCAAGTGGTGGGAGGTGAGGGGAATTATGACTTAAGGGAAGGCACCACCATCTAGTTTGCCTCAAGCATATGACTTAAGAGGAGGACTACTATATCTTAATAATAGGTATGGCTTAACTGAATCTGCGTGTCGTAGGAGAATAAGAATAAACTAAAATAAAAATGAAATGGTCGTTTATTGTGAATTTGGGTAATTGGATAAACCAAACCTGAAAAGCTTCAATAGTCAGCGACACGAGAGATGATTTTTGTATGTACGATGAACATAATAATCTCTTAGTATACGGTAAAATTGAAATTATGATGACCGAATCATTAAGAATAGGATCACAAATTATATGAAACCTGAATAATGGTAAAAATTGTCATCAATTAAAACCTTCCCTTTTTGGTCCCTTGTTTGCGTAGCTGTTTTTTTGTTGCGATGTTTAATTGCTTCCTACTGTAACTGTGCATTTTTGCAAACTAGTGCTTCGGAATTCAGTTAGCCGCGAATTGTCTGAACGTAGTTATCAGGTCATTGCTACTTCTTCGACGAGTCATGGAGCTGCTTCAAAAGTGAATCACCGAAGCAACCACAAGCACCGACCGAAGAGAGATGACGGAAGACATGCAGAGGAAAGACGCGGTATTCGAGATACACAAGATCCCGGATGATATGTACTTCTTGGAAAATCGTTTCTTGAACCGCTCAAAGGGAAGGGAATACAGGCTGATATACACAAGAAATCTGCAGAATCGTTAAAAGATCAGCGGCAAATTTACTGTGATTTATTTAACATTCTACTCCCTTATCTTGGATTTTCATTCAACTTTTCATTTTCTTTTAAGCCATGTTGTTCATTAAAAGATTCAACGAACTTACGATCAAATAATGATCGAAGTTTATTAAAATAATTTTTCTGAATTTTTCGATGGTCTCCTTAGTAGTTAAAAAAATTAATTAAGTATATATTGTTAAATAAAGAATAGATTAACAATATTTCTTGCATTGAGTTTAATTTTATTTTAAACTATAGACATTTACTTACAACTTCCATTTATTAACTCTTCTTAAAAGAAAAGCACTAAACAGTTACGAATTTTTAAAAAAAGTCCCCAAATTTTGAATTGTGTATAACTCGGAGAGTTTTGAATTAAAAAAAATGTTTGGTACGACATTTTATTTCATAGAGAACTACCAATGGATAAAATTTGAACCTTTTCTGAGACATGACTGATCCGTTTCGGCCGGGGAACAAAGTTCCGAAAATCAACATACCGAAAAGCCAAAATTTCGATATAGCATGGTTCCAGCGTGATTTTCTTCACTTTGTCTTGGAAAATTTGGCAAAAAGAAAGCAAATTAAAATACCGTGGACTCTCGCAATATCGAAATTTTATGCTTTCGGCGTTTTGATTTTCGGAACTTTATTCCCCAGCCTCCGTTTCACGTGGAATTGCTCATGTGTTTAATAATGAGTACAATAATGTAGGAACCGATGAGGGTAAGAGAAACTAGCAAATGCAAAATTTTCTTGTGGGTGACAAGGTTTTTTTTTCTTTTTAAACATCATAACTTTTTTAACGAAGTATACCATGCCTTTTAGCTTATAAAATAAGTAGTTGGAGATATAAGTAAATATAAAAAAGCTTTGAAACAAGGATGTGCCACACGTAGAAATTAAATTATACACCTTCAAACTTGGAGGACAATTTTTTTTAAATGTAACAAATTAGGACTAAACCTGGAATACCTTTTTTAACAAAATTTCTACACATTCATTCAACGAGGTTATATTATCCATACAATAAAAAGTCATTTTAACCCTTATATGAATACGTGCCACCTATATGTAGTCTGACTTCAAAGTTATATTTCCAAGCGAAACTCATTACAAACCATATATTTAAATAGCACATGTTAAATTTACCTTACAAATACTTTTACTCGGTGTAATCTCTTCTTATACATTATCAAAATATACAGAGAAATCGTTAACTTCTACACTACCCATAAGATGTGTATAAGTAATAAAATATATGAGTTCCTATTTGTGACACCTATGCTTCTTGAAGAAAATAAAGTAATAATAAATGAACGGATTGACTTGAAACTTGGTACATAGACATTTTTGGAATTGCCTATTAGTAATCTGGTACCAGTTTTCAAAAATTCAAAACGGCGCATCTAATATGGCGGAAGAAATTATTAAAAATTGATTGTATTGTATGTATGAATCTGGTATCGTCAGTTATAGATACAAAATAGCGGATCCAATATGGTGGACTACTAATTTGAAGACTGTTTTATAAATTTGAAATGATAAATCAAATATTACGAATGGAATATTTTAAAGATCTTTAGATTTTAATATACGTTTGTATGTAAGAGGTTTTGGGATCTTTAATACTACTAATATACAATACTAACTTTATAATAAGTACTTACATAAAGTAACTATTGAAATTACGATATTCTGTGATAAGGGGTTACATTTGCGTTTTTATTATGTGTTGACATGTTTGTAATTTTCTAGTAAAATTAATTACAATAATTTTAACAATAGTCAAATGATTGAATTTCAGAACCCGAAATACAAATTTTTATGAAAATTCAATAATATTTTTGAAAAGTAATCCGCCACATTTTAATTTTTATATGGTAACATCAGATTCATTATCAACGATCTCAAAACCCCCAGATATAAATTTTTATGAAATCTTAACATTAGATTCGTTTTCAACGGCCCCAGAAACTCTCAGATATAAATTTCTATGAAATTTCAATAATGTTTTAAAAATTAGACTGCCCTATGGGATCCGTCATTTTGAATTTTGAAAATTTACCGTCAGATTCGTAATCAGCGACCTCTGAACCCGTAATATACCAACTTATACTAATATCTAGCCACAGAAAAAGTGTATATATTTAGTAAGCATTTTTATGGTAAGAAACCAGTTCGCAGGTGGGTTAACGAGGTGCAAAAATGAGTTACGAGAGTTATTTCCTATTATCTGGACAATACCGGAGACAATAAAACTGGTTTCAACAATGTGCTTTAAAAAAAATTTAGTTTTACTATACCTACAAATTTAAAAGTTCTAGTGCGTTTGAAATTTGTCAAGTTGTATTTTTGTCCAATTACACTTTGTATGTATCTAAATATGGAAAATTTTATTGTATGAAGAAGTTTGACATTACAACTCTAACACCGTAAGCTGTGAAATTTTTTTATGAATACTGGAATGGGCACTAGAGAGACCTATTTTTAAAGAAAAAGAAACAGAGAAGTGAAGATTTGAAAAAGAATTAGTTTGCTCTCTAAATAAATGTAGAATAACACCCCCTACATGTCCATTGTCTGATCAGTGTTGACTGTTTTCACGTACAGTATGTACTGTTATTATGATCAATATTTCTTATACGTACACTTTTTAAACTTCCGTGTCAAGAGGATTTTGTAAATTTTCAGAATTGTATGTTCTTTCATGTAATTTTTCCGCACACTAACCGCTATTTTTAGGAATATAATTTTCGCATTTTTGGATGCGATCAACGAAGTCTTATTGTTTCTTAACCCTTGTGCCAAATGTGCGCAATTTGCACATGGATTTCAGCATCGTTTTATGTATGAAATAAAAATTTTTAAAAATGGAAACATCTATATCCGACTAGTTGTGAGGTCACTCTTTCGATTGTCGCTATTGAAATTTTCGAGAAATGGCGTTTACCACATTTTTTGCTCAAAAATATTGAAAAAAACGCAATTTAGTTTTAAAATAGATTTTTAACTACGATACCGGTTTTTAAATCACCTTCTAACCTATCAGAAATGTGTCCCCGATTGCTTTACGTCAAAATTATACATTCATGTTATATTTTGATGTATTTCGTTTCTCATTTCAAAATGGCGTCTGACCGTTGAACCTTTTGAAATTGAAGAAATTGCTATTATTTCGGATCTGCTAGGTTTCCTTTGTAGTAAAATCGTGCAAATAAGTTATTACGAGTTTTGTATGACCTATTTTGATTTACGGAAGCAGTAATATCCCATGAAATCCAATTTCAAGATAGCGACTGAAATTTTTACCATTATTTAATAGAAATTTAAGATGAATCAAGTTTCGTGGTCTTTTTGAAGCCATATTTGAAATCAAAGATAAGATTAAAATGCAGCGATGTAAAAAAATGTCTAGTAATAAGTTTTAACCCAATCGGCTCGAATTTCAAAATCACGACTGGGATAGTGGATCCTCAATGTTGATTTTTTAAATCTAACTTCAGTTTGGGACCTCCAAAACCATCAATAACAAGCTTTAAAATAATTCGATCAATTAAAAAAATATCAGCTACGATATTAGACAATCCATTGCGAATTTTTATAATCTGACTCTAGATCCAATATCAACGCTAAAAATATGAATAAATGAATCTTTGTCAACCTTTTTACGTCACCATCACAAAATTGTTAAAATACGTTTCCTCATTTTCAAGGTTAGATATCACATATGCGATATTTCCTTATGAAACATTCCTCTAGTTACTCTCTAAATTCCTTGGAGTGAAAATTGAGTCACTCTTTTACAAATTTGATATTTCACTCTTCTAGGAGTCGGGTTTTTTCCTTTTACTCTTGATGGAGTGAAATTCTCACTCACAATAAAAGAGTGGCTCAATTTTCACTTCAAGAAATTTAGAGAGTACTCACTATATGAATACAAAATTCGTTTCTGAAACAAAATGAATAAACATTTTTTATTCTTGATTAAAATATGGGCTATAACAGTTTAAAAATTCACTTTTTTTTGCGATTTTGGTTAGCCTATTTTGAAAGAGCGAGAAAAAATCATTCTTGAAAAATTGTTTACATTTCTGGTAGCAATAAAAATTGTCGAGGAAAATAATAGAAAAAAATTTGTCAGTCCCGGTATTAATGGGTTAATCAAAGGTTGTTGGTGATACAGTGTATTAGGAGGTTGCTATAATTTACTGTATTAATGGGTATATGGAACTATTAGGTATAACTTAACGCGTTACTCTTACCCCGTAAATATTGAACTGATAACCGTTCTGTAAGAGGCATTTATATTGCCTTTCCGCGATATTAACGGTTAAAACGCTTCCTTTATTTAATTACAAATAGCGCAAATCAGTTCAATCACTTAGTACAAAATGACCGATCTGCCCTCGAATAAGAGAGCAATCCTATTATACCATACATTTTCAATACGCCACAGAACTGCGTAATTTCACGTTACGATATCCGTAATAAATGCGTTTTTAATGATCGCGACTAGCACCATTATTTATTTACGTAGCCAATAAATCTAGTACCGCAATCGCGAAAACTAGAAATTAATCATCGGTGGATAATTTAACGAGTGGAATAACTGGAATTAATTGACAATGCGCAGGAATTAATCTACGGGTCCTAATAACGGGTTGTTTCGTTGGAAACCGCACTGCGCCTTGTTATCCAGTTTTGTGATAAATACAAAGCCAACAGAGATAAAGAGACGTTGGTACTTTGGGATGAAGACGAAGTGACGATATGATAATGGAACGAAGTAGGGCTTCACTTTCGGGTAAAGATGAGACGTAGGTGCAGCTAGGGTATATACCTAGGCGACGAATCTCGCGTAGTGCTTTCATTCGCACGAGGTGGAGTCGTTTGTTCTCAGCTCGCAGTTCACGCCCCGTATTTGCATTCGCGTATCATTAGCATAGCCCAAGTCACTCGCGCGAAGTGACTTCCACCGAGAAGTGAATTATTGCAGAAAGGGTTGAATTATGAACGGAATTATTCCTGCGCCGAATTTATGCGCATCGGCCTCGTCGACCTGCCACAGCGTCGAGTGATATTAATTGCTGTCTATCCGATGCACGTATATGCTACCACGACTCTTTGTCCCCATTTCAACCGATGAAAAATACTTTTAATAATTCATGAGAAATTGGAAACAACGAAAGGAGCAAACGGAAATCGCAAAAGGAAGGGACTGACGTCTGTCAGTGCTGCAAAAAATACGGGTTGAAAATGTGCACGATTTGTCCAATTGGTCTTTAAATTTATTCGTTACTGTTTAGCCCTTCGTCAATTTTTCATTTCATTCTGCATCACTTGCTCTTCTCTGCGTATTTACGGTTCCTACTTGTGTCATCTGTATTTGTGGCTCACGAAGATATTGTGATGCTAATTGCGTGAATTTTCAGCTCTTTGGGGTAGAACGTGAGGTAATTTGTGTTCGTCTACATTTCCGTCTGTTTGCAGTACAAAGTGTATGATGTTAAATTAGCTGTGCTCCGGTGAAATCTATCTGTAGTAAAAAAAATTGAATTAATTATTTTTCTGCTCTGGTAGATGGATGTGATACAGGTACAACGGAAAACTTGTACTAACCCTTACAAGCCAAGAGGTATTCTGACCACGTCGTTTTACTTAGTTTTATCGAGTTTCAACCTGTATAATTATTTTATTATGCCATATATTTGGTATCCAGATGATCGTAATATACAGCATACAAAGTAAATAAAAAAATTATAATTGTTAACATATGGGCAAATCCGGTGCACCTAAAAAACCCGACAAATCACAAAACAGACCCCTTTAACCGTTGGCATATTTGTTAAAATAAAATATACAAATATAAACTTTAATCAAAGTTATTTAATAAATTAATGGAGAGTAATTTCTGGTATGTGTATATGCCCTATTTAAAAATTTTCGATTTAAATTACAGATTTTTTTGCGAACAAAACGTACAATTTTCATTCGTACCCAAATAAATAACAAGCATTAGGCTTTTCTACATCTAAAAATATAGTTATCTCTGTTTTAAAAAATAATGGACTTGTGCCCTTTTTCCATACCACCACATATGGGCAAATCTCTAGAACTTTTAAACTGTGGAGTCCTGTGACACTACTTGAACGTCATTGCTTTCACACAAATGCTATATTTTTTTTATACATCAAGATATCATAAATAAAAAGCTTGATGAATTTCGAAGTCGCCCGACGTTACAGAGACGCTCTATAATTATTTATAGATAAAAAGATAATGAAATTTCATGCGTCCCTTGCATGTTTTTTTTACTCTTATGAGTATTGTATTTGCGCCGCGTGAGTTAACGTTGTGTTTTTTGCGCGAAATGGAGGCAAACATCTCATAAAGCAATATATTCATATGAATTATATGTGCCACACATTTAATTGTATAGAGTGAGCCTACAGAACCCGTCCCTTGAATTTCGTAAATTCTAAACTTATTTAAACTTGTTTATTTATTATCCGCGCCGTCTTAGAAATCGAATATTTATTGTTTTTGGTTATTAAAGGACACAATAATAAAGTGTTTGACACTTTACTCATTTGTGTGCGCCTTAAACTGTTGATGTTATACAAGTGTAAACATACATTCCAAAAACGTGCCAATTTCAGAAAATTGACTATTTTTCGTGGCACATTCAAAATATCGCCAATATCAAGTTGTTGTTCGGTGTGCTGGTAAGTAAATACCTTATATAAGTATGTAAAGTGCGCGGCATTCTTATATTTTACATATTTTCAAAGTTATTGAAAGAACTATTTATAAAGTCGTAATTTAACGATGAATTAAACACTGTAAGCTTAGTAACATTGTGGTCAGAAACTAAAAGTATGTTTATTCAGATAAAATTTGGTGTTCTTTATGTGTTTAAAGAAAAACAATTCTTTATTATACTTGTTTAAGCACTGTGTTTCAAATTAGAGCTATTGTAAAACAAAATATGCATTTCGAGTCTATGTATAAGTGATAACCCGGGAAAAAATGAATCATATATGGATCATATATGAACCATTCTTCAACTCTCACATAAGTGATATTTTTAAAAAATTGGGCGCAAATGCGTTATTTAATTATTAACCTTTCAAAAAATCAAAATTTCAAGCTCATCCCGGTGGTCAATATTTTGGACATTGTACCGCAAAGTTTTAATGCCGTTGAGTAAAAAGGATGCACGAGCGTACATTTTTACTTCTTATGTAGATATGAATACATATACCCAACGCCAATCTTGTGCTTGAAGTTTAAAAAAAAATGTATTGAGAGGCTGAAATTTAAAAGTTCCAGAGATTTGCCCATATACATTTATATTAGAACCATTAATATGATATACGATTGCTACAGTTCTTGTATTTAAGTACTATACTAAAAATTATACATATAAGGAACTTCAGAACAATAAAGGAAAAAAGGATTATTCGGTCGAATACAGCATTTCACGAAACTGAGAAATGAAGCAAAAAGGAACGGTATTCTCGAACGTAAAGAATGTTATCTTCATTAAGGGGCATCTCTTTCACTTTCCAACTTGTAATTATCATAATATTTCTAGTTATACTTTTTGTTAGCATGTTACTAAAATATAATATTCAATGTAAACATACATGATAATTAGTCATGTGCCCATGTGTGTTTGTTCGTACTCAGTAAAATATTAACAAAGCTTCTTCTAGTTGGGTAGCTTTGGATCTTTTCCTTGTGAATTCCTTATCTTGGAAATTCTCTCTAATGCAGATAATTTTCACTCTAAAAGACAGTGAAAAACGAGCAAGTATATTTGGTGTAAACTTTCATTATTTAAAAGAGTAAATATAGATCCGAATCTGACTCTTATCAAATAATTATGCAATCATAGGGCATTAGTGAAAATAGATGAGAATATTAAAGATATTCTGAAAAGTTGGGATATGGCAATAGCATGCACCGAAAATTTCAGGTTCGGTCGATCGTGAAAAGTTGGAATCGATATGTATCATTAAATAGTTAAAAATAAATAATCGACTAACATTTTTTCTGTAGCCTTTCTACAACCAGGGTAGAATCTGTCCAATTTTTTGTTACAGTGTCCATTTTTCCTATACCTTTAATACGGAAAATAAAAAAGCTGTACAAAAACTAAAAAAAATAGACTCCTTTCTACTAGTGAAATGTTATAATATAATATTAATATATATTATAATAACTATAATTTTAATATATAATTTTAATATCCTTTGGTTTATAGAGTTTATATTATTTTTTAACTGTCACAAATGTTTGGGAAAGAGATGAATTTAAAAAAGACATTTGACATTATCAGTACTGTAAATAGCACAAAACAAATATATTTCAGTGCTTTCTAATACAAATACGTTATAAGATGAAATATGTTTGAAAAATTTTCGTTCCATTTTTACCATTTCGCAATCTACATCACATAGGTTTTTGTGAACGCCAATTCTGACTACAATTTTTAAAAATATTGATCCACCTAGTTTAAAAAGCTGTCACGAATATGTTTGGGGTCCCTGAAGTTTAAAAATAACGGATTCACTACGGTGGATAATTTTTAAAAGGTTAAACGAATGATTGAAATACCCATTTTCTTGCATTTTTTTTTTCTTGACAATGTTTTTTTTTAATATCAAGATATTTAGCACTTTAAATACAAATTCAGTTAAAATACGGATGCGAAATTTAATCTTAACTTACAGCATTACTAACATTTTGAAGCCTTTCTGTAAATCGGCTCCAAAAAAAAAAAACATCATTAACCATTAAATATTTATTAATAATGATTAATTTTATGACGCTATCATGTCGGAATATTTTGAAAGATATTTTTGTTGTGTTCATTTTCATATTAACACCGGCCCACAAAAAAAAAACTTGTACCTAAGAAACGCAACTAGGTTTTCCTTATAGATTTTTGGCTGATGAATCCGAATTCGGACACAGAATTGGTCCTATACGCCTGAGTTTTTTTTTTACATTTGACGTTTAAAGTTGCGAAAGTTTGGAGTATACGCATAAGTAGTACAATACTCGCGACTGATCAAATATTTAATCATTTACCACAAAAATTATTCTTTTCAAAATTAAGTAAAATTTATGGCCGCTTGGGAAGAAACAGGTTAAGCAACATTTTTTTAGGAAATTATACATATATAGATAAAGTTCTTAACTTATAGTTTCAACATTTTGTTCACAGTGTCGATTATATGGGTGCGGGTCGGAAAACTGACAAATCAGAAAGCCGACAGGTAAAAAAACCAATAGTCCAAAAGCCGACAGTCGAAATACCGACACTTCAAAAAATGACTGTCCACTTGTTGATGTGTCTATTTTTCATGTGTCGGCTTTCATATTTTTCATAAGATTTTCAATTTTTCCACCCGTTACTTAAATATAAACGTAAAACTGAAAATGCAGAACATAATAGCAGATATTTTATAGAAAAATAAGTGTTTTGAAAAATTAGAAAGGGATTTCCAATTCGATCCCCAACAACAGGTTCTATTTCAAACTGCTTTTCCACGTTAACGTTAAATAATATCTTGAAAAATTAAGGTAAACTTATCAGGTTCCCCGTCAAAATTGTCGAAACGAGTTTCGAAAATATCTTTAAACGTATCTGATTTTACGTCGGTCGCAACGAACATTTGTTCGTTGGAAACTTTTCTTCCTGCTGCTTTCGCATTATAATCCGCATTTGCAATAAGCGCATTACTGAAAAGCGAATGCATCGACAACGGTGCATATAATGACCTAACCTGACCGCGTGCAAACGCCTCGGGCATTTCGACAGTACAAATAGTAGATTACATCGCGTCATAGCCACGCGTGCATATCCACCTCTATTATGAGTCGGGTGATAACTCTCGTTAATTATTTCTCCGCATTAATAGTCCGATACGCTCGTGTCCGTACTTCGACATATAGAAACGATTTGCGAGACAGAAAGGCGACTGTTGCGTTACGCAACAGGCGCAACGGATTACATTCGTATCGTAATTGGGCGGCTGTTTACCCGCAATACGCAAACAGGGCCACTGCTCGCGAAATCGACCTGTTGTTATTGGTATATACATATACATATATACTAGAGCGTAATCGCGTGTATAATGCGTGCATTATATATTATATTTTCTACCAGCCGATATCAATTTTGTAGTATCGAATTACCGGTACGTTGACGGGATTTCTAGACTCGCGAATAATTAAGTATCGTATTATTGACGCCGCTGGGAAATATCGAGAGCGTGCAGGAAGCGAACACCCTGTATCGTGAAAAAAAGTCTCAGGTTACGGCGGATAAAAATTTCGTATTAAGTGCTCCGACATTAAATATCCTTGTAAAGCAGACTGCATTTTTATGCGTATTTGTGTTCACCTTAATGAAAGAAATTGCACTAAATCGTGATTTTTCGATTATGATCCGTAATTGCGATAGATTTGGGTCTTTTGCGAAAGACCGATGGCGAAATCAACCACTTGTGATATATCAAGATTTAATTAATGTTCATAAACTATTAGCGAGTCAATTTTATGTCACAAATTAGCTGATTCTAGCGAATCGCAAACCTTTTTTTAACTTCGAAATTTCGTCCAACAGACCTTTTTTCTGCATAGTGAAACTGGAAATAGATCAGTTCCTCCCGAAAAAATCTAGAAATTCTTCTCGAAGTACAACGCTCATACATTACAATCAATTTACCAGGCAATAAATGATTCTTTTAATTTAAATACATATAGTTTTTGCGAGTAATTTTTCGATGTGGTTTGTACACATATCATGTGTATCTCTTCAAGGGTGCATTCAGAGCCTTTACAAAATTAACTCCGAAAGAAACCTTTGCAAAGATCTGAGTTCTGAGAGTCTGACAAAAGAGCTCGTGAGGAAGTCCTAAAACAGGAGTTTCAAGTGGATTTTATACTTCAGATTATAGACATATCTAATTTTAGATCTTCTTTTTTGGCAAACTGCTGAACTCTAATGATAAATGCTCAACAGTGATGAACGAGCAATGAACAATGTTGAATAATGACATGAATCTGAGTTTCGTATATGGACTATATCATGGATTATATCCCGGGTATTTAATGACAAAATTATTGAAAATAACGATCTATGCGGAAAAAGAAATCACATAAAACAGGTTAACTGGCTAAATTTGTTATAGTCTAAATGTATTATTTTTATTACTGTTTTAATAATGGCGATTTTTCTATTCCCTGAAGGGGATATTGAACGTCGTATTGCGAACATTGAGGTATCTGCAGCGAAACTTACTATGTATAGTTTTATTTAACTATGTTAGGTCACGAAACCCTTCAAAACCCTATTTAACATTGCTCAATAATCGGATTGTGAAATCAGTAATTCAAAAATCGAAAATCAACATTTTTAAAACATCGTATGTGACATTATTTTGTACACATTGAACTCGTCAATAATTTTCACTTTTATATAATATTCATTCTTTAACCCATTAAGTACCAAATGTTGTCAATGTTCGATGAACTTTCGGACAGTTTAGTTTCATAATGTATTTACAAAAAAAAAATGGATATATGATATCCGGTGTAAAGATTTCACGATTTATATACATAATCGTCCGAGAATTTATATCAACTTTGAAAATCTGAACACAATTTATTGCAGAAAAATTCGATTTTTTCTAATAAAAATGTATATCTAAAATTTGTTTATGAAATCGATGAAATACTTGTTGTCATTTTTCACTTAGAAAAGTATTTTCGAGTCCAAACTTTTAAGATGGTCTTAAATAAAGAATTTAAAATGGCGTCCGAAATGAAAATTTTGAATTGAAAACAGAGGAAAATATTTTTTTTTTGTAATATTATATATTTTGTTCTCTGAAATTGTTGTCGAAACTATACAACATTTGTAGCATTCTATCTCGAAAACATTCAACGTTTAGAAAAAAATTCTAAAGAATAAAAAATGCTTTCGAATTTTATTCGTCTCAGAAATATATTAGATTTCAGAAATATTTTTTAATTTTCAAAAAATCCAAATAAAAATGGTTTAAAATATGAAATGTAGTACGCTCGTGATACAAATATAATTTTTTGATTAAGTAGGTGTGAAAAATGGCAATTTTTCAATGATTTTTGATAATAATGACTCAGCAAAATCCCTATCTTAGTTCATTGGTCATTTTACGCCTATTTAATAAAAAATTTCATTTTTTTGTAGCTAATTTGTATAACTTTTTAAGCATTCGTTTCAGATCAATTAAGCAATTCGTAAGATATTTCTGTAGTAAGCATAGTAAGAAAAGAAACTCGCAAATTTCATCCAAAATTGACGACATGGGGACTTGAACGAGTTGAATTGTTGGTTTAACTGAAAATTGTTCATTTCAATGTAATGCTTCGTTACTACGAAATAACAAAAATACCATCCATTTTGAATACAAAAAAAATAAAACATATGAAACTAATGATATAGGGGAAGATGGGCGAAATGGCGAATCTCAAATATTTCCATTATGATCATACTGATTGTAAAATACCATATGTAGTTTCTTTGTTTACACCATTTTTCACATTTTGAGGCATGTTATTTCATTTTTTATTCTCTTACCAACCTTTGGCAGCGAGAAATGTAATTTAAACAAAAAAAATTCAAGACATTTTCCTGTAATTTGTTCTCAAATTGGTCAATATTTTCATTTTGGCAGTTTAATAATCACTTTTTATACATTTATTGTAAAATTATATTTTTTGGACTTATTTATAAAACATTAATTGTTCCTTTTTTTGTGGGTTTATAATGAGATATCGTACTTGGAAGTCCAAATGATACTTTGGGGTGAAGCGGCGAAATTTTTTCCCGAATGTCTCTATTCCGCGAATATTTTTAATTTAGAATTCCCGTTGGGTGAATGCATTGAGTAACTAAAGACGAAGTTAAAATATGTGATCCTGATATAATACGAGTATTCAAAGCTTCCGAAGATGCAATTTCTTTTTTTACTGTTGTTGGAAACTTTGATATATCTGAAGAGGTTTATCCCACCAACGTGGAAATTTTATTTTTACTAAAACAAACAATGATAACTTAAAAGATTATGAATTGCACTTAATTTTATGATACTCGTCTCGGATACTTGTGTTTTTGTACTGCTTAAATATATGTAGAAAAATTTCTCGTGATGATGTTAGATTTTTATGTTTTAACGATTGCAAATATCACTTTTTATTTTCACCTTTAAATATAAATTTTAAAAAATATTAAAAATTGTCTGCATGAGTTATGACGTTGGCAGTTTTAAGCTACTTGTTACTCTTCCAACTTATTTCAACTCAATAACATACATCGTCGAGTCTTATCATTGTTTCTTTTTATTCTGCATGCTCATAAGTGTTTTCTGATTAAAAATCACATCACTCTTAAAATAGTCCTCTTGTCGCAATCGCAATACACTTACGGCAAGTAGAAATCCACTTACCCCAAGTGGAATAATCCTCTTGATCATATAACATGAGAATTTCCACTCGCGCCAAGAGGATTTCGCTTACGGCAAGAGGACGTTCCAAGAGTGTTGGACAATACAAATTTACAATACAAATTTATTATGAAATATTATGAAGTTAAAATTGGGATAAAAAACAGCCAAATACCCTAATGAAATTCAATTAAAAAAAAAACACTAGATTCAGATAAAAGCTCAGTGAACCTACTTCAATCACTATATAATTCTATATTGTCCATAACTATATAACCGAAAAAAAGACAATCAGCGTGCGAAATATTTGTTGATATAAATAATAGTAGATTATTTTTGTGTAAAAATCAGTTATTGTTCAATTTTAATGAACCGGTATAGCAGATTCCATAGAAACGATTAAAACTTGGCGTTGAATTCTATTAAATATTTAAATCATTAAATATGAAACTGAAAACAAATATTTATTATATTTATTGGAAACTACTCGCTTCATCAAGTTTAAACCATATGGTCAAGAGTACCGATTGTCGAAATTTCGTGCACGCAATGGATTAGCAATGATTCATGCTTGCATTACGGCAACAATTTTGTTCATACTGACGAATTACACAATACATTTATTTCGCTTACTTATTGATATAATGATCATACGCTACGTGCGCACAATAACCTTCAGCATTTGAAATTTCAATGCGACAATGGCGATTGAATTAAAAAGTACAAACTCCTATCATGTACCGCGTGCGGTCGAGTGGCAACAATAAAGTTATCAAAAGTAATAGGACCCAGGAGTGTCGGTGAGCAGGAAACGAAACGCGTTGGCGTGACTGGGAAGTAATATTTTCCCTGGTCTCGTCGATAGGTGCCCTCTGATTGCTCCATCGACTTAAAATCAAATAACCTCGCTCGGTGTTTTTCGTATTTATTCGCAGATTGCGGTCGCGAGGTGGATGTATTTCGTATCTGGTATATGTATGAATCAGTAACGGACTCTGACCGAGTGGTGATTACACGGTGTCATTGGCGTATAGACTGGGGCACCCGGGCACTTTGCGTACCACGGCCTATCATTAAGCGGCCAATACGCCGGGGGTTGCTCTGCGGGTAGCCGATGGGGTTGAAATTCGACTCCCATGCATCATAATAGCGGCGCGTGTGAGTTTCGGTCTGCCATTTAAAGCTCTATAATTATACGTGCCTCCCACCCGATTCCCACCGGTGTTCCCAGTCTGGCATAAGGACTCCTCCACGGTGTTCCCTTTTTATAAAATAGACTCGCCTTATTCGCATCATTGTGTGTACAGTGGAATCGAATTCAGGAGTCGATTACACCTGTCGTATCATTACGAGAAATCGTAATTGATAAGTACTTGCACCGTTTTCTGACCGCAACGCGGACGGGAAGTCACGTGTGTCGCGTTTTCCATCATTTCCGATCGATTTTCTGGAACCGATACGCGGTGGGTGTTAAAGTCCCATGACAAATTCACGACGTGCAAGCGTTTTTCACGGACAATTGACCGTTGGAGTAATTGTCGATATTGTCGCGTCGACTATCATTGATCGAGGGGAAAGAACGGAATTATCCATTTTTCTAGTCTTTGCCTGCGACGATTACTGGTTGAGTATCAATGTTTTGTAAATATAAGTATCGTTGTCTCGCTTCTTCGGAACCAATGCATTGTTTCACTCTTAAATGACATCCCTTATTTTTCCCACGTTTTCTCAATTACGACAAATGTCACAATAATATATCTATTTTCACCGATGCAACTGCTGTTTTAGTTGACTGCTAGTTCCGTCGGCAATGAAAATGGACGTGGTTCGATAAATTCCAACGGCATGTCGACCGATGCGCAGCTGCATGGAGGATCAGAATGTGTCATTTCGTAATCTTGCTGTCACACGTCGGAATTATAGTTATTTCAGGAAATACCGGTGAGAATTCCTGAATATTAGTCATTATTTTACTTAATTGAACTGCGAGAACATATAAAATAAAAGTTAATATGTAAATTACTTATGGAAGCTGATACCTTGATGACAGCAACTTCTTATCCTTCTATCGAAAGCAATTATCCGGTAATTAGTAATTTTCCATTCTAGGGGTAAACAATCTTGTTCGATCCATTTCACCCAAGAACGTCAAAGCGGGTGACCCGACGGTTTTGCTCGGCTTGTCGGTAATCCCGCGGCGGTCACTCTGAGACGCGGGTGTTCCTGGAAAGTGCGTCTCCAATTTCCCGGAGTATCAGCGGTCTTCCGGCGAGAATCCTCGTGGAAACTCCACGGACGACCGACTTCGAACCGGACACCCAGAACTATGTTTAACTCCGGGGGAAAACAGTGGAAACTACAAAGCACTAGGATCATTTCCATTTCGCAGGACTTCCTCATCGTGCCGCAATTACTCCGATGGACTATTAGTAGTAGTGCAATTTGGAGACACCGGTAGCTGCGTTTAACTATGCAAGACTGCTTTTACAGTTACGGTACTCTTTGAGAAGTAGATTGAAGTTAACGATTTTCAATTTCTTGAACTTGACCGATGGAGCATATGTGTTTACAAATTCTGGGAGTAACTGTTTTAACTTTGGTTAATTTTTATTACCACGATTTCTAATGGAATTTTAGGCACCTGTGGTTTTGTTCCTGGATATTGTTCGTGCATGAAGTGGGTGTCCTTCTCACTTTGATAGGGTGTCTGCCGTATTTTTTATATGAATCCTTCAAATAGTTAGGTTAATAATTATGCATAGTAAACTCCCTTTCGAAAGAAAGTATGTAACTGAAAGATTTGAAATATTGATGATCCCTGATACGACATTGTCCATTCTAGATGGACCCTAAGACCCGAAAGATAGGATAGTAGGTTGTGGCTTGTTCTATACGTACTTTCGAATACGACTGACTTTAAAGGGTTCTAGAATAGAGAATCCGAGATCTTTCGGTGCTCACCTTTTAAATTATTAATATATTCAAAGGTGCAGAGTCCAGGAAACTTTCGAAGAATTTGGTTTCTGGCTAAATTGACAGTCCCAGATATATTTAATTTTAAAACATAATCGTAAAAATAAAAAAATATTGTTAGAAATTGGTTAGTCAGATTTGATGAAGAAGAGAGGTAGACGAAGTTTAAAATTTGAGAAAATTCGTCAGATTCATTCGAACTCTGATTGTGAATTAACTCAGAAAGATAGTAAAATAAAGATGAATACTTCATTTAATTTTAAAAAATGAATTGAAAATAAATTCAGAAGTTATTGATGGAGTGACAGAAAAGATAACCTGTAAAAATTGATGTATTTATTGTCCTTATTAGAAGCAGAACTGATCCACACACATGGTTCTGTAATCATGGAGTTGAATATTTTTAGGAAAGATAAATTGTATGAATAATACATCATTACTGCCCACACATTTGCTTGTTTTTTTGACCGACTAATTCATATTCGTAAAACCCTAGATTAATTGAGGATTGTTTCAATTTGGAACATTGGCGGTAAATGAGTAAAAAACCGCTGACTTTAACAAAGCTTATCTGTTAAATTCTGTGGAGTGCCATGGTTTTTATTGCATCTAATAGAATTATCCGAATTTTTTAATGGATGAGTAATGGGAGTAAACCTTTAGAAGAGAAGATATTTTTATTTAACTTGATATTAAGTAGAAATTCCCCTAGGCCCGGGAGCTGGGATGAAAGTCGAACCAGATCGGGCCCAGGCCGGGGAGTGATCCCTTTAAGAAGCACGAAATTATCTACGAATTGATTTCGTCTATTGGAAACATGTACATTTTGAAACCGTTTTTTACTATCAGGATATTCGTTTTACAAAATACACGTTAAGATATCGACTATCAAATAAAACGGTAATGAATATATATATAATAAATCAATTTCTGGCGAAACTAGATTTTTTGTAATTTTGATCGGCCATATTATATTCCCTATTTTGAATTTTATAAAACAAATGTCTATAAAATTCGTTCTTTATTTATTCTTTATCGTACTTATTAGTAAATATGTTATACCAAAAATATTAACCCGTTTTTCCTGAAATGGTATAAATAAATGAACAGGTGAATGAATTTTTATATAAGACCATATCTCATAGGTTTCAAGTCTGCATATTTCAAATCTGAAGTATATTTTCAAATATCGTTAGTCGTTTTTCCAATATGGCGCCCATAATGGCTAAAAGCCCGAAGAACATAGTAGTCGTAAATTGAAATACTTTTTTTATATGAAAAATGTAGTCCAATCTATTCCAACTTTTAGATCTGGTGGAGCAATTGGTTGTGCCAAAAGATGGTGGATTGCGCATCCTAGAATTGAAATTGGCGGCTTCAACATGGCGGCAATTTCAACAAATTTTTTGTTATTCAGTTGTAATACTTTTGTAAACGAACACACATTCAATACCAATTGAATTCACAAATTGACAATGCGGATCCAAGATGGCGGTCAAAAATTTGAATTTTTATACATTTTTATACAAATGCGTGAGGGGTTTTCGAGGTTCCTCATCACTAATCCATTATCAGATTTTTGAAATTCAAAATGGCGGATCTAATATGGCGAACGATATCCAAAACTTGTATCAATTTTTGTAAAAATGGGTACAGGTGGTTTTTTGAGGTTCATTCAGAATTCATTGTCATATTTTCGAAACTCAAAATCTCAAAAGGACTATTGATCATCAATAGTGATGCGATATTATTTCTTCAATAGTGACGAGAAAGTTCTTCGTCTCAACGTTAACTTTCGAACCTCTGACAACGTATTCGTGATTAGGCACGAAATAGATACAAAATATCCACTAATGAATTCATTGTCCGGAGAACTCAGAAACCTCCATATATAAATTGTCGAATCAATCGGTATAAATTTCAAATTTCGCATTCTAAAAATCTAAGGACGGATTTGTAGTGCAGGGTCTCAAAAAAGCCCCTAAATGTATTTTTTATCAAAATTTCAGTTTCAACCGCCATGTAAGATCCGTCATTTTCAATTTGGAAAATCTGTCAACGAATACTGAATCAGGAACCTCAAAAACTCATCTATACTCATTTTTACAAAAATTGATAAAAGTTTTGAATCGTTGTCCGCCGTTTTGAATTTCAAAAATCCGAGAACTTATTCGTGATCAGGAACTTAAAAACCCTCGCTTTGCATATTTGTATGAAAATTTATAAAAATTTCAAATTTTTGGCAGCCATATTGGATCCGCCATTTTGAATTGTGAAAGTTTGACAACTAATTCGTGATAGAGATGTGGAAAATCATCTTTTATCATTTGGTATTGAATGCATGTTCGTTTACAAAAGTATTACAAATGAATACCAAAAAATTGGTTGAATATGCAGCCATTTTGAAGCCGCCAATTTCAATTCTAGCAAGCGCATTGCCCTCTATTTCAGTACAACCAATTACTCCCCCAGATCTAAAAATAGGAATCGATTGAACTACAGTTTCGTATAAAAAAAGAATTTCAATATACAAAACTACTATTTTTTCGGGGCTTTTGCAATTCTGGGCGCCATATTGGAAAAACAACTAAAGATATTGGGAAATGGACTTCAGATTCAGAAAGAGACTTAAAATCTATACGATATAGACTTGTAAAAATTCATTCGCCCTTTCTATGAAAATTATTTATCTAAAAAACGGCGACAATTTATGACATTTCAGAACGAAACGGGTTAATAATAAAAATTCTCAGTATTTCCCTTTTAATTAGAAGTCGCGATTTAAATATTGGAGCAATTTTAATGCAATTTCACTACACCAATGGCAAGATCATACACGAAAATAGTAGAAAACTTAATCAATTATACAAAATAGTAGAAAAGTCAATTTTAATCCTACTTCCTAACGAGAAGATAGCTCGAAAATCAACACAAAAATCTGTATGACTTCATGAGTTATTGATAAATCACTAAAAAAGTGAATAAAGGAACAAAAGACTAAAAATTTCAAATTAAAGATGATAGTGTATATTCCGAATGGCTACATTTGTATTCCGAATCCAAAATGGTTGACTGGACAGATCTCGATTATTTGGGTCAGGTCGGTTCCATTATGTACGCGAAGGCAGAGTTTTTGGGTATTTTAAGAGCAGTCTTATCATTTCTGCTAATTCTATTAATGCAGACATTGTGTTCTAAAATAACATATAACAACCTTCAATAGTATACTTTTCAGATGATATTTACTACCTCTACTAACACAATATTTACTACGTCTACAAAAAAATCTCACCCAATTCTCACGAAAAGTTTACGTTCAATAGATACTTTTACGAACTTAAATAAAATAACGAGTTAATTCGCTAATTCTATAAGAAAACTTTAATAAATATCAGGCGTGGATGATTCGCAAATCATTTAAGTAATTATTTTCGTTTCATTTTTAATAACCGTCGTGCGTAAATCTTTATCCGACATTCAATCAAGTCAGGGATATAAATGTAAATGAGCCGTTGAAAATCGGGCGTGATCGTCCCCTCGCGACGCATTTTAAAAATCCGCTGCCTTTCGCCCGTGTTTGGCTTGCTTCCCATCAGGTTCATCAGCTTCTGGTCGCGATTTTGAAATCAGCGAACGCAAAAAATCCCGAAAATCCCTGCGCGACGATGATACGAAAATACTGGCACGCGACGCGTGGAATTGATCCTATACACGTGTCTTCAATGCCGCAATCAGTTCGCTTGACTGACGCACCGTAATGCGTTATTTATGGACGATTTAAAGCGGTCAGTCGATCCGCGACGACGCTTTTGTAAAATTGCTTGCTGTCGGGGACACCGCGGAGATCCAGAATCCTTTGTCCCACCCCCTCCCGTTTATGGGCTTTTGGTTATTCCATCGGCTGACCGTCCAGGGAGGCATCCGGTGTCCGTGAAATTGAAAAATGGGATTACGGTCTTGAGATTCGGCAATCGAAGGGAATCGCTCTTTCTTCATTTTGCTGTCGATCAACCGTGGACCAACAATAGCTGCTTTTTGCCCGGAAGATCGATTGACACCGGCTCGCTGAATTTTCAATGGAGATTATCCGCGGGGGCTTGAAAGATGAGAAAATCATATCGCTGAAAAACTGCGATGCTTGCTGTTAATTTTGGCAGTTTCAGGGGGGTGATCCATCCTCTGCAGTCCGATGATTGAAATAGATGATCACGACAAAGATATTGTTATTAAAATTATTTTTATTATAGATACTTCTCGCGTTATAAAATATTTTTGATAGATCGAAGTAGATAAATGTATTGCGGAACAAGAATTTCTTATTACGTTGTATTATATTAAGTATAACAAATACTGAGGAACAAGCGCAAATATCTCACGTTATAAAATGTAAAATTTTTCTTATAAACTCTTATTTGAAAATTGTCAATTTTCACATCATAGTAAATTAAGAATGATGGAGGGTGAAAATGAGAATTTAATGGTGATATAAGCATTTTACGGTCCCACATAAAATGCAAGTTTCCTGGCGTTCTTTCTTTCGCAAAATCAGAAAATTCAATTTCACCGTAGGTGAATCACCAAGATGACTGATCACTTACTAAACATACGTTTTTAGTGAATTTTGTAATCTTTTACAGGTTTTGTTGAGATCATTACTTGTCGGAACAGGTAGAAAAATAACATCCTAAGCTATCATTTTGAGTTGTGACTGCCTATTCTGATATAAAAATTGGAAAGCAACGCTTTACATGGACCAGTTATGAACGCTGTCAATACTTCACATCCGAGTGAATCAGCTTATTTTTATTTACCATCGGTGTCTGAAATATGTCCGATATAAAG
Organism: Trichopria drosophilae; assembly: GCA_030407085.1. Taxonomy (NCBI): domain Eukaryota; kingdom Metazoa; phylum Arthropoda; class Insecta; order Hymenoptera; family Diapriidae; genus Trichopria; species Trichopria drosophilae. The sequence goes on along the minus strand of CM059583.1, from coordinate 181,470,930 downwards.
AGGCATATAATAGCATCCAATTTCACATCCAACGAAGCAGGATCGTAGAATGGCATCCCCTTCTCGAAAATGTCGAAAGCCCCCATTCTCAAGATTATCCCCGGCGCATCCTCGGTTTGCCTCCAACTGTGATTTTGTTCCTGGTGTCTTGCTTGGGGTAAGGCTGATTAAATGAGGGCATGTTTAAAAAAATCTCAGATTACTGACAATAGACGGTCATAAAAACACGTGTTACTGCCGCAGCTGCGAAAGAGTAATATTCATCTATAATCCTGATTATTTCTCGGTGAAAATATCCGAACTAGATCCAAATTTATTCCTAGATTGTTGACATGGATTATATCCTTTAATTTTCATTAAAAGTTACTTCATATCAAACCAAAAGTCTTCTTTAATGGAGGAAATCCCCTTTCGATTTTCGGATTTGATCACCTCCTACCGTTTAATAAAGAAGACTTCGATGGTGCTCGTCCCCAAGAAACCAATTATATCCTCGTATAAGACGACCACGTCTCCTAGGTACACAATAGCTGCCTGTGATACGTAGGTTTATAACGGAGCCAATCGGAGCAGCTTTCCTGGGTTCGCTCCACCTGTTTGGTCGAAATCGTTCACCTGCGGGGATATTTTTCACAAGGCGGATTAGGTTGGCCACAGTCATTTCGGTCTAGTCCTTTTACAGCCTCCTCGACGAAACTTCTTTTGCATCGCTTCCAATTCGGGCGGATTTGTTTCGGCACTTGGGGTGTGGTAAGCCGACATGAAACCAACGCCCCGTCGTCCTAATAACGAGGAATTATCGCAGTAATACAATACCGGCGCAATCCTCTTTGATGCCAACCGCGGAAAATAATACCGCACTAATAGAATAAGATTATTCATATACGTATGAAAGAGGGTGGTCTCTCTCTGACGATTTGTGCAGCCCTCGGTGCCACCCTCGAAAATCCCGCATTTTTACGCCGAGCTGTAAGAGCTTTCGGGATATGAAATAATAGACGAGTCGAGACGTTGCTGAACGATGACACTTCCGAGAGCTAAAGAGGCTCCTTTTATTTAATGTAACTTTTTATGACGAAAGCGCTTACGTTTACACTGGAAATACTGCCCTGTAAAAGTGCCTGCGGATCTGGCTCATTGCATGGAAGGACTAATAAAATCTCCAACGAGTCCTGGCTCAAAAAGGCCATTAGCCTAATTTTCATGCAACGTCTAATCGTTATACACAACTTTTCTTTGCAGAAAATATGAAATATTGATGAGTTATTATGATACGTTCGTTTGTAATGATTTTTTCATTTTGATATGCTAGCATAACTGCAGTAAGTACAAGTTGACAAACTTTATACATTAGAATAATTGATGTTTGTCGGTACACAAATGTTATGATGGGAGGAAATAAAAAGTATTATATCATGCAACAAAAGAGGAGGTGAGGAGTTTAAATTCATTAATAACACAGGCCAACAAAATAAGACTGATCTCTATAATTATAAATAGGACTATCATTTTCCAAAGGTTTTCGATGCGCTGAATCTAAATCTGGCTACCGATCTGTTCTATCACGTCAAGATTTTGAGATACCGTAAGCTAAAACTGCAAAAACCATCATTTTTGACCATTTTCAGTAAGTTTTTGTGAACGTGTAATTTGGTAAAATCCAGATTAATGTGCTATGAACAGGTTTTAATGCTCGCTGAGTAATTTCGATGCGAATTTTGGGTTTTTTCGATTGGACGTTTTTATTAAGACACGATTATGATTTTAACTATTGGGTTTGGATTTCGAAATACCTGATGTACATTCACGAAACATGGAAGTGAAGTTTTGCGCAGTTACCTTTTCTTAAAATTTCCGTTTGCCTTTAGCAAATTTTAGAAACGGTAACGGTGTACAGCTTAAGTAGGCGCATCTGAAAATTCCGTGGCAATTTAGTAGTCTTCAGAGTTAGTAACTGTAAATTCACAGGAGCGAAAAAATGTTTTCTCGAGTCGCAAAGTAGGACTTTACGGCCTCCTAGCAATTATTAATCATTCAAACAGTGAAACATCCGAGGTCGGTTAGTCTCTGCTACTCCATAAAATCCTACTTTAAAGACCAGAAATTGTGCCCAAAGTGAGTACTTCACAGACACGGATGAAAAAAATTGTTTTTGCATGTTCTGAAAAGCGAATACGTGAATTAAGGACGTAGCAGAATGGTTCATCTGCTATATCAGTGCATTTTAATAATGGCAAAACTATCACTTATACCATGCAACTTTCCGGACTGGTCTGATTGAGGACTTCGATGCTTTTCGTTACAATTTAGAAATGTTAAGATGTTAAGAAACCGTACGTAAATATAGGATCCTGCTTCGCAATATTAAGTGAAGTTTAGTAAAATTACTGACAATGTTACTGAATATTGCCTTTAGTAACAACATTTGATAAAATTAAATTCCTGTGATAACTGAAATCTGTGGTAACCTTCCCTGGTAGAAAATGAGTCCAGTTTTTGTCTAGTTTATGTTCACTTTCGTTATTTCCCGTGTCAAACGTGTAGGAAAACTGCGTAATGTAACAAGAAACTGGACAGATTTCTACAGTGTATCTCAAAATCGCGACGTGAGAAAAGAAATTGACGACTAAATTTTGATTCAATATAGTCTTCGGAAAAGTACACTTCGGTTTCTGACGAATGCACTTTAATCAGGTTTTTGACAAAATGCAATCAAATATGTTGTTCCACCACCAAAACTTATTAAAATTGGATATACGCGATGTTTTTCGCAGTTATATGTTAGGAGATCTGAAAATTGTGTCGTGATGAAAAAATGCCGAGCAAGAAAGTCAGCATCATTTTGTTAATTATTTTCATACAGATTTACTAAATGTATGAAAATCATACTTATATTTTGACAAAAACTTTGTTTTTCGCTAAACTTTTCTGGTTCGCCAAATTGCGCACAAAAATTTGGTTCATCACAATGACCTACTGAAGTTAGTAGAAAATGGTATGTCCAGATTAATGGTCCTCATTTTTTTTGAAAATCTTAAAATAATCCATCCTTTCCATCATATAAAAATGTGCATATTTTGGGTGCACCTAAAAAATCCGACAAATCATAAAACAGACACTTCAAAAACCCGACATTCAAAAACAAGACATCTCAAAAAATAAATATTCAAAAACCAGACATTTCAAAAAAACAAACTTTTAAAATATGTGTGCATTTAGAAACGTCTGGTATTTGAATTCGTGCTGTTCAAATGTCTGGGTTTTGAATGTCGTGGTTTTGAATTGTCTGTTTTGTGATATGAGGTGCACCCCATATTTGAAGCAAAATTTGCAATATTTCTAATAAAGCAGACGAGTTTCTGTCATCTGCGAAAATTAGCGAGGAGAATGAAAAGTATGCACCATAAACATATCGTGATTTCCTCGTGTAATACGTCAATCACATATTTATTTATCATTCAATAATAATAGCAAGTATATAAATACATTTGTTATATATTACGTATTATTTTCCAGTTTATTAGCACTCTTTTTAAAGCATTACTTTCTTTAATCACTCAATATAGCCAATCGAACAAAATTTACATCGGACATTCAGAAATATCTGAAATGAATTGCATAAAATTATTGCTAAAATCGAAATTAAAATGAATATTTCGCTCTTTAATACAGAATATAAAGTATCTTATATTCATCGATTACTGGGAAAGACCAAGCCCTTATACGTGATACTTCGTATCTGTTGAACCATTCCACTAGGTCAATAAAGGAGGTAAACTACGTCAGGTATTTCATTTAAAGCTGATCCAAGCGATTAAGAAGCGAACGTTTGCAACTTCTTAATGTCCCGCAACGACAGTTAAAAAAATTTGCGGCTACCGGAAATTCATTCGCAATTAAAGGTACACGCGACTCTACGCTCATTCCTGCTGATATTTATTGACGCGAGGCTGAAGTCCCGCGTTTGGAGTTAATCTACGCGTAAGAATTCTCGGTACGGGCCTTGGACAAAGGGCGTTAATTCTGTTGGAGTCAAGGTGCACGACTCGGATATCTCAAGATGCGACTATCTTCTCGGAATGTCTACTCCGTTCGTCAGTTGCGAAGATTGCCGCCAAGATCCTTCATAGATTTTTCCTGCTACCGTACCTTGTACCTTTCTTCGAGAATTTCTTGATGGTAATTCCATTTTTTAATACAAATTTCAGAAACAAGCAGCCATCTGGAGGTTCTCTCATTATATTATGCTTCATGATTCCCATCTATGTGATAGTCGTATAGGTTAAATTAAAAGGGAAGACATCTTTGCTTATGTGCTTATCCTTTTATTTTATAAATACATTGCAAACAGCAACATGCAATAAATTGCTAACTTCCACGCAAAACTAGAAGAACATTTTTTGATAAATTCTTACATCTTATTCGTGCAGGAAAATAAAACAAAATTATCTGTTTTCGACATTTCATTAAATCCAGAAATGTTCGCAATCACAGTTTCTGTACTTAAAATTGAAATTATTGCAAGTTACAGTAATGTTAGATACAGAAGCAAAAGTAATGATCTGTATGAAAATATATAAAGTGGCGTATAGCAATTTTTCCATAGATCGTAGATTTAAGGGTCCAATCTCTATTGCATGTTTAAAAAAAAAAGCATTTTACATGATTTTCTTTAGGGTAGGTATAGAACATATAAACTTGAACCTTTTCACCTATACTTATTAAAATACATGTTTTGATTCAGCAGACGTAAAATTGCTACTTTACGTCTCGTTTTCGGGGCCAATTTGTCAATGGGGTTTTGCTGAGCTATCATTGTTAAAAATCATTGAAAAATTGCCATTTTTCACACTTACTGAAGCAAAAAATTATTTTCGTATCTCGGGCGTAAATATTTACACCCTCAAGAGGATCAGACGACACCGACGGTCGTAAAAGTTATTTTACGCCCTTGATACGAAAATAAGTATTTTGATGCAGTCGGCGTAAAATGGTCGTTTTACTCCCGCAAATCGAGGCGTAAAATATTTTACGCCTTACTGCATCAAAAAACAATCTTTGAATCTCATACGTAGAATTTTCACCCTCATGAACCTCAGAGCCGACTTCAACGTCTCTCGGGTTCTATTGTCGAGGCGTAAAATTCCATTTTACGCCCTTGATGCAAAAATAACTATGTATATTAATTTTAATAAGTTTATGAACAAAAAACACGCGACGACTATGGAGCACGAGTCTGTCTCTTTCCGAAAATCCTGCTGGTCATAACATTCAGCTGAAACAAAATATGTGTTTCTTGTTCAGTAGCATTATCATTAAGGAATATGCTATAGAATAAACTAATTTGGTTAACAAGAGTGATGAACAATTTTTTTAACATTTTGAAGGACAGTGGTACGTATATTTATTACTTTGCCTGATAAGTTTCATTTAAATTTTGGATATATTTTTTTAATTTAATACAAAAATATCTGCTCTATGCTACTAGAATTTTGAAAATAATTGAATTACAATAAAATAATTTACATATCTGCACGTTTTGGATAATAAATACACTTGTAAAAATATCAACATTTTTGTTCAGCATTTGTCATAAGCTGCATTTAAACAAAATGTGAAATTATTTCGACGACTTAAACCTACCTATATTCATTTCAATAGAAGAAAAATAAAAACATAGGAAACCAAGAAATTGATATTGAAGCAAACAACATAACAACTAGCAAATCTGTTCGATTTCTTTGAATCTGGTTTAATTATAACTTAATAAGAGTGCCAAAAGCAAAATTTGTTAGAGACATATGGTGGGGAGCGAACCCCTCGACACTCATTATATACAAGAGCATCGCTCTATTTTAGAATACGGTAAATACATCTATTTTCCAACAGAAAAACTTTAACATAAAACGTAGAACACATTGAGTATGCAACAATAAAGTTAAGTCTGATGTGGTACACTTACAAACGTCTTAATAGCCGGAAGGAAACAGACCATATTGGAAGAGCGAACAAAATTCTAGTGCTCCTATTAATTAACTAAATTTACGGGGTATATCCGTAACAGAAAAAAATTAATGACTCTAAACCAAAACATAACCTATTTCTGATCCGATTCGGATCCGGAAACGACAGGAAATGTAACGCTTTTTGGTAGGATTCCTGCCAGGATATGTCACTAGATTCTGATCAAAATCCTGTTTCGTCCGACTAGATTCTAGCTAGAATCCTGCATTCTCCGATTAAAACCCTACTAGTAAAACACAAAATCGACTACGAAAGTCGACTATGAATGTCCCGGTAATAGTCGACATATAGTCAACATTAATTCTAGTGACTCTAAAGTCGACTCTTACCGTGATAGCATAGTCGACTTTCATAGTTGTAAGGGTATGATGTACATTTTAGGTTATGACATTCTTTAATATTTATTAATTGTATATTTCATGAATGGACATCAATGATGTGCGGGACTATGTATGCGCATGCGAGCAGATGTGTGTGTAAATATTTTCGATAAAAACTTTTTGATTCACAACTTCTTTAAAATGATAGAAAATGTTCTTAGGTGATTTCATGCGATAGTGAACACTGTAAAAAATATTATCATTTTAATATTTTGATATTAATAATTATTTTCATACTTTTATTCTTGATAAAGAAAAAAGTAGAAAGCAAATTTCATAAATCTTAGAAGAAAGTGTTTCCTTATAGTTCTTAAACGCTCGTCATGATGTGTTATTAAATTTAATGAAATTTTTATTACATTTAAGAAATGTCTATTAAAGTTAAGAAATTATTATTAAATTTCAAGAATTCTATTAAAATTTAGGAATATTCATTAAATTGAAAGAACTTTTTATATAATATAATAGACCATGTGGTTCCCATTTAATGAAATAAAATCATAAATAAATTTCTTCGATTAAATGTTCACCATTGATGGATGATTCCAGATCCGTAACCTTATTTTGATTAAATATTTACCATCTAAGGATAATGTTAAATCTAAAATCTTCATTTTATGAGAATTTTATTACCCCGATTGTATCGGGGATTCTTATTTACGGACTAGATGTATTTCCTAATCCGAATCTGCTCAGATTCTGATCCGAATCCCTAAATGGAGATTCCTATCAGAATCTATCCAGATTCGGATCAGAAACATAGAAAACCCAGGGAGATTTCCACACGGGTAGAAGACGAAATAGCTCTTGCGTTATAGACAGACCAGAGCAAGTCCAATAATTCAATCCCTGTTGTCCCGCATGCGTTACAAAAAAAATCCGAAATTGTAATAACAAAAAGTATAAATAACAACTCGTCAATTTTCACCTGCGAGTTCATAGTATTCGCAAATGCGCTAGACGTAGCATTGACCAAACCACACCAGAATATTTTTATGTTTACAAATTCCTTAAGCGTCTTTGATAGCCTAAATACTAATAAAATAGAAGTTAATACAAATTCTTATATCGAGTGCGGGTCGAAAGACCGACAAATCAAAAAGCCGACAAGTCAAAAAACCGACAGTCAAAATACCGACAATCGAAAAGCTGACATTTCAAAAAATGACTGTCCGCTTGTCGATGTGTTTATTTGGGTGAGAGTCGGAAAACCGACAAATTAAAAACCTGAAAGTAAAAAAACCGATACTTCAAAAAGGGACTGTCCGCCTGTCGATGTGTCTATTTGTTTATGCGTCGGCTTTATGAATGGCGGTTTTTTTACCTGTCGGATTTTTGATATGTCGGTTTTTTGACCCGCACCCCTTATATCTCTATCTTAAAAAGAAAATGCCCAGAGTATTTAATAATGAATAATACACGGCGAAGAATGAAACTATTCCGGATTCCGTCTCAGGTTGGAATCCAAGTGAACGAACTAGCAGACCAACTGGAGAAACCCGCGACGAACAATACCCCATCTCCGAGCTACAAAATCCCATACACATATCTAAAAGCTAGGGCAAAAGTATGATCGGTTGAAAATACCAATACCATTACGGGAGAAAAAGGGTAATTGAACGGGATCCATTATTTCGCACGTTACTATAATGATAAAAAATGAACCCTTTGGACAAAAAATAGTCCATCTTATAATAAGATCGGAGCTGACGTGCGTAAAGGTTATGTTCGAAGTGCACGTGTATCCTGTAATAAAAATATTGATCATCAAGGCTGAAATAAGCTTATTTAGAAAAGTGTAGCATTGACCTGAATTAACCTTACTTACCTTAACATTAAACGCATATTTATGGTTTAATTTAGTAATGTCAACATAATTTACAACTTTTCATTCACACAGATTCATAAAGTGTTTTCCGTTTTTCTATTTGTTACTTTCGTCCCATATTCGTGACTTAGGATCTGTAATTTTCTGGCCATCTTTTATTACAAATGAAAAATATAAATGAAACCGAAACGTATCGTCGTAGCAAAATGTCGATTGGTTACTGTAATGGAAAAAAGGATTTTCTCAAGAAAAGAGAATATTCGATAAATTTTGTAACTTCAAATCTTCTTTTATGATAACTTATAAGTCTTTATGATAATGAGGTTGTTACTCCTGCTTGAACTCGAAAGCGTAAGCTCCCTTTTAAGGCGCATCCAAATAAAGAACCCAACGAAAGTATCTATCTGCGGCTACATATTCCCATCGTAAGAACAAAAAGAAAAGGAATTAACGCTTAGCTCCGTGCACCGACCGAAAAGGGTTTGTAGTTCAATGTAAACGCCAATCAATCTGTCGTACGAATAAAGAACACGAAATCCATTCGCAAAAGCTGCAATTAATTTCCGAATTCGAGTACCGTGTGCGTCGGAGACGAAAATGCGATTTCCTTTCTTGTACTTGGCACAAAGGACATTTCGATTGATACATTTCTTTGGAAAAGAGAGAAAAAAAAACGTCGAAGCGGGGCGAAAACAAAGGGGCCCTCGCGATCGGTCAATACACGACGAGTCTGAGAACGAAAGGTCACCGTACTTAATTTGCGGACGACACTGTTCAAACAGAAAAATGCACCGAGTCTACGAGTGGATAATGTCGAAAGGTGAAAGACGGCTGCTATGTAATTATTTTATCCTCTCTGCCGTATAATTTGGGGTATGGGCCTCGGTGACTTAAAGGGGATGGAAACGCCGTGGAGTAAGCTTGCAACGCGTAGCCCGCAGGGGCGTGTGCCGTAGACAGGGCCAAGTAGGGTGCAACTGACAGCAGAAGACAATTAACCTTCCAATACGATCCTACGTAGACACGTACGAGGAATGTACGTACGAGAACGCATCACGCGTCATCGGATTCCCGAGCTAACGTCAATCCTACTCTCCTATAGTTAACGCAATTGCACCAGTCGAGTAAGTAATGCCTAAGATATCAGATTTCGTTTTCACCGATCCGTGAGATTTTTCGACTTATGAACAGGCTACACTACTTTATCTATCAATTGATAGTTTAAAATAAGTACATATCCCTGGTAGAGATGGTCACGAGAATCTGCCCAGAATAATCCTAGATTTTGATGATCTGGCTAGAAACTAGCGCTATAATAAATCCTACTAAAAATTACATGAATTCAATATGGCGGCTTGCTCTCAGCTGATTCGCCTGCACACGCTGTCGAGATTGTTTACAAAGCTGTTGTAAAGATCAAAGCTTCATTTCAAAAACTGTTTACATTTTCACCTGTTCATTTTCTCCAATCGATTGATCCTTACCTATTATATAAACTTAATGTGATATTTTCAGTTTGTAATTATTGCTTTATGTTACTCTTAATACGTGTTAGTGGTCAATAGCGGGTTTTCATCTAGAATTCTTGTATATTTCTACCGAGATTCTATCGAACAGGAGGATAATGGCTAGTTCAACCAGCCGAATCTCTACAAGAGACTAGAAAATAGGTTTCTCCACGTGCAATAAAATTGTTTTTTTTTTTTCATTTTACAGGTATGTAATATTGTGATTTCGATAGACGACAGTGATTTTTTTCTTATTCTTTTTTCGTAGCTTGTGAGGTTTTCGTATTAATTTCGTCTCTATTCCTGCGCCAGGTGACTGAATATAATCTGTATCAACCTCAAACTTCATGGGTAAGCAATCACTTTCTTCAAACTTCCATTTCTCAGTTTCCAAACAGGATACTCGGGGATAATCTATTCCACCTTAAAAAAAGAATGGTTTGAGTACCCCAAAATATTTAACAGTAGGTACTTATCATTCCAACTTACCTGGATCTCTTTCAGGTAACTCTTCCAGGGTGTGCAAAGTTTCTAGTTTCGGCATTGGTGATGTGGAATTGTCCAAATTGATTGTGGTCTCAAAGTTAGGAACCATCGTCGATGGGACTGAAGCAATTGTTGTGCTTTGAATTTCATTAATATTTTCTGTTTCTTCGTCTGTTCCATTATTGCATAATGGCGTTGCACGAAACTGCAATACAATAGCATAAATAATCTGCCGGCACATAATGAGGAACCTAAGCTTTGGAGGACATATCACATCTTCGTGACATGGGCGTTTTAGCCAAGCACTGTATTTGGGAAGTCCGTGCAGTGCAGAGGGGTGCGGTCTTCTCGAAAATGGCCGCCCCCCTTGCTTAGACTTCGACCTTTTCTGACCAATAGGGATGGTGAGTGTAGGGTAGCCAAGATTGTAAGTCATATACTGAAATTAGAAATTTTCATAACGGTTTCAGTAACTAATATTTTGAGTCGTTATCACTCCCTAAATTTTATTTTTAATGTTGGAATATCATTGTTATCGTTCGTGGTTTTAGAATTCACTTACAGGCTCTTTAGACACCTTTTGACCAGTCATTGTTCTGTCCTTATCGGGAGGTAAGCGATAATATGGCTTTTCCGTAGTTCCCTCCTTGCTAGATGAAGAATCTGGAAAGTAATTTTATTAAAACTACGATTATTAAAAATATTTGTGCATTTATATACTACCAGTTTCATTTAAGCTTTCTGATATTTCATCTAGTTCATCGAACAATGTTGTCTGATGACCGGAGTAATACATGTCGGCCAATGGTATATTTATTTCAGAAAGTCCATCGAAGAGGGATTCGTTCAGACGACCTAAATAAAATTGCTGTTGTTAATAATATCAGTTTGGTAATGTACTCGAAGCAAACTGCAGCAATTATTAAACGTTCAATCCCCTTTGTTATTTGATGAAGTAGGTAATTTAGAGAGTGCTGTAAATTGTAACATTGGTTTGTGCACTTTTAACATATATAAATTTATTAGTTTGTTTATAAATAAAATAGGATTAGATAGAGATAAAGCTACCATTTTTAATATGTGACCAATCTTATGATCATTGTTAACCAGTAGTCATTATGTTGCGGTCTCAAAGAGCTTGTCGATATGATAATGATTTCAAATAAAAGATTTACTTTTTTCTGTATGTAATACAGGTCATGACACAGATCAACAAAATTTATACTTAGGGATGGGACTATATTTTTCCGAAGATTTTCGTTGCGCTGAATTCAAATTTGGCCGCAGAATAGATCTATCACGTCAAGATTTTGAGATTTCCTTATCTAAAAGTGTAAAAAACACTGTTTTTGCTCATATTCAGTACGTTTTTGTGAACGTGTAATTATTTTGTAATTATATGAACAATTACGATTTTCATACATTTAAGAAATTGTGTAATTACATCAAAATTATTAACACACTCAGACCGACCTATTAGCTCAAAATTGTTCAGCTACATCAAGATGTTGAAATATCCTAACCTAAAAGTGCAAAAAACACTGTTTTTGCCCACTTTCTGTAAGTTTTTGTGGCGGAATAAATTTTTTTCGCAATTATGACAAAAAGCAGATTAAAATGCATTCATCAGAAACCTAAGTATATTTTCTGACGGTTTTCGAGGTCGTGTAATTGCTCTTTGGCGTCAAAAATTTTGAGATATCCTAACCTAAAGGTGCAAAAAAACAAAATTATGATCGTGCCTTGAAACAAATTTCGATAACTCATTGAAAAAAAAATCGTACGGAATGACTAATAAACCATTTTAGAGTTGATGAATAACGCTTTAATCTGGTTCTTGCCAAAGTGTGAACAAGAATTTTGTTCCAGCTCATTGACAACCTTCGGAAAAGTATAGTCTGGTTTCTGGGTATGGAGATTGGCTTCATATTGTTGGCCTGTGTACTGAAGCAACAATAAGCAAAGTGAATAAAAAAAATGAATATTCATTTAATTTACAAGATTTTCAAGAAGTAAATGTTTGTGACACTACTTGACTTATTACTTGATTAATTACCAATTAATCTTATAAATGTTACTGTTAATAATTTTGTATATGGATGTGACATTAATATCTGACAAGATCCATGCTTTTTTAGAAAAAAATCGTAATTGACATAAGTGAAAATAAATTTTTTCCTGCGGAACGAATGATTAGGAATCAATAAAATCAACGGAAGTGATAATCGTTGCTCCCGTTATTGTGCGCTTCACAATTTCTCCACAAGCACTGTACTCATTATAGGATACTAATCTACATAGAGGGACTGGGTAATGGAATTACGCAGGGACTTAGCTTCGTGTTTTTTCAGTTTACTTTATTTTATTATCGTCTTTTCGATGGGATGGATCTTTGCAATTCGCCCCATCAAGCTACAAATATACATAATCCCATTACTTCGATCAGCTTATTCGGTCGACACGACGACCAACCCGCGAATGAGGTGCAAAGCGCGAATGGAATTTAATAATAAAGAAAATAAAGCATGAAGCTACAAAATGAATTTCATTGTACTTTTTAAAACAAAGCAATGCATAATAATACATAAAAACGTAAAAACAAAATATTTAATTTCTTAAATTACAAAAATTACATCGGTATATATGCATGTGATAGGAGACATTATTTCTCGAAATTAAAAACTAAGTTGTGTATGTTAACATAACGTATGAAAATTTATGATGGTATAAACAATGATTACATGATGTTCTGTGGAATATTTGGTATGAACATGAAGACAATACCAAAAAAATGTCCTATATAAAGAGTCTACAGAACTTTACAATACAAGCATGAAGGAAGCTTTATCACTTGGAAGCAAAAAGTTTGGTTTCCAAAAACTGCAATGTATTGCACAAATCTGATTAGAGTTGACCACAAAAAGTTTCTTTCCGAGCAGTTGATTTTAATAAACGGTATTATCCGGCCAATGAAAGCTTCTCGAACGTCTTCTTAATATAGGTTAGTGAATTCAGAATACTAAAGCATTTATTATTCAACTAAATAATTTGCGTTTCTTAAATTATAGACGATGGACACACATTCATTAATGTAAACAAGAATAAATTTAAAACTTTGTACAACTATACAACTACTTGATTAGCACTAGAATGCGCCTGGAAAGTGACGCTAATAAATATATACCATAAAGAAACAGTAATAAATAAGTAATAAAACACTAAAAGCAATTAACAATAATCTCCGATTTATGACTAAATTGGTCAGGTTGGGAAATTTAAACCTTGGTGGACATCGACATTAGGCGGATGACTGTCCACTTTTAAAATTTTGTGAAGAGCTGATTTCTGCTTCTTTCTGCGTCCTATTCCATCGATGCACGTCACTTCACAGGGAAGCACACCCGACATGTCAAAAATAGGTTGATGGGCTATCATTTCAGTTATCAATTTTCCATTCTCTACATCCTGATTGAATTTGACTGGTTGTCTATAAAAGTCACGGCATACTGCAGTGCATGGATGAGTTAACTGTAGATTATTCCCACTAAATGGAAACATTTCTACTAGATTCATCACTTCGTAGCTAGCAAAGTTGAAAAATTGGTAACGCCTTGGACTCCGTCGAGTAATTCTTGAGTGGTTGTCAGAAGGCTGCGTAGGGGATGGTGTATTAACTGGCTCTTTCCGGTCATCGGGAAATGTTATATGCGAATTCGAATTGTCCAGAAATCGAATCCCATTTCTTAGTTCTGCTTTACCTTCGCCTCTGTAATTAATCCTTAAATCATCATCTTTTTCCTTAAAAATTAAAAATGAAATAAAATTATACGGTTTTATACTTTGAATTTTTTAAATTGTTATAGTTAAAATTACCTGGGAAAATAACAAAGGAGATCCATTCTCGTGATTCGACACTCGGTGGAAGTTTGTTGCCGATTTTGATACGCGTTTTATGGATGATGGGATGATGAATTTGTCTTCTTCGGGAAATCGGAAACCAGTGGAATTTTGTCGACGATTAGATACGATATTAGGTTCATCTTCATAACGTTGCCTAGATGATGGATTGTCATCCTCAAACTTCCATCCACCGGCATATTCTTTGCTCGAGTCGTATGGTGGTGGTGTTGGATCTGTGCGCATTGCTAAATGCGTAAAAATAGTGTATATTTATAAATTATAAGTCTTTATTTATTTCACTAATACATTTTTGCATCTTTTCAACTAAAGCTAAGAATTACACTGTATCTCGCATTTGAAGCATCACTTACAGTTTTTGTACTGATATATGTCGAATCTTGGAAAATATCTCATATAATATCTAAATATTATTGAATACTCACCAGCTTGACGATAAATTGATGGATTTTGATTAGGTCTATAACCTCCGAAGAATCGGAAGAAACCTCCATTGTAAGTATTTAGATAATGGACAAGGTCATTAGAATTACGAGGACATTTCGAATATTCATCATAACAAGTTTCGGTTCTTCCTCTGTTCATATAACCTAATACAACTGCTTTTCCAAAATTCAAAATTGGAGATACTCCGCTGATATCAAGAGCAGAAAGTATTCTAAAAAAGGATCAAACAAATTTGAGAAATTTGTAACAGCTTTACTTACTTTAAAAGTTTATGAGAAACAGAAATGAAAAATTACCCAAAAAGTGCATTTTTGCCGATGTCTCCGAAGGAATACGGCTGCCCGTTTGGATTTCTTCCCGGATACCTTCCGCTTGCAATTTCACATAATACTCGTGGTATACATTTATAATCATCGTATCGGGCAATAGCGTACAATGCTTTGAATAAATTCATGCTTGGTTGCAGGATATTAAATCCACCTGAACTGCTTGTTGGAAATTGATATCCCGTGCCATAATAGTCTTGATAGGGCTGTAAACATAGTTGAATAGTTATCTGACTATTTAATGGCACCTTTTAGTTAGCTACATATAATTTTGATTAATTAATGGCAGTACTATTATGGTTGGATTATATTTACAATATAATATTGATTTTTATGATCTTCAACTATTTAGGATATGATTTGAGTGATCCGTCATTATGAAGTAATTCTCAACTTTTGGCTGGCAGATCTAATATTTTCTTAGTAATGCAAATAACATTGCCATAACAGTATTCACGACATAATAAAAAAACGGGTAAAACCCAAATAACTTCGAATAAAATCGATAAAGAGAAATTGTATGGTCTGTTTAAATAGTTTGAGATTTCTGTATAAAACTAGTTTTCGTTTAATTAATTCCCTTGAAGCTCTTACCGAACCAACAGGAGCATATGATGGAACTGAATTGTAATCATTGTATCCTATTCGTGGACTGGCTTCCTGGACATTCGTTTTTTCACGTCCTTTAAATTTATCATCAAGTGCTTCGTTTGCAAGTTCTTCCATACAGCTATTTAAAAAAGAGCACGATTGTTTATTATTTAAAGTAAAAACAATAATGAAACTGTCTTTTTCCGCCACTATAATTATTAAAGCTATATTGTACATAATAAGATAATTGTTGGTATGTACGGTCGATGGACTAAATAAATTGCTAATGTAAACAATGGGGCTCTAATGAGAGCCAACGAATATGGGAAAAGAAAGTTGTGTGAGCCGGATTTTGTAGTTTTGCTAGCTACAGAATCTTCGATTTACTAAACTGCTTATATGTAAAATTAAGGATTTAACTAATAATGGAATCTGTATTCCTCTCGTGACAATATAAATAACTAATGTCTATTGTAAATACACGTTTCGTCCCAGGTGTTCGCGTGGACTCGTCAGAAAGGTGATCGCGAAAACCCTGCCTTCTACGTCATGGTTCGGTGTAATAAGAGATGTTAAATAATAAAACAGAGGAGGAATGTTTAATTTATTAATAGAATATAAATACACTAAACGGTAACGGGATGTCGTTACACACTGTATTTATATATAAGGATTCCTTAATATGAACAAATATATTATAAATTAACATACATACCAACAATTATATTATTATATAGAATTAAATTTCGAACGCTCAATAAATTAATTTATAATATATTTGTCTATATTGTACATGCTGCTTCCAGGGCGCAAAGTAGCACTTTTATACATGGCAATTATTTCCTGTATTATCCCTTTAACGTTCATAACGCACATTTCCCATGTACATATTCCACCGCATATTTCCAACTGAAAATAATACACAAGCAGTTCGGAATGTACCTTATTTACTATTTTCGAGGGTGATCTTTCGAATGGTGACTTCAAAATTTCAAAAAATGGAGTATTTTCCTTTGATTTTGGTAAAAGTATGTGAAAAAAAAAACACATTTTTTAAAATAATTTTTTGTTCAAATTAATTATTTATGTCGATACCGTGATTTTTATGGCCGGAATTTTAAAAAAAAATTTCTTGGAATAAGTCGCCATTTTGGATATTTCAAGGTGAAATAAAATTGCTTACCTGCATAATATATCTTATAAGTGCATAAAATATTTGAACTTATAAGATATGCAGGTAAGCAATTTTATTTCACCTTGAAATATCTAAAATGGCGACTTATTCCAAGAAATTTTTTTAAAATGTTGGCAGTATGGAAATACAGCATTTTAAACAAATTTTCAACTAAATTATATATCTTATAAGGTATATTTATTATATTTTCTGGTATGCTGATCACGATCATCGCTGATCGAAGTCAAAATTTCGAAATTCAAAATGGCTGACCCAATATGTCGGCCATAGATAGATGAGAAAGTTTGGAAGTTGTTTCTCGACATGTGGAAAAATTTGTATCTGTGCGTTTTCGAGATTCCTGATTACATATGTAAGGTCAACGTTTTTAAATTCAAAATGGCTGACAAAAGATGATGTCCGTGGTGTTGCTAAGTTTAATTCAAAATGCTGTTTAAAATGCTATATTTTCATGTTGCCAAATTTAAAAAAAAATTTCTTTGCATAAGCCGCAATTTGGGTATTTCAAGGTGAAATAAAATATGCCTATCTGCATATCCTTTAACTTCGAACATTTTATGCACTTTTTACGTACTTTTCCGGTCAAAGAAAATACGGTATCGACATGAAAAATGAAATTTAAAAAAAAATGACCCCAAAAATGCATTATGGACTTTAGAAGGTTAATTTAAGTATAGCGGTTTACAGTTTAACAATATCTAAGCAAACTATAGTTATACAGTTTGGCACAATATTTTTAATGCAATTGCTACAGACTAATATAGTTAATCTTATTATTTTCATTTTCAGTTGTAATTGCCTTATGCACAATTAACATTTCTATAAAATGGAACTTACAAGATAAGATCGACGACATTGTGTTGATTTTCCTCATTGAATTCACATAGGTCTCTGCGGTCTGGATCATATAATCTATCCCCTCGATCATCCAGGTTCGCGAGACACGTGCCAACTATGAAAAGCCCAATGGAAATCCGAGTGAACGCCATTACAATTTTTCCGTAAGGGCTGATTTTACATGATTTCCCTCTCTCGGCAGTCAAGGAGATTCGTAACGAGAACAATTGATTGAACGCTGATCGAAACGAATGTGGCCCCAACAGAATTTCCTTAACAGGCCGCTAATAAGCGCTAGTCGAGCGAACCGAAACGCTGATTCGACGTTGGAAAACGCATAAAGCGCCAGGAATAGTTTGCCTAATTACGTGTTTACGGCTGTTCCTGTTTGCGGTTTCGTTCGCGTGATTTCGCAAAGTAATCGCACTTTTCGCTCTTATCGGAGGTAAATTTCAAGGAATTTATTCGGGATTCTGACTGGGAGTTCGGGAACTATGCAGCCACTTGGTTTCCAATTCTGAAACAAAAAGTTAGAGTCGTTTATTATAATTTATTTTACAATTTCCCTAACTGGAATAAAATTTTAGTTTTTATTTTAATCGAAAGACTTATCTTTATGGACCATTATATGCAGATTAGAGCATAGTAAATTAAATGTCGAAAAAAGTGAAACTTTCATTTTATTCGCTTTATAATCTTCTAATATGAACTACTAAAATATGTTATATTAGCAACGCGATATTTAACTGATGACAAATAACATGAGTTAAATCTTACGAATTAGTCACATTATGTATATTACCTGTACTAGTTTTATTTAATCGATTGAATTTCCTAAATTGTAGTTTAGTTTGACTAATTTATACTAATTGGTAGATATAAGAGGCTTAGATTTATTATATAAATTTACATTCTGATATCAGTACTACTGTAATTATACCGCCTTTGATGAGTTGCTTTTAGGATCATGTGTCATTGAGAAAATGAAGTAGGGTCAGCAGCAATAAACGGTACATAATACTACTAAATGGAAGAACTACTACTAAAGGAGTATTAGATAATACTTATAATACCCGGTATAGAATTTGCCCCGTTTGTGGTGAATAGAAACTGTGTTCCTTTTGGGTTTCAGCTAGGTCAATCCGGTTCAGAAATTGGCCTCACTAGAAACAGGTTAGTAGTTATAATCGAGTCCGATTAACTGGGCTGAAATTTTGTCAACTCCCTTAGAACAAAAATAGAAATAGAGGATAAAAATAGATAATCTCTAAGTTAATTTGGCACATTATCACCAGGATTGTACGGCTGTACGCTTTGTGTCGTACACGTTACAGATTCGAGTTTTTAACTTGTAGATATTGTCTATATTATACGGCACAATATCCTGCGAAATTGTGTGGCTATTAATTGTTGATTAATGAGATCTGCATAATTCATTGTGAAACTACCAAGATTATGTAATAGTAACAAAAAAATGAAGTTTTTTATACTTCTCTAGAGTAAGTAAAACCACGTTAAATTCCGTCCAGAGATTTGGGGTCAATTCATGTTTTATGGGGTGGATCCGATCACGCTACTCAAGTTGAGTACCAACCGGCTTCTTATTAGTTAGCCTGTTTTGAGACCAAATTCAAATAGGGTAGTCCAATTGAACTCCAGCCGTAGCCCAATCTAAATTACTAGAAGCGATTTCGTACTACTTCTGGTCGTTGGAGCATATTTCACTACTGCATGTGTTCTTTTCGAATCTGACCTCCATTTTGTTATAAATTTAGCTGTTTTTTTAATACGGCATTTTAAAGAGGAAATAAGTCAGAAAAAACTTGAAAACTTTGTTAACAGAGTTATTTTTTTATATGAAGGCGCCATCCAATCGAATCCCGCTTCTGGTCCCAGTTGTATAATGACTGAAGACGCTATTTTCTGAAGACGCGACGTTCGATCAAAAATTCAAAATGGCGTCTGCAATACAAAGCCATCATGACGAAAATTTTTTTCTTTATGTACGTACAGATTTTGTAAAAAAATCTGTGATCTCAAAAGCCCACACAATGTCATAAAAAACAATAGTAATTTTCAAATTTCTGTACGCCATTTTGGATCCACATTTTTCATTCTCAATATGACAACGGGTTCGGAATCTGTGATCCCAAAAACCCTCGTGTGTACAATATTATAAAAATTGATGATAATTTTCAATTTAAATCCGGCATTTTGAAATTTGAAAATCGGAGAACGGATTCGTAATCTGTGATCTATAAAAGAGTCTGAAGTAAAATTTGATAGAAAAGGAAGATCATTTTAGTCCGCTATTCTGGATCCGCCATTTTGAATTTTTAGATTTTGACAAGGAATTCGTAATTTTCGACACAAAAATACCACCTACACTGATTTTCGTAAAAAATTATTTATTTATAAAAGCAGTACGTACAGAAAGGTGAAATTTTAGTCGCGTTGGCTCCGTATTGTTGCCGCCATTTTGAATTTTTAATTGAACATCGCGTATTCATAAAGTACAAGTCATTATGCCACAGGATCCAGAAGCGGAATTCGAATCGGATGACGCCTTCGTATAGAAAAATAACTTTTTTAAGTTTTTTTCTGAGTTTTTCCTCTTTAAAAGCCATATTGAAAAAAACGGCTATATTTACAAGAAAATGGAGGTCAGATTCAAAAAGAGCACACTGTGACAATTCCTCCCAGCGTTATCGGGTTAAGGAGGTCCTAAAGTGGTCCACCGATAAGGTAGCAAGTTTCCTTGAAAAACGTAAATTAAAGATGACTGAATAACATTTTCGTAATTTGGGCTCTGTAAAGGTAATTCTAATTACTATTAACGGAATCCTAGAAAATACGAAAGATAATAATTGACAAATTGACCAAGTAATTAAAAATCCGAAAATTCTCAGACGGTTTTCAATTAACGCCTCTGGTATTTTCGATGAAATCTTCTATAGAGATTAAAATTACCTATACAGAACCTAATATTGATAATTTTATACTGTCATCTTTAATTTACATTTTTCAGTGTCATTTGCTATATTGCCGGTGCCAGTCCAATAAAGAACCCCCTTAAAGTCGCTGATAATTGATCCAATGTATTTGTATTTTTAAACGAATACCATAAAAGCGTTTTCATGATCTGTCAGACATCTGCATGTTTTATAGGGTAGCGAAAGTCTTTTCTCTTGCATTTGTATGTGCGGGCACGTGTGATAAAACAAAATGAAACTGAATGAATGAAATGAAACGTGTTTCTACAAAATTTAACAGCACCGATTACAATTTTGTAAAATTTACTTACGTTCGGTGGCTAATGTCAATAAATGAAGTCTTTTCGAGAAATTAGGCCCAATGGAAACAATCAAACTTCATTTTGAATTGTTGAAATAGTTGAATGAAAAGAAAACATTTGGAATTATACTTATCGCTAGTTCATAACTTTCTATCGCTTACTAACGCTTAACAAAAACGTTTAAAAAATAATAAAATATTCATTACCGTAACGTAAGACACGGAATGTTCTAGAGTTTATCTATTTTCATCTACCTTGCTTTTCACTTTTAATATTATACAATTTAATAATTATTCGCGTAAGTAAAAGGAATAAAAATGAAGATGGAATAAAACTAATTTTTGAATCCAATAAATTTAGATAAATTGTTGCGTTCAAAATTGAAAAATTGAGGAGTTTCACCTTCAAAAACCCTTCAATGACAGAGGATTAACCGAACTAACTGTTATGAGAAATGAAAACAAAAGTTAAAACGGCTTGCTCGAGACTGTCAACTATGTCCAACGCTTCTCTTGAAACAAAACAATGATCACAATAAACGTCAGTCATGAGTAACTAATCGGAACGGAGGGAAAGTTGATTCCCTATCTAGGACACGAACCTTAAGTCGCAATTCGAAGATCTTCAAGGAGCAGCATTATTCTTTAATTGAAGTATATTCCAGCATTATCTTCAAGGTAAATAAGATGAAAACTTACCGGCTTTTCTTTCTTCATTAGTTTCACCAAGTCGAAATAAGTCCCCACGAAAACTTCATTCCACTGTCGCTATCTTTCAACATATAACCACTCGAAGCCTCTAATCATCGGCTTCAAAAAAATACTGGTGATAGTTGTTCGAATATTGGATTCAAAATTTATATCCTTTGAACGAATGACGTTAATATGAATCCATCAATCACCATTCGCTTTTCTTCGACGCTAAGTTCGTCAACCGTTGACGAGTGTAATTTACGAAGTCAGTGACGTGAAATAATTTACGAAGCGAACGCGATGCACGTAAAACGCCGGTTAAACGCTTTTTTAGTCCGAATGAAGCGAGTGGTTCTTCGTAACTGGTGTACCACGAGTACTTCGCCGGGCCCGCAGAAAGGCGTAGGCTTTAGCAGAAACGTCACGGCTCACAACTCTCTCCGAGAGGACCTACATATGAGGCCGTGTAATTTCTACGAACCTAAGTCACGTGACTTACCTGGAGAAATTTTACAAACCTACAGAGAAGAGTGGCTTTTGAGATCCGTTGCGTAACGCAGCCGGACTTTTCGAAGGCTCGTGACCGGACTCCGGAATTACCCGACACTGTTTCCAAAACAAATTTAACGTTTTATGTAAGGAACCGTCGATGAATCACTTCTTTGGTCAGTATAATACTATATCAGATAATATCAAATTTCGAATCTTGTACTCTTGGCAACATCACTTGGCACCAACCACAAAATGGAAAAAGAAAGTTTGCACCTTTCAGCTGTGTATCAAAGATAAGTACCAAAGGAACTGCAGTTATCTCCATCAGTGCAAAGTCAAAGTACTGTAATGGAGTGAAATCTGCTATTCCAAAAACACGAACCTGTAATTTAAACAAACTTTCGAGTCATCGAACCTAGAAAATAGGTATCTTAAAAATAGAATCAATCTTAGGTGCATTCAAAGTCATAAGTTAGGTTCAAGATTCCAAAATCTTGACAAGACACCTAAATGAAATGCAATATATAGTTATACCTAATATACTGAAAAAAATAATGCAAGGTTCCTGGCATACGGATGGGTAGATCAGCTATATGAAAGCCGATCTAACCATAATTATGCCTGATATAGCCATACGTATGCCAGTGTAGAGTATGGTTTAATAAAAGTGACCAAAACTCCAATTACAGAATGTTTAGAGTACGCTTATACGTCAAAAGAAGGTTGATTATTGAAACATTCAAATCTTACGCTTACACAGAAAAAAATAAGTCTTAAAATTGTTACATCTTAAATTCATCATTATGTGAGGCTTAATTTCAGCTCAAAATTGCTTTAATTTTCTTAAATTTAGTCAATATTTGATTTAAGCATATATTTTGGTTTGAAATAAGATTCGTCTAACTTAGATGCCATAAGCTCGATAAATCTTATTTGAAGCCAAAATATAGTCTAAAAGTCAGTTTTGCTCACTGAAAGTAAGACATTAAGCCAAAACACTGATTGAATTTAAGAAAATTAATGCAATTTCGGGCTTAAATTAAGCCTCACCTGATGATTAATTTAAGATGTACCAATTTCAATCTTTTCAATATTTTTTTTCTGCGTACCTTTTCTCTGGTGCCTAAGAACTACTTTCAAGATAATACTTCAAATTCAATTCCCCTTTTAAGAGGATGTTATCTTATTCAAATATAGCATTAGGATCGAAAAACATACTGCATTTTAATATGAAAATTTAATAAACAACCCGGGAATGAATTTATTAAGGCCCTGAAGAGTGCCTGACCAGTGTTATGCTCCCGATCAGGACCACAATGTCTAGTTAAGTACCTGCAGGTCATGTCCACTGAGACGGGTACTTTTCATATTTTGTGGTAAGAATCCTAACCTCAAAGCCTAGCCCAAGTTTATCAGTTTTGCAGGATCCATCTCGAGGGCGTAAATCACTTATACTCTTGGGGATCTTGCTTTGATCACACTCGATATCACAACATTTGTTTTTTGGTTTTATATTTTCTGAGGAATAGAAGACTTAGAAATAGCAAAAGGAAGTCATTGAAATTATTTCATCGTTCCTGATATTTGGGTTGTTAAAAACTGAAAGGTTAAAAATTAAACTCGACTATGATCAAACATTCGAGCTGAACATTTTAGTTCTCCGGATACAAACCGCTCAATAAGAAAAAAGGTTTATTGCAACCCTAAAAAATGGGTGTACTGTAGAACAATAATAGAATTAATAATAAACTGTTATTGTAGACTAAGTTTTTATTTTACAATTCAGCATATTGTTAAATACCAAACAATAACTATTTTTACTATGACCAAGAGTTTATGATCTTTTCATTCGTTTTACATCTATTTCACTATTCGGGAATCGTAAAAGTAACTACCTCTAAAACTACTATAAATGTGAGGCTATACACCCTGAATATTCGAAGATTAGTAAATAGTAAACAGGACTTGTTTATAACCGAAATAATGAATTTAAGTATTTTTTGTAATCCCGTATTTTGCTTTTGTAAAATGGTTGCCTTGACTATACTTTTTATCTCTGTGTGGTTTTTGTAGATATATAATATAATAAGGTTGAAAACATGTGTTTTTTAATACAAGTGTATGAAATATCACTTTAATGAACAGTCGAACAATAGAATCGAAAACGCAGTTACCAATGTTTTTATTTAATAATATTTGAAATCGAAGTTGAAACTAATAATTCACTGTTGATCTTTTTTTTGTTCGAAATGAAAGGTCCGATTCATTACGAACATTTAATAATTTTGAAGTTATATTAGTAATTATAGTATTGGCGTACCGATAAATGGTAAATTTTAAGCAGTGTTAAAATGAAGATCGACTCACTGTTACCTTCTCTTAAGATATGATATATTGACCATCCTATTGCTATCTATTGTAGTAAAACGTCTACGAAAAACTACCTACAGTAATCAATTAACGCCATCACTATTACCCGTAAAGAAATGAATTGCAGTTTCACCATATTCAGAAACTGTCACTTCTTTATGTCCATAACACATTGCGAAATAAATTCTGCAAATGGCTACATGATTATTGATTATTTTTATATTTTAAATAATACTACATTTTTCTCCCATAATTAAGCCTACAGAAGTGTAAATCTCCGATTTTTCTAAAATTTTTATATGCAGTAGAGAATGAAAGAGTAAGAGGCACGTATTTTTCTAATCGACGGAAAAACATATTTATGGGGTGAAACAGCCCGTCTCCCAAATAAATTAGGTTGAAAATTAGGAAAATTGTGTCCACTCTCACATTTCTTAGAAAACTAGAGTAAAGTAATATATTACCCGTTGTTAATTTAATAATCGGTACTTTCAGCAGGATTCACTGATTTATATTTTAATATTTTCTAATATATAAAAATGTTTATTTAAAAATAATTTATTTTTTACTATTGTTTATTATAAACCTAAGGTAACGTGTCTTTTCACGTTTTAATAGGATCCGTTTCGATGAGATGGAAATTTATTTTTTGCATAATACAATTAGTCATTTTGAGGTAGTTTATCCATTAATTTTCATCTTCCTTCCAAGATGTTTAGGCGGATGTTCGTCTTCTAATGAAGAAGGTTATTTTTTTACCAAAAAATGCATCAATAGCTTTAAATATATCGGAATTTTTCCACTTCACACTAATTTTATGGTGTTTCAACCCCTAAGTACATTTTCCGCCTCTAAAAGAAATACGTGTCTCTTAAAGTTACATATTCTACAAAATATCGGAATTTCAGAAAAATCATAGATTTAAACATTCGTTATTTTTCAGTGAACGCAAAATTACTCTTCATGACAAAGTTCTATTTTTCCATCGGACCACTACAGTACATTTCCGGTTTA
Source organism: Trichopria drosophilae (assembly GCA_030407085.1). NCBI lineage: Eukaryota > Metazoa > Arthropoda > Insecta > Hymenoptera > Diapriidae > Trichopria > Trichopria drosophilae. The sequence continues at coordinate 181,445,527 of CM059583.1, read as the reverse complement.
TGACAGGTTTCACATTTATATATTTTTTTAATTGACATTATTCGTACCACTCAACATAAAATAAATAAAAACATATAAGTAACATTGAAGAAAAGCCAACAGGCGTGACCCAGCTAGCAGTATCCGTTTTACAGACTGATCCCATTAGATACGGATATTTGAGACTGAATTAAACAATAATATAATAATATTTAATAAAAGGGTGCGCCTAAAAAACCCGACAAATCGCAAAACAGATACTTCAAAATCTGGACATTCAAAAACCAAATACTTCAAGATACAGACATTTTAAAAACCAGGTATTTAAAAAACCCGACATTTAAAAATACAGTCACCACCGATTGGTTCGTTGACTACAAAAAAAAGCTATCTCGGGTCGCGCCGTCCTTCAGGTCTCACTGGAAGATCATTTCAAGATCAACAATATTTTACCAAAGGATTAGTTTTGTAGATCACTTGAAATTCAAATCATTTTGACCCCTGAATTATTTATTAAGCTCATTGAGAACTCAATTAATTACATTTTCAGATTATGCACATTTTGAAATGTCTGGTCTTTGAATGTCTGTTTTTTGAAATGTCTCGTTTTTGAATGTCTGTTTTTTGAAATGTCTTTTTTGAATGTCTGTATTTTGAAATGTCTGTTTTGTGATTTGTCGGGTTTTTGAGGTGTATCCAAATAAAATACATAGGTATCAGTTACACAGAAATAATAAACTGAAAGACTTCCGACAATTCGGAAATATTAAAAAATTAAGAAAGAGCAGTATAAAGAAAAATGCCAATAAAACCGAACATATGGACAAAAACATTTGAATCCATCTAAATATATAGGAACCAAATTGTTTCCCCAACCAATAGCCTTGCTCGCTGAGAATAAGTTGATTGGGAGGACCAATTTAACCAATTTATTGGTTATCCCATCCAATGAAATAGTTTCCCTACCTGGTTCTGCTAACCAACAGGTTCCAACCAATTGACAGTTAATTTTCCTAACCAATTCGTGTCTTCTGTATATGTTGTTTATAAGTAGTGTTTATAGTATAGATATGCTGCCAAAGTCAATTTCATTTTTTTTCTACTAACGGCCTTGTTGTGCGATCCCAGAGGGCTTTCAGAGAACTTGCAGGAGAGCGTCCTATTTGTAAGAGTGGAACTCAATGGGTGTTAAAAAAACGAACATAGACACTTCTAACTCCGTGTAACTGTCATGGTTATTGAAAATGAAGCTCCCATGAAAATCAAGAAGCTTCAGACGACTTCCAGGCGAACTCATTGTGATATTCAAGCATTATCCTCATACAAATAAATACAATAGGTGGTTTTAATTACTAACAGAGTTTTATTAATGATACCAGAACTTTTTATTACTTATCTATCCGCATTGTAGGTTTTGAACATTTTGATTTTCCTATATTAAAATTTTGTATAAATAATTTTGCCATCATTTATTCTTTTCTATTACTGATTTATTGGAAACTTTTCTTAACTAATAGAATATTCTGTTAATATTTTTGTAATTATTGGGTTCTTATTCGTGTAGATGACAATCTACCTGCAATAAATATATATTCTGGTAAAAAAATAATCTTTGCTTACGAAATGTAATATAAACTAAAAGTTTCATTTTTCTTTTCTCAGCTCATACGCATAATACGTTAATCACTTCCAATCACTGTATTCTTAAGTTGTGGGCAAGTGTCCTTTAAAATACTTAAAATAAGCCAAAAATTTACACAAAACTAACGTGAATCTTTCATGATTTTTAAGTACAAATATAATTTTAAGCTTTAAACATGCTAATTTATTCATGCATACTCTGTTATTTCACTCAATTATCAGTTGTAATACTCCAGGACATTCGAAATCATATGATATTTCTCGACTCTTTCCTTGCGTAGCAAGGAACGGGTAAAGGGTTTTGAAAAGTTTATTCCGATTTTCGGTAGTCGGGAAAATTGGGGGAAATATACAAATAATTTTTAAGCTTGAAGGGTATTATAACTTCGTAATAGCCCTGCTGGCAGGAACATAATCAAACAATAGTAACACTCGATATGAAGTTAAGGCAAGCCGCGAATGCTACACACCAATTAGCCAAAACAACGGTAAGAAAATTAATCGTAAAAAGACTTTTACATTCAATGAAATAAATGTTCTGAACTTTTTGGTTTAAATAGATCGCTCTCTCTCTTCCTCTTCAATTTTATTTTTCATGCCATTCAGTCAATGTCACACATAACACCCTGTCTTACATATACACATTAACGAACATATTCGATATATCGAACATTTTCCAGCGGTAGTGGGTTTTATATTTTTCATTTTTTTTAAATTTTTTTTATGAAGTATTTCATAAAATATTTAAAAATTCTGGGTTTCGTTTAAATCTCTTTATCAGAGATTTTTTTTACATTCGTTTCGTTTCTTAAACTAAAGAAATCGATGGTGTTTTATTTACAATTCTTCAGCAGTTGGATGATGACTAAATTAATCTGTCAATGGGATCTTGCATTCACGTCCTCGTTTTGACAGTTGATGACAAAGTCTCGGGCTGCCCACAATATCGCCGAGGAAAACACTCAGAAGATAATTTTCTTTCATTCGGTCTGGTGATTGTTTGTATTGACTGTAATATAAATACAAAACATCTTTATTAATATACAAACATCTAAATAATACATTAATAAGTGGTTTACGCAATTAACGAACAAATCACCAGTTTGTGCTGCATATTTTTAATTTTTCTATCAAAATTTTCTTTATTTCTGATAAAATAGAAAAGTTTCTGTCATTAGAAAAAATATTAGTTAGAATTAATTAAAATGATTGCAGCAGGGGTATTGTGATTTGCTCGTTTAAGACCTGATTTATTTATTATTTAATATGACAGCAAGCATATAAAATTGGTTTATTTTTATAAAAACATATATATTATTAATAATATATTGATAATATTTTATTTTTTATCTGTCAATTGTCAAAACCGTTAACCATAATTACCCGAATAAAAATGTATTAGGGCCCAGATCAGGGCCTAAACAACGTTTCTACTCGGGTATTCATTATTATTGTTTTTAAAGAAACGTTCAAAATTATTATCTCATTGGTTCATAAAATATGAGCGCAAAGGCAACAACGTGATAAACATAAATGTTTTAAAGATACGTTGTTGTAGATTGGTTTTAAAATTATCATAAATCTTAAATTAATAAAAAATGATTTAACATATTCAACTGAATAAGTTTGATACAAATCAGTTGCTCTTGATTGTAAGTACATGCTCAAAAGCATAATAGGCTGGTCTATAGTACGATTAACAAAGAACGCGATAAATTCTTCAAGTCGTGCACGAGCAATGGCAGTTGAAAACGAGCAGCGGTTAGATCGATGCTGAATTATTATATGGTACTTCAAAATCCTTAAAATGATCTATAATGGCTCTCAACATTCCTTAGAGTAAAATACGACTAACTGCGCTTATCATTATTCCCAAAGTCATATAAACATATCCTGTGCGTTTTATTTTTAATATATATAAATAATTATATAAATAATTTTTTTTCAATATTATGATACCAATAAATTGAATAAATTTCTTTATGTCGTAAAATCTCATTGTTTGCAATTTGGATTTTCTGATGTATGTAAGATGATGTGTTAAAGTATTAAGGGCATTCAGTTAGTAAAGCCGTTTTTATTTAATTGTTATTTTTTGATACATATTTTATTTAATTATTTACGGATTGTCAGAAAAATGTGAGAGGTCTGAAAACCTGTCGATACTTAATAAAAATTTGGAAAACATGTGAATCAGGGACCTGAACATTGGACCAATAACAGAAAGGATTCATTCTAGGCATCACTGAGTAATTATCCTGTAATGCGTGCTAATACACGTTTAAAAATTTTAATTGCTTACCACACGAAACAAAGTTAGGGGCTGTATTTGAATATCTGTGACAAACACACTACAAGCAAGGTCATATTTTAGGAAGGAGTAAAAACTATCCAAGTCAAGGAAAAAAACGATGAGTACACAGAGTTCTGCGGATTCTAAAAGATGTATTTCGATTCACTAAACTCAAAAATCATGTTCAATATTTTTTATTAAGGTTTTCAAGATAAGAATTTTTTTATTTTTTTAATTTTTTTTAATGGAATTTCACATCGTGTATAGAAATCTTTTAATTGGGTCGCAATGCACGGAATTAAAGGGAATAAAGTCCCCAACAAGTACATCTTTACGTTTTTCGTTTGCGTTTTCCCATGTCTGTTCAGTAGTTTAAGCGTTACGGGCGAGACCTGAATAGCACAATCTGTCCTAGGATGTCCTCGGGAGCTCCTGAGCACGAAAATCAGACATCCAGATGTACTCAGGAGCTGCCTAGGACATCCTAGGACAGATTGTGCTATTCAACTACTGAACAGATATGGGCTTATACTTTTTGGGGAATAAGTAGGCAATACCGATTTTTTTCAGCAAAATAAAAATAAATGATTGACCGCCATGCAAAAATAAGCAATGCCAAGTAATATTTACATTTATACATTTCATGCATATGCTACATTATTATGAAAAAAACAAAGTATTACTCAAGAAATTCTATGTATAATCATCGGAGTTATAAGCAATTGAGTGAAGGTAGACAAATCAAAACGTTACATCCTTTTTTCTACTTTTCTTTAACTACGCTATCTGCCCGGGTCGACCTAAAATTGGTCGAATTGTGCAGGGAGTTGACCCAGAATTGAACGACAATTGACCGAATGTCGATTTTGGGTCGATTTTCAGTCGAGTTTTACTAAATCGACCTAATATTGACTTAATCAAAATGCATTAAACGGTCAACTTCGTAAAAGTCGACTGAAAATCGACTGAAAATCGACCGAAAATCGACCGAAAATCGACCGCAAATTGACTGTAGTCGGCATTTGGTAAATTTCCGGTCAATTTTGGGTCGATTCTGTGCACGAGTCAACCGATTTATGCTCATGAAATTTATCCACATACTTTTTTCGGATATACTAGATTTTGCGTAAAAAATAACAAACATGACATAATTTAATCTATTCTATTATTGTATAGCTCTATAGTGAATTTTTTTCGTTTTACTTGGAAAAATAATTCTACATTTCTTTATCTTTTTATTCCGCGATATTGAAACTAGTAAACAGACTGAAAAAACGTATTGATGGGTTAACTGGTGTCTTATATACTTTTAATTTTATATTTGATCAAACCATTCGGAAGAGTGTCTTCCACACCGGAAAAGGGTAAATGTGAAGCTTCTTCTGAAAAACGAAATAATAATCATGCCTTGAAAACCTACCCTAATAAAAAATCTTGAATATGATTTCAAGTTTGGTGGATAAAAAAACATCAGAACCAAAAATTGTATCATTGACCGTACATTTCGACTGTAAACTAGTGCAGTTAACATTTTGGAACTAGAACTCTCTATACATCGTAGGATACAAGTCTAGTTTATTATTATAAGAGTGCAGGGAAACTCAAGATTGGAAAATTAGAAAAGATAATAAAGAAGACCAAGAAGGACAAAAAAGTCCAGAGGAAGTTATGAGAATGTATTAGGACAAGCGCTCCGCCGCCATTAAGGTTATCGGGGTCTAGTGTTAGTTGCAAGTGAATTTAGGGTTTCTACCGAAAGGAAAAAGGGAGCGTAAAATAGAAAATACGCTACGTGCTTTGCGGTATCGGTCGTTGTCTCATTACAGAATCTCTCTGGAAGCACTTTTCCCTATTAGGAATCACGACGACGACCGGTGTTTTTCCACGGAGATTCCGACTTTTGTTACTGGTTTAAGATAACGCGATCTAATAGGAACCGGGATTAACTTCTTTGTTTCTGAAAAATAGAAAACGATATTTTACGCCGTTCAATAGCACTCTGCGCCTTATTTTTCTAACCGCCAATATATCCTGTCTAGTTTTGTTGTAGCGATTAGGAGGAAAGTTAATAAGAGTGAACTCCATGGCTGTAAACATATCCTCGGGAATTGATTTATTTTTGTTCATGGTTTACTGGCCACGTTGACTAGTCTACGTGTTTTTTAAATGAATATAAATAACAGGTATAAATATTTACGAAGTCTAATTCTCTCCTAAACTTATCCGTTGTGAAATGCAACATTCAAAATTAAGCAAAGTATAGTATGATGAATGAATAAAGTCTATTATTTTTAAAGTGAATGTGACTTAGGTTGAGTCATTCACGAATTACAATTTACAATTCGTATAGAGAATATATAATACCAGTGGATGATAATGAGGAAAATTTAAGACGAGGTATTGTTAGAAATGATTAAAAATAAAAGCATCCTCCACGACATCATTTATCATCCCTTTCTATCTACAATCATCCTTTCTAGTTTGTATTTATTGCCATCATCTTCAATTGCTGTACATCAAACATCACTACCCAAATAGCAAGAACAATTCTCTAAGAAATCTTTAAGCTATCTTAAAGACGTCTGGAAGCAAGCATGAAGATGACAATTTTTTTTTAAAGAAATGACATAAAACGATATTTAAATCACAAACTTTGTGTCGTTGCATGATTAGAAATGAAACCAGTCTTATTTTTTTACACGTTACTTCCGTAAAAAAAACAACAATTAAATATTCAACACAATAATAATAATTATAATAGTTCAAAATATACAATTAAATGTGAGCAGACCCTGGTAGAAAATCTGAACAGTTTTTATGGGCATAACTCAGAAACCAGCCAATTTTACTGCCGAAAACTTGCTTCCTAACTTCTAGCAAGAAATTGGTTGACAAATTGCCAGTTAATGCCCATTTTAAACCAGACTAGCATCAACCTATCAAATTTTTTCCAGTTTAACTGCCTGAAAAGTATGGTCTTCATTTACCATATTTCTGGCTAGAAACTAGCAATGACATGGGCATATATTAAAACGATCTTACCTCAATAATAACCTACACAGTTTGGATTAAAAATATATACACAAACTAGTCAACTACCGAGCATAATCTCGTAGAGTTTTTGGCCATGAAAAATGGCTAGATTCTGGGCAAATGGGCGTTACATTACCACAGGAAAACCAGCTAGAAATGTTGGCGAAAACTGCGCAGAAACCAACAAGATTGGGCATAAACCAGCCAAAAAATGCTCCCTTTTTCTACCAGGGGAGCATGATCTTTGTAAAATTAGTATATAGTGAACTGGCGTAAGCTTCAAGTAAAGTAAAAGAAGCCATCTGTAGCCCAGATAGTACAAGAAATCCTTAAGAATTCTTTAAGATGCTCTAATGATTTTGAGATTTCTTGAATACTACTTAAAAAAGTACTTAGCGAGATCTTTAAGAAGTCGTATAGGACAATTTGAACAGTTTTCACTCCATTATAAACGAACTAATTAAAATATAGCTTCGCAAAAATTATACATTCTATTTTTTTAAAAGACTTTAGCTGAAAGTAAACCCCTTGAGCGAGTTTATTTTTAAATTCGCATGATTTGTAGAGATGTTTGAACTCACAATGGACCCCTCAAACATTCATGTAAGAATTCCTTAACAGCTGAATTAACAGTTTATCGCAACTAATACCTCTTCAAGTGTGTTTTTGGTAGCTGCAGAAGACCTCTTAGATGTACGTGATGTTTGGATATTATGTTTATTTCTCGTAATTTTTCATCATTTTCGGTCATTATTGCCAGCAGGCATATGATTTAGATTTTACCTTGTATTACATTGTAATCTAGTTAAGTTATAGCAGTAAATACTTCAAATTTTTATAAGTATCTTAAAATTGGTACGCTAAAGTTGCTTTAATACTTTAAGATAAAAATGACGTCAATGTGCCGTTTATAAATATGAGATTTTTGTGAATTGCATTTCTAATTAAAAACTTGCATGGTATATGGTGAACCTAAGTGCCATCTAGCGTAACCATTGTTGATAATGTGGTAGATAGACAAACCCCAAATTTTTATCAAGGGGGTTTTGCATTAAATTCATCCAACATGAGAAAATAAACTATACACCAAGAATACATCAACTAAGTAAAGTTACCTTAGTTCTAGTATTGCATTTCAACTATGCATGATTATGGGACAATCAATGTCGAAGAAACTATGACGCAGAATCTTACAATCGACCGTTACGGTCTATGATCGACGCATTAATTAAGCCCGAACATAACGGAACAAACACGACAAAGTCCCGCCAATTTTCTGCGAATGCAAACTTCCAACATTTGCGAGCTTGGTAGAAGTTAATGAGCAACAAGCTCGGTTCTCGAAGAAAATTGCGGGTCTATAGATCGACGAGTAACGATTGAGTAAGAAACATTGACCTTTTCCCGCCACACCATCCGATAATCACCTGAAGACCGGTGATTATTTATAAACAAGAATAGTTATCGAAGAGGCATGGCTGAAGGACACGCGGAAAAATAATCCCTTCGATTTAGCGGCCAATGGCCGCCACATAAAACGGACATCTTCCAAACGGTAACTATTTTGTAATTGAGCTGTTTGACTTCTGTTAAGGAGCCGAACTGACATCGTTGCGACATAACTGTGCATTTACTGCAAATCTGTACCGATCTCCTTTCGGTAATTGATTTTTTTGCCATGAAAGAGATACCATTTTATTTTACTTTTTTGGGCACTTTCGGGTTAGTGGATGGCCATCTGACTCGGCCTAATTCTCGCGAAACCACGAGTTTTTCAATAACACAGCTCAACAAAATTTCTAGTCAGAAACCGGAATATACTTTCCGGAAGGGTTTCGTAGCACTGCAGAATGTTCTATCCGGTAAAGATTTTGAGATATTCTAACCTAAATATGCAAAAACATAAGTCTTTACCATTTTCTGTAGTTTTTGTAGTAGAACAAAATGTTGGTTCGTACCTTGGCTTTAATCAGTGTATAGTGCTGTTCACCAGCTTTAAAATACTTTTTTAGGCAATCCGACACGATTTTTCTTTCAGCGAGTTATATTTTTATCGACTTATTTTTTTGTCAATGCGCGTCAATGTGTATTTGTATGATAATAACTAACAAAATAAGTGCTCGGTATTCTTCTGTCCTGTCAAGAGATGTTCGGATATCCTAACCTAATAGTGCAAAAAAACGAAAATCATAATCCTGCTGGGATTAAAACTTCGATAACTCGATGAAAAATGTAGTATAAATATCATTTTAATCTGGTTGTGGCCAAATTGCGTACAACAATTTTGTTATATCCGTTACAAATGAGCAAACTTTGTGTTTTTTTGCACCTTTAGGTTAGGACATCTGAATATCTTGATGTGATAGAACAATTATTATTATGCTACCAGACTTGGATTCAGCGCATCGAAAACGTTGGAACAAGTATAGTAACGTTTCTGGGTAAGGAGATCGACCTTATTTTGTTGCCTTATGTAATTTTTTTGCTTAATTCGACGTTATGAGGATAACGTTTGGTAGAAATCCATGTATACTACTCGTATAAATTATTTTACTATCATATGGCTTGTTTAACATGAATAAGCCATTAATGCACAAAAAGAATGCCTTTTGCCTATTGTAGTAAGTATTATTTATTCTCGTGATAATGATCATTTTCAAATATACTTATACAAGAGTTTTTTCATACCTCCAGAATACTGGTTAGAGGGCTCATCATTTCGGCTTGTAAGTGAGTAAAAATGACTGATTAGCTTTAGCTTAACTTCAAGTTTTTAGTTCATTTGTGGAAATTGATTATGAATTAAGAGTTATGGAAATGTATGAATTTATGGTATGCCGAATCGTATCTTTTGGGCGTACTTCAGTACCAACTGCGCATTCAAAATAATACTCATTCTTAAGAAACATTACGATTTGTTACCAATAAGAAACCCCATAGCTGTAAATGTCTTAATTCAACTAAAGGAGTTCGATGGTAGCAACCGAAATGTTTTATTCCAATAACCGAATAGTTTGGTTCTGTTACCGAAACTTATTAAATTGCATTTAGTCGAGCAGTTCATATATCTTATCTACAAATTTATTTGCATTAACTATATAATACGTCCAACCAAATCCGTTTTGATAGAAAGTACAAAATGCAAAGAACCATTAAACAATTATTCTAATACACTGTACACGGAGAAAAATGACTCCGCTGGATTAGCTGATTCATATCAGCTAAAAATTTCGGCTGGAATTGCCGAAAATATCTGCAATTTTAGCTGTTTTGATTCCGCTAATGTAGCCTTAACCCTACTCAATTCGCGCTTAGATCTAAATTTCCGCTACATTAGCAGATTTGTTCCGCTAAATTTGCGGACTTTTTCAGTAAATTTAGCTGAAATTATCGGCTAACCCTAACGGCATTCCAACAGCTATCCCTATAGGATAAAATTGGTAGAATCTGCGGATTTTTCGGCTGATTTAGCCGGTTATTTTTCTCCGTGTACTTACAAATTCGTCAAAAAACACTTCATTTCTATAGTATATAATACTTAATTCATTGCAGTATCTATTTTAAAGGATACTGTAATCGATGTAAAGCAATAACCGACTTATAGTTCTTAAAACACAATTTTTTTAGAGTACGAAAGATTATAATGTACGAATGTTCAAGTAGGTCCTATTATCATACTATATTGCCAAACTAGATTTCAACTCAACTTAATTCTGTACATTACTAATTAAAACTGTCTTTAACCGTTTGACTGCCAATGACTAAGATCTTTGTCATTTTGGACTTTTCCCGGATTGCCAGAAAAAGGCAAATCTTTGTCATGATATAATGTAGACTAACAAATTCTGGAATTTATGTAAAATAAAACCAAATCTATTTCTCGACAGTCTAAGGTCTAAGGTGTACTGACTATGATGGTGTTGTCCATTTTCATAATCGCTGTGTCAAAAAAAAATATATAAATCCACAAAGATGGTAGTTTTCACAATTTTGCAAATTTTAGTCATGAAGTATGACATTGTGTTCAATCAATTTGTGCATAAAAATTTTATAAAACGGCTTGAAATTTGTTACTCCACGGTTTTCGGAGTCACTGATTACGAATGTGAGGTCAGATGGTGGAAATTCAAAATGGCGGATCCAATATGGCGGACACATTTTTTGAAAAGTCTAAACATTCTGCTTAAAACTTTGTTACTCGGGGGGTTTCAAGGTCGCTGATTATAAATCTGATGATATATTTTGAAAATTTTAAATAACGGCTACAATATGGCGTAGAAATTTTCCAAAAATGGAATCATTTGGGTTGAAAAAAAAAACAAAATCCTATTTCAAATTCGTAATCTCAGGTCCTGAAAACTCCAGAGTAACAAATATCAAGTGAAATGGTTGGAATTTAGAAAATTTGTCCGCGAGTTTGAATGATCAAAATCTGACTTCAGATTCGTAATCAGCGACCCCGAAAACCCCCGAGTAACAAATTTCAAGCGAAATGGTTGGAATTTGTAAAATTTGTCTGCCATTTTGAATTTTCAAAATATGACATTAAATTCGTAATCAGTGTCCCAAAATACCCCTATATACCAAGTTAAAGTAAAATCTTACAAATTTTTTTTTAGCATTTGGGGCATTTTTGGTGAAATTCTCGTATCAGTCAAGGGGTTAATGTAATATGAAATTAATTATGCTGAAATTAATATCATCAAAGGATAGGTGAGGATAACCACCCACTTAATACTTTCTGATGCAGACGAGACATTGATTTATACAACTGCGGAAATGCTTGACTATTCAATTGTCTTTCCATCAATTGGTTAGTGAAAGATTCATTTCATAAGACTACTTTTATTTATGAAAAACTTGTTTTTAAATGCCCGGGAAAAGAACTTCTTGATATTTGTCATGCATAATTATTCATTATCGAGCATTAATTTTGAGTTAGAATGAAAATTGTTACACCTGTAAATTGAGGCATTATAATGCAACATTGAAGTAGTATTAAAGAAAAGAGCATTAAAGAAAAAAATCGATCAAGACGGAGTCGAACTCGTGACCGCGACGAAACAAATCCAAGGATTTATCCACTAGGCCACTGTGATTTGTAAATTAATCTAATGATTTCTAAATTATTGAAAATGGTCTGTCGAGAATGTTGTAATGTATTCTATGAGTTGTTTTAAATACTTGTAATAAAACAAAGTTATTAAACTAAACTAATAAGTTTCTTTGAGTTACATACCCAAGTAATAAAACCCATCTAGATTAGCTGCGGTCACCAAAATACAGATAATTTTTGGTGTAAAGTTACCGCAACTACCTCTGTGTTATTTGTGATAACTTCTAAGGAATACGTTTTCTAAACAGTCAAGAATTGTGAACTGGTAATTCTCAATGTAATTGCCACAATAGAATGATTCTGAATTATTCTGCTTTCTACTATTTTGCTCCGATAATAACTAATAAAATTGTGATTGAGAGATATATATACTATCGTAATTGATTTGAGTGTCGAGAGCACTTTAATATTTGACTTTAGTAAGGAAAAAGTGAAATATTAAAAAAACTCCTCTGCTGCCAAAAGTTCTAAAAATAGTGTAAACGAATAGTTATCATACGTGGTCGTCGTTAAACATGCATATAATATTGACTATTGACATTAGTGAACGTTGGTTACTAATAAATTACGTTAATAATGTAGATTACATTTTTTTAATTTAAGCACAAGTGTCACAATGAGCAGAATGCTCTGTAGTATACTAGACCAGCCCATAAAGTAAAAATAAAATAAACACTATTTTCTCTATATAATTACCAGTATATTATTATTATTTATATTAATATTATTTCCAAGTTATAGATAGAAAATAGAAAATAATGCTGCGTATTATGATTAATGCAACATATTCTTTCTTGAACGGCATAAAAAAACTATTTAATTATGTTGTGTGCAAAAAATTATAGCTAACATTTTTATAGAATACCGGTTCTTATCGCGACTTATGATTGAAAATTTTTACGAAATCGACTAAACGAGTATGAGCGACGCAACTGCGCATTCATAATGACAGAAGTAAAATTTGTGAGGCAATTCGTTTCTTACCGGTTTGCCGTTACTTTTAATTTTTCTGGCAATTTTCCATGTTAATTGAGACGTTGAATAGAATTACGGTATAATACGACCTATTTCTAAGATAAAGACGGTTGTACAAAAAGTAAACAAAGAAAGTTGCGGTAAGTAGATGCACTTCTTGTCGGAAATTCGAAATCGATTATTGTAACGAACGTTAAGGATGACATTAAAATATTTACTGTTAAATTATTTCACACTTAGCATTATAAAAATAGTGAAAAATTGTACTTGACCGCAACTATAACTTTTTCGTATTTATTAGATAAGTTTCTTTATAGTAAAATTATGCAACGGAATTGTGTGTATATTTACCTAAAAACAACATCCCAGTCCAATGCGCGTTCCCTGCCTCTTTTCCTCAGAGTTTTTTCGGCGTATTTAGAACAAATCCTTTCGTAAATGCAGACATCCGAGCCTAGCTCGGCAATGAGCCTTTTTTCCACTTGACCAACGTCTAGAATTTCCTCATCGTGCAATCGCGGTATTGACCTTCTTACTCGGTTAGTGTAAGTCGCTGAAAAGAAAACATAAGATTACGTAATGGCGGAAACTGGAAAATGTGATTTTTTGGTATAGTAGTCTAGTTTAGTTTAATAGGCTACAATTGTATAATAATAACGAAGGTTTATAAACAATGCCAGACAACCTGAGTAAGAATATTTTTGTCATCTTGGATGTTTAAGAATCACTTCTGATTCAATACAATATTTTACTTATAGCTTTATTCTCGGGTACACTGTGATGTTTAGTAGGTAAACAAAACTAGTTCCTCAAATACTTATTAAATTGATATTAATAATTTTCAGTTAACAGATTATTATGATTAGGGAAAGAATACATATTCTGGACTGGAGATCACACCATACCCATAACATGTTTTTGGAGTCGCTGAAACCACAATTGAAGTTTGTGTATCCCCATGGTATAAGATTGTTTACATAACCTAGAAGAACAAAACATTTTTTGACCTATTATTAACTATACTTATAATGTGTCATAATTACATTTAAGTGGGATTCAAAGCTGGACCCTAACCTGTTTAAAAATAAACGTTTATAGATTATGCAATATGAACTGAGTTATGATTGATACAAGAAAACCTGAGGAACTCTCCAAGAAAGTTGATAATAAAAAACTTTCTGAATTGTAGTCTTTTTGAGGTTATATAAAGTACAACAATCACAAAAACATATCGTAGGTTTGGTTTAACTTTCAGGAGAGAATTTTACTCCATTTTCTCATTCTAGGGTCCTAATATAGGTTTTTTTCGCAATTGTAAAAAAATACTAAAAGACAAGTTTCTGTTGCAAAAAGATTGAAATCTCAACGTCAATATACGAGTTACTGCACTTCAAGAAGTAAACGGCAAGCATCCGAAAACGATCAAAAGAAGTTTATTGTGTAATTAGATTCTAGTATGCCGAATCGACAAAAATGAAACAAACTGCATTATTTTGAAACATAAATAAGATTGTATAGCATTGAATTGATTTTAATAGCGAATCATTTGCGATACATAAATGTTTTGTAGTTAAAGATTATTTTTAAAATAATAAGTGAAAGGATTGTTGAACGTTTATTCCATATGTGTCAGAAATTTTTTAGCAACTATTGATTTTAGTTATAGTTCAGTAATTTTTGCAGGAAAACTTTATAATGTTTCATCGTTATTCAGTAATAGTTGTTAAACTTGCATGATTTCCTTAACTTTAGAACATTTTGGTAACTTTTATAAAACACATTTTTTCCGTGAATCTAAGACACGTCTGTCGTAAACTGCCAAAAAGTTCCACAAAAATGACGATAAAATGTGGAAAAGGGGTTTCATTTCTTATCACAAAATACACCAAGCATTAGTTGCTATAATTATTTTATATTGTATTTCAGTATTTAGCCACTGTATAGAGCGATAGTCCAGCCTATTCAAACAATAACCCCAAGCGAACATCTGAAAAGCAAAAAATCTTTTAAAATTTTCATTAAACTTTCAACGTTCAAGTATATTCAGTTATTTGATGTATATTGTCAAAGATTTTAAAGATAGCAATGCAGGTTTAAATACAAAACAAAACATTATTTTGTTGTATGAATATATCTCAAACTTGTTTAAATAGATAGAAAAAAAGTTGTATTAAATAAGTAATTAAATGAATACCTATTCAAATAACTTAAGTGAAAATTGAAAATTGGGTGAAAAACAACCATGCTCCGCCGGTTATTATTAGAGTCAATTTTGGTATATTTTGTGATGACAAATAAAACTCCTTTGTCAAATTTTTGTCAAACTTTTCGGGTGATGAGGAGAGTTTTTTGTCTAAGAAACAACTAACTGTGAAGCAAATGCACGAAATTCCGATTCACCTGGAGGCCAATACGGAAAAAAAGGGCATTTTAAAAAAAATCTGCTCTCGACATTTTCTACTAAAAGCATGACGGTACCAGGATACAGGATGCCAAAAACTATTAAAATATAACCTCGAAAATATAACATCTGAAGCCATTTTTGACGATCAACTATGTAAATGTGAGATTCAAATTCCTTTTTAAAAATTAAACCGACTGGAGAATTTTTTTCATAAATCATAATCACGAAACTGAGGTCGGCTGGCAGAAAGTCAGTACTTGAAAATATAATTTTTTCGACTGTGGTTTCTTTTCAGTAGTAATATCTCGTAACTAAGAGACACGATAATGATACTTGCTTCTGAACTATGCAAATTATTCTGCAAGTGATAATATTGATTTTGTTGATAAATGTTTCAACTTTATTGACAAACTTTTGTAAAAAGTAAGTAACGTATATGTGCGATTCAAAGTTATTTAAAATTTGTAATTAACAAAATATCAATATTGTCATAATGGCAAATGTTTCGGATACGAGGTTTCATGAACACTTTTTTTTAATTTTATTTGTTTATTTTGTGTCGCATTAACTGCTTGGTCATGAGTGATGTGGTACATTCAAAATTGGTTATAATTTATTTAGTACATTAATTTTGTTCAAAAAGCATATGACAATTGCTTGAAATGTCGTTGAATTTACCAAACTATTAACGTCTCGTGGCATTTTTAATTCGCGTGTTAGATATTCGTATTGTTGACATTCGATTAGTAGATGTTCTGTGGTGAGATTTGAATTGCAATGACGTAAAAAAACCCTACACTTGGGCTCCAGAAATCGAAAATTAAAAAAAATTATCTCCTGAAAGTTAAACCAAACCTACTGCATCTTTTTGCGATTGTTGAAATCCGTAGAACATCTTATTCCGCAAATGAGATACTTTACATGACCTCAAAAAGGCTACAATATACAAAGTTTTTTATTATCAACTTTTTTGAATTATTGTTCCTCAGATTTTCCTGTATCAGCAATCATAATCCAGTTAATATTGTATAATATATAAGCGTTGTCATTCAAACAGGTTGGATGTGGTCCAGCTTTGAGTTCCACTTAAGTGTAATTAATTAAGATACATCATATGTATAGTTAATAAAAGATCAAAAATTTGTTAGTCCTTCTAGGTCATGATCTCTGTGCAACCATTTTTTTTCAGTTTTTAATTTTTAAATTAAAGGCCGGTTAAAAAAACAAACAGTGAAAAAACAAACAGTGAAAAAACCGCTAGTCAAAAAGCCGACACATAAATAAATACATCGACCGGAGGACAGACATTTTTTAACTGTCGATTTTTTTACTTTCGGCAGTTCTATTATCGGCTTTTCCATTTTCGATTGTCGGATTTTTGGCTGTCGGTTTTTTGATCTGTCGGATGTTTTATTTGTCGAGTTTTCGACCCGCACCCAAAATAAAGACCAAACTCGAGTGAAATGGTGCACTGGATATATTTATAGCATATTGTTCCTGAATAACAAAATAAGTTAATAACCATACTGAGATTACGATAATGAAATTCGACTTTGTAATAACTGTAAATAAAAATGTTAATGTTAACCAATTTTATCCGTGAGCTGATGCCAACTTATCTGCTTATTACTTCTAATACTCGTACTCTCTAAATTTCTTGGAGTGCAAATTGAGTCACTCTTGTATTAAGCGTGAAAAGTTTAGTATTTAATTAAAATCCTTCAAGAGTGAGTGACAAAAAATTCACTCCTAGAAGAGTGAAATATCACTCTCAATAGAATTCTTCACGAAAGAGTGGCTCAATTTACACTTCAAGGAATTTAGAGAGTATGTACTTAAAATTCCATTTATACTACTTGCAAATAATGGGCATACTTTATTATTATCCATTGTTATCTATGACTCCTAATAAATAAATAAATAAATAATCAGTAAAAATTTTCGATTGAAATATGTAATCCGACATCAAACGGATGAAATCCAGTTTTCTTCATGAAAGGGAATTCAGTCACTTTCCTTACAGGCTATCGATTTCGTGCACTTTCGAGCAATTTCATTCAATAAAAGGGACTCCGAAATCGGAGGCAAAATTTCGATTACGTGCTCGAAATCGGCGTTAGAAGCAAACGAGAAGGTCGCGATTAAATGGCGGTCATTACGACGTTGTTACACAGTTCCGGAGTTTAAGAGAGGTCGTAGCTAGTGGAACACTTTCGCTTTTCCCGTCCCTCGACTCGATTCGCGTGTAAGTGCACCACATCAACGTCCCGAGAAGTAACGGAACTGATAGCTTCCTTACATCGCGTGGAAACCCAGAGATTTCTATCGCGTTTTGCTCTTCGGAGAAAGATGTAAAAGTCATAAAATTGCACTGCAGTACGTAATACTATGATTAAAACATAACGAGATTTTCATGGTCGTTTTATTATATTTATAAAATTACAACGTTAAATAACTATCTGACACTGAACTCATTTGTGTATATTTCATTATGTGATGTCAAGATGCATTAACAAGTATGACAACGTTTTACAGTTGGCGGTATGCAGGTTTTTCGTCGATTATAATAGTATTTTTCGGTACAAGGTCGTAAAACCAGATTTTACGGATCGCACGGGGCCGTAAAGTCTCACGGCCGTGTGTCGAACATTATTTTTCGGTACTGAATGCTGTAAAAAATCGATTTCGTGGACTGCATTTACTCCGTATGGGTTATGTTTTTGACAGCGCAGATTCCTGTTACACGTGATCCGTAAGATTTCATGTTACGGACTAAAAGTAGGCCGTAAATTCGGATTTTACGGCTTTAGTACCGAAAAATGTTTTTATTGAATTTGGATACCTCGGCCAATAATATTGCTATAAATTTTCTCATGAAATGACATTATTTCAGAACCTACAAGATCACGATGGACAATTAAACGAATTTGTTAAGAAATTATTTATCATAAACCAATGAAGTACAACTTAGATTGTTTCAGACGACAAAACGGAACAAAATATGTAACTAATTAACTATAAACAATAATTTCGCAAATTTTACGCATAGTATGTCGAAATAGTAGTTTTCAATGCAAATTCGTAGGAATGTGAGGGTTGCGGGACGTGCTGAAAGCCAGGTTCGCATTCACAGTAGTACAAAAAACATTTTCGCACATGTGCGGAGCAAAATTTTATGTTGCAAGTGTGTGTAAAATGTGCCAGAAAAAAATGAAAAATGTGTAAAATAGCATTTTACGCATACTGTAACATAAAATAGGTACTGGTGGAATCTAATCGCGTGTTAAAAAGTGATGCGTAAAATCGCATTTTAGGCCCATGTATCGAAAAATAGTATTATACTACTATCGGACAGCAAATTTCTTTTAATAATTTTAACTGGTATTTGCAAGTTTCAAGCCCAATATGGGTCATTCCACAACAAGTGATGCCACCCGCGAATTCGCTGCTCTTAGAGCGCCGTTTTGAAAAGGGTACAACTTTTTTGTATCAATACATAAAAAGATTTGAAAGAATTATTTTGAAAGGTTTTTTCGTGGCCTTTTTATGACCCTATTAGATTTTCGAAATTTCAAACATTTCATCTTGATTTTTCGAAAATAAAAATAAAATTGCAATTGGCTTGTGTAAAAGTCCGCAAAACGATTCCAAGACCAAGGCTGAAACTGCAAGTGACAAGAAAGACATCGACAAGTAAAGACACATGGAAAAAATGAGACTTCAACACCGATGCTTCGTGATAATTTGCCATATTGGGCATATCGCTTGGATCATCGAAACCTTTGTGTATCACCAACAAAATCTTAAGCAGGTACAAATAACTCGGAAAAATTGGAATTGTAATTCTTGAGTCACTTTAAAATCACATTTGACATTTTTTTTTATTATTGAAGGAGATTAATCTTCGGCGTGATATTTTTATGTGCACGTTACGTATATACAAGAGCGGTTTTACAATTTCTAATCGCAATTTCATATTTTTAAATTACATTTTTCTTTGAAGTTACATATGTTTTACATATGTTGACAGGGGGTGTTGCACGGATGATGGCTGCCGATAATGGTAAATATATTTCTTGTTTCCTAAGATGGTATTAAAATTCTTTTCGTTGTTCCTCGTAGAAAGGCCATTGCCATAAGACATGTCAAGGTCCTGTAAGTCAGCTCCACATTCACGTTTAGGTTCCGTTATCTCTCTTACTTTTAAGAGTGATCCAGCGAGATTGAGGTGCTCTTCTACGATATCTTTACTGTTGTTATAATTTCGCGGTTAATATCTTTTCCTACAAACCGCGGCTTACTTTTTTATTGTAGTATGTCTGAAATTCGTCTGTTACTACGCTGTACCTCGTTTCTCTATAATCTCGTTTGTATAATTAATGGAGTTAGATTTGGAAGACTGACGTAAGTTAGTGTATGAAATTTTGATCTGGGTATGTGGTTCCTTACCTGTAGCTTCCATAGCTAAGATGTCTTCTTTTTCATTGTCCTGTATCCCTAAATGCCCGAATATCCAAAAAAAGATCCTTGGCTAATTTTATTCAATTGATTAACTCTGTCTTTTTTCATATATTAGTGGGTTAGTTCTAACGTCAAAGTTATTTTGAAGGGCTACGAGCATGCTCAGGGAATCAGTGAAGATGGAACAATTGTAATTTGGATGTGTAAAAACAATATCTACCGCATCGTTGAGAGCAATACAGCTGTGTATATCGAAGCTTCTTTCACTGTGGGCTCCAAACAGATGCACTTCCCGTTGAGGCGGATTTTTAAAATTTGCTACCACCTACATATATTGAAATTGAATTTTCTTTTTTTATTAGGTCGCTTATGAGGGCATCGGGGTTTTTATTATGTTGGAGTGACTTTTCAATATGACGTATTTTCATGGAGCTTCAATCGAAACGATAAAAAAATTCGCTTGTTTTAAAAATCAACATACTTTAGCAACCACGTTACTAAAGACCGAATAAAAGTGGTGTTTTTTATAGTTTCTACCGAACCACCTTAAAAGGAGGTCTTATGAGAAAGATATATATTACCAACAAAATTTGTGAATTGAATAGTAAATTGCGATTTCATCCCTCGTGTCACTGGTTTCTTCAGAGTCAAGAATTTCCATCCGATTTTTCCCAAGTGATTTCCAAAGTTTCTTGGCAAAATGTCAATTTTTCTGAGGATCCAACTATATCACTATACATGTCGGATATTGGTGGTTCCGTATTATTTTTAATGAAATATTTCATTTTTCTATGCAATCAAAGCACTCGATTTTACTCCCCGTGGATATTTCGAGGCACCTTCTGGAACTATTGTATTTTTAGCTGCTGAATTCGAATTTCGAGGGTTCCCGGTCAAAACGTGGTCAACAAATTTTTTTTTTTTTTTTTATTACTTTACGTCGAGTTTTCTAAATCAATATGGGACTAAACCACGAGGGGACCTACATTTTATGCAGGTGGGATCCGAACCACGTGAGCTTTGGCATTATTAGACACTTACAAACAAATACAGATCAAATGATGACAGATGGCATAGGCCGGGATCGAACCAGGGTTTTCTGAGTACGAAACCGATACTCTACCAACTGAGCCACCGCCGCCTCCAAGCAAAATAAAGGTTATAAACAAATTAAATCATAAAAAATTCGTTACAATGGCGCCCGAACAGGGACAATCGTAAAAAAATTCGTTACAATGGCGCCCGAACAGGGACAATCATAAAAGAATTCGTTACATATTTTATAATATTTTCAAAATTTTTATTTTTGTAATTAGAACCTTTTTTGTTACTATATCTTTTCAGCTATA
Organism: Trichopria drosophilae; assembly: GCA_030407085.1. NCBI lineage: Eukaryota > Metazoa > Arthropoda > Insecta > Hymenoptera > Diapriidae > Trichopria > Trichopria drosophilae. The sequence continues at coordinate 181,424,276 of CM059583.1, read as the reverse complement.
TCAAATAGTTTTCCAGAAATCGCCGAAAACGCTTGATGATGCGCTTTTGACGCGCGCGGAAAATACGCGCTATATTTTTTCTTACAGGTTAATGTATTTTCTGTAAACATGTAATCTAAAAAAATAATGATATATTACAATTAACTAAAAAACAATGAAAATTCATTTGAATAATGGTTACTAGACAACGATATCTCTTTAAAAAACTGAACTTTTGTCTAGCTTTTGTAGTAAGATTTGACGATTTGTTAAACTAAAATTATAAGTGAAAATAAAATTTCTTTAATGAATAACAAACATAATAAATTATTATAACATTGAACTAATTAGTAATAAGAATTACGATTCAACAAGATTTTTGCAATTTCATTATTATTGTACTATTTATGGGACAGGCATATTCATATCTTTTTGCTGTGAGTTTTTAAGGTAGTTAGTTCTACTCCAGTACTTATTTCTATAATTCAAATCCGAAGATTCGACGTGGCAGACAGTTTTGCAAAACAAAAAAATGATTGCTGCTGACCAATAAATTACTTATTAATTATTCATAAAAATTCTTGTTGAATACATAGTATTGCCAAGCAGATGGATGTACTGCTACGAAAGGAGCTAAACTGAATGAAATTATTTGAGGCTCAAGAATTTTTAAAGTGTAGTTTATATAACTATCATATTCTATAACAACTAAAAATATACCGTCCATTTTGAAACTATAGTTATAGATAAAATTATAGTTTTAATCTTGTTACATACAGACTCTGAGTTTTCTACACGGAGAAAAATAACCGGCTAAATCAGCCGAAAAATCCGCAGATTCTACCAATTTTATCCTATAGGGACAGCTGTTGGAATTCCGTAGGGATAGCCGATAATTTCAGCTAAATTTACTGAAAAAGTCCGCAAATTTAGCAGAACAAATCTGCTAATGTAGCGAAAATTTAGAGCTAAGCGCGAATTGAGTAGGGTTAAGGCTACATTAGCGGAATCAAAACAGCTAAAATTGCAGATATTTTCGGCAATTCCAGCCGAAAATTTTAGCTGATATGAATCAGCTAATCCAGCGGAGTCATTTTTCTCCGTGTACCTTTTCACTACGACTCCAACATAGCTGTTTCCTTCTGGAATTATTTTTTTAACTTCGTCATTGTTTTAGACTTAATTAGGAACTTAAATTTCACGAACTTTCTTACACTACTTTTTTCAGACTTTGAAAGTTAATTTTTTCCGTTAGTTTTTAAATGTGTCGTATGTGAGCTATTTGAGAAATTATACCGTAGACTTAACCGTCTGCTAAAAACAGCACTTTTTCTAAAAATAAAACTTTAGTCGAAAATACTTTCTGCGTTTAAGAAAATTGGTGCTATTCTAACACAAACTCGATTCGCAATTTAAGTTTCACAGATTTTTGAGATGCCTTTCTGTACATATGTTATTTTATGTATGTGAATGAAATGATTAAAAAAGGATATATGCAGGTAAAATACACTTTATAAACTACATAGTGTATTAATTTTTATAGTTAATTATGTAATAATTGCTTCAGTACACTGAAAAAAATTATTAGTTGATTTTACTACTTTTTCACTACTGATTTCAATAGGTCCTCAACGGAATTTTATAAATTATAGTTACGACCATAAATGAGTTAAATCAACAAAAAATATATTATGGAAACGACATTTTGGCCGTTAACTCTACTACATTTAAAAATATTTTTTAGAGTATGACTACCTAGTACACTAGAAACTATTCAAGATGCTGAAGTGATATATTTTTAATTGAATTTAGCAGAACTACATTTTTAGTTAATTTAACTGTTACGGAAGTAATTGCAACATAGAGAATTTTCTTGAATCGTATCGAGCTACTCTGCGTAGTTATAAAGTAGTCAACTCAACTAAGAATTTTTCTGGAAATTTTATTTAGTGAAATTATTTTCATGCAATTCTGACTGGTATAAAAATAAAAAACGCGTTCTTAAACCGCAATATTATTTGTAGATAATGATATTCTTTGAAATGTTGTTAGAAATAAAAGTAGTAATAACAGTCTGTGGCGTTCAAGCAAACATTTTTTTCGTCAAAATTGTAATTAATAAAATCATAGGGAGTGCACATATTAAATCTGTTAGTTATAATTAATTGTATCACCTTTAAGAAATGAAATAAAATATAATCAAATCAACTAGAAAAGAAATGGTATAAGAAGTTTCACTATTCCGCATAGAATGTATAGGAGATACTTGTACTAAATATATAGAAATTTTTGTTAATGTCCTAGTTAAAAAAGTAAACATTTACAATTTTTCTCAGTGTAGTAAGTTAAAATATACTTAATAAACTGACTAGAACTTCAATTGTGATCAAATATTCAAGGCTGCACTACATAGCATCGAATTTTTTTTTCATATTAGAGATAGTTCCGATGTGAAACGTAACTTTTATTAGATAATACTAGCATCCTCTTGTCATCCCTATGTCAAATTTTGTGCAAAAACTAAAGTAAACAGGTTAATAGGGACTCCATTACCGCAGTTATGCAGCAATACTTAACAAAAAGTTTGATTTTTACTGAACTCCAGTGAAAAAAGTGAGTAATCAGAACTACTACTTAAGTAGTAACAAGCCGTACAGACAATACGTAATTTCCTATGTTCCCTTAGTGTGTAAATTATGAAAAGAACAACCACTTATGTAGTAAGCACAAAAGCTTAACTATATTAACTATATTTAAAGTGGTTTTAAATAATTATAATCTCCACAGTTATCTCTGATTAATTTTTTTGCTTTTATTAGTATTATAATTTTTAATTTCGTTCTCAGAAATGAATAACTTGATGTTTATTAGTAACTTGGGCATTATTATCAATTACTATAGTAGCACTAAAATTCAGTTGGTTTTTGCTAGTGATAATATTGCGTAGCAGGATCTTAATTGTTATTAAGTAACTCACAAAATTCGAGACATACATCTCTCTAGAAATTGTATAACTTACCCGGACTCAGCGAGTAAGCTAGTTTCTTCACGAAGTTTGAGATTTTCACAGCAGCTATGATAACCGGAAAACCCACCAGTTGCACCGGAAGCTCAAAAGCGGGTTCCTGCTGTGGACTCGGTGCTGCCGCCACGTATGTCGATGCCAGGAAACAGCAAGCGAGGAGCGTAAATATCCTTGTAAGCTGCATTTTATCCTTTCAAATCTGGTTGGTGTAAAGAAATCGTATTATTTTATGAGAAGATCTTTTAACTGTTTTTAGAATGCTAATTTACTTCCTATTCGATAAGGAGATCAATTTCACAAGAAGCTATTATCCTTAAAGTCTTTAATGTTTTCCTAGTGTTCCAGCAATTCATTAATTTCTCGAAAGAAAGTTTTCTTAACAAGAGATTTGTACGTTTCATCTGAATTATTTTTAAGTATACTCAAATCGAATGACATGTAAGAAGCTTAGATTGCATGACTGACCGTATTGATTATATCCCGTTTTTTATAAATTTTCCAACCTAAGAAAATATTTGAAAGTACACGTTATCTAATACATTAGACATTATTTATTCAACATTATATCACATGTATTCGGTATGAAAAATCAATGAAGAATTATCATAATATAAAAAATACACATTTCTACAAATACCCCGCGAAATATTTGAAGACCTATTGTCTGATCAATTTCTTCTGTTTTTACTTATTGAATGTAGTTATTAGAAATATGGGTCATTATAAACTGCTCTTAACCATAGAACATAATTTTTGTTTTCGTATGTTTATATACTGTATTATTTTATTAAATCCACACATGAAGAAATAACACTGTTCGAGCAAATAATCAAAGATGATTTGGGATAACTGATTAACTTGTTATCACTACAGTTCCCTCAATTCGAACAATTATTTACAAGTTGGGCAATCCATTTATCAATTTGCTGATTTTTAAATACCAGTTCCTATTGAATCCTTTGTATATTCTAATTGAGGTGTGAACACATTAACCGAGATGGACCGTTAAGTGACATCGACGAACTTAATACGGAATATTATCATATGTTTAATTTGATCTTTCTATGTCAGTTTTAGTATTTTTAGTGTAAGTCAATAAACCATTAATCAAAGACATACAGTTCATCGTATTTTTAAAAAAAGAAAATACTCTCAGAGAAAAAGATGTTTTAAAATAGCACAATACACTAATGTTATTTCTAGCTCTAAACTGCGTTTACAGTAGAAAACTATTTTTTATTTATTTATTGATTTCAAGTCACGTCTGCCATGAACCATGATGCGGTTATTGCACCATGCAATCAATTTCTTCATTTACAATTTCAAAACATATCTTGAGACTTCACGTACGTAATAATTAGTCGCAGAAATTCCTTCAACAGAAATAGTAATTTTCAGGGAAAACTAATATCTGCTATTATTTCAACTCTTTGTCACTTTCCGTAAATAGACTTAACTAAAAGGAAATATCTCGCACTTTCACTATAGTAGTTGGTAATTAAGAAGTTTAATTGTACGTTAACTGCTCGCTAGCTATTTGACGCGATATAAGAAAAAACGTGAAATTCATTGTATAATATTGGTTCAAATGAATTCAAATTGTCTTGATTAAAGACCATACTAATTTAGGCATTAGTCTTACGTTTGCAGTGAAAGCCGTTTTCATAGTAAAATTATAAAAATTAAATTTAATTACGATTTTTGTTTACTGTGAAATTTAAATATTTGTAGATTCAATACGTTTTAAACAATGTTATTAAATTTAATAATATTTTGTATTGCAACTCGATTCATAAGTTCATGAAAGTAATTTTTTGTTTAAATGTACGAAGTGTAAAAATGTTATATTTGACTTCTAAATGAGCAAATGTTAATTTTAATGTCAAGGAATGTTAACTATGTTTATTATAACCTCAGCGGCAATGAAATTAATTTCTATAATAGACCTTGCAATTCATAATAAGATATAAACTTTCAGAACTAAAAAAAAGTATCAAAAAATGTTTAACTTACAAACTCATACGATATCATACCTGCTGTAACATTTGATTCAATTTTGAATACTACTTCAGCATATAAAATAATCATATTTTCTTTGTTTCAGGTGACGCTCACGATGATGAAAACCCTTGTTACTTCAGTTAAATTATTAGTAATGATTACCATTGTATTAATTATTGTGCTTAGAAGACGAAGCAAACTGCAATGGAAAATACGATCATTGCCAACTTGAGCTAATTAATTTAGTGTCATAAATTAGAAAAGAAAATATTTATTAAGTACTTGTATTGATATTGTCTTTTCATTTACTTGAAAAATAGCGGAGTATATAAATATACCAGGGAAAACTGATATTGAATGTACAGATTGAAAATAAATAATACTGTAGAAGAATTAATATGTCCAATTATCTCATCATTACTTTTAAGTTATAAATAATTATGAACTTTATAGAGATATTCGTTAAATCTAATTTTTCATATTTGCTTTAAAAGTAAAATTTTCATTTGCTGGAAACATGTTTGTAAATAGAAAATTAGATAGTACGTAGTGTTCCCAGAAGAATTGGGATAATAATGATTGTCAAAAATATTATGAGAAATTCTAATGAGATTATAATCTCTAAGCTAACAATATTTTGCAACTTTACTTTTTTTTAATAAAAAAAACTAAAGAATATCAGAATAGGTGTTTGGGTAAAAAATTGCCATAAGAATATTTCGAATTATTAAAAATGTAATTAAATATTTATGCTCTTCTGCCGAAACAAATATTTAAAACTCATTTGCTAGTGACTTTTAAATGTAGAATATGCATCTTTTTCGGTATAGTCATGTTGTGCTGCCATATCATAAATATTTATTAAGAAACAACGTTTTGCTTATTTATGCTTAGTAAATTGCATTACACGAAATTTTACTACAGTAAATATTAACGAGTAATACTAATTATATAGTGTAATGTGCTAAATACGAAAGCTGAAAATAACTAAATAATACATTTTTTACAACTATATTAACAAGGTTGAAATTTTTAAATTTACAACCTTATTAACTATTTATATTTATACGTAATTCACATACTGTAATTCAATTATTAATTCGAAATACTAAACAGTGGTAAAATTAAGAGAGTTAAAGGAATAAAATACAACATTTCCTTTTATACGATTTCATAATATCGAGCGATAGTTAAGTACATTTATTTTACAAAGAATGGGTATATGAATATTGTTTGTTCATGTACATTTATAGTACAATTATTGTAACGTGTGCAACTAATCGTGAAAATTTAAATGGATCTAAAAATGTATGTTCCTATTATTAACTTCCTACGATTAACAGAAAAATTGCAATAACATATCTAATTAAGCAATACTTTTCATTGTTGAATTATATCTATTCTATTCTACTACTGAATATTTCCTTAATAAAAAAATACTAAAATATTAGACATAACAAATGGAAAGTGATTAATATTAATGATTTATCTTAATACACTAATTATTTGAATAGATCGTATATCTCATCCTATACTTTCTACTGATTATTACATTATAAATTATGAATAAAATTAAACAATGTAGCATGTATGTAAAGTTCATCGTTCTACACTTTTGTAAATATATCTATTTTTAAAGAAGAATGGAAATGTTTTCATCTGGACAATTCTACTCTATTTCAGAGCAAATTTTCTGCTGAAATTTCATAAAGTAAACAGTTTAAAACATCACACTTTCCCACAAATTCGTCTCATACACTATCTCTCATATTCAATTATTTAAAATGAAACTTTTTCATTGAATCTATAATCCTCCCTTTTCCACTCCACAAAAAAAAAGAAAATACTAAAATTCAAGAAATGTAACAGTGAATCTTTTTGCAATTTCGCGTTTTATAATGTGGAGTATTAAATTTTCTGAATATCAGTAGTGACTTTACAGTTCACTGATAGTTTCATCTTAATTTACATGAAACTGACCATAAGTAATCCAAGAAACACAAATGAAATAATTATGTAACAAGCATATAACATTTAAGTAACCAAATCAAAGTTTTATGTATGTTACAAAATTCTTAATTGCAGTAAACTTTGTATTGAACTGAATTTTCATAACACCTTCTTGAAATAAGAACTACGTACAGTTTTTGGAAAATTATTATTTAGTAAAAATTTTCACTTTTTGTTAAATCGATTGAACGTGCAACCAATCATCCGTAAATATAAAAAGGTTCACTTTCTATGTAATTGATCAACTTTATGCATAGAAAACGAGACAATTACATCTAATATCTGGAGCAAATGTAGCGTGCTGGTTAGTGTTTTTTAGAATTATGACCAATAACACTATTATATGACAAAATAGTGCATAAAGTTTTTCATGTTGGCCTAGAAATTCAAATACTTTCCTTGATAGTATATCAGTAGTAACTAAATGAATTACTAAAATCATAAAATGGTATTAATTATTAACTAAAAAACAGGTATATTCATAAATTGATAAAACTAGATGAATATCAGTTAACTTCGTTAGACCTCCTTGGTAATAGTAGTTTCTAGAATAATAAACTCTTGTTTTCATTTCATATAATGGGAATTTGTATTAATATTTATGTAATAATCATTTCCATTTTTGTTTTGGTTTTAGAAAAAAAATGTCAAAAATAATTTGTCAATAGAGTTACGTATCTGTTATTTATTTCAAACCATAATAATGGGGTATTTACAAAATGTCAACACCCATTACCACCCCAGAGTTACAACCTACATTACCCTACAGTAGCCGACCTGTCATCGTGACGTAACCTTTGAACCACACAACATTAATCAAATAGTCCAGGGACTATCCGGGTCCTCGGAACCCATCAACACAACACTTAATTTTGGCAGTAGATCAAGAAGAAGATACGTACAACCCAACACCGAACACGTACACAACACCTCGAGCACCTTTGCAACTTGCTGTCTTAGTAAAAACTCGTAGCAGAATGTTCCTGAGTGCGATAGCCAAGAGTTGGTCGAACGGAGAAAGTTGGTTTAGCCCCACCAGAGCCCTGGGTTTGCTTGGAGTTCCATATTGCGACACGTCGTATACGCGCCATGGAGCAGGTCCTCGTGTCGTCCCCAGGTGATCGGACAAGGTTGGGACTTTCCCCTGAGATCCTCGTCTTAGACACCACGTGCTCCGCTCGCAATTTACGCGATGGGCATCTCTGAGATGCCCCTCCGTGTACGATCCTTATCATGGCGTGTCCTGAAACAAGGGAAGTGTTGAAAGGCTACTTTTCATGAGGTTGTTTGCTCGTAACTAAAAGAAACTTAACAACACCATTTTCTCAGAAAAAAAATTTTTAGAAAATTTAAGAAAACTACTAATTATCCCAGATAAACATTATAAAAGGGTTAATGAAAAGTGGTAAATGTGAAGATGAATATTTTCAAAATTCCAGGAATCGAGAATATCGTACGATATTCGATGCCGAATACTGCAGTGGCATAAAAAGCCGCAGGTGCAGTGATAATTTCACTCCATATACATTAACCAGTTTCCTGCCTTGTATTACCTGTACTGGAGAATTAGTACAGAATTAAAGCCAATAACATCGAAGAGTTTTTATTGCATCGGAGAAATTACCCCTGAGGTGCAATATCAAAGTTGATTCTTAATGTAATAAAATTAACATTTCTGACAGGTTTCTAATTATTGAACAATTGTGGGTTTACTTTTCATTTATCTTACTTGCAAAAAGCAAAAAATACTCGGACACTGACAAAAATTTATTTGACTAATTCAACTACCATTGAGAAGTTGAGTCGAGAGTAGTTAAAAGAAATACTTTTTTTTGTTAGTATAACTTTGGTGATGTTGCTAATTTTACTATTTTTATTAAGTGAATATTATTTACCCAGTAAACGAAAAAGAATTCCGAATGATTGGAGATCAAGAAATGCAATACTATGCATAAAACTCAAAAAGACAGGCACTAATATAATAAAAAAGCAACCGCCAATAGCTGGACTACAAATGATTCCACTAAAAAAAATTTCCAGAAAAATTCTTAGTTGATTTAACTACTTGTTAACTACGCAGAGTAGTTCGATACACAGATAAAAATAAGTATTAAAATTATTACATCTTAAATTCATCCTTAAGTGAGGCTTAATTTCAGCCCAAAATTGTGTTAATTTTTTTAAATTCAGTCAATATTTAGGCTTAAAGTCTTACTTTCAGACACAACTGACTTTCAGCCGACATGTTGGTTTGAAATATGATTCGTCTAATTTAGATGTTATAAGCTCGATAAATCTTATTTTAAACCAAATATCGTCTGCAAGTTAGTTTTGCTCACTGAAAGTAAGAATTTATGCCAATAAAGCCTTCAATTAAGCCTCACCTGATGACAAATTTAAGATCTAACGATTTTAAGAATTATGTTTTTCTGTGTGCGCTTCGGAAAAGAACTTAAATAAACTAAAATTGTAGTTATTTGCTAAATTCAATTAAAAATATATCGCTACAGCATGTTGAATGGCTTTTAGTGAACTAGGCAATTAGACTCTAAAAAATGTTTTTAAATGTAGTAAAATTAACTGCCAAAATGTCGTTTCCATAACTATATTTTTTGTTGATTTAACTCTTTTATGGTTGTAACTATATCTTATAAAATTCCGTTGAGGAATTGAAATACTTTCTGCAGTATAAGATAATGAAATCAAGTAAGCACTTTTTTTCAGTGTAGAATGTACAAATATTTTTCTACATAAATTAATTCTACATTGATTATAGTTAAGGTTTTTATTAAATTACTTATATTTTAAGCTCATCAATGGGTATTGGAAAATAAATAAATATTAATAAAAACATTGTAATGAAAAAAATACAATTCATTGAATTACCACTTTATACTAAAGTTTATGCACGGATCATAATAACAACATTAATGTAAATCTATGAAATCAAACAATAAGGGAAGGGATCTAAAGCTTCATTAATTAACGAATTGTGGACCAATTTCTACACAGTAAGATAACATATAGTTAAGCATACCATTTTTCAAAATTAAAGCAGGAGACTACAATAAATTGTTAAATTAATTATTTATGCAGTAACCGAAATAAAAATATTGTTCCGTTTACTATTTCTCGATCGTTAAATGTGCAGTAGAATGTTTTTAGTTAGAGAGTAGTTTTACAGTTAAATTATTACTTTAAATATTATTCAATAGTAAAATAGATGTTATTAAATTGAGGAGACAAAAATAACCTTTTGGCAGAGTCGTAAAATTTATTGCACAGACTATTTTACAATATTCTGAATTGTAAAATTAACCCGTTAATGCCCACGTGGAAATTTTTTTCATCCCTTTTTTAGAGCTCTCTAGATGGGATAAATGTGGGCCTCAATAATTTGAACATATGAAATTCATAGATTTTATATATATTTTTACATTGGTGTTATGCAAAATTAGAAAAAAGAAACAAATTATTACTCAAAATTGAGTTTAAGTGTAAAAAATACCGAATTTTCAGGAAAATAATCTTACAAAGAAAATTAAACGAAAATTATACTATCATTTTTACGATTTAAGATGTAATTTATTAATAATATCAAAAATATTTAAAAATGAATATTTTGCACCTGCAATATCTGAAACTCAGCTAACTGTTTTTACTTGCATTTTTTTATAATAATTTGAAAAATGCGTAGTTTTTACTATTTTATCATATAAAAGTGCACTATTTTTTCATACTCAAAATTAGCATTTACTATTTGAACCGTGCAAAACGAGCACTAAATCCATTTTTTGGTAAACTGAGATAATGATAAATTCTTACTTTTGAGGCTCCTGTCTATAATTTAGTAGTCCCAGACTTAGATCCTTGTTTGCATAGATTGTGACATTTGTTGATATCACATATTATTTACACTGAGAAAAAATGTATTAAAAGATAATATATCATGCTTGCTGCGATAAAAGATGTGCCAATAAATATTCGTTTCATATTTTACCATTTTAAATTGTCATGTAAGATATATTGTAGCATACGTGTTGTTGTTATAATAATTACTATGGGCAGAAGAGGTAGGACTACAAAGAAAGGAGACAAAATTAAATTTGGAATTCAGGACAATGCCCATTACATCTACACTTCGAAATCTGCTGAAGTACTAACGGCGTACAATTTCATAGTTAAATCCGTAAAACACACGTGTAATATGCGAAAAAGGTAAATTTTGCAGTTACCCAATGATGTATCTTACATAGTGGTCAGGTCTCTATAAAAAAGCAAAGATTGAAGATGTGGAAAAATTACAATTGATACCAGATAAATATTTAGGTTTCTACAATTCCCTGATCGAATGGCTGTTACTGATGAAAAAGAAATGGACATTAGTTTTTAATACACCTCAAAATGTAGTTATCATTTTATTATTATTTTGCAAATAAATTAGGTAGATGTATTATAAAATTATTACTTTTATTTAAACTTACTCGTGATTTATGCAAAAAGGGATCCTAAGTCCACTGGTATTTTGTTTCGTTATTAAAAATCCTCTTGAACTTTAAACATAGAACGACATTTTTAATATTGCAAGTGAATGCATGCCACATTTCTTAAAGTAAGAATAATTCTCTTAACGAATATTTTTCTTTTTCATTCTGTAAGAAAAGTAAAGTCAGTTTTTTTCGTTATTTCAACAATTACGTCTATGGACTCAGTATTTTTGAATTCTTCTGGTCGTTAACGGGTTAAGAATATTTTCTTCAACAACTATCAACTTTCAGAAAAAATTACAATTGATAAAAAGTGCTTACAATTCATCAAAATTTTTTAGAATTTTTCAAAATTGTCTCTGTCCGTAAATATTCTTTGATAAATTCTTAGCCTTTTTTATAATTACAATTTTCTTTTAACAGTTGACAATATTAACTTTCCAAATACAGTTTTCTTAGGTTAGATATTCCTTGTATCATCCAAATTGTTTTCAAGATGATTCCATAACGAACAGTTGATACGAAACCCAATTAAACAAATGTTGTATTTTTTACACTTACACTCATTTTTTAGTAATAATTTGTTTTTTTTTTCTTATTTTGGATATCACCAATGGAGAGATCAATAAAAAATCTATCAATTTTTGGTGCTCAACAATTTTTGACGACTAATGTATCCCATCTAGGGAACTGAACAAAAAGTGTCCCCGTGGGCGTTAATGGTGACATAGAAACAACTTTTCACTTGTTTATTCTGCAATTATATTATGTTACTAACCATTTATTCGTTTTTTATAGTTCCATTCACCATTTTTTTTTATTCTGTGTAGGATTAAAAACCCAATGGATTTCATATCATTAAGTTCATGAGAATTCTGAGATCTCGAAGATATAAAGTGAAATAGCTCATCGCAAGATATCGTAAAAGAAATGAAGCAATTTAATAGAAAATTTTAAAATTTAAAAAGTTTTAGAATAATACATTTAGTACAAAAATGAATAATAGTATTTTCAAAACATGTCGGCGAGCATGACAGTTTTCATGGATATTTTATTTGTCAAAACGACTAACTCATTATCACACATTTCAGATGTTACTGATTTGACGAAAATACCGACACACTACATCAACCGGCCTTTTAACACTCTGTTAAGTGTTTAAATGGAGTCTAAAAAAACAGTCAAGAAGATTATAAAGTGCATGACGATAACCCCTACTTACACCTACACTAAAATCATTTTCTAGTGGAAAATACACTTTCTGAAATTATTAGAATACTTGTATGAAAATAAAGAAAAATTTACTTTAACAATAAAAATTATAATGACTAGTTTTAAATCATGTGTCATTTTTGTTTTTCAAAATTAATCGTGGAATTTCTAAACAATTTTGAATATTCAGGCAATATAGCAATGCTCCGTCTAGTAAAAGCTAAATTATTAGAATTAAAAATGATTATCGCCTATGAAATTCTTTCTTAAATGTTGATGAAATAGAATATACTTTAACCTAGAACATTTAAGATGCAATAAAAAAGCAGAATAAACTTTCTTCAAAAAACTCTATAATGGCTCTTAATGAGACCTGATAGGTTTCAGGAATACCAAAAAGTAAAAGGTTATATAACACGTACACCAATTTCATAACGTTACGTGGCATAAACTGAAATGTTAAGTGTCATTATGTACACAGACGCCTTTAAATAAGAAGCCGTGCATGAAGTAAAACAGAGGGATACTCTTTCCATGGCGATTGTATACACTTCATCATAAAGTTGCAGATTGTACCTATGAAATTCAAAAAAGTTGCTTAAACAAATATACAAATACAATACCTTGAAATGTTTTATAACCAACGATTTTTTAATATTTTAATGAAATATAATTGCAAATTGCAAGTATTCGAGGTCCACAGGAATTTTTTAATATTAGTCTTTGTAAAAGATTTAGGTGCATTAAATTCACAGAATTTCAAACTCGAAACAAAGTATAAAACTTGCATCTGCATAGAGACATGAAAACTCTTAAATGATCTCAGTATATGATGAACCAACACAAAACATTTAATTTCATTGAACAGTAAAAATAAATAGTAGAAAAACTTTACAGTTTAGAAATACAAACTGTGCCATAAATAATATTTATTTTTACCCAGTGGAAAGATAGTTTTATTATTCAAATGATTCGAGTTCATAAAAATATAGTGTCCAATTGCGAAGAATCAAATTGAAAAGAAATCCAACTGCTCCTCACAGCCCCCGCATTGTATATTTAACTTTTTTATTTCATGACACATGTATGATTTAGAATTACAGTGATATTGCTTACACAATCTCTATACTGCGTCGTTATATATATATATATGTTGTTATGCAATATTTCTGTGCTAGACCTTGACCGTATCAAATTTACAGATCAATTAATTTATCTATATAATTATATGTCTATTTGAATTTATTGCAGACTCTATTTATAAAGTAGGGCGTTTATAGACGTCAATTCGATATATAACAAAAAACTGAAGAAACATTACTATTACTGGTCCTATGCCAAGAATAGGATTTAACTCGTTTTTTTCCTACGTCCTAAACTTTAGCTTTATTTCACGGCAAGTGGCCAATCAAATTTCCTGGAAACTCCTTACGCATGTTTCTGAGGTCGCTGAACCCAAATCTGTAGCCAGATTTCCAAAATTCAAAATGGCGGATCTAATGTGGAGATTAAAATTTCCAAACAATTTTTTATTTTTATGAAAATAACTATACAGGAGTTTTCGGGGTGGCTGATTACGAATTCGTTATCTGATTTCCAAAATGCACAATGACAGAATGACATTTGAAAATTTCAAAACGTGAGGTATTGGCACATACTGAAAAACATAATTATTTGAAAAGAAATCCTCATAATTCGCGACTTTTTTACGTTTAAGCCGCTAGTTTTGATAAAAGACTTTATGGATTCAAATATCATGGAGAATCTCTTTCTGAAATACTGTTACTCAATCCTTGGGCACCTTGTATCACTTTAAGTAACTTAACTAACACTAAATTTAAGATATTAAGATGCAAAACACTTATTAATAGTAGTTGTAATATTTTATTTAAATATTACGAATTGAATTTTATTTCTCCTCCGTGGGGCTAAATAATACATTTTACAAACAACATATAGAAATATTCAAGGAATTATTGATAAAATTTATCAGTTATAAACAAGAATTGAGAATTTGCTGCGGTTACGGTGTGGAGTTTTCTTTCTGTCGATAATGACTGCGGAAGTGAAAATCGTACTTAGACTGATTTTCTTTTTTTCATCCTAACTCGCAGGATCATTTGACCGCATTAAAATTACAAGCATTATTTACCTCTGCATTGTTTATTTTATACATTTTGTTAGATTTGTTACGTGTTGGTGTGACCGCTGCTCTGGTGAAATTTAAGGAAACTTCTGTCCTCTTTGATGTAAATTTTCACGTTTCAGAGGTTGACTACATCCTAATGAACATTTGTTTTATTTCATCAGGTTTTGGGTAATTGGCAAAATGTAGTAAGATTAATAATCATAATTGTAATAAACGTCTCTATTGGCATAATCAACAAAGTGCAATACAAATATGTATATTAGCTGTTTTACAGACTGACCCACACATTAATTTATATTAATTCGTTAAAATTATTAAATCTTGAAATATTTCAAAATTTGATTATTAGACAAAAGATTTTCTTCAAGTAAATCACTTCCTTGATATATTATATCCAACATTTATGTAGTGTAACATCGCAATATGATAGAATCATCTTAATAGTTCTTAATTTTCTCAAAATAAAAAATTACGTTTTTGCAATGAACAGCAAGCAATGAAATATTTTCTGGAGTTGAATAAATATTCACTTAATATCAAGTTGGAGGAAGAAGTTATTTGTAAAAATGCATTGTTTAAGCTAAAAATTGATTTTCTAGGAAAAATGAAAAAAGTATTTATTTTAGCTAATGAATAGTTATTTATTTCAAGTAAATATAGGTGAATATTTTTTCTACGAAATATTTTGTTGCAACTATTAAAAGAAGCTATTTATTTCAACAAAGAAAAACTTTATTGAAACCGCCAATTGTTTGTTTCAGTGTCGTCTTTAAAACTTTAATGCACACTTTCCTTAAGTACTTACATTACTCATATCGAATCGGACTGGTAAATTAGACAATCTATGTAACGTTAAACAGAACTAAATGAATGAAATTGTAATCGTTACTATATCATGAAATAATTAATTTTGTGCTCTATTTATTTAAACGTTTAGTGGAACGTTTCTGATGCTCCGGTCGAGCGACTGAATTCAGCAATTTTTCGAATATCTGTTCGAATCAATGCAAAATTATACATTGGAATGTCGCTTTAATATAATGCCGTAATTATATATTATTACGATAGGAGTAAATTGACAACTTTTAATATCGAATCGAAAGTAACGTACTTTCTATTTAATAATCCCATTCCTCGCCCTGTTGATTGCAGTTTTCTTTATTTTTATAAACGCCCATATAATTTAACGTATGATTATGGACATTGAAATAATTGAATGGATGCATTAGTTTTTTAATAAGTTAATCATTTCTTTCCCGTTATAAAATCACGTTTATGCAGATTTTGTTGACTTCGTCACTCAAAGTTTTATTACTAGTTACTACTACTTTGTGATAATTTATTAAGTTTAATTGTGTTTATGTTACATATAAAACATAAGAAAATTATTAAACTGCACTAAATTAAAATATCAGAAAATTATTAATATGTTAACACATGTTTTAAATTTTTTAAATGAAGAACCATGCTCAAAAATGATAAGTTTAAAGGTTCAAGTAATTTGCTGTAGTTTTAGGAGGCTCTAGAGTTAATTCTCTTAAAATTTAAGCCGACCTAGCCACACGGAAATTCAGAAATAAATTTTTAAGGTTGACAATTTTTACATGTGAAACCTATTCACTGTGTCCACGTAAGGGTCGTTTTGATAAACTGATGAAAAACTACTTTGCAGACCTTTACGAAAAACTCCTATATCATAGACAATAGCGCTTGAAACATTGTAAAAAATTGATGAGGTCTAGCCATACCATTTGTTAGATAATCAATTTTTTTCAAAATTCCGACCCTTTCGGCCCTCTTTGCAATTTTACATAAATGTCGAATTGACAACGCAAAATATAACCCAGACGTGCAAGTCAAATAGTAAATCAAGCAATTTATTATTGCCTTGAACATTATTAAAGCAATGCTTAGTTCTGCCTTTTTCATAAACACTGCTATAAATATATTTTGTTATTTTTGCCGAAACAAAAATTTCTTATAATTAATATCCTCATTTATTTTATGCACTTGACTTTGTTAGTGCATAGTGAACTACCTTAAGTTGAAAGGATACTGGAGTAATCTTCATACAAACGAGATGGAATGACGGTGTCAAAAATGATAACAAGTAGTTTAACATTATTCTTTTGCAGGTTTTCAGAGAAACAGAAGATATCTAAAATCATACTATAAATAAGCGTGCATAAAAATAATATAATTTTTCATTGAATGGAAACTTTTAAACACCAAAGTTTTAATGGACATAATGCTCAACAAACACTGATTTGTTAATTTTTTTCTTCATTAATTCTTAACGTGGGGAAATCCCTTTTCATGGCACACAAAATTTGCATCGCCAATAGCAATTTGGGAACTATCTTCACGTATTGACCACTCGTAGTGAATGCAGAATAACCTGTCACGCCAATCGGCAATACGTGAAACTATAGGTTACACATCTGAAAGTTACAGGCGGTAGATTGCTTAACATATTACATTGTATAATTTCGCAGACTACTAAGCCATCAGGAAAGTGATTTTATAATCAGAATCCTGAAGACGGCTTCATAATAACCAACTGTCTTCCTGAAATGAGGTCAGTGCCTACTTTAAAATTTATTAACACAAATTAATCAAGAACCTGCGATATTTATTTAATTTTTTGTTTTATTTAGTAATTTTATTAATTACGATTTTTGACGTTTACAATAATATACACGATTATATCAGCCTTTAGAAATTTCAATTTTGCGCCAAATTTACAAAAAATAGTCGAAAAATTTTGAAATATTTATTTTCATTGGTCCTTTTTAATCAGAATATTGGGGTGCTACTCAAATTGCGAATAAAAGTGAAGAAAATGTTTAATTCTAAGAACAAATTTTACTTATACCCCACCTCAAAATGGAGTATAGGATAAAAATTTCTTTGAAAAATGTCATGACGCCCAAACTCCAAATTTTTGAGCTTCTTTAGAAAAAATACTAGAAACGAAATATAGAATCTAACGAAATGTTTATTATTTGCGAGGAACTATAGGAATTATTTTCCTAGAAAACGATGAAACTTGGGAGGAAATTCCGAAACAATAAAAAATCATTAGAAGTTTTCGTAGAATGAATTAACCTTTTTCAATAGATTTGGTTAATACTGAAATTCAAAAAAAAAGACAAAAAAAGAAAAATTACTTCGGTGGATGCGGAGTACATTTTGTTCTTATCTTGTTTTTAAAAAAGTATATAGTTTTTGAGTTAAATCCACCAGAAATTTTTCTGACAAATGTTCAATGGGAATTCCATTTAGACGTCTTTAAAATGAGCTATAAAAGCAAACGTTTCCTAAAAATTTAATTATTTTCTTCACTTTTCGTTAGTTTGAATAGAATCCTAATATCATGATAGTTGGATATGTCAATTTTTTTTCAACTTCGATTTTCACGCGAAACACGATTCAACTTAAAGTGACAAGAATGTCATTCCCGGCGTTAATGGTTAGTAATAATACTAATACCCTGGATATAGGGCAAAAAGTTTGTATTCAGTAAATAGTTCAGAAAAACATTACATATTTTACATATTAATTCAAATAATGTCGGAGGTTTTCACGTATCACGTATACATACATACAATTAAAGAAGAATGTATAGAAACCTTCTCAGCTCTCAAAATCTTTGAATGAGAGAAGGAAAAACATAAAGTAAACGAATAATTTTGAAGTGATAGCATCAGGAACTTTCAAATGAATAGTTTTCAAATAAATTTGAATATGCTCTTTTTCGCGTACAATGCCTTATGGATAAATGGTGCTTTGAAAGTCTTGGCTCAGGCACGCATATCTGCGATTGCATGCCGAGTTCTACGACCCTTCACTTGGCATTGAGACTACACTGATAAATCTCGACATATTACATTTTCGCCTTTCCAAAAAGCAACCGGAAGGCGTGTCGCTACTTTTGCACTCAGAACATTACGATAAAGACGGGAACATTCGTGCAAGCTGCTGATAAAATAATACAGACTTTTTTTATTTTGTTAAAAAGGAAAACCGGAAAACTCGTGTAGGTTGTTCCTGAATGCATCCACTAACTTCACAATTTTTAGAAAAATTCTTATCGATTAAATATAAACAATTCAGGGATAAAATACAAACAAGGTGTATGTTAATTTTGCCTCAATACTATGGACATAAGGGTGGCCAAAGTTCATTGACGTATCACATCAGGTTTTTCCTATAGATTCACGCAATTTTAATCAAACGTCATGTGGATGAACCTATCAAACATAGTTTCATGATGAATAAAACTCACGCGGACATATTTTTGTAATCCAAAAGAGAGGATAAATTCATAAAAATGCGTGAAACATCCGTGCTGAATTCAGTAAACATATTTAATTCTTGTTTTTTTTAATTTATCACCTGTACTTTTTCTGTTCGTATGAACAAGCCTAAGGTTGATATAACAGAACTGAAATACCATGTATTACTGAGAAATTCGCATGAAAACGTATTCAGTACAGTAGTTATATTTGTTTCTTTAGCGATTTTTACAATAAGTATCTTACAAATTTGTATTTCGTAAAAACCTTTTGAATACTAGTACCAAGTTGCCGAAGCAAACCTCTGTAAAGGATAAAGTAATCATTTCAAACCATCGATTTTCAAGTTTCAGAGAAAACGGTTGAGAAATGTTGAAGAAGAGAACACAAAATTAATTTTATGACAAAAATGTCGACTCAAGGTATAGTTCAGAACCCCTTTAAGAGACAATTTTAAGCTCATTAGTTAACTTTAATTACATACTGAATTGGAAAATGCTTAAATGCATGTTCAGTTCAAATCATTGAATAGTAATTAAAGTTCTATATACACCCAGGTAATTTCTTTGAAGTAACAAAATAAAATTTTTATTATATAATATATGCAAAATAATATCTGACATCTTCCTACTTTCAATTTATGTTATTTGATTAAAAGTAATTTGTAATTTTAGAAAATGTAATCACAAATAAGTTTTTTATTTTCAAATGAATTCGAATTAATTGAGTTCATCTGGTAAATACATTACCGATACTACAAATTCGCTCAAAGTTCGTATTACATGATATAGCTGTGAAATTCGACCAACTGTAACCGCATGGTCGAACCTACGGGACGTGCTGTATGTTGGTCAGATGATTGCATATACGGAATTGGTGAACTTGTGATTAGCTGCTATTCATTACATCGGATAATTTTACACGAACTTATGCCTTTGATAATATCATGTTTGATATTGTAATTGTAAAATCTAGATATGTCGTTAATAAGATTTACTTACCTTGCTGAGATTGATCCCTTATACACAAAATGAAGTGTGGCCAATTTATATTGATCATTAAATATTCTAATGCAGGCGGTTTAGAAATATGAAATTTGTTTCATATCACATGACCAAATTCATCATGACGAAATCTAATACTCTGATACGTTCAGATCATATCCGTTAGGATTAAAAAGATCATTGTACGTTTTTTTATGTAGGAGTCAAAGCAAAATTACAATGGATAATAAAAAAGTAATGATAATGAATCATATCGAATTTAGGCTGCTCTAATTCGCTAGAGTGCAATATTCCTGACGAAATCTCAAATGCGATCATAAAAATCTTTCATAAAATATTTTATTTCGAAACATTTCACTACTAGTAAATTTCATTACTTTTAAAGTATATCCTGCGCAAATAAGAACATCATATCATTTTTGTATGGAAAATGTAAACTTCAGCATCGAGCAGCAAACTAAAAATTCCGCTATGAATAGATTGAAACTCCAGGGGGTTTTAAATATTCTTAATCATATATCGATTGACAATACTTTAAATCTAATTAATTCAGATATTTCTAAACCTTCGGGGATATCGTCGTATTCGACTGCGTATTGGATATTTTAAAGTATCATAAATGTGGTTCTATTAAATTCATTTAATCAAATTAATCTTTTTTAATTTATTTCAATATCCGCTATCAACACTCTCAATGGCTTAAGCATAATAGGAATATTACTAACTATTGTGATATAAATATCGTGATATGATTAGTTCATTTGCAAAAAGATATTAACCAGGAATAACCTTCTTAATGATATTTATTTTTCAGCGGTAATAGTAAGAATTTTCTCCATTGTCAAGGTACTAATGGAACCGTTATAACGATATAAATATCTTCTCAAGGACAACGAGGAGTCCATCAGTCTGCAGGCAAAAACTAACTTACCACTGATGATACGTTTTTTCCAATATCAATCATTCTATAACTATCCGCCAAAACAAACGTTATTTTCTCGTAATGAATAATGCTACATATTTTAGACAGAACTAAAGTAAAGAATAGGAGACCACAAACTGTATACATTGTTCTAATGATTTATAAACTCTTAGAAATCGGATTAAACTTTATATTCAAATGGATAGAAAGTAATATGAAATAATTATTTGATTTGCATCACTTAACCCTTTAATGATCAAATGGCTAAAATTTCAATGTCAATTTCAAGTCCGTCCTTCCAATATTGTACCCCGCCCGGAAAAAATATTGGGATACATATTCACGTGTAAAAAAGTCTCATCTTTCGAATGGCGTAGCTAAATTTATGAATAAATGATAGCAAATTGTTTCTTTTTAATAAGAAATTAAGAAAAAAACGCTCATTTTCGATTTTTTTTTTTAAGGAATTTTTTTAACTATGCTGTCGGTACTTAAGAACATTCTACCCCATCAGGATGCGGGACACAAATGTTGTACTTCCAAAATACATTTTTAGATACTTTGATTTTTATTGTTAACCGATCCAAAATGGCGTCCGAATACCCGAAATTATTGAAAATCACAGTAATGTGCACCTTTGAAGTCTAATCGAAGTTTTAACGGGAAAAATAACTTTTGTCAGTTTCCTGGCAACAGATTAGATGCATATTAGCAAAATTAGCGCATACAATTGATTTTTAAGATGACGGCTGTGATGAGTCAGCTAAAACAACGTATTTACACAGCTTTACAGCCAATGTATAATCTTCAAACCTCTTTATTCAATAGTTTTATAACCTCTCAGGAACATCAGATGTAACTTTATTATTAGCTTATCAAAATTCAAAATGGCGGATCCAATATGGTGGACCGCAAACTCAAAAATAGCGATTCAGGAAAAATAAAAACTACTACCGTATTCTCCGTGAAATTTGGAATCAAAATACTTGCATTCATTTTCTCGCTCAGAGCAGCCGTTTTCGAGTAAAAAATTATCAAATATATCAATATCGAAAATTCGCATCCAAATTTTGCAATCACGCTTTTAGACGAATGTACAATGGCTTTTCGATGGCGATCACACGTTCTCTGATTTATTCGTATTCACCAGACTTGCCTCTAGGACGTCAACGCTTTTGCGAATCATATTTTTTATATTATTTTGTATTTTATGTATAGTTTTTTTGTTTTTGTATTTTTCGTATATTTTTGTGTGTTTTTTTATTTTTTGTATTTTTTTTTGCGTTATTGTGTTCTTTTTTAGTTCTCCCCGTTTTCATTTTAGATAGTAACGAGTTTAATAATATTTTATAGGATATATTTTCATTTTTCATTTTCATTCAAATAATCTATATATAGGTATAAAGAATACATCTAATATAATTAATATAAGAATATAGGTAATACTCACCTTAAGGAAGATGTAAGCTATAGACGAAATTTATGTGTAGAAGAAATTATTTGTAGCGATTTTTAGTAAGTATAAGGTAAATTTAAAAACAAATTGACTATTCGTTAGTAGACCTGCACGATCTAAATTATTTAATACTGTATAACTGTTTAACAGATTATTTAACGAAATCCATACAATCAAACTAGAACCAAATTATTAAAGCACAGAAAATCATAAGATTAATATTTATATTCAATTAAAAATCTGAATGAACAATTGTAAAATTTTGTTCTTTACTAATTTATAAATCAAAATCTCTGATGGCAGGAAAACTGTAAGTTGTATAAGTAGTAATGAACAATAGATCATATTTCTCTATTTTATTCAACAAATTATTTTTCCAATATGCTGAAGATAATTAATGAGTTAACCTTCCCGGAAAGAGATAAACCAGTTTAATATTTATCGACAAAACAAGAAACCATTTTTATAATTTCAATTTCAACATTATTCTGATTTTATATATTCAGAGTAACAATTAATAATGTTTCAGCTAAAAAAATGTAATATTAGGTATGCACGTTACTATTTATTTTTAAACCTATACTAGTTTTTGAGTTTTCATTCACATTTCTTCTAAAGCAAATTTATACAATATTCTAATACGCCACATGAATTTATAAACATAAATTTGACCTCAACAACTGATTCTTCGCTTCATCATCTGCACACAAAATTTACCTGAATTCTGTATATAAATTCGATAACTTTTCTTATCCGTAAAATTTTCCAATAGTTAAAATTTAATAAGCGCTAATAACATAAGTTCGTAAACAAGGCACTATTTTCATATTCAAGGAATAAAACGTTTTCAATATAATAATATACATGTAATAATAGGAAAATATTTCAAGCCAATATTTTATTAAAAAACTGATATGTATAGGTATGTATACAAAAATCAACAACGATTTCTTATATTCTAATCAATCATCACTTCTAACTATATTCTTCACTTTCCACACTTTTTACAGTTGTTTGTAATCATTCCTTTATAGCAGAAATTAATGGCAAAAATATAGTCATTTATAACAGCATCCAAAATTGGCAAACTCGCTATTGAATTTGCGACAGCATTTAACACACAAACGTAGTCCGATATTTCGCAACCTCCATCGGAACATATTTTTCTATATACAAAATGTCTCCTTCTATTAAGTAACCGTTTGTATTAATTCTCTAAAACTACCTAGTAACATATATACAACATAACGAAACATAGTCCATCCCTCTTTAAATTTCATTGATATAACGTTTATCAAAACAACAGTAGGTCTATCACAGTTTCGTCGGATATGACATTTCCTACGTTACCGATTTAATTGCAGAGGAAAAAATCGGTTTGCTATTAATTTTTACAGTCGTAGCCAATAGGAATATGTTCGTAAACAACTGATTCGCTTATACATTGCTGACAAACTTTGCGACGAGTTTTCAAGACAACAATATTGTCGAGACTTGAGTGAAAGTTGATTAGCGAAGTCGAATCTTCTTCATCATGTTGAGAACACTGCTCCCAGGCAGTGGACAGGTGGGGTAAAAGTTGTGGCATCCTTGGCCCTCCAAACCGGAAATTAATTGGCCCATATGTGCTGCGAAGTGGTACCTTGAAGCAACCTCGGCCATTGTGCTCAGACTCGTATCTCTGAAAATAAAAATAAGTTTCTGTTAATGGTCGTTTTAATAATTCATTGCTAATTAAAAAAATTGCAAAACGTTCGAAAGGCACCCTTCACTATACTCCAGCTTAACCCATTAATGCCCAAACACACAGAAAGTTTACTGCAACTTCAATATGAAATAAATGCCGAAAAAATAAAAACTATCAGATACCACCATTTTCTAGGTTGCTCTTTCGAATGTTAGTAAGAACATTTTTAAAAAATTAAAATTTATATATAATTTTGACATATATAGTAGAACAGTAGGATTTTTTTTAGAAATTCGTAAATTTTTAGAAAGTCGTATTTTTTAGAAATATCGAGTTTTCGATACAATATCTTACTTTGAGTAAGCTAAAATATGCACTCGGTAGTAGAACTTAAAAGATACTCTGGTGTGTACTTCAAATTTTCTACGTCAGATTCAAAATGGCCACTGCATTTACAAATTCCTTTTTAGAATTTAGCTACCTGTTTCTTGAAAACTATGGACTTTAGAGAAAATTGTATACGAGCAATTATGTTCTATAATAAGAAGAGGAATACCCTCGAATTTTTTGAGAATGTATCGTCACAATTTTTTATTTTAGAAAATTCGAAGAATCGAAATTATGGAAAAAGTCATTTAAAAAATCTGAAAAAATTTGAGCGTACTCCTTAACCAATTCTAAGACTTTTTGCTTTAAGGAAATTTTCCCTAAACTCTGCATTTTTCAAGAAAATTAATTGTTAATAAAAATGTAATAATTGTTTTTTTTTTGTTTAACTACAGACTTTTCCGCAAATGTCCATAGAATGAAAATGTCTTAGAATTGGTTAAAGAATTCTCTTTACTAATTTTACATGACTTTTTTAAAAATTTCGATTTTTCAAATTTTTCAAAAATAAAAAATTGTGACGATACATTCTGAAAAAATTCGAGGGTATTCTTCGACATACTCTAAAACATAATAACTCTTAAAAAATGTTGTCTAAAGTCCATAGTTGTTATGAAAAAAAGATGTTTAAATTTATAAAGGAATTCATAAATGCAGTGGCCATTTTGAATCTGATATAAAAAATTGCGCAAATATACCAGTGTATCTTTTAAGTACAACTAATGAGTGCACCCTTGCAATATGTTTTAGCTCACTCAAAGTAAGATATTGTATCAAAAACTCGATATCTGTAAAAAAGGGTCCTAAAAGATCATGTATTCTACTATATATGTCAAAATCATATATAAATTTCAATTTTTTTGAAATTTTCTTACGACGATTCGAAAGAGCTGCCTTGAAAATTGGAGAATCTAAAATTTGCTATTTTTTTAAAAATGTATTTCATATTGAAAATAAGCGTTGACGATACAGTAAATTTTCTGTGCATGTAGGCGTTAATGGGTTAAACAGGGATTAATGTTAGTTAGATTTAATATACTGTAAATAAATTGCTTCATAACGCATCACTTAGAATTAAATTTGGTATTTATAAACATATTTATGAAGAGTAGCAGGCCAAGAAATAATAGCTAAAATTGCACGGAAAAATGGATGGTTGGGACAATGATAAAAATAGTAAGCCTTACTAACTTTCGTAGTTGTATATATGTATCAGTTTATTTCTCTCAGTTATTTCTGTTCATATTTGCGATTCATTTTTGAAATTGTTGTACAAGCAGATCATTTAGAACGAATCTTTGTCAAACAATTTATCAAGTGTCGATAGCTTAGTCGACGTCGGAAATGTTATGTTATTCAATATTTGCTATTGATTAAAAAATATACACTATACTTTTATTAGCTCAGTGTAATTTTAGCCTATCTAAGACGGTACTGTAATTAATTTTTAAAAAGTCGCAGGAAGTTTGTGTAAAACTGAAACAAATTTTTAAAAATATTGAAATCTACTAGGTACTGTACTTGTAATACTATCGTGATTCAAAAGATTAAGATTGTTTATTCTTAATTGATTATTGCTTGTTATTATGTCGGATGTTATGAAGCTATTTTAATCGATATCAAAAGATTAGTCTACATATTGAATCAACCATTTTGAAATTAAAAAATTTATTCTGAGAATCGTGAACCACGACCTTAAATATCCTTGGATTACCTACAATTTAAAAAGTTTGTTCAGCAAAGTAATGTGTACCGCAGAGGGTTATAAGATACCTAAAATAAAAAAAAACGGGACACACGAGATTTCACGTGATTTAATGAGACCTGGGGAAATCAAATGAGATTTGGACTATGACTATATTTACATCAATCTTACATTTATAAATCTTTCTAAATGCAAATGATCTAGTGTAAGATCGTGATAGATATATCGTTAATTATTTGCAGAACTTGTTATGGAATTTCTAAGATCTGTATTTAATTTACTAATATCTACATGACGTTCAAGAAAATATTGTCTAAATTCTAGAAATATTGATTAAAAATTAGAAAATAGTTTTTAAAAAGTTAGCATAAATAAGTATGTTGAACTAGATATAAAATGTATGTAATGTAGGTGCTGTTTCTAAAGAATTCGACTGGGAATACTTTAAACAATTATGGTTAAAAAAATATTTTACGCTTTTGATACATTCTAAAGAATTATAATGTGCGTTTTTCGAAATATATTTATAAAAAAAATATTCTTCTTTTCATAAGTTTTTCTCATAAATCTCTTACGTTTAAACGTATTAATTATATCACTCGCCATATGTTCCCTTTCACTTAATATAAGGTTATAAATTCAATATAGCAGAGAAAGTTTATTTTTAGCAGTGTTGTTATTGTATTAATATAGATTTCATTAATATGTTAACAATTTTTTCGATAATGCCTTCTCAAAATTTAAGAAAACGAACTTAAATATTATCTGTTATCTTTGTACGAGTCTGTGACCAAAACTTCCATAACAGAATGAAAATCCATGAGCAAGTTTTTAGCAATGATACACACAAAGTTATCAAATTTGTGGCTTTCGGTGTAGTAATTATTATTTTTTAGTAAAAGCCTCATATATGTTTTAAAAATAAAAATACTCTTTTGAAACTCCGTATAACTATTTTAAAAATCAACTTTTACGCAACGTAGGAATTCAGTCCTAAACAAAAATAATGGAACCAAAGCTACCGGAACTAAAAAGATGTTTTGAGAAATTAATCATGTTGCTTATACCGGTTAGTAAGAAATGGCGAGCACCTTCGAGTAAAGAATAGGGACAAGGTCGATGCGCCTTTTACTTTCATCCCATTCCGTGTCGTAAAGTTTTAATTTCAGAACTAATAATCTACACCACGCAGCTATTATTATTATTAAAAATGTCTAACTTATAAATTTATTACTCATAAAATATGATTAAAAAAATATAATACATTTATAATATTTATTCAGTTATATTGTTAATTTAATCTTAATCTCGTTAATTTAAAGAAATTCCTTTATGCATTAGATATGTCAAAACTTTTCAGTCAGTTCAATCTTTATCGTTAAATGGAGTGCAACATTATCGTGCAGCCGAATTAAAATAAAAACGGTTATACACGGAAAAAATAAACTTGGAACTAACAGCGAGATAGTAGAATAAGATACAGCCATCATTTTTTGTTAATTTTAGTATATAAACAGTGACCTGGATAAATTATAGTCAAACCTACTATTTAGATACTAAAACCATTAAAAAAACGTAGTTATATGCCCGATCCAGTAAACCAGGCTATTTCTTTCTTCTGTGTAAAAATCGTACTAAAAAATACAGAGAAATTTTTAGCGATTATATCCTGAACATCGAAACTTAATTTTGGCATTTGAAAACTTACTTCGTTTATGTACATACGCTTATCTGAACAGTTGGCAAAGAGGAATCCTCATTTTAAAAAATAATACTGATGACTTTATTTAAGGTTTTATTCCATTTTATGATGTGCTCATCTATGTTTATGGACACTTCGATTAGAAGGTTACCTTTATCATGGAATATAATAAAGTTTTCATCTGGTCCAGATTAAGGATAAGGATCCAGAATAACTTATTTCTAATTATTGAAATCGCAGTTTTCAGTTTTGATGTTTAAGCTGATGAGCACATTGTAACAATTGGATAGAAGTCAGAACTTCAAGTTACTGTCAATAACGTGATTTTCCCCATTTTTTTCTTATTTATTGTAAAAAATATAACGTATAAATTAATATTTTAAATATTTTAAAAAGATCGTATGGAATATTCAGGAACTAGAAACGATTCTAATCCTTAACTGGCTCTAAATGTAATAACAAGGGGCGTAAAACGCCACCTATGACAAATCTTTGATAAGTTTTGTGTTTTCAATGTGCCCACATCAATGAGAGTTAAAAATCTAACAAAGATTACCGCAGAATAAGATTGGTGAATGTGGCCCCTTATAACTCGCTTACTTGACCCAGACTATCCGAAAAGCAACCGAAAAATAGTACTAAAGCCCAAAATAAAAACCCAAAACCCTCTACCAAGCTAGTAAGGCTAAAATACGTGTATTTCGATATACTTTTTATCCGAGTATTTACATCAGAAAATCTTGAAAAAAGTCATGACAGTGAGGTTTCAGGTTACAAATAACTACAATTTCTTACGAGGCACATAAAAATCGACAAATTTTTATACAACGTTTTTACATCCTAGTTTACAAAGTACTAGTTGAAATAAGAGTTTTTTGCGTATATTTCGCCGCTTTTTACGATAATCCTACTAGTTTCTGAAGAAAGATGATGTGCCACCCAATAAGAATTTTTGTCTTTATTATTAATTTCCTTGCGACAAAAAATTATAATTTAAGTGTGCATTTAGTAGAATTCGAAATAATAATATCAACATTTTTAGTTCTTTAATTTTGTAATTATTTTAAAAGAAATTTTGCGCTATTTGTTCGAGATTCGGCCATTGTTTGTCCAATGTTTGTACTGTTAGACCATTTCTGTCCGAATATTCGCTCAAAATTCGTCTGCTAAAGGTCATAAATTTATCCATAATTCATCCATATTTGGAACACTTGTCTATTTGACATCCATTCCTGGTCTAAAAAAAAAATGTCTAAAACCCCTGTTTCAAATCTCGAATTTATAAACACAGAGTGTGAAATCGTTGTTTAAGCCTTTGAGCCACGAATTTTCTTTTCGTCCAATTAACTCAAAACTCGAAAATGATTACTGGCGGATCTAATATGGTGGACCGAATTCCGAAATCTTGGCTGATTTGTACGAAATTCGACAATCGGGGGTTTTAGGGGTCGCTGATAACTAAGCCGTTGTCGGATTTTCGAAATTAAAATTGGCGAATTCAATATTAAATTGTTCCAAACTGAATTTGGTACACGAATTCGATATTGATGTTTTTCGTACTTTTGTCCACCCAAAGAACTCCAAGTGTCGAGTTTCAATGTAAATTTGTTCCGGTTGGATCTACCATTTTGAATTTCGAAAATGTGAGAACGTTTTCGTAATCTGCGACCCCAAAAACCCCCAAGCGTGGTTTCGTATAAATCGGCCAATATTTCGGATTCTGATACGCCATATTAAATCCGCCATCTTGAATTTCGAAAATCTGATAACGGATGCGGAATCAGCGACCCCAAAAAACATACAAACGACAAGTTTGACATCTACGTTTATAAGGTATTATTTTCCAGAAACGAGTTTTTTTTCCCAAAAAATGGTTAATTTTTGGTGTATATTTGTTTATAATTAATTATCTATAGAATGTTATACAGAAAGTATAATATTTTAAGACACACAATAATTTGCATTTGTTAAATAAATGCCTTAGATGTGTCGGAATCGAGATGCGACCGCAGAAGAAACTGATTTTTGAGGCGCAAATAACCAACAAATTGAAGATGGGCCGCTCAGCGTCCTGTCATGATGCAAAGGGTTAAAATTTTGAGTGCCTTGCAAAAAAAATGATGATTCTTGGTAACCTAAAATCCGACATCTATGAATTTTTATAAGACACTTCGATGTAAAAACATATCGGAAGATAACTATATCGAAAATAGTACATTACGTATCTAGGGCGGAAACGAAGTAATTGCAATGAGGGTGATGAGGGGGCGGTCGAGGGGGTAAAAACTACACATCGCCGAAAGCTATTTTTAGTCACACCTGTATGGAAATTGGCAGTCATGAAAAGAAAAAGCCCGACATGCTCCAAAGACTGTTCGGTTGCCCTTTGTGCATGTGCCTAAGTGCAGTTGTGGTGCCCAACAGCAATTGACGCATTTCCAACTACTTTACCGGTACGTAAAGACCGCGAATTTGGGCAAATGTGACAAAGGCACGATTTTTAGCCTTACTACCTTTGTATAGAGTGTTTGAGGGTTTTCATTTTGGCCATCAGAATATTTTTCGGTTATTTTCGTATAGTCTAGGTAAAATAGGCCATTTAGGACGGACAATTTCTATGCTATAGCGTGTGATTAATCGCGTTCAATATCCAATTTTGGATAATTTTTATGGTAACATACCATGAAAAGATTATCGAATCCACCCGATACATCGAGAAAGGTGGGCATGGTATATTTCTTGGTATGGTCAGATAACGGGTAAACAAACTTTCATAGGATCGCGGTCGGCCGTCTTAGATAAATTGTAGACATTGCAAAATCCTTTATAATATCTGCACTAAATAAGATAATGAGCGATCATAGGTTGGGATACACATTGCGTATTCAAATAAAATCTATTTTTGACATACAAGAAATTTTTAAAGTTATTTAATATCAGATTTTATACGTCTGCCGTCTTCTTAGACAAGGGGTATTCGAAGAACGTCCACGATCAGTTTCGTGCCATAAACTTTTCAAGCTCCTCCTGGTCATTTCGTTCATCTTGACTGACACTTGATGCAATCGATATATGGATGAAGAATCTAGCGCGCCCTTTCGCGGCAATTCGAGTTTTCCGCCGTCAGGGAAAAACTTTTGGAACATCATACTAAATTCAGAGTACAGACAGGTATAAATTCCAGGCTTGCGTGTCAAGATTGAGGTAAGGGGCTAGAGGCGGGTAATCCCCCAGCGGGAAAGTGCTTCGCCAGTGGAGCGTCAGTAGATGTACATATATATGTATATATTGGAAGATGCGAAAAAGGAACAAGTTCCTTTGGCATCCTGAACCGTCGACGACGACGTCCTTTGCTCGTCGAAGGGGGTTCTTTACGATCCTCGTATACGTCGCGTACCGCGCACATAACGAATAAACGCAGGCGGCTTTTTAGCTTCTCCATCTTGATCGGTTTAACTCGATGCGATCCGACCAATAAAGTCACCCCGTCGCGAGCGCGTTCGCGTTTGCGTTTACGCCCGCATAAAAGTAAATATAAAGCTCGAAACTTTCCGGGACATTAAGCGGTAAAGAAGAAGCGTCTGAGACCTCGTTCCAATGATTTCCGTTCCTGGGTGACTAAGGGGGTCGTACCCCATTATGAGGCAAAGTTCTGAACTCGTCTGTCGAACGGTCGAATTGGATGTCCTAGAGATCCCATTTAAATATTGAGTTTTTTAGGTCAAGAGCAGTTATCGCGAATGGAAAGTTTTGTCATGTCCATGACTGTCTCTTGAACGGTCTACTTCTACATGAAAAATTGATCAAATGAAATGCTTGACTCGTAAAATCATGTGATAAGATCAAACTGTAGGCCAGTTCCTGTCTCACTTAGATTAATTGATAACTTAGACTATAAGAGATGCTTTTGTTTCACAGCTTTCCTATCCTCTAAAATGATGAAGTCATCCTCAAACAGCGATTTTTTGTGTTTTGAGGACAAAGATGCCGTGAAATATAAATATAATGCCAAACCGTAATATAAAACGTAGAATTGTCTCTTCGTACAGAAAAGAAAATCAGGTTCAAAGATTTTTTGTAGGAGTGCACAGGACAGTATAGACATGGACGTTCCAAATTTCTTGAAATATGTGTGAATTCATGAGGCTTCATTAGTTCTAGGATCACTTTTGCGACAAACAACAAATTGGTAAGTTACATATACTCAAAATATGAAAAAACGCTGTTTGAGGATGGCTCCATCCTTTTAGAGGATAAGAACGCTGTGAAACAAAAGCTTGCCTTATAGTCTAAGTTATGAATTAATCTCGCTATAAGTGAGTCAGCAGCTGGCCTAGAGCTGGATTTTATTACATCTCGCCGATTTGCTATGTATTTTTATGGCAATAAATTTGTTTATTATTATTATTATTATTATTTTTCGAGTCAAGCATTTCATTTGATCATTTTTTCATGTAGAAGTAGACCGTTCAAGACAATATCCTCAGAATACAGTTATGGACATGACAAAGTTTGCCATTCGAGATAAGCAAAATTTAACTCTTAGCATCTGCGATCTATGTTTTGAACGAATTTTACAGCAGTTGGTCAGAGGTATGTGAGGATCTACTGTCAAAGATCACTTGGCCTGAATTGGTCTTATCGTACATAACATATCTAATAGTACATACTGACAATAAATGAACACATTAACTTTTGGTACAAATATATCTGGTTGTACTGCATATATCAGGAATGTGCATTTGATGAAATCGTTTACATCTATTCCTAAGTAATATCAAAGCATTTATGAGTGTAATGCAGATGCATAAAAAACCAAAATAGGCAATGAAAAATATTTAACCGAAATTAAGAAGTTGAAATGAAATCGCGAAAGTTAGGGAATCACTGATTATGGATTCAATGGCAACGTTTGGAAAGATGACGGAATAGCTCAACGGATCTAGAGGATTATAAATATTATATAAACACACATTAACATTCTTCATTGCAGATGTTATGAACCGAATGTATAGTAGAATACATTTCACGATTTATAAGTTTCCCATAATTTACATTTATATGTTAAAAAAATGTGTCATCAATATATAATATGCCTTTAGTCGATATTCAGTCCCTCTTCCATTTTCATGAATCAGCAATCAGATATTGACGTTCGCGTTATACAGAGATAAATATTGTGTAATAATTACATGGGACTTAAGACATTTCATATTATATAACTGTGGTCATCATGTTCTAAATGTATTCTTAAAAAGAAACAAATATTCAAGTCGGTATTAGAACTTATTACGTAAATTACGTGTTTTCCTTTTTCACGAAGCATATCGTTTCAGTAAGGTCATTATACTCTCTTGATTTGAATCCTGGAAAATTCCATTTATAACCGGTCAAACATTCCAGAGGTCTGAAAGACTAATTGTGATGTTTCTGGTTTTCGAAGTAGAGATGTATATTATATGATACGTATTACGTTCATAGTATTATATTTTGATGTTTTGATTACGCCTGGATTTTTACTCTTATGAATTATAACACAGTTTTGGCCACACATGTCAATATATTCGTTACATATATCATTTTTCTGTTCTTCAAATCGACATGTACAATATAAAAATATTAAAAACTTTAATACTACATAGGTTATCTTTATGACCAACTTTGGAAAATTACATCAGAAGCTCCTGAGGACCTCCCATGGACCAAAAGCGAACATTTAGACATCCTCATGAGCTCCTCAGGACATTCCGGTCCCGGAAGGATTGTTTGGGTAATATATATTGAAGGTATTTCAATAAGTGTATTGATATTTTATATTTTTTTTGAGTGTAATGAAGAGATCAATGATAATTTAAAAAAAATTGGTAACCGTTCTATATTTATGGTACACATGAAATAATTATTCATTTTCTTGCTTCCTGCCAATTAATGAAGCAATTGTATGAAGTCTTGTCAAAGGCTATTTTAATTAACATTATGCACTTCATCGATAAAACCTGTTTATAAACCATTTCTTTATCTTGGTTCCTATGCTACCGTAGAAGGTCGTTTTAGGATGCCATATATAAATGCATTTGGATTAAAATCAATGCACATAATATATATATATATATCCAGTTAAAACTATTTTCTAAATAAAGTCTAATTTGCAGAGTAGAAACATTACAAAGTAAAATATTTGCAGTGACAATTTGGGAATATGATTATAAAACTAACGAAACTATTCGTCATCCGTATGTTGTAGATAAAACATGTAATATTTTTTATTTGCTTACTGCTTTATTATGAATCTTTAACTACTGAAGGTATAATATAATCTGCAAAGAATACTTGGTAATTACATGTTTTATCTACAACATATGGATGACGAATAGTTTTGTTCGTTTTATAATTGCATTGCCAAATTCAAAATCTAATCCGCATACCTAATATATTAATAATATCCAAGAATGTTTTAAATTTTTAGGGGATCAACAATAACAAAATTCAATAAAATGTTACATTTAACGTTAAACGTTCGTCAAAACTAAAAATGCATCGTCATTAATAATTTGTTTCTAATTGTATCGGCTGTTATTGAAATGCCGCAAGGTCGTTGAGTCCAGAAGAAAGTTTCTTACGGTTAGATCATCCATCGGTGAAAAGGAAAGTGCCTGGCGCGCCAGTATAGAAATGGTTATGCGACGAGCGAAAGGTCTAAATGTTTTTTCTCTTCACGTCGCTCCTTATGTAACGCAGCTTTTACTTTCACAAAACCAGACTCCTACCGTCAAGGAACGTGTTTTACATTGCACACAATTATGATTATATCGCAAAAATTGATAAAGGATAAATTAAGTTACGCACCAAAATTTATTAACAAAAAAAAAACGAAATCACTTAAAACTGTTAGTTTGGAACTTGCATTGTCTATTGTCCATAGCTCAGTACGACTGATGCACTCCAATGCAATTTTTAACATAAAATTTTTATATTCAAATAACGCCAGTAGTTATGTAACTTTTATTATAACTTAAAGCTTACACTAAAAGACAAAACTTTTGAATATTGTGGATTTTTGAAATCGTTAAATAGTAACTATAGGACCACAAAAAATGTTATTGAGAGATAACTTAAATCAGAGATAATGGATCTTATAGGCTTCTGCTCGCTGAAAACGAATCCGTTGTTCGATTTAACCCATCACAGCAGGATTTTAAGATATCTGAAAAATATTCAAAAATATCTTTTTGGCAATTTGAGGTCAGGATATGTAAAAAATCTGAAGCCATAGTTCAAATTGGCCAAACGAATGCATTTTTAGCTACCATAAATCTATAAGATTCTGTACTTATGATTCAAGTAGTATCAAAAAAAATAATTTTTTGCCGTTCTATTTTTTTTAAATAGAAATTCTCTCCTGGGTCAACTTCAGTGAGTAATTACACAGGAGTGGAAAACAATTTTTTAGGGGAGATCGCTAGAATCAGAAGTGGTACATCTTATAGATTTGTGGTCGCTGAAAACGAATTGGTTATCCAATTTGAATCATGATGTGAGATATTTCAGATATTGTAACCTCAAATTGCCGAACAAAATTTGTTGTGGTCCTGTGTTATTTAAAGATATTTTAAATTACACAAATATGGCCCTTAATTCGAATTGAACCTATTCAAATTGGGTATCTATAATCTATAAAAGAAGAGATCAAATAACTGTACAATTAGTATTATTAAATGCAAATTGTTGCCTTAAAAATATACATGGATAATAGAAGAGATGAGTATCCATTATTCAAATAGAATAAATAGTAAATTTCACTCGTTTATAAATGTGAAATATGGAAGTATAAAACTCAACAAAATTAACTAGGCTCTCTAGTAAATAGAGCAATAACACTATGCATTACTGTTACACTATTTCCTGAATTCTAAATTTTAAGACGTAAAGCAATTTTTAATTACCATTATCTACTGTATAATAAAATTATTTACTACAAAATATTTTGTTCGAGTTAACCTACTAATCTTTATAGGTGAGATCGTATTGTTCTTTTGAAACCTAATCTAAATCAATGTTATCACGCCTATGAACCGCATGCATAAGATGAGCACTTTGTGTCGGAGTAAACAAAATTACTAATTTCAATTAATAACTAATTATAGTTAGTAAGCTAATTGAAGTAAAACTACGCAATAATATAGTTACTAAATTATCTGGATGTATCAAAATGTTTCCTTGATCGAATGTTTCAGAACAGAGGCAGGTACATCTCAAGAATCAAAACAAAGCTGGTGAGTGATAAGACAATAAAACAGCAAAATACAAAACAAGGAGCTATAAAATTTCCGGAGTAATATCTATTGCAACTCAAATTTCGAACTTAAAATAAAACTCAAATAGAATAAAAAATAAACAATGTATTGTTTACATTATTCAACAATTTTGTAACGTTCTTTCCACTGTATAGAATGAAGACAGAACTTGAAACTTGGAACACATTAGAAGGTGAAATTAAAATACCAAAACCTACTTAAGGGGAGGGATCAGTGAAATGTTCAGCCTATCGAAATTTACATTGCTGTTGGGTGAGATTTCATTTTCTAGCATAATCTAGCAACTACATTTATGATACAGTCTCAAAATCAGTCTCAAAATTCATGCCCTTGATTGCATAGAGAATCATTAAAAAAATGTTGTTGGCAGATATTAAAAAGTTTACCAGTATTTTGATACATTAAGAAACTATTGTTTAGATTTTTAAGCTAAACTTTGTTAACATCAGCTTTGAAAAGCTTATTTTTCAATTGTTTTTTTATTTTGATTTTATTTTTTTTTTATTTAATTTGATAGTAAAAATGATAAAGAATCGGTAAACAATACATGCAATGTTTGCTTTTCAATGTTGACTTTGATATCACGTCGATATTTTGTCATGCTTTTGGTATACTGGATGCTAAATCAGAAGAAGATGTTCCTGAATATTATGCTTGTGAGTAAGGATATATCGGCGTGAACTTATATGAGTACCGACAACTATAATGCCTGCATTTCTTTGAAATGTATATGGATTTCTTACTTTTCTGTATGCGTGAATATAGACAAAAAATTGAAAAATGAGCTTTGCAATCTGATGGTTACCAAAATTTTTGCTTAAAAATCGTTACTACTCCTACAATTTTTAATATTTTCCAAACTAATTTTTTTATAAGCTTTTTGGATGCCTTTCTGAAATCAAGGGCGTAGCATTTAATAAATACAAATTTTTCAAATATTACAAATTCTAAAAACATAAAATATTTTTCTTAGATGAATTTGACATTGTATCATAATTTTAGATGCTAAATTATGCTAAACAAAATTGCACCCTTTCAGCAATGTCAATTTCGATCTCCTGAAATTTCACTGATCCCTTCTTTCAAACTATAAATGCTCAAACGTTGTTTTATTTGAACGATAATTTCAATCATAAAAGTTTCCAACAAATTATACGTCAATTTATAATATTTTCGAGGTCGGTTTCCAACATTCCACGGTCAAAATTGCGTTTCACTCAACGTGAATGTGTAAGCCCAAAATGGTGCCAAAATTGAGAAAAAAAAAAGATCGAAAAACGGAAAATATTTTTTCTTCACTTACAACAATGGGATTAAATTAAAATTAAGCCCCCAATGAAAATTTCTTTAAGATTCTTCCATATGTCGCAACTAAAAAACTATGAACTTTTTCAATAAAATGGTGAGAATGAAACGTTATTACAATACATCGAGAAGTATTCATAAATTTTTTTAGATTTTCTTCAAGGTATTTACATTTTTTTTAAAATGAAATTAATTTACTAAAATTTCTTAAAAAATTGTATTATATTCCTTGAATTC
The DNA here is from genome assembly GCA_030407085.1 of Trichopria drosophilae. Lineage (NCBI taxonomy): Eukaryota > Metazoa > Arthropoda > Insecta > Hymenoptera > Diapriidae > Trichopria > Trichopria drosophilae. The sequence goes on along the minus strand of CM059583.1, from coordinate 181,386,395 downwards.
TAAGCATTTGTTGTTCTTTGCAATTTTTTCCATAACTGGCTTGTTTTCAAAACAAAAATTCTACACCATAAAAATTCATATATTTTTTCTCGAAAACTATCAACTTGTGATTAAATTTTTGTGAGTTGAAATTTGTCTGTCTCTCTTGTGTTGAAAGGTTTTGTATTGAATAGACGGTTCACCTAATAAAATAAACGATTTATGAGGAATAGCATGTAATAATAAATTAAAACCATTATCTTAAATTCACCATATTTTCATGCAACGTTCGTGTGTTCAAAAATTGTATGATGAAATGTTTGAAATGGGATGAAAATGTCTTGCCTTGAAAGCATCCTTATGTTAAAAAGTTATGTACAGTAGTCCTCCTCTTAAGTAATCTTCCCTTAAGTCATATGCTGCCCGTAAGTCATATCTTTTGCTCCCCCTAAGTCATAATTTTATAGGTTATAAATCCTGATGCGTTCCTCAATCACGAGTACTATTTAACGGTAGCTCGCGTAATATTCTGTATAAATATGTAGCCAAATGTCTTTCTTAAAAATAAATGTATCGACAACATAGAAATAACACTATGACTACGAAAATTGTGATGATTGGACGGAAGGTAACATGACCTAACACGATTCAATTAAGCATAAAACGAAAAAAGAAAATAATAACATTTTTACCAGAATAATGAAATTGAGTTAATAAAATTCACCGGTGAATGGTGCTTTAACAGTTGACATTGTGCTGTAGTACCAATTACGATTAATTATTAAAATCCCCGACTTTGAAAATAATTCGTCAATGGCCATAGCGCGTGCGTCCACAAGTTTTCGCGTTTTATATAAATAATCAATTCAATTATAAAATGCCGGAGTAGAATTATTTCGGTTGAAATTTTCACTATACTCGAATAATCCAATTAAACCCGATTAATCGGGAATTTAATTACATTTTTCCAACCCGACGAGGCGCGATGGCGATTCGCATTTCGCGTAATTTCGAGGTCAAACGCGACACTAATTTTATCTCGGGTTAGACGAGACAAGTTGAAAGCATTGTTGTGAATAGGGGGTGGGGGGTTGATTTTTTAACGGAATATCGATGCACGCGAGCCGATCATTATTTAACGCGCCGTGACAAATGAAAATTGCGAATCCGCAATTCGGCCGCGCGTATCCTCGCATCGATTATCCAGATAACGTCAGGCAGCGTCGTGTTATTATTCGCGTTACGGCCAGATCCATTTGTCCAACTACCCTGTATATACACATAGTGGAATGTATTCATGAGTGGACCACATTTTCATTTTATTTCAAAAATTTACTCAAATAAAGGAATTTTTAAGCTTTTAAATTTAGGTTGATATTTAAATCGAAGCAAAATTATTTAAACCGTTTTTCGAATGGATGTTTTGAGAGACAAAATAAAATTACACCCATATGTGAACCATCTCCATGTTTATATTATAGTCATTTACATCTTCCCCTTGGTTGATGTACAGGCAAACTGGGTAGATCCTCTTTACTACGCTTAATCGAGTGATTTGATGATTTTTATTGATACTAATGCGCTTTATACACAATTACAAAAATACTTAGTCTACTCGAAGATACAAATGATGTTCCCGTTCGCGAATTCCGAATCGAAGCCAATAAAACTGCACTGCTTCGAAATCTTCCACTCTAGATGAATTTGAATATATGATTTAATAGAAAATTTAACACTTAACTTGACAGCGTTTTTAATTCTTTTTAACACTGCTTTTATGGATTTGTATGGTTTTTTTAAAAATAAAATTGTATAAGCAGCTCTACAAAATAAGAAAGTGAACGTAATTACTTAAAGACCTTAGTAGAAGTATTATTGTGATAATAAACTTCTGTAATCAGAAAAAGTTTGACCTATCATTTGTTATACGATCATAATCTGAAGGGTTGTCGTGAATTTTATTGTATCATAGTGGTAGAATAGTATTTAGATCAGCATTAAATGTTACACATGTAAAAATATTGTATGCAATGCAAATTATTAACGTTCGGATGCTGAAAGATCTAGATATTAGAATCACACCTAATACCCTGGTAGAAATTTTAAGCATTTTTATCGGAAAGGAACTAATTATTAGACAAATATGTTGGCTTGAAAATGTGTGCAGGAAACATTTACATAAATTGCTTAAAAATTGAACAATATGAAGTAAAACATCCTTTAAATAAGAAAATCTTACAAAACTGTCGAATTCATAGACAAGAAAATTATTTATAAATTATGTGTACAAAAATATTAATCTTATTCTATGGTACACAGAGAGAAAAAAATAGTTACATTTACAATATAAAAATAGTCATAATCAAATAGTCATTTTCATAATTTATGTAGTGAAATGTTCTACGAGATAGTTGAATTGACTATTCAGCAATGAAATGACGGTTTATGTACATTCAAATTTTAGCGTGATTGTAAATCTATTCTAATTTATGAAAAATTATTTCAAGCTTTACTAATTCATATTGAAAGATTGGCGAACGCGTCAATAAACGTGAAACAGAAAAGAGGCTAACCAAGCGGGTACGTAGTATAATCTTTTACTGCAGAGGATAGTTCAATTGACTACATGCAATAGTTATACCGTTCATTCACTACAGTAAGTAGTCATTTTTTAGTAGATTTGACTATATTTTTCTCTCAGTGTATGTATATCGAATAATGCAAATATTCGACAAGAAACTTGTATTAAAATTGTAAATAAAAGCTTGTTTTAAAATTGTGTACAAATGAGTTGTCTAATGATCGCACTATTTTAAAAACAAAAACTGTTTTTAAAAAACTAGAATAAAAATCAAACGGTTGAACTCGGATTCAATTTTCAAATCAAAGCACTCAATTATCATTCTAAATGGATAAAGGAGAATATCCACAGTAGAAAAGAAAAGCTCAAGCAACACCTTTATTATAAACGTATAAAAACCTTACGTATGCGAACATTTTTTAATAAATACATTTGCATGTTGTAAGTAGAAACCAAAATTAGAATTTGTAGTGGCAATTTTTCCAAACTTCTTCGGATCCAATTTTTTCAAACAAAGTTTTGTAATATTATAAACTTAATGTCTCTTTTCACTACTTCGCGTATCAAACAAAGGTTACACTTTTACGAATATGTAATTAATTTTTCCAAGGATACTCACCTTTTGATGCCTTTGGAGTAGTCTACACGTAAACGGGGTGATATTAATGATTCATTCGGGTGTGTAAGTTACTCTAGGTTAAATTAAAAGGCAAGGTGATAATAAATGTTCGTCTTAACCCGTTTCGTCCTGAAATGCCATAAATTGTCGCCATTTTTAGTTAAGTAATTTTCATAGAAGGAATGAATTTCTGAATCTGAAGACTGATTCCATTTCAAATCATGCAGAGTCGCCGGGGCATGTTCTCAGAACGCGTTGATTTCAAATATGCGATTCTATAGTAAAAATGAAGAGACACGTATTTCACCGTTTCGCGAAACAATTATTTCCTACGATACTAGAAGTGGGGGAAGTTAAACACACATTCCGGAGAAAGTGATTGTTATTTTTACAAGACCTTCTGCCCCGCCGAGAAAAATAATAGTATGTTAATATTTCTTTGTGCTTTTAATGCGTATATCCCAGCTGCATAAAATGGCGCTAAAATAATTTGAAAATATTTGTAATCAACAAAATGGCGTTCATTTTATTGAAAATTCAAAAAATTGATTATCTCAAAAACACAAGTTAATGGGTCCATATGTGACTCATTCTCAAAGTTCTAGCTCTGGTAAAACATTTTGTCATATAAAAAAAATTAATTTATGAAAAAATAAAATTAGCTATTCAGCTACGAGTTTTTCCGTACACGGTATTTTCTTGTAATTTGGTGAATAAGGCTTTTTGAGGTTGCTACGTAAAATTAACAATCACTTTCTGCGGAATGTGTGTTTAACTTCCCCCACTTCTAGTATCGCAAGGAATAATTTTTTCACGAAACGGTGAAATACGTGCCTCTTAATTTGTACTGTAGAATCGCGTATTTCAATATCAGCGCGTTCTGAGAAAATCATTTTCAACAAGGTTTTCATCATTTAGTTGGAATACTTTTGTAAATCAACATGCATTCATTACCAATTGATAAAAGATGCTGGAATTTAAAAAATCTCACAACGGATTTGTTATGCGGGACCTTAAAAACGTCTCTATACATATTTGTATAAACATGTCACATTGTTAACCGCCGTATTGGATCACACATTTTAAATTTCGAAAATCTGACAACGAATTCGGAATCAGGAACCTCAAAAAACCACATATACTCTTTTTTACAAAATTTGATAAATGTTGTGAATTTTTGTCCGTCATAATGGACCAGCCATTTTGAATTTCAAAAATTGACAACTGATTAGTGATCAGGAACCGCAAAAACCCCTCAATACACATTTGCATAAACATTTATAAAAATGTGAAATTTTTGACCGCCATATTGGATCCGCCATTTTGGAATTTGAAAAGTGATTCGTGAACGAGGATGTGGAAAATCATCTACCATTAATACATGTACTAGACCATATATTTCTATAATATATGATTTCATTGGGACCTATACAGAACAAAGGCGTGAGGATGCCCTACTAATATCTTCAACATGTCAAATTTCCTGAAAATTTCCTGAAGATAGTAGCGAGGTAATTGCACGCAGATTAAAAAATCATTTAATTTATAAAACAAAAATAATATCGCGCAGCTCACTACGACTTAACTGTTTTCATGTTTAGTATTGGAAAAACTAACAATTCAAAGTTTAATTGTAATTACGAATTACAAGATCTCGACCATATTGTCTGGCTGTGCGAACCACTCACCGATCAAGACTCGAAGTTGATTAAGAAATTAAGAAAATACAAATGATATCTTCTGCTATACAGCGGGATGCTAACATTTTTAAAAGGTAGCAATTCCCGAATTTAAATTGTAAACTGCAGGGCTATATGATTCTAAAAGAGAGTTAGGTAATCCAATATATGAAAATACAAACTTTATATAAGTTGAGCGTCATTGATAAGTTCTGTATTAAATGAAGGAAATAATTGTCGAATTAAGTTTTTTCGAGTTAAATGTCGCACCTTGCTGAGCGAAATATAAGCTTTCTGAATGAGTTATATCCCTTTTAAAGTGAAAACTGAACTTTCAAATGGAAATCGTACTCACCAAATAGTCAACCAGAAGTATTAAACGAATGCGATCTCGCTTCAAAAGTATTAATATTCGCACGTTATAAAGAATTAAAAATATTATGATACATTGACTCTAAAATATTAAGGGTATTATTATTGTGTTTAATTAGAAGAAAATTGGCATAAACGATGTTACCATACTAAACAGATTATTAATACCTTACAAATAGGTATCTGAAAGTAACGACGACCAAAGGAAATATTTAGCTAATATAGTGAATGTGAAATACGCGGGATTAAAAATTGCGCTCATAATGCTATTAACATTTTGTTAACGATCGATATAAACGCAAAAATTAATCCAGAATATACATGTTCGCCCTATTCCAAATTCTCAGCAAATTGTTTTCATATATTTATTTTTTTGTTAGGTATAATATATAGTAAACAAACAAGTGATGTGCATAGCAAGGTAAAAGGCGTTGTTACATTTTTAATCAATTAACGAATAGACAAATAAAATTGAATTTTAAAATTATCTTATAAATCAATGAATATTAGAATAGTTAATTATGCAATACAAGTAAATAATATCCATCGATATGCAAAGTAGAACAACATTCGCTGACTACAGAACTTGAATAGCAGCTTGCTGTATGTGATAACGTGTTTTTTCATTTATTCTCATTTCCGAAGGTGTCGATATAGATATCTTACAAGCACTTACAAATTCTTCAGATCGAGTAAAAGTCAAAGGTATGAAATTAATTTACTTTCTTTATTGCAATATGTAAGACTGTATAAAACAAATTAATAATATAATCACTATGTTAATTGATTGATGGTACATTGATATGTTTAATTCATCTTAAACTAATTATGATTTAGTTATGGAGGGTACATTTCAAATTACAGCTTTTTAGAAAAGTTAATACATATGCCAATAAAAATATTATCTTTAACTACTATATTTAATACCCTATAAATTGTAGATAAAATAGAGAATAACTAAGATCAATTTAATTACAAACAAATGAACTATAATTTTTACGATTTAACAAAGAAATTATTTAGAAAGCAGAAACAATATTACTGATTTACCGTAAACGGTTTACGTGTTATTTACTAATTAACCATAGTGATCATCCTCAATGCCAGATAGGTTCATAATATGATCAACTTTATTTGTTTCTTATGCAGTAGTCCAAGAAAGTAATTGTAGTAGAACGTTCTGCTATGTAAATATAATAACTTCTTCCGTCGTTTGCGTCAGATCATCTGAATTCCTTAATAATTAAACTTAAGATTTAATTTTAATGAAATTCAATTTATCATTAGGATTGAACAGTAATTCTCACTGTTAAACATAAATATATGACGATTAATCACTTCAGTAGATTATCTCATATTTTGTAAATTTATTCACGATACTATATGTATTAGAGTGATTTTTTTGCTTTTTTTTTTAAATGAAAATGATGTTCTTACAAAATCTTTATTTTGATAGTGATCATCCTTAATGCCAGATTGGTTCATAACATGATCAAATTTATTTGTTTCTTAAGCAGTAGACCAAAAAAGTAATTGTAGTAGAACGTTCAGCTATGCAAATATAACTCAATGCGTTACGCTCATTTTAAGTGGAGAATTCGTCTATTTTCCAGATGAAAGAAATAAATAGTTAGAGGATACTCAACGTCAATTTTTTCAAAGAAAAATCGACTTTTTTAAATGTAGTGGCCTCACTTGTTCATTATTGTGCCCTGATCTCAATGAAATATGTTTTCAACAATAATCCGGGGAGATCTGATCTCTTTTAGATGTTATTAGGGTTCGCATAGAGTCAGTTTTCGAAGAAAAGGCGATTTTGTTTTTGGATTGACTTCTTTTTTTCATTATTCTGCACGGAGCTCAATAATTTGTATTTCGTTCGATAAAAATTGAATTTTCGTCGAAATGGACCTTGAGCGATCCCAATAATTTCAAAAAACAGCCTCAAAAGATCAGAATTCTTCACTTCATTGTAAAAAACAATAAATTAAATTCAACCCAAAAATTACCTTGAGTGATCTTCAAACATTTTTTCAAAATTCTTAAAAACATCATTGGTTCATTTTTTATCAAAATAAACATCTCATAGGGGCATCATTTTGATATAAAAGTTAAAAACAAAAAGAAAAGCACTCTACAGAGTATAAAATCTCCAAGCATTAACTTTGAGGTCTAATTATGTTTTAGTTGAACATTCAAATTAAGGCGTTATATAGAGCATCATTGCAACAGCATCAAAGAAAAATTATCTATACTGTATGTAAGAAAAAAGTGTTCAAATCTGGGACCAAGACGAAAAATCTGATGATTAACATTATCAACAGACTATTGTATGATATAATAATTGCAAAACAATTCATGATGATCTGCGCCTATCTTTGAAATATGTGCTAAGCGGCTTTTCGAACACTTTTATTGCATCAATATTACAAATTTAACCTAACTTTTTGTGAGTTGCGTAGCGTCAGTAGAAAAAGTTTTAAATGGTCTAATTAGTAGACAGAAAAAAATTAACCCACTTTTGCTTCTGTAACAGATATGCGCTTGTGTTTTTGTATTAATTTAAAAATGAAATGTTTTTTAATCTGATTTAAATGAAAAATGATTCACAGAAAAGACTGTACCGATATTTTATATAGAAATTATATATTTAGAATATTTGGTACTTCAACTCCATTGTCACTTACGTCTGCATCGTTTATGTCGTCAATTTTTAAGTGTAATTATTACATACCGGTTATATTTATATTTTAAACACACGCATAAGAAACTCCAATATTTCAATTAATTTCAGATTTAGCTATGATCGCAACATTGTTTTGGTTTTTCTAGAAATTGAAGTAATAAATTTTTCAATTTTGACATAGTTCTGTGATTGATTGTGAGATATCATTTAGATTATTGCAAAATTGATCAAAGTGCACAAGTTTCAAGCTGCAAAAAACTCTCTCTACGCAAACAATAAACACATTTTATGAAAATCGGTGGAATGACAGTTATATATAAAAGACCGGAATGAACATCCATCATAATTTCAGTCACTCTGAGGCTTTCCTAAAGTCAATTTCGGAAGATCGAAAAATACAAAAAATCATATTATCTTGGAAAATGCATACCTGATTAAGTTCAAAAGTGATCTTTCCATCTCACTCAGCTGTTCTGGATGAGCAGTGGATGTCAGTTCGCAAATGAGTTTTGGCAAACAGGCTGTCTTAATCGTCGACATCATCTTAACCCGCCTTGCAATTGCTGTGAAGCAGTAGTTAGGCATGTAAAATTAAAATCCCAATCATCGTTGACGCACATACGAAAACGTGATCAGTACTTAAGTTTTTATTTTTCTCATAACATGATTATTATCACCTGGTGGTAGTTCTGCAATAAAAAGTATTAGAATCACATGTTCATGAAAAGTCAGTATTTACATTTCAAGGCTTTTTACTATTCCAGTCAGTTTTTTACTTTGTTAGCATATCCCCGTTGTTATGTTTTATTGTGAATTATCACTAGTAATGTTTATTTCAAGTTTGAATAGAATTTATTATTCATACATTTATTTTTACTACACTGCATTAATACATTTCTCAAAATTAGGAAATAAACGTTTCTTACTAATTATTACTTTGTCTTAAATAATTGTTTCGTTTTTTTATAAACTTCTTGTTTAATGTTTTATTAAAAAATAATAATAATTACTTCCATTCAAACTGAAAACGTTAAACAAAATAATAACAAAAAAGTATATTTAAAAAGAACTCGTTTCATTACAACCTTTCGTATGATTCAAGTATAAAATTAAAAGTGTTTTCTTAAGTAGATAATGCCCGTATTACGCAGACAATAACCGTCGTGCAATCTGAACGAAATGCACAGTACACGCACACAATGAAAAAAGTTCACGGCAAAGTCAGCAGTCTTTACAATGCGGTTACGAAATGCTACAGTATTCGAGAAACTTGCTTGAATTATTAATCAGTTTTCTACTTCTCGTAAAATAGCTGATAATGTTCGTCTTCATTATGTAAACATAAGAGAGACTGAAAAAAACTGCAAGACCTAAGTAGCGACTGCTTCCTCTTTGGTTTTATCTCAGTTCGTAATTCAATACGTTGAGAACGTTTTCGATTAATTTTTTTTTCGAATGACACATTGAATCTATTTACGATATAAAAATATTTATAGCAAGTAGTTTTAGTAAATTAAGCCTGACCCAATTTCAGAATACAAAAATAAAAAATAAACTGAGAATTTTGGAAATAAACAATCTATTTTAAAATAAATAAATAAATATTTGTTCGTTTCATTTGAAAATTATTAAACATCAGGCGATTCAATAACTTCTTATTTTTCTTCTTCCGACTCAAATTTATTCTCAGTGTAAATATAGTATAAAAAGTGGTCTTAAATAATCTACTCTATAAATTAGGATATTCTTTACCCGTTTAACGTTCTTGCTGTATAAAATAAATCAACATTTATTTACCACTAATGATTAATGTATGTTACGTTACAAATTAATAAATAATTTAATTTGTACTAAAACGTATGAACGTTATCATGAAGCATTTGGAAAAATGACGCTAATAACACCGAAATGACATTTAATCTTAAATAACTATAAACCAAAATTTTCACGTGATATTCTAAAAATTTGCATTAAATTATTTTTATAGTTTCAACAATTAAAAAACATTTTTTTGTGATAAATGAACGTGAACAAGGTCCGGGAAACCTGACACGAATAAACGCAACTCTTATACAAGTGTGACGCTCTACTTTTTTACTGACCGATTTTTTATTGACGTAACAGCATATTGAAATTTAATGCAACTCAACAAAACAAGTATATGAGTGTTATTACTTAAATTTTATATATCAAAATGATTGTTGACCATTTTCATAAAAATCTCTTCATTTCAACAACATTAGTGAGATCATCGTAGTTTCATTAAAATCCAACTTTATATTCCGTTTATCACGTACACTCTAAGAGTAGTATATTAGCATAATACGTCTAATTTTTTGTGACGCATTGGATTTTATGACGTTTTAATGTTGAAACATGCATACCGTTGTCTTCTTCGACCGTCGTTTTTGACTTGCTTATAATAATATCCTTGGAGTCTGAATTTTCCTTTGATGGCAGGATCGGCCTTCCTAAGCTATCAGTCTCATTTTGGTCTGTGTTACTGCCAAAGATGGATGATATCACGGTGCTGTAATCTCCGGCGAATACCAAAAACATCCCCACAAATATGACCAGGCGAACGGTTCCGGTGTCCATCATGGTGCCTGCGGGTACTTCCGGTTCAACTTTCGGAGGCGCTGTTATCATGAGGATTTTCAAGTTTATTTTTGGCGGTTTGACATTATATTGTTGGATTATACTAACGAATTTAAGTTTTTAAATGGTATGTTATAAATCTAAAATAAATCAGCATCATTAAAAATGTATTTATTTATTTTGTAATATTATTCCAATTGATTCCATTCTAAGTCTGATTTTTGGCGTGATATTATTTTTTCGATTAATATGAAAATATTTGTTAACTAGGTAGTTATTAAGATATTTTAGTTCTTTTCCTTGATTTTCAATATATTTATTATTGTAGTAATACACTTTTTACAGAAAGGTTTTTTAAAATACGTTTCTTAATAATTATTGCTTAATTGGATTATAAAACATATATGTATTTCAAATTTTAATGAAATCTTTAACGAAAATTGAGTTTCTCTATATTCCTCAAACACATTTGGATTACATTGCCCTGTAGTTCGAAATATTGCGCAAATAAACTACATTCCTACAATATGCAACTATGTTAGAGTGTTCCAAAAATAAACTTTTCATTTTAAAACGCTCATATAAATCATTGCAGCTGTATGTAGGTTTCATAAGCATTTGACGAATTCGTCTTTAAGGTTTTCATATTATCCTTAGTTTCAAAAGGTAATTATTGAAATTTATATACAATTTATAATTTTGTCAAATATCATTCTTAAATACATAACTATTTTCCGGGAAGCAATAATTGTTTGAAAGCCCGGAAATCTGTATATGTATTTCATTTTAAAATTTCTAAAATTTGTTTGAATAAATTTCAAATTCGTTGTTTTGTGTTGGTATAGAACTACAAGTTTTTAAATATTGTTAATGCTGATAATACATTTACTAAAAAGACTAACATGTCAGTCGTGGAAATATCAGAAGTACAAACATTTTTTTTCACTTTGCCTGAAATGCTAATTTACTAATTTTGTTCTGTCCCACTTTACACACACGTATTAAAACTAATGTTTGGCACACGTACAAAAATATTTGTAGGCGACAACCCGCAGATTCGTAGAAATTCGTAGAAAAAAAAGTACATTATGTATCATGGGAGGAAACAAACGAATTGCATTATGTACAGTAATAGGAGTTGAGGGTGTAAAAAATGCTGATCGCCAAAGGCGATTTTTGTCACACCCATACTAGAAAAGTCCATCTTTCGGATCAGTGAAGAGAATAAAGCCAAACCACATTTGATACACTCCACAGCGTGAAATATTGTTTTTCGATTAACAACAGCCATAAGATTTTAATGAGGATGAGCAAGAGGAAAGCCTTTTTCCCGCCCACTTCAGGTACGTCACCGGGCGGTAATCGAACACTTTCCGCCCACGTTTTGGCAAAAAGGCTACTATTTGGTTGATTAAGTTCGACTTTGCGGATTTCTGCTATTTTGAATCAAGTTTTATTCAGCACATGTGACGAGTATTTCTTATATGAATATTATTTGCACCTTCATTTTTGTATTGAGCGTCATCCTTCCATTCACAGAAAATATTTCTTCGCACTTGTATCATAGACTGTCGTTAATCGTTACTAAGTTTTACATTAATTTTACATTCAACAATTAATAGATTTTTTATTATCTGAAATCAATCTATTGATACATAGATCGAATTAGAAAAAATACAGTTATTTTTAGTGAAGTCGAAATTATTTAAGAGTTATATTTTGACAGAGACGTCAACGATATAAGTGTATAGGCCAAAACACACGTATCGTAACATGGTATTTTAGGCAATGTTTTGATGGCACTATGGAAGGTCAAGATCGTACTACGGATCGGACATCGAACGACAACGTATTATTGTCAAACGCTATGTATATATATTAAGTTTATAAATAATTTAATGTAATCCTTCGAAACAAAATTGTTTTTTAGGAATTAGATTTTTTTAGTTAATTTTTTAGACCATTATGAGTTTTTTTTTGCTCGTACATGTTGTCTATAATTAGAAAATTTCACAATACACTTGATATGCTCACTTATGTACTTTAATTTTCCTGATAAAGAACAATTTCAAAACATACATTTTAATTAGTTATAAAAATAGCTTAAAAATATTTAGGTATGTTTAACATACTCATATTTTTCAAATGAAGGTATTATAATAGAAATATCAATAGTTTACACAAACATTTAATCAGTAATACTATTAAGTAAGTTGCGGCTCAACAAAAGGACGGCAGCATTCGTATTCGCATAGAAAATACTTTTCACATTAGCCGAACTAAATTTTTTGAAAAATTTCAAAAATCCGATGGACTTTATTAGAGCGTAAAAAAAATAGTTTACCATACAAGTCCGTAAAGATTTGTTGTCACATTTGCAAGAAAAGCCCACTACGTAGGCGAGAAGTGTATTTCCTCCTGTTGGCGTCATTAGAAGTGCGGGAAAATGTTTTTTAACACTGTGCGCGAAGCTCGCTTTTCCGCACTAGGGCGAAACCTTCGGACGCCAATTATTGAGACCCACGCTCATGGTGTTAGGATATATCGTATGTAAAATGGGCAAAACTTTCCTCAAAGATCACCATTCTGTAAAGTTGTCACTGTGCCAATAAAGACGAATTATTATTATTTTTTTTAGTACTATGCTCAGTGAACATATGAGCAAATAAGCTGTCATTTTAGTAGCACCAAAGATGGGAACATCAGTATGATTATAACTGATTGATGTATTCCTTTAAAAATCTAGTTATTAGATTGATATCTTTTGAAGTGGAGATAGAAATCTTCAAAGGTCTCTACAATTTATTACGCTTAATGCGAATTTTATTTATGGACATTACGTAACTTAATCGTCTAAGAAGACAATAACAGTGACGTTAGAATTTGTGTCATATTCAACAGAGATGTGAGTAAGATTCGAAATTGGGACCTGTTCGAAAAGCACATTAGTCATGAGTTCCATCTTGTTAAGAAGAATATAAGAAATTATTTATCAATTAGGTAGAAGACGGATTTCTAAATCTAGGAATATATAAAAAATATTAAGAAATTACACAAATTAAACTGGAATTAAGTAATTGACGTCACTTAAGTTAAAGTGAAGGACATTTGATCGAAATTAAAGTATAATATGAAAACAGTTATTTTATAAATTTTACCGACAGTTAAAAATTAGGTTTATAAGGGAATCGTATCAACAAAGGACCAAATTAAATGAAACATACAATTGCAATTTTTTAACGCTTTACATATTTTAACATTTATTTACGCAATTTTCGACTAACTAACAATCTCAAAATAATTAAAGTTTGCATTAAATAGAATACATTATCAATTCCCTAGTAATTCAAAAATTGATGAAACACTGACAATTTCAGCATTTTATGCACATTATTGTTGTGAGTCTAGACAAACTTTACTTTTGTGAATTGCTTATAAAATAGTCTTTAGATATATCTGGAAATTTTTGAGATAACCAGAAGTACTATCAAGTTTTTTGAAACTAGTAACTATCATTAAGCGGCACTTTTAAAGAATGCCTTAAAATCTAAGTTGTTGTTAAATGTTTATAATGACATCCAAAGGTATGGGAAAGTTACGTTTTCTTTATAAAATGTCTACCATTTGAACAAACCTTTATATTACTGACTATAAACGTCCTCAAATTGTTGGTTGGCATGAGAGAGGTACGATTGTTTGAGGTTAAATATTAGTGTGCTTTATAAAACTGACTTTCTTAACATAATCATTGCTGTACATTGAAGACATACAGATGTCTTTTATTAAAATTTCTTTGTTCGCACTGTACTTATTATTGTTGTAATGAATAACCTTCAATTTAATCGATATTTTCATAACATTCATTAAATGTGTTGATTGGTGTGAAAAAACAAGTTATATGATATTGTTTCAATGGTCGTCAAAGAAATTTAAAAATACGTTGTGTAGTTCAAGGTCACCAACACTTTTTATTTCGTTCCATCTTAATAGACGTCAGATTGGTTAAAAATACTTTGTAAACCCTAATGGTTTGGCTGCTACTAGTGTTTAGCAAGATGAATCATACACAATTTTTAGCCGAATAATTTCAATATAAACGTCAACTTTCTGCGTAGTGATATGCCCTAACAGTGGTAATATAATGTATTGTTTAATACTTGATGCGCTACTTTTGTTACATGACAACTTGTTATAATTTTAGCTATTGGCTTTGATTAGCTTTGATTAGACTTGAGCCATATTCAGAAGACGTTTCAGTCGCAATTTGAAATTTTTTTGAACTTGAATAGCTGTCAAACAAGTTATTAAGTACTTTTGAAGTAGTGCAAAAATTGCTAACTAGGATTTTATGAATGGTTCACTTATAGTTATGTGATATAATAAGTAAAAATTCGAGTAAAATAGAGTTATTTGATATATCAATTGGATTTAAATTGAATTGGATCTGTGTATCATTGTAAAAAAACTAGGAAAGACTAACTAAGTAATGATTTAAAACCAACATTCAAACAAGAATACCTTCAATGACTGGAAAAGATTGATAAATATTCAAAGTCTTGAAATAACCTACAAGTCATTTACAAAAAGTAGTTCTCCCTAAAAACTACTTATAGCGAACATTAGAGTACCATCAAGTAATAAGTTTTCTGCTAATAAATAGTAGAAAACTACTAATGCATTAGTAAACTACTAATAATTAATAAATTAGTAGATTTTAACTTTTTATTAGTTACATGATTACTAATTGAATAGGAGTCTTACTTCATTTTCTGAGTGCACCTCGAAAACCAGACATTTAAAAAAGCAGACACTCAAAAACCAGACATGTAAAATAACAGACATTCAAAAACCAGACATTTTCAAAAACAGAGATTCATAAACCAGATATTTAAAAAAAATGACTTTCAAAATGTGTTTGCATTTTGAAATATCTGGTTTTTAATGTTTGTTTTTTGAAGGTCTATTTTTTTAAGTGTCTGATTTTTGAGTGTCTGCTTTTTTAAATGTCTGGTTTTTGAAGTACATCCCATATTCTTATCAGTAGTTTTGAACTAATACAGATTTAGAGAATTCATGTAATACTTTTTTTGGAAATTCATATTTCCCTTTATTTACAATATTTTCAGTATTTTTATCATACATGAAAAATACGAAAAAATGTATTGTGTTTGCAGGAAAAGTGCTACGAAAGTTAGACGCAACTGATTTAAATCCTTACGGACCCAATTTTTGACATACTTCAAGGAAGTTTACACTGGATGGAATTTCTTTCATTATAATAAGATATATCACGCGCAATGCAAATTGTTTTCATATGTTTTAGTTTCCAATTTACTTCAGAGATAGTAGGAAATCAGATTTTCCAGTACAACAGTGGACAATAATTTAGAAACCCACTTTCTTGCCAATTCTCATCAAACTTCAATCACAGACTTCATTAAATAACTTCGAATTAAGGGGAAAACTCGATTTAAATTTTAATTTTCACTAAAGTCATCACACGACCTGGCACTTTCGCACATTGCACTTTGGGGTCTTGTGAACATCTGGGAACAATCGTCGATTCGCGCACATCCGGTGAACATCTTACGATACCTTAACGTGGAGAGGCGCTTGATCGTTTGGGCGCCAAGTTCGCAGACTCGTTGAAACTCGTGGATGAATGCGCACTTCTGGATCTCAGGTGGTCAGGAACCGTAAGCTGGTTCACTCTCACTCTCCTTTTTCCACTTCCACTTTCTTTTGGCTTCCTCCACTCTGAAATCTGTTGGACACTCGTGCGTGTAATTCCTCGACGCCTTGTGCACATACACCGGTACATGCACCAAGGATACCGGTGCTAGCTTTCTATGTGCACCGGAAATGCGGATGTTCGATCTTGATACTTCCGTTCGTCTGCGGATTCAGTCGGAATTGTAATTCTTTTAAGAAGTTTGCCAGGACTCTTTGCTTTCAATTACGCGATAGAAATGCTGATGAATGTGGAAGGTGAAATTCTGTTCACTTGAATAGTGGGATATTTTATATGGAGTGAAATCGTTTGTTTTATTTTAATATTCGTGGATTTTTACTTTCTATGTTTGGGAATAATTATTTTGGCAGAATTGACTTCCAAATTCAATTATTTAGATATGGAACGTATGCAATTATAAGTATAATTATGATAAATTGAAAATAATCTTTATAAAAAAGAAAAGAAATATATTTGCAAGAGTTTAAATTATTGTCCCAAAGTGATGTTTCCGATAGGTTTCCAAAAATTTCGATGTTTAATATTTATGAGTGAAATTGTATTAAAACGCTACAACCAATCATCGATACGAAATTATTTTAATTTATAATTCATAAGGCTTAAGTATGGCCTATAACAATATGTGTCTATTAAATTTGTCTTTCAAACAATAGTGAAATAATTTTCTGAACCAGACGGGTCATTGTTCATTACAACCATAAATTATTAACTATATTAAAATGTGTAAATATTCTAATATCCCTACTGCTGTTTAACCTTCATGGGGATTTTATTTAACTGAAAAAAAGGATAATTGAAGGTGTCTTTGAAATTTACCCAAGGTCGTGAAAATACTTGAATTCAATAAATATTACTGTATTTTTTCGGGAAAATTTTAATAATGTTTTTAAAAAATCCACCAGAAAACCTACATTTATTATGACGTCTTTGTCTACGGATATAATTGATGATTTTCTTGAAAAATTGGACCATTCGTCATTTAATTTTCAACTATATCTAATAACGCATTTACTTATATTTTAATGAAATATTGTTTATTGATGTTTTAACTGCATATATATTCATGATATCTACTATGTATGCGTTGAAACAATACTCAAAAATAAATAGCACCAGCACGGAATTTAATTATGATGAATAAAGCTACAATATCCTGCTACCTCACTGTTACACAAAGAAAATATTATAAAAAAATTGAGACGTATGTTGGTTGTATAAAATTTGAGAATTGGTGAAATAAGAAATTAGATGCCCTCCTGTTAGATGTCCTATAGTTAACAAAATTTTCTTTTACATTAATTTTCATCCTAATGAAAAAGTAGGCAAATGTTAAACGAATTCCAATAAATTTTTTCTGCTATTTACCCCATCCTAGGGTTATTATATAATTGCTAAACATCAGAGCTATAATGTTGATTACAGAGCCCTTTACATAACATAATTGCAATAAATGATCCATTCTGAAATGAAATAAAAGGATGTCTAGTCAATATTAGAAATTAGTATCATTTGATAGGCATGAAAAATACCATTACTATTAACATTCTAGTGTCTATGAATTTTATCAACGAATTATGCTACATGAAAATATTTGAATTGCCGCAAAATCTTTTTTTGTTTTTGTTAATATTGCATTAATTTGTCCAGAACGATTTGATTCCACACAGAGGGAAAGGATTGTTTACTAAAAAGAAGGCTTCTTAATAATTAAAAAGTCGTATATTTAAATACGGTGAATCGAAATAATTATTCATTTCATATTAAGCAAACATTTCTTTAGTGCAAACAACGCATTTTATATCTTAAGAAATGTCTATAAAATGCAACCAAATATTTCTTAATAGTTAAGAAACCGCTTGTATACTATGCATTTGTAGCCATAGAGTAATGATTTCTTAATAGTTACAAAATGTAATGGTTGGAGTCGATAAGCATCGTAACATAACCTCAAATAACAACAAGGATGTTTTGTTTCGTTTGTTAAGAACAATTGAGTGCCATTGCATTTCGGTAGTTGCTATTGTGAATAGGAATAAATTAAAAATATTATTTATACCTAGTCTTAAATGTGCTCATTTTATAAACAAATGCATCGTATAAGACACATCTTCCGTGTCTTATTTGTGAATTTGCGCAGCTGCCGAGTTCAACGTATACATTTCTTAACTATTAAGAAATGGTCAATTCTGATGTAAAAAAGTAATGGCTAATATTAAATGAATTGTCTTCAATATTACAATGCCATCTTTACGTTAAAAGGACGATTTCAACTTTTCAACTGAATGATATTTCTTTACAACAAAGAATCCTTTTTCTCAATGCACATGGAAAATAAATATGTTATTTAAATTATAGTCAGGTTTGAAATGGTCTGTGTCATCATATTTCAATCATAATAAAATACGACATGTGACTATATATCGCATGTAATATGCATTTTGTCTTTGATTTGCATCGATTACGGACATTTACGACATTACGTCTTGTCTTGTCGTGACATATGATATTCAATAATCTGAGTATATACCCATACAAATTTTTAAGCACACTAAAAGATATCTTCTTTTTCTGTAAACATTAGATACATGCATGGTGAAATTTGAAAAGTTTCAATTTTTTCGAAAAGGCTATTTATGAAACTACTTTTTTACTACAATGTTGCTTGCAACTTAAATAATAATTCGAATATGAAACTTGAGCTTAAGCCATCGTCAGTACTTAACTAAACTAACCAAGTATACTATGTCCACAGAGATTACTGTATAATAAAAATATGGGATATAATCCTGGTATGACATGTGCGCTGAGGTACTCTCTCATGAGCACCATGAAATAAGTACTCCAAATTAAAAGTATGTTATAGTAAGTTAGCTGGTTTTACAGTCATGAACTAAAAAATGGAAATTAATCCTCATTGCATGGTATTATTTTCATCATTATAAAATAGCCCCACATTTAACCTAACAAGGCAGCTAATATATTGGAAACAAAAGATATTAATTAGTTGATGCAGTTTACATTTTTTTTAAATTTAATAAAATTACTGTTAAAAAAATGTTAATATAATTTGTTTACAACTTTCATTTTTAATTATAAGTAACCAATACTTATTCCTGCCAAATATCTCCTAATTAGATATTTAGTTTTTTCCATAAATGGAAAAATGAAGCTACTCATAAATAAAATAACATTCCATTTTGGATTGTTGCATAAAAAACAATAACAACCCGAATAAATATTGAACTCTAACAAATATGCGCTACTTGTTTTAGTAGAATATTTATTTTACATTATTCACATCTACTCTCTATACTAAAAAAATTCTTTGCAAACGATCTCCAAGGGCTTAGTAAAGTTCCATTATTAATTATATATTAAACTACCCCTTTTTTTTGTGAAACTACTATGATAGAATTTACTATAACAATAGAGAAATTTATTGTTCCAATAATTTCCTACATTAATTTAAATTAAAAAATAATATTGACATAAATAACAAGGAATCTATACCATTTTATCAAGTATAACAAGGAAGATTCAAAACTTTGATATTTCTGGAAAACTTATTAACTTATTGTGCACAGGAAACCTAATGGTAAATGTTCTATTAATTGTTATCCTCGTGTTATATGAGGATTATTTTTCTAACACCCATTTTGCCAATAAAATTGCGCCATGAGATTAAACACGTGCCTAATCAAATAATTAGCAGTTTGACGAGGACTTCATGAATTAAATGAGTCCTTTAAACCGCAACACAGTACATTAAATTTAATAAACTTTTGCAAAGAAAGTTATACAAATTTAACTAAAAGTCATGGTATTTTCGAATTGTCAGTAATCCTATATAGGATATATAGAGACTTTCTAAATAACTCATTGTTCAATTCAAAGGGACGGTACATTAAATTTCAGTAAACGATTATATGACGTAATAAATTTAATGTATTTTATAATTATCTTTATAACCTATAAGAATAATGGTTATACTATGGCTACGCTTAACTAAGCACAAATTAAATGAGAGGTTGATTGAATCATTGTTAAGTAATCTGGTTTGTTTGTGTCAGCATTTTTAATAGATATAGCCAGTTCCCTATTAACAGAAGTTGGCAGAAAGCCGGTATAATGCCATCAATTCTGATTACCACTTGACTTTGAGGTTATGGATTTTCTATTTTAAATCGAAAATTTGTATTTTACAACTAAAAAAAAACATTATAAATTAAAGAAAAATAAAAAAATTGGAAATCATTATGTCATAAGAACCAGACTATTAAAAACAGTAGATGAACATAACCTCACAGTTTATTATGAATACAGATGACAGCTGATTTCAACTGCCATGCTCTAAATGTTTATGTGAATCAGAAGATATGTAATGCTTGATATACTGTATACAATGATGTAGAACTGGTATGTAGTAACTTAATTATACATCAAGTGAATGCCGAGTTAAGAGAAGGTCAAATCTTTATACAGACACGTATAAATTCATATTAATAATGTATGAAAGTCAATACTTTCAGTATTTTTCAATCTAGACAATAATAAGTTGTTCATTGAGGCTCTACAAAATCAAATTTATACCTATTCAGCCATTTACTATTTAAAAATAAGCTATATTAACTTCTCAATTTATGGCATTTGATATCATCTCACATTTAGAATCAAATATTAAATATTTTCTTATCTTTAGTTCATCACATAGTAGATTATATTAGTTCCATCACATAAAAGTATATAAACGATACAGAACTCCAATGAAATGTAACAATTTTCAAAAGTATATTACATGAGGCAGGTATTACGTAATGTTAAGGAAAACAAGAAACCTAGTTCTATAAACGATGTCTTCATAAGCAAGTCACTCATAAACTGAAATGTCGCAGTTTTCGAAAAATAACTTTACGAGTATTTTGACACGGGATCGTTCGAACGGAAGAGGTTAATAAAATAAAATGATAAAATTAGCATGTCTAATTTAAATGAATGACATGTGTAAACAAAACATCAGATGGATGTATTAGGTTGCTGAATCTTAAAATATATTACATAATAAAAACTAAATTCGGTTCGAATGTTTTCGTCGAACCATAGCCCTAAGAACATTTTAGTTTAAATGTTTTAGAATAAGATACATTTGTTAGTTAAATTTTATAATATATTTATATATCCATATATAATGTGAAAAGTTCCTTTGAATATTGTCATATCCTCCACAGATCAAAATTAAGAAAATTGTAAAAGTTGGGGCTTCTGAGGGGTTTCTGAGGACATCCTGGCGAGGATTTACTGTATGGAGCAAGATACCATTTTCCAATTGAAGTGGAAAAAATATATTCATACTTTGATAGAAGATACATTTTTATTCTTTAATATGTAACACAGCACTATTGGCGTTTCCCTGGGAAAGGTTTAAGATGCAATCAGAGTGTTACGAAGGTCAGGCATGCCTTTTTCATTTGTGGGAACTAGTAGAGTAACTGCTGACTGAGTGTTATGCAATGCTCACAAAAAGCATGATTTTAAATTTGGAAAAAAACGAAAACCTTTCTTACTGAATGATATCTTGAATAATAGTGTGATTTCATTACAAAACAATTGCAAACGAGGTAACTCGTATTTTCCTCTGATCAAAACAGTGACCTCCACATTTCTCACAAATGGCTCTGACGACCTTCGGGCATAGGTAGCCTGCATCTTGATCATTGTTATAAGAAACGATTTCGTTATATGTATTAGAAAATGAATTCCTTGTAGAAATACAAATTACTCTTTCCTCCTAAATAAATATTTTTTAAAAATATTGTGAAATATTTCTTTGAAATTATCTTTATGTGAACACCACTTTCCATTCGGATGGATTTTGTGTTTTATTTTGCGTGTAACTTATTTAGTCCCTGCATCTTTCAAATTGAATACTTTAAAATTTAATTATTTTTAAGAGTTAAATATATTATGCTTTCACTCTTATTACTCTGATTATATCGTCTCATAATTATATGCATTTTAATGTCCGCAGAATTGAATCTTGCGTCATGAAAGTTATTCGCATTAATATCTCGTTTATACCTATTACTTATCACTTCAAATAATCTTAAATTGCGCCAAATTTCAGTTACTATCACTGATAAATGAAGAAAGAATGAAGAATTTACATATTAAAAAGTTGATCCCGTACTTCTTTAATTAGTGAATGAACGTATTAGCGTATTAGACATATTTTTGCAAATATGTTTCTCTAAAATGAAGAAATTCATGAATGCACTTACGTCAAACCCATGCGCAACGTGTGAAATTAAGAAGCATATTCCGTAACCATTTTTGAAATTTTTGCAAAACTTTTTTTAAACGTGACTTCTTCAACAACACTCTGAACTTCTATTTCTAACACAGATTTAGACGAAAAATTTAAATTGGCGATAAAAAAAACGCGTGAGAAAATTTATAAAAATGAGACACCACTGTTTAAAAAGAAACAAAAGAGACGGAAATTGCCGGCACTGCCGCGTGTCTCGAAGGCGAGGATTGACTGCGAATGGTTCGAAACCACGAGTTTGCGAAGCATATCTCGCAAGTCGTCAGTGAAAGTTAAAACGCCGCACTACCTGCACGATTTAGTGTAGTTCCCCGAGACAACAGAAATTCGTTAAGGCGACGCACAAAAAGTATAGCAGTTCATTCACTTCAGAAAGTGATTGTTGAAAACTTCATTTTTTTTATCTGTTTTTAACTAAATTTTTTGCGTTTAGGTAGTTTATTTTTTGGAGCTTTTAATTGCGATTAAGCGCAAGGAGTTGAGCAATTTTTAACGAATGTGCCTTAATCTGATTCCATTATATATAATTTATTGCAAATTTAGTTCCGTTATTGCCAGGAAAAATAATTTTGAACATTATTGTGCAGACATTCCAACGAAATTTTTACTACAAATTTTAGAAACAAAATTTTACATTTTGATGGTATTCGATTCTAAATTTAATTGCAAGCTTCCGTAATTCAATTGGTTATTTTTGGTGTTTGAAAGCAGATAATTTTATATGTTAAATACTTGAAAATTGACCTTGAACGTTATGAAGTTTGATGTTTTGCATTTAATGTCAGCAATAATATTTTTGAGAATTTTCGACAGTTTAAAAACTTTTTTGTTTGAAAAATTTGTAAATTTAAAATTGCAAAGTGCCAGCAAAATAAGATATTTAAGGGAATACAACATTTGAAAGCGGAAGTAGAAAAAGTTGTGTTATGGACATAGATGGATGAATTTTGAATCTATAATAAACAAAAAATTAATCCGTCTGCTTTTAGTGCTAGTAGCGCTCTCGTTGCGAGGCGTCTAATGTGTATGGAGCCTTGCACGGGTAATGGTGTTTAGTTTTTACATGATAACGTGTTCAAAGGTATTCGAAAGGTATTGCTTCGGCGCCAAAAAATACTACTTTTTCATATAAAAATTTGAGGTAATCTAAAATACTAATTTTTAAAGCGCAATAACTACTTCATAAAATTTGTTCAGTTTTAGTGTCTTGATGATTATGTCATATACCAATGATTCTTAAAGCCATAATACTCTGTTTTGAACTGGGTATCAAATGTCACATAAAATCTAAAAAGAGACCTTTTCCCAAATACAAGACTCAATACAAATTTAAGGCCTTACAAGACATGTTTTAATATCACTTCAGACAAAATAGACATGGGTTCCATTTTTATATTCAATCGAAACTTATCCTCTTCTGTAACTATGAAACAACCAAACATTTTTTTAACCACTTTATTGCATCCGCATGCCATCAACGTTCTATATGAACTGTAAAGCAGCTCTTTTTATGCACTTCCAGCTTAGAATGTCTTACAATCCCGACTTGATAGAGAAATTTGAAGGCCAGATTTGGATTCAGCCTATAGAAAACCTTAGGAAAATATAGATATTGGTCTCATTTCGTTAGCCTGGTTAATGATAATAAGAGTATATTTTTGGCAAAATCGATCAACCACAATATCAATCTGAATATCCAGGTCGATACAATTTACAATATCATTTTGATTATTCAACTGTCCACTTTTTATAATAATAATATTTAAGTACGTTCAATTGACACATAAATTTGACAAATTTAATAATGATAACACATTTACATTTAAGATACATGGATGATTTTTAAGAAGTTGTCACTTGTATTATTCTTATTAATATATTAGCAAACCTTATTTTTTGTTTGACATGTTGGTTAGTATTTAACAAAAAAGTCTGACATTCATCGAAGAGGAAAATAAAAAAAAGATAGGAACCAAAATACTGTCCGTTAACGTATAAAACAAAACTTACTATCCAAATGCAAACACCCTGGCAAATCATCGTTATTTGCACAATAATAATATGAAGGTTTTGTTTTAACCAAAAACTTATATTCTTCAGCTGAAAGCGACTGAAACTATTATTAGTTTTCCGTATACGAAAACTTCGCTCAGCTCCCCAAGTGCTTCAAAATGAAACATTTAACAAAATAAACGTACGACGTTTATCCACTATTAATTTTTGACTAAAAAAAAACTTAAAACATTTAAAAGATGTAAACATACACTGTACAAAAATATTTTAATATTGCTTCATTTTAAATGATCTTCAAACAAGCCAATGTATAAAATATGCCTTTTTGTAATTGGTCTAGTTTTAAGCAAACTTGTTAGTTTAGCCATTTTTTTTTAACTACTGAAGATCAATTAAAATATAATGCTGAGGTGCCCAATCTACTTTATATTAAAAATGTTTGCAAAGCTACATCGTTTGAAACTGTTGTTTATCCTCTTTTTTAAGAATCAATTTATTTACTTATTTTTTAGAATTTCAATGATAGATAATAATAACTTAAATTGCATATTCAATAATTTTCCTTATAATTATTGCTTGAAAATCAATAGTCGTAAGAAAATGTTTATCACCGGGTACAATTTATTATTTTCTTTCATTTTCGCGAGGATTTTTGTTCTTTGAATTAACGGAGTTTCCATGTTTATGTTCAGTTAGTTTATATTAAATATCATTCTACAAATACGTTCTCATTTCTTTTTATCACATTATTAAACAATTCATATACCCTCTAGTGATAACTTTTATCTATAATTTTTATTTCTTTACGGGTCGAGAAGACGTTTTTCAGGCGGATACATTCATTAGAGTTATTATTCTTTTAAGTAATTTCCATTTGTGAAAATGTGCAAACAAATAACTGTCCGTATGCTTTCATCATCATTCACAATATCAAAATATTTGGTGGTCTTTGAGTAAGAATAACTTGTCCTTTTCAACCATTAAATTTGTGTTATGTCTGTTAAAAGTAGGTATTGATTATTTTCAAAACTTCTAATAGTTTGCAGAGTTTCTTCCAAGTCCATTATTAATTCTTGGGTATGTAGGTTTACTTATTAGGAAGTTTATGTTTATAATAAAAGAATATAAATATATGCTGTTATAATTAAAAATTCAACATTTTCATTTATCAATTTTTATCATAACTCAAACCACTTATCAAATCACTTTCGTAAAGTTGTATTAATTTGCGAAAATATTTAATAACACGCAGAAATATTGTTTCATAAAATGATACTTTTTCATTATTTCACTTTGATTCCACTGATAGAACAAGTGCCTATTTCACTGTTTCTCTTCAATAATTTTACGCAGCAATTTTATTGGACTCTCGACAATTTTAATTTCAGTAGAAAAATGTTGAAATTTTTCTCACAGAAATTTCTCGTATTCATTAAATAATTAGTTGATATCTATTATTGTATTTTTAACGCAATATGCAGTGAGATAGATTTGAAATAGGTATTATGATTAATATTTAAAGAATATGATACTTAAATCAACCTGAACGTGACTGATTGAGTTGTCAATAAGAATCTCCTAAAACAAGAAAGTATTCCTCTTGTTTATTTTGTAACTTTTACAAACATTTGAAATGAAGATTATTGCAAAAGAGTTATTGTTTCCGCTCATTATTTCTTGCGAATCATTTGCACTTAAAACTTAATTAATGTTGTAATTGAGAAAAAACTATTTTTTCCTTAATGAAGTGTTGAACAACTTGACTTCAGTAATGGTCAAATTTTTTCCTTCTCATAGAACTATAAAAAAAAGAGAGCTAGCTACTCCGTCTTATAAGCATTTAAGAATACAATAAGACGGGAGATATCGTTTGAAAAAATAAAAATCTATTTTCTATGTTATACAACAGTATATAATTATATTAATTAAGGCCTACCGTCGAAATGTTGATTCACGTACTGAAGAAAATGTAAAATGATTAACATTTTTATTGCGATCCTTATATCATGAAGTAATCTAACGTAATAATCAATTAAGGATTTCTTTTATCAAATATGTTCTCACATTTTAAAAATAAGCAGAGAAAACCGACGGTTTTTGTATGCTACTGCCTTTATAAATATTAACGATTGTTTACTTGTTATGCAAAATGTGCGTCCAGTTTCAAGTGGCATGTTTTCATTTTGCATTATTTGTCTAGTAGTAACAACTTCAAGCATACGAAGCGAAATAATATTCTAAAATCTTAAATGGCACAATTATAAACTCATTTCGTAAGATAATTGAAAGAGTTATGATGTAGATTATTTAATATGTCCTTAAATTGTACTCTTCCTGAACTTCTTCATGGTATTGTGCACAACATTGGCATATTCAGTTTTTTTTTGTTTATATTCGTTATCAAAAAATAGCTTTGTAATTTAATGTGCATGGATGATGTAAGCAAACTATACTTTTTTTTTTAATTTAAGCAACACATCATTCCTTTAAGTTCAGCATTTTCTGGAATATGTACAACATTTTCAGGACATTTGAACGGTACAATGAAATAAGATGATGAGACTTAAGTCTATATTTTTTTAGTTTTTTATTTTTTTATTTAAGGTCATTTTTAGTCTCAATCATTGTAAAGATCATTATCTCAAACAATAATATCAGTTAATAATTGGTTTTTTAATGTATTGAAGGGTACAATCCTCAATATTCTTTCCAATAAAAACAATGTTTACACCTACCAATCAAATAGATAAGATGGATGGAAAATACTTTTATAGCAGCCTTGCTATTGATTGCGTTCTAGAGTCATATAACCTTCATTTTTTGATACGCACATTTGGTCAAGGACGACAAGATGATCGAATATTCACCTCCGAACTGGTTTTATATGACGGATTCATTAATCACAATGGTTCCATCAAAAGCAAATGTTAAAATTACCAAAAACAAACATTAACAATCTTCAGATCATGTAAAAATACTTTAATTTATTTCATCATTCAATATTTCAACATTATAACTCTTTCACGTCGTAAAGTGTCTGGAAAATGTATTCGTCTTTTTCTTGTCTGAACAACGTGATAATTAAGTAATTAACAAAATACATATAGAAAATTTTGAAATTTAAATATATTTGCAATTGCAAACTCCGCAGGTTTTCCCACTGCCTCCTAGCAAGACTCTGAGGAGTCGGAAATTCTTGATCACCTTGAATATCGGATAGTTCGATTCTCGACATCGAGACATTCGCCGCCTTATAAGAGCGAGGTCGATGGACGAGATTTAAGAAATTTCTGCATTTTGTTTCGATAGACTAAATGAAAATGACCTTCATTGTGTAAATTGCATCGAAGAACGTAACATTGACAATTATACTGTAACTCCGGAAATTCGACTACGAAATCAGTCATTTTATTTCAAGCGTGAATTTCTTTAGTCCGTTGAATAACAAGTGCGTTTAAAAACAATGTTTCAACAGCATGAAACCATTATTTTCTTACAGAATAATATAATTGCTTCATAAGTAAGAGTGCATCGTTACTGATAATACAATTATGTAAATGGAACTACTTAATAAAGATAGTCAATGGAAATAAACATTTTTGTTAAGGACATTGAATAAGGAAACTGCATAAATTTAAATTTTATTCGAATTAAATATTAGACATTTCATTTCTCAACAATTAAATTGATATTGAGTAAGACTAAACTATTTAGAATATAATTTATGTTATTAGTTTATTCAAGTACATTGTATGTTTCTAACAAATGTATAAATGGTGATTACTGAATAATTTCTTTTGAGATTTTAATTTCTACATTATTTCGCACTTCTAACCCGTTTTAGAACTATTATTTAAATATTTAAAATTTATATTTCTTGAACTATTATATACAAGCGAATTATATTCCTTTCTGTTTTTCAATATTTCCAAAAAATAGATAAATTAATATTATTAATTAGATTTGATAATTAAATTATCAGAATAATTAATGATAAGACATAAGAACTTCACACTATGCTATTAAAAACGGGTTGAATTCATAATTTTATGAAATACTCATTGTATTTAACTAAATTCTAGTTGAAAGCAATCCTTTTTTTGTTTTTGAAATAAAATTTGTACGAACTAAATCAATTAAAATAATGTTAACATTTACTTTTCTCGATGCGCCGGAAAGTATTTCTAAGACCGGAAAAAATTATCAGTGATATTCAAAACATCATTAAGAAATATTTAGAAAAGGAAAATTATGATTTGGCAAAACGGGGAAGCCTAGTACTGAAAACGACAGCGGTGATCTTGCAACGTTTCGTGCGTAATTGGCGGTAGAAATTCTTGCGAGAAAACGGTCGAGACAGAAAAGACCAGCAAGCGCAACGAGTGAAAGGTTCAACACTATAATAATGTACTTCTGGTTACAAAGCTCTACTTTCCAGTTGATCGCATTATTCGGGAATTTCAATTTTTGTTCCGATCTAAATATTTAGGAAATACAATGGTATCGTTCGGTAATTCATATGCAATTGTCGCAATTACCTCTTTCACTCGCGAGAGAAATTGGGAATAAATTTTATAGAATTTTCCTTTATTCCAACCTTTTCGGATTCGATGTTTAGAATTTGTTTAGGTTATGTAGAGAAAGAAGACCTGTTGAGGTCGAATAGGCTTCGGATTGAATTTTAAATACCCCAAAACATAATGAAAACATGCTGTCGCGAATACGAAAGGCTCTGATGTACGTACGAGACGGGATAGAGTCGCGGATGCCGAATATCGACGAAGTGTAACGACAAAATTATTAGATTAGATTTGCAATCCGAGACGGCAGGACGCTTTGCATAATTTTCGGGATCTTGTCGATTGCAATAAAAGAAGAGTTTTCTTGTGTTCAACCAGTGGTGGTTAAGTTTCTTAAATCCTGTTCCCGACATTGTGGCGACCGTGACAGGACTTTGGAAGTCGGGACAGTGTGATAGTGAATTAAAAGTTAAGTGAATTTATCACCACGTGGTCAAGATGGACGCCCTCAAGAAGGAACGGACAGCCCTACGTAGCGCATTTACCAAGGCGCACACGGCCTTTCTCGCCAAAGCGGATAGGGATTGTTTGAGTGACGAAAAAGTTGTGGCATTTCAATTTGTGGAAGGAAAGATGACAGAACTGGATGCAGTACACGAGCGTTTTAATCAAGAGATGTACAGATCGAACGCGACGGAAGAAGACATCGATGCGGAGTTAGAAACATGTGACGTGTATAAAACTAAATTTCTAACCGCAAAAATGAAAATGTCGTGTCTTACTGCTCCGTCGGTAGTTCAACCAGTCAGAAGTATTTCTTCCAACATCAGAGAGGTGATGAAATTACCTAGCATCGAACTTCCAAAATTCAAAGGCAATGTGCGTGAGTGGCTGCCATTTTGGAGCCAGTTTCGAAAGATCCACGACGATCCGACCGTTAGAAAGGAGGATAAATTTCAGTATTTGATTCAAGCAACCGTCCCCGATTCTCGTGCAAATGAACTCGTCAACAGTTTTCCACCCACCGCAGAAAATTATGAAAAAGCTATAACGTGTCTGAAGAATCGTTTCGGACGAGATGATTTGGTGGTGGAATTCTACGTGCGAGAGCTGTTAGGACTCGTTCTCCAAAATGCTGTAAAAAACAATAAGAAGACATCCTTGGCGGCTCTGTATGATAAAGTTGAGTCATACATTCGAGCACTTGGAACCTTGGGTGTGACGACCGACAAATGTGCCGCAATGCTCTACCCTCTAGTAGAGTCATCTCTTCCAGAAGAAATCTTACGGGCATGGCAGCGGAGTGGAGTTCGAGACTCAGTTGACGTCAAAGGACATCAAGAACCGAAAGATCGTCTAACCCGACTCCTGGAATTCCTGCAGATGGAAGTCGAAAATGAAGAGAGAATTGACATGGCGTTGACGGGTTTCGGCTTAGCAGCAGAACAGGACAAAGGTAAACGAGGGAGAGGGAGAAACGATTATAAAGACGTCGCTACCGCTAGTGTACTTTTCGTATCTAATAATGAAAAAATATTAAATTGTATCTTTTGTAAATTAAATCACGAAAGTCGCGACTGTGAAGAAGCGCGGAAGCTTAGTTTATCGGAGCGCTCGGATATTGCTAAAAAAGACAAGTGTTGTTTTAAATGTCTGAGGCGCGGACATATTTCGAAATTATGTAGAGTCAAATTAAAATGTGATTGGTGCTCCGGAAAGCACGTATTGTTGATGTGTCCGGGCTTTGGTCATGGTTATGTTTCGGAACGAAAAGATAACGATGTAAATATTGTTGAGAATTCGGTTAAAGAAAATAATTTAGCGGCTTTCTGCGGATCGTTCGAGGTCTGTTTACAAACATTGCGTGTTCGACTCTATTCGGAAATTCGCGAAAAGATTGCAAGAGTGTTAATAGATACCGGTTCTCAACGGTCATATGTACGCGATGAGCTTGCTAGAGAGATGGGTTACGTGTCGGTTGGGGATATGAAAATTACCCATTCTCTATTTGGCGGGGCGAAATCAAAGTGCGAGACGCACAACGTTTTTCAGCTTCGAATGAGAAGTCTTGACAACAAATATGCGTGTAATTTCTCGGCAATGAGTCAGGGTACAATTTGCGATACGGTTCCAACCATTAAGTATGATTCTTGGGTGGAGGAATTGCATACAAAAAATATTCTCTTGTCAGATATTGACGCGAATGATAGAGGTTGTATAGATATTCTCATAGGTGCAGATATAGCGGGGAAATTGCTTACCGGTAAAAAACACGAATTAGAGAATGGGTTAGTGGCTCTTGAAACTTTATTAGGGTGGACGGTTATGGGTAAATTACCGAGAATAACAAACAGCTTTGATTCTGCATTACTGGTTACGGCAATGTTTGTGAAGGAGGCGGATCCATGCGAGTTGTGGCGTTTAGACGTTATAGGAATCACCGATCCAATTGAAAAAGTAAATAAACACGAAAGGAACGAACAAGTACGAAAACATTTAATAAATAATACTAAATTGACCAAGGAAGGTAAATTCGAAATTAAATTACCGTGGGTAGAATACCATGCGCCGATTTCAGATAATTATGATATTGCGTATAAGAGGTTAAAAAAGACTATTGATAAATTACATGCGCAAAATCTTTATCACGATTACGATGACGTTTTTCGGGAATGGCTATCTGAAGGAATCATTGAGGAAGTCGGGGATAATGAAATCGAAAACGGGTTACATTATTTACCGCATCGTCCAGTGCTCAAGTTGCAAAGCACAACAAAAATTAGGCCGGTATTTGACGCGTCCGCTAAACAATACGGTTATCCATCCTTAAATCAATGTTTAGAAACGGGACCAAATTTGATTGAACTTATACCAAATTCGCTCAATCGTTTCAGGGAGAGATCCATTGGGGTGATAGCTGATATAAAAAGAGCATTTCTACAAATTATGGTGAGTCAGGTAGATAAAGATTATCTCAGATTTCTGTGGTTTAGGGACGGTAGAGTAGTAATTTTTCGTCATTGTCGATTAGTATTTGGGCTATCGTGTAGTCCCTTCGTGTTAGCGGCCATAATACAATTGCTTCTCGTTGAAGCACAGAATAAGCTACAAAATCCCTCGAATAGTTGGTCTGAAAATACGGTAATAAAATTACAAGACGCGTTTTATGTTGACAACTGTGTCACGAGTGTCGACTCGAAAATTGAACTGCTAACTTTTGTGCAAGAATCCACATCAATTTTTACATCAGGTGGATTTGACCTTCGAGGGTGGGAAAGCACCGGTGATAACGATCAAAAAGAGTTAGCCCTAGTACTAGGTATGTCTTGGAATAAGAAACACGATACAATTGCAATTAATCCGAGTATCCTAGATTTTGAAATTACCGATTCAGTAACAAAACGAACAATTTTGTCGATGACTCATAAGATCTTTGACCCTATAGGTGTCACGTGTCCAGTTGCGTTGCAGCCAAAATTGATACTTAGAGACTTGTGGGAAAAGAAAATAGATTGGGACGCGAATTTAGAGGGGAAGCAAAAAGAAGAATTTTTGCAATGGTTAAAAGAAATTAAATTCCTAAAAAAGATAGAAATTCCGAGAGCACTTATCAGGGGCAAATTAACGTTACATATGTTTGGAGATGCTAGTGGTGTAGCTTATGCAGCGGTCGTTTATGCAAGAGTAGAGATGGGTAATTCGATTCAAGTTACGGTCCTAAAC
Source organism: Trichopria drosophilae (assembly GCA_030407085.1). Taxonomy (NCBI): domain Eukaryota; kingdom Metazoa; phylum Arthropoda; class Insecta; order Hymenoptera; family Diapriidae; genus Trichopria; species Trichopria drosophilae. Next base: position 181,353,551 of record CM059583.1, on the reverse strand, counting down.
GCAAAATCTAGAGTGGCTCCAAAAGGAGCAACTATTCCCCGACTCGAGTTAATGGCGGCGAATATAGGCGTTAGGCTAGTACACTCAGTTGCTCAATCTCTATCGAGAGAGATTGCTGGTATTATGTACTGGTCAGATTCGACGACTGCTCTAGCTTGGATACAGCGCGATATTCAATGGGGAGTTTTCGTTTGGAATCGCGTTAAGGAAATAAGGGAATTTAGCAATCCGAAAAGTTGGAAATTTGTACCCGGTGAAATGAACCCGGCGGACTTACCGTCGCGAGGCTGTACTCCATTACAACTCGTAAATTCAAAATGGTGGTTGGGCCCCGCGTGGTTGCGTCAACCCGAATCGGAATGGCCAAATGGTCATCAAGAAGTAGACGAAAAGGAAATTGTTAGCGAAACAAAGAAAACAATTGTTACGCAAATGACTAACATAGTTAGTTCAAATTTCAAAATTCAGGATTATTTTTCATCGTTCACTAAGCTCATTAGGTTTATCGCGTGGATGAACAGATTTCGACAAAATTGTAGAAAGATGAAAAATGTCATAAATTGTCCAGCCAGTTCAATTCGTGTTAAGAATGGTAATTTGGTTTTGTCTTTTCAAGAAATAAAAAGAGCAGAAACAAATTTGTTACTTTATTTGCAAAGTTTAATGTTTGATAGTAACGAGAAAAATAGACTGTCCTCTTTTAAAGTACGAAAAAGCAACGAAGGACTTTATGTTTTAGATACCAAAATTCGTAATCGCGATGATGATTTTAATTTTTTAAATCCAGTTCTTTTGGATAGAAATCACGAGATAATTTATTTGCTTATTAGAGAGTCACATGAACGTTTAGGGCATGTAGGGTCGCAAATAATATTGAACAGTCTACGTGAAAGATTTTGGATTATTTCAGCGAGAAAATTAATAAGAAAAGTAATTTCAGAGTGTGTTATCTGTAAGAAACAGAAAGTTAAAAATATGGAATGTGATTCCCCTCCTTTACCTTTGAATCGTGTTCGCGATGCGGCAATATTTGAAGTAATAGGAATAGATTTCGCGGGACCTTTAATAGTGAAGGGAGGGGGGAAATGTTGGATATGTATATTCACCTGCGCGGTTTACCGAGCAGTACATTTAGAATTAGTAAGTACATTATCAGCCGCAGGTTTTCTTGAGAGTCTACGTAGACTAATTGCGAGACGTGGGAGACCGCGAATTATTTACAGCGACAATGGGCGAAATTTTACCGGAACATCGAATGCTTTTAACGAGTTAGACTGGAATAGAATCGTAAAATTTAGTAGTGCTGAAAAAATCGAGTGGATATTTAATCCACCCTCCGCACCGTGGTGGGGAGGATGGTGGGAGAGACTTATAGGAACGGTAAAAACAATTTTGAGAAAGGTGTTAGGCCGAGCGAGTCTATCATACGAAAGCTTGAATACTGTACTATGCGATACTGAGGCGGTGATTAATTCACGCCCATTAACATATGTATCTGAGGATCCACAGGATCTAAAACCGCTAACTCCGTCAATGTTTCTGCAGGACATACAAGAAATAGGCGTACCCGATTGCGATGTCTTGTACCATGATAAATTAAATAAAAAATTGAAGTATAATCAAAAATTAATGAAAAATCTTCGAGAAAGATTTCGTATTGAATATCTTGGTCAATTAGTTTTGAAAAACGGAAAAAAGGAAATTAGAGAAATAAATATTGGTGATGTAGTATTGATTGGTGATGATAATCACAAACGCATGGATTGGCCTCTGGCTCGAATTATAGATATTGTAACAGGAAGGGATGGCAAAAGCAGGGTAGTTATTTTAAAGACAAAAAATGGAATCCTTAAAAGACCTATTCAGCGTATTTATCCACTAGAAATCTGTCAAAAGAATGTAGAATGGAATGAGAGTTATCGTCGAAAATTAGAAGCGAAACAAGCGAAACTTATTGCGACACCAAGGTTGTGTATGAGAAATGACTCCGAAATAAATGTTAATCCGACTAAGCGACCAAAATCCGTGATTACTAAAAGCGGACGACTGAGTGAAGTACCTGAACGTTTCTAAAGATACAAAGCGATTAATTGTCAAAGGAAAATGTATAAACTCGATTTAGACTTCTGTGTGATAATATTTTTATTAAAAGACTGCAATTATATGTAAATAAAAATGTGGGGAGAATGTCGCGAATACGAAAGGCTCTGATGTACGTACGAGAGGGGATAGAGTCGCGGATGCCGAATATCGACGAAGTGTAACGACAAAATTATTAGATTAGATTTGCAATCCGAGACGGCAGGACGCTTTGCATAATTTTCGGGATCTTGTCGATTGCAATAAAAGAAGAGTTTTCTTGTGTTCAACCAGTGGTGGTTAAGTTTCTTAAATCCTGTTCCCGACACATGCTATGACTTCCAGCTCAGATGGTTTCTTTATTTTAATATTGAGATGATTTCAGCAGGTCCACCTCAAAAACCCGACAAATCACAAAACATATACATAAAAACATGACAATAAAAAACCAGACATTTCAAAAAACAGACATTCCAAAACCAGATATTTAAAAAATATGAGATGCATATGCGTGCATTTTGAAATGTCTGGTTTTTGAATGTCGAGTTTCTAAAGTGTCTGTTTTGTGATTTGTCGGGTTTTTGCGGTACACCAAAAAAAAACCATAGACATAGATTGTGATCTCCAGATCCGGATTTTTGTATAGTGCTCTGAATTGATATTTTAGGCATATATTAATATATGAAGTATTGCACCTTATTTCTTCTTCTGAAACGAACGACACATACCCTACAATAGTAATATATGACCTTGAGCAATACAGGCAGCATTCGTGTAACCCATTAACCTGAAGAACATTTTGCTTGAATAGAATTACATTAAAAATGAAATTTATTAATATTAACTAAATATGTGATTGATATTTAGCTCCTAAATATTTAGTAAGTTAATAGCTACACATTAATTCTACATATTAGTTCATCTTATTGTTAGTGGTTCCAACTGAATCATGACTCCGATTCAAGAACATTTAGTCAATTTTATCAATTCAACTAAAATATAAATTTATATTTAGTCAATTATTTAATCAATATTTCTACATTTTATTCTCAGTATACGTATTCTATGATTTTAAGGGTCATTTATGATGAATGAGAAGTCATAATTATGAATTTTAAAATCGTAGAACAATATTATGTTGACTTAAAAATTGAGATAATGTTTTTAAACGAACTCGAGCAAGCCGTTCAAATATTCGATATAGATAACAAATGCAAAGTAAGATTTGCGAAATTCAAACTAGACGATGTCCGGAAGCTAACACTATCATCATCATCAGATCAGAATTTAGAAACAAAAAGATTGTATGCAAGATTTCTGAATTGGTAATTACGAGTACGAAATGACAATTATAATAATAAAAATGATGCATTCAGCAAAGAGGACATCAAAAAGCTATGTTAAAATAACATGAAATTTAATGTACTATTAGTACTTTAACTATAACTAGTTTATAAGTAAAATATATCTTAATGGACAGGTCTAAGAATAAATTTGCACTATGTATTGCAGGAGGCCCTCTTTATTTTATAAACTATGCCATAACTGTACACAATTGATGAAATCAGTATTTTGCTGCAAAACTCTCCACAAAGTGGAACAATAATTAAATTAATTAAAACTGCTTACAGATTTATTCAAAACTCCTATGGAATAATTATGCAAAATTGTTCAAAATATGTATGAAATAAATTTGGTTTGGAAGGGCGCATCAGTTAATATTAGTATAACAATACTAATACTGAATAAATTAGCGAACTGCTTACAATCCCTAACGCATATTGTTTACGTTTCACGGTTATTTTGTTCATTGCCCGCGGTTTTTAGTAGAAATTATACCTTGCTATTAAATTAGAAAACAATAATCAGTATCTCGCTAATATTCGCCTGGTACGGAAGGCTCGTCTGCGTTGTGTAAGTTTGGTAATAAAACCTCTCTTTCCCGTCCGTTTACAGTTATATTGTTTTCTACCGATAGGGACCATAGAATCGGATTAAATTATGTAATACATTTGAAGAAAATTATGAAGAAAACCTGTGTGTTTGTACTGCATATAAGCATCTAAACTCCTAGAAAGTGATCGATGAAAATGTTACCACAATAATAACAATAGTAGAGATGGTGATGATGACGACGATGGCGATGATGATAACTATACTGATGATGATGGAGAGGATGACTATGATCTTTTTCCCAATAATAGTTACTATTAAAAAAGCCTATTCCAATACTAAAAAAAATGGATAACAATGAACAGACATTGAAATTTAATCTGTTTCCTTTTAATAGTGAAACTCCCACATTGTAAATTAGAATTCCCATGGATGCATACATGAATGAATTAGTTTCTTAAGAACCACCATTTGTAACCAATAAAAGTGCATTTTAAAATCATATCTTTTTGACTGTCGCGTAATGTAACGTAATGCAACTTAATATTTTATAAGTGTGTAATTTCTGGTTAATCGAAGACAGTGCATTGTTGTAAGCATAAGAAATTAGCCGTTATGTATGTTTAATTGTTGAGAACGAAACATTGATATATGCAAAAATCGATACATGAATGAAAAGTATAGACGGCATTCATTCGATTTGAACAAACGTCCTATAATACTTTTATACACTTTTGCATACATGGAAACAATAAAAAAAAACAATAGCAGGAAAAATTACCTCTTTACGAACTTTTTTGTCAACTGTCATTGTCTCGCATTTCTAATAGAAATCGAAAATCTGTATTTTTGTTGCATTTGGTGTTGTTGCGAAATATATTCCCTCATCGCTCAGATATCCCTATAGTTTAATATGTATTACGTAAACTGTGGCGGTGATTCGAATGTTTCGTAGTCCCCAAACTTTCCCTTTTCTCAAACAAACGTCGCCGATGTAACACTAACTAGGTCGAAACGTCTAACAGCTTATAACCTATAAAATTATGTCATGTATTCTTATAGTATATTTCTAGTCTAATGACCTTGCAATATGTCGGTTGAAGTACGTATTGTATTCGCTTGTTTCAAGGTTACATACTGAATTTCTTTGGTAAATGATGTGATTTTTATTAGCACATATTTAATTAGCATATTGACTATAGAAATATAAATAATCAATTTCTTTAAATATTAAATAATGCAAATATTAAATAATATGCATTAATTTTACATGAAATATTTATGAATAAATGTTATATTGTTGAAGTTTAAGCATGTAAATGTTTTTAAACGCTAATTCCCATTAGTAAGAAAGGACTTAGTTTATCAACCAAACTCGAGGATTGAGAATTCTACGAAATGAAATGGCTTGTTTTGGGTTAACTTTGAAAATGACATACTCATTGACTCATAAAATGAAGACAACAATTTAGGTTCCTTGCTTTAAATGATTGTTTCAACCGGGAGGGGAAATTACATATAATGACATAAAAAGTGTTGAATTGTTTGGTCTGAAAAAAAATATACGTGCACGAAAAAAAAATTGTCTGGATTCTACCTAAAAACCTGGTATGTGATAATCCCAACCTGACAGGTTATGGATCATCGCAATCTTCTTTTGTTTGTAACACAAACATTCCTGCGATTGTCACGTATAAATGTGAGTTTAAAACAACCTTCTTTTTAGGAAGAACCCAGACAATTTTTTTCAGTGTAGATTCCACGAATTACTCTAAAAAAATCTCTTGTGAATCTTTCGTAAAATCTATTTCCGGAGATAAAAAATGTCGAATTTTACAGTCGTTAAAGTTTGATATTTTTTATGTCCGAAAGTATACAACATATTCGCAAGAGGCATTTTTTGCTCAAAATTGTCCAATGTGTCTAAACAAATTTTTTTATATCAATCACTGTAAACACAAAAATTGCGTCCACGAATATATCAATTTCTAATTGACACACTTGTAGTTTTTATTTTATGATAGGCACACCTTTTATTCAACTGGTTTTGCCATTTACTACATCCGACTAATGACACATGATATTCAAACGAATAGCGATAACTCTCCAATAATGACAGCTTAAATTTATAAAAACACATTTTGCACTTAGTAATACGTTCACTTATAGGTTTCCGTACTCTCGGCGGTTTCTTAATGAAACATAATATCGTACAAATGAATATACATTGGAAAGCATATCAGTTTTCATAAACAACAATTATAAAAAAAGTGATTTTTTTATTTAATAGACGACAATATTAATGAACTGTAAAAGTTAAAAGTTTTGGAGATTAGTACATATAGGATATTAAACAAATATTCTAATATAGTATGCAGTATTTTTTTCCTATTATTCTTTTTGACTAAAAAATCTCTAAATTTCGCAAAAGAACATGCTGTTCTCTGCCAGATGACCTCGGGATCATTCGATCAATGAATAATGCCATGCAATTTTGTCAATTCAATAGATACCCAGTTCGACTTCCGGCGAAATCACGAAAACAACCAGAATGTGCACAGCCGAACTACAGCATTTGCAACTTGCATCTTATTCGAAAATCTGCTTATTTGACAGAAACTTTGCCACAGCTGAAATTACAGAAGAGATAGTACCTGCAATGTAAATAAGACAGCGACAATTATTTAAGAATAATATTGCAACTAGCTGAAATTGATACTACATATTTTTTTCGAATTTCAGTTAACTCTTTAATGCTGTGACGGGCAGCTTTCATCATTTTCAATGTTACATTTATTTGCTGCTAGAAATGTAAAGAATATTCATCGACCACTTCTTACCATTTGCTTTTATAGAGCCACTTTATTGAAAAAAATGGTATGTAACCAGACCCATCTTTCACCTTAAAATATAAACTATAAACATTGTTTAAAAAAGATGGTAACTAAACCCTAGTAGAAATCTGTCTCACAATATCCGGATTCTAGCAAGGCCCCGTCTCTCGCCCAGATATTTCGAGGCGGATTTCTACTAGGGAAAAAGCTCGTGGAAAGAATTTTTTCCTCCAAATATTAATATTATCAACGCGCGTTGTTTTTAAAAAAATTTGTTATTTTTTGGGTCGCTGGTCACGAATCTGAAGTCGGATTCCAAACATTAAAATTGACGAATCCCTTGTGGCAGACGATATTTTTTAAATGAATCTGGATTCAATCGGATTGTATTCTAACTACATATAGATTCTTTGAGCTTTAAGGGCCTTATGGGAACGTTAATTGTGAATCGTTCAAATCTCGATTTAAAATCGGGCAAATCTAAGGAGACTTAATGAATATCTCTTATATACCAAGAACCTTTTTTGATTTTTTTGTAGTATCATGGTCGTTTTTAAAGCTAGATATGAAATCTGTCTTTAGTTTCGGGATCAGCAATCCCAAAAACGTCCAAGAAATAAGTTTCAACCCATGCGATCAATGTAAAAAATAACGTCGGCAATAGTGAATACATAATTCTCAATGTTTAAAATCTTAGTCCACATTTATGTCAGGTTAGACTAGTATAAGAAAGAAAAAAATAACTTAATTGCATAAGAGGTTGTCGAACGCATCATGCATTACTTCTATCATACATTAAATATTGATAAAATCTATTTAATTAGTAAGCTGAAGTTAGTAACAGCAGAATTGATTGTAAGTCACTTGTTAGCCACCAAAAATACTAAATTTATCCCCACGTAAAAGTTAACTGAAAAAAGATTGATTATTATTCCAAATCAGTTAAAAATTGTGTGATTTTTAGAGCCCCCTTCATTCACATACAAAATTATAATTTCCTTGAAAACCCACAAACAACAGTGCAATATAAAGCAAAACGACTTTCACACTTTTTTATAGTGCAAGAAATGGATAAGCCCCATAGCTCAAATTTTTTTGTAATTGCAAACTTTTACGTAATTTGCTGCACTGATAACGAATTCCTTAGTGCAAATTACCGGAAAAGTAATTGTCAAGTTCAAAATTTAAAAAAAACGCTTTTTTTGTGTTTATTACCATTTTTTCTCGAAAATACAAATTCAGACGAAAAACAGTTTCCAACAAAAAAGATAGAGAATCGAAATCTCTACAAAAAAAAGGCGAATGCATTTTATTCGAAATGTCAAAGATAATACCGTTAACGTTTTGTTAACACAAATCAAATTGGGTAATGGTAGACAGAATCCATTTCAAATCCTGCAGCCAGATATGGTCAAAATTTTACATTCAATTGTCGATTGAATATATTGCCGTATCTTGCCGAATTTGCAGAAGGTCATTTTTAACGTTATATTTAATTAATTATTTAATTAAATTAATATAATTTAAAGTTATATGAGTATTTCGACATTTGACGCTAAAAATGAAGACATTTTTATTCAATTGTTTTCCAATTATGTGTCGCTTCTAGTAATGTACAATACTCGCTCTCCATTTTGATCACCTACAACCTTTCAAACGTAGCATTTTTTAATTCCCAAAATTGCGTGAACCTTCTTCCATTCACAATTTTTAATTTTCCGAAATGTTTTAACGTCTTCACTTGAGATTTCAAGCAGGTTTAACCATATTTGTTCTTAAAAGAATATTTTGTTGCTGTCGTTGCAGCACTGATACGAAACATGATTCCGCTCATGTATTAGCAGCTATAATCTCTGGTATTAGTTGCTATAAATTGCAACATTGGAAGCTGCCCTGCTCACTTTAAATATCATTACCAGTTTCATGAGTTGTCAGTATCGCCTGGGTATTCTCTACTACAGGACACGGCAAATTGCAAAAATCTGATCTCGAATTCATTGATAGTGCAGTAAAAGTAGTACAAGGGTACACATCGTCGATTAAGCTACTCCTAATCTCAAGTGAAGACCTTGAGACATTTCGGAACATTAAAAATCGTCAAAGGAAAAAGATTCACGCAATTTTGGGAATTAAAAGATGCTACGTTTGGAAGGTTGAAGGTGAGAAGTATGGAGACCGAGTTTCATACATGACTAGAACGGAAAAAAATTGAATAAAAAAAAGCTTAAATAAAATGCGTTGTCTAAAAGTTATTTATTTAAATATGATTAGATTTTCAATGCAAACATTTCATTGATTTTGAACAAAATTATTCATAATACTTGCAAAACATAATTTTCTAAATTTGTTCGAAAAAAATTCTCCCGACTACAAATATGGTTTAGCACGCTTGAAAATTATAGTCATGTTTCTTCATATTTATAAGAATTTATTGTAAAAATTTAAGCAAATAAAAAGGTGGTGTTTTTACAAACATTAAGTTTATTTATTTTTAGAGAATCGGCCGCCATTTTGTTAATTTTGAAGATTTTATAAAATACCCATCGGAGATTTAAAGATTTCAAAATCGCTTAAAAGAGTGAGAAAATGAAAATGAATTATCTTAATTAGGAGAAAAATGGATCACAGAAGAAAAATTATTTAACGTTTTCTTCATTTTTAGCGTTAAAAGTCGAAACTATCGTAACTTCGTTAAAAATTATCGTTTTCAAATTCGGCAAAATCCGGATCTACTTATTTTCCTTGAAGAATAACATATTCAATCGAAAATTAAATGCAAAATTTTGACCATATTTGCCTACATGATTTGAAATGTCAGTACATTTCGATACTAGTGCGCTACGTGCTTTTTAGGCGAATGTGAGGATTGCCGGCACCTTCGAAGGTGTGGGTGACAATCACAATTTTACAAAAAAAAAAAAAAACATATTGTGTGCATCGAACTATATTTTCCCTAACGAGTGCAGAAAATGCAATTCTTGATTGGAATTAGGGAAAATACCAGACGCAGTTTTAAAGAACATCACGGCCCACAATATAGCGCGCCTACTAGAGATGGCATCACTCCCCTGATGTTTACTGTCTTTTGATATTTTTTCTAGGAAAATTTTGAGAGTTTACAACAGATATAATTTCCGTTTGATTTATGAAGTTATATATGGACATTAGCAACAATTATTTCTACAATTCCTATAAAGGCACGTCGATATATTCTTCTAGGATGTATTCATTCCACAATGTTGATTGACAACTGAAGGATGTTAGAAGAGAATAATATACTCTATAAGATCATATAATATGATCCAATGCGGTGCATTTTACATATTTAAATTTCTAAATTAAATTGAAATTCGATGCAGCAGACGTTAAATACACTTTATTCTTCTTTGAAGAGGGACGAAATAAAACAAGAACTTGTAATTGGATCACTCATCCCGAAGGAATATTGGCGCGAGTTCGAAGACGGATCTAGCAAAGGGAGTCGACTTGAAAGGCGCCATCGAGACTTTCCTGATGTTGACACAGGACGTCTTTCCCGATGTTAGGTTTTTGATGGAACTTCTCTTTAGGTAGTACCTGCTTCGATCTCCTTCGTAACGGCTATTGTGCCGTGGTAAGCTTGCACTGGGATCTGTGGAAATACGGACTTAATCGACGCTTTGTTTTTATTCACTTTCCATGAAAATATTCTGGACCGTAATTTTAAATATAAATGGAGAATTATGAAATTCAGTTACATTTGACAAATGATTCGGATGATGACGTTTCTGCTGATGCTCTGTTACTTGAGTCCGACTTTGGCAAGTAATGGGCATGCCTCCGACGAATTTGGTGGTCGTGCATAGACACCGAACCGCCGTGGAGGTGGTGTCGGTGGAGGGAACGATGGCTCGAGAACCTGTACAAAACATAATTTAAATTGAAAAACATTACAACATTTAAAAGAGTACATCAAATAAAATAAAACAGTGACAATTTGGGATTCAATGGAAGCTTTTCTTTCGTTTCATATGTAACATTTCAATGTGTGAGAATAGTTCATATAAGGAAGTACATTTCTGATATAGATCCTTAACTTTACTTAGTTTACATCAAAATAATTATAAAAATATGCCGTAATATAAAGACGTGAATTTTGACAAATAGTAATGTGAATCACTGATCATACGGGTGTACGTCGAAAAGTTGAAAAATAAAAACCAATACTCAAAAAAACTGACAGCCAAAAAGCCGACACTCAATGTGAAAAAACAGATCCAAACTTTGTTTTTCTAATTTAATGAATTCACTGACGGTTTTCTCACAGTCGGCTTTTTGATTATTGGTATTTTGATCTGCCAGTTTTTCCATTTATCAGATTTTCCACCCGCACTAAGATATTAACGTATGAAATTTTCTTCGAAAATCAATAAAAAATAACTCTTGGAGGTTGCAAGATCCTAAATATATTTATTTATTCAAGTGTTATTCAAAATTGCGCCTCGTCAAAATTATTTTTCAAACATTATTTAGGTATAATATCTACCTTGATATCCGCGTTGGGATCCACCGGGGTCTGGCATCTTTGTAGCGATAAACCTTCAATTGGCGTTGTTTTTCCTGAGGCTCTGCCGGCGGTGCTTTTACAGAACTTGTACTAAAAATCATCTAACATTTAACAAAGATATTACTGAAGCGACGAGAACATTGCGTGCTTCTGGCCTTCAAAGGAATCGTTAATTACTTTTTCCAAAAGCTTTTCTAGTTCATCTAACTTCTTGCCTGTCGAGACTAAATCTGAATTTAACCGGTTCATCTGAAAATTGATTTTAATCGAGTTTAATCCAGCAAGTATAAAATATGATAATGAAGTATAAATTTTAAAAACGAAGGGTATTTGCAATTACAATATGGGAATATATACTTCTTTCCCAAATCAAAGTTATTCACTTTGTGAAAATCGTTTTGAAGAGGATGTTTTCTTTGTCAATGTCTTTTTTTTCAGTTTAATTTTTTATTGATATTAGTAATTGAACGGGATAAAATGTATATTAATTGCTCATTTCATTATAAGTGAAAACAGAATATTTTTAAAATCGTAAATGCTTGTTGCAGAAATATGAAATATTATTTATTGCTTGAAGAAATGTTTCAGTGAAAAAAAAGACACATTTTATTACTTTGTAATCTTTTGTTGAGAATTTTACATTCATGTAATTTACATATAGCTGTAGTAATAATTACCAAACATTTTAGAAAATTTATTATAATTTAATCTATTTTTAAACGTTAATAGACAAACTTTTAGAAATGCTAACTACAAATAAATTTCTTGTATAATGATCATCTGTTACCGAGTCACTATTAAGCATATTCAAATTTTGCAAAAAGTAGTGATTCCCCGAGTACTTCTTTATAACATAGCTTAACATCAAATACTTAATAACTTCAAAAGACTTGAAAAATTCAAGCATTAAACTGGTTTGTTTAACATGGATTAAGAAAACTTAGTTTTCGAAATTTAAGTAAAAGTATAAGAACCTCTGCTTCCAATTCCTTCGACGTCGTCTGTTGTGCTTCTTTCTTCGAATTGGAATAGAAAATAATTACTTGCTTATTAATAAATATTTTTCATTGTACATACAGTTTATTATTATTATTTTAATTTTGTACTTGAATGCCGAGTAATGAATTTAATTGGATAATCAGTCGAATATATTCAAATGACAAGATTTCTACCTTTCCGTAGAGATTAAACAACATTACCGATGTGAGTTATAGTGCTCTTATGAAAATTATAATGAAGCATTCAATACTTAAATGGGCTCGACTTCTAACGTGCTCGACCGATAAAGCAATAATTTGCATAAAAACCGTAAATTAAAGATAACTGAATAGCATTTTTTAAATTCGGGCTTTGTAAGGGCAATTTTAAGCACTATAAACAGTTTCATAGAAAGTACCAAAGATATTAATTGAGAACTGCACGAGAATTTTCCGAAATAAGTGATTTTTATTTATTTCCGAAAATTCTCGGTCCGTTCTCGGTCTACGGTTTTCAGTGAAAACTTTTACCTTATCCGTCGGGCACTTTAGAACCCCTTTAATATAAACGAATTTCAGAAAAAGATATGATAATGCCTGTATCGTCGTGAATGGGTGCTTTGTTATGAAAATAATAGAACAAAACAGGATACTATGTTAAGAATTGTTAACAACTAAAATAAAATCCGAATAAGATTATGAATGTTTACAATACGCTAGTTTGATCTAGTAAAGTTTAAGTAGAGTGTTGACATACCGCCTTGAGAACGACTGTTTCGTATTCTGCTTTCTTACTCTTCAGTACCATGAGACTAGCTAGTTTCTGTAACGAAAATAATATTAGTAAAGACTTGTTAATCGTTTATGACTTCTAATTTAATTGCAGCATTTCAATACGTTATTATTGTATGCACACCATAGTATACAGCATAAAAATTAAGGTATTCGACTGTTGTAAAAGCTATACTAGGATTTAATTAATTTTGGTGGTAATAATATCTCGTTATAACAATTAAACATGAAGAAACACGTCTGTATTATAATATAAACGTAATATATAATATTATTTTTAGAAATTCAACTTTAAAAGACAAGCAGAACTGTTTACTGGTTGTAAGTATGTGCATTTTTAAGTTCACTTTTTATTTCTTTAATTCAAGTAATTATTATCCACACCATGAGATTATCTGTATTAGTTAAATATAAAAAATCGCTAATTTAAAAAAAAATGACCCCGGTTCAACTATCAATGTATGCGGAAGTGGCAAATAATTCAAATTTTAAAAGATAACTATTGAAAAATAAGTACAAACAGGGAGAAGAAAAAATTGTTAAATTGAAATATCTGATATGACCAACTTTTTACAGTTTTGTAAATTGGTTATATAATATGTGTATTTTTTCAAATTTGCACTTACGCAGATATTGGGGTCATGACTTATGTGCGATATTTGCTACAACGAGTGATGAAGCTCGATTATTCAATTTTAAAAAATGCATTAAAAAATGTTCAGTCTGGATTCCAGAGCTTGAAAATTTACTAAAATATGTTCCGATATCCTCAAAGCCATATAAAAACTTGATAATACGAAACCTAAATACTTGTCTTTTACTTTAGACTTGAAAATAATAAAATTAAAATTAAAACATTATTTTTTATTAAAAACGTTCCACTAAAATTCGCCATTAAAAAGCTTCTCGCGCAATCTCGCATTGTATCGCAAGCTCGTGGTCACGATCGCGCGTGACTTTTGCCTACACTTTTGTATTTGTGTAGTGCAAGGGCGCCACTCACCGCTCTGTTTTTTTCCACCGTCGCCAGCATTTCTTCATTTTTTTTCTCGATCTGCTTGATAATCTGAAAGCACGCGAGAAATAGCCGACGTAAATGACAAAAAGTCCGACAGGCAAATAGACGGTGGCTTACCTTGCTGGCGTACCAAATTGCCCCGTAGAACAGTATGTAAGCAAAGACGCATACGAACACATTGTCCAAGACGTACTCGCGAATAAAGGACTGCGAGACACAAAGAAAGTAAAAATCAGTCATACATAATAATGGCAGACGATTACACATAGTAGATTATATCATCCTCCTAAGTAATAATGTTTTATGGGTATTTGAATTACTGTTTTTGTTCATAAAATATTTTGAGGTTATTATATTGAAATTCAAATGAATATACTAAAATACGTAAAAAGAATTTGCATTTATGTTCGTATTAAAAAATAAGAGCACGAAGAAACCGTGATCAACATCCCTAACATCACCAAACCTTGCTGTTAGTTTAAATAAGCTTGACATAAGGTTGATAATCTTGACTTACGGTTGAGAAAGGTTGATGCAACCTTAATCTACCTTGTCATAAGGTTGGGTGCTGTTAGGGATGTGAGTCACATGATGAAAATTTATTTTTATTGAACATTTGAAGCCGTAAATAAGCAATGGCAACACACAAATGCAATACAATATTAACTTTCAAGTAAAAGAAAAATAATTCTTTAAAATCAAATTTCAAAATAGATAAAAACTGAAAAAACAAATATCAAGATAAAGAAGTGAGAAACAGAATACAATGAGGCCTGTATACATCGACCTTTGTTTGTATTGTTATTCTATAAAATAAATCATGTTAAGGTACGTTAACATAACCATTATCATCATCAAACAAACCCTCAACAAAATTTCTGATTAAACAAAAATAACTAATCAAGGTTAAATAGGAAAATTTAGTGTAATTGAAAGTGGATATTATTTAGAAACATCTGAAATATCAATAAGTTTTGATGTGCACTGAAAATGCCAATTTCCGAACTTTATTCTAGAATTTAAACAAAAGTTGTTAATTATTTAAAAATAGGATATAAACAATAGAAATTATAATGACAATTTTTTTAGTGAAAAGTAATCAATATAAAGGATATTATTAAAAACAACTGACAATGCAATAATGCTTCAGTGATGAAATTAAAAGTGATTAGTGATCCGAAATGTATGAAATAAAAGAAAACAAATGTGCAAAAGTGGAAATGGATACCTTCAAAATGAACAATAAATGAAATAATTAACCTCAAACTTGAAGTTTGCCTCAAATTTGAATGTATTAAAAAATAACAGAACAATTTGTTTAATCCTAGTAACATTATGAACAGTAATAAACCAGCATAAAATACTAAATTCATTTTTTGTTATAAATTTACCTGTCGATCTGTTATGTCAATGAGTTTCAACAGAGGGTATGATCTAACTAAGCGGTTGAAATACGACTGTTTCTGATGCCCGAACATCCTTGCACAATAAATCCATCAGCAAAACAGTAATAACGAAATTTAAATTATATTATCAAAACAGTAAAATCCATATCAAAAAATAGGAACGTGTTCAACCTCTACCATAAATTTGTAGATACCGTAGCGTGAAGTTAGCTGTCAGAATAACTGACGATAGAGCGGATTATGTACGAATTTATCGAACATCTCTAATAGCAATTTCTTGACATTATTTGCACTGATTCTTGCGATGCATCGAAATGATCTGTATTTTAATGTAAATATAGATATTTAATTAAAACAATTTTATTGAAATAAAATCATTAATAAATCATTACTACATGAAACTTTAGGAAAAAAGGATGTATATAAGAAGGAAATATATATTATTTATTCAAATTGTTTAAATTATCTGAAATTATATGTTATTTATTGTATTATAAACTTAATAATTTCTTCGTTTTCATTTTCCAATTTTTCATTTCCGTAACACGACTATAGTGGACACTGGAACACATTTAAAAATTTGAGTTTTTATAGACAAAATAATGCATTTCCGCCCATTGTATTCGCTGATTTGCAGCGGTTTTCGCTGATTCAGATTTAGAGATAACAAAAGAATATTCTTTCACACTTTCACGAAACTTATGTTTTGTCTGTTTTCAAATCTGTGTATCCTTCTCTGGCCAAAGAATCGGATACAGATTTAATCCGACGTAATCCGTGACAACCCGGATTTTGCCGCCGATCTAATCCAAGAGTTTCCAAACCGATTTTTTTAATCCGTTTCTTTCCTCAATTTTAATCCGAACGAATCATATACCATTCCGACAAATATTGTCAATCCGTTTCTTTACTCAATTTTAATCCGAACAAATCCTATGCTATTCCAACAAATATTGTCAATCCGTTTCATTCCACAATTTTAATCCGAACTACTCCTATGCCATTCCTACAAATATTGTCAATCCGTTTCATTCCTCGAATTTAATCCGACCGAATCCTATGCCATTCGTTGCACGTCGTTGTTTCCGGGTAACGCTAAAAGCAACATGAAGGTGCTTTTGACCTTAATATGACCTTCGAATGGTGAGGTCCAGAAAGTAATAAATCCCTATGCTTATACAAACAAGTGCCATTATTTAAAAGCCCAGTGTCAAAAAACAGGTTTTGCAGTAAAAAATGGGGTTCACCCATTTTAGATAAACGAAGATGACCTTGACAAGGTCAAAACAAAGGTCACCATTAGATCCAGCGCTAAAAGTTACTACGGAAATCACATTAACGTGGGTAAAAAATATTTTATATAAAAACTTATACACGTGTTTCGATACCTTTTGGATACCCTGTGTATGAATGAAAAGGTTAGAAAAAAGAAATGAAATGAAAAAAGAATAGAAAAGGTAGTTAGGACTGAGTTCAGTAACAAGAAGAAAATGCTGGTAAGAATTCTGATGTCACTTTTCGAAAACATTTTCCTCATAAATGGTATGCTCACTCGTGCGTTTGTAAAGACCAATAATAATTCATAATAAACGGCCATAAGATGATTTAAAATCGGGTAGATTATTGTGAAATAAAAGTATTCCCTTATGATAGTGGAAAAACTTTTCGGTTGCCAAACGCTTATTCAGAAATGAATGCATACAGGAAACATATTATCTCATATCTGGGGTCATTTCCTGAATGTCGTTACTGGATATTAACTAGATATCGTTAATAACCATTTCACTGTTAATGTATCATATGTGTACAAAAAAGGTATCACAACTGGTGATGTATCATATATAAAAACTTTCTGTTTATAAATAGAATTTACATGAAATTTGGTATACTATAGTTTTTTGAGTCGCTGAATACGAATCTGATGTCACATTTTCAAAAATCAATATGGCGGCTACAATTTATACAAAGTTTCTTGGCTACCAGTGAAGCGGTTATGTAACTCCCTCTCCCTTGGCCCATATATTTTTACCACATAGGCTATTGTATCATCGCACTATCAAAACCATTCATGGTGACACTCTTAGGTTAACGAATACCATCTTATTTTTAAGTTCAAAAGTTCAGATCGGCGCTTCCTTTATTGCTCTTTCAAATTGTCAACAGACAGAGTGTAAGACATCATAAGTTTCGAAATTGCTACTATAACTCTATGTACCTGCTTATTATCGTTGCTTTCTATTTTAGTAAGACCATTATACCAAATAATAATATGAATTTTGATTAATCACTCCCGATCCAGGTAGATATGGCCATTCTGCTTCGTAACGTGGGTACCATCGTCATGAAAATTCAAGAAATTCGCTTCCACCAATTGCGTCGTGAAAATGCAATAAAAGACAAAATATGCGGATAAACGAAGCTTTTTAGGCGAATCTCGAATCGCCTTCGCAATCTTTAAAGACACCGGTTGACGACGTACTCGTGGAAGCCGACGCGCATAAGATAAGGCCGCATACGCATATATAATAACGATTGCAGATCGCGCGACGAATATATTTCCGTATAAAGACTCTCGAAGCAACGCTCGCTCGATTGCGGCTCGTAAAGTAATTCCCAGGTTAGGTTATTACGTACGTGCGAATGGCGCTGCAGTCGCGACAGCTTTAGCGCCGAACTTTATAATTTTACGAGGCTTAATCTCGACTCGCGACGCGGTCACAGGGTTATCAAGTACGGATAGTGTGCAACATTAAGGAGAACGCGCAATAGTCTCGCGGTGATAAGTCTACGCTGCAACCCCTGGGGGGAGTCAGCGGGGGTGGATGGGTCTGGGGGGTTTATATATAAACTAAGCTTTCACGGTTGCACGGCATAATTCCTATACTTACCGAACTGGCGTTCAAAACTCGCGCCGGGGATGGGAGATAGAACGGAACGAGACCCTCGTAAACCAGCGGACACCAACCGGAAGTGCACTGTTACGCTTCCTCGTTCCATGCGATGCCTTTCACGAGCAACTGTATCGATTCAATCGGGATGAATGGGCCATCGTTTTAGATAAATAAATTCCTTCGCCTTGAGCTTCTTATCGCCATAATGCGACTTCCTTCATAACTCAAGCTTGTTCGTCTGGAATGACAAATTTCTTAAAGCTTATGGTAGGTTTGGAGGCGTTGGTGCAAGCAATTTATTTAAATTTATTTGTTAGCATTGGAATTTAATTAGATCATTGATTTAACTTATGGCCAGTTCATTCTTTTAAACGCTTAATGATTTTGAGACGTTAAAGATGTTAGAGGAAGAGCAGAACGTCTTTGAAAAATAAAAAAATAATTGGAGGAAAGATTTTCATACAACCGATAGCAAGCCCTCATAAGGTGGCCTGAAAATGAACCAGAGCCTGATCAGGAATATTATAAGTTTAATCTGATCACGCTGTCAACAGGCGCCTTCAGATTAGTTACAAAATAATCAAAAGAAAATTGGCTTTCGTCAAAAATCGGCTTCGTGGCTCAGACGCTAGCGAACTGGACTTCCCAATCGTAGGTCGTGAGTTCGATCCTCATCCAGGGAACAATATTTCGAAAACGTTTTTCATGCAGCAGCTCGCAGTTCGTAAGATGAGCCACGTTGTTTGTTTAGGTTTCGCAATGTTGTTTATCTGGCGGAAATCGATTCATGACCGATGCTATACTTGGTGTAGGTTTCTGAAGCTCCTACATTTTATACCCAAATATGAAGTATGGTGCCAATTCTGACCTGCAGCTCTTGCAAATTCAAGGAAGTAAATCAATGTACAAAAATTCTGTAATATGTGAACTACTATTTATTGCATGTCGCTATTGTCAATAACTGTGGATACCATTTTAGTGATCATGTATGACTTCTGAACTTATCGTATGAACAGTCTTGTTGAATCTTGATTAAGATTCCTCAGTTTTATTTAACCTATTCTTTTTGTAAATTAATATGAAATTATTCCCATGCTATGCATAATATATCCTTGGTGTCTAGAATTTGCACAGTATTCCAGTTGTAGTTATGACCAGTATCTAATCTGCGATCTCTTATCACGGAATTGTGTTGCAAAGGCCTTTGGATATTAGATTTCTGTTCGTTAAATTTTGTTTTTATACTTCTTTTGGTTTCGACAACAAAGGTGGCATCACAATCATTGCATTTTATGCAATATGCAGTGTAGATGTTATCTATTTTTTTTTAACTTGTCTTCCCCCCCCCCTTAAAATCAATTACGCATTACGACCGGAAAGTCTGTAACTTTCCTTGGTTTTAATTTGTATTGTAAAGATTGGTAAATTAATATAAGAAACTTTTAAATAAGTTTCAGAAGTATTAGATCGGATTATCATTCAGATTAGCACAATATTGAACCCGATTATTAACTTGTTCATTTAGAAATATTGTTGGATTATTATTAACGGACAAAGGTTTAGAAATATTCAGTTCATTATTAATTTATTTATAATAGCGGTATTCATTGATTGAGTGAAATTTATAAAACATCCTTCGTTTAGAATAGGATATGTGACGAATGTCAGTCATTGATGTTGATGTAATTTCTTACATATTTTACATATCGGTAGCTTTTGACAAAATAGAATATTGCCTCAAGTGATTTTTTTTTAATTGCATTATCGTGTTATACACAATTAAAAATTTGAATCTTCGATCATCTTCTTGGTGGTTTGAAAATTATGGAAAAAATATATTGTTAATTTTTTTTTTTGCTCAACGTTCATAATTTTTTGCAAAAAAAATGTTGAAATTTGTAATTGTTTATAACGCGATCAATTTTGCGATTAAAAAAATGACTTGAGGCAATATTCTATTGTGCCAAAAGCTACCGATATGTAAAATTATATTTATTTCTGAGACATGACTGATATTCCTTCACGTGGAATGTTTCATATATCCGTAAATTATAGAAACACTCCATTTTGCATTAAAATTTGATTCGAATATATTTAGTATGCTTTTATCAAAGTTGAAACAATTTTAGAAAATTAAAAAACAAAGCACATTAAGAAATGGAAACACAGATATCAAACGTCATACTTAACATTGGAAATAATAAATGGAACACTATTAATTATGCAGTACAATATTTCTTCCATGAGAATTTAGTTTCGATTACAATCTGTATGGTATTTATGTCGGCATTGATGAGTCCAACTAACTAATTAGTAGGACCAACGAATAACACTTAATTAACATTCTACAAAAATATTCGTTATCTTAACTAGCGAGGAAAAGTAGCAGAATTATTATAGCCCCAGAGTAAACACTAAAAGTATTAAATTAAGCATAAAATTTAAAACTGTTCAATACGTATAAAATTAATAGTTTACGCTTCTTGGTTACCAATAATCTTAATTTACACATTTTTTCTTTTTGTATCCGTGAATTTATTATTTGCGTCTAAGGAACAACGTCGATATATTCACAATACTTAAGTCATTCATATTCATAGTAAGCCATGAACATGCAAGCCCTATATTGTTCACATTATATGAGTTAGATTTCTTAAAAATAAAAAAAAAAGCGAACGAAGCATAAGATAAGAACCATTAATTTTTAACCTGTACATAACACAGTCTATGCCAGCAACATTGAACCCTAACCTTTGACCGGAAAATTCAATACATTATAAAAATTAATTAAAAGAGTATACTAAAGCAAGTAGTAGTTCGTAACAGCAATTAATTATACCGTACGAGTAAATTTCAAATTGAATTTTACGGCACGTACACTCGTTCACGGTTCGCGTGATCTACGCCAAGTGTAGCATGTACATCAGCACATTTTCGTTTGATCGATCGCATTTCGCCTCTTTCATGTGCTAATCGCTGTTTACTTAATCGAACGCTAATATTCCCAATCGACGGGGAGAGAACTCATATTCACTAAACGACTCGTTGAAATCATAATACTACGAGATTAGTCTTTTTGCGATGCCTCGGGAATCATTGTCACGTTATTTGTGGAACACTTGTCAAAGCACTTGTGATTACCGCATACTTAATATTTTTGTTGGGATTCTCTGTCGCATAAACAACATCGTGCAACACGTGAAATAAACAGTTTATATTTTGTTAACTCTATTAACGGGCTCTTTCTCATTTAAATAAATAAATGCGAATTTCGCAACTTTTTTGAAATACAAAATGAAAATAAGTGTTTAAAAGCATATTTACCATTAATTAATTCTCACTTAATATGCAGAATAAAACATACTTTAATATAGTTCATACAATATGTTTGCATTTATCTTAAGTTTATAAGCATGTCTAGTGTGATTAAATAGTGGTATTATTATTAAAATCTATTAAAACCCTTGTAGAAATCTGCCAGTTTCCATATACCGCTCATAAAAATTAGACAAAAACTGAATACATTTTCTAGTATAGAATCGATTACTGATTATTATTCAGCCATTTCCCCTTTCCTAACATTCCCTTCCCATCATATAAATTTTTTAGTAAAAAATCGAGGTTGATGTATACCTACCAAGCAATGGAAATATAGTTTTAACTTAGCAGTTTATTTGAACAAATTCTGAATTAAAAAATTTAAAAGCCGAAGTAGAATGGAACCATCATCAGGTGAGCCTAGTTCGTGTAACCATGGTATGAGTTTCATAGGATAATATATTACTATCATCTTTAGTTTACTAAGTTGATATGTTCATTTATGTACAAGTAGGCCTTAAAATTTTCTTTTTCCAACCTTTTTTTTTACATAGTAAACGCAGAAAAATTGCATGCATTTCGTCATCATCGGTAGAGAAATGAGTTGCAGTTTTCGCAGACAATTTCTTAACATCATAATTTTCATGATCGTATTTACAAAATGTTGCTTTCTCTGGGAAAAAATAAACTCTATTAACTTTAATTTTACAAATCTGATGTCCAATTCGTGTTCAGTGAGCTTGGAAACTTGTGTATGCAAAGTTTTAGGTAAATCCACTTTTCGGCGTATTGTTGAGCCAGATAATAGAGTATATTCTTATATTATTCCTGGAGAAAAGGTTGCACCGCCATTTAGTCAACACGATCATGAAAATCAAAATTTAAAAAAATTGACTGTAAAACTACAACTTATTTCGAAATGTCTGAGATTTTTCTGCAAATTACTATTTAAAAAAAAATCAAACAACATCTTTCATATTTTTCACTATTTTTTTAAGTCGGCAAACATTTATTTAAGTCGATTTAAGGCGTTACAATCCCGGCAATCCTGAAAAAAATTTTAAATAGGTATAACGTAAGTAGTCAATAGTACCACATTTATTCATTTTTAACCAGAAAAGATGAAGCAAGGGAGATGAAAAACAAAGTTACCCAAAGTTACATTTTCATTATTTGTGGAGCAAAGCTATGGCGAATCTCGACCGATGAGCGACCCCGAATACACAGTTTCTGCTGGTTCAAGCAACTTTTTAGGAATTTGTTCCGCCATATTAAATCTACCATCTTCAATTTTTAATATTTGTTAACGTATTTATGACCAGTTTCCAATAAAACCCGCGCGTAACAAATTTCAGCATTTTTCCGTGTGAAGAAAGGAGTTTGTGTCAAAGAGATCATTTCATGTCTTGTTTTACCCCTAAACATCGTATTGTATTTCTGGAACAAGTTCAGAGTATTATTATGACACCTAAAACAATAAATTACGCCAATAATCGAGGCATTTTATTGTGTATAGTTCGTGTGCCTGACAAAATTGTCATTTTTTCAACAACAGTTACGCAAGAAGGCTGTAGGTTGTAATAGGCACAGAATTGAGATGAGACAAGGCACACCTTATTCCTTGGAATACGTCACTTATTATATCATCAGTTAAAAATTCCCAAAGTATGGAGCCATAATATTGTTTGTTCCAAAATTTATTGTTAGAAATTAACGAAAATTCCGTTTTCCATAAATCTTCTGCACGCGACTTTGGACGTATGTCATTCTTATTAAGCGATAGGCACACTTATTTTTCAAGTATCTTTGGCTTTTATAAAGTGCCATTAATCAACGACATAATTTTCAAATGAAAAGAATACACGATCCAAAAGTAACAGAACAAAATATAAAAAAAAAAGATACGATTTGCACACAGCAGTTTATTCAAATTTTATGAGCTTTTGCGTTTCCTTTGGGTTTTTAATCAGCTATCATGCAAAACAAATGACTGTACCTTGAAAAGCACATCCTTTTTAGTAAATAGTAATGTTTTATAAATATTTCTGTACAGCTTATTTACGTGAATCTTAAAATAACATGAAAGTCAAAGGTTCTGTGGATTTGCCCATATTTGTATGGATATTACAGCTTTTACATTTTACATTTTGCTCCCTTCTACAAAGATGCCAATGACATTCTTTGGTTGAGATAGGATTTTTTGATACGATAATTTGAATTTTAAGAGTTTCATTGGAGCTGAATCAGTATATTCATTCTATCAAACGGGATAATCAGTATACTAATCAGATGAATAGCTGCAGTGAATATCACTCGACTTCATTTTATTGGGTTTAGCACCACGTAACCTTTCTGGAAGTGACATCTGAAAACTTGATATAGGTCCATTAATAGTAATCATAAACCAGGCCTATGAAAGATGAGTGTTCTAGACCGTGATAACAATAAATTTTGCAGAATGTTATAAAGAACGATGGCTTCAAATGGTACCTTCAATAATATCTTTCGAACAAGGTTGGGAAATATCTGAAAGAGTTAGGTTCCTTCAAAATCGATCAAATGGAATGTCAATATAGGTGTTATGTACATGGATAATTGTCTGACAGCTTCATGCATTCCTTCATGTAAAGTGATGTCTGTCAAACGAGTAAATACCTTGTTATAATAATCTGAATAATGATACAAAAATGCTGTAATATTGATGCTCTATCGTAAATTTAGTGACATGTCTATTTATAATACGTGTTGATTGGCTAGTCATCTTAGTAAGTTAGGTGAAGCGACAAAAATCTTAGAACAACACGAAGCAATTCGTTAATGACTCGGTGACATTTAAGGCATGGAAGATACCATTCTGTGTATACAAGCCCACCATCGGTAATCGTGTAGGTTTTGGGTAGGGGGTTCGTCGTCAGGGGTGGCGCGCCACTTGTCGTTTCCCATGACGCCTCGCGGGCAGGGTTGACTAACTAAATACGAAGTTAGCTAAACAGACTCCGGGCCAGGGTTAAACAGAGCTTAAGCCCCGGCTTTCGCGTCGAAATAACCCGACGACAGGGAGAGAATAAGCAGGGATACATTTACGCAAAGTAAACAACGAATCAACTGGAAAAACACTCGCAGCATCACTTAAAGGAATCTGCGTATCGCGGAACGCGGAACGCCCGCGGAACGAAACGCGAGATTGGGGCTGTGTTTATGTAAAACAGTAGATGGCCACCCTTCAGGGACAGGAGGAGTACGCAGGCCACTTCACGCGTCAAAAATGTCAGATACACATCGCTGTGCGCGACAAAGAGGGGCTACTACTGTTTTTTTAGATTAGAAAACCCGGAGCGTTTTCTGCGAAGGGGATGCGTAACAAATGCGACACAAATGAGGGGTGGCAAGCTCAATCGTCGGACTCCTATTAGCCTAAATTAGAAAGTTATGTATCAGATAATACTGTCGGCTGAATAGCATTCTTCAAAGTGGAAGGTCTGAACACGACTCAGTTTGAACACTCTCTTGTCATGCAATGCGACGGTATTGTGATAAGGGGGTAACGAATTCGCAGGATAAGTGTTGAAGTTTGCAAAGGCGATTCATGCATTGCATTGTCTACAAACCAAACTGTACGCTAACGATCCTTACTGGACTGTTAATTCGCTAGAATTATTGACCCGAACATGATACTATTTCCATGTGTGTATTTAAGTTCTATCTCTCTAAATAATTGAAGACTGTACGATTTTCATTCAAACATTATTTCAAAAAGAAAAATTAGGTTTTTTGTACAATTTATATAATTAAAAAATTTTCGTTCTTAAATTGACTTCCATATCATTTCCAGAAATATCCTAAAGGGTTAATTTTCGAATATTCATTTTTGAAATATTTCGATATGTTATTCTGATGAATTCAATATGGTCATGGTCATAGGTCATGGATTTAAACTTCCTTTGCAATAAATCTTAAATCCTGGACCAGGTTAGAGACATTGTTGATCACCAATTCAATAAAAATTGTTAGTTAAAAAAAGTTCGGTAATTAGATTAAATCTCATTTTGCTTTGGGCGGAATTCCTTCGGCACCACTTGGATTTGAAATTCCCGTATCCCGGTAGAAATCAACCAGTGATTGACATTCCTTTAAGTTGTTCCTCTATCCATCGGGTCTGTTTCTTGAGTCTTTCCCTTTTTTCGCTGGGTACCCGTCTATCCTATCTACCCCAGTCCCATATTTACTGGCGGATTTTATTTTCATTTTCCATAGACTGTATTTCGCTACAAATGTTACAATTTGCAGTTATTTACAGTCCATTTCGTATTCTGTATTATAATATGTGATTTTATATTTTAATGAGTAGTAACTCTTCTGCAAAGTCATTGTATTTTATTGTATTGTATTTATTGATTAAGCCTTGGTTGCGAATGTCGCGTTACCTTGTAGCTACTTGCAAATAATACAGATAGAGAATACAGTGTACAAAGTAAAGTGTTTATACAACTAATTGTAAGTTAAGATTAACTCGATTGGTGATATCGTTAGGATGAAATGAGATAGTGATGAAAAACCGATATTACATAGTTTAGATACAATTTGAGACAAAAACGATAGTTTTTTAGGATACTAGACTCATATCGTAATTTTAAGAGGCGCAACGATGAGTTTGATATGAGTTGATTACGAATGAATGTGCAGTAACGAGGTATTAGAGTTCTGAGTGTCGAAAGATGCAAGGAAGTTATAAAGAGATGATTTAATTACGGAAGAGGAAGACGGTTCACGAATGTAGATGGGCAGGGAATTTCATAATACAGTGTCTGTGAGTGAAAAAGATTGGAAGTGGGGCTCACTTTTCGCTCTATTTACAACATCGGCGAATATGACTGTTATAGAACACGTTGTAGAGTCTGATCGACACTGTAAGAAATTTCTGTAGCAATTTTCTGAAACATGTAACTGAAGCTTTTTACGGTTACCGTTTCAGAATTTTACGAAACATGAACAGAAATTTCGGAAACGGTAACCGTAAAAAGCGTCGGTTACATGTTTCAAAAAATTTTGTTATAGTTTTAGAATGTTCAATTACAGTAACAGAAGAGTATAAGGGGACTAAAATTTGTTTGCTTTATCATATTTTTTTTGTGTTTTCTAAGATTTATTATCCTTCGTTTGGGGAAGACTACCCTGTTATTAAAAATAGAACATTTAATAAAAACAACACTGTTTTGTAAATGTGCATCAGAGCAGAAAAAATACGATATATATCTATTTATTGCCTACTGATAAGAATCAACATTATACAATTCAACAATATTCGGATGACACTCGTTATAATCTACTGATGGTTGACCGAGGAATCCTTTATGACCGAATGACAATTCCACTTCTGCAATTGGTGCGCGGTCGCACCTAGCGTCTAGAAACCAAAGTAATGTCACCGCGTTTCACTGATTCCTTCTGAAATTTCTGTTACAGTTTCGTAATTTTCTGATAATATAACGTAATGGTTCTTTCTGTTACAGGATTTAGTAACATTTTGTTACTTCGGCAACATAAAAGTATCCGAAATTTCTGAACATTTCTAACAGTGGATGGATGAATAGAGCAAACCGAGAAGCGTGGTACCTTAAAATGTTACAGGAGAGGCACCCGATGAAGTACAGATGCCTCTACTTGATAGACAGTCAGTTGAGCTGATGACGATATGGTGAAACATGACAATCATGCTTAAGATTAAAAATGAAACGAATATATTGATTGAGCAACCTTTGACACATATCTGCGCGACTGAAAGATGTCACTAAAGGTGGCTGAACAGTAGTCCAAATAATTATATACCAGTGACACTACCAGTCTCTGCCGATGCTTAGTCGATAATATGTTTTTATTGTATTTCAAACAATGATGTAAATACTGTGTTGTAAAATCCACACGCTAAGAGAGTTGATTAACTTGGGAGCTCCAAGTCAGGGAAGAGTCTAGTTTTTTCCATAAGTCTGTGACTTCCTTCAAAGTTGGGAGAGTTTCATTGTTGAGTATGATAGATGTCCTTTTGCTGTCATGGCCTTTATCTTATGAGATAACTCCAGAATGATCGCCTTGGGTTCAGTGCTAATTTGGTTGCTTTAGCATAGTTTGATATAGACACATCATCTTTATTTTGTCGATCAAAAGTTTGGTCCAAGTTAGATGGTTTGCATTGGATCATGATCTCCAGGTTGTTAGCATAAAGCATGTGAGAAGAGTGTATAGAATATTAGAGATGTTGTTTAGCAAGATACAGAAGAGTATTAGGTCGTAGATGGAACCTGGAGGTTCTCATGCAAATACCTCAGTCGAGATGGAAAGCTCCCCTTCTACTCCCGCAACTGCAGGCCTACGATTAGGGAGATAGGATGCAAACCATTTCAAGACGCGTGAGGATAAACTTATAGAACTAATTTTCAGAAGCAGTACAGGAATATCTACAGTGTTGAATGCTTTAGAAAAATCGGTCAGTTAGGAAATGCTGACGGATTGCCCCTTCTTTAGGCAAATTTTATAAAGCAACTGTAGAAATGCGGTGTTTTGGAAACCTCTTGATATACATCAAAAAGTAAATTAAAATTTCATTATGCTTAGAAATTAATCAGGGTATCTAGCCAAATTCAATAATTTTCTTTCACTTTAGACTGATTCTATACTTACATGTATTAGTTTTCCAATAGGGAAAATTACTGCATTTTGTCTGGGGAACCGAAAAGAAGACAGGGAATTTTGTTTCGAAAGAAAAGTGGCCACCCTGTTAATGTTAAAATTGTCCTTATTTTTAATGAATTTAAAATTCTTTTTTGTAGTCTGTTCGAGGCAATGTAAAAAATGATGACTTAAGAAGGATAAGTACTGGGACTGAACTCAAAATTTTAAATCTGATTTCATCCTTAATAGCACTAAACCTAGCAAGTTTAAGTAATTCTACTACAGTGTTGCTGCAAGGTGTACTTAGTTACGTAAATCTTACAGAACCTTGAAATAATGTTTTGTGGCATTTTGAGTGTTCTCAACGATTTCATTTTGTATGAAGATCTCAATTTAACAGCAGCCGATTAATTATTCCATAAAATACTTTGATATTTAAGAATATATCTTTTGTCCATGAGTTAGAGTCCCTAACGTTACTCAGAAATACTAGAAAACATTATGCCATAATCTAATACATCTTGACTCGATTAAAGTCTTGGCATATACTTGATGAATCGATCAAACAATCGCAGCAGCTTTTTAATTTGTTCCTCCCAGTTCTAATAAAATTCGAAATACAATTACTTCGATCGAGGGTGTACGTAGGAATAAAGGAATACTGGATGATAATTGGTCGGATACTAGTACTCGTCTGCCGTTGAACCTTCAGTCATCTCCTTTCTACCGCCTTAGTATCGGTTGTGGTCTTTCTTTCTCTACGCAGTGGTAGCATCGAAAGGACGTATAATCGATTTCGCGGGAACTCAGCCGTAAGTCGCCCTGCAGTCAGTGTGACAAGAAATTCTCTTCAGCAAAGGCGCCAACGGAGCGAGAAATTACTGATTGAGGTTAATTAATTAGATAATTAAGTCCCTGCAGCAAGGCAGTCAACCTCGCTATGCCCACAGAAGAGCTGGATTTTCCCTTTCGCTCTCCTTTGTTTCGTCCTTCTCAACTTTCTCTTTCTCACTTTTTAGGATCGCTTTCGTACTTTCGTTTTCGTCTTCTTAAATCCTACAGTGCAAATTTTTCCAGCAAATTCTTGAGTAAGGTAGTGAGAAACGTAAATTTGATGTAAAGACCCTCGACAAATGTTCGTTTCAGAGTCCATGTACTTCAGAAGTATTCGCATCATTATCTGAAGACACTAATGATTTACCTGTAATTGGCACTTTGCTCAAGAAAAATTTGTATATTAGTTCAGTCTTTAATAAAAAAAAAGGTATTTTGTCGGATACAAAATCATAATTCTGAGAAATGTTCTCTGTTTGATAAACGGGTTTTGTCAGCTAAGCAGTACAATCTTTGTTTATACAGCAATTGCCTGAAACTATCCGATACTACAAATAAAACAAACATAAGCATATGGTATCAGTTCAATCGTTGCTTTTCGTGACTCGTGGACTGAATATAAGCAGCGTAATATTCTAAGTAAAGAACTAGCGCAATAATTAAGTTACACCGAAACTGTTCGAACACAGTCACAGATAGACACTAGAATACTTTCTGAAAAAAAGCGCTGTTCAGCTCTATAGGCTTTCATTATTTTTTTCGGGGGCTTTTCGGGGGCGATTAAACGGTTAGTAAGTTCGATAGTCCATGCCAATATTTTTACATTTAATATAAAATAAATAATATAAATGAATAATAACTGGATACATAAGTTCTCTAGACACATTTCCTAAAATGAATTGGCCTGTAGCATGAACATAGTTATTAATTAACTTAATTAGAAAATATAATTTTCTAGTTAATAACACATTTTTCGAAT
The DNA here is from genome assembly GCA_030407085.1 of Trichopria drosophilae. Taxonomy (NCBI): domain Eukaryota; kingdom Metazoa; phylum Arthropoda; class Insecta; order Hymenoptera; family Diapriidae; genus Trichopria; species Trichopria drosophilae. The sequence continues at coordinate 181,323,318 of CM059583.1, read as the reverse complement.
TGTTTATCTTTTGAATATTCTTCTATAAAATCAACACAAATATGGAATCGTCGTTTCACTTTACTTGGAAATATTTGGGAAATGATTTGAAAGGCACAAATACTCCAGACCGTATTTTCCATCTGGCACATTAAATCCTATCTTCAACTCGATTTCAAGTATAGATTTCATATTAGAAGGCGACTGCGACGTATTGCAGTAGTTCATCTCTGGGTAAAGTACGTATAGCAACGGAGACATATCTGCACGATATTGGCATGAATATTCATGGGACCGTAGCTTGAGCCGAGAGATACTGCAGGTGATCGTCCGCAGGACTTTCGGGCTTCCGCAAGCATCGTGTGAAGATAATGAGATCCTGGTTACGGTAAGCCTCCCCGGCTGACTCCAGCTTTGCTTTCCATCGTGGTGCACTGACATCCGGGGAGAGCAGCGAATTAATGAGAGCACGAAAGGGGCTACGTTCCAGTAACGAGAAGCATTTTTATAACGAACTTGGCTGCCAAAAACCTTCCCTTGGGAATAAGAGGGAGAGACGAGAGAAAGATACCAAACGGTGATCGACAGACGGAGGGAGGATGATGGGGATCTATAGTGATAAGGGGGGAGAGAATTGAGGGATATGGTGAGAAAGAAAAGGGAGAGGGGATGTAGATATGCGATTACCCACTGATAAGTAATAAAGCGTAATTGAAAACCGCTAATCCTTCCGCAAAAAAATGTCCGACAAAGGGACACATACAATGGGTAACGGAACACGTGTAATTTGAGAAAACTAATTAACATATAAATAATGAGAGTGACATTTCTCGTATCGTGGAAAAATCTTCCATGTAACTGAGAAAAACCAGTTCGATGTGAATTACTCACCCAAGAAATTTTACCGTCGCAGGTAAGCAACAGGAATCCCGACGTTCATCCAGCTAGAACAAATGTTAAAACACAACAATCCGCCCTGCATATTGCTAACAAGTCACGGCAGCAATAAAATTTGTAACCAGAGTACATATATTATCACAGCGACATAAACTGACTGAGGTAGCAAAGTAGCTCTATAGCATGCAATGTAAAGCGAGCTGCATGGTGCAACAGATTTGACAGCTGAAATGTGAAAAAGGTTGCAGAATTTTACGAAATAATCTGCAACCCGGAACAACGCAATGGAGATACTTCTGGTAATTGCTTCTGGCAGAAATAATAAAAAAGGACTGATTGTGAGTTCCAAAATGATGCAAACATTGTTTTTGTTCCTGCCACAACTATACCGCGATATTCTTGATTGGATTGGAAGCTGTGATGTTCAATCTTTTGATTCAATATAGAGTACTATAACATTTATTTGTGTCTGATTTCCGTATTTAGTTATTCTGTTGGATGCTATTTCTAACCCACAAGTTTGGCATCATCAAAATTAAAGACTTGGAAACGAAGCAAGTTTAAAAGCTCGAATTTTGGCACTTGCTGGACACGTGTTTGCATTTACTATGTGTGTGAATTATTCCACTTGCACTTTTAAATAATTATAAATTAATTTATGTACAAATGGAATTGAAGACGATACTTGCATCACTTCCATTGTCTGGGGGGGGGGGCGTGACATTTCACCGTGCATGTGCCTCTAACTCCAGTACAGTAACTCCTAATCAACTGATACGTTCTCTTACGCTTCCCGTTAAGCGACTGAAAGGGCTTATTGTCGAATCCATGTGTCGCTACTTATGTTGAAACAAATCTCTGAACTTATTGGCAATATTAAAATGCAAAACTAGATAAGGTTCTTAATCCTATATTCACTGTCGAAACATTGAAAACTAATACGACAAATTTACAATGTCAAGTCAGTAAAATACTTCAAGACAGAGCGACCACCGCCTACGAAATAAGCAATTGTGATTAAGTTATATCTCAGCAGTGGTCATTAATGAAGAACTTGGAGCGATTTACTTGAAAATTCCTATTCTTAATGTCGTCATGAAAGCTCGTGATGTGTTATCGATTCGTAGGATTAACACGAAAAATAGTATGACGGACAAAAATCACTCATCAGTAGTGGGCTCCTTTGAATTCAGGAGCTAGCTTCTCATCAAAAACATCAAGATTAATTATCCGGATTATTAGATTTAGGGTTGCGAACAAAGTTCATAAGAGCAATGAGAAATGTAAAGAAAATTTTAGGAATTCTGTTGATTCTGATTTTCCTAAAACCCGCATTTTTATTAATGAGTTTCTCACAACTGATACCTTAGAATATCTAAAGCCTGCAAGAATTTTAATCAAAGAAAATGACGACAACATGATATGGATTTATAAAGGAATCATTTATTATAGCTTAACAGACATGTTTTGAAAGATCGTGCAAAAATGACTGCTTAACAGAGGGCTCCATCCTTCTGACTGTTAACGTCTTCTCTCCTGGTCGAAGGATTTTCTCTTTAACGCTCTAGTGATTCAATCGATTCTAATCCATGTATTGGTTTTCCACCTTCTCATAATATGATCTCCACACCGGCTTCATCTAATATAATATCATCACATCAAATACTTGTGAGCAATGCTCCCAATTCCTGGAGCAAATTGTCGGAGGCTATTTGACTACGTATATATTAAGCTATATGATCTGCCAATTCACTGTGATCTCTATGTAACTGATTCTATCCTCAGAAATCATAATATGTTATTACAATGCTTTGTTAATCTTAATATTTTTGTATGGAACTATGTGTTATTATAGTCCTTTTTAACAATTTGTACTTTCGTGCTGCTGAATCTGCCTCAAAGTAACGCGAATTCGTCATCACCAAGGCAGGAAATAAATAATACATACAATTTTTTTTTGATATCGACAAATATTCTGTATTATAAATTATTGAAAATATTATATCGGCTTGATTTTCACTGCAAGATCTTGACGTTATCTTACAGCATCGACTGTTTCTAAGTAGTTAAAGAAACCCCTGATGCTTTATATATGACAGCGCCATTCCAGTTGCTGAATATCCCTTATATTTGTTAAAACAACGTGAGTACAACTGTCTTAGGGCAGCTTTACGGTCACAGAAATGTCAGGTGCGTAAATATTGTACCTATACTACGTATAGTAATCCCACCCTGGTAGAAATCTGTCTAGTTTTTTGTTACACTGCCCAGTTTCCCTATACCTTTAACATGTGAAAAATGTAAACTGGACAGAAACTAGCTAAAAACTAGATTCATTTTCTACTAGGGCAATTATTGGTAGAAAAGTAGCTGTGGCAACGTTTTCCAATGTAAATGATTCTGTAGAAAAATATTCCATTACGTTTATAGGTCAATTTAAATTTAAAAGGACTGATAATATAAATTCAAAGAGATTACCTAATATAAGTGCAAATTTGTAGCATTGACAATTTATGTGAAGGCAAAATATTTTGGATTATTGAGTGTGGTGTACTATTTTTTTTACTGTTGAGTCTGTCATCTTTTTCGGATTATAAGTGCAGAATAGTAAAAATATTTTTTATAAAAGATAATGTACTGATTGTTTAAAAAGTCGTTAAAATTAAATTTGTTTATAACTTACACATACAATTAATATGTGCTCGATAGTTTTTTAGATCAGAATATTGCAATGAAACAAAATAACATATTTAAATATGTAATAATGCATGGAAAGAAACATTTACGTTTTCTTTTATAAATTAGTTCAAAATTTTAGTTTCAGGTTTACCCATGCCTATGTGATACTGAATTATACCGAAAAAGCACGACGTTCCGCTATATTACTTTTACTCCATCCTCGTAAAGAGTGAGCCAGCAGTGAAATAGCAGTATGGTGTATACACATGCTCCATTACCTAGATATTTTTGTACATGTTTAATAAAATTTAGAATGATGAAGAAGAAAAATGCCATTTTCAATGTATCAGGTATGCTCATGTATTTCAAGAATTGATTAGCCTTTTCAGTTCTGATTGTTGATGAATTTAAATGATCCGGGAATCATTTTACAAACGTTATTTACAATATATTTGAATGAGTACATAATAAATAGTTGATTCATACTACTATTTCGGAAGAGAACTTCAAACCATAGCCGAAACTGGAAAGCTTTCAAAAGTTTCTTCGCTTTACAGTAGAGTCGCGGTATAATTGCATCTCGCCATATTTACATCCCAGCATATTTGCCAGGTTCAGTTGCATTGTAATTGCCTGTCATCACTCTCTTTTTCCCCCAAATTGCGGGCTGGGGCCTCAGGAAGGGCCTGCTGTGACGTCATGAACATTTTGGTAAATATAATGAGATGGGAGGGGAAGGCGACGAACTCAGTGGATAAACATACCGGGACTATTTTTAATATTATTTGTTATATATTAATAAAGAGAACTTTATTTTTCTATACGACACTGGGCCATAACCAGAGTTACGTTTATGAAAACCTTCTTTAAGCACATGGTGATATCGGCCCGGGGAACAAAGTTCCGAAAATCAAAACCCCCCGAATGGCTAAAATTTCGATATTGTGTGAGTCCAAAGTATTTTGATTTGCGTTCTTTTTGTTAAATTTTCAAAGACAAAATGAAGAAAAAATCACGCTGGAGCCATGCTATATCGATATTTTGGCCTTTCGGTGTGTCGAATTTCGGAACTTTGTTTCCCGGCTCGATATCGCAATAATGAGTTCTAATATAATTTAATTGTAAAAATACACGATTTCAAGTTAAATGCATTTAATACAATAATCTATTTAGGAACTTCTCACGTAGGATTTGCGTGACACATTAAAAAGTTGATACTCATATAAATACCACCGATAAAAAAAGATGGTATCACTGTATAATTCGCAAAAGTTAACTATACAAACTGTTCGGGAAATCTAATTTTACAAACTTTTGTACTAAAAAATATTCTTCATCAGTCGACCGTAAATCGCTTTTGTCACTAAGTGCTTTTCTTTTTTATACTTCTATCTTTTGTATACCTTCAACAACACAGACTTTTCGACAATAAAATAACGTTAAAATTATTTCCTAAGACGAGGTCAGTTCGCATTTTTCGATTAAGTTAAGTGTTTCTGCATGCAATCGTAATAGAAATCGCATGATTTTCTAGTCTCGAGACATGTTAGCATAGCAGACAGATACCGTACAGGCGCAGGAATATTTCACTGCGCTACTCTGGCAGGATGAGAGGAAAAATAAAATAAGAAATATTTCTTCTGATGTATTTTAGCAATACGATTCAATGGTTGATACATATTACCAAACATCCATATCAGGTCAACGTATTATTTTTCACATAACAAAGTGTACTAGAAATAATTTAAAATTCAAATTTATTTATAATATCTTATTCATTTATATTTCTATATTAACCAGCATGTTAGCCGACACACGTTTCATCTGTTAACATAGACTCTCCCAGCAGGAACTGCTAACGTCAGTGGACCAATTTAATATAATGTGGCATTATATTAAATGAAAGCTTCCAAATAATAGAAATCATGTACAATTAGTTGGTAGAGCTAAATGTTCGAGGGGGCAGAAAAAAAACAAATATCACGTTTTTCGTACCATTTTGAAATTCGAGGATAAAATATTAGACCATTCCTTCTATTGTCATATTCGTAAATACAGTAGAGTCCCGGTATATTTGAGTCTTCCTATATTTACGCCCCAGCATATTTGCTTAGTTCCCTCTCGTTATATTTGTCTGTCGCCGCTCTCTTTTTCCCCCACCTTGCGCGCTGGGGCCTCGGGAAGGGCCTACTGTGACGTCATGAACGGAACACGACTGAGGAGAGTGGGAGCAGCGGCGCTCCCCTTCTTTTAACAAATATAAGGGTACGGGAGGGGAAGGGGAGGAACAGAACGGGTCATATTTACGTTCCAGCATATTTGCCCGGTTCCGTCTCGTTATATTTACCTTGCCCCGCTCTCTTTTTCCCCCACCTCGCGGGCCACAAAAAACATACCGGGACTCTATTGCGGCAGTTCGAAATAGTAAGGAAACACATCCAACTCTTTCTAGATAACATAATCACAAATTATCAATAAGGGAAGACAAACATCAATTATATATATAAAAACTCCAAATTTAATGAAAAATAAGGAAAAACGACATAATAAATACAAATAATCCCGTAAAATGGTATTTATAGGGTTAAAATGATATAATTTTTAATATAAACGGTATTCGTATGTAGATTTTAACCTAAAACGCGAATCGTCAAGCTTCGCTTGAACCCTCACGAATAAGTAAAAAACGAAAATCTTAATATGGAGCATTTAATTATTTCTCTTTGAAATTATTCCATTCGCCTTCATCCAAAATATTCTCGAAACCTTCACATTTATGGAAAAGCTAAAGCGAAATAAAATAATCGATTCCTTTTGTACGCAGAAGCGTGCCTTCCTGTTATTGGTGCTTTTTGGAGAAAAAACGCATGATTTCCCCCGACGTGTACGGGAGAGTCAAAGACTCAATTCCAGCGCCACGCGATGCATGAAATAAGTGTTCGCAAATCCCGCCCCCCGTCCCGACCTCGTCACATTTTTCCGCATTACCGCGACAAACCAAATTTGTACACACCCAGCGACAACACCGAAGGAGGAAGCGGAGGTCGGGGGTTTGGGTGTTCAAAACGCAATTCCCGACGTATGTACACACGGATTCCGCCCTTCTTTTAACTCGAATGCGGAGATAAAATCCCCATTCGGAATGCATATGGTTATAAAACCATAAAGATGTAATCGTGGCGTAGCGCCGCCTCGACGGGAACTAAAGTGTTTCCGCCCCGTGCATTGGCCGGGAGCCGAGGAAGAGTCTCGAGGAAATTGCGCCTTTGCGAACGCAAATTCCAAGCGATTGCTTGGTACGCGCATGAAAAATGGCCAAAATTAATGGAAATCGCCTTTACGAAACGGCGAATGCATCATTGTTTTATACGGCCGCGAAAAAGATGGACTGCCGACGAGTTTATGGCCACTGAAATTTATCATTGCTGAATATGTGTATGCAGTTATCTTGACGTTTCCCCGTCGTTATTGCGGTCGTCGCTTGGAAAACCCACGAACCGTTATTTCGAATCCTCTCTAAGTGTTTTATGTGTTTTACTCTAAAAAATGTAAGATTGTTATAAAAAAACTTTACGACAGGGGTGTTTGAAACATTTTCCACCATGAAGAAAGGGTTATTTGGTTAACAGCATGGCTGAGATACCTTGTTGGCAAAGATATTACTTAACCACGAATGACCTAATATCATTAGTAATAACTAAAATGGCAGGAAATTAAAAACAATGTATTTCGTTCAAATTCTTGTATACCACCAAACTCTTAATCTAAACCAGCGAAAAACTACTAATTGACAGCTCATAATCGCTAATTCACAAAGCGCATTTGCGATCGCTGTGAATCAGCCATTAGACACTGATTTCAATAGCGAACTCTTCTAAATTGGCTGGAATATCATTGAAATGAAATCACATTCTGTCGCTTCAAAACAATGCCTATTCACTGATCGATCCAGTGAATTTGTCTGAAATCAGTGGAATGAAATCACGCGCTTTTCGGTGGAATATAGTGTTTACTAACTGAGAGATTAGGCGAATTTCACTAAAATCACTGGAATCAAACCGAATGTTTTATGCTGATAATCAGTGGATTTCACTGGAAAACGGTGTCTATTTACTGATTAATTCAGCGAATCGGACTAAACTCAGTGAAATGAAATCACGTGATTTTCACTGGAGTATACTGCTTACTAACTGATCAATTAAGCGAACTTATCTAAAATCGACTGAATCGACAGTTTGCGCTACAAAATCAGATCCTACTCATCTTAAGTAATACACAAAGCTACTGAAAGTATTTTAAATGCCATAAACACTTAATAGTTTCGCGTGCTTCATGTGGCAAATATAAGAAGCTAATTTTCTAGTATAATTAATCTATTTAGTAAATTTAAGCAAAATCTGCAATACAAACTTAGCTTATATAACTTTGTACACTCCCTTCAAACTATGTAGTAGTACCTACATGCAATTTTAAAGGATATAAAAATAGTTAAAAATGAACAATTACGATAAACATATCTGAAGATACATACCTTAAACAGATCGCTATTGTTCACTTTTTCGGTTGCGTCTCTAGTATCAAGAATTTCGTGCTTGCATGGACAATTTGTGGAACTCAAATACGATTATGAAAACGCAAAAAACAACACACAACATTTATTTACGTTCCACTTATAAAAACTTCTGGGCCAGAAAAACCTGCTCAAATTCGAAGAATAAAGTTCATGCGGTCTTAACTTTGTTGAAATTGTATACATATTTTTAGTTTTATGCAGGATCAAAAGTAAATTACTGGTTATATTCAGTGGTCAGTGTTAAAAGAATGTACACATGTTGACTGATTTAATAGCGAAAATTGTTTTCGATGACGCATTTGGCAAAATTTTCACTGATTCAGATTAAGCGAGTAGAGTTCAAAATAATAAGGATACACTATATTTTATGTCAACTGCTTTGCATATTCGTAAGACTGAGGGGGATATATTATATTTCTTAAGGTATTGTTACGTCATTCGTGGCCTACATAAATCATGCTTTTAAGAAAAATACAGCTGGATGAGTGTTGAATGTGCTGATTTCAATATTATCACCTATACTATGTCAGATTGGCTCGCACTGTATGTAATGGATAGAAAATGTTGTTTCTGCCAATTACCCTTAAGGTTCGTTCGAAACGTACTTTGGAGTAATTATGGAACGTGTTAGCATATACTTTCGAATTAAATTGTAATGATTCGTACAATTGGTCTAGAGAAAATCCTTACTGGACTTGGTATATTGATCTTCGGCATAAGTTGAGCTTGAAATTCAAATTAAAATATTAGGACCTATTGCAGAATGTGAGGCGAAAAATATACCATTGTATACAAATACGACAAATACGACACGGAGTGTGGTTGCAATAAAAATTAATTCTTTCAATCTGAATTTTGCGCATATATGTATTAGGGTGGTGGTTATTTTAGAAAGGGCAACATTGTTTGTACCTTACCCCATAACTCAGTTATACAAAAAATAACAAAAATGTAAAGACCTTTAGGAGCCTTATATCATTATATCTCAATTTTAAAATGTCGGGGGCGGTTTGAAATTTAAAATGAATTAAATAGGAAAACAAAATTCTGTCAACCTGCTTTCGTTTTATTTTTTTTATTTTGTCATATTTCATTTTATTTGGGAACATCAGTTTATAATCAACATCATCAATGTTTATTCATGATAATGTTTTTAAAATATCTGACTTATTTGACTAAAATGTGAATTTGAGTCATGACCAAATCGAAGACACATTGTCCCAGCATTTAAAAAATGAATTATATTCTGGTCTTAAATCAAAAATCGAATTAAATGTTGGAATATCATAAATTGCGGCAGCACCTCGTTCAGTTATTTCTCACGACATAAAAGTGTTTCACTGGGAGAATTGTTGCGTATCTATAAAATGCATAATTTGTATAGACACAAGAACTTTATGAACAGTAGTATTTACAATTATGTTACTATTCTTGTCAATATATGTGAAGAATTATTTCGGATTTATAATTCTCGACTAATCACTCTTCAAATTTAAAAAATAATATGGACACCTGCCTTGTGAAATGAAGTTTCGACTGGATTAATAGTCGAATGGACTCTAATGGAATTTTCTAGAGTTTTCTAGAATTTTCTACATTGACCATTTTCCGATTTTATTAACGTCGAAAATAAGTAAACTAGGTAGAAACTACTCAGTAACTAGACTCACTTAATACTAAGGAAACCTACTAAACCTAAAATAAATTGGGATTATCGCCACTATTGTCTTGAATTATTACAGTGTATAGTGCAATTAATATAGATGTTAATTATTGATACTATATTCAGATATTAAATCTGCCTTTAAAAAGGAACTTTTATAATGAACTGTAAGTCATAATTTCAAAAGCGGTAAGTTTGCTTTTCGTGGAAGTTTTCGGCAAATTTATTGATGAAATGGAGTCTCTGACCGTAGTAAAAGAACAGACAATGGGCGATTTTATCTCGGGAATCTTTATGTTACTCGTAAATTGTAACTCTAAAAATTTTTCACGTCAACTTACCGATTGTCGGGAATTGTTGCAAATGATTCAAATCAATTTACCACTTAGAGATACTGTCGTTCAACCCCTTGGAGTTCCTATCTAAACCATACGTCGTTTTGATATACTTTCCTTTGATTATGATCTTCAATTTATGTAATGAAATGTGGTCTATCTGCCGGACCTCGAGCTCTCTACTTCTTATCTCTTTAATTGATGTCTTTATAAATTACATTATATATGTGCTGTTTAAAATTCGATTACTTTTAATCGTAATTTTACAATTACTTAATTATTTTGAATCATTAATTTGATACTTTACACCAAACAAAAACTAATATATCAGACGGAAATATTAGTATTGTTAATCAAGAAAAAATACCGAACTCATAATTACTAAATATCTAACTTAAACATTTTAATTAATTACTTGTTGGGATAATTAGTTATTGATGGGGATCTTTCTAGTGGAAACGCTTTTGTCAGCGGTGCAATAATTTACAAACAAATGGTATATTTACTATGAAATATATCAAATATTAATATTTATCACATTATGTTCAAAATCGATTGGCAGTTAATGCAATTACAAGTACTTAAATGTTGATAGCCCTAATTTGATGCTTCAACATTATAAATCATGACTTATATTTCAAACTGAAATTATGTCACGCCAAAGTATCGAATGCTGTATAAACTTTTCACATAATTTCATAATGGATTTGTATTGTTAAAGACAGATAATAATCGCAAACTTGCTACGAATGGCTGCAGCGTTACCATAAAATTTATATCTTCACGTTTTAATTAGCATATACTCTCTCGACTTAATTTTGGTACTTTCTCGTCTAGAAGTGACGAATTATGTACTCTGTTCGGTTCTCACATTTAAAAAACACGTTTTATATTTCTGATGTATTATATTATTTTTATAATAAATCCGACTTTCCCTCTTAATTTTCAGTGTTCCTAATCTCTATAGCTGTACACTTTTTAATTTAGTTGTCTCTTTTATTGATGAATGTTCCCACTAAAAGTAGATTACAGACTTTCTCACGTCTGGCGAAACAGAGCTGCAGTTTTTATTACAACAGCCAAAAACTAATATATCCCTTTTTGTGATTCTTTCTCGTTTATTGGAAAACAAATTACTGAAATATGTAAAAACCACTTATTTCCGAAAATACGTGATCAGTTCTTAATTACTATCTTTGATATTTTCTAGGAAACCGTCTATAATAACTAGAATTGCCTTTACAGACCCCGAATGTTGAAAACTTTATTTTGTCATCATTATTTTATGTTTTTCAGTGAAATTTCCTACCTTACGGATGGACCACTTTTAGAATCCCCTTGGGGGCCATCCATAATCTACGTAGACCTTTTTTTTTACATTTTTGGCGGCTCGAAGTCGACAAATTTAAGCATTTTTTGTAATTAATGATTTCGAATTTTTTTCGAAATTAAGATTTCGAATCAAGCCGACTACAACAATGTGTTTTGATGACATTTCCATACATTGTGGTATTTCTTGTCACTGATTATGAATCTGTTATCAGCTTTGTCAACTTCAAAATGGCGGACGAAAATTAACAATATTTTTCAATTTTAGTAAAAATTTGTATATAAGGTTTTTTAGGTCGCTGATCACGAATCTGAGAGAGATTTCCCAAATTCAAAATCACGGATCCAATATGGCAGCTCGGATTCTGAAAGGTGCTAGGATTTTCATGAAATTCGGTACTAGAATTTCGATTATGCACTAAAATTTGTAAAATTCAAAATAGCGGATGTAAAATGGAGGATGGAAATGAAAAAAATAGTTGAATTAGGATGAAACTCGGTATACTGATATTTTTCGGACAGCGTGCCTTAAACCCGAACCGAGAATTGATTAACCCTTTAAGGCCCAGCGGTTTCGATTGAAACCACTTTTGTGTTCGAACATTCATAACTTTGTCAAAAATTAATCAATTTTTCCGTTCTAAACGCCAAAGATCCACAAATTTATATTACTTTTTAAACAAAAATTATAATGCAATAAATTTACAACAATCTTATAATTATAACTATATTAAAAAAAAATGTTTTTGCTAAGGGTTGTCAAAAAAAATAAAAATTGTTAAATTACTTCAAGTAAGGCTCATGAAAATTACTACTCGGGGGTTTGCGGGGTCGCTGATTACGAATCTGATGTTATTTTTTTCAAAACTCAAGATGGCGGATCCAATATTGCGCACGAAAATATTTGAAAATTGAGCTAGACTCATGAAAATGACCATCAGATTGAATAAAAAGAGAAAAACTAACATCAGATTCGGAATCAGCGACCACATAAACCCCCGTGTAACGAATTTCAAGTGAATCCAATGAAATTTTAAAAAAGTCGTCCGCCATATTGGATCCACAATTTTGAATTTTGAAAAACTAACATCAGATTCGTAATCAGCGACCTGAAAACCCCTTAAGTACAGAGTATGACGAAAATCGCATCACTTAAAAAAAGTCGGGTCTTAAAGGGTTAAATCAAGTATGCACTTCGATAATATCTCCGTTACCAGACTCTTGCCGCGAGGAGGTTGACGTATAAAAGCATTCTTTTTTGTATTTGATATAATTGTTGAATATTATTTTTTATTTGTAAGTGGAATGTAAATAAGTGGAACATACATAAATATTGCATAGAGTGCACATTCTTCATGTTCTACAAGAACACCGTTTGAATCTTGTGTGTACTACAATTGCCGTATTACCGAAAATCATCGGTACCCAGAGTTTCATCCCACATAAACTATTATAGCATTTCTATCCTCCATTTTGGATCTGCCATTTTACTTGCACAACCTTCTAGTAATGGATTTCATAAAAATCAAGGTACTTTTCGGAATTCGAATCTTCATATTGGATCCTCCATGTTGAATTTGGGAAATGTGACGGCAGATTCGTCATCAGTAATCCATAAAAACCCTATAACAAATTTGTGCTAAAATCGGAAAATACTCTTTATTTTCGTACACCTTATTAGAACCGCCATTTTGAATTTAGAAAATCTTATCAGAGATTTGTAATCAGCGACCAAAGATAACACGATATAACAAAATTGTAAGTATCTAGATCATTTTTTATACGATTTCGGTGCGAAAATATCAATTGAAGAACACTTTTTAGTGACAAAATCTCAATTTTTTAAAAATAAACAACTGTAACTTTTTTGTTACTATTTCTAAATAATTCTGATGACACATTCTGAAAGATCATAAAATTTCACGTCATTGCATCATTGCATTTATGTAATTTTTTTTTAACTTTTATATCAAAATTGTTTTAATTTTAATAAATCTTGAATAAAAAATAATAATAAAAAGCATAATTTTTATCAACACCCCAAAATCGAACATTTGAAAAATGAATATTTTATTCGTAAAATTTATATTTTGAAAAGAAATGATTATTTTGTATAAAAAGAATAAACCAATCATACTTTTAGTGTCGAAATGGAGTTTAAAGCTCTCAGATATGCAGAATGTAATGATTTTTTAATGATTCAAATTCAAAGACAAAACCTGCCCCACAACTCGGGAATCAACTTTAACAAATATTTTCTATATACTATAAGACATAATCAGGGAACTACATTATTAAGCACCGCTTTTATGGGTGCGTCTCAAAAAACCCGACAAATCATAAAATAGACACTTCAAAAAGCCGATATACAAAAAGACATTTCAAAATGTAGACATTCAAAAACCAGTCATTTCAAAAACCCGACATTTCAAAATACAGACACCTCCAATTGGTTCGTTCACTACATAAAACATTTATCTCGGGTCGCGCCGTCCATGAGGTCTCACTGGAAGATTATGTCAAGGTCAAAAATGTTTTACCAGAGGATTAGTTTTGTAGATCACTTGAAGGTCAAATCCGTTTGACCCGGAATTATTTGTTAAGCACATTTCGAAGTCAATTAAATACATGTTCAGAATATGTACATTTTGCAATGTTTGGTTTTTGAACGTCTGTTTTTTGAATGTATGTATTTTGAAATGTCTATTTTGTGATTTGACGGATTTTTTAGGTGCACCCTCTTTTGTGTGATTATGATGCTATCACATCGTATCATTTGTTGTATTCTATTGGGAAACTGACGGAAAATATAGCCCATAGTCAAGTAAAAAAGGAGGCCTTGAAAATGGGAAATATTTACTATGACACGAACACTCGAATATCACAATGAATCACAGGGATGGTGTGGTGAACGAATCTAAAAATTGCCGGGTGGAAGGCAATGGCACTTGTTCTCCAATCTGAAGCTGTCATTCGTGGACGCGTGTAGCGTAACGCGACACGCTGGTGTTTGTTTCGATGGCTAAGGGCGAGTAGCAGTCACGTTCGCAAGTGTTACTGGTCCGAAGAGGGTCCTGTCAGTCGAAGATCAACCAAGCGTAAGGAGAAGCATTGTATTACTAAATATATATATCGTACCAAGCCGAAATACAAGAGGAACCGAATCCTGGTTTTCGAGGCGTCGCAAATGGGGACGGCATGATTGGATGTCAGCCGCCCGAACGATGTCAAATCGAAGAATATGCTTTGACTTGAAATTAATTTGAGTGGTTTCCGCAACGGCGAACGGCCGCGAGGATCCGGACTGGATGCACGCTCCTCTGATTAATTGTCCCCCGTACTGGCGGCCGGCATCGACGGACCCATGATGTTAAACTCCGACCTCGGGGGAACTGTTAAGATGTCCAGAATATCGAAACACGCGGCAAGATCTGATTTGTTACCACGATAATTTATTTGATTGGGTCGGAATTGATAGAGGTGGAATCCATTAAATTGCGATTGGTTGCGGGTAAGGGGATTAATCTAAAATTATAATTATGATATAAATATAAAATGGAAAAGAAAATTTGGTATGCCCTATTACTGTATCTTCAGGTTGAAAAGATGTTCTGTTACATAGCCTGAGTGGATTTTTGTTAACAAAATCTGTTTTACTGTTAGTATTTTTGTGTTCATTTGAGTTTTACCCAGAGAGTTTTACACAGACCTCTTAAAGAGGTCGTCCAGAGCGCAGTGCGAAGATATCTCGAAAAAGACCTGAGGACGTCGTGTATTATGATACTCTATAAAAGGAGCTCTTAAAGATGTCTTACTTAGGACTTCTTAAAATCGTAATGTCGAAGAGGTCTTATGTTTGATGTCTTCAATATATCTCGTTTTGAACCATCTCTCTTTTAGTGACGGGATTCCCAGAGTCGAGATCTGCACTTCTTCCCGAGAGCGCTAGGTGGCTTGAATCTGAAAATGAGTAATTTACATCATACGCAGCCCGATAGATTATAACCTAGACTGTCTCAGGCATATCGAACAACATGCCGTTGTCCTTTTTTAAAAACATGATGTCAAAAAAAGATACAACAGGTCTTCAAAGTGCACTTTTTTTTAATATTTGTTATATATTCTTATTATTTTTGTTTAAAATTTTGTTTGTATTTTGTTGTTTTATATTTTTGGTTTTTAAAAGAAAAACTGTAAAATTTTGAACTCCGGAAATCAGTGTTTTGTCCCGAATGTAACACGATAACTCGGGAGTACATAAAACAATATGAAATTTACACGGGATAATCTGGATAGATAATAATCTGTGTAAAATATCTAGAAAAATTAAATACATAGATTTCTACATGAAAAATCGAAAAAGCTTTTACAAACAAAAAATTCGGTATAAATATTTTATAAATGATCACGATAGTGTTTCTATTGCTCTAACAACCTGTCACGAGCAGCAGTTTTGTCAGGCAAGAAAGCGAGCTGTCTTGCGCTCTACAAGAGACCTACAAATAACAAATTGCAGCAATGTTGAATAATTAATTTAATCAGAAGTTTGATTAAGGCATCCGCTATATTTAATCCGACATTTAAAATTTTTTTAATTTGACTTTAAATTCGTATTCGAGGTCCCGAAACCCCCCGAGAAAAAGTATCAAGCAAAATAGTTGAAATTTAGAAAATTTGTCCGCCATATCGAAGCCTCCATTTTGTATTTGCAAAATCTGACTTCAGATTCATAATCAGCGACCCCTAAAACCTTCGAGTAACAAGCGTCAAGCGAAATGATTGAAATTCATAAAATTTGCCCGCAATATTGAATCCACCATTTTAAATTTTCGAAATCTGACAGATTCGTTCTTGGCATCACCAAAAATCCCTATACAATAAGTTCCAGTAAAATCTAACAATACTTTTTGTCCCGCATTTTGGGCACTTTTTGTGAAATTCTCGCCGCAGCGAAGGGGTTAACTAGGATTTAAAAAGACAATTATTTTAAATGTCTACATTTCACTAAAGCATTAAGTGTAATTGAACCTGAAAATACAGGTATTTACTATTAGCACATAATTTAATAAAGAACAAGGAGATCATAAAACTCGGGCATTTGTATTTCAGGCAGGTAAAAAAGGAGACACAATAATACCTCTTGCGATGACCTAAGCTATCCCGCACCAGACCTAACCTATCCGCCATAAATCATGATGGTATCAATTGTAACATAGAACTATATGGGCAAATCCGCAGAACTCTTTAAAACTCAGGTGTCCGTGAGAGAAAAGGTAATTTATAGTTATATTCGAATAAATGTACGATGTAAAATAAGTAAAATATTAGTAAACATTGCTGCCTATGAAGTATTAGCCCAATAGCTGAAATTTTAAGAAGCCAAATGAACGTAAATTGACAAATTTGACGTGTTCATTGTTTACAAATTTCTGCTCTTAACAATTTTCCTTGGACGCCGTGATAGTTATCGAACTAAATCCAATTGCATTAGCTTCTTTATTTAATTATCCAACTTTTCTTTATTGAGAATTTGATGTGCAACTTTTCCGAAGGATGTTACTGTACCACCAAAATGTGTAATAACATTTGTGTATCTTTTAAATTTTTTCAAAGTTAACAGTTTTAAAACACGCTGTTTTTTCAGATTAAAATTATAAACATATTTTTATAGTTAACAAGAAATACAAAATTTTGAGATATATCAGAGGTATATGCTTCACATAGTCTCGAATTGGGAGTATTTCGATTATAGCTTGTCGATTATATCATCTTTGGTAGCGTAGATCATATTTTAATCGTTTTGCCGACTGTATTTACATATAATAAACGTATTGGCAATACTGAGACATTTAAACAGAAGGCTGCAGAGGCTTAACTAATTTTTTTTTCGGTAGGCATAAAATTACCATTTTATTTTCGGGGTTTTCGGGGTGTAAAACGACCAATGTATTAAGATAGGGATTTTGCTAAGTCATCATTGTTAAAAATGGCGATTTTTCACACCTACTAAATCAAAAAATTATCACGGGCGTAAAGTTATTTTCACTAACACTAAGGAAAATAACTGTTAGTTAAATATTAGTTCTCGGTTTAGTTTTCTAAAATATTTTCAGTACTGTTAAACATAAGGAGTTCTCCGCTAAATATATTTTTATTACTATAAGCACATAATTACTATTTACATAGATATTATTTGATGTTTTGAATGTAATGAATCAAAATATATTTTCCTGTATGTGCACGGATATACATAAGGCTAATTCATGTAATATTTGTAAATAATACATTGATAGCGACGACGTGTGGAACATTTTACCAGTTGTCGTTTACAACATGGGTTATGATTAAATAGTGCAATTTATTTCTTATCGCTCTGGGCATGACGACGTGCCTTAAAAATCAGTTACAAGAATGGTTTGTCACTCCAAATTGACCGACTAAACATATGCACCATAGTAAAAAACTAGGTTGTAACTTGTAAAGTAAAAATAATTTTTTTGTGCCAAAATGAAAAGTTGTGTGGATTTGCCTAGGTACGTACTATAGTAGGTAATACACTTTATTTGTTTATATGTAAATACGTAGAAATTTGTGATGTTCAATATATCATGTTTCTCTTTTTCTGATATTTATAGAGAATTCATTTTCGCGGGTGACATTAGACATTTGTTGTCTTCACGTTGTGTAATACTACATAAAGTTTACTTTCCCTTTCATTTAAAAAAAAAAAAAACTGCAGTGTAATTATTTGTCGTTATTGCAACTATGAATTAATTTCTGGTCATTTTAGGACACCATCTTCAGAATTTTGAACAAACATTTTTGTCGCGATAACGTAGTACGTACCTACTTAATTAGTAGCATAGTAGTGTAATATAAATTCTTTCTTTAATTTCTTATTGTATAATAGCATTAAAAAATTGTTTTTTATAAAAATAAAAGTAATAGTTATGAAATACATAATTTTATATATAAGATGGTTATCATTTATTGCACTAAACGTGAACTGATGCCGGTTACGCCTATGTACTTATTTACGTGTTTATTTACATTTTACACATTGTATCAGACAAGGCAGTCAAATATCCAGAATTTTATTGCTAATATTATAGTAAACCTTAAAAGTTTTCATGCAATGTTTATTATTAGTTAGACGTATACAAAACTAGAGAAACATGTATTATATAATTCAATAATTCAATTTTGAAATGAAAGAAACAAATAATTAAAGGAAAAAACAAAAATAATACTGTTAACCGGAAAAGATAACAGCCTGAGATTTCTGACAATGACCGATGCATTCAGCAACTTATCTCCTTAGCACGTACCATCGACCGTAAGGTTCCATGGTGTAATGGTTAGCACTCTGGACTCTGAATCCAGCGATCCGAGTTCAAATCTCGGTGGAACCTATTTTTTAATATTAAAAAAAATAAATATTTTTAAAAAATGCTTACCATTTTATAAATAATGCTTACTCTTATCGTCATCGATGATATTCATTTTTTTTATAACATTTTTTATAATATATTTTCGTCACATATCTGAAAACGAAGATAACAAACAAATTTCTTTTTTGGTGATACGGCGTGTTTGTTTTTTTGATGCAAGTACACACTATTTTGAAAAATTATGTAAAAAAAAATCAGCATTCATTATTTTAAAGCCGTCATATTTTTTAATTTACAATACGATTTTATAAATGAAACATAATTGCCACTGGAATTGCAACAAAATAACTAATATTTGAATATATCAAACCAGAAAGCTGATGTATATTTTTAACTACATTTTTTTTGCACTCTGGTTATTAATATGCAAAAATGTGTCATTCCTGTATTACGCTTTACGGAAAGTGACGCTTTACGTTTTAGGAACGCATTGAACTGGCCAGAGCCACTTTCACTCCGAACATGTTGCATTCTAGAGAAACTGAACGTAAAGGTTCCATGGTGTAATGGTTAGCACTCTGGACTCTGAATCCAGCGATCCGAGTTCAAATCTCGGTGGAACCTATTTTTTGTTTTAGGACATTCAATATTAATAATGGCTGGTCAAATTTAAAAAAAAATTACTGGTGATTTCCTTGTTTTTACATATTTGTACTATTATTTTCTTTTTTTCTACCTGCACACTAACAAATTATTAGTAAGAATAGATTTGTAAGAATAATAAATTTTTTTCGAAAAGAAATAAATAATCATGATGGAAATATTTATAGATGTACGTCATGCTGACAGAATAGAAAAAAATTTATTGTTTAAAAAATTATTTAATTTCGGTAATATGAATTTGTTTAGTTTTCGATATAAAATAGCGAATTCTGATTTAAATGAATAATAAAATATTTTTGTTAGTTAATTTTTCCTAAATAAATTTTGTAATGTTCGTCCACTTTGAGATAATAAAATATACTAAGAATTTCACTAAAAAATCACTCAACACGGTAAATATTTATTTATTAAAAATATATATAATTAAATATTTTTCACATTCCTAATTTTATGCATTTTTCATTTATATTGTAAATGTTTCTTTATAATTAGATTTTTACCGTATTATTTTTTCTTTGTTTATAATATTTAAATTGAAAATTTTTCCTTTCCTAGTTTCAACGACGGGACATTACGGTCTGAATTTTTTTCTGCTAATTTTCAGTTATATAATCATTCAAATTTTGTTAATTATTTCTGTTATCGATTATCATATACCTGATTAAAATAATACTGGATAAACAAATTCGGAAGACCATAAAACTGATTATATTACATTAATTTACATTACCTATTCATTGTTGTGTATTGCATTGTTATATTTGGCTTACGACATTATTTTATCTGAAAGTTTTTTATATTTTTATTTTTATTAATTTTTTAAAGTGCAACAAATCATTCTTTTATTCACTGCATTTATTACATTTTATATTAAATCTATGTATATTTATAGTTTGGATAGTATATTTATAGTAATGTTAAGTAATAATTATCCATATTTTACATGTAATTCTTTAATATGGATTAATTAATTTGTTAATTTATTGCTAAAAATTTATTCTCAATAAAAATATACATTAACGTATTTAGTATTAGATTAGTAGATTTGCATATTATTTTTATTAATTATAACACTGTTTTACATAAAATTTTATGATGCAAAACGTACATATGATTACGCATATATTAAAAAAAAATAGAAAAAAAATTTGTAAAAAAAATTCCTTCGAGCCGGATTTGAACCAGCGACCTATGGATTTCTACATTTGATAACCAACTACAGTCCACCGCTCTACCAACTGAGCTATCGAAGGTTCGAGGATTCTGTCGCTTATACCTGTATAAGTCTGTGTAAGGCCTAGAAATAGAAATATCAATATCTACCGTAACATGCATTACACATAAGCTGTATTTGCAACTAAATTAAGCAGATTTTTGAACCGGACCTTAAAATACATAAAGGTCAAAACATTGCTTTTAAAGTCCGAAAACAGAAAAATTGTTAAATTAAAAAAGAAATTCGTTTGACAAATATTTATTTAATTTTAATTGTTTTGTAATAAAAATTACGAAATAATATGAAAATATTTATTTCAGTTATGATTAGAAAACTTAATATTATAAACAATTATAAATTAATTTCTACAAATTGAAAACTGATGAAACTCTATTTACAAAAAACACTACTTTACGCGATTAAAAATGTTATAAATAGTAACCTTTAAAATTTATATAACACCAAGAAATGCAATTATAAATAAATAAACAACACAATTATTTAACCAAAAATTAGTTAGTAATATAAACTGAAACAAAATATAAAATAACTGTGGGACAATTATTTAAAGAACTGATGCTTAATTTAATATAAATCCTAAAATATAAATATAAAAAATAAACACAGTGTAAACCAAGTATATAAAATAAGATCAGATATTGCGGGTACAATTAATAGTTCATAACTCACTTCAAAGCAATATTAGAATAGGGAATATCTCATGAAAGGTAATTTTAAGGCGCAAACATTCGATATAATATAATTTACTAAAACATCTAATAACATTTTTTTAATATTATCTCCAAATATCATGGAAAAAAATGGAAAACTTTCTTTTACACAAACTTTATAAAGTTTCATATAACTAAATTGTGTCGTCAATTTTCTATCTAACTCGGTTTGTTTTCCGCCGAAGAATTTCTCCATAGCATTTTTATATTTAATATCAATTAGACATTCCTTAAAGTGTAAAATCACTTTACTTGCAGTTTTCAAAAATATACATTTGATAAGATTTTAATTTTCGACCTATTTATAAATTAATATATTATCATAAATAGCTTTGGTTTTTTTTTCGGTCACATAAATAATAGAAATTAAAAATGGTTTAATTCAATAAAGATTTAAAAATTAGATGAAGAGGAAAAAACAAGGGTCAATAATTTAGATGGTTTTTGTGTAATATCAAGGCAAGACATAGCCTTGAAGAGGACTTATATCAGAGTCGAAACGTTGCTAAATATTTATTTATTATTTATACTATACAAAAACCCTCCAAGTTATTGACCCTTGTTTGTTTTTTCCTCTTCCTCTAATTTTTATATTTTTATTAAACTCAACCATTTTTAATTTCTATGATTTATGTGACCGAAAAAAAAACTATTTAAGAATATCTTAATTTCAAAAATTATAGGTACTAAAATAAGGCAGCACACTTGAATAAGTAAAGAAAATAACTTTTGTTATTTATGACGTGTGATTTGTGAAGAGGTATCAGGTATATGGTCTATGTATCTTACTAGGTTGACCGTAATCGGATATGTTAATATAAACCTGTTTATATTGTTTTTAAGAATTAACAGGTAACGAATACAATCTCCTACATCTCCTACACTTTATATGTGTTACAGGGGTGACATTCTATTAGCATCTAACCTCTTATAAGCTTATTGAGTAAGCAGTAATAAATCAAATATTTTAAAAGCGAAACTCTCAGGTAGTCCAGATTTCTTTCACTACTGCTTCATTTCACAAATTGTATTGTATTGTTATGAAGGAAAGGTGGACTCCCTCATTCTTGACAAATTAGAAGATATTTTTATGGCTGGGCATTTACCAGGTCAATAAGTCAACAATTGTAAACAGGTGTTGGCGTGGTTACTTCGACCCGATTACTATACCGATATTTGTTTACGGACTAAAACAAAACAGAAGGAGGGATATATTTAGGTCCAAGTGGCTTCGGTAGTAACAGTTATGTAATATTTACGTAATGGTTACATTGTTACATCAATGTTACATAGTTGTTACGCAATTGTTACTTTTGTGTTTGCGGGGTACGGGTCCCTGTAGTCGAAAAACCAACAAATCAAAAAGCCGACAGTTCAAAAAAAACCGACAGTCATACAGCCGACACACAAAACAATAGAAACATCCACAAGCGGACAATCATTTTTTTAAGTATCGGGTTTTTCATTTGTCGGCTTTTTGATTTGTTGGTTTTTCTACCCACACCCTACTATGTTTTAAACATTTATTCGGTAGTGCGCATGCGCTATCTCCTCTCCCGATCACTAGCTGACAATCTCAGAATGTATAGTGACGTCAACATTGCCCTGAGTACGTTGACCATTTACTCATTGTCGTCGTTTAAAAAATATTCAGAGAAATTCAATCCGTAAAGAAAATGTTGTTATTATTAAATTATTTGTTAAAAAAGTTTTTACGATATTTTTTTAATTACCGGATATACGGATTGTATATATTGTATATTGTATGTAAATACTGAACACGTTTAGTTCATTATTTATAATATTTATTGGTAAAAGAATCTAATTAACAATGAATACTTAAAACATTACCAAATTTAACTAGTTTTATGCTGTAATTATTTTACCCCTAATTAACATTGTCATCGAAAGTGAACGAAAACTGATTCGTACCAGTTTTGACACTTTTTACTTGAAAACGCCTACCAGTGAAGGGGTTGATTCAATTGCTAAAAGATAATTACTGATTCGATAGAAATAATTTTCTTTTACCTCAATAATTCGCAAAAATCCCAAAGATCTAAAGTCACGTGATAAGATTGATAAGCGGGATTTACACCATGAAGTTATTTTCAACTCTCATTTAGGTTCAGTAATTAAAACAGTAATTTACTGTACCGTCACTTAATTACATTGCAGTCAATATTATATGAAGATTTACGTAATTAATTTGATATATCAATAGTTTTTCCTATATTAGATTTTTTGGTGTCATTAAGCAATTAAAATATAATGATATTATCTATGTGTGATTCGAATGATTGGTTTAATTATCGCATCAATTAACGCTATCGATTGTTGCAGTTGAAAACTTATTTTATATAGTTCTTATATATACTTGGCTCAAATCAAGCATCCGTCGAAGTAATGTCGTCATTTTCATAAATTGTATGATATTTTTTTACCATAAATGTTGATTATAATATCTCACTATAACTTTATATTATAAAACAAAAAATTGAATAATTAAAATAAGAGTTGGATTTGAAGTACTGCAAAAACTGTAAAATGAAGTATTTGCATTCCCAATATTTGCTATCCTCTAAAATTTGCCACTAGGTCCATCCCAATATTTGCCCCACGGAACGGTAATTCTTTGGCGACATCAGGCATGCGCGATGTTGGAATCGTTAAACTGATTTCTTCTGGTCGACGCATGCGTGTTCCATAACTGTGTGTCGGCGGAGTGGGGGAAAAGTTTCTTCCCCTCACTAGGCAAATATTGGAAGGATTAGAAAAGGACAGACAAGAAGAACGAGGCAAATATTTGGGGGGGGGGGGGGCTACTGTATGCTTTAAATCTGCTCGAAATATTTATTAAAATCAATCATTTTTATGTGAAAAAAATTGCTTATGATTTCGCGATGTCGAGTTTTCAAATAAAAGTTTCAAAATAAATGTCTGTTTTAATGGATAGGTTATATATAATAATATGATATTCACAACAGCCATTAACATAGAGATAAATTTCAAGACTAGACCGAGTTACTAATATAATAATATATTAACTGAACTCTAGGTGTATCCTTGCTTTGAAATCTTACACTGGTATAATTTCTTACTTTCCACATAAACAGTTGCTCTTAGATTACGTTTAAACAATAGGTTCGCTGTTGAGATTTAGCTGCAATTCGTTAATTATAGAAGCGCAAACTTTTCGCAGTAGAAGATAAACTTTTTCCTCCCGTATTCAGTGAAAGTCCTGTCAATGTGTTGGTTTACTCGAAGTCAGAAAAGTGCGGTAAATCTTGATTTAATGTTAATACTCTTTCGTAGTATTTATGGTTGACTGTTTAAATATAAATTGACTTAATTGTTCATTACTAATATATTTGTTCTTTATATATCTAGTTTCTAATACAGTCATTTTCTCTACAAGATATATGATAATTCCAAAATCACTTACTTTGCGCAAGCAGCGCTAATGTATATGCAACTTGTTCGTTGGCTGCCAACGGCAGAGAATAAAGCACGCAGCTTCCTCGAAGCTCTCAGAAAGTTTTAATCGCTACGACGAGCGCGAAACTTCAACCATCTTATATGATACATGTAGGCGATATCTTGTATACCCGTAAGTCTGCTTCGGTTTATTGCTAATCTGGAAGACGAGAATGTTTCCCGAGTAACACTATGTATAAATTAAGAGCACCAGTTTTGATGTTTCCTTGACGCCAGAACTTTCGTTTCTTATTTAGTCGAAACCCTTCTAATTGTCCTGGGACTTTTGATGGAAATAAACCCAAGTTTTACGGAGTTATGTTTATCTCGTATCAAACGTTAATAATTTTATTATTATCTTAAAATGAGCTTGAGAGTTTACTGCTCTCATTACTCTTTACTCTCTTAATATGAAACAGGGAAAATTCGTTGATTCCCAGTGAATAGTAACCGAGTTCCATAGTGAAACAGGCGCCACTGAGAGTCCATGAAATTTCACTTTTTGACTTGCAGAAATTGATGCAGTGGTCTAATAAGTGATCTCAATTCATTGTTTAAATTAACGTGACACATTTAAATGAATTCACTGATTGACTTAATGAAACTGGATCCATCGTTGAAAAAATGGATATTCCAATGTGTTCAGCCGATAAGGTAGTAATATACGCTAAAAACGTAAATTAAAAAAGTTAAAATCAATTTTTCTAAATTCTGGCAGTGGTACGATAATTTTAACCGAATCACTACATATTATCCCTTTGAAAATCACATGTATTGGTATGAAACGTTTTGATTGACCACTTATTCCACAACTAAGCCCACTACCTCACATACGCTGAGAGAAAAATGGGGTTGATGGAGTTTTGCAATTTTGTCCCTATTTTTTTAATATAAAAACCACCATATTTAATTTTCCATGCAATAAAATTAAATTTTTAGCTCGGATTTTGAAAGAGCACACCCAAAAATACTAGAAAACCTATATGATTTCTTTAAATATTCACATGCTATAATTGGAATATCACACTTCATTATGAGTTTGATACAAGTATTTGCAGTTGTATATTAAATTACATTAAAATTTCATTTCAACTCTTTCAGATATCCGCAAACTAGCAAAGATTTTTATTTCAATTTCAAACTTTACGAAATAAAATTCTATTACACCTAATTCAAACTCAAATGATATTCATAAAAATTAGTTCAGGTACGGTAGCTGTAGGTCTATGTGTCTACAGCAACCAGAGAGATTATTTAAAATTCATAGTCGGTTCGAATGATAGTTAGATAATTAGTTTTTTAAACTCAATATATAGAAAAAGTTGATAAGTACACGCAGAAAAGTAAGTTCCTTCAAATAACAAATTTTATTAACAACCCTTCCATCGCAAATTTCTACATTCATATGTTGAATTTCGCCACTTGAATATCAATATATCATATTTTATGTAAGCGACTTTGTGTCTATTCTCCGTGCAGAAATAACTAATATTTTCATTCACCTCAACAAAAAATTTACAATGATATATGCTTTTTTTCATATTAAAGATAAAAATGGATGTTAAAGAATCAGTCATTGAACATCATAATATAAATATCAACATTTTATGACATTACCAACCAAGGAATAAAATCTAACGTTTAATGTTTAGAACGAACTCTTATCAAAACGCTTTGTATTAATAAGACACATTTTAATCGCGAAGAAAATGAAGACTAGTACACATTAGTAATTTTAATCAGACGATCAGACGTAATTAAAGTGTATCGCAGGGAGTAAACTTGGTTTAATGACTTATGCAAAAATACCCAAAGTCGACGGCGCATCTTCTTTACGATAGCCATCTCGTTCCCATTCGCGTTTTCATTTCTCTGGTGCAGTCTAGGGAGCTGCCATAACTTTATAGTTTTATGTAAACTGTATCGGGCTATGAAACACGGGGTTCTATGGGGTTTTAATGGTGATTGGCGAGCGCTGTCGGATATGGGATTCCTAAGGCATAAACTTTCCAGTCAGCCTTGACACGCGATTCTTTGGTTGACGCTCCTCGTAAAGAAAGTGGCCCATTTCAGAATTAAAATGCATCCTGTTTTCTATCACATGGGACATTTTAATTATTGTGGCGTGCATTTACATTTATTTATACTTTCCTTCATATTAAGTTCTGTTTTCACATGTTGTGATTAAACATAATTCACATAGAATCTTTCCACTTTGATGGTCCACAGTTTTTTCAAAAATCTTAAAATGACCCAATCTTGCTTTTACCACCATGCAAAAAAAAATTTGTCAATTTCTCTAGTAAAGTTTACATTATTACTGATCGAGCAGATGAATTTATGTCATAAAAAAAATTAGCTAAAAAAATTATACGTATGAATCTCAAAAATATCGTGAGTTACCGGTCTAAAACGTATCAAATATTTATTTACATTTCGAATAGTTTAAGTTGCTATAGTCTACATACAGAAAGCCGGCGACATGTCGACTATAAGTCGACTGTCAGTTGACGTTGCATTACTACACTTGACTGCCAAATAGGTTAAAATTGACTGAAAGTCGAGTGTTAATCGGCTTTTAGTTGACTTTGGGTTGAGTCGGTGTGTGCAAAATTTTACAGGAATTTTAAAATTAACCCTCCTAAGGAGTTTTTCTTTCCCTATATGAAAACACTGTAGATTGGACGAGTATACTCGTCCTCGTGCACAGGAGGGTTAAACGAAAATAATTTCCAAACGTTCTGTACAAAGTTATTTGGATGCCTATTTTGGTGTATATTATATTTATACCATTTGATCGTTGTTTGTTGCAGTGTGTACATATTAAATACATTTTTTGACTGTTACATGTTTGAACTAACATTTTTTATTGCATTCGCGACATTTTAATTGCATTAAATAACAAATTGTAACAATAAATATTTGCTTGAATTCAAACTGAATAAAAATGAAAACATTTTCATTGTACTGGATATACAATTTAACATTAAAAAACAACTAAATAAAATTAGTACGCAATTACATGTAAAACTTTAAAGCATACATATTTCTTTACACGGATAACAGCTACAGTTTGTTACTTGGGAGTTTTGGAATCACTGATAACTAATATCATCTCAGATCTTGAAAATTCAAAATGCTGGATCTGCCTTAGGTATAATGGTAGCAGGAAAATATACAAGAATACAAGTTTACAACTAAGGAAAAAACTAATTAATAGACTGTTGAAACTTGTACATCCAAAAAGTCCATGTTTATATATGAAACTGAATCGTTTCATGTAAGATTTGAATATAATATTTAAAAATACCAACTTGTCATTTACTAAATATTTGATCAACGTCTGTCGAGGAAATTACGACGATTTTGTGATGCAATGCTCTAGAAACCGCATATTTGGTAGGAACATAATATTTTTAGCACCTTTAACGACTGTGTATTGTCAAAAAAATCTATTTTTATTATTTCTGAAAGTAATGAGAAGCTGCATAAAAATTTGTAGCATTCTGGCTCATTTACACTGGTAACAAAACGTAAATTAGTCAGAGGGGCCCTTGGGGTTCTACGCCATTGCATTCGAGCGCTTGGCTGCCAGCCGCCGCGCCGCTGCTAACTTCACCGTTATAATACAGTGTCCCCCCCCCCAATCTTTTCCTCGCCCATCTTGTCTGTCCTGTTCTAACCCTCCTAATATTTGCCTAGTCAGGGAAAACATTTTTCCCCAACTCCGCCGGCATACAGTTATAGAGCGCGCATGCGTCGACCAGAAGAAATCAGTTTAACCATGGTTTATCCTTTCCTACATTGCGCATGCGCAATGTCGGCACAGATTTACCGCTCCGTTAGAAGTGGCGAGGAACAGCAATCGAGCGGTAAGTCAAATATTGGGACGGACCTAGTGGCAAATATTGGAAACGCAAATGTTGAAGGGGACAAATGTATACGCAAATGTGCAAAAAAGAAGTCTCTATCCTTATAGAAAACATTTCATCAATTTCAGATATCTTCGTAAATTGTCAGAAGAGTTGTTTATAATTATGAAACGTGATCTCGATAATCAGTCCATTCTTCATATTGAAGAGTGTAAATTCAAAAAATGGAGCTGCTAACTTCAAAGTATTGTTTTAAAGGTTTTTTTATATAATTGCAAAAATTTGAACACTGCATATAAACCGGAAATGCGTATTTCTCTATATACCATTTGGATGTAGTAAATATAAGTAAACATCTATAGACGAAGGTCTATTTTTATTGGAAAGACGTATAGGGATGCAATGAAACCGATATTGTGACTACGGTAGGCACATAATCCTGTGTAGAAATGACCCATTAAAAAACGAGTTAAAGCCGAAGAACGAAAAGCAGAAAACGGTAAAAAATACCCGTAAAAGTCGCATACACTCCGAGAAGCAATAAAGCATTCTCTTCCCACTGAAGGCATCCTAGACAAACAATTTTTACAGGCAGTTAAGATCGACTTTGTGTATTATTGGGCCTACGAAGGTATGATAATCCGTCCTTATATACGTCAGCGAATCCCATTTCTTGCTGGCGGTTATGACATAACAAGGAGAAGCTTTTTAAGCTCGGGTACGGACGATTTGTTTTACGCACGGTACCGTTTATAAGAGGCATGCACTTTCGAACGTAACGAATTTCGCGTCTTATTTAAACGTCTCGTTTAAGGACTTATGGGAAAAGGAATATAAAAGCTCGTAGGGTGTTTGCCAGATAAAATGCAAAGAAAAAGAGGATAAGCAAAAATTATAAAGTGACGGAGAAAAAAACATATCAAGTAGGTACGAGGGAGAGAGATTACGTAAAAGAAGGAACAATAGAAGTAAAGAAAAAATACGTAAGAGGAAGACAGAAAGTCATAAGGGAGGAGAGGGACTATAACAACCTTTTTTACGATGTAAGTTCGAGGGTTTCCACGTCGCGATCAGGATGCGAAGGGGCGCGAGATCGGCGTTAAAAAGTGGCGAGGAGGTACGCAAGAAAAGCATAATAAAACGCATTATAATTGCCGCAAAGCGCGTAAATCTTAAATATCAGACTTTTACGACGAAAAGGGAAATTGGCTCAAGACGCTACGCCATGTTTATCGGAAATGGGTGTAATGGGGGGAATTTTGTTATTTACATTTTTCTTATCTCAAAGGTTTTAAAGTACAGAGAAATGCGATTCGAATTTATTTCGAGATTAAATTCTCTCGTTTTCGGATCTGGGTCAGCGAAATGAGAATTTTGTATGCAAATTGGCTTTTGACTATTACGACTATTTATGGTTGTACGTTTGGGGTATGTTACATTGAAGAAAACAATTACGGCTTATCAAGAGTTTCTAAACATTACGGTGCCACAATTGATTACGTAATATTTCGAATCATTTCATGATATAAATTGGATCATTACAAGGAAACTGCGTAGAGCATTAATCTAGCACTTTAGTCACGTTTCATTGTTTCAACTTTAATCAAGTTATTTATCACGTTTTAATAAAACATCAAAGTTTACAATCATGATAATATGTGCCTGTAAAATGAACATACCCAGACTAGCAATATTTATTATGTAAGCTAAATTTAACTTGGTAATATGGTAATAAAACACGTAACGGTCACCAGAACATTAAGTTACACGGGTCTTTTTAAAAACAATTTTCGTAATATGAAAAAAGAAGTTGCCGGTTATGGTCGCTGAACATTTTTTTTTATTCAAATTTATTTATAGTCGCATCGACTGCTAAGGTCATTAGCGGCTACATAGTTGGGTATGTGTCGTAATACAGAAATACATTATTATGAAAATAGTTCGGTAAGTTCAATACAATTTAAAACGTTCAATTCTGTTGGTGAGGTTATTTAACTGCAGGAATTGAAGCATCTTGTAGATTCCTTCCCTGATATTTAGGCAATCCTTCAAATGATCTGCAATCTTGAGGTCATTTCTGGTTTGTTGATAGGTTCAGCATTCCAGTAGTATATTTTTAATTGATAACTTGCAGTTTGGGGCATTTTCTCTTTTAAGTGGATGCGAGTATGTTATTTTCCTGCGTCCGATTTGGTGTCTTATTATTATAGATTGTTGTCTTCTATTTAAGATGGTTGTGTTTCATTCAAATACATCTGTTCTTACTTATTGAAGTTTAGTGTGATTTGCAGTTGTTCATTTTTTATTCGAGTGATTATTAACACTTATCCTTATAAGGTTCTTTTTATCGCTAACACTGGCCTCTGCTTGTTGGTCCTTTGCAGCTGTTTCAGCAGCTATTTCTGCAGCAATATCCGCGTGCTCCTTGCCTTCAATTCCTTTGTTAGATGGTATCCACATGAACTGAACAGTTTTATGTCCACAAATGTCAATTTGTTTGTGTATTTTTTTTAATGACTGAGAATCGGTACAAACTAAAAAGTCAGTATTACTCGATGACATTATATAATCTAATACTTTTAGGATGGCGTATGCTTCGGATAAAAATATGGAGTAATAATTTGGCAGGGGGTACTTTAATTCAGTATCTTCTGTAACTATTGCATACCCTGCTACTTTGAGACAGAGCCATCTGTGTAAGTAATTTTTTTTCCGTTTTTCTCTGTCAACAATTCATTGAAGATTTCTGAATAGTCCGCATCTTTGGTAGGCCACTGAAGGAAACGAAGTATACTATGTTTGGTGTCTTATCCTCATCAGATAGGCTTTGTGTAGGCACTGGCACAGTGAATTGTAATTCTATTTGGTAATCTAGTATTCGGATTGGTACAAGTCTTGGGAATGACGGGCATTTATTGTGTCATTTGGTCAATGCTTTTGTAGGTTTCGTAATGAGCTTGTACACTGGATTATTTGGCATTGCAAAGATTTTCGCAGCAACTTCTAATGTTAATCTCGTTGTGAACATTATTTCCGGTGTATATTCAAACATTGGATTTTTGGACACTCCCTAAATCCATGAGGTATTATTGAACATGTTCTCCAAATTGTCGGGACTAAAAAACGTTTAATTCGCCGCAGACAATTCCGAGAGTAATGTTTTTCATCCTGAAGATTGGTTGAGTGTTTTGTTCACAGGATTAAACATATTTTAGAACGCCACGTATCTGAACGTTTACAACGTTCGAAAGAAAGAAATTGAACAATAAGAACGGGATATTTTATTTTCGTTGTTGCAATCGTAAGGGAGGAAAGTCACGTAAAGAGTAGTCGAAACGAGTCCTATATACGATGGTGCTTTATGCCTGGATTTAAGGAATACTCCGGAGTCATAAACTATAAAGGTTCGAGTTATAACTCGAAGCGGTATCACATTTTATTTAATTGCCCAGAGGCCCTACTCTCGGCATGTGACTGTTCCATGCCCCCGAATCGACCGCTAGAAAGTGGGGGATGAAAAAAGGGGGTCGCTTCGCGTGCATAATATTATTTATTACCGAAGGAGCTGTTAAGGTTTAACGGCAAATGCCTTTGCGAGTTGGCGAAATGAAACTCGATAAAATGTTTGTTATCCAATCGAGTAAGACTGCGTTTTCGATGCGAGTGAATTTGTCGAGAGATCTTAGGCTACGAACATTATCTTCACTAAGAGCGCCGGCTTTATTGATGCTAACCCGACTTTAGTAACGTCTTCTTTCGTGGAAGTTACGAAAGAGCATTCAGAGGAATTACGAGAAATACGATAGCAGCAAGTACCTCCGAAAGTTAGGTGACAGGATTATGTGCGATGCAAGGAAAACCTTTGCTTTTTACGATTACGCATTCAGAAAATTAATTTTATATAAATTATTCATTTATTTTATACTGATGCAATGTATGGAAAGGTTTAAAAATCTTGTCGAAATGACTATCTCTCGTTTTGGCAGATTTGTTAATCGATGATTTTTCATAAGTTTCCTTGTACTATTTACCTTTATTTTATTTTGTATTATAGCATAAAAGTAAAATTGTCTGACTCAAGTTTTCTAAGGGCGTGACCAACGTACTTTTAAGAAGCATGATGTGTTTAAAATATTTTGAAGAAATTGTTAATATCAATTTGCTGATAAATTATTTTCCTGAACAAGATTACATTTGTTTTGTACAGAATCTAGCACCTCAAATATTATGATCCAGATCATTCTGATGCACTTAAATATGGCGCAAATATGTTAGAGATGTTGAACACAAAACTAGTAACTTCAATATTGCAGGTAGTTGAGTGAACTAATAAAAAGTTAGTACTTAAGTTTTCTTAGTTGAACTGATGAATTTGTTTATCAAAGTTAGTAGCTAACGTCTTAAATATCAACAAAGCTCTATTCTTGCAGAAACCAATCGTCCATCGTTGATCCTATTAACGTGGGCCAAGAAATTAGCTGGGCAAATTTAAAACATAATATTATAGAAATATTTATTTCACTAAAAGAAAAATTATTTATTTATATTAGATTTACATTAAAATTACATAATAATTTTAGTTTTTATAGAGAACTAAAGGACCATTATCTTCAATTTTCTGCAATTTTTACTTTATACCTCGAATTATGTCTTGGACGACCTAAAGATTAACATTTTGCACACATTTCTGAATACTTGCAGCAAGCTATTTATTGGATGTTGCTTCCCAACCATTTTTATACATTTCTTGACACAATAAACTGCAAAAATCTTAATTGGTCTTGCCTTCGGAATGTTTGGTGGATTTGCATACTTTTGTACAATATGGATGTTTTTGTCCTTAAGCCAATTTAATGTTTTTCCAGCATAATGGCTGCTTGCCAGATCAGGCCAAAATATTATGTTGTCACCAGAGTATATAGTTTTAATAAATCTATCAAGTTTAGTAAGGCAATTACTTATATAAGTGTCACATTTTATAGCTGGAGTTTTCGAATCTTGAATATAAAGCTGCGACACTGCTTTTGTCGATATGGCTGCCCAAACTAAAATTTTTTGTACAAATTTACCTTTGTTGGCGAATCGTATAGCGTCAGGGAGTATTTGCAATGTCGTTTGTATAAAATCCCGCATTCTGTTCGCCATTATTTCAAGCATAGGAGAAACATTTTTCATCGTCAAGAATGATCTCAATCTCACCAATGAAGTATTTTCGACGAAGAATTCTGTATTTTTTTGAGACATCTTGAAATTGCTTTTCACTATATCTAGGAACGGTCACTTTTTTGCGATACTTTACACCCATATTTATCAAGTTTTGATGAACTGTCTCTTTCGAAACACCAAGTTTTCTGCTTAATTTTAGATTTGATGTTCCAACTTTGTTTACCGCATCTTTCTTCAATTTCTGAAGCTCCGACTTACTTAATTTTATTGGACGACCTTTTTTCTTAATTCCCACACTTGACTGACCATTTTCGTAACGTTTAAATATCGAATAAATTGCGGAACGATCGACATTTTCTTTTACATAATGTTCCAAAACTTTTTTCTTAAAACGCTGTCCAAGCAGTTTGTAAACACGCTCTCGGAGATAGTTCTGTTCTGCGACCTTCATGATTACTGATTAGATTTGTACTAAATTTCTGTTTTCTAAGAAGACTAGATGAACCATAACAAAAACAGTAGATGAAATAAACACACCTATATAGATATAATTGCAATTTACTTCTGTCCAGCTACTTTATTGGCACACGTTAGAAAGTTCGAGGGACAAACTAATACCAACTACTTTCTAGCTAGACCAACTAATGTGGATTTGATTGGCGTCACCATCATCACACTAACGAATTGATTATTTATTTATATCAAATAATGTCTTGCTTATATTATTCATTTTGTTGCACCACAACCAATTTATATTCTGAATCTGAAAGCACAATGCGGTTGTTATTGTCCCAACCAATCCTTATTTCCACATATTTAATTGTCATTGAAAATGGGAGTCTGCTATCGTAAGAGATCAAGACGTTCAATATTCATAGAATCCTGCAAATTATACGTTAGTAGTAGTAAACCAAACAATGAATATGCTTTCAGACAATTAAAAAAAATCTCATCTACTGATACCGGGAATTTAATCGTATAAATTAACCAGGGAAATATATAATTGCACGACAAACATTCACTACTCCAGGATACAACAAGTATATGAACGATTTTGCAGAAATCGGTTAGAGATCGACATCTCCTTGGCAACAATTCGACGTCAAAATTAAGCTCATTCGAAAAAATGTTAAAAAAAGTAAAATAACAATTTGCAAAATTTTTTAAAGATTTGTGACTAATTTGTATAACATATTTGCGTTACCATCAAACTTTTCATGGACTGAAATAGTCATAAAAGAATAAGAATCGGCAGAAAACTCGCGATCCGAAGTTAATAAAGTCTCATTAAAATGTCTAATCTGTCGCTTAGGTTCTGATTGGTCGTCGACGGCCGTTAATGCGGATAATTAAACATCTGTTCAATTAAGATATCGCGCGATGGCTGGTATCGTTGCATTCATTAGCCCCCGGAGATTCGGGTAAGTTAGTATCCGCGGATCGCGACGGCGGCCGTCGCGTCGTCGTAACGAGCGCGCGATGACGAGGGCATTTTCCTTCGATCGTTACCGGAAGTTCATCAAGATGTGACAACGCCACCGTGAAACTCGCTTGTACGCTCGTAAAATACTTTCTCAATTTAAATTTGAGCGGGACGATCCGTTGCCGGGAAGTTTTGCGCGTAACGAGCGGAACCCCGTAACTCGAGCCGACGATAAACTAACCCCCTTACGGCAACCGAGTAATCGTGCGAGATTTCGATACGAAAATTTATCGAGAAATGTCGCTTTACGTCATTTTTGAGCTTATACCTAAATAATATTTTTATTGCCTTTATATAACCCATCGCTTTTATGTTTATATTCGATATAGTCGGGATTTTTTAAGGAGCCATAATAGAAACTCTTAAATTCATCCCCCCAAAATTGGAAGTTTTTATATTTCTTGTTACACCTTAGGATGACAAGAGCGAGGCTGCAGATTACCACCCTTTATATATTATAACATTTTGGCATTTGTAACACAATTTACATGTTACAGTTACATTAAGAGTTGAAGAGGTAAACAAAATTGTAATGTACGATTGGTGAAAGGGCTTTTGAAATAAAACTCCACGATTTGATCGATCAAAGGAAGTGTATGCAATGGCGTAGGAAAACCACCATTGTCAGATAAAAACCTACGCCGTGTATGTACCGCAGTCGAAAACATTGATTCTGTCCGTAGCAGAAGTAGTTAATACTACCATTAGGACAACCAACTATTTGATTGAAAATCATTTAGTTGGTTGGAAGAACCAATCAATTGTTTATATTGTTCCACTCAATCTATTTTTTTGGTATGATCTCAGCGTAGTAAGCGAGTTTCTTGCGGTAACCAATTTATAAGCTACACCAACCAATTGATTCCTTCAACCGCGGGTGCAGTACAAAGCTTTTGGGTGCATTTTAGCAAATCGACTATTACATATATCCTTTAAGACATATATGTCATTTATTGTTACATGCAGCAATTTTTTTTTCTTTATTTAAACTAACTCATGACTGGTCTTGCCAAATTTTCCTGCAATGTGTAGCATCTAAGAGTTTTTCATTACACTCAAAACAAAATTTGGGGCTTATGGCAAACTGTTTTTGTAACAGAGAAACATTGCAAAAGAACTTTATTTAATCTATGTGAATTTTGATCATGGTTTAATTAAAATAAGATACTTCCAATTGGTATTAGCGGTTCTAAAAACTGTTGTACAGCATAGCTTATATATACCATATCTTCCTTCGATAGATTGGGTTTCTATGAGTGTTTGAAAGTAATTCTCTAGTACCGGGTTCAGAATCATTACGGAGGATATCAATGGAATAGATTACAGGCTTCAAGCAGCTTTAAATTCCTATACAGAATCCACTTTGATTGTTTTGCTCAAAAATTGTGGACTGAGTGCAACTTTTGCGTTAAAGCTGATTAACTGAAAATTAATTAACGTAAAACGCGTTACCTGATGTATCAAACAGTATTCGAAACATTGCAAGATTATTTAGAGTTATTTGAATTTTCGCAGCAACCGAATACAGTTAACTTCGTTTATCTTAACTATGAAAGATAGTTGGTCGCCATTTATATGAGGGCATGATGTGGAATTACTATAATACGAAATATAATTTTTTTATACTCACCGTTTGGCTAGGTAGGAGGTAATATTGTGGCGGAAGGGTAGCAAGATGACCGAAATATACAGTAGTAGAGATTGTAATTCTATAGTTTGCCAAACTGGTATATGATAGGCGTAACATTTTCCCGATTTCCATAACTATACCCATTCAATGAAAAACGTTTGTATGATAATGTACGACAGTACGTATTTCCAATAACTATTTCAGTTTGGAATTGCAATGCTTTTCAATTGACTTTTTGAATTTGAATTTTCATGAATGAAAATTGACTAATCTATATAAATACAAAAAGACGATCATGTTTGTAATTCTAACCTGCTCTAACATAACTCGATTGAATGTAACCGTATTGAATGAAAATTTTATTATAATTAGCCTTAAATCATGTTACCACTTTAAAAAGTAACCTCTTGCATTATTCTCTTATTTTACTTCAACTGAATACACATAGTTCTTCCATATTGAATATGTTAATCAGTTGAATCTCATTCTTGAAAATATATGATGTAGTTTTTTCGACCGTAGATTAAAATATATAATGTACTTTATGTCGGTCTTTTAGAAAAATAAAAAAAATAACACTTTTCTTGAAAAAAATTTATTTATTCTCTACGTTTCGGTCTCTTGTGGGCCAAAGATGGTCTTATTACAAGTGATTGTAATTATTTTACTATATACTGCCCATATAGCAGAGTATAAGAATTTCTTCACGGAAAATTTGCTCAGTGTATAAGTGAGTTGATTATATTAACACTTGCAATAAGACTGAAAAAGACACCGAGAAAATCCTTAAAAATGACTATATATCGAATTTCTTAAAAAAGCATACCAATTTTTGCATTCCACCCATGCGTTCTTTATTGTTGCAATAATACTGTTCTCCATTGCAATCATCAAGTTCAGTTCATTCTTTTGGAATACTATAGCCATTACAATAGGGTTATAAAACAATAATATGAAAAATATGCTCCCTTTTCAATTATATGATGGATGAATACAAATGTTATTGACATCCCAATTCACAATAACAATCCCCAACGTCGTAAAATCGAAACACTCAAATAATCGTTGAAATGTATTTTTATAGCGCCAATTCAGTATGATTATGGCTTTAAAAATGACCATATAATCAGTTCTCGAAAAAAATACAGGCAATTTAAAATTGCGCGTAAATATTTTATGGCCAAAGACAAAATTATAGGGTTAAAAAATAATTTTCTCGACCAGTGCTGACGCATAGGCCGTTAAAAATACTAATAAGGCCACAAAAAACTAATAAAGCCGACACAATTGAGAGCAGGCCTGTCGAAGTGCACTCACGGCTGATAAGGTACTATCGACGGTTTATTTTTTTCAGCTAGAAGGTAAAACTATTCTATTCAGTTTCACATATCGTCTTTCAAATCTTAGGACGTTATATATTTTTCACGAGCATCACCATTGAAATTCGAGTGAGGTATAAATAAATACCTGGTGACGAAATGGCGCCGACTAGTTGCGATTACCTGACGATTTCGTCGACCTGTACCCATGTGCAGTTGCGGTCGTAAAGTTGTTCGATACGACAGGATGCACGAAAAATAAATAAGAAACAAAGAGCTGGTTATCGATTCCTGTTAATGCTCCGCCATATGTCTGGGACTCTAAAAGTTTAATGGGAAACTGAGTAATGACCGACTATTTATGTGTCTTTTGTGGAAGGAACGATTCGATCGCGTTTAAAGGGTAGCAATATGCGAATTTGTTCGATGCTGTCGTAAATTGTTTTTTTAGGTGAGCACATTTTCTCTGTCAAATAATTTTGGTGTTTGTAATAGAAACTAATGTTGGTTTATGAGTTATAAGAGACATGTATGGGCCAAATTATACCTCAACATATTATATGTTATTCTGAAGAACATTGATCTAAGGATTGACAGATTAATCTAAGTGTCTCTATGATTTAGTAAACAAGTGATGAACACCTGATCCAGTAGTAACCAAACTTAAAACCATGATTAATTGGATTTCATAAAATATTCATTGATTGGAAGCTTCTGCTCCGGGTTAACAAATCCATCCTATATTCTATCTTTTAGTAATGAAATTATCAGTAACAGACCCAGTTGAACTAACTACGCTTCGGTATATCTCGATGATCAACAAATATTTTAAAATATTCCTGTTGCATGATCAGGAATACAGCTAGATTCGAAGGATTAGATAATAAACGGTATTTACTTAAGTATTACTTAATCTAATTGCTTAATAGTATTATAAAATACTATTGTTTTAGTCACTCGAAATTGATTGAATTTTATGTATAGTTCGGTATGGAAATGAAGAAGGGGATTAAATAAAACATTCTGAAATCTACTAAGGTCTTATGACAGAACCTTATTCACAGTATAAGCAATTTATTTAATTTGTTCAATCTTAATATAATGTAAAATATAATTTAAAAAATACAACTTTAATCTGGTCCTTAAAATTTGATTAATTTGAATCTACATTTGATTCGTTTATCTTCTTTCCTTTACTACATCTTCCGATGGTTCGTTGTCATTTTCGATATCTTGAATTGGCTCCATTAACATGGCGTAATTTTCTTCATTACAAACATCACAGCATTTAGGATACATTTGGTCCGCTGCGCCGGAAATTGGTTTTGTATCTGGAGGACAATTTATTTCTGGACAGCTGTAAAGAAAGTTCACAGTTGTTGGTACACTAAAAAGGTACTACAAATGATATAAACTCAACCGTATTGTCAGAAATAAGAAAAGATGCTTGGAGTAGACAATTAAGATCTAATTGTTTTCAAAGAATTTTTAGACAATCTTTATTTCATTAGCTTAATATACTCTCTAAATTTCTTGGAGTAAAAACTGAGCCACTCTTTCACGAAGAGTGAACTTTTTACTCTTTTGAGAGTGATATTTCACTCTTCTAGGAGTGGGTTTTATTTTTTCCACTCTTGATGGAGTGAAATGTCACTCTTTATAGAGTGAAATATTCACATTCAGTAAAAAAGTGGCTCAATTTTCACTCCAAGGAATTTAGAGAGTAAAGTCAGTGAAATTCTGAATCCAATGATCTATCGTTTAATAAGACGACTATGCTGAATTTTTTTAGTAGTCGGATGTTGATTTCGGTTTATTTTTTTTTTTTACAATATATATATATTTTTAGTTACGTCTTTTATTTATATTTGACAGAAACAGAGAGTACAAGAAACTATATTATAAATTATTGAAAGCGGAACTAAACTCATAAAAAATGTCGATACATATAGGTGATTGAAAAAATCAGTGATATATTTTGTTATTTTTATTTATCTGAAATCCAACATGAAAATACTCCTCAATAAAGATAGAAATGAAAATATCACTCAATTAGTAAAACTTACTCTACGGTTGAAATTAGATGACCATCTTGACACTGCAGTAATACACAGGATTTTTCCAAATCATCGGTAATTTTCAGTGTTTCAGGGCAATCCCCTATAAATCACAAAATGTCTCACATACCAAATTGCTTTTTGTTGATTCACTACATGATTTTAATTCACGTTTTCATCGTTATTAAATATATTTAAGTTATAAACTAATTATTTATTTACCTCTATTCATTGTTTGTTCGGAAAGAACAAAACATAACACAAATATAGCTGTTATTTTCAGCAACTTCATCGTCACGTTTCTATGCAACTGCAATTACTAAATGTACATATGCATTCCTCTTTATATAACACTAAGGATGACATAATGATTTTAGGTCATAGAGCGAGCATTTCATAAACAGAAATCTTGTAATCACGGTCACTATGTGTTTGGAAATGCAGCTCGAAATGTGCATCGAAATGTAGTTAATATAGTCTCCAATCGAATGTATTTTAATCTACAGCTTACAATTTCGCATGTGCAACAAGGTGTTTTTCTAATGACAAAAAGTAACTAAAAGTTGTGCTATATTTAAGGAGAACCTTGTCTGGATGATTCAAAAGTACCGAGAATATAAACAAATTATTATTCGTATACCCTGCTAAAAATGAAACAATTTTTTTACAATTCTTGTATAACATTCTTATTTACCATGTTGAATGTATAGGGACGTGGACAGTATAAGACAAAAATTGACAAATTTCTACCAGGGTAGTAAAGAAGCAAACATTTTTACTGTTTATTTTTTCGGTTTTTAAAAAAAATGAGTAATGGAATGCTTCGAGATATATTGAAACAATTTAATGCAACGTAATTTTAATATTTAATGAGATGTTTTTTGTAATTAATAGGTACTAAAACATTTTTCTAGGATTAAAACATTTTTCAATAGGAACATTTGATTTCAGACCAGATATTTCAGTCAGATTGATGAATTTACAATAAAAATGTCTACACGGAAAAAAGGAAATAGTTTGGGAGTAATAAGTAGATAATAATATAAGACACAACCGTCGTTTTTAGTTAATTTTACTATCTAAATAGTGATCTCGACAAATTAGGTAGCCATGCCTACTATTTAAATAGTAAAACCAATTAAAAAATGTAGTTGTAACAGATCCTATATGGAGAGAAATCCATCGTAGATCTTACTTAATTTATTATTATAATTAATTATAGTATAGTAATTGTAGTAATTACGCATAATTTTCGTGACATTCGTAGATTAAAAGATTAATACAAAATATTGCTCACCAGAGATTGGTCTTGAGACAAATTTCGCTGTTGTTCCTTTTTAGTACATCAAACTGAATATAATTGATTCACTTGCTTACACTTCAGTTACAGTAACTTAATTCGAGTTTAGTTACAGCGTTTTACTAAACACGTTTAATAGAACAGACGTCATCTCTTCTCTGCGTATACTATTTAAATAGTACTGCAGACTATTTTTTTTCATGTATATGTTAATTTCAACTAAAGGCTACATTATTTCCAAATATTAATATAAGGAAATAAACATTGGTAAAAGATTATTAAATTCAAATAAGACGGAAAAACCCATAACATATTCAGTTCATCCTAAGTCTAATATAATATCAGTCAATGGCACATTGACATAAATAGCTCTTCGGTTTTACCTCATTTGTGTAGTTATTTAAATTTTAGTAGACCATATTCATGAACTTTTTTATTACGTGAATTATGTAATGTGGAAGTATCGTTATTTTATTTTGCTAGAAGATAAATAACAAATATTTCTTGTTTAATTCAGAATGGCTTGTGGTGATTATACGATTTATTGCGTCACTGCTGCCGTTAAATTTTGATACGTGTTTTTATCATTTCAAAGAATCATAACATTTTATTATAATGGCTTACTTCAATACAAATATGCATTAATATACGCTGTGAACTTTGTTTTTTTTCTGAATACAAACATATTACATTGCCTGAAACCGTGTTTTTTTATTTTTCATATACCACTTTACATACCAACACATTTCCTGCGCATTATGAAATCTTGAATGTGCAACAATTTCTGCAATAATGAAACATAGAATATGCTTTTCTCCTGAAGAATGTTTTCATTAAATTTCAAGTCGATAGTAAAAATCAGTGATTGGTGGATCTAAACATATTTTCTTTTTAAAATTGCCTTCAAAAACAATAAAAATAAAAAATTAGTAACCGGCTGAAATAAATATTTATTATCTTAAAATACTGCCAGATCTAACGAATATAGCTTTTATGATATTAGATTAATCTACATTTATTTGTTTCAAGAGTAGATTCAAGGATAACTGTTGCAAACTTTAAATAACTTAAATGATATCATGCCATACGAATCAATCGTTTACGAAGATGCGATGTGCAATTGCTGTTTCATACTTATCCTTGGTTTGATAAAGTAGAGTAAGTAAAATATTCTGTAGGTCAGCATGTTTTGTGTTCGACACTTGTAGTGAGATCTTTATTAATGATCAGTACTCGAAGAATTGTTCGCTGACATTTTCATTTCAGCTGCCGAGGATAGATGATGGAGTACCAACATTAATATTCGAAATCCAAAATTCCACAAAAAAGAATGGCTTAGAACTTATATAACCCATCAAATTTGATAATTGAACCATCTGAATTTGCTTTGTTTTTTTTTTAATTTTGTAGCTTAAAAATTCATTTTAAACATGCATCCACTCCTCAATAAATGATAACTCTTGGGTATTATAATTTCATATTTATTTGCTTGTGACATGTCCTTTAAAATAATTTTATGCCTTGAAAAAAATATTGATATTTAATGTTACTTTGGGTATTTCATTTCATTGTTGAATTATTTCTTATCATTATTTATTGTTTCGCACTTTAATTTCCTTCCAGTTTAGTTATACTTGAAGCAAAGAGTGAAATCTATAAAAATAGTATGAGAAAGAACTCATAATGTCCAATCATCATGTTTGTATGACAATACAACAATTAATCATACATTTTTTGTTTAATCATTTATCATCATTAATGCTAAAGTAGCCTCATTACTTATGAAAAGTTCTAATGTACGATATTGGGTTCTCGCTGATAAC
The DNA here is from genome assembly GCA_030407085.1 of Trichopria drosophilae. Classification (NCBI taxonomy): domain Eukaryota; kingdom Metazoa; phylum Arthropoda; class Insecta; order Hymenoptera; family Diapriidae; genus Trichopria; species Trichopria drosophilae. The sequence goes on along the minus strand of CM059583.1, from coordinate 181,279,735 downwards.
TACGTTACTTTCATTATCTTCTGGCATTTAAAAATGTCTTTATTAGTATGTGATTATACTATTAAGTTCTTGAGGCCATATTTAGCTGAATTTATAAAAGACTATTACCTCATATTTTATTTTTTTTAGATGTTACATAATTATAACATTTACATAAAATAACTTATCAAAATTTTATTATCATCATAAAATATCAACTTGTATTTTGGTTCATCTTCGAAAAAATAATCTTTACAAACGTGTTTTCAAAATCTTTTCTTCTTCGATCTGCATAAATATTCTATTCTGCATTATTATCTCAATAAAATTAGCCTCATCTGTAATTTTAATTAGATACATATATAATCTGTAATATACAATTGATTATTTCTTAAAAGGTCAAAAATAAATATTATATTTTATCAAAGCACAATTTTGTAGTTTTATTATTAAAAACATAGACGGAAAATAATATGATGATTAAGAAAAAATATAATGAAAATCTGTTGCTCAAAATTTTATGTTAATTATGTATTTATTTATAATATTTGGTGAATATTTTCAAAGATATTTCTGAAAATAAAAATTGTAATAGTTTCTTTGAAGATGCCGGCATTAATATGAATTATGGACAAATTTTATTACCAGCAAAACTGCCTTAAAATAGTTGATTATTTATGTATTTAAGCTGCTGCAAAACTTCTGAAGTTATACCAACAATATATGTTTTCCTTTTTGTGTGTAAAAAAAAGCTTTCTTCAAAAATTATTGAAAACTTTCATTTTTTACTCCTTAAAACCCCCTAAAAAACATTTATGTATAACCTATCATTTCGATAGAAATTACAAAAGTATTAATAATCTTAGGCACGACATTATAAAAGATGAACGAAATATATAAACATAAAGATGTTCTGAAATAATGGAGAGAAAACTCTGTTTCCTGAAGTGAAAGAGATAAAAATTCACAAAATCAGTCGTTTTCGACTGAACAACATGCAAATTTTATGGACAAGTTTTCAGGTAATAAAATCAGAACACTCGCGTAAGGTGTAAACCTTAAACTGAAAGGTCCTTAACATCATAAGAATTAATTAGCAAATATTAAATACATGAGTCAATCAGTTTTATTATTGTTAGTACAAATTAAACTAAAACAGATACTAATGTTTTACTGTTACAGACCATGTTAATACTTATTTGTTTCATAATTGCTTTAAAATAAACTTATTAAATTTACAACATTTAATATTTATTCATCTTCAGCGCAACTGCCGCAGCAGTCCATCCATTCTTTTGTTTTATCACCAGTATGGTATTTAAGTTTCTCCGTTTTTGGGCATGATATTTCTGGACACCTGAAACGCACAAGGAATAGTTTCCATTTATTCATGTAAGCCGCTATTTGTAGATACTATTACGAAAATATAATTTAACAATTATTAGTTAAAGAAGGTAACAACGTTATTAAAATTGACAATACCAAATATGAAGAATATATTCGTAGTTTACAGTCGTTCCAAAGTTATGAAATAAAAAATATTTGTTTTGCACCGAATTTAATATCGAAATTCACCTACATAGTAATTATTGTCACAATTTCATTGCAGCTGTACGTTTTCATTTCCCGCAAACAAACCTATTAAATTAAAAAGAAAAGAAGAAAGTAAATCAGAAATAAAATTAGTTACAAATTAGTAATTTAAAAGTAAACAAAAATCATTATAAACTGAAATAAAATAATTTATTCATTATAAAAATGTTTAAACAAACTACTGTAACTTGGAGTACTTTTTCTATAAGAAATTCATATATTTGTTTCACCTTACAATTTACTACAAAATAAATGAAAATATTTCATATATATATGACATCTTCGTAAATTGAAGTTTCAGAATTCAACACATCGAATAACAGTTCATATCGAACACTGTGAAGGAGAGAAATACTCTTTTAAGTAGAGTCGGGCAATCAATTAAAACATTTGTTTAATAAATCTTAATATTTTTAATTTTAATAATTTATATCTATACTTACTTGTTAACATGGGAAACTTTTCCATCTACGCACGTTATTTCAACGCAAGCGTCTTTGTTCTCGTCATCAATATGAACATCATCTGGGCAATTCACTGCAAATAATTAAAATGACAACACTAAGCACGAAACCAAAATGTCACAATTATTTCCATCCAAAAATTACTAGAATGTTTGTAATTTTTACTATCGGTATTGTGAAAAGTCCAGATATTTATATTAATATTTACAATAATTCTAGTAATTTTTACCAGCCCTAACGAAACATGTTTGAAAAGCTATTCCTTGATTACTATTTTTATTTATACTCATGTTTGAACTGTCTAAAAAGTAGAAAATTAAAAGCTGACATTCTATTTCGTCTTACCTAGTTTAGGAACTTGCTCCGAAAGAGCAATACAGAGAATTACAACACCAAAAACCGCCAAAAACTTCATGATCAGATATTGCACTAACTGCTTAAAGCTCAGAAGCATCTAATTTTATAGGTTACCTTTACTGTTCATGAGCCAATCAGAAGCTGGTAATGTGTAAAATATTCGTCCTTCGTGCAAGTTTAACAAGTTTATGCAAAATTCTTATGCAGCTCTAATACGGAAACGTCATTGACTAACACTTGATGCAAACATCCATGCGTTTGGAATAATTAGTGTGGCGTAGAAATCAGTCTATTAGCAAATAATAATACAGGACTTCTATTAAATTGTATATGGAAATACTCTTAACAATAGAGTTCACATTCTACCCCATATGCATTCAATTATATAAGGATGATTGATGCTGAGTGAAGGGTAGATAACGATGTTTCTTTTAAAATATAAACGATTTCCTAATATTTATTGTTCTTTTTTTTCATTAAAAATTGTACAAAATAATTGTGTTGGATTTTCTTCATTTTCAAATAATACATTCCTTTTACGGTATTGGCATTTATATAGGGTAATATACAAATTTATGGGTCGGTATCGGCAACACAGAAATTACAGCAGTCCATGTATTCCTTCGTTGGATCACCGGTGATGTATTTAATTTTGGCAGATCTTGGACATCCGATTTGAGGACATCTGAAACACGAGTTGAAATAAAAGATTAGTCAATGGCGCATCTAAGATCCGCAAATTACACAATGGTACACGTTTTAAAAACACGTTCGATCTGTATTTTAAAATTAAAATTTAGAGATCTTCTAATATAGTCAATTTTTTTAATATTTATCATTAAAATAAAAACACTCTATTTATTAAGAGAAATGGTTTATATTAGAAAACTCTTTTATATTAGAAATTATATATATCGATTCTCTAAAATCAATGTAATCAACATTGAAGATTTTTAGTGGCAAGTTGATATAAGTGATTGTGGTAGTACAAATTGAGGGTCCGTATGCAAAAACCGGACAGGCGCTCGAAACGCGAAATGAGACAGTAGAAAAAGCCGAAAAAATTTAATTTTCGCAAATGGATTTAAAAAAATACCATCATATAGAGAATTAAATGCTACACAGTGTTTCCATTTGACATTTTTTGATTTGATGTCAAGATCTCGAGAAAAACAAATAAAAACAGCAAAACATTATTCCCGAAAAAACAATACATTTTAAAACATAACTTACGTTTTCTCCTAAACGAAATGACGGATCAATTTGAAACTTGGAGGATCTAATTTGTATAGTTTTCCGAAGATAACGAATATAGTAAAAAAAATTTATATCGTAATTTTGAAAAGTTACGTATGTTTAAACCTGACGTGCTGATATTCGCGAGAAAATATCTTCTAACGCTTGGGGAGTTCGGGAAAGTTTTCGGAATCAAAAATCTAGAAATGCTGTATTGTAGATGACGAATCAATGAAGTTTTCTGTGAAAACAGAACTTTCATTCGATTTGTTAGTCAAAAACGGCAATTAATTTTGTAGCGCTGGAATTTTCCGCGCGACACCGGGTATAGCGCATGGCGAGCAGTTTTCAGCGTAGCAACAAATTAGATCCTCCAAGTTTCAAATTGATCCGTCATTTCGTTTACGAGAAAACGTAAGTTATGTTTTAAAATGTATTGTTTTTTCGTGAATAATGTTTTGCTGTTTTTATTAGTTTTTCTCGAGATCTTGACATCAAATCAAAAAATGTCAAATGGAAACACTGTGTAGCATTTAATTCTCTATATGATGGTATTTTTTAAAATCCATTTGCGAAAATTAAATTTTTTCGACTTTTTCTACTGTCTCATTTCGCGTTTCGAGCGCCTGTCCGGTTTTTGCATACGGACCCTCAATTGACAATGTAATCACGTTTTTAAAACTTTGAAAAGTGTAAAAAATGTGCACAAAAAATGGAAATACCAATGACAGTGTATGAAAAAAAAAGATTGGTTAAGGCATGACATAACCCTTAGAGTTCTGAGATCCAGACGAGAGATTCGTTGGAAAAATAATATTTATGTTAAGAAAGAAATTGGTTACTAAACCAATTAGAACACAAAACTAATACATTGGTTATTGTAACTATTTCCTCAGTTGCCTCATCGAATCCTTTATTTACGCGTGGTAAATAATTATCATATGCCACAAAAAAAAAACAGCGGATGAGAAGTTCTTATATCTAATTAATTGAGAAATTCAAAACCTTTTGAAAACGACAACAAAATTTGTCATTTTGAAGTAGGGACGGTAAAGTTATGACGCCTTTATTATGAATTTATTTTTGAATTTGAAATTATAATTGTTATTATTACCCTACTTAACAATATTTAATATTGCACTGAAAAAAATTTACTTGACAAATTCAACTACCAATGAGAAGTTGAGCCGAGAGTAGTTAAAAGAAATACTTTTTTTGTTAGTATAACTTTGTTGATGTTGTTAGTTTTACTATTTTTATTTCAGTTGATATTATTTATCCAATAAACGAAAAATCATTTCGATTGATTGAAGATCAAGAAATGCGATACCATGCATATAACTCAAAAAGGCGTGCACTAATATAATAAAGAAGCACCCGCCAATAGCTGCACTAAAAATAATTCGAATAAAAAATATTTCAAGAAAAATTCTTAGTTGATTTGACTATTTTTTAACTGCGCAGAGTAGTTCGATATTGCAGTTACTACCGTAAAGAAGTTACATCAACTAAAAATGTAGTTCTGCTAAATTCAGTTAAAAATATATCGCTAAGTAGTTAGACTCCAAAAAAATTAATTTTTTAAATGTAGTCGAACTAACTGCCAAAATGTCGTTAACATAACTATATTTTTGTTGATTTAACTCTTTTATGGTTGTAACTGTAACCTACAAAATTCCATTGAGGACCTATTGAAATACTTTTAGTAGTTAAAAAGTAGTCAAATTAACTAAGAATTTTTGTTAGTGTAAAAATAAATTAAAAGTAACATAAGAACTACGAGTAGTTTCATTCAATACGTAATAAATACTAATATAATTGACAAATCATAAAGTACGTACATTAGATAGTGATGTTTCGTCTGCTTCGTCGAAATACTTATAATTTCAACTTATCACGAAACCGAAATTCTAATAAATATTTTGTTGTACTATTAATCTTTTGTATTATTTAATTCCACAGTTTAAGAGGTATTTTAACCCTTTAAGCATGCCATTTTTCAAAGTCTTCGAATAACTGCGATACTTGAAGAAAATAAGAAATAAATTTCTAAAATAACATAAATAGATATTTTTCAATGGGCATTTACGATTGGTGCCGTTTGAAATTAATAGAAAATTTATAAGCCGGTGATTTATTGCAAATTCAATAAAACTTCTCGAGGATTTACCCCTGTATATGATGCAATTATATTTTTTTATAATAATAAAATAATATTTAAACATGTAGTTTTAAAATATCAGTCAAAATGTCCATAAATTTCCAAAAGTTTAAAAAATGATAAATTAACGAGTTTTCAAGGGATGGAATCAATATAATAGGGTCGCAAGATGAATTTACCAGAAATGATTTATCTTATTTGGGTACCTCAAACCCATTCAGTATTATACACAACAAACCCTGCTAACACGGAAAGTAACAGTTATGTAAAGGGTTACATTGTGACATTGTTACACAAATGTTACGGAGTTGTTATATAACTGTGTGGAAATGAAACACCTTTAGTCAAATTTTGTGTGCATAAAAGGATGCAAATGGCTTAATAAAATTATTAAGATAATGCAAAATTTTTTTGAGAAAAATACAAAGACTGAAATATTATCATTGATATTTTGATGAGTTTCGCTTAAAGTTCAAAGTTTTCTGTATTTGCCATGAAAATATAGAAAAAATAAACGGCATATTTGATTACAACAAATACGAATAAAACGTACATTAGCTCATGTAAAATATAAAAAACATGAAAGACCACTCACTAGGTTGAAGATAATAAATTATGGAAGAACTAAAAGTTTTCTATTGTTATAAGTCCAGTTGGCATATAACTAGCGAATGACAAAACACCCTATTTTGTTAGTTCGTTTTTTATCTATAAAAATAGAGTTATGGAACGAATTTTTGAGTTCATTAAAAAATGTTCATCCTCTTTACGAGGAGAAGAAGATGCATTTAAATGTAGGTGTTATAAAAATAATATTTCTGTACTCACTCGATGACGTTACTGACCACTCCATTCTCACATCTTATTTCAACACAAGCATCTTTATGCTTGTCTTCGATTTTAACATCAGCAGGGCAGTTTACTGCAAAACAAATACGTTTTTGTAAACTGCAGTTATATTCATAAAATTGCATATGTGAAGGCAAATTTATTCCACAAAATATAAATCAGGCGACTTGGACATAAATTGTCTAATATACTTCAAATAAAAACTTTTTTAAAATAATAAACATTAGGAGAAAACCACGAAGTTATGATTAGTTCATTCAATCTGCTTTTACAATAATAACAGATCCACTGCAAAGTTGCAAAAGCATTGAGGAAGGTACTCGTTTGACAGAATAGAAGTTTACGTTATGTATCAGACAATTGGTGTATAGTCGTCTTATGTAATGCCAGTGCAACAGGTATAACTACGCAATTTCTGGCCAAAAAAATACAAAATGTTAATCGTTCTAATGTGTCATGTCATTATTTGAGAGATTTTGTGAATATTATAGCACAATTTTTAATTTTTTAAAAAGTATTTAATAAAACATTGATATTTGGTGTTACCGTTCAAATAAAAAATTAATCGCTCACGTTTCAACCATGCATAATGTACTCAATTTGAAGTTATATTAACATATTTAGTACAATGCAATCTATTTGTAGAATGTTTCTAGTAATATTTTTTATACGACAATTAAAAACGTTGCCAACCGCGTTTAATGTATATTACGCCTACAGGTTATATGTTAATCAACATATAACAATTAAAATTAATTATTTATCGACATTTTTGAGATTCATACCCAATTTTGGCACTTGCTCTGAGAAAGCAACACACAGAAGAACAACACCAAAGATTGCAAGGAATTTCATCGTGTCAATTGACTAAACACTTGTTTATCGACTAACAGCTAACACCGAGAAACTTCCTGTTTTATACTTCATTCAATGCACAATCCTCCAATCCGACGCGTAGTTTATGTAAATTATTTATCCTTCGAGTAATTTTAACAGGTTTAATGTAAACTTGTATTATCTAATACGTTGGTTATTGTCGGTATAATTAAGAAAATGTAGTTATCTTCTTCTTTCAACCGACAATATATCTTCTTAAATTTATTATTGTGACGCGACATTCAAGATGCTATTCAAGTTAAAAAAAGATGAATTTTATAGATTACATCGCGATGGTCAAGTATAAAGTCAAGGACGATTACGACTAGTATTACGCGATTTTCAAGATTGGCATACTAATTTCTATGTTACATATTATAAAAAGAAATTTATTCAGAAATAGATTCTGTTATTATTGTCTCATTACATCAGCATTCATAATTGTTATCGTTTTGTATATTTGATGTATAAATTGCATATAGTTACAATTATGCCAATTTTCACGTAAAAAACATATGAGCATGGATAAATGAAAAATCATGTAATAGAGTACAAGTGTAAATATTGTCTTGAACATTATCTCGAAAAATGTTATCTTTACTCGAAATAATTGGCAATTTTTTCTTGAATCTTAATCTGAGGTGATACAGGCTCTTAAAATATTATTCTCTATATAAATAATAATTTGGTATGTATAATAGTAAATTATGTATATGTATGAAGGATGTAATTATCGATTTCAGAATAAAAGTTTGGAAATTTCAGAATTTTGTACAATTTTTTGATCCATTTTTTATTTTTGACAAAGTGAAGACCTAATTCGAGATTAGTTGAAGTTTTTCCGACAAAAGCAAATAGTTACAGTTAATATACTAATATCATAAGAGTTAAATTTGAGAAAACTTTACACTTATTTATTTATGATATGTAAAAAGTAATTGTGATTGCAACTTAACACAAATTTCTTCATTAGAAAATCCTTCGATAATAAAGATAGAGAACGTAATCTCAAAGAGAGTCAAACATTATTAAAGTGGTAATGACATTTTTTCTGAAACACTATTAATTGAATATTTTTCTATTCCAGATTAGTCGCCTATACTATTTTGTTTTAACGTCGTACTTACGAAACCGTTTACATCCATAAACTACGTTGTCGTGGTTTTTGTTGTCATTTTCCGGAATGGGTGACATTTATCACGTCGGTTAATCATAATTTGCACTATTTATAGATGTGTTTGATGAAATTCAAGTGTTAATTTTAAGTTTTAAATATTTTTGACCACATATTTAATTATCCAAGTTTTAATTTAATTCACGTAATAACAAATTATTTGAACGCAATGAGAACATTACTTAAATGCGCACGGTTTTGTGTTGTAAATAGATGTCGTCTAGTTTTTAAGAATAGTGTATTTATTACTTTCTATTAGTACGTACAATAAACGCCACATACAAGTGACAGTATTATACAATTTGTATATAATTGTACTATTACTTCTTTGTATGGGACTTAATTAACTGATAAATATCAGACACATACATAAAGTCTCAGGTCTTTTACAATTGAACATAGATAGATTAAACTTTATAGCACTCATTTTTCTAATTACTGGAGTTTAACCAATTACTATTTGACATCTATTGTTATAACCATGTTGTGAGAGAAAATGAAATCGATGTGTACTAAAAACCCTTAAATAAAAATTGATTTTGCAATTTTTGTTCAAAAAATATATTTTAAAACTAAAAAAGTGGTTTACCTGCTAAAATGCATATATTCGGCCAAGAATTAGCATGCAAGTAATCTATATTATTTTATCACGTGTAGAAAACTTCATTTTGCCTTCCAGGTCGTAAAAGTGCGATTGTACGTCCTTAATAGGAAAAATGCTATTTCCGAGTATATCCTGCCGATGAAATACAATATCGCGTGTCCAAGGAACATTTTTTTAGTCTAATAATAACAATAAAAATATACCTGACAAATCCGATGGACATTTGAGTAAAAAGAAGTAGAAGGATATATTATGTGTTTTGGGGACGTTAAAAGTTATTAATTTTCCTACTTCCAATTAAGTTAATGCTTAGTAATTACATGTATTAAATATGTATTTGAACTGTGTTACACTTATGTGTATTTTAATACTTATACTTAGTGCTGTAACTACTTTACAGGAGGACGTAACAAACTATTCACAATAGTTAAAAAAGTAATCAAATTTACTACCAATTTTGTGAAGTGAATGTAGCAGGCACACATTTTATAAACTTAAAAATATTAATTTAAACCATATTTTATATTATAACAAGTATACTACAATATTACTATTACAATTCGGTAATGTTCACGTGAAACGATGACATTGGAAGGAATAACATCAAAGATTTGACTCTTGAAGGCATAATCTTTTACGGCAAAAACAAAGGTATATTTGCACGATGTTCGTGTTTGCCTCAATAACATTTACCTAAAAGCCCTTATTAGGGGATAGTGGCTCTAGGTATTGAACTGTTTTCAGAGGACACACTGTGGAGAAAATTACGGAAATGGTAGCAGATTTCGCAAAGTACAATGTATAAAAGGTACAATTTGCCCAGAACTTTTTTTCTTTCTAAAGTAAATGAAACCCGATATGTTGATCTAATAAAGAAGAAAACATTAGGAGTGCTGAAATAATTTCATCATGTACATTACGCACTGTTTTAGTCTTCAGTGGTATAATAATAGGATGTATCACATAAATAAAATTATTGATAGATAATCATCTGACATACATTCTTATTTCTATTTTAAGATTGGCAAATAAAATACTAAAAGTATACTAAAAATGTTGAATACTTATAAAACTATTTATTCGTATCAAGGGCGTAAAATAGAGTTTTACGCCTGATGAGAGAACCTGAGGAATGACGAAGACGGCCGACGCCTCCGTGGACGTAAAATTTATTTTATACCCAAGGAGGCGTGAAATAAGCAATTTACGACCGCAAATAAGGATGTAAAAAGAGCTATTTAAGTCTACGGCGTCAAAAATATACTTTTAACGTGCAATATGTTCCTGTCCAGCAATATTCGACTAAGATTAGTATGTAATGACTATTTTATTAATTTTCCATACGAAAATTACGTAAGAAAATGAAATTGAAACTGTAATCGACAGCTTCAAAATTTTACCCCTAATAGAGTTGCAATCATCTATATACGCTCACTTTTTACTCACTGGATAATTGTCGGACACATTTTCTTTATTTGATAAATGTTGTTGTAACTTCTATGAAAACAATTATGAAAGTAAAATTTCATCACACGAATTTGCGAGAAGGTGAGCTTATTGATAGACCATTCGACAAGGAATCGAAAAATCTTCTCGAAATGTTTAACTGTCAAACAAAAATAATTGACTATTAAAAATATGCAAATTATTCTGATTCGGGGAGGCAAGTTTGTCACGTCAGAATATAATAATGTTAGAAAAATAAGAAATATCAGCATAAATTTAATCTTTCTTTAACATCAGACATTTCATATAAGTTTGAATTTCAAATTTTTAACATATAATTTTCTTTGATTGATACTTTAAACCCTATTAATACATAAAAATTTATTAATTACCACCTTTACTTTTACAAACAAGTCATTATGAAACGTAAATTTTATAGCAGCACTTAATATATGATGGATAATAACTTTTTAGCCAACAATAATTTTTCTAAAGACCTGATGTTTTAATTTTAAGCAATAACAAAAAAAATCGGAGAAAAAAAAAGTTTCGACAAAACTACCCATAAATGCGGCATGTTTTAGACGACTTATTTTGTAGGTAAAATACGGTTAATAATTATGAGACATAACTTTAAATCATGTCATTTCATACACGCTTTTGATATCGCCTAATCAAACGATCGCAGTTAATGGTTGACTTGTGTAAGCCGCAGGAAATCACACGTAGTAATCGAAATATATTGTTACAATATCCATTACAATTTCACTTCACTGTCGAATTCGAGGTAAAATATACTCGCTTGGTCAGTGATACAATCATCAATTTGCCTCAGCTTTTACTGTCACCGACTTGATATGCGTTGCCCGATAGTGAGATAATTGCTATCGTACAAATATAAAATATATACACACATATCATACAAGTGTGCAATCGTTGTATAGCGATCGCCTTTCGTTGTGCATCCTTTTTAATACGTGTGACTATTACACAGATATCATCAGATTTGCATGATACTCCCCAGATTCGTTATGTACATATGCTGTTATCTACAAAAACGAAAGCTTGATGGATAGCAGTACAATGTAACCTGTAATTCATTTGTTTTCATGTTTGTTTTATATTGTACCTCAATTTTCAGGATTAATTATAAAAAGAGCTTAGAATTACTTTATATTTTGGTTTGCCGGTCGTCTAGTCAGTGATCTTAATCAATGCAATAGATTAGTACGAAATATTGAAAAATAAAACGAATTTAACGACAATCCTTTAGACAATGGTTGCAGTTGATGAATCTTGGAAATATCTGAACACCTGGATTAAAATAAAAGCTGGATCTATTTAGATTTCATCGACAATAACTAGAATTATTACTGGCGCTATGTATGAAAGCAGAAGTCGGTCTGAATAGCGCCATGAAATAAATCTGTTTTTAGTATTACCTGAAAGTTTAAAATATTCTTTGAGGTTAATCTATCACACTGTATTATAATTAAAACCATGATGTGTGTTATTTAATGAATAGTGGCTCAGTTATTTGTTAAAATAAATAAATGCTTCACTACAAATTTATATTTATTTCTGGGTTATAAATTTCGCCACGCATAAAATAAATGAAAATGAAATAAAAATTATTCAAATATAGAGTACATTTAGCGAATTTATGTCGTTTTCTTTGTAGATTTTCATAAATTTCTAGATAAAATTTCGGTAGGGTCGTTGGTATTTTCTGAATAATATACATTTTGTTTAATTTACGTGGGTTAGATAATATTATTGTTGAATGGTTCTATTATTTGTAGAAAAACTTCTCCGTTTCCGGTAAATAATAACAAGGTATATAATATATCTTATTATTTACTACATGATTTACTAACTGAATTTACTTCTTTATTTACACAATCTACTAATCATGGGACAGAATAGTAGATTTTGCAACTAAGCAGCAAAATAGGTGTTTGCCGACGAGTGCGAGTTTGACTATACCGAATGAATCGAGGACGGCATATCCTATGAGTCTACAAACATCTATTCGCCCTTGTTGCACATACTATTTTCTCATACGACAGCATACTATTTTGCCCCCGAGCTATGTAGAGCAAAATAATATTTTAGGCTCAGATTGCTAGGGAGAGAATATGCTATTTTGCGCACCGAGTGTGATAAAAAGTATTCTCATGGCGTACAAATGTGTTTACTTTTTGTTTATTAAATAATACCAGTAGGCAACGTTTTGTGCATTTCAGAAGAGTATAAAGTGCTAAAATGTATCATGTGTAGGATTACCAATTTAATTTCCTTCCTTCAAATGAAAATTGTTTCAAGTCATCGATTTTCATGTGTGAATAAAATCATTGGTAAAAAATTTAATGATAAAAATTTAAAAGGAAAAATCAAAACAAAGTATTAAGATGAAATTCATCAAAGTATGAAATTTCGAAAATTTCTTTAAAATATTAATTAAGATGATAGAGGCGTTAGTTCGATGGTAACATCCACAATCTATAAAACATGATTGGGTACGATTAGTATTTGAAATTGTTATAATCTGCTAATAGATGCGCTACCGTAGTATACTTTCGCAAATGGCGAACATTTTTTTAAATTGTGGACTGATGACGAAAAGTCAGTGATAGTTTTTAAAATTACGCAAAAAAAAACATCTTCGTGGTCAAATATTTTCAGTGTGTGTGTGTAGATGGGTTCTAAATATTTTTACTGTAAGAGTCTGGAACTAATTTCAAATTTCCAAACCCTTTATGACAATTATTTAAAAATACATTATTTTTCACTATAAAGTACCAGAAATTTCGTAATATGTACTACAGAATCATCTAAATTGCTAAAGAAATTTTTTTAAGAATAAGAATTCTTCTAGAAGCTAGTGCCTAATATTTACAGACTGTTTCAATGCGTTTTAATGATTGATATAAAAAATCTGTTTAAAATAATAAAAAAACATGGTAACACATTTTGAAAGTCTTCGCTCTTATATTAGTCCTCCAATCGTAATTCGATTTTAATATACCAAAATACATGTTAAAAGATGAAAATTATTTCAGATCTCTCAACGTAACTAATATTTACATCCCTTACAATTATGACAAAATTCATATTATTTTCTGGAATTCGCCGTAATAATATTTATTGCAACTTCAAATATTCATTTTTAAGAATTGCTTCACGATATCATCGACTAGTAGGACGCAATAGCATGTTACCTGGAACCAAGGACGGAAACGCCTAGAAATGTGCAATAATATCAGCACCTCAATTTTTGCCCCGATTTTTATTCGAAAAAAACTTATCGCTTCTTAATTCTCGTCATATTTATATATGATCAAGAAGCTGTATACTATTTGATCCGAAAATTGTTCTAATTCATTTTGGATGTGATCATAAGAATATTTCTTATACACCCGAATAAATTTGGGTCATTCGTGACACCAGCGTAATTGAAATCTTGGTCAGAAACGGATCACAAAATTTTAATTTTTCGATCTCAATCAAGTCGAAATTTGATTCTCAGTCGTTTAAAGCGAGCAAAAACAAGATCACTTTTTAATGTTCGGGCATCGACAACCAACTTCTCTACGTATTTAAATCTTATCAAAAGTTGACCATTTTTTTTAGCTTTCTAGACAAAAATTGGGTCACTTTTCAATCCTCTTTTTCAATTCACTCCCGTGATTATAACTCAGATTGTTTTTTGGTTGTAAACAGGTCTAACTTTGGTCTTGGAATATCTTAAAACTAGGATCTCATTTAGATCACATTAGGATCTGATCGACTTTGATCAAAATCTGATCAAATTTTGGTCAACTTATTTTCTCTCGGGTAATGTATGTACGTATCTTGTATGCACTCTCCAATCTAAGAATAATTGTAAACCTCTTTGTACATACCTAACTTTGTACATAACTAATGTCAATTCTAAAAAATTAGTACGAAGGGACAAAATTAAAAACAATAAAACATGTGCATCTGGCCGCTTCAACAAATTTTATAGATTTAATATCTGATATCGAAAAAATATAACGCTGAGAAAGGATACAAAAGAAAGGGCGGTTAAAGAGCGACAAAGCGGAACACCGTATAAAAAATCCATGAAATGATATCCCAAGTGTGACATTTATAAATATACATATAATGTCCCCATAATTATTATGAATATGAGACAAAAGATTGACATTGAATGGCACCTCACCGAAGATTTAGGTGATAAGTACAAAGCCACCGAATTTTATGAAAACAACAGTGTGTTGAGAAGTAACATTTGAACCGAAAATCGTCGCCCACGTGAATAATGGTAAAATAATTGCGTTACGAGCACTTTGACGGAGCTCTTATCCGTTACATCGTCGTAATTGGATAAGGGATATCAACTATTACACCAGGACGGAAGAGAATTGAGGGAGGAGTAACAAAAGACAATAATAAGTGCGATGGGAAAATAGCGCCGTCGCGAAAAACGATAAAGTTACTGGAAGTCGCCTTAACAGAAGTGCGCCTTGTAATATTTTACGAGAGAAGTCTCGCGAAGATCCTGGGTTACTTCAGCGACGTTAAAAGGGCCCAAATTGAGGCGCCGATATGCCCATAAAAATGGGATTGTAAGTCGTTTCGAACGTAATAAACCTGTGTTGCTACAATTTATTGATCTGTAATGCACCTCAGCTTTTTTGTTTTTAGGCTTCATTAGGCTTGTTATTCATAACCTGACGTCGCATTTTGATGCTTATTATTTCGGTATAACAACCATCGTTGACAGTAAAAATTATGACATTAAAGTTGTTACATTGCGGTGAAAGATCTTTCGGCAGACGGTGCATGAAATGTCATTCAAAAGGAGTGTAAAAGTAATGAACATTGATTTGATGCATAAAATGTTGTCCCGTGTAAAAGATACAACGATCCTGCCAATTATCATTGGTTAGGGATGGCGAGGGGAATACCGCTCATCTAAGGAAAGTATAGTTATTTATAAACACTCAAATAATTTCAGATTTATTCAACGATTGAAATCGATTCTTTAAAACCTTGTCAGTCATATGCAAAAAGATTTAAATTTTTCTTTACATAATAGTATATTATGAAACAAGGGCGCAATTACCGATCTTCGAAGAGGGCGAAGTTTGTCGCATGAGCGAAGCGAAAGTAATAATCACACTCGTCGGAGATCGATATTTCGCTCGAGTTCCATGTAAGATATTTTTTAATATGATGGGCTTGGGGCTCGATAGTTTGCTCCCGAAGATTTCACTGCAGGGCGCAAAATCGAATTCTACTCCCGGAGTGATAAAAATAGTGACAAGTAATAGGTTGCACATTTGTTTGTAGGCTGTAGTTGGAATATTATTATATTATACGTCTGTAGGCATGTCTCATTTTTTGTCTCGCGACATCTTGCGAACGGTATGACCTATTTTAAAATTAACCTCTTTTTGACTTTAAAATAGCCGAAATGATTTTTGGAGACAATCCAATTAGATTATATGAAGCTCAAATAAAAAAGCCGATTTTTCTTATCCAAACTATACAGCACACAAAAAAATACTTAGAACGAAAAAGATATACAGCATAAAATTCTCGAAATGAAATTTTAGATACACTTTTTCGTGAAATCAATAGTAAAGCCACAAACGATGAATAAATATTGAAGAATCACGTTTTTTAATTTATTTTAAAAAATACAAATCACGAAAAGTTCCGTAATTTTTTATTTGAAAATAGCAAATTTTCGGAAAAAATGTTGCTTAACAAAAAGTTATTAGAATTAGTCAAAGAATAAGGTGAAATTTTTACAGAACTTTTTGAATATTTTTTAAATTTTTCTAAATTTCAGGATTTTGAAAAATGAAAATGTGCTTAAAAAATTCAGAAAAAAATTCAGCGTATTTATTGATCAATTGTAAAAATTTTTTATTGCGTAACATTTGTTCCTAAAATCGATCATTTTTGAATAAAAAATTCCTGAATTTTTCGCTGATTTTGTTGTATTTGAGCCGTCATTTTGGGTACTTTCACCTTTATTTTCAAAATGGGCATGTGCACATTTTAACGTTTAAGGCTCAAGGCCACGATTTCTTTACCATTTAGAGGAATTCTGAAAGGATTTCAATGTGAAAATAAAAAAATAAAAAAAAAGTTTATTTAAAAAAAAGTTTATTTAAAAAAAAGCACAATAATTTTTTAGAACCTTTTTTTACACAACAATAGTTGTCACAACAACAGCTGAAAATTGTACTGAAAAATTGTCCATTTGGAATTTAATGGGTTAAAGCAAATAACAAATTAAATATTTAAAATTAAAATTAAAATAAAAAATTAAATATTATTTTCAGTTTTTTTTTATAATCAATTAAATATCTGGGTCTAACTAAACTATATGCCCAATCGATAAATAAATGAGTCAATGGCAGCAGGGCCGAAGCCACTAGTTTTATTTTTACAACAATACCAAGAATCGTTTCTCAGTTAAAAATTAAAATGTACTTTCTTCCCACGATTGGTATAGGGAATGCATGTTAAAGTTTCCGACTTTGAGAGTGAATATCTGCCTTATCTTGCCACTACACTTTCTAAAATTTTAATAGCAAGTGCGTAAAAGGTTTACTAACATGTTGTTAAAAGAACATTTTCTCAAGAAAATCATTTTACACTAATACCTACTCAATAATCAATGATTACAATAATAGTAAAAAATTTTACTTTTTGTTTGCCTTTAACAATTGCAGCATCATTTCCGAACTGATTGTTTGTGCTGAAGAATTTCCATATCATGTCAAAATTTTTTGAAAAGTACGGTCAAATTTATAAAAATGTGGGTTTTTGATCATATTTGATCATATTTAGATGGTTTAGTAGAAAAGGAAAAATTTCTTTTGCTATCTCTGTATCATTTCTGAAAGGTTTTTTTGTGCTGAAAATTACGAGGCTAGTATAATTTTCCTATCACATGAGAAAAAAAGAGGTTAAAACGTGTAAAAATGGGCGTTTATTTCTTGTAAGTTTATTAATTTTGTCCATATTTCTATTTATTTTATAGCAATACATTTACTTCACTGATCTGGAAAACAGGTCGTCATAGGAAAATTCTGCTAACGCGATCGTTTTCAGCACGAAAATGCGTTTAGAAATACCGTGATTGTCCAACGAAAAATCAGTGTCGGACAGTGTTAAACCCTTTAGTGTGAGGGTACGTCTATAGACGTACATTCTAAAGTGGGCTTCCAGTGTGAGGTACCTCTATAGACGTAAATTCAAAAAAATTGATAAAAAGCACAAAAAACAAGTAGATTTAGAACACACGTACATTTTTCTTACACGGAGAAAAATAATCACCAAAATCAGCCAAAAAATCCGCAGATTCTACCAATTTTATCCTATAGGGACAGCTGTTGGAATTCCGTTAGGGATAGCCGATAATTTTAGCTAAATTTACTGAAAAAGTCCGCAAATTTAACGGAACAAATTAATGTAGCGGAAATTTAGAGCTAAGCGCGAATTGAGTAGGGTTAAGGCTACATTAGCGGAATCAAAACAGCTAAAATTGCATATATTTTCGGCAATTCCAGCCGAAAATTTTAGCCGATATGAATCAGCTAATCCAGCGGAGTCATTTTTCTCCGTGTAATATGACTTGTGCAAATTACGTTTTATGAATAAAGAGTTTAAAAATCTTGTTTTTATTTCGGCTAGTGTTGCTCTTATCTTGCACATCTAGTGTTAAAAATATTACAAAAAATGTAATGTATGATAGTTTATTAAATTATCTGTAAATGTGAATATATTATCGTAACTAAGGGCATGAAATATTATCTAAACTTAGTTTTGAAACAATTTCAACACGTAACAGTTTTCAATAGAATCCAACGATTTCAAAAAAATATGTTCGCATTATTGGAACCTCCATTTTTAATTTTTAAAAATCTTACAAATTTTGGCTATTAAATAGTAGCCTCTTAACATTTTTGACCCACGTTTGAGTTTGTTTTTCCTCACAGCGAAGGGGTTAATAGTGAATTCGTTCAATATACACAATTTCATAACATATGAATGTCGGTAATATTTATATATATTAAAAACGTCAAATATTTTCTTAATTCAAATGACCAAAAGCAAAGAAAGAAATATAATTAAATATACGATATTCAAACAAAAACTCTCTATTATTTATTACCTTCAACCTATTGAATGTTTTTAGTTTATTTCTTATACTTTATATAGAGTTATAATATATTAAATTCTATTAAAATTTGTTAAATGTATGATTTAATATTCATTATTTAATTGACCTCTGTTTTACCAATGTACCTATATGTATCTACATATGCTATTTATACATACTCAAGAACTATTAAGAACAAGTCAGACGAAAGTATATATATATTTATATATGATTTAGGGAATTATGAAAACTATTCCCGACAATATGTTTCTTTACCTGGCTAATTGTTTGGGGGGCAAAAATCAAATTATGGTTATATCAAATATATGCACGCTCTTGTAAACAAGACAAAACCAGCATTTGTTAAGTCGGGTAATCGATCAGGTAACTTGAGAAGACCCGCTTATGCACTTGACGTATTGCTCTTGAGATTGTCTTGAAGCCCTAAACTCCTACTTCGATTTCTACATACTTGAACGACTATTTTATTTCATATAAGAAATGTAAACATATTACAGAATTTTAAAAATAAACGAAAGCGTTGAACTTTCGAAAGAAACTGCTATAAACTAATATTTCTCCGGTTCTCACGTATTGATGGAAATTGATTTGTTTATGATTCATTACTTTGAAAAATTAAATAATAAAAATGTACATAGATGCAATTAATTTTTGAAAATACGCAATTTTTTTATATTTTTTTAACTATACAACTCAATTCAATTTAATTTTAATATAAATGTATTTTAATAATTTACCTTTTGATATAATAAATAAGTAAACCAAAATATTTATGCTGTCATACACATTAAATATTTATTATATTGCATACTATTTTTTTAATTGAAATGGTAATTTTAAAATTTATTTTTATTTATTTTAAAATTTTAAATTACTTATGTAAATACATTTAAATAAGGAAGTAAAAATAATACGAACAAACGTTTTTATGACGTTAAAAAAATTTAAAAAATAATAAAAAATATAAAAACATGTTTTTTTTAAAGAGTCACGTAAACAGACTATGAATACAAAAAAAATAAAATAAAAAAAAATCACGAGGTCCCACCGAGATTTGAACTCGGATCGCTGGATTCAAAGTCCAGAGTGCTAACCATTACACCATGGGACCTTGATGTTGGAACGAGCATTCTAGTCGATAATAAGCTACCGCCTCGCTTACAAATTATTGACCGTGACATTACTTTTACAATTTGATATTTATCTTCAATATTAATACACAATACTTATTTTAAATATTATTAACACATTGCAACATGTTTTAGCATAAACATCATTTGTTTAAAATACACAAAATGTAACATTTCATAATTTATTATCTTAAAAATTGAATTTGTTTGTTTACTTTTTTGGCAATAACGTTGTTCTTAGTTAAAAATAATATGTTCTGAATAATTATTAATATTCTAAACACATTTCCTGCAAATGTATTACACATTTTATATTAAGTAATTAATTTAAATGTATTAAACAATTGTGTAATTGTTTATTAATGCCAATGTAGAAAAGGACAAATAAATACAAATTGATGTAAGGAAAAAAATAATTAAACTAATTAATTCAACATAACACATATTAATTTGCTCTATTTCAATAATGGCAATAACGCATCATTGATTTGTTTATTCTGAATATAATTTAAAAATAAAGCATGTAGATAGTGTTTGGAATTAAAGTGCGATTAAGCCTATCATCATTCTTCTTTTAATTTCAGATATGATTATTGCATAATGCTCGTTAACTGCGATTAAATTAATTACGTAACTGACAATGTCAGATAAGTCTAGTTGATGTTCGCCGTGTTTTAATTCTATTTACTGTTGGAAAGTGATAATTATATATTTAACATTTATTCAGAATTCTTCGAAAAAAATTTTAAATATATTCAAAAATATTTATATCAAATTTGTCAAAAAAAAAAAAAAATCTGAACAAATTCCGATGTATTCCTCATTGACGTCTAAGAGCTATTCATTCGTAGCAATTATTTAAAAAAAGACGACGGTTTTCGAGTTGGAGCGTCTTGACATTTTTCAAAAAAATGTTCACGTCGGACACCATTTTGGGACCACCATATTGAATTTTTTTAATAATATGTTTCATCATTGGCCACTCCAAGCCCAACATTTTTTTACACGTTATTTATGCCGATATTCGAATGCGGGAAACTCATTAAAAAAATGTAAGTAAAAAAGAACCCTTGAAAAATCATGCTTTTTATTTACAGTCGAGCCTCCGTATTATGGACTTCCCTCTTATGGACTATCTGTTTTATGGACTTTTTTTCTCCCCCAATTATGGACTTTTCCCTCTGTCGCTGTTTATCGCCTTCCCCCACTTTTGTGCTTACACACTTATACATACATACAATACATATGTACATGTGCCGCCTTTCACTCGACTTGTAGCGAAAGGCGACGAAGTAGGGGAAGCGCTCTCTCCCCTTCATTGACCATATTCGGGATCGGAGCATTCCCGACGAGTCCATGATACGGAGGCTCGACTGTATTAACAATGTGTAATTTTTGTTACTTTTGAATTTGCAGTACTTCACGAAATACCGTCCGAAAGTGCGGGTTAATGCATACATTTTTCATTGTGTTTTAATATTAAAAATAACTGTCTAACTCCGTGTTATATGTTTGTCCGTTTACTCCGTAATGGTTTAACCCTTTGCGGCGCACATTTTTCTTTATACGAAAAATAGCTGAAAATTGTTATACGGGGGTCTTCGGGGTCGCTGATTACGAATCTGAAGTCAGATTTTGCAAATTCAAAATGGCGGCTCGAAGATGGCCGACATAAATGTAAAAAATTTACTTGATTTTGATGAAAGTTGGTACTCGGGGGTTTTTAGGATCGCTGATTGCGAATATGAAGTCAGATTTTGTAAATTCAAAATGGTGGATCCAAAATGGCCAACATAAATGTAAAAAATTATTTAATAGAGATAAAACTTGGTACTCTATGTACTCGGAATTTTAAATATAAAAGTCAGAGATCAGATTCGTAAATAAGCGACCCCAAAAACCCCCGAGTACACAGCTTCATCAATATCGGTTCCATTTTCATATTTCGATCGGACATCTTGGATCCTCCATTTTGAATATTCAAAATCCGAGGCCAGATTCGTAATCGGCGACCCCAGAAACCCCCAAGTAACGAGTTTCAAGTAAATCCGATGAATTTTTAAAAATTCATCCGACATATTGTTTCCGCCATTTTGGATTTTTCAAAACCGACTTCAAATTCGTAGTCAGCTACCCCAAAAACCCCCGAGTACCAAATTTGGTTCTAATTTCCCTTTTAGATCGTTCAAAAACGATTTCTTTCTAAAAAAGCGACGAATTTTTAAATTTATTTATTTATAATTGTTAATAATTTTGAATAGTTGCATTTATTATCCCTTTCGTTAGTACTAAAAAGCCCCCTCTACCACAGTAAAAAGATTTTTTGAATTTTGCTTCTGATAGCAGCTTTTTTTGAAAGCATTGAAACTAGACAGAAAAGATGTGATTCAAAAAGGTGGTAATCTGGGTTACCACTGCGCCGCAAAGGGTTAAAATGATTCTAGTTATAAAGCTGTACAATAGCTAGATAGAATATTAGTAAATATCTTTAAATAGTCTATAATGTCGAAAAATTTGCAGTTGGTTTTACATTTTTTTTAATTTTATAGTTATATAAACGTAAGAGAGTACGTATAGTTAGTGGGCACAAATATCCATATTTATTTTGTTCCGTTTTTTTTTATTTTCTTTTTAATCATTTCTGCCTTATTTATTAACAGTTATGGATAGAATGTAATTTCTCAATCGTTCAATGTAATTAATCAATCATTCCAGTGAAATATCGATATTGAATGGAAGTAAGTAAATGTAGTAAGCTTATTGTTTTAAAAAATAATAAAATTACTTAAAAAAAATAGGTTATTATTGTTTAAATGTTGCAGGTTATATATGGAATAATATTTGAATGGCAGAAACAGATATTTTCTGCTTCATATTTTAATTTTCTTTCAATAGATATTATATGGGCATTGTTCTAGAATTTTTAAACTTTATGTTGTCGCTCATTACGATATCTTAAAAATTTTAAATATAACTTTGCAACACGACAGATCAACAAATTTTTGTTGGTTTTACATGTAATAAGTGTTTATTACTAATTACAGATATGTAGACAACAATGAGAGTAAATAAAAGTATTGAATTTGCCTGTTTTTGGTGCGCGACACTCACTACATTTTTTCAGTTTTAACACTGAAACTTTTTGCAACTTTTTTTATGGTCTGTGGTTTTTTGTGAAAGTATTTGGGGATGTAAACAAATGAAAAATCCTTAACTTAATGATGTGCCTCACTGAGGAATAAAATTATATACCTTCAAACTTGCGAGATAACTTTTTTTTATAGTTGACAATTTAGCAATCAACCTTAGATAATTTTTCTCACATGGGTTTTTAAGAAACCACACAACAGGAGTACATTACCTATATGATAAGAAGTAATTTGAGCCTTTGCCTGAACGTGTGCCACCTATACATAAAAAATGCGACCACGTCAAACTTTAAATTTCCAAGCGAAACTTACTTTGAAAAATCAAATTATTTAATGGCATATCTACAATTTAGCTTCCAAGTACTTTGGAATCATTGTGATCTTTTCTCCTATGTTATTAAAGTATTTATAACTTTTGTGTTTTTTTAATACAACAAAAAACACACTTTTTGACAATAATAAAATGATTATTCTTTATAAATCGTTTTAATTTCTTAGTATCCTTAATGTTAAATCATGTATTTGGATTTCAAATTTTAATGAAAACTGACTTTGGATTTGTAATCAGTGGCCTCAAAAACCCGAACATATCAAATTTTATAAAAATCAAAGAAATTTTGTAAAAATAGTCCGCCATATTTAATCCATTATTTTAAATTTGAACAACTATTAACTAGACGTTTAATTTTTTATACTAGCTTCTAAAAATTAGGCCATAAGCAAAAGAAATGAATTTTTTATGTATATTAAACGTTACAAAACTAAAAACTAATTTTACGAGTAACGTAACATGTTACATTAAAAAAAAATACATTGTGTATAAATGAGTCACGCAAGGTTTTTCCTGTCATTTGATCAATTCTAAAGCCAATAAAATTAATTTCATGAATGTGCTAAAAAAAAATGAAATTTTCTTCAACCTCAAAGTTTAAAAGTTCTAGAATAATATATACTAATTGAGTTGTATTCAATAGGTGTTTGTTACATAACATAATCCGGAAAAAAATAAACAAGATTTGTCATTGTATACTTCGTTTTTCAGCGCCCTTTATAATGCTCTACCTGTAAGATTGACCCTAACAATAAATCAATTAGTGTCGATCTGGTGTCGACGGCTTTTCAAAGTATCACTGATGGTCGTGGAGGGCGACAATGAGGAAATTCGCAGGTAAAGAATGAACATTTTCCAGGTCATTATTCTTGCCTGGTGTCTAGTAATATACTTCTGTCAAAACCATTGACAATGATTTACGACTGGCCCACTGGCTGAGTTTTCATGGAAAAAATGTCCTAAGTGTTATTATTAAAGTATAATCCCATTTATTTAGTTTATGTTTCAAGACCTTATCTTTTATTTTTTTTTCTATAGCTGCAAATTTTAATGTGATATATTTTAAAGACATATAGAACCTGAAGAACGTGATTTCAACTAATACATTTTAAACGATTATCATTAAATTAAAAAGCATAAAAATTGTTATTTGGACAATTGTTTGCTAAGAACGGTGTAATATATCCGCTCATTTGTTTCCAGTGTAATTCCATATCCCAAATTAAAAAACAAATTACAAAAATTATGGTACGTATTTTTGTTTTCCTAATTGCGAATATGAAGCTGTTGATATTGAAACTGCCGACTTTTTGAAAATAATGCAAGAAACATGTTTTTGCAAATTTCTTGCTTTTTTTAAATTCAAATCTGATATGAAAATGTTTTCAGCAAAAAATGTAGATCGGAAAACTTTTTTACAACAATATTATATACGCATTCATTATGTCAGCAATAGTAGTCACGAAATTTATTGTTAAAAGATACAATTTTATAATTTTCAAATTATGGACCAAAGTCGAAGATATCGTTTAGATTCGTACAACAATACAAATTTTAACACATTTTTTGTACAATATTTTATATTGTTATTGTGTATAAAACTAACTATTTTGATGCGTGTAAAATCTTTAAGAGGACACTCCGAAATCTATCTAAATTAATTTTTAGGATTGTCTAAATATTTGTATAGTTTACGTCGTTTTGGTTCAATGGGTCTTCCTGATGAAAGTTGGTTTAATAATATTTCTGTGTTGTTATTTGAGGTAAGATTAGGTTGTTAGGTTAACCACATTGACTTATATGCTCAAGATATCACTGAAAAATACCTGAAGTAATATTATGCGTCTCTAAGGCGGATTTTGTATTTCTCACCATATCCAAGATTTGCTAATGTACAAATAATACATACAACACATTGTATAATAAATAATGTACGGAAATACATAATGTTCCGATCTACATTTTGTTAAACTTTTAAATTCTGTTAATTTTGTTATTAAAACAATCTTTTGTAGTATATTTTTAAACGTGTATTTTTAATGCTGGAGACTTATTCGCAGTGATCATTAGACGTGTTACCATATCTTTTGATTCCATAATTTGAATTCCATATTTTGACATTTGAAAACCCGAAAATTGTCGAAAAAAAAATAGTTTCATCATTATCAAGTAAATTTATTACATTCACTGGAAGTTATTCTTAGTACATTTGACTACTTCTGAACTATTCAATGTTTTTTAAAAGGTC
Source organism: Trichopria drosophilae (assembly GCA_030407085.1). Classification (NCBI taxonomy): domain Eukaryota; kingdom Metazoa; phylum Arthropoda; class Insecta; order Hymenoptera; family Diapriidae; genus Trichopria; species Trichopria drosophilae. The sequence goes on along the minus strand of CM059583.1, from coordinate 181,253,947 downwards.
CTCAGCGAATTTTTATTATTTACAGTTAGGGCTAAAGACTAAAGAAAATAAATCAACTAACAAAATGGTAAGGGGAATGAAATGTTAAGTTTATTTGATTACATTTTAAAATATTATTGAAATTTAACTAACCAGCGCACGAGAAAAAATGAATGAGTAATATGAATTTAACGGTGAAACGAGTCAAGAAAATGGGGGAATCAAAGCATACCTAATTAAACAGCAAATAAATAAATAAATATATAAACAATTAATTCTCGAACTTTCGGTAAATCTAATTGTTGCCATTGCCATGGGGTAAAATTTAATTCTACGGAAAATATCATCCAATATTGTTGGTTGACGGAGAATGAATAGCTTTACGTGAACAAAATTGAAATGCGTTAAGCTTAGAGTTTAATGTAAAACTGTGCTTGTTCATGAAAGACCGCAAAAAGTTACATTTACTATCATTTATAATATTGTACTGTCAATATATATGACATTCTCAAGAAGGTGCCTCCCTGCTAAAATAAAATATACCGATAAAAAAAAGCAAAAAGTTTTCACAACAAATACATTTTTGCAGATTTCATCGTTTAAGAAAAGTGTGTTTCAAGTTTTTGACAAACATATTGAACTTTCCTTACATAAAAATGATGCAAATTACACTTTTTAATGTTCAGTGTCACTTTACCGAAAAAGATTATTAGCGTCTTGAAAATAATGAAACTACTTGTGCCATTCGCATTGAAGGTTGTCAGTTTTTTCTAGCACACTTTGTATACAATTTTAAAATACCCAATACCTATTGCTTTTTTTTTGTTTGGTATACTTTTAATTGCGTATTCTTAAATTAATATTATTAGCACCTATCGGAAAAAAGACTGCACAAAAAACCTACTGCCTTACAAGCTGTACCACAGTCATGTACAAAATATTGCAACTGCTCTGGAAAGAAGAATATCCAAATACTTTTAAATTGTTACACTCGTACACAGCGTTTAAAATAAACTCCATATTATCATTAGCATTTAAAGGCTAATCTTTGTCGATATGTCGATATTTCATAGTGAAAATAAAAATTGTGAAGCCAAGAGAAAAGTCAACAAGTCTAAAAAATAAGTTTAACAAAAAACAAGAATTATTTTTCTTATGAAATAATATTTATTTCTTTTATGGTTGGAATTAGAATTTTGTTGAATGAATTATTTACTATTTGAGGATTATGGAAATGTTTTCAGAAAGAATGTTATTTATATAAAAGTGTAATTAGTTAAGGAAACACTTTTCATTTAATTCCCGTTCTCGAGAGAGAGAGAGAGAGGGGGGGGGGAGATTCGAAATAAAAAAAGTAAAAAATCTATTTTTGCACGATCCACCAAATTTGTAACACTATATGTTTTATATTTTAGATTTAATGTACAAATATTTTTTATCTTAAAGAGACATAACATCTCGATCCGTTTAAATCAATAAAGAATAACAGATTCTACAAGCTTTTGAAAATGGATAAAATATTTATTTTTCTAAATCTTAAAGTTGCTCAAATAAAATGTGCGTTAATAAAAAAAATTAATGGCATGAATTATGAAAACCATAAAATGGTATTCAAATCACGTACAATGAAAAAGCAACTTTTCAGCTGGGTACAAGTAAATAAATTTTTTTTTTAAATGTCAAATTTAAAATTATCGTGGAATAAATACTCATATTTATTTGCACCCTCTATGATATGTGCCCATATATCCTATAAAGAGCAAATCAAGGAAAGCACGTGCCGAATAAATATTCAGTTGCTTCTGGCCGTCCCGTCTAGCGTTATAAATATTCTTCATCATCATTATTTATTTGCTTTCGAAGACATGCTTTTCGGGCAGTTCGGACGGCTTAAATATTTAACTAGATGCCGGTAGCCCGCAGCAGTTTCGAATAATCAACTTGTCCACGGAGATGTCTTTGAAATTCCCTGACAGATGAATATCCAGCGTAATCCCCATCTCCCGATAAGTCCGTGGTACAGATTTTGAAAAGTCGTCTCACCCCGCGACACATGGGAGTTCCCTCTCACCCCTGGTGAACATACGTGCCGGCAACCCCTAATTGAACGGAAACCGGCAATAAATATTGTGCTTCTCTCCGAGGGCTGATTTTATAAAAGCACAGAATGATATAAGTGGGATAAGCATTGGGTTCCGGAAACGGACGTGTGATCGGAGCAACGGGTGACGAAGATAAGAGTGTCCACCCTTTGGCGTTGATAGCAAACATGTTTTACTAATTAGTAAACATTGATGATAAAACATGTTAACTAACAATAAGATTATTATTAAACAAAAAATGTTGCATAAGCGATAAGATTATAGTTTGCATTTATTTATTAATTACTTAAACCTTGTTTGTGAATGGCACGTTACCTTATGGCTAATTATAGACGATTTACATAGAAAGATTAACAACTAATATCGCAAAAACTAAATAAATTTAAGTGAATTATGTTCAGTGAACTTTAAAACGTGAAGTATAAAGAAAAGTAAGGAAAAGCAAATTATAAAGTGTGTGCGCGTGTACAGTGTGCATTTGAAATTAAATTTTATAAAAATCTGTTAAAACTTGTCGAAAATTCGAATTAGGGTTTTATAATTAACAGTCTTGAAAGAGTGTACAGTACAGCATGAGGCAAGAACAAAAACAAAAGTTAGATTCAAGTGATAACAAAAATGTGATGAGTTCATGAATGAATATGAAGTATTGAAGTGTTGGGATTTGATGTGTACGATAAGACTTTAGTACTACGATAAGAGTTCTAGTTAGAGCAGCTACATATCGAACTTCTCTAGTGGAAATTATATATACATTATTCTTTGATACAATGTATTATTTTATATAATAAGTCGAGTAATAAAATCGTGTTATGCTGCTTCAAATTTTTAAAGCATGCTGGTACTAAATATTTTGAACAGTACGATTTTTGATAATGCTAAACGTGGTATCTAATAATACGCGGTGCGAAATGATTTAAAAATCATGGTGTTAAGATTCTTCTTGACCGCTTATGAAAGAATATGCGAAATCCTTAATAGGGAAATTTAGGGGATTTGTGGTATCTAACATGATTGAAAATGTTTTGAAGTATTGATAAATTAATATGAAATTTGACAAAGGTTTTTTAGGTCACTTAGTGTAGCTAATATACCTGCTAATTATTATAATTTAAGAAAACTGTTGTCAGATCGTTTTTCTGAGAATTTTATAATTCCAACATAGTAACATTGCAGATAAACTGAAAAAGCGACATTCTGCATTTCTGAATTAAATTTTAATAGTATATTACGTATCTAGGTCGAAAAACAGAAGCATTGAAGCGAGGGCGACAATCGTAGCCTGATGCTTGCAATGCGTGTTTTCGCCAGCGATGCGTACAATATTTTTTGTCACAGCCGTTCAAGAAAAGTGCAACTCACGTTTAGGGCGAGTAAATTGGTCCAAGGTCATCAACCACATTCGATAAAATATTGGGGAAAGATGGACTTTTCTTGCTGGTGTGACAAAAAAAAATATGTTCATCCATTTCATATAAAATATTGGTTTCAACAGCACCGATTGCTTCATAAATAGTTCTATCCTGAAAACTCTCTATACTGAGTCTCATCTGAATCGAGAAACATGGAAGAACTACTCGGATGGAACAACTAACTTCAAATAGTATTTACTTTGTTCATAGAACTAATTATATAAATTGTCTAACCAACTGTAAGACAGAAGAAACCTCTTTCAGAGCAAATACGCCAGCTTGTCAAATATCATCTCCGCTCGGTCCGTAATTCATCTTTGCGGCCTCGAACCGAACAGTATATTGTGCATTACTATTGTACATTATTCAGTGAGAACATCATGAATTGTACTATTTTATTCATTGCAGGTTATCTTTTCCAATGATGAGATTCAACACACAATAAAAATTAATGAAGTTATTTCCTATGAAATAGGAAATAGAAAAATGTATGATATAGTAGACTTGGACATTGAAAGATTTGCACCAGGAATAGGACATTTTACGTTGTGACCTCATGTAGCAAGATTTTCATTTTATTTTTTTATTAGTAGTTTTTAACTAATTCAGATTTGGTGAGCAAAATTATACAGTGTAATATGCGGGAAATGGAGAAGTGATGAAATAATTCTAATTTCGTTCCAAGTTATTAAATGAAATAATAATGTTACTGTCGACAAATTTTTCAATTATTTATATGATTAAACAGTTTTCAAAAAATAATAATTAAATTTTATTAGTCCCTTTTTGGAAAAATCTTGCTTGATAATGACATGCTATCGGCCATCTTGAATAGTAATAATGTCGTTTGTAAATTGCATCCTTCAAAACCCCTAATATATAATTAAACAATACGTTTAGATATTTTGCGTAAGAGCAATTCTGACAAAAATATACATAATGAGGAGCATTTTTAACGTCAAATAATTGGTATGAGAAGCCACAAAAAATGTAGATAAATTTGCACATATCCGGTATTTGTACTATCATAGTTTTATTGTCGATAATACACTCCATAAATTAATGATTTCAGATCATGTTCAAATTTGCACAAGCAATAACCCTATAGTCAGAAGAAATTTACTGGAAATATTGTTTGTCGGATAAGAAAGGGTTGCCTACATACAGGGACTTACTACATACAATTTTTCATCACAACATTCGTCACGTTCAGAGTGTCAAGTTACTAACATTTGTACAAATAACCAGTGAATTTTGTCTGTGAATGAATCGCTTTTTATACGTTAAAAATTCACAAATCATAATTTTTTTGTCTAAATAATAACAAATCAATTTTTTCTCTGAGAACGGTATTTCCGATTACAATGAAAAGAATATAGAAAAAAAAGGAATTCCTTCCTAACCTAACAATAAATATTAATGATCAAACTTGACCGATAATTAATTTTTTTAGTTATAATTGAATTAATGGACGGGCGGGCCCAAGGTGATCCGCCGCGTATCATGAAACAATTTTTTTGTTATACTGAAAATTTTGAAGAAAATAATGAAAATATTTGTTCGAAGGAGTATTAGTTTTATCGTTGATATTTACACAATTAAACTAATTAAAAAGGTTAAACAAAATTTCTGAATTGTAAAATTTATGCCAAAGTGTAATTAGGATATATTATTTTCAAAAGAAGTTTTTTTTACTAATATTTACCGTGCGATGTGATGTGAACAAATTTTGGATAATAGTTACATTTACTTATTAGCGTAAGTGTTATTAATTTTGAAAAAAAATACGAATTTGTAAATTAAATTAGAAATGAATAAGTTTATTGAAATATTTCTTGACCGTTGTAATTAACTCGTATGAAAAAAGTGGAATCATACATAAAATCGGTCGCTATAAATAAAATTGGATGTTCAAAAAATGTATTGAACGTTTCGACTCTGAACAAACGTAGGACTTATCAATGAGGTTCGGCACATTGCTCCTTATACGTTCAATACATATAAGAAATTAAGAATTATTAAAAAAATCTTATTGCATCCGGACGTGGATGACAATTAAATATACTTTATCATATGAAAAACGTGAAGTTATTAAAATTAAATTTACGACTACGGAGGCTTGAAATTGGCATTTTAGGCCGGCAAATTGAGCCTACGCATCAAAAAACATGTTTGAATATCAGGCGTAGAATCTTCACGCTCATGAAGCTCGAGCCGGCTTTGCCGTCACTTGGATTTAAAACTCAATTTTACGCCCTTGATATAAAAATAACTATTTCATCCTAATTCTCCATGATTTCAACCGTTGCGTGGTCAAATAATAAGAGAAAATGCAAAATTATAACTTGCAGATGCTATCCTGAAGCCGCCATTTTGTTTTTTGACAAAAATCCCACGGGAGAAGAAAGGGCTGAGCAAAAAGACGTGATTGGTATCTTTTGGAGTGGTCAGCATTGCCCTTTTCAATGTCAAAAAACGCGATTCCTGCGAAGAAACGTCAGAAAAATCAGGATTTTTTTCAAAAAAATGATCATAACTTTTTTCTTTGAAATTACCGGCTGATTCTGATAACGGCATTTGAAAGAGGAGGTCCACATCTATAGATTTTTATTTGTTTCAATGTTTTTTAATGGCGTTTGGAACAAAAATTACAGCCTTGAAAATTCTGTCCAAATTGCGGATTTTTGAGATGAAAAGGGTTGCCTTCTCAGTCGGTCGGCATACAAGAACGAAGAACTATTACGGGCATGTTTGTAAATAGTTTGTACAGTTACCGGTTTATAACAAAAATGTGCACAGTGAAAATGTGGCAAGCGTGCTCGGGGCTGGCCCCTAGAAAAATCATTTTAGAAACTAGCCATGCTTTCCTATTTTTACTTCCAACTTAATTTATTTCTGTTACATATTTTATACATTAATATTTCGGAAATAAGCTTCTGCTAGTAAAATGAGCATTATAAATAAAATGACAAAATTTCATTCTGTTTATAAAAAAATGCAATGATACCACGAATTTGTAACATATATAAAATCACGCTTTTCTTCATGTTTTCACACTTCTCTGCTTTCGATTCTCCCTTTATGTAAAAGAAATTCATCCATTCCTGGTATGCTTTTTCCTTTTTCTTTAATCTTTGAAATATTCCCGTAAAACGGTGCGTACTTGTAATTCACCACGATATCCCGCACCTATACGCTTTTGCGGTTACTTATGAATCGCGAGTCAAAGAAGAGGGGAAGAAAGTCAAAGTATCGAACGGTTTAACCCAGGGAGTCCGTGGATGATATCAAAGACGCCCCGATGCATTGTGCAGAGTGTATCAAAGGGTTTGAGGTGTGTTGCAGTCTTTCTTACTTTTTTTTTTAATGTAGAAAGCGAAAAGAAACTTATGGTAACGCGCCTCGAGATCTGTATTTACCGATAAAAGCGTATTGTTTAAGTTTTCATCGGTCTGGTTGTTGTCATTATAGTTTTACTTTCGTTTAGTTTGAAATGATCAAAGCACATTCTACGATTCCTTTTCCCTCTTAAAAAATTAGATGTTTCTTCGGTTTTTTATAATGTATCTGGTGGACAGATATATATAAGCCAATATTTAAAAAAGATTGTTAAAAAACATGATTTTTCGACTACCTTTAAAGATAAAATAAATTTTTATTTATAAAAATATTTCTGAGATCATTGCATGAAAATGAACGAAGTACAAAAAAGAAGGTAGGTCAGTAATATTGAAAACCAGAGGAGATATTTCCAAATGTTTGCCTTTTGAGGTTATTTTCAGGATTTAAACTTGCTTCCTATTAAAAAAAACTAATACACTAACAAGCTTCCTAAGTTACTTTACTGATCATTCTCCACGGCATATTTTGGATCACTCACGTCATTTTTCCATAAACATTTCTGCTACACATGTCGCCCAAGGAAAATTCTTATAAATAAATGTGGTTTAGTTCAAGAAGACAAATATTGAGAATATCACTATTTAATAACGCCAAAATAGTTAATTTCGTTAAAAAGGCGTAAGTTGATTCCACATGCCGAAATCCACTGCAGGTGGTTCGAGTACCGATCGATCGATCGAGGCAATTTTATGGTACCTTATTGTTACGTTTTTTGGTGCTTTCGATCGTAAAATTGGAATTAGCAGAGTCCGGAAAATCGTATTTTAATGGAACGAATATGGTTTTTCTTCATCCATGTCTGTAGAGTGCACCATTTATGGACACGAGTCTGTAAAATTCCGTTTTAGGGCCTCAAAACGAATCCGTAAATGGCTTATTTTAAGAATTAATAATAGTACAGTATGTTCCAACGGCGCAATTAACGATCTTCAATGATTGTGAAGTTTGTCGCCTGAGCGATATTTCGCCTAAGGCCGAGAAATCGAGTTTTACGGCCGGAGGGTCATAAATTATATTTATTTACGTATACTAAGATGAAATCCAGATAATTCCAATCTTATGCCTTAGACTTGGATAGGCATAAACTTATATGCCAACATCTATTATTCTCGTGAATTTTTTAAATTTATGTAGGACTTGTTTCTGTTATCTACTTTTGTAAACAGATATTGTTGCAATATATAAAATAATAAAACAAATTATGGTAATTTAATTTTTTCCTATAACTTTAAAGTATTATTTACAGTAATACAATTCATCATTATAAAGCGATGTTGACAACTGTTAATAATATTTGTACATGTTTTTTAAAGATTTTTATGAACAATTTAAGTCAATAGTTTCAAAATTTTTAATTGTTATATATCCAAGAATTAATTTTTCTAAAAAGAAACTGTGAATGAAATAATGTCGGAAATAATAAATCATTTTATACCCTATTGATTAATTAAGCTATGTATTGTTTTACTAACAATTTAAAATTACTACTATTTACTATGATTAAGTGACTAAGTGAATATCACCATTGCAAGGAATGTACGTTTCGTGTGTGCCAACCGTGAAAACAGTTGCATACGTAATGATCCATTTAAATCTGCTACGCGTGTTAAATGCAGCGGCTAAATTACGTACAAATATTTTAGAGTACCTCTGCTTAAATTAAACCTTTCGCTCAAAATAAATACAGAGTTTAGAAATACTTTTCAACAATTGATTACAAACGTGGAAACATTAGCCCAAAAGTGGCTGTAAGCATGCAACTCTAACGTGTTATTTAAATGGAGAGTAAAAGCGAGAATTATCTCATCAGATCATAGACATGCTGTAGATGGAAACATAGAATCAAACAGAAATTTTTGTTGAAAAGAAAGTAAATTTAAAATCTACTGAAAATCTGAAAATGGTAATTACTATAATATTTGATGTTCATGTATATAATTGAATGTTATTTAGGTCTAAACGTATTTATTAACAAATTTGAAGGAAATATCCTGAAAGTCTATATATAAACATTTATATAATATAATAGATTGTCGAGGAAGGCGGATTTATTGAAAAATAAACAGTTTTCAACGTTCCCTTCAATACATATAGAATTGTGAGTTGAAATCTTTCAATCTCCCGATGAAAACTCTGACCTAATTATAGGTTGGTTAAATACTAACTAGTTCTCTGTTTTTCTTCTGTCATATATTATTCGTTTTTATTATGTGTTTTCGTTCTACATCGATATCATTTTGTGTAATTTTATACATTTTATAAAATCACCTTTTGAAGCTTCTGATGGATTTCGCGGGGTAGCGGAAGCACCAAAAATAATGTGTGGAAGAATAAATAAACATGTCTTATTTTCTGAACGGCTGGTCCTAAAAATTGATGATCATGGTATGAATAAAATTATTTATCATAATACAATATTATTTCAAGGTGCGAAGAAGAATTATATGGATAGTTCAGCGAAGTCCCTTAATAATGACGAAATTTCGGTATTCTTGAGAGTAACACGAAGGAAGCCTTAAACTATTATATATTCTATCCTATTTTCTTTATTAAATATTTAGATTTTAATTAAAGCTATCCAAAAAATGACAGAGCATATACTTCAGAGACAATTGATCGATTAAATATGTAAATATTTAAGTAACTTGGTTTATCTCCACAACTGACTGATCAATGGCCAACGAATTTCTTCAGATGATTCAGTTTTGTAATTATTCTCTTGAAAATACATACAAATGAACGTAAATAATAACTGAATTTTTACCTTTCAGGCTTCAATGATCACAACGTACGAGATCACAGCATTTAGTTTTTTTAATTCAATTTTAAGTGCTGAATTTAATTCGTCGTTTATCTACTTTTGCGAGGACTAATTGTGTTCAATGTTCTAAATGCAGGTGTAAATTTAATCAACTTTATAACATATATTTATTAAGATGTATTATGATCTGTTTGAACTTTATCTCTTATCTTTAAAAATTAAATCATTTATGTATCCTTGACTGCTCTATTACGTTAGAAAAATTCTTAAAGAAAAATTATAAGATAAATTTTGATGTGTAATACCTTTTTATCGATACAAAGATCTCTTTGGGTATTTATACATAATATAAAATCGCCGTATTTTGGTTACGTAAAACATAAGATATGTCCAGATCTGTTACCAGATATTCTTTTTCCTGTTTTTCATTTATCTCATTCGAGTTTATTAGAGTTCTTCTCACTTATCGAATGGATTAATTTGAAATTAAACTGTGTTAATAGTTAAAATTCTGCTTAGTTTCAAATACATGTCTCACGAGTTAGATAATTACTTTCCTTGAAAAATAATACTTTTAATCTTTCATGGTTGCATGTACTTGAAACCCTCCCAATTTCTTTGAATTACAGATACATAAGTATCAGTAAGATTTCAATAGATACTGTATTTTGTAGCACTTCATTACTTGTGAAGGATTTAGTCCTTTTGCTATTCGTATCGATTACTGATTTACTTTTGATCTTGCGTTGTTCTGTATTCCCAGTATTTATAACTCGATTTGCAATCTTAGCCCTATTTTGTACCGCAATAAATATCTCCTGAATAAATACTTTGAAACTCTTCAAAGTCAAACTCTTTAACTGCAGCAAGTCTTCATTGTTTTTCACTAATTATAGAATAAATCACGTTTAAACGGAAAACATTTTCTAAAGCAACAGTTATTTAAATATTATTTACACAATCGTGTGGTATATACTTTAAACTAATACATGAGGAAGCCCTGTTTTTAGTCTGAAATAATTTCACAACACAAAACTGATCAGTTTTAAGATAATTTTTACTATATAGGAAGAACAATTAATGCTTGAAAAGCATACGGGATTAGCGCTGAAATCCCTCGCTAAGAAATGGACAAAGACCGGAATATCACCGCGAAAATAATTTTTCAAATGTATGCAATACCCGGCAATTATTTTCTTACGTGTTGATATAAATAAATAAATATTGAAAAATAACCCCTTTATCAAGAAAAGAGCATTACTAGGAAAAGTATTTAACGTATTATATTACGTTTTGCAATCTGTGGAATACTAGGGTTTTCAGGGTGGCAGATTACGAATCTGGCCTCAGATTTTAAAAATTCAAGATGGCGGATCCAATATGGCCGCCCAAACTCAGAAAAAGTTACTTGATCAATCTGAAACTGGTACTCGGTAATTTTAAGGTCGCTGATCACAAATCCAGCCTCAGATATTGAAAATTCAAAATAGCGGAGTTTAAAATTTTTTTACCATTATCACCATGGATTTCATGAATTTGGTTAGCAAAATTAGAATCGCCATTTTGAATTTTCAATATCTGAGACTGGATTTGTAATCAGCGACCCGAAAAACTCCCGAGTACGCAGTTTCAGCTTGATCAAGTAACTGTTTCTGAATTTGGTCCGTCATATGGAATCCGCCATTTTGAATTTTCAATATCTGAGGTTGAATTTATGATTAGCGACCCTGAAAATCTCCAAGTAACCAGTTTCAGCTTGATCAAGTAACTTTTTCTGGAATTTGATCCGCCATATTGGATCCACCATTTTGAATTTTCAATATCTGAGCCCGGGTTCGTGAGCAGCGACCCCGCAAACCCCTAAATAACCGTAAAGTAACCCCTAAGTAACCAATTGTAGCTGTTTTCCGCTAAGAGAAAAATGTATGCTTCAAAGGGTATAAGTACGTAAACTATCTGTTACTTCGCAGATATTTTAGTATGTCTAATACCTAATATAAGAGTAAGAATACCTAACGGTAAGAGACTTTGAAAAATTCTAAATATAAATTTAATATCTAGTTCTTAGAAAAAATAATGATGAATAGATTGTTTTATACTTGACACCACTACGACGATAGTTTGCCCGTAGTTATATCAGCTGAATAAAATTGAAAAATAATTGAGTTAAATGTTAAAAAAAAGTAATTTAAGGTATTTCAAGATATTAACTGACTGATCAGCGCCAGAATTTGGTAAATATTAATCTCATTTTACCATTAATTTTATTATGTTAAATGATATCCACAGTTCAGTTTTCGCATATAGAACTTGAAATTACAATCTGACAACTCAGTCGACACTGTTCTTCTGTCCAGTGAAAAAATTGTATAGCCTATATGCTCTACAAGTACCCCAAGGCGACAAGAAATTGATGACCTGTGTACAGAGAAGTGACATATGCATATAGACTAATGATTAAAATAATTGAATTTATACGTCGAGCAAAACAGACGCGAATGACATTCCAAATTGAGAAATGCTTGCCAACAGCATTTTACAGCCCCGACCCTTGCATCCGCACAATTCAAACGTAACGTCACTTTGTCCTCATCCTCCCGCAAAGAGCTTTCTGCAACAGATACTATATTAACGCGGAGCTTTTGATTATTATGATTATGATTCCTCAGAAATGTGCAAGCTCTCATTATAATGCCGTTACAAGTGAATATGTATATATATAAATACATGCTCACATAGCGATGTCACGAGAATGATCAAAATGATCGACTCGCCATGGCGTACGTGGCAGAGTCTTCTTCGCCATGGGTCGCTTCGAATTCGCGGGCGTTGTCGAGGGTAAACTGCAAAGTGAATCTCATTAGTCGTACCCCGCTGCATACCGGCTGGGGCGTTACTTTGATGTCAAACGACATACCCCAGAGGCATGCGCCGTTATTGTTGTTATTACGCAGGAGGCCCTTTCTAATTATCGAGAAGAAACCGGAAGTCTCTTGGCGTTGTTCCTCGATATATCGCCATTCTCTGCGCGAACCCCTTCTTCGACCCCCATCGCAATCTCGTGCAGAGTTCGATGACCGCGGTCGGGAGAACACTCGCAGGCTTTGACGGATGTTCATGATCGGGAAGACAAATAACATCGACCACCTGTCTACCGGGTTATATGTATGGATATTGCATTCGCGCACAAGCATGTGCTTACAGAACGTCACGGTGCATACGCTCTAAAAAAAAAACACAAAAAATAGACCGGGTGAAAAAGTGAATTGCGACGTGGCATTTGTTGGCTGATGCGCGTTGGAAACCTATTTTGATAATGATCGACCATAGTGCCCACCCTGAATGGCAGTTTGACAAGCCCGAAAAAAAATTGAGTATTATAAAATCAGGAGTGACACGCCTAATGGAGAAACTAATTTAGTTATCGGGAATTATTGCGGAACTGTGACTTTTTTAATTATATTTTTGCACGAAAGCTCGGTAGAATGGAAACATAGAAATTTCGAGATCTGTTTCGTAACTTCCTTTTTAAACGATGCGAATATATTCTATTTTCACTTTCGAAACAATTTCCCAAATTATTGAGCAATTTTCGAAAAATTTCAACGACTCCGGGAACGTTCCATTTTATAATTGGAGTATAACGCTTATGCAAATTGTGCCGAGCAAATTGCATAAACGTGTAATTAATTACGCGCGAAAGTACTTTAAAATATTGCCCGACTCGTCAAGTCGACTCGTGTGTGAAGGGGGTAACGTTGGACCGTGAGTAATCACTCGCCATTTATAAACGTCATCGACGACTATTTCGGAAGCTCCGGCGCACGTTGAAACAATGGGTTATTTTAGTATCTCGTCCGTGGACACACCGATGAGATTAAACGTCGGCCAGAAAAAATGATATCCTGATTTTCCACGGTGTCGAGCTGTCAGTTTTGTAACATCCTCGAACACGCGGGCGGCACGTGGCGCATAGCGAAGCGTTAATTTCGGGTCTGGTAACTCGGCATAGGATGCTGCAACGCGTGCACTCGGATCTCTGATCGAAAGCTCTTCTCTGTCCGGAGGAACGGAAATCTTCGTATGCGTTAAAAGCACCCCTATCACGCCACGTGACCCACGGGGGTAACTATGCAGGATTTTAAAATGCGCGGGAACGTCGAAGAGGGTCGTTGTCTAGTTTGGTGCATCGACGGCCTTCTTGCAGATAACAGAGATGACACGAAGAGGGGGATTTTGAGATCGAGATAGAGGGGGTGAATTAACGATCGCAAAAAGCACGCGCGTCACGCCTAGTAACAAAATGGTCTGTGACTAATGCGCGATTCTTCCAGCACTCGAAATCGACGAGATGCTCTACCTACTAGAAAATCATCAGCATATAGTGTTCAATCGCTTTTATGAGCCTACGACTGTCGGCGATAATTAATGGCGGGAAACGAACGTAAATTAGCCGCTACGTCGTTCCACTCGATGATGATGTTACTCTTTATGGACTGATGATGATCTTAATAGAATAGGGGGTTCCAAGCTTTAAGTGAGAATTTCCAAATAACATCTGGTTTTGTCATTTGTCATGTATACAAAAGATTACGAAAGGACACCGTGGAATCGAGTGTTTTTCGATTTTATCACCTATTACATCTTTATCTTCGAGTATGGTGGTATTTTGTACTATGGATTACTTCTTTTCATTAAGAAACATCAGGTTCTCTTATATCTTCCTTGATTTTTTATACATTACCCAATTTTACTTTAGTGATTGATTACAGTCAATGATTTTATTGCAGTATACAAAAATGAGTGCATTGGTGATTACCTCTTCTGGTAATTTTTAAATCATAAGGTGGCGTTTTACTCTCTAAATTTAATGGAGGGAAAATTAGCACTTATAAAGTAAGGATTGCGCCACTCTATAATAAAACAGCGAATTCTAAATTTTGAAGTGTGGAGTTTACATATGAAGAAAATCTATTTATTATACTATCATCATGTAAAAATTGGACTTGGATGATTGCGCAGTCATCTGGAATTTATTATCTGGCAAAACACTCCCCCAAAATTTGTAAATCATTACACACTTGATCAATTCCCTATTACAAAATCACTATAACGACGTCGTTATGATCGATCTCTAAAGAGAGCGAATTCTCTCACGCGGGCTAAAAGATCGAATAATATTCTTGCGATAACGCAAATTCAATACGGGACACGTACAATGAGAGATGCTCGCATTGTTCGCAGGAATGTACCCCGCAACTCACGGTGCAAATTTTCTCACGTACTGAACGGTACGGGGACAACTTCTTCACAATTGAGATATTTCAGATGCGATAAATAGCTATGGCAAAATTTATCGGTTTAACCGGATTTTACGTGATACACATTAAGTAATTTCGGAAATAACACATTTATTATTCTTAACTTGTATGGAATAAGGTGTCAAAATGCACTTTACATTTCTATAGAAATTCTTCTATTCTATTTCCATGTAAAACGGGGGGGGGGGGGATTAAAGGAATATTTACTCATTTCCAGCTAAGAAGGTTCTGTATCTCTAGAGAGTTATTTAGTTTCAAATTTAAAACATCAACCCTTCAGACCGTAACTGAAAAATATTAGCTAAAATATTAAAGTGATTTGCTAAAAGATTAAAGTGATTTATATGAAGTTATATGCAGTATAAAAATTAGTGTGAACTATAATATTTTTAGTTCAGATCCAAAATTTTGTAGCCTAATCTTCTTTGCTCTTAATTTTAAGATGGTTATGTTGTTATGTCTGACTGAAATACATAACGCAAGTCTTCAAATGCTTTAGAGTAATGCACTGTATGTATTCGGTTATGTAGATTCTTCCACGAGTGGAATAATAAGCATCAAATCATCATCGATGATGACGTCGCATGCTCATTATGTCAAATGACATTTCAAAATAAAAATCGGATGATGTTAAATATTAAAGATATTTATTGATGTTGTTAAATGCTCATAAAACAGTTTTAAGGCTTCCTCAAACTGGTGGAGTGTTTACGCGACCTCAGCTTCAACGATCATTAAAATAATGAATTACAAAGTAACATGCGGAACTTTTAAAATATATTTAGGTGCGTCAAAGTTGTTATATAATTTATCTATGAGTTATATGTTACTCCATTGGTGACATTGTCGAAGAGGTTGTACCAAAAACGCCCCTTTCTCTAGTAGCCTTCATGGTGCTATTCGCTGATGATAAGGTTAGATCGATGGAGCATCTTACTAAATAATCAGAATATAGAGATTAAGATTATATTGTGGCCTTAACACGAAAAACAAGGACAACTCTGTAAATGATACTGTCTCCGTTAAAAAATATCTATGAAACTCTCTCTGATTCAAGGAACATGCACATTGCCCGTTGAAAAATAGATTATCCACTGAATATTGAGCAAAAAATAAACAGTAGACCCTCCCATAGTGTCGGCCTCCCGTAGTGTCGCTCTCTAGAAATGCTCTGATAGTCTCGCAGTTCGTTCCTCTGATAGTGCAGCAGTAAGCCCCCCACCACTTCTCATATAAACATGAGGGGTTTAGAGTCCAAGGAATGCGGGGAGTGGGGGTAGGACACAGTTAGAGGATTTGTTTTCCCTCCGGTCCCGACCCGGTGACACTATGAGAGGGTCTACTATAGGTTATTTAATAATCACAATATTGAAACGGTTTCATCTTTCAAAATACGTATAGTTTAATTGATTTTGGATGTCAAAATGTAAACTTATCCGAATACCTGTAACATGCAAATGCAACAAAGTGTCAGAGTGTGGAACTTTATTAATGTGGTTTAATTCGCCCAAACAACAAAATCTACTCTTGGCATTGATTCTTTAATATTTCATTATATTTACACCTTATGATCTGCAATTGCTGATGTCCTTTAAAAGTCTACACGTCACCCAGCTATATTTTTTACTGAGATACATATGGTTATCTAGTATAATCACATTAACAATAGATATTTCCAACAGACCATCGTATTTAGTTTGACGGTCAACAGAATTTGCATAAATTAGACACGCGCCCGTTCCTTGCCTCACCTTTCGATTTCCGTGATAATGTCACTACATAGATGTAACAACATTCGGTCCTTGAGTGTCCCTTGGAGATCCTAACCTACATCTCCACTCACTCGTTAAACACAAATTAACACTTTTAATGAATGAACGAGGATTTCCGGACGAAGCAACGACATTGGCAGGTGCATAACCAGCAATTACGCGAAAATTGCTTCATACAAATGTCGCAATCCGAGAGGTTCCACGTATAAGATTTGCATTTTCGTTAACAATCCTATAGTTTTAATTTCTTGCAATTATTTTGATTCAGATTTAAGTAATATAAAACAGGTGTAAATGAATGTAAATTTTCGTATATCGATTGTTGACATTTAACAAACAATTTAATTAACAAAATTACTCTGATTATCAATACGGTAATTTGCGCTTTCCCATTCATCACGAGAGTGACGAACTAGATCGATTATCTGGTCACCGGTGCAACTAATCTGCCGCTGGCATCTTGACTGCGAGGTTAGGCTAGGCGGACGGCTACAAATTGCAGGGTCCCCGATCGGGGTTATCTTCATAAAAAGCAGCGCACATTCCAGCTGCGATCTGGGTGCACCAATCCCGCTGGATTTTTAGGTTAGGTCAGTACGACACGCCAGACTGGGATTCGGACGAAATCCCATAGCAGGACCAATAAATTTCAAAGTAAATACTCCTGGATGCCCGTCAGAATTTCCTGGCGCGTTCGCGTATTTCGTGATTACACGCATACGACAACAATGCCCTCTCTTTATCGGAGAATCTGCTGTGCTCGACGAATCTTGCCACTCGTAGGTGTATGCACTGTTTTGTATATTGATGTACTGCCGGCATATATGTTTGCACTCCTGCATGTTACAACCTTCCCGCGTATTTTATGCAAATGTTACACGGCGCGGATTTTATTGTGAATTTTCGTCGCGGTCTGCTGATTTCAACGGATTGTAAATAATGCAGAAGTTTACCGACGAATTTACTTTGGTGCGGAAACTTGAGTTTGCTACATAATTTGATGACACCAGGGTATTTTTTGGAATGAAGTGCAGAAGTCCACAGTTTTGAAGGTGCCGTAGCACGGAGGCATGATCAAGTAAAATTTACAACAAAATTATTTAGCAGGTAACTCATATTAACTGAAGACAGTTTATTGCCATAGCTACAATTAGCACGAATATAGCTGAACATTTTCCAGCTTAGTGGAAGAACAGTTTGGGTCAAATGTTGAAAACACGTTTAAAAACCATAATTTGTGTTCCTAGAAGACATTGCATGCATAGGACACATTTTTTAACGCAAGTGCGGCATCGTTAGGAGTTTGGTATTCGGTAGGTTACGAGGCATATTAGATGCACGTGTACACGTCTGCATATACATAAATACGATGTAATAAATGCTCGAGATCGCAATATGGCGGCAGATGCGACTATGCGGGTCGTATCGAAGCACGGAATCTATCGCATGCTCCGTTAGACATTTTAGGTTTATTACTCTGGTCGGCGGTTATCATTTCGCTTTTAGCGACTGGACGGTAATACGGTTCAAGAGGGGTGTATTGCTTTTTGTCTCGCACCTCCCGCGGTGCAATTGTGTCCCCTTAATAGATATTCGCTCCTACAGCGTGAGGGCGCACAATTTTCAGCATCTGAATCAAATTCGATGCTAAGAGTATCACATTTCGACCCTTAGCAGTTTACGGCTTTACGTTTCAGCAATTACTATCGAGACTTTATCAGCGTTGGATCGGGACAATTATAAAGTGGGTCGGAAATCGGGTCAGCTTTGGCGCCGAATCGAGAACCTTTTATATTGCTAATTATTCAGACGACACGGGGTGTGATTAAAGTCGAGAGATTGTTCAAACTTAGCGGTATTGTGACTTATATAAACCAAATCGTTGCGATCTTCACACTCTGGATCCAACACAGCATGGCACCAGATAAAGCTCCAGGATTTGGAAATGTTTGAAAAATGGGTTGCCATACACGACAAGGTTAATGTAGAGTTTGATATGATCTGAAGCGTGTAATTATTTTCATAAGCTGTTTTCGTTTGAATAATGATTGCAAATATCAGGATCGATCCGTGTAACAAGTTGACCTTAAATTTATTAAATTATAAATGACCTACCTCGATCTTCCAACGGTCACCTGGAAGTCTGGAGTTCTGGAAGATAATTATTTATATATGAAGATATATTAGTCGAATCGGAGCCCGTAGGCGAATTAACGGTTGGCCGAACAACCTTCGGCCATCACGGAGTATCTTGTCCAGAAGGGTTAGATTAGATACGTCGTCCGCCTCGGGCAATATATCTGTTCGACCCTGTCTTTCCCCGGATCGTAGTCGTATAGGTGACACGTACGTACTCCGGCACCCTTCTCGGAGGTACACCGGTGTGTATTTATTGACCATGCGTGTCCACGCTGACCGATTCCGGACTCACGCATGTATGAGAGGAATCGTGAGAGTGTGCGATGGTGCCCAGTCTGAGTTACGGGGCTGCGGACAGAGTGATGTATTGCCGTGGATCCCAAGGACCGAGTTCCGAGGGAATCGAACCCTTACACCTCACACCGAGAGACGAATTCGACCGGGGAGACGTGGGAGTGAGTTATTGGAATATCGACGCTCCCGGGCATTAAGTGCTTCAATTAGGAATATTATTGTACCCATCGAATGCTTCCGCCGTCTGTATTTGCGAATTGCTCGAGGACACATTATGTAACTACTTGGCACTGCTGCATTATCTAATGCGTTACAGCTGATTATCTTTGCACCGTAAAGGTCAACGGAGATCTAGTGTTACGTTGATAAATTAAATAGAGCTTTGAGATGTTGGCAGCTTAACAATGCATGTTACCAACATGCACTTTGTCAAATTTAGACGGTTGATCAATTTGAGCCAATCTAAAGAGTTTGCTAAGGCCATCTTAGTATACTCCAGAAAACATTAAGGATCTCAGTTACGCAATGTGTGTTCGCATAGAGAACATTGAACTTCAGGTCACTTATGGGCAATGTCGGAAAGACCGGAGTAACATGTTTCGAATGCATTTGATTTGTAAGTAACGACCACCTTATTGTAGGGTAAGAGGTTCAGTTGGTAACACCCCTGCGTACATTTTGATTGAAAAGAAATTAATCAAATTCGACAAATGTCATGTGTGTGTTTTTGTGTGAATGTGAAAGCGAAAAGTCACTTGTGCTTTTTGCTGCGATCAAATTGACTTTATGACATGTATACGTCGCCATAAATCTATTTTTCAGTATTCTTAAAAATCCTACAAATCAAATTTAATCAAAGAAAAAGATAAGTGGAACGCATATTTACATATTTATTACATTTAGTAATTTAATAACAACAGCCACCAGAATGTGTAAAAGAAATTTTTTTTCATGAGTTTTGTGGCTACAATATTCGGATATATGAACACCTCAAATAGTTCGGTTGCGAACACCTCTTTTTTTGACAAATCATAAAATATTATCATATGTTTTCTATAATTTATAATCGATCCTTGGTTTTCTCCGATCGGCTTTCGTTTGTTTCACTTTTCTCCGTGCATTTGTAGTGTGCTTAAATGCGTAAGAGCTACTGGCAATGTAAACATTGTGAAGAGGATGAAGAATAATAGGTATCAATAGTAATATCTTCCGTTGTCGTTCTGTCGTTAAACGTTTTTGAAATCAATAAATTATCATCTCTGTATACATCTGGAGCAGTTTTACTTCATTTTTTCCTATTTTTAGTACATTTTTCAGTGGTGTTCACAACCGACCCAAAAAATGTTGTTTGCCAAAATTTACGACTCTACTAAATGTTGAACAAACATTTTTTAGTCGATAAAATCAATTTAGTTTCTTCAATAGTATAGGAAGGTAACTAAGGTTAAAATGAGCCAAAAATGAAAGGGTGTTCATAACCGAACCTTTTTTCCCTTAACATGTCAACTTATCCTTTGATTAAAATTGAACCAATAAGAGAAGAATCTGTATGCTGTCATTATTAACAACCCCCCCCCCGCACCCCCTGTCTTCCACTCGCTTTATCTTGATATATCCTGTACCTCTTCTATCTCTTTAGCCATTACCCTATACCTTGCGATGTAAGACCACAAGGGGTCTGATTTATAGATCGATGCTTCCACTATCCGGTTGTAAGTATAGTCAAATTCTTCAGACCGACGATCTAAGCACCATTTGCCTCCCACTATAGTGCCAAATATTGTACGTTTTCCCCTTCTATTTTCCATTCCTCAGAAAGTGCGCAATATGAACTGGTTGTGACTAATGAAAAGGGCGTCAGTGGTACGAGGATTTGAACTTTGTGGGAGTGAGAGCACTAGAATAACAGGGAATGGGGTACAAGGGGCTTGGGATGACATCATGTGGATTAAATATTCGAATTCGAAAATTGGCTCAAAACTGGTGACACAAGTTTCTGTGTAGCATAGGCAGTACCAAGCCTCGTCTACATGCAACATGACCACTTCAAAATTTATGTCATGATTGGTGGTGCACTGGGAAATGGGTCATTTAGCAGTTATTATACTTTGGATGTTAAAAGGATGTTATATAGCTCTTAAAAAATGTATTAGAACTTCTAAAAGCATGGCAAAATGTTTATTTTTTTCGGTTTGATAGTTATTTTTTAAATAACAACATAATTTAGAATTCAAGTACATATTTGAAATACTTATTGAGATACGTACATCTACAGACATCTCCGAACGATTAAATTCGTACTGAAGCTTATACGTTGCTCCATTCAATAAACCTCCAGTTTTCAATTTTTGCAGGCCAAAAATCATAAAACTTGAACCATTTTTTTCAAAGCACTATTTTTAGAAGTTTTAACCCTATTTATCGAGGGCTATTAGATCCACTCGAAAAAAAGTTGATAGCTCGTGTAAAACAATTGTCTATATGTGCGAAAATAATATTAACAAAAATAAGAAGAAGATGGACAAATTGTTCAACACTATCTCCGAGCAAATAACTGACCGCTTTGTTAGATTCGTTATTTTTACTACGATCTGACTTTCGTTTCTAAAATGTCTTACGTTGATCATTCGACATGTAAGAGTCTCGTTACTACTGTGGGTTTAAAATGAATAAAAGTCTTGCTAAAAAACTGATTTATTATTTATTCATTAGCGTTTATGGGCATCACAATTTTTTAATGGACTGAAGTATCGATGTTTCACGTTCAGCACAATTACAACTAGACACTTTCTATATAGTGGCTAAATATAGGAGAAAACTATTGGGGTATAAGCTGCATTATTGCTATGGGAACGACAAGAAGATCAATATTTTTTAAAATTTCTATATAATAGATTCTTATGCAGAAACATTTGCCATTAATCGAGAACAAGCCGTTTGAAATAATATTATTTTAACATTCCGGGAGTAGAACTTGATTTTGCGCCCTGCCGTGAAATCATCGGGCGCAAATTACCGAGCCCCACGCCTGTCGTATCAAAAAATATCGTATTCATAATATCGTAACACAAACAACATATCGATCTCCAATGAGTCTGATAGTCGTCCCCGCTTCGATCGTGCGACAAACTTCCCACTCACCGGAGATCGCTAATTTCGCCATTATTTCATAATATGATATTTATTCGGAATAAAGGCGAGCTGACATGTATTTAAGAGGGGATTTGTAGTCTTGCAGGTCTGAAAAAAAAAATATTCTGAGAGACCATTAAACGTCATTAATTGGAATTGTCTGAAGGTATTTGTAAATCATTTGAAAAGCGTTTTAATACTAAATCTAAACTTAATTATGGTAACTTTCACCATTGGTAGCAAAATTACGGAAACCGTGTATATATATATATATAATACACATTATATAGATAATATAGATTATCTGTAAAACTACGAGTTGAAAAGATGATTAATCTTGAAGCAAATCCAAGTCGCAAAGGTATAATTTTAAGTCAAATAAAAGTCAATTTTAAAGTAATTTTTAACGGATTTTTGATGCACAATGAGTAGACGCAGATCCGTCACGAACAATTTTTGCACGAGTACAAGAAGAAAAATATTTCACAACACTTTACTGTATTTTGATCGCGATTTCTCCTAATCCAAAAACCCTCTCTTTCTTTAGTAATTTCAAAAATATCGTGTATCAGACATAAAAATGAATACGTCATTAAATTACAATTATTCACAGAAAGGGTCAGAAATAATTGTGGACGAATAAGTGAAACTTTAAGAAATGGCTTGAATAGCTAGGTCAAATTTTCTGCACAAGATGGTCATTTCATGAAGAACATTCTCGAGAGAATTTTCAAGTACTGTATACCGAACGATACGTAGTAATCTCTTGTAATTTCAGCAAACTAGTCACATACTACAAAAACTAAATTTATATCACGTAAAACAGAATTGTTTAAAGGTGCACATATATTTCATGAGCTGGTTAGTTTTTTAATGTCATTTGAGTTATTTCTGGTATGTAAAGGAAAATCTACATGTGAATATAAATTAGGTACGTAAATAATTACTAATGAAGGATTAAAATGTCCAAAGAGACCTATTTTGGAAGCCTATTAATGTCATTATTTAAAAATCAAACTAAAGTTGTACATTCTACAGAATATGCAAACTGGACTAAAACAAATTAAGAATGTCTAATTCCTTCTTCTCCATTTGATCTTATTTGAAATCGTGTTATTGTTAAAAAATTATGATTTCCTATCATTGTTTGACACAAAAAATTGAGGCATGTAATACGTGGTCACACACGCACGCACAAATAAGTATTGTTTGATAAAATTAAGTTTCCGCTTTGTGTGCACTTATTCCTTAGTCGGGAAACTCTTAGTTGACCGTGATCGTGAATCAATCCAATCTCCGACGTAAGACAAATATCTTTTGTGTACAAACCTGGTGGCTCCGGAGGCGTTGATGTTGACATAGTGTGCATGACGGAAATTCACAAGGAAATATTTGACATATCTGATAAACTGTCCTCTAATAACAAACGCAATATTTTCAAGTATATTTTGCTATCGCCACAATCAAAATTATTGAATATTAGCTTATTTATTTAAATATATCAATTTTACAACAACGTGAAAACTGTTTTCAAATGCCATCCTTTCTCGCATTTTGACAATTTTTCTCTGGAGATATTTTTTCGTCCATTAACGGCAAAGGAAGGCATCAGCTTCCACTCAGTGATTACCGAAAGGAATTTGCATAACACACGAAGTCCCGCGGCAGCTATTTACATTTTATTTGAATCGCGGTAATCGATCGAATCGCTTTGGAATTAAACGCTCGTGCGAGACGATGAGATGCGATATACACTATGGAAACGGGAAAAGAGACCCAGTACTCTGACGGGTCGTTGGTGGAGCATTATAAATAAAAATAAAATACGCAATGCATTAGCGAATGGGAAAAGTGTATAGGTTGCGTTTTAACGATCTACCGAAACTTTCTTGTGAATCCATCGAAACTGCCGGAAAGTCGACGACGGGAATTTTTAATGTACGTTGCGTAAGAGGGATTCGTTTTAATTATTTATAGGGGAAAATCGACTGAGGATTAATTTACGATAGTCCATTCTGTACTCATGTATATTAATTTAGCGATTTTTTCATTATCCTAACTAGTAGTTGTCTGAATGGCATGTATTGTTCTGCAATAAATTTTCCGGAAATTATTTAAATGATTTTATCTTTAGATTTTTCATTCCGCAGAATTCTTCCGTTATGTAATTTTTCTTTGATTAGGCATATTCTGATGAATAATTTAAAAAACTCAATTCTGCTTGATTGCTCCATTGGTGTACTAATGGAAGCATCTTCAATTTAGTTGCAATGTTATATCTTTCATGCATTTGGATAAACTGAATTCGCATATGAACATAAATATCGACGTCCAGTCATTGTGACATACAAAAATAAAATATACACGTTAGGGTTGTCCTCATTTTACATGTTTTCGAGTTTTATAAGGGACATCCCTTAGATCGTTTCGAATGATTAACAAATGATTTTTAAGACTACTTGGAGCTCTTTATTTTAATATTTGGAAGTCGCGCACTGGACTTGAAGTTTAACATTGTTTTTTTATCTAATTGTAACTTTTTTAACACTGGCAAATATATTCTGGAATCGTTTCTGATGAAAACAAGCCTAGGTACGATAAAAAAAATTTTTCCGGTCGACTTATTCAAATTTTAATCATTACAAATTTTAGCTCAAAAAATTCAAAGAGTATAAAATTTTCACTTATCCTCTTTATAACTTCGAACAAATGAATTTTAAAAATATAACTCAAAGATATTTCATTTCTTTAAAGATTTTTCTGTAAAATAAGCACCGAATAAAGTCTAAATCATCTAATAGAGGATCGTTGTCGTATTTTTAACGAATATGTTTCTTTTTGCGGAAAATTAGGGGAAGGAAAAATTACTTTAGTATATCGACGATAACACGCAAACAAAAAATCTAATCGTAATATACTAAACGGGATCGTTTTCTTTACCTTTTTGCGGATCGAAATGCCTAGTAATAACTTACATAAAAAAAATTCTTGTCGCGTTAGGGCATCACAGAAATTACACGGTTTGGCTATCTTAAAATCTGGAACTGACTTCTTCTCAAATATTACCAACAAATTCACTTCTCATCAGGTATTTACATGGAAAATAGCTCAAATGTGTTACTTGGAGGTTTTCAAGGTTGCTGATTTGGAATCTGATCTTACATTTTCAAAATTCAAAATAGCGGATCCAACATTGCGGATCAAAATATAAAATGTTTTTTGATCGAAATAAAACTGGATACTCGAGGGTTTTCGTAGTCTCAGATTACGAATTTTATTTTTTATTGTCAAAGTCCAACGCGCCACTCCTAAATATTAAATATAAAATAAAGAGCTCTAACTAGGCTTAAAAATCATTTTTTAATTATTCGAAAACATTCAAAATAAGGACCATCCTAATACACATAGTATCAGAACGCCTATTAGAATTCTAAATGCAAAATACAAAATACCTGACCGCCAAATTTATTTTCTAATGCAGTGTGTATAAGCATAGGAACTTTAGTACCCTGTCAATACTCCATTAAAATTGGCTAGTGATTAAGTCATGAAGAAAAAAAACAAACAAACAGAAAAACTTTTGAACTTTTCACTTGTCATTGGAGTCTAGTCATATAAATAGCAAAAATGAAATTGATTCTGTAAACTCCCCAGTGTAATATGGCGATTATCCACACTTTTCAATCTATCAGACTATAAAACATCGACGACTATCATCGACAGTAGCAAATATCCCATCTCGTAAATTTCGAAAGAAATAAAACAAATTCGATATATTGGTAACCGGAGTCGAAGCCACTCAGGTGGATAATGGATAAGAGTCGGAAAGCGAATAAATATCAAAGCAGCTTCGGAATCAGATCAGTCTCAAGGAAGACGAATTCCACTGTCCATGGCAATTCTCTTAAACTATTGAAGCCAAGTGCACCCCGGAGAGTTCCCAGCACACATTTGTACATCAGCGCACAGAAATCGAGTTGTCGACGTTTCGCTCTCAGTGGTCTTTATTTATACTTGACCGTCCCATTTGGTTTATTTTCGGTTCGCGTATTTCATTTTTATGCTGCACATTTCTTAAGATACTTTCGTTCAAATAGATATGTCGATATATTTCTTTGACGGAAGAGAGTTTACTTTCTGGCTGATGTTCCAAGTTAATGAATTGAATTGTTTGACCGGTCACTGAAATCGTTCTTCAAACATTATAGAGTTTCGTGAGATACTTATTGGAATTAATTTTTATACAACATGAAGATTAAAGATCATTTTATATTGTTATATATTCAGCTACTCCTTTTTAATAGGAAATATTAGGAAAATACCTTTTGACATATTTAACGTTCGTAATTAACAAAACAAAAAACTACCCACGAGTTCGTTTCTATGAATATAATTCTAAAATAGAAAGTATCTTATCAATAAATTAATTACCACTGAAAAGTGAAAGGATCTGAAGGACAATGACAATTCTCAATCCGCTTTTTTATCAAAATAATTGCAATTTTATCGGAAGGGTAGCAGCCGTCATCCCTCGTAAACCGTGAATCTCACCGCCCTTATCATCGCGTCCATCCAAGGCCGCTGCGTTGCAATGCTTACTGTCATTGTGCTACTGTGGCTGTATTGTGGCAAACATAATGGATCGATCGTGTCCATACACACTGAACGGGCGATCGCAAGGCGTCGTAAACGATTTGCTGATACGCTGCAGGGACTGATACGCAAATCCAATGTCGATCTGGTAAACCTCGGTAGATCGTTTGAATGTGGTGGATCGTGTATACCAACGATGTCCCGATGAAATCTTGATGACAGGTTCGCGAAAGGGACAGTTATCGGAAAGTGACAATAAAATTTAACTTTCTTCTTTCCCCCCATGACAAACACAATTATACAATATTGAAATGTTCATGAAATTTAAATACGAATTCAACCAAAATTATTGTTATCTCTGGAACAAGAAAGTCTATTAGGGATTTCTATCAATTAGACATATTGGTGACCTGTTTTAGAGCCATTTTCTAACCCCACTTGGAAACT
This sequence comes from Trichopria drosophilae, assembly GCA_030407085.1. Taxonomy (NCBI): domain Eukaryota; kingdom Metazoa; phylum Arthropoda; class Insecta; order Hymenoptera; family Diapriidae; genus Trichopria; species Trichopria drosophilae. The sequence goes on along the minus strand of CM059583.1, from coordinate 181,226,593 downwards.
TCTATCTCCCTGTTGTAGCTCAATCTTACGTGTATAATAGTAAGTCCGTTTGACTATGCATGGGTAGATTCAGAGGGGATGCAGAAACGGCTGGATGCGACTTTTTAACGGATCATTTACAGTGATAGATTTGAAACGGGGGATATAATATAATGCTCGGACATGTGACCTTTCATTTTGACAGTAAAGACACGTATCGGAATTAGGTTAACCATTAACGGTCATCTTTTTATTCTCGTATCCCTAAGGGTTATTCCTAATATGAATTCAGGTAGGATGATGACTATATAATACTTGTGACAGTCAGCCATGATTTCTACGCAAAAAATACGCAGTCTATGATTATATCAGACACATTACATTTACATTACGAATATTTGTATTACGAGAAATTTGTAGATATCCTCGGATATTTTCCAGTACACGCAAAAAATCTTAGTAGAAGTGCGCAATCGAAACTTCGGCAATATTTGCCGAACATCTTCATTATATATATTTAGATAACCCATCATACTCAGATACGTCAGTCAATGTCACCAAAGTAGTCGAGCAAATATTGCCGAAGTTAATAGTGTAAATTTTACTAGGTGTCGGGCGCCGAACTTTTTTGATTTTTCAGAGGATTTTCCTAAAGATTTTTTTCCGTGTATAAGCAAAATCCAGATAGTCAGTTTAGTATCCAAACATTTTTAGAATATCTTGTGATGAATCACTGAATTCAATCAGGATCTGATAAAATAGCATTTCACTTTTTTGAGAAGTGTAAATACGAAGAGAATGCGATTTCAATAAGATGGCGCGATTTAGTTATTTCTTTTTTAGGTTATTATATAATACTAGTCTGTGATCAATTTAATTAATTGTAGAGTAACGTTTTATATATACTCAATTCTAAATTATCAGAGGATCGTAGCGTTTGAAATTGAGGATGCCCTAGTAAGCCGTGTGGAACCTCGTCATTGAATCTCTATAGTAGTTCTATTATTGTAGATGGTCTACTGCTTAAGTAGATTCGTAAAACTATGCCTATACTATTTCGAATCTGTTCAGTAAAAGCATATTTTTCTGCATCTATGGTTCCAGATAGCAGAATAAAAAATAATTCAGAATCATCTCACAATGTGTTCTATAACAGGTAAATGCGTCAACTGACTGGGTTTTTCTGAAATTCAGGTCTTAATGATCTTATAATATCAAGTTCAGAATAACCTCATAATTTGACGCATCTGACCTCTTATAGAACACATTACAAGATCGTTCAACTTTATTTTTTTATTCTGCTATATGGGCAGTGAAATTGAGGACGATCTATATAGAAATTGTACAAAATTACGATAGTTTCAGTTAGGATTCTTACCGCCAGATATCGTCGTGGTTAAAAAAAAATATAGTTTTTTGTGAAATAACTCGGCTCGTTTTAAAGTTACTTTTACGAATTATGGCTGATTTTGGAGGTTTTTATAGACCCACAATTTACCTCAGAGAGCATTATGACGTGTAATGAATATTTCGCGAGTTATCGACCTAAAAAGGTAAAAAGGGCCTTGTTTTGCAGTTTTCCGCGTCTAACTCATTTCCGTAAAATGCTAGCGAAATATCATATACAACAACGTTGTAGAGCTTGAAAAGGCGAAGAATTTGCCTCCTCATATGTTTCGTTTTGATGAAAATTGAGTCCGCGGGGAGACGATAAAAATCAGAAAACAGGCGAAAAATAGATTTGGCATTTCTGGAAGCAAGCTTTTCGCCAACTTTCTGATTTTTAACGTCCCCTCACGGGCGCAATTTTTGTAAAAACGAAACTTATTAGAGGGCAAATTCTTCGTCTTTTCAAGATCTACAATATTCTTATGTATGATATTTCGCTAGGATTTTACAGAAATGAGTTACACGTTGAAAACTGCAAAATAAGGCCCTTTTTACCCTTTTTAGGACTATAACTGGCGAAATAGTTATTGCAGGTCATATGATCTCTGAGGTAAGTTGTAGATCTATAAAAAACCTTCAAAATCAGCCATGATTCGTGAAAGTAACTTTAAAACGAGCCGAGTTATTATTAAAAAAAAATTATATTTTTTTGAAACTTCAGTGGCTCGCCACTCAATTTCTGACGTGGATGTTTGACGTAAAATTTTGATTTTCCATTTCAAGTTATCAAGTTATATACCAGGCATGAAACTTTCAGGTTTGGTTTTTGCTATTTACAAACACTAATCCTGACTATATTATTTCACATGATAACCGTTGTGATGAGGATCATATTTCTATATACAAATTTTGAAAAAAGAAGCTGAAAATTGAATGTTTATAGCGAAAAGTTTCCCCAATTTCTTGGTAGCTTTAGATTGTTCGTTTCTGATATTTTAGATTCCTTTATATACAAAACATACATAAGTAAACGCATAAAAACTATTAAACATTCTAAACCAATTTATCCGTTATTTAAAAAGTGAACATAGAGGGAACTGCATAAACAAGTGTCTTCATTGAAGACATTTATATGTTCCGTTTAACCCATTAACGCCTGAAATGACAATTTGTATACTTCATTTTCAATCAAATATTTCGTATCAAAATCAAAGTTGAAAACAATTGAGAGGTACGTATCCTACTGTTTTCAAGGTCGCTCTTCAAGATTCCGAAGGCAAAATTGAGTTTCAGCAATCAGAAATTCCAATATAGCGCTGAATATGAAAAAAATTTCCAAAAAATTGGGAATTTTTTATACTTATCAATTTTTTTCGAGCTATTAGAATATTAGGATTCTATTGAAACTCTGAACAAAGGTGAACGAAATACTTCAATTTTAAGGAAAAATTGTACTTTTATACCCTACATCATTCTAACGACCTCAAAATGGCGTCAACAATGAAAATGTCTTTGAGAAATTTCTGGACGCTCTAACTCAAAAACTACGAACTTTTTAAAAAAAATGCCCAGAATGAAAAGTTTTTAAAGTTCATCAAGCGTATAGTGGAATTTTTTCAAAATTTTTTGATGACATTTTGAGACATTTTTTTCAACATTTTTTTCAACATTTTTTTCAACATTTTTTTCAAAATTGTAATTTATTTACAAAAAATTCTGAAAAAAATTTAGTGTATTCTCTGATGAATTCTAAGAGTTATTTGTTCTTTGCAATTTTTTCGAAAAGTTGATAGTTTTCGAGGAAATGAATTTCAAATATTATAGTTTAGGATTTTTTTCCTCCAAAAACTATTAACTTTTGGAAAAAATTGCAAAGAACAAAAAACTCGTAGAATTCATACGTGAATACACTAAATTTTTTTCAGAATTTTTCATAAATTAATTATGATTTTTAAAAAAATTTTAAAAAAAATTTCTTAAAATGTCATCACAAAAATCTGAAAAAAAATCCACTAAATTTCTCGATTAATTCTAAGAACTTTTCATTCTTAGCATTTTTTATAACATCGTGTAGTTTTTGAGTTAGAACGTTCAGAAATGTTTCAAAGAAATTTTCATTGTTGACGCCATTTTGAGGTCGTTACAATGATGTGGGGTATAAAAGTAAAATTTTTTCTTAAAATTGAAGTATTTTGATTGAAATTTTGGCTGAAACTTAATTTCGTCCTCGGAATCTTGAAGAGCGACCTCGAAAACAATAGGATTTGACCTTTCAATTGTGATTCGATTTTGATATGAAATACTTGATTGATAATGAAGTATAAAAAATGCCATTTCAGGCGTTAATGGGTTAAGATATTTCTAGTACATTTGTAGGCAGCTTCATATTTAAGACACTTATAAGTAACGCAAGGGGAAAATAAACTAATCAGAAACAATTTAAAAAAAAATGCAATTAAAAAGAAAATTAAACCATTCGCTGTTAAACCAATTTTGATTTTGAGTGAACTGTAAAAATGAGTGTTTTTATAGGAAAAAGTAATTTCTTATTATTCTTTGACGAGGGGTTTTTTAAGACATTTCTTTTTATTGGTCGACGTTTTTATTCTCTACGAAACACAGAAATAGTTAAAGAAGAATCGTAGATTTTACATTAGTCTGTTATAAATAATGTTCTTTTGATACTTGATATAATATTAATAATAACTGTTAACTATATTTTCGAGTCCTACAGAAATGTGATACATATACATGGAAAAAAAACGGAAAAATAGTTGGTTTTACTGTCCTCATAGTAAGACCTTTCACGGATAGGTTTTTTAGTTGATTGTACTATTTGTATATATTGAAATTAACTTAAAACAATGGATGTGTCTTATTCTACTATCGAGGTGACAGTTCCAATTATTTCAGTTTTTCCATACAATACATTTAAAAAGCAAAAATAATAAAGAACAACGAAAGTATTATTGAACCCTTTTCACATCTGCATATACAGTCATATATAATAAGTGAAATTATATTTTACTCTCATACAAAGGGAATATTTATAAAAATCTGTCGATGATCTAATGTATCATCTTCACAAGTTATTTCTATTGCATTCATATATTTTGAAATTGCTGAGTATTTTCGATATACATAATAAAATAAATAAAATAAAAATTATTTTTTAAAACTTATTCAAAATTACAAAATTTGCATTAATAAATACCAAGAGCAATACCCTGTAAAAGGAAATTGAATAGAATTTTATTATTAATTCATAAGAATCTTAAATACTGTTGAACAAGAATATGTTTTACAATGTACGGTATAATGATTACAAGAGTGTTGTTATTTTATAAATATCATATTATCTTCAATGTCTCTCCAGTCAAATCACGGTATTTTCAATCATATAACATATATATGAAAACAAGAAATAACGAGTCTGCTTTCTATGTATAAATTTTCAGTATAAAAAAATGTCTTCTCTATTTTTAGTAGACACAAATAATATTTCAATTCTGGAAACATTTCATTTTTACACATATGAATCAGTTCCAAACCTATGAGCAAAGAACAAGAATAGTCAATACAACTATTTCATGAGGGTAAAACGATGTATAGTAGAAAGTAGTTAATTTCACTATTTTTATAGTATAAAGCAGACAAGAATACTGTTCCATTTACTATTTCTTGGCATTTAACCTATATTTTCCTAAAATGTCCATGTTGATCATCAATTTTCAAAAACGTATTATTATCTATTTTCACTCTCCCAAAAATGTGAGAAATACATAATGTATTATTTTTGAGGTTACTCTATCGGTCTATGCTACTTAAAAATCGAAAAAAAATATTTAACCCATGATTTCCTTCAATAAAAAATACATAGTTTTTAAGGGTATTTTTTTTAAGGAATTAAAAATGATTGAAAATACTTGCTAATGCTAAGAAGACCTGTATGTAGATTGTGTTTTAATTCTTTTCACTTGTCAGATTCTGGATCCAGAGATTACGTTTTCGCAATAAATTCGAATAAATAATACTAAGTTATGTAGGAATTTTATTTAAAACTCAACGCATACGTAACCTCAAATATATGTACCATAATTTTTGAAATTAATTAGTGATTTTAAATATTCTTATTAGTTAAATAGACGTAATAAATTTCATAATCTCTCGTCTAACGATGTAACGTCTAATGTTGTAACTGTTCCTACCATTTTTTCGTTATTCCATTAACCTTTTCTTCCTTTACGTGTAAATGAAATATCTAAGGTAATTTTAATGGATGCAGCTTCATAATATCTCAGCGACTCCATTCAGATATCTACAGAACACTTGATCTCTAGGTGATTGCAATTCATAAAGCAGACTTAGATGTGCCGAAAGCCATTCAATATATGATGAACGGGGTATTCAAAATTGACGAGTGTTTGCTTACGTAGTTATGCTCGCTTTCCGAAATATGGAGGACATGTCGTGAAATGACTGATATCACGTTCTGTCAGTCTAAAATCTAATTTGTGCAAAATTTACTTTAGTTCATCGCTAGGATTGGCACTTACTGAAAATAGCACTTTCCCATTTACGTCGCGAGTTACAGACGCTAAGCGTTTTAGATTTCGGTTTTCCCTAGGGTAAAAATACACTACTATGCTCGCGTATTTTCGTATACGAGAGAACGAAATGAGGGACACGAAGTAAGTTGGAGGAGGGGATTTGTATGGTTTCGGTAAGTATGGGAGGAAAATCTATCCAAAAATTGGAGAAGGCAAGAGGGAAAGAGTGGTTCGAATCATGGTCGTGCATTCATTGGTGGACCCAACGTTCTAGAATGATTAATTAGTTGCCGCTCGCACCATGTCACCGTGTCACTCTTGTCACCGGCTTTGTCACTTCGTACAAACACTGGCCGGATAGCGCGGCGTAAAGCGAATTGCATTGTAACCGGAGCTGCAACAGGCGTGCCATTAATCAATGCCCGATGCACCGAGAGTGCATTCCTCTTCCTTTAATCCCTTCGTTTCGTTCTGCCAATTTCCAAGTCGAGTATATTGCTGCTGCCAAACCGTTGGCAACTATTTGCTCGGTATGTTGTACTACGTGTCCGCTGGGGTGAAATATATAATGCAGCACCCTCCGATGTTCCGTGTTCATTGTCCAACAATATAGATGCATGTAGCCTCAGCCCGCAATCAATTTAGCGATTTTTAAGGTCTCTTATTTAAAAACAATATTTCTTTGCTCCAAATATTAAATTTTATCATATTTTAAAATGTTTGTACTTAAATGTAAATAAAATACCGAGAGTTTCTATGTTATTAACGTTGTCGTGACAAGGAGAAAAGTGGTTTATTGCTGATATTCTACCTACAATGATTTGCTACCTATAATACGTCCATGTACTGTAAGAAATATCTATTGTAAACTTCAAACAAATCCTTGAATTTTTTTACATTATAAAAGTACTGTAAACTTACAACAACATTTGTGAAAATGCACTAAAAAAGTACTAAAAAGTACCTTCCAGAAGCATATTGTAATTTTCAATATTTTTAATGTAGATTCATACTAAATGCATTGAATTTATTTCGTGAAAAGAAAATCGTCAAAGATCGAAATCTGTTCAGATTTTCTGGCAAACATAATTCAGCCTTGAAAATCTTTTCGCATTTTTCATGACCTCAATGGAAGTATTTCGTCATTATTATATGCAGGTGGTGATGCGAAATATAAGATTTCCACTCGACACACATAAAGTTACAAAATTTGCATAAATAAATGAAGCACCTAAAATATCGAGACGTATTGTTGTGTATATATTATTTATTAATACATGGTTATTAACCTATATTACGAATAAAATTTCTTAATTGACTCACTAAGAGAGAGAATGAGAAAGAGAGAATATCACCTTACTTCCCTAAGAAGATTCCCTTTTTCTTCTATTTTTTCTTAGAGAGATATATTAATTTATATAAAAGACAGTTCCAATCTACTTGCATTTACTTAATTTCATCAAAATTTTAACTGCACACCTCGACATTCAGAAAAAATCATAACCTAACCTAAAATACATGACCAAAATTAACGTACAGGAGCTTACTATCGGTAGTTAAACTCGATATTTTTAGTTTCCATACTTCCAAATGGATTGTACTGATATCTAAACATTTTTATTTGCGTAAAAATACTTTTTCAATAATGTTTTAAACTCCGGCCTGGGCAAATCTTGATAAAGGTGATAGATAGGCATGTGCTACATATTCTTATGTAATTTTACAACATAACATTGAAATTTACAATATATGTTAAAACCACGATAGAATGTTGAAAATCACAAAATAAGTGTAATTTTACAACACATTATTTAAAAATTGTAAATTCATTGGTTCTTCGAAAAATGTTGTAAAAATTACCAAAACACTGTGTGAAAAAAACACTTTACAAACATCACAATTTTGTTTTATTTGATAGCAAGGTAACAATGCGTCAAAATAAGTCAAGTGCTTCATAGAAAAAGAGATTATGATAAGACGAGTCGATGCAAGTTGATGGAGACTCCAAGCGTTACAAACGGGAAAAATATCGCGCTGTCCAACAATACCCCTTGTCCAATAATACCCCGACCTCCCCTATATATATTTCATTAGTTTTACTCTTTAATATCACACCTCCTCGTTTTTATATCAACTTTAATCTTTCCTCTAAATTTATATCAACGACATTTCATTAACGAATTTTATATTTACATTTATATTCACATGTTACGTTAAAATTTTGTTTATTTCAAACATCCTGATTACATGACTTCGACACTTACATGTCATAGCACCTCAATTTTTCCATAAATATTTGCTTTGTTTTATTTTATTTTATTTTAATTTTATTTAAATTTGTTTTTGTCATTTATATATATAAACAATTTTATTTGAAGTTAACCCCTGATGAGGATGTCAATGTCCATTGAAAAGTTGGGTGTTGTTAAATAAATTACTAGAACCTAATTTGGCCGTTTTTTATTTGACATTAAGTTTTAATTATATCAGTCTATTGGAATGCTGTTGTGTATCTCCAATATAACCGAAAAAGTAATGGTGTATTTGGATACATTGAACTTACAAATTGTTTATTCTAAATATTAACCTGGATTTGTATATTTTACTACAAATGCAAAAAACGTGATTGTTTAATATTTATTTGCCATTTATGGCACATTCGTTGATTTTATGAAGAAAGCTTATAAAATCTTTTGTGGAGAGAATTAGATGCTCTATAACATTTCTCGTTGGAACCATGTTTGGTGCGATTTGTATTTTTGATAAGATACGCAAAAAACATATTTGTTTCCCCATAATCTAGTATGGGCACGAAAAAAATGACATACGGATGGACGTTACAAGATCACGAACATACATTTTCCCTTGCATCTTCGAGTTGTTTAGGATTTGAAACATCGAGATTTGATGAAAAACTATAGTGCAATTTTTTTTTGTCAAACTGACCAAATTGGTATGGTATGTCAATTTTGTAGCCGCCTCTGAGATTGAAGAATTAAACTGTTAATTTGATAGAAAAAATTATGCGATTTTTTTTAATTAATTGACAATTTGAAAATCGCAATCATAAAAAATAAATCTCTATGAATATCAAAAGCATTTCTTCAAACTAATTATTATAGGAATCATTATTAAAGTTTATCACGTGATTTTCAACCATAATGTGTAGCATTGTAAAACACTGCGATAAGAAAAAAATTCAGCGTTACTGAAGACCACGATTAGGTATTGCTTGTTTGATGTGTCTATTATTATAATCATAACCATTCGCGAAAATATATCTTACTATAAATAAATGTAATGTTTGTTCTGAAAGAAGTGAGGGTTCTAACGGAAAAGTTTGCTTTCTTCCAAAGAACTTTAGAAAGTTCGATTGTGTATCTTCTTTGCAAAATCCTCGTTGTCTTCGATTGACTCCGCTATCAAGTCTCGTCTTCCTTACCCCTTTCTGGCGATCCTCCCCATTTCGATCATCTCATGATCAGATTAGGTTGATTGAATGTCCTTATTTGACTGCCTGTGCTGACAGCGTCCGGCATGAAACTCTCCTTATCCCTCGACAATCACAAGGCTCCGCTTATTCGAAGTGCTAAGATTTTCTTGATATATATTAGAATTTTATCAGGAAGGATTTATTTTATTACATAAAGTTACAAACTTATCAATTGATCTTTATTCTCAAAATTTAGCAAATCTCACTTTTAAGGAAGAAAATGCGTCGAATGAATCGTTTCAAAATTTACTTAATTTACCATTGTCAGTACTACAGCAAATAATCTACTATATGATTAAGAAATCTTATATTAGAGACATATTGATTAGGACCTAATAACAAGGGCATAGAACTCACTACCTTCTGAATTTGTTACATTTCTTTTAATAGACTGTGTATTTGATTACGTCAATCAAAGTTTTATGATATTTTGCTGCCTACTTATATATCAGATGGTAAAATTCAAAGTGTTCCGAATACCAAAAATTAAACAATTTTTAATCTGATTTCAATTAATTGTTTCTTTTAAGATGTTGTTGTTTAGATTTTCTTTCATGGAGTATGAAAAGAAAGTAATATATTTAATATCACAAGACCCAGCTCCGTTCCTGTTACATACTGTCAGGTCCGAATCAAGAACTCATCCTGATCCTAATAAGCACACATATTAATTACCTGATCAAGGACTGATTGCAGTCTGATAAATTTTTTCTTCTAGTCTGTCCCAACCGAACAAGTTTTAATATAACAACATTTTGCTCATATAACTGAGTTTTCAATAACCAAATATGTTTCATGCAAATCCCCGATGGATTATATATTTGGAAACTACAAATCATCGTATAAAGATAAGGATTTAAAATCATAAGATAACCATCGTAAAAAAAACTAGTAATAGAAGGTCGACTAAACACGTCTACAAGTGACACATTATCACCTTCAATTTTGATAAAAAAAAATAATAAAATCAGAGAAAATGCAAAAATGATTTATATTTTTTAAAATAAACTCAATACTAAAAAAGACATGCAATGATTAAATTCACAAAACACTATTTTTTTAATCAATCTTGCTTCAAAAGTGTTTTCTATTAAATGCGCCACGGTTTTGAAAAGCATTTCTTTCCTACAAACGAATCTTAAACAATTTTTAATTTCTATAGAAACGAAAAATCTTCAGGATGGGAAAAGAATGTCTTCTTTACCTTTTGGCTTATACACTGCAGCTTAAGGAATTTTAATTTTGTTTCGGGGAAATATCCTAGCATAGAAGCAACAATGTTCTATTTTGTTATAGAATTACAAACATTGTGACAATAGAAATGGTTCTACCCAGGGTGCAAAACTATTTGACGCCAATTGGAATTAATAATAATATATATTTCGTTGATATTTCAGAAAAGTGGTGCTATCTCTTTTTTGTTTTAACATGATCTTTTTGGCATCTAAGTAGTAATAACACCTTTTTCTGCAACACCGATGAAATATATTTAGATGCAGTGTGCGTAAAGTGCGAATTTATGCCTTTTTGACATTTTGTAAACCCATATTAGTCAGACTTGCATACAAAAATATTCATCAGCGCAAATGTGAACATTTTTTTGGACGACCGTGAATCCAAACCTCGCATTTCGTTGAAAAATAGTTTACCAACTTGTATTGTAAACTACTATTCACCAACCGAAACTGGAGTGATACAAAATTCCCTCATTAAAGATAGAACCCATTTAAATGCCATACTACCGCTATACAGCCATTGAGTAACCATACTATGTTTGATATGTGAGTCATACATTGGCCAGACTGTATTCATATTTTATCTATACCTTCAATTTCTACGCGGGAAATAGAACCATCTTTATTGACGTAGTGAAATAGAACCTATGATAACTCAGTACGAATTACTAAAAAAACCCCACAAGAGGCAGACATGAAAAACAAGTATTTTTGTACCATTATTAATGCATGCCTAATTATCAATATGCCTGTTAAAACAATAAAATGAACATACCAACATTTTCCCTTTTATTTATCTAATTACAGTCTTTGTTTATAAGCAAAAAGGTTTTTCAATATTCATGAACTGAATACAAAATCTTCTACAGAAATACAAAATAGCTCTTGATCAAATTGTCACTGAGAACATATCATTGAACGATTGAGTACGCTGGTATTGCAGGTGCGTCATTCCCTCAGACAGCAATTTCTTTGTCTCACTTCCGAGTGACACAATCGCCTTTATAATTTTAGCGCACTTCGACGAGATTGCACGACTTCGTCTTCCCTCGTCCGTCAGTCGTCCCATCTGCATAAAGCAGAACGATGAGACGTTGCTTGACAAAATCCGCTGAAATTTCACGGTCTTAATTAGCTCCCCAATTTCGTAGCCCCGCGAGAGCCGTCAACGCGCATCTGATAAGACGACGCATCCGGCATGCGCCCAGGCTAGAGGCAGTCAAAGTTGACTTCGGTTTTACTGTATGCACATTATGAATTCAGTTATCCATGATTTTTGCATAGATTTTTGTAGTTCGCGAAATACATTTTGAAAATATAAAATTCCTTCAGATATCGTTGTAAGTATAACATAGAGACTTTATACAATACCAAAAGATATACATTAAATTGTATGCAGTTAGTTTCTATAAAATGTAATTGAATAACCCAGAGTAAATAAAAGAATGTGATAAATTTGTCCGAAAGCGAATGAACAAAAAAATGATAAAAATCAGATCTTATATACGTATATGGATTCGAATTGAATCAGATGTCGATCAGAATAAGATCACTTTCTTATCGACATCTAATCCAGGTTGTTTCAGATGACAGCATCTAATTGGTCATGGTTCAGTTCAATAAAACAAAATTTGGAGCTAGTCGATGGGAAAACGTTCAATATTTTGAGTCATTGAAATCTGAAAAGTACCAAATTTTGTTCCATTTTGAACCGAATCATCTCCAAATATATTTTGTTGGTTGAAATTGTTAAATATTTTACTGTTTAATATAATAGGATTTAACATTTCGTAATAACTGTAAGTAGCATTGTAGCCGCAGATAAGCAAATTGACTGGTACGAAAGTCCACTACACGATTCGGCGACCTGAGTTGAAATCGACAAATAAAAGCACATAAAAAAATGGAACCAATCCTTTACAAAAAATAGAACCATCGAAATCCGACTGCAATACTGAGATCAGGTGATCATTGTCCACTACTCCTAGATCATCATGAATTTCTACATACGTCCAAGAAAATCATCAACAGTTACAAATCAAAAGATTCGCGTTCTTCTACTTTTCATTGAATGATTAGTAACGTGGCTGCTAAGCTATGTTGATTTTCAATAAGCATGAATTTCTTTTACAGTTTCCGACGTACCTCCATAAAAGGAGGTCATATTAAAAATGTTCATTCTCATAAAAACATGCAATTGTGTCATGCAATTCATTCCTTTTTTCAAGGGATTTTCAGATTTGTAACAGCCGATGATTTTCTTGGCCATATGTAGAAATTCATGATCAGTGGAGGCCAATGATCAGAGGATTTTAGTGTTGAAGTTGTATTTCGGTCTTATACTTTATTTTAAGGAAAGCTTCCGTTTTTCAATGTCCCTATATTTATCAATTATGAATTTCCGGCTTTTTTTTTAATTTTTTAAAAATTGAAATATCAGATACAATTACTAATAGAAATTTGTTGTCCTATAATAATATAAAATGTTTAAAAATGGTGGATGACAAAATACATTTGGAGAAGATTTCAATACACCAAAATATCTTTCTATTCAGATCTAAACAAGTCAAATTGCAGAAAATTTAATACTTTATTAGTTTTAAATTTTGGTCCATTTTGAACCGAATTATCACCACTTAGATGCTGTCATTTGAAACAACCCAAGTTGAATTTGAGTGGATAATTTAATCAACGTGTAATGCAATTTCGATCCGTGCAGTATCATCACAATTTTGTGTATATAAAAATAAATAAAAACAGATCAAATATGATACTAAAAGAGATCTCATTTGTTTTTTGAAATGTCTCAAAAAGTGATCTAATTTTCTTTTATTCCTCATAAAATTAAATAACCTTTTTGATAATGCTGGACTGTACTAAAGTGGTCGAAGTTTATTCTTAAAAAGTGAAATCATATAGAATTTGAGAGTGTACTATATTTTGCACCTTAATTATCAATTACAATGAATATTGTAATATCAGTCATGTCTCAGAAATTGATGTAATTTTACGCACTCGCGGCGACCGGGCAACTTCAACAATCAATTTCTAGAATAAACGATAAAAACCAAATCGATATTATGAAAAACAAAATGATATCTGGTTTTCGAAATTCAAATGACAGCTCTAATATGGTGGACAAATATTGTAAAACCACCTGGATTCTTTGGAAACTTACTACTTTCGGGGTTTCATAAGTTATGAGATTGGCAAAATTCAAAACAATGGTAAAAATTGACTCAAATTTTTGTTCACTTTAATTAATAGTAATGAAATTTGAAAATAAAAATTTTTGTTAATAAATAAAAAACGGAAATTTTTTTTTGCGCAACGTTCATAATTTTATATTAAAATTTAATATTTTTCGCACAAATTCCCCCCCCCCCCCAACTACATTCCGATAACGTTGTGAACCCAAGTTATGCATTTAAAAAGAAAGTGTTGAAATTTTTAATTGTTAATAACGCTGTCAATTTTGCAATTAAAAAAAATCACTTGAAGCAGTATTCTATTTGCCGTAAACTACTCATTTGTAAAATTACATCGATTTCTGAGACATGACTGATATTCCTCACGTGGAATGCCTCACAGGCAATTGTACGGAAAGTTTCCATAAGATTATCTACAAATAATATATAAGAAGTATATATAAAAATGCGAAACTTCTGCTTTATATTAAAAAAAAAACAACAATTCTACAACAGAGTAGAGACTCTCAATGAACAAGACGCAACTGGGATATTGTGCCTAATAATACCAGTATTCTTAAAAAAAAATGAAACAAAATAAATTAAATTTTCTAGAAAATTGACGTTTTAGTCGCTGCGTCTATATCATTATTGGATATCCATAAAGTATCAATAACATAATCGTCTTGATGAGAAATAATAGTAAAATATTATTTTCTTGATAAAATACATTTAAACAATTTTTTTTTTCAATTTTCGTTCTTTATTTTAGATTTTACATAAATCGAAAAAAGAAATGTTCTTGTAATAAATAATACAGCCTTCTTATTTGGACTAAGGAACAACATAATATAAACATATCATTGAAACGAACTTGAATTTGTCTGCAAACTATTCGGACAAAATTCTAAAACTCAAAAATTTTTTGTACAAAGTTATACAGAACTATAACAAAATTTCGACTCGAACTAATTGGAACAAAAAAATCTTGAATACCGAAAAGTAAAACGTCTCACGAAATTCGAGCTTAAAGAAACTCTTAAATATGCCAACATTGCAGTAATTTCATAAATAAATGTCAAAATAATAAAAACTGCTTAAATAACGCAGAAGTGACTTAAATCAAGAGAAACTTTTCTTAATGCCCTTGTGCTTTATAAAATATGTAATTACCTCCAAACAAGAGAGAATTACTTTCCGAGTTCTGTAAGCACGAAACAAACAATAAGTGGAGTATAAAGCTGTATATCTTACAGATTTTTTATCTGCTACTATTTCCTTCAATAAAAGATGAAAAGAAATAAAAACGACGCAGAAGAATGTGTACTTTTACGAGCAATGCGAATTTATTCTGCAAAAGGGACGTACGTTTAATCGACGTAAACTAACTAATAAAAACAGATTACCTTAAAAAAATGTTTTGTTCGCAATTACTTATGCATGAAAATTCTCACGCCAGGTTGTCAGGTGACACGGTCGTATTGAATGCATAAAAGAATTTCTTTATTTTGAAATTACCTTATTCAATACCGCGACGCCACTATTTGCACGAACTTTAATTAAATTGTAAGGCTGATACGTCATAAAAGATTATGTTGTTTTCGCGCGGAAATTCATGCTACTATAAACCGGATATGCACGAAGGTATACTTCTTGGAATGAACCCATGCATATTCTCAGGCTCTTTTTAGAAATTTGCTGCTTTTCACTTGACGTTTGTTTTTCATATTATGAAAGTAAAAAATCAATTAACATATGGTCAAAATTGACGGTTCTCTGAAAAGGAAGCCACCAAAGATATCTTTAGTTAATTGTGTATGTAGTTGAGAATTTCTTAAAGCAAAACTTACTAGAAGAGACTCTGCGAAAAGTATCATTGTTCCATTAATTTCATACTCAACGTTATACGATATTCTAACACTGGGGTATCAGAACTCAATGGAGTACTTGGGTTCTAAAAGTTATTAGTTTTTACGTTGTATTAAGTTTTCTTAAAAAATACGTTCCCATGCAATAGCAACTCCATGAAAACTTTTTGTCTTTTCTTATTTGAATTAAAAGATTGTGAAAATACAGTTTTATTTACTGTCTTAAAGTTGTCCTAAAATAAAAATAATTATTCAAATAATTTAATGAGTAATATATATATATATATATATATATATAAATTTCGTAACGAATGCTAACCATTTTAGAGTAAACCGAAATCAAGACAAAGCTAAGTATCCTTACTTTCTGTTTATATGTTCTTTACGGTTGATGATCGATTCGATTCGCTGTCATGTACAAACGATTAATTATTACGGGAACGTGATTGCAGATTCTGCACGCTGAGGATATAGTGCTAACCGTTACATAACCTAAATAGTGACACCTTGGGAATTCTTAATTTATGCACATAAAATACGTGGTAATTTCTGAAATAATTATAAATTATCTTTAGTGGAACATCAGTTTGACTGTGCTAAAAAACAGGCGTTAGTTATTAGAGAAGTAAAGTAAACTTTGTAAAGAAAGGAAATCAGAATTTATTTAGTTATTTATTTGTTATTATTACTATTATTTCGACTTTATTAACTTCATGAAAAGTTACAACAATAAACAATTTTGAGGCTATTTTTGAAATCATATTTTGAACTAACATAAATATACCGTTCACCTGTTAGCACATAAAAACTGAATCTGCTCATTGAGCGCTTTGGGCGACCTTATAAATGTCATTAAATCGTTTTTTATCCAGAAAATTTTTTCTTTTTGCACATTAGAACATAGCGCTTGTTCTAAGAAATTTCCGTTTTATTTTAACATAATATATTTTTTTAATATATATAAAATTATTCAAAAAATATACATGCGGTGTCAGTACCAGAGTTTCACTTCAACGTCTGGAAGTATTGAACCTAGTACTGAATCAGTACTGAATAAATCGTGACAGTATTGACTTTAGTACTAAAATGATACTGATTTGGCCAGTATGTCAGTACTGTTCCTACTCTGAATATCAGCACTAACTTCAATACAATAATTGGTACTGTTTGGTACTTTCTGTTAGTACTGACTCAATTTTTACTGTCAGTATTGGTTCAGTACTTGGCCGATAGTAACTACGCCATTCCCCAGATATTTCTACTTGGTTTATTGACTACCCTAATAGGTTCACCCTGAATGCACCATTTGTTTAAGCATAAAATCGAAAATTGAAAATCATGAAATAAACTTTTATTAAAACCACTTTGTTCAACATAAAAGTTTGACCTGTTCATAATAGAAGTTTGATTTGTTCATTAAACAAAACAATTCAATATACCATAGCAACTTTTTAAAATTTAAACACAAATAAATCATTATTCTTAGGTTATAACCACCATCCAAAATGATTTCCTGAAAAATTATGCCCTATCAATGTACTGATATGAGTAATTCCACAGATTTTTTTACTTCCGAACTCGGTAAAAGTTGAAAAAAAATTTGATGGCACACCTACGGTATGACATTTATCACAAAGTAGGATGTATATGAACCTTTGAAATCGTGACGTGCATAATTTTTTAGCAGACTTATCGAAGGAAATCAAAATTTTTATTTTTTATTTCAACTGTTTATGAAAATAACATACAAATGTAATTAGTGACTGATAATTTATTTCTTAAATGAGTAAATGTGATTAATAACAAATATATAATAATATATTTAATATACAAATATATAAAGTTTTATAAATAACTTGGCCTATAAACGTTTATTTTTAACAATTTAATACAAATATAGATTTATTTTCGTTTCGAAAAGATGGAAAATGGATTTATTTAATATTTCAAGGATTCAAAAATCCAAACATGATAATTAATTAAAGATAATAAGTATTGTACAATATTGTAATTCATTGTGTATCATAGAAAAAGGTCTTATTACAATTTTTACAACATTATTTGTGTGCATGTTTCATTTCACTTAATATTCCTCGATTACGCCCAGTTTGCGTTATTTTGCTACAATTTCAATTACCTATTGCGACCACAATCAATTTACTCGATTAAAAGAAATTTATAAAATATTTGTTTTGACATTTTATTTTCAAATGCTTTTTTTCGCGACTAAACAAAAATACTGAAATAGCAATGTGATTTTCAGTTAAAACACATCCAAAACTATTGTGGACACTAGGTACAGAGCATTAAAAAATAATTTTCTACATATGCTACTAGTTTATTTGTATTTTTTAGGTCGTCAACGTTTCATCTTAACCATTTCTCAATGACATACGTATGCTAGTTATTGAGGCACACTAATCTATCAAATTTAGTTTTTATTAGCAGTAGAAAAGGAACTTTTTGCATAGTAATAAAAATAGTTTTCTTCAAACTTATTTTTATAAAACAGCCAAATATAAAAAAAAACATTTTTGTAAAAAGTCGGTACCTGTAGTATTTGGGATAATAACTTCTTTTTTGACATGGGGCACACACATTAACTTAAGATTTTTTAAAAGAGTACTTGTTAAGTATGCTTCCACGTGACTTTGAGAAGGATAGATACAATCTTAATTTTTACATAGTCCTAAGATGTAAAGATTTCAATACCAGTACCCTTCGATAATATTGAAATTCTGGCACATTATGCGTAAATAGTGATTGTTTATAACTAGCAATATATAGAAAATTGATGAAATTTTACATCTAACTGTATTTTGTCTAAAACTCTTCATGAGTTAATACTCGAAAGGGTGAGGATAAGTCTGAAATCGCCAGTACCCGCTATGTCAAAAAATCTGTTTAATTACTCATATATATTACTCCTTAATACAAAGTTACAGCAAATTATGTAAGACGTTTTCGGTAAGAGCATCATCTCAGAGAATGTGCAAAATTACATATGCCGAGGATTGTGCTGAAGAAGATGAAAGGGTGCAATATTAAAAACCTCCCTGTCTTGCGAGATGGATAGGGGAGTAATGCCTCTGGTTAATACAAGATTGGGATCAGAGGCGAGAATGGATAGTGGTAGTAATGAACATCAGAGTTTCTGAATGCCCTTGAGTTAGTTAGCTAGTTCGCATGTACTTAGGTCGAGAATGATGGACGGGGCTAATTAATTAGCTTCTATGAAAATAATGGTGTGTTTACTTATTATTAATATGCAAGGAGAAATCTGGTGAAATCGCAGTGGAATATCAAATCAAACCAACAATATCAAAATGTACTTGAAAGCAGAAACTCAAATTAACCAAAAAAACAATATTACGTACTTTCATCCTTGCATATTAATAATTCATGTGAATGGCTTTATTGATTTTGTATTCGATTGTTCATTATCCATTAGTAAGATTCATTATCAAAATTACAGACACCAGTCAAATAGATTGAATTCGAGAAGCCATTAAGGCAGTGGAAATAAGTCAAACAATTGGGATTCCTCCTCTTGATAGAATTCTATTCTGAAGCACCCCAAAGTGTAACTCTTTGATGCGGAGCCGAGAACCCTAACCTCAAAATTGACAACATAATTCCGAGTCTGCAATTGGGACTACCGTGGCACCAATTTCAATAGAATTCACCTTGTCTCACTCTGACACACGTATTGGACCACATGGAGCAATCCGACATTCTACCGTCACATCGATCATTTCCTTCGCGCTGGTTGGTCGGTCATCGGCGGCGTCATTCTAGGGGAAGCCAGCCTTATTCCTGGTTTAGCCTCATGAAACGGAAGAGCGTTCACCAGAATGCCATCGGATGTCGTCCCCGTATCTGGGGGAAACCCCGCACCATTCTCGATGATATCCCGCGAACGACGAAGCCGCGTAATAGCGAATCCTCTCTCCTTTAAGACCTCAAGCTGTTTCTAAGGGATTGATGGGGTTACCATGGCGACTATGCTGAGAGCCTATTGTTGCACCCTGTGCTCTCTCTGCATACATATACCTACCTACACCCCATACAATCGGGGCATATTTATTTGCATGTAATGTAGGTACGTACGTCTTGTTCGCGCACACGCACGGTGCGCATCTCGCGCTCGGGGTCGAGTGTGAGTGCCTACCGCGGAAACGCACACTAAGCACCCCTGTCGAAGTAGTAGGCTTATGCATCTATGCCAGTGGTACCAAACCCCTTGACGCACCGGGGCAACGTCCTGCGATTAAAGACGAAGTCACGAGAGCTTTCCTCGGGGAAAGCTCACTCACTCTCTGCGTGAATTCCTTTGAGTGAAGTCATCGAACGAAATGGGTTGAAATTTATACGCCCATTATTGTTAGCTCTTTAGAACCAAGAAGTGCCCTTTGATCATTTCATCATTGAACTTTGAGGCCGAGAAGTCAATTCAACTTAACAACGATGACTACTCTACATGTACCTTCTCAAATTACCATAAAATCTTCCTTTATTTTTCAGATGTATACACGGGTCTTTTAAATTTTCATGGGGAATGATGTACATGTTGTTGTTTTGTGAGATATCATTCTATACTGCAAATCGAGGTGTAGTAATTTGCGATACTTTTACATTCAATTTTATGATTATTTTAAATGTGCTATAAGTGACTTTTTTCAGATGCTGCGAGCACCTCTAACCGCAGTTTAGATTTGCAGCTCGACATGCAACCTCAACATATACTTCTACAAGGTTCATTGTTATGGTAGTATTCATACAAAGTACAATATTACGCAATCGTTAGGAGTATTTCATTTGCAAGAATAGTTCCCTTCTGCAACTTGTCCCTTTCAGTATAAGTGTTTATTAAACTTACTAAATGTTAAAAAATTTTTGGTAATCTTAATACGATGATCAAGTACTAAGGGGTACTTCACTTCCTGAGATGAAGATTCCATATAAGACGTCCATCCCAATTCGCCAACATATTTTCTACTTATAACTATTATTTTGAAACTTCCGAAATACTGGCGAGAGAAGTATGATGAAAGTGGCTAAATATTCTTCCAGTATCTTTAGGCGTCCATGATTTTGCAATCTGCATCGTCTCAATACGGATGTCTTAACTCAGCTTGCACGTTTGAAATACACTGACTTTTACCATCACTTGTCTGTTTACGGGATTGTTGATATTTTATTTAAAAATGTCAAGCCTTCAAATAGGTTTTGCATCTGCCAGTCGAGTGTATACATTTTTTATGGCTTTAAATTTGTGCACTTACTTGTATACCAGTTTAAGTAGTTGCTGCCTCTTCTCGTTACGGATATGCATTGCCATATCAGGCGATTTAAATTTTTAGTGCCAGTTTGGCATGTGCACCTTCTCGAATAGTTTTAACGTAATATAGAATTTCCACACGGTTTCAGTAATTAGATCTACTCCTACTTATACTTGGACGTTTCTCTATAGACATTTCTTTACCATAGCTTTGCATACGTATTGAAAAGATATTGAATACTTTGTTTTGAAATGAGAATTACTTCTGACATTCTGATTATGTGTTTTGCAGTGCCCTTTATTTCTGAAATATTGATAGAGATCTGCAATAGAGAGATATAAACAATGGAATGTATATTAACAATTGATTCATTGAAACCTCTTTTGATATCAGCATTTTCGTTGCTTTTGATATGCACGGAGCCGATTACTGGTTGTTATTCGATTTTTTCATCGTTGTACTTTCCCTTATGCTAACGGCACCTGTACTTTTCTCTAAGATGCTGCTACCATCAAGTATAGAGAACGCATTACTCTCTTCGAAGAACTTTTGAAAGAAATATGTCCAACAGGAATAAGACCCCAAGTCTTATCTATAACCCATAAGCTTTAAAAGCGTCTCAAATTGTATGGCCCGTTGTAATGAAAATTTTAGGACGTTTATTGTAACAAGTTTTTTTTTAATATTTATCTTGCAATATCTTCAAACAAGATATTGGGGAAATACCAGTTTGTGTGATTCGACTATGCAAATTAATCATAATATGTATAGGAAATATTATCATCTAAAACCATGTAAAACTATAAGCATAAACGCTCAAGAAATGACAATTCTCAATAATGAACAATATATGATCAATAATTTACAACGATGTTAATTGTGAAATTTATGTTATAGTTTCTTAAATTGAAGTTATATTAGAAATTAGAGTTTATCAACAAGACTAGGAACATTTTACAAATATCAGCATGGATTATCTCAATGCTACATGATTCATGGGTTTTCATTGTGAAGATATCTCGATGAAACATTCTCATATTCTACTACTGACATTTTTGTAATAAAAATACGTATTTCTTATTTTTCTATATTATATTACAGAGAATAATAATTTTCAAATGGGTCACGAGCAAATGACCGAAACGTCATTCTATAATTTTTATTACAATCTATTACCTTCAACTATCCACTATACTAAGAAAACGTTACATACGTAATTATTTCGGATATTTAAGGATCAAGAGAAATTATATATTTTGAAGTTTATGTTTCTACTTTTGAACTACATGATAATAATTAAGAAAGACATTTTTGATCTTTAATTTTGTTAGCGAATGTTTCAAATTTATCAAATTCAAGACATTCATATCCTTAAAATACAAGCGTAAACATGACAGGAATACTTTCTCAATGTGAAACAGAAAAACACACCGGGGATTCAGTAAACATCGACTTCTTGCGAGGCGGAAACCATTGATTGAAACAGTGGAGTTTTTTGCCTAACAATCAGTGAATATTATCTGAATGCTACTTAAAGTAAGCCTATCCTGCAGTATAAATCTCGAATTTATGTGAAATTTAGTTATGTTATGAAACATGAAAAACTAAGAGACAAGTATGTTTTTGCTTGAGGCAGAAAAACATAGCGAGGGATGAAATAGTCCCCACAAAACTCATTTTGTAGCTTCCCACATACTTTTTACCCCGGATTGACAATATACAGGCCGATATTCGGGTGCACCTCAAAAACCATACATTTCAAAATGTAGACATTCAAAAACCAGACATTTCAAAAAACAGACATTAAAAAACCACACTAGACAAACAAAAATCTTGGGTCGTCTTCCTTGAGGTCTCCCTGGAAGATCATTTCTAGGTCACAAATGTTTGACCAAGGGATTAATTTTGTAAGTCCCTTGAAGGTCAAATTAGTATGATCCCCGAATTATTTATTAAACGCACTTGGAATTCAATAATTAATTACATTGTTAGAATATGTACATTTTGAAATGTCTGGTTTTGTGATTTGTCGAGTGTTTGAGGTGCATCCCAATATTCTTCTTCTATTGAAAGGTACTTTTCTACCAAAAATCATTAAAACCGCGTGACTTTCTTCAAAGATATCAATTTTCTTTTTGCACCCACACTTACGGGCAAGTGTTTCTCCGTCAAAACAAACACGTGTCGCATAGTTTTTCATTTTTTATAACATATCCAAATTTTATTACACTCCGGTAGGTTTACTTGTTAGGGAAATTTAGTATAGGTATATTGATGTCAATTTAATTTAAGGAATTAGAAGCTATTAGTTGGATGAACTTCGTTCAGTGGGAATAGCATTCAACCGGTAATCGAAAGATCCTAGGGTTCAAGTCTTGGTACATCGAATTTCTAAAAGGTTCGGTCTATCATGGCAAATGCCAATTTTTTCCAATAAAAAATTGCTGATAGCTCTTGAGTTATGGGGACAAGTCTCTGACCTGGGTGTTAATAATTGTTTGAAAAAATATAAAAATAAGATTGCAATTTCTATCTTCATTCAGCACAAGGCATTTGTTGCAATATTTTTTATTAGTTAATGAAGAAACCCTTGTCTGTATTGAAAATTTGATTAAAAGACATACTTAATTAGAAGACTAGCCAAATACTGTTCTTTTAGATCACATCCCTAGTAGAGAATTTTAACCAACCAACATGTTATGGGCTGGACAGAAATGTTCTGTAGAATCCCAGTATGTATGTACGCAAATTCTGGATGATGATAGTCCACTAACGTATATGTAAAATTAGGTAAAGAAATAATTGTAGTCTGATTTTATCATATTAAATTTGTGTAACCAATAAGTACGAGTCGATAATGTGAGACTGTACATTTAAACAAGTCAATGTTTAGAACTACATTAGATACTCTCGACAGCGTTTTCAGCCGAATCAGCTGAGTACCCGCCGCCATATTGAGAGATCGATCTATTCGAGATTCTTAAATCGAGCCATGATCGCGAAGTTATTACTTGTCGAACTCCTGTTAAATCATACCAACGTCCAAAAGTCTCTTAACTATTAACCAATGTAATTACCATTTTGGATACGCCGAAATTGAATTCAAATGTAAACAAAAACAAGTAAACGGTACATTTACTGATTATAAACATTTAAAATAAGAAATGATATTATTAAACGATTACAGAACTAAATGAATGCGCCAAAGTTTTGGGATATATTTTTTAAGAAAACAAACCTAATAAAGTTATGTGTTATAATATTCGGTCAGAGATCTCGGACTTCTCCAGAGTAATTATTGAAAACATCATTATAATATGCATGGCTGAAACTCTTTTCATTATCCTTAGACTCTGTACAGTTTAGTTACGTCTATTAATATTAATGATAATATCCAATTTTATTAATAGACTTTAAAATAATGAAATCCAAAAAAGGAGGGTCGATATAGTTCCACCAAATCTAGCACTAACATTGTTGACCTAATTCACAAAAACTCCGTTTATTTTTAAAGAAATTTGCATTTTAGTTGTGTGTAAAGAGACAGGTGAAGAGTTTTGGAAGACAAAACAATTACATTTAACGGAAACGTGCTCACGATTTATCAGGATCATCCTCGCTATTCATTAGGGAACTTCTAAAGGGTTAGAAGTCTCGACTGTTACGAACAAGTTTTTGGTCTGAAATTCTTCCTGCCTTACTATTCCCTTAGGATTAAATTCGAGAAGACTTAACTGCTAACTAATTTACATCGTAATCCAGCCAATTAAGCACGTTAGATTTAGCTGCCAGAAAAGCGCGACAACATTTTCCGCTGCCTTGAAATGAAACTAATTTCTAATTGATCCCGTCAGGGATTTCGGATTATTAATTTCGATTTTGCAACATCCCATCGCCGCACCATAATTACAAAGGTATCACTAAATGCGAAGCAGTATTCCTACGGATTTCTTTACGTAAAGCATACCATTTTTTTTATAAACTTTAATTTTTTAATGGATCTTTTCTTGATGCAGGAGTACATACTAGTTTTACAATGAGCATCTGCACGACGCACTCCGGAGATTAATTGGAAAAGAGAAAACTGCCAGTAAAGAGGGTAGTCTAAGGGTGGGGAAAAAAGCTTCCGCCACGCCGCGTCCCTGGATAACGTACTGAGTCACTCGTGGGAAATCCGTGCACTGATTACTATATACGCGTTTTATTGAAACCATGTCGCGGTCATTCGCGGTGCAACAAAGGAGAATTTCCATACGCCCTGTAGCACCGGGCTACGTACTTGCTGTATAGCGATGTTCGATCAATCGCGCGCCTATGTCGGAGGCATATAGGGATTACATTATTATACCCGCGTGCTTGAACGCCCCGTTTTCTTTTTTCTTTCCGTGCCTTTTTTCTTCTTTCAAAGACAATCAAAGAGGTGGAATTTCATTCTCGAACGGATGCTGGAAAAGTAACGTGAGAAAGTGACGAAATGGTTTACGAACAACCGTTTGTCGTTGATTAACTCCTCTTTATTGTTTTATTTGTACATTATTTATTTACGTATTTTAATACAGGAAGTATTTTTTCAATCGGTTATTATTAAATTTATATGAGATATATTACTTACCAATATCGTTTTATCTGAATTCATGTGACTGACAACAACCTTCAACCGTCGATTCCCTGTAATTTTCATATTTCTGTTAAAATGTAGATGTACAAAAGAGGCAAGCTATGGGAGTGCTCGTTATGCACGACTATTCCCAACCCTCAATGTTGCATGCTCTTGACGCTGAAAATTGGGAAACGCTTCACAATGCAGCATCATGACGATATGTGGACGCGGTATTCTCAATGACGTTGTTGTCATCATACAAAAGCACATCTGGGTAATAACTTGGGGGGTAATCAGTGGACGTCGATGTTCGTCGCTTGGCGTGAATGTACTTATGTATGCATTAACGTCATACATGCGAGTTTCAGTCGGGTATACACACCCTGAGTCATATCGTGTATAAGTAATAACAAATTATAAGTCGTTATGACTCACAAAAGTTCTTCTGTATTTATCATGCCAATACTACTATAGTAATGATTACCTTTCATGAAACTTCAGACAATCGACACTTTATGCCAGCGAAGAGCAGCTTCAAAATATTGTATTTTCTGGTTGGAGACAATTTCTCTCATTTTGCAAATGCCGATCATTCTTTGGTTTACGAGTCTACATTTGCGATTTGACAATTCAAATTCTACCGAAATTTCCATTGAAGGAGATGATCGTAGAATTCCAGGTACGCAATTGGGTAAAGGAACGAGATCTTTTACGAGACGGGAGGAAATTGCACTTCGGTTCGCGTCAAATGTATGAGACCTGGTGACCCGCAGACACAGAAACGGCAGTCCTAAATCGCTGGGACACGAACGTACATAGTCGAATGAAACCTCAAATTACGGGAACAGGGTTGAAGTGAACGAGCGCGGGAGAATGGAAAGGCGTATAAAATGAGGAAAAGAGGACCATCCAAGATAAAGAGTGCACCGAGTGAAAGCAAAAAAAAAAATACAAGAATAACGAACACGCGTGCACGCACTTTCATCCCGAGTAATTAAAACCACGGCATCGTTCTTGTGAGGGGGCGAAATGGGACATCGCACACGCACGTATAATCGAGCTCCGAAGACAAGGGAGACCTGCGTACATTCTGCGTAATGCATATATGCGATGTTTGCGTTTACACGAAGTCGAAAGGATCGTTTTTTCCGAGGGATCGGAATTATTCTTGCTCCGTGAAAACGTGGATTCTCTTCGCACGTTTACTTTCTACCGTGCATTTCCATCTTCGTATTTTCTTAATACCTGGATTAAAGGACGTTTATCTTAATTCATGTTTTTGTAAATTCTATTGTTTCAAGGCACTATACTAAAATTAAAGTCGAGTCATTTTTGTCGAAATTAACGTTTATAGTCTCGTTGGATTCGTAAATAAAATAGCAAGGAAGTAGTAGGTACTAAAACGTAAAGAAGCCTGAAATCTTACGTATTATAAATGCATTTTCGTTGTTGTCTATGCAGTTTTGGAGTTGAACCAGGAAGGACTTAGTGGTTAAGGATTTGAATTAATTATTGCGAAATTGGCTTCTTTATAAGTAGGAATACTCGAAGGAAATTGTGAAAACCATACGTAAAAGTACTTAAAGTAATCCAGACTTTTGTTACAGGAAAATAGCAGTCACTTCCCAGTAGAAAATTATTTTGGAAACAGTCTGTGCTTCGTAACTTTCAGACTACAGATTAAATTAAATAATCAGTGAAACGGATCATCTTTGTGACAGGTGGTTTGGCTTTTACGTAGCTGATATAGACCAAACAAAGTTTAAAAAGTTTAGAACGGTTCATATTCATGCATACCGTCTGCATTAGAAGATAAAAGATGTATATAAAAATGTGAAGGTAAAAATAGAAATTACATTCAATTGGACCGGTTAGAATATTCTTAAACCAATGGTAAATTGGATATTAAAAATTCGACATTCGATCTTGACATCTGCGTAGTTTCAGATTAAGGCTCGGTTCTCAAGTTGGGATTCAGAGATGATGTTTTCTCCATAGAAAGAAGTAAATAAATAATGTGTAGTTGTGATATTTATTTATTCCATCTCAAAGTGTTGATAAATATTTTTCGATGTCGCGTGTCGATAATGCTATTATCCACACTTTTAACATTTTTCGGATGCGTTTTCCGGACATGACGAAACCGTTTTCGGTTTAATAAAGATAAAGATAAAAACTTTTATCCACTTGTATCCAAATATACTATTGTTTCGCACATAACATTGTCATGTCACCTGAAATGATATAACAAAATTTTATATGATATTTATTGGAGCTTGAAACAACAGGATTAAAAAAATGTAAAAAATTACAAAAATGACAGGCGTGTTGATTTCTGATACATTTTTGGCATTCGCTCTTAAAAGTGATCTATAAAATAAAAAATATACATAAAAAGAACACGATAAAAGTCCAAATATAAGTTTAAGATTCACTACATTTTACCTATTTTAAATTAAAAAAAATCCACGTCCCTGCATCAAGATTTGATTAACCATTTTATACCTTGCTAATGGGTTCATTTTTAATCCAGTCGTCATTGACCAAAACGCTTTGGAAACATATTCTATCCATCATAAGATATTATCTAATTGTAATTTCCAATATTCTGGGATATTTTTGGACAATATTTTGGCTCTGACTGTGATATATGATAAGCAACAATTTTGTCTTAACCCTTACAAGGGTTTTTGGGATCGCTGATTACGAATCTGAAATCCGTTTTCAGAAATGTAAAATGGCGGTTCTAATATGACGAACGTATTATCCGAAAATCACCAGGTTCTCCTTTAACCTTTATTTTTAGGCCCGCTTATCTTGGAATCGCACAGGATATTTATGTCATATAACATTTACCATTCTTAGCATCGCGTCGGTGAGGACGGCAGGAGTTTCCATTTTCACATTTTATTATTTTTTTTACATACTCATGGGTTTTATTATTATGGTCTTTTTATGGTGTTATGGTGTTATGGTTGTTTTGTAATGCAACACCTGCACTGTTATTTTGGCTTTCTTTGGAGTAGTGCAATGCTCAAACCGTCTCAAATAATTCAAGTGTGCGA
The DNA here is from genome assembly GCA_030407085.1 of Trichopria drosophilae. Taxonomy (NCBI): domain Eukaryota; kingdom Metazoa; phylum Arthropoda; class Insecta; order Hymenoptera; family Diapriidae; genus Trichopria; species Trichopria drosophilae. Next base: position 181,197,944 of record CM059583.1, on the reverse strand, counting down.
TGATCCTGACAGTTCGTGGTTAAGGTTTTTGTTTCATGAAACTGTACGGCTTAATCTTTCTGTTTTCGACCTATCTCTGTTGACTGTTTAGGATCAATCAACTTGGATTGTTCACATCTTGACATATTACATACAGTAAATTTCTGTGGTCGAAAGGCATAACAGCATAACTGACGCTGTCATGATCCGAGAGAAACGGCTTTTAATATTCACTTAGTTCTCCCAAATCGGAAAAGCAATAAATTTGTTTAATATTTAGAATTTTGTCTTATTTTATGATATATTTTTATAACACGTTCATCTTATTGAGTAAAGTGCATAAATTAATATGAAATTAGTGTTTTTCTACCGGAATCGCATTTCTGAATGCAGTTATGTGATTAGGCAGCACATTTATATAATATGTATGTTTCAAATCGGAAAATCAATAAATTTGTTTCTCATTTATAATTCACTCTTATTATTTAATACAATTTTAAAATACGTTCATGTCACTGAGGGAAGTGCATGTATTAATATAAAATTTAGCGTATTTCGTCCAGCCTAACCGCATTTCTCGATGTAGTTATGCGACTAGGCAGCATATTTACATGTGTATTACGAAGTGTCAAAATGGATTTGATAGCGACGTACGAATCTGAGTCAGAATCGGATGATTGTGACGAAGGTAAACAGAATAAATACATTTATTATCCATTCTAATCCACATATTTATATTTTATTCCATACATAATTAGAAAATAGAATTAAAAGACATACTTTATAACCCTAAAACGAAAGTAGAATCTAAATAACGTTCAGTTTACAATACAGAAATATTACTATTTAATTACATATATACATTTGTTGAGTGCGAAAGTTTTATTTTTTAAAAATTCTAAATACAATATTTCTATTTTAAAATATATTGAATTTTATGAATGTCAATTGTTTATCGCAATCTGGTAGTTATGCGATTATGCCGGTCTTTTGTTAGCAAAAATGCAGTTATGCCTTTAGGTTGAGGAACATTTTCTACCGAAATGAGCTTCCAAATGCTTTAATAGCAAGTACAGTATGAAAAGCGTTATTAATTATACAAAAATCCAGAGTTATCTCAAATTTCATGAAAATGTCAATTATGCTGTTATGCCTTTCGACCACAGATTTATAATCTACTTAATGCAAAGTAAAATAAGCATATGTGTTGTAAAACTACAATACTGATATTATAATTTTGGTGACTTCTACTACTTGCGATATTCACGCATCATTGCCTCTACGATGCACCGCTAAATCATACATTTAATGTAATTAAAATAAAAAATCTAAATATATTAACAATTTTCTTTATTGTTTTTAAAAATACACATAAAAAATTCTTGAAAAAAAGCAAAAGAAGTAATGGAAATAGAAACTCGTCACAGCCTCGCTGTTACTTCTGGATAGCGCTAAGAATGAGCAACAATTATATCCCTGAGTGTTGTAATAAGGAGTCACGCAAGTACAAGCAATTTGGAAAACTTGTGACCATATTAGATTCGCCAGTTTAAATTTCCAAAAACTGATTTCAGATTCTTAATCAGCGACCACAATACTTAAACCAAAAATCATCATTTAATTAGTTAGCAAGTGACAACTAATACTGACTATTTTGTTAAATATATGATATTTTTTCTAAATTTCTTTGTTTACGACAATGTGGGATTGCTAACATTCTACCGTTAACTCTGAACATCGATTCTTGGGTCAAGTTAAACTGCATAGTAGCTATTCAGTCACATCACTACATTTTACCGCAGTTTCTAATAGATTGTTTTCATCATACAAGTAAAACCCTCTAGTGTAATTATACATAGTTTTCTACTATGCACTACATTCTAGATTTTTTTTTCGTTTTAAATATATGAAATAGTAAATACTTCAATGAGATTTTCGTCACACGGATATATATTTTCTTCGTAAAATGCATATATCGAATAGACACAGGTAAATTTAATTGCCCTTTAATTGACATAAAAGTAAATATTTCAGATTCTGCACCATAAATTACGTTTCATAACGCTCCGAAATGGAGAATTTTTTAAGAGTTATATAATAGTTGCAATTCCTGAAAACTAAATAGTATTAGTATAAGTTTTAAAACTGTAATGTTTTAGAAACATTTTGCCAACTGCATTCTACAGAATCGTGAAAAGTTACTCATCCATAGAATTAGCCAATTCACGAAATCATTTGCACCAGGCGTCAACGCCAAGAATTTCATCTTATCTCGCAGAAAACCCTTTGCCTTTACGAAAGGGAGTTTCGACGAATTCGCACCAAACAGGGTCGCAGACGTGGTTTTACGAGGTGGGCTGTTTCCGCCTTTACGCCGCGTGAACTCGCGTAAAGTACGCTTCGTGTAAAGCGTAACAACGTTAACTCCTCTGCCGCGTTGCTAAAGGTACGCGAGACCTTCTTATTTATGAATTTAGATCTCATCAGACGCCTTGGAATCGAGACGTCAACCCTTTTCTCGCATTTCCGTACAGACATCAAGTACGAACTCATCGACGTAGGGTATTTTCCAAGGTATTGCACTGTAGAATCCAACAAATGTTTATAAGAATTCGGAAGTAATAGAGAAATGCTTACAGATGTAACCAAATTTGTAGCAGATTGATCTCACCAAAAAAGAGGAAAACAATTGAAACAAAGAAATGTGATGGTTGTGATGCTACAATTGTCAAAAGTGAATTCTCTTTGTCTACAAAATAACTCAAAACCCACATAGAAATAAAATCTCTAGAATATCCACAGAATGGCACAAACGTTACAATTGAAATATTGCAATTGCAACATCTCCAGAATATTCTGAAAATATGTCTAAGAAAATGTTGCAAATGAGATGTTCTGATATCTCATTTGAAACGTTCTGTATGTATAATTCTCATAATATTCTAGAGATGTGGTATTCGAAATGTCTCACAACATTTTAAACTTGATGACGACCGAACGTTGCTCAGAAAATATTGCAGAACATTGCAGATGAGACATTCTGAGAATATTCCATTTCCGACATTCTATTCGTCATATTCTTAGAATATTCTGGAGATGTTCATTTGAAGCGTCTCATTATATCTCATATTTAACTCTAGAATGAGTTGCGATAATCGTTGCAGAACATTGTAGATGAGACATTGTGGAAATATTTATTTGCGACGTTCTATACATATGATTCTTAGAATATTCTGAGATATCTCGCCTAAAATATCTCACCATATCTCAAATTTAATATAGCTAGAATGTTTCGCGAGAATTTTGGCAGCACATTCCAGATGAGATATTCTGAAAGTATTTCGTCTGAGAAATTGATGCAAACAACGCAGTTTAGAAAGACAATATTGAACCGCTGAACTATCGGTTGTTAATAACTTATTATTATGGAATCAATAACCTATTCTTCTCTTGGATGAGGAGTGCACTAAAATGTATAATTAGTACTGTAATTTTACTCAACACTCAACAATGTACAAAAATTATTAACGGGGTGTTTTTCAACAGTGACGCATTGAAAATGTACCAAACTTGGACTAGTAACGCTGCATATTTTCACTTGAAAAATATTATCTACATATAGTTGATATATATTTTGAGATTGCTTAATAAACAGAGTTGTAGTCGTCAAAGGGGATGGAGGCGATTACGGTGCTCATTTCCCATTGAGATTCCGTTGTGGCAGCAGTTTCGAATGCTTCAGTGGTGGTTGGTACTTCCGTTGTTTCTAGTTCTCTCACGTGCCTCGAATGAGTTGTTGTAAAGTCAATTTCTTCGGTTGTAGGATTGATTGTGGTAGTAACGTATTCTTCAAAATAACTCTTAGAATAATAAACCATATGTGTTCATTTTTAGCAGACATATATCTTTATTTTTCTGTATAATTAAATGCCTTACATATGACTACTACTGTTGGTGAAAGATGGTAATGCAAAGAATTTCCAGATATAATCTTGTTGACGCGTTAATAATATATATGCGAGCGTAGCGTAGTGGTTAAGACGTCAGCGTAGTAAGCGGAAGACCCGGGTTCGATCCTCGGTCGGGGTAAATTATTTTCAGGTTCATAGATTTATTTGCGTGCGAAATTGTATAACTATATTCCGTAATGACATATCTAACGAAACATAAATAATAATAAAAATGAAATTAAATATCTATAATAATTCGTTCTAATTTTAAAGCGTTCTTTATGACCAAAATATCTTCAGAATGTCAAAAGATTATCTGCAGAACATCTCCAGAATGTATGTGTTGTATTACTGAATAAACTCAGAACGTCTCTACAATGTCTCTAGAATATTGCAGATGTCCCAAAATATCAAAAAAGCGGACATAAGACGTTCTGGGGATGTCTCTAAAATATCCCTGATAACATCTTCAGAATATTAATGTCTCAAAAGTAATATTCTGGAAATGTCATCGCGATATTTCTCTTCTATGAGGATATGTCTAAAAACATAAATTTGGACAAATTGAACACTGCTTTTCATAGAAATGTGACGTGACAGCAAAACTCTGAGAGTATCATAAATCGCCCTAAAACCTGAAGGTATACTTTGGAAATGAAAGTGCCAAAAGAAAATTCTGTTTGGCTTCAAAAATATTCGAAATTTTGCCGAAAACGTAAATTTGGTCATATTTTTGTTGAAAATGAGACGTGATAAAAAAATTTGGGGCATCGTCCGATAAAGGATCTTGCACTCAGAAATGCAGAATAGGATTTCAGATTCCTACGAAAATTAAATCGAAAAAGTTAATCTTCGGCTGTTTTTAAATGGCGATACTAAATTTTTTTAAAATTTGGATCCGAAATATAATGAAAACAATATAAGCGTATCATGATCTACCTGTTATGCGACAGCCAGTGTATACGTGAATATATGACCAAAGCGACCTCATAACTTTTTCGCGCTTGGATTATAAAATTAACGCGCATGCAGTAAAATGTTGAATACGCCCGAACAAACCCCTTTTCCTTTTTACACCCTTCGAACCCCCGACCACAGCCCCCGGAGACTCCGAAAGCGCACCGCAATAATCGTGAACGTCAAATTTAACGTTGTGCTCGGCTCGATGCAATCCATTAGATATTGCTCGTAAAGAGACGTCCTATCTCTCGCGCTCATGCATGGACATAACGTATGCACGTGCTCGGTCTGTTATCTTTAAAAAAAGGACACTTTTTAAGCGTTATTTTCATTACTAATCGGTTCCCAATGTTATCCGCATTTTTTCCTCGGCCGGCAATCATCCTTTTATCAGTATTCGAATTTATGGTGGTTGCTGCTGTTTATTTTTGTTATTACCATTTTTTCCATCGAATTGATACCTTAAGCAGAAAATTAGGATTTTTCCATTTTCCAGTTTATTTGATAATCGGAAAAAGGTTAAATTTGGCTTACTTATTCGAAACGGAATAATTTATATAACCAATATTGTACAGAGAAAAAATTCTGTGCGTGGCCACGAATTATTTACAACAATTTAAATTATTAATAAATATACAGAAAAATGTGTACAAGATATTGCTGCTTTGTAACACATGCTCACAAAAAAGTGGTCGATTCTTTTAACCAGATTTATGTACAAATTCTCAGGTATTTTTCGTTTGCGGAATCCAATTTTGAAGTCAAATTATGGGGTCCGGAGATGCTTTGGAGACATATACCCAAACACGCGATTTTTGTTTGCTGTTTATTGGATTTTTGAATTATCAAAAAAGAAACTAAGGATAATGTGGCAATTTGACTCGGTATTTGGAGGCTACTGATCCAAATACATGGAAACCAGATTATAAATTCCAACCCCTATTCAAGCTTCGAACATTTTAATACTCATTCAAAAGCTGTAATTCGACGCAAATGCAGTAAAATTATATCGCAATCTAATTCACACAAATTATGCATACTAAATAGATTACTCCGGGGATACTCGATGTCGCTGAAGGCGATCAAAGGTTAAATTTAAATCTTGAAAACCAAAAGGACTAATAATGGATCAAACTTTCTGTTTTATTTTTAATTGCTAAAAAATTGACAATTCTGAGTCTACATAATATAAGATGTGATTTGTTTTACTTCGGCATTGAATTCTGCTTGACGTCTCAACACCTTTAGACATTTCGCATTTGCGAGTTTTAAATGCAGGTGAAATGCGACTTTGAGTTACGATTACATTTAAAAACTTTTGCTTCCACTTACAACTATTCAGTGTAAACTGAAAAAATGTGTTTAATATATGGTTTTTCCTGTACTTTGACCCGCAATATCCAAACATAGAGTAAAATATTCCGTATCGCCCTTTATGATTTTTTGTAATTTTGAAAAACCATTAAAAAAACGAGCAAAAATCGTCTTATTTGGGTTTTGTCTTCAAAGAGTACTCGAACCCCATTTTGACTTCAAATTCGGCATCAGCATCGAAAAATACATGGCAATTTAACAGTCTGGAACTCACTTATTGTGGGCCTGGGTATATTGAACGAATTAGATGGGATTGTATGAAACACTTTTAATTTTCGATGCGGCTTCTTTTCTGAAATCACATACTTTTCTGCATATTCCTGTATTATATAGCGTTGCGAAAATTCTGGAGAAATGAATTGACTGTAATCATAAGACGGAATTTGATATACTTTTTTAGGTTTTATTCTTTAATACTTTTTAAATTTTACAAAAAGTAGCTTAGTACTACTTTTCCTAATCCTGGTGCAGTGAGTCCCTCATTCCTTTGTGTGTTTAAATTAAAAACTTAATTAAAAAAATGTATGAATTAATTTTCAAAAATCGTTTTTTCCATTCACAAACAGCCTAATTCGTGTGATGATGAATGGAAATGACAAACACACGAATTAGGCTTTAAAGTTACTGACATCAGATGCTACACTACTCGAAAATTGAAGTAAGAATATTATAAAGTTGCATCTATTTCGTTTATTATTCAATCTATGGGTCGATTGTTATAAATAAACTTCAATTGTTCTTGGAAGAATTATGTACTATAAATAGCACTATACAATAACTAGATTCTCTTCGTTAATGAAACAATTTTGTTACTTAATATACTATTATAGTATAGCAAACATAACCTTTAATACCTCTCAAAACTTCATGATATTTTCTAATTTTAGATGTATTTTTACTCGACAAAAAAAAATTAAAAGTTTTAAGTTTCTCCGAAAATTCTGATAGTCTGGAATGTAGATGTCCAACCTGGCTGCATAATGTAACCAATAATAGACCAGTTTCAAACCGCATCCTTGAAGAACATTCTTGCAAAATTTCATGACTAATTTAGTCATTTAAAATAAAATGTCATTAATTAAAATTCTATAATTTTAATCTTGTGTTGCTAAATTTATGGTATTCACAAGGAAACGTATATAGATAATTGAGAATTTGTTTTGTTCATAAACTGGATTGTAATGAATTTTCGCACTGTACATATCTGTAAAATAGCTTAGCAAACTAAATTATATTACTTACATTACATACATTTTCTAAGTGATATTTCGACACCTTGCAGGACAACAATTTTCACAAACGCTCTGTGAATAGTGCGTTAAAAAGAGAGAATGTAAAATAAAATTTGACACGATTTATTAAAATAATTACATTTTTGATTCGCTAAACGTGATATATTCTCTGGGTATCATTGTAATACGTCGACGTTTTAATAATTTTTGGGAGTGAGAGTGACTAAACGAATAAAATTTAACATTGGAGGTTCAAACCTCACTTCGAAGGAATAAAATCTAACTTTGAAAGATTGAACATTCTAGTAACTGGAATAGTTAAATTTTTTTTTCAATATATTATATAAGATATACTACTCATAGTTACTTACCACTAGTGGATGTATCGCTCTACTTCATTCATGTTAAAGAAATGAAAATTGTTCCACCCAATACTTGGCTTACATATTGAACGTTACGGTAAAATCATATTCATACGTTATATTTATTTCGTATTTAACAAAGAAATTAGAAGTAACTTTTTACTACGAAAATAAACCACTAAAAAATATAGTTTTCATTTCACAAAATCTATCTTATCAGTTTTATTTTACAATATTATTGTAGATATTGCTTACTTCATTACATTTCAAATCCATAAAAAATGTTGAAATGCATATAATTTTCATAATTCTTTCTAAATTATTCTAAATATTGCAAATTGGAATAGCAAGTCTTAGAAGCTTATTTATGCAAGGGAACTTTATATTTTCTTTAATTAATTCATACGAGTTTATGCATACCAGTAAAATTCAGCTCAATGGAGGGGAACTGAAGGAAAAAATTGTAAAATATAAACAATATTTTTTAAAAATTACTTGCATTCATCATGAAAAATTCAGATCGACCAAAAGTATTTCCACCTACTGACCTTTTGAATAATTAATAGCTTTTGATAAGACAAACTGTAACGTTTTCAATTTATGTCTGCACTACAATTTTCCTTACCAAACTATTATTAAAGCATAATTTTTAATGTTTATGTCACAATGTTATTTGTACATAATTTGAAAATTTATATAAACACAATGAAAAGAGAAATGTATATCTTGGAATTTGTTCCATATTAGCTTAAAACAGAAATTCACTATACTTTTTGATATGCACGGATATGAAATCCTTTCGTTATTGCTCGTAAAACGTCAAACTATTTGGAGCGTTCATGCATAGATATAGCGATTGCAGCATGAATATAAGTATCGTGAATAACCGGGGTGTTCGAATTCCCTGTTGATTTTTTTTTATTTTGTCTGGTCCTCGTAAAATCTTTAGCCGGGCTGGTTTTGAATGTATTATACTAGGATTTTCCGGGGCTTTTGATTGATTCAGCAAAACAACGACGGTAACAAAAATACAGTAAACGGATAATAGCTATTCGAATTTCGAAATTGGGTTAATTTAGGAATTTATGTTAATCTTTAAAAACTCTTCAACAAATATTAATTCCTGTTAATATCAATAAAAAAATATAATTTCAAAACATTATGCATTTTATTGTTATTGACATCCAGAAAAATCTCTGGTGATAAAAGATGTGGAACTATGCTGCTTGCATTTACGCTAGCTGCATAAATAATATTATTGATTCCAAGTAAACTCTAATTACTGACAGAATTTATACGGATTAAAATATGAAGTTAAGTTCTTTTAATCCTATATATTAATTGCATTTCTATAAAAGCGGGAATGGATTGAATTGCCTTTTGAAATGAGAATGGAAATGACGGTTGTAAAAAATACAATATCTTAAATCGAAAATGCCACGAGCTTTAACGCCGCTGAGCTTCTGGATCAACGAGTCGTTAAATCTCGCCAGCGGTATCTTAATGATCGATCGTTTTCGATATTGGATGTACCAACATCAGGGATGTGACTGGATACATCGGTGGTCAAACACGATCGACCGTAATGTGAGTACCATAAACATCCCTATCTCCGTGTTAATGTTGAACGAACTCCCGTACAGAGGTCTTGTGCAACAATGGTTCATCGGAACTTCAGTGCGTTACAGGACCCCAAATGGACTTTCAGCGATTTTAGGGGCGCGAAAGTACTTCCATCGATGCCAGATATACTAGTCTTTCGACAGATTTACTGCGTTAATCGTTTAGTTTTTATTTGAAGTGTTTGAAATTCATATTTTTTGCTTACGGAAAATATATTTTACCGTAACGATTATGTTTGTTGTTTTAGTTCTTTTGACTAAATTTTATATGGATCTGGATTTATTTTAGTGGAGAAAGAATCTTGAGAGATTATATAATCTTGATTATTTAATTATGTTACCAAATGAGACGTTTATTGTAATTTATTTGATTGCATTACAAACAAATCATGTTAACTATGTACATAAGTTTTAGAAAATATTTAAAGAAGAAAATTAAAATTTAGTCAGCCAAATTAAAGATTTATATTTCCTCTTAGCTATTTTATAAATTCTGTTCGTCGGCTAACATTAGTCCCGTTAATAAATAACGTTTACTCTCTAATTTACAGGTATCTATTGTGAAAATAAGGATTTGTAAAACTTTTAGTGAAAGATGTAGATACTAATTGTATCACTGATCTAATGTAGATAAAGATAAGTCAATACATTTCCATGTTCCCTCGTCATGGTTCGTAGCAACTATTCATATGATACTTGAAACTAAACTTTTTCTGGAGGAGCGCTAAATATACTTGACTACGCAATAGCAACACTTTTCAATGACAACAAAATTAGCAACTTGCACCCCAAAATAAATACGCAAACAATATTAATGTAACATCGTCGAAGAGTAAGGAACACTAAAGAATTTGGTGTATTGTACATGTTACACTCCAATTTTATCTAAGAAGTATGATTCCCAGTGCTTATATTTTGTAAGAAAATGTTAGTATCACTCAGTGACTCATGCTAAGACTTAATTGCCGTGAGTAAACGTTGCAAAATTATTTTTAGAGATGGATGTGTATCTTCAAACATATTTTAATACTATTTTCTGTATTTAAAGGATTGCGTGCGGCTTTGTCCATTTCATGTGTCGGTACCAAAGGTCAATAATAATGATAAGGCTTGCGTGTAGAGTGAAGGAATTAAACATGTCGTGACATTTCACTATTTTTTAAAATAAAATCAATTGGTACTAATGTTTTATGCAATTAAAACGTATTATGTATTGTCAACTTAATAATTAAACTTGCTGCGTAAAATTAAAATTATTTTTATGGTACATTCCCTTATTCCAGAAATAATGTAAGTACTTATTTGTTGATTCTACATGTATAAAGTTTTAGCGCAACGTAATGGGCTCTAATAATAGCTCATATTCAAAAAGTAAATTTGCTAAAGTAAAATCTTCAAGCAATTCTTGAAATTTCGAAAATGATATGGAAATATTCAAAGATATCAATAAATCTTCTTAATATAGATGTTAGGGCTGTGTATCTACTGAAATTCGCATTTCGAAAGAACTCGGATCTACTAACTTTTGGGAAATTATGAACATTAAAAGAGCAAACATCGAACTCCAAAACGTTATATTTGAAAGCGATCTCGAGTAACAATTTATTAAGGCGTGATCATGGCCTTAACACATTTCTTCTTAGGATCCCTAAACAAAACGCAGTAAACAGCTTCAGAGTAGTGATAATATAAATATTACGAATTATGACCAGTGACAACGTTTAATCCTAACTTCAGTTTTTAGAAAATGTCTAGATATTCTGGACAATTATAGAGCGTCAAATATTTCATAATTTGGAAAATTTATCTCAGTTCTCATCTAGGATAAGTACGCATATATATAATAACAATAAAATTAATTCTTAACCATTAAAAGATTAATGTTTAAAAAACTGTCAAAACAGACAATATTCGGCCAGTTACAAAAATGAATTTGGCAAAATTAACAGCGAAAGTGCAACAAAAATTGTTTTTTCATCGTAATAAAAGAATATGGGTAGTGGAAGTGGTCCCACGATAATAAGTGAGTAAGAATCGCTAAAAAGTATTATTTAAACTTGAAAAATCAACATTTCTTCATTACCTACGTTTATACATATTTTACTGAAAGTTACTAAACCTAGATATAAATCAATCAAGCACTTCTAAACATTTTTAAAAGGTATCATTGCATACGTAAAGTGGCCGAATACTGTCCTGCTCACCCTATGACTAAAATCAAACCATCATACATTGACAAAAAAACTAAGAAAAATTACTACAAAAAATTATTTGTCTTAGTAAGTATGTATTTAATGGAAAGAATTGTTTTGCAGTTTACTATTTTTGCTTTTAAATTTCACTGATCTAAACAAAAATTAAAAAAGGGATTTTAAAATTTTTGGAACTTTTTTTCCGAAATCCGCATATTAAATTTCCTGTTTTATTAAACTCGATTATCGTAAGCATACACATAATAAGTAGGAAACTTGGTACTCATCTAAAATGTAAACTGTGAAAGTATTGGTCTTCAATTTACTTATAAGAATGAAGCCTGAAACAGGATTGAAAACGTCTTACTTCTTAACCCTTTGAAGCAAGGCAAATTTTTTCTTCCGTGCTTAGATAACATGTTTTTAAAAGTAAAAAATTAATATTTATTATGAATTATTGTGCTAAGTTGTTTACAATGACGAAAAATGTATAAAAATTAGGTGTTTTTTTTTCAAAGAATGTATGCTGAAAAGAAACCGTAGCTGATATAAGACGAAACTGGGTATTCCGAGGTTGTCGGGATAGCTGATTACGAATTTGGCATCAGATTTTCAAAATTAAAAATGACGGATCCAAGATGGCCGACCAAATTGTAAAAATTACTGGATTGAGATGAAACGGAGTACTGGAGGGTTTTCGAGGGAATTCAAAATGACGGATCGAAATGTAAAAAGTAATTTGACCGAAATCAAACTGAATACTGAATAATAAATCAAGATAAAATTTAGTAGATTCAACAAGAGGTCACGAATGTTGAAATTGCATAATTCATCTTTACGACCTCGAAAACTGTTTATGTTTTAGCTGTCATATTGAATCAGCCATTTTGAATTTTGAAAATCTAAGATTAGATTCGTAATCTGCGATCCCGAAAACTCTCAAGTACCCAGTTTCAACTCGATGAAATAAATTTTTACATTTCGGTCGGCCATCTTGGATCCGCCATTTTCGATTTTGTAAATCTGGTCATATTCGTGATCAGCGACTTCAATTATTTTCCGTGCAAATAAAAATGTACGCTTCAGTGTTAAATTAAGCCAATAGTCTGCTTGTATTTAAAATTTGTTGTAAAGCGCATGAACTTCGCGTCCACGGTATAATGAATTATATCATTAGATCTCTAATTGTTTATTTAACAAGAGGACATGCTGAAGAGAATTGAAAAGATTGTTCAATCATTCAGAATAACAAACAATACTCTCCAGAACACTTTCTTAAACCGTTTGTGTATTTTTAAATAATCAGTTTTTTTTTAAATATGTTAACTAATGCTAGTAATCAAAGTACTAAACGTGTCGCAACGAACATATTCACCACGCACGTGTGACAAATTGCACAAATACAAATGTTTCTAGTAAATTAACTCGTAAAAGTCAAAACAATGAACGAATGGACGAATGTCCCCTATTTTTTCATTTTATCGACCTTCGTTAAATCAGACGTTTGCAGAGTTTGAATTTAATTAATAACGAAATGTTTACACGAATTCGCACGTACGAAAATCCGGTCCGTTCATTCGCGTTTAAATATTTGAAATAAGTTAGCTCGCTGGAGGGTAGAGACGAACCGATGGCAAATAGCTCTCGAAAGTACGGGTACGTATTCTACGTGTGCGTACGTACGTATTACGTGTACGGTACCAAGTCGGGCGTTTATGTACGCATCAGGCCTCGAGGCTATCTGCATTTACGGGCAGGATATTTTTTCTCGGCCGTTGGCTATTCGCGTTTAATTCGTAATAAACCTCGCGAGCCACGCGCGCCACTTTTAATTCCTTATCATCGCTTGGAACACGTACGGCAAAGGGATGTCCAGGGTGGGTTATAAACGCCCCGCATTTCGCATATATGACGTATGCACACGCGCGGTTTCGCATTTCGCGGTTGTTTCCCTGGCCGCTCCTATTCATCTCGTATTCTCTCATTTGAGTAAATATTTCATGAGAGAAACACACATCGAAATCGTATACGATTTCCTTGGAAAAGTCGGATTTCCTAATTTGGGGTAATCAACGGTTCCGACAGTGCAATTTCACGTGTTTGCTATAATAATCCGGGTAGAGTTATGAATTTCTTATTTGACCAATAATATTTAGTCTGTCCATATGTTCATTTCTGAAATCTACTATCAATAATGACCAAGCACACGTTAATTGGGGACGATATACATTCCATCGTCACCACATCCAAAGGTCGATTAAACCACCCGAGTAAAAATTTAATATAAACGATAGATCTATGATGGATTCACGGAGAATCTACTCCGTGAAAAATCCGTCCTTTGAAACAAATATGGATTTAGTTTTATAAAAAATTTAATATGCATGATAGATCAATGATGTATTCACGGTAAATCTACTTTATAATATGTTAGGGTTTGGTTTTATCATGAAATGATATTTTTTGCATTTTATATTTTCATTTTTACATTTTATACTCTCTAAATCTGAAGCAGCGCGTATATTCGCTGATTTGCAGCGGTTTTCGCTGATTCATATTTAGAGAGTAGTAGTACAGAGAATATATACAAGTGATATTTGGACAAAACAAAACCATTTATACAACAGTTTTTCCTCGTATTATATTTCAATACAAAAACGGAGATCTACATACAAACAAAGAAAACAATGGAAAAACTTAAGGATATGATACTGCTGCTCTGCTCGTACATTTCTGCGACAGTAGAACTTGGCGACTTGTACTCCACCTAAAAAATATATCATCAAATACAAAAACAAAGACTAAAACTTGTATTTGCTTATGAAATATCCAAGGAGCAACGACATGTCACTCTCAAAACTGCAGCTGTCATCACTCATACAAGAAAATCAAATCTCCTGCAGGAACCAACTGAATAATTTCTTTTAGAATAATTTTCAAAACTTCTTGCTATAAACAAAAACGGGAACACGTGAAAGCAGATTACAATTTATCAGTTTAATTTTATTTTAATTAATAACACTGCATACATAATGTATTTCGTATTTAGGTTCGGCACAAACTGCAAAAAAAACAAAGCTCTTCTTTTATTATACAATGACAGTCCTTGGTAATGTGGTTGCTATGGAGGTTGTTGATTTTTAACATGTACTGAACTTTTGACAGTTTGTATCGAGCATTGGTACAGAATACTTCGCGTTGGACATTATAATAAAAATAAGCATACACGTTGTAATTTGTTTTGTCGTGTTTCTGTTTCTGTAGTAAGAATTTTTTAATATTTTCCAAGCAGAAATTATTCAGTTGGTTCATATGATATTTCGTTGCTAGGATATTTCTTACGGAAAATATTTTTCGTATTTTATCAGCATTTATGTATGTATTCTTTAGGATCAAGTCATAATTTTGATGTAGTTTTGGAGCAGTCCAGGAACACCATATCCTTGAGTTTCCTCGTGTTTTTTAGTAGTTTCGTTGCTTCGTCTTTTCCTTTGTATGTGCAATGTATATCTCTGTTTATCAATTTAGGTTTTGGCATATTAAATTAATTTTTTGTTCGAAAATAAAAGTCTCTACTATTATATTCTATATCAAATATAAAATACATAATTTTAAAGTAAAACTAAGCACCAATTTGTACAGTAGATTCACCATGAATTCACCATGAATCAATCGTGCATATTAAATCTTGATAAAGATTAAATTCATATTTGTTTCACAGGACGGACATTTCACGGAGTAGATTCTGCGTAGATGCATCATGAATCTATCGTCTATATTAAATTTTTACTCGGGTAGTTAAAGTGGATTAAGACTGCGAATGTCGACTATTAGTTGACGAATATCCTGGTAAAAAGCGACTTCCAGTTTATAACTGTCGGTTTTTGGCCAACACGGTGTGTTTTTATTGTCTTACAGTTGACTTAGACCGGACTTTAGTGAACTACGCAGTTCACTTCTGATCGACTGCACTGAGAGCAATTCTATAGAAAATGATCTCAAAAAGTAGACAAAATTACAATTCTGCAATAGGAATTTGAGGAATATTTCAAAAGTGAATAACACAACCCACAACAAAAATTGTTGTAAACATTCACAAGCTGGTTTTTTTACATAACTTCAAAAAACGTTCTTTTTCGTTACATTTTGTGAGATAACGCGGTTTGACATCGATCTGACACAAATATGGGGAGCTAGTACAAGCTGTAGGTCTAGAGAAACTGAGAAAGATGGTATGGTACAATTTCCCCATACATCCTCAAAATGACATTTTATGGCAAAAAAACCTGTTTTCCAGCAGGTTAGTGTGAAGAATCACTCATAACTACCATCATTTTTATTCGAATTACTTTTTTTTTATTTGATTTCCAAAAAGCTCACCTTTCAGACTATCCGAATCTTATATAGCTGAAATGAGAACTGACGCAACTACAGTTGAAAGTATCTGCAATTTTTTTACTTTTTTTCATTTTTTTCAATTTTAACGATCATTTCGCTATATTATTAGATCGTGCAGATTTTTTTGCACCTGATTGAGTTGAAAGTATATTCAATTCCATACCGAATGAGTTTTTGTTGAAATAATATGGATGAAAATTGTCGGAGATATGCAAGTTTTAAAATTTTAGAAATTTTTGGCCAAATTTACATCACGCACATCTAACCTAGAATTAGCATCACGGAGCGTCCCGAAGAACGAAAATGAGGTTGTTATCATTTAAAATACAACAAAAATATAAAATATATAATGATTTGGATTTTCTATATTATAATTATAGTTCAGAACAATACAAATGAAAAAAAAAAATAAACCAAATTAAAAATAAAATAATAGATGTTTTATTTAAAAATGGTTTCTTTGACGCTTCCGGCTGTATAAGTCATCACTTGTTGTACGTATCAACGACCAGCTATAATCAACAAGCGGGTTGATAGAGCTCCTCCCTCAGAAACATTCTTAATAAAATAGTTTTTATTTCTTGGTGAAATCGTTCGCCCTGTTCGTCACTCATTTGGGCCAGCGACTTTTAGAGGTGGTATATTCGAGATTAAAAATTTGTTATATCCATCAACCACAGCTTTATTATTTTCCAGACCACGTATAAAGCAAAATTTATTGATATTATCACACATTTTTATTGCAATTTCATCTAAGAATTGAAACTTTAAATAATTCCGCATATTAAGAAACAACAATAAAAGTGCGTGCCGATTTTTTTATTTTGTAACATTGTGTAATGGGACGGGGCGGAGACGATTTTAAAATTTGGAAATTTTGACCACAGATTACGTCTTAGAAGTTAAATTTGAAAACCAATCGACTACATTTTTTACATTCAAAATACTGGATCCAATGTATCGGACCAAAAATGACAGATATTTCAAAAGTTGATCGGATTTGCTTGTAATTTGGTATCGGGGTTTTGTAGGTCCCTGATAACGATTCTGGTGTCAGTTTGTAAAAATTCAAAAGGCAATTCCGGTATGGCATAACAATTTAAAAAAATGTTTTGATTTTCGCCTAAAATTTGGTGCTTCGAAGTTTTTCGGTTCGTCGATATAACATTTTATTTTTAACATTTAGAATACCGAATGCAATATAGTTAATTATTTAAAATAAATTCCCTTCTTATCATTTGGTACTTGCCATTTTTTAATTGCTTTCGGAATCAAACACTAGGTTGGAAGAAATCAATATATTCGATTTATATATGAAATTTATAAACATGGAAATGAATTTAGCCCAGATTCACTAATTTCTTCTTGAGTTTACAAAATTTCCATTCCTGACCAGTCGCCGATACCAGGCTTCCGAGCATCGTAAAGAAGTTAATACATGACGGCGGCGTCGGGTATTTAACCCCGAAATTTCCAGAAATGTTTTACAGAACTGATGAAGAAATATAGTACTTAAAATATACCTGTCACTATGAGGAAGTACTCTGCTTACAGAGAGAATGTCCTACATATATTGCCAATGTCTATGTAAGGTAATCATTTCCTGAGTCGTATGAGACAACCTAGATTGTCAGTGTGATTATTTTATGATCCAATATAATATTCGTCAACCTTCAATTTCATAATTCTGATTAATATATATGCAATTATTTTCAATTTAAAAAAACTGACATCAGATTCCTAATCATCGTAACAATTTTTAAAAGGCCGTCATTTTTGGTTCGCTATATTGGATGCACCATTTGGAATTTGAAAAATCTATTCAATTTTTTTAAAATTTAACTTATAATCGTAATCCGCAGTCACAATTTCAAAATTAGCTCACGTCGTTCTATTCTCTCACAAAATGTACCGATATAGCACTCCGGATTCGGATTCAGCGACCCAAAATACGTAAAAAATGACTAATCTTTTGTTGTCGATAGCCAGAGGGTGGAATGTCTTACGCCCTATGTGCGAATATTATTTTTTGTTATATGTAGGCGGAAAGACACATTTCGAAAAAGTGATTTAAAATTCATTGGCACAAAGATGGAACACTCTATTTACAAACGTTTTGCTCTTTCAGAGCAAGATATCCTCTTTTGGCAAAGAAGGGATCTGTTACACAGGTATGGGCTCATTAGAGATTTCCTTTCATTATTATATTGGCGAGTATTGTAAATATTTTAATTTTCATAGAATTACTCATATACAAAATGAAAACTTGAAATTATACGTGATGTCCTGAGGAACACCTGAGAACGTCCAAATATTCGCCTTTAGTTCTCGAGAGCTTCTCAGATGCTCCTGAGGACATCCTGAGATGGGCTTGTGTTGTTTGGGATATTCTATGTACAGTTCATCGGTGAAAGAATATTTTTTGCCGATATTAGTATGCGTGTACTTATTTCGTAACGTAACCCGTTTGGTTAGAGTAACCAATCTGGAGACAATAGGTTACAAACTGTTTACCACCACCAATTTAATAATTCTTTTGGCAATAATATTAAATATAGTCGGCGAATTTGTTTAACATATTACGAGCATATACCTTTTACTTAGAATTATTTTGCAAAAAAATGAGATTGGAAATAATAATGACGTACTGAATAGAAAATTAAGTGGTCGCGTATACTATACATAAATAATCGAGTTAAATTACTCTAAAAACAATAAATTGAAATATTTTCATCTCTCAAATTCATGTAAAATTCGGTAGCAACGTAATCCAATTGTAAACGTCCTGTAACATGGCACAAAATTACAAAAGTGAAGTGATTCGGTATAAATGACATCAGATTTACTATGTAAATCCGCGACTGACTGTTATTTCGATGAACCACGAATTTCCCCAGGGAATTTCATTATTCCTATATGCACATTTTTCACATCAAACGCAATGAAAATGATTGAATATAAAATCGAAGAAATTAATTTGAACGAAAAATAAAATTCTCTTTAGAAATGAAATAGAGAAGGGTGAAATATCTATCGAAATAATAATTCAACAAAATATTAAATACAAAAGATTAAAATCTGACGAAGGTTGCCGAAATTTATATATATTAATAAATTAAAAAAAACTTTCTGAAATAAATCACATCATTAAAGACGAATATGCAGTCCTCTTTGCATAAAGCTCTAATAAAAAAATTGTTTACAAAATTTGAATAAGGTCACGGAAGCTGCTAATTTCTTAGTCGTTTTTATAAAGAGGTCAATTGTAAAAATCTAAATATTTTCTGATAAAATCTCAACTGTAAAATCCTAGTGTTTTCTGATCTATTAAAATGTATAAACTTCTGCACTTTTCCTTGTGATTTACATAGTTATCAATTTCGAATTACAACCCATCCTTTTAACACATTTTCAACGATTGACATCACTTGCGAAGGGTTAAGAAATGCAAATAACACCATACAAACAAATTTAGTAACATTGATTAAATATGTGGTTGCCTATATTACAATCAAATATTTAGTCATTACAACTATATGTTATTTAAATTGACTATGTTTAGCTCAATCTATATCATGATTCAATTGGAAAATCTTATGTTTTGTTGAATTGACTAAATATTTAGGTGCCAACCGGCAACCACTTATTTAGTCAAAATATTACTAAATTTTTGTTCAGTGCGGGTTTTTAAAATAATTGTATATTATTTATTCTAAATTTTGTATAAGTGACTGGCAATGGCTAAACGGTTTGAAGTTTTCTCGTACCATTTAACTGATCGATAACGTGTAGAAAAGTTTAGGTTTAAATATTTTTAAAAATATTTTAACGAATTTAACATTCAGTTTTAAACGATATTCAGTTTTATTAAAACCCATTGTGGTATATGCCCAGTTGAAAATATCTGACATCTTTATAATCTTCTATTGAAGTATATTTATCCAGGTAGAGCTGGACGATAATATAAACTGTAGAAATACGTTTGACGATAAAATAAATTAATTCAAGGTATTCAATGTTAAAATCTCATCCAATAAAATTTACGCTCCTGGGTGATATCCATGCAACAATGAAGGTCCATATGGCGTCGCGGATAAAGCGTAAATATTTATTTGCAAACGAAACGATCTCATTCCATTGGAAATTTCAATTTCGGGAGTTATACGAGCTTCATGGCTATCGTATTTTATGATTTAAAAAATTCTCCATTCATGGACGTTATTAAACTTATTCAATGGATTCTTTGGAACAAGCCCGCGAAAGTAACGTTCTCACGAACGCGCCGAACTAACGAGGGATTTTATTAATAATTTTATTATTCTCATGATTAAGTATTTCACTCTCGTTCAATTGAACCCATGAATTAACTTCTCCCTTTTTAATTGTCTCCGTTTCTACAGCTTCCCCTGGCCGCCACGAATTCGAAACGAGAAATGCGAGTTCTCGGTGCACGTTCATCATTAGGGATCCGACCGGAAACTCGGAAAGCATCGCTGAAAAGACTCACGGTATTCGGTTTCATGATAACATATTATCGTTTTCTTTTTTGATGAGACGGTTTCCATTTCGGCTCGAATTAAAAAATACTGCGCTGATTACAGTAGTTTATACCAACGACCAACAGGATAATAATCAAGTACTCGTTTTACAGTCATATTTTTTCTTCCCAAAGGCTACGAAATCTCCCTTACCTTACCTGCTCTAAAAATTCTAAAATTCATTTTTCTAAAGTATGCTTTTTATTTATAATTAGCATAGTTATAATAATTTTGTTTGCTTACGACTTTATATTTTACAGATTTTCAACCAAGAAACTTTGCAGGTACCGAGACATGCAAAGGTTTAAAAACTGAATGGATTAACCGTCATCACCCCAAAGGGAATTTCAAAATTGTGTCCTTGGGGAAAGTTTCTGTTCATTGGTCTAGAATGCACTAAAATATTCTGCCAATGACTCTCTTATCTGCCCCAGAAGTACTGCAAAAATGTTTTCTGAGGTGGAAATTAAAATCAATTGGAAAATCTAAAGCAATTTATACCTCGCATTATATTATTTCTATTATCCTTTGCACTATGAGATCTGCAACAATAATTAGTTATTGTATTTAAGGCTCCACATCTTTACTTCACGTGACAACTACTTACAGGACAAAATAGAACACGACAAAATATCGCATGGACAAATAATCGTAATCAAAAATACAACTGCGTCAAAAAACCAACCTAATAAAAAATTGAACATTACACATAGAAATTCATGTCAGTCTTTTGCCGGCAGGACGTTTTGGATCCGCCGTTTTGGCTCTGCCGTTTTGGTGCCAACCTATTTGGCCCTGGTTTTTGTCGCGAATATTATTTTAGATCAAAATTCGCATAGGGAAATGGGGGAAGCGGAGAAATGGTAACGTCACGAAAATAACCTAACCTAACCAGTCAGAACTCTGCCTACCCCTAACAACGCCTAAAAGCACGAAATAAAAGAATATCGCTGCACGGAGACGTTTTTAAATGCGTGGTATTTTGTCGATGTGATATTTTATTATTGTGATAATTTGACGTGTGATCAAATGTCCGTTATATTTTCTCGTCTGTTCATTTATCCGTGAAATAAAGACGTGCTACCGTATTTTATTAGTGAAGTTCAGGAAAAAAATTGGGTTGATTATATACTCTACCTTATTTTGGAAAGTACATCGAGATAATCAGCATTTATATCGAATGGATTTGGGAATCATGCTATAAATCATTCAGGAATATAGATTTTCGTTAAAAGAGTATTCAAAGCACTTGGTGCACTACTATACGGTGGGCGTTCGAGACGTCCTAGAATCCAATACCTATAGTTCAACTGTGCTCCAAGTTTACTGCTTAAAAAGGACAGAAAATTCGCGGGGAAGAACGAAAAATAACAATCGAATTTTGCAAATTGATGACTTGATTTATGTGTACATTAATTGCTACAAAGTCATTAATGCCATGGAAACCATATATGCATTATTTATACGAATGAATCAACTCATTTCGCGTGTACCAATTCGCCAATAGCATTGCTCGCGTCTCGTCGCCTGGGATAATCATTTCTGTCCGCTAAATATTTTACCGTCAACGTTAACGACATCGAGATAGAAATGCAGCCAGTATGCGACTACCCTCGTCGCGAAGTTCCTAACTCCCTCTCACTCTTTCATTTTCGAACATCCTCGCCCTCATTCACTCGCTCTCAAAACCGATGCAATTTCATGATACGCCAGGCTCGATGTTGGTTTTATTACCAATTCATCGGTGGGCCAATAACGAGCCAGTGTTGACGAGCATTGCACGATACCTATGCTATTAATTCCCGATGGAAAATCGGTGTTGATTTTTCAGAAAAATAGTACTTTTCTATATATATTTTATGAACTGCGATAAGAATGATAGTAATCAATTCAATTACAAACAATATATTAAAAAGTAGGTGTTGATGGGTTGAAATTGAGGAAGTTAACACAGTAAATAAAGTTATAGTATTTCAAATCATGGGTGCTGTTCTCCTCTGGCCATTCCATGAGTGAAGATCAGCTTAAACATCTAACCAGATTTCTTGTTGGTCAGTATGGTGGCCAGCTGATATATTTTGTCCGCTTACGTGGCTGATGGATGGTCTTGTGAATCGCTACATCTTCCCAATACTTTGTTTCAAAACATACTCAGAACCTTAGAACAAACATGTTCACTGCTCATTCCATTCTAAGTCAAGGAAAAATATTCTTAGTGACCTATTTCATACATCCTTGGTACTTTCTAAGTGTCTACAGTCTACAGTCTTTCTGTTTGTTTCTCCAATGATTACTTTTCCTCGTGTTCAGAATACCTCACAATTTTAAAGGTGACCTTTGATACTGGCATATATGTAAAATCTTCTTTAGAGGATATATTTTCTGAGAACTGATAACCTTTATAGGACTCGGCGTGCTAGTTCTGATCAACAGTAATTTCTATTACTTTTTGAATTTTCTCAAGATATGTCTGATTTCCTAATGTTTCACTTGTAGTCTTGCATTATGTGATTATTTCGGCCTAAAGCTATTTCCCTGTGATTCTGTCTCTGAAATACATGTCTGAGTATTGAAATATGTATGTTTGTAAGTGGAGACTTACACATGGTAGCTGAATTAGTTTGATGAGACCTAATGTAATCACCAATAATAGGGATCGTGTTAAGTCACAATAACTGAAACAAGCATGCCAGAATAAAAAGAATACCAAAGGATAAAATACCTCACTGTCTTAATACCCAATCACGGTCATCCTTCGAATATCTAAACATTACAAGAAGGTTATCTGATGGAGACCAGTGCTTGTCTCTCAGTATTTTACCGTGTAGCATCAGAAGAAGAATTTGAAGGTATAAGGAATTTATGTCTAGTAGATAAGTTTCATTGTCTAAATACGCTGCTTTACTTGAGTATTAACTTAAGCGATACTTATGTATTTTAGTGGCGGAAAAACATTTTTAAGGGTGAAACACATCCTCGAAATGTCAATATGGGTAGTTTACAGCATAATTTTCATCCCTCCTCCAAGATGTTTAAGATGTTCAGGCCAATATTCTCCTTCTATCAAAAGACACTTTCTTACAAAAAAGAACTTTAAATCGCTTATCTCTCCTTAAAGATATCGCCATTTTCCTTTGGGTTCGAAAAGTGGGGAGTTGTTTCGCCCTCTACAGTTCCCCACGAGAACGGCACACCTCATATGGACAGATGATATTTTTCCAGGTTGAAATGTTTTAAAGTTGAAGTATTTTATCACAGACTATAAATACTTAATAATAATAATAATAATAATATGAGGTCTTGTTTACTACTAATGTACTATAAAATAACAAACAATCATTTTTACATTTATGTTATTAACATTTTGTCGATTTCAATAAAGCAACTCAAAATCACATCTAACATACTTATGTCCATTTTCCATATTCAAATTTCATAAAAATCAGAGTTTTAGTTTTTCGGTAGGTTTCCTTGTATGATCAACCTATGAAAAATTATCTGACAATAAGAAAACTGAATCGAAAGATACGCAGATATTTCAATCTCAACAGAATGTAACTTCATTGTGACGTAAAAGATCAAAACCAGGGAATTATTTGGGCTTTGCAACAAACAATATATCACGACTGGCGTTGAAATAACCGAAAGGTTACTCGGTTACATTCCAATTGCAAACTGTAATACACCGTTACCACGGCCGTAACACGTCGCGGGGGTGTAAGTGAATTTCGATACCCGCACGTCGCGAAACTGGCACTTGCAAAAGCCGAACGAGGGTCGGTGAACGAAAAGGGCGCAAAGTACCATGGTGCAATATAGTAGCGTTGAAATCGCGAATGTTGGGCGTTATAACACTGTTAACACCCGTGATCGCTTTCAATCCACGTAGTTCATCATCGCATATTAGTTGGGCTCCATGCATATGTGCAACCTGCAACGTCATCCAGTCGATCGGGGTTAGACCAGCTAGAGCTTCAGAATGATCGCGGTTGCAACGCGAAATCATTGGCTCAGGGTGCAGTCATCATCATTAAGCGGCCAGCCCTTCTCTGCGAGCTGCACACTGAGTGCTACATGCTGGGATTCATGATTGCATGCAATATCTTTGATTCATCGTCATGGATTATGCAAAGACACTTGCAACGTCGCACCGCCTGTGCTGCGTCATTTTATCGGCTGATGGGTTTACGGTCTTTGGAATTTTCATTTTTGGAGAGGCGTCAATGCGAGGGGTTTGCAACTTTAATTAAACATTCGCACGTGCTTCGCAACAGGGACGTCCATTTATGAAAAATCAACGAATTCGTGAGATTACTCCGCGTCATTTTTGGGAAACGTCCGCACTATATTCCGTGAACCGTAAATTTGAAATATAATTACTTTCCGATTCGAAATAAAAGCCCGTCCACGAAATGGTCCAGAGAGGGTTCGCAAAATGAAACTCGGTTGTAAAGTATCATGACGAAAGCGCAGTTTGCAGAAAGTCTGCAAAATTTTCGGACACATACGTATGCCTGTGGAATGACGACATGCTAAAGCACATAAATGGCGATGCACTTTAGCCGCGTCTGTGCAATCAAATTCCGAATCGAATGGCGAGTGAGTGAGCGCAATTTCACAGGGCATGAAACACTGACTTCATTATCCGGTTGTTACTCCGACCCGATGCAGCCGTTTACGATACGTGGAATAAGTTCTGGAAGCGAAAGGGTTTCGGATTTCCCCCATCTCTGAAGGAGGCCCTTAACAGATTAAGACTTTACAGTTAAATAAATCAAAAGTTGGCGATCGAGGATCTAAACACGGATACAAGTAATTCGAAGGAAATAAAATGCACCCTTTACGGGTAACCCTCGCTGATGAATTAAAATAATAGCTTTCAGTATATCGCCCCTCAAAATTGTTCGTTTTTAAAAATTGATCCGAGAAGGATGAATATAATATAGTAAAAACTGCCTTACTCATTTAAGCTGTTAACGTGACCAAGAAAGAATAAATGTGAATACTACTACTTAAAACTGGTCGTTCAAATCGTAGTTCAATAAACTAACCTACCCGACGTTCAAGTTGCGCAGAATAAATCAATGAACTAACCTACCCCAAGTTAAAAGACCTATATAGAATTGTGTTTCGGATGAAGTATCAAAAGTGTCATTGTTGCGCTACTTGAACGGACTCTGTGAAGAGCCCAGTAATGAAACCGTCCGAATTTCCTATTAGCGAGAGGGTGTGCAAGTAGTTCTTAAAAAACAACCTTCCCCATACAAAAGAAGCGCTTCCGTCTTTCCATTCGCAACATTCGGCAAGGAAAATCCATGAATAGATTCTAAGAGTCGTCTTCTCAGGAACGTGCGTGCAAAGAGCAAACTTCCACCGAGCTAAAGCACGCATGGCTAACGGCTGTTCTTTGAGGACAAAATTCCACCCGAGAGTACGAAGCTGAAAACGTGTACGTGCAAGTAGGTACATACGAAACACTGCTATATACGGGAAGTAATAAGCAGGGTGAATAGTGGTGTATTCATAATGTATGGCCGTCAGAGTCACCGTCCCCTGTGTGTCGCATTACCCAACCTCCCCAACCACCATCCGTCACCCCTTCACTACTTCACTAAGACTGCACTTAGTGCATTCATTGCATCGCTCCGCGCATTGACCGGATCAGCGTGCTACAATGACTACCGAGGCTTAACGTCGTCACTAGGTACCGCGTGATACAATTCAAGATTATTGATCAACACTATGAGAATCCGCGACCTACCGTACGCTTCATTCAAAAAGGTTTTAATCGCTTCTCAGCTTTTTTATTTGCAAAGAGCTTTTAATCATAGCAAACAATTTTTAAAAATCCTGGATGATTCACAAGATTATTTGCGAACTTCTCATTTCGAAATGTTTATTAATTACGTTTGGATTTAAAGAACAGCGATTTTCTCAGGAAAGGCTATTGAATTCCAATCGAATAAGATAGCTTAACCAAGTTCCGATTCGCCCAATCTTCCGATTGCATTCCCCACCGGCAGAGGCAACCAAGCGATTGAATCAGCTTCCTAATCCTCTCAAACTTTCTTCAAGACCTACCCACATCTGCTGCCGTCTGCCGTTCAAAACATTACGCTCTACTTTCCCGATAAAATTCGACATATATTATTCAAAGCTATCTCGGCTATCTAATCGAATTAACCGTCCAATCGAATCGGGTTTACTCGATGCAATTCTTTGAAACATTTATTTAACAACAATTTTGAAAGACCCGTTTACATTAACAAGAAATAAGTAATTTCAGAGAATTTTACGCAGGAGGCGTCAATAACGATTTGCGAATGTTTGAAGGATTTCCCAGCTCTCAGCGTTTACATCTCGAACTCGCCTTCTGTCTCCCTCGCACGCATCGCTGTCATTCACTTTAGCCCTAGTTCCCTAACTCTTCCTTTTCCTTTCCACAAAGCTAGAAGGCCGCGGCTTTTTGCGCACTCGGGAGTCACCCCATGTAAAATCCCCCCAGGATTGCATCGTTCGCTCTTCCCATACCCTCTTCATGAAACTCACGCACGTACTCACACCGGTAAATTTTCATGTAAGGACTTCCATATGTGTTTCACCAGGTCAGGTCAACGTCCTGTCCCTGTCAGGAAGGAGGAAAGTGCCAGAGTACCGGGGTGCAATCCTCCAGATATTGCACCCTGCCTGAATGCACTTCTTTTGCAACGTTGAACAACCTCTTTTCTCCTTCTCCCTCTTACTTACTCCCACTCGGTTTCTCCTCTCTACCTCATGTACGTCATTTCCTCCCTCTGTCTTTCTCCTTTCCCAACGCTGTTAAATACGCAACATCTCCGTCTCTTGAATTCTCCTGCTCTCTTTGTTCATTTCTTTCCTCGGTCCATCTCTGTCTCACTTCATCTCGTTCTCTTGTAGGATCGAGGGGTGCTACCAGAGATCCCGTTTCGCTAGCGTGCCAACGTGAGATCCCACGCGGCGTATATATTATTCAATATCAAACTAGCACGATGCGTGGAACAGTAGAAAGAGAATGCACAACGTCTTATGTAACGTCAATCAGTTTCATCATCCTCCTTCTCCTCTTCGAAATTTGCCCCATATCCTTTTTAAGCCTCGTTAAATAAGCTGTTTCTCAATCCGTTGTTTTTAATCTCCCTTTACACATTTTTCCTCCCTTTCTTCCGTTTATTCCCTCGCCCCATTTTGATATCCTATTTCGTTCACTCACGGTGCATATTATTCAATACGTAACGTATATATGTACGTATGCAAAACGAAAAAGCTGAAGAAGAAGCATTCGCTAACCGAGATGCAAGAGGGAAATGAAAGGAAAAATGCGATTTGCGGCATATCATATCATTTCGCTGAACGTAGAATCACGAGAAGCGCAAAATGTATGTACTTACCTACACTGTACGTACGTGAGAACGCAAATACATATTCTATGGAAGCTATATGATGCACGAGGGATGCTTCAAAGAACTTTTCGTGTAGGAATTTTCAGCATCGGCCCTCGGTCTTTTAGAGGCATATATTATATTCGCATCGTTTTTTATTTCATCGTTTGAGTATTTGACGACAGATACCTAGATTCGTTCTAGTATCGCGAGGAGAGAGGCTTACTTGGAATATATCTCCTTTTTTTAATGGAAGAAGCAGGGGTTCAGAAAGTGCTGGTGCAGTGGAAATATTTACGGAGTTTGCACGAGTAACGCAGGAAAACGCGTTTTTAATGATCCATCGAAGTAGCGGTCGTTTTTACGGTTCGCTCGGGGTTGGCTGCATGCCTCATTGCAAGAAAGTAGTGATGTAATTTTAATTTAAACGGAATATGAAAAATAAAAAAAATTATGATGGAAATTAGAGGCTACAATACTTCTACCGTAGATAATTGCTTCATTCAATTATTGGATTAAATTGTAGACATTCGGAACCAATAAACATTAAATATTTTTCGTTGATAAGACGACAGCTTTTTGGTAGGATAATTATTTCTGTCCAGAAACGTGAAATAATAATAGCAACTAATTTTGCATGTTTTTTCTCATCTTGTCTTTATAATAATACCCTTCTTTTCAGTTACTAATCGCAGACCGAAAGTAACGATAAATTCTAGGACATGTAGACGTCACAGATCATCGAGCGTGTTACTTCGTCTATTCCTCACCAACATACACAGACATTTGTGTCGTAAAGTAGTCACTTTTACTTTAGCACCAAGCCATCACAAAACGGTCCCCAGGAGCAATCACCATGCGCGAGTAGCCTCTTAAGATTTATCGAGCACTTTCGGCGACGACGGCAAAATCCGGAGGAGGAACCCTTTGTTAACCTACTCGCAAAACATCACGCCTTCAACGTAAATGTCGCGCCATTTAACAAAACGTCTCGTATCAACGGATGTCTGCTCTACGATCTAATTTTTTTCCCTCCTGTCACATCCTAACCTCCTTCCATATCCGTTCTTTAATGCAAATTGCTCGATGGTGAGTTTGACGAGTCGGAAGTGTCGCGACATTTCCTTCTGTCTATCTCGCAGGAGGTACTTTTCTCCACCCCGGATAGTTTTGCCGGTGATTTCGTAACTAAATCGCCTTATTACTGAAGATTCGCGGGGGGTCGTGACTCATTTGCATTGCTCTCCGAAGGAGCAAACTGGTCCAACGAACGCGTAAAACGTCAAGGCGAAAGTCGGTAGCGGAAAGAAGAGAAGGGTCCTAGGTCTTAAAACATTTTTACGACTAGAACTGTCGACGGGATTTGGCCGCGAAATATTCTTCAGCGTTTTACTACGTTGTTACTATTCGACTGCAATCTGCAGTCCGTACACGTGTGAGTGAGAAGCCACAGGAGAGCTTAGACTCAAATTAAGGGGTGTGCAAGAAGACCCGTTTTTAATTTGCTTACAACGATGACGATATAAAGCAGACGTCACCAAACAAGTCCATTAGTGTCGTCGGAAAAAAACTTTAGCCGATCCTTCATTGAAGAGATTCAATTTTGATAATGAAACGTTAAATTTCAACCGTACCTCGAATATCCATCCATTATGTTAGCAGACTGATTCTTGCGCTGACTTTCTCACGGAACGAAGAGTTTTATTGGGTTGAAAATCGTTCTTGTATAAGAACCTCCACAGTACAAAATTACTTCAAAAGGATCAACGACTGCCCTACAACATTCTAGTGCCGAATACAAATGAAAACGTATACCGTGTTTTGGAAACATGATGTTGTATTTTTAGTTCCAAAGTTTAGAAAATTTTAATAAAAGAATAAAATTTGATTAGCGTCGAAAGCAACACATGTATCAGAAATTATTTTTGTGATGGATTAACGGACAACTGATACTGAATTTACAAACTCCAGTTGAATCTTCTTGAATTCAGCCAAATAGAAAACACGTTATTCCAGGACTCTACAAGATTTCATCCTAACAAAGTCTATTGAAAGTTAACTGAAGTCTTGCGCGATTCTCATAGGAATCTATAAGTAGTAAATATACCTGCCCTTCGCCCTCAACTTTCTTACCGTTTGATCGCAAGCTGCTATGAAACAGTCATCTCGATATCTAGCTACGAACCTTCGGCAGTAAAAGTGAGTCTAATGGTAAACTTAAAGAGTTGTTCTAGTGATTCTTCAATATTTTTCTTCAACATTATGGACAATGCAATTTTAGGATTTTCAATGTAGCAAATACAGCGCATTACAATTAGATATTTGCTTACGTACCTTTAATAAAAACCTACTTGGTATACTTGTTATCTTTCTTGTACAAATATTTTAATGTACTAGGTTTTAAAATTTACTTTATAAGTTCTTGATGTATACAATCTATATCATCTTCAATAAATTTATAGACTAAGATATTTTGTTGGAGCCCCAGAAATAAGCGAAATGACCCATAAAAGACATATGGTTTCTTACAATGTCACCACTGGATTAGCTGAGTAGAAAATAGCAGAGCTTCTTCATCATATTTTGTTAAAAGCACCAATGTCTTCAACCTACTGATCCGCTTATGAAATTAACTTGAAACCTGACCTAATTGCATTGGGTTATCATAATGTTCGATCCAACTTCCATAAGACTCTTGCTTATAGTAAATTTAATGAATGCCACATTCATTTCTCAAATATTATAATAGATGAGCTTATGAGCTACGTTGCAGTCGTCAGTACATTCCAAGTTCGAAAGTACCGATGACATCCCTCATACACTGAAAGAAATAAAAAGCCTCAATGGCCAAGAAAAAAGGCTGTAGCAGCTTTTACTTTTACAGTAGATATATAGAGTTTGTTAAAGGAGCTCTTATATGAAAGCAAATTAAGAAAGGAACAAATAAATAAAATTCGATATTTGGATATAATGTCATGGAATAATGCCCTATCACTTTTCATCTCTAACTCCCTAATGATTATTACAAATAAATCAACTTTATAGATTTCGAATAAGTTTTGGCACATGCATGACTATTTACTGTAAATGGTAAAAGCTAGATATCTTTTTGGGGAAAACCCTACGTCGTACAAAAGAATCCTGAAGTTGATTTTTAATCAACATACCTATGCCAATTAAAACTGGAGTGCGGTATCGTCCCCTATAATGAAGTAATAATAGGATCTGCGAACCAATAACGCTAATGGACGGTAGAAGCTCCAAAAGCTCGTTCTCGTACGGAAATCTCGAGGAACACGCAACAGTGGGTGGTATTGCCGGGGGTTAAGCTCGATTGCCAAATAGTTATAACGCGCTCGCGCGTTTGCTGAGGACATCGCCAACGTCGGAAACTCGCAACTTGGAGGAATATAACGACGGCGGATGATAATGGGGAAGTTCGTAAACACGGCAGAGTCGAGCTCTGGTTTCGCTCATATGAGAACAGTATGTGTGTATTATGGCGAAAGTTCGAACGAGACGGAGAATAAGGTATGCGAGCTTTCGTTCGTTAAATTAAATAAAAGCAGCGGTATTTTGGCTAGCGAAATTTCCTATTCCCTTGAGTAATTGTGGAATAATTAATCTTTCCTTCAACTCCGAGTTAACATTTCAAAGCTCTTTGTTACGCAACAAACATTAATTAACGTATTTTGATCCAGCGATTCATACGTGGCTAATGTCTGGAGAAAATAGCGTTGCCAATCTGATGAAATAAATAAATAAACCTTTCCGACACCTCTCACGAGTAGCTTGGGAAAGGATCCAATCGTGCGTTTTTTGGACCCGCCGGAAAACTACCTGTGCGGAAAATTATTCTGGCTGGAATCAGGTCCTGATCATGAAGCCTGTAAACAAAATCAGGTCTTGACATGTCTCGTTATCAGGCCATGGCCTATATCGAGTATCGCTTTTTCTGTTAAGAACCTGATCAGGCAAATGGACAGGAGCTGATCAGGATCTTACAATGCCCAATATTTCGCATGCTTACCAATGGTGAAAATATTTACAATAGTATTATGAAACAACAAATTAATTTTTAATGATTTATTACTATGTGACAAGTAAAAAGACTGCAAAATAAAAAATTGCTGGAAATTGAAAATATGGCAAACCTTATCAATTCATGGTTCGGACTTGGAGTGGAAATTCACAGGTTTCCCTTAATCAGTTATACTTTATTTTAACATAATCAGGGTTTAATCAGGGCATATTCAGCCCAACCTGATCAGGATAACTTACTGGAAACTGATCATGTCCTGGTCTGGGTACATTGAGGAGTTCCTGATCAGGAACTCCTAACTGGAGCCTGGTCAGGCCCTGGTACATATCTAGGCTGCCTGAATAAATTTCGGCTCGGGTACTGATTCCGATAAGGGAGCAAATTGCAGGTTATAGACTTGCAAAAATCTCTCGACGTGCTTCTGCACAGAATATCACGATGAAATCGTGGGGTGGCTTTAACCGTCCGCGAAATTATATGCGGATTTCGTCCTCTATGGAAAACGGGTTTCTATGGGCTCGTGCGAAATGCCGGGTGTCTTGACAAGAGCAATTTATCATGCTCGATCTATATTTGCATACGTCGTCAAAGGGCTCGTCATTATGCGCGGGACATCAGATAGTCGAGTGCCTTTTGAAATTTGCGTGTTTGCGAATATGTCGCCTCTCACTTTTTCTTTCTCTTACTCTTTCGCCATTTATCTTTCCCTTCTTCTCTCGCGTTAGTTTCACTCATTTTCTCTCCTCCTCATTTCTTTCTCGGTTCCTCCCTCTATTCTCTCACGCTTGCTTTCTTTCAGTTCAAAGTAAACGAGACACGAGATACGAACTCGTTATATACGCGACAGGACTTAACTGATCGTCGCTAAACCTGCTCCGTACGTGCCGAGGATCGTCATCAACGTCACTGCTCGTCATCTTCTTTAAAACTTGAATGGAGCAAAGAGAAAAAAAAAGTGTTCGCAAAGAAGTCATCGTCTTCGTGAATCTTGATCGTTCGTCGCTTATTGTTCGTTATTTTGGATTCGGCCCTCATTCATTACCAGACGGATATTCATTGTGATACAATTTGTCGCGTATTAAGTGAATAACTAATTGGATATAATTTAAAATAATTTCATTAAAAATGTCTTCTACACGAATCGAGATTGCGAAGCACCTGTTTTTCAAGTTATTACATCAAAATTAATATGTCTTACCTTCGCAGCCCATCAGAGTGTAAAAAATCAATTCCGATTCGATGCTCTGCAATACTGAAGTATTTTAGTAACCAGATTCGTGGACTCCATCTTTATCACACGTTTTCCATTGTCAACAAATACTCCATTAATCATTGTTCTCTTTTGTCCATTTCGAAAATAAAAGAAATCATAAATTCATAGAATTCGGTACTAGACGTAACACCGGCTAGTTTGAACTGTCAAATGATTCCGATTCTTCCACTGTCCTGGATCATCCATTATGAGAACCGAGCTTATTGTTAGACCACGGTGATGAGATAATGATATTAATATTCACATCACGATTAACGAAAATCGGAGTCAACGAATCAGAAAAAGAAACGAATCAAGTTTCACTCAACAATGACCAGTGTCCGAATTAAACCAGAACCTCTTTTCATTCCCTCGAAAGCCGGGTCTGGTGCAAAGTGTAAAGGCCGCAAGTTCGTCACGCCTCTCGAGTGTACCTCGCGTATACACACGACGCCTCTGATACAGATAAGTCATGTTCCCCATTTTTCAAACGAACACGAAAAGCGTAGACGGACATTGCTGGACAACGGTCGGTAGTGTTTTCGGCTAAGTCCCTGCTCTTTCGAGCGTAGCGTCTCATTTCTCTTCCTGGACCTCCATGCGCGGATGGACTTTTCCACGACTCGACTTTTATCTTGCACTTCCACCCTTAATTTGATAAATCGACGAGATTTTGACCCTCGGAGCATTAATCACCGTACTTGCATGCATACATGGACCGCATTAAGTTTGGTCAACGACGAGAGCGAGAGAGTCGATCATTTATAAAGCGACCTGAAACCTTGTTTAGAGAAGGTTTACACAGTCGGGCAACCTTTCGAGTTTATATACGGGGAACGATATTAATGGCGGATTAATTCGGCGATCGCGACCCTGCCGTGCGAAGGGGTTACTACGTGTTGTTCGATGAGAGACTTGACCCCGGAGAACTCGCTCCGACGAATGTGCCAAGTTCTGACCGAGTCCGTTATGAATGTGCTTCTCGCGATGATGGAATATGATAGCTTTCAATTGTCAAGGTGATGTCTACGATTTTTTACAAGGAAACCGGCTGTGAGATGTTTCGAACGATAGGTGCGCATGTATATTTATTTTGGACGATTTCGTTCCTGGGTATATGCTCATTTTGATTGTTATTTATTACAAGCTTCGGACATTTATCGCTGGTGCGGCTAGAATGATGTCCAGCTTCGTGGAGTTTTAGCTAAATGGTAATGAGATCAAGATGTTCCCTTGGAAGAAGCCAAATGTCAATAAAAATCGCAAAGAATGAGAGTAAATTCTTTCTCGTAGAAATTTACCATTTTTATTTACCAAAATGATTACCTGTGCTCAAGTGAACTGATGAGCTATTCTTGCTCAGATTTTAGGGGATCGTGTAGAATTATTTTTAAACCATGATACCGAATGCAAGCATAAAAAATTCTAACTGAAATGTCTAGTACAGATAATGTTTCCATTTTATCCAAATAAGGGCCGTTTTTTTCTATCTTACAGGAACAAAACTGTCAAGGATTTAATAGCTGACTGGGAAATTTCTTGCACCAAAAATATTCAGAAATCCCAGGAACTTTTAATGTGGGCTGCGATGCAAGTGTCAACTTTATTCTTTCAAAAGAATGTTTTTTGTTATGTGCATTACAAAACCATGAACTCAAATTGACTTAATATGCAGTATACTGCCTTCAAGGAAAAACTAACTGAACTATCCTGATTTAAGTAATAAAATTTGGTACTAGAGTATTTTTGGTGAATCCAATATGGCGGACCAAAATTCTAAACGATTCGATTTCGATGAATCTCGGTAGTGAGGGTTTTCCGGATCGCTGATAAAGAAAATGTTGTCAGATTCATCCGTCATTTTGAATTTCGAAAATCTGATAAGGAAACATCCTACATTAAACAGAACCAATTAATTTAAAAAAATTGACCTATCTCTTGATCAAGAGGCTGAATTTAAGTTCTAAAAATACCAAGTATTAATAGGGGTCAAATATGTTAAATTATAGCGTTAAATTATTGACCTATCTCTTGTATCGAGTATTCTGAATGACAAGCCGTCTCCAGAATACCATATTTTTAAAAAAAATTGTGAAATTGTGTGGCTGTGTATGTCCTAAAAACCCCTACACACACATACTCTCTCACACTCACACACAACGAATTGAAAGAATCTGAAGTAAGTGTAAATACGACATGAGGTTCGAACCGTCTTTTGGCAGTATATAATTAATCCCAATTTCGATTGCTAAAAAGCAGGCACTTTTTAGGGTCTTTTTGGGGTCACTCTTTGAAAAACTTTAAAGTCATTTCTTTTAAACCATTATTTACAAAAATGAAAATTTTTCTTCAAAATCGAGTTACTCTCATATACTTGTTTGTACTTGCAAAATGTATTTCATCGTCAATAAATTATGATTTCATTGAATTGCAATTAAGTTTAATGGGGAAATTTTAATTTTGATGATGGCGAGATATTATTTACTAATCAATAACCATTGAGTATTTTGCTTCGTTTGCACCATTATTTTAAAAATTAAGACTTGTGCAACTATGAGTAATTTCATTTTAAGTTTACTTATATTACCCTCAGATTAAACTAAGTTTAATTTAATGTAAACAGAATAAAAATTTGATGAGTTTCATAAAATGATGCAGATGAAAGTTCTATGTATATAAAGGAATCAATATTACCTCATTACGGTTGAGAACATTCTATATACACAAGGTTTACTGTATTATTAGGTTTGCAACGAAGGAACGTTTCCCCTATATCAATTTATATGAAAATAAACGAAGTATTGATTCGAAATCATCTAGTCATAATGGTAAATTTACTCATGTGGTAAAGTGAAACGTAAATAATTTCTCCTTGATGTACATATTTCGAATTATCTCTATCGATTCTATCCTATAAAGTCGACAATGAAATGCAATAATTGCATGGAGAATACAATCTTCCAATCATTTTGTAAATTTTGGTAACCTCCGTCTGCTCTTGTTCAATTTTGTCATCGATTAAATCATCAAGGAAATTAACCTCGTTAAATTCTCTGATCGGCGAGTTGAAATCTATATTCGTGAGATGTTTACGGTTATCTATGAATGCTCAGCTGAAATAACGAATTCTGTAATTTTTATATATTTCACTCAGATAGCACGTGATACCTAATTATGCGAAAGATATTTAAAATATCCGAAACTGTACAAAAGAAAAAATATAGTCCTGACAATTGTCATGCTTGATCTGCAGAAAACTGTCGTTCTTACTTTCAAGTCTCTTTCGTACGGGCTTTTACTTATAACTATACAATATAATTTTTGCGAAAGAGCTATGTAAAAATAAAATATTTATTAAAGTATAATTATAAACTGCAAAATGACGTAAAAAATTAAAAATATAAAATAATTATCCGAACGTGTATATGGGAATAACTCCGAAACTTTTCATTTTTGTGATGATGGGTGGTTTAGGACCTTCCCCGTAATATATATTATACAGTGACTGCATAGAACATTAGTAAATATGTTTAAATAGAGGAAGATGTTAATTTAAAATCGGTTGCATGTCATTTTCAAGTACAAAAAGTGACAAATCCACTAAATTTTGCTAATGTAGCAGTGATGATATCAATTTTGTTTTATATTTTATTACTGTAACTTTTTTAACATTATCGATAACGACTTTAATTTTTTTTACAGCATCGCTAGTAACCTAAAAAACAAAAAATACTCAACATTTATGCTATAGACATGAAATCGTTAATAACATGAATTTAAAAATTATTATGTTTCCTATTTGATAGTTTACTACTAGTAAACAACACTAATGTTATACATATACGAAATAAGAATTTCTGACAATTTTGTTTCAAAAATGACTTTATTTTTCCTGACAAGAAACCAGAACACTGTTTCACACCAAAATATCGCGTCCACAATGTCTAAGTTTCAAAACGACGAAGGAATTTTTTTCACAAATAGTAGTATTCAGTGCCCGTTTCATTAAAAACAATTTGTTTTAATGACACTGTGTATCTAAATATTTGGTGGGTCGCTGATCACGAATCTGAAGTCAAATTTCAAAAATTCAAAATGGCAAATCCAACATGGCGGACGATATTTTCAAAATTGGTCGGATTATTTTGAAAATTGTTGCTCGGGGTTTTTGTGGTAGCTGAACAGGAATCTGAAGTCCGATTTGAAAAACTCAAAATGGCGGATCCAACATGGCGGACGATATTTTCAAAATTGTTCGGTTTATTTTCAAAATTGTTACCCGAGGGTTTTTGAGGACATTGAACGCGAATCTGAAGTCCGATATGAAAAATTCAAAATGTCGGATCCAACATGGCGGACGATATTTACAGAATTGGTCGGATTATTTTGAAGATTGTTACTCGGAGATTTTTGAGATCGCTCATCACGAATTTTTGGAGTCACTTTTAATTATAATTAATTTGACAAGTTCATTAGAGTTATAGTCCAACGTAGCATATTTTGAAGTTATAATTTTATATAAAATGTTCCACGTTCTTTAGCCGTTAATAAAATTATTAATGTTGCCCGGCTCAAACCGCGAGGAGGTAAACGGGATGTGAAGAATCTTTTTTTTTATTTGTAATATAATTTTTCATTTTTTTGGTTGTATTTTCAGTTTTATTACTTTTTGTTTAATTCAATATTTTTTGCAATTTTATTGTCAGATTCTGAAAGAGCGATCCCAAATATGTAAGAAATGAATCTTCCGTTTTCTTTACATCCATAGAAGTAGAGAAAATTAACATTGAAAATAGTTGGAAAAACGTATCCTTCCCGGTGTTAATGGAGTATTTCGTATCGAAATCGAAGTTAACAAAAATTGAGAGGTACATATCCTACTGTTTTCGAGGTCGCTCTTCCAGATTCCGAGGTCAAAATTGAGTTTCGCCTATTAGGAATTCCAATATGGCGCCGAATTTGAAAAAATGACCAAAAAATTCAGAAATATTTATTTCGTAAAGAAAACCGTCAGAAAATATCGTCCGGTTTCTGGTTAGAAGTTTTGTTGTCCTTAAAATCGTTAACTAATTCAAATAGTGACACAGAATTGAACTGCTAATTAAATAGTGGAACAGGGCTACTAATTGCGATTAGTAAGGCCTTATCTAAACATTTTACCAAGTCAGATACAAAAAATGCCAATAAATAACTAATAAAAGGTGTCCTACTAATTGAAGTAGTAAAAATTTGGCTGATTCAAAATGGCCCGATTAAAAAACTTGTCCTTCTTTTTATTTCACATATTTGAATGTTTATTTTAAGAAAATGCACCCATCTTGAAAACCAACTTAAAAGCATAAATAGCTCAAAATCAACATCGTATTACAAAATGGACAATCCAATCTCAAAAATCCTTGAGATTGGAATCGATCGGAAGGTATATCCGACGTTCGGTGCAATAACTAATCCGAAGATTCGCCAATTCTGGACGTTAATACCGGTAAAAGACGGGTGGAGGGAATGCTGCAAGGCGTCAGATAACCGCGAACCCGATGACGTGATGCTGATTTAGGCGCTTGGTGGATTCGTGCAGTTCGCCGTGGTCTAACGCGAAGTAGCGAGTTATCGGCCGGACGACGTTACACGGACACAGGGACGGCAATGCCGACATGATTTGTGGACGTCAATACTGGGGTTATGCGTGACGTATCTCACCGATCATAATTACATCCTGTTACTGCAGGTCCCTCCGCCTTCTCAGTCGGCCCTCCTGGGGACGACGACGTTACCTCCCCCGTCCTGATTTACCGTCGGTGACGGCCACCTCGACGAGACGGTTCAATCGGTTGCTCTTGCAAAAAATAACGTAATACCTGCGTTTACGAAGGGATTGCTCGTATCTCAATCTTTTGACCCCTTCACTACTTTAATAAAGAAATACTCTCCATATGAAGTTCCATGGCTTATCGAT
This sequence comes from Trichopria drosophilae, assembly GCA_030407085.1. Taxonomy (NCBI): domain Eukaryota; kingdom Metazoa; phylum Arthropoda; class Insecta; order Hymenoptera; family Diapriidae; genus Trichopria; species Trichopria drosophilae. The sequence goes on along the minus strand of CM059583.1, from coordinate 181,158,690 downwards.
CGAGCCAATCTCTACGCGGAAAAGAAACTGAGACAGTGGCACCAAACGGTATTTTTTCTTAACCCATTAAGGACCAAACGGACACTTTTTTATGGAAGTTTTCAGTCTCTGTTTATCATATATTTCCGAGACGGAAAAATGGGGTGCACCTCAAAAACTCGACAAATCTCAAAACAGCCCTGCCAAAAATGAAGCGTACAGTAAAGCGTCCAGTGAGAGTACAAGAAATGTTTTTACGAAATTGTATGCTTAATCAAACGAATCGCACGCTTAGAATAAGTTTAAATGACTCTTAATTGAAAAGAGTTCTGAAGCATGAATAAGCACCTTTTAAGCGTCATCTAAGCGTCCAGATAAGCGTCTTTTAGGAGTGCATCAAGCTTTTTTTTTTACTTTTGTACGCTACATGAGAAAATCAAAATAAAAGAGTTCACGAGACGTTCGGCAAGATCAAGTAAAGCGATTTTTATAATCTTGTACAAGTTTCCTTACAAAACCTTATAATCTTCAAAAATTATTTTGCTCTTCATTTTACTAGAAGAATATCAATCATTATTTATTCATTATCAATGAACATTTTTATTATAATACAGCTGTAACAAGATTAACATATTACGCCTTAGAAATTGATTCATGATGGTAGATCAGTGATTGGCGTCAAGTGCAGTATATGGCGTCAAGCGTATGTAGCCGTTCACAAATGCAAAGCGTTAAACTCTTAAAAGGTGCATATACACGCCCTAACTACTCCTATAGAACTTTCGTGGCAGCAGAATGCACGTTTCTTGGACCTTTCCCGATCCTCAATTTCACGCTTTATGAACTCTTAATGGACGCTCATATTTTTGGTAGGGATACGCTTCAAAAACCGGACATTTCAAAATGCAGGCATTAAAAAACCAGACATTTCAAAATACAGACATTCAAAAACCAAACATTTTAACAAACAGTCATTCAAAAACCAAACATTTAAGAAAACAGACATTCGAAACCCGACATTTCAAAATATAGACAACTCCGATTGGTGCGTTCACTACAAAAAAAGTGATCACGGGTCGCCATCCTTGAGGTATCACAGGAAGGTCATTTCAAAGTAAAAAAAGCTTAACCAAGGGATTAATTTTGTAGGTCACGCGAAGGTCAAATTATTTTGACCTCCGTATTATTTATTAACCACTTCAGTGGTAGCTGTTTGCAAAAAAAAAGTGCCAGAAGTGGTACAGCCCTGTACTTAAGATATCGAAAAACGGTGAAACACGGGTTCCATTTTTTCCTAAAATATATCATTTAACATTTAATTGATCATTTAAAAAATCAAGTAATATTTCACATTCATGTCGGCCATCTTGGATCCACCATTTTGAATTTTCAAAATCTGACTTCAAATTCGTAATCAGCGACCCAAAAAATTCCCGAGTACCAACTTTCATCAAAATCAAGTAAATTTTTTACATTTATGTAGGCCATCTTGGATCCGCCATTTTGAATTTTCAAAATCTAACTTCAGATTCGTAATCAGCGACCCCGAAAACCCCCGAGTAACAATTTTCAGCTGTTTTCCGTATAATGAAAAATATGCACCGCACATTTTAATAAATTTAGCAAATTTACAGCCGCCATATTGGATCCGCCTTTTTTAATTTTCCTATTTTGACGACAGATTTGGATTCAGTGACCCAAAATATCTTGGTATACGAAGTTTCATGCAAATTCATTAAGAATTGTAAAAGTTATTGCAAAATGTACACATATGATCCATTACCACGTATGTCAATAATTTTTTTTGTACATATATGATCCATTACCATTGAAGTGGTTAAGCAGATTTAGAATTCAGTCCTTAATTATATTTGCAGATTATGTAATATCTGTTTTTTTAGTGTCGGGTTTTTGAAGTGTCTATTTTGTGATTTGTCTGGTTTTTTAGGTGCACCTAAAAAATGCTAGACCACTCATTTCTGATGTGAACTTGATCGAACTTTACGAATCTGCCATTAAAACTCAAGAAAAATGTAAATTCAAACCTCTGCGTTCGGTTATTTGAAAAAAGTTGAGTTAATTTTTAATTTTTTGTTCAACAAGATTTTTGCATTGAAATCGCGTAAGGAGATTTCTGTAAAGTGAAGGAAAAGCGTCTACGAACCTTAAACTTTAAAATCCATGTGCTAGAATTATTAATTTCTCGATATCCCAAAAAGTGTCGATTCCAAAACGAGATTATTTTGCACAATCTGATATCTTAAGATATGCATCGTCCTTGAGGACAAATTTGTTATTCAACATTGTTTAAATTCAAAGTAGCGAACCCAAAATTGGTGATCGACGGTCCAAAAACCCTTACATATAAATTTTTCTGAATAAAATTCAAAAGAATGTTAAATATTTTTCCGCCATTTTGGATTCACCATTTTGAATGTATGACGTTGAATAATAAATTTGTTATCGGGGAGGTAATTTTACCTGAAGGTTTCATTATCTCTCAAAGATCTTTGAAAGATATCATACTTGTCAGTGTCACGTCGCTGACGTCTCGCTTATGAGACGCAACGAGACTTAAGGGACATAAAGTATGCCCGCAGCACTAGGATCCGTGGAAGACACAAGCAAGACGTCGGAGAGACGAACGAAAGATTTCGAAGGACGTTTCAGAGATAAAAGAAATGCGTACAAGATTTTTGAGCGATAATTAAGTGATCTCGAAGAGCTAGATGATCACGGGATGTACAGTGATTTCTGCACGAGGTTGGGAAATAACCGGGTGATGTTATAATGAAAGAGAATAAAACTTCCATACTTCATAAAGAGTAAAACGAAACAAACTGATGGAAAAAACTCTGCATCGAAATTGTTGCATCATGTATGGCCAAATCAATAATGAAGATCACAAATTTAAAAATTGTAACCTACCGCAAATCCTGGCACGTCGAACCATTCTCTATTCTAGCAATTCTGTAAAACAAAATGAATATTCCCGAAAAATAAGATAAAAACACACGAAAATACGCTTAAAGAACATAAAGAGGTTATATTTTATTAATTTCAAAAATGGTTTTCATTTAAACATTCTCTTACTGGAGGTTGGACAGCAACTATAACAAAAAATGATCTGCCACTTCGATAGTCGCTCATGTTTTTTGTTTTTTGAAGGAAGAAGTAGGTACCTAAGCGATTATACCATGCCTAAGTGGAAGTTTCGACAGTTAATATCAATCCCCGTAAACAGTTGATTCGAGTGACGCCTTTTAAAATAAATAAAATATATCCTCTTTGCTCTCTTTAAGATTGTTTTTGTGAATTTATTTCTAATTTAGATTTCTTTAGTATTCATTTGGTTTTTTCAGAATTTCCAGAAAAAAAAGCGAATGGATGGACGAGCCAGGAGGTGAGGCAGGTTAGAATCTTTAAATTGGTGATCTAATGCATTGATTTCGTCGGTTGTTTGTGCTTTTACCCGTAATTTTCGATATAATGCAGAAATTTCGAGGCTGCCAGTTTTTCGACCATTTTGCTTGGTTCCATCTTTTATAAATTATATAATGTTTTCTCTTTCATGCGCTGACGTCACCGAGTTATTTCCCAAACATCTTGCAGAAATCACTGTAACATCTCGTGATCATCTTTCCTAGATCACTTAATTATCTCGCAATAAACTTCAACAATTTTGTAAACATCTCTCTTTTATCTATGAAACGTCCTGCGAAATCTGTCTGCGAGATGTCTGCGAGACTGACGAATGTAAGATCTCTCAAAAATCTTTTAGAGATAATTTTTTTTTACCAGGGAATAGCAATAAAATCTTGTTTTGGAATCTTTATTTTCGGAAGTAACGAAATAGTACCAACATTTTTACAGCAAGCCGTCATATCGGTTATAGATATCATAAAATTAAAAATTTTGACATATTCGTTTGGAAGTTGAAGATTCATGTACGTTTTTACTTTACTAAGATCTCTTTGTCCGATTTCAATGCATAAAGCTTGCTGAAAATGGAGTTTTAGTAAAAAAACATTACTTTTTTCAAATAATCGAAAGCAGCGATTTGGATTTGCATTTTTCATTAATTATAGTCGCAGAGTCGTTTATTTCGATATACTTTAGGATATAAATGAGCGGTCTAGAATTTGTGAAGTATATGGCAAACAAACGTTATAAACTTCCATGAAAAAGTGTCCGTTTGGTCCTTAATAGTTTAAGGTTACGTCCTCATGAGGGAGGCAGAAATTGGACAATTTTCGTAAATTTTTTGCGTGAAAAGAATAATACTAGGAACACGCGGTTGTCTACAGTGCATTTGTTGTACTTTTAACTATCTTGTATAAAAATTACAGCTCATTTTAGCAAAATCACGTTGAGTTACATAATATTCAGTTCAGTAATGAACTGCGCATAACACCCTCTTGCGGAATTTCTCCTAGTCGTAAAAATCGTTTGAAACAGATGTTTTTCCTATTTGGCAGAAGTATCTTGATGGAATAAGCTACGCTAAATTCATTTGTGTAAAAAATAACAAAATGGAGGTTTTTCAAAACATTTTGTTCATTTTTAATGAAATTTGTGTGTTTAGCGAAAAAAGTGGTTGCGAAAAAAACGCATTTTAATATTATTGATTTGTATTGAGCCATTCAGTCAGCGTGTTAACTAAATGGCTCATAATTTTTGAACCATAATGAATTTCAATTTGCCTTTTTGACACATTATTCTGTACATGTACAGCTATCGAAATAAGCAATTAAAAAATCGATTGTTTTGATCCATTTGATAAGGATGCACCCTTAAATTTAAAACAGTGGACATTTGCACAATAGAAAATTCGAAAAAAAAAATAAAAATTGAATGAAAAAAGCAAAGTATTTTCTAAAAGTGGGCAATTTCGATAAACTGCCTACCTTTTTCTGTTACATGAAAGCAACGTTCATTTTTTGAGAATAAAATATACTTCATGCTCGGTTAAGGAATGTAGTTTTTAGACCCCATGAACTTGAAAATTTTAAATCATATGATTTTCCTTTTTTTTATATACTCTGATTGAATACTAATAAATACTATCATATAATCAATAACATTATATCAATAATTTTTAGAAAAATGATATGAAGGCATTTGTTCTTTTGAGTGAATCACTCATATATATAAAATTGACCGCTTCCGACGAGACATATACCAAAAACTCGTTTTATATTATTTGCTGCACTGACACTTCCTGGTCGACGTAATTCACCGGGGCTCGAGAAAGACCTGAAGACTACAAGTCGAAAGGTTTTCTTTAGTGGAACAATGACTCGATGTTAAATAAAAACGCACAATGCGAGTAAATCAAAGCGAGACATGTTTTCACACCCGAACGGTGCAGGACAAGGCTATTAGTATAAATACGGTTATAACACCAGCAAGGGTTGAAAGGGGTATAAACAGCTAGTAAATCAGGCTGGTACCCCTGACTCCAAGGGTTGGGGCGTATTAGGCACATCCTCGAAAGCAGTGCCCGTTTAATAGCCGAAGACGACTAGGTCTTCCAAAAACGTTTAGACATTTTACTACCATACTTAAGAGTTAACGTCTCTTACCGTTTCTTTTACACTTTAATTTCTTGACTTGATTTTATTAGGGGACGTGAAGAACAATTAAGCATAATTCTATATTTCTCGACATTAAATGATAAAACTGAAATATCTTCAAATAATGCCTGTTTTTGAGGTGACGTAACTAATTCGTAAATAATGAGTAACGAAGTTATTTTTTAACTTTATTATAATTTTTTTTTAATAGGCAATTTTCCAACGGCACTTATTGAATTACGATACTGAGAATGATGGTAAGTTAGTATGGAACACTGCAAAAAAAATGCATCGTCGTTTAAGACGATTATGTGGTCATATTTAAGACGTTTTTTGGCGTCTTTTGTAAGCGTCATTGTTCAAGACAGTTATAAGTGTCTAAAATATTTATAAGCATCGATATTCAGGAAATGACGGCATTGTTAAATTTTAGTCATCTAAAATTTAATTTATTAAGATATAAATAAATAAAATTATTTCTTGTTTGTGAATAAAATAAGTAAGAAAGGATTCCTTTGATTTGTAACTAATGTTTTTATTCCCAAGTACAATTATTAGACATCTGCATATGAGAAAGTTCCTAACCTAACTTTTACACATAATTGACATACATACGTCTTTGCCCTGCATTAGAATTGACTTGAATCGTACCCTTTGTTGTACGCTATAATCGTGATTCAGTTCATCCAAATCTCCTTTTTTTTTGGAAATTGATCAAATTCATGTTTGCTTTCCTATTTTAGGACAATTTCTTTTGATTGGCTTGTTAAGCACATGATTAGGCATCACAAAAATGTTCCAACATTAAAAGTGAAATTTGTTTTAAACGAATGCGGTGCTACGTATACAAAGTGGAGAGCTTTTAAACACCATATTTACACAACCATCGTTTACGTATCAATCCATTTGATGATATTAATGATTAACAAAGCGAAGAGGAAAATGCAGGTATAGACAGATTTCTAGGTTATGTCGAGACCGCGCTGGTCTCTCCGAGCAACTATCGACTTTTGTATCGAATCATCGATTATAACGGCTGCAAAAACGTCTCAAATTTCGAAACTTCTTAAATTCGGAGACGTTTAGGATGAATTAAGACGCTCCCCAAAACAAGACTTTCGTAAAGTACAAATAAGACGTTTTTACGTTACCCATTTTTGCAGTGAATACGTTCGTATTTTATATTCTACATGTTACGCGCCAAATCTTAACAAATAAGTCATCTATGTTGAAAATAAATTCCATACGAAATTTTACTATTTTGAGTGCACAGAGGACTGATCCATGTTTCTCTTATGGTTTAATATTTTTTTAATTGGACATTTTTTTTATATACATAGTCGGACGCAGAATTAAAAAATTCTCTATATGGGCATATCTCAACAATTTTTCATTTTCGTGAGGGGAGTGGTTGAATATCTTACCCATGATATATTTCATATAATAATAACATAAAATATACGTAACTGTGTTTAGTTAGAGGAACACTATACTTTAAATTCGGTTTTATATCATTTAAACGTACACGGAGAAAAATTACCGTGCTAGTCACCCGAAAACGTGTGCAACTTGATTTTTCGGAAATATTTATAGCAACATACAAGAAATATTGCTTCTCTGGACAGGAATATTTGCAATAACGGCTAGATATTTTTATGTACGAGCTAGTCGAAATATTCAGTGTAGCACAGTAAAATTTACAGGATATCGAGTTTTTAAGTTAGTTAATAACCCCCAATATTTGAAGAATTTATAATATGTTGCTTCATTATTTTTACTATGACACTTCTCGAAGTGGAAGCGAAAGTTTCCGAACATATCCGAATGCTACCGAGTCTAGCTGCGGTGAAAACAAAAGAGCACCAATATGGCGGCCGAGTAGTCCGACACGTACGGGTCTGAGGGTCTCAGGCTGGAATTTTTGGACGCGACTCAGTCGTTTCAAACTCAGAATCGAGTCTCCGAATCGCATTCGATATTTCGCAACTTGTCAGCTCTTGGGTATCCGGCAAAATGCCGTAATGTCGCACAGGTTACTGGATCGAAAAAGGTTAGTGTTTCATATTTTTAAGTAATAAATAATAAATAACTTTTAAAATGAAGGGAATTTACTTAATAATAATTGATTTCTTAAAATTGTGCAAAATATTTGAAGCAAATAAGTGCACTTATCGTTATTTTGTAAAAAATTATTTGTTTACCTTTTAATATTTTTGTATTTATGTGTGGTCGCACACTCCCAAACGGAAATTTTGTATGGAAAATATAATAGATTATGGGTATTGAACCTAATAATAGACATAAAAATTGTCAATACGTATCAGAGTAATATGTAGGTTATAAGATTGATATAAGATGTTAACTAATAAATTTATCGATAAGTGTGGGTTTACTGTTTCAGCAATGTTAACAGAAGACAAATATGTATCTGGAATAAATCGAGAGGATTTATTTAGATGAGTACTATTTTATTATCATAACAATTATGCCACAAAATTATAATAAGGTTCTTTGTAAAATTTTAATGTTTATTTTTAGGTACTAAGGATACGAAATCCCTTCTCGTTTGCATTGTGAAAATAGATTTTCACAAAAGATTGTCGAAAATTCTCCCAGCAATCCGGAACTCTGAGGCTGATCATGTTGCTGATGCGTAAACATCTTATGAGTGACACTATAGAACAGAGGTAATTGCAAAGTTTTATCAGTTATAACTTTTTATATATAATACATTTTACAACTACAATTTTGATAAAGCTATACCTAACATTTTTGTTTAAAGAATATACCATCGTGTGAGAGAATATTTCGCGGTTCATTTAAAAAAAAATTGACGGAGTCTTTTTCCGTTCTGAACTTATGATTCTTTTAAGACCACGACTCTGAGATTTCGTCATTCTCTATGTCGCGCGGCGGCGAATGACAGTACTAAGCGGTAGTATCTCGTCGGTACTGATTTACACAGGTTGTTAGTACTCATTGTTAGTACTGCACTCTTAGAAATAATTGTTTTCCTGTAAAAGGATCGTCCTCTTGATCACTGTCTTCTTGAGGCAAACATATTTCCACTTCCGTCAAAGAGATTCTTTTTGACGTCAAATAAGCAATCATTTTGCCGCAAAAGCGGATTCCATTTGACGGGAAAAGAAATCCGCTTGGCTCAAGTGGATCTACATGAATAGTGCACAATACAGTCTGCATGTGTATAACGAAACCATGGTAACGAAACCAATGTAACAAAACTACGGTGTCGATAGTGAGATAATATGTATTGAAATCTAATATAAAACATGAACTCCATTCATGTCAACAAAATTGAATAACATACTCTATTCATTCAATGTTTGTTGTTGGAGTTGAGAACAGTTTTAATGTGCATATATTTATACGAATTCTAAAAAATACCTTGGCAAAATATAAAGGACAGATCATTGTCGAGGTATACCCTGATGTATTTATAACGGTTATATTTATAAATGTTTGTTGTAATAAATTGTAAGCCAAACAGGTCTTGATATTTTGTGGATATATAACTGTCAGTTCTTATTATTTTATTATGTCATATATTATTTAATTGTATACTTTATAAACAACTATACAAAATGAGCAAGGAGTTATGTCGAATTGGGAGCTTAACCTAAAATTCACCTAGAGATACATAACCTGCTAAAAAAGAGAAACTGAAAATTTGTTTAAATAAATACTTTCAATTAAGTACCAAGTGCGGTAGATTTTTGGAGGTTAACAAATTTTTCGTTGGGAAATATATATCCGAAGGCTGTATGCAGACCGATCAATTGTATTTTACAATAGCTTGTTAAATGCTGTAAGTGTTGAACATCTAAGTCTACATTCTATAATTACTGCACACGAATGTCATTTTTTCTATTAGCAGCAAAATGACAATCTCTTTGCTGGAAATGTATAGTTCTGGAGTGGATATGCTACTTGATGCAAATATAAAATCGTTTTGCAGCAAGCGGATTCTCTTCAAAAAGATTGTCCTCTTGCGGCCAGAAGAAATCAGATTACTCATATATCAAGTGGATTATCCATTTGCGGAAAGTATATTCCACTTGCAGCAAGAGGACTGTTTTTAGAGTGTGCTTCAGTATTTTTACAGTGGCGCAGGCAGTACCAATTCCTTTCCGAAAATCAGTACGTCCCTCTAAACTCGGATTTTTATGCACAGAAGTGACATCTTTTTGGATTTTTCGGATTTCTTGTGATTTATTTTCATATCAACAAAATCTGTGGTATCAATAATAAATTATATTGGTATCCGTACAGCATCAAATATTTAATTATATAATAGTACCAAATCTCGGACTTTGAAATCTCAATGAAAGCAACACTCAAATTTATGTTGCTTCGATCCATCATCCATTGTTACGTGCTTTCCAAATTGAATATATTCGGTTTAATTACAATTTTTAGAGTTTTGCTGGGTGTATGTAAGCAAATAGTCAATCTAGAATATTACAGAATTAATAGTACCCAGACAGCACAAAATGTTTTGTTACATACCAAATACGTTACTGATATATAACGGTTATGAAGTCGGACATTTTTACATTCCTGCAACATAACCGTTATATATTTGCAACGTCTGTGCTGTATGGGTAGGCAGGGAAAGATAAGGAGGAAAAAGGTCTGCAAAGAAATTGTTAAAACACATTTCCGATTTTCTTAAAATCGTCGATTTTTTACATTTATTGTATAAAACTATAATACAAAATAATACAATCAAGCTTAGGGGAAATATGAATTAAGCGAAAGCGCCCGCATCTTGTTGGCCTCAAGCATACAACTTAAAAAACTAATATTTCAGAAATCTTCTATGCGGGTTTCTCTTCCAATGTCTCTTTGTCATGTGGTCCAAATAAGTTTTTACACAATAAAACCGTTTATTACATTTTTTACAAATGTATGTTACCGGAATTTTGAACATTTCTTTACTGCAACGTTGGTCCTTTAGTGGGATTACTTCGAGATATGCATACATCTTCGATGAATTCAAAAATTGATTGAAGAAAGAGATTGATTCTGAAAACAAACATGAATTTTATAATGAATATTATGTTAATTAAAAACACATTATGGTAAATTTATATAATAAATTTAATATCGAAACAGGTAAACTGCATAGTTTAAACATTTACTTTAAAAAATATTGTAGAGTGCTATTCTTCACCTAAAGTAATGACAAACCGGAAAATAACATCTGTTCTATTAAAAATGCCATTATCTTTTAATTTCAGAAATCAGAAATAAGAAATAATCAGAAATTATGATTGTAAAGAACTAGAAAGTCAGGTAGAAATTATGCACAATCTATTCAGATGAATAGAATTAAGGCCCAATGGGAATAAAGCTTGATGATAATAAACCAAAATCACTTTGCAAGTATGGAGAGCGACAATTTTAATCTAGTATTAGTCTTTCTTGAAATGAATAATAATGAACTGAACATAATCTAGTAACTGCGAAATAAGAAAGCTTCCAACATGAATTACATACTATTTTAATATATAACTAGTATAAAATAGTGTAATATATCTTCAACTAATATAATGAATACAAAAATACTTCTTTCCATCAGCGAAATGTACCACCTTAATATTTGATTAATGTTTCAATATATTATGAAAACTATATAATTATTAAGTTCAACTAAATATATTTCGAACATAGTTCAATCTCACCTTCAAACAGAAGCAAATCGGACACTGAAGACGTAGTTTCGTAGGTATTTAGTCGAGAGGCTTCGGATGCACTGAGCGTTTTCTGGAGCGAGTACCAACACTTTCGAAGTCCAGGAGCAAACTAATTTATATAAATACTTTAAAGTTCAACAACGTACCTGGGTCAGATAGTTTAGAGGAGGGGGTATTGGTAGATTGCTTAAATACGGTTGGATGGGTCGACAGAAAAGTATATATGCCCAGTTTGGAAAACCGATTAAGGTTGTATAAATGCGTGTGGGTCAGAATTGTTTTTCAACTTAGCCGGATGCAGGAACCCGGGCAGCTCGACGGACAGATTAACTAAGGAAATATTTCATCATACATCGTTCTAGTCAAAGCATGTTTACAACTTGTCAGGGAACAAATGAAATTGAATAGTTTTAATATTTTACTTCTGCAGCACTTACGATTCACAGTACCCATAACGTTTTTCGTATCCCAGAAAGTGAGTTTTTTACCACGTGTTTATTAACTCGTATGCTTATCTGTCTGTCTGTCTGTTCGTCCGGTACAAATCTTGTAATCGATTTTAAACTAACTTGCCGATGAGTAGAGACTTGAAACTTTTAGGATAGCCTAAAATTGGATGACAATGCATTCCTTTACCGTTTATTACAAGTTTCAATCAGTTTTAAGAACATTTTCAGCAAATTTAAATTTTATATTAAAAAAAATAAGTTCCAAACAAAAAATGCGCTTATTTTCCGTTCTTGATTGAATCTATACATTACTCGTTTTTCTTTCGTTGTTTTGTCCTTTCACATTTTGCGGGGGCCCGGCGTTTTCCCGTTCCTCCGTCGCAGAAATGACTCCTCGACGAAGAATAACAAATGAGAAACTTATTCTTAAATGAACAATATGACACGACAAGAGCGACGGAGGAAGGGGGGAAAACGCCGGGCCCCCCGCTAAATGTTAAAGTACAAAACAACGAAAGAAAAACGAGTAATGTATAGATTCAATCAAGAACGGAAAATAAGAGCATTTTACTTCGACCCAGACTAAGTCTGGACGAAGTATTGAATTTGGTCATTTCGGGCATAAAAATTACCCTATAGTTTTTCATCAAATGTCGACGTTTCAGACCCTAAGGAACCCAAATCAACAATAAAAAAATTTGTGTCCGTGATCTTGTACGTACGTACGTCTGTACGTCCGTACGTCCGTACGTCCCGTTTATTTGTCTCGCGATAACTCGCGAACGGATAAGCGTATTGACATAAATTTTTTTTCAAAATACGCGTCTTGGCATAACTTAGATCTGATTAGATTTCGGCGCAGATCCATCCGTCCATTACTAAAAAAAATTAGCCCCAATTAAGTTTCTCCGTAGTTTTTTGCATTTATTTTGAAAAATACAAATTTTATTGAAAAATGTTTCAAACAAAAAAGATAGAGCATGAAATTCTCTACAAAAAGGTTATATGCATTTTCTTCCTAAACTCAACAATAATGCCATAAAAACTGGTTTAAAATGCTTATGACTATTGTCTGAAAAAGGATTGATTTTGGTCACCTCGGCAAAAAAATTACCCTATAGTTTTTCATCAAATTTTGACGTTTCGACCCCCTACCCCCTAGGGGTAGTCTTCGCCAGTCTCTCGGGCGCGGTGATCACCTATGGGCGCATAAGTTCGTCCCGGGAACAAAGTTCCGAAAATCAACGCACCGAAAGGCCAAAATTTCGTTATAGCATGGCTCCAGTGTGATTTTCTTCACTTTATCTTTGAAAATTTGGCAAAAAGAAAGCAAATTAAAATACCTTGGACTCACCCAATATCGAAATTTTAGTCTTTCGGGGTTTTGATTTTCGGAACTTTGTTCCCCTACCATAAGTTCTTTTACGCCCTTGATACGAAAATAACTATTTCGATATATCTAAAAGATGTCTTATAGATATCTAAAAGTTATCCGTCAGAGATCTTTTCGACACTTTCAAGATATCTTTGACGAATTATATGTATATATATTGTATATATAAGATCATAGTAATACAGACAGTAATTAGTAAAACACAGTAAACATGTAATATGCATCGAATAATCTATTAGAATACAAGTGCATGAAGTAAGTGTTTTGCAACTTTTATTTATTAATACTTCGGCTGGCCTGTTGTTGAGGTCGAAGTTTTGAAAATGCTCATTTTCAATTTTCATACATATAAGAAACACTATATTGTTGTAACATATCTATCGAAGCCACTTGGACCTAAATATGATTGGACCCCCAAATATCAATATAATTTTATAATATAATTGAAAGCTGTTATTAAACAAACGAGTCTTAAGGAATAGCCGACTCTCCACTGGGTCGAAGTTTCTGAGCGAGAGAAGCGAGCGAGGCACCACGCCAACACTAGTTTTGTTTTGAAACTTATTTTTTTTAATATCAAATTTAAATTTGCTGAAAATGTTCTTAAAACTGATTGAAACTTGTAATAAACGGTAAAGGAATGCATTGTCATCCAATTTTGGGCTATCCTAAAAGTTTCAAGTCTCTACTCATCGGTAAGTTAGTTTAAAATCGTTTTGATACCGGACGAACAGACAGACAGACAGATAAGAATACGAGTTAATAAATACGTGGTAAAAAACTCACTTTCTGGGATACGAAAAACGTTATGGGTACTGTGAATCGTAAGTGCTGCAGAAGTAAAATATTAAAACTATTCAATTTCTTTTTGTTCCCTGATGTAAACTACCATATCATCCAGAAGATGATAATGTAATTCAAACTAGCCCATGGATTCTTAGATTGGGAGTGAAACTTTCCTAAGAAGCGGTTTGCGACTGTCTATAGACACGTCGACAACTACCTAGACAAGTTGTAAACATGCTTTGACTAGAACGATGTATGATGAAATATTTCCTTAGTTAATCTGTCCGTCGAGCTGCCCGGGTTCCTGCATCCGGCTAAGTTGAAAAACAATTCTGACCCAAACGCATTTATACAACCTTAATCGGTTTTCCAAACTGGGCATATATACTTTTCTGCCGACCCATCCAACCGTATTTAAGCAATATACCAATACCCCCTCCTCTAAACTATCTGACCCAGGTACGTTGTTGAACTTTAAAGTATTTATCTAAATTAGTTTGCTCCTGGACTTCGAAAGTGTTGGTGCTCGCTCCAGAAAACGCTCAGAGCATCCGAAGCCTCTCGACTAAATACCTACGAAACTACGTCTTCAGTGCCCGATTTGCTTCTGTTTGAAGGTAAGATTGAACTATGTTCGAAATATATTTAGTTGAACTTAATAATTATATAGTTTTCATAATATATTGAAACATTAATCAAATATTAAGGTGGTACATTTCGCTGATGGAAAGAAGTATTTTTGTATTCATTATATTAGTTGAAGATATATTACACTATTTTATACTAGTTATATATTAAAATAGTATGTAATTCATGTTGGAAGCTTTCTTATTTCGCAGTTACTAGATTATGTTCAGTTCATTATTATTCATTTCAAGAAAGACTAATACTAGATTAAAATTGTCGCTCTCCATACTTGCAAAGTGATTTTGGTTTATTATCATCAAGCTTTATTCTCATTAGGCCTTAATTCTATTCATCTGAATAGATTGTGCATAATTTCTACCTGACTTTCTAGTTCTTTACAATAATAATTTCTGATTATTTCTTATTTCTGATTTCTGAAATTAAAAGATAATGGCGTTTTTAATAGAACAGATGTTATTTTCCGGTTTGTCATTACTTTATGTGAAGAATAGCACTTTACAATATTTTTTTAAGTAAATGTTTAAACTATGAAGTTTTCCTGTTTCGATATTAAATTTATTATATAAATTTACCATAATGTGTTTTTAATTAACATAATAATATTCATTATAAAATCCATGTTTGTTTTCAGAATCAATCTCTTCCTTCAATCAATTTTTGAATGCATCGAAGATGTATGCATATCTCGAAGTAATCCCACTAAAGGACCAACGTTGCAGTAAAGAAATGTTCAAAATTCCGGTAACATACATTTGTAAAAAATGTAATAAACGGTTTTATTGTGTAAAAACTTATTTGGACCACATGACAAAGAGACATTGGAAGAGAAACCCGCATAGAAGATTTCTGAAATATTAGTTTTTTAAGTTGTATGCTTGAGGCCAACAAGATGAGGGCGCTTTCGCTTAAGTCATATTTCCCCTAAGCTTGATTGTATTATTTTGTATTACAGTTTTATACAATAAATATAAAAAATCGACGATTTTAAGAAAATCGGAAATGTGTTTTAAAAATTTCTTTGCAGACCTTTTCCCTCCTTATCTTTCCCTGCCTACTATTAATTCTGTAATATTCTAGATTAACTATTTGCTTACATACACCCAGCAATACTCTAAAAATTGTAATTAAACCGAATATATTCAATTTGAAAAGCACGTAATAATGAATGATGGATCGAAGCAACATAAATTTCAGTGTTGCTTTCATTGAGATTTCAAAGTCCGAGATTTAGTACTATTACATAATTAAATATTTGATGCTGTACGTATACGTATAAATAGTACTCTAAATATATCCTCTCGATTTATTCCAGATACATATTTGTCTTCTTTTAACATTGCTGAAACAGTAAACCCACACTTATCGATAAATTTATTAGTTAACCTCTTATATCAATCTTATAACCTGCATATTACTCTGATACGTATTGACAATTTTTTTTATGTCTATTATTAGGTTCAATACCCATAATCTATTATATTTTCCATACAAAATTTCCTTTTGGGAGTGTGCGACCACACATAAATACAAAAATATTAAAAGGTAAACAAATAATTTTTTACAAAATAACGATAAGTGCACTTATTTGCTTCAAATATTTTGCACAATTTTAAGAAATCAATTATTATTAAGTAAATTCCCTTCATTTTAAAAGTTATTTATTATTTATTACTTAAAAATATGAAACACTAACCTTTTTCGATCCAGTAACCTGTGCGACATTACGGCATTTTGCCGGATACCCAAGAGCTGACAAGTTGCGAGATATCGAATGCGATTCGGAGACTGGAGTCTGAGTTTGAGACTGAGTCGCGTCCAAAAATTCCAGCCTGAACTGGTCCGAACCGAGTACTTTGGTGATTAACTGCTTTTGTTCTCGTTGCAGTATTTTCTTTTGAACAAGTTTGGCCAATTTATACAGGGCGATAGGAATATGTGAATCAATTATTAATACCCTAGTAAAAATTTCCTTTCGTGGGGCTTGTGTGGAAAACTCGCAAGCGCCACTCCAGAATCGTCACGTTTTGCTCGGCAGCGCTATGTCTGCAAGTATGGCACTTACGTGGCGCGTCCCTGGCGACAGTTTCAAAGAAAAATCCATAATCATACAATAATTTCTGTTTTACCAGTCCTACAGTCCTACAGAACCTACAGGGATTTAGGACAATAAATATTGTTATGGATTCTACGATAAACATTAAAAATATTATCAAGAGATATGGATCAAAATCTTGAAGAAAAACTCCGAGTTAAACGTCTAAAAGCGTTAGAGAATAGAAAGAAACAAAAAAAGTAAAACGTTTACAATTGAAAAGTTAGAATGAAAGAAAAAAGGAAGCCAATGAAGAGACAAAAATGTGTTTTATTAAAAAATTTCTACAAATAAAAAGAACTGTGCTATTATTGATGAAAGGGTTTCCAAAACGCGCTTTAACTTTTTAAGCAAATAAGTATGCAGAAAAAAGAGTGGAGCAGAATTTGTCGTAGTTTTTATAGGTGCAAAAACATAAACAAGTAAGTTTAGATAGCGTGCATTAAAAATTAATTTTTTTCTGCTGTAAATATTAAAAGTTCTAGGAATATGCCCATACAAATAGAACAATTTCCTAAACAATTTTCCTCAAAAAGTACATCGACAAAAACAGTGGTGCAAAACTGATGACAAAAGATGGACATAACCCAAATCCTCATTATGATAATGATTGCCATTTACTATCTTCGATTTACAAACTAAGATGGTTCGCAAGACGATATAAGTATAACTTACTTGCACTAAGAGAAATATCATTTAGCCACTACTACCTATAACATGGCGGCTTTTACACGCATTTTTATTGTTTTTTCATTTTTTTGTATGTTTTTCGATGCTTACTTTTTGAATAGTTTTGTTATATTTATCTCAGCCTGATGCCGATTATACAAGGAAATAACAATACAACATGATATGGAATTAAAAATAGTGGAAAATATTCTATTTTCTATCACAGTCAATTTTAAACTGAGATAAATATAATAAATCTATTGGAAAAGTAAATGCCATAGACTACAAACACAAAAGAAAATAAAAAAAAAAGTAAAAAATGCGTGTACAAGCCGCAATATTGGATCGGACATTTTGAATTTTGACATTCTGCATCGCTTGAATTTTATATGGTGATTATTCCACTTGTGCCGATCCGACAACGGGAACACTATTAGCCAGTAAGTTAAACAAATAAAAAAATTTTAAAATCACGTTTTTTTCTTTTGTAAATTATCCGCCATTTTGAAATAATTAAATGTAATACAAGAAAACTAATAGCAGATTTGAAATGTACGGACAAAAGTACGTCAGAAAATATGGCTTTGAAATTTTTTTGCTTCTCATTACCCAGATAAATATTCACTTGAAAATCACTAAATAATAGTGACCTTTTGGCATGAAAAGGGTTAAAGAGCCAAGATTTGCATCACAATTTATAAAACAATAAGCGGTCGAAACACACATCTAAAATAAATTTTTGTAATATATCACAAAAAGAAATTACATCTTATTCTATGATTTTTGTAAATTAATATTTACAAATTCTAGAATGTCTATAAATTTGTTTATTCATTTCGATTTATTGACCTTTAAATGTTATTTCGACGATACTTATGTTATTGCATTTTAACCTCCAATTAAATGATTTGGCATTATTTATAATCAAATTGTACTATTTGTAATTATCTTAGATTCATTGTCAATGGTTAGTTAATAGTGACGTTAATGAGTAACAAATAACTAATCCATTCCATAGACTGAATTTTTTAACGTTTTCTTTAGCTATCTCATTAATTTTATTATTACATAATTTTGCTATCATGCATATATTTCACTATTATTATTTTAAACTCATGTTTTCTCCTAAATCTTAAACACTTAAACTTAAATGAAAAACAATTTAGTTAATCATTTATAATTGTATTTTGTGTTCGTTAACTAACTAATAATAATAAAATTATCTTTAGAATTATGTGTTAGAAGGAGAAATAATTCATTTTAACGACATTAATGTTAAAAGTGTGATTATTATTTCTCATAAGTTTAGAAAAAAGATTTTTACTTATTTAATACAATTTTACTAAATCTGGGCACGAAATAACAAAAAATGGAGATATAGTCGATGCTACGGTGTTGACGAGCCGAAGAAATCTGAAATTTGTTCTTGATTTCTGAATAAAACGTCAGAAATTTCGAACTCGTCATTCTCTCTCTCTTTTTCTCTCTCTCTCTCCCTCTAAGGTAAGTCCGAGCACCATCGACCTCCACATCGGCAAATAGAATCAGCCGGGCATATATACTGATTGGTTAACTCCTTTGTAGCTTGTGCGAAAATAAAATTGATTTTCACGCCACCTGCGAAACGTAGTAGTACTTTTATGTACGAAATTCTCCGTCGGTAACTTACCTAATTGAATAAAAAATGAGTCTACACCATTTTAAATATAGTGGCAATAGTGGCAAGGGGTTTTGTATACATATTAACAGCGTTTTGTGATAGTATTTTATAAATTGATTTAATTACGCGTAAAGAAGTAAGATAAACCGGAGATTCAGTTCCCGACTAAACTAAAACAAACGAGCGAGAGATCGACTACATTTCCGTTGGTATAGTAACGTTCTATACATACGAGTTTGAACGAAAATTGTAAAACCTTTTTT
This sequence comes from Trichopria drosophilae, assembly GCA_030407085.1. NCBI lineage: Eukaryota > Metazoa > Arthropoda > Insecta > Hymenoptera > Diapriidae > Trichopria > Trichopria drosophilae. Next base: position 181,139,458 of record CM059583.1, on the reverse strand, counting down.
GAATCATATACGTAAAAATGTAAATAAATATATTGACATTTCGATGCAAGGACAACTTATGACTTTTTTAAATAACATACAAGTGTAATATCGATATGTAAATTTCGCCGGTTTTATATGTTCGTTGATAAAAAACATCGTTCTAAATGGACACAATTTTGATAGCGTTTTTCATAAATATATCAAATTACTGTTATTGAGGCACTTTTATTTTTTGTTTAGTTGTTTGTGAGAAAATGTGCACCGAAAAAATCGTTACTAATCTTATATATATATATATATCGCTAAATACAAATTGGAGGGCAGATTGTCAAAATTGAGAATGGTGGATCCGCCATTTTGAATTTTTACAATTCCATCATTCCTGATGTAGAGCACAGGAGTATATCCACGTTTTTTGGACAAAAAATGATTTTTCCTTCGCGAAATTTTGAAAATTCAAATGATGCACAGAGCATTCGAAAGTAGACCTTTTTTGCTAAATTTGAAACCCAAACACAACTTTCTTGGTGCAAATGAATTATGGAGAGGCCAGGTGCCCGAGTTCACAAATTTTGCCCCATATATATATATATATATATATATATATATATGTATATTCCATATTAATTATTTTTGCCTTGATTATTATTGAAACAACTGAACTACTGTGAGTTCAAGAAAATCAGATTTTTCACAAGAAACTGTTCTTTTTTTTTAATTATAGACATAATTTTCGAAATTATTCGGTAATACTAATAATCCATTTTTTTATGAATGTATTTTGAATATATTTATGGTGAAAATCATTCTATAGAATGAAAATTGAGCGGCCTGTTGAAAGCGTGAATTCTCACTCTTAACGAGTTAATACTAACTCTGCAACTAAGTCTGCACTCTTAAAGAATTCACTACACTGACTCAATTTTCACTCCATAAACAGTGAATGTTCACTTTATAATTTATGAACTACTTCTACTATTTCTTAACTATGTTACTTAAGTATATTATACTTTGTTATCTATAGAATTAAATAACAATATTCGCCGAAACGTAGGTTAAAATGCCAAATATTAGCAACGGAATACATACCTTATTATATAAAAGATTATCCTTTGTACTTTAATGGTTTAAGCTACAGAATCTTAGATGACAATTAGTTGACTTTCTATTTCAAACAGGAGTGCATTAAATATTACTTTTTAATTTATTTGTGTAATAATAAGAATATTATAAAAAGTATAAAATGAAAATTTTACAATAATAAGATTATAGTATTTGATGGTAATAAAAGTTACTATAATATAACAAAATGAATGATAGAGTAATGAGTGAAATAAAGTAGGAAAACAATCGCTAAAATGGATACCAAGAAAAAGAAGTGATATAAAGAATACCTGTAAAATATATTGAGTCAAAAATAAAGAAAACAGAAGCAATTTATGAATACTCGTTAAAAAAATTACTCAATCTTACAAATAACAATATTTATTCTGCAACTTACATTAAAAATAAAAGCAATTTAAGAAAAACATTTTCCTGGTCCCAAATTGATATACCATATTTACTCCAAATTTGTATTCGTATATTTTACTGTTTTCAGTTTAGAATTCGTAATCGCATTATTTTATAGTTTTAGTAAAATTTACTTAATTCAGCATGGTCAGTACTCTCTAAATTCCTTGCAGTGAAGTTTTTAACTCCAAATCTGTAGTGAGCCTGGTGCTAACTCTAAAAAGAGTAAACAAGCACTCTAAAAGCGTGATATCAGTTACACGAAATGAAATAGTAAAGAAATTCACTGCAAATTTTGGAGTGAAAATTCACTTATTGTGGATTTAAAATTTACTCCAAAAAGAATAACAATATGTCAGTGCGTTTACAATGGTAGCTGCAAGCATAGTTATAAAAAGTGCAAGTACCTTAACTTGAAATACGTCTCAATACTTGGAATATTAAGTTTTAAATTTCATAAAAGAAAAAGAATATTGATTTAAGACCCTTCTTTAAGATGCTTACGAGTAAATTTGAAACTAGTTATTTATTACAGAATACACCGATAGGTCAAGCTCTTATAAAATGTGCGTTATAAATATGTTCATTAAAAAAGTTCTATTGAAAACGCAATCTTGGCAAACAATAGAGAATTTATGAAACATTTGAGTATATCCCTACAATTTAGACATTAAAATTAATATTATCTCCTGATGAAACATATATACTTACGTTTATTTAAAAAATATCACCTCAGAACATTAACTTAAAAATTTTGTACATGATTTATCCTAAAAAACAATTCATTTTTTTAAAATATCCTTCATCTTATCTGTAATTATGCAGTATAATTATACTCTACTACTTTCAAATATTGATACAACTTATTTTATGAAAACATAAAAATTGATGATTTTTATTAGAAATAATAATATTTTAAGTTTCTTTATAAACTTATGATTTCACTGTTTCAATTGAAGTGAATTCTCGCTATTCAGAAGTAAAGAATTCACTTCACTCCAAGGAATTTACAGAGCGCTTTTATTTACTAAATGTCAATGAATGATTTCCTTAAGTTATAGAAAGGATATCTTCAGGTACAAAGCAGATCATTAACCAATGATTTATGAATTATTATTAAAATGATTACTATAAATGATAAGATAATAAAATTTATCGTTGACTATATAATCTTCATTGCACTTATTTAATCTATATTTAACATCATTCTTCAACTAACTATAACTTAGATGTAACTTTTTTTTATAAAATCTGGTTTTCGAATGTGATGTTATGACCATATTTCAATCTTTTAAATAATTTCACTTTATGGTTTTTTAATATGGATGTAGTTTTTTTTAGATCATTTAATGTGTAGGTCAACAAAATTTAATAATAATTAAAAGATTCAAGAGAGATAAAAATTAAAGATGTATCTATAGAATGACAGTAAAGAACAGCAGACTTTAATATAGCAGAATGGTTGCAAAGGTCTTGTTAAGGGCTACAAAAGTAAGAAATGTAAAATTTATAATATTCTTTAAGGTTTTCACTTTAATTTAAATCCTCGTCAGATACCATTATTTCCATTTAATATTTTTATTATTATTAATACTCTGTTGACCACCTCATAAAATAACATGAAGAAACCAAAAGTAACTTTTTATTTTTTATTAATTATATATCACTGCCGAAAAATTAATAAAAGTTCTCAAATGTTTTTTATTACGTTTATAATAAAAAGTATTATTAGTTTATTAATTTATTATATTTATAATATAAATTACGTTTTGTTTACTTGAGATTCTTCCAAATTTATAGAGATTTGAAACCTTAACTTAGCTTAATAATTAGTTTCTTTTCCAATTTATATGTTACTTAGCTATCGGAAGGAAATCGGGAGAGAATTAAAAAAGTATAGTATCTCAGGAATTTTATGAAAATTTCATGTCTAGGTATTTAGATAGTATAGAAGAAACAACAGTCCCACATGGTCTTTTCGTAAACTGATGGTGACTGTTTTCAATATTTACGAAATTCTACATAGGAATTGCATTTAAACGGATATAGAAAATATTGTCATTATTATTGTTCCTTATTTACAAAAATAAGCAGAAAAATCGTTAAAAATTCCTGATTGATTCCTGTATTTTTCGACTGTGGCTGCAAAGTTTTCTTAATTAAAATAATTTTAAACATAAAAACAAGCATAACAAAATTATGCACTAAATTCGTATGTATATGATAATATTATTATTTGCATTACATTTTTACTTAGAAATAATCACGACTATATCAGTAGCTTAATATACAGGCCAACGTGGAACGAAGAACATTTTTATAATATTTCGTTCACGTTAAACATTTATTGGCGTGTTATTTTCGAAACGGTTGTTCATGAAACTTACGCAAGTAAACTATCGCAATTATTATCTACGGCACTATGTACACAAAGTAATTATACACATCGAAGTATAATTTATCGTACAACTTTTGCTGAAACAAACCGAGAATTCATATAATTATTCACATAAATATGTATTACAGTTTAGCCGAACCAGAAAAATAATAATTGAAACATTTTCAATTTTTATATACGGTGATATTTCATTTTACAAAAGTTTATTCTCTCTGCGCATAAATAATATTTTAATCAATGAAACTATTGGTTTTAATAAAACATTCTGGTTATAGAGAGAATATTTCCTTTTTTTCATTATTTGAAGCAATCTTCTGTACCTATACGGTATACAATATATTTTCAGCGGTGTCAACATAACAATGTTCACAAATCGTCTTATATACTTTAAATATTTTAAACAAATTTAAATACTGCTATAAAAGTCTAAATTAAAAAATAAATTTACAGCAATATTACTGAATGTCTTTATTAACATTTTACGACAAAAGTATATTAAAAAAGTGTATATTGTTTCACAGAATTGTCCATGAAATGGCTATTACTTGAGTTTAAAATTAGAACAATTTTGGTTAATTATTTAATAAAAAATTTAATATGTTAAAATATTAAATTAAAATATTATTGTTCCGGTTATACCAATAAAAATTCGTAGTTTCTTAAGCTCTATTATAAACAACATTTACATATGTACATTTTTTTCTACACCAACTGATTACATAATCTTTTTCGACCCTTTTACGTAAGCTCTTTGATAGAAGTTGTAAAATAAAGCGAAGTTCACGATAATATTTGTGCAGACAACGGTTGGTAATATTTTTGGAATTGGACACGATTGTGCGAATCCTTGCATCTGGTGCAGCATCAGGAAACAGAATTGACTCTGTAAGGACAAGAAATTGAATAAGAAGACAGTTCAATATAAAAATTATTTATGAACTTAGTATTATATATAAATATTAATTTTGTAAATGGTGTAACCGATAGAAGTAAGGAACATTAAAATATTTGTGGTGCCTTTTTTATATTTTATAATCCTAACCTGTTCGTATTAAAAAAAGATTTTAGTAATCATTAATTTACCTAGCCATAACTAAACATTTTTGAGGTCATTACTAAATACACGATTCATGCGGCTTAAGTATTATTTAAAATAATTTGTGCCTAAAAGATCCAACAAAATAATCTTTCTCTCTGCAGCCTGAATGAATATGAAAATAAAGTTAGTTATTGAATGACTATAACATATTCACAATTAAACTCTTCACATTTGAATATTTTAAAGCATTAAACTTCAAATAAATAAAAGGGCTATTCAGGTAGCGGGAATCAAATCTGTTGAAATTTTTATATTAAAACATGAAACAAGTATTTGTTATTAAATTTATTATATTATTCAAAGTTATAGGACAGTGAAGGGAACATTTGAAACTACACTAAAGCTTTGTTAAGAGAAACAAAAACATTTTTTATTTTCTTATTTTAATCTCCTAAAATTATTAAAATATTTTGATAGATTATTAATTTAATGTATATTTGATCTTCAACATTACATTTAGCACAGCTGCACTGCTTTACAGAAATGGTTAATTAATAACTTTATCTACGGAAGCCTTATTATTAAGATCATACTTAAAGTCAATACTTAATATAAGAAAATAGTTATGTAATATTAATAATAGAACTCGTTTACAAAAAAAAATAAGTTTTGTGCTTTTAAATGACATAATTTTTTTTCAGATATCTTTACATCCAAGAAATTAAAAAATCACGTCTAAGTTCTTTTTTTGCGAGGTTTTCAAGATATGAATTTGTGAAGTTTTTTTTTTTTTTTTTTTTTTTTTGAAGTAGCTTCACATTCTGCGTCCCATCTGGAGTAAAAAATGTCCAGTTGGATTGAACAAAACCTGGAATTAAAGGCAATTAAGTCACCAACAAAAATATTCATACGTTTTTTAAATCTCTTCAGTAGTTTAAATTCTACGGACCAAAATTAATAAGAAATATCAATTTCTTCAACTATAATAAAAATAAAAAAATCATTCTATTGCCGTGCAAAACTAGAAAATATCAAATTATGTCCAGTTTCTTATTGTTTATGCATAGGCTATACTTTTACGAAGAAAAGTAGCTCTTGCTACAGAAAATTTATGAATAAATGATGAAGATTTGAGCAATTGATTGCAGATAAAAATTTCAAATTTACCTTTATTTTTATATACTTCCCCTATTTGTAGCTATTATGTTATTTATTTCGATGAATTCGCCATGCAAATGTGTTGAGAAACAGTGAAACAACAAAATAGAAAAACAGACTTAAAAATTGGTTTTTGGTATCTCCACTGAATTGCTCAGATCTCCGATATTTATCCATAAATTTTCTGCAGCATTACCTATTTTTCTTGGTAAAAGTATAACCTATGCATAACAAATAAGAAACTGAACATAATTTTATATTTTCTATTTTAGAACGGAATGGATTCTTATTTTTTATTTGGCCCGTGACATTTAAACTATTGAAGAGATTGAAAAAACGTATGAATATGTCGGTGACTTAATTACCTTTAATTCTATGTCAGTTTGACCCAATTCGACGATTTTTACTCCAGATTGGACGCAGAATGTGATGCTACTTCAGAAGAAAACGAAAAAAAAAATTACAAAATTCATATTGAAAACCTCAGAAAAAAATGTTACCGTGATTTTTTAGTAGCGTGGATTAAAATACACCAGAAAAAAAATACGGAATATACATTTTGCATGTAATCTAGTTTAATTTATAATTATGACAAAATTTAAATTAACCATTGTTAAGTGCAAAAAACAATTTTTGTTGGGGTATAACATGAAGCAGATGTAGTGAATCTTATAAATTGTTGGCACCTGGAAACGAATGTTCCCGAATAGAAATTTGTTCATGCTCTGATCAGGGTGTAACGCTTTTGATCAGGCACTGATCAGGGCCCTAATAAATTTCTACTCGGGCTTGTTCAATTAGACCTATCACGTCAAGATTGTATAATATCTGATCAGAAAAATAATAAAAAATATTTGTTTTGCAATTTGAGGTTAGGAAATGTGTGTGATATAATAGAAGATGTGTGAAAAATCTGACGTAATGGTCATATTGGACAATGAATTCTTTTTCAGCGACTAAAAATCTATAAGATCCACTAACTTTCATTCAATACTCCCCAAAAAATTGTTTTTGAGTCCTGTGTAATTAATCACTGAATGCACTTCTCGAAATATAATTGAAGGTAGCAAACATTTTTTAAACAAAGCTTCAATCAGAGGTAGTGGATCTCATGAATTTTTGGTCGCTGAAAATAAATTCGTTACCTAATTTGAACCATCACGTCAGATATTTCATATATCCTAACCTCAATTTAGCGGAAAGGATAGTTACCAAGATATCTTACCGATACGATTAAGAACAATTGTTATTTCATTATCATCAATTCTTACAGATCATAATCGATCATTGTCAGCCGTCATGTTTAATTCAAATTTTCTAATGATCATTTGTGAAGAATGTCTTCAATGATTATGTAAATTTCATAAATGTGTATTAAACTTCGTGACCTTTTAAGAATATAAAGGTAGAAGTTAATTTATTAGTTTATATATCAATTACATAATGTATTACTAAACTTTTGCGGCTAAGGTTTATATATAGATTACGGGAGAATGTAGAGACGCTTTTTAAATGTATATGCTTCTGACAAGAATTCAGTACCAACTAATAATATTTTATTATAAAAATATTCTATGAATTATATTTATATTTTTTTCCAATAATTGGAAATTATTGTACATACTAAGGGAATTACTAAATATATGCACAAGATGAGGTTCAAATATGAAAAGCCGTCAATTTATGATATCCAAAAATAAAGAAAGAGAATCAATCTCAAATAGTTTTCTATTTAAAGACAAATATTAGACTGACAGTAATTATAATAAGTTATATAAGTAATATGTAAGGTCAAGTAGTAGGTAAGGTCGCAAAGTCGTAAACAAATAGGTAGACAAAAATGAGGAAAGTATTCGTTACTTTCCATGTTGATCTATTAATTTAACGTTGGATGTCATTATCAAGGTTATTACTTCGACCCAGACTGGTTTCAAGTTCAATTTCAATTTCTACCATAGAAACCCATTTTTCTGTCATCGGCATTTAAAATATCAGTAGATATTTTAGGAGATACGTTAAAACGCAATATCATGGATCAAAATGATCGCTAAAAATTTAAGTTGTTTTCGACCATATTAAATTAATAATGTATCATTTTGATTTATTATGGTCACTGAAATTATTTTCTTCACAGAATTAACAAACTAAAAAAATATTGTCAAGGACGAATGTCAAAGTAGCATACAAACGTTATCTTCCGACGACTCGAACTGCGGTTGAAAAGTTAAATTTTCTGAATTTAAATTCTCCGTTGATATTTTGTTTATTTATTTATCTATTTTTAATAGATAAAATCTCGTTCAATGGTCTGACGATAAGTTAATTTTTCTTAATATATAGACATCTGTCTATTAATTTGGGTTAAGGTAAACAACGAAGTCCGGTGACAAACGAGGACCAAAAAATTAATTAATGGAACTGAAGAATTGTCCAAATTAAACATTTTTTGATTTCTTGATTTATATTATTTAATAAACGGGAATACCCATTTATATACGTAAAAAAATACAACATTTATGTCGTCACAATATATTTTATGTATCTTTTTCCGAACACATTTATTAATTTAAATAATATTAAAGAAATGAATTATTCTGAATCATATGATAAAGTAGAAAATATTACGTTAGTATTAAGATGCCACTTTAATTTTTCTTGCCACGCGTCAATTCGATAATTCGACATTAGATATTAAAATAATGGAAAATTATACATACCAGCTGAATCATCGTAATATATGGTTTGATTGGAGCTACTATTTTTCGAAATATGGATCCAAGACTACAGAAAAGGTAATATGTGTACATTATAACATGTACGGTACAGTTGATAATGATGATCATCGTCACCATTCCTCCTGGACTGAACTTCACAATAAGCCACGTTATCGTCGGTGTAGAGATGTGATGGTATACATGAAGGAATGATATTTGATCCTGCTTTTTCCTTAAAACGAAAACACCAGTTTCTACAAGATCAATCCATTTCAAGAGTAATAACCACCAGGCAACGTGAACCATCTGCAAAAGAATCAAATGAATTTCATTATCTTAAATAGAAAAACAAAATAACGTCCGAAATCCTAACGATATTAACAAAATTCAAAGGGTATCGTAAAAGTACTGGAATTAAACTTATCTTACGTGTTGTTTTCAAAATGTTGAACATTTCAAATTATTTTTAACAGCAATTATGTTTACTGAATTTCATTAATTTTTTGGGCCTTTAGCTTTCTATATTTAAAACACATAAACTCATCAGTTTTTGTCCAGATTTTGGGCCAGAATTTGCTAGTATCCGGGTACATTCTATTTTTAAATCTTTTAATTTCAGATTGCTTTAAATTACTTCTGAAACTACTATATATTAACTAACTTTTACGTATATGAGTCAATTTTAATTTGCCTCCTTCATTTTCAAACGGACGCTCAAAAATCCTGTAAATATTGATAATGTATTCAATGTAACTTTAAGCTATGTTATATGGATTATATGATGCTTGTGGTCGGTTTTAAATAATCATCATTGTCTCTCTTCGCGAGTAAAAATTTTACATGATACCAGATGCCTCCTACTTTGAATAATTTAACAATATTCCTAATTTTGATTGTTTTATAACGTTCAATAAGATGTCCATTTGTGATCTCCGAAGCCTTCCTTCAGATTTACATTAATTTACTCTCAATTTCTCAACTAATTAATCAAAACATTATATTAATTAACAAATGAATTACTGTAAACGTATACGGGTGTTACACATTTTTAAGGGGAGGCACCATCCTGAAATCAGGTCTATGAAGTACACTTTTAACAATTTTGAAAAAAATGGTTTCTGACGTATAATTCGGTGGTGCTAGAATAAAAAGTGTCAGAAAAATTTTTGACCTATAAATTTCGGATCCAAACCAAATTTGTGTTTTTTAAATAATACTACTACATTTTTCTAAATAAATTTAAAAATTCAACAAAATTAGGGTAAACATAAAAGCATATTTTCTAAATAATATATAGTATGGATTTTAAAAAATTTAATTTTTTTTCGAAAAAAAATGTTTAATCTAGCACTACCTATCAAAAATTGCTAAAGAAAACATTTTTTGAATTTTTTAAAGGTGTACTTCATAGACCTTATTTGAGGGTAGTGCCTTCCCTTAACGTAGATTGTTCATGATATAAACGTAGATATGCCACGTAAGTAGTCATTCATTTAATATTTTTCTTTACCCCATTATAGCGACATCTTCTATTTGCGAGTTTGGAGGTCACTGGTAAAGAATCCGTTGTCAAAATTTACAACATTCAAAATGGCGGATAAAATATGACCGACAAAAATCCGAAATTTTACCAGATTATTTGGCGATTGGTTACGCTAAGATTGTCAGTTTTTCGACATTCAAAATGGAGGATCCAATATGGCGCGGCCAGAAATGTTACACTAAACATCAGTCAGTTGGATTTACAGTCGGATTTAGCGTGTACTTGTTAATCACGAAATTTGTTATTGGGGGTTTTCGCGTAGCTCATATCGAATTCATTTTTTAATTTGCGATATTCAGAATCGCGCATAAAGTATATCAGACTAAACGCTAAAACTTATTTTGATTTAGAGCAGCCTTAGCACTAGGCAGTGCAAATCTATAGTTGCTATATTAACCAACCAAATAAACATTGCATTGAATCAATGACACTGACCGACTAAATTCTACTTTATGTTTACCTTTGACAGTTTCAATCATTCCGAACGGATTTTTCGTGCTGAAGGCGATCGGGCTATCAGTATTTTCCCATTATGTACATCCTATTTTAGAGAAAACTGAGGTTAAATTTTGAGGATATTTCTGTCTATATTGTAGTAAAACTTTTAACCTCCCTGATGTTCTCGAAAATGAGACACGACAGGGAAATTCTGTTAGTGTCATTGTTTTCGGGATGAAAAATTCAATCAGAAATGAGACAGACAAATAAACAAAAAATCCTTCCCAGATATTAGATCTACCATTTCGTCCGTCTACCGCGGATTCGTTATCGACGACCCCGAAAACTCCGGAATGACAGCTTAGAAATTAGTCATTATTCAACACAAATCAATATATTAATATTTGAGATGATCTTTACAATGTTTAATAATGGCAATGAATTATATATCAGAAATAAAAAGATACGCCAAAAAAAATATTTAGAAAAAAGTTTAGCGAAAACGAGTCCCCTCGAGAAGTATTACCCATGTATAGCTACATGTTATGTCTTTACTATAACTGTACGTGAGGGTCCTCAAAGTCATTAAATCAGTTACTTATACATGCAAATGTACTCCAATTGCGATAAAGCTTCAGGTTAAAATCCTAATAATGTGCCACAAATATATTAAGATATTGATTTAGACTATCTTCAAAGAATAAATATGAAAAATATTTTAGGACTATAATATTATAAAGTCTTACTAATTCTTTTATAAAACACAACAAATACTCGATTCAGAAAACATTTTCTTAAACCATAATATTGTGCTGTATAACGTTATATATTTTTTGCATAACGCTAAACAAACATTTTAAAGATTAAACAGTATTTTTATATATTTTATATAAATATATTATATAAAGTAAATATATTATATAAAATTATTTTTTTATGGAGAGTATTTAAAAAAAAGTCATCCAAAACTATTATATTGACATCATGGCTACACTGAGAATAAAATATTATATAACAAGGGCGCAATTACCGATCCTCGACGAGTGGGAAGTTTGTTGCACGAGCGAAGCGAGAGTGATAATCACAATAGTCGGAGATCGATATTTCGCTCGTGTTCCATATGATATTTTTTAATACGACGGGCATGGGGCTCGATAATTTGCGCCCGAATATTTCACTACAGGGCGCAAAATCGAGTTCTACTCCCAGAGTGTTAAAAAAATATTTAGTAAATGTTACTAAATTATAAGTTACCCCGTGGGGACTGTTTTTTCGCAGTTGCTATAGCTATTTATCATTGAGATTATTAAATGAGTGTTGGATTAACTATCACATTTGACCATTCTGCACTTTGCGTATTCATCATTGTTTCCACGTGGCTTTAAGTGAACACTTTCAAAAATGTCAACACACGGCACATTTTTGATCACGTAATTCTGGTAGTTAACAAGATTAGGAATATTAATCGTCGGGTATAAGTCATCAATATTAATAAGTAAATTGTGGCTAGACAAACTGATATTTTTCATATTAGAAAGTCAAAAAATATTTGCTCGGAGTGTTATTGAAATGAAACAAAAGATTATTGTTTACTATATTACCAGTATAAATTGAATTGTCGTAGTCATTTCTATGAACAAAAATGTCTCTTATTTTCAGAAAAGAAGAATATTGCAGATCATTTATAAAATAACACTGTTGAATTTATATAACAAATATTTCGTTTTGACATTATTACGAGTTTTGTGGATTGATTCATTATATTTATACACCAATAATTGAATTATGAAATTGATTTTGAAATAATGATCTTAGTTGAAGGTTAGTATATATACAAAATCGTAATAATATAACAGCTAATTTTTTGGCTGTTAAAGAACGTGTTTAATCAACAGAGATTTTCATAAATACACGCTTCGCGGATTTAATTAATAAAATAATAAAAGTAGCGTGATTCTATCGGAAAGAAAACATCAAAGTCAATCAGATCTTTTAAAATTTCACGTGAAATTAAGAGATGCTATTATAGATCATCGCCGATTAAATTGATATTTATAAATTTCTTCACTTTGAAAATTGCATCATTACAATCATTAAAATTTGCATTGCTATTGTATCGTAATATTTCTTCGTAGTAATTTCTACATAATATGAATAAACCAAAAACATTTAGTCCAAATTATATAAAGCTACGATTCGATCATTTTCCATTGTATTCCTTTTCAAATCGCCGAGTATTATGTAAAACATTATAATATTAAATCTGCAAACCTTTCCGTTTCACTTATAATGATTGAGGCTGATTTTAAAATTGTTTACTTAAATAAACACGAGTTTACTCGTTCTACTACTACTGTCATAAAAATCAACGACACCGGAAAAATCACTTACGATAAGTATAATCATTATTCACACCTGACACCGTCTGGTTTGTTATCAAAATTATACCAAAGACGCAGTGCAATAATTGTTTGTGTTTTATTTCCAGTCATTTAATTACCCGAACTATCAGTCTTGTTATTCGAATTGTTCATTACCGTGTATACAAAAATTATCCTAATTTATATTAGCTTTCGTCGTAATTATTTAATAGTTGTAAATTATTTTAAAATTTTTTTTCGAGTTTTCACGATACCTACCCTAGTAGAAATTTATTAAGGCCCTGATCAGGCCCATAACGATGTGGTCAGCCCCAGATAAGGGCCTCAATAAATTTTTACTCGGGTACATATTATCGACGTAATTAGTGTTAGGATTTGCAAAAACAGCACAGGCCACCTCCAGATTACTTTTTAGTGTTCGTTGGTAATATGAAACATTTACTTTTTTCTCCCTTTGTTTTGTTTATTATAAATATGGAACGCCAATTAACTGACCTGTGCAATGTGTACCATAGAAAAATCTGTGAGTTCATATATTTTCATTCCACTTAAGTAATTTTTGTTTAAAATGTGAGATTTAACATGATTGCTAAAGATTAACTCAAATATAGTAAAGTTGATGAAATCAATTGAAATTTCTTTTTTTCAAAGTACAATTTCCCACTGTCAACTTTGCTTCTTATATAGGTCTAAACTTTAAAATGTACTGATTGTGAATATTTGAAAACAAAAACGTAATATGCGATACATACCTTATGAGCTAGAGGATCATTGAGATTATATCGACATGGCTCGCATCCGAGAGTATATTCGGTTGTCCATCCCGCAGTAAGACAGGCATACACCAAAATGGCATTCACGACAATTTGAAAAATATTGTAGTAGAACATAAAGGACTTCAAGGAGTAAGGTGGTCTATCTTTCATATACCTTGGACCGTAACCGTATATGAAGTAGACGTAAGTAGCTACTATTAATAGTACCTGCCATGTCGATCCTACTAAAGCCCATTGGTTAGTTCTTGGATCTGAAATTATAAATCAATAATTTAGCTGATTGAACTTTCGTACAAATACATTCGTAAAATATTTATATGATGTCTGGTAATTGAAACATTTATTGGGCACTCTATACACGGAAAAAAGAAACAGCTGTAACTGCAATCAAGATTGTAGAACGAGACAGTAATTGTTTTTCTTTAATTTTAATATCTAAATAGTAACCTCGACAAATTAGTCAGCCAAGACTATTTTTCCGTGTATACGGAGAAAGCATAATGGTGTTACTATAACGGTAACAACAAAAACTGTGTTTCCCCAGTGCACATCTGAGTTAGTAAGATATTTACTATTTCAATTAGTGAAACAATAAGTGATTTGTATTATAAGTGCTTTGTATTGGAAACGAGTGAGAGACACATTTGGCCGGGGAACAAAGTTCCGAAAATCAACATACCGAAAGCCCAAAATTTCAATAAAACATGGATCCAGCGTGATTTTCTTCACTTTTAATACATTTCTTAATAACTTTTTGTAAGTATCTTATTATTCGCATATACATACCCGAGATTTGACGAATATGTGCTCAATTTTAAATACAATATTTACGCACTTACGTTAAATGTTAAAGGTATGGGGAAACTGAGTATCGTGGCTCAAAACTGGATAGATTTCCAGTATTGTTATTCTAGGGATTTTTCAGTTTTTTAAGAATGATTTAATGCAGTAAAGGATTATATACACTCTACAATTCCTTGTAGTGAAAATTGAACCACTTTTTTACGAAGAGTGACATTTTCGCTCAATTGAGAGTGATATTTCACTCTTCTAGGAGTGAGTTTTTTGTTTTTCACTCTTAATAAAAGAGTGGCGCAATTTTCACTCCAAGGAATTTAGAGAGTACTCCTAGTAGATGTGATTTTTCAAAGCGTACGTTAACACTATTATTTTCTTCTTTTTTAATAAAACATTTTTGTATATCGCACCTTTTTTTCTGTAGCAAGAATCTTTGTATTTTGTAATGGAATTCATGCCACGTTTTATTTTTGTGGTGGATTAAACCCGCGTGTTGTTTTGTGTTAGTTGTTAGAAAGTTCTTTTTGTGTTATAACACACGTTGTATACATAGTATTTTGTATATCACATCTTTTTGTTTGTCTACTGGTCATTTATCTTTTCCAGGACTGATTTGTGCAATATTTGTGTTAAAAGGGGTAGGAACTATTTTAATGTTGTTGTGTTTGAAGATTTTTTAAATTCTTTCACTGAGATCTTTAATATACGGGCAACTTGTTGTTTTTGTTGTTTTTTGCTGTGGTTATTGTTGTTTATACTACTGTTTAAAAGAGTTAACCGTTTTTTAATACACTGAGTAACCATTGTGGATGGATAAACATTGTCTGATAATAATAATAGTATAATTTATATTTTATATATTTTGACCGATACACATCATAAACATAGTAAAATATATATATGTACACTTAGAAAAGCGTAAAACAGTTAAAAAAGCATTGAAAGAATATGAGAATAAAATAAATTAAATTAAATTAAAGAAATACCAGGTAAAACATTATGCACAAAATTGACAATTATAAAGTAGTGTTGAAGGGCTACTTTTACTGTTGTTACTGGAGCATTACCAAATATTGACAGAAGAAAGTTTTGAAAATTAATTAAAA
Source organism: Trichopria drosophilae (assembly GCA_030407085.1). Taxonomy (NCBI): domain Eukaryota; kingdom Metazoa; phylum Arthropoda; class Insecta; order Hymenoptera; family Diapriidae; genus Trichopria; species Trichopria drosophilae. The sequence continues at coordinate 181,123,613 of CM059583.1, read as the reverse complement.
TTTTGTTTTATTTAATATGTTTAAATCATTAAAAAGTTGCGACGTACGCTCCGAAAAATCCTTTCTTAGATTCTTTTATGACATTTATGTCAACATAATTTTGGAAACAGAATACCTCATTTATATTTCTTACTGCACATTATTAAGACAGGTGTTAACGTAATTAACAAATTAAGGACTGAATGTACATAAATTTAACATTGAGTTTGACAATACTTTTTAGTATTAAAATTCAATGAAAAGTTCTTTTTTTATCAAATCTCCGCTCTGTCAAACGGTGCATAAAACACTACTGGGCATTTAAAAATAAACAAACTGCGAGAATTTATTTAACAAAAACCCCAATTTTTCAGATTTTCTCATTTCATGTCCTGGTGGTAATGATTTATATAAAATACGCGACAATTCTTGTACGTCAGACCCCACTGTTACTAAATTTTGTAAGAAAAGGCTGTACTACTTATAATATAACACTTCTTTTTATTATAATGCCTGGTGTTGGTGAAATTACGAAGAAAGTTTCTGTATAATAAAAGTGTTTATTCTACGAGAATAAAATACAGCTTTTTATATTAGTGAATGCTATTGCGAAAATTATAGACGTCTCTTTTTATCGCTACACTCCATCCTCATAAAATTGTAGAAACATTGCGAATTCTCTCAAGAAGGACAACAATTGATAGTATTAATAAATAATCCAGTTATTAATCTTGAATTAGAACAGTTTATATATTATTAAATTATGCCTTATTTAGATTCAGGGAACATTCAGAACATGTGCATTTGTGTCGTTAATTATTAATTGAGGGACAAAAAAGATAATTGGATACTTTAACTGTTTATCTAACACTTATTACTTATCATTGTTAAAGAGAATTAAATCATAAAAACAGTTCCGAAGTGTTCACACGCTATGTACATAAAACATGTTTTATTTACAAAACTCGACTATCAAAAATTACAAACATGAATCATTCTATACTTCCTTATAACTGCGTGACCGTAATTTTCAGTAATTTCGAAAACAATTTGATACCATGCATATTCATAGCAGAAATAGTTTATGTATAAGTTCCCATTTCAATTGCAAATATATTCAAAGTGTCGTGACTTATACACGGGTTTACGTGCTTCTAAGTACCAAATCTTAAGAGTGTAATATATCGAAAAAATCTATAAAATATCTAAATCAATTTATATAAATTAATAGTTTTATTGGTTTTTTCTTTACATTTGTGAACAAAATAATAAAAAGTATAAAAATAATCTTAAAAGATCTGAAGAAAATAAAATAGTATTTTAATTATGAATTATAATACTACAAAAATAAAAGCTTTCCATTTTATAAATATAGTATTCAGTAGTTGAATAAAATGTTTGTTACGTTATTCAAATTGCTAATGATTTAGTTACTTCCAAACTCTGATTCTAAGCATATTTATTACGAGGTTAACTTTAAAAATCATAATTGATTCTTTCATGCAATTTTTAGAAAAAGATTTTCATGGGATTGTGCTATATAAATGACAAAGAGCTTGATAACTTGTCGCACAATCTCCACACTTTTCTTTGTTTTATGACAATTCGGAGACAGATTTTCATTTTGAAAAATTGATCTTCATCTATAGTAATAGTTATACAGCTGTCAGAGTATTTGTTTGAAGCATTCTTCAATATAATAACGAAATTAAAAAATTGACAAAAATATGTTCACTTTTGTTCCTCTTTCATGTTTGCACTTGAGGAAACAGGTATAACAGCAATATCACTCACCGGCATTCTGCGTCATGTAGTAATCGTATAGTTCCAATAAATTCATGGTTACTTCCGTTTTACGATCACGAAAGTTTTAAAAAATAAGACTGCGTCCTCATGTACATTCACACCACTTGGCAGTATTTTGCCAACAGCACGAATACGTTTTGTCCTCCGAGGACGCAATGACACGAAGCGAGCTTCGCCTGGCGTCGCATTTACCTATTTATAGGTTATCGATAGGTTATCGAATTCAGAAGCGTACATGTCATTGTTAATGGGGTCCAAGAGGGGGTAATGAGAGTCGCCTGTAACTGTCAAATAGCCTACCTCTACTTACTACTTTCGAGTCTCGTGGACGCGAGGTTCATTGCCTGCACGCGGTGTCTTTGTAATTCTTAATTAATCAGTCGACGCGGACCCGGTATTGTATCCAACTGTTCTTTTCGTTTAAGGAAGTGATAATGGAGGATGATTTAATTTATTAGATTAGATTAAACTAATATTGACATTTGACGTCAGTCTTTGAATTGTTTGCGAACTTTCGAATGGATGAGTTAGATGAGTTAGATCCAACACCATCCTATCATCCTGAGTTCAACTGCAAAGTTTAGGATTGAGAATAATTTTGATGTGACTTTGATTATGATAGTATAATTTCATAAGGGAAGCATGTGATTCACTATTCTTGTTGTACATATATTAACAAGTTAGCATTCCCACATGAAAAGAAACTGGAGGTAAGAAATCAATAATTAAGAATTGAACTTCCCACTTGTTATCATTGGGCCATGTATCCAAGATGAGCTACAGAAGCAGTATCCGTAATGTTGCCCATAGAGTGCATTTTAGAATGGTATGGTTACCATTTTAAAAAATATGTATTAACTTGACTCTTACTTTCAGAATTCCGAACAGTCAAAAGTTATTTGAATCAAGAACTGAATATATCTCCCTGCAGAATCAGTGGCAGCCAGTACAACAGTAACAAAAGAGTCAGACGGTACAGTTCGACTTTGTTTCTTTGTTCAGTGGTCGAATGCATGATGATCGTTTTATAATGGATTACAAACTATGGCAATAATTAATCTAATAAAAATATTACAATTTGGCAAGCAAATGGCTCTATTTAAGAAGTAGTTGAGTGCTTTTTCATAAATTCAAATCTTTAGTTTATTAAATCTTTTCAATATCTTCAAGAAATCATTAAGGAAATTTGTATTCTTTTGATAGGTTTTCTTGAGACTTTACAGTTTTGTCATGATTATATAAAATGATGATTTTCATACCTTCTAAAGAAGGTGACGATTAGAACCATATCATTTTTTAGAGACTAAATAAATACATTATGGTGCTAAAACGATATCGGTCTTGCATGCATTATTTGCAATTCGTATTATAGGTATTATGAAGAAAATATGAATTCATTTTCAACGACATGCAAAATGCAAAATGAAAAATATATAGCATATTTTTTTATCAACTCCAGTCTAGTTGATATTATATTTTTATCCTTTCTGAAAGAAACTAAATTTCTGTCTTTCTTACATACAAACTGATCTGTTTTGTAGAAAACTAAAACGGGGATGTTTTTATTTTATGTCTTTGACGCTGATTGTAAATATATACCTCGTGAAACGATCCACTTCTCTTACCATAGAGCTCAATACAACTTCGCAATGCGAAAACAAAATTAGACACTTACAACTTATGGGAGAGGGTAGGTATTATGTATCCCAAAAAATTCGAAAAGATTTTGAGATCATTACAATTATGTTGGTTGATTACAGGTAAAAAGCCTTGTTTGTTTCTCATATTTCTCGTTCAACGAATTGCAGTCTTTTTATTGAAAATCATGGAACGATTGAATACATTAAAAACGCATTAAAATATTCTTTTATAACAGCAAGGTTTGATCGAGTATCTTATAACCTTCAATAAACATATGCCAAAAGTCGAGGATTTTAAAAGACAAAGACAAGTAACTAGTATAAACCACTTTTCTCAGTGCAGTTAAATATGTAAAAAGAAAATCTTAAACAGCTTTAAATGCAAAGAAATGTAGTACCATTTTTCCTGAAAGATTTTACAATCATTTTCGTACTGCAGGTGCGTAAAATGCGATTTTATAACCCCGGGGGTGTAAAATACAATGACCCCCTACTACTACCAAAACAGCAAAACATGCGTGCACTGCATGCACAAGTACATCACTAAAATGCAAATTTAAAACACGCATTTTACACGAAGTAGTAAGAAAAATTTTTTTTTTAACAGAGGAGTAACATTTTTACACCCTTGTGTGTTCGACTATCCGCTCGAACGCACTCCGGGTGTGAAATCCACTTTTATTCCCTTGTTAGAAAAATAACTATTATAGTCATCCTCCCCGTAATTACATCCCTCCCTTATTGCTTCCCCCAAGTATTCAGCAATTTCTTGCCTGGGTTCCCCCTCCAAGTATACTATAAGAAGGAAAGGACATTTAAGAGTACGCTCACGTTATTCTATCAAATTTTTCTTAAATGGAGAAGGAGAAATAGGGACGCTAATGAATTATGAAGGCATGAGGGGGAATTCGGTTATGATCGGATTACAATTACGAGAGGAGGAGTGTAAAGAATGTCGACTTTAAATCGACCTAGACACTCGACTTTACTTAGAATGTCAGTTGACCTTCAATGACTACAAGTTGACTGTCAAGTCGAGTAGAAAGTTTACTTTAGTCGACTAATGAAAGTCGTTTTTTCACATATGATTTAAAAAATTATTTTCTTTTTTAAGTTTTTGGCATTATTGACTCTTTCTTTAGTTTTCTTTATTTTGACAAATATTTGACAAATGCACTGTAAAACATGACAGTGTTATAATACTTTGCTGTTGAAAACCAGTGGTTGTTTAGAAGTTCACCTATATAAAAATGATACAGAATATTCTTATATACTAAAATTTAACTTTCCATGACATTGACACAACATTATATGATATATCAACAGTGACATTTATTTTGTTACCATTTGCTTAGTCATTTCAGTTTAGATCTCGCATTGCCTTTATTATTACGTTTACATGTTCATATTACTATTATCTTAACATCCTTATAGTATAATTAAGGTAGTTGTATTTTATTTCCTTTTTGCCGAATTTTTCATATATTTCATATTTCGGTTTGAAGTAGGATAGGTTAGGTTACGTTAGTTTTGCTGAATGTAAAAAAGTTGTTTCAGGATGACCTTGTTAGCCATCATTATGGTCGGGGATCTTTTTGTCGAGCATCTTTTTGCTGGATCTTTGGACGCAGGATTTGTTAACTACACCATAGTCTCATATGTCAAAATCTATACGTCATACTATACTGTTTTGCAAACAATTAAATGACGTTTGCTATACTTATAAGACGGGCTAGCAAATCTTGCATCGAATTTACTCATAAGAAATAAGATAAGTTTCAGGAAGTCTCACGGACGCCAAATTTATGCTCCCGAAACTCCCTACTTTCCCCTTTCCAATTTTTCATCCATGACATCAATTGAAAGTAACTTGTCACAGAATTGATAGAAATAATATTGCGAAATTCACCTTTAAGAATATTTAATTTAAAAAACTTTCGGAGTGAATTTGGATTAAGAATGCTATTTATTTTCCAAATAATTACAATATATTTGAATTCAATTTTTAACAACTAAAAATATCGTTGTAATTTTTTAATTTTGGTACAGTACATGATTTGAATTTGTAATTAAGTTGGCTTTGCCGATAAAAAAGTTGTTTAATTAAAGTATTAAATATCGACTTCATTATGAATTAAAAATATGAAACTTGTTTCTGCGAGATCAACTTTGAATTGATTTTTTTAATATTCATTCTAACTCTTTCATACGGAATTAATCCATAGTACTAATGGCAATCGTACTTGACAATGAATATTATAAATAGGTATTACTGTAATAGTTTAGACTTTCTTATTCTTTTCAGAACATCTAATATTAAATATTAAAACATAATTTGTAGAATTATATGAACGTTGAAACCTAATGAGGTTATATATACATATTTGTACGGTATTCATTGTATTGGGAGAGCTATAGGCTCATTGTTACTAATATTATCAACAAAATCTGCATATAGCCAAACATTATACTTAATACAATAAACATTTTCATTAGCATGTTGGATTACAAGGTACTATATAAGATGCGCACGAAAATGTACCAGGGTAAATTACTAATGAAAATGATATCACTAGTTGAAATGAAATGTTAAGCTCATAAAATATTTCATTAACATTTAAATGACATGAAGAAGACAAACGAATGAGTCCTTGTTGTCATGTTCTCGTGTCAATTAACACTTCTGCTTGACTATTCCAGATATGACTTTCGCAGTTTATAAGCAATGCCACGTATCTATTAAAAAATATAATGCATCAAATAGTAACACAATATATAGAATGAAAACTTTTAATCGCCCAAATGGCATTTGCTGTCAAGTATAATCGCACCAAATCAATCGGAACGTGTCCGTTCGTAACCCTTGTTTAATGGATTCAACCGCAGACACGATAAGGGTGGCCGATCAATATGTGTCATCAAATAGGAGAACCCACTTCAGATCAACACTAGGTTAGGGGTGCAGATATTCTCCGGATCGTAGGGGTGTATATATCTGAATCTACCTAAACTTTTCCCATCTTCGATTTAACTCACAATCAGACTAGGGTCATGTAATAAACTTGTTCGTAATATGAAGTTAAGGGATTGGTTAATTCACGGAGATGCTTGAAACAGGTATATGGATGATCTTCTGAATAGTTTCAATGCTCTCAAATCAGATTTAAGCTTGTATCTAACTAATGTTATTTACGTTTTATTTTTGTTGGTGTTTATACCCTGGTGAAAAAGTTTTCTAAAAATTGTATACAGTTGTTATATAAAAAAATGTATAAAATTTATATACAAAAATGGTTCTATAAAATATTTATAAAGCAGTATATTTTTATAAGCATTTTATAAAATGTTATAAAACTAGAATCTGCACTGCTTTTAACAAATACCATCTTCTAAAGATATTTCTAAGAATACATATTTGTACAATATGGAGGAAATACAACAATACATATTTGTACAATATGGAGGAAATATATTTTTTAACAAAATTGAATACAATTTGTATATCAACATACAAATTATGTGTTGTTGTTTCTGAATTTAAACCAAAAAGATCTCTGAATGAATTGAAAATAGGAAACATCATTTAGTCAACGGGTGCGGAAAGATCCTGGAGGCAGTTTTGCATTTGGCGATGGGTTCTGTAGAAGTATGTAACCTCTGAGACCAGGCGCTGTCTATGAATTAAGAAGTCAGCTGAAATAATCCATTAAAATGCAACAATACCGAATACTGGTGGATACTGACATACTGACACCAAACAATTCGTCGATCAATCCTAAAGTTCCATTTCTCCGAAATTCTTGACCCTGAAAAACAGCGAACACAAAGAAGAAACAAATATTTATTATAATTTTTAGGTTGCATGCAATGCAATGTACCTTCTCTATAGTTTAGAAGTTCAAAAGAAACTGTCAAAAAAAAACAAAACAGGATGTACATAACGTGGTTACCATGGTGGTTACTAGGGTATGTTTGAATTTTAAAAAGAATGATTTTTTGACAGTTTGTTCTGAACCTCTCTGCATCTTGCATCGCACTGCATGTAACCTAAAAAGTATAATAAATACTTTCTTCTTTGTGCTCGCTGTTTTTCAGGGTCAAGAATTTCCTTAATTTTTCTCAAAGAATTGTTTGTCATTTCGCAGAACTGGAGCTTTAGGAATGATCGACGATTTAATGCCATCTTTCAGTGGGCATCATTGTTTGATGTCAGTATCCACCAATATTTGGTACTGTTGCATTTTAATAGATTATTTCAGCTGGATTCATAATTCATCGACAGCGCCGGGTCTCAGGGTTTGCAGAGCATATGATGATTTTCAATTCATTCGGTGATTTTTCCGATTTGAATTCAGAAACAATATTACATAATTTGTAAAATTTGTATGTTGATATACAAATTGTATCTATAATTTTGGCAAAAAATATACTTCCTCCAAATTATATAAATATGTATTGATGTTGCTGATTTATTTCCGAATTAATTTATCGTTTCTTTTTATAGAAATATCTTCAGAAGTCGGTATTTGCCAAACGCAGTGTAGACTCTAATTTCATAATATTTTATAAAATGCTTATAAAAATATACTAACTTTATAAATATTTTATAGAACCATTTCTTTATATAAGTTTTATACAGTTTTTATATAGCATCTTTATAAAAATTTTATACAATTTTTATAAAACTTTTTCACCTGGGTATTGTTAACTGAAGCGATAGCATTGGTAAAAAAATACCTCTTTAAATTCTATCAATTTTTTCACGAATCTGTATGTGGTTCGAATTTCTCATAGATTTTATAATGAATAAATTGTACAGATCATTATTAATTTTTAATTATATGCAAGAAAAGATGCGTAATATTAATTTTAAAAACTTGTTTTAAACTAGTTTCGCTCGATTTACCAAAAGTTATTAGAACAACTATTATCTTGTAATTAACAGTAATTGACAGCCATTGCCATCTCTAGTAATCAATATTTTTTGTAATTGACCTGACGTATATTAAATGAATTTAAAAGATTTTTTTAAATTGGCCTAGGAATAGAAAGAAGATCTAAAAATTATTTGTAATATGTTATGGTTAACTTATTATATCTGAAGGAAACGACCGAACATCCAAAAATAAAGCATTTGATATGACAATGAAAATGCATTTAACTTTTCATGTACAAAATTCGATGTTGTCTCTTTTTTTCGTTGTAAATATTTGTTCGCCCAATTAATTGTGAAGGCCAGTTATAATTATTTCTTAATCAGCAATTAAAAGTACACGAACGTAGCATTATAGTAAATCATTTTCTTTTATGATGTTGTAATTTTACTAAAAGTTTCCAGTCAGAGACTGTGACTATCAAACTTTTTAGCTTAGACGAAAGGACTTTAGGCTGTATCTACCCTATAAATTCCTTGGAGTGAATATGAGCCACTCTTTTATCAAGAGTGAAAATTTTATTCTATGCAGGTTGACGTTTCATTCACTTCGTCAAGACTTAAAGAAAAAAAAACACTCAGAGGAGAATGAAAGAACATTTTCAATGGAATGAAAATTTCACTCTTCGTGTGGCTCAATTTTTACTCCAAGGAACTTAGAAGGTAGCTAATGAATGTTATTATCCCTCACAAAATAAATTCATTCCAAAATTGTTTTTCTTGAATAATTTCAAATTATATTCATTCATTAACACAGTATTTAACATTTGTAATCTGCGTTACTATTTTATGTAAAGTAGACAATTACTAGAACAGTCATGATGATTCACCGAAAGGACGTGAAATGTTTTTTGTTAAGGCTTCTTTAATCTTTTCAATTTCAAATTAATGTTAAATACCAGATTTCTCAGTACTTTCCGATGAACTAAATAATATAGATTTTCTTTCAATTAGTGTAATTCTTACTTGGATAATCAGAAATTTACAATTTAACATTGTCACACTGGCATTACTGTATCATTTACCACTATTCTTCAAACGAAATGTCCTCCGATACAAAAACAAATTTTAATGGGAATTTATAGTAAATTGTACCGCAGACAATATCAATACTTATGAAAAAAAATAATAATGTACCTTTTTTCTAATATCAAAATATTAAATCTCTAGCAGTATACAAACTGGAGTTACTCGAATATAATTAAAATCCACTCTATTAAATTTATCTTTTAAAATATTGTAAAATAATAATTTGAATTATACTAAACAAATTTTACATGTCTGCATAATAGATATATTTAATTATTTTATATAAAATTTCTTTGGACTGAAAAGCTATAATTTTTTTGCGATTTTCCTATAATACGATTTCTTACATTGCAATGGTCAGCAATTTACAATTTTTTAGAGTGAGATTAATCATAACCATATTGAATCCGCCTCTTAAATTAAGTTAACTTTGAAATCTCTGAAGAGTTTATGATACTAATTAATATTTACTTTAAATAAATAAATATATATACGAGTACAGATTGTAATTACTAAAAATCGATTGCAAAGAAGAACTGTATAATTATCTCAGTAAGCCAATTGAGAAAAGAGTGAATAAGTTAAACAAAAACACAGTCAACCATAATAAACATATTATTAATGCCATCAAATATTTGATGAAATCTTAAGAACTGATTCGTAATAAAACAAAGCATGAAAACTTAAACGACAAGTCGTTATTACATTGAATTGTGAGAAAACATATCTTGAATATGTAGTATCTCTTTTCATTGAAATATCACTAACTATTTAATTTCTTAACTGATAGTCCCATGTATAAAATCATTAATTTTTATTTCTTATTATATACATCGCAAGAAAGTTAGATATATCTCTATTTTATTAAAATGACTATTGTCTTATTTTTTAGTATTTTATAGGCTAATGAAATGTTATTGAAAGAGAATCGTGTAAATGAATGTCGACCTCAAGATGTCAAACTTATTGTACTCAGTATTCTTAGGTTTGCTGGTCATATAATTCAACGTTTAGAAAAGTATCCACCAAAATAGAAATGGTTACTTTCAACCTTGTAAAAATAAGCAACTACGTCAATCGTAAGACATGCTAAAATATTTTACGAGTAACCTAACGTCTTTCTTCATCCAAGGCATTATATTGGCAATGAACTCCTTTGCTAATTATTGGAAACTTAATATTCGTATCATTCGAATAGCATCGGTGAATTATTGTTCAAAATACCTTACTCTCTAACGCAGCTTCTTATTCAAAGTATCTGTATTTAGTATTACTAATAGGGAATAACTAATGTCAAATAAATGTAAATGTAAAACTTAAACTCTGCAGTGTGACGAATTTAACAATTGTAAGTTGATACAAAAATATAAAGTTGGCCAAACGAGTGATACTATTCGATGAAATTATTCAACTATATAAGAAGATATTAGTTTTCTTTAGCTTGTTCCTATTAAAAGGGTAATTATACTTTAGAATAACAGATACGAATTACACGCGATAAACAATAGAATTCTTAAGATAACAGAAATTTCAATTATATCTATGCATCATCATTCAGACTCTGGAAACAATAGAATATAGATTTGCCCTAAGACCTCTTATTTAATATACATTTCCGCAATGAAAATGACTATAAAAGTGTGTCACTTTCTATCGAGTTCCTTATTGCATTAATTACATTACCATGAATTTTATTTCCTGATGGTCTTACATACAATATTTCAATTGATTATGTACGTTGTTCAAATAATTATGACTACAATCACATTCCAAATAATCCAAATCAACATAACACTATATTTGACATGATCTCAACTACCATTCTGCTAAATCTGAATTTAATAAAAGAATGTTACTTTACCTAAATCTTCTGCAATATGATGTTGAGGTCTAATTGGTACAATAATCTTATCACATTTAGGATACTAGTGACCCACCAATATGCTTTTGATATTCTAGCATATTTAAGCGTTTGTTAACGATGTTATTTTTTTTTATTCCTGGTATTCTTGAGACTCCAAATAGTGTTAAATAAATAATGATCTTACAATTCTTTAAAATACATATATACGACGAGCATTTTGTGTTAACACAAAATATCCACATAAACTTTGCAGATTTATTAGTAAAATTATGCGTTTTAGAATTTATTGTGGATAATATTGAATATACCGTTTCTGAGTTTTAGGTAAAATAAGAAAAAATTAATTATCTCGAAATCGTACACGACCAAACTAAAATAGAACAATGCGGTTTTCATGATCTTATAGCCTGATATCTGTACAGTAGAAGAAAAAAGTTGGTTTGTATTTTTGTTGTTCAACTGGAAATTAAATAAAATGAAAATTGACATTTATTTCGAAATAATATATTTCGGGTTAAAAAAAAGATAATGGAGTAAAATATTCGGGAAACTTGAGCTAAATTCTTGCAAAATAACTAACAAAAATAATATAAAGCATGCACTTTAGAAAGAAGTACACATTACTGACCGTGCACCAATTAATGGACTACCATTTGTGGGTTCCTTGTTGCCCTCATTTGCAGATGCTTTGCACTGCCAGAAATAAAAAAAGCAACCTCTAAGCTTTATTACATAGTGCAACAAAATCTAAATTCGTAGCTGTTAGTTGAACTACGATTTGTGGATGCCTTCTTGCACTTATCCACAGACGCAAAGCAGAGCGAATAATAAATGGTAGTCCAGTATTTGGTACACGATCACTAATATCTCTCAAATTTCTGATATTCGTTTGCTCATCACCCTGCGAGAATTTAGCTCAAATTTCCGGAATATTTTTTTTTTAAATTCATTATCATTACTCCATTATCTTATTATTACACAAAATATGTGATAGCGAAATAAATATCACTTTTCATTTTATTTATTTACAGGTCAAACATAAAATATATATAAACAAATTTATAATTTTGTATTTTCTACTTATTTTTCATATATCGAGGTGTACCATCGTGAAAACCGCATTGTTCTATCTGGTTTCGTTCATGACGATTTTGAGATAACCAATTTTTGCTTTTTTTATTTTACCACACCTCCTGTATAACTCATGTAAAAAAGTATCATGCACGAAAATAATAAATACTTAAATTCAGTTACAATTAAGACTAAATGTTAGATGTAATGTAAATAAGGCCATATAGATCAGCACAAACATTGTACATTGACTGTATTTAAGATGTAATCATGTATTAGTTTTAATAGTGTTGATTGCTAAATTCCTAACAAAAAAAAAACGACAGCATATAAGTAAATTAATGAATTTATCCAGGTTGTTATAACTATGACTAATATACAGGGTGTCCCAGAACTCCCGCACAATATTGTAGAGGGTAAATCTTGACATCATTCTGAGCAAAAAAGGTTAATACCAAAATGGGATCTGAAGCTCAGAATTTGAGTGGCAAGCCATTGAAGTTTAAAAAAAAATATAGTTTTTTTGCAATAACTCGGCTCGTTTTAAAGTTACATTAACAAATGATGGCTGAATTTGAAGGTATTCTATAGAGCTATAACTTACCTCTGAGAGCATATGACTTGCAATGAATATTTCGCCAGTTATCGGCCTCAAAAGGGTAAAACTTGCTTTTATTGCAGTTTTTCGCGTCTAACTCATTTCCGTAGAACACTAGCAAAATATCATATACAACAATTGTAGATCTTGTAAAAACGAAGAAATTGCCTTCTAATCCGTTTCGTTTTGACGAAAATTGAGCTCGTGGGGGAACGTTAACAATCAGAAAATAGACGAAAAACGCGCTTCAGCAATGCCAAATCCATTTTTCGCCTATTTTCTGATATTAAACGTCTCCCCACGGACTCATTTTTTATCAAAACGAAACGTATGAGGGGGAAAATTCTTCGCCTTTTCAAGCTCTACAACGCTGTTGCATATGATATTACACTAGCATTTTACGGAATTGAGTTAGACGCGGAAAACTGCAATAAAGGCCCTTATTACCCTTTTTAGGTGGATAACTGGCGAAATATTTATTGCAGGTCATATGCTCTCAAAGGTAAGCTGTAGCTCTATAAAAACCTTTAAATTCAGCCATCATTCGTTAATGTAACTTTAAAACGAGCCGAGTTATTGAAAAAAAACTATATTTTTTTTGAAACTTCAATGGCTTGCGACTCAAATTCTGCAATATTATGGGGGAATTCTGGAACACCCTGTATATTAAGAATTCACGATTCTACCGTTCTGCAGTTATAATATTACGAGATAATAAGCTCTTGCAATTAGGTAACTACTTAATTCCCAGCTAATTATCATTTATATCTGTATAAGCATTCCACGCATATTAAGAGATGTTAAAATTACCTACTTTTGTTTAGTTACTTTTGATTAAGTACATATATATGAAATGAAAATTTATTTTCGTTAATGTTTTCTTGTAGACTCTTTAACATTATAGAAATCATATAACCATTTATATAAAAGAGTCTCGATTTCAAACCGGGATCGCGCGCGAGGTTGATAAATGATTAATGGCATATTGTTCGAATTGACTATTAATTGTCTTTTGAGTTTGTATTATAATTGTAAATTTTTACGATTTAATTGAAGATTTTCATTAGCCAAGACACCACAATGGAAATGCCACTAACAATTTGAACATCGTAAAGCCAGTATTTTTTTAATAACTAATTTCTAAATATCTCCAAAATTTATAAACACAATTTAAAAAATATATGTGCATATTCATACATGTAAAATATCAGCATTAAGAGATAATCAAAGCTCGGTCTGTTATATTTGTTTAAATATCCAAATTAACGGAATGCAAAAATTATTAGTAGAAGTTATGTCAAGCAGAAGAAAATATTACTAGTTCAGCAACGATTAAAAATTTATTATTTGAGAAAAAATAATGAAACCATTTACGTTTGTATTCATCGTACTAATGGAGCGTAGGAGAACATCATATATTATTTTGGAAAACACTTCTAACATTTTGTTAAGAACTTCTAAATTGTATAATGACGTATCACAATTGTAATAGCATTTTGCTTATTTATGGTACACATGATATTAGCTATAAATTTAGAAAAATTTTACACTACTAATTAATTTGTCTGTAAGCTGAACATTCATTGCAGATGAGGTACTAATTTGTAAATTCAACAACTTCGCAGTGAGGTACAAGAGAAAGAAATATTTGTATAGGTTCAAAAAGCGTGAAATCCTCTTCTATTTTCAGATCTTTAAAGAGTTTCTCGGTTGCTGAATTCTACAACACTACAACATTCAAAATATATGGAATAATGCATAAAAAACGACATAAAATTTAAATATTCAATAGTATTGAGGTAAATGTGAATGAATACTTGTTATTTTAAATGCCACCATAGTACAAATTTTTAATGGCTTGAAGTAATTTTAAAAAAATTATCGCCTTTCGCGGGATTTGAACTAGGGCCTCCGAAGTGTAGGCAGGCACTGTAACTTGTACAGATGTGAAATATACTACAATAAGTTAATATTTGCTTCCAGAACCTAAATCTTGTTCGGTATTGAGAAACTTGTATTTATGGATTTTAATTGCCAGTGCCTTGTGCGAGCTCCAGTATATTCACAAATTAGAGAAGCAAATATTTCGTTTAATAAGAAGCCACAGTAGAATTCTAGTTATCTAGACACAATTCGCACATGCTTAAAATAATATATTCCAAAAATATTATATAAGATGTTACAATTTACCATGACAATATTTTGATTAAACCCACACACTTAAAGGAATGTTTTTAATTAATTTATTATAATTTACAGGAAACGTTTCACGTCAAAAAATGAAAGTTTCTTTCTTATGTAAGTACAAACTTAAAAAGCTTAATATTATTAGAAAGTACTTCTTATACCTATTGAGTGATATCAATTAGCATGATTGCTATCCTATACTCCATTGCGGCATGACATTCGTAGATGAATTACCGACTGTCTACACAGTTGGGGTACCTACTGCATACATCGTAGCATCTCTGAAATGAGCATTTAGAATACTTCAGGCAATATAGAGCATTACAATACACGAGGTTAATCGAAGTAATTAATCATTCCGCAGGTCTAGCTCAGCAAATGTGTGTTAAACAAGGAATACGCAAATCACTGTGTACACCATTTCTACGACATTTGTGCATCAATTATGAACGTTTAATCTTATCATTGTATGTGCAAATGGATATACTATCATTGTTCGCGGGTGAAAATATTAGAAATAATCTGTGACACTAAAATTATCGCTTTAAAACTTACAGGGTTGTTTCACGTGGAACTAGTTCATTTCTATAACGTAAACATTTTGTTTCTACCTAAAGTGAAAAACTTTTAAAGCGCCAGAGACTTGATTCTATAAACCGCCATATTCATAAATATATTATTTACGATCCTGTTACATAATTACTTTGTCTGATATTTTAAACACATACAATGAGCTGAAAATTTTAAGGTGAAAAATTATATTGTATCACGTATTCAAACAAGGAAAAATGAGTTTATCCAAAATATTCCAAACGCATGACATTGTTGTTTTTACAAATCATCAAATCGAGGTTTTCTTTTCAGAGTTAATATTCATTAGACAATGCAGGATATCTCACTTTAAAAATAAATACTAAATAAGTCGTCCAAGATTTTCCTTTGTTTTCAAATATTACCGCCCTAAAGTCAAGTACAAAATGTAATGATAAACGATATATATCCAATCTTTGATTCTGCAAAGGGTTTCGATATTGACAAATAATATTGTACAAAGTATACTTTGACTTGAAATTGATAACATTAATTATAATATCTGAGGTTTTGTTAAACTTCACAATCAAAAATAAATGTTTTATAGGTAGCAAAAAATATTGCATAACAATTAGGTTGAATATATCATAATAGTAATAAAAGGAATACATTTTGTTTTTAAATTGAAAAATTCTGTGCATGATACTGTTACAACGGAAACCTGAATGGCGAATAATTTGCCCATCTTTTTCATTATTAATTTTAAGCTCCTTATCAAGCAAATGAGTAAATTCGTTAGACGCGAACACTTGTGTTTTATTTTTGAAAATCTGTTTTGGTAGATTTTATTACAAAGTCAAAAGGGAATTGCAAATACGTCTTTGACGTTTCGACTTCAATATAAGAGACCTCTTCAGAAAGTTGTGTAAAATAATGTGAAATTTTTGTTGTATTTATATGGGTCACGGGGATATATTATTCACTCGTGAGTAATAAAGTACTAGCAATAAATGAACAGTTGCTAATGAATTTATATATACAGTACCGCTCAAAAGTATGAGCTCACCCTTGCGGAATTTTGGCTAAATTAAAATGTTGATATCTCATCGCCAAGTTAACGTACGGGAAAAATAAAAAAAGGGAATTAAAGAGGAGACTTTCAGCTTCTCAGTCACGGTGGTTTCTATATATACATACGAACTATGCTCGATTTACTACAGTCATTTTTTCGTATTATTTTTTTCTTTTTCAATCACCTCCCGTTTTTTTAAAAATGATTGCAGGAGAAATGTACAACGTGTAATCGAAAGGTAATTTTTCATTTTAAAAAAATTTCAGATGAGCGGTACTCTGCAGATAGTTTGCATATGAATAATCAAGGATATTACTCGTTAATTGTTAGTTACTAATGGACAATACGTGGCAAAATAAAGCATATAATATTTGATTTGTATTGAATAAAATACATCTGTCTAAAAGTATTTACATTTTCCCCGAAAATTTACAGGGATTGGAAATCTTCCATTACCACTGCATCAAATGCTTTTGAATACGTAGGCCATCCTCTCACAAATAAATTAATAGTCTAGAGTAATTTATTAATTAAAAAAAGATTTAAATTCGTAATAAAAAAATTTTTTAAATTTGAAACCCGGATACTGAAACTAACCTCAAGAATTACATTAAAGGAAAAATAGTTGTTCAAACGGTATACACGGTGTCCCACAACTCGCGGACGGTATTGCAGGAGCAGATTCTATATAGAATTGCAAGTAAAAAAGTCCTGTACCAAAATTGGATCCAACGCCCACAATTTGATTGACGGGCTATTGAAGTTTTTGAACAAAAGTAACTATTTCTGCAATAACTCGGCTTCTGATAAAGTTATTTCAATGAATGAGGTCTCCTTTTACAGTTTATGTTAAGCCCTATAAGTCGCCCATAACACTCCTTGATCTGATAGTAATACTTTTCCTGTTATAGCCCCAAAATGTATAAAACGCCCTTTTTCATGGTTTTCTGCATCTGACTGATTTCGCTCACCAGTAATCGAAATGGTCCTCAAGGACAACTTATACAGCTTGAAAATACCAATAATTTAATCCCTCATACGCCTCATTTGAATAAAAACTGTGAGAAGAATTTGAATGTCGTGGAATAATTGGCGAAAAACGGGCCAACACCCAAAGGTGCGCATTTTTCAACAATTTCGTGGCATTCAAAGTCTTCTCGTCGGAAGAGAGCTTTTATTCAAATCAGGCGTATAAGGGGTCAAATTGTAGGTATTTTCAACTTGTTCTAGAGTGCCATTTAGATAGCTATTGAACGAAATTAGTCAAATACAGAAAACCACGAAAAACGGTCGTTTTTTATAATTTTGGGTCCATAACATGAGAAGTATTCATTGTATTTCGAAAAGTCTTAAGGTCTCAACGTCCGCGAGTTGTGGGACACCCTGTATATACAACAGTATAGAAAATAATAACATATAACATAGAAACCAAATTTTTATAATGAAAACTATTAAAAAATTATATGTGATAAAAGATTAATCCAGATGTTTCAATCTTTAAATTCTCAGCATTGTTGTACTATCTTTTATTGAATTGCATCTTTTTTTAAATTGCCTTTTTCAGCAAAAAAACGTCGTCTATGTCTTGATTTTGTTCGTCTTCATTTCTTTTTTTTTTTATTTTTTTAGAGGAGGATCGTCTTGATTCTAGAATTTCAATATGGTAGACAATACAGCTAATGGTGAAAATGCGATTACATACACAGAAAACGAAATGTAATTTTAAACAAATATTTGCTTGAGTAGTCACAAAATTTTTTCTATTTTTAACATTATTTCTAGTTATAGCACCTTAGAGTTTCCTGAGCATTTTGAAACTAGTTATATTATAGTTAGCTTTGTAACAAGAGCGTAAAATGGAGCTTTACGCCCCGACGACAGATCCCGAGACGGTGAAGCCAATTAGAGGTTCATCAGGGTGACAACTGTACGCCTGAGATTCAAACATTGTTTTCTGATGCAGTGGGCCCAAAATGTTTTTCCTCGATCTGCAGGCGTAAAATGCTAATTTCTCGCCTCCGTGGGCGTAAAATTTATTTTCTCCCGACCGCGTCAGAATGTCCGTATTCCATGCCTGAAACGCGGGACGAAAGTTGCCGATTCCGCCCGGGCGCCAGCGCGCATGCGCACTTCGGATCCATTACTCCCTTGGAAAGGAAAGTGTGACGTCAGTGGGAGTAATGAGCATGGAATTGGGGGCACTCCAGTGACGTCGGGAAAAAAATAGCGTATGCTTCACGGGAGGAAAGCGCACGACGCTTTCTTCCCTTGAAGCGTAATATACTATTTATGCCCCAGGAGACGTGAAATGGGAGCTTTACGCTCACAAATAAGATCGTAAAATGACAATTTTACGCCTACTGCATACAAAAATATCTTATTTCAGATTTATGACATAAGTACTTCTTAAAAGATTTGTTATGTTATAAAATCTGAAACTTCTAGTTATACCATCAATATCTTAACAGTTATGTCGCGACATATACGTATAGGTAGGGTAGTCGCAAATGTAATTAGAATGATATACATTCGTATGGATTGCGGATTGGGTAAAATTTTGAAGATATTCATTTAAATATTTGGAAATAATCACTTAAGCATCAGAATAATTTTATAAAATACAAAATAGGGGAAGGCGGGGCGAAGTGGCGATGAATTTTTCCGTGTACCATATCTCTCTTTGAATTTCGTATTTAGGATGATGCAAAGTATCATTTGATAGGTAATTTTATACTCAATATTTACATGCATGTTACTTACGGTATATGTTTTACAGAGTGCCAGCTATCGCCAATTTAAAAATCTAAAAAATCACGGGGCGATATCGGGGTGAAGTGGCGAATCCTTATTTTTAGAGGTCCCTGAGACGACTATCACAAAATTAAGAGAAAGTCATAATCTTTTAAGTTATTATTGTTTGTTTTAATAACAATAAAATTTCCACGTTGGTGGAATGAACCTCTTCAGATATATCAAAGTTTCCAACAACAGTAAAAAAAAAGAAATTGTATCTTCGGAAGCTTTGAATACTCGTATTATATCAGGATCACATATTTTAACGTTATCTTTAGTTACTGAATGCATTCATCAAAAGGGAATTCTAAATTAAAAAATAATCACGGAATACAGACAGCCGAGACAAAATTTCGCCGCTTCACCCCAAAGTATCATTTGGACTTCCAGGTACGATATCTCATTATAAACACACAAAAAAGAAACAATTAATGTTTTATAAATAAGTCCAAAAAATATACTTTTGAATAAATATATAAATAATGATTATTAAACTGCCAAAATGAAAATATTGACCAATCTGAGAACAAAGTACAAGAAAAGGAAATTTTGTTTAAAAATTATATTTCTCGCTCCCAAAGGTAGCTAAGAGAACAAAAAATAAAATATCATGCCTCAAAATGGTGTAAAAAAAGAAACCACATATGATATTTTACAATCAGTATGATCATAATGGAAATATTTGAGATTCGTCACTTCGCCCCGTTCGTCGCTTCGCCCCGTCTTCCCCTATATCTAAAAGATAAAAATTCCAATTAAGAAACATCTCTTACATTTGGGCATTCACTATTAACACATTCCAGAGGTTGAGAGTACTAATTTATTTATGGAAGTTAAGGAATTTAATGTAATTGAATATAATACGTTTTCACTCTCCTAATTCAACATAAATTGAATGCGAGACAAATCACTATATGGCCTGCATTGTTTATTATCTAAATATTATGTAACATCAGTATATTGAAAATAAGAAAGCCATATAAGTTAAGGTTGAATTAACGCTCATAGGCTTGTGCCTCATTCGACATCCCTTTAGGGGGATACCGTATCAAAGATGCCGAAACCTGGCATCAGCCCCATTATATAAATTGCTCCGTTCTCCTGGCGCCTCTTGTGCTGGATTCGCACCGAAGATCCTTTGAAACTGTCGCATCTCCAGACCTCATTCATAGGATTAATGTGTAAGCACGTCATACGACAGAACGCATAATCCCAAACGGTAATTGCATTTCGCGATATGTCGATCTACGAATATGCCTCTGAGCATTCGTACGCACGGAGAGGTGCATGTGGGTGCGGAACAGTCTGCAGGAGGTTCAGGAGGACAGCCCTACGACTGTGTTCAACTGCGTGCACGAGCAGTCACACGGCCTGAGGCCGCATGTGCGTGCTAGCTTACGTAGCTCCTGCTTTAATATATATATATATATATAGGGACACCCACACACCTGATAGTGCGACTAACGTATCGGCGTGCGTCAAGATATCAGAGTAGATAGCCAGGGCTTCCGAGTTGAGGATTCTGTAGGCTTCCCACCTATACCCTTAGGCTACCCTATATGATACAAGACCGTGTGGGTGCGTTCGCGTACTACTATCCAACCTCGATGTAGCCACCGATCACATGACGCTTTAGGAAACATCAAAGCCAAAGGCATAGTTGTACCCTAGAGACGCATCCGAGGCCTCTGCAGCCGGTCACGGTGCGTGAATGGTTGTTCCCGTTTCTGCAGCATGTGCCGGCACTATGCGAACGCGAAGGGGGAGTTTCGAATTTCGGGTCAATCGAGTATGCCCGGGAACTGTGCTTTTAACTTTGAATATCGTCCTGTGTCGCATGCTTATGGAGGAATTCGCGTCATCGAACATGGAACCAGAGAACAATGAGAATGATGGCCTGTATTTGGTCCCCTTTGGATCAATTTTCGAATAAAAACAATAATTGCTAATAGATCTACAGTTATAAAATTAGTAAGGTTTTACAGTAATATGATAATGTCCCCGGAATGCTAGAAATCAGCGGTATTAAATTCATTTCCGAATTGCATTTGGGTATAGGGTACGAGCCTAAGTGATATCCGGTCATCACAGTCAGAAGTTGACTTAAAGTAACTAAATGTTCATTGGTGAAGGATTTACTATTTTTTATTGAGAATATCTACAGTTTGTGTATTGTACGTATATAATCGTTTCCCTTTAAAACATTATTTTAATTGAGAACCGTTTCTCAGTCAAGAAATACGTTATTTTGGATGTAGTAACAAAAACAACATATGGGATGTTTCCGGATCACGGGTGTCCCAAAATTTGTAGAATTAAAATCTTATAACGGTATTTTAAAATGATCTTAAAGTGTTTATTGCGATGAAATGGAATTGATAGTGTCATAACGTTCGCCATTTTGGGTCTATCGTTGTGTAATCTAAGTTCCATTAGCATGCCCAACAATAAATTTTAAGTGAGTTTAACATGCTTTTTGGACGAAAATTTCACAAATTTTACTGCCGTTTTGGATGAACCGTTTGGTTCCATGAAACCGTAGATTTCAGGCTCATATTTTATGCCGTATATTGGATTTTCTGGAAGGCCAGAACTTTTTTGAAAGCTCTTGACCAGGCGAACATTTTGAGCCTTCAAATGTCTTGACAGGTTAATCCAAATTTTGGGCACACTGCTGATCCAATTGACGTGAAACGTTCCATATATATAATATTTACTCATGTCTTAGTCGTTGAATAGTACTTAAATTCATTCCGAAAAATCAAAATTATCAAAGCAGTTTCAAGGTTAACTTAAAAATATTATAGATGCTGAAGTCTTGCGTATGTCGTGCACCTTTGAGGATCATTTAGCGGGCATTTTATACGGATTACTGGACAATTTCGTAAAACTTAAGGAAATAAATGTAAATTTCTTTCTAATATTCCTTATCCTGAGTTACGGAACTTTTCGTAAAATCAACATAACATAATTTTTCCGTGCAGAAATTAAAATTTTGCAACGGCGTGCGTGAAGTTCGGTTGTAAGTATACTTTACACCCTTGTTAGATAATCTACTATTTCGCAAATGTGTAGTAGCCATATTTAATTGTGCAAACAGAATTGGATTTAGAATCTCAAAAACATGCAGTTCGTGGTCTTCTTGCCTTATATTTCACTTATTTATTTGCAATGATTCACGCGACCACATTCATGCCAATTAACTATTTGTTCAGGATGATTCAAAAACTAACAAATGCGCGCCAAAACAAAAGGTAATATTATTAAATACATACTTGTGTTTGTATTTAACAGCATCACAAAGTGTAATATTCATAATTCAAACTCAATTCCATCAGTAATTTGTTCTAGCTTATTTGCGTTGAATATTGCTGCAATACGGCTGCACTTTACGAAATACAAGGCTATGGACTGTAAATTATGCCAAATTAGTCCACCTAACAAAAGTCTTAGAATATAGAAATTTGAGTATTACATTTAATATTATTTAGTGGAGTTTGAATTCGCGGAACTTCCTGCTAATCCGAAATGGAAGTAGGTCACTGTAACAAACACAACAGTCGAAATGATTAGTTCATCCGGAAACTTGTAAAATAACTTGCATACTGGATGACGCATGGGTTCGTGATTCATGACATGAATAATAACCACTGTATTTACTAATTCAAACTTCTCCAGGTCTTTTCACACAACCATGTATTCAAACACATACAATACTTAAAGAATCTTGAACTTTTCGAGACGTATCACTATTCCTTCAGACTGTTTTTTAACGGCTCCTGTAATCACGTAAAAATATTTTTTTTGGGATGAAAATATTTTTGTTTGCAAAGACGGATACAATAAATCATACAAAATTTATAAACTACTATTGGGAATAAGAACTATGAAATAATTTAGCGCATTATAGAAACATTATAATTTGTAGTAATTAAAAAATTTTCATGGTATTGTATTGATTTTAAAATTTTGTTCGTATAGAGTAAAATTAGTACTGTGTAATTTAGTTACATACTTACTAAAAGCAAATTAATGCATTACAATAAGGATTATTATTATTATTTTTAAGTAAATTAATCAAATAATTTCGTGTTTTGTAGGTGTCATAGCTACTAATGTACAAAATGAAGGACCATATTGAAGAGGAAAAAGAGTAATATTTATCTGTCATGGTCAAGATTAGACTAATAACATTTTCTGATCTTCTATAATTGATTTGATCAAAATGATCAGAATTACATCCATATCCCCTATATGATTTAAGAACACATATTTTCAGATGCCTGATCACTTACTGATACAATTCACAAGTTATGTTGAATTTGATTTATGAATAAACGTAAGTGCGATTAAGATCTTTTCATTTCATAAACGATCCGCAAGAATATAAACGTAATTCAAAAATTACTCTGAGTATTAATTTCACTGAAGGCATTAATTTTCTTTTTGCCAGTAAAGTACATTGAGGAAAATTTCACACAGCCTTGACGAAAAAAGTAGAGCAAAAAACAGCAGACGTACGAAAATGATAGACCGGGAATCAGCGACTTGTCGAGACCCTATTAACCGCACATTTCATTTCTTCCAACCCTCCTTGAAACGACGGCTGGAAGGAAGTAAAAGCAGGGCAAGGGCAGTCACTTTTCTAATAGAAGAATTTCGTAAGAACACCGTAAGTCTATATTTGTCTTCTTGAAAGGGGGTGCAACTGCCACTGAAGGCGTTCCTCGTGGTTAGTACATTGCAGGGTTTGTTGCATTTCGCGATTTTCACACGGTTGCATATCGAACAGGTACAAGTGTAATTTTATTCAGTCAGTTGTTACTTTTTCATATCTATTTGATGCAGGTCATACTAAGAAGAAATCTGAAGAATACCAATCCCAAGACGAATAATTCCATTAATTAGTTTTTTAGATAGCAAGAACGATAACTGTCCTTAATCATATGATGTTATTATACTCAATGTAGCTCATGCTACATTTTCTGAGAATCAATACACAAATTTTGCATGAAAAGGATTTTGATTGAAAGTGGTTTTGCCATTATTTTGATGGCGTTTAAGGGATTCATTCACAAAACGACCTGCAACGCCATGCGCGCATGAACGTGCATGCACGTAAGGCCGTTGCGCGAATACCTACTTCCGGTTGAAATTGAATTGCACGCAGTCGCGATCCGAGAGAGAGGAGGTAAAAAGACAGCTGTCGAGAGGGAACTTGCTTTTCGCAAAGTTACGGGAGCGAGAGAGTCAAACGAGTTTCGCGACAATAGGCAGGATGCGCGAAGGGTTACCATTGCAAATCACAATGGTAACCGCAAATGCGAATAGCAGGTTGAATAGACATTGCTAGACGCGTACTTCGTCCCTATTATTACCCAGTAATATACCTTTCGTTCCATCAATCCTGTGGGAAAACTTCACCTGAGGGTGATCCGTTTTCTTCGATTTAATAACTGGCGACGTCATTGGGTTGTTAAAACCACCAGGATCTAAACCCGGAGGTTTGCTTATTTTCGGAATTGCTTTCACGTCAGTGTACATTCGAAGGTTATGACATCCTCAAACTCCTCCGGATGATCCAAATCATGAACCGTCATAAATATCGTCTAAATAGTATCAGCACATCCATACAATTCATCTGATGATTATGTCAATGACGTTGTATTTTACTTATTATAAATGAGGAATTGGAACATGTTTTTTTTTTTGGTCTAGTGTACCAGAGGTAAAAAAGACAAAATCCTAAAACGATTCCTCATGAGTATAGCAGATATACGCTCGATCTTATCGAAATGTTCTTACCTGCTAATGATTTAACTAATTAACCTTGTCATAATAGTTTTTCCTCTTATATAAAATATATTAAAGGAATGATATTAGGATTTTTAGGTATGTTTGTTTATGAAAACAAGATTGATTTTATGATTACAATAACATGACACATCAAATAAGGAGAAGAATAAAAAGAAAACCTTCGTCTTACTTCCTCGTGATAAATTAATTAATAAAGAATTATGTAGAAAATATAGATCTAACTCATTACGTCATAAAAATAAGGAAATCACTATGATTTTGAGCTGTGCCTTTTGATTTAATCAGGAAGGATTTACACTTTTATATGACGACCTCGACGTATCGCAGTCTGGATTACTCGATGATTACTTTCACTCTATAAATACAATAATATGATCTAGGTCTGTAAACTAATAAACTGATAATTCGGTTCGATGTGATCCAAATTCGAAATTTTTGGGATGCCCTCAAGGTTCTAAAATAATTCCCAGAGTATTAATTTGATAACTACAATAGCTTACAATATCAAGAGATTTGAGACCTTCGTAACTAATGATGACTCAATTAATCAGCACTTTTACAGAATCTATGGGTTTTTCTCTCTAATTATATAAGTGAAAAGAACGTAAACGTAACACAACCTTGGGACCTACCTTTAACACCAGCTTGAAGTTCCAGCGTCAAACTTCGTAGATTCTTGTCACTTTTTTGTTGAGTGATGAAGGCGGATTTATAGGTCGAGTTCCGGATCTAACGATTCAGAGAGAGGCGATGACAATCGGCGACGAAGTGAAAGGGCAGATATAACAGTCTCGTAAAATTTCATGAGGCGGCAAGACCCTTGGAGCTAATCATCGACTATAACGGGCGGTCTTTTTTTACAATCTTTTTTCCTATTGTTCTTCGTTCAGGAACCGGACATAAGTAATTTTTTCTTTTAGAATCCGCAACTGTGACGCAGAGACCATTCAATTTAACAACTTTCCAGTTCATGCGTTTAATCGAGGAAACTTTTGTTTGTCTTTCGCGAAAAAGCTTCACTTTACGCAAATGAATCGAAGACCCAAACAAAAAGAAAACAGCGATCGTTCTTCGTTGGACGTCAATTTGCACAGTGCGGCGCAAAAGTAACGAATTGCCACAAGTATCGTCGCCTTATTCGGTTCGGCTATAAATCGCCACGAGTCGCCATTAATTATTCGGAGAAATAGACACAGGGCGCAAAAACGGCTGGAGGCTCAGGTGTGCCGTCCGGCGTTTTCGGTTAATTTGAAACGTTTTCGCGGGAAATTCGTTGCTAATCTCGAAAGCTCCAAGGTGCACATCATCCGATACTTCACGTACGTAGAGGAATGATTAAGCTTTGTATTTGCGAAATGTAAAGTTTAATAATTCCTCGCGAATGACGCGTGTAGGCGCCAATGGAAATGGTAGTTCCCCATAAACTTGAAATATTCTTTATGCTACTGCACCTGATTATCGGCTTATCTGTGTACGAGTCATTACGCCACTGCAAATATGTAAATCTAGGGTTTCGAAAGTTTTTAAAAGCACGCCAAACGGGACGGATGACGGCATTTTTACCAAGAACGAGCATTTTATGTTAAGTGTATGGTGGAGGAACTGCAATTATTGGGCGTGTGCAGAATGAGTAACGGAATACGACAGCACTCCTGTGTATACTGGGGCTTTTACCCGACCAAACGTCAAGTTATTCATCGAAAGGGCATTTATATACTGCAAAGTGGAATAAAAAGACTCAAGAAATGTATTCGGTGAAAATTACTTAACTCTTTCGACTAATAAGGTATACAAAAATTACTAACATTTTAGAAGAATTATAGTAATTTCTTTGGTGCGAGACTCTAGTAAGCTATTAAAGTTTTGAGGAAACATTTTTTTCTATATCTGAAGGTTATAAGACAAAAAATAGAACCTAGATTGATTAGGTCCACAAGAACACAAGAGGAGTTAAAAAATCGGCTTAACTACAAAATTAGAATTATATTTTGAGCCCAATAGACTGGAAAATTTTGTTCAACAAAATTTGAATTCAGTTCAGAAAATGGTAGCACGTCTTTATTTCACGGAAAAATGATCTCACGAGAAATCACATGTCAAATTATCACTATGATAAAATATCACACATTTAAAAAATGTCCTTGTGTAGCCATATTCATTTATGCATTATTAGGAATAAGCGGAGTTCTGACTGATTATGTCAGGTTAGCTTTAGGACACGCAGATGCTTTTAGGCATTATTAGGGGTGAGCAGAATTCTGACTGGTTAGGTTTGGTTAGTTTCGTGACGTTGCTGTTTCTCAGTCTCCTCCATTTTAGTGTACAAATTTTCATCTTAAATAATTCTCGCGACAATAACAAGGGTCAAATAATTAGACGTTAAAACGGCGGAGCCAAAACATCCCGCGCGAAATCAGGGGGCCAAAATGTCCTAACGCCAAAATGGCAGCGACAAAAGACAAATTTCCGTATATTTCAATTTGTTTGGGATGGGTTTTTGTCGCAGTGATATTTTTGTTTATGGTTATATTTTGTCCATGTAATATTTTGTCGTGGGATTAATTGTGTTGTATTTTGTCATGCTATTAGTTGTCATGTGAAATAAAGACGTGGAGCCAAGAAAATAATATTCCAAAACAATTATTTGTTCAACTTGAGCATTAATGCGCGCTTCTCGCGCTACTTTACTTGACCTACGTCTATGATGTAAACATTACATTTATAAACATTTGTTGCCCGATATATTTATATATACATTACGAAATCTAGGTTTTAATGCTCGATTTTTATAAATCTACAGATAAATGTGACGTATATTTATGAATTGTATATTTCGAGGCCATATAACGAAATAATAAAGATCGGTGTTGAAATGTTAACCTGGAAAGCAGCGGTATCTGAGAATCGCCTAGATGTTGGCAAATACCATGTATTTCTGTATGTTTCTAGTTATTAAGGATTTCTGCAGCAATCAAGCCATATTATTGTTATTATTATTATTATTATTATTATGATAAATGTTGTTTTAATTTCTATAACTAATTTTCTCTAATGACAGAATTTTGTTTACTCTATTAGACATGATATTACATATTATGTTTAAAAAATCCACAATGTTAAAAAATAGTTAAGAAGGAACCTTTTTACTGCCGATCGATTTCTGGTTGCACGAGATTTGGTATATCTATAATACGACTACAAAACTATATAAAACTACTAAAGGTGCACCTTAAAAGCAATACCTTAAATCAAATTTATATATCAAAATTAAATAAAAATTAGTGAGTTATTATTGGCGTTTTGCATATGGAATGCTTCTATCAATTAGAACGAATTGTAATCAATACACATTTGATAATCGTTGCAATTCACTCTCGATGACATTTCTTTTATAAAGAGACCTGACAAAAAAATCAATTTATTTTTTATTTCACATACGAAATCCCGGGAAAATATCAAGTGGATAAGAATAACCAAAAATAAAGAAACAGAATTCACCATTTGCATTCAATCGAAAAATTATACACCACCGATCGGAATTTTATAACCATCAGTCGTTGGTCAGTGCGTTACTATTTCACAATACGGGTAGATATAAGCGAAGGAATCCAAACCAAATATAAATTCTACCAGGAAAAGCCGAAGTATGTTTTCACTAAAATGATGTATTCTGTGCATCCACAACGATAAATATCCTCATGTAGTGATCCAACAATTTATTATTTAATTATTGTCATTTATGTGTAACATAAGGACATAAAGATTCTTGGTAAAAAAACTAATGAATTTTTGTTTATATTTCATGTCCATTTTCTCAACAAATTTGGTGCGTGAAACTTTATTTTTTTAATCGAAAGATAGATAACATTAGAGCGTTCATTATCACGTCTTTGTTGTACATCCATACAGGATATATAAGTAACAAGATTTTGACAAAATACTAAGTAAGTTATCTTCCATGAAATTTGTATACGAATCTCCAATGTGAGACGATATATTATGTTTCTGTTATGATTCTGTATTTCATATGAAAATTAAAGCTTAAAAAAATTGAAATGTATATGTCTTGTTAGTATCGAAATCGGTCATGTCAATGGAATTGTCAAAATTGAGCTATCTTAATTACAAAATTAAATATAACGATTTAAATGTCAAAAAAACGCAAAAAATCGGGTATACTTTATTAAAAAACATTTTTTCTCATAGAAAGAATATTTGCTGGCACAAAATTCTTTCGCTAAAGGTGAAGAAAATAGTTGTAGAAATTTAAAAAAAAGTCGTTTAAAAAATCTGAAAAAAAATTAGTGTAATTCTTTGACAAATTCTAAGATAATTTTGTTATAAGGAAATTTTTTCTAAAGTCTATAGTTTTCGACAAAAGAAGGTATTGTTCTTGAAATCTAGAAATGATTAATAACTTTGTTTCTCAAAAACTATAAACTTTAGACAAAAACCTTCTTAGAACAAAAATATTTTAGAAATAGTCAAGGATTACTCTCAATTTTTTCAGATTTTTTAAATTACTTTTTTCACAATTTCGATGTTCTTAATTTTCTAAAAATAACCAATTGTATCAACACATTCTGAAAAAAATTGAGAATATTCTTTGACATGTTCTAAGAAACGTTTGTTCTCACAAAATTTTTTATAGAGTTTGCAGTGTTCCGTTTCAAAAAGAAAATTCTCCCTGCGGTCGCCAATTTGTGATCATGATGTTAGTTTTTTTAATATTTAAGAAAAAATATCTTAATACTACAACTATTTTCTTCACCTTTAGCGAAAGGCCTTTTTTTATGAAAACTGCAAACTCTATAAAAAATGTTGTGAGAACAAACGTTTCTTAGAATGTGTCAAAGAATATTCTCAATTTTGTTCAGAATGTGTTGATACAATTTGTTATTTTTAGAAAATTAAGAAAATCGAAATTGTGAAAAAAGTAATTTAAAAATTTGAAAAAATTGAGAGTAATCCTTGACTATTTCTAAAATATTTTTGTTCTAAGAAGGTTTTTGTCTAAAGTTTATAGATTTTGAGAAACAAAATTATTAATCATTTCTAGATTTGTCGAAAACTGTAGACTTTATACAAAATTTCCTTTATAACAAAATTATCTTACAATTTGTCAAAGAATTACACTAAATTTTTTTTCAGATTTTTTAAACGACTTATTTTTAATTTCTACAACTATTTTCTTCACTTTTAGCGAAAGAATTTTTTGGTAGCAAATATTCTTTCTATGAGAAAAAAAAATGTTTTTTAAAAAAGTATACCCGATTTTTTTTTTTTTTTTTTACATTTACATCGCTTTATTTAATTATCTAATTGTGATAGCTTAATTTTGATAACGCCATTGAAAAGAGAAACTTGAAAATAGTACGATACCTACATTTCATTTTTGTTGATGTTCGATTTTCATACGAAATACTTAATTGAAATTGAAGTGCAAAAAGTGTCCTTCCCGGCTTAATGGGTTAATGCTTATATTCAAAGAATTCGGAATTTAAAAGAAAATTTCGTTTAAAATGTTATAAATATATAGTTTAATCACACTATAAAATAAAAAAATAAATTATGTTTAGAAAAACGTACGATGAAATTTTATTGCATACTAAAATTTAAATATGTTTTATCCTGAAGCATTTATTTTCTCTGCGCATTCAACTGCTGTGTGATGCATCAATTCAAGATTGTAATTAAGTCGTGCTATGCAAGAGTGTCCAATGGAAGAATCACCATCTGGCTTTCATTTATCGTTGCAGCGCTTGTCATTCATAGGAGATCAAAATTTGACAAGAAAATAATTAATATGTCCTATGCCAAAAAAAATTATCTTATAGTCGTAAATGTATTCAAATTTTACCGTAGAAATAAAAATAAGTGCAGATTTTTCAAATAAAGTGAATTACCCGACACGTCGGAAATTTAAACTCAACACAGCTGACAGTCATTAATAACTCTTTCATATAACCGTATATTTTCTTACTTTCTGTAAAATAAAAAATAGATTGGTGATTTTTAAAAAAATGTGATATTTTAATGTCAACATTAGCAATGTTTGAACTCAAAAACACTGGTATTTAATGTAATAAATAAAATTATAAATGTATACCAAATTATTATTGCAAATGCATCTCTTATACATTTTTACCAAATTATTATTAAAAATATTGGAAGAATTTCGGTCCGTAAATAAATAAATAAATAAATTTAAAAAATCAGGGAAATTCTGAGTTACTGACATTTCACGTAACTTGTTTTTTTAATATATTTAATAGTTTTTAATAAATTTCATTTTTTAATAATTTTTAATAAATATCATACAACTTCGTTGGAAAAAAACATACTATAGTCAACAAGACGATTATATTTAATCTTAATTTAATTGTTCCTATTTTTTCAGAAATGTTTGAAACCGTAAAAAATATTAAATTTTTTATTAAAACCTCTTTTCTAATTTATTATAGACACATATTATATTCAATACCGATTCAGTTATTTGAATTAAATAAATGAAACGTTTGTACAATAAATGTCACAATATAAACAAACTTTTAGTATGATGATAAAAATAAATAATAATTTTTTAGGGAACTATTCACATTCTAATTTGTTCGAGGATAAAATATTAACATCAATCACATTTTCTTTTACTTACCATATATATTCGTAGTTATTCATATTAAATTTACGACAATTATATAAAATACCTAACCTAACCTCAAATATGGAATTATTTGTAATCGTACACGAAGAAATATTTTTTTGTATCGATTATGACGGATATAAAATTGCGATTAAATTTCGAAATCATCGAAAATCAATTTTTTGTATAAATAGGTATCTTTGTAGATATGATTAATATTATTTTTTTATTATACCTGTCCAACTTATTCTGTAAATTCAATAAAACTAAAAAAGTAATCATTCTTTTTTTCAATTTTCCAGATTTCCGTATCAATAACGGTGAAAGATATACAAAAATATAAGCTCAATTTATTTAGTTGCTATGTAACTGTCAAAATATTGACAAATACATCAACATAAATTTCTATAGAAATTCAAATGTTTTCAAATATGAAGAATATGTATGAAAATATTGTAAATACATTATAAATCAAGTACTATCAAACGTGCGAAACAAGATTGCATAGCTGTAAACGCATGTGTCTTTTTTGTATACAGATGTATATATTTGCATAATTGTACATTATTATTTAAAAATGATCGGACTATATTCCTGCGATTATTACCGACCAAAATTAGAGAAAGGACATTAAGGATTATGCATTATAATGAATATACGTATAATGATAAGTATTTTTTGTGCGCCATTCTTAATAGATTTTATCATAAATATTGTAATTATTGGAAAAGCCCCAAAGTATTTTCCTTCGGGTTTCCCGACAACAGCTGGTAAGGCAAAGGCAGAAATCCTATAAAAATCTTCCATACATGTGTTTGTTTTCTACACACCTTCTAGAACAAAAAAAAATCCATCAGCTATCTCATCAGTTTCATTTAATCAGGAGTCCTCAACATCCCTGTTTCCTAACAAGTATATGATTAAAAGCGATCAAAGCGCAAAAATGGATCTCCTCACAAAGACTTCAACCATACGATACCAAACGATCTCGTTTTACCGAAAGTAAACAATTTAGAAAACCTCTCGAATCCGAACGTATCGTCTAACTCTCGTTTCATGGGCAAGAGTAAACTCACCCCTGACGTAGAAAAAAAACGTCGATCGTCGAGAAAGAAGAGCGGATAGCGCACTTCAATTATATCTCGCGTAACTCCGCATCCGGAAATCCTTCGCTTTAAAAGGTATCGTATATACAAGACGCGCGAGCGCTTTTCCTCATAAAACGACCGCGAGAGATTTATCTTTCGGTCCGGTAAGGTCTGGACGGTTCGTTCTGGGGAAGAATAACAGCTGCACGAATGTCGTCCGCGTCCAATTACTTTTCCCCGGGGTGGAAATATGTACTTTGCGCACTCCCGATGAGAAAGACGAAAAGGCGAGGATTCGACCGACGATGAAAAATGCTTAGTTGCGAAAGCGAATGAATTGCGGCATCGAGATCGTCCGCTGGGATGCTTTCAAAAATTGCACATATTCGGTACCTGGTAGTACTCCTGCTTGATTTCGGAAATGCGATTTTTAAAGATATTTTCATCTTATGAGTGCATACCCGTGCATATATTCGGAAAATAGTGGTTACTTGGACTAAGTATACTATCATTAGTACTAGAATTGTTAAAAATAAGTAAGTAGGAGTTTACACTTTGTAACCATTAAAATAGAAAAATAGGTAAATTCATACTTCTTTTATTCGTTGTTGGATATACTTCTTAAATGATTTCCTGATCTTTTTTAGCGAATGAAACGAAACATGTTCACAGCTTAGGGGAAGATATACGGTTTCGGATACCATATACATATGGGACATTCTTTTACAAATCGAACACTCCATATTGGGTACCATTTTTAATTTGCTTCTAAATTTTTTTATGCGTTCCTTATACAATAAAAGTCGACACGTGTTTCTGGATTTTTTTTTTAATCAATATTTTCGAAAATATGGTGGTTTGAAATTTGTAATACTCTCCAATTCTGCACTGTTTGAAATTGCCATAACTCCGGTTCTATTTATCCGATTGACTTCAGCCGGGGCTCATTTCAAAGGTAATGAAATTGTCTTTATTTCTGTATGCGTACTTTTTAAAATTGTTGCTAAAAAGCGATTGTTATAAACAATTGAATATTAGAAAGTCCATTTACTGCTCGAGGCCAACAGTATACAAATTTTATTATTGCACCATTGAATTCCTCGGGAAATTTCCTACAAAAGACATATTTTTCCAGAATGGCGATTTTACATCTACTATGTCAAATAAATTAATTTCCGACGGCAGATTACGCTCCGTAGCGCGTGGCGCTATGGCAAGACGAGAGAACACACGGAACGAGATGCGCAGTACATGCGTTCTTCTAGTAAAGGGTACAAATTGTTACAAACATTACTAGTGTGGTATTAATAGTAATAAAAGTAATAATATAATTATAATAAGGGATAACGAAATATTGATTATCTGTTGTAAATGACGAAATTTATAATGAAATATATTTAATCTATTATTAATATAATAACGTTAATAAATTAAAATACGAGCCCGTCCGGTAGTTATCGGCACGGTTAGCGGAGATATGTGTGGTAGTTGCGTCTTAAGTACTGTATTCTTTACCTAGAAGTCATTGAACTGTTGACAACAGCAAGTAAACAGCTAATACATATTTGCCTGTTGAATTTTATATACGATTTGTGTGAGCATAAATAAAGGTTTATCGTAAAACGGATACAGTGACTAAATCTACTTTTAAGGTTTATATTGTGCAATAAAATGTAAGTAATATAGTACTTTTCAATAATTAAATGTCTTATTCATTACGCTTCTTTAATAATTTGACATGCATAATATATTTACTGTAGTACTGCAGATTGAATTATGCCTAAAGTACCGCAGAAATCTAGTCTGTCAAAACGAAGGGGTGATTCATCCTTTAATCTGTTTAGTTTACTAAATCATTCATGATTCTGTAACTTATAAGCAATGGACACACGTTGATAGAACGAACTTACAGACTATTATATCTCCCGTAGACGAGTATTTAGCGATTCTGGAAAAAGGCTTAACAAAATTATTGCGGCATGCATTTCTTGTAAACAAACAAAATGAATTTTTGAATGATAAAAAACAAAATTTATCTCGTAACGAATGCATCGTCATCTGCGATTTTGCAGAGAACTATGCCTTTGTTCTTCAAAATTCTGTTCAGGGAATACATTGGAATAGTGACCAGGCAACAGTCCATCCATTTGCAATATATTACCGGGACAAGAGTGATGATAAAATAAGAATGAAAAATTTAGTAATTATTTCTGAATGTTTACATCACGACACTGCTGCAGTTTATGTTTTTCAGAGCTGTTTAATAGAATTTTTAAAAATACATTTAGTGGGAACTGAAAAAATAATCTATTTTTCTGATGGAGCTAGCGCACAATACAAACATAAAAAGAATTTTATAAATCTGTGTTATCATAAATCTGATTTTGGTATTGAGGCTGAATGGCATTTTTTTCCAACATCACATGGCAAAGGACCTTGTGATAGATTGGGTGGGACTTTAAAACGTTTAGCTGCAAGGGCTAGTCTCCAAAGGATTGATAAGCCTATTCGGACACCACAAGAACTATTTACTTGGGCAAATGAATCACTACCAAATATAGTTTCTAAATATACAACTAATGACGAGTATAATGATGCCCAGATTACATTGAGTAAGCGTTTTCTACAAGCTAAAACTATTAAAGGCACATTAGCATTTCATACTATGATACCAATAAACACAAGACAGCTGCAAGCGAAGGTTTTTTCTTTGTCTGATAAGTGGACGAATGTAACAGTACAAAGCAAATAAAGTGATTGCGTCTACTTTATTCCCATAAATGACTTTCAATTTTTTAACAATATTATTATCCATTATAACATATGACTTTTATTACTATTAATACCACACTAGTAATGTTTGTAACAATTTGTACCCTTTACTAGAAGAACGCATGTACTGCGCAACTCGTTCCGTGTGTTCTCTCGTCTTGCCATAGCGCCACGCGCTACGGAGCGTAATCTGCCGTCGGAAATTAATTTATTTGACATAGTAGATGTAAAATCGCCATTCTGGAAAAATATGTTTCTTGTAGGAAATTTCCCGAGGAATTCAATGGTGCAATAATAAAATTTGTATACTGTCGGCCTCGAGCAGTAAATGGACTTTCTAATATTCAATTGTTTATAACAATCGCTTTTTAGCAACAATTTTAAAAAGTACGCATACAGAAATAAAGACAATTTCATTACCTTTGAAATGAGCCCTGGCTGAAGTCAATCGGATAAATAGAACCGGAGTTATGGCAATTTCAAAAAGTGCAGAATTGGAGAGTATTACAAATTTCAAACCGCCATATTTTCGAAAATATTGATTAAAAAAAAAATCCAGAAACACGTGTCGACTTTTTTTGTATAAAGAACGCATAAAAAAATTTAGAAGCAAATCAAAAATGTCGACCAATATTTTTTACGAAATCCGTTCGATTTGTAAAAGAATGTCCCATATGCAGACATGTGCATGGAATACAAGATGAAACTTCCGCCTACGGAAATGTCAGTTAATTACTGCGAAATAAACTGAATTTATTCTGTGGACCAGAAAAATCTGCTAAAAATTGCCAAAAATAAAATATAACGGCTGCAGATATATACAGAATTGAGTATTTATTGATTTGAAACTCTGTGGTTATGGTAACTACCCATATACGAACTGTTATATTGTGGATATCCTAGTAATGACCCGTTGACGCCCAGAATATCCTGAATATGCGTAGGATATCCATAAAATATACTGAAAAAATATTTTCGACAATGGAATTTCTCAGGGATAACTTCGGATATCCCAAAAACTGACAAATTCTAGTAGTACAAAAATGTTACCGGCTACCGAATATATCATTTTCTCATAATATGTTGAATAACATCTTTAGAGAATATTATTGAATTATTACTAAGTTATTATGTGAGATTCTGTTATAAAAATTCTGAAATTTTTTGAGAAAACATACCACTCCTGAAATCCATGGTGATATATGGAATACAGCCTTCACAACTTTTCTGAAAATATACAAGGTTGAGAAAGATCGAAAAGGATCGAGAAAGATAAAAAACGACCGAGAATGACCGAAAATTATCGACAAAGATCCAGAAAGTAAAGAATGATTAAAAAAAAACAAGAAAGATTGAATAGGGATCGAAGAGGAAAAGTATATTGAAGATAGGGATCAGAAGAAATCAAGAAAGATCGAAAAGGATCGTGAGAGATCGAGAATGAACGAGAACGATCATCTGCGATCAATATAGATCGAGTGCTGTCTAGGGAGATCGATAGAAGAATCGAGGAAAATGCTAAAAAAATAATCGAGAATGATTGAGGAAAATTAACGATAGTTGAAAAATATCTAATCATAAGATGATCGCTAGAGGTTAAAAATGTTCGCGAAAGTCCAGGGAAATATTGAGACTTATCGAGAAATATGCGAGCAATCATATAATCAATTCAACTGTAAACTAATTAAATGTACTTCCACCCTTTCCACCCCTAGCTTCGGCTCCTTTTTGAAATTTGAGTATATTCATATTTCCCATTCGGAAGTCAGCTATTCGAAAAGAATTTTTAATCTATTTAAAAATAACCCCCTTCCCTCTTTATTCACCCTTTTGAATCTTAATTTTAGTAATTTCGAATTGAACATTTCAATCTCCTCAACATTGAAAACTCAAGAATAACAGGTTTCAAAATGTAAATACGATATATTTCTGTGTATGAAAGGTACTGAATTTTATGTATTTATTCCCATGCAATTTCAGAGAATGATTGTCGGCGCGAATCGAGAAATAAGACTTCGGCTGTTTTCTGATGAATATTTTGATGTTAAAAAATATGAGAATGTATCCCCCGATCAGAGTACGAGGTTGATTTTAAAAATCTGCAAAATAGAAAGAAAATAAAAATTCCTGAATTCGTAAAAATAAAATATTTTAAAAAAGTTAGAAAAGAATATTTGTCAAAAAAAAACCTTTTGCCGACAAAAAAATGCAATATTTTACCCGCCTTGCTTCAGGGGAAGTGATAATTATATTTTTAGATAAATTGGTGGACTTTTTAAGACAATGCTAAATTACAGTCGTCTATACTAACTAAACTTCAGTAGCAGCGATTCATCTTTCCTTTTTGCGTTTCGATTTCGAAGATCATCGTAACATCATTGAAAATGCTATGGCCAAAAATACGGCGAAATATATTTGTAATAGTTTGCTGGGATACATGAACATGGATTCTGCAAAGTATAGTATAGTTGTGAGCCGCGTACAATAATATAGGACAACAAAATTCAGAACCAGAAACTGGATTATACCATTCCAAAGGTTTTCTCTGCGCTGAGTCCAAATCCGACCACAGAACTGTTCTATCACTCGCCGATTTTCGATATTCTAACTTAAAAGTACAAAACACAACATTTTCTACAATTTCCAGTAAGTTTTAGTGGCGCAACTATGATCCATCACGTCAAGATTTTGATACATCCTAACATAAAAGTACAGAAAACGAAAATTATCAAAAACACAATGCAAAAAATCCAGTCGGAATTACTACAAGAGAATTTTAAAGCTGATAATAGCACTTTAATCTGCTTTTTAACAAATTGCAAACTAACAATTTGTTCCGCAACAAAAAATTACTGAAAATGGATAAATAGGTTGTGTTTTGCACTGTTAGATGAGTATATCTCAAAATCATGACGTAATAGAACAATTCTGCGGCCAGTTTTTGATTAAGCGCATCAAAACTGTTGGAAAAGCAGAGTCCTGTTTTTAAGTATTGAGATCTGCCTTATTTTTTTGGCCTGTGTAATCCTTAAAAGGTCAGACTAAAGCTCCTGTATTTTGATGACGACATTTTGAGCAGAAGAAGTGTTAACGCCATAGTGGCGAAGCTGTAGTCGAACTGTACAATTATATTATATATAGAATAAATAATGTTTTTCTCGAAATGGTACTATTTTTCATGGTCATTTTCATGGTCGATTTTGTCCACTATATATACATGGGTCCTTCATTTTAGGTGTGATTTATTAAATGAAAGGATCAGGCACAAATATAATCCTACAGTTTCTCGCCTCCGATTCATTCTTCATTTATGACAAAACTTAAATTTTTTAGCTGTTATCAACTTTTTTCAGATCATTATATATATATATATATATATATATATATATATATATATATATATATATATATATATATATTAGTAGGCTTTCGATGGTTTTATTAATCAATTGGGTATTCTATGTTAGTCGTTTTAACCTGCAATTTGACATTTTGATAGTCAATCGAAATATTTTAATATTTTTTTAAATCTTGCATTCGAATTTAAACTAAACTGAATATTTCCAACGACCGAAGAAATGTATTCGCAACCGTTTTTTTCGGGGCTATTCAGCAAGTTCAGCGAGAAGCGTAACCAGAAGAATGCACGTTTAGCGCCGTCAAGACCAAATGACATTTTGACGTTTGTTATTATCGCGGATCGCGTTATAACATATATATTACCCGGAGAGATACCGCGGCATGGAAGTCAGGCCAGCGGGAGATAACAGTGATTTCATTAGCGCAAATGAACTCGCGTTCGCTGGACGCCTGTCTGATTAAAGCTCATAAAAGTTTCGGTTCTCCTTTTTACGACCGGCGCTACGCTGTGGCCGCTCATGGTTTTTTTCTCCCTTCATTTACATCCAGGTATATGCGTGTTTCGCGCGATATCGCATTGCTTTATTTGAATTTATATATGCTTTCTTAAATTTCCATTCTCCCGCATGATTTGAAATATGATTTGGTCCGAAAATCGTAAAAGATTTCATGAAAAATATGAGGAAACGCTGTAGAGCAGGAAACAGAATCAGCTTTTCCGGATGCTGAAGGGTTTTAAAAATATTTCTTAATATGAGCTCGATATTTCATACCCCAACGTTACAAGTTTACGTTCCAACAGAATTTGCAATATTGATATCAAATGCAGCTTCAAAACTATCTTTAGTAATATTTATAGTAACATTAGGACGTGATACAAAACCACATTCTTTAATGCCCAAGTTGGTATCAGCGAAATTCACTGAAAATCAGCCAAAATAACCTAACCTATATCTTTTTATAAAGTATTTTTGCCAGAAAATTGAGCAAATATCCCTTTCAAGCTAGACAATATGATAATTTTTCCTTGAAAATTTTGATAGTGTAAATCGACTGCATATAAATGTGATATTTTTGAACCACGTTTCAGACGTAATCACTAAGGAGCAATGAAATATTTTCAATTTCTAGAGGAGAACGCCAGAAAGAAAATGCAGAGAGGTAAATGGGAGTTCGAAAACTTTTCAGTGCTGTATACTTTCATCGTCGCGTCGATCCTCGCATTTTCGTCGACAACAAAGGCATCCACAGAAGATTCCCTATCCTCTTCTTCTCTCAAACGACATAGCGTAATCTTGGATTTGGGATATAGGGTTGCGCTGCAAGTAATTCCGCGACATTTCTCTCCATATTTATGCTCATTCGCCCCAATTATTATCAAAGTCGTTCTTCCAGCATCTCACTCGCACTTTTACATATTGCGTCCTTCCTTTGTTTTACTTGACAACGTTGACTATCGCTTTGTTTCTTTCTCGGGCGTCTTCCCTTTTCTGGATCCATTTCGGGTTCGCGAAAAGAAATACCGTGCTCGTATTACCGACGAAACGATTGTCGTAAGTATCAAATCGTGTAATTCTGCCTCGCGACGCCTCTGCTTCGGGTACGAAGAACAATACCGCGACAAATCGGGGAAACCCCTGGATACCGTCCAATCGGATCGCCCGAATTTCCGGTTTCGCGAAGAGATACGCGCGAATTTCAGGTAATCGCGTCGCTTCCATAAAACGCGAGATCATAAATAATGAACGCTCGAGAGGCAGCCTGAGGAAAAGACTCTGCAATACAAAAAACGTAGGGTCTGCGTTACCAGAATAACAAAGGAAATACGTATAAATACGGAAAAGAATTGAAGAATCGAATGAAATGAGAATCGAGATATTGCGGATTTGGTAAATTTTGAAAAAATAAAGTAGGGAAAATGAATACACGAAAAACATTCTTGCAAGTAACACTATACAAGTATGACACGCTAATTGGTCTGCAAGTTGACATTTTTTCATTTGAAACTGACCCCTGAATTGCTCAAAAAACCCTAAAATGTATAATAGCATGCACCCACGTGTGAAGTAAAACTCATTTCCATAAAACTTGGTTTCTCAGGATTTTTTTTGGTTCGCAAATTTTGAGCCTGAAGTCATATTTATAAAACTGACAATGGCGGACCAAATTATAGAAAACTTTTTCGCTTTTCGTGACATTTGCACGGAAAAAAATTGTCTGGGTTCTTCCCAAAAACTCCAGCACTCTGTTCAAACCAGGTTTGTGATATTCACAGACCGGGGAGTTTGTGTTAAACCGAAACTTATTTGTGACTACTATAAATCTTGAGATCCTAATTATCCTATACTACTCGGGTAGTGGAAAACACAAATTTTTCTTGCGGAAATTCCAAGTCACCAACATTTTGCACACACACTGAAACATAAGTCTAGCTGTTTCTAAGAAACGTGAAAGCAGATAATTCATACTTCAACTACCCACGCCATCCACTGTATCAGTATTGCTGCATAACGGCATCAGTTGAACTTATGTTTCCGCGTACGGAAAAAGTAGTTTGGAAAAAAATCAACACAAGCTAAGTTTATTATCAACCCACACCTAAAAAGTTTGTGCTGTGTCCAAACTTTTTTTTCCCCATGGACCTAGTGGCCTTTTCAGTCGCTGATTTT
Organism: Trichopria drosophilae; assembly: GCA_030407085.1. NCBI lineage: Eukaryota > Metazoa > Arthropoda > Insecta > Hymenoptera > Diapriidae > Trichopria > Trichopria drosophilae. Next base: position 181,081,761 of record CM059583.1, on the reverse strand, counting down.
GATTCTGAAGAAAATTTGCAATATTCAAAATGAATCATCCAAAATGGCGGAGTAAATTTTATAGAAGAACGAAAAAACTGTTTTCATTCCGACATTTTGGGTCCGCCACTATGAATTGTGTAAATATGAGTTCAGATTCGAAATTAGCGACAAAAAAAAAACCCTTAGACACAAAATTTTATAGAAATTTATTTTCCTTCATATATACGAGCATATTATTATCTACATTTTAGGGGATTTCGAGCAATTCAGGGATCACCTTGGGTAATGTTACTTGTTAGTGGAATTGACTAGTTTATAATTAGTGTGAAGTTTTCAACTAAATGTCAACTGAAGTCTTGAAGAAAATGTCACCGGAAAATATTTTATAAGAATGTTAGCGCATATCCTTTAAAAATGTATTATCTCAATAGGTTAGGTGAGATTAGTTTTTATACTTTGGATACATTTTAGCTCCAACTTTCTGTGTTTCACTAATTATGCATACAATACGGTAGAAATGGCAAAATTCGGCATGCCGCCATTATTGACTCATCCATCGAAGAGATCGTACTGTATTCACTCTTATTTTATCAGTCGAATTTATTTTATAACGTTAGAATATCCAAAATAATTTAATAACATAATGCCATGATCAATAACACAAGCCAAAATGGTTTTGTTGTTCGAAAGTGAAGGGTCACTTAATGTTGTGGTTAGAATCCGAATCTGGGATCAGAACTATACTGCCACGACAGGAATTTGAGACGTTTGATGTTATGCACCTAATTATGCTGTTTTTTTTCTACTTTTGAAGTTATGTACAAAAGACACAAAATTGTTAGAAGGGTTCCTTCCCTCAGATCATGTAGTGCTACTCTTTCTCTTTAATTTAAGTCTCGCAGACTTTAATTACGATTTGTCTTCGCCAAGTTACGCGAATTTGAAATATATGTCCTATTAATGTCATGAGCTTTGACGAAAAACTTTGGAGCAGATAGTTTTCTGCTGGATATATCCTCTTTACATTTTATGCTCGGAGTATTCGGTTACCATTGACGAATGTAACTCTAGATATTAAAATTTTTGAATTCGAGAGAGTAGATTAAAAATAGCATGTAAACAAGTTTCCGGAAAACTTATCATATGCAAAATTCTGTCGAATTCTGCTCTGTCTCATTTTGGAATTGCTTTAAGCATATTTTTTTTAGAGCTACCAGTCATATTTTGTTATTTTGCCTCATCACATTATTAAATAATATATTATTAATTGAATAAATGGGGCCATTTGAATCGCCGTTAAATACTAACATATATAAAATCGACGCCCCATACGAAAACTAGCACGTTTTCATTTAAAATAACACACAAACGTGCTAATTTTCGTATGGGGCGTCGAAATATTTTCATGCGTTGGCTCCAAATGCTCCAAAACCCAATTTTATTTGTCACTATCTTATTAATAATATTCTCATTTTTTACCAAGTATGAGAAGAATGTATATCCCTTAGCATTTTCGAGATAAACCCAGAAACTAAAATTTGTAGACAATACGAATTCGTTTAAATTGTACTCTTTAAGTTTTTTACACAAATAAAAAATCAGGGGGAAATTACAAAAGGCTCTATCATTTGAGTTGTATCACTGCATTATATGTATATGAAAACTGTTTCTCGCAGACAGTGCAATTTCTTGTAAAATCATCCATTTTCTCAACGAGTTGTTAAATTGCAATTTTAGAAATATTGTCCAACATTTTGAAGGTGCTGGAGTTTTAAAAATCTGACTCCGAATTCGTAACAAGTGACCAAAACCCGAAATCTATTAAAAATCGCAGAAATCGATGAATATTTAAGGTTTTATTTCATCCATTAAGGTTAAAAAAAAAACCTGACGTTCATAATCAGCTGCGCCGTAAATCTTTAGATGGTCAATTTCACTACAATTAGACTAGAGAATATATTTCTTAAAACATAACGGTTTATAATAACGATAAAAATAAAAATTTTATAAAAACCCACCCATAAAATTAATAAGGGTGATTTAATTCTTTTAACGGGCGGCGCGGCGATCGGTCCGATATAAAAATATACTCTTACGTCATGAGGACGTAAAATAAACAGTTTTAGGAAAATCGACCTATACGATATTTCTCTCGTGGAACTTGTCCGAACATACAGACGACTGTCTAATATATAAAAGTTGAATGCTCTTAGCAAAGTGCGTCCGTTTAAATACATTTTTACTTAAAATAATGAGTCACTGTTAACGTAAAGAAAATTAGTGAATTTTACAACATCGATCGTCCGCTTGTCTGATTAAAATAAGTAGTTCCTTTTACTACTGTGCACTCAATTATCTTACGGTATTTTAATGTGTCGATTTTTTCCAATGCGCCCAAATTGTAAAATTATTTCAAAACATAATCAATATCTAAGAGGCGCATATATATTACGCCTTAAATACTGAAAAATGGATGAAAATAAAATATTCGTTTTTTCAGGGCACCTAAAGAGAAGTTTGAATGAATGGAAGTTTTCTTGACTTTTTGTCCTTAGGTACCACCAATGTTTCTTACAAAAATAAGAAGCGCATCTTATGACATTTTGTAATTAGTTTGTTTTACTATCTAAATAGTACGACTGGTCACGTAATTCCTTACTATTAAGACAGTAAATTTATTTAAAAACGATGGATAAGCCTTATCCTACTATCTAATTAGTTTTTTGCGATATACCTATTCATATATGTATACAATAAAGAAACCTCTTTGTAATTTCTTTAATAATTTTATCCAATTTAAAATAATATAAAAGTATATAAATAAATACTGTCATTTAAAATCATGATAAATGGATTAATATTATTCAAAATGGAGAAAGGGAATAAAAAAAAGTTAAAACACAGATGAATACATTATGGGACAAACGGCTCAAAATTTCCAAGAAAATCGTCGTCACACTGTCTGAAAATCGTGGGAGGTGGTTTGAATAATATTTCGATTCGAAGTCACTGGAAGATTTTATTTCTCACGGTAGATGCACCGTAAACGCTATCAGGTCGCCAACCACGAGTCCTGCACTACTTTTTTTTGCAAACTTTCTTAAAATTTTCTTTAATATCAAAATTACTTTGAAAGTTGAAATAATGTCAAAAAACTCACATATAATGGTAGAAAAGGAAAATATTTGTTATTTTATATATACAGAAATATCTAATGTTAGAGATAACTGAATGTATGACCATTGAAAAAAAATCCTTAATAAATCTGACTGGTTTTTAACTACATAAGCTTTTCAAGAGATCCTTAGGAGACTTTATTACTTCCAGATATGACCAAAAGTACTTAAATCAACTAAAAATAGAGTCATACGATTTAACTTTTGAAGGTTCATTCAACAAACTTAAACAAAAAATTAGTTTATCTACCCAGTATACGAAAAAAAGAATTAAGATACATTTTCTTAAGACGATTCAACTTTTGTATACTAATAACTGCAACTTGTGAAATTGTATTGATCTATTGAAACACGCTCACTAGTTAGAATATAAATAAGTTGACATTTTTCTGGGTATTTGTTTAGTGCAATTATTTTTAGTGGAGCTTATTGGTAGTTCCTTATCATCATATTAGTAGTTGAAGTTGTCAGGTAGATTTTATTGACTATTGTTTCAGCACAATAATAATAGTTAAAATTGGTAGTATTTGAACTCCATAAAGGCAGTTTCTTCTAAAAATTAAAATAAATCGCTCATCTTGATAAATAGAATGAACAGGCCGAGTGTACTGCCACTTTCCTTCATTCATTTCTTAGTTAATGTGGTCTTTGAACTGTAATAAAAAATATAATAAGCACGCACAACAGCATTTTTACAACTGTAGGACAGTTCAAAGACCATATTAACCAAGACTAAAGATAAATAAGAATTTCCAAATTAACGAGATTACCAACAACATGCTAACAAATTTAAATAAATTTGTTCTTTCCTGGTAGAAATTTGCCCATTTTTTCTTAGACTGGCCATTTCCCCTATACCTTTAACATAGTAAATAAGAATGTTATACAAGAATTGTACAAAAAATGTTTTCATTTCTACCAGGGTTGTGATCACTCAGTTTATTGTCACCATAATTTTGAATTCTCTTTTCAAGTACATTTAAATTTAACAAATGTTCTGCTCAAGTATATTACTTCCTATTAGAAATTTAGTAGTTTCTGTTTAACCGATTTTATAAAGTTAACCTTTGCCACAGTATAACCTTACAAACTACGTTGAATATGTAGTATTATAATGCGATTTAAAAGCACAAATGAACTAAACAAAATAACAAAAAATTTATAAAACTACATTAACCCTTTAAGGACGGGAGGTACATATTTTCAACACCGTTTTGAACGTCGATAATTTGTATATAAAGGTATTTGGAAACATTTTATCACCACGTTTTCCAACGTGGAGTGAATTCATACACTATCTGATTTTCTAAACGACTTATTTAAAAAATTCGATTTTCCGAATTTTTGAAAAATCAGAAAGTGTATGAGTTTACTCTGATGAAATTTGAGAGCATTCTTTACCTCATTTCAAAGCATTATTGTGCTGTTTCGTGGTGAAAGTGATGTCTTGGTGTAATGTAAAATGTAAAAAACCATGTTTTTTTAACAAAAAAAACTTGTATAACTTTTTTGCGGTTCATTTTATTAAAATTTTACAGAAAGATTCTTACACTGAGAATTTTCTATTATTTATATTATGTTGAACCCAAAATACGGTTCTTTCATAAGCGATTCATGTGTTTTTGCATTTTTTCCCATAACCGCATACTTTAATTACACTACCTCGCACCATTACGTGTTCAGCGAAATAAAGATAATAAAATCTGCATCAAGCATTGTTCGTTCTTATCAAACGTCAGACCATTATCTATATTAGTATTGCCAAAAAAGAATAATAAATTAATGATTTTTTTAGCGTTCAACGTATAATCACTATTTCAGGGAAAAGTTCAGGGAGTGGATATTTATATATTTAAGAACAATATTTTGAATTGACAAAATAAAAACGTCGAAAAATTTTGGGGAACAGGGTCAAATCTCGTTGCAAAACATAGAAAGTGTGATTTGACCTTTAAATACCTTCTGAAATGGAATAATTCAGACTTTTTCCGACAAAATGTATGCCTTGGAATTTTTAATAATTTTTATTTGCATGCATTTGCAAATGAATCTAAAATTTTCAATAAAATCATACAAATTCATATATCTTGCGAAGTTTATGAGGTAGAGGGGTGAGTTTTGGGGTTTGGCATTTTTCATCGACTGAAATATATCAGAAGTTGGATCAAAACGGGGAGTAGAGGCCGAATCATTGTTTGGTTAATTGTGAAATGTCCCATAGTCATAATTAATTCAGATACTGTTTGTAATAAACGCAGAAAAGAAAAATCCTTTAAATTAATTCTTTTTCTTGATCACATTTTTGCAATCAACGTGATTTTAAGTTCTTAATTACGACATTTTCCCGGTAATTGCGAACGCCTTACGTCAAGCCATGCAAAAAGGACCGTCCCTCTATATGTGGTTACGAGAGGGCGACCCTTGACAGTAGGATAGGTCAGGTCGCCCCTTGAAATGCGCGTGTTAATGCCATATTACGTTGGCTATGGCGACTGATGAATCGTCTCGAGATGCCCTGACGACACGCCGACAACGCGGAAGAACTTGCTTTTTATACGACAACGCAGTGCTCTTATTGCGTTATATAATTATTGACCGCACGATCTACTTATTGTACAAATAACACAGGTCTGCAAAATTCACTTTTTTTTTATATCAGAGTGATTTCCGACGTATTTTTGTACGCTGAACACGAAAAATGTCTATCACGTTATGATTTTGAGAAAAGTTGAGGCAAAAACACCAAAAAACTTGTTTTTGGGTGTTTTTAGCCCTAATTTTCTCAGAAGCCTGATGTGCAACAGATCTGAATTTGTGCTCAAATTAAAGCTTGATTCTTCCCCTACAAAAATCATTTACAATAACTTTAAAAAAAATTTCATAATTTTGAAAAAAAATTGTTTTAACCTTGCTGTTCCTAGTGATTGTGATGAAAATGCAAATTATTTAACTACATTGAGCAGAGTTCATACAAACCACTACTTGACTGTTTTCGGGGATGGTGTTTAAGAACCTCTGTCGCTTTTAAAAAATTCAAAATGGCGGATCTAAGATGGCGGACGTAGAAATAAAAAATTTAAATTAACCTCATGAAAAACAGTACTCGGGGTTTTTTTGAGTCGCTGATGACGAATCCAATGTTAGTTTCACAAAATTTAAAATAGCGAATCCAAAATGTCGGCCGCAAAATAAAAAATATACTTAGGATCTTAAAATCACCACTTCACGGTTTTTTTTGTTCGCCATTAGTAATGCCAGCGATTGTTCGACCAGGAAAGGCAAGACTTTGTTTTATAAAACAATCTACAGGCAGTGTAAGATTCAAGATTTTATTCAGTATAGACTAACTATAGTTTTTAATAGATCATATGGAATATTGTTTGTCTTTGTTTCCCTACGGGTAGATAAATTGTTTCTTTGATTTTTACAATTTTCACAACCTCTCGGACCTGGACATGATAAGCACTAATGGCAACAAAAAAATCCTGAAGTGATGATTTTTGTAGGGGAAGAAACAAACTTTAATTTACGCACAAATTCAAGTCTGTAGCACGTCAGGTTTCAGAGAAAATTAGGGGTAAAAACACCCACATACGCGTTTTTTTGGTGTCTTTACCCCCACTTTTCTCAAAATCATGACGTGATAGGCATTTTTCGACTTCAGATTCGTGTTCAGCGCACAAAAATACGTCGAAAATCACTCTGACATTTAAAAAAAACAATCCGTGCAGACTTGTGTAATGAACTTACGAGAATGTAATTGTAGAAAACATTATTACACCGCAATTAAGTGGTGCACCTGCATGCTAATTTTGATGTAATTTTTACATTTTACAAAAAATACATTTTTTCAAGACATCATTATCTTCGGACTGTTTTCTAAACTCATTGAAGTATACATTTTTCTTTAAATGGAATATAGCTGAAATTTATTACTCGATGGTTTCCACAATCGAACAATCGGACTTGTGGAATTTTAGTTGGCCTCTGGATTTATTTGGCTGTAACTTGACCATTTTTAAAAATTTTGGTCAGAAATTTTAACCAAATACTTCTCATAACATTCTGAGGATAATAATATAAACGAGAAAATATATTAAAAATATATAACATTACTTTTTGCTTCCGGTAAACAGTGGGTTATAAATGGGTATTTTCGATTGCTACTGGAGCAAGAACTTCATTACTAATGCATACCTCAGACAATGGTTTCTTATATTTTCATGGTCAGAGATGACGAATCTGATATCTGAGAAGTTAGCAATATCACCAGTAATGTGTAACATACTTCTTCGAATGAAAAATATTCATTAACGAATATTTTATAGTGATGGAAAATACTAAACCTAAGTAGTACAAATGATAGTTAAGTTCTTTTTAATAGTGATTAAAGCCTTCATGTAGTAACTTTTGTCAACATTCTAAAAATTTAAATTTTATGAAATACACCGAATAATATTTTTAACATGAAGAAATATTGCGTAATTTAAAAAATTACATCAATATTAACAAACATTTGTATTCGTTAAAATTCATTACTATTAACCCGTTTCATCCCAAAATGACAACATTTGTCGCCGGTTTTCGTCCTCCGTAAGTTTATGGATATCTTTGAGATATTGTTATGAAATTTGGGTTTCTTATAGTTTTTGGGTATGTTTTTTTCGAATCTGAAGTCCGTTCTTCGATATCACTTTTCGTTTTTTAAATATGGCCACTTAAATGAAAGAAAACGAACATTTTCAGTAAACTGCAATTTTTATTTCGAAGGAGTTCCGTGATCATGTCAGGCCTCAGAATCCTGTGGCATAATGAGTTTTACTATCAGTTGGTCAATATTACGATATAAATTATAAAATGGCGTCTTCAAAATGGAAATTCAAATTGGCCGAATAAATATGACTTCGAAAACATCTATATACTAAATACCGCTCAATTTTTTTTCAAATTTCGGTTAGCCATATTGGATTCGCCATTTTCAATTTCCAAACTTTAAAAACGAATGTGTATTCAGCATGCTCAATAACAACCTAGAAAAACATATTCATCAAAATACACGATACGATACCAGAAATATTTTAATAAGACACAGATAACAAAAAAATCCAAAGTAATAGCGCCGTTGTGAGGACGCCATTTTGTAATTTAAATCTTAATATTGACCAACGTTTAGCAAAACTCATTATGCCACAGGATTTTGAGGCCCGACATGATCCCGGAACTCCTTCGGAATAAAAATTGCAGTTTACTGAAAATGTATTCGGTATTTTCCAAGTTTTCTTTCATTTAAGTAACCATATGGGCATATTTAAAAAACGGAAAGTGATATCGAAGAAGGATTCAAAAAGGGCATATCCAAAAAATATAGGAAACTGGAATTTCATAACAATATCTGAAAGATATCCATCAACTTGCGGAGGATGAAAACCGACGACAAATTTTGTCGTTTTGGTACGAAACGGGTTACTTAAATTGAACAAAAATTTGAGTTAATTCCTAGCGCCGTTTTGAATTCGGCCAATCTGATCACAGATTCGCAATCAGCGACTTGGAAAACCCCCGAGTAGTAAGTTTCAAGAGATTCCAGTTGGTTTTACAAAATTTGTCCACCATATTAGAGCCACCATTTTGAATTTCGAAAACTAGATATCAGATTCGTAATCAGCGATCTCGAAATCATCGTAAGTTTTATAAGAATTCAGTTGGTTTTACAAAATTAAAATTGTAGTAGAGTGTAGAAATCAAAGATACATTGTTCATTTATGTTTTTTGGTTCCGCATGTTGGAACCTCCATTTTTAATATTGAAAATCTTTGGGTAGATGCAGAATGAGCATTCTTAAAAATTTCAGCATGCATTCTTTAAAAAAAAATATATTCTTATATTGTTAATCATTCTCAAAAAAATAAACAAAATAATGATGATTCCCATCAGTATTATCCGTTTTTTTAAAATTAAAATGTAGTTTAGGTCGACTACTCTTCAAAATTAACCCATTAACCGCCAAATGCACTGGAATTTTACCTCGAGTTCAGCATTTATTTCTGACATGAAACATATAAGAAAAAAAATAAAAAGAACATGAATTTTATTGTTTAAAGGTGGCTCTTTCGAATGGCGATGAGAAAATTTAAAAAAAAATGTGTTTTTTTTTCAAAAATATGTAAAGAATCATGATTTTCAAACTTATTTTTTTCGTTTCTCCTAAAATTTTTTGTCAAAACGCATGTGTATCGACTTAAAATAAGTCATAAACGTGCACCCGATGTGTCCACTAAAGGAATCCATCATACTTGATTTTTCTTTTTTTGTCTTATTAACAAAATGGCGGTCGATACGACGAAATATTTGTGCGTTTTTCGAAATTACCCATCATCGTATGCACGAATGTAATTCTAGTTAAACAAAACTCATTACGTTTTTTTGGGGTTGCTGAGTACGAATCTGTTGTTGGTTTTATTAAATTCAAAATGGCGGATCCAATATGTCGAACCCAAAGTACTAAATATTCATAGATTTTTGTGGCTTACAATATCTTTATGTTTTTTGAGTCGTTGATTCCGAATTCATGATTAGATTTTTGAAATTCGAGATGGCGGACCCAATATGGCGGGCGGAGAATAATAAATATTAATCGATTTTTGCGATTTTCAATATCCGTCTCTTTTTTAAGTCACTGATAACAAATTTGTGTAAGATTTTCAAAATTTAAAATGTCGGCTTCAAAATGGCGGATATTATCTCTAAAATGTCAAATTACTCAAATGAAAAAAATGTCTCATTGTATGTTATTATATTTTGGAAAACACACTTCAATAAGATTTTCAAAAGAAACTCGTTTAATGCTCCGAGAGAGACGTTACATTTCACGTTCCGAGCCAAATATTCCATTCACAAAGATAAAGAATTCCATTCTTTCTCTTTCAATACTTAAAACATTTTTTATGTTTAATACTAAAGTAAAAATTATGGGTTATTTGGAAGAAAATGTGAGTAAAGAAAATTTCTCGATTACGAGTATAGGAAATGTTAAGGTTTGTGCAGAAAAATTTCATTTTGTCACAGGCTTTAATATTAGGAAATTAATGTTCTTTTTAATTTCACAACCTAAATATTGAATTACACATACATTGAGTTATTATTACTAACTTTATCTTCAATGCTTACTGTAGTATTTTGCTCGAGTCGGATGAAATTAAAACGCAACGAAAGTCTTGCTGGCGCCATCTTACAGATTCGTGTTGAACGTATGCGTTTCACATTTAACGGTCGCTGGATTTATGAAAGAAAAAATAACTGGAATAATGGCATTTCAAATATGGTAATTTGGTAAATTAAATGATCTCGATTGATAGGAATACGATCTCCTTGGAACGATTCTATTTTAATAAAGAATATTCAAAATCGAAATTGACGTTGACTTAAAATCTACCTGTACACTATCAAATGTCGAAAATTCGGGAATACAAAAATTAAATACGTACACGATTATTTTTCTACTACGATAAATAAGGATCTATCAAATTTTAAGATTTTAACAATGTCTTTTTAGTCAATAGTCCAGCAACTAATTTGGTCATTGCTACATTCCAGTTGCAATACCACCTGATACTTTTTAATATCATGTATTAAAAAATCCCAAACAATAAACTATTTCATAAATGTTTAAAAACAAATTTTTCATATGTGCATCCTGGATGTTCAGCCAAAAAATATTCCATTGATAAAAGTACTTACTATCTTCATTAGAAGTTTATTTGTTATAAAATTTAAAAATCTATATATTATTGAACAAATAAGATAAATGAAATTAAAGAAAGCTTCACATTATGCGTTTTATATAATTAGGAGATCTTCATGAACTTAAGCACAAAAAATCTCAGAAAGTGACACATTTATTTTTTTTTCTAGAGCACATTTAGAGATAATAAATTTTTATATTGTTGACTGAATAGTAAGGTAAAACTATTACTTAATCCAGTGTAAGGAACATAAATATTAAAGTAAAATAATCTACAATCCCATGATATGAAATGCATTTTAATAAACACATTTACTAAATTTTTTCTTAGAAAAGCTTTACATTTCTAAATATTTAAGGAAAGTTAATGACAAATCTGAGTTTATCTTTAATAAACGCAATGATCTTTAAAAAAATGGATCTATATCATCTTATGATTAATATATTACATTTAAAAATTAATGTTGATTGCAATATTTACAGAAAAAAGTCGTTTAAGACATTTACATTTACGAAAAGAACTCATTAATTTAAATCCACTACTGTGAGAATTACACTACTTCATTAATTATCGACACTCGTCGGAATATTACAGAAACGTGTTAAAAATAATGTTACAAATATGCTTCTTAAAATTACGCGTGTATTAAATATAATCGACATTATATTGTATAAATTTAGAGAAAAAGATTTCAAACACTAATACATCCTTTGTTTCAAATCGATTTTTCATGCCCTCTTAATTTCTTGGAGTGAGAATTCACTCTTTAATTAGTGAAAACCGAGCAACTCACGTGAAAGAGTGAATATTCAACTCTACAAGAGTGGAAATTCGCTCTTTTTTCCAGAGTTGTAAACTCAACGACTCGGATAAGATATATAATATAAGTACACCTACATCTACCATTAGGCTATTGTTTAGTTTCACTTGTTTCTACGATAGTCGCTAGAGGGACACAAAACCCATTTATATGTAAATAAATTTAAATACAGATATGAATATTCCAAAGTTAAGGTTTTGTCGCAATTATCATACAAAATCCGGCGATGTTCATCTTTTTACCATTTTCGTGTTTTCCATCGAAAACCAAAAAATTATTTTATTTTTATATTATTAGTTAATTGACCCTTAATACCATTAAATAAAAAAAAAAGAAATACTATTAATTATACTTAATTTTAAATTACGACGGTCGAGAAGAAACCTTTTCGTTGCTAGTTGCAACAATTATTTTGATTTTATTCAACTTTAGTCAAAAACGAAGTTACGCCAACATCTTACTCTTGAAGTGCTGTAAAAACCAAAAAAATATGTCCCATTAGTGTGCCACTAAAATAATTTTTTATGATTTTGAACAGTGAAAAGTTAAAAGTTCTGTAGAATTACTTCTATAATATATTTTTTCCCTTAATTTTTACACGCAAATCGGAATCGCAATTCGACGTAATTGACATTACTGTTCCTACCCTTTTGCGATCTCTGAAGTAACTATTTCAGCTTCCGGCAGTAGAAGGCGCCAGTAGCACAGTATAGTGCCAATATATAACATATATCGCATCATAGTTATTGGATGTCAATGCATGTGTGCGTCGTTTAGTGTGAGAAGGGTTAGGGACAATACACGCGAAATTCAGGCCGCCATTCGAGTGCTTGATAAAGTGCACGGACGATGTTAACAGTTATTGCTGGACTCGATCGAATAACCGGCTATGTATTGTTCCAAAATGAGAAACGGATGTTCATTCTCTGAAATGAACGAATCCTGCAGTTTGGACACTTTTAAATTTGACAATTCTTGTATTTCTTTCTTTTTAATTGGCGTAATTGGACGTGTTTGGGTCATTAAATTACATTGATTAGAGATCTTATCATAGTAATTATCTGCGCATACATATGTCCTATATTATTTTCTTCTTTTCTTCTTGGACAGTCATTCACTACAAAAGCTAAGATAAAATATGTATAATTAAACAGTCAAATGCACAACTAATATTAGTAGAGTCTCGATCGAAGACATTACAGAGATTTAAATTTTCACTTCAATAGCTTAAAATTAAAAATAGTATACGTAATAAAGTCTATACCCATTTTTTCATTTCTATAACAATTGTTTTGGGTACAAACGCAAGATTTAAATATTTTTTTATGTTTATTTTTTCGTTCGAAAGGTTACTTAATCGATAAATTGCGATATGCCGAATGTGTTCATAAACTATACATAATTAGCAAATTATAATGTGCTACTCAAGGCGAAAATGGATTGTCCTAATTTTAAACTAGTTGCAATTTTAAAAGAATGAGACAATAAAGCAATAATAGAAAAATATGGCAAAAGTCGGTGATAAGGGATACTTTTCCATCAATAAATTAAATGGGTGCGGGTCGAAAATTACACAGCTGATATTCTCATCAAATTTGAGATAACATCAGATTTTTGTATATAATTAATGTTTTGCAAACTTAGCCAGCTGCTAATGTTAACTAATAAATTCTTATTTATTAAAAAAATGTTCTTTAACGTAATCGAAAAATTTTAATTTTGTCAAGGAAAGACCAGCATAATTGCATAATCTTATTCAGATTGAGAAAACAAATTTACGTTAACAAAATTCAAAATCATATTTTAGAATAAAATACTGAATTTGGAGTTTTTAAAAAAATTCATATTTAAAAAATGTATATATGTTATAAATAGTAACAATATTTTTATATAATGAATAAATGAATAAATTGTATGTTTAAGAGTCTATTTAGGTATTAGGGTTGTAGAATTTGACATGAAAAAACATCAGAAAGTAGATAAACTGTCCGTATTAAACCCTCACTTTCAGTAGTGGGCAAAACATACCGCTTTATCCTTTTATTTACCAACCTGAAAAAAAGGCAATAAAAACTTATAATAAATACTTATGTTTTGAATATCGTTTAGAGAATCAAATCCTGTATTATACAGGACAGAACTAAAATATGAATAAATATTTCTTTTTACCACCAAATATATTAAATTATTTAACAAAAATACTTATTGACTCGTGAGTATAAAATTACAATAAATAATATGTTAGTTAAGTTCACTGAACTAAAGTGTAAACAAGTAAATGAAAACAAAGAAACCAGTATTATGATCAAAATTAATTTGTTTTTAATAAACAAATGCAATATTCACCACAGTATAAACCTCGAAAAAATTGGCAATTCTTATAACCCCGAAAACTTGAATCCCTATTGACTTCCTCAGTTTTAATTGTAACTTATATCGGTCGAAAAGTTGGAATTAAGATCTTATTAAGATTAGCAATTGACATGTATTTTGTTAATAAATTGTATAATGAATGCCACAATATATTTGCAGTTAGCTTAACGTTCGCCTACTAAATTTAGTTTTTTAATGTTCTTCTCTCTCACTATATTTCTAATACACTTTTTATAAATGAGACGAAATAAAACACTTGTTTGGTCAGCAAATCAAAAAATGACTTTTATTTTGACCAAAATTCTTGTATGGCAACGGAGGTTAAAAAAGTTCTTTTTCTCTGAATGTCAAATTGAATCTGATCTCATCAAAAGACAAACACGAAAACAAAAACTAGTACAACGTATATGTTTTTCCCGAAGGAACAAACAAAGGAATAAACATTTAAATTTAAAAGGAGTGATTACTATTTCACGAAACGTGGATAACACGATTAACTTCTTCATTATCAATATTTCACCATTATTTGCCCCCTGGCCAGTTCAAGAGATTAATTTCTCTTTACTCTCGACTCCAAATGACTACTATCCATTTGTGGCGAACATAGACGGATTGCCAGGATCCCTACAACCAAAACACTCTTGGACTTCTTGTTGACTTAGATGTAAGTACTGGCAAAGATACCAACTCTCCGTACTATAATCATCCAAACTAGGTCTCCATCCAGGAATGTGCAAGGAACCGAACTTTAATCTTTATTCTCGGTTTTCTTTCACACAGTTTCGTTACTACTACTAAATATTTTAACAATTTATCTAAATATGCGCAAAACCATCCAACCATCCAACTAACCAGCCACTACTATCCAAGGACCTTACAATCCTATTATGGCTCCTTCGGCGTCTGCAGCCGTCTTCATAGAAGTACTCACATTCGTGAAATTAATGGTGTGGGAAAACTGCAGAAAACCCACACCAAGTACAGCAATTAAACATAATTATTTAAACTGAAATTGCGACGATCACATCTATCCATAACACTTTTAAAGAACTCCCTTTACCGTTTTTATAAATAACTTGTTATATTGTAAAGAAAACTAGAATTTTTATGTCAGAAAAGTGTTAATGTTGTCTCCGAAGATTTTAAAATTGGAAAAAAATGTAATACTGTAAGAAAATTCAAAAATAACATCACTAACTTTACTTTGCTTTGTCGAGAATTGTCAATAAGGAACTATTCAAATTTTTAAATAATTCAGAGTTATTACCTTCATATTTGTTTATAAAGCTGTTTAACCCATTAACGTCAAGAAGGACACTTTTTTCACTTAAATTTCAAGCAAAAATTTCATATGAAAATCCAACTTCATATAAATTGAAAGGTACATGTCTTACTATTTTCGAGGTCGCTCTTTTCAGTGCTGTTGTCAAAATTGAGCTATTTTAATTAGATAATTAAATATGGCGATTTAAATGTCAAAATAACGCGAAAAATTTGGATTTTCATAAGAAATTCTTTATTGACATTGAAGTGAAAAAAGTGTCCTACTTGACGTTAATGGGTTAAGTGGTTATAAAACGAGGGTAAAAGACAGCGAATCACTAGTTTTTTTGCGGCTAATTCCAGAATCTCTGAATACTACGTTTTTTTTTCTTTTATAAACGGAATTGTGAACTTCGCACTACTTGAACAAAAATAACGTAATAAAATTTGTTTATGTCAAGTGTGCAGAAAATCAGTTGGAGCCAGTAGTAAATTCAACAGTTTTTTTCTAATTTATTCGTCATATTTGGTCCAATACTTTTTAATGAAATTATGTGTTAGGTAATTAATGAAATTATGTGTTACGTAAAATCCGTAGCGTTTTGTGAGGTTTCGGAATTTGAAATCCTGAAACGATAAAGCAAAACGCACTTCAAATTCATCTTCAACGACCCACAAAACATAGAACACATTTGGTCCGGGCAAACGAAATTTTCGTCGAGTATTTTTGTATTCGTATATTATCCTCAGTATTAATTTAATCTCGAAACGTACGATGCAAATGTCGGCATGTAGACCGGCTTATAATTGAAGAAAAACAACACGTTTTGATTTAAAAATTTATTCATTTTTGTATAGAATTTTTAATTTTGTAGAATTTTCAATTGCAGATGTACGCAGACTATTAAAAATAATTACTGTAGATATTTTTTAAGTAATTTAGATAGCCTCTTAAATACCTATATTGCAAACAAACACTTTAAACAGACACTTATATTAAATTTATTAGTTTCGATACTACAAAAATGAGGTGTCTCTTAGTTTTATTTCCCACGTCTGAAATCTATACCTTGTACGATATTATCTTGTTTCTCAATTCCAGGGAATAACTCATTTATATATCCTTCCTTCGAGTCAAGGTATCCTAGTAGATCATTTGGAACGGAAACACACTTTCTATTTATGCAGATCTAGTAAAACAAAATAATAATTACATAAAATAAAAAATTTTCATATAAAATTGACTTGCATTACAAACTACGTAATAACAATATTTACGATTGCAGGTGGAAAAGATCTATTTTATTTCATCCAATCTATGAAACATAGATATCAAAATAGTTATTTGATTTACAGATCTATTTTTTCTTGAAGATGGATTTTTTCTTAATGTTATATATCATTTTCATTACAAGAATCACTTTCGTGAAATCGTTTTTCATGTGCAACGACATAGTAGTTGTTAAATATATAAACATAAATAGAAATTGAAATTACAAAATTCCGACATTTCCACCTGAGATGTAATCTAAAAGCCGTATTACCTAGCTGAGTAATGAAAATCATTTCAAATTCAAACTCTTATGTAAAGAACCAAGTAGTAAAGGATTGTTTGTCAACTGTACAATTTTTAGAGGGTGTTAAAACTGAACAAACATTTTAAAAAATTTATTTTCGTAAGAATTTACTTTGTATTTATTCTGGCGGTTGTCACATGACGTTCCATCCATAGCTAATGGGCGATGTTTACCAAGAGGTGGAATACATGGCAAAGCTTTGCAAACAGAATCTCCATGCTACAATTATAAAAAAATGTATGTACAGTATGCATATGCAATAACTTAACGGTGATATTGAAGAAACATTATCTTTATGTTTACATGGTTTCTGACGGTCATGGTTTCATCAACAGCTGCTTTTTCGATATTACATTGTTCGTTTGGTGTCTGGAAATATCCTGGGAACACAATATCAATTGGCTGTAGAATATCAGGTTTTTTGTGAAAGCATTTATTGTCACTAAAAATGAAAAACATCAATAAAATAATATACATTGGTAATGTTATATTTAAATGAAAGTTATTTACCGGAAGTGATGAGCTATGCGTTCCTTATTAGGGTAAAAAAACTTTAAGGAGTTAGCAGTCGAGGCAGCAGATAGATCTGTAATAGATCCCAATTCGTGAAGCGTTCCAAATCTGAATGTGTTCATTAATATCGTCAGTGTTGGACTTAATATATTTGATAATTAATTAAAGTTATTTTTTAACACTTTTGTACTGAGGGTTATGGAAATTACATTCCTAAATAATTTACATGTTTTATGCGTAGCTTGTAAATAAACTAATCATTACTTAGCTCTCAAAGATGCATGGTATACTAATAATATTGTTCTTACTGATGAGACAACTCATGTGCTGCAGTTCTTACATCAGCGTTGACATCAGCTAGATTACTAACGCGAACGACCAAATGTGGCAGAATAACTGTACAGGATTGGTTGAAGAGCCCCGTTTCTGATGTTACTGTTTACATAATTAACAATAATTATGCACTATATAATAGAAGGATTGTTGATACTCCGTAACTGGAGACTATTTGCTTAAAACATTAACCCATTAATGCCCAAATTCCGTCCCGAATGACAGTCCCGAAATTTAGGACCAATTTATTGCTGGAGCCTTTTGAACGAAAATCGGTCATTTTTTAATACAAAATTTGTATTGTCGCCATTGTTAGCCCCAATAATAAATTATCAAGAAAGAAAAAGAAATCAACTGACTGGGACCATCTCAATTCATGCAAGCAGTTGAATGATATGCCAAGAAATTTACAATTAATTAATTTTTGAAACTAGTTTTTGTTTTTGGATGGACTGTTAACTATTAGGAAGATTAGACAAACAGCGACTACTGGGTGAACAGGCAAGATTTGTAATACTACTGACCTGTATCTGAATTTGCGTGTAAACTTTTCCTACGAATAATTAAATACTATTAATTCATACAAATCTACTAATTGATAGACAGGATAAAAAATTAAATAAGAAACTCACATTAGAACGTAAATAGTGTTTTTCCCAAATACATCAGGATAAGCGGTACTAAGATCCTTATATTGCGACTGGCCCTGTTGACTATTGTTGAATGTGGGCATAGAATCTTTACCCTGTACAAAAATGTCAAATACGAAGCGTTAGTGCATAGAAAATACATCTTATTATTATTATATGCTTGCAATAAGCCATAAAAATATATGTTATTTATACTAACGTAATACATTACATACTGTAGGGAGTACTAACTTTTACAATTACTATTCTTCCTATATTTAACCTCACTTTTGGCTTAGACAACTGTCTGTAAAGTAAGTCAACCTTCATCCAGAAATCAGCAACAAATACTAATATTTCCGAGATATTCTGATTAAATTGTCTGTATGGAAAATTTTTCTCAGTTTTAATACAGGAGATAGAAATGTCGTCATAACAATAAAAAATTGAGTATCCAAATAACTGTGTACAAACCGGTATAGATCATTATCTACAACTATTGTTAGTACTGGATAAACATAGTCTGGAACATCTTTGTACATATTATGCCTCGACACATGAATAGCTACATGATCGCTGATGGCTAGAAATAAAATTGAATATCATTACATTTTGGACCATTCCAATGATACAAAATGTCTTTTCCATAATATTATACAAATACTTGCATAGATAATTCGAAAGTTGGTTAATTATTTTTGTCTGGAAAGCCTGCGTAAATTTTAATGATAGATTATTATCTAATATAAGTTTTAACAGTGTTTATATGCGATGTACCAACATTTCTATGGGCTTCTATTGGATCATAGAACTTTAGCGAATTGTTCTTTACGCATACTATGTTTATGGGGACATCTTTCGCCATAAATGTATGATTAGGTTCATAGTAGTAATCAAATAATTGTCGCCCAAATACTGCTTCATAATCTACACACAAAAATTAGGGTTACAAAGTGTATTCAGTACAAAATTGTGTGTAATATATTTTTCGCACACACGTTTGTACGGAAAAAATAAATAGTTGAGTTTAGCAACTAAGTTTTCAGTTGGTTGACTGTCTAAATAGTAGCATTGGCTCTCTAATTTGGCGCGTCTATTATTTAGATATTAAAATTAACAAAAAAGAATGAATGGGCTGACTCTACTGTGTAGTTAGTAGTTGCAACTATTTCATTTTTCCCGTGTGCCATCTTTAAAATAGCTGCATGAAGTGACATACCGTCCCTGTTGTCCGCATCACTTTGAAAATCTCTTCTGCGTCTAATCTGGAAAAAAGTTTTACAATAGAATTACATTTTTATATACATATCGAATTCCACGACACTTTTTAAATTCGACTCTGAGAAATTAAAATGTTTACTCTCATGGCACCGTTAGAATCTTGTACCATTATCTTTCTAAGGTTCCACGAAAAAAAGTGAAAAAACTCGGTTTTCGACAAAGTCATCTTTGTAAATGCAAAAAATAAATCTTTAAGAATGTTTGGACCTACAATTTTATTGAATTTTATTTCTCGGGGATTTCCGGAGTATCTGATTACGAACCTGCTCTGAAATTGTAAAAATTAAATTGGCAGCTCCAAAATGCCGGACCAAAATAATAGTGATTCGCCACTTTGCGTCGCCATTTTGATTGTTTAGAATTGAGGGCAAATCCTCACTCATCGTAGATAGTGTAGTGTAGATCAAACCGCTATTTACTTAATAGAGTATCATGAAATGAGACTATCTAAACCCTTTGATGTATGGGCAAATCCACAGAACTTTTGACTTTCATGTTATTTTAAGATTCACGTAAATAAGCTGTACAGAAATATTTATAAAACATTACTATTTACTAAAAAGGATATGCTTTTTAAGGTACAGTTATTTGTTTTGCATGATAGTGGATTAAAAAACCAAAGGAAACACGAAAGCTCATAAAATTTGAATAAACTGCTGCGTGCAAATCGTATTTTTTTAAATATTTTGTTCTGTAACTTTTGGAACGTATATTCTTTTCATTTGAAAATCATGTCGTTGATTAATGGCACTTTATAAAAACCAAAGATACTTGAAAAATGAGTGTGCCTATCGCTTAATAAGAATGACATGCGTCCAAAGTCGCGTGCAGAAGATTTATGGAAAATGGAATTTTCGTTAATTTCTAACAATAACTTTTGGAACAAACAATATTATGGCTCCATACTTTGGGAATTTTTAATTCATGATATAATAAGTAACGTATTCCAAGGAATAAGGTGTGCCTTGTCTCATCTCAATTCTGTGCCTGTAACTGTTGTTGAAAAATTACCCTTTTGTCAGGCACACGAACTATACACAATTAAATGCCTCGATTATTGGCGTAATTTATTGTTTTAGGTGTCATAATAATACTCTGAACTTGTTCCAGAAATACAATACGATGTTCAGGTCTAAAACAAGACATGAAATTATCTCTTTGACACAAACTCCTTTCTTTACACGGAAAAATGCTGAAATTTGTTACGCGCGGATTTTATTGGTAACTGATCATGAATACGTTGACAAATATTAAAAATTAAAGATGGTAGATACAATATGGCGGACCAATTTCCTAAAAAGTTGCTTGAACCAGCTGAAACTGTGTATTCGGGGTCGCTCATCGGTCGAGATTCGCTATAGCTTTGCTCCAGAAATAATGAAAATGTAACTTTGGGTAACTTTGTTTTTCATCTCCCTTGCTTCATTTTTTCTGGTTAAAAATGAATAAATGTGGCACTAAACACAACTTACGTTATACCTTTTTAAATTTTTTTTTCAGGATTGCCAGGATTGTAATGCCTTAAATCGACTTAAATAAATGTTTGCTGCTAAAATTTGTATATTATGAACCTAAAAGCAAAGAAAGAAAATCCCCGAATACCCAATTTGAGGTTGTGTGAGTAACTTCTTACAAATTCGGTCTTCCATATTGAATTCGCCATCTTGAATTCTGAATATCTGTTGACGGATTCGTGATCAGTAACTTAAAAAACTCCGAGTAACAAATTTCCTCTGTTTTCCGCGTACAGAAATATGTTTGGTTCGAAGATAGAATTTTAGGTCTCGTTTTACCTGACTGCGCTGGAACAATCCTTTAAAAGTTGTAACGTGTCGTTTTACTACATTTTATATGTTAGGAGTGGCCTCAGGTTGATTTTAAATGTGTGCCACCGAAAAAAAAAAGTTCTGTAGATTTACCCATATACATTATTCATTACGCGGAAAATATCTGAAATGTATTACTCAAGGGTTTTCGGAGTCGCTGATCACGAATTCGGCCTTAAATTTTCAAACTTCAAGATGCCGGATTCAACATGGTGGACCAAATTCACTTGGTCGATAATGGGTATTAGAAAGTTTTCGGGGTCCTGAATACGAGTCTGGCGTCAGATTTTCAAAATTCAAAATTGCAGTAATAATTCAATATGGGCACAAAAATGGAAATAGGTACTTGCTCAATATGAAAATGGATACACGGGATTTTTCGTTGTAGCGGGTTCTGAACTATAAAATTTCGAAATATCTATGAAATATGAACTATGAATTTGCTTGACAACCTCCCAAATTCCCTAAGTACCCAGCTTAACCTCGATCAAGGAAATTTGTACATTTCATTCAACGTAATTTTTTCATATTGTTCGTCATATAAATAATTTAACACAATAATTAATAATGTATATTTATAAATATTAATGTTTTTATATTAACAAATATGTTATTCAAATAATGAAGAAAGAATTGGCACTTAAATTCGGTCTTTGTAAACCGACAAATAATGTAAATGAGTTACAAGGTGGCCTATAAAAAGGACAACTGTTTTAAAGGGTCCTTTCAATCATTTCAGTTCGAATTGTCGCACAATACTGAAGCTGCGAGGAATCTGATATTGGCAGTACATTTTCAAAAATATTTCTATCGGAAATCAGTTTGATAAAGATGCTACTCACCGACCCATAATAACCTTGACAGGCTGTCATGCATATAAAGAAAAGAAGTAGCCACCTCATTTCCGACTATATAGTAAAAAAAATCTCGTTAAACAGAAAAATAGTTGACAGCTTCCAGTGATTAAATTTATTAAATTGGTGAATATTTTGTTAGAAAGTTATTGAAATGACTGCAAATCAATGTTCATATACAAGACAAAAATATAATGCGAACACATAAATTTAATTACCAGGATGTATGCATTCGATTTCGAATAAAACATACGTTAGTTCGGTATTTACATAGTCGTGATAATACTAAAATTCAAGGATTTTGTTTATTACGCATTTTATCTGCTACATAAACATAAAGTTCTCCGTGACCAATGTATAAAAAATGTTTGCAATAGTTCGTTCCGAGAAATGGACAATTTTATAAGCAGAACAAATACGGTCCCCTTGATCAAAAACTTATTTTCCTGAAATTTTAATAAAAACTTTTGTTAACGTATTAAATCAATGTGGCCGTTTTCGAAATCATTACATGCGATGCAGTATACAAATTTATGAGTGATACGATGCTCAATAACGTGTATTATTCAAACGTTATTTTTTAACCGTGATGGGTTCGTTTAATTATAAATATTTATATCAGACAGAATTGAACACCATATTATAAAAGTGGTAAGAGTGTCATAAAAAATAAGTCGTGTTTGGAGGAAGGTATTCATACGATTTTCCACTAAAAAGTTCTCAGCTTTATATGAAGGAGAACTTAGAGTAATAAGAATTTTACGTCCCGATTTCGATGCCGAAAATAGTATATTGTATATCTAGGGCGAAAAGGAAGGGATTGGTGACAGACGAGGGAGAGGGACAGGAGTCTCGACGCCGAGGCCTGCAATGGCGGACTTGAATTCGATCCTTATCTCGCACGTGAGATACATAGTGAATCCTTAATTCTCGCATGTGATATAAACGATATTTTTTGTCGTGTGTTTAGATAAAAAACTGCGCCTTTATAATGCCGGTAAAGTAAGTAGCGGGTGCACCATCCTGAAAAACGAGAAGCGGGCGCGAAAATGCGAATAGAGCCCGCCGGACACAGAAGGCACACGAATGAGTTTCATGTCGCACGCCTTACCGCCATGCACTGGCGTTATTTCTGTGCAGATGTGACAAAAAATATGTTTTTTTTTTGTTTAGATTAAAAAAAAAAATTACAAGTGAAAATTGTATTTGATATTAGAACTACTGTGAATAGTAGTTAATCAAATTTTTCTTGAAAGTATTTTGCGGAATTAATAATCCAATAGTATTTAGTTATATAGTATCAAGCATAATTAAATATATTACGTGTTATTTAATTTTAAAGATATAATTTTTATTCTTTGAACATTTTACAGATTTGCATTAGTAAAATGCTGTAATCAATTCTTCACAGCAGTTAAAACGAAAAAATCGCTTTTCGCTAAATCCAAAGATACAACCACAGGAAAAACTATTAGGGTTAGGAAATGAGCCTCCAGCTTCAGTATCTATTTCGATGGACTTAAAGATTTTTCTTATTTCGTCTTAACCTCAAAAAAACATGACTCTATGTGGAAGATTGCTGTTTAAGTTACAATATTTTAAAATATTGAGAGATTTACATGAATCCTGGGAACTAACGAATGTTTGGATAGTTAATTACGAAGCTAAAGTCTGACATTAAAAATTCAAAAAGACTAATCAAATATGGTGGACTATATTTAAAGAAAACGTTCCATTTTTATGAAAGTTCTTCTGATGGTGTTTTTTAATCGCTAAATACCTGAAAAAGTTTAAATACCTTACAACCCGTACACTGCAGCATGTACCACTTTAATAAATATAATTCTATAAAACTTTTTTTTCTGATATTTTCATAAGTGAAATTGATTCTTTGAATTAATGTCTCGTATTTCTTAATTCATAAGACTGAGTCGAAATTTGTTGATTAAGTCCTGGTGGTGTTTTTTGTAAACAGGTGAGTCAAATTCAGTTCGGTGCGTAAAAGAATTAAAATAAATTTGTTTGGGAATGAAGTTATTAGATTTACATCTTAGTAGGAAAGTCCTCCTCATAATCGATGGCGCTAGTTTTTTATTAGTCATTTTCCATTCCTTAAGAAGTATAGAAGTCTCCTTCCTATATTCAGATCCAATCCGATTATAGAAAATCATGCTTGATACGTAAGTCGTACAATTAATAATTGACATCTCGTATTTCTAAATTCATAAGATTTAGTTTGAATTTGTTGATTAAGTCCTGGTGGTGTTTGTTGTAAACAGGTGAGTAAAATTCAGTTTCGTGCGTAATTCTTAACATCTCGTATTTCCAAATTCATAATTGTACTACATTGTTCAAAATCAAGAAATTGTAGGATTAATGAACCACTAAACTTGAAAAGCACACTCCATGATCTGTCATCGTTAACATCCGAAACCGAAGGTTAATTAGTTAAAATGTTGCAGTAGCGTGGTTCTGGACCAATATTCTAGTTTATATGATAGATTAGATTTTGCTAGTTTTCTTGCAAAGTTTACTAGTTTTATTCTAGTATTTATCACTAGTTCCCTATAAAGGATTGTTAGCAGTGGATTCTCATTAATAGCTCCACTTCTCTAAATTCGAGTACAGGATTCAATGATGAGGTACATTTTACTAAATTCGCTTAAGCATGTACGCATAATGTACCGATATGCGTGCCGCACGCTCACCAAGAGATTGCTCACACCCATATAGCATCGTTCCGATCTTATCTCAATCTTATCTTGGCCCCTTCACGCAACGACAAAAGCCGTGGCTGCGCTTGGACACAATTACGCTTTACGGGCAAAGTGAGCCAAGGTGCGTACTGGACAGATAGCGATTTGTTCTACACCTTCCCTGCTACTGTAGATATCGAATGTTCTACATGTGGCACGCGCTCGTGCGCAGTTGCTCCCATTAACGCAACACATGTTGCGGTTTCTTATTTCGAGCGTGCTGCATCTTGATATAATCGCATTCTTGCGGATACTACTTTGTCCTTTCATTCTTAACTTTTACTTCATGAAAGGAAAACGGTACCGTTTGAGAACGGTGCTAATGATGAAAACATATATTCGTAAATGTCGAGGTGATGAATAGATGCGAAAAAGGAAGTACTTATGCTAATAAGTGCTCGAATTGCGCATTTGCGAATAAAATGATAATGATTACAATGCATAATATATGTGATATAAGATCTGAGTCATAGAAAGTAATGAGTTCTAATTACGTTAGTTTTATAGGGGGTCAGTAGTTTCTTCGTTTGGAAGGAAATCGAATATGTTAAAATTCTAGACAGCTGGCTTTCGAAATTAATGAAAATGACATTTGATAATGCAACATTGATGGTCAGAATAATTGTCTTACGTGTAAAACAGTATATCTTTAGAAATGGAGAGCATATGTTAATTATATGACCCACAGGAAAGAAATTACCAATGATTATCTATTTTTTTGGTCTCTCTTTATCAGAAACCTCTAAGATGTAAGAATAGCATAAACATTGATTTCGAACACGTGATCTTGTTGGTTTTGTCAGTATATGAATTACGGAAAACTGTCAGCACATAACTTTACTTTCATCACAAGTACTAACATTCGTCATCGGTGGGAAATTTGTGAAGCTTAGTAGAAACTCTCATTGTTAGGTCCAAAAAGTTTTGTGAAAGGAACATTAGTAAACTTAACATTGAAATATTATGATAGGTTCTTTTTGTAAATAAACGAATATGTTAAATTAGTAAACTTACTATAAATTTCGTACAGTTTGGAAGTTTCTGCATTCGTAATTCCCATGAAATTTCTCAGAGACATCCTATGGAACTTCATATTATAGAACAAATGATCTTAAAACGAAACGCCGTGAATAGCATAATAGAAAACTAACATAAATAAAATGGTGAACATAAATTTTACATATTTTTTATCCAATGACCATTCGACGGTGCACCCTTAACCCTTTGCGGCATACATTTTTCTTTATACGGAAAACCAAAGATCCAAGATGGCCGACAGAAATGTGAAAATTTACTTAATCGGGATAAAACTGGGTACTCTATGTACTCTAAATTTTCAATATATATGTAAGAGATCAGATTCGCAATCAGCGACCCCAAGAACCCCCGAGTACACAGTTCCATCAATATCGGGTAAATTTTCATATTTTAGGCGGCCATCTTGGATTTGCCATTTTGAATTTACAAAATCCGAGGCCAGAGATGTAACCATAGATCCCAAAAACCCCCCGATTAACGAGTTTCAAGTAAATCCGATGAATTTTTAAAAATTTATCCGCCATATTGCTTCCGCCATTTTGAATTTCTCAAAACCAACTTCAAATTCGTAATCAGCGATTCCTATAACCCCTAAATACCAAATTTAGTTCTAATTTACCTTTTAGTTCATTCAAAAATGATTTGTTTCTAAAAAATCGACGATTTTTTAAATTTATTTATTTATATTTGCTAATAATTTTGCGCAATTGCAGTTATTATCCTTTTCGTTACGTATCAAAAAGCCCTGTCTACCATTGTAAAAATTTTTTTTAATATTGCTCCGAAAGCATTGAAGCTAGATAGAAAAGTTGTGAATAAAAAAGGTGGTAATCTGGGTTACCACTATGCCGCAAAGGGTTAAGTTTCGTTTTAATAATTTTAGTATTTGCTTAGGTATTCTATGGAAGCTTGCAAAAACTAAACTCTCAGCGAGTGCCTACGAAACTTTTGTGTGCGGTTCTCATATGTTTTTGCTCACAACAAAGTGGCTTTCACAAAACATGTATTTGAGCTTTCCAGAAAACTTTACGCGACACTTAGGATTACCAGAAATGAAGTTTTTATGACAATCAATAAACTTCTGAAGAAGTTCGAGCACAAATATAGCGCTCTTATGAAGCATATTTTCGATATCGTTTGCCTATGGTTAATATGACACCGTAATATGCAGTTAAAAAAATGGAAATGACTTTTTTTTACTGGGAAAGTCAAACACAGCCTTTTCATTTTTCTCTAAAGCGATACGCATTGCATTGTACGTACATTTTTGTGTTACTATTAACCAGAACTCGTCAATTTTACTTCACAGAGAAAGTATCACTACCTTTTGCACAGAATATACGAGAGAATATTTTCGAAATTCATTTATTCACGCTAGTTATATTCCATTTCTATATAATACTCGTTAAAACTGAGCGACAAAATTATCCTTTATTGCCGTAGCAAATACCTGCATTGTACATCAGTGCTTGGTATTTTTAAACTCGTTTTTCGCTATATTGCACACGCTCTTTTTGCATAATCAGAGATCAATTGGATTTTACGATGTGTTTAAGTCAATTAGCTCATGCTTCTCGTTTTCCCCACGCGGAACGTCGTCTAAAAGCGATCATTGATTTGCCTCATTAAAACGAAATGAAAACCCCCGACAAGCAGGTTAAGCGCGAAAAAGCTCTGGGAAATCGAAAATCGACGGTTTACACAAGGGCGATAATATGAACTTGGCCAGAGAACGGTGTTAATTTACATGGAGAAGAACATTAGTTAATTACGGAGAACATAACGAATGATTGGTGACTTTGGTAATGGCTACAACTCACGACATGGATAAGCCCGAAGTTATTGCTAGGATCATCGTTAAAACTAGTGATGCATCAACTGCACACGTATAATGCCATAATATATTTGTATTGTTGAGTTACTTTAACAAAAAAAAAGCACAAGAAATATTCAATATCTATATTTTGCACATACATCATCTAAATTTGTGAAAGAATCAAAAGTAAAGGATGTATACAAATAAAATTGATTTATAAAGATGTTTCCGCGAAATATATAGTTAGCAGATGTTAATATTTGAGTACTTAACATAAAGACCAAACATCTTTTAATGGTTTCTGTTTTACTTAAATTGACACCGTTCCAAGAAAAATCCTATTGAACTACTCGGATGCTCAATTTTCGAAGCTTCAGGGAAGCTTGCACAAGAGCGCCAAATAAGTCTTCTGAGAGTTCAATCAGTAAAATTACACAGGTGCACACCACTTGACTTATATACAAACTTCCAAAAAGGTCTTGTGGGACTCCTCAGGAACTTTATTTCATTTTTTTAAAGCTTTAATATTAATTTTGAATCTCCGAGGAAGTTTCGTTACGACGACTATGTGGTATTCAAAACGAATTACAAGTTCATATTAACCTCGCAGTTTTTCTCTGTTCACAGTCAATACTTGATTAAAGCGTGTTTTGAAAAATGGTTGTAATTCATGAATAGCCCAACACGTCGTCCAAAAATATTATTTCTAACCTTGGAGAGCAGTAACATTTCCAAGAATAAATATAAAGCAAGAAATACGCATTTCTATTATTTGAGAAAGAGAATAAGTGGTTTGATGGCATGAACTTCAGAAAAAACGCTCCATGCATTTGATTCAATAAAACTCAACGAAAACAATAAGATATTCATTGATTCCTCATATTTGAGATTGTAAGATTGTTTTTTATGGAAATCGTCATATTTGAAATTTATTAATTATATACAAAACACACTGAATATGCAACGGAATGTTCTGAGTTTAAATAACAATCAGGAGAGAAATCAAAATTTGTGAAGTCGATGCACACCTTCATATAACCGAGATCAAAGCGAAGATTTTAATTGTTTATTTAAAACGCAATCGACTCGTTGACACCGGTTCGATCCTTTTACAATCGCCGAAACGAAGTTACAAAAGCACACGTGTAATACGTCATATTTAATATGTATCGTAGCCCTTTTACGGAATTTTTCAAGCGAACTTTGTGCGTTTGGATGGGCCGTTACAACATTGGCATTCACGAATTTAATCCTGTAACTCACGCGCGCGCACGTTGCAAAGTTTGATTGCAGTATCACCGCTCGGGGCCAGCTGACATTGTGAGATAGAGCGATTTTTCGGTTTCCCCTCCCCCATTTCCCTACCACCCACCACCCCTCTGACGATTACATCAAATCCGGTGAAGCCGCAGGGGTAAAGAGTTTTACCACTGCACTGGAAAACATAGAAAACCGGTGACACGTGACAGATAACGCGGACTGCATGATGAAGTGTATCCGGAGAGAGCTGCAAATGCAAAAACTTTGAATACCTTTTTTTGAGTTATTGAAATCCGCATGTCCGAACGAAGTGCCAGAATGAGAATGGAATTGTTTTGTGAGATTCTGTACAAGATTTTTTTTTCAAAACTACTTCGTCCAACTTCAATCGGTCACTGAATTTCTTAACCTAATTACACAGAAATATTTAACCTTTATTGAACTTTATAGTGATTTAACGTTTACGGGGTATAACTGCACAATAGGGGACTCTCTCTTCTTTTGGCTACAACTTCAGAAATGTTGGAGATTTCGATCTAAAACTTTTACAGTATATTTTTTATGAGGCGTTTCTTGCATAAATTAAAAAAATCCGATATTTAAATTTATAATTTAATTACGTGTCTAGGGCGGAAACGAAGAAATTGCCGCGAGGCCAAATTTTATTAGCTATTTTAAAAAAAAATTATTGAAATCAGTCGAGTAGATTCGCCGGAATCCTATTTTAAAGCAAACTATCCAAGTCGTTTCCTATAGCGTGTGGCGACGTGAAGTAAACTTTTTTACATTATTCTTGATTTTTTTTAGATAATCGTGAGTTGTATAAGATTTCCGATATCGAATCTGTTATTATATTTCCCAAATTCAAAATGGCGGACCCAAATTGGTGGTCAAAATATTGAATTTCTTTTCAATTTCTGTAATAATTTGTACATGAGAGTTTATTAGGTCGTAGATTAGACATTTTTTGTTATATCTTACAAATTCAAAATGGCGGTCCCAAAAAGGTGGCCAAAAATTGAATTTCCTTTTAATTTTCGTAATAATTTGTATGTGAAGGTTTATTGGGTCGTAGATTATGAATTTTTTACTTTACATAGATTGGTAATTCGCAAACATGACAACCCCTTAGAAACGATTTTTAAGCAAATTGCTTTGCAATTTAAAAAATGTTGTGTTCATTAATGTTGCGGTTGTCTAATAAGAAAAATAGTCCTTGTTATTACGAGAGAATAAACCCAAAATACTCTAATATTACCTTACTCATAAAAAATATAAATTTTTTCGACGGAAAATAAATTTTCGTAATTTGCACGAACAGTTTGAGGCGATAGAAAACAGGCTCTCTCCTTTGCTTATGAAAATTTTGTTACATATTTTTAGTTATATTGAATGAATATTATATTTATAAACCGTAAAAAAGAATTAAAAATTCAGTACGTTTCAATTAATATTTCGAATATTTACTATTAGATATTTCTCTTTGCATAAACTGCATATTTTAAGTTCACTATTTTAGAAAATTAATTTGAAAGAAGACCCAAAATTTCCGTCTTTTTATTGCGGTTTTAATTCATACACGGTTTATAATGCAGTATAGACTTCAATAGGCATTAAATATGCAAAAGTAAACAGAACTATCCATGCAATAGAAAATCAATTAACCCTTTAGAAAATTATTTTCTGTTGTAAAAATAAAAATTGCAAAAAAGTTGTATGATGCCAAATAGCAAACAAAATTGCACGAAATTGACGAACTTCGACTTGATATTTTTTTATTTCGCCTCGATTTAACCTAATCTCGTCAAAACGTCAAAATGCCGAAAAATAAAATTATTCGTTATTATTTTATTTTATTCATTTATTTATTGAGTATCGACATCTAGGGTATTAGAGACCATCTAATTGTTTATAGTCTAATGAATTAGTAGTAAATTCCATATTCAATCTGCCATCTGGATTTAAAAAAAAATGCAAATTGACCATCATCAAAAACCATGAAAACTCCTGTACATACACATTCCAGACCACCAACAATATCAATAATGTACATAATTGATCAAATAAGGTTTATTCTTTGATATATGACCCTTTTGAGAAGGTTCAGTTGAATTAATAGCAAACAAAATATTCGAAGTTAAAATCTAGCAAAGTGGGTGGAGTTTTATCAATAGTAAAATTACAAACTATTAATACAGACAATTACTCGAGGGATATAGCATACCAAAAAGAAAGTTCAAATAGAAGTTTAAAAAAATGTTTTAAGTTTTACAGCTGCGAAATCTACGCATCCACAGCCAAGGGCTTTTTAAAGGTACCGTGAGTTACATTTCTAATCAGCTTTTGAATTCCAAAATGAATTACAAATTATCAGTATTGTCCAGTTCTTGTGATAAGATCATATATATGATGATTCAACAAGATTTGTTTCTAAACGACTAAGCAATAACTCTAGTAATATTCATAACAAACGAATAAAACGTAACAAATATTGAAAATCCCTTAAAACAAGTACCAATCTAAAAGCTCAAATCATCCTTATCGCTTCATCCGCCCTCACAGCTAAAAAGACATAAAAATGCATCTCAACGCACATCTATAAAGACTAATAACCTAAACCTCAATCTTTTTTTTTCATTAATCGCCCGAACGATGCTTTCCGCATCTCTAAATCCTTATCAAAACCGTTATCGTAATTCAATCGTACCCCCATCCCCGAAGTTCTGCGGCATATCTCCATTACGGCGTTTTCCAAATTCCGCACGCACGCGGAAAATGGCCTTGGTCAAATTTGTCGCCGGAATCCTTTGAAATAGTTGGCCGAAAGAAGTGCGGCCAAAAGCTGGCCAGAATCGCTGGCGTAAATCTCCGGCCGATAACGAGTTCCGACCTGTATATCCGCAAGTCCCAAGCGAGTTTCGGAGTATCTTCTTGCGACTTTTCGAGTTATCAACGTGGGTTTTATTAATGACATCTAGACGGGGTTTATGGCGGGACATAAACTCTAAACTGATTAACAGTAGCCAGTAGCTCTCTCCTGCTGCTCGGTGCAATATATATGCAATCGGGGCGGCTACGTGCAGGGAACCAAACTACCCCGTGCTGCGTCTCGTTAGCAATGCCGGGTTTATAGGCCATCGTCGCCGGAATTAACATTGCCCAATTAAATTGATAGATGTCTAGCCCGCCATTAAATTCCTATCCCTGACTAAAATTATTGCGCGTAAATCACCAACTTCCTAATTTCACGCTGACCCTTCTTTCCTTCGCATTTGAATACGAGATTTTACGCGCCCGCATTACGGTCCTGGGAACGCTAGTCACTTTGCTGTTTACGCTTCGCCATTGTGTTTTGGAATTCATGTGTAATAATGTCAAAGATCCTATATATGACTTTTAAACTAGTAGTCAAGAATCGAATACATCCGACAATTTCCAGAGACGTCGTTTGACCTGTTCGACATTTCTCTCATAGCTTCCTGTTGCATAAGATTATTTCATCAAATTTGGTCGTATTAAAATTATTATACGTTTTTATTGCCAACTGCCTAATTTCACGATGAGACGACCCTTCTTTCCTTTGCATTTGAATACGAGATTTTACGTGCTCGTTGTAGTATAATCTTGGGAATTCTAGACTCTGCGTGTTTTGACGAGCATTACGTAAAGCTTGCATAATATTTGGACCCGTATAAAATATAAGGATTAAACATAACACGGAGGTTGATACTTAAAAATATGTGGCAGAATATATTTTATTTGAATATTTTACTAGAGGGCTCATAATTCACTGTAGTTGACATTGACCTGACGCGGCTTAGATATAGAGTAAAATATTTTTACATGAAAATCAATGCCTGTGAAATCTATTCAAATGTTGAGGTCATTATGATATGAATAGTGGATGGCCATGTCGCCACATGTCTTCACGTAAACGGACGAAGCGAATATCTAGTACGCAAAGAAAAATAATCTTCACATTGTACACCAAAATTTGTTTGTTTCACAGAAAGTGTTATCTATAGATTTAGCAGAATTATCTGTAAGTATTTTTTATTTCTGTGAAATCTGGAGATTTTTTTCTGGTACACGTTCGTACACAGATGAAAATTAAATATCTTGCTGAAAAGCGTCATCTCGAGTATAACGCACCTTCACTTCCTTAGTGAAGAACTTGCTAGAGGATAATCGAAGTACCGAAGTATGGTGAGAGTATGATTGCCATATCTTTTTTATTTTTTTACAGGGAAAAATGAATAGTCCTTCCTTCAAACTCGAAACTTGAATTACAGAATTAAGGCTTGCTGCAGTAAAATAATCGGAATAGTAAGTGTTATTATTACATATATTATGGCTATAATTTTGCAAATGTTCAGTATATCAGACATCGGAAAATTTCGCAACACATTAACATCGCATGAGATAAAAGCATTACATGAGACGACCCAGTTCTTATCAGTAAGGACACGTAAAAGATAATTAATGTCGAAACCACGAAGGTCGTGAGATATAATTACGGATATCTTTGGCAGTTCCATGTAGTAATCAATTTGAATGAAATCGTACTTACGAATAATAAGTGGCCAGTTAGGATGCTGAAAGTGACTTATAATATTTTGACGGCAATCCACAGTCGTGAAAGTCATCTTGCGCATCTTTCAAGGAGAGAAATAGTTTTTTATCATTCAAAATTAATTAAATTAACGTAAACTCTACCGATATTCATTCTATGATAATAATAGCAATAATAATACACGTCTTTATAAGATAATTAATGTTGCAGCAAGGGCAGAGACACAGCTTAATGCTATTTTAGAGTCTGATCCATATTTTGCAAAATCGAACATCAATTTAAAGCAATTGTAGGTCTTTTGGCATAATAAAAGTGTTATACGGGAAAAGGTCCGAATAAGATTCATGAATACATACCCAAACAATATGTCGCTGAACAACAAACTTCCAGAGATTCGATTAAAAAAAATCAAACAAATACTTTTCCGTCCTTATCTTTCTATCCTAACCTTATTTTTTGGAAATATGTAACCGTGACAGACGAATTCGATAGTTTTTTTGAAATACTTAAAATTACTATAAAATGGTCATCATTTTTGTAACTGATGTTTTAAGATTACCATTTGTGGTGGTCCTTTAGCGTTTCATATCATTTTAAAAAATTGTAATATTTGGTACCCAGTTATTTCAAAGCAAATTAGTTTTTGACTTGGCTAACTTTACAAAATCGATTGAAAATTACTTTAATATAGTGAAATGTTGGATTTGAATACATAAAAAATTTTTGTTTAATTCATTTTTATACGCTTAAAAAAAACTGCAGTGAAGCGTAAAGTCTCAAAAATGAATTGGTGAAGCAGCTCCATCAGAACTTGAGTACAAAGTGAACGCCTTGTCTGAAACAAGAAATCAAGTTTGTTCGGCTTCAGTAAGACAATAGCTACTAATCGACGATCGGGTATCAAGTTTTGATAAAAGGAAAAATTGGCGAGTAAAAATGAAAAATTTTAGAGAAAATTGTCAAAAAAAATATAATAAAAATAAAAATTTAAAAACCACTGAGCGACATCTTGGTGCAAATTATGTCGAGAAAACGTGATCTAAATTTCATGAAACTTGGTTGATTAGTTTTTGAGATATTTTAGGGCTACATTTTGGAAATGTTGTTTTGAGAGAAGAGCGATTGAAAACGCGAAGGTGGACCAAGAATGCTCGGATTTTCTTGAAATTTTGACACAATATTTCTGGATATATATTCTTTCAAATTTTATAAAAAAAAATGTTTAAAGGGACAAAGTAGCGTGATGCCTTAATTATGAAAAGGAGTCTCTTATAATACTTAAGTAATGAAACATGTTTAATTGTGATATCAAAGCCGAGATATTTTTACAGCATTAATCAATAATTTGCCAATTGAAAGTCTACACCAAAACACAGAAAAATAGTCTAAAAGATAGAAACAATAATAATTTCAAT
Organism: Trichopria drosophilae; assembly: GCA_030407085.1. NCBI lineage: Eukaryota > Metazoa > Arthropoda > Insecta > Hymenoptera > Diapriidae > Trichopria > Trichopria drosophilae. The sequence continues at coordinate 181,046,534 of CM059583.1, read as the reverse complement.
AGGGCTAATGTAAAACTAAAATCATTGAAAAATCCAAAATTTTAAAAATATAATCGAATAATATGTAGGCCATTATTGTAAGAGTGTACTATTATACATATTATTTTATGTTTTAATATATCATATTTTTATGGTTCATGACAAGTGGAACCGGTATATATTATATTAATTAACTACATTTTTTAAATAACGATGTAATTGTATAAAAAGTATAAAGTAGAAAAACCAAAATGAAAATCCGGGCTCTTTATTTCACACGAAGCAGTTGTGCTACGCGTTACTGAACGCTTTTTTAGACAAACTATATTTTAGTCAATTTTCAACCAATCGAAATGAAATTTTTCAGAAAACATCTCTGAAAACATCACATCAAGGGTCAAAAGTCTCTGTGGAAGTTTGCTCAACTAGAAACTTCTCTGGACACGTTTTGTGTGTAAAGCTATAAGTTACCACTTTGTAAACCTTTTATATTTGTGTCGCCTGGTAGTTAGTAGATGTGACGATAATTGCACCTCTTTCTACGCATAACTGACCCAGATATAATGATTTATATCTCAATATATAATCAAATCTACGATTAACGATTTTAAGGATTCTTATTTTTTACAATAGAAACTATTGAGCAAATCAATCTTTCTTCTGGAAACACGATTCATCTCGACATTCTGTACACACCTGTATTTTTTAAGATCAAAATTTCTTTTGAATATTTTGAACTAAAAACGGCCAGGTGCCAATATTTTCCGAGTTCTACGATGAATATACTAAATTGTAACAAAGGCAGTCCAAAACCCAACTTTCGTAGTCTACAAGCTATTATATTTTTGAAAATTGCAAGAAGCAAGTAATTTGTAACGGAAATAAAATGATATTGAATTCATCAACAACTTTTTTACTTTAGTATGAAATACAATATTTTGGTTAGAAACCTAATTTGAATCCATGTTTTAATGAAATAATAAAAGTGTGTGGTTTATGGTGGTTTTAAGATTCTGTCCATTATTTTTTTTTAATTTGTGGTTCATCTGATGCATTTAATTTCCTTTGTTTCGAATTTACTTGGCCACTACATAAAGCAATGGTTTTATTTGAATTGGTGGAACCGTTCTACGCTGGATTTTCCACTTTGATGTCCATCCTATTTCTAGAATAACCATGTAAAATTGTCCTTAGAATTCATGATTAATATAATACCTGAGCCCTTAAAAACAAATTATCATTATAGAGCGGTGGTGGCTCAGTTGGTAGAGTATCGGCTTCGTAATCAGGAAACCCTGGTTCGATCCCGGCCTCAGCCATCTGTCATTGGGACACCTCTGTATTTGTTTATAAGTGTCTAATAACGCCAAGGCTCAGATTCGTTCGGATTCCACCTTTATAAACTGTAGGTCACGTCGCGATTTATTCCCATACACAGAGAAAAGTGTTTTTTACCCAGTATTAGAATTCTTATGCCCCGTAAAAGATAGTATTTTACGCATAGGGATTGCCATATTTCTATTACCGGTTAAAAGACGAAGATTTTAGATTATTCTAACCAATATGTCAGCTTATTTTAGCCTTTTCTCTTTAACTAAAAGCAATGTTTGTTTAAGGAAATTTATCTAGCAAATTAAAATATTAAAAATGCCTTCTTTTAGTCATAATAAAACATTCTTTTAAAACAGGAGAGTTTAATACAGTTTCGTATAACCTGCCAAAAACAAATGCTGAAAACGGAGGATTTTACTAGTTATAATATTTCTTTAAAGGGCTATAATACACTGTTTTAAAAGCCAAGGGGTAGTAACTGATAAAATACACTTTTCTCAGTGTATAGGTTCAGAAAAGTCGACGTAAAATAATAACAAATTTCACTGCTGTGAGAATATAATCCGACATGATAACCTGAAAATAAAATTAGATATGCCAGGGATCCTATGATTTAATTGCCAATATTACGGCAACGTTCCAGTCACTCTACTATTAAGTCAAACCGCAGCGCCATCTATGCGAAACTTCAAGTGTACAGAATGCGACCACCGGTCGGTTTGGAAATACTTTCCCTAAATATAATTCTTTGTGTATATAATTATATAATGTTGGTTCTTACCCCATGCCAAATTAAATAAGCAAGTAAGTAAATAACTAAAATGCGATGGATAAAAACATAAATCGAATTAATCGTCGGTCAATAAAATCACTATACAGTAGACTCCCGCGTTAGTCGCGTGCTCGGTTCCGAGCCCTCCCCTCAATCCCCGTGTTAGTGGCGGAGGTAGGAGAAACATCGCTTCCCCCGCTAGACTGCAGTCCTGCAGTCACGTGACGTAATTCAAATCACGCGCCTGGGGCCCGTAGCTTATTAGGCCACGCCCCTTAGGCGGCTGGCGACATGGCGGGGATGGAAAGATTCCGAGAAGTGCCACTAACACGGGGTTCCATCGCGTCACTAACGCGGGACGCCACTAATGCGGGACGCCACTAACGCGGGAGTCTACTGTATTGATATTGACTTCGGTTTCGAAAGGGTTCCTTTAATCTATAAACAATTTATTTCTATCTGGAAACTTAAAATAATATTCATGTATTACTATTTATTGCAGCTTGTGAAACTTACATCGACCAGGAAAAAGGAAGGGTTTCTCTAGTTTCCAACACATTCCTAATACATCAAACTCGAATGGTTCAACTGAAACTCAGTGCGATTTGGTAGTCTCCAGAGTACACTTGGAATAAATGCTTTTTAACATCTTGCCACCCGCGATAAGTCCATCGGGGCATAAATTCTAACTATTAATTATGTTTGTCCGCCAGGATATTCGTGCATCGACCCAAGCCGGAGGGGCAATAAACGATGGAACGGTTTATCACGAAACGGAATTAAACGGTTTACGACTGGACCACAGATTAGTGCGGACGAGATGGACGAACGAGAGGACGGACTTGACCCACCCCCGTCTCTTTCGTCGCCACGGACAGGCCGATATGATCGCGCCCGGGTCGGTTCGATGCACCCGGGGCTGTAAGTTCGATTGTCCGAGGTTACACGCGAGAGAACACACAAAACCCGTGCCAATGTAACAGCATAAAAATCCCGTTTATTTAACGGAAGCACATCCTCATGTAACGAAAATCCAATCGTGCGCGCGCGGGCGTTTTCCCTTTTATTTTATTTGCCTTTGAAGCTTTATTTTCCTTCAATTACGAGAGCGCAATACGAACATTTTGCGAAATGTTTAATGGAGTGTAAATATCCGCGGAGACACAAAGGGATAGGTTACGAAAAGTAAAAACAAAAACAGTCGACCAATGAGTTCCATGAAAAGGTCGTGTAATATCAAACACAAAAAAAGTTATTGCGAGAGTGTCGTTTTGTAAATTGTAATGGAACGAGGCGTCTGGGTCTTTCAACAAATTGAAAAATGGTCATTTTTTTTGTTTTCTCATATTTTCATATCGCTATAACCAGACATTCTGAAATTACACGTTTGGGCGCCCTTACATTCACATGGTGTTCGTTTTAAATATAGCCTTCAGAAAAATTGTTATTTTTACCAATACCAAAAACCAAATATTCAAAGATATGTTGTATATTACAACCGAGATTGCAAGGTGTAAACAAACTATTCCGGATCGCCACGCGACGAAGCCCCTAATAATCGTTTAGGTCGAGCGGGATAATATTATAATAAAATTCCTGTAGAATTAGGAGGAAAATATAAATTAACTTCTTTGCAATTAGTTTGTTTTGGGGCGTGGTTGTTGTTTTCCGAAGTCCTGCCTCTAGTAAACAAATAATCCGAACCCGAATGAACGGGCCTGTGGAAGGCACCTTCAGTTAGTTGATCGTGGGGTTCCGAGACGTTCGGACGAGTTTATCATTATAGTTCGGGTATATCAGAGACAGAACCTTGAGGTGCGTTGGTTGTGACTTCCCGGGTCGCTTCGCGGTCTCATCGGTGGGTGAGTAATATTCGACATATTTATTATATTGTGTATTATGTTATTTATTTATATATTATATAAAAATGAGATATCTATTGGCGAGATATGTCTGGGGCAGGGTCCGCTCATAAGCCCCACTGAAGAGTCCGTGAGCGGACCCGGGGCGAAACATCAGCCAACTTTTTTATTTATATTTTTGTAATATTTGCATGTGACCTAGCATTTATCGAAATATATATTCGACCCCTATAACCGCGTGACCAACCCCCTTCCCTGTAAGTAACACAAACCATTTTTGCATAACCAAAATTTAAACGACTGAACATTCTATAGTCTACAAAAGACCTAGATGACGACATCCCATGTAGAAAATGTAACCAGTCTGGTCAGAATCCCTGTGTCTGACCAGGAAATTACAGGAATTGTAACGCTTTGCCAACAGGATTCAGACCAGGATAATCCTACCAGATTCCGATCAGAATCTTGCTTCTCCGACCAGGTTCCGATCGGAATCCTGCCTTGTTCGACCATGCACTTACTACAAAATTTGATGAACCTTACCTACACATACCTCGGCAAATTTAGTCAGAATCTTGTCAGATTCTGATTAGAATCCCTAAGTATGGTAAATGTGGCCAGATTCTGGTCAGATTTATGGAAAATCTGAGGGAAATTCCACATGGCTTGCCGTGTTTTTTTTTGCGTTTATTCCATACATTATCATGTAAAAATGTTTTGTATATTTGCAATGTTTTGTATTGTTTTCGGGATAGTTGATTAGGAATCCTTGCTAATAATTTGAATATTAAAAATGGAGATTCCAGTATGACGTTTGATTTACAACACTCCCATTAGAGTCATTTAATTTATTGTATATTTTGTCTATTAAAGCATCTAAAATTTGTTTTTAATTGTTAAATTATTTGCTCCCCTAAAGATTGAAAAAATGTCTATTATAGGCGAACATGTTCAAATTTGCATTTACTTTTGTGGTGTTGTACTCAACTTGTTTGGGACGTCCTGTCACCGCTTAAGTTCAACAACAAGCTCATGATTATTCATTCGAAATTAGGGTTTACTCGTAATTTCGTTTTACGTTAAGCAATGGTCGAGCTGGTTCAGGAATTCCGTACTATTAATACGTAACGGACGCATCGAAGTGACCGATTCCCAAATTCTGTCACTCGCATAAGCCCGACAATTAATAATTGACAAGGCGTTCAGCAAACGCGCAATATTCTCCCCCACTTGGTCAGCTGACAGCCCATGAAATCTGTTGCCGATGTACACCATCATTTCCCCGATATGATGACATACTATTAAATCGGTGCGACGCGGAAAACACTTCAAGTTTGTGCCCAGCATTAATAACGCTCCTCTAGTGAAATGCTCACGCGATCGTACCATAGAGAACGAACAATACCAGAGCTGCTTATGAATAAAATACATCCAGGATATTCGAGGGAATAAAATCCAGAAACCGATCGCCATTAACTATGCAATCCGTGTACTATTCGAGTGCACGCCCATTGCGCTTCGTGTTTGATCTGATCGAAACATCACATGCATTGTTAATGAACTTTGTTTTTCTTAGGTCTTAGATTACGAACATTTTATGTAATATCCTTAGCTATCGATGAAGTTCAGATTGCACAAAACTTTTGTCCAAGTGTTTCAATTTAACATGTACTGCAAATTACGCCTTGTGGATAAGAATACACGATTACGCTGGAATATTAGCAAATACAGAACTGGAAATCAGACGTTATGCAAAGGTGGAATTCATTAGTTTTACATGATGTACCAAGATGAATCTCTCCTATGGCTGTCACGTTTTACACGAATCAACGCCGTCGTACGTGGTCACGCGAATTATCCGCTATTTCCAGCATGCTTGCCTATACGGGCATCAACGCGAAGCTATCTGATAGCAGCTATCTGATAGCCATGCTGCGTGATAGCACGACTCGCGCATCCATATTGATGATGACGACAAGGAAGACGAGCTAAAGTTATAATGGAAGGCCATAAGGAATAATGGCGTACTACCGGGAACGTCGCAAACCTGGCTTGGGCATACATTGGTGGATATACCCAGGAAAAGGTTAGGGTGGGTACCTGCAGGCTATCTGTTCGTATTAAATTAACCCTCTGGATACGACCCTGCGTGCTGGCATCGCCACTACCGCGAAGCGAACCGAAAGCTGGACTCGGAACATTAAGAATTCATTAGCAGACCCCGACGAGCTTACCCTCTTAATACTTTTCCTACCGCTCGGCTGTTACGCAAACGCGTGTCCGAGGCGCGTCACGTGCGAGCTTAAACTTCCATCGGACGATGCGACACTGAAGCGTTAAACAATTACGACTATCATCCACAAACATATTACCCTCTATAAATATTCCCTTTTAAATTGAGGTCCCACGTTACGCGCAAAGAAGCAATTTCTCCAGAATGACATTGGACATTATCAGGATGGTTATGTTACATTTCAGAGTTGTACTAGTCTTGAAATTCTGCGCATATAGGAAATGTCGGTTTTTATTATTTTATTTTATATTATTCATTGTTTAATTGCATAGTTATTAAAAAGGATACGTACTCAAATATACGAAATAAGAAAGTATAATTTATGTCCAATTGGAAGGTTAATCGCGTGAAAGTGAACTTTCCAATAAATGGAAAATTAGTACATGGACCTAAAACTGTAATTCTGGTCCGGGCATGGTGTTTCCTGTACGAGGCGTAGACGAGTGCCAGGAACACATGCGAGGATCAGCATTGCTTTAGTTCCACGTTACATACGATATTTTTTTATCCTCCGGCCGTAAAACTCGATTTCTCGGCCTAGGGCGAAACCTTCGGCCGCGATTTATCGAGCCCTACGACGATCGGATAAAAAAATTCATTATTGGTCACGGGCGAAATATCGATCTTCAACTAATGTGATTGTTACCCTCGCTTCGCTCGGGCGACAAACTTCACAATCGTCGAAGATCGATAATTACGCCTTTGACACATAATGTACTATTATGTATCAGGAGTGTGGTTTCCGAGGTTATGTGCGTGTAACGTGTTTTGAGTGCTTTATGGTATACAGAAGATTTGGTAAGGTTATATGCTTATGCGTATGCTCATAGATACATAATGTGTACATTATCGTCCTTGGACTATAAAGTAGCCGCCCCTCCTTAATAACTAATTTCAGGTCCTTCAAACATGCACATAATGCAGAGGAAACTGTACTCCTGTTACATAAAATTTGTAATCTACAACCCAAAAAACACTTTATTACAAATTATTACCAAAATTTAAAAGAAATTCAATTTTTCGGCCGCCATTTTGGGTCCGGCCATTTAAATTTGGAAAATATAATAAAGATTCGATATCAGGGATCTTATATAACTCAGGATACCCGATTATATAGAAAAATCTTATTTGAAAGTCGTTATTTTCGGAAATATCGAGAATGGTGCATAAGTGTTTACTTCAAGCGGCCATATTGGATATAGCTCTTGTCAAATTGAAAATTCCAGTTGGAGGTCCAGGGATGCTTTTTTCTCTTGTAAGAAAAAAAACATTTATTAGTAAAAAAACTCGTCTTTTTAAAAAATAATCCATCGTATGGATAATAAATATCTTTTTAGTATCATAGTTCTGGATTCGCATTTTTTTGAAATTTTAATGGCAAAAAGTTGGATAATAATGCGATGAGCAACGATCAGTTTCAAATGTTTTCAATATCGGCAACAGATAACATAAAGAGGTTGAAACCCGCAATGAAAAACCTTCCGTCTGGTCCTTAATCGATTAAACACTTTTTTTATTCCTACATTTGACTTTTTTTATTAGAAAATAACTTACTGTTTAGGATAGGATTAATATGCCACCCACATCCTCATATTCACCTACTTTTTTAATTGACATTTTATTAGTTAGTCACTAATTTATTTGAGATTTTATTATTTCATATTGTTTTTTCGTATTATTGTGTAAAAACTATTGTACACAAACTTACACAAACGTGGATGATGTGAAAGTAGGTATGGAGTACAGACCAGGTTAATGTTCTGCCCAAACTGCGAGTACAAGTGACGCGGTTTGTATCCTGCACAAACCATTTCTTTTCGTGTTCGATCAGGCCCCTTTCAGACTCTTTATTATTTTCTTTAATTTATACTTTGTGCAGCAATACCAGGTGACATAAACTGAAAAATTTTAAATCTCCCTCTCTCTCTCTCTCTCTCTCTCTCTCTCTCTCTCTCTCTCTCTCTCTCTCTCTCTCTCTCTCTCTCTCTCTCTCTCTCTCTCTCTCTCTCTCTCTCTCTCTCTTTGGTTTGCAAGATTTCCTTAAAAGACCCTGTAATTGATTGTGTTGTAGGTAAAAGTGTTTAGATTATAAGTTGTACAGATTCAAAAAAGCTACAAGTTCAGAAGGTATACATTCATTTTTATAAAAATTGACGGAGTATGCCGAAAACATGAACATTTCTCTTTCCACCTCCCCTACATTTTTCACAGAATCTATCGATACGAAAACTGCGCAATCAGCTCTTCTTGGATACAAATTGTGGAGATAAAAAGACTTTGAACGTCGCAAAATTGCGAGAAAACACGCGCAGTTGAATTTCAAGCCGAAAATGTTATTTTTCCTACTCCATTAGGGCTATAACGAGAGAAGTATTCATTCTAGGCCACATAGTTTTATGAAACAATTGTAGAGCTTGAAATAACATCAAGCGGCATCTAGTTGAAAAAAAAAGTACTTTTTTCTCCGAAACAATTTTTGAACAGAATTTTTTTTGCAATATCATGTAGAGCACGAATCTCCAAAGTTGTTATTCACCCTGTATATGTTAATTGTCCACAATCCTTATAAGTACTTTTTAAATATTTCTTTACTTGTTTAATATTTTTGAAAATTTAAGCTTACAAATATCACTGTTCGATAAAAAATGATTTGCATGCTGATTCAAGCTTCAACGCTGAACACGAATCTGGCTTCAAAAAGTGCTCATCATGTCGAGATTTGGAGAAGTGCCGATTAGGGTGCTTAGACACCAGAATATCATATGTTGACGAAAATTATTTAATAAATTTTCTAAGAATTTAATTTTTATTATTAATAATATTGTTGTAAAGTGAAAGCATTATTCTTCTTGAAAAAAATTGAAATGTGCAAAAATAATTTGTTAAGCCACTTTTGAAAAAGATTCTCGTTAACTTTACCGCATAATTTTTTAAAGATTCTTTTTTTGATCACGAAAATTACTCCAAATTCGTTAAAAGTAGTAGTTCTTTTTTAAAATAAATAGAGATAATTTATTGTTGGCTTCGGAAATTTCAAAATACCTGCGGTAAAGTTGTAAAGAATCTTTTTCTCGAAAAAAAGCCGTGATTCCTTAAAATCCATTCATTTTTAAAAAATTCTTAACAGCGGAGAAGAAAACATTTTAAAAAATAACAAAATTGGCTTAAATAATTGTATACTATAAAAAAAGTATATATAAAAGTAAATTCTAATAAATATTAACTAGAATTAGTGATGTTAAAAATATGACCGATACTAATATTCTCCATATAGTCTTGCACTAAACATCATGGTCTTAGTCGTGCAAGAATTTTCCTAATTAAAACTAAGTTGTACAAAAATACGAAATGTTTAAAAACATTCCAAAAAAGTCAGGAAACATTATTTATGGGAATGAAAATACAATATTTTTTTAAAGAATAAGCAGAAATGACATACTGGTTTTCTTAAATAACATTTCCCTTACTATTTATTTAAAATATTTGAAGAATGCATTAGAAAAATAATTATTCTGGCGATGTACTTGCTATTTATACCAAATATTCAATAAAACAAACTTTTCAAGAGTCTTATTAACATCGATTCTTGACCAATCTTCGATTCACCGTATTGTTATTAATATCAGAATTATTTTGCCAAGACCAAGACAAGAGTTATTTTAGTCATTATTAACTAGAATAGGCACATTTGAGTCTTTACTTACAACTACTTAAACGATATTTACACGAAAGAATTTTTTCAGCTGTTTCATGCGCCTTTCGAAACTATGCATATTGCGTATAATAGTTGTCTATATAAAACAATAATATTTTCACTATTCCAGCATCACTGATTTTTTGATATTACAACCCTGGTAGAAATTTTGTCTCGAAACAACCCAGGCCCTAGATATATTTTAGAAACATTTTCTGGGATCCCGGTACGAAAATCTGTATAGATTCTGGCTCGGTTTGAGTATGCCCTGCCAAGACGTTCCAGGAAACCCAGACGTTCAATTCAGAGCCGAAAAATATTATATCTAACATAAATTTTTTTCACATTTTTAAAATTTATATAATTTAGACTAGTTTTAAAGGGTACCTTTAATGTGTGCATGTATACAACACATCATAATTTTACGACTTCGAGCTGTAGATGTATGAATATCAGGAAAAATCTATATCAAAACGATCAAGAATTTTCACTTGTCTGATTCCATAATATGTTGGTTTATTTCTAGATTCTAGCCGTCATTTACACAGATATTTTCACATTTTTCCTCCCAGGCCGTGTATATAATGTGGAGAAATCAAGGGCAATTTCTACCTTGGAATAGTAGTTTATTTACTCTCACAACGTTATAATAAAGGTTGCATTTTCTATATACCTTAATCGTTTTGCGTTGGTGGCATTAGGAAACTTTAGGCTACTTCACGACTACATTCGATTACGTGTTTAATTGAGCCATTGCTATCGGACATGGATTATAAATATAGTTCTCAGGAATATGCTTACTCTGTAATTACGTAGTTAATAGTAGTTACTATAGAAATTATTATTAATTTTGACTAGTCACAAAATATAGAACTGCCAGTGGCTCCATTTGAAATTGAATGTTAACGTTTTTAATAGTTTCTTTTCGTACCTGCACACATTTGAAAAATCAATATTTTATAAAAGCTGCCGAAGATATAACATTTACTACGATTATTAAACGCAAATTGCTACCATTACATATATCGTTAACAAGAGGGCCATGAATCCTTTAATGCATCAAGATTAAAGCATTATACGACGCATGGCAAAGTAAATATTACCCTTTTTTCTTGATTGACTCCGATCATCGCCACGAAATGCTATATCCGTAAAGCAAAACAATATAAGGCACGCGCGAGTTTGAAACCTGCAATCAAATCATCGAAATTTTCCCATAATCCAACGCAACCGGTGAATCGTGAACCACTTTGCGATTCAAAGCCCACCGACGCGACGCCCCATTTTCAGCGAGTCTTTTTTGTCTTTGTCAAAAAAATATGAGCGTATCATCGACGATTCGTCAAAAGGCGAAGGCGAACCCACAATTACGCACCCCCGACGACCAATGGCCGGACTCTCTCCACGTGAATCAGAAACCCCGTGGGGTCCCACAACGCCCACTGGGCTAATAGGCGCCTCGAACCCCCACGGTCACGACATAATATCACGAATCCGACCTATTTGTCGAACAACCTCGGCAACAATGAGTGTAGGTACACCTCGTACGTATCCTGTGCCTAAAGCAAATTACCACGCGACCTTCTGGACGTGCGTTCCTTAATGGCCGGGTTAACACTACGGGCACGTGACCAGACAGAAGTTAACCATCGGTTTTCACCGTCGCGGTTTCCCCGTTCCTTGGCTTTTTAGAGGAAAGTAATGCAATTACGCCCCGGATGTTTCCTACCCGCCAATTTCGACACAGCTTTTCTCCTCCCGTAGCCCTCTTCCTCGTCGCGCCTGTCGCAAGTGACCCGAAACCTTCGGCACGAACAGATTTTATTTCGTCATTTTATTCTTTGTTTCGAATCGCGGTGATTTCCTGCGTTGATTAATTTGAAAATGACCGAGCGAACCCGACGTAAAACAATTACCCGATGTTTCTGGCACATTTCAAACTTTCGGTCCGATATCATTATCGACACGGTCGAAGGATTGCGGAAGTTGGAGTTATTGAATCGTTCGGTAATTAGCGTACTAAATGAAGGGGGCTCAATTCGGCAAGGAACATTTTTGACAGCGGTGAGTAACAATGTAAAAAAACGATATAGTCATTGAATCTTATGTAGTATTTAATTGACGCTGATAGATTTCCCTGTTACGAAAAGGGTGCATTTCGAGCGGAAATCTTTTCAGGCTGTTTAAGTTTGATTACGACCTAAGACGTCTTATCAATCGCGCTTAAGTACTACCTGACCAGACCCTTCTACAGATGTAATGAGGCATACCCTCCCTCCTCATCAGACATTCTTAGTCGATTCCCGAAAACGCTTTTCTAGAGACACGGTTCATCTCTTTATCTGTTATTATCTCTTGCGTAAAAAGACTACAAGGATTTAATTGGTAAGCCACGTAAATAGTAAATAAATATCTAAATATAATATACATACAGGGTGATCGGCCAACCATTACCCATCGGCTAACTCTAGATTCTACAGATAATTCTGAACAACTTTTTCCTCTAAAAAAATGTTCGGGAAGGTAGAGTTTTTAAGTTATTCAACACTAAAATTTAGGTGAAAAAATCACATTTGTTGAAATATCTCGACCTCGGTTTGAAGGTACCTTAACGAACCGGAGCTCATTTTAAAGATATTTTAAAGCTCTATAAATTGTCTCTATTGGTTTTTGATCTACAATGAATATCTCTCTTGTTATAGCCATAAAAACGGGATAAATGCCGATTTTTTAGGATTTACGCGTTTAACTCGTTTCGACACATAGTTACCGAAATATCACACAGAAAAAAAGCCTTGAAAAAACAAAAATTTTTTGTCCTCTAATACGATGCGATTAAATTAAAACTGAACCATACAAGAGCCTCGTAAAGTTGACAAAATACAGTTCGACAAATAAATCGATATTAATAACAAAATGTTATGAAAACGAGTACAAATAGGGTTCAGTTTTAATTTAATCGCATCGTATTAGAGGACAAAAAATGTTTGTGTTTTCAAGGCCTACAACTTTTTCCAGTGTGATATTTCGATAGCTATGTGTCCAAACGAGTTAGACGCGAAAAACCTGAAAAATCGGTATTTACCCCCGTTTTTATGGCTATAACAAGAGAAATATTCATTGCAGGTCAAAAATCAACAGATACAACTTGTATAGCTTGAAAATATCTTTAAAATAAGCTTCAGTTCGTTAAGATACCTTCATACAGAGCCGAGATATTTAAAAAAAAAGTGATTTTTCCCCCCTAAATTTTAGTGTTGAATAACTTAAAAACTCTACCTTCCCGGAAATTTTTACAGAGGAAAAAGTTGCTCAGAATTATTTGTACAATCTACAGTTAGCCGCTGGGTAATGGTTGGCCGATCACCCTGTATATACATGAGTAATTCTACAGAATCTTTATCTTTGATAGTACGCGACGATGTATCTTGCAAACAAATGAATATCGAACTAAACGATCAAGGTTCTTTTTCTACGACATATTAAAATGTTAGCCCTTATATGTTTTTTAAGATATTAAACAATTGGAAAGGAGAAAAACGAACGTAAAGTACTATTTTTACTCAATTCCACAACGTACAATCCAGCAATTTCATTTTGATATCACTAAAAAAAGTAACTCTTATCCAATCACTCTGAAAATTTCAGAGAATTTTCGTATAATCTTGGAGTTTCAATAAACAATTAGCCAAGAGTGTGCTTCTCTTCTAAAAAATTTCGCAGCTTAAAATTTAAGCGTCCACCGATTATTTCAAATTCGGGAATTTATTACTTTTTTCAATATGCAGAAAATAACTTATCATTTCTTGAATTCTTAGTTTCATAGAATAATTCTACGCTAAAAGCCCCCAAAAATAAGATGCACGGCATACGTGTGCCGCATAAACTAACTTTGTGGGAGGTCTCTAAATATTATCAAATCAGTGCGTAGCTCGTTTGGTTTCGAGTGGCACACTTAAAGGGCGTTTAGGCACGCTTAAAACTACGTTGTAATTTCTTCTTTAAAGTACTTGTAAATCTCCTATCAGGTGTTTAACTTGGCATTGGTTATCCTACGCCGTGAAATCGACATTTTAATAATAAAAAATGTTGACATTTTTTTTTATTTTTATTATTTGACATTGATAAGTTTATAATAGGAGACAAACATTATAAGAAATAAATGAGGTTGAAAATAGCTATTTACGGGGTTTCTAGAGTCATCAGCCGATAAGGTAATAATCTACATTAAAAAAAGAATTGAATCAAATTTTCTAAATTTGGGCGCAATTCTAACCACTTTATATGATCTCATAATAATTAGATATTTTTTAGTAGCTCGTATAAACAGGTAAGAATTGTCTTTATGACGCCCGAATGTTAGAAAATCAATTCAATAATTTTTAATTTACTTTTTTAAACATAGAATACTACCTTTTCGGCTGATGTCTTTAGACCTTAATAAAAATTACAAAAATTTAGTCCTAAATTTTGTCTATTAGCGGTAATAAATGATGAGTAAAAAAAATGTATTTCTCGTAACAAGTACCTTATCTTTAAATATATAAAAACTATAAGATATTAATATGAGTACACCTTCATCTACAATTAGGCTATTGTTTAGTTTCAACTTTGACTTTATTCAACTTTATACAACTTTATTCAAAAACGAGTTACGCCAACTGTTTCTTACTCTTGAAGTGCTGTAAAAACCGAAAAAAGATGTCCCATTATTGCGACACTAAAATAATTTGTCATGATTTTGAACAGTGAAAAGTTAAAAATTCTGTAGAATGACTCATATGTGTAATAGAATTGTAACGAATTATTATTTTGAAACACGCCTCCGCAAAGTCCACATTTTACAGACACGTGTATCAAAAAGTAGTGTCCTACTGATTGGTACCGCAGGTATTTATAGGCTGTACCAACCAATGGTGCTTTTTTATTGCAAAAAAATCTGAAAAGGTAATCTCTACCATGATAGATACACGCTCCTACAAACAAAGTGGTTGGGCTAACCAGAATAAAATAGTAAACATCCTTTGCTGAGTTAGGCATACTATACCTACATGGTAGCGGTAACTATTTAGAGAGGAAACTCAACAAACGAAAATATTGCTGATCCTCTGTAAAGTCATTTGTGAGCGATTGAGAAATCATAATGCATACGGACAAAATGATAAATCGAAAGAATCAGAAAATTTGGTTTTCGTCAACCTTCATAAAGAACGTAAATAATAGTATATTACACACCAAGGGATAGAAGTGGATCATTTCTTTACGAGTTTGAGGGCGAGGGCACTATACTCACATGCTGAAGGCGCGATGAGTGTCGCATCATCAAACGATGTACAAAATAGTCCCTGCCTCGTGGTATATACCTTATTTTATATTTATTATGATTAAATTTGTACATTTTATATGACAAAAACGATAATGGGTCACTTTCATGCTTAAATATAAGGATGGTAATTGGTCATTATGAATACGATCCATTTTTGGGAGTCTGTTTTATATTGTCGCCACACTCGTACGAAAAGCCCACCTTTCCACCGGAAAAGTGGGTGGAAAGTGTAAGATTGCCACTCGATTATTAATATTAACATCAGAGTGCGAAACACTATTTTCCGCCCGGTGACGTCATTTAGTGTGCGGTAATAGTATATTATGTATCTAGGGCGGAAACGCAGTCATTGCAACGACGGTGATGAGGGTTCCAACTGCTGATCGCCGACGGCAAGTGGGTAAACGAGGGAGTGGGCAAAATTCCACTTCATTTCCAAATATTACCTTTAAGAAATGAAGGGTTTTTTTCTCTACTTTTTATAAGTGTACGACTTTATAGAAAAGTAAAAGTAGTTAGTGTGTGCCTTCATTTTTTATTTTTAGTTTTTAGACAATAGACATTTACCATTTTTGCTTGCCTTACTCTCTGAATTTGAAACAATGAAAAGTTCACTATTTGAATCAGTGAATGAATATTCACTGATGAATCAGTGGTTTACAACATGAACTGGGAAATTAACAAATTACTATTTTGTTTATCACTTAGGAAATAGTGAAACTTGTTACTTTTGCGTTCACTGCTTAACCAGTGACTTACAGTCAATTATATTGTAGGGACAAACGGTCAAGGATATTTAATAATTTTCTATTTCTATTTAGACGCTTCATAGAAGGTACGTACAATAAATATCGTAAGGATTTGCGCAAAAAAAGTTACTGGTTTACTGAAAACACTTGGTAACGTCCGATAGTCGTTTCAGTAAAGGTCAGCAGCATTGCAGCCTTATCTAACTCCGTGTCTTAGACAAAGATGCAATGCTGCTGAGAAATCTACTGAAATGACTAACGGAACACACCCTCGTTTGGAAAGGAAAGCGACGCTCGTAAACTAACCTAAAAATTGGATAGCAGACGTCAAATATGCTGTAGAATCTCTCAATTAAAGCAGTGAACCAATTTCACTGCATCTAACAGTGCAATTTCACTGATTCTCAGTGACTTTTCACCGAGAAATAGTGAATTTTCACTGTTTCAAATTGACAGAATACCTATCTTGTTAAATGGAGAAGGATGTCATCCTTCAACATGGGACGGTAAACACATTAATCATCATCTGACCAATAACCTAACGCCGCTGTTGAACATTGTGTACAACGAACATACGTAATTTTCACCAGATACTTTTGTATTAAAAATTTGTAATTTACAGAGGTAAACGGTGCACATTATCGAGTTCTTCCTTACTCATCCGTAATTTGATGTGAATAGCATAACTCTTTTCCAACGGCAGTCACGCGTGGCGTAATAATGATTCGTCAATGTCTGTTTACGTGTAGGCTATATTGTCTGGATAAGCGACGAAAGTAAATTTGACGTCGATCCACATCCCTTTCATTTGCTAAAATAAAATCGCACCGGTTAGCCGAAACACAGCGGTGCACTTAGCTGATGAGCGAGTATAAAACGCGCACGCAAACTCATTGCGTGCGTCCCGCACGGTACACGTGGGCATTTCAAAACATTTTGTTTCAGCAAGTCGATTCGAATTTCAACGCGAACGACGTCGTAAATTTTCAAGAGATCCCGATGGTCTCCTTTGTCGCATATTTAGTGGCAGGTCGAAAATAGCTTGCCACTCTCGTTGGCGCTTATAATTGTATTGTTGTCGACATCACTTACAGATACTATATCTTTCTGTTTTGTAGGAAGAAACATAATTCAGAATTCTTTTTGATCAAATTTGGATTCAGATCAAGATTCGTTCATGCACTGCATTAATGATATAGGCTAACATGGTTTTGTTTTTCAAGAGTAAAGTGTCATTCCGGAATTAATTTTTTGCATATAATCCGAAACCAGAGTCAGAATTGTCGCATCACGGCAGGATTTTAAGGAATTTGAGGTTATGTACTCAAATAAAGCCTTTTGTTAGCTACTTTTGAGGTTATGTGCAGAAGACACACAGACACAAGACAACATTCTTTGGTGTTTGTCTTTAGTTGGGTCATGTAGTACTACTGTGTCTCTATAATTTGATAGTCGCACAGTTTAACTATAATTTTTTGCGAATTTGAAATTACGAGATGTGACACATTAATGCGACATGATAATTTGCATTAAATACTTTCAGGCAGATATTTTTCTCTTGGGTATTTTCTACTTTATTTTGTTGGAGGTTACCAGTTACAAAAGCACAGTACAGATATTAAAACTGTCAAATTTTAGTAGGTGAATTCCTAATGTCATGTAAAATATTTTCGAAAAACAGTGGTAATATGGAAAAATGTTGATTTTAACCACTTTTATTCTATAATTCCTATAAGCCTACATATCTTTAGTGTAATCAATCATTTATTGTAGTTCTTTCTCGTTGCTTTGTTTACAATTATATACAATTTTGTATCATTTGCCCGAATGATTAGAAAACACGAATTAAATAAAAAGTGCAAATCGTTCGAAAACACAAAAAACATTTCTTACATTTTTAATCCTCCTTCTTGAATTCGAAAATTTCAATATGAATTTTCAAAATTGAAATTCGAAATCGCTAAATACCTACGAGCACAAAAAAGTCAAAAATTATAAAAAAGTCCGCCTGAAAGTATGTAATGCAAATGATCGTTACATTATTTGGACATCTTGTTAAGCACAGAAGGAAAGCTCGAAATAAAAAGAGCAATATGATCGATCGAAAAGTAATATTGAAATTTATTTCCATCAATCGGTAACGACCATTTCCCGACGCGAGAAACCTTAACCTTCGACATCTTGAAACACACTAAAAAACTGATAGTCACTTTATCACATCTTCTTAGTTCGATGTTTCAATTCTTCAAGCGTTTAAATCGACTAAAATATCATATTGCACACCATTTTGATGGGCATGTACATAAATTAACTAACTGGACATCTTCCTTTTGAGAGGTACCCCCATTTAGATGTGCAATGGCGTAGGGAAACCTCATTTTGTGGGTAAAAACCTCTACTTATTGAACTGGAAGACTTTTAAATTAAATCGTCTCAAAATGCCTCACACGACCCTATTATTTGCAGGCATGTATTAAACTGTGAACGCCTTATCATTTAATTTTGCTTTTAAAGAAATGTCAACCTTTATTTTTGGCTGGCAGTAAAGTTATCTCAAGTTAATTTAGTCAAAATACCACTTTTTTCGGATAGAAAAAAGGCTATATAGGTACACTTACAAGCAAACAAAATTGATGACCCAGTTGGGCATTTTAAACTTTTTCATTATTCTATTTTTAGGTTTTAGTTTTTGCTGGAAGAAATCAGAAAAAATTTAAACGCTTTGTTTATCCAAAACGTTTCTATTTCAAGCTGGGCTTACTATTTGAGTAGTAAAATACGGATCAGACATCTGTCGTAGTTGGCGTTACCACTTAAATCACTGGGTTTACTATCTAACAAGTAGTAACAATAACTATGAAAGATGTCTGGTCCATTCTCCATGTTTAACTTAATATCCGTAATAATCTCCTTAATATCCATAAATGATGTCCTTTTCACTAGAATTTAGTACCTTCTATCTATGTTTGTATTTTTGAAAACAACACTTATAACCCTCAAATTAAAAAATAATACCTATGTGCGCGGGAGAGCTAAATCTAATAATTAAATGCACCACGTGCAATTATTGTAAGGTGATGAACTTTAAATAGAATTTTCATAAAAATAAACAAATAAAAAATTAATAAGAAATAAAATGCAGGGTGTCCCACGATTGTTTGTATTTAAAGAATAAAAATCACTTTACTGCAATAACTCGGAAAAGTTAATTAAAGTTCTTTCGACGAATAAAAACTGATTAAAAATTTTTCAAATCGTACAATTGATTTCTGAGACATTTTGGCTGACAATGAATATATCTGTGGTTATATTCCGAAACTCGTTTCGCTAAATATCTACTCGAAAATAGCGTAGAAACAAGTTTTGATCTTAAAAAAATAAAGAATTCAGCCGTTTATGCGTTACGTTTCGATTAAAATTGAGCACACTGGGAGTGATTTTAATAATTTTGAAATGACTGTGCGGGTTTATTGACAATTTCACGAAATTAGGAAGCTCTGCGAGTTTAATTTTAATCTAAACGTAACGTATAAGGGATCAAATTCTTTGTTTTTCATGCTCTACAACTTATTGGTATGTTATTTTCGCGTAGCAATAGAGCGAAACCAGTTTGACGTAAATCCGCATTTTCTCATTTTGAGAGGTCTATAACGAGAGATAAATTCTTTGTGGGTCAATATGACTTGGAGATTAGTTGTAGGGCTTGAAAAAATCGTTGAAAAGAGCCTTCATTCGTTGAAATAACTTAATAAGTTGTGCTGCAAAAAAGTGAGTTTACGTCTCGAATTCAAAGGTTGGCCTTTCAAATTCTATACGAATCGAATTTTGTTATTAAACTTTTTTGCTCAAAATGTTATCAAGATTCGTCCATTGCAATAACGGTCTGTGAGTTATGGGACTCCCTGTATATCACTATTGACAGGCCATAATACGTAGTACATAAGAAATCAACGTTTTAATTAAAGTAATCCAAGACAATGTCGTTGTGTTATGTTTTGACATAAAGTAATATTTCGTGGAAAGTTCAAAGTTCCACTATTATTCGATAATGCAATACTCATTTCTTTTCTCGAATTACGCACGTTTTCGATACCAGATATGTATATCAGTCGATTGAAATGAACGTCGAATATCACGTAGCAAAACAATAACGCCGTGAGAAACTGCGTTATTCTCAAGAAAAGATTTTTCTGTTCGACATACCAGTTCTTCAATTTTGTTATATTATAAAATAATATTCTTATCAATAGGAAAATGTAGAAACAACATGATTTAAATCCTATTAGTACCAGTCATTAATCGTAATTAAAGTCCCAACATTCTGACAGGTATATAAAATATTATTTTTAATTAATACTGGAATCGCGAAATGAAGCAACAGAAATTTTTAACGGCATTTCTCAATTAACACTCGCGTTCATTTATTCCTGAAGCAAAATCCAATTATTTTATTGACAGAAAATATGCGATACGCGATTTCCCGCACGCGCAAAAATATTTGGATTTTCGAACAATCACCCAATGTGTGTACTTTTAATGAAACTTTTATTACCATTTTCGCATATGCCCGAATGGAGGTTACTTCCGTAAATGACTCGTTGCAATTTCAACTTCTCCGCTCGCAACGAGGTCGCTCTTCAATTCAATTTTGTTTTAAAATGCGAACAAATATATTGACAGCGGGGTAGTTTATAATAAAATAATGCTTAAAAAAGTGAGTACAATTCGTATTCACGATAATATTTGGGAAAAGGTTTCCATCAAATTCTTTAATAATAGAAAAATTATGGTACTAATATTTTCATTCTCCTTATAAATATATAATTTCCCCCGGTATAATAAAATGTTTTTTTTTTAATTTATTCTTGTGATTGTTAAATATTTCTTCTTGAATGAATTCAAGAATTTAAATTATTATTATTATCACTAAATTAAAATAAGACATTGTGTTTTCATCTGGTGAGTATACATATTACGGTTAATATAGAAAATCGCATTTTTTTCAGTACAACTTTAAAGGAATCTTTCTATTGTTCAACTCAAAATTAAAGGAAAATACATAACGTATTAATGCGACTATTATTTGAGTAACCGAAAAACATGGAGGATCAAAAAAGTAAAAATTATAGTCAATAAAAATACAATAAATGAAATGTTGCAATTACAATATTTAATTGATATTGATAATACAATACTATTTATACTTAGTTGGATAAATATTAAATTTTACTATTATTTAAATATTTAACTCAACTGCACTGTTGAATAGGTGTTTATCGGCAGATCACCAAATACAATAACTGCTCGAAAGAAATAGAAACTAAGAATCGAACTAAGAAATGAAATTTAACTAATTATATTTAAAATTTTCTTTTACAAATAAAAAAATGACTAGTGATTAAATTTTCCTATTCATAACTTAATTACTAATTTAAAACAATTAGAAAATGATCTGAACGGGTTTAAGAAACTAACATTTTGCATTTTCGATTCTAATAATAGTTAAATTTGTCAAATAAATTTTTTTCAGTGAATGAGATAATCTAATTACTTAATTGTTTTCATCGTATTTATATCACCCTTATGCCTTTTACTCTTTACCGATTAAGAGAATTGCATCAGATCCAATATTGTTTAATACACCTACAAAAGAATCGACTACTAGTTGGTATTAGATTTCTTAACTGGTTATTATTATTAATATGGCCTATCCGGTATTTCGTTACTTAATATTTTACTTCCTGCGTTTGCAAATATTCATTGGTAAGCTGGAAGAGCTTCGAAGAATTGATCGTGCAACCCAGATTCGATAATTGTCAATCGATATTTGCGTCGTTCCTTTCGTATTATTTTCTTATTTGTAAATAAATCGTATTAATTGCGATTGTAAGTGAACGATAGATAACAGAATACATAACGATACATTTCAGAAATGTTTTCAATTTATAATCAAAGCCCTAATTTTACCTGATACATCTGAGGATATAAAATATTTATCGACGGTCGATTCTCCTTTTCGTTTTTTCTTTGAAGTTTTTAACTGTTTCTTTAAGAGTTGCTCGTCTCTCACTCTGATGCCAAAAATCATAATATTGAATCTTTGTTGCCACAATTAATTTTCATCATATTATATTACTAACTGATTAACGCCATGAAATGTGTTATAGCATTTTATGGGTTCTTTTATAAAAATGGCTTGTGTGAAGATACATTTTCAGTTTGACGGTTTCGAAACTGAGTTCTGTTCTTTTTTGGATTTCCCAAAATTCTAATTTTCTTTCACGAATTTGTCATGAAAAAAGTTAGTGATATTTTAACCCTATGGCATGTTTTTCATAAGAGAAATAGTATTTCACAAATCAGAGTATCTATTACTACGTGAGTTATCAATATTGCAATACGGGAGTGAGAGAGATACCAACATTGTGAACATTTTTTAATGAGCACAGGATTTATAGAGAAGTAGGTGTTGAAAATTACTACTAAGCATCGTAAGCTCTCCTATGAAACACTAAAACCATAATTTCATAGTCGAATTTCGGTTGATTCATTCAACAGCCGGGATTCGTAAAAAAATTCCATTGTTATTTTTCCTAATTTATTGTTTTATTTTTCTGTTTAATTATAGATCCTCATACTTATTGTACACAATGCGGAAATGTTCACTTCTAAACGAAGTATTTTCGTTTTAATCAATCAAATTGGTCCTATCAACTGCTAAAAGACGAGGGAGTACGCACATTAAAATGCCGATTTATTTAATGAGGTTTCTAGCATGCAATGTTTGGTTCATTCCACAAAATTTTGAAAATCAAAGAAATCAAAACGATTTTTTTTTAAATGCAAAAGGTTTTCACATAACGGGAATTTTATTGGGAAAAGATCTACTCTATTCGGAAATTATCCTATATTATAATTGAATTTCCATGAAAAATATTTAAAGAATTACGGATTTTTATTACGGATAATACTGAGTTATATAAGCAGTAACTCAAGTAAAAAGTTACAATCAAATTCGGTTGCCGTGATAAGAGACACTTTGAGCTCGAGATCGAAAAAAAAACGAAACATTCGATGCTCTTTTTCTATGTCATCGGGAACACGTTTATTACAACTGTAATTAGGTCGCAATAGGATAGAAAATTTTGCTGTTGAAAATGCAATCACAAAATCGTGATTTTTTAAAAAGAATTTACAAATTAACAAGGGTTAAATTAATTTTTGGCAATTTTATTGACGCAATGTGAAAAAGTGACCCAAAAAATGTATGTAAATAGACATTTCTACCCTAATTGTACTATGCTGTCATCCAGATCGAATTAAAGGGTTGCATTCCCAGTAAACAAAAATAAATTCAGATGTCAAGAATCCGAATTCAGAACCGTAATCACGAATTCGTTTTTATTCATGCCATTGTTGAGGAATTGAAATGAATTCGTATGCTTTTTAAATTAGAAAACTTTTACTCTCTAAATATTTCGGAGTGGAATTTTCACTCCAAAGCTGGAGTCAGTAGGTTGCTCATTTTAAATATAGTGAAAGACCACTCTAAAAGAGTGAGATCAGTGACTCAAGATGAAAAAGTGAAGAAATTTACTCCAAACGTTGAGTGACAATTCACTTTGTGTGGAGTTAATATTCAATCCAAACAGAATGAGATTTTGTTACTGCGTTCAAAAGTTCAGAGTACAAAGTAAAAATATATTCAATCATGTCTAAAAATTTGGAATATGAAATTTCAAAATTTGTAAAAAAAAAGGAATATTTTAAACGACCCTGGCGTTAAGATGCTTATGAGTAAATTTGAAATTAGTAATTTATTACATAAATTAAACACACTGATAGATCAAGTGAATCTCTTAAAAACTAATATAAATATGTTCACATCATTGAAATACTACTCGATTACCCACATAATCAAAGGTTCAATTTAAATCATCAATCTTCGGTAACAAGTGATTTATGCAACTTTTTAGTATACTCTGATAATTGGGACATTAAAATTAATATTATCTCATAATGAAATATAGTTGCTTTAATTCGAAGAAAATCACTTCAGACAATTAGCTTACAAATTTTGAACATGGTTTATCTTTAAAAACAATGAATTTTTTATAAAATATCTTTCATATTATCTGTAATGATACAGTATGTAAAATGCAAACGTTAATATAATAATTGAAATCAAATAAATAAATCTCGTTTCCAAAAGAAGCTCCGTGTTTCATTCCCACCCACCCTTCTCTACTACTTTCAAATACGCCGAAAAATTGATTGATGCAACTTATTTTATAAAACATAAAATTTGATTATTTTTTATTGAAAATAATAAAGTTTTATATTTGTTTATAAACGTATAATTGTATTATTAGAATATAATTTATGCATTTAGGATTTCAAAATTTTTTTCAAATTTCATTCCAATTGAAGTGAAATAATCACTCCATACAAAGTTTGGCTCGCCTTTCACTTTTACTTGGATGGAACGCTCACTCTTTAAGAAAGAAATTTCAATCCAAAGAACTTATAGAATATATAAAACTTAATTGTAGGTCAAACATATAACTTTGTAACATGAAAAACGATTTTGTACCATGGTGTGAACATAATTTCGGAAAAGTAGCACAATTTCGATCGGAATTAAACCTTACGCAATGCTGAGTGGAAATACTAATTTTAAGACTTCTTTTTTAGTAATGAAAAGTGTATTTTTCTCAAGTAGATTGTATGCTAGATATTCCCTACACACACCTGGTTAGTCATCTATTATGATCTCGGTTACATGGAGATAAATTATCATGTTATTGAAATTAACGTACAAATGCTTGCCCCCCTGCCCCTTTTAGCGTCTTCTCTCTTTTAGTCTTCATATAGTCAATTGTCCCTAGAACTGTAAGGGGAATTTACTTGGGAAAATCGTTTAAAGACAATTGCAGTAAGTTGGGGTGATGGATTTCCCCGCTTAACGACGCACCGCCGACGTACTCTATGTAACTGTACTGCCGTCCCCGCTCTTCTCGAGATATATCGCCTCACTAGGTACCAACGCACAACCCACTTCCGCTTTATCGATCATTAGAACAAGGGCCGAGAGATCACCAAGTTCTCCCTGTGTTATCACATGTGACACTGATCCGATTTATCTTTTTTGATATTATTTGTTACTTTCAATCCAGAGTAGAAGTTTAATTGATCCTTCGAAATTTGGCTAAGAAATGTTTAGTAAAGTAAAATGACGTTTGGTAAAATGTGAAGAGTGTAATTTTGAACCACAATATGATAATCCATTGCAATTTTCAATACCGCTTCATGATCAGTGCATTGCAAATTTTTTAATTATAAGCGGCTGTTAAAACCATTTTTATTGACCATTCCATCTGACAAACACCCCGAAACGATTTTAAAAAGATGCCTTTTCAGTGATTCCACTGAAGAATCCAGTGAAAAGGATCTTAAAAATATATTTTCATGATGTTAACAAAATTAAAAAAGTAATTGCTCTAATCTTAAACAGTGTTGTCACTAACCTTCCTGAGTTGCTAATTCACTCTTTATCTGTGAAAATTGAGCCAATCCAGAGCGACAGAACGATTTATCACAGTACGCTGACGGAGTTTTCTCTAGCTAAGACGTGTTGGAATTGACTCTTTTATGATACTGGCTTAAATTTCACTGTTTAAAGAGTTCGGTCTCATTCTAAGAAATTTAGAGAGTTTGCCAAATTTTATTGAATGATCCTTTTTTCAAAAAGATGAATAAATTAAAATCAATTATTTATATTTACACAATTTGGCAACATGTTAAATGGTGTCTTTATTAAAACAGGAATTTCAAGATTTTATAAAATCTTTGATACTTTAATGCTGGGAATTATCTTCTAGCGTAAAAACATAAAACTATTTTATTAAGGTCCACGTGAAACGAGTCTGGTGAATTGATGACTTACAACTGTAGTAATTGAATGTTGACTTTTTATATGATACTGCTTCTCTTTTTTAAACGCTTACTAGCCTTACATCCAGAAATGTATCATTTTAATCCCAGAATTGTTTTGTCTAAATTAATTTCACCAACCCAAATTAATACAAATTTCGCCATTATCATCATCAAACTGCATCTACACAATCTTTTGCGACTTTCACAATATATTTCCACACTGATTGAACGGTATAGTCGTGAGAATCAGAATTATTGTCGATATAACTATTCGATGAACCTGTCAATTTACTTGTCAGTGTTCGGAGGGAAACACTGCGGCAATACTTATAATTTTTCCACTATATGATTCTATCAGTACATTACATATATAACATTAACTATTTTTTGTATGAATTGTTTAAATATTAAGGATAATAATTCGTCAAATTGTAGAGAACAAATTTGCAAAAAATGTCGCTGTTGATTATCAATTTTAATAAAATAAAGAAATTTTTAATATTTTTTAACTGCTTTTATTTACGAAAATTAAGGTATCTAATAAAATTGAAACAAAAATATAAGATTTTTCTTATAAATTGATGCACGGTGCACAAATAAAATGAAATGAAAAATATACAAATAAAATGATTAAAAACAATATTTTAAGAACGAAACGTTTTTAATTGAAAAATCTGTAAAAGTCTCATAAAAATTGATTTAATAATCGGCTTAAAGATTTCATTCCCCTCTAGAATAAGGCCGTGTCGTATCAATTTCTCAATTCATTTTACTACCGCTTTCTTTTACACTTTATTATGTATTTCTTGTTATTTAATGTCTTGGAATAATGAACGTCTAAAAGAAGAAAGAATGAATTATTGTGAGAAATGTACTAATGAAGAGATCGAATTACAGAAGGGTAGATCACGTAGATAAACGGATCGGATGACGAGCATTGATAGAAATTCTTTAAGTGATATTTACTTATGCGCTTCTATCAATGAAAATTGTGAAGGTTGTGTCACCTATTAACATACATTTGTTACTATTGTTAAGCGTGTGACCATCGCTGATGATATTTGTAATATTATTTGAAATATCTACAAAGATAATTCAATACGTATAAAGGATTTTCACCCTTATGATTATACCATATTCGGATTTAGACGTTTCTCTTTCAGCGGGCATTTTAATCCGAGGATTGTCCACGCTCAATGCCATCATTCCTCCCTAGGCAGTTTCATTCTGTAATCGCATTGATTGGATTTATTTATTTTCTAATACGCCACAGATTAGTTACAGGAATAAAATAAGCTAGGATGAAAAACCGTTTCTTTGTTCGACGATTGAAATATTCAATATTTACGAAATAGAATTCCAGTGCCTTTTATGTGTTATGTTATTTTTTCGATAATCTATATAAAATTATTTACGAATTTTAATAATCTTTGGAATAGTGATCAGTGTTTCTCCTATTTTAATATTCACGCTGAGCTTCTATCGCGTTGAAATAAAAGTTGCCTACCCTTAGGGTTTTTCTTCAAATATAATTTCTATGTTGTTTACGGTAATTTGAAATTTAATATTTTTACACTGATAAAAATAATTTCGTTGACACAAATCTAGCAACAATATTTGCTAGGATAGACAAGTTTTTGGCTGATATGGCGAAATTTACGAAGTGGCAGCCAATTCGACTGGCTGCATTAGAGAATACATTCACTGAACCAAATCTAATAAGAAAATTCGCTGCGTTAGTGAAACTTTTTCTATCAGTGTGCTAAAATAGTTTTAACTAAATTCTGTAAGCTAAAATTATACATCTTATTTGGTGCACCTCAAAAATCCGACAAATCACAAAGCAGACACTTCAAAAACCTGACATTGAAAACACAGACATTTCAAAAAACGGACATTCAAAAACCAGACATTTCAGAAAAAAGACATTTTAAAAGTAGACTTTCAAATTACATGTGCTTTTCCGTTTTGTGATTTTTCGAGTTTCTGAGGTGCACCCATCTTTGATAAGAATAATAAAATATGTTTACGATATGTAAAAATGTATAAATGTTAATGATTTTAAGCACGTTCATTGATTCGTTGCACGGTCTATAGATTAATATTAGAATAATAAAATTAAAATGAATTGTAATCATAGTTGAATTGTTCTTTATTTCGTTGGCAATACAACTTTGCCATAAACGTATTACATTAAAACAATAACCTTACATTAAAATCATGAATTTCATTAAAATAAATGTATATTATTGTATTCGCCTCGGGTAAAAATTACACGCAGCCTGAGACATTCTTTATTTTACCTCCCTCGTTGAGTATTCTACTAAATTTTGCCATACCGACTTATAGTTAGTATGTTACGATTCCATGACCTGTTCACTAAAAATTCAAGCCCCTTTTGCCTTTTTTCGCAGAGCACAAGAACATGAAAAAATATTGCAAATTTTACCAGCAATTCATTGTATACAAATTTACCCCAAAAGTGATTCATAGAATATACAATTTGTATACAAAAATTGTCAAGTGTGAATAAAAGTATATAATGAAAAGTTACCATAGTTTGTTTTCTCTTCAATTTTTATATGATTTTATTCAACATTTTCAAACTATCAAAACATTGTCGGGCGACTTAGAATTCCAATGCGGAATTGAAACGGATACGAAAACTTGAAAATTGCAATGGACCGAAACAGAAATCCCGAACATGATTCCCAATTTCGCTGACATTTCTTTGACAAGGTGAAAACACGGAGAAATCAACATGCACACAAGAAACTTCACTAAGAATTTTTAAAAAGATACCGTGAAAATCAATATGTAACACTTTTTTGAATAGTTGATGCTCCACACGACGTTCACACAATATAAATCCTCCTTTAACCCAAGAAATCGCCAAACCTTCTGGAAATTCATCGGGCGAAATGATAACCAAATTTTAGACGCCGAAAAACATACTAGTTACACCGAAGGAGAATGGCATTTTATTTTGATTTGTGTTATTTATTTATTTTATAATTTAATCACTGTTTTTTTTTCACAATTTAATCAATTCCGCTGTATCATGCATGTTTTTCTGCGTCAAGAATTTTATTTGATGACTTCCTGGATGAATGGAGGATTCGTATGGTGCAGAATCTGCAGAATTCATGTAAAGAAACCGTCGTTTTATAAATGTGTAATGACGTTTTCTGCATGCATGTTTGTTCCTTCATGTCGTTGTGTCATAAAAGTGTCAGCAAAATTTTGCCTCATCTTCGAAATATCTTCATCGGTCCATTGTAATCTCCATCTTCTCGAATCCCTTCCATATCCGCATTGAAATTCTAAGTCTTACAATTTTGTATAGTTTAAATTTGACGTAATTTTTCATTATGTAGAATTTTGTTCAAACTTGACACATTTTATATACAAATTGTATAGAATCACTTTTGGGGTAAAACTTGATACAGTAAATTGTATATTTTTTTTATACAATTTGTAATAAATTTTTTCACTTGGGAAAGCTGTTGCTGCAAGAACGATGTGTCGATTACAACTGGTTTGTAATTTACTTCTTAAGATCGGCTTATTAGATTGATATTTAGAAATCTTCAAAAGCACCGTTCACCAATTTTACGCATGATCATTAGTAATTATAGTTAAATTCTTTTATTTATCCAATTAGGTCTTTGCAATACGTATGTCATTGACAAGAACGCAAATAAACTACTGGAGGAGGCATCTTTCCACAGAATATTTCTTTTTTTGAGCATTTTTTATAATCATAAATTTATGAATAATTACGATTATGCTAAGGTACATCAGATAATAATAATATAAAACGGAAGTACAATCCAAGCTGTAAAATCACCGTAATTAATGCAACAAGATAAAACGATGAAAATCTGAAAGACAATAAAAACGTGGTAGGAAGTGAGATTAGAGCAACAGGGGTGAAAAAGGCAGTCGCGTCGTTATTATTTGGCAAATGAATCACTGTCGTGTTCGAAGGGTTGGGTGTGTTTGTGGCAATTCCTATTGTAAAAACTCCGGAGATAACGTAATCTTCGAGCACTCTCGGACGGTCGACGCGCCGCAATTTATTCTATTCATTGCGGTCATTTGCTTGACCGCCTTCTTTGCCTCGGGGCTTCGGCGGTTAATGAAATTTGATGCCCGATATGTCGCTTTTTTAGTCGATACCTTTCGATCGATCGTAACTTCAGGGCGAAACGATCGACAAAAAGTGACGATCTCGATGCTCGACTAAGATCACGAGATACTTTGGACCTAAGAAAATAATCGATCCCTCTTGGGTGTTTTTCTTTCCAGCGGTTCTGCGAAATCTTGATCCACATCTTAATTTTATCGGGTCATCTATATGGGTCGATGGCAATAAAGCGACTTATGCCAGTAAAAGGTTTGTATAAGAAATGAGTAATATGAATAGAAAATCATATTGAAAAATATTGCAAAATTTGCATTGTTAAGATTAAATAATAAAATAATCTTATGTTTTAATAGATGGTGTAATTGCACTGAAATGTGGAACAAATACACGTTAAATTACTAATGAAATAGCTAGTTACACGTAAAATGTTGAAGATTTTTAGTTTAGGATTCACAATTAATCAACTAATATTTTCCAAATAAAAGAGATCATTTTATTTTAAATATACAATAGGGTTTGGCCTACGTCAGTTTACATTTCCAAACAAAAAGTAATATGTTGTGCCAACTTGCATTAAAAAGGAGTTTAAAACTTAAAGCTAAAGATTTATGAATTGTTCTTGTTTATGTTATTGTCAAAGTTTCTGTTCAAATATCTGATTTACACATGTACAATATGAGATACCTATTAGACTATCTTATATGAAAATCGCTGTCCAAACGACGATGGCTAACTTTTGATATAAATGAAGTCCGCTTTTTGAGACAATCCGGAACTAAAGTTGGACGAGTTTACAACCAAAAATATTAATCTTAATCAAATTCATGACTCATAATTTTTCGAATGCATAACAAAACAATAAACAAATAAAAAAAGATTTGCCCAAAAGCGGAAACAAATCTCAAATCGCTTTGAAACAACCTGCGTCCCTAACTAAAGTAAACTAATCAAATCTACATGATGTTTTTCTCTTCTGTTTTTTTGTTCGTAATAAGCCACTACATCGACCTGAGTTTGTTTCTATCCGACAACTTTGAGTAATCTAACTTTGGTCAGTGGACTTTTCCGCGCATCTTTTTAAGGGCCCCAGTTTACTAAGGCAAATCTGGCAAAAAATTTGACTAAAATTTGGTCTCCGATAATGTAAAACTTCGATCAAGAGATGCTCCTTGGGGGGGGGGGGCAGATTTTAATCAAATAATCAATATTGATCAAATTTTGATCACACCTTCTTTCGCATCCAAATAAATACCTGTTCATGTACATTCAACTCTCGGAACATTGTGTTCCGACCATAAAGTGCGATTGGTTTTCCCCTATAACTTCCTTAATTTTGAAGTTAAAAATTCGAAAAAAATAGCGTTTTGAAGGGAATTCCAAGCACTGTAGCTCCTATGAACTTCATTATTATCCAGCTCATAGTTTTTTACATATACAACTTTAAAGGGATCATCAAAGGTGCTCTCCATGCTTAGTTCTGACCTTCAAACGGGCAAAACTGAGGTAATTTTTGTCGCACGAAAATTAATAAAACAGGAAATTCTTCAGCATAAAAACCTACATTTTCGTATTCTTGTGAACCTTCTTAATTTTGTAGATATCTAAAAAAAATATTTTAATTTTTTAAGAAATTAAACATTTTCTTTCGGAAGTAAATCAAACATATTTCGGAAGTGGGGAAATCTATTATTGGTATGTAAATAAAGTAAATTATGAAAGGATTACGTTTAATTTCACTGTTGACTGTCATGTCATCAATTTTATTACCAATATTTTTTCTTCAAAATATCAAGATAACCTTGTCAGTCTGTAAAACAGTTATTGCTGTGACTCACTCTTTGGCATTCTCGTACTATGTTTATATTGTATACTGATTTGTAATTGCCAATAAAGACGTTATTATTATTATCATAACAATTTTGTATTGAACATAACTCCGTCACTTTTGAAGGTAACGACTTCATACGGTGCTCAAATTAAAGCTCTTTTTATGTACCTAAAAATGTTTGATAGTTTTTATTTAAAAAATCTTCCATTTGTCCGCTATTACAAACTGAAAAGTTCGATTTCAGGTACCATCCAACTCGACTTGAACTTCAAAGAGCCATTACTCAGTTTCTATAGCACCTAGAACAATGAATAAAAATGAAATCACTTCGTTGTATAGTTTTTTTTTCAGAAAATTGTAGTTTTTGAGATATTTGTAGAAAATCGTTAAAAAACATGCATTTTTTAAGGGAAAAATACCAACATCTTAAAGCGCAAATTACTGGGAAAGGATTGATGTTACAAAAATTTATCATAGAACATTATTTGCTTAAAATTTATCCCTCTAGCAAATCCTGAGGTTATTTTCGATAAAAGACTATTCCCCCCGTGATGAGGTGGCATCCCCCGGTATAAAAACGTTCTTTAGCACAGTATAGATTTTGATCCTCATGGTATTCCCTATCTACTGTCAAAGTTTTAAATCAATCGATTCTAAAAATTTCCAGGTTAAAACCTTCGTTTCGTGGACTATTTCTATAGGACACTTTACCTTCCCTAAAAAGATGGTACCATAACAATGAAATTTTTACATGCTTAAAAGAAATGTACCTGTAGG
The DNA here is from genome assembly GCA_030407085.1 of Trichopria drosophilae. Lineage (NCBI taxonomy): Eukaryota > Metazoa > Arthropoda > Insecta > Hymenoptera > Diapriidae > Trichopria > Trichopria drosophilae. Next base: position 181,013,836 of record CM059583.1, on the reverse strand, counting down.
TTAAACTATAGGGACTTTCAAAACGTACTACTTTTTTGTTGGGTATCTTATGGAACATGTTGTCACAAATCTTACACCAACTTTATTAGAAGCAAGACTAATTTGTAAAAAGTTGATACCATCAAATTCAATATTCTTCCTTTTGTTGCAGGATTAGGCATATGACTGTTTTATTCGTCAGTAACCTTATGCCTTCCATTAGCTCAAAAACGATGTATTGAATAAACTCGAAAAAAACTGATGCATATAAAAAATTTCCAAATTTTACACTTTTACTTTGGATATTAAATTCCTATACAGGGTGACCCATTTCAATCACCATCCACTGACTTCTCCACCAGATTATCTTGAAAAGAACGCATTTTCTGAAAAAAGTTTCAAACTTCTTTCACACAGAAGTTTTAGTATTTTTCCCTGGCTGTTATCGATCATATTGAATTTGAACTTGATTGTGAATGTGAAGGTTATTTAAAGGTCAAATTAATTGTGTTAGATGGGAACCATTATTTTTTATTGCAGACATGGAAAGTGCGGAAAATTTCACGTCCGAATATGACCTTGACATTGATCTGCAGTACAACGTCAAGGTCATATCGAAGTGAAAGTTCCAGATGTCGGTTATGACAAAATATCTCGACGGGATTGCATTGTATGGAAAAATGTTACCTACATAAATCAGGTAGCCCACTAGAAATACTAAAACTTATGCTGGTAACATTGTTCCAAACAACGCAATCCCGCCAAAATATTTTGTCGTAACCGAAGTCTGGCACCGTTACTTCGAAATGACCTTGACGTTGTACTGCAGACCATTGGCAAGGTCATACTCTGACGTGATATTTTTCGCGCTTTCAAATCTGCAATAAAAAATAGTGGTTCCCATTTAACAAAATTAACGTAAACTTTAAATGACCTTTACATTCACAATTAAGGTCAAATTCAATATCACCTCTAAATAACCGGGGCAAAATATTAAAACTTACGTCTGAAACTTTTTTCAGAAAATGCGTTCCTCTCAAGATAATCTGGTGGGGAAGTTGAAATAGGTCACCCTGTACAATATACGTATTGTCTAACAAACAGGTTGGTATATGTAATACGTGTCATAGTGTTACTACATTCATTTTATGATTTTAAATGTGTCACAAAGGTCATCATTCTAAATTTAAACGTTTGCATGAAAGTACTTGTAAATTACATTTAATAGTAATTTATAATTATTGGTAGAGTGTTTGTTTTGATACAAACGGACTATACTAGTTTAGAAATTACACAATTTGACAAATTAACTGCATCTCATAAATTTCAGGACTAATCTTTAGTGCCGCGTTTAATGTGACTTTGAGCTTCAATCCGTTAATGGGTTTCCCCGTGTACTCTTTTCTCGTTCAACCGGGTATATAAATTAAAGGATTAAACAAGTTACCAAGATGAAAGTTTCGATTGTGTTTTATTACGCAAGGCTAACAATGCGAAATGAATCTACGCATGGAATAGAATTATTCTTTTTTATTGAATTAAAGATCATAAAATGTAAAATGGTCTCTCCTGTCTGTGATAGTTACCATTTGATATCGCAGTCTGCCAGTATTTTTGTCGTGATGAAAATCACTCGTAAATGAGTATTGATATTATTCTTAATATACGTAACAATTTCAATCTTGTCCAAAACTAATAGCGAGTTTCGGAACTTCTTTCATTTCGCCGAATTGGTCTGTGCAACTTTGATAACTACGAAGCTGCAATTTCAGACTCACTTTAAAGCACGGTTTATCGACTAATTTCGCTTCAGCCCGATGGCGGACGATCCACGGAGAGAGATTTTATGCTTCAAGCTCTCTTTTTGCCGGATATCGGTTTTAGGAGAGGACAAGGCGAACTCGATAAACTGGCTCAAATCGTGAAATTTCAATAGCGAGGCGACGGAGATTCCTCGGCGAGTTTTCTCTTTATATGTTTCCCAGCTGAAATGAGCTCAGGCGTCATTCAGACAACGATACGTCTGTCAGACTTTGCTAGTGCTAGAATAACCAACTACTGCGAGAGATTCGTTCTCGAATCTCCATCGAGTTTTTACGCCTTGCGATTATCGCGACTGCTTCGCCGACACCACCGAGATCGGATTTGGAACCATGTGGCTTTTATGAGTTTCATTTCTGAGAAATAATTTTGAATGAGATAGAATGCCAAGACGTTGGTATTAGGTCTTATAACGTCGAATTAGTTTTGCACTTTTATCTTTTTAAATTCCCTACCATACACGGGTTTAAATAAGACATCAGACTACGGGATCCGAAGCTCAACATACGCAAATATATTTTCAGGAAGAAATAATAAAACATATACTTGGCGAATCATTTCTGGTACCCAATTTCGGAACGACAGAATCATTGAATGGCCAAGAATAAACAAGAATTGTTAACAAATATTAAAACGATATCTGGATGTAAATTATTTTATTTTCGACATTTTCAGTACCGTACGTATTCTGAATCCTTCATTGAATTTGACCAAAATTTATGAATTTCTATACCTCTGCTTAATCTCAAAAATACTTAGTCTGTGACCCTGAATTTGTTAACATCAAGACCGTTTTTAAGTTTGAGCTTGATTTGAGCAATTATTATCATTTTTAACACTGATTTGTAAAAACAGAGCTACTACAATCTTCAGCTATTTATTGGCAGCGGAAAGTTTATATTTCATAATATTCTTAGTAGAAATTTTATCACCTATACAGCGTGTACTCGCTTCCTGAACACAGTCCAAGTACGAGGTGCTTCATCAGTTGAGTAGGACCAGCCCAATGGAAATGAAATTGAAGAAGAATAAAACAATTGCGAGCGTTGTGGTTTAAGCGTCATCATAGCAAGCGAAATACCTGGGTCCGTTACCATGCGGGGCAAGTATTTTTTCATTTTGGTATTTTAAATTACTTGAGAACATGGCCATGTAAGCACAATTTGAGGTATTTAGAAACATACTAATGCACATATCAATGCATAAATAATTTAAAACATTAATTAATTCAAAGAAAAATAAAACTGTAACAATTCGTCAAATTTTTTATGGTTTTTTTTTTACTTACGCGAAAATGTGGCAACACTAGATCAGTGTAATAATCTAATAAAGTGACTTTCGCCCTACCAAAGTTATAATATTTCGCGCTCACCTGCAGTTTTTGTGGATACTGTTACCGATAAGAATCAAATGATAACTTGCATTATTTTCAAAATATTTTATTTTATTTATATTATAATAGTGGTAAACTATATTAGCAAATATAACCCATTAATATACACGTTTCGTATATTTTTAAACCTTGTGAATTTATATGAATATTTGTTGTAGACCTTTATTATAAAACGGATGCCATGGAAGAATATATTATCTTTATATTAGATTAATTTTTTTGTGTAATACTCTTTTATAACATACAATACATAAGTTTACAATTTCCACAGATGATTATAATCAGGTTCTGTAATTAAGCAATATTAGCGCATATTGATAGACCATCGCGCTTGAAAATCTCAACTTCTTAAAAGCTCTAATTAGTTATCGTTGTGAAATTCGGAATAAAGAATGAAACTGTTATACTCGCCGTTACGACCGTGCAATTAATTTGGTCTTCAATACTAACGAGGAATGCGAATATAATAAAATAGACCGACCTTATTTAAGAAGGAGTAAATCTAATTTAATCATTTATACTGGAAATTTGTTTGAAATTTCGGACGTTCTCAAATTAGTTCGAGTATTCTTTAAGAATAACCTTTTCCAATGTATTATATTTTAGTTTTGTTACACTGAAAAAAAAGATAGTCACAACTAGGATATGCCATTTTGAATCCTGAAAATCCGATTTCAGATTCGGGTTCAGCGACCTTCAAAACCATTACACTAAAATTATAGGATAAATTAATGCAAATTTTGTTCGAAGACAAAAATGACACGCAAAACTGATCTTCGACTGACAGCTAAAGGTGAAAACTACATCGAATTTTCTTTTTTAATGCGATTTCAGGACATTTACGAGCCATCTCTTATGCAAACATTTAAAAAATAGGTAGAGGTATTTACGTTCTATATTGATTTCTTTTTTGAAAAATATCAAATATATTGAAATATCCGGTTTTCTCATATTCTATTACATATTCACAAAAATTGTACCAAATACAAAATATGCCTTTTAAGATGGTTTACAACTTTAATTTGAAATATATTTCAATTTTCTCAATATCTTTGAATAAAAATCGAAACAATCTTATTTTTCGGGATTTTTTAAGATTTTCAATATTTAAATCACATCTGCGCCAATTTTCACTATGATATTAATTTTCAACGCATCGGAATTGCATAGGAACCCATAGGTGTACTATAATTTTGAGATGAGGAGTTTCGCAAGTTTATCCTTGTTCAATTTATGTATTGATTATTCAGTAGAACGAAAACAGCTGTAATAATTTTAAAAATTTGTCCACAGATAAATAAGTCCTGGAATCAGTGAAAAAAGAAAATTCCATGTGTGTTTTACCTTTGATTTAATTAACATTTCAGCACACTGTATCTTGCTTTGCATGAGAAATTTAATTGCAAATTTATCTAGTAGACGTGATATCGGTTGAGCTTCTCTCGTAATCTACGGAAAAGTATGGATTTGGAAGACAATTAGACTTATTAATTTAATTTAAGCAACGTTAAAAGACTTTAAGACTACATAAATAAAGATAATATACAGTTTTTCGATATAATATGCATGCAAATGAACAAAAAACACATTTTTTAATGAATTCATCACGATACATCACATATCAAACGTAATATGAAATCATTTGGACGCTTATCTATTTGAAAATATATTATTATCTACCTCTTAAGTAGTACCCAATTGCGTTTTTTGGTTTCAGTATCATCATGATAACATTGTGTTGTCAACCTGCACATTTTATACAGATCAGTAGTATATGCTTGCTATCCAAATTTACTTCGGGGTGACCACAACCGAAGCATGTCCACAACTGGCACACTTCCTATACTATTCCAGTATCATCATAATAGATTGAACGAGCATAGCTGAAATCAAGTTTACATGCAGACAAGGAGTTGGAAAAGATCAGTGCTCATTAAGATCCTTTACCCTTTTATTATTAGGGCTGGTATCTGTTTTGACATTTAGATCAATTTAAGACAAATCCATTAATCCATTAGGGCTTTTGTGTATGAGAAAGGCCTATTACATTATCACTATAAAGTAGAAAGGAGAGAGTGATGGCTACACGGCGCAATGACAGCCCAGCTGTTCGCGTCCAATTAGCCTCGCTTTATAAGCTCAATAATACCAGCATTATTGCAGAACAACCCAGCCACTGTGTCTGCGACGCAGCTCTTCTCTACATTTTGACGTTGCCCTTATTTAACCCTCTCCAACGTTAGATACTTACTTCTTTCTTATTCATCTCTTCGATAATGCGGATCTTAATCAGTGCTTGTTACGCATAATTATTTTTCGTTTCACAATTTCATTAATTGTTCCCGACGTGCTCTTTTACGATGATCTTCGCCTTGAGATATAACGATGCCTTATATTTAAATAAATTGGGATAGTTGAATTTTGTAATATTTTTAATATTTGTTAATTAGTTTCTTTATTAATTTCAACAGGAATCATTCAATAATACCTATTAACTACCCAGTAACTCATATATACGTAGTAGACTAATGGGTGTTGTATGGTTCACTAATAGTTCCGAATAATACCTGTTCTCTTGACTACTATGTACTTCAGTGATGCAGTGTTTATTTACTCTTGTCCAATATTTCCTAATGGTTAGTAAATACCACCACGCATGGCTCGTAATAGTCGTCAAGTCGTAGCTATTCCACTATTGGTCAATATCTCTGTACTGTACCTCTAGTATACTATAAGCATCAATGATAAACGAACGGTACATACCTATTCTAATAGTGTCTGGTTACTTTCGAATCAAGAAAGGGGATTACAAAAATTAGAATTAAAAAAAATCACTTTATAGATTATTTTAGGAACACAAATAGTAATTATCGGACATTAATAGTTGCATGAAGATACCAATTAATGAAAACTATTAAACTTTATTTATACTATTAATCTCGTTACCACGTATATAACCATATCGTGTGAAATTGGGGTGGTTGACGGTTCGTGGCAGGCGAAACTTCTTTCTAGGTATTTTTATGTTCAAAGTAATTCATAGACAAGCACCATCATATTTACTTGATCGATTTCGTTACATATCTGCTAATGCGGATTTACGAAGATCCGCAAGGAATTCTTTTTAAAAAAATGAGCTATTAATTCCAGTTTGTCGCACGTCAGCGTTAAAAAATGCATTCTTAGTTTCTGCGTCTCATTTCTGGAACAACTTGCCATCGTCTGTAACTACAACGTCCACATTAGATGGGGTTAAGGTTCCTTTATGTGCGTATATACTTACGAATGACATTACCCTAACTACGCTAACACCCAGACCTAGGTTGTAAGAACCGCAATTACGATTCATTACAATTAATATTAAGTTAACAATATAGCAGTAGTTTTACTAGTATTAAGTAAAGTAGTAAGTTTTGTAAACAATTATGTAAGTCATCCTTGGGGTTGACCTAGGGTTTTTTAAAATAAATCTACATAGGTATCAAAAGTTCCTACTATTTTCAAATGATAAAATTTCAATAGTTCATAATATTTCTTTAACTTATAGAATAGGAACTTTGGTAATTTTCGGTTAACATAATATCTGTAAAAGACGGTCATTCAACTTTGCGTGATTTTCTAGCAACATGCAGGTAAAATGCAAATAATATTAATATTCTACGTGGAAAAATTATGACAACATGAACCCTTTTCGTCCAAAAAGTTTGGAGTTTGCACACAAGTTTCAACGCTGTATCTTTTATTCTATACGCCGCGGCGTTAGAGAAAATTAAAATGAGTAAAAATCGATAGATTTGGACCTCCTCTTTCGAATGCCGTAGTCAGAATCAGCCGGTGACTTCAAAAACATGTTATGATGATTTTGTTGAAAAAAAATTCTGATTTTTTAGATGTTTCTTCGCAAGAATCGCTTTTTTGACGTTGAAAAGGGCAATGCTGATCATTGCAAAACGTGCTAATCGCGTTTGTTTGCTCAGCCTTTTCTTGTCCCATCAGATTTTTTTCAAAAAACAAAATGGCGGTTTCAATATGGCGTCTGCAAGTTGTTATTTTCCTTTTGTAGCACAAATATCGAGTATTTGGCCGTGTAACGGTGGAAATTATGGAGAATTGGGATGAAAATCTAATTATTATCATTTGTGAATACCTAATCTCATCATGATTCATTCATAACCTCAAATTTGTTTTTATCGATTTTTTGTTTGGTTTTTACTCAATTTTTGACTATCATTACGTACGTGTAAAATTGAAAATATACGATTGTGATCTATCACTGATTGGTTTATAACCTAAAAATGGAGTGCAGCACATCTTGTGAGCATTGCTAACTACCTGGTACTATGACGTTTGTTAATTTAATAAACGTGAATATCGGAGTAAATACATCGATCCACCAATGCCTAACTTCAAAGTTGTTTATTCCTGATGATAAATATAATAAATTACCTACACAACACTTATTCACAACGATTTACGTCACGTTGTTTAGCCGTCGATATATATTTTGCCGTTGTCAGGCTCTTACCACGGGAAGTAAACGCTATTCGGAGAGTCATATTTTTAACTATTTTTTAGTACTTTTTAAATTTTGTTTGTATTTTTTTTAATTTTTAACAATTTAACAAATCTATGTAACTTTATGAAATGATTTGAAGCGTAGCTTTCAAAAATTGTTATTACATTCTGAACAATAAGATGTGATAGAATCTAAAATGTTCACACTTGTCATCAGAACAATATCGTTTTAACTCTTCAGTGACAAGGAACCTTTTTGTATTTTCATGAATAGCTATCATGACCAAACATTACTAAATGTAAAGTATTGAGTGAAATCAACCTGTATGATGATGTTTGAAAAGAATGTACATTGAAAAAAAAAGTTTTAAATTAAGGCCGAATATAGGCTTCATGTAATGTGTAATACAAACTAGACCAATTTGAAACACATACGTATACCTGGTACATTGTCTTATTTGAAGAACATTTAAATTGTAAAAATGTTAAGACTTTTTTTACAGTGTATCACGATAATCCCATATTTATCTTTGTCAATTAATAATGAAATCGTTGAATACACTTATTACGTTACGTTTCCTTATATGAATTCTACATCTATATATTAGTATATGTCAATTCACTATGTCGTTTGCTATGCAATTGAAAATCATGAAAAGTTATAATGAAACTTAATATGATAATTTAATAATATAGTTATAATTACGAATAACAATATTACAAATAATATGGCATACATAAATGCAAAAAATTTTATGCGATAATCTGGACATGTGGTTATAAACGCCTTTATGTTTCATTTTCATTCACAAAGCGTTAAATTATTTCCGGCGTATTTAATATCTGAAGAGAAAGCCTCAAATTATATATTCGCGACATTTAAAATGATGCAGTGACGTTTGATTATACATTATTAAGCGTTCCTTTAGTACTTTTGTGTACCTGTAGGTATATACTTCAGCTTCGAAACGATTACATTTTCTTAGAACCGTTTTTTTGTCAATATAATAAAACTTCGAGGCATAAGACCCACAAGATATGTATTAATAAATTATGCGAAAAAATTTGATTGAAGGTGAATAAACAAATCACACTATGTGCAAATTCGAAATTCCTCTTCCAAAATTACCGCATAATTTATTAAAAAATTAATTATGTGACATACAATAATATACAAGTACTTTAACTTTATCGTTACCAATTATGTAACAAAACGAAAGTTAGCTATATTTTATAGTTGTCGTTGTTATTTACATCTCACTGAAAATCAAAATCCTTTGTACTTATTGTATTAAAAGGATTCTAAAGTGCTCGACCAATAAGGTAGGTATTTTTACTAAAACCCGTAAATATAAATAAATGACTGAAACGATTTTTCGAAATTCAGGCGCTGTAAGGATAATTTTAATTACTATTGACGGTATCCTAGAAAATTCCACAGAAATTAATTGAGAACCGACTGAGAGTTTTCGGAAATAAGTGATTTTTATTTATTTTCGAAAATTCTGGGTCAGTTTTCAATTAATGTCTTCGGTATTTTGTAAGGATCCGTCTAAAGCAATGAGAATTGCCTTTACAGAGCCTGGATTTTGAAAATGCTTTTCAGTCATTTTTAATTTAGGTTTTTTAGTGAAATTTCCTACCCTGCCGGCAGACCACTTTAGGACCTCTTTAAGGGAGGTAGATAGATTAGTTAGTAGAAAATTAGCTTCTATTTACCACCCGCAACACGCGAAACTATTTAGTGTTTATGGTAATTAAAATACTTTCAATAGCTTTGCGTATTACTTAAGATGAGTAGGAGCCGATTTTTTAGCGCAAACAGTCCATTAAGTCGATTCTAACTGAATTCACTTCAGTTAGTAAGCACTACATTCCAGCGAAAATTACGTGATTTCATTTCACTGACTTTAGTCCGATTCGCTGAATTATTCACTAAATAGACACTGTTTTCCAGTGAAAACCACTGATTACCGGCACAAAGCACATGGTTTGATTACAGTGATTTTAGTGAAATTCACCTAATCTATCAGTTAGTAAACACTATATTTCAGCGGAAAACGCGTGAATTCATTCCTTTTTTCAGTCAAATTCACTGGATCGATCAGTGAATAGGCATTGTTTTGAAGCGACAGAAATGTGATATCATTTCAATGATTTTCCAGCCAATATAGAAGAATTCGCTGTTGAAATCAGTGTCTAATGACAAATACGCTTTGTGAATTAGCGACTATGAACTGTCAATTAATAGTTTTTCACTGGTTAAGATTAAGAGAGTACGTCAAATTTGCACGCAATATAATACTTTACCACTCTGTATTATACGTTTTTTTCTAAATTGTTATTCAATTGAAATTTAACATTGCGATTAAGCACGTTATCAAAGGTATATATTACTAATGTAATCAATAAGCGATTTTATCAAATCAATTTTCTCTTACGACTTAATTCGTTGTAGTAAATAGACGAAGCAAAAAACCTCATTGAGAACGGTAGTTTCCAATATACGGGTATTACGATCGGTCCATTTTTAATTCTTCATTCACCTTGGAGCCAGCGGTGCTTATCAGAAAACCGTGATTAAGTAATCCATTCATCTGGAGTAATCGGCTGAATGAGAGAGATAAATGAATTGACCAAATCAAAATAAGAAGATTCTCCGTAGCACCGATATTAGTTGCGGACCATCATGAAATTATTTCGAAACCGCGTGTTATGTGACTAGTGAAGTACACAGATAGGCCAGTTTATCTGACGATGCGCAATAAGAGTGTAATAATGGCTTATGTCGGTAATATAACGGGAGAACGAGAAGAAGTACTAAGGGGAGGAGTGTAAAGTAAAAAACACGAAAGTAGAAATAACTTCACGTATGCAACGGCGATAGCAGAAGCCCCATGTACTTCGTGCTTCAGGATGACAGATAATTCTCCTATCGTGAAAGGAAGTCGCCGATTCGTGGGCAGTGGCGAATATAACGGATAGTTCCAAGTTTACTGGATGTCAGATGATTACGTTTTTCATTTTGCCTTTTTTAGTGAACGCCTGATCCTTAGAAAACATATTCTTCTCATTTTCTTTATGATACATCATGTGTAATAATGTACTTGCCACAATTACTCAATTTCAGCACTACAGCAAAACAGAGTCCAGAATCGAAACGAAAATTTGATTAGTTTTACTACATAGAAGTATATCAACATGGTAAGTATTGCCTTAGGATGAACAAAGATAGAGATCTGCAACTTACATTTTAATTTTTTTTCAAACTTTTGAAGTCAGAAACTCGTATATGGGTAAATCCACAGAACATTCAAACTCAGGTGTAAGTGAGAGAAAAGGTAATTTATATTTATATTGGAATAAATATACGATGTAAAATAAGTAAAATATTAGTAAATATTGGTGGCTATGAAATATTAGCTCAACAGCTGAGATTTTGAAGTGATTTCCAGAAGCTAAATGAATGTAAATTGACAAATTTGACGTGTACATTGCTTAAAAATGTCTGTTCTTAATAGTTTTCCTTGGACGCCGTGATAGTTAGCGAACTAAATCCAATTTTGAATTAGCTTCTTTATTTAATTATGCAACTTTTCATTTTTCTGAAATACGTGTTCTACTTTTCAGAAGGATGTTACTGTACCGCCAAAATGTGTGATAACTTTTTTGTACTTTTTTAAATTTGTTCAAAGTATTTTTCAACATATTTTTATAGTTAACAAGAAAACAAACATTTTTAAACATATCAAAAATGTGTGCTTCACATAGTCTTGAAATGAGAGCATTTCGATTAAAGGTAAAAAACAGTTTTTTCTATAGCCCATCCACAATATCATCTTTGGGCGCGTAGATCATATTATAATCGTTTTATCGACTCTATTTACATATAATAAACGTAGTGGCAGACATTTAAACATAAGGCTGCAGAGGCTTAACTAATTTTATCATTCAGTGGGCATAAAATTGCTATTTTATTTATGTATGTCATAATAGGTTAAGTGAAACTTTTGGGACTAATTTAATATTCCTTAATAAAGAACCATAATATTTTTACTCATTATTACAAAATTTTACTCAATAGTAAAGGTAGTAATAATAATGCGATTACTTTCCCATTCGAGGTTTAAAAGCGAGTTTAATGAAGCATTTTAAAAAATCGTTTATTAAAAATTTATTATATTATTCTTTTCGTGAGCATTTTCTTCCTGTTCTTGATTTCTTATGATTAGGAGTTTATCTATAACATTATCGAGATATTTATTTTAAATATGCTCAGAAGATCCAGCGTCAAGATCGAAGTTTGAGTTATGTGATATTATGTTATGGATCCAATAATAAAGAAGCCATGTAACGAAAAATCTCGAAATGTATCGCATTTCTCGAATAATTGTTGTCGCAATAGACTCATGGCCATTGGTCGTTTTGAATTTGCCACGTGCTTTCCCGATCGCAACTTCAGGTGCTGTTGGAGAATTTGACAAGCGGAGGTTATGCCGGTATGAAATTTTGGTTATTTGGATTGTCATCAAAATTAACATCACGATTACAAATAAAGTATTCAAATATTAATTTTTTACTTTTCATTGCATTGCACATTTGGAAAACTTACATATCATATTAAAAAAACATTACAGAAAAATGTTGCATTTTGAAATAATTTGCAAGATAGCACTTATTTATGTATTGTACAATGAAAAAGGTTTGTTTTTATTTTTTGAAACCCAGTGGTTTTTATCGAAACCATTTTCGTATTAGTGGAATCCATTGCAATGTTGTAACTTTTACGAAAGATTAGCAATCAAATTTTGAAAAAATTATCCTAAGTTTCCTAAGTTTCCTAATATTTTTAACAATCTCTTACCCCCCGAGGATCCTGAAGGTTATTGAAGGTTATTAACTCTGTTTATTTCATCATAATTTTAATGTAACATTAATTATTAATATAATTAGGTTACAATGATACGTTTATAGTTTATGGTGTTAAAACACATAAAATTTGTTTGAACCATGTTGGATGGTATCACGTTTTTCAATAATTTCAATCGACATCGTGTGAAGTCCACGTTATCCAAGGAGATATACGAGATATAATTTGTCGTATTAGCATTAAAAACTGAAAATTATAAACGGAACTTATTTGAAGATTTAGCATTGAAATTTTAGAACTGTACAAATTAGCATTAAAAATTGAAATTAGAAACTTAACATATCTGAAAATTTAGCATTAAGAACTGTGAAATAAAATTTGAACTGAGAATTATGAATTAAAAATGATATTCTTATTAATATCTAAATTGTGTTTGTATTTACCTAATAATAGTATACTCCATAAAAGATAAAAATAAATAAGAATATGCCAAAACGAAAGGTTAAACGCACTGTTGAAGAAGAGCAAATATTTCAAGAAGAACGTCGAAAAAGAAACGCTGCTAATCAACAACGCCGGAACTGTAAGTGCCATTCCGGTTGTTAGTACACATACGGTTGTAGTCGGAAGTGTAGTTTTAAATATAAGAGAACCTCATTCAAGTATGGAAAGACAGATTCGTTTTAGAAAGCCAAATATATTTCGCACTATTAGAAATGTTGAGGATACGGAAATATTAATGAACATTATATTTGTACTATTGATGTACGCTGCACTCATTGCAATGCCAAACATTTCGCAGCTGAGATAGTGTCAAATAAAAATAATTCTTTTCATGATTGCTGTGCTCGTGGTGAAGTTGTACTTCAAAATTTACCGCTTCCCCCTCAAGAATTGTGTGCATTATTTAATGGTACTTATGAGCACTCTGATAGTTTTTATGGAAATATTAGAAGTTACAATAGTGCGTTTTCTTTTGCTTCGTTTAGTGCACATCTGATACAGTGTGCGTAAAATTCGACGTTATGTATTTTCGGAGTTTATCAACTTCACTTCATGTAAGCTGATACAAAAAACATTGTTCGGCACCACCATGGGTGTAAATACAGAACATTTTTTACGTCCTTGCATCGAAAACTACTATTATTGTCTTTGTTTCCACCTATACATCTTTATATATAGGAAGAACCAAGTAACAGAGGATAGAATACACAAAAATTGATGGCCTTAGGTGTATCGAAAGGGCAGACGATAAAACGCGCGCGAAGCGCGCGTGCATAGCTCTAGTTAACTCAAATTACCATTTTAATCTCTGCTGTAGAAAAATATTGCTCAGTGGAACAGTTGAAAATCGTGTAAAAACAAAACAAAAGCTTATATCTGACGACGCGCCTATTTTCGATATTTTATTTGTCTAAGTCCAAATTAAAATTAATAACTTAGATTCGTTTCAATTTCCACGTTTTGATAATTTTACTTTTTAAAGTCGCTTGTACCGTTAATTCAAGTATTGTATAGAACGTATACATTCATTTTTAATTTGTTCTGATGTTGTAACAATTTATATCAATCTTATAAGAATTATTTTAGTAGTTATATTAATATTCCGTGCTATTAGAATTGGTAATTAGCGTATTTTAGTATAATTATAACATCACTTTACAACTTTACTTATTCTTTCTATTAAATGTTACATCGCTACAAATTTATTACACTTAATCTTAATCTATGAATTTCGACATCTTTATTATCACCTATTAATCAAGTTTTGACTTAGAGGTGTATCTATAATATCAACAGTTATTTATTTAACGAATGCCATACCCAGTCAACGGCAACTAGTTGAAAAAATGTTTGGGTATGGTTATGTGTCCAATTGTTTATGTCCATTCTTCGTCATTAGTGAGAGACTCTAGTCATTAGTAACGTTTTTAAAACTTTCACTAAATGTATATAGTCTACTGGCTAAATTTGTTCCGACTCAAACGTTATATAAAAGCGTTTTCTCTAAATTTCTTTCTGATGTTTAAAAAAAAACTCATTTCTTAAAAACGTCGAAAACTCGTTGAATTTGTAAGTTAATGAGCGCAGTCACTTCAGCGACGCGCATGTCGGATCACGTATGTTTACGTTACATAGGAACATTTAATGTTCGGTCATTTTTAACGATATATATCGAAAATTCATATTAAAAAAGCGTTTATTATCATTATGTTTTAAGGTTTTCTAATCAAACCTCATGCAATTAAAGACATTGAAGATAAATTGAAGATAATTTACACATTGGAAGTTTTTAAACGACAATTTTACAATACAAAACTTATTACATGTCGTAATTCAATACGAAAGAACGATTGACATAATACCGAGTAATTTATAAACTGGCAGTGAAATTCAAACTTTCAGAATTTGTACCTTGAAATGTAGCATACGGCATCATTCTTATTTTAAAGTTGTCTTCAATTTTTCCTTAGAAGTTTTTCTAACGATAAAAAATGATTATTTATATCTTTTAATAATTCTCAGTAAACGTCCAGTTCTCGTTTGTAAAATAAACTATTAAAAAATTCATCTTTTTTTTCGTTATGACTGCGACCCAGTGATCCAGAGTCAGAATATATTTTTGTAAGCATTTTTTATATAGAATCCAAATCTCGTCTTAAAATGTATACCTTGTTTTGTTGAATGCCACTGAGAATAAGTATAAATAAATTTACATAGATGGCACATTCCTAATATGAAAAAAAAATATTTCAATAAACTCGAATGTATTTGAGAGTGCAATGCTAAGTACTTTAAAATTATATGAATAGTTTTTTTTCAGAAAAAAAGTCGACGCTATATAACTTCAAAAACTTGTTCGATCATTGAAGTTAGGATATCTCGGGAATTAGAGCCAGACAATAGATTTTACTTCGGATTAAGTGCATTTAAAACCTTCGGAAAGGCATATTCTGGCTCTAGGTCACATAATAGACCTGATTTTAATCAGACTGAGTAATTAATTAACAGAAATTTATTGAATGACGCTCGATATCTGTTATTAAGTAGTATGATCTCTAATCAAAGGGAATGAATTAAATTATACATAAACATTATTGCTAGAAGTTCATTGCACGAACATAGGAAAAAAATGCCAGAAAGACAAATTTATGACGGTACGCATTCCATCGCCATTACTTGATATAAGTAATAGTTTCGTGTTTAGTTACAACGTCTTAACAGAATCAAGTGTTTTACCGTATAATGGGGCAATTGTCTGAGATTGATCTAAGTACAGCAATTTATATTATTACGCTATTTATACTTCGTTACATAATGACGGTTTATGATAGGTGTTCTATATATGACAGTTTATTCTATTAAAGTATCAAAGAGTAAACGTTCAGCAACAGGTTTGTTTACATCTACATGTGTGTCGGATCTCTTTGACACAGTTACTTACAAAGTAACGAGGGATACTATAATATAAAAAGTATCATTAGAAAATGCTTTTATTGACGTATATAAAAGCGATGTTCTTGTTGTTTTTTTTTTTGCATTAAACTTAGATTACATGATTAGCACATTGTATATTAGATAAACATTTCCATGTATTATTATGTTTATCAATATATACATAAAATTATATATGTATATATATCTATATATATATATATATATATATATATATATATATATATATATATATATATATATATATATATATGTATATATATATCTATATATATATATATATATAAGTATTTTCCATGTAGAGAAAAATATGTCATATTTTACTGTGATTAGATATTTTTCCTTTATTAAGCATTTCAAATCTCAAATTCAAATTATAATTTATAACATTTTTTAAGTATACATATTACTTACAATTAAATAGATATCTTACATCAATCAAGATAGGTTATAATATGTTGGCACGTGGCCACGTTGGATTTCGCAATTAACATTTCGATATTTAAGAGAGCATAAATTTTTAATTTACGCATGGACGCGTAACAGTTTTGCTCGGTGATCGTCATATAATTCACATTACCACAATATATGGTTGAGGTTTTCGTTTTAACGTTGACATTGGCATTTGGGGTCGCTTAATAATATTTTTGCAGTATAATGATTCTGTCAGCATTTTTGCAGCCGTCCTATCAATAAGCTGTCAAAAATGTGTACACATTACAAGCAATAAATTAATGTTCAGCGACCCCCAAATACCCTGTACCCCTCCCTTGTGTAATTCTTGTTTTATGTTTATGTTTCTTATTCCTTGCCATGCCTTCCCAGCCATCCATAGTGAAGAGGTTAAGTGAAAACTGTCACAATTGGTCAGACTTCCAAGGATATTTCTATGATTTCTCTGTCACTATAAAAGTTGCTTGATTTAGTCCTTAGCGTTGAGTTTTTAAATATATAAAATTTTATAATGCCAATATTTTAAGTCAAACCTGATATAATAAGTTGAACCATGGTTCAAAATTTAACTGAAAGTTCTGAATTTATATGCTGTGTCGATTTTTTTTTCTGAATCAATATTGGGGGAGCAAACGTTTTTTGTATATATTTTAGTTCACTAGAGATGAAAATAAATTTTTACTCGATTGTGTCGTGTTACGTATTAAGTAGTAGCAGATTTCGACGCAAAAACGTGCTCTGCATGTCAACCAAAATAAAAATCAAAACTTCATTCCAATGACTCCAAACAGAATAAAAAAAACTGAAACTATAACCGTAATATTTAAAAACTATAAGGATTTCTGTAGTATATTAATTATTGATACATTTATTGGAATACGAAATTGAGTAAAGGGACAACTAATCTAATTTTTTTAGTTCTCTGCATATCTCTATTTCTAGATTATGTGTTTCTTCATATAATGAGTTCGCAATCTTACCCGGATTTTTTATATATATGATGTTTTTTTTTACTTTACTACATTTGCTAATATTCCAATTACATTTCACAGCTTTTTCTATTTAATTTTGATCGTTGGCCATACTGCGAGTATTGAATTTGGACACTTCATATATAAAAAATATTGCAAAGTATACACATTTTCATGTAATTATGTAATTATCATTCTTATTTTGATTGTAAACAGCTGCATTTATTATGTACATTTGATCCTGTCACATCTAAACTTATCAGCTGATGGAAAGATAGAATTGGAAATGATTGTTGGAAGCTTAATTACCATCTACGTGGTATTTTAAACGACGTCCTTATTTGATGTTGATGTTTCTTATTCTATATATGGTGCAAAATAATACAGAAAATAATACAGAAAATATTACAGAAAATATTACAGAAAATATTACAGAAAATATTACAGAAAATATTACAGAAAATATTACAGAAAATATTACAAAAAATATTACAGAAAATAATACAGAAAATAATACAGAAAATAATACAGAAAATATTACAGAAAATATTACAGAAAATATTACAGAAAATATTACAGAAAATAATATAGAAAATATTAGAGAAAATATTACAAAAACTGTTACAGAAAATAATACAGAAAATATTAGAAAAAATGTTACAGAAAGTATTACAGAAAAAAAGACTGAATTTGTCGTTTTCGATTTTGGCGATCGAAATTCACATGAAGTTAAAACTTGTATTTTGTGAGATTAACTCCGCGATACTATAGAAAAAAGGCATAAGTCTTTATACGTGATTTTGAGTTATTTAATTTAAATGACTGACATTAATTTAAACATTATTGTGTTCGCTACTTGATAGTGCATTATTAGTAAACAACAACCATATTATTATTTTTATAAAGTATTTTCATTCTACGATAAAGTACTCCAACTTTGAAATATCTCAATCTGGAAAAACGGCATATGTGACTTATATTCCGTTTTCCAAAACGGTGGTACAAAGTAATTTACTCTTAGTCATTTAAATTTCAGTGAGAATGTCTTATAACGACCATTAAATAATGTTCTAAAATATTTATTTCATAATCGCTGTAATATTATAGCAAACTTTTATTGTAAAATCGCTGCGTTTTATATGGTTTTTGACGTAGTTCGAAATTAAGAGAATATGTAAACATTTTCGCATAAACACGAGAAAGCGACGACAGAAACCAATAAATCTTTACACTTTTACACAGCCGTTGGCTTTTTAGATAAAATACGATATATAAATATAACCTTTAATAGAACACGTTTAATTAATTAATGGACAGTAATTTTGTTGTGATCTTAAACTCTTTTTAAAAAATCTAGAAATGTTCATTCTCACAGCCTATTTCAAAAGAAGAACTAGGCTTTGCTACGTCTAAAAATATAGTTATCTCAGTTTCCAAAAACACGTTTATCAAACCACCACAGAACTTCTTTTCAATTTCAAAAATCGATCCATGCCTATTACACCTCGACATAATTTCAATTGATTTCCTTATTCATGTATTCTGCTAAAACAACATTTAACTTTTTAACCTGGTACCATTATCGCTGCCTGTTCTACAAAAAGCAAAGAATATACATTAAACAATGAGATGAGCAATAAAATGGTATAATAATATTACCATTAAAAAACTTGTAAAATAACTCATGAAAAACCCTACTAAACCATCTGTTAAAAAATAAATAGGCAAAAACGTACACTACATGCAAAAATCCAAACCAATTCTATGAAATATAAAAAAAAGTAGAACATTTTTTAGAGTGCTCCAGAACACGTTTGTTTTATATTCCGCAACCGAACCTAATCAAATCGTAAACACTACAGAAACCCATAAACTAATACAAAATAAAGCAAGAGCGTTTCGTCATTACTATGCGATTGAATTATTTGCAATAAACGTAACGCACGACTCGATCCGCAGTACGAAGAATAATTCATCGAGTACCGATGCAGTAATTTCGTCGCTTTTTGCCGTTTTTCGAATTCGAAACTAATTTCACCGTGGCACTTATCGCGTAATTTCGCGTGCCGTAAAACTCGCGTTCGAAGAATCGACGACAATTGGGTGCACAAGTCTTATCGTATATGCAGTGCTCCGTTATTCGACTAATTCCTTAATTTACATAAATCTCTTTCTCGAACCGCAGGATCGGCTAAAAAATGAAAACGAAACTGGAACACACTTCGTAATAGTATAGTTAGTATCGGTTCGGAATAAATTTATCGTCCTGATGTTGCGATCGTAAGTTCTCTCGTATCTCATCGTCTTATACACGCACGTGCGTATACTACGGAACGTAGTACTACGAGTCCCTCCTTTCCCCTCTGTCCTCCTTATTCGCCCTGTACAGAGTCGATGTCCCCTGCGTGTCCCCCGGTCCCCCTGTCCCCCTCAACATGACGCTGATCGGATGTAACCGCAGTCCCCGGGTGCATCGTCCCTCTCTATTTGTTTCTCCCCTCTCTCTGACCCTCTGCACGTCCTGTATTCAGGATCACGTGTTGGTGCGTGACGTCATGCGGTCACTAACCATGTTATGGCCACGGCACTGACCTTACCCCGGGCGAGAGATCTTTTAAAACGTTTTCAATCTCATAAGCAACCTATGAGGAGAACTTTATGACGCGGTGCGTAAACCAACCCATGATAACACCTGCGTGTCGCGGTTTTAATGCGCAAACGCGCCTTCCGGCGCGTGGACCCTAACGGAGGCGAGAAACTGCGTGGTAGTACATGATATACAGCTGTAATAATTTTGTCCGGTAAATACACCGAGAAAATAGTGTATGGATTGAAAATTACCTGACAATAATCAATGTCCTAAGTGCGACTAATAGAGGACAAAATTGCGGTTATAGTAGCCAGTAAATACCGTGGTGTGTTAGGTTTTTTAGTTGGAAGAATTCTAAAATGGAGTATTTTGAACCATACACAATTAGTCATCAGTGCGCCATATTTTAATATAACCTTAACTAACAGACAGAAGTCTATATTTAGAAAAATGAATTTATCATCAGGCGATTGAAAGATATTTCTATTATCTATTGAAAATAGATAGAACCTCTTTTTATGACGTTTCATCCTGGTCTGTACCCGCTGGAATCATCAGCAAGGCTTTGCGGAACAGACCAGCCTTGTTCGTCTACATTTAGATATATATTTTTTTTTTTTTAATTACTTTACGTCGACTTTTGTGAACCCACATGAGACTAAATCGCGACGGGACCTACAGTTTATGAAGGTGGAATCCGAACCACCTGAGTTTTGGTGTTATTAGACACTTATAAACAAATACAGAGGTGTCCATAAGTGTCTAATAACGCCAATGTTCGATGTCTTATATGCTGTGTGCTATGAATTTCGTTGATTTCGAAAATATCGCTCCCGTACTTTAGACATCTAGCGTCCCAACTTATAAGTGTGAAATACAACTCACTCGATAACATCTTGCAATTCTAATTTAATTCTATAAAGTCGGGATTGCTAATATCATCTGACGATAAATTATTGTAATGATGTTCAGGAAATACAATATATATGCCCATTCTGCGATGTTAGTTTTTATTCAGTTCCATTATTCAATAGCACAAAATGTCCACAACTGTGGTATTTTGAATAATCACTGAGAATTATTAGGTTTTTTCCGAAGATTGCCTTAATGTATAGAAGTCGAATCATTATATTGTGGTATTGACTACTTGAAAGTTAAAATCCTAAAAAGTCAGAGGAATTCCGAAGAAACAATTGTTTTCTACTGGAAAGTAGCCTTAAATTTGCATCCATCGTCATGAAGTTACTCTTAAATTATCATATCAAATATAGCAACATTCACGTTTTGTGGTTACTCGTATTATCTTATTTACATGCACGATACATTAGTTATGTTTTGAACCCTATGATATAATAATATTTTTATAATTCAATAAAGAACAAGAATTATCCGTTATAACATCTTATATTTGTAATGCCCTCTTTTGCTTTGTCTGATCAATTTCTTCTGTTTCTACTTATGGATTAGTAATGAAGTTATTAGCAATATTTTATAAATCTATATTTATCAATACTTTTTCTTTTTTGAGCGAAATTTACGCATATGACATTTATCATATTTTACTTTCCTTATTCATATTGCAGAATATTCTAATAATTTGACAAGATAACAAGTATATATTCTGTGTGAACCTCCAAAAGCTGAAAAAAAAACAAACAAAAATCTTATACTGCTTTGAATTGGAAAAGTGTGAATTTTCGTAAAAAATGATTGTTTTAAATGTGCTACATGTATTGAAATATGATAATAATATTAATACAAATAAGCAAATATTTTATTTTCGGAGCGAAAATACTAACATTTTTTATAATAACAACCAATATAATCCTAATCATCATATTTTGTTGTTTCAATCTTCCATAAAGAATCAAAAATATAGAGGAAAGTGTACGATAATATTTAGAACAGAATACAAAACATAAATAAATATGTTGCAGTAAAATAACATCAACATTACCAAAAACTGATACAATTTTGTTAAATTTTGGAAAACATCAAAATGAACAAAGTTTAAAATTTATTCAATATAATCAATATAACATTTGACGTTAAATTCAAATTAAAATGGTAATATTAATATCTCAAAAACTGGATCCACTCAGAAAAAAAATAATTAGTAGATTCTACATAGAACTTAAGTAAAATTTACCGAAAAAGTTGAGTAACCATTGTTAATACAATAATTAAACTAGAAATCCTAATGTTCTGCAGTTTATTTGGAATTTTTCTTATAAATGCTCGAGAAACGCCAATGATGTATTAAAATCTTAAAATTTCCAAGTAAACAAATTCAGATCATTTTTATATTTAATATATCTGGAGTCAATTTTCTTAGTAGCGCTGTTGAATATCCAGCCTAGTTTTTCGTTATCTGTGATTAAATGTCATTGATAAACTTATTACTTAAAGGCTAGAGTACTATTTATTTATTTTTTTCCATAAACTTTGCCTTTAATTGAGATTCGGTAAATTTTACATAACTATAAGTTTGTCAAATTCTACTCATGACTTTTTTGCATGCATGCGAACTATAAATAAATAATTTTACCACAATCGTTGGAAACAACATGTAGTATATGCATAGGTATAAAATATAATTCCCCTGTATTAAATATAAATAATAAAAGCGATGAATTTACAGATAATAATTTACGCGGATTTTTAGAAAATCGTCTGCCATTTTATTATTTTTGAAGATTTTTTAAAATACCATACGGATTTTTCAAGATTTTAATATCGCCAATAAGAATCAGCAAAAGAAAAAGAATTATATTAATTAGGGTAAAAATGGCTCGTAAAAGAAAAATCATTCAATGGTTTCTTCATTTTTAGCGTTAAAAATTGAAATACTCATAACTGCGTTAAAAATTATGCTTTTCAAATTCGACAAAATACGTATCTGTTATTTCTCTTGAAGAATAGCAAATTCAATCGACAATTAAATCTAAAATTTTGACCATATCTGGCTGCATGATTTGAAATGAACTCGGTCACATCATCATTGTCATACATGTAATATTCTGTTGAGAAATACAAATCTTACAGAACGTGCAAAAAATTTAGTATGTTGAAAAGCGGCTTTACTGACTATATTACTACCTACTTTCTTACTATTTTCCTCCTGTATTTACTAAAAAGATCCAAACGGACGTGTTACGGCAAATAGTATTCATTGTCGGCTGACACAAATTGAATAAATATGGCTAGTAAATCTATTAGATAGAGTTAACTTATATTTTAGGTCTAAATAAAGCTTTTAAATTTTATTTTAATGTGATGTTAATTTAAAAATAACAAGATAAGCTGTGTTGTTCTTTACCTTTGACAGATCATTGGAATAATAACTGAAATTATTAATAGTTAAAAAGCTAAAAGTTTATTTGGATGATCTAAATAGAAAATAAAATGTGTGCCGCCCATTGGTTAAAGATAGGAATTCAGGTGGTTTAGCTGCTGCAATTGGTTTGTTTATTGCGAAACGAGAAAAAGATATATTACCATCATCATGTATTGGAATTGCCAATTATGATGTGCTTCGAACGCTTCTCCGAGCCACTCCGTCTTGCAGTATTCATTTAATTAATTGACCCTTCAATGGTCGATGATGAAAGAAGGCGAATCGTAGAAAATAGTTGTTTCTATGGCGAAATATAGTTCTAAATTAATTGTAAATCTGATCTATGTATCAAATCTACAAACTAATATACTATCCATTTTGTTTCTATATAAAGACACTTTACTAAAATTAAATTAAAGCTGTAAAGTAAAATATAACATTTTCGTTATATGATAAATGTAAATTCAACCGAAATAAGATCATAAAATATTATGATGTCGAATCAACACCATCAATACTGAACTTCTGTTATGCGAAATCATGAATATGTATAGCTATCAGCGAAACTATAGTTATCGAATGATAGCCATCGATTCGATTTATGACAGTGTCGAACCCTCTGGCAAAAGATCTCGCCCCCGCTTTTGCTTCACTTTATCGTGTGCGATAGCTACCGTAATTCTTCTTTATTTCTATTATTTATCTCCTCGTTATTACTTATCCGCAAGTGTACAGAGCTGTATTGCTGGAGATTCATAGCGGATTTTCCGGATGTCGAACGAATGCGATAGACACTAGATTTACAAGACATCTATTCAAGTTTTCCTTTCAGTGCTTTTACTAGTCTGCTAAATGTCTAATATACGTTATTCCATTATTTACTAAAAATAATAGTTACTAAAGTTATCAATAATCTAAGGCAATTTAAGAAAATATTTTGTATTTACTTATTTATTTCTGAAATACGAATAATGGCAGTTTAGAAGGAAAGTGTGTATACTTATAATATTCCATGTTCTGAAATCGAATAGTTTTCTATAATTTGAAATATGGCATTAATTTTTTCCCCGGGTTCGTTCTTCAAGTAACAAATTAATCTGTACAATTCAGAATTCTTCAAAGATCGTAACAAATTGCTTCTTAAAATTGGAGATACATGTTTAAAAAATTTCATCTGGTTGGGTGACTTCGTCCATTTTTGATGACATATTTTTACTTATATAATCAAAAAAGAAGATCGAAAGAGTATTTTGTTCGACATGCATTACCTGCCAAAAGTTCGTGAACGCTCCGAATGTTCATACACGTCAAGTAGTGCATCATATCGCTGAATCCTTGAAGATATTATAATATCTCAAAGGATATCTTTTGAAGTCCATAAATACATGTTTCAAATGGTGCATTTACGTTCATTTTGTACATTACTCTTTAACTGTCAAATTTTCAAAATGTCGAATTTTCCAACTTTTTTCGTAAGTCTAATAGATATTTATCACCATTGTTAATTCTTGTATAATTACCAAAATAATTGAAGACCTTTGAAGTGGTCTTTGTAAAAAGTCAAAAGCGATTTTTTGATGCAGAGTTACAATTTTTTTAAGTTTCCATTCTAATCCTTAAGTCGGAATTCTTTGAAAAAAAACGCCAAAAGCTTAAAAACGTGCTGTTTAGTCATGTTCTCCAAAATACACCATTATGAAATGATGTAAATAGCTGAATATTACATCAATATCTCACAATTTGCCGTAAATTACATTTATTTTGATTCGAGTGGTATCAAGTACATATATCAGGAATTCCATGAAACTTTTAAAAATCAACTGGCCAATTTTTTTTTATTTCGAACTTTTTTTGTATGACACATTAATCAGCCTTATACGATAACATTTCTAGGGCCATTAGGAGTAAAAAAAGTAAGGCCATTTTTAACAGTGTTACTTTTGTAATTACAAACAAAAATTTAATTTTAATTAGTAGCGTTTAGAAAGTTATATTTTAAAATTATATAAAGTACGACCAATAAAAATACGCCTAGTGACGCATTTTTGGTTCTAAATCAAGAATGACAAAATTTCTTATATATAAGAATGAAAGGGCCTAACATTCAGCATTAAAAAATGCAGTGTTATCGAGTTTAAACTTATGAAGCGAGTGCAAATCGTGGCAAGGTAAGGAAACTGTCCCATATTTTTCTTCTTTCGGATAAAAAATAAAATGTACTCGTTCATGAAAGACCGAAAAAATTTATCCGTACTATCATTTAACATTTACTTTCAACATATGTCATTCTCAAGAAAGTGCCTGCGCTCTGAAATAAAATATAACGATAAAAATTAAGGACACTAAGTTTTCATTACAAATCAATTTTTGTAGATTTCATCGTTTAGAAAAAGTACGTTTCAAGATTTAAGAAAAAAATGCATGAATGTATTCGTCACATAAATATGGTGCAGACTACACTTTTTAAATTACCGTGCCACTTTACTGGAAAAAATTATGAGGTTTTGAAATGCGATACTACTTACGCCACTTGTATAAAAAAAACTTAGTTTTTGATGGTACATTTTTTATACAGTTTGAAAATACCCAAAACCTATTGCTATTTTCTGTTTAGTACTGTTACTAAAACAAAATATTCCAACTGCTGTGGAATTAAGAAAATCCGAATGCTTTTAATGTTAAATTATTCATCTTGTTCCCAATGTTTAAAAAAACTCCATATCATCATCACCTTTTAAAGACCGATCTTTCCGAATGGAGATAATTCAATAATGTGAAAATAAAAATAATAAAGCCAAGAGAAAAGGGAACCAATCTAAAAGAAAATACGTTTAGCAAAAAACAAGAATTAATTGTGTTAGGAAACATTACTTCTTTTACGGTTGGAATTAGAACTTTGTAAAATTAATTATTTAAGAAAAAATTGTAATTAATTTTAAAAATGTGCAGTTATTATTTAACTCAATTACTCAATTTACTAGAAAGAGAGAGAGAGAGAGAGAGAGAGAGAGAGAGAGAGAGAGAGAGAGAGAGAGAGATTCATTTTGTCAGTCAGAAAGTAATTTTGTCGCTAATAAAAATTAAAACTTAATTTAAATACTACAAAAACTGTCTATATACAAAAGAGCCCGTGTACAGCTTTGAATTCTAGTTTAAGCGTTATTTATTTACTGAAAATCCTACTTGCCTATTTCATGATCGTTTCTTTGGATCTAAAATTTGTATGAAGGCTAAAAGATATTACGAAATAAATAATAATATTTACGTAAGTCATTGCACATATATTAGCATCGGACGCCAAAACTTTGCTGCTAATTAACACATGATATTTATTCGGGTCCACAGAAAAATTTATTATCTTGGAGCACAATATCAATTCCAGAAGGATAGTAAATATTTTTTCAGACATCCTGACCGAGCGCGATAGGAAGCTGCGAATTTATCGATCGATATCGCGAATGCCGGACACCCCGTAGTGTCTTATCGAAGACACGTGTCCGGCCACGTGTGTTCCAGCGTCCCTTAGTCGTGTCTTCTGTTATTTTCTTTCATTTAAGTCGTCTTTTTGTTTTCTTATAGCTTCGCCCTCGTATAGAGAGCCTCTTTTTGGTACCGTTGTGCACCCAACCTGGCTCCCTCTTTTCCATTCGCGTTTAAAGTATAGCCGCTGCTGTGTTGCTTTCTGCTGCCGGTTCTTCGCAGAGGGGGAGAACGGAGAAGGCTTTTATTATTTTATTACAAAACGGGTTTGTCGGTACCGTGAGCGAGAGAGAGGGCGAATATAAAAAGTGCATACAAAAATAAGAGGATAAACGCGAAGGAGGCGAACCGAGCCGAGTTCACTGCAGTTACGCCGCGCCACTCTCGTCCCGTTTCAGAAAATCACTTGGCTTTTTTACCGACGGACTTTGATGTTGCTAATTACGAGGAAAAAGTTTACGCCACAAGGAATCTGATAATAAACATTACGTACTTCAGGTGAAAATTGCCATATTCCTGGTGCTGTGATGACAATTCAAGAAACTGCAGAATGCTCCATTGTCATTAAGAATCTTAAAATGTTAAGAAAAATGAGTGGATTAATTTGCGTTTAATTTTTATACTCCGACATTGCTGTTTTTATTTAAAATAAAACAGTTGGTACTTGTTATCGCAATAATACTTTGATGATGATCGAGTTCAGCAGCGTAATTGAAACCTTTGGTTGCATACGGTCTATTTATCTTAAACACTAATAATTTGAGAAATTCAGTTAGTATTATACTCTCTTTTATCAAATAAAATCCAGTAAAAATCGTTTAAATACAAAATATATCTTTATTTAAAATTTGACATTCAGGAAAGGTACAGTTAGGGTCAAACATTGAAATAATTATTTAGGATTATTTGCTACGGATAAGAATGGTTAGTTTCTGAAATTAGTTTTTAACTATTCTACATGGTTGAAAAGCTCTATAACTACATTTCATAAGTTGCAGTCATTCTCCAAAAGTAAAAGATCTTCGAATATAGTAAACTGGAAGAAAATGTACAAATTAGTGGAACTAAATTTAGATAATAATTGATTTATCAATACATATTTGTGAAAATATAAGGACTATTAATTAATTCAAATAACCAACTATTGTTCCTTTCAATACTCGCTAGTCAAGTGTCCAATTGTACACGGAAAATAAATTTCACAAAAAATAAAGCAAGCGCTTTTTGGGTGTCAAACATCGAAAACATAGGTGATTTTTCGTAATGTCGGCAAAAATCCCTCCTTCCCTAGAGGATATTTAAGGGTTACAATTAGGGTTTTGGCCAGCGCCCTATGTCTAATGCTAAAATTCCTACGGGATTTAGTTTAACCCGTAACTAACAAATATTCTGTCATGAAATATCTTAAGATTTACAATATTAAATAAATTTACAAAATGCGATTAATGCCGTACATTTCTTCTAGATCTTTTTATCCTCACTGTGGCCTTAGTTAAGTGATTGGAGAAGCGTCAAATAGCCTGGAAATATTTCGCTTAACTGGGTCACTTTAGCAGTTTCTGTTCAACCAGGTTTCGATTACACGATTTTATCTTTCCAAATTGTAAGACTCAAGGTACGTACACATAATACCAGAAACCTTTGAGGGATGGAAAGAAGCCTTTGATAGGCATTTAATACCCAAGGATCAAATGATCGAATATTAACGATACTTGCTACACTTACCAATCGTTCGATTACTAAAGTTCGGTAAATAAGAAGTAAAGTATTTTTAGACAGAGGTAAAAGTTTAATGAAAATCAACATATGAGATAACTTTGAAAATAAAGAATTCTGAACATTTTCGATAAATAATTACTTGTACAAAGCATAATTTACCAGTATAACAATTTTACGAAATAATTTATTTTGTTAAAAAGAATGTATTAAGTCTTTTCTTGGCTTAATGCTTTTCGAAATTGAAAATATGTATTTCCGAATTTGCTATATAAACTAATGATACCAAATAGTAAACAATTCATTACTATCGCCTTTCATACTATGTTTGACATTAAATGATGGGGGAAATTGATTCTGTATGACCTGTCGTAACGTACCGACATACGTTTCTTATACATGATTCTGCCTCCTGAATTAATAATAGTGTGGCTGGAACGTTGTCAAACTATTGAATTTGGTATTACGCCTATACCATATGAGATAGTTAGAGTTCTTATTATATTTCCACAACAATAGAATTTATTTTTGGGCTTCCCCCCAATTAGATATTATGAAAAATTGGATAATTGTGATAGAGAAGTAGAGGGGATAATGCTTAGCGACGTGATGACGTATTTCCGGTGATGGAATATCTCTCATGGGATTATTTTCACTTTACGCATTCTGTGCTAAAAATTTCACTTTACAGCCGCTGTAGAGGCATCTGAAGTATATTGCCTAATAATTTTACGCACACAATTACAAAATAGCAGTTTTCAATACAAGTACATAATAGTACATTATGTGCCAAGGGCGCAATTATCGATCTTCGACGATTGTGAAGTTTGTCGACCGGGCGAAGTGGTAAAAATCACACTCGTCGGAGATCGATATTTCGCCCGTGACCAATAATGTATTTTTTGATCCGATTATCGTAGGACTTGATAATTTCACGGCCGAAGGTTTCGCCCTAGATCGAGAAATAGAGTTTTACGGCCAGAGGGTCAAAAAAGTTTTTTCTACGCATGTGAGGATTGCGACAAACCTGAAAGCGAGATCTGCATTCACATTGGTACAGAAAACAATTTTGCACATGCGTCGAACGATATTTCTTTCTACAAGTGTGAATACTGTGCATTGAAAAATCTCAAGAATGTCTACAGCTGCACTATCTGATCGGTGTGATGTCTGAACAAGAAGATATTTTTTCTTCATTATACTAAACTGGGGAATATTTCGAAAGTTTTAGTCATCGTTACCTGACTCCCCCAGTTAATCGAATTAAGTTAGTCAAGGTAGAAATCAACTATGCAATTGTACGAGTAAACAGTAGGACGTCGGCAGACATCGGCTACCACGTCGAGCATGGTTTTCAAGAGAAATAGGAGAGTTGATTATCGATATCGGGTACGCGGTTCATCGGTTCGTCGGAGCAGAATCGATCGTCGTCGACCACGGAGACGGAAGTCGGGCTGTAGCCCCATGCCTCGGGGGCTGTACCGCGAATAAACGAGTGAAATGGTTTTGACGTGGAGTGTGCCACCGTACCATTCCATAATCCATTGTGTCCGGTGCCAATTAAACGGTGCTACCATGCGTACGGTCAGGAACTAACTGGCCGTTCCGAACACGAACGCGTATATACCTTTGAGTGTGGACACACGTATATACGAGTATTCGGATAACCACTGATTGGGGAGCATCTGGACCTCGGATGTCCCGGCAATTATCATGCTGGCTTACTCCTATAACTTTACCCACACGTGCGAACAGTATATCGTGACGTATCTACGTGCCTATTCCTAGAGGAGACTTGAGGTTGAGGATGATTTCCGCCTCGATGATTGCGTTCACAGATTCAGGAAGTAACAGCATTTAGTCACCGTCTTTATTGGGTTGAAAGATACATTCGACAACAACCTCAGAGATTAACTGTGATAGAGCATCCATCGCGTTCAACCTCCAGTTGTTTGGTTTAAAATTAATTTGATTCGAAATCAAATCTCTGGTTTTTGATCTGAAATCAGTAATGACTTATTTCCTATAAATTCTTTGACACTGGACAGCTTGTCCTTACTTAGATGTAACAGTTCTATTGTTGTAATTACTAGAAATCAAGTAGAAATACTAAGAAAATTATTGTTGTTAATAAATATTTGTATGTGTTGAAATAGTAATTGTATAAAATACGCTCGGACGAAAATTATCCCATCACCTCATAATTTTGAACTAGCACTACACTAGACTCCACTTTACTTCCCCAGTCAGCACTGGACGTCCAGTGGACGTACACATTTCGTCCATGTTACGTCCATA
Source organism: Trichopria drosophilae (assembly GCA_030407085.1). Taxonomy (NCBI): domain Eukaryota; kingdom Metazoa; phylum Arthropoda; class Insecta; order Hymenoptera; family Diapriidae; genus Trichopria; species Trichopria drosophilae. The sequence goes on along the minus strand of CM059583.1, from coordinate 180,982,957 downwards.
CGTCCAGGACAAAAAATGGACGTAAATGGACGTCCAACGTACGTACATCTCCGGACGTTATATGTACGTCCATCTTTGAACATCCAACGGACGTCCATATTACGTCCAAATTAGGTCCATAAATGTATGGACGTATATCGTATGTCCTATGTACGTACATACTTGGACGTCCAATGTACATACTTATGTGGACGTCTAAGGTACGTTCATTTTTCGACAATTCGGACCTGCATTTTTATGGACGAATAATGGACGTCCAGTGTACATACATACTTGGAGATCCAGTGTACGTACATAAGTGGACGTCCGCGGCACCTCCGCGACGCGCTGGTGTGAAGAACTCCTTTGTCTTTTATGGCTCCTTTACACGCGGTACTTCTTATATTTTTACGTAAATTAATGAAATTCGATAATTTCGGTCGCATTTGTTGGCGTGGATCGTTGGAGGCCCGTATAAGTGCAGAAGTGGACATACGTTGGATATATTATATTACGTATATTTTGTTCGCTTAAAGTCCATTTTCGGACCATTGAACGGCCATATTTCGTGCGGAATGTTACAATATTGAACGTAAAATAATTTGGACGTTATTAGTCCATAGAATACTGAACGTATATTGGACGACCAATGGACTTGTTACGTATTTCGTCCGTTATGGTCCATTGAACGTCCACTCTTGGGCCACTGAACGTACATTTTGGACGTCCACCGCACGTTCAAATGTGTGTAGTCTGGTCGTTCCATGAAATAATAATGGACGTTCAGTGGACCTCCTATGGACGTCCACTGGACCATATTTTATCCACGGTACGTCCATGTTTAGTCCACATTTCGTACACAGCCGTCTTTTGGACGTCCATATACCACTTATTTCGTCCATTTAATGGTCACACTTCGTCCATAGTACGTCCAAATTTCACCCAGAGTACGTACACGCCTGGACGTCCATTGGATGTACACTTCTCTCTCCTCTGGACGTACCATGGACGTACAATGGACGTCCCAAATGTGCAATATGGACGTCCAGTGGAAGTTCCTTCTGGACATAGCGTACGTACATTGGACGTCCAATGGACGTACATGTGCTGATTGGGTCGTTGCCTTGTAAAACTAGAATGATATAGTAGATCGCAAGAATCTGTTAGGAACTTTTCGGGCACGAAATTCGGCGGTTAATGTTTATTAATGTAATGCGATATTCAATTAGCTCTTCACTGGACTTTCAGTTCAAAAATCAAAAAGATAAAGCACGGAGATATAATATTATTTTTTCTGTATATAATGTTTCTTAACCCTATGCGCTGAAAGTCATTCTTTAAAATGAAGTTATGGGAGAGGCTTTTCATTTTCATTTATAATTGACGAATTAAACATTGGCGTTTAAAGATTAATTCTTATAAAAGGTGCGGATTATTTATGTATTTCAGCTTTTTCATTTAAAGTAGCATGAACTCACATTTTTGGATTTCAAAACAGGCAAACATTATTACATTTGCGATGAGCTGCTCTTTTAAAGATTATTTCACGAATGTACCGAAACCATCATAAAAAGCTAATTGCCTAGCTGCAAAAGAACTTCGGAGGCTAATATTCAGCTAATTTCTACTTTCAACGTCATCACAACTATCTCCCTGGTAGACATTTCCTCTAGAAACAATCCAGGCACTAGATAGATTTTAGAAACTTTTTCTGGGATCCCGGTAGGAAAATCAGCACAGATTCCGGCTCCGTTTGAGTATGCCCTACCAGTACCTGAATCCAGGAAACCCAGGCGTTTAATTCAGAGCCGAAAAATATTGCATCCAACATAAATTTGTATAATTTAAACTAGTTTTAAAGGATACTTTCAATGTGTGCATGTGTACAACACATCTTCAGGAATAATGTAATTAAATTTCTAATTTTACGATTTCGAACTGCAGATATACAAATATCAGGAAAAATCGATATCGAAACGATCCAGAATCTAGGTTGATTTGTCTGATGCCATAATATGTTGCTATATTTCTATAGATTCTAACCAGAGTCTGGTTTGAATTTATCTTGTTTTTTATTCCAAGACATTAAGAATTATTACATTTACGAATTTTTTTTTTAATCAAATGGGTTCTTAGTGGTGACGGGTCGATATATCCCAGTAAGTAGATCCTCGACAAACAGATCTTCTATTTTTTATCCTATTCAATTTGATCCTTTTCAAATTGATCCTTGTAGAAATATTTTTTTCTTTAGTGTAGATATAGAAACCCAGAACGATCAAATATAAAGGAGATTATTTTGTTATCTGTTATTTTGGTATGGTAAACCCCTAATATATGTAATTAAATGCAAAAGTGTTTGATCTACCAATAGTTATATTTATTGTTATACTTAAATTAGGTTAGGTTAGGTTAGGTTAGGGGACCTTTTTGTCCGAGGATCTTTCTGCAGGATCTTTTGTTCGAGGGATTTATTGCCGCGGGATCACTGACATGAAATCGATCACGAACATAAATGTTTGGGGTGCGGGTCGAAAAACCGACAACTCAAAAAGCCGACAGGTCAAAAAACCGATAGCCGAAAAGCCGACAGTAAAAAAACCGACAATCAAAAAGCCGACACATAACGAAATAGACACATCGACAGCGGACAGTCATTTTTTAAAGTGTAAGTTTTTATATTGTCGGTTTTTTGACACGTCGGCTTTATGATTTGTCGGTTTTTCGATCCGCACGTAATGTTTGTATTGCATTTCTTAGTTAGTAGGGTTTGAAATAACTTCCATTGCGTGTTTTAGTTGTTTAATGTCGACATTTGATGAAAAGCTATAGTGTAATTTTTTTGTTGAACTCACCAAATTCAATACTTTGTCCAGACCTATAGTCTGGGTCGAAGTAAAAATAACATCAGTGAATATTTAAGACTGAAGAATATATCAGATGCTAGAAGACGATTTCAGGGTATACACTACGAATAATTCCATGACAATAGACCTAAAGGTCATTTTTACTTTTATTTCGACCCAGGAAGTCATAGGTGTAAATCATTTTCAATTTTTATACATCTAAGAAACACTATATTGTAATATATCTATCGAATCCAGTTAGATCTAACTATGTTCGGACCCTCTCCTTCTTTTTGGTTTCAGTCAATAAACAATTATCAGTATAATTTTATAATGTTACTGAAAATTGTTAGTAAATTTGATTAATAGTAATAAATTGATAGTAAATTAAAGAACGAGTATTAAGGAATACCCAGGAAAAAATGATTTATATCTGGATCATATATAAACCATAAATGATCATATATGAACCATATATGATCGTATATAATTCATATATCATCATATAAGATTCATACATAAACCAGATATGTTTATGTATGCTCATATATTGATTTTGACCTGATATAGTAATATATAATCATATATGAGCATGTATGAACATATATATCCCATATATATTCATATATAGCTAAATCTGATTATTTATATTTATATCAGGTCAAAATCCGTATACGAGCATACATAAACATATCTGGATTATATATGATTCGTATATGATGATATATGAATCATATATAATGATTTATGATCGTATATGGTTCATATATAATCTTGTATGGTTCATATATGATCCAGATATAAATCATTTTTTTCCGGGTAGCCAACTCGCAACAGGGTCGAAGTATCTGAGCCAGCGAAGCGAGCGATGTATCACGCCAACACTAGTTTTCTAATGATTTCATCTGGATTCAATATTTAAAGAACTTGAAAATGCTTTTTTGATCAAGGAACTAATGGGAATATCTTACGTACACATATTTTTATGGAATCTTCGTATAGAATATTTTTTTTTTCTTTATTGTTTTGAGTCGCATCAACTTCTGAGGTCATTAGCGACTGAACATATCAGATACAAGGTAGTTTTACATCAGTTTTACATTAGTTTTCTTTTTTTCTTTTTTTCAATTTTACTGAAGGTGTTGATTCTTTTTATTTGATCAAAGAGGAAACTATGCGTTGCATTCGAGTGTCCAATTCTTAATCTTGATAGGACACTGTTCGTTCCTGTATAGAATATTGTTACAGAATATTTTGTCAGCTAATGTCTGTAATATTTTGAAAAATTCAGTTTTTATTCACATGACATTAATTTTTGAACCTCGCGTAAAAATAGCTGGAAGAAAACAAATGCGGTTACTTTAATTTATATTCTGGTCAGATATAAGCCTAATGATATCTTTGTGTATTAAATTGAAACATACACTGTAAAAAGTCTTAAAATTGTTACATTTTAAATGGGCTTAAAATAAGCCAATGTATAAGGTATAAGTATGTCCTTTTCTAATTGGTCTTGTTTTTGTTACATCTTAAATTAATCCTACATTCGGCCTTAATTTAAAGTTGTTTTTTACAGTGTATAACGTATGCTAAGAATGTTAAATATGCAGCTAAGGCATTATTTGCGAATATTTTGTAACGGCCCCATATTATTTTGCATTCGTTTATTGATATTTCCGTTATTCGTTCGAATAGTGAATTAAGATAAAAGTAAATTCAATGGATTAAGGTTGAAACGTGTGAACCTTGAAATATTCTTTGGAATAAGACTAAAATACAAGATTGTTTGCTCAGAATTAATGTAGATCGATTCTCGACCTTTCAACTTCAAGAATCATTATGTTCGACTCCCCTTTCTTTCTTCGAGGAAGATAAGAGCATTTTCGCAGTGAAGAAAACTGAACTACAGTGATCCACATCTTGATATGATCGATGCGGATATTGTGAATAAACTAATGAATTCTATGTGAACATTTTCTATAAGGTAACTGTGCCAATTTCTGTGAATATGTCTATCGAAGAACGATCATTTTTATAATTTCACAGAAACGATGCCTGTACGATGGGCCAAAGTAATATTATAATTTTCAAATTCTAAACCTAATCTAATATATTAACGATAATTGTATTCTTTACATAGTTTACATAATCAGTATGGCATTTGAATAATGTAACTAATTATCGGTATGTGCTCATTTGTACTGGTAAAATTCATTAAATTTATTATAATGAAATAATTAAGAATCTGATTTTGAATATGATTGTATACAACTGTTCTATCTATATAAAAGTCATAAACATTTGTGCAAGGTCTTCATATATAAGACTATATATTAGTTTTGCGATATTGAAATGGTATCAAATATGTAAATTCAAATGTGTCTTATGAATTTGTCAAAATAACATGGGCATTTTAAATAGCTTGCAATAATGTTGAATTTTCATGATTCTGTAAGTTTGAATGATTTTGGACGGTAGATGTCCCATTGCCTGAATACCTAAGGCATTACTTCGGGACTTCTGCTTCTGCAGATAATTTTAGAAGTCAAAGTGGCATGGCATCTCCATCAAAATATTATGTAAATTACTAAATACCTTAATCAGTTCTTTAGGACAACACGTTTCCTAGAAAAAAATTATTACGTATTTTCGCTTTAAGAAAGTATTAAGTTAAAAATGTTTTTTTTTAACTTCCAATAAATTATTTTGTAATTATTACAAAAATATCCCACAGGACATTTTTGCTGAAATTCTGTACTACTGTGTTATTATTACAAATATGTTGTTGCTATGTTACAATATATTGTTATAATTAGCATTTATTGGAAGTTTCAAGCATAAATTTCACTGTAAATAGACATAGCCGGTTGCTCTCCAGAGCTTTTTATGAATTTGAGGTTTGCATGGTGTAACTGTATTCTAACCAAATTGTAAAAAAATCAGTTTCAGTACGACAGCACAAACATTAATATCAACATATGACAATAATACAAATAACTAAAGCCGTTAAGAATGATTAACTGAAGGTATTAAAAAGCAAAACTCGTAGAATGTAGTAGAAGAGTTTTGAGTGCTGCCTTCTTAAATAAGTGTTGTTATCTTGATGTCACTAAATTACCTAACTCTTTTTTCAGGGGAATGGATAAACTCTTACAGATATCTGTAAATAAACAAAATTTTGCATAGATATGAACAGTTTTGTAGATGTAATTGTTTATTTCCAGATTATCAAAATTAAATCAAAATCAAACCAGAATAGAAAATTAGTAACTAAACTACATTCCGTCTGCCGAAAGAATACATCTCATCCTAGGTGTCGGATGTACGTATCATCGGTTCAATGTATCTTTTCTCATCGCAATAAATTAATATGCATTCTATTCCTACATCAAACAAACTGGCTAAACCGATCACTGGAAAAAAGAAAATGAAGTACACAGAAAAGAGGAAGATTTTATCTTTTTCTAAAAGGAAAATTTATTTAATTTTATTATAATTAAAGGATTGAAAGGAACATGTTTAACAAAAATACACTTAACATTTTCATAATCAAAAATCGATTCACTGGAAGGTATTTATTTAAAAAAACTCCCACTCTGAGAAAAAATGTTAAGGACTCTACCTTAATTAGAACTTTCAATAAAAGACAGTTTTTCCGAATTTTTTAAACAGTTTTGTAATATAAATATTCATATAAAATATGTTACATTGTATTCATACACTATAAAAATATAACAATTTTTGTTGTACATTTTAGTAAGTTTTTACACATGAAAGTTCCAAAAAAAGTCCTGAAAAAGAGGCGTGTCCGCGCTATTGATGAAATCTCTGGGATGGATGGTCTGGAACAAAAAAATTAAACGGCGTTAATTTCAATATCTTAATATCGATTGTGCATATTGAGCGATTTTTTAAAAATTGACAAATTTTCAATTTTTGGTAAAAAACGGCGGACATTTTTCGAAAAAAAAACAACAAAAAACACGTTTTTATTACTGTTTTTGGCAAAAGAAAAAGAGTTAAAACTTGAATTTTAAAAATACCTCGATATACGCTACTGTAACTGTAGTAGTACAGAATATAAGGTAAACATTTTATAAGGATCGGTCGAGTTGTTTCGGAGATTTTTTCAACAAAGCATCGGAAAGTGTTGTGTGTGAGAAAAACGCGTTTAAAGTTTTTTTTCAAAGAAACATCGTGAAAATATATTACCTGTTCTTAATCAGCAATGCCTGCACCATATATTATGCCGTCCTCTTCTTCCTAACGTTCATTTTCACTTTCAGAACATGTAAAAAACAAAAAGTCGATTTTTTGAAAATTATAATTAGGTAAGACCCATAAGGGCGCCACTGAACTGATACAGTGGTTAATTCGAAATGAGAACGGAACACTAACTTCTATTTCTATAATATTGACATTTAAGAGACACAACTTCACAACAAAAAAGACATTTTCGTGTGGTTGGATATCATAAAAAACCTTCTCAGAACAAGCTTCGGTTTATTACTGAACCTAGTTCATCTTGTGAGGTCGCTATTATTTATGTTGTATATACTTATTGTACAAGGAGATCGTAATTGTCATTTAATTTGCGTCTTTCTTGCAAGAGGAAGAAACATTGACTGAAAGAAAAATTTACTCAGAAAGCTTAAAATAATCATCATGATCGTCTCATTTTAAGCTGTTAATAAAGCCTACTTCGGGTTCATCGCGAACATTGCTTATTGAAGCCTTACCGTCTTAAAATAAAAAATCTTCTCTTAAGTTTCAAGACGCCAAGGACCAGATTTTGACTTAATGGATAAATTTAAGCCAATTTTTAAAAGAAGTCGGTCCTGGTTGTAAGACTTATATTTTTTGTGTAGGTTTAAATAAATCAAAATCTGCCATGATGATCATTTAAATGTTTGTGCGATCTAAATCCGGGGTCCTCAGAGCTTAATGATACAAAAAGATTATAATCTACAAGTTTAAGTAGAAAAAACAAGAATACATGACGTGTTATCATCGTACATCAGTTTACATCGGTATACACAGGGAAGCAAGCCAAGGAATAGTTATTGCAAGAACAAGTGGCATAATTAGGTATCTTGCGTGAATTCAAGGTAACCTGAAGTCGCTTAGACACTTTTCCAGAAGGAACTCTTGCACCCGATGTTGTTCGCAATTATTCGCGTCATCCCATTGGTGGATCCAGGCGCATCTCACACTCCTGGTGCTGCGAGTGTATAACGGTAATGATAGTAATAAAGCGTCTTTACCAGCTCGATGATAAAGGCGTGGTACACTCTGCCTTCATGTGGTTTTGCTGCCGTGCCTGGAAAATATAGCGGTGTCGACAACAAAACGGAAAACAGGCAATGAGAAGCTAGTATCGTCGCGCAATAATGCCGATGGGATGACGCCAGTACAGTTAGGAATCTCTTCGTTTCTAATATATTACGTGTTGCTGGATTCTTCTTATAGCGACTTTTTTGCATAGGCCAATACAAACATGACACGAATACAGCAGCCGTTAATGCCGAGCGTGTAAACACCTAATGAAAACAATGAGATAATACTAGGCCTTTAAGTGGGCTTCATCGGGCTTCCAGCTCTAATCAGCTAGCGTACGCTAATTATATTATTTTCTATTAAATCGCGCAAGGCAATGATAGCGTCTGTGTTTAAATGGATGATGATTGAACATTGCATGTTCCTGGAATAATTGTTACCTGTATATTGAACGAAATTGGTTGGTTTATTGATTCATGTGTTATAGAAAACTTGAAAATAATAATTATGTTTTAGAAAATCGATTACAATCAATAAAAAATTGAAACAAAATTCATTTTTATTACTTACCTCATTACTTAATTCAAACGATTTACACAAAACAAAAAAAAATTAGTATAATTTACTAAATATGTGGTTGCCAGTTAGTTCCTAAATATGTAGTCAATACATTATTTAGTTCAACCACATATTCCTTTTACCAACTGAACCATATTTATTTTCATATATAGTCACTAATTTCTAGTGAAAAAGAATATTTCTTCATCGATGGTGTACAAGAGAAGAAAGAATGGCAACTGGGCGTTATTAGGATTATATTCATGGCAATAAACAACGACATAAATATCAACTTATATTCCAAAGGTATTTCTGTTTCCATGAGTAACAAAAATTTATAATTTATGCAAATAAAAGGTTAAGAAAGTAACGAAAAAAAATTATAAAATACTGCTGGCGGTTGCATTACTTGTAGAGCTCTAACGTTACCTCGTCATTCGAAATTTCGTCTTTAGTAATTGCGAACATTTGTTTATATTAATGGCACGGTTTAAAAGCTTGAACTCTTGAATCTGAATATTTCCCTGGAAAAAATGATAAACGTAATGTTAGAGTTATAAAAAACCATGAACATTACATTACTTCAGAAAACGGTCTCATTTGCCTGGAACATCTGAACACTCCATTATTCGTAAACACAACCAATATTGAACTTTTGTTACTTTGATAAAAGTGAAGGTAGTAACTAAATTTAAAGACATTATTGAATGATATAACAAAGTTAAAGCGCTGGCATGTAAAACACAATTGATAGTTTCATTATAAGTCAGACAAAATTAAATGGATTTAGAATGTCTTGACTTAAAATGATGGTGTTTCTGAAATCCAACATATTTACTAACATTTGATGTTGTTGTAAACAATATTTTGTGGGAAAAGTATCCATCTACTGAGTCTCAGAAAGTTTAAAAGTTTCGTGAATTTGCCTATATATTGCAATAATTGTACGCCATGGTATCTCATTTAAATACTCTCTTAATCTGAACCAGCGAAAAACTACTAATTGACAGTTCATAGTCGCTGATGCACGAATCGCATTTGCGACCATGGTGAATCAGGCATTAGACACTGATTTCAACAGTGAACTCTTCTAAATTGGCTGGAATATCATTGAAATGAAATCACATTTTTGCCGCTTTAAAATAATGCCTATTCACTGATCGATCCAGTAAATTTGACTGAAATCAACGGAATGAAATCACGTGCTTTTCACTGGAATATAGTGTTTATTAACTGATAGATTAGGCGAATTTCACTAAATTTACTGGAATCAAACCATATGCTTTGTGCCGGTAATCAGTAGATGTCACTGGAAAGCAGTGTCTATTTACTTATTAATTCAAAGAATCGGACTAAAATCAATAAAATGAAATCAGGAGATTTTCGTTGGAGTATACTGCTTACTAACTGATCAATTAAGCGAATTTAGCTAAAGTCGACTAATTGGACTGTTTGAGCTTAAAAATCACCTCTTACTCATCTTAAGTAATTCTCAAAGCTATTAAAAGTATCGTAATTGTTATAAACAACTTAATATAAGTTAATTTTTTACTATAATTAATCTACTCAGTAAATTTAAGCAAAATCTATAATACAAACTTAGCTAATATAACTTTATACACTACCCTCAAACTACATAGTAGAACCCGCATGCAATTTAAAGTTATAAAAATGGTTAAAATCGAACAATTACGATAAACATTAGATACATACCTGAAAAAGATCGTTTCATTATTCAATTTTTCGGAGGCTCTCTAGTATCTATAAAATTCCGAGCTTGCAAAGGAATCTTGTGGAACTCAAATGCGATTATAAAAACGCAAAAAACAACACAGAAGATTTATTTACGTTCCCCTTATAAATACTTCTTAGGCCAGAAAAACCTACTCACATTCGAGGAATAAAGTTCTTGCAGCCTTAAAATCTACTTTATTGAAATTGTATATGATGTTCAGTTTTATGTAGGATGAATAGCAAATCACGGGTTACATCCAGTAATCGATGTTAAAAGAATGTACAACTGAAGAACGACTGGAATAGTGGGCATTTGAGTTGAGTTCTGCAGGAGTTTCACTAAATATAGTACTGGTTAAATAGTAAAATCAACAGTGACATTGACTGATTTAATAGCGAAAATCGTTTTCACTGACGCATTGCGCGAAATTTTCACAGATTCAGATTAAAAGAGTAGTGTTCATAAAATGTGATGTTATTTTGAAGTGAAAAGAAAACGTAATCGTAAAAAATGTTGCAATTTCCGAAACTTCCGAATTAATCTAATGTCAATAAAATGTGTAATATTTACCATGGAACTTGAATGCATGGGCTTACACTAATTTTGTAGGTAAATACTATTCCCTTACAATATTAGTTTAGCTGCTTAATTTAAATGCTTTTATAGAAACTTTAGAAGGCTCAAATATTAAGGCTTAACTAGGTAATTCAACATTAACTAGTGAAATTATATTCACAGTATATAGGGTAGAAAAAGTTACGTGACATGCTTATTTATTTACATTTTGTTGAACTTTTGCGAGTTATTATAAGCCAATTTTTTAATAAACTCCAAACCTTACAAAGTTACACAGAATTTCTGAACGCAGTGTGTTAATATAATAAGAACAGTTTTTAACTTTCTTTTTGAATCACCTATTTATTATGTATATTGAGAAAAGAAGCTGCGTACCGGCTTTACTTAAAAAAGTTTTAGACATATATTTTTCTCATGTAAAATTTTTCGATGATAGAATTGAAGGCAACAATTTTATAAAACTTCTTTAGAAAAATTATTAAATATGATCGTTATTCTCTTGCTGCTGTGAAGGAATTCAAGTTTCAAATCTTTGGAACCACGCTAAAATTTGGTAAATAGAAAAATGTAAACATAATTCAAATTGCATTAATTGCAATTGAAACTTCAATGAGCTATATGATGGAAATTATTAAAGTGTTAAGGAAATAATATGTTTCTGTTCCATTCCATATTATATTCTATGTGACAATTTATTGAAGACAAATAATAATATAAAAATTACAAATTTCTGTACGTTACTCAATGTTTTTATGAATCAATTTTGACGGATTTTTTAAAGTACTATACATGAGAGGACAATGTTTAAATTCGCAAAAAATTTGGATACCAAAATTGACAATACTCTACAGCTTGATGATCAAAATTGAATGCGAACAGAAAAAAACGTTATGGGCAATAAGCAAACTCGCTCCACAGCAGGTACTTATTTCCTACAATTATTTAGTATTGAGAAATTATTACTATACAGTTCTAACCAACTCTGCCCACTATCGCTATTATCACTAGCAATTTTGCAAGTGGACTACATTTTTAACGAGTGCTTTAATTAACCCATTAACCCAAAATCGAAGTTAACAAAAATTGAGTGGTACACATCCTCCTGTTTTCGAGGTCAAAATTGAGTTTCAGCTGTCAGGAATCCGAATTTGGCGCAGAATTTAAAAAAAGTGTCCAAAAAATTGGCAAATATTTATGCTTACCAATTTATTGCGAACCCATAGAATATTAAGATTATATCGAAACTTTAAACAAAGGTGAATAAAATACTTCAATTTTTAAAAAAAATTTTTCTTCTATACCCTGCATCATTCTAACGACCTCATGAAAATGGCCGAAACAATGATAATTTCTTTGAAATATTCTGGGAGCTCTCACTCAAAAACTACGAGCACTATTAAAAAATGCTAAGATTGAAAAGCTCTTTAGATTTTTTTGATGACATTTGGAGATTTTTTTTTCATTGTATTTCAAATTGTAATTTATTTACGAAAAATTATGAAAAGTATTTCTGTATTCTCTGGTGAATTCTAAGAATTTATTGTTCTTTGCAATTTTTTCCAAATCTTTACGTTTTCGAGAAAAAAATCCTAAGCTGTAATATTTGAAATTCATTTTCTCAAAAACTCAACTCAAAAAATGATCTTTTGGGAAAAAATGCAAAAGAGTACAAACTCTTAGAATTCATGAGAGAATGCACTAAAATTTTGTCAGACTTTTTTAAAAATAAATTACAATTTTGAACAAATTTAATACAAAATATTCCGTGATATTTCTCGATGAATTCTGAGAAGTTTTCATTCTTACCATTTTTTTAAAATAGAACGTAGTTTTTTAGCTAGAGCTTCCAGAAAATGTCGAAGAAATTTTTATTGTTGCGGCCATTTTGAGATCGTTATAATGATGCAGGGTATAAAAGTAAAATTTCTGCTTAATATTAAAGAATTTTATTCACCTTTGTTCAGAGTTTCAATAGAATCACATTGGCTCGAAACAAATTTGTAATAATAAATATTTGCCAATTTTTTTGACATTTTTATTTGCGCCATATTGGAATTCCTAATGGCTGAAACTCAATTTGACCTCGGAATCTTGAAGTGCGACCTCGAAAGCAGTAGGATATGTACCTCTCAATTTGTGTTAACTTGATTGAAATAGAAGCAAGAAACATTTTCCTTTGGGCGTTAATGGGTTAATGCGTAAACATCATCAAAGTGGCCCACAGACATTGTTGTTCCCATTAAATGATAATTGATCGATGTATGTAATTGTTTACAAAATGTCACGAAAAGAAATATAAAAATTTTAAAAATGTTCACGTCAACCTTCATTGAATTATTACGCGTAAAACGAGACGTTCTTAACTATCGAGAAGCGCGAGCCTTTCAATTTTTCAAGTGCAGATATGCATTACAGGTACTTATTACGATGTAGCTACGATCGAACAGTTAGGAATCTCTTCCTTTCTAACGTATTACATATATTGCTACGTTCTTGCGGAAAAGTATGCTTTTTTACGAGATGCAATATAAACATGACACAAATACAGCAGAGTTAATGCACTGCGTGTAAACACTCCGAATGCAATAAGACAATAACCACTCGTTAAACAAGATGTGCTTGATAATGTATACTGGTTCTACTCGTGCGTTATTTAGATTTGATATATGTTACTTCTATTCAAAGTGTTTATTATATTATAACTCATCGAAGGTGATTACATGCTATCGTAATGACGAATGAGTATGTTTTTGTAACATTGATCTGACGTTCACACTGCATAATTATGCAGTAATTTTCATAAGTATTACTTTTAAATAATATAAACTTATAATTTCAAAACACTTTAGAAAACTTTTCTTAATTTTTGTTTACTATTTTTGTTTATATTCTGTAACTGCATATCTGATAATTACCTGTCGTAAAAAGTTTCCCTAGTTTTGTTATGTGATAAAATGATCTTTAAGTTATACCCTTAAGTTAGAAAATTTGTACCAAAATCATTTTATATATGTAAAAGTCATTCATTTAAATACTGAAAATTTATCTCGTAGAAAATAGTTTTAAAAAACTGCAAAAAAATTAATTTACTTACAAATGTATGGTAAGAAAAATTAAAATAAACATTAAAATATCTGATATACGCAACTTAACCATACTAACTTAAAATGTAAAGACAGAAGTAACAAAAAAAAACATTTTCGTTTCTTTATTTCTTAAAATTGTTACATCTCAAATTAAGCACTGTAAAAAGCTGAATTTCAGTCAGTTGAGCTAATTTTCTTAAATTTAATCAATATTTGCGCTTAAAGTCTTACTTTCAGACAGCAAAGTTTAATTTTAGGCGAGATTTAGGCTTGAAGAAAAATTTTTCGAGCTTGTCTCACCTAAGTTAGAGAATTCTTATTCCGAACATGAATATTGACTAAAAGTAAGTTTTCAAAACTAAAAAAATGGTTTTAAGTGCAAATATTGATTTAATTTAACAAAATTAGCACAATTTGAGGCTGAAATGAAGCCTTTTACGGTGCTGAATTGAATATGTAATAATTTTACGCTTTTTTTACTGTGTAACTATTAACCAAATACATAGGTTTAAACATTTTTGTTGAGCACGTCAGGAGAAGTGGCACATCTGATTAGTTTCATTTGACACATCCATACTAGAATATATATGACAGTAAAACATTATTATTTGCCTGATATTGCAGTCTCTAGAATTTAAATGAGCGAGAAATGAAACACTTGTGATAGTAATATGAATCCATCCTGGATGACGATTCACCATGTGTTACATCATGACATCGCCATCACTGTAATTAGCATCGTACGTTATGGTGTAAAATTTTCCTGCCAACTAACAGTTCATGGAGAAATCAATGCTGACTTCTACTATTTGATGTTTTGAACGTGGGATTTTCCTTAATTACTTATATTAATTAAATATTTCCTTAAAATAAGTCCAATTTATTAGAGAACATATACATTAACTAAAAATACAAAAAAAAATGACTTGCAACTATTGATGGAAATCTTAACATTTTTGGCAATATATTATTAATATTTGGAATCTTGTTGAAACTGTGAACTTGCTAGTATAAAGTTGAACATCCCATAACAATGCTTTTTGCACAGTAATAAAATAACAAAGTTATGAACATCACTATAGCCTTTTATTACTCTTTGAAAAATTCCAAGCTAGGAGGAACATCCACTGCACCGGTACGTATCACACACAAAACTACCAACTTGTTCGACTCACTCTTATTCTTGGACTCGAAAGAAACTCGTAAAAAGTGGGACATAAGTGCTGAAAGAACTACATTAGCCCCGCCGTTTCTCGTTCGAATGGAATTTTCTCGAAAAAAAAAGAACTTCCATTATTGTCGGTTGCGTCCGAAAGTCCGACTTTATTTTTCTCTTAGACTCGATAGTTACCCGTTTTTTCGTCTCTTGTGCTTTATCTGGAAGATCCGCGTCGTCGTAGTCACAGCTACTCAATTCCATTCCCCTGCATTAAACCATCGAAAAGCAGTAACCGCCTTAAATTTATCGCCAGCTATTCCGACGCCGTGCTCCGTACGAAAAAGAGGGAGGATCAGAGAAAAGCATCAAACCAGAGAAAGGGTGAATGCATGGTTCAAAGTGCAATCACGCATGAAGACAAAAATAGAGGACAAAGAAAGAATAAATTAGAAAGAAATATTTATTAAGATTTATAAACAGTTTGATATGTGTAGACACCATACTATGTTCGGTTATTGTTCCTTCCGATTGTTGTTCAAATGAAAATTTAGTGTACCCCACATAGAGTCGGTAGTTCCTAAAACCATGTAATGGTCAGGGTGATGTTTATGATGATGTAGATGACCATGACGATGACACAAGCAATAACGACGAAAATAATGCTCGTGGAGGTGTTGATGATCAAAGCGATAGTAAACATGAGAACTATTTATAAATAAAATAAATTATAAACAAAATGACCATTTCAGTTCAGTACATTTGTTTAAAAACAATACAGGCCCAACGTTTCGAAACTTATTTTATTTATAAATATCCAGTTCATTACATCAAGACACTATTTTAATAAGAACTATTTGTCATTCAAGTTCAATTCTCTAGTGTAGTTCGTTTCACGAAATATGAACATAATCAAAATAACTCGCTGTCAAGAACATGACAAAATCCAGAGGGAAAAAGACATAATGAAAAAAAATATATCATAGTAACCTAAGTCAAACTAACCATAACCTAACCTCAGCGAGACCTAACCTAGCTACAGGACCAATTCTAATGTGAGACAAGGTCAGCTGCATCTGACGGGGAAGGATTCTATAGCCTCCAATTGATACTTTGTGAAAATTACATTTAGAAGTATGAAAACTGAAAAGCCGTTACGTATACGGGCGTAAAACAGAACATTCTGGACCAAAGGTATGAAGACGAATACTGGAGACAACGCTCTATCTGCAGGGCAGGTATAAAGCTTCGAAAAAAATAACTCTGGAAACTTGCGGCGCGGTAAACATCATAAACAAATCGTGTGCTGTACTACTTTAATCTATTGTTACCTCTTAACTACAAGTATGATAATAAATCGGCGAATGCCCACGATGAACAAGTGCGAATAATGTGCATGAAAAAAAAAATACTTTGACATACTATGCCTTTAAAAATATAGTTTAAAATTCTTCGAACAAGTATGTAAAAATCGTACGTATGTGAAATTTTGTATATAATAAATATATTATAAACTGCAAGTTGGTCAGACAGATTTTATGGGCAGTTTTCGAAACTTTCTTTCTTCGGAACTAACTAATTTGTGCTACTATCACAAAAGTTACGCATTTTCGATCCTTTGGCAATCGTATTATAGCCTCAATTTTACAGAAATTGACAAAAAATCATTTAATTAAAAAAATACGAGTCTAACTAGTGAGTTTCTCTGTTTATTCGAATAATTTAAAAATTCTTTTAAATTTTTCTGTGTAATAGGTCCTATTTATACAAACAACGATACCGACAGTATTTTTTCTATATAGTCATCGATTCAGAACACATAGTGCATGCAAAGTTGGGTGATGTGTCGATATAAAAAATATCTATTTATTTTGTATTAGGTCACTTCGTATGCCGCATATTCTGTACCCTCACAGAACTGAACATTACGATAAGATTATTAGGAGGTTACAACCTTCCCTAATAACACAGAACCTTAAGTTAATGTTACAGGAAGGTTACATCGTTGAAGCTTAAAAAGGAAACATTGACATAACGTTAATAAAAGGTTTCCAGAAACGTACCTTAATGTGTAATGTTAATATAATATGCCACTAATTTTACAATAAAGGTTAATCTATATCATTACTGCAATATCCACACAATATACTATTAAGTTTAATTTAATGTTCTTGCCAATAATTCGTCTTATAAATACGAAAGCGGCAACTCGCGGTGACAAAAAGACCATATTATTTATTTATTATTTTTAACAACAAATTTACGACTTTTACCAAAACATTGTACATATTTAGGGTCAAATTTTTCCCTTAGATTTGATTAAAACAGCCAGATTTCATATAAAACCACTGTTGTCGAAGTTGTTTCTTGACAAAATGTTATAAACTGTCATTTTTTATAATAAAAAGAAAAGTGGGTATTTGATTTTTGGCAGGTATTTTATTGACCATAGTTAGTTCGACGCTAACACAGAACACTAGGCATGGGCCCTAATGGGTTACTAGAATACACCATTTTTTGGAAATGATGCAATTGCAAATAATACACTTAAAAAGTATCGTGTAGTTAGTTAAAATAATAAAAGAAATAATACAGAAAAATAGGTCCCTATCAATGACGGACTACATTTAGTAAAAAAGTAAGATAGTATTAGCAAAGATGTGCATGTTTCATTTATTTCTTGGATATCCTTGTTGGTGCACCTGATCCAAATATAAAAATAAATCGATACCAAAAAGGTATTAGAAAAATACCTTTTATAATTGCCTTCTGTCGAAGATCAGCGGAATGTTTCTTGGATGTTGTCGAAAAATGTGAGGAAGCTTGAATTGCAATTCATCAAGTTGCCATTTAAATTATGTAAAAAAAACGATTTTAACTATTGGGAGTAAATAAATATTTCATAATGTCTATTATGATATGAGCAACATATAAACTGTTTTTTTTCGGGAATAAAAACCGTTTTATATATCCAATATCATTTTAAAATAATTTTTTATTACCCTGGTAGAAAATTAGATCAGTTTTTAGCAATTATGTATAATGTAAGCAGTGTAACCCAAAAATATAGCTTTTGATTACTTATTGTACAAAAACGACAACTATTCACATTATACAGAACTTTCTTTTTATTTATGGCCAATAAATGCTCCATATTTTTCATCAAAAGCAGACATTTTAACAGAAACTTGTTATGAAAAGATTTCTTTAATGTGTCTGACATCTTCAAATAAAACACTTAGAAAAACAACAGTTTTTATAGTGATCCCAATCGCAAGTAAACCCAACGAAATGAGAAAGGCGGAAGATTCAAGGAGTTTAGACTTAACCTTCCTTTTTCGCTGCCGCGGTTTATGATTAATAATAGGATTAATTAAAGTTAGTAAATAAAACGGTTTTATTCCGTCTGAAGAAGCCCGAAAGAAAAAGCATCGCAGTAGCGACCGGCGAAGAAAAAAGGGTGAAATAAAAAAGGTCGGAAAAAAGACGGCGCAGAGGAAGGAAGACGTAAAAATAATAAAAATGGACAGTGCAGTTAAGCCGCGGTAGACTGACCCTCGACAATCGTCGTTAGCTATATTTTGAGAGTCTCATTACGCGATTCCCTTATATTTTCTTCCCAACCCCCCTTGCCCCCGACTCGGTTCACCCCCTTAACCCCCGGACCCGTATACGTTTTGTCCCGTGGGATCGCGGAACACGGCATTCCGCCTATAAAACTCGGCCCTTCCTGTCTGTGAACTCGCTCGTTATACGTTCCTCGCGCTTTGAGACCAGCGAATTTCTACACTGGAGAAGAAAAGCAATAACGTATCAGACATACACGAGATGACGGCATAGATAGATAGATAGGAAGAGGACGAGACTAAAGCAGAGGCAAAAAGGACGACGCGAGGGTGCGGAACTTGGAGAAATTTTGGATTGTCTGTGGAAGCGAAAGGCACATAAAGAATTTAATGGCCCTACCGGGGCATCAAATATTAGCTGTGTTAATTCCAGCCATTGCATTTCAATTATGCTCCGAGTATTTCCCATTGTCTGGATACATCATGTAATCTATCATTCATTACATTCGTTATGCCTCTAATAATAGTGTTGTTTACAAATGAATCAAAAACAACAAAATCAAAAGTTAAGTTTGTGATTAAAAAATGTCTTCGAAGGTAGTGTAGATATAGGTCATAACAATCGTTGTCGCATAATACAGTAGTCCCATCCTAAGTTGTCCCATCCAAAATTGGCAGGCCGTCCAAAGTTATGCCTTTCTCCCTCCCAAAATTATATAACCCCTGTCCCTTTTCTTATTCCATGACGTTTCGTTTTGCGTATTGCAACGACGACAGTTACGACAGTGGTGAAACTCTACAGACGCACATATGTAAACCACAATTTGAATTACGTATTCGGCAAGGATCGACAAACCTCTAAACACTTCGGTTCTACACGTACACACACACACACACACGCACACACACACACACACACACACACATACACTCGCAACGAACATAAACGAAAATGCGACAGCGAGGGTAGGGAGGGGATATAATTTTGACAGTCAGCCGCCATTTTGTAACAATAGATTGTAGAACTTAGGATGGGGACTACGTAGTACCAATCCTGGAGCATATTGTATTTTCTACTGTTATACTTTCATACAGATGTACAGTGAAATCCCGATATAACTGCGTCTCGTTATATTGACGTTCTATTTGCCCGGTTCCTTAAATTTACCTGTCGCCGCTCTCTTTTTCACCACTACGGGCTAGGGCCTCAAGAAGGGTCTGATGTGACGTCACGAACATAACGCGACTAAGGGGAGTGGGAGAAACGGTGCACCGCGGCGCTCCCCTTCTTTTGGTAAATATAACGAGACGGGAAGCAAAGGCGAGGAACCGAATGAGTCAATATACCGGGGCTCTACTGAGGTAGATTTCGATTAATCCATTCTCTCAGGTTCTTAAAGGTAATCGCGCTGATAGTTTCGTACTATTGCGTGGTACCAGTCACTTCAAGAAAATTAAAAATTTTACTCATTAAAACTTATTTTCACTTTTTTTAACTTAGTTGGGCACAATTTTATACTATTTTAATGACCATAAAGTACATTCAAAGAAATTTTATTTTTGAAATTTAGAACCTTATCCTACAATAGAAAAATATACTTCATCTCTCTGTGGGTAATAATATATATATAATTTTAAATCCATTTCCATTCCGGGAGCGGAATAGAACAGCAAAAGATGCTGTAACACCCGGTGGCGATTAAACCAACTAGGTCTGTTACGTTTTTCAAATGGTAACCTTACATTAACCTAATGTTAGTGTGACTAAGTTTGTAACATTAAATTTTCACTTCCCGAAAAGATTACCACCATCTTACATTAACACTAAGTACAGTAGAGTACCGGTATAATTGCTTTTTAACTATTTACGTCCCAGCATATTTGTCCGGTTTCGTCTCATTACATCTACCTGTCGTCGCTCACTTTTTCCCACACCTTGCGGGCTGGGGTCTCAGGAAGGGCCTGATCTGACGTGACGAACATAACGCGACTAAAGGGAGTAGGAGAAACAGAGCTACTTCTTTTGATAAGTACAACGAGACGGGAGAGGAAGCCGAGGAACCGAGTAGGTAAATATACTGGAACTGTACAATACGTTGCAAGAAACTTCAATTTAATATTCTGCCATTGTATCGTTTAAACGTCAAGGTAAACATAAGGTAACCTATGTGTAACCTTGTCATAATATAGGGATCTGCGAAATGAGGAACCCTTGCCTGGACCAAAAAGTCAAGCTTAATAAACAGTTGATAGGGTTTGTAGGTCTTTTAACGGGTGCGGATCGAAAAATCGACAAATCAAAAAGCC
This sequence comes from Trichopria drosophilae, assembly GCA_030407085.1. NCBI lineage: Eukaryota > Metazoa > Arthropoda > Insecta > Hymenoptera > Diapriidae > Trichopria > Trichopria drosophilae. Next base: position 180,961,871 of record CM059583.1, on the reverse strand, counting down.
AACAGATGAAAAAACCGACAGTCATAAAGCTGATACATAAAAAAATAGGGACATCGACAAGATGACAGTCATATTTGGGAGTGTCGATTGTTTGACTGGTGGCTTTTCGATTGTCGGTTTTTTTGACCTGTCGGCTTTTATATTTGTCGTTTTTTTGAGCTGTCACTGTTTAATTTGTCGGTTTTTCGACCCGCACCCCTTTTATCTTCTTTCGGCTAGAAGGTCCCTTTTTACAGGTTGGGGGTCGAAAAACCGACAAATCAAAAAGCCGACAGGCCAAAACACCGACAGTCATAAAGCCGCCAGTCAAAAAACCGACACTCAAAAACCCAACCCATAAACAAATATAGGTACACATCGTTAGGAGGGAGGACAGTCATCTTTTGAACTGTTGGTTTTTTGACTATCGGCTTTTCGACCTGTCGGCTTTTTGATTTGTCGGTTTTTCGACCCGCACCTTTTTTATCCATTTACAGACTACAAATCCTCTCTATAAATTCGATTTAAGTTATTTTAAAACTTCAGTACACTATTCAAAAATAAAAGTTCATGTACATTTACAACTTTTTACGGACATATTTTTCTAATTAAACATAAAACTCTTATTGAGTTTTGTTTAAAACGAGTTCTCGCTCGATTCGTTATGGAGTCGAAACTGGAATCCTTTCCCCTCTGTTTTTCCTTTCCAGCTGGTGAAGGGAGAAAAAAAAGAAATCCGTATCGCGATGAATGTTCATGCCGAAATGTCCCGACGGAGACGAGACATAATTTAACGCACCCACGTCGCGGCTGTGCTTGTGTGCAAGTTCGTTTCGAAACGCGAGCTCCGAAAGCGTCGTTCCATTTGGAAACCTTTGGCGCCCTCCAGCCGTCGCTTATTTCACACGCGCATTCGAACCCCGAAATATTATTTTCCTCAGCGTTCCCTCCGTCTACTGCAAATTGTCGAATAAAAAGAATATTAAAGATAATAGAATCTCTGCTTTTTAGGGTGCACGTAGAGCAAAATTCTAGAGCCAGTACTATTTTTCTTTATATCAAGTCAAGGAACTATGACGGAGTGCAAGGAAGCACATACTGGTAATAAAGTACGGTAAATCTGGGCAATATCGCGTTTCATACGAAAAAAATTTGAAAAAGTCCTGTTTTGCGAAATAGTGAGGATTTAAAAATGTTTATTCCCTGATTAAATTGAAAGACAAGTGTAAATTACTGAAGAGTCAAACAATTATTTTTTTCTTGTCAGTTTTATATTTTCCTGACATATGTTCATCTATTTTGCAATTTGTGATTTTGAAGGTCAAGTAATTAATATATTAAGCCATTAATGCCGTCAATTACATTTTTGTCAATTCAATTTCAATCACGTATTGCGCATCAAAATCGAAGTTGAACAAAATTGAAAGGTACGTACGTTACTATTTCGAGGTCGCTTTTCAAGTTTGCCAGGTCAAAATGGAGTTTAAACCATTGCTATTTCTACTATCGCGTCAAATTTTTAAAAATTTCTGACCAAAACTAAACTAAAAAATCCGAAAAAATTTCAATGTATTCCTTGATGAATTCTAAGAAATTCTCATTCTTAGCATTTTATTAAATAAGTTCATCACTTTTCAGTCAGGGCGCCTTGAAGATTTTCAATAAAAGTTTAATTTTGGACGCCATTTTGAGAACAGCCATATTGAATTTTTTATTCCGAACCTCAAGTGTAGGGTTAAAAAATATTTTTCTATGCGGTATGGGATGTGTATATGATATAACCGATATCATATGGAAATTTTAGATCTAAAAATGTTCTTTGTCAAAAAAATGGGATTTTTCTGCAATAAATTACTTATATCTTTTTATGTAATGGTTTTAGACGAATTCTGAAGTCATATTATGAAGGGCACGAAATTTTACATCGGATATCATTTATTTATTATCTAAATTTTTTTAGCACAGGTAGCGTACAAAATAACTGGATGAAAACGGATAGAGATTTCACGATATTCAGGACTTCATGGGTTAAGTTGAACATAGTTGAAGAAATTATTTGAATTTTAAGAACACATTTTACTTTTATACCCCACTTTATTTTAACGACCTTAGAATGGCGTCTCTTTGAACATTTTCAGGACATTCTAGCTAAACATTTACAAAAAGGTTAAAAACGAAATGTCCTTAGAATCCAAGTAGGAATATTTTGTAATTTTACAGGACAAGTGATATTTTGGAAATTTTTTTTATTTCAATTTCTTTAAATATTTCAAAATTTACGAAAAATTCGGAAAAAAAGTTGGTAGATACATTAATCAATTCTGAGCATTTTTGGTTCTTTATGATTTTTTCTGAAAGTTAACTGTTTGCGAGAAAAAAATCCTAAATTACAATAATTGTCATTCCTTTTTTCGAAAATTGTGTACCTGTGAAGGAAATTGCAAACAACAATTTCATAGAATTATCACATTTTTTAAAAATTATTTGAAATTAAAAACAAAATTTAATAAAAAATGCCTCAAATGATTGGCCACAAAATTTGGCTATTCCTCGATGCATTCTAAGAACATTTTTTAAAAAAAGTTTATATTTTTTTTAGTTATATCATCCAGACATTTTTCAAAGAAATTTTCAAGTGAACGCCATGTTGAAGCCCTTAAAAAAAAAGTTGGGTATAAACGCAAAACATTGTCGGAAAAATTAAGATATTTTCTTCATTTTCTACACAAATTGAATAGAATCCCAATATTCTGATAATTACTATATTATCAAAAAATTGATTAGAATTAATATATCCTACTTTTTTTATAATTTGTTGATAATTTGCTGCCATATCGAAATTACTGACCGCTGAAACTCAATTATGACATCAGAATCTTTAAGAGCGACCTCGTAAATAGTAAGATTTATTTGCCAATTTCGTTCAACTTTGATTTTGATGCGAAATACTTGATCGTAATTGAAGTCACAAAAATGTAATTCTGGCCGTTAACGGGTTCACGGAGTAATGATGCCCGAAAGAAAAAAGGTTATCGTTATCGGTTGGATTAACCCGTTTCCGCCCAAAATGCCGTAAATTTCACTACATTTTAATCGTCACATTTCTTATAGAAACTAACGATGAATAATTCTGAATATTTAGATTCTATAGTTTTCAACCCTCCTCTTTCCGAATCCGAAGTCCGGTTTTCGCTAGGAGCAGCCATTTTTTAAATATGGCGGCGAAAAGGCAAAAAATAGAGAAAATTTCGATTTTTGGATCGGTTTTTCATGTTTTTCAAAAGTTTCGCGCTGACCGATCATTCCAAAGACCTGGATCTGGTGGAATAATGAGTTTGACAAAAAGTTGACATGATCAGATATGCAAAATATAAGATGGCGGATCCAAGATGGCTGATTTTTCGCAGAATTTTGTGTTTTTATAGCATTTCCGACATTATTATTAGCTATTAATAAATATTCTTGTACGCACTTATTATTGATTTACACAATCATTTGTAACAGTATCTTCTATCCGATACTCGAAATTCCAAATGGCGGTTCCAAGATGGCCGACTGAAATGCAACAAAATTTCTTGAGTCATATGAAACTGACTACTCCGTGGTTTTCGGGGTCGCAGATTACGAATATGACATTTTATTTTCATCATTCAAAATGGCGGACCCAAAATGGGGGAGGAAAATACAAAACGTTGCATGTCCGAAATGAAAATGGTTACTCGCGGGTTTTATATTATATAGTCGGAAATGCTATAAAAACACAAAATTCGGCGAAAAATCCGCCATCTTGGATCCGCCATCTTATATTTTGCATATCTGATCATGTCAACTTTTAGTCAAACTCATTATGCCACCAGATCCAGGTCTTTGGAATGATCGGTCATCGCGAACCTATTGAAAAACATGAAAAACCGATCCAAAAATCGAAATTTTCTCTATTTTTTTGCCTTTTCGCCGCCATATTTAAAAAATGGCTGTTCCTAGCGAAAAACGGACTTCGGATTCGGAAAGAGGAGGGTTGAAAACTATAGAATCTAAATATTCAGAATTATTCATCGTTAGCTTCTATAAGAAAAGTGACGATTAAAATGTAGTCAAATTTACGGCATTTTTGGCGTAAACGGGTTAAAATAACACCTGGCTGTTGTCTTAAAAGCAGCCTTCATATTGATAAATATCAATTTTAAAATTTACAGCAAGGGCTTAAAATGGAATTTTGGGCCTGGGATTTTAATTCCGCGTTCGAGGATCCTCGAAGCTTGCCCTAGGGTCAGGCGATCAAGATTTAAGGGTAAATCGTACGCCCTTCAGAGGGTGTGAAATAGCTCTTTATGAAATGATGAATTAGCATCATTGAATCTTAATTCATGAGGCGTAATAGACTCATATCGATTCTAAAATATTTCTTTTCAATGCCGGATATTTTGCTGGTATCAGTACAGTAATTATGTATCAAAATAAGATAATAGTTGGGCGGGAATGTTGGAAAATTACCTTCTAAGAAAATTAAGTTTATTTTACCCAACTTTTAGAACAATAATATACAAATCTATAACCGTAGCCCTTAAAAAAATAAAAGTTAAAATAACCTATTTTTAATAATATAATATATTTTTCGGTTCAACTAATGTCATTGATTATATTAGTGATTACGTGTTTGGCTACATTCAAACTATGGAGAACAAATATGCCCTTCTGACATGTGACTCGATTCAAATATTAATAAAACCGCAAATTTAAGAGGATTTGAGTTTGATATTTTATTTGTTAATTTCAACACTAACAACAACATTACGTGAATTGAATAATTCGAAAGAACGTATCAACGAAAAAAAAAATTGTTACGGAAACGATTGTAGGATTTTCCCTTTGCGCCTCCTTTGGCGCCAAGACGTCGATAATAAAATTTTGAGGGCGAGATTTGTATTCGAAATGTGAATCATTAATTAAAGGACACGAGGTTCTTCAGACTCTTGCTTTGGGCTATCTGCGCACATATCGCCAAGCGATACCATTGAGACCTAATCCGTTCAGACTTGTACACACAGATCGACGCAAGCCTGAACTCTTTCTAATCTGAGCCACCGACGGCTCCTTTGTTACTAAGGGATGTCAAGAAACTTCAATGGGACGAATTAACCAGTAACCCTGGCCTACCAACTTCGTCTTCGCATGGAAGCTTTGACGCAAGTCCTAGATGACAGTGCTTATCTACCCAGCTTGCGATATTGACCTGCCTTGTGAATCCATTTGAAGCCAACACTAGGACTTAACCCAGACTTCATCCAACCACCTCCAGATCAGACTATCATCGTATTCTTTATCTATCCATTACCCTACGTCTCGATCCACTATGAACTACATCTTGATCATGCAACTACCCCTAGAATAATTGACATCAAAAAACATAATTCTGAAATTTCCCGCCGCATTTTGACCATTTGTGAATCGTCAAGTTTTCTGTGGATCCTTGTGCGTCAGCAGCCGATGTCATTTCGGTACCCACATTCGTGTTTGCAAAGGCGTGTGGAAGTCTGCTAAAAAACCATCATCGATCACAACATACGCTAAGAAATCAAAATATATAATTTTCAGTGGTTCTTACCAATATGTGTCTTTAATATTTCTTGTTAAGAGGTCATAGAGATCCAAAACATTCAACAAGTTTAATATTTTTTAACACTCCGTGCGTAAAACACGATTTTACGCACTAGGGCGAAATTTTCATGTACATAAAATACGTAGTCGATTGTGATTGTCACCCTCGCTCCGCTCGAGCGACAAACTTCACACTCGTCGAAGATCGATAATTGCGCCTTTGTTGCATAAAATACTATTAACGTTTCTTATATATCGTTATACTATTTAATTATCCAAACAGCAAAAAGACACCTTAAAGAGCTCTTTAAGAACTCTTAAAAATTGTAAGATGCCTTAAGGAGGTTGGTATGGTATGTAGGGAGTCAAGTGCAATTTTCGCCCAATTTTCACTAGTTCAGTACCGTTCGGAAGTCGAGTAACGGCTTCTAACTTGTACGATAATGAACTTTTGACGACAATTTCATTGAAGTTCTCTTACCTAGCATATCCAATCGATCTAATTCTTTCTCTCGAACATTTATTATATATTTTTCTTTAATCGACATGAATTTTAAGTACTATTTGTTAATTCTGTGCAAAGCTCGCATACAAAGGCTTGAAAAATTCCAATCTCCATAAAACACCATGTAAGTAGGCACAAAATGTTTTTCATAATTTCTCAACACTGAAAATGATAGATTCTATTTTTGTACCTTAATTATTAATTTATATGCTTTTTACCTGAGATCCTTTTTACCGTTTGTATAATTTTATATATTCGGTGGTGATTACATTCAATAGAATGGGAGCATGCAATAATAAATACAAAATTATGATAACACTGGCTAAATATCGTAGAGGCACTTATTTGGTCAGGGTAGCTTATAATCTATCGGTCTGCATATAATAAAATCATATAGTAAAATCTCATTTGTTGATTCAATAGCTACCTGGCATCTCTGTAAGAAACACAGATAGATTTAAGACATCAAACATTAGACTTCTTCGAGATTACGATTTTAAGAAGTCCTAAGTAAGACATCTTTTTTTTTTTAATATTATTTTACGTCGGCTTTTGTGAACCCACTTGGGACTAAATCGCGACGGGACTTGTAGTTTATGAAGGTGGAATCCGAACCTCCTGAGCTTTGGCGTTATTATGACACTTGTAGACAAATACAGAGGTGTCCCAATGACAGATGACAGAGGCCGGGATCGAACCAGGGTTTTCTGATTACGAAGCTGATACCAACTGAGGCACCGCCTCTCCTTAAGTTTAAGAGCTCATTTTATAGATTAGGATAATTGAGACCTCTTCAGGAGGTCTTTTTGGAGATATCTTAGAACTGAGCTCTGGGGGACCACTTTAAGAGGTATGTGCTATATGGGTAGATCTGTTTGATACATTTTGTACATCAGGTACAGATTACGTTGAAGTGCATTTGCACGATGTTTCAGCCAATAAGTTGGAGACGCCAATTTTACTTTACAGCACATCACATATTTTCCATCTGATGCGAGAATTACGCGTTGCCCTGATGGACCTGCATCCATTATGTTAATATTGATTCGTAATAGAGGACCAAAATAACATATATTCATAAGTAGCTTAGTAGATAAAACGACTTATATTATATTACTATCGATAGATAGATTTCATTCCAGTCTGATGGAAATATCATTCGGAGATATTTGCAGAATATTCAGTCCCTTACTGGCAGATATCGATGCCTATTCGTACCAACTCGTCACCCCTCGCTCTCGAAAATCGTTTCTTTCATTTGCCTCCGAAAGAGTCGCATTTTATTTGACTCTTCTTTTTGGTGTTATCCGCGAAACCATAAATAAATTCGCCACACCATGGCCACAATTCTTCCGAGCCAAACGGCTCACTCGCACTATCCCCTATGGATACGAGAACATCCATTTGCGCGTGTATCTTAATATATGGGTGTATCACCTACTGGTTTCGAGTATATATAGCCTAGTTCCCGAATTCTTTACTGCTAATTTCAAATAATTTAAAAATATATTCGAAATTTATTTTCCACTGTTTTCTTAGTATATATTATTGTTCTTCAATCTTATATTACGTTGTAAAAATTAAAAAAAAAACAGGTGATTTTTATTTGAGTACATGAAACAGAGAAACATATGGGTATGCACCGAAAAATATATCCGGTGTGGTTAAATATACATGAAAGTTGAAATCCCAACAGTTCCTTAAATCTATTTTTTGATTAATTAATTTTCAACGTATAAAATATATTTCAAACATTTTAAATGGTGGACATAATATATGCACATATAGTACAAATGATTGCCTATAAAAAGTAATTTTTGATAGGTTTCGAAATTTCTGATCTATTCGGTTGCAAAAACAAATAAACACCTATAATTCGCAAGCCCAGGGATCCCATCGTGTATAACGCATTCAACCTCCTTAATTTTATATTAAAATTCAGTGTGCATAACCATTTCCACCTTATGCCCGTTTGTTAAATAATAAGGTTTTGTGGGGTGATGTGCAACACCGATGGTTTTTTAATTTCAGTTAGATAGTAAACAGACTCGTTTACTGCCATCAGTTTGTATCCACAATAATTTGTTTTTGATATGTAACTCACGAGATAGATCGCAGTCAGGTTCGCTGTGAGAGAATATTTTTTTCACTTTACATTTTTATTCGTCTGGAAAAGTGTTTTAATTTATCCGATAGGTATAAATATGTATTAATTGTAGATATTTAAGTATTTTTGAGTCCCCGAAGATAATTTGTGTTTCCATTGCAATATATCACATACAAATAAATTTGCGAAAAATATCATATTTGGGGTGATGTGCAAAATTGCTTTCTTGCTAGTTTATTGATATTTTCTGATAAAACATGTATATATGAAGTGTTTTTATGGCTTTGCTTTGTAAATGGTTTTATATATTATGCCGCGAGAGTACAAAAATAAAGGCATCCCTGCTCTGGTGGATTTTAAACGAATTTGGGAAGCAATTCAGTTGATGAAAAGCGATAATTCGGAATTTCAAAGGTCGACTATATCCTAGTACATTTTTTTTTCATCAAATTTCCATTGTCATTCAGGACTCCTCTATGGAACATTTAAAGCAATATACATTCGATATTTATGTATTACATAATCAAATTTCACTATAGTTGCACATCACTCCAACTTTGTTGGAAAATGCCAAAACAGCGTTTTTTGAAAATGCCAAAAATTTGTAGGGAAACATTTAAATTCTGAAAATCCAATAATGCAAAAGTGTTTTATATTACTTTCTTTAAATTATGCTTACATATTATTAATCATTTATTAAATAATTACCTTACATAATACAGTCATAGTTGGACAGCTATAGCCACAACAGTAGGGTGTTCAGTAAAAGCCACCTAAAGTTTTGTTCTATTTTACGAACAGTGTTTAAAAATATAGTTTTCGCTCCTCGACCGTAAGATTTTATGGCATCGGACACATTATTATCTTTACTCGGTTCATAAAATTGAACTTTGCAGCCTGGGCTGAAAATCAATATTTTTTATCTGCCATCATTGTATTTTCAATTATGTAACTGTTAAGTAAATATTTCATATGCACATAGCTTCATATTCTATCCCATAAGAAGACTTCTCTTCCTTATCAATTATTTTTTCTTAATCCTTCGCCCTCCTACCAAAGTCATAAATTGCTTTATCACGTGTACATTCCCATGCGATAAACCAAATGGTGTTCGAAAACATTTGATTAATTAACCTAAGAAAAGATGGAGACTCAAGAGTTTTCTGAAACAAATCATATATAACCATAACTATATGATTAAAATATATAAACATCATTAGACTAGATGTAACAAGATATTTACATCAAATTTGAATTGTAATTAAAAAAAAATATTTAACGCAGGAATCTTCAGTTCCATTTCGTAATTTCTTTCTGAACGAATTCTATGTCATTCACTATGAAACCATCATCAATTTTAAAATATTCTAATGCAGTTAATTTGATTATTTCTGGCAATGCGACGGTCCTTTTAATATGTTACATTCAGCGATTTCACTCAAAAAACCGAGTCAGTCCTACCGTTTCTCAGATGTTTTGGATGAATCGCAAAATGATTGGATCGACAACATTTTCTGTCTTATGACGATTCTGAAGAAAACACATTTTTTTTCAATTCAATTTTTCGACGCATTTTGAATATATCTGTCGAACCAAATATAATTTTACGATTTACAAGTCTTCAAATTAAGTACATACTTGTAGCTGATATATTTCTTCAATGTTTACTCAAAATAGTAAATTACATTATAAACATTGACAAAACTGAATATCCATGACAACAGGGCGAGCATAGCTACGGTCATAAATATCTCCATCGGTTCAAAGATATTTTAAAAATGTCATAAGAATATTTTATGTGAATGTGTCAGTGTATCAACAGTCTTACTTCCCTTCTGTTGAGCAGAATTTACACGCGTCGGATACAGAATTGAATGCGACGTATTGTTATATTGCTTCGGGCAAGGAGAAAATACCATGAGAGAGCACACGATGGGGTACACGAAAGAGGGATTGAGAAGGACAGAGTGAGTAGGGTAAAGGCGAAGAAAAAAACCCAAAGAAGATGAGGCGGAATGAAAAAGGAACGCTTTAATGTGACAAAGAAGAAGTCCGCATACGAGATGAAGCAGAAAAAACATGAACGAGAGAAAATGAGGGGATTTAAAAAATGTCCAGGATAATTAGCGGATAAAGAAATATGTAATGAGATAGCACAAAAAGTGTTTCAGTAAAAAATTTGCTTAATTTGAAGAATATGACATTTAAAATCTGCAGAAAATGTTCAAAGTATTGATATAACAAATTAAGGACGGTATTTGATTGTCATGAAAAAAAGCATTTATTTACAAACGGTGCTTCGTCAATTATTAATTAGCGAATACGATTAGACTTAAATAATGTTATATGCTATATTTTATATTTTATATTTTACTACTATTTAAGAATCTTTCGCAAATGCACGACATTGTATGCTTTAAGCTATGCTATGTTTCAAGTTTAAGACATCAAGAGAGTTCTTTAATATACTAAATTCATGTATAAAATGAGTTTGCAGTACTGCTTTTGAATTCAACATTACAAACAAAATTAAAACTAGTGTTGACGTGGTGCCTCGCTCGCTTCGCTCGTTCAGAAACTTCGACCCAGTAGAGAGTCGGCTATTCCTTAATACTCGTTTGTTTACTAACAGCTTTCAATTATATTATACAATTATATTGATATTTGGGGTCCAATCATATTTAGGTCCAAGTGGCTTCGATAGATGTGTTACAACAATATAGTGTTTCTTATATGTATGAAAATTGAAAATGAGCATTTTCAAAACTTCGACCCCGACAACAGGCCAGCCGAAGTATTAATAAATAAAAGTTGCAAAACACTTACTTCATGCACTTGTATTCTAATAGACTATTCGATGCATATTACATGTTTACAGTGTTTTACTAATTACTGTCTGTATCATTATGATCTTATATATATATATACAATATATATACATATAATTCGTCAAAGATATCTTGAAAGTGTCGAAAAGATCTCTAACGGATATCTTTTAGATATCTATAAGACATCTTTTAGATATATCGAAATAGTTATTTTCGTATCAAGGGCGTAAAAGAACTTATGCGCCCATAGGTGATCACCGCGCCCGAGGGGCTGGCGAAGAGTACCCCTGGGGGTAGGGGATCGAAACGTCGAAATTTTATGGAAAACTATAGGGTAATTTTTATGCCTGAAGTGACCAAATTCAATACTTCGTCCAGACTTAGTCTGGGTCGAAGTAACAATACTTAATAAATCTGAATATTTTATTAAAAACATTATATTAGAGAAACAGGATATTATTAGAATCAGCAGTACTCTGATTGGAGGACACCAATTATTAGAACGATCATAAATGCAATCGTTACAAATTCTACCCCTTTCAACCCACATAACCTAATTTTATCAACTTTTATTGCTATGCACTTTCTTTTGTTAGGTAGGAAAGTAAAAAATAAAAAAGCGGTTGTGACCCTTAGCGAGTCGAAACAATAACTTCCCGATCAATCTCTCGTACGGACGTACGTACAAGATCACGGACACAAATTATTTTATTGTTTTTTTGGGTTCTAGGGGACTGAAACGTCGACATTTGATGAAAAACTGTAGGGTAATTTTTTGGCGGGAAGTGACCAAATTCAATACTTCGTCCAGACCCTTGGTCTGGGTCGAAGTAATAACACTATACATAAGCCAACAAGTCAGAAAACCGACAGTCAAAAAGCCGACAAATAAAAAAACCGACTAGTAAAAAATCGGCATATTGTAAAGAGAATAATACTTTTACCGTGTCGGCTTTTTAATATGTCGGTTTTTTACTTTTCGGCTTTTTGATATGTCGGCTTTTTTATTTCTCAGTTTTTTGACGCGCATCAACAGTTTCCTCACGAGAAATGACGGAATTTGTTAAATAATATCATTTTTTCACGTTATTTGTACTATTTTTACTACTTTTTTTTGGAATAACTCGAAAACCGCTCAGCCGATCATGTTCAAAATCTAATCAGCACGAAGTTAGGTCAGGACGCATCGATTAAAAACAAAATTAATCAATTCGCTTCATCCGTTGAAGAGAAATCGTTGGACAAAATTTGGTTTTCATCCGCACGCACGCACACACACACACACACACACACACACACACACACACACACACACACACACACACGCACGCACGCACGCACGCACGCACGCACGCACGCACGCACGCACGCACGCACGCACGCACGCACACACACACACGCACGCACGCACGCACGCACGCACGCACGCACGCACGCACGCACACACACATTTCTCTAAAAATGTGTCAGTTTGCTTCTAGTGGTCACAAAACGTGGAGATATCATGAAATTAGCATTTTCCATTTTCGAGGTCATTTCAATAACCTCCCTGTAGACCGGGAAGTTAATAATATAGCAGTTCGTTTATATTAAATATTATCCATGAGTAAGTAATATCAACGTATAATGATTATGTCTTAAAACAATAAAACATTTCTTTAGTTTGGCTGCGTTTTATTCTCTTACATACAACAAAAACTGTTACTATGAAGCATTCCTAACCCATTCATGACCTGTTTTCGTACTTGTGATATGCTCGAAAGTTGTATAGTTTTACCTTTTCCTCAAGTAGTAACAGAAATATTGACTTCGAGTGTGCAGTCCCCTACACTTTAATTCGAGTATGTACTTCTGAAAAGTCGGCTAAATCAAAGAAGTAATAGATTTGGTTTAGTAACATAGTATAGAATTTTGCGACATAATCAAGTCTTTGAATTTTTAGTATAAAGTATCAGCAGAGATTTACCCCAATTTCTATACGAAAATTCAACAGTAATGTGGGCCTGACAATTATAATTCAGTCAAAAATTTTATTTTTAAATAATCAAATTTTGAAGGTACTTACATTACTTTTAATTTTACCTTTGTTTATATTATGGTTGTTTTTCTTTTTCGCTTCTTTTTTTCTTCTATGGTTGTTTATGTATTCTTGTTGTTTAGATAATATTTATGTATTACTTATGAAGTAGGGTGTGCTTACTAATAATGATCTACAGTTCAGATTTTGCTGGATCTATCCTCCTGATGATAATAATATTATAGAAGTTAGCAGATGTAAGAATCTGCTAAGGCTTGAAATACTTCAAATTAAATAACAATGATGTTAAATCGTTCAGATCTGATATCATGCAATAATGTCAGCTATTATTGATTAACCTTGGTTTAAAAAAAAGCGCCAAATTTTAAATTCTTCGCTGGAGACCTTGTTAATTATTATAACTTTGCAGTTTTATATTAAACATACATTTTATTCAGTTTCAATCTACGATGGTTGGAGTTGTACATACTTTTGTGTTCTATCAGTTTTGTTTAAATAAATTTTGTATTTAAGATTAAACAAAAACAAAATCTAAATAAAATATTTTTAACAAGTTTTCATAGATAAGACGAAAAACTGTGAACGGAATTAGTATCGGCCATTTGGATATGTTGTAGAGAATGTGAAAAGTTACAAAATGAGCACATATTAAAATATTTTTAATAGAAGCCGAGTAATTACTAAAAACAAAATTTCTACTTTTTTTATGCTAAAAAATGAGCAGCAGAGACATTGCGAACTTCAAGTTAAGCTTTTTAGGGGCCCCACGTCCCTGGGAATAGGTTTCTTCGATAAACATTCACTTTTCAGGTTAGGTTCAATTATTTTTCCTCTAAAATGAATAGACTATAAAACAATAGTGAATATAAGGTTTTAAACGGCAGTGTACATGTACTACTATCGCGAACATTAAATGCGTATTCATTTTTTTACAATTTATAAGTCTTTCAATATGTAATTTAACTTGACTCTGATATGCAATAACTATTAAAACCGAATACATAAACAAAATTTAAATTACTTGTAGAATAGGAAATAAAAGGTTTATATAAAATAGATATGCTTTAGCAATTTTTATTAAGTATCAGTTTGGTACCAAAAGAAAAGCGTTACTATGTAAGCCAATATACTTTGAACATACATTATGACCTACAACTGTTTTCAAATATTCTGTATCTCTATTACTACAATCTATATTTGCAATTGTTAAAGCTGATTATGTTTCTGAATCCTCAAATAATTTACTCACTTCAGTTCACCATAGAATCTTCATAACTACATTTAAAACAAATAGGAATAATGTTAGTACAATAGAATACAACAATGCAAGAGCATAGGAATCTAACTAAAATCGTTTGCTTCATATTTCTGTTTACACATGTGTCATAAATAAATAATATATAAGCAATCAATACTGTGTAGCTTCAGTGATTTCTCCTGCAAAATCCAATGGCAATATTTAGTTTAAAGCTTTAATTTCGATTTCTTTCTACCAATTGTTTTTAAAACGTCTCGATTTAAAGTCGATCATTGAATCACGTCGATCATACAGAAATAATTAAACATGTACACAATTTCTCGATAGATAATTCAAACTGCAGATCTGTTAAAATAGTCTTACCTTTATTCAATTAAATGAACTTATATTAAGAAAAATTTAGTTCACTCTAATTTATCATAACTATGGTGGAATAATTTACTTCATTTAGTTAATTTTACTACAAAAATAGGTTTTGTATACAATATAATATTGTTATAACTTTATTTCACTAAAGTACATGATCACAGATACTACAATTTTCTCTGAGTATACTTAAACCCCGAAATACCTGCATATTTTAATTTGCATTCATCAGTAGTAAGTATTAACCCTTTGAAGCATACATTTTTATTTGCGCGGAAAATAGCTGAAAGTTTTTACTCTGGGATTTTCGGGGTCGTTGATCACGAATCTGGTCTCCGATTCTCAAAACTCAAGATGGTGGATCCAATATAACATCCAAAATATAAACAGTTTTCAAGGTCGTAAAATACGGACTATGAAATTTCACCATTTGTGACCGCTTCTTGAATCCGCTAAATTTTATCTTGAAAATATTACATTATTCAGTATTCAGTTTGATTTCGGTCAAATAACTTTTCACATTTCGAACCGTCATGTGGAATTCGGTCGAAAACCCCCGAGTACCCCGTTTTACCTCGATCAAATAAATTTTTACATTTTGGTCGGCCATATGGGATCCGTTATTATGAATTTTGAAAATCTATGGCCAGGTTCGTAATCAGGAACCTCGAAAACCCCCGAGTAACGTGTTTCACCCCGATCATATAAATTTTTACATTTTGGTCAGCCATATGGGATCCGCTATTTTTCATTTCGAAAATCTGATACCAGATTCGTAATCAGCGACCCCGAAAACTCCAAAGTACCCAGTTTCATCTTATTTCACCGACGGTTTCTTTTCAGCATTCATTCATTGTAAAAAGAACACATAATTCGTATACATTTTTCGTCATTATAAACCATTTAACACAATAATTCATAATAAATATTAATTTTTTTACATTTAAAAACATGTTATCGAAGTACGGAAGGAAAAATGTCAGAAATTAAAATCACGGAAATTATATTTTAATCTACTGAAAACTAAAAAATGAATTACAAAAAGGCGTCGTCGTACAGAAATAACACCGTGCATCAAAGGGTTAAACTAAGAATGTTCTACAATTTAGTCATTACATTAAGTCGTTAGTTGTGAGCATTTGAATGACCGAATTTATAAAATGCATGCAAATAATTGTGCAATAGTGGATTCTGTTAAACATCACTCCGTTTTTTAATTATGCTGATATTGCAGATTGAGTTCCATTTTATATTGAGTAGTTTTATCAATGTTTCACTGCAGAATTGCGTCCATGAATAATTTTATAACAGTAGTTAGTATTCCCCAAACACTCCACTTAGTAACCAGTAAATCTAACGCTAACGTTACTTTTCCGTTCAACCCAGTTACGTCAGAAAAAGCGACTGCAACTACAAATTACCAATGCATATACCTCGAGGTTAGAAATAGGCGAACAAAGACCAGAAAAACTCTGTTGGGTGTTTCGAAGGCGGCAGGGGGGTAGTTAGTAATGTCTGCAATCAATATCAGGAGATACGTGCCTCGGGTGGCACTTGTCATTAGGATCCATAACTACAACTCAGTTTGACGTTACATAATCAATTACCAGCACCTTGAGCCAGGGGCTATTTGCTTTTAACCCGTGGCTGGATTGGTTGGTTAGACAGAGTTCGCGCAGTGGAAAGATATACATTCTGGGTGCATCATGCATGTAATACATCCTGAACGTCGATGTAATACTCGCATCATCCTGTGAACTCGTGCGAGACCCCATTGCTACGGGATTATGTCGAACTTTAGTAACTGCACTTGCGCAGCAAAAAATTAAACAATGCTTTCTATTATAAGTAAAAAGTTATCAGTTTCGTCATAAAACTAAATATTTGTAAATTTGTTATATTATATAATATTGCAATTCAATTGCCATTTCCTGGCAAGTCAAAAATGTATCAAACCATGTTTTAAACCTACCAGAACAAAAAGAAACTTGTAATCTTTAAATTTGATTTAGTGAAAAGTGGGTTACTATTTGAAATTAGTAACAAAATTTACTAATTATTAGTCAATTCTAACTAATTGAATGAGTTAATAAAATTATCTTACTCATTCAATAAGTCGAAACTGACCAGTATTTAGTAAACTTTGTTACTAATTTGAAATAGCAACCCACTTTTCACTAAGTCAGTATTAGAGAATAGAAAGTATTACTATTAAAATCAATGAACCATAAAGCAGTTATCCCACTAGTAACCACGATGTGTTACTAGTCACTTACGTTACTAGTTAACGAATTCTATCTCTATTAATCAGCTAATGCAGTTACCCACAGTAACCATACCTGTCGGACACTGCGTAAACCAACGTATCATATAATAAGTAGTAAGTGGTGTTTTGTTAGAATCGAAAATTTTGATTTGTGAACTCGTAATTCACATAAAACTAATTTTTAGGTTATTTTGAGTTGACTATTACAATTGTCAAGAATATCCATGTCGTGTAAATTCTAATCACGGACGGGTAAATAATAGAAACCCCAAAAAAGTGTTGTGCTGGGTATGGGATCTCACTATTCCGACGTATTTTGACCCGTTGAACACGAATTTGTAATATAAAATAGAGGAGGGGGACTAGTTTCAGAGATAACCTCAAAAAAGCCTTAAAAAGCGTGAGATTAACATCAAGTTGAGACAATAGTAGTCTCATGTATTTTGTTGGGCTGGAGATTTTAATGACAAAAATGGTGGTTCTTAGGGTAATTAATCTTCTACAACGAAAAAACGTATTAAAAAGTTAAAAGAAGATCGTAAGTAGTAACTCGCAGTAACGGATTTTTTTTGCGCTTATCTTCTATCACTTAATAGATAGAAAATTTCTGACAAAATTTAGGTATTCTAAATATCTTTCATTTGAGCCAGAACCTTCTCAAATTCTTTCTCCTTCTTTATTAAAGACTTCCGTAAAGTTTCCAAGGCCAAATTAAAACAGCATATTTTTTATGGGTCACAAATTCGCAAATTATTATGTTTGTGTGAAAAAAAGGATTAATCTGGATAAAACTGAATGGATTAGTTTTAAATATGCTGTAACAATTTTTTTTTATTTAACCCCGATATTTGATCCATCACTTCCCATATTGAAATTTTGATGTCATATTTATACTTAGTCCGACAAGAAACATAAACGTACCTTAATCCATTCCAGTGGTCTCTTTGTCATCAGTGCTATGGAGAACATAGTAGAATTCACCTTTTTCATCTTTTTTTAATTTTTTAATAAGCATTTTCGTTCTAGAAGCGTAATTAATACAAAAACAAAATACTACTATGGTCTTGACTTTATAGTATTCATATGCTTCCTTTTACAAGCCTTTAACAGAAGAAAACGTGATTTATAACGGGGTTTTGAGGTTATATTTGACATTAACCCCCTATCTACGAGGTTAAAATACGTCGGAATAGTTCAATCCCGTACACAGAAAAAAAAGTCTTAAAATTGTTACATCTCAAATTAAGCACTTTAAATGGCTTAATTTCAGTCTAAAATTGAGGTAATTTTCTTAAATTAAGTCAATATTTGCGCTTAAAGTCTTACTTTCAGGAAAAGTTTAATTTTAGTCGAGATTTATGCTTAAAGAAAAATGTTTCGAGCTTGTCACACCTAAGTTAGAGACAGTTTTATTTCGAACCTGAATATTTACTAAAAGTAAGTTTCCAAAACTGAAAACAAGGTTTTGAGCGCAAATATTGACTTAATTTAAGAAAATTAGCTTAATTTTAGGCTGAAATTAAGCCTTTTACAGTGCTTAAATTGAGATATAACAATTTTGAAGACTTTTTTCTGTGTACCAAGCCCAACACACTTTCCTTTTTGATTTATATTATTTTTGCAAGGGGTTCCTTATCGATGAGCAAGAGTACTGAAGTTCATAAATTCGAATATTTGTATATTATAGACCAAGTAGTAGGAATAGTAAATAATTCTGAATAAACATAAAGAAGCGCAAAAATATTTGACTAACGTTACATGATGTAACGTTACCAATGCGATCGCTAGGGGCAAAAATATTCTAAAAATATTCACTCAAAACCTATGAGTACAATACATTGTAAAGGTACAAAGTCGCTTTTTAAGCATGCATTATACTCATAAAAACAAAATATTCAATTATATTTAGTAAATTTTGATCAATTCCAACAATGGCTTATGCGTACAATATCAGACTATTTTACTTATACGAGATGAAAGAAGTACATTTTTAAATATAATGAATAGATGTATTATACTACAAAACGTATAATAAATGTATTCTTATCTGGGAAATACAAACAGATGGAATGAATTTCATGTTTTTGACATTAATTGTAAAGCATTCCATCGCACTGAAAAAATATTTAGTCTGCTTTGCCTCTCACGAATTCGCGTTCAGCTGGAGCGACCTATACACCGAAGCTATTTTCACTTGGAATGATAAGTTATGTTACTTAGGTTAATTAGAAAAAGACCCAATCTTCAATACGAATAAATAATGTTTTTAACAAAACCATGATCACCTCCCGATGTTTACAAATTTTGAATATTAAAACCGTTGAAGCAAAGTATAATCGTTCATTTTTTAAGTAAAATTATTGGGGAGAGCATAATTAACATTTAAAAGCAATGAAACATTTTTTATGTAAAAAATTGTGCCAGTTTCGAAATAGCTGAAATGTGTTATTTTGTGCACTTATTTACGCGCACAAAAGTTCTTCTAGATGCCGACTGAACAATATTTAGCCAATACGTTGAAATTGCTCAATAGTTACGTCCTAACAAGCAAGCACATGCTTAATCAATATTACTTCATTTCTTTCTCAGTGTATTGGTATTAACCTGTGATATCCGTTCTTACTCCATAAAAATGATTTTCAACAAGTAAATGTTAATAAATCATAACGAATGTTACAATTGCAACTTTTCCTATATAGATTCCAATGATAAATTTCTAGTTAATCTCAATAGCTTCCAACTCATTCTTTTCATACTGCTAGATTACTTAAATAATTTTACATTAGTCTAATTTTGATAGTAGCACATAAGCGGGTTTTCCAATATTTGTTATATTTCTTTTATAAGTAATCGTATACAATCAAGAAAATATCCATAGTTCTTCTAGGGATTGTTAAAAAAGAATAAATACTATTTCAATAAATTTATTCTAAAATAAGTGGAACATTGCAAAAATTGGAAATAGTGAAGTTTTAAAAACCACTACAATGGTTTATTCAAAATTTACTTTTTGGATGTTACAAAAAAACGAGTGCTTAATTTACATAGGAATTTAGGCCGTTACTTAGTAACCTAATATTCACTTTAAAATTCGCTATGGAGATCAGTCAACTACTGTCTGAGCGAAGAGTAACTATTAGCAGTTACCATTCAATAGTAATTGCTTTAGCGCATAGGAAATATTTACTACTAAGAAGTACATGTATTTACAAGTAATAACAAAAGTTCCGAATATTAAAATTCTATTAATTTCTTCTGTAAGAGCTTTGGAATAAACTAAAAAAAGATTTCGCAATAAAAGTTACATTATGCAGAAATATCTACTACAAAAGCTCTGCTACTTGACGAGTCCAAGTATTCAGAAAACAAAAACGTAATACAAAATGGAAAACATGCGTCGATGAAACTAAAATGCGACTTCAAAAATGTACACTTTCATTGTACAAGTATGCAATCAAACCCGCACTCGCGAACAACACAAAAGTCGCCATCATCGAAATCGTCATCTCGACGACATTTCATTCTTCTGCTTTAATTGTTTTGCTCGATTGTGAATATTATTTCGATTGGAGCAAAGGTCGCAAATCAAAGAACCCGCGAGGAGACCGTCATGTATGCAAAGTCAATACGTGCCGACCAGGGGACAATATTAGCAGTTCATTCTTCTCGAGTCGGTAATTATACCAACGAAAGCCCTCGTGAAGGCACGCGACCGGGCCGACATATGGCGAGCTCGCGATCCGCCAATGTCACCAGGATCCGCACTATTGATGATGACATCCGTTTGAAACGTTCCAGTCGATTGTGACATCAAAAGATGCTTTTTTGAACGAGACCATGCACCGTGGGAGTTACTGCCTTTTATTACTCTCGCAAGTGTACGAACACAATAGTTTTTATACGACATCGAGACTATATTAATTCGTTGACATCAGTTATGTTCTTCAAACACGAGTGGAAAAACAAATTTACATTGCGTAGGGGATGATTACGCCTAAATTTCATGTTCAAAGTTCTGAAAATACCTGACAAGTTCTCACCATGGTTTGGAAGAACTTGTAGAACCATTGCGCTGAATGTGTCCTTCGTTGGGCGCCAAATCTAATATATCTTCATGAGATTTCAAACATACCTAATTAATAAGAGGCTAACCGCGTTCACCATTTTGTAACTAATCTAATTCCAGCAGCATCCAGAACGGTAAAAAAATATCTTTAAAACTGTTCAAGATACATGAAACATGTTAAATTGTCAGAGCACTGCTCGAAAAGTCGTAAAGTGACCTTTAAGTAGACTTATCCTTCGATATTAAGAGACCTACAAGACTTGTCCAATAAGAGGTATCATATCATGAGAGAACTCTTATTTTAAAGCCTTCAGACTTTCTATTAAATACATAAAATAAGGAAAGGCTAAAGGCTATACACATACATATTTTTTGTGTTCTTTTTCTTTTCCTAAAATTATAGTATCATCACCAAAAATCACCGCCATAACTAAGAACGACGTTACTTTTATTTATTACTACGTGAAGAAAATTATACATTAAAAATATACATACAGTAGACGGTCGCTTATTTTGCCGTCGTTTATTTTGTCTGTTTGCTTATTTGGCCTACCTAGGCGTCGCTTATTTTGTCTTCCTCTCAATTCCTTTCCTCCCACTCTTCTATTGTCAAGTATGTAAGATTTGAAACCAGGTCGCACTCGTTATGCGCAAGTTCAGTGTAACGCCAGTTGAACTTAAGTGGGGGAGCATTTTTCCTCCCCTGAGAGACCAAATAAGCGACGGAGAAGGAATTAGTCCAGTCCCATCGAGGCCAAATAAGCGACGAACTACTGTAATAAAATATTAAAAACTGCAGGCACTTAAGCAGCAATTTGGTTTTTTGAAAAGAATTAGACAGAAGAAAAAATGGCTGATAGAAGTATACGCCATTATTTCCTTCTCTCATAGCGTCAGTATAACCTTTTTCGTGTAAAAATTAAGTACATTTTTTTTAAAAACATCGGAACACACATTTTTTAGGGAAAAAATAATCATACGTTTTTTCTGCAAAATCTGCAGCTGATTCAGGTTACGGAATTTGACGGAGGTGTAAAAGCCTCGCTCTTGACTGGTATCAATTTTTTCAACGAAGTTGAAATCTCCAAATTTTGGACATTCAATTCGAAAGGGGCTAATACACCATTGAAATTGTTCTAGGATTTCGTTTATGCTTAATTTAACGAAACGAATTTTTTAAGATCACGTGGTCCGTAATGTGGTAGTAGAAGAAATTAAAGAGATTCTTTTGATCGTGACGTGGTGCGAAATTCACGTATCAGCGAGACGAAGCGCATATCTTGTACGAATAACCGTAGGAGGGTCCTAATTAATGGCGTCCGCTGCGCCTGACACGTTTACTCTGGGCACAACCCCTTGAGCCTCCTCTCCATTCTTTTCGCACGGGGCGACGTCGGATCCCGTCTCGGCTGCTTCCTTTTTTGTCATTGCCGCAATTTTTTTTCGTCGGTTAAAAGCGCCTCGCAAATACTCCGCGAGTAAAGCCAATTATTCCTCTAACGACTGGGTGATGGTAGAACTTTAGAGTTCTGATTAAACAGAAGCTCTAATGGATGATCCGCGTGCGAGGATGTGCGTCATTGTTCTTCTCTCTCACGCTGCACACGCGTTATACTCGCAAGCGTGTAATGCGGTTACGTTCCGTAGACTGGAAACTTGTCAGGTCGATCTCCGATTCCCGCCTTATTGTCCCGGTAATCAACGATTTGACAACGTAGGGGTTTCGATGACAGGGGTGCATGTCGAGACGGGCAATCCTTTCAAATTCCGCATTTACATCCAGTGTGCGATATTTACATACTTCCGCTCCAATGGGGTTTTGTTGTCTTAACGAGACATTGTTTTTCTGTAAGTGATTCTTTTATTGAGAAATTAGAGATGTCTAAATGTTTTCTTGGGTGGTGTTGTTTCTATTGAGTTCGTTTCAAATTGTCATTTGCAATTATTTGCGGATAAGTCGGATGTGCTCTGATGTATAGTTTTTAACTTAATCGGGGCATTGGGTAATAATAGCTTTTGATGTTATTATAGATACAATATTATTTAAATATATTATAACAACGTTGCATTCTTAGTAAAAGAAGAATAAGAGAACATTACAGAGGAAGAGGATTTGCTATACGCAATATTGATCAAGTTACGGACAATCCAATGGGTTTCCCAATATCACAAATCCTCGAAAATGTCATGGATGTTTTGGAATATAAATAAACCCTTATTATATTGGAATGTGAATTAACTCTTACTATTCTTCACATATGCACATGACCTAACCACCAGCATTCCTGGGAGTAAAGGGGACGAGATTTCTGGTAGAAGTTGGTAACTAAAGCATTGCATTTCTGATCCAGGTCAGAAAAATCAAGGGGAAAAAAGGAGTCAC
The DNA here is from genome assembly GCA_030407085.1 of Trichopria drosophilae. NCBI lineage: Eukaryota > Metazoa > Arthropoda > Insecta > Hymenoptera > Diapriidae > Trichopria > Trichopria drosophilae. The sequence goes on along the minus strand of CM059583.1, from coordinate 180,938,477 downwards.
TAGTTTGTCCGAGAAAACCATGTCGGATTCCAAGCAGAAAAATAGGTCGAAATGAGGTAACTTCGACTTCAGAATGGTCCGAATGTCCAAATGGGCTCGACTTATTTTACTTCCAATCGACTTTATATGGAAGTAAGTGGGGACAAAAAGGACTTCATTTTTAAGTAAAAATTAAGTAATGGAAGGCATTTTGACCTGTAAGTCACAGGCCAATGGGGTCAAATTGGCCAATAGTAAGTCGAATATTGATAATGTATTATTGGTAATTTCGACTTAATTACGCCCCATTAGTAGTTCTTGGATGTAATATACATAAACGATCCACGTAAACTGATTGGCATGGATGGCGACTCTATAATGTAAATTAAAAAATATACACGTGTATATTCATAAAATGCGTATCATGTTCATCATGCCGTATGGGAACTGAAATGTATGTAACTACGAAAAAAATGGATGATATGGATATATAACTGATTATTCCATATTACACGTTCTTTTTGAAAAATTAAATATTGCGAGAAGCATGATGTAAATTTCACAACGAATTAAAATTTTTGGTCTAGATTTAAATTCTACATCATTAAAAATTAAGGTGCTCAATGAAATATACACTTAACAATTAGTAAATTTATAAATTATTCGGTGAAAGAATTTTTTTTTTATTGGATTGTTTAAAAAAATTATTTTTCAATAATTTCATGCCCAATATTTAGAAATCTTACTAATTTTGTTAATTAAAATCAATAAAAGGCAATAAAATAAATTATTTTTAATATACAAATTTGTAGGTTATAAATTAACTTTCTATGGCGGATGGATAATTTATGACATATGTTTTTTCGACGTATTTGTCAGAAATATTTTAAATTTTAACTTATACGTCGAATTTCCTCAAAGTGAAGTCCAAATGCCCAAATATTTTTCCTTCTTAGACAAATTTACTTATTGGAGACATTCCAACTTCTAAGGCTTAAAGGGTGTCAAGTAATTGATATCATAGTTAGGTAAATTACGACGAATGTATGTCGAAATTGACTTTAAAGTTAAAGATATATAGTCAACATATATATTTACATTGTACATCTACATGTAACTCTGTTCACTGTTGCATTCGTCACGCTCGTTTTTAGTTTAAAAATATTCATTTTTTCATACGTGTAAGTACACATTCGAGACTGCAAAATGGATGGAAGCTATTTTAAAATTGTCGCTATAATTAAAAAACGTAGATCCCTTACAGTGTTAGAGTATTGCTATGTACCCCATTTACGGATGACGAACAATGTTTTAAAATGGCCAAAACGTAATTATTTAACTGTACGTAATGATGTTTCAAGTGTCCCTCAAAACGATTGGGAGGCATATAAATGCAAACTAAAAAAAGACTTCATGGAGCTAAACGCGTTCGCTGTAGTGTGTTTAAGATACGAGTAGTCCGATTTATTATAAGGTCTAGTTTATTGGTCTTTTTGACCAAACATTCTACATATTTAACTTTATGGGTAATTTTTGTGGTTATTTCGACTTTGAAGTAATGACATAAAACGTCATCATAGTTGCAGAAGTAAAATATAGCATCATACTAACTTTTTAGTAATTCTGACTTTTAAGTAAAAATTAGGGAAATTCACGACGCCAAATTTACCATAAAACACGACCTATTTCGGCTTTCAAAGTCCGTTTGTTTATCAAATCAGAACAAAGATTAAAATTTCCCAAGATTTGACTTCAAAAAATACCTGAAGTACAATTTTACTATGAAGTAATTTTTAAGTCGTAATTTGGTAGGGGAGAGTGGTGTAAGTTGGCACGGTTCTTTTCATTTTGCTACAAAATTTGTTCACTAATGAATTTTAAAACGTACTATGCGGCATTCGAAAGATCATAGATTCCGGCAACTTGTTAATCCAGAAATTTTGTTCTATCGTGCCTCAGAAAAAAAGTTACAGTTGATTTACCAAAAAGTGAAAAAAGTCACTTTTTTCAAAAGGTGGTGTAAATTGGCACATGTTGAAAAATTAAGGAGAAAATTATTAATAAGCCTTAGAAAAATTGTAAACCACGTGATTTGGTCTTATTATATTGTTCTCTTATTCTAATCTTGTAGAAATTTATATAAATTTTGTTATTTTAATTGCGCGACGTGAATGTTAATATTTCATGTAAAAAGGGTGTTATCGCCTGTAAACATGTAGTAGATAAAGAAATAAATAATACAATATATATATTCATATATAATATACATAAATAATACATGCCAACTTACACCACCTTCCATGTGCCAACTTACACAACATGTATATTTTTTATATTTTATGTAATAAATTATTTACCCGATATTTTTTCGTAACATAACAAATACCAATAAAAACGGTTTTAAAAATAAAGCAAAACACACACTTTCCTTAATTAAAATTTGAATGCAAAATATTCTTTTACGTGCATTCGACGACACAAATTGACACTTTCGAACTATCGAATATTGTTTGTATGTCGTATTGCTTCGAAGGAAACAAGTAACAACGACTACATACCATCAAAAATTGCGATGTATTACAGTTAGTTTATAGTATAGAAACTGTAAGTCTGGCAACACTGTAACGCTTAAAAATTAGACTGTGCTAACTTACACCACTCTACCCTAATATTATTCCAAGACAAAGACTTTAAATACATTTTTACTTATAAGGCATATTTGAAGGTCGAAATTTGGTTATTTTTAACCGAAATAAGACAATCTGACCTAACGCTGGTCAAAATTTCTTCCTTTGCTGCTTGGGATATGTAATGCTTTACTCATTTCATTTCTGTCAGAGATTTTGACAATTTTTAATATATACAAGAGAATATTTTACTATTTATAGCAGAGACAGAGAGAAATAAGTCTATAAATTTTGTAGACTTAAAATTAATTAGATAGAAATACATACAGAAATACCAATAGCATATATTTTCTTTATAATTGTTTACAATTCAACAGACAAGGCTATAATGTTGATCATGACCTGCAAAATATCAGTTTCCCAATATTTTACGACTCGAATCAATCAAACATTTCAACAAGGTTGAAATATTTTTCATTACTATATTTTTAGATAACTACGAATAGACGGAATAGACTCTACAAAGTGTTAAACTGATTGCTCCCTTTAAGAAAACCACAAAAGCTTATATTTGTATGTTTTTGATTCAGCTAAATTCCATAGAATATCCAGTTACGTTCAGCTTATAATACTGACCTGTCCATTCTATTTAATAACTTCTACATAATTTATCAAACTTAATTGTCTATTGAAATTGGCAGAACGATTCACGTTTACCCTAAAGTTACAGATATTGCGTAATACCTACTAACGCGATAATAAGATTTCTATGAACTTATTATGCAAAAGACTGGAATACAATACTTTTATCATACTCATGTAAGGCAGAAGTAATGGCTATTTAGAATCCCTTTAAGAACGATTACATAAAGGTAAGTTCAACCATTCGTGATGAATTTTGCATACGCGCGTTCTAGTGAACTTGGATTAGGGGATAAAGTTTTAACGATCTCATTTCCCCTTATCTCGACAAATAGCAAATAAATAGTATCACTTAGCCAAGAACAATAACGCCTTCCTACAACTTTCGGCTACATTCATTTGGGCTAAAACAAAAAACTAACCTAAATTTCAGTCTGCCAAAATGAAATCAGTGCGAAAGTTTCTATCGTGTCGTCTTTCGTCTATTTCCGGCGCAAATGAGAAAGCGCCTTCTATCCCGTTTGATGGCGTATCCACCCGTAGAAAATCCTTTTTCCGGGGGACTGACTCGCTAACGGTAGATCTCTCGCGTTGCTGCAGTGAAATAAGTTTGGAGATGCGACGGACTCTGGGGAATTCGAGATCACAGATAACTCGCGAGATTTAACCGACTTACGATGCGACAGGGACCTCGCGGGTTAATATAACCCTCCCGGGTCGAAGAGCGACGGTCGGACAATAAAATCTTTGGCAAACTCCGTCGAAAGGAGACGAAGATCTAATGAGCGTGGAAAATCGTTGACGTCCGAGGGAAAGTCCGCAATTGGGAAGAAGGAATGAAAGGTGTGGGTGACGACGGGGTGGCGTTGTTTTAAGTTTAAGCGTGGCAACGAGAAATAAATTCTTCGGGCGGGAAAATCCTTTGGACTTTTCGACGACCAACGTCAGGAAAACGTCGTTGCATTCTTCGTCTCTTTTCTTCTTCATTACCGTAATGGAGTGCGAGAGGCGGAAATATGGTAGTGAGTGAACGAGAGGCTCGTTGTTGAGTGTATATCGCTTTTAAAAGACGTTATGAAATCGGCGAGCTTGCAATCTCGATGGCGAGACAAGAATGCGTCGGAAACTACGAAATCTCGGCTTTTCTCGTACTCGGTCTCTCTTTGGCTTATACGTGAGGGAACGGGTAAATGCGGGCACTCTTTTTATCCAGGGGATTTCGTGTTGCCGCTGGGGAGATTGCTCGGACGCTTTGCTAAAAGTCAAATGAAAAATAAGCAGAGAAAAGTATCGTTCTGCGTCGCTAAGCTTCCATTATATTTCTTTCGCATTATTTTATCAGATTCATGTTCGGATGATGAATTCTTTCAGTTGATTCTAAAACCTCGAAAATCTACATGTTTCTCTCGTTTCCTGATCCTGAAAAAGCTTTTCTTATGGTATTATGGACTATTTTAGATGGGGATTGAGTTCTAGGACAGAATTAAACTAGGAACTGTGGAGAACTTGTCATAATTTTAGATCTTAAAATTTCGACATTTAATAGTAATATGAGTAATTGCTAATGTTCCAGTAGTACGTAATCAAGAATTCGCTGATAACGAATAGCTAAGAAGGAATATCTCAACAGCAATCTCCTACATTATTATATAAATTTCTAACAGTTTCCAAAGGAAAATGTATGGCCATTATCAATACTTCTCCATATGAAAAATTTTTACGATACTCCTAAAATTCAATGATAAATAAAATAAAATTTTTATTTTATTACATCCTCAACAAATCTTATACCACTATCTTTCTTGGGTTACAAGCAATTGGAAAATCTACAACGTCCATCATATAAGCACTAGCAATTTATTACAACTTAAAATTATTGCTATTTATTACAACCATAAAATTCGGGAATATTGTTTGATTAATTCATTGAAAATGTTTATTGTACCATGGGCCCACTGCAAATTACATTGTATTGTTAATAGTATGCCGGCAGATATGTATAAAAATAAAATACAAATGAATGTCAAGATGTTCGCAGGTACATTTTTGCATGTTGGGCCTCACGGTGTGTTGAATTATAATAATGATGGTAGTCACTAATTAACATTTATTTCTCAGATGATTGAAGAGTTAATCGTGTACAAGGATAGATATCGAAGAAATTATATTAAACCAAATTGAAAGAGCTTGTCTTTCATGGCTGGAACCGCGTCAGTGTCATAATTTCTACTTCGTTCTTATCGAATCATATACAAGGCACCTATACAAAAAACGCTACCTTTTCCTTCTTTTTCCATTTGCCGCCAAAAGAAATTCAATAATAATTTTTTATTTATTCTAAAATGTAAAAAATGTTTTATTTTCTCAGATGGCGTATGACCTGAACACGTGTTCCGGATTTCATACCTATTCATCTAAGGTAGACACATGCTAAAAACTAGGTTTTTCATAAATATATCGTCTACAATAATAACATCTTTCGATTCCATAATGGTATAAATGTTCTTTTTTTCCCAGACATGAATACTGAATTAAACTTCCTTACAATTACTGAATTGTAATACAGTCGAGATATGCAAGCTGCAAAACTGTACCGCTTCGACCTATTCACACTCGACATTCAGAAGCAGCTTTAATCGCATATAGGACCCAAACGGACATTTTCTTTGTCACTTTTCGACTTTTATTTGTGATAGGTTATCAATGTGCAAAACAATTTGAATGATCATATCTAACGTATAAATCTACCGCAATTTTCAATACTGCCCTTAAAATTCTCACATAAAAAGATCTTAATGAAAGATCCTTTCATAAAATATCGGATTTTTAACGCAAAATCTTTTCTTTTTGTACCACTTTGCACCAAAATCTCATGCAAAATCAGATGAAAATTTTAAATCCTCAAACCATAAGGTGAAATATAGGTATTTAAATATATTAATCATATTATCTCATGAGCAAAAATTCGCGACACTTATGATACGCGACATCTAAAATGGCAGCTTGAGGCCGAAATTTGTATGACATTTTCAATTCTTTCATGTACAGTGCCTCACCCCCCCCCCCATCCCACTCGTCCGTCTTGTCTATCCTTTTCTAACCCTCGCAGTATTTGCCTAATGGGGGGGAAGAAATTTGTCCCCTACTCCGTAAACATACATTTATGTACGCATGCGTGATGTCGCCACAGAATTACCGTTCCGTGAGAAGTGGTGGGGAACAGCAATCGAGAGGTAAGGCAAATATTGGGACGGACCTAGTGGCAAATATTAGGGGGTAGCATATATTAGGCACGCAAATATTAGGGGGGGGGGGCTACTGTACAATGATTTAAAATGATTATGAACGACATTTTGTAGTTCTTTTGGTCGCTGATGAATGTGATGTCAGTTTTCCAAAATTCAAAAGGCAAATCCAATATAGTGAATTGTTTTCAAAATACTTCAATTTGTGGTAAATTATTCCGATTGTACGAAAATGTCGAATTTTGCTCAAACGAAACTCAATAAATTGTCTATAAACCATAAGAAGTTTGAAATTAAAGACCTCTATTTTCTATTTCGGCAATGTGGCATCAAATTCGTTTCTTCCATTTTTTTTTTGCAAAATTATATATGACACTCTGCAGAATTATATGATCACAAGTTAATGTGCTTTTTAATTTTTTTAAATTTTTTATTCAATTCACATTCAAGTTTCAGTAATTGAATAAATGACCGACAAGATGACGAAAGTGCAATTGAAGATGTTAATTATTATTGTTACTATTAATTTTATCTATTGAAAAAAGTAACATATCATTTTAATTACTATTTCTCGAGAATTCATACCCAAAGGTATATTTTTAAATAAAGCACTTTGAAATATAAGTATTATAAGTTTTTTGTTAGTGTTTTGTGAAATTCGTTCCACAATTAACAAAAATATATCGTTTAAAGTGCGTTTTCAAAATACTCCTGCGTTGAAAGTTTGCAATTTGGTCTTGATATTTGAAAAGTTACCAACACTATAAATAAAATAGCTTTGTATCGGCTACCAATGTAATGTTACTAATTCCTTACAAAAGCTTATCCTGAAGTAATAAGAATTACTTGAAGTTTATCACGTAGACCATTGATAGTAAACAAACAGAAGGAGCAGATTGCAAACACCAATATTGGAGACGCTTTTTAGTATAAACACAACAAATTTTCCAGTTAAAAGACAACTTAAAGGACCTTCCTGGTATATATGTGGTTAGGAGTACTCGTAGATCTGACGGCATCATTCAGGGTAATACAAAAAAGAAGAAAACTGAAATACAAACTAGATGCCTTCGACCCGGGTGCCTACAATTTTGGCTAAATTCGTATTGCAGTTCCCTAACGAAAGGCTGATGCTTCCGGGAATATTCCCATTTTAACACTGCCAGGAAAGAAGGCGGCAGAGGGTAGTTCTAGCATCGTTAGGTTCGAGTAGTTTCTATACATATATTGTAACAATATCTTGTTCCTTAACCCGTTTCCGCCCAAAATGCCGTAAATTTCACTACATTTTAATCGTCACTTTTCTTATAGAAACTAACGATGAATAATTCTGAATATATAGATTCTATAGTTTTCAACCCTCCTCTTTCCGAATCCGAAGTCCGTTTTTCGCTAGGAGCAGCCATTTTTTAAATATGGCGGCGAAAAGGCAAAAAAATAGAGAAAATTTCGATTTTTGGATCGGTTTTTCATGTTTTTCAATAGGTTCGCGATGACCGATCATTCCAAAGACTGGTGGCATAATGAGTTTGACTAAAAGTTGACATGATCAGATATGCAAAATATAAGATGGCGGATCCAAGATGGATTTTTCGCCGAATTTTGTGTTTTTATAGCATTTCCGACTATATAATATAAAACCCGCGAGTAACCATTTTCATTTCGGACATGCAACGTTTTGTATTTTCCTCCGCATTTTGGGTCCGCCATTTTGAATGATGAAAATCAAATGTCATATTCGTAATCTGCGACCCCGAAAACCACCGAGTAGTCAGTTTCATATGGATCAAGAAATTTTGTTGCATTTCAGTCGGCCATCTTGGAACCGCCATTTGGAATTTCGAGTATCGGATAGAAGATAGTGTTACAAATGATTGTGTAAATCAATAATAAGTGCGTACAACAATATTTATTAATAGCTAATAATAATGTCGGAAATGCTATAAAAACACAAAATTCTGCGAAAAATCAGCCATATTGGATCCGCCATCTTATATTTTGCATATCTGATCATGTCAACTTTTTGTCAAACTCATTATTCCACCAGATCCAGGTCTTTGGAATGATCGGTCAGCGCGAACCTTTTGAAAAACATGAAAAACCGATCAAAAAATCGAAATTTTCTCTATTTTCTTGCCTTTTCGCCGCCATATTTAAAAAATGGCTGCTCCTAGCGAAAACCGGACTTCGGATTCGGAAAGAGGAGGGTTGAAAACTATAGAATCTAAATATTCAGAATTATTCATCGTTAGTTTCTATAAGAAATGTGACGATTAAAATGTAGTGAAATTTACGGCATTTTGGGCGGAAACGGGTTAAATAGGGTGAATATGCCAATGAATGGACGGTTAAGCATTTTTCACACTTTGATCGATTGTAACTTTTGAATTCTTTTATGAAAATTTAATTATGATATGACCATTAGAATCGTTAGACTCTGCTCTTTATGACCATGTAGTTCAACCTTTGATTTTATTCAATTATTAACCTCGTCTTCATACGTTTGTAAAAAAATCCGCCAAACCCCAATGAATAGACGGGTTAAGTCAATTGGGACGTTTTCAGTACCAGTTTTGGATGGCTTTAAAACTTTGCTTTGATTTTACAAAATAATAAACACTGGAAGATCAATAGTACTGAAAATATTGTTTTGAATATTCAAAGAACATAAAAATATGTATTTTATTGCATGTTGTGCATCATACATTCATAATAAATAGAAATATGTAGAAAATCGTCCATTCATTGGTAGTCGTCCATTCATTGGCATATTCACCCTATATTAAAATTGAAAATGAGCATTTTCAAAACTTCGACCCCGACCGCAGGTCAGCCGAAGCACTGATAAATGAGTACGTCTTGTTCACACTGATGCTTAAAAAACGCGGTTTAGTCGAGTTTTTGACAGGTCGGGTTGCAGGAAATAAATATCTTATATGTGGGAAACTTCGGTTTCCGTTTTTTACGGCATTATCGTTGATTTTACGAAGAAATGAATAGAACCTTTTTTGTAGAGAATTCGATGTTCTATATTTTTCGTTTGAAACATTTTTTTGTACGATTTGTATTTTTTGTTAAAAAATGGGAAAAACGTGTTTTTTGAGCGTTTTTTTGTTAAACCTCCCCATAATCTAGTATGCATTGTCTCCAAAAACTAATCAGATCTAAGTTTGGCCAAGAGAAATCCAAATCCGTTTCTACTTTTTAAATTCGTCCTGCCAGTCGCGAGATATCGCGTATACAAAATTTTGCCCACGGACGGTCGGACGGACGGACGGACGGACGTACAACCTAACAGACACCAATTTTTTTATTGTTGCTTTGGGTTCCTTAGGGCCTGAAACGTCGACATTTGATGAAAAACTATACGGTAATTTTTTGGCGGGAACTGACCAAATTCAATACTTCGCCAGACCTATGGTCTGGGTCGAAGTAACAAGTCTTTTTACGCCAAAGAAGAGAACTCGGACACAAGAAACTACTGAATACAGGCAGCAATTCTCCTCGCAGCAAAATTAACCAAGGAAACGGGCTACACCTCAAAAACCCGACAAATGGCAAAACAGACTCTTCAAAACACCGTCATTCAAAATCCAGACATTTAAAAAAATACTTTCAAAATATGTGTGCAATTTGAAGTATCTGGTTTTTGAAAGTGTGTTTTTTAAATGTCTGGTTTTTGAATGTCTGTTTTTTAACTGTATAGTTTTTGAATGTCTGTTTTTTGAATGTCAAGTTTTTGAAATGTCTGTTTTGTGATTTGTCGGGTTTTGAGGTGCACCTAGGAATCGCTAATAATAAATCTCAATAAAGAAAATGTGTCTGTCATTGTTGTGGAATAGACGATAGATGGCATGATTTTTGTTTGGTCTCTTACAACAGTTTCGAAGGTTGTTTGCCGAGTATGAAGATTAGGATATTGACTGTAGATACGTCATAGTATTAAAGTATGATAATTTATAGTATATAACTTAACGTATCGTTATTACTATTACTATTGCCCAACGCTCAAAAATTGAATGTATTTTCAACCCAAATTTTATTTCAGAAACATAAACGAAAATCATATTTTACTATGATGGCACTTTCTATGATTTGAGAAAATCTTTCATCAATAGGTATCATCGGATTAATGAAGATTTTAAAATTTACCTAAGCCACTGACCCTAAGTTACTGACCATCGAAAATTATTAATAGCTCAAACTGTCACTCCTCAAGAACCCTCTTGGAATCTTACATTCCCATCTTAGGAGACCTAAAAGTTCTCGAAAAGCATCCAAGATTGATAAACACCTTGTCCTCACGGCTGCATAATAGATCTAAATAATCTTCGTAACGGGGCCGACTCGATTAGAGCTTGGAAATTCGTCGCGAATCGCGCAACTGAATTATTCAGTTAATTTCCGGCACGCTGAAATTTCGACATCGAACGCGGGCAGAAACCAGCAGAGATCAGTACTAAGTACGTGCTTAACGAAACCCGAGGCGCCTTAATCACGTAATTGCTCGCGCAATCCCGTGGCTGGTTCTTGGGTATACGGGGTAAGATCACTCTGTATATCCAAAGCTTGGATCGTAACAACGTCGCTGTGTTTATGTATATTCGTCTTCTGTTTGGCATCTGGCGGCGAAAAGCCGCGAGCAGTCTGAGTCGAGTACAAAGTACCAGCTCAAACAGCCCTAGGCTCGATATCGCCTTACTAATTCATCTGCGTTTCACCTCGGCGATCGAGAATTAGGCGAAGACAGAGGGAGGAAAGCTCTGGGATTAAGCACTCGAGCTTTTAGCGATGGAATTTAATTTCGCGAGCGCGAGCAAAACCCCATCCAGTCCCTGAAACGTTGCTCCTTTCTACTTGCCTTGAAAGGACGGCGATGTTACCGATGATGAGAAGGGTTTTTGGTAACGGCATCCGCGAGTTTCTTGATGAAGCTTTTTTCTTCAGTTTCATTCTAGGGCGGTTCTTTTGTACATTTTCAGCTAATAGCTCACAAATCAATAAAAATGTTTGTTATTATATCACGTAAGAGAAAAATCGAACTTGCTGTTAGCGTTAGGTCTCATTATTGGGTAGTGGAATTTAGCAGTTTTCGGGCATCCATCTGGTGGCTCCATCTAGAAGGATTACTTCTACTCAAATTTATATTTTTCTACAATTTTTGTGGTTTATAAATCATCCTAATTATTTCTACATATTTCCGAATATTCCAGAAACCATTCAAGTATGATGGTCTTTATGATATTCAGGGGTATTATAAGCTCTCCTGAAGAAAATTCATAAAATCGTCAATAGAAATTCAGCGCATCTTCACTGGACACTTGAACGATAGTAAAATCACTCGGACTCATCGTGAAAAGCGAAAGAGGCGCTGGATCGTGATATCACATAAGGAAGAGGAATTCGTAGGAATAGAAGCACAGGACCAAAACGGGAATTTCCAGTCGATGGGGCGCCAATGCTCTCGGGTGCGTATCTCTGCCAGTGACATATTGTAGGCATCGCACTTATATACGCGATAGTGAAGCCCCCCTCCTCCAAAAAGCGTACTTTGAAAGCTCGCGAGCCTCTGGCTTCAATGGCGGCCTCTTTCAGGACGAGAATCGCCTCCATTCGGATTCAAATGAGACCTCGTTCACGCCATGCCACGCGTCATATACCCCTTAGGCACTCGGAGTATTTCGACGCGTCGAAATATCATCGGGGAGCTTCTGCCTTTCCTGCTAAACTCCTGTGATATGTGAGATACCTCGTCGTCAACCGAACACTAAAGCCTTTTTCATTTTATGCCCCCCTCGTCGAGGAAGAAAAAATAGAATAGTTTACGCAATCTTGCTTTTTATCATTCGACGTTTTGGCTGCGCTAGCATATATGCCATGGTAATAGAGATACCAAGCTTATACAGGGCTCTAGTCCAGAAATGTCACGGATAATGCAGTTGACTATAGTTTGGAAAGTCTTGGAATATAGAGCGTGTTTTTTCCTTTTGCAAATATGTGGAAGACTGCTGTTGAATGCATATAGAAATCTTTTTATCTAGGGATAATAACGTATTTATATTCAGACTTCAAAAAAGGGGAGGCTTTATCGTCACTTATAACATAGCTGTCCAAATATTTGTTTGTTTCATTTAACACTGGAGGGGTTCATTTATTAATAGCGATATCGTAATGTAAGATGTGGAGTGAAATATTGATAAAGAGCTTAAGCTGATTCTTTTGGTATTCTTTAGTTAATAGAGAAACTGAGTTTTTTTCACCAAATACTTCAATCATGTTCAAAAGGTGTTTATAAACTATTCAAAAGAATTTTCCATGGAGGGAACGTGACTCCGACGAATCGGGTTTTTAAATGTACAAAAACAAGTCATTTTTTGAACGTGAACACTGACATTATGCCAAAGCAAATGTAATTTAGTTAGTTTAGTTTTGTTTAGTTTATTATTAATGACACAGGATTATAAATCCCTTAAGTCAACCATCAATTTAACATGATTATTAATGGTTATAAAATTACTAATGATATACGGTCTGTAGACACTTTAAAGGAGCTGCTAAAGTGGTTATACAATGCTAGTAGAGCTTTACTAACCTGGACAAAACTTTTCGATGACAGTTCGAAGACAAACACTGTAAATAGCAACCAGTTTCAGAAATTAAGAGTCTAAGAGACTAAGAAGACTAGTCTTTCGTTCATTCTTGAACTTGATAAAATAAGATTCCTACAGAATGGTTAATATTCGCTGGAATAAATGGAACGTTTCAAATTATGCATCACTCAGCAAAATATACGTATTACTGATTGTAACTGCGTGGAAACATTTTGTTCCGTCACGTAACTGTAAAAAATGGAGTTCAGTCGTCAACTCCGCATTTAAAAGATCTATACTATGATTTAACAGCGATTAACAGTTTTTTTCGGTGCTATCTAGGTAGCTACTTAATTCAAGAAATTAAAGCGATTTATATTAAAATTGTTTCGTAGTTATTGGTTAAACTTATGTTCAAGTAGTTTTGACCCATTAAGTCATGAATGGATATTTCTTCATTCTGGTTTACAACGTTTGTACTTTATTTAGAAAAAGGTTCTAAAAAACCACCGATCAGGCATATCTGACGTAAAATTAACTGAATTTTCCGAATCTTTTGTTAAAATTTTCCAAAAATTCAACCGTGAAAAACTATATACGATTATTAAGAAAAAAAAGTATGAATTTATGAAATTGTTTTTTTCTTTATAGACGAGATTCCCAAAATAATACAATTTAAATTTGCGTATGTGCAATATGCTGTAACGATATGCATATTTTGAATGGATATCAACTGTACCGACGTGGTATGATATATATGTAATTTGTGTAAATCTGACGTGTATTCACAAAGATTTTATATATATATGTAAATTTGTGTAAATCTATAGTGTATGTACGAAGAAAGCGTAAAGGAGAAATGCTAGCGTGTTAAACTATTAAATGTTCGATAGTTCATGTCCGATCAGTATAAGGTTTGGCACCGGTTTGGTGGCTCGGCCATTCTCATGTCGGTTTGCAATGAAGACGGACATATTTCATATAAGTTAAAATTAACGCTATTCTCGATTGACACGTGTTTCGAAAAGGATGTGGGAGGTGAGTAAATTGTAAACGATTTATAATGCGAAAATGAAAAATGTGAAATGATTTTGATATGAAGACTGAGATATGCGACCATGTGTGTAATGTACTTCGGGTGTTTGTACAGGAAGAGGGAAACAAGAATTTCGTGATCACGTGATAATATTTGAAATCCTGAAATTGGAAATGACGATAAATTTTGTCTGGAAAATCAAGGCTTCATAACTCAATCGTCTAATTCATCTTTTCCTTGAATGGTCATTCTGGTTCATCGAAGTGTCGACATAATTTCAAGAAAAGCCCTAGTCTTCAGGTATTTCCGTAGAATTTCGCGTGTATCACCCAAGATTGAAATAATAATATTCAGTGAAATCGTAATGTTCAATCAAGTGAAATCTGAGCAATTGAAGATGTTTTTCTTTTGAAAATGAAATTTTAAATTCATTTGGACACGTCTGTTCTTTTTTGCAATAGTTGTGAGCGATATGAGATTGACATTTATTTTATAGTGATACATAATTATACATAATTGTAGATCGCAATTTATGCTTGCATTCCTATTCAATCCGTCGAACTAAAACCACAAAGTTAAATTTTGTAATAAAGAAATAAACAAGAAAAAGTTACAATGCATATGTCTTTTTTTCTTTCTTTATCTTTATCTCGTTTTCTTGTTTAGAAAAACGTATGTGACATATTAAACGAGATTATACTAAGGTTTTTCTAACATACTATACTAATTTTTCTAATTCACTATATGAAAAATTCTTACATTCGTTTGAAATATTCATAAAAACTATAACAACTAGGAGAATTCTTGTCAGTATTCGAATTTTTCTAACACTACATCGATTACCGTAAATTCTTACGTTTTATAGCAATTTTCGGAACACAATTTTAGAAATATTCGTATGAAAAGTCGCTTCGTGCACTGAATCTAAAAAAATGTAAATATGTCCAAAAAGCATTTTTTCACGATCTAACCTCATACATAAAAAAATGTAAACAAGTTGAAGAAATTCTGGATCCTGGATTCGGATCAGCAACCAAAAATCCATACGAATTAACTAGTATTGATCCAACGTACAGTTGGATTTTTTTTTCAGAAGATTTGTCAAGTTTCTCGAAAAAAAAAACAATTTATCGTATCGCAGTATAAACCTCAGATTTATAAAACTTCAGACGTATAGGACTAATTCTGTCCTCAAATTCAGGTTCAGCGGCCCAATATCTATAAGAATTACCTAGTCTTGTTCCATTTTACAGCTTGCAATTTTTTTCTTGCAGCAAATGGCTAAATTTTTCGCACTTTAAACCTCAAATATAAAAAAACTCAGATGTATAGGACCAGTTCTGTGTCCAAATTCAGATTGAGCGGTCCAAAATCTGTAAGAAAAACCTAGTTGCGTTTCTTGCACATGACATAAGTTTTTTTTGTGGTCCGGTGTAATATCCTCCATCTGAGAATATCCTTGGATTTATTTGTAAATTAATTCTCTTTGAGTAAAAATGTTAGAACACTGATCGATAATATTTTTTTGCTGTGAAACTGTTAATCATTTTTAAAGCAATGCCATGAGTATCGGTTCATCATGTCAAAATTTTGCGAGTTTTGCATGTTCTGGAAAATGCTTTTTTCCTATTTCCTAGGTTAAATGTAGGAATGTGGTCTTTTTTAATATTTTCAAATTAACGATTATTTCAGATAATAATAACAATTACTTTAACCACGTTATATCCATTCATATAAAACGCGGTTTTACATTCGTCACCTTAGAAATGGCAAAGTCATTGTTATTATTTCATCAGTCCGTGTCTATTTTGTAAGTGATTTTGCACAAATAGAGACATATGAGATTTAAATATCATTTTCCATTGAATAAACGAATTTACACAAAATAAAAAATGTCAGATGTATCGAAAATGAAGACTCTCCACCCATGGAAAAATTCTACAAACAGATTTCGATTAATCATCTAGATGCATGTTTAATGATTTCGAAGAGTCAAATTTAGCTGACCAAAGTTATTTCCGACGAACTTTGTATTTCGTAAGTTGATAAAAAATGAGGTATTACAACCAAGTCAATGACCGGGAATGGTGGAAGTCAATCAATGCCAGCTACCAGTACTGGTACTTAATATAAAAAATTGCTAGGGATTCATCACGGAGATAGTTAAAACGCATAGACCAATGATAATTTGCCTGCAAAGATTCTGTTGAAAAAGCCACGTCGAGTTGAACCTCACCCTCCATGATAGTGATATTTCATTCATACCGTTATTTTTCCGGGTCCAAAAATATGATCCACCGTTCGTTACGCGAAGCGCGGGTACGTCTCTATATTTTATTCGATACAATAGTCAATTTTCTTTCTGCTCCGTCGACAAAACTGCGAGTCTAAGCAATAAAAATCCTCTAACCTGATATTTCGCCGATGAATTTCCTTTCAGCGCCATTCGAGTGTAGTGCTAATAGCCATCGGACAACATCGGCGAGGGGCCCCATCCACGGATTCGACACGCGTGTTCAAGTACAATGTAATCCTGAAAAAAAGCCGCCACCCGCGAAGCAATGAATCGTGTCTCTTATGCGAATATGTCGACGTAAATTCACGTATTACCAAAAATCAACGAAAGCCCGATTATTGACGCTAATTACGAATATGTTTCCTGAATATCTATGAATGTACTGTAGTTGCTGGTCAGCTGCGCAATCGCCCCTCTAGTGTCTAACCGAATCGAAAGAAGTCCAGAAATAATCGGTGTTTTAGTACATTTTAAAAAATTTGCAAAAAAATCGAAGAATACATGGATTTTTTACTAAAACTTTTATTTTCTTGCCATTTCTATCGAATAATCCTTGAGAGTGACTGAGTATAGAGAACTTAGAATTACGGTCGAGTTGGTATCGATTACGATTGTACATAGCAAGATTTGCATTGGCTGAATGCTAATATATTTTTCATACAAAAACTTGATATATATATATCAGTGGTTAATTGAATAATTTTGTATGGTAACATTTTTTACTATCGCCAAAAAAAATATG
Source organism: Trichopria drosophilae (assembly GCA_030407085.1). Classification (NCBI taxonomy): domain Eukaryota; kingdom Metazoa; phylum Arthropoda; class Insecta; order Hymenoptera; family Diapriidae; genus Trichopria; species Trichopria drosophilae. The sequence continues at coordinate 180,921,320 of CM059583.1, read as the reverse complement.
CGTGTATACTTCGACACCAAATCAATTTGCTGATATGACAGAATTCTTTGTAACCAATATTCGTGAATTTTAACAAAAATGTTATCAAATGTTATCAATAGTAATTCAATGATGAATTGCAATGGTTAGAAAACTTAAATTCATATTTAATATTAGATTTAAAGGAATAAAAGGAAATAACAATGGCACTAAATAAATATTCCAGGAAACGGATACAATAGTACTTGAATATGTATAATATATACATATATTTGAACGAATGTACCGAGAGGTCATAATTTTGAAACCCCCCATTTCACATGCAAAAGCGTCATAAAGAAAAATCTCTTCCTCCTCTTCATCACAATGTATTCAATAATGCCTTGGACACGGTCCACCCCTCGAGGTCTGTTTCTGACCTCTGCTTCGGGGGAACAAATGCTATAGATTCGCCGAGGAGAAATTACGATTAAGTAAGTCGCTAAACCTAAGGCATTTTTCCGGATAAAGCAACACGTTAAAGTTACAACATACTAAATATCTTAACCACTTATTTTTCATTTTTATTAATTAATTTATGAATCCCCATACTAGGTAAGAATTCTTGAAATTGTCCCCTAATTTTTGTTTGGGTAAGAAATGTTAATGTTACCTTCCTAGCTTTATGGTCCATCATACCACTAATGAGACCTCCAAAGGTTTTTTTCAAAATTCTTATTTGTTCAAAAGTATTTTCTTAAAAATTGATATCTGAGGTTTTGTATAATTGCTAAAAACAAGTCTGATCAAAAAAAAATTCAAAATTCAAAATGGCGTATTCAATATGTTAAATTTCCAAATGAATCGTATGCAAGTTTGTTATCAAACTCATATTGCAGAATAGTAATTTTTCAATTTTTATCAGATTTCTCATGCAATTTCTCTTAGTGTAGCGACACGAAAAGCACCTTGACGGTAATTTTTATGAAATATAATATGAATGTCATTGCTTAAAAATGAATGCATTATTATGGATCCGTCATTTTGTATTTGTAAATATTATCTCCATAATCGTTATCTGCTTCCCTAAACCTACACTATACAAGTTTTATGAGAATTTGATAATTTGACAAATCAAACTGCCATATTGGATCCGTGATATTGAATTTTTGATATTTTAACAGTTATTTACATCATTTCATTTTGTTATATTTTGGACTCTAGACTTGCATTTAACATTGAAAAAGTGTATTTTTTATAAATTTCAGTATTTTGCATTATATCGAGAAGAATAAATTGCACGTTCACGAACGTTTGGCCTTGTTTCGAAGAATTCGGACTCAACAAGTAAAATTTAAAATTATAAAAAATCATAATTCTGAAATCAAAAATCGTAGCGACTTTTTTAAAGTCTATTTTAAAGGTCTTGAATTGAATAAATTTCTATTCATGAAAAAATTAGCAATTGTTATAAAATTTTGTTACACTTTTTGTCAGTTTTAAAGGTCGGAATAAAAAAGTTGCAAAATTCAATATTTTGAAAACTTGAGTGCTAAAAAGTAAAATTGTCTAAAGTAAAAGTGAAAGCACTAATTAAAAGCTTTATCCATGTACTTTAAAAGGTATCCTTTGAGTTTGTTTAATATCGTCAAAGGGTTTCGAGATATACAATTCAGTTTTTTAAATCCACGTTATTATATAACATGTGTTATGCATGACCAATATAAAATAATTTATTTTTAACTGTTATATTTGCTCGTTCACTATATGTTAAATAAAGAATATAAAAAACAAAAAGAAAACTAAACAATAAAAAAAAAAGAAAAACGTAAAAATGGTGTACTTCCAAGATCTTCCTTCAATCTTCTCATGGTAAACTATGTTTTAGGTCAGATTTGAAAGCTAAAGGGAGGCATTTAGCTCAGAGAAGAGCTAATGAATAATAGAATACGACTTTGAAATTTGGAGGATTTCTGGATGCGAAAGGGGTCGGAGAATAGAATGAGTGAAAAGTGGGAAACTATATTGAAATTTGGAGGCTTCCTAAGATCAAAACGTGATCAAAAGTTGGTAAACAATGAAATACTGAAACTAATGAAGGGAGGCCCGAGTAATTAGTTTCAAGCAAAATGATTCAATTTTCGAGAACGGTGTCCGACATATTGGATCAGCCATTTTGAATTTCGAAAATCTGACCTCAGATTCGTAATCAACGACCCCATAAACCCTTCAGTAACAAGTTTCAAGCGGTTTTATAAACTTTGTGTGCATAAGTGGATTGAACACACAAGGAGAAAAATGACTCCGCTGGATTAGCTGATTCATTTCAGCTAAAATTTTCGCCTGGAATTGCCGAAAATATCTGCAATTTTAGCTGTTTTGATTCCGCTAATGTAGCCTTAACCCTACTCAATTCGCGCTTAGCTCTAAATTTCCGCTATATTAGCAGATTTGTTCCGCTAAATTTGTGGACTTTTTCAGTAAATTTAGCTGAAATTATCGGCTATTCTTACGGAATTCCAACAGCTATCCCTATAGGATAAAATTGGTAGAATCTGCGGATTTTTCGGCAGATTTAGCCGGTTATTTTTCTCCGTGCAATGTCGTACGTGATGACGAAGATTTTGAAAAAATCATAAATCTTTGTGGACGTATATTTTTTGTTGACACATCGATTACGAAAATGGACAACGTCATCATATTCAATACACCTTAGTCTGTCTAAAAATGGATTTTATTCTAATTCACATAGATTCCAGAATTTATTAGTCTAATTTATATCATGACGAAGATTTGCGTTTTTCCGGCAGTCTGGTGTCCGAAATAGCGAAGATCGTCATCAGTAGTTAAGAGATTAAAGATACATACACAAACTTTTATTTTGTCAATATAAGATTTCTTCATCAATTTTTCACTTTAGTCAAAGCGGCGTCCGTAATGTAATGAGTTAATGTATCAAACCGTTTATCAAAAAATTACGTTCATTTCAGGAGTGAATTTAAGATGTAATCACGCGATCACACATTATGTAAAACGAAATGTGGAATGTTAAGAGAATAAAATTTTTATGATCGTACGCGGCGGTAAATCTCCCAAGCTTCTTTCCCATGAGTGACGGGGGTTGGCGAAAGAAGGTTTTATCGGCAAAAGCGGTCGTTTGGCGACGAAACTTTTGTCTCTCGCTCCAGTAACGACTTAGTTTCTGATAACGAAACAAGTGCAGGCTTCTATCTATGCCGAACTCGTTGGTTCCTTGGCACTCGAGCTTGAAGTATGGCCCTCCAGTAGTAAACTAAGCGAATCGCTGCATTCTTATCACCGCAATTGCAATTGAGCACGCGCTTGTACCGGGACAAAAATATATAACCCCTTTATACAAATGCGTCCGGGCGCCATATACCCGAGACTATCGCGAGACTCTCATAAACCTTCTAGCAATTTTTAAATTTCCGTATTCAAAATTGCCGAAAGTTTAGGAGAGTCTCGGTTCCCCAAACTAAAGCTGCTTCAGAATTTAAGTAATGTTTAAAAAATTCTTCCGTTATTCGTTCAATCATTTCTTACGGCTATTGGATCTATTCTTGTGAGTTTCGTTCAGAGTTCTCAGAAATGAAATCAATAAAAATCTACTGGCTGCCTTGAAAGAACTATCTTTGCAGCATTGTGTTCAAATCTTAAGAAAATGTTGCATGAATTTGGAAGCTTTCAGAAAAATGTATGGTTGAAATGAGCTGTTTTGATAATTTGGACCTCAACTGCAAAACACAGCAAGCTGTTAAAATTCTGTCGGTGTGAGGTGTGATTTTTTTCGGTGTTGATTTTAACATCTATGGAAGATTTAACAGATATTCATGCGGAATTAAAAATTTTTCTCAGAAATAACGATGAAGATAATGGTAAATAAACGCAAAAAGTTGAAAAGTGTTTATTTGAACTCTAGTGTTTAGAAAACGAATTTCTGTCTTTAGTATCCAATATGATAAAAAAAATCATTTTTGAGCTTTCGTTTGTCCACTTATTGTCTGCAAAAATTTATATGGCACTCGAAAGTTCACCAGCTGTCACTTAAGAGTGACGGCGAATCGCAAGTTTTCGTAATTTGCAAATTGTTATAGTTTTGCTTGTCTCTGATCGCAATTCGCTTTCAGTAGTAACATTTTCTTATGTTTAAAAATTGAAGTTTTGAAAATTGTGGGGCTGGTTGCATCGTGGGGCACAGTGTTCCAGTCGAGATTACCCAAAATCCGCGCGATCGATAGTTTTCATTTAATTATTAAATGTTGTCCTGCGAAACCGTAATAGCACTAACATGTTTTTATTCAAAGTTACAATTTCAAAATGATTGGGCATAATTTGGGGAACCTAAAGTAATATTTTTTCGTGAGGTAAAACGTGAGATGTGCTGTTTAGATTTTTAGCTTGTTATCAGTTTTAGTTATAGAAAAAATACAGTTTAGATTTTTAGAATTTTCTTTGAATGCGATAAAGTGCACCTGGGGCTCCTTGTGATAAAATATAGGGAAAGTCCAATAAGGACTGTTTTATTAAGGGTGATGTGTGGAATTTTTTATACCTTTCATGATACAAAACAAATCGTGTAAGCTTACTCCAGTAGTACCCATTTTAAACGTGGGAATTTTATAAGTTGAAACTGTAAATTTTACACGACAAATCCGTTCATTTTTCAAATCAGTCCTTGTATATTTACAAATTCCGATGTTTTTTTCGGCTCGACAGTAAAATTGCAGTCGATGGCGTCAATTTATCCATGTAAAAGGTTATAAATTCTCTACGTAATAAATTTATAGCACAGTCTGGTTAACTTTAACCTCGATTCTGAGAAATTGCAGTGCTCAACACAGTATTATTGCCGAAATTTTATGCCTGAAAATTATCACTACTTCATTTTCCATTTTTTTAAGTGTAAACTATTGTAATAAACGTACATATTCAACAGTATAAGTAGATGTAGAGTGACCGGCCGAAATCAGTTCCCGCCGCCGCCACCAGGCGTCGCCACAGTCGCGGCGCTGTCGCAGCATGCGAGGTGGTAGATTCATGAACTAATTCGTGGTTTGAGTCTCGGACTGACTCGTGGTTTGAGTCTCGGACTGACTCGTGGTTTGAGTCGCGGACTGACTCGCGGGCCGATTCGCGGATTGATTCGCATTTTTGATTTGCTGTTTAGTACGCGGTTTCAAGAGTCTCTCATTGGGAAATCTGACCGTCGCTTATGAGGTCATTAAGATGACGCAAGACTTTGTGGATGGTCCCATTAAGTTTTCGAAGATTAATGCTGTAGCGTTATGCATATATCTTTCGGGTTATTATAAACAATTTCATGTATTGTTATTACAAATTTCGAAAGCTTTGAAGGTCGAAAAACATAGGTAATTTAATGCGTTACATTGTCGAATGAAAAGAGAAGGTAAAGGTCAACCAATATTTATTATTTCATAAGATATTGTTATTAATAAAATGTTTTTACATTATCATTGAAAACGTCATCTTTCTAATGCTTGATCTTACAAAATTCAATCAGAGCGATTGAAAAGTGTTGACCGTTACACATTAGTATTGCCATGTGTCGAAAATCAAATTTCAAAAGTCGCCTTCACTAAAGGTCAGATATTGCTACATTATAGTCGCTTATGGAAATACATCGTATTCGGTAGGAACCGTATTGAGAGTGAAAGTAAAATGACCTTTTCCTCGTGCGTCCTACTACCATCTCTCTCGCTCTCGCATACTCTTTGTTAGTTCCATCTAGCATCTATATTTCCCGTCGATTATCCATCGATCACTTATTCAGCGTACATTGATTTTCCCGAAACTTTCGAAAATGTATACAGGTCCAGACCAATCATTCCAATGTAGTATTGCCATATGTGGATTGTCGAAAAACAAATTTCAAAAGTCGCCTTCATTAAAGGTCAGATATTGGTACATTATAGTCGCTTATGGAAATACATCGTATTCGGTAGGAACCGTATTGAGAGTGAAAGTAAAATGGCCTTTTCCTCGTGCGTACACCGTTACCGACCTAATTCGGATGTTACATATCTTTTTTGATGAATTGACAGCGTAGATTTCCATTAGTCTGAATACTAGTTTGAAGGTGTCTAGCTCAATCTCGTATATCGACGACCTACTTTTTAAATCTCACACAAATTTTAAAAACCTACAATCAAAGCTTTGACCTCTCCCTTGTCATGTTGTAAGTTCGAATTCACCTTTCAGAATTTTCTCTCGTCGGGGAAATCTCTCCACCAATATGACAGTCGCACAACCGGTTTGCGGACCTTTCCCTTGGCAAGCCGTTAGTGTATCTCAATGATCTCCAATAGTGACGAAACCGCTGAGCCCCTTCACACAAAACCGCTAAGACCATTTTAAAATTAATTTAGAAAGAAGAAGACGCTACTGAGGATCATTTTTCCAACTTCATTCGAGAATCCATCGCAAAGATTGACAAACTCAATGCATTCTCAAGGGCCAATCCTCACATTCCCAATGGGATGAAGATATCGTTGGGGACACGTATTCATTGCATCACGGTACAGAGGGTTACAGCTGCTCACAGATTAATTAGCGTATCTCAATGATCTCCAATAGAGACAAAACCGTCGAGTCCCTTCACCCAAGACCATTTTGAAATTAACGTAGAAAAGCCGCTAAGCAAGTCTCAACGCGTTCAAAAGACCTGGCGCCGACCCCCTAATATTGTTATAAAAATGTCCAGCCGTTAGATGGTCATTGCAAACGGCCTCTTTCTAATGCGTGATCTTAAGAAATTAGTTCATAAATATTGAAAAGTACTGGCTGTTACACATTAGTATTGTCATGTGAGGAATGTCGAAAAAAAAAAAAAATTGCAAAAGCAATTCATTAAAGGTCAGCTATTGCTACATCATATTCGCTTCTCGATGCCTATGTGGAAATACAGCGTAGGCTAGGAACCGTATTTTGAATGTGAACATAAAATTCTAATAATGACCTTTTCCTCCTGCGTGCTACTACCATCTCTCTTGCTCTCTAGTACCCGTTGTTAGATTATACCGTTATCACGGTCATCGAAATCGCCGATTGCCAGCCGATCATTTTCACCATATATTTTCCATGTATACAGGTTCAGACGCGTTTAAAGTCATTGCGCAATTTCATCAAAAGGTATACCAAGTAACACATATTCGCTTTCCAAAATTTTTAGACAACCTCCACCATAATAGAAAGGAGATGATCTCAGTTCTGTATTTTATCTAGAATAATATGGCGGGCCACCTGTAGGCCAACTCAACCCTTTGTTAACAAAAGTAGCATAAATAAATAAATAAATAAATAATTTATAATAATAATATTTAAATAGCAATAAATTTCACATAATCCGAATAGCGTGTATTAAAATGTATAATATAGAAATGATGGAAGAAGCTAGCAGTAATTAGAAAGAGAGGATGACACGCTTATTCCCTATGCATTTATCTATTCACGGTATTTACGTGTTTTCATGACGTTCGAGCCATAGCTATACGAGTTTGGACACGTGGGTAATGTAATTAATCAGGTTCATGACCGTTTTTTAATATGTGTACAATTTACGACATCTTAAACATCGCCATACAAGTTTCGACCTGTTAATTACCCGTAGACTTTACTATACGGTAACAATGAATCTGACTTCTCACAAGTGACGAACACATACGAGTATCGACTTGCTTCTAATATAATTAATTAATCTTCATTTAATATTTCCCACTTTTAAAATTTCTGAGAATAAGAAGATCGAAATGACGACGTAAAAATCTAAGAGAAGCGTGTAAAATTCAACAGTTTCTTTCTATCTTTACGCACAGTTTTGTGTCTTTTAAGTAAAAAGTTAAAGGAAATGATAATGCTGCCATCTTTTGGTATGTTTAAAGAGATTGCAGAATCTGCGTGTTGCAGAATGAAATATGTGGGTGCATCTAAAATGCATAGATTCATCGTAGGCTGCCATCATACACTTGCTGATATGAGTGGCTATGGAGCGATTACAACTGAATATGAGGTTCTTGAAAATTGAATCTAGTTGACAATTAACCTTATTATCGCCATATAGAAGAATATGAAAGTGAAATTGTTAAATATTACCGCGCATCTACTGCAAAGCGAAAGCAATCTCGCTATTTTTAAAATACCTATACTGCCATTACTAGACATCCCTCTGAAATTAACACTTTGCACAGTCTTTAATCATAGGCGGTTGTCTATCTGCGGTATCATCACTCGTTTCAAAACGTTTATTGACGACATTCACGTAAATCTGGATGCATTTGCATTGTGAGTGGTAAGCATGACCATACTTCTTCAATTTCACGTTCTGCAAACGTTGACATGAAATCTATAGGTAGACTCGATGTCTTTTGTTTCCATTAATGCAAGACGTTTCACTATATAGTAAATTCTCATTGACCTTCGAAGAGATGCAGGCTAGTCTTGAAGATTTTACAGTATACAATTTTAAAGCATTTTAACATTTTCTTTAGCACACTTTCCGTTAAATGTATGATTTTCGCAATTTATTGAAAATCGACATTGTTGTTGTCCTATGAGTTTCGGTAGAGATGGACAGGCTAATATGTCTATATCGACAATATTGTCAGCATCTAAAATTTCCTGCAACCTATGTCTTTTATTTGTCTGCGCCTTTTATGTATATCTTGTGAGCACATGTAACGATGTCTTCCAACGTTTCGTTGATTCCATCAAAGGGTATATCGCCCGATTCCAATCGTAGACCATGATAATTGTGCATTAACCAATTGTTTTATGTTCAAAACGTACTTTACTACATTACTGTCGGAAATATCAATAATGTACATTTCCTTCGATATAAACTGATTACCAGATCCGGGGAATCCTTGCACGTCGACAATATTCTACATTTCTAGTATCTAATACTGATTTGCTTGTCCCCTTCATTAATTGACGCATCATTCTCTCTCACACACACTCTTTGCCCCTTCCACATATGGCGTGGTACCTCTAACTTATGGGTATACGTCGTACCTTTCTCTCTCTAGATCGTAGTATCTCTTCGTAAAATCCTATGAATCGGAAATCAAATCAGAGTGTAACAAAAACGTCGATTCTTCAGCGGGCCAACACTTGAGATTTTCGATAGTTTGTGAGTTACGATACTCAGATGATGAAGAAGTTACACGTAATATTAAATCGTTTCAAGTACTAGCACCAGTATGATGGTCACCGCACTTTCACAATTGAATAAATCTTTTCTACGATATTCGATCTAATTGAAATGTGCATAGACGTATGAATACAAGTTTCGATTGGTTTATAATACAATTGAGCGTGCCAAAGATCTCTAAATTTTAAATAAAAAATGATCAGTCATTAACTTGACATCCTTTAAACAATTAATTTTTGTATGTATATTAAATAGAGATACACTGCAGTCTTAAATCAAATAATTAAAATCATTACATCTTAAAGTCAGTCCATGCATAAATCTTACATGATCTAAGTCATCTTATCTACACTACATCTTTCTTTCTGTAAATGCAAAACAAAACGAAAGACAACAAAGTATTTATCATTATGATAATAACAAATTCTTTCACATTAGAACCGCGTCTAATAGCCCACATAAGGTCGCCTTATTCGTAGTGAATTTAACTTTCGAACTGTCATCTTTAATTGTCGATCATTCTCTCTCTCTCTCTCTCTCTCTCTCATTAGCTACCGATTTGTTGCATCTACACGAATACTCTTACATCAAATCGAGTCGTATGCACATTCTTGTGTTGTAACATTCACACGACTATGGAATGAAATTCATTCTTAAAACCCAACAAGTACAAGCGTAAATGTATTTTAATACTAACGAATGGTATACCTCTTGATTCGAAATTGTATGTAGCGTAACCGACATGACTATTTAATTCCGTTTACAATAATGATTTGGAGATTCACACCGCACGAAACGTTGTTATATTTGACAGATTTTTGCTACTTCCACATTGTAATCTTACTTAGTTAACTAAGTTATTCACGTATCAATACTATTGTTATATGTAGGTATTTTGTTAAATATATTGCCATAAGGAGAATGTCCTCCTATCCATCACACCTAGTGTAATACCAAAAGATACAAGTCATTATATCAATAAATAATTTTCATAGTAATAAATTAACCTTTAAAAACTTCTCATGTTTTCACATCATGCACTAAAATTTCAGATTATTATTATTATTATTAATAATATTGAATCGTTTATAGAACTGATGTTTTCATACATAATCACTTAAAAAGACTGCTACCGTATATGAAATATAAGACTAAACAACAATTCAACATGAAGACATGCATAGATTAATTCTATTTAAAACATTAGTCATTTTGAAAGGGAAAGTGAAAAATTCTCAATGACCTATCTGTAAAGCTTCTATCTTACTTCTATCTTACTTCATGTTTCTTTTCGACAGTCCAAACACATCGGTACATAAACATACTTTCAATAATTATTGAATAATTTCTTATATAAGGGAGTAAATATTCAACGATTTTTTCGTAAATAATGAAACAATTTAATATATACGATCATTATACAATTTTACTAAAACAAGCTTAATTGCGGTGTTTTGGAAATGTTGATGACAAAAGTATGAATATGCAATTAAATGAATCATTTAACACACGTATCTCTATCATTACGTTCAATTATATAATTTTTTAATACTATAACACGTACATATTTACAATATTTGCAGACTGTACGTCAGTCTTTTCATTTTCACGTTTAGTCTAAAATGTGCGTCAAAACTGACTCTTGCTCGTCATTAATTATAGGCATCTAGTACATCGGAGCGTTGAAACACCTTTACAATATGTTGTATATGTTCTTAAATCTGAATGCATTCACGTTACTGATGACAATAATGATTCTTTAGTTTAATCTTGACCAAAGGTGCAAACGCAACATATTGAGATGAGTACTATTGCCAGTGTCTGAAATTTCTTACCCACACCGATGAAGGAAATGTCGTATATTATAGGCAAAAGCATTCACAGTTATTAATATGATTGTTTATAAATCATAAGTATATACTGTCGACTAGATTCATAATAAACATATTGTTTAATGTAGATCGGTAAGTATCTAATTCCTTATCTTACATTTAATTCCTCACAATATTCAATATGTACCCTTCAAAGCATCGTGTTTTATTTTTGATTATCGTATTTTGTAATATATCTGCTCGCACTCTCTATATTGAATTCATATTTTAAAGATAAATTGTAGCCACTCCAGATATTAACGAACACCTTACTAAGAACTAATACCTACACTAATATTCTACCTATACCAAAAACATCTAGCAAATAATCGAGATAATATTTTCACTTCAAATTTATTATTATACTTGAAATATTTCTCCGAGTCTAAACTTCTCTTACAAGTTTACTGTGTTCTGCATCTTACTTATCTTATATTGGAAACGTTAGTTAACTAATATTTTATGCGTGAAATTTGTATATTTTCCAATCCATATGTTTGAACACATTTATTCTCTAAAGATTACTCTAAGTGTTTTCTTTCGACTCTGAGAGTACAGCAATCTACCGTCTTATTTCATACTGTGCACACTTAAACGTGTAGAATATACGAATAATATTTATTTTTTAAAGATACTTTCTGCTCAAGGCATTAATTAAACCCTTACCCATAATTAATAATAATTTTATATACATTATTACTTTCCCAGTATTACATTATACTCTCACTGATATTCTTCTTCTAACATAATACATCTCAATCGTAGTATTCACTTTCCAAATTTGTAATTATTTTGAATTTTCCATTAATATCTCAGTAGCTTTCTTATATTATAAGTTTATTTCGTATCGTCTCTGCTAACATTCCTCACACTATTAATATTCCTTAACTTCATCTATATAGTTTCAATATTTCCATAGCACATACCTTTTGACTATGGCGTAATCGTGTATTTCATATTTTAAAGATAAAAATTGCAGCTACTCCAGATATTAACGAGCACCTTACTAAAAATTAAGACTGACAATCAAAGGACATAATTTCCGTTATTTCAGCCGTCGAAGATTTGGTTCTTTTATTTGTTTACGACATTGCGTGAGTTGGTCAGTTTCTGTGTAATACATACATCATTTATTTGACACTTACATTATTGCTCTCTCACACACAAAAGGTATCATAAATTTCTGCACGTTTGCTGACACGATTTTGAAATTATTCCTAAATATTACGATTTTTGTCGGTTGCTCAATTGATGATCCCTCTCCCCCCCTTTCCTCCCGCGCCCCCCTCCATTTCCTCCCCCCCCCCCCTTTCCTCCCCCCCCCCTTTCCTCCCTCATCGACAATTAAAGATGACAGTTCGAAAGTTAAATTCACTACGAATAAGGCGACCTTATGTGGGCTATTAGACGCGGTTCTAATGTGAAAGAATTTGTTATTATCATAATGATAAATACTTTGTTGTCTTTCGTTTTGTTTTGCATTTACAGAAAGAAAGATGTAGTGTAGATAAGATGACTTAGACCATGTAAGATTTATGCATGGACTGACTTTAAGATGTAATGATTTTAATTATTTGATTTAAGACTGCAGTGTATCTCTATTTAATATACATACAAAAATTAATTGTTTAAAGGATGTCAAGTTAATGACTGATCATTTTTTATTTAAAATTTAGAGATCTTTGGCACGCTCAATTGTATTATAAACCAATCGAAACTTGTATTCATACGTCTATGCACATTTCAATTAGATCGAATATCGTAGAAAAGATTTATTCAATTGTGAAAGTGCGGTGACCATCATACTGGTGCTAGTACTTGAAACGATTTAATATTACGTGTAACTTCTTCATCATCTGAGTATCGTAACTCACAAACTATCGAAAATCTCAAGTGTTGGCCCGCTGAAGAATCGACGTTTTTGTTACACTCTGATTTGATTTCCGATTCATAGGATTTTACGAAGAGATACTACGATCTAGAGAGAGAAAGGTACGACGTATACCCATAAGTTAGAGGTACCACGCCATATGTGGAAGGGGCAAAGAGTGTGTGTGAGAGAGAATGATGCGTCAATTAATGAAGGGGACAAGCAAATCAGTATTAGATACTAGAAATGTAGAATATTGTCGACGTGCAAGGATTCCCCGGATCTGGTAATCAGTTTATATCGAAGGAAATGTACATTATTGATATTTCCGACAGTAATGTAGTAAAGTACGTTTTGAACATAAAACAATTGGTTAATGCACAATTATCATGGTCTACGATTGGAATCGGGCGATATACCCTTTGATGGAATCAACGAAACGTTGGAAGACATCGTTACATGTGCTCACAAGATATACATAAAAGGCGCAGACAAATAAAAGACATAGGTTGCAGGAAATTTTAGATGCTGACAATATTGTCGATATAGACATATTAGCCTGTCCATCTCTACCGAAACTCATAGGACAACAACAATGTCGATTTTCAATAAATTGCGAAAATCATACATTTAACGGAAAGTGTGCTAAAGAAAATGTTAAAATGCTTTAAAATTGTATACTGTAAAATCTTCAAGACTAGCCTGCATCTCTTCGAAGGTCAATGAGAATTTACTATATAGTGAAACGTCTTGCATTAATGGAAACAAAAGACATCGAGTCTACCTATAGATTTCATGTCAACGTTTGCAGAACGTGAAATTGAAGAAGTATGGTCATGCTTACCACTCACAATGCAAATGCATCCAGATTTACGTGAATGTCGTCAATAAACGTTTTGAAACGAGTGATGATACCGCAGATAGACAACCGCCTATGATTAAAGACTGTGCAAAGTGTTAATTTCAGAGGGATGTCTAGTAATGGCAGTATAGGTATTTTAAAAATAGCGAGATTGCTTTCGCTTTGCAGTAGATGCGCGGTAATATTTAACAATTTCACTTTCATATTCTTCTATATGGCGATAATAAGGTTAATTGTCAACTAGATTCAATTTTCAAGAACCTCATATTCAGTTGTAATCGCTCCATAGCCACTCATATCAGCAAGTGTATGATGGCAGCCTACGATGAATCTATGCATTTTAGATGCACCCACATATTTCATTCTGCAACACGCAGATTCTGCAATCTCTTTAAACATACCAAAAGATGGCAGCATTATCATTTCCTTTAACTTTTTACTTAAAAGACACAAAACTGTGCGTAAAGATAGAAAGAAACTGTTGAATTTTACACGCTTCTCTTAGATTTTTACGTCGTCATTTCGATCTTCTTATTCTCAGAAATTTTAAAAGTGGGAAATATTAAATGAAGATTAATTAATTATATTAGAAGCAAGTCGATACTCGTATGTGTTCGTCACTTGTGAGAAGTCAGATTCATTGTTACCGTATAGTAAAGTCTACGGGTAATTAACAGGTCGAAACTTGTATGGCGATGTTTAAGATGTCGTAAATTGTACACATATTAAAAAACGGTCATGAACCTGATTAATTACATTACCCACGTGTCCAAACTCGTATAGCTATGGCTCGAACGTCATGAAAACACGTAAATATCGTGAATAGATAAATGCATAGGGAATAAGCGTGTCATCCTCTCTTTCTAATTACTGCTAGCTTCTTCCATCATTTCTATATTATACATTTTAATACACGCTATTCGGATTATGTGAAATTTATTGCTATTTAAATATTATTATTATAAATTATTTATTTATTTATTTATTTATGCTACTTTTGTTAACAAAGGGTTGAGTTGGCCTACAGGTGGCCCGCCATGTTATTCTAGATAAAATACAGAACTGAGATCATCTCCTTTCTATTATGGTGGAGGTTGTCTAAAAATTTTGGAAAGCGAAAATGTGTTACTTGGTATACCTTTTGATGAAATTGCGCAATGACTTTAAACGCGTCTGAACCTGTATACATGGAAAATATATGGTGAAAATGATCGGCTGGCAATCGGCGATTTCGATGACCGTGATAACGGTATAATCTAACAACGGGTACTAGAGAGCAAGAGAGATGGTAGTAGCACGCAGGAGGAAAAGGTCATTATTAGAATTTTATGTTCACATTCAAAATACGGTTCCTAGCCTACGCTGTATTTCCACATAGGCATCGAGAAGCGAATATGATGTAGCAATAGCTGACCTTTAATGAATTGCTTTTGCAATTTTTTTTTTTTTCGACATTCCTCACATGACAATACTAATGTGTAACAGCCAGTACTTTTCAATATTTATGAACTAATTTCTTAAGATCACGCATTAGAAAGAGGCCGTTTGCAATGACCATCTAACGGCTGGACATTTTTATAACAATATTAGGGGGTCGGCGCCAGGTCTTTTGAACGCGTTGAGACTTGCTTAGCGGCTTTTCTACGTTAATTTCAAAATGGTCTTGGGTGAAGGGACTCGACGGTTTTGTCTCTATTGGAGATCATTGAGATACGCTAATTAATCTGTGAGCAGCTGTAACCCTCTGTACCGTGATGCAATGAATACGTGTCCCCAACGATATCTTCATCCCATTGGGAATGTGAGGATTGGCCCTTGAGAATGCATTGAGTTTGTCAATCTTTGCGATGGATTCTCGAATGAAGTTGGAAAAATGATCCTCAGTAGCGTCTTCTTCTGTCTAAATTAATTTTAAAATGGTCTTAGCGGTTTTGTGTGAAGGGGCTCAGCGGTTTCGTCACTATTGGAGATCATTGAGATACACTAACGGCTTGCCAAGGGAAAGGTCCGCAAACCGGTTGTGCGACTGTCATATTGGTGGAGAGATTTCCCCGACGAGAGAAAATTCTGAAAGGTGAATTCGAACTTACAACATGACAAGGGAGAGGTCAAAGCTTTGATTGTAGGTTTTTAAAATTTGTGTGAGATTTAAAAAGTAGGTCGTCGATATACGAGATTGAGCTAGACACCTTCAAACTAGTATTCAGACTAATGGAAATCTACGCTGTCAATTCATCAAAAAAGATATGTAACATCCGAATTAGGTCGGTAACGGTGTACGCACGAGGAAAAGGCCATTTTACTTTCACTCTCAATACGGTTCCTACCGAATACGATGTATTTCCATAAGCGACTATAATGTACCAATATCTGACCTTTAATGAAGGCGACTTTTGAAATTTGTTTTTCGACAATCCACATATGGCAATACTACATTGGAATGATTGGTCTGGACCTGTATACATTTTCGAAAGTTTCGGGAAAATCAATGTACGCTGAATAAGTGATCGATGGATAATCGACGGGAAATATAGATGCTAGATGGAACTAACAAAGAGTATGCGAGAGCGAGAGAGATGGTAGTAGGACGCACGAGGAAAAGGTCATTTTACTTTCACTCTCAATACGGTTCCTACCGAATACGATGTATTTCCATAAGCGACTATAATGTAGCAATATCTGACCTTTAGTGAAGGCGACTTTTGAAATTTGATTTTCGACACATGGCAATACTAATGTGTAACGGTCAACACTTTTCAATCGCTCTGATTGAATTTTGTAAGATCAAGCATTAGAAAGATGACGTTTTCAATGATAATGTAAAAACATTTTATTAATAACAATATCTTATGAAATAATAAATATTGGTTGACCTTTACCTTCTCTTTTCATTCGACAATGTAACGCATTAAATTACCTATGTTTTTCGACCTTCAAAGCTTTCGAAATTTGTAATAACAATACATGAAATTGTTTATAATAACCCGAAAGATATATGCATAACGCTACAGCATTAATCTTCGAAAACTTAATGGGACCATCCACAAAGTCTTGCGTCATCTTAATGACCTCATAAGCGACGGTCAGATTTCCCAATGAGAGACTCTTGAAACCGCGTACTAAACAGCAAATCAAAAATGCGAATCAATCCGCGAATCGGCCCGCGAGTCAGTCCGCGACTCAAACCACGAGTCAGTCCGAGACTCAAACCACGAGTCAGTCCGAGACTCAAACCACGAATTAGTTCATGAATCTACCACCTCGCATGCTGCGACAGCGCCGCGACTGTGGCGACGCCTGGTGGCGGCGGCGGGAACTGATTTCGGCCGGTCACTCTACATCTACTAGTATACTATTGCGGTTCGGTAACTTTAAAAAATTCCTGTAAACAAAAAAAAAATAGACAAAAATAAATAATTGTTCAATAATATAAGAAATTATAATGTGCGATAACCGTTTTGTGTAAAAAACTTATTTCCTAGCGATTTTCGTACGGCATATTTCGGTTTTAAAATGATACTGACAATGAAATGATTTTGAAAATGAAAACAATGTACTAAATGAGCAGATTAGAATACATACGAATTTAGATTTTAAAAGAACTTTTTTAATTTAGAGGTTGTTTGCGTGAGAATTCGCGCAGGACTATTAGATGTGATGCCAATAATCAAGCTACTTTCATCCATATTTTCTGCTATAAATACAATTAATTACATTTATGGCAGTAAATTGTAACGTTCTTTTCACGCACTGTAACTATTTTTGTACTTCCAGTCTTATGCGAAAAATAATCGGCGAAGAACACGTGAAAATTATTTAAAAATACGTTAAGTTTTTTATTTTACCGATTAATTAAAAAGGTACATAATATAAAATTCATAATTCATATTGAAAATGTCTAAATTGATGATTCCAAATTTCGTTTGCTTTATAAAAAAAAGAGAGACCGAATAATGGAATAAGACTCGTAATCAAGCGTCCACCGCAAAATAATGTTGTTCCGTAAAATTTGTATAAAACATTTTATGTGAAACAAAAGATAAATCTTATTTGTTAATCTTATTTAGTTTTATTTTTTTTGTATTACATATATTTTGTATTATTATTAGAAATTTATTATTATTTTTGTGTATTTCATTACTGATAGCAGACGAATAAAAATAAAGAAATGTAGGAGTTAAACATTAATTAACCAATATCATCTGTATGTTTTATACATTTTAAAGGAAAACTTTTTCTTTCGTTGCGGTTCCTCAATTTTTTTACAACTTTACAATTTCAACTAAGAATTTAAACGAACAAATTCATGGTAAATCTGTATATATTTTCTTGAGAGTTTCCTTGCACTGCCAGAACCTTATCAGCACAATTTAGAGGATTATTTAAAATCGAATCTTATATTCGAAGAAAAATTAAGAAACTAAAATATGATTCTTCACGTCACATTAAAATATAAATTTTGGGTACAAATAAGAAAGCATCTTTTACGTTTTCATCGCCTCAAATCCTTGTCATTAATTTTGCACTGAGTAAAAATCAAATATTAAAATAAACTTGTAAGAAATCCCCAACATAATTCTTAACTGATTCTAATCAATAATTAGTAAATTCCTTAATTATTTTGAATTTTATTATTTATTAAAAAATCAAATTTTCACATTTCTTTTCGTTATTAAATCGAGACTACATAATCATAGGTGTATATGAAAGAACAGAAACGTTCGATGCTATGTAGTATTAGTAAGTAAAAACGCTTCATTATTAAATAGTTCATATAATATTTGTTTAAATTTCTAATGCAATCTGTCTTAAAGTAGGCTGCAAATTCGAGGAGGTTTGTGCAAGAGGCCTTCTTTTATACGCTGAACGCGCGAAATATTCGCAAGAAGTAGTTTCAGGATCGATCATGAGGTGGCAGCACCAAACGGAGAGCAGTTACTGCTTGCTTGAACTAACAGAATTCAACCTTGAATACTTAAAATAAATAAGCTTTAAAATTATGGGAAAAGCCAAATCCTCGTTTCAATGTGCATTTATTATTGTAAACGAAATTTTATTGTAAAGTTTGTTAGTATTGTATTTATTTAATTCACAAAATATCAATTAAATACGGAAAAGTCTGCGATATCGGAAAAGATATGTTTATTAATAATTGGAAGTATAATAGTTGAAAATATATAACAGTTCAAAAGTAGTTATTATTGGAAATAATATATAATAAAAAATTTTAAAATGCAAATGTAAAAAACTGCCAAAATGCTTCCGTTACATGTACATTAATTCATCATATTCTATTTCTATATATACAAAATATATAAATGTACACCTTTAGAAAAATTAATGTACTATACATTGAATGTACATGAAATGATATTTTTAAGAGTGTGGAAAACGCATAACGGATTAAATAAAAATTATTTATAATTAAGTCTTTAATTTAACACAAAAAAAGACGATTTTTAAGAGTATGTAGAGATGGATATCATGCTTTTCTAACTAGTAATAAAATGAATGCATACACTTTCCTTAGTTTGTCACGAGAAAAAAATGTCAATTTCATCTTTGTTGCACGATTTTTTTCAATTTCAATAATATTTCGATTGTTTTAATGTACAATATGTATCACAAATTCTCTACAATATTCTTTACAACAATAAAGTGATAACAATGTTTCTTGTTCCTTACCTTTTTTAGATATTCAGATTTTTAAACGTCAAGATAAATTAATTACAAATTAGTTTAGGAAACCAACGTGTTCTGGTAGATACTTAAACATTGCTATACTCTTGTCAGACGAAATATTCATAAAAATAATATTATTTACATGGAACAATTTTTCTTGAAAAATGGATTTGCCCAAAGTTTGTTACACAAACTATTAAAAACAGACTTAATATATTACACAATAATAAACAAACCAATGAAAAACAAAACTTAGATCATTCAAGAAACATAGTCATTCCTTATATTCCACAACTAAACCAAAGAACTAATCGAAATTTATAAAAAATACATCACAGTTATTAATAAAAAAATTAATTCATTAGATACTAACTTTAAAACAAAAATTGATCAAATTAACGAATTGTGATGTGCAAATGTCATTTATAACATTGATTGTTGTGCATGTGACGCGAAGTACATAGGACAAACAAAACGCTACGTAAAAAAGAAATTGAATGAACACAAGAACGGTTGGTAAAAGAATTAGGACATACTGAACTTACAAACTATATGCTTACAAGTGGACATAATTTTAATTTTTTTCAGTTTTAATGAATTTGCAGAACAATATAAATAACTAAGTAGGTTAGAAACTTTCGACAAGCATTGTTAACAACATACAAAAACGATACTTGTTTTTAGCAAAAATTGATTTTTGATGATTTCGAATTTTGATTGGCATTTTTTTGTTCATCCACGATATTTGTGCTGCTAGGGCTAAAATAACGCAACCGAAAATTTTGCTGAGTGTACAGTTTTTAAAAAGCTTCCATATGTGATGAAATAACCTTATTTGAGATTAGAAATTTTATATCGTTGGAAACGGAACATGAATGGTTGTGAATTTCGGAAAACATGTATTTTTCAGATATAAATACGTAGAAAAATTACTAAAAGGATATGAATGATTTTCCAAAAATGCGGGGTGTTTGTTTCTATTATTATACCAAATTTTGGTCTAAATCGTGATATTTCTGATTAATTTATTAAGGTGAATCTGTAAAACAGCTCTGTTTAGCCTTTTCGTTATGATTATACATATTGTATATTTATTTCTATAGCAAAGATAAATTATTATTATTAATTTTTGTCACCGAATAGGCATTGAATGTATGTCTGTAATAAGTTGCATAAGAATTTTCACTAAATTATAGTTAACATTTAAAAAAAAAATAGGAACAATTCAATTAAACAACTCATAACAACAAAACTTGTTAGTTTAATTTTATAATTTTGCATTAATAAAAATGTTTGAAAATACTGTTGAATATTTTGAATTAGTCGCCACAGATTATCTTCAATATTTTATAACCTATAGTGTAATGTGGCTCATTAGATTTGTACGTCGCGATTCCGGGTTCGAATCTGCCGTGATAACATTTTTTCGATTATTTTTTTAATGTTGTTTTAATGATGCATTATAATGCTTTAATTTGCATTTATTACAAAGTTCGTTTTGCTCAAAATTAATGCTTGAAAATGAATAATTATGCACAATGATGTCCAAACAATTTTTCACCGGGTAATGACTGTGTAATGACTGGGTGTACATTTAAATTACAAAAAAAAATTACTTTTCTTAAAATTTATTACAACTTCTTGGTAGCTTGTGTCTTTTTTCTCAATTAATCTTAATACTTAATAAATAATCCGGGGGTCAAATTGATTTGACATTCAGTAACCTACAAAATTAATTTCTTGGTCACACATTTTTGACCCTGAAATGACCTTTCAGTAAGGTCTCAAGGACGGCGACCCGAGATTATTTTATGTAGTGAACGCACCAATCGGAGGTGTCTGTATTTTTAAATGTGTGGTTTTTGAATGTCTGGTTTTTGAAGCGTCTGTTTTGTAATTTGTCTGAGTTTTGAGGTGCACCCGAAAATGTTTACATAGAAATGGTATTGATGAAATTAAATCATTGTTGCGTTATTATATCATTAAATCACTCATTTTTTCCTGTTTAAATGATGGTGCTGCGTTAATGAAGGCAGTACCTAATAATGGTAATTTTCTGGATTACGAAACACCGCAATGTATTCGACTAAGCTATGAAACAATATTCTTGTTAATCCAGCCAAACAAAATAATCATCAACCATGACAATAGAAAAAGTTATACGTTTTATTAACTTTTTTGCGTAAAAGTGATCGAACAAAAAGGAAATGCTTGAGAAATGTTCAAAACTCGTCCATAAATTATTTTTTTCTGAAAGTAACGAAAATGTTGCAAAGTTGTCCGGGAGTATGCGTAAGCAGTGTTTCAAAGTTTCTAATATCCTCAACGTCAGAACGTTCGGTAATTTTCCTAGTATAGATTTTTCCAGTAAATGCTGTCCCAATTGTGATGCTATGCGGTAGTTTTAACATTTTCTCTACTCGTACAATGCCAATCATTAGATTTTTTCTCTGAAACTATCTTATTTTGTATGTATTGATGATTAGACGCGGATCCTCTCGTCTCAAAAAAAAAGGTGTAATGAAATATAATTCATCATATTTTTCAACAATGTTTCGATATTCAATGACGTCAACATTAGGGGGGCATCCACGTCAAATCGGCAATATTTGTTCACATAAAATTCCATTACCAAAATATTTTTATTTCCACTCTAGTAAAGGTTGCGAGTATAATTAAAAAAAAAGCTTCTTGTGCTGAATGTTTAATTTATTTTAAACAAAAAATATCCTGACAAATGCTTAATACAACACATATTTTTTGCAGTGTTTTTGGTTCTTTTTCTTGCGAAAATATCCATTCTAATGCATTATTACATCATGAGGGAAAAAAATCATATTTAATGTTTTTATATATTTTTTTTTAAAAATGACCGGTCTTAAAACTCTGCAAAATTGACCGGTTTTGATCGAGGAAACGATGCAAAAAGTTTTCCGTCTTTATTTGTAGTTAAGATTTAAAATTCTTTATGCTAATAATAGCGTTCTGCAGAGCATTAAATTATCTTTGAAACGAACAGAAAAAATTCAACCTAAATTGAGCAAGATAATTAAGGTTCAATTTAAAATTATAAGACCAGTGTGTTATATACTTTACATGCTAATCAGGTGACTTTTATTTATTTAGAAATTTTCAAATCGATTTTCTAATAATTCAACCGATCTATAAAATAACCATAGTCTCAATTATACTACCAAAATAGCAATGCTTAATTATTTAATATCGTTCCAACAATTTAATTCCACTAATAATGGTATTGTTGACGAGAGAAAGCATTTCAATAAAATTCAATTCTGCAAAAAATCTTTATACAACTGTTATTAATGGCTCAATTTTTCCTTTTTTTGACAGTTAAGAATTTATTAAAAATGAATTAAATTTAAAAAGTGACGACTTATTTTTATTAACACATAACGACTTATTACGTATTATTACTTATCATTACGGAATAAAAATGATATTTTTTACATTGATATTAAACATTAGACACCTTGAAATGTCAGATATTTCAACCAAGAATATGAAGAAAGTCGTGATACAAAATTCCTAATGAATATTGCACATCAGGTATGTCGGCACAGTAGCAAGGCTACAGAAATAACCGTTTCTAACAAACAAATTATATTTTGAATTTAAGCCTTGATTCTTCTATCTATTTAAGTATAAAAACAAAATGCCTCAAAGTGTCTCATTTAAAGAAAAAATGTTTGATTGCAATCTCTCGCGTCTAATTCTTTTGAAATGCGATACTTTTGTGCCTAAATGTTTTGAAACCAGATACTTTGAGAATTTATGTTTTTACGGAGTTAAAACATGTCTATTACATATGTAGAAACTTTGAGTATCGTGAATTTTTTGTAAGTGAAATGCTCCACTTATGAAATCAACTCCTTATTTAAATCTGCTTCTAATCTAATAATTATAATTATTAGGACATAACCCGTATAACACAATAAGCTCCTATGGAGCTCCTCAGAACCTTCTTAATCATCTTGAGAGCTTCGTATGGAGTTCTCTGGGAGCTTCTATGTCCGCTTTTGCGAACACTCATGTAGCTCCGTTCTAACTCCTATGGAATTCGCACGTAAGTTCGTTGGAAGCTCTTTAGAAGCTCTCTGGAAGCTCTGTAGAAGCTCTCTGGGAGCTCTCTTGAAGCTCTTTGGAAGCTCTCTGGAAGCTCTTTTGAAGGTCTCATATACGTTTTATCGGAGAAGAAGTAAAATTACTCAGAAGATGAAAAAACAGGAAAATGGTCCAGAAGGGACTCACGAACGGCAGCGGGAGGAACAGCAGCAACGAACCACAACCAACAGCAGCAATATCACACAGGGCAAAAATCCAAAGAGAAAAATGCTGCAAAAAATAACAAAAACCGATTGAAAAATGCAAATAAAGATTAATATAATTATAATATTATATTCTTCGTTCTAACCTAATCTCGATGTTTGAAGTTTGAATCAGGCCAGGAAACGGGCAGGCAATAAGGCAACCGTCGTCCTCCAGGACGATCCGCGACCAGGAAAGGCAACCTCAAGGAAAACCACCTCGACGACAAAGTCACCGTTTATCCGTAAACCACGTGATCTATAGAAATAACGCGCTCTATTCGTATATCTCTATGCGGGAAGAACAATACAAAATCACGATAAATATCACAGAAGCACCAGAAGAAAGCCGTTCGCTGATTGGTCGAGGTTAGGTTACCGCTTTAACTAATTCGCCCGGAACTCAGATGTACTTCTGTAACGGAACTTCCACGGAGCTCTTTCAAGAGCAATCGGAGCTTCAACAGAACTACACTGGAGTTCTGTCAGAACTTTCTTCAGAGTTTCGTGAGAGTTCGCACAGACTTAAAATTGTGCCCGTCCGTGTAAGCTTACTGGCAGAGCTTCCAGAGAACTCATTTGGAGCAATTGTGTGAGGTCTTAGGAAACTTCTGAAATTCAACTCCTGAGGAACTTAAAGAGAGCTTTGTGTTATACGGGAAGTCGGTAACATTTTCATTTAATTGAAATAAAATAAACGAGCACCATCTTCTTGCGAAAATTTTGGACAAACCGCGAATGTGCGGGCAGTTACGACGGGACCACTGTTCGATATGGATCAAACACATGAAATAAAGCATATTAAACAGAATTTACCTAAACGAGTACTTATTTCTTGCACCGACAAATCATTATTGAGTACAAACAATAATAAAGTATAGTTTCCGCCAATTAAAATCTTGTCCAAAACTTATTCGATTTTCTGATGCTACATTATTCTGTGTTATTTTTCTAATTATTTCCTTTTTTTGTTGTCTTAGTTTATATTTTATATGTTACTGGTAATAAATTCAAATTAAGATCAAAATACGATTTTACTATTAGAATTTTACATTAGCCGGCGTTCCATAGTATTTTTCAAATCGAATCTACATGAAATCCTTTTCTAAACCACGTCTTCAACAACGCGGAAATATCGAAAAGAAAAGCAAGAGGCGAACGGTCGCTCTCAAACGCCTGTAGAGCCTGGGGGATGGAAATATTCCTCGTGGCAACGTCAGAAGTCGCGACGTTACGTACCAATAACTCTAACGTTATTTCAGGCTCAGATTTGCCTGAAATTTGTTTCAGTGCCGGGACCAGGAGCCCATAAATATGTAATACCTCCCGTATCGAAACCCCATTCTCTTTTCCTCTTCAGAAGCGTTTCCTCCCCCGCCCCCGTCTTTCTTTCTTCCGGCGGCACATACGCGAGTCCTCCTCGCGCGAGTCGCAAACCCCTTACATGTTTTTGCGGCGTTTCGGCTCGAGGCAATACAAAAGGGGGTGCAGGGGTAAGGGGGAGAACGATAAATCATTTGTGCCAAAAGAAAACACAATGCCCCGTGCCGGTTGTACGACGACGACAACGGGACCGCGGAGAGACTACACCGAATGCCAAAAATCCCTTAGGGACCCGCGAGAGTCGTAAGTCAACCTTATATTACCGAAAATACTTTAAAACGCCACTCACCACTCACGCATGCCACCCCTACATGCGCCACGTGGAATAAATTTGAATTGCGCTAATGAAATCTCGATTTATGCCTCTAATAAAACAGAATAAAATGCTAAATTTTCACGCGATCTTTTTATGAGGTACACAGTTTTCTTCAATATCGTCACTTTTCGCATACTGATACATTAATCTAAAACACATTCAACTCTTTGTTTCACTAAATTCAAAATATGACATTTTTAATGCTTTTTATTCCGATAGTTATTTTCGTTACGAGGGCGTAAAATTGGGTTTTGCGCCCGCAGGTGATCAGCCGAGGGGCGGCGAAGGCGCCACCGAGAGAATCGGGTGACCGTCTTTAGGATGAAAAAGCTTTCGGCTACGTTAAGGATAATATGTTTGATCATAACAGGTTTAAACTTTGACTTAGTGGGAAACTCCCATTCTCAGCCGTATAATGTTCAGCGGTGTAGATTTCAGCTTACTCCGTGTAAAGAAAAATGTGTGAATCAAAAAGTTTTTAAAAATGTGAAAAAATGGTTTTCGACGATTTTTTCGGGAATTTATGGTTTATATAGATCTAATTATATTTTTTTGAGGGCTCGGTGCTCCGCCAGTTTAGAATGAAAAACATTCGTTAACCTCTTTTTGAGCTTTTACCGATGTAAACTTTAGTGTGAAACCGTAGGGAGCAAACAAAATTATTTCGATACGCCCTACTATATGTATTTCCAATTATTCTAAATTTCTCCCGCATTGCGTTTGAGCATAAGTGATCAGTGGTATAGAGTGGTACAGAGTGTCGCTCTGCTCTTATTATAGTGGCATGTCACTTTAGACATTTGCAGTTTCTGAAATTGACAGTAATGAATTCAATAATAAAGTATTAAAATGAAAATATTTAAAATAAAGTGTTGCATTAAGTAAATTTTATTGTTATTTCCACAGGTTAATTAACCCAAAACTCAATTTTTAGGTTAGCCTATCACATTGTTAACACATGATTCCCAACCTCCAAACTTGTTGTATTTTTATTTATATATTTACATTTACTTCCATGTATATAGAATAAATACAAAAATTGTAATAAATACAAAATTATAAAACTACAGAATACGCCCCAACAAACTTTACAAAGCGAAAGAATTTTCTGGTCTGATGTCCAGACTGTTAACTACGTCGATACTGAAGCGACTGAAACGATATTTTTTAATATGACGGGCGTGAGGCTCGATAATTCGAGCACGGAGTATTAAAGATGTTATTTATAAATATTTCGGCTGAAATATAGTGAAGGTCGAAGTTTTGAAAATACTCATTTTCACTTTTTACAGATTTAAGGAGGGGGTTCCTCCCCCTCCTCCTCCACTCCCCTTCTTTTCTACATAAGTTACATAGGGAATGTCCTCATAAGCGCCACTATTTCTTCCCGTTTTTGCGCAAATTTTTACTCAAAAAACTACAATGCAAACTCATTTTATATTATAATTAAAAGCTGTTAGTAAACGAACGAGTATTAAGGAATAACAAACTTGTCACAGGGTCAAAGTTTCTGAGCGAACGAAGCGAACGAGGCACCACGCCAACAGTAGTTTTTTTTGCCTGTTGTATGCGCTTCTTTTGTGTCGGGTTTTCATTTTTCTTCCAGGCTATATTTTATATATATATATATATATATTTGGAAATTATCCTATTTCATCCTGATGAAAACTCTGAAGAATAAAATATAAAATTTTATGAATGCTGTCAAAATATATACGATTAAAAAATTCGCTGTAACTTTTTGTAGTTGGCAGAATACCATAAACGCATGTCAAACCCCACATTATGGACATACTTATCGTTTCCAACAAAACTTATATAACAATTCGATCTGAATGCCAGAGATATAGTCGATTTAAAAAGAAACTGCTCCCCTTCGCCGCAGTCCCCCCGATATTCTATACTTTACGGAATATATTAAACTTTAAATTAAGATTTTACCCTAATAGCACACTTTATTCCTTCCATATTCCTGGAACAGTGAAATATCCAATGTTCGGAATATTCCTTTGGAATACTCAAGGAACATCCCTTTGGAATATTCCAGGAACATTGCAATATTCTGAATCTCTGCAAAACTCTATCAATTGATGTAGAGGGATTATAAACAAATAAATTATATTTTTGTATTTTTAACAATTACCTACTAAATTTTTAGGAAATCATTTAATAATTGTGACACCTCAATGAAATATTCTGAAATCAGCTTAAAAAATGATATTCATTTATTTCGCATTATTATTTCGTCTATATTTTTTGATAGTTTTTGGATTATTTTAACAAAATTTATATTATTTATAATATTTCTAAAGCAGAAAATTTCAATGTTCCTGGAATATTCCGGGAATATGGATGGAATAAAGTGTGCTATTGAGGGTAAATGCATTGCAGCTTATTAAATGTTTCAATTACGTATATCATAAAAAACATTTAGTAATCAGAACACTGAGTCTACATACGAATTTATGAAGAATTGTTAGATTACTTCAAGTTACTGAAGAGAGAATATACTTTTTTTCATAATATCCGTAAAATTCGACTTTACACACCTGAAAAATGCGTATGAATTTTACGGATATTTTTAAAATAACAGTGTTTGTGTTAAAATGCGGTGAGTTTAAAATCAAACTTTACATCCTTGTATCGAAAACTTCTATTAAGGTTAAAACAAGCATTATAATATTAAGTTTTCACATAATGTCAATACTATTGATCATTTTGATATTAAAATTATGAATTCAAACTTATGATCTTAATTTTTCAATGCATTGTTGAGGATTCCAGATTACTGGGAATATCTTTTTGGGACTTTATCAAACTTGGGAAACAACTGAACAGACAAACAAGCATAGATTTAAGGGTTACGTCGTACAGAGTTTTCGCAGAAGAACAGCTCAGTTTTTTGCCGGACTGGAAAAGCGTCGCCGTTCAATTGTAATGGGGTCGGCTTTACTTGGGTATTTCGTCTTTTTCCGCGAACGTGGAGATCGGAAGTGTATCATAAGTTACGAAAAGTCGAGGAGAATTACTGCGGTTCTTCGGCCCATATTTCATGCTTTTGTTCGATTCTGTCTGGCATTATTTTAGGTTATGTCGAGAAAAGCTCTCGCGATGGCGGTTCGCCGTGCTTTTTTCGACAATTTGCCGAGAAATATGTTTCGTTTCCTGCTCCTGTCCTCCCACGATAAACCATATGGGTATTTTGTAGGAATCAATATTATACTGAAGTGGTTTATTAATGCATATATCGTGAGAACTTTCCATGCGTTACTGACGTTTTTAATCGTAATGATAAAGGTAGCTGATGAGCATAGCTAGTCGTACAACTGAAAGAGGGGCTGCGACACAGTGGTGCTATGAGAATTGTGTATTTTAGAACAAAATAGGGTAAATGGTACAGTAGTCGGCCACCCAACAGTAGTCGGCCACTTTACGTGAGCTATTTAGGATTTAAAAAATTTTACAAACCCGTTATTTTCCTTTACGTTTCGGTTTAACTTTTATCAATAAGTATGTTTAAGCATAATTAATAGCAAAATATTGTTTTTTTAAAGGTTTCTGAAGAGTGGCCGACAACTGTCTGCTTCACTTGGCCGACTACTGTCGTTTTCGATACTTTTCAAAAACACAGTTTTCTAATACGTAAAAAATACTTTTTGGTGAATATTACTCCGGTTTTATTTAAAGACAACCCTCAAGACCAATATTCTTTCGTTCAAAAAAATAAACAATACTCATTGCACTTTTGAAATTAATTTTACCAAATACATTATTTCAGATGGCCGACTACTGTCAATTTTGATAATTTTTTAAAATGTAATTTTTTGATACTTAAAAATTATTTTTTTGTTATTATAAAGTATGCATACTAATATTGGACAACCCCTAAGATAAATTTTCTAATGTTAAATTTTTTCCTATTGTTTATTTGCGCTTTAAAGTCAAATTCACTGAAATCATCGCCTTAACTGGCCGACTACTGTACCATTTGCCCTATTTGTTTATTAAACTTTTTGTAATTTGTGAAGATTCTTTAGTTTACACTTGGAGACCAGAGGAGTAATTGACTTCCATCAGAACGTCCTTAAAAACATCTATGTTACGACCCCTATGTACTAAATAAGGAGAAACAGCTTATAAATTTCAATGGATGGTGATAAATAAATACATCGACGAATTACTAAAATTTGAAAGATTCATTGCATTGAGGTCAGAGAGAAATAAGTTTATAACTCAGTACAATTCCACCATCAGTGAATTTTTGAAAATACCATACAAAACTATGAAATAAACATAGTATGAAGAAAATTTACGTATTGACATGAAGAGTTCCGGGTCCATTCGCGGACTCATAATATTTTACAATTGTGTATTTAATTTTGGAAAAGTATTGTATCTTATATATATTCTTGATGCGAAATTATGCATCGGTACTGAATCAGTAACGAAAGTTGATATTACTTTGTATTAGTACTGTGATGATGGTAAACTCAATATTTGGCAAACTGGATATTTTTAGTATGAGTAATAATATTTTAGTACCAACATGTGGTACTGGCAATCGGTACCTTGTGGGGAATGACTTATTTAGTAATTTTTTGAGACTGAAAGTACCCGTATAGAAATTTCCTCAGATTTTCCATAATTCTGACCAGAATCTAACCGCATTTACCCTACTTAGGGATTCTAATCAGAATCTGATACGATTCTGACTGCATTTACCGAGCTATTTAGGTTAGTTCATAAAATTTTGTAGTAAGCGCGTGGTCAGACGAAACAGAAATCCGATCGGAATCTGGTCGGAGAAGCAGGATTCTGATCGGAATCCGGTAGGATTATCCTGGTCAGAATCTGGTCGGCAGAGCGTTACAATTCCTGTGATTTCCTGATCAAACATAGGGAAGGCTGGCCGGATTCTGACCAGACTAGCGTTACATTTGCTACATGGGTAGTATCACTGACATACTTCACCTGTGAGCCATTATTGTTTATCTATATCAACACAGTAATTTAGTATTGGGTTCGTACTGTTTTGATCTACTAGTCGGTATGACCAAAAGAATTGGCTGGTGCAACCAACCATCAGCTCCAGTTGAGAAATATAGGTTGGGTACATTCACACCAACTAATGTATTAGGTTGGTATCTCAATTAATTAGCCAGGAATCAATTTATTTGTTAGTGAAACTATTTACTTAGTTACCTCAACCAATGTTTTTATTTATAGTCGAGAGCACTAAGCAGGTGGATGCTCCAACTAATCCTTTTTTCGTAGGTCCTCATGTATTGGTTCAGTAACTTGAGTGCATTATCAACAGTCCTGATTCATTTCTGCAAACAGTACTGACTACCAGTACTGGATCTGTACTTAGACGTCTTGTAGTCAGCAATAACTTATAATAGTTAGATAATTAATAAATAGATAATCTTAAAAATAGATAAACTTATAAATAGATAATCTGTACTAGCTACCAGTAATAGATTAGTATCTAGTCAGTGTTATACTCTGACAATTTTTATCTGGGAATAAGAAAGGGCCAGATTTTAGAGACCCTATACAATAATTAATCCAATGAGTACTTGATGTCAGGGATGAGTTCTACTCGCAAATTGCCAAAAACGAGCAATTAGCTGGAGAAGGGAAAAGTGAAATATAATTTACTTGAAGAGAGAAAATGTAAATCGAAAGCAGTGAAATTGAATTCTAATGCTCTGTACATATAAAAATAGTCCATGTTTTTCAAAACTTCGCAACTTACTTGAATAATTTTAGCGCGCGAATAAAGAAAATGTAATTGAATTGCATATATGCGTCAATCTTTTTCATTTCCACTTCTCGGCGTAAAGTTTCATTAGATAAGCGCATTACGTAGTTTGAATAAAATATGTCGGTCGCAAACGGACGAAAAGGAACAACAGTTCTATTATTTGAATGCGACGTTTCCAGGAGATGCATCCAACGGTATACGCGCAAGATATGAGGGAACAAGGAGTGATTTCAATGAGGGCATTTTCGCGTTTACGAAGGATCCCGTGGAAGGATTACGTTTTCCACAGCGAAGACGGAAGCGCACAATTCCCCAGTGCTTGGGGCTGCGTTGGGATGTATCTTTCGGGGGTTTAATTGAGAGAGTAGGGAACGTCCAATTAGTCGATCTGTACAATGCGATATCCTCGCGGATTCCGTCCGTGTGTTAATCCCAGTTGCACTGAGTTGCACAATGCCTTCCTGGTCATGTCTCTCTCACTCCCTCTGTACCTCGCTTAAGCTCGTCATAATGCACCGATCCGAAGCTGCCCTGTCGGTACTGGCGTTTTTTTCTGAAGTACGAGCAAGAGAATGAAACATATTTCCTCGAGTGCTGTACGGATAATAAGCGAGAGCCGCAGTTGAACCGTTAATTAATGAATCTATGCGAATAATCGAATAATGCAACTGTGCAGTAGTCCGGAAAATTGTAATTTTATACACACTTATTCAATTGTTACCCTTTTATTTCACCTCATTTTTTAGGATACTCTTTTTTTTTTGTGTGTGTTTATGAGTATGCAACCGAACCTGAGTGCATTCGAACCTGTCCACATTCCAGTAATTTGGCTGACTAAACGTAAGAAGCATGAGTGCACTTCAGTTTAATGATATTCGTCTCTAGAACAATCAATTGTATCATTAACGAAATGCATAATTGTTGTTGTTCTTAAAATACATAGATTAATTGATACCATCGTTGTGGTAGTGATTACCATAGTCTACCAATCGAAAAACACGCCAATGCAGGGTCCTAGAGTAGAGCGGGGTGAAAAAGCCACCTTTGAGCTTTTTGCACTATAAAATTTATAATTTAAAACTTTTTTTCAAATTTTAAAGTGGCTCTGAAAGATCGATCCCTAAGCTACAAAATCCCTGTTGAACATTGTCCGTAGATTACACGAGGACAGTGCCATAGATGTTCTACGAAAGTTGTGCAAGTGGCTTTCTTACACCTCTTGGTGGGGTAAAAAAGCCATAGAGCAACTTAGGTTGGAAAAATTAGAAATTTTTATTTTTTTGTTGTTTTCCTTTATTTATGTGAAAAATGATCTTATTCCTAATTATTTTAATAGCTTTTGTACGAGAAAAAGGCAACATTATATCATACATAGTTCGGTATAAAATTATCATTTTTAACGACTTTTTTTTGGACGTCCACGACTACGTTTAAGAACGTCAGAAGCAGCAGTTTGATAAAATTAAGTTTTCCGCCATTTAATATTTCTTCCAGAGCTTGCTGAATTTTATTTTCGTCTAGTTTAATTTAATTTCCGCACATAATTTCGAGGCATGCCGTCAAACGAGTAGGTTACTTTATACAAAACATATGAAAATCGCATATCAGTGCATGGCTTTTTTACCCTACCTCGCACGTGGCTATTTCACCCCACCATGAATATATTTACAAAACGATAAAATAATATTTAAATCGGTGCAAATTTAAAAAATAAGTAACACATACGTGTCAAGTATAGTTTTTCCTTAATGAACAAACGCTCACTTTTATTTTCCGTTCAGTAGAAGGACTCGTAATATATTTAAAATGCTCACATAAATATTTTGCGCATGACAGCTCAAAAATAAATTTTACAATAAAACCCATGGTACTACAGATACAACAGCAAAATTTGGAACAAAAGTTGCGTATTACTTAATAGACTTAATATTTTAAATGGCTGATCAAATGACTCTATAATTTCAATATAAAATCCAAATGGCTTTTTCACCCCGTGGCTTTTTCACCGCGCTCTACTCTACTCTCTAAGTTTCTTGGAGTGAGAAACAACTCTCGTGAAAGAGTAAATATTAAACTCGCATTCTAATACGTCAATCTTAATGTTTAACAAATTTCATTTGCAGCTGGAAATTAATTCTTGAAAATCAATAATTATACAACGTCAAAAATCTTTTTCCTCTGTAGTCTAATAAGATGTATAACTTTTATCTGAAACTTTAGGAATTTTACAATGGTTTAGAAAACAAACGAGACAACCCACGAACAATTGTCAGTTTTATAGGAAATCCATATCTTTAACAATTCTATAATACATTATTTCGGTCCGAGTACAATTTTTACTATTATGGTCTGAATGAAAAATGTTGAATTAAAAACCAAGCTTAAAATAACAAACGGCCTTTGCACAAACTTTTTTGTTTACAGAAATACAAATTTCCAGCTACTAAATAGAAAGTGAAAGTATCTATGCTCACGTGCATTAATGCAGGTTTTCAGTCTAATAGTCTTGTGATTACACTGTAACTACTTGCCAGTTTTCACGCTGTAGCAAAGACACCGAAGATTAGAAGCGTATAGTGCATCTCCATGTAAATGCCGCCCTTACAAGGGTGGAGAAATTCAAAATAACCCTACAGTAGAAAACGAGCGATTCATTCAAATGCAAACTACCGTCGAATTACAGTAGCTCAAATATTCCAATTTCATCACAGAAGGTTTGCGCATCTAGGCCTGATAAAACTTCTGATCGTTCGAGTTTAATTGTCATTGTGACTATCGTGCAGGCGCTTAGGAAGTAAAGTTCGTTCTTACTAAGGCAATTGAGTTTATTTTACACATACTTCGTACTTTATGATGCATTAATTTTTTGTTAATATGAAAATAGTTTTTTCTTCGTATAGGGTTGTTTTAAACAAAAAAGAAGATTCGAATAATGATTCTAGCTATAAGAAAAAGCTAAGGGAAGACAACATTATTAAATCATTCTATAAATTTGTTTACAATATTTTGGTTCAAAATATCCAAGTTTAATTTTCAATTATTCGTAGGAGTTAACGATATATTTTACAACTATTTCAAATTTTGCAGAAACGTATTAAGTACTAATTACTCATTTTTTTCCTACACACAAAGAAAAAATGTAATTAATCCAGTTATCTTAGAAAAATAAAATATGGAATTACAAAAAATATTTAAATTGTTTTCCTCAATCGTGAAATATGCAGCAGTGTACATTATTATATTTTTGAACTTTTTCTACCTGTTGTTGACGGTTCCATTAGCCCTTTTGCTTTCTATTCATGTTAGGTGTTGAAAATCGTAGATTAAAAAAAAAACCTATATGAAATAAAGGCAAAAACGAAAATCGAATTTTAGGCTACCTTATTTTATATTACATATTTTAACTTACCTTAATCCATTTTTACCTTCAGTAATGAAGCCTCCGTATGAAATCGTCTATAGGATCAAACTTTGTTTCCTAACTTTTGACCTAAATTCGTTACTGCAAGATCGAGTAATGAATTTAGCCTTAAATAATTATTCGATAAGAAATGTACATAAAGAAATTCATAATATAAGCGTCTGAGACCTTGCTTTGGAAGTGTTCGAAAAGTGGAATCGGTGTTGAATTTGGACCTTTTTGTCATTAGCATTATCTTTTATTTGAAGTTATGCGATTTGCTCCTATCAATTTTTTTCAGGTTTTTAAGATTCTGGCATTACTAGAGACCGGATTTTAGGGTCATTTTTATGCGAAAATGAAGGAGATACAATGATGACAAATTGGGGCATTTTTCTCTATTTGTAGTGTATGCTTTAATGTTTTCAATGTTATTCAAGGCATATTAAATTAGTTTTCTAAGGTACAGAACACTTAAACTAATTCAACTGATAGTATTAAATGCTCTCGACAAACAAATGATAAAATTAAAGAAAAATAAATAAATATAAAACTTATGCTGAACAATAAAATAAATAAAAAATGATACAATTTGTCCTTATTATATCTCCTCCAATTTATTTTCAGAACCTTGTCTCGAGTTATCCCAGATTCTCATGAGCCGGACAAAATTTGATTGGATCAAACGTCATAACTTGTAATCCGAGAAAATGCTGAATAAAAAAAGTTCTTAATTGAGGATCAACTCCACTTTTCCAACAATTCTTTAATATTTCATTTACATTTGTTTTAGATGAATAATATTTTAACGACAAATTTCACACCTCTTAATAAACTTAAATACTTTGTAATATATTCCATATATAATTGCAAATCAGTCATTCCTTACCTCTGAGTCTTCGGGTGTGCTGAAGGAGCTACGAAGAGGCCCAAATAATGCTTTTTAAACTAAATTAAAAACTAACTTTTTAATTTAAATTCATTATTCATCAATAAACATATTCTTCGTTGTTCCAAATAATTACACGAGACCACCAAACAATTTGTTTCGAGATAACTTGAATCAGTAATCATAACTGAAAACGAATTCTTTGTACAAGTTAACTCATAGTGTCAGAGTTTTCAAATATCCTAACCTTAAATTGCCAAAAAGTATATTATTTAGTATTTTTGGGATCACATATCTTAAAATCCTGACGTGATGGGCTAAATCGAATAACGGGTTCGTTTTCAGCAAGTAAAAATCTGTAAGATCCACTATTCCTGATTCAAATTATCTCGATACAATTTTTTTGTGGTCCTGTGTTATATATTTTTACTTCTACTATCAACATTACTAAAAGAATAATATTGTCTTTGTCATAACGTTACTTTTTTATTGTTAAATGAACCCAGAAAACTTCCTAGAACAATAGAATTCCCCGCTACTGTAATCAGTTTGTCTTTTTTAAGGCATACTTATTGAATCCTTGCACACGGGTGTAAGAATTTTGTTTGAGTGTATATTTGTTAGTATTATTAAGGTTGTTGGTACTACAAGTTATCTCGATATCCTCCGTTTGACCTGGATACATGGATTGCACTTAAATGCATCTTTTTAAATTGCATGTTACAAATATGTTAGAATTGTTGTGGCCTAGCATTTAAATAAACTTGAAAAATGTGGTAAATTCCAGTAATGAATTTATTGCGTAGAATTTGAATAGATTTCCATGTCTATTCTATGAAGAATTTTTCAAGTGCTCTCAATAGATTGTTTTAGTCTGAACGAGACGGCAGCTGTAAGGGATTCGAGGTATAATCCAAAGCGTCCGTAAAAGGACAGCCAATGAATTCTCAGCGCTTTCTCGACTTAAATATTATATAGCCTTTCTCTCAATCGACGTCTAAAGATATTGCTCGAATGAACGAAGCAAGACAAGGGTCTTGCACTGCCCCTTTCCAACGCGAATCTCAGGATGTTTGTAATTAAAAGCCCCTTCCCGGCGAATCGACCGCGAATGCACCCGTAACACTCTCCTGCAGGCTGCTGCATTTTGTAAACATGCACTTTTCTGCTCGCACGTGCACTGCAGGGCTTTCCTTTCAACTCAGGCATTTTTCAATGATGCGAGCAAAAATGGCGTGCATGTTGCATCGATGTGTTGTCTCAGCGGCGCACGTTCATAACGCAAATTATTCCCCTGTTGACTTTTATTTTCGCTTACTGCTCGCTCTTCGTGGTTATGTTCTCGATAAATTTGAAAGTATATGCCTATTGTGCTGCTAAATGAGACAGGGATATGCTTTTATAAACTGCATGCTAATCATTGATGAACACAAATAATTGGCATAATGGTCAATTAGCAGTGAAACAAACGCGTTAATTAAAATGACAATTTTAAAGAAATGCAGACAATTTATAAATATTTTGAAATTAAAATCATTTTTTATTATCAATTATTATCAATAACAATTTTTAACGAAAATGAGGGTATTGATATTTAATAGGTTAGGTTAGGATAGGTTAGGTTACGTTAGGTTATGTTACGTTAGGTTATGTTAGGTTAGGAGAGTATATATGTGCTAGACTGATGGGGTTTGACATATGAACTGCGAACATTGACATATGATGTATCTGGATTTTCTTATCTAACATATTTACTTGAATTGAACAAATATTTTTATATCTTATAAATGTTTATTCTTCAGCCAATCGTATACTTAATATTGGAAAATAATTCCTTTATATAACTTAATATTTACTTGAGTTTAAATTATTTATTTATCAATGCAGTGAGAGTATTTTTTATTTGTATTCGATAATTATTATATCTGTCGAAGAAACTAAATAAAACAAAAGTAATTTTTGATCTAAAATGTGACGAAATCGAAATTCATTGATATGGCGGAAGTACCTATGACCTCTGAACAACGTAATTGAATTTAGGGCTGATTCGGGTAATTTCAAAAATTTTAAATGCATTTGTCTGGATTGTGGATATGAATTCAATTTCTGGAATATTTCGAAAGCCACTCGCTTTTCAGCAATCCGAGTGATTTCGAGGTAAGACTGTTAAAAATATTTTTAGAGAATATCAATCTTAAGGCGTACACCATGTTATGCAAGTCGTCGACAAAAAGTGAATAAATTTATCAATTAAGTTAACTCTAACATAAATTAATTTTTAAATTGATAATTCATAAATATTACCAAACGTAAGCATCTTTAAATACTTCTTGACTGTGTTATTAAATACATTTTTTTTAAATTAAATTTGATAACATTTTAGTTAATACTTTAGTAGGAAAACTCCGTGTGGTCATTGATTTTAGTACTGCAGAAATTACAAATTTTGTTCAGTTTACTAAATTTAAGAAATTTGTTTCATTAGACGCATATTTTGCGGCCCCGAAGGTTAAATGATATGTTTATTAAAATTATTTATAATTCAATAACCTTTCTGTAAAGCTTTCCAGAAATACTGAATTTATTTAATTCTGTAATATAATAATTTTCCTGCGATTTGGAAGCATGCTACCAAAACCAGTCTGTCCTCTTCTTAAAATGAATGGACCAAAGAATCAATTTGTTCTGCGATCAATTAGTCGTGCAATATTTTCCAATATTTGCGGTGTAGTCGTATTTCCAATGTTTTCAAAGATTGTGGTGGGTATTATGTTAGATGAATTATTAGGCTGCTTCGATCATACTTGTTCCAACACCTTCAATTCTCACAATATTACGAAAATTCTTTCGACTTAAAAGTAAATATTTTAAACAAAACGTTGAATGTTATGAGAAGCGTATTCGAAAAAACGTTCGGCAAGTGTTTAAAATCTGTGACGTTGATTTATGTGCAAGCTTTTATTTCGACAGTTACCATAAATTATGATTTCATGATAAACTTTATTCCAGTATTCTAAAATCCACGTTATCAACATTTACTCTTCATGACCAATATAATGTAATTTATTAATATAGATAACAGCTTCATATCTACAAATTGCACTAGATGTTAAAATGCTATAGTTTGAGAGTTTCTAAATATTTCAAACACCTTGCGTCGTAATCACTTAATTGGATTTTCAAAACGCTAGGCCATGTCGAAACATTTATGATCTCAACTAATTATGAAATAATTAGTTTCTTTACCGAATCGGGCTCTTCTTCTAGATTTTTTTCGAGGTAATTATGACAGTTTAAATCGTAGCATTGGGAATTTAAATTGGAACGAACTTTTCCATAATTTAAGTGTAGATTTGTATCTCGACAAATTTTATGATATTTTATACTCGTCTATTAATTCTTTTATTCCGCGTAAGAGGGAAGTTAACAGTTCGTATCCCCGTTGGTACATTACCGAACTACAGCAATGTCTGAGCGATAAAAAACGTGCTCACTGTCAGTGGAAGCGTACTAAATTAGATGTCCACTATGTATCTTTTAAATTTTTGCGTGCGAAATGTATTAGATTGTCTCGTTCTGCGTTTCAAGCTCATATGGAGTATATAGAATCGGATATTCATAAAAGTATGAGAATTTTTTGGAATCATGTAAATGCATTAAAAAAGAGTAATCGTTTGCCGGTGAATATGTTTTGGGGTGACGAACTAGTGGGAAGTAATCACAGTATCGCTGATCTTTTCTCCATATATTTTTCAACTGTATATAAGCCCCCTGTAACTTTTAATATTACTTTAGATGATAGTGCTGCTCCCGTGTCCTCATTTTGTATTACGGAGAGTGAACTACGTCTCGCAATTGGCGCCCTTGACGATGATGTAAATTATGGTCCGGATGAAATTCCTCCATATTTTATAAAAAGATGCGCGTTGTCTTTGATCGAACCTCTGTTTCTCCTTTTTAATCGATCACTTTGATCTAGTACTTTCCCTTCCATGTGGAAGAAAGCTTTTATACATCCGATTTATAAGTCTGGCGATATCCATGATGTGACCAACTATAGACCTATTTCTATCTTAAGCAGTTTTGCAAAAATTTTCGATGCCATTGTAACTAAATACTTCTCTGAGTTTTTTTCTACTGTTATTGTTAAGGAGCAGCATGGCTTCGTTAAAGGGCGTTCTACGGTGACCAATCTTTTATTATATAGCGATTATATTATTTCGGCATTTAAAGAACATTCTCAAGTCGACTCTATTTACTTCGATTTCTCTAAAGCTTTCGACTCGGTCAGTCACAATCTTTTATTAGCAAAGCTCTGAAATGTCGGAGTTCGAGGTGTACTATTTGCATGGCTTAAGTCGTATCTGTCAGATCGTAGCCAGGTAGTCAGAATTGCCGGAGCTACGTCTAGTTCAATCTTAGCAACATCTGGGGTACCGCAAGGCTCTCATGTAGGGCCCTTATTATTCATTCTTTTTATAAATGACCTACCTGGTTACCTTCGTTGTTGCGAGATGTCTGATTTATGCCGACTATATAAAGTTATTTTTGAGTGTTAAAAGTCCGCAGGATTGCTCTAAACTTCAAAAGGACATACATTGTTTATTTAAGTGGGCTATAGACAATAACTTATCTCTTAACCTCGATAAATGTAAGGTCTCAAGTTTCCGCAAAAGTAAATGCTATTTGAAATATGATTATTTTTTGGGGGGAAATTCCCTAAAAAGAGTTGAATCTGTGTCCGATTTGGGTGTCAGTTTTGACCATTGCTTATCATTTTCTGAGCACATTAATAGTGTTACATTACGTGCACTTAGATTAACCGGCTTTATAAAACGAGTTACTTTCCAATTCCGTAAGCCAGAAACTATTCTTTATTTATTTAAAACTTTAGTAGTGCCTGTTTTAACTTATGCATCGATAATTTGGTCTCCTCACACTAAAAGTATGTTTAAGCTTCTAGAATCTGTACAACATAAAATTTTGCGTTATATGTCATGGAAATCAACAACACCATTAAGCTATTTCGATCACAATTTCGAGCCAATCATGCGTTCTTTTAACTTAGTGTCGTTACGCCAACTGTTTGCTTATTACGATTATCTGTTTGCGTTTAAAATCAGTAAAAGCCTACTAAATTGCGATGACGTCACTGCTCTTTTTCATCATAGAACCATTTCCTATAATTTTCGTGCTACTCGAATAATTCAAGAATCACGCAATTTATTTAATTATAGTTTTTATTCACCAGTAGACCGTTTGCGACGCGCTTGGAACAATACCCCGTCACAACTTAGAAATTGCCCATCGGTTGGGGCGTGTAAATTGTTAATTCGTTCGCACATCTTAGCTAACGTTAGTTAGGCCTAGGTGATATTATGAGTCTGTATGCATATTTCTTTGATGGTCTGAACGACTGACTACTGTATTATATTATTGTATTTGTTTTTGTAAAGGGCTTCTCGCCCGTTTAAATTTAAATAAATAAATAAATTAATTAATTAATAACG
The DNA here is from genome assembly GCA_030407085.1 of Trichopria drosophilae. NCBI lineage: Eukaryota > Metazoa > Arthropoda > Insecta > Hymenoptera > Diapriidae > Trichopria > Trichopria drosophilae. Next base: position 180,880,300 of record CM059583.1, on the reverse strand, counting down.
CGAAAAAGAAAAAATATATTTAACATCCGATAATGTAATTTGGTTTTTAACGGCTGTTTCCTCCTTCACTATCTGTTAAATAAAAAATTATATAATAAAAAACAGACACAAAAATAAAAAAATTTTTTTAAAAATTACACTTCCAAGACCTTCCTTCAAATTTCTCGTGGTGAAGTGTGTCAGTAAGTAAATAATGGAATACCAAAACTAATGGAGAGAGAGCACAGTAATGAGTTTCAATAAAAAATGTTGAGTTTTTCTTGAACTTTTGATTTGTAAACAGCTGCCCCAAAAACCCCCAAGTAACGAGTTTCAACCTTAGAATTTTGAAAAAAATGTATGCTCTACTGGATTGCCCGTATGCATAAATTGATTAAGAACATTTTCATACTTCGTTACGCACAATTAGAAAAAATCATAAGATCTACGATTTTCTAATGACTTATATTTTTTTTGACCTAGTGATTATATAAAAACGACTATGTCATGTTATTCAGTATATCTTAAACTATATTGAAATGAATTTGGTTTTAATTTGCATTCCAGAATCTGTTTATATCATGACGAAGATGGCACTATTCCGAAATAACGAAGATCTTCGCCATCCGCAGTCAAGGGGTTGTTAATTCGAAAGACAATAAAATTTCACTTTGAAACTGAATGAAAATTGACTGAGAGGGATTTTTAAAAAATTTTCTTTATTTGAGTGTTTTTGATGTAGATTTATTTATATCGGCCCATAATGTTAATTATCAAATATAATTATCGTGACAATGTCAACCATACTTACTTACGATTAACCCAGTCACTATTGAAAAGGGCAAATTTTATTTGTATGCTTTCCCGCCATTTTATTTAACCTTCAAATCAATAAAAAAATAAAAACAGAGAAAAGGAAAATCATTATAGCACCAAACTGGCCTGGTGTTATGTGCCGAACCAATTTCAATCTTTGAACCGCCTTCTAACTTGCTAATATCTCCTTGGAGAGATGTTCACCTTCAGTTGAAATTTACTTTCCTGCCCAGCGACAGGGAGACAGGTCTGGTTGACTTTTCAAATAAAATGTATAAACTGGATCCATCTCAAATCATGCAAGCAATCGATGGTATATCAAGAATCACCTTCGTGATGAAATATGTTATTCTAGATAAATATTCATTAAAAATTTGTTGAAATTTTTCTAAACATTTTAAGATTTGGCTATGTGCATAAATAAATTTTTCATTGTCTACTGACCATATAACCAAGACTTCTTATACATTAAATTATTCATATTGCTATTAAGAAATGAACATGCATGTGCGTACTATAAATAATAATGGAATATTTTGGCTAAAAAATCAGTTTTTTGAAACGTCTCGGTAAAATTCTCATCACTCCCTCAATTTTCAAGTTTTTCAGTGGCCCCTGGGCTTATTTCATTCCATTTCTCGTCCTTTCTAATCGTAGATTACTATAAATGAGAAAAGTCGATCGCCAACGGAAATAATTCCTTTTTTTTTCCTCAAGATAACAACATTTTTTCTCCAAAAAAGGCCACTTGTTTTTTTTTTGTTTCTGAGGAGATATAACATATTTTCATTATTTTTATTTTTTTATTTTCGGAAAATCTGCGAGTTTTGAGATTTTAATTTCAGAGTACTAGTTTTGTCTTCTAGGTTTTTTTCACTTTATTAAACTATTTTTTGAATATCGTGAGATTTATAACTTTTATGTAGGGTGTTTCGTTTTTGTAAGAAAAAAAAGAAGACTCCCCTGGACACAATTTTCATCGAATCGGAACGAGCGATGGCTCAAATTAAAGATATTTGCAAAACCTACAACTTTGTCAGTGGCGGCACATTGCTTTCTATCAAGCAAAATAAGATAAATGCAAAAAACTGCGAAACTGGCTGTTACTACTTACGATGAGTCAGACCGAGCGGCTAAGCCGGTTCTGCATCCGGGCACGGTTTATGTTATTGAAAATAATGAATTCTTTCTATGGTGCGAAGCAGAATATATATTTCTAAATTGATATATTCAACCCACAATTCGTAATCTTAAGATTTAAGGAGGTGATACCCCGAACCCAATTCCAGATCATAGATCCCAAGTAATTCTTGAGAAGTAACTATAAATTCTACTAATTCTACTAAAATGTAAAAAGAATGTTCGAACTCTACCTGCGAATTGACTATATTATATCAGTTCACATAGCAGCGGCATTTTTCATCACGCAAAAATGCTTTCTCCTCTAGTAGTATAACCAAGCGTTGGAGAAGAGTAAAGGGATAAAGACTGAAACGACGCGAGGTGTAAAAGTATTTCATAGCCTGTTTTCTGACTACGAGATCCATAAACTAATATCTTTTCGAGACTGCACAACGGGCATTCCGTCCCGTAGACTACTTCGCGGAGTGCATTAACAAAATAACGTAATAAAATCTGAGTGCCGCCCACTATAACGTCGCGGGGGCCCGGACTCGTAAAATGCGATACATTGTGCACCCGGTAAATGTATATCCGTCATGTTGGTAACTACCGGTTGCCCGGCACGCGAAGGCCCGAAGGATTGACCCCATGAATGATCTATACCCGCCACAACGTATATATGTGCATTATGAATGTCCGTTCGAACTCACGAGATCCCGCGAAGTACCGGCATGAACGCAGCTTTTTATAAGTGTCCGAAAGCTCTGAGCTTCTTATACTCTTGCGTTTTAAGGGATTTTCTTAAACTTACTAAGAAATTGAAAAATGTTGGAGGTTAATGTTTGACCACACTATAAAAGATATGTATATGTATCTCAAGATCTTTTCAAACTGCAAGTGTCAAAATACTAATTTTTATTTTTAAGACATATATTCTCCAAAATAATTTGTTTAAATTTATTGCCTTCTGACCGATAATACACCTCTCCTAAATCACTAACTCTTAATCTTCCTATGCATAAGCTTACTCCAAAGAGCTTGTTATAGAACATATGAATTTTCCACACTCTTGATGTATCCAGAGGGCTTCAAAGTCTTGAGTTAAAAATTTGACATCTTTTTTTAATTGATGAGGTCCATTTGCTACAATATGATGTACATCAACTATTTGTACACATTTAATGAATTAAGTTAATGCGGTGTTCATCAATTCTTATTAAGACTCAAACCAGGAATGCGTCACGATTATAGTGAATCGATGACATTGATTAATAATTACGATTACATCTTGCTTAAGTGCTTACCATGAAACTAAGGTTTTGTCCTATTTTCGTAATAATTTTTAAAACATTTAGTCTCTTTTTGTGCTATAATTTTCATTATGTTCGATTCTGCCACATGGTATGCAGATTTTTTGAACACTTCATGCAGATGGTTCCTTACGTTCATACAATTGTTGGAATTGAAAAAAATGCGATTATACAACTCGTATCAAAATAGGAAATGTAAATAGCAAACATGAAATGATCAAACTAGAGATCAAGATATTGTATTGCTGCTGTGTTCCATTCCATTACATAGTTAAAGTTAAAAAATTCGAATTTTCATCATTCTTTCGCTGTGTGCCATCACGTTACGTATTCGTGTGTTTTTTAAGTAAATTAAATAAAGTTGAGAAAAGAAGTTACGTTAATCATTCCTCTGATGAGTAAGACAACATTGGAAGTCTGAGAGAATGGTTAGAATGTTTGGAGAACCAATTGTGATGACATAAGAAACATAGTCAGAAAAATAATGGTGCGAGGTTAAAACTAAAAATTTCATTATTGCGATAAATAATTACAAAAAGCATATTGATTAAAAAAAAGTTACATTAAGTAAAACTCACAATTCCTCTTCTAGGAGTATGTACGACAAGTGATTCACTGAATAATTTTGAAACGTACTTTCACTGAGATAGTTCCTGTGTAAGAAATCCATTTATCACTATTGCAAAGAAAATTATATCCAATTCCCATTAATTATCCTACATGAATAGCTTCTCTGTTAGAAGTCGTTTTCGTTTGGGCATATTTATTATACAAAATTAATTTATTATTTAATTTTATTAGAATAACGTCAACGATCTTCTTCTCACAATCTGAGTCGATATTGATCTCACTCATGCAGTAATGATTTCCAGAATGAGACACTTGGGAAAACCATTTGAGAGCAAAAATTATCAAAAGAACGGAAGTGATAGCCATATCAGTCATCTTTCTGAAAAGAAAAGAGGGGATGAAATTCGAAATGATGATGGAGTGGAAATAAGAATAGCTGACAATGAAAATGAAGAAACGTCGGTGTGTATAAAAAAGAACGTAACAGAGGGTGAGGAAGATGAAATCGAAGAACATCTAGAAATTGCAGTAGTTCGGTCGAATTTTGCACTATCTTTTAAATAAGGATTTAGCCTATACGACTGACAGACGAAATTGAAAATCGATTATCAAAAGAAGAAGGGAAATTACACAGGACCACAAATAAAATTTGTTTCGAGATTACTTGAATCGTAAATAATGGATCTTACAGATTTTTGGCCGCTGAAAACGAATCCGTTATTCGATTTGGCGCATCACATCAGGATTTTAAGATATCTGATCCCAAAAATAGTCAAAAATATACTTCTTAGCAATTTAAGGTTAGGATGTGTGAAAAATCTGGAACGATGAGTTAACGTGGACAAAAGATTCGTTTTCATCGACTAAAAATCTAAAAGATCCTCCACTTCTGATTCAGGTTGTGTCAAGATACACGAATAGCATAGAAACAGTCGAATGACTGCTATTTTGTCAGCATCAACTAATTCCAGCATTATGAAATAAAATAATACAAAATACAAAACAGTTTCATACTTTCGAATCTGTAAGCGATATTTTGAAGCTCCTCTGCGATTTACAGTACGACGAAACTTTAATCCGAAGAAATCTAATTTAAAAAAATATATAAAAACTTCCAATACTACACTGCAAACAACTAGCTCTTTTAAAATGTTTGGAAAAAAATTGAAAGCTGTACAAAATTTACAAGCTACTAGCAGACATTTTAAAACAGTAGATCGAAACCAAATTTCGGAGTAAAAAAAACCTTATGCGCTTCAATCTTCAAACGACAGGACCAGAATTGGACATTGATCAGGCAGAAATGAGCAGAGCCTCAGCATAATATGAAAAATAATTTGCGTAAGTATTCGATCGCAATTTATGTAGCTATTACTCTACAAGAATGTTTAATTAAAGCAGTAACAAGATATGCATACCGTATTATCTATTTCTGATGTAAAGTCAGAAAAGCACGCGAATAGAAAGATTTTAAGTAAATGGATAAAAATTGTTTTGTTTTTAATTTAGATTTAATCTTTGCAAAATTTTATTACCCTGAAATAATCGAAGGTACGAGATTAATATAGCGAACAAAAAATATGTAATGCGAAAAATATTTTAAATAAAATGTTATTATCATTAAAATAATCTATGCGATAATAAACTGTAAACAACTACATCTTCATCTCGAGGAAGAGGTTCGAAATACTATTGAATGAAGTTACCTGTAAGCTATAAGGAAAGTTCTATCACAATTGTATTGTGAACCTCATCCGAAGAGGTTAACTCACCAATTTTACAGTTTACAATTTTCAATTTATAAAACACCCGAACAGTATTACGGCAAAAGCTATGATATAATGATGGAAATTGATACACAACAGGCAAATCGTTTTTACTTTAAATATCGTAATGACACACAGCAGAACTATTATACTTTGATCTCTTCCGAAGATGATCACAATACAGTTTGTTTAATTAATATTGAATTATCATGCCTAACATGCAATAAAACCATATATGGCACAATATAATTCAACGAAATGTGATGTTGTAACATTATTTTTATTATTCTCGAGGTGTCGTAACGAAAGTCATATTAAGTTTAAAAGTTATTTATCAATTTAATCTAATTAATCCAGGCACTTGATATCTTCCTACGAAAAGGGTAAAGATAATATTAGTACTTAAGTACCCTATTTATATTGAAAAAGGCAACTCCGTTAACTTTACATGCAAATGTCAAAAAATATTTTGATGCAATTCACTTGAATGCCTTTACGCAAAATATTCTATTTAAACTTAAAAATGTTCGTTTTACTTTAATAAAAAAGTACAGTCAATGCTACATTTCGTTATTACACTGATTTATTAGCACTTGGTACATGTGTTTCATTGCAAAATACAAAAATTTACATAGTACATAGTTATGCTCTTTATAAATAGTGATTTTAATGTAGGTAATAAGAGTATTAATTCATAAAAAGTTAACGAAAACCAGCTTCTCTTTTAATTACATGAAACCTCTGATAACGGAGGTTAAAGACACTATAAAACAAGTACTAAGAATTAAATTTAAAACCTAAACTCTGTTGGATTGGGTGTAAAACCTTTCACTTCAACTATAGACAAACACGTAGTTGAGTGCAGCTATCAGAAATAACAGAACACTTGAGTAACATAAACAGAAATCCTGAAAGGGAGGTCCACCCCATTCGGACGAGCTGTTTTATATCAAAGCACCCGACTGACCAACAGTAAAAAAAAGAAACTTTCTTACACAATATGGAGACTAAAAGGAAATTTAATGGTCATCACAATTTTTTCCATTAAATAAGTATTAAGATGTGCACTAAAGGTATTCATGTTTTTATGCGAGAAAATAGCCAAACAAGATAGTAAGTAAACATTTTTTCAACACACAGAGAGCATGAAGTGGGATCCACAGTACTTATCATTGAATACCTTTCCTTACAAAGTTGAAAAAAATGCGTTCAATCTATTCTTTGCAAATGAAAAATATAAGGGATTTGAAATCAAATAGTTATTTTTTAAATGAAAACTAATTTATTTACATTTCAACTATTTAATCAATAGATACTGTGAATGTCAATATTAAATAGGAAGACACATTTTTCAATCAAAATTTCTATCAATAAAAGAAATAATTTGTCAGGAAATACAGTAGCATAAATAGTAGATTTATGCGCTGATAAATAGAACAAAATAGCTGCAGAAACATTCACAGACGTTTTTACTTTTTTACAATTGTCTATTCTATTTCTGATAGTATAGTTCGAGAATTGTAACGAGGTGTGTACAGCATCAGCATTAAAACGACATCAAATAAGAACGCAACATACGAAATCAAGTGTCTGTCATAAATTTCGCAAAGAAATACTTCGAGATATAGAAGCGTTTTGTTTAAGAAAGTGGTTTAATGGTTAGGTTTTATAATCAAAAATGGATAAAAATGAAAATGCTCAAAAATTGAAGAAATAAATCTAAGTAAGTAAAAAATGAATTACAACTTTTCTGATTAAGTCACGTACACATACAGCAAATCATTACAACTTTTCGATTCAAAGTAAAATCATACAAAAAAAGTCATACATGATACAAGATTGAGTGTCCGTTGATATTTTAATAAGTTGTGAACATTTATTACTTAGCAATTTGCTAGAAGATTTTCTCGTTCAATTAGAAGAGGTAGTTTTCATTCCGCAAGTATACGATTAGTGGGGGTGAATCTTCTGCTGCCAAAGGCTTATCAATGGTTGGATACTGAATTCTTTCTAATTTAGAATATACTGTATTTTTGGGTGGAGAATGACTGATACTACTATCTAGTTGCGACTATTTCATTTTTTTTCCGTGTACCTGGAAATAGTTTCAGGAAACTCAGAGTCTAAGGTTCTATATACTGAACTTGTTTGGTTATATTAAATAATTATTGATGATTTACAGTTGCAGTGTAGTTTGATTAACTATGTTTGGAAATGATGGAAGAAAACTCTATACATGAAGACAATAGACGGCATCTTGACATGACGATTATAAAAATTTAAAATTTTGTTGAAATTGGGGATTCAATTTATATTTTCTATCATCTGCATTCTGAAGGACTAACCTCAAAAAGTTTATGGAAGCTATTTAATTGTTAAGAAAACTTTTTGGCGCCAGTACTATAACGCCACTGTAGAACATGGACATCTTCTCCGTGACCATTGAAGGGAAGAACATTCTGCCAGATCTTAATGCTTTTCGTTATCAATTAAGAAGCGGGTGCAGCAATTAATTCGCTCGTAGAAACGAGAAGCGGAAACGGCTTCACGGGCACAATCTTACCCGGGGGCGAATAGGGGCGGTCTTGAATACAAACGGAAGGAACGAAACTACAAAGCCATCGAAACTCTCATTGTGTATATTCTATGCACGTGCTAATGTATATATGTATATATTTGCTTTCAAATCACGCTGAATATATATGATTTGATTACAGCAGTTTCAGCGTTTACACTGTTTTCAGGCACAGGTTAAAGTATGCTCCTATACAAATACTGACGCTGCACTCAATTGTACTATGAATAGATGCTGCAAGGAAATAACCGTTAGTATTAGCCAATTTATGCTTCAGTTTGATTTAGGGGAAGGATAGAGAATTTTAACGTCAAGGTACCTTCAATGCATTCACTTGGAACTTGTGTATCATAATGATTCTATTTGTTCCTTAATTGACGTCATTTAGTTTAGATTAGTTATTCATAACTTTTATTGGAAATAGCAATTTTTGTCTGAACACGGAAAGTAGTGTAAATTTGTTATTTGTAAAATTTCTGGATCATTGAGAAATCAATTGCGAAACTGACCTAAAATTTTCATTATTCACAATGGCTTATTTAAAGTCGCTAATCGAATTCATACCAGATTGTTTTGACCTTCCTAGTGTGTATATGGGCATTATTCTAGAATTTTTAAACTTTATGTTGTCGTTCATTATGATACCTTAAAAATTTTAAATATAACTTTGCAACACTACAGATCAACAAATTTTTGTTCGTTTTACGTGTAATAAGCGTTTATTACTAATTACCGATATGTAGAAAACAATCAGAGTAAATAAAAGTAGTGAATTTGCCTGTTTTTGGTGCGCGACACTCACTAGAATTTTTCAGTTTTAACACTGAAACTTTTTGAACCTTTTTTTTTTTAAGGTCTGTGGTGTTTTGTGGCAGTATTTGGGGATGTAAACAAATGAAAAATCCTTAACTTAATGATGTGCCTCACTGAGGAATAAAATTATATACCTTCAAGCTTGCGAGATAACTTTTTTTTATAGTTGACAATTTAGCAATCAACCTTAGATAATTTTGTTCACATTGGTTTTTAAGAAACCACACAACCAGGGGTACATTACCTAAATAATAAGAAGTAATTTAAGCCTTTGCCCGAATGTGTGCCACCTATACATAAAAAATGCGACCACGTCAAACTTTAAATTTCCAAGCGAAACTCACTTTGAAAAATCAAATTATTTAATGGCACATCTACAATTTAGCTTCTAAGTACTTTGGAATCATTGTGATCTTTTCTCCTATGTTATTAAAGTATTTATAACTTTTGTGTTTTTTTAATACAACAAAAAACACACTTTTTGACAACAATAAAATGATTATTCTTTACAAATCGTTTTAATTCTTTGGTATCCTTAATGTTAAATCATGTATTTGGATTTCAAATTTTAATGAAAACTGACTTTGGATTTGTAATCAGTGGCCTCAAAAACCCTAACATATCAAATTTTATAAAAATCAAAGAAATTTTGTGAAAATAGTCCGCCATATTTAATCCATTATTTTAAATTTGAATAACTATTAACTAGACGTTTAATTTTATATACTAGGTTATAAAAATTAGGCCATAAGCAAAAGAACTGAATTTTTATGTATATTAAACGTTACAAAACTAAAAACTAATTTTACGAGTAACGTAACATGTTACATTAAAAAAAAAATACATTGTGTATAAATGAGTCACGCAAGGTTTTTCCTGTCATTTGATCAATTCTAAAGCCAATAAAATTAATTTCATGAATGTGCCTAAAAAAAATGCAATTTTCTTCAATCTCAAAGTTTAAAAGTTCTAGAATAATGCCCATATATAATCTCAGATATCATAAGTCACGTCTAAAGCAGCAAGCCAATAAAATAAGTAACCCATGCTGCAGTATGAAAATTAAAAATGTGTGAATCAATTTTTCACAATTGTTGAATCTACAAAGTAATTTTGAACATTCTAATGATTTAAAAACAATGCCAAATAAATTATGTCAAAATTGAATTAAAATTCAATAAAATAAATCATTTGTACTTATTATTGAAACTTTTCGGTCAATTCTCAAATGATTTCTTTGATATTTTTCGAGGGACCTTTGTAAAGTGATTTGAAGGACTTTCTAGCGACTGTATTAGTGAAATACTCACTTTACAACCTCGCGTAATATTAAATTTCTCTTGAATAATATTTGTAAAACTGCTTCACTGTAGTTTGCCTCGCTACAAGATTAGTTACTACTTAAGTTCAATTCATTAATATGCGAATTTCGTGACTATTCGAATTCACTTTTTATGGGATCACGATTTGTCGTTCTGTTTGTTTTATCTTATTTTTTGCTCGTATTGTTTGTTTGAATAGTTGTGAATTAATACTACTCTTATCGCTAGATTAACTCATGTGGTATATTACCACTAGAGCTCGTTAATAAATTTCGTCCATTGGAAAAATGATGTACTTCTTAGAGTAGATTATATCCAGTCAATCTGACATGGCCGAAAAATTGTAGAAGAATTTTTTGCGAGTATTTTTATGAAAATTATATTGTAACATTAACAAATCATAACAAAAAATAACATGAATTTTCCACGTTAAAAGATTCCCATTCACTATTTTCCTGTCAATTTCCAAATTCTCCATGAATTCAAGAAGTTCTTTAACATTATTCGTAAAATAAAATTATTTTTTTAAGTTAAACTTACTCTCAATTAAATTTGCTGTTCATAAATTCAAAACTTATTTTATATTTGTTCTCCATTAAAAATCTAGAGGCGTTTTTTATGGCTTAATATTTGTATTTTAGGAGTAACATTATTTTTTTAAACACTTGAAGTGACTCATATATTGGATATTTCTACATTTTTTGTCCACATCAGTTAATAAAACTTGTTAATTAATTATTTAGTAATCGATATTAGTTTTATATTTAAATTATATCATTACCACAATTGCTATCTATTCTTGTAACGGAATCTTTCACAGATTAACATTTCCAATAGAAATTCTTAAGTTCTTACAAAATAGCACATTTCCCTTATTAGTATACTTTCGGAAGTATCTCACTTAAATAAGATGTAAATACCCATTGTACATTATTATGGCCTTTTAACGTATCATGTTAACAAACAAAAAATAAAAGAACTAAAAATCTTTTTCGTAAAATTGTTTACAATTTTTCTCTCGACAAAATTCTTATTAATTTATAATACAAAATCGAAGTGAAATTGGAATCAATATAAGTTTTAAATTTGCAATCTATTTTTGGACACTATATTTTACATTTAGTTTTAAAATGAAATTCATTGAACAACTGTCCAAACCCCTGAGAGCATCGGTAACAACTTTGAACCTCTCAAAATCTCCAGCGTTAGTGACTACAAACCATTACGGGAATTACCTCTGAAGGACCTCGTAAAAATTGCACTTTAAGATACTAAATTCTTTACAATGCCGTTCAACTTAACAGCCAAGAAGTATGCAAATTATGAATGCAAAAGTGTCGGTTCCAAATTCATGGAATTTAGTTTCATTTCCGACATATGGGGAAAAAAAAGGATAATGTATTATGGAAAATAAATACAGTATGTAAAAGTAATTTCCATACATAACAATAACAAAATAGCAATAAGAGAAGTTGTAGTTGATACAATATTATTTTTATAATTTATCATTTAAAACCGTGTAAAATATTATGTTCACTGTGGAGAGAGGTTATTTTCGCGTTTTAGGTTAAGTGTCGCAGCAGTAATTCGGTAACAATCAAATTTCCTATATTAATGTAGCAAATATTAAGATACTAATTGTACCAGTACCAAGTATTTTTGGTAAAAAAATTAAAACATGACATATTTAAACGCCGAAAATCGATAAACAAAAGAATGTTTCTTTAATTATGAAAACCAAATGAATGAAGATTGTTAATACATATCACAAGTCTACATGTGTGTTTTGTTTCTATAAAATCGTTAAATTAAATAATTTTTCTCTCTGTATAACTCATGGTGTAAAGATTCATTACACCATGTGTATAACTGACAAAATGTCGATTCGAATGAAAAATTCACTTTTGATGACCACGATGCATCAACTTCCTTCATAACTATAAGGAAATTATAAACAATAAATCAGTTCTTCTAAAGAATTTAATATATTTGGTTGGCAGGATCAGTAATCTATGCCTTGCTTTTTCTGATGAGCCTCATAACTCGGAAAGTATTTGAAGTTTACACTTTATTATAGTGTTTTGCAAAGCTTTTAGAGATAAAGTACAAATGCAGTTTCTAAAGTCCTTATAGTGAGAATTCCCTTTTTTTTTTGGAGTAAAAACTGTGAAACTTTAGCAAAGGAATGAATGCTTACGCTTGACGAGAAAAAATCTCATTATATATAGAGTGAAAATACTCATAGATCAGTGACGATTTTCTCTTAATGCATGAGCGAATGTGTAGGTTGTCACAACCTACACAGAAAAAAAAGAAATCTCAAATTAAACACTGTAAAAGGCTTTTTAGTTTAGATTTCAGTCTGAAATTGAGCTACATTTCTGAAATTAAGTCGATATTTGCGCTTAAAGTCTTACTTTCAGACAGAAAAGTTTAATTTTAGTCGAGATTTATGCTTAAAGAAATGTTTTTTGAGCATGTAACACCTAAGTTAGAGAATTCTTATTTCGAGCCTGAATATTGACTAATCATCATATTAGTCAATATTAGTCATAATTTAGATGAAATTAAGCCAGTGCTTAATTTGAGATATAACAATTTTAAGACTTTTTTTTCTGTGTATCCAAAGAGGGATACACGGTGTGAACACGTAGAAAGAAATTTTCATTAACAACATTGGTGATTATTGGAAGCATAACACCCAATAGCAGCGTTATCACTCATGGTGTTGATGGACAATATGAAATGTTAATTATATGTAAGAAATTATAATGCAAACTGTGTGTGTTATCGCGCCCAGTTCTTAAAATTAGCAATTTACGTTCAGATTCAGTAAAATATAAAAAATTGTTTACATTTAAATGTCTGGAATGACTAAAAAGGAATAAGTACAAAGTTTGTCATTTAAAAAAAATCCGACTGAACACCCTGGCATGATTTATTGGAAATTAAAAGTAGAATTCATCAAACACAACAAAGTAATACAACACCAAATTTCACTTAAAATATTTTGTATAACTACGAAATAAGTACTATCACATTAAAGAGCTCTGATATACAGAGTAATTATAATTACAATTATACTTAATTACAACTATACAATATTCTTATAAGAAACAGTTTTTTTATATGAACGATGAGAATATATGTAACGTTCGAGTTATTTCAGGTGTCAGTTTGAGTGTTTGTAATTTTTGAAGGGATTCACTAGATAAACTTTTTTTCTTTTTCCAAGTTGACACAAGACACTAACATTTCTGTAGCAAACAACCTTTTAAGCCTCCACGCCATACGTACTTTTTGGGCCTCATAAATGCTATGTTTTTTTTTGAAAACACGTAATTATAAGAGATGTTATGTCACAAAGATGATGGCGGGCTCTCATAATTTTTTTATAGTATCCACATATAGGGTACATTTGAATATGATATTAACGACTAATCTCGAATTGTTTAACATTTAATTGATTTTGCCTAAATTATAAAGTGTTTAGAATTCAGATGGCTCAGAATTCACAAATATATGAGAAATTAAAAGCTACTTTTAAGCTTGCGAATTAATGGGCACCGTCTGAGTTCTGTAACTTCTTCCAGTCAAAAGTTACGACCAATTAAATAGTATCTAAATTTTGTTCAAATTTTGATAAAAAACAGCGTTGAAAAATAGGAATAATTAATTTTTGTATTGTTGAGGATACAGGGAATCTGGAAAAAATGTCAAGGAATTAAAAAATCGCTGCATAGTAGGCAATCGATGAGTTGAAATGGAATAATTCCATGTTGTTTTTTGTACATGAAATTTAATTTTATTCGTACTTCAATAAAAATATGTAATTAAATTAAATAGTAACATAAACGTTAATATGAGTTTATATGATATACTCTTCTTTGCTATGTAGTTTCTGCGAAGTTAAACTACGCAGTAACTACTTCAATCGCATCGTTATACTTTAACACGCCTCCTAATACAGGTAACATGTACAACTACCCTATAGCTACATAGAACAGAATTGTTATAGAGCCACTATTACTTTCTGCAAAACTATAAACTTTTAGATGCAGATTCGATTTCAGAGAAGTGGGTAAAACATGCTTTGTTCAAATTACTAATTTTATTAGAAGCTATGATCAGTACCTCTAGTATCTTAGGCAGCGCCCACTCACATAGCCCAATTATTGACAAGTCCATGAGTCGGCTCGGGACGAAACAGCAATCGATACCGTATACAAAATAATTATAAGATATAAAACGTAGGATAATATTATGCAAGCTACAAAATAATTAATAACTCTGGATAACAAAAAAGTAACAGTGAAAGTCTCTTCTGCCCAGAACTGGTGGAATTATACAATTTTGAGATCGCTTAACATAAATCTGAAGTTCGTTTTATCGCAGCAAGATTTTTCCTAACCTCAAAAATAATGAAGAAATTAATGTATGAGGTAACATTTTAAAAATATTAACACATTTATGGGGTCGCTGATTAAGAAATATAAATTAAATTTTCAAAATCCAAAATAGCGGATCCAATATCCAATAGAGATTCTTTAATTTTTTAAAAACTTTTAAACGAGGTTTTGGAATTGCAGATTAAGAATTAATAGCCTAGAACAAAATAGTCATAATACAAGGTATCTGAAAAAGTGGTACAGGCCGAATGTTTTGATTCCGCCATTTTGGCGCCAGACTATTTGACCCTGGTTTCTGTCGCGAGAATCGGTTTAGATCAAGATTCGTATAGTAAAATAGGGCAAGCGGAGAAATGGCAATGTTACGAAACTAACCCAATCTGACCATTCCAGTCAACATAAACAGGAAATATCACAACAGTTTTACTCAAATATATTTAATTTTACAAACATATTTCATTATCAATTTTACATTTCAAATGTTTCGTCTGATGCCAAAACGTCCTGGTGCCAAAAAGGCGGGGCCAAAATGCATCCCTTCCGAAATAGATATCAATTTTTGTGCACTCGCACTAATTAATAGCATGAAAAGTGAATATAAGTAATGGCAGAATAAGACTTCTTGACATTACATAGTATATTCATTGAGAAACTCTGGTTTCAAATTCCTTTTCCGCATCCTAAAAAACCGAGATAACAGTAGTCTTGTTATAACTTACACACTCGATGCCTTGCTTTCCTCTCCCCGTTATATTTACCAAAAGAAGGGGAGCGCCGCTTCTCCCTCCTACGTTCCTGACTTCACTGCAGGCCCTTCCTGAGGCCCCAACTCGCAAAGTGGGGGAAAAAGAGAGCGGCGCAGGCAAATATAACGAAACGGAACCGGCCAATATACTGGGATGTAAATATATCGAGACGCAAATATACCGGGACTCTATAGTACCAATTTTTGTGTAAATTAATAAATTGTCCGCCATTTTAGATTTGTCTGAATTCCGATTTCAAGTTCATAATCATCTACTCCAGCAATTCTTTAATACTAATAATAAGGTCTTCTCAAAGGAAACTTGAATTGATTTTTCGTGTCGCCCTGAATTATTATTATTATAATGTTAAAAAAAGATCGTTTCACACCGAGGACAGCATGAGATATTCCTATCTGTAAGGAACAAAACATTATAGTTATTTCGTCACTGGGAGATAACTGCATTTAAAAAATAACATGATCAGAATATTGAACAAATTTTAATAAATAAAGGATGTAAGAAATCTCGGACGTAGAAGAACACCAATCAACAAAATGCTTTCGAGAAAATTGCCCTTTGATTTTGTATAAAAAATATTTAAGAGCACTCGCATATCGACAAATTATTGACGAATGAACTCAGAATTTAATAATTTCTACAAACTGGAACTGCAGGATTGAACCAAGTCCAGGAAGAGGAGTAGACGGCAATATTGTTACGTACAAACGTAAACTAAGCGCTTTATTTATGAAATTTTATTGCCAGCAAAAAGCAGGGCTTCGAGAGCACGTCCCAGCTGGTAACTACATAGATTGCTATGGTTAAATACCGAAGAAAGATCTGTTTCTCCCCTATACAAAGGCGAATGTTGTGTTCCTCTACTTCTTCACATCCCAGGGAATACCTCGTATTTATCCGCTGAAACGGACGCTGAGGTATTCCACGCGTAATTCAGCCATTTTTTCGCCCGGAATTATAGGCGGCTACCGTTCGTTACCCGTCGAAAAAAAGTTAATAAAGAAGGCGCGCGTGCTATACGCCGCTGACAATAAGATACTGATAAGGAAACGCGTTCCTTCTGGTAAACAGGAATCCCGACTCGGAAACCGCGTAAGCAGTTTGCTCACGTATATACGCGATTTTTGTCCCGTGACTTGCCGCTGTTTCGAGGCTAAAACGACCCCGCGAAAGGCTATTCCCAAGTCTGAACGACGCTAATATTCCGGGCTACGCGTTCAAAGTGACGACGAATGGCCCTACTACATGAGATTTGAAAAAAATTCCAAAGTCCCGGTGGTTGGTCTTAGAATATATTGGACGATGACCGTTAAGAGCGCTTGCAATCTAGCTGATATCGTGACAATTGCCTCGTTTTTACAGTTTTATACTTTAATTTAAAGTAGTTTATTGCGTACGAACTTTGCGGCACTTTTTAGAAAAGCCCGGGTAAAAATTTAATTTCATGCAAATTTAAATTTATATCGATATAAACTTGGTAAAGCTCGCATGATATCTCCAGATATTGCTATTAACCATTTAACAGTCAAGGACGCATATATGCGCAGAAAAAATTGGCAAATCATAGTTTTTAGGTCGTTGAATCCAAATATGAAATCGAGTTTTCATAATTCAAAACGGCGTGCCCAATATGGTGGACGCATATTCTAATACTGATTCGATTTTGATGAAATACCTTGGGATAATTGACACGGTGCGCTTGAAGCATGCAAAGGTTCCATGAAAATGTCGACAAAAACAGCCTTCAGGACCTCATTCGTGTACATTCCAAGGTTCAAAATCCGTTAACACCGAAATCAAAACCGATTCTGTTCTCGAGTTATCGCAAAATTAAATTTTTACAATAATAACGCCTGGTAAAATTGCGTTTCAGGTTACCCTCTTTAATTTTTATGTTTTTTTATATACTTTTATATATTTTGATAAACTGGCCGTTTTTGTCGACATTTTCATGGAACCTTTGCATGCTTCAAACGCACTGTGTGAGGTGAGGTCGCTGAATCGGAATCTGAAATCGGATTTTTATCATTCGAAATGACGGATCCAATATGGTGGAGGCAAATTCGAAAAATAGATGTCCGTGATAGCGAATTTAGAATTTGAGTCCTGCCTCTAAGTTTCTAAAGCTCGGATACATTATAACGAATAAAATTCACCAAAACATTCACCGCAAATTGAAAGTACAATATGTGATACCAATTGACAGTTTTGTGAATCGTTTCGAAAAAATCCCATTTTTCTAATTTGCTTCCGCCATATTAGATCCGCCATTTTGAATTTTAGGTATCCGATTTCAGATTCAAATTCAGCGACCTTAAAAACCCTAATATATATATACATATATATTATATTATGTATTATCTCGCATGAGAATACCAGTAGAACCACATTAAAACCCCTCAAGGGACTATTTTCAGTTATGTGGAAGCACTTTTTATGTTTAGGTCCGATGTATTAGTTCAGGTATGATTAATTTTTACACGTGTTAATGGACGTTACAGTTCTTAATAATTTTGAATGCAAAAGTCTTTTAACAATATATTCTCATATTGTTAATTGTACTACTTAAGTACATTCCAACCGTTTTTTAACATTTATGCTCTTTTCTGCTAGCAAGCACATCACACGTTTAAAAGTACGCTAAAAATGTTAATAGTACGCGAGATAAATCACTCTCGAGGGTATTTTTTACAAGCCATTCATACCTATGGCAGCACTTGGCATTTTCAAAAACGCAAATTGATTCTGTGAACAGCAAAGATATGAGGCGTTCGTGCGCCAGCCCTCTGAGGGATTCGCGAATCGCGGCTCGTTGTTCGATCTAGGGGATCGCATTATGATTTACGATGTGCGACAAAAATTATTACCGTCGTTAAAATGCCTACGGATATATCGACAGACCGCAAACGCCCTCGGAACGACCTGGCCCTTAACATCAAGACTTTCAAAGTACTTTCGAGAGTTTAAACGTCGGCTGTAAAGTCCACACGGTTAGCCGAAGGTCGGGACCAAACCGAAACGATCGCGTTTCTACGATGCTTAATGTGCCGGCCACTTTACCAACGACGATTTCGACTCATGCCGAAACGATCCGTGAAACTGCAGCAAAAATTAATTTTGCAATAATGCCTACATAAAACGGGTCTGCGGCAATACTTTATACATGTAAAAGACGTGAAAATGAGAACGTGAAACGACATGACTACCATGAATGTGTACTTAAACTTTACAAGGTACATCGTTGATCTTTTGGATATTTGCAAAAATGTACTTTCCTGTTAATTGTGGTCTTAAAACAGTAAAACATTTCTGTAAGCATATGAAAGAATGGGGTTTTATGTAAATGAAATATATTTTTGTAAATGAAAATATAAGAAATATAGAGTCTCGTGTACATGAAAGGATGTAAAGTAGATCTAAACTGATGTAAAGTAATCATTCTTTATTCCAGTGCATTTTGAGTTCACTGCACGCGGGAAAAAAAGTAGCTGAAATTACCATTTTTTTACTATGAATCATAGTGTAAAATGAGGGCTAGGTATGATAATAGTTCAAATAACTATTATGAAATAGTAAAGTTTAACTATTGTTTCATGATTCAAAATGCTACTTTATCATAATAGACAAATAGACTCAACTATTTTGAAATAGTCATTTCAGAAAATTATTACCTTCACTGAGAGAAATTGTATAAGAAATTGTCATAAAAAATATGGAAAGGAGTCAATATTTACTTTTTAAAAGTATTTGTAATCTATATATATATCGTAGCATATGAAAAGTCTACTTTTCGCCCTTGGGTCTTTGCTTAAAATAAACAAGGAAACAAAGAGAAAAACAAAAAAAAGTTTGTGAATGTCACACTTTAGCCAGTTAAAAATTATATTATGCAATGCCATTATACACACAAATTTCAATGTCGTGTAACTAGTCTATAGAAACAGGTGCGTATACGACATGCATTATGTATTACCCTATCTTGGCGCCCGACGGTCCTTCTTAAGACCAAATGAAAATCCACTTCAATAACGGGAGCCACGTGCTCGACGAAAAAAAGCTGCGAACGGCTCGTCGCCACCTGGCGGCATCAAAACACACGGGGTGGGACAGTCTTTACTAAAAAAATTTAACTATGAATAATAGTAAATATAAAGATTTAATACGAGACATAGTGTGAAATGAGGACTATACTAGATTATAGTTATTTCAACTATATTTGTCATATTTATTTGAATCATTCTACATAATTGATTTTTTTAACTATCAGGAGATATTTGGTGTATCAAATTACAGTAAAATCGACTATTAAAGAGGTAAATTTAACTATATTTTCCAACTATGTGATGCAGTGAATTTTACTATGTATTTTTTCTCAGTGTGTAAAACGAGTGCACGGTTAGAAAACACTTAGGAGGACTTTTTTACATTTCTTAATAAATTACATTTCTTCATACATAACGATGTGAATGAGTCCCACTATATGTAAATTAATTAAATTCATGTATGAAACCTAACTGCATTTTCTCTACTTATGCAATGAGTGTAATGCGGACATTAAATACAGTTTTTAACACTCCGGGAGTAGAACTTGATTTTGCGCCCTGCAGTGAAATATTCGGGCGCAAATCATCGAGTCCCACGCCCGTCGTATGGAACATACGAAATATGAAAAAATATTTTATTGGAACACGAGCGAAATATCGATCTCCGACGAATGCGAAGTTTGCCGCAAGAGCAAAGCGAATGAGACAATCACAGAGATCGGCAATTGCGCCCTTGTTACATAATACACTATTAAATAACGATGTACGTTTAAATTTTAGTTTCACGAAAGTAAAAACAAAACCTTGTAACATTTTATATTATCGTTAGGGATGAATTTACACATCACCCAGTCTTTAACTACTACCTTTAGAATGGTGATAATTTATATTTTGTGCTTAATAAGTGGTACATTTTCAAAACATACCTGAAAAAAAAATTCGAAAAACGCAAGAGAATTATTTTTCCATGATTTCTTCAAAGTACTTCCTACGTTATCTACTCCAGCTTAAATAAGATTAAACCTTACTAAACACAGTTTTACAAAAAAGGATATTTGAATACAAATATAATAGTCAAAGTTTCTTACTTTCAAACATTGTTATAACAGATCATAGTATTAAATCGAATCATAATTTTAATTATCAGTAAACAATCTAATCTAGATCAAACGAATTTCCCAAGTAAATAATATAAAATTTCAAACAGAATTTAAATAAAAAATCGTGCTGTTAAATTATTCTTGTTAATCCATAATTTTTTCACCTGTGGGGGCTAATTTGTTCGAACCATTGTGGAACGCCCCTGTTATAGAAAATGTTGAAGGGTTACATCCAATGTTAAATCTAATTTATGACTGTTTATCAATTAAAAAAAATTACCTTATTAAATTTGTTACTTAAAAATTGTCTGCGCAATATAAAGGATCAAATTATTGAAAATATTTTGTAATAATTTTCGACAAAATCTACTTATCGTTAAAATACGTGCCGTTGACACATCCATTAAATTATTGTCATAAGATCTAGTAACGATTACTTTCAATTACTTCAAATGTAGGTGACGTGAATCACGCTTCCTTGTTGAACAAATGCGCGAATAAGACGTAAACACGGTTTAGAAGTTTTGAAATTCATGTAAAATTCATACAAATAAAGAAATTATTACAACAGTGTAGTAAGCATTGATTAATCTCAATTATCTTATAAACTGTGATAAAGACGCTGGAAAGTAGAATGCATTCATAATTTGCATATTATCGATTGAATACAGATGAGCAAGAAATTCCACAGTGAATTTATCACGATTTTTAATGTATATTTTATTAATTGATTCTATGACCAGAGAAAATGGGAACGATTCACTCCATAATTTGATTTCTACTTAATCATTTAAAATTTACTATTAGTAGTTGATGAGCACAGTTGCATAGTGTAAATAATGTTAATTTTTATACTTTATATAATTTAAATACCTCATTATTAGGTGGCTTATCTATATTTTCATTTATTATTGAAATGTTTTTTAATTTTTTTACTCAAGTTTATTAATTAAACGGTTATTTTTAAAACTTATTGTCCTTTATAGTTTTCATTCAATTTTTCACACTGTTTTGAGTGTGCCACAAATTTCTGTCAGGAAATAAAAAATAATAACATACGAGTTCACCCGTGGGCAAATCACCTAGTTCGTGCGCTTCTTTCTTTTCTAAGAATTTGATTTGCAATACCGAACTTCCTTTCTTCTGTGCTGTTATTAACTGTAATTGTGTTTTTTACAGTTTTTTTACTTGTCACAATCATCAAGTTTATTAGTTTTTATATATCCTTTATTTAATTATCCTCCCGAAGAAACATAGAAGATGCGTAAATAAACAAAATCCACAAAATGAAAATTATACGTTCTGCTTTAAATTAAGACAAACAGATAAACGTAAGATCTATAAAAGTTCAGATACAGAACAGAACTAAAGCAATAACTCAAGTCTGCTTATGTTCGAGAAGAAAATATTTTTCGTGTATTCGCCACACTTCTGAAAATTGCACCATTGCGAAAAGTGCACGAGTTTGTTTGTTTTCTTCAGATTAAGAATTCAATCATTTATGAACGATAATGCATCGAAAGAAGTAAAATTTTAATTAATAACTTTTAAATCCTTTATTTATTGAATGTTTAGGTCACATTGAATACAACAATTTTTTCCATGTTTTTCTTAAAATCCGAAGTTAAACCGTTAACGCTCCGAACGGCATCAAATGTTGCCGTTTTTCGTATTGTCAATTTTTAGACAAAGAGTGAATAAATTCTTTTGAAAATCCACGTTCTATAATTTTTGGGCATGGTATTTCTGAATCTGTAATCCGTTTTGGATTATATTTTAAAGTAGTTGCTTCAAGGCAAAAAAGCGTGCAAAAATCTATTTTTTTAAAATAAATTATAATTTTTTTATATGATGACATTACTCAACCATGGCTTGCATTTAGATCGTAAGTTATAGGTTTGCTTAAAAATTCAGAATTGCACAATTTTTACGAAAATATTACCATTTCCAATGTCAAATTCTTCTAAATGGAAATTTTGAACTAGAAAATGTTGGAACAAGGGGGTTTGAGGTCGCTGATTTCAAATATCTGGACACATTTTCAAAAATCAAATTGACAGGTGCAATATGTCATATTCTTGTATGTGATCTTCTGTCAAATTTTTAAATTTGAAAATGGCAGATCCAATATGGCGGACATAAATTTGAAGTTTTGTATCATTTTTAAGATGCGTGACGTAGGATGCTTCATGCCACTGATTACGAATATAGAGTAAAATCATATATCTCTTATTCAACTTTTATTTTAGTTTATTATTTTATTTATTATATATACATATATATTTATAATTTCCGAAAAATCAGAAAGTGAATTTTGGTATTCTGATAAATTTTGAGAGTATTCTTTGACTCATTCCGAAACATTTTTGTTTCTTGCAAATTTTCTCTAAAGTCTACATAATTCAAGAAAAAGTTTGTCAAAACAATTCATCAATTTTTTCATATTGATGTTTTGAAGAGGTTTGGTTGATTTGCCGCAAAACAACAAAAAATATAGTTGAAGTTCATATATTTTGTGCACTTTTGGCAGTAAGGCATCCCGCAAGGTTATTGATGCGAAAAAAATTCCCAAACAACGAAACACACAAAATGTTGTTTATTTCTGTATTTAAAATGCGCCATATTGGCTTTTGAAACAATTTAAATGCAACTCTAACTACGACAATCGAAACGTACACTAACATCCTTCTGAAAAGCAGCACATGAATTTCTCCTCAAAGAAAAATTGTATAATTGAATAAAAAAGCTAATTCAATTACATTTAGTTCGATAAGAAATTGTTAAGAAATGTACACGACAAATTTGTCAATTTACGTTTATTTGGCTTCTTAAAAACACTTCAAAATCTTAGCTGTCGCGCTAATACTTCATGGGTACCCATATTAATATTTTACTTATTTTACATTGCACGTTTATTCCAACATAAATGTAAATTACTCTTTCTCTTACGTACACCTGAGTTTAAAAGTTCTGCGGATTCATATTTGATATATTATTAAATACTTAGTATCTTATTTATGCTGGACCAATATCTGCAGATACATTTTTCATAGTCAGTTACCCCAAAAAAACAATTTTAGTATTTTTGTGGATAAATATAAGATGTTTGATTTTAGTAAATTTATATATGATTAAATTTATGTATACAACGTATATTATTCAAACATATACTCATCTGTCCATTTGTATGCAAATGTATGCAGTCGTATATAAAATACTAAAAATATACTGATTATTTTATGATCATGCCAAATTCAAAAGTATTAGAAAATGTTGTATAACTTGAGCACACAATCTTCATTTGTGAGTAAAGATTAATATCGTTTATAGACTTTCGGATTGATGACTAACTCTAAGGACAATCCGTCTAATGATCGATTCACTGACCGATTTGAAGCATTTCGCAGATTTAAGAAAGTCTTCATTTCCAGCGAAGAAAGCTCTAAATCGTAATGGTATCTTTCCTGTTATTTTCTAATGGTTCCCTAGCAGAAAATAAACGCTAGTTAGCGCCACAGATCTTTTCTAATAGGGTTTAATCCTAACCTTCCGCATTTTTGTGGTTACGTCATCTGAATGCTATACATGTAATATACATAGCATTCCCCAGCAAACGAAAAAGTATTCAGAAGTATTGAAAATTTCAATAGAGAACAAATCTGTTACCATTTAACTAATTGAAATCGTTAAGTTGACTACTTTTATAGTTATTTCAGTCATCTGAAATAGTCGTGATTACTAGTTTAATTAATTAAAACGGGACAAAGCTATTACCAGTTATGGCTATAGAATAGCAAACTGGAAATAGTCACAGCAACTAAAAAAAGTTCTGAGGCATATACATCCAACATTTTTGGCTGAATTTACTATTTTTTTTGTTGATTGAACCATTTATTCCGTGCAGTTGCGCAATTTATAAAGTACAATTTGAATTTTCTCTGGGTCCTGAAAAGGATCCATGCGTCGAGATTAAGGGTTAAGAAAAACAGTTCTCATGCTGTTATTTATCCGGTTGTAGTCCACAGCATATGATGCCTAACTTGAAATTAATACAGGCGCTCGATTCTGACTTCTGGTCAACAACTGTCAAACACTATTTTAATCCTTAATAAAAAATTAATGTTTATGTTCACGTAATACATGGTTTTAAAGTCGTACTGCTTTTTGACCCCAGCCCCCCCCCCTCCGCCACAACTCTACACAACTTTATCCATTTTAATCATATACTTTATATAGGCCGTTTTTTCTGGCTTACTCCCAAAATGGTAACGTAGGTTATGGACGACCACTAAGGGGAATTATTACAAAACATTTCCAAGTTTCTGGATTGAGAATGATTGAGAATGTCTCACAGAAACACTTCTGGAAGCATTAGATTAGGAAGTACACGGAGAGAAATTAAAAGCCACGGTTTCTTTACATTGTCAAGTCATCATTGCTTGGGCCCTTTTAGAGGCTTGTCGATAAAGTAGGGTATACGGGGCTGTTAGGTGTAGATAGCTTTGGTTGACCATTTGGTTTACCATTGCCAAGCAACAGCTGCTTGGCTCCCGAGTTTCTGGAGCTTACTACCGATGTTTGAGAGAGACAAGCAGCGACTGCCGAATTTTGGCGCCGTAGGTACTTTTAATTTCTCTCCGTGTATTCACAAGTTTCTGGAACGAGAAAGATTGAGAAAGTCTCATAGAAATACTTCTAGAAGCATTAAGAAGTTCGTAGATTGAGTATTATTGAGGATATCTCAGTGAAACCTTCTGGAAGCATGAGGAAGCATGTGTGTTCAGAATGTAAGAAAACAAATATTTCAATGCTTCATTCAGAATAGGGAAGTATTGGCTTTATAATTATTATGCTGAAGCATTGAGAAGCATTCAAAAGTAAAGTGGTCAATGCTTGTAATAGGATTGGGAATGATAGACGATAGGGAAGTATTTACGGTGATCAACCAATAGAATTCAAAGTTCAAAAATGAATACGTCTCATTGCTTTTCAATCATTCTTCGTTTGCTGGGTCCTAATTAAACCATAAAAAATGTTCTATTCTGAAAATCAACGTTCAAGTACAATATTAATATACTATTTAGTCACCACCTTATCCTATAACTTACCATTTGTTCTTGTAAAAATAATATTGACTAATATTAAGGTATTTCGCGCTGATGTTCGATATAAAGTAATTTTCCTTCATATAATTTCAGGTTGGAACGTGAAAGTTGGCATGGTATTGACTTCATTTCATTTGACTTCCAAAACCTTTTGTATAAATTTGGTAACTTCAACTTAACTGATAAGTCTGACGTTACAATCTTAAACGACATATTGGATATATTTACATTGTATCATTTCATCCGCGATCGCTTTTAGGGATATTTTGGCCAGACAATTTTTAGTCGACAAGTGATAAATTTTACTCTACTAAATATTCGGAATAGGGCAACATCAAGATGACGACAACTGCAACTTGAGTACATGATTCTAGCTAAACTTTAAAAAATCACCAATATGACAAAAATGATTTAATGAAAAAATGTGGAACGTCGTCTTCTTTCATTGCAAGTTTCTTCCCTATTTTCTTGACAACCCTGTATATCTCTAGTAATTGGCAAGACCCGTTGAAACCACAAATCACCCGTCGCCAAATTTTCTGAAGAAATACTTGTCTGTCTCGCAGGTTTTCTTGAGAAGTTATTACATTCGTGTACGTCAAGCATTCCGCAGGCAACACGTGTTTTATTGATTCGGTAAATATACGTGTAAAGAAGGGTCGTGAGCGACTATTGTGTTGATGAATTCCTCGTCTGACTCAGGGGGACATTTCCTAGGCCTTTTGCTATAAGCTTAATAATAAGCGAGAGTCGGAATAAAATCGCGTGACGCCTCGAGGTGCGCGCATAATGTCCGCAACTTTCCGAGGGAGAATGTTACCTTTTTGTTTTATTTCAGTGACCATCGATTCCTGGGTGTTTTTTCCTATTTACCAGGGTGTAAGGTCGATTTCGAGGAACAACTGGGCGTTGAGGGCAGTGTCGCAGAAATCATGTGGTAAGTATCCACCGAGCAATATCGGAGAAAACAGTAATATATTGCCGGAAACTGGTTAACAAGGTAGTGGGAAATTGTTGAGCAAGCATCCTAGCACAATTCTGCTTTGGTTATACTCTATCTGGTTATATGCTCGTAGAAGGCGTTTCTGTATATGGTCCGAGAAACTTTGCCGCATTAAAATATTTATTCCAATTAAGGGGGCGCTTCGTGGTTTAGAAATCATGAAATAAAGCTCAATTTTCTTAGATTTCTACAAAAGTTTCAGATCAATACTTTTATTTATGTTGACGTAATTGCAAAAAAGAAACTTTTTTATGAACATATATATATCCTTACTTAAACATAATTATTATTAAGAATTTGCGTGAACATAAAAAATATATATCACTTCGAAAGGATTTTAAACAGAATTATTAGTAGGGAAAATAATTAACAACTGTACCTACAGCACTTGGAAAAAATCCATAATTAAATTGATTATATCATATAGTTAGAAAAATATAGTTAAAACTACTATGAACAAAATTTAATATACCACTTTCATAGTCGATTTTACTATAATTTTGTTACACCAACTATCTCCTCATAGTAAAAAAAATCAACTATGTAGAATGATTTAAATAAATATGACAAATATAGTTAAAATAACTATAATCTAGTGTAAAAGTTTACATTTACTTTTATTCATAGTTAAAGTTTGTATTTACTATAAATCCATGGTAATGTGTGTCGCACCACGTGTGTTGAGGCCGGCAGGTGGCGACCCGGCGTTTGCAGTTTTTTTTCTTCGAGCCCGTGGCTCCCGTTATTGAAGTGGATTTTCATTTGATCATAGAAGGACCGTCGGGCGTCAAGATATGATAAAACATAATGCATGTCGTACACGCACGTGTATCTATAGACTAGTTACACGACATTGAAATTAGTGCGTATAATGGCATTGCATAATATATTTTTTAACTGGCCAGAGTGTCATATTCACAAACTTAGCGCAGTATTGCTTTTTTTATTTTTATTTTTGTTTCCTTGTTTACCTTAAACAAAGAACGAAGGGATAAAAGAGGACTTTTCATATGCTATGATATATATGAGTAATTCCGTGGAACTTTTAAAATTCGAGTTCGAGAAAATTCAAAAATTAAAATTTAAGGCACACATGCAAAATTTGGTTTTTCTACTTCTATACACATAAGAAAGGACTAAAAAAGGCCCGTTTTCCATTTTGAACACAATGCATTTTTTATAAATGCAAATATATACAGGGTGAGGAAAAAGTATGGAAACCCCAGAAAATCTAAGTGGGTAGGTGATGAAAAAAAAATATTAAGGTCAAGTCTTATGTAACATTCAACGAGGAATCCAGTGATGACCTTGGATTTGACCTTGGACCTAACCTTCAAGGTCATTTGAAGGTCAACTTCTTTTTTTCAAATACGAACCCATACTTTTGATGTCGGGAATCGAAAGAGCGTAAAAGTTTACGTTAAAATATGTCTCGAGGTTCAAGGTCAACGTGACCTCTAAAGGTCAAATAACGCTAAAATTACGTTTGCAAGAAAATCTTGCAGAACAAGTGGCTATTAGAAAAAGGATTAATAACAGGTCTGAAATATCATTTAAGTAGTACTTCGAAAATTATCTTTTCCTCGACTTTGGACCCCTCCTTCAAGGTTATTTGAAGGTCAAACTGTTTTTTTAATGCGAACCTATACGTTTGAGGTCGGGATTCGAAATAGCGTAACATTTTACATTAAAATAAGCTTCGAGGTTCAAGGTCGCCTGTTGTCTGTAAACTGTTTGTTGTAATAATATAATATTTGTTGTAATAATAATAATATCCTCAATAGTCAAATGTAAACTGATTGTTGCCCTGATATTAATAGCAGTGATCGTAATTATAAACGCGATTAACGTACTACCCGAATGTCGAATGACTCAAAATCAAAACAAATCCTCCACATTTGTTATTTTCATGTTGGCTAGATTTTGAATTTTCTGAAGTAAATAATAACACACACACATACACACACACACACACACACACACACACACACACACACACACACACACGCACGCACGCACGCACGCACGCACGCACGCACGCACGCACGCACGCACGCACGCACGCACGCACGCACGCACGCACGCACGCACGCACGCACACACACACGCACGCACACACACGCGCACACACACACGCACGCACGCACGCACGCACGCACGCACGCACGCACGCACAGAGACACACACACAAATACACACACATATACACACACACGCACACACACACACACACACACACAAATACACACACACGCACAAAACACACACTCACTAAAATTGTTGGAGTCCACTCCAAAAAAGTAAACACTTTATTCTTTTGGTATGCATTTCACTCCATTTTACTCTTATGGAGTACACTTCACTCCAACAATTTTAGAGTGTACACAAACTATAGTCTCTTCTTCAAGAGTCTGAATGTAAGTTGTAAAAATGTTAAGTACGATGAAAATGCTATTTTTTAATTGAAATTGTGTGCTAATAAAAAATGAAATCTAGTTGATAAATTTTCAAAATAATGGACATGAATTTTTTTTATGATAAGCTTTGAATTCAAAGTTGACATATTTTTTTTATATCATTTCATAATGACGCCGAAGCTAGCAGCAGATTCACAACAGCGGATTCAAGAAACCTGTGGAATTGGATAATTGCTTGTTAAAAATTACTTGCATTTAAACATTTTTAGACAAATTTTATACAAATAATCTGTTTTTGACCATTTTAATGGCTGAAAACCATAGTTTTTTCGAATGCGCTGCTGCGAATCTGCTGCTAGCTTCAGCGTCATCATTTCATAACTGAGATGTAAGGAACATAGTAAAAAAAGTGATTATTTCTCTACCTTTTGAGTGTGACAAGCAAAAATGTAGTTTCTAAAACCAAAATACGCTAGAGATAGTGATATTTAAAGCAGCCAATCAATAATTAGCATGAGTCGCACACTTATGGGACCAGGACTATTTCATTCGTTAAACTGTCCTAAGTAATATTCCGTTTTCACATATTGCGGATCATGAAAGTCATTTTTTTGAAAGTCACATATTTGTTTATAGTACGTCGTGCATGGTAGACACATGCATATAACCTTCAGTTCTTGAAAATATAGAGTAATTTCAACAATTTACTCCATTTTCGAATCCTTTGGACAATATGGATTTTTTTTTATTACATTAAACAGATAAGAATTTCTCTTGGTACCACCTGAGAATTTAGTTCATTTCGAATGTTATCGTAATCACGCATGACTCTAACGACTTATGGTCGATTTCTGGTAATAGAATATTGTTCTTTTAACTCAATTTAACCGTATTAAACAATTTTTAAATCATTGCATCCCTTAAATTGAAACGTTAGAACACGGTACCTCGAATTTTAAAAGTTTCGCGGAATTACTCATATATATATAGTTTACAAATATTTTTAAAAAGTAAATATTGACTACTTTCCATATTTTTTATGACAATTTATTATACAATTTCTCGCAGTGAAGATAGTAATTTTCTGAAATGACTATTTCAAAATAGTCGAGTCTATTTGTCTATTATGATAAGTAGTATTTTGAATCATGAAACAATAGTTAAACTTTATTATTTCAGAATAGTTATCTTAACTATTACCACGCATAATAGTCCTCATTTCACACTATGATTCATAGTAAAAAAAATGGTAATTTCAACTATTTTTTTTTTCTGAGTGTGCGATAATATAAAATTATCTTTTAATAAATAAATATCAAAAAAGTTAATTTTGTAAAGTGATTAAATGAATCATTTTTATATAATAAATAACAGCACAATAGTGTTGCAGTGAATACTTTAGAGACCCAAATATGACTGCCAAAATATTGAATTGTACTTATTTTTGCCCATATTGAAGATCACAGGGGTAATAAATCATGTTTTAGGACATTTTTTCTGTTTTTCTCGAGTTTGAAGTGATTTGAATTTCAAAAAGTTCAGTGGACATCTTGGATCCGCCATTTTGCATTTCTTGATTTTATTACGTCGCATTGTGTAGATGTGAAAAAAGTCCAAAAACGTGAGTTTTGACTCCTTTGACCTTCAATTTGGCCAAAAACTAGGTCCAATTGGAAATTTTGGTGTACATATTTGGATTTTGCGGGAAAAATAATGTCAAAATTGACTCTTACTTAGAGAGCAACATGAAATTCTTAAATTTTTGTTGGGCTGCGTTATATACTTTGTAAACGTCGTTAAAAGTAAACCATTCGGTATTTTTTCAAATATGGGTTTTGTATCGAAAACGGTGAAAAATAAACCAGAAATCTACGAACCTCTTTTGTAGAGCACAAAATTTGCTTCCAAACAGTCAATAAGAGCCCTAGTCTAAAGTCAATACTTAAGTTATGATCAACGTTGGCAGTTACACCCGAGTAAAAAAAAATGCGTCTTGTAAAGATCTTTCGAAGATCTTGCAGGCTTGATCTCGAATGCAAGATCTTAAAATGATCTTCACAAGCTGATTTTTTTATTCGGGTAACATCTCATTTAGGTTAGAGAATACTTTACAAGATGAACTTCCAGCATTATTTGTATTTTACCAATTAATTTTAGAGAAGACTCTTGTTTACTTTTTTGGAATAAATGTTGTGCTCTACAATAAAGATTCAGTACATTTTTAGTGTATCTTGCATCATTTTCGATAGGGCAGCCATAAAATGAAAAGAAGACAGTTTTAACCTTTTAACGACGCTAATTTTTAAGTTAGAAGGTTTTCTTTTAATTAGGACGTTTTTTACTCCTACCAAGATCAAACATAAGCTCTTTCACTACTTACATTATATTTTAAGATTCAGTGTTAGCGACAAAATGTCATTATATACTTTGGCAAATAAAAAAATATTTGATTCTGAATATCTGTCAATACTGACAATAAGTTAATTTTATGGAACTTAGCGAAGACTTTCACTATCAAACATAACCTAA
Source organism: Trichopria drosophilae (assembly GCA_030407085.1). Classification (NCBI taxonomy): domain Eukaryota; kingdom Metazoa; phylum Arthropoda; class Insecta; order Hymenoptera; family Diapriidae; genus Trichopria; species Trichopria drosophilae. Next base: position 180,848,657 of record CM059583.1, on the reverse strand, counting down.
TTTATCCCTAAAGTCGCTTGACTTTCAAGACAGATGACAAGTTCAAAATGAAGCAAACTATGTACTAAAATGTTACATATCGGTTAAGAAACTTTCACAGCTTTTGATGAAACTTTTCATATTTTCAGAACATGTATATTTTAAAATGTTTGGTTTTTGAATAACTGTATTTATAAATGGTTTTTGAATGTCAGGTTTTTGAGTCGTACCTATAATTTCTTCACTGTAACCCATGAAAAATATCTCAAAGGCATGTTCCCATACACGACATAAGTTGGATTGTAATTCGGTTATTTTTGACCTAAATAGGGCACTTTGGTACTGAAACTTGGGATAGAATTTCTTGCGGTTATACTTTGGGTGTACGTTAAGTTAAATTACCAAATCTATACCAAAATTATGTCTTCAAATTTTAACCAACAAATAGGTCGATATTGGGTCCCGTTTTTTATAACTGAAACCTTGCACGATTACCTCATGTTGATTATAAGGGCGAAATGTTTTAATTGGACAGGTGTAACCTGGAAGTCAAATTTATAAGAATTTCTACCAACAAAGATTACTCCGATAACGTTTACAAAAAATAACGTTTCATTCGAAATTGGTTAATAATAAAATCTTATAAATTGAATTTGGTAGGATTCATTATTATTTATTTTTTAAAATCTAATGTTAATTTCAAATTTCCAATACTTTTTTACTAAATAAATTACGATATAACTAGTAACTAAGAATTAAGTCAACTGGATTTGGTTGAATAGCGTTATTTTTAAACATAGCTAAACATTCCAAGAATTTTTCATAATATTTAATTTAAGTATTCTTATTGATGTGTTTGATGTAAAGATTAAAATGATAGAAAATGATGAGCACATGTGGGAACCTCGAGGCAGGTAGGACTCGGTTGTTAACGATTGCGCCACGTGCTCGCACGGTTGTCAAATTATCCATTTGACGTTTGTCGTTAAATCATTTGTATACTTGATCTTACATCAGTAGTGCATATACGGCGCTGAGCTTCCCTTTAGTCTTCAAACTTGACGTTTCATTATTAATTCACGCATGCACGTCGCCGCGACGAGCACGTGACGTACGATTTTCAACGTATACTGAATCGGGTGTACTGAATAGCGATACGAAACAAAGATAAACGATGCGCTTCGCTCGAATTTCATATTTGATTAAATATGATCTACGACGTATCGAATTTGATTTACATTAATTGAGACTCGACGTAGTCGATTGTTAATAATCTGACTATTCTGTAACGAGGAACTTCTAGTTTTTAACTGTGGAAAATTACAATCATTAGTAATCTTCTTATAACTTCCTTTTTTGTCATATCACGTAGTTATCATTTTTTAAATTAATTATATGCGAGTAGATCCACGAAACTAACTTTTTATTTAAGAAACAAATAAATGTTTAATGCACACTTTATTTTATATGTTATACGTTTATATATTTGAAAAGTAATAATGTCGTACCATAAAAAAAATAATACTTTTAAAACTTTTGATTTAAAATGAAATAATATTACGATTTTACTCTTTCGATTTCTGTTAATAATTCTCCTTCAATGGTAGTACTCAAAGAAGAAAAAGGATATACTTGGCATTTTTAACATTACCATTTACTATGCAAAAGTACGCATCAAATTAAAAAATAAAAAATGTTACTGAAAATCGTCAATAATATATTTTTCTAGGAATAATAAAAATTAATCATTTATGTGCATACAATATTGTCTTTCTGACTTAGCGACGTAAGCGGGCAAATAATAGTATATTATACAACCAGTGCGCAAAGTCACACTTTTGTTATTAATAATGATTATTAAGTTTCTCAGACTAAATTGTTAATAATTGCTAAAGTTTCTAGCAAGGAAAGCAACTTTCCATTCCTGGAATTGTCCATTCCTCGTTGATCACGTACAATCAGGAAGCGATTTTCAAATCAAAATTAACCAAGCCCTCTGATCGTGATGGTATTATAATTAATGTCCCATCCTGGGTACCTTATAGGAAAATGTAGATCATCCTTCAATTTCTCCTTCAATTGGGAGCGAAAGCCCTATTTCTCCAAGCTTCCAAGACACAATGAATGAAGTTGTAGCTCGGGTTTCTTTAGATTCGGGAACGAAAGTACGCCTATCGGCAATTTGAAGAAATGAGAATGATCTTCAGGTTGTACTTGTTTTTTTGATCGACCGGATCGTGCCCAACGGGCAAGAAAGTTCCGAATGTTTCTAAAACGTTTTTAGAACGTTCCAGAAACGTTCCTAAAACGTTAAATGTCTGCAACTTTTACGGAACGTTTTATAAACGTTTCATCCATGTTGCAGACATTTAACGTTTTAGGAACGTTTCTGGAACATTCTAAAAACGTTTTAGCAACATTTGGGTCCTTCGTGCCCGTTGGGTGGCCATTGGCATATACTAAATCGCGCGATTCCCAACTAATTTGATCGAATGGTCGAAGATTCACAATGTGTTTCCTTGTGACGTTCCGTCTTCCGATTTGCTCTTGAAATGATGTATCGCTAAATGTTTCAAATTCTTATTATTAAGTGTTATATGAAAGCTTCTAAACCCATTACTTTTCCCACACCCGTCGAAATCATTTCGGAAGTTGGAAAGATAAGGTTATAATGTGAAGAAATATACCAATGTGCATGATGGTTTTCTTTTTCCTTTTTACATTGTTCCAGTGGTTCGATTGATCTCTTTTTCATCGTTTCATTCCATAATTTCATCGCTTTACCGCACGGTTCCTAGGAAGTGACGATAGGTTGAATTTGTTGATGTTTCCGTTGGATTTAAAATCCTAGCTGATCCCTATTTTCGAGTTATCTTCAAATTAAGGAGATTATTAAATAAAATACAATATTTAATATCTAATAATATGCGCATATTTTTTATTTATAAATCTAACAATATGAATCTAATAATAACAGAGTAACAATTCAAAACAATTAATCTTGTTTCAACATTCATTTTATGTATTCCTTGAAGAAAACTCAAAGACAGCTTTTTTACACTTTGTTACATAAACAGGATCCTCATGTGATTTGATTTTATAGCGGTTCCAAAAGTCTAGAAATACTCTACCCGAGCATACATTTGATCAGGCCCTGATCAGGGTGTAACACTTTTGGTTAGGTCCTGATCAGGGCCCTAATAAATTTCTACTCGGGTATATGTACAGAATCTCCAGCTTGTTCAGGACATACACCTAAACTATCATTGCCTAAGATATCAAGGCATTGCTTCAATTGTTTCGTAAGCACATGGATTTTTAAAGTTTCGGAAACACCAATACTTTGTAAAGCGTTTACAAGTTCTTCCATATTTTTATCCAAATCATTTTCCTGATTCTTCAAAGAAAAATGATTATTGAAAATTTTATCCATTGCTGTAAATGCCGCTATATATAAGGTACAATAGCAAAATACCCAACCGTCTTATGTATCTCATTATCATGAAATTTCGACGCTTCTTTTAAAAATTTTCAACAAGCATTCCCTTAAAAAATCTTTCCATGATGATAACTTTTTTAAATTAATTTCAACTTTTTCGGCCACACAGAAAAAAGTCTTAAAATTGTTACATTTCAAATTAAGCACTGTAAAAGGCTTAATTTCAGCCTAAAATTGTGCTATTATTCTTCAATTAAGTAAATATTTGAGCTCAAAATCGTGTTTTTAGTTTCGGAAACTTACTTTTAGTCTATATTCAGGTTCGAAATAAGAATTCTCTAACTTAGGTGTGACTACCTCGAAAAATTTGTCTTTAGGTATAAATCTCGACTAAAATTAAACTTTGCTGTCTCAAAGTAAGACTTTAAGCGCAAATATTGACTTAATTTAAGAAAGCTTAATAAGCTTAATTTTAGGCTGAAATTAAGCCTTTTATAGTGCTTAATTTTAGATGTAACAATTTTAAGACTTTTTTCTGTGCACAGCAAAGCCTTCTCCCTTCCTAATAATGCATTTGTCAATTACATAACTATCATTGTCTTCTTCCGTGAAAAGAGGAAGGTTAACAGTACTATGGCACTCTTTTTTGGCAATTTCAAGATAATTCGAAAATAGGATCTGCTAGGATTTTAAATCCAACGCATTTTTTACCTGAAAAGATCACAAAATACAACTATGCTGCAAGTTTTTGTCGTCATTTTAGTTCAACCTGTCGTCACTTCCCAGGAACCGTGACCGGCTATTATTCGCCGACTCTATATAGACACGTTTGGGATTTCATTGTTTGGAAGCTGCGTGGCCTGCCGTATCTAACTTCATACTCGACTTACTAAACTGCAGTCTACGTTCTGGAAATTTCCCAAAAGCATGGAAGAAAGCTATAATAAGACCTATCAGCAAAATTATCACCCCGCTACTTCCATCCGACTACAGACCAATATCTATTCTCTGCTTTCTTGGGAAGATTCTGGAGCGTCTAGTGAGCGATGCACTATTGGCCCATCTTAAACATTATGCGCTTCTGGACCCTCGACAGTCGGGTTTTCGCAGAGGATGCAGTACACAAACTGTTTTAATTAAAATATCGGACTACGTCCGTCAAGGTATTGAGAAGGGCTGGGTGACTGTGCTCATCCTTTTCGATTTTTCAAAGGCGTTTGACACCGTCAACATTGCCATACTCCTTCAAAAACTCAAGGATCTTAGAGTGTCATCATCAGCATTAAAATGGTTTGCATCATACTTGACCGGGCGAGAACAGGCGGTAGTTGGAGCAGATGGAGAGATGTCTGATTGGGCTGAAGTTCTAGCAGGGGTCCCTCAGGGTTCAATCCTCGGTCCACTTTTATTTTCCACATTAATTAACGACATCTCATCGATTCTCAAACATACGACTCACATGCTTTACGCGGATGACCTACAGATCATGACGCAAGTCAAACCAGATGACTTGCACACAACCATCCATCGTATTAATTCGGATATATCAGCAGTTCTGAAATATGCGGAAAATACTGGTCTCTCCTTGAACTTCTCCAAAACCCCTTGCTTCCCAACATTGAAGTGGGTGGACTCCCAGTTAATATTAAAAATATAGTCATAAACTTGGGGCTCCGTATCGACTCGTCATTGACTTGGAATGGCCATATGAATCATATTTCAAAATGCGTAAACTTCACTCTTCACCGTCTTAAATACAATAAGAACGCTTTGACTACTAGCTTACGTAAACACCTAGTAGTTTCCCTAATCTTTCCCCATCTGGACTATTGCTGTGTAGCCTACAGTGACATCTCAGCAACACGCAGAGACAAATGCCAGCGGCTACTGAATCAGTGCGTGCGGTTTATCTTTAATCTAAAAAGAGATTGTCACGTTACACCATACCGAAAAAAACTTGGATGGCTTCCAATAAAGTACAGACACTTGTACTTTATAGGAAGTGTCACGTACAATATACTGACCAATCATGAGCCTCTATATCTGCACGCACTGTTCACTTTTCGGAATACGTCAACATGCCGCGTAACTAGAGTGACAGAGGGTGATCTTTTAGTTCCCTTTTCAAGTTCCAGAGCGTACGCAAGATCTTTTACGATAATAGCCTCTAGGCTCTGGAACTCACTGCCATCTAATATTCGTTCTGCTAACTCACCATCTCAGTTCAAATCACTTCTATATTCATTTCTTCAGACCTACGACAGACCATCAACCGACACATCTCTCCTCCACATATACACTTAATACTCAATAGCTCTGTTGTCTCAATTGTCACTCACTCATTCATTTATATTACTCATTCATCTCATTCGCAACATTTTTCTGTTCGTGTTTATTCTAATTTCACTCTGATTTTTACCATCCTGTGCTTAACCCTATGTTATCAATTAATCTCATGTAAGAATACCTTACAATACAATGTACATAATATTAATAATTTTGTAATACTTTTTATAATTTTCTATTACTTCAGTTATAAGTTTTAGCCATAAGATAACGCGTTGTATCGCCATCAAGGCTTAATATTAAATAAATACAAATACAAATACACACCACAAATCTAAGAATACTACCCTAAAAGTAGATCAGTGCACTACTGAACTACCTAGTCAACATGTTGTCCAGAATAGAAAAGGGGCTAATGTGCCCAAACAATACAAGGACACAATACACGACTCCTGCCTAATCGTCGGCTTTATGATCTCCAGTTGGGAAGATAAAATTACTTTATGATTTAAAAATTCGCTTTTGAGCACAAAGATGTGCTAGAGAGCAACAGAAGTTTACAAAAAGACATCTGCAAGGGCGATATTAGCAATATAATAAATATTCTGATCGAGAAAGGAACATATTTGTATAAGATAAGGAAAAAAGACAAATTCAAACTGGCTCCAAATTCCAGGATTGTTTTAATCTTGTTCTTAATATAAAATAACCCAAGCAGAAAAATAGGTCGAAATTAGGTAAATTCTACTTCAGAATGGCCCGAATTCTGACAATATTTAGAAATCTTACTTATTTTGTTAATTAATATCAATAAAAGACAACAAAATAAATTATTTTTAATGTACAATTTTGTAGGTTATAAATTGACTTTCGATGGCGGATGGATAATTTATGACTTATAGGTTTATTTGACTTAATTGTCAGAAATACTTAAAATTTTAACTTTTACGTCGAATTTCTTCAAAGTGAAGTCCAAATTAATCTTCGAAATTTGGTTATTTTTAACCGAAATAAGACAATCTGACCCGATAATCGAATCCTCCTGCACATATTACATATTTTGTAGTGATGGTGTAATGAGATAGAGCAAATTAACGAAACGTGCAAATGATCCAGGCGGTAGAACACACGCTTGAAATCGAAGTGTATTTGTTAAATATTAATTTAAAATGGTTTCAACTACTACATGAGCTCTTCATGAACAATCTAATCTATTGTCAAGCTAATTTTATTAACTATTATAATATTATACAGTCTATTTTCTAATCATAAGTAATAAATATATGTCCTTGAACGATCCTTAGCGAATGAAGATAAAAAGGTAGTAATAATTAATACAATAGCCTACACCTCAACAAGAACAATCAAGTGAAGAAGAGAGTTAATAACTATTGTTCCTCTAATGTTTTCATCTGTTTTTGTACATTTATTTTTGGAATTCCTAGTCAAATATCAGCACTTCAGCTAGAAACAAGATATGTTTTTTTATCATCACTGAATAAAATGTCGTGTGCTTCGTAGAGAGGATTTAGAAATGCTTGCGCCATATACACTTTAAAATCCTTAAAGTGAAAACTCCCTGTATAACAGTGAAATTTTACTTTTCGATATAGTGCCGGTCGGACTACTCTCCTGAAAGTGAACATTCACTTTATTAAATAGTGGATTTTTTCACAGTATGTAAAAGTAAAAATGTCACTTTATACAAAGTGAAATTTCACTGTAAGCATAAGTGAATATGCAATGTTTGTCTAATCTTATTTACATATTCTTGGATTACTTCTGTATTTTCTCGGACAAACAGTCATCGACTAATCTCTATAGATTACCAACTATCGATGTCTATATTCCCATTCGTTAATCGCAGAGGAGTAATACTGGTACGATCGATTCAGAACGCAAATTTCTCATATACGTAATTAATTGTATTTCGACGCTTGCGAGAATGATATTGCATAGCGTTGGATACGATACATATGCGCCACCAGACGGCGAGAGTTCGATACATCACCTTTCCGTCAACTCGTCTGGACAAACACGAGCAGAAATTTGTCCAGGCCCTGATTAGGGTGTAACGCTTTTGATCAGGCCCTGATCAGGGTCGTAATAAATTTCTACTCGGGAAGTTCAGTTCAAAATGACCGCACTCACTGTGTCATGCAGAGAATATCGACACGAGTTTTAATAACTTTTTTGCTAACAGTGAAAAATCTCACAGTATTCAATACATAAAAGTGACATTTTCACTTTAGTATACAAGTACGAGTCACTGTATTGCAGTGAAATTTCAAAAAAGGGCATTTCACTTTAACCCATTAAGTCCCAGAAGGACGAATATTTTTTGAACATTTCAGCAGTAAGTTGTGAAGGGTTATCAACGTTGAAAAAATTTTGGACTTATCATTTCTAACGTAAAATTGATGGTACTTTCCGATGCTGACCTTAAAATTTTGAAAAAATACGATCCAAAAAAGATACAATCGATTATTTAACAATAAGTCGAATTTTTTCACGGTAATTTTTTTTTTATCAACAATTTCGCGGCAGGTCACTATAATGTGAAAATCTCTCGGCCTCGGACTCTAAACTTCAAAATGTACGAGCACCAAAATAAAATTTCAAAATGGCGTTACCCAATATGGCGGCTTGAAGTCGAAAATTTAATGACATTTTCGATTTTGGGATGTTTACCGAGCTAAATTGATAAATTCTTACTGAAAATGTGTTTATTAAAAGTTATTTGTGTCCCTAATCACTAATCTGATGTCCAATTTGCGAAATTCAAAATGGCGAATCCAATATGGCGGACGAAAATTTTCGAAACGTTTCGATTTTTATGAAAAACGGTATACCGAGGTTTGCACGATCGCTGATCACGAATCTGATGCCAAATTTATGAATTTCAAAAAAAGTACAATCAATTTTACGTTAGAAATGATAAGTCCAACATTTTTTCAACGCTGATAACCCTTCACAACACTGAATATGTTCAAAAAATATTCGTCCTTCTGGGAATTAATGGGTTAAGTAAAAGTGACATTTTCACTTTTAGAATTTTAGAGTGTATAAGTATCACCCTCCGTCGTTGAGTGAAATGATCCTCGTAAATCAAAAGTATTCCCATAGACAATAAAATATATTCCAATTGTTCAGATTAAAATGACGGGTTTGCAAATTGGTACTATTTTCCAATATCATTTGATGCTTGGAAAAAATATCCTGCAGTATACAGAACTATCGCAGACAAATCAGATTTTCAATTTGAAATTACACCGACGTCCGCGTATTTTCGGTTTATCGCCCCCTTAAATTTGGCGGCGAATGATGTTACCGCGAACAAAATTGTCCGCATATTGACGTAAAATGACTCGTTTACGTCTCGAATAGGTAAAATCGACTGCAATAATGTTGGGGAATAATCGAACATTCCTGGCGGCGCTTGCGAGAGGTGCACACATAACACTCGCGCACGCGTGAGCGCGAAATGCGGGATAAAAATGAGATTCGATGACACTCATCTCCGGCAGCAATCCGGAGCCCTCTTTGTGGATTTTTCCTGCGTTTCCGCGTGGAAAATGCCGAACGGGAAGCGCTAACGGGAAATTGAAAAATTGAAAATGGGGGCCGACGGCCTGATTGAGCGTGGATCGTTATATTTTACAACGCGTCGCGGACGAAATTACCACAGCGAATTTCGCGTCCGCCGATTTTCAATCTACCTATCCCGTCCATTGTAATCTACATACAAGATTACATCTCCTACGGCGATAATTAATTATTTTCCACGGACGCTCTGTTTGAATAGCCCGTCATTGTTTTACTTCTGGTATTGCAAACGTTTGCGATGGGTGCTTTCATTAACTCGTGTTACTTAGTTATCTACACCGTGATGTTACAAGGCCCTTTACATACCTGCATTTTCGATGACGTTCGATTTTAACCGTACACCCATATGTAAATTACGAAGGGGAGCATTCATATGGTTATAAACAAGAAACTTTTGAAGGCTTACAGGATATTTAATAATTATAAATATTCTAAATGTTATGGTAAGATTTGTTATATGTAGTAAGCAAGCGCAGCTAAAATACTTAAAGTTTGTGCACTTACAACCAAGTCATCAGTTAGAAATATCACTTGTAAAGAATTACTTATTCTCCACGTTTTCGTATCCTCTGGAGTTTTTGCAAATTGAAAAATGAAAAGTAACACCGAGTCTTCCATCCAAGACTTATGTTTATAATAATGATTTGTCTCTTGACGGTGTGCTATGCATAAGAAATCGTTCAAGGAATGTCTAACTCCCAGCAAACTTTGAGCGTCCAAAAAAGGAGTTCGCTTCAGATCATCATGATGATTAAAGCACTTTTTGATCAATTTAATACTTTTTCAAATTTTTCATGTACATTTTGGTCAATAACTGTAGAATTGAAATCTTAAAATACAACATGCATAATTTTGATGTCTACAGCAATATTTCCTGTTCAAATTGTAAAACGCACACGGTAAAAAGGATACAGTTGGTTTAACTATCTGAAAAATAGCTGTTCGAAAAATAGGTAACACAACGAACTAGTTTATAAAGATGAAAACCCAAGTATGGTTGAACGAACTATTTTAAATTTGTTAAATTATATAATATTAACAATCTTTTTTGATATATTAGAAATGTCATGCAGTCAGTTAAACGTAGTTTATATTATTATATTAAGACTAGAAAAAATTAAATTGTACTAAACCAGACAAAAATTAGACTGAACTAGACAAGACTAAAGTGGACTTGATAAGATTAGAAAGGTGTCGATTTGAGACTTGGATGACTTCGTCAAACTAAAATTTGGAACCGATTGTGACAACCTTCCCATACGTTGTTGGTACGAGCTGTTTCACAAAGTACATAATGGTAATGGTTCCAAAGAAACGGATCATAACGTACCGGTACGTACTTTCTTCTTCCAACAGCGCGTATGCCACGAATACAGTTGATTTCAAAGTAATTTGCAATAGGGCTGAAATCTTCTGGAACATCATTATAATGTAGGTCGAATATTTTAATAATATCTTAGGGAGGTACGAAAGCTACGAGATTCATTTTCATCGCCATATTGTTGCTGAAGACCCTCTGAATGAATTTTGCGGTAAATATTTTGACGGGGATGAAATAAACACAGCCTTATAAGATCTACATTGTAACAAAACGATCTATTGTATTCCACATATTAATGTAAAGACAGAAAGAGAAAATAGGGATAGAATAAGAGAGAAAGAGAGTTAGGTAGGAAGGAATAAACAATAATAGTATCATCGATACGACTTTATCAATTTTCTGATTTTGAAAACACGAAGTTTAGTATAACAGGACAGTCAGTCGATGCGGAACATCCAATCAAGACGTACAAGATCTTGTGCAAATTATAATTCATGTATCAAAGACTAATGAAGTCACCCGCGGAAATAATCATGGATTTGGCCAACCATACTCGGGTCGTCGTCTTTTTCAAGACGGACTTCAAGATGTCTCAGAAATTTCGCCTTCAATTATATCAAATTCCAAGACCTGTTTTTATCAAAAGAAAAATATCTAATGACGGAGTATCTAGCACATCATATTGGAAATCAACTGGAGTACCAACCAGCAAGATTTTCAAAGTTCAGGTTTTTTTATAGTTTTAGCTAATCGCCTCTTTCTCTCTCACGATTATTGATGTAAATCATATGTATTTATTTTTGGAATATATATATATTGTTTTTATGACACCTCTTCTGAATCGAGCTATTATTTTAATTGATAAAGGTAAAAGAAAGTTACAACGTTGACATGAAATTTTATTGAATTTATAATTGTCAGCTCAAAATCGGACATGGATAAAGGGTGTTGAATAGAAATACCGCTAGATTCGGCATATTATGCCAATGTTACTTCTAAACCTTCTGCACGATTCTTCTTTCTTACTTTGTAGTAAAGAGTATACGAGAAATTGGACAATTTTTTTGTCAAAACCCTTTTTAATTTGAAGAACAGAGCCCACTAAAGTAAACAGATGAACGGAAATGGATGGAACCATTTGCAACGTACCGTCTAAGTACCATATTTCTGATTTGAATTTAATGCGTATGCGTGTAATGATAGAAATTTCAAAAGGTAATAAACAACAAAACAAAGACAACCGCATAAACGAGTTTATTTAATTTCTTTATTCTTTTATCCAATTTTATTCCATGAATTTCGGACAAAATATCCAAAAATAAACTATTATAATTTTTTAATTTTTGTACTTCTGGTGTGGACATTAACCCATTAAGGCCTAAACGGACACATTTTGAGCACCAGTTTAAACGTCGATAATTTGCATATAAAAGCATTTGGAAAAATTTTATTCCCAGTATTTCTGACGTAAAATTGTATGCTCTTTCAGAATCTTTCAATAAAATTTCGATAAAATGAAAAGCAAAAAAGTTATACACGTTTTTTTGTTAAAAAAACATGGTTTTTAAATATTTATTTTTCATTCTAACATCACTTTCACCTCGAGATTGGTTTGGGAAACACGTCTAAGGTGACAATATCGCGTCCATGGATCCTTAGGATTAAAACGTACCATGTTCTAATTTGAATTTTAAGATGTCGACTCCCAAAATGGCGCCTAGAAGCTCAAAAATCTTTTTAAAACTTAACAAATTTTGTTCTTAAAAATTGTAGACTTTAGAGAAAATTTCCTAAAAACAAAAATGTCTTAGAATTGATTAAATAACCTTCTCAAATTTTATCACAATGTATTGATACACTTTTTGGTTTTTTTAAAATTAAAAAAATCGAAATTTAAAAAAAAAGTCATTTAAAAAATCTGAAAAAATATGAGAAGCTTCTTTAACAAATTTTAAGATATTTTTATTCTTAGCAGATTTTCTCTAAAGTCCATATTTTTCAAGGAAATAAATTATTAAACTTTTCTAGATTTTAAGACTCATAAGTTTATTTCCTTGAAAAATATGGACTTTAAAGAAAATCTGCTAAGAATAAAAACGTAAAAATGTTTTTTTTTACAAACAAACGTGTATAACTTTTTTGCTTTTCATTTTAGCGAAATTTTATTGAAAGATTCTGAAAGAGCATATAATTTACGTCAGAAATAGTGGCAGTAAAATTTTTCCAAATGCTTTTATATGCAAATTATCGACGTTTAAAATGATGCTCAAAATGTGTCCGTTTAGGCCTTAATGGGTTAAGGTTTGGACCTTTTGCCAGTATACTTTATGCTACGATTAATAGAATTCAAAGATATACTTATGTAAAATGATTCAACGATTTTATGCCGTCATTTTTCCCGATATCGACAAATTTCTAAGAATAAATATGTTTTAATTTACCTTCAGCATTAACATACTTCCGCCATTTTCAAATATCTTAACGTAGAACAAAATTACTGCAAAACCTGCTCGTTTTAAAATGTAATTACTTACATAGTTCATATACATAGGGGAGACTGGGGTTAGGTGACGGTAAAATTGTTAATGTATTTCTATAAAATGGTGTACAGTATAATTCAATTAATACAATATACCATTTTGAAGGTATAAGGTCTAGCAATAAAATGCTTTTTGTAATATTTCATAAATATTGTTAAAAAGAGAGAAAATGACCAAATAATCGGTAAGTCAAAAACCGCCAATCACCAATGGGGCTAATTGGCGGTTGATAAAAACTTGTATTTTATTGAATAAATGAATTTATAATACTCCGGCATGATGTAATAAGTAAATCAAATCTCTGGCTTTCGCTTAGTTTCCTTTCTTGCAATAAAAATACGTTAACGGAGATATTTTTTGTAAGAATACCGCCACTCTCTTGTGGCTATTGTCGACTATCCATACGTTTATAAATAAAACATACATTTTGCACGTTTACACACAGAGAGAAAAAGAAGGTTAACGGAATCATGAAGAAATTGTAAAAAATAGTTATAAAGTATAATAATTGTAAAATTAACAATGTGAAATTGTAGCTCGTAGAGTGTTACTTTTGCAATTCAGAACATTGTGAAAAGGGCCATACAATAATTCTTTTTTGTAAGGAAAGAAGATATTTTCGTTTAATTTATTTTATTATGTCCATTTCACTGTTCGGTAATGTTTGAATTGACTATTTAAGTATGAAACTGAAGTACGAGTATATGAGGTTATGTACGACGGTGCGTACATAAATATCGGGAAATGGTAAACTGAACAATATTATGTTCTTGTTTATTATAGAAATGGTTAAATTAACTACTTTTTGTCATCAAATGTTTTACTATTATAAAATAGTTCCATTAACCATTTTTCTTCTCTCTGTGCAGAAAAAACAATTTTGTAGTATATTATATATTATTATTTGTCATTGCTTTTTCATCCATTACACAGTATTTTTGAACAATTTTTTTATTAAATTAATATATAACTATTTTCTTTAATGTTTCTTTATAATTTAGTATTTTTTCTGTCGCCTCTTTGCCTGTTGTTTCAGTTTCGAACCATTCTCTGCAATAAGAACATATTTTACAAGCAATAATGACATCGCCAATGTGCCCCATGCAAAACCCGCCAACCTGTCCTATCCCAAGTTTATAAGTTAAAACGTAATTTTCGTGATGATGTATACAAATATTACAATACTTCTCACGGTGGTTTTGTGCAGTGAAAGTAGAGGAAGCTAAATGTATAAATACTTACTTTGATATCGGTCGCAACACGGAGAAAAACGCTTATATAATCGAAAATAAATAGTTACAATTCGTATGCCAAATCAATCAAACCGAACTATAACCAAATTCAGTTCGATAATCAAGGCGTTACTATGGCAAGGTGATGAAGCTGGACACAATGAATATACTATATGATGCATAGAATTTTCTAATGTGCAGAATTCGAGAAAAGTGCAAACCGTCAATGTGCCCCAGCCGCCAATTAACCCCAGTCTCCCCTACAGGGTGTCACACAACTCGCTGACCGTATTGCTGATACGTATTCTACATGAAATTTCAAGCAAAAAAGTCTGTTACCAAAATTAGATCCGATGCCTTCAATTTGATTATCGCGCCATTGAAGTTTAGATAAAAAATCACTCCTTTTTACAATAACTTGTCTTTTTTGAAGTTATATCTTAACCAAATTGGCCTCATTTTAAAGTCACTTTCAAGCTCTATAATTCATCTCGAAGGCTCTTTGACCTAAAATGATTATTTCTTTTGCTATAGTCATAAATTAGGTAAAAAATGCCAAATTTTGCAATTTTTCGGGTTTATCTCCTTTTGATAAATAGCTAATGAAATACCACTACAATTAAGTTGTAGCCCTTGAAAAAATGAACGATTTAATCCCTTATCTAATGAGATTCGATTGAAATTGATCCCAAAAGAAGCCTCTGAATTTCACAAAATTGGTAGGAAACGGCTTGATATTCGCAAAAATGCGATTTTTGTCAATTCCGGAAATTTCAGAGGCTCTTTTTGGACTCAATTTTTATTGAATCGCCTCGCATTAGAGGTCACATTTTTTAAGTGCTACGACTTTCATATAGTGTTGTTTCTTGAGATATTTATCGAAATTAGATAAACACGAAAACCCGCAAAAATTGGAATTTTTTTACCAATTATATGACTATATGCAAGAGCAATATTAATTTTAGATCAAAGAGCCCCAGAGATGATAGAGAGCTTGAAAGTTATTTTAAAATGAGCCTAATTTTGTTAAGACAGCTTCAAAAAAGACAAGTTATTGAAAAAAGGAGTGATTTTTTTTCTAAACTTCAATGGCGCGCCAATCAAATTTAAGGCATCAGATCAACTTTTGGTAACTTTTGGGAAATTTCCTGTAGATTATGTACCAGCAATACGGTCAGCGAGTTCTGAGACACCCTGTAGACGCAATGGAGATATTTCACAATACAAAGGGAATACTGGCATATTAAATGATATACCAAAATTTTAAACAAACTTGAAACAAACATAAAAGAAGAATTTTTTAAATTACGACAAAAAAGCCTGGTAACTGAACAAGCATTTTAATTTTCGATCAGTGTATAACTATAAAATTATCAAATTTTCCTTACAGGGATTCAGTAAAAGACAGATATAAATTATGACCAGTTTTTGGCTAATGGGCATTTAAGACGATGCCAATTTCTCCGAGGGTTTATATTCGACTAACATGTGGATTGTTTAATAATAGAACTTGTATTTACGAAGATCTGTTAAGCCTAAAGTTCAATTGAGATATATCGATAGGTCAAATACAAGTTCCCATCTATTTAAAGTCATTATCGTGTTTGGTCATTTATGGGAATTGTAGAGGTCTCGGTTTTGACCTGAATAAAACTTGATTAAATAATTTTGAAATACGATATAAAGTAATATTCTATAATAATATCTAACATTTGCAACCGCAAAAGTTAAAAATATAATGTTTTAGAAGTGTTGCAGATAGTTTCAATTTTCATAATTTTGCACGTAAATCGTTTCCATATAATACACAATAGTTAACCTTTCCATTAGTTTTTGAGCTACATTTTCGACCTTAAAATGCAGATGAAGATTAAAGTAAATTTGACGTTCGGTAAAAAACAACGAAATTCACCAAAATTTACTTTTACTGAAGTTCAATGTATATTTACTTCGATATTCTGTTAAAATTTGCTAAACGTTCAAATTAACTAAACAATTTTATGAATTTTGATGAATCTCGCTAAATGTGTTCAATTGTAGTCTCAAAATTGAATACAAATTTTTCAACAAATTTCAGCAAAAATGAACATAACAGAGATAATTCTTAATTAATATTGTCTTTTAGACAAGCGGTTTACCTTCAAAAATGGCCTGGAAAATGTCACTAACTGATCACGGAAAGCGAACAGTTTGAAACCTTTTGGAATTCATTTATTAGGTTATTGCGAACAAAAAATGTCCATACATTTTTGTTGTCCGAATGGTCAGTTATTCGTTATCAACAATAAACATAAAAAAAATGAAGAAGTGGAGAAATCACCCCGGAAACCCATGGATTAGCTAAATTTGGGTAAAATGAGAACCTTTTTACTATTGTCATTTTTTCGAAACACGCTTCCTTTTCGAGGTACAAGCAATTTAAACAAAAATACCAAAAAGCGTCATATTAAAAAATTTATTTTCTGGCTTCTATCAAAGATAATTTAATTCCTCAAAATGGAAATTAAACTTCGAGACTTGTACTTTTATTCTATATTTTTTATATTTCGGCAGGTTCTCATTTGATCGAAAAAACTTGTATAAAAAAAAGCGTTATGTTCGTAGGTTTGCTACGAGATATTTGACCCTTTGCGGCACACCAGGTCTCTCAGAAACCCACCTATAAATAATATTATTGCTTTATATTATAATATTCGATGAAAATCAAACCTGCCGAAATATAAAAAATATAGGATAAAAGTTCAAGTTTTGAAGTTTAATTTCCAAGAAAACCCTTCACATAAAATTATCATTACTTAGTTCCGGTGAAATTGATTACACTTTAGTTCATATTTTCATGTAAAAAACTGCTAGTCAATGTTTTTTAGGTTATGTTTATGTTCTATTCACGCATTATATCGGATTAGAGCGAAAGAATTTCAATGAAAACGGTCAAGAAACCAAAATAAAATAAGTTTTGATTTTCTTTTCCTTTTTACTTAAAAGAATGCTTAAACTTTAGAAGTATAATGGTATTTTTTAAATTTATAATTCTTTTTAATTAAAATACTCGCATTTCTAGGAATCTGCTCAGGGTTTTTGGTTTCGCTGAAAACGAATCGGGCATCGGACTTTTAAAATTAAAAATAGCGACTCAGAAATTGAATACAATCTGGTTAATACAATTGATCACTGAATACAAATTGGGAATTAAATTCTCAAAATTTATAATGAAGATTCGAATAGAGTGGATAACAAATTAAACTATTCGTAAATGTAATTTATTTAAAAAGAATTACTTTTAGAGTTTCGGGTTTTGAGTATCGTTGAATAAAAATCTATTCTTTGGATATTCATAAATCAAAATGTATTTAATATGACATAGTTTAAAATTTGCAGATTTCGAAATATCAAATCAGTAAAAAAAACGGATCATAAATCCGTATGAGGTTATCCGCTCGACTGTTTTCGCGGAGGCTAAATACGAATATTGCATTCTATTATCAACAGATTTTTATTAAGCAATTTCAAAAACCCCCAAGTAGTTGCTTTTTGAGGGTTTGCAAACAATTATTCGAAATTCGAAACGTCAACAATTATCAAATCCACGTTTAATATTCTTCTTCAAATATTTGTCTTTTTCAAATATAATGAAGAAACTAGGCATTTTATTGATTAAGCTTTGTTGTCTATGTTTAATCTTATTTTTGGTACGGACGTAACCAAAAAATCCTGAAAAAATATGTCATGAAAGTTAGAAAGAATTAAGAATCTTATTGAATATCTTTTCTATGAGAATAACAAGAGAATGTAAAAGAAACCCCAACAATAGAAAAAGCATATTATATTACCCATTATTCATATTATATAAAACATCAGAGAAATTCATCAAGAATTGATTGAGACTTTTCGGAAATAAGTAAAAATCCTCTATATAGTGACTTCAATGCTTATTTCCAATACGGAATAAATTTCGAAAAAAATCAAACTTACCAGATTCTACCATTTTCGAGGTCGCTCTTTCGAGTGTTAAAGAGAAAATTGTATAAAATTCAAAATTTATCTATGATTTTAAAGTATATAATAAAAAAAACAGGTTTTTTTCAGGGCGAATTTCTCACAAATATTGAGTTTTCGATACAATATCGTGCTTTGAATTAGATAAATTATATTAGCAACGTGCACTCGATAGTTGTACTTAAAAGCTACATTAGTATATATTTTAAATTTTGCGATGTTAAATCCAAAATGGCCACCGCAGCAACGAATTTCTATATAAAATTTAACAATTTTTTTCTTCAAAACAATACACTTTAGAGAAAAATTTATAAGGACATTTTTTTTTAGAGTGAGTCAAAGAATACTCTCGAATTTTGTCGAAATGTATTTTTACAATTTTAAATTTTTCGAAAATTCGAAAAACCTAAATTTTGTAAAATGTCAGTTGAAAAATCTAAAAAAAATTTAGGGCCATCTTTAACCAATTCTAAGACATTTTTGTTCTGTGGAAATTTTCTTTAAAGACTATAGTTATCAAGAAAATAAATTATTGATCTAGATATGGGGTAAAATTCCTCAAGTGTCCTAACTAAAAATCCGATAACTTCGAATCGTCTCCATTTTTTGTTACCAGTATTTAAACAAATACTTTAATAACGAAAGCTTCGAACAATTTCTATTTAACTCATAATATTTTCAAGGTCGTTCTTCAATATTCCGAATTAAACATTTATTTTCATTTTTTCATATTTCATTATTAACTTTTTTCGAAATATTACAACATTGCGATTATAATGAAACTATGGACAAAGGTGGATAAATTACTCGAATTTAAACAACGAAATTTTACTTTTTCATTTTCTGAATGTTTTCAGATTTTCTGCAATATTTAAAATTTGTTTTAATTAATGAAGTTTACGGTAATTTCTGAAAAAATTCTAGTATATTCCTTGCTGAATTCTAAGCATTGTTTCTTTGCAATTTTATTAAACTGAAAGTTTATATGGGTGATTCTCCTGAAAAGTACACGTTTTCGAAAGTTTTTAACGAACAAATATTTTATCGAAATATTTTTTTTGTGTGTGAAATATGTTGTGGGTACGTTTTTAAGTGAGAATCGAATGTTGCCCGAAATTCATGATTGTTATTATTAATGCTATAGCCATTTTTCAATTTTAATTATGGATTATACATTAAATGAAGAATAGTATTATATTGCACGCTAAATATTAGTCAATATACATATAAAAATCACAAATTATGTTAGTCGACGATTATAAATTGTTAAATATTTCAAATTAAAGATGGCGGATCCATTATGACGGACCGAATTCTTAAAAAGTTACTTGATCAAGCTGAAACTGGGTATTTAGGGTTTTTCGGGGTCGCTGATCACGAAACCATCGACAAATAAGCTAAATTCAAGATGGCGGATCCAATATGGCGGACCGAATTTTAAAATTAAAGTTGTTAAAATTTACAATTAATAATTATTTATTTAGAACAGTAAAAAAAACAATATTTACAAATACTACTTAATATAGTATTACATTCTTACCATACAATATTATTATTTTCTGGTTTTCCTATTCGGTTGTTTCCTACAAGTTTCCGAGTTTTTCTGACCTGACGAAAGTTTTCTAGTCGCAATTTTCTTAGTTTTCTTTTCAAACTCGTTATTCACAAATTTGAATTCTCCCAAATGATAATGTACGCAATTGGACAATCGTAACAGATCATTTCGTTGAATCGAATTATGTCTATCGAATTTGGTACAATTTTTGGTCGCCATATTGGATCCGCCATTTTGAAATTTAAAAACCTGACATCAGATTTGGGTTCAGCGACCCCAAAAATCCCCGAGTAATAAATTTCAAACGAATATAATCGACTTTTGCAGTCTAAATAAATATTTTATAAAAAGGCTTCGGAGATCACAAATCGACATATTATTGAATATTATTAAATAACGGAATGATGTAAACAAATATCCTTATACTATCTTCTTAGGACCAATGAATACTTAAGTTTTATGGCAGTAGCATTTATTTATAGCACGTTGATTCACTTTTATTCCAAAAAATGAGAGGCTTTGGAGATCACCCGGAATTTTTACTCGCAAAGAAACACAAACATTAAGCAGTGATATAAGATATAAAAACAACATTTATACGTAATTCACCTTATACATTATAAAGAGCATAGTTGAAAGTAATTTTAAAAGCATTGCAAGAAATTATTTATATTTTTATGTTACTTTACCGCAAAGAAATACATTAAATAGCCATTTTTGTTAAAATTTGACAACAAGTTTCCAACGCTCGTTTTAACCCGTTTCCGCCCAAAATGCCGTAAATTTCACTACATTTTAACCGTCACTTTTCTTATAGAAACTAACGATGAATAATTCTGAATATTTAGATCCTAAGTTTTCAACCCTCCTCTTTCCGAATCCGAAGTCCGTTTTTCGCTAGGAGCAGCCATTTTTTAAATATGGCGGCGAAAAGGCAAAAAAATAGAGAAAATTTCGATTTTTGGATCGGTTTTTCATATTTTTCAAAAGGTTCGCGCTGACCGATCATTCCAAAGACTTAGATCTGGTGGAATAATGAGTTTGACAAAAAGTTGACATGATCAGATATGCAAAATATAAGATGGCTGATTTTTCGCAGACTTTTGTGTTTTTATAGCATTTCCGACATTATTATTAGCTATTAATAAATATTGTTGTACGCACTTATTATTGATTTACACAATCATTTGTAACAGTATCTTCTATCCGATACTCGAAATTCCAAATGGCGGTTCCAAGATGGCCGACTGAAATGCAACAAAATTTCTTGATCCATATGAAACTGACTACTCGGTGGTTTTCGGGGTCGCAGATTACGAATATGACATTTGATTTTCATCATTCAAAATGGCGGAGGAAAATACAAAACGTTGCATGTCCGAAATGAAAATGGTTACTCGCGGGTTTTATATTATATAGTCGGAAATGCTATAAAAACACAAAATTCGGCGAAAAATCCGCCATCTTGGATCCGCCATCTTATATTTTGCATATCTGATCATGTCAACTTTTAGTCAAACTCATTATGCCACCAGATCCAGGTCTTTGGAATGATCGGTCATCGCGAACCTATTGAAAAACATGAAAAACCGATCCAAAAATCGAAATTTTCTCTATTTTTTTGCCTTTTCGCCGCCATATTTAAAAAATGGCTGCTCCTAGCGAAAACCGGACTTCGGATTCGGAAAGAGGAGGGTTGAAAACTTAGGATCTAAATATTCAGAATTATTCATCGTTAGTTTCTATAAGAAAAGTGACGATTAAAATGTAGTGAAATTTACGGCATTTTGGGCGGAAACGGGTTAAAATAAAAAACAAATTTTAAATTTAGTCTATATGCATGAAAAATTAGTCAATATATTCTAGTTTAAGAATCAATTTATAGGAAATT
Organism: Trichopria drosophilae; assembly: GCA_030407085.1. Lineage (NCBI taxonomy): Eukaryota > Metazoa > Arthropoda > Insecta > Hymenoptera > Diapriidae > Trichopria > Trichopria drosophilae. The sequence continues at coordinate 180,826,812 of CM059583.1, read as the reverse complement.
GCAACAACATAATGTTTATGATAGTATTTCATTTCGAAACAGTAAAATAACATTGGCGACACATTTCAGTGTACTTTTCAGGAGAATCACCCATATATATTTTGAGAAAAAGTTTTCAAATAGTTTACGAGTAACCAAACTCGAAAATATTAGGATATGGAGTTACATGAAAATTGTTACACAAATATAATCTATAAATTTTTAACAAACTTTTTAAAACTTACACAATATTCAACGTTAGCAACTTGATTCGGTACAGCGACGTTTATTAAGCGATATATCCATTCCTTTATGTTCCGTGTATATATTTACATTTTTCTCTACACAATTTATTCAGTTGTCTAAAGTCGAAAATATCCGTAACTTAAGTATAAAAACGAATTTGTGTTGTTACTTCGTACACACACGGAATACTTCGGATATCAAAAATTATCGAAAATAGGGAAATCCGAATTATCTTGAAAATAGAACAATGGAGCTTGAATACTATTGACCGAATCCATCTCAAATCGAACAGCGAGTCCGATCACAAGTAATGAAATCAAATGATTTTGAAATATATTACTTTTCAATGAAAACCCGTATTTTACAGTTTTGCAAAATAATTTTTTTTTACGAATTTGTGCTTTTTTGAATTTTTAACGATTAAAACTGAAATAGTGAAAAAACGGCGAGAAAAAATTTCAAATTAAGCCACTGTCAAATGTAATATGTTTATTTCACTTTTTCTTGTTTGGGTTAATAGCCCATTCCATCCTCTTAAAATGTAAGCTAAAAAAATTTCTTAAAGTTGACATTTAACAAAATGGCGGCAGTTTTTCGAGAAAAATTAAAATTACATTTACACAAAAACCCCATCGTTTTTTTCGCTCTTGATTTTTTATTAGACTTCTAGCATTATAACCTACGTATACCATAAGGTTTTATTGTGTGCCCGACATTTGCCAAGTAAAGCGAATTCTTTTTATTTAATTTTTTTTTATTCATATTGAATTTTGATCTCGGATTTGTAATCAGAGACACTAAAAACATTTAAAAATATACGGATTATAATGACAAGATAATCCGCATTCAACGGCCTAGTACGAAAATACGGAACAGAAATTTCTGCATTTTTTTGTTCTACAACTGAGAAGAAAATCATACCAGACATTTTTATTCAGAATTTCACGTAGAATACGATAACATTTTTTAATTTGCAAAGAAAGTAAATTTTTAGTTAGGCGTCCGCCATTTTAGAGCCGCCATCTTGAATTTCGAAAATGTATCCCCGGATTTGTAATCAGCGACCCGAAAAACATATAGGGGAAATATTATCAGTTCCTCTACAGGATTGCCCAAAAACTTTTACGCGATAAATAAAAAAAAAAGTTAAATAAAAAAAATTCCCTTTACTTTACAAATGTCGGGCACACAATAAAACCTTATGGTATATGTAGGTTATAAGGCTAGAAATCTAATAAAAAATCAAGAGCAAAAAAACGATGGGGTTTTTGTGTAAATGTAATTTTAATTTTTTTCGAAAAACAGCCACCATTTTGTTAAATGTCAACTTTAATAAATTTTTTTAGCTTACATTTTAAAAGGATGGTATTGGCTATTAACCCAAAAAAGAAAACGTGAAATAAACATATTTCATTTGATAGTGGCTTAATTCGAAATTTTTTTTTTTGTCGTTTTTTCACTATTTCAGTTTTAATCGTTAAAACTTTAAAAAATCACAACTTTGTAAAAAAAAATTATTTTGCAAAACTGTAAAATACAGGTCGCCTTATTTTCATTGAAAAGTAATATAGGGGAGAACGGGGTAATTCCGACCTACCGAAGCAAAATTGATTTTTGAGGTAGAGAATGTGATTTAATGAATTTGTACGTTATGCTTTTTTAAAGTGTATTGCATGGGTAAACATTTATCGATATTATTAATACCTTGTTATAGGTCTATTATAGGATTATACCTCCATTAGTAAAAAATTGCAATTCTTCAGATTCTGTCAAAGTATGGGTAATTCCGACCCCAAAAGGTGTAATTCCGACCGCGTTTATTTTCAGCACAATTTCGTAGTGATTTATAGGTTTAATTTACATTTATTAATAATAAGTAAAGAAGATAATATTTTGCTATCACAATAACTTGTTTATGTACAACACTACGTACATAGATCACATACCTACTCTACATTGTTGGTCAAAAATGAAAACGCAAGTAGTCACTTCTAATATCGCACGAGAAAACAAGCGAAGCAAATTCAAATGTTGTGGTCGAAATGTAGAAAGAAAAAAAATCAACACATTTGTGATACATTATATACAATGTATACATAATATTGCATAATATGCACGGTGCGCCCGAACTGGCCCCAACTGAAAGTTCTTGCACTGTAAATTTTCTTTATGGGTTTGAATTTGGAATATTTCTGGATGATTTTGCACCAAAAATAAAAAAATTCGGCGGAGCCGTTTTCGAGATATCTCATTTCCAATGTTCACATTATTAAAAATTCGACATTTTAAAGGTACAATGAACACAACTTTTAATATTTTTTAATTAAATTTTTCAGACAGTTTAAGTTAATCGTAAGGAAGCTTGGTACTGAATTTCGCGAAGATCGATTCATTTTTTGGGCACTTATTAACTTTTTACGTTAACTTATTTTTTATTTTACGTTTTTCGCCGGTAACTCGTTTTGTCTGCAGTCTATACTATTCTAGTTTCAATTTAGTATTCTAAATAAAATATCAGTGTAACATTACGTTAAATACACACATAATATATACCTATATACATACATAATTTATGAAATATACCCAAATTTTATATGATCGTAATTGCGGTTCATAGCACAAAATTGACGGGTCAGTCCAATATTTAAAAAAAATATTATAGGTATTGAATTTCGCTACATTAGCTTATCACATCTTGCCAAATTTAGTTTTACTGAAGTACGTGAAAGTTTTTGATGATTTTCCGGCCGGATGTTTTTTCGAAACTTTGTTATTTTCCCACATTGACTGGAAATCGTAATATACAGATTCCATGACTTGCTTAGAGAAGAATCCCAGTCCCTTCTGCACTCTGTCACAAAATTGTTCCACATGGAAAAATACGGCATGAATATAAGTCTATGAAATTATTTCCAAGTCTATGAAACTCATTTTGAAAGCTGCTATATGATTTTTGTAATCTGTATACAAATTATTTCCGAAACACGAAGTGACAACTTTTTTAAAATCATCAAAAACTTTCACGTACACCAGTAAACCTAAATTTGGCAAGATGTGACAAGCGACTGAAGCGAAATTCAAAATGTAATTTTTTTTTTAATTTTGGACTGGCACATCAATTTTGTGATATGAACCGCTATTGCGATCATATAAAATTTGGGTATTTCATAAATTATGTATAGAGGTATGTATTATGTTTGTATTTAATGTAAAGTTACAGTTATATTTTATTTAGAATACTAAATTGAAACAAGAATATAGTCAGACAAAACGAATTACTGACGAAAAACGTAAAATAAAAAAATTAATTAACGTAAAAAGTTAATATGTGCCCAAAAAATGAATCGATCTTCGCGAAATTCAGTACCAACCATCATTAAGATTAACTTAAACTGTCTGCAAAATTTCATTAAAACATATTAAAAATTATGTTCATTATATACCTTTAAAATGTCGAATTTTTAATAATGTGAACATTAAAAATGAGATTTCTCGAAAACGGCTCCGCCGAATTTTTTTATTTTTGGTGCAAAATCATCCAGAAATAGTACAGATTCAAACCCATAAAGGAAATTTACAGTGCAAGAACCTTTCAGTTGGGGCCAGTTCGGGCGCACCGTGTATGGTTGTGATAAAAAGCAAACGAAAATAAACTCGAAAAAGGACGGTCGCAATTATCCCGTACATTAGGGGTCGGAATTACCCTGCATGTTCTTTATTTTAAAAAATACACGCACTTAAAAACACACTCTCATCTCACTAAAAACCAAATTGATTTCATTAAATATAAGGTTAAGGCTTTCTAAATTACTTACGTTTGATTCATTTGCACAATAATTTCAAACTATATTTACTTATTTATAATACTACAATTCCTGAATTAGCCCAGTAAAAAACAGTAACATCAGTGCCACATGGTTCAATGCAAAGTAAATAAACAGCTACCGCAATCAAAATAGTTGTACTCATCAGTGTTCTCACAAAATTTCAATAACATTACGGGATGTCATATTGTAAGCGAGATATTACGGGGGGTCGGAATTATCCGATCTGTCGTAATTACCGTTTAATTACCGTTTTCCCCTATATATTTCGAGAAAAAGTGTTCAAATAGTTTACGAGTAACCGAACTCGAAAATATTAGGATATGGAGAACCTCTAAACTTTTAACAAACTTTTTAAAACTTATACAATGTTCAACGTTAGCAACTTGATTCGGTACAGCGACGTTTATTAAGCGATATATTTATTTCCATTCCTTTATGTTCCGTGTATATATATATACATTTTTCTCCGCTCAATTTATTCAGTTGTCTAAATTCGAAAATATCCGTAATTTGAGTATAAAAACGAATTTGTGTAGTTACTTCGTACACACACGGAATACTTCGGATATCCAAAATTATCGAAAATAGGGAAATCCGAATTAGCTTGAAAATAGAATAATGGAGCTTGAATACCATTCAGTTTTTTTGGCTGATCAAAATTGAATTTCAGTGCATATTTTTTTTTTCGTTACTTCGATAACATATAAATATAATTCTCATATAGAGAATAAAAACAATTATTTCTTTGCCGCTTATATGTAAATAATTATCAAAAATTTTTCGGTTTGACGGCATTTATAAAAATTTTAAACGAAAGGGGAAATAAACAAATGACGTCGTTCTAATACGAACGTACGTGAAAATTTGAGATAAACGGAGATATATGCATTTCAAAAAGTGTTTCGATAACATGTTTGTCAAGGTAAAATATCAATATTTATTTATAATTATTATGTTAAATTGTTTATAATGACGAAAAATGTGTCAAAATTACGTGTTTTTTTTTTAAAGAATGTAGAAATAACCGTCTTTCAATTACGTATGTAAAACAAACTTGAAAATTAAAAATGGCGGATACAAGATGGCCGTCCGAAATTTAAAACTTCCTTGATCTAGATGAAACTGGATACTCGGGGGTTTTCAGGGTCGCTGATTACGAATATAGCCTCAGATTTACTTTTAAATAAATATAAAACAATTTTTCTTTTTCTATAATTTGTCCAAAAATTAGTCCAAAATATTTTTCAACTTAAATTTCGGCATAAAATATATATTTTTTTGTTCAAATTGGTCATTCCATCTTATAACAAATCTTTCACCTTTCACGTAAAAAAAATTGAGTTTTTGTTTGTTTTCAATCAGCAATTTATTAATCTGTATCCAGTTCATTTTATCATCTGAATCATCAGACATATCAATCGAATAAATTAAAAACAATTTATACTAAAAGTATTGTAAAACTAAAAGGGAAAAATAAGGAGGGAACTTAAACTACATTTAATACCTACAAACTATGATACATTTTGTAGATGATTCAAAGAATACAAAAATACCATGTAAATTAGACAATTTTATTGTTTTAATAAAAATGACATGTAAAAAAGAAAGTCATTATTTTACCTTATATGATACTTTGGACACTGTATAGAGTCTTTTCTTATCACTTAATATTACTCTTATGATTGACCAAGCTTAAGAACTTGTCCACATAGTGTTTCTGGATTAAATACAAAGAGATTATTATTTGGTCGTTCTTTTTGTGAAACAGCTTTGATTATTTCTTGACCCATTATTCCTCCAACAATGGCACACACTGGACTAATTTGTGCATAAAGATCACCACTGAAACAATTTTAATATTGTCAATTATTGTAACACTTTCATTAATTAACATACTGTGAAATACTTTATAAAATGTATAAATTATAATAAATAATCATACAAACCTGACTAAATGGTCTATTTTATTTTCCAACTTATATTCCTCAATGATCGCGTCAGCCTCTTCCTTTAGAACATTAGTACTACGTTCGTTGGGTAATGGATCGCGACCGTGCTTTTCGCGAAAATTCAACAAGACTACAAAAAACCATAATATTAATTTTAATATAATCAAAAATACATTTGATTATAAAAATAAATATTGGAACTTACTTAGCATGAGATAATAAGCTTCAGAATCTTTAGGTAAACTTTGTGCATTCAAAACTTTATCGAATGGAACAAACGTTTCTACTTTTTTTACAGTGACTGTAATGGTTTCAAATTTTTCTTTACTATTTGGCTCACCACCGCCTTGCATCTGCGTCTTTCTTATTTGTACAACATCTCTGTAGAATGATTAAATTATGGTATTTATTAATGAAAGATTTAATGACAATTGTTAAATTAAAAGCAATATAAGAAAACCTACTCTACGAAGTCATGAGTCATCAAATCAGCAAATGTATATCCAAATGTTCCCCAAACATCACCGGCAAAGAATTTTTTGCCATACTTTCGACAGATCTGATTAATTCGTGTTATCTGTGAAATAGTGCAGTCTGTTACGCAAACTACGTCAAAGGTTTTGAAGTATTCATCTAGTTTATCTGCTACGTTATCTGTGTCTGCTGTAACTTTAACCATTGAGTTTAAGTTTTGAGCTCTTTGTAACGAAGCTTCAGCACGCTGAAATTAAATGTTACTTAATTATTTTACGAAATGAAACATTCTATTTTGCTTAAGTGGAATTGTGATAAAGCATTTCATATATTTTTCTTAATTTCGTTACTAGAAACGGTGTAATTTTGACAAAGAACCAACCTTTTTTCCAATCTGATCTCTTGGAGCTAAAAATTGTGAACAAAAATCTTGAGCAGTAAGTGCCCTGTGATCAAGGAATGTGACAGATTTAACACCTGCTAAGATAATATTTTTTGCAACTTCAGCTCCATAGCCGTTAAGACCCACTAGAAGAATATTTGCGGATCGTAATCTGAAATATAAATGTCAAAGTATAGCTGCCAAATCAATATGTTAAATAACCACCACTTTAATAAACGACTGTATATCAAATATATCAGTATTTTTTAATATTCCTACAGTGAAATATTGTTATATTTACATTATTTTACCGAATCTTAATTATAATATAAATTTTTTTATGCAATTTGTAGGTATAAGCCGTTAACTATATAAATCTTAATTATAATGCTATCTAAATTTGTATTTTCTTTTATATATATCAAGCATCACCATAATTGAAGCAATTGTTGATTTATTTGCAAATTTCTTAAAATCTGTTTATCTTAAGCATGATCTTGAATGATCTTAGCGATCGTCCTAGCTTAGTGAACTCGGGAAATATTCGGTTTTCGATATCTAGATTTACAAGCGAAGAAGTGTATAATATTTTGCAACATTTAAACATTAAAAGAGAGTGGGACCCGATGATATTCCGGCTATCTTTTTACGAAATTGTGAGCGCATTCTTTCAGTTCCACCAAGCAATCGGAAATGCATTGAAATGTATTGAAAATTTTGAATGCATTACAATACATTTGAATTCGCTATTTGATCTTAAAAGTATTGAAAAGGATTGAAATGTATTAAAAATTTTAATGCATGGCAATATATTTAAATCCAAAAATAATCCCAGTTCATACATTTACTGAAAAAAAAAATTTACATCGACCGGGAATCGAACCCTGGTCTCCCGCACAACAACTTCGAGCCGTAATCACTCGACCACCTCCTTGCTGTAAAAGATGATGCGAAACTAACAAATAGTTGAAGCATTTATGAATTGTGTAGATAAAAATAATCTGCTAAATTTATTATCATATTTTACATTTTTGTAATAATTTGCTTATCGACTTTCGAAAAGAACGAATGCATGTAGATAGTAGATATTTTTGTTGGTAAAATAAATATTGTAATTTTTTTTCTAAATTACGCAATATCTTGACAACGGTGCGAGATACGTGAAATTTGACGTAATTGACATAAATCAGGGGTACCTTGGTGCGATGATTCAAAGCCACTGTACATGATTCAAGAATTTTCGAAATTTTCGATTTCTAAAATTATGAAATTTTTTAATTGTGTTTGTCAGCTGAATCATCGCACATCATGGCAAAATTTCATCAGATTTCAGGTATCTCATGCTGTTTACGAGATATTGCGTAAATTTGAAAATAAGTGTCAGTTAGGTGTCCAATAAGTGTACAAATACATTTCATTTAAGTGTACAACACTTTTTGGACTCTTGTGTATTGAACGCTTAAATAAAGTGTACCATTTCCGACAGAGCACTGCTAAATGTAATTGGAAATTGGTTTAAAATAAACATTTCACATTCCAAATTTTCAATGAAAAGTCATTTGTGGCTTTTATTTTCGAAAATAACTTTTTTGGAATTGAAATGAATAATTACGAAATGAACATAATTTTAATATTTTTTCACTTCAGAGCGGAAGTTATTTTTTTTTTATAGATTCATTTGTATTAAAATAAAGAGTCATTAAGAATTTGTATTCAAATGAATTCACCATACTTTAATTTTTGTATTGATTTATTTTAAATTCATTTGGATTAAAGCAGCCATTATTTTGCTCAGTCATGTATTGAAATGGATTCATTAATTCCGATAATTAACTGTTATTATTTATGGATTCGATTGTATTAAAAAATTATCATTTCAATCTTCATTTGTATTCAGATGGATTCACGACTTTTGCCTTTTTCCAGTATTTTTAGTAGTTTCGGCAACGATATTATTTATGTATTCATTTGGATTCATATTTTTGTATTAAAATAATAATGAAGTATTTTTGGATTCGAATGTATTTGAAAATTTCAAATAGCGTATTCAAAAGCGAAAAATTAATCAATAAGTCAATACATTTCAATACAATTTCGACAGAAGAAATATTAAATTCCTGTGAAATATTTAAGTAGTCATGATTTCGTAAAATGTACATTATAACTAAAAATTCTCCATTAAATATAGTAATTTTACATCAAAGCTACTAAGTTAACGTAGGTTCCAAAAACAGAACATTTAACGTAGTAAATTTTATTTGGATTTTTTGGTGTATTTAACAAGGCACATGCATATATTTTATCTATGCTAAACCTTACTTTTTTACCTACACATCTGATGAGTTTTCTGATTGATTTTCTTTTGAAAGAAGACTATGTACCTAGCAAGAAAATTTATTGAAGCGTTTTCTGCAAAATTGTTTTAGTATATCAAAGGATAAGAATAGGTACACTAATTTTAATTCTAATTTAATTCTATTTGACATATTTTTTAAAAGTAACATTCCAGCTAGCACACGACTGAAAGAGACGTCTCAAACTTTGTCGTTTCTGAGACATCATAAACAGGCTTCATTATGACAACAGAGGGATGTCTTGTGACGTTACCAAAATGACCAAACTGTGTCGTTGCTTTTAGAATGTCACATAAATAACATTGTCTTAAATGGGATGATCTCCGAAATGATAAATGTACACCGTTCCCAGCTAGCATTTCAATGTCTCTGAGATGTCTCATTGTTGTCGCAACATTTTTTCTGACGTCTCTGTTTTATGTCAAACCTACATTGCTGTCACCAAGACGTCATGAGTCCTTTATAAAAGACATGTATTTTTTTTTCAGACGTCCTAAAAGTGACAGTCATTTTGGAGACTCTAAAAATTATGTTATGGCATTTTAACGCCTCTATATTTTTGTCTGTATAGTACTTATATGTACTTATAATACATAACAAACATATGATTTTAGTATTCTATGTAGATATAAATATGTACAGTAGGACCTCTCTTATTCGAACCTCTCTTATTCTAATTGCCTTTCTTATTCTAATTGTCCAGCCTCTCTTATTCTAATCGTTCCCCCACAAGTCTTCTCCCACTATCACACAAAAAGTCAACGAAAAATATTGTCCACGAATCACAAGCTCGCAAGCAAAGTAAGTGGGGGTAAGGGGAAAATTAGAATAAGAGAGGTCGGCACCATCTTGAAAAACTTTACTGATTAGAATAAGAGAGGTCCTACTGTACTTATACATTTATATTATTTCACTATACATATCGATTAACAGTGATGCATATATACCCAAAACTTTTAACCTTGCCACTTGCGAAAAACAGTATTCTGACAAACGTATGTTTCTTTGGAGATCTACTCTCAAGTAGACGTCATAAAGATGTCATAAAAGAGACGTCAAAAATAGTGACAGTGTTTTTACCGACGTCATTATGTATGACAATGTCGTTAATGAAACATCCCCAATTTAAGACAATGTCGTTTATGTGACATTCCAAAAGCGACTACATACTTTTGTCATTTCATAAACAACAAAGTTTTCCCTACTGAAAATGTTCGTAATATCATATGATAAATCATATGAGATTTTTAAAACATCAGTCCATCCAGGAAACTTTTCATGTGATTTCTCATGTAATTATAAGAAATAATAATAATATGAGAAAATGAAGTACAATCATCTGGATTCCTCTAAGATATTAAAGAAATTATAAAAATCTCATATGATTTATCATATGATTTTACGGAAATTTTCACCAGGGTTGAGACATCTCTTTCAATCGCATCCCAGCTGGGTTACTCTATTACCTAGACATGTAATGAGTTTTCGGGTTGATTTTCTGTTAAAAAGAGATTGTGTACTTTGCAAGAAAATTAATTGAAAATTGTTTCATTGTATCAAAGGGATAATTTGTATTTGTATTGTATTTATTTCAACAAACGGGCATTATAATGCCCAATAGTTACAAACATAATAATTTGTTCGGTACATGGTGCCTCTGTATAAAATAATATTGATAATTATAACAAAGATAAAGAGAATAAAAGTAAAACAAATTATTACAAAATTATTGCGATAAAATAAGATTAATAAATATGTTTAACAAAAATCGCGTAAATAGTTATTTTTGGCTAACGTTTTAAAGCGAGAAAAGGAGATTCCGTGTAAAGGCGGACAACTTCCACTATTTCCGATCCTTATTAATCTATTAATACTAGAATGCTGCCCGTATTCCGTTCGGTATAGACGAGATTTAAATATATTCGTATTTCTCAGACCATGTATGTCTGTTCTATAAACAAAATTAGATTTCAATTCGTCATACCGAATAAGTCCATTTATGATTTTAAACAATAAACACGCGTCAGCGTAGGATCGGTGGGACTGTAGTGAACTGATCTCGGACTGATTCGCAATTTCACTGCAATCGTGTGTTCGAGACGGATTTTCCAATTTTAGCTTGTACGCTAAGAATGCTAAAAATTTATGCTGAACTCTCTCAATTTTTACTTTGTGCACATCAAAGAAGGGAGACCAAACAACTGACCCATACATAAGTATTGATTTCACTAAGGCATCGTAAATTGTTTTGAGCATTGATACATTCGTAAAGTCTACACATTGCCTTTTCAGAAATCCTAAATTACGTAAGGCCTTTCCTACAACTTGATTTATGTGGTCTGAAAAGGTCAATTTATTATCAATAAATATGTCTAGGTCCTGTATTCCTTGTACTTTCTGTAAAATAGCTCCATCAGCTTTATACGAAAAGTTTTGAACGGTTTTGAGTCGCGTAACACTCATCACTTTACATTTATTAGAATTAAGGGTAATTTTATTAATTATGCACCATTCAAAGAGCCAATCTAAATCATCTTGTAAAAGTTCAGCATTGAGACTTAATTACTCGATAAAATTTACAATCGTCTGCAAAGAGTAGAAATTTTGAATTCTTGAATATGCTATTTATATCATTAATAAAAATTAATAATAATAGATACTCTAAATTTTGTTAATATCATTTGACATATTTTTTAAAAATAATGTGCCTGAATTTTGTTTCAGAATTTGTTGTAAAATTGATCAATTACAGGTTTCTAACATGTCCAAACTTTTTTAATAAATTGTCACGAAACACTAAAATACTGCTTTAATAATAGTTAGAATCAACGTAATAGTTTAATGCAAGCTAACTAATTATTCCCTGCTTTTTCCTACAGTGAAATTAAACTAAATAGTTTGATACTCTTGTATGATGTCAGAAACGTAAATGGAATTACTCCATTTTAATTATAGACTGTACAGAACATATTAAATAGCATTTAAAAAGTTGATCAAAATCATATGTGAATGATAAGAATTTACTAATTTATACTAAATCTTTTATGTTTTGTATACAAATTGATATAGTCGTGTATCATCGATTGTCATATTACATTGTTTACAATTATCTGTATTGTTTTTTCTACCGATTCTGCATTATTTACAGATTGTATCTTGTTTTCATTTTCCTCTTTATTTTACATGTTATAACATTATTCTGTTACATACATTACATTCTTGAGAAACGAAAGTTATGAAATTCATTCTTATTAGCTGTACAAATGTACATTATGAGACATAAATAAACAATTTTTTAATTTGTAATATACTTAAAAATGATGTTAAATTGTATTGTTAATAACATTTATTTTAAAACGGTGTATTAAACAATGAAAACTTGAAAAATATAGAAATATTATGTTTTAGGTTATGTCACTTTTGTTACCGTTTCTGCGATTCTAATCCCCACAGACGAATTTGTCTGTCATACAATTCCGCTTCAGCCTCCGTCAACTCTGAATTGTTTCCTTTGACGTCAAGCATTATTACAAAATTATTTATATTTCCAAAATATATTTATTGATACCGGTTTTCGAAAAATGCCGGAACCCGGAACGAAAACGATCAAAGCGTAAGCGCAAAAATATCGATTTCACTCGAACATCGAGAAATCATAATCGAAACGATTTTCACATCTAGATAATTGATAGAATCGAATTGTCGACGTTCACGATTCGATTCTCGAAACCCTCGATATGTCACTTTTGTAGGTTAGGAACGTCAAAACAGGAAAACAAACTCCAATTGTCAAAAATATACTCAAACAATTAAAAAAAAAGAAAGTTACAAGAAATTATGTGTTTTTTAAAACTACAGTTAAAGACTAATTTTTTATGAAGGTGATATTTTGAAATTTAAAACCAATAAAGTAGTTTTTGGATATCTAGATTTATTTATTATATTTATGTAATTTACATTATTTTGTGTAATTAATGGTAAGTTTATTAGGAAAAAATAAAAAAGGTTTAATGGAATAATATAATTTATTATTAAAAAAAAGTTTTTATTTTTCAGTGCTCTACGCTTCTTGGGTATTAAGATAAAATGCAAAAAAATGCAAATACAAGTGAAGATGAATACGTCCACGAGACTTTCAAGTTTAAATTTCCAACATGCACAACAAATCAAGAATATACTTTAGAAATACCAATAAAAATTCCGTTTGTAGGATCGACAAAGGAATTAGCACATCGTATCTCGTCGTCATTTAAACTCCCTTGTTACATCGAACAAGATCTTTTTCATTCTTTAGACAATACTGTAAAAGATTTAACGCTAAACTTTCACGATGAAAAGGCAGACAAGCTTATTGATGCTGCCAAGGAAGGAGATTTGGACATGGAAGACGTGATTAAAAAGTGGGAAAAACTGTATAAGCAGAAAACGGTAGAATATGCTGAACCAATGGGAACATCTGATGAAGAGCTTTTTGCAGCTGCTTACCACAGACTTGTTCACTCGCCTTCGCTGGAACCAATATTACAAGCTGAACATAAATTTGGGAAAGATGTTACAGAAGTAATCAAAATGAGGGATAAAGGATATGAACAACTCACACAAAAGTATGTATTGTCAACCTTTGTATATGACGTTTTCATATTTTTTTATTTATTTTTATTAATGAAACAATCTTTTATAATATAACATGTTTACAATAATGAAAAATTGAACTATTGAGGATCTAGTAATATATATAATAATGTGTGTAATTAGTAGGGGAGAGTTGCTAATTGTGAGACGGGTTCTGTTTTTTAGCTGCAACTTTTTAATGGGTAAACAAATTTTAAAAAATGCAAAGATCATTTGAAAGGTAATTAAAATACGCAACTTTTTGGGAATATGGAAGTCTTTTGACCATCCGAAAAAATTTTATGACCAATTTTGTAAAGACATATTTTTATGAAAAAAAAAATTGACATTAGTTGTGAGACAGTAAACAAGATTTGTTAAATTTTGAAAAATATTTAACATAACTACCATTAATGTAAATAAAACATTATTTTAATTTATTTTAAAGCTTTTCTGTCTTCTTCATCTCCATCGCTGTCGCAATGTATACATTTAAATTGCTTTTGTAGACATATCTAAAATTATGAGAAAACGAGCCAGTATAACCATAAAATATCGTTATATTCAACAATTCCAAGTAATAAAGATATAATAAATACTTAATGAATTTCATTGCGAAACAACGAGAAAAATTTTTCTTAAGCGCTGATATTTAAACTATCCATTAACGCCTGAAATGGCATTTTTTATACTTCATTATCAATTAAGTATTTCATATCAAAATCAAAGTTGAAAACAATTGAAAGGTACATATCCTATTGTTTTCGAGGTCGCTCTTCAAGATTCTGAGATCAAAATTGAGTTTCAGCCATCAGGAATTCCAATATGGCGCCGAACTTTTAAAAAAATTCCAAAAAATTGGGAATTATTTATTCCAATCAATTTTTTTCGAGCTATTAGAATATTGGGATTCTATTGAAACTCTGAACAAAAGTGAACAAAATACTTCAATTTTAAGGAAAAATTTTACTTTTATACCCCACATCATTCTAACGACCTCAAAATGGCGTAAACAATTTTGAAAAATTTCTGAACGTTCTAACTCAAAAACTACGTGCTGTTATAAAAAAATGCTAAAAATGAAAAGTTCTTAGAATTAATCCAGAAATATAGTGGAATTTTTTCAGATTTTTGTGATGACATTTTGAGAAATTTTTGTTCAAAACTTTTTTCAAAATCATAATTTATTTATGAAAAATTTTGAAAAAAATTTGGTGTATTCACTTATGAATTCTACGAGTTTTTTGTTCTTTGCAATTTTTTCCAAAAGTTAATAGTTTTTGGGGGGGAAAAAATCCTAAACTATAATATTTGAAATTCATTTCCTCGAAAACTATCAACTTTTCGAAAAAATTGCAAAGAACAAATAACCCTTAGAATTCATCAGAGAATACACTAAATTTTTTGTAAATAAATTACAATTTTGAAAAAAATGTTGAAAAAAAATGTCTCAAAATATCATCAAAAAATGTTGAAAAAATTCCACTATATCGCTTGATGAATTTTAAGAACTTTTCATTCTGGGCATTTTTTTTTTAAAAGTTCGTAGTTTTTGAGTTAGAGCGTCCAGAAATTTCTCAAAGACATTTTCATTGTTGACGCCATTTTGAGGTCGTTTGAATGATGTAGGGTATAAAAGTAAAATTTTTCCTTATAATTGAAGTATTTTGTTCACCTTTGTTCAGAGTTTCAATAGAATCCCAATATTCTAATAGCTCGAAAAAAATTGATATGTATAAATATTCCCAATTTTTTGGAAATGTTTTTCATATTCGGTGCCATATTGGAATTTCTGATGGCTGAAACTCAATTTTGATCTCGGAATCTTGAAAAGCGACCTCGAAAACAGTAGGATACGCACCTCTCAATTGTTTTCAACTTTGATTTTGATACGAAATACTTGATTGAAAATGAAGTATAAAAATTGTCATTTCGGGCGTTAAAGGGTTAAGTATTTACTAAATATGAAAGTAAATAGAAATAACCAAATACGTGTATGTATCTCGAGCTTGAATATAAGCTTCTGTATACACTATAAAATAATAAAATAATAAAACATTAAGAAATTTTGAATTGGTTAACTATTATAAACTGAAATACGCATTTGTGCATTTCTATTTATTTTCATATCGAAAAACCGTTAAGCCAAGTAAATACTTAATATAGTTTAACATAATAAATACATAATGACAATACTTTGTTATTGTAAAGGGCTTAAAAATTGATTTCTAGCAAAAAGAAAAGTGTCTCGCAACTAGTGACACGCAGTGTCTCATAACTAAAATTTTACAATATTTTGAAAATGACAAAAATAAAATAAATTTTAACTGCAAATTAACAAAATGCAAAGTGGCATCATGAAATATGAATGAAACAATAATAGAAAATGGACTGTACTTATCTTTTTCAATTAATTTAATTTGTAAATTATTAATTTGACACAAATCAATAATTAGATTTCTTAAATGATTTTGTGCACTGTGTTGAGAATTCATATAAGAAATACGATTAACAGCTTCTGTGTTAAGCTATATTTTAAAACAAAAATGAACAAAATCGGTGGAGGGCTTTCCAAGAAAGTCACTTTTTTGTCATTCCGACCCGGAAAGTAAGATTTCATGGCCAAAATGTGTGAGTAGTAAATGATTTGTAAATTTAATAATCATTTCCTAGTAATAAACAAACATTTCATCAAAGAAATTAAGATTTTTTCTGCATTGAATATCAAAATGTTCTTTTATTAAACGTTAAAATATTTGTGAACACTACAGAAACATGACGCTGAAGCTAGCAGCGATTTGTAGCAGTGGATTCGAAAAAACTATGGTTTTCAGCCATTAAAATTGCCAAAAACAGATTATTTGTATAAAATTTGTCTAAAAATGTTTAATGCAAGTAATTTTAATAAGAAATGATCCATTTTCACAGTTTTCTTGAATCCGCTGCTGCGAATCTGCTGCTAGCTTCAGCGTCATTACAGAAACAATTAACTTTAAATATTTGAACTATTGTATTGACATACAGCACGGATAATCCAGATGATTATCGGAGACCTTATTAATTTCATTAATCCTATATTTTCCATGATGCGTAAAATATCCACATTGTTCAGAAATTTATAAGAGTTTTCAATGACTTCAGAAATGTCGTGTCTGCATGTTTCGGGAATAGTCATGAAAAACTTTACATATATCATACAGAAGCATTAAAAAGAAGTTACGCGGAATTCGTAGTCGACGTCACTCCAAAAGTTTGTACAGTTTTCTTTTACATGCAAGAATTTGCTAACATGTTTAAGTCGCCACAAATCTAGTTTTCAGTATTCTTAAAAGCCATACAAATCAAATTTAATCAAAGGAAAAGATAAGTGCAACGCATAGTTACAAAGTGAATTTATTATATTTAGTGATTTAATTGCGACAGCCACCACAATGTGCAAACACAACATTTTTTTTCATGAGGCTTTAATGGAGTAGCTACAATAGTAGTGGACACCCAAATTGTTTCGGTTGTGAATACCTCTTTTTTTTGACAAATCATAAAATATTGACTTATGTATCTTTGGTTTTTGACGGCCTCAAATTCCATCAAATGCATTGACTGCGATTGACCAGTGCATTTGAAGTGGGCTCAAATGCGTAAGAGCTATTGGCAATGTAAACATTGTGAAGAGGATGAAGAATCATAGATATTGATGTAGTGTCATCTTCTGTTGTTGTTTTGCCGTTAAAGGTTTTTGAATTTAATAAATTCTCATTTCTGTACATATCTGGGGCAGCTTTACTTTATTTTCTCAATTTTCAATGGATTTATCAATGGTATCCACAACCGAACCAAAAAATGTTGTTAGCCAATAAAGACGACTTTATGAAATGTTTAACTAAAATTTTCTAGTCGAAAGAATCAATTTAGTTTCTTCAATACTAGCAACGAATATAGATATGCGTCTATATTCGTTGTTGCTAGTTAACTAAGGTCTCTAGCTATTCATACATATGTATACGTCTACATAATATCTAATTGAGCAAAATTGATGAGCCAAAAAGGAAAGGGTGTTTATAACCGAACTTCTACCCCTACAAAGTTTACATTGGCTCGTATGCAGGTCCTCGCTATATCGGGAAACGATTGTCCATAATGTTGACAGCTACTATTTCCTAAATTTTTAATATCTGATACTGTAAAGTTTTACAAGTGTGGGATTTTGGAATAAAATTAAGTACAACCGTTTGACTTTGAATGACTGAATTTTACTGAAAGTGTTAAGGTAAAAAAAAGTTATTTTAATTCTGAAAACACAAAAATATGAATATTTTCGAAAAGGGATCAGCTCAGATCGGTACTAGATGAAGGCCTTGAGGAATACCTGATGATACATCACGATATATAATTTTTATAGCGTACATACCATCTACTTCTAGTCAGATATGAACTGATCTACGTTAAGTTGTTTATAAATCCAATTGATTTAACTTTTGTTACTAATGCTAAATGATTTACTAGCTCAATTATACGTATGAAATTATTCCTGTTATAGACAAACCGAAGAAATGCGTTTAGCAGTGGAAACTCTCGAAGCTGGTTCTACTGAAAAATCAATCAACGAAATGGCTGGACGTCATTTCGAAGAGCAAAGTTTACTACAAGGTCATTGGGGTTCCAAAGTTGATGCACTCAAATTGGAGCAGAGACGGCAATATCGAAACTGGATTATGAGACTGCTAGAAGAACAACAAACAAGCATGCTTCCGACTCCAGTGTAAGAGTTTTATAATTACATAATTCAATTCAATTCAATTCAATTCAATTTTATTCAGGTGTATACAATATTTGTACAATATATCTATATATAAAAAATATACAAATATATCCTGCAAAGATAAATAAATATCTACAATATGTAACTAAACTTACAATATATAACTAGAACTAAAATGCCAAAATTTTAACCAACCATTTATTTATTTAATACTCTTATCAATTATCAGATAACAAAAACTATGAAATAATTTCTGGATAACAACGAATAACAAAATTATATAAATAATTTAAGTAAATATATTAACATTTACAGTGGCGCTCAAAAATATAGAGCCACCTCTAAATGTGAAAATGAATATTGTTTTGGATTAAGGTACTTGAGTTCTGCGCAAAGTACATTACTTAGTTGTTTTCAGACAATGGTACAGAACGTTTCAAAGTGTGTTTGCTATCGATAATCCAGTTTTAAAGACTAATACTGTTAAAATAGATTTAAAGGTTAGTAATAATTAGGGTCAAAATAATAGAGCCACTGTAAGCATTTTAAATATTTTTATCAACTCTAATATATTATTTTTACTACTATTTGTAAATAATTAATCACCCACCTTCATTTACTAGCAATGTTGTTGTTGCTTTTATTGTAGATGGGGAGAGCAAAGCATACAAATGACGATGAACGTAAACAAATATTTCAATTATATAAACATGATTTATCGATGAATAAAATAGCACAACTTTTGCATGTTTCGCGGAAACGTATTCAAAATGCGATTAAGAAATCAAAAGAAACAAAAATACCAATTGATAATCGAGGAAGACCTCGAAAAACTTGTGCACGTATGGATCGAAAAATTACACTAGAAGTGAAAAAAGACCCATTTTTGACTGCACCACGCCTTAAAGACATTTTATTCAACGAACACAATATAAAACTGTCAACATCAACAATAAAAAGAAGATTGTGTGATGCGAAGCTTAACGGTCGCATTTCTAAGAAAAAGCCACACGTATCCAAGCAAAATATTCGAAAAAGATTAGCGTTTGCTATTGTGGTAGCTCTATTTTTTTGAGCGCCACTGTATCTTTAACAGTTTTTTAAACGATTTTTTAGCTGAAAGTGTTGTAATTTCTAAAATTTGTAGTTTATTAGTCAATTTGGTAAAATTGGTTATCGCTGTGTATTTACTACTTTTTTTGAGAATTGTTTTATTAATAATTGGAAGAAGAATACTATTATGAAAATTTAAGGCTGTAGATGAACCAATCAGATAGTATTTTTTTTTGCACTACTAATTTTTTAAATTTTCTCTAACGTTTGCTTCTAAAGCCAGAAACTCGCCCGGATTCACTAGAAGAATTGCAAATATGTCAGAGAAAATTTTAATTCGTAAAGATGGAAAGGATGGAATTTTTTACGAAAGTGTTTTTTGGATTCGAGAGATTCGACAGGCCGGGAACTCTCTAGAGTTCGGCCCTCCATTTTTTTCGAAAATCGTGAACAATCCAAAAAACACTTTCGTAAAAAATTCGTAAAAAAAGTTTCTGGCTTTAGAAGCAAACGTTAGAGAAAATTTAAAAAATTAGTAGTGCAAAAAAAAATACCATCTGATTGGTTCTACAGCCTTAAATCTTCATATTTAGTAATAATTACTACGAAGTGAACCAAAAAACTTTGAAGAATACTATTATTTCTCATGGATATATTAATATTTTTTATATTTTTTTGATAGTCGTCTCTCAACAACAAATAATAATAGGAAACGGATTCAATTATAAATATTTCTCTAGCATGTAAAATATTAGTAAACTTGCATAATCTGACTACTTTCCATAAGTCAAGATTGAATTAAATAGAGCATAGTAAATCATTAACATATGTTCATACTTTAAATACTTCTTTAATTTATAAAACGTAAAAACCAGATAATTCAGTCTTCTGACAATATACTCTACATGTTTGTCCCATCTTAACTGTCAATGAACACTCCAAGATACTTGCAAAAGTTAACTCTTGTAAGAGATTTATTATTAATTATTATATAAATGCAGGCAAGTGTAAAGTGTAAAGATTAGATTTTGTCGGTTACAATCTTCTTTCTCTTTTCAATATCAAATAAATGGTCAAGAATTAGAAGTTGTACACACTATAAAGGATTTAAGTGTTTTATATTGACTCAAAACTATGCTACAATGGACATCTCAAGATAGTGGTAAATAAGGCATATAAACAATTAGGTTTTCTTATACATTCAACAAAATTTTTTAAAGACATCTCGGTTATTATAAAATTATATAAGATATTAGTTTTACCTAATATTTTATAGGCCTTACTTATTTGGACTCCCTATACGGGTGTTGCCCTGGTGAAAATTTACGTAATATCATATGATAAATCATATGAGATTTTTATAATTTCTTTAATATCGTAAAGGAATGCAGATGATTATAATCATTTTCTCATATTATTATTATTTCTTATAATTACATGAGAAATCACATGAAAAGTTTCCCGGATCGTCTGATATTTTAAAAATCTCATATGATTTATCATATGATATTACGAACATTTTCAGTAGGTTGGTATAAAGTTACTAGAGTCTGTGCAGCATAGGTTTTTGCGTTTCCTTATGTTTAAAATTGGTCGCCCTATGGCATTCAGTTCTCATGACTATCATGATGCTTCTGTTTTTTTCAATTTGTCAACAATAAAATCTATTCACACAGTTAATGACAGTATTTACACCAGAAAGGTCTTATTTGAACAAATATTATCGGAGGATGTTAGAAAACTTTTCTTATATCGTTCCGTTCCATACACGTGTCGATCATCCAGAATATTATTTGAGTGTAATTGTAAAACTAACTATCATTTCAATTCGACGGTTGTCACATCATATCACTAATGCAAACTCTATATCCTTTTTAATTTATAAATGTAGAGAACTATTTTTTTTATTTTACGAGTGATAATTGTTAAATTTCATATTGTTTATTTACTTTGATTACTAATTATGTTATTTTTAAGTTTTATATTTTTATAATTAATTTTTAGTCATCTATTTATGTACATTGTTACTACTTATTTATGTATAATGGGGCGGTTAACGCCCGTTTCATAAATAAATAAATAAATAAAAAAAATAAATAAAATATAAATAATAAATTAAACTATAACTTTACATATTTTCTTTTAATTAGTGAATCACCATTGGTTCCAATGCCACCTTTACAAGTCAGTCTTGATAATTTTGTAATGAATGATGAAAAAGGAACGACGGATTATCCGCAACTAGAAGAAAGTTTTACTATTCATTTGGGTTCACAAATGAAACAAATGCATAACATAAGAATATTAACTGGTGATGTTTTAGATTTCTGCCGAACAAAAAACAGTGACTCTGAGTAAGTTTTAAAACATACAATGAGTAAGAAAGATATACAAACGATCTTTTTTAATAGGAGCATGGATCCTACTCCTCAAAGGCTACAAACTGCTTTAGCATTATATTCCAATGACTTGTGTGGTTTAGTACTACTTAGCGATAATCATTTAGGAAGTTACTCTGGGGTTACGAAAGGTATGATTTATTTAATATTATACCAAATATTTGACAAGTTTCGGAACATTAAGATGTATTTTCAAGCAGATTTTGTTTTATCCTTGTTTGTATCTCGGTCCAATTTTTACTTCTTTTCATATGATAATAAACAAATGTATAGTATTGTATTTTGTACAACATATTCGTTTAATTTACAGAATTGTGTTCAATATCTCAACTGACAACAGAATTTCATTTTCCTCCATTCGACGAACAACAAGAGAAAATACGAGACGATGTTAAAGAAGCTGTCGCTTGGAGACATGCGCACCACAGAGAAGACAGTGATCCTCAGGTTAGCAAAATATAACTCACAACTCTAATCTCATACTTAATTAATTGTTTCTATTTAATGCTTCTAATTAATTATTTCAATAGATCAAAAAGACAACATCAAGTAAAACTCTACAAACAGGAGATGTATTTATAACAAGGCATTCGAATTTAGCTCAAGTTCATGTTGTGTTTCATATGGTAGTCAATGATTCCTTACGATCTGGTAAGTTTTTGATACGATTTTGCAAATAAACTGTTAGTTAATATGTTTCAATTTTATAATTTCAGGTGATATAAATTCGAGACATCCAGCGATTCTCGGACTGCGAAATATTTTGAAAACTGCATGTTGCAATGATGTTACTACGCTAACTATTCCTGTTCTTTTGGTTCATGAAATGACAGAAGTAAGTAAATGTACAACTATGAAAGGAATGATTAAAAATAAATTTTATGGGATCTGCCTATCACTTGGAAAACAAAAATTTCTTCTTTCTTCCTTCTTCATGAATTTAACCCATTAACGTCAAGTAGGACGCTTTTTTCGCTTCAATTTCAATAAAGAATTTCATATGAAAATCCAAGTTGAAATAAATTGAAAGGTACATGGGCATTGTTCTAGAATTTTTAAACTTTATGTTGTCGCTCATTATGATACCTTAAAAATTTTAAATATAACTTTGCAACACTACAGATCAACAAATTTTTGTTCGTTTTACGTGTAATAAGTGTTTATTACTAATTACCGATATGTAGAAAACAATGAGAGTAAATAAAAGTAGTGAATTTGCCTATTTTTGGTGCGCGACACTCACTACATTTTTTCAGTTTTAACACTGAAACTTTTTGAACCTTTTTTTATGGTCTGTGGTTTTTGTGGAAGTATTTGGGGATGCAAACAAATGAAAAATCCTTAACTTAATGATGTGCCTCACTGAGGAATAAAATTATATACCTTCAAACTTGCGAGATAAGTTTTTTTTATAGTTGACAATTTAGCAATCAACCTTAGATAATTTTTTTCACATTGGTTTTTAAGAAACCACACAACAGGGGTACATTACCTATATGATAAGAAGTAATTTGAGCCTTTGCCCGAATGTGTGCCACCTATACATAAAAAATGCGACCACGTCAAACTTTAAATTTCCAAGCGAAACTCACTTTGAAAAATCAAATTATTTAATGACACATCTACAATTTAGCTTCTAAGTACTTTGGAATCATTGTCATCTTTTCTCCTATGTTATTAAAGTATTTATAACTTTTGTGTTTTTTTAATACAACAAAAAACACACTTTTTGACAATAATAAAATGATTATTCTTTACAAATCGTTTTAATTTTTTGGTATCCTTAATGTTAAATCATGTATTTGGATTTCAAATTTTAATGAAAACTGACTTTGGATTTGTAATCAGTGGCCTCAAAAACTCTAACATATCAAATTTTATAAAAATCAAAGAAATTTTGTAAAAATAGTCCGCCATATTTAATCCATTATTTTAAATTTGAATAACTATTAACTAGACGTTTAATTTTATATACTAGCTTCTAAAAATTAGGCCATAAGCAAAAGAACTGAATTTTCTATGTATATTAAACGTTACAAAACTAAAAACTAATTTTACGAATAACGTAACATGTTACATTAAAAAAAAAAAATACATTGTGTATAAATGAGTCACGCAAGGTTTTTCCTGTCATTTGATCAATTCTAAAGCCAATAAAATTAATTTCATGAATGTGCCTAAAAAAAAAAATGCAATTTTCTTCAACCTCAAAGTTTAAAAGTTCTAGAATAATGCCCACATGTCTTACTATTTTCGAGGTCGCTCTTTTCAATGCTGTTGTCAAAATTGAGCTATCTTAATTAGAAAATTAAATATGGCGATTTAAATGTCAAAATAACCCGAAAAATCGAGTGTTCTTTTTTATAAAACATTTTTTTCTCATCGAAAGAATATTTGTCGTCAGAAAATTTCTTAATTAAACGTGGAACCAATAGTTACAGTATCAAGATAAATTTTTTTAATATTTAAAAACTAACATGGTGATCACAAAATGGCGACTCCAATGACAAATTTCTAATTAAAACTTAACAATTGTTTTTCTTGAAAACTATAGACTGCAGACAAAATTTTCTAAGAATAAATACGTTTTAGAATGAGTCAAAAAATGAGCCAAGTTTTTCCAGAATATATTGTTAAAATTTTTTATTTTTTGAAAATTCGAAAAATCGAAATTTTTAAAAAAGTCGTCCAAAAAATCTGAAAAAGTTTGAGAGTTCAAATTCTTTGACCAGTTCGAAGACATTTTTGTTCTAAGGAAATTTTTTCTAAAGTCTACAGTTTTTAAGAAAACAAATTACTAGTCTTGAAATCTAGAAAAGTTTAATAATTTTTTTTCTTGAAAACTGTCGACTTTAGAAAAAATTTCCAGAATGTCTTCGAATTGATCAAAGAATACTCTCAAATTTTTTCAGATTTTTTGGACAAATTTTTTAAAAATTTCGATTTTTCGAATTTTCAAAAAATAAAAAATTTTAACAATATATTCTGGAAAAATTTGAGAACATTTTTTGACTCATTCTAAAACGTATTTATTCTTAGAACATTTTTTCTGAAGTCTATGGTTTTCAAGAAAAACTGTTGTTAAGTTTTAATTAGAAATTTGTCATTGGAGTCGCCATTTTGTGATCACCATGTTAGTTTTTAAATATTAAAAAAATTTATCTTAATACTGTAACTATTGGTTCCACGTTTAATTAAGAAATTTTCTGACGACAAATATTCTTTCGATGAGAAAAAAATGTTTTATAACAAAGAACACTCGATTTTTCGCGTTATTTTGACATTTAAATCGCCATATTTAATTATCTAATTAAGATAGCTCAATTTAGACAACTGCACTGAAAAGATCGACCTCGAAAATAGTAAGACATGTCTTTCAATTTATTTGAAATTGGATTTTCATATGAAATTTTTGATTGAAATTTAAGTGAAAAAAGTGTCCTTCTTGACGTTAATGGGTTAAAGACACTATCACTTTTTAAATTTAAGATTTTATTTAAAATTGAAAACATACAAAAAAAATTTGTTTAATATTATAAATAAAACTTAAAACTATTTAAAAAATGTATACAAAAAAATAAAAATTAACTTTAAAACACTCAACAAGGTTTCGGACCTCTCGGGTCCGTCTTCAGGAGTCAATAATTAAAAACTGTAAGTTTTGTTTGTGTTGAGTGTTTTAAAGTTAATTTTTATTTTTTTGTATACATTTTTTAAAGAGTTTTAAGTTTTATTTATAATTTAAAAAAATTTTTTTTTGTATGTTTTCAATTTTAAATAAAGTCTTAATTGCAAAAAGTGATAGTGTCTTTAAATTCATGAAGAAGGAAGAAAGAAGAAATTTTTTTTTTCCAAGTGAGAGGCAGAGCCTATAAAATTTATATTTATTGAAGAAATCAAGCATATCTTAAAAAAGAATGTTTAAAAACTTATTTTGTTTATAGGACATGACAGTTGCCTGGTGCACGAAAAGAGCGGAGCTGGTCTTCAAATGTGTAAAAGGTTTCATGATCGAAATGGCGTCGTGGGGAGGAGCAGAATTAAAAAATTTACAATTTTTAGTCCCAAAGGTATTTTTAAAAATATGAAATAATAGAACAAATATTATAAATATGTGTTTGTAGGGAATGTCTGAAGAAGTGTTCGGAACATTGGCAACAATGCTGCCAAGCATTTTTAGAGTCTCGAATCCATTGGTGTTCAAAGCTACCAGCACTCCACAAACCCCGAAAAAGTGAACAAAGTATCAGCGTCAAAAGTTTGCATCATTTAATAAATTTACATCTTGAGATTAAAACAGATTTTACCTTTCTTTTATATATTGTCTTGTTATAAGCGTATGTACATATATTTATACATAATATATTAAATATACTTTTTATATATGAAATTGACTCGAGATTAATCCAAAGAGTACGCCAGAGTTCCGTATGTCCTTAACCACTTCAGTGGTAGCTGTTTAAAAAAAAAAAGCGCCAGAAGTGGTACAGCCCTGTACTTCAGATATCGAAAAACGGTGAAACACGGGTTCCATTTTTTCCTAAAATATATCATTTAACATAAAACCCACGAATATCAAGTTTCATCAAAATCAAGTAATATTTCACATTTATGTCGGCCATCTTGGATCCACCATTTGGAATTTACAAAATTTGACTTCAAATTCGTAATCAGCGACCCAAAAATTCCCGAATACCAACTTTCATCAAAATCAAGTAAATTTTTTACATTTATGTCGGCCATCTTGGAACCGACATTTTGAATTTCCAAATCTAACTTCAGATTCGTAATCAGCAACCTCGAAAACCCCTGAGTAACAATTTTCAGCTGTTTTCCGTATAAAGAAAAATGTGCGCCGCACATTTGAATAAATTTAGCAAATTTACAGCCGCCATATTGGATCCGGCATTTAAGAATTGTAAAAGTTATTGCAAAATGTACACATATGATCCATTACCACGTTTGTCAATAATTTTTTTTGTACATATATGATCCATTACCATTGAAGTGGTTAAAATGTAGTTTTAATTTTATTTCTAATCATTTTTTTAACTTACAAATTCAAGTATAAACAAATTTTGGTAAAACTGCGCAAAAACTACAAAAAAAAGTAAGTATTACCACGCTATTTTGGTGTATTTTTGTCTCCTGATTACGCATTCTGTAATAAAATTTGGCGGTTGGACATATTAAAGCCGAAATCTATTTCTAAATAAGAATTAAAATGATGAAAATGAATGATGTCCGAAATGGAAATTTTGCATGTATTATTTTTTCTTTTGATCTTTAAGTAACAAAAGTCATCATTTTGTTTCCTGTGAAAAGTATTAAGATGTAAACTTTAGATTCCAGTATTAAATTTAAAGATAATTCTCAAATAAACCCAACGATTATAGTTTAGCCAAATCGCAAAAGAAAACAGTCGGGCGAAGCCGCTAATGATGTCGATCTATAAACTGTAAAAAATTCTGAGGAATTTTACAATCGCAAGTAATTTTCCTTGGAAAAAAGTTACTACATACAACTTAGGGATTTTCTCAAAAAACAAGATGAATTTTACAAGATTATGTAAATTTACTACATGAAGCGTATAATTCATGAATTTAACACTCGGTGAAGTTTTCAAATTAGAAAAATTGGCTAGATCGATTATCCGAGTCAAGGAATGTTGAAAAATGAACAATTGTCATTCTTCGTATAACTATAAAACTGCGACAATGTAAAATATTAATTTTTACAATTTATATAGAGATAGTCTTGAAAATGACAGCGATGCTGTTGAAACGTCGACTATGTGAACAGAACAAGACCAAGTGTTCATTTTCTAACAATTTTTCTAATTTAAAATTACCACATTTAGCGTAGGTTCCATCTTTACCACGTTCAAGTGGTAAAAATGTTTGTTTGCAACGATAGCGTTTATTCCAATAATTCATTTCTTTAAATTTCTATATAATAATTTAATTTAATTAACCACACTTTGTTGAACGCAGCAAATCTGAAAATTATTTCGTTTTTTAACTACATATTTGATGAATAAATCTAAGTTTGAGAAGAAATCAACCCGTAGACATCAGAAAATATTGTATTTCTTTTAAATGAACTCGAAATACTCCGGTTGCTTATTGAAGTCTATCGAATTCTGCGATTTAAGAAAGTTAATAATGAACTTCGAATATTGTAAAATACTACTTCGCAACGAAAAAAAGTAAAGGAAGCACTTTTAAAAATTTGTTTGAACGAATCACTTTGGTAAATTTTGAAAAGTTGTTGTGGACATCTTCAAATTAAATTTTCTTGAAAAAAATTCTCATCGATTGACTACAATAAAAAAAATGTATACTAGTCTAATTTTGATGATGTAAACTAACCTGATTAACGAACTGTGTTTTGAAGGACAGTTCTAAAGTAAATTTTGTACGCAAAGTTATGTTTGTTAGCGCATATGACGTACCTATTATAATATTTTAAAACAAGCGAGATAAATCTGAATGACATGAATTCTAACCTCAATGAGTCACAGGCGCCTCTTTGGAAACCACTTCTAATCCATGGATTGGTTTTCTTCGCGGTACATTTATATAATATAGAAAAATAACGGTTTTTTAAACAAGAAATCGAGTGTGAAAAACAATCTTATATAACAACACAGGACAATAAAGTACATAATCCATATATTTCTGGATTCCTAGCTACAAATTCAAACTCAAACTTTTGAAATTCATTATGGCGGATCCAATATGGCGGGCGCTACATTTATTAACGCGGGAAGGACACTTTTTGAACTTTAATTTCAATCAAGTATTTCATATGAAAATTAACCACTTCGTGGTAATGTATCATACATATTCAAAAAAAATTGCCACGACTAGTGATGAATCATATACAATAACTTTCACAGTTCTTAATGAATTTACATCCCTGCAAACGCGGAAAGTAACAGTTATGTAATATTTACGTAATGGATACATTGTTACATAAATATTACATAGTTGTTATATCACAGTTACTTTTGTGTTTGCAGGGATGAAATTTAATATACGTATGTAGGTTTTTGAGTCCCTGAATACGAATCTGACGTCACATTTTCAAAAATCAATATGGAGGCAACAAGTTATACACATTTTGAAGCCAATTTTGTTTAGCTACCATTAAAGCGGTTAAAGTTCAAAAAAATTGAAATGTGTCGTGTTATTTTTGAGATCGGTCATTTCAATGTAATTGTCAAAATTGAGCTATCTTAATTACAAAAATAAATATAACGATTTAAATGTCAAAAAAACGTAAAAATCGGGTACATATACTCCCAATAAACACACTTTTGAAGTAAAGAATTCTTTAGGTAATCTCGAATGTCCGCAACAAATCATTGCAAACGTAGTCACGAATTAATTTATGTTATGAAAAAATGTATGACTTGAAACACGATCGGCTAAAGGAAAAGTGTGTCAAGTTTATGATAAAAGTAGTCCTAAAGTATTCTTTGTGAATAAATTAATGATACACGTCGGCAACAGTGAACGATTCGAGCGCCCACCGCATGGTGGTGCATCAAGTACTGCGCTCAACACATGCACTCTGTATATTATCATACACAACCATTCTCGCAAGTGAGGAAGGTACTAGTTGTTCCATATAAAAGTACCTCCTTCTGCATGGCATTAATGATTAAGTATTTGTATACCACCTGCGCGATGTTTGCGAACTAGACTGTAATGTAATAATAATAGTCAATAATGTATTGGAAAATGCATTGTTTCAATGATTGCGTGTTTAAGTACATTTTTATATAAACGTTTATTAACTTATTAGAAAAGAATTATTAACAAAAAAGCATTCCAAAAGAATTCTTTAGGAATTCTTAGATGTTCCGTTGCTAATTGGATATTCATGCTATTACGTAAAAGAATTCTTTATGAAAATGTTATTATAGGTTTTGAAGAACCTTTTACCAAATACGTTTAAAAAAGAATTCTTATGTAACTCTTTATTTAATAACTATAGCGGACATTAGTTATATTTTTAAGCATGCACGAATAATTCTTCTAGAATTCTTCTTTCATAAAAGCATTCAAGAAGTATTCTTTTTAAATATTTAAAAATTGTGTTTTGCTTATTGGGCTTTTTTTATAAAACATTTTTTTCCCATAGAAACCCTGCAAACACAAAAGTAACAGCTATATAACAACTATGTAACATTTATGTAACAATGTAACCATTACGTAAATATTACATAACTGTTACTTTCCGTGTTTGCAGGGGAGTATTTGCCGGTACAAAATTCTTTCGCTAAAGGTGAAGAAAATAGTTGTAGTATTAAGATATATATTTTTTAAATATTAAAAAACTAACATCTTAATTACAAAATGGCAACCGCAGTGAGAATTTTCTTTTTAAAACTTGATAAATTTTTTTCATGAAAACGCCCTACTAGAAGTAAACGGATTCAAACGGATAGAAAATTTGTAATGCCCACTTTGCATTCTTTTCAATCGGTTGTTGTCCGTCAAAACTGAATACGTTCTGGATCCGTGGAATGGAAAATTGATTCGCCTCAATCCGTTCTAATATGAGCCTGTCATCCGCCTCAATCTTTAAAAACTGAGTCAATATTTATCCGCATATATCCGCCAGCGTATACGAAAATTAAATCAGCTTCTATTCGTTTGTATAGTTTGTAATACAAAGTACGAACTATTTAAAAATTATGCATTTGAATATTTATTACCAGGATATACATCTTTGTATTAATTTAATGTAAGAATATTGTAAGATAGTCGTTAGGGTTGTTCAAGTATTGTGATTTTTCGAAATTGCCCTCCCACCCCTTTCGTCATGTACATGGAAATATGCTCAAGACGCTTGATTTTTCCGAATCACAGAGTTGCGCGGATAGGGAATTAACGGAACGAAAACATTTTCGATCCGCCACAGATAGTTAAAATTGCTCGCAGATGCCTACCGATGGAGACGCGGATTGAAACCGACGGATCGAAACGTATAGGCTCGGAAACGTATCGAAACGGATTGAAAACGATATGTGCGGACAGACAGTCGGATAGAAATCCGCGGATTAGAAATGTAATTTGCGAATCGCGAATATGCGCGGATAGGAAACTATTGGAACGGACTCGTGTGCGATCCGCGGCAGACGTTGGGAATAAATTAACCCATTAACGCCCAGAAACAGAGATTTTGTAACGTCTTTTCGAGCCTTATTCTTTTAATAATGCGAAAGGAATAATCAAACGGAAATGAAAACTGTTTTTTTTTTTTTATTTTTTTCAGATTGAAGCAGAGATATAATCCCGTCGTTTTTCACTAATCGGTCAATAAAATAGTTGTAGTGGTGTATGTAAATGGTTGGAAATATTATTTTCATTATCAAAATGGCGATTAACGTCTTCCTGGAGAGTGACCAAATTTCTGAATTGGTAATATGACAAATAGGCTGATGGATTTATATGAAACTTCGTTTCCTAAGGTGTTCGAGGGCGCCGAATACAAATGTGATGTCAGATTTTCAAAAATTCAAAATGGCGGATCCAATGTGGCTGACATATTTTTGAAAAGACATTGAATTTGCATGAAATTTGTTACTCGGAGAAATATTTACAAATTTCGTTATTCTCAAATAGACCCGTAGTAGACCGTCCTAAAACAGTTTATTCGTGGAAAACCAAACAAATTTATTTCACAATTTCGGGCATTTCATACTTCTGATGGACTTTTTGCTCCATTTGTAAGGTGGTAAAAATTTAAATATTGGGGACAAATTAGGGAAATGTGCATTAGGAACGAGAGTAGACTTGAAGTAACTAATCAATTTTTCAAAACCACGGGCTCTCGAAAAATACCATGATAATAATAACATTATGTTGTATGAATAATCTTTTCGCTAGTTTTGAACCGACGACAAAATCATATTCAGCTATCCTAAAACTCCCTAAGTAATAAATTTCATGCAAAATCAAACTCTTTTGAAAAATATGTGAGCCATATTAGATCCGCCATTTTGAATTTTGTGAATCTGACATCAGATTTATATTCGGCGACCCCAAAAACCCCCGAGTACCAAATTTCATGCAAATTCAATGTCTTTTAAAAAATATGTCAGCCATATTGGATCGGCCATTTTCAATTTTAAAAATCTGTCATCAGATTTATATTCGGCGACCCCAAAAACCCACGAGTACCAAATTTCATGCAAATTCAAAGTCTTTTCAAAAATATGTCAGCCATATTGGATCCGCCATTTTCAATTTTTGAAAATCTGACATCACATTTGTATTCGGCGCCCTCGAAAACCTTAGGAAACGAAGTTTCATGTAAATCCATTAGCCTATTTGTCATATTACCAATTCAGAAATTTGTTCACTCTCCAGGAAGACGTTAATCGCCATTTTGATAATGAAACTAATATTTCTAACCATTTTCAAAAATATTCCGATAAACTACAACTATTTTATTCACTGATTAGTAAAAAAACGACGGGATTATATCTCTGCTTCAATCTGAAAAAAATTCATAAAAAAAAACAGTTTTCATTTTTCCGTATTTTTTCATCTAAAAGCCGCCATATTTATTTTTCTTGTAAAAAAAAATGAAAATGTAATGCCAGATTCTGAAAGAGCATAGTCAAAAACATAAAGAAGCATCATTTCCGTTTGATTATTCCTTTCGCATTATTAAAAGAATAAGGCTCGAAAAGACGTTACAAAATCTCTGTTTCTGGGCGTTAATGGGTTAATGTTAGACGCGGATACGGACGGATTAGTCACGGATAGCCTTCGGATACAAGAGTTTAAAAATGTATTGAAACGTTATCAAACGTATATAAATGGATAGCCGAAGTATTAATACAGATAGGGTTTGAATCCGTTTACTTCCAGTAGGGCTGCAAACTCTACAAAAAATACAGCGAGAACAAACGTTTCTTAAAATGTGTCAAAGAATATTCTCAATTGTTTCAGGCTGTGTTGATACAATTTTTTGAAAATTAATAAAATCGAAATTGTGAAAAAAGTCTGAAAAAAGTTTTAAAAAATCTGAAAAAAAATTGAGAGTAATCTTTGACTAATTGTAAAATATTTTTGGTCTAAGAAGATTTTCTCTAAAGTTTATAGTTTTTGAGAATCAAAATTATTAATCATTTCTAGATTTCAAGAATAATAATTTCGTTAAGTCATTCCGCATAGTCTTCTTATTAAATCTTTTCCAGCACTAGCACCCTATATGGTAGATCTAATTAACCTATCTTTTAGTACAAGAACGTTTCCATCTGATTGGAAAAAATCCATCTTGATTCCCTTAAAAAAGGTTAAGACTCCCACTGGACCATGTGATTACCTACTGATTGCTGTTTTATGTGCCTTCTCTAAAATTGTTGAGAGATTAGTGTATAATAGGACTGTCAAATTTTTAAACGATCACAATTGGTTTGATACCCAACAGTCAGGCTTTCGTAAGGGATATACAGTAGTCCTTCTCTTATTCTAATTTTCTCCTCTCTCCCACTAAACGTTTGCTGTTTCGCTTTTTCTTTCTCTGTCTCTTTCGCAGCACATGCGCAGTTATGTGTCATATGTGCTTCTAAAGAAAGTAGTAGGTGCGGTGGGGAGAACGCGTGAGGTTAAATATTAGAATAGGAGAAGAGAAAAATTAGAATAAGGGAAGACATTAGAATAAGGGAAATTAACCCTCAAATTTTTGAATGAAAACGTTATCCAATCTGTACGTGCGTTTCGATCGGATGGTATAATGACTTATGTAAAAAGATTTTCCGATTTTTTTGACAATATTTTGAGAAAATTTGTTTAAAAAATGTATTATTAAAAATTCTGCAAAAATGTAATATATTCTTTGATGAATTGTAAACATTATTTGTTATTTTGCCATTTTTTCCAGAAGTTGATTGTTTTAGAGGAAAAGAATTTCAAATATTATGCTTTAGAATTTTTTCTCTCGAAAACTATCAACCTTTGCAGAACATTACAACGTAGAACAAATACTTAAAGGTCATGGGAGGATAATAAAATTTGTTCAGAATTTTTTGTAAATAACTTAACATTTTTTCAAAACATCATAAAAAAATCGGAAAAATTTCCCTATTTTTCTGGATTAATTATAAGAACTTTTCACTGTTAACATTTTTTTAAAATAGCTCATGTTTACTATTTAAAGCGTCAAAACATTTATCAACAAAATTTGCACTGTGCCTCCTTCTGTGAAGCCGCCATTTTTAATTTTCAATTGTACCTATTGTGATCTTATAATATAAGTCATTATACCACCCGATCGAAACACACATACTGATTGGATAACGTCTTCATACAAAAATTGGAGAGTTTATTCCGGAAAAGAAGATATTTTTACGTTTTATTTGTTCAGGCTGCCATATTGGAAAAAAACGGCTAAATATAATCACAATTGGATTATAGATTCGGAAAGAGCACATCCGAAAATAGTAGGATACGGATGATTAAAAAAATTACTTGATGAAAACAAATTAGGTGAAAAACTTCAACATTTTATGCCATCTTAAGCGACGGGTTAACTGCTAGTCTTGTAATGACTGTGCTGCAGCAGTTATTAGAATGTTTAAAAATATTACGAACGTAAAATGAAAATTGTAATCCAACTTTGACCATAATAAAGTCGGAAATTTATAGTTTTTGTGGACGTCAAAATTGGCCAATCATGCACAAGCAATATGTTCCAAAGAAATATTTATAAGAACAGAAAAATACGACTTTTTTTAAGGTGCGTAAAAGGATTTTTCGTCTTATTTTCATTTTATATGCTCCCTCTTAATATATTCTCTGTAACGTGTGACTGACTATAGAAAATAATTTTACAATCCCTAGTATTTGATTGCTTCTTTAAATAACTAAAATTTGAAATTTATTTTCCATAATTCTCATTGCGATCTTTGTGTTTTGAAAATAATTAACATAATATTTCAGTACGATTTACTATTAAATTATTATACTAATCATTAATGGCGCATATAATATATAAAAATGAAAATATCTCATCATGTGACGCCAAAATGATAACCATCTTATATGCGGTATTTTTGGAAATGCCTAGAGTAATTAAACGCAGTTATAAATGAAGAGATATTTCACTATCATATTTATTACTCTTGATTTCTGATATACACACCACACTGACGTATTATATAAAACTATGCGTATAATGTAAAAACTAAAAAAGATGTATTCCTCAGTGTCACTTTATCATCATCTATTACTATATTATTATATATAAATTACTTTGCACGTAGATACCCTATCGTGAATCTAACAAGTAATCGTATTCGTAAAGCATAAGGGGCAGATACTACTCTGTAAATAAATCATACATTTCTGCATAACGGAGCTTTTTTATTTGTTTTGATTCCTTTATTACTGTCTGACAACTGATTTTGTGTTTATGTGTTAACGGGATTGCAACATTTCGTCCGATTTCTGTCCGCTTTATGCAGTACAAATCGTTACAAAATGTTGTATAATGATTATCTTTTTCTTACACAGTCATGAAATTTCAAAGAAAAATTAAATATTGCATTTATGTGTACTTTTTTAATTAGGATAATGAATAACAATTATGGTAAATATAAGAGTTTTTGGTCATTTTACCATTTTTTTATGGTGCTAAATTGAAAATTTCCTTATATTTATTATGAAGCAATTTTGTATCTGTTGGAAGTAAGCTACGTATTGTTTAATAATTAATTTTCTTTAATTCATTTAGTGCACATTCAATCGTATAAAAATATAGAATAAAAGAGGGGGATAATTAATTTACCACAAATAACATACAGTGTATTATCTAAATACAGTGTTGTAAATATGTATAATTATAAACTTTAGTTCGACGAAGTTAAATTTGGAAACTTGTAGTTTCTAATACGCTTATTTTTACTTTGCTCCTACGATTCTGCTTCCAATTTTATCTTTCATACGTCTATTTTTTTAATCTCGTTCATTCCATTCGATTCAATAAATCCGTTTTAATTCTTGTTTAGTTCTTTGTGTTTCTTTCACATGAAATTCACATTTTAAGTCTTACAAAATTTACTTTCTTTCGTTAATGAAGTTACTCCGTGTAATGTATTGAATTGATTCTTAAACATATGTGTAGATTATGGTGATAAAGATATTCTTTTTAACATGTAACAATGATTTATCCTTATAATAAAATTTACTCGGATTAGGAAACGTTTTCCTTTATTCAAGTAAATATTTACTTGTTACTATTTAAAAAACTGTTTCCTATAATATAAAAAAATTATATTCCCATGTGTGGAAATACAAC
This sequence comes from Trichopria drosophilae, assembly GCA_030407085.1. Lineage (NCBI taxonomy): Eukaryota > Metazoa > Arthropoda > Insecta > Hymenoptera > Diapriidae > Trichopria > Trichopria drosophilae. Next base: position 180,790,457 of record CM059583.1, on the reverse strand, counting down.
TATAATAACGATTCCCAAAGTTTACGTAGCGAAACTAAAATCTTGAAATAATAAAAAAAAAGTGTAGTGTTATTCGGGGTTTTTAGGACCAGTAAACGCAAGTCTTACGCCAGATTTTAAACATACGAAAAATTTAATTAATTTTTTTTTAATAGATAAATAGAGACTACACAAAACTTTAAGTCCGTACACACCCATTTTTATAAATTATGTACTTCCTAAACGTGAATATTTGCTCAATAACGATAATGTATGGAAACTAAACGTTTTAGTAATAAATTTATTAATGCTTTTAACTAATGTTATTACGTGAAGGTTCGTGAAATCATTAACCATAAACGTTACCGGTTTGATGCTAATTAAAGATCGTTTCGTTTTGACGAAGAGATATTTGCGCATAACTATTTTTTTCTTGTATTAAATCGAATTCGACAATATAATCACTTATGTTGAAATGAAATTAAGTGCAATGACTTTATGCCTACAATTTTTGTGCAAATAATATGTGCTTTAAGTAATACTAGTATTTCAGAGATTGGGACAATGTTTCATAATTGGGACTTTTAACTTATGTGGGTACCAGAATCTCTCAAAATACTACTTTTTATACAATTCAATACGCGACTTTTCAATAAATGACAATTTTAATACAAGCTTTTCAACACAAAACAAAATACCTTCTTCGATAAAATAAAAAAAATAAAACCTTACCTAACTTAAAAATTGCATTACTATTAAAAGGGATGAAAATTCGAGGGGAATCTATATTGTCTATTGATTTTGAAGTCGCTGATCACGATTCTGCCGTCAAATTTGATAACATTCAAAATGGCGCATACAATAAGTCAGACAATTTTTAAAAATATATATTGATTTTTATAAAATTTGGTATCTTTGATTTTTCTCGGTCGCTGATCACGATGCTTAGGGTTTCAAAATCCAATATGGCGGATCCAATATGGATGACAAATATTTGAATAACAACCAAAATATATTTATAAAATCAGACAAGACCAATATTAATATATGAACAATAAACAAATATTAACCCTTCGCGTTATAATTTTATATTGTTCTTGAATTTTATCAGTTTTACTTATTTTTTGGAATTTTATGTAAATTCAATACAGTATCATGTCAGATAATCCTAAAATTACTTACCGTTAATGAAAATTACCAGAACGTTTGTTTATATAAATTAGCAAATATCGAAAAAAGTCACTATTTACTCTCCGAATTTGTTATTAGAAAATTTACTTATTTAATGTGTATAAAATAATGCGCCTATGTATTTTTAAGGTCGTTGGTCACGAATTCGTTGTTAAAATCATAATCTACGACCCCCAATATTTCGATTCGCCATCGTCGTTCCGCTAATTTGAGTTTTGAAAATTGGAGGTAAAATTTATAATAATAAAAAAAACTTTTTAAATTGTCAATTACTTTCAAATGACTATGATGAAAAATTGCGTAAAGAAACAGGCTTAAGAGAAAATCATTTTTCGATAGTTTCCATTGTTTTCAGTGAAAAGACAAGCGTTCCAAACATTCAGAAAAAACTGTGTCAAAAATCCTCGTAAAATATACGTTTCTTTGCAGAGTATGTTACTGTTCTGAAGTTGCTAAAGGTCACTATGACTAAAAAACAAGTTTGACAAATTAAAAAAGAAAGAAAATGGATTATTTTCTATTATGTTATTCATTCCTTTATATTGGAATCACCCTTTAAGTTGTTACACGACTTAATTGTTTGTACTTAAATATTGCGATCTGCACCTCTTAAAACAACGAAAAAAACTTTGCACTTGTAGGGGGGGGGAGGGGGTGAATAAACAACAAAATTCTTTTTATGGATCAAATATTAAAAGTGTCGCGGAATTAGTCATATGTTAAAAAAATACACATCATTATAATGTCATTTTATAAAAAAAAAGAAATTCAAATGTTTTATTTAGTAATTGAAAACGACCAAAAAGATCTCGAAAGGATCAAAAGTTCTTACCAAAGAATACGATGAATTTCTTAATAATTTTTGGATCATTTTTTACAATTTTCAAAATCTCAATATTTTCATAATAAATATAAATATACATTTATAGTTCTTAACTTTTTAAACACTGATGTTGGAAAAATTCTGTTGCCACATTTTAACAGAGCAGGAAATTTTACGTCGGATATGGCATTTGAAAATTTCTTTTGTTACTTACAGTATGAAAAAAAAACAATGGAAGAACAACACCATTTTGAAAATTGACGACATTTGGGACTTAATTGAAAATTGACAGATTTTAGGAAAAATTCTTCGTAATTCTTTGGTCAAATCTAAGAACTTTTTGCTCAACAAATCATTTTCATTCAACGAATTTTTCGAGCCTGAGCCGTCATTTTGGATATTTTCTCCTTCATTTTCAAAATTGCACAGCATACATTTTAAAAAATAGACCTCGAAAATAGTTTTTTACATGGAATCGTTTGCGGATATCGCCGTTTTCGTATATAAATTTTAGATTTAAACTTTTTTCAGTCAAAAGTTTGTTTAAATTTATTATAACTTTTTAAGCATTGGTTTTAGACACTTGTAGAATGAATAAAAAATAGAAGAAAATTCATTGAAAATTGACGACATTAGGGACTTGATCGGTTAATTCAAACTTAGATTTTTGTTGTATATAAAAGAAAATCCTAACAAAGTTAAAAAATACTGACGGTGTTAGTATTTGATATATTTTGGCGAAAATGCATTCCCTCAGCTATGAATTCAAGTTGTAACCATTGTCGGATTTCACTTATCGGTAAAAAACAATTATTTTGCAAGTAAAAATGTTATTTGGTATCGACCCGAGCAAAATTTTATTAATGCTATGATCAGACGCGTAACACTCTGTTCAGGTCCTGATCTGGGCCTTAAAGGGGTTCTAAAGTAGTGCGTCGAAAATTTTCTGAAATAAGCAAAAATCACTTATTTCCAATTTTGAAAAATCGATTCAATAATTTTTTATTTACGGTTTTTAACGTTAAGAACCCCTCAATAAATTTCTACTCGCGAAGAATTTTTCGAATCCCAATTTCGATTCGCACTTATCAAAATTAATGAATCATAATTTATTTATAATTTGGACCACGAGAAGCGATTAGCAGTAAGTCCCTTTTTATCCTTTCAATCATGATCATCAACTTTATGAATTTTAAAGTAATATGTTCACTATTTCGAACTGTTTTTACTAACTCTCCAGGAACCTATTCGCGGTTTAATGACACCTTGTATTTTACGCCTTCGTCTTTGAACAATGCTTTGAAAAATAAAAAATTATTTTAAAACCGGCACATGTGTACTAAGGATGCGAATGCATAACATCACGAAGCGTTCCAATTATATATGGCTGCGACTATAATCACTTATCAGTAGACATTTCTTTTTCTCGGTCCGAAAGATCGGACATTCGTCAGGGGCGAGATTCGCGACTTTCTCGCTAATTATAGTTAGCTAACTTTCGCAAGCGGTGATATCACTTGGGCAGTGAGCGGGAGTTAATTGAAAAATATTCACAATCTCGCCTGAGATTGGCTACGGAAAACAATTAAATATAACATCGAAGAAGCGACGACGAGTTCGACGTCGTTTTTTGGATTAATCGAATTTTATCAAGGAGCGTCGCGTTAGCCTCGAAATCCTGCAGCTCGATCCGTCGAGCTTTTGTCTCGAGCCAAGCTTGAACGAAGTAAAACGTGTCACCAATGTTTCGATCTATCGATTGATTAGTTCATTATTCAACCAAATATCGCAATTACTTATTTTTATCTTCTTCCAACAAATGTAGTATTTTTTCCTTGATTTTTGAATCAGTATTTTACTTAAGCTCTAGATATAATTTATCGATTACTTTGGATGCTTTTGAGGGAATTACCCAATTTTGAAAACGTTGTCAAAATGTATCTGAAGGCTTCGATTATAGTTTTATTTTTTCTCTGTATTCATCAATATTATCCAGTGACTTCGACAACGATGAGAGTGAGTATTTCTGAATTTCTTGAGTTATATATTTCTGTGAAATTAATTTAAATTTCTTTACATTACTTCGTTAAATACATCTTAAGTGAATGCATTCTGAGATTTTAAGAGGCTGTCATTTAATGAATGACTTCGTTGCTGCACGTTAGGGATTGTCAGATCAAAGGTGCCATTTCACGCTTATAATGATAAGTTCATTGTTGATAAGAAAGTTTAACGGTTCGTCAATGCGTCACAGTTACTTAATGTGAAACCAATTGCGATTTGATTCGCAATTGATTTCATATTTGAACAATATAATTTCATCCGTGTCATTTGTTTTATCATATGCTTGTGTAAATAATTTATTGATTTTTAAAATATTCTTATAAATTATTACTTAAAATGAATTATGACTTCGACGACGCACAAATAATATTAATTTTTAGATCGACTTATCGAGTAGAGGATTACGAAAAGAAGACTTCTTCACGAAGACTCAACACCAGATTGATATAGGACAAGTCGAGGAATTGATTTTACGGGATAATCACTTTGATCGATTTATGGATTGTGCGGCTAAACTAACCAAATTGCGTGTTTTGGATTTGTCTCAAAATCGTCTTGAACATTTCTTCTTCCTTTGTAAAAACGAATACAATCTGCAAGTTTTGAATGTGAGCCATAATCAATTGGAGTATCTACGTGACACTGCCTTAAATGAGAGGACATCATCAATAAAAACACTGGATTTGTCTTTCAACAAATTGATTGGACTTAACAGTTCCATGTTCGAACATATGAAGGTTAGTTATTGAATTGTGCCCAATATTGCGTACGGAACTTTATTTAATGTGTTAGTGTTTGTGTATTTTGAGTATGAATATAAATTCGGACAGACATTAAAAGTTATGAACATTTATGTTAATGTTTATTTTATCTTTTATTTGTTTTTCTTTTACGATTGGGAAGTTGATAAGTGTACTCGAGTATCTTGTTTTGCACACTTTTTTCACCTTTTTCCATACGAAGTTAAATATTTTTACTTTTATTTCCTTCGTTTATGCAATATGGTGCGACTAAATTACTTTATTGGTTCCTGTCAAGCAATCTATTTCTATACACAGTGATAAAATATTTCCTAAGACATGTATATAGATTTTAGCATCACTTAATTTAAAAAGAAACAATTTTTAGCTTCTAAACTCTAAATGGCATAAATTTCACCCTTTTATTAACGTGTAATTAAAGATGCAATACCCTGATGTGAAGTACAGATTGGTTTTTTAACTGTCCATGTTTTGTTCAATATGCTATTCTCCTAAAATATGGACATGGACGTTTTATTTCGATTAATTACATTTTACATGCTTTTGATTCGGTGGAATGTTTGGATTCTCGATTTAATCGATTATATCTAATATAATTTAATAAAATTTATTGATATACTTTTACTTCTTCGTTATTAATGCTAAATATTTTTATTTTCCACCCAACCTAATCGTGTATAAAATAATTAATAACACAGTTCTACATGGTTTTTTCTTTTTAGATATCGGAATTATCCCCAGTGTAATTTTGTACGCTGAACACGATTCCGGGTTCCAAAATTACGCATCACGTCAGGATTTTGATAAAAGTGAGGGTGAAAAGTGATTTAGGTGTCTATGTTTATTTAAAAAGCTCGAATTTTACTCTACAATAACCGTATATGCAATGTACAAAGAAAATCAAAATTGTATAAAATGGCGAATCCAAGATGACGGACGTAAAATTAACATGTTGATCTAGAGTAAACAAGTTGAACTATGAAGGGTTATTGTGGTTGTTCATTACGAATTTGATATGTTACTTTTTTATCAGCGACCCCGACATCTCCATTTTGAATTTTGATAATCTTAAAAATCTCACATCGGATTCGTCACCAGCGACCCCAAAAATCCATAAAATGTACCAAAAATTGCGGAACTTTTAAAAAGTGGGTGTTAAGGGGTTAACAAAGTCAGGCGTTAATTAATCCCATTTGTTTAAAGTTCAAAGAGAAAAAAAAATACTGAAAACTATCAAAAACCTATTTATGCCGTCTTTACCCCCACTTTCTCAAAATCCAGACGTGATTCGCAATTCTATAACTCGGGGTCGTACACAACGCCCAAAATTATATTGGAAACCACTCCGATATCTAAGAAGAAAATGTGTTCTTTGTACACCTGAGTAATCGTAAAGGAAAAATCGATTTGCATGTGAAATTTAGCAGCGATCAAAACGGTAATTAAAAATTTCACCACATTTACAGTTTAGAACATAACCTATATAAATCGTACGGTATCCAAATAAAATTCGTATGTTACAATGTTTTTTGTTTCAAAAAACGCCGGTGTATTTGAAAAATTGAGAAGAATAAGGTATAAATGACCAAAAATATATTAACTTTCAACATTTTTGGAAGAAAAAATTCACTCTTTTACTCAAGTGGCTCAATTTACATGCCGTAATTTGTCAATTCTTTCTCCAAACTGTTTCATCGCAAAATTGAATAATTAGAGTTGTATGTAGAGTGTAAGAATAATTGAATATGTAGTTTTTTCTATATACATCGAAATAAGTTTGTAGTTCGTGGAATTTGGGTGTTTTGTGGGTTATTGTACGAAAGGGTATGAGTTATAAGGATGTGATCCAAAATAGTTGTTAGTGTTAAGTTTAATAAGGATTTAGTTTCCATTCGTTTTTTGACTAATCACGAAATAAATCATAACAAAGATAACTATAATTGTTACTTATGGTGAAAGGTACACCCAAATTCCAAAACATTCAATTTTAACGCACTCGAATTTATTTACTTCTTAGAGGAATCATGGCAGCAGCAGTGCACACACACGTTGAAAACTGTTTCCATCGTTTATATGCACAAAAAGAAACTAATAATAATCCCAATCGGCCGGGGTCGTCCGAAAATCGGTCGACTTGTGCAGGGAGTTGACCCAGAATAGACCGAATGCCGATTTTGGGTGGATTTTCAGTCGACTTTTACTAAATCGACCTAATATTGACCTAATCAAAATGCATTAATCGGTCAACTTCGTAAAAGGCTACTGAAAATCGACCGAAAATCGACCGTAGTCGGCATTCGGTCAAAACCGGTCAATTTTTGGTAGATTCTTTGCCCAAGTCGACCGACTTGCGGTCGATTTTCGGTCAATTTTCGGGCGACCCGAATTGAATGGGTATACCTCTAAATCGATGTTACTCGCCTGATAAAGTGAATCTCAGTGTTGCGGTCATATCAGCGTCACGTGATTAACTGTTTTGGTTGATCAGTACAACAAAAATTGACGTCTTTTTTTCTCAGTGTGTAATAAAACCAGAAGCCTTATTCGACTGAAAGGTACACTTCTACATAAGTATTAAACCCAGCTTCCCATGCGAGTAAAATGTAGTACAAAAAATTAGGTATTGTTCGGAATTTGGGCTTAAATTAAGCCGGTTTAGAATTTTAGATTCAGATTATTAAAATAATAAAATAAATTACTGCGCAAAATGATTTGTGTTAGTAAGTGTAAGTGGAAGTGTGAAACTCTGTAGCAGCGTAACCTAAAAATATAAATAAATAACCTTAAAAATAGTTGTTGAGTTTGACATGTCGTAACTTAGAACTGATTAGCTTTAGGAGCCGATGCATACTAGATTCGAATATTAAAAAGCTAAAAAAATACGTTTTTTGCGTTTCTTATAAAAAATACAGATCACACAAAAAAATGCTACGGATAGAAAAGGTTGCCCATCAAATTCTGTATATAAATGATCAGGTACACTTTCTTCGTAAAATCAACAGTTTTGCCATAAACGACGTATAAATATGAAAGAATCACGTGTTGTGGATTTCGTGTAACACGAGCATTTAGAGACAATACAATACTGCCAAAATATATTTACATTGAATTCAACGATTTATCCGTAGAAAACTGTAATGTTTCACAACAACTGTAAGTTTTCTACGGAATATGTCTTCTTGTTCCTCATACAGGTATATTTTTATGACTTCTACACATATTGGATATAGAAATCATGTATTTGAAATGAGTTTGAGAAAGGTTTACTGAGGTTAGAATGTCATAAATCGGAAAAATATAGTTTTCCTATATTTAAGCCGCCATCTTGAAGCCGCCATATTGAATTTTCGATAACGCACAATGGGATTTGTTAGAACCGATATCCATGCCATCTTTTACGGCGGTTACGATATTCTAGGAAGACGTTTTCAATTTCAAAATGCGGAATTTTCATTAAAAAAATTTCGTGTTTTTTTTTTTTAATTGGATGCAACTTTTTTATATTGCTTCAGAGGCCAATTTCAACGTCGGAATCTGAAAGAGGAGGCTTCAAACTTTCGGAATTGGTATATGCCAAATTTGTTCAGTCCAATTGCATTAAAAGATACAGCGTTGAAAGTTGAAAAAAAATAATGGCCTTGACGGGGTAAAGCATAAATGTTTGAAAACAATGCAGTGATCAGGGGATGGGATTGCATGTGCAAAGTAGAGCTTTTCAGTCCTTAGATTATTATTGTTTATTTAGTTAATACCATTAACAGATCGAAAATGCCTTAATAAAAAAATTATTTTTTTTTTTTTAATATTGTTATACGTCGACTGTTGTGAACCCACATAGGACCAAAAGGCGACGGGGCTTACAGTTTATGAAGGTGGAATCCGAACAACGTGAGCTTTGGCGTTATTAGACACTTATAAACAAATAAAAAAAAAATTAAATTACCTAAGAAGATTGTCTTTATAAATGTTATATAATAATGCTCCAGAGTCTCTAAAGGCCGCAGAGATGAAACCATTAGTTGATCTTTTATTTTATATTTCTACTAGCTGGATCAGAAAATAACAACAGAATTAATGTCTAGAAGACCGGATGTCACTTTTTAACTGGTTTTGCAACGTTTTTTATAAATTCATCAAATAGTATTTAAAATATTTTCGAACACCCCCATGTTAACCAAATGGACTTTAATGGTAGCAATTATCGATACAATAGAATTTTGAATTTTTTATTTATTCATTTTATATAATTCGACATAAAAAACAGGCCCGTGAAGAGGACCTCGGAAATAGGTCGATTATATTGTTTTGTAACGAGCGCATATGACAGTCGTTACGCACAGAGCGACACTGACATAGACAAATGACCTTACCATACCTTGCATAAAGCACAAGACGGCGTTAGAATCATCATTGGCTCAAGGCTTGGGATTGTTTGATGTCGACCAACCAACGCATGAAAAATGTAATCGGGAGAGATCACGCCCGAAAGATGCAACGGTGATGATCGGCATTTCATCTTTGAAGATAATTAAGATATTTTAATAATTTTTGGTTGGAAAGTATCTTTAAATAAAAGAAAAATATCGGTCTAGACATCTTGAATCGGGGATGAAAATTAGGGGGTAAACAATCCTCAACAGGATTTGGGTGGGGGGGGGTCACCACTTAACCCTTATTTACCCAATTTGTCCATTATTGTCCGTCAATTTTAAGCACTGACAGCAACAAAATTTGAACATTTGTAGGCGGGCATTTTGAAGTGTGCTCAAAAACCACCCGTTCCTAGCCAATTTTTCAATTTAAAAAAGAAAAACATCATTTTTTAATGTAATTTTTTGTTTAAATCGTATTTTCGAAGGGAAAGAGGTCTTGGCGTTAGCTGAAACCACAAAAACTCCGGCTCAAAATGGCAAAATAGTAAAGTTATATACACACAAAATTCATATTTCATCATAGTGGGGTTGTACGACCATGTCTAAAATAACACTTTCACAAAAAATCAGTATTTTACGGATTTTTGTTGAACATAAAAACGTGGTAAAAAATTGTTTCGGTTTTTGAAAACATACCACAGATAGTAGAAAATATCTTTTATTCCAAGTTATCCAAGGTTAAATTTCGTTACCACCCCATAAAATAGGAGTGAAAATCGACAGTCTTTCAAAAATACTATTCTTGATACTAACAATTGCAAATAAATTAAGTTCTATAAAGAAATAAGAGCAGCTTCTATAGTTTCACAAACTAAAGACAATGCTTATGACAAAGTTATATTAAGTCGCACGGTATTCATCATATTTTTCATTACTTTTAGGTGTGGTTGCACAACCCTTCTATGATGAAAAATGAATTGTTTGTGTGTATAACTTTTTTATTTTGACATTTTGAGACAGAGTTTTCGTGGTTTCAGCTATCGCCAAGACCACTTTCGCATCGAAAAAAGGATTTAAACAAAATATTACGTTAAAAAATCATGTTTTTCTTTTTTAAATTGAAAAATAGGATAAGAAGGGGTGGTTTTTTCGAAATTTTCGTGCTGAATTCTGAAAGAGCACACTTGAAAATACCTGCCTACAAATGTTCAGATTCTTTTAGGTTCTAATAACAACGTTGGCAACAACGTTGTCTGTGCTTACAATTGACAGACAAGATCAGACAAATTAAGTCAATGAGGATTAAATATGTTTTCCAGTAACAAAAATGTGTCTATTAGTTTTTCAAGATTTACAACATATCTAAATTTCATATATATGTAAAATTAACGGAAAGAAAGGTGGTATTTCCCTTTCTGAACCAGAAACTTTGTTCCAAAAGTATCGCAATCTTCCAAAAGACTAAAATGACGATTACTTCTTTTTTATATATGAAATTTAAGAAACCATAATTGAAACTTACCAAAACTTATTTCTGAAACGAAACAAAATTATAAGTTTATATGATTTAAAATTCCAAAACTTTAACTTACGTAGGTTGGTAAGGTGAAGAATTAACAAAATTGCGACAAAAATTTTCTGAACCCTAACATAATATGTAAACTGAATTCCCTCATAATTTTGAGATATTTGGATACCTCTGTACCTGTCAAAATCGTGTTTTGTGTAAAATCGCATTTTAGCAGAAACTGTTATGAAGTAAGTGGAGCAAACAGCCTGGTTTAAGCATCAAGAGTTATCCTGTTCCCTGGTAGAAAATGAGTCCAGTTTTTGGCCAGATTCTGTATTGCCCGTGTTAAAGGTATAGGAAAACTGGGCAATGTAACAAAAAACTGGACAGATTTCTACCAGGGTTGTCTTTTATGGTTTATTATAGAGTGTTTATATCCAATTTAAAAACTAATTAGTAGCTAAGTTATTACAAACTTTAGAACAATGTTTAGAATTCATTGATTGTGGAATTCTCAATAACAATGGATAAATGACAATCTACTTCGACAATATTATCCCTAATTGCGTCTAAAATTTCTTATAACTACGATTATCAAAATTGTTGAATATAGGACATACAATTAATTCTAGTTTTATAAAAATAAACACATTATTATTGAAAATGTCTGTGTTAGAGATGTTACTATCACATTGTATTAAATTATCCAGTTGAAACCGACATATTTTATGTATGTAAACATCTCGTTTCAGGATTTGCACTACCTGTCGGTGTCTAGCAACCCAATAGCAGACGACATCGAAGAGTTCATATTCGACAATCACACCAGTCTCCATCATTTGCACATGAGCAATATTTCAGCAACCTTCTTCTCTTCGAGATTGTTCCTGCCGCTCACCAATCTGACATCTCTAGATATATCATGGAATAACATAGACGACGTACCAGCTTTACCATCAGGACTCCAAAAACTGGACATTTCGGGCACAAAAATAACTCGGCTAAGCAGCATGAATCTTCCAGAACTGGTGGAGTTGTATATGAATCATATGCCATACTTGTCTACGATTCTATTGAATCATTTTGAAAATATGGAAAAACTCGAAATTTTGTCAATGCACGGATGCAAAAGGTTGTCGCAGCTGAAAATTTCGCCACCACAACCAAATTTGCTGCCTCGAATGCAAAAGCTTTCCGTGCACAGCTGCGCTCTTGAGACCTTGAACCCTGAACTTCTGCCGATAATTCAGAATACGCTGGTGCTCGACTTGCAGAATAATCCATGGTGCTGCGATTGCCACATGAAATGGGTCAACGCGATGAACTTGACTATCGATTTGAGAGAAGGTTTGAAGTGAGTCTATCTTTTCATCGCTACTTTTTTTTTTATAAACAATATGCAACTCCGTATAGTATTATCAGCGTAAAAGATTGCGCATAATTTCCAGAAAATTTTAAATTTTATGCTTCAAAATTAATTTAGAGATCTACTGCATGCCCATATTTAAATCTCGTACTGGAGTTAAGTAAAATTTACTGAACTACATTTTAAATAAAATTTTTAAATGAATTTTTTGTAATATAAATAATGCAATATAAACATAAATACTATTTCAGTATTTAAGAATTCTTTTAAGGGGAGGCACCACCTTCAAAATCAACATTTAAGCGAGAAAAAAAATTGTTAAAAATGCTTCTACATTTTTCTAAATTAATGTAAAAATAAAAAATAATTAGGGTTAACATAAAAACACACGTTCTGAAGAATTACGTATGGATTTTAAAAAATTCTATTTTTGTTGGTCATATGAATTTTTTACGCTTTTTATTCTAGCACCACTCCGCCTCAAAAATTACAAAAGAAATTATTTTTTCTAATTTTTTGAAGGTGTATTTCATATAGCTCATTTCGAGGGAGGTTCCTTCTCCTTAAGAAACAACATTAAAAAAAGCCGTTTACTTATTAAAAAATTTAACTGTAGAAAAATATTTACCATACTTATTTAATCACTTATATTAATCACAAAAATTATGAAACTTTTTTGGTAATTTTTTTGACATAATTTGTGGTAATTCGAGACTTAACTGAAACAGTTTTTCTTATAATGAATACTTTTGGTTTGTCATCTAAAAGGGAAGGATAAGATAGAAATTAGACCCTCCACTTTTAAATGTTACAAATTGTAATTTAGCCATATTTTTGCTGTAAACCATGTTATTTATGAAACAAAATATAAAAATTTGTTATCTTTGTTTAGAAGTTTTATTTTTTGAAATACGTAACGTATATTAAGAAATCCCCACGAATTGTTCAAAATGGTAAGAAATACGTGAATCAATTATCGTATAAGGGCAAATACATAAAACATTTAATATTTAATTTCATTTCCATACAAAAATGAATCTAAATTTTCAATCCACAGTATCCAAATTTATTTTTTATGTTTTTTTACCTTTAAAGAAGTAAGAAATATGCTGAGCCACTCATTTTCCCCCTTCCTTTCTCTTCAAAAAGTAATGATAAGAAATTATTAAACTGTTTAAATTCTTGTAGAACTTTTTATTTAACGGGAAATAATAGCACGTTACTAGTTTTCTTCCTCGGTAGTATAAAAAAGACGGCAAAAGAGTGCACTAAGAAGTTTTATGATTATTATTAAATTTAAAGGAAATAAATTTTATTCAAAATGTTTCACGACATTTTTTAAAATAAATAATAAAAATAACCTCATAACATATAAGAAAAATCGTGACGACCGGATTTGAGCTTATTAGAAATATAAAAAATTGTTTGAAAAATTAATCTGACTGTTAAAAATCTTGAATCTGAATATTTCCATTGATGCAATTTTTTATGTAATCTTTCAGTTGTAAGAAATCAGAAGAATTGATTTAGAAATGATTTGAAGTAGATAACAGAGTGTACCAGGCAGAAAGGATATTCTTTTAAAGGAGCTGAATTTTATAATTCAAATTGTCATAAAAACATTTCCTCATGGGGCACACACGTTTATTTACAATTAATGTAATTTTTTACGTATTTTATTGTATAAGATACACCTTCGACATCTTAGCTAAAAGAGAACTTCAAAAAGTTATGGTATAAATAATCTTACATGATATATTTTTCAAAATAGTGTTCTCCGTTTTGGGAGTTTTTTAAACTTTCTTAGTTATGGGCACACCCCGAAATTGAATGTTTTTGTTATTTAGATAGTAGTGAAGTTTTAAAAAAAGTCATTATAGAATATCTTCAAAAATTTATAGCGGTTCAAAACAAAATAAAATTGGTAGTCTCACTGCTAATTTTCCGAAATTAAATTGCTTTAGCACTTTTTGTAGGTTTTAAATAATATAAAATCGACTTTAAATGATTCTCAATTTAACTATATACATTTTTTTGTTCGTTTGTTTTGAATATTTTGTAGGACAGATTTTAAAGCACCCAGCCTCACAAAAGTTAAAAGTTGCGTGGATTTGCTCATAAATATAAATGACATGAAGACTTTATCATTTTTGTTTTATATGGCGGAGATAAAATTATCAATGTAAGTGCATATAGTTAGCGAACGTTACGTGATTTTTAGCAAAATAAGAAAAAAAGTTTTATTACGTTGTGTATACGACAAAAATTACAATATATAGTAATTATACTAATGTCACTAATTGCAAAAGTGGAAACTATTTATTAGAACATTCCTGGGCTATGCATATGAATAAGAACAAATGAATGGTCAAGTAAAACAATCTTCAAGGGAACTCAAAAATAGCAAAATGAAAAAGAGCTCAGAATGATTTCGAAATGTGTTCTAAAAGAAGTCAGATGTTCCACATTTTGGGGGTTTTCAGAACATCATGTCATTATAAGATCTTTTTGAATTCAGGTTCAGATTCAGTAATCTGACTTCTTTTAGATCACATTTCAAAATCATTCTAAATTCTTTTCTATTTTGCTGTCTGGAATAGTACAACGAAGAATCAGAAAAACGAATATAATACATATTGGAGACTTCGATAAATAAGTTCTATTTTTGAAAAAAATACATCACTTGTATATGATTAGTGAAATAACATTACCATGGAACAGAACAGATTCAATTTTACTAGAGAATTAATGTTTGATGTATGGTCCAGGAATGTTCACTTTTTAAATTCATAGTGTAATTATTATATATCGTCACTTTTGTCATACAACTGATCTAATAACATTTTGTATTCTTATTCTATTAAAAATTACATGCAAATCACTAACTATATGCATGCAACAGTATTGTTAATTCTGTCTCTGCACAATAAAATATAAATGATAACTTCCATGTTATTTATTTTTATAAGAAAATTTATTGATAGATTTAATAATATTTTTAGACACATAAAAGCCATAATTAGATTAAAAATCCCAAAATAAAACCATTAAATCCGAACCAGTCCCACGATTTTAAATATTTTTAAATAAAAAAAAAACCAATTGAACGCAGTATTTTTTGTATTTTTATTTGAGTTCAAATTTCTTACCTATTTGAACAATCTCTCGTGTGGATTTTTCAACATGTTTTATATTTCAAGAAACAAAAATTTTAAACGATTGAACAAAATTTCCATTTTTGACTAAATTACAGTACTTGTATATTTATGACATTTATAAGGTGAGCAGCATATTTAAAAGATGTGTTTAAAATATCGTTAAACCTTGAACATCACTATCGTTATTTAAAACGAAGTAAATAAAAAATGTATAAGAAATTCTTTCAAATATCTCAAGAAATGAATTTGCGCAAGAATACATTAAGCGGTTATATCGAAATGAGTAAAGATATACAGGGAATTTCAGCTTGGACGTAACATATTTATTTTTAAATTCAAACTCTAAACAAGGTAATAAATCATATCTTTCTAGATCAGTTTAGCAATCACGCTTTTATCGTGTGTAAAAACAGGAAACGATGTTCTCGACGGACGTAAACCGGTTTCTCGTCAGGTTCTGTAAATCATTCCATTTGTCGCTCATAGATGGCAGTTGCTTGTAATTTTTTCAATTTGAGGTGACGTGTTATTCAATAAGAACGCAGTTTGTCTTTACAAATTACTTAATTTATAAACTGAATGGCTAAAAAAATTTAGTCTGATGTTTAAGTGAATACTTATTGTGTAATGCTTACATTTTTTAATTGTACACTGATAGTGAATGTAAAAATGACATTCCAAGTGAAATAAAAATGTCAGTACAAAAAAAATACAGATCATTTCACTTCTGTTTTCTGTGTATTAAAGTTCTATGGGCCATTCCTCGTCAAATTTAATACTAAAGATTTTTTTTACAATGGCATATTTTTTTGTTTGTTTTATTGTTAGACACAAGAATAGAATTTTAATTTAATATGATATTTCATATTTTTTAGAGTTTTAGATGTTATAAAAATGTTCTATTTTTAATTGCATATAACTTACAACGGAAACAATATACAAAAAATATTTTCCGGCATGAAATGTTCATATTTCTGTCAGTTTTTCTATGAAGTAAATAAAAATTCCAAAATTTAATTTTGAATACATATATATGGTAATTTTTATAAACCAATTCTCTTTTTTTTAAGTTCACTAAACTATTCATTTAACCCTTTGAGTCACACATTTTTCCTTTTATCGAATTCAGCCGAAATTTGTTACTCGGGGGTTTTTGAGGTCGCTGATTACGAATCCGAGGTTAGTTTTTCGAAATTCAAGATGGCGGATCCAATATGGCGGACAAAAATTTACAATATAATTCCTGATGAATTTTAAAACTTTAACATCTTATCTATAATCAACATAAAATTGATATTCAGCAAGACTGGAAATTCCCTAACACGCGTTTTCATAAAAAAACTTTCACTTTTTTACATTTTGCTCACAGCCATTTTGAACTTTGTAAAGCTGATATTGGATTCGTAATTATCGTCTTCGGAAATCCCCAAATACGCATTTTCATAACAATTCGCGCTTTTTTACATCTCGATCACCACCATCTTGAATCAGCCATCTTGGATCCGTCATTTTAAATTTCGTAAAGCTGACATCGGATTCGCAATCAGCGACCCCGAAAGGCCTCTAATACGCATTTTCGTCAAAATTGGCGATTTTTTACATGTTTCTGACCGCCATATTGAATCCGCCATTTTGAATTTTGTAAATCTGACATAGGATTCGTAATCAGCGACCCTAAAAACCTATATACCCCGAACTTCAAGTCATTAACTTTCAAAATAGCGTCAAAAATGAATTCTTTCCAAAAAAACATGTTTTTTTTGTGTTTGTTTATTTATATAAAGTAAACAATAAACAATTATGTATTTTTAGTCATGTGGATATGTTCTTTAAGTACTGAGGTAACAGAAAATAGCAAAAAGACCGATCGGAATACGTTAACTTGAACGTAAATAATTAAAATTCAAAGAAATCGAGGTAGTAACGTGGGTTACTACCGTGACTCAAAGGGTTAACTATGTAGAAGATGCTGTAAAAATTTCGGAGGGGTACTTTGAAGACATAATATACATGCAACCATATACATACACAAATATGAAACTTTCATCCCTGAGAATTTTTTAAATATTGTGTTGTTTCTTAGTTATAGGCATTATAACAATTAAACTTTGAAAAAATAAAAAACCCGTATATTTTATTGTTATGTTTAGAACAAGAAAAAATATACGCCGTTGAAACATTAATCTTGAATTTATTCCTAATCAATTTTTAATAAGTTATAAACAATTTTTTACAAATAAATGCGATTTTTTCGACTAGAAAAATATGCAAAAAAATGTTTACAAAAAAAAACGTCTGAAATTGATTAAAATCATAATATTACGTTTTTAACAAATTATTGGGATGTTTTCTTACCAAATCTTGCTTTCAAAATCAATTATTCTCTAGAAAATGTAGCAAAAATTTAACGTAAACATCTTCAGAATTATGCAATGCGATCGTTAAATTAAGATCCGTGATTAATTAAATTAGAAAGGTCTTTAATGATGAAAAATAAATCCCTAGTAAAAAAATGAGTCAAGTTTTTGGTTAGTTTCTAGCCAGTCTCATTATTGCACATTAAAAGTATAGAGAAACTAAACAGTGCAACACATTACTGCAGAGATTTCTACCAGGGATTTTGCTTTGTTTTTTTTCCTGCAATTATTTAATATTTTGAATTTATTTATAATTTAATATTTTTCAAAGATCACTGACTAAATGCATTGATGCAATTTATGTGTTATTAAAATGCTACATAAAATTAAAAAATAATATAATTTGATTACGTGTGAGTCAATTTCTACTAGATTTGAAAAAGATTTCTTATACTTACTAATCTGAATTTAATTTTCTACTAGTTTCAATGATAAATTTATTTTAAAAGTGACATCAATATAATTAGTATAAAAAAAAACATTATTTAACTTATACAATAGAAACACATGGGAATTTAATTAATTGAATACTACTTTTGTACTAGTAAAATACTTCATTATTATTATATTATAGTATATATGGACGTAGTTTTTGGTTAGTCATGTGTAGCTGAAATTGAACAATTGCTATTATATTATGAAGTTTGTTGTCTTGTATTAAAAAAGTGAAACGATGACCTTGACCATTTAGTCGACAATTATTTATCATTGATGAAAACTGAATGTCAATTTTAGTTGTTTTTGGTAATGAACACAATTATTTAATTTTTCCTATTTAATTTACACTTTTTTCTACAAAGAAATGTGGTTAACAACTAATAGGGAAATATAACATTTGCTATCCATGAGTGTCAAATTATTTGACAATATTCGTAGCCTGGGTAATTTCAATTTTGAAGCAAATTAATTATCATATAATATTATCTGATGTCATGAAAAAGTTTTTATGTTTTTCAGTGCAAAAATTCTATTAATATGAAAAATACATTGAAATTAAGTAGATGAAATTTACATTCATTAAAAAAAGTAATTGTACTTTATTTTTTATACATAAAATATTCAGTATTAAAATTCAAAACGTTTCTGGCTATCTTGATAATCTTACAGAATACAAAAATTTCAAAAAATGCCTAATTAATTTCAAACTGTTTCAACTTAAATTTCAACTGACATTAATTTATTTAGTAATTGCGATCAATTAACCCTTTGGAGCATATATTTTTATTTGTACGAAAATAGCTAAAACTTGTTACTCGGGGATGATTTCGGGGTCGCTGATCACGAATCTGACCTCAGATTTTCAAAATTCAAGATGGCGGATCGAAGATGGCCGACAAAAATTTGAAAATTTATTTGATCGAGGTGAAAATGGTTACTCGGGGGTTTTCGAGGTTGCTGATTACGAATCTGGTCTGTGATTTTCAAAACTCAAGATGGCGGATCCAAGATGGCCGACAAAAAAATAAAAAATTTATTTGATCAAGATGAAACTGAGTACTCGAGAGTTTTCGGGAACGTAGAATACGAATCTAATCTTAGATTTTGAAAATTCAAAATGACGGATTCAATATGACAGCCAAAATGTAACAGTTTTCGAGGTCGTAAAATACGAACTATGAAATTTCAGCATTCGTGACCGCTTGTTGAATCTGCTAAATTTTATCTTGAAAATGTAACATTATTCAGTATTCAGTTTGATTTCGGTCGAATAACTTTTACATTTCGGACCGTCATGTTGAATTCGCTCGAAAACCCCCGAGTACCCCGTTGCACCTCGATCAAGTACATTTTTATATTTCGGTCGGCCATCTTGGTTCCGTCATTTTTAATTTTGAAAATCGGATGCCAGATTCGTAATCAGCGACCCCGAAAACCTCCGAGTACCCAGTTTTGTCTTATTTCAACGACGAGTTGTTTTCAGCATACATTCTTTGCAAAAAACACGTCATTTTTATACATTCTTCGTCATTATAAACAATTTAACACAATAATATATAATAAATATGAATTTTTTTACATTTGAAAACATGTTATGGAAGTACGGAAGAAAAAATTTTGAACTAAAATTCAATTTTAATCTACTGAAAAATAAAAAAAATGAATTACAAAAATGTGTTCTATAGTAAGGACATCATGCTTCAAAGGGTTAATAGACGATCAATTACTTATAGAAATTATGAATTACTACCATTTCTTTAAATTTCCAGGTGCGCAAGCCCAATAGAACATCGTGATAAATTCCTGTTAGACGTGCCTGCATATGAACTCCAGTGTAATTTCGGAAACGATATGATCACCCCAATCGCTTGGACCTGCCTTTCGATATTGATCCTGGGTCTTCTGGTCGCCGGCATCGCTTTTTTATGCCGAGGAGTTCGCCGGGAATGGCCGCTATTAAGACGAGGTTCGCAAAGAGATACTGACGTCAGTTACACGAACGTCATCGACTCGTCCAATGACCTCGTCAGAATATTGGCTGAAGGCGAAAAACCTGATCGTAACGACGAATGACTATCATTGTCCTTAAGTTAAAAAAATCGCGTAATCGTTATTTTTATCGAGAATCTCCTTCTAAATTTCATGAAGTGAAAACTCACTCTTTACAGAGTAAAATTTGAACCACTCTAGTGCAAGTGAGTTTTCATTCCATAAAGAGTGAAGTATTACTCTAAGAAATTTAGAGAGTTAGGTCACGGAAATACGTGTAGAAGAATTGTACTCAACACTACGTATTTTTTTTCATGTTGAAAACGTAGATAGTTTACAAGTGTAACTTCAACTTTTATTACACCTATTTAAAACGTTTTTATATTAATCTGCTGGATATAAAATACTTTGACAGCTTTAAAGTATTCGAGATTGAATCGAATATTGTTCAAAGAACAATTAATATTTCCAATACACTCTAGAATGGCTATTTTTTATACTTTGGGATTATTTTGTCAATTGTGTGGAAGCTATCAATATGAGTTTATTAAGAAATTGTTAAGGTACACTTCTTTTACATATGCCGTTGGATATGTGTGCAAGAATATAAATACAAATATTGACGTGAATGTGACAGACTCATGTACAGTTTAAATCATTAATTAGGTATCAATTAAACGCATTTAGTAATTAAAAACCATATTTTATATTTTCGTTGAACTCCTTTGTGACATAATGAATATAAAATCTTGAATACTTGAAATATTTTTCAGATTAGTGTTTCTTAGGAAATTGACTTAATTCGTTCCATCTATTCGTAATATTTCGTAGATACATTCGAATTTTAAACATTTCAAAAATACGAATCGTCGATGCCGCCTATTCTGTCAGTTGTGACTTCCGTTATTCACATTCAATTGGTCCATTCGACCATTTACATACATTCCAAAATCCCATCCAATCTACCCCTTCAAGACATTCGACCTATTCTATATATTCCACCTATTTTATCCGTTCGAGTAATCCATTAAGCGCAATAATCTATTCATCCATTCCATACTATACTTCCGTTCCTGCAAATCAATACATTCCATACGTTCCACTAATTCCTTTCCATCTATTTTATTATATACATTATATCCACACTCCATCTATTTCAATCACTTCATTTGTTGCATCAATTACATCAATTCACTCCATTCGTTGAATTCGTTTAATTCGTTCAATTCCTTCATTCCAGCTTGACATTTGTACGAAAAACCGACCGACGCGGTATCGACCTCTCATTGTTCGCCTATACTGGACCATTACTGGGCAAGTTAAGGCATGTACCGGTGTCCTGTACAGACTGCAGTAGTCGCAGAGTACGAAGTCAGTACTGCTTTCTAGTACTGATATATACTAATTGCTGGTATTTAAATAAAAATCTTAATATCTTCTTATCTATGTATCGTTAGATATGTTATACGGTAGTTATGCAATTTAGCTCGTAAATAAATTTCTAAAATATAATCAAGTTATACCGAAACGTAAAAGGCTTATTGACAAATGCAGATTCAGTTCAAACAAGATATATTGTTTAACAAAAAATGATGCAACTATATGTTCTGTTTCGACTTTGAATCGATAATTTTTTAGCACTTTTAGGCCTCAAAATGAGCATGCCACATGCACTTTTCTTGGGTATTTCAAGCAGACTTTTTTTGCTTCCCAAACACTGTGAGGAGAGGTTCTCTTTTAGAAGCCCAAAAAACACGGTAATTTTTGTTTTCGTAAAAGGAAGCGAAAGAACAACTTAATTTCTTGAAGTTATTTGACTCTTATAGTGTAAAACAAAAATTCGTTTGGTACATAAAAGTAATTGGGAAGTGATACTACTCAGTCGAATATAATATAAAAAAGAAGATACTTAATCGGTCTTCAGCCTACACCGTATTCCTGTCACCTGAAATAAAAAAAAAACAAGAATATTTACAAATTACATTAAATGCATCGTTGCTTGAACCTACTTTGGTAATTAAAAGTCGAAAATTACAGAAATGACGAGCATTTGAACTTCTACACCATTTTTCACCTATTTTTTTAATCTTTGAAGTACTCTAAAAACATAAAAAAGATCATTCGAATTTGGGTTTGACTGACCCTAAATAGTATTTACTTTACAAGAAAAAAATTAAGTCAATACATAAGGTACTTCTTGAGATATCTTGGAATAAAACCCGATTGCTTAGGAAACCCGTTTTAAAATGTTACCTATTCCATTCGGCCCATCAATCCCACTCTATAAATTGGAATCGGCGAAGTCACTGTGATTTAAAAGTTAATGATGTCTATATGTTTTGATATGGCAAGATAACACTAATAACTTCTCCAAAGGATTTTTCAAAATTCCTTTTTGTTTAAAAGTTTTTAACAGTTGACCTTTTTTGCATCTTTTTAGAAAATATTTAATATCTTCAAATTGGTCAAACAGATTTGAATAACATTTTTACAATGGATTGTTTGAGAGACGTACTTTCGATATATGTGCAAAATGTAAATAAAAATATTAATTCGTTTAAACAAACTATATTTTTAATCTTTAATTTTATAAATAAACAATGTTCTCCCTCGATTCTGCTACTATCCTTAGCTGTAGGATGGAAAAGGTTCTTTCCAGATTTAGTTACCAAAAGAAAAAAGTTGGATTCTCTGAAACTGTAGAAGTTACCGAATTTCCAATCTCGCCTCGCGTGCTACCTCATGGTGCAGCATCCGATTACGTCTACCTATAGAAGAGTGTCGCAACATTATTCAATAGAACTAACAATTACCGATTATAATAAGTATTTTATTTTTTATAATCGTTGTTTGTACTTTTTGATTAATTTATAATGTTAAAATTTTTAACATTTTATTAGTACAACACGGAATCTTTATAAATAACACAGGTCTATAACAAAGAGGGTCTTGGATGTTGTTAGGAAGCTGTAGGTCATTTCCGACCTAATTGTACGCGTAGAATCCAAACTCGAAGTCAGAATTGGTCCATCATGTCAGGTTTTTGAGATATTTGAGGTCATGTACTCGAAAATGCGTTTTGCTATGTTTGCGGTTACGTACAAGACGCGACATTTTTTTTTGCCTTCTGCACTATTTGCATCTTTTATTACTACCTTTACCCTTCAAAATGAGATTTTATTCGATCACCCAAGATTTTTTCTTACAAAGTTACGGCCATTTTGAAATTACGAGTTATATTCCATTAACGTTATCAAAAAACAAAACCATATTGACCTGTGTAATGTTTCTTCCTATAGTATATATACTGTCACTTGATCCAAGTTCCACTCCACTTTTACTGAAAAGTCATCTGCATGTGCAAGTAGAGTTGTAAAATTAAATTTGCTGTTATATGAGCAATACATCTATCAGAAAAGTATATAATTTTTATAATGCTTTCGATACCAAGTTATTTCTTAAAAAAGAAAGTAATTATTTTTTATTGAACAAATGTTATTATTGCGGAATTATTTTTACGGAACAATGATCATGTTTTAAGTAGAGAAGTGAGGTAATAGTTTTCAATAGCATTAACCAAAATATCATATACCTCTGGTAATTTAGAGGTTCAAATATGATGTTAACTGTTGTATTTTTATTTTGGTTAATAAAATAATTTTCAATTGCTAGAATTTTGACATTGTTGCTATTTAAATTATGACCTGTCTCTATCCTATGAAGAGTTAATCCAGTATATTTATTTTCTTCTTAATTAATATTATTTTTATGCTCTCTTATTCATGTTTCTAATCTACGTTAAGTTTGACTGATATAACTTTTGTTACAGTGGGAAAATGGTATTCGATATCACGCGTTGGATGTTTTTAGTGTGGGTAAATTATATGGTTTATGTGGTTTAATTCTCGCAATATTGTTAAAAATAGGTCGAGAAACTAACGTATATTTTATTTTTTAAACTTTCTCTGTAATTGTTCAGTTACGCCTTCAACATATGGCACAGACGATGTTCTAATAATTTGTGTTTGTTAACTGTGTTGATGACTTGTTGAACTATTATAAAATTCATGACTTTTTTGGTTATACATTCATCTATAAAATTAATCAGATTTTAAATTCTTTTGTATAAATCTGATTTCTGATAGTCGTCCTGTCCCTTTATTTAATATAGTATTTTCTGTTAGGAATTAGTAAATTTGTTAAGACATGAATAAGCTCTTAAAGTAAATAATAATAAGTAAAAATAAATAAAACAAATGATGCATCACATCCTCAGAGACTGAAAAAGGCAGTTGTTGAGTTTTCACTTCTGTACATTTAATTATACAGTAATTTCTGTGTTGTAGTTTTGTAACTCTTATTTTATGTTTAAAGGAGTTTATAACACATTGTGAAAATTATATAATATTATGTCCAGAATAACCCTAGCTAAAGAGTTTTTTAATTTAATTAATTTATTAATTTCTTAATGGCTGATTTTCATTTCAGTGAATTTTCGCCATGATTGTCAAACTTTCCGAGATCCACGTCTTTATTTTAAATGGCAACTGATCATCATGCGACAAAATAGAACACAGTAATTGATCACATGCCAAAAAATATCACATAGACAAATAATCATAAACAAAAATATCACAGCGACAAAGAAAAGGCAAAAAAATCCAACATTACTCACGAAAATTCATTTCGTTTGAGAACATTGTAACAAATATAAAATTGGCACACAATTAACAAGAGTATAATTACCGATCTTCGACGAGTGCGAAGATCTTAATATGTCGTGCGTGGAGCTTGATAATTTGCGCCCGAATATTTCACTCCAGGGCGCAAAATCGAGTTCTACTCCCGGAGTGTTAAAAATATTATTGTTTAACAAGTCGGTAGTTCTGGATAGAAAAAACATTGTGCAGTTACTTCATCTCAAGTGTAATACTGCGAGAGAATAACCTGAATTATCTCACTGTAAAAGAATTCGAAAGTTTTAAGAAAGACGTATTAAGAGTTAGAAAACGCAAGTGCGCGAGGGATAATTTTTAATTTTTTGTACGCTATACAATTCAAAGTTACGGCTACTGTTGCAGATGAAACATCTTGTTACCACCCACTGCTGTACTGCGAAACCCCGTCGTGCAAACCCCTTTATACTCCAAGCAGCATCAAACCGTATAAACAGGTACAAAGGACAAGGCGGTTCGTTACCTCTGAATGAAACCGCCGAGGATTTCTTCCTTCATTTTTTTCGCGCAGCCGCGGAATGATAACAGCAGCAGCCAGACAGTGTGTTACGAACTTTCGTATTAATCAGAGAAAATCGGAATGACGTTCATAAAATACAAAACGGTAATAAAAGGTTTTAAATCGACGCTTCATTAGAGACTCTTCCGACCGACGACGTACAGTGAATGCGTATCAAAAATAATCAGCGAACCATACTTAAAGTGCTTTGTGAGGATTTCGATGCTGCGGTCGATACAATAAATAACTCTTTCATCGATTGTCGGGATTCAAGAAAATTTTTTCTACGATGAAAGTTGCGCTTATATTCAATCATAAGGAAAACTCGAATATCCTTTGGCGGCATCTTGATAGGTTTTTTATAAGAGACTTTATTTTAAAGTTAAATCGGTACTTTTCATTTTCATATGATCTAAATCATTCGTTCCAACCAGGAATACCCTTGATACAGTATAAACTATTTGTTTTGAGACTCAAGCTACTTATTTTATTGTGTACATTCATTCAACCCCTTAATCGAGGCGGGAATATCACAGAAATTGCCCAAAATGGGGGAAAAAATAAAATTGTTAGAATTAATTATAACTTGGTGTCTGCGGAGTTTTTCATTCGCTGATCACGAATCTGAATTCAGATTTTGCAAATTCAAAATGGCGGATACGGTATGGCAGACAACTTTATCATAATTAAAATCATTTTATCAATTTGTTATTTATAGGTTTATATTAGAACGCTGAACAGTTTTCGTTATTGCTTGTAACAACGTCATACGTGACTTGGCATTAAAGCGATAAAAAAACTCTCATGATTGTTCATAAAATAACTATACCTAAGTTTTACAAATCTTCGATTTTAGTTTTTCTAATATGAGAACTTTAGACCGACTCTCCGAACTTCTGAGATTTGCAATCAGCAATTTAAAAAATTCCAGAATTCCAAAGGTTTGATTTTTAAAAATTTTGTCCGCCATATTGGATTCGCCATTTTGAATTTGCAAAATATATTGTCAAGTTTATAATCAGCCACCTTCGAAACCTCTGAGTAATAAGTATCAAGCAAAATAGTTCGATTTTTGACAAATACTTCCGCCGTGTTGGATTCGCCATTTTTAATTTTCCAAAATGTAACTTCAGAGTCGTAATCAGCGACCGCAAAGATCATAGAGTAACAAATTTTAAGCGGCTTTATAAACGTTTTATGCGTACAATGATTGAACATAATAATCGTGAAAACTACCATCTTTAAGGACTTATAGTTTTTTGATACAGCGATTATCAAAATGGACTGTCAAGAAAAGGATATGAATTTAATATTCATAAAATCCAGAATTTAATAGACAAATTTATATCATGACGAAGACTTCGACATGGCATTCGGTTAAAAATGGACCAAATTGTGGAACTTTTCAGACCCTAATGAGTCAAATTCTGGAACGTTTTATACCACATTTTGGTCCATTTTGAACCGAATCAATATCAAATATATTCTGATATCTGAAATGTGAAAAGTCCACAAAACTATAATCCCAATGTCCAATTAGTTTCTATTGTATAAAACAACATAAGTTTTCCTAAGTTAAGAATTTAATTGGATTTCGATCAGAAAGTGATCCTGTTCTGATCGACATCTGATACAATTTGAATCCATGCAGTCCCACGGCAATTGCACGTATATAAACATAGATAAAATATCAAATATGCATAGGAAAGAGACCACATGTGAGTGCAATTTTGTCACCAGACTGACACTGTCGAATGATTGATTCTTGCATTTTGTAGCACAGTGAAACAATCCGTATGGCGTCCGTCGCGTATGAATCGTCTCAAGCCGAACATATGTTTTATAATATCCAAACGCTATGAAATCAGAGCATGATGCCAAACCATGATACAAAGCCCAAAAATTGATCTGCGTGCGAAGTAAAGAGTTGAAATTGTGCATCCTTACGAGTTTCTGTGAGCGTTAGATCTGGCATGGTTCTAGTAAAAATTTATAGTTATGCTTCAACACTCCCCTGGTAAAAAACTGTCCAGTTTTTTGTTATTCTGGCCAGTTTCTCTTTACCTTTAACATGAGAAAAATTCAAAGTGGATAGAAACTAGCCAAAAACTAGATTCATTTTCTACTAGGTCCTGAAAGTTATTTAATGCAAAGAACAACTCTAACTATTTTTGTAACACCTTCCACAACATGGCATACAATTTTGAGTACTGCCTTATATGAATCAATAATGTACTCAAAATGTCATAATGAATGCTGTATTAGTAATTCTAAAGTTCTTATAACATTACTCTAAGGGCGATTTTTATATCCGAGGAGCAACCCCCGGATAAATCAGTGGCAGATCGGTTTGCAGGCGCGAGCCTGGCTTACGACCGAATGATGCACCGAGGATCGTCAGTTTCCATGACGTGCGTCTTGATCGCGTGCGATGTGGCGATCAACCATTGTGCTCCAGTCCAAGTGTACGATCTTTATACGGGAAGCCTATTGGGTTACATCCAGGCTGAAACGAGGCGGACCGTTTTACCCCCGCGTGGATAAATATATATATATATTACGGCCAATGTACCCATGTAGCGGTCAGGCTCTCTGACGACGGCATCTCTCTCGATTATACCGATCTCGTTCAATGGAATATTATAGACTCCTTCGACGGGCATCCAATAGTAGTGCGGAGCTCCGGATGTGGTGTCGAGTGTCGGTAATTTGAGATTCCGTTCGAGCCAATTTACCCGGCGCAGGAGCTGCAGGGAAAAATAATACTGTCCGGGACAATCTATCGCATATCGGAACGAACCTGCTACGTGCGTATATAACGCTCCTGCACGTACCGATACCGAATTCATCGGTTAGATTTAATATGCCGATGAGCCCGTCGAAACTGCCGAATTCGGGCAACCGGGATTGCGTTATATGCAGATCATATCTTCTTTCATAAAAGGACTATGATTTTGGATGAGTTTCAGATTCTGGGGGGGCCCAGTCAGAAAACTTCCCCCATGTAATTGCCTCGTAATCCGACGAAGGAATAGATGTATTTGTATCGGCATGTAGCAGAAAATCTAATAAAATGTTTGTTAGAAATACCGTGATGACACTACTTGAAGCTGAATGAAGAAATCAGTGATTGCTGGATTCACTGGATGATGGTGAATATTACCCTAACAGCACCGAACCTTATGACAAGGTTAATGAAGTCTGCAGTAAGATTATCAACCTTAAGTCAAGCTTATTTAACATTACTGCAAGGTTTGGGGCTGTTAGGGTAGTTATTTGACGGAACACCGAATTACATCACAATTTATAAATTGACTAGATTTTATAATATTATTGCATTTTTTAATTTCAGTTTTTATTTATAAATATTGCATTTTCTATTATCAAGACTAATTATCATAACTTCTGAAGTTGTCCTATCCATGACCGTGAAGGTATAGGAGGAGGTCAAAATGAAATCTGAACATATTTACCACTCAATCTGACTGAATGTTATTAGAAATGTTCTCCAGAAATGTATCTAGAGGACTGCCGGGTATTTTGATCAATGACCCCGGCTAGCATTTTTGTTCTGGCTAAGAAGTTCAGATTTGGATTGATTTATGAATATCGTCAAAAGATAATGAATGTATACGATATCAGAGATATGTAAGTTGTTGCTTAATGGATGATGATGACGAAGATGGAACTATTTTTATACAACCCAACTAAGAATTAAAAAAAAAATATACGAGCAAATTTTTGCGCAATGTAGTAATAAGGTGAAAGCAACAAAACAGTTGCTTAACAATGTCTTTGTAAGAGTACGTAGACTTCTATATTAAATGAATTACTTTAAAGAGTCAGTAGTTGGTAGACAAGCCAACAGTTTCTGCTGAGCAAAGAAAAATTCATGAGCACGAAAATAAGGAATGGTTAGGATGACGAACCGCTTAGTGCTCTCAGATCATTATAAGAAATTGGTCGGGCCATCTAAGTAAATGGCAGGAACCCAAGTATAATAGAGTTCCGGTATATTTACCATAGTGTAGGAGCAGGGACCGTTTCGTAACCTTTTATAGGTCCCCTTATGCAATAAGGTGTTTCCGACGTATTTTTGGCCGCTGAATCCGAATTTCGAGGGTGGATTGCTCTCCGAGTGGGCCGAAATTGTTTATAACAATTTTTTTAAACAATAAAGCAATTTTAAATTTTTTGGTCCAAAAAAATTTTTTTTTTTATTTTTTGGGCCATTTTAAACGAAAAAGGTCTTTAGTAACTTTTGCGTACGATGGCGCATTCTCGAGATAATAATTCCCGAAATAAAAAAAAAACGCGATTTTTGCAGTGTTCAGCACACAACACATCGACACGTGTAATTTTTTTTGTTATCCACCTAAGCTTAAATTATTCTTGTAACCTTATATTTTAAGCAGAAAATCGTTTTAATCAATCATTTTAAACCTTCGCCATTTATTTGAGTTTTACTAGTGCTGCTTTGTTTGTAAACATGCCCACATCCAGTATTGTCCCACGGCACGTTTTAAATTCCTGGATTTATCCAGGTATTTTTTATGTATTTCGGACCGCGGAATTACAGTTTAAAATGAATGATTAAAACTAACTTTCTGCTTGAAATATAAGGTCAGAAGAAGAGTTTAAGCATAGGTAGATAAAAAAAAATTACATGTGTCGATGTGGCAGTGTGCTGAATACTGCAAAAATCGAATTTTTTTTTATTTCGGGAATTTTTATCTCGAGAATGCGCCATCGTACGCAAAAGTTACTGAAGACCTTTTTCGTTTAGAATGGCTCAAAAAATTAAAAAAAATTTTTTTTGGACCAAAAAATTTAAAATTGCTTAATTGTTTAAAAAAATTGTTATAAACAATTTCGGCCCACTCGGAGAGCAATCCACCCTCGAAATTCGGATTCAGCGGCCCAAAATACGTCGGAAACACCTTATTGCATAAGGGGACCTATAAAAGGCTACGAAACGGTCCCTGCTCCTACACTACCAGGGATTCCTCGA
The DNA here is from genome assembly GCA_030407085.1 of Trichopria drosophilae. NCBI lineage: Eukaryota > Metazoa > Arthropoda > Insecta > Hymenoptera > Diapriidae > Trichopria > Trichopria drosophilae. Next base: position 180,760,142 of record CM059583.1, on the reverse strand, counting down.
CTTCCCCTCGTGTCTCGTTATATTTATCAACAAATGGGGAGCGCGGCCTCTCCCACTCCCCTCAGTCGCGTTATGTTCGTGGGTGCCAGCCCGCAAAGTGGGGGAAAAAGAGAGCGGTGATTGACGCAATTATACCGGGACTCTACTGTAATTGGTTATTGTGACGGATACAAAATGTCCTTAACCAAGTTCTTTCTTCTTTAAGAGTACTAAACGGTTAGTTGCCCCAACCAATCTTTTTATTTGTGTGTTCTTTTTAAACTTGCTACGGACTCTTCTTGTAGAATATACAGTAGTCCTTCCCTTATTCTAATTTGTCCAGTCAGGCAAGATGGCGGCCTTCTTCCCTTATTCTAATTTTCCCCTCTCCCCCACTACTTCGATTTGTAGTCTCACTTTTATCTCTTTTTCTTTTGTTGCGCATGCGCCGTTATTTGTATTTAGAAAATCCACACGTCAACACACGTCAGTGGGGAGAACGCGTGAGGGGAAATATTAGAATAGGAGAAGACAAAAAATTAGAATAAGGGAAGGAGTACTGTAAATGGTAAAAAAAAACAATAATCGCATTATCATTTTTTTAACCGTCCTCGTCGTGTAAATGTAAAAAAAATAAAATAAATTCAGTGGCATGGTATCTAATTATAAACGATAAACCACCGACATTAATACGCAACGCTACCAAATTCACCCGGAACACCAGCGAACCCAAACTGAACGGAAAGTGCATCCCCCGAAAGTATCCTCTGCGGAGCTATTTTAAAATCCGTTACCACGTCATGAATATTTCGAGGTGTAAAAGAGTCTAAATGCACGCGTAAAAGCTGCAGTGACGTATAATGCGCGGATAATGCGTACGCAGAGTGCGCGTCAATTTTTGGTCTCGGCTTTTATCTGATTAAACCGACATGGAAACACGGGGTTACGGGCGTAAGCCGACGAGAGCCGCACCCGTGGGGAGTCCCGAACAAATGAATAATGAAAATAAAACCCGCGATGCTATCGGTAAGCACCAGTGGATTACATACGCATCAGCGCGTCCGTGATGAACTTAGCGAACCCCCTCTGCATTGCACCGCCAAAAAGCTCGCTGGCGGTTTTGTGCCCTCTGCACCGCATTCATATATGGATGTGCACTCAGTCCGACTCTGGGCTCACGGCCGTAAACGGGTAAGGAATACATGCAGTTTTCCTCTAAGCCGAGTATTTACCCGATTGTTGCAGCATCCCGGATGCGAAGGGATTTGAGCGATAAATCAAGGACCTTTCGTGTTTTCATGTTGTTTTTTTTTCGTTATTTGCCCTCAACCCCGAAATTCTCGTTTGGAATTAAACTAGTCATGCGATTTTACGAATTTGGATTCGTAAAACTTGCAGCTCAAACGTCATTTTTTTGCGGGGCGCTTTTATTTGTGGTTATTTTGAGGTGTACTATTTTGTAATTAAGATTAAAATCAAAATTAATGATCTATGAAATATAATCTGTTTTACTACTTAATCCTTTCATGCGTACATTATTTTTCAGGTGGAATTTAGTTGAATTTGCTAGGAGGTTTTTGACTTCGAATCTGCAAGGAGTTATTCAAAATATAAAGGGAAATTCCTAATATATGTGAATACAATTTTCTATCAATAGAAGAACCTCATGCCATATAGTCCGTTTTTTTGAATCCACCATGTTAAATGTTGAAAATCTGAAAATAGATTCGTATTAAGAGGCCATTAAATATCGACACTATTTAATCAAATTTGCTTTTCTCGAGACAATATTTTCCTTGAAAAGTGACTCAAAGGAATTCATAACAAATTATACTTTTATATTTTTACAAATGTACACAAAATTTCAGCCAGAGGAGAATAAACATCCTGGGTAACACCGGGAACTGTTTTGGTAATACAAAATTTTATTCTTACTAATTCTCGCCCAATTCTGAATCGATTTTTGTTGAAACTTGCACGGAATAATGAAATAGTTGAAACTACTGACTGGATAGTAGGATGAGACACAACCATCAATTTACTATCCAAATAGTGACCAGGATAAATTAGGTATCCAATCATTGTATTTAAATAGTAAAACCGACAAAAAAAAGTAGTTCCGTCAGATCCTACTATTTATATAGTAAAACCAATTATTTTTTTATCCATGTGGTGTACATTCGGCAAAAATGAGTAAAAGCGGTCTAAAAGCAATACGCACTTGAGAATATGATTAGTTTCGACAATATTTTGAGTTAGGAAGTGAAGTTATCGACTGGACAGCTTGTGCTTTCTCTTAAGAGAGTTCTAAAGTGCTCCCTCGATAAAATAGGAAATTTCACTGAAAACCGTAAATAAAAAATTTAAAGATTCGATTTTTCAAATTATGATTTTTCTGTAGAGATGATTCTAGTAATTATAAATATCACGGAATTTTTTTAGATTATTTAGATGTTTTTTTTTTCAAAATTGTAATTTATTTTCGAAAATTTCGGAAAAAAGTTATAATGTATTCTCTCATAAATACTAAGAGTTTGTGTTTTTTGGCATTCTTTTCTAAAAGTTGATAGTTCTTCGGAAATAAAAAATCCTAAGCTATAATATTTGAAATTCATTTCCTGGAAAACTATTAACTTTTGGGAAAAAATGCAGAGAACAAAAAACTCTTAGAATTCATGAGAGAATGCACTTACTTTTTTCCGAATTTTTCGAAAAAAAATTACAATTTTGAAAAAATGTTGAAAAAATCTAAAAAATTCCGTGACATTTCTCGATGAATTCTAAGAACTTTTGATTCTTTAGCATTCTTTAAATAAAGCTCATAGTTTTTGAGTTGGAGCATTCAGAAATTTTCAAAGAAATTGCCATTGTTGAGGTCATTTTCAGGTCGTTAGAATAGAATGATGGGGGGTATAAAAGTAAAATTTCTTCTTAAAATTCAAGTATTTTATTCATCGTTGTTCATAGTTTTAATAGAATCCTAATATTCTAATGGCACGAACAAAATTGGTAAGGATAAATATTTCCTAATTTTTTGGACATTTTTTTCAAATTCGGCGCCATATTGGAATTCCTGATGACTGAAACTCAATTTTGACCTTGAAAAGCGTCCGCGGAAACAGTAGGATATGCATCTCCCAATTTTTTTTAACTACGATTTTGATATAAAATACTCGATTGAAAGTGAAGCAAGAAAAGTGTCTTTTGGACGTTGATGGGTTAAGGGACCTTGAAAATCCCAAATATACAAACTTTCGAACATACTGTTCTTCTGTACGTGCATTTATTGTATAAAAGCATGTTTTATTTCTTTAAACTTTTTATATAACTATAATACAAGAAAGAACCCAAAGAAAAAAGATGAATCAGTTACTTAAAAGCGCAGAAAATGAAAAGCACCTGGCGAAAAATAGTAGATTGTGCCACTAGGAACCAAAAGAGGTGTTTACCAACGAGTGCGACTTTGACGCCCGAGCGAAGCGAGTTCGGCAAGTCGAATGAATCTACAAACATCTGTTCTCCCCTGTTGCAAATACTATTTTCTCATACGAGAGTGTGCAATTTTGCTCCCGCGATATAAGGAGAAAAATAGCATTTTGCATTCAGAGTGTGAGAAACAATTTTCCTTCTCTATACCGCTGGAGCAAAATAGCGTATTCTCTCCATAGGGAACAAAATGAATTTAGCCGGGAGACAAATAAGTTTCTCGCATTCTAACCGCAAAATTCTATTTTGCTCCCTATATCGCGGGAGCAAAATTGCACGCTCTCGTATGAGAAAATAGTATGTGCAACAAGGGAGTACAGGTGTTTGTAGACTCATTCGAATTGCCGACCTCGCTACGCTCGGGCGCCAACCCGTCGGCAAACGCCTATTTTGCGCCCTAGTTACACATTGTACGATTCTCACATTCTGATTGTAAAATATACATTCTCGTGTGAAAAAATCGTATATTCAACAAGGCAGAATAGGTATAGCATTTTACTATCCCCTTGAGAAGTAATATAATTATTTCAATATTTTACTTCGGAATTTAGAAACTCCTTTCCACGATTCAGAGTTATTGACTAATTTATTAGGAACACATTTTGCACATGCCAACCTGGGGGGAAGAGCACTCCTTAAAGCTTTTGCGTGTTGGATACAGAATTAAATTCATGATTGAAATCAGTGCAAACAACAAGTAGCTCTTAAAGAGATCTTTCCGAATGCTTTTCGAAGGGCTCTTCAATGAAACCTTTTAAAGTGGTCGTCATGACAATCTGTGACATTAATTCTTACAAAGTTCATAATAAAGATGTCGTAGTTACGATAACCAATAAATGCATCTTTATACCACTATAGTTAGTGCTTTTCGATGTTAGTTCCAGAAACACCAGGTGATTCAATAGTATCAAAAAATTAACATGTCAAGTAGCATTTAGTGTAACTTCTGCCTATCAATGTGTTTACATATCCTATATTCATAATAATTGCAACAGAGATCGTTATAAACTACTAATATAAGTAACTGCATTAAAAAACAGCGAATTTGAAACTTCTCTAATAACTTTTATTCGATAAATATCTAAAAATTGACAAATATGTACTTTCTCTCTAAATTCCTTTGTATGAAAATTGAGCCACTTTTTCACGAAGAGTGAAATTTTCACTCTATTGAGAATGAACTTTCACTCTCGTAGGAGTCAGTTTATTTTCTTTTTACGCTTGATGGAGTGAAATGTTACTCTTCATACATCAGATTTTCACTCTTAATAAAAGAGTGGCTCTATTTCAGTCCAAAGAATGTAGAGAATTTAAGGGTCAGTTTATGATCGCTTTCAGAGCTGCGTTTCAAAAGTCATAAAATAGGTAAGTTATCTCATATTGCTTATGGATATCACGTTTTTCTAGTTGGGAGCTAATAAAAAATACTAATCTGAAATTGTAGTTTTTCAATTTTGCATGAAAGGTATCGATAAAAAATTGAGATAAAAGTGTAATATCTAAATTATGCAAATATTTTTACATTATTAACATTAATTAAAATTTGACGTAAACTATAAATAGCCTAAGAAGGTACCATATTAATTGGAAATCTATCCAATACATGGTTTTCTAATAAAATATTCAATTAAAAAAAATATCGCACAAAAATCACAATCACCGTTATTAATAATGGGATTGGTAGAAAATAAAGGCTTTGTAACAACCATTAAAATAACAAATGACTAATGGATGATTATAATATGTTTAACATTTATACATAATAACGTGCTGCAGAATAACAACCTTTTATTAAGTCCTAAATATTCATAGCCATTGTTGAAAGTAATTGCGTAACGCAATTCGTTAATAAATTATGATATGTCAATGCATCGAATCAAATATGTACGATGTTATTAAATGCAATAAACTGAATCCAAAATGAATGAACTTAATGGATTATGTAAACCGCATACAAAAATTAGTGTACGAAGTATCGTAAAGTAGCGAAGGGAATCGTTGGCATTTGGGTTTGGGAAAAGTGTCGAGCACATGGTATTATGGCAAGGTGTGAACCACCAGGCCAGATATTCGTTCAATCGTGACACAAAGGTAAAACCCGCACAGCAAGCCGCTTACGATCAATACCGATCTCTCCTTCTCAGTCCTCTCGTTTGTCCAAGAGTGTCCAAGACTTACAATGCCAAATCGGAAGAATTTGCTTTTTAAATGCCACTACGCCCATACATTTTGCGGGCTTTCTACCTTTTTGGCTGCGTTTCCCGTTCCTTTATTCGCTAGGAAACATCTAGGGTCATAATAGTCCTCGCAATTTTGAACCGGCCACGTTCCATATTTTTACCTTGTTTATTATTCGGCAAGTAGTCGTGAAATTATTTCAAAATCTTCCGAAGGAGAAAGAAAGGTTCTCCATTCTCGTGCCGATGTTCAACAGATGTTTCAACCACTATCCGACAATGAGTCGAGGATGGTGATCGAGAATAGTTTTACGGACTGTTTCTTCTAGGCTGCTATTCTTTCTCCTTTCACCATAATCTTTACAAACCTATTTATTTTGGATTATTCACGATGGCGGAGTATATTAGAGGTATTTTCCTGCGCTCATAAAGGTGTACCTAGAATTTGTCTGATGACACTCTTATGACGTAGTTCCTCTCGTCTAGACAGTGTTCCTCGTCAATACGCGGCATTGTTTACTTTAAAGCTTCCAACATTCCCGGAGTTAATCATTCCACTATTAATCAACAAAAAACCAACAAGTATACTTCCTACTTCATTCTAGTCATCACATTCCGATTCCCAATTATTTGAATCTGATTACACATGTTACTTTTTTCCATGATCAAACATGTATCAGACCATTATACGTTGACCTAAAAGGTTCAAGTACTAACCAACTGTCAATTATGTGTAGAATCGACTTGTCATTGACTCCTTTAAGATATTAGCATCTATCAAAGATTCTTGAATCATAATGCAAGAATGGTAAGATTTGTCATGTATTATGATATGGCATAATGATTATTTTCCCAGGATATTGCTATTAACTGATGTTTGAGAAGAGCGTTTACTCATCGCTCTTAGGAGACAAAGAATTCGAATATTTACTTGGTATAATCGTGTCGCCTTTGAGAACCCAGCATTAATTCTTCTCCTCGTCAGCCTGAGATGACAGGGCCGATGATCGCCCTGCAATTTCTTTCAGTTCCCACTGAATTCCAGCTTCACCATGTGAGGTTATCCCGACTACACTCCTTGTTCGTAAACACGATATGGAAAAGCATACGGCTAATCCCGGTACCTGTGAAATCGTCACGTTTGCACCTAGTCTGCACTTTAAAAGTCGCGCCACCTGAATGTGCAGAAAGAGCGAGAGTACAATAGGAATCGCGAAAGAGGAAATGAGACGAAATTTTTTGTGCCGTCGATAATTGTGTTCGGATGCAGGAAGTGTTCCTGATTATCTCGTAGTCGTCACCATTTACATCTTTATTGCAGCTTGGTGACCACTTAAGGGCGTGAATAACACCCGTTACAATAATGTTTTGTTTCCGACGTAACCACAAACATTTCGAGATGAAAACATATTTTGGATGCTAGACCTTTCTGTTCTAAACACAATTGTCTACTACTAAATTGCTGCGCTGACTAATCAAATGTTACATTATTAATTTAATCAAGAATTACTTGAGAACTATATTTGGGTCATATTTACACAATCGTCTCCATTTAATTGTAGACCTCGAGCTTCTTTGTAGATCCCTCTCAAGTATTTTAAAAGCATTTTTAAGTGTGTATTTTGTAAACAAAGTTCGAGTGGTCTCGAAATTATTAAATGAAATAACGATGAAAATATTTTGTTTACCTCTGCATTAGTGCTTAGGTATATTAAATGTGCTGGTTAAGGTATAATTTTTACTGTACCGTCTCATGTTTACGGAACCATCACCATGTGTTTTAACTTATTCCGTGACTGGATTGACTTTGAATTTCTTATTGCGTGTCTTTGCAGTTAACGTTAGAGGCTCATTAAAGAATATGTGTCTTTCTTCTTCGATTTTAGAAACAGAATTTTAAATTGTTTTCGTAACGTTATAGCACACTATTTTTTATTTATTATAGTGTTGTACTTATTTCGTTACATATCGTATACTAAATAACATTTTTTTTAAAACTTCAAACTGCAAAAATGCCCACCTAAAAATTATGTAGATTATGAACTTGGTTTGATTAAATTTAAAAAAACTACTGAACTTTAACTACCCCTTTAAAAAAACTGCAAGAAATGGAAGGAAAATATTATTGTCAAGCAGGTATATGAAAAAATAATGTTGCTCAGGAAAATTTTCGTATGTATGGATAAATCTGTATTAATTCACCTACTTCAAATTTACTTCCGTTACATTGCATGAAATTTAGTGTAATTAATATGTACTGTACACGAACATTTTCATTAAAACGGCTGTTTCAAATTTCATTCAAGTCCATTATATACGCTGAAGAAATATTTTGGATAAAATATATTGAATATTCCTAATGGGAAATTTAGCTGCAAATTAAAAAAAAAACGTCAAAATTTGAAGCATTATTGTAGTTTTATTTATTTTAAATTAATTGAACTTTTTTGCTGTATATACATTATAAGAAAAATTACGAGCTTTATCAAACAAATAGTAAGATTGAAAGTTCTTAGAATTTCTCGAAAATTATAACAGAATTTTTTGAGATTTCTTATGGTATTTTGAAAAATGTTGTAAATAATTTTTCTTAAACATTTCAAAAAAAAATTGTAAACAAAATTGTAGTATATTCCGTTATAAATTGAAAAAAATTATTGTTCATTAATTTTTCTCATTAATTTTTTTCCTAAAAGTTGATAATTTTCGAAAAAATCCAATGGTACAGTTTACACTACAAGAAAAGTTTTAGATTAAATATAGATTAGATTATTGATTTATTAGCCATGGGTTAAAAACTCTTGTAGCGAGGTTACAATAAGATTACAACAAAGACAATAATGCGTTTGTATCTTAATTGATTAAGTAACAATTATTAATTAATAATCATTTTGTATTAAAGAAAAGATATACGTCATAATGTGTCTAAGACCACAAAAAAATATAGGCATAATTTAAGATGTAAACAAAAACAAGAACAGGTAGAAAAGGACGTACTTATGCCTTATACATTGACTTATTTCAAGAACATTTAAAATTATCGCAATTTAATTTAATTAGTTTTTTATTAAAACATTTTTTTCCAGTGTAGGATGTTTCAACAATTAATTTCTGGATTTTTTGTTTAAATTTTTAGTAAAAATTTAGTTTCATAATTTCTCAAAATATCCTAAAAAAATCCTTCGTTATATTTCTTGATGAATTCCAAGAACTTTTCATTCTTACTATTTTTTTTGGAAAAGCTTATAGTTTTTAAATTACAACGTCAAATAAATTTTCAAATAAATTTTCATTGCGGACGCCATTTTGACGACGTTAAAATGAAGGGCCACAAAACAGTAACATTTTTTTTCTTAATTCCAGTATTCGGTATACTAACGTGCATAGTTTCAATCGAATCCCAATATCGTAATGATTAAAAAAATGATAAGAATACAAATTGCCGCAAACTCAATTTTGACATCGGAAAGTTGAAAAATGACCTAGAAATCATTAAGATACTAAGAACGTATTATTGAATTAATTACATTGAAATTGTCCAAAGCTTTCATAACAAAAGTAATAGCTCTCAAAGAAAAGAATATTTTATGGACTCTTGGGCGATAAAGGATGAAAACTGTATTAAAAATGAACGAAAGCATTAAAAAAGAAATATAGAAAAAATAAAATTGAAGTTTTATGTGTTCATATTTTAAAACTAATCATTATTAATGTTATTTTACACCGCTGAATAGTAATTTTTTTATATTTTTTATGATTATGTTATGCTTACATAAGAATAATAATAATGAGTAACTTTTCCGTGATTTATTCAAAGCAGATAATGTGCAGGGAGGATGACTATTTGGGGTAGAACATTTGGGAAATGCTTGTCAATATTCATAATTAATGTTGGTTTAGTGATTTTCTATGGAATTTGGAGTAATGTAATGAATAAGCAAAAGTTATATTTTAGTGTAGAAACTTAATATATGGATACACAGTAACACAATACCGGACGTATTTTCAAGATCTCGTGGCTAAAATAAGACTTTACTATATAAATTTGTATTGTTAAACCAACGAATTTATGAGGATCCTCTTCTTGAGCTTTACCATATTTTACAATATGACTTTTATTCTTTAAAGAGGACCATAATTTAAAAATGTTATTAACATTTTAATTTAAACAATCTGTTATTATTACTCAGACAACCAAAAGTCGACTGTATAATATAAAGTTGACTTAATGTTGACTTTTACTGGGACATATATAGACGACTTTTAAAGTCAACTTTTGGTTGTCTGGGTAATTATAGTAATTTTGATTGTCTCTCTATCATTTTGAAAAATCTGTTAGCAAAAAAATGTCAGCAATAAAAATTACGAATTTGATATAATCCCGAAGTCATAATTAACTAGTTCTATCTTATATAAACTACCACATTAAACAATATTATTTCTTGCATAATCCTAAACATTATTGATAAAAAAGTAACATTCAGCATATTTTGTTTAAGGTTACACGTTTCTAATTCAGTGAATAATAATTAAGTTTAAGGTCCAGAAGATAAACTGTTTTGACATTTTCCCATCACTATGTTGTCACTTTACTACGGGCGGATTAAGATATTATCACTACGAAATGTTACCTAGGCATCTTGAAAACTGGTTAGATCTTTCGGTTTGTCGATCAGTCCCAGAGATAAAGTGAGTATCAACACAAATAGATGTATTCGGTTCAATTTAACTGAAAAACTGATCCACAATCCTTTAAATGTCTTTGTAATTTTATAATACTTGCCATATTAAAAATATTGTAATGCCGCTGTATCTAAAAGTATTACTGTAATATTTCTAGTTAACTAATGGTTTAAAAAAATGTCTTGAGAAACATAGATATTTGTTTGAAAATAAATATTAAAATATTATTACTAAAACATATTTTAATTGTATGAAAGTTAATGTATAACAACAGTGGTTCATCAATAACATTAAATGTCATTATTTGTCAATTTAATAATATTAATGCTTATTAAACCCGATATATGAAAAACATATTTTTCGTACGTTAGAAAGTAAAACACTTCATCGACCTCAGTATATTTTGATTTAAATGTTTCTATGCGTTTAAATAGTGTGAAATCATCAGTTAAAAATACTTGATAACAGTTAATATGACATATTTATCATGAAAAAGCTATATTATTAATAGAATGCTAAATTTATAGTCTAATGTATTCTAATCAAGCTGGCTTCTTGTTAATAAATGGCTTATTTTTACATTCAAAGAAACCCTTTTTTTGAAAAATACATCGTTTCTTACGTATATTGCAGTTAAAATAAAACACCGAATATTTAGATATCAAATCTCCACGATGTATAAACCGTTCACGTGAAGCCAAAATGGAAATATGCCGAATACATGCACGTAGAAAAAGGTCATGATTAAGCCGCATATTAAAGTATGTAAATAAAGTAAAAAACATACAGTAAATAGACATGAAATTCAGTACACCGAACCAGATTCAATATTTAAAAGTACTAAAATATGCAATTGTAGTTTAATAAGCAATACTCGTTTTTAACTATATAATTCAAATAAAAATATTGTCATTCATCCATTTTATCCTGCAGCATTTTAACAAGTTAAATATATCACACAGCATTATTTTATACGATCGGGTTAAACACGTCGCGGTCAGTTTTCATAAAATATCGAATATATACAAAATTACCGATGAGAATGTTTATTTATAGCATAATAACAAATTACTACTTATAGTTGAAAGGATCTACTTATATTCTATCCAAAGGAGGAACTGGGAACATAATTGAATTTAAATTATTGAAACACAGAACACTCTAGAAGACAATTGAAATTAAAGAAATGTATAAGTACAGTAGAGTATAATTGCGGCTCGCTACATTTACTTGTCGTCGCTCTCTTTTTCCCCCACCTTGCGGACTGGGGCTTCAGGAAGGGCCTGATATGACGTCGCGTACATAATGCGAGGGGAGTGGGAGAAGCCGTGGTCCCCTTCTTTTAGTAAATATAACGAGGCGACGAACCGAGTGGGTAAATATACCGAGACACCACTGAGAATGTTTTCAGTATTAATAAATTCATATGTTATTAATTTGATAGCATGTCTAGAGACCACAGCGACAAAAAAAATGACGAGGTGAAAAATTCCATAGACCCAACAACCACGACGACAAAAAAAAAAGACATTTGTCAACAAAAGAGGAAAGAATTTACTGTAGATGTGGTTATATGTTAGAAAAATGTAGTTATTTTATACATCGATATACAGTAGAGTCCCGGTATATTTCCCCGCTCGGTTCCTCGCCTTTCCCTCCCGTCTCCTTATATTTGTCAAAAGAAGGGGAGTGCCGCTTCTCCACTCTCCTCAGTCGCGTTGCGTTCGTGACGTCACAGCAGGATCTTCCTGAGGCCCCAGCACGCAAGGTGGGGGAAAAAGTGAGCAGCGACCGACAAATATGAAGAGACGGAACTAGGCAAATATGCTGGGACATAAATATAGTGAGACATTTCCTAGCTTATCGGCGGACCACTTTGCAACCTCCTTAAGTTCATAGTATAGTTATCTCTACTTCTGATCCTTACCATTAGACCGTTCTATCAGTGTAGGGTAAAAAAGAACTTTAGAAAAACAGAGTGACTTAAGACACTACTTATAATGGTTAAAAACACGCCAACTACTGCAATAAGCATTGGACCCCAACACGTGGTTTTAGATAGAATTGAAGTAGTATTAGATAATCTTTGTAGTAGTATTAGTAAATAAACAGTAAATTACTAGTACACTAAGAAAACACAGTGATATAAAATACTACTCATCGTGATTAAATACAAAATAACTACTATAAGTTGTATTGGATATCACTGCTATTTTAGATACCATTCTAGTAATATTAGATATAATTGGCAGTAGTATCCTCAGGACGTACTAAGGAGTTTAAAGGTCAGATTTGTCACCGCAACATATAGGACGCTTTCAGGATAATTCAAGTGGATATTTATATATCCACAGGTGCTCCTGAGGATGTGTTGAAGAGGATGTGATATAAAGGGAAGTAAGGGCAAAGTGGGATTTTCGCGTTTTTCTATATTAGAACATTTCCTATGTATTTGTTTGTTTTTATTGTTTATTTACAAACGAGTTAGTGTTATATAAATTTTGAAATATATTTCCGTTTCCATTCAGTATTTACCAACCGTTCGACCTAGGAGGTCGATGCCAACTCATAAATTTAGACATATTTCCAATCGACTAGTAAGTATCAATAAATTAGGTGTAATTAAAATCTGAATCGCATGGCTTAATAGGCTCCTCTTACACTCTATTTTCGGTTTTTATTTATTTCATTTGGGGTTGAGGATGATTTTTTACGATGTGTTTAAAAAAATTCTGTTTTGGGTCAAAGCGGGGGGCGGGGGGGCAAAATGGGGGGTGTTCCGTTTTGTTTTAGGTTCACAGGGGTAAGTAAGAACTTCCGCCCCCCCCCCCCTCCCTCTCTCTCTCTCTCTCTCTTTCAAACCTTCATTTTAACAACACATCCCACTTTGCCCCTGGATTTTCAGATTTTTCAAAAAAAGTTTTTTCGTAAAATTGAAATTTGGAGTATTCAACAGATCGTTTATTTTAAATGCGTTTCATAATAGATTAATTGATGACCTAAATAAGGATTTCTAAACCATACCTAACTATTCTCATGCCCTATATTTTTTGTATACGAGTTTTCCCAAAACCATCCCACTATGCCCCTACGTCCCCTACCAGTTATAAACTAGAAATATTACAGGTATGAAACAAATGGGTATTAGATACCACTGTTTGGTATTGTTACCACGACACATGGTATTGTACGTACATTGCTATACAGGAATACTTGAGGAGAAAGCTGGTGAAAAGAAATGCTGCGTCAAAAAAAAGTCGATTTCGAGAAAATAAAAAAAAACTGTTTAACTGTTTACAAAATTTACTAACAGTGTTCGTAATCAGTACAATGAACATTAACGACGAATATCTGCAACGTTACACGTATACGTTTTTCGCATACGTATAATAATATCAATTTTTCTGACAATTTTTTCTGACAATTTTTTTAATGAATATTCAGCTACATTCGGTTCGAACATTCATCTTTTTATGAATGTTCAGAGGACAAAGATTCTTATCTATTATGATTTTTGATGTAGCACCTATCGGGATTTAGTACTTTTCGTATTAAGGACGAAAAATATATTGCGGATTTACGAAATATTTATATATACAAGAGCTTAATACAGAATTTGCGGTTGAACTCGCAATATAACATTGTTAAAATTAATATTTCTTAAAATAATGTACGTTAAGAATCATTTGGTTGGAGTAACCAATAAATTAGTGGTCCTAACCAAGTATCTAAGTGCGCTGCGATCCAGAAAAGAAATAAAAAAGATTACTTCCAGTTGGTGGAGTGAACTATTTACGAATCAGTCAAAAGAATCAATTGTTTAGACCAACCAACTCAGTTTATTGAGCAGACTATTTTTGTTATTACTTGTAACTAATGCCAGACGTTGGACGAAACTAAGTACAATTCATTTCGTTGGTTCTACCAACAATTCGCAGTTTTTTCGTCTAATATTAATAATAATTCGATTTTTTAAATTTGTTTAAAAACAGTCTAAGCCGCGTTAGGCCATGTTTCCATAAACCGTGCTGTTTTTTTCTTAAAAAAATACTTCATGATGAGTGCATTAATAGTATCATGCTATTGCAATTTAGCTCATATTTTGAAAAAGCATCTATCGTCCAAATACTCTAGCAAAGTTTTTATAGAATATACCCAGAATATAGTCAAAATGCGGCGACGAATCGAACATTCCGACGATATTCTAGACACATTTCAATAAAAAATGTCTTAGATTAGAAAATGCCGGAATATCTTTAAGATACCTCCCTGGTGTCTAAAAGAGTTTTTGTTGATATCGTCGACTTCGTAAAAGGAAAGATTTTTTTTCAGTTTATTTGAAATCGACAAACTTACTAGCTACTAAATATACATATTTCTTTTTTTGAACACAATTAATTTCAGGGACCAATATCTCCAATGCTTTTAAGTACCAACCAAATATCAGTTTGGGGGAACAATGTTTTTTATAGTGTAATTTAAAATCTAAATTGATCAACCCTGCATTACTCTCGTTACTAGTTATGTTTTGACTATCAAGAAAAAAAGTCAAAGACGTATCTAAAATAGCTATTACGAGCCACCAGGAGAGTGAAAATCATAAATAGACCTTCTAATGACGGACGTCTTGAAACGATATTCAATACCAATCTAACCTCAAAAACTAAGTGACTAATAACGTAACTTGTTTTTATCGCGTTTTGCGCGTTCCAAGTCATCTACAATCCGTGTCGTTGAAATATTACACTCCATTACCGAGGAGGCGCGTATTTACTTATACCCTGCCACTTCGTTCTTCGAACAACAACGGTTTTTTACGTTTTGGCCATACTGGTTCGACGTATTAAAAATAAAATTCGTAATTTTTTCGCTGCGCTTCTTCGAGATTGAGACGTGACTGGACTGATGTTCGGTAGGCCACCCGTTCGCCAGACTATGAGATGTAACAACAAACGTCTTGAAAAGACGTCGCGTATTTACTTTGCTCGCTATCGAATTCCATGCGAGCATTTCCTGCACGTCTCGACGGAGTTGGTGGCACGGGCGCCACCGTCTCCGGTTCGACTAGAAACGTTTTGACGTGCACCACCCCTAAAGACAACACGAGAAAAAACGTTTTCCTCTTTTCCGGAGAGTGCGACAGTCTCGCAACACGCGTATCAGCACAATTGGTGCGTTTCCTTCCTTCCGATGTGATTCCGAAAATTTTTTGTGCCCGTTAAGACCCATTGTTAGATTGTTAAAACCATCTCTTTCCTAAAACCTTCCTATATGAACAAAATTCAGATCAACCGAAACATCACGTGATCAATTTAGATCTTTTTTATCCCTAATACTAGATGGAAACAATAATAATGTCAAATCGAGGTACATCTAACGTTAGATCTTGATAGATATTGTTAGAGACCTTTTTTGACCAAATTGGATCTCGTAAGTTATTTATTTCACCTGGTAACATCTGCGTAGATTTGGCCATATTGTAATCCAATTTGATCTGAACCTTTTCTCCGAGATTATATAAACTGTTACTCATGATCGTTCCGAAAAAGTGAGTTTAGTTTCCTGGATAACATAAGCAATAATTGTACGAAAATGATCTGAAGGTACACAGCAACCTAAAATCCAATGAAATACATAACCGTAAAATCGATGTTTTATAACCAATTTCGTAACTTAACTTCTTTAAATAAAAGATAAATTTGAATGGAAAGTGCCACGTGAATATGACATATCAAAACTGAAATTCCTTAGATTGGTATTTGCACACATTGCAAAAATGGTTTTCAGTAGAATTCAACTCACTAATAATAACGCTGAGGGTAAAAGATGAAAGCGTTATTTTAATAATAAGTTAGCCGCTGAAAGATGTTAAGTACATTTTTTTCTTTCTTTCCAACAATTATAACCCTGATGTCAGAAACTTGGCTGTACAGGCCAGAGATTTGTGCAAATTTTTGTTTGATTTTTTTGTCAAAGATGAAATTTTTACTTCATTTTGTCGATCACTACTGATTTATGAAAAAAAATGAAGGCCCAACTTTTTAGAGATTCGATATATACAACAAAAAATGTTTTCCCACAAATATTTGCACAATTCTCTTAACCTGACAGATGAGTTTCTGACTTTAGGGGTACAAACGTTAGAAAAAATGCTATTAACCTATTTCGTTCAGTATAAGGCGTTATGATTTATTATTATTTACATACAATGAACGCAAATACGACTATAAAAGTAATATTTCCTGGAAGTACCGGATGAACGAATCTCAATGCTTGAACGATTTGCAAATAAAATATTTCAAAATTAGTTTGATACAATATAGAGGATACAAAGAAAAAAATATGGTTAATCCTGACCATCCCGTGATATCCAGAACGTTATATGAATGATATCATAATGCCGAATCGAAAATTTTCACTTTGCGCACACTTGCACGAAAAAATATTACTCGCATGTGCAAAAATGTTTTTGGTACCAATATCAATTCCGCTTTCAGTTAGGCCCGCAATCTTCACATTCGTAGATGAAACTTTTACGCACTTATATCGAAAACTACTCTTACGAAATTAAAATTAAAAAAGTTTTAAAGCTTTTTAGAAAGCACTGTACCTACAATGCATTTCACAAAATACTGATTAGTATAGCCTCAGTTATAATCTTCACGATTTTGGGGGTTTATTGGGATGAGCGCTACCAATTTCATTGTATTTCATATTTCGATAATGAACACTTGGCAAATGATTCAATATGTTCGTCATAACGATGGAGGTAAAACAAAGAATGTCTCAGACTGCGTGTAATTTTTAGTGGTAAAAAATTTGTACTGGGGGTATTTGGCGTTGCCCAATACGAATTTGAAGTTGAAATTGAAGAATGCGGATTTATCAGCGGTCACTGGGGCATCAACAATTTTTCAACAAATATTCAAAATATTGAAACTTGATTTTAGTGAGAAATTATATAAATGTTGTGTAGTGGTAAACGGTGTATTTATACAGGAATTGTGACATTGAATTCGACGTAGCCCGCCAAGGACATCAAGTTGATTTTTTGTTTCAAATACCTCGTAATTGGAAATTGGTGTAGCTTGGTGAAAAAAATGGTAATTGAAGTCTGCGACTCTCATATTAAAGAGAACGAGTAATACCATATGACGCAAGTAAATGAAAACCTCCTGAAAATGTTGTTTTTTCTGTTCATAACCTCAAAAGGAGCCAAAAAACGGCATTTTTTTATTATATAACCACAAATATCTCTAAATCTTATGACAGGACAATTCTGACCCCGCATTCGAATTCTAAGCAAAAATGACTTAGGATTTTACCCTTCACTTTGGAACAACAAAACCATATTCGTAATGGTATTCGTTTAGTTTTACTGTAGTTTTTAATTGGAACAAACATTTTTTGGGATATTGTAGTTGTGAAAAATTGAAACATGAAGTGCCCGGTTCGATCAGGATGAAGTAACTTATATGTCGATCGCGTGAATGTCAACGCGAAGAATCCGTTCACTTGAGCTGATTAGATTTAAAGGAGTTTAAAAGTGATAGCGAATAAAATAATTAGTTTTATATATTAACATTAAAATGCTTACACCAATTACCAAAATAAACGAGTTATTTCCAACAATTCTCGGGCAATTATATGATTAAATTCGAATTTTTAAAAATCGACTTGGCACTTTTTAATTTTCTTTTAGTCCAAAAATAATCGAAGTTGAGTACTTTAGATCCAATTTAAGGGTCAGGTAAACTAGATTTTGGGATAACGCCAATTCCTAACCTAAAAGCATCAGATCAGTTCAAAATTGCTCAAGCATTCACAAAAATGAAATTGAAGTTCACCAATGTTGATTTTTAATGTTTCGAATTCCCACTCATTAAGAACTCTAAAACTGTCCTAAAGTAAAGTTTGAAAAGCACTGTATGCAGCGCGTCTGTTTAGGGAGGACCTCTACATGTAATTCGAAATTTTTGGGCCAAAATTATATTTGCTTTAAAAAATAGTTTATTATCTGGAGAATATGCTGTAAAACTTTAAATTCGAAATCGAATTCTAAGTGCCTCAAATCGAGCATGTAAGCGAGGGAAATCTCTTCGATATGAATTGACATGTTTGTAAGGAAAGTCTTTTTTACTATTTTTAAAGAGGGGTAGAGGGAGGGGAAAATTTTTCTTCTCTATAAATTAAGACTTATATAAAACTGCCTTTAATTTTTATTTCATCATTTCTTCCGGGTTTTTCGGTTCACATGAAAGCTAAACTTGTAATAATAACAAAACATTTTGGTTTTTTGATATCAGACACGAATTACGAGCTCCATCTTGTCTGAAACCAGGAAACTTGAAGATTAAGGCGTTTCGGGAAATACACCATAAGTCCGCCATTTTGTCAAATTTTTACATCAAACAATTTGTGTAACATCTTCGATGTCATCTTTAAATATACCCACAATAACAAGATGATTGCTTGTTTCTTTCCTTTTAAAAAAAATGACGAAAAACAGTTTTTACCGTCTACATGTATATCCCCCTTAATTTGAATATTTAGAAGGCTCTTAATCCGAGAAACGAAGAAGGATCGAACAATCGTTCCAGGTCATTAAATCAGGGTTCTACGATAATACATTGTAAATCTGATCAAGTTATTGTACATTATCACGTAACGAATACCAGAATTGAGAACGTTGTTTTTATATAGAATTAATTTAAATCCTTCTCGAAAACTGGGGATGGCAACTGTCGTTTCGTGAATTTCTCTCAATGCACAGGCATTATATTTGCATTATCCCAATTCGCGCTTGTACGAATGCGGTTTGACCGCGGGTTTTAATGCGCGAATTTGCAGTTGCCACGTCGGCATAATTTAACGGACGATGTGTGTTAGCGACGTACCGTAGGTGCATCGTTGGACCGTGACGCCCATCACTGACGCGAAATTCGACGCTGGAAAAATATCCGACATTTCGCCGTTGAAGTAGCCGGTAATTCGTCCGCATTGCAATGTGTATGTATTACACACCGACGGCAGGCGTCGATCCGGAACGATCCTGCGATGCGTACTTTCCACGTTTTATGAGCCAACGTAACGTATAATGTATACTTATCGATTTGCAACGAATGAAATCACCAGGAAAATTTGCCATCGACCACGAAAGACTATTCTTGAAAAGTTAACCCATGGAATATAATCGAATCTATTTTAATGTAAAACAGAAAACAGAGATTTCTACAGGAATTTTCCGACTTTCGTTAACATTTTCCTACTCGTATTAATCCATTAACACCGAAGAAGCCTGAAATCTTAGCTGTACTTTGAAACAATGTCACATACAGAAATATTTCTTGTAATTAGGTTTTTTGGTGCGTTCTACAAGAGGCATCGGTTGGATTTCATTTTTGTTGACAGACAAAAGCAATATGGCGACTTTATTGCAAAAAAGTGCGGTAAAATCAACCATTTTTTTTTAATCAATATTTTTGTAAGAAAACGTAATTTTGATACTGAATAAAGTGGCACAAAATGGCACAAACTGTTGAAACTTAAAAATTGTGCAGTAGATTATAATGAAAATTCAAAATGGCGTCTTGAAAATTGAGGATATTGTAACAAAAATTTCCAATTTTCCAGCATGTTGGATCAAACGTTATCATTTCAACTAAACTTAACGAAACTTGGTGTGTAGGGGTTTTTGAGGTCGCTGATCCGACCATGATCTTGCAAAATTCAAAATGGCGGATCCAATATGGAGGATCAAGTCAGTATCTAAGTCATCTGGATTAGGAATCATAATTAACTCATCAAATTCATCATCTAAATAATTCGCTTCCAAATCGGTGTAACGTTTGAGCATTCGGTTTTGCCTTCTCTTTGTTTTCGATTTTGGCACCTTTTATAAGTCTAATAAAACGGTATTCATATATTTTACAAGAATTTTTTCTGTATCTGACATTATTTCAATGTAGAGCTATGATTTTAGGCTTTTTCAGCGTTAATGGGTTAAGGAAAGTGCATAGGTTTTGCTTTTTTCATAAGATAATTCAAGTAAACATATTGTTATAATAGCGAATACCATAGTTGAATTTAGCCGGTATAGTATTCTGTGCCAGATCCTATATCAAATATAGAGGATGTGAAACAATCATTGAAGTAAATTAAAAACGAATACTTTTAGTACTCAATCCTTCTACAAATTTCTGAAATGTGGGTCGAGCAGTTTAAATCGGAAACGACATCCAGATCCGTTTTCCCAATCCGGAATCTTGGAAATCATCCGATGTCTCGTTTAATGACCTCATTAACCCCACAGTTTTGACATCGAGGGTTGGTTAACCATGACTTCGTGTAAAGTTAAAACAAACAATTCGCATCATGGCGCCGTCGCACATGCGACTCGCCGTTCCCTCGGATCTCGATCTCGGTTAAGTTTTTTTAAGAATCATCTCCACAGATTTTGTCCGAGTGAAATCCGAGGCCCCTGAGTAAATACCTTGGGAAAGAAAAGGAGACTTCCTCGGCGCCACTTGTAACTCAGTCTTTTCCTTCGCGTTTGCCCTTTATTTTTCTAATACAACTTTTTTAGTTAGCACTGACCAAAATTGTTCCATTCTCATATCTGTCAAAATTCGAAAGAAAGTTAATGGTTAAAAAGTTGAAGTACAAAACTACAGTCGGGCAAACGAGTTTTTACTTCCTGGACGAAAATACATTGTGCGTTGATGCCTTCCGTATATTATGATCGAATTTGAAGACTGTTACGAAATCAAGTACCATTATTAAGTAGGAAAAACAATATTCCCATTGTTGTCATATTAAATTTTAATTTAGTGAGTTAATAAAGAAATTACGCTTTTACTCATTAACATCTGAAAGTAAATAAAATTTACTTTCTGTTTCACTCTTATTCCGGTTCTTATTATGTATGTACTTAATTTTATTATTTATTTACCAAAAGAGTTTTGTCGATGATCTTGACTGAAATATATGCAAAAAGTGTAATTTTTCGTGGTGTTCTTTTTAGACCTGTCGCGTTTGGAATCAAATAACAAACTTTTACTTCAACTAAAATGCATTGGAATTGTGCGATGGATAAAACTACTTCAAAATTATGTGTATTTATATAATTTTATTATTATATCGATGTAAATTATAGATGATGTAACTACAATGACGCTACAGCGGCAACATATTCGGAAAAAATGTCATTACCAACCAAGTGGCCCCAATCAGATTACTTGAATTCATATTCAGAATGAAACATTCAGGAACTGATCAGGTATCCAGAAATAACTCAAATTCTTGATCATTGATGAGTAATAAAAACATAATTTAATCTTTAATTACTTCGACCCAGACTAAGTCTGGACAAAGTATTGAATTTGGTCACTTCGGGCAAAAAAATTACCATATAGTTTTTTATCAAATGTCGACGTTTCAGACCCTAAGGAACCCAAATCAACAATAAAAAAATTTGTGTCCGTGATCTTGTACGTACGTACGTCCGTACGTCCCGTTTTTTTGTCTCGCGATAACTCGTGAACGGATATGCGTATTGACATAAATTTTTTTTTAAAATACGCGTCTTGGCATAACTTAGATCTGATTAGATTTTGGGGCAGATCCACCCGTCCATTACTAAAAAAAATTAGCCCCAATTAAGTTTCTTTGTAGTTTTTTGCATTTATTTTGAAAAATACAAATTTTATTAAAAAATATTTCAAACAAAAAAGATAGAGCATGAAATTCTCTACAAAAAAGGTTATATGCATTTTCTTCCTAAAGTCAACGATAATGCCATAAAAACTGGTTGAAAATGTTTATGAATATTGTCTGAAAAAGTATTGAATTTGGTCATCGCGGCAAAAAAATTACCCTATTGTTTTTCATCAAATTTCGACGTTTCGACCCCCTACCCCCCAGGGGTAGTCTTTGCCAGCCCCTCGGGCGCGGTGACCACCTACGGGCGCAAAGTTCTTTTACGCCCTTGATACGAAAATAACTATTTCGATATATGCAAAAGATGTCTTATAGATATCTATAAGATATCCATCAGAGATCTTTTCGACACTTTCAAGATATCTTTGACGAATTATATGTATATATATTGTATACATAATAACATAATAATTCAGACAATAATTAGTAAAACACAGTAAACATGTAATATGCATCGAATAGTCTATTAGAATACAAGTGCATGAAGTAAGTGTTTTGCAACTTTTATTTATTAATACTTCGGCTGGCCTGTTGTCGGGGTCGAAGTTTTGAAAATGCTCATTTTCAATTTTCATTCATATAAGAAACACTATATTGTTATAACATATCTATCGAAGCCACTTGGACCTAAATATGATTGGACCCCTAAATATCAATATAATTTTATAATATAATTGAAAGCTGTTAGTAAACAAACGAGTCTTAAGGAATAGCCCACTCTCCACTGGGTCGAAGTTTCTGAGCGAGCGAAGCGAGCGAGGCACCACGCCAACACTAGTTATTTAATTAAAATCGATTTTATAATTTAAATATGACAAATTACTGATGGTAAACCTAAGCACATCTATTTTGTGTGTTTATTTATTTATATAAATTAAAGTTTCTTATTTAATATATATTTAAGTATGTATTAAAAATCGGTTTTTAAATGCTTAATCAAAAGCTTCTTAATATGAAATTAGATATTAATTATTATATTAGATATTATTAATTATTCTTATATCTCAAATATACAATATCAAATATTCAGTTTACTATAAATTAAAGATCATTATTTCACTCTTTCAATATATTACTTTAACTATTGGCAATCATTGTAATGGTGAACACTTTCTCATATGTGTCTTTTATTGAATAATGACGAAACTAGAAGCAAGTTTCATTCACGAACTCTTTATATGATATGCCTTATTCAATCTTGATCATGCGGCCTGATCATTCAGGTAGTCTGATATGTCTGTTTGACACGTACAGAATAAATAACGCATAAACTAAATAAAAATTTCAGTAATTTATCGAGACCAATGATCCAAGCCATCCTCTTTTGTCTCATGTTGGATCTTCTGCATGAAACTATGTAATTCTGTGTTCTGATACATTACCAGCAACATTGATATCTCCGGGTCATTTGGTGATGTGCACATGGCACGTTAAATATTTTTTTTTCAAATTTAGTCTACAGTATACACCGTATTGTTTACCTTGTCTCAAATGTGAAATGCATATGAATGTAATTTTCAAGTACCTTTTTCAGTGCACAATTTAAATACATTTTAGCTGAAATAGTCCAATAACAGTTAAAAAAAATACTAAATTTTGTTGGATTGTAATAAAATAGCAGTAATAAAATGACAAAATTATAGGTCAATAAGAACTCGTCAACACAAACATAAAATTCGGAAACTAATTTTAAACTGGAATTATTCTAACCAAAATGGTGGGATTTAACTTCGTAACCGTGGTTCATATATTTGAGATATATTATAATACGCCAAGCGTTGATGAACTATAAGTAAAGGGATATGTTTACATAAGATGATAGTTTATACATTTCTCAAATGCGGATCATACAATTTCATGTGTATGTTTGCTAAAGTTACGGATTAAATAGTCAGTTTTTATTTACTTTTCGAATAGTTCTGTTTCAGTTTTTATCGTTCGACTGTAAATTTTCACTCACATTTTAATATTTATTTAGCTTTACAGAAAATACAATTCGTTATTTTATATTTGCATTATTATAAATAATGATAAATAGAACGCACCTTATTCTGCAAATATTACAATATATACTTCTTTAGATTTTTATATGAAAAATTGTCAAACCCTTGTAGAAACTGGGTCCAGTTTCTGTGCAGTTTTATTAATTCCCATGATAAAGATATAGGAAAAATGTGCAGGGTAATAAAAAAACTGGACAGATTTCGACCAGGGAAATGATATCCTTTTCTAAATTGGCGATATTTTTGTCGTAGATGAATTGTTTTTTAATAAGAGAATGGAAAGCCGATTATTTCTTTAGGTTATAAAATTTAGTTTATATTCTCTACATTTCCTAGAGTGAGAATTAAATTTATCTAACTAAATTAATATAGTTACCGGCTTATACCTACAAATTGCATTCGATGTTAAAATGATATAGTTTGAAAATTCCTAATCATTTGAAACACCTTGCGAGTCGTAATCTCTCGGATTCTCCAAAACGCTAGGCCTTGTCAAAACATTTACAATCTCAACTAGTGATGAAATTAACAAAGAAAAAAGGAAAAAAGAAAAAAAGAAAAATTATATTCATAACTATAAAGTTAATATAATTTCGATTTGACAGTTACTGGGAACGGACTGGTATATGAATGTCATTTGTTAGCATGCAATTATAATAAATTTAAACAAGAACAAAAAAAAATTTTTCATATATGAATATAATTTATAGTTATGATTATAATTTTTCTTTTTTTCTTTTTTCCGTTTTTTCTTTTACGTTTTTTCGTTGTTAATTTCATCACTAGTTGAGATTATGAATGTTTTGACAAGGATTAGCGTTTTAAGAATCCGAGCGATTACGACTCAAGGTGTTTGAAATGTTTAGAAATTTTCTAACCATAGCACTTTAACATCTAATGCAATCTGTAGGTATAAGCCGTTAACTATATTAATTTTTAAATGCACCTACGTTAAATTTATATTTATCTAACTAAATTTAGCCAAGTTTGTAAAATGGAGAATTTCCATTAAGAATTTTAAATTAAGAATTACACAGGACTACACAAAAATTTGTCATCATGTCGGGATGTTTATCTAATCTCAAAACACATAACGAATTTTGGGTGACAAAAAATTTCATACATGTTGTTGTTACTTTAATTTTGGATCGCTGATTATTTAAATATAAAATCAGATTATCAAACTAAAAAATGGCGGATCCAATATAGCGATCAAATTAAAATATTCTTGAATTTTTACAAAACTTCATATTGAGGGGTTTTTAAGCTCGTTAGTTGGTTAGGAACTTTTCAATATCTTGTAAATCCTTTTGGATGGAAAGGAGTATCATGTTCATCACACCGTCGATAAAAATTCCGAAAATCTTCATACTGTTATAGAGATTCTAGAATCAACTGCAAAATGAAGTAGAGTGATATGCTGTCATTTCCTATTTTTTGATAGACTTTTAAACAAGTTTTGAAATATTTTCATAAATATAAATATAAACTTAATTATTTTTTTTAGGGACAAATGTAAAATTCATAACTTTGAAAGGTATAAAAATGACTAAAAAATTAACAGGTCTTTTATGTATTTAATTTTTTTTTATTTGATCGACATATTGGAACGATTATTTTTTATTTTGGAAATTTGACATTATATTCGTAGTCAGCGTGATTGGTATTAAAAAATCCTGATTTGTTTTCAGCGACCCCGAAAACATGATACACTTGGTCTCATTAAATGAAACTTTTGATAATTTTTTTTGTGGTCCTTTGTTATCAAATTACAAAATACAGAACAGTAAAGAAATTATTTTAAAATATTTTGGTTTACTTAACTATTTTCGTTTTCTTGAAGATTAACACTGTAGTAATTTTGTTTAATAGAAACCAATTGTTGTATTCTACTCTGGTTAAAGATAGAGTGCTTATTAACAAGAAAATAATTTCTTATTTCACCTGATTACATTTCTATAATATATATTTCAATAATTAAAATTTTATTATCCTATTGATCACAAATAGTAATCTGGGTCAGACTTCTACTATACCATAATTTGCCATTATTTACAGCCATAATTGCAATATTTTTAATGAATTTATGACAATAATTCAAAGGGTTCTTCCCTATTTATTACCTGAAGTAATATAAATATGAGATGGTAAAAATTGAAAATGACCGCTTCATTAGTATGCGGGATGTGATATTCTTCTGCAATAACATTATTTTGTTTTTGTCCATTATCAAACAATTAAATAACGTAAATATAAGCAGTATAATTATAGAAATATTTTTCCTTAAAATTGTCAGTACCTTGCAAATATGATCTATTATCTAAAATCCTTTAAATTTTTAATACTGTAGAGTCCCGGTATATTTGCCCGCTCGGTTCCTCGCCTTCCCCTCCCGTCTCCTTACATTTGTCAAAAGAAGGGGCGCGCCGCTTCTCCCACTTTGCTCAATAGCGCTATGCTCGTGACGTCACAGCAGGCCCTTCCTGAGGCCGCACCCCGCAAAGTGGGGGAAAAGGAGGGCGGTGACAGGCAAATATAACGGGACTCTGCGGCATTGAGAATCATATTGTTATCCCAGGTACCCAACAGATGGTCAAAATTTGATTCTCGTGCCTTGCTAAGATTTGAAAGATAATATGTTCAAATAAGGTAAACACATTACTTGTGTTAATGCGTTAAAAATAAATATTTCCAAAAATAATTTTGTAATGCGGAAATTTAATTTCATGATCTTTAATTAGTATCTGATATTTATATAAATAATAATTTATTATACCAAATAATTCTCAATATTAGCAATAATAGAACTTTAAATAATGGATCATTTTTGATAGGCACATACAATTTTAAGTAAATTTAATTGAAAGAAATTTTTCTATAATTTCCTGTAATAAATAACTATACACGGCTTATATTTATGTTATTTCGTAAAGTTGTTTGATATCGGTAATAAACTGCATTCACATAATACTTATTTAATTGATTAGTCGTATCTCTTTCCGAAAGAATGTTGATATGCAAATAATAATTCATGATCTTATATACAGAGCAAAATGTTTTTCATTGTATTTAAATATTGTGAAATGCGAGAACAACATAATAAAACTGTAACCTATACATTTCTTAATGTGTTTATATTTATAATATCAATACTCCGGTAACGTAATCGTTTCATTGTATTCGTACGTTTACTGTTTTGGAGTTCCGATATAAACCGACTGTTTACTTTCCTCTAACCCAAAGTAATTGTCGTCATAAATTATCTCGACATTTTTCGAAAGTCGATCTCCCATAATAATTCACAATTTGTCTGGTCGGTTTTGTTTACCTGCCACAAGATATTACCTTCGATAAGGACAGGTCAAGTATTCACACCTACGATCCGTTTTCACACTTTAGTTATTTAAACTGGTGAAATTTTACACATTTGTATTCATTTTTATCTCA
Organism: Trichopria drosophilae; assembly: GCA_030407085.1. Lineage (NCBI taxonomy): Eukaryota > Metazoa > Arthropoda > Insecta > Hymenoptera > Diapriidae > Trichopria > Trichopria drosophilae. The sequence continues at coordinate 180,732,649 of CM059583.1, read as the reverse complement.
TCATCCTCTTTTTTCTTAATTGAATAAAAAAATTATTTATGGCTGAAAATATTAATCCCTGAATTTTTGGTAACAATTACAATAAATTGCATCAGAAATCTTATTTATCTTCAATTCTAATACGAACGTAAATTGGGATTGATTATATATTGATAATTCGTTGCCAATTATATGTTTGTTAATGACATGAATATTTATGAAAAATTGTTTACCATTTTTTCATCTGTAATTTTGGTTTAATGTAACGTTTTTGACCGACATAATGGATCCGCCATTTCGAATTTCAAATTTTTCAGGTCGTATCCATAATAAACGACCTTGAATATCACCGAGGACAGAGGAATCTGTTGAACCCAATGCATATTTAAGATGTATAGGCTGCCATTTTGAATTTCAAAGATACTTCTAGAAAAATTGTACAAATCTTTACAAATCTACAAATCTTGCGAAATCATCATTAGGAAAGTGGCGAGGACAAAATGGTGGCTGATTTCTAAAACTATTTTTATGTACGTCTTTTCGGTGCTTAAAGTAAACTTGTGCGTAAAGTAAACTTTACGCACTCGATTATACTTTACGCACGAAAAAGCCTTACGTAAACAATATTTCGGCACACGTGTGTGTGTGTAAAGTTCTTTACGCATACGCCCTTGTATCGAAAACTACTATTCTAAATCTAATTTTTGAATATTATATAATTATAAATGTGTTTTTTTGACGTCCCTATAATAAATAGATACAACAAATCCTGGAAAATTATAAATTAGTTCCCTGAAACAGTCGAGATGAAAATTCCAAGAATTCCATTTATTGAAATTTCATTTCTTGACAATTCAACTTGAAAAATACGATTATATTTATTCATTTGCGAAATTTCAGAATTTAGAGTCGGGGTTGCAATTTTGGAGCAGCCATTTTGAATTACGAAAATCTGTCAATTTTGTATTCGGCAATGAAAAAATCAAGGGGATATTGAAAATCATAAGCCCCGATGAATATTTAATATTCTGTCTCCGCCATAGGAGTCGCTGTCTTGAATTTCGTAATTCTGAGTTCAAATTCCCTCCAGAAATATAAGTCATAAATTCTATATCGATTTAAATGGTTTCATAGAATCCGAATATTCTAATATTACGAATAAATTGGGAAGAATAAAGATTTCCCAATATTTTGGCAATTTTTTTCGAGTTTGGAGCCATATTAGAATTCCTGATGATTATAACTCAAGTTTGACCTCAGAATCTTGAAGAGTGACCTTGAAATTAGTAGGATATGTACCTTTCAATTTTTGTCAACTTCGGTTTTGATACGAAATACTTGATTGACATTGAAGCAAGAAAAAGTGTCCTTTGGACGTTAATGGGTTAACTGCAAGGCTGTTTATATTTTTTTCGTATTATGGGTCTACCCATCTATGGACATTGAGTTCAATATTAGTTTCTATAGCTTTGGTATATCTCCAAGTTATAAAGATCTGTATTTTTTAAGGGTGGCTAAGAATTAATACGAATTAATACTATTCTTATCACAACTAGTACTATTGAAATAATATTTTGTAATTCAGTAAATTTTTTCGACCATATCTCAGTCAATTCTTAATATAGGTATAGGGAAGTCGGGGCGAAGCGGCGGACGGGGCGAAGTGACGAATCTGAAATATTTCCATTATGATCATACTGATTGTAAAATATCATATGTGGTTTCTTTTTTTACACAATTTTTCACATTTTGAGTCATGATATTTCATTTTTGTTCTTACCTACCTGTGGGAGCGAGAAATGTAACTTTTAAACAAAATTTTCAAGTCATTTTCCTGTACTTTGTTCTCAGATTGATCAATATTTTCATTTTTGCAGTTTAATAATCATTATTTATATATTTATTCCAAAATATATTTTTTGGAGTTATTTATAAAACACGAATTGATCCTTTTTTGTGTGTTTATAATGAGATATCGTATCTGGAAATCCAAATGATACTTTGGGGTGAAGCGGCGAAATTTTTTCCCGGATGACTCTATTTCGTGATTATTTTTTAATTTAGAATTCCCTTTTGATGAATGCATTGAGTAACTAAGGACGAAGTTAAAATATGTGATCCTGATATAATACGAGTATTCAAAGCTTCTGAAAATGCAATTTCTTTTTTTACTGTTGTTGGAAACTTTGATATATCTGAAGAGGTTCATTCCACCAACGTAGAAATTTTATTTTTATTAAAAGAAACAGTAACAACTTAAAAGATTATGACTTGCACTTAATTTAATTGATAGTCGTCTCAGACACCTCTAAAAAAAAATTCGCCACTTCATATTGCCTCTTCGCCCCGTGTTTTTTAAGTTTTTTTAAATTGGCCATCTGTAAAACATATACCGTAAGTAACATGCATCTAAATATTGACTATGAAATTACCTATCAAATGATACTTTGCATCATTCTAAATACGAAATTTAAGGAGAGATATGACAGACGGAAAAAATCCTCGCCCCGCCTTCCCCTAATATAAAAATTTGAATTTTCGAAAAATGTATTACCGAACAGTTTCCTGATAAAAGGTATTCAAAAACTCGTGGATCGACAGTTCGCTGAATCATATTTGCCTGAGTGAAACCGAGGCGACTAAACGTTTGAGCCACGTTAATAATGCAAGAGCCGAGAAGAAATATCGTCTAGGAAATAGCCGGGTTTGCTTTTCGTGAATGTTTAATAACCAAGGGCGAGAATCCGGGTAACGGGGTGGAAAAAATAAGCGATGCTGCGAAACACCCATATCCATTGTGGGACCCAACGTGCGAGTCGTTCATTGGAGGGTTGCGGTGTGCGAGACGTATCGTTGTGGGATAATCCTTGGGCTGTTTGTGAACGCTGCCCTGCATAGGGCATCCGTGGCTCAATATGGCGGTTTTATTATTTAACGGGCTCCTAATGGGGTGTATACCCTCGCAACGAATCTCAGCTCACACACACGATCCGTTCTTGCACTCCCAGACTCCACCTTTTAAATTTCATACATAAAAGCGAAGCTTAGATTTACACGTGTAAGCTACGATTAGATCCGTGGTGCGCTTGCGGAAAGTGATTCCGAGGTTTTGCATCGGGGATTTCAAAAGAGTTTTAATTGTATCGACGCAATTATGTGGCTTGTTTGGAACATTTGTGTGCACAATCTGTTTTCAGGTACGAGTTCGTGATTTCGAATGTGTGCCTTTTCCGTTAGAATGAGCTTGCATTTCATTTACGACATGTGTTTGCTGCGGTTTTAAATTTAACCGGTAAAAATAAATATTTCCCTGTTGTTTGACCTTTTTACGTCCACCTGTAGTTTGCATAACGTACTTGTTTTTTTGTTTAGTTATTGAACTTTTGATGTAAATGTAGCATGTAGAAATATAATACGAAACATTTATTAATAATCTGAAGCTGTTATATATAATTTACAAAAGTACGGCACAAATATAATCATACAAAAATACATGTTATACTTCTATTTAAGAATATTGGAAAATATTTCGAAAATTTTGGTAAATCCTTGGTTTTTAGATCGATAATGTAAGAAAAACGATCAGAATCCTGTGAGATTGATTAAAAATTGGCGCAGATTGACTTTTAAAAAATATGTCGTAATCACTCAGATTTCTACACACTGGAGAAATACTTAAAATCTCAATTTATTTCGAAAACCATCATCTATTAGATGAAATCGTGCCGATTCTCTATTATAAAACAGAAAAATGTCACCCCAGAAGATTGCACATCTTAAAAAAAAAAGTACGATAAATGATGACTATGATTGGAGGCAAGCAATTAAAAAAATGAAGCAATTTTTCCTTTTTTTTTTCTTTTACGTCGACTTTTCTGAACCAATATGAGACTAAATCGCGTCGGGACCTATAGTTTATGAAGGTGGAATCCGAACCACCTGAACTTTGGCGTTATTAGACACTTATAAACATATACAGAGGATGAAGCACTTTTGTTAAAAAAAGAATACTAAAGCATCAACAAAAAACAAGAGAAAAAGTGGACCTAGAAAATTAAAAAAACTGTTTTTTTTGTTACACGGAAAAAAATAGCGACAGAAGTAGTTTTCCACTTAAAACATTTAATAGAAATTTCAGTTTTTTGTTTGTGACAGTGCAATGAAAATCATAATTGATATATATATATATATATATGGGTAATTCTCCTGAAAGGGACCCCGAAATTCGTCACCATCGCTATTTCCAAGATTCGCAATGAAATTTCAATATAACGTATATTTTTTTGCAATTTTGAATAAATTAATTCTTAAACTAGAATATATTAGCTAACTTTTGACGTATATAGAGAAAATTTAATACGTCATTTTCATAGCTAAACACGCGTTTGCAAAGTCGTTGCATATTTTTCATAAAAATTGCATTTCATTGTAATTATTCATTATAACGTACAAAAACAATACAAATAATTGTTTAAAATGCATGAAAAATAACTTTAAGCTATACTACTTATATTGTATAAGGCCAATTTAGTGTAAAAAATTTTTTGGATTTTATATAATTACTCAAACATTATCATTTTTTGCGAGTAAAAATTCGGGTGATCTGCGAAGCCACCTATTTTTAACAATAAATATGTATTAACATACTAAAATCGAATCCTACGGCCTTAAAATTTAAGTACTAATTAGTCCTAAAGTGGTGTTAGAAGAATTTTTCGTTACAGCATTCGATTTTTATCTAAAATCTAATAATATGTCGATTTGTGATTTCCGAAGCTTGGTGATCTCCGAAGCCATTTTCGGCAACCGCATACAATATTCATTTATCTGTATTTTTATAATTAATCATTCAAAACATTTAAAAAAATGTTACTGTAAACATATACGGGAGTTATAAATCGTTTAAACGTATATTATTTATACTATAGATATAATTATAAACAACAATATGTCCAGAAAATACCTATTTAGTTGTAGGCATATTCGCTAAACTTTTAATATTTCCTTCCCTCAGATGAACTCGAAATTTGTTACTCATAAGTTTTTGGGGTCGCTGATTATGAATCCGTTGTCAGATTTTTGATATTCAAAATGGCGGATCCAATATGGCGGACCAATTTTGTAAAAGAGTTCCGATTTACCTGAAAATCTTTACTCGGGGGTTTTCGGGGTCGCTGATTCCAAATGTAATGTTAGTTTTTAGAAATTTAAAATGTATCTATCTGAAAATCAGTACCCGAAGGCTTTTGTCGTCGCCGATTATAAAAAATTTATAAAAAATAAAAATACCAATCATTTCAATTTATCCTTATGAGAAGTGAGGTAAGTTTTCATTTAATTTTGTCTTCGCTGTGTGAATTGATGTAAATAAAATTCAGTGACTTTATTTACGTGCACTATAAAAAGAAATACTGAAATTAAGCAAGAAAGTTGACTGAAAATCAAGTGTTATGTAAACAAGACCGCATAAACAAGGACAAACTTATGCACTATACATTGGATGGTTTTAAGATGTAATCATTTTAAGTATTTGCTTTTACAGTGTAGTTGGCAAACTAGTAATAACAAATTTTGCGAAAACATATGAAAGTCGATAGTTATATTGAATTGTTCCTCGTTTAACCGTGCCTCAAACCATTTTATAGTTGATCAGAAAACGGAAATACGTAATCTACTGATACAACAAAATGGTAATTATATTTTACTCTCAGTTAAACTGTTTTGACACCTAAAGTCAAGAAAACATAATTAGATGCAATCACATGAGCTGTTGCATTTGTAACATCGATCAAAATTGTATCCACTACCATTTAGGCGAACTTAAACTATTCAATAATGAACTTCAGAAGAAAGACAACAAAATTATTAAAGCAAAACTTAGAGACCAGAAAATCACAGAACCATGCTGCAGTAGATCAAAAAGAAAAACTAAAAACTAATTACAAGATTATCAAGTTCAGTATTTTTTATCAAGAAACAAGTTCAGTATATTTTATCAAGAATCACGTTCGGAATTCTTTATCAAGAAATCAAGTTTAGTATTTTATATCATGTAAATATATAAGCTAATAAGTAAGGATTAATTATTAAAATATCATAAACTTGATTTTTTCTTATATTTTATGTTCACGAAAGATAGTAACATATTTTCGAATGTCCATATTGTTATAATGAATCTTAAAATTCTGCGACTCTCAAGTTTCATATTAAATAAAAAAATTTCGAATTTTGGTTCGCCATATTGGATGCGCCATTTTGAATTTCAAAAATCTGACAACGGATTCGAAATCAGCGACCCCAAAAACCCCCCAGTAACACATTTCTAATTAATTGGATAAAAGGAATAATTTGTAATACGAAGTTAAAATCATGTTAATATTTTAACATTTAAGAAGGGCTATAAAATTTATAATAATAACAATGAATTTTGCGCAACATCGTATTTTCTTTACTTTAGAATATACCCTAAACATGTTTCAAAAGTAACAATATTTAATTTCATAAAAAAATTTTGCCTTGGAAAAATGTTCGGAAACGGGTCCTTTTCAGTAGAATTACCCATATATTGATATATAGAATTTTCTGACAACTTCAGAAAATTCTTGTATTCATTTTGTGTAAATAAATTATGTGCATATTCAATTGTTACTTGACATCAGCAAGTGCCAGTAATTTGTATCGCGAATTTTTTAAATACTAGATGATGATAACGAGTGATTATAGCAAATAGCGATGACGAATGATCATTCAGGAATATCTGAACAGTTTCATTTCCAGAATCAATGTCTTCGTGGAATCATAGAGCGATGATACACATTCAGCTTCTTGTCGAATATTAATAAATTAGTTATTGATGAACATTCTATGGATACGATTCGAGACGAACACATATCGTTGAATGGTTGTATAAACACATAATATTAAGCCAAACTATGACAAAATATAGGTATATCAATATTAACCACATATTTTGATTCAATAACAAAAAAATCTAATGATTTTCAGAAGCAAATAAAATGTGACCCTTAAATTAGTCAGTTTTCTAGACCTTAAATTTGGAGGTGCAAAGTATGCGAAATGAAAATTCATAACCGTATACAAAGTTCGTGTAAAACTTCCAAATTGAGTATACATTTCAGTCTTCAGGTAGGGAGCGCCCAAGGAAGAATATTATTGCAAAAATTGCATTTTTTGAATATTTGTAACTTTTTATAGATATAAATATACATTTTACGAAAACATACAAAACAAACATTTTTTATTCTTAAGTAAATGTGTTTCTCTACAAATTAGTTGAATTTTTTTTATTTCAAAATTATTGGAATATTTCGAAATTTTGAGTTGTTTTGTTCAAAGAAAATTTCTCCGAATTTGTTAGACCATTATGAAAAAAATGTCCTTTGTGAATTTTTCGTAAAATGTCTATTTATGTAGATAAAAAATACCAAATTAAAAAAAAATTTGCAAGACTATACTGACCTTGACGCTCCTTACCTGAAGATTGAGATGCTAAATCTTAAACTTTTACGCCAACAATCTAATTCTAACATCATTTCTTTTCATTTCCGATTCATTCCAACTCCAAATTTGAGGTATACACTTGCCACTTTTTAAGGTTGCTTTTTCCCAGTAATGAGAAATGGATAAAAAATGTTTGGGGCTCATTCATATTTGAATGTTGAATTAGTACTTAAATGTTACATTTGAATCAAATTCTTGTTCATAGAAGTGAATTCTTATTAGTTTCGACAAATTGGGAACTTTCATTTGAAATCTATGTGATTCCAAGGATAATACACAATCTGTTAAAAATTTCTGTAGCAATTTCCTGAAAGAGTAAGTTTTCTTTATCTTTACGGTTTCAGAATTTTACGAAACAGAGTTTAGTAATTTTCTGAAATATTTTGGTAATTTTCTGAAATCTTTTGGTCATTTTCTGAAATCTTTTGATAATTTTCTGAAATCTTTTGGTAATTTTCTGAAATCTTTTGGTAATTTTCTGAAATTGTTTGGTAATTTTGTTTCGTAAAATTCTGAAACGGTAACAGTAAACAACTTCAGTTACTATTTCAGGAAATTCCTAGAGACATTTCTAACAGCGTATTCTTAAAAAAAGTAAATTTCTGTATTAACCAATTTTCATCCAAAAATAATATTCTCGAAAAAACTTTCATTTGTCATTTCGCATTCAAATGTATTTATGTATGTCACATAACGAAAAAGAAATGATAATTTTTTGTATTCGAACGCGTTAACTTATTTCCAGATATGAATTTATTTCCAGTGATTTTACGCATTTATCTCCGTTTTTTAGTCCGGTCAATTTAGACATTCGAAGTTACATAAAGTCCCAACAAGCTGAATTTCTGTGAAGTTGTTCAAAACATAATTACAAACAATGTCTAGAAGTTCCCCATCATTCCCCTGTAAGGAAAAAATTTAATTCAAGGTCAAAGGTCAAAAAAATGAGTTTTTCGCGATTTTCAGCATAACGGTAAGTTTTATCATAAAAGTACCTCAGACAAAAATTGTAGATCATAAAATTATCTATAAAAAATATATGAATACTTTTTTTCTTACGAGCCACCGTTTCTGAGATATAACGATTCTAAAAGTTATAAAAGTTGTTATCGTCATAATATGCACACGTTTCCACGCCACCTATATGAGGTAGTGTACTTAGCGCGTTTTTGTTAACGTGGTTTCCCCAGAGAATCGTTATATCTCAGAAACGGTGGCTCGTAAGAAAAAAAGTATTCATACATTTTTTATAGATAATTTTATGATCTACAATTTTTGTCTGAGGTACTTTTATGATAAAACTTACCGTTTTGCTGAAAATCGCAAAAAACTCATTTTTTTGACCTTTGACCTTGAATTAAATTTTTTCCTTACAGGGGAATGACGGGGCACTTCCAGACATTGTTTATAATTATGTTTTGAACAACTTCACAAAAATTCAGCTTGTTGGGACTTTATGTAACTTCACTCTCATTTTTTGGTCTAAATTGACCGGACTATTTGAGCAATATGCTTATAGAGAAAAATATATACTTACAGATAAACATTTTTATAATGCCTATCTATAATGTATATTTATAATATCTATCGCCGTATTTAATTGATCTAATAAGTTACTAATTGCAAATTAACTCATATGCATCTTAACATCAGAATCTTCTAAGTTAATATTCTTTTTTTTTATGAAATTTAATACTTCATATTCCTAGTATTGGAACATGTTTAAAGTTAAGGCACTGCATTTTTTGTAACTCTGCATATAGCCACCACTGTAAGTGCAGTGACAAAAGGTCACTCCCTTAGAAGAGAACTTTAACTCCACATGGAGTGATTTTTCACTGTTTTTAGTGTGAGCATTCTGCTCACTCCAGGTTTGGAGTGAAAATTTAACTACGTTTTTATGGAAATGTATGAAATTGCATAAGAAAAGAATTCATTTTAATACATTTTAATGTATTCAAAGTACGAATAGGAATGGAATAAAATTTTGAATATATTTTAATCCAATTCTGATTACTCCGTTGGGAAATGTACGAAAATGGGAATAAATCTACGTTGCATAATTATATAAATTTTCATAAGTTCGTATTTTTATCGATTTAAAAAGATATACTTCTAAGTTAGCTAATTAAATAACATTGCCACTCATGTTGATTTTTAAAACATTTACATCCATACATCTTACATTCTTGCTATTAAGCATATTCTTCGGCATCTAAGCAGCTTGAGGGCGTAATATTAACTAGGCTCTTAAGTCGGTAGAATTTGGTAACCACGGTGTGGTATCGACGTTCTCTTCGAAACTAAGGTATTTATTAAAGGATTAACATAATTTTCGAAACTATTAACTTTCGTTCAATATGTATTCTCTAAGGTACTAGCTGCTATTCTATTTCTTATGTTACGTGAACCTCCAAATTTAATAGGAGCACGTATCAATTTTTTTTATTTATTTTCTTTTAATATTTAATTATTACGTTTCAGATGATTACTTACCAATGGAGTCTAAAAAGTGCAATTAAAATACATTAACAATAATATAAAAACACAATGTAAACAATGTCAGTTTTTGTATCTTTAACTTGAATATAAGAAAAGAAATAGATTATATGTAATTTTATCTAATTTATGACCTGTTTTTCGAAGCATCGACTGTATACTGTTAAAAATATACATCAACATATTATAAAATTTACTTAACTAAAATTATTAAACGGCATACAAAAAGAAAGCCATTATTTAAGTGTGAAACATGCGTCATTATAAAAAATTGTTTGCAAATTGTTTAATCTTAAATAGCACTAAATATAAAGTTAGTGTTATTTACTACAATTTCTTTTTTGAATTAACCTTGAAATCTTAGTTATCCGCACGTTGAAAATCGAAGGTAATCCAACTTTTTGACCTTTTACACAAGAAAGAAGAAAGTCTAATTCTGAATAATCAAAAAGGTAAAATATTTTGGAAATGATAACTATTTTTGTTATTAATTTTATGTACATTATAAACATTTCACATTTTTTTCTTGATTTCATTATCAAGTTTCTCTCAATATATTATTAACAATTGTATTACTACGTCCCCTTCGGGAAGAAGGGCCTGATCGGGAAGCTGATGTTTTATCGGATCAGGACCTGAACAGGACCTGTGATGTCAGGCCCTGAACGGTTTTTGTCAGATGTCAAAAAAATTTACAAAACATACTAATTTTCTGGTCAAATAATTAAGTATCGATTTTTTATTGTTTACATAAAAGTTTCTTAATATATTAATGTTAACATTATTGCAAGCTCATGTGGACTGTTTAATGTGATTATATAAACTTACATTAACTTTCAAGAAAAATTCATCTCGAATAAATCGAGAATGAGTAAAATGAATTCTATTCACTGTTGGAAAAGTAAGAAGTGGATTTATTTACATTTGGTATTTTCAATGTCCGAAACATTTATGAGAACCTCTATTAATTTTATATCCTGCATACATTATAGTTGAAAGCAAAGTATTGTCTTCAAATGTATTGTCCATTTCTAAATGGATTTGTTTACTATCCGAGTAGAAATTCAGGCTGCAATCACAACGTTGTGGCCTAATCAGGACCTTAATAAATCTCTGCTCGAGTATGTTCTATATCTCTCCCTTAATAATTTGAGGGACTCACAGTTCGTGATCAACGAGACAAAATATGTTCCCGTGAAGATTTTTCCAAATTTATTGTGAAAAGTAAACTGACAATATAGTTAAGATAAATAAAACAATATACATTGTTATAATGTCTGTCAGATTAGACTACAAATAATTTTTGATATACATTTATAAACTTGGACAAAAAAATTAATATTGAACATAAAAAAAAATGTTTATATATCCACTGCATGTAATCCCTTGCACGGATTACCTTAGTTTAATTAACGAGAAATATATTACCTTTTCTACGAACTCATTGACAAAGTAGCTTCTAAATGATTGATTGGCAATGAACTGAAAATATTTTCCACGATTTGAAATTAATTGATTATTTAAATGCTTATTATATATTATTTATGGGGCCATTAATTCACAAATAGGATAAAAGATACAAAAATTCACATTAAATTAACCATGCATTTTTAAAATTTACCATTAAATAACATTAAAAATAAATGAATTCGAGTAATAATTTCACGATAAATAATTTATTATCTTTGCATTCATTTATCGTCAATAATTTTATAAATTATTTGTCTGTTATATATATAACAATCTTCTTTTCATTACTGTCATTAATGGAAATTTAATTATTTTTTAAAATTCACAATTAAGTGATTGTAAAATTAAATAACAAACTTTTTTTTAATTGTAATGCGCATTAAAATTATTATATTCATGTATTAATAGGTCACAAATATAATAAGAATGTAACAAAACTTTTTATTATAAAAAAATAAGTATAAGCGAATTAAATTATTTAAGATTATCTATTCTCATTCTAAATTGGAAGATATTTCAGATAATTTTTACAACATTTCATAAGTGTCTTATCTAAAGAATCTCCCCGACAGCTACAAAAAATATGTCACTTTTATAAAATTGTGTCCATTTCTATATAATTTGAAAAAATGTTATTTAACAAATTTAACACCAGATTCGTGATTGGTGAGACTAAAAACCTGTGTACTCAAATTTTTCTAAAATTTGAACTGTTTTAAAAACATTAATAAACCTAAATTTCTAAAAATTTGTCATCAGATTTGTGATCACCGCCCGAAAAAAACTTTAATTCGTTAGGCTTTGGAAATTCAATTTTTTCGACTACAGATTTTGAAGTTTAGAGGACGCATTTTTTCTAAATTTTGAAAATTCAGAAATATGATAAATTTTACATTAGAAATGATAGGTCTAGATTTTGTACGTTGATAATACAATCCCAGCTTCATTACCACAAACTCAGACGAAAGTGCAACCTTTATTCAAACATTTGAACATTTGGTTAAATTTTCTAAACATCATGTTAAACCTATTAAATTTTTTATTGACATATTCTTTTAATCCGTGTAATTAAAACGCTTGAGCAGTAGATTTCTTTACAAACAATCATTTATGTATTATGTCTCCTCTTCTCCATCTCTCTCGTTCGGGTAAAAGAAAAACATGGCAATTTTAATAATTACAAAATATTGCCATTAATTATTACCATTCAGTTTCAGATTCAAATCAAATCATATAAGGCGGGGTAGGAAGACATGAAAAAGCCATTTTTTAAAACATGGTATATACAATATAACCCCAACTATATAATTTGATCAAACCAATAAAATATCTGATGTTTAAAAATCATTGGTTTACCAATTTTAATTAATTATATTGTGGATTTACTAAATGATTTAACGAAATGATTAAAATGACTGTTTTTTTTAATACATGTCATTTCCATTCATTTAAGTGAAGGCGGTGATTTTACTGATTTAATTAAATCGATTAACCATTTCAATTGAATATTTTTTGTCAATGTTCAGTGAACTAATTATAAACATTTTATTTCATCATTCTTGTAATATTAAATTGTAATTTAAGGAAGAAAAACGTTTTAATATTTGTAACTGTGATATTTCATAATATAATATTTTTTCGTTATTAATTTGAATTATCAATTGCGATCTGTAAAATAAACATTGGGAAATAAATTAAACTTCCGCTTAAAATTTACGAGAGTGATGAAACAGATGTATTTGCCGAAGAATATCCGGTATAGTTTTCCGGCTGCAAGGGATATGTGAATCCGAAACACATGGTAGACAACAACACAAGGCAGAAAAACAAAAATGCAAAATTCGAGTATACTAAAGGGTATCGAGAATAGGGGATATTCCTACATACACAGGGAGAGAAAGGGACTAATACGTTCGTGCCAAAAGACCCCTGCCGGGTCAGGTCGAATGGCGACAAAAATCGAGAGGTGACAAATACTTATTGGGCCCAATTAGCCAACGACTGGTGGTCGCATTCTTTGAGGACAAGAGTCTCAATAAGTGAAAGGCCCATCATGAGAAAGGGAGCTCCTCAAACATCGATCCTGCAACTCTTCTTCCAATAGGCTTCCGATCTTGTCTCTTCCGCGGTTTCTTCTATTGGATATGGCAGACAGATGTGGTTTACTCACAGCGAGAACATTTTTTAGCCGTTTATTTATGTGCTAAAAAAAAACTTGTTTTCGAAACGATAGGGTGTATATAGACACAATGCATTGTGGTGGTCATCGTACGTAATGATCCCTCATATTTTGCCGGAAACATTTAAAATCTATTTGAAATGAGCCGAGTGTAAAGTTAACCGCATTTTTCGGTTAAGTTAGCTGGAGGAGTGTCAAAAAACCCTATATCTCACTTTTTACATCGGAGTTACGCATTGTTCGTCTTAATTTTAAATATTAGGTTTTAGGTCGTTTTCATAAAAAATTTGGTTGGATGGCATTATAGTAATGGAAAAAAATATCAGCTTTAAAAATTAATTTCTTATCATTGAAAGAAAATACATATAAACTAACGTAGATTTTTGTCCCAAAAAGAGCAGTGTATTTTTCAAATAGGTTTTTTTTAAATGCATGAAATATGGTAATTTGCTATTCCACTGTAGATATGTAAAATTACGTAATAATATCCGGTTATTTCAATCTAGAACACTAAATTTATTACTTTACATAATGTACATAAAAACACAATATTTTATGAAAAATTTTTGTCAAGACAGTATACGATAAAACAATGAACCAACGAAACAACCTAGTTCAGTAGAGTCCCGGTATATTTACCCATTTGGTTCCTCGTCTTCCCGTCCGGTCTTGTTATATTTACCAAAAGAAGGAGAGCGTCGCTTCTCCCACTTCCATCAGTCGAGTTCTGTTTGTGTCGTCACAGCGGACGCTTTCTAAGGCCCGCAAGGTGGGGGAAAGAGAGAGCCGCGTTAGGTAAATATAAAGAGACGGAAGCGGGCAAATATGCTGGGACGTAAATATAGCGAGACGCAATTACACCGGGACTCTACCTTAGTGGGAACCTGGCTACCAGTGTAGAAAAATGTTTGCGGAAATTTTGTTAAATTTTAATCCGCCATATTGGATCTGCCATTTTGAATTTAGAAAATATTGGGTCAAATTCTTAAACAGCGACGTCGTAAACTCCCAATTGTTTAATGTTGTCTCAACTAAAAAATTTGTTGAAATTTTTATCCGTCATATTAGATCCGCCATTTTGAATTTTGAAGATCTAGGGCCGGATTAGTAATCAGTGACCCCAAAAACCTCCAAACGACCAATGTCGTTCGGATTTAGAAATAATTTAGTTTCACCATCCAATTTTTGTTGGAAAAAAAATTGAAGAGATTCTAATTTAATCTCTGAAAAATGTCAAAAAATTAATTACAAATAGGTGGCGTTTCTTTTTAAATGGTATTTATTTATACATTAATAATTTTGACGAGTTTTTTTTAACAGTAAAGATGAATTGTAGTTCCTTCAGTAACGATGCAGAATTTTATGTACTTACAAAAATTTGTTTATTTTATTTCTTATGGTAAATAACAATGAATTTGATATTTGTTAAAATCATTCAGGTTTGGAAATAACTTTTCTACAGCAACCAAGTAGGGTATCTCGAAAATTAAGGAGTTTTCTAATTTTTCAGTTCTTTATTGTCTGAAAGTGGTCGAGTACGTATTAAAATAAAGTTAATCTTTTACTTTAATTTTTTATTTCTAATAAAATTTCAAATCAAATAAAATGTTATTTATTTTTTCAAATTTCTTTTTAGTTTTTCTACTTTCATAGGTCTCCGTTACACCCATATCGACCATTTTGTTTATATTCTCTATATTATAGTCGGATCACTTAAAAGGGTCGTAACAGTAATGGACCATTCAGCATCTGTAATCTTATCACGACGTAACAGATAATATTAAGCTGTACCCGCCCACCATACAGACTCTAAGTGCTAGATTTTTACTATTATGATAGACACCCTAATGGAAATTGTTATTTTTAAACATCTACTCGATTTGACATAATTGTTTTTATTTAACAAGAATTTCTTCTCTCATTATATAATATTTAAGTAAATATTTGTTCATGTATAAATTTTGTTCAATGTAATATTCCGAATTATATTCAAACAATATATGCTATGAACTAAGTTTTTGAGATTTCAATTAAATTATAATAGTTAAGATTTCTCGTTGTTTTTAGATTAAACAAATCCATAATTTAGTTCTATAAGTAGAGAATTACTATTTCCTATAATTTGTTAATTCTATTTTACAAAATATGCAATTTAATTATATCTTTTATACTGAATAGGTTATTTCTAGTCCTAGTAAATAGTAAATTTGAAAATAGTTTTCAGTAAATTCCAAAATACGTGGGCGACGATATAGTAGAGATTTTTCTGATAGTATTTACGTAATATTGGAGCATGTTGCAGCTTTTATTTTAAATAATAAATAAGGCCAGTCACAGCAAGGATATATAAATGTATAAAGTGATTCTTTCTGAATATTTGAAATTTTTTTTTCATATTTTAATTATTTTAAAATTTTAATTAAAAAAAATCCTGCTAAATATTTTGAATTAGTTTCCTTTTATGTGGACTCTTCCGCTGTTACGTGTCGTGGTGTATTACATTTGATGTAATTTTTTGTTTATTATTTTATGGATATCTCATGTTTTGACAAATAAAACTGTGACAAATGAAACTGTGTCAATAGTTCACCAAAAACTATTTCATGAATATCTGTTTTGTACATCACATATCATTAAGTTTAAATTCAAAGAAGAATGTTCATAACTCAATCATTTAGATAATCAATTCTAACATCACTAATGCACATGAACTGTTGTTAGTAGCGAATATTGAGAGAAAAAATTGTTTAACCCTTTAAGTGCCAAATGTGCACAATTTTCATGTATAACAAAAAAATTAAAAATAAATGGAAACATCTATATCCTACTAGTTTTGAGGTCGCTCTTTCGATTGGCGCTTCTGAAATTTTCAAAAAATGACGTTTTAACACAGTTTTTTTACAAAAATACTGAAAAAAAACGCGATTTTTTAGCTACAATTTTTTTTTTAAATACATTTTTAACTATGATACCGGTTTCAGATCACCTTCTAATCTGTCACAAACGTTTTCCCGATTGTTTTACTTCAAAATTATACATTCACATATTTTGATTTATTTTGTTTTTCGTTTCAACATGGCGTCTGAACGTTGAAAATTTTTAAAAGTGAAGAAAATGCTATTATTTCGGATCTGCTAGGTTTTCTTTGTATAATAAAAAAAATTTAAAGTAAAAAAAATGATTCTCTTAACGGGCAGCCTCATCAGTTAATAATTTTTTCTCAAAAACCATTTATATAATCAAAAAAATATTAAAAATAATGTTGACTTGAAAATCTCAGTGGAATACGATAGTATTTTTCCTATTCCAGAAATGTGAAATTTTACATAACTGGTCCGCCATATTGGATCCGCCATTTTGAATTTCGGTAAACTGACTCAAGATTTGAGTTTAGCGATGACTGAAACCTATGAGATGGTAATTAGCAAATTTCAAACCAATTTTGGTTGTCTCGAAATACACGTATTTCTACTGAGCACATGACAGTCGCCATCTTGAAATTGGATTTTATGGGATATTACTGCTTCCGTAAATCAAAATAGGTCATACAAAACTCGTAATAACTTATTTGTACGATTTTACTACAAAGAAAACCTAGCAGATCCGAAATAATAGCATTTTCTTCACTTTCAACAATTTTTAACGTTCAGACGCCATTTTGAAACTATGTTTAAAATATTTTTTTATATTTTTTTTATGACGTTCGCGTTACAGGCCACGTTTAATTTTTATGATGAAATACTCTTACAATTTTTTAGTTATGTTGATTTTAAATGTGTACATTAACGGTGAATGTGACATCATAGATACTCATTTTTCTAAGAAATTGGAGTGAACCCTTATTAGTTAAAATGAATAATGAATAACTATTACGAACTGAAGATTATAACCAGTAACATGTTAATCATTTTTTAGGACATTTGTGTCTAGATGCTTAAAAAATTCACATTAACAAATAATATACAATGAAACAATTTTTCCTTAAAAATGAAGCAGCCTTTGAACGTCGACGATATAAGAATATTAATATTGCCAGAAGTATTATTAAATTTCTACCAAATAATTTGCAATAATTTTGTAATGAAAAATTAATTTATATTATAGTTTAATCTCTAAATTACTTGGGGTTGGAACGAACGTTCAATTAATAATCAAAATTCAATTCAGCCATTCTTTCACAAAGAGTGAAACTTTTACTCTATTGAGAGTGGTGTTCCAATCTTCTAGGAGTGATTTTTTCTTTTCACTCTTGATGGAGTCTCTTCATAGAATGAAATTTTTACTCTTATTAAAGAGTGACTCAATTTTCACTCCGAGGAATTTGAGAGTACGAATACTACAAAATATTGTAATGAACAGAATAAGTTAAAGAGAGTCGAGTCTGGATTTTATTTATTCGAAAATTGAATAATACATTTTATTGGCTTTTAGTTTGACATAGATATAACTAGTTAATGAAACGTTGAATTCTTTTGATTGCGTTCATTCGCACAAGTTAATTAATCGTATTGAATAAAAAATCGTTTGTTTTATATATATAACAAATGTAACTCATTTAAAACAAACAAAAAAACTAAACTATGTTTAAGATATTCGTACTAAATGCATTTTGTCCATTAGTTGGGCGCCAAAATATATATCTGTATCGAATGAAAAATCTAACTTCAAAAATGAAAATACAAAACTGTTATCCATTTATCTTGAATTCTCAAACAAAAGCTGGACAAAATGTACCCAAAATAAAAAATACAAGTGGATTGGAATGTCATTTTTTAAGTTCCCCTTTGCGACGATCACGCGATATCGTACCAATATCAAAATCATTATGAAACTGAATGCTAAAACCTCACTCAAATGTGTCGAAGGGCGTTCCAAGCGCGCGATATGAATAATCGAATGCGAGGGTAGATTTGTTCTCGCTTATAATGTCCATTAGAACCTTCGACTCGGTGTTACTAAAATCGTGCCGTTATCCATCTACTATTGTATCCGCAAATTACATCCAGATCGAAGAATCAACTCTCTTTTATTTTCTCAAAAAGCTACAAATTTGAACATCATTTTTCACGTGAAGTCAATACGCTGAAGATAGCGTTCATTACTCAAATGAAAACATATTGATGGAAAACATACCCTAATTAATTTCTGAACGTAAAAAATTGCAGGTGATGTTTGATAAGTTAGACAAGAGAAAGTTAATCTATTCGTTAGATTGTGTTATGTAACTCTGAACAAAAGTGACAAAAAATGGATATATTCATTTAGTCATTTTTTTTTCATTGATGACTACAAATATTTATTTTTTTGTTCAAATATAGTAAAAATTATGACTATATTAATGTTCTGATATCGCCCACTTCATAATAACAGTTTAGTTTTTAGAAAAAATCTCTTACATTAGTATATTAGTTCTTAATGTTATTGCAAGAAAGCAAATACATTTCAGAAAGGAGTAAATGTTTTGTATATCGTTTTTAGAAATTATATGCTTAGTTCAGAAGTTTTCAAAAACTTGAACGTCATAATTCGGTGATTGTAAGAAAATTCCGTTCTGATTTTTTAAAATCGACCGAATGTAAGTCTTATTTTTTAACATTAAATGTCGCTTTTCAAAAATCATGAAAAGTATCCTTTAATACCATTGTTATTAAATTATATGCGATTAGATATTCCATGATTTTTTATTTTTGGAAATTTGGAAAAAGATACTGTATTCGCTTAGTGCAAGACGCCGGCCACGCCGCCTGGTGGTGAATTTTGACAACTCGCATCTGCAATTTGTATGGAGAGTGATATGAGAAAGTGAAATATTTAGTTTTTTTTTAATTTTCTGCGGGTTGTCAAAAGCATTAGTACTTTAAGTATATTGTCTGAAATTCGGCTCAAATTTTGTACATTTTTGTTTGTAACAAAATATTATACTTTTTTAATTCGAATCATTTTGAGTTGAACAAAACGAGGTTAAGGGGCGTAAATGAATACGATAATCCAAACTGGCGTTGAATCAATCACAAACTCAATAAACTTTAATCCAGTAAGTATAGAAAAGGGAACAAATTTGACTGTAGGATATATAGTTCGTGTAGAAGAAGTATTTGGAATATGTACAGAGCATAAATTAATTCGTTCCAGTGTAATTCGGCAAACCTCAGTGACTCTTCCACCGTACAAAAATACATTGGAAATAAGAAAAATACCATGTTTATTTATTAACTAAATTACTAATAATGGAAAATTACAATATATACATAAATATAAATTTATTTCAGCTGAATAATGAATTATATTCTATACAATTTCGAACTCGGAGTAATCATTTTTTTTGCACAGTATAATATAAAATGAACCCTTTCAAATGGTTCTTTAAACCATAAACCTTACTTGCAACACTTGCAACAGATCGAAATAAACCTTAAAATGTCTCAAATTAACGAATAAATAAGAGCATTTTTAAATTGACTTTAATGGAAATGCTCTGACGTTGCAGATGCGAGTTGTCAGAAATCTCCACGCTGAGCGCTGCCGTCGATTTCGATATCCCCTCCATCGCCATGCACGAAGCGAATAGTGCATAATTCAGTCTATGTCGTCTTATTTATTTTACATCTTACTTTCAGTCAATTTTCTTACTTAAATTCAGTCCCATTTCTATTTTTTATTTAAATATTTAATAATCGAATAGAATTAATCATTTTTAAAGACATGAAATTTACAAAAACTGTAATACGAGTAGAACAATGAAACAAGCATTAGTAATGAAGTGTAAATTAATAATTTATTGACTATTAGAAATAATACTACACAGAGAGAAAAAGAAGGTTAACGGAATCGTGAAGAAATTGTAAAAAACAGTTAGAAAGTATAATAATTGTAAAATTAACAATTTGAAATTGTAGCTCGCAGAGTGTTACTTTTGCAATTCAGAACATTGTGAAAAGGGCCATACAATAATTCTGTTTTGTAAGGAAAGATAAGATATTTTCGTTTAATTTATTTTATTATGTCCATTTCACTGTTCGGTAATGTTTGAATTGACTATTTAAGTATGAAACTGAAGTACCGAGTATCTGAGGTTATGTACGATGGTGCGTACATAAATATGGGGAAATGGTAAACTGAACAATATTATGTTCTTGTTTATTATAGAAATGGTTAAATTAACTACTTTTTGTCATCATATGTTTTACTATTATGAAATAGTTTCATTAACCATTTTTCTTCTCTCTGTGTAACCATGATGTAGTCGTTCGTTATTATCTTTTAATTTTTTGAGCATATATTTATCTTTTTCTCCTCTAAATAATTAAATTCGTCTTTATATACATTCTGCAATTGGAATGAAACGATTGTAAACAATAACTTAAATAAAAGTGCTATGGTAGTTGATTAAATAAAATAATTACGTCAAATATTCAACTAAAAAAAATACTTCGTTCTGTTTACAAAGTATACCTTATTATTTCTAACGAATTCATTTTCTGCATTCAAGAAATATTGATATAAATTGCATAATAACTTTCTAACCATTAAACAGAATAAACTTTATTACTTTTCACTTTTATTTTGTTCTCTTTATAATTTAGATTAATAAAATCATATGTAAACAAAGGACAGAAACGTACGTGATTAAAATTATTGCCTTATTTTCTGGAAAAGGCCCGCAAATATCGTTGAGGTATGAAAAATAGCTAAACAAAGATATTAAGGGTAATAATCTTGTGTTAAATGTCAGGCCTGATGACTTTTACTAAAATGCCATCGAAAAGAAACGTCTGAGAATTTTGGAAAAACCCAAATTTCAGACCCTTAACGTGCTCGGGTGTACGTTTAGGAAAATTATAGGATGATGCCATTGTTATTTCCTGAAACTAACGTTAAATTCTAAAATCAAATTCGATTTTTTAATTCGATATAATTTTTAACGTTTCGTGAATAAGTTCATATTGACGTTTTTTAATTGTTGAACTTATAGTACAGATTTTACAAATTGAATTCATTAAAAATAAAACTTCATTACATATAAATAGCCCTGCAATCGTTCATTTGAAAAATAGCAAAATTGTCTTTCCGTTTTCGTCGAATTTTGATTAAGGTGCGAAGAAAATCGAAAAACTATTTTTTTTCAGCTTTGCTTAAATTGATAGATCGACTGTCTAACCAATATCCGCAAAAATCGAATTTGAAACCATCGAAAACATTCAAATCATTTTTCTCGAGTTTTCATTTTTGCTTTATTTTAAATTTTTTAAATTGTATGATAAAAAAAATGTAGAATCTATCAAAACAAGACAA
This sequence comes from Trichopria drosophilae, assembly GCA_030407085.1. Taxonomy (NCBI): domain Eukaryota; kingdom Metazoa; phylum Arthropoda; class Insecta; order Hymenoptera; family Diapriidae; genus Trichopria; species Trichopria drosophilae. The sequence goes on along the minus strand of CM059583.1, from coordinate 180,710,709 downwards.
AGTGAAGCTTCTTCAGTATTAAATTCTCTTCTAAGTGAATTCATACTTCAGTAAAAAATTCATTGTTACTGTTTTTTAGAGCATTAAAACATATTAAGCTTTATAAGATATTTTTTTCTATTTTTTCGTGTTTTTAAAGTGGATTGTTTCATTCTCTATAAAAAAACGGTTGGATTCGCACTTCTTAAGGTACTGTGTTAACGAACATTTAAATCAGAAAACATTTTTCATTATATTATTTGCATGCTAATGACAGTTTTCTAAGAAATGGTGTTTAAGCTCATTATTACGCCTAAAATCAGTTTGAAAAGGTTCGGGACAATGTCCAAAACATTATGTTGAATATAAACGATCAAGATGAATATTATAATTATTAAATCTTAATTAGTCCGTTATAATGGAATATTCAGTGTTATATTACGACTCTTTGTCATTAATAGGAATGAAATCGGGATTATGGACGTGACACCCACTGATAGACAAAAGCAATTGATATAGGTATACTTCTTAAGGTACTGTGTTAATGAATAACTTTTGAAACATAAAACATGTTAAATCATATTATTTGCATGCTAATGACAGTTTTCTAAGAAATGGTGTTTAAGCTCATTATTACACCTAAAATCAGTTTGAAAAGGTTCGGGACAATGTCCAGAACGTTATGTTGAATATAAACGATTAAGACGTATTTTATAATTATTAAATTTTAATTAGTACGTTATAATGGAATATTCAGTGTTATATTACGACGCTTTGTCATTAATAGGCATGAAATCGGGATTATCGACGTGACTCCCACCGATAGACAAAAGCAATCGATATAGGTATACCCGTATTGCTATAGCTTCTTATCGTATCGACTATCAGCTCATATAATAATAAAAATGTACACCCGGTATTGTACGCCATCTACGTTCGCTGTCATCGCGAGCTTAAAGGTTTTTCTCTGCTCGACCTGCGCTCGTGGATTACGTCAATTTCATACTGTATTATCATAATACGCTTTCGCACCTCTGTGCTAGCTGGAAATATTTAACATCCATGATCGGGTTTTCCATATTATAGTCCGCCTCTATAATTAATTATTTCATTGTATAATAATGTAAACATAAAAAAAACAGAACAACTGTCAAAATAGGGTTTAAAATTTCGAATCAAAAATATTAAAAACAAAATGTGTTTATTAAATTAGTTTTTTAAACAGAAATGCAGGATGTTCAACTTATACTAGAAAATACATAGTTTAATGTTGTAAAATTATTACTTTCGAGGTTGCACTTTCGGAATTTCGAAATTTTTACCCCTTCCTAAAGATATTTAAAAACTCGAAAACTACCAGAAATATCTGTAAATAAAAATGGATTAAGCGTGAAAAAATGTAACAGGAAAATGATTTTGTATTATAGCTATGTATTGAAGACCCGGATTTCAAGTTCATTAAGAAATTTAATTTATTGAGATATATTAATGTATCTAACGGAATATTTCTTCAAATCAACAAAATATTAAGTCATCTCATTTTACAAATTGTTTTCCTAGAAATGATCGTCAAATCTCAAGGAGAAAGGAAATTCTTCCATTATGTCTTATATGTCTTTAAATATTTATGGTTAATTTAATTACATATGATTATTGTTATTCATAAACATAAGCTAATATCAGCTGTTCTAAGAAAAAACGAAATTAAAAAAATATTTGTAAAATAGCTGATTTAAAAAATCTTTCTTCTTTGTAGTAAATTAGGTAATTATTACTATAGATTTACTATTAGATAAACGTTTTGAAGTCAAGTAAATAATGAAATGATTTTTTATTTTGAAAATGACTAAAAATAAAGTACGGGAATTCATTTATATATATGTAAAAAATTTGATACTGGCGCAGTTAATTTTGAGTGTAACATCTAAACGGCTAAAAATAATTTCTAAAATTCTCGACAATAGGTACACATAGTTAATATCATAAAACATAAAATAATTATGCACATATGTAAAACATATTAATAAATGTAAATTAATAAATGTAAGTTATTTTCGACCTAGCGGGCGTAAAATGCGATTTTGCGTATACTAACACGAAGAAAAGGTTAGTATAACCTCTCCTTATATTTTTCTGTTACAGTAACTAAAAATGACTAAACTGATACAGAATTTGTTGATTATGTAACAAAATTTATTTAAAACGATTTGTAACGTTTCAATTTATATTTATTTGAAACGAAATTTCAGTTTTTCAGAAAATTTTAACAAAAATGCCTAATAGCGTATACTTGAAATTTTTGTAATGCAGTGATTCTTACTCTCTAAGCTTACTATTTAAGTAAGTAAAAAAATATTGACGAAAGAGAGCATATGAAATCATTAAACCACTCTACATTTTAAAAAGTCATTACTAGTGTCACAATTTCGCTTCATTGTTTATATTTATTTCAGGTTAAATGAATATCATTAAATTTCTTTTTAATAAAAGTATATTATATTGATACTTAACGGAGGAAAACTAAATTAAAAGTTGCTATAATTGTTCTGCACAACTTTTTACTAACAGAGACTTACAACGTTTGGTTTATTAATTTTGATTAGTTTTAATCAGAAATGTACGTTACTAAATACTTGTAGTTAGTGATTGACATAAATGACTTTGAAAGCAAAAAATATAAATTTTCAGTAATTTATTATCACAATTTTTAAAATCTAGCAAAAACTAACTAACGTTTTTTTTCAAATGAATTATTTTGATGTCGCTTTTTCATATGAACTCGTTTCATTATTGTTTAAAAAACTGAGTTCCTGGGATTTTAAATTATTCTCATTTTGAAAATAAGGTTAGAAACTTCAAAATTGATGAATCAAACATGAAAAGATTTGTGAAAACTCCAATAATGTTTTAGAAAATTAAATTTTTGACAAAATGTTGGACAACTAAAATTTCGTAGAATTGATCAAAGAATATATAAAATATATATTTTTTTTTTAAAAACCGAAAAAAAATGAAAACATTTTAAAATAAATTTCGAATTATAAAAATTAAAAAGTTTTAGAAATGTTTTTTACAAACTTCAGTGCATTCCTTGACTATTGTAAAGAACTTTATGTTTAGCAACATTTTTCTTACTACATAATTTTCAATAACAAAAATTTCCAAATTCATTTTCAATTGTTCGAAATTTCGTGGAAACAATTTGTTTACTTTAAACAGGAATTCTCATCAAAAATACATTTGGAAAATACTTTTTGAAAATAATGACATATGGGTAATCTTTTTTATGTGCTTAGTAATGTAATTAATCCAGTCATAACTTTGTTTTCTTAAATCTTCTTTACCGAAGGTTTAAAATTTTTTACATAATTAATCATAATTTTTATTTAAAATTTTCATTTTTATTTCATCATAATTATAAAGTGAAATGGACTACAATTAATAGTTATTCAATTAATTTTGTTGCAGTAAAACTTTATTGAGTTTCCAAAGGTAAGTTTTTAATTTCATTGCGGGCAACCTTTCAATCACATTAAAACGTTTTACTTTTTACAAAATTTGATTAATGGTAAAGTTAATTTAAAAAAATTTCCGAGTGGAATCTCAATGATTATAATAAATTGTAATAAAATTAATCGTTGAAGCTTACATATAATCATATATAAATAATATGCTAATTTTATTTTGATATCATTAACATAATATTTAGTTAATACTTACGATTACTTCGTATTAGCTATTTATGGTAGCTAATCACAACAAATATAATAAAAGCATCCACAGAATTATACATATTATTTAGAATTTGGATAACAATGTTTCATAATAGTTATTTTGCTTTTCTTTTGTGATCTTAAAATTATAACTAAATTTAATCTAGTAAATAATTTTTTGAAGTAATTGCATGTTACATGGAACAAACTGCAAACGTTGAGGTTAAAAAATTTAAAATGCAAAATGATAGTGATACATAAAACAGCTTTAGGCAAGAATTTAAGCATGTACTTTCTTAACTTTATATTTTCTTAGTGTAAAGCAAAAGTCTTAAAGTCGTCTTAAAAATATTTCAGACGTCTGCTTCTTAAAGGACCACTTACAAAGGATTTCGCGTCTTTCAGGATTTGTTTCCCAGAGCATAAGGAAATGTTTAAAATTTATAAATGACATTAGGAACTTCTCCATATTTAAATTCATTAAAATTTTATTTTGTCAAATTTGTTGTTCATTAGATCAGTACAATTCAAATTCGATACATGTAATCAACGTTTATGATATATCATAAATATAATAAGAATATATTCTAAAATCCTCTATACATACGTTGTCAATATCAAATTAAGCATCGAATTATTCATTTCGGTATTTTACAAACATTTAAAATTAAAATGTGAACGAAAAGTGATTTCGAAAATGATGATAAGCATAAAGAAAAAAAAATTCACTGTAAAAAACGAATTGAAAGCAATAGAATCCCAAATTGATTTAGAAAATAAATTAATACTTTGCACCAGATTATAAGGAAAAAACGGCATTTTGTAAGAGGAAAAATTAAAGATATAATAAACATAACATTGTAAAAGGCGAAAGAAAAAACATATATCATAAATGTCAAAATTAAAATAATATGGGTAAAATTTTAAACATAACGATACACAAAACTCTTTGTCTCAAAAGCTCAGTCAAGAAAAAAAAGTCGAAGATACCAAATTAAATCTCCAATATATTATACTTCAAAATTTACTTTTTTGAAATTTAAACAGAATTTTTACGATTTCTATTATACACCAGAGTTAAAAATCCGGATGATAACAAAAAACGTATCCCTCATATTCTCAGGAGATATAGGCAGCAGAACGGAGTCTTTCGACTTGCAGTCTCGCGTTCGATAAAACGGAACGTCGAGACGACGACACCGTTTCGGCGCCGTCGCACATCATCTGTTCCTCCCTCCACTTTTGCATCATCGCGAAGCTTTGCGTTCTCCAAGGAGCTTACCTCTCGATTTCTATCAGGATATTCGCTATGGAGAGAAGGTTTAGACCATTCATTCATCCTTGGATTTCCTTTGACAGTAGAAAATGAATTTTTTTTATTGAAAATCATTGAAAACGTATTGGATTCAGGTTCAATTCCAATTATATTTTCTGTATTGAGAAATACATGGAAACTACGATGTATATGACTCTTTGACGATCACATTTCATTCCAAGTAATTTCTTGACGTATGCATGACCTGAAATAATTGGCTTAAGTTGTTTATTTTAATAAATTAATATCATTACAGATGGTCATCGCCAAACTTTCCGTTCCTCCAACTGGGTGCACCTCAAAAACCCGACATTCAAAAACAAGACATTTCAAAATGTACATATTCTGAAAATGTAATTAGTCGAACTGATATGACCTTCCAGTGATCTACAAAATTACTCCCCTGGTCAAGCATTTTTGACCTTGAAATTACCTTCCTGTGAGACCTCAAGGACTGCGACCCAATATTATTTTTTTATGTATTGTGGTTTTGTCGGGTTTTTGAAGTGTCCTTTTGTGATTTGTCGAGTTTTTGAGGTGCACCCCTCCAACTTATTTAGGCGACATTCAAACTAGTGCATAAATAAATCTGATATTATGCCTATTTCGTCGGGTTTCTCATCGATAAGAACGAATACGTTGAAAACTCAGTTTACAGATTAAGGAACTATAGATCACTGGTGAATCTAAGTTTAGAGAACGGAGATCGAACGGGAATAAAAAGATGAAAAAAAGACGCTAAGCACTGTGTGGAAAATAGATGGATAGAGAAAAAGAGATGAGCGGCTTGAAAAGCGGAGGAAGAGAGATGCTTTCGACGAGGAGAGAATTGTAGGAAAGAGATAGGAGGAGCAGAAACAGCAGAAAAGGGGCAAAAAACTGGCAATCTTTGCCCGTTATCGGCAAGCCGCAAGTCACGGAGAGCATATCGGAGAGATCACGGCAGCCTGGAGGATCATGTCGTCCCCAGTCTTTCCCCAAGTCGTCCCTCTCTATTCGACCCGTGGCATCGCGATAACGTGGTCGCCTCCCTTCTCGCTACCGGAGAGTGGGTGCATGGGTTATCTCTACCAGTGGAAGCGACAGAGATGGAAGGGATGACACTACGCCAGGGTAGAGGAGAATGGGTTCTGGGTGGGGATCGAGTCGATCGGGTAGCGGGGATAATTAAACTGACACAAGCACCCGGGTGCAAGTAAGGAGAAGGGCGAAGAATATGTTGGCATGGAAACGTGGATCGGATCCGGCCAATCGTCGTCTGGCAGGGAGGCGTGGCTTCTCATTGGCCGAGGGCTTTGCCAAAGCAGAGGAAGAGATAGGTAGGTAGGTTGGGTAACGAACGACCGAGCTCCCGGTGCAACGGGCATACAAACGTATCATGCTGGGTAGGGCCGGCACCGAGATGCCGGCTTGTAAACGAAACCAGTTTGCTATCCGATACCATCGAGGCAACAGCGGTGCCGCGTGTACCTGAAAAACTGGTAGAGCCGCTCGTATTCTTAGTGTCGCGGGTGCGGCTTATCACTCGACGAGTTACTTGTTGTTCGTATAAGCAACACTTTTGGACACATCGAATCATTTTGGTTTGAAACCTAAAGGAAGAAGTTACAAGTGCACCGAATACAGAACTAGTTTGTTAAGACTGCTCAGTTTTCGAGTTTGCTGCCGTTAGGTAGGCGGTATCTAGTGCAAGTATGGCAAGTTTTGACGACGATAGTTGACGGATTCAAAATCAAGCCAACATATAGTGAAAACAGCATCCATGCTGGCCGTGTGATAGTGCGTCCTGTCACGCGCTTATACGAGTGACATCGATGCCATTGGCTTTTTAGTGATGTGCAATTGACAAGAAGTAAATAAGTATATTCGCGGACTCAGTGATCGTGTATGTTTATTAGGAGTATACCAAAAGTTGAGATGTCTGCCGTGGCACCAGTTGGACCGCCGAACCAGGGACACAGCCCCAATGGACCTATCGTCCCCGCGCCTGTTTTCGCCTTGCCGACGTTGTGTTTTTCCGTCGGACAAGTGGCGACCGTGTGCGAAACCCTCGAAGAAAGCGGGGACATCGAAAGATTGGCCAGGTTTTTATGGAGTTTACCAGTAGCCCATCCCAATATTCAAGAGTTAAATGCTAGTGAGGCCGTTTTAAGGGCAAGGGCAATAGTCGCCTTCCATTCAGGACATTATCGCGAGTTGTACTCGATTTTGGAAAGGCATAAGTTCACGAAAGATTCTCATGGAAAACTCCAAGCCATGTGGTTAGAGGCTCATTATCAGGAAGCCGAAAAGTTGCGAGGCAGGCCATTAGGTCCCGTTGATAAATACCGTGTTCGGAAGAAATATCCTCTGCCAAGAACCATTTGGGATGGAGAACAGAAAACCCACTGTTTTAAGGAAAGGACCAGGTCGCTTTTGAGAGAGTGGTATCTGCAGGACCCCTATCCAAATCCAGGAAAAAAGCGTGAACTTGCAGCAGCCACGGGTCTTACGCCAACGCAAGTCGGAAATTGGTTCAAAAACAGAAGACAGCGAGACAGAGCAGCGGCTGCGAAAAACAGGTAGATGCTTGTAAAAATTTTATTAATAAAAATCAAATTTATGAGGTGTGACGATTCGGAGTTCTTGTTAGATATAAAAACAAACAGAGTTTGACGTTTACGGAATAAAACGATACAATTTCCAGGGTGTTTGGAAATTCAGACGATGAAATAAAAAATTGTGTATCGTATGCTACCGACATTGTTTCGAAGTGATAATTCACCCTTTAAAGCAGGGAAATCTGTCCATTATCGATGAGTTAGGTAGAATGAAAAGGGTTTCTGGGGTAAAATGAACATCCTTGAGGGCACTAACCGAAGGTTCAACCGCGGAATGCTCGAGTGAACTTGTTTATTAAGTAGCGCTTAATGTAAGTTAATCGCAAAACGATTAGTGGTTTAGGTTCCTCTAGACAAATTGTTATGTTGTCCTCGACAAACGAGGCTTTGTGCGTTGAGAGTCCCCAACGAGAACGTGCGCGAGGGTCGTGTAATTTCATTTTGACATCCGACGGAGGGTCGCTGCCGTCGGTCGGGCGATTTTCAAATTATGCCTTTCAAATCGTATTTCGCAAATGTGCCGTGGCTCTTTCTTCCATTCTACGCCCGGTAGCGACCCTTCTTGTCGTTTATGTCATCGATGATAATTTATCGACAATATGATACAAGAGCAAAAGTAATCTGTCGTATAAAATTCTAAAAACTTGCCAATTACAAAATTATTAGTTTTTAAATTTCGAATTACGAGAAAATCATTTTTAAATTCTTTATAAATTCTTGGAAATTGAATTTACGTCGTCGACAAATAATTTTCTTTCCGTGTACATTACGTAAACGAACGTTACAAAATATTTAAGTACAAGTAGGTCTGAGTACATAATTCTGCGTCGTCGCCACATGGGAAAACGTTTCGAGGATGTCTCGAGGATCCCATCATGTAAGGCAGGTTTGGACAAGTGCTTGTCGTAATTCGGAAGACTCTCGTCTCCCCATTTTTAAAAGGAGTTGTAAAGAGATCATTCTAAAGATGACTTCCCATGCTTTTCAAGTCGCCAGTTTGTTATTGGAGGGAAAACCTGGGAGTGTTGTCCATAATATTATTATAATCTGCACCATCCTCGGCCGGTCACGTCGTTGTCAGCTCCGCATAGAACATTTTAACGACAGGATGACTAGCAACGAAAAGTTTTAGCAATTGGCTAGTCTGAACTATAGCGTCTACGGCTTAAGTTTAAAGAATAATTTAGGAGATTTGTCGCGATTGAACTGGCATCCAATTTAGCGAAATACCGCCCAATTCAAAATAAACTATTTTACTTGCGGTTTTGATTGGCAAAATACTATCCTTTGTAAAAAGAAAATTCAATAGTCTCTATTTTGATTGGTTTTAACTGGTTTTGATTGACTGGAGTTTACTATTCTCATTTCACTTTACAATACTTTTTTTTATAAAAAATACGAGTTTGAAAACGTCCGGTTATAATTCGTTGTAAATACTTCAAAAGTTCATCCCCATTTGATAAACGTGTAAATTACATTTAGAATTACATAAATGGTTAATTATAAAGAATGTTTATATACATTTTTTTTATTTTCAAATCAGTTAGTAAATTCCTTACAAGTAAATTTACAGAATTCGTATTTTAAAATAAATCTTTATATGCATTATGTGTTGGTTGAGGTGCAATCTCTTCCTAAGTTTGAAATAATTTATTTTAAGCACGAATTCAGTATGAATTACGATAATTTACAAAAGAAACGACTTCGATGGTGGTGTTAATCTGAGCTCCAGATAAGAATTTGATTGGGGCAAGAATCTATTGGTCCAACCGATGTATTTTCTGGATTTCTAAGGATTAAGCAAATTCTAATTTATTGGTTATTGCAAATTCATCATCTCCGTACACATAAATTAAGATCAGGAACATCATGCACTTTGCCATGGAATTTGAGATTATTTTATTTCTAATTCAAAGCATAATACGCAGGCATAGTTTATATGAATTATTGTATGAAATATGATTTAATAGTCGTGAGATGCATTCCATTTGTAAATACAAACAAATGATTCAACGAGATTTATAAGATCTTGAATTTTGAAAGCAAAATGAAAATACACTGTTTCGAATAGTATCTTTTGATTAACTTGCTCGGAAGTAAGTCATTGATGCATCGATTGCGTAACTCGGCAACGTCGTAATTGATACGTGCCTCTATAGAGCGGCCATACTCGATGCTTCGCTAATTAAGCGTAATGATCACGTCTCGCGAAAAAGACTAATGGCTTCTCCGAGATTGCTCTTCTAATAAAATATGATCATAGGATCGTTGTTCAATGAGGGGTAATTTATACTTTGATGCCAAATTAAATAGCTGTTTCCAAAGAGAAATGACGATGATGGATATGAAATTACTTTTGCAAGCTCGGTTAAAATGGAGAATGCTGTGAAAGGAATTCCTTCGGAACATTGTATTTCTTTCATAATTAAACATCAGTTCTTGTATGGGTAGTTGGCATATATATTTTTATGGATTATGTGTCGAAACATTTTGTTTTATTACTTAAATATTATTAATATAACTTGACATTAACTACTTTTCAATAAGGAGAAATGAAAATTATACCTTCTGTAAAAGGTTTATATTCATCTTGAGCGCTTTGGTAAATATTTAATAGATTTATATCAATGATCATATAACTTGGTCGTACAAGTTCTGGAACTGCTGATGGAAAATCTAGACATGACATGATCAGCAATGTCATATAAAAGATGTGCAATTGATCGTCATAAGTCATTGATACTGAGCAATTCCTAACTATGTCCAAAGTTACCAAATTTTGTTTACCCCTTGAGTAGAAAAGTCGATCAGTATCAGGTAAATAATAATCAGATTGCTGGAACAGTTTGCTTACTATTTTGAGCTCCAAACTCATGCTAAATTGAGGCAACAAAGAATTATACAATGAAGAAACTACTTCCGATAGCGAAGTAATCAGTTAACTATGATAATTTCTTGGTAACGTCCAGAATGCTTGCCTTAACTAAACCACTTTTTGTTATCTATTGATAAGTTAGTTCGAAATATTCAGTCATAATAAGCATTCTTGAAATCCGTATTTTGAATTTCTATTGGAGTTTTTATTCACGAAAACTGCTACACCCACTGATATTTCACGAAATCACGAACCCCCAGCGTAATTCGATAAAAAAAAATAACACAATCCACCGACCCGCAAAATTCACATACGAAATCTTTTCTCTCTGCGTTTTTCATTCCTCTCCCCGCGTGATCTTCGTCGAGTCAGCTTTTACATGTAGGTTTTGTCGTCTGGATCTGCGCCACGTTTCCCTCGCATAGCAATTCACCTCAACATCGTCATCCTCGTTCAGACTCCCATTCGCCCTCGCCCTTGTCAGCAGATAGGCAGATAGCTAGGTAAGTAAGGTAGGCAGGCAGGTAGGATACGTGGATGTAGGAAGCCGCCCCGAGAAACCCGGAGGTCCTTACGAGAAGGTCGTTTCGTCGTCTACGAGAGTAGGGAGGTAGATGCCAGTATATTTTCGCGGTCCAGCGAGCTAGTTATTCAATATGCTCAAAGCCCTGGGGCAATCTGCCTCCACTCGTAGAGTTTCCGGAGCGTACGTGCACGCGCTTGTTCTTTGCGGAGTCACAAAATTCGGGTACTTATGAAAAGCTATCATTTTCTCGTATGAAATTGAATGTGTTTTTTTTTGTATTCTAACTTTTTTTAGTCGAGGATCATAACTTTGTATACAAGCGATAAACGGGATTGCTATTATTGGATTAATGCTCAAAGTTCCAGAAGATAACACGATTAGAGCACTTTTATTACACTCTAAATTCGTTGGACTTAAATTTCAGAAATTTCAATCCAAAGGAATGAAAAGTCCAGTCCAAAGAACTGATATTCAGTCCATTGGACTGAAATTTAAATTCAACGAATTTAGAGTGTAATTAGGGAAATAGTTGCACTAACCATCTAGTTACTCAAATACACATCATGTCAGGAACTATGATCAATTATCCATCTAAGACGTTTATTTCATAGAACATACCTTGGTTATCATTAACATGAGGCATAACCTGTACCATTATCATATTAAATGAATGCAAAACAATAAAGCTGCATGCTTTTGAACAACTAATTGTGTATAATATCAGAAATTACATAGAAAAAAATAAGTCTTAAAATTGTTACATCTTAAATTCATCATCAGGTGAGGCTTAATTTAAGCCTGAAATTGCGTTAATTTTCTGAAATTCAGTCAGTGTTTTTCTTAATGTTTTACTTTCAGTGAACAAAACTGACTTTTAGACGATATTTTTGCTTAAAATAAGATTTATCGAGTTCATGGCATCTAAATTAGATAAATATTATTTCAAACCAAAATATCAGATGAAAGTCAGTTTTGTTGTCTGAAAGTAAGACTTTATGTCTAAGACTGAATTTAAGAAAATTAACGCCATTTTGGGCTGAAATTAAGCCTCACCTAATGATGAATTTAAGATGTAACAATTTTAAGACTTATTTTTTTCTATGTACCAATCTAGTTAGATTAGTTAGATTCAATGACCACCAATGTTAGCACTTATTAACGTCTCCGTATACGTAGAATCATATTTTCGACAGCACTTTTAAAGTATGAATTGTTCGGCATAAAAAGCAAGCTTAAACCAGGACTAACCTAAGATTCCGTTGACAAATAAATCAAACAACTCACCAAATGAAACATAGTTGCTTAAATCATATTATCATCGAGAGATCTCAGCACTAATATATATAGTTGGACTTTATTTTAGCCTTAGGAAAGCTTTTGAACTGCTTTCGTCATATGACAAAGTAACAACAATGCTTTTGAAACTTCCGCGTTTAAAAAATATCTCAACGAAGCTATCGAAAGGTAGAAAAAGCATTGTTACTTATCTCAACATAACTGATATTTGCTTCGATTAGGGGGTCCAATACCATCCATCAGATCTCGCAATTAAGAATTATTTTAAGGAACTCCGTTAAACACTCAAGTACTAGAATCAATGATTAATGAAAGAATTAAGAATAGACTCAAATTGAAAAATTAAAGCATTAAAATAACACGAAGAACGTTAAACATTGCTATTATAAACAGACAAGTGAAAATTAAAAAATAAATCAATAATAATACTAGTAAAATACTTATTAAAGAATTAATTCATCACAAGTATGATGGAATAAGCATCTACGTTGATCACACGAAACTAGTGATTAATAGTCTATTCAAACATTATATTTTTAATTGACCATGAAGTCAACCTCGATTAATATTCGAATACAGTACTTAAATTTTACTGGAACATCAGAATGAAATTGAACGTAAATCAGAAAATGATTCGCATTATGACAGTAACAACATTAAATATAAATAGCAAACTATTAAATATGGATCGTTTTGTCTCGAATAACATGATTTAACAAATTCGTGCATAATTTATGTTTACGCGTAATTAAATATGAAACACAGAAAGTAGGAGATTTGATGTTTGCCTTCAGGCGCGTATTTGTCGAGTTTCAACTGTCGTTATGACGAATTAGGTAAAGATTCAGTGAAATAAATATAATAGTTTACTCGAATATTAAACAACCGATGCTTCAAAATAACATGAGTTTACATTTCAAAAATTCTTATTTCGAATGATTTCACGATAGATTTCTTCTTTTTTGTCTATTTCCAGGATGTTTTTGCAAAATGGTTGAAAATATTAAAACATTACACATTAAAAAATAGTTCCTTAATTTTTGAAGAATCTCGATGATTTTTTAATCAATTCTCTCCAGATAAAAAGATAAACAAACAGATAATTCTTCAGAATTTAATAAATTATCGTTAGTAAATAATCTCCAAACTTTTTAAACATTTCAAAGCTAAAAACCGTATTTTCAAGAATATTCCATAAATTCGGTGAGAACAACACTGGTCAAATGTTGCACAGGAATATCACGAGTCGCGTTTACTATCCCGGAAAACATTGCTGAACTACGCTTTTTGTCCTGACTGTATCCCTTTCAATAGGATCGAATTCATCATTGCTATCCACATTTTTCTCTTTTGTATTCGAGCATACGACGAGAAGGACACAAAGCATACTGCAATCTCCTCCGCTATGAAATATCATACAATATAAAATAGGAGAGTGTAAAAATTAATTATTGAAGTAAAATAATAAAAGAATTAGTAGTTATTGAGTTGCTAATCTACCAATATTTTAATTAAAAAATATATTACTTATTTTAATTTTTATTAATACGGATTATTAAATGACGACCGAAAGCCAAAAGTTTTCCATTCAATTCTGCTAAATTTTGTCTTCCATTTAGGACACTGAAAGTACAAGTATTTTGTATTACTTAAGTCGTCCTTATGACTTTATCTGGGTATTTTTAAAAATAAATGTCAGAATCTGAAACCGTTGAAGTTTTTTACGTAATAATGTATACGAAATATCGGATCCATTTCATTTTAAATAGTACAAATCGGTCCAAAATGGAACAACATAGTAACGCGTCTCTGGTTATTATACCACACCTAAAAAATTATCGTGAAATTGAATGGAAAAATTTGTTATGGGAGTTTCTTAGTGGTACTAGGTGGTACACAAATTAAAAAATAAAGCCGACATCATTCAAATCCGGAACTGACGAGCAACATGTTTAATGAGTGAGCAAATGCTATTTTAAATTTACGAATAAGATAAATGGGAATATTAACCAAATTTCAGATGGCTTTTTAAATGGAACGCAACATCACTTTTGGATTTGAGCGCCACCTAGCGTTTGGAGTAAGAAAATATATCTCCACATTTGCATAAAAATAGCAATACTGTTCTAAATAATATTTGCAATTTTTTACATTATTTTTTTTTTAAATTTCCATACCGGGTTCCACTGATTTTCTTTCCCCTTCTTAAGTGAACTAAAGAGGGATAACATTTCTCCCCTCTCCAAGTCACAATCGACCAATCATATTTGTTTGTGACGCTCGTTCTGACTTGATGCTTGTTCATTGGCTGTGACACGCCAACAGATGCAAATATCATTCACAATGGGAAAATATGGAAGTAAAAGGTAGAACTTCATCTCCACTAAGTAAGGGTTTGGATGCTGCACTAGTCAAGGGTTCCACTATACACAAGTTCACTACATAGAGGTTCTATATATATGTCCTACAAGGCAGTCAACATTTTCGAAACTTATAGATCAAGACCAATAGTTAAAAGAGCTCTTCAAAACGATTGTTATTGTTGTTTTTGACGTTTGGGTTGACAAAGAGGTATACAAAACATCCAAATTTAAGATGCGATACGAAAGTTAATCGAACTAGTCTCCGTGTCATTGTACCGATTCGAATACCACTCGCTGAGTGAAGGGAGCCTCGTGTTTCAGACAATGAAAGACAAAAAGCGAGCAACCGCACCCTTTGGTAAAAACAGGCCCCTGCTCATATTTCGAAGCATATATACACCCGAGACTTTATCAAAATCTGACGAGTTCCAAGTTGCTGAAGGCACGATAGAGGTATATAAAGTGGAGGTGGCGGACCGCCCTTTTGAAAATCACGCAAGTCTCTAGTCTATGCCGCGGAAACTTGTGGGGCGGTTTTCCCGCACACCCCAACCGACGCGAGTCGATTTTCTCAAGGCTGAGCTCTCCGCCTTCTCCGGGACTCCAGCTTATTACGAGCGAGGCTGATATTGGCACGTAAACTTACCTCGTGCCTTTGTTACTTCCTTTATGCAGCGTTACTTGTAATTGAGAAAATTCATCGACGCGTTAAGTGCAAGTGATGCAGAATTTGGAATTAGTTGCTGACAATATTCCAGCAATCAAAATACATCCACAATATAGCCTCTTTTTTTATTTTTTGTAAACTTTATCATATGTGTTTATACGGGATAATATAGCATCGAGTTCTAAACTAATTATCAACATTCCACATTAAACTTAACGAGTACGACAAAGATTTCTTAATTAGAGTAATTACCATTAAGGCTAACTTTTGTTAGCAATACGTTTTCGTTAGTTTACTATTCTTGCCAGTGCTCAATCTTGTCCATAAATTTCAATCTCTCCTCACATGTCTATTTGCGTTGAAACACGATGCATAATGTTACACGTCAATTTTCGACATCAAAGTACTCGTATATCGTCGTTAAAAGTCATTATCGACTTCCTCCCACTACGCATCGCCTTGAGCCACGGTCAGAAGTCGTGTCGCGATTTACCCGTTATCGTGATGACCTTAAACGGGAAACTCATTGCACAAACGTTATTCTGGCAATCAGCTCAGAATCATCTTCATTACAAAAAAAGGTTCTGGCCTACGGTTGCGTCGTTCATGCCGTTGACGTTTATGCAAAACTTATCAAAAGGAACATGACGTACATGTTAGTTTAATGAACATGGACTGATTATTCAAACCATATTTCGTAATTGTAAATTTTGCATTTTTGTTTCTCGAATCGTTTCGGTACTTCTTGGAATGATCCTTGCCCTGAATTCGAGTTAAGTAATAACCGAATGAAATTGGGCCTCGACCTCATCGCGGGCGATTCGCAAAGGATACGAAAAGTTCTGTGCGCATCCGACCGACGCCGAAGACAAAGGCGATGATTAATTTCACTTCGAATCATTAGTGCGAGGCACTGTCATGACACCTGCGAGATCCCGCTTTGATAGATTGCAACTTGGTCCGATGCACGTCGCGAAACTCGGTTGACTTTCTAATGATTTCGAATTTCAAATTTTGCGTTCGGTGACCGAAACGCAACTCCGAAGTTCGGAGGGTAGACCTAACTTTTTGCCCGAATTTGTCAGGAGCCAGAAAACGATTTATAATCCGAGGAGAAATTTGATGAATTCTATTCTATTGTTCCTTCCCGTTTTTTAAGAACCGAAGACTATTAGTCTATTATTGCATTATAGTTTCCATCAGTATGCAACTTCTAATGCAATCCTCTATTCCCTTGGATTGTATTTGAAAAACGGTTTTTACCCTAAAACTATGTCCTAGGATAATGACAAATAAGATCAACGGACCATTATCAATTACCAACATTTCAATGCACGTTCCTGCCACGACATATTCCACTTGAAGGCAACGAACGAAACCGGTGGTCCGAAAAGCGTGCAGGAGAAACTAGCGAATCGAAAAGATCCCGCAAAGATGAATCAATACCGAGTGACGAATTAGTAGCTTGTGGTCCAATATCTCGCCCTAATATTTCGCTTCGACTGACGCGGGGGAACCCCCGTGGCGATGGCGTGAAAACAGGCCGCGCATTGGCCTTCTCTCACTCGGGGGGTCCCCGGAATCATTCCGGAGACAAAAAGCGATCGACACGGAAACAAGTGACAGCTGTCACCACAGAGACACTCTCCTATTTCTATTTTTCCGTCCTACCTTTCCGCTTTTCTCGACCTTCGCCTCCTGCGAGTGTCGCTAATTATCTGACCTTCGATCATTTTCCCACTTTTGTTCAAGTGGCGCCCAATCGTTAGGACTCTCGTTGATCGTTCCTGTCAAACGTCATTGTTCTCGAGATCGAGAAAAACTGCTTCATATTGAAAGAGGGATGTTTTCCACAAATGTTTTGTGTAAATTGATTTTAAATGATTGCAGAGTCAATTATGTTTAATGTTAAAAATACTCCTCCATTATTTGATGAATTACTTGCTAGTCTCCTAACCTTCTGAATATTAAGTTTCTTTTAGTGAATAACAGATCGATTCCTATTATTTATCAAGAGGCAGAAGCAGAAATATTACAAAATTTTGGTAGCTGCTGATTGCATTTCTAAATTCTCAACTATTTCATTAAATTGAATATCGCATCATTATGTAATGATGACAAAATCAATACAAACAGTTTGACACGTTCGGAACAAATGACCGTAACGTGATGGATAACTATACGTCTCATCAATATCGAATAGTAATGTCGCTATTATCGGAACTGAAAACAGAGGAGAAGAATTCATTAAAACCGAATGCACCGTGTCATTACCGTAACAAAACCCGAAATATCTGACGATGCTGAACGAGACGAGTACCATTAATCTGACCGGGAACAGAATTAACCGACCCATATAATTATGAGATCGATTCCTGCAGAAAAATCGAATGACGTCGCTTCCCTTTTGCTGCGCGTATCGTCCGTACCCGACTCCCTTTTGTCTCGGTCCGAAACGAACCGAGGGCGGGTGCGTGCAGTACGATGACCGCCACCAATCCTTAGTAAAGAGACTCCGTAATTGCCTCTCATTAGGCTGCTAAAGCAGAGTATTGCGTTTTCTAATTGACCAGGGCCATGCAATTGATCCCAAAGTCACGCTTTTTTGAAAGCATCAAATTTGCCCTTCAAAACGCGTAGCAGGATCGGTTCTTTCTTTTCTTGGAATCTTAATTAATAGCTGTTTTAATTTTCAATGTGAGTTTTAGGCTGTCGAAAAAATTCGGCCTATAACGCGGGTGGACTGAATGTAATTTATAGCTTAGAAGAATTTCGAAGCGGAAAAAGAGTAGGAGGCGTTGAAAGGAGTGCTCGAAGTATGCGAACCGACTCACGAGGTAACCGATATGTTCGTTTCGGCTTTGTTCTCGCGATAGAAATGAAATATGGCGATGAACCGCTCGACCTAAAAGGGGCGTCGAAGTTTCCGATTCAAAGAGTCGAAACGCGTAGCGTTTATTCTTGATCTGTCTTGATCTATGGACGAACAGTAGGTTCCACAGGTTTGATTTACTGTGTGAATATAATATAAATGTTACTTTCTTAACAGTAACTCAGAAAACTTACGAGCAATTTTAAAGTCCAGATTGTATTTGGAAAATTCGTTGCAATATTTTGGATAAGCGGGATGCAAAAGCCTTTTTCGCCGGAAGAGTCATCATAATAACGAAACGTGAAGCACAAACACGTGCATCCCGCATCGCATTCACCAGTGACATAAGCGAGCGGATCTTTTGACAGTCGAAAAGGAAGAACGAGAAGGTCCTTCGAGCGGAGGCACTACCACCTGTGATATAGAGTTCCAACGGTTCAGATCACGGTGTCCAGTTACAAGACGAGAAAAAGGAAGACGAAGAGAAGGAGAGAAACGTAGCCAGGTACCTGGTGTTTTCCGAGTTCATCTTATGCACATATACATCGTAGTACAAAAGGTTCCTTTTACATCGGGGGTATATCGAATGTCCTCCCATGCGGTCTCGTCTACAGTGTCCAGCTACCCCTCGCTCGTTTCACGGTTAATTAAGCGTCCGGCAATCTGACCACGAGACGGTTAGCGACCGCGTGATCTTCCGAGCTTCGAGAACTCGGCTCTTCCCCGCATAAACAGAAGGACTCCTTCGAGCATGAATGAAGACTTTCGATTCTCGGTATAGTAATATTCAAGAAGGACCATCGAGATTGAACGAAAGATCATTGCGATATCGTATAGATCGAAGGAAGAGGAAGGGGAGGAGGTCTTCCGATTAAAACACGCTTAAAAGGTCTTCTGGCAGGTTCGTTATGGTACATTTGCGCGTACTTTGGAGTAACATAAGTCCGGCGGTATCTGTCACGAAGTTGGAAGCATGATCTAGGTTGATATTTTGAAACATATATCGATCGATGACAGATAATCGAGTGGATACCGAGAAACGCGAGACGCGATACTTTTGCTTTGCAACAGCGTGAAATTCGGATGATGTAAATATCTAAACCAGTTATTATGATTTGTGGGTGTTAGAATTTAAGAGGCCTTCTCTGTGGTCTGTATGATAGATACGAATCTGACGTCATTCCCATTGCGGTAAGAACATTAACTTAAGTGAATGTTACATCCACCACTCCGAAATAATCCTATTGCAATAAAATATTATGCATCCCAATGAACTGATACAATCGACCCAACTAGCTTTAACGATTTTTTTTTATCCAGACTGGTAGGTGCTTACTTCGTTTCCGGTTTGTTAAGTCGCGTTTAGCTCCTTATGAATGAAACGTAAAGAATTCCATTCGCTGACATTCGTAGAAGATGTCGTCATCGACTGTGTTAATGGTTCACAGACATCTTCAGCTTTCACATTTTGATCCTGTATTGAAAATTCGAAAGCGTGCGTGGGTCGAAATTCTTTTTCGATTAAGACACCACTGTCGATTCGTCATTGTTCCCAAATGTCAATCTGTAAACTGAGAAAAATCGGAATGTAAATTTTACAACTGATGCCTTTTAACTTCGTCTTCCATACTGGAATTGGCAAACTACAATGGATAGTTACACAGAGACGCGGCTGGTGCGAGTAACAAACGAGCCGGGGATGATTTAGCACATACTCCCAGGGCGTTTGAACGTCCCGTGCAAGGCTGGTTCGTGTCGATCGCCTTTTACTTAGTCGGGCGAGCGTGATTGTTTTATAATTAAGCCGTTACCGGGCAAGTAACGGAAGATGAATAATCGTTTTCAAATTGAAAACTTATCGCAAAAGCTGTCGTATTAATTTCATATGTCGCCTAAAGTGAAAGACGTTACAAATATTATTTATACGAAATTTATTTCAAAATTAAATTTTCGATTAAAAAATCAGTTTTTTCACCTTATCTGCTAACAAATTATGTCAAATTCATGAACCAAGCATATTTGAGGAATACCTTTCGAGATATCGCATTGCATTCAACAGGATAAGTCCGCCGATGATCTAACTGGTCGGTGTTTTTGTTTCGAAAGTTCTTCTCCTTGTTCGTTGTTTGAGAGGCGTGAGTACGACGTGAAGATGAAACGAACGTCGATTTCTTGTTAGTGGAGAAAGAAAATTCAAGAAACATATATATTGAAAGAGATCGAGTGAAAGAAAAGGAGACAGAGACCGACATACGAGAAATTGAGAGTTGTAGATACATAGATAGCGTCAGAGGTAGGGGTTGCGGAAAGAATACGAAGTGGATGAAACAAGAAAAACAAGAACATACTCGAGTACCACCGCTGAATCGAGTACGTTCTTGTCTTCGCTGTCGAAGTCCCTCGAGGGAATAGGAATTGTTGAAGAGTGCGGCGCATGGTCAAATCGATGCAGTCTTTTGTATCGAGTGACATTAAAACGAGTCATCGAAAGGAAACGAAAACCTCCAAAGAACTCCTCGAAAGCATTTTCGTATTTGTTTCCCGTGGCTTTGTATTATCTCCTCAAACCATCGGTATTTACACAAGACCTGGCTGTAAATCTACACGCGGTTATAGTTGATGAAACTGGAAAAATTGCAGAATGGAAAGTCCAATTCGAACGATAGGAATATTCAAAACTACCGCCCTACTTAATAGCATCACCCTAGGCAACATTAGAACCACCATCTAATCTCCGCATCGGTTCGTACTCTTTATACGATCTGGTGAAAGTACAGATGTAGCGCTGCTTAATAAGCAGTTTGGCTACTGATAGATCCGCGAGCTATAATCAGAGATGGAATTGCAAAAACTTTCCGCGAACATTTTCCAGTCAAGGACGATAAAGGCATTTTTTTCGGATACCTGAACGTTCGAGCAGATATAAACCAATTAATTAAGCAAATTGCGCGTTAGTGTGAAACGTAAACATCGAAATCCTACGACAGTGACCCATTAGAGCTTTCGTTCGTTTCGGCGTGTCCGAGCAGTCGTCGCTCTGAAACGCGTTACACTTTTAACCGGTAAAAACGTGTAAAATAAAAAGACCACCGAAACGTCTGCGCCCTAAAAGCGAGTCGAGAGTGCTTTAACGATTATGCCGCAGTTCCATTCTCCATCTCTTTTCCATCCTGGGATCGCACCTCGTCGTCCTTCTCCCACTCGAAGCAAGTCTTGCTCCTCGCTCTCAAAATCTATTTTCATCGTCGGACAGATGTAACTTCGCGTTCGCGTGCATCGATCGTCAGATGTCTCCTCTCTCTCTCTCTGGCCCTCTCCAATCTGCAGTCAATTGTTTCCAGCTAAACTGTTTGCCTTTCAGTCGGCACCCTTTTGCCACGCGGGACGTCTATTTGCTCCGTTAAACGCAGCGAGTGAAAGAGCGAGGGATTTCCAAACGTCCGTTCCAGTCGTGTGTGACGAATTTCTGACAATTTATATTTTTCTTTCCAAGTTGCAAATTTTGTCATTTCAAAAGTGACATGTCAAAGAAAAAATTTGGAATAACTTCGTCCCATTCGTCGACGTATTGACTAAACGAGACGTTTCGTCCTGGTGGCAAATTGTATGCATTTTCTGATTAGGATATTACGTTCCACATATGTTCATCCAAATTTTTATTAGAATGATACCAAAAGATTTAAGGTTTGTTTGTCATCACATAGACGTTTCCTTAGGAACTGACGTTAGAATTTTACGGCTTCGAAGTCTGATTTTCCATTCCGGATAATTTACAAATGGTGCAACAGCATTTCAACTTGTATGCACTGAACTAGTCCATAAATAACTCGTCAAAAATAAGAGCAACCAACAGATACATAAACAGTAACCATTAAAATAATAAAAATATAGCGTATTTTGATAGTCTGTAAATTATTTTCCGAGGTCGAGCCCGTATCAAGAAGGTATTGGCTTCGCTCGTAAGATAAACGACAAGGGTATTAATCGTTGAAGAAGTCGCAGCCGGTAGTACAGTTCGCGCGTGGTTCTCTTAATTTATGCACCGTGCAATCACGTGCGCATGAGACATATATGCGAAGCAAGGAAAGAGAAGGACGACGATATAGGAGAGATTTAATGCAGCCAGAGGAACATCGGAACACCCTGACTCCTGCTTCGAGCTTTAGCTCCTTATTCTTGCTTTGCCTTCAGCTATCATGTATTATTAATTTTTAACTCTACTTTTTACGACTCTACTGCTTCTACATAGTACATCAAGATGAGATTTTATTGATTTTCCATGGATGAATTACAACAATTTGTTTATCCTTACAATTTTTCGTTGAATATGAAATCAGTACAACTGGAGAACCATCCAAGTAGACTTCTACAATGCTTTGAAATAGTCTCTGAGATAAAGGGAAAAATTTATATTTGTCATTAAGGTAATTGCAAAACGTTGCTCCACTGTCATAACTTATTGCATGATGGATTCCAGCACGTGCAGGAATTAAAGGCACTGAGAAGGTTGATGCCTTAGCCAAGACAACCTCCAGCAATGCATTCTATGGTCCCCATTTTTACCTAAGTATACCACAAAAAATTCTCAAGCCCGTTTCAAAATTTTATGTCAAACTGATGTCATCAAATGCACATTAATAGACAACAGCGGGATGATACGGCAAACAATACTCTAAAATTAGACATTCATCATATGAAATTCATGGAAACCAGTTCCAAATTTCATTCATTCTGCAAAATTCCTCTGGATCCGACAAAGTTGTCGGTTCAAAACACATCTAAAAAATCATCTCTGGCCAATCCGTTTTTGTCATTTCGTGATCACGATACGTAGTACAAGGACCCGGCATACTTTGTAACCCCATATACCGTGGCTAATTGACACGCGAGGTTGCCAAGGTATCGCGTTCTAAGGCACGTTAATCTAGGAAACGCCGAACGATATTATACTTTATAATGCGCCGAGTTTCTACATAATCTCGTAAAGAAAAAAATTTGATTAAACTTCACATAAAA
This sequence comes from Trichopria drosophilae, assembly GCA_030407085.1. Lineage (NCBI taxonomy): Eukaryota > Metazoa > Arthropoda > Insecta > Hymenoptera > Diapriidae > Trichopria > Trichopria drosophilae. Next base: position 180,687,487 of record CM059583.1, on the reverse strand, counting down.
AGAGTTAACGTCATGTAATTCAATGAACTATGCTAAAAAGACTAAAAAGTTATTACCGGAAGACTCAAAAATATGCATTAATTACTTGAAAATGGAAATATTTCTATAATTTTTGGAGTGTACCAGGAACACGCGAGAATGACGTTTATTTTGTTGACGACTTTATCGGCGTGGCGTGACGGAAATTCGTTTTAATTAAAATACGCGGATAAGCTTTCTACGTTATTAATTACAGGTTTTTAATTTCATTCTGTTGTTTTCGCGAAATAATCATCTGATATTAATGCGAGCTGCACTAAGTGAATTCAAGAATTTCATTGTAAAAAAAAATAACCAACCGCGAACAATATTTAAAAAAAATTGACGATACAAAAATATTTTATATATCACAAAGTAATTCTTGCGGATTGTCGGTACGTTAGATCGTCGGGTCTTTCGATCAGGAATTTCGTTCATCTCAAATGTGATTCATGATCCAAACATCTTTTTTGAAGCGCAGGAATCTTTAAAGTCTTCATCACCGCGTGCTGCTCACTACGCCGATCGAAGTGAAACGTCTTGCAATTAAACCGTTATCGATTTCTAATTTACATCGATGCGTCGGACTCCAATTTACGGCAGCGTATGGCCGAAGAAATATGACGTCAAAATAACGAGAAACCGCGACCAGTGCACGGATTCGAAAAACTACCGCCCACTTGCACCCTGGCGGAGCCTTTTAAAGGTCGGTAAATCACTTTTGGTTTTGTTTCGCCTTTTATCGACGCGCGACCACCGCAACACTCCGCAACGGTTCGTCTCGTTGATTGTACCATACATAAAATTACAATAAATTCTTCTGGGTTTCTTGCACTGCCATAACCCGCGGCAGTCAATTGTTCCGCGATCTACTAATGATTCTCGCGTTCCGAGTGCCCGGGCTCACTGTGGGTGGCGCCTGATCGCGAATCTAACACAGTCGCAATGGAAATCGAGCTCGACAATGATTAATCGTTTCATTTTCCGGTTTTAGAATTCGTTCATTCACGCAAATTCGGTTCTTGGAACTACTTTTACTTTTTTTTTGCATTTTTTCTCCCAAGGACAGAAAAATTGGGTGTTTTGTATTTCTTTTAGAAGGTCTGTGTTGGACCGTTTTCATCCTAGTACAAAAAAATGGATATGTTTTCATCGATACGTATGAGTTACGTTATTTTTTGTATATTCTTTTTCTGTATATTATTTTTCAATTAATTCTGTTGGAAGTTTCGTGCTGTTCGGGACGTTTCCCGAAACCTAGAACATTAATAAATCGCCATCGTAAAAAATCGTACAATCATTCCTAAATTTCGGTCGTCATTTCTGACCGTTGATAGACGTTGCGTCGATCCTTTAGCAGCTAGAGAATGGTTGCATCGTTAGCGAGCCAGCTCACTCTAGGCGAGTGCTGTTTTGACGGTGCAACAAAGGCTGACCGACGCTCGATCCCGCAGACAAATGGCCATGGACCAGAAAACAAATGACAGTGGCTGTTGAACGCGCTGCGGCTCTTTTGTGAACACACCTCATTACCAAAGGCTCGAATTTTTCACGTCCACACGCCCGCGTGCGCTGGAAAAATTGATCTGGCTACGATAAACGATCGACGTAGAATTTTCTACCTTTTGACTTCTAGAATGCACCTTTTCAATTTTATTTCGTCTTATTGTATTTCGCTGCTGGTGGAAATGCACTCTCATTTTTTAAGTCCAGGGTATTTGATATAAAAATAACACGAAGGTCTTGTCAACCGCGTCCTATATGCAAAATGTCTTCAAACCGAAAATCATAATAAAAGAAACATGACCCTTAATTAAAAATATGAAGAAATAAAGCAAAGGGATTTTATTTACCCCAGATGTACACAAAAGCTTACATATGGCGTGTCTTAAAGATTTAAAAAATCAGTTTTGGAAATTTCTGCACAAAAGCAATCAGAGTATTTCAGTTTTTACAGTATCGAAGACCTCCCCGTATGAAACACTGTGCAAACACAATCTGCCGAGCATTTCGCGCTCAATAGTGCATCAAAGGAGCATTTTAAGAAGACAGAAGCGGGACCGAATTCGATACGGCGTTTTCAGTGGATTCGACCTTTAGCAAATAAGAGTCAAATGAAGCGCATTGGAAGATCAAACGAGTAGGCAAACACGAAACAAGTGACGGGCGTCGTCGCCCCGCTGTAAAAACACAGCGCTACATGTCGCGCTTTGCCTATGGGATTACCATTGGGACTAATCCACCCCCAATGTTATGTCGCTAGGAATACAAACATAACCTAAAATCTATCCGCGCGTACGCGCGAGCGCCGTAAGAGGATAGCTTTAAAGGCATTAAGTGCTCCTGCGTGCGAGTTCGACATGTGTTTTTGCCGAAAAAACAGCACCGAGCTTTATGACTCCGCGGCTTCGTGCAATTTGATTGTTCCGCGTTCCCTCGTTTCTGTGCTGCAATTCTACAAAAAAAACGGGCCGCTAGTCGCTAATCTCTCGCGACTCTGTTTCAATTTTTAAACTGCGAATTTACGGAAAAATTGGCTTTTTGCGGTAAAATAAAATGTTTCGCTATGTCGGTTTTTTAAAATTCACGTGTAAAGATGACAAATTATTTTTTTTTAAATTTGTAATTTTTAGTTAAATGAAAAACGAATATCTTCTTTCTTACCCTGGTAGAGATGTTGATGAGAATCTAGTCAGAATTATCCTAGATTTTTATGATCTGTGTAGAAACTAGTCTGTAATATGGGTAGAAATCCTATGAAAAATGACACGAAATCTACCGAGACGCGAAACATTGAGACATACATATCGTTTAACATGAGTACGACAAGCTCCTACAACTTATCGACCTCGGCTCGATTCGAGAATCTCGAATACCTCTCTATCGAACTCCCAATATGGCGGCTGGCTCACAGCTGATTCGCGCGCAAATGCTGCCGAGATTGTTTACAAATCTGCTGTAAAGATGAAATCTTCATTTCGAAAGAAAAATCGTTTACATTTACATCTGCTCGTTTTGTTGAATCGATTGATTCTTACCTATTATACAAACTTGATATGATATTTTCAATTTGCAATTATTGCTTTATGTCACTTTAAATATATGTTACTGGTCTAGCGGGTTTTCACCCAGAATTCGTGTATATTTCTACCGAGATTCCACCGAACAGATCTAGCTAGCAGCTAGGATAATGGCTAGTTCAACCAGCCAAATCTCTTTAGGATAGTGACATTGGATGATTAATTTGTCATTGTCAAATCATCTTATTAAAATTTCAATAAAATTATGTCCAATTTTTTATCGATATTTTAGAAATGTCTAGATTAATACCATGAATTTGTTGATTTAAAAACTGACTTATTAGATTGTTCATCAGGACCAGATCATCCAATGTCGATTTTTCATAAAACACCGTGACTAACTACCTGGATGAAATTGATATAATTATTGAAAACGGTTTCCTATCTGATCGGGATACGGGGATCGAATAATTAGGAATACCCCTTAAAACACTCGTGGGACTCATTTTTCATGGGATTTTCTCGAGTCATTAAACAAATATACCTGTGGACGTTTGTAAAACAATGCCGACTATCATATTAGACGTGCATTCTGCGGATTCATTCATCGTTCACACTGTCTTCGTTTCGGCGCGAACGAGCCTGCGGGAGAGCGGTCCTTTTCGTGATTAACTTGTCAAAAATACATCGGAGTCATGTTTCGAGCAATTTATTAACGGGATAACTATCGCGTGCTCGAATTCGACCGCGGCTCTCACGATTCTATCGGCTGTCAAACTTCCTGTCAAATCACTTTTATGTAAATGCACGCTTACGTGATTGTCGTATATTTTGTCCAGATTCGAAATTAATTTCAATATCTAGTTTTTAAGATTTTTCGTGTCATTTTATACAATTTCATTTATTTATAGCAGAAAGATTAACACCGGCACTTTTGGTACATGACCAATTCCATTTCAAATCATGCAATGAAAATAAATTTAAAATTCAAAATCATGTTTTATACGATTTTTATTGTTCTTTTGGGTAAATAAACGGATAAGTTTTTTTTTGCTTTGTGATCGAACAATTTTTCGCGAAGTTACGGCCTACACAAAAATTTCGCTGGTGATTTCATTTTAGCCCGAAACAGGTAGGAAATTATATTCAAATCTCTCTATTTCCGTTAAAAATCGATATATTAATATTCTGTTTTTTTAATTTATTAGTGTTTTAAATGTTCTTTCAGGGCCATTTTAAAATTTTATAAAATTTGGAAAATAAACAAAATGGCGACCATATTTTGAAAAATAGAAAAACCCGATTTTCTCAAAAACATCATTTTTCAAAATTCTAATTGTTTTTAATGATTAGACAATATAAAAAGGAAAGTTTTAAATTTCAAACTTATTTTCATTACATGATTTGAAATGGAATTGGTCACATGTACATCAACACTTTATACTGAATTAGTAATCATTTTTACTAATAAAAAATACGATTTCATTAGTCATAACAAACATAAAACGCAATAGATTAAGTTGGAACATATAATTTCGGTTACTGGCACTGTAACCACTTGTGCCAGCACCAGTTATAGTTATGACTGATTCGTGTACAATGCCGATCACCTCTTTTTTCAGTGCTCGCAGGGAAAAATATAGTTTGCGATAAATATGGATTAAAGATGACAGAGACATCTTTATTGGTTAGTATCTGTTATCCTTAAAAGAGGTTAATTTTGAAAAAAAAATGTATATGGTCTTAAGTCCGTTTCCAAACACAGTTTGAAAACACACGTAAGGAAATAAATGATTGATATCATTAGACGACACTGGAAAGAAGCGAAACAATAAAAGGTGAAATGGTGAAGTGCAATTTCACGAGCGTTTATGGACACGTCTCTTGAACGACGTCGTCGAAATGAGCTCAACCGCAACATAGCAGGCAGGAATGCTTATTTCGCTGCATTCTCTGGTTGCGCGTCCCCGTTGCACGAGATCGTGCAAAAAACACCAAACACCTGGAAAAACAATCGGAACGCGTCATACTTGAGACAGCCTGACGAACGAGACTGCCCTCGGACTACCCGCGATGGAGTCACTTTTCTGACAGCTCCGAGTCTGAACGCATTTTCATGTATTTTTTATTTTCTTTCATTTTAAGTGCAATCCAGATGTGTTTTTATTTGCATGCTTTGTTACTTTTTATTGTCATTTGTGATTTCTTTTAGTTTTTAAGAATTTATACTGTATTTTTGTAATATTTTTACTTTGTGCCAGATTTTTCTTATTTAAGATAGAGTGCGGGTCGAAAAACCGACAAATCAAAAAGCCGACAGGTCGAAAAACCGACAGTCATAAAGCCGACAGTCAAAAAACTGACTCATAAAAAAGCAGACACATCGTCAGGAGGGCAGTTATTTTTCGAATTGTCAGTTTTCTGAATGTCGGCTTTTGGATTGTCAGTTTTTTGACTGTCGGTTTTTCGACCTGTCGGTTTTTCGATCCGCACCCTTTAAGATATGTTTTTGTCTTGTTACCTGTTATATTATGTTCATTTTTATGTTAGACAACTTTTTTATCCAATTTTGTGTACTCGCAGTTATTTTGAGGTTGTATGATTTATTAATTCCTGCTTTTCAGCTTACAATTATTTTTACGAAATTAGTATTTCTTCATTTCATTTATTGTCCAAAATTTTGTCTTCGCGATTGAAGAGCTTGTTGATTGCGAAAAACAATTATTTTAACTTTTGTTTGCTTCCCGTTTGTAATTTTTTTATTAAGTTAACCACTTTTCATTTACAATGATATAAAAATGATTTATTCTTTCTTATATTTTTTAAATTTATTTTAATTTGCTGCTTCCAATTTTTTATAAGTTTTAATTTCTAAATTGTCTCATTGTTTTAAAGGCTTTTATTAACTATGAAACATTTAAACCGCAATTTCAATGTTTAAATTTGGGGTTACTAATTAAAAATAATAAATTTCTTGGTGTTAATGATTCTTGATGTGAAAATTTTAACCATAAACGAATTTTATGAATTTATATTAATAACAACAAATTATAAGAATTATTCAATTGACTACATCGGATTTAAGTCCACTATAATAGATCTCGCTACTTTTGCGGCCATATTTGTCCGGTTGCGTCGCGTTATATTTACCTAACGCCGCCCCCCCCCCATGTTGCAGTCTGGGCTGGGGTGTGTGGCCTCAAGAAGTGGGAGAAGCAACGCTCCCCTTCTTTTGGTAAATACAACGAGACGGGAGGGGAAAGCGTGTAACCAAGTTGGTAAATATACCGAGACTCAAGAGTACTTATGTATCACGCAATCGAAAAATGTTTTTCTCATGTCAATACAAAAGTTGAGTTTCTTAACTAGTTGTTGAGATAGCCAAATCATCGTGAAAGTAAATAGATATATCCATCGTAATTATTGTCATGTGTTATCTCTGAAATATCACATGACACATGATTATCCGAGATCATCTAGAGACTTTCATCTGAGAACTTTCCTGAAAAGATCTTATTTAAAGTTTAAAAAACTCCATTAATCAACCCAATAAATAGTGTAGATTAATATATAAATTGTATTAAAAGAATATACATATTCCGTGGAGATTTAGTAATCGCTTAATAATTTCAAATGGATATCTGTTGTATATAAGTAATAAGTAAATATATATATGAGTTGTACAAGTAATAGTCGCAGATTAAAGAGTAAGTAACACGTGAATAAATATTTAAAATTTGATAAACGATATCCAACCTACGGAGAGTGAAAAATCGATTAAAATACATTAGTTCAATCAAGTAAATATTTATTTGACTTGCCAAAAATTAGGACTTGACTCAAAGAAACAGAATACACATTGAATTAAGAAAAGATCTATTTCTTGACTCTACTCAAATAAATATTTACTTGAATTCAAAGATTTTTACAGTAGATTTGTATTAAAAAATTGTACAAACTTTATATAATTTTTTTAGTATTTGAACAAACAACGAGTACAATCCCCATCACGCAATCCTCGCATCGGAATGGTGATTTAAACGGTGACTGTCCACTTCCCGGGACTCGTCAATTACTAAATAATTGTCGACAGAGGGTGGGTTTTTCGTTTTTGTCTTTGAGTTTTTTATCCTTCTCAATCAGTCCCAGCAGTTGTTCCGACTAACGTAGAAAATATATACGTAAAGTTGCACATAATAACGCGTAGGTAAATAGTCGCACGACAATTCTTCAAGTTAGTCATTTTCGCACTGTGCACAGATGACGAGCGTAACTTATTTGCTGCGAATTATAATATAATTTGCGAAACAACCTCTTTGAAAAACAAAAAACCGTGACGATTTTAACATCGACGACATACGATGTTGTAACGGATTTCGTACGCGTGAAGTTGCCATTCTGTTTGATCATTAGGAAAAGGAGTATTTTAGTATTTTTCAAGCAATTCTCAAATAAATCAAAATCGATTAATGAATATTAATAATAGAATTTTATTATTTTATAGATTTTGTAATTTTTTTAAGTGAACAACATTTCCAAGTTTTTACATATTTCACAAAATAAACATTTTTTATTTTGACATTTAAGTTGATTCAAAACCTAGTTCACTGGCAAAAATTATCGTTCGATGTGAACAAGATAAAGTCTTCGTATCTTGGCACTTTGTACCAAGTCGTTGACTTGAGGAATTTCATGACGGCATTCCCTGCTATGTCGGTATGGTATGTGAAACAGTGGCACGATTTACGGCGAATTACCGTTTGCGAGTCTTCAAAATTATGTCAAAAAACGTAACCTGGAACGCCGTCGTGAACGTGATACTCGTTACATTAAACCGGAACAGAATCGAAGGGTTCTGTAACAAAAATCTTGGCTTTCGATGAATTGAGAAATTAACTTGCGACACTTTACGAATACTCATTAACAAATTTGCTTGTTTACAAACATCCAACTACTTTAATTTTGATTTCTCATTATACTTTCTCATTTCGCTTTAAAATTTATTAAAATGTTATTTTTTTCTTATTTTGTTTACTACGTAAAGTTAAAATAATTTGTCAAGAAACTTCCATCACGAGGAAGAAGGATATACAATCTAATCAAACAGATTAATTTTCCGTTACCAACATTTTTTATAAGTATTTCAAAGTCAAATATGTAATCAAGACAAAGAAGAACAGAATTCACCTTAAATTCTACCCGGCGCTTCTTACTGCAATGTTTTTTTTAATGTGCTTGTATGAATAAGATAGGTTGTAAATAAAGTTCTGTGGATTTCCTCTAGCAGTACTGTAAAATTGACACGTTTATAAAAAGTTTCCTCCTTTGGTTACGTTTATGAGAATTAAACAAAGGCGTACAATATTAATTACTTTTTATATTGTTATACAAAGAGTAGCTGCAATATATTTGAATTACAAATCAATTTTCCTTTTTTTATAAATTATCATATTAGGAAGTACTTGTCAATCAGCAATTTGCTTTTGTTCTTGCAATGGAATGAATTTATCTTTATACATCACGATGATTTAAATAGTTTTAACATTTAACTATTCTTAGAAAATATATTGTTTTAAATGAATCAATGTAATGTTAAATGTTTTAACTGCTACAATGTTTCTTGTTCTTAAACAAATACCAAAAATATTTAATTTTTGTTCTAATTTTTGTTAATTAAGAAATAAATATTTGAAAGTACATATTGAGAAACTGACAATATTGGATGTGCAAATACATTACTGAAAATTTCCGTGTGTGATAAAAAAGTATCAAAGTAATTAAACAGGTTAACTTACTTAAAGATTAAGATATTTGGACTTTTTTATACAGTATTAATAAAAGGTTATAAATTACGCATAGAATTGTCAACAGTCTTCATACTTAGTAAGTATTCATATTGGACATGCAAGAAGTTATTTTCATAGGCTTCCAAGAGTAATATCTACTATGTAATAGCTTATTACTTTAAGTACACATTTTTGTTATTACGACGCAATTTGTTTCTTTAAATGCAAATGTTATGTTTGCATATACTTAAATGCAAGTACAGTAATGATCAAAGATTTGAAAACCGGTCTCTTATGTGTATTTCTCAGTTTCTTTCATTTAGAAATAACTTATAACCAATAAAATTAACGTTGTAAGATGGGAATGCCATTTTTACTTACCTGATGATTTTTATCATGAATTTTAGAACCAAGAACCAGACCATACTTTTCCGAAGGTATTTGACGCACTGAATTCGAATTCGACCTCAGAATAGCTCCTATACGTCAGGTTTTTGAGATATTTTAACCTAAAAGTACAAATTTGGGTACATTTGAGGTACTGTAACTTCAAGACAGACTTTTTTTCAAAACGATCGTCACGATATCTCAAAGTACTGTTTTTACGCTTCAAATTATTACGCTTTATTGGTCACTCAGATATCGTCTGTTGAAGTTTCTGAGTTTGGCAAATTCGGCGATATTCAGTAACTGACCAGAATCAGATGAAGCTTAGAAACTTCAACAGACGATATCAAAGTAATCAATAACGATTTTTCTAAGTTTGAAAGCAGATTTTGATGGGCAAGAACAGTACTTTGAGATGCCGTGACGATCGTTTTGAAAAAAAATCTGTCTTGAAGTTGCAGCACCTGAAATGTGCCTAAAAAACGTACTGTTTGCACTTTTATGTTACAATATCTTAAAAACCTGACGTATAGGCGCTATTCTGAGATCGGATTCGAATTCGGCGCGTCAGATACCCTTGGAAAATAAGTTCTGGTTCTTGGTTCTGCAATTTTCTCAAATTTTGTCGGCTTGTGTAATTCACAGAAGTGCTACATCTCTCATCATATTATCTAATGAAATCAGCACAGTCTAGTGACATCTAATATAGGTTACTCCCCATTTAGTTATGGTTCCATTTTCCGTAACTTTCCATCATAATTATTCACGAAATTCCCCTTTACCTTTTACTTTCCCCCATTAGAATTGCCCAACCTCATCCTATAATTTACTGGCAAATGCCTCGTAATGTTTTTACCCACAAGTATCGATGTTACCGTCTGAATTAGCATAGTAATGTCCGAAGTGATTTGCACTTGTCGACATTTTGAAAGATAAGAACATGGAAAAAGGAATCGGGAGCGAATAGAAATAAAGTGAAGTCGGAAGAAGCAATCTTTAATAATTTACCGCCACGCGTGAGAGCACGAGACTCGTCTGTTCGCATAGGTATAAGTCATTCCTGGGTGCCATATCGATGTAATCGCGACGCTTATCTAAGCACGCACCCTGAGTACAATATGTGCTCCGAATGCCAAGCGACCATGGTGTATATCTGAATAACCTATCGGTACCACAGGATCTCTCCTCGGCCCAACGAAATGCCACGTCGGTGAGAGTTTCCCCGTAAATTAGAGGCTGTCCATATTTTCAACGAGGCGGATATGACGGTGCAAACTTTTGACGCCCTTTTTCTACGTGACCTGGTAAGCAGGATAGGATCGAGTAAATTTAATTTGTCCTCTTTTGATAGAAAGTCAAATTTTAGACATTTCAGTTACAACCCTATTCAAGCACTAGACTGGAAATTGTTATTGGACTAACCAACAAATTCTAAGATGCATTATTTTATGCAAACCGCAAAGAATGGGATATTGCTAGAGAACAGCTTCCGAAGCCATAAAGAAAGCTGTAACGAATCTATCGTCAACATGAGATATCTAACGAGTTGGTATTAAATGCCCGTGAATAATCCGCTGGATGATAATCGTTATTTAGGTTGAAAAGGCTGGTCGCGCCACAGGCTTATTAAACCTTTAAGAATCGAAAACGCAAAATCATCGACGGGAATCGGAGTCCAATGTTTCTCGTCGATGTGATCCATCACCTTGGGCTCTGACTGCATGGATGTATACGGAATTTATAATGCCTAGATCAGCCTGACTAACTCTAATGAAAAACAAACATGTACGACTTTCTAGATTTTAATTCTAGTATCAATCATTTCTTATTAAATGGGACTTGATATCAATACCATATGTAATGAATTTGAAGTCTGCGGAAGAGTGGGACATTCCTATTGATAATTTGTGCGTTTTTGTATCGGTTAGTAAGACTCCTTCAAAATGATTTATAGTCATTAGCTTTTTTAGTTTATTAACTGGGGCTGAGGCCTTAGATGTGGAAGAAACGAAAGAATTTGTCTTCTACATATTCTTATAAACATTTTCAGATTTTTCGAAATCCTGTCCTTCACCTAACAACTTTTATTCGAAATCGGATATTTCGTAACTTTAATACTCGACTTGGTCGTCGAAAACGATTGCGACAAATAGCAGAAACTTGACGATCTCGATATTTTAATTGACATCGACGATATGTGTGTATATGCTAACAGTACTCTCGACCACTGGTATCGATCACGCCTACTTTGTACCTCTCGAATACCTTCAACGCACGAAACGTCAGTCAGTTTATATAAGCTGATGGCAACGTCTCTAATAAAGTTCTTGACTTGTAGGAACGCTAATCCTCACTCGGCGAGTCGGTCGAAGGCTAAAGGCCTCTTTTTCGCGCAGCCATTACATCGACTTGTTTGAAGAACATTTTCAACGGCTGCAAATAAATATCTCCTGTAACATCGATTTTCGAATCTGTGCAACATAACCACTCACTTATTTCATAAATGATGTTACCTTATATCACCTCGTAAATTATGTTATATATTTACGTTTTTCAGTCGATGGATTCTGTATGAATTAAATTCCGTATCATGAAATAGCTTTGCATATGCCACTTCATAGAGGATAAGTTTTCTGTAATTTACGTCCTACCAAATATTTTGTTCCCAAAATTTCTCATTGACGTGGACTGCAGTTATTGTCTTTTTTGCCAGTTGCATTTTCGTGGGTATATTATAAGCCCTATTCACGCACTTTCTCAATTCGAGAACAATACAGGCGTGTCTCTCACTTCTCCACTCGATCCACGCATATATGTTCTCTTGCTTGCGCACATGTAACGCGAGCATGTGTAATATACACGTGCAAGCGTGTACAAAGATATTATCTCGTCGCATTTATGCAAGAAGGAAAGAGACAAAGGATTTGAAAAAGAAATAAAAAGGGGTGGAGCCTCGTCGCGTTACTCTGCATGTTTCTGTCGGCAGAGGTAATTACGTCCGCTATCTCGTATCGAGGGCGATTAATTTCACGTTTTAATGTGCGGCGACATTTACATGGCTGCCGCTTCGTGTTCGACCTGCAGAACTCGTCGTTCTGCATTCGCAGACGAGTTCATTCAGCCTCCTACACTGGGGATTGCTGAAGAGTACCGTTTTGAAAAGGTACTTTTAAGATACACTTGAAGAATTATCTTCAGAACTGTAGATATCAATGCGGAGGCATCGAAAATGAAATGATTTAGCAAAAGAATGCTAAAGATTTCAAAAGGGAACAGAGTAAGTTTAAGAAAGTCTTTACCTTAATGGAGTATCAGAATTAAGGTAGTAGTTAAAATTCAAGACATTAAAATGTAAATAACGCCAATCTTATTGAAAAAAGAACAAGTTGAGGAAACTCCTCACTTTAGTAAAATAGTGGAGCTATGGTCTTAACAAGAATTGATGAATAATAAACTGCCTTTGATCAATATCACTACTAACCTTTGGATTAGAATTATCGAAAGGTAAGAATTTCCTAAATTCTGTTATAAATTTCATCTCGACATTGGAAGTGTTTAAAGATTTCCACGGATTCGACATGATAGGCGAAACTTTGTTCAGCGACCAGATAAACGGGCCATTACTTCGAGTAATTAACTCGTTGCTGTATAAAGTTACCCTCTGAAAGGCAATATCGCAGTTTCTTCGCTTGTAATTTCCCCCTTCTTACTTCAGTGCTCTTGCTTTTCACGCCTCACCTGTGGTACGAATCGATACTCGACTAAGACAGGTGCGTAACTGTAAATCTCTGTTTTCTGAGAAAGCTTTTGCATTCGAAATTCTGGTTCACATAACATATAAAAAGAATGCGTAATTTGTTTAATGTTTGGAAATTTAAAAATTCTTATCGCAAGTTAAAAATGTATGCATCCAGATTTCTTAGGAAGATGCCGTTATCCTTCAGTGAAATCGCATTCGGAACAAGCGGGAATAAAACATGCAAATCGACTGGATGTTCCTTTGGTTGAAAGAGGGGCCAACCCCTATCGGACGATTCGTACACGAATGTTGCCCGGGTAACGGAATTTCCCTGAACCGCAGGGTTGGTTCCTTCACAGAGTTACGTAACAAATTACCATGCGCCTTATGGGCGTGTCCGTTTCCATAGGTGCACTACCCTAATTTGATTCGCGTGTTGCCGATCGTAAAAAAAAACTCAACCAAAATCGGAGTCCAAATTGTACGCCAGCAAATACTTACTTACGTCTCTATAATTTTTCTATATTCGATGTTATAAGATCATCACTACAGTTACTAATATTAATTTGTCTAATCCTAAAGAATTGGAATAGATTTCATTACTGCACAATCCAATTTTTAGAAATTGCTTTCGGCACAAAAATTGAATGCGGTGCATTTTTTGTTTATCGCGAGGAGAATGATATATCGATGGAATAGGTGGCCAATGTACATAACGTATAGGATGCGTCCGGAGCGAAATTAGTAAATCCCCAATCCCCTGAGGCCACGGAGGATGGAGACGGTCTGGCTGGATGGGGCGAAAACGAACGAGACTACGAGTTGATATTGCCAGTCCCTTTTCAATGTTCCGAGTTCTTGAAGTGTCAAATTTGATAAAGTCGCGCCGCGTTGTTGTATCCATGACAAATCCTTCGATCGTTACCTTCGCCAACTGCCGGTCCTGTTTTAAAATCCCCTTTAAATCTTCGACCTCCGAAATTAGTTTGGTATATTAAAGCTTTGTATCCTATGCCTAAAGAAATAATTAGCATTAAAGCTTTTCAACTATGAAACACGTCAGTGTTTGTTTTTGAAATTCGTGAAAAGAATTTTTTGTACATTTGACATGCAAGTTGTGAAATACTCGGTTATGTATAAATTTGTGTTCAAGCACAATCACTTTTCCTAAATGATTGTATACAGTTTTATTAGTTACATATACATACTAGAAAGTACAAACATACGGTCCTGCAAAGTATGTAAATAAAATGATAAGAAGATTAATTGATTTACCGCTTTATAATTGCTCCCACATGGCAACAACTTTTGTCACGTGACAATTATGTTTATGACATAATATGTAAATAATATGACGAAAAGTGTTACTGCGAAATTACATAAACATCTTAAATACATCGATTAAACTCGGAGCTTCTAAAAATAAATTATGATTGGCTGGGTTTAACATTCAATCATTTTAAATTCGGTCTAATGAGAATCGGAACGATTAATAATCTATATGTAGATCAGTTCACGCTCGGTGTGTATATTTAGAACGGGATCGTAATTGATGTAGCGCCAATGATCACGCGAAGGCTAATTCGCAATATGGACAATTGCACGCAATAACGGAAAAACTTCAAAGAATGATACATCGATGAATAATTATATATACGTGTGACGTTCATTATTAATTTGTGTAATTGCATGATCTATGAATGTAGTTTCTACATTTGAGTTCACAGGAAATATGCTACTAGTTAAATTTAATGAAATAGATCACTAATCATGTAGATATATGTAAATTGAATAACGATCATAATTAGAATTTAATTAGTAGATATCGACTGATAATTACTGTAAGATCCTACTAATTTCAGTTAGTAGTTTCATTCTAATTATAAATGGAGTTTTATATTTTAGCAAACTTTTTATTCATTTTATTCTAGTAGATATATCATTTAAAGAAAGTTTACTTATTATCCTAACGTTTTTCTGAAAACTTAACTTAAGGTATTGTAACAAGTAAACAAAAGTTGGTACATGTTTCGTCACCGCGTTAGCTATTGGCTTGGACAGAGAAAAATTCTTCCTCGATGTCATTTTTTAACAAACCACTTGGGAATTGTCGGGCCGATCACCGGAAAAATTAAACGATTCGCCGAGACTGGTGGAGGGATAGTCGACTCAATCTCCGACGTTCCTTGGCCCGTGTAAACCAATTTCAGGCAATTTCGCACCAAGAATAGCCTCTTCAGTGAGGAATTGACCTTCGCAGGACTTTTCCAATTTTAACCGTTCTTGAAAATAGTACTCGAGTACCCTGTCCATCGACGGGTCTTACATAGGCGCCTTGTGTATCGTCCCCCTTTCAGCTCGGGTCGTTGAAAATTAGATTGGGTTAGGTTTCCATCTTTCGGAAGCAGAACGGTCATGTCGATGACACTTTTTTTTCTGTCGCAAATGCCAACTTGTTGATTTGAAGACTTTCGTTTACAAGAGAGGCTAAGCGTTTATTCTGTACGTCAAATACTGGCGATAAGCAAATAATCGAAAGTGCTGATTCGACCCTCCAAGGAGTCGGCAAATATAGAGGTTGTTAATCGTTACTTAAAACTACAAAAAAACGTCGGAAATATTGTTTCTCTATTACGTAAAAACCAAGTCACATCAAACAAATCGTTCTAGTTGATTTTGACGTTGGATATCGAAAATTGATATTGTGCAACGAAATCAAGATGATTGCTTTTGACATTTAACTTAATTTCGAATAAAATTAGATGAGGAAATTTATGATGAACTTAGTACCGTCTTGGGGTTTATAAAGTAGCGAGGAATAAAATGACAATATGGACGATAAAATATTTTTACCAATTTTCTATAAAGAAGAAGGGAGTTGCTGAAACGGAAGGATTTCGGGGTGTCCCCGTAATTTCTTTAGTCCGCAGACGTCTGCCTCTCTCGTCTCCTTGCTGGATCGAGTTATCGCGCGGAATGAGAAAAATTAATAAAATGAATCAACAACCGGCGCCGTGGGGCGCGAGTCGGACGCAAATTAGCTAAACGGATTCTTTTTTTCTTAGTCTTCTTCCGACTTTTTACTTGCATTCCAGTTGCTTCCGTGGATAAATACAAATTCTCTCTAATTGGTCATTTTCCAACTTAATTATAAAAAATTTGTAAAACTGCAATTTGCCCAAAAATCTTTAATTATTTTTTATTTTACTATTAATTAAAAAGTAGCGTCCAAACGAACCAGTTAGAGAGAAAACGCATTGTCCACCGTTGGAATCATGGACGTTTTGCGTCTCACAATGCATCTGGAGAGATTGTCGTATTCTGGTTTTGAGAAATGTCCGCGTTCCTTCCTCATTTGCAGAATGTCATTTCCTGCGTCTTTATGGACAAGCCCGCTGAACCCCGCGTGCAATAGCTTTGGAGAAACCGTGAATAGGCCATAGCAGAGCCACGGGACAACAAAAACCAGAAGTCGCAAACTCCGGTATACGTCGTTGCGTTATTAGCAGCGATAATTAACGTTCTTCTTCTCAGCGCAATCGTTAGCTTAACAACCTGGAATTTCGGTCTCGCTGTGCTCAGCTCGTAGCGACCAACAAGGAATTATACTAGAGTTGCACTTCGGTAGAGGTCGTAAATGGATGGGAACTTAAAGAGTCGTATCGACTTTCGACCGCTTACGACCTAACGACCAAACCAGCATCCATTTCTGACATCCACTGGATGGAGGGATATTCAGCGCTTAACGGAGTATCGCGACGAGATTTCTGACATAATGCTCATTCTTCTGTCTCGAGGAGAAAGAGACGACTGAAAGATGGGGAAGGAAAAATAATAATGCCGTAAAGAATCAGTTTTTTGTCTCACCAGCTACTCTTCTGTACTCATAATTGTGACAATTTAATTTTGACGTAAAAAGAGGAACTTTTATGACTCCAACAACGTCAAAATAATACCATTTGATGTTATTGTTGTTTACAAAACATACGTCCAATTATTTGAATGATTTATAAAGGAAGAAAATATTAAATTAAGGGTGATACTAATAAAAATTTGAGCAGTTGATATTTAAATGGAACTGCACTGTCAATTGTTCTCGCGTCACTATTTTTTAAGGGTATGAAGAAATAAAGTGCAGTTTTATGTTTGTGATAAACAATATATGGATTGTAATATGGTCATTTTATGCCCTGAAAATCAGGCGTCTTGTTTCTTGATCTAGACGTCTAGATTTCGTGTTCTAACTTACTTACGAAAGGAAGAGTTTGAAGTAATGAAAAATCAACGTTAATAACCAAAATTAAAAACTTTCGGTTTCTTTGGAACGTTTGGAAATATGAAACTGTCAAATAATATTTCCACATTATTCGATAGTTATCGATTTCGAACTTAATGATATACGAACAGTAAAATCATATCGTACCCTTCATAAATGTTTATTATAGAAATGTTTCTCCCTTTATTTTTCATGAAGAAAGAATTTAACTTTAATGAGTAGAATTTTAAAGTGGTTGTTTAATTCAAAACGCGGAATTGACTATTTAAAATTTATGACATTTAGTTTGCGTTCGAATTCCAAATTTGTCTTTTAAACCCATTACTAATATAAATAACAGTGAGTACACGAAACAATTAAAATTACGTTTAAGTTGATATATAAACAGTTTGATTACATGTTTATCTATTCTCTAAATTTCTCGGAAAAAACATTCGCTCTTTGTGGAGTGCAAAGTGAGCATCTTTAGTAAAAGAGTGAATGCGCACTCTTTCAGTAGAAGGGTTCAATTTTCACTCCACAAAGAGAAAATTTTTATTCGAAGAAATTTAGAGAGAGGTAACGTCCAAATATTTAGATTATTTTTGTAAGCAAAAATTTGGCACATTCAGAAAAAAAAGAAACTCGCAAAATCATAATTTGTAACATTTCCAACGTTAAAAATTTGCAGCTCCGAGGACGAGGATCGTAGAACAAGAAATCACAGAGGAATTTCGAACTCAGAAGATGAAGAAGTGGGAGGAGAAAATTCTAGGTGAGTGGACGACTTGCGATCGACGAGATTGGATCGATTAGCAAATCGTTATTGATATATAATTAAAGTTATTTATCTATAAAAAAAGTTATGTTTGATAGTCTAAAAAATAAGTAAATTATTTTTTTATTTTGTTATTAATGGTGTACTTATTAGGTCAATCAGATTAGCTTTAGTTACCTCAAAAATATTAGTATTATCTCAGAGGTTAGGTGAATGCATTCCTAGTTTTATTGTTTCTTTTGTTTGTATTGGTTATTTGAATGCTGAAAGAAAATTTTTTAGACATTTCACCACTTAACATTGTTCTTGGACCTCCAACCGCCTTTAAATAATTAACTTGCAGTTAAATGAACTAAGAATGCAGTTAGTTAAATGAAAGTACTAAATTTACTCTGTTTGCATTAATTAGGAAATATGAACTAAATTATTAACCGAAATAAAACAAAAATCAATTATATGAATAGGATTTAGTTACTACAAAAGTCGTTGTGACTATGTGATGAACTCTAAAATTGTTATGTTGAGAAAAATCAGGTCTTGAAAATGAAATATCATCAAAGCTTCAAATGCTCCAAGTTACTTTTAGTTGTCCCTGATGAATTTATAATTATTGCAATCCACTAGATTGCGCAAAGGATGACGAAATTTTTTAAGGGCCCTGATCTTTGAAGATCTTTAGGTAGTGACGACACTAATCGTCTTAAATTCTGGTATATTAATATTTTACTGGAAGTAAACTATGGAATGAACACTAAAATGATTGACAATAAGTGGAACTAAAAGTACCTGATGAAAAACATGGTATGGAATAAGAAAATACAATTGGAAAAGAGCTAAGTAAATATCTCGTGTATAAATAATAAAAAATTCGATATCGTTTATACTAGTCTAGGAGCTACCTATTTTACCGTAACCTTTTATATGTCTCCATTTGAAATAATGTTTTTTTGAGGTACTTTGGCCGCTTTTTTGTCCAAAATTACCCAAAAAACATGAAAAAATTTTTTCAAGAGCAAAAAGAACAGAATTATTCAATTGCTTTAAAAACTTGTTATAAACAATGAACCACTTTTGAGCATTCCATCCAAAAAATTCGTGTTCAGCGGTCAAAAATACATAAAAAAACATTATTTCAAGTGCACGGACAAAAATAAATCAACTAAAAAAATAGTAAATTCAGCCAAAAATGTTGGGTGTATATGCCACCGATCTTTCTTTAGTTGCTGTGACTATTTCCAGTTTGTTATTCTGTAGCCAACAGAAATAGTTGGAACAACTATTTTGATTATGTAAATCAATTATTTAATTAGTTAACTGGTAATAGCTTTGTCCCATTTTAATTAATTAAAATAGTAATCACGACTATTTCAGATGATTGAAACAACTATAAAAGTAGTCAACTTAACTATTTCAATTAGTTAATTGGTAACAGATTTGTTCTCTTTTAACTAATAAACAGCGAGAATAACAGTATTTTAATAGTGCAAATAATATTTTGCGAAATCACAAGAAAAGTCTGGGGTAAAATATGCGATTAAATTTTTCTAATTCATATGAGAATCAAAACGCAAAATGCCAATCAAAGATTTGACAACAAATCTTCGATTTCTGTATGTATATGATTCATAAATTTATATTACTTTTACTGACCTTCAAATTTGTCACCGTATTTTCCCAGTCCCCAGGTTTCTAAAAATCTGATTTCCATTTTAACACCATTAATTTAATGCAGTTTACTGTTAAACTCTCGAATGTGTGCTCCACATGAAATGGAACTTTGTTTATTAACCGAAAAGGTCGCTGCTTATTTATAGATCAGTATACATATAGTAATAAATTGTACGGCATATATTCTTCCGAATTCCGCATCCCATTTCGCGATATCGAACGAAGAATGTATTCGCCTTTTTATTACACAATACAGTTAGTAAACCCACTAAAAAGAATAGTTAATATTTAGGGAAATAGTTCGTTCAACAACGGAAATAACTGACCTTACTATTTTTTAGTTGGATTTTGTAACCATTTAAAAATAGTTGGACTAACTAGATAGCATTGCTAAAATGGCGAAAAATATTGTCAAGTTTACCATTTGTTATAGTTGAAAAATTAACAAATTTAAAATAGCTCGTTTAACATTAATTCGTATGTCATCTTTACAAACTAGTTCGTTGGGTTAGCTATTTTTCGATCAACTATTTTTCAGATAGTTAAATCAACTATTCTATTTTTTCCGTGTGGGGACATGTAAAAGACTACGGTGAAATAGGTAGCTCCAGACTATACCATATATGAAAATGACTTGAAAGAATTACCTAATTTAAAATTGAATGCAATACAAACCTTGATAGACTACTGATTTGTATGTGCGAACATGACCAACCTGACCTTTTAAGATGACTAAAACTAGTCTCTTTTAGTAGAACTAGTCTAAAATAAAAACATTTTCAAAGTACCCAAAAATTGAATCTAACCTAACGATTTATATTCAGTGCACAAAAATATTACAAAGTAACAAATATTAAATGAAAAGTGTAAAATCGCAGGGAATGCAAATTCTAAGGGAAAGAAAAATATGAGTGTAAGGTGAGAAGAGGAGATCGAGAGGTGTAACAAGCTGGAAAGAGATGAAAGGATAAGGAGGCAATAAGGGAAGGAAACAAAACAAACTAAGGATTCGACGAGAGGGACATGGATGGACTGAAAGTCCAAAAGAGTGATAAAGAAGGATTGAATGGAGAGAGTGCAATTTACCATGAGAGAGATTGAGAGAGACAAGGAAAACAAAAAAAAATGAGACAGAGATATGTAAAGGTGGGGAAGGAACCTGACAAGCCTCTATATCGAACCCGATGGTCGGGTCTATAACGAGGAACGAAGCGGCTTCTGGACCGCAGCAAAAACACCGCAAAGAGCTCAGCGCGCAGCTTAATTGCTTAATCAGACGTAGTAAATCTTGCGACACAGGCATTTACACGCGCGATACTCATTCGCTGCCCGCGGATGATATTGAATTATTGTTTCAGACTGTAAGAGTACTAGTTGTGATAGCTGGGTACTTTTTACCAGTTCGACGATGATTTATCGAGTCGCACCAAGATCGCTCGTGCACCGACGTGTAATTACTGATTACACGCCAAGACTCGCGATTCGATACCTTTATTACGCTTAGAACAATGTTCCTGATGTTCGCCGCCATCTTCATTCCTCTGATACATTCCTGAAATCCTTGACAAGGTGACGACCATGCAACCTATTGACTAGTGTCACTTTTGGAATTTGAGGAAGTGATGAAACGATGATGAAGTGTGGTTAAGAAAAAACAATGGTCGTCAATAATAAGAGAAGTCTTGTTGTTGAAAGTCGTGATGAAACATCAACATTTTTTTGCATGAATAGAAAAAGCCTGGAAATGGAGTGATCGATGCAAGCCGGTCGGTATTTAGAATCTCATCATCCATGTCGCGATCAGCTTGTATTTTAAATCATTCCTTTAAAAGATCTCTGATCATTTCGAAAGTTCATAACAATACAAACCGTTTCATGTTGCGTTAGCGGTTAGACTATTTTGAATGATTTTGGGTGTCAAAGTGCATTCTAATGTTGGACTGAGCATTACCATGAATGGTTTCTCTAAATGCCACACATGACCTCTTAAAATAGTTCTCTTAAGTCGTCTTGTCGCAAGAGAAATGCACTTGCGGCAAGTAGATATCCACTTACCGCAAGTGGAATAATGCTCTTGACATATAACCAAGAGGATTTCCACTTGGGGCAAGAGGATTCCGTTTGCGGCAAGAGTTTTAAGACAGTATAATTTTATCTTGGAATCAAAGAATTTTTACTTTGAGTATAAAACATAGTTTTTGAGCTATTCAAAGCATATTTGTTTACATCAGTATTAAAAGGTACTTCACGATCTACATTTTAGTTCTAACACTAAAAGTGTAATGTATTTTCAACGTATTAGTCCATGGATAGGTATGGCAAGTCATTATCAAAAACATGTTCATGTGTCTCTTTCATCATTTATGTTTTGTTTACACTACTTTATTGTAAGTAGTCCACAGAAGTACTTTGAAAGGTGATACGTCATTGAAATCTCTTTTTTTTGGAATACGTCACTAGTCCGGTAGACTTATGCTAATTGAATAAAATTATAACAAGGTAAAATGTAAGTTGAAAGAATATGTGCCTATCTATGTCTATAAAATGATCAATGACTAAAAGAAGAAAAGTTTCAAAACAAAAAATAAAAATAAAAAAATCCAGAAGGACACATCCAAAAGTGTTGTAGAAAACTACATTGAATCCAAACTCCGCGAACGAGGCAAAGGAAAACAAGTACTGACAAATCATGACGAATGAAGACGAGCGTCAAGAGATAAAGATAATAGTAAAGACAAATTTAGACAAATGATGAAAGATAATAACACCAAAGATAAAGCAGAAGACGAAGATGAGAGATAACCGGCAATGAATTACCACATGATCAAAAAAATGACGAATCATTAGTAGTTAATAAAAATCGTTGTCAAAAGAATTTGGCAAAAATTATTTCGGAACTTTTCTTAAAAAATTACCAAGCGATACCATCACTTGTTTAAAAGTTCAGAACAATTGTTTGATATCAACTTCAGAAGATTTTTTTAAATTACGTAGAGAAAACTTTCATGCACTGTAATTTCAAAAATCAGGGTGGCAAAAAAGGGGAGCACTCCTTGCAGTTCAATGGTAACGCGATGCTCGTTTGTGGACTCATTAGCGACACACCCGGTATATTAAGGGATAAACGTAGCTGCTGGTGTAATGCAACACTACGGATCCCTGATCCTCGGGTCCAGGAACGAGATGCTATCTCCTCCCATCGTGATCCTACACGCTATCTGTACTGGAAGTCGCTGATGCCAACAAATCCGCTGTATCCCGTGTTCGTTTAGAAAAAATATACAAAAACACCGGATATAAAGGGCATTTTTTTTCTGCATCGTTTTTTGCGCAGCAATTTATGCAGATTTTATTGCTTTATTGAGACGTAAAGGGTTCGTTCTTTTGTAATTATTCAATGAGATTTTTGTATTGACCTAGATATGATTAATAAAAAATATCTATCGAAAGACTCGAGTTACAAATATTTGTATTTAATGGTAACGGTTTTTAATATTGATATTGTAGTGTTGAATTAATCAAACGATTTTTCGAAAATTATAGCGGCAAATTAGCTTCTTGATTTAATAAGATTAGAATTGTTTGTTTAAGTTTATCGGTTTAAGTGTAAAAAGAAGAAGGAAGAAGCATGCGTCAAATCTTTTCACCTTAATACGTTTCGGTTTTCAAATTTCCATCTTTAGCCATTTCATTGTGAACGAAATTATGATAATAAGAATAATTATCATAATTGTCATAGTTTAAAAATAAAAAAAAAAGAATATAACCTCACTATATAACTGCCAGTTAAATGGTAATTGTTTTTTTTTAAGGCACATTCCTGTTTTAGCATAATAATGTAGGATGTGTTCTGTAAAATTTCCATGGAAAATGTAAGATTACTTTAAATGCATATAAATTCTGCAAGAAAATGTTACGAAATAAGCGCATTAACTAATCCATTTTAGAAAGAAAATTAAACAAACATTAGTTACGATAGCTTGTAATAAAAAACTTACTGAGATAAATGCATTATTTTAAAAATAAGTGTGCCAAAAATCTGAAAAATGTCATTAATAAATACATTATTTTTAATCATTTTTGTTAATCTCCAATAATGGGTAATATTCCATCGATAATGTAACATTGAAATCTGAAGTTGACCAATTTTTTATTTAGTTTTATAAAAAAGTACTCAAGTTGTGCTCTCTTTGTGTAATTTCTCTATCACTAGTTGAGATTAACTTTTTTGTATTTAACATCGTCTGATTTTCGATTCGATGTTTAGTCAGTCCGCTTCTTAACTACTTAGCGTTCTCACGTATTTTCCTCTCAATCTTAAACTTAAATGTTAATGCATTTGCAATTATTCCTTTTAATAATAGTATTTAACATAATTGGGAAGTTTTACAGTGTGGTATTTTGTATGATGGGACTGATTAGACATCGTTTGCTTTTTGTATTTTTATTCATCGATCGTCCAGTAAAATAATAACGGTTTAGCGATATCATCAGATTTTGAGAATAAATTTCTTCAATGTTTTTAATAGTTATTAAATTTTGGTTATTTTTACTTTTCTAAATAGTCAATTAATATTGTCAGATTTGACTTCTTTTGTAATGTCTTGCCAACTGCATTTTTTAAATTCTGTATATTTTTGAACATTGAAATATTAGTGTATAATTAATATTTGATATCTACTAAATTGTAATATCCATGCATAAAATGTCTGATATACATTTCAGTTCCTTTATAGTATAATATAAAGAGTAATTCAATACTATTAATTAATTTGTTTAATATATGTTTTTAAGAATCACTATATATATATAATTACTATTTGGATGTTTCTTTCCGCTTAAATAAAGGTGTTAAATCCAGTAGAGACCCAGGAAATAAAGTTTTTTTTTAAAGAGTACGTTTTTTATACCTAAAGACAATATAGCTTTTTAAAAACACGATTGAAATTATTCTTCACTATACTCAGTAAATATTAAGGAGATTTAAATCAATATTAAATGTAAAAAATATGATCATATAAAAATAAATGTTTATCATACTATTTATATCTAATTTCGCTAACAACTATTGATCTAAAATAAAAAGCGGTTTACTATCAAGGACAATTATTTTTTCGTCGAAACTTCTGAGAAACTACTAATTTCTTAATAAAATGTTATTCAAATTAATACAGCTAAATATACTGGAATATTCAAAGAGCTTGACAAAATAATTCATGTTTGATGGATTAATAAAATATTATTTGAAAACGATTAACATATCAATTAATATAAAATAATCAACTGAATTTTCATGAATTCGCGTCGAAACTTATGGTTATTAAGAACTAATAAAGCACTAAAAACAAGCGAAGAGAACGGTTAATTCAAATTTAAAATTTGTTCGCAATATAGCAAACACAACATTGCAATTTAGAATATTTAAAAAAACATTAAACATTTAAAGGTTGACAACAAAATGAAAATGATTTTATCAGCAACGAGCATAGATAAAAAAGTATAAAATATCATAGAACTTCTTCATAAGCTCATTAAAATAAAAAATTGACTAAACTCGACTTATCAAACATTAGAAAAATTGCAAATATTTGTCATAAAATTAATCATAATAATAATTAACCAGTATAGTTTTCATGGAACATCATCTTGAACATTAATTATTTATATATTACATATTAATTTTTCATTTATTAGTTATTTGAGACGAAATGTTTACTTGTAAAGAAACAATATTGCAATTTTGTTAAACAAATAACATTAATTAAAGTATTTTTATAGAAGACGAATATTTAAAAACTGTCAAAGTATTTTAATTTGATAATCCATGAACACCATAAATACTAATCTTTCGATGAACTCTCGAGGAAACTAAATCTTATTAAATTTAATAATTGGTCAAAAATGAAATTTTTTTTATAAAAATTGCTAATAACGTAGTCGCTATCTTCATAGTATCTTATCAACATTTACTTAGACCGCCATTTATTGTTACTTTAAAAAAAAAACTAACAAAGCACAGAAAATGTATTTAAACTTGAGGAAAATTTATTAAATAAGTACATCAAATAAATAATCTTTTCTGGAAAAAGGACTATATTAAATAGTTTTAACATTAGAAGCAGCCACAAAATTATAAAACTCCACTTGTAAACTCATTAAATTAAAAAATATATCAAGAATGTTGAGAATTTTAAATATTTAACAAATGAATGCTCTTCATGAAAAGTATCCTTGAATAACTTTGACATCGTATTATTTTATAATTTACTAACTCCTTGGAAGGGAATCTCTGTCCAGATCGTAATATTAAAGACAATCTTGTCAAATAAGCAATTTCATGATATTTATTAAATATTTAAAAACTGAAAAAATAGAGAAAAAATTAGTTAAATTTGCAAAAAATTGGGTAAAAATTGAAAAAATGAAATTGTTTTAGAAATTCCAGGTCACATTAAATTTTATTAAAATGAAAACTAGAAAAAAATGTGGCAACTGAAAAAGAAAAAATTTCAGTAACAATACGATGAATACACACCTGAAAAAATCTCTACTATATCATCGACGTATTATGCCTTCATTCATTAACTCTTTAGAAGCGAATATTTGTCTAGATCATAATAGCGGAGACAATATTGCAATT
Source organism: Trichopria drosophilae (assembly GCA_030407085.1). Taxonomy (NCBI): domain Eukaryota; kingdom Metazoa; phylum Arthropoda; class Insecta; order Hymenoptera; family Diapriidae; genus Trichopria; species Trichopria drosophilae. The sequence continues at coordinate 180,661,196 of CM059583.1, read as the reverse complement.
TAAATAACCAGACGACAATTGCCGGATGGGTTGGGTGATATACATATCTAATACGGTATGATGTCTGAGGAAATCAAAGCCTTTATATGCAATCGTGGCAAAATGTAGCCTTAGGGCACAAAACGTTACCCCTATCGTGCTCAATGATATAACCCCGTGCGGGCCACTGGTGCATGAAACGTTTAGGCATCGACAATGTAAGCCAATCAGGGGGTGTATCAACGAGCCAAGCGCGATAATCCCCCGGAATTGCGTTAAAGTTACATTTTTACTCTCGTAGCCTGAGGCTTGAGCATCTTCGCCTTTTGATGCTCCAGCAAATTAGTTTTCGGGTGGCTCCGCATTCGAGCGAAATATTATTATTTCGGAAAATGGAGTTAGGTGATTGCGTTTCTGCGATTCGACCCGATGCACTAACGAATCGCTTTTCATTTATTCTTGCTCCGAAACCCTCTGCCAAGATCCTGTGCAAAAGCTTCAAAAAATAATGAGAAACTGATGATACTGCCAAAAAAATATATAAGCTATCAACGAAACTGGAGATCTCTCTCGAGTAGAATGAATTACGAAAATGCTACAAAATATTTCCGCATCAAAAAAAGAATCTGTGTAGCTCCAGAGTCAAAGATATTATTCGCATTTTAAACAATAATAACATTCACTTTTAAAGAGTATGATGTCTTTCCTTAATAAGCGGGAGTCAATTTTTATTCCAAGAAATTTAGAAAATACTTGAAACAATTTAAAATACGACACAATTAAAATGAGAATGTCATATTTTATTTGTTGACTATCCTGTACTCACAATAATAATACAAATATTGGAGACCTAACCTCAAAATTTAAAAATATGAAAAGGACCCAAGATGGGACACATGTTGATCATTGAACATTTAAGGAGGATTGCTGAAAAGACAACCAAAAGGTTGGAAAAATGTCAACTTTTTAGTTAATACATGTCACGTATTAAAAATCGGACAAAAGTTCGAAAAAATGATAAATTTTTTTAAATTAACCCTAAATGTGAAGTAAACGAGTTGTAAAAAATATGTCATGGCACTAAATTATTTCACCGGTACAAAACAATCTTCCTGCACTCCGATTATACTGAGAAAAATAAGATTCGAAAACTCGTCGTGAATGAAGTGTGCGTACACAAAAAGCCCTTCGCCCGGAATCCCCGTAAAGCCCCGCGGGGGTGTCAAGCATATACAGCGGGCGGGATATAATAACGAGGGGGTTTAGAGGAGGACAAAAACAGACATGCCGACTAAAAGGCTTACGGGGTAATTTGCGACGGCTTAAGATCGACCAATCTGATGCCGCGTATGTGCGAAATCTTATACCTCTTCCGTCTCTCGTGCATTTTGCGAAATCAAAAACAAAAGCGACAAATTAAAATAGAAAAGGAACAAAAAAAAATAAGGCATCGAGAAATCGGCAAAGTGGAAAGAAGAAAGAGTGGGAGAGGAGTAAAAAATAGGAGCAGGCTCTTTTGAAAAACGATACAACCCGGTGCCTCTTTCACTTTCGCCGATAGTTCCCGTAGACTATTTTTTTAATTTAACCTTTTTTTCTAGGTTTTCTGGACCGAACACGAGCCGTGGACTTCACGGCCTGTCGCGTTGAATCTACCATCGGATTGTTTTCCGTCCCAAAACTGTCTAATTGACCGAACAGGCAGTGCAAACGAGACGGGGCTTCTCCGGGTTCCTTTATTCTTTGCTACCTATGCTTTGCTTAGGACCCAAACTGCGTCTAGGTTACTGCGTTACGAAAGTATTTCAAACAGAACGGAAGTTAACGGTGATTAAAATTTAACAAAAACAAAGGCTGTCGATTAACAATAAAAAAAGTCTTAATTGAAAATTCTTTTTTTTAATTATTCAAGGTCTGCTTGAAAAATTTATAATGACATATGTTAGGGGACACGTGCAATCTCGTAGTAGAGACTGATTTCACTTGGCATACCTAATCTTGTCACGAATATTATAACAACGGTTATTAAAGTCAGAGCAAGATAGAATATACGTTAGTCTTTCTCGTTTCGTATAGAAAGATGTACTTTGAGAATACTTCGGCTATTACGAAACTTCGCTTTATTCGATTCTCATTTCGCAATCCGCAAAGCAATTATGGAAGATGAAGGAGAATTTCAATAGCATCGCGATTGGGGCACGCGCCGTCGCTTAAAGGCTCCTCAGGGTTCGAGGGCCCTCGAATCGATCTGAATTCCGTGTAGCGCACTTCTGGTAAAATTAAGTTCAACTTCGGAAATGCCGAAAGCCGTTGTTCCTTTCGGTTTGAAGGAATTTTGTTAAGAAATTTAAGAAAAGCTTGATATTTTATGTAATATTTATTTTATATTAGTTTTTTCTTCAGGTTTCAACCCAATCTCCTGTAATCTTGGGAAAATAAACTAGTTTCTGACCTTGTACAAAACTCTGTGTGTGGTATCAGGTCAAAAACCAAATTCAAATTTTAGAGAGCAAATTCTGTCCAGTAACATATTGTAGCTAAAATTTTGAGTAACTTCTATCTGAACTTCCTTTCATGTCTTGGTCATAACCAATTATAATGAGCACAATAAGAGATTGTCTAGTATTTAGTAATAATTATATACAAGATTATGTGCCTACATTTAATCATGAACAAAATACTAGAAATGTCAATCAATCGTTTGGTAATGACATAGTACTCAAGTACCATAGGATCAAAACAGGTATTTCTTTGAAAATCTTGACATTGATGAGTATGTCAATATTAGCAGTGACTGAAAAATGAGATTCTCAAAGTACAGAGAACCTAAAAATATTAGAAATATCACATCTGAGATTATGAATATGTTATTTAAAAATATCGTTGACTTGTCCTTCGTCAACCTGAAGTTTAATTTTTGATATGAGCTGTAGAATCATGAACATTATTCGTCCCGAAACATGCCGAGTTTAATTGGTTGAAATTTTAGATAACCATAAAAACAACTGGAGTAGAAATTTATTAAGTCCCTTAATAAGGCACATGACGCTATGTTCAGGCTGTGATTAGAGTCTTAATAAATTTATGTCCTATGTACTTATTTATGTTTAATTGTACACACAATATATCCAAACTAATCGATCATTATAGAAAAGAAATACTGATTCAATCTATCTTCTTTAAATCAAAGAGTTCAAGCATTTAATATTTTCATTTTCATAGACACCAACTTGAGATTGAATTCAAAAAAATGTTGTAAGGGAAAACCTTTGAATAGTTTTAATTCCCCGTTCATTTTTTTCTCTGACTCCTTACGTCGCGGGAAAGTGGAAAGATGCCCACGCACAAGCCAAAAAGCGTACAGGATCTGTTAAGAGCCCTTCACCTTGTTTGATGGCAAACACCCTTGTGTATACCCCATCGAGTCTCGTAGCTGCTGGCGCCCTTCTTGGAGCCTCCTTAATACCGTCTCTGCTCTCGATCACAAACGGAGCCTGATTACTTATTAATTATTTACAAAGCGATTTCTGTACATCCGAACGCATGTGTGATATCTTGCTGACAACACGAAATTCTGGTCACTTAAATTAAATACATTCTACCTCGTCGTTAGAAATTTTTAATTTGTGGAGGTTTCGACATTCGGAAAGTTAATTATTTGCCTACGTCGCAACGCCGAACAAATATGAAAAAAAATGTAGTTGAAAACTGAGGGACATTTCAACAACCAATTATAATATAAATTGTAAGTTTTGGGAAATATTCTACTTAAAATGACCTTTATTAAGAAAATTATAGAAAATACAGTTTTTCCATGCCAATGAATATAGATTTCAAGGTGATGAATCACAATGTCGCCGTTTTCTCACGGAAGAAACGATCTTCCTTCTATACATGTTTTATTTTACAATTCACCGTTTTCAGTCGTTCTTAATATCTTTACTTGAGAACCTAAAAAATCCTTTTTAGAACTTTAAATCTTCCTGAGAATGGAAAATGATGAAATATACGATAAAAGGTATTTTATTCTTCGATGACTAATTCCCATATTATGTTCTTTAAGTGCTGTATTATCCCTTTAAAATGTTACAAAATACCCTGAAATATTAATTGTATTAAAATACTAGACCACACATTTATGTCAACTGAGATAATCGAAATTACAAAATGATATAATAATCGTAAAATGGAAGTAACATATTTTTGCCATCCGAAAAATCAATAGCGACAGCTCTTCGTAATTCCACGGCTCATAGAATGATTACAAGGACATGAATCCATTCATTTCCTGGTAAAACCAAAAAATACAAAAGCTGCTACCTTCAAAATATTACATTATTATGATGTCATAAAAATTACAGTTTCGGACAGTACATATGAACGCAATGCTCCACTCCAAATATTGTAATTTTTATGAATGCATTCAAGCGGAAATAAACGGAAATGTTTAATTACCGATCACAAATCGATTTTGACAGAAAACAGAAAAATATGGAAATGCGTATTATTTGGACGTGCATCTCGTCCGAAAAATAATTATCCGGCGTTTATTTCGCTCGACCGGAGGCGCTGACATGTATAAACGGAAGAAGACGGAAATTTTCCGGTAATTTTCCGGGCCGATTGGTGGCGATTTCGAGACTGAAATGTTGAGACAACGGGATTAAGATCTCTCTCGGCAGGTTTCGAAGAACGGATTCGATTTTTGAGTTTCTTCCCACGAGGTCGGCTCCTACGAGCGGCGTACGTTACTTCGGTTTTGGGCCCGAGACAAACACTCGAAACGTCTATGCGCTTATAGGAAAGTGTTTGCCCCCTCGTTGAAAAGTCTTGGAGCCGTAGAGCCATTTATTATTTATTTACGAATAATATCGTGATGTTTGATCATCGACTCTAATGTATCAAACATCAATTGTCCATCCTAGACTTCTTGAAACAGGATGTAGGATGGTTTGAAAATGGATTCTTGACGGTTCGACGAAGGAATTTATGGGCGGTGTATCAAAATTATGTCTTCATCGCAATTAACTTCGACTTTCAATGCGATAATCGAATCTCCTCGACATGGAGATCGAGAATCGATGGATTGGCCCGATTTCCAGGAACGACTGATTGAAACGCTTCGAGCACGGGAGAAGAAGTCAAGATAATAAGAAAATGCAAAGCAACAACGATGAGAAAACACTAAAATTAGATGTTTTCAAGGTCGTTGTCCTGTTCATTACTGCTCGTGTGTTAGTGGATAAAACGTTTAAGACAAAGACGTCTCTGCGGTTAGTCCTTCGACGGTTTCTTCGGCACTCGAGCGTGCGGTGCATTAAACGAAACGACAGGTAGTCCATGATTTGCAATATTTTATCCTATCTCGCATCGGGAAGTTTTTAAAGTCGGTGCAATATGGCGCCCATGAGTGGGACATGACAGCTAATCGAGCAAGGGAAGGGAAAAGTTTAGGATAGTGTCAAACAAGATATATGATTTTGTCTAAGCATTGTTTTCATTAAGTAGCAACACAAGTTCCAACTTATAATTATAACGTTTTATACCTGTCATAGCTTTTAAAATATTTCAGTTCATATTACACATACGTTTACCCTGCGACTAACCTGTGGTTTCGCAATCTTCCAATCCTTTATAATAAAGGTTTTATTCAATTCGCGGTACCAACATTGTTTAAGCTCGTTCAAGGGCACTTAATTCCGAAAGCAAAAGCTGCAGGAGATTTGACAACGATCGTCCGATGATTTTTACTCTAGCCGTGTCGTGTGGGACGTGAGTAAATATTTGCTCGTGAACAAAGAGTATCGACTGACGTGGCGCTAACTTGTTTTTAGTATCCGTGAATTTCGATATGTTTGAAGATTTTAAAGTGCTACGGTAAGAGGGGCCGATTGGAAACGTCGATATGATGGATACACTCGGAAGCCAGAAAAGACTTGTGTTAACATTTCAAGAAATTGTCCCGTATTGACACTTGACCTACAATGTAACCGTTCCAGAACGTTACTCAAATTCTGCGATCGATACTGCATTTACGACAGACAATCATTTGTAATACAAAGTAGTTCGAAATTTCAAAAATTTATGTTATCTTGAGACAACCCTCAAGTTGGATCTGATAATTGAACGTCGCCATCTAGTATTTCACGTTCTCTATTCAGAGAATTTAATTTTTTCTCACTTCACAGCTGACCGACGGAGAAGGACCATATTGCCATAGATTACGGTTCTAAAATTCTGAGCAGCGAATAACTGAGCATCAAGTCGCACGCGAGGGGCCATATCGTTTTAACGTTTCTATTAGCAGCTATTAAAACCGATCTAGTGACGAAGCAAAAAATACGCGGAATGGAAACGGAGAAACAGACGAGTAATATAGAAATGGGCCCAGGGTGTCCGGGAGCGAGGGATTCGCAAAGGGACTGTAGGGTCTTTGCTCAAAATCGCGCCCTGTTCACATGCTGCTCCTCGCCTCGGTATCCAGTTACCTTTTGTGAAACCTTCCGAGGCTCAGATTTTCAAACGATATACACCCCATTGTGCGCATCGGGTATTTAGCATGGCACGGGGTAGGGGGGCGGGAGTACGTTGCAAGCATATATATGCACGCACGTGAAATCCAAAAGGGGGCGAATGGCCATGGCGGTGTCCCGTGACACACGGGGCAGATTCTGTTAAAATGATATCCTTCGATTCGTGGTACCCCTCGCTTTTTGCGAATGCAAACGTAGATGCAATTGATCGTTCGCGTGTTTTTCGCGCGTAAAAGGCCCCTATGCGATGCGAGACTGCGATTTTGCCACGACCAGTTTCAGAGCTTATTGCTACCAAATAAGTTTGATAGAAAGCTCGCTGAGGTCTCCAGCCATCGTACGCTGTAACGATTGTTTGAAAACTGAAACCGATATTATTCTTACATAGTAAAATAGTTTCTTGTTTAGTACCAATCTTAATCATAAATGATCGGATGTATACGTCGATGAAATGGGTTACCAGAAATCGCTAAGACATGCTGAGATGAATAATATGAAAGTATTTCATTTCATCAAAACTTTATCAAAAATATTCATACATGGGTTCAGTATATACAACCGTTATGACCGGTTATTGTCCAGTATTTGAAAGTAATATTTAAACACTCTCGTAAAAAAGTATACCGTTGGAGGCGCCTTTGAGTACATTTTTAAAAGTGATTCGTCATTCGACGTAAGTATAACACGTCGTTCGCTCGTTCCTTGCACCTGATACTTTCTCATCGCCGATGAATTTCTTTTTAATTACCTCAACAAAGCCACCACCTGGACACGTTCCGCCACTAAAATTGCAATTTTGCTCCTTTTTTAGGACAATTTTTCACTTTGTTACCTGTCAGTTGCTGCAGTATCAAAATCTAAATCGAGTCGCGATAGAAAGATGATAACTCGAAACTTTTTTAAGCTTCCATTGCAATTTCTACATGTTTCGAGAATTGAGCGTTTAACGATCACTTAAATCATCGAAATCTTTTGTACATTTTCTGTTATTGGTGTAAAGTGACGAAAGTGTAATTGGGGGTTGCACAGAATCATTTGTCAATCATCATCAAAAACATGCCATCGACAATGGAATTTTAGTGGATCGTGCGGGCTTCCAGAAAATCAAGAGACAATAAGCGTCGGTGGCGCAGTTTTAAAACGTGTGCAAGAGAGATGTCGAGAATGGGGTTCGATTACCGTGAACAACGTCTTCGAACTACATACACGGGGCAGCAGGTTTTGAAAGTGGCGTTCACCTCGAATTACAGAGCCGCCTTTCATCACGGCCCTTTTTTGGCGCGAAAATAGATTGACAGCTGCCAAGCTTCGCTTCTCTCTTTCCCTACCCAATGTCTGCTTCGCGTATTTCACTCTTCTTTACAAAAAATCTTTTCGTTCTTTACTACAAAACAAAATTAAACTGAAGAATATGTTTGTCGCTAGAATATAATGACCGACTTTTTTTATAAATAGCCAATTTGACAAGTACGCTGAGGAGCACATTTGACTAATTAAATTGGAGCAAAATCATACTGGATAGTAAAAGTGACGATCAAGGTCACGGTAGAAAAACATACGTTTCCTCGTCAGAAAGTAGAACATGTCTGTTCGTGGTGCTATACATAGAGCTTGACTCGAGATGATTTTTTGTTCGCGTTTTCTCCGTTTCCCGCCCTTCCTGTCACGACTGTACAAACCCGTCAGAGCCGAGGTGTTACCCTGGTAACAACGCAGACTGGAGACTCAATTAGCAAGGAAAATACAAGAGACGGCAGCGACGACTCAACGCGGCCATGTTACGAGCAAGGATCGATTTGTTGTGGGCTTTTAAGCGAACCGCGAACTACCCGGAATCCGTATTGTCTCGTGGGAACTTGAAGCACTTCTCCATGTCTTGCACAAAATAGGGGAAAATAGGCCGAGAAATGGTCTTCTACTGTTTAGCAATCAATCCTCGCTGATAGTTTAATGGGAAAGTGATTTTCTAAATAAATTTGAAAGTTAGGCTTTATTTAGGAACAAACTGTTCCAGTTATACAGGAAAGATATTTATCTATTAAAAACGTTATCTTTTATTAATTCTTAGCTTAAGAAAGTTAATGAGCTTTTTCCAAGTTGAGAAACTATTTACTCGACAAATGTTCCTTCCTGAGTAATCTTCTTGCATTCAATTCGAGCAATTTCCGCGACAGCAAGCAGCGATACGAGCGCGAATCGGTGGCTTCCGAGCCTTATCGTAAGATCTCGGTAGGCACGAGTAATGGCCTGAGCACTTTAAGAACTCATCGCTGCAGTAGTTACTCTCCCAGACTCATCTGGGAAGACTCAAGCTACGCATCAATCACGACGCCGTTACGAAGCGAATTAACGTTTTCATCGTCCTCCAAGACATGTGAACGCCTGAGGCGTAACACGACATTCCCTTGACAGTTTGACAGAATGCAGGTTTATGAAAATGATGTGATTTTATTATTTAAGTTTTTTTAAAAATTTGATATTAAATTTATGAACGTTGAATTATATTCATATAATTTGTTTCCTTGCATTATTCTATGTCATCAATGTATCTTGTACCCAGTTCATGAGAAATAACCTCTAATATTATTTTGTAAACTTTCAGACAACAACAGCAGTCCGGAAACGGAAACGGAAGTTCAAGACGAACCTTGAGCCCAGGTCCGGGCGGAAGCGATTCAGAGGATTCGGACATATCGTTGGGTGGAACTTCACCGCCATCTCCCAGTTCCTCACCAACGGCCGGTATTCCGAATCATCCGCCGCTACAGCTTCCGAGTGCCACAGGACCGATGCCGAAACTGCACCCGAATTATCGTTACGATCCGACTCAAGCGCAATTCCGTTTCGGACCTGGAGCGGCATTCAAGTTGCCTGCTACGGGTCTTCGTTTCAGCCCTTACAGTCCACAGCACAATCATCCTAACATTGCAGGCGGGGGCATTTTTAGGCTCGCCGAAACCAGCCCCTTTCAAGCCGTGGGACCAAGAGGAGACTTAGGGTCAAGGTGAGTCGTAGTTTCCAGTAAATTTAATAACCTGGACTTAATTTAAGTTACACTGATGGTAGATTTTGAGAAATTGAATCCATCTATTTCTCTATATAGAGATGATTTGGTTGTTAAATGGTCATCCTTTTTTCATTTGCATTCTCCTTTAAGATTATGCAAGTTACCTCAGTGTCAACCTGAAGATCAAGTCCAACTCGTGAATGAACAATTAATGAACGTAAAAATGATGCTCTTCCAGATTGCCGGATCCGATCGGTCTTCCACCTCCGCGACTGCATCATCACGAAACTCTGCTGCACCATCCTCTTCCTCAGCATCAGCTACCGGATGTAATTTCGCGGATATCCGAGACCTCGCGGCTCTCCGACGGCGGAATCTCTCGGCTTTCGGATAGTCTGTCGGAAGCGCACAGTCCACCTCTGGTCGCGACCAATCTCTCAGTGACCGGCCCGCTGAGGGTCGCAGTACCCAGCCCGCACACCCCATCCTCGCTGGGGAGTCCGCCCACCACCACCTGCCATCAAACGCCCCAGGATCAAGGACTGATAAGGGTCGTGACCCCGCCGCCGAATCCAAAGCCGCCACAGATACACAGACCTTTCTCACCCGCGTGATACGACGGTTCCAAGGCCAACGAATGCTACATCCCTTCGGAACAAGAAGTCGATTGTTTTAAGAAGTGTTTCGAAGTGCTGTGAACTAAGGAACTTGGCTTCAGTTTGACACGAATTCCAAAATCCGATTCGATCAAACTGTCGCCTATTAAACGTAATAGGCCGAATGCTTTACTCAGAGGCAAACCGTGACGCTGCCGATTTCAGCGATTGTGCTGTTGATGTGATGTGTACGAAAACGGAGTTAATAATAATAATGATGAGCAATTTTTTATTGTGTCGTTTTCTTCAAAGTGCAAGTTAAATTTTAAGCAATCTGTTTGTGGTTTATATGACATGTGGACTTCAACCTTTCGACCAAAGAAGCTCGGTTCACGTTTTAGGATCAATAATTTGGATTTTGTGGGATTTTCTGATGTTTTGAACCGAAAACAGATTTCTATTGTAATTTATTTTAAGTAATGCGTATGAAAGTTGTTTTTAAAGTTTACTGAAAGTTTTTACAGCGGGATATCGTTGCAAAAATTCACAAGAGCAAAAGGCGACTGTTAGAGCGAAGTAACTCCGTGAAATAAAATTTTTGTAGGCACACGTCGTTTTTGAAAAACAAAAATCGTGTTACCGGAAATCATGGAAAAATGTCGCTTACACGCTAAAAGAAGTGTTCTGATCAGTGAAAACTTTTATTCAATAACTGCCGAAATATTATCTTAACGACGATATTATCTTTTCATTCTACAATATTTTTGACACGAATTTTTAAAAAAATTTTCGTTATGACAAATTTACATTAACGATTAAATATTGAACCACTTGAAAAAATTGGTATTTTGGTTATTCAATAAAACATTTCAGCGGATCAAAAGACTCCTTTGTGCTGGCCAGTGGTAAGACATTTTGAGGTGTTCAAAAAATCATGCATTTTGATGCACGATTCGCCGAAACTTTTTTTTTCCGATTTCGGACCCTTTTTGCGATGCAAATTATAATCTGATATTGAGGCACGAATGAAAGAGAAGCTTTTTGGAGCCAAACCTCAAAACCTAACGAGCTTCGTAAAGCAATGAAAAGTGAGATTTCGATAAGTGATACAGTTTGTTGCGGACGGTCCGCTCGGCACAACTATCAAATAAGCGATCGACCGTTAGAAAAAAACGCACACCAGTCACTAAAGAGATTTATAAAAAAAAAGCGAAAATAATAATTCATGTAACGAATCGAAAGACGACTGATTTCGATTAATCGCCGTCGAATAAAATAACCGTAAGCCCCCGTACCCTCTGAATCTCTAGGTTAATTTAGACTTAGCACTCGCTAATTCGAATTATTGAGCCAGTATTCGAGAACGTTATGCCGGGAGTATGATTTGGCGCAGGAGGCTAACACGGACCTCCTTCGCGACTCTGTTGTAGATAGCGTCACTCTAGGGAAAATTCTTGTATAATCGATTCTATAAATATGAACATAAATAAATATAAATAAATATAAATATATGCAAATATTATACATAGGTACCGTATACGTTTTGAGGATTAAGTAACGCGAAAGTTATACATATATAAATACGTGAATGAATGAGCATTATTATGATTAATAATAATTATAATAATATTATTATTTGCGCCTGTACATAAATCAACGCGAAAAATATATAAACAGATTACTAAGAATTATGATTTCAAATTCTTTTATTAATCCTCATTAATTATCCTATCCTCACAAAGTATGATTCGTAGAGTTGACAATTGAATTTCTTCAATAGGCTTAATACTTATTTATCTCAAAAATGAAATGAGAACAGGTTAAGTATTATTAATTTGAACTTAATTATATATTATTTACAATTTCTCATTCTACGTCACATTGAGGCCTATATTTTGGGTAATCCTATAGTTATCGGTGGTGCTAAAAAAAACATAAACTAAGTTTTAAGTATTATTGAACTATCATGTACCTTTAAATGATCTGAAACTCATATTTTTATATATACAGTACTGGTTTATATATAATCTGAAATAATATGAGATATTAAAGCAGATCTTATATTGCTCTTTCTTTTCATGGCTAAAATCAGTTGATAACATTTTTTCTCTACTGATTCATATTATTGAACGGATTTAACATTTGGTAAAAAAAGAAAAAACCATTAGTTGTTATTGTGCCTACTGCGTATTTAGTGCTCAGATTTTCAGCAATAAGCGTTTCTTCCGACTATTTTTTTTTTGGTTATTGCATGGTCAATAACTATACAATAATAGATGTTTCTAAAATTGTCTTGTATCATGCAGAAAAAAAAGGATACATCGACGAACAGACCCCAAGCAATAAAGAAAGGAACAAAAAATGTGGCAGACACTAAGTGCTACTACGATTGCATGCACGACAAAATACACTTTTATGTATACAAACGACAAAAGTACTGTTACATATGGATAAAAAGTTCTTTTTCCTATCTGCAGAAACGATACAAAGTACTTTTGTTGCTGGAATACCCTTGGTGCAGTTTTTCATGTAGTGTTTTCAATGAGTAATTTGGTGTAAATTTATATTGCGCCGATAAACAATATTTCTCAATAGTTACTACACAGAGGTCCTAGGTACTATAACTTTTGCAAAGTACATTTTTTATGTGTATTGCAGATATAAAGTCTTGTTCCCAATTACATTTGCTTAATTGTATCTCTTTTGACTTTTTAAAAGCTCATTACGTCTATTTATATTGCACTAAAAAGTGCTTTTTTGTGTAGAATATTTATTATGTACTTTTTGCTTTCGTGTTTTTTTCTCAAACATTAATACTCTCCAAATGTGTAGCAGTTAGATAGATGGAGAAGAAATCAAAGCAAAAAAAAACTGAAGAAAATCACAATGGATTATAATCGTATATTTGATTCATTTTTTACACTCCGGTACTAGAACTCGATTTTGCGCCCTGCAGTGAAATATTCGAGCGCAAACCATCGAGCTGCACGCCGGTAGTCTCAAAAAATATCGTATGCAACACCGACGAAATATCAATCTCCGACGAGTGTAATTATCATCCTCAAATCGCTCGTAAGACAAACTTCGCAAATTCATAAATTGGGAATAAAACTATTTATTGTTTTTTAAGTATTACTTAATAAAAAATTAGTTCTGTGTATGTAATAACATAAGCAACAGAGTTCTTCAGAAAAAGATATAGTTTGTGCGGACTTACACAATAGAAAATTTTGTGTAACTGTTCAGGCTGCCAGTATTGCGTCTCTGTTGAAAAAATTTCCATTTTCGTTTTTTAATGTTTACTTGAATTCCATCTTTTAGAAAACATGGTATTTGCAATTAAAATTGTGGATGAAAAATTTTTTAATACTGCCCATTAAACATTACCTACAAATTTCATTACGAAATATCAGTGGAATTAAATTTTCATAGCATAATTTCACTATATTTTACTATTTTGTTAGTGATATGACATGTAACTTGATTAATTCCAGTTTTCATTTTACATTAGTATATTTTTAGTTGAGAGTTTAAGGAAATGTTGACTGCTTCGTGAATATAAATTCACTGAAGTTGTTTTATGAATGTCTACTATAGAGCTTAAATATATTGAAACAACTTTCGTCTAAACCTTTAGAAACCATGCAACCCGTCCCTTCTCCATCTGATCAGACGTAAAAAACAATTTAGTGACATCGAAAGTTGATTTTTAGGATTTATAGAATCACAGATATAAAAATACTACGGAATAACAAAGTTCTTTAAAAATAAATATTGGAATAAAGCGTTTATATTTTTATTCTAAAAAAACATTGAAGTTGAAAAAAAAACTAAATCTAAATTTCTTAGATTGATAATGTACTATCTGAGGAATGAAAATAGAACAACTCTAAGTGGCCTCTACTGTCCAATGAAATTTCACTTACAAGGAGGAAAAGGTCTCTCGAGAGCATAGCTCAATGTTCACTAAATAAACAGTGAATTCTCTTAACAAATTTAGAGCTCACATTTCCGTTGTAATGTGTTGTTTTAGTTCCGAAACCATCCAGCTGGGCATTTTTTACTTCGTTTTGTTCCTCCACCTTTATTTAGAATCTATCGATTTCGCAAAAAGTAAATTCTTTAACCTAAATAAATTGGTTCCAGCTCATTCGTTAGGGACTGTTTACAGAACTAAAAAACCGTTTTAGTCTTCCTCTTAGCGGTGTAGTTGCAAGCACATTGACGCCAACTGGTTTGGATGATGTTTTAATCTATCGTTATTCTTTTGTAATCACAGAAGGTAATCCTAAGTCCTTGTTTATTATAGAATATTCCAAAGAGCATTAACCGTAATGCGCATTTTGGGTTGAAATCATTTGATTATTTCAATGCTCGATTTAGATGCTGATCCCTGAAGCTCTATACCGTAGGTCTACAGGGATTTTAGTACAGTTTGAATGATAAGTAACTTCGAGCCCCAATTAATTAGTTTCCAAATCCTTATCAATAATGTATACGTAAATATTACTGCTAGTCGAAAACGAAACGACTAAAGATCCTTCCCTTATTTATGACCCCTTTTTCAAGTCACTGGTATTTTAGTACTGTGATCAATTTCCTGTTGATGTCAGTGATCTTTATTTAGTTGCTTTCCCTTAGTTCAAATCGAGTTTGTCAAGTAAGTCGTCTATGTGCATTCCGAGATTTAAGGAATTGCTTTGAGGCTGAACTTATGAAACAATTTTTCCTGTTTAGAACTCGTAAAATACCCAAAATCAATACACGAAATGTAGAAAAAAATAACAAATATTTGTGGCCAAAAAAACGTCTTGAAAAGAAGGTTAAGTTAAATGTTGAATAAAAATATTTACATCGTGATTGAACGACACGAGGGGATCTGCAATTTACAACTTTCAAATATCGATTATGCAATGGTGACTTGCGTCAGCTCCGCTTCCCATTAGCAGCCGTAACCGGAAGTCGCGTATTTTCATCCTCGATGTCGGAGAACGGTGGTGGGAGCCGCGTGGGAGTGGGTTGGGCAGGAGAGGGGAGGAAAGGTTAGCGTCTAGACTCGACACACGACAAACTTTGCGAGGGCGGGTATCGCTGACAAAACCAACCAATCACCAGGCAGCGCTTCGTGCAAACGATCCCATAGGTTCGCCCGATCCGTAGGAGAGATGCGATTCTAACCTGGGAATGACTAGCCAGCAACTTTTCCGATAGAAAAACATTTACTGAATTAGTTAGGATGTCTGAGAAGTTTCGATTTCGGACTCGAAAATGTGTTTGTGCATATATAGGAATATATGCAGGGTTATTGCTAGGTATTTTAACATTTTATTTTCAGTTTCATTTGGAGAGGTACTTTAACGTGATTATATAGGGAAAAAGATTGTCGTTGCTGTAGCGAGAAAAGGTATCGCTGTAAGATCGATAGATTAGTCTGAAAAATTGCATTATCCTCATTTTAAAAAATATGCGTGTTTAGTAATACACTCACAAAAAAAAAGTAGTTAAAATGACTATGAACAATGTGCAAGATATTAATTAAAACACCTATGAGGAGGTAGTTGTTTCAACAAAACAAGTAAAATCTACTACGAAAGTGTTAAATTTAATTATTTTTCAAAGTTGTTTTAGCCATATTTTCCCAACTATGCGATGTAGTACATTTAACTATGGATGTTTTTCTCAGTACAGTTTAATTTAACAAACTTGAGAAAATCATCTAAATAACAATTACATAAATGCATAGAATAATTTTATTATGGCCTTCTATCGTTTTATTAGCAAATAAGTATTTTCCAGTAGCTATTCTACATCTAACGCTATATTTTGAAAGTTTTGAAGGTTTAATATAAAAATCTATTATGGAGATGTTAAAATAATATTGTAAAATAGTTCTAATCATTCTATTGTTACAACTGAGACAGCTGCTGGACCACGAAGTCGGTAGTTTTTTTGCGTAGATACACGGAAAAAAATTGTTAGTTACACCAACTACTTAATCGTAGTAAGCATAAATGTAGGAATGCATAAAAAAATAGTAAATCCAATAAATTAATGTTCGTTACAGCTAGTAATTTTAAGTAATTACGCTAACTATCCAAATTAACTTTTTGCAGTTAAGATAACTACGATTTCTAGTAAACAAACGAAATTTCTAACCGTTTCAGTACGCGCCGATATACGAGACAAATAGTATTTTTCGATACAAGACCGTAAAATCTTACGTGAAAACTGTCATCTTTACATGAAAACTGTAAAAATTCGATTTCGCGGACTGCATTTTGTCCATATAGGTTATGTTTTTAACAGCGCAGATTCATGTTTCGTGAGATCCGTAAAATTGTATTTTACGGACTATAAGAAGGCCATAAAATCGGATTTTACGGTTACAGTACCGAAAAGAATTTTAATAGAATATTTCATACGGCATTTGTCGTTCATTTATATTTTGGTTGTTGTCTCAAATAAAAGCTCTAAATTCGTTATTTCTTTAATTTAAACAAATTTTCTTAAGTACACTGTAAAAAATTCTTAGTTTATTTGACGACCTTTTAACTACTAAAACAGCTTCAATAGGTTCTCAACGGAATTTTATAGGTTGTAGTTACAACCATCAAGGAGTTGAATCAACAAAAAAAATATAGTTACAGAAACGACATTTTGAGAGTTAATTGTACTAGATTTAAAAATATATTTAAAATCTAACTACCTAGTACATTAAAAACTATTCAACATAATGGTCGAGCGATATATTTTTAATTGAATTTAGCATAACTACATTTTTAGTTGAACTAACTTCTTTACGGTAGTAACTGCAACTTAAAACATTTTCTTGAAGCGTATCGAACTACTCTGCGTAGTTAAAAAGTATATAGTCAAACCAACTAAGAATTTTTCTGGACTAACATATAATCAACTAAAAATATAGTTAGGGAAATGACATTTTGGTAGTTCATTCCACTAAATTCAAAAACATTTTTTATAGTCTAACTGCCCAGTAAGCTAAAAACCATTCAACATGATGCAGTGATATATTTTTCACTGATTTTTAACAAAACTACTATTTTAGTTCGTTTAACTTTTTTACGGTAGTAACTGCAAGTTAGAACATTTTCTTGAAACACTCCGATGTTGAATACCAGTCAAATTAACTAAGAATGTTTTGGACATTTTTTTTAGTAGAATTATTTTTAGTACAGCTATTGGCGGTTGCTTTTTTATTATATTAGTGCATGCTTTTTTGAGTTTTATGCATAGTATCGCATGTATTGATCTCCAATCATTCAAAATACTTTTTTGTTTACTGGGTAAATAACGTTAACTTAAGTAAAAATAGTAAAATTAACGACATCAACAAAGTTATACTAACAAAAAAAGCATTTCTTTTAAGTACTCTAATATCAACTTCTCAATGGTAGTTGAATTTGCAAAGTAGATTTTTTCTTTATTATTTTAATATTCTTAATATATCTAAACTTACTTGTTTCATAAAATGGTATATCTTTATCTGTATTGTGTATTATATATTACATTTTAAGTATAATGTGGGGTTGCGTACATTATTTTAATTGCTTTCATTGCCACGTCAGATTTAAGTGAAAAGTCGACATCTTATACGCCTCAAATATTAATTGAGTCAGTGAACGTTAATATATTATTGTTAAATGTTGAAAATTCCATAATTTGGCTCTAATTAAATCTGTTGGATATTAATAATTTAACATGAATTCAGCTGAGGGTTTGAAAATGATCAATATAAGGATGATCTAATATTTGCGATATTTAATGGTAAATATAATGAATTAAACATAATATGTTCATATTGATACATTATTATTAATTGTTATATAGGTGAATAAAAATAAGGAATTTTTAAAAATCTTCCATTAGATATGTTCCCTTTCAAAACAGAAACAAACGTTTCTTTTTATAACGATATATGTTTTCATCATATTTTTTAAAGAAAAAATTAAACTAAAAATTTTAATTCTACGTTTTTATAGTTTAAATTCAGAATCATTTAATTAAAGTCTTAAACCTAACAGGTGCTTATGAACTAAGCGTAATATTATATATATTAATTGATTTAAAAACTATTGAACTTACTGAATTCTTTTTTAATGGAATGCTGAAATTGTGTGAACTATCTACAAATTAAAAAACTGGCAGGTTAGAACGATATATCTTTTAGCAAAATTAATATTATTATTGTCATTGATTATAGGATTTTATTTCTTACGTGTCAATTTTATCTAAATTCTTTTGCAGGGAAATCATTAAATATATGACAATAGAACTTATTTTATTTCATTAAAAACAGTAATATTGTTTAAATTTTATGTTTCATTTAATGTGGATTTTAAAATGATATTTTTGAGCGAAGTATTTAGGATCGAATTATAACTATCATTGCATTGAAACATACTTCGACCACTAAATGTAATGCAATACTCATGGTGAAAGTTATTACGGTCTTAATATCATCTTCTTCTGTTTTAAAAGGGAAACATTTGTTTTTCTAACAAAATTATAACCTGGAGTTTCACATGCCGTGCTGTTAATCTTGTTCGCCTGAAGTAAGTAGGAACTTAAATACACTGGATGATGTCATGGTAACTAGGGACATAATTATGCGAACCCTCTATAGATGCTGGATATTGAAAAGTCTTGTACAGCAGCAATAAACATAGAATTTTGTTGCAATATGTAATATTTTAAATTTATAAACGATTTTTCATTACAAAGTTGACAAAAACAAATTCACACACACAATTATAGTGATTGAGCTTTACTCTAATATTGACTTACCTGTATTAAAATATTCTGTCCAAAATTGATTTATGTAGTAAAAAGTGTTAATCTTATATTTTCGAAAAGAAAATTCTTTTACATTAGATATGTGATTTGTAAATTGCAATTTTTTATAGTAAGTAAAAAACTTATCTTTAAATATTCTAATAATGGGTATATCGCATCAAAATAAAACTTAATTTGAATTGAAAAAATTGAGAAAATATAACAAAAAAGATAGCAGAAAATAATTATTCGTTATGAATTCTGATATTATTAAATGCTATTATTTGTACCATAAAATTTGTTTAAATTCAGTTCCACGCTATTATTATTACAAACTGGCTCATGGAAAAAAGCTTTGTATTTTGAAATATACACTATTAAGGCAGTTAACATTCTTCTAACAAAGTGCATCACATGAATAAGAATATTAATTATTATTTATTTCGTCGTAAATAAAAAAAAATAGTTACAACACTTCATAAAAAGCCAATATTTTAAAAGTTGGTGTTATAATGTTTAACATAATGATAAATTTCTAATATGACCAGTTAGCTAAGTGGGCTAAGTGGCATATTGGCCCTGCCAACAGTACGCATTAGGGTTATGTTTTGTGCGTTGTCATCGTGTTTCAAAAAGTTAAAAGTCAGCTGTAGTATATCGTAGTATATGATAAATTGATGTTTTTGTAAAATTCAAATTTTGTAATAGAATCTTGTAAAGTGTATAGCTAGACCCTATTACATTTTTAGCAATGTATATAGTACCATAGTAGTTTTTCATAATGATCTCCAGCGCAATCTTTGCTTCATGACTATCACGATGCTTTGAATAACTTGTTGAAATTGTCGAATGTTAAGAATTTAATTGTCACATTCCGTGTGAATAGGGAAGCATATATTTTTAGACAGTAAAGACAATTATTCATTGTAAAAATTTGTTTGTTTTAAGACCAACTTTTTGCGTTTCAGCCGCCATTTTGACAGTTTCTAACTTTATTTTCAAAATGCTATCATGCAAATTTAAAGTTAAAGGATTGAGGACACCATATTTTCACCGATCTCCCTAACCGTTTCCAATGTGAAAATGCCGAATAAAAAATATTTGTCAGTAAAAAGATTTTTTTGTGAAAAACCAGGCACAACTTTTTTGGAATGGGCTCGGTTGATTTTTTAACAACAGATTCGGAATGATTGATCAATTTTACGTCGAAAATGTTTTATCTAAAATTTTAAATTGTTTTTTATTGTCAAGAAATATTCCGAAAATCTTGGTGAAATTGTGTCCTCTTGGGCGTTAATGGGTTAAAAACAATGTAAAATTTTAACTCTTGAGTGACACGTGTTAATAAACCGAAGAAATTAAAAAAATGATGAAAATAAGGGCTGTATTATACCCTACTGTATATACGTATTAAATGAAGTGTACGGCCATAGCGAGAAGATCAACTGCTCATCGAGTCCTCCTAGCGGGAATAAATGTAACTTCCTCTCCATATGCATTGTAGTTGTACAGAATGTCATGATGTACATCTCATGTTTATAAATTTCAGGTTGAATGTGACACCCACTTTATGATCTCTGAAAAATAGAAATACATTGTTAATATTTCCCACGAAGACACATTCACTAAGTTACATTACACACACTTTTTATAGAACATGTAGGGGATTTGATGGAATAAGGAGTCGATAATAAAACTAGGTGTAAACATGATAATTGAAATATCCAACCCATAAATTCGACACAGTGATTTTAATCCTAGGAGTTGCCTGTAAATTCGTAACATATACATCGAGACCCTTTACCCTGTCATTACGGAAGTGGGTATAGGGCCGTAAAAAAGACTCGACGAGCTGTGCACAAAAAGTCATCCACGTTATCAATTAAACGTAATTTACGAGTGCGGCGACCCTTTTAGAGCGAGGACTTTCTGAAGCATAAAAGACGCTCTGGGACGTCCGGCGCGATAAAAATCAGTATCGGTAACCTGGAAAACGTCGAATGTGAACCGTTACTGGTAGGCTATTATAATGCGTTATAAAGCTGTGGCCTTATGCCGACGTTAAAAGCATACTACGCATAGTATATATAATGCGTAGGTCCAACAGATTGTCAAGTTTCGATGTGTACATTCGACCGAGTAGGATATCGCGATTATCGATAAACATCACTGCTGTACCATTCTCGAAACATGGCGTGAAAAGGACTGTCGCGTTCCACAACTTTTTCTTCGTCACTCTCTTTTTCTTTACACTTTTTATCTTTGTCCCTTCCTTTCTTTTTCTGCCTTCTTATTTCGAATAGCAGATACTGTCTCTTTCTAATACGAAGCCCTAATGTTGTCCCCCTCATCACTCTCCTTTCTCTTTCTTTTACTCGGTCACTCCCACCCTCCTTCTCTCTCTTTTCCTATCTATTTGGATCTGTCTGTCTCTGTTTGCGAAGTAAAGCCAGGTTTTTCCTCTTGCTCCACCGTGTTTTGACAGTTGCTGCTCTGACACCTCTGGCACATTCATTATACAGGGGTGCTCAACCCCGAATAATGGGAAAAGAAAATATCGTAATTATCCGCCGTAACATGTCAATTATTTTCGAGTCATTTGTAACAAAACCGAAATATTTGGCTCGATGCAATGTAAAGATATTATTATCATTTAGTGTTATTTACAAATCGCTATGGCCTCAGGATCCAATATAGAATTCAAGTCTTTGTTTGATGATTTATGTTTTTTTACGTTTTTATTATTTACCAATAATATTAAAGATTATACGAAAATATTGCAAAATAACCTACAAATTCAACAAAAAACAAATATCCAAAATGTAAGATAAAACCATTTATTCGAAAATGTCAAATAAATGATGGAATCGATTCGTTTCCAAGCAGATTATGGCACGAACGTAAATTGAGACATTTATCAAGAGAACCCTCATTTCGCACACGCTCCAAATATCGGATTCGCAGATCCGAAGATTGAGAGCCACGTCAGGCATATCCCAGCTGTCCGGATTTAGATGTTTAGGATAATACGGTGTGGCTGGGCCCTTGCAACAAAATAATGTAGTCCACTCTGAATGGCATAGACCCGGAATGAAAGCACCGAGAGAGACGGAAACAAGGGTGATCACTTATCCGCGAAAGGGAAAATGGATGGCGTTGAAAAAAGGTGCCGGATCAGAAAATCGAGGACTTTAGAAAGCTATCGATTGTTATGTGACTATTTGTATTTTGAGAGATTATGCTATTAGAGTAAATAATGCAAATTTTTTTCCAGATCCTTTTTTATATCTCGAACAAAACCTTGATTCTCTAAAACTAAAAAATGTTCCAAAATATGTGATAAACTAATTTATCAGATATCAAATTGCACGGTGCCGATTTTATGAATCAGCCAGTGAAAGCCAAAGTGCAAATGAAAATGGTGGTAGCTGAAAGGGGAAATATAACAAAGAACTTTTCCACCCTGAAATATGCTTGTTAGGTGATACTAAAGGACTCGGTGAGTATTATTAATTCTGAGTACAAGAGGAGTGATATTTCACTCGAAAATATATGGAAGGCGAAATCCGGGAAACAGTAAATTCGCTAGTCTAATATTTTCTTCGTGGTACATGCGACTGAAGAATTTTGTCCATGATCATGCATACGCACAAAAGTGTTACATTACGGTCAATTGAATTTTTAAATAATACACGATGAATGGAGCGAGTCGAAGAGAGAAAGCACGAGAGTATGAAGACGGTAGCAGGGTTGCTCGTGGTAGGTGAGCGTTTCTCTAGTGGTTATTTGTAGACAGATTCGACACCTCGACAATGGGCGAAGAATCATAATGGACTCCTCGTTGTGGGGACCCACCATGGAAGGTCTTAGTAAGATTATGCTGGATGCAGGTATTTATTGCAGATCTTAAGGTCGGTGGGGCGTCCTGGCGAAGTGTGAAGCCGATGCTAAATCCCCGGAGGATCTTTTTAAAATCGCTTTCCGCCATTGTTGCGGTAAGAAGTTTTGTATTTTTTCAGAATGCCCGCACGATCTCTCCCTCAGACGTACGTCCATGCTCATCGTCCGTCCCTTTTTTTACGTTTTTGGTACACACGCTCTCCTTCCTGTCGGATCATGGACTCTTAGGTGCTCGAGGGCGCGATATGTGCTGAATCCTCGTAAACCTATGATCCATGAATGAAGCTGCGTAGCCAGGAGAGAAATCGGAGAATGAGTCGTTTCCGACAGAAATTGTTAAAAATCCACTGAAAGGGAGTCTCGATGTTTACTTTTTATTTCAGTTAGAATAAGAATGTAAACATTATCATAAAGATTTAGAATATCCATGGCCTGGTTATACTTTAGGTGCGTTATTTGCGACCCATTGTTCACATTTTTTCGGTGGTACGGTTAACCGATGGAATGATGCACATTGTTCAGCTGAAAACGGGTAATCTTCCAATCTTAGGTTACCGAGGAAATTTGAATAGCATATGCTGATAACAGTTTGTGATACTGTGAATATACTGGTTTCATAAAAGTTGATATTGCAGTAGCTGATGAAGCTTCCGTCAACTACTAGTATGCAATTATTATGATACCATGTTATTTGCTAACATCCAAGGCATCCTTTGAATTCTGAAGTTGGCAAGTGTCAGCTAGATCGAATGTTTTGGTGCTTTACATACTGAGTTGTGATGAAACTTGGCGTTATGAACATACAAAGCTTCCGTGTTTACAGATGTACAATATGATTTCTTCCAGATATGTTTATATCCGACCATAATGAGGACCATATTCTACCAAGACTAATATTGTCTTCTTTTTAATCCAAAATTGGACCGAATTGAGTTCTATTGAATTTATAAGTGCATGACGTTCAAAAAAAATTAATGTACACACATTGTACTTTCCATTATGAGAATCTTAAGGATTTATTAGCAATAATAGTGAAAATATATGTACTTGGAAAATAAACCACGATTTTTTATTACTTAAGAAAATGTTAGTTTTATAATGACCTTTTATATCTTTAGAGTTTGTTGTGTTTTTTCAAGAAACATTACATTTTGCTAAGTTATAATTAGTAAAAATAAAGTGTACACTATATAAATTCTAGACGTAGGTCACTTATTTTCAAATAAAGTTATATTACTATACTGGGAATAACTGAATGAACTCCTGAGCTTTAAAAAGAATAATGTTAATGAAATTTTAATTATACGAATCATTTGGTAATTCTATAACATCTGGAGAAAAAAAGTCAACGAATTATTTCCCAAGAAAAGTCGACACATGGTGTGAAACAAACATTCAAGTCCGTGTACCAACATTCATCACTTATCATGAATAATAAAGAAGAGTGCGAAGAAAATAAAAAAGAAATTTGAGAATATATAAGGACTAAACTATTTTCAGAACTTTCAAAACGGACTAAAAAAACAAGCAGCGAATTCAGGTAAGAATATTTATAATTATTGTATTTTTATTTGTGCATATACTCGCTCATAACAAAATTCATAATAAATTACACATCAATTATAGTATTAAAAACAGGATCCCCTATACAGTAGCATTTACATCTTAAAATATATTCCTTTAAACAATAAAGTATTCAGTATCTAGAAAACAGAAGTCCTTACCATAGTGTCAGGCTCGAAATTAGGACTTGAATTCGGTCGTTACAAATCTTAGTTTGGGGGTACTTTATATTCTGTTTGTTTGTCCAGACACATTGATTTTCGAATACCGTTAAAGTTGATTTCGTAAACTTTTATGCGGTATCCAAAATTGACTTAATTTATCAGTACTTTAATATTAGTTTAGCTTTTATGTTTGAAAGCTTCTGTCGACTTATTAAACGACAAAAATCGTATATAATAATGACAAATTTATACTATTACCACTACTGTACTACTCGTCAAATAATTGTTTTCTGAAATATTATCGGACTATATTATAATTATATTGAAATTACCAATTAAAAAAAATTAAAAATGAGTACAAAGAACACGTCTGTGATTACGAATAAATGGAATAATTAAATTTAAATTAGAAAATAATATAGCTTTATAAAGATAAACAAATGAAGGATAAACGACTGTAAACACTCGGCAATACCTGTATTCAATAGTAGATATTTTTGTATCAAGAGCGTAAAATGGAGTTTATGGCCTCGACAATAGAATCCGAGCCGGCTCGAGTTTCATGAAGGTGAAACTTCTACGCCTCAGATTCAAACATTGTCTTTTGATGTAGTGGACGTAAAATATTTTTCGCCCTCATTTGCGGGCGTAAAACGCCTATTTAATGCCTCCTGGCGCATACAATAATATTTAACGCCCACGGAGGCGTGAAATTTGCATTTTACGCCCGCAAATGAGGGCAAAATGGTCATTTTACGCCTACTGTATTCAATAAATATTTTTTGTTTCAGAGAAGTGCTCTAAGTAGTGAAATAAGTACGAAATAGCATTTATACAAATTAATATTTTTGATCAACTATCCCACATGATATATCTACAAATGATTGAAACTAGAAGTCTAGGATAAATTTCTGAAACATTCATTTCATAGATACATGTTCTCACCTAAACTTTCATGAAATAAGGTTCTCAAATATTTTCTACGGCTGTACTATCGAAAATATAAAATATATCCACAAATTAAACTAATCATGAAAGGTTTTAAATTCACCTAACCTAACTTAATCCAACCTAACTTAACTTGTTCTAAACTACACTAATCTAACCTAACTTAATCTTACGTAACCTAACCTAAATGCAGGTTTTAATTAACTATTGAACAACGAATAACATTGTAATAATCAGTACAAAAATATTGCTACACTGTAAATTTTAGTTTTCGACAATTTTGTATCCAACATTTTTAACTGGAAAACTAATTTGTTTACAATTTAAACCATTCTTTGTTAATTATATAAATTCTTAAATGAACGAAATGTAAGTAAATAATGATTACGAAGCAGTTTTAAACAAAGAATTATTGATATGAAAAAAGTTAATTTGACATTAAGTAATAGCGATTCACTATAAACATACTTAACAGAAATTGCTTGTATTTCTATTTAGCAAAAAGAGCGACGATTTCAGATCGAATTTATTAGAATACATTATTATATATTCTACAAATTCCTGTGTCTAAATATCTACACTCTGAAATATTTACAATTGTCTGTTCGAGGAGATATATGTTGTTGTGTCTCTCTTATCATTATCTTTGAAAATTAAAAGAACAATTATCGTCACAAATAAAATGGCGTTGATTTTTAATTTCATTATACAAATTTAATAGTACCTATTATTAACGCTGTGGATTACTACATCGTTGTCTGAGTAATTTATGTGAACGATTTGGGATTTGTTGTTCCAGCATTTTTGGGCCCTGTGTGCAATTGTCCTTCTTCCAATCATAAAAATTATATATTTGTTATAAATGTAATTCAGAATAATATCATAGAATTTTGGAGAAAATTGTTTAAAGAAATTTATGTCGTTTTATGGTCATTCAAACAGTTTAATTGTTTAATGATACTCGAACTAGGATTTAACTACTAAGAATCGTCATTGAAGTACACTGGAAAAATTTACTTGACAAATTCAACTATCATTGAGAATTTGAGTCGAGATTAGTTAAAAGAAATACTTGCTATTTTTACTTAAGTTAATATTATTTATCCAGTAAACGAAAAAGAATTCCGAATGATTGGAGATCAAGCAATGCGATACTATGAATAAAATTGAAAAAAGCAGGCACTAATATAATAAAAAAGCAACCGCCAATAGCTGCACTAAAAATAATTCCACTAAAAGAAATTTCCAGAAAAATTCTTAGTTGGTTTGACTACTTTTTAACTACGCAGAGTAGTTCGATACGCTTCAAGAAAATGTTTTAAGTTGCAGTTACTACCTTAAAGAAGTTAAATCGACTAAAAATGTAGTTCTGCTGAATTCAATTAAAAATATATCGCTCGAGCATTATGTTGAATAGTTTTTATGTACTAGGTAGTTAGACTCTAAAAAATATGTTTAAATGTAGTAGAATTAACTCTCAAAATGTCGTTTCTGTAACTATATTTTTTGCTGATTCAACTCCTTTATAGTTGTAACTATAACCTACAAAATTCCGTTGAGGACCTATTGAAATACTTTCAGTAGTACAGTATCAGTGTACTTAAAATTATTTTTTTAAATTTTGAGTAATTTTCCTTATTATATAAACATCGATTTTACTATTCCAAACAATTTCGTTTTAGTTACCAAAACTTGGAGTCCACGTCATATATCCAATTAGGTGTTAGATATCTAGTTGGGTACATTCATTACGCGTCGACTTTTTGAACATAAACAAATGAGTAAATGACAATTGTTTTGTTTATATCAAGTCTTAATTCTGATACTGGATTTAAGTTCTCTACATTTTTCATTATCTACGGATAAATAAATCCGAGGTCTTGGACTGAAGGCTTCAAAGAGCATTGGTTATCAAATTTGCAATGACCATCTGAAAAAATTGAATTTGAATGATTTACATTAACAAACCCCAAAAAATTAATTCCCAAAAAATTTCGAACATTTTCAAAATCGTAGTAAGTGCTTCAAGCCCCACGGCGACGGAATTAAACGCATATCGACGCGGGAATTTGTGGAATTTGCATCGCAGCATTACAATCGATGGGACAAACTGCGCGTATATGAATGCGCGTCGAATTAAAACAGGCGTCCGATAGATTCACCTCACGCATTGTTCAGCAAAATCGTAAATCAACGTTCGACAAAATGGAAAGTGAACACGATCTCGTCCTTTCAACCTGGAAATGAAATGTAATTGAGCGGCGATTGTGTGAAATAATCGACTCAAAATGCCGCCGCTAGTCCCATCTGCGTTACAATTACATTGCGATCAACAGCATATCGCAACAACACTATTGTCGTACGTACTTTCGGATAAATAAAATTTCGAGTACTTGTACAACAAAAATACATGAATTTTCCACTGTGAATGGTTGTTTGAATGATAGTCAATATTATTCGTTTTTTAATTAAATAGCAAAACTAGATTATATCATATTATCGTTTACCTGTAACATATTCTTTTGTTGATTTTCGAAATATAATTCATTTAACAAATGTTACCCAGTTCTTCAAAATTTATGTCAATGAAAATTTATTCATGCCAAGTTGTAAGTCGTCTACCTGGAATAATAACTGCATAACCATTTCTTCATGTACAATCTTAATTTCTAGTATTTTTTTAAATTGCTGAATATCTGTGTTGGTAATTTACTGTTGGATCCAAATTTGTATACAAAAGTTTTGGTGACCCTACGTTCACGAAATCTCGATTGGAAATTTTGTTAGGACCTGATCAAGAATGTAATGTTTGATATACTCAGTTTCTTTGAGGCATCACTCAAACATTCTGCCAAAGGTAACAGAACAACATTGATGTAATCTTTAAGTTTTCTGAAAAATAAAGTGATTAATAACAAATTTTTGTTTTACTTTTTCAGTATGTTATGTACTGGGTTTTATGTCATTGTTAGCTAAATTACAGTTAATACCAGTTTAGTGATCACGAATCAGTCATCATCGCTTGACACGGAATGCCTTCATGACTTCTGATCAGGTAACTTGTAACATGAAACTTGATCAGGGCTTCTGAGGCTGTATTCAGGTGTAATTGATAAGACCTTGTCACTTTCCGATCAGACCGTGATCAGAATTTAGGCAGCCAGAGAAATGTCTGCTTGGATACAAACGAATAAACTGACAAAGAATGTTTCCTATTTCAAATATTTCGTATAAGATTGCAAAGCGTCCTTACCCTCCTTTACTCTTCTTCGAGTCGATTTAAAAAATGGGTAAGAGGATATCTGAGTAGAACCCGTAATACGGTCCCCGTATAATTTCGAATTTAGAAATCAACGTCTCGCGTTACATTTCGGGGGTCATATCGGCGTTCACACGGGGGCTAATGAGAGGTTAGATATAACTCGGCATTCGGCGAGTAATGCGACAACGGCGCCCGTTTAATTTAAGCATGTCCCGTCTACGGGATTTCAATGGGGGTGTGGTTCCGTTGTGAACCCCATATATATATGCTGGCACAGTCACATATATATGGTCCAAATGAGTTCCATCCACAGGGGTTGACGCGCCCACAGGAAAAACAAAATGTTTTATTCTAACGACTCTGTATAGAGAACTGCTACAAGTATGTACACATATATTGTTCCCCCCTGTATACTCACCTTTTTTACTTACGTGTCGCTATAATCGTAAACAGTCGGTAAAATTCGGTAATAATAACACGCTTCCTTTTCAACCCGTTATGAAGTTGACATTTATTTACCCTGGGAATGAACAGTTGTAATTGCATTACCGTGAGATTTTTTCGGTTACGCTGTTAAAGTGGCAGTTTCGACCGTGACTTGGAAATATCGAAAATGCAACAATTGTTTCGGGCACTTAATACTACGTTGCTAAATTCTTTCCTTGTTGTACACTCAGAGAAAAAAGTGGCTGACAACTTTTTGTAAAGCCATTGAAAAAAGTTAAAATAACTGCGCTTTCTTTTAAACAATACAAGTGTATTGTTCCACTTACTACTTTCTACTATTTAATTATGCAAACTTAGAAGTTTATTTTAAAAATTATATTAAATTGGACTAAGTAAAATTAGTACTGTTCATATTATAATTTACTATAAAATAATATTTAATAAAATCAGTTTTCCTTTTTTTTTCATAATTGAATCACATGGGAATAAGCTCCGTCCGTAATAATAGTATATTTCGGAACTAGTGCAGAAAAATACGTTTTTTGCGAATTTTCTCATAAATGCATAAAATGTAATGATACGAATTTCAAGGAGCACCGTAAAGTCATTCTTTTTTTCACGCACGAAAAACAAAAAGCGTTTTTTGATACAATGTATGCATACTGCATACAAAAATATTGTTCGACGCACGTGCGAAAATGATCGTACCAACGTGAATGCGCAACCCTCACATTGACATTCGTAGAAAAAAAACTTTTACGCACTTGTATCGAAAAGTAATATATCTGCAAGAACCACCTATTGTAACATATTGTATAACTTTTTTTATTGTTTATGTATTTAGTATTTATATCTCTATGTAGCAATAGAGTGTTGGAGTACATCTGAATAACGAAATATACTAAAATAATAGTAACCTATTAAATAATTCAATTCAGAGGTCACAAATATACTCTTGCATCGTGTTTGTAAATGAGATATTTTGTTACTTTTGATATTCAGTGAAGATATTATTATTTTTTTTAATAGTTTATCATTAAATTCTGCTTTTCTCCTTCAAATCGAGCTACTGATTCATCATACAGAAATAAATCTACCTGGTAAATCCAACTACCATTGTAGAGTCAAAAGGAAAGCAGTAAAAAGAACTATTTTTTTACTTGGGAAAAACTCTTAATTTTCTTAATTTTGTTATTTTTATTTATGTTAATAATTAATAGTTAAATTGACCTAAATATTTACTCAGACCTCAGAATGATTGCAAAATACCCAAAAAAGTATTTAGTAATTTTGAGTACGTTTTAACTATTTAACATGCTTCAATAGATCCTCAACGACATTTTTAAATTGCGTGGCTATAAAGAAGTTAAATGAACTAATAATGTAGTTGTGTTAAAAATCAATTAAAATGAGTCTTCGGTCTTTTTCGTTTACAAGAGTTAAACTCCAATAACTTTGTAAAATTCCACTAAACAAACTTTTAAAATTTAATTCGTTTAACTATATTTTTGTACGACTATTTAACAAATGACTAACCACAAAATGTTCACTTTGTATACCTATACCATTTTTAAACCAAACTGACGTATAATAAACGTATAATACACGACACTTAAATGACAGTATTAAATGAATTCACATTGTCGTTTCGTTTAGTAGACGGCGAATGAACGGTTCAAATATTTTCGGTTTAAAAAGGTTATATAGGTTCAACGTTTTAGTAACGTATGTCTTAAACGAATATTAAACCGATTTAAGTACACAGTTTCAAATCGGAGTATCTTTGAACAAATTTAAACGTCTTTCATACACCTATATTTATATATAAATTACACCTTTTTTCAACGCTTTTTAAACGCTTTTTATAATTGAAATACTTTTTGTATTTAACATAATACAATTCCGTACTTAAGGTATTAAACAACATTTGAGCAAACGCATTAATAAGAGTTTATATTATATGCCTAAACTATTTTTTAACTAATAAAAGAAACGTATATTAAACGATTGTGTTTGCATTGGGATTAATGAAATAGTTCATATTGAGGTTTCGTTTCGTAAACGGAAAATGAATGTTTCAAATATTTTCTGTATAAAAATGGTTCAGAATACGTTTTATTAACGTATTTCGTAATCAAATTTTAAACGGAATTATGCACATGTTTTATAACCGACGTATTGTAAGCAATTTTAAACGTCTTTCACACACATATATTTATATACAATATTACACGTTTATTAAACGTAATTTAAACTGTCATGATATTTCATACATGATTTTCTTACTTTTTAAATACTTTTCGTATAATATACACGTATTATCTTTCTAACTTTAAACGGCCCTCGTTGAAGAAACGTTTTTGTAATGTAAAATAAACGTATATTAAACTATTGTGTTTGTAATGGATTCTTGAATCGCAAGATTATTAATCGTGTATATAGGGGTTTTAATACCAATTGCCGACACTTGTTATATTTTTGTTTCTGACTTTGTGTTAGAGCAATATTGATTTTTATTTTTTAATCCAAATTGCACTAGATATCTAGTATTATATATGTAATAAGGTGCCCTAATAGCATACTTTACTCCATCCGTATTCCATCCATATTCCAGGAACATTCCAGGAACATTGAAATATTGTAAACAATATAAATTTTGTTAGAATATTCAAAAAACTGTCAAATAATATAGACGAAACAATAATGCGAAATGAATGCGAAATCATTTTTTAAGCTGATTTCAGAATATTTCATTGAGGTGTCACAATTATTAAATGATTTCCTAAAAGTTTAGTGGGTAATTGTTAAAAATACAAATATATATGTCGGTAAATATTTAACATCATTATTTGAGCGGCTAAGAGGGAAGACCGGCTTAACTCTGCAACATTTAGATTTCAAAAAAGTGTTCAAACGAACTGTTTTATAGAAAGGTATTTATATGAAATTGTGCACAAGTCAGCCAAAACACTTATGGGTGATATATAACTTTTTAAATTATAGCCTTAAACATTTCTAAAAATCATTTTTCTTCTTCTTTAACGTTTCTTTCATCGTCTTCTAATTCATTACTGTCCGGAGACTCCCTACGAAAAAGTCTAAAAAATCAGGTCAAATTTGATCATATTCTTACTTATCTTTTTTAATCTGTGGTTTTCGTGAAATCTTTTAAAAATTGTAAAACATAAATGAAATGTTCTGAAATCGGTATGAAAAATAATATTCAGTTATTTCGCATTATTATTTCCTCTACATTAATTGATCGAGTTTTTAAAATATGCAAATAAAATGTTCAATCTGTAATGCTTAATAATATTTATGATGCAAAATATTTCAATGTTCCTGCAATACTCCAAAGGAATATTCCTAACGTTGGACATTTCAATGTTTCTGGATTATGGATGGAATATTACTTTGGAATATTCCCAATATTCGAAAGGAACATTCCGGGAATATGGATGGAATAAAGGGTGCTATTTGGGTGGTATTTTTATCATTTATTTATGTAAATAAATAAATAAATAGTGTGATCAAGGTAAATCCTAAAGAAATGTTTTAAATGCAATTTTACTTTTAAGCCTAATATTATAGTTAGTAGAATAACAATCGATTCCCACAGTGCCTGTTTCAATTGTAAAGTAATCCGTAATTTAGCTGTAAAATTTCGATTCAAATTTCACGTAATTCCCCAGGACTTCCTGAGCTGAACTATAAGGTAGATTAGGAAGACGGGTCTGGAATGGTGAGAGGGTGAGAGTAGCGAGAGATAGATAAGTAGATGAAACGGAGGTGTGTGTGAGTTAGTATGTGTGGGAATACGAATAAGGCAGGAAGACTGAGACAGACAGACAGAGATAGAGAAGGATATATGTGCATATACGGCAAATGCGGTAGAATGCATGCCGTTGGCATTGGCGGTGCTGTTCTCATAGTGGGGATAAGGTAATGCATGGTAGGCGGGGTACACAGAAAGTCCATGGAGTTAGTACAGATACCCCATCGTCGCAACATAAGCCCCATAGTGCTAAGCGGCTTACCGCCTCACAAGGGCAGTGACGCCTGACATATCCGAGCACCGAGACCAACCCCCAACCCCATACACAAAATCTAGACCCGATCCTATTTTCCAACCCGAAAACGGAAAATTTATAATGAACTTTCCACGGAAGAGCGACAATAAACGCCGTTCGCGTTGTTTAATAACTCCGGCTTTTCGCCGTTTCGAATTCCGCTCGTTCCCTACCGTATAACGGCGTTTGTCGAGTTGGCTAACTGATGCGAATAATAGTTGACCGAGATTATCGGATTTCTGATGTCGTTGCGGTCCGAGGACCGTTCGTTCATGTCGGTGCACGCCATTTTATTGCGTTTCCACTGATGAATGTGATTTTCACTGATACGTGAAAACGACAGAAATGTCATTTACTTATTAATTCTCGTTGCACACCGAACGAGCAAGGCAACTGGAATGTGCTGGTGAACCGCAATGCGATGACCAAGAGACATTCCACTTGTTTTGTTAAATTGCAATTGATTTTTCGAAATGTTCAACCGTTATGTCAGTCTTTCGAGTAAGTTACTTGTATTGGTTTGTTGCATTAGAGTGGACATTCACTTTTCAAAAGAGTGGAATTTGACTCATTTAAAGTGAGATATAACTCCTTTGAGAGTAACAAATATAGAAATCCCCATTTTAAAATTAGTTAACACCCTAAATTTGTTGGATTGAAATTTCAGTCCAAAGGGGTTAAATAGGTAATCCTGGCCAGATTAAAAATGCTATGAGTCCTTTTGGACTAAATTGGCAGTCCAATGAAAGACTGATATACTCCTTTGAACCCAAGTTGGACTGAAGTTTTCATGATATTGCGTACAGCAAAGTATATATCAGCTGACTCAAATCATTGCCTATTATGTACGGTACAGTACTCCTTCCCTTATTCTAATTTCCCTTATTCTAATGTCTTCCCTTATTCTAATTTGTTCTCTTCTCCTATTCTAATATTTCCCCTCGCGCATTCTCCCCACTGACGTGTGTTGACGTGTGGATTTTCTAAATACAAATAACGGCGCATGCGTAACAAAAGAAGAAGAAACAAAAGTGAGACTGCAAATCCCCTGCAAACACAAAAGTAACAGTTATGTAACAAATATGTAACATTTATGTAATAATGTAACCATTACGTAAATATTACATAACTGCTACTTTCCGTGTTTGCAGGGTCTAAGTAGTGGGGGAGAGGGAAACATTAGAATAAGGGAAGAAGGCCGCTATTTTGCCTGACTGGACAAATTAGAATAAGGGAAGGACTACTGTATATATATTGTACATTATGCACAATTCCGTTTCTCGGGATGTCGGACACAGAACAAAAACTAAGGTCGGGATCGTTTCCTCAACTTTTTCGAATTATACCTTAGGTATCGTCATTTCTAAATGTAGAGTAGTGAAGTGACGAATTATACGGTTGTTTGTGTAACTAATGCTTGTGTTTTATTATTATTTTAATTTGGTACAGTTAATGCAACTCTACACGCAAAGAAATTTGAAGTTAATGCGACAGCAATTGGGGAAGTAGTAGTTACCGCACAGATTCTGACGAATTTGAAATGACGATTACAATTCGAATTCGTTAAAAAGAAAATTTTTATAAACAGATCCAGTTTGAGTGAACCTGTGAGAATATTTATTCATAATTTCTAGACGATATAGTTGTTAATAATTATTTATAATGATCTATAAATGTTGTTGAAACGGAAGAACTTGGTACTTTTTTCATTCTAAAGCTTCCGTACCGAAAACAGTGCAAGATACACTAAAAATGCACTAAACCTTTTTTATAGGGCACAAAATTTCCTAACAAAAAGTCAGCGAGGGCCCTAGTCTAAAGTTAATAGATTATCCATAAATAACGCTGGAATGTTGTCTTACAAGTTAATTATGAATATTTTGGAATTTTTGTAAAATATGAGGCATATTCCATCGTTGCTCGTGGTTAAGCTATTAACTTTAGTCTAGGGCCCTTGCTGACTTTTTTGTAGGAAATTTTATGCTCTACAAAAAAGTTTCAGTGCATTTTTAGCGTATCTTGCACTGTTTTCGATACGGAAGCTTTAGAATGAAAAAAGTACCAAGTTTTTCCGTTTCTACAACGTTTATAGATCATTAAAATTAATTATTAATAACTACATAGTCGGAAAATTATGAATAACTATTCAAAAAGGTGTAATAAAATTGTATCTGTTCATAAAAATTTTCTTTTTAACGATTTCGAATTTTAACAGCCATTTGAAATTCGTCAGAAATCGTGCGGTAGCTGTTACTTCCCTGAGCAGTGGCATTTACTTCAAATTTCTTTCCGTGTATATGATGAATTTGAGGTTATGTTATGTAACCTCCTCTACAGCTCACACTCCATTCTTACCCCAATAGGATTGAACTCTTTCTCAAACCACACCAGTCATTGGACTGAAATTCTTCATCCCAAACATTGGACTGGTATTAAATCCATAGGAGTTAACTTTCAATCCTAAGGGATCGATTGTGTGTTTCAGTTCTATATAGATTAAAAGTTTCAGTCCAACAAATTTAGAGTGAAGATCTGCATTTGACATTTTATTACATATCTTAAAGCTAGAAACTATTACCAAACTTGAATTATATAACGTTTAATACCCATTATTCCTCTTTACCATAAGACAGAATTTAAAATAATTAAAATCTCTCTGTGAAAATCTTTTCGAGAACTTTTAGAAACTTTGATCCACTTACTCTAATGAACATTGTCAGCCATTACTCGGTCAAGTTGCGGATGAACGTTTGGAATCTTGGATTCCTTTGTCTTTCACCTGGAAGTGAATTTCCTAATTCGTCACATAAATGAATCGTCTGTACGAGTAATATGAGAACACAATGTGGGTTTCAATACAAAATACTAAATAAGAAAAGAACGCACGATGCTCATGTGTTGCCGTTATTTTAAATCAAATCAATTTTTGGTCTATTCTTGATTCGTTAAGCATATAAGATGGCAATTTGGATAATGTCCCTAAACATGAACCAAAGCTGGTTTCGGTAATTTCATTAAATGCGGGTCTATCCCGCACGTTCAAAGCGCAAAGGTTATAGGGAAAGGTCGCAGCAGAAAGCATCTGATGGCGAAACATATCTTGTTATTAATCGACACGAATTACAGGATAATTCTATTTGATACTGATTCCAAGTTTGATTAATATCAACACAATATCAAATTAACATGCAAGATCTCCATAACAATTCTGTGTTTTACTTGGTGCAACTGATCATCTTAAATAATATTATTGAAAATCGAAAACAATATTCCAAGTTGTCTAAAGTCTCATCAATGATAAAAATCATATTAAAAATGTTAAAAATCTTTTAGTAAAAATGTGGATTTGTATTCAATTCCATTCCTGCAATTTTAAAATAAGAAAACATTTAACAAATACGTTATAATGAAACCCTTGGTTTGCCCAATTGACCTTTATTTTGTAAGGAATTATGAAATAAAGTATACATTTGAGCTTCGGATATCCGTGAAAAAGAAAGAGAGATGAAACCTTCCAATCTACCCTATTATCCCTCTTCGTATGCAGCTGGTTTTATATGGTAGTAGGGTAATGCTCTTTCACCTTGCAACAAGTTTAGGTACAGGCTGGAATGGTAATTTAAATATTCGAGCATTATTTTTTTAATCATGTTCATATGCGGAATTTGTTTCCAAAAATATCTGAGTTCACTGCACTTTTTGTACTTACATGCGGATGAAAATTCTAAAATGTGATTTTTTGCTTAACTCTATTATATGTTGAAAGGAAATGTATGACGTTATAAAATGTAAATTAACATTTACTCTAATATTTTAAGATAAATCGTGCAAGAAATTTTATTATTTTGACGAGGACTAGGAATTATGTTAATATCCCAGTTACCTAAATTTTCCGGAGTAGAAACACAGCTGCAATTTAAGAAAGAGTGAAAATCTCTTTGAGTCGACAACTTTCACTCTCACAATAGTCGAGGCTCAATATTCCAGTTTAAGTGCAATTTTTATTTGTTGATGAACAGGTGTTATTCACTCATGAAAATAATTAACTTTATGTTTTCTTTTTGTTTTAAAATTGTTGTGTTTGCATGTCTTGCATGTAACTCTCTCATTTTGAAGCAGTGAAAAGTGTAAATATGCAACTGCTGAATTAGTAACTTCCAGAATATATTGAAAAAGAAATGAAACGGAAATTAACGATACTTATCAGTGAATTATAATTCTTAGTGAGTTTTCACAGTTTCAAATTAAGGGAGGCAAATACTGTCCGGACTTACTAGGTCTGATTAACATTTTGGCTCTAGAACAAATTCTGGATTGCTAAGAGAAGTTGTGAAATTACTTTGACCATTATTTTCTAGTCATAATAAATCTGAATGAACATTTTAATTCAGAGAATTCCGCATTTTGTTTCACGAATCTCTTGAGGAATTATTTCATTTTATACTGTTAATTTTATTATACTATTAAGTAACTGGCTATATCTAGAACACAAATGAGTATTACCATTTCTTCTATTCAAATAAATTTTTCAGATTTATAAAAGAAATATGTCGATATAGTAGAAGAGACAACTTATATTTATATCAACTTTTCGTCTATTTAAAAATGAGCTATCAGTCTTCATATATATATTAAAATCTTGACAACATAAGTACAAAAGTTACAGTTTTTAATACATTTACGCTGATCAAATAAAATAGTACATGTCAACTAAAATAGAGATTTCTGATGTTTAAAAATTAAGCAGCCAAAACGGAATTCATTAATTGCAGAACTTTTCTAGAAATTAAAAATAACTATATAGTATTAAATATTGGGTATGCCGAACTTATTTCTATGATCTCATTTTCCAGTATACATTTCGTTATATGCTTAAAAATTTAGAATTTTAATGTTTGTTTTTGATTTAATTCAAACTCTTCATTAATTACAACTTATTGCCCGGTAAGTAACTTCAGTTATTTACTTGTATTTTCTTTCACGTCGATCCTGACATAATCCATTTTCCCGATATTTACTCAAAACTTCCGGAAAAGAATAATTTAAGTATGCTTCATACTGAAATTAAACCTGAGACAGAGAAGCATTATCTCATTTTAAGATATTGTGAAAAAATTTGTTTCTTCCTTTTCATGAAAAACTATTATAAGGAGCCTAATATTATTAGAAATTATAAGAAAAATACTTGAAAGCACATGTTATATAAGAGTTTTAAACATTTTTATGCTTTTCACTTTTTCATAAGGTTGAAATATCAATATTATTCATAGGATACACTTAGTACATATGTATTAGTGAAACAATCATTCTATTGCTTACATGATTTAATATAAATTTCCTTTTTAACACTCGTGGCACGGAACTCGATTTCCTGCCCTAGGGCGAAACCTACGGGCGCGAATTATCGAGCACACCACCGGTCGTATTAAAACTGCATGCATCACGTGTGACCTATTGATCTGCAATTGTAGCTCGCGCTTCACCCGGGTCATAAACTTTGCACTTGTCAGAGATCAATAATTGCGCCCTTGATACATAATGTAGCATTTGTAATAAAATCTGATTTCCTTTATGCACCTATTGATCAGAACCAAATCCGGTTTGGTAGTAGGTGCTAAAAAAGATGTGAAATAAGAACTAACTATTCTTTATTATTACTAATTTGGTCAGTATGTAAAACAGCTGTTGCTGTGGCCCTCCATTGGTCTTCAAGGGATTGTTTTGTACTTCTTTTTGATATCAATAAAGCCAAAGTAATAATAATAATGATTATTATTATTATTCTGAACGGTCATGAGTTTACTCTGACAAATTTATAAAAAAAAATACGTTTACGAAAGATTTAATAAAAGAATAAATTAAAAAAAATCGAAGATTTCATTACCTCCATTTATATTCAAATCGTGCTCTTACAATTTTGATGCTAGCTTCTAGCCTCTCATTTACACTTCTTTAACTATTAAATACAAAGTGACACATAGTTGAAACGAAAAATGAAATTTGATTTCTACATATTTTTTTTGTATTTCATTTCCAGTAATAAGTGTAGCTGCAACTAGTTAGATAATTATAGTAATAATATATGAATAAACAGAGTATCCACAAACTGGGTAGTAATATTTCATATTTAGATCCTATGTGATGTTTTCATCAAACTAGTTTAGTACCAAAATTGACATATAATTTATGGTCTTTAGAAACTTTAGAGGGTGTAAAGTGGTCCAAGGCTCTGTCATTCACATTCGATGAACATCACTGCGCGAGAGATGAAAGACTGTGAACAGATTGTGAACGGGAGGAAAAAAACATTTTTCTGCCCGGTGACGCTCATCTTCATCAGACCGGGGGGCAATCGGACACTTTCCGCCCCCTTTTCCGAGCGCAAAGATAAACTTTTCGTGCTGGTGTGACAAAACGGATATTTTGTAGAATGTAGATTTATGTCATTTTGATCTGCGACGAATATTTGACGAGTTTCAGCCTCATAAAGTGAAAAAATATCGATAATTCTGGTTTTTGGACTCAATTCGCTAAATAGTTAGCAAAATGTTACATTAAACGAAATTGTACAACTTAAAAAGACAAAGACATTGATCGCTCACCCATTAAATCACGTTAAAAATTGAGCCCATGCTTTAATCACATAGAATTTTCGAAAAACTGATTTTATAACGTTACGGTGCGCGTTTATGCAGAATTCAACGACGAGTTAAAAGGCTCTCTATGGGCTCATTAATTATCGGAACGTAACGAATATGCGGACAAATTCAAATTCTTTATTCCGTGTAATATTCAGAAAAATGGGATAGACTCGAAAAATTAAAATAATCGGTATTTTTTCCATTATCTGGCTATATCTAGAGAAATATTTATTACATGTAAAAATATCACCAACATGAATTATAGAGCCTCAAAAATCTTTAAAATAAGTATACATTCATTGAAATAACTTTAACAGTAGTCGGAGTATTGCATAAAAAGTAAATTTTTTTGCAGAAAATTTTTTTAAAAGAAAAATTAAATTCCTCAGATCCAATTTTGGTACTAGACTTTTTACTGATAATATTACATAGAATCTAAATCTAAAATATTGCTACCCAGTTTCTAGACATTCTGTATATTAGTTGCTACAGCGTCAAGAACGAATGTTCCGGGTTCGAATCCTAGAGGGGATACTTTTTTTTTGTATTACATCGTTTTAATTAATTTTTCATTAATTTTGTAACAATAATGGTAGCTCCCCAAGATTTTGCGTGTTTAATGGTGCCAGATTTTGCAAAGAACTTTGACTCGGGCATTGTGGCTTATTCCGTAAGCCAAACTCGTTTCGAATCGTTTAGCATCACATTCAACCAGTTTTGTTAAATCAACAGAAATCGAACTTATGAATTCTAGTAACCTGAATTCCGGTTCTAGCAACTTTTTATAAATATCAATGTACGCTTAGCCGTTTCTTAGGCCTATAAAAAATTGAAAAGATTATCGAAATGACAGAAAATAGCTACTTGGGGTCACTGGAATTTGTTATGAGATATTCAAAATTCAAAACGGTACATCGAATACTACTGTCAAAAATTGGAAACATTAGTATAAAATGACAAACATCGGAGAATTCTAACGCGTTTTACTAATCACATTGTATTTATATCTGCTTTGTCTGAACTCATCCCATAAAAGGATTATAATTATGCGCTATCTATGTTGGAGATTACTGGGTATCAGATCCAGTTTTTTTATTTATTTATTTTTTTATTTCTTATCAATCTATTTTATATGGCATATGACTTTATAGGGTTTTATTGATCATCGAAAGCGAATTAATAAATAGAAATTCACTTTTCCCCAGAGAACTCTTTTTAATTTTGTAAATAACAAATAGACAATAAATTCATTTTCGGTTACCAATAACGCCACTAAGTATTGATTTTAAAGATTCGCGAATGTTTCCAATATTTGATCCGCCATATTGGATCCACCATTTTGAATGTCTAGAATCCAACACCAAATTCGTTATCAGTGATCCCAAAAACTTCAATTCAGTATTTTGTTATTACCTGCCTATTGCATCAATTTTGTTACCAGCAAAGTTATGTGTAGTGAAACTGGAACAATAAACAGGAACAGATTTTACTAAAATAAAAAAAACAATAAATATATTTAGATAGTCGCTTTTCGAATTTGAGGGGAAGGTTTGTTCGTAAGTTTTCCTGTTGTTTATAACATTGTTTTATACAATTTTGTGGGAGTAAGTGTTGCATAAAAATGTAGGGACACCGATTGTTTAGCTTTCACAACGACACAGGATGGTAGACATATACTTAGCTAAGCACTAACGGCGGCTGCGGATTAAGGGGTGAAATGTTATTATTGCAAGGGGTACCTCTACCCCGAACGTACTAAGTAGCTTGGTTAAGTATGTTGTTTGAGGTAACACTGAAAGTAACCATCCCCGAAGAAATTGCAGGCAGCCGAGCTGCTGCGAAATCTGTCAAAACTCGAATTCGCTGCATACTCCAGCAAAAAAAAAAGTGACGAAAATTTTCGATCCATTTAATTACCAAAATTGCAGAAACGTTGAGAGAGAAGGAAGCACATTTTCGAAACATTACTTAAGCATAAATAAGCTGCTTATATTTTTTCTATTAAAATCTTTTTCCTCGACTCGTGCGGTAAATTTGTGTGGCATTTTGTCATAAAGAAATTTTGTATTTCGTCGCACTTACTTCGAATGTTGCGGTGTACGTCACGTTAATCACGGGCCTTGACAGGGAGGGAATAGCGACCGAGCAAGGGAGGAAAAGAGTAAGAGGAAGTGACGTAAAGTGAAAGAGAGAAAGAAAGATAGTTGGAAGAAAAGTCATGGATGCTGCGAAAGTTAGAAGAGGACAAGGAACGGAGGAAACGGTCCGGGACGAATGGGAAATGGACTTCTTCGACCCGAGATTAAAATACACCAGCACCGCTATTAGAATCTTACTCACGACAGAGCAGTAACAGACGTATAATTTCCTGGGAGCTTTGAATTGAACGACTCTGTTCCAACGGGACGAGTGAGACGAGTGTAACCGGCTTTCGAACTTTCGAGGGTGAGGAAGCTCATTAACGGGAGCTTTCTGTTTCCCCGTCTCTAGCGAGAGAGTACAGAAGACTTATTCTATGGTCCGTTCAATCTTTACTTTCCGCGAACTAGCCACCTTTCCCCGAGTGCCTTTACTTTCGACTCGCGTGCACCATTCCACCGTTCCTCCAGTTATTGATGTCGACGATGAAACTTGGCAGATGGACTAAATCTGGAAGAATTCTCTTGAGATGGAAACATCTAGCAAATTAAAAGAATTTTACCATTTGTGAGAAACAAATGAATCTGGCGCCATCTATTGCACAAGTCTACAAAAAAGATCTTGGATGTTGTTGGGAAGCTGTGGGTCATTTCCGACGTAATTGGATGCGTAGAATCCAAACTCGAAGTCACAATTGGTCCATCACGTCAGGTTTTTGAGATATTTGATGCCGTGTACTCGAAAAACCCGCTATTTTGCTATGTTTGGGTTACGTACAGGACGCAACAATTTTTCTGGGCCTTCTGTACTATTTGCATCTTTTAGTACTACCTTTACCCTTCAAAATGAGGTTTTATTCGATCACCTAAGATTTTTTCTTACAAAGTTACGGCCATTTTGAAATTACGAGATATATTCCATTATCGTTATCAAAAAAACAGTCACAATACTGAAACGTGATTTTAGCTATTAGTATCCATATTCTATATAGTTGTTTATATATATATATATATAGTTTTCATGACATTGAATTTGACCTTGAGCTTGTTCTCCAAGAACATTTCAAGGTAAATTTGTTTACGGGTATGTCGTAATTTTAAATTGGCGTATCTTGGTGAAGAAAAGTCGTAATTGAATTCTACGCATCCCATATTAAAGAAAAAGAGTAGTACCACATGATCCAACGAAAGGAAAAACTCCTAAAAACGCTGTGTCTTCTGTACATGACCTCAAAAATAGCAAAAAAACGCGAGTAAATAACCTCAAACATCTCAAAATCCTGACGTGATGGGCCACTTCTGACTTCGGATTCTGATTCTACGCACAAAATTACGTCGGACATGACCCACAGCTCCCCAACAACAAAACAATGTTGACCTGTGTTAATGAAAGCTTAAAAAGTAATGATTTTTTATGGTTGTAAAAAATTTTATACGTGAATAAGATCCCCAATAAAGAAAAAGCATTGTAGTGCTTGGCAATTTGTGAAAATTTGTTAAAAAAAATTATATTGAAATTCTCGCATATTGAAATCACTACATAAATTCGACTTTTTTTAATAGCACTTCGGCAAGGCACGAAAAAAGCTCGAATATTGAATCGTATAAAATGCGGTTGGTCGTATTGAAATGCAGAATGCATTGATATTCCTTAATAAGCGATTCGCGTCACGTCACCTGAGAAAAAAGGAAGGAAAAAGTGGAAGCTGCGAAATTTCATACTTTTAACATAGTTTCCGGTGCAGCGCGCGAGATGTGGGTAACGCTGCTGGCGCGAAATAAAGGGCGTGGTTTTGGCGAGCAGCCGAGGATTGGCTGCGAACTTGGCTCTCCGGTCGATACGCGGCTACCTATATCTACCGAGTGTATACTTGATACTTATACTTGGAGTCGAACGCCAGCAGAGCTGGGAATCTGCTGACTTTTTGTTGAAGATTGCATTTTCCAAAAAAAAAACATAAGAACCAAATTGCCTTTCTGGATTCCATTCTTGAATCATTTCCATGGAATATAGAAATAATAATGGACTAATGAAGTCAATTTTATGTTGAAATGATTATTCCGTTGTGGTAATCAAACATCCTAAACACCTCGGGATAATAACCAGACATTTTATGCGTTATTA
Organism: Trichopria drosophilae; assembly: GCA_030407085.1. NCBI lineage: Eukaryota > Metazoa > Arthropoda > Insecta > Hymenoptera > Diapriidae > Trichopria > Trichopria drosophilae. Next base: position 180,617,030 of record CM059583.1, on the reverse strand, counting down.
TACATGTTCATGAATTTTGGACTGTGTGGAAATTTTTAAACATGAAAATTAAGGTACTATTATAACATTGAAACACTGAAACAGGATTAAAGGAAAATTATCTGTAAGCTTAAAAAAATGTCGACCATAAGACGATTTCGAAAGTGGACCACAAATTAAAAATGCCAGGACTTAACGACTAAACGAAAAAAGGGGTTTTTAAGAACGATTTTCATAGATGGTGATATTGAATCTTATTGCAGACTTTTAAAATTTAAAATGATCCAATATGATCGATAAATATTACAGCCTTTTACAAGAGGTGCTATTAGATTAGGAACATGCAGATTTTATACTTGAACTTTATCTTAAATACTCCAAAACCACCAAAATCAAATTCTGTACATTTTTTTCAACTACATTCACTCTGCCATTCTGAATTTTAGCGATGCGTTACCAACGACTACATACCAAATTATTAGTATAATATTCAACAATTTTGTAGGCCATATTATAACCGCCATTTTTAATTTTGAAAACTTAACACCGGAATCGTAACCTGTAACATTGAAACCTCTATATACCATCTGGAAAAATTCGTGAATGGACCATTGCAGTTCATTAGCAGTCTATTACTATGGAAAATTCCTAAACTGGAATGTATCAATCCTTCGTTTCATATGGAATATTCTTAAAATCGTCTAATGAACCAAACTTTTATAAACAAGTATTTACTCTGATATACATAAAATAGTGATTAAATATAAGTAAATTTATATTTTATTATATTATATAAGAATTCTGAAAGTGATCATTATGTAGACGTATATGCAGATTTTAAATCTCTCCAATACCTGTCCAACATAAGATTTGAGAAAACAGCTTTTATTTATGAGTTGTTATGTTCATGATAAAGCCAATATTACTGAAAATTAATGTCGTTAGCGATTTTTCTTTCCCCCTTCACCCTCACCTCTCATGAAATATGAACGATTTGTGCCAAGAAAAATTCGCAAGCGAAAGCAAGGGAAATACAGCTTCCGTAAGGTGAGGGGAATATATGATTACGTATCGCAAGTCATATTTTTAAAATTCAAAATGGCCGATTCAATATGGCGGACGATAAAGTTAACATTTAAACGTATTGTCTTGCTATTTATTACTCGGGGTTTTTTGGTATCGCTTATTACAAATCTGAAGTTATTTTTCAATATTCAAAATATGGTCCATCCAATATAGCGGATTAGCATGTCTGGTCGTTAAAGGGTTACACAATGATGTAACGTGTTGTGGATCAAAAATAGTTTTCAGTAGATTTCAGTAATTATTGTCCGAAAACAAAATATCTGATCCCTTATTTTTTAGTAGGAATGTTTTTTGTACTTAGTTTCCTGATAAAAAATATGTATAATGGTGAAAGTGTAATAAATTGGTGCAAAAAACGCGGAAAACCACACTTACGAAAGTATAGTTTATATTAAAAATAACAGTGCCTACTATGAAAATAAATCGATTGAAATACTGTACTGAATACGGAATCGAGAAATTTGTGCTATTCATGTTATTGTACAAAGTTACAAACGCACCCTGTTAATTTTGAAATATTCAAATCTTACCATACCAGTGCTTTCCTGATAGTGGATTTTTTATATCATAAACGATCTGGTGACCCAGAATAATTCTTAAATTACTCTGAAGAACCTGCATTATGCAATTAGCAAATATATGTATATATCCTCCAATTTATCCCACGTTTCTACAAAGGGGTTTCACATCACGATTCTAGGGGTGACTATACTGCCTGAGGCCACGTTACATTAACTTACTAAAGGCATACAAATAACCACTAAATTCAAGTATTTGTTGTTCAATTATTGTACAAATTTAATTATTGTAAACAATATTTAATCGCAGTTAAATTATCTATCCCGTTAAAAAAAAAGATTCGAAAAGATCTTAAAATGATTTATCTTAAAAAAGGTAGTACATATTTCACATTATCAAAAATTATTTTCGAAATCTAATTAAAGTATTGTTAGACCTAGGGATATAGTATATTTTGGGAAAATATTTAATAACGCTTTCAAGAATTTCATTGTCACTAATAATAACATTTTTGAGGTCGCTAGATAATTACAAATCTAATACCGAAATAAAAAATTAAAAATAGCAGATAAAAATGTCAACTTTTGAATGTTGAAAATGTTGGATTTAGGATAACGACTAAACTTTTAAAAGCTATAAATGGTGGACTTCATGTAATTTGGTGTATATACTTCCAATTTTTATCCCACCCGCTATTTTGAATGTTATAATTCCTATGTTTGTGTCTTAATTACTAAATCGAAAACCTCTGTGTCAGGTCAATAATAAAGCACCTATTCAAAAATTCGGTACAGTAAAATGGATGAATTTTGATGACTCAAAGCCTTGAATTACAAAATTATATACTAAAAATTGTATAAAAGCAGGTACTAGAATTATTAAGAAAATACAATTAACGATTACAAACTACGATTACAAATTAATAATTACAAACTACATAAGTACAATACCCGATGTAATTATAGAAAATTGAAAGATGAATTATTTATTTTTTTAAGAAAAAGTCATAAAAATCTAAATAGTTCACATTTATTTACCATGTAAGATAACATTTATCCTGACGTGCTGGTCTGATTTCAAGGTCAGATTCGTTTTGTAAACTGTATCTAGCATGACTATGAAATTTATTGTGTGACGATGATCTTAACCTTGATAACAATTAATACATTTCAGAAATTATCTAACAATAAATAAGAATTAATGAAAGGAAATAATTATTGCAATTAAGTCATTTGATGGCATATGTATGAGTGTTCAAGTCCAACATCAGTTTTAAATGTTAAAAATGAAATAGATTCTAATCACATACGAACTCCCCTTTAAATAACTATTCAGTATAATATAATATTGTATTTTTTTTCATACGAAGCATAAGTTATACTTATAATATTTTTTTTAATAAACAATTTTTACGGTGCACAGCATCTTTAAAGATTAAACCATTGTAACTCAACCACACACTATAATCCACATTTTTTAAAAGGTAAGACGAAAAATTTTAGATTTTTATTTATTATTATTAAACAATATATATATTTTTCCTCCATTTTTATAAAAATTATAATTTTGTAAATTTTATTAATATTATAAAAAAATGTTTGGTCACTTTTGGAAATTTTATTTTTATAAATAATTATATAATTTTTATTTTTAAAACAAAATTTAAACTACTAAAAAACTTTTTATTTTAATCTGAATATTTTTTCTCAATATTTAATTTTTAATTCTTAATTGTTAATTGTCGTTTTTTCAATTCTTTTGATATTCAAAAAAATTTGTTTTTCCTTTCCTTTTTTTTCTTTTGCCGTTTTTTCATCAATTCATTTTTTCATAAAAAACTTTTGTACCATCTTCCATATTTTCATATAATTTGTACCACTTTTATTTGATTACTTTATCACATATAAATTTAGATTAAAATATATTCTGAAGAAGACCTAATTTCCGATCGAAACGTTCCTTTTTTTATTTATTTGCCCAGACTCAATACTTCCGTTATCCAAAAATAATTTCTTTAAAGTAAAAGAAGATTTATTATAATTAAATTTTTATGGCACTTTTTTAGAGCAATTTTTATGAAGTTCCTGAAGAAGATAATTTTTGTCGAAACGTACTAATTATTATTAGAACCAATTTTTAAAACTAATTTCAATACAGTACAATGTTCAATTATTTTTGTTATCTATACTGTTAATCAAAGCATTTTATTTTGTGCATTATTTCAGTTCAGTGGGAAAACCCTGGCAAATTGTTAGTGAGATTTTATCTCCGAAATTTCAGGTGAATTTTTACTTTTTTGTATATTTTTTTTTAATTATTGTTTATTCCTGTAAACACTTATTTTATAATAGAAGAATGTCAGAAATGATTGAATTAAGCTTATTCACTGTTAAATATTTGCTGCATATAATAGTGTTTTTTCTGGTAACAAACTTCAACAAGCAATGCATCGATTTATAATTGCATTTCATGCTATGTGATTTCACTATTTATTCATATTTCATGTTGTTACACGAAATTCATACTTAATCCGGTATGCCATCGACCAGCTAATGTAATAGTAATCGCAGCGTTAGTAATCCAAGGTATAATCGTGCCAGGATGGTCTGTGATGGCTTAGGAACTTGGGGTGTAGGATAAGTACTACATTAAGATTTGCTACAAGAATGATGTAAATTATTCCTAATATTTTGCAAATATTTTTCTAAAATTTAATATTAAAGCAAATTTCTATAAGCAATTACTTAAAATTCTTTTTGGCGGAATTTGAATATAAATTCATGTAGTACACATAACTTTTAATCGGTTAATTCCACTTGTAACATTAAAGAAAAATTCTTTCTTTGTTATAGCTTTGCAACTTCTAAGAATACGTCCTTAAAATTTCAAAAGAAGAAGTTACGTTATCGAACTGAAATTGATACTTTAAACACGATCTTCTCAAAATTAGATTTTTTAAGTCTAACTCTAAATATTGAATCAATCTGTTTGAAATTTGACGGGCTTATTCAATACATAACAATTTAATCGGTTACTTTTTTTCGATAAAAACAGCCTTAAAATAACCAAAAATGAATGTTTTGTTTAATGAAAATAGAACCTTTAAGTTAAAATGTCCGCTATTTTGTTAAAAAATAATTTTTAAAATTAAAAAATAAATTCCTTCGATCAAATAATAGTGTCTTCTATTATTTAACTAAATCCATGAGCAATTTTTGTTTCAGATTATCCAGTCCGCCAAAATGTTAATTTTACAATTATTTTAGGGTCATTTATTTTTTGTATCAGAATGATTATTTCCTCACAGTTGTGAATTTCAAACTGTATTTTCGGGCAGGCTGTGGAATTTGACACGAACGTGGAAAAATTGATTAATTGCGATTAAAATTATATCAGTGATGTTATATTTGTAATACAAAATAATTTATGTATTTAGAATAGGGAATAAAAAATTGTTCGTATTTGTACACCATCGCATTACGCGTTTTTGCTAAATAATATAAAAGTGTACGTAAAATTTTCTGTTTGTGTATTTTAAAATTGTAACTTTAAATAAAAAAAAAATTAACTGATAATCCCGAAACCCCAGTGATTTTTATTCTTCAAGATCAATGAGCGGATAACCTATGATATGCAATAAAACTTTTTATGCGGTTATTGTTGAATATAAAACATTTCACAAAATAAAGAGTTTATTCTAACAATAAAAAAAATACCTTCACGCTCTCTGATGCATATTTGGGCAATGTTTTGCAGGACAATAAACAGCGACAGATCTAGGGCGATCCTTCCAATTATTTCAAAGATCCGCATCATTCCGGAAATCCAAACATTCCGGTATTAAAAGCAGATTAGGGAAAAAGGGACTAAACTTCGGTCCTTCCGTTTCGGATCATTTTCACGACGTAATCTGTGATTTTAGCCCAGATCGCACAAAGTGAAAATGACTTAATGCTGTTCTCTAAGTTGTCGATATTTCGACTATATTCCTTTTCTCTTTTGAGTTTATTCGTTTCATACAAAGAGTATTTCAGTGTTTTTGTAGTACTGGGAACATTCAGTGTCACAATAAATGCGACAATGGTTTGAGAGAAATGACGCACCGAATATCGTTTCCAACGAAACTGAAGATTCTAAGAAACAAATGGGATCTTAATTGAATTCGGTGTAGAATTATTTTTTAAATAAACTTTTGACAGGTGTTAAAAATATTTATCAATAACAATCATAGAAATTTATAATAAAATATGTAATCGATTAATTTATAACATTCAAAACGTAGAGTGAAATTTTGAAAAATATAAATTATATTAAATTATATTAAATTTTCTTCAGCTTGTTCCTTGCAAGCTGTCAAATTGCTTTTATCAAGATCTGAATTTATCACTCCTTTTCAGAGTTCATAGAGAACCGAAATGTTAATACTAATTTGACTATTTTTCTCGGCGTACAATGTAGAAAATTTATATTATATATTGCATTTGCGTTAATAAGTATTTTCCAAATATTTTTGCCGATGATATAAATATTACCGTTATGTAATACCGATCGACGACGCGACTATCCAACTGATTCTTGTCTCCGTTAAATAATTAATCATTGGCGCTTCATTGTTTGTTCTATTGCTTCGTCACTATTAACCACAGGATATTTAACCATTATGTTTCACCTTAACTTGCAACACGCGCTGTAAAAACTGTAAACATAATGATGACGATCATGACTCCATCAGGTGGCGCCGCATGGAATTGACCGATGAATTTGTTCCCACTTGGGAATTAAACGTTATATGATGCGCATCATTAATGAAAACTAATAAGAGTATCTCTGTGTCTTGCCACAATTATCCATCTTCATCCATTTTTCATTACGTAAAAGTCAATTAATATCGTATGTATTAAATATACTAAGTAAAACTAAATAAAATCTGTAAATTATAAATTTCCAATTTAAGAAAATTATGTACACACTGCAGATCTATAATAGGTGTTAGTCCTAAAAATCGAGCTTGTTACTTGACTAACTTTATCAATGCTACCGATTAAATTTTATTTTATTAATTTTTTTTGTGTTTATTATGGTAACTGTCATTTTTCTAATATTTTTCGATGTTAAAGATGATAGTGCAACTAGACAGGTCATCTACGTCACATTTTACAAAAGGTGCGGTTAAATATGTAAAAATTTGTGTTTTTGGCACTTCAAGTCTTTTCGAGTAAAATATTCAACGTTTTCATAATGATCAAAAATTTTGGAAATGATATTGCGATTGTGAAGAGTAAATAAAAAATCACGAAATTGTTATACATTAAAACAAAATTTTGGTTTGTTCTAAAAATGATAAAAATATGGCTAAAAAGAAAATTGGGAAAAATAGTACTTCATGTGTTTCTCAAAATCATCGGAATTGTAATTTGATTTGGGAATGGATTATCTCTAAAAATAAAAAACTGTCACAATTGTATACAGTACAACTTTATAAAAATATGTGAAAATGAAAATTTATCGAATTAAATGTTTCTTGATTCCATTATTCGAAAACGTCATTATTCTCTATCATTTTCCTCGTGAAATGTACTTACTTTTGTTCCAACGGAATTTTCAAATTTACACAAAAATAAACTAGTGTTTGATTTTATTTAGGACGGTACTGAACAAATGTCAACTTACTAAACAAAAAAGTTTAGACAGTTCGAAATAATAAAAATAGATTCACGTTTCTTTAATAAATAGCTAGTTTGTGAGGTAGACTGAACGTTTGAAAAAGGTTTTTGTTTTGTAATTTACAAAGACGATATCAGAGTTTTTACATGATTTTTGTTTTTTTGTGAAATAGTTTATTTTTAAATGTTATACACAAATTTTGTGTCATAATTATAGTTATTAAACTTTTAAAACATTTATGTGCAAAGTTTCCTCATACTTTCTTTTTCTAATACTTCAAGGTAACATGATCAATGGCACAAAATAATCATCAGTGTTTTAAGAAAGGCAGCACAAATTAAATAGGAATATCCTCCTCTGGATCGTTTTAATTTACAGAAAAGAAATATTTTTACTATTATTTTTACAGCGATCATCAATATTCTCATTAAAAGAACTAGTCTTTTACGATACTTTATTTATTTGAAAGTACTAAACTACTTTAATGGTCATATTTTTTCTTTTCATAAATTTAGCCATTACTTAAAATAAGAATTTTAATAGACATTAAAAACATTAACTAGGTATATAATTATGATATAAATCTATCCTATCAACTTAACGATTGTTAGCAAACCCGAAAGTAGTCAAAAGAACTACGTTATGTTAATTTTCCTATTGTTATTAAAGCTAATTTTTCGTGGAATTTTTTCATTTATATTTGAAATAACTGTCATGATTAATTCCAGTATCTGCATTGGTAATTTTACTTTATGTTAATTGTGGAGGATCTATTGAACTACACAAGTTTAAGTAGCCGTCAACATTTTTGCAAAAATATTGTATAAGGCCTAATTTCATCCTAGTCATTAATGTAAACAATTCTACGATTGCCATAACAATATGTGTATATAAACGGTATTAAAACCATAATTCAAATGTCAAAGACAAAAAAAGTATTTGAATACAGCTCGTACTTAAATCTATTAGACCTCAAAAAAAGATGCAATACGTTAAGAATCGTTTTTTAAAACCTAAAAGTCTTTCATTTTTATGCATCTTATAGATATAGGTTTCAATAGACAGCAGCATAATAAGGTCATGGTATTTTCTTACGCATTATACCTCATTTTCAGAGAATATTATTATCTTTAGAATAATCCAGTAACACAAAAGCCTGTTAAAACGTCGTAAGAAACGCACTAAATAAAATGCTCTCTTTTTGGATTCGTGGACGTTCAAAAGAAAATAACAAAGTAATAACAGCTCCTCGGTGTTTATCTTAGCTTTAACATTATTTCAGTTAACAAAAGATCATTGCGATTATCGTTAGAAAGATGCCTTTATAGTAAAATGGATTTTTAAGAATTCATGTCTAACCAGTACTACCGTTAGCTATTACTCGATTTTTTTAAAGATTTAAACTGTGCTTTGTGGAATACATTTTTGTTATTTACAACTATAGATAAAATATTATTTTTAATAGTCCAGATGTCTCTCACGGTTTTTCGCCCTAGGGAAAAAGTACTATCTACCAACATTATCCAAACCTTTAGAAGAGCTAGTAATTAAAATGTGGGAGCAAATATTATAACAAATTTTTAGGTTAATAAAATGATATTAAAAATACGTTTTACCGTTACATCCTAACCTCAAATTGCCAAAAAGTATATTTTAGAGTATTTTTAGGATCACATATCTTAAAATCCTGAAGTGATGGGCCAAATCGAATAACGGATTCGTTTTCAGCGGCTAAAAATCTATAAGATCCACTATTCCTGATTCAAGTTATCTGGAAACAAATTTTGTTTGCGGTCCTGTGTATAATCCTTCAATGAATAATGAAGCCATTGGACAGTCATGTTTGTTTATATTTTCGATGAAAACACGTGTAATTTTCCAAAATCAATTCTTTGATGGCAACCTTGAAAATGACCTTGTCGTCAGTTTTGATTGTGATATTCTTAATCGGCACAACAAAATATATGTGAGAAACCGTAGTTACAATATACGTCTTTTTCAAAGTAAACGCAATAAAATCTAAAAAAAACAGTTTTTTGTACTTTTGACCTTGAAGATGACCTTGCCACCAATTTGCATTATGCTATTTCTAATCAGCGCAGCAAAATAAAAATTGGAAATGTTAATTGTTCGGAATTAACCCTCTGCTCCAAAAATTAATCATCATATCGACATATCTATCTGCAGAAAAAAATGTAAACTGTGTCTTCAAAACACACCGTGTATTTTTTTTCGATCGAAAGTGAAAATGTCTGTATAATTCCGTAATTCGCCACAAGTTACTTTTATTTTGTTTGCGAATGACTTTATGAATTGAATTTGCAGAATCGTTCTACGATTGGGTATGTTTATACAATCCATTCAATCAGGCGATCGTCTCATCCTCCCTCGCAATATCCGACGCGAACGAAGCACAACAGGAAGACGTATCGCGGGTTTGATGGCCGGGTCAGTATTTTAACACGATACCCATAATAATATAGCCGGTGTCCTCTGATTGAGTGCAACAATGCCCCGGAGCAGATGAGTTAATCGGTAAGTTCCTCCCCGGAGAGCGGCCGCTAAACTCTGAATTTCGCGACCTATTGTGCCCGTCGAGAGCCCCTGGGCTCTATACCCTTAATACGACTCGATATATAGAGTCTACGTTGATATAACGTCCTCCATCCTCTGGCTGGATTGCACGTAGGAAAGATGGTACCAGCGAACAAAAGGATGAGTGACATCTCCGGTGATCCCGATCGAGAGTTCCCAGCGGTTCTCCATCACATCAGTGAATCTAGAGAAGGAGCGTTAATTTTTGCACTTGCAGTGATTACACTGCTATCCAAAAAAACGCAATGAGAATCTGAAAACCATCTATGTAGATATCAGAGAAATGCACTCTTTTAATTTGAGAAAAATATTTTTGATATGAGTGGTTTTAAAAAATATCTCTGTTTCATTTAACCAGGAGATGTTCATTTACAGTAGTCCTTCCCTTATTCTAATTTTTTCAGTCAAGCAAGATGGCGGCCTGGTTCCCTTTATCTAATTTTCCCCTCTCCCCCATTACTTAGATTTGCCGTCTCACTTTTATCTCTTTTTCTTTTGTTACGCTTGCACCGTTATTTGTATGTAGAAAATCCACACGTCAACACACGGCAGTGGGGAGAACGCGTGAAGGGAAATATTAGAATAGAAGAAGAGAAAAAAATAGAATAAGGGACATTAGAATAAGGGAAGGACTACTGCACCTATTGATAGTAAAATTATAAGCAATTGGCAGTTTTAGCTCCATTTAAGGTAAAAGTACCAATATCGGAACGATTTTTAACCTCCTTTTCGTTGTTTTAGGAACAAAATGTATAATTGTTTTTTTGAACAAAACAGTTTTTTTAAAGTTAGCTTTAATAAAAAATAAAATTGTAATAGCAAAAATACAAAAGCACTACAGTAGGACCTGCGAAATTGACCCCCTCGAAATTTACCGACTTCCCAAATTGTCTCGGAAGAAGCCTTCGAAATTGTCTGCTATAGGAGAAAAGCTTTCTTCTCTGAAACAGTTTCATGTATTATCTATACAAAGACAATAATTAAAAAAGAAACAATTGTTGCAGTCACTTTTCCCAAACTTTAACAAAAAATGAGCAATTGATTGATAGTAATCAAAATTTTGACATATCGAGGTTTAGAATGTAGAGTTAAGATTAAGTAAAGTGGGGATCACCTCCTCTTCGCTCGTTTTCAGAATTTGCAGTCAATTTTGGGGGTCGTCGGAACTGACGACAGTCAATTTCGCAGGTCACACTGTATTATGCTCCGAAAGTGGAACGACCCGAAGGTCGTGTGCATTTCTGTTTCATGACAGATGCCCTTATTGAGAAACAATGGTGATTGTAGATTATAACAAATATTGAGTCGATATCGGAAAATCACGTCCTTCACAAATATTTTTTATAATCATAAAAACAATAATGCCATAAAATAATTAAAAATAAAACTGTAAGGGCGGATTCTGTAACCTGCACTAGAGGTTAGAGGCTGCCTTTACATGCTGCACCCGCCTTTTTTATTTATTTCTATTAAAATAATATTGATTAGAATTTAAAATCGGTTAATTATTAAAAATTGTTTCCTATATTATGAAGAAAATTTTAATAATAAATAATGTTTATTAAATAAATATATTTTGCCAATTTCTGATTATTTTGGAAGCAATGATCCCTTCTTTGTTTAATGATAAGATCATTAACAATCTTTTAAAAATTTTAACTAATTAATATAATAATTTATCTATCATTTTAAAGTATCGAACCGCTTTAAGCATAGGTCGTCATATTATTGAAAAATGTATACGAACAAAATTTATATTCCAATTCCTATCAAAATCACGCAGGTTTCTATAACAAAACTGTAAGATAATGTATTTCTAATAAGTTATTTGTAACCTTAATATTTTTACGTTAATTTTTTCTCCTCGCAAATATTGAATTAAAACTTACACGGTCACGAAAAAACAAAATTCTTTCATTAAAGATGAAGAAAATAGTTGTAGTATTATGATATATTTTAAAAATATTAACAAAATGACCTCGTGATCACAAAATTGCGATGGCAGTGAGTAATTTCTTTTAAAAAGAATTAAAAAAATTTTTTTCATGAAAATTGTGAACTTTAGACAAAATTTTCTACAAATAAAAATGTCTTAGAACGTAATAAAAGAGCATGCCCACATTTTTTTAGAATATATTGATATCATTTTTTATTTTTTAAATTTTCGAAGAAACGAAATTTTTAAAAAAGTCGTTTAAAAAACTGAACAAATTTTAGTGTATTTGACAAACTCAAAGATAATTTTTTTCTAAGGAAATTTTGTTTAAAGTGTATAGTTTTCGACAAAAGAAATTATTATTCATGAAATCTAGAAATGCTTAGTAATTTTTTTTCTCAAAAACTATAGCTTTAGCGAAGATCTTGGAACAAAAATATTTCCGAATTAGTCAAAGATTACTCTCAATTTTTTTCAGATTTTTTAAATGACTTTTTTTACAATTTCGATTTTTTTAATTTTCGAAAACTAACAAATTGTATCAACACATTCTGAAAAAAATTGAGAATATTCGTTGACACATTCTAAGAAACGTTTGTTCTCACAACATTGTTTGTAGATTTTGCAGTTTTCATGAAAAAAATGTGTTAAGTTTTAAAAAGAAAATTCTCACTGCGGTTGCCATTTTGTGATCATTATGTTATTTAATATTTAAAAAATCTATCATAATACTACAACTATTTTCTTCACCTTTATCGAAAGAATTTTGGGCCGGTAAATACTCTTTCAATGAGAAACTAATGTTTTATAGAAAAGTATACCCGAGTTTTTTTTATATTTAAATCGTTATATTTAATTTTGTAATTAAGATAGCTCAATTTTAACAATTCCATCGAAATGACCGATCTTGAAAATAACAAGACACATATATTTTAATTGTTTTGAACCTTATTTTTCATATGAAATACTTGAATGAAATCGAAGTAGGAAATGAGTCCTTCCCGGCGTTAATGGGTTAATAGTTTAGTTAAAACCTGTCCAACCGAACGAATGGTGACATGAAATGATTTCAGTTACACATCCTTCCCCACTCACCAAAGATTATATGAATAGTTTTTCCATCATATGAACCTTTTGATACTCCTGTTTTTTTTTAAACTGTTAACAGCATCTAAACCATTCCGATGCAATAACCAAATTTTGTTTTTCGTGTGACAAAAACTCAACCATTTTACTGACGAAACGATTAAGCACATGCAGGAATTATTTAATACGAACGATTAATTTATTGAAATTAATAAAATTTGATTAAAAGAATACCCATGAAACGTATTGTAGTCTAATTAGATATATTTTCCGAGAATCGCCGGCAAATGGGTTGGAAGGGTAATATTCATCTGTGATGATGAGGATGCCGAGTAACCCGATCTGTTCGACCACGTTTTTTCTTCATTGTTGTGTGAGATAGAGGAGCCCTCGGTCCACGTACTCATCCCACAAGCCTTGATGATATTCTCGGTCGAAATTCGCGATGGCAATGGGGTCAGGCAGACGTCTTATTGCTCGTTAATTCACCGATTCTTTTGTCTTTTGGTGCAAAAGAATGACCGCTCTTCTGTCGGTAATGAGATGACGTCATATATCTACTGCTGTAATATTACGTACATTTTAAATACGGATGCATGAATTTATAATGAATATTCAATATTTGGACATTTTCTGCTGGGTATTGTAGTTGTAAGATAAATAACAATAAAATGTGATTTGTTGATAGTTTATTCGAATGATGACATGCTTGTTTAACAATTCATGTCATAACACAATGCAGAATAATAACTATCTTATAAACAAACATCCAATTTTATTAGAGTTTCGAAACACTATTGATTATAAATAATGAATTTGTAGAATAACAAATAAAAATTTAACGAAAATTTAAGTTTAATGATAAATTAACTACGTAACGCATTTGCAGCATTTAGAAGGATGTGACAGTTTCGTGATTCAATCAGAAATTTTCCACCTTGACAACTCGTTGACACGGAATTCATCCACTTTTTCCGCAGGTTTGGCATGTTTTCGAATTTGGCGCAGAACCCTGGACAATTATTGTTTTTTTAATATCAAAATAAAAATTATATTAAAGTTTACACATTTAAGTGGAATTGTTCATAATTGGAGTATATATTAATAATTATTTTGTAAAACAATTATCATCATTTGGAAAAATTCAAAGTTTGGTTTCTCGAACGGTAATGACTATTTATCAGCTATATAAATACCAATATTACTAAATGTAAAATTATTCCAATTATTAATAATTGTAATTATAATGAATTTAATACTTCTCTTTAAAGTAAAAAATACCAGTATAGAGCCAACTTTATGACTTCAGTTCATACTTCTCATAAAAACGTTCATAGAATATAAATAAATAGTATATTTGTAATTTTTGTTTCTTTAGCCTGTGTGGTCTATTATTTTATAACAATGTGCAATTTTTGTTACGTTTTTTTGGATCCACTCCCTATAGTTTTTCAAAAATTTTGCATAAGGACCTATTTTAGGAAATAGTTCCTTGATTCTGTCTTCTGGTAAACATTCGAATGCCTCATCATCTATTTCTTGTTCTGTACAGGAAGAAAAGTCTGAATATTAAATGTAAACAATCACAAATCAGACATGAATATTTTGTTTATCCAACAAACCTTTTTTAAATTAATTTTCTTAAATAATTCTTAAATAAAATCAGTTATATTAAATAATTAATTACGTAAACACACTCTTCGAGATGAGATTTATTTGATCATGTTTGTAAGATTAGTGTCAACATGATCAAGCTGATAATTACTTACCATGAAAGTTGATTATATACTCTTCCAAGCCCCAGTCTCTCAGAAAATTATCGTAACTCGAGAAGAATATGTGATTTGAATTTTGGCGGAACATTTTACAACTTAATATACACTAAAAATATTGAAATGTGGAAGTTATTCGAAATCGTTCAAAGAATCTTTCTAACTATAATTTATGTTTGGTTTACGAATCACAATCACTGAGATTACAAAACTGATCTAAAGCTTATACAAGATATCTGAATTGTTTACAGTATTCGTTGGAATAAAGAAAATATAAACTGGTAATTTCAGTAATCAACATTGAAATTATTTTGAAATTTGATAAGTTAAATATTATTATTGTGTAAGTCTAATAATTTAGTATTTTCTAAATATGCAATATGTTATTAGTCCTTAGTTAAAGTATATTTGTTACTAGTTGGTTCCGTAGATTTTAATAAAAAAGTACATCGAAAAATCGACTAGTATACATTTATATATTCCTTATACATTCACATACGTACGTCATTTCGAAAAATTTCATTTTTCAATTCATGAATTTTGAATAGTCGTTACATTGCTCTTTGTAGTTGTCAAAAACAAGTCGTTACTTAAATATGCGTACTGGCATTTAATTTTTACCCTTGACATCTAAATCCTGTAAAAATACAAGTTGGTTTTTATTTACAAAAACACGTGTCAATCATAGCGACAGTTCTACATTCGTCTTCTAAGCATTCAGCAAAATTGCTTCTCCACCACGTGTTATTTGTAGTTTTTGCGAGAACTTCTTTTATAAAAAGTATACACTCCGAGAGAAACGACATGATTCAACATTTCAGATCTTGAATTACGGAATTATCGCAATGAACTAAACAAGTGATTTTTACTTACATTTATCTTTAATTGACCATTGCTTTACGTAAGCAGCCTCCCATCGAAATTGAAGCATATTAAGAGGATGTGGTAAAAAAATCATTACTTTGTTTTTAATTTAATATGGTAATAAGTTTAACTTTAATTAACATAACAATTTTCATTATGTTCTGTTGTAGTTATGTTCTATCCAATTAATTGATCAAAAAAATAGTTAGCCGTTACGACGTAAAATTGAAAATAATGATTTTATAAGCGTACTAATTCATTTCCTTTGAATTAATTTAGATGAAGATCCTCCTAATATGCGAAGAAGATCAAATTGGAAGTAACTAATGATATAAAACGTTTAAAACAGTATCTTAATAGTAAACATTAGAATATATACTTCGAAGCACATATAAACTGCTCTGAGTAACATTATGCCATATAATTCTTCATATTTTTAAGATTATAATCTTTATATATTATTAATATTAATATTATATATAAATATAAATAAATTACAATATTTTTATCTCCACAGTTTAAAAAAAAAACTCTTGTAAAAAATTATTTATATTACTGGAAAAATATGTTATCATGTTTTTGGATAATTTTTTAATGAAAAAAAAAAACTGACGTTTTAGAAAATCGAAAACATTTAAAAACTTGATTGAAATTTCAACTTGAGTTCAGCCTAAGGCGTTGAAATATACATTCACCTAATATGTGCAATTTTGTTCTATTACATTTTCTTTTTTGTTATTGAATAAACAAATTTAATTGAGTCAGCTTACCGATTAAATAAATTTATTTTTCTGTGATATCCCATTAATTTTTATGAAAATCAGAACCGATTAAAGTAATTTATTTTTAATATGCAAGTCAATTTTAATCGATTCAGAATTGGACTTTATAATATGCATATCTAATATTATCCGAACAGTTGATACTTCCAGCTTCCTAATAAAATTATTATCATGTTAGTTAGCGACAGAAATATTGACCGCTCACATAACCCTTGAGCCATACAAAGAATAAGTGTAATGTATTAAGGCTTAATTCAAAAGTTATATTAATAATTAATGACAGTATAGTCTCGTAATTTTGCAAAGTGAAACATACATTTATGAAACGGAAAATGAGCCACTGCAATGAAAGATTATATGTTCACTCTTTAGAAGAAATTTTCACTATATAAAGAGAGAACTCCTAACGTAAGAAATTTAGAGACTATAATAAATTTTCAAGTTGGTAGATTAAGAATCAGATGACAATTTTCAAGTGTATACAATAAGGTAAACAAAAAATATAAAAATCAACTAGATTTACCCGAAATTTGTCACTCGTGGGTTTTTGAAAACGTAAATATAATGTTCTAAATTTTATTTGCCTCAATGGCTCCACCTGTTCTTGAATTTTTTTAAAAGTAATCATTAATAATATGCTATAAAATAGTATATTGTGTATCAAGGGCGCAAATGAAAGAATTTGAGGCTGGCGCATCGTGCAGCACGAACAGCGGGCACGAAAAAGTGAAAAGCGCTCTGTGCAGCGGGCGCAAAAATGCTAAAAGCGCCCGCTCGACTCCAGAAGGCACACGCGCAGAATACGTTCCATGTCGCACATTTTGCACATATACAAAGGCGCGGTCTTTGTGCAGGTGTAAACAAAAATAGGATTTTCCCTATAAGAAAAACATGCTGACCTTACTTAATTAAATCTGGCCTTGAGCATTCTAGTTAATTTCCATACCATTATAACCATTCAAGGGATCTTTTACATTTTTGTTTTTGGATGTTGTTGTTTTCGAGATATTCTAAGGTTATCCAAACTATAAAGAGAAGGGATAAATAAATTCAAAGCTTTATTCTGTGTATCCCTTCGAAGATGTTAATTCGTACCTGCAGAATTGTACACTCGGAGTTCAAAATTATATAATTATTGAGTATGCTTGAAAATTGCCTATTAAATCTCAACAAAGCAGGCACTGAAAAGATGTTTTTTATAGAGCGGAATCCTTGTATCCTACTACACAGAAGAAGAAGACACTAGTAAATCTTTGGGCCAGCCAATCATACAACTTACTAATTATTGTTTGGGCCATCCAACACTTGAACATTCTTTGGAATAAGAGAGTTCCTACACAGAAAAAAATTAGTCTTAAAATTGTTACATCTTAAATTAATAATCAGGTGAGGCTTAACTTAAGCCCGAAATTGCGTTAACTTTCTTAAATTCAGTCAGTGCTGTGCTGTGCTGTGGCTTAACGTCTTACTTTCAATGAGCAAAACTGACTTTCAGACGATATTTTGGTTTAAAATAAGATTTATCGAGCTTATGGCATCTAAGTTAGATGAATCTTATTTCAAACCAAAATATCGGCTGAAAGTCAGTTTTGTTGTCTGAAATTAAGACATTAAACCTAAATATTGACTGAATTCAAGAAAATTTTGGGCTGAAATTAAGCGTCACCTAATGATGAATTTAGGATGTAACAATTATAAGACTTTTTTTCTGTGTAGTTTAATAAAACAATAGTCTTACCGACTACCTTGAAAAGTAAAGGCAACGAAACTAAGTACCAATTCGTAAATGAAATCCGTGTTACAGTCATTGCAGAATAGAACTGTACAGAAATTTCTGAATACTATACGCGTATCAAGGAATCTACTTTATTTCTTTTGTTGCTTCACTCTTTTCTATAAGGTGGCTAATATACATATATTATTACCATGTCTTCATCTAATTTCAGTCACATTCAGCTTTATAAGAAATAGGAAGATTTTTTTCATATTTCGCACGCTCAAGCATTAAGATGAAATGTTTCATATGTCCATGCTCATATAATAGCCTTTATTTTAAGTTCTAAAATCTTTAACAGTAAATATATTATTCCGATGCTTTGCAGTTAACATCAGAGGTTATTTTGCAATCCTTAGTGTATTTACTCGGCCACTTACGCTGTCATTGAGAAGTCGTAAAGTCACCGGCGATAAGCACAAGTTTTTTGTCCGTTTTCGCAAACGCGGCGGATGATCAGGAGACGTGATGATTTCATTATGTTTGGCTTTCCGAGGGGGATAATCATACTTTGTAACACTGACGTAAAAAGCGACATCCAGTTTGCGAAAGAGCAGCCGCATGAGGCGTACATATGTGTGCACGCACGTATAATGTGGGATATGGCATGCACTCGCGTAGAGTCTATAGGGATGACGTATGATGATAGTGTAGCCGGGAATCAAGATGGCGGTAATAATATCATTATCCCAGTGGTCATCTTCGTCTGAAGGCAGTCGTAGAGTGAGACATTTACCATAACGACCGGCCATACGTTATCGGAGCTCATCGCCTTCCCTCCATTCTTTTTTTTGACTCCTCGGCAACAGTCGCACGTCAAGAGCACATTTTTTACACATTCCTGACCTGGGCCACGCGGATTAACATGTTCGAATGCCCAAAAACGACATTAAACAGTCGCCGTTATCAATGCCTCTTAATGGGTTCAGCAATTAGGAGTTTTTGTCGCATTGAGACGATTAATATAATTTTGCTCTGAATATTATACATTTTACGAAATATTAGTGTACAACAAATTTGTATACCTTGATGTAAATATTTTTTTTAGCGATGATCGCAAATACCAAAATGTAAGGCAGTTTTTTAAATATGTTTCGGACATTCCTTGTAGAAAGTGATTCTATTAGTTCGCACGATGTCACTTTCTGCACTTCCACATTCTCCCTATAACAATTATCTAACTGAACTGTGACTACGAAACTTGTAAATGTTTTCTTGCATTTTTTGTTAGTAATGAGTGCATAGTGTTGGTTTCACGGTAGATTACGTTTCGTTGCATTACGCAAAAAACAGAGGTCAATTCGAAACCCCAATCTTCATTTGTCCGAACGCCATCGTTGCAAAGTCACGATAGAGTTGTGCGAAATGATTAGCCCTATAATTCACCTCATAAGAAAGCTGTTTGAAATCACCGAAAAAAGATGTGCCAGCAGATGAAGGATGATAAAGGCAAAAGTGAGCACTTTACTTCGGAATTCAGACAAATGCGCCAAGCCACGGGGACAAAAAGTGAAGAATCCTTCTGTTTTTTCCAACATAACGTAAAATACGCGCAATCTACATGAAAGCCTTGCTTGAGACATTTGCCTTACGGATTTTACAGCCCTTCCCCATTTGCTGCGTCGTTGGAGCAGTGATACTCATTTTCGTTGACATGATCTTGAGACAAAATTATGTTTTAAATATCTGCCTGAAAATGTTTTTTTTTTTGTGATACCAATGTGCTAGTAATTTATCATTATTATTATTAATTAAAATATCTAAAACACTTATGTTGGAGATTATTTCTCGGTATATTGGATATTTGAAGGTTTAAAAAGTAATAAATATATAATTACGTTTGGGTCATCAAATTCGTGACCCTCTTCAGAATTTAATAATAACCATTCTGTAAACATACACAAATAAATGTTTAAATTACAAAAAAATGTGATAAAAAATGTGATTTATCAATGAATGAATCATATCAATCAAGAAATGCAGTAGAACACTGATAATTATTTAAACATTTTATTATAAAATTATAACCACCGTAGATTATGTCAAAACCACCAGCATCCCTTATGTTAAAGGAATTTCTGAAAAAATAAGAACATCTATGAAAGAACATCAGATAAGATTTGTCTTTAAACTATTTAACATAAATATTGGCGGTATTAAACCGAGAAAAGATAAATTAGATTGATTACATCAGTGTTGTGTAGTTTATCTAATTAAATGTAATCAATGCGACTCAGTTTATATAGGTAAAACTGGTAGATTATTAAAAAATCGACTTAACGAACATAAACATAATATTTTTTCAGTTGATTCTAAACTAACTGGACTCAGCAGATATACACGAGATACTGAACATAATTTTGATTATAAAAATGTCAAAATTCTATAAAGAAACAGATGGAAACGTAAACATTTAGAAAACTATTTTATTAAAAAATACAAAAATACCGTTAATATAAGATTTTAATTATCTAATTTACCGGACTCATATCTTTCATTATTAAGGTTTTAAAGTCAAGTTAAAAATTAATAGACATAACCTACAATTGTAATATACTAAACGCAAATTTTAAAAAGTATTCGCTAATTTTCTCTTTGAAGTTATGTGGATTCTGCTGCAATAGCCTATAGATTTTACTGTATTCATAAAAACCGAATTTTGCCTTAGGGTACCCGGTATCCTTTACAGTTGACTCGTGTAATTTCTACAGTTTTGTAGACTGTTGGAGATGCTCCGACAAAAATTATATGAGTGCCTAGTAGAAAACACTTAACTTTTCTCTCCGTGTTTGCCTTCTATAAAATCCACAGTGATATTGGAAACAATAGTCCACAATCCCCTGGGGACACCATATACTTGTTTATAGACAACATTTTAAAATATAAAATAAGTAGAATTTAATATTAAATGTAGTCTATAAAAAATGTATCTGTAGGTAAAAGAACCAATTTTATTCCACTTAGTTTTAGAAACATCAGACAATAAAGAAACCACATCTAACGAAATTAGAATGTAATTATTTCGTAACTCAAAATTTGGAATCTTACTTTTTAAATCCTAAGTTACAGGTGCATTGATGATCGATAGTATTATTCTTAAAGGATTATTAGGGTTTTGGTATGTTCTGAGGATTAAAAAACTATAATTATGTAAAAACTTTGCTAAATTATCACCAATATAATCACGTTTCTTCCATTTAGTGACTGATCTATTGACTAAACCTTACTGTAGTTCCAGTATATTCGCAAGAACACTTAATTTAAGTATTGGTACATGAGAGCATAGAAATAATTTTTTAAAGATAGTCATTATTGTCCATTCCACAAGCAAATTAAAAATCCTATAGATTTAACCTGAAAATCACACAGGGTAATTCATGTTTGATGAATTTACAATTAAACATTTTGAAAGAAGTGTACAATATATTAATGGATCAATTCTTTTCCAGTGTTGAAAAACCAACATGTAATATTTGCATAATTTATATTCTTTTCGGAATTGAAAAATAAGGGCATTTTTTATACTAAAGAAAATTCCTAGTAAATTTGACTAGTTTTTAACTGCTCAAAGTGTTTCAATAGGTCCGTACATTTTTATAAATTGCAGTTCTGGCTGTACAGAAGTTAAATCAGGTAAAAATAATAGTTAGAGGAGTTAAATTTTGAAAACTTACGGAAGTTTCACTACCTAGTAGAGGAAAAAGAATGCAGATACATTTTTAGTTAATTTCTTTTTAATGGGTTTCCCTTACTAGAATTTTAACAAACTATAGCGTTAAAACAGTAACCTAACTTCTGCGGGATTTTGACTTTAAAATTTTAATTTTAATTGTTTGCACAGACATTTTCAATCTTCGATGAATCATGGGTAATTTTTGTTCACTGCTTGTACTTTTACTATGTGAAATATGATTTGATTTATTTCCATCGTTGTAGGCAGTAAAAATGTATCATTATGCAGGAATTAATATTGCCAAAAATCTTGTCTTGATATATTTAATCATGAAATCTCTATTGAAGTGTGTCTAGGGAAACTCTTCTATTGTTAGTTCGTACTGAATAATAGTCGGATCACCTAGTAAACGAGACTATTTACGAGGATAAGCACATCATATTAAATTATAATCAATGTGTGAAGGTAAAATATCTCAAGTGTATTAAATTAAATAATAACAAATTTGCTATGTATTGTTGAATTTTCCACATATATTATATAGTATTGTCATACTATATTATGTTGAAAAGATCGTGTGTTAAGGACGTTCCCCGAGAAAAAGAAAAACTACAGATTTTCCTGAAACTTTGCGAAAATGTTTATTTCGAGATGCTTTATATTGATTAAAAGTTCAGTATAGCAATTCGCGTTATGGGCGGTATAGGGAAACGCGGTTTCGCGAGGTAATTTTTTAGAATTGTGAAACAAATAATCTACAGAATCTTTTAAAAAAACTAACATGTCTTTCTTACCGAATTAATTTCAGAATTATCATTGTGTCAAATTTGCGACTGAATGGCATTTTAATAGGGTCTTCCTCCAAAAAGGTTTTTTTCTAAAACGGTCTACATTATATTCGAAAACAAAAGTTATTAAAAACCAACTCAGTAGTTTCGATTTCGCACTTCTGCGCATATAAGAGAACGAGTGAGAAACCCATACGCTTATTAACTCTATCTCTTTCTCGCTTGGGAACGTCCTTAAGGAAGTTTATAGTGGAATGTTTACGTGTTTAAATGTGTGTGATGAAATTGTTTCATATGTCATTTGTTGAATAGCCCGATCACCATTTTTTCAATAATTCAGTTTTAAAATTATCAAATGTATTTTTTGAAAATAAGCTCTTTCTATTTATTAAACATGATTAAAAAAAATATTCGTCTTGAAATTCATATGGATAGCAGTAAACACCTGTATCTCCAGTAAAGAAAATAAGACTTAGTCAAAATATTGAAATTTTTATACTTTTTAAATAAAACTAAAAAACGTTAGGCTAAACAAACCTTCGGTTCACGCTATAAAGTCACTCATATTAATCAAGAATCTTTTTTTGTTCCAAACGTTTCTGAAAGAAGCTGGGATATTCTCCGTGGTCGAGTTTTTTGCAGTGTGGTGTCTTTCACGATATAAATGCGACTAAAACACTAGTTAAAAAAAATATGTTGTTTTTTAAATCCGACTTAACCTTTATACGATCTTTAGTATAAATATTCATGAAAATAATCAGAAAAATAGGCGAAATAAAAACGGATATTTTTTAATAGTATTTCATTTTATGACTTTGCCTTATTGGAATATATTGAAAAATATTTATGTTTTCTTCATTTTCGTGACTACTGGCGTCACTGAATTGTGTTTTTCATACAAATGTGTCGGTTTCATCAATAATTTCGAATGTATACCAAAACAAATTTTCGCTATGATTTATCCATATTGAATTTATCAAATTTTACTCGTTTATTTGTCCAATTAGATCACCAGATCCAAAAGAATATGCATAATAGGGATCGATTATCGAAAAGGAGAAAAATATTTGTAAGAAAGTTTATTTATTTTGTCCAATTCAAAACACGAAATTATAAAAACAACGTACTGATAACCAAAACTATATCCTTATTTGAAATAGAAGAATACCCGTGGTGGATAAAATATTTGATAGGTTACTGTTACAATTTTGCCTTTCACAATGAAGTTTCAAAATTCGTTGCAGCTTGCAAAGAAATGGGTTGAAGAGAAATTCTCATCCAAATCGACGAAAAACAAGTGGAGCACAAGTAAAAATAGACGATGAATATTACTGCAGTTGCTTTTAATTTTGCAGTAAACTAAATTTACTATAGTTTATACCAACATCTTTGTTTTTCATTTTTGTAGGTTTAATCTCTAATAAATATCGTATATTTTTTAACACTCCAGGAGTAGAACGGATTTTGCGCCCTGGTTAATATTCGGGAGCAAATAATCCCTACACAAATGAGATCCATGCTCGTGCGCCGTATTGAAAAATACCGTATGTAACACTGGCGAAATAATAAGAGCACTGTTAGAAATTTCTATAGTAATTTTCTGAAACATGTAACCGAAGCTTTTTACGGTTACTGTTTCAGAATTTTCTATTACATTAACAGAATAGTATAAGGGGAGTAAAATTTGTTTGCTCATATTTTTTGGTGTTTCTATATTTATTGTCCTTCGTTTGGGGAATAGAAGGCTACCCTATTATTAGAAACAGAACATTTAATAAAAACAACACTGTTTTGTATATATATCGACATTATGCAATTCAACAATATTCGGATAACACTCGTTATACCCACACGGAAAAAACAGTGGCATAAGAATTACGAAATAATGGGGTATTTTCTACTCCAGCGCTGGTGTAAAACATAGTGGCGTTGAATCTACGCCAAGCTCTCGTAGTCGATACGCCAACCATGGCGTAGCATGTGTTGACGTTAATACCGCGCAAAATTGCCTCTCTTGATATGTTTATCGTGAGCTTGTTATTTTTATTTGAAATTAATGAATTATATACCAATTGTGTGTGAATATGTGTTATTTATGTCTTTTTCCAGGTTAGTATATTTCAAATTAAGGTTTGAGGTTAACTGACCTGTCAAATAAAAAACCCATATTTTCTAAATCCTTCTTCCCATTTTCATTATTACAATCTATAATTCAAGCCCTTTACATACTCAGGACATTTGAATTGAATTTACAGGATAAGCATTTAAAAAAGTCAGAAACAAGGAAAATGATTCAAAGAGGTTGGTCGTCGGATTTGAGAATTTAGTTTTTTTTAACATAAACCTGCATGATAGATATATCATACATATAAATACATATTAAAATCTTTCATATTTAATGTAAATAAATCTAGAAAATGAAATTGAATTGAATGTACAGGACAGGCATTTAAAAATCTTAGAAGCATAGAAACCGTATCAATGAATTTTGTCGACGGATTGGAGAATTTGCTTATTTATTTATATAAACCATCATGGTAGATATATCATACATATAAATACATATTAAAACATTTTATGTTTATTGTAAATAAATAGAGTAATAGAATTGGAATTGAATTTACAGGATATGGATTTAAAAAACTTAAAAACAAAGAAAATATTTCAAAGAGGTTTGTCGACAGATGGACTAATTCCTCTTTTCGATGGGAGTTTTATCATTTATATAAGAAAATACAATATAGGCTGCAAATTGTGATAAAGATATGTTATTAATTACATTTTGCACTCTTTAAAAGTAATATTATTAGTTTGGTACTCATCGGTTGCTTCTTTTCAAGAAAAAATGCATTTTTTGTTTCTTCGTCGAAAGTCCACTCGGAACCCAATTTCAGCAGTGTTTTGTATTAACTTTTTCACTACCTTAAAAGTAACTTATTGATATCAAACTACTTGGAATAGTTTCAGAAGAGTAAAATCTACCAAGTTTCATGGTTGTATTAGAATTTTTAGCACAATTTCCATTTTTATGTGCTTTAACCAAACCTGATAAAAAACAGTTGCTTGGTATGCAATAAAAATGGAAATTGTGCTAAAAATTCTAATACAACCATGAAACTTGGTAGATTTTACTCTTCTGAAACTATTCCAAGTAGTTTGATATCAATTAGTTACTTTTAAGGTATTGAAAAAGTTAATACAAAACACTGGTGAAATTGGGTTCCGAGTGGACTTTCGACGAAGAAACAAAAAATGCATTTTTTCTTGAAAAGAAGCAACCGATGAGTACCAAACTAATAATATTACTTTTAAAGAGTGCAAAATGTAATTAATAACATATCTTTATCACAATTTGCAGCCTATATTGTATTTTCTTATATAAATGATAAAACTCCCATCGAAAAGAGGAATTAGCTGACTTAAATTCTTATATCGTATACTATAAATAAATGTAGTGAATGAAATGGAATTGAATGTACAGGACAGGCATTTAAAAATCTTAGAAGCATAGAAACCGTATCAATGAATTTTGTCGACGGATTGGATAATTTGCTTATTTATTTATATAAACCTGCGTGGTAGATATCTTAAAGTATCAGAAAATACGTATTTCATTTAGGACCACCATTCCTATAAATTAACAAAATTAAATCCATATCCTGTAAATTCAATTCCAATTCTATTACTCTATTTATTTACAATAAACATAAAATGTTTTAATATGTATTTATATGTATGATATATCTACCATGATGGTTTATATAAATAAATAAGCAAATTCTCCAATCCGTCGACAAAATTCATTGATACGGTTTCTATGCTTCTAAGATTTTTAAATGCCTGTCCTGTACATTCAATTCAATTTCATTTTCTATATTTATTTACATTAAATATGAAAGATTTTAATATGTATTTATATGTATGATATATCTATCATGCAGGTTTATGTTAAAAAAAACTAAATTCTCAAATCCGACGACTAACCTCTTTGAATCATTTTCCCTGTTTCTGACTTTTTTAAATGCTTAACCTGTAAATTCAATTCAAATGTCCTGAGTATATAAAGGGCTTGAATTGTAGATTGCAATAATGAGAATGGGAAGAAGGATTTAGAAAATATGGGTTTTTTATTTGACAGGTCAGTTAACCTCAAACCTTAATTTGAGATGTACTAACCTGGAAAAAGACATAAATAACACATATTCACACACAATTGGTATATAATTCATTAATTTCAAATAAAAATAACAAGCTCACGATAAACATATCAAAAGAGGCAATTTTGCGCGGTATTAACGTCAACACATGATACGCCATGATTGGCGTATCGACTACGAGAGCTTGGCGTAGATTCAACGCCACTATGTTTTACACCAGCACTGGAGTAGAAAATACCCCATTATTTCGTAATTCTTATGCCACTGTTTTTTCCGTGCAGCAGGGTATAACCATCATATATCAGTAGATGGTTGACCGAGGGATCCTTTATAACCGAATGAAAATTCCATTTCTGCGATGGGTGCGCGACCGCACCTAGCGACTACAAATCAAAGTAATGTCACCGTGTTTGACTGTTTCCTTTTGAATTTTCTGTTACAGTTTCGTAATTTTCTGATAATATAACGTAATGGTACTTTGTGTTACCGAATTTAGTAAAATTCTGTTACTTCGGTAACATAAAAGTATCCGAAATTTCTGAACATTTCTAACAGTGTATGAGTCATTTTACTTCTTGTTGTCAGATGATAATTATTGTCAGTTTTTTCTCAATAATAGTGTTTTTTTTTAATAATTCAGACTTTAAATCAGAAAAAATGGACGGCAGTGTATAACCCTCGCTACTACACGTACTACACAACTTTACATGCGCTAATGAAATGCTACATTTATGTCGTTAAAACGCAAACGTCTCTGAATCGCATGCAACGTCGTAATACAAATAATGCACGAGTACAGTAATCTGTACTTTCATTTTTCTGAGAGTGGCATGCCGCAGAGCTGCCAGGTTATGGCTTAATATGGTGGTTTATATAGAGCTCGCGCCAGCTACGGCTTCATTAAGGAAACAGGCCACACTGTTGGTGGCGTTAGTGATGTATATCAGCTATATCTCAAGCGGTGACTCGCTTGGAATAAAAAAAGTATCCGTCGAAGGGCAAAAAGGACCGTAATGACCACAGAACGTCAGGACAGTTGGTCCCGGTTATTAATTAAGAGGTTGAAAATCCACGCGTGCTTCATTGGAAAACAAATTATTTACACTCGATTTCAGAATTAGCTACGTACGGAATGATTTGATTTCCAATGATATAACTTTTTCTCACAATAAAAGCATTGCGACGTCTAGAATTAAAAAAGTACTTGGCAAAATGTTTCTTATCGTCATCCGTCTCGTTGAATCCTGGACGTAACAAAGGTAGAGAAAACGATGAGACTGTCCACAAAGCTGCTAATCATCCGGAAAGCAGCTAATGGCGGTATTCATCAAGAAATCATCACGGAGCCGTACCGTCAAATACGCGGGTGTTATTATTTCAAGAGCTTTCGCCGCGCTACGAAGATGCATCGCGGTTTCTTTTCCCACCTTTCTACTTACATGCATTATTCTATTCGCGCAAGCAAAGAGACGGATAAAGGTTTAAATTATTTTCGATATGCGGCAGTGGCGTGACTGCAAAGCTCAGATTTTACGCGTCGCGCCCTCCGGAGTCCTTTGCATTATTTCCGGGTCGTCGGAGCTAAAAGGGTCGCACTCACTGGGAATAACGAATTTTTTTAAAAAATAACGAAGTACCTATAAGAAGTAATTATAAAAAGCTCAAATATTTGAAGCGAAGGTCTTCAAGCGCAGTTGATGTCTTTTTAACGGGGTTGGTAAACTACGAAAATCCCTTTGAAGTGAATATATATAGCTGACGGTACACAGGAAAGTCACTTTTAGCAATCCTTCTTTAAATCCAATTTCGATATGAAAGTTCTTTATGTCGGCATTTGCATACGTGAACACAAATTCGCAGCTTATTTCAGAATTTGCCAAAAAAAGAAAGTCCCAGTATCAAGATTTGGTCGCTTCTTTACTTCACTACTATTTGATTTGGTAAATTGAATCATATAAACAGAACTACGTAAAATTATTCTGTTCATGCTAGAATCATCAGGACTATCATATTTTAAATGTATCATGAAATTTTGTTTTATAACCCCTTAGGTGTCAACTAGATATTAGATTTTAACTAAAATCTGTATTCATATGCATAAATTTCTCGACTCAAGTACTTATTCTGAAAATGAGTTAAATTGCAAGAGCATGTTATGTTGCACTTCATGTATTCCTTAGGAAGTAATGAAGAATTTTTTAAAGGCTGAAACAACTACCGTTTATGCAAAAACGGCCTAACTCGGTTTAGTTGGCTATTTTTAAGAAAATCGAAACAATCGAATTAATCTTAATATTAAACGAAAAAAACAAGTTGATTAGGAGAACCAAATACAAATTGGTTGGTAGAACGCAAGTAATGAATTGTACTTGGTTCAACCTACTATCTGAAGTTAGTTAGAAGAAATAAAAAATATGCCGCGTAATAAACTCAGTTGGTTGACATGGAGAATTCATTTCTTGGCCTGATTGTAAACGGCTTTTACTTGTACTCCGTAATATTATGGTGTGGTTGATATATAATACACCCAATCAATTAAATAGTCCACTCAACCAACTGGAAGTAGTCTTGATAACAAATTTCTTGTCTAGATCTCAGTCCATTTGGACAGTTGGTAGGGACAACAAATTTATTGGTTATCCGAACCAAGTCGTTCTTTTCGTCTGTTATTATAAAAAATATTAATATTAACAGTGTTGTAATTGTAGTCAAGGAACCGTAATATTAATTAAATCGTCGTATACGACGTACAGTTACTCATGTCAGATGCCCCTGAGGAAGACCTCCAAGAGTGGTCAAAACGTTGGGCGTGAAATAAAAAGACATGTTTGGTCCTTTTATCAACCAATAGGTTTGAACCGTGTTGGCCATTTTTTTACTTCTTTAATTAATATTAACAAATTGTATTTTGCGCTCTTGTATTTGTAAATATTTCGTAAATCCTCAATATATTTGTCATTGTAGATGCTAATAGTCATCTGCATGTATCATGCTGATGTATGATGCTGATATATTCTAAATATTCATAAAAAGTACTTTATTGAAATTAGTTATTAATCAGATGTAATTAAAATATGATATCCTACAGAATAGTAAAGTATTTGATAAAATTGAAGTCTATGGTAAACTTCCATTTTGAATTCGCAATATTTTATTCAGCACTTTGAACTTTTACATTCTAAGTTCAGATTCGATATCACTACTTACCTTGAAAACATTATTTCTTGCTGTTTAGAACTAATCCTTTTATCATTGACAAAGTCAATATTCTAAATTGGTCACTACGAGCTTTCAAATACTAAACTTATATTGGAAAGCAGTGACTTTCGTTCGGCAGTATAAAATTTTCGAGGTCACTGAATTTTAGTGACAAACCTAGAATTACGAAATTCAAAATGACGGAAACAAGGTGGAGGACCTCAATAAACCGTAGTTAAAGAAATAATTAATCGGAGGAATGAGATGCATTTTTTAGGTTTAGCCAAAATTTGCAACATCCAAGCAGTATAGAACTGTCGGAGTTTATTGTCTTTCTTGGAACATACACAGGAATTACTTTTTGACATCTAAAAAAATGTACACGTTATCCAAATAAGGCTTAAGAATTGAAATGCAGGCTGGTTTGCAGTAAACCAGTTAATGGATCCTTTCAAATCCTAAAGATACATCAGCAGCGAAGTCTCTCATTTGAGTGTAGATGCCACTGTTCCAAGATCAACTTGGCTCTCAGCGGAGCGCCATGAAGTTGAGCATGTTGGAGCCCAGGAAGCAGCCGCTTCCCAAGAATTATAATAACGAATGCTTAAATCAGCTTAGCTACTCTAACTTCGCTTTCGCGACTACCTACCATGTAAATATGGAAGTAGCTCGTCGTAGTGGGAAAAGCGGGCCGATTGGCAGAGAAGCCTTCGCGAGGGGCGGAAAAGCAAGTAGGAAAGAGGGTTGCAGAGGGACCAGAGGGATTCATGAATCCCAGATGCGGAGGATTAAACCGTCTCTGTCGTGTTTCTGTTTTCGTGAAAGGCTAGTCGTGAAAATTTGGCGTGCAAACGCGTTCACGGATTTCCTATTGCGAGTAAGTAACGCCAGGAGCTTGCAAGCCGAGCCGTTGATAAACTCGGATATACTTAAATGCGGTCATTAAAGGGATGTTGCGTTTTTCGCTAATTCCTTGTTTCAGCGCAAAGTTGCGTTCTTACCGAGTCTTTAGGGATGCATCTTTTATGTCTTATATGGACCGAGTATGTGCATTGGGAATTTTGTAATAAATTTCTGGTCGTGTAAATCCACCATTATAGAAACGTACTCTGAGAGTTTTGAGAAATTTTGTTATACGTGTTGGTATATTTTGTAAATAAATCACTTCCATTAACACTAATCTTATGCTGTTTTCCGAAAATCCTGCAAATTAGAAGAAAGGATTTCTGCGAATATCAACATGAATTCTTAATGAATAGTCGATTATTACTTTAGTTTAGTACTTTATGTATTTGAAAAGAAGACCAATTTGCTAATAATAAATACACTGGAACACTGAACTAGAGGTGGTCATTCTTCAACAAATTTCAAAAGTCTTTTCTTGTTTTGTTTCTGAAAAATTTGTTATCAACATTGCTGCCAATTGGCTGACAAATTATATATTCTTCTGTGTAATCTTACATTTTTATAATGTAATGGGTAAATTTTTTCTTACAACCGAGATTCATCCAGCTGCATTTGAGCACCTCTGAACGGCGGAATATAACCGTAGAGAGCTCTAAACCAAATCCAATCCTGATTGACGTGGAAGCATGAAGAGGGGAAACTATCACAGGGTTTATCTCGGGCGCCACTAACACAATTCTCCTACGCCTGTGAACGATCCATAAGATGCGTGCATTACAATATATAAAATTCTTTTAAGAGGGGATGGCATGCCCCGCAATATTCTCCAGTCATCATAACGTAAGTAAAACAAAAGCCATCCTGTCAGATAGTCCCACGAATTATTAACGAATCCCCATATTCACCGATATATTATGGCTTTTGAAACACAAGAAATTTAAGCAGTGTAATTTTATAGCAGGATTAGGAAAATTAATTGTTTTTGAAGTCCTTACGTATTTTTTTTAGCAACGAAAGAGACATATCTCATTTTAGACACAGAAATTCCAGAAACTGCAACTTGGCATAAAGGAGTATAAGTGTTTCGTCAAAAAAGAAATGTTTGTAGACAAATACTATAAGCATTTTATACGAAGGTCTTTCGGAGGCCGATTCTAAGCGAAGAACCCTGTTGGACTAATGATTGTGGATGAGAAGTAACTTATCGTCGATGATGTCGGAGCAGACGACGCCTACTGAGATGACGCCGCTGATGATAGCGTGTCGGTGATGCTAAAGGAGGTGATGGCTTTTCGGAGTCATTTTTCTCTCTGTCGACTATATCTCGTTCTTTTCCACTGTCGTGAAATAAAAAGAGACGCCGCGCCAGGGATGAAATTACCAAGATGCAAGTCATCCCGGCAACACGTGAACTCCGTTGACTTGGCAAGGCATTATAAGTAAGATGTTCCAAAGAGTACGAGGCAAAATCGAGATATCGGATCGCTAAAACGCCTTGATCGAACCAACCTCGTTCGGTACAATGAATCAACATTGTGAAATTTGTATTGCGTATTGTTGGTAATAATTACACCCTGTTATGATTGTAGCATTTAATGGACGATATGTAAGCTTTACGACACCCATTTTTCCCAAACATGTATAATCAACCTATAAAATTAATCCTTATATATAGGAAAATCTTAGTAAACATTAAAGTTTGTGACTTGCCGATTTGGAGGTTATGTCAATAGTTTTAAAAATATCAAGAAAGTTATATACAATCATTAAATGTACCTATGAAAATTATTTCTTATATGGACGGATGAAATTGGAACCCTTGAAAGCAAAAAAATTTTAAAACGCAAAAAATATGCAATATTGCTGCCGTGTGTGAACAGCAACTAACGTTGAAATATGTACTGTATGAGATTGGTATGACCCTGTAAAAAAGTAATTAAATCTTTCTTTCTCATGTCTAGGAAATCTGGATCTTCGCCAGAGGTTATCAGTCTAAAAAGAGTTTTCTCGTTGAACCATTCCTTCTCTTCTGTCTCTAGAACTAATCTACTTTGCAAATTTTTTTACTGAGCATTATTGCCAATATATCAATTTTGGATTCCACGTCAGATTTCAGCCTTTTGCCAAACTTATTAATTATAAATGCTGCAACTTTGAAGAAGACTCCCACTTTTACTAACAATTTATTTTCGATTTTCTGATCTACAGAATGGCACTTCAATTCATAAATTCCTTGCATAGCTTATATTGCCCAACAATTTTTCGTAAAAAACAAGACTGGTCTTGTGTAGTTAGTTGCTTTTTCTTGCCTTTTAAAGCAGAAATCAACTTGAAGTCAATGCCAAAACAATACTTAGGTAGTGCAAACAGCTTACAAAATATAACGAATGAGAATTAGGGTAGCTATAAACTACTAAAGCTACAGGAAATAAGTGTGTATTGGTAAATATAGAAGAACAACAATGCCCAGACAAACCTGTGCTTAGAAAATAAATTATTAAAACATGTAATTTTACTTTATCAGTAAGGGTAAAATTGGATAAAAAGATAACGCGAATTTACTAACTTCAAATAATGTTTTGGAATTCCCTCTCTAAACAAACTATTATACAGCCCAACCAAATTTTGCTGCCGTATAACTATGAGACGATTGTTATAGGATTTTTGCTTCAGAATTCAAATACGACCACCAAAATAGCCAATTGGCTCCAGTTTTTGAAAATATCGAAAATCAAAGGGGTCAAAACTTAGATTCTAGGAATTTTTTAGCAACTATTCATAGTCTAAAAAATACTGTTGTGCCACCAATAAGAATCAATTCTGATGATTTTTCTCGTAGAATTAAAATATGTACGCCAAAATATTAAGCTGGACCTACTTTTTGTCCAAATTCTAGGCCAAAGAGGTAAAAAATCGTGTCTCAGGGGATTCTTTTCTATTTTGCTTGAAAAGTATTGGATCCCCCAAGTGTCAAAAACCATACTGCATTTATTTTTAGAGTACGTCTCTAAAAAGTCAATGATTAAAACTTAAACGTAGTTCGTTCAATAGAAAAATATGTTCTTGGATCGATTATAATAATGGATTATAAGCAAAAATAATTTAAAAACTATCCAGCATTGATAAAAATAATAACCTATAACTAATAAGTCAAACTTGTGCATTTGCATGATCTATTGTTTAATGATTTTTAAGATTGCCCATATGATTATATTTAGGAAGGGTAAGATAAAATATGGCACATCGGATCAACACGAATATACTAAACCCACCATTATATCTAATATTAAGTACTACTAAGTCTATTTTTTGTAGGAGTCTCACTAAAGTTATCGGGTGGCATTTAGATCGAATATCGTGCGAAGCTCTGGTACGTTCGGAGGATCGTTAACCCTCGCCCGGAAGACGAGCTTCTCCCTTGATCCTTAATACCCCGAGTAGCCGCGATATCCGGATTAAGTCCGTTCACTAAGCCTATGGTATAAAACACTAAATACGTGGCCGAACATTACTATCCGTAATATGTAACGAAGGGGAAATGTATCTGCAGAATACTCATTGATTATTTTTTTAAAATACCGTGATATCTATGAAATCCCAACATTTCTCAATTGTAAGTAATATACATAATATTTGGTTTCCAAACAATTGTTAGAGAAATAATTTGATTAAAGTTTTTTTATATTCTTAACACAAATTTTGTTATAACATGCATTCGGTATTAGAGTGACAGCGATGACAGTACATTTGAAATATACCAAGTGGATGTCAGTACTTTTTTGGTTTCAAATAATCATTTCATAATATTTAAGGGTGTTTTATTCCATTAAGGCCAAAGTGAACTAATTTTTCATGTTGAATGTGATCGTTTACTGCATTTCCAACAATTTATGTCTGTTTTGACAACTTATCATTTCCGATGTTTCTGAAGTCTCTCTTTCGAATGCCACTGATATAATTTCGAAAAAACATCATATACCCTCACTTTTTAAAACAAATACATAAAAATGTCGAATTATTATGATATTTTTTTCATGATTTAATATTTTTTATGGGAAAGAACAAAATCCACCGGTAAAGATATCCACGGAATAAGAGCATGCCTTCTGATTCCAGAATTGACGTCTTCTTGACGTTTCTGACGTCACAATTGCAAAATACCAGATGGCTAATCCAATATCGCCGATATATTCAGCTGAATTCGTTATTTCTTAGGCAATTAGTTCATGAATTTTATTCGTGGAGTTTTTAGGTCACTGATCACGATTCTGAAATTAACATTTTAAAATACAAGATGCCGGACTCAGTATACCCCTTATATTCCATGAAGTCATCCACTGTTATATATATCAGGTAAATAAAGTAAGGGGAAAAAAACACAAAAAGCGAAAAAATGAAAGAATCTGAATAGTGTCTATCTCAGGTGGTGAGAATCGGTCAGCGTTCACAGGCAGAAAGCCGAGATGCAATAAAGATCAAATTCCTATCTATAGCGTTGGAAAAAATACACTTAATTTCGTTTTGACAGTCGCTATATTAGGTCCGCTATGTTGTAGTCACCAAATCGTCAGGTTCATAATATTCCCCTTCAAAAATCTCAATCACCATAATCATAATACCAACATGTAACTCGTGAGTGAATCCATAAGAAACAACAAATGTGCTTGCTAAACATCGGAATGGTGGTTATTTGGTCTTTAATGGGCTGGACATTTTACCGAGATTTTGTCATGTCATTTATTTCCTTTTCTTCTCCGCCACTTCTAAACCGATTTTACTGTAAGTTTGGCAGCGATCCTGTAAATGGCCACCATATTGGATTCGCGATCTTGAACTGTTTAATTCTGACGTTAAAATCGTGATCATAGACTTTAAAAATCGCATAAATAAAATCCCTGAGCATATTGCATATAAAACATCAAATTCAGCTAAATTTGGCGGCCATATTGGATCCGCTAATTTGCATTTTTAAATTCTGGTATTTTTTTTTAAAGTGAAACAGCTACCTCAGAAACATCTGAAATGATGATCTCTTGGTCCTTAATAAAGACTTTAACATAGTATCATGGTCATTAGAGATAATGATTACACTCTCGGCTCTCCTACTTTTACCCATACTTTCACCCATCACAGTTATTTTTCATGGTAATTCCCATTCTAAGCGTTTTTTTTTCGTGTATTACGCCATCTAGATCATTTTGCGCTTTAAATGAGATAGGTGTAAGTAAAGATATGATTATTGCGTATGAAGAGATTTAGTACATCGAGAACTAACCAGATGAAAGTCATCAGTGATTAATTATGTGATATTGGTTTACTTCCGCCAAGTCCCTGGCTCAGTCCTGAAGAATCTTGTAGGTCTTCTAGGGACACGTTTCTTTAGCTATAGTTCCAAATTCAATTACTTTTCACGTAGTAAATTACACCAAACTTTTTTGTGGTGAATATAACTAACCATTTTTTTGTTCAGAACAAATTACACAGGTCAACATGGTTTTGTTGTTGGGAAATTGTGGATCATTTCGGACGTAATTTACTGCGAGGAATCCGAATCCGAACTCAGAAGTGGCCAATTACGTCAGGATTTTGAGATATTTGAGGTTATGTAGTCGAAAAACGCGTTTTTTGGCTATTTTTGAGGTTATATACAAAAGACACAACATTTTTAGGAGTTTTTCTTTCGTTGGATTATATGGTACTACTGTTTTTCTTTGTGAGAGGGGCAGAATTCCATTACGACTTTTCATAACCATGATACGTCAATTTGAAATTACGATATACATGTAAACAAATTTACCTTGAAATACCCTTGCAGATCAAGCTCAAGGTCAAATTCATTGCCGTGAAACCTATATAAATATAAACAACTATATAAAATATGGATATTTATAACTTAACATGTTTCGATATTGTAACTGTTTTTTTTGATAAATTTTTTATACTTTATTGTTTATTTAGCCATTTTGAATCCGCCTTCTTGAATTAAAAAAATGTAATATCTTGACTTCAAATTTATATTTGGCAACGCCAAATATCACCGGTAAAAATGTTCAAATGAAGATACCAGTAAATAACTATCTGTCTCAAAGTATTTAAAGCATAACGTGTGCCAATAAAGTAGCTGGACAAACTTAAAACATAATATTAATAATAATAATAATAATAATAATAACGTCTTTATTGGCGAACGAGGGGTACAAAATAGGCCACCAACGAGCCAAAGGGCGAGCCACAGCTAACGTTGTTTTACAGACTGACCAACTATTATATAAATATTTTTCATTAAAAGAAAAATAATTAATTTATATTAGATTTACATTAAACTTATATAATATTTTTAGTTTTTGTAGAGAAGTAAAGGACCATTATCTTCAATTTTCCGCAATTTTGACTTTATACCACGAATCATGTCTTGGACGACCTGAAGATTAACATTTTTCACATATTTCTTAATTCTTGTCGCTAGCTCTTTATTGGATGTTACTTCCCAACCATTTTTATGCTCTTCCTGACTCAATAAACTCCAAAAATCTTCAACTAGTCTTGCCTTCGTTACGTTTGCTGGACTTGTTGGTACAAAATGGATGTTTTTGTCCTTGTACCAATTTAATGTTTTTCCAGCATAATGGCTGCTTGCCGGATCAGGCCAAAATATTATGTTGTCACGATAGTGTATAGTTTTAATAAATCTATCAAGTCTAGTAAGGCAATTACGTATATAAGTGTCACTTTTTATAGCTGGAGCTTTTGAATCTTGAATATAAAGCTGCGATACTCCTTTTGTCGATATAGCTGCCGAAACTAAAATTTTTGGTTAAAATTTACCTTCGGCGGCGAATCTTATAGCGTCAGGAGTATTTGCAATATCGTTTGTATAAAATCCCGCATTCTGTTCGCCATTATTCCAAGCATAGGAGAAATATTTTTCATCGTCAAGAATGATCTCAATCTTACCAATAAAGAATTCTGCACTGTCTGGGATATCTTAAAGTTGCTTTTCACTATATCTAGGAACGGTCACTCTTCTGTGATACTTTACATCCATATTTATCAAGTTTTGACGAAATGTCTCTTTCGAAATACCAAGTTTTCTACTTAATTTTCGAGTTGATGCTCCAACTTTGTTTACCGCAGCTTTCTTCAATTTCTGAAGCTCAGACTTATTTAATTTTGTTGAACGACCTTTTTTCTTAATTCCCACACTTGACTGACCATTGTCGTAACGTTTAAATATAGAACAAATTGTGGAACGAGCGACATTTTCTTTTACAAAATGTTCCAAAACTTCTTTCTTAGAATGCTGTCCAAGCAGTTTGTAAACACGCTCTCGGAGATAGTTCTGTTCCGCGACCTTCATGATTAGTAGTAGTAGTAGTAGTAGTAGTAGTAGTAGTAAATCATTTATTTTGGCTCGAGATAGATACCTCTTAGCCAACCATACAAAATACATAGAATTAAAAGTACAAAGAAATCAAGAAAAAGAAATACAAAACAAATGCTAACGCCGCAGTTGACGCACAATATTATATGTAGAATTAATAAAATAAACAGATACATATAGGCCGCAATGAGTTACAAATTAATTCTAATAACAAAAATAATAATAAAATTCCGCAAATGTAACAAGTCATTCTAGTTTCGACAGGACCTGACGCTTATCCTTATCAGCATTTAATAAAGACTTCATTCGATATAGTACTCCGTATAGAACTAAGTAGGATGTTCCATAATCTAGACGAAGTAATTATAAACGAATTCGAATAGGTTATTTCGAGATAGCGGAATGCGAAGTACATTATGACGCGGTCTCAACGTTATCGGTGTGCGCGTCTCTCTCCATATATATTTACAATACAAATAATCAGGTTTTTTGGTAGCCAGTATTTGGTGCGTTAGTGATCCAATTATATGAAGTCTACGGCCGGCGCTAGTCAGCCAGCCTAGCTGATGTCTGTAGGGACTAATGTGATCGTATCTTCTGAGGCCGAAAATAAATGTGATACATTATACATTCTTTCAACTCTCAAACTCATGACGGAATCGAGCTCATTATAAACAGCCGCACAATAATCGAGGTGCTGTATTATGAGTGTCAGACATAATTGGATCTTGAGCGGCCTTGATAAAGCCATGGAATTTTGGCTGAGCGTACCGTAGACCTTACGTGACATTTCGGCTACCTGACCACGCCACGATAAACTACTATCAATAATCATTCCCAGATTTATTACATTATTTGACCAACATATTTCTTGGCCCCTGACAGACAGTTTTGGGATGGATTGTAGATCAATGATGATTACTGATTAGATGTATACTAAATTTGTTTTCTAAGAAGACTAGATGAACCATAACAAAAACAGTAGATGAAATAAACAGACCTATACAGATATAATTGCAATTTTCTTCTGTCCAGCTACTTTACTGGCACACGTTATGCTCATGACATTAATGGGCTATCTCATAATTTCAAAATGGTCGTAATTTTGTAAGAAAACATTGTAGCTGATGGAATAAAACCTAATTTTGAATGGTAAAAGTAGTACTAAAAGATGCAAATAGTACGGACGTCAAAAAAACCGTTTCGAGGACATAACCTCAAATATCTCAAAATCTTGACGTGATGGACCAATTCTGACTTCGGATTCTACACAGCTTCCCAACAACATCCTTTTTTGTAGACCTGTGTTATACTCAGTGCAATCAGGAAACTTCCATACCGTCAAACTGCTCATGACAATAGCAACAAACGTGCCTTATGCACATTGCGACAATTAAAAAGCCCCTATGTGCACTTATGCAGCAACACATATTGACTCGGTCAACCAGCTGCAGTGTCCGCGGAGGACGATCGTTACAGGAGTTATTCTTTGGGATGTAGAAAGGCAAACACGACGTTGCGACGGCAGAGTAAAGCAGAGCGTAGCAGTAGCATCAGCCGCGTATCCAGGTCCCGGCCCAGAGGTACAGGGATGCACGGTTAGTTAGGGTTCGTGTTTGCCGAGCGAGTTACCCCTCACCCGACTCCAGCGGTTGGCGGAATTAAACGTTCGACGGAGGCTCGTTAACGTCATGAATATGTACCCTCCGACTCCCGCACCCTCCCACGCGTCGCGTTCACCCCTATCCTGCTCAATTCACCCCGTAGCTTTCAACGACTGGTTTTTTCGCGTCCACTCCCGGAGTTCCCCGGTTATACCCGGAGCAAACCGCTGTTTGCTGGTTAATATTCATCGACTCGCGGATGCGAAGTCTATATATCCGAACTAACCCGGATGATTTTCGATGGCTCTGCTTATAGTCGATTTGATCCCGCGTGATCGCCTCTCGCTTCGTTGCTTAAGAAGATTCCTTCAAATCGTACATTCCGAAAAAGAGTTTCCAATATGCGATATACGACTGGGGAAAATAAAACTCGAAGATGTAGATTTGGACCAATCATTCCCAAAATGTCTACTCAAAAACAGCCCATTTCTCAGTTGCTCTACTGCAAAATTAGCAATTTGGCGTGGCATTGATAAGACAAGATACAACCAGAATATGAAATATATTTCTTAACGTCCTTAAATTGAAAGGTCAACATTATTTGTTGGAATTTGGGTTTGAGTTTGGAACATTGTTCAACAGGGTCAATGTTTGCAGCAAGTCGGGTTTATTATTATGTTTTGCTTTCATGAAATAAGTACTGATCACGTTTTCTACTTTTAAAAAGCACATTGATATACGACGGTGAAGTTAGCGTAAGATTCCCAGAGTAAGATTCGAAAAGCAGTGGTTCTCAATCATTTCTGAACACGCAGACACTGTAATGCCAATTCCTAGAGTAATTTGAAAATTTTACCATTTGGACAATACTTTTTCCATGCAATCAATTTTTATTACTATTTTTTAAGAACTGGAATTTTATTTCTACATAAATCTATTGTGAAAAGAAGCTTACATAAGTTAATTACCACCGGATGCGTTTTTGGTGACCGGAATTTGCATTTTAGTGTCTGTATACCGTAATTGCTTATTAGATTGTTTATGACAAACGCTAGAATCTTTGTTAATTTTTATCACTATTGGAAACTTGTTTCCAGATACGAAGAGAAGATTTGCGGAATTGGCATTATAGTGTCTATATGTCGTAATCGTTTATTAGATTGTTTATGACAAACGCTAGCATTTTTGTTAATTGTTTCCACTATCGGAAACTTGTTTCCGGATACGAAGAGAAGCTTTGGTGAAAATTTCAGCCCCGGACGCATTTTCGTATTACCAGAATTTACACATTTATCATAATAATTACTCTGCAACAAATATCTGAATATTGTTTAAACTATGGTGGTATGCTTTTCAATGATTGTTTATATTTCGAATTTATTTGTGATGCCTTTAAAAAATCTCAACATATATCTCAAATGTATATATGTGTTTCCATTGAACTTAACATCGCGTGTTCACAAGCGATTGAGAACCACTGCTTTTCGAATGTTAGGCTGACTCTTACACTAATTTCTCCGTCATCATTGAAGTGGTTGTTGCCTTTCGCCCACATTCTTTAGATAGCTGAATGTACACGGTTTTTGGTAATGATGCCGATACTAAAAAAAACCTGACTGATGTGATGATTGTACAAACTATTGGCTAAATACTCTAAACACAGGACTTTTGTATGTTGAATTATCTAAAAATAGGTGTGCTAACTAAGAAATTTGACATGCTAACGAGTTAATCAGTTGTTCATACCAATTGTTTGTCAGAAGCTCAGGTTAGTATTCTCTACCAAGTCGTTTTTCGATTTGCATCGTGTGATACATTAAAACATAAGAAGTGGATGAAACTATAATTGTAAACTAAATAATAAAATGATGGTGTTGGTCCACTTTCACCACGCTTGTAGTTAATTCGTGAAGGATTCTCCTTCAGATATTTAATTGGATGCCCCCGTATACAACTGGTTGGTATATGTAAAAAATAGTTGTGATTGTAGGAAATAGTTATACTAACCCATTCATGACTTATGTAAACGTTTATTTTAATTTGATATTACTTGCACAAAGCCTTTTCTTTCATGCATTGCAAGATGGGCAATGATTAAGAAATGAGAAGCAAAGAGTGGAAAAGGTTCTATACTAATAATCAAATGCTAACTAGTCCAAACCGATAGGAATACATATGATACTTGTCGACTTCAACCCAGCTGGGAATTTATTCCAAAAGGAATTTTCCAGAAACGTCAGATATTTCATTTGTGTGTGTTTTGGTACCACCTTGTCAATTTTGGTTGAATTATGAAAATAGTCACGTGAAACAGGTCCTATAACCAATTAAGCAGTTTTCTACATCAATTATTTGTGGAGAATCAGCTACCATCAAGCTTCATTCCTAAAGAATTCTCCGGAAGCTCCGTATATATTTAATTTATACGCTGAAAAATGTATGAGCTGGAGTAAACAACTGCTTGGTGCTCATCGATCCATATGAGAAATTGGTTGGGCAGCCCAGTACATGGTTACACTAAATGCTTTTTTTTGTACTAATTAATTGCGGTCAGTACGCAATTTATATCTAAAAATGGTCGATTAATCCTAATGCACTGTGTATATCCATTGATACCACAAAATTGATAACCAAAAAATAATTGTGTGAACCAAAACCCTATATAGCAAAACAGTTAATCCATTGTCCGCGTCTATTGCTTGTCCAGAGCACAGACTAGTTGTCCCAAATAAATCCTTTTTCTATGTACGTAATATGATGGGGAAATGTAAGGCATGAGAAGTTTACATCATTAGAAGATGCTTATGAACGAGAGTCAATAGAAATAATCGAGTGCTAACTAGTCGATACCCAAAATGATGAAATATACGTGTACTGTTCATCATCCATTAGCTCCAGAGTGAATCGTAAAGGCTTGTGACTCCAGAGCTTTTATATACTTATTCCATTTCCTTTTTGACACCTCCATACAAATTGGTTACGTTAGCCAACAAAGAGTCTAATTCAAACAATGGGTTCGGCATTCAAGTAATCAGTTGTTCACACAAATTGTTTGTCTAGATCTGACATTATTTGGACCATCCATATGCTTTTTTCTTGTTCGCCGTGGAGTAGATGAATTTTATGAGTCGAAACAGAAAGGATGAAATGTATCTGGCATTGGTTTACTAGTAACAAGCATGCGGATCATTCCTGGCGTATTCTCCAATGCTTTTAGATATTTCAGCTGTGGCACTGTTGGTTGACCAACCTAAACCAATTGTTTACCTCAAAATCACATTAGTCTTCTGAGCCAAGATAGTATTTGTTGTCCGCATTGTTTAATAGTTGAGGATGAAAACATTAAAATAGTATCATCACATGATATTTTAGTATTAGTTAACTTCCACCAAGTTCCGGGTTCATTCCTGAAGAATTCACGATTCCTTAAGTTAATGAAAGTGTAAGTGTTTCCCAAATATCCCTAATGTCACTAGATGATTTAAATTTCCATGAAAATTGTTACCTACCATATTTCGAAATTGCTGAACCTGATCTAATGAATTCAGATCAATTCTTCTACAAGGTTAGATCTGAAAGATTATTCGATCCAGCACACGGTCATTTTTATTTGTGGGCCTATGTCTCGTTAACAGTTCCATGCAAATATTCTAAACATGTCCAATTAATTTCATCTAACTGCTTATCTACTGGTACACCAATTGCGTAGTCGTATTCCAATATGTTGGATGAACCTTAGCAGTTGCTACTTTCCAGAAAGGTAAAGTCTTGCATAAGACTTCAGTACAAAAAGATAAGTGGAAAAGGTAACTTTCGCCCTTAATGTATAAGGAAAGCTTGCATTTTTAAAAAAACACTTTTCTGACACACAGGTCTAAGAAAAAAGATGGGTACGTTAATCGTCCATCTCTGTCATAATAAGCATTCATAATGATGACGTTAATGATAATATTGCTCCTCCGGTACTTTTCTGACCGCGTATTTTTCACTTCGCATCTCCTTACATTGGCGCATAAAATATGGAAATAAGAACAGTCAGAAATCAGAAATCCAATAACACTCCAGGCGTATAATTTATCGGGTAGACTAATTCATGCGCGTAACGCGAATGGTACTGATCGAATGAATAATCAGTCGGCTGAAATCCTGTCGATCGATGCCCAACTCGGCTCCTGCGGGACGGTAGCCGTTCATTAAAAACACATATGGGGCTCTCGTGGCCGAAAAAAAATACGCTAACGATACCAGCGACTCGGTAAGGCACACGCACACGCACCTTCCTTTCAAACACAGGTGGACGAAAGATTCGCATAACCTATACAGGGACGTCCCCGTATAATCCTTATGGTTGGTTCTTGCCAGTCTCGGGACAATGCAAAGTGTGGAGTCACCATGCGATGGACGCAGTAGTCAGATATCGCTTCTGCCTCTTATTTATAGAAATGACCAGCGAATAACTCATTTTCGTGCCTCCGATCTTGACATACACGAACCGTGTATGCTGTCGTTCCCTACGCGTGACCAAACATGCGACGAAATTCGAGTGGCAGCTGTAATGCCTGTCATGACTATTTTTGAGTGTATATCGTAAACGTCGTTTGAAGGCAGAATTGTTTGAGTATTGAAATAAGAAACGTTTGTGATCAGAAACAAACACAAATATCTATCTATCATGGTAAATGCAAAAACGGCACCCAAAAAATTATTTTTCAAAAAGTAAACTAATTTTGGATGTCGTGAAAAAACTATTTAATTTTTCCAGTGAATACTACATGTTCAGCTGTGTATTTCGGAAATTCAAGGAAAGCAGCTTATGCAATAGGAAATTATATATTCTGGAATTTTGTGAGTGACTTCGTTTTGAGGAGTTTGATAAACTTTTTGTCTGCAAACATTTTTAAAAGTGTTTCGTTTTCCATCATACATGCGAGAAATGTGATGAATACAAAAATTATTCATAAACTCGACTGGTCACAATGTCCGACAAATTTTTTGTTGCATTTTGTTGGCCCGAGAGCGTAAACATGACCTGCATACGAGGTTATGTTTTGTGACAAATACATATTATAAT
Organism: Trichopria drosophilae; assembly: GCA_030407085.1. Classification (NCBI taxonomy): domain Eukaryota; kingdom Metazoa; phylum Arthropoda; class Insecta; order Hymenoptera; family Diapriidae; genus Trichopria; species Trichopria drosophilae. The sequence continues at coordinate 180,572,195 of CM059583.1, read as the reverse complement.
ACAACAGTTACACAGTTGTTTAATAATTTTTTATGAAATCAACTCGTCACATTGTCCGAAAAATCTTTTGCCATAACGGAAAACATCATGACTTCGTCATACATCGCATGTGTGCTCTAAAAGTTGCAAGTTTGCATTAATCAGAAAAATGTGCTTGGTACTGTTGACTAATTTATCAGCAGACTCTAAAAGTTTATCCTTCAGTGCTCTCTTATATTCTTGTATGGAGTCTTCCGAGTCTTCTTTCGATAAAATAAAAGCAATGATTGGCTACCTAAAAACCTATTCCCGCGAATTGTTAAATAGTAAATTAAACTGTCATTGCACTCCAAATATGCATGAAAAAAGTAATTCTGGAAATTCGTTGCTTTTCCACCTCACATTTTAAAATTACAACTCGCATACAGAATTTCTTAAATAGTCCAGATGTGTTCGGTACCACTCTTCGAAATCGGCGTGAAAATAACCGAAAAAATCCGTCGCATTCAGTAAATAAACGAACAACGCATTATTTTTTATGCGATTTCCATTGGTCGAGCGCAAAACCCGTTAACACCAAAGACGACATAAAATGTTGAAGTTAAAAAAAATTAAAAAATTAGATATAAAAAAAAAATACCGACCGGTCTATGGTCGGAACCCGGTTGAGTCACCCCAATTAATCGGTTTAATTCTACCCAGGTTATTATCAATCTAACAAATTTGTAAGTAAAAATTGAGTTCACTTTATAGCAAACTTTCCACATCATACAAAATATAAAAAAATTTAATTTAAAAAATTAAACTTAGCAATTTTCTTGCCGCTTCTAATAGACCGTTGCGAATAATTTATATACCAACTTTTGTTAATTAACAGATTATACATCAATATACGAAAATAGGTATATAAATGTAATAAACGTAATGTTTACAGGCCTCATAATCGAGCAACTTGGTTTCGTAAATCTAAAAAACGAGCACTTCTATGTTAAAAATTTGGAGAGTCCACCTGGCCTAGAATCGATCATTGACCTGAAACATAAAAAATGAATAAAACACTTAACGGTACTGTAGGAATTAACGAGAGCAATTAATAAAATAAGGTGATAAAAATTAAACAACAGGTCAATAAATAACATCACGGATAGAACTATTTTGCCACTACAGCGACTACTTCCCTATACACAGCAAAATTTTGTCGTAATATATGAACAGTGAGTATTTGGCTAGTTTATCGAATTATCACTACGGCGTTTGCACTGAAATTCGCTGATAGAGCTAATTTTTCGTAATATTTGCAAATTAATTTGCCAAACTAGCCAATTTTTCTTTAGCGAATGCACATTTGCTAAATTAGCCCAAATATTTTTATCCATGATGGAAGATTCAGCACATCCTAGGGTAAGGATAAGCTAGCTCGGTTTTCTTCCGGCTATTATTTTGCAGTACGAGACTATTGTTCCATTTGACCTTTTCATTTGAAAGGGCCAATTCGACAGGATGCAGAATAATTCAATGCTCCAAAATATTGAGGAAAAAGATGAAAACTTTCGTTATAAAAGCTCCAAAGCGATTCTTGCGATTGAGGAGTTTCGGTTATTAATAAAAAAAGTGTACAGAGCAGGGTAGAAATCAGGGCTTTCAGCGAGTAAGTTGGGATTCTGCAGTACACGTTCAATGCTCGCAACAGTGGCGGCGATCAAAAGAAAATATTTAATAACATATATGCCCAACGAATAAAAATAATTTCTTTGAAAGCTGCACGTTCGACTTTCAAACCACGGCAGAAGCGAGCTTTTGCGTCGTTGAAAGGCGTCCCTCATGCGAGGCATATGCGTCGGGGACTCGGGCGGTAACAGGTCGTCATAACACTCGTCGACGACTGACAAAAGACCCCTAAGCAAATAAACATTCTAACGAACTAGTTACTTAACCGCTTGGGTCTGCTCTCTCGTCCCGACTGGCCGTCATATAGAGCACGGCTCGCTTGATACAGCGCGAGTTTTTCGCTAAAAAAAGATTTCAAAAGACCGAAAAGAAAACACCTAACCGGTATTCGATCCGAAAATTCGCAGTGGACCTTTGGTCTCGTTAAGGATGCCTCTTTACAAATCTAGGAAATTTGGAGACAAGCTGTCGAAATAATTGTGATGTTGCTGTGTGACAAAAACGAACAATCCAGTTGATGATGCAGCCCGGAACAACTGAGTACACGTAATCGGATGAAATATTCATGATGTTATTGCAGCTCTTTATGTCACGATTTGTCGTCTGACGACATTCTGAACCTTGAACGTTTCTTTTTATATATTACCTATTTAATGTTCACGATGATTTTTTCTTTTAACCCATTATCGACCAAGATGACGAGATCTTTATGTGTTGTTTCCAATAAATATGATAGCATCAAGTTCCCTCCAAAAAAGGACATACAAAAGTTTATATTCTATCATTAGATCGTCAGTTCCAAGAAGACAGGTCTTCCTATTTGATAAAGAGGTCATGAAGAAATTAAGCTTTTATTAATTAGGAATATTACGACGAAATAGAAAATTAGTACTAATAATAACATTCATTATGTTTTATAATACTCCTGACATGGGCTGGGAGTCAAAGTTTTGAAAATGATAATTTTTAGTCGTTTTTAGTATTCAATTACTGGGTCTACCAAACCCTGCCCAATCGACGAATACATGAGCCAATTGCCGCAGCTACTAATCAGTTACCAATCATGTCGAAGCAACTATTTATTATTTTTGAGTACTATATAAAATATAGCTTTTATATTTAACCCATTAACGTCCAAAGTGACGAAATTTTTAGGTCATTTTGAAAGCTCTCTAGCAAATCAAAAAATAAAAATATCGTAATGTAACCAACTTAATTTACTAATTTTGGGTGTGTTCTATCGATTTATGGGATCAAAATTGCGTTTTCTTGCCGCAGAAAAACAATATGGCGAATTTTATCTGAAAAGTACCCGAAAATCTGAAAATTTTGTTTTTTGACAATTTTTTACACATGGATAATGGATGGCGATCCATATAAAACTATGGACAAACGTAGACAAATAAGTTACAGTTTAAGGGGGAAATTTTTTGATGGAGCTCCATTCAGTTTATCCTATTAAAAACGGCGGAAAAGTGTGAACGTTTCTAAAAATACGGGGTTTTCCTAAATATTTATGAAATAAATCGACATTAATCAAAATTGTTATTTTAAAATGTACAATTTCAATTTATTAAGTATTCATGGTAAGTTCTTAATATATTTGACGATGTTAATAATGGCTGATTCAATGTGGCAGCCTTGGAAATTAAAAAAATAATGGAATTTTTCATATGCCTCGTCTTTGTGTTATTGTTTTTTTTTATGGTTAGGATTATATTGAATCGAAATGCATTAAGGAATTTTCAAAATCCAAAATGGTGAAATTTTAAATTTTAAAACCAAAATTTTGATTAACGTCGATTTATTTCCGAAATATTTATGGAAAACACGTGTTTTTAGAAATTATCACATTTTTCCGCGATTTTTAACAGGATAAACTGAATGGAGCTCAGTAAGAGAAATGTCTCCTTAAACTGCAACTGATTTGTCCACGTTTTTCCATAGTTTGAAATCGATCGCCATCCATTATCCATTTGTAAAAAATTGTCGAAAAAATTTTTGTTTCATTTTTCGGTACTTTTTCAGATAAAATCCGCCATATTGTTTTTCTGCGGCAAGGAAACGCAATTTTGACCCTATAAATCTATAGAGCATACCCAAAGTTCGGAAAGTAAGTTGGTTTCATTAAGATAGTTTTCATTTTTCTATTTGCTAGAGAGCTTTGAAAATCTCGACACCTTAGACGTTAGTGGGTTAAATACAAAAGCGATATATTATAGAGTACTCAAAAATAATAATTAATTACTTCGATATGATTAATAACTGATTAGTAGTTCCCGTCTTTGGCCCATGTATTCCTTGATTGGGCATGGTTTTGTAGACCCAGTAATTGGCTACAAAAAAAATACTGAAATGATCTTTCTCAAAATTTCGACTCCCAGCCCATGTCAAGATCATTATAACACACAATGAATTTTATTATTTATTTCGTTGTAATGTTCGTAACTAATAAAAGCTTAATTTCTTCTGGACCCCTTTATCAAATTAAATAGGAAGACCTGTCTTCGTGGAACGGACGCTCTAAAGATAGAATATTAGCCTTTGTATGTCTTTTTTTGGAGAGAATTTGTTGCTCTATCATATTTATTGGAAACATTTTTTATGTGATTTATACTTTTACTGTATTCTTTTTGAAGTCTTATGCTAGGCATATCGATCATTTCAAGTTGATTATTTTCATGTTCATTCATCTTCTACTGTATTACCATTAATTTTACGTAGAAAATGGATATAACTTTTTTTCGTAGAAAATTTGGTGTTCTCTCTTTTTTATTGGAATGCATTTTATTATTATTATTATTATTATTATTCTTAATTCATATTTATTGACATCAACGAGAGACAAAACTTTCCCTTTAATACAAATGGCGAGCCACAGCGACAATGATGTTTTTCAGACTGACCAACATTTTTTATGTGATTTATATTTTGGATAAGAAACGCGAAAAACGTATTTTTGTAAGAAAACCAAATTCATAAGAAGTTACTTCATGAATCTGAAACTATAGAGACTTGATGATCATTGGATATATAGTATAATGTTTCCAAACAAATATCAGGGAGCAGACGCAAAGTGATTGCCTAAAACATTTCAATAATTCTAGTTTAACAACGACAAATGTGACGATAAAGTAAAATTAGTGCTTTTAAATTTGACGCACATATCAGATGGAAATCGGGGTAGAATATTTGTTTTTAGAATTAATTAAATATCTCTTATCGAAGTCATATAAACAAATACAGTTATTGAAAATTTTGATATTTTTTTTAATATTAAAACTTAAATGTTTACATGTTATTTACAAATTTATTCTGATAAGAATGGCATAATAAAATATCTTTCATTCTTTGTTAATGAATGAGGAAAGAACTAAAATTCTTTTTACATTGTTCTATCAAATAGTCTTGTGCTTTGATTTTTTTTAATTTAGTTTTGTCATGTTGCTCATGTCCGGCTAAAAAAATTATCGTGATACTATAACAATTCTATTACTTTTACTAGATAGTTGTTATGGCGCGATTTAGATAATCTGTAAATGAACTATGATAAATTGTAACGATCTGATCGAATAGTTACATATTGTTTTTCATTATATTAATGTAATATACTTTAAAATAAGAAATTACCTTTTATTTCAAGACATTCTCAAATCAAGGATGAAATTCTGAATCTTAATACAGCGACTGGCGGACTTGTGACTAAAGAAAAAGCCACTACTACAACGGGAGTAATGGATGCGAGAAATGGAGTTCATAGGTTCATAGGGTAGGGTCGCCAGTGCCTGTCGGTAACAAGCTAAACTAAAACTCGAAATGCTGTATAAACTATGTCTAGATTTATCCCAGTTTTAGAAAACCATATATTTACTAAATGGATCCAGAATAGTAACGGAGTATTTGTACGAATCTAATCAAGTGTTCCAATAACTGCCTAGCAACTAGACGGTATCCAGCGTTACGTGACAATTTGTCACACCGGGTGTTCCATTAAAAAGAATTAAAATCAGTCCAGATCCACAGTTTTTAACCCTCCACTTCCGAATTCTGTCTTCAGAACAAATCGACGATTGCGATGAAGTTGCATTTTATGTGATATTTATAAGGGTAAACTGACAATTGCAAAAGGTAAATCGCGTCTTATTTATTAGCCTTTTATTCTCCGGTCGGAGTTTGTTCAAAAAACAAAATGAGGACCGCAAGATGGCGCCGTCAAATTGTGATTTTCCATTTCCTCCCACAAATATCGCTTATGTATGCATGTCATAATCGTAGATTTAATGAAAAGTAATGATTATCATTTGTGAATACCTAATCTCATTATTGATTGTTCATAACATTAAATGAGTTATGTACCATTCTTTTTACGAATTTTCATCCGCTTCGCGTTGAGTTCATTCAATTTCCGACGATTCCTTACCAGTATGTAGGTTTAAAATTAAATGTTAGAATTATGAATATGAGATACATCTGATCTATCAATAACCTGTTTATTACCAAAAAATTCAGTGCAGAACTGGGAAGAGCCACTTTGAAGCCGCGATTTCATTTGTTGAAAAAATCCGACGAGAGAAAAAATTAATCATCAAATTACCCAATTAGTACTTTTGACAGTGGTCAGTATTGCAATTTTCAAAGTAAAATTAGCTGACTTTTGTGAAAAACCTCCAAAAAATGATCATAACTTCCTTCTTCAAAATGGATACTTGATATCTTCCAAAATAGGAGGACCAAAACTGTAGATCATGGCTTATATCAATTTTATTTTACTGCATCTGAATCAAAAGTTACAGCACTGATAGTTTGGTCCAAATTTTTAACTTTCAGGATGAATAGGATTAACAACTTAAAAATATATTTCTGTCAGTTTATCTTCGCTACAGGAGTATTTCCATAATTGAACAAAATTGTGCATCGTTTCAATCTGAAACCCGCTTATCAAGAGGCAGGGATCGGAGCAAAAAACCGATCGACGTCGATCTTTTTCGTCAATCTCGACGGCCACTTTCCCGCACCGTCATATCAGGCACCGGTAGGTTGCAGCTCGATTTATAAAATTCCAGATCCATTATAGTCTCTTTCGTATGGATGATATACCGAATGCCATAGCGCGGCCTCATCCACCTTCGTGAAAGCCTCTTTTGTGTTCGAGAGACGGTTCGAGTCTCGATTAGCTCAGCGGCTACCGAAAGGCTTCTACACTTTAAAAGCTCGCCGAGAGCAACCGAGAGGAAAATATTGGACGAGAGAGATGGAAATAAAGAAGTTGAAAGGGGTGGGGACGAGTGTAAAAAGCAAACAGAGACGGATGCACGTTCGAAACGGCTTAATTAATTCGGATTTATCCCATGGCATGACGGTTTGGATTTTAATTCAATTCTCCCTTTTGTACGCCGCGTTCGCGGTGTATCTGCCCGTTCTTCGCCCATACAGAACGCGGTTTGCCTTCGTGCTCGATTAACCGTGATTATTCTCGGCATTACGATGCACCAGAGGCGCTTTACAGTCAACAGCATACGTGCAATCAGCATGTCCGGCTAACGACTGAATTATTCCCCAGGTGCGCAAAGAAATGGAAGGATTTCCACCTTCCACAAGTCTTCATCCAAAGAGGATAAACTTTTGCACAAAAGAATCGGCATCGTGTTGATAACAAAAAGTATTCCAGAAAAACTGTCATTTTCTTGTTATCGACTTTTTCCTAATGAGATAGATAACACAAGCCGACAAATTTTAAAACCAAGAACCAGAACCGACCTCAGAATAGCCCCTATACGTCAGGTTTTTGAAATATTTTAACCTAAAAGTGCAAAAAGTACTTTTTTTTGGGTACATTTGAAGAGCTGTAACTTCAAGACAGACTTTTTTTTCAAAACGATCGCCATGGTATCTCAAAGTACTGTTTTTGCCTTTCAAAATCTGTTTTCAAACTTAGAAAAATCTTTATTGGTCACTGAGATATCGTCTGTTGAAATTTCAGAGCAAATTCGGCGATATTCCAAAACTGAGCAGAATCGGATAAAGCTTCAAAAATAGAAAGAAATCATTCACAAAGACCTAAATTTCGAATGGTTCTTAAGATGTTCGTTGTTGTTGGGTAGGAATTTGAAGTCAGAATAACAAAATACAAAATGTCAGACTCAATATGACTGACAGCTTTTGTAAACATCGACCTAATTCGCTTCAAACTTATTACTCGAGGGGTTTCGAGGTTGCTGAATTCTAACACCAAAATTGCATAATTTTAAGGTCCTGATTATTAAAAACTAAGTTTTTGGTGTTAGTTTCATATTCAGCAACCTCGAAAACCCCAAGTAATAAGTTTGAAGCGCATTATGTCGATTTCTACAAAAGCTGTCAGCCATATTGAATCCGACATTTTGTATTTTGTTATTCTGACTTCAAATTCCTACACAGAAATACCGAACATCTTAAGAGCCATTCGAAATTTAGGTCTTTGTGGATAATTTCTATTCTAATTCTTTATCTGATTCTGTTCAGTTTCTGAATATCGCCAAGCTCAGAAATACTTCAACAGACGATATCTCAGTAACCAAGATTTTTCTAAGTTTAAACACGGATTTCGAAGGGTAAAAACAGTACTTTGAGCAATCGTGACGATCGTTTTGAAACAAAATTTGCCTTAGTTACAGCACTTCAAATGTACCCAACAAAAGTACCTTTTGCACTTTTAGGTTAAAATATATCAAAAACCTAATGTTAGGGGCTATTCTGAGGTTGGATTCGAATTCAGGGCGTGAAATACCTTTGGAAAATCTGTTCTGTTTCTTGGTTCTGCAATTTTCTCAAATTTTGTCGGCCTGTGTAATACTTATTAATACCACGGATCACTGATCCTTCGACATATTAAAATAAACTCATCTTACGTCATCTGTGCATTACTCTATAAAAGTCTAACACTTAATAACTTGCTGTTAAGCAAATTTAAGGTCGCGGTAACAATAATCAAGTATGAGTACAATTAATATGCGTACATGTGCACATAGAGAAGTAACGTTGGAGTCTGGGAAAGTCTAATCTTAAACCTTAGATAGTTAGCAAGACATGCTACTGCTAAAGAATTTCAAATATAGTCGGTACGATACGAGGGGGAAGCAGTAGATCTGGCCAATCGTCGTAGATTGGGAATATTGATAAACCTAGTGCGGAGATAAGAAGGCTGCGATCTACTGAGCACTGAAAACAAAAAGAAGGCCCAGAAAATAGTTACAGCGTGCTGAGATCGAGAACCATTTCGTCGCAGCAAAGTACTGAGATAATAATAATAATAATAATAATAATCACGTCTTTATTGGCAATTACAAAAACAATACAGGATATAAATAATACAAAAATGCCAAAGGGCGAGCCACAGCAATTGCTGTTTTACAGACTGACCAGATAGGCAGTGTTCACATCTCAAGTTAAAAAAGAAACCAATTGCAAAGAGTCGTGATGATTAAGTATTGAGATATGCTAATGAGTCAGAGAAACCTAAAGGAGCATAAATCAAATGTGGTTTAATTAACGAGTTTATTGTAAAATTAACTTGATATTGGTTGGTAATGGGCAGCTACCGTAACGAAGACGATGGAGAGAATTGTGCACTTTGGATGAAATAGACGCGATCTGAGTGTCCCATGTTAGAGCGGATGCAATATCGTCTAGGTCTTTGATCTGCAAAATTGATTCGGTTTCGATCAAGCGGTGTTGGAAGATCTAGTTTTAATCAGAACACATTTCTGAGTAGCGCCCAAGATGATGGCCTGTATTTTTCTTATATTTATCGTAAACCCATGATCCCATGACCATGAAACCAGAGTATTAATGTCTACATTAAACCTTCTAATGGACTCGTGAAAACAAACAAGATTCTCAGTCAGCACAAGGACGACAACGGGTCGGCTTTAGGACGTTATGTTGCGAGACGTGAGTTAACGTCACCTTACTCCAAAGGGATGTCTTGAAGGTAACATAAAGACATCCAATAATAGGCTAATCGGATGGCTAAGGGGATCAGATAGGTTTGATCTCTTTTCAAGCAATTTCACCAATGTGAAATCGAAGACCAAACATCATCAAACGACAATCGATGCGCATAAATCACAAGATCGTTTGCAATTTTAAATTTATTGGAGATAATCAAATCGAACGTCAATCACATATCTGCAATGCCAATAATCATACTATATAAAGTAATATCTGGTAAAACTTTTGTTATGTACACAATAATTCCTTAAGTTTAAGAACGTCTGGGAGACGTCTTTAAGCAGACATAATATAAAGGCGCACTGCAGACTAGCTGAAGAGCTCTTGAAGGCCACGTACAAATAACTTAAAGTTATAAGGGCGCCTGGAAAATTCCTTTAGACATACATATACAGAGCACTTTAGAGACATTGATGTGGCTGACATTAGGCTTCTTGGAAATGTCTTTTTGGGACCTTCATAACCTTTTTTTTCATTTTTAATTCAGACGGCATTATTATGTCCCATGAATCATAAAAGGGACGTGTAAAAGACTAATTATACAATTAGTAAGGACGTCAATTCCATGGATGATTTCAAGATATTTCTGAAACGATTACTACATTTTGTTTCAACGTCTTAAGCACCTTCCAAAAAAGATATCTTTAAAACTTCCTTTGAACATGTGTCTCCAATGGGTTATTGACTCTTTCTATAAAACGGATGCCAAAGTACCTTCATCCAATGAAGTATTTTTTTTTTAATTTATATTCGGTGAACCAAAATGCGTAAGAAACCATTACCAAACTCAGCCAAAATGTCCGGTGGAAATGAAATCTTATATTAGTCTATTTATTATGCAATTGACTTTAAATTGTCTATAATTTTTATTTATGAGAATCTTGCGACTGATTCGTTTTTTAACATTCTTTTATCATCTGTTTTTTATAATAAATAAAAAAATTACGTTTTGCAGAGATTTTTTTGAAGTTCATTGAGGTACACTAGATTCAGAAATTTTAATATTGATTTTTGGTGAGTCTGTAAAACAGCATTTGTGGCTCGCCTTCTGGCGAAATCGAGATCGTGCTTCAAACCTCTCCTTTTTGTCAATAAAGACGTATAATAATAATAATTCCGTTCACCCGAGTAAAAAAAATGTCTCGCAATAGTTTCTCATCGAGTCTCGCGAATATGTCTACCTAAAATATCGCTAAACGGCGATTCTTTAAGCGGTACCTGATGCCTCATGGATCGAAAAGTATTGCATAAGTATTTCAGATAAAAAATAAATAAATTAATTAAAAACATTTCATAATTAAATTTGAAACAATTATTTTACAATGTTTATTTAATCGCAAATAAATTTAAAAAACATATTTGTCCCGGCTTGGATTCGAAGCTGTAACCTTCAACTTTGAAAGCCGGTACTTAACCACTCGGGCAACTTTGAAATTGCATACTTGATACAAAATGACAAATACTTGAAACAGAATGCAATCAACTGTTTCAACTATCTGTCATTTGGTGACCTGTAAACAATGTCAAAGTTGCCCGAGTTGTTAGGTGTTTGCTTCGAGAGTCGAAGTTCCTGGGTTCGAATCCGAGTGAGTACAAACACGTTTTTTTAAATTTATTTGCAATTAAATAAGCATTATGAAATAATTCTTTCAAATTTACATTATTAAATGTTCTTAATTTATTTATGTTTTATCTGAAATACTTTTCCGATATTTTTGCGATACCAGCGATACTTTTCGATCCACGAGGCTTCAAGTATCGCTTAAAGTATCGCACTTGCCGTTTAGATACTTTCGGGAGACATATTCGCGAGACTTGATGAGATACTGTCAGGTATAATTATGGTTAGATCGGCTTTCATACAGCTGATCTACGCACCCGTATGCTAGGAACCTTGCGTTATTTCTTTCAGTGTATTGCGAGACATTTTTTTTACTCGGGCAGCAATCCAAAATATGTAAGAAAATCAAATTTATTTTTCTCAGGTCACGTAATCTTGCTTTAGGAACACCGGATACTCCGTTACCTAGTTTTTATATAAATGTTAAACAGAATAATAAGATGATTGACGTAAATTTTATGAAAATCAAAATAAAGAATCCAAAAAATAAAAAAAGTCGAAGAACAGAACGAATAAATAACGAAAAGATAATTACTACACTTTGCCTACCAATTGATTTCTCGAATGTTTTAAAAACAGTAAACTCACAGCGGCAAAATATTTTCAGAATGCACGGTCGACGTTCACAAGGACGTGTATCGAAAAACAGAAAAAAGAATAACTAACTCCTCTCATATCGTGCTTGTAATGGTTCGTAATGGTTTCCAAAGGTCTTAACGCGCACTCCAAGGATCCACCTCGTGTTTATCCACATTCGCACCTAAAAAAGAATGTCCACGAAGCAGGACGTAACGGTGATCGGCATCAAAAAATCGTGAGCTTTCTCATCGACAATGACGGTACCAGTAAAATCAAACAAGCGTTAATCCCCCATTGGTACTGAATCGCGCTAGTTAAGAGGACTCGAGTCCGTTCCTCCAAGTCTTGCAATCTCAGCACTCCTTGTTCGAGTGAATCGAACACTCGCGTTGGATTACAGTTACCCTGCAAAAGACCGTAACTCGCTAGGTGCGTGTGCCGGACTTTTAAGTGGAAGGCCCAATGAATATATTGCATCCTCCTCAAATAAAATGTTGAGTTACTACCGTTTGACGTGTGCGAGAGACTCGCGTATACGTCAGGTGGTTGGCGTTCTCGTTTCTGGTCGTTCGTTTCTTCGAGTCACACCTTGCAGGAAACACTTCGGACTTAATTGCTCCTCGTCTTCCTCTCCTCTTCCACTGGACGATGCAAACTGCAGAATCAGCCGGTGGGGGTTAAGGACATTTAAGCTGTCTTTGAATGTTACTCTAGCGACCTGGTGGTGTTAATTACCCCATTTCCTAAAGTCCTTGCGATAGTCGACCTGAAAAACCATCTTTATTATTGACTTTTCTGGGTGTCAGTTGTCATTGAAAGACTTTTCAGTTTTAAGCATAGTGGGCTTAAATAATTTCATTCTCAATTAAACCTTAAGGATTTTCATTTATTTGAATGTCTGCCATAATTGATTCGCCTTTTGCAATTTCGAAAATCTGATTTCAGTTTCGGACTTAGCGACCTCAAAAACAGTGATATACCAATTTTTGTTGCAATCTAAACGTTTTACCAAAATTTGGTCCGCCATATTGGATACGCCATTTTACATTTCGAAAATCTGATTCCAGTTTCGGATTTAGGGACCTCTTAAACGGTAACATCTCAATCTTTGTTGGAATACAAACATATTAGCGAAGTTTGATCCGCCATATTGGATCCGCCATTTTGAATTTCGCAAAAATGATTTTAGATTCGGATTTAGCGACCTCAAAAACAATAGTATACCAACTTCTGTTGTAAGCCAATCATTTTTGAGAAAATAATAATAAATTTCGTTACAACTCGACATGCCAATCAACCGCCATCTTGAATTTTTCAAAAATACCAATAAAACCTTAAAGTACAACAAAAAATTTCACTCGATACAGAATTTGGAGCAAAACTGAGCTGTTTAACTGAATGTAAATCACGATTGATCAAAATGAAATTTGATAATTAACACGTTTTTTCAAGAAAACACCGCCATATTGGAAAATCTATGAGTGACACGCCAAAAATAACGACGGACTTGACAAAAGCATAAAAAAGTACTTCCGGAAATATAATTCAATTAAGATTCATCTGCCAATTGGATCCGCAGTTGTATGTTGAAAAACGGGTGGAATTTATGCTGTTTTGGGACTTTACGGGTTAAAACATAATCTTAGACAAAAAAAAATTAATCCATTGATGTGAACTAAATTACAAACATATGTCAGTACCGGACTTAGATAATAAGATGGACTTAAGTGTCTAATAACGCCGAAGCTCAGGTGGTTCGCATTCCACCTTCATAAACTGTACGTCCCGTCGCGATTTAGTCCCATGTGGGTTCATAAAAGTCGACATAAAATAATATTAAAAAAAGAAGAAAAAAGAGGGACTTAACATTTCTTATCAAAAATGTTGGGTTAGAAATAGAGTTTCCCAAATGGGGCGGTAAAGAATTAAAAACGTTAGCTGCTACGTACGAAAAGGAACCCATAAATTTTGAAGATGAAAACTTGGGGTATCGCATTGTTGACGATGTCTCACTTCGCACATTGTATCTAGAGTTATCTAACACGTATAAACGAGAGAAAAGATATTCAGGGGTACAGGTGGAGAGAAGGCGACAAATGAACACAAGGAGACGAAAAGTCATCCATGGTTTCATTCGCAACCCTTCTTTTCGCTAAGGCAAGGACATATACAAGGAGACAATAAAATAAATGGGACAGAACTAGGCTTTCACATAAGTATAATTTAGATTGAATAGATAGATCATGCCTAAGCAAGTAGAGACGGCGCAAACATGCAAAAGCAATTTGTCTTTTCGCAGAAACTTGAAAAAGACCAGCGATTATCTATTGTAACTCCCAGATCTCTTGTAGGGTATCTGGACAAAAAGTCCAAACCGAAAAGTCCACAACAATAAAAGTCCACAGTATTTAAAATCCAAAGTCCAAAAAAAAGTTCTACACAATACAGATACTTCATTTGTCTCTCTATCTAATTGAAATTATCGCTGAAAGAACTTCGTCAACCTCAAAATTTTGTGTAATTTAATTTTTCGTATTTTTCTTTCTATAATGAAATTCCAGAAGATTTTATACCCATTGCCAATTATTTTGAGATCAATTACGTTAGCGGTATACGAGCTGTCGGAAGAAGGAGGGCAGTTAAGGTCCGTTATGATCCCAATATTTGGAATCACCATAATTCTGTTCTGCAAGGGCAAGCGCGAACGAATAATGCTTCTGAAGGTTGGCATAACCGCTTTCAAATTTTAGTCGGTCGACATCATCCAAGCTTTTACAGCTTTCTCACAGAACTCCAAAAAGAGCAAGCTGATGTTGAATATAAGCTCCGAGAACTTACTTTGGGGAAAAAGATTACAAATTTGCCGAAAAGCAATCTCTTACACGTTGAGGATCGCATTGCCAGCATCGTTAAAAATTATCAAGAGTATGCAGACAATGAAGATGAATTGGACTACATAAAAACACTTGGCTTCAATCTTCATATGTAAAATTGCATGTAATAAATATATTCCTGTCCTACATACATTAAATACATAATTTGAAATCTTGGACATTTTGGATCGTGGACTTTATTCATTGGACTTTTCGGTGTGGACTTTTCGGTTTGGACTTTTTGTCCAGATACCTCTGTTGTCATTCCATCCTGATATGTTCCATCAAGCATTACTTGCCTTCTCTGATGAGCTTAATTTAGGTTTACCGACAACAGAACTTGCGAATCATCAGCGTAAGTTTTGAACTGTGCAAGCGAGCATCGTTCAAAAATATCGATTGTATAAATAATAAAAAGAAGAGGACTCAATTTACCACCTTGAGGAACACAGCATGTCAGATATCTAAATCTGACGTAACGGAGTCACCATCTATTTTAATAGGCACAGACTGTGATCTCGCTTCTAAATATGACCTGATCAGATTACAAGCCTTCTCTGAGGCCCCATAGAACTTTATTTTAGCGATAAGTTAATTGTGGTTTACAGTATCAAAGCACGGGTGAAATCCAAAAGAGCTAGTAGAGAAAGCAAACCTTTATCAAAGCTTAAGAGAATATCTTCCGATAAGTTGTGACTTTTAAGTACGAAGTAGGCAAATGTTGTAGAATATCATTAAAATAATGATGAATGATGATATGTCCAAGTGACTATCCTTCAATCGTATTAACTCTTGAAATAGGTCTATCCAGGCCAACGCTCTCCGAAATATTGGATATTGATATTTTATTGTTAGGTACTAAATAGTAACTTGGATGTATCAACATTAGTCCGTACATCCCTTATTTTGTCTCTCAATTCATCCATTACTCACCCAACGCTGGTCAATTATACGTCATTTAGTGGAGTAATGTACGTACAGTGTACGTCCCAGAGTATTCTGAACGTCCATTGCTTGTCCATACACTCCCTTTCATCTATTTAAATTTTATATTTCATCCATTGCATACCTAAATTTCGACCCACCCAAACCAGAATGTCCAATTAACGTATATATCAGTGTCATCTGCTCATAATTTAAACACACAAGCGTCAAACGGTACCAATTGTAGATGTTCCATGAACTCAACGTACTTTGGATGTATATTGGACATACTGGTGCGAATTTGGGTAATAATATTCAAGGAGAATCCGTTAATTAATTATTTTATATAAAATTATAAAAATTTAATGATATTTTGTTACATAAATGAAATAATATTAAAGCCGTTAGTAAACACGTTACCACCACAAAATCTCCTTTCTTACAAAATGAAGTACCCAAAACCCACAGACGAAACAGTACCAAACAGGAAAGCGTTTGATTTTCGATATTACGAAGTGCGGTCGAGCAAACTCGTTACAAAGAAAGAAGATTTTCGGTGGTTGGGAAAATCGAATTCTAGCCCAGAGGCGCAAATTATCCGCACGCTCTGTTTCTGGCCAGATTGACAAGATCGCAAGCACGTGTCCGCTCTCCCTGGAGATTGAGAGAGACCGATGGTTCTCTGAGCGGGGGAGCGGAGAAGTCCTCAAACCTAAAGACGAGAAAAGTCTCACTCCTGTCGGTACTACATCGACGTCGAGCTTTTCGAGAGTCGAGCCTCGGTGCAAACACCAATAACCCTTTATTTGTTTCCCCTTTTCGCCGACTGCTGGCCGTGATTCAACAATCCTCGAGGTGGTAGCAAACACGAATGCCTCTGGCGATTTCTGGAAATTTGCCGAATTTCCGAGCGTTTTTCGTCGGCGATATAGGGTCGAGTGAAAAATAGTTACGAGAAGTCGAAGGAAAAAATACGATCAATGATGAATGCTCGGTATTCTTAAGGGTATGGAGAAGTTTCCCATTGTGATGCGATCTACAATTGTGTCAGGAAGTGGTCTTTGTTACTAAAAATTGGTAATTACCATCGTTGAAATTGGATGGATCTATAGATCAAATACAGATGCTAGTATTACATACGAAAATAGATGTTACCCGTATCCGAGAAATAATGTTAATATAGTTTCATCAACGACCATCCTTATGTCATACGCATGCTATAACATTGTGTCATACGTCGTCCAGACATAACACCCACATTCGACGACACATTTCGACGATCTGGATAACGTACGGTTCATGATCTTTGGCCATAATACGACCACAACTCAATGTCACAGAACTTCCATTTATTACCCCCATAGTATTTTTCATAGTGGGCCAGACGTTGACCAAATAGCATCCATATTTGATTCGTAGCTCCAATTTCCACTGGGGAATTTCTCATTTTCGTGATATTGAAGACAAACATCATAGAATGAATTGATGCTGATTAATTTAGGCAAAAGTGCACTAATAAAAAACACATTTCTATTTAATATTTAATAAACACTATTTATTATAAATAAGGTAAATCAATTTATAAAACAGGGCAGGCATTGCATTCGTATCTCTTACTCTGCCCTGAGGTTACTTGCTGCAGATTTATGGACATTTAAATCGTCTGGGACACGACTTGTTGACACTTCAGTGACTGCGGACTTATCATCATTTGCATTTTGCATTGTTTCGAATATATATAAATATATGAAATGACAATTTTTTTCTTTTGAACTACTGAAGATGCCATTATCCCACCTGTAAAATCTCACTCAATAATGGTTACAGTAGTGTGCCATCAGGGAGATAATTCCAATGCCTCTATTAACCCTTACGTGTCACACCCAACTTTTATTACGTGGTCACACACCCAGCGTACCTGAGTACCCACTCTAAGTTTATCTTAGTTTTCGAGATTATATGCGGACGGAATGGTTTGAAATAAATTATTTTCAATATATTTACATCAGTGCAAAGTATGTAAACCAAATACGAGTTCCCGAGCCCACAATATCTCTCACGAAAAATAGATAATGACAGGGTCTCCGATTGCTGGGCAGATAGGAATGAAGGCTGGCGGCATTTTTTGTAATAATAAAATGATTACAAAAAAAAAACGAATTAACGGCGTAATTTCTTGCGGCAACTAACCGATGAATTAGCAAAACCACTCTTTGTAACCCGTGCTGGAAATGGAAAATTTATAGACAACTACACAGCTGACAATCCAAAGAGTGATAGGTGTTCATCTCAAAAATTTCGAGGTTTCTGCAGGACCAAGTCAGTCGCAAGACAGTTCTGACTGAATAAAAGTGACCGGAGCTTGTCACATTTGCTACAAACAAGTAATAAAAAGACTAGGAAAGGTTCCGAAAAGTTTTAGCGAATGTGAAAAACCAGTCTGCGATTAAAACTGCATTACACTTATAAAAATTACTGAATGTGCTGAATAAATGTTTAGAGACCTTTGTAGCACATAAAATTATATAAATTTGTTATTTATTTATAAACCATTATTACCTCAATAAAATATTTATCAATGTTAATAAAGAATTTGAGTCAAAACACGAGTTCACATCTATTGGTTACCCGGGTACCTGGGTGTGCCCATTATGTGCATGTAATAAAGTCATGTAGTTTGGGTTAAAAAGAATAAATAAAATATTACACTAGTGGATTTATATTCTAAAAGAGTTAAATAATGGGGATTCGGAGGGAGCAATCGATATATTATATACAGTTTTGATAAAATTATAAGCAATAATATGTCTAGGTGGGGACCCAGGTACCCGGGTGTGCACATAAGGGTTAAACATAAATAATTAAAAATGAACGACTATCAAATGTATATCTACTGGATCGTTCATTACATTCCAACATTCGATCTCGAAAATCATCAGGCTGTATTACAAAATCTAGCTCCTTTTTAATAATCTGATGATCTATAAATATAGTACGTCATTACAGTCAATTCATCTCTAACAGTACAATAGGTACATTACTGGGGCCTCGTAATATCATAAAATTGGAGGCAAACGGCTTGACATTCGCAAAACGCGTTGTTTGTAAATTCCGGGAATTTCAGAGGCACCGTTTGGGCTCAATTTTTATCGAATCGCCTCGTATTAAGGGTCAAATTGTTAATTTTTTTTAAGGGCGACAATTTCCTTGTCGTGATATTTCATGAGCTATTTATCAAAATAAGATTAATGCGAAAAATTGTAAAAATTGACATTTTTTACCCTTTTTATGAATACAGCAAGAGAAATATTCATTTTAGGTCAAAGAGCTTCTGAGATGAATTGTAAAGCTTGAAAGTGACTTTAAAATGAGCTTAATTTTGTTAAGATAACTAAAAAAAAGGTTTTTTTCTAAACTGCAATGGCGCGCCAATCAAGTTATATCCTTATGATCCAATTTTGGTACAGGATTTTTGCTTGAAATTTCGGTAGAATACATGCCTGCAATGTGGTCCGTGAGTTGTCGGGCACCCTGTACATTTCGAATTCTATTTCATTTCTATTAAAAGTTGGTCCATCATATTTTATGTTATCTTGTTCTTTACCCATCTACAAAATTGATTCCTTGGTCCATTTAAGAACTTCCCCACAGTTCCCCTCATTAACCGATAAGCAGCATTGTACTTCTATCGATTTTCTGTTCATTCTATATTTCATAATTATGTTCAGTAATTGCTTCACTTGTTACTTTGTTCTTGGACTTCAATCACCTTATATAATATTCCTTATATATTATTTCCTTATATAGTATTCCTTATATATTATTTCCTTATACTATATGTTCCAGTTTTTGTTGTAGACTGTGGATAATGTGATTTCATTTGCAAATCTTGATACTGAACGTCATATTTTCGATTTTAACTCTTTTCTTTATGAATAAGTTCTGGTTATTTAGGATTGTTTATTCTGTGTATATAATTATTATTTATTAATTATTAAATACTTTTGCAAATGTTATTTTTTTCCTTTCTTTTCCACATCAACATCTGATAATAAATTATATTACTGGCAATTATAACAGTTTGGTGTTTTTACATGTTGCCTTGCTCCCTGTCCACGGTGCTTCCATTGGTTCTGCCTCCAACTCTTTCTTGAGTTGTCAGATAGTTTAGACATTTTAACCCGTTTCCGCCCAAAATGCCGTAAATTTCACTACATTTTAATCGTCACATTTCTTATAGAAACTAACGACGAATAATTCTGAATATTTAGATTCTATAGTTTTCAACCCTCCTCTTTCCGAATCCGTAGTCCGGTTTTCGCTAGGAGCAGCCATTTTTTAAATATGGCGGCGAAAAGGCAAAAAAATAGAGAAAATTTCGATTTTTGGATCGGTTTTTCATGTTTTTCAAAAGGTTCGCGCTGACCGATCATTCCAAAGACCTGGATCTGGTGGAATAATGAGTTTGACAAAAAGTTGACATGATCAGATATGCAAAATATAAGATGACGGATCCAAGATGGCTGATTTTTCGCAGAATTTTGTGTTTTTATAGCATTTCCGACATTATTATTAGCTATTAATAAATATTGTTGTACGCACTTATTATTGAGTTACACAATCATTTGTAACAGTATCTTCTATCCGATACTCGAAATTCCAAATGGCGGTTCCAAGATGGCCGACTGAAATGCAACAAAATTTCTTGATCCATATAAAACTGACTACTCGGTGGTTTTCGGGGTCGCAGATTACGAATATGACATTTAATTTTCATCATTCAAAATGGCGGACCCAAAATGGCGGAGGAAAATACAAAACGTTGCATGTCCGAAATGAAAATGGTTACTCGCGGGTTTTATATTATATAGTCGGAAATGCTATAAAAACACAACATTCGGCGAAAAATCCGCCATCTTGGATCCGCCATCTTATATTTTGCATATCTGATCATGTCAACTTTTAGTCAAACTCATTATGCCTCCAGATCCAGGTCTTTGGAATGATCGGTCATCGCGAACCTATTGAAAAACATGAAAAACCGATTCAAAAATCGAAATTTTCTCTATTTTTTTGCCTTTTCGCCGCCATATTTAAAAAATGGCTGCTCCTAGCGAAAAACGGACTTCGGATTCGGAAAGAGGAGGGTTGAAAACTATAGAATCTAAATATTCAGAATTATTCAGAATATAAGAAAAGTGACGATTAAAATGTAGTGAAATTTACGGCATTTTGGGCGGAAACGGGTTAAAGCGCTAAAGGAATATTAAGAATTTAAGCTTATCATCATAAATTTCCATTAGAATTTTTCAAAGCCAATTTCATCTTGGCGACTCAATAAATCACTACATGTAAATTTTCATAAAATTCAAAAGAATTGAAATATCCGTCATCCATATTTGATCTGCCATTTTAAATTATGGAAATTTTGACAACTGTTTTTAAGCAACGGTTGTTGAATAATAGTCAGCAGTAAGAAAAATGTCCACAATATAATTCATTCTAATATATTAATTCTAATATAATAATAATTGTAAAGGTGTAACCTTTGTAATATGTAAAGTAGTAAATAGTGACATGAAACTGAATTTAAAGACAAAATAGGTCGTGCCGAAGAAGGGAATTTGATCGAAAAAAAATTGAGTGAAGCAATTATATTTTTTGTAAAACAACCGTGGCCGACAATATTTGGTATGCATCGATAACAAAAGTATAGTTTCCAAAGTATTCGTCTATCAAAAGACGATGGGGCTGTCGACATTTTCCTATCACGTCGAATTTACGAGAAAAGTGATGCTGAATACGTCAAACTTAGGCTTTTTAGTTGATTATTTTTGTAGCAAAAGAGAATTTAAATTCGGTAATCACAATATAATTTTCAAAGTTTTCTTTCGTGCAAAAACCGTTGGCCCTTACAGAATTTTCTTATCAATTCGCATTTCCAACATTAAATGTGTCAACATTTTCGTTTTTGGACATATTTCGAGTTTTCTGTGAGAAACGTGAATTGATACATTTAACCTTACTTTGAAGAGAAATAATTAATCACCTATCAAAAGTAAAATATGTGAAAGAGAATGTACAATTGTAGCTTTTTCGGCATTTTGAATTTTTCTTACATTTTTTGATCAGAATGGGAATTCTGGATAAATTGATAACATAAACTACTGTGACTAAAAAAAATGAATTTATTTAAATTCTTGACGTGGGCGACAATATCAAAATTGGCTGAAATAATTTTGCGCAAACTGCTATGTATTCAAAGGTACCTGAAAGGTACAATCAAACTCTCTTAAAATTAAACCGAAATGTTAATATCAATAAATCAATCAAACACGATATTCTTTCAGACATAGACAAAAACGTTTCATGCATCAATATAATTCAATCAATGTCGATGCTTTCATTAGGCATCTATAAAAATAAAATTTTTATTTCAGCAACAATTAATTGGAGATGATGCTCTTCCGGAAACAAATTCAAAGGGGATTCTTATCCTAGACTTGTGGTCAAGGGCAATGTTCATTAATCTAACTAATCTTCCATTAATTTATAAAGTACAATATTCTTATGGACATCTAACAAAGCGAGAATATTGTTCCATGCATCGCATCGTGAGTCATATTCTTCGAAAAGACATCTATGAACATCTTATGAAATGTGATGTTTTACTGTCATATACGTTGAGGTCTTCTTAATCTTTTTAGTCTCTGATGCCACTATAGAGACGCCCTTTTCTGTCTTTTTTCTCGTCATAATTTTCGCATTTGATGAAAAATAAACTTTAGAAGAAGAATACTTATATTTCATGAATCTATATTAGTTATACAATTGTTACAAATAATCATATTCCCAAAATCTCGTATTTTTGGCAATCTAATTCGTTAGCCAGGGAATTTTTGTAATAGACCTATGATGAAATTGTAAACTCTACAAATGTCATCTTGCCGCAAGCGGAATCCTCTTACTGTAAATGAAAATCCTCTTGTTATACCTATGATCAATAGAATTATTGCATTTGCAGTAAGTAGATTTCTACTTGCCGCAAGTGGATTCCGCTTGCGACAAGAGGATTCAAGAAGACTATTTTAAAAGTGTATAAAATGAGAGGTTTGAAGAAGAAAGATTATAGAAATACCATTACATTTACAAAATTCAACATGGTGGATTCAATATGGTGCCCGTAATTATACAAAAATGATAGTAGATAAAATCGTCTTGCGGGACTGCTTTCACCGTTGTTATAATAAATATCGTTCATGCAAGGGCGGGTTTTCTTCTAATATGATAAGAGACCAGTGCTTGTAAGACGAAATTTATGATGAAATTTGTTGAAATCCCAAGTGGCAATGAAAGTGAAGACAGTGAATATGAAAATCATACTGATTTTTGAAATTTTGAAAATCCGATGCCACGTTCATATTCAACAACCCGAAAAACGTAAGAGTCACTATTTTTGTGATAGCTTACTAACGATTTTAATTTTTCCACCGCGATATTGGATATGCCATTTTGAATCTTGGGAAGCAGATACCAGATTCGCATTTAGCGACCTCAAAAAAACCCGAGTAGCGATTTTTATAAAAATTTGCTGACTTTTCGAAATTTTCATCAGCCATATTGCATCCGCCATTTCGGAAATCTCATGCCACATCCGATTCAGCGATCTCAAAAATTATATGTCACATATAATGTGTAAATAATTACCTACTGTCTGAATCCAGTCCCAGAAATAAACGTTTTTTATTCATTTTGTCAGTTTTGTTATTCGTAGTCAAATATGCATTTAAATGCATTCTAAAACTGAAATGGCATTTTTTGGAAATTATTTCAGGTTTCAATCAAAAGTAGATTATAAGGGGACCTTTGTACCCTAATAAATGTCATTATGATCACGTACAACATATATTCTGATAAAAACTAAAGAATCCATGGCAGTTTGTCGAAGAAATGATACACGACCTGAAAGTCGTTGTTCACTATTACGATATCAAACAATGACCAAAAGTTAAAAATCCTGATGAACGTACTGCTGCAAACCAATTTTTTGCAAATCCAGAGTGTTGTAACTTCTGTCCGTTATATTGCATGGGTTGCTTTTAATTTTACCAATCGAATGTTATAGTAGCTAATAACGACTTTGAAACAAGTATATTTTACCGTTAAGAGATCTACCCTAATTAGAACTTTCAATAAAAGTAATTTTTTCAGAATTTTTTAAACAATATTGTAATATCAATATTCAGATAAAAGTTATTACACTGCATTAATACACTATCGAAATACATACAAAACTTTTTTTGTACATTTTAATAAGTTTTCATACATGACAATGACAGTTCAAAAGAAGTCCTAAACAATAGTGGGTCCGCGCTGTTGATGAAATCTCTGGGATGGATGGTCTGAAACAAAAAAATTAAACGTCGTTAGATTCAGTATGTTAACAGCTATAGCGCATATCGAGCGATTTTTTATTTTTTGAAAATTGAGAAAATGGAGGACATTCTTCGAAAAAAACACGTTTTTTCATGTTTTTGGCAAAATAAAAAGAGTTAAAATTAGAATTTTAAAAATGCCTCGATATGCGCTGTAGCTGTAGTAGTACAGAATATGTGGTACACATTTTATAAGGATCAGTCGAGAAGTTTCGGAGATTTTATCGACAAGGGATCGGAAAACGTTGTTTTGAGAAAAACACGTTTAAAGTTTTTTTTGAAAGAAAAATCGTGAAAAAGTATAATTTGTTCTGAGTCAACGATGCCTGAAGCAGACATTATGCCTTGCTCTTCTTCATAACGTTCATTTTCACTTTCGAAAAGTGTAAAAAACAAAAAATCGAATTTTTGAAAATTCTAATCAGAATAGACCCCTTAAGTTCATGCTGCGATTATTTTTTCGTGTTTATCAGCAAATATGGTATACGAAACCAGAATTTGACATGTTTTAGAGTTTAGGATGATTTTAGCCGTAATGTTAAAATGTTCTTACCATCGTGGGAAATTTTAGCCACTTTTGGTTGAAACTCGGTATTAATTCTTATATTATTCATATATTTTGCATACATAATTATTCATATATTATTCATATATTATAATTCATATATACATTTTTAATATGAAATATATTCATAAAAAAAACAAAGTTCAAATGTTCATAGTTTTTTAAATTAAAAGTTACAATTTACAAATTAGAAGATATTTAAATGCAATTTTGATTACCCCAAAAGTGTAATCGATAATTACTCGTAAAAGTTTTTTTGTCCTATAGTAGAGTACGTCACTTTCAAATCAATATTAATCCCGTTTCGTATTGAAATCGAAGCTCGAAAATCAACCAAAAAATGTGCAACTCTGAGTCGTAATAAACTATCGATTTACCCCTAAATATTACGAGACAAAATATTATTGGACAAAATATTCCAAAATATTATTTTGCAAAATATTATTTGGACAAAATATCATGCCAAAATATTATTAGAAAAAATATTATTTTACAAAATATTATTTCTCTGAAATAAGCATAACTTAATATCGAAAATAATTTTTATTAAGTGTATATGGCCACTTTATATAGAACGCATGATCAACATTATAAATAGACGTTATGAGCTACAGCGCACACGTATTCTAACAAACTGACTAACTAAACGACGCGCGACCAAAATAATGACTGAAAACAATACATACATACTACTACATTATGTAATCACATTCAAGGAATTTTGACATAATAAATGCGAGCGTCTAAACAATATTTTTGATTATAATATTATTAAATACGACATTTCAGATTATAATATTTTGTTCAAATAATAATTTATCCACATAAGAGATTTGAATAAAATAATTCTATTTTGACATAAGAAATATGAGCGTCTAATAGTACATTACCTAACAAGGGTGTAATGTATACTTTTACGCACGGGACGGGAACCATACATACGAGGCGCCGAAGGCTTTACACACGTGTTAGATATCCTATTTTTTGTATTTGCGCGCGTAAAGTGAGTGCGTAAAGTTTTGATGCCTGTTTGAGTGCGTAAAGTATAACTTTACGCACGACCGGTCATTTTACGAATTTCGTCGTCGGGAGTGCATAAAAGTTTACTTTACGAGCGAAAGATAGGCATCAAAAGTACTTTACGCACGAACTTTACGCCCGCAATTACAAAATAGTAGTTTTCGATACAAGGGCGTATGCGTAAAGAACTTTACACACACACACACACACACACGTGTGCCGAAATATTGTTTATGTACGTCTTTTCGGTGCGTAAAGTAAACTTGTGCGTAAAGTAAACTTTACGCACTCGATTATACTTTACGCACGAAAAAGCCGTACGTAAACAATATTTTTTATTACAAAAAAATAATATCTAACTAATATTTTGTCCACATAAGAGATTTGAATAAAATAATTCTATTTTGACATAACAATATTTTTTATTACAATATTTCGAATAATAATATTTCGTACAAATAATATTTTTGCATGATATTTTGTCGAATAATATTTTGTCCAATAATATTTCGATTTAGGGGTGTTACCAAACTGTCTGGTAGTGTTTTTGTAAACTTTCCGGATGATCCGAAGTCCCATTTGGGAGAAACACTAATATGCTTAAATTTATTCTAACCTGAATAATCTGTCACAAATAACACCCGAAAATTACGAAAAAATTCTTCTGTTTGGGATATAATGGGCCGTGTTGATATCACTGTTTTTAAAAAGATTGCTGGGTATTCAAGCTTTGTCTAATGACAATTTTGCAACTCTGGAAGGGTCCGGTCTTGAATGTCTATAATTGATTGACGCGTAAATTTCACTCATACATTTCCAGTCATTTCAATAGAATAGTTCAATCCCCTTTAAAAAGAAACAATGGTTATTCTGGTCCATCCGGATTAGATTAAAAAAAGAAATTCCACATGATCTGGTAGGAACGTAGCTGATTGGAATCTTGGCATTTTCGCGATTTCCAATGCTGATATCTCGTTTTAATGTATGACCGGGTCACCCCGTAGCAATGGGGTGGACTGGCAGGGTTGCACCCGGGTACCAGAACCCAGTGTCATGAGCCTTGTGATTACGCGACGCGGCCGAAGCCATAGCCTCTCATTACGACTCGCGTGGCGCGAACGAAATAAGGGTGTATCGCCAGCCAGGAAAATTGTAAGTGTCGCGAGATCAAAGGGTGACGCAGTAACGCGATATCGCCCAAGCTTACGCTCCAGCAGAGTACGATGGTAACTTATTTCTCTCTCGATGCCTAGAAAGCGACGGTGCCGTACACCCTGTATACGGGTGTGTACAGAAAACCCATACCACCCTTAGGAAACGGGTTTCGACTTCTTAAGGAAATATCATCGTCGAAAGGTGTCAAATGCAGGCCCCAGCCTTCGTCTTCGCAATACGGGTTTCTACGCGAGGCAATACGTCCATTTTGAATTATGTACGAGCTTGCAAATTGAAGCGTACCAGGAAGAAGCTTTCCGTCACAGAAATTTTCAGGGCAATCGAAGAAAATCTTTGGTGTCGACTCAGTTTAACCGTGTCAAATTAATGTTGTTTGTGTTTCTTTTGGCTATTTATTTGGTGGGTATCAGGTAAATAATAATGTAATAAATAATATATTATTATAAAACAAATTTTAATTATTCTTATCATATAGTCGTAGTTAGTTTTACGTAGTCGTATACTAATAGTAGTAATAGTAGTAACTCTACTTTGGCTATTCTGAAAAAAATTTACTTGACAAATTCAAGTACCATTGAGAAGTTCAGAGTAGTTAAAAGAAATACTCTTTTTGTTAGTATAACTTTGTTGATGTTGTTAATTTTACTAAGTTTAATAAGTAGATTCAATTTTCGGCTATTAGAGAGACTTTTCTTTAAACAAAATTACTAATACTGGTAATGCGATAGGTGTCTAATTACCAACTAACACTTCAGTTCATTATGGAATATTATATAAAATTTAATTGTTTTGGTTTTACAGGACGCTATTATTTTTATTCATTGCTGGAAAGACAAAATTATACAAAAATGCAAGAAGTTTCTAATTACATGCATATTGTTCCAGTACAAAATGTTTAACAACCATATGTTTCAAGTGATTGATTAAAATATTACAATAATGGCTTAATTTGTCCATATCTATCCTAAAATTAATGGAAATTCTTTTATATTTCTTTTCTTACATTGTGGTACGTTATCCAATATTGTTAAATCCGAAAATTTGAAATTCTTACCTAGTCATTAGTACCTATATGCGAAGCTACCGCTGTATGTCCAGTTGTTTTGATGTTCAAATAAACGTTTTATTTTGCATCTTTTTGTTCATCCCATATATGTAGTTTGTCTCCGTATTAGTTTTTAACAAAAATAAAATTGAACTGTAATAGCCATTTATACATATAATTTATTTTACTGAAATAATTATGTCATAGTATGCAGCTACACTGAAAAAAATTTACTTGACAACTTCAACTACTATTGAGAAGTTGAATCGAGAGTAGTTAAAAGAAATACTTTTGTTAGTATAACTTTGTTCATGCTGTTAATTTTACTATTTTTATTTAAGTTAATGTTATTTATCCAGTAAACGAAAAAGTATTCCGAATGATTGGAGATCAAGAAATGCGATACCATAGTATAAAACTTAAAAAGGCATGCAGAAAAATTCTTAGTTGATTTGACTGCTTTTTAACTACGCAGAGTAGTTCGATACGCTTCAAGAAAATGTTCTAAGCTACAATGACTACCGTAAAGAAGTTAAATCAACTAAAAATATAGTTCTACTAAATTCAATTGAAAATATATCACTCCAGCATGTTGAATAATTTTTAGTGTACTCGGTAGTTAGACTCCAAAAAAATGTTTTTAAATGTAGCAGAATTAACTGCCAAAAAGTCGTTACCACAACTATAATTTTGGTTGATTTAACTCTTTTATGGTTTTAACTATAACCTATAAAATTCCGTTGAGGAACTATTGAAATACTTTCAGTAGTTAGATAGTAATCAAATCGACTAAGAATTTTTTTCAGTGTACAAGTAGACTCTTCTTCGGTATTTTTGTAACCAATCGTACAAAATACAGAGAAATTTAACTTAAAATAGATAACTATACAAACTGTTATTAAATCGGTTGTCAACGTAACTATATTAGATAAATAGCGAGAAAAGGCTATAATATAATATATTGTGTAACAAGGACGTAACTAGTGCTATCCGACGAGTTCGAAGTTTGTCGCACGAGTGAATCAAGGATAATTTGAGCCCGAAAATTTCACGACAGGGCGCAAAATCGAGCTCTACTCCCGGAGTATTAAAAAGGTACATACAACCGCTGTTAAAGGGTTTAGTTGGGTGCGGGTCGAAAAACCGACAAATCTTAACTTGGCGACGTATTTTTTTGTTTGACCCGAAAAACAGAAATTTACTATTCGACGATTTTTTATGAGGCTGATTATGAATCTAAACTCAGATTTTGAAAATTTAAAATGGCAGATTCAAGGTGGCGATTGGAATTTAAAAATTTTCTTGATTTAGTATATGTTTTAAAAACGAACAAATGTTTTGTCGTATCAACGGCCATTTTGTTACTGGACACTAAATAATAATATAGCATCACAGATTTCTTTAACAGTCACATCGGATATACCTTTAAAATATTTTTTTTTAATAGAATTGTGACGTAACAACAAATTTTATGAGAAACTGATAGAGTAGCGGCTGAAAACTATGTTTTTTAAATATTTTTGTCAAAAATATATGAAATAAATGCTGAATACAAATTCCAGTGGATTTCCGATTTATGGGTTCAGACGCCCATAGTTTGATAGTGATGTCACATATATAAACAGCTCGAAAAATATTGCTATAACTGATTATGTGTGTACGCTATATCTAAAAATACGATATTCAGAACCGTAATCGAAGATATGTTTCAAATATCTGAGGCGACTTATATAAGTCGACTTGTTTCAATTTTTATATTATTGCATTAATAAAATATATGTACTCGTAAACTGAAAAAAAATCTTAGTTGATTTGGCTTCTTTTTAACTACTGAAATTATTTCAATAGGTCCTCAACGGAATTTTATGGGTTATAATTACAACCATAAAAGAGTTAAATCACCAAAAATTATAGTTATGGTAAAGACATTTTGGCAGTTAATTCTACTACATTTAAAAACATTTTTTAGAGTCTAACTACCTAGTACACTAAAAACTATTCAACATGTTGGAGCGATATATTTTTAATTGGATTAAGCAGAACTATACTTTTAGTTGATTTAACTTTTTTACTGTAGTAACTGTAGCTTAGAACATTTTCTTGAAGCATATCGAACTACTCTGCGTAGTTAAAAAGCAGTCAAATCAACTAAGAATTTTTCTGCATGCCTTTTTAAGTTTTATACTATGGTATCGCATTTCTTGATCTCCAATCATTCGGAATACTTTTTCGTTTACTGGATAAATAACATTAACTTAAATAAAAATAGTAAAATTAACAGCATGAACAAAGCTATACTAACAACAAAAGTATTTCTTTTAACTACTCTCGATTCAACTTCTCGATAGTAGTTGAAGTTGTCAAGTAAATTTTTTTCAGTGTAGCTGCATATTATGACATAATTATTTTAGTAAAATAAATTATATGTATAAATGGCTATTACAGTTCAATTTTATTTTTTTTATTGACAAATAATACGGAGCCAAACTACATATATTGGACGAACAAGAAGATACAAAAAAAACATTTATATGAATATCAAAACAGCTGGACATATACCGTAAACTTCCCATATATATATATTATTTTTTCAAAATTTATTTCATGCGAAAAATATCCACGACAATTAAAATAAAATCTCACTGAATTCAGGCATTGATGGGTTAAGTTTTACACGATGTTGAATTTTAAAAAGGTAAATTATTAATTCCTTTGTATATTTTGAAGCATTTCCTTAAAAACTCATTTATTTATCCGTATTAAAAATATTTAGAAAGTAGTTTTCAATCAGTTTGTATCGCATACTGCCGCTATCAAGCTAAGAATCGATATCCACGACATGGCTCTTGGCCATATTTGCCCGGATACAAATCATACACGAGAAGCCAAGCGTTGCCACCATCGGCGGCTCCGGTTCTCCGCAATTATTGCGCTTGTATAATAACCGACCAGGGAGTCCGCAATATATCCAGCCACCCTGAAATGTGCTGCGACTTCTCGCATTGATACCCTGTGATCCGCAGGGAACTAATTCTGATTTATATTATTAAAAAATGAACAGTTGTGGCTAAATACTACAAATGTATATTACATGCCGTAAATTTATTATAAATTACCTCGGAACTGAATATAAATACAAAAAAATAAGAATAAATATATATTGTTTTATGTGTAGCATCTGTAGCATTATATAATAGATGAGTGTTTAAGGCCCAAAAATTGTCACTGACTGCATCCCTTTTCGTCCCAAATGTCTGGAATTTGGACAGAACTTTCAACGCTGTGATTTTTGTTCCAAACGTCGTTAGAAAAGATTGAAATAAGTCGAAATCAATAGATTTGGACCTTCTCTTTCAAATGCCGTGGTCAGAAAAAAGTTATGACCATTTCTTTGAAAAAATCCAAATTTTGTTGACGTTTCTTTGCAGGAATCGCGTTTTTTGACATGGAAAAGGGCAATGCTGCCCATTTCAAAATATAATAAGCGTGTCTATTTGCTTACCCCTTTCTTCTCCAGTAGGATTTTTTTCCAAAAGCAAAATTTCGGCTTCAAGATGGCGTCTGGAAGTTATAATTTTGCATTTTCTCACACAATTATCGAATAATTGACCACGTAACGGTTGAAATCATGGAGAATTAGGATTAAAAAAGTAATTATTATCATTTATGAATACCTAATCTCATTATTATTCATTGCTAACCACAAATTAGTTATATACAATGGACTTTTACCTTTTTGTCGACGCTTCCATATTGCTTGCGTATGAAATTGAAAATGAATAGATACGATCGTGACTTCTCAACAATCGGTTTATAACCTAAAAATTTAGAAAAGGACGACAATTATGTGCGCATTCCTAAATGCTACTATGACGTTTGTATCATATCAGAGTAAACTTCGCTGTAAGTGATATCACAGATTTATTCAAAGAAAGTCTAAAAACCCTTTGGAGACCCACATTATCAAAAATAAAGAGTGAAAATGATATTGTTCTGGTGACAAGTGTGAAAAACGAACATCTTATTGTTCAGAATGTAATAAAACTTTTTTGAAAGTTACGCGTCAAATCATTTCATAAAGTTATATAGATTTACCACATTACTATTGACTTGGTTCACCGTTGTCATTTCATCAAAATGAAAGAATAAAAACAATTGTTAAAAAATAAAAAAAAAAACAAACAAAATTTAAAAAGTACTAAAAAATAGTAAAAAATGACTATCTGAATAGCGTTTACTTCCGTGGTAAGAGTATATTATAAATGATGAGCACTTTAAATCTTACAACGAGAAAACTTCGATTAAAAAAAAATGGGTGAACCTCTAAACAGACATTCAAAAAACAGACATGCAAAAACCAGGAATTTCCAAATGCACACATATTTTGAAAGTCTGTTTTTTTAATGTCTGTCTTTGAATGTCGGGTTCTTGAAGGATTAAACTGGATATTGATTTTATTTTTTTAAATTCATAAAACAATCTAAAAAAATCCACAAGTTCTACAGAATGCGAAGTTTAAAAAATGATGTTGAAGCTCGTTTCAACACCTTTTTAATCTGCATTGGTAACGGCTTGCTAATGGGTCGAAACAAGATATATAAATAAAAAATAATTGTTTGAAAAGATGATTAAGAGATGCTACATAGATCAATTTTAAAATGGCACCCGTGATATAAATTAAAAATAAACAAAATGGTTTTGCAAACCATATTGGTGTTGCTGCTCAAGAAAAATTGACCAATATAGCAGTCGAGGAATAACTGTCGACTAGAGAAGATGTCGCATGAACAAGATTCCAATACAAAACAATTGCAGCGATTATATGATATCGAACTGTTTTAATGAAGTCAATTTACAACGGTTGAAAGTAATAACTGTGAAAACGGGAAGACAAAAAGTGCAAAAAATAATTTTCGAATGCGCGATAAAGTTGGAACATGAATAATAAACAGACAATTTTCGACGCATAGATTCTTGTCGTACTTATCTAAGAGAGGTAATGTGGGGAGGTCCAAATTACCAAGTAGGTTGTAATAACCCAGTATTCGCCTGCCCCAAAACCGGACCTAATTAAAAAGTATCGAATGTAATCTACAAAAAGTGGACAAAGATCAAAGACGTCAAACAAAAAAGTTATTCAGAACTATACAGGGTAATCCAGAAGTATGAAAACGGCCATGTAAATTTGAAGGAATGCATTTTAATTTTTGGATCTTTTCCTGATTATTCAATCCTGACCTGAGATATGACCTTAACCGCGAAAGTCATGTACAGTCAGATGTTGAATTTTCCGCTCTTTTCATTTTTGTGATAAAAAGTATGTGTACTTAATTCAAAAAGTAACTTCGACCCTGAAATGGTATTCAAGGTCACGGACAAGGTCGAATATTAGGTCACGATAGAATAGCTAGGACACAACCTTAAAGGTTTTTACCCAAAATGCCATCATCTAAAATTATTTTTTATTTTGCCGTTTCCGTAATTTTGAATCATCCTGTATGAATTTGTTCGGCAATATCTGGAATATCAGGAATATTAGGAAAATGTAAGCAGTGAATCGAAATAAACTATTATATTAAAAAAGCTTACAGATTAATGACTACTAAGAATAAGATGCGTGAAGGCTATCAACGTTCTACGCTTGAAAATAACACTAATTTTTGTAGAATTGCTTTAAACTTTATCCTTCAAAAGTTAACGTTTTATAACGTTTTGTGTACATCGTGAACAATCAATCATTAGACAATATTTACAAATACTAGTTTTGAGATCAACGATAGTAGAGCCAGATAAGCGATCGTATCCAATATTGACTATAGCACGGTCAGGTAGGAATCTGATACACTTCATAAGGTAGGCCTTAACAGTTGTGGGTTCAGACACTAATATTCAGGCAATTTATACGATTTTCAGTCGGGTGAAACTGCGGGCCAGTTGGTAATGCCCATGCAGCAATATAGAAACGGGTGCCAACTGTTTTCAGAAATGTTTCGAAAGATGAAGTAATCCGCATGATTTCGCTCCAAACACCCCACTCCACTCTCGACCATTCATAAACCCCAATTATTAATCCGGTTAAGAGGAAGGGAGTATCGAGGCTGCAGTGGGAGGCACCAGGTGCTCGCCGCGCCGCTATGCGGTTCATCTCGTCAGCCTCAAGAAAGCTCTCTCGAAAAATCGATCAGTGCTAGTCCCATTGGTGACACTGTGAACGTTCCCGAGTAGAAATTTGTTTAAGCCCTGATCAGGATGTAACGATTTAGATCAGGCCCTGGTCAGAGCCCTAATGAATTTCTACTCGGGTTAGTGGACAACAATTACGTTGACCATTGTAAGATCAACAACAATAAAGAAGAACTTGTCAATGATCGATAAATGTGATTAGAATGCATGAAATGCTTGGCGCGATCCAACCCATTTCGAAACTATCAATTCCGTGGATAAAAAAGAGTGGATCTAAGCAGTCGGCCGAAAACCTTGCGGGAGTCACCTATATCATTGGTTCCAGCCTCTTAACTCCCAGGTTGCAAAAGCTCGGCATCGATAGGATCGGGCTACCGCGTGCCTCGCGAGGTTATTTACGATCAATAATTAGTGGTATCTATAGCTGCCGGCGTCAGTTTCACGCCGAGCACCTCGCCCAGCCGGCCAATGATATACCATTGGCATCGCCCGTTTCGTACCTTAGCTCACGGCCATTTCACACTATTACCGCTCGTTTATATACGCGATCTTGCTCGATCCATTTGTATGTATCATCTTGATCGATTCATCTATCGCGCGTTTTTGCTCCCTCTCGCTCGCCATTGCCCCCCTTTCCAAGGCACGTCGTCCGCCATGCAAATTCTATTTCGTCCAAATGAAATACGAGATACAAATAAAAATTTCGAGCTCGAAACGAATTATGCCTCGTAATTACTGTATTTTCATGTATTTTTAGAGCCGCTTATCTGATGCCGAGCTCTCGTAAAATCTATCATGTTTAACGGGATGCGGTACGCTGATTGTACGCCGCCGCATTTAATTACAGTATTTACTTGGATTTTAATTTACTATAAATCACTAAGTATTTCGTTCAACGACTAAGTTCCCTTATTAATTAATTATCAATAAAAGTTGCTGCAAATGTATGAGGGTGTATTTCATGCGAAGTCTAAAAATTACGGTGTTGGGAATATGGCAGTATTATTGATGCAGTGGCCATAGCAACGATCATGCTTCTGAACAGCAATAACAATAGAGCTGATGTATATTGTCGATGCCATTTATTAGTTTACGAACGACACATTTAATGGCAACAGCAGCTGCGCATCAATATCTAAGTAGTATGTCCAAGAGTCATAAAATCATTGTCTGAATCAGCCTTTCGACATTTCTCAGACAGCAAGTAGCGCTTAACCAGTTTCGTCCTGCGATGGTATAAATTCTAGTTATATTTTACTTTAACAATTAACTATCAGTTTTCTGGTGTGCTCCAGAATGCCGAAAAGTGAAAAAAAAATGTTTAATTAAGAGCAATTCTTTAAACGAAGATATATTCGAATCGAATCGTATTTCTGGATTTAGTACGTTACTGAGTTGTATCAAAGCATCCATTACGAATTTCGAAACAATGGGAATAAAAGTTTCAACCGCTATATTGAATTCGAAATTTTTAATTTTAAAACAACGAAATTGTAATCATGATTACCGAATAATATTTTACAAGTTGGTATTAAAAAGAATCTTTTCTATAAAATAATGAAATTTTGAAGACCATTTTCAATACAACGATTCGATTGGAGAACGTTTTCATATATAAAACTTGCTTATAGTTTCAGAGAATCTTGCATTTTTTGCCATCAGGGTGTTATGTTATTGATGGTATTCAGTACCATCTATATGTTATCCGGTAACATTAGTATGTTATCGAATACAATATTTTTCTCTGTGTTGTATCTGGTTTTCAAAATTTTAAAAATCTAACAATATATTTCCAATCAGCGAACCGAAAAAGCTCAGGCACGAAATTTTCTGCGAATTCAGCGAAAAATTATTCCGTCATATCGAATACGCCATTTTGAAATTTTAAAAACTTACACCAAGTTCATAATCAGAAACCAAAAAACGCTCAAATATCTAACCCAAGTAAATCGGATCAATTTTTAAAATATCTGCCATTTTTTGTTGCTATATTTTTTGTATATTTAATTCTAACCACGGTCACAATTTCAAAATTAACTTACATCGTTCCATTATCTCACAAAATGTATCTAAAATGTAACTGTTTTGAGGTTATATATAAAGAAAAAACGAACCAACTAGTAATTTCTGACTTAAAATTCGGAGTCAGCGATCAAAATACTCATCCATACAAAATGCCTTTGTATCATTCAGTAAAGTATACATATTCGTGAAAAAAAGTAATTTTCTACTCATGCCATGAAACCAACAATATAATATTGTACATATCTTTCATCTATTACAAAAATCTAGTATTTTCATAAAATTTTTTTACTTCGAAATCCAACAATAATAATTGTCACCTTTGTCTATTTATTGTTCTTTTGCACTAAAGATAAAACAGAATTGAAAACATGTTCCTTATATTATATACATATGGACAAAGTCCCGTTACACGTGTATGATATACGTACATTGGTTACAGATGCCAGCATGTAACATATCATATGCAATATTATTACTCGACACCAGTATTTTTACCAAATTAAAATCATTTCAATAATGCGAATAGAGAAGGACGATCCAGCGTGCTGCGAATGTCGCAAGGGCACCTGGTGGTTACACTCCCAACCGCAGGCCAGGAGCGATTTGCATGTAAACCAAACCAGCAAGTATATTTATGGAGTGCGCCACAAAATCCCGACAAATCTCATAACAGACACTCCAAATGCAGACATTCAAAAACTGGACATTTCAATAAACGGGACATTTCAAACCCCAGACAGTTGAAAATATAGAAAAATTATCTGGGTTGCCGTCCTTGAGGTCTCGCTGTAAGGTCATTTCAAGGTCAAAAATTTTTGACTAAGAGGTTAACTTTGTAAGCCACTTGAAGGTGAATTCAGTTTGACCCCCGGATTATGTATTAATCATTTAAGTCAATCACTGGGTACACCTGAAAAACCCGACAAATCACAAAGCAGCCATTCAAAAAACCATTCATTTAAAAATGTACATATTATGAAAATGTAATTAATGATTGACTTCTAAATGTGCTTAATAAATAAACCGGAAGTCAAACTCAATTCACCTACAAGTGGCCTACACAGTTAATACCATGGTCAAACATTTTTGACCTTGCAATGACCTTTCAATTTTCAATGACGGATATATTGTCTGTATTTTGAAATGTCGGGTTTTTAAGTGTCTGTATTTTGAAATGTCTGAGTTTTGAATATCGGAATTTTGAAGTGTCTATTTTGTGATTTGTCATTCAACCCAGTTGTGGGTTTTTGAGGTGCACCCTATATATGAGCATCTCTAAAAATTATGAAACATTCGCACATTTGTGAATTCAGGATGATTGTCAATTTCTCAATATTGAAAATGAAGTAAATGCTTCATTTGGAGTGGTGACTAATTCGCGTTACAATTTATACGCAGAAATATAGAGAAGAATTCAAGAACAAGTTGGTAAATTCTTGCAATAGGTTTTAGAATGATTGGGAATTATTCCCAAAGTTCAACAGATTCAAAAGAATTTGTTTTTTGTTTGCTGAATTAACCATATTTTTTGGTAATTCGGACATATATCTGTCTTATACCACATGATGAAACTTTTTTTATGTGGGATATGGAATGGGATGTTCTACCGTATGCATGTTGATGTTTGACTTCGACATTTCAACAGCTCCAATTCTCATTAGCTACCAAGGATGCGTGTACACTTGTCCCTATGGCCAACTAACCTTTATACATCTTTACGTCAAAAACAAAAATAAAATGATACAACTACCACCGAATATTGTCTATAACAATGATAAACATGATGTGTTTTATTGATTATGCGAAAGAGCCAAACCAATAGTAAAAAGACCAGTTTTACAAAGGTCAAAAATAATTACAGCGAGTTAGTAAAATTATTTTTGGACAAAACATTCATAATCCAGCGACTAATATCAAAATCCTTCTTTGACAGCGTGCAGTAAGGGAATCGAATTTAATGAAATGGCTTCGGGTAGCAAATGTGATCTTTGTAGGTAGTAGAAGGCACTGTGCTGGTGTAAACACGTCACACGTCTAGAAATGAAACGAAGTCAAGAGAGCTCAACGGAAACGGAAGTGCCTGTCATAGCGCGATACATAAACACACCGAGCTATTATATATTCACGCAACGCGGACTTCGAATAATTCTCTAAACTCGCCATATTGTCCGACATGTGGGCATCGCGATCGGAAAACTCGTCAAATCGAATATCTACATTAGTTCATTTTCGCTGCATATATTTAAGGAATACGGTCTATTCTTGTCATTTATAGCTTTGCTTGGACATCTGGTATTGTGTTTTTTAGTTTTAATGACACAGATTTACTATTGTTGAATACAATAAAATTACGTCTTCGTTATCTACAACCATAATAAACAAAGAGGATGACATTAACACTTCGATCACAACGTATTACCTATTAACCCGCTAAACAATATTCCGTTACAGCAACATCTTTGAAACGTCGCATTATAGCCATGCGACCAAACTTGTTTCATTGCAAAAACATTTTTGGGACGTCCTTGGAACCAGAAATGTCCTGCCACATTTACGGTTTTTAAATAACGTTTCATTCGTAACGTACCTGCGACGTTTGAAAACTATACATCCAACGTTGTAAAAACGTTACATTAAACGGTCATAAATAAAAATTATAAGAAATTCGACGAATTATTTTATTCAATTCGAATTTTATTATTATTTATGTATCGTTAGACATGTTATGAAAGAATGTAGTTTTATAATTTTACTCGCAAATAAATCTATGAATCTAAGAAAAATCCGTCCCGATCGAGGATCGAACCTGGGTCTACCGGTTATAACGCTGACGTCTTAACCACTACGCTACGCTCGCATACGTATTACCATGCGAACGAGAGCTCTTACACTCAATCGTAGAAGGCTTCTTGATAAATGCGGGTTTAGTTTAAACAAGATATGTTTAATTAATTTTGTCATTTCTATATTGGGAATAATAATATTTTAATATTATTTGACTATTTTGTAGTAATTTATTGTAATTTAAATAAATATTTTTAAGATATCCGTATAATATTTTTTTTAAACGAAATGGATTAATAGACAATGTTTAAAAAAATGTAAAGTTAATTGACACACGTATATTTTACAAATGCACTACTTGGAAATAAGTTATGAAATTACGCGGATATTAAAATTAACACAAGTGAACCACTTTTTAAATTATGAATTAAATTTAATACAATTTACATTAAAAATAATAAGGTGCGAGTTATTTTTCTGGACAAGTGATGGAAATTTACAAATTTTGTACATAAATATATTAAAAGCGAACGAGTTTTTTAAAATAAATACACTGTATATATAAAATGCATATTCTCTAAATATTACAAAACCCGTTTCAATTTCAAATGTGAAGTATAACAATAGTTAAATTTCACTTCATTGCAGTCTCAGCCTCAAATTACTCTATATTTTAAATTAATTTTTGTAGTAATATTACAAAAAAAATATTGAATTTAATGGACATCAATGTATTTAAGTTACACACGTATAAGAAATAAAAAGAACAAAATTAATAATAGCAAATAATATTATGCACCAGAAAAAAGAATAATTATAAGAAATTGGTACTATCTAAATTGCTGTATGCCTCACCCATTTGGTCTCCGTACTTAAAAACTGATATTCACTTGTTGGAATCTGTACAAAGACGATTTCTTCGGTATCTCGCATACAAAACTCGTCAACCATTTGATTATTTTTCGCATGATTATTCTAGGATATCGACTTTTTTCAAGATCCCAACCATTGAATCTCTACATAGGTTTAACGATGTTATATTAACTCGGAAAATTCTAAAAAAGGAAATTTTGTCAGCATCTGTTACTGATCTTTTTGTTGAACGCGAGATAAATTACCCTAGTGCAAATTTTAGAGTTCTACAGGAAAGAAGCTGTAGAACTAATCGGTGCTTTAACTCTGTTGTATTTAGGTTAACTCGCCTTTGGAATGATTTACCAAAGAATATTTTTACCATTGTTTCGGATATAACCTTTCGTTATCGCTGTAGAAATTTGTTATTACAGAACTATAATGCTACTTAGTTATGAAATTGAGATTTATTATTTACTGTAGGCAATCATGTTAATTATTTTTGTTACTTATTATTATTATTCATTTCTTTAGATTTATGTTATTACTGATTTTTTCAATTACTTTTATTTGTATGTTATGCGCCATAACTTTTTGTTATATTTTTTATGTAAATGGGCGTGTACGCCCGTATGATTCTAATAAATAAATAAATAAATAAATAAATAAGAAGAAAAAGATTGCATGTAAATCATGCTAATATACGAAAATAAATGCTGCATTCGAAAGCTTCCGAATCTTGATGGCGAAGTCTGAGATGGAACCGGCCGAAACGATAGAAGATATGCAACAAATCATGTCTACGAAACGTTGCATTCGTAACATTACATGAATGTTACGTTAGTAACCTGAATGCGACGTTTTAAATTTCCTTGGTGATTTTGTGACGTTGCAGAAACGATTCCATAAAACGTTTTTAAAACTGTTATAAAGTGACTTTCTGGTAATGTTACGCATTAGCTTTGTGTATTTAGATATTGTGCAATGTCGTGTAAACGGCATCAAGAAGTTGTTACGAAACGTTACGTTTTTGCCATAAATGGGACAACATGTAACGTTTCATTTACGTTGCATGTTTAGCGGGAAGGTGAACTTTCGAGGGATTTGTACACTCTAAATTGTTGAAATTTATACTTATTTTTTTGCTAAGGACAATTTTAACTTATAAATTTTAAAACTGTAATAACCAATGCGATATTAATGCATTTTTGGAGGATGTATAACTATATAATTTCATCATTGTTATTTTACCCGTTGCCCTGGTAGGGATGGTCAAGAGAATCTGCCCAGAATTATCCTAGATTTTGATGATCTGGCTAGAATCCAGCTTTGTAATATACCGTAGAAATCCTACTAAAAGACATATGAATACATGAATTCTGGCGTAAATCTACCGAGACGCGAGACATTGAGACAGCTAATATATTTTAAAATGAGTGCGACAAGGTCCAACAACATCAAGGCTCGATTCGAGAATCTCGAATACCTATCGATCGAACTCCCAATATGGCGGCTGGCTCTCAGCTGATTCGCGCGCACATACTGTCGCGATTGTTTACAAAGCTGTTGTAAAGATCAAAGCTGTTGTAAAGATTCATTTCGAAAGAAAAATGATATTTTTTTTCAGTTTGCAAGTATTGCTTTATGTCACTTTAAATATATGTTACTGGCCTAGCGGGTTTTCATCAAGAATTCGTGCATATTTCTACCGAGATTCTACCGCACAGATATTCCCAGCTGCTAGGATAAAGGCTAGTTCAACCAGCCAAATTTCTACCAGGATGCCTTCGTATACTTATCATATAATTAGATTACTTTTCAAATACTCTATATAGTTCAGTAAGTTCTCAAGTACATTTCATCAATCACGGTACCTGTACGAAAGTTTTTTTTTTAATCCAAGCATTTCAATCCTCATAAGATATTGATTTCAGCTGCAGATATGTGCATACAACTTGGTACTATTTCAGTGTTATTATACCATGTATTTTACTTATCAACTTTAGGCTAACTGTATATTAACTGTGCTTTAATTTGGTTAGACAATAATCAAATAGCCTGAATTTCTGATCTTAAATATACTTTAGGATTACCTTATTTTATAAGTAATTCATGTGATATAAGTAAATGTTTAAGGCTTTGACCAATAACCTTAATGTTATTCATTAATACATAGCTTACTATTAAACATATGTTCTCCATTTCTATTTCCTTTATGTTACAAATCTTAGGACTTGGTAAATCATATACCGTAAGAAATGAAACGTGAGAATGCGAATTCTTTTTATACATATTTTGGCACATTCTCCGCTCGAGGATCTTGCGCACCTTAGGCCCTGTAGATTTGTGCCATGTGGTCAGCAGGACTCACGGTGATATTTATGATATGTAACTGTCCGCCTCTTGGAGAAACGATTCCTAAACGCATCAATTTCAACACAGACGCGAGAAGGGCGTTAATATTTGAAACGGATATCCATCTTCGCTTACTTTGTTATTTGTCCGACTTGGCCGCCACTGCTTCTGTCGATTATGCCATCCTTATCTTGCCGCTGCAGGTATAAGTTTACATCCACAATTACATCAAATTTACTAAATGTTTTCAATAATAATATTCATATTTTCCATAATTCATTATCAGTGGTATTGTTAACTGTTATCTCAAATGAGCTCCCATAATCAGCAAAGTTACTTTTTGATGCCCAAAATTTTCTTTACATCGGTAAATTACGACAGAAAAAAAAACTTAAAATGGAGATCAGCTTCTTATCACCGATTACATCCGTATATCGGAGCACGAATGAAGTACGCGTCACTAGTATTTGCCTTCCGAATGATTTGTTTTTATTCACGAACAATTAAGCAATTCCCCTTGAATTGCAGACGCACGACGAACTTGCCGAGCAGGCTTTTGTTCGAAATTCGACATATAATGGCGGATGTATTTGGATCACGTTCCAGGATATGTCAATATAAAGGAGTTCATGGGGGCTCTGCATACCAATTCGGAGGCGGAGCAGCTTGTTATCCTAAATACACGAAATCCTTTGGAGACGCCGACCGATCGAGTCTTCGGTCCCTATCCTTCGGCTTCTGGATAATGCTAGACAAATTGACGATTCAATCGAATCCTAAAGGATACACCGCGTCGTTTCTATGGCGGAGAGAACAACTTCAACCCATTTATGCAAAACGCCATGTCAATGCGTATCGAACTTGAGCTAAATGATAATCGGCATCGTTGTCAAGATGTTATTACGAACCTTGCTATCACAACGTTCAATTGGTGATTTACGTGTCTGGTTTCGAATTTTTTGAAAGTAGTACTTTGAACTTAGCTAAGTAGTTGTAACCTCTATTGTATCTAGATGTATCCATGACAAACAATATGTCCATGGCGACATCTTAAATAAACCTCATGTCTACGCAGTCCAATTATTGGGTATTGTTTGTATCATGCAACGTCGACAAGGAGCAAAGGATATTCGGGAGTTGAGAACTGCAACTCAGCATCAATATCATAGTCAAACATGAACATTTTCAAAAATCGTTCATGAAGAAATCTGGAATTTGATATTTTTCAATCGGCAAGGTGACATCAGTGGATCAAGCCTATTACTGCAATCGTTCATCGTCATTCATTGCTCCTGAGAGGTGTTGCGATAATTCTTTTTCGCCCTCTTGCAAGGTCTCCTTCCTTATTTGCACATCGAATCCTTCGGCCCTGACGACTTTTCCGCCCTCAGGCTGCAACCCTCCGCTCAACCATGGCCTCATTACCAAAGCAAATATTTTATAGTCACGACGACGGAACCGTGACGATTGCGTGTACTTCCAAGTCGACTTCGACTTGGAAAGATAGAAGAAACGATGGAGGAAAACGGAAGACGAAGACGATGTAAAAAGGATGAAAATAAGTCGAAAGATTCCTTTTTCCCGCCTCCAATCCTCTTTCCGTTCCCGCCATCGCCGTCGTCGTCGTCAGATTCGCAGGACGTGTTGGAAATAAAAGGAATCCCCCTTTCCGTTGCTTCTGCGATTTACCTTTCAACTCGCTTGTTTTATACACCGTAAGTTCTCTTGATGTTACGATCGCAGCTAAAAATTAAATTGCTACCGCGTCTCTTTATCGCCCGCCTTCCTTTTTGACACGTGGTGGGAGAGCCAGAGTGGAGCTAGATCGCGTTTAAATTTCCGGGAGGTGTTTATCGGGATTCCTTCTGTCTCGAAATTAGTTTCGTAAACAATTTACGAGATTGACTGTTTATGGAATAAATACGTCTTAAAACAACGATGAGACAAGACTGAAATAAATACTGAAAAGCACTTGAGGGTCTGTTACTAGACGGGTATCAAGTCAATCAATCAACATTTGAATGCACACGTGCCTTATTTTTAGTTGGAAATAAATACTTAAAACAACATAAAAATGCTTGCTTCAAGTATAAACTAAAATCAAACATGAATACATATATTCTCCAGTAACATAGGCCAACAAAATGAAACCGATCTCCATACCTAAAAACCGGACTTTACTTTTCCGAAGGTTCTCGATGTACTGAAACCAAATCTGACCTTAGAATTGTTTTTTTTTTTTGAGATATCCAAACCTTCGCCTATTTTCAGGAAGTTTTTGTATCCGAACAAAATATTTTTTTGCCAAAAACCAAATTAAAGTTCTATCCATCTGTAACAAAATGCTTATTTAGTCACTCCTATGCTGAAGGGTG
Source organism: Trichopria drosophilae (assembly GCA_030407085.1). Lineage (NCBI taxonomy): Eukaryota > Metazoa > Arthropoda > Insecta > Hymenoptera > Diapriidae > Trichopria > Trichopria drosophilae. The sequence goes on along the minus strand of CM059583.1, from coordinate 180,527,747 downwards.
TTTTTTTACTTTTAGGTTAGGGTATATCAAAATCTTGACGTGATCAATTATGCAACGAGATATGGATTCAGCACAACGAAAACTTGCGGAAAAACATACCTAGGTTTCTCGGCAAGAGGTATGGAGGTATATCAAGAAGATAGGTCTCAATTTTTTAGTTACTTTAATATATTTACACATTTGCTAAATGTATGAAAATCATCTTGTGTGCTCGACAAAAACTTCAAAATAAACTGAACGATTGAAAAAATCATTTTAAAGCTGATAAATAGCACTTTAGCACTAGCCACAAAACCTACTTAAAGTAGGCAAAACGGTATTTTTTGCACTTTTAGGCTAGGATGTCTAACAAGCATGACGTGATTCCAAATTTGGATTCACGGCAACGAAAACCTTCGAAAAAGTATATTCCGGTTTCTGGGTATAAATTTTGTTGATGGAAATCCAATATATTTTAACGAGTAATGGAAATTAGATAAAAATTAAATTTCTTTCGGGTACAAATGTGAACTGTCTTGATCTGTTTAGTACATACTTAACCACTTCACTGGTAATGTATCATATATGTACATTTTGAAATAACTTCCATAATTTGCAATGAATTTGCATGAAATTTGGTATGCTACAGTTTCTTAGGTCGCTGAGTACGAATCTGAGGTCACTGTTTCAAAATTTAATATGGCGGTTCCAATATTGCGGCTACAAGCTATATGCTTTTGAAGCAAAATTTTTTCTGTGCATGTAAAACGGCTCAAATTTGTTACTCGGAGGTTTTTGGGGTTGCTGATTACGAATCTGATCTCAGATTTTCAAAATTCAAAATGATATATCCGAGATGGCAAACAGAATGTACAAAATGCGATTTTGACCTTACCTTGGCGGACTCAAATTTGAATATTACATAAAATGACAAAATTATGTGGTTGACCTCCACTGTTAGCTAGTTAATTATAACCACCCCAGAGTATACCACGAGGAGGTAGTGGGAGGATTTTGCACTCCATTTTTTTTCTTTTTTTGTGTTTTTGTTGTTATGTTATTTGTTCTTTTTTGTATTTTTGATCCGCTATTTTGAATCTATAAACCAATGCACACTTTGAATTCATTTGATATCATGTTCAGATAAACACATTTCTCGTGAAAAGAGAAGTTTCAATATTGTTTTATTTCGTCCGCCAGATTGGATCCACCATTTTGAAGTTTTAAATTTTGAGATCATATTCCTATTCAGCGACCATGGAAACCTCATATTTAGCATTCTCATCGAAATTTGATAAAGAAAAACGTATACTTTAAAAAAAAATGTATGCACCCTGTGAGGGTGAAGGGGAGAGGGGAGATGAGTTTTTTTACGTTAAATGGAACCCATGTTTCATAGTTTCTCGATATCTTAAAAACTGCCTCGTACCAGTCTTGGCACTGTTTATTTGAAAACGGCTACCAGTGAAGTGGTTAATTGCGATAAAACCAGAATTAATTTTGAATTTAATAAAGATTGAATAGCTTCTTTGAAAATCCGACCAAATTCCATTTTTTCAAATTCCCAATCAAACTCGTGTTTTTCTCCAGTATGATTCGAATCCATAATTTGTTTCTGTAATTAAATATTAGTCATTGAATGCTATTTTTTAATTTACATTACTTGTAATTAGAAATATAAGGCAGAAATGCAACGAATGATCTTGTCATGATCTTGAATTATGAAAAGGTTAGCAAAATCCAAATACGGTTCCTTCAATGCCAATACGACCATTTGAAAAAACAGTGGTTGTTCTGAAATAAAATACACAAAAGTCATGATATCCCTAGAATTCTTCTGGAAGTCTGGTATGAAAATTGATGACTTGTATATATGGGCAGAAAATCTCGTAACATCCACTGTCATTGAGAAAATCGCTTAAATTTCGTTCTAAACAATAAATAAAAATTTCGCACGCTAGGAAATTATACCCAAATCTGAACTCTACAAAAAACACTATACACAAGCAATGTAGTCAAGCACTTTATTGTTAAAAAGAATAGTTTCTTTAAAACAAACCAACCATAATAATTAAAAAGTATAACATTTGGCTCATATCCTGCATACTATTAAAAACATAAAAATGGTTAGCACGATGTTTCGGCTAACCCTTTTCAAGTGCAAAAGGTTACTTAGAAAGGTTGTTTGTAAGTGACTAAAGTCTACTTTGTCTTCCCCTTATTCTTTTTCGAATAAGGAGAGAATTACTTTAACGATTTCAAAGTAAACAATAATTCATTATAACTGATATGTAAATTTTGTGTAGCTCTATTTTATTAATTGGTGCATTTTGAAGAGATATATCGATTATTTCGGAAATTCTTCTACTAAAAAATGTATTTTCAACATCTAAAATTTTGACATCATCCGATTTAAAATTATGCTGTGTGTCCTATTTATGTTTTATAATTACAGTTTCAGTTTGTGATGTTCTCTGTAAATTATTTCTATGCTCAGAAATTCTGTGTTTTAACGCCCTTTTGGTCTTACCAACTTAGGTAACATTACAGTTGGTACACTGTATACAGTAAACTGTGCTTTTTTTGTCCAAATTACTCACTAAATCTTTGCTTGTAATTATGATATTATTTAATTTATTGTTTATATGTGGTACTATCTGTACATTATATTGTTTTAAACTTCGCTTAATTGGACCGAAAATTCTTTCTATATATGGAACTTTTAAATCCGCTGTCGGGTTGTTGTTGTTATTGTTATTTGTATTACCGTAACAAGTTTTTTCTTGATGTATTCGTTTATAAAATGTTTCGGGCAATTGTTATCTAATAAATATCTTTTCATCAATTGCAAAATTTTGTTGTGATAACCTGGTGGGCTTGAAACAACTTTAAGTCAAAAGTTTTCCTGAATGGGATTTTCTTATGGTTTCTACTGGTAACCTTTCTGAATATTTTCATAACAAAAATTTAAAATATGTTTCGGGACATTTTTTTTTAATATTGACGTTTTATAGTAAAATTAGAAAATGAATAAAATTACTTAGTGTAATGTGTGCTTAGCTATTCTAAACTGGTATTTTCTTGTTGATTCTGGTACTGGTAACCTTCCTAAGTATTATTACTGCTCAATAAATAAAACTGTGCTTGACCTCCACCAGAACTTCACTTACTATTAGGATTACTATTAGGAGTAGTAAACGGTTTAATCAGCTTTACCTTGTGCAAAAACGCGTAACCGAGACAGCAAAATAAAAAAGAGCTAAGAATGATTTCGAAATGTGCTCTAAAAGAAGTCAGACGTCCCACTTTCTGAAGGTTTTCTGAACACGAGTACATAAAGATCTCATAATGTCATCGTGATCAGAAAACCCTCAAAAAGTGGGACATCTAACTTCTTTTAGAGCACATTTCGAAATCATTCTGAACTCTTTTCTATTTTGCTGTCTACGACGTGAAGTTACGTATGGTGGCACAAGCCTTAATGGGAACTTTTGTAAAACATTATTTGATAAATTAGAAAACTTGCGCAATAATGACGGAATAGGATGTTTCATATTTATACAAGTATGCAGTGATTTTCGCGAAGTAATTAGAGCTTATTTCAGTAAACTTTTAAGTCCTCAGTATACCAAATAAATGTATAAACAACTTCAGTAGTCGTTATTTAAATCTCGGAGTTTCAGCTACCGTCAACATGCATTGTATTTTCGTACATGTGCAAGAATTTTTCAACAAACATCAGTTGGAATTTGGAATATTCAGTGAACAAGCTTTTAAATCAGTTTATCATGAACTTAAAACTATTTGGTTAAAACACATATTCGGACTACAAGCACCATTTATTACAAGCTATTTGCAAGTTTAATAGTCTCCACTCCTGATATTTATTGTGACCGATATGTAAAAAGATAATAATAAATAATAAAATAAAAACGATTAATGGTTTATTATTTCAATGATTTAAGTTGAATAAAACGTTATCCTCGAATGTATACAGGATTACAGGGTTCTTGTGTAAAAAATATGACAAAGTCTATCCAATTAATATTATTTTCTTCATAACCTATCATTCAAATCAAAATAATATATGTTAATATATACATAATTTTTTTAATTTTAAGAAAATTCTCAAGAAGGTCAGCAGGACAAATATCAACAAAAAATCCCATTTTGAAAGGCATTTTATTTAAAGATCCAAGCCCACGGTGGTAACCTTGGTTGATGTAAAAGAATCAAATTACACAGGACCACAAACAAAAATTTATTTCGAGATAACTTGAATCAGGAATAGTGGATATTATAGATTTTTAGGCGCTGAAAACGACTCAGTTATTCTATTTGACCCATCACGTCAGGATTTTAAGATATGCGATCCGAAAAATACTCAAAAATATACTTTTTGTCAATTTAAAGTTAGGATATGTAAAAACTGTGACACGATGAGTTAACTTGGACAAAGAATTCGTTTTCAGCGAGCGAAAATCTATAAGATCCTCCACCTCTGATTCAAGTTGTGTAAAAAAAAAAAAACAACTTTGCAAAAAAAAAAACAAATTTTTTAGGGGAGATAGCTTGAATCATAGGTACTGGATCTTATAGGTTTTTGGTGGCTGAAAATAAATTAGATGTCCAATTTGACCCACGACGTGAGATATTTTATATATGGTAACCTCAAATTAACAAAAAGTATATTTTTGAGTATTTTTCGGATCACATATCTTAAAATCCTGACGTGCTGGGCCAAATTGAATACCGGATTCATTTTCAGCGACTAAAAATCTATAAGATCCACTATTCCTGATTCAAGTTATCTCGAAACAATTTTTTTTGTGGTCCTGTGTTATTTACGTAATTATTTTAATAAAAATGTTGTTATCCTAGTTATATAAGTTTACAGAAACAGTTTTCGTTTCTCCAGAATAATGGCGAAATCCTTTCTGCTGTCTACTTTGCCGCTAGTATAAGGATGAAACTCCACCTTTCATACCTTGGATTGTCCGAGTCATCCTTCCAGGATCTGAGCGCGTGAAACAATGGATATTGTGCCCATTCGTTACTACAAATATATTAATAAGATAATCATGATATCAAATTCTTCGCCTGTCAGCGAGGTATTTCGAGGCGAAGATATCCGGGCGTCGTAACTGCAGGAGGTCGTCCGCCCTCTAGAAAAAGGACGGATGACCGATTATGATGAAGCGATTCGCTCGCGCACTCCACCTCCCTCTTTCATTTTTCTGTTCCTCATGTTGGCAACGGACTGTTCTCCCATCTTGGCAGGTATGAATGTTATACCTTTTATAATTGAAACACGCGATACTGTACTTACAATTAATACAACGCTCCAAGCGCTTCGCTCGCCCTGACGGAAATTGCGATGCGTTCGTTTCACACTGGTGCTCATCCGGTTACGTCTGTCCAGAATGACATGTCTTGGGCTTTTCCTGCCTCTGCTGAATGCAGAAAACATATGCCAGTGGCTAGAATAACTTTTGAAAATATAGAATTCGATTTGGAGGGTAATACGTTGCATAAATACATTTTTCATTTATAGTCATCAATGAATAGAATTCGATGTCATTTAAATGCAAATCTTTAACACCATTTTTACGAGTTCTGGCATTATATGAAATAATATTTAAAGGTAACTTTGCTACCTGGACAACCAATATTATCTTGAATAATTAAACTTTCATGACTCCAAAATATACCAGAATTTCTCGTATAAATGACTGCAAGTTTTACGAATTTGACCATAAATGTATGAAATATTAACGACAGTTTAGTTTACATCAATGATGACAAATTTTCGCATAATAAAATTGGTCTGTAAATTGTTAACTTGAATGAAAATCTTCAGGTACAAATGACACCCATCGTACTAAAAGTGTTATCTATCATCTCTGATGATATCTAATCTCTGGCGATTTTGCTGCCTTAAGAAGTATATTATCGACATGTGACATTAGGTAAGCTAAATATATTTCTTTTTAATACCTCATACAACAGCCAAATTTTCATAAAAATTCCAAAATTTTTTTTCGCGGTCAACCTTTTGAATTTATGATTCAAATTTCGTTCTAATAAATACCTTAGAGTAAGAAGAGGTTCCACTATTGTCCTGAAAAATCGTAATGAACTAAAAACGGGAGAACCTGTCCCAGCATCTATGTCTACATTTTGAAGGGTAATAGTATTTTTCGATACAAGGGAATAAAATGCGATTTTACGCACCGCTATTTAACATGCGATTAGATGGGGGCGGTGCGTAAAATCGAATTATTACGCCCGTGTATCGAACATTATTTTTCAAAATACTATGCGTAAAATTTGCGAGCTTTTTTAGTGCGTATTAACGACGATGTTACGCATGAGTGCTGACCGCCAGAATACGTAAAATCGTATTTTACACACTTAAAAAGGTGCGTTAAATCAAATTTTACGCATAATAAGTCAAAAAATATATTCTTTTTATAAAAGTAAGTACTTTGATTTTTACTAGTACTCCTAGTACTGCGCAAGATTTCTTCCACAAAAGGCAATGCTATTTACAGATGTAAATAGTTGTTAAGTATTTTGTCGCCAATTTTATTACCCACTCTTTGGTCAAAATAAATACAGCAAACAATGTTTTATTTAATTTTTTTTTTCAGCCATATTTTAAAACTTACACAGTGGGAAATGCTCAATTCCTTGACAAAGTCTCTGCAAATCTGGTAAATTTCAAGATGGATTTTACAGCAACTGAAGTCAAAAAGGTGAGGGCGAAACTCCATCTTCAAAAATACCAGATATGTAGAGAATTTGCCAGGGAATATGGTAATATTTTTTTCAAAATTGTAACTCCCGATGTTGACCTTGAATATTATGTTCTACTGTATTGTTCAATAAAAATAAGTTTTTATTTTTCAAAATTTACTCTTCTTATAATGAAAGTACATGTTTTAACGGTTAAAGTGACCAACGTTTGAAGTCGATACGATGAAAGGAACCTTAGATATTTCCATTTTGATCGTTTTTGCGAATTTTCAATTACTTGCAACTTTTGAAATATGGCTAAAACAACAATAAAAATTTGCTGTATTTATTTTGGTTTATTTGGATAATTTGAAAGAAGCTTTTTTATAGACTGTCTTTTAATTGTTACTTGCGATTAGAATTAAATGAAAAATGGAAATTTTCTGATAGCGATACTACCAAGAGCAGGTCAGAAACGTACTACCAATTCTCAACTTATTTTCATCGCAATTACATTCTCATTTCTCTAGGTGTAGAGTATGTTTACCATTATTCCATTATAACTGATGTAATGCAGTATCAATGGACGTTATAATTTTGTGAGAAAAACTGTGGCAGATCTACTGTATGTTATTTTGAATATTCTCGACTTTTTATATGATAATACAGTTTTCCGGTTCAACGAACCTTATTATCAACAAAAAGGCCTTGCTTGTATTCGCGTCTTTAGTAAAGGATGATTGGATTGGAGACTAAACGTTTAAAACAATGATCGGTTCATCCAATTTTTTACTATCGGTATGTAAACGAGATCATCACATTTTCTGGATGCATTAATTATTAAAATATTAATACCAGAAGGTTACAATTTGATTGGTATTTTAAAGCAACTTATTTGGGGAAATTTCTCGATTATGATATCCATCATCCAACATCTCAGAGAGTGGGTGTAATCGATGATTTTGTCGATAGACCATTACTGAATATGGATAAACAGTTCCACGCTCAGTTACAAGATAATGACTATCCCAAAGGCTTGTTTTTAGTAAAAAGATCGCATTGACAAACGAATTCGGCAACATGCTAATTACACTCAAGTTCATTAATGGTTTGTATTAGTCGATTCAACTGAAGTTGAAAATTTCAGGAATACCACGTGATTGATCTCGGAACATTACAAGTGGTAAAGATAAAATTAATAAAATGGACCAATTGCAACGCCACTTATCACAAAACATTGTTTAAAAACACTGCTTGATCAACAAAAATTTTATATTCAAAGACGATTACAACCAAGCACAGTTGTCCCATAACATAAAATTGAATTAAATCATGATTTTAATTGCAAAAATGTTGCAGTTTAAAGTTAAGAATTTGTTAAAAATGAATGGATTTTAGCGATCGACGGTTTATTTTTTCGTAAAAAAGATTCTCTACAACTTGATAGAACAAATTTTTCTCAATATTTTCCCTTGTCACTAAAATTTTTCAGACATTGTAAAAAGTAATATTTTTTTAAAATAAATAGAGATGTTTGACTTTAGCTTCAGAAAATTGCAATAATCGTACAGTAAAGTTGCAGAGAATCTTTTTCTGGAAAAAATAAGCTATTATTCATTAAAATCCATTCGTTTGTTAAATTATACCTAACCGATGATAAAATACAAAATGCTCCTTTTGCATATCCATTATTCACATCCGTCTTGTACCGTTTGCTTTACAAAATAGCTTGAGTAATTGTTTGTTTTATATCAGATATAATTAAAAGAATCATGATTATCTATGCAGTCTCGATGCCACTCCTACTTAACCAACTGAAACCTATTGGTTCTATTAATAAAATTAGCGGAAAATTCCTTTTGACATGAAATATTGTTGTAAAGTTGAAATCGAAATAGTCAGAGTAGATAATTAGGGAAACGCCTGGAATAAGCCTCATCATAGATAGAACAATCAATATCATCCTTTCGAACACTTTCATTTATTTACCAACCCGTCTCCCTTGTATACTTCGTCATCGTCTCGCGTAATGTGGCGCCTCGAATTTTCTCCTGTCATTTTTAATTCCCGCCTAAGATCGTAATCATCGGTTAGTCCAACTGAGCGCAATCATCTTTCGCCACGATTTTTATACGTAAGACAATGGATTGGAAACTGTACGGTCCATTCAGAAGAGGAATTGTTTCCGTATCGCGATCGACTGAAATTTAATATGTCGAGCATGAAGCACGATGACTGGATATAAACTTCGAGACATTACCAGCGCCAAACGAACCACAGGCGCATCAGAACAGTTCGGACATCCGATAGAGTCATCATCACGTTCTTGCTAGGATGATGATGCCATATAGTGTTTTATTATAACGTCAAATACTGCCGCGACGAAAAGAGACGAACGTAGCCGTTTAAAAAACTGAGTGTGAGTGAGAGAGCGGAATGATCTTGAGGAAAGGGATGAGTAGTGATAGAAATAATTTGAGAGAGAAGTGAAAGAGTGAAAAAGAAAACATGAGAAAGGATTGTGCATAGTGTCCTGTATCGCAGCAGGGAATCGCTCGCAGCATGATCGATCTGACACGCACGAACCTGGTGCGTCATACACGCCAGACGCCAGGCTACGTCTAATCTCAGCCGCGTATACATCTTCGTTTCTCACTAGAAAGATCTTAATATGACAAATCAATCTGCTTTTTGTTAAATCCGACCTGGTAATATGAAGTTTTTGCAGACCGAATTCACGGGTTCTTATAAAAGTAAGTTAGGTCGTTAGGATGTCACTGCATGGGCTGATTGGATTGTTAGCCCAAAGGTCACTTGTAGAAGTCATGATGACATTTTTCAAAATGATTTTTCTAGATCAATCGTCATACTTCCTGTTCGTTACTAAATTGCGGGTGAAGGATTCATCCAATTTTGAAATATGCAGTTATCAGGACAGAAATATGGCAATCACGTCTGCAAATTCGAGCGAAACAATAGTCGGGGTTCATTTTTGTCCGTTTCCGGCACGACCGGAAGGTAGTTAGGGAAATCTTCGTCTAGGTCTTCGTCATTTCACAGGAATGGGCGGACCGAATTTAAATAATCTTTCAGACTTCAGGAATAAGGGTGAGTGTATTCGCACCCTGTAATCTCGGCCACGTGCAGTATGCTGTGTAAAGGGGAACGCTGACACAGTAAACGCGATCCTGCAACGTAGGCAGTGTAGGAAGGTCGACAAAAAGAGTCGTATTCAGGCCTCGTCGATACTCAAACAAGACGATAAGTATCTAATAAGAATGTCTTAGCAATCACCCGACACACGTCCTGTCACTCCATTAGTCGTTGCTGTTTGAGTCCCTCGTAAAATCGATTTGTACCTAGGCATTTATTATTTAACGAGGATAATACGTTATCTTTTGAAATCTCCATTTCTTCATGCTCTTTTCTTGGACCTTTTGCATACGTACGAAGCATATTTGCAAATATTGCAGATAGCACGCCTCCCAATTTTCGTTATATTTTCCTAAATAGCAAATTCTATTAATGTCCTTTTGCCTCTTAGTGATGATGTGATACATTTATCGCACTATATGAAAATGGAATTGTACAGTAAACTACTGTCACAATCGAAACACTCTTGGAGGATTTTTTCATAATATAAAATTACATTCTTATGGGAGTAAAAGTGAAATATTATGATAAGCACAAATAAATGTTTAACATGTACATAATTTTACTTTCGTACTATTTTTTCGTATTAGCTAAGCCGATTACAGCAAATAACGATCAATATGGTTGATGCCGAATGCAAATTTTGTTGTAATGAACAATTGTGTTTCATCACTTGCGGGAATTTCTTCAACGGGATACACATGCGCCACCAAACGGTGAGCGCTCGATACATGAACATGTACAGTCCTTCCATTACATCGTAAACACAAGCGTCACAATTAAATATGGCCACAAAACCACAAGTGAAAATTTCACTATTACAATCAACAACAACGACAATGGGTAGCAGAATTAAAAATATTTTATTGCAGTGAAATTTCTAATAATGATTTTAGAGCGAACACTTTCTATATAAATAATAAAGCATCGTATATTTTACTTCCTCCACTTATATTCAATTCCTTCATTAGTATATCTCTAGAGTAATTGAGGAATAATATAATGCAACAAAGTAAAGTTAGAACATGTAAAAATTTGTTGAATTTATTTAGATTTTTGTAATCATTTTAGGTTTAAAATAATCCCTGCTTAGATCTAGTAACCAAACAAACAATATATTAGTTACATTTATAATACTTGTACAAAATTTCAAATGTACTTCAATAACAAATGAAATATTGTTGATAAATTGAAAATATTACGTTGTTTTACTAATCAGAGGACTAAAAATCGATTTTTAATTAATCAATATAGATCTGAAAGTGATTATGTTCCAAACATTTTGATATAAACGGTATACTGAATTCTAATAAATGTGGTTTATTACATTTGCTTCTTATTAAATGAACAAATATGAAATAAAAGTGTTTTCGTGAATAAATGGTATAGATTTTTGCAATATTTACTGTCAATTTTTCTGATTTTTCTCCACTAAGACTAAAAAGGTTTCTGTACAATACGGAAGTGGTGCAAAAATCAAATATTATAATAATCACCCACGGGGCGCTTGGCGTAACATCAACTCTAAAGTTCTTGCACATCCATTTTTTTTTCGTATGTAGCATGATAGCACACGATTATTTTTAACACTCCGGGAGTAGAACTCGACTTTGCGCCTTGAGGTGAAATCTACGTCCGTCGTATCAAAAAATATCGTGCATTTCGTTCGCTTCGCTCGAGCGACAATCTTTACACACCTCCGAGATCGATAACTGAGCCTTTGTTTTGATTCTGGCACAGAATGTCCTCTTCTTTTTCCTAGAAAGTATTCCGGAAAGAAAATGTTGGATGTTTTGAATTTTGATAATAACTTATTTAAAGCTCACCCTGTCTAGCTATATGCTATAAATTTCAAAATTCATGAACAGTCATGAAAAATCGAAATTTCAAATTGTATGACACGTTTAATTTTCTTCATAAAATTCTGAGAAATATTTAACACCAAAACAAGTTTTTTGAGCCATATTTCCTGATGGTCCAGAAGTGTTTCTTATTTACATTAAACGCGATTTTCTTTTAAGTTTTAATGACTTTTTGTAAAGCACGGCAGTGGAATGTATCACCTTTGTAATAAGTTATGATTTACTAGTTTTTGGGATTTTATAACACGCATACCTCAACATAACCATAACCATTATGAACATAACATAAATATGCATTATTCGTTATACACATACCCTTTAGTTACATCATATTTTCAGACAAGAAATTGTTACAAAATGTAATTGGAGTTTTTAGCACTCTAAAGTAATCATTTAATTATAAGAAACGTATTTAAAATAAATAAAATATCAGTAAATTATAATGAAGGTTTCAAAATCTATTTGTCATTTTTAAGATCTTTTAAGATCTTTTAAGATCTGGTCGATATTTTGACCGGTCGGCTTTTTGATTTTTCGATTTTTCGACCCGCACCCGTGCACTAATGTAAACCCTAGTATAAGCGCACAGTTACCGTATACAAAAATTAAATGCTATACAACCCAGAAATATATTACTGCACAATTCTAAATCAAACGTTATGTTGAAACATGCTCCAATCTTTTAATCATGAAGCAGAAACTTCTCTAGGCTGAAGTAGATTGCTGTGTTATGATTAATGATACAAGGAGTTGGAGGCGGAGCATCGAATGCTGCATGGACCAACAATATGTCATTGACTATAATGATAAGTTAATTGAGTTTTATTATATAACATCCAAGCAAAGTGTTCTAAATTTAACACTATAGCAGCACAGTACAAAATTATTCTTTCATATTACTGCATAAAATAAACAGTAAAGCACATCGGAACCTAAATTATTATGAGGTAGTGACAACTTCGAACATTGAAAACTATCTAAGATAGTTAATAAGACCTATTTGAAACGCAGATATAGTTTCATTATTTCTCAGCATGGGTAGTACAGATTTTCAAGTTGAAGGCAAATCGACAATGAATTGGTATAGTTCTACGTTCGACGAACTGGGACATAAAACGGTGATGCTATGCACCTGACAATCATAAGTCTTATATGATGATAAGTCTGCAATGTAGAAATAGGATCATATAATTAAAGATTAAAAATCCAGTTCAATTCTATAAATATAGAGTAAAAGCTGCAATATGCCGAAGTAGATTACTATGCAATGATTGATGATTCTAGGCGTTGGAGGCGGAGCAATGGATGCTTCATGGACCCAGCATATGGCGTTGAGTGTAATCATTATTTAATTGCACCATACATTTAAAGAAACGATTATTATTTTATGCCTTATTAAAGATCAACATGAAAATAATGAGAAAAAAAGATATTAATTTGAGAACTAACAATAACAAAGGTTGCGGAGCGCGAAAAAGTTGAAGGTGTTTATGTCAGTGTAGTTAGAGATAAAATGTGTTAGATACAGACTAATAGCTGATGATAATATCTGGTTATAAATAATTTCCAGCTGCTATGCTGCATAGTTATATTCAGTATCCGAAACGCATACAATTTGGTGCCGTATCCGAATTATCGAGTGGAGCATTCTCGATTTTTGATTGAGTGAGGAGAAACTAAATTTCAAGGAATAAATAGATGTAAATGATCCAATTAAGAAATATCCAATAATTGAGTGAATTTAACGTAACTGGTAGTATCATCGGAAGTTGATCCCTGACAACTTATTAATAACGCAAATGGTTAAATGCATTGAAGCACCTTGGACAGGGAGCAAACACGCATAAGCACCAAACTTTTATAATTGCCAGTCCGTGGCATAAACGTTTATTATTAGATGTTGATCTGGAAAAAGTAGAAAAAAAATAACATTAGCCAAAGTAAATAACATTTCAGGAAGGGGGTAATGTATTCTAGAATAAATAATGTAAATACTGTGCTCGAGGGAAGTAGATGGTTGACTAAACGAGGCAGACAAAATAAGGTGCAGACGGAGCAATTAATACTATTGAACCAAAATAATGGCCTACTACTCTGATATGTATTTCCGAACAATACGATAATTGTTTCCGGTTTCGGTAATTAAAACTTCATACTCAATACTGGACCGCAGGTAGTGGCTGAGTGCTTATTTACGATAGATAAGTTTGAGGCGGAGCAAAGGAATCTGTATGGTCGAAGTGCATCACATTTTTCAGAAAAATTACCGTCGAGATGAAGACGATTTTCCCATTCAAAGTTAAGTACTTTTATATTCACGTCCTGTATTGAGCACTGAAAAACTGTAGATTTTAATTCTTATCAGAAAGATTCTTCAGGTTATTGCACCAAAGTAATATGCCATTTCTTTCTACAGAAGAAAAGTTATTAACAAAATTAAATTTAATGTTGATATATGAATTTGAAATCAAACCAAGATAAAACTCGTAATTTAAAACAATTTTTCGGGGAAAAAAAAATTAAGAGACAATGGTTTGCGAAAAATCTGATATTGTGGATATTCATCTATTTGTAATTAATAAAGCATTGTTTCCTTGTTTTATTTGCTGTTTAGTTTAATTTTTGTAAGTCCTTCTGTGCTGTGATCAACATGTCTTGGCACTTGAATATTCAGAAAATAAAAGTTTAACCTAAGTGCGCGAGAATCTAGTTGAACGCATATTCTTTTTAAAAACTTGTATTCCATGAGCAGTAAAATTATATCGAAAGGAAATAATGTATGAAATAATATATCAATTTAATTTTCAATTAATATAATAAAGCTACCCTGAAATAAAATAATGGATGAATAATGATTTATGACAAATAAGTTTGAGGCGGAGCAAGGGATGGCTGGACCGAGCAATATAACGCTGACAATAATCATTATTAAGTATCTGTCATCAAGCAAACGCAATGAAGAGTAGAATTTTATGATGTAAACAAAATATGATTCCATTTAAAATTTAATAATCACAATATTCGAAATTAATTAGAAATCATCTTCAGCTTCGAAAAGTATTGGCATAATCAGATGCAGGAGTGATGTTGAAACAAATAAACATATATCAAACTCGCTGAATCATATGGTGCTGAAATTAATTACCAACCATTTAATCTATTTAAAACTAAACTGATACCAAAATGCATAAACTCCTTTACATGTATAAAACAATATCAAAGAAACCACGATAAAATTGTAATTATTTATTGTTAGGGCAATATTCTTATAAATGATGTCCGTGTTTAAAAAGTGACTTCATGCTGACTGTTGTCAATGTATATTTAGGTCAAACACATTTTTCACACAACATCTACGTTTGTAGCAGATAATTTGTACTTTCAAAAGCACACTTATTATAGTCAGAAGAAGCTTCTTTAATGTTAATCTATGATGTTTGTGAACCGAAAAGTGTCGATGTCTTATTACACTTGTTTCGGAACATATAATTCCAAATAGAGGCACCGTATTAAACAAAAATCGTCAGTATGTTATAAACTTATTTTTTCAAAAATTCTAATGAGAAGAAGAATTCTTTGGGTATTGAAGAAATAATAATCGACCATTTAAAATGTTATTTCCAGAAACTACATTGAGTTTTGAGTTGGACTAAAATTTCACAAGTCAATAGTTAGCTAATATAAAAGATTGTTAAACTTCTGTTGACCAAGTAGAACCTCCTGTCCAAAATCAATACTACAAGTTTTGGCCATCGTTTTAAGGAAACATGAAATTAACCCTGAAGTTTTAATGTATATTATTCTGATGAATATAATCCGGAATTTAATGGAAGAATTCTTTACTTCAAGCAGAAACCTTGTGAACATTTTGTTAACAGATTGAAATTTATTTACTGTGATTAATCCATGGACAACTATTAAACATTGAAGGTGTATTTTAATTAAGATATCTGTGCTAAAATCCACCAAAATAAATCTTACTTTTTAAGGTACGAGTAAGGTAATGTCAAAGCCGAAATTTCGACGTTTCTCCATGATTATTTTTTAATGTGATATTTAATAGTATATACCATTATATTAAACTTCAAAAGTGAAGCAAAATAATTATTATAGTAGGTAATATAAATTTTCTTTAAAAAGTGTTTTTCAAAATAGTCCGCTGATTGGGAATCGAAATGATTATGACGTAGAGGGCGTTTGAGAAGGAAATTTCTGCCGTAATATGAATTATTAGAGTTTATTTTACATCAAATTGGTAATAATTGTTAATGTTGAAGCACACAGCCAGCATCACAGTGATCATCTGAAACAGAAAGTTCAAAAACATTATTGCTATGTTGGCTTCATTCTATATCCCGAAACTAAAATAAACTTAAAAAACAAATAACAAGGCGGACTTAAAAAAAGAGTAAATTGTTCCATATGAATCAGAGCAGCGTAAAAATAAGTCTATGTTAATATGTTCAAATCGAGATAATTATACAAATTTGAAAATAAATATGTATTTGATTCATCATTAATTTGTTATATTTCTTATTATGAAATAATCATATTTGTTATCACCAATTATGCACAGATATACGTTATGCGACCATTAGTACTTTGTTAGATTCTACTAGATTCGGTTCATAGCACATTTTTTCGTGGAAATAAGGATATAAATTACATTAATACATTATAGTACTGTCGTCTCTCAATTAATTCACAAAATATATCTTCCTTTTAAATTAAATAGTAGTTAAAATAATAAGCTAACGAAGTATTTTGATGTTCAGTAATTAAATGTTGCTAGTTTGCCGGTTATTTGTGGGTTGTTGGTCGGCTATTACACGAAAAAGCCCCGTAAGTGGAAAGTTCAAATAAATGTTTTCAATTGAGTAATATTGTAGGGAATAATCGTACAATGAGGGTGAATTTCTTTCTTCTAGAATTAACATAGCAACAGCTATATGCTAGAACTATGGCACATGCGGAGCAATTAATACTACTTGACCAAAAATGTTTCAACATGGCCGACTACTATGGTACCTGTTTGTCATTCAACGCGATAATTGTTTCAGGTTTCGATAACACAGGTCAACAAAATTTCACTTTGCGAAATCATCAGAAATGCGGTTATACGTTTCTTACGTATTTTTGTCTGTGGATTCCAATTCCGTTGTCAGAATTTTCCCATCACCCTCCATTTTCGAGATATCCGCCATTTTGTATTTAAAAATACATATTGTAAAATTCAAGATTTGTTTTTTATTAAAACGTAAATTGAAATCTTATATGGATAATCATACATGATAAGTAGTCATCCATTATTCGAATCTTACATTTTCGGTCAAGTCAGCATCTTTACTCCACCTCTATTTCTATCTTTTAGACTATATCTACTTTGGTCCAAAATGGCTGTCTAAATGAGCTGGTCCTTATCTACAACGACGTGTAATTCGACCATACAGATTCCATTGCTCCGCCTCAAGGTTATCTATAGTAAATCTGTATTCATCCACTACCTCCGGTCCAGTACTTGGATAGGAAGTTTTAATTACACTGGTCAACACTGAAAAATCATCAGAGATACGGATATACTTTTCTGACCCATTTTTGTGTGCTGAATCCAAATCTGTTGACAGAATTTATCCATCACCCTCCATTTTCGAGATATCCGCCATTTTGTATTTTTTCCAAATCCGTTTTTTTCTGAATATTTTGCACTCGAACGGAACATGATAATTAATCGTACGACCTCTCATTTTATGCACAATTGCTTCCAAAATGTGTGCGAATTTTTCCAGATCCAAAAAACAATTGATACTTAGAATTATAAGGGAAAAACTTCAACAGTGTCACTAAAAATGACGAAAATTCAGCCATATTTAGAAGAAAAAATGCATCTAATTGGAGAAAAAAAAAATTGTTTGAATATCGTATCTGCATAATCCTATAGTAGGCTAATCACACGTTAATTTTCGGAGTTGTGCGTCTATTTAACTTTATTGTATGTGAAGATACATATTTTTAACTGATAATTTAGAAAAATGGTACATTTAGTGTATGGGTGTTGGATGCACTGGCACGTAATACCAATATGATTGACATCAATTTTGCAACATTTTTCAGGGGGTTCTACACACCTATTTCATTCCCATTAACAAAAATGGCAGACCAAAAATGGTGGACGAAATTGCAAAATTTGTTTATTTGCAATTGATCCAAGCGGGCTACACCATCTAGAGGTCGTGCTATCCGCCAGAATGTTGCATTGGCTTTCCAGCCGTATCAACAAAACAGTATGATTTTCTACAAGTGAAATTCTCCTGAAATTGAGATTAAGAGAGATTGAGAGAGAGAGAGAGAGAGAGAGAGAGAGAGAGAGAGAGAGAGAGAGAGAGAGAGAGATTTTTAATACTTTATACTACTTCGAATTAGATATAGAATAATGAGTATATCGTTTTTTGTAAACAAATTTTGCAATTTCATTGACCATTTTCGATATTCGGATAGAAATATGTATATTAAACACACTGAAAAATTATGCAAAATATAAAATTGATGTAAATCATTTTGGGATTACGTTCCAGTGCATCTTGCACTCATACATTAAATTTATAATTTTTCGATAGTGTCGGTTAAAAAAATACAAAATGGCGGATATCTCGAAAATGGAGGGTGATGGATAAATTCTGTCAACAGATTTGGATTCAGCACACAAAAATGGGTCAGAAAAGTATATCCGTATCTCTGATGATTTTTCAGTGTTGACCAGTGTAATTAAAACTTCCTATCCAAGTACTGGGCCGAAGGTAGTGGATGAATACTGATTTACGATAGATAAGTTTGAGGCGGAACAAAGGAATCTGTATGGTCGAAGTACACGTCGTTGTAGATAAGGACCAGCTCATTCAGACAGCCATTTTGGACCAAAGTAGATATAGTCTAAAAGATAGAAATAGAGGTGGAGCAAAGATGCTGACTTGACCGAAAATGTGAGATTCGAATAATGGATGACTACTTATCATGTACGGATATCCATATAATATCCATATAATATCCTCATGAACCGATCGACTTCAAATTTTGCATACATCTTTTAAATATGTTTGACTAAGAATTTTTTGTTCATTTGTAATTCAGTTTACAGGATAATACGTGGCTAAATTTAGTGCAAAAATGAATAGGATTTGCGAAAGGCAATCAATAATTCAATTTTCAAGTTTTCTTAAAATCCTTCGTTCAAGCAGTAGCTATAATCGCCTAGTAAAAGAAAAATTTTGGTTTTTGGATTTCAAATAAAAATTACCCAAAGTTACAGTGATTACCTTGAGGACACTGTTCTGACTGTGCCGATACTTCAAGCGCTGTTAACGGCTGAATTTACAATATTTTTTAATGCAAATTTTTGTACAGAATGTATGAGACATTATATGCACTTACCTGCAACAAGAAAAAAATTTAATACTAATATTGTAGCTTCAAAAAAAATTGAGAAAAACGACCTTATTTTAAGTTACAAGTCCCATGTAACCCCTTAACAAAACATACGTATATTATTTCTTATGAGTATTTAAGAAAAATTAGCATCGAGATGATGAAGATACTCCCATTCAAAATCGAGCACTTTTATGGACACGTCCTATATCAAGCTTTGCAAAACAGGAGATTCTAATTCTTATTAGAATATGCTGTTTATTACCCAAGAGAAAGGTTATTGAGAAAATTGAAATTGTTGATGGTATGGGTTCCAAATCAAACGAACATAAAGCTCATCATTTAACACAATTTTTCGTGAAAAAAACTTAAGGGACAAAGGTTGGCGCGAAATCTAACATTCTGTGTATTCACTCACTATTTTATAATTACTAAAACATAATTTGTTCGTTTCATTTGATGTTTAGTTTAGTATTTGTAAGATCATAGATGCCTTTATGAACATTCGTTGATACTTGAATATCGAGATTACCAAAGTTTCACAAAATTGAGAAAGAATCTAATCAAACGCATACATAAAAATTATATCTAATGCAAATAATGCATCAATTTAGTTTTTAATTAATATAATACAGCAACTCTACGACAAAACTGATCAATGAACAGTGATTTGCGACAAATAAGTTTGAGGCGGAGCAAGGAATGATGTCGGGACCGAGCAATATAACGCTGAGAATAATTATTGGAAATTCATTAACATCAATGAAGAGTAAGATTTGATGATGTTCCAAATTAAAGTAAAATAGCATTCAAATAAAAAATTAATAATCGCAGAATTTGGAATTAATTAGAAATTCTTTCATACATTACAAGAAATTGGCACAATCAGTTACAGGAGTGTTGGTGAGACGAATAATCTTATATCAAACTCGGTGGAGCATATGTGGTGGTAAGATTAATTACACAGAACCACAAAAAAAATTTTTGTGGAGTTTCTTTGAATCAGAGGTAGTGGATCTTATAGATTTTGGGTCGCTGAAAACGAATACGTTGCCCGATTTGGCCCATCACGTCAAGTTCTCGAAATATCGTATCCGGAAATTGAAATTAGCCTCGATCAGTTTTTCGAAATGTTTTTTGTCTTCAAAATACTGACATCAGAATAAGAATCAGCGACTACTTGAATCATACAATTTGTAACAAGAAGTGGATTCTTTAAAATATTGGCTCAAAGGGTTAAATGATCATATACGTGGGTAAAAAATCCTATTGCTGTAATTATTCTTTCTAAATTGTCATTATCATTAACGATTTGACGCCCGCAGTGGTTAAACCAACAAAAACACGGAAAGAATATCAATTCAAAAACCACAAAAAACAAAAAAGGACTCGCATAACTTTCAGTTTTTGAGTTTTTGAGATCGTTGATTACCAATCCGCTGTCAGATTTTCAAATTCTATGGCAGATCCAATATGGCCGACAAAAATTGTGAGAAATCATAATTTTGTCCAATTTTTAAATTCAGAATGGCAGAGATAATACAGCGGACAAAAATTAAAATATAAATGTTTTTACTTTTGGTGATTTTGGAGTATTTCATCACAAATCATTGAAATAATCCAAATTTTTATGAAAATTTATTTATGTTAAACTCCGTACTAATTAATCGACCGTAAAACCATTATGCCGACTTATTACGAAATAAAAAATCCTTCTATTCTTAAGTATCGATATTCTAATGGGCATAAGAAAATCACAATCTTACAAAGATTGTAAATATAGATTTACATCAATTTTGTTTCATACAGACCTAAATAATATTAGTAAATAGCTTAAAAAAGCAGAAACTGTATAAAATAAGCTGTACAAAATTCTACCAATGTTAGATGCACCGGAATCGTAATCAGCTATCTCCAAAACTCCTATATACAAAATAATAGAAAAAATCATAATTTTTCAAAATTTTTGTCGGCCATATCGGATCCGCCATTTTGAATTTCGAAAATGTGACACCGGATTCGTAATTAGCAACATAAAAAACTTCGGCATACCAAATTTCAAATAATAATTGCGATTAGTTCTTCCTGGCATGAATTTCTTTTGAAAATTGTGCCTTTATTGGTACTAATTTGTTATTAACAATAACTACCTTAAATAATTTTGCAATATTTTTTTTTTCTACACTTATTGGAGTCTTAGGAAAGCCAGGAATAAAAAAACCGCATCGAAATCCATAACTATATGTTCATAAACCTTAAAAAATTGATAGCATCTAGTTGGGACACTGGTATCCTGTGGCCGAAAGGTTTAAGGAAAATAAAAAGATTCTTTGCCATATTGGATCTATACTCGACATTTGGTATATTTTTGTATGTAGAACCTTGCCTGTATTTAGTGACCCTGTAATTTTCCAACATCTAATCGCCAGGTGTAAATGTATTGGTGATTGCTCAGAACAGTTATTATAAAAAAATTGAAACTTAATTTAATTTAATTTAAATGCATATAGCGTCACGTAAATGGCCTATTCAACGAAATACTATAGAGATAATTTACATTTGGTCAGTCTATTCGAAGTACGAAATACTTGTTTATATTTGCGATTAACACTTCAATAACTTCAGTTATAAGTTAGGACGATTAACGGTATTATCATTATGATGAGCTGAATTCATTGAATTTTGTTAATTCCTGCACCAAAGGATCAACGAGAATACTAAATAATTGTGGTAGGTCAGTCATCTGTGATTAAGCAAGAGATACCACATAGCCGCGACAGTTGACCAGATTAGGTCGTAAATAGCATCCCCTTAAAAAGTATTTCGACAGAGATAAACGGTTCTCAGTGAACAATACTTATCTCGAAGTCGGTCCTGTGACAATACATTCAAAAATTTTCCCTCGCTTCATTCGACTTGCGGTTTACGTATGCAATTGCATCTCGTCCCATAAAGCTGCGGTCGAACGTCATCACCGTAGCTCACGCGACCCCGACAGACGGGGCTCCTACGCCAGGGACCTTCTAATATTCTAAATTGCTCGTCTTGGCATGTTTATTTGACATCAGTGCTGCCGACGCCGCTCTTGCCAATTTGCCGGATGATATTTTCTCGACCTGACTTATATATTCTTATTATCTTTATTGCCACGGCTCGTTCCGTGGAGCCTCGTACCAGGTTCGATGACCTAAAATTCCGCGAACCAAATCCGAACAAATGTTGCATATCTATTGAAAAAACCGCATAGTCATATAACGCTGCCAGGTGCCTTCGAGCCTATTCCAGACACCGCTGTAGGAGACCCCTACAGAGCGCCCTGAGGTTACGATAATTGATTCGACAACGGTACATAAATCTCTCGTTTAATATGCGGTGTCGCCGAAATAGGAAAATTTTAATTACTTTGTTTTACAAAAATGAAAATGAGGAATCCTGGGTCTTACCCCCTTCGTCCTTTCCCCAGGCGTGATGGACCATTTAAGTTTTGTGGGTGACGTCTATTTATTTTATGGTTTGATACAGTTACATTTTTGGGATCATTGAAATATTAGGTAACGTCGGATATATTTATACTCATCGAGATTTCAGAACACTGATGAAAGCTTGTCTAACACAAAAGTGTCAGTCACGAAACCGCATTATTAAGTGTAATCTGAGAGTGAAGGTAAGATCAGATCTTTTTCTTGTTGACACTGTCGAAGATCAGATTGTCACATTTCAAGGTTATTTTCTGTTGACTTCTAGAACAATTTTCCCATTTGTCAACAATTTTTCCCATTACGTTTTACGTAATGCAGCGTTAAATTACAATTATTGAAGAGCTTTAAACAAGGAGAACAACAATGCTTAATGTACATATTTGCTTCAAAGATTTAATTAAAATCGTTTCAATTAATCGATTCAGCCCGTACGGAAAAAAAATTCGATGAAAATATATGCGAGAATATATGTGACATATACGTGACATATTGCATTTTTCCTCCAAAATATATAGGGGATGGCGGGGTATTCTTGGACACAGGGTATTGTTGGACAGCGCGATATCTTTCCCGTTTCTACCGCTAGGGGTCTCTACCGTCTACCATAGTTTCGTTTCGTCATACTCTCATTTTCTATGGTGCAGTTAACCATTTTGAGCGCGTCTGTTACCTCGCATTCACAGCCGTCCGAATTTTGTTACTTGCAAAGTGTTTTTTTGGGCGGTTGGTGTGCTTGTTTTAACATGGTTTTTCGACGAACCAAGACAAGTAACTATATGTATTACATTCTTTGAACTTTAAGCTTTCAAAGCATACTACGAGTTTTGTATGAAATGTGCATTGTGTTACTTATACGCCGACATGTTCCAAAAATAAGCGCTCGGGGTATTAGTGGACATTTTTTTCGGGGAATTATTGGACACTTGATTTTTGACATTTCACAGCCTAACCTCGTGTATTTGATGCGTATAAGTGATTTTTCATGCATAATTTCAACAATGCATTCGTTTTTTGGCCATTTGTAATCGTTTTTTGGTCCGTTTAAACTTTGTTTGACAGAATGCCACGTTATTATGTGGTGTTAAGAAAAAAACAATTGACTATGAAAATATTTTGAACGCGATTAAGTCGGTGAAAATGCGTAACAACTCAATACGAACAGCTGCAACGTCGCACAACATACCCAAAAGCACGTTAGCTTTGCATATTGGGAATTTCCAGAACATGGACGAATCTGGATGTCCAACTGTCCCACCGAAAGCTGTGAAAATCATTGCACCGAAAGGAAAGAAATGGGTGGGCACAGCAACATCAGCCGAGAGAGGCACAAACGTGACTCTGGTATTGTCCGTCGGCGCAACGGGTCAGTCAATTCCGCCGGTTTTCATCTTTCCGCGAAAAAATATGAAAGATGTGTTCATAACGCATGCAACACAAGGTGCAGTTGGTATCGCAAACGGTTCTGGGTGCATGGCAGCCGATGAATTTCTCAAATACATGAAGCATTTCGTCAAACACGCCGGTGCGAATAAGGATTCACCAACTCTTGCATGAAAAATATGCCGAAGAACGAAAATCGGCGAAACACTGCCTATTGTGTCGCTTGTGATCGAGGTGTCCACTTCAGTTGTGCCGGAGCGGACCCGAACACTTTCAGATGCCATAATTGTGATCCGCAATAATTTTTTTTTTTATTTCAACATATTTTTTACATTCTTTTGTTCATCTTATTATGTTCTTTCAATTTTCTCAAGAAATAAACGTTTTCCAACAATAATTTGCATTTTTTTATCAATTTACATAACTGTCCAATAATACCCCGAGATTTTTCAAAATCTCAAAAACCTACTTTTTGCGCCAACTGCTACACAGGGTACAACGTTGAACAATTAGGTACAATTTCTGGTAAAAAAAGCAAGGTTACTTATCGTACAACAAAATTAAGCTTTAAAATTAAAAAAAAAACAATCTTTTTTAGAGTTTTTGATGAAAACAAAAACGTGTCCAAGAATATCCCGATTTCCCCTACAATATATACGTTGAATATATGCCAGATATAAGTTTAAAACTATATGTGCATTCATATATATCTAACATATATGTCACATATTACATTTTTCCCTGAAAATATATGTGCATTTATTTAACATATATGTCGCATATATTTATTTTCCGCGTGGGAGTCGTCAAGTCATTATGAAATAAAGATTATACCTTTTGAGAGGAAAGGAATTATAAAATAAACGCTTACACCACTGAAAATGAGCTGGAGAACATTTTTAAAATTGGAGTCGCAAGACAAATTTCGGAGCTCGGTAAGACCCAAAATCCTACAATGTATAACAGAAAAATTCAAATAAAGTGCAGCAGCACTGAATGAGGAATTGAATGTACTCAACCCAAACCTGGACGGTTGTGTTCAAAACAAACCCGGTTGGCGCTGGACACAAACTTTCTGTTAAATACATAGTCATGAGTGCAGCGCAAACCCAAACTGACCCTATAGTTTTTAAATGATTCTACATATTCTCGCGTTGCCCAAATGTAACGTGTTACAATTGTTTGACAAAATGAAGCTATGTGGATCCATTTTGCATCGTATCAACTCTAAATCTAAATGATAATGTGAGCGATAAACCGAAGAAGTTAAGGAGGTTGGTATGGTCAGAATTCACCAACAGATTTCGATAAACAAATTACTGAACGTTAATACATATATGTAAACTGAATTCCCTGAACATGTTGTGTCATTTGGAAACTTCAGTATTGAGAAAACATGAAAAACATTGTCTCTGCATCTATTTATGCGAGAGATTTGTACAGAATTAATAAACAGATTTATTAAAATTAATGTCGATAAAAAAAATATATAATAAATGTTTTTTGTTTTTAATTTTTTGTGAATGAAATTGAGAAAGGAAGTAGATCGATTGAATAAGCTAGGCAAGAAAAATTATATACAACCGTTGTCAACTGTTTATTTTCGTATAAGTTAGTAGACCTTATTTGACATCTGTGAGGTACTGAACTAGTCAAAATCGGCTTCGTGGCTCAGGCGGTTAACGCACTGGACTATGGAGTCGTAGGTCGTGAGTTCGATCCCCATCCGGTGAACAATTTTTCGATTTCGTTTTCAAGCAGCAGCTCGCTGTTGGTAAGACGAGGCACGTTGTTTGTTTACGTTTCGAAAATATTGTTTATCTGGCGGAAATCGACTCGTGACCGCTGCTGTACTTGGTGTAGGTTTCTGCAGTCCTACATTTCATACACAAATGTGAAGTATGGCGCCATCTTCGTAAGTCGATCTGCAGCTCTCGCAAAATTCTCATGATTAAAAAAAAAACAATATGGCAAAAATTAAGTAAAAAGAGCGATTTCGCCCGTTAATTAATAAAATGAACAAAAAAATAAAAATCGAACGAATAAAACACTTGACTCAATATGTACGGTACCAACATCCTTAAGTTGAAACTCATGACTATGAATCCAGGTAAGTTTGGGCTGAGCACAAATTGAACACAAGCCTGGTTTATGTTATGTTAAACTAAACTCTTTCTCTGTCTACAATGCAGGCCTGGGACTAAGAAAATCGCAGCAGATTACAAACGAAATTTATTATAATTTATGAGGTAGAAATATCGTATATGACTAATAATTCACGTGTACAATTAGCCAGGTTTGATCCAAATAGAAACAGGGCCTCAGCCGAGTTAGTACGATTGAAATATCAACCTTATTTATCCCAAATAAAAACCGTTGTTTGGTCGGGGTTCACCTAGTTTATGCTGATGAGGACCCGGGCAGATATCCCGGATAAATCCCGAATGCAAGTAGAGCAACCCCGCTGGATCCTTGTGTAAAGTTGGGTCTAAACTTTTACTCGGAATAGTAATAATGGAGAAAGCACAGGTAGAAGCGAATAGTATCCGGTTCTTACGAAATCTACTCAATGCTGCGGTAAGAAGTATTCCAATCGTAAGTAATTTACTGAACACCTCGGAAATCTCCGTTAAGTGCACTGTATAGTTTAGACAATTAAGTGTAATGAGAAGTCGTAAGATTAATATGGACAATCGTTATTGCTTTAAAGATACTCCATTGGACCACAACGCTGTCTAAAGTCTGTGAATTAATCTACTCAGAAGACTGGACTGGACGTACAGAATAAGAAAATCACTAATAATTCACGTCGTGGGACGTTTTATTATAATTTAGTCAGGAATCATTGATCACCAGTAAATCATTGAAATTGCCGGATACGAACCCACAGGGTCCCATACAACAATTAATTCAAAAATGTTTGGTCGAAAATCAATTTGTCTAATGTTTTTTGATCGAAAATGCATTTTATCGAATATTTTGATTGATCAAAAATAATTATGGTTTGCGGAGTTTCGGAGCAAAATGCAAAATTCTGTTCTTGAAAGTTTTCTGGATTTTTATATACAAATCACAGCATAGATATGCAAAATTCCAAATACCGGGACCTAATATGATGGAGGAAAATGCAAAAAATTGCTCGATTTGAATTTTGACCCTGTATTATGAATCCGTCATATTGAATTTTGAAAATCTGAGGGCAGATTCGTCATCGACGACCCCGAGAATCCTGTGTAAGTAAGTTCAAGTAAATGACATGTACAGAAAAAAGCATGTCTGAAGGGGATAAATATAAAACAAACATTTATTAACCTTCATAGATTAATATCTTCACGTAAAAGGATCGTATTGGTTAAAAACGTTCAAAGGGTATTGTAATAGCTTTCATTTGGACAAACAGAAACGCTAACATATTTATAATCCTATTTTTCGGGACTGAAAAAAATACGATATTTCTCATTTTCAGTTAATTTCTTGCCAACTTGAAATCAATAATAATATCAAGATATTGAAACTTATTTACCTTTACTTTACCTTACCTTTAAACTGACTACCCTTTTTTCTGTGACGTTTATTACAGGAGTTACAAAGTTTTTAAACATTTTTTTGTTTTCAATTTCTTAATAGCTTATCGAACTAACAAGCCAGAGACTAATTTTACATTCAAAAATACTCGTTTTAAGGTGGAAAAATAAAAAATGGTTATAATACCTACGACAATTTTCCTTAAAAATATTAATCTTTGAAAAGTTTTATAAATTTCTGCTTAGGTTTTGGAAAGTGATTCCGATTAGTATATATTATCTTCGACCCCTTTTATAGAACCTAAACTAATATAGTACGTTACATTTGCATCAATATGAAATATAAAACGCATGTTCTATTTGTCGACTTACAATTGAATATACACCATACCACAATAAAGTCCCTTACATTAAAAACCTTTTTAACTACATAAATTGACGTAACGAATTAAGTAATGCTACAGGAATCCACCCACTAATTGTTCGTTCATTGATATCGAACTAGCATAAGCGCGATGATGTATTCGATTCATCAACTATAATTTACCACGCCAACGAGGAATATTCGCGCGAATGCATGCAGATATGTATATTTGATACATGAAAAGATACCACATTCTGTTATTTTAAGAGAGTTATTTATATATTATATTAGTAATAATTAATAGTGTAGAGGATATTTCGTAATATTATTGAATGTGAGTTCGAATACTTATTAAACATTCCTTGAACTACTGCTGCATATTCTTAATTTAAGACAACGAATACACTCACAAGTTATCTAGATCTTATCTCTTTTTGGTTTTATTACAAGTGATAATTTCTAGATTTTTTGGATAGTGCTAGTAAGTAATTTTCGTGCTTCATCCTGAGGCTTAAATATTTCTTTCTAATTTTCATATTCCCGTGTTTCATATTCACCTCCAGTCAGAAATTTAGTTCTCGTACACACAAAAAAGTTATTTTATCCAGAAGCTTACCTGCATCTACGTTAAGAACACTTTTTAAAAATGCATGATTTATGCAGATACCACTTCTCGAATTATTACTTGGACGATTAACAGTATTGGTCAACGATATATAACACATCTGATATAAACGGACCAATGGTCTGCAAATTAAATTTGATCATAATTAACCAAGTCTACGTTTAGGTAAATCTTCGGTTTCAAAAAAGTTTCAAACAAAAGTTGTAGAGCGGGAAATTCCCTATAAAAAAGGTTATATGCATTTTTGTCGTATCTTCTATAAAAAACGCGAAATAAACCTGAGATGGTATGGCTGACAATCTAGCCACATGTCATATGGGTTCGATTATATCACTCATAACTGTATGGTTAGAGGTTAGGTTAGTATAAAAAGGGGGGTCTGGGGGGCGGAGCCCCCCAGCACGCAAGCACCACTTAGATCACGCAAGGGCACCCAGGACGTAGACCTAAGTAGTGTGTGCGTGCTGGGGGGCTCCACCCCCCAGACCCCCCTTTTTATACTAGCCAGACCTCCAACCAACAGATTTTAGTGATAATCGAACCTACATGTAGTATGTGTCGCTCTGAATAACAATGTGTAGACCGAAGGATAGTATAAATGAGGAGGGGGTGGTCTGGGGGGCGAAGCCCAAGCACACAAATGGCCTTAGGTATACTTTAGTTCTACGTAGGTTCGGCAGTAGTTACGTTGGGTTAGCATAAATTGGATGTTTAGACACATATGCGAGTTTGGCCATTTCTAGGTCAGAAATCCCGCTTTTATCATTTTTCTCATATTTAGGGCTTTATTTAAGGGGTATCTTTGCAATTTATGAAAAAAATTTATACAACCTTTTTTGTAGAGAATTTTGTGCTCTACAACTTTTGTTGGAAACTTTTTTTCGTACGAGTTCAATTTTTCGAAATAAATGCAAGAAACTGAAAAAAATGAAGTTTTTTGATGTTTTTTCAAGATTTTAGCCAAAAATATTGCCGACCGCCAATTTTTATTGTCAGATTCCTGATCAGCGACCCAAAATATGTCGGAAACCATATAAGAAATATTTTTTCCAGGTGAAGCAGTCTTTCCGAAGATTTACCTACGTTTATATTACCTATAATCAAATGATGTTTAATAATTGTCAAATTATTTGATGTCATCCGCAGAACGTTTAGTCGACCTGATTTTAATTAAATATTTGGTTAAAAATGAAAAATACCATCCAATGATTTGGCGCCAATACTCAGATTTGTAGTATTTTTTAGTATACTTCAGTACTCGATAATAAGTGACTTTGCCTCCAATTAGTGCCCTCTAACTCTAAACCCTTTCGAGATATACCTATATTTCTCGAAAAAAAAATAATATTCGCTTCTAAATACGTTGTGCAAAAAATCGGTATACTATATTTCGTTGGAAAAATTATGAATTTTTCGAAAAAAAAAAAAACAAATTTGAACAGTATGGTGAATATTTGTGAAAAATATGTATAAATTTTAACGTAAATGTTCATATTTATGGAAAATTTCTTAAAATACAATAATAATCATTTATTTTTTAATTTCAGCAGAAAAACGCGATACAGTAGAATCCCGGTATATTTGCGTCTCGCTATAGTTACGTTCCACCATATTTGCCCAGTTCCATCTCGTTATATACGTCTGTCGCCGCTCTAGTTTTCCCCCACCTTGCGCGCTGGTGCTACAGGAAGGGCCTGCTGTGACGTCACGAAGGTCACGCAACTGAGGAGAGCGGGAGAAGCGGCGCTCCCCTTCTTTTGACAAACATAAGGAGACGGGAGGGGGAGGCGAGGAACCGAGCGGGCAAATATACCAGAACTTATGTTTATTCTGCGAATGTGATTACGACCCTCGCCTTCGGCTCAACTTTTGAATCACATTGAAAAGTCTAAGGATAGTCTCAAAAAGTCACTAACTTCCAGGAAGTCTTCTCCTTTCTGGAACATTAAAAATTTGCAAAAACCCTGCATTCCTCGTGCAGCAAGGTACGCCATACGAGTTTCGGTGGCGGGAAAAATGTTATAAAAAAGTGTTATTAAGTTCGAACGGGCAATCCGTTGGTGTAATTTCGCGAAAGGATCGCAATTTAATGCGGTCCGATTCGAAAGCAAAGAGGTGTATGATTAATGGAACTGGCAAACGACACCTTCCATAATACGTTTTTAATTCCTGCGTTCGTTCGCATCGGTCGCCCAAGACCAGCAGCCTTAATGTCACTGACGGATCTGTGACGGGATATCGTTTAGGCGCATCTCGGTCATTAGGATCTCGCTTTTTGCAAGATGACCGCACGATGGTTATCTGCATACAAATGAATGTCATTTGCACTTGCAGCTTATCGTATGGCTATACCCATTCGTGCACTCGGAACGAATTTGTCTCATAACAAAATCGCATACTTCGAAACAAATGTCGTCTCGCAATATAGCTATTACTATAGATAAATAAAAAAAAAGTTATAATGTCCATCTTATGAGCTTTTGCGAGAGAATATAAAACCACTTTTACAAAAATGTTTTCGTTCATGATACACTGACAGAAAAACAGTAGAATAACACTAAACGTAATAGTAATTTACTATTGGTTTACCAATATTACTAGAAATAATATGTAATTCTGCACTGTTAAAAATGTTCGGAAAATTCGAATGATTTTATGTTATAGAGGTAACAGACATTTACTAAATACTGTAACAAAAAGAAACATTACGTAACATTACCAGAAAAATACGAAACTGTAACAGAAATCTGAGATGGAATCAGATAAGTAAGAGGACATTAGTTCGGTTTGTAGCCGCCAGATGCGGCTGCGACACGCGCCGCCCGTGCTTCCCGTTGTAGAAGTGGGATTTTCATTCGATTGTAAGGGATTCCTCGGTCAAGCAGCAGTAGCGTATAATACGCGTCATATGAATCTTGTCAAACTCTATGACGTTGATTCTAATGTCTACGATGACAATATAATTTTCCTTAACTGCTGATCATGTATCTTTCATTAAATTTAGTTTAATAATATCTTGAGCGCAAATTAATTCAAGAAGTAATGTTTAATGTAAACACTCAATAATTATGCACGTATGTAAAATATATTAATAAATGTAAATTATCGAATGGTCAAGAAAATGTGTACTCCCCTTATATTTTTCTGTTACGGTAAGTGAAAGTTACTAAAACTGATACAGAATATTTGTAGCATGTAACTGAATTTTTTTCTGTATCGTTTCAAAAAATTAGTAAATTGTAACAACATTTTTTTGAACAGGTCACAGTAAAAAGCTTCTGTTACGTTTTCGGAAATTCCGAAAAAAAATTCTAACAATGTGCATGTAGTGGTATCCAATACTGCTTGTCGTAGTTGCCTTGTACTTAACCACTATGAGTAGTACTTTATATCAATGTATATTCTCAGTGTAGGAGACTTCTACTTTCTAAATATGGAATACTAGAATTAGATACTTGTTAGTCAATTTCTATTTCAAAACGAAAAAAAAATGGGCCAATGACGAATTGTAGAAAGCTACTAATCAATTATTCAGATAACACTATATTAAATTAAAAGTCTTAAGAATACACTGCAAATTTTCGCAAATTCCTTAATTCGCCAAAAACTTACTTTTGTAGAAAATTGTATTTTTTATTTTTCTTTACTTATATTAACAAAGTCTGGCACAAGAAAATAACACTTCGTGTTTTACTTCAAATATCATTTCAAGGTTGTCATGCTACAATCTTAAGTCTAATATGAAAATAATCACCGGGAATTTTTTAATAAACTCATTTATAGTAAATGGCAGACTAAAATTGGCTGACAAAAATTAGAAAACGTATATGTATATGTTTATGAATATTGGTATATGAAAGTTTTTGATGTTCCCAACTAATTCAAAATAGCAAGTAAGTTGGCAAATAGTAATTTTTAGATTTAAAAATCTAAAAATATTCCAATGTATTCCTCAATCAATTCTCAGAACTTTTTACCCATTGTTTTTTTTAAAGACGCTTATAGTTTTTTAGTGAGTCATGACATTTTTTCAAAAATTATAATTTTGGTAGCCATTTTGAGGATCGCTATAATAAATTTAATTTTCCGTACCCTATATGTATTAACATTTCGGACTCCAAAAAAACTTATTTAGGGGGATAAATCGGTTAATTAAGGTTTTTACAAACCTTAAGTTTCACATTTGTTGTTTTGTGGTATCCGGGTAACAAAATTCGAAATTTATATCGATAGAACAGGACAAAATAAAGCTTCCATTGACAATATACATGCAGAGTAAAAACTTTTAATCACTTTTGAAATGATCACTTTTGAGTTTTGAATTTTACTCATTGAACGTGTGAATAATTCCCTATGATCAATCATTTAATAGTATATTACCTAACAAGGGTGTAAAGTGTACTTTTACGCACCGGGCGGGAACTATACATACGAGGCGCCGAGTGTTGCGTAAAATTCTCGACCGATGCGTAACAGTTATACTTTACACCCATGTTAGGTATCCTAGTTTTTGTAATTGGGGGCGTAAAGAGAGTGCGTAAAGTTTTGATGCCTGGTTAAGTACACGACTTTAGGCACGACCGTTCACTTTACGAATTTTGTCGTCGGGAATGCGTAAAAGTGAACTTTACGCACGAAAACAGGCATCAAAAGTACTTTACGCACTAACTTTACGCACACAATTACAAAAACCTATTGAAAGAATTTATTATCTACTTCTTGAATTCTTCTCTATGCTTCTGCGTATAAATTATGGCATTGATGTGAATATTTCGAATCCTTCTGAATACTTGCTGCGATAGTAAAGTGTATGATTGCTATCTGACACCACTAACTTAATAATTGTCAGGGAAGTCCATAAATATTCTGGTTTTGTTTTCAAACAAATCGCTACCACTTTGCTGTCAGGAGAGTAACCATCAGGTATCGTTGATACATTTGTTTATTATTTTACTGCATAGGATGCATTAATACGTTTGAAATCCAAACGTTTTTGCGTTTTAAACAGCTATGCCTCGAGTTTTGTTATTCACCACGTCCTATCGATACCTTTTACGAAGACTATCTGATTATACCATTTAATTTTAACTGATAAAAGTCCTTTAGCGTAATCAATGGGTGTGATTTAATTAATTCCTTAGTTGAGCTCAGAAATTTACACGGAAAAAAATAGTTGTCCCTACAAATAAAAAGTTATTAGGCCGGTATTTATAACTTCACAAATCAACACATCAACAAATTGCTAGAACTCCAAAATTACGGTTTGTGGTATTGACCAAAAAGATGGATGCATATGACTATGTAAATGGCTCTTGGTCATAATATAAGTTGTAAACAGCGTTCCTGGGAACTCTTCTGTCTGCCCGCCAGTGGCGCTGGTATCACAAATATTCGCATTGTTCCGCGGTACACTTAGCAGCGTTAATTCTTTCATCAACACTGGTGTGTTATCCACGTGTACCACACAGAGAAATATAGGTGAAAACAAAGACAACAGTGCAGTGTTGGTGAAAGAATTAACCTTCGCCGGTCACTGGGGGTTCAGCAGACTCCACGATGAATTTAAAGATCAATAATTCGCTTTATTCGTTTTAATTTGGAAATATTGGAACACCTATCGGTAATTTAAAGTACTACCAATGAATTTCTGATAATGCCGTTGTCTGACAAACGTCAGTATACTCGTGGTACGTTACAAAACATAGTCGATTTCGTGGCGGGGTCCAGCGGACCCCAGTGTGACTACGGTGTATACTTTAAAGAAAATAAAAAAGCTTTTATTCCATGATTCATGTAATATAAATAGTCGAAATAACACGGTACATAATGCGTATTATACATCTATTATTGACTGTCAATAATATTATAAGACATATATTATTTATAGTTTTAGATATGGCTTACAATTTAAGAGTTCGTAATATTCGCAAGCAATTAGAAAGGACTGAGGAAGATGAAATTATTGGAAGAGATCATGCTTCAGAAATTTTCGATTATCAGGATGTAAATTACTTTATTTGTTCAGTTACATACGTTATATTTAAAAATTATGTATAAATAAACAATGTATGTAGGTAAAAATTATGTATTTTATTTTTTTAAAGATTATGCACTTCATTCATCTAACTAAATGGGTAAATCGGTCTGTCGGACCAGTGCATAAATAAATGTTATCAATCAATCAATAAATACCTGTTTTAAATTGTACATCAATATACTATTTTTTTCCTACAAGACAATCTGCAAAGTACGCCCAGAAAATTTCATTAAAAAATATTGAAAATATAATAAGTTATGATTTTTTTAGTCATTTTCTTCACTTTTTTTTATTTGTAATTTTCTTTACTATGTTAGATGCAAATTATGCAAATTGAACAATGGGGTCATAATTTGGGATGGTTGAACAACGTCAATTTTTGTAACTTGCTACGGCTTACTCTTCTAATACAGGAACGATTTTAAGCATTGTGGTCCGGTAGACCACGTCTGTCATTCTTAGCATTTTTAGGAGGTGTGACCGGCGAAGGTTAATGCTGTTAAGTGTACATCCGAGGGTTAGATTCGGTGATGTGGGCCCATCGTTGTGATTGGCTGAAAAATCATAATTGGACAAACATATTTTTTTCGCGTTACTATATTTAGTAATAATGATTCGACTAATAAAATAAAGATGGAGACCGTTGCAATACTCTCCCACATTAAGTTGTTATTGTATGATCAATCAGCGAAATACAAGTAACCAAATCGGGAATTCCGTGAGAGATATTCTATCAATGTCAGAGCACATCTCGTATCGTTTTGTTCTTTTATATCCTTCTCGATCGGAGATTAAATTAGACTCGTCTTCAGGAACGAAGAATTAGCTTCGGGAATCGACCTTCTCCCTGGAAGTTCTGGGGCTTCTGACCAACGACCGCCAATTTCAGCTTATTAATTCAAATTATATCTGCTGGAAGTGGACGTGTACTACAGGATATTAAAACCTTTGACCTATACCGACCCAACTACACTAAACCCAAACGTTTCCGAGGATCACGATACGCGAATACTGGAAAGTGGCATTGTCCATCAATAAATTTCGATTCGATTCGCTCGAAAGTCTAACCACTAATTGATCGTACCCTCGAACTATGCGGATTAGAGGCTTGCTCGTTGGAAGTTTGCAACAGTTGTGCAGCATCGCTATTGGCATTGACCTTGCTCATACTGCAGCCTATCCTCAGGTGTCCGCGTGGTAAATTCACAGATATTTAACGTACAATTAACAATATACCATGGAATTAATAAAATCTAATATTGACGTGCAATATAGATCACAGTCGGTATTTCTATTCCAAAACGAAGATTTGATGTTATATATCTATACCCACTGAAAATGAGGTGGTCTTAATGCAGGTTCGAACCATGTTGCCCGATCAATGGCAGACACCTGCTAAAGTGCATTGAAAATCCGCGACCGCTGGCGCCATCTCTGCGAGGAAGCTCCAAACACGTACATCCCGAGTAAAGTCCACATCTATTATACCGACGGAAGGTTACGATAATCCATCAAACACATCGGTAAGTTTCCTACGCGTCGTGGGACATAATCATAATAGAAATAATAATAACAACATCGACAATAGAGTGTTGCGTGAAATCCCCGCCCAGGAACGCCCTCGACGAAGCTATTGGCCGGATAGGAAGGTTGCAAGAAAAGACTGCCATGGCCGGCGCAGTCTAGCGAACGGTCCAATCAGAGCCAGCATTCACGAAACAAAAGACACGCACCGGAGCTGGCGTCGAGAGGGTTGCGTTCACCGAACAAACGAATGCCCGTCGGAGCCTCCAGTTGTCATGTAGGACGACAGGAGAGAAATAGAGATTGCAACCATGATGACGAGGGAGGTGATAGGATGAAGTAAGGGTGCAGTGGGGGCAAGTCAGAGAGGGGCGATTTTGCGGAGTTTTTGATGTATTAAACCATGGGTACTACGTGACACCGAATGCTAAGTAGACCTTGTGAAATGCCATACGCTGGATTCAACAACCTGGTCCTCCTTGGGAGGAGAAGAGTGGAGGGGACGAACACCAGGGCTTTATTACCGACGCTGTAGCTCCGATTGTTATCGTCGTTATTCTCACCCAAAGGGACTCGTCACAAAAGCGACGAGTGCGTGAGATCATTACCCCCGATGGTTGGCCGCGATAGCATTTACTAAAATTTGACTATAAATACCTAACCGGTGGATGACGTCGCCATTGAGGATGTAAATTAATGAATTCGTGTTGGAAACGGTTATCATCGAAACTATTTTACATCGAATATGTCATCAACAATTTGTATAAATGGCATGTGATGCAACTCCAACAGCATCACTGTCCAATTGTGTTATGTTACATTTATTACGTCAAGTGCCTTTTGTCACGCTTTAGTTATTTACATGTTGTGTTTGGAAATTTTAGTAACATTGTTGATGGTAAGAGAAAAAAGGCAAACCTGCACATTTTCGGTATGTAATCAAAGTAACAGTCATTGAAAACAATGACCAACATTAAAAAAAAATGTAACATTTTATTTTCCGTAGGTTACATGGTACAGTAGGACCTCTCTTATTCTAATTAGTAAAGTTTTTCAAGATGGCGCCGACCTCTCTTATTCTAATTTTCCCCTTACCCCCACTTACTTTGCTTGCGAGCTTGTGATTCGTAGACTATATTTTTCGTTGACTTTTCGTGTTGTAGTGGAAGAAGACTTGTGGGGGAACGATTAGAATAAGAAAGGCTGGACAATTAGAATAAGAAAGGCAATTAGAATAAGAGAGGTCCTACTGTAATTTTTAATGTTGATATGGTAATTCTCCAATATGATGACATACGAAAAATTGTTTAAAATTTACATGCCTATTGATATTCTGATGATTTATCGTGATACAAAGAATAAACACAATATGCATATGCAATTCTTCGAACGTTAGGTGTCGCTCAAATCAAAAAAGAATGATGCGAAAAGTTTCATTGAAGTAATCATCTGGAATCTGGACATTTGTTATGAAGGAAAGCGACATCAGGCAATACAAATCGCAATGTCTCCCTCTATCCCTGACAAATTCCAAACGAGCATTTACTAACCACGCACAATTCCTCCATCAGTTCCGCATTTGAAAGAAATAATAGTCGACTTCATGTTTGGATTTTTGCGCCCGCTAGTAAAGTAAACCCTCTCAATAATTCCGGGCAACGCGGAAAGGGGCAATGTTTTTCAAAGAACGCGGATTCCCGCACTTTCTACTCGTACGCGGAAAATTTGTAGCTCTTTCTCTCAGTAATGCCGGTACGCCAACCTTGACCCCGAGAGTGTTTTGTTTCTTTAATTGTTACGAGGGGACATCATTCAGTATTAATTAGTATTACTATATATATTATCAGTATTATATTAAATTTGTTTGTGTTTGGTATTACACTTTCTACATTGCAAACCTAAAACAAAAAAAATCACTATGGAGGATACAAGTCGGCTATTTTGCATTTTACTTAGCGGAACTATTGAGAGCAAGGTAAATGAAATTCGAGAGAAAAACATTCCAGATCAGTAGAAGGGGAACAACGTCGCTCGACAAACTGGGGAACTATTAAGAGCGGCTCTATTGAGAGGGTCCACTGTATATCCCTTGAAGCCTTGAAGAAACTTGTAATTCTAAATATCTTTTCCCATCTAAAATTTCCATGAGAAATTAAATTTTCGCATTCGCTTACACTTATAAGGACCAAATTAATAGTATTGAATGATTTTACTATATGTATGACATTTTTGGATGTGGGACTTTTGCGTGGGAATTTTTCAATTATTTTTTAAAATGTTCATAATATAAGTACCTCTGCCTGTTTGAACAAACACAATTCAACACGTTTTCTTACATCACTCAGCCTGTAGAAGTACAACAAAGGGAAGAGTGGCATCAACCAATCCCTTGACACGCTACATTTATTGTCCGTCTAGTTATAATAGAAGTTTTCATTTCCATACTTCAAATTCCAAAGTATTCAGCATTCAAATAAATTATGCAAACCCAAAACTCTACACAAATTGGGGTTTCTTTAAAAACAACCACAGATGATGTTGCAAACACTGCGGCAGTAGATGATACTTTATTATTTATTTGTGTTACCAACAAATTAGTGTATAGAAATTCCAATGATGTTTGCGATATACGTGGCTGCATTAATAAGAAATTAAACGAGCTACTCACACGGAACGAAATTTCTAGGAAATATACATGGGGTATCATAATGAAAAGATTTAATTTAATACACGGGTATATTTCGCAGTATTCATTTATGATATACGTACAATTGTTCCAAGACATCCACTGAAAAATACGATAGGTATCTTGTAAAGGAGCAAGAATCTCAAGTAAACAAACAATGAATGTTGTATTCAGTTACATTAGACATAATACTTAACTTCTTTTAAAATTACGAAATATTATGTCCTTCAAAAAGTCATTAATATTATTAAGTTGTATAAAACGTTTAAGAGTCAGTTACGGAATCAGTTTTATATTGTGAACGTCTCCAATGTTTAGCCCCTGACAATGCAGCGTATGTCCACAAGCGACTGTAATCATTACTACATGATCAAATAACATTGTCAAAATAACTTTTGAAAAAGTATTTTCAGAGAAAAAATTTATTTGCATAACTACCTTGGAAAAAATACTTTGAACATACTTCATTACTTTTTTTACTCATTATTAATAAATTAATAAAAAATGCTGAGTAAGGAATGAAAGTGAGTATATGTTTACATTGCAATGTGTTGATTTTTCGACAGAATTAATACGTTGGGTTAGTGTAATATTCGTTAGTTGTTTGATACACCTCGCCCGCATGTTTTCGTATAACAAAATGCCTAACCTAACCTGTAACGTCATAACATTTGTTATTTTTCCTAAAGTCTTTTTGGTTTAAATTTATTTTTCACAAAGAAAATTATGAAACATACCAAACATTTTCAAGAATAGCAACTGCCAAAAATGTCAGTTACATGTTCAGGAAGTTTACTACAGAAATTTCTCTTATAATCCCTCGAATGGGAACAAAATATGGTACTGAAAAGGATTTTAATTTGACGTGGCAATGCGGCGTGAACGAAGGGTTCTAATACGCCAGAAAATCAGAAAATTGTTAAGCTAATTTAAATTGGTAACAATAAATTATTCTTCATTCTCTGTGCTGCAGAGATAATAAAAATGTCGGTTGAGGTTTAAACATTCTTTTGCAGGAACTA
The DNA here is from genome assembly GCA_030407085.1 of Trichopria drosophilae. NCBI lineage: Eukaryota > Metazoa > Arthropoda > Insecta > Hymenoptera > Diapriidae > Trichopria > Trichopria drosophilae. The sequence goes on along the minus strand of CM059583.1, from coordinate 180,487,955 downwards.
TTGAATGTTTAGCCACTTTAATTTAACGAGAAATTAATATAGTTTATAAAAAATGAAAAACTATACTTAAAATAGTTTATATTGCGAGAAATTAATATAAATGCGATATGTCTATCTTGTACCCCGACGTACACCGATAGAATTTTAATTGGGATTTTCTGAAAAAGCATTTGATGACAATTACTGTTACCGCTTCAAAAAATTGGTTACGTTGGTAATTTTCAATTGCAATAACAGAACATTCCATGAATCAGCAATGTTTCTTTGCGTTATTAATTTCTCCTGCGTGCACCATGTGAGTATATTTGGTCAAATTACATTGTATCCATGTGGGAAAAGAAAAAATAATCTTCAGGAGGATTAAATTTTAATATTGTGTCGATGTTTTGATTTTGTTGAGGTTTCACAAATTATTTTCTTTCAGATGGGGTTATCAGTTCTTCCTATTTCCGCCTTAGATCATCACTAAAAATACAAAGGCACAGATGATAAAATCATTACTCTCTATAGTACGTCACAAGATTCTCCGTAATCCGGTCAATATACGAAAAAGTAAACAAAGGAGGAAATCAACAATATGCGACACTGCAATACAGACTGCGTAGCTTCGCTACAGTTTATGTATATATAAGATAATTATAAACCATGGCAAATTTATTTTGTACGAAAAAAACACGTAATTTTCGGGATTTTCGTTGGCCAAATGCAAAACACAATCGAAAATTTAAACAGTAGATTTTATAATGCTGGTATTTAGGTACAAAACGTAATTTTTTCAACTGATTTTATGACACAATGGTGGCGCTGTAGCAATTGTCCCAAGGCGCCTTTTGTTTTAACAATGTCCAAGGGCGGATATCTAGCCTCCTGAGTAACTTTTGTATCTGGAATGAAAAACCAAAAATTTTAGTTTCTGTAAATTTGTTGGAAGCAAAGAATATCAGAAAATAGTTTATAATAAAAAAATAAGGGATATCAGATAGAAAAAGGTATTTTAAATAAGCTGACAACATTTCAGATCGATTGGTGATGAAATACGTGGAAATTTTCCTCCGTTTTATGTTACGTAACGTAGATTTCAATTAAGTACTTGAAGATACAGTCCCTACTCTGTTTATCTTCAGAATTCGTTGATTGTTCTATTAAAATATTTATGTTTACCATTGTATTACTGCTGATTGTTCCAGTCTACATTCCAGTACCTAACTTTTCCGATAGGATTGAACGGCAACTGCGAGTTTGATAAGGAGTGCAATTTTTCATTAAGGCGATTCTAAAGTGCTCCACTGATAAGGTAAGAATTTACACTGAAAATCAGAAATTAAAAACGTCTGAAATAATTTGAAAATTCTCCGTAAGGGTAGTTCTAATTGCTACATACGGCCAATCAACGAATGCCAAAAAAGTTAATTAGGAATTGCACAAGAACTTTTGGAAATAGGTGATTTTTATTTATTTCCAATAACTCTCGGCCAATAACTCGTAATTAGCTTCTTTGGCATTCTGTAAGACTCCGAATATGGAAACTAGAATTATCGTTACACGGTCCGAATGTTGAGAAATTGATTCAAACATTTTTAATTAGGTTTTTAGCGCAAATTGCTACATTATCAGAGGACTACATTAGAACCCCCTTAAAGGTGAAACATTGGACGTCTTATTTAGAGTTACATAACTTCCTTATGTATATTTATTCATAAGAATAATTGAAATTGGTTGTTAAAAATTAAAGATGTTGTATAGAAAGTATTTGTGATGTTATAAGTTATCTTGGTAAATGTAATGTACATTGGAATTGCATTGTATCTTTTCGTCGACAATCAGGTTTGTGTCCACTAGGAAAATCGTCATCAAAATATCTCACTTCAGTTAGACATTCACTGATTCCAATATAGAATGATATTTTAGGGTGTTGCTCGTCCATTGTTCTATTCTACTGTGCGTGAATAAGTTTCCCCTGCTATCAAATTCAATTCTACTAAATTGGCTTCGTTACCCAAATTATTCTTCTTATTATATCAAGAACGTGTTGAAACGTATCATCCCGAATATATAACTACCATTATGTTCTTTATTGTTGTTCTTTTCGTTTCCATATAAACATATTCATATGAGTACTTGAAATATGATGATCTTGAATTACTCGCCGTATTCTTTAAGCAAACAACATTATCTTCTTATCAGTAATTGACTTGTTATATCGTTAAGTATTAATTTGGGTTTACGTAGCGGGACTGTTGAAAAACAAGACTAGAATTAAAGAGAAACATATTTTAATGGCTAGACCATTAGAATAATTTCGGATTTTCCCGGGCACGACCCACATGTTTTTCAACTGACTTGATAGAGTTCTCGACACACAATCTCTAGCGCCATATCGTCGCTGTTTGTTTATGGTCTGTCTGACTGTTTACACGAATAATCACCACCTTCTCCATGTCCGAAGCCTATAATTTAGGGCCCAATTGGTGAACAGGTTCGAACAATGAACTGTCTAGAAGGATGATAGAGCGGGATGAGTCCTGTTTAAGTTCTCGGAACGTCGTTTTCCAAAAGTGCCTCGTCACATCCTTCGGCAATTATTTTCGGCTACCGTACTGCTCATTTTGAACGGACGCGCAAATTGATGCGGATAAAATATATCTCATCGGTACGGTACTCCACGTGATCAGCATACGAGTGGTTTTATACTGGATTGAAAGCATCATTCGCTGCCAGATGGTACTTTCAGAAGTGGAACATCACTGTCTAATTATTGTATTCTCTCATTCGTTTACGTAAAAAATTTAATTGACGCCCAAACAACTTTCGGAGTGAAACTCAGTTTCGGTATACCTGACAGGATGACCAAAATCTCAATCTCACGCACGACAATTTTTCTTTTATTGTTTTTGTAAGTGGATTCGGAGTTTTGCAGTGAGAACCATGTAAGGAAGATGAAATATTCCTTCATGTCCTCAGAAGTTCGTAATTTTCGAAATTTGGAGATGAAAATAGAGTATGAAAGAAATGACTCGTTAGTCGTAATGGTAAAAAATGGCGGATGGAAGACGAACCAGCGTAGGGTGTGAACGGGAAGTCGGGGCTATACATGTAGACTGCGTAAGGATACATCGAAACTGGGTGTGAAAATCAATTTGATAGAGGAGAGAACGCGTGCCGAATTACCTCTACGTGACGTCCGCCTGTTTCGCCATTTTCCCATTATTAACGACGAGACGAACGCCGTCCCACTTCCCGGACTCGAAACTACCGCGCGCATACGCGCATACCGTAACATTACCTAGACGAGGGAACGCGATGATGGTATCGTTGCGATCCCAGGCACGTACAGGTTGCGACCGAACAATTCGAAGAGGCTATTCGTCGCAATTAAACTCAACGAGAGGCTGCCGATGCACTGTACCAGACCATTGCAGAAGCGCCAATATATTCACGGCTCCAAATTGCGGGGGACACTCGTGACGTTCATCAGGACGCTTAAAAATTCATCTCACTTTTTTTTCAATTTTAATAACTTTTCTGATAACCCTCCACCAGAAAGTAATCCAATCTCTGAAGTTGAATATATGCATGAAATGAATATGAAACCTACTACATGACTAATAACTATAATCTAAATTTTTGGAATGAAAATGTCAGCTTCCCGGCCTCTGCCATCTGTCATCGGGACACCTCTATATCAGTAATGCCAGAATGTTGCAATCCATCCTCACTTTGTCTCCTAAGGTAGCAGAAACCAGTGGCGGAGAAGCTAAAATGGGGATGGATTTTCTCCCCGTTCTGGCATCACTGCTCTGTATTTGTTTATAAATGTCTAATAACGCCAAAGCTCAGGTGGTTCGGATTCCACCTTCCTTCATGAACTGTAGGTCCCGTCCAGAGGGAGTCAACTGAATAGGGACAAGAGGTTCCCGTTACAGTTTAGTTCCAAAGGAAAGAGTAAAATAGTTGTAGCTGCGTTTATAAAAGGATAGCGCGGCCTTGTCTATTCATATTTTAGCAGTTATCGATAGTGTTACATTGGTTGGCGACATCTTATCGTAAACCGGTTTATTTCAATGCATTGATTGTCAATTTTATCATATGCATAAAATGCTGCATTCTTCATCCCTGCCCAGGGAGATTTCTCTGCGTTATGTTTGTACCTTCGTTCCATAAAATATTCTTCGCAACTCGGAGACAGGGGCTTAAAACAATTTGAATTAGTGTCTCCCAACTTGAGGAGTTCCTCCTCCTCCTTGATACATAATATGCTGTTTTCTGCCCTGATTTGATCGCCTATAGAAAACCACCAATTACCCATTCACGATCAAGTTATCACGTGGCTTCAGAAAATCATATGGGTTCAGAAAAGTCGACGTAAAATAATATTTAAAAAAAATGTCAGCAACTAACTACATAACTATGCAGGGGTTTGGTGTTGGATTATATGCCACCGTACTAATGTTAGCATGTATACTCTAACAGACAACGGTGCATTTCCTATACTTTATCCACTATCGGCGGTCTAACTCTTTAAGTAGTTACCTTTAGTCATTGGCTTGAATTTAACCACTAAGTCAGAATATGCTCTTAAAACAAATTCTTGATGTTTTGAAACTTTAAAAGACGTTGTCATCTATCATTTTGAGACTGGAAGTCTTACAACAAGCATTGTTTGCGATGAACCCGAAGTAGGATTTATTAACAGCTTGAAATTATGCGATCATGGTGATTGTTTTAAGCTTTCTAGGTCAATTTTTCTTCAATCTGTAACAAACACACACATCAAATGACAGTTACAATCTTGTTTACGATAAGCACAAAATAAGGTGAACACCATAAACAATAACGACCTTACAAGTCGAAACAGGTTCAGTAATAACCCAACGATGGTTCTGAGCAGATTTTTTATCACATCCAACCACGCGAAAATTAAGAAGTTAGTGCTCCATTCCCGTTTCGAATTAACCACTTTATCAGTGCAGTGGCCAGTGGGGCGCTCAACATTTTTTCTCGGTCGGGAAGGAAGTTTTTTTAAATATTTTCAGGGACTCAGTGAATCGATTTATGATTTTGGAAATGACATGATTCCCTTTTATGTGTATTTTATTTTCTTCCTTCCAGTGATCGTTTTAGCCAATAGGAACCGAAGTTTTCTTTTTCATATTGGAATAGAAGGCATATAAATTTATTACGATGAAAAAAAAAACAATTTAACCGATGAAACGTGCATCTGATAGCCGTAATGAAATGTATTCTATGAAAGAATGAAATATATTATTATTACTATGAAAATTTCATTGCGTTGATGACATTGATAAAAGATTCTTTCCATGCAGTAAACACTTACTAACGTAAATAATTTTTCGTAGTGATAACAAAATATTTCGTCCGTTGAAATCATACATTTATTGTGCAATGAATTTTTTTTCAGTTTGTGGAGTTTTGATTTCAGTCTAAATAATCTAAATGTAAAATTCTCAACCGATATAATTTAAGTCCAAAATCTGAACAATACATTACTTTTGGTATTACATTTTAGTCGCATGGTAAGCTAGTTTTAAAACTTTTAAAGCAGTCTACTTTTCAGTCGAACTTCAACAAAGCTTCGTTTTGTTGCATTTTAAAATGATTGCTCATATTTGGATCGTTTACCAGTTACGAGAAAAGTGTAGCAATACAGGCGATCCATGTTTCGACTCAACTTTTCATACACCACAAGACGGTAGACATTCGAATTAATTGCTGAACGCTCATGTCGCGTCGGGTATCGTCCATAATATTTACATACCTGTTCGCGTCAAAACATGTTCGAGCAGAGGTCATGACACAGAATGTTGACAATAATTCGTAAATACTTATTCGTATTATGCTAATAGTATGTCTATGTAAAGTTTTATGCAAATATTACTAAAAGTGTCTAAACATTAACATTTTTAATACATACTTCCGTAATATGCACAATATAAAATATAACAATGTTGTGAGTTACCCTTTAGCGCTACAATTGCAGTCAACACTTTGACCGACTATTTTTAGGTATGTTCTTTCGATTGGCTTGGGTTAAAAATACAAACAAAAATAAACACCCGCGAAATTTTTAGATAATCTTTAGACATTTTTAGAAGTTAAAAAAAGCTATATTTTTGTGAGTATTCTTTTATTTTCATAAAACCTCTTTTTTCAAGTAATTTATTCCAAACATTTTTTTCAAGAAATCGAGAACTTCTCGCGGATTCAGCGACGACATTTCATGGTTTCCATTTTAAATTTGCTCTAGGAGTGTTTTTGCATCTCTATTTGAAGCTAAAAGCCAAAACAAAATTCTTATACCAAGAGACCATCATCGCTAAGACATGTCAAATTATCGTCCAAATTTTGAATAATTTTACATCCGGCATTATCAACCAGTCGATATAACGATACTAGTTTCATTCATTTCTAATTCTGAACAAGAACATGAAAATTTAAAACAAAATTTTGGGTAAAGGTTGCAGTACATCTGCAACTATTCAATATGAATTACATCCGCAACTTAAATCTATTTGCGAAAAATCAAATCAAATGGGTTACAAGAAAGTTTCAGGGAAAAATGATTGAACAAATATTCACGGAGCCAACCATTTCTTACTGATGCACCAAAACTGAATTCGGAAATTTCTCGCGTACTATAAGATATTGGGCGAAAAAGAGATAATCATTTTATATTATCTCAAAATTGTGTAGGCACCGTAATAAGCGCTCTCGGGTCAGCAATTACAATGCTAATGGATGAAACTGATGATGGAATCGACAAATTAATTCTATTAGAACGTTTAGGCGACACTACATTAACAATGTATTTGTCGAAAATCTGTTATTATTACTCCGTCCATGAATAAGTCTTTAAAGCCAAAATTAGATGCAATATTTTCGAAGAATTGTTCTACGGTGGAAACCTTTCTGAACTAATCAAGGAAGATCAGTTAATTTGAAAAGCATCAGCAAAAATTAAAGCGTCTGAAAAATCAGTACCTAAAAGGTTTGTTGCTACTAATCAGGGTAACTAGAGAAGCCCATTTTTAAAATCCCGTCAGATGGACAATCACCAACGGGTTATGTGGAGATTCCAATCGAATCAAAAATTTAGAAAACACCAGAATCAATTTCGAGTAAATAAAAACCCAGAGGGACGACCAAATGTGACGTATCAACAAACATACAAAAAGAAGTAGTAGAGGTGAACCATTTAGCCGTTAGGCTTAAACATTTTTATCAATCTTGGGAAAATATTAATTCAGATCTATTTAAAGGATTTAAAATTCCATTTAAATCTATTCCATTTCAAATAAATCCTCCTGAAAATATTTCTAATTCTTACGAAGAAAATATATTATTGAAAAAATAAATTACTAAATTATTAGATAAAAAATCAATAGAAATTTGTGATGATTTTGAAGGTCAATATTTATGTACATATTTCCTAAGGATGAAAAGTGATGGATCCCATAGATTCATATTTAATTTGAAAAAATTAAATTGATTTATGAATGAATATCATTTTAAAATGGAAGACATTCGATTTGCCAAAAATTTATTGACACCAAATTCATATATGTGTATAATAGATTTACAGGATGCTTTTTTTTCTGATTCCGTTACATAAACAGAGCAGAAAATATTTACGATTTAATTTTCAAAATAATATATACTAATTCACTTGTCTTCCTTTTGGATTATGCTTTAGTCCTTATATTTTCACAAAAGTTATGAAAACGGTTATAAATGTTCTGTGGTTAAAGGACCTACTCTCAATTATAAATTTAGATGACATTTTATGTATTGGAAATACTTTTGAATCATGTAAAGAAAATGTGGATCAAACAATAAAACTATTAGAATATTTCGGGTTTGTAAAATCAACAACTAACTCTAAAATATGAAGTTGCATTCACGGGATATAAGACCAGATTTTTTAATCGGAGCTCTAAATGTTGTGGAATTGTATTAACAGCAATACTACATATAATTAATGTAATCATCTTTGAACCAGGCGCCTTCGCATAATTATAATCGAACGTGTCTTACAGGTAGGTTCGTTTGATTTTACAATAAACAATAATTAATATTAAAAAAATTATTGTGTACGTATGAACTATATAGAAATCGATAAAGATTTCTAATTTTCGAAAAAATATGGTGCACCGGGGTAATTTTTTAAAATCCCAATCTATAAGAATCATATATTTTTGAAGTAAAACCATTTATTAATTTATTAGAAACACGTTTCTGATAGGATAGTATGTCGTCAAAAATCGATATCATAGCGAAAATTGTATAAAAACTTGTAATTTACAACCAATTTCTCGAAAAATGTTATAAACCAATTCCTGTAATCAAAACTGATCAGTCACTGTATTACGCCCATTTAAACCGGTGGACTGTTAACTAGTTATCGACGGATCTTCGGCTGAAACTAATAATCGCATTTGTTGGTTCATTAACCATAAATCTTCGAAAACTATGTTACTCACAATATTACGTGAGTGTTTTAATTCCAAAAACCAGAAACATATTCAAAATATATCTCTCGAACGTGTTATGATCATAATAATTTGTAAATCCAAGTCTACTGTCAACATCGAGCCCAGTCATTTAAAAATACGTCCTTCAAAGTAGGTCGATAGTTTCGCGTTGTGATCCGAACACGAGCATCATGCAAATTAAACAAGTGGAACATATCGAAATACTTCGTCCAAATCAGAACTTGAATGCCAGTATTAATTTGCATACACTCTATTCGGTAAAGAAGATCGCGGATGAAAACATCGTTTCGAGACTGAATTTCGAAAGCGTCCCGAATACAGGTGGGATTACGACATTTTCGAGGAAACCGAAGTATCATTTTTAAAGGCTTTGCACTTGTTCGAAGCGAGATATCGGTCCTCCACATTGTCAGGTCGACAGAAGGAAACGGCTGCTGATGCTCGGGTGTCTCGCTCTAAGTCCAAGATCCGTCGATATTTATCAAAATCCTATGGATCCTACAGAACATCTGTGGTCTCACTATTTGATTCTATCCTCGGCATTAGTTTCGCATTATTTCCGAGTGAATTTTCGTGTAAACGCCATGGTGACGGGTGACGATACACACCACTAGAAAGACAAAGGTTAATTTGGTACGAGTTGTAATCCTTCTGGTCCGTTCGTCAGGATTTGTGTCCGAATTAGTGGCTTGTTACGTCAGGGATTATATCGAGCGAGAAAGATTAATCGACTGTATATTTTATCTCGGGGACCCGAGAACTTTTAATGAAGTCACTCGTCACGGCATGCGGAGGTGCGCAGGCGCTACTCCTTCCGTCCTTTTCCGGTTATAAACGTAAATTGGAGCTGGGAGACGTCGACGTTTGATATTAATCGTGGAAACGTCGGGAACGTTAGTGTTTACGTGCTAATTTAAATTTCGTTTGCGGAAAGTTAGACTATCGCGTAATTAGCATTGTGCGAGAGCTGACTTGACGTCAAAATGTTTCCTGAAGCTATTGCAACTTCCAGGCTGAGTGCTGATCGGAATATTCCATCAGTAATCAGTAACACATTTTAGGAAACTATTATACTTCATGATGTATAATAGTAACCTTTTGTTACTCGAGAAAATTCTTTGTTTTGACCCAATCATCGAAAAACAGAAATTTCTAGACTAAGAGACACCTGACAATTCCTTTCTTATTCAGAGAAAAATTGTCGAAACCGGCTGTGCGGAATGCATATCACAAGAATATCTTGTACTGTCACAACTGGCTATCATGCAATTCACTGAAATTGTACGTACTGACGTATGACATGTCTGATGACACTGGTGATTTAATTGACGACATAAGATTATCAACTGTCTGCGACAGTAGGAAATTACATGAAAAACCTGTATATTACATGTGACCATCTTAACCTTTAAAGGGCCGGAAAGCCGATATATTGGCCCAAAAACATAATGCTAGGATACTTTTTATCCTTAAGTAAATTGATGCGCTAAGTTCGTATCTGAAGTTGGTTTGACCTCATCACTTCAGAGTGAAGGTCACTGAAGGTCATTTGAAGGTCAAACCTAGCAATATGGTTTGAATCATTGCAAAAGATATATCTTTATGTTTTTGGAGTCACTGAATTCGGGTTTTACGTCATTTTGACCTCAAATAAAAAGAGAGATGAAGATTTCTCCAAGGTCAGGTTGAGAATATACGCTGGGATTTTGAGAACGCTCGACACCGAATTTTCTCATTCAATCAATCGCATTTCTGTCAACATCATTATTCGGATAAATTTCTGAAGTCTGTGTTCGAATATATATGATACTTTCTGCAGTTGACCTTGAAGTGACCTTGTTTGACCTCGAATGACCGTGATCATGACCAGTTGGATGCAGCACATGTCAAAACCTGAGAATATGATTTTATTCATATTTTACCGAACTACAAATTTTTCATGATTCTCCAGGGCCGGAGAGCCGATATATCGCCTCGGTGCATGATAGGAACACTGTACATAGTTGATGGGTGATGCAAGACACGAATTTGGGCACTTTCAAAGGAGGTTTCAAAACCCGTCCCTTTAAAGGTTAATAGCTATTGAAACCGGCTATGCGGAATGCATCTCACAAGAATATCTTGTGCTGTCACAACTGGCTATCGTGCAATCCACTGAAATTAAACGTGCTGGTGTATGGCATGTTTGATGACACTGAGTGATGCAATTGACGACACAACATTATCAACTGTCTCTAAGTTGATCACGGTTGAACTTTGATCACCTTGTTATGAAATTTGAAGTAAAAAATGAAAATCTGCGTGTAAATAAGAGGTTAAAAAACAGAATTTGGGCAGCATGTATCCATCATACAATTTTCGTGACTAGTACAAAATGGCGTTTTGGCCCAGGAGGGTGTCAAGGCGTGTATACAGGACGACGACCCTCCGTTCCGGCAGCGACAACGACGACTCGGGGTGGCAGCGTGTAACGTTATGTAACCGTATACATGCCTAAGATCCTGAGGGTCGGTCGCCCCGCAGAAATCGGGCTTTGTCGCCCGGCCATGTGTCGCTAATGCGAATCCCGTGGGGGGTCATTTCTATTCTATTTCCCTTTCACGGGGTGTGCCGCACGACCCACCCCCTTATCGCTTATGGTAAACGCATCATGGAGACCCCACAAGGGTGCTGCAGATTGACGTAAAATCAATGAACGAAGTCAATGGGTTGTCCTCTCGCCGAGAAATCTCGAGGCTCCTGATGTGTATCGTATATCTATACGGCGACATGCACGAAGTTGCCTTTCGAGTACCCGTTAAGTACTTAGGCGCGTTGGCACGTACGCTATATAGCCTAAGTTCAACCTATGCCAGCCTCGATGGCACTTATCGAAGAATTCCAGACTCAAATTCGAGAGGACCTTTTTACGCCTGTCGGCGAAACCGTTGCGACAGAAGGCAAAGATATTATTTGAATAACATTTGTTTAACGGGTTTTTTACCGATCCGGTAAACACGGGTGTCTCGAGCGGCTGTCGCCATTCACCAAAAGTTACTTGGCTATTGGTGGGGTCCAAAAAAGTCCACCTAGATCGTATTGTTTAATAAGGAATATTATTTATAATATCATCATTTTTTGCTTAAATTATGAAATCCTATTTGTGAAATCATATGGGTACTGAAAGGAAAAATTTTTATGAAAAAAGTTGACGTAATATTTTTGTATAGCTAAAATGAAAAGAAGATTCGCGCAAAATTCATTATTATTATTATTATAAATTGGATAGCTCTTCGTATATGTTAATATATCAAATATGTGCCTAACTTTGTGTTATGAGTCATTCCTTTCAGCTGATTAATTTAAAATTTGTTACACGAGGTTTTAGGAGTCGCTGCTTAGATTTTCGAAATCAAAAATGCCGAATATGTAAAGATCCGAGATTTGGCTGATTATGTAAAAAATAGTTAGTCTGGTTTTCGGGGTCACCGATCAAATTTTCGAAATTCAAAATGGCGGATCCAATCTGACGAACCAAAATGCAAAAAATGCCTGGTTATTTGTCATTTTTGTATTAACTGCTGCGACTTTAGATTAGCAGACACTTAAATAAAAAAATATTAATTTTTCATTTTGTCTTTAGGCTTAATGTTAAATTAATTGATAAATTAAAAATTCGTAGTAAGAGTACTCATAAATGGTCTTTTTTAGGTTCTGCAAATAAACCGAATTCTTCCATTTTGTCTGTCATATTTAAACCGCTTTCTTGGATTTAAGACACTTGACTTCGTATGATACAAAATACTGATTTTTCCTTTGACAGTCAAGGTACCATGTCCAAACTTATTTATTATACCGAAAACGATGTCACTATAGCAGACATTTCCTATTGCGTCCCATTGTCGAGAAAAGCGAGGTTAAATGAGTGAAAAGGTGCGTTTTAGCCATGTTTTGATTCGTTTTATAGCAAAACATTTAACCTTTACAAAAAATCGAAATATAGCCAAAAATGCACATTTTGATACATTTAACTTCACTTTTCTCGAAATTGACACGCGATAAGAAAATTCTGTTGGCGCCATTGTTTTCAGCAAGAAAAATCCGCACGGAAATGATCCTGTAATTGCCAAAGGCAACTGGAAAGAAAAATTTTATGTCGGTGAGTGATATTAGCGACCTTTTCAGGTCAAATCAAAAGCCTTGAAGTAAAATGATCAAACTAAAAACAAGCAATTTACAAATATCTCATTGGTCATATTTGACCCCCTATTTTGAATTTCTGAAAACGAATTTCGTTTTTGTAATTAGCGACCCCAATAACCTTCGAGAAATATAACTCAAGAAAAAAAACCGTTTTTGTAAAACTCGGCCGACATGTTGGATTCGCCTTATTGTATTTTTAAAATGTAACTTCAGATTCGTAATCAGTGAAGGCAAAGCCTTGAAGTTATACAGTTGAAGTAGACAAACAATTTTCGAATAATTCCATTATCGTATTGGTTTCATCATTTTTAATTTTTGACAACGGATTTCGTATTTGTTATCAACGGCGCCAAAAACCCCAGAAGGACTTAGTTAAAGCAAAAATAAGTAATTTTTGCCAAGCTCGTCTGCCATATTGGATCCGACATTCTGTCTGGTCAAAACGTTAAATTTACATTCAACGAACTAAAAAATAGCTATAAAGTGAATTGCAAATTAATCGTACTGTACGAAAAATAGTGTGTTAGGAAATTGAAAAGATTTGGATAAATGCCAAAATGATATTGTTTTCTAGAGTTAAAGACGTGAATAATGAAATCTAAGAATTTATTTATATGAATTCATTAATAATAGGCACGATGTTCGTAATTTACGGTTGAAATACTTATAATTCGTTTGTTATTGATAAAAAACCGAGGCTTCGGAAATTGTACTAATTTTTACTCCCGAAGAAACATACGTGAAAACCATGAAATATTAAACTCTCCAAACAGGTACAAAAATAATCGCTATAATTATAACATATAATTAATACTGTGAACATTTTATTTGTATCGTTAAATACTTTCCAACAGTAATATAAGACATTGTAATGTTGCTTTTGTGAAAAAGTAAAGTCAATTTTGTTCGTTTTTTATTATGTTATTGTGACTACATGTCACATTTTGATGTTCTTATGGTGTGTAATAATTTTTATTGGCGAGGTTTTATTTGTTAGAAGTTTTTTTTTAGCAAAAGTTTTTCTATCTGGAGTTTTTTTTTCAAAAGTAATCTTGTCGGAGTTTTCTTTTTCAAAAGTAATTTTGAATCAAAGTTATCATGCCAAATAAATCGAGTCGTGGACCCAAATAAATAATTTTTCAAGTAGAAAATTGCTCCAACAAAGCAATCACGATTTATATACCTTTTGTTGGCTTATTTTTTAATTCATTCCTCATATCTTTCAAATTAAGTTTTTACTAAACACAAACTGGCTTTCTCGTTTTTATCGTTCAGTGTTTAATTTTCTCAGTAATTAGCAAAGAACAAAAAGATTGAAGTGCCTTTTCAATTAAAAAGTTGTAGATTTCATAATGTCAATTGCTTAATTATTCCACATTCTCTATTACGACATTTCATAACAATATGATAATTGCTGTAAAGATTTCAAAATCATCGATGTGTCAGAGATAGAATTCACACTGAATGTTCAAATGTCGAATTAAAAAAATTACTCCATCTTGACTCCGTCATGTAATGAATGATATTACGAGTAACAAGAATAAGGCATCATCATTGTCCGCAACACGATTCATTGTAATGATAGATTGGCAGGCCAATTACAACGAGATATGTTTATTTTCTCTCTTGTTGTAACAGAAACTTTGCTACCGTGGAACTTTAACGTTCAAAACTTTCGATTCCCAAAGGGACTAAAAATTCGAAGAGTCATTCGGCATAATGAGGTAAGTCATTTCAAATGCGTATCTTCAGGATGTGATTATACCAAGATTGCCCCTTGGAATGTTGTGAGTTATGTACTTTAATAAGAAAATAAAGAGTTCTTGAAGGAACAACAAATAAATATGCTCGTGGATATATTTGAACAAAGGAAAATAAGTATTTTCAACTCGTTTTGTGGCATAATAAAATATGAGTATTTGGAAAAACATTTTGCAGATTGAAGTCACTCTATGCTAGTATAATGGACAAATTACATATATCATAACTAAGTGATAAAAGTGCATTATCGCTTAATTTCACAGATAAATTAATGCACTGAGAAGTTTGGCATGTAACGTGATAATGATTTTTGATATAATTTAGAAACTTTTCTTGAATAATGCACGAAGGCGAGTATTTAATTCAATTTCATTGATCCAAGAAGAGTTCGTCATGCAATTAATAAACAAATGAGGTTGAAATTACACGAAAGTTTAAATGATTTTCAAACTGAATTAGAAGAATATTTTGAGCACATCATTTTGCAAATTGTACTCCGTCTGAAAGAAGGCACTGAGCAATCAGATTCTAAACACGATGTGATAGCGAACCTAATCAAATATTCACAACCTTTGCGAAGGATAATAAGTCATTCTGAAACTTAGAGACAAAACTTTTTAAGTATCAGATAAAACGATATTTCTGTAATGAGAACGAAGCGAAGTCTTATACATTATTGTGGTCCTCGAAAACAATCTTATCCCTCCGTCGCCCAAAACGGCTCCAAACTACTTCAAAATTACCCCAGAATCATTTCAGATTTTTATTTTGAGTCTGTACCGCCACGGAGGAACTTCGATATCTAACTTTATTTTTTAATTTATAGGCTATAACTAATTATATAAGATCGGGAAGAGGAAAGTCATTGTCGTATCTTTTCTCGAAAATATTCGGAAAATTTTCATCCTAGGCACGTCAAACAAACAAAAACTTTCTTTCGTGTTATTCGATTTTTATCAGTGTGGAAATTGAAAAAAAAATTCAATCGCTTTTGTCCACAACAAAAATTATAATTTACCAAGTATTATTTCATATTTCTTGCTGTTTTTTTAAAAATGGGTAACAAAAAATGAGTTTTTTTTAGAGTTAGAAATCTAGCAGGGTTTTGATGGCATTTTTTATTTGAATCCATGCCAATCAAAAGAGCATACCTAAAAAAGTTATATATGGATTTCACTAATATTTCCACAGTTTAATTAATCGGCGCTTCATTAAAGTACTCAAAAGTGTACTCGAAAACTGCAATTTGACGTTAAAGGCATAAAATGAATGTTTTATCAAAACAGATGATAAGTCAACTTAAAAAATTTTTATAGAAACGGATATGATTTCATACAGCAATATCATTAGGATTATAATTTTTATTTGTGGTTTTATGACGTTAGGAGGATGTAAGAAATTATATTTTTGCTTTTTCAACTTGTACGCCGATGAATAATTGTGGATAATCAAAGTCGAATAACTCGAACGCAATTTTTTTTTTGCGAACCTATAGCATGAATCTTTTCCAAATATCTTCGAGAACGAGTAAGAATGGGTATATTTTTCCCAATCTTATACAATTGGTTATAACCGATATACCACAAAAATCAATTTTCCTGTTTAAAATTAATATTAAAGTTCTGACGGGGTGGTACAGACTCAGAATAAAAATCTCAAATAATTCTGCGATTATTTTAGGCTGGTTTGGAGCCAATTAGGAGGGCTGCGGTAACATTTTGGTACGGCCTTGAATAGGAAAACATATATAAACTAGATGAGATTTGTTATTTAATTTTTTGGAAAAAAATTATTTTTCTAACTCGATACGTTTTACAACAAGGTGTTGTCGTGACTGCATTAAGTGTCAGTGCGACTACATTATGTCATTCATTATGTTTGAAATACGAATTTACGGTGCCGGAAAAAAATATGTAAACAAAAAGAAACGCACGACAAACGAAGCATAAAAAAAAAAGGGTATTTGAAACAAAAAAAGTTGGAATTTATTTTTGTAACATAAACTTGATGGTTAAGGACTAGATTATTCGTAAAATATTATAAATGATTATGAATCCGGAGACAGTTTTTAAAAATTCAAAATGTATGCAACAAAAATAAGCATATAAATTGAATTTTCGTGAAACATTGAATCTTGGGGGTTTTGGTAGCTAATTACGGAACTAGTGTCAGTTCTTAACAATTAAATATGACGGATACAGTATGCAACACTGTAAAAAGAAAATGCATTCAATTTAATGAACATGTAAAGGAAGCAAATTTCAAGCAGGTACATTAATCCTTTTTCATGTTCATCTTGAAAATCTCAGCAACTAATGCACTGAATCTAATGCACATGCATTAATAATAAGCAGGTTCATTACTAGCTTACCACGTTTCCCCTACATTAAAATGTACATGGGCATTAAATTTCAGTCGCATGCGCATAGCATTGAAATTTGTATCCAGAATATTACATTCGCTGAAGGAATATTTTGTCAAAAATATTAAAAATATTCCTAATAGGAAATTTTCCGGCCAATTAAAAAAAAACGAAACAAATTTTGATAATTATCGTCATATTTTTTTTTAAATTATGTAAATTCTCTGTTATATGTAATTTCATGTGAAAATTAAGTTTAATTATCTTTTGCTACTTTCGTTGCTTAAATAACAACGATCGCAAATGAGTTAGTAAAGCTCGAAAACAAATAAGAAAAACGCAAAATTGAATTTCATTTAAATATACCCAAATATTAATTTAATGTACGTTTACATTAAATGCAATGTACTAGTGTACATTAAATGTACATTAAATTTCATGTTTTACAGTGAACATATTCCATCAGCCATTTTGAATTTTGAAAATATGTCGACATTTTAGTAATTATAGAGATTCAAAAAACCCATCTTTGTCTGGATCGAGTAACTTTTTACCAATTTGGTTCGCCATTTCGGATTTTGAATCTAAGGTCAGATTAATAATCAGTGACACCGAAAACTTCTGAATAGCAAATTTCAACTCCGTTTCATATAAAGAAAAATGTATGGTCAAGGGGTTAATAAATAAAGTTTTATTGACTTATTATAACTGCATAATATTACTAACGAAAGATCTGTCATTAACAGACTCTGGGTGGTTAACCGACAAAAATTATCCGTGGTTAAAATTCTCCTTTCTTTCATAATGCTCACTTTAAGGTATAGTAAACACAAGATTATTGCCATTAATGTAATAATTAGAACCGAATGTTTCTATAATTGAGTGAAGACATTTTATTGTGGTCGTCGCATCTGTATATTCGTTTTGTGATTATGAATTACCTGGAGAATATTTGAAATTATTCATATTGTGTTTTCAAAGTACATTTATTTATTATTAACCGTAAAATTTACAATTTTAAAAATTATGATACCTCAGATAATATAACATGGACGACATTTGTTTCCTCCAAAGGGGTGTAGTATTGAGTACCACTCTTCATACAAAAAAAATGTATATATTTCACTGTCTCTTTTGTTAGCGATATATTTGTGTATTTGTCTCTTTTGTCATCAGAAGAAATTTCAGGTATAAAAAATAAGAATAGAAAAGGAGCTTCGTGTATTTATTTGTCAAACTGTTTATACATTAATTTCTACGAGTAAAACATTAATCTACGAATAAAACATTAATCAGTTAAAATTAACTGTTGTTAACAACAAATTAATTTTTGTTCCCCTGATAAGTTTGGAAAAAATATAACAGGTTACAACTATAGGCTTCTTACACGCTCCATTTTGCGAGAAATATCATATTATTAGTATCATCAATTTATTTTGTTCAACTTTTACCGATCTCTCATAAGAACAAATCTATGGAATTATTCATATTTAATAATTTACTACATTTTATATAAAAGTGTTATATGGCCGATACCTAAAATCTAAAATGGAAGAATTACTTTAAAATTTAATCCTATATTGAAAAAAATTAGCCCTACAAACTGGTTTGTAACGAGATACTATCTAGTTTGTAGTATACTCATTTGTTGAGCCAGAACTCTTTTTATCCGTGTACTTACACCAAACGCATAATTATGGAACAAGAAAGAAATTTACTCAGCGTCTCCTCTCATTGTCGTATATAATGCGTATATTAAAACTTCAATTAATTATCAGGTGCAAGGTAATGACATTTCAACTGTTTTTCTACTGCAAATAAAACAACAATAGTATCTATAACTAATTTCAATTCAAATCATGCAATGAAAATAAGTTTGAAATTTAAAATCATGTTTTATATGATTTTTATTGTTCTTTTAGATAAATAAAGAGAATTTTCATGAGAAATTTTTCTTTCATATATTACGAATCTTACAATGAATATTACAATCCCCAGGATGAACGACACGGGCGTGATAGGGTTCTCATTCCATTGGGGTGCTTTTTGAAGTGAGTCCCATTTCTTCTTACGAATCGGGGTACTTTTTGAAGTGTAATTGTTTCACGATTATATAAGTAGATGTATGCTTCATCTTTAACATGAAACCTGAACGATATCGATACGTTCATTTTTATATATTGACGGATGACAATTTTTCAACGAATGTCTTCCACCGGTCGTTAACAATAGCACGCATTTATTCTTAAAATATAATCAAATTGTTTATTAATAATAATATTTGAAAGTTTCTATGGCTAATAGACATGATCCAAATTTCTCTTTTATTTTACTAACTGAAAGATGACGTTGCTGCAACCTGATAAATGCCGGTTAAAAAAAAATTCTTGACGCTTCCACACCATTTTAGCGCAGACCAAGCTTATTGGAAAACTTTCCTTTTTATATTGTTTAATCATAAAAAAATAGAATTTTGAAAAATGATGTTTTTCTATTTTTCAAAATATGGCAAATTGTTAATTTTCAAAATTTTGTAAAATTTCAAAATGGCCATGAAAGAACATTTAAAACACTATTAAATTAAGAAAACAGAGTGTTAAAGTATCGATTCTTAACGGAAATAGAGAGATTTGAATATAATTTCCTACCTGTTTCTGTCGAAAATGAAATCACCAGCAAAATTTTTGTTTCGGCCGTAACTTCGCGAAAAATTTTGTATTTGCAAAACAAAAAAATATGTATCTCTTTATTTACCCAAAAGATCAACAAGAATCGTATAAAACATGATTTGGAATATTCATTGCATGATTTGAATTGGAATTGGTCCTACATCCTCCATATTGCATTTACTAGTAGAAGAACAACCACCATATTTCACAAAATTTACATGTTTCGTAACTTCCGATGATAAATAAAAAAAAGGAAGATTCATCGAAGGTATTTTTTTTAATTCACAATCGGAATAAAAGCTAAAACCATGACAACGGGTACAGAAGTAGTGGATCTCCATGGTGACGAGAGACGAACAGACCCGCTCATTTGTTTGTCATTTCCTCAACGAATCGCGGAAACAAAGAACAGAGTACGGAGGAACGAAACAAAAAGCAATCCCCGGAGCCAACCGACTAGCGAGACTTTGATGGGATGCCGTTGTTGCCAGGAAAAAAGTGAAATCCTTGAATTACCTGTTCGGAAAACAGCATTCTATCGCCGTTTTAGCGGTGTATCGGCGAGGCCGAGGGGTGGCAGATGAGAAACATCTAGTTTCCTATCTTTCGATTTGCCCATTTTTTTTCGTTGGAAACAAAAAGGCAGACGGGATTCCGATGTTTTTTTTTTTCAAAACGACAGTAGTTGATTTCCTTCCTTTTTTCGGATGTAATCCTTTCCAATTTGTCACAAATATTATCAATTTTAGAAAAACAGCACAATATATTCAAAATAATCGGTAAATAGCAGGTGAAAACGTTTATCGCGTGCAACGATTCTAGCAGTTATGAAGATTTTGGTCCTGACCATAGGAATTCTAATTATTTCTATCAACAAAAGAAATAGCGATTGATGAGTTTGG
Organism: Trichopria drosophilae; assembly: GCA_030407085.1. NCBI lineage: Eukaryota > Metazoa > Arthropoda > Insecta > Hymenoptera > Diapriidae > Trichopria > Trichopria drosophilae. The sequence goes on along the minus strand of CM059583.1, from coordinate 180,467,569 downwards.
CAACCAAGATTGATAGGGTGCACCTCAAAAACCCGACAAATCACAAAACAGACACCTAAAAACCCGACATTCAAAAACCAGACATTTCAAAAAACACACATTAACAAAACAGGCATTTCAAAATACACATATATTTTGAAAATCTGTGGTGCACCCAAAAAAGAGACATTGAAAACCAGACATTTCAAAATGCTCGTATATTTTGAAAGACTGTTTTATTAAGTATCTGGTTTTTGAATTTCGATTTTTTGAAATTTCTGGTTTTTGAATATCTGTTTTTAGAAATGTCTGGTTTGTGATTTGTCGGGTTTTTGAAGTGCACCCGCCTATTGGCCAAACATTTTTAACCTTGAAATGACCTTTCAGTGAGGCCTCAAGGGCGATAAATTGTCCCAGATAAATTGTATGTACTTTAAAATGTCGATGTTTTCAGTGTCTGTATTTTGAAATGTCTGGGTTTTGAATGTCTGGTTTTTGAGATGCACCCGATTGATGGACTGTTTTCAACTAAATGAAGTAAGTGATATTGATCATGCTGTTTACTTTCTACCCCCTGATGATAGCAATATGTCTACCTGAAAGTAGCAATATAAAAGCAGTTCTTCCTCAAGCGAAGAGCTGATGACTACTCCAGTAATACGGATTTCTTTTGAAAGCTTCACTTCCGCCCAATTTTATTAAAAACTTTGGAAAGCATCCTATTTCTGAAACTCTTGGAGATTTGAGATTTCGAAAGATTTCAAAAGTGACCCAGGCCGAGCTTAATTCGATCATCACGAGAGCTTTCAGAGTGTATCGGCAGTGGAACATTACAGGACCAAAAGAATATCAATGCGAGTTTCACTGAGAAAAGTTTATCGCGTAAGACGGACGTGCCGTATATTAAAGCGACTGTTAGATTTTGGTCACGTAGAAACACCGTAATATCGTTATCGAAGAATGGAGCCCCGGAACGGACCTTCGTATAACGTGTCTCAGTCCCGCAGCAAACCCCATAGATTCGAGAGCCCATAGAACCAAACTCAATATAGCGAAGTCAATTGGACTCTCGTATTTTCAGGGGTCTCAAAAACTCCAACCCCTACATTTCATATATATGTCTTTCACTTCTGCCATTGGTACGGAGCATGAGTGTAATGGGGATAAAATGGAGTTTGAATCACAATCGATAGTCACAATCGGTGGCCCATGCAAACCTCGTTTGGTTCATCCAGTGTCGTGCCATCGACTTTGAATGGCTTATATTCGCACGAGCACCCTTATGTATGTTGGATAGTCGACTTACGAAACTCGTCCACTCAGTCGTTCTTCTACGATATATTGTTCTTTCCAAACATGGAGTAACCGCCATTTTTACCTTTTCTACGTGTCGTTGCATTAATGTCTGCTTGAAACCACGAAAAATGCTCGTGCAGAGGCTATCCGTCAATCTTGCTACTATTTCTGCATTCGTTCTTCGATTTTATCGCATTTACATAATTTATTTGGAAATGTAGTAAATTCATTTTTTACAGATATGGGCTCTCCAGAACCTTTCAATTTTGAAGTCGACATTTTTGAAAAATAAAAATGCAAGCACACTTCTGATTGTTTTGGTACCTTTACTTGATACATTGAGAAATAGATATGTATTCGTGAACAGCGCTTAAGCGAGTGCCAGTGCCTGTTATATTAATATTAAATAGTACTAAAATGTACAGTACGCTCTGAAACAAAAGAATCAAACAGTTGTAAAAATGCGAATAGCAATGTTGTAAAGTACATTTTTATCTCTTTTCTTTTTATTTCTTAGCTCTTCTATTCCTTTTTTCGGATTTCTTCTTGTTTTCTTTCGAACATGTCATTTCGTAAATTAAAAAAAAAATCAAAAACCGCTCGATGTGCGATAGGGCTATTAACGTACTGAATCTAACGCTGTTTAATTTTTTTGTTTCAGACCATCCATCCCACAGATTTCATCAAACAACATCAACAGCGCGTTCGCACCTTTTTTTAGGACTTTTTTTGAACTATCATTTTCATGTATGAAAACTAAAATGTTCCAAAAATTTCTTTATGTATTTCGATAGTGTATTAATACAATATATTAACTTTTATATTAATATTTACATTACAAAACTGTTTAAAAAATCGGAAAACCCCCTTAATGGTAATCTGTTATTGAATATATATAGAATTGAGTTCATAAAGTAATTATAATCTAGTTAAATTACAAAAAATAGGCGAAAATAGTCAGGTCCATTGCATATTGATTTTTAAAATGTTTAGTTTAATGCGCTGCCAAAATTAAATATTAGAAGTACCTTTTGTCTAGCTTAAAGGACAAACATAACTAAATGTTTAACAAGCAAAAACATGTTCTGTATGATGATGTTCTGCAAATACCAGTATAACGTTTCATGCCCAAAATTTAAAAAATTTTTTACTGACAAACGCTGACAAAAGCATAATTATTGTTATTTTATTTTGAATTGCTTGCGTTAAGTATTATTTTGAAACATCAATGTTAAAAAGCACCTTTTTCGTTTATTTATTTATTTATTGATTCAGGAACGTGTCACAACTTGTCAGATCCATAGCAATTGATTAGGTCAATGTCATACTATTTTGTGCTTTTTTCATTGTAATCTTAAAAAATGTGTAAGCTGCTATAGCGTCCTCTTATATATACTATTTCATTTAAAAAAATAACAGAAATGTATAATGACAATTTTGTTTAATTTTTAACGAGCAAACTTGTTATATTTAAAAAATGACAAAACAATCTTTCCATAATGGCACTGCAATAAAAGACAGAGACGGTCAAATAATCGATATTTATGCGAGAAAATTCAAAATTTCAACTTGCAGGCGTCATCTTGAAGGCACGATTTTTTTTCCGCTGGGGAAAAAAGGGATCAGCAAAATTACGTAATTATTCCCTTTTGCAATTATCAGTATTGCCCTTTTCAATATCATTAAATTACGAAACAAAAAATACGAATCTTACAAAGAATCGTTAAAAATTCGGTATTGTTGTGGAACAAATTGATTACTTTTGAATTCGCAGGCTGATTCTAACCATGGAGTTCAAAAAAGAAGGGCCAAAACTATCGTTCTTGACTTATTTCAATTTTTTTTAACGGCGTTTGTAACAAAAGTTATAGTGCCGAAAGTTTCGTCCATTTTCAGAAATTTAATTCTGATAAACTTAGCATTTCTTAACTATTAAGAAATTCATTCTTATAATTCCCGTGACAACACACACTGAGCAGATCTGCCATAAATATCTACTATTGAGAAGGTTTAGCGATCAATGTTCAGCTGTGCCATCACTAACACACACATCCAATAATTAATATACTGATATTTTTAAGTCAAATAAATATTTTAACTACCGAAATGAATTAATCTATTTAATTGCATATGTTCGTATAAATATGTTCATTTTACCGACGTAAACTAGCTGAAATAAATTATATTTTATTTTGAAGACGAGCTAAACGGGTAACCGTTACACATTTAATGGAATTAAATTTGTTACATACTAAAAGAGATTTCCTGCACATACAGAAATCAATATACTTATTAATGGTAAAGAAATACTTTTTTTTCAGTGTACGTAAACCGGTAACAAAGCGGGTTCATAGGGAAGTTAATTTTACTTATCATGTCAAGCAAAACAATTTGAGTTTTCAATAAGCGGATTTCTTAAGTCCAAGAAAATATAACATAATTAGTTTAGGTTTAGTTCAGTAAACAACTGCTAAAAATCAATACACTTTCAAAATAAAATATCTTCTTAAACAATGTCTTACGCAGTATTAAGTCGTAAAATATATTTCTAATTACATAATAAATAAAACCTATAAATCGCAGTTGCATAAAGTCATGTTAGGCATGGACAATTAATTATGTGATATGTTACAATCATCTGGTATTGTATAATATACGGAAAAACAGAAATAGTTGATTTTACTACCCAAATAGTAGGATCTGTTACTATATTTTTTAGTTGGGTATATTATTTAAAAAGGCTTGGCTACCTAATTTGTCAGTAATTTATTTGTAAAATTAAATAAAAACGCCCGTATCTTATCCTACTATCTAGTTAGGTAAAATCTAATAGTTTCAACTATCTTTTACTATTTTATTTTTTTGGTATGTATAAACTTGTAAACGATATCTGTCAAAAAGAGGTACTGAAAATCTAATTAGTTGATTTCTGCACAAAATGCGACGTTGCCATAAGCTCTGTTGAGTATGCATTGTGGTCAGTAAAAAAGTGAAGTGCAATTTTTTTCTTTCTGGTACTCGGCGCTGAGTTTAAATTATTGGTGGGAACTGTATTGTAGTTCAATTTAGTAACAAAATTACATGGATTGTCATTTTAAAAAGTTGACTTTGCACCTATATATGTAATAATACAAAACAACTTAAATATATCTAATAGACAACTTATTACCATAATTATATTCATTATCATGTAAACTTAAAAATATTTAACTTAAAATACAGAGCAAATCTAGAGTAGATTATTTCTCAATTTTATTACTGATAAAATAACATTTAATAAGTAATGCTTTAAGTAATATTCTAATAATTTCAAATAAGAGTTTCACATGAAAGTCACATTCCTGAATCAAACTGTCGGACAAGAGAAACCAAATAAAACATGATAAAATCGGATTTTAAAGGAAGATAATTCTCTATATATACCATATGTTATCCTTTCATTTTTTTCGATTTAAATATGCCTATGATTATAAGTGCTATAAGCGAGTTTTGACAGAAAATGCGTTACACAGCCGCACGTAATATAAAAGTATTACAGGACTAAATTTTAAAAAGTTATTCAAAGCAATAAAACAAAAAGTTATGTAACAAAACAAAAACTCAAGCCATTTACATTCGATATGTTTATTGGCATATGTGTGCATTTATGAATTACGAAATATTTATTTATTGAAAATATTAATTAAAATGCGTATACATGATTTCCATAAATAACTTTATATTCTCAAAGAGGCATCACTAATTCTTAGTTGTGGGTATTGTTATAAGACATATACTGGTGCATCTCAAAAACCCGACATTCAGAACCCAGACATTTCAGAAAACAGACATTAAAAAACCAGACATTTCAAAATGCAGAGATATCTTGAAAGTCTGTTTTTTGAAATGCCTTGTTTTTAAATCACTGTTTTTTTTAAATGTCTGTTTTTTTAAATGAATTCTGTTTTCTCAAATGTCTGGTTTTCTAATATCGGGTTTCTGAAATATCCGTTATGTGATTTGTCGGGTTTTTGAGGTGCACCCAGTTTTCTTATTGTATATAGATGCACACGGAAAAAATATTACTAAAATCGTTAGTAAAGTATGTAAAGTATACAAAAAATATATTGTTTTTGCAAAATGTATTAAAATGTTTTAGTATATAATGTATACAAGTTGAATAATATCTTCTAAATGTCAACGTCAGTTAAAGATCCCTGAAAAATATAAGAATTCCGAAATATATTTGAATTGCTATTTAATAAAAAACGAACAGAAGTAAGATACAAAAATGGAGGGATTGAAATATTATTTGATAAATGCACAATTAACTGCCTTAGAACTATAAATTTTTGAAAATTTTAATCGACCAGAATCCGATCACTTTTGGTACTCCATTTGGATCAGTATTTTTGTGTGTTAGATGCACATAGTTCTTGTATAATGAATAACTCTAACTGCAAAATATCAAGCTTTCAGGCCAAATTCAACACTATCGATATTTATTTCCCTGTAACTAACAATAAAAATAAATTCACAAACATTAGATGGCAAACAGTCTTTTCGACCTCCCGGGCGTAAAGTCCGGTTTTCCACCCCGACAATTACACGGGTACGAGAGGAGTTCCCACCTATCCCAGTTTAATATTTGGGGCATATATTCGAATTTTACACTCGCTCGGGTGAAAAATATTGTTTTTGTAAAACTTGATTTTACGCCCTTAATACGAAATTAGTATTTTTTGATACAAGACCGTAAAACCAGATTTTACAGCTATAGTACCGAAAAGTACTATTATAACATTCGTATTTCATACGTTTATAAGCAATTGAAGAATATCATATCACTTTGATTGGAGTAGATATGCTCGATTACAAATGATAAGACCTCATTAGAAATATCATTGGCTTAAAATGAAACCGATAGAATAAAAAATGTAATAACAATTTTTCACATTTTCGGCTCAATTTTGTAGCCACCGGCTAAAAATGATGAGATTTAAAAACCGTGATTTTTGTGCACATGGATTTTCGAAGTCGCTGATGGCGAAACAGGTGTCAGATTTTCAACAATCAAAATGGTAGATCCAATATTGCCTACCAAAAATTTGAAAAACGATAACATTTGTTGATAATTGGTACAGAGGTTTTTTTTGAGTCCACTGATCACGATTCAGGACTTCGATCTTGAAAATTAAGGGTACACCTCAAAAACCCGACAAATCACAAAATAGACACTTCAAAAACTCGACATTAAAAAACCAGTCATTTAAAAAAAACTTACATTAAAAAAACAGACATTCAAAAACCCGAAATTTCAAAATACAGACACCTCCGATTCGTGTTCACGACATAAAAGAATGATCTCGGGTCGCCGTCCTTGAGGTCTCATTGGTAGGTCATTTCAAGGTCAAACATGTTTGACCAAGAGATTAATTTTGTAGGTCACATGAAGGTTATATAAGTTTAATCCCCGGGTTATTTATTAAACACAGTTAGAATTAATTCATTAATTACATTTTCAGACCATGTACATTTTGAAATGTCTGTTTTTTTAATGTCTGGTTTTTGAAATGTCGGGGTTTTGAGGTACACCCAAAATTAAAAATGACAAATTTCACATTCCCCAAACATAACAAAAGAGAAAAAAACTTAAAAAACAAAATGAAGTTTTCAACTGCCTTTTCGTTTATGTCTGGTTTTGATTCACTGCGGTTCGTGTAAAAAAATATACAAATGAAAACAAAATGAAGTTTTAAGTTAATTTGTAATTATGAATGACAAAAATTTAAGCACATGCATTTTCGTTGAAAATTTGTCATTAAATACTCCAAAACCCCCAAATGTGAACTTTTAGATAAAATATTTTTCTTTTTTTTTTCATTCCGAATTTTGACAATTTGAGAACATATGCGTGATCAATGACTTTGCAACTCCTGTATACTAAATATCAAACAAAATATCATGTTTTTAATATATCTGTCTGTCATATTGGATCTCACATTCTGAATTTTGATGATCTGATACCGGATTTGTAATCAGCAAAGTCGAAATTCCATTATAGAAAATAAGAACCGCTATTAGTGGGAACCGGTATGAATTTCTATTGAAGATTATACTTGTTTTTTTTTTTAATAATTTAGGAGGCTGGTGTTATTAGTCACTTATTTTTAGGTAATTTTCTAAATCCACTTTTATATAAATGCAAATTCTAATCCTATTTTTAGACCTTCCATACATTGACACTCTGACCAAATAATTGATATTCCACAAACCATTTTCAGCATAATCTACGACGGATCTTTACAAAAGATATTTATTCTAACGAATGCAATGACCCGAAATACAACGAAAAGTACTCTAAAAAAATATGAATATAAAATTTTAAATAACGGCTTACACCCTTTTTTAAAATATTTTTGACCCACATCGCTTTTTAATACCTTTTAATAATTTAATACTAATAAAGTACTTACATTCGTACGTGTTTAATAGATTTAATCAAGTCCCTTTACTGTATTCAGGACAAAATTCGAAGCTGGGAAGAACGACTATACGAATTCACCGACTGCGAGCTGAAGTGGAGACCGCAGGCTGGGCCACAAAAGCCCGTTCGCGATATGTATCAAATTATCCTCATAATAGAAGATGGCGGCAACGTTACACCTCCCAGGTGCTGTACTGCCGTGTTGGAGCGAGATAGAAAACGGAGTGGTTCGCATTGCGACAATAAAGCACAATGAAACCATAATGCGTTCAGGCCGCACAATAATGTCACCACAATGAGCCCGTCCTGTGCAAAAGGTGTTGCTTTAATAGGAGTCCGCTTACACGATGCCGTTCGAATATTTTCTCGATTTTCTCAACGCACCAGATAGGGCACACACGTTCTCGGAAATATGCGACCACCATCGCGATAGGGTGCGCTTTTTTCGTTGGTCGTAAATTTTTTTCTCGAAGCTGAGTGATTTTGGTTCGGGTATCATATAATGCACGACGTTGATCTTGTTTGGCGATTTTTCGAAAAATATACTGAACGAAACGGGATACGGGGTAAGGATGCGTTTCCGGTGCATTCTAACGGTAATCTATACGATCGATCAGGGAATTTTAGGTGTATAACACTGTCCGCGTTTTGTTTGACCAAATTCCGTATTGACACAGAGAAATGTATTAATACCCTAGATATCAAGGCGTGAGTCTCACGATGTCCGCATGTTTGAGATCTCACTTATGAGTGCTTATAATGTGAATGCATATGAGAGTTCGAATGAGTAAAATATACGGGATTGGACTGCGCACGCGCAAAAAATCTCCGCTTCTACGCACACATGAGACTTTTGTGATACTTCCCATGATTGGCTAATAGTCTTGATGCACAACCAATCAGCGTCAGGTGGAATGTCTGAACGGTAAGAAAATAGTGGTTTGCGCATGCGCAAGTTGTTCAATAAGACTCATATGTGAGTGACAATCGTTATTTAATTAGAGGACACAAATAACACTCACATAGAGCGCAAACGTGCGCTTTAGTCTCATTTATGAGGGTCATTATATGCACCATATATGAACTCACGTTGCTATCTGGGACGTGAGATGCTGCCGATATGGAGAATTCAGATAGTTAGGAGTCAAATATTTATATACAAAATTGTCAAGTGATTTCTGTTATTTAATATCCATTATTACGGTACGAAATCTTTGGATACTATTATTTTAATGCAACTTCGCTAAAACAATTTTTTTACTTATAACCATGGTAGAGATGGTCACGAGAAACTGCCCAGAATAATCCTAGATTTTGATGAACTGGCTAGCAACTAGCTCTATAATATGGTTACAAATTCTACTAAAAATGACATGAATTCTGGCGTAAATCTACCGAGACGCGAGACATTGAGACAGCTAATATAGTTTAATATGAGTGCGACAAGCTCCTACAACTTGTCGAACTCGACTTGTTTCGAGAATCTCGAATACCTCTCGCTGGAACGCCTAATATGGCGACTTGCTCTCAGCTGATTCACCTGCACATGCTGTCGGGATTATTTACAAAGCTGCTGTCAAAATCAAAGATTCATTTCGAAAGAAAAATTGTTTACATTTACACCTGCTCATTTTGTCGAATCGATTGATCCTTACCTATTATATAAATTTAATATATTTTCAGGTTGTAATTATTGCTTTATGTTACTCTAAACTTATGTTAGTGGTCTACAGCAGGTTTTCATCTATAATTCGTGTATATTTCTACGGAGATTCTACCAGTATATAATTAAAATATTAAGTCACGTACAATCGAATTTTTTTTTACTCAACATTAAATCGAATTATGCAAAAAAGACTAAGAAATTCGATAAAAAAAGAATATTTCGGGTATATTTATAATTCATATAGTTATCACAAAAAAAAATGTTAATAAGCATTTTTCATTTCAAATCCTATGTTAAGTTTTAAGTCGTTTGCTGGGACAGCAAATTTTACAGCCCAGGGGTTTCACCGACCTTTTTAATGTTACCAAGACCTATATTTTCCATCACCTTTTTCGACCTAATAGCTAGCTAATAATCCACTGCACATTAGAAGGTAAGCTTAAACATGGTCTGTATTAGTAGTTTTATTTCTTCCGAAAAATAAAAAAAATGTGTACCTCGTTTTATTCAAAATTTCGTGTCCAAAAGATTCCGTAAGCGGAACAAAAGTAACAACAAATTTTAAGTAATTGTTAGCCTTCCAATTAAGTATATGTGAACGGTTTAACTTACGTAGCCCAATAAAGAGTAGGTAAGATATATCAATATTTATAGTACAATTTAAATCCCATGGATCAAATCAATAATAGGAGCATATTTACTCTAAAGGATTGAAAATTATCTCTGGATTTAACCAACTTAGTTTTACACATTTAAAATGAAATTTCATTCCATTTGTCGTATTGCGAATTCCGGCTCGAATCTTAGCGTTCCAATAAGTATTGTTCAGCTATAATTTGGTAAGTAAAGAAAACAATAAGATATACTCCCAGCGTCGTAATTATTCAATAAATTTTGAGGATTCTGTGCACATCCCACAATTTAGTTATTAAAATATCCATTCTTTACAATATAAAATTCTCAATGATTTTAAATTTCAAGTTGCATTCGCAGAAATATACAAAGTGCGTACGTTTTTTAATTTTTAAATTTTAAATGCCTCTGTTTTATTAGTGAAACAAGATGGGGATTAAATGAATGGTTACGTATTTACAGTAAAAAATGAGACTGAATCTCAAGTTTCTACACGAGTTTCAATCAATGAATTCGTATTTCCAAATTTAAATAATTTTGAAACTGTAAAACTAAAATTGTACCAAATGCTTATCATTTTCAATTTAATGAGATTATTGTTATTTCAATGATTCGGTTATATCCCAATTTTAATATTCATCTATTCTGACATAAAATTAAATCTAAACATTCACATGGCGGAATTGACTGAATATTTTTCTAAAATGTCGACAAATTAATTTAAAATAACATTACAGAAATCATTGTCATTTGTGTTTTAAATATTGACGTTATTTCTGCGTTGAACATCCAAAATGCCGGATGGAATGAGGTCATTTTTTGCAATATTTCGAGTTCGTCTTTACGAACACTACATAATATTTATAGATGATATTTTTTCTGCTATATTGAACTCGCCGTTTCATATATTAAAATTCTGATCACAAATTTAGAAAAATTCATTTAGCTAATTATTAAATAGATTGTTAAAATACATTATTTAAGTAATTTATAATTGCAAACGCTGTCGAATTTAAGTTTAGAGTGAATACAAATGTGGCGAAAAATATGTTTAATCTTTAGCTGATCGAATTCCTGAAATTGCAAAATCGTCTTTAACCCTTTTCGTCTCGAAATCGTTCAGAGCTGTAACTTTTGTTCAAAACACTGGTAAAAAATATTGAAATAAGTCAAAATTATTTCTTCCGAATCCCGTGAGCAGATCCGAACTCACAGAGAATTGTTAAGAAAAAGTAATTATCATCATTTGTAAATATCTAAGCTTGAAATCCTAATTTAAAAATTATTCATTCTGAAATGCTCACTATTGCCCTTATCACTCTAAAAGAAAACAGGATTTTTTTTTCAAAAATCGTTATTTTTTCGAAAAAATGATGATAACTTTATTCTTTCCAATTTCCGGCTGATTCTGTACACGAGAGATTCGTAAGAGAAGGTCCAACACTATCGCTCTTGACTTGTTTTAATTTTTCTTTAAAACCACTTATAAGTTGTCCATAAATTTAACGTAAAGTTTGACAGTGCTTTTTAGAACTAAAATGCAGCAAAGCAAATTTTGGGATGAACGTTTTTATATTCCCAAATGCTCTTTCGAAAGGTATATCGAAAAATGTCGAGCTTTGATGTAACAGAAATCAGTATTTCCGTAGGATTTTTACTCACACGCCCGCATTAGAATACTCCAGATATTTATTAATATCGAGTTAAATATGTTTAGGCTAGAAGATAGAACTAATGCAAAAAATTAAACTTTAAAATGGCGGTTCAAAAATGGCTGCTAAATTCGATTTTTGTCTCAAAATCAGTCACGTGTACTGAGTCAATTGACCCGAGTGAAATCAGTTCAAACTTGGTTGCGGAGAAGTTAGTTTTCAAAAATTCAAAATGGTGAATCCAACATGTTAAACGTATTTACTAAAATCAAACAAATTTTTAAAACTAACACAAGACTTTGACTCGAAGACCCCAAAAATCGCCGATACCAAGTTTGTAGTAATTTTTCAATCGATCGAATAAGGCGACTATGATTTTGAAAAAAAAAAACAATTTTAGTAGGCATTTTTGAGCTGCCACTTCGATATTCTATCTCCTACTATATAACAGTATTTTAAAAGTTCTGTATTCTAGTCCAAATACTTTTGATCCGACATATAAATACCTAAGGTGTTCTAATGTGGGAAATAATAAAACAATAACGATAAGTTAAAAAAACTTGAAAAATTGTTTTATTGGAGGGTTTGGGCAAAAAAAGGTATCTGTTATTTCACTGTGTTTTACTAGTAAAAAGTATTTTTTACTAGTAAAACACGACTTACAGAGTTAATCGAATATAGTTTCAATTATATTATATTCTCGACCTATTTTTTAATTAAAAGGAGTGAGTTGGCGCTTATTAATAACTAAAAATCCAAAACAGAAAGAATTTTAAAGTAGAAAAAATAAACATTGCACATTGTATTCAATTAAATGAATTCAAAAGGAGGATCGGAGGAGAGAATTTTCTGATATTAAGCTCGTGTGATATAAAACCCAAAAGACTAAGGGGAGGGCACTTAAATTGAAAATTGAGATAAATAAATTAATTAATACATTCTATTATCTAGGGTGTAAGAACTTATCCGAATCGAAATGTTTTTATTAATGTTTTAAATTTTATTATTCTCAATATTTAATTGAATTGCCGTCCATTTTATCCCTCGGTAGTTTAAACATTAACTCCGGTTGAATACGCCTCGTAGAAATCATTGTTGGCATAACCAGTACAATAATCCCCAGTCACAAAATATTATCTACATTAGTAAAAACGTTTAATTTAGTTTAGATCAGAGTTGGTATGTAAATAAATATAAATAACTTGCTTATACTGCCAATATTTGAAGTCTTTATTAATATACGATTTTACAGATCTTTCGTATTTTTTTTACCATACACACTTTACATAAAAAAAAAGATAGATGATGATGAAAGATACATATTTGAATATCTTTTGAAGACTTTAACCTATTTGAACCAAAATTGGTATACAATCGTTTTTCGGCATGCTCTATCTGAATATTTGGTTGCAATTTTTTTTAAATTCTGAATCCTAACCTCAAAATGACAACCTTCTATATAGTATAAATTTCGACACTCAGGTTTTCGGGTTCGGTGATTAGGAATTTATTGTCAGTTTCGCATAATTTGTGATAACAGATATAAAATAATATATATGGGTGATTCTCCGGAAACAGGGCATTTTCGTGTCTTTACGTTCTATCTTACAAAAACTTTGACAATAAATTATTAAATTTCGATAGAAATGTTAAATAAATACCCCTGACCCATGGGTTAACATGCATGTTAATTTGAAAAAATAATAATTTTGTTACAAAAAACTGGTGTAAAATAACATTTAAAGACTAAAAGTAGCATTTGTGATATGTCCAAACCTCTAAGTTCAAAACTTTAAAATATTACCACTATTAAGAAACCGAATTATTTTAATTTATTCAAATAATATTTCTATAGTATAGCTCAAACTGTACAATTTCTCTCTTTATAATATTTAATTATATCAATATACAGGGTCATCGAAAAGTATCGGACCCCCCTAATATCTTCAGTTAGAATGCACTTAGGAGAAAATGTCCAATAGCAAAGTTGTATGGTTTCAAGCGGGGAGTAAGATGATGACCTTGACTTTGACCTTGACTTTGACCTTGACCATGTCCTTCAAGGTCATTTCAAGGTCAATGTTATTTTTTTAAATAGAACCCCCTACATTTTATGTATATTCTTATTCATATTCTTATAGCTTATCTCGAGAGCTTTCCAAAACACTATAATAAAATATTTTTTTATTAAGTACTTTTTTAGTTATAAAGGTTTGAAGTTAACAATTTTTTGACACAAAATGTAGAATATCTTGTAAAATATAACTGGTCGGACTCGCACACCACTTAACAAATTGTTAACTTCAAACCTTTATAACTCAAAAAGTACTTAATAAAAAAATATTTTATTATAGTGTTTTGGAAAGCTCTCGAGATAAGCTATAAGAATATGCAATAAAATGTAGGGGGTTCTATTTAAAAAAATAAGATTGACCTTGAAATGACCTTGAAGGACATGGTCAAGGTCAAAGTCAAGGTCATCATCTTACTCCCCGCTTGAAACCATACAACTTTGCTATTAGACATTTTCTCCTAAGTGCATTCTAACTGAAGATATTAGGCGGTCCGATACTTTTCGATGACCCTGTATATACTTATAATTATTGAAATATTAGTCTTAAGAAATTTCCATGAGGTAACGACAATGCGTAAACTGGTATAAATGAACTGGAGATAATTAACTTTTTTACTACAACTCATGAGAAAATCAAAGAAAAAACACTACACTTTACTAATCCTCCATAGAAAATTGAAAAGAGAACATATTTACCTCATGAACAAGTAAAAACTGTATAAAAATAGTACGTATTTTTATTCAATTAATTGTCGTCACCCGTCCCAATTTTGGTATTTTGATACAAATAGCAATTAAAAAACGATGAAAACTTAAAGATGAAAGGAATAAACGTTACTGGCAATTTGTTTTTTAATTTATTATTGTTTAAAATATGTAAAATTTGAATTTTTTACAAATTTTCATTGTCGTCGCCTTCATTGTCGTTAACAAACATTTGACGTATCAGGTACGAAGCAAGAACAAAGTGTAACCAAAGTGTTATTCTAAGGTTATCCTTCTTTTACGGCTTTACCGTGGGTATTGAGAAGGAAATGCATACAACATTTTTTGTAAAAAATTGAATGCTCTATCATTTTAATTTGAAACATTTTTGTCTGATTTATGCTTTTGAAAATAAATGCAATAAACTACAATAAAACACCGTTTTCACGAAGAAATTCGGATAAAAAATGAAGGAAATACAACAGAAAATACAAAAGTGAACTTCCTGATTTATTTGTATAGTTTAACACTTATCTTTGATAAATAAAAACGATTAAAACCAAAAAATTCTCGTTTTATTTACATGTTTCACAATAGGGACATCGTATATGAAACAGTGGGGACGTGATGCCTGGACACCGTTTCACGATTGGGACATACAGTGTCTGCTAATTTTATCTAAATAAAATAATTTTTAGACTTCAAGTTGATGTTATACAACTAAATTTTACTTCAAAAATGATAATTGTATAATATACAATACAAACTTTCAATATTTATGATGTTTTTAATTCAACTTTATTGAAAATACGTAATCCCTTGTCAAAGACAAAGTTTCACGACTAGGACATTTACCTTATTTCAAATGAAAATCTAGCCGTTTCCCGCTAGAAGTTGGCAACCCTGATGTACATGGTAAGTAGAGGTTAGTTGTTTGTTTTCATTCTAACAGTTCAAAGTATATATATCATCATGAAATAAAGCTCACACTTCTTCAAAAATTCGTGTGTTTTTCTTAATTTTTTAATTATTACTTAATAAATAATGTTAATTTATTCACAAAAATGCACTAAATCAGATATGTACATCATGTTTTTGACTCTTTAAAGATATTTTTTTCAAGTATGTTCCATTTACATACCTTTTAATAAGCAATTGTTGATTTATATAGCAGTATGAAAATGCGTTATAGTAAAAGTCTTCCCCTTTCCTTTAAAATAATTTTGTAGGGTGACTACTTTAACAATAACTTAACTTGGTGCTAATAAGCAAGAATCCACTAAAAAAAAAGAATTTACAGTAACTTAAAAAAAAATTTTCATTCTTGAAAATGCCCTGTTTTTGGAGAATAACCCATTTAGTACACTAGAACCTCGATTTAAAGACCTAAATCGGGAATGACGGAGCAACTCATCTCATTGGCGCTAGGTATCAGAACACCTAAATCTAAGTTTCTTGAAAAAATGAAAATGTGACACTCAAACCTTATTTTTTCACTACTTTCCTTCGCCTCAATCCTCATTTTTCAACCCTTATTTTTCACCCCTTTAGAATGTTATAAAATGGAAATTGAGTTTGGAAGCGGAATCAGCTGTATCAAAAACCCCTACATCTAAGTTTCTAGAAAAACTTAAAATTCACCCTAAACCCTTATTTTTCACCCCTTTAGGATATTACAAAATGGAAACTGAACTTGTAAATGGAATCAGGAGCACAAAAAAAAATTCATGGAAATAGATTTCGCGTATTTCAATGGATAATTCGCTTCTAGCATAATTGGGACGAACAGTGGAAAATGCTGGACTATTTAACCGGATAATTCAAATATTTCTTTCAAATACGACATCAAAATTTCAAAGATCTACAAACAAAATTAAAGACATTCAAATACTGATATTTTTTGTTTGTTGAACAATTAGGATATATTAGTAGCTGAATAAATGTTTTCGGTCAATAAAAATTAAACATTATAGGAAATTTTACAAAAGAAGTGAAACTACAGTAATACTTGTACTTACCCTTACTATAGAAAAAGGTTTTAAATTAAGGCGGAATGTCGGCTTAATTTAAGATGTAACAAAAACAAGACCAATTAGAAAAGGACATACTCATACCTTATACATTGGCTCATTTTAAGACCATTTAAAATGTAACTATTTTAACATTTTTTGTACAGTGCTGTCTCGAATCATATTTAGAGGAAAGCTTAATTATTTTTTGTGACGGGTTCAGTAAAACTGTGATTTATGATATTCTTAATTTTTGATAATTTTTGTAAAAAAAATATTTTTTTATGTATCTTAGCCATTCACAACATCATTCAGCTAGTTCAGTGTTAGTTAGTGATAAGACTTCGATAGTTTGTTTAGAATAATCTGATAAGCAAACAAATAATTAATTCAAAATAATTATCTCTGTCGAAATTTAAAAAAAAAAGTAAACGTTTCTTTTAACGTGTGTGCTGTAATTTGACTGGATCTGACTTGTAAGCGTATTGGAACCCAAATCAAAACGCAGTCGTTTCAGAAAGAGCACTCGAACGTTTAAAGGGCTCTTCGGGACAACAGTGAAGGACTTCGCAGTGCTTGACGAATCACTCACTAATTGCATTCGTGACATAGTCTATGACTAACAAATGGTTCTTTCCCCCCAAAAAGTAACGAATTCACCTGGGCGTCAAGCGGTACATATATATTTAATCGTAGTTTAAAACGTCATAAAACAATTTTAACAATTAATTGCTTTACAATTATCGTCAATTCATTTGATCATAAACGTATGTGATAAATTAATGATTAAAAATAAATACCTGGTTAAATACTTAAGAAATGATTTATTTCCTTATTTTTTTTTACATAAATTTTTGGTCGTTAATTGAAAATCATATTTTTTACTAGACAAGATACAATGGGAAATATAATTGGATATTCTCAAAGCTTGAACTGTAAAGACTGAAAATTATAATTAAATTTATTCAAAGTAACTTTTTTAATTTAGAACATTTAATCTTAACCTTTTATTACACTTCTTAATATAATGTAAACAATTGTTTAGCATTTCAATATTTTGTAATTAATAACGTCTTATTATGGCAGTAGAAGTTTATGAAATCATAAAATACTTAATCGTAGTCAATCAATTTGAAGAGGTCCTTTTCAATTATCTCTATTGTCTTAACAGCAGATAATCACAAGATTCTCTCGAGGATCTCATTACTCGTCGAAGTCTTTTCATTGGCCATTTCGACAGGAGGATACTAAAAGAGACTGACAGGTTCAAGTACAAATTCTTGTGCTAAATTATTGCTGTTCATGACTTCTTTCCAAACCATTTAAATTTCTACATTAACTACTGTGCAATAATTACCTTTTGAAGTAGAGCAACATTTTTTCGCAGATAGATTTTAGGATATAACTATTAACGAAATAATAAACATTTTAACAACTGTGCATATGAATTTTGACTTTGTGACATCCCATGATCATCGGTGCAGAAAACATCTTTAATAATATGAATAAAAATTAAATGACGTAAAGGATTCAAGTTTTCGCATTTTGGAATGAGTTAGAGAACAAATCATTCCACCCCACTGCCGAATGATTCAATAGAAATATAGACATGTTTATTAGCTTGGGAATACTCAAGTGTTGCATTTTTCTGTTCTCAATTTGAAACAATCGATCTCACTGGGGGTTTAGTGAGTATTCACTGTATCCCTATGTTTCGTTGGTAGGGAGTAGTAATCGTAACATATTCTTTGTCCTACTATTATATTTACCAATAAGATATCATTTTCTGACTGATATTTAGATTCTCCTCTCAATTATCATAATCATTTCATTTCTTTTTAAGCAGTTTTTGTTGAAAATTAAATGTTATCGACCAACCATTTATATTTATTTATGGTGAAACTTACTATAAGTTGTAACATATATTTTTGGTTTTGACGAAATACTCACTTTATTATATGTGTGTGTTAATTTTCTATAGAATAGTGAGATGTTCATATATCCTGAAAGGTTCAAATTTATCGGCTAATTAAAGATAGATTCGTTGCAAACAAATGAGCGAATCAAATTTTACAAATTTCAAATTATTTTTCTGAGAAATTTTATCTCTTAATATATGTACAAGTAATCATGAGAAAATTGCCTATTTATTTTTGGAACATGACTGTTATTCGCAGCAGATTACGTTTAAAAATGTTGACTTCAATTGTATGTATATACATAATAGTACTTTTCGTACCAAGGGAGTAAAAGAAGAGGCTTTACGTGCCCAGAAATCACCGTATGAAGCGTAAATTCTACTCTCATGATGTGAAAAATATTTTTCAATTCCATAGGTGTAAAAATGCCCATTTTTATAAATGATGACTTACCAAAATCCCTATCTAAAACATGGGTCATGGCCAATTTACGCCTGCAAAAGGAGGCGTAAAATGTCTATTTTACGCTTGCTGGATCGAAAAATATAAATGAATACTACAATTCAATTTCATCCTGGAGTCTGGTTTTAAACATTCGCACGGTTATTTTTTGAATATTTCAGTAAACCAGCCAAGATAGCACCGAAACAGAAGTATACCATTGCATTTCCTTAATAATTTAATAAGCTTTTTAATCATTTAAAATATATTAATAATATTTAACAAAGAAAACAAAACCTCATGAACACGCGACACCGAAAACCTCCGAGTAACCAGTTTCGCGTAAATGGACTCATTTTTTTAAATCTTATCATAAAGGATTAAATAATTCTGTGGAGAAGAAACCTCTTTTGCTTAATAATATCTTGATTTCGGCATTCTTGCAGGCATTACCCAAAACAAGTATTCCAAAGATTGAAATCAAATGGAATAATATTATTTTGTTTATTTTCTTTTTTCCACGATTTTCGTTTATCTTCATATTTATTATACAATGAATACATAAAAATAAAAACATTGAAAAGCACAAAACGCAACAAATATTGAAAGACAATCGTAACCCAAAAAGCAAAAAGACGTCTTGAAAATGTCTATAAGATATCCTTCAATCCGTCAAAGATATCTTAAAATGATTTTTTTTTCAGAAGTCTTATGCAATAATAACTTCAGATAGCATATCTCTAACGTATCTTTGAGAAGGAAATGCGTAAAGGAATTTGTAAACATTTGTTGATCATTATTATAGTTCTGCGTATTTTTAAATAAATTTAAATTTCTTATTGTATATGTATTATAATATTTTATATGAGAATATCTTATAATTTTTAGATAATTTAAAATGCATAATAAATAAGACAAAAACTTGCCTCGGCGAAGGATCGAACTCGGCAAGGATTATTCCTTGACTCGGATAATCGATCTAGCCAATTTTTCTAATATATTATATATTCTTTGTCAAATAGGTGAAACGGGTCAAATTAAAACATAAAAATGCAAAAAATACATAAATGTACATGCGATCATGGAAGATAATACGAGGAAACCTTTTCCATACAACATGGCAGCGATTCTATAGGCACGGGTGAATGCGGGAGGGAATTTCTGCGCATGCGCAATATCGACGTTTGATAAAGCTCCTTGCACTTCCCGTATGTTTTACGAGTTTCATCCCATATGTTTTATATTTTTCCCCTCACGGACTTTTCCACCACTAGGCATTTAATTCTATCGCCTGTGAACTACGCATGCGCACGGCATGCAGAGAAGCATAGCAACCTCTGTTAGTGGAGGTTAATGGAACAAACCGCCATCTTTAAAGCTGAATTGTATTTCCAGCAGATATCTTTGCGTCCCGCAGATGTCTCAAAGACGTGTTCTCGATGTCTTTCCGCAAAAGATTTTTGAATAGCACTTTGAAAGATATCTTTGACATACAGTGACCCTTCCCATATTTTAACCATCCGAGTCAAGGAAGATGGCGGCTTCTTCCCTTAATTTAACGCTTCCCCTCATCCCCACGACTGGCAGTATGAGAGAATATAAACAGAGAGAAGACATATAGTGGCGCCCTCCTTCACCCGTAAGCGCAAGCGCAAACAGCATTCCGTACTCTTTTGAACGTGGACTGCTACTATAAGCGCATGACGAATGGTGGGGGGAACTCGAGGGAAAAAGTTAAAATAACGGACGGAAAAAAGTTAAAATAAGGGGATGACTACTGTACATTGCATTCCCGAAAATTCGTATTGAGAAGACACATTTCTGATGAATTGTAAAAAACATTACTCTAGGTATGTTAAAAATGCATACTCTTCAGTTCCCATGCTGCTGCGACATTGCTTAAGAAAAGTAATAATACTTAACAACGCTGGCACGGATCCATTGATTACATTGTGAATCCTCGGTGTTACGCTCGCCATTTCATTATCTTGGAAGCAGTAACAATGCAGCCGTATTCTCGCGTTGCTGTATATACATGAGCAATTTGAGTAATGGCTGCATAAACCCTATACGGGACAGCACCTACATCCATGCATACAACCGACAGCCCTTGTACGTTCCCCTTGCGGAAACGCGACGTCTCCATGGTTACAACATTGAAACTCTTCGAGGGGATGACAAAATGGAGTAGCGCGATGCGCTGCCCGACAAAAGAGAAGTAAAATCGAACGAGACGTCGCGCGCCACGACTCGACTTCTACGAACCGTACACCATCAGGCTGTGTTCGCAAATGACGAAGGGCGAAATTAATACTTCTCTCGTTTTATGATCGTCCTCGTCCCCTATGTACAATGGGCGACGTGGCTCCTCTTTCGCCCAAATTAAAAGATGGGATAAGCCGCGAAGTAGTCTGTTAAAACTGAAATAAGCAGACGCCACCAGAAGTAGACGACCAATCACGTAATGGCATACCTATTTTCTCCGTTTCCTCAATGCTTTCTGTCGCACTTTTCAATTGCACCGAATGAGGTATGCAGGTAAATGAAAAATGCAGTAAACTAAGTAATTATTTAACAGGAACATGAGATCCAAGTTGCTTTGGAGCATGTGCAATATACCATAGAAATAGTAAGCCACACGTGGCTCTTAATGTTCCATGAAGAAACATGAGAGAAATGATTAGCAGACATTTTATATTGCCATCAACAGAATGATTGTGAACGCTGGGTTATATAGTAGTAGCACTTGGGGCCTTAATAGACAGGTCTAGAAAAAATGTCCTGGATGTTGTGGGAGAGCTGTGGGTCATTTCTGACGTAGAGTCGAAATACGAAGTCACGATTGGTCCATCATGTCAGAATTTTGAGATATTTGCGATTATGCACTCGAAAGATGCTGCAAATAATACAGTAGGCCATAAAACATCGTTGCATCCTGTATGCAACCTCAAAAATGAAAAAAAAAACGCGCTTTCCGAGTACAGAAGCTCAAACGTCTCAAAATCCTGACGTGATGGGCCACTTCGGAATTCGATAGACAGTAAAACCATGTTGACCTGTGTTATACATCAAAATAATTTTAATAAACTAATACAGAGAGACAAAATTTTGATTACTCTACTGTAGGCTTAAGGTAGCTAGACCCTAAACACCTATTATTCAAGAAGTTTTTGAAACTTTCAGCAAAACTAATTTGAATAACAATGCGTATGTCTGTTAAATTTGAACAATTTTGACCTTTTAGTTCCCGCGATATAATCAATCAAAAATCGCATGTTTTTACATAGATCAGTATGGTAGCCATGATGAAAGTTGTCGAAAAAAAATGCCGATTCGATACAAATTTTTTTATTGCATAAAACCTACTGTCAAGATCTTGACGAAAAACTAGTCTGAAGTAATTGAAGTAATGAGGAATCACATATTTGAAAGTCGTAAACATTGACCGTTTAATAAAAAAGTTCGACTTGATCAAAAATCCAACTTCAGAAATTTCTCGGGATTTGTCATACGATACAGAATAGATCATTCTTTGTTTTTGCGCTCGAGTATTTGAATATACATACGTACTTTTATTGATGAGTTTAGCATGAAAACCACTGTAGATAACGTAATACAAATAAAATACACATACGCGAATTCATAAAATATGTAATTACGAAATTTACTTATATACGACCACATTAAATAAAATACGAAAACAAACTCTGTTTCGATCCACAGCGGAGTATGTATATATACCTGTGTTTAAATCGCGCTTTGCTGATAAAATGCGACGTTGCCACTATTTCTGTACTACGTTATTCACTAGGTTAATTTTTTCTTTCCATTAATTTAATTTAGTATGTATTTGATATTTGAATGACATAAAACTAATTATTTATTTATAATTAGATTTTACATATTGGTATTGAGGTTATGTTTTTACACTTTATTACATTATTTTTGACTTGCACAGTTGGGGTCTAGCTACCTTAAGCTTTAAATTAGCATTTTCGTGGTGTGACGGTATAAACATTTCTGGTGTGAATGCACGCAAAAGATTTAGATTTAAACGTAGATTTATAAGGCCAGAAAATTTATATTATTATTGGGAAAAAAGGACACTAGAACCCCACTTGTTAATTTTCTTTCAAACTATTGCATTTAAAAAGCGTTAAGCACTGGGATATTGGTTGTGCTCATCAGCATGAACAGGATGTATTTAATTAATTTGAAATTTTATAAATGCAATCATTATTCCAAGATTTTGGCTTAAGTTTCATTCCCTCCGTTTCCGACATTCATCTGCTTGAGAATGAACTGTACATTTGGGTAATATCGTAACATCATGACAATACCGTGACGATTAACGAATGAGATTTAGTAGCGCATGCTATTTTGGCCACTTATTGTTATTTTTGAACTCATCACCCTACTAGATAAACACTAATAACCCTTAAATAATTCTTTACAGCGGTACATTCACCCTCGGAGTTTTATTCCTTGCCTCGGGTCAGACAACTTTTAAAACGAGGCGTCTTATGCATATGAATAGTTCGAGGCCAATTAGTTCATGTCCGATTCCGAGTTCGCTAACTGGATTGGTTGATATCAATGTTTATCCAACTAGTTGAGCTCGACGGTCACTCATACCGGAGGAGAGGAATCCTTTTCATCGGAAATAGCTATTGTCACTATTGGATATCTCGTATGCCTAGAATTTTCTCATATGCTGCATTATACTTATATTCGGTTTATAATAATACAGGTCCATAAGAAGTATATATTGGTTCGGGCATCAAACCACATTATTCTTATGAACTTTTACATACTTTATTAGAATTTGCAAAAAAAAGTATGCGTTCTCCTTTTGTTTCCTGGCTAACCAGATAATCCTTAGTTCGAACACTATCGTAAACATCCTATTTAGGGGGAATCTACTCTATAGGACAAAGGGATGCTGTAGTACAAAAAATTTAGAGCCAGATAGGTGGCGCTACCAGTAGTTTTCTGCAGCCAACGAGTTTCTTGCTGGAGCTCCCATTTAAATAATATTGATCACCGGCCTAGGGATGTCACTCCCTATGATTTGCTTCATCAAAATGTGTCCCCTTATTCAGACTTACGAGTTCCTCTATCTATGTCAAAAAGCTAGTTTGGCTCTTCCCTGTACCGCGGTTCTACCAGTCAGTATCAGCAGTAAAACAATAATCAGAATTCTTATATCCCTTCACTTATTTTATACTATTTAAATTTCAGCTAATCCGACATCATTTTATATAGGAAACTTGGTAGCTACACGTGGTAAACAAAATTATGGAGTTAATCTTTCATGAAAGAAGATTAATTTATTGAAAATATTGGTGGTTGAGGGCTCGGATCTAACTTTGCTGTTTGCACATAATTTAGGTCGCTGTATAGACAGTTATTACTGTAGTACCAGTATTTATGGTTACGCAGAAGGGTGGGGGTGTCTCAAAATCACTTGAATTTAGCATTATGTAATTCATGGACGACCGCTAATAGAACTCTTTATATCAAGACAAGTTACCTACGGACACGTAACGCCACCTTGCAGCTTTTTTGATAACGTAGTGGGGTACTTCAATGGCTTCAAGGATATTCTAATGTAATTCGCTGATAAGGTAGGATTTTACACTCAGAAACATAAATTAAAAATGTCTGAAATAATTTTTCAAAATTCCGGTTCTGTAAGGGTAATTCTATTTCTATATATGGATTCTTACAGATTAGCATAGAAGTTAATTATGAATTTACTGAGAGTTATTGGAAATCAATAAAATAATCTATTTAGAACCGCATTAAGAGTCTGCGCGAAAATGGCTAGTGCTATCCCCGTGGTTAACGAAACATCGTTAGATTTCTGTAAACATAGTACGGGTACGTGTTTACACCTTCGATACATATAAATTTGATTAATGAAATCATTTATTGAAGCTCTTGAAAGGTTCCTGCTCTAAATGCTCATATTTAGGGGGGGTTTTGCGAGTATCGTTAACTTTGACACAGCCGCACGGAGAAAAGTTTAAGACAGAAGTCGTACCATAGGAGACAACTGCTATCCGAAAGCAAGATATCTATTTTATATTGGCTTTCTGCACTGTGTTTCTCTTACTTTGATACTGTCGTCTCAAAACAATACAATAGCTGACTCAATGTTTACATGCGGCTGTACTCTCACTATTCCGAATGACACGGGAGTAATATTTATATTATGATTTGGAACGATATTTCGCTTCCAATCTGAGCCACCCCCAGTTAACACATGCTGGGAAAAGACGTCATAGAGACGTCGTTTTCGAGACGACTTAAAACCGTGCCTAAAAGCTGACAAAAAAGCCGGCCTTGGAAGACCGTCTTGAAAAGATCATCTAAGCACCGTCTCTATTTATGACGGCATAGAGGCGTCTATAAAATGATGCATGATTCTGCCTTTCTCGCAAGTGGCAAAGTTTTATGTAGACCAGTATATATATGCAGCCGAATGATTAATCACATATCACCTTTACTATATCAACATTACTTTATTACTGTATATAAAAAAGTAGATTACCAACGCTGGATGATAATATTAGTCGCGTCACTGCGAGAGATGGCATAATTGTTCTTTTTTAGACGTCTTAAGTGAGACGACTTATTTGCAGCGTTTAAGACCGTCTTCTGAGGGTGCATATCACGTCTTTAAGGCGCCTCAGAACAGTCTTCAAGACTAAAAAGTAAGACTGTCTCAAAATTGTCAGGACCTCTTTGCCTCCAACTTTCAGACGTCTCGGTGTTAACTGGGCCGTTGCCTCTAACATATATTCTTTACTGCAGATTCGGTTAGTATTCAAAGTACATGGGAATAATATGGTCTCATACCCAGATGAATAATTTTTTTTTGTGAGCATGTGTAATTATAGTCTCTCACAAAACATTTTATTATACATATAAAATAGAATCTGTCTAGCCACGATTCTGGTTTTTTCAACATATTCTAAAAAATAAATAAAAATTTTGTACTATTATTCAATTTTGTAAGGTGTGCGGTGGCAGACTCTACGGAGCCGAAGATCCCGTTAAAAAACCAATCTCCAAAACTGATTTCATCCTTCGCATTATACATATTTCGATAGAAATTTCTCGACGCGTGTAAGTTGAGAGCGAAAAAAGCCATTATGACGCGAAACAACGCGCGCCCGATTTTCTCTTCCCGCCAGTTCGTGCGGTAAACAAAGGAGCATCGAGAACCAAAATGGCGTTCCTCCCGCACCCGCCAGCCTTCCTCCACGGATCTAATCCCGGATGAGGGAGATGAGAAGCCGTTGGAGGGATGGAACCAAAGTGGCGAGAGCTGAACAGGGAAAGAGAGGATATTGTCCCGAGAGAGACAGAGAAAGGTGTCTCTCGGATTACGTCCTAACAAGCTCCACGACGTTCATTTGTCTTATCCGCTGTCGCTAATGCGACAGCAGTTGCTGAAATGATTAATTCGGTGTGAGGATGCGCAGCATCCGCGCGTTGGTATGTATCCGGACTATATTCTGGAACTCGGCGCGAGACGACTCTCGATTAGTACGCGACACGGGGGTTCGTTTGTATTTGTGCCTTTGACTGCGTCTTACCTACAATACCTACATACGCATATAAGTACGAACATATAGTATATGGAAGAGATTACTAGGTGTGAGTTACACCCTCTTGATTAAACCAGGTCGATGACTCTTAGAATGTTTCGCATCACGAAGTAGCTTTCGCATATTATAATGACAGAATTAATCTGTGTTAGAATGAGTGTGCTCTTCGATAAGCTTTGAATTGCCCATTCTGTTTACATATTTCTACATTATGTATTTCTCGGCCGATAATATAAATTTCTAACTTAAAATATGCAAATTAAACCCAAACTTTCTATTTTTTCAAGTCCAGATATATTTTAAAGCTATTTTATGTCTTTTTTATGAATACATATCGATTCGCAACAATACATTTCTGTAGTACTCGTAGCCACTTATGAAATCTTTTTATTCATTCTTATGCATTTCTGAACCTATATCGCTGAAATTTGTCATACATTTATACAAGTAGTAAAATAACAGGAGTTCTAAAGTCGTCCGCCGGTAAGGTAGAAAGTTTCACTATAAACCGTAAATTAAAAATATCTGAAAAGACTTTTTCAAAATTCCGACTCTGCAAGACTAATTCTAATTACCATAGACGATATCTTAGAAAATACCTCAGAAATTAATTGAGAACTGACGGAGAATTTTCAGAAGTAATGATTTTTACTTATTTCCCAAATATTAATGTGAATTCTATGAGACCCTGAAGTTATGATGTGATTTGTGGCGCTGAACAAACTGTTTTCTGAGAAAATGAACATCATGGACATCATGCTAGTATATGCTGTTATCCAGGCACGTCCATGACGCAAACATCATACAATCATCTTAGGAGGACCGCATTTTTCAGATGGTGTCACATACAATCACCAATTACCATAATTGCGCTAAGAACTTTTGTTAAACATTGTATCGTACAAAGAAGTCTGTTCCAAGTTAAGCAGAATCTGACCAAAGGACCATGACAACATTTCATTAACAATCGATTGCGAATAGTAAGCAAGTCAGGAAATATTTTCTTTATGAGTAATCTTATAGCATGACACTACTTTAAGTGCATATCATCATTTGATGTACAGAAAATGCTTGAATAACAAATATGTTTTTGTGACCGCTGCACAAATTCGAAGTCTTTACGTGCCGGTAAAGTAATCGGAAAGACGTCGTTTGCCGCCGGGCACCATAGCTGTGCTTCCGCGCATGTGCAAAAAGCGATCGACCATTTTTTTCCCCCCGCTGGGCTTTTTTTATCCCCTTCAGCGATTAGCAGTATTTACCCCCTCGACCCGCCTCATCGCCCTCGTCGCAATTACTTCCTTTCCGCCCTAGATACGTAATATACTATTACTTACCTTCTTTAACGTTTCAGGAATTGCACGAACTGTTGAGAATCACAGACGACCACTTCCAAAATTAGATGCTTTTAAAATTGTAAGTTTTTAACGAAGCATGAAAGTTGAATTCGTTTTAGTCGGTAAAGGTGCCTTCGGCATAGCTCAATCTGCACTAACATTATCTACCTGTAAACCACGATATTCTTAAAAGAACCATATTCTAACTTTGTATATAGCATAATTATTATGAAAATGAATGAATCTTTTTTTTCATTTCGGCCTTGGCGAAACACACCTATACCCCAATAGAGAAGATCGTTTGGTTGAGAGAATTATATATTCACTATAGGAAAGCAGAGGACAGAGTTTGGTACAAATTAAACAAAAATCAGTTTTACAGGAACCTAAGCGGGCCACGAGACAGAGTGGAGTGAATTCGAAACTCGGCATCGGCGAGCAAAAAGGAATAGAGAAGACGACAGCACAGATTTATAATTATGCTTCAAGGGAGGAAAGCGCGCGCTTGCCAACCGTACGGCATACGCAGTAGTGCCCTCCATAAGTTTTGCATTTCATCTATCAAGATGGCGGCTTCTTCCCTTATGTTTTACTTTCCCCTAACCCCCACTACGAGACATTTCTGTGTGCTCTCGAGGTATGTTTCCCATTGCGGTGCCTAAAATGCCTAGTGGAGGGAGAGTCTGTGAGGGGAAAAATAAAACATATAGGAAGAAACTCTTAAAACTTAAGGGGCGGACTACTGTACGTTATTTTTCTTCACACCGGGAGGAAAGCACCAACTTTCCTCCCGCAAGCGGAAGGAAAGATGCCGCTTATCCTCCCGGCCATAAAGAAAAATCGTATACTTCCCTCGGGAAGTAAAAAAGAATGCCTCAGACTGCCTGTTTCTCACCCTCGGCTTCACCTCGGGTAAAAATTACACGCAGTCTGAGACATTCTTTATTTTACCTCCCTCGTTGAGTAATATACTATTTCTCCCGACCGCATCCATTACTCCCGCTCACTGAGAAACCTTTCGTAAGAAGTTCGTCTCGAGGTTGGCAGCACCACTAAATTGGTTTTCGATTTCGTACGTAATGTTTGGTATGAATTTTGTCACGATTTCGTACGCCGATTATACCCCAGAATTTCAGCCACTGTCCATACACAAAGGTGTGGCAGCACCCCTTTAGGTTATCTGTTATGCCACGGTATACCGTTCTAATTCTAATTTTGTATTTAAACAAATGTTTCTGTTCCAGAATATAATATTCATAAACAATACTTGGGCAAAAACCTTCTCTGTCCAAGGTAAATTTAAAAAAAAAACCTTGTTCGTATCAAAAATTCAGATCTGAAATTTACTGTCGATGACTGGAAATTATAAATGCCTAGAAATTTGATAACGAGTCTGAAATTTGCCACCGCTTGCTAAAATATACACATACATATAGTTCTGAAATCCACAATCGGTCCCTAAAATGTACGCATTTCATTCATGGACAGTTAAATATTAGAATTGTAATTTTGCACGCCAATTGTAGTTCTCTGACAGATACGTACGTTTCACTTAATGCGGCTTCTGTCTCCAGTTTTCTTACAGCATCTGCCCCAGTTTTCTTACAGGATCTGCCCCCCATAAAAGAACGTCAGACATTCTATAGTTATGTACGAGATTCTAACTACAAGTGGCACCTCTGTTATCTTAACATGAAGGTACATAAATATACCGTTCATTTTCATACCAATGCTCATTTGAATCTCATAAAGCAGCCGAAAGGTCTCTCAGTGCTGGCGGAACTTTCCGTAGGGAGTAATGAGAACGAAATGCGCATGCGCGCTGGCACTCGGGCGGAATCGGCAAGTTTCGTCTCCCATTCCCATGGTGGAACCAGTTCCGACGCGGTCGGGAGAAAAAGATTTTATCTCTCGAATTCAAAATACCTACCATACCGACGGCGTCGTATGCAGTGTTACGGTTTGCGTTTACTTTACACCGCGGGGAAGAGCCTGAACTTTTTTCTCGCAAGTGGCGGGACTGTGTATCGTTAAGTACTTAAGTTACCAGCCTCGTTACACGAATGCGAAGGCCGATGATTCTCGGAAATGAAAAAGAGAGGAAAATAGGATTTGAACCACAATTTCCTGGAATTCCAGTCGAATAAACCGAGGTTCTCTTCCTTTGTTTCCCGACTTAACGACGCGTCGACCTCCAGAACATCGGAGATCCGTAGCATCGACTGTGCACGGAAAGGAAGAAACACGACCGAGTCCTGTCTACGCAGCACTGGTTACTGCGTGGCCGGTTCGCAAATACTTTTTATTTCAACTCGCTATAACACGGTCAATTTTGAGAATTTTGAAACGAATAAAAAATGAAATTGTTCATTACAGTTTCCCAGATCTAGTGCAGAAAGAAAAAATGATATATCTTAATGAATAAAAAAGTTATTAATTTTTTAATGCAGAACTGCGAAATTTGTGTTTTTATACATTCAGGCGCTTCGTTTATCGAGCGAATTTCAAGCATCCGAAAACTCTCAGCGAGAAAGTTGTTCATTAAGGTATGAACAAATTTTTTGGAAAGTTTCATCTCCATTGCATTAATAGTTTAAAAGTAATGAATGTTTAATGTTGGTTGTGGCCTTGCGCGCATCGCCGTGGAACACATGACGCGCTGGCCGTCGGCCGCTACCTATTTTAAACATTCATTAATTTTAAAACTATTAATGAAATTGAGATGAAACTTTCCAGAAAATTTGTTCATACCTTAATGAACAACTTTCTCGCTGAAAGTTTTCGGATGCTTGAAATTCGCTCGATAAACGAAGCGCCTGAATGTATAAAAACACAAATTTCGCAGTTCTGCATTAAAAAATTAATAACTTTTTTATTCATTAAGATATATCATTTTTTCTTTCTGCACTAGATCTGGGAAACTGTAATGAACAATTTCATTTTTTATTCGTTTCAAAATTCTCAAAATTGACCGTGTTATAGCGAGTTGAAATAAAAAGTTTTTGCGGACTGGCCACGCAGTAACCAGTGCTGCGTAGACAGGACTCGGTCGTGTTTCTTCCTTTCCGTGTGCCTTTGTTTTTGTTTCTTGAAACTTTTTTTTACCTTTCTTTACATATATATATGATATATATATACATTCATAACCGCATATAAAAATTATACCTACCATGATTATATAAAAGTAAATATCCCAATAAACGAAACAGTATACGGAATCGATATTTTGCATTCTGTTTCTTTCTAGTAGCGTATTGATTATTCGAGTTTATACTATTTTATACAACCTGTAATGCCAGAATTGAATTCATTCGATCTTATATGATACCGTATTTAACGCATTACAAAAATTGATTTGTTGCGGCTTAGAATAGCTTTAAATTCTGTTAATTTAATCGTAGAATTGATTATATCGTTTTCCGTATTTCATAACTTTCGAAGAAATGTTCTGTTTTCTAGTTTTGAAATCATTCGATAATCCAAAGTAATCGTTTCTTTGAGGTTATGTGCGTTTATGTATCGCGTATAATATCGTATACACTTGCTTGCATTCGTAACTGATAGAGTGGGAAAGAAACAGACTTATTTCGTATTAAATCGTACCCAGATTTTTTTTGTATACTTTCGTTTGTTGGGATATTCCTCAGCTCAGCGTTGAAAATTACCCTGAAGTAAAATACATATTTATTTAAGTACTAACTGTGTTTTTTTTGACAAAATATCTAAAACTTTCAGACATAGTTTCATTTTTTTGTGTTACATTTACTGCGTTATACGGGCAGAAATTACCCAAATCGCGATAAATTATGAATAATTTTTCGAATTTAAAACAATATTTACATTTCTCTTTTCCCCGTGTACATTATTTTATGTAAAACATTCACAAAAACATGCCATTATCTGCCATTATTACATATAATGTCGTAAGCACAGCGGGCAGGGATAGAAAAGTAACTAATATCGTTATTTTACCTAATGAATTATCCATACAATATACGAACAGCAGCATATTTAAGAGCTTCCAGGAGAAATTTAAAATATATGCAGGGTGTCCCAGAACTCCCGCATAATATTGCAGGGGGTGAATCTTGATATCATTCTGAGCAAAAAAGTTTTATACCAAAATGGGATCTGAAGCTCAGAATTTAAGTGGCGAGCCATTGAAGTTTCAAAAAAAAATAGTTTTTTTTCAATTACTCGGCTCGTTTTAAAGTTACTTTAACGAATGATGGAAAACTGCAAAAAAGGTCAGTTTTACCTTTTTTAGGTCGATAAATGGCGAAATATTCATTGCAGGTCATATGTTCTTTAAGGTAAGTTGTAGCTCTGTAAAAAACCTTCAAAATCAGCCATAATTCGTTAATGTAACTTTAAAACGAGCCGAGTAATTGAAAAAAAACTATTTTTTTTTTTAAATTTCAATGGCTCGCCACTTAAATTCTGAGCTTCAGATCCCATTTTGGTATGAAACTTTTTTGCTCAGAATGATATCAAGATTCACCCCCTGCAATATTATGCGGGAGTTCTGGGACACCCTGTATAATGTGAATCTCAATAGTAATTTACTTTTTGACAGTTCTTCAATTAAGAGATATGTAAATTTCCAGACCTTTCAAAGTTTAGCAATGAATGCCAGAAGTGCGATCAACCCACAGCAACGAAATAATACAATTTCACTAAATTCGCAGCGATTAGATTGCACCCCATTTTCATTTACAGATTCATTCCATTTCTCACAATACAGAATTTGGAGGGATTTCGTATTTATCTCTTTTATATTTGAACGATTTAACCTTAAATTGCCCCTGCAATAACTTAATACCTCATTTTTGGCAAGCCATCTTAGAATTTACTTTTTTATGTCTTTCCTTTTGGGTTTTACCTAAATCTTCATACAATATAAATATGTCCTGTACCAAGTGTATTTATGTAGTAAACTTACTAACTTTTTTCGAACACTAATAGAATAATAAGAAGGGTTTAACTAAACAAAATTCGTGTCTGAAAATTAAATTGACGCATTCTAGACATGTATATCATTATTATCCGCTCCGTCCAAGTGTGTTGGCGCCACCTGGTGTCCAAAGTTTGTAACCACGCAGCGATGTTTTTAATTTTGTTCAAACAATTAGTGAAAATACATTAAAAACAAAGAATTCATTATTTATAGGGTGGTGCACTTAAGTTTTGTTACTTAATACACACATGAACATCAAATAACATAAAATTTATTTTTGTAGTTATTTTTTCTCTTTTATGTAGTATAAAAGTAGAAAACCCGGAGTAAAAAAAAGAATGTATAAATCGTTTAAACATTAAAAGACTCTTAAAACTTTAAATTACTTTCATAATAAGATTCAAACACATTTTTTTTAATACTTACTAAAATCATTAATATGAACTTTCTTTTGCTCTACAAGTAGAGTTAACACTGATATTGTATAATTCAGAAACTAGTGACCATTATATTAAATAAATATAAGTAAAATTAGTTTAAAACGGTCGAATAAAAAATTTACGTTATTTTACAATGTTTAGTTATTTTCGTCATTTTTAATATTCTTTTTTAGGATTGTGTACTTATAACCCAGAGAGATGAATTTACACACTTTTATAGCATTTCCTAGAAATGCTGAATTATAAAATCGAAAAGAAGCTATTTTTATATTTAAAATAAGTAAAAATTATTTTACTTATTGTCTTATTCGGTAGTAGTAGACAGATAACTTCGGTTGTACTCATTAGGAGATTACATAATAACAATTGAAAACTTTTACAAAATCCGAATTTCGAAAAATGAGTATGTCGAAAACTACCTTATCTACAGAGCACTTCAACACATAAATGTAAAATTACTAAATTCATTTTTTGATATCATAGAAGCTATTTTACTAACCCTTAAAAAATGCACACAAATATTTGAGTTAATCCCGGTTATTGTTTTTTCTAAGGAAACCTTATCGAAGAATTTTCAAAGATAACGTGACGACAAAAATACTCGAGAATGGTTTAATGTTCAATACTTGTAAACCAAAGTTACTTTTTAGTCAATAACTAATGGCATTAAATTAATTACTTCGTCATAACTATTTATATACAAAAGTAACAAATAAATAAATTCATAGTTAAAGATAATAAAAAATGAAGGGCACAGTCGCTGCTACGGTGAGAATTTCTAACCTTAGAAATACTAGTGCAATCTCTAATGACGGTAACATTCTGCGCGGCACAGTTTGTTACCAACCATAGTCAAGTTGTCTGCCATAATTTCTAAAGTTCGGATGTTCGGGAATGAATATTCCTCTAAGAAATATACTCTACGAATATAGTCCAATCATGATCAGGTAAACCCTGAATTATTAACCCAATGAACGCCAACGTAATCGCAGTGCCTCTTGGAGACTCCAAAGCGATTAATTTGTTTACAAATTAGTCAACAAATAATGTTCAGTGGCACTTTTAGTGTATACACACGTCCCATACAGCGCTGTCGTTCATGACTTAAACACGATTGTCTGTCGGGTATTCCCGAGCAACATCGGCCCTCCGTTAAGTTGAACAAATTTCTTGGCATATGTAAGAAAATTATTATAAGTTCATAGCTCACGAAAAGAAATTTTATTTAATACGCCAACAGTCGGTTTGTTCACGAACTATTACTTGTAAGTTTTTGTATTACGTGTCTTAAGATAAACTGTTTAATTCGAGATGCTAGTAATTACTTTGTAGGCACGCCTAAAATAAATTTCGATTTACTAATTCCGAAACGTCGAGTATTAATTTTTATGAAACATAAATTTTTGTGTTTGTTAGAAATACTTATCTACCTTATCGACTTATTATGTGCATAATAAGGAATAATAAACATAGATGACGACACCGATATCATTATTGATTTAAATAATTAATCATCATTAAGTCTTTAACAAATCATTACGAGGCGCTGTCAGCTTAAGTTGATTTTTCACAAGTATCGAATATTTTAGAATATTCCTATATATGCCTTAAATTTTTAGGTATTTACCGAAGGGTCCGATATTGCTCGTTGAGCCGGTTGGATTCAAATTTGGGCAATATTACAGATTGTATGCACGACTATGTACTTATGAATACAATTAGTGCGACAATTAACCACCGATGGCTTGTAATTATTAATGCTCAGGAATCTCGCTGGTTAATCTAAGTTTCTTAACTGCACTTGTGCATTTTCGAAGGTTCGGTATATGGTGTATTTGTTGCAACGTAACTTCAATTTAATTCGTACAATTCTTAGCGTCATCTATACGCTCCCATTATGTCTTGACGAATTTTGAGTTAATTCAAATTTGTATATGCCATCATTAATAGCTGTTCGAAATAGTTAAGCTCTTAGATGCGTAGCAATGACTATGACCCTTCACTTTTATTTCAACGAATAGTAAAATCATTTATTTTGTTCATGTAAATGATTTTCATAAAACTTGTATTCAATTTTAGATTAGAGTTTTATTTAAAGGAAGAATTGTTTTTATTAGTTGCTATAAATTTCTCTGTAGGTAATTCTGACTAAAAGAAACATTTTGACTTTATAGGGTTATTTTAGGAATTTCGGATTTTC
The DNA here is from genome assembly GCA_030407085.1 of Trichopria drosophilae. Taxonomy (NCBI): domain Eukaryota; kingdom Metazoa; phylum Arthropoda; class Insecta; order Hymenoptera; family Diapriidae; genus Trichopria; species Trichopria drosophilae. The sequence continues at coordinate 180,432,176 of CM059583.1, read as the reverse complement.
TTTTAAATAATTAATCTCCATAAATGAATATTTCGACACGAGATGTATTTTTGAGGATCTGATTTATTAGTTTTCTGATACGTACCTTACACATACTTACATTCATCGGGTACGGGTTGAAAAACCGATAAATCAACAAGCCGACAGGTCAAAAAACCGAAAAATCAGCAAGCCGACAGGTCCAAAAACCGACGGTCAAAAAGCATAAAAAGACACATAAAAAATTGACACATCGTCAGGAGGACCGTCATTTTTTGAACTGTCGGTTTTTTGACTGTCGGCTTTTCGATTATCGGTTTTTTGACTGTCGGCTTTTCGATTATCGGTTTTTTGACTGTCAGTTTTTCTTTATTTGTTATATATACGGATCAGTCTACAAAACAGATTAGGTGTGTCTTGCCATTTTCTTGGGTGAATTTGTACATTTATTTAAGTTAATGAAGACGAAATTTTATTATATAATATAAATAAAATAGGTTAGTCATCTAACTAAGAGAAGTAAGTACTAAAGTATTTTGAAACTGCATTGAAAATTGTAAGCGTTTAATTCATGTCTAAAATTTATTTTAATTTCACCTCTTCATTTTAGCAAAAATTTACGTTTAATTTGTTCTCTAATCTAAAGAAACCTTAATTTTAAGTTTAATTAAGCAAAGACCGGAAATAGCTTTATTTTTAAGTGTTCATTAGATTTAAGATAGTCGTAACTGAACTGGAATTTAAATATTTCTTATCCAATTTTTTATTATGCTTTATTCAACATTTCCTAAAATTAAGTTTTATTTACGCATTTAAAATACAATTATTGTAATACAATTTTTAACGTAAATAATTTAAAAAATGTAATGAGTGCAATTAATAATATATTTTAATGAGATAATCTTAATTAACATCTCCACAATTAACAATTGCTAATGACTAACTTATAATATCATTATTTATCTATGAGTATACAATATTTATATTTATATTGACTAACAGGAATAATTAATTAATAAATTTTTGTATAATTCTGGTACAAAGAAGTTGACCAAAAAGATCTTTTTCATTAATCAATATTAGTTGATTTACGTAAAGTTTTTAAAGTTTTTCAGCTTTTGAGGCACTGTCTTTCTAAGTCCGTGTTTGTCTATTTTCTTTAATTTTTCAATAGTTTTAACATTTTCAGAACTTTTCTACTGAAATTCATTCATTTTGTAAATTGAATATCTCTTAAACATTCAAGTGTACTCTATAAATTTCTTGAAGTGACATTTTTACTCCAAACCTGCAGTGGGCAAGTTGCTCACTCTAAAAAGAGTGAAAGACTACTTTGAAAGTGTAAGTCCCTTCGCTGCTACATTCAAATAAGCCGAAAAATTGATTCATACAACTTATTTTATGAAAATATAGAAATTGATTATTTTTTATTAAAAATTGGTTATAAACGTATAATTGCAATATTAGATTATAATTTATGCATTTAGGATTTCAAAATTTTATTTAAATGTTACTCCGAATGATGTGAAATAATCAGTCCATGCAGAGTGGCACAACTTTAATCATCACTTGGAGTGAGTTCTCACTCTTTGAGAGTGAAATTTCACTCCAAGGAGTTTCGAGAGTACATTCTCGATATCTCGCCTTAAGCGTCAGTAATTAAAAATAGATTAATACATATATTTTTAAGTTATTCTTCTCGAATGTTAATATAAATATTGTCTGCATTTACTCTGTAAATTGTAAACTGTTCTGCTTCTTCTTCGAACGGTAAATCAGTCTGAACCAAACATAATACGTGTAAAAAATATGTACAAAATGCTTTTATTACTTTATTTCCAATAAAAATTTTTATTAAATTTGACGTTGTTTTACCTCAAATGTAATCCTGGCCTTTATTCAGCACTTAATTCTCTTAGAAATTACAAAATCCTCTTTAAAAATCAATACTAAAAAACATGGATAAAAAAAATATATTTAAATGAAACATTTTTAAATGACAAAATGGAAGGCATAGTCGCTGCTACGGCAATGGCTCTTTTCCGAAGTATTTTTGAGTTGTGCAGACCCCAACTTTTGGTGTAGCTAGTCAAACCCCATTGGCTACTTCCAACTGTTGGCGAAAATCGAAAACACTAGGTACAGAGTTCTTCTTTACCAATCAACAAGTCCAGGCGGGATGGTAAATAATTCCAGCTAACGATCGCTGCAAATTTTGCTTGGCAGTGATTGCTTTGATTACAAACTAGTCAACAAATATTTACATCGTATACAAATTAGAAAGAATATATAATACACAGATCATCCCGCGTAAATTGATGATTAGGCAATTTACAGAGCAGCATCGGCCCTCCAACCAAAATTGAAATTTCACAGCATATGAAGGAATGCGATGTTAGATGCGTTACTTGCGAGAAATGAATTGTTTGTTTACTGCCCACATTTAGCATCTTTACGAATTAGGTTGCTCACATGGTAATGTTTATCCTTACCGATCTCTGAGAGTCGTAAGATGTCGATATATTTGTTGCAATTTTACGATTTTAGATCGGTATTTCCTTATAGAGCACAATATAAAGATTGGTAGCAAATCTGCAGTGTCTGCACATGCGCTAAAACTGTCAGTTGGCTATGAAGTACTCACAATTTTCTCATTAAAAGGAGTCTTTTCTAAGAATAGCGAAACGTATTAAAGTTAAGTAAAATTTTTATAAAATGTACGGAATATCGAAATTTTAATGATTACTTATTTCCTTCAGTCTTAAAGTAAAGTACAAATGTCGCAAATTAACTTAAAAAAGTCGAGCAGGTGAATGAATTGAATTCGTCATCACACATCTTGTGAAAAAATTTTGAATTTTTCTAACAAAATTTTCAATACCTCAAATCAAGCAAAGTTTCTGTCATAAGAGTTAATTAGTTCCTTACGTTAATAATTATATTTGCACGTTATGAGGCATAAAGTACTGATTTCTATTTATAGTATAAATCGAGCATTAAAAATACATAATTCCATTAGTAATAAAAGAATGTTTTTTTTTTCGTTGAAATATCTAGAAATTATTTTACAAATATTAATAAATCATATAGGACACAATTTTCTTTCAAATTAGCTGATGCGAAATTTTCATTTTTCTTTAGTATTTAATCATATTATAGTATGCGAATTTGATTATTACTACTATAAACATATTTAATTTCTTCCAGGGTTTTAAAATCAGGTGATAATTTTTCAAAATTTTGGATTTTTAAAAAATTGTTCGCCTTGAAATGTACTTTAATATAAGTATAATGAAAATTTTATTAGATTTGTTGATATACGTCTTTTTAAGTTTTAAGTCATAAATTTAAAATTTTTGCCAGTGGGACATTTAAAATTTTTTTAAACTACATTCACAAAAAACTATAGAATATAACGAACAATTTGCCTGACCGTACAAGATGGCAACTAGTTTCGTTAATTTTTTTGTAGAATTTAAAATTTTTGCAACAATCTCAAGATTTTAGCTTATTGAATTCACAATTCACTATGTTCCTGTTTTTGGTGTATTTTCGATGTTTGTAAATTTAATAAGCTAAAATATTGAGTTTGTTACAAACATCTAAATTGAACAAAAAAATTTTAATTCTGTAAAAAATTAACGAAACCACTTGCTATATTGTACGACTCCATAAAAAAATGTTCCATTAGCAATAATCTTAAATTTTCTTAAATTTATTAGTTAAAACGTAAAAAAACGTATATACCTATATAAAAGTACATTTCAAGACAAAATTTTAGCACTCGACATTTGGGACTTTTTATATTAATGGTTTAAATTTAATATCATTTTTACACATTTTATATATACCAATATACTTAATCTTTGGGATTTTATTATCTATAAAATTTTAAACATGGATAGACTTTTTGTTGACTATTTATTATGCTAAATTCAATTTATAGTCAAATTTAAAATCGGACAATTTTTATATTTTTTATTATTACAGCGTTGCAACCTATAATAATAGAAGCCACTAAAATCTCCAATTAATTCTTAGATTAAATAAACGTATGTACATTAAGTATAATCCATTTTTATTAAAGTGGAAATTATTTGTCCATAAGTAGAGTATAATCGTTTACTTTTTGTGTATTTAGTTTATTTTAGGTATTTTTTGATCAACTACTTTTTATTTATGTTTCTACTATCTAAATATAATACATATTTAGTGCTAAAAATTAAATTTAAAAACAGTCACTAATTGTAGATCGTGTATGTTCACTGGTCATCACTATTTGTATTATTAATTAGATATTAATAAATTTTATAATACAAGTTCAATAATTGGTTCTTTTTTTTTATTATAAATCGGATGGAATTTTCTTCTTTTATTAACAAGTTTTATTTATTTTGACCTCTTTGTGTTTTTATACTATATCGCAAAATTCGAAATTTTTAGGCTAACCTGTCATTTTGTATTGATATTACCTAATTTATTAAAACATTTCCATCACGTCTATATGGTTCTGGTAGTAATATAAATACTTTCATTCAACTGACTATCTCGTTAAAACTTTTTTGTAAAGAAAAATCTGTACAAATTTTTCTGGATTTATGCCCACTTTAATTTTGTATTTTAATAAATTATCGAACTGCTCACTTTTTTAAATGTTCATTGTATACAGACTATCGTGTTTAATCTTTCTTATAAAGTTATATTTCTTATAGTAAATAACCCTTTTTCAGTTTTGCCTTTAACATATTAAAATGTGAATTTTTAAAATATATTATTCAGTTATCAATATTTTTATTGTACTCGTGTTAATTTTTAAATGGACAGATTAATTACTTTCCAAATTCCGTTAAATATTTCAAGTTCAATTAATGTAAATATTAAAAGGAACTTTTATGTGTACTACCCTAAAATTATCTTTGATCACTATTTTAACAATTATTTCTTTTGTATCATAAACATTTTATATAACCAATAAAAATTTACATATAGTGAAAAAAAATTTAAATTATATAAACTTTATTCACTTATAAAAATTTGGTTAATATTAGTAAGTTTCTAATTATTATGAAAATTATGCAATTTGGAAAAAAGGATGCAGTCAAAATAATGCAACAATTAAAATATATATAACGTTTTCGTTTAAACAACTACATTTAAAGGTAATAAAATATTTTAAGGAAAAAACATCAATAAACCAAGTTGATATCATAGTTTCACCTTTATTTACATAATTTTTTAATAGAATATGCTTGGCCGAGGAATAATTCACGTCGTAATTATAATTGTTGTCTTAATCATGCGATCATACCAAACAGCTATAGGTGGTTACGAATAATTTCGTAAGAATTTCAAATGTACAAAAATGTTTGCGATTTTTTCAATTTACAAAAACAAACGAAAAAAAACATTCGAAAAACCTTTAGCATCACATGAATTCGCATTCTCTCCGTCAGTTATCATTACATAAGATCCTTGTCGGTTCTTAATAAAACATTAATACCAATAAATAATTAGAAAAACAAAAGTTAGGAATCGTTCACCGACGCCGTGCACGAATCACTATTTTACGTATACGCACAATACGACGTATATAACAATTTACCAAGTTTGGAGCATTTCCATAAGAAAGACCGTTTGTGTACATGTACCTTCTCTACAAATTAAGGAACAATTCGCAATAAGACATTATCGCAAATATAAACATAAACCGCGTAATAAGTTAACCGTGAACAGAACATAAACTTCGTATAACATTAATCACATCTCTCGTAGTCGTGCATTTAACAATCATTTTTAACACATATACAAAATTGTACGACACTAATATACATCATTTTCGAGCTGTATAAAAAACGCACGTCCTTTTTTAGTAAATTTTGTCCATCCATGTAATTTTGAAAACTTTTTTTTATAGGAACCGCCTCGGTAACGCCAAGTACTCTCGATATTTCATATCTTCTCGTCCATAATCAGATAAATATTGTATGATCACCTTGTCTTTGAGTTTCAAAGCGTAATAAAGTGCACTCTTGCCATTTTTATCTCTTGCATTAATATGTGCCCCGTTCTTCAGCAGACAATGAATGATGTTGATGTTACGTTTCCCGATGGCATAGATGAGAACTGGCAATCCGTTGATATCTTGAGCGTTGACATCAGCTCCGCTTTGAACGAGCATCTGGACTATCTCCAGACTATTGTGCTTGACTGCTTCGTGTAGTAAAGTCAGGTTCATGCCTGAACTCATGCCATTAGGATCTGCTCCATAATATAACAGAAGAGACACCATTTCGACACTTCTGTTGGCGATAGCTACTTTGAACGGAGCTGAAATCCCTGCAACAGATGCACCATTGTTGAAAAGCATCTTTGCGAAGTGTATGTCGTTTTGAAGAATAGCCAAAAAAATGGGAGTCCTTCCCCATCGATCCTCCACGTTCACGTTACAAACGGTCAATAAAAACTGGCCGATTTCCAACTGTGAGCGTAAAACGGCAATATGCAGCAAAGTATTTCCTTCATAATTTTTGTGTTGCATATCAGCACCTCTTTCCGCAAGAATCCTCAGGACATTAACGAATCCTCGTTCTACCGCCAATTGCTGAGGTGTGGCTAGGTGGATGTTTTGGACATTTATTTTGCTACCTTTACTTATTAAATATACGGCGATTTCTTGAAATCCACAACTGATGGCGATGTGTAGTGGCAGGTTCTGAAATGTATCCGTGTAGTTGACATCAGCTCCATTCTCCACCAGACATTTGACCATCCTTTCGTAGCCTCTACGAACAGCTACTTGGAGTGGAGAGCATTGTTGTTTCGAACCTGCTTCTGCGTTGACCTTGGCTCCGAACGCAATCATCAATCTGGCTATTGACAAGTTGTCTTTGGCGATGGCTATGCCAAAGGGTGAGATTCCCCAAGAGTCCACAACGTTAGGATCTGCTCCTACTTCCAATAAGAGCATAACGATATCTTCTTTGCCTTCACTGCAAGCTAGATGCAATGGTTCTTCTTCAAAGCTGTTTTTTGCCTTGATATTTGCTTTAGAGTCGACTAAAAGTTTGACCGATTCGTAACTGCCGTACAATATAGCCAAGTGCAACGGTGTGCTACCACATACGTTGCACGCTTCGTGCACACCTTTATCATCAAGCAACACCATTCCCATTGCCACCTCGTAATTGCACCTGAATGTGTCGCATGTACACGAATGTTCGGCATTATGCACCCAGTCGGAAACAACCTGACGTTTGGTTTGGAAATACTGCAATTCGAAACCCAAAAGGTACGAAGTCGACTCATCCCAAAAATGGTCAATTATAGGAAACGCTGCCGATGAGCCATTGCGCTGATACATGTCTTGCGTTGTCATGGTGCACAGTAAAATTTAGAATAGTCTGTTAATTGTTAATAAAATCTTGAAAAACTTATTACAAGAACCGCCGAATACACGTCGTATTTGTCGAGAAGTTAAAAATTTTGAAATTCACAGTTCACATACACGTTAAAATTTCGGTCTCAGATGCCACAAAGTCCGGGCAAATGCAGTGGAAATGCGTATTTTGTATTTTTGTACTATTTTCAATTCCGGTTATTTACGAAATTATCGATTATTCGTACGGAATGAAAACGCAACGCGTTAAAAGAGCTTGCTAGCGTCGGCGACACTTGACGGATAACTGAAGTTCAGTTTCCGGTGAGAATCGCTACAATTCAAAATTTGAGTGGGGATTTCATTATTGTGATTGCTAATTGGTAGAATGAAAAATTAACAGTATTAAAGTATATATACAATTGCATTAATATAAGCTTAAAACATATTTTGTTAATCTTCTGCATAATTTAAACTCTTTACAATGAATTTATTGTACATAATATCACGTATGTAAATGATTGGGAATAGAAAATTAATTTAAACTAGGGCTCGTTTAAAATTTGTAGATACATTAAATTTCAATTTAAATACGTAACTTAGAAAGGTCAGTTGTTTATTGATATTTGGCCATTATTGAAGGTGTAAATATTGACGTTAGAAAGTAAAATGTGGCAACGCACTGAACATTTACTTTCGATGAAATATTTACATATTTATTAGAAACGAAAATATTCTAAAATTCAGTTTGAGATTTTTAAATTTATTACAATTATTGTAATATTACATTTCATTTGTCATTTTGAATAAAATACTAATAAACAGTTCGAGATATTTTTAGTTAGTTATAAAAATGTCTCTTTATGTATGTTAATTAGAATTATATTACAAAAAAATTAAGTGCAATAGATATGTAATTTTTTGATATTATTTATAGTTTTAATTAATGAATTACTTATAGAAAACTTAATTAGCAATGGTTAGATCTAAGATCTTAAATGATGACTAGACATGATGTTAATTGTTAACTATTTTAGTCATTTTCAATAAAAAGTCATCAATTGAGAGTCATGTCTGTATAGGAAAATTCAAAAAAATTAGTAAATTTTACTACAATCGTCATGTCATCGGACTCGTTTCTACGGCACTTAGCGAGTAAGAAACAATTGGCGTAACTCGTTATTGCATAACGTTAAGTTTTATATTGCATATAATATGGAAAAATTAAATTACTTCCAGTAATACCGCCACACAAAAAAAAAGTTATGCTTTGTGGGTTTGCCTATGTACTTTTTATGTTTTTAGAATCGCTGAATCCGAATCTGAAGTCTATTTTACCCTATCAGATCAGCATTATGACATAACCTCAAAAAACCAATATGGTGGTGACTTTTTGGAAAAATTCAGCGGGTTCGCTTGAAACTCTTTACTACGGGAATTGTCGGGGTCGATGAATTCGAATCCGAGGCCCATTTAAATCTACCACATCAGGATTCTGCTATAACCTAAAAAATACATTAAACAATTTTTCCGCATAAAAAACGAGATTAAATTCACGGACATCCACATGGTCCTATATAATAAAATTATCTATGTATTTTTACCGTTACTTTGGTAATTACAAGGACTTTGCATGTATTTTACATAAAAAACATTTCTTTAAACTAAACTTATTTGTACATAACTTTCCTCTCTTATCTTTAACTTCTTGCATACTTTACTTTACACATACTTCAACATCTCAACTCTCATTCATTTTCCTCTCTCTCTCTCTCTCTCTCTCTCTCTCTCTCTCTCTCTCTCTCTCTCTCTCTCTCTCTCTCTCTCTCTCTCTCTCTCTCTCTCTCTTCAAACTCTGTTATTCTCTTTTCTTAGTAAAACTAATTACATCATCAAAAAGTGAAAAGTAATTCAATGTAACAACTGTAAGGTTTCTTATGTTGGCCCAACTAAAAGAAAGCCAAAAGAAAGGATCGAAAAACATGAAAATAATATTAAATGGTCATCACAAACAAAAAATGCCTTAACAGATATATTAATATTCGAGAGCTTACACAATTTTTAACAACTACAGCAATTTATTAACCTATATTAAAAATAAATTTAATTTAATAAATTTGTTTCATCATTAACTGTTTACATTTAAGTACGTTAACTCCTCACAGATTAACTAATACAGTGAAAACCTTTTGTATATAAACAATGTTGCAGTTGTATGGATTGGCTTATAACATGAATTGTCCTTGATAATGACAACATAGTCTTGAAACGTCTTACTAAATTAATTTTTATTTAATTGATTCAAAATAATTTTTTGAAACTTCTATATTTTTGAATAACACGGTCAAATCGGTAAAACAAGTCGATTAAATAAAAATTAATTTAGTGACACGTTTCAAGACTATACTATATATATATATATATATATCGATATTTGCGGTATATTACAGGATGTTCTTTAAATTTTTTGCACCGATAAATTATGGATTAAAAATGACAGATGCAATTAAATTTAGAGAAATTTATAATATCGAAATACCGCGAATAAATAATCAAAGTTTGGGATAAACTAATTTTTTCCAACATTTGACAGCCTGTTTTCTCCGTTTCTGAATCGGAGATTTATCTTTTTTGAAACTTACCAGAAGAACCAAAAATCGATGTTGGAATAACTATATTTGCTAAACATTTTTTTTACATTCAAAACTTTGAATATGTGTCGAAACGTTTCATTTCATATGGTCCGTATTAAAATTAAATCGGAGTCAACATAATCTTACTCTCTCATTTTGAAACAGTGAAAAGTTCAGTATTTGAATCAGTGAATGAATACTATTTGCTGGGTTAGTGAATTTCATCATATTCACTGCATAAACAATGAAACGGCGAACAAATTTCACTGTTTCAAACACTGAAAAAATTTGATTACCTCTTACAGCAACTTTATTTCACTTACTAAAACAGCGAAATTTCACTGATTGATATTTATATTTATATTTATATATATATTTATACTCAGTCGCTTCTTTTTCTCTAAGACAATCAGTGAGACTATTGACTGAGAATCAGTTAATTTTCACTGTTTCAAATTGAGAAAGTAGTTTAAAGTCGGCCTTTCCCAGTCAATTCTGAGTTTTTGACTGGAAAGTTAACTTTTGGAATTTAATTTTGACAAGGAAAGCATCATTTCCGAAGTATTGTTTGGTACTGAAAACGATGGTGCTACCAGAAATTTGCTATCACTTCACATTTTATGTTTAACGTGTACATGCCAATTTTAGAACGCAAATCGAATTTAGAACCAAATGAAATTGAATGAAATATAATTCATTTTAAGGTGAATATATCAAAAGAACGTATCATTTTTAATGAAAAATGAATATTTTGTCTTGGACATATGGAAACATTTAAAAACGTTCAATGTCATATTAAAATTTGTTGAATTTCATTCGAAAGTGGAAACAAATCGAATGTAAGCTGAAAATTACTGAAAATTTTATTCTTATTTATTGGGATAGTTATCCCGGTCGTCATTTCCATTAACCCGTTAGAGTTAGTACATTTTACTATTTTCTTCTCTCAGTGTTCTATTACGATGACTAGCCGTAAATAAAGGTAAAGCAAATTATAATGAAATTTTACTTCTAACGTCAGGTTAGATTATGTTAAATTAGACATTTTTTGATGTTTTGCTTCATCGTTTTTATCGTTTTTATCCTCAAATCAGAAACAAAAAATTTATCAAAAGTCATATTTACTGTGAGATTTTCAGACAACTTAAGTCGACCTCCTTGTGATATACAAGAAAAAATACCATAGGAACGACGCGAAGTTAAACATTAAATGTGTTTTATTTCATTAGACAGAAAATATATTAAATTTTAAGACACTTCGTTTTTAAAACGCCTAAAACAAGACACATTTTAAAAGAATACACTTGTAAGTATCTTAGTGTATTCAATTAAAGCACCCATCAGACACTCGATTTTGCAGTGTGAAGTCGATACTAAATCGACTTTTAAAGTACACACAACGTTTTTAACAAATTTCATAAACTCTTTATTTCTGTACATCGATTCATTATTTAGTTTATTAATTACAAAATTATAGTTTAATTTAAAAATAACTTATAAAAATACTCAAATATGCAAAGAGGAAAAAAAAACGATGACATGTTGTCGTGACATTAGAATCAGCCATTGTTAAACGAGTCAAAACTGGAGGCGTCACGTTCGCATAGAGCGCAAGTGGGTTGCATCACAGCAAGTGAAAATTGGATTAACTTTCAATTTCTAAAGACCACCTGTCACATACTGTCGACGTACAAAACGATCAGCGATCGATGACTAATCCTCGTCGCTCCTAACAGATTATAAATGGCACTGTAACATCATCACGAGCAATTGCTATTAAGTGTAGGAAAAGTAACTTTATTACAGCCATTTTTTCTCTTGAAAGAATACTCTACTTTATACGATAATGATACAATCTATATTTACATTTCGAATTTTTCTAAAAATAATAATTGGCATGCACAATATGCAGAAATATTTGTAATCGAAATATTTGAAATAATTTGAAGAATTTCATATCAATAATCGTTTAAATAATTCTTTTAAATATTTCAAATCGTACAAATATAACAAAATTATCGACAACTTTCTGTAGGACACAAGGCATCTAAATGATTTCAGGAGGTAATTGAAAAAAACTGAGAAAGAATATATGTTTAAAAATAGAATAGTTTGACAAAAATTGAATAGTTGCAAAACTTTTTATTTTTATAACAACATGCCAATTTTGCGATTGAAGTTTTCATGTACCTTAAGATACCCACACGGAAAAAGCGAAATAATCGGAATTACTAACTAGATAGTTGGATATTAAACAGCCATCGTATTTAGTTAATTTTACTATCTAAATAATGACCTTTAAGAATTAGGTACCCAAGTGTACTATGTAAATAGTAAAACCATGTAAAAATCGTAGTTATGTCGTATCCTACTATTTAGGTAGTAAAACCAACTGTTTCTTTTGTCGTGCACACTGACAAAAAGCATCCATATTTAAATTTAGTATATCACATAGTTGGAAAAGTACAGCTAAAACTAAGATGAAAAATAGTTAGATTAACGACTTTCGTAGTCAATTTTACTATAATTCTATTGAACCAACTACCTCCTCATTTTGTACTATATTCATAGTCATTTTAAGTAGTTTTTCATCTGAGTGCATGCGTACATTAAAGCTTAATTTTTAATACTTTTAAAAGTATATTAACCCCAAAATTATTTGATTACCAAAGTATCGTATAAAAATAAAAAATAATCAACGTTAAAAAGAAAAGCAATGAATATTGTGATTTCTGCCGATGAGAAAAGTTTTTATACAATAAAATTGGATATTGCGTTAACTTTCAAATGGATTTGGACATTGCACCACGCGATAATTACAACTTTGATTTCTATCAATAACTTTTAAATCGTGACGATATTCTGCGCTACCATTGCAATATGCAATCTGGATTGTTTAAAACATAATTGAAAATAGCGTATGGTCTTGAAATCTATACTTAATTAATACGGAAGAGGTTAAGCATTTAAGTCTCTTATTGAAATGAAGGCTGATAAAATGAAGGTGTTTTTTTAACTTTCAAACTTGTGAAATTGACAATGGTTGCAGTGAAATTTTTATTATAATTTCTTATTTTAAAACACAATTATTTTAAATAATATCAAACGAAGTCCCTGCCAAAAAAAGTAAGACTCTTATGAGAATCTAGTGAGATTCTAACGAGAATGTCTTAGGAATTTTGGGATTCTAGAAATACATTAAATTATTATAAATATTAAATCAAAAGTTCAATATTAAATTCTCATGAGAATCTCACTTGATTGTCATGCCAATCTCACACGAATCCTGATTCAGTTTCCCATGAGAAAATTTCTCGCATGAATTATAAGAATCTTACCTAAAATTTTTCGCAGGGGTATCCCTTGATTTATAACGTTAGTTATAAAAATATGTTCATTTATATATTTAATAATAATATAAATATTTAATGAAATAAATCTTTAGCAACATGTGTTATATGTTTAAGCAATTCAATCAAATATTTGCTCCATGCTAATCATAGAAAATACTCTGTTGAATTGGTTAATTTTGTATTGATTTTAGCATAGAGTTGGAATTGTAAGAGCTTCAGGAATAATATAAATAATGCCATTACACGGTTACCATATGATCTTCATTACCAATTTATGTACTATAAATTCCTTTTTGACATACGTGTCTGTAAAGTACGATTTTACAGACTGATCTCCGCACTTTACGTACTAAAAGTAGTTGGTAAATTGCCTACCGTATCTGCTTTACGGCCTAGGACAGAAAAGTACTATTTTTATATTATAGTAGCTCACATGAATATTTGAATATATTATGTACTTATAATCTGACATAGAACAAGGTAAAAATGCCCTATTGTAAAGCAAATATTATATAAAGCTTTTTGATATCGACTCAAATGTTACTTACGAACGAGCCAAGAAATGCGCTCTGAAAATGAAAACAACAAAAATTGTACTGGTAAAAACTTTATAAACTTTCTGTTACCGATTACGAAATAACTAACCTATTCATATCACCAATATGTCGAAAAAAAAGTAAGCTTTATTTGATCAATTATGAACATTATTGATGAAATTAGTGTCTCTAGTCGTATAATTATGCCTAAAATGTAAGTACAGGGGGGCGCTCATCAGGAAGTTGAGGTTAGAATTTTAACATTCAAAATGTCGGATCCATTATGGTATACCGAAATTCGATAAAATACTTTAAAATCGCCAGAAATTGAGTATGTACAGTTTCTTTTGGGATGTTAATCACGAAATTTTTCTAAATTCAAGCGGGAGGAACCTATATATGGCTGACCAAATTTGATGAAAGAATTGAAAACCATGCTATCGATATGAATTTCATCAATAATGTTTATAATTGATCTAATAAGATATGGAGATCAAATAGGTAATTTTCTCGACATATATAGACGTTTTGAAGAAATTAGGTTAATTTGAGCAAAGCAAAAAACGTTGTAGTTAAAATTCAGCGATTTTATGCACTTTTGGTTGCGAATAGTTATCGCCCTCGCGACTTTATTGATGCGAAAAACCATAAACAACGAACCACATAAACGTTTACTCGTTTTTTATTTAAAATCCGCCATATTGGTTTTTAAAAATTTAACGGAAATGTTGACTACGTCAATCGAAAGAGCATACTGGAAAATGGTAAGGCTGATCACTTTCAAGTCAATATTAATCTTATTTCCTGGCCAAAATGAAGGTCCAAAATCAACTAAAAAATGGGCATCTCAAGTATAGGTTAAAGGCAGTTCTGGAATCGAATGAGGTTTAATTTGTAGATATTGATGACCGTTTGTTTTTCAGAAATGAGAGTCATCTGCTTTATGGTAAGCCTGATGATGTTGTAACACTGGAGAACAAATAGAAATATGAACACTTTCCTTATTTCCATACCGTGAATTTCGATTAACACGCGAATTATGGTTCGTGTACCAGCAATTTTCGGAGGTACAAAATTCAAGTTTTAAGAAACAATAGTGGTAACCGTTACATCTCTGTTATTTTCTAATTTAGATGAAATTACATGTACAACCCAATGACTTATAAAACAAAACTTATCGCGAATAGCGTACATTTATTTTTAGTCATGTTAAACTTAGCTCTAAAATTCTAATATAGAATTAATCAGATGTTTGTTATAATGAATTTTCTTTCCAACTGCTTTTGCATATACTAAAAAAGATCACATGTTTTCTGGTTAATGAATCGAGGCCAATAGAGCATTATGAATCGTCGTTTATGCTTATTGCCAATCGCGCGAAATGACGCATTAATACTGCCAGTTTACGCTTATTACGTTTGGTTGGTGTGAGATGCATCACTTAGTTAAACGGAAGGATACGTTTTATGGTTTCGAGAACTTGTAAACAAGAAATAAGTACAGGCTGCAATCTAAAACACTTTGTTTATCTTAACAGAATATACAAATAAGAAAATTAATAAGAATTTTTAGACAAACTTATTGGTGATTAAAAAGAAGTTTCTTTCAATAGTTCTTTTCGTACATCCCTTCAAATTGTAAAAAGATTTTTTTTATACCTTTCGGGTGCAAACATTATCTACATTTTTCTTTACAAAATTAGAATAGATTCAATTGCAAATTGTTTGTTATATATCTTACAAAATTCCATGTACAAATAATGTATACACAGAGGGAAAATGTGTAATTACCGAATCTATTTTACAAAACTAAAAAACGGTATATTGAAATTAAATATTTCGGTAGTAAAAAAAAAGATGTTACTTACTTAAATGTCCCTTCATAAGGTCACGAAAGTAAGCTTTAAGATGTAATTTCCGGCATAACATAGGGGTTCTGATTTAAAAAAAAGAACACCCTGAGCTTCAAATAACTTTGAAAAGTAGTCTCAAGGTCAAAGCTAGTTAGATGTCTACCCATATCTTTTGTCTGAGCCTTTTTTCCGGAGCTGTCTTAGATACAGAGATATTTAACTGCATAGATTAAAAAGGCTACATTGCACGTAAATAGCTGGCTTTAAACATTTTCGAAAATATGTATTTGAAATCTTTTATTTATTGCCTCCGAATGGACTTGTTGGTTTAGAACACGAAATTTGGAATCATGCTCCGATTTTGGACAATGCTGATCTTCGAGTGAACAACAAATTTGGAACTTGGGAGCATGGAATTTAATGTGTTAACCCTTTAACGAACAAATGTGCACAATTTGCACATAGATTTTAGCATAGTTTTATGTATACAAATGTATTTTTTTAATCGATATTCGAGGAGTTTTGCGCTTGTCAAATTTTGTAAAAATGACGTTTAATACATTTTTTTTTAAATACTGAAAATCGATTTTTTCAGTATAATATTTTTCAAAATGCAATTTTACATGCGTTTTAAAATACATTCACATATTTTGATGTTTATGGATTTGGATTTTTCGATGGTTCCGGAACCCCAAATTTTGTCGAAAATGGGGAATTTTTATTCCACGTATAATAAAATATTTCACATGTCCCGTTCTCCATATTAAATCTACCATTTTAGATTTTGAAAAATTGATTTAGTATGATCACATTCAGGAATCTCCAAAAATAATAAAAATGGTAATTGATCGATTATAATTCCTATTTATTCTGTAATGAAGCACGAAATTAAAGGCACTTTTTTTGTAGTGATAATAAATTTTGATGATTCATTCATCTTGAAAATCTGCACCAAATCTACTGTTGTTACCAAAAACGTAAAAGAACTGTCATTAATATTAAATAAATCATTTTACACGGATGAACGATCGAAAATTCAAAATATGGATCGCAACAAAACTATACAAAATATGGGTTTACTGCCTTATTTAGTAACAAAATTAAATGGACCCGATCATCTGTTATTTCATTTCGGTATAAATATAGTCCGCTCAAAAATTAAGAGTTAGTTTATTATACGATAAGATATAATACGATATTATTAAATCCTGTCTTCTATCGTCGTTGCGACTGTCAACGTATAAAAAAAGAAATTTGCTTTATTTATCATCGCAAATCGAATCATTTTAATTGCCCTTCGAACTAACTAAAAAATTACATTATTTTAAAAAGTACCATATATGTTGGGGCTAAACCGATCCTAAAAACTTTCGTGGCTTCATAATTACGAAATACACAAGCATCTTAAAGGCTGAAAAATATTTTTATCCATATTTAAGAAAATAGGTTAGACGGTTGTCTCAAAGAACTGGAAATTAACGGAAATTAAATATAATCTGAGTCTAAAGAATATGTGAAAAATAAAGCTCGCAGAGAATGACAATACCAGATATTTTCTGTTTACGATATGAATTGTTTCTGTTTACTTTGAGTATCATTATCCAAAACTTATCTACAAATAACTAACGATATTGATTTTGTTAATATAACCAATTACTTTTCTCAGTGTAATAAAATGTAATACCTGATCCTTCTGCATCAACTGTAATTAGTTTGGATTATTAACCTAAATTTATTAATGATTAACACAAATTTTGTTCACGCGGATACATAAAAATTATCCTCATAATTCCTCATTAACTTCTTATTTAAAGTTAAATAATCACGGAATAGATTAATTATCTATGTACTGATTACTGAATTATTATTTGAATCTTTGATGTATACATTAACCCGTTTCTTCCCAAGTGGCCAGGAGTTTTTCTTCATTTTGAATAACATAATTTTTATAGTAAAAGGTCAGATATTTGGGTGCACCTCAAAAACTCGACAAATCACAAAACAAACACTTCAAAACCCCGACATTCAAAAACAAACATAAAAAACTAGACATGTAAAAAAACAGACTTACAAAATATGTCAGCATTTTAAAATCTTTGTCAGTATGAAAAAGAAACTTCATATTGGATTTTTAACGGTATTTCATTTTATGACGCCATCATATTGGAATTTATTGAAGAATATTTATATTGTGTTTATTTCCATGATTGTTGACGTCACTAAATTACATTTTTTAGAAAAAAACAACCGATCTCATAAATAATTTTCAACGTATATGAAAAAAAGTCAACTTTCCGTATTATGCGCCGGCCATGTTGAATTTCACAAATGTAAAATGTCACTCATTTATACGGCCAGTTAGTCCAGCAGATCCTAAGGAACGGCTAAGAAAAGATCGATTGTCTAAAGAAAAAATGAGATTTGTAAAAAAAAAACTGCATTTTTGAATTTCAAACGGACATATTAAAAAAGCGACGAGTTGAAAACTATGGCCTAATTTCAAAAAGGGCATACCAAAAAATAGTCCTATACAAATTATCGATAAAATATCTGATGGTTTCCCAGAAAAGTATGCCTTTCAAAATGAAGTAAAATTCTTAATAACTTGGAAAGGAACAGGATAAAACGTTTCAAACTAAGACATTCAAAATGTTCTCTTCTCAAATTTAAATAATATCAATGGTATATACCATTCAGTATTACTTGGTCCATTACCTCTTTTAGTATGTAATATCATGCAATAGAGTGGAAATGTCACGCCCTATAGTGGCTGAAAGCAATCGAGAAAAAGAGCCTATGGAGAATGCGAGTTGAATAAATGAAATCACCCTAGTCTAAATTTTAGTGGCCGTGCCGTCCAGTTAAAAAAATCAATGCGCGTGTATGAAAACCCTCAACGTACCGTTTAGTCACAGATTAAAAACAGATCGCTATGGTACCCGTACTGGTGTAACGCTTTTTCGTTAACGATCCTTCTTGTAATTTTGTTTAATTAAAAATTAAAAAAAAAAACAATTTTACCAAAATTTTCCAACAATTTTGCTTCTTTCAGAGCATGTATGATTTATTCAAAAAATATAACTGAAAGAAGATAAAGCAAATTTTATACTCTAAAAATCAAGTTTTTCATAAAAAACAGCGATGCAATGAAGACAAAATAAGTACCAACATTTTTTTCAATCTACATTTCAAATAAATGTTCGGCGAAATTTTTTGACATTGACGAAGCTATTACAGACTCATTTTTTAGCTAATAACGAGGGAATTTCACTCTAAGAAATGAAGAAAAAGAAATCGGTGTTCTAAAAAATGTCTCACTCATGAAAAATTCTTTTTTATAAAAATGACTGAACATTTCTAATGTTTGCGATTTTAGAATTTAATTAGTGAAGATTTTTCTGAATTGATTTTTTTTCGAATAATACCAGAATATATAGAAATAATTTCACAAAGCATTCTGGTAATTGGTCAATACTAGTTTAATATTTTCGTTAGAGTTTATTAAAAACCCTTTTCTAATATCACTGATTTCCTTTTCTAAATATTCTCCATATTTTCTGGAATGAAAATCTGAATTCGTAATTGACCAAATTTCCCCACTTTCATTCTCAATAATTGAATATTTTACAAATAATATCTCTCTCTTATTAGATCTGCTCTTCATTCTAATGAAAGTTGTTTTTATATTTAAGAAACGGAGCAACTCCTTTGCAATAAGTCATAATTTCTTTCTTTTAACGAATTTTTATTTGATTTGACTTTTAAAATAGGGGAATTGAAACTTTAAGGAATAGCAAAAATTTCAATCAAACTATGTTTGCCCAAAAATCGATCCTCATTCTTCAGAAGTAAATACCTAACAAATATTTTCTAGAGAATGAAAGTTCAGTAATTAATATGTAAAATATACTCTTTAAATTTCTTGAAGTGAAATATCATACTTTATGGAGTGAAAATTAATCAATCCAAGTAAAAGAGTGACTTCTCATTTTTTAAGAGCCAATTTTCTAGCAAGTGACCCTTTCCTAAGGAGTGATAATTCACTCTTTCACTAGTGTGTCTCAATTTTCAATTCAGAAAGAGTGATTTTTTACTCTAAGAAATTTAGAAAGTAATTACTGACAACCAAAACCTTGAAATGCCAAAAACAACCTAGGTTTTTAAAATTAAATATTAAGTACGAATTGTTGTTTTCATTATTTATGCAATTTTTTAATTCAATCATTATTAGATATGTACAATTCGTTGTTAGCTAGAAAAAAACGAAATAACTCCATTTTTATATAAAGCGGAGTTCCATTGTTAATTTTTTCAGAGGACACAATCTGATTAGTATAATAAAGTAAACTTTTTTAGTATAAAATGACTCAGACGTAGTAAATCTTATATATTTTTTAACATTCCGGCAGTAGAACTTAATTTTTCGCCCTTTGTAACGGACAAGTTTTTATTGCCAAACTATATGATCCATAACACAGGTTAACATGGTTTTGTTGTTAGGAAGCTGGGGGTCATTTCCGACGTAATTTTGTGCATAGAATCAGAATCCGAAGTCAGAAGTGGCCCATCACGTCAGGATTTTTAGATAGTTGAGGTTATTTACTCGAAAAACGCGTTTTTTTTTTATTTTTGAGGTCATGTACACAACACATTTTCAGGAGTTTTTCCTTTCGTTGGATCATGTGGTATTGATCATTTTCTTTAATATGGGATGCGCAGAATTCCATTACGACTTTTCTTCACCAAGATACGCCAATTTGAAATTACGATATATATGTAAACAAAACCTTGAAATGCTCTTAGAGATCAAGCTTAAGGTCAAATTCAATGTCATGAAACCTAAATAAATATAAACAACTATATAAAATATGGATACTAATAACTAAAATCACGTTTCAGTATTGTAACTGCTTTTTTGATAACGTTAATGGAATATATTTCGTAATTTCAAAATGGCCGTAACATTGTAAGAAAAAATCTTAGGTGACCGAATAAAACCTCATTTTGAAGGGTAAATGTAGTACTATAAGATGCAAATAGTACAGAAGGCAAACAAAAATTGTTGCGTCCTGTAGTAACCTCAAACATAGTAAAATAACGCGTTTTTCGAATACATGACCTCAAATATCTCAAAAACCTGACGCGATGGACCAATTCTGACTTTAAGTTTGGATTCTACGCATACAAGACCCTCTTTTTTGTAGACCTGTGTAACCTCTGATTCAAGTTATCTCCAAAATATCTATGATCCTAAGTTATTTTTATAGAAATTGTTGGCGACAGAATCGGTAGATTGTAGGGGTAGGTTTGTTCCCACAAATGTGGTATTCCCTACGCCATTACATGCCCAAATGGGGATACCTCTCAAAATGAAGATGTCATGATAGGAAAAGTATGTACAGGCCCTTCAAAATGATGACGATCTCGATAAAATTATTTGTGATTAAAATATTGTAATATCAATGTATAATGCGATGATATTGTCCATTTTAACCCCAAAATGAGAGAAGCAGGTACGTCAACATCAGCTCAGGTTCTACAGTAGAAAGAATTTTTTTAATTTTCGGAAAATACGTTTCCTACTATTGTAAGGTGTGCTCTATCGATTCCCGTCGAGCAAATGACCAAAAAACGAATATTTCTGCAAAAATTTTTCAAAATAAAAAAATGCCATGTTTGTTATGTTCCGCGGCCATTTTGAATCGGCCATTGCTTCAAAAAAATATTCTATTAGTATATTATTTATGTTCAACAATCGAGATCACTTTTTAAGTATACATTTCATTGATTATAATCCGTTTCGATGAAGAAAATCGTGAAAAATAAAAAAAAAATGACCTAAAAAACATGACAATTTCTTTTTATTTTGCAAAATTATTGTAGAAATAATCGTTTTTGGCCATTTTCTCGTCGGGAATCGATAGAGCACACTTCAAAATAGTCGGAAATGTATTTTCCAAAACTTAAAAGAAATTCTTTCTACTGCTGAAACTGAGCTGATGTTACTGTACCTGCTTCTCTCATTTTGGGCAAAAAAGTCCTACTGAGATGTGAAAAAAAGCGGTTTTTTTCACCGCTTGATCAAAATAAATAAATTCTATTTTTATTCGGCCGATTAAATTGCGAGTTTTATTTCGAGCCCTTCTACCAGTCGTTAACAATAGAAAAGATACATTTTTTGAAGACTGCTATCATCTTCTAAAATGTTAGTCTAAAACTAAAACCAATAAATCTAGCTGTTCAAAAAGCACTCATAATCAAAGTGCTTGATTTTCACTCCAAAAAATGTAACGGATAGTATCCCTACTACGTTTTATGAAACTGATCGTTATGTTCATAGCAGAAGTGTTTTCAATCGATACAGCTTTGAACAGAGCGAGCCTCCAAGCAGGATCGTTTCACTACGGGTAAATGCATATGGTTTATTAAACTGGTTAGATCCCAAGATCACGTGCTGGTTATGACAAAAAAGGCGTAAATCATACGGATCTTTCGATGAAGGACGCCGAAACCCCATCGCGAAATTTGCCGTAGCACATGTCGTGGGCGTCTTGTCTCTGGCTTAAACAAAAGAACGCTAGTCGGGCGGGGCTTTTCAAACAAGCTCGGTCCTATACCCCGAGGGTGCGCATGCGTTCCCACACCGTTGGCTTCAATTCTACACCAATTCACGCACACCAACGCCCATGAAAGAGAAACGCACGTACGTAGGATTTTTTTCATTTGGGCTACACCTCCGCCTTCCTCGAACCGACGTGTGTGCTGTACCCCAACGTGTATACGTTCTCTCCATCAGTCGACGCAATTTGCACGCACCGGCGGCCATTTTGTTCGTCGACTTAACATTCTCCAACGATTTTCCATAGCAGTGGACCGTGGAAGCTGGTGGCTACGTGTCTGCACAACCTTGAATTTTGGAGATTGAACTTATGATCATTTTTCTGGTCCACTGTCTTGAAATCGTAGCTCCATGAAAGGTAAACCACGATATTGAGGGTATTGGATACTCAATGTCTAGTAGCTTATTGGATGTTAAAAATAATTCTCAATTCGACTCCCATAATCAAATCCTGCTAATAAAATATCATAAGGAATTGAACCTCTTTTGAGAACCATGTAAGTCATCGTATTGAAATGATATTTAAATGCATTTTCAAATCACAGTTCTGTCGCTCAAGCGGACAATAAATTTTTAGTGAACATTCGGATGATCTGGTTTCTGTGGATTCGTACTATATATAAAGAGAAAGTAGTGGATGGATGATATGGAAAATAATACTTTAAAATGCGTGCGATGGGTTTTTCCATATACGAGAAAAATGATCATAGATTTTGGAAAATGATCGGAAGAAGGTTTGTAATTCATATACGACCTGATAAATACTGACGAGATTAAACTTATATATATATATATATATAGGGTGGCTGCGATGTTAATCGACGGGACCAAATACCTGTGTTGCTACGCAGAATGAAAAAAATGTTTAGACAACAATTATTCATACTAAAGGAGCTGGGCTGTCCACAATAATAACTTTAACCTCAGGGTCAATTTTGAAGGTCATTTTTAAATGGGAACCCCATTCGATTTTTTTCCCTTTTTGAACGCCGCATTCGAAAAGAGCTGGATATTTCACGTCCGGAATGGTAGATTATAAATATTTAGAGTAAACCCGTATAGGTCAAATCAAGGTCAAATATAAAAATCCATTTAAAAACGTTTCTTTGCAATTTTTCATGGTTTCGTAATGTTCAGACAAAAGGTGTTCATTACAAAGGCGGTCACCAAACTGTAACAATAGCTTTGCCATTTAGAACTCAATTTTCAAAGTCTTTTTTTGAATGGGAACCCACTTTTTAACACCCGATTTGTAATTGCACAAATTACAATTATAAATACGGAATTTGCATTCGCCGATCTAAACGGGCCATCTTGACATCTCTAAAAAAAAAGGATCTTTTTTCAACGGAATTTGGTACAGATCATCATTGACATTTACCCTACCACCGTGAATTTTTTGGATTTCCAAATGGCCCACCAAATTTTTCAAAAACTGTATGATGTATATTTTGTGCTGATTTGAAGTTGATCTAATCAAAATAGTGATAAACCCGAGGTAGTATATTAATTCTTATTTATTTAATTTCCAGTAATAACTAATAAATACGAAAATCAAATAAAATGGAGACAACAATATTGAAACTAAAGAGACGACTAAATGGTATTTCTTGTATAGTACTGATATTTAAAATCTTTTATATAAAAAAAAACAATACTATATATCTACAAACGCAACGTGTATTGACGTAAACGTTGTTGGCGCCATTAAAAAAACCATATTAGAACAAAATAGTACATTATGATACAAGTGCGCGAAGTCGCTTATTTTCGTAGGTGTATCGAATGCTATTTTTTGACTCCGTGAGGGAAAATTTTCGCGAGGCTGACCTGAGTGTGCGAAATTGAATTTCACAACGGAATTTCAAAAATATGTTTTTTGAGATTTTGTCCTACTCTAACAATATTTAAGATGAAAGTGAACGTGGCAAAGATGCTCCGTGCCTAATTTCATTGAAAAAAGGCCGAGCTTACATAAATAATGATATATAAGTAAGTAAATTATTTCATATAAATAGATCAAATATATCTAACAAATATGTCAAAAACTTCTTTTCTTTTTAAAACAATCTGCATGGAAAAATGGATTAAAGGATGAAATATCCCGATTAGTCGATATGTCATAGCCAACACCATGATCCCTCAGTCAATATTTGACATGAACCAATAAAATCTTGCCAATTTCTGCTCTCTTAATTTCTTTGGAGTGAAAATTTCACACCACATCTGGAGTGAGTAGGTAGTTCACTCTAAAAAGACTGAGAGGCCATTCTAAAGGAGTGAAGTCAGTCACTCCAAGTGAAAGAGTAAAGAAATTCACTCCACGCATAAAGTAAAAATTCACTCTGTGTGGAGTTAAAATTCACTCCAATGAGGGCTGTAAACAGCATTATGAAAAGTACAAGTGCCTTAACTTTAAATGCAATACTTGGAATATGAAGTTTTAAATTTCATAATAAATTTTATTGCAAGAAAATTATACAATATATTTAGAAGTAAATATAATCATAAGTATATTATGCATCAAAGGCAACATTTTATTTACAGCAAGAAAGTTAATCTTTCAAAGGAAGCAGTAAAAATGTTTAAAACGCCTCCGTTCATTCCAGAAGCATAACATTTTAATACAAAACATTTATTAGAAAGGTTTACCTGAAATCATTTTTAATCGCATAATTTTCATCGCATCCTGATCGCAGCTGGTTAATTTTGCGGAATAAAAAAAAGGTTCGTAAAACCGAATTAAAAAAATATTTCTGAAATCCATAATAATCCAATGAAAATCGAAGTAAAATTAAAATAAAGTAAAATTGACAAAGGATATTTGTAAAGTTTGAAAAGTTTAATAGATTTGCGTTCTACATTTTGAAACGAATATTTTGTTACATACAAACAGCTTTGTTAGTTGTTTTGAAATAACAAAAGAAACAAATTTCAACGAAATCTAACAAAATGTAATCAAGAGCATTACTACCACGAAATCTTCCTATGAATAGCTCTCTCCTTTATTATAAATGAAATAATCATTGTTGAACCACGTGATAATCCAACAATATTTTATAGTTAGTACTAACACGACAACAAAATGGTTATGACACTGTCATCTAAATCCATCGAGATTATTATCAATATAATTATAAAGAAAGACGAAGTAAACCGGAAGGCGAAGAAAACCGAAACATTTGAATAAATGAGAAAACCTAAACATTATAATGGAAAGGTAACGTTTTATAGCAGCGATTATATCATATATTTAGTTTATTTATTTGTGGTTATTTTAGCGCATCTGTAGGAGATTTCGATTACTTCTAAATTGTCGTTTTCCATTATAAAAATAATAGATTTATCGAATTGTGGCTGAAATAGTAGTTTTTAAGAATCCCTCGTCATATAATCCCTTTTTTTGTAGAAACATTATCATTTCTGTATTTCTTTTAATTTTAAGTGAGGCTCATTATGATTAGTCGGGAACAATCCTATGTCACTTTGTTTATAATTATTTTGTAATAAAATTAGAATCTTTACTTATGAATTATATATGCATCTATTACTTTTACCAAAAACGTAGAAATTACTTCATTAAAGATGAAAAATACGATGAGAAACAAAAAAAAATCAAATATTCTTATTTGCCCCATGTTGCAGTTTACCCCGAGTGTTTCGATTTACCCCACAAATCGTAAATCTTTCCGATATTCCAACAATATACTACATTTATGGTGGAGATTTAAAAAATATTTGTCTGATAGATGCAAGTACATTTTGTATCGATTGTTAACATATTCAATATAATCCATTAATTTATAAATAATATTTACCATCTTTTGTTCATCAAAATTATTTATAGTCTTACAAAAATAGAGTCTTCTTTTATCCTTCTTTCCACGTTTGAAGAAAACCTCGCTGATCGCAAATAGTGAGTCTAAAAGCAACCTTAAATTCATTCTATAAATCTGAATTAGTTAAAAACTACTAATTCAAAAACGAAAAATATGTCACTCATTCAATCAGTAATCATTTTTAAGAATATCTAATTAAAAACAACTAAGTTATTTCTAATTCAGAATACTTTTAAAATATTCAATTATTTCTAATTTTATATTTGTACAATTTTATTAATAATTCATAAGTTTTTTATTTGTTCTAGTAGATTCTGGTACATAAATTACTAATTGATCGAATCAAAACTACATAAGAACGATTGATAATTTCTTGAACAAGAAAGTCAATACACTAATAAACGGTATGGTTATTAAGTCGTTTTATAAATTTTACATAGATAACAATATTTTACCCCTGATAAAAATGCATGATCAAACAAGTTGTTTGTATGATATTTAACTTAATTCAGATTTAGAGAGTACAATAAATTACTGGAAAATTCTGTTTCCTATATTCATTTAGAAAGGGAAATTTATTCCAGTGCGTCGAAATTTTGAGATATATATGGCAATAAAACAGTGTTCATAATAAAATAGGGATAAAATTGTAATAAAAGAAGTAAGAAATTTGTTTGGAAAACACTTGCTGTTCTTTACAAGACTTTTCTATATATAGAATAAGAACGTTTACTTGTTTAATTTATTTAACACTGTATCTATCAAGGTACTTGCCTATATATCCTAGAAAGTCTAATTATAATATTAGAAGTTCGCACAAACCATTACATTACTGAATTTAAATATTATTTAAGTATTATACCTAAGAATAGGTATATACATTATTCTCAACATTAAATTTAAGCGACATTTATTTAAAAAACTTTTTTTCTACACATCACCCGAAAATTTCAATTATTTTAATCTTGTTTAACGTCATATTTCTCAGCAGAATGACATAGTTCTAGTCCCCTAACCCTAACCTAACCTACTTAACCTACCTATATTGAAACTAAAAGTTCTGTAAAGTAAACTCCTTAGAGTATCGAAAGTCAGGAAAGTTGTAACCAATTTTAGTCTACAAATTGTAATATTTCGTGTCCTGATATATCTCCGTGAAAAAAATACTATTCTAAAATTAATTTCTTACTATAAATTACGTTTTTAATTCAGAGTTACGAATTATATGTTGTTGTAAATGTCATGAAACTCGATTTATAATTAAAATGGCGTAAACAGTGATTTCAAAAAGTAATATACTAATTCATTTAAAGATTTAATTTTTTTATATAACCTGTTTTATCCAATAGATAAAAATCTCAAACTTAATTCAGAAAGAATCCACTATTATACTCTTAGGTTAGCCTTAGTCCATAGATGTAGCACGATGGAGAATCTAAATGTTTACTTTTTGAATGCTTGACTGCTTATGACTGTCAGAAAAACACTCCATCTTATTCCAATACTTTTATATTAAATCAAGCATACGATCTTAAAGAATAATCTAAATATATAGAATAATTCAATACCAATTTTCCACTTTTTAAAAGTGATTATTTATCACTTGATCAATTCAGCATCACGTGAAATAAATGTTGTCACTTCTTTAAAAATAAATCCACTAGCACATTTTCAATTCAAACCTACCGGAAGTCGCCTTATCCGTCTTCACAGACGACAGTAAAATGTAATTATTGCCCGAACTTAATATTTTCAAAAAAGTTTTTTAAAATTTGCATCAATTTGAACAGTTGAATGTATTGGCATCGATGCTATTTTAAATCTATCCTTGGAATGTAAAGACAAAACATATCTTTTCCGACTCTCTTAACAGAATAGAAAAAATTATCTTCCGATAAATTTGTATACTTTTATCCATCTGGCCGGGGAACAAAGCTCCGAAAATCAAAACGCCGAAAGGCTAAAATTTCGATAATGCGCGAGTCCAAGGTATTTTAATTTGCTTTCTTTTTGTCAAATTTTCAACGACAAAGTGAATAAAATCACGCTGGAGCCATGCTATTTCGACATTTTTGCCTTTCGCTGTGTTGATTTTCGGAACTTTGTTCCCCAGTCGTCCATCTCACAAAAATATTAAGTTCAACGACATTGCAGATAATCTGGCCTAAACAGCTACCGAAAATACATAAAATCCAGAAATTAAAATTCCCCATTCCGATTTTTACAATATTTTATGCCAATAAGCAAAAATGTCGACGGAGATAAAATTAAAAGATCAAGCTCATTTTAAAGGTACCGAATATTTCAATTCTTATTATAAAGAAAATTCACAACAATTGTTTCGTTAAAAAAGAATGTAAGAAAATAATTTATTACCTGGGTACATAAAAGTCGTTCAAATCATTATCATTTAGCTGCTTCTCTTCCATTTATAGATTTTATTAATGATCCAAAATGTAAATGTGGTTATCCATTCGAAGATTTCGATCATGTTATTAGGCAATATCAGCGTTTTAATGTAAATAGGCAAAAAATGTTACCTTCACTTCAAAATCGAAATTTCATTTCACCTACAAAAATTATTGTCTAACTTTTCAAACCTAAAAATCTCTAGACTAATTATTACACATAAATTTCTTGTCATAATGTTTTTATGTATAATTAACTATCACAACTAGATACATACTATGTCTATTTATTGTTGCAGAACTTAAATAAACTTGTTTTTAGGTTTAAAGAATATAAATAAAAAAAATTACCGCATCACCGTTTTCTCTTTTTATTTTTTATACATTGGTAATCCATAACAATCGTTCTTTACAGACAGTTTTTGTTTTCATGATTATTATTTTTTAATGAAAATTTCAATCGTTAAAATGTCAAACAATGTCTAACAAAAAGTAAATAATTTACTACCGTCCATATAAGGCCTGATTTGTTCGATATTTATTAAATTAAACATCAATGTTCTTATAAACATCAAATGCATGTCACATTATTGTATAGTTAATATTATTAAATTAATAAATATTTACTTGATATCATAAAGTGTATTTTATATCATATATTATACAATCTTTTTAACAAATTACGTTTCATAGCTTTAAAAAATCTGAAAGTATTTCAAAACACACTTACTATGATTTTAAATGATAGGATTTTACATTTTCTATAAATCAGGAAGTAATAACGAATAAATGTTTTGAAATCCAACTAGTTTTTATACGTTTATGCTGTTCGGGCTCAAATACAGCAATTTTGATTTTCCAGCCATCTGGTAGCGTGGCCGAGCGGTCTAAGGCGCTGGTTTAAGGCACCAGTCTCTTCGGAGGCGTGGGTTCGAATCCCACCGCTGCCAAATTTTTTTTTATTTTTTAGAAATTAATATTTTATATAAATTTTTGATCAAAATCAATAAATATTAAGTAGTACATTAATAAAATAATATATTAAAAATTTTGTTATTCAAGGAAACGCAGTTTATTACAGCATGCGAAGTATAGTTATCTACTTTATCGGCATGGGGTAATATGCGGCTGTTGATACGATACCGACAAAAATTTATCGACAGTTTGTATTTATTACCCATTGAAATAGCATTAGAGTAAACGTTTGTAGAAAATTATTTCATATTTTCACTATCAGTGAATCTTTATGAAAATGTAATCAGTAGTAAACAAAACTATATTTTGCACATACTTGAAAAGATAATATTTTTAAAGAAACCATTTTCATAACAAAATTCAATTTTTTTAAACATTTTATATAAAACTGAAATTTTTATTTTCTTTTTGGCAATATTGAGTTTCTTTTTGTAGTTAACGATTACATGGAATGGTCAAAAATTCAATTTCATGAAGCAATGATATTACACGGTGATGAAAACCGTATGTAAAAACGTAAAATAAATAAACGAATAAATTAAAATTCGAATACAAGTTCAAAGAGCGTAATAACAGAATACTTTTTTCTTTAGTTTGACAATAAAAGCGAGCATTGAATTGTTAATAATAGCTATAAAGTCGTTACGGATATCGAATGTCGACACATATACCAGGTGGTTTTCTAACAGCGCAACGGGAGGTAGAACAATACATCGAAAGAAACATCTTTAATAAATTAGGTTCTGGACTATATTTGTAAACTAAGTGCAAATGTAAAATTTGTTTTCTATTTTTTATTTGTTTCTATTTTGTTTTTAATTGAAATTAAAATTTATGAAAGTCCGAAGTGTCTGTCCAATCCGACCTTCTCCGGATTGATAAAATTTAGTGATATAGTGTCTTTTGATGTACAAAATAACAGTTGGAGTTTTGTGTACAAAATTTTACGTGGCTACGGTCCAGATTTTGGAAAAATATACAAAAATCGCGTTTTTTTCAAAATAGTAGCTGAAAAAATTACGCATAATTTCTTTTTTTTTTTTATGAAAATTTGTACGACTAATAGAACTGGAAATAGATTTTTTAAGACTGAGATATTTTGTTACTTTTCGAACTACACTGTTAAAAGTGGTTGTAATTTTGTAAGTAAAATTTCAATAAATATTGCGATTTCAAAATATATTTTGTAAAATTAAATTATTTTATTGTGAATTTACAATATCTAAATAATGTATTTTAAAATTCCTTTTATTTTGTGATTTTACAACAGTCTATCGCGGTTTTAATATATGTATTCCCAGCAATCCAATTTGGATAGAGTTGTATAGAATTGGATTCAATTATTAAATTCTGAATCCATACTTTGGTCAACGGTGAATCCATTTTAATACGTAAATACAATTCTATTCGTTCATACGAATAAAAAGGTTACTTTCTGAATTTGTATTAACCAAAAAAAAGTTTTCTTTTTAAAAATTAAATCTTAAATACATCCGTATTCAACATTACGGATTCAAAACTATCTAAGTAAGTGTATTCATTTCAATCCAAAAATAGTTTCCTTTTTACAAACGAAATATTGAATGCATCCGTATTCAACATTACGGATTCAAAACTATCCAAATGTATTCATTTCAATCCAAAAAAAGTTTCCTATTTAAAAACGAAACATTGAATGCATCCGTATTCAACATTACGGATTCAAAAGTAGCCAAGTGGATCAATCCGGCAAATAACGCTTCCGTTTGTATTCGTAATTGTGTTCGTAAAATTGAATACAGATGGATTCCTTTCTTCGGAATTCAATCCATTTGAATACATATTTACACGAAATTTTGTACCTCTGTATCGAGTGGAAATCTTATATTTCGCATCACCACATGCATAGAATAATGACGAAACACTTCCATTGTGGTCATGAAAAATGCAAAAAGATTTTCAAGACTGAAAAAAAGAATTATATTTGCCGGAAAATCCGAGCATATAATTTCGATCACGATTTTCTTTTCACGTAATAAATTCAATGATTTTACTGTGAAGCTACATTAAAAATATTGCAAATACAACAGGTTACTGCAAGGTACTTTTATACTGCATTTTCTTAAATTTTGTTGTAAGTTTACAGTACAATAAAAAAATATTTCAAGCATTTGTTTGAAGTTTACAATAGATATTTCTTGCAGTGTACCTATACGTTTCTTCGCGATTTGCGGACAAATTAGGCAATGATGGCGGCTCATAGTAAAAAAATGCTTTGAATGAAATCGAAAGGTAATTCATTTATCTTCAAATTCATTTTTTATAAAACCGACTACGACTAATACTTTCTGAGATATGATTAGTTTAGAAGGTTCAAGAATCGTGGCTCGGCGTAAATACACAAATAGCACCATGCGCGGGGACATACTCTAAGTACAATATCACGAATAATCTACCCTTAAACACTGATATCGTCGAAAGTACAAGTTAATATGAAGTAGATTGAGCTCCAACAATTACTCTTTCTGTGTACAACTGTATCTCATCCATTTTAATATGAAAAAAATTTGATCCAGAATAATTTTATTACAAATTTTATAAGCTTTAACTTTGAATCAGAGCATTTTTTACGTAAACCTCATAGAAATCGATATACTTAACGAAAACTGACAAAATATAGTTAGTTGAAGAATATAACGAAAAGGAAACATTTTTTAAATGAGTATAAATCAAGAATGCTTATATTTATACCCCTTCTACTGGGATTGAAGGTTATTTAAAAATGACCCTTAAGTAGTAAATGAATAAAAAAAAAAGTTTATAACCACATAACCTTCATTTTTTTGCAGGATGACTCCGACTCAAATCGTTAAGAAAATGAATGAACGTTTAAAAGCTATATATGAAAAATTTACAATCGTTGGGGGTCACAACTTTTATTCATGAATGGGTTCATTTACAATTATGAAAATATTTAATTGTTAATGTGAAAATTATCTGCAAGTATACACATATCCGTGGCTGGTACGAAGAACCGAACATTTCGAAAGTTTTGCGGAAGTACGCCATTGCACACCCGAATGGAGGTACCTCTCTCGAACGAGCGATTTGTAAAGGTCCATAGAAATGGCGTCGATACTTCAAATCCCGTTTATATTATATATCAAAACGAAAAGGAATCGCGCGGACTCATAACTCGTTTATATTATTAATCCGTACATTTCAAAATTTGTGGCGAAGAATCGAACCTTTCAAAATTTTTGGCGAATAACCGGATATTTCAGCATTTACGACGAAGCACCGAACTTTTGACAATCTTGCCGCGAAGAATCGGACATTTCAAGATTGTCTATAATGATTCATTATATCGTAGCACTTTTGAAATGTCCGGTTCTTCGTCGCACACCAAGAAATTACCGGTTTTTCATCGCAAACTTTTAAAGCGTCGAAGTTTTGTCCCAAAAACGAGTTGTCTAGTTTTTCGCATCACGTTTGAGATATCCAGTTCTTCGCACTAGACATCGATATGTACGTGAAAATCGTACTTTTTACCAAATATGGTTATATTTCCGAAGTAAATTTTATAATAATTAAATGTTACTTCTCGTAAAATGTAGCAAATTTAGCCTGCATGTAGCCGTTTCCGACCTAATAACGATGGAAATGGAAAATTCGCAAAAAATGTTGTCACGAAATTTGTTTAAAACAGTTATAGTTTGGGAAGTATTGGTCGTGAGAGATTCTATTCCAAACAACACAATCCGTCCCAGAATGTCCTGAGAAGCTCTTGAGGACGTCCTTGCTTTAAAAGATCTAGTTTAACATTAAAAAATATTCTGTATAATAACCAACTCATTTTGATAAACATAATTCAGAAAATTGTCAAAAATAGTCGTAAAAAGTGAGCTTTTGCACTTATTCTGTTTAAATAACTCTCCTGCGAGTCAGTTAACCCAGATATTATGTAAAAGTAAATTTAAATAAATAAAATGTTCTCTAAAATTTAAAAAAAAACAATGTGCGTTCTAATTTCAGTTTGCTTGCATAATTAATTTAACTTCATCTTTAACAGTAGTTTATTTTGTAAGTTTTTTCGGAAATGGTACTACTGTTTGTCAATTTTCATGCCTAATTTTTTATTTACATAATATTGTTAAAAAACTGAATCGCCTTAAACAAACATTATTACGACACTTATCAGTAATATAAAAATCACCAACGAAAAAGATCATTTAATTTTTCTATAAATGACCATATTCCTGTAACAAGAATTATAGGTATAGACATGTTTTATTTTGTTTTGCAGACAATTGAATATACTTTAATTTATCTATAAACAATGTTAACCTTCAATGACTAATTGCGGAGTTATTTAACAATAAAAACGAAAGAAACCTCACTTTTTACAGTTATTTTCGAAAATTTTCTGAATGATATTTAACAAAATGATTTGTTTTGTAAACAGAATATTTTTAAATGTTGTCGAAAATATTTTACGTTACAGTGGCGCTCGAAAAAATTGTTCTCATTATAGGCTTCCTTTATGATCGCCAAAAACGTATGGAAATTTATTCGTTCAGATAGAATGTTGCTAAAAAGGACACGTTTTTATTTTTCTTAAAATTATTAATTTTTATTTCATGCTCCGCGTCACGTTTAATTTTATGCTTGAAAACATTTTCAATATAAATCGCCTACCTCGGCTTCTAAATACTCGATTTAGGTCTACGATATCAGGAAGAGAATTCCAATGAATGTAGAACAAAATTACATTAATCTGGCATATAAAAACCCCCTATTTTTGAAAGAAAGAACAGGTAAAGTAAGCATTAAAATGCCTGTTAGAATGTCTATACATTTCTTGTAATTTAAGTTTAGCAACAACTTGTTTTGATCGTAATCTCAGAATAGTATGAAATAATTTATGTAGTTATCATTTATGAAAAATTTCAGAAATATTAGTTGTGAAACCATGCTTATTATGCATATCATTGCCAGGACGTTTTGTTTATTTCATAAGCTACGTGTTCATCATCGTTGAATAAATATCGCATTGGATAATGAAATTTTAATTAATACGAAATCTGCAATGTAAAATTGCCGATACAAAATACGCTTGCGCATGTGATAATATGGTCACCGTTTATATCGCCATTCCGAAATGCACGATCGTTCCGTTAATGTCGTTTACTGCATTGATAAATGTATATCTGCGTTTGATATATGTAATGACATTAAAGTTGTGATTGATATTTGAATGCAATCTTTATTAAGGAACTAAATAAAAAAATACTGCAACGACTAATTGATATTAAATTCGAAGTCTTTCTGCTTTGAAATTAATCTATCTATATTAATTATCTTTTATAACATTAATCATGGTACAAGAATGGATCACAGACAAATACCATTGGAGTGAAATTTAATTCCGTAGGAGAAATCAAACAGGTTGAGTTCATGTTTAATTCTTTGAAGCATAAGTTTGAACTCTGGCTATAGGTTCTGCGTATTTTGATCACCTATAGAAGGGATGGTGCCATTCTAGACTATAATTTGTTACCTTTTTTATTTCACTTTAAATTTCTTAACCCATTAACCAAGAGATGCACATTTTTTAGTTGATTTTCGACCTTCATTCTAAACAGGAAATAAGATTAATATTGACTTAAAAGTATCCAACCCTACCATTTTCGAGTATGCTCTTTCTATTGACGTGATCAAAATTGCATTTAAATTGATTTAAAAACCAATATGATGCATTACAAATAAAAAATAAACAATTTTAAACGATTTACTATTTAAATTTATTTTGGCATCAATAAAGTCGCTGGATCGATGCTTATGCACATACAAAATTGTACAAAATCCATGAACTTGAACTAGAAATTTGTCCCCATCAACCTAACTTTTTCAAGACACCATTACGTGGAAAAAACAAACCTGATTTTATCAATAATGAATATTATTAATGAAATTCGTAATATAATTATTCTCGTTACTCGAAAATGGTACGGTTGGTCACTTTCAAGTCAATATTATTCTTATTTTTTGTTCCGAAGGAAGGTCGAAAATCAACGAAAAATGTCCATCTCCCAGGCTCAATGGATTAAAGTGAATTTTGAGCCTTGATTGACTTTATACAATGGGAATTCGTCATTTCCACTTCTAGCTAGTGAAATGTCTTTTTTTAATCTAGAAACAAAACTATCTCCTTAAAAAAGTGGTGATTCCTAGCTGCTTAACCTATAAACGCAGACCCGATTTTTGCCATAGTGTCGAGAGAGGATAGAATTATGTCTACTCGTGAATTCTCGTATCTGATGGGTCCGACCTTATTCTTGACCTTATTTTGTAAATAATTCTTTATTCCAAGTACTGACACACACTATAAGCATTATATGACTACTCCTCGCACTATTTTTTTCATAGTATCTTGTATAGAGGTACTTTTTCCATATTTTCAACCAAAATTGTCAAAAAACCCCACTAGGCATTTAGGGTCGCCGTAGTATAATATATCAGTGACTTTTAGTCCCCTCATGTTATTATATAAAAAAGTCACTTTTAGTTAATTTCTTATTTTTATTTATATCCGAATAATATCCTCGTTGTTTAAAGAAATAATTTAAAAGACATGATTGCGTTTCAGATTAAGACAGGGCAAAACAATATTTTAAAATGCCTACGATTTGATGATGCTTTAGTTTTGAGCGTTTAACAAATATTACTATTCATAATCTGTAACACAATCTACAAAAAGCAAGCAGACACTTTGTTTTTTGTAGCAAATGAGCAGTTGACTATTTTCAGCTGAAAGTTCTAAGATCAATTATAAACGACAATAATTAATCCGAAATGACAAAACTAGAGCTTAAGAATGAATTATGCCCCACAAAAAAAAAAGAATTTATGGGTACATGTGGAGAAAATCAGACGTGTGTCTATATGTTTTACAAAATTCCTACGCTAAAGATGAATAACATAGTTATAGTATTAAGATATATTTTTAAAATATTAACAAAATAACATCGTTATCACAAAATGGTGATGGCAGTGAGTAATTTTTTTTTAAAACTTAACTAATTTTTTTTATGAAAACTGCAAACTCCACCAAAAATGTTGTGAGAACGAACATTCTTTAGAATGTGTCAAAGGATATTCTCAATTTTTCTCAGAATGTTTTGATACAATTTGATATTTTTCGACAATTAATAAATTGTACTTGAGGTCTTTTTTCAAGTCAAATCTTGCTAAATTTCGACCTCCGTTCGGACTTTGAAAGCGGAAATAGGTTGCGTTTTTTGGGAAATTTGACCTCGTGAATTCCCCTAATTTTTACTTAAGGTAGTTCTTACCCTACTGAACAGGTCAAGCACGAGACGAAAAAATAAAGTTCATATTTCACCAAATTTGATTGATCATAAATCATAAAATCTTTATAACTCTGTACAAGATAAAGCCAAGAGTGCAAATGTTATTATAATTAATGTTTAAATAATAGTAGTTATAGTATAAGTTTATTGACCCATAAGTGAATTACATAAAATTCTTGAGGGTAGAGTGCACCAAAAAATAATATAATTAGAACAAAAATGGTACACAACGCTTACAATAAACTGAACTTATGAAACAAAATCGCACGCAATTACAATTACAGACGAGTAAGACTATACAGTTAAAAAACAATATACTGAACTTATAAAAACAAAATCGCACGCTATTTCAAGTGCAGACGAATAAGACTATACAATTGAAAAATAATATACTGTTCTTGTAAAAACAAAATCGCACGCAATTACAATTACAGACGAGTAAGACAATACAGTTAAAAAACAATATACTGAACTTATAAAAACAAAATCGCACGCTATTTCAAGTGCAGACGAATAAGACTATACAATTGAAAAATAATATACTGTCCTTGTAAAAACAAAATCGCACGCAATTACAATTTCAGACGAGTGAGACTATACAATCAAAAAGCAAGGATAAAAACTAGGCCTAATGTTATAAAACGACTGGACTGTGATGGCCATAATGTACAATAGAGAGAGAAACTATAAATCCAGGAGAAATTGTCTCCTAGCGAAGCATGAGCTGACAAATCCAAATAGGATTTTCAGCACACGAGGGTCGGCGGAGTGTAGCAAAAAGGCCACTATATTCTCTTCCGAACAGTTCGCCAAAATGCTACTACGACGGAGTCTGGATCTTGAAGGGGTAGAAAGGGGACAGTTGCACAGGATGTGAATTAAAGTCTCCCTTTCACCCGTGTTACAAATAGAGCATGGCTCATTCGGGTTATACGCGTAGAAGGTACTACCGACATAAAACGAACGCGAGAATATAGTGGCTGTTCTCAACTGTATTTTTAGGCGCAAGTGGGATATCTGGCAACGTTCCGGAGCAAGAGAGGCCAGCCCATCGGAGAATTGCCTATATAGAGGCATCTGGATCGAGTCCGATTCGAAATAGCGTTTAAGGTCACGATTACGCTGAAGGGAGGCATAACTTTCGCAAGTGGAGGCCACCTTGGACTCCCAATTTGCTGCCGAAAAATCATCCCAAAGATTTTCGTATAGAGGCGAGCCTAGGACCAACCTTAACTGAGTAAGCCAGTTTATTGCCGAAACACCATTGTCTCTGGTACTAAGTTCATAAATATTTAAGTACTAAATTTAACGCTCTACGCACTATCTCGACCGATATTGGATAAAGCCCCAATTCGAGACGCAAAAGGTAGGGCGGTTGTTTAAATAATAATAAATATCCCATTTTACTAATACATTAAATAAACAATTAGATACGGCAACGTTGCGAATCAAAACGAGAGATACACTCGTCAACAGAACACATAACCCAACTGACATTCCATATGTGTTGTACATGCGGTGCACAAAAGGTGCCGAGTGCGGAACGTTGCCAAATCAACGTTCTGACGTGATCGAGAAAATTTTGCGACAAAATCACGATTTTCTAAAAGATATTATGAAGAAACTATACGGTGAATTCTATTCAGCTTTAAATATTATGTTCTTAATAGTTTAATCTACACTCATACCGTTTTTTGTTCCAACCATGAATGTAATAAAAGAGTTTTAGTAAAAAACGTCACATTTTGAGGTCTGAAATCATGCATCCCCATAAGCTGTCGTTGTAAAAATCACATTTTATATACGTTTTTTCTCAGTAACTACACGGTCAATGACTCTCAGATTTCACACAGGGACGCATTACATATTCAAATATTTTTTCTCTAAATTTCGTGTTGATGGTGAATAAACGGGGTTTCGTAAGAACTACCTTAAAACTCAGAATTACCAAAAAGTTAGAATGATGATAATTATTTTACTTCGGCGACTATAATGATGTTTTCTGTTATTACTTCAAAGTCGGAATAACCACAAAAATTGTCCATAAAGTTAAATATGTAGAATGTTTGGTCAAAAAGACCAATTAAACTAGACCTCCCAGTAAATCGGACTACTTATACCTTAAACACACTTCAGCGAATGCGTTCAGCTCTAATGGACAGCATGCCATTGAAAATGCATGAAAAACTTTGATACCATGGCATAAAAATGAACTTGTTAAGCATCTTTTCTGTGTGTAAGATTTCTAATCCATTAACAATAAAGCTTTTAATTAATACGATGGTATATCATGGTTTAATAAGTTCATTGCATCTATATTTGCTTATTTTATTAATTATCGATAATATGCCTCATGTAAAGCCAATAGTAGTAGCAATTTTCTACGGCGACAGCATGCCACCTCTGCAGTGGTCAAAATTGCCTAACTATGATATCAATTACTTGGCACCTTCTAAGCCTTAGTCGGAATGTCTTAAATATGTAAATTTGTCTAAGAAGGAAAAAATATTTCGGCATTTGGACTTCACTTTAAGGAAATTCGACGTATAAGTTAAAATTTTAAGTATTTCTTACAAAAAAGTAAAAAAAAACCTATAAGTCATAAATTATCCATCCGCCATAGAAAGTCAATTTCTAACCTACAAATTTGTATATTAAAAATAATTTATTTTGTTGCTTCATAGATTTTAATTAACAAAATACGTAAGATTTCTAAACATTGAACATCAAATTATTGAAATATAATTTTTTTAAACAATCCAATGAAAAAAAATGTCTTTTACCGAATAATTTAGAAATTTAATAATTGGTAAGTATATTTTTCATTAAGCTCGTTAATTTTTAATGACGTCGAATTAAAATCTAGATAGAAAATTTTAATTCGTTTTGAAATTTACATCATGTTTTTCGCAATATTTAACTTTTCAAAAAGAACATGTAAGATGGCATAATTAGTTATATATGTATGCATATCCATTTTTTCGGACTTGGAGACATTTCATTATATGAATATAAATATGTATATTTATGCTAGAGTCGCCATATATGCAAATCAATTCGTGGATCGTTTATATGTATTGCATCCAAAAACGACTAATAGGTCGCAATTAGGTCGAAATTACCAATATATTACCAATATTCGACTTACTATTGGTCTATTTGACCACATTGGCCTGTGACTTAAGGTAAAAATGCCTTCCGTTACATAAATTTTACTTAAAAATTAAGTCCTTTTTGTCTCCACTTACATCCAAATAAAGTCGATTGGAAGTAAAATAAATCGCGGCCGTTTGGGCATTCGGACAATTCTGAAGTCGAATTTACCTAATTTGCTGCTTGGGAGTAAAAAACCAACACTAAAAATTTACCGTCCGCTTGTTCATGTGTCTATTCTTTTATGTATCAACTTTTCGACTATCGGGTTTTCACTGTCCGATTTTGGACCTGTCGATTTTTTTATTTTTGGATATGTCAACTCCCTCCTCAGTTTTCAGGTGCCGAGCACAGTCATTTTTCACACAACTTTCTCTCTGCGCATGTTACTTGTTTCAAACTTCCGTCTAATAAATTATGTATATACACATAGGAATGTATTTACAGTATATTGAGCAAAGTTGCTGATTTTCCAAATGTATAACATAAAAAATGGTGGACATTGACACTTACACAAAATTTAAAAGCTTCTGAGATTTGCTGATATATATGCTCTAAAAAAATCTGTTGAGTTGAGGACACGAGCCGGTCAAAAGCACACGACCTTTCCCAATATCACGTAACGATGTAAACGAGCCCGATTGAAAATAAAAATAGTTCGATTGTAGCGAAATGCGATAAAAGGGAGCGGATATCGCCGGGAGCATCGGATGCGGCAAACGACCCAGTCGAGGACGCAAACGGGGATCCTTCCGAATCGAGCAGACGCGAAATGACATTGTAATCGAATCTTCCCTGACATGGATGTGATATATGCATGTGGATACACCACCGTGAGAGCGAATATCTTTTGCCTATCTCTTCTTTTTGCGTTCATTAGGTTTTATCCAATCATCGATACTCTGCGTCGGGAACAAGGGGAATTTGCTGAATTTTCCAGTCCAAAACGCTAACCTAGCATCCTCGTGTTTTCGTATATTGGCCAGGAAATTTCATACGGTATCGCAATTCGGTAATAATAACGATAGCGGATTACTCGATTGTTTGTCAATATATACGTTTACTGCGCTGGATTATTCCTTAATTGCGTTTTAAGCCTATTACTTGGATGGATGTCGTTTAACGAGATTTCATTATCGTACTTTGAAATTCGCCTCTCTGTCGTCGCTGCTTTTGATTGTTATCTTAATTTTATCCCATTTTTTGTCATTTTCGTTTCAGGATAATGAAAGTTTGAAATATCGAAGTCCTTGGAAACTAAATGACGAAACA
Source organism: Trichopria drosophilae (assembly GCA_030407085.1). Classification (NCBI taxonomy): domain Eukaryota; kingdom Metazoa; phylum Arthropoda; class Insecta; order Hymenoptera; family Diapriidae; genus Trichopria; species Trichopria drosophilae. Next base: position 180,390,830 of record CM059583.1, on the reverse strand, counting down.
AATATTCGTGTTTGACACAAAAACACGACATTGGAGAGAGAATTTACTATATGGACGTTTTTGTTTTCCACACCAAGGAAAACATTTGGTTTTTTGAATTAACAAAATCAATGCAGCTGGCAATTTGAAGAAGTGATTGAGTTAATATTCTTAATAATTATTTTTAACATCAAGGAATATTTTATTAAATTAATCTGCAAACTAAATAAAGCAAACGAAACGAACTGCATATCCTTTTCATCATCCTAACCTACGTATTTTGTTAGTATCATAGGGAACACCTCAAAACCCCGAATTTTAAAAATCCGAAACTTTGATAAATCGATATTTAAAAAGCTGACATTGTTGTTTTCATGAATATTACAGCTTTATGACTCATTGGCTTTTTGACAGTCATCGTTATTTGAGTGTCGGCTTTTTAAATATCGATTTATCATTGTTTCGGATTTTTTAGGTGTTCCCGTATCATACACACAACGAAATACATTTTTTTACTCATTAATTTATGCTCATGTAATATTTAAAGTGAGCACTGGTTCCCTTAAGAAACCGACAGATATTACTGCAAAGGGTCTAGCAAGATAAGAAGGTCCAATCTGCCCCGGCAGCGATTCAGATGAATGAAATTTTATCCTTTTCTATGTCGAAAAATAATAATTCTCAGAAATGTTCAACTCCCTATCCCAAAATTGCGCTCGCTATAGGAAAAAACGTGAATTTTCAGTTTTTATTTTTATTTCGTAGCCACTATGCAATCTTTACAAAAAATGTTTGCGTGTAAATAATATTAGAGTGTAGCTACGAAAATTTTTTCAAGTAATTTGACCTTATAGAAACTTTTTAAAAAATTCATAAAAAATTCAAAACACGTTTTCTGGCGTTTAAAAAAAACGCCCTCTTGAATAAATTCAAGATGATGTATTTTAGACCAATCTATATGGTCAATTTTTTTCAGATTTTTAAAAGTGGTTAACCAAAATAAAAACTGACGTGTTTTTCTATAACCCGTTTAATGGTGGGGTTAAGTGGTTGAAATAATTGAATTAAAAAAAAAAAAAAATATTTACGAAGTTATTTTTGTGACTTTTTATCTCAATACAGCTATATGAAACCTTAAAACAAAAAAAATAATAGTTTGATCCGGTTTTTCGGTAATATCTTGGCTTCTGCTTAAGTTTCGACAACGATATGTCAGCCAATTTTGAAACTAATTTCAAGCCCTACAAATTATCTTTAAAAGACTTTGATTTTGACAAAAATAAAGGAGAAGAAGATTATTAATTAAAAATTGAGTTTATTTTCATTTTTCCAAAAAATGGCCCGCATTTTGTAAAATTTCAACATTTTTCAACATTTTAAACGGGCTTAAGAAGAGCATTCAAAATACTACTTAAGGCAAGAAAAAAAATGTTAAAATATTTATTTTTAATGAAATGGCAACCTTTTGAAACATATTTGCGATTGTTTTTTTGTTATTTTTTGAACTATTTTGACCTCATGGATGCACATTTTGATAACTTCACAAAAAAAATATTTACTGCTTTACTGCTACGTCTTTATATTAAGCATTTTCAAGAATTTCTAAAATTTACAGAAAAATCGGAAACCCCACATGCAAATTTTGAAAAATTTGAGATGGATTCGGTCATCTACTTCTTTTAACAAATCATTAATTAACAATTATGAAGTTATTTTCAATAGTCAACCAATAAAATTTGTGATTCAAATTCGAACTCAGCAGTCAAATAATCAATAATCAAAAAGCCGACTGGCAGAAAGCCGATACCACAAAAAAGCTTTGTTCGACAGTGAGTCTTTTTCAGCAGTAATCTCTCCATAGCAGCCAAAATAATATCAAGTCTTCATTATGTTGATGTTTCAAATTTATTGACTAACGTTTTAAAGCCAAACAAATCGTTTTTTCATAAATCGAAAAATACCAGACTATTGCTTACTTGACGTGCAAAAGAGAATCGTGTACTTTGTTTCAGAAAAGCACAAACAAAATTATTGTTTAATTTTGTACAAAATTCTGAAGTCAGTCCCTCGGCTACGAAATTCTGAGTTATTTAGTAAAGTATGAGACAAAATTTCAATTATCATAATGGTAAATGATTTGAATGATGAAAATTATGAAGAATTTAACTTTGTTACCGATTTTTATTATTGATAAAAATAAGGACAATACTTACAATCCTAGACATTTATGTCGCGTTTGTGTAAAGTATTTTGAAACTAAATCAGCTAAATTAACTTGACTGTGAATTTGAATATTTAAGAGCAATAAATTAAATATTTTTTACGAAAATTAAAGACGAAACTAATATCCAATAAAAATCCACAAATGAGCGACAGATCCATTTTAATTGTAAATGCTTACCAATGTTTATAATTGTTTTTCTATTCAGCAGGTATTTACATTCTTAAAGAGAACAATAAATTGTTCGTTTGATAAGTTATTTTTAAATCTTTTCTACATGAATTAAGGTCGAATGATTTTCAATTTTGCAAGATAAAACGAACTTTCAAATCTGCTTTTTAATATTATTTATAAAAATTTTGTGGTAATTATAAAAATATTTGTCGCTATAATAATCATATTAAAAAAAACACTTTCGTTAAATATTCTATCAACTAATAAAAACATTATATTTTATTTATTGACATAAACTGAATCCATTTCACATTTACTCATTGTATATTATTAAGTTCCGTCTTGGCTTATTTTTAAAAAATATTTAATATGTTTAGATGCCATCTAAAATTAATTTGCAATGACTAAATTAGGAATGTGATTACATTTCATTTTTGCACATGAAAAAATGTGATAAATTATTGATAAGAAGTTCATGGACGCAAAGTACAGATAGAGAAGACAAAAATTAAAATCCACATTTAATATTTTTGGATGAAAAATATTAATTAATCTGATAAAAACTATAATTACTGGAAGGTCAGAAAAATCGTTTATCAACCTACCTACACTTCTCTACAATCATTTTTCAGTTGTTACGTCACGAGGTCAACGATAAAGTGAAATTATCGTTCCAAAATCATAATTACATTGTATGCTGCTAAGTAGCCATTACAGTCTTAGAAAAGCAAACTAGACGGTCATTGAAACCGGAACGATTCTTACATCAGATACGATCCTTTCGGAGCAAACGGAACATCGGATGAGAATCACGTTTCAGTCGACGTCTAAACGTTCAGTCCGAAACTCCAGACCGTTCCTTATATAAACACGACACGTGGTCTTGAGACGCGTCATTAGTGACGTCACAAAATTTTGTTTGGATGAGGCACGAGTGACCTCTGCGTGCGCCGAAATTATTGTGCTGTGTCATTAAAGTGACAAGAGTGAATTTATCGAAGTGTATGATGGTCGCCATGTTGAATTTTGTTTTTGAGTAAAAAAAAACAGAAAAAAGAATAAAAATGGAGGCGAGGATAGTGCATGCTTCGAGCATGGAGAGCGCAAAATTACACATTCTTGCCTTTGTGTATGGATTCTTCGTTGTGATTAGGAGAATGTTGAAATGGGCCTGGGATCCGAAAAAGTTCTTCGTTCTCCGGCAGAGGGACAAACCCCCTCCATGTCTCGTTGACAACACGTTTGGAACGCATTCCTATGTCAAGTTAAAGGTAAATCAGCTGATAATAATTTTCATTCCTTTAATTAAATATTATTATTGAAAAATAAACATTTTAGTTTGCCATTTTTTTTAATGGCTCACCATTTTTACATTCAAAATTTATAAAAAAGAATATCAGCTCGTCATCTTAGCGAAGAATTTCTGAAACCTCTGTGTATCAAATTTTTCAATAATATGTGTGATTGTTTTTCCGTTCCTGTACATTTCAAAATTGACCTTCGATAACACGCGGGAATTGCACTGTGAAAGGCTCTCGAGTGAAATTCAGATTTGTTATCGAAATCGACCGATCCCCGATGTGTTATTTTTACGTCAGTGAATTGCCGAAATAAAAATTCGTTAACAAAAGTACAATGGTGAATAAAATTGAATGTATGAAAATACATTTTGAAAAATCGACAGAAACACTATTAAATTTGTAAAATACTGATAGGGAAATCATGACATGTCTATAGATAAAGAACACGTTAGTCATCGTTAGAAGAATAATTAAATATAAATTACCGAATGCTTAATGTCAAACTGACTATTCCTGTAACAGCTTCGGATGTATATGCATCTTATCAGCTAAAGAAATCTCTTATTTGATTTTTGTTTATGATCGACGAGGTGCCGGTTGCACGATCAGTCAAACATTTTATCTTATAATTCACATGATGTTTAATGATTCTTATACATTTAATATCTTATGAGCTGATTTTCATACATTTATGCGCACTGAGTTACTAACTAATTAATATTCACATGGAAAAATGAAATTCCAATAACTAAATCATAATTTTTAGTTAATTTTACTATCTAAATTGTGACCTCGACAAATTAGGTAGACTATACTACTATTTAAATAGTAAAACCAACTAAAAAACGTAGATAGTGTAGAACCTACTATTGAAATAGTAAATTTAACTCAAACTTTTCCCAAAAACTCTCAATGAATGAGAACATTGAGATACAAAATGCGGTATTCACAATGGCACAAACTGAATTTAGATGTCTGAATTATGTACACTGAGAAAAAAAGCATGGTTAAATTTAATATATCACATAGTTGGAAAAATATAGTTAAATACTAGGAAAAATAGTTCAATTTACCACTTTCATAGTCGATTTTACGAAATTTTGTTCTTGTCTTCATAGTTGAAAAATCAACTACGTAAAATGATTGAAGTAAACAGGATAACTATAGTTAAAATAATTATAATCTAGCGTGGTCCTCATTTCACATTATGACTCATAGAAAATCTTCATATTTACTATTATTCATAGTTTGTATTTACTAAAAAATCCATAGTAAAAGTTCACATATATATTTCGTATAAAAAATAAAATATAGTTTAAGAAGTTGAAAATGTGTCAAATCATTCAAATGGTACTTTTCGCCGGCAACCGAGACTTGTAGTAAAGAGCGTGCAGATAGGTGGCGATGTTGGCCATGTAACATACTCGCGAATGATGAACGAACGTATCGCTTCGCATATACATCCTCTTGCAGCTGCTGCATTATTGTTAAGCGTTCTCATCGTGCGAATACTGATGGGCGTATGTAATTGTATAATGTAGCGAAATATAGCGAAATGCGTTTGTGTATGTGAATTTAAATGAATAAAAAAATATCTAGATAATCCAATATATGGGAATACTCATATAATATTGACATTAAAAAAATATCACCATTCTTCATTAAAAAACTTAAATCGATTTAATTAATCAAGGTTATTTATTTGATTTCTATATTCTACATTTTTAAATCGTATCTCAGCTTGTTTTTACTATGTAATATAATTATTTTAAACCAATGTAAGAACAGAAATGACTATTTCAAAAAGTTATTTTAACCATTTTAGCGTCGTTGAAATAATCATTGCAAGGTAGGAATTGTCCGAAATGACTATTTCAAAATAGTTGAGTCTATTATAATAAGTAGTGCTCCGAATTATAAAACAATGGTTAAATTTTACTATTTGAGAATAGTTGTTTTAACTAATACCATGCACAGTCCTCATTTCACACTATGATTCATGGTAAAAAATTATCATTTTAACTATACGTTTCTTTCTAATTGTAAGTGTACCGTATACTTAATCAACATAAACCACTGTTAAAAATAACGTGATAATTACTAAATGTTGTTAATTGCAATTAGTAGACTAAACCTTATCATTCAAAACTGGAGAGCGAAAGTTAAAAGTTTATTCTCGTCTTAGTTTCAACATCATTAACTATTATAATGTAAACTTCTTAATAGTAAAATATATTGTACAAATTTAAGTATATTTTTTAATTACAATTAATGGCCAGGGAACAAACTTCCGAAAATCAAAACCACGAAAGACTAAAATTTCGATATTGCGCGGGTCCAAGGTATTTTAATTTGCTTTGTTTTTGCCAAATTTTCAAAGATGTGAAGAAAATCACAGTGGAGCCATGCTATATCGAAATTTTGGCCTTTCGGTGTTTTGATTTTCGGAACTTTGTTCCCCGGCCCACTTAATGATTTACTGGTAATAAGGAAGTGCTTTATTAAACTAAGTAAGTACACTGAAAATCCGAAGGTAGTAAAAATATTTTTTATGGAAAAATGGAATAACGGCACCGAAATATTAAAAATTACTACTTCAGAGCAATTCTTAACACAGTGCCTATTAATTTCTGCGTACTTTTAAAATTTACTACGTGCACTAGGTAAAATCAGTTTGGTTTCAGAACAAAAATTTTAACTTTGTGTTATCGTGTGAAATTTATAAATTTTATATAAAGTTGTTTTGGAGAATTGGAGGTAATCTGGAGAGAATGCTAATCTTATATCTAATTATTGTTAATCCTCGACGCATATATGTAACCCTGCTTATTGACTAAGATCGTAAATAAGATAAAATATACACATATAATCACAAACTAGCTTCAGAAATTTGCAAAAATGTTAGGGAGAAGTATTTTTCTCCAAAAAATAAGCCATCGTTCGTTAAAATCCATTCGTTTTGTAAAACATAACTGGCGAAATGAAGCAAAATTTGAGCCATTAATAAAAGTTGTTTAGCAAATTATTTTTGCAGGTTTCAATTTTTTGTTACGATCAGTAATGCATTCTCTCGTCAACAATATAATTGGTAATGAAAATTAATTTTTTAGAAACGGTATTAAATATATTATATCCTGGGTTCTAACAGTACCTAACGATGATTTAATTCGAAATTCAAAGTTTGCTAGTGAAATTATATTTAGTGTCCTTCGTTCGTTTCTTTTTTACCAGAATAAGTAATAAAATTATGAATAGAATTAGACATGGTTGTAACACGAAGATGAATAGCATGTTTCAGTATTTCTTCTCTGAGGCTTTAAAACTTTTTGTACTATCTCTTTTTGATCATTAGTACGATGTGAACTTGAAATTCTTAAATTGTGAAATGTGATTACTTATTGTTATTATTACCTGTGACCAATCTGAAAAGAAGAAATGTTTGTGAGACACCATGGGCCAAAATGTTTCTGATGAATTATTGAAGCAATGCAAATATATTTTAATTTTTGTTTAATTAGTTTAATTATAGAACGTATTTTTTATTCCTTCCATATGCAGAAGTACGTAATTCTTTGGTACAGTTTATGTTATTTTTGTATAACATGAATAAAATACGTTATAAAATACAGTATAAAAAATTGTAAAAAACCCGATTTTACAAGCGTATGAGCTAAAAAATTTGTTTATTATTCCTATAGAATTCTTACCTACATGAAAAGTAATAGTAATACTCTAGTCGTTATGCGTGTCATATTATTTCAATATTTGAAAGCCAAACAATTTTTTATTTTTTTATTTTTCTGACTCTAGGTTACCTGTCCACATATACGCAATGAAGTAAAACCAAACTAAATGTATTTTACTTCGACCCGAAATAATTTTTCATCCAATGTCGACGTTTCAGAGTAAACCCAAAAAAATAAACAACCCTGCCCGTGTTATGATGCCCGTGATCTTATACGTATGTCGTCATTTTTTTGTGTGCTCTGTAACTCGCGAATGGATAATATTTTTTAAAATAAGTGTCGTGGTTCACCTTAGATCTGATTAGTGTTTGGTCCCGATCCATTCATGCAGTAATAAAAAAAAATTAGTAAAAAAAGTATATTAAATGTTTTTTTTAGGTCTGTTTTGTAAGAATATCAAGCGAGGCACTAGATTATGCACTTTGAATAATAAAAAACCATCGAACCGTTAAAAAAAAATGAATTTTTTAAAGTTAACAACCCCAAACTTTAACCCCTTAGAGTATGACAACCTCTGTCAGTTATAAAATCTATAAGTCTGGCAAAAATCTTAGAACATTCTGCACAACAATATATATAACATTGTTAAAAAAATCGGAACAACAAATTTTCAAGATGGCTTTCGGAATGACAGAGAAAGACAGATAATGACAGAGAATGCCATTTCAGAATAGCTGGGTTTACTAAATCCTGACTAGTCCAGGGTGAGCTAAAGGGCGGAGGGTAGAAGCCACTAATTTTTTCATTGGTTTTGTCGAGCTTCATAAATTGCCCAATGAGGCAAATGTAAGTCGTATCGCGAACGATATTTATTGAACAGTAAATTTAAAAAACACAGTCGGAATATTTTCAGTGTCAATGACACTGTCATTGTTTGACCTGAGTTATGCATCTTACTGATGTTTTTGAATGTTCTTTCTATACCGTTTCCTGCATTTTGTTAGTCAGTCAGTCAGTCAGTCAGTCAGTCAGTCAGTCGGTAAATTCATCTTAATCTAGACCTGATAACAAAACATATAAATTAGTATTAATACACAAAAATTTTTTAGATTCGCGTTTAAAGTTTTGTTTTCTGGATAAGACGACCGGAACAGTACAAACGGGTTTCAACCAAAATGTTTTAGATACTTTTAGAATAAGACTACATACATAAGTTAAATATTCTCACTTCAACCCGATAAAAAAGAGGACCAAAATAATAAATCAATTTTCTACTCTCTTTTTACTGAAAAAGGAGTTGCTTCACAGAACATTCAGATAAGAAGGAATACAGAATTATGAAATTGTATTTCAAACTTTATTATATCTCTGCAGAATATTTTATCAATCTATTTTACATTACAAATAATCAACACAAATAGTCACATACTTTTTATTTTTTTCGTAAACTGTTCGTGAATTTCGCGATTCGTACGGAAGTCCCATGAATTGCACAGTCTTTTACAGTTGTGACACAATGAATTACTCCTTTTTATTTATTTGTTCCGAGGACACGACATCTTCTCAAAAGCATAAATAAATCCGTACTAAAACGAAATATGTTTTGCAGTAAATAACCTCCATGGGCTGTTGACAATCATATCTTATTTTTGTTCATCAGAATTAGAATGTAAACAAAGCTTCTGGCTTATTTTAAGGAACTTTTTTCTCAGTGTACTTATATAAACATGGAAATATAATTTTTATTCTTTGAAATAAGTTATTTCAAATAAAATACAATACTTATTTTGAAGAAATGATTATCTTTGATTTATTACAAATTACACACGTTAAAAATAAATTGTTGAAGCAACTGAAAAAATAGTAAATTCAGCTAAAAATGTTACGTATGTAATTGTTTTTAGTGGCTACAACTATTTCGAGTTTGTTATTCTATAACCAAATGGAATAATTGAAACAACTATTTTAATAACTGAATTCCACTATTTCAATTAGTTAAATAACTGAAATAACTGTAAAACTAGTCAACTTAACTATTCTTGTTAACACATTACTTGCGTCAGAACACTGTCAAAAACAAAAAGAAAGAATTCTGGGAAAGTGTAAGTTTTCTTTTTACCCTCCGGCCGTAAAACTCGATTTCTCGGCCTAGGGCGACACCTTCGGTCGCGAATTATCAAGTCCTACGACAATCGGATCAAAACAGACTTTATTGGTCACGGGCGAAATATCTATCTCCGACGAGTGTGATTGTTAACCTCACTTCGCTCGGGCGACCAACTTCACAATCGTTGAAGATCGACAATTGCGCCCTTGGCACATAATGTACTATTACACGAAGCACCAATATTTCATTTAATAATCGGCTGCTATACTTTGGTATTGGTATTGGTATTGGTATTTTCTTCATCAGGCTCGGGTGAACCCCAGAAATCAGCACACTTAGCTGTTTGCCTTTGTATGCTATTCCTGATGCTACTCAGGGTTCCGTTGGATAACCAGCTGCTTTGCAGAATCTCAGAAGTTGCCCGAGATTCCGCTCCCTGACTTCCTCCTTGCTTACAAGTGGAGAGTCCAGGTATCTCCTTCGACTCTCCATCAGTGCAGGGCACTCGCATAGGAAGTGAATTGATGATTCCTCCTTGTTTTCATCACATCTAGTGCACATCGGTGAAGGTTTCCTTCCTACGATGTGACTGTGCTTGTTTAAATTTCCATGTCCGGTTAGGATTTCGATGGAGATTCTTATTTCTGTTCTGTTTAGTTCGAGCAGTTTTTCAGCCCATCGGTCGCCTGCAGCTCTCCTGCAAGGCTTTTGGTTGTGCTGCATTTTTTTTGTTTTTGATCCACTCTCTAACCTGTTGGGATTTCATTTGTCTCTCCAGTAGGTTGAGTCCTTCTTGAAATGGCAGTGCCACCCTCCCAGTCAAGTCAGTTCCATTTACTATTCCCGACTTGGCAAGGGTGTCCGCTCTTTCATTTCCTTTCCAGCCCATATGGCCAGGTATCCAGGTCAGGCTGAGTTTGTTTCTTTCGGCCAGGTTACGTAGGCAAGTCTTTGTATCTCTGACTAAAGCTGATTTGACGACTGGATTGTCTATTGCTCTCATTGCAGCTTGGCTATCCGAGCATATCCATATCGTTTTTATTTGTCACTTCTTTCTCCATGAGGGTCTCGGCACACATGAGGATTGCCGCCACCTCTCCTTGGAAAAACAGTGTTAAATTTGTTGAGCTTGAGGGAAAAGTTCTCCCGCAGCTTCGGTCCGCAGTACCCTGCGCCTACACCCTGGTTGGTTTTGGACCCATCTGTGAACCAGATGATGCCATTTGTGGTATTGCTGATTTATTTTTCCAGTCCTCCTGTTGGGGAAACAAACCTTAAAGTTGTTTTCCCCGTGTGGTGTGTCTGGATCTTGTCTTGTGGTTGGTACCACATGTCTCTCAGGTTTCCTTGAAAAAGATTGTTGAACCAATCTTGCTTACCTGTCAAGCTTTCCCAAGCACTTGAGTCTATACACGGTTCTCATGGCTTCGCATTTTTACTGCCTGAGCCATGGACGGTACGCCCAAAAGAGACCTCATTGCTGCTATGGGTGTACTCTTCCTTACCGAGCAAATGCCCCTAAGGAACATAGCCTGTACCCTGTCAATTTTTGTTGAACTTGGGTCTTTTCTGTCCTCTGCCACCAAATTGGCGAGGCATAGGTAATCCTTGGTAACACAATCTGTTGGTAGATCCAGAGCAGTTGTTTCGGTCCTAAACCCCAACTGTTACCAAGAGCTCTCCTACAATGCCAGAAAGTGGCAATTGCTTTGTGACATTTGTTATCCAGGTGACCATTCCAGTTTAATTTTTTTATCCAGGGTTACTCCAAGATATTTGGTTTCGCTGGCATATGGCACCTGCTTCCCGCCAATCACCATTTCCCCTAGTTTTTTGATCTTATATTTTCTAGAGAAATGATGACGGCAATTTTTTTTCCGGTTGTATCATAGCGCTTTTTCATTGCACCATTTTTCCACAACCCTCAGGGCTTTCTTGTACAGCTCTGCAAAACTTCCTCGTAGTTGCCTCTAGCGAGGATAGCAATATCGTCCGCATATCCAATCGCATAGATTCGCTATCGTTGAGTTTCCTGATCAAGCTATCAGCTACCAGGTTCCAAAGAAGTGGGGACAACACTCCACCTTGAGGACAACCCTCAGAGATCGTCCCCTCACTAGGGTACCCTGCCATTCCGTATAAATATACCTATTTCTAAGGGTGCTCACAATCCAACTTATGAGTTCCTTGGCACCCCATGTTCTTCCGCTCCTTTCCGTATTACTTCCACGGAGGTGCGGTTAAAAGCACCCTCAATATCTAGGAAAGCACCGATGCACGTTCCCTTCGTACTGAGTTGCTTTTCTATAAAGCCCGCGGCTGACATAAGTGCCAACTCAGCAGATTTGCCAGCCTGGTAGGCATACTGTTCCCCATGGAGAGGTAAGCGTACCAAAGGACCTTCTATAAGATACCTCTCAACCAATCTTTCCAACAATTTTAGTAGGAAGGATGTTAGGCTGATCGGTCTGTAGTCCTTTGCCTCCACGTAGTTCCTGTTTCCAACTTTGGGTATAAACGAAACTCGTGATTTCTTCCATTCTGTAGGTGTGTAACCAAGCGCAATGCACCCCCGAAGAAGTCCAGTCAGTGGTCTCAGGATAGCCCCAGGCCTTCTGAAGGAGGGCCGGGTATATGCCATCCGGTCCCGGTGACTTGAACGCCTCAAAGGCCATTAGTGCCCTTACAACCTTGTTTGGATTTACAACTTGGGCAAGCGATCCCCAGTGCCATCCCTTTACTAGTAGTAGGCTCCTCGGGGCACCGTTCGATCTCAGTTTAATGCTTGGAAAATTGCTTGTCAGCAACCTTTCCAGTGTTTCTTTCGGAGATTTGGCAAACTCGCCATTTTCTCCTTTGATAAATCGTAGTTTACCATCATTTCCTTTTTGATAGTATTCTCGCTAATTTTGCAGTAGAGGATATACTCTCCGTTTCCGAACAGAACTAACTCCCTCCATGCATTTTATCTGAGACTCTCTAATCTGCCTTTTGTAGGCTTTCAACCTATCCTTGTAAGCCGTCCAGACTTCTGCTGTGTCAGCTTTCTTTGCTCGATTAAATAGTCTCCTCGTCTCCTTTCGGCTACGCTCCAAGGCTGATTCCCCAATTAAGCCTTCCCCTTTTGGGGTTTACTTTCTTGAGTGGGGCAATTGGCTTCGAACGATCTCATCACAGCTCCCCTAAGAAAGACCTCTGTGTACTCAAGATCGTTTTTCGCTCCATACTTGCCTTTGAAGCCCTTCATCCTGGCTTGCAGACTTTCTCTGAACCCTTGCCAGTTCGTGCTTCTTGGATTTCTGGACCATTTCTCTGCTGCAGGGTTTAAACTGTTCCAGTTTGGCCCGAATCAGTTTGTGATCGAGAGCGAGGGTTCATCAATAACCCTCCACTCTGGACAGCCTCACGCATGCCTCGGCTGCATAGAGTGAGATCCAGGACCTCTCTTCTGTTTTGCCGTTACAAAACGTTGGCTCAACTCTCTCGTTCAAAATTTCGAGGGTTAGTGGATATCAGGTATTCCATGAGGGCCTCCCCTCTTCTCATTTGTGTCGGTGCTCCCCCACAGAGTACTGTGAGCATTTACATCACAACCTATGAGGAGATCAAGGCCCGCATTTGCGCAGTACCTGACTAACATAGTTAGCTCCTCCGGGGGGAGTTTCCCTATCGTGCGCAAAGTAGGCTGATGCAATCACCAAGCTCCTTTCCCCTATTCCCTGAGAGACTTTAACCGAAGCTAGGTCCCTAGTAGAGAATTCCTGTAGCAGGGCAGCGTCATGTTTTTAAGAACTACGCATGCCCTCTGCATTTCATGAAGTCCACTGGCGTAGACTGTGCCAATCCTACTCAGGCCCCGAATCTGACCTTTTGTAGCACCACGGCTCCTGTATTAGTTGCCATGGCTGGTTTTGTATGCGTCACTTGCAGGTCCCTCATAAGTTGAGCTGAGGCACCTTTGCAGTGATGCAAATTAATCTGGAAAATTTCTGCAACGACCGTTAGCCATTGAAACTAACTCGCGCTGGAAGCTCCCGTCGTCGAACTTATCGGGTTTTTAGAGGTTGGCCTGAATACAACCTCTCCTGTCCCCAGATAAGCTCGGTAGCCGCGAGACTCGAGGCGCTTGGCCGAGTCTTCGTCCACGCCGAGAACCAGAAGGGTGCCATGCGGCAGCTCCTCCCTACGGTGGACAAACCCACGTCCCGACCCTCAAACCAGCATTCTGCCTGTCCAAAATTCTTAAGCAGGATGCTAGTCTCTTTCTTGGGTGGTGGCGCGAGTACCGTCATTTTAACTCTCTTGACGAGTTCCTCAGGGAGTACAAGCCTCACCTTTCGGCCCCATCAAGGGTTATCTGCGGAATTGCGTCCGCAGCCAAACAGGCACTCTCGTCATCCACACAAGCGAAAGTGGCAATTCCTCCTCTCAGGTGAGACTCCACGAACCTGGGTATGAACCCCCCTTCCGGGATGTCCACAACCCGGTCAATGATGACCCCCCCTGAGTTGGTCAAAGACGCCCATCTCGACCCGCTCCCTACGTCCTCGCCAAAGGCAATCAATACCCTTGGGAGTCCAGCAGCGGCACGTCGAGTATGACATCCTTGTTGCGGATGCATGCCCCTGACTCTTGGTCTTCTTCCCTCGGGGTTTGGCCGTGGGATCCGAAATACTCCTCTCGGCCTTCCTTTTATCCCAGAGGGAGGACCAATGGACTGTGTAGCGGTTGAGGTTGATCCGGGATGCCCTTCCAGACGGGTTCTAGCCCAAGCCACGGAAGATTGCCGCCTTTTTCTTCCTCGAACCGCTTACTCTCGGTGGAGGACGCTCCGGAAGGGGGAGACCTTCAGCCTCCGCCCTTTCTCTTCGCCTCCTCGTACGCTACCCACTTGGCCTTTCGCCTCTGTGCGCCGTTCATCGGATGGGCTTGGACGAGTGTCTTCCGCCGTACCGGTCTCCATCAGAGTGTTCTTAGCCACATCCGACATTATCTCCTCGGTGCAAGGCACCTGAGGCTCTTGTTTTTTTGGTTATTTTCATCTGTGTGTCCATTTGAGTCCCACGAGAAGCTAGGGAAATAAAGGTCACACCTCGCAGAGCCCCGCGATACGAGGTGAAGGCTATGTACAATGGGAGGTCGCCCGGTATCCCAAGGGCATCGTTTGCGGTACAGCTTCCCCTGTACCATGCATCCCTAGGCACGATAGCTCCCACCTGTGGATTGGGGGATCCATTCTTGGTCACGGCACCTCAGAGGTCCTTTGCCCAACCCCCCTCCAGCCCGAAGGTCGAGGTGGGGCTTTAGTTTCTAGCCTCACTCATACCCACAGTCATCGGGGAAGCCCGTTTATAGAGCCCCGAACCATTCATCGGAGAGCCCGGTTTATAGGGATCCGCATTCTCACACCACTCACACTGCTATCGACTCAGGACCTCCTGTATGGTGTTTGTTAAGCCCCCCCACCACGACAAGGTGATAGGATCCAAACGGGGGGGCTATACTTGCTTTGATATAAATTTCTTCTTCTCAAACATTGAAATGTAACCCTAATCCCAAATTGTCTACTCCCCGAACAGCACAATCCGTCTTTTTGAAGTTTTTGGTCCTCGAGAGCTCCTCAGCGGCGCGCCGCGGCGTCCCGGGACAGGCTTGTGCTGTTTGGGTCTTTAGATATAATTTAAAAATTGAATTCATATGTTCTACTAGTTCCTAGCCCAGCAATTTGTTGACTTTAAAACGACTATTTTCCGACTATGAACGGACTGAAAACCGTCTGGTCGGTTTTCGATACTGTTCCAACTATTAATTTTGTACTTTCGACTATTAACCGAATTTGATTATCTGACTCGTTGCACAAACGTTCGAAAGTCGCTTCATCGCAAGATTGACTCTAGTTCGACTTTAATGTGAAGTTACTATCGGTTGGACACAGTCGGCTTATTGCGAAACCGCCTCGAAACCGACTATTGCTGCAGAGCTCACTGACAGCGCAAATAGAGTCGGGTGTCGGTAAAACGACTATGGTTCGACTGCTATTCCTGATCTGGCCAACGGTCAAAATTAAGTCGTCTCAACCAACTATCGACTATAGATCGACTGGTTTATTGGATCCTCCCTGTCAGATGAAAGAAAGTGTTCAAATCGCAACCCGACTACAATCCGACTATATTAGTCAGGGATTTATTCCCAGCTAAAATAGAGTAGTTACGTTGCAAACCGACTCCAATCCGACTATATGTATAAACGGACTATCACTCCGACTTAACCGACTATAGGTCGACTGTTATTATTGTTTTGGTCTACAGTCTGCTCGAAGTTCCCTGCCACACTCCCGACTGCAGATCGACGGCTTTTTCCGGAACGCGTTATCCTTTTTGCTAAAAAGTAGAGTGGGGTCATCGCAAAACCGACTGATACTCCGGCATTAGTCGTTAGCTGAAGTAGAGTCGTTATAGAATCTGGGAATAAATCCCTCACTAATAGTCGGTTTATAGTCGGGTTGCGATGTGACGACTTTCTTTCATCTGACCGTTAATCAGATCAGGAATAGCAGTCGAACCATAGTCGTTTTACCGACATCCGACTCTATTTGCGCTGTCAGTGAGCTATGCAGCAATAGTCGGTTTAGAGGCGATTTCGCAATAAGCCGACTGTGTCCAACCGATAGTAACTTCACATTAAAGTCGAACTAGAGTCAGTCTTGCGATGAAGCGACTTTCGAACGTTTGTGTAACGAGTCAGATAATCAAATTCAATAGTTGAAAGTACAAAATTAATAGTTGGAGCAGTGTGGAAAACCAACCAGACAGTTTTCAGTCTATTCGTACAGTTGGTCCGGATTGTTAGAGAGGTTTCTAAAATGAGTTTACCCTTATTTCCCTTATTCTCATGTTAACCTTTCTTCTGATCAAAATTAAACATACGATTATTTCTTCCCGAGGGTCATCTACACGTGATTTCATTCATTTACCAAAAATTTCATATTTACAAATCAGTAACAATAAATTGAATTTTAAAAATCTAATACCGACCTGGCACAATTAATTTTCCATCATTACTTTATAATGTATAAATTATATTCAATATATGTATGTAAATAATGTTTTAAAAAATATAATAAATTGTTGCAGGGAATAAAGTTTCATTACGTCGAAGCTGGGAAAAAGGATAGACCTCTCGTTTTACTTCTGCATGGATTCCCCGATTGTTGGTTGTCATGGAGAGAGCAAATTCAAGTCCTGTCAGAGTACTTTTGGTGATTATCAAATTGATTTTTAACTTATTTTTCTAACTAATAAATTACTTAGAAGAATATTACCTGAAGCTAAGTTTATTGGCTTAAATATCGCTTCGTTCTTTTTACACATTTTCTTGGCGTAATTATACGACGTTTTTACATTACTTTTCGTACAATTTGTACAAAACTTTGTTCATTTTGGGGCAGACTTGTAGAATGGAGGAAATTATTTCTGATAAAAATTACTAGATAAAAATTACTAGAGGAAATCATTATTTCTGATAAAAATTACTAGATTTTGTTGTTATTTTTACTGTTTGACTAATAAAGGTTCTATATAGTCATTTTTATGAGAAAGAATGGCACTTTTTCTCATTCTAAAGTCTGCTCATAATGACCGGTTAGAATTTACGGTCAGTCTGTAAAATAGCTATTGCTGTGACTCGCCTTTTGGCATTTTTGTATTATTTTTATGTTGTAGCCTTATTTGTAATTGCCAATCAAGACGTTATTATTATTATTTTCAATTTCCAAACAAATTTTTCTGTGTGTAGCTGATGTTCAAAAGCACACATTAAATTGCACAGTCATTTATTGTAATTAACTTTTCGTGTTTATTGGAATGAAAATTTTATTTCTGTAAAAGAATCGAAAGATAGTTGAGCATTCACTAAATTCTTTTATCAATTCTTCTTTACTTAAATTAATATTTGATTAGGGTAGTAGCCATAGATCTCAAAGGCTTTGGAGACAGTGATAAACCATCAAACAGAAGCGCTTACAGAATCGAAATTTTAATCGACGAACTGAAGCAGGTCATTTTGGCTCTTGGTGTAAAGACATGCAGTATAATCGGTCATGATCTTGGTGGACTACTAGGATGGTACATGGTTGCATTGCACGAAGACATGATCAACAAATTTGTGGCAATTTCTTCTCCTCACCCTAATTTGTATTGGAGTGGAAAATCCGATGACACAATATTCAATAAAAAGTATGAAATATTGGTTTCTGAAATAAACTACAAACTGTAAGTATCATATAATTAATTACTGTATAATTTATTCATGTTACAGATGGATACATTTTAGCAGACTTCCATTCTTACCTGAAATCGATGCCCTGAAGGAAGATCTTTCAATCATTAATGAAACTTTTAAACATTTGAAAACTACAGAAAAATCAAATGAGAAGGAGTACATCGAAGCTTATAAATATACTTTTAGTCGAAAAGGTACAGAATGAAAGTTTATTCATTATAAATAATACTTTCAATTAAATAACTACGTACACATCGAAAAAAAAGAATTCTTCAAAATAATTACCTAAAACAATAATTGGTTATGTACTAAACACAATCAAGCCTTTTACACGTAAAAAGATTCGCAAAAAATATAACTGCATGCTCGTTTTTAAAAGACTAACTGCAATAATTAAAATAGATTTCTTTTAATATTTTGGTCAATGAATTAATATTTTTTTCTTCTTTTGAAAAACCTCCGCATCGATATCTACATGTATACTGAAGTACATATTCATATTTAAGTGTAAATTCACGAGCGTGATGTGTATGTTAATTATAAATATATTTTTGTAAGTATTAAAAACAAAAATGAATCTAAACAAGTTGAAATATGAAAAACTTCATCCGATGAGACTAAGATGTTAACCAGAAAAAACACTTAATATTAAAGCAACATTTCCCATGCAACTAATACAGCATGCTGCGATTAATTTGCCGCAGAATAATTAAACTTATGAAAAAAAGAGCTTTGTCGACTATTTTCAAGAGCGCTCTTTCGAATGGCGCAGTAAAAGTTGGCGAAAAAAGTTTCCAATTATATTGGCAAATTTATTGTAAAAAATATGATTTCTTTAGAGTGACTTTGTTTGAGAACAGGATTTTTATCAAAGGAAAACCCCATAAAAGTTGCACAAAATGTTTATACTTAAAAGATACGACGTAAGATTTTACTTATTTTTACATAGCATATCTAACATAGTGGCTCATTTGGTGACAATTTTTTTGCAAAATTAGTAATTTGTTCGTCTGAGGTTTATATAATATTTAGATTTGCTTTAAATATTTTTGTAGTGTTTATATGGTCACTGAGATCTAATCTATTTTAAATTTCGAAATTCGGAATCAGCGTTTTGTATACTTTATAATATTTTACACTTCTCAGACAAACCAATTTCAAATTTTTTAAACAAAAATTCCATCAATTAAGCCGCTGAGTTGGATATTGTATGTTAAAATAAGCAAAATTTAAGTTGGTATCTTTCGATTACAAACATTTTGTGCACTTTTATTAATTTTCCGGCTACTAAGGATCTCGTTCTTGTATAAAAAATTTGAAATTAAACAAAATCTATCGTTTATAAAGTCACAATTTTTTTTTAATAAATTCGTCAAGTAAATGCGAATTTAATTTTCGCATCAATTCTAACTGCACCATTGGACAAAATTAAGTGCTAAAAAACACAGAGAAGTAAAGCGATATAAAGATAGTATTCAATTGATGTTTTCTGCATGAACCAGAAATCGATGAAATAATTATGATATCCCATCCGATTGTATTTAATAAAAACTATGAAGAAAACATATCTGTCCATCTTGCGCTTATAAAATCTGACGAAATAATCGTCAACAATACTAACGACAGTAATAACAATACAAAATATCTTTTTCTTAATAAAAGTCTTAATATATAAGAAATAATACATGCTTTAAAAAGTCTAAAGTCTGACTATAAGACTGAAGATAATATGAATAAATAGTGTCAAGTCAAATTTTCAGTTACCCTAAAAAAACATCTAGATAATATTACCTAAATTGCAGGTTAAAATTAAACCAAAATGATTAGCGAAAATCTTAATAATCG
The DNA here is from genome assembly GCA_030407085.1 of Trichopria drosophilae. Lineage (NCBI taxonomy): Eukaryota > Metazoa > Arthropoda > Insecta > Hymenoptera > Diapriidae > Trichopria > Trichopria drosophilae. The sequence continues at coordinate 180,371,237 of CM059583.1, read as the reverse complement.
TATGCAGACACTAATCCGAAACTGTCCGTAATTTATCTCAAAATACTAGACACGATACTGCCACATTTTTAATCGAAAAATGACAATATTTATTACTCCCAAACTGGCCAGTACATAAATTTATTAACCCATAACTTACCAATATTTAGAACCAATAGTTAAAAAGAAATAGTTATAAAATGGCCATTGCAGTTTGTATTTATTAATTAACATATCAATCCCAACGTTTCAACCTATGAACGGAATCCTCGTCAGGGGTACCTATTAAAAATTTTAATAGATAGATCGAAGCTTTGGGCTTAATTAATAAATACGAACTGAAATTGTCATTTTATTCTTATTTCTTTTTAACCATTGCAATTATTAAGTTCATTATTTTAAAGTTTAACTTTGAACTTAGAACCAATTTTATCCAGGCTCAATTTTGTTCAGTAAATTACTATTTTATTCACACTTACTTTCAGTCACACATTTTTCCTAATACAATACGACCAATTTCGCAGAGTGTTTTCGAACGCATTTTAAATGCCAATTACAAACATGCCATTTGCAGAATTCACAGAAATTACTGCTTTCGTCGGTAACGTCACTTTCTTCTCTTAAAATTGCAAATTAGATTTTCTCTATCTGATTTCATAAAATTATGTTTCTAATGAATTACAAAGCGAATATCCAAAGCCGGAGAATATTTTCACGTATAATCTATATATCGAAAATCAATTCATTGAATGAAAATCAACGATTTTAAGAAAATGAATAAATAGATTCATTTATAATTGTGATTGCCAAGAAATCGTTTTCAGTTTCGTAATTTATTAATTTAGTTCATATCCCCCTGATTAATTACACTGTAGATTACCATAAATATGTTTTAAGATATTTAGTTATCACACATCATTATTGATTAACATGTCTACCGATTATTCTTGCAGAGGATTGGACGGGACCGATCAACTATTACAGAAATCTTCCGTATACGAAATTGGAGTCGAACAACTCGGAATCGATTTACACCCGGACTCTTTTTGTAAATGGGAACAATGATCCTTCTGTTTCCCTTGAAGATATCGTACATAGTTGTGAATATGTTGAAAAATTCACTGTCAAAGTTATTCCCGGAGCGAGACATTTTCCGCATCAGGAAAAACCGGAACTCGTAAATGAAATCATAATTAAATTTCTTGTTGGTAAGTTTATTTATTGCATTATTATATTAAGAATTTAACAACGAAGACCGTTTTTAAATTTAAATGGAAAGCACTTGCGAAAATAGACATCGCGGGTAGAATTTCAAACTTTATGATTCTTTATAAAAGACTTCTTTTCAATCTATTTTGACTAATTTTTCACTTTAATCCTTTAATGCCCAAGTGTGCACAATTGCACACAGATCATATCATTGTTTTTTCTATGCAATAAGAAATTTTAAAAAATGGAGACCTCCGTATCCCACTAGTTTCGAGGTTGCTCTTTCGAAGGGCGCTGATAAAATTTTCAAAAAATGATCTTTAACACATTTTTTTCAAAACTAGTGATTTTTGAGCTAAGATTATTTTGTAAGGCAATTTTCAGTATGATACCAGTTTCTGATCACCGACTAGCTTATCATAAACGTGTTCCCGATAGTTTTACTTTAAAAATATGCTTTTACATATTTTGATTTTTGTCGATTTAGATTTTAAGATAGTCTAATATGTGAACTGTACTGATAGAAGCATTTACTTACCGTAAAGAAGATTTTTTTTAAACAAGACGATCTAAACAATTTCTTAAGCTTAAATATAAGTTGCTAACAGTAAAGAAAGGCTTTAGTTCGCCATATTTAAAGAAACTCTACAGTAAATAAATTCTTTACCCGCGTTTTTATTATCTTTTTCTCTTTTTAACCTACACATTTTTTTAGTGCAGTACAAATATTAGCAAAAAACATTTTTCAGAATCTTTGGAAAAGATTTTTTATCAATTATTTATAAATACACCAAAGGTTCCGTAAATACTGATTCTTATTCCAAATAATGTCCAAATATGTCAATTATTGCTTTTTTTTCAGGTACTCAACACAATGCGGAAAAGCCACAGTCTCGAAGTATGGTTTCTTCGTGGTTAGGATCTTTCAGTACAACTATGAAGTACGGAAATCAGGTTCTGGATGCAGTGCAGAAACGAACTAATGGAGTCGTAAATCATTTTCCCACTAAAGTTCTTTACCTAGGTCACACAAACGCTCAAACTTAACTTTAAAGAACTATTCAAAATCACAATTCATCGAAAGAAATTTAATTCAAAGCGGTAATCTCGCTTTAAAATAAAATTTTCTTTCTGAAACTATTCGCTTGTTGATAATTAATTTACATTACTTGTAAAATTTTCAACCGAAGACTAGTCTATGAAGAAAGTCGAGTTCCTTACGATTTTTTAATTTGCATTATAGAATTTTGATATTTCAATATAAAGGAATATTTCTTGCATTATTAACAGGTTTTCAAACGTCCTCAGACATTTAATCGAAAATTGGTTAAAATTATAAGCAAAATATTTAATGAGTTTTACGATAAGTCAACAATTTTATTATATTAAGTTTCTTTTTAGTGTTAATTGATGATTGATAGTTATTAAATTATTATTGTAAGTACTATATCTTAGCATAAGTAATTTTTCACAAGAGGAGTGTTGTAGATCTGGAGATGCAAAATGTGGAAACTTTTTTTTTAATTTAAAGTTACGTTTTCAAGTTATTGTTTCTGTTATTTGTTACTTTGTTCGAAATGTACTGTATTATAGTTAAAGATTTTCAATATTTTTGAAGTGATTATCTTGTCAGATAATATACCTTCTGAAAGTATAAAATCTCATTGAAATTCTTAATTCCTAAAATTGTAAATTCCACTAACAAAAAGGATTTCAGTGACGTACATTGAACAAGATTTTCTCTACAAATCATTTATTACGTTCACAAAAGTAGAAAATTTCTTCCACGTAAGCGTAAAACTCTGATCATTTATAGTATAACATTTTTGTACATATTTGACAAATTTACAAACCGAAAACGTCGCAAATAAAATTGAGATAAACCGAGCAGTCTCTACTCTAGAAATATTTGTTAATAACGTAAAAGTCATACACACCAAATCACTTCTCACTTAATAATATATAAACTCTTTCACAATTAATAGCACACTTACATGAGTATAATAATCCATCACTAGCGCATTTTTTACATGAAACTCTCATTTGTAACAGAGAATATAAAAATATTGAACGTAAATGGAATTAATTCGAATAAGACTGCTCAAGTAATAAATGCATGCATATGAAATTGCATCCGACTTTGCAATTTCGCAATTTAATCTTCGCAAGGTTTCTCTTATTTTTGTAAAAATCGTTACCTTGAGTGTATTTTTCAGTCGGGCATCAAAGCAACGAGTAATCTTACGCAATATTGTAAATAGATCTATGTATAACGTATATAAATAAAATTAATTCTAGACGAGAATCGAACGTTGATTGAAATTTGACCACGTATGGAGACGATTGCTGAGAAGATGCTGGTTGATTACGTGATAAAAATGCTGATCGGTGAATGGATTCTCCATGAGTACCTTTTTGGCAGTTACGAATTGGAGGCCTTAATTTGATTAACACAATAGCCATGTTTATCGGAAAATAAATGCTTTCAACTGAACTGCATTTTGTTACATCAGGTGTGCATTATTTATATATTTCTTTATGCAAAACCTTTTTGAAGGTTCTTTTAAGCTTATTTCATGATAAACATGGCTTACGTAAATATTACGTACTCTTAACTATTACGCTTTCTCAGGTGTCCTCGACTTCCTATAACAAATAAATTCAATACATTAGTTGTAGTTTTTATTGAAAGATTATAAATGCAATTTATCAACTAAGAATATTTTTATGAAAATTTAGAATGACAAGTGCTATTGTTGCAATTTTATTATAAACTAAATCAATTTTTTATAATTACCAGGAACTCTTTGAAAAGTAAAAATGTCTAAAAATTTAAATGCTTTGAATTTTTATTAAAAAACGAAATACAGCCTCTCAAAACCAGGTCACTTTTTCATAATATAATTCAATTTGTAACAAAAATACGAATTATCTCTTTTTAAAACCCATCAAGCTTTTCAATTCTTAGTAATTTTCTTAATGATATTAGAAGAATGTATTCTGAGAGTGCCCAATAAGACGCGTTTGATGCAGTGTTTCAGTCAATTCTGAGACTGCTTTAGTATCGTACCATTCTCAATGTCGAGACCAAGACTGCATTGTTCAAAATCTTGGTGATAACTTGATATTAATGATGTAGCTTATGCGCTCATTATATGAAGTATGTATTCTTTACATACTTCATATTTACATGTTAATTTTAAATCAAGACCGAGATATTGAGACTAGACTGAAACACTAATTCGATAACATTACTTTAGAGAATTAAGGAAAGCGCTGTATTAAAAAACGATGTAAATACAGATATTAATTTAGTTATTCTGTAATTGTAATTTTGGAGGTTTGAGTATTCTAATTTAAATTTTTCTTAAATGAACTTATAAAATGACACAATAAAAGAAATATGAAAGCAGTTTAATACTAAATGTAGTGGTAATTTACTATTAGTTTACCGATACTACACGGAGAAAAATAATCAGCAAAATCAGCCGAAAAATCCGCAGATTCTACCAATTTTATCCTATAGGGACAGCTGTTGGAATTCCGTTAGGGATAGCCGATAATTTCAGCTAAATTTACTGAAAAAGTCCGCAAATTTAACGGAACAAATCTGCTAATGTAGCGGAAATTTAGAGCTAAGCGCGAATTGAGTAGGGTTAAGGCTACATTAGCGGAATCAAAACAGCTAAAATTGCATATATTTTCGGCAATTCCAGCCGAAAATTTTAGCTGATATGAATCAGACCACGACTAGTAGTATTTTATATTAGTGTGTTTTATCAGTGCAGAATTACTGAATACATTCATTTTTCAGTTATTTATTATTACTTTTAAAAAAGTTTTAAAAATTACAGAATTTTTAGAACCATTTCAAACTATTAATGATAATGGAAATTCATAATTTTAAGCTTAAAAAAATGTCAAAACCCTCTTGATTATATTAAATTTTTTCTTGTAATTTTTATCATTCAGTAAATATTCTGTTAAATACCAAAATTTTTCAAAATCGTCTCGCTATTAAATTTCAATCTTTCTTTTTTAGTCCTTGAATTTTAAAAGTTTACTAAGTCACTCTTTAAAAATGTACTAAAAGACGTTAATAATTGTAACAGTATTTTCTCTTACTTTCCGAAGTTTTCACCATCTTCTATCGTTTCAGGTAATTCGCAGTTCATAGTTTCTGGTAAAAATATACATAAAACTGCGCCAATTAGTGGACCAACACCGAAGAACACAGGTGGTAACCACGGTTGTACATAACCCTGAAAAACAATAACACGATTAGTTAAATATTTATCACCATGTTAATTTAAAAACAGATTCATTTAACATTAATTATTAGGAGAAAGCATGTTTTGAGCGACAATTAAAATACATATTTAAGGGGTTGTTTGGGATGTACTTCCGAAAAGTATGTTTCGCAAATCTAATAACGTAGGTAATGAAACAGGGTTCAATTGCGCGTCTAATGATGAAAGCCATGAAAAACTCATGAAACAGGAAGATAAACCAGAATAAAAACAAAACAAAAAGAATGAAAATATATACACACTAATGTTTTGCAAAGCGCCCTTTTCAGTTATTTGTACAAACATTTGATTAAGGTTCAAGTCGCATTAAATTATAATTTGCACCCATCGACAAATTAAAAACCATTGCTAATAAGATATTGACACTCAGAAAAATGTACTTTATCTTTTATAATATTGTGTAAATCTGGTAATGTCCTTCGTAACTCCGGTCCTAATAATGAAAGAACACAAAAATAGTTTTTTTGACGTACTATACGTAAAATTTGATTTTGCGCACCTTTTTAGTGCATAAAACACGATTTTACGCATAGTATGTCGAAAAATACCGTTCGCTACAGGGGAGTAAGAATTCGATTTTACGCACCGCTTCTATCTAATCGCATGTTAAAATCGCATTTTACGCCCTTGTATCAAAAAATACTATGTTCTACTCTCTCAATTCCAAACAGTGAAGACCTCACTGTTATAATCAGTGAATGAATACTCACTACTGGGTCAGTGACTTTCATCATATTCATTACATAAACAGTGAATCCGCAAACGAATTTCCTTGTTTCATGTTAAAGTTTCACTGATTCAAGCAGTGAATCAATTTTACTGTCTCGTAAAGCAACTTAATTTTATCTGCTATAATGTTGGGTAAATAAATTTGAGTAATCTTCTACAATAATGAAAAAACACAAAAATAGTTTTTTTTCTAGTTTCAAAATACGTCTCTGGAAATTAAATTATTGGTCTCGTAAGTAATTCATTAAACAATATATAACTGAACATTTTTTTAGACGTTATTTTCTTTTGTTTAAAAACTGTTTAGACTAATTCTGGACAGGAAAAATCTGTATTAAACTGAAATCTCTTTAAAAAGGAAAAGATGGTTTAAATGTAATTGTTAAATTAATTTACAAGGGATTCGTGCACTCACAGTAACAGGTCTTGGTTAAAAACGAAATTATTTTTGTGTTTTTTCCATGTTGGAACCGAAGTTTACTCCAATTTATTTATTGAAATTGACTGACAATTTTTACTCAGTGATATAGTATTAAAAGAAAATACGTTATAAAGCAGAAAGAACCATATGCTATTTCACAAAAAATATAACTAAAAAAACTGAATATTTCTGTAATACCAGAGTTGGGCTTGAATTAACTGTAAATAAGAAATCTTAACTCTGGCCTGTCTTTCATGAAAATATCGTTATTGCCGTTTATTAACAAATTTATTTTTCTAGTAAAAATAGGCAATGGAATTATGATATATATGATAATAATGTATGCTTAAACATTTTAAACATATTTATTTTGTTTTTAAAGACAGGTTACGAAAACAATTAGCAGAAATTTCTTTTAATATTTTGCTGAAACCCTGAAACATAATGGACACGCGATTTTTTTTAATTTAAACGAATAAAACATCTTTATTAGCTTACATAAGTTTTGTTATCGGTTCATCAGGAATTTAAAACTGATTAAAACACAAAGTTAACGCACGCATTTGAAATACTAGCAACATTTATTTCAAGCTCTTTGAGAATTAAATGGTCGTCACTTTTATTGGTACCAATGTATAGAAAATATTAGTAAATGTTACAATGAATAACAATTAATGTTTTATAGTTTCAATCGTGTATCTGCGTTTCAAGATTTCTGGGTACAAAATATTAAAAGTAATCTAATATTTTGTGCACAGAATGTAATTTATATTGTTTTTGCATAGCTTATCTTTAAAAACAAAGTAATAAGTAATTAAAATATTTAAGCATAAGGTATACTTCGTAATATTTTACTAATTTTCCAACCCTATTAAGCGATCCTATCGATTTTTTAAAGATATACTCAGGAAGGTCACAAGTACCAAAGTTTATTTTATGAAATTTGACACTATATTTTAGCTTATAAACTCCACCACAAAAATGTATCATTCGTCAATTCTTATTATACCAGATCCGATATTTCTAATGATGCATGTTGATATTTTTCAAATGTTGAAATAAGAAAGTTATGCACATTTAAAAAAATAAAAAAAAAAGCAGCACAAGTTTTGGTTTTATGTTTAATTTATCGAATTTGAGTAGGATACGAATAAAAATATACTTTTATCACCATTTGTGTGTGCCATTTTAATTTTTCACTTCTTGAAATACGCCTGTCTGATAGCATATTCATTTTTGAGCAGATATATAACTTTTTGAGGTATGCTAATGTCCTTATCCGTAATAAAATTCAATGAATTAATAATAAAACCAAAAAATTTCATGCTAGTCTTAAAAGAAACAGGTATAATTTTTTTATATAAAATCTGGACACTTTTGACATAAACCATTCGAAGGGTCAAAGAAACCACAGTTTACTATCATTTCAAAAATGAAATACCACTATGTATGAAAAAACATTGATGGTATCCGAAAAAACAACGACATTGGTCTTTGACGCTTATAATACTATTTAAATCAGGATTGTCTCGTAAAATAATTTGTACCAATTTCGAAAAACAATAGAATTTCTCTATTTTTACGACCAAACTTAGAAAATGTGAAAACTAATGATAATAATTTAAGTTACTGAGCTTTAACTTACTTATTTTCGATACAAGTGCAAAAATGTTACGTATATAAATTTGTAAGGATGTGTCTATAAAATTCGTTATAAAAAAGTAAAAAATGTATGCACCCTATAACGAAAAAGTATATTTTTCTATCTACACGAAGTCGTTTCATTAACATTATAAAAATAAACCATCAATCTTAATTACAGACACATTATTGTGACCAACTGGAATAATACAACACTCCATTAATTTTAGCAGTCCATAAAAGCTTGCCTAATAAAGTCAACGCTGTTTTTCTAAATTTTCCAACAATTAAATAAATTACGCGTACCGTTAATAATTTGGTTTCCTTATTTTCTCGTCGTACGTTGATTATTTTGTCGATGGAACCAAGAGTAGGAGTATTGACGCAAATCGCGTTATCATATATTTTGTATCAATTAATATTTCCTCATTACGAGATTTTCCGATTGATCACTGCCGCTCATTAACACGTGTTTAATAACCTACGTATATTACATATATATATATATATATATACATTACCATTGTGGCGATGTACGGTGCAAACATACTGCCGATTCTTGCGCAAATACTGCCGGTCCCGATACCGACATTCCTCACAACCGTCGGGAAAACTTCAATGCTGTACAGATAGATGGTTGGGAAGGAAATGGACATTCCTGCCACTCCTATCGTGGCCAGTGCCAGCTGGACCGTTTCATCCGTTACCACTGTCATTGCCAATAACATAATACCGGAAATCGCATTCCCCGCCATCAAAATTCGCAAACGTGATACGCGCGAAATCAGGAACAACACAATAAACAATCCTACTATTTCCAGAACAGCTGAAACGATAAATTAAACAATTATTTCAGACCATCTAACATCGTGAAGGAAAGACAACTTTGCTCCCTAGTGACAAAAGTGTGGTATTACTTCCAAGGGAGCAAAGTGCCGATTATTTGAATGGATTAAACCTTACCGGATATGGCAGTGTTGATGAAAATGTTTCCAGGTATGTGACCCAGGTATTGCGACAAGCCATAGAAACAAACTCCGCAAACGAGCCAATTTACGCTGATGCACAACGTCTTTATGCGCATATTTGGCGTACGGAACAGATGCGTTACGTTGTACTGATTGTCTCCATGTCCAGATTTTGCTTTTCCTTCCAATCGATGCGATTCAATTGCCGCAACCACATTAGACCTTGGTACATTGTTCTTCTCCGCAGCTTTTGTTAAAATAACTTCAGCTTCATCCAACCTGCCAACTGCCAGCAACCAGCGTGGTGATTCAGGAATGATCCTGAAATATTATAATAAGATCAGTTGATGTTTAATTTCTAAAGTTATCTTGAACTTAATATTGTCGGTCAAAATCATATATATAAATCAAAAAGTATTCTATTCTTCCGCGTTGACCAAATTTTCCAGAATTTTTCTCAGTGACAAAATAACATGGACAAATAACAAAAAAATCATAAGAATAAAGCAAAATAATTTATAAAACCTAACTGAACATGACCTAAAATAGCAAAACCTACAATTCCTCAGTTTGTCGTTTGGTCATTTGTCTGTTTTGGACATTATGTTGTGCTCTCATTAAGTCTACTTTTTTCATAATAATTAATGCATTTGTAACAAAGACGCGTTAAAATCATGCCCATGGGAATGACTTAATTTTAAACAGTTTCAGTCTAAAAGTATATTAAATAAAGATAATGAGGTTAATGAATTTAGTGTTCTGCGTTCAGAAAAAATCAGAGACACTGAGGAAAACTGTAACAATATTGAGTAAATATTGCTACATTTTTTTCCCCGCATATAATTTCGTAACTTTATTGAACTGCTGAGAACTACGATATTTTTTAAATTTAGCCTAGTCGCAAAAAATAAGAAACTCGGAATAAAATTTTGTTTACTTAAAAAATAAACAAACACAAATATTAATTTATAACTTGAATACCAATCCAGATAATAAATGATGAACATGATTTTCGAATCAAAATACATTAGAAAACAATTGTGGGATTAAATTTACAGATTTTTTTTTTATTTTGTAAACTATAGTGTCATCTCATCAATTTTAAATTGGTTACTTCCGTCTGCTGTACGCGAGAATTGCCGCGAAATGGATGGTCTCTTGAGAAGTTCAATCATATACCTATCCTATTACCTAGCATTTGAGTTACTCAAAGTACATGAACAAGTACAATAACGGTCAACTTAATTATGATAAAATTACATTTGTAAACGTGCATTAGTGATGATATCTAAAAGCGATGTAGATTTCTCGCATTTCCGCATACGGCGTCGAAATATTTGAAAATGGACTGAATCTTTTATTTTTCACCTCAAAGCATGCAGTTTTTCGATTCAAACTGTACCATTCAACACTAGTAATAAAATTATTACCATTTATAGAATATCAGTAAATTGCGACCCTATTTTATAAGGAGCATTTTTTTAACACTCCAGGCAGGAAGCTCGATTTCGCTCCCTAGGAAGAAAACCTTTGGGCGCAAATACATTTCATAATTTGATATTTGGGCTTAATATGCTATTAAAGTTAATCACACCTTCACATGAGTTCACCTAGTAAAAATACAAGCTCAGTGTAAAAACTATCCATGATTCATCGTAAATTTAAAATCAATGTGTTAGTAACTAAAATAAAAATTTAAAAATCAATGAAAATAAAATAAACGTCAAAAAAAGGTAAGACAGATAAAATTTCTGATTTTTTATTTTTGTTGATTATTGCAAATCCACGCTATTACACGTATTCTATTGCTTATACTACTTTTTACTACATGAGAGGAGAATCGATTTATTTTTAACAGGTTAAGTTAGTGAAATTACACTTACAGTGTATAATATGTCTTTAATTACGAAGTAGAAATAAAAATTTGCTGGATCGTTATTTAGAACCATACAAAATATTTGCATATTGTATTTGAAACTCTTCGTGAACAAAAAACATCACGAGAAAAGACTCTTCAAATAAAATTCTACCTCTGTATGTCATAATATTTTTCATTTTCTATAGTTTTTTTGAAAGTTCGCGTATCCAATTCGTATTCTCGTAATGCAACATTCTTGGTATCTATTTGCTGCATCCAAGGAGGGGTTTTCAAATACATCCTTTCTCATATCGTAACGTTTTGTTTGTGATATGTGAGGTGAAAGACCAATTAACTTCGATGATGAGGCCTAAATTTCTCGCTTCATGAAGAATTGAGATATTATCATCTTTTATGCAGATATTCAGATGATTAGGGTCTACTCAAAAAGTTTGTTGTTGCTTTCAATTAATAAAGCTTTAGTTTTTCAATGTTAATAATATCTAAATTGAACAGACGTATTGAATGAAGGCCACAGTGATATCGAACGATGAGCTCGGTAAATTTCATCCAAAAAGTTCTTGCAAATCCAACTTTTTTGCTTATATTGTTACGTTTCTAACTTTTTATCCGCCTTTCTTGACATTTTACTCGCCAATTTCAATTTTGAATGTAAATTAATTAGCGACCTCGTCAAAAACAACCAAGTAGGCAGAATAATAAGGATCTGAAATCGCACAGCACAGTAAAATTACGGTATGGATAACTAAATGCATTGAATAAAAAATCGTATACCTATTTTAAAATAAAATCGTAGAATGATTTAGGAAAATGTATTTTAAAGCTAAGTAGTAGAACTATGCGATGCAATTATCAAGAAGTAAAAAAAATTAATTGCACTATAATTTCAAAAAATTCTAAACCACTACTAAAATAACTACTAGAGCTATTTCATCGTCAGATTGATTACCTGGTAAAATAATCTGCAAGAATCACTTTTACTTATTCTTAAAATTAAAATTAGGATATTAGCCCTAACAGATGATGCTTCGAATGCTCCTTAACCACATTAGAGGTAATATAAATGGAAAGTAGAAAAATATTTAAATTTGAAAATAAATTATGGGTCTCAAAAAAGCATAAACAACAGTTATCATTGTATACTGTTATTTATTGTAGAAAATAGAACCTTTTGATTCTAAAATTACATAATAATGTTTTACGTACAGTCTAAACTGACGAAAAAACGATAGTTGATAAAAAACGTCAGTTGATAAAAAACGTCATTATTCCTGAACTAGCGCCTATTGACATTAGTTCCAATATCGTTGCTAAAAAGTTGAGTTTTTTCGGTGAAACGTTTGGTTAAATGCGTAATATTTTATTTATATTTGCGTAAGATTTGACCTGAACTTTAGACCTGAATGTATATTTTAAATGTATGTTTGTGTTTTTGCATTTAGCATTTTGAATACAGTCAATGAATTTTAACTTGACTTATTCTATTTTTCAAATTGACATCGGTTCCAAGAAAATACCTACTGTGCAATGATTATCAGTTGATTTATTTGTCTTAAAATATGGTCAGCTCTTTATGAAAGAAATTGAGGAACGGTCGAGGAAAGCTTATTGAAATCCATGAATGGTAAATTCAGTGACTATTAATAAACTTTGATTGTTAATCAGAGCAGAAGCAGTCATTTTAAGATTCAAATCGGTGCCATTCTAGATTAAAAATCCGAATGCCGTCGTTTTGAAATTTTTATAACAAGTAATCAGTTGTTATCTCAAAGATTTTTAACTGAAAACATCATAAAATCCAATAACATTTCTATTTTTTCCCACGTTTATACCAATGCACAAACGAGGGTACTTTGAAAATCGCATGATGTTAAGTAACTTTTAACTAATTGCGGTTCTCGCGGCTGTTATATTGGATCGGTTAAACGGAAACGATTATACAATTAGCGAAATGGAGCAATACACAGACTACTGGTGTGTCGTCAAAGCTTCATACGTGCTAAGCGCTACTAACTGTATATTTATTAAAATACTCTTCTCAACATGGCCATTGAGCTTCGCTTTCACCAATGCTCGAGTTCCGAGCAACAATTGACGGTATCTTCCGATATTACGCTTTTAATTCATTAATTGTCCTTGGGTGTCTTTCCATTTAACCGACATGACGATTCTATTGGTGCGATGACAGCAGGAAATCCGAATGTGCCAATTTTTTTTGCGAGAGTGGAACGTTTATATCCCAACGTTAACGGAATCATCCCCGGGATCTTCGATTCTCGCTATCTGTCATGCAAATAATATCAATTTTCATTTTGACAATCTTGTATCTAGCTGCTGATAAACATGCGAGAATAGTAGTTTTCGATACAAGGGGGTAAAAGTAAACTTTACGCACCGTTGTTCAAACCGGTTCGTCCCAAAACGGCCAAATTTGTTCATCCCGCGTAAGTTTATGGATATCCTTGAGATATTGTAATAAAATGTAGGTTTCATTAGTTTTTGGGTATGGTCTTTTCGAATGTGAAGTTCGTTTTCCGATATCACTTTCCATTTTTTAAATACGAATAGTTAAACTAAAAAAAACGTGGAAAAACGAAAATTGTCTCAGTAAACTACAATTTTTATTGTGAAAGTGTTCTGGGATCGTATCGGGTCTCAGAATCCTCTGGCATATTGATTTTATTACAAGTTGGTCAATATTACGATTTAAATTACAAAATGGCGTCCTCAAAATTGAGCTATTGATACGGCCGTTTTTGGTTATTTGCTTTTTATTAAAATATTTCTTGAATCTTGGCGGGGAATTTGAAGAATATGTTCGTATAGGTAGTTTTTGGCATCACTTTGGAAATTCAAAATGGTGGATATAATATGACTTCCAAAACCTCTAATTATTAAATACCAGATAATATTACAATATTTTTAAAATTTTGGTAAGCCATATGGAAATTGCACTATGTTGTTGGGCATTAATTGGTTAATAAATGTACCAATTTTAGTACCATTTTTGTAACTAAGAGTCAATCACTTTTTTGGAAATTTAAAGAGCAGTAATTCGCTTAAAACAATAATATTGCTTTCATTATAAACGGCATTGACAATAATGGAGAGAATAAATAAAAAATTCAATTCTACAATAACGCAATATTCATTATGCTGTAATTATTTAAAAAATTACGTCCTTTACTTAGATAATGTATGTGACCAAAGATTAGAAAAGTGGAATCTCCATTTTAGAAATACAATAAGATGTACTAACTTTTAATAATTATGTACTGATTCTTGGTTTGTATAATGAATATTGCTTTTAAAACTTACATCAGTTTACTGGTCACTAGAAACATCATTAACATCATAGAGAAAATTGTAGACAAGTTGTACAAAGCTTTACGCGTTATTACTGCTAACAATTAAAAAATAAGCATTTTAATGTAAATATGACTTTGAAAATTGTAAAATCGGTTCTCCAATCATTAATCATTATAACGCAAGTGCATAAGTATGCGCCTCAAATATAGTCTATAATTATACACGTTGTAATTGTAGGCCATTATCGAGATATTAGTTAAATTGTTCGAACATGAATTAGATAAACGCAAAAGTTTACGGTGCACTGTCGTGTACCAGATAATAACAATTGGTAATTAATAATATTTGTAAATGCTCGACAGGTTAATTTTTGTTTGAAAACATATATTAAAAACTAAGAATAAAAAATGTATTCATTAATAATTAATGTAAAAGATTATATTAATAAATTATGATTTGCGAATTACAAGAAATAGTAGTGTTAAAAAAAAGATTTAAGAAAATTCCAAAAAGACAAGAGAAATATAAGCAATCTTACTTACCAATAATAAGAGAGCAGAAATATTGGTGGTATCGACACAGCCATTTGAAAACCATACCATGTTCGAGTCAAGTATGAAATTAAAGGATTCAAAAGGTATCCTAACAAGAACGGTGCATGGTATAGAACTGACATATCTGAGCGCCATGAAGGTCCAACAATTTCCATCACTACAGGGTTAAAAACAATTTTTTTAATATTTCAAAACATTGTAATTTGTTTAATAGTACATTTTGTACCAAGGGCATAAAAGTAGAGTTTTACGCTCGTGGTGCAAATAATATTTTTCTATTCCGTATGTGTGGAAATTGCCATTCTTACAAACAATGACTTAGCAAAATTCCTTCTAATACATGTCTCAAGAAATGGTCATTTTACGCCCGTAAAAGGATCCACAAAATAGTCATTTTACGACTGCTGAATCGAAAAATCTTTTTGGAACATGGCCAGAAAATGGAGATGAATCTGCTTTAATCTTTATCGAATAACATTTTTGATATAATTTAGATAAATCGCGATTCTAAAACCAATAACGTAAAATAGATAAACTTTAAACACAGAATGATGAAAATAAATGTTTTTTTACACTCAAAACAGCGTTAATCAGGCATAAAAATAGTGAAATACGGTTGTAATGTACTCTCTAAATTCTTTGGGGTAAAAATTGAGCTACTCTTTCATGAAGAGTGAAATGTTTACTATATTGAGATTGATATTTTACTCTTCTAGGAATGAATTCTTTTCTTTCGCTTTTGATTGAGTAAATGTCACTCATCATAAAGTGAAAATTTCACTTTTAATAAAATAATGATTCAATATTCCCTGCAAGAAATTTAGAGATTATAAAAAGGAAAAACAAACAACGAAAAATTAGAGTTGACGACATGTCCTCTTCAAATTTCTTAGAGTGATAATTCACTCTTCACAGAGTGAACTTTAAGAGCGATTTCTTACTCCGAAGAATTTAGAGGCACTTTCACAATTTAGAATTTATAATTACACGTGAATAACAGTAGGAATGATAACAACGCTACTTCAAGGTAAATAAAATACTAATTTTGCACATTTAAATAACCAGGAATTGCAGATCAAGAATAATGTCTTGTTTACTATTAATTGAATTAATTACTTTTTGTTCATACATATTTTAATTTTGTAAAATGTTTGAATTAATTAGCTTTTTCTCTGAGTATTTGAGTACGAAAATTAGTTTTAAAAATTCGATTTGGATTGAATAATAAAAAATATCGAAACTTACGCAAAACGAAACTAATTAGCATAGTTCCTCCAGTGGCAATTGCTGAGATTAGCTTGAGTGTCAAGAACAACCAATACCAAGGAGCGATGACTGTCAATATTCCCGGGATAGATTGCAGTACGATTGCAATCATTAATGGGATTTTTCTTCCGATTCTAAATAAAGAAAAGTAACGAATTAGTATAAATAATTTTTTAACTAAAATATTCTTGTGGGAAAGAATTGTGAATATTTTATGATTAATATTTGCTATAATTTTGTATGGTTGTTCCTAGCAAACTCATATAAAACTTTGTACTGAAATACATAAATATGAGAAGGTTAAAAAATAGTGCTCCAGACTAATCATTAATAAAAAATTCCAACAATTTCACATTATTTTTACTTTATTTATATATTAAACTGACTACAAGGAGCTCTGTTTTTGTTAGACAATGCAATACTATATCAGCCCTAATGATCACCTGTCAAGTGTCACTTTTGTCTCACATGCATGCATGATAAAACATAACTTCGTGTACATTTCTATTTATGCTACCATGATAAAATGCGGTAGCAGGTAAAATATGTTTGGAACTTATTATTAAATTATCTTTTACTTTTATTAAAATGAAGTATTCATTTTTAGATGTCAGTTCTCTACTTGATACTAAAATTCAAGAATCGAAATATCGTATATTAACTTCCTTGTAATCATTCATATTTTAATTTGACAAAAAATTTACATCATAATTTACTTTTAATTTTTTAATAATCTAATATAAAAAAAACTATACTTAAGCATATTATAATTACGATTTGCTTAATTTCCAAACCGAATCATTAATTAATTTACTTTTCGTCGATTCTGGAACAAACTATTTATTTTGTTCAATAAAAAAATTAATAAAATTGTAGATTAAAAAATCTAAGTATTTTATGTCGAATTTAAATGAACAAGAAAAATTTGCTAATAAAAGAAAACTGAAGCAGAGAATTTCCTAATTCATGTATGAATAAATTTCAATAAACCATTACATTAATCTATTAAATTAATAGATTTAATTTCTAACTATTTGTACAAATTGAGAAAACTAATATTAATACTTGTTTTATAAATAAAAAATATTATGACTAATTGTTCATTTTTTTATTTTTAGTGTCATTGTAGTTTAATTATTCAATATGCAATGTATACTTTCAAAAACGAATGTCAAAAATTACTAAATAATTCTTATTTACGAATAGTCACTAAATTATGAAATTATCAAATAACATACTATTTGAATCGCCTATTTATCTTGACTGGTATGGATGAAATGTTATTATCACTACAAATACAAAAAAAATTTTTAATTTAAATGTACATACCTATCTGACAAAACACTAAATATCATATTGCCAATGAGAATTCCCAGCATCGTGAAGACTTGTGCCAAATTCGCCAAGTCTTTGTACTCGCATACTAGGTCCCACTAAAAAAGAACAATATTGTAACTAACGATAATATGTTTATATTCTTTAATTCATAAATAAGGATAAAAAATATCACAAACTTCTTTTGATTTATTATAAAAATTACATCAAATCTCCTTCGCTGCATTCACATTTTATGAACTATAAGTGATATCTTAGACTCAGTTCTCTCGTGAATAAATGTGGTACACAGAAAGTTTGTAAAAGTTAAGAATTTGATAAGGGGAGAAATTACCTGCGTTATGATAGTTTCTTTGAATATTCGACGATCGTGATTAAATTCTGTACACCTTTCGATTGTATTATTTCCAACATCGACCATGCACTGATCTCCTTGTGTTTTGTTATTAGCGGGTAATGGATAAGCGCAAGTAAAGTTTGTTGGTGGTGCTAAAAATACTATGGAAAGTTGATTCCATGCTACTGGAAATTTGACTAGAGAAAGGGATATGGCAATAACTATATGCCACGGGCCGAATGAACCCATTGCCTCTTGAATGATATCCATTCCACCTTTATCTGAAATCAGTCAATTAATATCAAATGTAATAATTCATATATTTAAAAAATAATAATATTAAAACTAATATGCAATATATAAATAACATCTCTTTAACCCATTAAGTCCTAACATTGGTTCGCTGTAGTTTTCGACGGTTGGGATGTGGGTCCAAAAATTCATAAATCAAAAAGCCGAAAAGTCAAAAAACCGACAGTCGTAAAGCCTACAGTTAAAAAACCGACACGAAAATTAGACACCGACAAGCGGACAGTCATTTTTTTAAGTGTCGGGTTTTTGACCTGTCGGCTTTTTTATCTGTCGGTTTTTCGACCCACACCCGACGGTTGTTATCAGGGTATTCTTTGAGAAATTCTTACATTTTTTACGAAAGTCTATCATTTTCAAATAAATAATTTCGCAATCTTTCGCCGATTTTTTCTTGTTTTAGCCGCTGTTTTTATACTTTTACCTATATTATCAAAATGTTAATATGAAGATTTTAAAGCTTCAGTCTCGAGGGCACGATTTTCTACTTCAAACAGGAATTCCGAAGTTATTTCAATGTGAACAAACAATATAAAAAAAAAATTCTTTAAAAAATGTATGATTTCTTTTTACTAAATTGTAGGTACTATCATTTTTCAGGGTTGAATTTTTTGAAAAATCTAACAAAAAATTCTGAATGTTCAGTTAATTTTTACGTCGGATTTTCCGGCTTGAATAGTTTTTAGAATCCTTTTTTATACGAAATACAACCGCTGAAAACATAGAGATATTCTCTGCAGTTGAAAAGTGTTATAAAAAAATGTCCATTTATGACTTATTAGATTATATCACTTAGAGAAGAAGATTCTTTGAGATTTGAAATCAATTTGTTGTTTTTTTTAATTTACTGAAATGATAGAGAATTCGACCGGAAATCGAAAGGTCGCGGGTTCATCTCCCGACGCTGTGAATCTTTCGACTTAAATCCTCATTATTTTTTTAAATCTTAAAACAATCCAAACTCATGGTAGCCATCATAAAAAAATTGTGAATTTTTCTGCCAAACTTTGCATTAATTTCTGTTAGAGCAAACGAATTTCTGTCACCAGAAAAAAATTAGCTAAAAAAATTAAAAGTATGCATGACAGAAAAGTATGTTATGTATTTTGTTACCTAACCTAACCTAACCTAATATCTAACACACGTAGCCTAACCTATTTTTTTTAAAATGGTTAATACATTATGTTGAAAAATTTTATGATTAAATGTTGGTGTGTTGAAATATGCGAGATGAAGTTGTCTTGTAGTGAAAATACACTTGTTTTGAAAAGTTATGTGTTGAATAATTTTTATTTCAGATGATTCAGTAACGTGTTACGTTATTCACCACCTTTTCTCTAGGTTCATGCGAAATTTGAAAGGCTGTGCATTCTTTCTTGATATTTCTGGCTTAAATTTTCACCAAATATTTTTTAAATGCTGCACTATTATAAAAAAATTACCCAAATATGCTGGCATTAAGCGTAGCGTCTAAAATAATGATTAAAAATATGTTTACTTGTTTACCGAATTATCAAATCAAATAGCAACTGAAAGATATGATCTACGTTATTTGCAATAGACTTCTCTTTCATTGAAAAATGACAGTTAATGATAATAAAAATTATGCCGCTAATTTGAAAATTAATCTTTTTTTAACTCAAAAAGGCCTCAGTTCATCAGTATATCTAAAGATTACATGGAAAAATTATTTGCTCTATGGGGCTTTTAAGTTGTTGACTTAAAGCATATAAATTTCAGAAATGTTTAAATTCATGTTTGCAGTGACAAGGTTAACTTAATAATGTATATTAACTAAAATAATATTTAAATTCTTAAAAGTTTCTGTGGAAACAGTAAGTAATTTAGCATCTAAGTTTCGAAATTTGTCATGCAAAATAATAAATGTAATCATTGGAAGAATTTTCAATCAAACAATAGCTATTGTTCTTTTGTATTTATACTGGGTTCGACTAAAAATTAATATAGATTTCTTAATAAATATTATTCCATTTCAATTTTTTAATCGTGTTGTTATTTAAATACTATTAAAAGTAAAAATATTGTGATGTTCGTTCGTTATTTTTATGTCACCTTGAGATTTAATGAGATTTGTATAAGCTCTTATCCCAAACTGGGAACTATATTAGCTGAACGTAGAACATGCTGAATTGATGCTTTCTCAATATCAATTTTGTTATTTTTTCGATACATGAAATCCATAAAAAAGTTAAAAAATAGTATTTCCTCTACAATAAAAGTAACTAATAAATCTCATGGATTAAACACTTGGAAAAAACTATAAGAACACCTGTTTATGTTTGTTTCAGTTTCAATTCTACTATAAATTAACAATAAAAATGTTAAATGCTTATTACACTCTTTTACTATTTAAGCAAGAGTATGATATAAAATTATTATCAAGACTTACACTGAACAGTTTAAATAAAGTATTTTTACCCACCATTTTATTTCTAAATTCATAAATAAAACTATAAACTTTAGAAATATTTACAAAGAAAAAATCCATAATGGCGATAATCATGAAAATTATTTACGATTTTTATTTATTTTTATTTATTTTCCTCCCAAACATGAATTCAATATTAAAAGCATATTTCTATCTTTAAAATTCATATAAAAATGTATAAAATTTAAGCAAAATACATCAATTCAAATGCAATCCACTTCATTTTATATGAATGACAATTAAAGGAAACATGACTATTTTAATTTTTATTCCAAACAAAATTGCATGCGACAGAACTGTATATAGGTTTATTATACTATATACAATATTTGTCAGGAAGTAACCCATAACAATGGAAAGCTCGATGGAAAGTAAACAAATTACTTAATTGTGTGACTACAATACGAGATTAATAACATTAAGTATTTCTGAATTAAATTTATTTTATAAAGAATTAATTTAGATTTCATTACACGTATTGTTTAACTAATAATAAAAAAATATAATAAGAGTTATTACAAAAAACTTCTACAGGTGTAATTAGAAATTAGAAAATAATTTCCTACGAAAATTAATGGTAAATTTTCTCCATAATTAAAGCCAGTCCCTAACATCTTACCTACAAATTATGTTTGAAATCTCTCTAAATCAAAAAGAAAAAATCTATTTGAATGTGTCCATAAAAATATTTTTGGCATATGTTTATATCTTTTTTTAGTCCATATTTTTAGTGCAAGTTTATTAAGAAATATTGTGAAATCAACATTTATGTATATAGAGATACTCCTTCCAAGTATTGTAAAAGAATCTAACCAGAACACTAGTTTTCGTTACTATGTTTTGAACACCGTCATCAAGTATTTCGTATCAAAATCGAGGTAAAAATTAACAAAATTTCCAAAAAATTTGGATATTTTTATTCTTCTTAGTTATTTTCGGGCTATTAGAATATTTGGATTCTTTTGAAACTATTTACAAAGTTGGTGAAAATATTTTAATTTTACGAACAAATTTTACTCTTATCAATGATACCTTTTCAAAACGGCGTCCTCAATGAAAATTTCATTGAATATTTCCAGATATTCTAAAAAACACGCTACAAATGAAGTTCTTAGAATTTCCTGAGAAATACAATTTTTGTCCGATTTTTTTAATGATATTTTCAAAAATTTTATTCTTAATTTTTTTCAAAGTTTTAAATTATTTACAAGAAATTCTCAAAGAATGTTAACATATTATATGGTGAATTCTAAGCGTTTCTTGTTGTCGGCAAAATTTTTCAAAAGTTTATAGTTTTCGAGATAATGAATTTCAAATATTGCTTAGGATCTTTTGTTTCGAAAACTATCAATTTTTAGAAACAATTACCTACAAACAACAAAAAATGATTACAATTCAAAGGAGAAGGTAGCAACATTTTTTAGAATTGTTGTAACTAATTTAAAATTTTGACAATAATCTAGATGCAAAATTTCTCACAATATGATTCCACTATATTTCTCAATTAATTCCATGAACTTTTCATTCATCTTTTAAATAAAGCCCATAGTTTTAAGTAAGGTCGTTCAGAAATTTTGAAAGAAATTTTCGTTAAAGACGCAATTTTTAAGTAGTGTGGACATAAAGTTTTATAAATTGAAGAAAAAATTATCATAATTTACGAAATAAATGATTTTGTCACGTCATGATAACCTGTCGATTAAGATTAACTAAAATTAATTCTAAATCAATTTAAATTAAAACAGAGCGCGTTACCAACGACTTTCTCTAATTAAAAGTCATGATAGAAAATTTGTCGCGATGCACGAAATTCAAATTTCAACACCGGCTTTCTGCAATGATGCAAAAATTAGGTAGTGCCAAGTTTGCTGACGTGACTTTCTCTTAATTTAGTTGAAACGCACAATGCAGAGAGGCCAATGATCTGAACTTAAAATTATTGTATTTAGAACTAATAGAACGAACTGTACACGATGTACACGGAGATTAAATCCTTTTCCAATACAAGCTTTGCTTCAACGATAGGAGTAACGAGAAATTTTAATAAAATAGTAACTCTATTACAGTCAAATTTTCCTCCAAAATTTTGCTTACTAAACATCATATTAAATAGCATGATATTATATCTTCTTGAAAGAATATTACGTGGCCTTGTTAGAAGTCATCTACAAAATATCACATTTTAACGGCATTGTAGGTAAAAGCTGAATAAAGTGAAAATAAAAAAGTTATCTGAGAAGTAAACAATAATTATTTACGTCAAATACAAATCTTTTTTTGGAAAGACAAGTAATTTGTTGGAATGAATCATCATTCCAAATGAAATCAAATTTTGGTTCGGCATAAATGTTATAATGTCAAATGGGAGGTCCGAGAAGTCAGCCGATTTTCAAAATGTTCATAAAAATAAAATCATTAATGCCGAAAAAAAGATGAAATCAACATTCGTAATGTAAAATCGTACAGTTTTTTCCTTCTATTTCATGAAATTTTATCTACTTACTGATAGAAATGTTAGAAATGTTATCTACATAAGTTTTCTAAAAAGACATTTTTTAGTAAGTTGTTTAAAAGCTTTATTAAAAATACCGCATACTAGAAACATCAGGTCATTCCTCTCGATGGACGCGAGTCGACCGAAATATCGAGGACAATTACATCTTAATTTAAAAAAAAAATTCTTTTAGTTTGAGTTTTTGCTGTAGTTTTTGAGATATTGAAGGCCAAAAGGGTAAAAAATCCGATTTCAGGCATTTTGAGTATGTACTATTAATGCAGAAAATTGGTGTTGTTCAACCAGTAAGAATCAATTCTCATAGAATTTTTGCTCCAGAATCCAAATACTTACACCAATATAACTAGTTGCATCTGATTTTTGACCAAACTGAAGCTCAATGAGGTAAAAAATCGTGTTTTTGGAGATTTGTCACATCTACACTGTAGGATCCGACGCAAAAAAATCAAAAAATACAAAATAGCGGTTCCAATATGTCGGGTGAACTTTTTGAAATTCGAATCACCTCGAACTCATTATCTTCTTGGCTACTTTTCGAGAAAAACAGAACAAATTTCCTAAAACACGACTT
This sequence comes from Trichopria drosophilae, assembly GCA_030407085.1. Lineage (NCBI taxonomy): Eukaryota > Metazoa > Arthropoda > Insecta > Hymenoptera > Diapriidae > Trichopria > Trichopria drosophilae. The sequence goes on along the minus strand of CM059583.1, from coordinate 180,347,456 downwards.
TTTATCCCTTTCATTTTCAATTTGGATAAAAGATAGGTCCAGTTAAATATTTTGGCGTTAAAATTTGGATTCTGGAGCAAAAATCCTATCAGAATCAAATCTTACTTGTAGGGCAAAAAAATTTTTGTTGAGCTGTGAATAGATGCTCAAAAAACTACACCCAATTGGCTATTTTGGCAGTCATATTGGTATTCTGAAGCAAAAATTCTACCAGAGTCGATCCTTACTTAGAGGGCAATCAAAATTTTGTTGAACTGTGTTTTCAGCAGATTTAACAAATAATCATACGTAATGAAAACAAAATAAATGAAACCATTCTTATAATATCGCAGAATACGTTAATTACCTGCGTTATGGATTTTGAAAGGCTCGTATTTGCAGAAAAAAAAGTTTTTAATGAAAACTATCCCAATTTTCCATACACAAGTATTAATAACACGTATTTAGACCTAATGGAATAAAGAAACCATGTGCCTAGTCAGAACAGGTTGTTTTCTACAAGAAAATTGTGCAAAAAGGGTATATAACAATTTGCACACCCAAAAATATCTACAAAATGTAGTGTTGCTAAAATACAAAGCAATTATATTAAAATCTGATGGTCCGAATTCGCCGTTGAATTTTGTGTTATATAAACGTTACAGGATTAACGTCAAAGTTTTTCTGTAGTACAATTAGAACTATTAACACTGACTGCGGCCAGTTTGTCAGAAATTTGTATTGTAATGTTTGTATTTCATTTGTAAATATATCAACCACTATTTTATTGTTATTTAACTAAATCCAATAAAATTTTCTGTTTCAGATGATCTACTTCGCAACAATCTTGCATCGAAAAACGTAAAAACTTTGTGGAAGGTGCTCAATGTACGGCGATTAGTAATGACCATTAATAGACAATTTCGAAAAAAAAATCATGAAAATAACCCTCAGTCAGAAGTATGAACCCATTCGAATTTTGATTTAATTCGTTAGGTATACTGCCAGGCAACGGTCTACATCCATTGAAGTCGTTTTACCCACTTCAATAGTATTGAGTGTATTTATGCCAGCTAATAACAAAGTGCAACATTGCCAATCGCTGCGAATAATGACAGTTGATCGCAAAGAAATAACAAAATGCGGTGACTATTTTTGGAAAATAATTAATTTTGTCTCTCATAGTTACTGAATAAGAATTTGTTTAGACTTAAAGTATTCAGTACATATTCAGCAATACATATTTTAGTTAATTAAATTTCAATGATATCCGTTTGTCACGAGTTTCATAATATTTTATTAAAGTCCTAAAAAGTGTAGTTTCTCATAAGACACTATGTTAAATAAAAGAAAATAAAAATTTCTCATGTTTCTCGTAAATACCCTAGCTAAAATTTTAACTGCTTATTTAGTATACCTATATGATGAAGTATACCAAATTTTATCAAAATATGAATGTCAAATATATTAGCCTATAAGAGAAATCCCTTAATGTTAATTTTTAATTGGATTTGCATGAATAACATGAATTTGATATCATAAACCTGAAAGTAACTTTGATTATTACAAAATTTAATGACGAAGAAAACGTGAGGAAATATCTCGGAAAGTAACGTTCACGTGTTTACCGCAATCGGTATCCGCATGCACATTTTGCCAAGCTATGTTGTGTACACCTACACGTGATACATGGATATCAAATACTTGATAAATGGCACATTGCGGTCTTATAAGTAAAACGTTTCTTTATTTGCAGTGTCCTCTAGGGCAAATACATGTATCGTTTGTAAAAACGACATTGAAACACGATCTGCCGTACGTCCGTCAAGGAATTCGTGGGAAGATAAATCACACATGTGAAAAAAATACACATCTAAATTCAAATAATAAGACAAATATTTTGGTTAAATTCATTGGATTGAAATGTAAGGCAGATAGAAAAACTTGTTACTTCTTCAAAATAGATTTAGTTTCTTCTACTTACACTGAGAAAAAAAGTGTTTTCAAAATTTTACCATTTCATATGGTAATTTCAAAAGCTTGCTCTTGATTATGGGATTAACTATTACACCTAGTTTGTAATGAATAATTTTTTATTATTGAACTTAATCTTTACTATATGTATCGAAGGTATTAAAAATGTATCGTAATTATCACTAGAAATAATTGATAATTGCTGAAAAACTTAACAATTAACAAATTGTCATCCGTTAGATAAAATTTTGACATATTTTCTAAAAGAAAAAAAATCGTCTAAAAAATATTAGACCTGTTGAAACGATTTACAATGTAACTAATCATAATAATGTCAAACTAACATTTCATAGAATGATTAACGATCGCATAGTGAAAGACTTTCTGCAAGTTACCACATCGAATATTAAAATTTCAAAGTCAGTTTGTTTACATGTAGCAGAACGTACTTTTTTTAAAGGTTCACTCTCCCAAAGGAATTATACTAACTTTAATAAGGAATAATGCACGAATAAAACTTCGCCGTTGATGTACAGACCAGGCAACGAACGATTTGATCCCAAACAAATTGCAACATAACCAATTTTTACCAGATAATTACTAAAAAAATAAATTAAAAAACATATCCAAAGTCGCCGAAAATCGGAGTGGGGTAAAGTTGTTTTTTAATACAAAATAGACCTATTTTTAAAAACAAATAGCTGCAACTTTTCAAAGATCCATTAGTGCGAAAAGCATGTCAAACAAACGTTATAGAATATCTATATAAATTAAAAAAAACTATAAAAAATGTAAGAACAATATTTTCTATATCCACTGACATTTTTGAGATAATGACTTGAAAGATGACTGAGATAACCACAGTTTTACATACATTTTTATTAGGACTTTATTATACATAAGTTTTCATAAAAATGCGTCCTAAAATCGACATTTGGCGAAAAATTGTCCGCGTGGTTTGTGGACGGCACTAAGTAATAATTGTAAAAGTTAATCATCGATAATAACGAGATATGAAAAACTATTTATTACACAGACCAACATGGTTTTTGTTCGAAAGTGATCCTTTTCGAAGTAATTTTTTGTACACTGTAAACATACCAAAAAACTATCAATGCAGTTACATTATTTCTTCACAATGTATATTTATATATATAATATATAGATATACGCCATTAGAAAAAGTACACAGAGAGAAAAATATTGTATTCGATACACTGAGAAAAGTGTTTTTTACCCAGTATTAGAATTCTTATGCCCCGTAAAATATAGTATTTTACGCATAGGGATTGCCATCTTTCTACTAGCTGTTAAAAGACGAAGATTTTATATTATTCTAACCGATATGTCAGTTTATTTTAGCCTTTTCTCTTTAACTAAAAGCAATTTTCGTTTATTGAAATTTATCTAGCAAATTAAAATATTAAAAATGCCTTCTTTTAGTCATAATAAAACATTCTTTTAAAACAGGAGAGTTTAGTGCAGTTTCGTATAACCTGTCAAAAACAAATGTTGAACTTTTGCTAGTTATAATATTTCTTTTAATGGCTATAATACACTTTTTAAAAGCCAAGGGATAGTAACTGATAAAATACACTTTTCTCAGTGTAACATACTTATGGTACTGGAAACCATCAGATGGTATGCCGTAACATCTATTTCTCTCTATGTACATTAAATGTACATTAAATTTTATGGCATTTTTAACTTGTAGATAAAGAGTCCGAGACAAGAATTGCCCTATCACGTTAGGATTTTGAGATATTTGAGGTTAGGTAACCAAAAAAATGCTATTTTTGTATACTCTTGAGGAGCTTTTAGTACACTTGAGGTAAGGCACAACATTAATTGGATTTGAATCAAGTTTGGCAACGTCAAATACCTCCCAGTAAAAATTTTGAAAACAAAATACCCAGTAAAAAAATGTGGGCCTCAAAGCATTTAATCCAAATGCTCATGACACGATTGAACCACTTTTAAAGTAGCGGTAAAGAAAAAATGGCAATTGAACTCTGCGACTCTTAAATTAAGAGTAAAGAGTAGTACAATATGATCAAACTTTGGAAATCAATGCTGCACTTTCCAATAACAAACATAACGAATTAGTTGCATACCTGTATTATTATTTTAATCTTTATAAACTTCACGCAAAATAAACATTATTTGGTACTTTTTCATTTTCTACAACTCTGTATTAAAATTTATTCTTTTTTCTGTTAGTGATTTTAAGTAATGAGAAAAATGTACACTTTAGTAAAAAACTACTTTTACTACTAAATTACAGATTATTTATTAATCAGTCTTAATCACTTATTGGTGTATCACAGATTTCAGGTTCTCAAGACTATTTTTATAACTATAGTGTTTTATAAATTCTTTTATCGAAATGGAAAGTTTTCTATTTGAATAATAATTATCAACATTATTAAAAACAGTAAAATCTATCACAAACCTAATGAAAAACACAAAAACAATCACAAAAATTTAGGTAGATAAAATTTTAGAAAAAGTTGGAACTAAAACAAATACATAGAAAAAAATAATTAGTAGATTCTACCTAGAACTTATGTAAAATTTACCGAAAAAGTTAAGTAACCATTGTCAATAAAAATAATCAAATGAACAATACTAATTTTCTGCAGTTTATCTGGAATTTATCTTTTAAATGCTTGATTAACACCGATGGTGTATTAAAATTTAATCCACGTAAACAAATTCACATCATTTTTATATTTAATATAACTGGTGTCAATGTTCTTGTTTGTGTTGTTATAGAATATCTAACCTAATTTTTCGTCAATCTATGATTAAACATCATTTGAAAACTTATTACTTAAGAGCTAGAAAACTATTTATTTATATTCTTCAATAAATTTTGCTTTTAAATGAGACACGGTGAATTTTACTTAACTAAGTTCGGCAAATTCTACTTATGGTTTTTTTCCGTGTACGTTTTTTGACGAATTTATTAAAATAAAATTTAAAAAATTAATATATTATTAAAATGCTATTAAAAAATAACCGGACTTAAGTAACTATTAGGGATGATATTATAGATTACGATGGTAAAAGCACAAAGTATAAACAGATAAGTAATTACTATAAGAAGTATTATTTAACAAAGTTTCGACATAAGTTTTTACACGCGTAAAAATTTGTAAATATTTACTTTTAAAAATAAAATATTTATCAAGACGAACCGTCGGTTACATTTTTTCGCACGCGTATATAAAAATGAAAAAAGATACGTGCTTTATATCGTATCATGTTGAGGGATTAACAGAATGTTTCCGGATAAATTAAATTTAATAGCAATTTGATAAACATGTGTTCAAAATTCCGGAAAACCCCTCGTACTATATAAGTTAATTTCCAGTAAGCTATATACATCTTGCAATAATATTATTTCCTAGCGAACGTAAACTGGAAATTAATGACTTTGGTAATTGTTTGCAAGTGCGTTTCAAGAATTATATTGCACTGTGTTCAATAGATAAACCATTGAAAGAAATGTTTTAACTTTTTAAATACTTTATTTTCTCATTAGACACCAAGCTAATCAATTTTAGATAGGAGAAGGATGCAGAGAGCATAAATATAAACTTCCAGTTTGTTTTCAGTCTAAAAAAGAAAATAGAAAATAGATAAATATTATTCAAATTGGTTTATAAAAAAGAACTTGAAAAAACTTTTAAAGCAATTGTATAATCAGCCTAATGATATAATAAAGTCCTAATCTAATCTGGTCTTAGAACACTGATGAATGATTCGTGTTAGACAACTGTAACTATAGAACAGAACTAAATACAATCATCTCTATTCCCTATGATACATTTGAAGTATAAAAAAATTAATTAAATTATCACTTAATCATCTTATAGTCTGCTTCGATAACAAAGATAACCCATCATAATTAGTGACTAAAAATGTCTCCTTATTTTCATCAACAAGTAATAAATGCAATTGCAATTGCAATTGATTGATACATCTTTCGGGTTTATATGATTTAGTTCATTACTGACTATACTCATGTCATTAATAATTCCTGACTTTGTGCACGTAGAAAGACTGTTATAGAATTTTGTAGAAAAATATCACATTTTATTATTTTAGTATTTTACTATTTCAAGACTTCAATATACGCGTTGAATACCTTGTATAATGTGCAGATTAATACAGGATAATGCACATCTTTAAATGCCATGGATTCACACTTTATTAAATAAAAATCGAGTTAATATGATTCAAAAGTGAATTCTCGGTCTTAACGAATGAAAACTCGCTCTGTTTGGGTGTCAAAAGTCACTTTTAAATAGTGAATATTGGCCCTTTCTTTAAAGAGGCTGAGCTTTCACTTTGTAAATAGTAATTTTTTTAAACCAACAAATTAAAAGAGACAGTAAAAGGAAATTAATCGCAATAACTGTATTTTAATGTAAACGCTAATGGTTACTTCTTGTGGAAAGCATTTAATTATTGTACACTTTACATTTAAAAAATAACAAGTAAAATATTTATTTGAATTGAGAATATTTTTATTGTACATCTAACACGGATCGAGTCTAAAAAATGGTATTAATTTTAAGGAAGCGTACTGTACAATCATGCAAATAAATATTTACTTGTAGTGTTATAATAGAATTCGAAAAGAGAAGGCAAAAATATGTTTAAAAAACTGGTTACGATTCTTTTTTTTTTTTTAATGAGAAAATTCACCTGCTATTTTAGCCATTTATTAGGTTAGATTTATTCTTTATCAAGCGCAATGTATGATATTAAAATCGAAGATTATGATACTGCGGTGTAAAGCTAGCAATTCTATCATAGAACAAGATTTAAAGCACTATCCGAACCCGATGGCTCCATCCAATAATGACTAAATAGATGCAGTTACAAAAGTACCCGATAATAAATTTAGTAGGTTTCAAATCTATTTATCTGACGTTGAAAAATATTAATAAATCCCAGCATTGCTTAAGTTCTTATCTCCCAGGATACACAGAAAAACAAAGTCTTAAAATTGTTACATCTCTAACTAAACACTGTAAAAGGCTTAATTTAAGGTAATTTTCTTAAATTAAGTCAATATTTGCGCTTAAAACCTTGTTTTTAGTTTGAGAAACTTACTTTTAGTCAATATTCAAGTTCGAAATAAGAGTTCTCTAACTTAGGTGTGACAACCTCGAAAAGTTGTTCTTTAAGCATAAATCTCGACTAAATTTGCTGTCTGAAAGTAAGACTTTAAGGGCAAATATTGACTTAATTTAAGAAAATTAGCTCAAGTTTAAACTGAAATTCAGCCTTTTACAGTGCTTAATTTGTGATGCAACAATCTTAAGACTTTTTTTTCTGTACATCATATGTTAATTGTTGATAAATTGAGCCAAACTATTTTACAATATTTCCAAGAACTTTGTTTTTGTTATAGATGCTGTTCAAGATAATATTATTATTTAAAAAAAAAACTCAAATAATTTGTTAAACAACTTTTGTTAACTATTAAATTTTCGTCGTTTTGCTTTGTCAAAAAGTTTTTAAGAATTGCTAATAATCGATGAATATTATCCAATTGTTGCGTATTGTTTCGAGAAAAAGTTTCTCTACAACTTCGCTGCATGATTTTTATAAATATCTAAAGCTAACGTGAAATATCCCAATTTATTAAATAAAAATTGTTTATGAATAATGTTACAGATTACGCAAAAAATGTGTAAGAATGCAGTCGGTGAAGAACCTTTTTCTTGAAAAAACCTTTTTTACAAGGCAATGAGAATAAAATTTCAGTAAGTAAAAAAGGTTGTTTAATCATTTATTTTTGAATGCTTTAATTTTTGTTCGAGCGTACAACATTAACATTAATAATAAAAAAGAAATTCTTGGAAATATTGTTATATATTTGCACACTAATCTACGTAGCTTTGTAGGCTCATAGACAAAAAATGTGATCCACTATAACTATTTCTTAGTTTATCTTTCGTGTTTTCAGTGCATGAGAAATCATCTATATCAACATTATTCCTTAATTGAACATATGATGGCAATTATATCGTAAATAGAGACTAGCTATAGACGAGAAAATAATCATAAAAGAAAATTCAGGAAAGTAAAGTTTTCAGTCTAAAAAACGCAGAATCATTCCAATGAAAAAATCGATTAAAACTGTTATTAAAACAAACGATCAATTTATGTACGCGAACTTATTGATAAAACATATACTTGTTTATTAAATATTCTATTATATTGTTAAACATATTTGATGACTTAATAAGTAATTTTTTATTGACTTATTATTCGTGTATATTATTTTCTTCCGAAATTAAAAATCATTTTTAATCCCAAAATAGGATTGCAAAAATGTATACTTTTTTAAAATGACATATTTTAGATGTGCTATTCATTACACTTGTAATTTTCTTTTTGATCATATCAAAAGGCCTGCTACTTATAAATGAGATTCAATGAATAATTTTTTTTTAAGAATCACAAAGGTTTGTCAACTATTAATAAATAAAAACATAAGACCACTTTCTAAATATCCAACAAATGGTTTTCTAAGAGGATTAACTTATCAAACTACTAGTTAATTGCACTGAAAGCATTGTCTAACTAAATATTTAGTCAAAGCTACAACTGTTCAATATAAATGAAAAGTTGTAGTCTTTAGAGGTTCGTCCATAAATAGAGAATAAAACGAACGAGTTATCTCAATTAATGACAGATAATACTTTCTTTACGAGAATCTGTTTACAAATTATCAAAATATTATGTAATAATTTTTTGGATTGATGAACTAAATTTAGGCCATGCGAAATTCCTCAAACTACTCATTTTATAGTTATTTTAATCGACATTAGATATTAAAAAACTGTGAATAATAATTACAAGTCAATCTTATGGCTATCATTTACATAACTGAAATAGAATTATGACATTTAAAGAAATAGATAAAGCACAAAAAAAAAGAGTGAAAATGAACACACAAAAATCTAGATTCAAAATCCTTGTGAATGCATTACCAATCCATTTAATAGAAAAGAAAATAAGATTGAAAATACCATGTTTTTGAAATAGAATAAAAATCCACTGTGCTACTTTCATTTAGATGCTTTATTCAAGCCAAGCACTTGGAATAATAAATTACGACATCCCACACGTATTAAGAGTCAATGGTGTGAACATTTCGAAAATACAATACATTAGCAACGGTAGGTACTGCATATGCATAAACATGTTTTGTCAGGTCACTGAATTGCACAAGCATTTTTGTTCTTCAAGTTACTAACATTCACTTCATAGTATTCAGTTGAGTAAAGGTCAAATTTATGGACAAATTTCAATCTGTGGTGATTGGGTACCTTGAGAGAAAAATTCGTTGGAAAAGGCAACTTCGACATTCACTTTTACAATATTGAAGCAAAATTATATCTTTATGAACTCTTTAAGAAGTCTTTAAATTTTCAGATGTATTTAATAATGGTCAAAAAAAGCTCTAAAAGTGATCTTTCGGACTACTTACTTGTCGATTTTAAGAGCTCTACAAGACCTCCCACATACATATAAAGTGTCAAAAATGAGCTCTTTTTTTAAGAGCTTTGGCATTCAATGTCAAATAAATCATATAACTAAAAATTAAATTTCTGTTGTATCTAAGTCAATAATGAGTTTTCTTTGAAAATATCTTGACGAGCTCTGAAGGAACACTTTAAGGGGTCCTTAAGACCAACTTATTGGCTAATAACATTTCAGCAACTAAGCAAACGAACTTGTCAATAAAATCAAGCTTATATTTGTAAGGTCTGCTGAATTGTAATTTATTACTTTGGAAATAATATAGAAGAAATAAAAATAAAGCAACAAATATTATAATTAATTTTATATATAATTTCGTAATTGAATTTAATATGAATACATTGGCAAACGATCCAAGAAAAATGTTTCCCCTATTCTCTATAAAAGTCCTGCGCAATCGTTTTCCACATGTATCTAATGATTTTTCTCCCTTCGGGAAATTAGAATTCGGTCCCTTATTTTCTGTGATTATTTTTAGACTGACATTCCCTAAAAGTGTTCCCGGAAGCTGGATTCCTTCACCGGAAAGAAACGTTTATTATTGGACCCTCATTGATTTCCAAACAAACGCGTTTTCCATATTTTACTATTAGTAATAAAACTAGTAACACTGGCAATTATAAAATTATTATTGAACTTTAAAGAAAATATATTTTGAAATATCTTACGTGACATATTTCGAACACAAATCAATCAATTGCAATTAATAGAATCATGTTTTCCAAAAATAAAAAAAAGTCATGTACGAAATCAAATTAGTTGCATAATCATAAACTTTACTTATTTTCGTTGAAATGTGAATGTCCAATAGTGACATAAACTAAATATTTAATTTCTAATTGATATATACTTCAACGATGAATTTATCGTTCTTAATATTAATGATAATGATACTATTGTCAACATTTCTGATAAAAACCTCCAATAGTTATGGGAAGATTATTCACTATGTAAATATTTAACCTAATATATTAATTTGATAATATAAGAAAGAAACACGTTTTCATATAAATGTAAAAAAACAAGCTCAGAATTGATCGGTTATCACATCTTTCCACACAACTTCATTGGGATTAATACTTCACAATTGAGATTCGATAAATAAAAACAACATGTAAAATTTCCATTGAGAATATAAGATATTAACCTTCAGTAAATGAGTTTTTCATTCGATTAGAAAACATGTTTTTGGGAAATTTAAATAATTTACAACAATAATTATTTTGTAATCTTATTTGTTTTATAGTTTAGAAAAATTAGTGTCTATAAACCCTATATCTGTTTTGATAATTTTTTTATATCTTTTTATTTTTTTTCTTTATTTTTTCTTTCTTTCTTGCTTTCTATATTTATTTATTCATTCATTCATTTATATTTTGATTATTAGTTTAGTTACCTTATATTTACGCTCAAATAATTCAATAATGAAAAACAGCAAAAAGACATCTTGAAGTTCTCTTTAAGAAGTCTGAAAAATGGTAAGTTGGCTTCAGTACTTATCAGAAAGAGTTCATAAAGTGGCCTTTAAGAAGACTTATGCGTCACTTTAAGAGCTCTACAAGACTGGGAATCCTTTTACCAAAAGAGAGATGGTCCTAAACTAGATTTAAGGCCTCAAACATAACACCCCTTCGAGATTCGGGTCCTAAGTAAGACATCTTTAAGGGCTCGTTTTATAAATTAACATAATTCGGACCTCTTCAGGAGGTCTTTTTGCAAATTTGAACTAGCTTTGGGCGACCTCTTTAAGAGGTAAGTGCTGTATAAGATAAATTATCACAAGCTCTTTTTCTCTGCCCTTTATTGAAGGCAATTTTTTTATTTTAACTTCATCCTTGCATCATTTTAATGTTTTATCGATATTCTACTGGTCGTGCATTGAAAGAAAAGGTTTCTTTTCTTCTTTGAAAAGTGAAAATAATGGAGTATCTGTTGTGTTTACTTTTATGCATCTATTTACCGGGTATGTATGAAATCTGAATTTCTAAAAATATTAACAAATAACAAGAAATAATAGACCTCTTGAAGAGGTCTTAATTATGATTATCTATAAAACGAGCTCCCAAAGATGACTTACTTAGGACATCTTAAAAAAATAATCTCAAAAACGTTTTATGTTTGAGGTTTTACATCTATCTCATTTTGGACCAATTCTTTTTTAGTAAAGAAATCCCCAGAGTTGAAATCTGTGTTTCTTCCAGATACACTAGGTGGCTACTTAATCTAAAAATGAAATCGCGCGATATTAACATCATATGCAGATCGATGAATAATCCCAGATAGCAGAATAAAAAATAGTTCAGAATGATCTCATAATGTGTTCTGCAAGAGGTCAGATACGTCAAATTATAAGGATTTTCCGAGCTTGCGGTCTCAATGATCAAATAATGATATCAAGTTCAGAAAAATCTCATAATTTGGCGCATCTGACATCTTTTAAAACTCATTATGAGATCATTCTGAACTATTTTTTATTTTCCTATCTGGGAAAGAGAGCTACAGAGAAAAAATAGGTGCTTTCACTACATGTAGCAAGTGTTATCACAATTTTGTACTATTAATTATTGTAAGATCTCCATTCTGTTGAATGCAATCGCCATCCAATATATAATTATACAAACCGTACAAAGGTACTTAGGTAAGAATTACATAAATTAATAATTAAGGCCTAAAAATAGACTCTATGATTCTCAGAAATTTGCTTTACATTTATTTTACTTATTTTATATGCCAAAGCTCTCAAATGGGGGCTCTTTTATAAGACCTTATATTTCAGAAGTCTTGTAGAACTTTTAAAATCGAGGCACAAGTCTTCTTAAAGACCACTTCAAGCGCTCTTTCTGATAAATATTTAAAGCATCTGACCATTTTCAAGACTTTTTGCAGAGCTCTTCAAGATGTCTTTTCGCTGTTTGAGAGCTTTGAAATGAAAATGATAGCTTATGGTTTCTAGAGTATTTTTTTAATTTGAAGCAATTCAGTTACAGTATAACGTTGTCGACATTAGACAGTTTAACAGATTGGTGTTACTCCTGTTTTGCACATTCGAAAGCAGCGTACCTGTTAATAATGTTCTTTTTTTATTATTATCTTATATATAAAAGAAAAAAACTTTCGTTTTTTTCTTTTTTATATTTTTTTATATTATTATTATCTTATATATTATTTTATATATTTTTCGACCAATTAAGTTGTTATGTACAAACTTGAAATTTGATCTTACTCGTTCTTGACCATAGATTGACTATAGAAATGACTTATTTCAATTTGCAATGAAAAGAAACTGCTTTTTATGTAATTTTCATTCCTTCTAAAAACAATTAATATTTTCACCAGGACATATTTTCTACGGTTATTGGTCCATTATTAATTGTTATACTTTTAGATACATGTTAAGAAAATTAATAACTTTTGGGTATATTTTCCTGTTGGAATTTATTAATTTATTTCTTTAAAATAATCATATATACAACAGAGAATAGAACATATAATTTTTACTAAAATTAAGAGATCATTTCCGTTTAATCCATTTTATAACATCTATGTTACTACGCAGGCACATTTAAAGTCAATATATTAATTACAAGGTTAGCTTTGAGTTTATATACTCTGCTGCGTATATTATGATCGGGAATTAATAAAGGGAACAATAGAATGCTTTTTTTTACTAGAGAAATAGGCAATTTAACCATGTTTTGCTATTCCGAGTTTTACTTTTATAAAATGGTTGGATTAACTATATTTTCCCCTTCCATATACTGAGAGATTGGTACAATAAATTTTACTATTCTAACTAGGACTTCCACAAATTGCAGCACTGTTAAAAGATATTATTTTAATAAATTGTTCGATTCATTGAGAGTATTAAACTGTAAATGACTTGAAATGCTTTTAGGATTCAAGAAATTTGCTTCATGAACATTTCTAAAATTTTACGAAATTTATTTAATTATATTTTTTATTTCATTTTTTTATTAAATTCAAGAAGCGAATTATTGCAATTTCGTAATAGTTATCAACACTAAGGGAATTAATTACTGTAGAGAATTAGTAAAAAATAAATAAATATAATTGCATTCATTGTGTAAAGCACAGTCCACCTCGTGAAAGAATAAGAAATCAGACTAAGGGAGGTTAAATCAAACGGAATTCGAAGGGGAGATTCGTCTTGTGCAAATGTATTGCTTAATGGATTACATGTATAGCATTGATACTTGCAATGACATGAAATTCACGCGACTGAATTGGATTTTCACTCACAATAAATGTAATAAATAAAATACAAATTCAAACGCCACTAATGTCGTGCCAGTAATTGAAGATTTATCAAAATGCATTCGTTTCGTCATTTTCCAATCCCAGTTTCGATCATCTCAAGTGCTTTTGACTCCAAAGCTAATTTTCGGAAATTCTTCTTGTATTCGAATCACAAAAAAATATTATACTCTTCAAAATTAATTAACAGAAAATATTTCAGAATTCCCTCTATAGATATTAATATAGTTACGTACCAAATTAAGAAAGTTTAATTCTTTCAAAAGGTTATATTTCAAATAAAATGAATTAATAAAGACTTGGTCTGGGTCCAAGTAATAAAGTCAATGTATGTCTAATTTCATTCTAATACCTCATCTGCAATATATTTTTGAGTACATCACAATTGTTATCGAAGGCCTCTGAACTATTTAGTTGCAAAAATTGAATAGGAATGTTTTTGTTATTAGAGATTTATTTCAAAATGGGAAATATCTTATTCTGACTAGGATTTGTATCACATCTCCATATTTGTGTTATATACTATTGTTTCAATAAATTTTCTCTTTTTTGTAGAATTTGGCATTCGATAAAAGCGAAAAAAGTTATATTTAAGTAGGAAAAAATCATGAAGTCCTAATCTGAAAAGTAAAATATCCTCAATTACTTATCACAGTGCAATAAATAAAATTTGAGGTGTTTTTATGTCTTAATTAAAGTTTTTTTAAATTCATTGAAATGAAGAGATGGCATAAAAATGCATGTGTTTTACTGGAGCCCTGAATGGATTTCAATTACAAAATAAAAACTCCTGCTCCATTTTCATTTCTAGGATAATGCAGCCAGAAAAGAGGTAGAAATGATTGCAGCATACAATAATCTTAAAGTTAACAATATGAATAGTCTCAGCAAACGAAAATTCATTGAAGATTCATTGAAATTCATTCAGTGCATCACTTCTGAATTCGTTTTCTTAGCATCTGCAATGAGTTTGAATGGATAGTTAATTATTACAGGACATTTAGATGATCAATTAGATGAATATGCCACTGATATGAATGAAATCGAATCGATTATTACCAATAGCAAGGTTGGAAGGTAAATGATTTTGAATGGAAATATAATATTTAAATGAAACAATTGTTCAAAAATACCAAAAAGTTGGTCCTTTAGTAATTTTTGACCAGAAATTCAAAGATAGTATAATAAAAATTGTAAAAAAATTGTTTGACCCAAAACAATTTTTTCCTCGAAAAGAAATTTAAAATCCATGCATAATTATTTCGGAAATACGTTTTTCTGTTCACCAAAATATTTTGAATGTTTAAATTAATTTAGCGAATTTTAATGGGACAAAGAAATTTGTTCTTGAGTAACTTTCGTCGTGGAAGTCAGTGGTGTTGGAATAAAAAATGTAAAAAAGTTGCTTTTTAAATTTAATTTCTTTAAATCCATCCCTGATTTTAAAAAAATGTGTTTTTATGTTCACGCAATTTTTTAAAATTTTTAAATAAATTTAGAAGAAAGTAGTAATGAAAAAAATCGAAATGAAAAATTACTGAATCGAAATTTCAACATTTGAGTTTCATAAAGGCAATTCTAAGAATTTGTTATGCTCTCTTAAATACATCAAAGAAATTTGTCGATTTCTATTGATATTTAGTGATTACGAAAACCAATTCGAATCTATTGAGGTTCATTCAAAATCAGTCAATAAATTTCAATGTTTGCTGGGGTAGTTGTTTACAGTATGTTACGCACGTGATAAAGATAATTAATCAAACCGTGATATAAAAGTAAAATAAACTATTTCTGTAGTGAACAATCCTTAATATATAACCTCAAATTTACCACAGTTTTACGCGCGGAGGAAGAGTTATAACCATCTTTCAAAAGTAAAATTGCGTTATTCTCTGTGTACAGTTAAATGTATTCTCTTTAAATATTTTTGCGTGATAGTAAAAATAGTTATTGTATAATATATTTTAGAATAATCTGTATATTGTGAAATTAAAAGAAGAGAGAGAAAAAAAGGACTAATAGAAGCATACAAAAAAGTACAAATGGTTAAGAAAAATAACAGTCGTGGAATTAAGGACGTACAAAGTTATTGTCAGTATATTACTTTTACAGAATATTGTAAAATATACTGTGCAATAATTACACAGGCCAGCTAATTGAGACCGATCTCCATACCCAGAAATATGACTTTACTTTTCCAAAGGTTTTTGATGCACTAAATCCAAAACTAGCTTAAGAAAAAATACTTAAATGAAAATATCGTGTCAGAAATTTTTTCAAAAAAACCTGCTACAAAATGGCAAGTGAAATATTCTTCACACCCAGTATATACAATTAGATCTTCTTTCAAATTCTCAACAGTTTTCTTGCGATCAAATCGACATGATACAATAATTCTACAAAGACGATCAACCTTTATTACAATACAAAGGCTACACTTTTTGGTCGAGATAAAATTGCCCTTCATTTCTTTAACTTTATTACTTATTAAAAAATAGATGCAATGATTTTTATTGTGATATTTCATTTATTTATTACGTCAGTATACTCAAATTTTACTGTAATAATGACACATTTTATATCCCTTTAGTGTATTTTATTGGCCTTTTTCAATTAAAAAAATTATAATGTTTAATGTCATTTTTTAGTTTAACTCCTTTAGTCACAAGAGCCAATGGCACCCTTTTACTTGTCTTTTGCAATTTTTTTAAAATTTAATGCATAGTTCTGCTTTCTATTTGTTGTCAGTTTAAAATATGCGAAAACCTATAATAGAAACATAATTATTTATTTTGAATTCGCAATTGTTTATAGATGTATTAAATGTATCCCTCTTATCCTTTTAGGAATCTAATTCATTAATAGAGATATTTGATAATAACCCCATATGGATAATACTCAAAATTCGTTGTTTGGTCACCAGAGATTAATGGAATCAATGTTACATTTAAAAAATTCTAAATTGCGGATAAAAATTTCAAACGTTCCTCACAAAAATACTCTGGTTTTTTATTGACTGAATATGAATAGGATATCAAATTTGCAAAATTTTGAATAGCGAACATAATATGTTTTTTTCAGAGTCTAGTATTTAGATATAAAAAAAAGAAAATGCATCAAATGCAACCAATCTAGTTTACAGAAAAATGGGGGCTACAATCCTAGTAGAAAATGAGTCCAGTTTTTGGCCCGTTTTTATCCAGTTTCCTTATTTCTCATGTTAAAGGTTTACGGAAACTGGTCAGTGTAACATAAAACTGGACAGATTTCTACCAGGGAAGTCCTTCTGAAGTTATTAATTCTCCATTGTGAATCCCCTGTTTTGAATTTTAAAAATATGGATTAATCCACTTATTGGATCGGCTGTTACATTTTAAACATCTGATACCAGAGTCGGGTTCAACGATCCCAAAACCACTACAAAATGTATAATTTATTTACTTTGGTGAATTGCGGAACTCAAAGGGTGTGCTAAAAGTTAAAGTGACAGTTCTTCGATTTATTTTTTAATTGACGAAGAAGATTGTTGTAAATATTGTTATTACTACGTATTTTTTGTTTGAATCAAATGTGACACTTATTTGGTTTCATTTCTTTATGTTTTTTACAGTGTTTACAAATTAAAAATTTTCATTTTTCATCAGTTTTTTTCTTTGCCAGTGAAATATTCCTTCAAATCCATGCGAGAGGTTGTTTGAAATTACAAAATACACATAGAAAAAAATGAGCGTTGAAAAATATTAAAAATTTTAAGAGAAGATAAATTTTTTATACTCAAATTTTATTGTTTTCACACTAAAAAGAGTTTAAATCGTCTGAAAAGTGTTTTTATTACTAAACACTAAATTTTGACACATAATATTAGACTTCTCCATTCGTATAAATATAGACAATTAAAAATGACTTTTCGTTTTTGACCACTCTGTATGTTTTTTAGACCAAAAATGATGTAAGAAAGAGAATATGACTTCCCCTGATCATTTACATAGAAAGTGGTCAAAACTAAGATGGCGGCCCCTCTTAAGAATGGCTTTGACCTGCAAATATCAATTTTATTAAAAATTAAAGGCCTCAATAATTTCGAACAAAAAATTGCGGGACGTTTCATCGACTATTATTAGCAAAGAATGGGCTTCATATGTTGGGCATAATTCTGTGATTTACTATCTTGGTGGTTTTAAACTAATCTTAATATTGCTCGAAGTAATTTATTGAATGTAAAATTGAAAAATTTAAGGATTTCGGTCATTTATTTGATCATCTTCAGAATACATTATTATACTAAAAATTAAAAATGTTAAGAGTGATAGGATAATATTTTCTAGGAGTCATATCTTTGCTTGTGAAGGTCTTCTTGTGTTTCCTTCATATTAACCATCCACCACATTTGCATGGTGTAAAATGTATACATTTATTTAGGATTTACGCACAAGGAAAGTTGGTTTATAAGATATTGAGAGCGAAAAAGTAATGCGGGAAAGAGAAAAATGTTGGCGGATTTTAAACATTATTGAAGTTAAAGTATTAAAATCTCTGGCAAATCTGACTTTGACCGATACATCTGTTTATTTTTAATACAACATTAAAAAAAGGTGTTTGTATTTAATACATACATAATATAATACAATAATTAATACAACAATTTCATACGTTTTTTATTGTTTATTTCTTTTGCTAAAATTTTGACCTCCTGATAGTTAAAATTGTGTATAATGTGCAACGTGTATAATGCTGCATATCTCCCTTAATGTTTTTTTAGTTTTTTCAATCTTGTATAAACTTTTTTAAACTTTTATTGCAACGTGGGATTTGATATACCACATTGGCATTGTTTAATTTTAAAAGTATAATATAGTTTGATGTTACCTTGATTATTATCTATACAAGTTTTGATACCAGTCTGATTTTGTCTTTTTTTTAATATACATTGTAATTTTTTCCGTAACATTGTTTACATACGGAACTGATGAAATTTTTGTTGTATTTTATCTTTGTAAAAAGTTTATTTTTCGCTACTGAATTATAAAAAGAGTGTATTTTTTGGTAATACATTCTTTTATGAGTTGTAATGGGTTAAGAATACTTAAATATTTTTGTATATATCTGATCTCAGATAAATTGCTCTGTCAAGAAGTCCAAATACAATGCTCTTTTTATATAGTGGAAGATTAGAAATAAAATGGAAATATCGACCGGACCAGATTGCTTTATGAAAGCTTTTCTTTCCTAATAATTAACTGTTTTTATTTCCACGTTTTGCAATTGGTTTGTTGGTGAGACCTTTGATTTTTTAAAGACTATTGAAGGTGTTTAATAAGAAGGCTTCCTTTGACAGGATATGCTAGTAAAATATCAACTTCTAATTACTATTATCGAAAAAGGTCGGTAATAAAAATTCTATTAGTTATAATCTTGCGTAAAACATCGAAATCTATCTCATTTGGGCAACAAACGTGGACTAGACTTAGGTTATTTGTCATAATTTCAGAAACTTGTTTTTAACTGCAACATTGTCTTGAATGACAAACATCATTTTCTTAAAGAAATAATATGATGGTATAGAATAACAAGAATGTATACTTTCCATCCTGCAACTTCATGCACCAGACAAAGATTGATTGCATGTGTTATACAAATCACGGACAAATAAGAATTGTGCTTTTTAAATACACAAAAGAATGTTGATTTCTTTCACTGATATAAAAATAATACATTAAACAAATAGTGTCCTCGAATACCATTACAACACCTTCAATTATACATATTATTTTCACTTATTTACGTAATTGTTCATTTCCGAGTTTACTGTAATTAAATAAAATTCTAATTTCTTATAAATTCTTTCAAAGAAAATTTAATATTTTACATTTATTTTTGGCATTAATTTAAATAAACAATAATTAACGAACTACTGAATCTATCTGTCATAGGTAGTAATAACAAAGTTCAAGTGCGAATAACATTACGCGTGTTTATATTTTCATTCAATATTTTGTGTTCGACATCACTTTTATTCACGTCGTCATATTAATAATAATCGATAATTAGTAGGATTTCATTCATATAATTCTGTATATTTTTCCCATAATGTATGATTTATTGAAAAATTGTCTGTCAGTTCTGTAAACGTTTGGTCAGAATTTAGTTTGGTCAGTTAGGTTAAAATTTATACCGAATTCGTAATATTAGACAATAAAATAAATGAAATTCTTTAAATATCTTATTAAAAAAATGTGTGTGTTTTAATGTCAGTATCTGTTTTTGGCGTGCATAACTTTACGAGATTAAAATCATAAAAATACTGTAAAAATATGAAGGTTTCAATCTAAAGAAAGTAAATTATAGACAATTTTAGAGTTACTGTGTTTTTATAATAATAATACACTTCTTTTAGATTTCGATTCTATGAATGATTTAATTTATTTAACACGTGCCTTATTTTTGGCAAGCAATCCACAGAAAAAGCTCCAATTAAAAGATAAACAAAACTCGAAATAAGATAACCAAGTCGTTGAAATTTTCACTAGTAACAGATATTTAATCACTTAGAATTATGTAATTATTTATTCCAAACATTTTTCTTCGAGTGTTTTTAACATATACTTATTAGGTTACATCGAAAATTAATTTAATAGACTAAATATACATTTTATATTTATAATAGGAATCTTTTTCGAACTACCATTCTCTACTTTAGTTCGGATGTGTAAATCAGATTTAAACGCTGCCAAAGCTTGTCTAAGTATACAATAAGACACTAAATATTTTAGTATACTTCTATTCATTACTAGCAAGGTATTTTGTTTATAAGAGATTAAAATCATTTTCATCACAGATATTTTGAGCTCATTTATTATTTTTCTTCTACATTTTTCGAAATTGATATTGACAATAAATAAAAAGAAAACAGTAGCTACAAAATAAATTACTTCTAAAGAACAAATTATTTAACTAATTTCCTAACTGGCACGTGTTAATTTTTCACTAGAAAAAAAAATGACTTCCTTATTGTGTTTTATGAGTTTTCAATGTTTTTAATTAATCAATTTAATTTCCTTACAATTAACCAATTGACTATATTTCAATAGGGTTACACATTAATTTATATTACAGAGAATTTTTATAATAAAATTGTTTAAAATTTAATATGTCACTTTGTTTAATAGTAAACGTAAGTTAAATAAGATTTTAATGAAACAAAATACTTTTTTTATTACTTAATTACTTAATTTTCAACAGTTTGCATTATAAATTTCATTAAATTTACACAAATTTTTGGACTCAAAATAATAAAGTTAATGAAATAGTTCTTGAAACAAAATACTCGAAAGAAAACAGCAAATAAAACATTATCATACACTTTCGACACGTATAAATCATGTTTGCAACAAGCAGACATCAAAGGTAAAATAGTCACATTTTCTTCAAAATGATGTCAAAGTGTTTTTCACTGTTTATTCTACACTTTCGAAGGCAACTAATAAATTTTCTATGAGTGATAACAAAATATGCTCTGTTATAAATCAAAGTGCTTGTAAAGAATTAAAAGTATACAAATGTCGAGACATATTAAATATACTTTCAACATCTTGTATGGAATTTTAATTGGTTAGTCAAGAAATACTTAAAACAACTACTACTTTGTTCTGTATATTAATTAGTACATGTACTACAAAGTAATACGTTGACATAAAGACTGATGTCCAACATCAAAATGTTCCGGTATACATCAGAAACGTCAAAAGGAACATTCATTGCAT
Organism: Trichopria drosophilae; assembly: GCA_030407085.1. Taxonomy (NCBI): domain Eukaryota; kingdom Metazoa; phylum Arthropoda; class Insecta; order Hymenoptera; family Diapriidae; genus Trichopria; species Trichopria drosophilae. Next base: position 180,325,899 of record CM059583.1, on the reverse strand, counting down.
CAGACAAATTTGGTTTCAAAAATAGAATCCAGTCTACAAAATAATACAAAATCCACAATTTTCTCCAATTCCATTAAACTTTTTTTATATTATGATTGATTCATTAATACACCACTACGTACTAACTAAAGAAAAACAGAAATGAAAAATCATAACTCTGCTACAGAAATGTATGTAATGAAATAAAAAAATTAGAAATACGCGTAAAAATTGTCCTAATGATCCTTTAAATTCACTTTTACACAAAAATTATCAGAAAAAGGGTAAGAAACTTCGACACCTGTAATTTTTTATGTGATTTTCAATTTTTATAAATAAGTGACATAGTATGGATTTCAAATATCTCGAATTTCTTATGGAGCAAGACGAATCCGATCCGGGGGTGATGCAACTTGCGGCGCGCGTAAAATTAGAAACGATCTCGGCGAGAGCACGTGCAAAAAAGCTCGATTGAAGAATTTTGAAAAAAATTTTTGAAATTTACCTTTTTTGCTTTTTCCGCTCATCGCGTCGAGCTCTTCCGCCTTCGCGTCCGGCATGGCTGCAGCTGTTTTGGACGATTCGCATGCGCTTTAGCGAAATGCTCGCAGTAGGTACGGAACTACTGGCGACCGAATTGATACTGAGGTACTGTCCGTGACTATATACCGAGGTGACGGGAACCTGAAATCGAGTCCGATCGTGGCTGCCGCCTTGCGGACTTTGGAGAAGGGATGACAAGCACGTGGTCTACAGACATGATCTTGATCCGTATGTACGAATGCAATTTTAATCATCCCATTGTGTATTAATGGAGTGACAACTCGCTGGAGATGAATGACGATGATAAACGTTTTATTTACGTATCTTCACACCATAAATTCTCATTTTTTATGTGCACTTTTAATCATTTTTTACATGGTGGATATGTTTTAACCAACCTAAAACCCCAAAACTAAAAGTCCATCTGTTCCATTTCAAATTTATCAATGTAGAAATCAATTTTTAATCTACATAAGTATTCAGTTATTTTGGAGTAAATAATCTGCTCGTTATTGGGGTGAGATTTATGATTTACTCCATGGAATTCACTGTATACTCCAAAGAATTAAAATATCTTAAGGTAAATAGATCCCGGAGTATAGTATATGCGTGAAAAATTGTTAATAACATGTCAATAATTTAATTCAAGAAATTCATCTACGTTTAACATGAGTAAAGAAGATCTTGGTATTTTTCGATCATTATAATAAAATTGACAATAATAAATGTTGTAAACAATTGTGAATAATTGCGTAACTTGATATCAGTTCACGCGTTTAAATCTAAAATAATTTAATGTTAACTAATAAGGACATTGTTGAAAGTATTATTGTTCTTGAAACAAAAATTAGGCTTGCAAAAATAATTTGTTTAACAACTTTTGTTAATGACTCAAACTTTCTTTTTATTGCCAGTTAAAAATTGTTTAATCCTTAAAACGCCCTGGGGGTACTGGGAGACCCCACACATACATATTACATTTTTTCCCTTCTAAAACTGCACTTTTACAGCATTTTTTATCTTAAAGAGCAACATTTCAAGAGGCACAAGTTCAATTTTAAGGAAAAAATATTGAAAATAGGCTGAGTTATGATTTCTTTTGTGAAAAAAGTCACTTTTATATTTCATTTTTTATAACGAGCACCAATAATTTTTTTTATGAATATAACTTATCTACGCTGTAAAATGACACTTGGAGAGTATCCAGTAATTTTGTTGAAACGAAATAACGAAAACTGTCTGCGCAGGACGATCTTATATTCGGATTGGGGTCCCCCACGACCCCACATGGCGCTTTGTGTTATTTTTGTATAGGTTGGCGCTTTAAGGGTTAAAAATGAATGGATTTTAACAATTGATGGTTTATTTAAAAAAAAAAAGATTCGCTACAACTTTTCAGAACGATTTTTTCCAAATTTATTATCGGATTACTGAAATTATTCAGAATTTGTGAAAAGTAATAATTTTTTTCAAATACATAGAGATGTTTGACGTTAGCTTCAGAAATTTGCAAAGGTCGTGCGTTAAAGTTGTATAAAAACTTTTTCTCGAAAGAAAATTAAGTTATTAATAAAGGTTTTTTGACAAATTATTTTGGCATGTTTCAATTTATTTTAGAGCATTTTTTAGTTGATTTTCAACATTCATTCTCAACACGGAATAAGATTAATATTGAATTGAAACTGACCAACTATGCCATTTTCGAGTAAACTCTTTCGATTGGCTTGGTCAAAATTTCCTTTAAACAGTTTCAAAAAACGGAAAATATACTTGACAAAGTTAAAGGTGACAAACTTTGTGAGCGGTACAAAATTTGACAGACCCTGTCAATATAATTATAATGGCTTTAAAGCGTAAACGAATAAAAGTATTTTTCTTCACACCGGGAGGAAAGCAGCAACTTTCCTCCCGCTAATAAAATATTGCAAAGCCTACAAAAACCTTACGGTCATTCCCAGTCGAAAATGTTTAACGACGTTTCTGACACCCACCGACATGACACTGCACATGAAATGGCAATTGAGAGTTTTCATGCAAGTTTTGGAAAAGTTTTTTCCAAATGACAAATTTTCAAAAGTGCTCGGATTGAAAAAGTAAAAATTGGTATCTGTAGGGAATTTATATACGCATCTTTTTTCCCTTGAACAAAAATGGCAAAATTTTATGGTTTTTAGATAAACCTCAAAAATTTTATTTTAATTTCAGACAACAATTTTTCCCGCGAATTTCTGTTTGTTTACAACGCGAACTTGATGTTTTCTTAAAGTTTTTGCGATTCTCTCGGTTAGCCCATTGAAATGTGGGAGAGATGTGGTGGTTGCAGGGTTAATATCATCGATCGCTCGTTCTACAATAAAGGCAATTTTCTTTTTCTAGGTAATAATCTTTCCTTTTCTACCCTGATGGAAAATATGAGCAGATTGACTGTCCATTACCCAGAATATAGAAAGTTTTGCTGCCCAATATTTGTTTCCTAAATTGTAGCAAAAACCTAGGCATTTACCTAAGTAACTAACTTTCTGGACATTCGTGATGTCGCATTAGATATCTCTATACGTATTCGCTACATTTTAGTGCAAAAATCGGTGGAAAAGTTCAGAAACGGTGCAGATCTCGAATTTGCTATTGCACATAGAGGAATCATATTTTCAGAAATGTGGATAAAACTTGCTTGGTGCGGAGGTTATCAGATGATATTTCCCTAGAAATGGGGTTTTTGTAGCAAACTGCGTATGTTAATTTGTTATATAAAAAGTTCTATTGAATTTGTAAATGTTGTTGTCTGGACAAATTTATTTGTCCTGGAAAAGAAAACACAGGTTAAGGATAAAACAAACTCCCACATGCAATGTAAGCTATTTGTTAAATGGATTTGGGCATTTTGCAATCTCATCAACATTTGCAGGTTAACGTGGATATTCCTATTTACATTCCCTAACAAACACCCGGTATTCTCTTTAATTAAATATAATTATAACCACACAATTAACTTTCTTTTACATATTTATACATGTACAGATATTCTCGACATTTCTAAATAAAAGATTACAAACCTAATCTATGTAGATCCATAAAATCTGCAATTATGATTGACGAGTTATTGGCCATTTTCTATGGTTTGCGATGACTAGAAAATAGCCAACTATCTGGCATTATATTCGAAAGTTTTTGGGCATCAATAATGGCTCGTTCATGGATACATCAGCGTTACATTACCATAACAAAAGAGGACAAAATTCAGCGAAAATGTTGACCATAATCTGGCTATTAGCCCGTAATAATGACCATAAACCAGGCTAAAGTGGTCAATTTTCCCACCAAAGTAATAATTTCATGAATGAAGTTCGGTGAGTAGTTGTTTTGAAATTTTGCACCGCTCACCAACGCTACTGGACTTTTCCATCTCAGTCAGCGAGAGATGACTACCTGAGGAAAGTTTGATAGAATTTTCGGTTTTAAAGATTAAGGTTACCTTCATTTTTTCTTTTTAAACAATTTTGTATAACATTGTTGTAGAAAATCAATAAAATGAAGATGACACACATCGAGATGTCGAAACTTTAAAATTAAATTAGAACATTTTATTAGAGTAACCAACATTACCAAGAAAAGGTTCTTAAGCAACTTTTCGAAATAAAAATTTCCTAATTTTATTGATAACATTCAAAATCTTAACTTCTCACATTTTTACGAATTTTACAATGTAGCTTATATCCAACCTCAATTTGTAGATTTATTTATCTATTCATATTTTCCGTTGTGTTTACAAGTATACAAACAGTCAGACCAAGAAATTAATATTCACGATTAAATTCATCTTGAAAATCTGCAACAACACCTAATGTTGTTACCAGAAAAGTCAATAAACTTATTATAAACAATTTTCTACAAAATTTGGTGCACCGGAGCCATTTATAATCCAAATCGACAAACATCAAAATATGCGAATGTATATTATTTAAGTAAAACAATCGGGAGCACGTTTCTAATAAGATATAAGGTTGACAGAAACCAATGTCATAGTGAAAATCACATCCTACAAAAAATGGTACCTCAAAAATTACGTGTTTTTCAGTATATTTGAAAAAAAAAGTGTATGAAACGTCATTTTTCGAAAGTTTAACCAGCACCATTCGAAAGAGCGATCTCAAAACTAGTCCAAAAAAATGCATGTGTCAATTTAAACAAAAAAATTTGTGGGTTGAGTATCTTTTATTAAACATTCGACAATAAAAATAGAATACGTGTTGATATATATTTTAATATTTACATTAAATATCCTCCATATAATAATATATATTATAAATCTTAGTACATGTTTCACCGAGTACATTATTTAAAGTCATCATTAAGTCATGAGAATTATTCCCGGTCAAAGAGAATATCCCAGCTTCATAAATTATCTTATAAAGTGACAATTCGCTGGTTCAATCAGCGAACTTTTCACTGTTTCGAAATGAGAAGATATTAATCAAAAAACATATTAAAGTAACATTTCATTGCGATAAATTGTTCAAAACTAAATTAATAATGAGCGGTGTTCCGGTGCATTTCTCTATAATGAGAGTAATTATATATTATGTAGTCTTAAGAACTCAGGTATCGCTTCACTTATCTTCATACATTTCTCCACAGACCTAGGATTTTAGTCTGCCAAGATATTTTGACGGTTCGACTCACGCCAGATATAGTTACCACAAATTTAGATGTTAAGTTTGTCATGTGGATCTTCTATGAACATTTTGTATGCCACAGGAAATTATAGAATAAAGGCAGTCACCTGCAGCCTTGAATAGCTTGATGTGCTCCTAGTGGTTAATCCATGTGACATCACAAGACAAATGTATATGCCAAGGTTCTTATGAGTGATATTATCATTTACATTGCGCGTTACATTACAAGGAATATAAATTTGTTCATGGGCAAAGAATAACTTTGAGGAAATTATATAACGGTAATTCAACTACTTTCAGTCGGTTTTCAACACAAAGTTTGCGCACAGAATTATGACTAAATTAATGATTTTATATTAATAACATTTACTCAGAAAGCAATGGTGCACTGATTGAAACATTTTTAAAAGTAAAAGAAACAGTTCTGACGTGCCTAGAGTACGTCAAGTATTACAATATTTTAAAGCCGTTTTTCCTATTTACATATCATATTAAGTGGTTGCAATCGCAACCCTTTTTTTATTTGTTTATTATTCGTATGAGATACTGCTAAACTAAGAAACTATCTAATTTAAATAATTTATGAAAAACAGTCGAGAAATCTTCGTTGCATTTTGCAACAATTTACTTAATTTTACGTACAGTTCATTGTATTATTCTTAAAAACTATGTTTAATGGGATTCAAAATTCCAGATAAGAAATCTTCCAAAAATCTAAAATTCAGAAAATTAATTATCCGATGGGTATATAATTCCAAAAAAGAAATTATACAATAATGGTTGTGAGGTACGTATTGTCTATTTATTAATTTATCAGAATTAATTAAAGTTAATGTAATGTGTTGTCCAGGAATCATCAACCAAAATATGGAATCAGTTAAGCTCAAAGACTTTCTGTCTCCCTTTGCAAACTTTTGCAAATTGATAAGTGGACCATCAACTTCGCACCAACTTCATATAATTTATATTTTTCGGTTTATCAATTCGGTTTACAAGTAGTGTTAGAACAAACTTCACTAAATACATTTAAAGAAATGCAATTTTAAAATATGTTTTTTTATTATTATTATATGTCTTTATTGCAAAAATTAAGTTGTACAAAAGGCGAGCCACATCACAAACTGCGAAAGTATAATATTTGTTGTAATTAATTCTCCTTTTAACTACTCTAACTAAAATTTAAGGGGTCGGCTATTAAAAACATATGACGCTAAAATATATTTTATTAATTAATTGTGTTAATTAATGGATGTACTAGGATATATAAAATTTTTATTTTTAATTGTATGGACATTAAAGACAAAAATAAACTACCTATTTCTATTATTTTACAGAAATAGTAGATTGCATTTTTAAATATTAACCTCATAAAATTCGTCTAGCTTAATTTTAATTGATATGTGTTTAGCATAATGGTGTGGTAATTATAATCACATATAACAATTAATAACTCGTTTGGTAATGTCAGATTTGAATCAATTTGTCAGTAATTCCAATATTTTGGGTATTCGAAATGAGAAAGATATACGTGTGTTTGTATAATGAACTCTTGAATATTTTATCAAAATTTCTTTTTAAATTAAATAAAAAAAAAACAATAAAATGAGATCCAAATGAAAACGAATTCTATCAAACATATCAACGTCTAAAATAGAATTAATTTTTCCATTTAAGTTACAATTATTAATATTCTGACGTAACCCATTTCTTCCTGGAATTTATTCTCCAAATTTCATATGTTAAAATAATCTATAATATAATTATTAAAGAATACAAGTACAGAACATTTTTATTTTAAAAAAACTATTCTATTGTCATTCCAGAATAAACTTTTATTGCGCAAGAACTTTCATTTAAAAGTAAAGATATTTAACACAATTTAAAAAAACTCTCCCTTTCTATCTGTAATATACTGAAAGAAAAAATGTTAATGAATTCAACCGAATATTTTGTTTAAAAGTATAATGAACGTACTCATATATTTATTTAAATTTACAAAAATGTTATCAGATTTAATAAATATTTGACTGATACTTGAAATTAAATTAAAATTGCAAGATGTTTTTTTGCCGTTACATTGAACCATGAGTATTTAAATAAATCAAGAGATAATTTTAATTTGGACATGTTCGGTTCCATTAATTAATTTTTGGAACAAAAACAGTTTTTAAAGACAAAATAATGCATTTGCTCCCGTTTTTTTAAATCCAGTGTAAGTGGGAGTTGAAGATATTTATTTAACATTATGATTTATAAATAAAATATTTGCACAAGGCAAAATATAAGTTTCTTCTTGACCGCGATAATTTACTAAATTAATGTAAGAATTAATCTCGGTAATAACGGTCTAAGTAGGTAAATAACGAATTAAATTATGCGATTTATAAACAAATAAACAATTAAAAATTGTCATTTTTATCGAAAAAATGCTGGCAAATGTTCAATTGGATCAAGATGAAACTGGCCGCTAGGGGGTTTTTGAGTTTGCTGTTTACGAATCTGTACTCAAATGTTGAAAATTAAAAATGGCGGATTCAATATGGCCGATCAAAGCGTCATAATTATCTGATCGAGATTAAACTGGGAACTAGGTGGTTTTTAGGGTCGCTGATTACGAATCTGAACTCAGATTTTAAAAATTCTATATGGCGGATAGAATATGGCCGATCAAAAATGTAAAAAATTACCTGATTGAGATTACATTTTTTGGTCGACCATATTAAATTTGCCACATTGGATTTGTAAAATGTTGGTTCAGATTCATAATCACCGACCCTAAAAACCCACGAGTACCCAATTTTATCTGGATCAAGTAAATGTTTACATTTGGTCAGACATCTTGAATCCACCATTTTGAATTTTCAAAATCTAAGTTCAGATTCGCGATCAGCGACCCCAAAAAACCCCCGAGTACTCACTTTCATGAAAAATGGTTCATCAGAAAAATGTGTGCTGGAAAGGGTTAAGGAATTAAACGATTTATGTGTGAGTTCAGTAACCTACTGTTGATAATATATTTTTCATCAGATACTTCATGATAATACTAAAATAATATCTCTCGTATTGAGAATATAATAATGTGTCGTTTTGAGAAGTTCTAATGTAATTAAATGTCAAAATTGTACATTTATAAATAACAAACAAATTAATCAGTGACAATTTTTTGTTTAAACATTATTTTTTAATATTATAAACAATAATTATTGTTGATTGACTTATTATGACCATAGAAGAAGTCTTTTTGGGAATAATACGACACGAAAATCAATGTTCGAAAACTAGTCCTGTTTGATAAAATAAAAATATCTGACACCTAAAAAATTGAATTTAGAAATCGTAGAATACATCGGATAACTTAAAAATATCACAATTAGTCGAAATTTCAATCAGAAGTTTCTGACAAGTTTACATAACGATTCGTAACAAATAGTTACTAAGAGAACAAAACTTATCTATTTTGAATAGACAATGATAAACGATTTAAATGTAAATAACAAAGAAAGGAGAAATTTATCTTTCTAGTTCTCGGATTTCGAGACTGATTGTTTCTTAATAACATAGAATATAAAGTTTGCCAATTATGTCAATGTTTTATCGTTACGTCAACTTTTATCGTTATCAATTTATTCTTTTATCTAATTAATTTACACCTATTATGGGGTCTTCACGATTCCTTTTAATTTTGTTTTCACAAATTGTTTTTATGAAATACTTCCGCATATCTAAATTTGTTTTATGTCTATATATAAATAGTACCTTAGTGTTTAATTGAAATTATGTAATTTTGTTTTCTATCAACATGCAAAAAATTAATTTAATGCATTCACGTTTGTTCGGTAGAATGAAGTAACCTCAACAGTTTTTTAACCATTTTTTTAAAGCCTTTGAGATTAAAAATATTAGTTTTAACAATACTAGGGTTATAATTTAAACTTTTTTCAGAAAATAAAATTAAAATGCATAATTATGTATTAAAATTTAATTTAAAAATTTCGTCAATTTAGTTTGTAACGTTTAAAAACAACATGAAAACAAATTTTAAACAATTTACCTACTCAGAATTTTTGGAGAAAATTTCGTTGATAAAGTTTGTTGTAATTACACAAATTTTAACTATCTTTGTTCTGAATTACTTTTTTCTTGCAATGCTATTAATATTTGTAATCTTAATTGCTTTATAGCATCCAATTTTCTTCTCTCGATTTACGATTTTAGGAGAACAACTCTTGTTGATAACTGTTGTTAAATTGACTTGTTAGTTCACACATGAAACGTTAGATTTGATGTTCACATTTTGGCATGAATTATAATATAAACACATAATAAAAAATGTAAAATCCATATAAATATCACTGCCTTCTCCGTACTTTATATTGACCGATAGGAAAATTATTGGCCGAACGGAAAGTCTTCACAAAATGGTTTAACTGAAACAGCGTTACCACAATAGAACTTGAATGTTGCTGTAACATTATACAAACCTTTCAAGTGTAAGCTTATAATACTAAACAGAGATTGAGAAGAGTTCACGCAATCTTATACTAACGTTAAGTTAACAGAATTATCGACCATACTTATTGCAAGGAGATTGCAAAAGAATGTTACATTAATGTTTCAGAATCTTTCTATAAGATGTGTGTAATGTACTCTTAATGTTAGCTTTTTACTTGTATACTATTACATTTCAAATATCCCTGATAGAAAATGCGATAGCAATTACGCTTTTCCAACATTTCAAGTGAATCGGTCCATGCAAAAAGGGCACTAAGTCCATATAGATAGTTGTTGAGAAAACGCAAAAAACTGATTTACTTTACTTACAGAATGAAAAATAAAAATATTATTTAATAGAAATGTTGCTTTTATGCACTTACAGTAGTACAAATATCGTTCTATGCTTAAAGTTAAAGACGATTTTTAATAATTATAAAAAATATCAGTGGACTTGGGTCCCTTTTTGCATGAATCACGAGTAACATGAAAAAAAAGTAATAATTTTATAGCACAGCTAACTAATTTATTTGCAAAAGTATAATGCAATGTAAAATTACATTTTACAGTTTATTAAGAACTAAATTCATTATCTTTTTCATCAGTAACAGTAGGCCATTCGATCAGGGAATTGTAGAAACCTACGGTTGTTAATTAACAGACGTTAAATTATAACAGTTCCGAAAGATTATTGTTATTTGTAAATACAGTGAGTATGTGTGTAATAATCAGTAAACAAATCTCTCTTAATACGAATAAGTTAAAATTATTCATATTTAATATTTCAATACTAAACATTGTGGTAACATGATTTTCATATATGTTAACATAACTATATTTACCAATATGGATAGTATACAAAACTGGTACAGTATTTGTTGTTCACCAGTGTAGTTGTAACTATTACAACTACAATGCGTATCCTACAATATATCTTACATGACAATTTATAGTGGTAAAATATATACGAAATGTATTTATTGGCACATATTTTGCAGCAACAAGTAGTATTAAATACTATCTTTTACTACATTTTTTTCTCAGTGTAAATAATACCCGATATAAAAAAATGTCACTTCCAATTTATGCAAAAAGGGACCTAAGTCCTGGACTTAGGGCCCTTTTTGCATAAATCGGACATCAGGAAATGAAGATTAATAATTTTAATAAGTGCCAAATGAAAGACCGGAGCCTCAAAAGTTAGAATTTATTATTATCTCAATTTACCGAAAAATGGACTTAGTGTCCTTTTTGCATGGACCGATTCAAGTAAAGACCTTAATTTTACTTGTGTTGCATCTGAAACGTTTAAATTTTCAATTATGGTCGAAACTTGATATTTTCTGTCACACATCACACTGGTTTTTAGTAATAAATTATGGACCACAATTATAGCCATAAACTGGCCAGTTTCAAGCTATTTTGTAGTAACAGAATATGGAAATCAATCACGACTATAAACTGGCCACTTTCTGTATAGTTTCAAGCTGGTTTATAGTTTTAGAACATGGGCATCAATATGTCCTATTCTTGACCAGCGAACATCTCAGATGGTCACAACTTCTACCAACATATTTATCGCATTATATTTCTATAATTTTGCATTCATTCTTAATTTGGAACTTTTAAATTAAGATAAATTCATCAATTTGTCAAAAGCATCAATAACATAATGTACCTTATCTTACAATTGAAAAAAATGCTTTGGTTCTACATGCATCATAATATACACTAATTCTAAATTCATTTCCCTATCAGGAGCCAATAAGAGCTACAAAAGTAGCGGTAACCCCTAGTGACGATAAAACTAACTAAGTCTGTCAGTTTATTTAAATGGTCACCTTATATATTAACCTAACGCTGATGTCATTGGCCTTGTAACATTATATTTTCCATTCTCTGTTAAATTATCACCAACTTACATTCAGATTACACTTTAAAGTAAGTTACAAAAAATCTTATTTTGATATTATAACTATGTTTCATTTAAATGTTAAGGTTTGTAACCTTTCTGTAACTTTGTCATAATTTTGTATTCTGTGAGGGTTATTCAAGTATTGATATCGTGCTTAACATAAAACACTAGATAATAAAAACATATTATAATGGCCCACTAACTTTTGTGATCTTTTAAAATGAACACAAAGCTACTTCCAAAACTAGTAAAACTTATTTGTTAAGATAAATTAAGATAAAAAGTACAATATAGTAACAATAAGACGACAATATGCGAATCCTCCTTTAGAATTACAAGATTATTTTCTACATATAAATCATTAATTTGTACTTAATAACAAAATGCATTTTATATGACACACGTCCGATAACGGATCATATTCGTCTGTATAACTCGGTCATTATCACTTCAGTGACGTAAGCGGGTAAATAAAATACTTTATTTTCCCTAGGAAAAATCGCTACTCGTGCCTGCATCATTACGGAAATATCCATTTCTACCCATTCGTGTATAATACACTATTTTATGTATGAAATAAGTGTTTATGAAGTTACATACTCGTTGCATAATATACTTTTTTAAACACAGTGAAAATATTTTCAATTTTAACTTTCTTCTTTTTTATTTCAGATTTCAGAAGGATGGTAAAATAAAATTCTGCCAAAGGTATATTTGGTATATTTGGGAACATTTCGACCATTTGTGGGCCTTCTTCTGGATTTCTTAATAAAATTGTTATCAGTACTAAAGAAGATCCACAAGTGGTCGAAACGAGTAAACAAGTATACACCATTTACTAAAAATTTAGAATTCTATTATACCATCCTTCCGAAATAAACGACTAACAAAACAAAAGAGTCTAATTGAAGATAATTTTTTATTACTTACGTAAATATATTGCGAGTTTAAAGTCAAAGTTAATATCAAGGTTACCCCATCAACTTTTCGTCGAAAACTCCAATTGAAAATGTATTCCGTTTAATGTATATAAGTTTACAGACAATAGCAAAATTAAGCCTGGAAAAGTTTCAAATTACTCGATATGATCTCACACAATAATTATTTTGTAGGTAAAATTTGTTATGTGTGGATATTTTCAAAAAAATTGTAATTTTCGAATTGCTTCGTATATATAAATTACCAGTTGAAATGGTCAATTTTCCAAGCAAATTTTTCTCAGCATATGAATTTCATGCTTCTTTCATGCGTCTGGTGACACTAGTTTTGTAAAACTAGTAAATAAATTACGGTTACAATTATGTTGCAAAAAGAAAACTATTAATAATTGAAATGGTATACATTTGTTTGTGTGCTTCGACCTAGACCACAGCAAAGACATCCGAAATTCTTAAACCAATTTTTACGTTTTTAATGTCACGTATCCAATAGTTTTAAAAACTCTTTGTATCGGTTTACAACAAATTTCTCCAAATTTTTCAGTTGATATCGTTATCATGAAGTGTCCCACAATAATTAATACCATGCTTAAAAATTACGTGAGGAATAACATATCATTCAATTAAAATTTTGTAATTTTCTAAAACACTTTACGAACTTAGATAATTGCACATTTCATTATATCCAAAAATTTAATGCATATTTAAGGCTAAAATGTCACGACAGTAATAAGTAGTAATAAAAACTGACCTCATCAACATTTGTACAAGTTTTTTTTCTGCTATATTTTCCTATGCGAAAACGAACAATCACCCCAGTCAGAAAAATCGAAAAGAGTTCAGAATGATTTCGAAATGTGCTCTAAAAGAAGTCAGATGTCCCACTTTCTGAGGAACAAGATCATATAATGACATAAGGGACATCTGACTTCTTTTTTAGCACATTTCGTAATAATTCTAATCTCTTTTTTATTTTGCTGTCTGAGACTCTACTAAAATATTAAATAAAGAAAAACAAACATGCAATAAGTATAATAAAACGTAAAAAAGTTGCAAAAAAAGACGCAAAACTCTGCCATTGATGGTCCCGGTATGGATGTCTAGATTTTCAAGGTCGCAATTTTTTTAACATTTACATATCATATTGGGTCCACGACTTTCAATTTTAAAAACAATGCTCGGACTCCTGATCAGAGGCTCTAAAAACTCGCGAATATCGATTTCCGAAAAAATTGGATCCGTCATTTTGAATTTCGATAAACTGACACTGGATTTTTCATAAAAGATCTCAAAAATATAAGTAACAATAAATCTAGTACTATTTTTTCATAGATTTGCGAAGTTATTCTTTCTAGTGTCACATTCTTTAAAACCAACAGATTTTTTTTTTTGTAGAAACTAGAAATCATTTTTCTGCGTGTCGATTCAGTTGTTTTAGGTCGTTATATTATGTGTACGTTTTTGTATTGATAGAACAACAAATACCAAAAATTCGTATGAAATTAGATAACATTTTATTTCTGCCTGGTTAGGACTTTGGTTAAAATATCATCATTGTTTTTTATCTATGTGGATTATTTATTTATATTGCAGGCAGAATTTTGTATAATAAATTTTGGATCAAAGTCCAGATGAAACTGGATAAATTATTTTGTATTTCTTCTCAATATTTTAACTCGCTAATAAATCAATGAATAAATTTCAAAGAGGAATCCGACATTACACGAGCGTCACGTACTTATTGCTTAATTATTTTTCATTGTCTCCAAGTTTCATTGCGTATACAAATGTCGTAAATTCATCTATTAATTCTAGATGCGTAGCGATTACAACGCCGCCTGATTTAGTTGACCATTTTTACATTGGTATTATAAAGAAATTGATTACTTCTGCAAACATAAAATTACCTTACCAAGTACAATTATTCTAAAATATCATCATTAAAAGATTTTCACCAAAAACTTTACATTCGCAAACCCTTGAAGGATGGGAGAAACATTTTTTAAACACAATTTTCAACAACGCATTTTACAATTTACGATTAAATCAGCAAAAAAATGGTAGAACCAATTGGTATGGTATCAAGTTTACTTTTTCAGGTCCTTAAATCAGAATTGCAAAAAATGAAAATCCAAAAAGACAGAGCCATTTTTTTAGTAAAAAAATAAGGTTTTTAATATTTTTTTTTTGTAAAAGTACATGAGGTCTAAGCTTTGAATTCTCCATATACATTTTTTAAAGAGATAGCATCAAAAAATGGAGCTCAGAAGATTTTTTTCTACCAGACTGATAGGGCGCGAGTAATGATTACCTCGCTCCGTCGATCTAGCAACAGCCACGGCCTCTGATTTGCACCCACTGTCAATCTCCCCAGCCTAAAGCGTGTCGACTGTCAACGAGTCTGCCGGCAAACCCCACGGCCACCTGAAGACGAGATTGCAGCAAATTGGCTTTCCGGCGGCATCAAACATAAAGAGATGTCTGTATACAGATGGGGAATCTACCAGCCCTTTGCCCTTGCCTATTGGCATAAGTCTTTATGGGGAAATTATTGGGAAATTCCTACTTTCAGGTACAAATTGTACATACTAAGCAAAAGTTCTGGATAGCCCTTAGAAACGGCCTTCGGTACCTACGTTGGGAGTCCATCCGGACCTGTGCCTTCTTATTTTCTTGACTTTGGTGTAGTTCGCTTGCTCGAGGGCAATAATGCCCTCACTCCTTCTAGCGTTTATCGCTCAACCCCGCAGTTTCATGCACTTTCGCCGAAGCTCGACGATCTCACTCGTCCACCAATAAACAGAGCCTTTAACTCATGGCTTCTTTTTGGCACCATCATTTCGCAGGTACGGTGAATGAGCGGCATTGTGATCTCCGTCACCGCCTCAACTCGCTCAGAATCGATTAGCTGATCTGGAATCGTTTCTAAAGCCGGCCAACCGCGTTCAACGCCAAGGGATAGCCTTTCTTTGTCGATCTGATTGTTACCTCACAAGGAGGATATGCGCATCGTTACTTGTGACTGGAGATACACCACGAACACAAAACATGAAGTACAGGTGATCATTGGCTGTAAAGTTCTCGTTCAACAGCCAATCATGTACGTATGTCTGACAGATCTTCCGAGGTCAGGATTATATCGAAGATGGTCTGCGCTGGCCTCCTAAAGATGGAGACACGACCACCACTACCGATGGGACTTCTGTACACCCCGACCCCAATCGCTGATCCATCTCTGAACCAATTGTTGTCACTGATGAGGGAGGATTGAGTCTTTTACCAGTCCTCCCTAGTTGGAAGGCTGATTCTATATCTTTTATCAAATAAGTAGCAAGGTGAAGTGCGATCTGTAATTTTCTCCAGCTCCGTACCCTGAAAAAAGCTTCTAGAGGTCGGATTCTTTTATCGGAACATCTGAAATTGCTATCATCCTTGATTCTCTGACATGCCTTCGCGGCCTCGGTTTTCAAGGTAATATGGAAAGGCTCAATGTCTAAGATTGCACTTAGAGCCGCAGTGGGAGCGGATCTCACGACGCCCGAGATGCTTCTGACTATGAGTCATCTCAGCCTTTCTAAAACTTTGGTCGATGTGACGATTGAGGACCTCTTCTACCCGACTAATGACGCATATGTAAATCTTGGTTTCAGGATAGCCACTAAGATCCAGTGCATCGTGGCTGGCTTTACTCCCTCAGTTGCTGCCTGCAGATCGTTTCAACTGCCTCATGGCAGCCATGCTCTTGGCGCACCCACCCTTGAGGTGTTCTCTCCAGCTTAGATTACTATCCAAGATCACGTCGATGTATTTGGCACTTTCTACATATTCCAGCTTCTGCCCCGCAAACGTTAATTGGCATACCCTATTTGTACTTCATGGTGAATACCAGCACACTTCTGTCTTTTTCGGATTGACACAGTGCTCTGTGTTTCTACACCAGCTATTAACAAATGCGATACCACGCTGCATTAGGTCAACCAGTGTGCTCAAGAACGGGTCCCTGGTTAGCGCAAATGCATGACCTCGCCCTCAATGATCACATATCCTTTTGTTGCCCTAGACTCCGGTTACCCTGCATATGGTCAATCCATTGTACTATCGGCAGGGGGGTTTGGTGTTCCAGAAGGGCTCTTCTAATTACTGCCCGACCGGTGTGATTGAAGGCTCATTCGATGTCCAGCAAGGCTCTCACTGCGTAGCCTTTGGCCTCCAGCTGCGCCTCAATCAGCGAGACAGCATATTGCAACGCGTTATTCCTCATGTAACTGGCCACGAGTCTTTCTACTAATTTCACTATAAATGACGTTAAACTGGTCGGTCTAAAGTCCTTTGCAACTCATAGCCGCACTTGCCTGCTTTAGGCACGAAAGCCTCTTTAGCGTCTTGCCATGCCTTCGGGACATGGCCAAGGATGAGGCGGAGATCCTCCCAGAGTTCTTGAAGCTCGGGAAGTGGGTCTGAATCAAGTGGCCTAACGTCTCCTCGTCACTCGTTCAATAGGTTCCGTCTGGCAATCTCGATGCCCCCAACTTCGCAGCTGGATTCTTCGCAAGTATCTTGCTAAGTCTGGCTGTTGGCGGGCCCTTTTCTACTTCTAAATCCCAGCTCTCCTTTGGGTCTTCCTGACAATCGCTCTGATGTCCTCCTCCTTTGCTTTTGCGTATTTATCTCAGGCCTGGCAGTTTTTCCTCCATCTGTCCTTGCTGAAAAGTTTTCTGGTATAAGCTCTCTTGCTTTCCAGTGCTTTATTCTAGCAGATCTTTTCTTTGAAAGGTTTCTCCTGAGAGTTTCGCTCGAAAGCTCTCCTGGCGTTTTCGCTAAAATTCTGCGCGGATTTCTCTAGCGTTTGAAAGACCTTAATCCTTGTAGGTGCGCTTTTCAAATCCTCGTATAAATCTTTCCTGTTCATCTCCCAGTCCGTACGCCTTAGATTCCTAATGAGTTTCGCCCTGGTGCTGGCAGCAACCTCCTGTTGAAATTCTATGGTCATATGGTCGGATGTGATAGTGTATCACAGACTCTCCAGTTTTTAAACCTGTCCAGCAGTCTGCTGTTGCAGAGTGTGGGGTTTAGTACCTCCTCCTCCTCCTCCGCCACCCTGACAGCGTTTCGAAAGGTTGGTGTATTGCCGGTGTTCCGAATATCGAGGTCAGTTGAGACCAGATATTCCAACAGCGACCCTTTTCATTCGTGTCTGTACTCCCCCACACATGGTGATGGAAGTTTGCATCGTATCCCAGTAACATTTTTCTCTTGACAGTAGCCCGCTAGCTGTTTTACTTCAGCCGGTGGATTAGATGTACTGTCATGAGGGAAGTACGCTGAGGCAATAATCGTTCTCGCCAGGTTTTTAAAATCAATAACAACCAACATTAGGTCTCCAGTGTAAACGTTCAATAACGAGACCGCATTGGCTCCCTTGGTGATGATGCAGACTCTGGGTCTTGATGTTTACTAAACGGATGGAGAACAAAGTTCCGACAATCAACAAACCGAAAAGCCAAACATTTCGATATAGCATGGCTTCAACGTGATTTTCTTCACTTTGTTTTTGAAAATTTGATGAGAAGAAAGCAAATTAAAATACCTTGGACTCACGCAATATCGAAATTTTAGCCTTTCAGCGTTTTGATTTTCGGAACTTTGTTCCCCGGCCTACTAAACCACATAAAGCTCCCAAGTCCTCTGATAGCAACTTTCACAATCAAAAATTCCTGGATTGGAGCCATACCTGCACGGAAAGAAATTAAAAGCCACGGTTTCTTTACATTGCCAAGTTAGCATTGCTTGGGCCCTTTTAGAGAATCACAGCTTGTCGATAAAGTGGGGTATACGGGGCTGTTCGGTGTAGATAGCTTTGGTTGTCTATTTGGTTTACCATTGCCAAGCAACAGCTGCTTGGCTCCCGAGTTTCTAGAGCTTATTACCGATGTTTGATAGAGCCAAGCAGCGACTGCCGAATTTTGACGCCGTAGGTACTTTTAATTTCTCTCCGTGTGTATACATTTCAGTCATGCCCGTCTGCAAACAAGTAGAGGCGACCTTGCTAAGATGTAAGTTTATTTGGGTAAACTGAAGTTGTTTAGACGCCATTAAAGAAAGAACATCCCGCCTCACCAATACCCCAACAATCTTCCGGAGTTCAAACCCCCCACCCTTATTTTCAAGCCAGGCCAGGGGCCCATCCGTGGCCGTAAGGCCCTTTTCACCCTAGCTGGCGTAGGGCCGAACGACACTAATCCCAAAATCAGTATAATTGCATCTCGCTATATTTACGTCCCAGCATTTTTACCTGTCACCGCTCTCTCTTCTTCCCCCACCTTGCGGGCTGCCTTACCTAATATTTTAACTGTTTTCGTTGTAAACACAAAACATCTCAAAATTTTACTTTATAACAATACAAACACATTTTTCATTTACATTATGCAGAGAGAAAATACTTAATAAAATATTTTTTTATTAAAAATTAAATATGTAAACTTAGTCGTAACTAAATAACTGACGCATTCGCCGCTTATCGATTATCGTCTTAGAGTTAATTCAATACTTTCGTCAAATATTCTTACACATACAATACAAACAACTTCCTGTAAATGCTCATTACGTTCGCGCAAATTCAGCAAGTTTACTCGTGGTAGATCTTTTTGGTGTGTTCTCATCAGATTCGTTGGTGCTCAACTTCCGCTTCCTGTCAGACTCCTCCGTCGATTGACTATTTACAATTTGGGTGTACCTTTTCAAAGCAGTCGCCACTACTTCCTTCGATGAATATTCCGGAAACTCCTCTTCCACCGTCTGCTTATTCTTTTTCAACCAACTGACAAAAGATTCTTTCGGCTGCGGAGTGCTTGGTTTCTTCGGTTTCGGTTTAAAATCAGCTACCGAAGGCAAAGTTGGTTTCACCGGCTCATCCACTCGATTTAATGCTGCTAATCCTAATGAAGGCATAAACAAATAGTTGTAAACACGTAAAACTGAGACTATTAATACGAACCTGTGGGAGTCGAATTTCGAGATTTTTTCGCAAATGGATTGCTCCTTCTGCCGAAAGTTTGACTCGGTGTCAGTGGTCTAATTTCAAAGTCGCTGGTTTTTGGAGTCGAGAGAGTGGGTAAATTTACATCATCTTCGGTAGATTCAAAATGGTTTGTGAACTCATCTTTGGCATTTGGTACAAAAAGAACTTCGTCAGGCTCCTTTATGTCAGCAATGGACTCCAATTTGTTGGCCAGTGCGATTTGTTTTACGTGACCAGCGTATTTAATCGCAAGTTCCATTATCTTCTTCGAAGCTAGCTGTTGACACAACTCCACAGCACGGAATTCAACGTTGTTTCTACACGCCAACTAGATTTAAAAAATAACTAAATATCGTCAATTTAAATTATTCTATTAAAACTTAAAAAATACTTACAACAATTAATTTTAGAATCGATTCTTTTTCATCGTCGGGTGTCCTGCCCAATCGCCAGATTTTCGCCTCCATTTCTGACTTTTCACTGGTTGGTTCACAAAGAGGTATTCGCAGTGGTATTTCCGTCATGATCGGTCTTGGCGTAGTAGGAGGATAATGACTTCCCTTGCACAGAAGACAACGGATGACTTGATCTACTTCGCTTACTCCGATAATGAAGTAATTGTCGAATTTGCCTTTATCCTGATTACAAAAGTTTTAAATTAATTATCAATTTCTAATTTATTTCTAACTTTAAAACTTACCTCTCTACTAGTATCACATGCAACTCGCCACAAAGCAGATTTCTGATCGTAAATATTAACCAATCCTTCGGCATCCATAATTGTTGGTGAACTCTCGTCAGTGAATCCCAACCACATTAAATTCGATGCTGGCGAAAGTGGAACCGACAAAGTCTGACTTCGTAAATGTGGACCACACACTCGTATCCACAATAAATTCATATTTTGATCTCCGAAGCCTCCGAGACCAGCATGGTAAGTAACTGCTAGTTGATTCTTAAATCCATTCATTGCAACGACTGGTCCTGGTAAAGCGATGACTTCCCTTTGAGTTCCACCAACCATAAAGATTCTTAACTTTCTCAAACTCGTCGCAACTGCTACAAAATTGTCACCTGCTGCAAGAGCTTCGGCTTCTTCGCCATCTGCGAGATCGATGGTCCATTCCTTGTTGCCAGAACCCCAACCTGAAAATATTTTATTAAATGCAGTAGAACTTCACTTTATTGTCCTTCAGTTTGTTAGCTAGATTCACGTATTTAGCGCAGGTAGAGTAGGACAATAAAGTGAAGTTGTACTGTACAAACATTATACAGTAGGATCTCCCTTATTCTCTAGACATCTCTTATTCTCTGGATTTAGGATCTCTTATTGCATATATTCCCCTTCGGTCGGCTTCTCTCATCCAATGCGTCCTAACCTAACCTTCGCGGCTGAGCGAACCTCGAACCGTTGTCGACCGTCGACCACTAAGAGTGGGGGTAAAGGTGTAACGATTTTTTTTATGGTTGAGGGATTAAAAATAATTTTTTGCAACGCGTAATTAATTTCATATAAATAATTATTATTTTATATGGATCGGTGTTTCGTCCCAGGTCTGCTCACGGACTCGTCAGTTGGGCTATGCGAGCAGACCCTGCCCAAGACACGAAACTAATCGTAAATATATATATATATATATAATCAAATATAGGATAGTACTCACACCCATTCCTACGGCGACGTGCAAAACCGGAACCGCCACCGATCCTTGTTGATCTTCTTCGCGACACAAACTAACTGATATTGATCAACCGAGTTGATATTTATACGATTGTCATGCAGGTTTGTAAACAATCATAATAAATATAAACAAAACAATTGAATGATTCCTTCCCTATCTCTCATTTTTCTTTATATTCCTCTAAAATACCGCCACCTCTAAAGCATGGTGCCTCATAACAAAACACACCGTTACAAAGGCGAAGTATAGAATAAGGGAGTCTGCCGCCATTTTGAAAAATCTACAGTATGCAATAAGAGATCCTACTGTAATAGTTTTACCTTGTAAAGCTACGACGACCAATTTGCTAGGGGAATCTTCTGAAGAGCGACATGCTAATGCGAGAGCTTGAGGTGACAATGCTGCGATTTCATGCTTTAAATAATTATTTATGTGCATAGAATGATGCGTCCTAACATCGTGAAATTCAACTTCTATGCTACTATCTTCTTTATCTTCGGATGTATAACATGACACTATACCAGTATCGTTCCATACCTACAAATATGTGTATTAATACGTCAAATATTTTGAGCATTATAATATTTATACCATGTATCGTGACAAGAGATGACCAGGTGATGAACCAGGTTGAAATGGTTCTTGCAAATCAAACTCAGGAGCTCTCTTCGATTCTCCATCCCTTTTCTCTGATATGTCAGAAACACTTTTATCGTCGTCACCAGTCTCCACGGACGATTTGATTTTACTCAATGATATGACATTGTCACCGTCATCATCGGAATCGGCCATCATGTCATTCTCAAATCCATTTGCAACTGGGTCTGACAACAAATCGTCCACCGAATCGATTTTTGATAAAACCTGGAATATAATCTCTTATTAAGATTTAAACTACAAAAATATTAATAATACATACAAGTTCCACGCAGCCCAATTGCCCTAAAGAGTCACAGAATGCAAGTTCGGTTGGGCCGCTGGGATGCCAGACTAGAGATGTTATTTTAGCATTTTGTTGATGTTCGGAGTATCCTACTTCATCCTTTGAGTCAACTTCCCAGACAACTATTTCTCCGTAAGTTGAACTTGCAGCGATATATGTTCCGCATTCGGAAAATTTGCATATACTGATTTCCTGAAATGTAGATTATTGAGGAATGGTGTTGAGAAAGTAAAAAAGTACAAATGATAAATACAGTTTTGAGATTTGAAGAGTTCAGTTTGAAAGCCTGCTCCCAAGATGACCTTTTCACTACCACAACTTCTTTGCCTTGAGGATACGCGAGATATTCTCCAGTTTTACAGTTAAACGAAGGCGTACAATAAACTTTTGCTAAGAAAAATGAATTACTCTTCGGTACAACAAACCACGTGTGAACAACTTTTTTTTCTTTTATGTCCCATACACGAATAGAACCATCAGCACTTGAGGAAGCCTAAAAGTGAGATTAAAAGTTTATTTTCTAAGTTTTCTTTTAGTTAATAAAAAGATATTTAAAACATTAAAACGTACAAGATATTCTTCTTTTGGATCCATTGATAAACCTAAAATAGGAGCATCGTGGCCCTCGAGCTCGACCATTTCTGATGTCTTTAAGTCTATGATTTGAATTCGCATGTCACTGGAAAGTAATGACTATTTATAACAATGAATTCAATTACAGTGGACCTCCCCTTATTTTAACTTTTCGAGTCAAGGAAGATGGCGGCTTCTTCCCTTATTTTACCGCTTCCCCTCATCCCCACCACTCGTAGTATGAGAGAATAAAAACAGAAAGAGGAGATATAGTGGCGTCCTTCTTCACCTGTATGCGCAAGCCCAAACAGAGTTCGCACTCTTTTGAACAGTTTCAAATGGCGAATGGTGGGGGAACTCATGAGGAGAAGAAGTTAACATAAGAGACGAAAAAAAGTTAAAATAAAGGACGCATTTAAAATAAGAGGAGTTAAAATAAGGGGAGGGCCACTGTATTTTAATACAATTTCTGGTGAGGATAATTATGTAGTATTTACCATGCTCCAGTTGCGATTAGATTACCCTTCTTTGTCGACGCTATTGCAGATACGGTAGATGAAAATCTAGTTACAATTCCTACTTTTTCAAGATCTGGATGTGAAAGTATTTGAACGGTATTGTTGTCATTTCCAACGTACAGTTTTCCATTCTAAAATGTAAACACTAACTCATTTAAAGTACTGCAGAAAATTGAATACTTCATAAATAAATATAGTTATCTGATATATATATATATTTAAGATCGTGTAAATTGATGTTTTAAACATCTATTAAGACCTCAGAATGAATTTTTTGAAGGACTTGATATAGTTTTCGTAAACCTTTACAAAACGGACAACATCGAAAAAAAATTCCATACTAGGTCATTTTAATGTATTTTTACCTCCTGTTTAGGAATATGATGATAAAATTTGGCAGTCATACAAACTAAAGCCGCCATTTTGAAAAAACCGTAAAAAAAAAACTGTTTTTTTTTCAGTTTTTTGCATTTATCATGAAAACTACAAGCGTTGCAAAAAAAAATGTTTCAAACAAAAAATGTAGAGCTGGAAATTCTCTACAAAAAAGTTCTGATGTGTTTTAGTTGTAACATCAACGGTAATACCGTAAAACAAGAGTGAACACAAGAACAATCAGATTTATCAATTCAGCCCACAATACTGTTTAGGTTTTGACAAATACAAGTTTCTAAATTTGATGTGGGGTTGATATCTGTTGAAATATGGGTTAGGTAGGTTAGGTTATTATTATATTAGGTCAAATTTAGAAACTTGTAATTGCCGCAATGTTCACAAATGTCTCAAAACCTAAACAATATTGTGGGCCGAACTGGGAAAGCTGATTATGGTCATGTTCCCTCTTATTTTACAGTATTACCGTTGATATTATGACTAAAACGCATTGGTTTTCGAGATAAATGCGAAAAATTGAAAAAAATCGCTTTTTTTGGTAGTTCTTTCAAAATAGCGGCTTCAATTTTTCTGACCTTCAAATTTTATGATCATATTCGTAATCAGGAGGCAAAAATACGTTAAAATGACCTAGCACAAATTTTTTTTTTGATCTTGTCCTTTTTGTAAAGGTTTACCATAGTTTTTAATTCACTTTATTTTTGTTTTTAATGTTATTTATAAACAGAGATTTGGTATTCCTATAGGTTCTCCACTTTCTTCTATAATAGCTGACTTAATGATGTATTTTTTGGAAAACATTTTAATTAATAAATTACAATTTTTATTTCAGATGTGTGGATGACATTTTTACTGCAGTTCCTAATGATTCTTCAGAACATATTTTACTAATTTTTAATAGTTTGACTAAAATTAAAGGATTAGACAATAGAATTTCTTTTACTTTAGGAACAGAAGTAAATGATAAACTTAACTTCTTAGATGTTCTAGTTATCAATGAAAATAACACTTTAATAACCGATTGGTATCATAAAACTACTTTTTTTGGAAGATATCTACATTTTAATTCAAATCATCCACGTAACTATAAATTTAGTACAGCCTTTGGACTTATTGATAGAGCTATTAGACTTTCACAAATTAAATTTAGACAGAAGAATTTAAACTTAGTTAAATGTATTTTAAAAAATAATACATATCCTGATTATTTTATTAATGAATGTTTTAAGAGAAGAGGTTTTTCAAAAATGCAAAATAATAATAAAAACTTACCAAATACCGCTTCGCCACAGAATTGAAGAACCGACCGTTTCGTAATGAGTTCGAATAACTGGCCATTTCGAACGCTGCTCGAAAACGACTCGAAAAAGCAGACATCTAGTGAATGACAAGAAACAAGCGGCCAATTTGGAAAGGGATTCGAAGATGCAGGCCATTTCGTAAAATAATTTCTATATATGGGAATTTTATTGCGATTCCACTTCCTCATCACATAAATCAATCAATCAAGACATGTGCATAGATTGTCATGGCATTGAAGTGTCATTGGTATAGTTTTTATATGCATGCGCTTTGTACATGTTCTTGGCATTATTTTTGTTGACGAATTTTTAATAAATTGATCATTACTTACACACTAGACTGACAAAAATCATTGTAAATTTGACTACATTTTAACTACTTAGAGTATTTCAATAGGTCCTCAACGAAATTTTACAAGTTGTAGTTACGTTTAGCATTACCAAAGTATGGATTAACAATTGGACAAAGATGTTACGACTATTATGCGATTGAATACTTTAATAAACTACCAAATTCTCTAAAAGATATGCGGCTACGC
Source organism: Trichopria drosophilae (assembly GCA_030407085.1). Taxonomy (NCBI): domain Eukaryota; kingdom Metazoa; phylum Arthropoda; class Insecta; order Hymenoptera; family Diapriidae; genus Trichopria; species Trichopria drosophilae. Next base: position 180,300,393 of record CM059583.1, on the reverse strand, counting down.
AGACAATGTATGAAGATTTGAAACAAATTGAAACAGTTGATAAACTGAAACCAATAATCAGTGGATTCATAGTGGACTAGATCTGAAAAAGTCTAGAACATTCTCAAGAAATGAAAAAAGAAGAACGAAGTAATACTGTTTTATAATTTTATTTGTTTTTTTTTTTTTGTTTGTTTACATTTTTAACATTTTTACAGTTTTAACATTTTTAATTAATATATTACTATCTGAGTGTTATATAACTAGGAAAATCTATACATCGAAAAATTTTATATAAGATTAATGAAGCAACATATTATAGATTATATCATTGTAATTATAATTATTTAGGTTTTAAGGAACCTCCTATGTATGGATATTTTAATGCCCCCTATAGGTTCTCAATTGTATTTATTATAGGAATTGGAATAAATAAATAAATAAAATTTACTAGATTTAAAATATTTTCTGGAGTTTAACTACCTACAGTAAACTAAAAAGTATTCAAGATGATTGAAGCATAATATATTTTTAGTTGATTTTTAGCTGATCTACATTTTTAGTTGATTTAACATCTGTACGATCTTAACTGTAACTTAGAAAATTCTATTGTGGCATATCGAACCACTTTGCATGGTTAAAAAGTTATCAAATCAACTAAGGTTTAGTCTGGAAATTTTTTTTAGTAACAGTGTTATTTCAATATACGAACTGAAGTAAGCACCAAAAAATTGAATGTATCGATTAAAAGTACTAAAACTAGAGCATTCGACCAAGCAGCCTAAACTAATAGTGCTTAGAGTAGTATAGATTTCTTAATCGATGGATATATTATAACAATATTTTTATTTATTTATTAAACAGGCCTGAGGCCCTTATAACAAGTTACTATATATTAAGGTAGTGTACATAGATGAGTTATTTAATTCAAGTAATACAGAGTTCATTGAAAGCAGTTTAAAGAAGTGAAAAGATAATGAGTATGAATGAAATGATAAGAATAAATTGTGTTAGATTAAGTGTATTCGAGTAGATTCGAGGGATGGGACAACGATTTAGTTGCAGTAATAAAAGGTAGTTGAAAAATGTTGTTGCAGTTGTGTACCAGGTCATCAGATAATGAGCATAATCTAGAAGATGGAGAGTTGTAACCTAAGTTTGTTCTGTAATCAGAGGAAGAATATGTTGGTTGAAATCTTAATGCATATATAGAGTGATATTGTGGTAAGATTGAACTTAAATTAGGAATCAGTAGTTGGTTATTGTGTAATTTATAGAGGAACTGAGCGTCTGTAAATTGTCGGAGGGACTTTAGTGTAGGTATTTTTAAGCTATTTGAGATCGACACATAATTATGCTCATTGAAAGACATTGGAGCACCTATTTTGTAGGATGCATATCTAAAAAATTTAGGCTGTACCCTCTCTAGTCTATTTATGTGAATATTATAATAAGGATTCCATATTATTGATGCATAAGATAATATGGGACGGACTAGAGTGAGATGGAGGATTTTTATTTTAAATTCTTGAGTGTGACGAATAAGGAAACCCAATATTTGTTCAGCTCTTTTGCTTATGTCAAAAATATGATCAGTAAAAGTTAACTTGGAATCGAATATTACACCAAGATCCTTAATTTTCTCGACTCTTTGAAGCTTAAAATTTTGAAGATGATAATCATAAAAAATAGGAGACATAATTGATGAAAACGTGATTAAAGAGCTCTTACTACTAATACTTATTAAGTTTCATACCATTTAGTTTACACCAGTTACAAATGTTATTTAAATCTCTTTGTATTTCCTCTGAGCTTAATACACTTGTAATGGTATTGTATATTTTCAAGTCATCTGCAAATAGCATAAAATTGGAATAGGTTATTACGGAAAAAATATCGTTAATAAATATATTAAATAGGATAGGGCCAAGAAGAGATCCCTGGGGTACACCTGAAGATGCTTTTATTTCCCTAGATTGGAATGTTATATTTCACTATTAGCTTTCTTTGGGTGAGATAGTTAAACATCCTTGCTAATAGGGATCCCGAAATTCCCAATTTTTGTAGCTTATATATTAACATGTCATGGTTGACTGTATCAAACGCTTTCGAAAAGTCGGTGTAAATAGCATCAACTTGAAGTTTACTCTCTATACATTCACAATATTCTCTGCTTAAATACATATTTTCTTTAGTTTTTTTAAAATAAATTTTAAACTATTATTCCTCAACAAACTGAATGATGTGTATTTTATATGTTTATTTAATTTATTAGTCAGTTTAAACCAAAATTCTGCATTTACCAGCATGAATGTAACAGAAATAAAAATACATAAATGCTATTTCTCTAAAAACTGTTATTTATTTATTATCGCAAATATGAACTATTGAAAATTCGATAGTATGAGTATCGGTCAAATTTGTACATGCTTAAGAAAAGAAATAATAACATTAGATAATGCGTTTCACTATTTCACACATATTATATTAGCAACTTTGTTAATTCCTATACACAGAAATTATTTTACGAAATGGCTCACATCTTCGAATCCCATTCCGAAATGGCCACTTGTTTTGGTCATTCGCGAGATGGCCGCTTTTAGAACAGTTATCGATATGGCCGTTTTTTTTAAAACTTCAGCGAAATGACCGCTTATTCAAGCAGCGTTCGAAATGGCCAGTTATTTGAACTCATCACGAAACGGATGATTTTTCAACGCTGTGACGAAATAGCAGGTTCTTGGACTCAGGCATCGATATAACCATTATACACGCTGTGCCTGAACCAAAAAAAAGTTTGACTAAAATGGACCCAAAATCAGTTTCGTCGGGATTGTTCTGCATTTTCGTTCATTGAACTTTGTGTTTATTTACAAAACAACAAGTTTTAAGATTTGTAACTACGAGTAGACGAACTAATCATACAAAAAGTATCTGAAATATTTTTTTTCTATGTATACACCTGTCAAAACAAGACCCGCAATTTGGGTGCAAATAGACACTTCCTTATTTTTATCGAATACAAGTATTCTGAGCTTGGTATACAACAAAAATTCATGTCTTTGACAAATATTAACCAATTTTTTACATTCAAGTCTTGTTTAAAAGGACTTTTTACGTATATATACATAGAAAAAAATATTTAAGAAGTTTTTTGTATTATTAGTTAGCTTGCATGTAGTTACAAATGTTAAAACTAGATGTTCTGTAAATAAACTCAAAATTTAATAAACAAAAATGCCCATATCCCGAAAAAAGGATCAGCTAGGATTTTTATCTCAACGGATATTTACTTCTAATATGATGCAGATTGATCCCCACAAAACCAATTTTGGGTCCATTTTATTGTATCTTTTTTTTGGTTCAAGCACAGCGTGTATAATTTAATAATCATTTTTCTTGTTGGTTTCAACAAGCGACAAACCAATGATTTTGAACTAACTAAATTAAATAATTATCCGACAAGTAATAGATTGCGGTAATAAAATATTTTTTTGTTATTTTGACGTGTGTTATAAAATACTGTATTAAGACGTGTGACCAATACACTTAACTTTGACAGATTCGCCTAACTCTATTCCGTATCAAATTGCACTCTGATTAAATAAAAATTTAAAAGGAAAATATTTATTATTGTAAAATACTGAATGAAAACGTAAAGAAAAATACTGATTCAAAATGTTTTAAAATTTGTACTAATTTACACAATCCAAATAGGTAAATACTTTAAAGAAAAATAAAGAATTCAATTATTACAGATATTTAAAGAACCTTGAAACAAATATTTTACTGAATACTACACTCAAATTTGATAAAAAATAACTTCAAATATCAAATAAATCATTTTATTCCGACAAAAACAAATCGTACCATTATTCATAAGAAAATTGATTTCTATATTTGCATTCATAATAAAAGATTATATTTAATACTAGCTTAAGGATACTATTAATGTTACATATTTTTAACAGTTCGTAAGTGAACAGAAGACTCCAAAAATGATACAAATTTATGAAATTACCTTTGAAAGAACAACTGTTGCTTGCTCTGAAATACATGTCGTTGCAGGATCATCGTCCATTAAGTTCACCCAAGCTCGTACATCGCCATCGGCACCACAAGTCACTAATCCTTTTCTAAAATTTAAAACAAAACAAATAATAATAAAATAGAGTAATGAATTATATTTTCTTGGATGAAAAGAATAAAAGTTGTCTTTAATTTTTATCACTTACTTCTCACCGGTGTGATAACAGACATCCGTATGACCTTCTGGATGTGCGTAACGCATCGGTTTTTTTATAAGAGGCATTTTAACAATTTTTATTTATAACAGTTCAGAGATAATTATGTGTAAAATTTATTACGAAAAAGAAATTCTACTGCAGATTTGGCGCGGAATTCGACAACCACTGAATAAATTCGGTGAAAGGTGGGATATATTCGAATTTCATGTCTCGTTTGGTACATATGGGTAGTGTCGCCATCTACTTTGTAACAAATTTCAGAACACTGAGAGTTACTATTCGCCCTGTTAACACCGCCGCTTACGATCTCTACCGGCAGAAGAGCGAACTAAAATGATAGGGTCAGAGTAAAAAAATAACACAGGCAAGATGAGCGTATTTGTAGATTTAATAAATTACATTGGACCCGGTTCGCGATGCTACATTGAAGGCGAACTTATTCTCAATGCAAAACATATAATGTTTTGTGCATTGACACACGTTTCCGATATTAAATGGGAAATTTTAGGTTTGTGTTTACAGACGTCGTGTCTCTCAGGAAGCCCACGTGAAGTTACACTGTGTAGAAATAACGATAATTACATTATAAATATTAATTGCAAATGTTTATGCAACGCTATTCGGGGCACCTGTAAAACATAATTTATAATAATATTTTTAACATTTCTTTAAGGAGGTAGTCGCGTGAAACGATTTTTTTACGAAGTCTTTCATTTTTTCACCAAACGTTAATGACGTTGATATCAATACGTGGTTAAAATTTCAGAAAGCCTGTCCGTACGATAATGGAGATAATCGTCCTCAAAGTTTCACTTTTTAACACGTGTTCCCCATACTAAGCCTTTGCCGACATGACATATTAATTATTTACAGAAAAACGGTATTTACCGTTTTTATAAAAAACTAATATGTTGTGTAAAATATATTAAAGAACATTGTAAAAAAAATTGAAGAACCCTAGCGGTACAGTTTTGTAATAATATTAATAAATAGGCAGCGAAATTATGTCGTGAACGTAAAATGCGAGGTTGCCGTTTCGAAATTCGTTTCATAATGTTGGTATACACAGACACGATTCCTTGAGAAATTAGTGTGTAACAGGCGTCCATCAAGTACACTCTCCCCCAAAACGTTCATTACGCGCACTGAAGAAACAAAGTGGCGTCTGTGGATTTATGTGGGGTAGACTTTTGACGGGTACTGTCGCACGACTACCTCCTTAATCGTAGTGAATGATTTTATACATATGTAAAATGGATTAAATTTACAATTCAAAATGTCTCTGATGGAAACATCTTCACCAGTGTTCTTAAAAAAATCTAATTTTTCATATATTTTTGTTTTCTCTATGTGGCAAAATTGTTTGCAAGGGACGACCCTATACATATCCTTATCATCATTTTTCAGTTTTCCCCATTTGTGTCGAATGTCGGTACAGCTAGCATTTTCTATTTCATTAACAGGAACTCTATATTGTAAGTAATTAAAAGGAAAGTAATAATTAAACAAACTGTCATTTAATTTTTTCCATTATTATTTTCAGGCACTGTTAACGATTTAAATGCATTAATAAGGATGCATGACGTCTGTAAACACAACCCTAAAATTTCCTATTTAACATCGGAAACGTGTGTCAATGCACAAAACATTATATGTTTTGCATTGAGAATAAGTTCGCCTTCAATGTAGCATCGCGAACCGGGTCCAATGTAATTTATTAAATCTACAAAACTAATTAAATATTGGGTTACGCTCATCTTGCCTGTGTTATTTTTGACTCTGACCCTCCGACCCTATCATTTTAGTTCGCTCTTCTGCCGCGTGACATAACGGACATAACATGGCAAGAGTAAAATGTGCTATTCATCAATGATGCAGAGATATTCTACTCCAAAAATGCTATCAGATAAGTTTTTCGTTTTAATAAAATCATTTCAATTTACAGCAAAGAATCTGGTACTTTGTGTCGTGTTATTACAGATACCACCGCTCAGATCATCGGAAACAATTGCATGAAAGATTTGTTGCTTAGTGCTCGAATATCGGAGTTGTGATATGGGCTAATAAATCAATTGTATCAATTTCATAATACGATTCTTCGATGAGATTCACTGAAAGCAAGAATGGGCATGGGGATGCACAAAGTCATGAATCGTCCTGTAAGTATTCCCGTCAATGTTATAATTTTATTCATTTTCTTTTCTTTTCCTTCGCCATGAACAGCGTTGACTCGAGTTTCTCAACGTGCAATGAAATTATTTATGTATTTTTTGATTGATTGATCAATAGCACATTTTACTCTTGTCAATTGATTTGTTGAAAACCCTTCAACTTATCGGCTGCATCCGGTTGTAACAAAAGTAGAAGATTCACGAACTGAGTCTGGAATTTGAGTTTGTGTTACACATTTCATGGATTTAACACATTTTATACGCTCTAATCTACGTTTAACACATAAATTTGTTTTAAAAGAATTCTTATTTATTACTTCTTATATACTGTAAGTATAATTTCATGAGGACATTCGAGAATTCATAAAGTAATCTTTTTCAAAATCTGTGCTTATTGGCCGGCGTAATCGGAACATTGGTTGTTAAATAATCACATGAAAACTATAGCATATTTTAGTAAGGAAACTGACATAAAAATTTATTATATTTTTGAGATCGCTAATCACCAATTTTAAATTAAAAATGGCGGATCCAACATGGCGTACAAGTATCTAAATTAGTCCTGGATTAAGATTACATTGTGTGTGGAGACATTACTGAGGTCATTCATGAACCCAAATTGAACTGAATAAAATGTCATTTGATTTTTTGACGAAAAAACCTTTCTAGCAATTTATGTCACATTATAAACTTTTGATTGATTATAATTTTAATAACTTAGTAAGACGTATATGTGCGCACAATAATAGTGTTAATATGTTTTCAAGACCCGCCAAAGCCTTTCGAGCTGAAAACTTTCCAACAACAAAAGTTGTAAGATATTTTTCTACTTGCTGGCGTAACTCAAGTTTGAAATTTGGGTTATTTTGTAATTTCAATGGCTTTTAGGTACTTGTATTCGATGTAAGATCTTGATTTCTTGTAATAGGATATGGAATGATTGACCACAGGGAAGTATTCAGAAAGACCAAAAAATGGCCTTAATGTGTGATTGATGTCTGAATATCATTTCTGAAGCTTTCTTTATTCCGCATTATTTTAAATGTTGGTACATTAACATGTAAGTTATGAATTAACATATTCAAATAATTCAGTTACAATACTTTTCTCCTTCCATGTTGTTGGCAAGAAAACGAAGATTTAAGGATTTCATTTGGGGCCTGAAAGAAATTTTCAACATTTAACAGAGGAATAATTCTCATTATATTTGTACGTAATTTATTATAAAAAAATTATTTATACTCATCTGACACGTAAGATGTTGACTTGATATCATCGATATATACTGATAGTACCAATGAGTAACTGACTCTGCTACTCCATTCTACAAAACTAAATAAGAAATTCTTTTTGTAAGGAATACATCTTAATTTGTTGGATATAATAGTGTATACGTATTTTTTGTTTATTACCTTTTTAAAACCATAACGAACAAATTGTTCTTTCAAACTAGCATTAATTAGGAAAAGATATGTAACAGCGAACAGAATTTACGAAAAAAATTATACGATTATAAATTTTATAGTCCAACTTTAAGATATTTGTACTGAGAAAAGAGTTATACGTAGTTATAAGAATAGTGTTAATACATTTCAGTATCAGTTGTGGCTTTCAGGCTTCAAATGGCTTTCAGGTATTTGCATTAAAAATAAGGCTGATACATAGTTAAAATATGTGGTACCATGTCTTTTCAACACACAGCATTACAACAAACGTCGTTTCATCACAACAATTAAACACAAGACATTTCAACAAATGACCGTTTCATCACAATTTTTTAAACACAAAGACGTTTCATCACACAATTAAATTATGATTATATTATGTTAATTATTATTATAATCATTATTTCTGTTTTTATTATCAATATAAGTATAATTTAAATTCATATATTACGATAAAGGACAAACTAACATTAGATACATTATTTTTGCAACAGACAAAAATCTACAAACTTTAAGTGAATGTGATACATGGTTATGTGATGGCACATTTATATCTGTTCCAACAATTTTTAAACAGCTATATACTATTCATGGAATCGCTCATAACAAATCACTACCATTGATTTATATCCTTGCTCCAAACAGCACAGAAAAAATCTACAAAAGTATTCTAAAACAAATCAATAAATGTCTGTATACAATGAGATACAATTATATCAGATTATGAACATTCTTTTTTAAATGCAGTAATGACAATTTTCCCTAAATCACAAATTCAAGGCTGTTTATTCCATTTCGGACAATGTATTTATCGACATATCAAACAATTAGGACTTTCACAACAGTATATACATGATGAAGAATTTAATATACATATACGGATGTTCATTGCCCTAGCTTTCATGCCAGTTGAACATATAATCGAGTCTTTCGATTTACTGATATCATCAGACTATTTTAAAGAAATAGATGAAAATATGGAGAAATTCTTGAAATATTTCACTGATACATGGATTGGGAAGGAAATGCGAAATGGAGTTCGCATGTATCCTAAATTTGCAATAGATTTTTGGAATTGCTATAATGCTATAATGAACGACGCACCTCGAACAAACAATGCCGTTGAAGGTACAATAGCTTTATATTTATTTATGTACTGATTTATTAATTATTTTATTTATTTTCTTATATTTTTTTATTATTAAATATTACAAATAATGACAGTCTTAAAATAATACATACTATATTTATAATATAAATAACATTATTTAATTTATATAATATTCAATTTATTAATTTAAATATTAAATATTTCTTATTATTGAAGGATGGCATCACGCATTTCACTCCAGAATACAATCTGCACATAATAGATTATAGCAACAACGTCTAGTAACAACATAATACAATTGCAACATGCAATATATCTATAACAGCAAAATACAATAAATTAGGTTTTTATTATATACATTTTTCCTAATAATACAAAATAAATCATACACCCGACACATTAGTATACGAACAATTGTACGCGATACTCAAATATAATATAACACCAATGAGAATCTACGAACCATGAAGCATATTGGATTCAGAAAATTAGCATTAAGGTCTTTTGTAATAAATTTTTATAACCTGTGTAAGAAAAATGTAATTTATCAATAAAACTATTATTTAAAAAAAAAACGCAACTATGGGGAAATTCATAAATGCTATAATATAAGAAGCGATCAAGTAATTACAGATACAATTTTGGAGCAACATTGTGCAGGTATCAATATTTCAGAAAATAAAAAGAAGAAGTACAGAGACTATGTTGCTCGCATAAAAAACATAGTATCTACATTCAATAACAATATTGCTAAATTACATTTTTTGCGAGGAATAGCACCCAACATCAAGTTGTCATTACATATTTTTTAGATTTTAAGTGACGCTAGTGTATCTTAAAGTTGAATAGAATTTTGGTTTATTATACTTCACCTGAATGCGTAATAAATAAAAACAACTTCTAAACCTGCTGCTCATACACACTTTCCGTAGACCTTTGGCAGCTGACAACTGGGATCGGTTCAGACAGCGATATTATTTTCCAGCATCAAACGATGACATTCATTAAATTTTACAGCTTCCAGACAAGCTGCAAAGAAAAGAACCCACCAAGAATCACTTTTCTTTAATTTACGAAAATAGCCCTAATTTTGATTACATGCAATAATATTGCATCGTTATATAATTAATTGCAGATAAATAATAAATTTCTAAGCCTAACCTGACTGTTCAAATTGCAGCTGAAAACACCATACGTTGAGAACGCGCTGAGAACATCGTTATCGGGAACGTCATCTTCGTCGTCTTCACACTCCCGTCTCGTCCGGACACAGCATATTCACCTCAGGGCGGCTGTTTACATACTCCACCCCTTCACCCTTGCGAGATTGTCACACACGTGCACACTCGCGCACCTCAACTGTGTGCTATCCCCTGTGCCCCACCTCCGTGAAGTTAACCGGCCATTGTAACGAAATCCATCGGAAATAGCACGAATCGTTTGCGATTCGTTTGCGAATGATTGCGATTACCGATTTTTCGTTTGCGACTTCGTCGTTTTTGAGTTATTTGCAAAAAACGACATGGCCGGCTAACTTCACGTTAGCATTTTTGAAAACGCAATTACTCGGCAACCAATCGACCAATTTCGCCCAAATTAGGCTTGATCGTTTGCGATTCGTTTGCGAATTATGAATTAAAAGTGCTTTTTCAGATAACTTGTAAAATAAAAAAAAATAAATATGTCCCATTACATATAAAATTCTTTAAAAGGTTTGCGATTTTTTTGCAGTCGATCTAAAACGTTTGCGATTCGTTTGCGAATTGAGAAAATATAGCAATCTCCCGAATATCATAATAAATAAGGCGAAAATAAACGAATTATCGAAAGTTACTAGATCCAGCCGGGCTCGATATACCAAAATCCTTTAAAAGGTTTGCGATTTTTTTGCAATCGGTCTCAAACGTTTGCGATTCGTTTGCGAATTGAGAAAATATATCAATCTCCCGAATATCATAATAAATAATGCGAAAATAAACGAATTATCGAAAGTTACTAGACGTGGCCGGCTAACTTCACGTTCGCTTCAAAATCCCTTAAATGGTTTGCGATTTTTTTGCAATCGGTGTCAAACGTTTGCGATTCGTTTGCGAATTGAGAAAATATATCAATCTCCCGAATATCATAATAAATAATGCGAAAATAAATGAATTATCGAAAGTTACTAGATCCAGCCCGCCTTGATATACAAAATCCTTTAAAAGGTTTGCGATTTTTTGCAATCAGTCTCAAACGTTTGCGATTCGTTTGCGAATTGAGAAAATATACCAATCCCCCGAATACCATAATAAATAATGCGAAAATAACCGAATTATCGAAAGTTACTAGATCCAGCCCGCCTCGATATACAAAAACTTTTAAAAGGTTTGCGATTTTTTTGCAATTTGTCTCAAACGTTTGCGATTTTTTGCAATCTTTCTCAAACGTTTGCGATTTGTTTGCGACTTGAGAAAATATAGCAATCTCCCGAATATCATAAATAATGCGAAAATAAACAAATTAAAGGATTTTAGGACAATTTTCTTTTTATTTTGCAATTGAGCGGAAAATGCACATTTAATTCATAAATCGCAAACGATTGAGCCTAATTTAGTTGAAATTTATTGATTGGTTACTGAGTAAAAGGATTTTGTATATGGAGGTGGGCTGGATCTAGTAACTGTTGATAATTCGTTTATTTTCGCATTATTTATTATGATATTCGGGAGATTGTTATATTTTCTCAATTCGCAAGCGAATCGCAAAAGTTTGAGACCAATTGCAAAAAAATCGCAAACCTTTTAATGGATTTTGAAGCGAACGTGTAGTTAGCCGGCCACGTTTAGTAACTTTCGATAATTCGTTTATTTTCGCATTATTTATTATGATATTCGGAAGATTGATATATTTTCTCAATTCGCAAACGAAACGCAAACGTTTGAGATCGATTGCAAAAAAATCGCAAACCTTTTAAAGGATTTTGTATATCGAGGCCGGCTGGATCTAGTAACTTTCGATAATTCGTTTATTTTCGCATTATTTATTATGATATTCGGGAGATTGCTATATTTTCTCAATTCGCAAACGAATCGCAAACGTTTTAGACCGATTGCAAAAAAATCGCAAACCTTTTAAAGAATTTTGTATGTAACGGGACATATATGATAATTTATTTTTTTTTATTTTAAAAGTTAAAAAATAATATGGAAAAAGCACTTTTAATTCATAATTCGCAAACGAATCGCAAACGATCAAGCCTAATTTGGGCGAAATTGGTCGATTGGTTGCCGAGTAATTGCGTTTTCAAAAATGCTAACGTGAAGTTAGCCGGCCATGTCGTTTTTTGCAAATAACTCAAAAACGACGAAGTCGCAAACGAAAAATCGGTAATCGCAATCATTCGCAAACGATTCGCGCTATTTTCGATCGATTTCGTTACAATGGCCGGTTAACTTCACGGAGGTTCACGTATACTTCCACCATGGGTTCACAGGGGGCATCAACTGCTATGGAGTAAAGGTACTACCGTAACAGCGTAGTTCCGCAGTTTTTAGGCGCTGTAGACGGCGCTACTAGTATCGAAATAATTGCATGTGTGTATCTGATGATACACACACATGCATAGAAATTTTCTCCGAAAACCGGGTTATTCGAGAACACCAACTGAAGACAGTTTAAAGTAATTTGCGCTATTTTTCATTTACTGTTATTCAATTAAAAACTATTATTTTTAATTAAAATTTAATTAAAAAAAGTTTATTTGTAATTAGATTTCACCATTTTGTGAAAGTTTGACAGCAAAGTCAAGTTGAAGATATCACGAACTTTAAAAACCATTCAAATCAAAATACAAAAAAAAATCAGTGGAAATAAGTCACCAATCAAGTGTTAAATATTAAAAGTTAATAAATAAATATATAATCGCAAAAAGTGTAGATGAACGTTACAATGTACCGCAATATTACGAAAAAATAAAAATAAAAATGAATAAAAACTGATTTTTTATAGGACAAAAGTCCAATTGAGTAATATTAGAAATAAAAATACGACATAAATAAAACAATAAAAGACAAAAATAAAATGCAAACTGAAATAGTAAAATGAAAGATAAAAATCGAAAAAAGGAAGGCACTGAATTTAGATTAAATTAAAAATAATCGATAAAACTTTACTGGAATGTATACAAACCCACTTTTTATGATATTAAATTTAAATTTAACACTAGTTTCTACATAAAATTAAAGTTTTTCACAATTACTGCTCAGATAAGCAATTTTTCGTTTCAAAAATCCCGCGCTTTGTTTTGATTGGTTCCCACGTCACTCCCCAGACTCCGCTGCAATGCTAGTAGCGCCGTCTACAGCGCCTAAAATACTGCGGAACTACGCCGTAACGGTACGTACATAGTACCTTTACTACATACATAGTGCATAGGAGTTGATGCCCCCTGGGTTCACCTGAGAATTTCGCCAGCATGCCTCCGCTATATCCCCACACTCTCGACCGTCCCCACCGCGCTTAGCCCCACCATTACCTTCGGCCGGTTCGTGTATCGTCGGAGAAAGGCTGCGTTCGCACGTCGTCGCTGTTTATCGACACCAGCTCCCTCGCTTCACTCAGAGTGGGGAAAGTCCCTAGTAGTTGCGCGGGAATTAAAAATCTCTATGTGACGGGCGACTAGACTCAAACATATTTAATACTTATTTGTAATAATGTAAAATACGTAAATTAATTGTTATTCATATTTAGATAGTTCTGGAAAGTCATTCCATTGTGTACAAATGCAACATATAATTTCCCGTTAATTCATTAATGCCCACGGTGAAAACGCTTCAAATCAATAATGACTCTAAAAACCGTGCTTCGTGTGCATAAAGTGCATGTAATGAAAGTTGTAGATAATGCAATTTTGAATGTACGTGTTCAATAAAAAAATCAATTTGATCATAAATACAATAGAAAATAGTACAATAGAAAAATATGAAAAATTGCTATTTTCATGTACTTTTTTGTAAATAAGTATTTTTTGGCTACATTCACACAGTAATAGTATAGTAAAGTGTTTTGAAGAGGATGAGAATATCTGTAAAATGAGCACCGGTTGGAGTTTTTACGATGAACTGGTAAAGTTATAGCTGTTTGGAGTTTCATACAAAAATTTTTGTTGAGAAACAAGCGTAAAATTTTTGTTTAAAAATCGGTTTTCAACTGATTTTACTAGTTTATATATGGGTCATTCCACGTCAACAATATCAAAGTTGTGGTGGGGGTCGCGGAATTCAACGAAAATTATATATTTGATAGGTGTAGGTGTGCAAAATATCATGGTAAAATATTTTTCGAAAATTTTCAAAATGGCCCTCGTGACGTCATGATCATTGAATTTCTTTAAATTGCGATATCTATTTTTCTAATTATCGCATTCAAATGAGACTACGCGCATTTTGTTTATAAAATTAAGTACTTTTATTGAAAAATAAAATAATTTTTAAAAAATTTCATTTTCCCAAAAAACTGACTGAAAACATTTTTCAACTTAAATTTTGGTATTGAACTCGTGTTTTTTTTTTAAATCTGCTATTTTATCTTGAAGAAAATTATTTCACCTATCATTTCCAAAAATAAAAATGGCGGAGGCTCTTCTCGTTTTTAAGTTACGAGTTTTGAAAGAGCGCAATTCACTGTGCTCAATTATCCGATACGCGCTGTTTGATGTGCAATCATGACAGATTGCTCTCGCAGGGTTGAGAAGTTTTCGAAAATGACATTTTAAAAAGAGAAACACTGTATATAAAAAATGTAATTAATTTTAAACTAGTAGCTTATTTTTAATTATATTTATATTTTTATCGTGATTTGTTGTATGCGTGATTATCGTATTTTATTCTTTTTTGTTTAATTTAGTTACGCACTTAACCCGTCCGCTATATGTTTAGTTTTTCTATAGGAATATTAATATGTTACGTAGCGCTACTTTATATTGTGTGTTCATCTACAATTGTTGGTCTGTTAATGTATTTTTGTATCATTATCATTGCCTTTTGGCAATGTACACGGTTGCTTGATCTGTATATGTTTTATTATTTTGTTGGCCAATAAAGACAATTTATTATTATTATTATTATTATTATTATTTATAAAACATGAATTGTTCATTTTTTGTATGTTTATACTGAGATATCGTATCTGCAAGTCCAAATGATACTTTGGGGTGAAGCGGCGAATTTTTTTCCCGGATGTCTCTATTCCGTGATTATTCTTTAATTTAGAATTCAACAAAAATTTTTTTTTCAACTTCAAAGCACACGTTTTTCTTATGATACACATGTTTAATTGGTCAACTGAGACTAGGAATCCGTCCCTGTTACTCGTTTTTAAAGGACGGCGTCGTGCACAGAGGGTTAAGAAATAAAAATTGTAGATACATTACATTCAAAACATAGCAGTAATTATAAATATAGTATGAAAATATAAAATTTTGGGGTTATCGCCTACAAAAATTGCTACCGAATGTAGGCCTACTCTATATAGTAATTACGTGTCTGGTAATAGAAACCTACTTAGTGGACAACTCATGTTTAACAGCACTAAAAATACATTCTACAATTAAAGTATACATCTAGACATATAGTGTGCGTAAAATTAAATTATGAATGGATTTTTTTTCATAAGTATGATACACGTCGTCTAAAATGCTTTTTTAGTGGTATTAAACACAAAGAGTTACCTGCTATATAGACCACTAAGTCGGCATCATCAAAATTATTGGGAAAAATGGCCATTTCAATCCCTTTGAACTAATTAGTTCATATTATATTACATTACGCAGTAAATATACAAGCGTATGACCTTTGATATATGTGCATGAGTTGTACATGATATTTTATGGGCACCCATTGCTTTACTTGCCGTAGAAAAGTAATGAAGAGAGCATAAAGTGTACTTTATACATAAGACAAAGTCGTTCATAAAATTAGTTAAGCCTCTGCAGCCTAATATTTAAATGTCTCACTAGCGCCACTGCGTTTTTATATATAAATAGAGTAAAGAAACCAATTACAATCTCAACTAGGCCCCCAAAGATGATATTCTTGATTTGCCCTAGGAAAAACTGATTTTTCTTTGCGAGTTACGTTTCGACAACCTATATTTGAAGTGCTGTCATTTGAAGAATACTTGCAGCACACACTTCTACCACGTCTCAAAATTTTCGTTTTCACGTTAACTATAAAGGTATGTTCATAGCTTTGAATTTAGAAAGACGGCGTGTCGTTAAAACAGTTAACTTTGCCAAAATTCAAAAAACTCAATTATGTTCTTACACATTTTAACAGTATTATAACTTCCGCCTGGGAAGTAGCACATCGATTTTCTGGCAGGTGAGATTGTATAATTGATACGGGAAGCTAATTCAATTGGATTTAGTTCGATAACTATTACGGCGTCACAGAAAAACTGTTAAGAGTAGAAAAGTTTAGGCAACTTACAAGTCAAACTTGTTAATTTTTCTTCATTAGCCTTCCTGAAATCATTTCAAATTCGCTGCTATGAGACTAATACTTCATCGGTATCTATATTTACTACTATTATACTTGTTTTACCACGTACATATATTTCAATACAAATATAAACGAGCATGTCTTCACTTACACCTAAGTTTAAAAGTTCTGTGGATTTGCCCGTATGTACCTACGCATTTGTATAATATTCATACATACACGGAATGAGAGGTTGATATAAGAAGAAAACCACTACGAATTAATTATTATATAAAATAAATAACAATAACAGAAATTCATTTTGTAAACAAATAAAAAATAACATTGTTTAAGTTAATCTTTTGTTAGTGTAAAAGTAAAATACATAATTGTATACAAACATTTTTCAACACATTTCTAATGAAATGATAGTATTTTTCGATACAAGGGGGTAAAAGTTATTTCTACGAACGTGAGGGTTGCGCGCCGAGCTGAAATCGAAGAGTAAAATGCGCCAAAAAAAATGAAAAAATGTGTAAAATAACATTTTACGCACACTGTAACATAAAAAGGTTCATATTAAAAATAAAAAGGTCACATTTCTGAGATCTTAATCAGCCTGAAGTAAGCAATACTTCTAGGCATGTTTTAACTGTTTTTCAACGTAGTTTAAATTGCGTAAATGAGAATTTAATAGAGCCCTGTAAATTGCAATGCATAGTTTTTTGAAATCTAATTAAAACGAACCTACAAGTGTCGATTAGCACAGGCCGATTAAATTCTCAAAAATTTGATCTCTTTATGGGATTTTTAGGCCACTAACAAAATGATATCTTTAAGTTAGTCATCTTAACACTTTATGATACAATTATGATGTCATTTTGATTAATGTCTTAAAAATATGACCTTTTTAAGAGGTCAGATTTAAGGCAGGGGATCAAAGTTCCGAAAATCAAAACCCCGAAAGGCTAAAATTTCGATATTCCGCGAGTCCAAGATATTTTAATTTGCTTTCTTTTTGCCAAATTTTCAAAGACATAGTAAAAAAAAATATTTATATAAAGAGTTCCACAAAATATCATACAAACAAATTTGAAAGATTTCCACTATATTTCTCGATGAATTTTTCATTCTTAACATTTGTTTATAAAAGCTCATTGTTTGCAAGTTAGAGCATTGAGACATTTTTCAAATAAATTTTCTTTCATGAAGCAATTTCGGATCGTTACAATGATGTGGGATATAAAAGTAAAACTGTTTTGTGACTTTAACGGGTTAAATCTCGATTTGAAATACGAATAATTCATATTTGGTAAAATAATAATTAACGTCGTTAAAAATATTAATGTATATACCTAAGTTATTTACAGTAGTTTTTTTTCCAGCCAATAAAAAACAAAATAAAAATATCCATTTTGAAAAAATGTTGAATTTTGTACTTAATATTCAAAAAACAGATGTTAACAAATTGTAGTAAAATTTTCATTATTTTCACGTGAATGTTCATTTTCACTATTTTATTTTTTATTTGTTACTGTCCGATATATAACAACGAGCTATGAACTTTTAAAAAATTACACTTATATCACAAAAAAAATCGCTAACAAAATCTTTTTTTTTTTAGAATTTCTTTTAACAATAACAATTATTTAAAATATTAAATACAGGAAAAATAAATTATTATCGTGTTATTTTTATGATTATTCTTATAAACAAGATAATAAATCTAAGACCTGCATTTCCAGGTACGGAGTAGACAGCTTAGTCGAAAACGAGCAGACATAAATATTTGTATAGACAAAAAATGTTTATTTTCCATTAATATCATATAATATGGCAAAGTTCCTTCTAACGAAATAAACCATTATTTATTGCAATATACAATAGTAAGGAAGACACATTTTTATGTATATTTTTATGTATATTGTGTATATGGAATTAAGACTGCACCTTAAAAAAAATGAAAACATTTCGCTACAACTACAACTACAAATTTCTTACATGTGTTCGTGGTACTTTGTTCCAGATTGTAAACATTTATATATTTTGGCCATATTAGATGATTTCAGTATTTTTTTTGTATGTAATTAACAGTGTTAAATTGCGATTAAAATGCACGCAGAAATATGTATATAATTATAATTATATATACTCGTATATAATTATAAACAATGATACATAATGATATATACTTGTATATAATTATATATAATGATAGAAAGCATATATAATTATATACGGCCGAAATCAATAAATAATCATATATATTTATATATAATCCATTTTTCCCAGGAGCATTAGTTTATGTTTTTTTTTAAATGTTGTTGAATGTAATCAATAATTTTACTGATGGGTGATTTAAGAATCTTTGTGTTAAATAAGTGATTTTGATTTTAAAAAATGAAATTAAGCAGAAGCAAGTCACGTGTGGTATATCTATATATGGATTTTCTGGTTTAATTTCATGTTCTCGCACATTTAAAATGTTATACAAGAGCAGAATTGGTAATGAAATATGTAAATTTTAATGAATCTTTTAAACAAAGTTTTAGCTTACTACAAATATTATTTTCAACCGATGTGCTTAGTTTAGAAAATAATAGATTAAATTATTTTCAACATAGTTTAATTTTCTTCTTTCTTAGCATTCTTTTATTTTATATAATTTTTATCTTAGTATTAATGGAAAATAACCATTTTCGTCTACAAAAATATTTATGTCTGCTCTTTTTGACTAAGCTGTCTACTCCGTACCTGCAAATGTAGGGCTTGGAGTTGTTATCTTGATTATAAGAATAGTCATAAAAATATTTCTGTCTGCCCTTTTTGACTAAGCTGTCTAATCCGTATCAGCTGCAAATGTAGGTCTTAGATTTATTATCTTGTTTATAAGAATAATCATAAAAATAACACAATAATAATTTATTTTTCCTGTATTTAATATTTTAAATAATTGTTATTGTTAAAAGAAATTCTAAAAAAAAAAAAGATTTTGTTAGCGATTTTTTTTGTGAAATAAGTGTAATTTTTTAAAAGTTCATAGCTCGTTGTTATATATCGGACAGTAACAAATAAAAAATAAAATAGTGAAAATGAACATTCACATGGAAATAATGAAAATTTTACTACAATTTGTTAACATCTGTTTTTTGAATATTAAGTACAAAATTCAACATTTTTTCAAAATGGATATTTTTATTTTGTTTTTTATTGGTTGGAAAAAAAAACTACTGTAAATAACTTAGGTATATACATTAATATTTTTAACGACGTTAATTATTATTTTACCAAATATGAATTATTCGTATTTCAAATCGAGATTTAACCCGTTAAAGTCACAAAACAGTTTTACTTTTATATCCCACATCATTGTAACGATCCGAAATTGCTTCATGAAAGAAAATTTATTTGAAAAATGTCTCAATGCTCTAACTTAAAAACAATGAACTTTTATAAACAAATGTTAAGAATGAAAAATTCATCGAGAAATATAGTGGAAATCTTTCAAATTTGTTTGTATGATATTTTGTGGAACTCTTTATATAAATATTTTTTAAATCTGACCTCTTAAAAAGGTCATATTTTCAAGACATTAATCAAAATGACATCATAATTGTATCATAAAGTGTTCAGATGACTAACTTAAAGATATCATTTTGTTAATGGCCTAAAAATCCCATAAAGAGATCAAATTTTTGAGAATGTAATCGGCCTGTGCTAATCGACACTTGTAGGTTCGTTTTAATTAGATTTCAAAAAACTATGCATTGCAATTTACAGGGCTCTATTAAATTCTCATTTACGCAATTTAAACTACGTTGAAAAACAGTTTAAAAAAAAAGTATTGCTTACTTCAGGCTGATTAAGATCTCAGAAATGTGACCTTTTTATTTTTAATATGAACCTTTTTATGTTACAGTGTACGTAAAATGCTATTTTACACATTTTTTCATTTTTTTCGGCGCATTTTACTCTTCGATTTCAGCTCGGCGCGCAACCCTCACGTTCGTAGAAATAACTTTTACGCCCTTGTATCGAAAAATACTATCATTTCATTAGAAATGTGTTGAAAAATGTTTGTATACAATTATGTATTTTACTTTTACACTAACAAAAGATTAACTTAAACAATATTATTTTTTATTTGTTTACAAAATGAATTTCTGTTATTGTTATTTATTTGATATAATAATTAATTCGTAGTGGTTTTCTTCTTATATCAACCTTTCATTCCGACCTCCGTGAAGTTAACCGGCCATTGTAACGAAATCGATCGAAAATAGCGTGAATCGTTTGCGATTCGTTTGCGAATGATTGCGATTACCGATTTTTCGTTTGCGACTTCGTTGTTTTTGAGTTATTTGCAAAAAACGACATGGCCGGCTAACTTCACGTTAGCATTTTTGAAAACGCAGTTACTCGGCAACCAATCGACCAATTTCGCCCAAATTAGGCTTGATCGTTTGCGATTCGTTTGTGAATTATGAATTAAAAGTGCTTTTTCCGTATTATTTTTTAACTTGTAAAATAAAAAAAAATAAATTATCCTATATGTCCCATTACATACAAAATTCTTTAAAAGGTTTGCGATTTTTTTGCAATCGGTCTAAAACGTTTGCGATTTGTTTGCGAATTGAGAAAATATAGCAATCTCCCGAATATCATAATAAATAATGCGAAAATAAACGAATTATCGAAAGTTACTAGATCCAGCCGGCCTCGATATACAAAATCCTTTAAAAGGTTTGCGATTTTTTTGCAATCGGTCTAAAACGTTTGCGATAAAAAAAGGGAATTAAAGAAGAGTCTTTCAACTTCTCAGTCGTGGTGGTTTCATTTCTATATATACATTTCTCTACGAACTATGCTCGATTTACTAAAGACATTTTTTTGTATTATTTTTTTCTTTTTCAATTTTTTAAAAATGATTGCAGGAGAAATGTACAATGTGTAATCGAAAGGTAATCCCAATAGTTTTAATTTGCCTCTTCGGGATTTTGTCTAATATTTCTTTACAAATACTTATTTAATTTTTAACAAATTAATGTGATTTTGTTTCAATCTGCTATATCTCAGAAAATTAACTTGATATAAAAAATGTTTAAGAAACAAAAAGTTTAATTTTTTAATTATCTATTAGCTGAAATTTTTTCAAATTTTTAGAAGGAACTTTTTTTCACCGTATTTTGTCAACTTCAACATTTTTTTATGTAACAATCATTTTCGGATGCAAAGTTGCATTTAAACTATGATCAAGTTTAAGATTATGTTTGTCTTTACTATATTAGAATGTTTCACGCAAAGCTTTGCCGCTAGGTTTTTTGAAGAAGCAAAATTTAATAAATATATGCATATATACGTGAATACAATTGTTGATATTTTCAATGAATGTTAAAATAAAGTTCATTGTCCATTTATAAATACGTGTATATGAATTATTATATCACAAACTGAGTATAGTTCATAAGCAAATTTATATCTGATATCGCAGCACAAAAGCGCAAATTTGCCAAAATAGGGTAACAAAAATTTCCTTCTAAAAATTAGAAAAAATTTCAGCCAATACACAATTAAAAAATGAAACTTTCTGTGTCTTAAATATTTTTTATATTACGTCAATTTTCCGAGATATAGCAGAATGAATAAAAAATCACATTATTTTGTTCAAAATTGAATAACTATTTGTAAAGAAATACTGGACAAATCCCGAAGAGGCAAATTAAAGCTATAGGGATTACATTTCGATTACATGTTGTACATTTCTTTTGCAATCATTTTTAAAAAAATGGGAGCTGATTGAAAAGGAAAAAATAATACAAGGAATTTTATACACAACTTCACTTTGTTTTTCAAAGGCAAGTCGGTCTTTTCGTGGTTTGATTTGTGCAATATTAGTTTTAAACAGGGTTGAAACTATCCTTATATTTTGAGTTTTGAAAATTTTTACTATATTCTCTGAAAGTCCTTTTATATATGGGCAACTTATTGCTTAGATTATGTTTTCATTACTACTCGTGTTCAAATTGTTTTGGTTAGTTGAATTTATAAAATTTAGACGTTTTTTGATACTTTGGTAAATTAATAAGGACGGATACCCGTTTTCCAGTAATATTGTTTTTATAAGATTTAAATTTTTTCACTGAAATAGAGAAGAGGACAGTGTTATTGCACGGTCGATTAAATCATATATCATTCCGATTTTTTAAACATTGGATGGGTTCTTAATGTATGTATCTACCTGACCTGCAGTTTCTTTATGAAACCAATCAAGTTTTATTATTTAATATGAAGTTGTCAAAAAGCGAGGAAGTACACGGAAAAAGTGGATGTACACAATGAAAAGTAAAAGTACAATTCCCGTTTTTTTACAGTTTTATTGAAATTTCCTATTATTTTCCTATTATTATAATAGAAGGAAATTTACCATAAACATGTAAAATCACAATGGAAATAGAAATTTACAACGTCAAAGGTGGAAATAAAAATACCAGTAATAATCGTGGTAATTTTACAACGGTTGTGTAAGTAAAAAATGTAATTTTACATCATCTTGGTAATATTACAAGAGCACTGTAAATCGTGCTATAGGGATTTATGTACAGTAGTCCCTGTTCTACTTCACAAGATTGATGTTTAGAAAATGGCGGCCCCTCTCCTAATTCACGTTACTTCTTTAAGCCTATGACCACACTGTAAAAAATGAAAATGAAATTTACAATGGAATGGTAATTTTCAATCATGAAAATTTGGTAATAACACTACGTTGAAATTTTACCGAAGTGAGGTTAGATGTTTACCGCCGCATTGTAAATTTACGACGTCGAGCATAGGGAAAATTGGGGAAAATACCGACATACATATCATAGGGAATATAGCAGCAGTGTCGCCCCCCTAGTTTACGCACTGTCTGTACTGCCATATTGGGGAGTTACCCCTCCCTTTAGTATATACCCCCACATGGTTAAACTGACGCATGCGCATTGTAGAATTCGTGACGACTGCAGCGCCACTCCCAAACAATTCTCGGCTGTCCTAACCTCGTCGCTCTGAAACTTCATCAGTTTTCGAAAAGCCGGGCGAAGGTGTAGTCGTGTTCTTATTATACCATGGTCGTGACGGGCCGAAGCGCGGTACAATAAATACAAACATAGTCTAAGTTTCTGGGTGTTTGTGTTGACGTGTGACGTTCGGTAAACAATTTAGAAATTACATTAAAATGTATTCCGTTTGTAAGACTGCTCATCCAGCTACGGGTGTAGAACACGCGATTACGTGCCATTTTTTTAACCGTTCCGAAAAATGTCTCGTGGTAGCTGGTGCAAATGTGCTCCGAGTGCTTCGACTGATACCCGACGACCTCGACCCCACGAAAAAGGAAAAATATACAGGTAAGAAGAGTTTTGTTAACTTTTATAGGTTATTCAAACAGTCGGTATATTTATTTACGGTCCTAGAACAATATATACACTAGCTGCCACAATAATCAATAACAAACATAACAAAATATATTTTTAATAAAACAAGATGAAAGAAAATAACTTAATTATAAATAACTTTAATATCGGAGCATATTCTTATTATTAATAAATATCACAAGAGTCGCACTGTCTCTTGCAATTTGTGGTAGATAGTTGAACTCGTTTACTATCCTTCACTGTAAAAAGTATAAATGAAGTTTATTGTAATTTTCATTAATTTTTAGTTATTTTCATACTTACAACATTGGAGTTTTACAATATTTGTTAAATTTACCATTTACAGCATGGGTTTGATTTTGACCTATGTACAACGTTGGGAAAATGCATTACGTTTTAATTTTATTACATTCAACGTAGGGTATTTACAAATCGTTGTGAAATTCCTAACCCCACATAGGAAATTTACAATGTCAAACGTTAACAAATCACCACATTTTTATGAATGAAAATTACAACGGATCTGCAAAGTTCATTTCTATTGTTTACAGGAAGCTTTAGAATGAAAAAAGTACCAAGTTTTTCCGTTTCAACAACGTTTATAGATCATTAAAATTAATTATTAATAACTAAATAGTCGGAAAATTATGAATAACTATTCAAAAAGGTGTAATAAAAGTGTATCTACTTATAAAAATGTTCTTTTTAACGATTTCGAATGTTAACCGCCATTCAAAATTCCTATAATTCCTAAGAGGATAATTCAATTCCCTACAAGAAAATAAGTTTTCAAGTTCGCTACAGTCAATATTACCCTTTACAATATTGTATGCAAATTTAAGATCATTTAGTTTAAGACATGATTCTAGAGAAAAAATATTACAATTAATTAACATTTCTTCATCTTGTTCGTCTTATATTTTCTGTATGCATTCTGATGTATTTATACTGTCCGAAACTTCAAAGTGATCTTGATTCGTTGATTGAATGGTCTGTTCAGAATAATTTATGTCTAAAAACTTAAAAATTTTGTTTTATCTCCTTTTTTAAGGGTAATCATAAAGTTCTTTCAAGGTATAAAATGTTCAACTCCTTTTTCTTCTTCGGTTAAGGATCTTGGGGTTCTCCTTGACAGTTCTTTAAACTTTTCTAGTCATCTTAATTATATTGTCTCTAAAGCCTATGAGATGTTAGGATTTTTATGACAGATGTTAAATTTTAAATATAAACACTCGTTTTTGCTCAACATTTTAAAATACATTTTGATTTTTTACAATGTCACATACAAACGGTTACGTTTGGAGTGCCCCAAGGTACGATTCTTGGCCCTATTCTGTTTTTATTGTATATAAATGGGGTGATTATGGACTGCTCTCTCAAATTTACTGAGCACATTCATTTCACTGTTTCCAAAGCATACTCGTCATTAGGTTTTTTATTGAGAGCTACCCAGAGCTTTACAAATTTGGAAACAGTGATATCTTTGTCCATAGTTCACTCTCATCTTATGTACAGTAGGACCTCTCTTGTTCTAATTAGTAAAGTTTTTAAAGATGGCGCCGACCTCTCTTATTGTAATTTTCCCATTACCCCCACTTACTTTGCTTGCGAGCGTGTGATTCGTGGACAATATTTTTCGTTGACTTTTCGTGAGGACTTGGCGGCCGAGCGCTCCGATGCAGTGGCGTCTACAGAATTTTTAAATTATCCGCGTTACTGAGTCTCAGATCGTTGATAATTTTTTTATAGTACGTCCTTTAGGATCTCTAGAAAATATTAGAAAAGATTCCAGACTGGGACGCGGCCATTTTGAATTTCAAAAAATCAATTACTAATCAAATTTCATATAAATGCTTATTTCTTAATCGAGGAAATCTCAAATCGTTCCCAATTTGTTACAGCGAGTCTCTTACGATCTCTAGAAAAGATTACAGACTGGGACCCGGCCATTTTGAAATTCTAAAAATCAATTACTAATCAAATTTCATATAAATGATTATTTCTTAATCGAGGAAATCTCATATCGTTCCCAATTTTTTACAGCAAGTCTCTTACGATCTCTAGAAAAGATAAGAAATGATTCCAGACTGGGACGCGGCCATTCTGAATTTCTAAAAATCAATGACTTATTACATTTCATATAAATGCTTGTTTCTTATGCGAGGAAATCTCAAATCATTTCCAATTTTTTACAGCGAGTCCCTTAGGATCTCTAGAAAAGATTAGAAAAGATTCCAGACTGGGACGCGGCCATTCTGAATTTCTAAAAATCAATGACTTATTACATTTCATATAAATGCTTGTTTCTTATGCGAGGAAATCTCAAATCATTTCCAATTTTTTACAGCGAGTCCCTTAGGATCTCTAGAAAAGATTAGAAAAGATTCCAGACTGGGACGCGGCCATTCTGAATTTCTAAAAATCAATGACTTATTACATTTCATATAAATGCTTGTTTCTTATGCGAGGAAATCTCAAATCATTTCCAATTTTTTACAGCGAGTCCCTTAGGATCTCTAGAAAAGATTAGAAAAGATTCCAGACTGGGACGCGGCCATTTTGAAATTCTAAAAATCAATTACTAATCAAATTTCATATAAATGCTTATTTCTTAATCGAGGAAATCTCAAATCGTTCCCAATTTTTTACAGCGAGTCTCTTAGGATCTCTAGAAAAGATTAGAAAAGATTCCAGACTGGGACGCGGCCATTTCGAATTTCTAAAAATCAATTACTAATCAAATTTCATATAAATGCTTATTTGTTAATCGATGAAATCTTAAATCGTTCCACATTTTTTACAGCGAGTCCCTTAGGATCTCTAGAAAAGATTAGAAAAGATTACAGACTGGGACACGGCCATTTTGAATTTCTCAAAATCAATGACTTGTTACATTTCACATAAATGCTTATTTTTTATGCTAGGAAATCTCAAATCGTTTCCAATTTTTTACAGCGAGTCCCTTAGGATCTCTAGAAAAGATTAGAAAAGATTCCAGACTGGGACGCGGCCATTTTGAAATTCTAAAAATCAATTACTAATCAAATTTCATATAAATGCTTATTTCTTAATCGAGGAAATCTCAAATCGTTCCCAATTTTTTACAGCGAGTCTCTTACGATCTCTAGAAAAGATAAGAAATGATTCCAGACTGGGACACGGCCATTTTGAAATTCTAAAAATCAATTACTAATCAAATTTCATATAAATGCTTATTTCTTATGCGAGGAAATCTCATATCGTTTCCATATTTTTTACAGCGAGTCCCTTAGGATCTCTAGAAAAGTTTAGAAAAGATTCCAGACTGGGACGCGGCCATTCTGAATTTCTAAAAATCAATGACTTATTACATTTCATATAAATGCTTGTTTCTTAATCGAGGAAATCTCAAATCGTTCCCAATTTTTTACAGCGAGTCCCTTAGGATCTCTAGAAAAGATTAGAAAAGATTCCAGACTGGGACGCGGCCATTTCGAATTTCTAAAAATCAATTACTAATCAAATTTCATATAAATGCTTATTTCTTAATCGATGAAAGAAAAGATTCCAGACTGGGACGCGGCCATTTTGAATTTCTAAAAATCAATTACTAATCAAATTTCATATAAATGCTTGTTTCTTAAGCGATGAAATCTCAAATCATTCCCAATTTTTTACAGCGAGTCCCTTAGGATCTCTAGAAAAGATTAGAAAAGATTCCAGACTGGGACGCGGCCATTTTGAAATTCTAAAAATCAATTACTAATCAAATTTCATATAAATGCTTATTTCTTAATCGAGGAAATCTCAAATCGTTCCCAATTTTTTATAGCTAGTGTCTTAGGACCTCTCGAAAAGAATATAAAAGATTCCAGACTGGGACGCGGCCATTTCGAATTTCTGAAAATCAATTACTAATCAAATTTCATATAAATGCTTATTTGTTAATCGATGAAATCTTAAATCGTTCCACATTTTTACAGCGAGTCCCTTAGGATCTCTAGAAAAGATTAGAAAAGATTCCAGACGGGGAGGCGGCCATTTTGAATTTCAAAAAATCAATTACTAATCAAATTTCATATAAATGCTTATTTCTTAATCGAGGAAATCTCAAATCATTTCCAATTTTTTACAGCGAGTCTCTTAGGATCTCTAGAAAAGATTAGAAAAGATTCCAGACAGGGACGCAGCCATTTTGAAATTCTAAACATCATTTACTAATCAAATTTCATATAAATGCTTATTTCTTAATCGAGGAAATCTCAAATCGTTCACAATTTTTTACAGCGAGTCTCTTACGATCTCTAGAAAAGATAAGAAATGATTCCAGACTGGGACGCGGCCATTCAGAATTTCTAAAAATCAATGACTTATTACATTTCATATAAATGCTTGTTTCTTATGCGAGGAAATCTCAAATCATTTCCAATTTTTTACAGCGAGTCCCTTAGGATCTCTAGGAAAAATTAGAAAAGATTCCAGACTGGAACACGGCCATTTTGAAATTCTAAACATCAATTACTAATCAAATTTCATATAAATGATTATTTCTTAATCGAGGAAATCTCAAATCGTTCCCAATTTTTTACAGCGAGTCTCTTAGGATCTCTAGAAAAGAGTAGAAAAGATTCCATACTGGGAGGCGGCCATTTTGAATTTCTAAAAATCAATTACTAATCAAATTTCATATAAATGCTTATTTGTTAATCGATGAAATCTTAAATCGTTCCACATTTTTTACAGCGAGTCCCTTAGGATCTCTAGAAAAGATTAGAAAAGATTCCAGACTGGGACGCGGCCATTTTGAAATTCTAAAAATCAATTACTAATCAAATTTCATATAAATGCTTATTTCTTAATCGAGGAAATCTCAAATCGTTCCCAATTTTTTACAGCGAGTCTCTTAGGATCTCTAGAAAAGATTAGAAAAGATTCCAGACTGGGACGCGGCCATTTCGAATTTCTAAAAATCAATTACTAATCAAATTTCATATAAATGCTTATTTGTTAATCGATGAAATCTTAAATCGTTCCACATTTTTTACAGCGAGTCCCTTAGGATCTCTAGAAAAGATTAGAAAAGATTACAGACTGGGACACGGCCATTTTGAATTTCTAAAAATCAATGACTTATTACATTTCATATAAATGCTTGTTTCTTATGCGAGGAAATCTCAAATCATTTCCAATTTTTTACAGCGAGTCCCTTAGGATCTCTAGAAAAGATTAGAAAAGATTCCAGACTGGGACGCGGCCATTTTGAAATTCTAAAAATCAATTACTAATCAAATTTCATATAAATGCTTATTTCTTAATCGAGGAAATCTCAAATCGTTCCCAATTTTTTACAGCGAGTCTCTTAGGATCTCTAGAAAAGATTAGAAAAGATTCCAGACTGGGACGCGGCCATTTCGAATTTCTAAAAATCAATTACTAATCAAATTTCATATAAATGCTTATTTGTTAATCGAGGAAATCTCAAATCGTTCCCAATTTTTTACAGCGAGTCCCTTAGGATCTCTAGAAAAGATTAGAAAAGATTCCAGACTGGGACGCGGCCATTTTGAAATTCTAAATATCAATTACTAGTTACATTTCATATAAATGCTTATTTTTTATGCTAGGAAATCTCAAATCGTTTCCAATTTTTTACAGCGAGTCCCTTAGGATCTCTAGAAAAGATTAGAAAAGATTACAGACTGGGACGCGGCCATTTTGAAATTCTAAATATCAATTACTAATCAAATTTCATATAAATGATTATTTCTTAATCGAGGAAATCTCAAATCGTTCCCAATTTTTTACAGCGAGTCTCTTACGATCTCTAGAAAAGATAAGAAATGATTCCAGACTAGGACACGGCCATTTTGAAATTCTAAAAATCAATTACTAATCAAATTTCATATAAATGCTTATTTCTTAATCGAGGAAATCTCAAATCGTTCCCAATTTTTTACAGCGAGTCTCTTAGGATCTCTAGAAAAGATTAGAAAAGATTCCAGACTGGGACGCGGCCATTTCGAATTTCTAAAAATCAATTACTAATCAAATTTCATATAAATGCTTATTTGTTAATCGATGAAATCTTAAATCGTTCCACATTTTTTACAGCGAGTCCCTTAGGATCTCTAGAAAAGATTAGAAAAGATTACAGACTGGGACACGGCCATTTTGAATTTCTAAAAATCAATGACTTATTACATTTCATATAAATGCTTGTTTCTTATGCGAGGAAATCTCAAATCATTTCCAATTTTTTACAGCGAGTCCCTTAGGATCTCTAGAAAAGATTAGAAAAGATTACAGACTGGGACACGGCCATTTTGAATTTCTAAAAATCAATGACTTATTACATTTCATATAAATGCTTGTTTCTTATGCGAGGAAATCTCAAATCATTTCCAATTTTTTACAGCGAGTCCCTTAGGATCTCTAGAAAAGATTAGAAAAGATTCCAGACTGGGACGCGGCCATTTTGAAATTCTAAAAATCAATTACTAATCAAATTTCATATAAATGCTTATTTCTTAATCGAGGAAATCTCAAATCGTTCCCAATTTTTTACAGCGAGTCTCTTAGGATCTCTAGAAAAGATTAGAAAAGATTCCAGACTGGGACGCGGCCATTTCGAATTTCTAAAAATCAATTACTAATCAATTTTCATATAAATGCTTATTTGTTAATCGATGAAATCTTAAATCGTTCCACATTTTTTACAGCGAGTCCCTTAGGATCTCTAGAAAAGATATGAAAAGATTACAGACTGGGACACGGCCATTTTGAATTTCTCAAAATCAATGACTTGTTACATTTCACATAAATGCTTATTTTTTATGCTAGGAAATCTCAAATCGTTTCCAATTTTTTACAGCGAGTCCCTTAGGATCTCTAGAAAATATTAGAAAAGATTCCAGACTGGGACGCGGCCATTTTGAATTTCAAAAAATCAATTACTAATCAAATTTCATATAAATGCTTATTTCTTAATCGAGGAAATCTCAAATCGTTCCCAATTTGTTACAGCGAGTCTCTTACGATCTCTAGAAAAGATTACAGACTGGGACCCGGCCATTTTGAAATTCTAAAAATCAATTACTAATCAAATTTCATATAAATGCTTATTTCTTAAGCGAGGAAATCTCAAATCGTTCCCAATTTTTTACAGCGAGTCTCTTACGATCTCTAGAAAAGATAAGAAATGATTCCAGACTGGGACGCGGCCATTCTGAATTTCTAAAAATCAATGACTTATTACATTTCATATAAATGCTTGTTTCTTATGCGAGGAAATCTCAAATCATTTCCAATTTTTTACAGCGAGTCCCTTAGGATCTCTAGAAAAGAGTAGAAAAGATTCCAGACTGGGACGCGGCCATTTTAAAATTCTAAAAATCAATTACTAATCAAATTTCATATAAATGCTTATTTCTTAATCGAGGAAATCTCAAATCGTTCCCAATTTTTTACAGCGAGTCTCTTAGGATCTCTAGAAAAGATTAGAAAAGATTCCAGACTGGGACGCGGCCATTTCGAATTTCTAAAAATCAATTACTAATCAAATTTCATATAAATGCTTATTTGTTAATCGATGAAAACTTAAATCGTTCCATATTTTTTACAGCGAGTCCCTTAGGATCTCTAGAAAAGATTAGAAAAGATTCCAGACTGGAACGCGGCCATTTTGAAATTCTAAACATCAATTACTAATCAAATTTCATATAAATGATTATTTCTTAATCGAGGAAATCTCAAATCATTTCCAATTTTTTACAGCGAGTCTCTTAGGATCTCTAGAAAAGATTAGAAAAGATTCCAGACAGGGACGCAGCCATTTTGAAATTCTAAACATCATTTACTAATCAAATTTCATATAAATGCTTATTTCTTAATCGAGGAAATCTCAAATCGTTCCCAATTTTTTACAGCGAGTCTCTTACGATCTCTATAAAAGAATATAAAAGATTCCAGACTGAGACGCGGCCATTTTGAAATTCTAAAAATCAATGACTTATTACATTTCACATAAATGCTTGTTTCTTATGCAAGGAAATCTCAAAACGTTCCCAATTTTTTACAGCGAGTCCCTTAGGATCTCTAGAAAAGATTAGAAAAGATTCCAGACTGGGACGCGGCCATTTTGAAATTCTAAAAATCAATTACTAATCAAATTTCATATAAATGCTTATTTCTTAATCGAGGAAAAGAAAAGATTACAGACTGGGACGCGGCCATTTTGAAATTCCAAACATCAATTACTAATCAAATTTCATATAAATGCTTATTTCTTAATCGAGGAAATCTTGAATCGTTCCCAATTTTTTACAGCGAGTCCCTTAGGATCTTTAGAAAAGAATATAAAAGATTCCAGACTGGGACGCGGCCATTTTGAAATTCTAAAAATCAATGACTTATTACATTTCACATAAATGCTTGTTTCTTATGCGAGGAAATCTCAAATCGTTCCCAATTTTTTACACCGAGTCCCTTAAGATCTCTAGAAAAGATTAGAAATGATTCCAGACAGGGACGCGGCCATTTGGAAATTCTAAAAATCAATTACTAATCAAATTTCATATAAATGCTTATTTCTTAATCGAGGAAATCTCAAATCGTTCCCAATTTTTTACAGCGAGTCTCTTAGGATCTCTAGAAAAGATTAGAAAAGATTCCAGACTGGGACACGGCCATTTTGAAATTCTAAAAATCAATTACTAATCAAATTTCATATAAATGCTTATTTCTTAATCGAGGAAATCTCAAATCGTTCCACATTTTTTACAGCGAGTCTCTTACGATCTCTAGAAAAGATAAGAAATGATTCCAGACTGGGACACGGCCATTTTGAAATTCTAAAAATCAATGACTAATTACATTTCATATAAATGCTTATTTCTTAAGCGAGGAAATCTCAAATCGTTTCCAATTTTTT
This sequence comes from Trichopria drosophilae, assembly GCA_030407085.1. Taxonomy (NCBI): domain Eukaryota; kingdom Metazoa; phylum Arthropoda; class Insecta; order Hymenoptera; family Diapriidae; genus Trichopria; species Trichopria drosophilae. Next base: position 180,267,660 of record CM059583.1, on the reverse strand, counting down.
ACAGCGAGTCTCTTAGGATCTCTAGAAAAGATTAGAAAAGATTCCAGACTGGGACGCGGCCATTTTGAAATTCTAAAAATCAATGACTTATCAAATTTCATATAAATGCTTGTTTCTTAATCGAGTAAATCTCAAATCGATCCCAAATATTTACAGCGAGTCCCTTACGATCTCTAGAAAAGATAAGAAAAGATTACAGACTAGGACACGGCCATTTTGAAATTCTAAAAATCAATTACTAATCAAATTTCATATAAATGCTTATTTCTTAATCGAGGAAATCTCAAATCGTTCCCAATTTTTTACAGCGAGTCTCTTAGGATCTCTAGAAAAGATAAGAAATGATTCCAGACTAGGACACGGCCATTTTGAAATTCTAAAAATCAATTACTAATCAAATTACATATAAATGCTTATTTGTTAATCGATGAAAACTTAAATCGTTCCATATTTTTTACAGCGAGTCCCTTAGGATCTCTAGAAAAGATTAGAAAAGATTCCAGACTGGGACGCGGCCATTCTGAATTTCTAAAAATCAATGACTTATTACATTTCATATAAATGCTTGTTTCTTATGCGAGGAAATCTCAAATCATTTCCAATTTTTTACAGCGAGTCCCTTAGGATCTCTAGAAAAGTTTAGAAAAGATTCCAGACTGGGACGCGGCCATTCTGAATTTCTAAAAATCAATGACTTATTACATTTCATATAAATGCTTGTTTCTTAATCGAGGAAATCTCAAATCGTTCCCAATTTTTTACAGCGAGTCTCTTACGATCTCTAGAAAAGATAAGAAATGATTCCAGACTAGGACACGGCCATTTTGAAATTCTAAAAATCAATTACTAATCAAATTACATATAAATGCTTATTTGTTAATCGATGAAAACTTAAATCGTTCCATATTTTTTACAGCGAGTCCCTTAGGATCTCTAGAAAAGATTAGAAAAGATTCCAGACTGGGACGCGGCCATTTCGAATTTCTAAAAATCAATTACTAATCAAATTTCATATAAATGCTTATTTGTTAATCGATGAAATCTTAAATCGTTCCAGATTTTTTACAGCGAGTCCCTTAGGATCTCTAGAAAAGATTAGAAAAGATTACAGACTGGGACACGGCCATTTTGAATTTCTCAAAATCAATGACTTGTTACATTTCACATAAATGCTTATTTTTTATGCTAGGAAATCTCAAATCGTTTCCAATTTTTTACAGCGAGTCCCTTAGGATCTCTAGAAAAGATTAGAAAAGATTACAGACTGGGACGCGGCCATTTTGAAATTCTAAATATCAATTACTAATCAAATTTCATATAAATGCTTATTTCTTATGCGAGGAAATCTCAAATCGTTCCCAATTTTTTACAGCGAGTCTCTTACGATCTCTAGAAAAGATAAGAAATGATTCCAGACTAGGACACGGCCATTTTGAAATTCTAAAAATCAATTACTAATCAAATTTCATATAAATGCTTATTTCTTAATCAAGGAAATCTCATATCGTTCCAAATTTTTTACAGCGAGTCTCTTACGATCTCTAGAAAAGATAAGAAATGATTCCAGACTGGGACGCGGCCATTCTGAATTTCTAAAAATCAATGACTTATTACATTTCATATAAATGCTTGTTTCTTATGCGAGGAAATCTCAAATCATTTCCAATTTTTTACAGCGAGTCCCTTAGGATCTCTAGAAAAGATTAGAAAAGATTCCAGACTGGGACGCGGCCATTTTGAAATTCTAAAAATCAATTACTAATCAAATTTCACATAAATGCTTGTTTCTTATGCGAGGAAATCTCAAATCGTTCCCAATTTTTTACAGCGAGTCCCTTATTATCTCTAAAAAATATTAGAAAAGATTCCAGATTGGACGCGGCCATTTTGGAATTCTAAACATCAATTACTAATCAAATTTCATATAAATGCTTATTTCTTAATCGAGGAAAGAAAAGATTCCAGACTGGGACGCGGCCATTTTGAAATTCTAAAAATCAATTACTAATCAAATTTCATATAAATGCTTATTTCTTAATCGAGGAAATCTCAAATCGTTCCCAATTTTTTACAGCGAGTCTCTTAGGATCTCTAGAAAAGATTAGAAAAGATTCCAGACTGGGACGCGGCCATTTCGAATTTCTAAAAATCAATTACTAATCAAATTTCATATAAATGCTTATTTGTTAATCGATGAAATCTTAAATCGTTCCACATTTTTTACAGCGAGTCCCTTAGGATCTCTAGAAAAGATTAGAAAAGATTACAGACTGGGACACGGCCATTTTGAATTTCTCAAAATCAATGACTTGTTACATTTCACATAAATGCTTATTTTTTATGCTAGGAAATCTCAAATCGTTTCCAATTTTTTACAGCGAGTCCCTTAGGATCTCTAGAAAAGATTAGAAAAGATTACAGACTGGGACGCGGCCATTTTGAAATTCTAAATATCAATTACTAATCAAATTTCATATAAATGATTATTTCTTAATCGAGGAAATCTCAAATCGTTCCCAATTTTTTACAGCGAGTCTCTTACGATCTCTAGAAAAGATAAGAAATGATTCCAGACTGGGACACGGCCATTTTGAAATTCTAAAAATCAATTACTAATCAAATTTCATATAAATGCTTATTTCTTAATCAAGGAAATCTCATATCGTTCCAAATTTTTTACAGCGAGTCTCTTACGATCTCTAGAAAAGATAAGAAATGATTCCAGACTGGGACGCGGCCATTCTGAATTTCTAAAAATCAATGACTTATTACATTTCATATAAATGCTTGTTTCTTATGCGAGGAAATCTCAAATCATTTCCAATTTTTTACAGCGAGTCCCTTAGGATCTCTAGGAAAGATTAGAAAAGATTCCAGACTGGGACGCGGCCATTTTGAAATTCTAAAAATCAATTACTAATCAAATTTCATATAAATGCTTATTTCTTAATCGAGGAAATCTCAAATCGTTCCCAATTTTTTACAGCAAGTCCCTTAGGATTCCTATAAAAGATTCCAGACTGCGACGCGGCCATTCTGAATTTCTAAAAATCAATCACTTATTACATTTCATATAAATGCTTGTTTCTTATGCGAGGAAATCTCAAATCATTTCCAATTTTTTACAGCGAGTCCCTTAGGATCTCTAGAAAAGATTAGAAAAGATTCCAGACTGGGACGCGGCCATTTTGAAATTCTAAAAATCAATTACTAATCAAATTTCACATAAATGCTTGTTTCTTATGCGAGGAAATCTCAAATCGTTCCCAATTTTTTACAGCGAGTCCCTTATTATCTCTAAAAAATATTAGAAAAGATTCCAGATTGGACGCGGCCATTTTGGAATTCTAAACATCAATTACTAATCAAATTTCATATAAATGCTTATTTCTTAATCGAGGAAAGAAAAGATTCCAGACTGGGACGCGGCCATTTTGAAATTCTAAAAATCAAGTACTAATCAAATTTCATATAAATGATTATTTCTTAATCGAGGAAATCTCAAATCGTTCCCAATTTTTTACAGCGAGTCTCTTACGATCTCTAGAAAAGATAAGAAATGATTCCAGACTAGGACACGGCCATTTTGAAATTCTAAAAATCAATTACTAATCAAATTTCATATAAATGCTTATTTCTTAATCAAGGAAATCTCATATCGTTCCAAATTTTTTACAGCGAGTCTCTTACGATCTCTAGAAAAGATAAGAAATGATTCCAGACTGGGACGCGGCCATTCAGAATTTCTAAAAATCAATGACTTATTACATTTCATATAAATGCTTGTTTCTTATGCGAGGAAATCTCAAATCATTTCCAATTTTTTACAGCGAGTCCCTTAGGATCTCTAGGAAAGATTAGAAAAGATTCCAGACTGGGACGCGGCCATTTTGAAATTCTAAAAATCAATTACTAATCAAATTTCATATAAATGCTTATTTCTTAATCGAGGAAAGAAAAGATTCCAGACTGGGACGCGGCCATTTTGAAATTCTAAAAATCAAGTACTAATCAAATTTCATATAAATGCTTATTTCTTAATCGAGGAAATCTCAAATCGTTCCCAATTTTTTACAGCGAGTCCCTTAGGATCTCTAGAAAAGAATATAAAAGATTCCAGACTGGGACGCGGCCATTTCGAATTTCTAAAAATCAATTACTAATCAAATTTCATATAAATGCTTATTTCTTAATCGAGGAAATCTCAAATCGTTCCCAATTTTTTACACCGAGTCTCTTACGATCTCTAGAAAAGATAAGAAATGATTCCAGACTGGGACGCGGCTATTTCGAATTTCTAAAAATCAATTACTAATCAAATTACATATAAATGCTTATTTGTTAATCGATGAAAACTTAAATCGTTCCATATTTTTTACAGCGAGTCCCTTAGGATCTCTAGAAAAGATTAGAAAAGATTCCAGACTGGAACGCGGCCATTTTGAAATTCTAAACATCAATTACTAATCAAATTTCATATAAATGATTATTTCTTAATCGAGGAAATCTCAAATCGTTCCCAATTTTTTACAGCGAGTCCCTTATTATCTCTAAAAAATATTAGAAAAGATTCCAGATTGGACGCGGCCATTTTGGAATTCTAAACATCAATTACTAATCAAATTTCATATAAATGCTTATTTCTTAATCGAGGAAAGAAAAGATTCCAGACTGGGACGCGGCCATTTTGAAATTCTAAAAATCAAGTACTAATCAAATTTCATATAAATGATTATTTCTTAATCGAGGAAATCTCAAATCGTTCCCAATTTTTTACAGCGAGTCTCTTACGATCTCTAGAAAAGATAAGAAATGATTCCAGACTGGGACGCGGCCATTCAGAATTTCTAAAAATCAATGACTTATTACATTTCATATAAATGCTTGTTTCTTATGCGAGGAAATCTCAAATCATTTCCAATTTTTTACAGCGAGTCCCTTAGGATCTCTAGGAAAAATTAGAAAAGATTCCAGACTGGGACGCGGCCATTTTGAAATTATAAAAATCAATTACTAATCAAATTTCATATAAATGCTTATTTGTTAATCGATGAAAACTTAAATCGTTCCATATTTTTTACAGCGAGTCCCTTAGGATCTCTAGAAAAGATTAGAAAAGATTCCAGACTGGAACACGGCCATTTTGAAATTCTAAACATCAATTACTAATCAAATTTCATATAAATGATTATTTCTTAATCGAGGAAATCTCAAATCGTTCCCAATTTTTTACAGCGAGTCTCTTACGATCTCTAGAAAAGATAAGAAATGATTCCAGACTAGGACACGGCCATTTTGAAATTCTAAAAATCAATTACTAATCAAATTACATATAAATGCTTATTTGTTAATCGATGAAAACTTAAATCGTTCCATATTTTTTACAGCGAGTCCCTTAGGATCTCTAGAAAAGATTAGAAAAGATTCCAGACTGGGACGCGGCCATTCTGAATTTCTAAAAATCAATGACTTATTACATTTCATATAAATGCTTGTTTCTTATGCGAGGAAATCTCAAATCATTTCCAATTTTTTACAGCGAGTCCCTTAGGATCTCTAGAAAAGATTAGAAAAGATTCCAGACTGGGACGCGGCCATTTTGAAATTATAAAAATCAATTACTAATCAAATTTCATATAAATGCTTATTTGTTAATCGATGAAAACTTAAATCGTTCCATATTTTTTACAGCGAGTCCCTTAGGATCTCTAGAAAAGATTAGAAAAGATTCCAGACTGGAACACGGCCATTTTGAAATTCTAAACATCAATTACTAATCAAATTTCATATAAATGATTATTTCTTAATCGAGGAAATCTCAAATCGTTCCCAATTTTTTACAGCGAGTCTCTTACGATCTCTAGAAAAGATAAGAAATGATTCCAGACTAGGACACGGCCATTTTGAAATTCTAAAAATCAATTACTAATCAAATTACATATAAATGCTTATTTGTTAATCGATGAAAACTTAAATCGTTCCATATTTTTTACAGCGAGTCCCTTAGGATCTCTAGAAAAGATTAGAAAAGATTCCAGACTGGGACGCGGCCATTCTGAATTTCTAAAAATCAATGACTTATTACATTTCATATAAATGCTTGTTTCTTATGCGAGGAAATCTCAAATCATTTCCAATTTTTTACAGCGAGTCCCTTAGGATCTCTAGGAAAAATTAGAAAAGATTCCAGACTGGGACGCGGCCATTTTGAAATTCTAAAAATCAATTACTAATCAAATTTCATATAAATGCTTATTTCTTAATCGAGGAAAGAAAAGATTCCAGACTGGGACGCGGCCATTTTGAAATTCTAAAAATCATTTACTAATCAAATTTCATATAAATGCTTATTTCTTAATCGAGGAAATCTCAAATCGTTCCCAATTTTTTACAGCAAGTCCCTTAGGATTCCTATAAAAGATTCCAGACTGCGACGCGGCCATTCTGAATTTCTAAAAATCAATCACTTATTACATTTCATATAAATGCTTGTTTCTTATGCGAGGAAATCTCAAATCATTTCCAATTTTTTACAGCGAGTCCCTTAGGATCTCTATAAAAGAATATAAAAGATTCCAGACTGAGACGCGGCCATTTTAAAATTCTAAAAATCAATGACTTATTACATTTCACATAAATGCTTGTTTCTTATGCGAGGAAATCTCAAAACGTTCCCAATTTTTTACAGCGAGTCCCTTATTATCTAAAAAATATTAGAAAAGATTCCAGACTGGACGCGGCCATTTTCAAATTCTAAACATCAATTACTAATCAAATTTCATATAAATGCTTATTTCTTAATCGAGGAAATCTCAAATCGTTCCCAATTTTTTACAGCGAGTCCCTTAAGATCTCTAGAAAAGAATATAAAAGATTCCAGACTGGGACGCGGCCATTTCGAATTTCTGAAAATCAATTACTAATCAAATTTCATATAAATGCTTATTTGTTAATCGATGAAATCTTAAATCGTTCCACATTTTTTACAGCGAGTCCCTTAGGATCTCTAGAAAAGATTAGAAAAGATTACAGACTGGGACACGGCCATTTTGAATTTCTCAAAATCAATGACTTGTTACATTTCACATAAATGCTTATTTTTTATGCTAGGAAATCTCAAATCGTTTCCAATTTTTTACAGCGAGTCCCTTAGGATCTCTAGAAAAGATTAGAAAAGATTACAGACTGGGACGCGGCCATTTTGAAATTCTAAATATCAATTACTAATCAAATTTCATATAAATGATTATTTCTTAATCGAGGAAATCTCAAATCGTTCCCAATTTTTTACAGCGAGTCTCTTACGATCTCTAGAAAAGATAAGAAATGATTCCAGACTAGGACACGGCCATTTTGAAATTCTAAAAATCAATTACTAATCAAATTTCATATAAATGCTTATTTCTTAATCAAGGAAATCTCATATCGTTCCAAATTTTTTACAGCGAGTCTCTTACGATCTCTAGAAAAGATAAGAAATGATTCCAGACTGGGACGCGGCCATTCTGAATTTCTAAAAATCAATGACTTATTACATTTCATATAAATGCTTGTTTCTTATGCGAGGAAATCTCAAATCATTTCCAATTTTTTACAGCGAGTCCCTTAGGATCTCTAGGAAAGATTAGAAAAGATTCCAGACTGGGACGCGGCCATTTTGAAATTCTAAAAATCAATTACTAATCAAATTTCATATAAATGCTTATTTCTTAATCGAGGAAAGAAAAGATTCCAGACTGGGACGCGGCCATTTTGAAATTCTAAAAATCATTTACTAATCAAATTTCATATAAATGCTTATTTCTTAATCGAGGAAATCTCAAATCGTTCCCAATTTTTTACAGCAAGTCCCTTAGGATTCCTATAAAAGATTCCAGACTGCGACGCGGCCATTCTGAATTTCTAAAAATCAATCACTTATTACATTTCATATAAATGCTTGTTTCTTATGCGAGGAAATCTCAAATCATTTCCAATTTTTTACAGCGAGTCCCTTAGGATCTCTAGAAAAGATTAGAAAAGATTCCAGACTGGGACGCGGCCATTTTGAAATTCTAAAAATCAATTACTAATCAAATTTCATATAAATGCTTATTTCTTAATCAAGGAAATCTCATATCGTTCCAAATTTTTTACAGCGAGTCTCTTACGATCTCTAGAAAAGATAAGAAATGATTCCAGACTGGGACGCGGCCATTCTGAATTTCTAAAAATCAATGACTTATTACATTTCATATAAATGCTTGTTTCTTATGCGAGGAAATCTCAAATCATTTCCAATTTTTTACAGCGAGTCCCTTATTATCTCTAAAAAATATTAGAAAAGATTCCAGATTGGACGCGGCCATTTTGGAATTCTAAACATCAATTACTAATCAAATTTCATATAAATGCTTATTTCTTAATCGAGGAAATCTCAAATCGTTCCCAATTTTTTACAGCAAGTCCCTTAGGATTCCGATAAAAGATTCCAGACTGCGACGCGGCCATTCTGAATTTCTAAAAATCAATCACTTATTACATTTCATATAAATGCTTGTTTCTTATGCGAGGAAATCTCAAATCATTTCCAATTTTTTACAGCGAGTCCCTTAGGATCTTTAGAAAAGAATATAAAAGATTCCAGACTGGGACGCGGCCATTTTGAAATTCTAAAAATCAATGACTTATTACATTTCACATAAATGCTTGTTTCTTATGCGAGGAAATCTCAAATCGTTTCCAATTTTTTACAGCGAGTCCCTTAGGATCTCTAGAAAAAACTAGAAAAGATTCCAGACTGGGACGCGGCCATTTTGAATTTCAAAAAATCAATTACTAATCAAATTTCATATAAATGCTTATTTCTTAATCGAGGAAATCTCAAATCGTTCCCAATTTTTTACACCGAGTCCCTTAAGATCTCTAGAAAAGATTAGAAATGATTCCAGACAGGGACGCGGCCATTTGGAAATTCTAAAAATCAACGACTTATTACATTTCACATAAATGCTTGTTTCTTGAAACTTTACAAACAATTACAAACAAAAACGGGTATTATTGTAAGACACTTATACGCTGTGATACTAATTTTAATTTAAATTTATTTTATATTTTTTTTAATACTCTACTGAAATAAATATTATTATTATTATTATTCAATAATCTTGTACGAAAGAATTTGCAGAACGAATCAATGTTTTTATTCAAGTGTATCGTTTAAGTCGGATTTGGAATTCGTTACCTCTCTTATTCCTCTCTTATTCCAACCTCTCTTATTCTAATTGCCTTTCTTATTCTAATTGTCCAGCCTCTCTTATTCTAATCGTTCCCCCACCAGTCTTCTCCCACTATCACACGAAAAGTCAACGAAAAATATTGTCCACGAATCACACGCTCGCAAGCAATGTAAGTGGGGGTAAGGGGAAAATTATAATAAGAGAGGTCGGCGCCATGTTGAAAAACTTTACTAATTAGAATAAGAGAGGTCCTGCTGTAGTTGTAGGAGCATGCTTTTAAAATTATAGTAATTTTTAGTTATGTCTGTTTATTTTATATCTATTGACGTCAAGTTTGATTCGATGCACTTCTTAAAAGTGCAAAGCATGTTAACTACCTGTCAAAGGATAGAAATATAACCAAAAAAAACGTTGGTCGTCATCAACGTCCAGGGCCCCGTGCTACGTCAAATTGGAAAATATCACAGTAGATATCTTCTTTAAACAATTTAAATACATATTATCATAATAGATATAGCAGATATCTTCTTTAAACAATTTACATACATTTTGCTTAAAACTGCAACGCATGTAAACATATCTAAAATAGATGTCACAGGATAGAAATGTAATAAAAAAAACGTTGGTCGTCATCAACGCGCAGGGTCCCGTGCTACGTCAAATTGGAAAATATCAGAGTAGATATCTTCTTTAAACAATTTAAAAACATTTATCAACATTCCCGAGCGTGGGAGTTTAAAATCGGCCGAATTATAACCAAAAAAACTTTCGTCGTCATCAACGCGCAGGGTCCCGTGCTACGTCAAATTGGAAAATATCAGAGTAGATATCTTCTTTAAACAATTTAAAAACATTTATCAACATTCCCGAGCGTGGGAGTTTAAAATCGGCCGAATTATAACCAAAAAAACTTTCGTCTTCATCAACGCGCAGGGTCCCGTGCTACGTCAAATTGAAAAATATCAGAGTAGATATCTTCTTTAAACAATTTAAAAACATTTAGCAACATTCCCGAGCGTGGGAGTTTAAAATAGGCCGAATTATAACCAAAAAAACTTTCGTCTTCATCAACGCGCAGGGGCCCGTGCTACGTCAAATTGAAAAATATCAGAGTAGATATCTTCTTTAAACAATTTAAAAACATTTAGCAACATTCCCGAGCGTGGGAGTTTAAAATCGGCCGAATTATAACCAAAAATACTTTCGTATTAATCAACGCGCAGGGTCCCGTGCTACGTTAAAATGGAAAATATCACAGTAGATATCTTCTTTAAACAATTTATATACATATTATCATAATAGATATAGCAGATATCTTCTTTAAACAATTCACATACATTTTGCTTAAAACTGCAACGCATGTAAACATATCTATAATAGATGTCACAGGATAGAAATGTAATAAAAAAAACGTTGGTCGTCATCAACGCGCAGGGGCCCGTGCTACGTAAAATTGGAAAATATCACAGTAGATATCTTCTTTAAACAATTTAAAAACATTTAGCAACATTCCCGAGCGTGGGAGTTTAAAATAGGCCGAATTATAACCAAAAAAACTATCGTCGTCATCAACGCGCAGGGTCCCGTGCTACGTCAAATTGGAAAATATCAGAGTAGATATCTTCTTTAAACAATTTAAAAACATTTAGCAACATTCCCGAGCGTGGGAGTTTAAAATAGGCCGAATTATAACCAAAAAAACTTTCGTCGTCATCAACGCGCAGGGTCCCGTGCTACGTCAAATTGGAAAATATCAGAGTAGATATCTTCTTTAAACAATTTAAAAACATTTATCAACATTCCCGAGCGTGGGAGTTTAAAATAGGCCGAATTATAACCAAAAAAACTTTCGTCGTCATCGACGCGCAGGGTCCCGTGCTACGTCAAATTGGAAAATATCAGAGTAGATATCTTCTTTAAGCGATTTAAAAACATTTAGCAACATTCCCGAGCGTGGGAGTTTAAAATAGGCCGAATTATAACCAAAAATACTTTAGTCATCAACGCGCAGGGGCCCGTGCTACGTAAAATTGGAAAATATCACAGTAGATATCTTCTTTAAACAATTTAAATACATATTATCATAATAAATATAGCAGATATCTTCTTTAAACAATTCACATACATTTTGCTTAAAACTGCAACGCATGTAAACATATCTATAATAGATGTCACAGGATAGAAATGTAATAAAAAAAACGTTGGTCGTCATCAACGCGCAGGGTCCCGTGCTACGTCAAATTGGAAAATATCATAGTAGATATCTTCTTTAAGCAATTTAAAAACATTTATCAACATTCCCGAGCGTGGGAGTTTAAAATCGGCCGAATTATAACCAAAAATACTTTCGTCTTCATCAACGCGCAGGGTCCCGTGCTACGTTAAAATGGAAAATATCACAGTAGATATCTTCTTTAAACAATTTAAATACATATTATCATAATAAATATAGCAGATATCTTCTTTAAACAATTCACATACATTTTGCTTAAAACTGCAACGCATGTAAACATATCTATAATAGATGTCACAGGATAGAAATGTAATAAAAAAAACGTTGGTCGTCATCAACGCGCAGGGGCCCGTGCTACGTAAAATTGGAAAATATCACAGTAGATATCTTCTTTAAACAATTTAAAAACATTTAGCAACATTCCCGAGCGTGGGAGTTTAAAATAGGCCGAATTATAACCAAAAAAACTTTCGTCGTCATCAACGCGCAGGGTCCCGTGCTACGTCAAATTGGAAAATATCAGAGTAGATATCTTCTTTAAACAATTTAAAAACATTTATCAACATTCCCGAGCGTGGGAGTTTAAAATCGGCCGAATTATAACCAAAAATACTTTCGTCTTCATCAACGCGCAGGGTCCCGTGCTACGTTAAAATGGAAAATATCACAGTAGATATCTTCTTTAAACAATTTATATACATATTATCATAATAGATATAGCAGATATCTTCTTTAAACAATTCACATACATTTTGCTTAAAACTGCAACGCATGTAAACATATCTATAATAGATGTCACAGGATAGAAATGTAATAAAAAAAACGTTGGTCGTCATCAACGCGCAGGGGCCCGTGCTACGTAAAATTGGAAAATATCAGAGTAGATATCTTCTTTAAACAATTTAAAAACATTTAGCAACATTCCCGAGCGTGGGAGTTTAAAATCGGCCGAATTATAACCAAAAAAACTTTCGTCGTCATCACCGCGCAGGGTCCCGTGCTACGTCAAATTGGAAAATATCATAGTAGATATCTTCTTTAAGCAATTTAAAAACATTTATCAACATTCCCGAGCGTGGGAGTTTAAAATCGGCCGAATTATAACCAAAAATACTTTCGTCTTCATCAACGCGCAGGGTCCCGTGCTACGTCAAATTGGAAAATATCAGAGTAGATATCTTCTTTAAACAATTTAAAAACATTTAGCAACATTCCCGAGCGTGGGAGTTTAAAATCGGCCGAATTATAACCAAAAATACTTTCGTCTTCATCAACGCGCAGGGTCCCGTGCTACGTCAAATTGGAAAATATCAGAGTAGATATCTTCTTTAAACAATTTAAAAACATTTATCAACATTCCCGAGCGTGGGAGTTTAAAATCGGCCGAATTATAACCAAAAAAACTTTCGTCGTCATTAACTCGCAGGGTCCCGTGCTACGTTAAAATTGAAAATATCACAGTAGATATCTTCTTTAAACAATTTACATACATTTTGCTTAAAACTGCAACGCATGTAAACATATCTAAAATAGATGTCACAGGATAGAAATGTAATAAAAAAAACGTTGGTCGTCATCAACGCGCAGGGTCCCGTGCTACGTCAAATTGGAAAATATCAGAGTAGATATCTTCTTTAAGCGATTTAAAAACATTTATCAACATTTCCGAGCGTGGGAGTTTAAAATCGGCCGAATTATAACCAAAAATACTTTCGTCTTCATCAACGCGCAGGGTCCCGTGCTACGTCAAATTGAAAAATATCAGAGTAGATATCTTCTTTAAACAATTTAAAAACATTTAGCAACATTCCCGAGCGTGGGAGTTTAAAATAGGCCGAATTATAACCAAAAAAACTTTCTTCGCCATCAACGCGCAGGGGCCCGTGCTACGTCAAATTGAAAAATATCAGAGTATATATCTTCTTTAAACAATTTAAAAACATTTATCAACATTCCCGAGCGTGGGAGTTTAAAATCGGCCGAATTATAACCAAAAAAAACTTTCGTCGTCATCAACGCGCAGGGTCCCGTGCTACGTCAAATTGGAAAATATCAGAGTAGATATCTTCTTTAAACAATTTAAAAACATTTAGCAACATTCCCGAGCGTGGGAGTTTAAAATAGGCCGAATTATAACCAAAAAAACTTTCGTCGTCATCAACGCGCAGGGTCCCGTGCTACGTCAAATTGGAAAATATCAGAGTAGATATCTTCTTTAAACAATTTAAAAACATTTAGCAACATTCCCGAGCGTGGGAGTTTAAAATAGGCCGAATTATAACCAAAAAAACTTTCGTCGTCATCAACGTGCAGGGTCCCGTGCTACGTCAAATTGGAAAATATCAGAGTAGATATCTTCTTTAAACAATTTAAAAACATTTAGCAACATTCCCGAGCGTGGGAGTTTAAAATCGGCCGAATTATAACCAAAAAAACTTTCGTCGTCATCAACGCGCAGGGTCCCGTGCTACGTCAAATTGGAAAATATCAGAGTAGATATCTTCTTTAAACAATTTAAAAACATTTAGCAACATTCCCGAGCGTGGGAGTTTAAAATCGGCCGAATTATAACCAAAAAAACTTTCGTCGTCATCAACGCGCAGGGTCCCGTGCTACGTCAAATTGGAAAATATCACAGTAGATATCTTCTTTAAACAATTTAAATACATATTATCATAATAGATATAGCAGATATCTTCTTTAAACAATTTACATACATTTTGCTTAAAACTGCAACGCATGTAAACATATCTAAAATAGATGTCACAGGATAGAAATGTAATAAAAAAAACGTTGGTCGTCATCAACGCGCAGGGTCCCGTGCTACGTCAAATTGGAAAATATCAGAGTAGATATCTTCTTTAAACAATTTAAAAACATTTAGCAACATTCCCGAGCGTGGGAGTTTAAAATCGGCCGAATTATAACCAAAAAAACTTTCGTCGTCATCAACGCGCAGGGGCCCGTGCTACGTCAAATTGAAAAATATCAGAGTAGATATCTTCTTTAAACAATTTAAATACATTATTGCAAGCATGTAAACATAGTTAAAAAAAGATCGAAATGTAATAAAAAAAACTTTCGTCGTCATCAATGCGCAGGGTCCCGTGCTACGTCAAATTGGAAAATATCAGAGTAGATATCTTCTTTAAACAATTTAAAAACATTTAGCAACATTCCCGAGCGTGGGAGTTTAAAATAGGCCGAATTATAACCAAAAAAACTTTCGTCGTCATCAACGCGCAGGGTCCCATGCTACGTCAAATTGGAAAATATCAGAGTAGATATCTTCTTTAAACAATTTAAATACATATTATCATAATAGATATAGCAGATATCTTCTTTAAACAATTTACATACATTTTGCTTAAAACTGCAACGCATGTAAACATATCTAAAATAGATGTCACAGGATAGAAATGTAATAAAAAAAACGTTGGTCGTCATCAACGCGCAGGGTCCCGTGCTACGTCAAATTGGAAAATATCATAGTAGATATCTTCTTTAAACAATTTAAAAACATTTAGCAACATTCCCGAGCGTGGGAGTTTAAAATAGGCCGAATTATAACCAAAAAA
Source organism: Trichopria drosophilae (assembly GCA_030407085.1). Lineage (NCBI taxonomy): Eukaryota > Metazoa > Arthropoda > Insecta > Hymenoptera > Diapriidae > Trichopria > Trichopria drosophilae. The sequence continues at coordinate 180,252,631 of CM059583.1, read as the reverse complement.
ACTTTCGTCGTCATCAACGCGCAGGGTCCCGTGCTACGTCAAATTGGAAAATATCAGAGTAGATATCTTCTTTAAACAATTTAAAAACATTTAGCAACATTCCCGAGCGTGGGAGTTTAAAATAGGCCGAATTATAACCAAAAAAACTTTCGTCGTCATCAACGCGCAGGGTCCCGTGCTACGTCAAATTGGAAAATATCAGAGTAGATATCTTCTTTAAACAATTTAAAAACATTTAGCAACATTCCCGAGCGTGGGAGTTTAAAATCGGCCGAATTATAACCAAAAAAACTTTCGTCGTCATCAACGCGCAGGGTCCCGTGCTACGTCAAATTGGAAAATATCAGAGTAGATATCTTCTTTAAACAATTTAAAAACATTTATCAACATTCCCGAGCGTGGGAGTTTAAAATCGGCCGAATTATAACCAAAAAAACTTTCGTCGTCATCAACGCGCAGGGTCCCGTGCTACGTTAAAATGGAAAATATCACAGTAGATATCTTCTTTAAACAATTTACATACATTTTGCTTAAAACTGCAACGCATGTAAACATATCTAAAATAGATGTCACAGGATAGAAATGTAATAAAAAAAACGTTGGTCGTCATCAACGCGCAGGGTCCCGTGCTACGTCAAATTGGAAAATATCAGAGTAGATATCTTCTTTAAACAATTTAAAAACATTTAGCAACATTCCCGAGCGTGGGAGTTTAAAATAGGCCGAATTATAACCAAAAAAACTTTCGTCGTCATCAACGCGCAGGGTCCCGTGCTACGTCAAATTGGAAAATATCAGAGTAGATATCTTCTTTAAACAATTTAAAAACATTTAGCAACATTCCCGAGCGTGGGAGTTTAAAATCGGCCGAATTATAACCAAAAAAACTTTCGTCGTCATCAACGCGCAGGGTCCCGTGCTACGTCAAATTGGAAAATATCAGAGTAGATATCTTCTTTAAACAATTTAAAAACATTTATCAACATTCCCGAGCGTGGGAGTTTAAAATCGGCCGAATTATAACCAAAAAAACTTTCGTCGTCATCAACGCGCAGGGTCCCGTGCTACGTCAAATTGGAAAATATCAGAGTAGATATCTTCTTTAAACAATTTAAAAACATTTAGCAACATTCCCGAGCGTGGGAGTTTAAAATAGGCCGAATTATAACCAAAAAAACTTTCGTCGTCATCAACGCGCAGGGTCCCGTGCTACGTCAAATTGGAAAATATCAGAGTAGATATCTTCTTTAAACAATTTAAAAACATTTATCAACATTCCCGAGCGTGGGAGTTTAAAATCGGCCGAATTATAACCAAAAAAACTTTCGTCGTCATCAACGCGCAGGGTCCCGTGCTACGTCAAATTGGAAAATATCAGAGTAGATATCTTCTTTAAACAATTTAAATACATTTAGCAACATTCCCGAGCGTGGGAGTTTAAAATAGGCCGAATTATAACCAAAAAAACTTTCGTCGTCATCAACGTGCAGGGTCCCGTGCTACGTCAAATTGGAAAATATCAGAGTAGATGTCTTCTTTAAACAATTTAAAAACATTTATCAACATTCCCGAGCGTGGGAGTTTAAAATCGGCCGAATTATAACCAAAAAAACTTTCGTCGTCATCAACGTGCAGGGTCCCGTGCTACGTCAAATTGGAAAATATCAGAGTAGATATCTTCTTTAAACAATTTAAAAACATTTAGCAACATTCCCGAGCGTGGGAGTTTAAAATAGGCCGAATTATAACCAAAAAAACTTTCGTCGTCATCAACGTGCAGGGTCCCGTGCTACGTCAAATTGGAAAATATCAGAGTAGATATCTTCTTTAAACAATTTAAAAACATTTAGCAACATTCCCGAGCGTGGGAGTTTAAAATCGGCCGAATTATAACCAAAAAAACTTTCGTCGTCATCAACGCGCAGGGTCCCGTGCTACGTCAAATTGGAAAATATCAGAGTAGATATCTTCTTTAAACAATTTAAAAACATTTAGCAACATTCCCGAGCGTGGGAGTTTAAAATAGGCCGAATTATAACCAAAAAAACTTTCGTCGTCATCAACGCGCAGGGTCCCGTGCTACGTTAAAATGGAAAATATCACAGTAGATATCTTCTTTAAACAATTTAAATACATATTATCATAATAGATATAGCAGATATCTTCTTTAAACAATTTACATACATTTTGCTTAAAACTGCAACGCATGTAAACATATCTAAAATAGATGTCACAGGATAGAAATGTAATAAAAAAAACGTTGGTCGTCATCAACGCGCAGGGTCCCGTGCTACGTCAAATTGGAAAATATCATAGTAGATATCTTCTTTAAACAATTTAAGTACATTTAGCAACATTCCCGAGCGTGGGAGTTTAAAATAGGCCGAATTATAACCAAAAAAACTTTCGTCGTCATCAACGCGCAGGGTCCCGTGCTACGTCAAATTGGAAAATATCAGAGTAGATATCTTCTTTAAACAATTTAAAAACATTTAGCAACATTCCCGAGCGTGGGAGTTTAAAATCGGCCGAATTATAACCAAAAAAACTTTCGTCGTCATCACCGCGCAGGGTCCCGTGCTACGTCAAATTGGAAAATATCAGAGTAGATATCTTCTTTAAACAATTTAAAAACATTTAGCAACATTCCCGAGCGTGGGAGTTTAAAATCGGCCGAATTATAACCAAAAAAACTTTCGTCGTCATCAATGCGCAGGGTCCCGTGCTACGTCAAATTGGAAAATATCAGAGTAGATATCTTCTTTAAACAATTTGAAAACATTTATCAACACGAGCGTGGGAGTTTAAAATCGGCCGAATTATAACCAAGATATAGCAGATATCTTCTTTAAACAATTTACATACATTTTGCTTAAAACTGCAACGCATGTAAACATATCTAAAATAGATGTCACAGGATAGAAATGTAATAAAAAAAACGTTGGTCGTCATCAACGCGCAGGGTCCCGTGCTACGTCAAATTGGAAAATATCAGAGTAGATATCTTCTTTAAACAATTTAAAAACATTTAGCAACATTCCCGAGCGTGGGAGTTTAAAATAGGCCGAATTATAACCAAAAAAACTTTCGTCGTCATCAACGCGCAGGGTCCCGTGCTACGTCAAATTGGAAAATATCAGAGTAGATATCTTCTTTAAACAATTTAAAAACATTTAGCAACATTCCCGAGCGTGGGAGTTTAAAATAGGCCGAATTATAACCAAAAAAACTTTCGTCGTCATCAACGCGCAGGGTCCCGTGCTACGTCAAATTGGAAAATATCAGAGTAGATATCTTCTTTAAACAATTTAAAAACATTTAGCAACATTCCCGAGCGTGGGAGTTTAAAATCGGCCGAATTATAACCAAAAAAACTTTCGTCGTCATCAACGCGCAGGGTCCCGTGCTACGTCAAATTGGAAAATATCAGAGTAGATATCTTCTTTAAACAATTTAAAAACATTTAGCAACATTCCCGAGCGTGGGAGTTTAAAATAGGCCGAATTATAACCAAAAAAACTTTCGTCGTCATCAACGCGCAGGGTCCCGTGCTACGTCAAATTGGAAAATATCAGAGTAGATATCTTCTTTAAACAATTTAAAAACATTTATCAACATTCCCGAGCGTGGGAGTTTAAAATCGGCCGAATTATAACCAAAAAAACTTTCGTCGTCATCAACGCGCAGGGTCCCGTGCTACGTTAAAATGGAAAATATCACAGTAGATATCTTCTTTAAACAATTTAAATACATATTATCATAATAGATATAGCAGATATCTTCTTTAAACAATTTACATACATTTTGCTTAAAACTGCAACGCATGTAAACATATCTAAAATAGATGTCACAGGATAGAAATGTAATAAAAAAAACGTTGGTCGTCATCAACGCGCAGGGTCCCGTGCTACGTCAAATTGGAAAATATCATAGTAGATATCTTCTTTAAACAATTTAAGTACATTTAGCAACATTCCCGAGCGTGGGAGTTTAAAATAGGCCGAATTATAACCAAAAAAACTTTCGTCGTCATCAACGTGCAGGGTCCCGTGCTACGTCAAATTGGAAAATATCAGAGTAGATATCTTCTTTAAACAATTTAAAAACTACATACATGCTTAAAACTGCAACGCGTGTAAATATTTAAAATAGGCCGAAATGTAATAAAAAAAACTTTCGTCGTCATCAATGCCCAGGGTCCCGTGCTACGTCAAATTGGAAAATATCAGAGTAGATATCTTCTTTAAACAATTTAAAAACATTTAGCAACATTCCCGAGCGTGGGAGTTTAAAATAGGCCGAATTATAACCAAAAAAACTTTCGTCGTCATCAACGCGCAGGGTCCCGTGCTACGTTAAAATGGAAAATATCACAGTAGATATCTTCTTTAAACAATTTAAATACATATTATCATAATAGATATAGCAGATATCTTCTTTAAACAATTTACATACATTTTGCTTAAAACTGCAACGCATGTAAACATATCTAAAATAGATGTCACAGGATAGAAATGTAATAAAAAAAACGTTGGTCGTCATCAACGCGCAGGGTCCCGTGCTACGTCTAATTGGAAAATATCAGAGTAGATATCTTCTTTAAACAATTTAAAAACATTAAGCAACATTCCGAAGCGTGGGAGTTTAAAATAGGCCGAATTATAATCAAAAAAACTTTCGTCGTCATCAACGTGCAGGGTCCCTTGCTACGTCTAATTGGAAAATATCAGAGTAGATATCTTCTTTATACAATTTAAAAACATTTAGCAACATTCCCGAGCGTGGGAGTTTAAAATCGGCCGAATTATAACCAAAAAAACTTTCGTCGTCATCAATGCGCAGGGTCCCGTGCTACGTCAAATTGGAAAATATCAGAGTAGATATCTTCTTTAAACAATTTAAAGACATTTAGCAACATTCCCGAGCGTGGGAGTTTAAAATAGGCCGAATTATAACCAAAAAAACTTTCGTCGTCATCAACGTGCAGGGTCCCTTGCTACGTCTAATTGGAAAATATCAGAGTAGATATCTTCTTTAAACAATTTAAAAACATTAAGCAACATTCCCGAGCGTGGGAGTTTAAAATAGGCCGAATTATAACCAAAAAAACTTTCGTCGTCATCAACGCGCAGGGTCCCGTGCTACGTTAAAATGGAAAATATCACAGTAGATATCTTCTTTAAACAATTTAAATACATATTATCATAATAGATATAGCAGATATCTTCTTTAAACAATTTACATACATTTTGCTTAAAACTGCAACGCATGTAAACATATCTAAAATAGATGTCACAGGATAGAAATGTAATAAAAAAAACGTTGGTCGTCATCAACGCGCAGGGTCCCGTGCTACGTCAAATTGGAAAATATCAGAGTAGATATCTTCTTTAAACAATTTAAAAACATTTAGCAACATTCCCGAGCGTGGGAGTTTAAAATAGGCCGAATTATAACCAAAAAAACTTTCGTCGTCATCAACGCGCAGGGTCCCGTGCTACGTCAAATTGGAAAATATCAGAGTAGATATCTTCTTTAAACAATTTAAATACATATTATCATAATAGATATAGCAGATATCTTCTTTAAACAATTTACATACATTTTGCTTAAAACTGCAACGCATGTAAACATATCTATAATAGATGTCACAGGATAGAAATGTAATAAAAAAAACGTTGGTCGTCATCAACGCGCAGGGTCCCGTGCTACGTCAAATTGGAAAATATCATAGTAGATATCTTCTTTAAACAATTTAAAAACATTTAGCAACATTCCCGAGCGTGGGAGTTTAAAATAGGCCGAATTATAACCAAAAAAACTTTCGTCGTCATCAACGCGCAGGGTCCCGTGCTACGTCAAATTGGAAAATATCAGAGTAGATATCTTCTTTAAACAATTTAAAAACATTTAGCAACATTCCCGAGCGTGGGAGTTTAAAATCGGCCGAATTATAACCAAAAAAACTTTCGTCGTCATCAACGCGCAGGGTCCCGTGCTACGTTAAAATGGAAAATATCACAGTAGATATCTTCTTTAAACAATTTAAATACATATTATCATAATAGATATAGCAGATATCTTCTTTAAACAATTTACATACATTTTGCTTAAAACTGCAACGCATGTAAACATATCTAAAATAGATGTCACAGGATAGAAATGTAATAAAAAAAACGTTGGTCGTCATCAACGCGCAGGGTCCCGTGCTACGTCAAATTGGAAAATATCATAGTAGATATCTTCTTTAAACAATTTAAGTACATTTAGCAACATTCCCGAGAGTGGGAGTTTAAAATAGGCCGAATTATAACCAAAAAAACTTTCATCGTCATCAACGTGCAGGGTCCCGTGCTACGTCAAATTGGAAAATATCAGAGTAGATATCTTCTTTAAACAATTTAAAAACATTTTATCATAATAGATATAGCAGATATCTTCTTTAAACAATTTACATACATTTTGCTTAAAACTGCAACGCATGTAAACATATCTAAAATAGATGTCACAGTATAGAAATGTAATAAAAAAAACGTTGGTCGTCATAAACGCGCAGGGTCCCGTGCTACGTCAAATTGGAAAATATCAGAGTAGATATCTTCTTTAAACAATTTAAAAACATTTAGCAACATTCCCGAGCGTGGGAGTTTAAAATAGGCCGAATTATAACCAAAAAAACTTTCGTCGTCATCAACGCGCAGGGTCCCGTGCTACGTCAAATTGGAAAATATCACAGTAGATATCTTCTTTAAACAATTTAAATACATATTATCATAATAGATATAGCAGATATCTTCTTTAAACAATTTACATACATTTTGCTTAAAACTGCAACGCATGTAAACATATCTAAAATAGATGTCACAGGATAGAAATGTAATAAAAAAAACGTTGGTCGTCATCAACGCGCAGGGTCCCGTGCTACGTCAAATTGGAAAATATCAGAGTAGATATCTTCTTTAAACAATTTAAAAACATTTAGCAACATTCCCGAGCGTGGGAGTTTAAAATAGGCCGAATTATAACCAAAAAAACTTTCGTCGTCATCAACGCGCAGGGTCCCGTGCTACGTCAAATTGGAAAATATCAGAGTAGATATCTTCTTTAAACAATTTAAAAACATTTAGCAACATTCCCGAGCGTGGGAGTTTAAAATAGGCCGAATTATAACCAAAAAAACTTTCGTCGTCATCAACGCGCAGGGTCCCGTGCTACGTTAAAATGGAAAATATCACAGTAGATATCTTCTTTAAACAATTTAAATACATATTATCATAATAGATATAGCAGATATCTTCTTTAAACAATTTACATACATTTTGCTTAAAACTGCAACGCATGTAAACATATCTAAAATAGATGTCACAGGATAGAAATGTAATAAAAAAAACGTTGGTCGTCATCAACGCGCAGGGTCCCGTGCTACGTCAAATTGGAAAATATCAGAGTAGATATCTTCTTTAAACAATTTAAAAACATTTAGCAACATTCCCGAGCGTGGGAGTTTAAAATAGGCCGAATTATAACCAAAAAAACTTTCGTCGTCATCAACGCGCAGGGTCCCGTGCTACGTCAAATTGGAAAATATCAGAGTAGATATCTTCTTTAAACAATTTAAATACATATTATCATAATAGATATAGCAGATATCTTCTTTAAACAATTTACATACATTTTGCTTAAAACTGCAACGCATGTAAACATATCTAAAATAGATGTCACAGGATAGAAATGTAATAAAAAAAACGTTGGTCGTCATCAACGCGCAGGGTCCCGTGCTACGTCAAATTGGAAAATATCAGAGTAGATATCTTCTTTAAACAATTTAAAAACATTTAGCAACATTCCCGAGCGTGGGAGTTTAAAATAGGCCGAATTATAACCAAAAAAACTTTCGTCGTCATCAACGCGCAGGGTCCCGTGCTACGTCAAATTGGAAAATATCAGAGTAGATATCTTCTTTAAACAATTTAAATACATATTATCATAATAGATATAGCAGATATCTTCTTTAAACAATTTACATACATTTTGCTGAAAACTGCAACGCATGTAAACATATCTAAAATAGATGTCACACGGTAGAAATATAACAAAAAATACGTTGGTCGTCATCAACGCGCAGGGTCCCGTGCTACGTCAAATTGGAAAATATCAGAGTAGATATCTTCTTTAAACAATTTAAAAACATTTAGCAACATTCCCGAGCGTGGGAGTTTAAAATAGGCCGAATTATAACCAAAAAAACTTTCGTCGTCATCAACGCGCAGGGTCCCGTGCTACGTCAAAATGGAAAATATCACAGTAGATATCTTCTTTAAACAATTTAAATACATATTATCATAATAGATATAGCAGATATCTTCTTTAAACAATTTACATACATTTTGCTTAAAACTGCAACGCATGTAAACATATCTAAAATAGATGTCACAGGATAGAAATGTAATAAAAAAAACGTTGGTCGTCATCAACGCGCAGGGTCCCGTGCTACGTCAAATTGGAAAATATCATAGTAGATATCTTCTTTAAACAATTTAAGTACATTTAGCAACATTCCCGAGCGTGGGAGTTTAAAATAGGCCGAATTATAACCAAAAAAACTTTCGTCGTCATCAACGTGCAGGGTCCCGTGCTACGTCAAATTGGAAAATATCAGAGTAGATATCTTCTTTAAACAATTTAAAAACATTTAGCAACATTCCCGAGCGTGGGAGTTTAAAATAGGCCGAATTATAACCAAAAAAACTTTCGTCGTCATCAACGCGCAGGGTCCCGTGCTACGTTAAAATGGAAAATATCACAGTAGATATCTTCTTTAAACAATTTAAATACATATTATCATAATAGATATAGCAGATATCTTCTTTAAACAATTTACATACATTTTGCTTAAAACTGCAACGCATGTAAACATATCTAAAATAGATGTCACAGGATAGAAATGTAATAAAAAAAACGTTGGTCGTCATCAACGCGCAGGGTCCCGTGCTACGTCAAATTGGAAAATATCATAGTAGATATCTTCTTTAAACAATTTAAGTACATTTAGCAACATTCCCGAGCGTGGGAGTTTAAAATAGGCCGAATTATAACCAAAAAAACTTTCGTCGTCATCAACGTGCAGGGTCCCGTGCTACGTCAAATTGGAAAATATCAGAGTAGATATCTTCTTTAAACAATTTAAAAACATTTAGCAACATTCCCGAGCGTGGGAGTTTAAAATAGGCCGAATTATAACCAAAAAAACTTTCGTCGTCATCAACGCGCAGGGTCCCGTGCTACGTCAAATTGGAAAATATCAGAGTAGATATCTTCTTTAAACAATTTAAAAACATTTAGCAACATTCCCGAGCGTGGGAGTTTAAAATAGGCCGAATTATAACCAAAAAAACTTTCGTCGTCATCAACGCGCAGGGTCCCGTGCTACGTTAAAATGGAAAATATCACAGTAGATATCTTCTTTAAACAATTTAAATACATATTATCATAATAGATATAGCAGATATCTTCTTTAAACAATTTACATACATTTTGCTTAAAACTGCAACGCATGTAAACATATCTAAAATAGATGTCACAGGATAGAAATGTAATAAAAAAAACGTTGGTCGTCATCAACGCGCAGGGTCCCGTGCTACGTCAAATTGGAAAATATCATAGTAGATATCTTCTTTAAACAATTTAAGTACATTTAGCAACATTCCCGAGCGTGGGAGTTTAAAATAGGCCGAATTATAACCAAAAAAACTTTCGTCGTCATCAATGCGCAGGGTCCCGTGCTACGTCAAATTGGAAAATATCAGAGTAGATATCTTCTTTAAACAATTTAAAAACATTTAGCAACATTCCCGAGCGTGGGAGTTTAAAATAGGCCGAATTATAACCAAAAAAACTTTCATCGTCATCAACGTGCAGGGTCCCGTGCTACGTCAAATTGGAAAATATCAGAGTAGATATCTTCTTTAAACAATTTAAATACATATTATCATAATAGATATAGCAGATATCTTCTTTAAAAAATTTACATACATTTTGCTTAAAACTGCAACGCATGTAAACATATCTAAAATAGATGGCACAGGATATAAATGTAATAAAAAAAACGTTGGTCGTCATCAACGCGCAGGGTCCCGTGCTACGTCAAATTGGAAAATATCAGAGTAGATATCTTCTTTAAACAATTTAAAAACATTTAGCAACATTCCCGAGCGTGGGAGTTTAAAATAGGCCGAATTATAACCAAAAAAACTTTCGTCGTCATCAACGCGCAGGGTCCCGTGCTACGTCAAATTGGAAAATATCATAGTAGATATCTTCTTTAAACAATTTAAATACATATTATCATAATAGATATAGCAGATATCTTCTTTAAACAATTTACATACATTTTGCTTAAAACTGCAACGCATGTAAACATATCTAAAATAGATGTCACAGGATAGAAATGTAATAAAAAAAACGTTGGTCGTCATCAACGCGCAGGGTCCCGTGCTACGTCAAATTGGAAAATATCATAGTAGATATCTTCTTTAAACAATTTAAGTACATTTAGCAACATTCCCGAGCGTGGGAGTTTAAAATAGGCCGAATTATAACCAAAAAAACTTTCGTCGTCATCAACGTGCAGGGTCCCGTGCTACGTCAAATTGGAAAATATCAGAGTAGATATCTTCTTTAAACAATTTAAAAACATTTAGCAACATTCCCGAGCGTGGGAGTTTAAAATAGGCCGAATTATAACCAAAAAAACTTTCGTCGTCATCAACGCGCAGGGTCCCGTGCTACGTTAAAATGGAAAATATCACAGTAGATATCTTCTTTAAACAATTTAAATACATATTATCATAATAGATATAGCAGATATCTTCTTTAAACAATTTACATACATTTTGCTTAAAACTGCAACGCATGTAAACATATCTAAAATAGATGTCACAGGATAGAAATGTAATAAAAAAAACGTTGGTCGTCATCAACGCGCAGGGTCCCGTGCTACGTCAAATTGGAAAATATCATAGTAGATATCTTCTTTAAACAATTTAAGTACATTTAGCAACATTCCCGAGCGTGGGAGTTTAAAATAGGCCGAATTATAACCAAAAAAACTTTCGTCGTCATCAACGTGCAGGGTCCCGTGCTACGTCAAATTGGAAAATATCAGAGTAGATATCTTCTTTAAACAATTTAAAAACATTTAGCAACATTCCCGAGCGTGGGAGTTTAAAATCGGCCGAATTATAACCAAAAAAACTTTCGTCGTCATCAATGCGCAGGGTCCCGTGCTACGTCAAATTGGAAAATATCAGAGTAGATATCTTCTTTAAACAATTTAAAAACATTTAGCAACATTCCCGAGCGTGGGAGTTTAAAATAGGCCGAATTATAACCAAAAAAACTTTCGTCGTCATCAACGCGCAGGGTCCCGTGCTACGTTAAAATGGAAAATATCACAGTAGATATCTTCTTTAAACAATTTAAATACATATTATCATAATAGATATAGCAGATATCTTCTTTAAACAATTTACATACATTTTGCTTAAAACTGCAACGCATGTAAACATATCTAAAATAGATGTCACAGGATAGAAATGTAATAAAAAAAACGTTGGTCGTCATCAACGCGCAGGGTCCCGTGCTACGTCAAATTGGAAAATATCATAGTAGATATCTTCTTTAAACAATTTAAGTACATTTAGCAACATTCCCGAGCGTGGGAGTTTAAAATAGGCCGAATTATAACCAAAAAAACTTTCGTCGTCATCAACGTGCAGGGTCCCTTGCTACGTCTAATTGGAAAATATCAGAGTAGATATCTTCTTTAAACAATTTAAAAACATTAAGCAACATTCCGAAGCGTGGGAGTTTAAAATAGGCCGAATTATAACCAAAAAAACTTTCGTCGTCATCAACGCGCAGGGTCCCGTGCTACGTTAAAATGGAAAATATCACAGTAGATATCTTCTTTAAACAATTTAAATACATATTATCATAATAGATATAGCAGATATCTTCTTTAAACAATTTACATACATTTTGCTTAAAACTGCAACGCATGTAAACATATCTAAAATAGATGTCACGGGATAGAAATGTAATAAGAAAAACGTTGGTCGTCATCAACGCGCAGGGTCCCGTGCTACGTCAAATTGGAAAATATCATAGTAGATATCTTCTTTAAACAATTTAAGTACATTTAGCAACATTCCCGAGCGTGGGAGTTTAAAATAGGCCGAATTATAATCAAAAAAACTTTCGTCGTCATCAATGCGCAGGGTCCCGTGCTACGTCAAATTGGAAAATATCAGAGTAGATATCTTCTTTAAACAATTTAAAAACATTTAGCAACATTCCCGAGCGTGGGAGTTTAAAATAGGCCGAATTATAACCAAAAAAACTTTCGTCGTCATCAATGCGCAGGGTCCCGTGCTACGTCAAATTGGAAAATATCAGAGTAGATATCTTCTTTAAACAATTTAAAGACATTTAGCAACATTCCCGAGCGTGGGAGTTTAAAATAGGCCGAATTATAACCAAAAAAACTTTCGTCGTCATCAACGCGCAGGGTCCCGTGCTACGTTAAAATGGAAAATATCACAGTAGATATCTTCTTTAAACAATTTAAATACATATTATCATAATAGATATAGCAGATATCTTCTTTAAACAATTTACATACATTTTGCTTAAAACTGCAACGCATGTAAACATATCTAAAATAGATGTCACAGGATAGAAATGTAATAAAAAAAACGTTGGTCGTCATCAACGCGCAGGGTCCCGTGCTACGTCAAATTGGAAAATATCATAGTAGATATCTTCTTTAAACAATTTAAATACATTTAGCAACATTCCCGAGCGTGGGAGTTTAAAATAGGCCGAATTATAACCAAAAAAACTTTCGTCGTCATCAACGCGCAGGGTCCCGTGCTACGTCAAATTGGAAAATATCAGAGTAGATATCTTCTTTAAACAATTTAAAAACATTTAGCAACATTCCCGAGCGTGGGAGTTTAAAATAGGCCGAATTATAACCAAAAAAACTTTCGTCGTCATCAACGTGCAGGGTCCCGTGCTACGTTAAAATGGAAAATATCACAGTAGATATCTTCTTTAAACAATTTAAATACATATTATCATAATAGATATAGCAGATATCTTCTTTAAACAATTTACATACATTTTGCTTAAAACTGCAACGCATGTAAACATATCTAAAATAGATGTCACAGGATAGAAATGTAATAAAAAAAACGTTGGTCGTCATCAACGCGCAGGGTCCCGTGCTACGTCAAATTGGAAAATATCATAGTAGATATCTTCTTTAAACAATTTAAATACATTTAGCAACATTCCCGAGCGTGGGAGTTTAAAATAGGCCGAATTATAACCAAAAAAACTTTCCTCGTCATCAACGCGCAGGGTCCCGTGCTACGTCAAATTGGAAAATATCAGAGTAGATATCTTCTTTAAACAATTTACATACATTTTGCTTAAAATCGCAACGCATGTAAACATATCTAAAATGCATGTCACAGGATAGAAATGTAATAAAAAAAACGTTCGTCGTCATCAACGTGCAGGATCCCGTGCTACGTCAAATTGGAAAATATCAGAGTAGATATCTTCTTTAAACAATTTAAAAACATTTAGCAACATTCCCGAGCGTGGGAGTTTAAAATAGGCCGAATTATAACCAAAAAAACTTTCGTCGTCATCAACGCGCAGGGTCCCGTGCTACGTCAAATTGGAAAATATCAGAGTAGATATCTTCTTTAAACAATTTAAAAACATTTAGCAACATTCCCGAGCGTGGGAGTTTAAAATAGGCCGAATTATAACCAAAAAAACTTTCGTCGTCATCAACGCGCAGGGTCCCGTGCTACGTTAAAATGGAAAATATCACAGTAGATATCTTCTTTAAACAATTTAAATACATATTATCATAATAGATATAGCAGATATCTTCTTTAAACAATTTACATACATTTTGCTTAAAACTGCAACGCATGTAAACATATCTAAAATAGATGTCACAGGATAGAAATGTAATAAAAAAAACGTTGGTCGTCATCAACGCGCAGGGTCCCGTGCTACGTCAAATTGGAAAATATCATAGTAGATATCTTCTTTAAACAATTTAAGTACATTTAGCAACATTCCCGAGCGTGGGAGTTTAAAATAGGCCGAATTATAACCAAAAAAACTTTCGTCGTCATCAACGTGCAGGGTCCCGTGCTACGTCAAATTGGAAAATATCAGAGTAGATATCTTCTTTAAACAATTTAAAAACATTTAGCAACATTCCCGAGCGTGGGAGTTTAAAATAGGCCGAATTATAACCAAAAAAACTTTCGTCGTCATCAACGCGCAGGGTCCCGTGCTACGTCAAATTGGAAAATATCAGAGTAGATATCTTCTTTAAACAATTTAAAAACATTTAGCAACATTCCCGAGCGTGGGAGTTTAAAATAGGCCGAATTATAACCAAAAAAACTTTCGTCGTCATCAACGCGCAGGGTCCCGTGCTACGTTAAAATGGAAAATATCACAGTAGATATCTTCTTTAAACAATTTAAATACATATTATCATAATAGATATAGCAGATATCTTCTTTAAACAATTTACATACATTTTGCTTAAAACTGCAACGCATGTAAACATATCTAAAATAGATGTCACAGGATAGAAATGTAATAAAAAAAACGTTGGTCGTCATCAACGCGCAGGGTCCCGTGCTACGTCAAATTGGAAAATATCATAGTAGATATCTTCTTTAAACAATTTAAGTACATTTAGCAACATTCCCGAGCGTGGGAGTTTAAAATAGGCCGAATTATAACCAAAAAAACTTTCGTCGTCATCAACGTGCAGGGTCCCGTGCTACGTCAAATTGGAAAATATCAGAGTAGATATCTTCTTTAAACAATTTAAAAACATTTAGCAACATTCCCGAGCGTGGGAGTTTAAAATAGGCCGAATTATAACCAAAAAAACTTTCGTCGTCATCAACGCGCAGGGTCCCGTGCTACGTTAAAATGGAAAATATCACAGTAGATATCTTCTTTAAACAATTTAAATACATATTATCATAATAGATATAGCAGATATCTTCTTTAAACAATTTACATACATTTTGCTTAAAACTGCAACGCATGTAAACATATCTAAAATAGATGTCACAGGATAGAAATGTAATAAAAAAAACGTTGGTCGTCATCAACGCGCAGGGTCCCGTGCTACGTCAAATTGGAAAATATCATAGTAGATATCTTCTTTAAACAATTTAAAAACATTTAGCAACATTCCCGAGCGTGGGAGTTTAAAATAGGCCGAATTATAACCAAAAAAACTTTCGTCGTCATCAACGCGCAGGGTCCCGTGCTACGTCAAATTGGAAAATATCAGAGTAGATATCTTCTTTAAACAATTTAAAAACATTTATCAACATTCCCGAGCGTGGGAGTTTAAAATCGGCCGAATTATAACCAAAAAAACTTTCGTCGTCATCAACGCGCAGGGTCCCGTGCTACGTCAAATTGGAAAATATCAGAGTAGATATCTTCTTTAAACAATTTAAATACATATTATCATAATAGATATAGCAGATATCTTCTTTAAACAATTTACATACATTTTGCTTAAAACTGCAACGCATGTAAACATATCTAAAATAGATGTCACAGGATAGAAATGTAATAAAAAAAACGTTGGTCGTCATCAACGCGCAGGGTCCCGTGCTACGTCAAATTGGAAAATATCAGAGTAGATATCTTCTTTAAACAATTTAAAAACATTTAGCAACATTCCCGAGCGTGGGAGTTTAAAATAGGCCGAATTATAACCAAAAAAACTTTCGTCGTCATCAACGCGCAGGGTCCCGTGCTACGTTAAAATGGAAAATATCACAGTAGATATCTTCTTTAAACAATTTAAATACATATTATCATAATAGATATAGCAGATATCTTCTTTAAACAATTTACATACATTTTGCTTAAAACTGCAACGCATGTAAACATATCTAAAATAGATGTCACAGGATAGAAATGTAATAAAAAAAACGTTGGTCGTCATCAACGCGCAGGGTCCCGTGCTACGTCAAATTGGAAAATATCATAGTAGATATCTTCTTTAAACAATTTAAGTACATTTAGCAACATTCCCGAGCGTGGGAGTTTAAAATAGGCCGAATTATAACCAAAAAAACTTTCGTCGTCATCAACGTGCAGGGTCCCTTGCTACGTCTAATTGGAAAATATCAGAGTAGATATCTTCTTTAAACAATTTAAAAACATTAAGCAACATTCCCGAGCGTGGGAGTTTAAAATAGGCCGAATTATAACCAAAAAAACTTTCGTCGTCATCAACGCGCAGGGTCCCGTGCTACGTCAAATTGAAAAATATCAGAGTAGATATCTTCTTTAAACAATTTAAATACATATTATCATAATAGATATAGCAGATATCTTCTTTAAACAATTTACATACATTTTGCTTAAAACTGCAACGCATGTAAACATATCTAAAATAGATGTCACAGGATAGAAATGTAATAAAAAAAACGTTGGTCGTCATCAACGCGCAGGGTCCCGTGCTACGTCAAATTGGAAAATATCAGAGTAGATATCTTCTTTAAACAATTTAAAAACATTTAGCAACATTCCCGAGCGTGGGAGTTTAAAATAGGCCGAATTATAACCAAAAAAACTTTCGTCGTCATCAACGCGCAGGGTCCCGTGCTACGTCAAATTGGAAAATATCAGAGTAGATATCTTCTTTAAACAATTTAAATACATATTATCATAATAGATATAGCAGATATCTTCTTTAAACAATTTACATACATTTTGCTTAAAACTGCAACGCATGTAAACATATCTAAAATAGATGTCACAGGATAGAAATGTAATAAAAAAAACGTTGGTCGTCATCAACGCGCAGGGTCCCGTGCTACGTCAAATTGGAAAATATCATAGTAGATATCTTCTTTAAACAATTTAAGTACATTTAGCAACATTCCCGAGCGTGGGAGTTTAAAATAGGCCGAATTAAAACCAAAAAAACTTTCGTCGTCATCAACGCGCAGGGTCCCATGCTACGTCAAATTGGAAAATATCAGAGTAGATATCTTCTTTAAACAATTTAAATACATATTATCATAATAGATATAGCAGATATCTTCTTTAAACAATTTACATACATTTTGCTTAAAACTGCAACGCATGTAAACATATCTAAAATAGATGTCACAGGATAGAAATGTAATAAAAAAAACGTTGGTCGTCATCAACGCGCAGGGTCCCGTGCTACGTCAAATTGGAAAATATCATAGTAGATATCTTCTTTAAACAATTTAAAAACATTTAGCAACATTCCCGAGCGTGGGAGTTTAAAATAGGCCGAATTATAACCAAAAAAACTTTCGTCGTCATCAACGCGCAGGGTCCCGTGCTACGTCAAATTGGAAAATATCAGAGTAGATATCTTCTTTAAACAATTTAAATACATATTATCATAATAGATATAGCAGATATCTTCTTTAAACAATTTACATACATTTTGCTTAAAACTGCAACGCATGTAAACATATCTAAAATAGATGTCACAGGATAGAAATGTAATAAAAAAAACGTTGGTCGTCATCAACGCGCAGGGTCCCGTGCTACGTCAAATTGGAAAATATCATAGTAGATATCTTCTTTAAACAATTTAAGTACATTTAGCAACATTCCCGAGCGTGGGAGTTTAAAATAGGCCGAATTATAACCAAAAAAACTTTCGTCGTCATCAACGTGCAGGGTCCCGTGCTACGTCAAATTGGAAAATATCAGAGTAGATATCTTCTTTAAACAATTTAAAAACATTTAGCAACATTCCCGAGCGTGGGAGTTTAAAATAGGCCGAATTATAACCAAAAAAACTTTCGTCGTCATCAACGCGCAGGGTCCCGTGCTACGTTAAAATGGAAAATATCACAGTAGATATCTTCTTTAAACAATTTAAATACATATTATCATAATAGATATAGCAGATATCTTCTTTAAACAATTTACATACATTTTGCTTAAAACTGCAACGCATGTAAACATATCTAAAATAGATGTCACAGGATAGAAATGTAATAAAAAAAACGTTGGTCGTCATCAACGCGCAGGGTCCCGTGCTACGTCAAATTGGAAAATATCATAGTAGATATCTTCTTTAAACAATTTAAGTACATTTAGCAACATTCCCGAGCGTGGGAGTTTAAAATAGGCCGAATTATAACCAAAAAAACTTTCGTCGTCATCAACGCGCAGGGTCCCGTGCTACGTCAAATTGGAAAATATCAGAGTAGATATCTTCTTTAAACAATTTAAAAACATTTAGCAACATTCCCGAGCGTGGGAGTTTAAAATAGGCCGAATTATAACCAAAAAAACTTTCGTCGTCATCAACGCGCAGGGTCCCGTGCTACGTCAAATTGGAAAATATCAGAGTAGATATCTTCTTTAAACAATTTAAAAACATTTAGCAACATTCCCGAGCGTGGGAGTTTAAAATAGGCCGAATTATAACCAAAAAAACTTTCGTCGTCATCAACGCGCAGGGTCCCGTGCTACGTTAAAATGGAAAATATCACAGTAGATATCTTCTTTAAACAATTTAAATACATATTATCATAATAGATATAGCAGATATCTTCTTTAAACAATTTACATACATTTTGCTTAAAACTGCAACGCATGTAAACATATCTAAAATAGATGTCACAGGATAGAAATGTAATAAGAAAAAACGTTGGTCGTCATCAACGCGCAGGGTCCCGTGCTACGTCATATTGGAAAATATCATAGTAGATGTCTTCTTTAAACAATTTAAGTACATTTAGCAACATTCCCGAGCGTGGGAGTTTAAAATAGGCCGAATTAAAACCAAAAAAACTTTCGTCGTCATCAACGCGCAGGGTCCCATGCTACGTCAAATTGGAAAATATCAGAGTAGATATCTTCTTTAAACAATTTAATTACATTTAGCAACATTCCCGAGCGTGGGAGTTTAAAATAGGCCGAATTGAAACCAAAAAAACTTTCGTCGTCATCAACGCGCAGGGTCCCATGCTACGTCAAATTGGAAAATATCAGAGTAGATATCTTCTTTAAACAATTTAAATACATATTATCATAATAGATATAGCAGATATCTTCTTTAAACAATTTACATACATTTTGCTTAAAACTGCAACGCATGTAAACATATCTAAAATAGATGTCACAGGATAGAAATGTAATAAGAAAAACGTTGGTCGTCATCAACGCGCAGGGTCCCGTGCTACGTCAAATTGGAAAATATCAGAGTAGATATCTTCTTTAAACAATTTAAAAACATTTAGCAACATTCCCGAGCGTGGGAGTTTAAAATAGGCCGAATTATAACCAAAAAAACTTTCGTCGTCATCAACGCGCAGGGTCCCGTGCTACGTTAAAATGGAAAATATCACAGTAGATATCTTCTTTAAACAATTTAAATACATATTATCATAATAGATATAGCAGATATCTTCTTTAAACAATTTACATACATTTTGCTTAAAACTGCAACGCATGTAAACATATCTAAAATAGATGTCACAGGATAGAAATGTAATAAGAAAAAACGTTGGTCGTCATCAACGCGCAGGGTCCCGTGCTACGTCAAATTGGAAAATATCATAGTAGATATCTTCTTTAAACAATTTAAGTACATTTAGCAACATTTCCGAGCGTGGGAGTTTAAAATAGGCCGAATTATAACCAAAAAAACTTTCGTCGTCATCAACGTGCAGGGTCCCGTGCTACGTCAAATTGGAAAATATCAGAGTAGATGTCTTCTTTAAACAATTTAAAAACATTTATCAACATTCCCGAGCGTGGGAGTTTAAAATAGGCCGAATTATAACCAAAAAAACTTTCGTCGTCATCAACGCGCAGGGTCCCGTGCTACGTTAAAATGGAAAATATCACAGTAGATATCTTCTTTAAACAATTTAAATACATATTATCATAATAGATATAGCAGATATCTTCTTTAAACAATTTACATACATTTTGCTTAAAACTGCAACGCATGTAAACATATCTAAAATAGATGTCACAGGATAGAAATGTAATAAAAAAAACGTTGGTCGTCATCAACGCGCAGGGTCCCGTGCTACGTCAAATTGGAAAATATCATAGTAGATATCTTCTTTAAACAATTTAAAAACATTTAGCAACATTCCCGAGCGTGGGAGTTTAAAATAGGCCGAATTATAACCAAAAAAACTTTCGTCGTCATCAACGCGCAGGGTCCCGTGCTACGTCAAATTGGAAAATATCAGAGTAGATATCTTCTTTAAACAATTTAAAAACATTTAGCAACATTCCCGAGCGTGGGAGTTTAATATCGGCCGAATTATAACCAAAAAAACTTTCGTCGTCATCAACGCGCAGGGTCCCGTGCTACGTCAAATTGGAAAATATCAGAGTAGATATCTTCTTTAAACAATTTAAAAACATTTAGCAACATTCCCGAGCGTGGGAGTTTAAAATAGGCCGAATTATAACCAAAAAAACTTTCGTCGTCATCAACGCGCAGGGTCCCGTGCTACGTTAAAATGGAAAATATCACAGTAGATATCTTCTTTAAACAATTTAAATACATATTATCATAATAGATATAGCAGATATCTTCTTTAAACAATTTACATACATTTTGCTTAAAACTGCAACGCATGTAAACATATCTAAAATAGATGTCACAGGATAGAAATGTAATAAAAAAAACGTTGGTCGTCATCAACGCGCAGGGTCCCGTGCTACGTCAAATTGGAAAATATCATAGTAGATATCTTCTTTAAACAATTTAAGTACATTTAGCAACATTCCCGAGCGTGGGAGTTTAAAATAGGCCGAATTATAACCAAAAAAACTTTCGTCGTCATCAACGTGCAGGGTCCCGTGCTACGTCAAATTGGAAAATATCAGAGTAGATATCTTCTTTAAACAATTTAAAAACATTAAGCAACATTCCGAAGCGTGGGAGTTTAAAATAGGCCGAATTATAACCAAAAAAACTTTCGTCGTCATCAACGCGCAGGGTCCCGTGCTACGTTAAAATGGAAAATATCACAGTAGATATCTTCTTTAAACAATTTAAATACATATTATCATAATAGATATAGCAGATATCTTCTTTAAACAATTTACATACATTTTGCTTAAAACTGCAACGCATGTAAACATATCTAAAATAGATGTCACGGGATAGAAATGTAATAAGAAAAAACGTTGGTCGTCATCAACGCGCAGGGTCCCGTGCTACGTCAAATTGGAAAATATCATAGTAGATGTCTTCTTTAAACAATTTAAGTACATTTAGCAACATTCCCGAGCGTGGGAGTTTAAAATAGGCCGAATTAAAACCAAAAAAACTTTCGTCGTCATCAACGCGCAGGGTCCCATGCTACGTCAAATTGGAAAATATCAGAGTAGATATCTTCTTTAAACAATTTAATTACATTTAGCAACATTCCCGAGCGTGGGAGTTTAAAATAGGCCGAATTGAAACCAAAAAAACTTTCGTCGTCATCAACGCGCAGGGTCCCATGCTACGTCAAATTGGAAAATATCAGAGTAGATATCTTCTTTAAACAATTTAAAAACATTTAGCAACATTCCCGAGCGTGGGAGTTTAAAATAGGCCGAATTATAACCAAAAAAACTTTCGTCGTCATCAACGCGCAGGGTCCCGTGCTACGTTAAAATGGAAAATATCACAGTAGATATCTTCTTTAAACAATTTAAATACATATTATCATAATAGATATAGCAGATATCTTCTTTAAACAATTTACATACATTTTGCTTAAAACTGCAACGCATGTAAACATATCTAAAATAGATGTCACAGGATAGAAATGTAATAAAAAAAACGTTGGTCGTCATCAACGCGCAGGGTCCCGTGCTACGTCAAATTGGAAAATATCATAGTAGATATCTTCTTTAAACAATTTAAGTACATTTAGCAACATTTCCGAGCGTGGGAGTTTAAAATAGGCCGAATTATAATCAAAAAAACTTTCGTCGTCATCAACGTGCAGGGCCCCTTGCTACGTCTAATTGGAAAATATCAGAGTAGATATCTTCTTTATACAATTTAAAAACATTTAGCAACATTCCCGAGCGTGGGAGTTTAAAATCGGCCGAATTATAACCAAAAAAACTTTCGTCGTCATCAATGCGCAGGGTCCCGTGCTACGTCAAATTGGAAAATATCAGAGTAGATATCTTCTTTAAACAATTTAAATACATATTATCATAATAGATATAGCAGATATCTTCTTTAAAAAATTTACATACATTTTGCTTAAAACTGCAACGCATGTAAACATATCTAAAATAGATGGCACAGGATATAAATGTAATAAAAAAAACGTTGGTCGTCATCAACGTGCAGGGTCCCGTGCTACGTCAAATTGGAAAATGGCAGAGTAGATATCTTCTTTAAACAATTTAAAAACATTTAGCAACATTCCCGAGCGTGGGAGTTTAAAATAGGCCGAATTATAACCAAAAAAACTTTCATCGTCATCAACGTGCAGGGTCCCGTGCTACGTTAAAATGGAAAATATCACAGTAGATATCTTCTTTAAACAATTTAAATACATATTATCATAATAGATATAGCAGAGATCTTCTTTAAAAAATTTACATACATTTTGCTTAAAACTGCAACGCATGTAAACATATGTAAAATAGATGGCACAGGATATAAATGTAATAAAAAAAACGTTGGTCGTCATCAACGCGCAGGGTCCCGTGCTACGTCAAATTGGAAAATATCATAGTAGATATCTTCTTTAAACAATTTAAGTACATTTAGCAACATTCCCGAGCGTGGGAGTTTAAAATAGGCCGAATTATAACCAAAAAAACTTTCGTCGTCATCAACGTGCAGGGTCCCGTGCTACGTCAAATTGGAAAATATCAGAGTAGATATTTTCTTTAAACAATTTAAAAACATTAAGCAACATTCCGAAGCGTGGGAGTTTAAAAGAGGCCGAATTATAACCAAAAAAACTTTCGTCGTCATCACCGCGCAGGGTTCCGTGCTACGTCAAATTGGAAAATATCAGAGTAGATATTTTCTTTATACAATTTAAATACATATTATCATAATAGATATAGCAGATATCTTCTTTAAACAATTTACATACATTTTGCTTAAAACTGCAACGCATGTAAACATATCTAAAATAGATGTCACAGGATAGAAATGTAATAAAAAAACGTTGGTCGTCATCAACGCGCAGGGTCCCGTGCTACGTCAAATTGGAAAATATCATAGTAGATATCTTCTTTAAACAATTTAAGTACATTTAGCAACATTCCCGAGCGTGGGAGTTTAAAATAGGCCGAATTATAACCAAAAAAACTTTCGTCGTCATCAACGTGCAGGGTCCCGTGCTACGTCAAATTGGAAAATATCAGAGTAGATATCTTCTTTAAACAATTTAAAAACATTTAGCAACATTCCCGAGCGTGGGAGTTTAAAATCGGCCGAATTATAACCAAAAAAACTTTCGTCGTCATCAACGCGCAGGGTCCCGTGCTACGTCAAATTGGAAAATATCAGAGTAGATATCTTCTTTAAACAATTTAAAAACATTTAGCAACATTCCCGAGCGTGGGAGTTTAAAATAGGCCGAATTATAACCAAAAAAACTTTCGTCGTCATCAACGCGCAGGGTCCCGTGCTACGTTAAAATGGAAAATATCACAGTAGATATCTTCTTTAAACAATTTAAATACATATTATCATAATAGATATAGCAGATATCTTCTTTAAACAATTTACATACATTTTGCTTAAAACTGCAACGCATGTAAACATATCTAAAATAGATGTCACAGGATAGAAATGTAATAAAAAAAACGTTGGTCGTCATCAACGCGCAGGGTCCCGTGCTACGTCAAATTGGAAAATATCATAGTAGATATCTTCTTTAAACAATTTAAATACATTTAGCAACATTCCCGAGCGTGGGAGTTTAAAATAGGCCGAATTATAACCAAAAATACTTTCGTCGTCATCAACGCGCAGGGTCCCGTGCTACGTCAAATTGGAAAATATCAGAGTAGATATCTTCTTTAAACAATTTAAAAACATTTAGCAACATTCCCGAGCGTGGGAGTTTAAAATCGGCCGAATTATAACCAAAAATACTTTCGTCTTCATCAACGCGCAGGGTCCCGTGCTACGTTAAAATGGAAAATATCACAGTAGATATCTTCTATAAACAATTTAAATACATTTAGCAACATTCCCAAGCGTGGGAGTTTAAAATAGGCCGAATTATGACCAAAAATACTTTAGTCGTCATCAACGCGCAGGGGCCCGTGCTACGTCAAATAAACGCTCTAACTCAAAAACTACCAACTTTAAAAAAAAAATGTCCGGAATGAAAAGTTCTTAAAAATCATCAAGCGATATAGTGGAATTTTTACAAAATTTTTTGATAACATTTTGAGACATTTTTTTTCAACATTTTTTTCAAAATTGTAATTTATTTACAAAAAATTCTGAAAAAAATTGAGTGTATTCTCTGATGAATTCTAAGAGTTTTTTGTTCTTTGCAATTTTTTCGAAAAGTTGATAGTTTTAGAGGAAATGAATTTCAAATATTATAGTTTAGGATTTTTTCCCCCCAAAAAACTATTAACTTTTGGAAAACATTGCAAAGAACAAAAAACTCGTAGAATTCATAAGTGAATACACCAAATTTTTTTCAGAATTTTTCATAATTATGATTTTGAAAAAAATTCCACTATATTTCTCGATTAATTCTAAGAACTTTTCATTCTTAGTATTTTTTTATAACAGCATGTAGTTTTTGAGTTAGAACGTTCAGAAATTTTTCAATGAAATTTTCATTGTTGACGCTATTTTGAGGTCGTTACAACGATGTGGGGTATAAAAGTAACATTTTTCCTTAAAATTGAAGTATTTTGTTCATCTTTGTTCAGAGTTTCAATAGAATCCCAATATTCTAATAGCTCGAAAAAAATTGATAGGAATAAATAATTCCCAATTTTTTGGAATTTTTGTAAGTTCAGCGCCATATTGGAATTCCTGATGGCTGAAACTCAATTTCGACCTCGGAATCTTGAAGAGCGACCTCGAAAACAATAGGATTGACACTGCTTTTAAACTAATATCTGAAATTTTTTAAGTAAATTTCAAAGGTGAAATGGACAATCCTTAAAGGAAAAGGAAAAGTAAACTCTGTCAAAACTCAATTGGATCTTAATGGCATCACGATGAGATTGAATCACAGAAACAATTTTGATATCGTCAGCAAAAATTAAAAAATTAGAGTAATTTATTACAGAAGCAATGTCACATGGACCATAATTATAAAGCTTATTTAATAATCGCATGTGATTAATTCTATCGAACACTTTTTCAAAGTTCATATAAATAGAATTAACTTTTGAAGAAAAGCCTGCATAATATAATCTGTATAAATTGCAAGATTTGAATATATCATAAAAATAATGTTTTCTTACAGAGAATCGGCCACCGAAAATGAAATTAGAATGCTTAGCGCAATACACATTGCAAGGCAACATAATGTCGATGCAATCTGTAACGCTTGTCGGCTCTCAAAGGGATTCGTTACTTTTGAGTTTCCGCGACGCCAAACTGTCTGTCGTAGAGTACAATGTAGATACTCACGATCTCCGGACAGTCTCCCTACATTACTTCGAGGACGAAGAAATACGAGATGGTTGGACTAATCATCACCACATTCCAATAGTCAGAGTGGATCCAGAAGGCAGATGCGCAGTTATGTTAATTTACGGAAGAAAATTAGTAGTATTACCATTTCGTAAAGACGCTACAATCGACGACGGTGATTTAATAGAATCGTCAAAGTCTTCATCGAAAGCTCCGATTTTATCGTCTTACATGATAGTATTAAAAACTTTAGAAGAAAAAATGGATAATGTAATAGACTTACAATTCCTACACGGATATTACGAACCTACCTTACTAATTCTTTATGAACCAGTTCGAACTTTTGCAGGGTAAGTATTTTATATTTAAATTACAAAAATTGTTTAATTAACAAAATACTCATTTCTTTTATTTTTTAGTCGAATTGCAGTAAGACAAGATACTTGTGCTATGGTAGCGATATCTTTGAACATTCAACAGAAAGTTCATCCGATTATTTGGTCAGTCTCAAACTTACCATTCGATTGTTACCAAGCAGTGCCAGTTAAAAAACCTCTTGGAGGAACATTAATTATGGCTGTCAATTCATTGATTTATCTTAATCAAAGTATTCCCCCGTACGGAGTTTCTGTAAACTCTTTAGCCGAATCGAGTACAAATTTCCCACTGAGTAAGTATAACCTTCATTTTCTTAGACATTAACAGGACTCCCAGTCAGTCTCTTTTTAGGTAATTAATCTCTTTTTTTCGGCTTTAGTCCCTTTTATTTCCTTTTTTTGTCAAAAGTCCCTTTTACATCCTTTTTTTAACCGTTCAAATTTAAATTGTCCTTCTGTGTCTTGTTTTCTGCGTATGAATAAATGTTTGATTAAGAAAAGTAATTCGTTTTTCAAATCCGAAGAAATATGACAATATTACTTACGTTTTAACTTGGGAGAAACTAAAAAATAGTATGAAGCCATTCAAAATTATATCCATATTGTTTTTCATCTATAAATTATTTTATAATATACATATACAGTATGTAGTATGCAACAAGTGGGGGGTGGGGGGGGGGGCGAGAAAAGAGGGAGGGGGATAGTGTGGAATGTGGCAGGGTTACAAAAGAAGGATGAGGATTTTTGGAAATTCCTGAAGGACTTTGATGTGATCGGACTGGTAGAAACGTGGGTGGATGAAAGAGAATGGGGGAATTTGAAGGATAAGATGCCAGTAGGATGTGAGTGGAGGTGTCAAGTGGCCAAGAAAGAGGGGAAGATGGGAAGGGCGAAGGGGGGATTGTGATTGGAGTTTCTAGGAAAAAGATATTGAATATGAGGATATGGAAGGTATTCAAGAAAGGGAAGTGGTCATTGATATGGAGAGGTGGAGGTTTGTGGTAGTGTATAATAGCGAGGGACGAAAAGAAGGCTTGGATAATATGAAAGAGGTGATTAAGGAAGAGGAAGAGGGCGTGTTAATAGTAGCCGGGGATTTTAATGCTAGGATAGGGAAAGAAGGAGGGTGGGGAAAACAGAGTATAGAAGGAGAGAAAATGAAGGAGGTAAGGACGTGATTTGATGGAGGTAATAGAGGAAAGAGGATATGGATGGTTCTAAATGGAGATGAAGAGGGGGATGAGGAGGGGGAGTGGACTTATGAGAAGAGAGGAGGAGGGTCAGTAATAGACTTCGGCATAGTGAATTGGGAAGCATGGGAGAGAGTAGGGAGATTCGAGGTGGGATGTAGGGGAGAGTCGGACCACCAACCAATTTTGATCGATTTGGGGACATGTTATGAAAGAGGGGAAAAGGAGGGGGAGGAAGAGGAAAGGGTACAGGATTGGTCAGAGGAGGGGACAAGGAGGTATCGGAATGCAATGGAGAGGATAGAATGGAAAGAGGTAGGGGTTCAAGAGGAGTGGGAGGAGTTGGACAGAGAAATAATCGGGGCAGTGGAATGGAGAAGAAAGGGTAAGAGAAAAGGGATAGGTTGGTGCCCGTGGTGGGACATAGAATGCAGGGAAAAAAAAGAGAGAAATGCACAGAGCGAAAAGGACATACAGGAGAGAACATAACGAAGAAAGGCATGCAGAATTTATACAGTGTAGGAAAGAGTACAGAGAGCTTTGTGAAAAGAAGGAGGTGGAACAGAAGAGAAGGGAGGAAAAGGAGATAGAAAAGATAAAGACGGAGTCAGAGGCGTGGAGTTTTATAAACAAAGGAAGGAAGAAAAGGGAAGGGGTAAGCAAAGTGATTGAAATGGAGGAATGGGTGAAGCACTTCATTGGAACACTGGGGGGAGTGGAGGAAAAGCTAGCTGAAGGAGGAAACAGAAGGGAATTCGATAAAGTAGGAAACGAAGGGATAAGTGACGATGAGATAAGAATGGAGATAAAAAGGCTGAAAAAGGGCAAAGCAGCAGGTCCTGATGGTATAAAAAATGAGGCATGGAAGGAAGGAGGGGAAAGAAAGGAGAAAAAATTGGGGGAAATTTTGAAGGGGGTGTGGGGAGGGGAAGGGTTTCCGGAGAAATGGAGGGTAGGAGTAGTGGTACCAATTTGGAAGCGGGGTGATAGAAAGGAGCCGGGGAACTACAGAGGTGTAACGATGACGAGCACGGGATATAAGTTATACGCCAATATATTGAACAGAAGGTTGGTGAAAGAGCTAGATGAGAAGGGTGGGTGGTGTAGATCGCAAGCGGGATTCAGGAGAGGAAGAGGGACTGTGGAGAATATTAAGATCTTGAAGCATATAGTGGGAGGAAGATTAAAAGAGAAGAAGAAAGTGTACGCGTTATTTATGGACTTAAAGGCAGCCTTTGATAAAGTGGATCGAAAGGTGTTGTGGGAGATGATGCGGAAGAGAGGGGTAAGTGAAGGTTTGATAGATAGAGTAAGGGAGGTATACGCGGAGACGAGATGTATGGTGAGGATAGGAGAGAAAACGTCAAGGGAATTCTGGGTGGAGAATGGAGTGAGACAGGGTTGCCCGATGAGTCCGACTCTGTTCAATATATATATGGCGGATATTGAGGAGGAGTTAAAGAAAGGGAAAGGGGGGTTAGGGTGGGGAAAGATAAGGTATGGTCCATAGAATACGCCGATGATATTGTGGTATTAGCAGAGGAAGAGGAAGGATTAAGAGACATGATAAGGGGAGTGAGGAAGTATATAGCAGGGAAAAAATTAGAACTGAGTATAGTGAAATCTAAGGTAACGGTTTTTAAAAATGAGGGAGGGAGAGAGAAGGAAAGATTCTGGTGGTGGGGAGGAGAAAGGATAGAGGAAATGAAGGAATATAATTACTTAGGGTACGTGGTAACAAGGCATGGAGGAGAAAAAGAACATATCAGGGAAAGGGTGAGAAGAGCTAGGGTAGCAATGAGGTGGATACGGAGTTTCGGGGAGAGAAAGTTTAAGGGGGATGTAAGGTGGAGATTAAAACTGTTTGACAGTGTAGTGAAGGGAATCTTATTCTATGGAGTGGAGATATGGGGGTTCCAGGAGTGGAAGGAGGTGGAGGCGGTTCAAGAAAAGTATTTGAAGTGGATTTTGGGGCGGGAACGGAGGACACCGGGATACATAGTAAGGGAGGAGTTAAAAAGAAATAAAATGAGAGTGGAAACGGGATGGAGGGTGGGCAGGTTTGAAGAAAAACTAGAGAAAGGAGAGGGAGGAGAGATAGCGATGAAGTGCATAATAGAAAAAAGAAAGACTGAAAGGGAAAAGGTTAGGAGTGAATGGGCAAAAGAGAGCGTTGAGAGGGAGAATTATTTATGGAGAGGGGGCCTGAGTCAGATGGCGTTGAATGATTGGGGAGAAAATAAATGGGAACTGTTGAGAGAAAGAGACATAGAGGTTGATGAACAAGAGAGAGGAGAAAAGGTGAGAGCGTCAAAGTCATGTGTGAGATACACAAGAGTGCTTGGTATACCAATGTACATAAGAGTATGTAAGAGAAATGAGGGGAAAAGACTGATGACAATAGCGAGGTGGAGATGTGGGAACGAAGAGAGGGGGTATATGTTCTGGATGAATGAGGATGATAGAAAATGTAGACTGTGTGCGAAAGGGAGAGAGAATGTTGAACACTTGAGATATAACTGCGAGTATGTGAGAGAGGATGGCGAAATTGGTGTGGATGTTCTGAATGAGGATGGTAGAGGAATCAGGTGGATGGAAATGATAGAGCGAGTGAGAAGAGAGAGAGAGAGAGAGAGAGAGAGAGAGAGAGAGAGAGAGAGAGAGAGAGAGAGAGAGAGAGAGAGAGAGAGAGAATGAATGAATAGTTAGCCGGCTGCCTGCTGTACCTTGTAAATGGCGTTTTTGTATTTTGTGTAATTTAGATTATGATGAGGATTGACATGGAAGTCTATGTAAGCACATGTAATGTGGAGCATAATAAACTACTAACTTATAGTATGCAACAAAAATTATATGATTATTTTTTTTCTTTATTTAATTTAAAAACTTTGTCAAAATGTTTTGAGAAACGATTACATTTATTATGTAATAATAAAAAATTGTAAATAAACAAAACAATTTTCCATATTTATGATTTTATAAATATAGGTTCCTTGTATACATAGACCCCATTTTATTAAACAAAATAATTAAATTTTGTATTCTTATTATCCGATTAGTGGTTTCGTAAGTGAAAAGTTCTTGTAAATTTTTTTTTTTGTTTTTTTTTGTAATTGTTGGATAATAGATTATTTTTGTATTTTATAGAATTAGAAAAAAATGAAGTATTATGTGAAAAATGATTATGATAAATGTGTTTAGGAATGAATGTATGTTTTCTACATCTTAATAAAAAAATCCTTCGCATAATAAGTAGAGCGAGTCTTGAATTAATGAACATCCATTCCTTTAGGAGTTTTAAAGATTCCTTTCCATATTGTTGGTTAATCCAATTAAAGAAGCTCATCAATATACATAGACCCCTTATGAAAAAGTTGCAAAGCATCTTAGGGAAATGGAAAAACTAAGTTATTGAAACTTTACGCAACTACACCAAACAATCTTTCGAAAAATACGAAAAAAATGTTTTTTTTTTACGACGAATTTAATGGTAATATAATAACAATTTTATAAAAATGTTTGATAAAAAAGATATTTTTTTTCGTCGAAAAAATAAAATTTTTTAAAATCCATCCATAATTAGTTAGAAAATATGTTTTTTTATTCACCAAATTTGCTTTGAATGTTTAAATTAAAATCGACGAAAAAATTTAAAAAAAAAACAGGTGGAAAAATTAAAAAAAAATTGAGAGTTCAATTTTTTGGGTAGACATACAAAATTTACAGCCAAATCTGAAAGGGTGATGTCCAACAATAGCAAAATTAAACGTTTTAGCGTGAAAAAATTTGTTTTGTTCCGAATAAAGGCTATTCAAATTTGTTAATCTATTTTAAAAATTAAAAAAAAAAAAAACAATTGGAAAACAGAAAAACATATTTTCTAAATAATTACGTATGGATTTTAAGAAATTCCATTTTATTTGAAAAAAAAATTTTTTCTTTTTTGGTAAAAAAATTTGTTTTTGATTTTTATTTTATTACAATTGAATTCCTCCTCAAAAATCACTAAAAAAATCACTAATGAAAGTTTTTGTGCCCGGACTCTTCCCTTGTGATAACAAACGAAAAAAATGTTATTATAAATTGTAATGTAATAATTGTATCAGGCTTACAATTAAACAGTCAAAATCACAACTATTTTTAGTCCATTTTTCTACCTCAAGTCCTTTTTTTATTTCCTTTTTTTTAAGTTCAAATTCCCTTTTCTTAAGGGGACGAGGTACTGGGAGTCCTGCATTAAACTCTTAATAAGAACATATTATAATAGAAATTTCAATTTCAGAACCTCAAGAAGGAGTTAAAATAAGTTTGGAAGGTTCGCAAGTCGCATTTATATCTACCGATCGTTTAGTAATGTCTCTAAAAAGCGGAGAACTATACGTATTATCCCTATTCGCCGACAGTATGCGATCAGTTCGCGGTTTCCATTTCGACAAAGCAGCTGCAAGTGTTTTGACCTCGTGCGTTTGTATGTGCGCAGACAACTTCTTGTTTCTTGGTTCACGGCTCGGTAATTCACTGCTCCTGAAGTTTACCGAAAAAGAAACAGAAAAAATACACAATTTGATGCCCACCGAAATTACATTGGACGACGACAGCGATGAGATGCCAGCAAAGAAAATAAAACAGGATTTCCTAGGAGATTGGATGGCTTCGGATGTACTGGATATTAAAGATCCGGAAGAACTCGAAGTGTACGGAAACGAAACTCAAACATCCATGCAAATAACTTCATACGTTTTCGAAGTGTGCGACAGTTTACTAAATATTGGACCCTGCGGCAATATATCGATGGGAGAACCAGCATTCTTATCCGAAGAATTCCTCCAAAATCAGGATCCTGATATAGAATTAGTCACCACATCCGGTTATGGGAAGAATGGAGCTCTTTGTGTTTTACAACGATCGATAAGGCCGCAGGTGGTAACGACTTTCGAATTACCCGGTTGCGAAGACATGTGGACGGTTTATGGATCTGTCAACAACGATGCACAATCTGAAACCGACGGTTCTCATGCATTTTTAATTCTTAGTCACGAAGATTCGACAATGGTAAGTGAAGTTGATGAAGGTAACGAAACATTTCTGACAAATAAAAATTTTAGATTCTTCAAACTGGACAAGAGATCAACGAAGTAGATCAAAGCGGATTTGGTACGCAAGGAACGACAATCTTTGCCGGAAATCTTGGATCTAATCGTTACATTGTACAAATTACACAAATGGGTGTTCGGCTGATGCAAGGCATTGATCAGGTAAGATTCAATAATTTAATTCTAATTAAGTAATTCTAAATGAAAATAACTTATGTTTTAGATTCAACATATGCCGATGGATTTAGGATGTCCGATCGTACAAGCCAGTTGTGCTGATCCTTACGTTGTGCTTCTTACCGAAGATGGACAAGTTATATTATTGACACTTAGGGAATCGAGAGGAGTGGCAAGATTACATGCGCAACAAGCCAATTTACTTTATGTAAGTTATCGAATAACTTAATTGTTGCAAAATGAAAGATTTTAATACAAATTGTTTTACAGAGGCCACAAATAGAATCAATTTGCGCATACAGAGACGTCAGTGGCCTTTTCACAACTGTCGTCCCAGATGAGCCCGACGACAATGCAACAATGCCTGACAAAGGTCCAGACGAACCTACAATTGTCGAAGCAGTAGACAACGAAGACGATTTACTGTACGGTGATGCTCCAGCATTCCAAATGCCAGCACCGCCAGTTTTAAAGACACCAGAAGTCCCTGCGAAGAAATTACCATGGTGGCATTCTCACCTGCAAGAAATCAAACCATCGTATTGGATGTTGGCGTATCGAGACAACGGAACGTTAGAAATTTATTCGTTGCCTGATTTAAGACTGTCGTATTTGATACGTAGTTTCGGTTTCGGTCAACATGTTTTGCACGACAGTATGGAGTCTACGACACTTCAACCACAGTCGAACGATCCGGTAAATCCAGAAATTCAAGTTCGAGAAATTTTGATGGTCGCGTTAGGACATCATGGTAACAGACCGATGCTGATGGTTAGATTGGACTCGGAGTTTCAAATTTACCAAGCGTATAGGTATCCGAAAGGTCATTTGAAGCTACGATTCAAGAAAATTGATCATGGTATTGTTTCCGGAAACACTAGGTAAGTTTCTTTACTACTGAATTTAGTGTTGTAAATAATAAAATGAAATAATGAGAATGTGTTTTGTTGTAGCGTTAAACCAAAAGAAGAAGACATGCCACGAGCCAACGAAACTAGGTTAAGCATGATGAGGTACTTTAGTAACATTGCTGGTTACAACGGTGTATTTATCGGAGGTGATTATCCTCACTGGATCTTCCTCACGGCGCGGGGCGAATTAAGAGCTCATCCGATGGGTATCGACGGTTCAGTAAAGTCCTTCGCACCCTTCAACAACGTCAACTGTCCACAAGGATTTTTGTACTTTAATCGAAAGGTAAGTTTAATAATAATATTTATTGCCAAAATTCCCTATACATAGACAGTAGGACCTCTCATATTCTAATCGTTCCCCCACAAGTCTTCTCCCACTATCACACGAAAAGTCAACGAAAAATATTGTCCACGAATCGCAAGCAAAGTGAGTGGGGGTAAGGGGAAAATTAGAATAAGAGAGGTCGGCGCCATCTTGAAAAACTTTACTAATTAGAATAAGATAGGTCCTACTGTATATAGGACCTACAGTAGTCCTTCCCTTATTCTAATTTGTCCAGTCAGGCAAGTATGGCGTCCTTCTTCCCATATTCTAATTTTCCCCTCTCCCCCACTACTTAGATTTGTAGTCTCACTTTTGTCTCTTTTTCTTTTGTTGCGCATGCGCCGTTATTTGTATTTAGAAAATCCACACGTCAACACACGTAAGTGGGGAGAACGCGTGAGGGGAAATATTAGAATAGGAGAAGAGAAAAAATTAGATTAAGGGAAGACCTTAGAATAAGGGAAGGAGTACTGTATAGGGGACAAAAAAATGTCCATAGGATTGGTCCTTAACCACTTCAATGGTAATGGATCATATATGTAAAAAAAAAATTATTGACAAACGTGGTACAGTGGTCCCCATCCTAAGTTATACAGTCCGTCCTTTCAAAATGGCGAAGGTTTGTCCTAAGTTATACCCCCTCACTACCCCCACTTTCGTATTTTCGTTTATGTCCGTTGCGAGTGTATGTGCAGCGAAGCGTTCCGAGGTTTGCCGATCCTTGCCGAATATTGTGTCCATCTGAAATTCTGAACACGCGTGTAAAAAGAATTTTTAAAGATAATCATTTTTTTCGTACCACTGTAACAATGCTTGTTATACATATAAACATATAACATAACCTGTAATTCGAATCACGATTCATGAAGCGCGAAACGATATGGTGGGGATAGAGGGGAAGAGGCTAATATAACTTTGGATGAGACGAGAGTATAACTTAGGACGAACATATAACTTTTGACAGTATAACTTAGTGTACATTTTGCAATAACTTTTACAATTCTTAATGAATTTGCATGAAACTTCGTATACCAAGATATTTTGGGTCGCTGAATCCGAATCTATCGTCAAAATGGGAAAATTCAAAATGGCGGATCCAATATGGCGGCTGTAAATTTGCGGCGCACATTTTTCTTTATACGGAAAACAGCCGAAAATTGTTACTCGGGGGTTTTCGGGGTCGCTGATTACGAATCTGAAGTTAGATTTTGAAAAATCAAAATGGCAGATCCAAGATGGCCGACCGAAATGCGAAAAATTACCCAAACTTTATGAAACTGGGTTCTCGGGGGTTTTCGGGGCCGCTGATTATAAATCTGAAATCAGATTTTGAAAATTCAAAATGTTGGTTCCAAGATGGCCGACATAAATGTAAAAAATTTACTTGATTTTTATGAAAGTTGGTACTCGGGAATTTTTTGGGTCGCTGTTTACGAATTTGAAGTCAGATTTTTTAAATTCAAAGAGGTGGATCCAAGATGGCCGACAAATATGAAATATTACTTGATTTTTTAAATGATTAATTAAATGTTAAATGATATATTTTAGGAAAAAATGAAACCCGTGTTTCACCGATTGTCGATATCTTAAGTACAGGGCAGTACCACTTCTGGCACTTTTTTTTTTAACCCTTTGCGTCATAGTGGGTTGCTGAGAGTCCCACCTCTAAATAATCTTATTTTGTCGTTTTTTTCATATAAATCAGTATCAATATTGACAAATTTGGTAAATGTAACATCCTAAGACCTTCAATAATAAGACTCAGTACCATAGTTGCTTTTTCTACTAATAATATTGTTGATATAAATAAACAATGCCGAAAAACTGGTGTTTTTTTTCAAATAAATTCGATTTCCCGAAAAATAGACAAAGTTATATAATGGCAGTTTGTACTTGGGGGTTTTCGAGGTCGCTGAATTCGAATCCGTTGTTAGATTTTCAAAATTCAAAATGGCGGATCCAATATGGCGGACAAAAATTCGAAATTTTATTCGATTTCGACGAAACTGGGTACTCGGGGGTTTTCGGGGTCGCTGATTACGAATCCGTGGTCAGATTTTCAAAATTCAAAATGGCGAATCCAATATAACAGACGATAATCAGAGGAACCGCTCTCAGTCAAGACCAGAAACACGAACGAGGACGTGGCGGCATTGTTTCCATTTTTTTTTTGCTTTTATCTTTTTAATTTTTTTTTTCTTTTATCTTGTATTTTTTTTTGCATTTATCTTTTTTTTAGTTTTTTTGTCGCTTTTCTTTTTGTATGTTCTTTTTTGTAGATTTTATCTTTTTTTATTTTTTTGTTGCTTTTATCTTTTTTTTCTTTTATCATTTTTGATCTTTTTTGAATCCGCCATTTTGAATTTTGAAAATCTGACAACGGATTCGTAATCAGCGACCCCGAAAACCCCCAAGTTACAAGTGTCAAACTCATTGGATGAAAGGAAAAATTCGTGACGCAAAGGGTTAAACAGCTACCACTCAAGTGGTTAATAAGTGAATCCAAGGCATCTTCTACATAATTCTAGGAATCTTTTCTTCTTGATTTCACTTTTTTGTTTATCGACAATAGATTCTGAACTGGTAATATTAACATGTGAAAAATTAATTTTCAGGAGGAATTACGGATTTGCGTATTACCAACACATCTCTCTTACGATGCACCGTGGCCTGTTCGAAAGGTTCCCCTTCGATGTACACCACATTTTGTGACGTATCATCTTGAAAGTAAAACATACTGCGTCATCACAAGTACGGCTGAACCATTGAAGAGTTACTACAGATTTAACGGAGAAGATAAGGTAAGAGATTTAATAATTAAATTTACACGTATTTTATTAAATTTACGACTATGCACGAACTAAATTTGAAATTTGTTTAGGAATTTACGGAAGAAGAACGAGCAGATCGATTTTTGTATCCAGCGCAAGAACAATTCAGTATCGTTCTGTTTTCTCCGGTTTCTTGGGAAACTATACCAAATACCAAAATCGAATTGGACCAGTGGGAACACGTGACTTGTTTAAAAAATGTATCTTTGGCGTACGAAGGTACCAGGTCCGGTTTAAAAGGTTATATAGTTCTTGGAACGAATTATAACTACGGCGAAGACATTACGAGCAGAGGCCGGGTAATTATTAAACACTCACAAATAGAAATGATGATAGAAACAAAAAAAAAACTAATGTAATTTATCATTTTAGATATTGATATACGATATTATCGAAGTAGTACCTGAACCTGGTCAGCCGTTGACGAAGAATAGGTTCAAACAAATTTATGCGAAGGAACAAAAGGGACCTATTACAGCGATAACACAAGTGTCCGGCTTTCTCGTCTCAGCAGTTGGACAAAAGGTATTTATCACTGAAAACCATCAC
Source organism: Trichopria drosophilae (assembly GCA_030407085.1). Lineage (NCBI taxonomy): Eukaryota > Metazoa > Arthropoda > Insecta > Hymenoptera > Diapriidae > Trichopria > Trichopria drosophilae. Next base: position 180,215,428 of record CM059583.1, on the reverse strand, counting down.
AATTTAGCAATTAAAAGTGTACTAACGATTTTATGATTGTTTAGATTTATATTTGGCAATTGAAAGACAACGATTTAATTGGTGTCGCCTTCATAGATACTCAAATCTACATCCATCAAATGCTGAGCATCAAAAGTTTAATTCTAGTCGCAGACGTTTACAAATCTATCAGCTTACTACGATTTCAAGAAGAATATCGTACACTTTCACTCGTCAGCAGGGTTAGTATTTCGTTACTAAGAAATGTAATAAAGTTTTGGTTAAATGTGTAACTTATTTAAAATGTCTTTACAGGATTTCAGGCCGGCAGAAGTTTATACGATAGAATACTTGATAGATAATACAAACTTAGGTTTTCTTGTGTCTGACGGAGAAAGTAATATTGCGTTGTACATGTATCAACCAGAAGCTAGAGAAAGTTTGGGAGGACAAAAATTAATCAGGAAAGCTGATTTTCATTTAGGACAAAAAGTTAACACATTTTTCCGGATAAAATGTAAATCCAAAGATCCAAACAATCACAAAAAGCAATTTGTTGGAGCAGACAAAAGACACGTGACAATGTATGGTAAGTATCGGTTATAGTTTTGAGAAGGAGTGTAAATTAATAGTATTTGTATTTACAGCATCGTTGGATGGAAGTCTCGGATATATTTTGCCAGTACCAGAGAAAACTTACAGGAGGTTACTAATGTTGCAGAATGTATTAGTTAGTCACATTTGTCACATAGCTGGACTGAATCCTAAAGCTTACAGGTAATTAAAAGTTTTTTAAGGTTAAATTTGTTTATTTACTTTAGCTAAAATGTAAATTATGGTTTTAGAACTTATAAAAGTCACATCCCAATGCAAGGAAATCCAGCCCGAGGTATTATCGATGGAGATTTAGTATGGAAATACCTTCAACTTCCTTGTTACGAAAAGTCAGAAATCGCTAAGAAAATTGGAACGCGAGTGCAAGAAATAATAGAAGATCTTATTGAAATCGATCGACAAACGGCGCATTATTGATAGGGGCAAGTCCTGTGCCGAATAATGAAGTGTGTACATATTCAACGAGCAATTGTTTTTTTTTTAAATACATTGTAAAAAGTAGTTAACCTTACAAATTCGTAGTGAATTGTAAATTAACTGTTAGGGTTAAGAACGTAGATAAGTTGATAGATTTTAAATTTATACTTTCATATTTGGTCGATTGCAATGAATTGCAAGTGTAAAGACGACGATGTATAATTAAATATGATTGTGATATAAAGATTAAAGAAACGATCTCTTGTACATTTCTCAACGAGCGTGTCATCATGAGTAAACGGAGTGTGACGGATCATAGGAGAGAAACAAGATTCGGACATTCCTCATGTAATTATCAATTTTCTACATACGATATTTTTATGTAACCTTTTAAGAGAATATTATATAAGGAAATCAGTAATAAAAAGATTTTTGGCAAATTGGTCGTATTATTATTACAACAAAATATAACCTTAAAACTATTATGGTTCCGCGGCATTTTCAACTATATCAGGATCTACGTGTAAAAATTCGATAAAATTATTTTTGTAGTAATATTTTACGAGGAATTCAATGGTCATAAAAAAAAGTAGGCCACAAATTTTTTAAAACCCACCCGTATTTTTTTAGAAAATATGTTTTTGTATTGAAAAAAAAAATTAGCGCCTCAAAATTTCGATTTTTACTATTTTTGAAGCATTTTTGAAAAAAAAAAGAAATTTTTTTTTTTCCTTATAAATATGGTTATGGTTACAGGTCTATTCAACTAAATCAAACTCAACATTCCTACTAGACATTGGCAAACTCAACATTTACAAACTCAACATTTTATACTCAACATTTGACAAACTCAACATTTTAAATTCAACATTTGACATACCTACTCAACACAACTTATTAAATATAGTGTAATTTCATTGTATAACATAACTATAAATAATATCACGATTACGAAATAAAAATTTATATAAAATTTATAAAATTAAAAATACAATTTATAATTAAATATTAAATTTATAATTTATAATATTATAATATGAGACACTAATGTATTAGATTATCTTCGTGGACAAGCCCACAACATTCATTAAATAACTATTTAGCATTATTAAAACGCAATTATACCTTTATTATATTGTTATTAAATCACATGTAATTAAATATGTAAAACAAATAAACACAAATTTAATTCTTAATAATAATTCTTATAATCAGGAAAAACATTTTGTGTACAAATATTCAATAAAAATAATAGATATAACCATGGTAACCGGTCTGTTCAACATAGGTAAATGTTGACATTCGCCCATCTCAACAGTGAACTCAACATTTACAAACTCAACATTTACAAAATCAACATTGACACTCAACATTGACAAAGTCAACATTTTAAACTCAACATTTGACAAACTCAACATAAGAATTATTATTAAGAATTAAATTTGTTTATTTTTTTTACATATTTAATTATATGTGATTTAATAACAATATAATAAAGGTATAATTGCCTTTTAATAATGCTAAATAGTTATTTAATGAATGTTGTGGGCTTGTCCACGAAGATAATCTAATACATTGACAAAATCAGCATTGACAAACTCAACATTGACAAAATCAACATTTTAAACTCAACATTTTAAACTCAACATAAGAACTTTGTCAATGTTGAGTGTCAATGTTGATTTTGTAAATGTTGAGTTTGTAAATGTTGAGTTCACTGTTGAGATGGGCGAATGTCAACATAGGTAAATGATTATTGATTAAATAATATGATTAAAAATAACTATTTAGCATTATTAAAATGCAATTATACCTTTATTATATTGTTATTAAATCACATGTAATTAAATATGTAAAAAAAATAAACAAATTTAATTCTTAATAATAATTCTTATGTTGAGTTTAAAATGTTGAGTTTGTCAAATGTTGAGTTTAAAATGTTGACTTTGTCAATGTTGAGTGTCAATGTTGATTTTGTAAATGTTGAGTTCACTGTTGAGATGGGCGAATGTCAACATTTACCTATGTTGAACAGACCGGTTACCATGGTTATATCTATTATTTTTATTGAATATTTGTACACAAAATGTTTTTCCTGATTTTTTGGAACATTATTTTCAAGGGAATTGATAAATTGTCGAAAACATATTTTGATATCGTAGATGTGGTATTTTATTGATACCATTACAAATCAAATGTTACTTTTCATCATTTATATTTACATACATACATATACCGTATTTGCCCGAATATAAGCCCCCTTTTTTTTCGTTTTTTCCACTCTGAAATCCCAAGGGGGGCTTATAATCGCAACTTTAGAAATATGGGGTTAGAAACTTCGAGATATTCGCGGGTTTTACGTTGGCAACAGTGAAATATGTTGGTAGACCTATTTGCTGATGTTGGTAGAACGAATATTATCTATAGAAATGTTAAATATAGGGATATTTGATGAAAAATTTGGTGATTTTTTGTTTGTGCAGTATACGCACCCTGAATAATCGTTTTAACCCATTAACGCTCAGACGGACGGATTTTAAGTATCAGTTTGAACATCGATAATTTGTATATAAATGCCTTTAGAAATATTGGAGCTTCACTGTTTCCAACGTAAAATTGTATGCCCTTTCGGAATCTTTCAATAAAATCTCGATAAAATGAACCGTAAAAAAGCTATGCACCTTTTTCTGTTAAAAAACATTGTTTTTTACATTTTGTTTTTCATTCTAACATCACTTTCACCTCGAAATTGTATTGGGAAACATATCTAAGTTGAATATATCGCGTCCATGGACCTCCAGGATTAAAATGTACCATAACAGAAATCATAATTTAACATGGAAGTTTTCGAAATGGCGCCTAGAAGCTCAAAATTCTTTTTAAAACTTAACCATTTTTTTTCTTAAAAATTATACACTTTAGAGAAAATTTTCTAAGAACAACAATGCTTTGGAATAAGTTCAAGAATTCTCTCAAATTTTATCAGCATGCAATAATACACTGCTTGATTTTTCAAAAATTCGTAAAATCGAAATTTTGAAAAAAGTAATTTAAAATATCTGAAAAAAATTTGAGTAGCTTCTTTAAATAATTCTAAGATATTTTTGTTCTAAGGAAATTTTCTGTAAAGTCTATAGTTTTCATGAAAATAAATTATTAAACTTTTCTTGGAAACTATAGGCATTAGAGAAAATTTTCTTAGAATTAAAATATTTTAGAACTATATAAAGAACCTACTCAAATTTTTAAAATAATTTTTTTCAAAATTTCGATTTTTCAAATTTTTGAAAAATCAAGTAGTGCATTATTGCATGCTGATAAAATTTGAGAGTATTCTTTGACTCATTCCAAAGCATTGTTGTTCTTAGAAAATGTTCTCTAAAGTCTATAGTTTTTAAGAAAAAAATGGTTAAGTTTTATCAAGAATTTTGAGCTTCTAGGAGCCATTTTGAAAACTGCCATCTTGAATTATGAATTCAGATATGGTACATTTTAATCCTGGGGGTCCATGGACGCGATATTTTCAACTTAGATATGTTCCCAACGCCATTTAGAGGTGAAAGTGATGTTTTTGTGAAAAACAAAACGTAAAAAACCATGTTTTTTAACAAAAAAACATGTATAATTTATTTGCGGTTCATTTTCTCGAAATTCTATTGAAAGATTCTGAAAGAGCATACAATTTTAGGTTAGAAACAGTAGAGCTCATATTTTTCTAAAGGCATTTATATACCAATTATCGATGTTCAAACTAATGCTGACAATTCGTCCGTCTGAGCGTTAATGGGTTAAAATAAAATTAACCTAGATCTTTTGAATGTGATGTGTGAATTTTGGTCGGAATGTCTACAAAAAACAATCCGCTTGAAAAAAGAGGCACTCAAACTAGCCAAATTCCTAAAGGATTTAGAAGGATTTACGATGCAAATTTGAAATTGAAGGTTATTAATGATGCCAAATTAACTTCAAATAAGAGTGCAGCAAGAAAGTATGCCATAGATGCTAAAAATGTACGAAGATGGCGAAAAGAAGAATGTGAATTAAAAAAGTGCCATTCCCAAAGAAAATCATTCCGAGGACCGAAAAAAGGAGGGTTTGGAGAAATAGAAACTATTGTCGTTGATTGGATTCGTGAAAAGCGTAATGCTGGATTACCAATATCGATTGAATCCATTTGTGAAAAAGGTTTATTGGTTGCAAAAGAAAAAGGTTTAACGAGAAAAAATTTTAAAGGAAGGGCAAGGCGACTTATGCGAAGGAATGGATTTTCTTTTCGCCGAAAAACTACTTTGGATCAAAAGCTTCCTGCATACTATGAAGAAAAATTATTGGAATTTCAGCGATATGTGATACGATTAAGAAAAACGCGCAATTACTTAATGAGCGGCATTGGCAATGCAGATCAAACGCCAGTTTGGTTCAGTATGCCAAGTGATACGACAGTAGAACGACGCTGTAAAAATGAAGGCAACAGGTTGTGAGAAAATGCGTATTACAGTTATGCTGGCTTGCACCGCTGATGATAGAAAACTGCCTCCTTATGTTGTTTGAAGAGAAAAACATTACCGAAAATCCAATTTCTTAGTTAACTAAAAATTGGATACAACGCGTATGGAATACACGTCCTGGTGCTATGCTTGGTCAACGAGGGATGCTGGTTCTGGATTCGTTTCGTGGACATATAACTGACAGTGTAAAGGCATTAATTAATCGTTCTAATAATGATCTAGTCATTATACCTGGTGGAATGACAAGCCAGTTGCAACCTCTTGATGTTGTCGCCAATAAGCCTTTCAAAACACATCTCAAGAAAAGTTATAATACTTGGTTACGTGAAGGCAATTTTGAATACACCGAAACTGGAAGAATTAAAAAACCGGAGCTCAATTTATTATTATCATGGATTTTGACAGCTTGGAGATCAATTCCAGACACTACAATTGTTAGAGGCTTCAAAAAATGCTGCATCAGCAATGCTATGGATGGATCGGAAGATGACATCTTATGGATGGAAGGCAGTGACACAGATGATTCTGACTGGGAACCGAACAGTGATGAAACCGATTTGAACAATTCATCACAAACCGAAGAAAGTGACGAAAACTAAAAAGTGATATGTTTACCTACCTTGTGATATACTACTGTAAGTCCAGTAGAAGCAATCGATGCCAAAAGATTTAAAAGATTAAATATTGTTTATTATGTTATGTGTTCTGTAAAATGTTGCAAAATGGAAAAAAATAAAATTTATTTTAAGCAAATTATTATTTAGGATTTTTTGGCTAAATTTTGGAGGCTTATATTCAAGTAAAACTTTTTTTTTTGGTCATTTGGTCTTCAAAAGTCAGAGGGGGCTTATATTCGGGCAAATATGGTATTTACATTTCTTATTATCACATTGAAAATTACTAAAAATCGCAACTAAAAATTCCTTTTCTATTAGAATCTGCCCGGCTTGTATGTAACATCTTCGGATTATTTTATTGCCTGCTCTATATTTCTCTTTGAAGTTGTTTGTATTTTTCTTGCATTTTTATTTCAAATTGTTTCTAGAAATAACTTATTTGCTTCTCCGTTTATCGCGTCATTGAGCAATTGTGGATCCAATATATCCGAAGGATATATTTCTTGACTCTAACATTTCGTTAGCAGTTTTTCTGAAGCCATTATTATATTCAGCTACAGCATCAGCAACTGCTATCTGCACTCGTTTTCTTATTAATAATATATTAATAGATATAACCATATTTATAAGGGGGAAAAAAATTCTTTTTTTTTCAAAAATGCTTCAAAAATAGTAAAAATCGAAATTTTGAGGCGCTAATTTTTTTTTTAATACAGAAACATATTTTCTAAAAAAATACGGATGGGTTTTAAAAAATTTCAATTTTTGACCAAAAAACATTTTTTTTTTTGGTCAAAAATATTTGTGGCCTACTTTTTTTTAAGACCATTGAATTCCTCGTAAAATATTACTACAAAAATAATTTTATCGAATTTTTACACGTAGATCCTGATATAGTTGAAAATGCCGCCGAACCCTCCCCTTATTAGAAACGATCCAGTCGTTGGTATAGCGATATTGATTAAATAAGTTATTTCTACATTTTAATAAACGCTACTAAGTATAATACGATATTAAAATTATAAAAGTATGAAGTAACTTTATGGTAATTAATTAATGATATGCTTTTATCGTAATTTTTATGTTAATAGTGTCTGTGGTACAATCTCAATTGCAAAAACGATTGACGGATGCATTTGACGTTTTCGATAATGCAAGAAGCCATGAAATCGATGTTAGAGAATTGGGAACTATCATACGATCTTTAGGCAAGTTTAATAAATAATCTACTTTTAATCCGATTTAAGTAAAGTGAATATTCGGGACGATATTTTTCATTAATTGGTATAATTAATTAACCCTTTAAGGACCAAATGTACAAAAATTTGACACGAAGTTTGTCAGTATTTTTTAGTATTTAAATTCAATGAACAAAATTGTGGTATATACGTTTCGAATTGCTCGAACCCCGCTCTTTCGAATGGTGGATGGTAAAATACTGTCAATTTTAAAATTAACGAATTACAGACCATTTTTTAACAAAAATCATGAGATTTTAAAATTTTTTTTTCATTTATCGTTTTTTTTATCACTTATAGCATTACTATGCCTCAGTTCGGTATAAATAACGTGACAAAAATGTCTAAGCTTCAAAATGGTGATATATGTTTTTATAAAATTCGAAATGGCGGTCCCGAAAATGGCGTCCTAAATGAAATTTTCTTGAAAAATTTGAGAACGCTCTGACACAAAAATTATGAACTTTATAAAAAAAATGATAAGAGTAAAAAGTTGTTAGAATTCATCGACGAATACACTGCAATTTTGTCAGATTTTTTTATGATATTTTTAAAAAATTTTTAATTATTACGTCGGAAATGACCCAAAGCTCTCCAACAACATCCAAGACCCCCTTTTTTGTAAACGTGTGTAATTTTCATATAAAAATTTCCCGAATTTAGCTTTTTTATACTTTCATCTTTATTTTCAACATTATACCACCTACATTTTAAAATATAGGCATCAAAAATACTTTTCTACGGGGAATGGGATGCGTATACCACCGATTTTATATAAAAATGTTAGATCTAAAATTTTGGTAATTAAAAAATAACGTATTTAAAAAAATGTTTATAACTTTTTAAGCATTGATTTTAGGAAAATTCCGTGGCCATATTAAAAGAGCATGAAATTTTACGTCCGATGTGGTGTATTTATATTTCTTTTTGATACTTGTAGTATGAAAATAAAATGGAAGAAAATTCATTGAATTGATAACATTCAACTTAACCCTTATTGACCCAATTTGTCCGTCATTGTCCGTGATTTTTCAGAAAAATCCACAAAATACTGATTTTTTGTAAAAGTGTTATTGTAGGCGTGGTCGCCCAACCCCTCTACGATGAAAAATTATTTTTTTATGCGTATAACTTTATTATTTTGACATTGTTAGCCGGAGTTTTCGTGATTTCAGCTATTGCCAAGACCTCTTTCGGATCGAAAATACAATTAAAAAAATTACCTTAAAAGATGATATTATTTTTAAATTGCAAAATACGGTAGGAAGGGATTGTGGTTTCAAAATTTACGTGCCGGATTCTGAAAGAGCATACTTCAAAATACGCCTACAAATATTCAGACTTTTTAAAGCATAAATAACAACGTTGCTTAAAATTGGCAGACAAAAACGAACAAATTGGGTTAATATGGTTAATGATTCACAAAAGTGCCATTTTATTGCGATATAACTTTTAATGCAGCAGTAATTGGTACATTTACTTTCATATTTGGTAAAATGTAATTATTTTACAAGGAAACGGAACTCTTCCCGTTCAAAATGCATTTTTACCTTTTCCGATACTCCATTGAAAAATTATAGAATCTGATACACAGAAAAAAAAACCAACAAAATATAACACACGAAAAAAAATATGAACAAAAATATAAATTAAGGACATTTTCACTCATTACAACAAAATAATTATAAAACAAACAACACGCACCCGACATGAGTAACCGTACGTCGTATACTAAATATGTGACACAGATTACACTGACTTGTAAACATACACACACACACCCTTAGACTCGCAGTACAACCATAATACATAATTAAATGTGTCAATCCTATATATACAAATTCGTTACCTTTTAAAATACAATGTTATTTACAAATCATTAATTAAAATATTGTAACTATTACTTAATTTTTCTGTGTCCGTTCTAAAATTTATGCTCGATTTTTGTTTTTTAATATGGATCATTTCTTTGATGTTACGTTTTTTCCAATGTGGTTCTCTTTCCAAAATTTCCATTTCAGCAAATTTAAAACTATGTCCTGTATTCAGCATATGCGATGTTAGTGCTGTATGACCAATTTCTCTTTTCCAATTATTAGTATGTTCATAAATTCTTTTTTTTAGATACCTTTTTGTTTGCCCTACATATGTAGCTGTACATTCACTGCAGTTTATCTTGTAAATTATATGCGATTTTTGTAATAGATCTATCTCATCAATTTTTGTTTTGAACAACGATTCCAAAGAGTTGAAACGTTTATTATATATTTTAATGTTAAACGTGTCATATATCTTTTTAATCCTTTGATTGAATTTTTTGATATACGGTTTTACTATACAATTTGAAAAGTCAAAAGTTTGTCCCGTATTAATCTCCTGTGTTTTTTGTCTATCTTTTAAAATTTTAATTCTATTGTTAATATTTTCTTGTATAAATTGAAAGTCATAACCATTCTTGTGTAAAAAAGTGTAAATATATCTTAAAATATTAAAATGGAATTTTTTATTGGAAAGTAAAATTTCTCTGTCAACAAGCATTGAGATAATGCCACGTTTCATATGTATAGGATGATGAAAATTGAAATTCATATATTTCCCCGAACAAGTCGGTTTCCTATACCAATTAGTCAACAATATGTTCCCTTCTTTAAAAAAGCGTACATCCAAAAACGGTAAACTGTTGTTTACTTCCAGTTCAAAAGTAAATTTAAGATCAGGATGGTAATTATTGAACATGTGGACAAGATATTCGATGTCATTTTCTGGATAAATCATAAATATATCATCCACATATATTTTGTAGAGTGCAGGTTTCTTCTCTAATTGGTTTAGAATTTCATCTTCTAAATCGATCATAACTAAATCAGCCAGTGTAGGTGACAAAGGTGAACCCATAGGTGTACCTTTGTATTGTTTGTATAGTTGTTTATTGAAGACAAACACCGTAGATTCCAAAATCAATGAAATGGTTACTCATGTCGGGTGCGTGTTGTTTGTTTTATAATTATTTTGTTGTAATGAGTGAAAATGTCCTTAATTTATATTTTTGTTTATATTTTTTTTCGTCTCTTATATTTTGTTGGTTTTTTTTTCTATGTATCTGTTAATAGATGCCCCTGAGGAGGACCTCCAAGAGGGTCGAAACGTTGGGCGTGAAATAAAAGACCTGTTTGGTCCTTTTATTAACCAATAGGTTTGAACCGTGTTGGCCATTTTTTAATTCTTTTAATTAATATTACGGCTCCTTGACTACAATTACAACACTTTATATAGAATCTGAAATTTGTAGGTTGTGTTATCACCGAAGCAGAACTTCAAGAAATACAAGTTGAAGTGGAAGACGTAGGAAACAACTGTGTACCGCAAGCTCGTTTCGTCGAGTATATGAATAAAGCTATAAGCGAGCGAAAGTAAACATTTTGACATTGATAATAGTTCAAAATTTGTGCAATATTACTTCCTGCATTATATTTTCGTAGATTTAGACCGGCCGATCCTGAAGATCTATTACAAGCATTCAAATTACTAGACCCAGAAGATCGTGGTTATATTATGCGAAACGATTTGGAAAAAGCACTCGTCGAAGTTGGAGAGCCGTTTACAGCGGAAGAAATTAACGAGATGATGAACATGGCTTGCGATCCTCGAACAAATAAAATCAATTACGAACAATATATTAATTTATTAATCGTAAGTGAAATTCCTTTGTTTTTATGAGTTTTTTGCACGCTTGCTTACATGCATCTCTGCACAGCCAAAATTCCCAGAAGATAAAGATGTTTACGCTATTTTTGAAAAAGAAGAACAGGCTAGGTTAGCTGCGAAGCCCAAAAGGGGAGGAATGCTTGGTAGCGGATTATTCAAAACTTTTATGGATGATTTCTAAAGAAAAGTAATTAACTTCAAGTTATATATCTTATTTCAATTTTTAAAAACATCTGCATATAAAATGTATACAAAAATATACTAGAAATTACGCCGTTGCCCACGGTTTTCTTTACAATTTTGCAAATACTGGAGGATCTCCCTTGGTAGCCAGCGCAGAAGCAGCATTTATAAAATCTTCGCTTTGCAGCATGACTTGATTGTACATTGCCTAAACATTAAAATTTCAGTTTATTGTTTACATTAATGTTTTAGGTGGACTGAACAAAAGCGAAGAAAACATCTGTGAAGGTAAAATAGTTTAAGATATAGCATACGTACAATATGATTCAGTCCTTCCTCGACGGTATGATCCCTGGAATAATTCAAACTAAGTTTTGTTCCCTGGACGGCAATAGGACTCTTGCTTGCAATCTCTTTAGCAACAGCAAGAGCTTTATTTACTACGCTGTAAAACATTAATTAAATATTTTTTAATGGGCCATGAAGACATATATACTATTTTTTATATGTGTCACCTTTGATGATCTTTTAAAACTTCGCTAACTAAGCCTCTCTGCAACGCTTCAGCCGCCAACATTTTTCGACCGGTGTACGCGAGCTCGCGTACCAAACTTTCAGATCCAATTATTTTTGGTAATCTTTGCAAGGTACCAACATCGGCTGCCATACCCAAATCAATTTCTTTGATTTGGAACCACGCATCTTCAGAACAGTACCGTATATCGGTTGCGGAAATCATATCGACTCCACCACCGATACATGGTCCATGAACTGCTGATATTACCGGCTTTTTACACTGCAACATTTGGAATGAACGAAATATTAACTGAACATTTTAATAGCTTAAAATTAATACGAACGTTTTGTATGGCAGAAAATGATTTTTGAAATTTTCTTAATACAGATTCAACAACTTTGTATCTTCTACCAACATCTTCCTGCTCCGAAAACTTTTGAAAAATAGATACTGCATCAAACATATCGATACCTAAACGTTGAGAAAGTGAAGATGTAAAATGCAACATAGTTGAATACATATGTAATTTTAAACCAAAAATAAAAGTGATAAATATACTATACCTGCGCAAAAAGCTTTTCCTGCCCCTGATAAAACGACAACTCTGCATTCAGGTTTTTCAGAAAGTTCATCGAAGCATTCTTCAAATTCGCTAGGTACAAAAATATTCGAAACTATAAGGAGTAAGGAAGTATTGTCGATTTTATTAACAAAGTTTATTTATACATACTGCCACATTTTTTTGTTTAATGCATTGTACTTCTCAGGCCTGTTCATTTCAACTTGAAAGACATATTCTGATGGTTCCGTTACGGAAAGGGTACTATATTTATGGTCACCCATGGCTCTTACCCAAGTAGTGTTCTTCAATTCTGGAGAATAGTTATGAATTATGAATTATTTTAATAACTCTAGTATGTGGTCATTTCTCAAAAAACTAGCCAATTTTTTTCTTGATCAATAAAATCGTGTATGGGCCTCTAAATACCTACAGTCGAGTCCCGGTATATTTGTCCGCTCGGTTCCTCGCCTTCCCCTCCCGTCTATACTTATATTTGTCAAAAGAAGGGGATCGCCGCTTCTCCCACTCTCCTCAATCGCTCTATGCTCGTGACGTTACAGCAGGCCCTTCCTGAGGCCGCAGCCGCAAAGTGAAGGAAAAAGAGAACGGTGGCAGACAAATATAACGGGACGGAAGCGGACAAATATGCTAGGATGCAAATATAGCGAGATGCAATAATACCGGGACTCTACTGTACTTGCTATTTTAATCAAATTCTCTTTTACCGATGCCTCATTTTCATTGAAAAACATATATTTCAGGATGAATTCGTAATGAATTACTATTTTATGTCGATTTTAAGCATTTTTTACGATTGTACACCAAGTTTCAGCTAAACCAATTCAGAATTAGGCGAGAATTTAGTTCGAGATGTCAACTACTATAGTTTATTCCTGCAAATTCTCAACCAATTCTGAACCAATCTCGCTGAAACTTGGTGGGCATTCGTAAAACTTGAGAAAAGGCACCCTGAATTATGTGTAGGCTTGAAAATATGTATAGTTCCTATTTAATTCGAATATTGTAGGTTGTAAAGTGAAGTTGTCGAGTGGGCAGTTATTGTGCTTCTCCTTAACCCTTTTCGTCCCAAATTTGGACAGAGCTTTCAACGCTGTAATTTTTGTTCCAAACGTCGTTAGAAAACATTGAAATAAGTCATATCGATAGATTTGGACCTCCTCTTTCAAATGCCGTTGTCATAATCAGCCGGAAACTTCAAAGAAAAAAGTTATGATCATTTTTTTGAAAAAAATCCTGATTTTTTAACGTTTCTTCACAGGAATCGCGTTTTTTTATATAGAAAAGAACAATGCTGACCATTTCAAAAGATACTAATCGCGTCTATTTGCACAACCCTTTCTTCTCCCCTGGGATTTTTTTCATAAAACAAAATGACGGCTTCAAGATGGTGTCTGCAAGTTATAATTTTACATTTTCTCGCATAATTATCGATTATTTGACAATGTAACGGTTAAAATCATGGAGAATTGGGATGAAAAAGTAATTATTATCATTTGTGAATACCTAATCTCATTATTATTCACTCATAACCTGTCATGGACGTCACATTTGGTTTTAAGCCGACGTGCTAAACCAATTTTTTCTGAATTCAAATATTCGGAAATCCACGTGAAAGTATTAAATCGATAAACTTTGAATTAGGTTGTGACGTTTCTCAATTCGAAACATCAAGAAACCGGATTGGAAACGTAATTTCTGAATTCGATCTTATTCTTTTTCATTTGTTGGGATTGTAACTGCATTTCGTTTTTTTAAAATTATTTTTAAATATAACGAATTAAACAAAATAAAATTACAACAAATTTATAATTATAATTATTTATTTGAATGTGTAAATAAAACTGATGTGCTATTCATTTTCATTTACAAATAAATTGAAAACTTTTTTTTTAACGATAACAATCTGTTACAGTAAAATATGCTTAATGAAAACTAAAAATATAAACTATTGCATGCAATACGTTCAAAGTAAATGTGCCATTTATATGAACACAAACATAAATATAAGCACAGTCATCTTATGACAACACAGTGATATTTGTATGATTATAAAAATGTCAAGTTGTATCTACTTTCTTTTTATCCTTACACAACACTCAATTCTGTCATTCTCAACCCCATCTTATCTATATTATCTTTTTCCTACAATATCACCCGATATCTGTTGTTCAAAACACAAACTGCAGTCTTTTTATCACTCAATCGTTTTGATACAACCATACCTATTGTATTTTTTCTCGAACTTTCTAAATCCGGTTTCAGATTGACCATATCTGCCGCCATTTTTTTACTATGGAGGATAAAACATAAAAAAATCGTGAATTTTGAAAAAATTTGTTCAAATAATCGTATTTTTTTAAAGAAATCCGTCTTCGAATCAAGCTGAATCTCTTTGTCTGGTGGAGTAAACAGTTATACTAAAAGATACGATGGTTATTAATTCACCATTCAAAATGGCGGACCTCAGTGAACATTTTGTTGAAAAATTTCTGGACGCTCTAACTGAACAATTATGAGCTTGTTTTAAAAAATGCTAAGAATAAAAAATTCTTAGAATTCCCCGAGAAACATAGTGGATTTTTTTCAGATTTTTTAAATGAATTTTTGAAAAATTTGTTTCAAAATTCTTTTCAAAATTGTATTTTTTTTTTCGAAAAATTCTGAACAAAATTTAGTGCATTCTCTAATGAATTCTAAGAGTTTTTTATTCTATGCATTTTTTTCGAAAAGTTGATAGTTTTCGAAAAAGAAAAATCTTAAACTATAATATTTGAAATTGATTCCCTCGAAAACTATCAACTTTTGGAAAGAATTGCAAAGAACAAAAAAACTCTTAGAATTTAATAGAGAATGCACTAAATTTTGTTCAGAATTTTTCGTAAATAAATTACAATTTTGAAAAAAATTTTGAAAAAAAATTTCTCAAAACTTCGTTAAAAAAATCTGAAAAAATTCCACTATATTTCTCAATGAATTCTAAGAACTTTTCATTCTCAACATTTTTTTTGAAAAAGCTCGTAGCTTTTGAGTTAGATCGTCCAGAAATTTTTCAACAAAATTTTGACTGAGAACCGTCATTTTGAAGCCGCCATTTTGAATGGAGAATTAATAACCATCCTATCTTTTAGTGTAACTAATTACTCCACCAGATACAGAGACTTAGCTTGTTCCGAACACGGTTTCCTGTTCAAAAATACGATTATTTGAACAAATTTTTTCAAAATTCACGATTTTTTATGTTTAAACCGCCATAGTAAAAAAATGGCGGCAGATAAGGTCAATCTGAAACCGGATTTAGAAAGTTCGAGAAAAAATACAATAGGTATGGTTATATCAAAACGATTGAGTGATTTTTTCCCTAAGAAAGCACCTGATAAAAAGAAGTCAAAATTTACAGCATTTCAGGACGAAACGGGTTAAAACCTATGAAGACCCATTTATAGCCACCAGTATTAAATTTTAGGAATCTTTGATACCTACATTTCATCGTCAACTATTTTCAAGCCTGCTCTAATAAAGTATTTATTTTTTCTTGATAATTCAGAAAGCTTTCAAGCACTTATGACTAGTTAATCATTATTATACTTTCCTACTCATCCTTAGCACACAATCGACTTCCATTACTACATTTTTTAAATGAACTGTCATTATATATTTTTTTTCTATACTGCTATTTTCTATTTTCATAGTTTACATTTATTATATTAATGCGTAATCTAATATTAACTTAGTTTTGTACAATTTAAGTCCATTTTCTAATCTTGTAATTATGTCATATTTTTATCACTATTACTTCCCATTAAAAAATAAAACTAACTACTTCTTTGAACCCAATGAATTATTTTAATAGCTATATCATTTAAGATATTTCATATAACATCTTATATGATCTTCCGTGTCGATGGGGATTCAGATCCTTTAATATCTCAGATTAAGTATGGGAAAATGTAGTCACTAGTAGTTGTAGTATTATGGGTAAATTTACATGCAATGCCTGAATATTTATTCAGTTTAATGACAAATTAACGTGCGCAAAAGTCTTAATAACTGTTATAATTATTAAAACAGCAGAAAATCCCATCCTGTTTTGTACGAACTCTTTTAATAGTTGTAAACTATGGATATATTTGCAGAGTATATTATATATTTTATTGATGAAGTTGACATCAATTTCACACACTGACATGTTCATGTTTAGAGTTCGAAACCAATTAATTTTGTCTCTCTGTATAGAATTGAAATAACAAAGTTGCATAACACAATGTGCATGTAAACCATATACTTATGTAAACTTTGACATTTTTCAAAACTTTGACACTTGACAGTTATTTTGAGAAATGACCATTAAGTTGTAAAGTTTTGTACGACTAATATTTTACATGGAATTATGAAAGCTTAAGATTCAAAAGTATCTGTAAAAATCACTTTTTAAAAGCCTCTGTTAAATCCCATTGTGCCAAGTAATAATATAAATTTCTTTTTTACTAGATTCCTTTACACTGAAATCTATTTCAAGCCTTGGTGCTAATAATTTATTGTATATAAATATATTCATTGTAATGTCAAAATTTAGCATTCTTTACTGCGTATCGAGTACTAAAGTAGAAAACATTAACTGTCAAAATACATAACAAATTTTGTGTATTATTGACTGTCAATGTTTAAAATGAAATGTTTCTTCATTGAACAATTAGCTCAATGAATGAAAAATAAATATGTTAATTTTTATAAATAGACCAATTTTCTAATAAGAAAATTATTTATTGTTACTTTGTATTAGTAACTCATAATACATTTTATGTAACATGATGAATTGAATAGATGATCGATATTTTATACCATCTCATTGTAGAAGATATGATATTGCTTTGTCATGATTATATTTGATAATTTACCATCCAAAATATGTATATTTTTTTTTTAAATTACAAAAAATTGTAGTATATTATAAATATGTGGTCTATAAATTTGTAAACTTACGTTGTCTTCCACTACGTGCAATGTTTGAAATAATGCTGATCATTATTATATGACGTTATAAGTAACAAAAACTTTCAAGTATGTACAGAGAGCACAATATTAAGACGTATTTACAATTACCACAGTGTATGTGGGACTGTCACTCTGGAGTCTGACCATAACTTTGGCATTGAGCAGCTGAGCTGACACGCTCAAATGATAAAGATGCATTGTCGAATACTACTTTATCTACTTGTTGCAGAGATCCGCCATTATTCGCTATGTCATGGTGGCGCCGTCTGGTGGCCACAGTTCGAAACTTTGAGTAGCCCTCGAGACACGGTTTAAACCACTGATATATATGTTTAAACTGAGATAAAAAAGATTTGAAAAGAAGATGAATTCCTTAATTAATTTAAGCGAATTAATAGAATACGTCGGAAGTGGATCTCGCAAATACGTGGAAGGAGAGAACGTAATGCGAGCTAATCGTCTCATGTTGGTAGGGATAACCTCAGAAACGACAAGAAATACATAAAAATTATGGCACTGTGTTTAAATAGCAGTGATCTAAATGGAACATCGCACGAAGTTACGCTTATATACAAAATAAATAATGTCAGTAAAATTGATTGCAAATTTTCGTGCAAAGCAGGGCAATCTGGACGATGCAAACATTGTGTCGCATTGCTTATTCATTTGACAAGGTAATATTTACATCGTGTTCATATTGTAAACATTGTGATCATTGAATTCCAATATTGCATTTAAAGTTACAAAGTATTTCACATATATTTTTTTATTTAATTTTCACGTTTGACATTTAGCAGTTTGAATAAGGCTTCGAGGGGTACTCAAAGTTTCGAACTTTGACCACCAGACGGCACCACCATGACACCTAACATAGCGAATTATGTACACCCAGCTCGTTTAATTGTGTCCCTTCCGGTCACTCGTTTTCTTTGTCTTACCTATACCTTACTTTATGTGATGACAACAGATACCGGAAGGAACAGGTTTAAACGAGTTGGGTGTACATATATGTACATATACAGTTGTTTACATTATGAGTTTTTGACATGTAATGATATACACCCAGCGAATTTAATACGCACGGGGAATTACCTCGGATTTCTCTGTTTCTCACATTAAGATATATAGGTAAAAACAAGGACGACTGCGGGTTTCCCCGTGCGAATTAAATTCGTTGGGTGTAGAATTAAACTGTGTTAATGCACTTGCAATGCCCTAAACAAAAATCGACTATAAAGAGAATATCATAAAGTGTCATTAAAGGAATTCTTCTTCTTGTTCTTCTACTATTGTTGAAGTGTATACACGGCCAGCGGTGGACACTCCCCACTTTAACGTGTCCACTCTCTGAGACTGTCCATCTTGCCACGGGAGCCACGGGAGTGTTCTCGGCCATGGTTCTCAGCTCGTTTCCACTAGAGCTACATAGAGGGACTCTAGTTTCCACCGTCACTAGTTAGTTCATCAGCCTAGTACTTTCTATTCTGGTGAGGTAAGTTTGGGTCTGTACACCCAGTAAACGAAAAAGTATTCAGAAGTATTGATAAGTATTCACATAATGTTACTTTCAATCCTATTTGTTGGCCTTTGTGAATGCTTCCCTATTTTAAATCATTTCTAATCATTATGGAAGTATTCACTGTATTTTTTTGCTTCCCAATACTTCAAGATTACAATTATAAAGTGAATCCTTTGCTATTCTTAAAGAAGTACTGCTACGTGTATTTTGAATGCTTCCGAATACTTCCTGTACGGGAAACGTGATGAATGCTTCTCAATGCTTCAAGAAGAATTCATGTGAATATTGTCAATACTTCTGAATGTTTACAGCTGACACGGTATCTAGGTGTCCCACACCATAGTTTTTCGACGTCCATGTTGACTCCTTCATAGTTTTCGATGTCTAGGTGTTCCTAGATATCACCGTAGTTTTTGAGGCATCTGGGACCTGAACGGCACAAAATGTCAGTGCGAGACACCTAGACATCGAAAACTACGAAGCGATCGACCTGGTCAGCGAAAAATGACGGTGCGGGAGACATCGAAAACATCAATTTTATCAATATGGTGGAATAGAAGAGTGTTCAGTTTCGAGAACTGGTAATTCAGAATGAAATTGGAATACTCAGGATTGGTCTTGTGTCCGTGAAGAAGCTGATAATGTATAGGAAATCGTATTAATTAGAATACAGTTTATATCCTTTTGTACGTGTTGTATAATTCCGAAAAAAGCGAATATATAATTAAAACTAGAAAGCGTCAAAACAAAATATTATGTATCCGTAAATATTACGTGTTAAACAGTAGGTAGATAAGGTGACCGCCCGAGAACAGATTTTCTTCAGAAATAATTAAGTTATTAAGATAAAAATAAAAAATAAGTATCATTAAGTTAAATAAACAATATTAATTTTTCAATTTAATTTTTTAATAAAATTTTATAATAAAAAGAGAAAGAATGAAAAGAATTATACAAAATTCCTATCAGTTTTGAATTTCATAGGATTCGGTAGGAACAATTCTATACTTCCCAATACTTTTACAAGGATTAAAAAATAGCATTCAGAAGTATTGAAAATTTCAATGCTTCTAAATACTTTTTCGTTTGCTGGGCACTAGAACCAGCAGAACCCTCCTCACCCTATACATACTGCAAAAATCCAGGTGGGTTCTTCCACGTGGTCTCGACCGTACTCTGGTAGTTTCCCAGTAAGCGAAAAAAGATTAAAAGTGATTCAAAATTTTTAATCCCTTTTTTGTTGGTATTGAAATTAAAACAATTCTATCTTTTTTAATCCCATATAATCCCAAATCAACAATTTAAAAAAAAAAAGCAGATTCACTTCGACCGAGAATCGAGCCACGGTCCTCTGCGCAGCAAGTTCGAAGCGCAACCACTCGGCCACACTCACGGTTGTGAAATAATGAAAAAATAACGAATAGTTGAAACAGAAAGGAGATTATTTTTCTACGTGTTTATATAATAACGTATTTGGGCAAGCTAAAATACATTAAATCACAATTCCAGCGGAATTTCACTGAATTGTTTACTTTAAAAACAATCGAAACAAAGAGTTGGTCTTTTTCTGCGTGTTTATAAAATAACAGAAAGACATAAAACATTTTTTTAATTTTACTTTTCTCGCTCGAAAATATGTTGTTTCAAATTTTTGTTATATGAAATAAAAGTTAATTTACATATAATTTTATGAACTCGTGCATCTATTCAATGATCATTATTTATGTTTTTAATAATTTTATCATAATAGTAAATTCAGTATTCACTGAACACAATTACAAATTTGGTATCCGTTGGGATAAGTTTTAATGTTTGGAATTGTTGGTATTCAAGAGGATCTATAATATATCTTTTGCAATTCTGGAGCTGGAATTCAAAATTAATTTAGGGTCATGGTTATTCAAGGGAATTCATTAAAATGAGTTTGAATTCCAACAGTGGAATTAATTTTGAAGTGGTAATTGATAGATTTCGAGGGGATTCAGTAATACATTCTTTTATGCCATATATGGTATTGAATGGTATTTTTTAATGGGAGGAATTTGAGGGGGTTCAATAAGTCAACATTCTTTTCATAATTGGGGTTTAATTGGGATTAAAAATCATTCCAATACCTTTTTTGAACAAAATGAGATAAAAACAATCAAATTTTAATCTCCATTGATCCCCTTTCAATACCTTTCAATCTTTTTTCGTTTACTGGGTTTGGCCCATTTGACCAGGTCGAGACATAGTGGGATTCTAGCGTTACTACCCTACTGAAATATTTTTTCCGATAAACATAACTGCATAAAATGTTTGCGTTTACTATTTTGTTAGTAACTATTAATGTCTGCAAAGAATTACTTGTTTGAACTAAAACCCGCATTTATCAATATGCCTTCTACACTTGAGTATAAGTTACTCTTATTCACGTAATATATACATGCGAGCGTATATATTATTATTTTAAGGTTAAGACGTCAGCGCAGTAAACGGAAGACCCGGGTTCGATCCTCGGTCGGGGTAAATTATTTTCAAGTTCATAGATTTATTTACGAGAGAAATTGTAAAACTATATTCCGTAATTACATATCTAACATTCACATAAAAAAATGATGTCTCAGAAATACATAAAATATCGTAATCATCGGTTATTGGTAAAGCAGTTACTTCCGGAAAATGTGCCGACAAATATCTCACATTAAGATGTGCAATTTTTAAAGCAGATTCTACATTTTCATTTCGGTATGATGATCCAGCGGTTGACAATGGTTGGTTGAAATGCTTAGGTCCACTCTTGTGTGATGAAGTTGAAATATCAACAGTGCGAGCCTTCGCCGAATTTAATGAAATATCCGCAGCTTCAGAACGGTGTAAATTACCATTTGTACCACGTTTTTGGAACGTAGTAGATGGAGCTGTCGATCGTCATGAGCTGTTCATAATTTTCAAAAGGTATTCTTCAGATAGAACCTCGATATTCATACAGTTTTTAGAAGGTCGATAATTAGTAACTCTCTTTCTTACTGAGACCAAGGCATTCTGGTTACCTTTAGCGAAAGCTCGAAGTCTTTTTAAAAGATCATTAGTCTCAGCCGGGAGGCATTCATTTAAGTATATAGATGAGTTCGGCCATGATGCATTTATTTCATAAGCTTTCAATGACTTTGTTTTCAATGGATCGTCATGAGCTGTTCATAATTTTCAAAAGGTATTCTTCAGATAGAACCTCGATATTCATACAGTTTTTAGAAGGTCGATAATTAATAATTCTCTTTCTTACTGAGACAAAGGCATTCTGGGTACCTTTAGCGAAAGCTCGAAGTCTTTTTAAAAGATCATTAGTCTCAGCTGGGAGGCATTCATTTAAGTATATAGATGAGTTCGGCCATGATGCATTTATTTCATTAGCTTTCAATGACTTTGTTTTCAATGGACGCTCCGTCAGATATTTTGAACTTGCTCTGGTAGGTCTCGTTGCTACACCATATTCCGAATCCTCTTTGACATTTTGCATTTCCCCTCTATCAATTTTGATCAATTTGTAAATATGTGAATAATACAGTTTATTACTGGAAATATCTTTTAAATTTTGTTTCCTGGAACCAGGTCAATGTTTGGTTCAAAGAAGTAATCTCTAAATATATCGTAATACGCATTTGATGGACACATCTAGTCTCTGAAATGCCAGGTGTCTTGGTAACAGTTTATGCTGAACGGTTTGTTAAAATGATGGTCGTATAGATTTCAGATATCTCTAGCTGTGATTCAAGGTTGTTGATATTGCATGACAAGTACTTAAAAATGTAGTTACAGCATAATTCATTAAACCTGAATTTCAAAAGAAGTATTTTTTACTCTTCTGATATTACATTAATTGGTGCACTTCTTCTGTATCCCATTAGTATTCTCAATCTTATATTCTGGACATTTGAAACTGGTATAAATGGCTTTCTGCATACGGAGGTAACAAGGAATCATCCTACTCGATTCGCGATCTTATCAAAGCGTCGTATAATTGGTATCAGGGTTTGAGGATGCTCCTCACAAAGTTTTTCTTAGGCAGCTGAGAATTTTCATTATTGATCTGCATTTCTAATGATTTGCTTGTAATTCTAAATTCTTTATCTGGTTCTGCGTGGTGACATCCTCTCGTCTCGAGTATAAAGCGACATTATCTGCCAATTGCAGTATTTGAACCAATTAGTCAAAACTGTTTTCCGTCGTGTCTCTCGTGTATAATGCATGCAGTATAGATGTCTCAAAGTATTATCTTGTCGTAGTCCTTTTTCAATTGTTTTGAAATGAATTAGAATGGAAAGTAACTGCACGCATAATTATCACATTTTTAATGAAGTAACATAATTCTCCAAAGAATTTTCAATCCTATTATGTTTAGCAGTTGTATTGCAACGGGTTCTTTTTTATAAAACCCTTGTTGGATCTCAGCTGTTAAAATACAAAGATTAGTATTTTAGAGAGCACTTCCCCTTAAGGAAGCTATACTGAGTTTTTGCCAATAGACCGTTAGATTCAAGCCATCATTGAAACTAATTCTTTCACCATTTATTCAAAGATCTTGAGAATGCACGAAGCTAATGAAGTAGGTCTCACTTAGTTGGTATTTCCTTTTGGGACAAATATCAATTACGATTAAATACGATTTCCATTGTTCAGGGAATATTTGTTCATGAAAAAAGTCGTTATAAAGGTTTAGTAGTATTCCTAAAAAATCAGTTAATTTTTATAGTAATATCGTAATTGATTTTATATATACCTGTAACTGTTTTGTATTGAGATTGCTAGTGGCATAAGAAAATTTCTTGAATGTAAATGGTCATCCAAAAATTGTGAATCTTCATTTATGTCGTCTGTCACATCCTCAAAGCTTAGCAATGTATAATAGAATATCAACATCTATTATCGATCGCGCGTAGCGTTGTCGTTATCTGAGACATGGTCTTCTACTACTTTATCGGAATTATGCCCTTCGGCTAATAGATGTTTTCATCTTTCTGTTTGCAATGCATGTGAATGAAAGAGAAAACGCGAGTTTGCTATCTCTGGCGGTCGTATTTAAAGTTTTAAACTTCCGGTTTCAGACGAAAAGTTTTCTGCGAGATTTAACATGTCAGATCTCGAACCCGCACCCGCGGAATAAATGTCCAGGTGCTGTTACTGCTTCTTTTAGCAGCACTTATTTTGAAAAACAATCCTGTCTAACATGATCACGAATAATAGTAATGTATACAGATAGTGAAGTTATTATATTTTCACCTGTAGCCAACATTTTTTTATCATGGCATACAAGGTAGGAGAACAATAGCAGATTGTTCCGAGAAAAGCAGTTCATTCTTAGAGGTAAAGTGGCCCGAGAATGTCACAACTTTATCACTATTTTATTACCAATTCATATTCATCAACAACAAAAATACTGTTATATATTCTGACGTGATTGACATCAATAGAATTAAGATAAAACGCATACAGTGATAAAAAACGACGTATATAGCCTCGAATTCGTTACATCGAGGTCATTCATAGAGCAGTTTTAAACTAATTCATCAGTGTGTTTGTGGTATTTAAGTGTGATATTTAACCGACATCTTAGTACATATCTTAAGATCGTAATGTACATCAATTGTGGTATTCTAGGAATTATAGCGGTACTAACTGCTAGTTATACGTGAGTTTTATTCTTCATATACTTTATTAATGTGTTCATTAGTGCATTTTCACATCTTATGATAGATACCATTCCGATCCGGAGTAATGAGAGTTTCATTAAATCTATGATAATGTAATTTATAAAATATATGAAACTCTCTTGTTATGGAATTCGAATGATGTCGACCATTTGACATTTAAAATATTAATTGAAACATTAGTGAGTGTAATTTTAATAATTTATTAATCTTGAGCATATTAATGATACCTTTTCTTATTCATGCATGAATTTGTAACAATGAACCAAGTCAATTTTCCGTAGAAATTAAATTTGTTTTTGTTTACATTTTGTTTTAAACAACGCTAAGAACCATTTAGCTTTGTCTTTCCTTGTCATGAAAATTTCTCTATAATACAATTTTATATTTAACCTCATACTTTCAGAAATTATAATTTTCAAATTTCGTTATAGTAATGCTGCTGGTAAAGATCCTAGAAAATGGATGTCATCGATCCCCGACAAGTGGCTGATAAGTAATTTGGATATACCTGGAACTCGAGATTCATGTGCGTTGTATGGTGGTTATATGTATGAAACTCAGTCAATGTCTTTGAGAGAACAACTGCTTGCTGGAATTCGATACGTTGACATCGGTATTCGACATGTGAAGAATGCGTTCTTTATCCATCGTGGTATTGTATACGAAAACCTTAGTTTTGGTAGCGGTGTTTTACAGGTGATCTTCAAATTTCTTCGCGAGTACCCGAGAGAAACAGTTATCATGTCGGTTAAAGTTGACAAATCGGGGGAAGACAATACCCGTGCAATTGAAGAAACGTTAGATTGGTACATCTCATTGTATTCCAGACGAAGATGGTACCTAAAGGATGAAATTCCTAGACTTGGAAAAGTCCGAGGGAAAATTGTATTCGTCAGACGTTTCGAACTTGATATGGATCAGCATGGATTGTTGGATAAATACGGTCGTGTAGCGGCTACGACTAGCACACGCATTTTAGGAATTAATTTATCCAAATGGATTGATGGCAGTCTAGTAACACACAAAACTGCGTATGGCGATACGGAAATTATTGTTCAGGATTATTTCGTTTCAACCCTCTTTTATGGTCCATGGAAATGGAAATACATTTCACAATGGCTTGACGAAGCTTTCAAGCATCAAGATAAAACATGGTATATTAATGTTGCTGGAGCTTCATCGATATGGGCTTACCCTACCTCGATATCAAAGGGATCGTTTGTTTTGACAGGAATGAATGAACGTCTGAAGAACTTTATGACTCATCATAAAAATGACAAAAGGAGACTGGGTACGATTGTAATGGATTTCCCAGAGTCCGAAAATGGTCTTATTTCATTGATAATTCAAAGAAATTTTTAAATTTGAACATTGTTCTTTAACTGAGAATTTAGAAAGTGTATCATTTTCTAAATTAAAAAGTGTCATTTGTATATCATGTACATATTTTGTAAATAAGTAATATAATTTATTGTAATTTATTAGTTTTTCAAAAACTGGTACTGCCCTTATAAGGGCACGAATATTGTTAAAAAGTATGCATTAAATCTTTTATATTTAAAACTAATTGTATTATATATCTCCCATATCCTGTAATATAATGATGGCATTTTGAGTACTAAAAGTAAATACGGTTGAATATTGAAAGTGCTGCATAAGCAATGAGTAATCTATTTAAAAGTAATTGAATTCTAAAATACACTAAGGGAATATTTTCAAAAATGTTTTATGGTATAAGAGACATTGTTTATGATTTTTCAGGAATAGTTCAGCAAACTTTTATGGTTATGTTTGATGCTCTGATGCTTCTGGAAATTATTCAAATATTTTTGTATAACAACTAAAAAATGTAATAAATATCTTTGAAAAAAATTAAGCACATACCTCTGGACGTAAGCAAACGCTTTTTACGTCTTTACCTTTCAAACCGCACTTTCCTTATTTTTCAAGTGCTAGAAATGTTAACGGATGGTGTAACCCTTATAAGTACGCATTTTTTTTATAAGCATTTCTTTGAAACTTATATTGGTAGATTAGTTTGGGTCTCCGAGTTTTCAGAGTTACTGCTCACGAATTTGAACTTGGAATTTCGAAATTCATTGTAACTAATTAGCAATGGTGGACCAAAATGGGAAAGGTTAGTTCATTATTATGAAACAAATCCTTTTTTAGTCTTCACTATGATAGTATAATTTGAAATTCGATAATCACATTGTAATGTTCCAGAGTAATAAAAAAGAGTTTCTAAATTATGAGAACAATACTTGAAAATGGGAGATAAAAATTATAAGAACTCTATTCTTGCTTATATACGATAGCAGATGATAGGAAACGAGAAATATATAGAAAAAAGAGGTTGTAATACAGTTTTTTTTATTTATAAGTATATTATAAATGTACCTATGCTTCCTATTATTAAAACTTGTTAAGCATAAAAGGTTATGAAAAAGTTGAAGAACCTAAAAATAAATGTAGTGTTTAGATGTCTTCAAAAGCACTTTAACTAATCTGTCTTTGA
This sequence comes from Trichopria drosophilae, assembly GCA_030407085.1. NCBI lineage: Eukaryota > Metazoa > Arthropoda > Insecta > Hymenoptera > Diapriidae > Trichopria > Trichopria drosophilae. The sequence continues at coordinate 180,188,347 of CM059583.1, read as the reverse complement.
AAGGATTTAAACCCGTTTTTGGCTGTTAAATATTCACATTTAGTCTCTGTAAATTAAAATTGAAAACAGCAGCTATTACATCAGTATGTATTCAGAATTTAGATGAAAGGTTTTTTTCGTCGGATTGTTTTTGTTTGACCCTAGCATAAGAGCAGATTTATGAAAACTGAATAAATTGTTAAAAATACTATAAGGTACACAGGTATGTACCATTTTTAGAATTAAACTACATCGGATTCTGATGTATTACTAGAATACTTTCTCAAAATTATGCATACTTTATCAACATCTTTTATAATTATATATAGTTTATCAATTTTAGATGGACTTCTTATGATATGAATATACTAATATGGATACATAGATATAATCTAAATCTATATATGATTTGGAAGTATTCTGTCATTCTCACCTTCTGGTTTAACATTATCTTTTTTTTTATACATTTATCTTGTTTATGAAATAAGAAATGATTCTATACTGAAAATGTTTTATATATGTAGTCTAGATTCTATCAATCGACGACGTTTTATGGTTCTAACGATTATTAGGACAATTTCTTTGTAAAAACAACGAATATAGACGCACTATACAGGGTGTACGAAAAGTCCCGGGACGGTTGAATAACTTTCAAAAGAATAAAAATTTCAAAAATCGCCGAAACACGTGATTCGATTTTTCAAACAAGCTATCTTTTGAGGGGGGGTTTCGGCCCCCCAACCTCAAGGGGGGCGGGGGGCACGAGGGGGGCCAAAAATCTTAAATGGCAACATGGTTTGAGTGGGGGCTCATTTGAAAGGTATTTTCGAGACGAATTCAGATCACTGGTCATAGAGGGCGCTGCGATCATTTTTCGGAGAGATACAAGTAAAAGAGGTTTTCAATGTAACGTTCAGAAACGGGTTGACACCCGTTTAAGAATATTGTTTTACACGATTTTAAGTTTTTTAAGAATATTGAATTATACGATTCGGCGACTTCGAAATTTTCATTTTTTCAAACGTTAGTACGTCTAAGATCTGAAAAAGTCAAAAATCTCTGCGAAAAATGATCGCAGCGCCCTCTATGACCAGTGATCTGAATTCATCTCGAAAATACCTTTCAAATGAGCCCCCACTCAAACCATATTGCCATTTAAGATTTTTGGCCCCCCTCGTGCCCCCCGCCCCCTTGAGGTTGGGGGGCCGAAACCCCCCCTCAAAAGATAGCTTGTTTGAAAAATCGAATCACGTGTTTCGGCGATTTTTGAAATTTTTATTCTTTCGAAAGTTATTCAACCGTCCCGGGACTTTTCGTACACCCTGTATATTCGTTGGTGAAAACGAAAAAAGATTTATGACTGTACATCGTTATAGTAATGGTTTAACTGTCTTACCCACAATAAATGGCAACAATTTTAGCAGCTTAATAACAAAAGGAAAGAATACAACTAGCCATATGCTGCTTACAAACTGTCGTGTAACGAACCAGTTAAAAAAGAAATTTTTGAACGTAAACATCAAAAGAAAAAACCATTCGGTGGTTACAGAACATCTATGAACCACGATTTTGATTGGGATATTGTCAAAGTACTGGATCTGGAAACGAATTGGAATAAATGAGTAATATTGGAAAACTGATTTCTAATTATTTTTTAATATGTTTTAATACTCGATAACAAGTCACTTTACCTACAATTACAGCCCTCTAACTCTACACTCTTTCAAAATATACCTAATTTTATTATTTCGCGAAAAAATTTAAATTCGCTCCTAAATAAAAAAAAAGTGGTTTCAAAAATCGATACATATTTCATTAAATGCTCAATTTAAAAAAAAATAAAAAAAATAAATTGTTAACCATTTTTCTTGGTAAAAATGCAAATTTTCTATTTAAAAAGAAAAAGAAAAGTTCCCCAATCTTTCTGATAAATTTTATTTTTTAATTTTTAAATATCTTTTAAGTTTTTGGCTAAAATTCCCTCCTCCATTTTTGAGCCTTTACCCTTAAATATTAAAATTAAAGAGGGAAAAGAATCAACACAAAAGATTTCGTCGGAAGAATTCTCAATTTATAACAAAAAATAAATAAATGTAATCTGAGCAACTTTTAATGTACAAAACGCAATTTTTATATTTAATGAACCCATTTAGATGACAAAAACTTACGTGAAGCCTTCTTCTTGAATGGGTTAAGCATTTTTTACTTGTTTTCATTTTGACGTGATAGAATATATTCTGAATATTTCACGTACTCGTAGCGATAAGTGCCAGCGTTTACTCAATGCGTGTGTGAGGTTCGTCTTCAACCTAAAGCGTGAATGCAGCGTTTCGCCGTACCGGCGCAAACTCGGGTGGCTTCCACTAAAGCATCGACGATTATACTTTTTAGCCACGATAACGCGTAACATATTATTGCTTAAGATGCCTACCTATTTATACAATCTTTTTACTCTTCGTTCAGAAACAGCACAGCGAGTCACCAGGGTTTCAGCTGAGGTTTTGCAAGTACCGTATGCTAAAACCTCTGCCTATCAGAAATCCTTTCCAGTCTTAGCGTCCAGACTATGGAATGAGCTCCCGCGCGAAATAAAAAACGCATCCACCGCTCAATTGTTCAAAGAATGTTTATATGCCTTTTTACTGTCAAAGGACACAGGCAGTGGTGACCTCAATCATTCTCTACTTGCTATCCAAATTTAATTAATCAATCAATCAACAATCTGTTCACCCATAACTGATCTCTACTATGTACCACAATAAAATCTCATAATATTATTACAGGTATCCGTATGTCACCACTGGCTGTGTCCTCGGTTATATACGAGCGTTCTAATATCAAAAATGTTCACCGGTTCGTTTCTCCTTCAATTTTTTTTTCTCTATTTGATTATAGACTTAAGTATAACTAAAACTTTTATTTTTTATATTTATATACAACTCTGTATCAGAAAATGTGCCCGAAGGCAACGTGCTTACGCACAGCCAGGGCACTAAAAATAAATAAAATACAAATACAAATACAATATTCCAATTTCAATTACAATCTGAATTTATTGACTGTTACACTGATTTTATAAACTTCTACACTGCAGAATGATGCACTGGGAGAAAGTTTAACACTCTCTTATGGACTTGTTTGTTGTATAATGTAAACAAATCAGCGGCTATTCGCAGAAATGTCTTTCTGCACGGGAAAGATATGTTTTGGCCGCAATGTCAAGATCATTTACTAGATAATTTTTATAAATAAAACCGCGTTTATTTTAATCCGGATCAATGCATTATAAATTCAACGATCTTCCGAAAGAGACATCTCAGCCCGCACTTGGAAAAGATACTAGGTCGTCGCTATTTGATTTTTTATTAACTTAATTTCAATATTAGAAAATGAAGTCAATGGACTACTATTTTTTAAACGAAAGATAACAACTTCTAAAGAAGTATGAGATTACAGGAAGCATCATCTTAGTGTTATAAGCTCGAAAATTGCCTGTTCTTTTCTCAGCAGTTAATGAAACTTTTCCCATTAACAGCTATTAACACATTTTTATTTGGATTTAGATCATTGACACAATCGATTATACTTACATTCCAGAGATGATAGTAATCGTCGGTTCATAGAGTCATTCGATAATAATAAAAATCTTGATTGTATAGTTTCCTACTATAAGGTGATACGCAATTGTAAAAAAGGAAACTAAACATATGTCCCAGATTTAGTAATTCGTGCCTTAAAAAGTGTTAAATTCGAGATATATGATAATGCTGCTGCTGCGTTTGATTTTCATAACGATTTTTAAATGTATCACCTAATCATCATCATCACCATCATCATTATCATTACCAGGATCATCGTCATCATCGGAATGAAATCGTTTCATGTTGTATCTTTTTTCTTTAAATTTTCCGTTATATTCCTAATATTTTGTTGTCTTGATGAGTGCTTCAAAAATGGTTTATTAACATGACTTAGTACACTAATATAGTGTGCTTCAGTCGTTATCAATAGGAAAAGGAAATGAGGCTTCGTAATTATTATTTTTTCTAAGCGGAAGTACATTTAATTTAATTCGTGCCAAGTTAAGCATAATCTAATAATTGGATAGTTATACCCAATAACCGAAAAAGAATAAGATCGAATTCAGAAATTACGTTTCCAATCCGGTTTCTTGACATTTCGAACTGAGAAACGTCACAACATAATTCGAAGTAATTTATTAATTAAACTGTCTTACTATATTTAATCAATACCCAGGTGGAAATTGACTACCGGCGCAGTACCGCGCCAGTACTGGCTAAACATTTACTGTACTGGCGTGGTACTTGCGTTATACCGGCAAAGCACCGGCACAATACCGGTATTGTACTAGAAGGTAACACCGGCTGGGTACTGACTTCCAGTACTGCGACTGTACTGGCACAGTACCTTATATTTTACTGGCATGGTACTGGTATTTTACGCTACCCTGGAGTCCCACTATCGATGTAAAGAAATAACTGGCCCTCCTGCATTATTTCACTATTTGCTACTCAAGTTCTTATGACATAGTCGTAGTGAAGATGAAAATTCTGTTATATAATATTGCGGAAAATGTAGATGTAATGCGTGAGGGAGAAAAAAAAGATATTATTTAATACAGGATGAAAATTAAATTATATTTATGTAACTGTAATATTTTTCAGTTACATTTCAATTACAATAAAACGTATAAAATGTGTACTTTTATAAAAGTAAAATTTCAATCTAAAAATTCAATACTTCGTCCAGACCTAAGGCCTGGGTCGAAGTAATAAAAAGCGCACACAATTATAAATAACCTGTATATACTGAATCAGTACAGTCCCAGTACATTGCCGGTATTGTGCCGATCGTCGGGAAAACTTCAAAATCGGTATAAAGGCAGTACTGGAAACCAGTACTCCCCAGGTATTCAGCCAGTACTCAACCAGTACTATGTCAGCTGCTGGCGCGGTACTGGCCACCAGTACTGGTGTTATACATGATTTATTACCGCCGCGGTACCGTGCCGTTTGTCAGGTCCGGCAAATTACAGACTTTTCCACCCGGGTAAAACCTAAGAAAATGCTAACAAATGATATTACTTTGAATGGTTTTTAAGCAGAACTGATATTTAAATCGTGTAAAACAGAATAATTGTCGAAGATTTAATCTTTCAAATTAACATACTCTGTTATTCTTCGTCAAGATAATTTGACAAAAGTTTTTATTTCAAAATTAACCATCTTGTTAATCAATTATAAAAATAAATGATAATTATAAAATGGGTTAATTAAAAACAGGACCACTAGAAATTTTGTTGGGAGATAACTTTAATCAGAGATGCTGGGTGCTATCGATTTTTGCCAAAAAGTATATTGTATAATATTTTTCGGATTATCTATCTTCAAATCGCAATATGATGGGTCAAATCGAACAACGGATTCGCGACCAAAAAAGATCTATCTCTGATTTATGTTATTTTTCAATACATTTTTTTGTGGTCCAATGTAATTAATCATTAATAAATAGTATATTATGTAACATGGAACTAAAACTGTAATTCTGGTCCGGGAATGGCGTTCCCGGTACGAGGCGCAGAATTATTTTAGTTCCACGTTACATACGATATTTTATGTATCAGGAGTGTTGTTTCCGAGGTTATGTGTGAGTACCGTGTTTTGAATGCTTTATGGTATACGGACGATAAAGTAAGGTTATATGCCTATGCGCATGCGCATAGATACATAATGTGTACTTTATCGTCCTCGGACTATAAAGTAGCCCCCTCCATAATAACTAATTTCAGGTCCTTAAAACATGCACATAATGCCGAGGAAACTGTACTCCTGTTACATAAAAATCATTAAAAATACTAGAGTATATAATAACTATGGATAAAGCATATTATTAGTATTTTATAGCCGTAAATAGATTTTTTCAGAAATGTTATATAATAAAAACTGGTCATCAAATACGTTGATGTGAACTTGATTGTCATTCTTTAATGTTCCATGAATCAATAAGCACGTTTGGTCTGTTTAGCAATTTTTTAATACACAAAATGCATCTATCTATGTTTTTAATAATGGCTATTGTTTCCTCAGTTACTGTTAAATAATTAATATTAAATAACAAAACTCTGATAATTGGCGTATTGTCTTCGTGTTGTAGATAAGGATAATAGCGAACTTTGATTGTATAATGTTTTCCAAATAAAAAATATTTTTATCAACATACAATGTTTCTTATCGCATATTTGCGAAATAAAGGAGTTATGAAATTAATAATAAATTAAGTTCTCTTATAGTTTTATTTCAGCAATTCAGAAATGTCTAATTACTTCATTCATTTCAAATAACTAATATATCCTAACTAATAGTATTACTTCGACCAAGACCTTAGGTCTGGACGAAGCATTAAATTTGGTCACTTAGGGCATAAAAATTAGCCTATAGTTTTTCATCAAATGTCGACGTTTCAGACCCTAAGGAGCCCAGTTCAACAATAAAAAAATTTGTGTCCGTGATCTTGTACGTACGTACGTCATAGTTGTAAATCATTTTCAATTTTCATACATATAAGAAACACTATATTGTTGTAATATATCTATTGAATCCACTTGGACCTAAATATGATTGGACCCCAATCGGTATAATTTTATAATACAATTGACAGCCGACTCTCCACTGGGTCGAAGTTTCTGACCGTGCGAAGCGAGCGAGGCACCATGCCAACACTAGTTTGGACTTCAAACTCTTATACGAACATCTACTTAACAATATGAATATAAATTTGATCCTACGTAACTTGTCCTGAAGTATCCTTCACCTATGTACCGAACAACTATTATTAGAAATCCCAACTGAATCCTAAAAAACTCGTTTTAAGTTCATATGAACAAGCCTTTGTGAGTATGATAAGGAATCACATCTTCCAGTTGAAGTATCATGAAGACTCTGAGCTTTCCACTTTGATTTGAAAGTTTTATTGTATGCTTCAAGAACTAACATTTACTAATGTATCATAAAATTTGACAGAAATACACAGTTAAATGTTTACGTGTATATGAAAAACAATAGAAAGACATTTTATCTATTGAAAATAGATAGAATCTCTTTTTGTGATATTTCACCAGCAAGTCTTTGCGGTGCACATCTGCCTTGTACGTCTAGATTTATAGTTAGTAATAGTTACATTTAGAATTTAATATTCCAAATCCGGTGACAAACGAGGACCAACAAATTAATTAATTGAACTGAAAATGTCCAAATAAACATTTCATGCTTTAATTAAATGAATTTTTACAATAAATTTTCCATTTGGTATCAGGGATCCATTTTTACATAACATTTTTTGTGTATATTAAATTTAAGGTCTGAAATTAAATGTCGTTTAATGTCGGAATTGAAATGTGCTTGAAGCACATATTCATTTGTAATGTGTTTCCTTTCAACAGTGTAGCATGTATTAAAATAGAGATATTATTGATTATTGAGCTATACATCAAGGGCTGTTTTTAAAAAGTAATTGTACTAATTATAATCGCTTAAAAAATGTGTTTTTCTCTTACATCGTTTTAACTAATTACTGTATTATCAAACTGCTTGTATTCATTAAGCACCAAGCGTCAGCAAATTATTATAGAAATGGTGTTTTATTTTGTAACAACATTATTTCTATATTTCGTTTTATATGGGTGTAATGAATTTATTTGAACACATGCGAAAATAATAAAAATACGTAACATTTACTACATTGCTATCAAACAATCAGTTGCTTTTTTTTCTCCGCCTGTAATATATAATTTGAGTATTCAGAGAAAAAAACATTTAGGTATACGGGTATCGATACTTTTATACCCAGAATATACTTTCCCTACAATTTCATGACATAAATACAGAGAGAGAGAGAGAGAGAGAGAGAGAGAGAGAGAGAGAGAGAGAGAGAGAGAGAGAAAATAGTTAATGGAACCATTTTATAATAGTAAAACGCATTAATACAAAAAGTAGTTAAATTAACTATATGGGAAATCCACAGAACGTTTGACTTTCATGTTATTTTAAGATTCACGTAAATAAGCTGTACAGAAATATTTAGAAAACATTACTATTTACTAAAAAGGATATGCTTTTCAAGGTACAGTTCCCGGGAAAAAATGGATTATATATAATTATATATAAGTTTAGTTGCAATTATATATAATAATATATAATTATATACAATTTTTGATACAATTAGATCCAATTATATATTATTATATATTATTATACATAATTATATATAATTATATATGGATTTTGGCCGTATATAATTATATATAATCGTATATAAACATATATAATTATATATTAGCATATATAATTGTATATAATTGACGGCTGTGTATATAATTATATATAATTATATATAATTGGATCTAATTGTATCAAAAATTGTATATAATTGTATATAATCGTATATAAACATATATAATTATATATTATTATATATAATTGGATCTAATTGTATCAAAAATTGTATATAATTGTATATAATCGTATATAAACATATATAATTATATCTTATTATATATAATTGGATCTAATTGTATCAAAAATTGTATATAATTGTATATAATCGTATATAAACATATATAATTATATATTATTATATATAATTGGATCTAATTGTATCAAAAATTGTATATAATTATATATAATCCATTTTTTCCCGGGTGATTTATTTTGCATGATAGCTGATTAAAAAACCAAAGGAAACACGAAAGCTCATAAAATTTGAATAAACTGCTGCGTGCAAATCGTATTTTTTTTAATATTTTGTTCTGTAACTTTTGGAACGTGTATTTTTTTCATTTGAAAATTATGTCGTTGATTAATGGCACTTTATAAAAGCCAAAGATACTTGAAAAATAAGTGTGCCTATCGCTTAATAAGAATGACATGCGTCCAAAGTTGCGTGCAGAAGATTTATGGAAAATGGAATTTTCGTTAATTTCTAACAATAACTTTTGGAACAAACAATATTATGGCTCCATGCTTTGGGAATTTTTAATTAATGATATAATAAGTGACGTATTCCAAGGAATAAGGTGTGCCTTGTCTCATCTCAATTCTGTGCCTATTACAACCTATAGCCTTCGTGCGTAACTGTGTTGAAAAATGACACTTTTGTCAGGCACACGAACTTTACACAATAAAATGCCTCGATTATTGGCGTAATTTATTGTTTTAGGTGTCATAATAATACTCTGAACTTGTTCCATAAATACAATACGATGTACAGGGGGAAAACAAGACATTTGTTCTTTACACGGAAAAATGCTGAAATTTGTTACGCGCGGGTTTTATTGGAAACTGATCATAAATACGTTAACAAATATTAAAAATTGAAGATGGTAGATATAATATGGCGGACCAAATTCCTAAAAAGTTGCTTGAACCAGCAGAAACTGTGTATTCGGGGTCGTTCATCGGTCGAGATTCGCCATAGCTTTGCTCCAGAAATAATGAAAATGTAACTTTGGGTAACTTTGTTTTTCATTTCCCTTGCTTCATCTCTTCTGGTTAAAAATTAATAAATATGGTACTAATAACAACTTACGTTATACCTATTTAACATTTTTTTTCAGGATTGCCGGGATTGTAATGCCTTAAATCGTTAAAAAAGAAAGAAAACCTCCGAATACCCAATTTGAGCTTGTGTGAGTAACTTCTGACAAATTCGGTCTTCCATATTGAATTCGCCATCTTGAATTCTGAATATCTGTTGACAGATTCGTGACCAGTAACTTAAAAAACCCCGAGTAACAATTTTCATCTGTTTTCCGCGTACAGAAATATGTTTGGTTCGAAGATATAAGTTTAGGTCTCGTTTTACCTGACTGCGCTGGAACAATCCTTTAAAAGTCGCAACGTTTCGTTTTTTCCACATTTTATATGTTTAGGAGTGGCCTCAGGTTGATTTTAAATGTGTGCCACCGAAAAAAAAAATGTTTTTCTTAAAGCGTAAAGTTAAAAGTTCTGTGGATTTACCCATATCTATAATAAATATAACAATAAAATGGTTCCATTTACTATTTCCCAGTATTTAAACCATTCGAACATAACCTCAAATATCACCTATAACCTTCTATGTTGTTAATTTTACTATTTACAAATATTAAAATCGTTTCTACCATTTCTTCATGGTTCCAATAACCATTTTTTTCTCTGTGTAGTCATCAAAATAACAGTACTGTTTTTGCTACCAATTTTTGATAATATCAGATATCTTCCTTGAAATAAATTCGTTATAGTATACCTAAACCCAAATTAAACATAAGGGCACAAACAACCTGTCCATTACACAAGCGTGTCCATTTTCTGAAAATAGTTACACTAAAAAACATCTAATCCAAAACTACAAAAAATGGATAAAAACTGAACAGAAATTGCATAAAAAGTGTCTAGACAACTTTCAAGTTATCGTAAAAAAAATCATCTACATTACATTACCTAAATTGCCGTCTAGAAAGCAGACCAAAAATTATCGAGGTTGTTCGTATTAAATGTTCCGAGTACTTTTATGCAGAAACAGAGCACAAAATGTCCACAGTTTATCTAAAGAGGTATCAAAAAACGATCCATGATTTTGTTACATTTTGTATGGAAAATTCTTATTAAGTTGAAACTGTGTTTTAATTTTACAAAGACTAAGAAAACTATTTTACATCGACCGAAGTATTGAATTTGATCACCCCGCAAAAAAATAACCCTATAATTTTCCATCAATGGTCGACGTTTCCCTAAAGAACTCAAAAATGAGATAATAAAATTTTTGTCCGTGGTCTTGTAAGTACGTAGGTACGTCGGTACCTCTAGTTTTATTTGTCATAGACTAACTAAGAGGGGATTAGATTTTGAAGTCGAACCATACTAGATTATAGGGTGGTCGATCAAAAAAAAAAGCTGAAAAATACAGTTTTCGCGTTTCTTATCAAAAATATAAATCACACAAAAACTGCTCCCAACAAAAATTATAGTCCATAAAATTTTCTACATAAAAAGTTGTATGTATACTTTCTTCATGAAACCAACGGTTATGCTATAAACGACGAATATGAAATAATCACATTTTTTCCATTTATTTGAAAAAAAACACATTAAAGAATGTTACAAACAAAAATGGTAGAGCATCACATTTTCTATAGGAAAGAACATTTTTTTCAAAAAAGGATAATATCATATTTTACAATTTGACCGTCCATTCCAAGAAGTTACTACAAGCCTTACCATTTAATTTCATAAACTAGTCAAGAAGAAAATAAGCTGTTATTAGTTGTAAATAATACGACGAAACAAAATATTAACAGCGATAATAATATCCATTATGTTATATAATAATGATATGACATGGTGCTGAGAGTTAAAGTTTTGAAAATGACCAATTTCAGTTTTTAGTTAATTCTAATTTAGAGAGAGAAGGAGATTCTTGTGCCTGAGGACCCACTGATTAGGCTTGCATATTTTGAAAAGTGTATTATTTTCAAAGTAATTATCTAAACTCCAATTATATGTATTATTTTCGATCGATATAAAGGTATTTAATACATATGATGCACCTTTCGTGCATAATTCATCGTAACACGTTGCTTAACTACGCTGTTAGTTAAATCATTAATTTCACATCAAAAAGTACGTGACTAAATTATCACTAATAGCATGATACGTGACCCTAATCACGAGAATGACGATTGCGGCTACAATTATGGCTATTTTAATTTGCAAAAATTCATGGGTATTTTGAAATAAATAAATAAAAAACCAGAATGATTTCAAACATTTTTTTTAATTTTACCATCGTCAACAAAAAATAGGAAAGATGAAAAAATGAAAAATGACCTTTTCTACCTAAAAAATCTACCTTTTTTATTTTTTAATATTTTTGACTCAAATTTGAACCACATGTTATTTCTTTTAGAGAATCCAAGATGGCTGATTGGCGAAAAAACGTACTACGGGTAAATAAAGGGAAAGATGGAAGTAAAACTGAGTTGTTACATGTATACTGTTGTTGTCAACACCAAAAATTCATCAGACAGATTTTGTTAATGAATTTTCAAGTTTGATATTATATTCTTGTGCACTTTACATCTTCTCATTGTATGAAATGGCATTACTGTTAAGCAAAATACAGTAAAAGAAGATATACTTTCGAATAAAGAATGAATCATTTGTTTTTAATATATCGCTTATATTATGACTGAATGCTGAAAATAATCAAAACACTTAACAACGGATATTGGCGAAAGAAATGTAATTTGCTGCCGGATATAAGGTATTATTGAAAGTAATTTCATCATCATTTTGATGTCAAATAGACTTTAATTAATAACAAAACCATGTTATACGTAATGATGTAATTAATATCGATCTAATTAAGATAAAACGTTAGTTATGATAAAAGAGAGACATATATATAGCCTTAGTTCGTTGCATCGAGGACATTCGTAGGGTAGTTCATATTAGACCAACAACCTTGGATTTGTGGTGTTAAATTAAAATATCTGACTGGTCGAATACTTCACAATTTAAGATCAAAATGTATATGAACTGTGGTGTTATTGGACTTATTACGCTACTAGCCGTTAGTTACACGTGAGTACCTTCAATTCTTAATATCTTATTAAATGGTTCATTACTGCTTTGCAATTGAAAAATTATACATTTACTCAAACTTGATTTTTCGTTATGACATTGGCCTGTAGAGCAACGAAAGGAATCCAAATTTGTTTTTTTTTTTTAATTATGATTATATGACAAATGTCTTAATAAGGAAATTTTATGTTCAATCGGACACTTTAAAAAACTTCAGTATTTAAATATTATCATTTTTACAGTACTGCGGTAGATCTGAGACAATGGATGTCATCACTCCCGGATGAATCGTTGCTAAGTAATTTGGATATACCTGGAACTCGAGATTCATGTGCAATGTACGGTGGTGACATGCACGAAACTCAAACAATGAGTTTGAAAGAACAACTGAATGCTGGAATTCGATACGTTGACATCGGTGTTCGACATATACAGAATAACTTATTAATTCATCGTGGAGTTATATACGAAAACCTAGGTTTTGGCGACGGTGTTTTAAAAGTAATCCATGACTTTCTTGTCGAGAACCCAAAAGAAACTGTCATCATGACTGTTAAAATGGACAAATCAGGGGAAGACAATACTCGAACGTTTGATCAAACAATAGACTGGTACGTTTCGTTGTATTCGGGAATAAATTGGTACCTGGACGATAAAATTCCTAACCTTGGCCAAGTCCGAGGGAAACTTGTATTTGTCAGACGTTACGAACTGGACATGGAGAAGCACGGATCGTTTGATAAATATGGAAATGTACCCATTCCGACCCATGATCGCACGTTTGGAATCGATTTATCAACATGGGTTGATGGAAGCGAAACAACCCACCAAACTAAGTACGGCAATACGAATATAATTGTTCAAGACTATTTCGTGTCTAACCTCTTTTATGGGACAGTGAAATGGAAATTCATTTCAAATTGGCTTAACGAAGCTCTTAAGCATCAAGATGAAACTTGGTACATTAATGTTTCCGGAGCTTCGTCAGTCTGGGTTTATCCTTACTCGTTAGCAAAGGGATCGTTTGTTTTGACAGGAATGAATGAGCGCCTCAGGAACTTCATGGTTCAGCGGAAGAAAGACAAAAAAAGAGTTGGTACTATTGTAATGGATTTCCCTGAGTCCCAAAGCGATCTTATTTCGTTGATAATTGAAGGGAATTTTTAATCTACAAGAATACTAATCTATTACTGTATTAGTAGGTTTAACTACTATTCAAGACCATTTGAATGTGTCTGCATTTATAACATTAGAATTAATTTAGAAAGTGCATCTTTTTCTGAATTAAAAAAAAATGTAATTTATAACGAGCGTGCGTACTTTGTAAATAAGTTGAATAATTATAGTAATTAATTGATAGTATTTAATATTTTTAAATTGTAACCTTCTCGTGATAACTGGCTTACTATTAAAGGAGGAATTAAATATTTTGTACACCAAATCGATTGTGTTTTTATATTTTCCCTATATTCTCATGAAAATAATGTAACGCAAAGTTGAATTTTCAAAAGAACTTCTGATATGAAATGAATTTTGCATATTGCAATTTATAAATATCAGCGTTAACTCTTAACGTTCCTAGGTTGTACATCACTTTCCAATAAAATATGTCTAATAAATACGGAATTCTTTTCGAAATATAGATTTTTTATTTTCGCCAATGTAATTCAAGCTTTTCAACAGAAATTTATTTATAAGAGATTTTGAAGTGTCTTATTGCGAATCCGATATTTTAATATATCCGAGTTTTACCAAAATCAAAATGGCTACAAAAAACCATCGAATAATAAATTTTCTTCGAAATCAGTCGTCTGTGTAAAATATTTTGTCTGCCCTGATGGATTCGTTATAATTAATCTATTAAAACTAATGTCGGATTCGTAAATTTTCGTAATTCGTAATTTTTATAAAAACTATTCCTCTGAAAAATGTATGCCGTAAAGGGTTAATGGTCCTTATTTTCTTTTTTTTAATTAAAAAACAATCCAATAGTTCCCACCTTTATCATCTAATTTTTGAAATTCAATTTCCAATACCGGTAATCGTGCATACAAGTTTTTGACATGCAAGTTAGAATAATTAATAAGTATACTGCAACACTAACATTTGTATTTGCTCGATATAAAGCGTACCTATATCCTGCAGTAATTTATATGGAATTCATTTATTTTCATTGAAAATCCATGTGACTTATTAACGCCGAAGACACAAAGATATTTTAATTCATTTTCTTGCCTCATTGTTATTTAAGCAAAGAGAACAATTTTCAAACAAATACCACAAACAAATAAATATGTTTCTCATATTAGTTTTTGGCGCCATATTTGATTCGTTGTTTTGAATTTAAAAAGTTCAGTGTCGAATTCGCATTCGGCAATTACGAAATATATGTTTCCAAGATACAGTAGGACCTACGAAAATGCCCCCCCCCCCCCCAAAATTGACCTACTTGCCAAATTGTTTCGGCGGAAGCCTTCGAAATTGGCTGCCCTGGGGGAAACTCTTTCTCCCACTCTTCTCTAAAGCAGTTTCATGTATTATCTATAAAAAGACAAGAATTGAATTATTATTGCAATAATGTTTCACTAACTTTAACGAGAAGTGAGCAGTTTATTAAAACTAATCACTTTTGACAAATCGAGGTTAATAATGGAAGGTTAGAATTAAGTAAAGTGGGGATCACCTCCCCTTCGCTCGTTTTTGCCACTTGCAGTCAATTTGGGGGGTTGTCAGAACGGATGATACTCGCAGGTCCTACTGTATATTGACTATACCTTATTGTACCACCATTTTAAGTGAATTTCATTAAAATCGGTAAGATATTCACAACTTATCAGTCAGTGGAGCGCCTGGCGTTCCTGGCAATTCCTGTTTTGACCTCAGAATTCTCAGAAAAGCGAATGAATGTATATGATCAAAGTGGGGTTTCGTTTCTTATACTATAAACAGAAAAGTTTGCTAAATATTTGGTTGTGCTTTTGATTTTTTCCATTATTTAAATAAAAATGAAACAGGAAAAAATAATATTTGAGCATATGGTCGAGAGAATCTGCCCAAAATTATACTATTTTTTTATGATCTGTCCAAAAAGCAGTTGCATAGCATGGGTAGAAATCCTACTACAATAAACTACAGTCATTATGGCGTAAATCTCCCGAGACGCGAGAAATTGAGACAGATACTTACCCTCTACTTAACACAAGTACCTACAACTTCCCGACCTCGGCTCGAATACATACGTACCTCTTTTTACTACAGGCTCACATTTTGTCGAATCAATAATACATATTACACAAATTTATTTCAGTTTGCATCTAAAGTTCGTATATGTTTCTACCGAACTACAAGGGAAATTTTTTGTACGATACGCGGCATTTAACAAAGATAGACAATAGAACATCCGATAAGTTTCTTGAAATTAAGGGTCATAGGGGTCTTGAGCGGGTAATGAAACGTGACTGCGTTTTTTACTATTTAACATAATTTTAATGCTGACTTTAATATCAACACTATTGATGGTAAAGTATCGTTCCGTTATATAGAAAGCATTGAAAAATTTACTCCAGGCTATTGTATACAACCTCGACGAACTTTCAACCATTTGAAGGGGATTCGACCTAAATCGAAGTTTGTTAAAAAAATAAATATTTCTTTTCAAACATATTCAGCGTCTTCAGGAACAGAAGGTTTGAATCGAATTATCTGAAGTCTAACCGGATAATAGAAAATTTAAAACAGAAATTGAATATTATTTGGATGTATTTGAAATTTAAAAATAATAATTTTCCAAGGCTCATAACCTTGATAGACTCAACATTGATAGATAATTTTGTTTACCGTTTATGAATGCAACTCCAAGTGATATTAACAACCTCTGTGTATGAAAGCATGGGGTATAGCTTCTGCTGTCTGTTTATCTGCTGAAGCATTGGTTGTTAGGTTGAGCTCTTTGATAATATTATGCCTTAAATTAGATATCTATTGGTTATATTAAGGCTGGAAGTGAAAAATGTCCTTTCTACCATATATGCCGAAAATACTTTTGATCACGCAACATCTGGACGGGAGATTGCTGGAGTAACACGTGATACTTTTTTACAGCAAGTTATCTCAGTTTATTTTTGAAAATCTTATGGATAAAACATTAGGGATTCCGTACAGTTATTGAATGATGAAAAACCATCTATGATTTTCAAAATGTTTAACTATACTGAATTAATTTAAGACCATGGGTTTCACAAATTGCTTAAATTTTGGAAAATAAATTACCTAAGCTTAAAAATAAAAATAAAACTTTTAAACTATATGGATTACTTTTTATCAAATGATATAATATTGAAAGACTTCATTGCCACTGATTGTATGGGAAATTGAATTTTACATTATTGTATTTTTCAGCAAATGATTCCATAATTTCATGCAATAGGGCATTTTTCCTATTATACGAAGGCTTCACGAATTCATCTCCAATATAAGAAAAACAATTACTGTGATAAAATAAACTCTACGAAGTTTCAAAAATTCATGGAAGAATTTAAAAGCACATACATAAAACTCGTATAAATAAAATCGAACACGACTTTTTTTATTATCTTCATTAGCATAGTATATACAAACTTTTTTTTATATCTGTGCCAATTACCATCTTCACAAGAGGAGAAAAATTGTTTAAAATAATTATTTTTTGGAACATACTCATCATAGTTTTATTCAATTCATGCCCATTTATCCAACTGATTCGAAATCGAAATAGATGTTGGAGGTGGAGATAATATCTAATCGAAAATTAGTTGTTTTAGCCTATCATAGAATCCGAGATATCAAATCAAATAGATGTGTAACTGGTTTTTGGGAAAATGAAACATTTATTTTTATTAGTAGTAGTAGTAGTAGTAGTTTATTTTCCTTCATAAGATAAGATACAAATCTGTAAGAGTTTAAACGGTAGTGTGTATGTGGTTTACATTTGTCTATACATGATATTTCGACGACTGTGCTTAAAAATAATAATAATAATAATAACAATAATAGGCCGCAAAACAAACCGAATGAGAAACTACATGCTTACTCAACATTTTCGAATTGTAAATAGATCAATGTAATATTGCAGCGCGTACAGAGTGCTAACTCCGAATAACAATCTATTACAAAAAGCGAAGTAAGGTCTATTAAAACTGATTCGAATAGCATATTCGCAGGATCTAGGTCATTTAATTAATATGGTCGCGTATTTTAGTAGCCTTTATCAAGAAAATATGGAGCACCCTAAGGGCCTCTTGCGAGTTGTTGTTAAGGAGACTGAAAAACTTATGGTATCGTTCTTGTACATCGGTCGGTTGAGATGTAAACTTCAGCAGAGAAGTTCGCAAATGTTCATAGGCACAACAAAAAAGCAAGAAATGCTCTAGGGTTTCCGAGGAACAGACCCCACATCCGCCGCACCATCTACCTGTTTGCCAAAATAGTGTGAATTTTCCTAAATGTATCCGATTTGAATGCACTGTGGCAAGTCTGACTTGCATTTTAGTACGTAAAAAAGGTAGAGGCGATCGGGCGGGGAAATTATCCAGGAATCCATTGGCAATGACAGCAGAGAAGTTAAAAATAAGTGTTGAAGACTGTGCCGTTTTCTGAGTGTCTTCGAGTTTCAACCTAGACTCTTGCGTCGCCAGAATAGAGGGATTTATTTTTATTAAAAAAACTATGTTTTATGAAAAGAACACTTTCACGATTTATGCAATGACTTTCTAATCCTCGTCCAATTTTTTAAACATATTTCTTGAGAATTTAACCAGGTTTCTGATGAATTTTTTTACCAGAAGATAATAAATGTCCACACTGTAAAATAAATCATTTCTTATGTTATATTTTTTGGATTTACAAATATAACTTAAAAGTTAAAAAATAAGCGATAAAGCTTTTTTTACTGTTTGTGACTCTAGAAATGTAATGCAGAAAAAAAAATTGGTTAATGTGCTATCAAAATAAAGTTAATTTTTGTCAGAGATTTTTGTTAAGAATTTTATCGTACCTTATAGATATTCTTGAAACTATATAATAAGATATCATCATAATTATTGTTTTTTTATAAGGAAGTATAATAACGACTTTCTTAATGATACCCTCCGTTTAATTCATTAATGAGTTATTTAATTATAATCGTTGTATCATCAGAAGTTGCTATTATTGTCTGTGACTCGATGCGCCCGAACTCTACAATCGCGGAAATGTTTGTATAATCGATTACGTCATTGAGTAAAATTCAAATCCAAATAAGTTTAATAATAGTTAAATAAACTTATATTCTTCATAGAGTAAATTAAGTACTTATGAAATAATATATAAAAGGTAAACATGTGTTGGCATATTTCGTGTATTATTTCCCTCAAAAATATTGTTGGGACAAATTTTATTACTTTAATCATGTATTTTTTAGATAACTTCAGAATAAATTGTTTTACACTATCTTAGTTTTTGTTATATTCATTACATTACACACGAATCAGGTACTTAACTTCTTTTCAGGATCGAATATACTGATAGGTTTTCTGAGGTTTAGCCTTGTTGGTATCTATAATTAAGTTTAGTTGAGCATGACTAGGAATTAGTCATTTGTCAGTCCTAAGCCTGTTAAAGTGTGAAGGGAAATGTTGTAAGTTCCTGTGGATGTTCCTGGTTTCGGCAGACATTATATTGTCGACGTACGGGATGAAGATGTATAATTTTCAAAACTGCCTGCCTCGTTTGCTAGAAGTGAAATGATAAACCATTGATCGGAAAATGAACACTATTACAAATACTCCAATAACAAATGTATCCTACTATAAACATTTGAATCTCATGAAATGTGGCACTGCATATCGTTCACATTGTAACGAATATTGCCTACAGTACCGGACATTAACGACGTAATGAATTTCAGGTTTTTTAAATATGAATGTTGCAAGAATACTTGCATGTGTTTTGAGAGGAAATATATATCTACATTCAAATAATCCGCGTATCTCCAAACAAATCTGACAAATCGACCCACGCTAAATGACAATAATGCGTCCACTTGTTACGCCGATTTAAGATAGTTTTTATCGCGTAAATTAACTTATGTAAAAGTTATTGGAAGAAACAAGGTAGAAAACTAAGCCGACTCGATTATGCCCTTCTTGGAAATTTATACAGGTAAATGGCTAAAAATGATCCTCGCAATGTCTAGGTATGCATCGTTCCATGTCGATGACGCGTTATTGCTTCAACAACAATCTTAAAGTTATATTTACTATTGTGGCTCGGGTGTTTAGTACAAATCGAGCATTCAGAGTCTTCGTGCCATTTTCTCGTGATAGTTCGCTTCATCAGTGATAATGAGTGCACGTAGTCCAGTAATATCCTCACGAGCCAAGTCTGAGTGTTCTCTTCAGACTTCCGAAAGGAGGTCCGACGATGACATAACTGACAATAATATCATGAGTGATAATTGGACGAGTTCGATCAGCAGTTTTCACTCATTAGTCATTGATTTATGTGACGATGACGATGACAATGATTTGGTAAAAGCTGAAAATTCAGGCAAATTTATACCGCGATTGAAAACAATTCTGAAGGTGGATGAACATGCCAACGAATAGGAGTGATGAAATACCACGCTAAGTAGACGCGAGGATAGTTGCTGAACAAATCACAGTAGCTATTGAATTATGAAAAATATATTTCGAGTCAAAGCCTAACTAGAAATAATTGTAACATTTTTAAACACGACAAGGTTTTATGTATTTATTTATGCTAAAGAGGAATTGTTCTGTTTTTTTGCAAGTATATAGTAACAACATTATGCAGTCACAATAAAACTTCCAAATGATGTAATGATTTCTTTTGTAATGATGAATTATTCCACAATACATGGAATAGTCTTATGAATAAGTTCATTATTCATCCCTTAACAAATATAAACCTCCGTTAAATCTCGGTGTGATTATTAATTGATTCATTGTAGATAACCTAAATGAGTTAAATGTAATATAATACACCAATATGTGATACAAATAAATAGATGAACAGCTGTCAATCATTGCGTCATCATCTTTATATTCATGCACATTATTAGCGGGTGAGAATAAAATTAATGTTTATGAAAATAAGAGTCAAATTAATGCATTTAAACATTTCTGATATTTATTACACCATTCTCCATATTATATTGATGTATTTATGTAACTGCAATTTTGTTTTAAATAAACCAACGTAATTAATACATAGGTACAAAGGCTGTCTGAAAGCTAGTTGGAATATTAGTGATTATAATAAACAAATGACATAAATGCAAAACAATAAATTTAAAGACTCGAAAATAACAGTTGTTTATTATTAAATGCTACCCAGTGCTACACATCTATTATATAAAAACAATCAACAATTATAACTGAACGCAGACACTAGCCATTTTCAAGTCGCCTCTTCAAGAAACCGATGAATCCCCCACCATGTTACCAATATATATCCAAGGTGGCGTTACTTGTACATAGGTGCAGCCGAACATAGTTTCGATTACGCACGGAGACAAGGTAAACATGAATAGGAGGTTATATGAGACCCGCGAGACTCAAGGTAGCGATCTTGTTTTTGTTTGTTTTGTTAACAATACTTAAAATCTCTTTAATTTGCCTTTACTGCGTAGAAATAATTGAACATTATATCAAATCTTTGTTTTGAAATAATACTTTTAGTTTAAATTGAAAAACACTATTTCGATGCTATTTTTCCTCACCCGTTCTGCTCCCGAAGACTGGTACAGCCGCGCCACGAAGATTAACGAAACTAGCTTACTGACGTAGGTGGGGGAACTCATGGGTCTCGATAAGAGGAAAAAATAGCATAGTTTATAAACATAGGGAGTGTAATCCCCGAGATGAAGAACAACTTAATTTAAAGCAAAATATGCTTCAATTAAATACAGTCAATCTTACACATAACACATGATTCAGAATCGCTTTCTGGGATAGCTCGTGACATGCCTAAATGACTTCACATTTTGAAAGTTCCTTCTGTTCATTCCTTTTTCCTTTGTTCTTTTGCCTTTCCATTGATCGTAAATAGCCTCCACTTTCAGTTGACACCAATTGAAATAGAAATATTCCCAGAACAAAATTAGACATGATATACCAATTCCAACGGACACGACAATGAAAACACCGCCGATGTTTTTAATACTGACGCCATCATTTTCTTCATCATACTGAGCGCAACGTTGTCGTCTCGGATGTTGATCCCACCAATTCTCTTTCATTCGTTCAAGATCTCTGCTCTGCATCAATTCCAAGATTCTAAAACAATACATATTTATTAACAGTTTATATAAAAATCGGAATTAATATAATACGTGCATTAATTTATATTACAGTTTAAAATCCTTACTCGCCACTGAATATTTCTTTTAAGGGAGATCCTTTCTGTACTGCAAAGGCATATGGTTTTTGGGAAAAATCTTCACCCACTTTATAAAAGTCACAATTGGTTAGTACTTGGTATTTAATATCGGTTGAATCCCCAATAAACGCGAATAAATTATAGTTTCCTTCAATTTCACCCCTCAATCTCGCCAGTGCTTCATTCATATCTTTCGGGAATCCTGAATCTTGCATATGCTTGAATATTCTAATATACGTGTCACTGAGCGGGTAATCAATAGTGTGAATTCTCGTATTTGACATATTCATTTGAGCTTTTAAATACATTTTCTTCCAAATGCTGAAAAAGTTTTTATCGGAATAATTAATCATCAGTGATATCATAAGCAGCTTTAACATAAATAGCCTGCTATTGAGACCCGCAATTCGTAACTATTAACGCACTTTTTTATAGTTAACTATTCTTCGTTTTCAACGCAAGTATATGCGGATGTACATATTAAATATTACACTTACTTAAAAAATGTTTCCTCGATATAAGCCATGCGTTCAAAGTATCGATATTCGGTTGAGTTCAAAATCGGTGCAAACTGGTACTTGTATTGAGCCATTAAATCGCTGAGTGATTGGATTGGTGTTTCCAAACGAGCGGATGTCAAAAAAGCAGCGAGATTAGCGGTATAAGATGTCACAAAGACAAATCCAAAAACCCACCAACAACCAGCGACAATTTGACCAGACAAGTTTTTTGGAAGTTCTCCTCCTCCTTGAGGAGTCAATGAAGTCAGAGAAAACCAAAGACATTCTTTAATATTAAACCTTCGTTTTTCGTCGCAATTTTGATACTTCAACTGATTATTGTAATAACTGTAGGGAGAATATCGGTCAAATACCCATATGAATCCACATACACTGAAATAGAGAATGAAGAGGAATGACCAAAGTTCTCCTTCCATCACGATCAAGAACTTGAATAATGGAATTTCGGGTGGTGGACGTCTCATGAGTATTGATAGACCAACATGTTCATAATAAGGGACTGTATAATCAATGACTGATTCTCGTTCAGCCATAACAGATATAGCGCCTAACGCAATATCGGCTCTTCCATCAACCAGTTCCTTAATCATGCCATTCCATGTCCCGTCGACGTTCATGTTACCGTACTGATTATCAGGTACTTCATAAATTTCATAATTGAATGGATACGACCGACGTAGACGATTCAAAATATCCATGCACAAACCTTGCCATATATTCGTGTTATTAATTTTCATCATAAATGGAGGTTTAGTTATTGTTACTATGCGATAATTGGGAAGAGCCGCGTGTTGTTTTAGTATATTCAGTTGCTTGTTCTGTGCAATAAATATAATTTTGAAACATTAGAAAAAATAATGCATATGCTGTCTAACAAAAATAATTTAGGACAACATAGATTCAAGAAATATTAACTAGGATGGTAGTAAACTTTTACGTTGCTTAGGAATTTTGTTATAATTGAGAAATAAATACAGGAAGACAGGAAGATTATTTCAAAAGCGATCAAAATATCTGTCCGAATTTAGATAACAGTTAACATGTGAAAATGGATACAAAAGATGCAGATATTTGTCGCCCGGTCTACCACAACCTCGCTAGTTCGACATTGCCAGACCCCCCGCCTCTCCCATAGGTATACGCCGCGCAATAAGCTCCAGTACCAAAGAAATGAACCAATCACCTTTGCGTGACTTAGTTATAGTTATATAGTAGACGTTACTAAAACAATGTCAATCTAGCGAGGTTTGACGATTTTAAGTTTTTAATACTTATGCCTCACTCAAGATGTTCAATACCTTGAGTTTGGCATACATCGAGAAACTTCAAATAAGGAAAATTAGAGTCAATTAAGTTAAAAATTACTTATCAAGCAATGCATTACGTGGAAATGTAAATACAGTAGAGTCCTGGTATGATTGAGTCTCGCTATATTTACAACCCACAATATTTGACCGGTTTCTTCTCGTTGTATTTACCTGTCGCCACGCTCTTTTCCCCCACCTCGCAGACAGCGGCTTGAGGAAGGGCCTGCTAGGACCCTCAAGAACATAGTTAGGAGCGGGAAAAGCGGCGGCGATCCCTTTCTTTTGGTAAATATAAGGAATTGGGAGGAGAAAGCGAGGAACAAGCAGGTAAATATACCGGGACTCTACTATTAAATAATTGGATATAAATCGATTGCAAAACATCATGGGTAATGTGCATTTAGTTAAGAAAACGATATGTTACAGAAAAACGATGAAATAAAACCAGTTGTTTCATTATGAAATAAAACACTTACAACTAAAGATATAGAATCTTCTTCGCCAACTTTCCATACACCAATATTGTTTGATTTAAAGGGCGATCCGTAGTACTCGTCAATGCTGGCCGAGAACATGTGATGACGTTGACCGTTTTTTGTTCCCCATTTTAAGTGAGACCAAGTACTGTTCGGCTTTTTTTGCAATAATTCTAAGAAATTGTACTGACGATTTGATACTGTTTTGTCCGTGCAATTCGTGTAGTTGAATCCTTTCGGCCAGTTTTTGCTACCAAGGCCTTCTAGTACGGCGGCGACACCGGTAGAAGCAATGTTGATGAAAAATGCGGTACTTATGTTCGAAATAGCAGGACGATCGTGAGCACCAATTAATTGTGAATTATTGATTACGGGTCGAACAAGCACGTAGTTCGATTTTGAACATTTATTTATTTCTTTAAATTGATGGTCCAAAGTTATAGCGTACCATCCGTAAAGCTTGTTACCGTAATTCAAGGAGCATCCAGCATCGAATGCGTAATTTATTGTATTAATGGTACCCAAAATTATGTAATTTACCATTCCTTCGCGACGAATTTCTTTAAGTTGGTTGATTAATGCAGTTCCTCCTGGTTTTATAGGACGAATCATGTATCGACAAGGAAGAAGTAATAGAAGGGATTTGTATTTATAGTCCATAACGAACGTATCATCGAAGAGAATAGCTGCATTCGTAATAGGATGCTTCTCGTTCAAAATACGAATAATTTGCGGTAGTACATCTGATGGAGGCCTAACTTGAATTAAAAATTCTGGAATGTAAAAAGGTTACATCTTAAAGCTGAGTTGAGCGTCGATAGGTTCCAACAAAAATTAAAAAATAATTCGTTCCTTATTAATGTATAAAATAAGGACGTTAGTACAAAACAATAGCAAATAAACAAAAAATATATTTGAACCAAATATCTCGTACATAAAAATTAACGTACAAATTTTTAAAACGAAAAGTAAACTCGCATATTTTAGCGGGGAAATTTGTTCATCGTAACCTGATAACCCTAGAGGATTACTTCCACTTTTCATTCTGCACATTTTTCTGTCAGTTATTTTAATAAGAGCCGAAGTATATGGCTGAAATATAACTTTTATATTTGTTTTTGTATATATATTTTTCTTGATCTTTGAAATGATTAATAAGTAATTCGATATGAATTTTCTATGGAATACGGTCCTTCGACAATTGTTTTGATGGTATTGCAAATAAAAATCCACACTTTACGGTTCGGCTTCAATATGAGTCATATTCAAAAATCAATTCAAAAATTATAATAATTATATTTTCGAGTATGAAACGATGTTCGGTTTCGTCTTCGTACTTGGTTTCGTAATGAATTGTACTAAAAGATTGTTATAGGGTTAACATTTACGATTGGAGCTTTTAGTTTAAATGTCAAAATTGCCCGACCTAAATGCATAGAGAAATTTTCGATCATTTATTGACGATTGTGAAAAATAGCTGCAGATAGCTTCAATTGACTCCAGACTTCCGAACATTAGACACAAATACCGTGGTAATCGTTTCCGATCGATTAATTAGTTAAGAAATGAAGTAATTATAAAGTAATTAACAATTTGAGAAATTTCAATACAAAACACGTTAACATCGTAATAAGAATCAAGCATACGAATCATTAAACTATTTTCTACTATATTTATCTCATTTTATATTAACTTTCGTAGATTTTGAATCACACAATACAAACTTACAAATATACCAAAAATTAAATGAAATAAGGATACAACAAAGTTTGTATAATATTATACATACATATAATACAGTAATTTAACAAATTTCTATAAAATATATAAATAAATTGTATAAATTATGTAACTATTCTCTTACTTTTCTGCTTTTCGTTGAGATTTCGCCAACCATACATATCGTTTTCTTCGCCATACTGAGTTGAAAGCGTTGGCAATCCCTTGACAACAGTGAAGTATTGTACCACTTCGGCACCTGGTCCATGCGTAGTTGTGTCGAAAATAAAGTTAGGCCGCTTTGAGGGCTCGTTTGTTATTGCTTTTGCCCATTTTTCACAAATTGTATTGAATGATTCTTCACTTTGCTGACCATCGATTTCAACAGTGTACACTTCTCCCAAAGCGGCAGCTGTGGATCGGGATTTAAACGCCAGTGGCACAACGTTTCTAGCAATCACATTTGATTTGTCGTTGATATGAACTGTTGAAAACAAAAAACATTAAAAGTTGGCCAAGTTAAAAAACGTCTTTGATGATTTTTTGAAAATGTGAAATGATTTCAGGGTGTAAAAATAATTTCATACCAATCATACACAGGAATACGCACGTGATTTTACGAAGGCATCGAATAACGCTTTTATACGAATGAAGTCGATTGCGAAGTGCTAAAAAGAATATTAATTAAACTCCCTTAGACTTATATTCAACTCCCCTTGCTATGCAGTCAATTTCATTTCTTTGGTGTATTGCATTCTAGGTGTCAATCCCTCTGTCAGTATATAAGTTGTATAAAGAGGAATTTAGCATTTAAGGAACGAAAGACGAAAGCAATGTCCAATTTTTTTCCCTAAAGAAGTACTATTGAAATATGTGGTTGGCAAAAAGAAAGAGTTTAAGTTAAAACCTTCAGAATATTTGCAATATCACACAATAACAGTTGGTGAATGCGCAATGCATAAACAGACCATTTCGATGTTTATCTTAATCTTAAAATTACTCCTAATCCTTTTCCGTTCGTTTATTTTTTCTTTAATATATACTGACCCTATTGGTGTAGAGCGTAGGATACTCCACAGAACTAAAAAATAGATAAATAAATAAAATTAAATAGATTAAATCTGCTCACAGATTTGCCTAAAAATCGTACCTAATAACTATTTACGAAAATTATTCAAAATATATACGAAATAAATGTGGAATGGAGAGCGGCGCTTATCAAATCTAAAACTAGATAACTGTTTACAATCCTTGACCCTTAACGTATGTTTACGTTATACGGTTGTTATTCTTTTCGGAGTTCGCGGTTTTGGATCATGCTATTAAATTGGAAGTCAATTGTGCAGCTTTAGAAATAAAGTCACTATTTTTCATCCATTTATAATTATATTGTTTTGCTTGCGTTAGTGACCATAGAATCGGATTAAATAATATCAAGCATTTCAGGAAAATTATGAAGAAAAACTACGTGCCTGAGCTGAACATGTAAACTCCTACGAAGTAATTGATGAAAATGTCAACGACAATAATAACAAATGCAGTGATAATGATTATGATAATGATGATGATGATGTCGATGATGATGTTGATTATACTCGTATTAAAACTGATGAACGAAGTTCAATCATTTTCCTAATAATAGTGACGCTCAAAAACGTCTAATCCAAACCGGTAAAAAATGGATAAAAACTGGACAGAAACTGCATAAAAACTGCATATAAATTATCGTCTAAAAAATAGACAAAAAGGCATTTGTTCGTGTTAAATTTTCTGAGTACTTTAGCAGAAACAGATCAGAAAATGTCTACGGTTTCCGTAACATAGGTACCAAAAAACATTTTATCACACACCATTTTATTACTTAGAAACTGGCCTGTACATAAGTTTATTATCCAAAAACTGGCCAACATTTAGGCTGAATTTCTAAGAGGGCTACTGTACATTAAATTTTACAATTTTTACAATGAATTTTCCATTCGGTGTCAAGGATCCATTTTTACACGACATTTTTTGTGTATATTAAATTTAAGGTCTGGCGTTAAAAGTTGTTTAATGTCGGAATTAAAATGTGCTTCAAGTACATGTTCATTTTTAATGTGTTTCTTTTTAACAGTGTAGCATGTATTAAAATAGAGATATTATTGATTATTGAGTTGTATCATCAAGGTCTGTTTTTCAAAAAGTAATTGTACCGATTACAATCGAAGCAGCTTAAAAAAATATGTTTTTCTCTTTCATCGATTTAACTAATTACTTTATTATCGAAGTATCAAGCGTTAGCAAATTATTATAGAAATGGTGTTTTATGTTGTAACAATATTGTTTGTATATTTTGTTTTATATGGGTGTAATGAATTTGTTTGAACACATGCGAAAATAATAAAATACCGTAACATTTTAAACCCAGAATATATTTGTCCTACAATGTCATGACCTAACTATTGTCATCAAAATAACTGTACTGTTTTAACTAATTTTTGCTACTAATTTTTGATAACATTAGATATCTGATGTTATGAAAAATTATCTAATCTATAGATATCAATAATCTTCCTTGAAATAAAGTCGTTATAGTATACCTTAACAAAATTAAACATAAGGGCTAAAACAACCTGGCCAGTACGCAAGAGAAATAGCTAGATATTGGCCAATATTTAGTAGCTCAATTAATTTATGCTAAATTTCAAACTTAAACTGTAACAAACGAAATAATAATTGAACTTTTCAAGAATTGTAACTTACAAACATTAACTGGTCCAGACTCAGATACACCGGAAAAAAACAGTATTTTCAAGAAGATCTTAAAAATCAGTCCTCCTTTCATATTTCAACTATTCGTCTTACATGTCTTATAAATATATACTGTTGATATTCGGAAAAGTACAACTTAATCGACAAGTATAATTTATTTGACTAGCTCAGAAGGGCCCTTTAGAAGTGATTCCAGTTGGGTTTGCACCACGAATAAAGTTGTACCATTTCAAGAATAATTTCCGCAAAGGTAGCAATTATCCCTACTACAAAAAAAAAGGAAACGAAGAACATGGCAGGGTATACGCTTAGAGCAAAATATTGAAACCAATAATACTTTGTTACGTGTCGAAATACAACATAAAAATGGACGCATAATTTTATAAATATAAAACTGCATAGAATGTAAAAAAGTTTTGTAAATATTCCAAAATATTTGAAAAAAATTATATTGCATACACATGCCCATTCACCGAAATATATTAAAGGGAATTAAACAAAAAGAAATACTTCGAATAATGTAAAAGAGCTTGTACACTCTTACCTTTTTCAAAATCTCATTTTTTTTTCATTTGCGGAAAATGCGGACAATATTTAACCGTAGAAATTTTCTAAATTCTATTTTTTTATTAAAACCAAAATTTTTGTATAAGGAATATGTTCTAAATCTAAGACATTTTTTATGTAAGAATATTTCTCTGAGTCTATTGTTTAAAAATAAATACAGATTAATCGGTAACCTGAATAATGCAAAAATTCAACAAATATTGTAATAGTTTTTTTACTCAATTCTTTCGTGCCGTCTTCATAAAAGTATAGGCATAAACCTCAGGAAAATTATGCAAATAATAAACAGATCAATAAATACAATAGCTACAATTTTTTTTTATATCCCGGCCTTTTTTGCCCTCTGAGGCTAACTTATTTTTCTCTAATGATATCTTTTATATATCTATAAGACATCTTTTAGATATATCGAAATAGTTATTTTCGTAACAAGGGCGGAAAAGAACTTATGCGCCCATAGGTGATCACCGTGGAGAAACGTCGAAATTTGATGAAAAACTATAGGGTAATTTTTTCGCAGAGGTGACCAAATTCAATACTTCGTCCAGACCTAAGGTCTATTAGCCCAATTTTGTTTCACTGTAAATGTTCGAACTGTATACTTACAGTAATTATTTCACGGTACTATATACCAGTATATGAATGCTAAAAGTTTAAGTGAATTTTCAGTGAACATGTGGTATTAAAGGTTTCCAAATGTTGACGTTTATGCACTGCATTTGGCCTATTGAGTTTCTGAATCCCAAAATGAAGAAAACACTTTAAACTGGCATATATTTCTTGTACAAAGACGTATTTCGAAAAATATCAAAATCTTACTAAATAGCAATGTTATGAAAAATAGTACGTGTTCTTTTCTATATAATGGCCTTTTTTTCGATACTAAAACCACAATTTTCATCCAATAAGAATATCCTAGGTATAGGTAGGTAAGATTGACTAACATTTTTTCAGAATCGAATCGTTATTCTTTCTTTTTCTTTGTCACAAACTAAAAAATAACTGAGGAATTGAATATTATTTAAAATAACACAA
Organism: Trichopria drosophilae; assembly: GCA_030407085.1. NCBI lineage: Eukaryota > Metazoa > Arthropoda > Insecta > Hymenoptera > Diapriidae > Trichopria > Trichopria drosophilae. The sequence continues at coordinate 180,157,937 of CM059583.1, read as the reverse complement.
TATAAAGTTTTCGTTTCATCGTCAATTTTTGAAGGTCAGACGAAAATATAACAAAATATACGATGGTCAAATGTAACAATCAATATTACCCTTATATAAGACATTCAAAATTTACGAACACAAAATTTCTCAATATTAGGTATCCTCCATCATTACCATTTTAGATTCCATCATCTATCGCCATAATGATGTTCTCCACATCCGGTTTAGGTCTCGTGCCATGTGAGGATGCTATCGTCAGAAGTAGCTCCGCCATAGCTTCGCTTGTACCTCTGATAACTTCCGCTAAATCTGATGCGTGGGAAGCAATTTTAAAATTGTACAATGCATTAATTGTATCCGTCCTTCTGTACGTCGCGCCGATCTGGGCATTAAGATATTTGAGTAATCTAGAGTCTATCCAAATCGCATTCTTCAAAAGGCTTTTTAATCTGCTAAGATGTGCATCAACATATATGATCCGATTAGAACTTGGAATTTTTTCTATCGCGGTAGAGATTTTAAACAGAGCCTTAAAATGGGTGATCCGTGTTTTAAGAATGCCCGACTCTCGATTTCCCAAAATTCTACTATTAAGGCTTAATGATCTGACTCGTATCCATTCTGAGGTAGACTCTGGAACTGGGTACTACAGTTAAATTCTATTTTGGACAGTCTAGGGGCAAGTGAACTTTGGGAAAACTTAAACGCAGACCTATGGGAATACTTAAACGCAAACTTTAAGACCTTCCTTAGTCAATAAATTTGCGGAAATCTGTGGAAAGAAAGATCCTAACTTCTTCTCGTCAGACTCTCCGCAACTACCAATATTCCGTCTTTATACTGATTCGTTACTAAATCTGTACCCAAAACGCTCGTCCCTAGACTCTCTAAAAGTCAAAATACAAATTCGTTTAGCCACAGTGTATTCTCGTTCGATATTAATTGGTGGCTTCAGATATACATATGATCCAACTGCTGCTTGCTCTTTATGTAATTTAGATTCTTTAGACGACCTAAAGCATATTCTTTTGAATTGTCCTACAACCGAATCTGATCTTCCGGAAACTTTCCTACGGTCGATTACCTTTGAGCGAAAGTTCATAATCTTAGTATGTGAAAATGATGTACATTCGGCAAATCAACTATATGCCTATGTGAAAACGTGTTTTATAAGTCGAAATTTTATGCTTGGTAACTAACTTTCGGTCTATCTTAATATATTTAGTTGCGTTTCCAATTCTTCTTATTCCGTTTCGACTGTTTGTATTATTGCGCTAATTACTTTTCTTCGCGAATATTATTATTTTTGTAATTTTGTAATTATGTATGCGATTTTCGGAACTCATTCTCTATGGGTCAAATCCCTATACTTGAGAAATAAACTTATCTATCTATCAATCTGTCGCCATAATAAAAAAAAAAATAATGTCGAATTTTTAAAGTAATATTACTGATATGGTTAGTATAGTAACACAGTTTTCCTATGCAACGACTAAAATAAATGTATGTATTCGGATAAAAAATATGTATGTAAGAATGTCATTAAATTCCATTCAATTTAATTCCTAATTAATTACATTTGGGGTTTTTAGGCCTGATAGCCAAAGTATTTAATATTTCAATAGGAAAATAATAATTAAACAAAATATCCAAAATATCGATGTTTATAATCGAATGACTTTAAGTTAAAATTTGGTTCGTTTCCGATGATAAAGAAGGTCAAAGGAAAAAAATATGTTTTTTTCATACATCGATTCAGCTAATTGTGCAATTATTACTGTATTTATATTCAGCAAAAACCAGTTATTTACAAAATATTAATGACGACATTTTAACATATTTTAGATTTTGAGCACTGTTTTCTTAAAGCCTAAAATGACTTAATACTTGAATCAGTCATTATGCAATAATTTCGGCTCTGTTAATGCGGACATCGTATAAATTCAGATTAATAATAATTTGAAACGCTTTTATTTATTCAGTGCTTTTTATTTAAAACTCAATTATACACTTAAAACGCAATTACAATTCATGTCAATTATTTATATCATTATTAAACCAAATAATACATTAAATGCATGCATAACTCAATTAGTCTTAACTAAGGTATCTCATAAAATTAGTTTATTATCCGATAATATGATTCAAATCCGGGCCATACCCTAATAAGTATTACATACCCTCTTCTCAAAATTTCGAAAGATGATAATTAAAAATTCTCCTAAAATTTCATAAAATATAAATTTACCAATTTTTCGAACGATAGAAAAAATGTCGATGTTGCTTTAGCGCAACTCATTTTATTGATAAGAATGAATTTAGTATTGCAGTAATCGATAATTTTCAGTTATCGACGGGGATAGCACTGTAGGCTAATTGTAAAGTAGCAGATACAAACAAATATGTAGAGATCACACTGATAAATATCATCATTATATATCGACATTATTATGTATATAATATGGTTGGCTAAAGGGAGTTAATACTGTGCCATTAATAAAGTAACCAACCAACTAAATATCCCTTTAACAAATTTAGCTATCGATAAATGGTATACCTGAAACTAGTAAAAATAATTCCGCTTTTACATTTCAAATTTTGTTTACATAGTTTTACTATTTTTAAAAACGTGGATTTTACTAAAAAGTTTCCTACCAAAGTGAATCTCTCTAACCCGAATAAAACTCCTCATACGCGTAGGACATCGAAAACTATTAGACACCTCTTTTTTTAGAGGTTCTTAGAGAACCCATAATTATTTTTAGCATGTTTTATACTCGATAACAAGTATATGCCCTTTCACGAAATTCCTATTTCCACAATTTAACCCCCTTGTGCACCAAGACGAATATATTCATCCAAACTACATTGTTTCCATATGGGAAAAGAAAAACTGGTACACAGGAGGGTTAATAGTTATATCTTGAAATCGTATAAGCTTAAAGGAGTTTAAGTGGAGGAAAAGTTATTTGTTACAGTGTACTAAAACATGTAAAATAAATGGTAGATATTGTGAAACTGAATGTGTGCCATATAACAAAATCCACATTAAACCCGTTTTCGGATAGAAGAGTTGTCCCGTATATTTCCATCGGGGCGCTCGTTAATACGTGAAATCTTGATATGCGTGCCCTGAGTTCTTCCCTTCAAAATTTGTAATTTTGTTTTCCAATCCTCACAGACATCTTCAATTGGGCGTTGGCAGCAGTTGTAATAAAAGTACTCCAAAACCAAAATTGCGTATGACACACAAATCCCAATAACAATGACAATAAACACTCCGCCAATGCTTTTAACATTGATTCCACTGTTGTCCTCGTCGTAGTCAGAACAGCGTTGCCGCCGTGAATTCTGGTTAAACCATAAATCTTTCAAAGCTTCCAGTTTGTTATCACGTTTAATAGATATTAAGCTAAATTAAAAAAAAAAGAATTAACCATAAATTGCCGTTAGTCTTTGTATACTATAATAAAATGCAATAAAAACTCTTACGCTTGGTTAATTAGTTCTTTTAGTGGAGATCCTTTTTGAACTGCAAGAGCGTACGGTTTTTGGGAAAAATCTTCGCCAACTCTATAGAAGTCGCAATTAGTTAGAGTAAGGTATTTGGCGTCCATAGCATCGACAATGAATGCAAACTCATTGAAATTTCCTTCAATTTCTCCTCTTAATCTGGCCAGCGCCTCATTGAAATTCTTTGGGAATCCAGTATCTTGCATTTGTTTGAACATTTTGGCATACATGTCGCTAAGCGGATACTCCCAAGGTATGCTTTGATATCTTTTATTATGATTATTTATAGACAGCCTCTTCCACTTTCTGGAAATGAGTGTATTTCATATTGGAAAATATTTGTCATGATAATAAAATCAACGAACCTAGATATACTTACTCGTATAGTAACGTCTCGATGTAAGCCATGCGTTGAAAGTAGTAGTACTCGGTTGAGTTAAGAATCGGTGCAAATTGTATCTTGTACTGATTGGCCAAATCAGTGAGTGATTGAATTGGCACTTCGAGGCGAGCGGATGTCAAAAAAGCAATCAAATTAGCAGTATACGATGTAACAAAGACAAATCCAAACAGCCACCAACTTGCAACAACCATTTGACACGAGAGGCTTTTAGGGACTTCGCCTCCTCCTTGAGAAGTCAATGAAGTCATCGAAAACCAGAGGCATTCCTTCATATTGAACCTTCGACGTTCGCTACAATTTCGATACTTGAACTGATTGTTATAATAACTGTACGGCGAATATCTATCGAAAATCCATATGAATCCACATACTGCAAAATATAGGAATAAAATCAGTAGCCAAACTTCTCCTCTCATCACCATCGAGAAATTGAATAAGGGAGTATCAATTTTTGGCCTTCTCATGACAATTGAAATGCCCACCATATCGTAATAAGGAATTGTAAAATCAACGACCGATTCCCTCTCATCCATTAACGATATCGCCCCTAGTGCAATATCTGCTCTTTTGTCTATTAATTCCCTCATCATTCCATTCCATTTTCCATCCACCGCCAAGGTTCCGTACTGCTCATCCGGTACTTCATAAATTTCAAATTCGAACGGAATCTTTGATCTTATTTCATGCAAAAGATCCATACAAAGTCCTTCCCATTGATCGATTTGGTTCCTCGCCATGAATGGAGGCTTCGATATGGTGACGATGCGATAAGTGAGAACCGCCGTGTGAAATGCAAAAGGGCTGATGCCCACCTGTAATCAGTATAAAGTAGTTTAAACAATTTGGCTCTCGCATGCAAAATTCATAATCAGTGTGAAAGTTTGGGAAATAATTGAACCCCTGGCGATCAAAAGGGGATACGCGCGAAACGCCGGAGAAGTTGTTGGCCCCTCGGCTCGTAATTTTTTGACTTTCGAATTTTAATGTTTTCATTAGATATCTTAATAGGAAAATTAATTACGCGTATTTTTTGTTAAAATCAAAAATTTCTATCCCTCTTCGTTTTTAATATGATCGCAAAAAACGAAATTATTTGAAATATAAAATAACTTAATTATTTTGTATTTAACTCGTCATATCTTTTACAATAATTGGAATTATTTAATTAAATTTTTAGGGAATATGCACTATTCTATCTACAAACTAACGTATTTTTCCAAATTATGGTTAATTGTTACGGATTTTTTATTAGAATATTTTTTAAAAATTGATTTTTGTTTTACTGCACAAAATTTACATTGAAAGCTTCAAACACTTCGGGAGACAAGGGAATTTCAATAAATCGAAATTTCCTTCCCACCGAAAATTCGAGGAAAGTTCAAAGTAGTTTTTTGTAAAGTTATAGACTACTCTGACTTGTAGTTTTCAAGTAACAATTGAAAGTTGTAATGCTGTCGCGTCGCGTCGTCTCTTTCACGAATTCCATGAATATTAGAAAACTTTATTTTTTCTTTTTTCCGTAATAACTAACCATATTTTGGAAAAATACGTTAGTTTGTAGATAGAATAGTGCATATTCCCTAAAAATTTAATTAAAAAATTCCAATTATTGTAAAAGATATGACGAGTTAAAGACAAAATAATTAAGTTATTTTATATTTCAAATAATTTCGTTTTTTGCGATTATATTAAAAAAGAAGAGGGATAGAAATTTTTGATTTTAACAAAAAATACGCGTAATTAATTTTCCTATTAAGATATCTAATGAAAACTTTAAAATTCGAAAGTCAAAAAATTACGAGCCGAGGGGCCAACAGATTCTCCGGCGTTTCGCGCGTATCTCCTTTTGATCGCCAGGGGTTCAATTAGTTATAATAACGACAAAAAGATCGAAACTAATAATAGAATGCTATAAAAACTCACGTTAATGGGGTCGTTTACGCTAGCTTGCCAGGTAGCGAGGAGCTGGCGACTATAATAATTTATTATCGAACCCACACTGACGACAAATTTGGCATGATGTTGACCGTTTTTTGTTCCCCACGCGTAATTCAGGGCAAGTGCAGCTCGCGCTTCTTTCAACAATTTTAAGAAATTATATTGTCGTTTTTCAATTGGCGCGTTGGTGGAGTTGAAGTAGTTGGTCTTTTTGAGATTTGACTCATTATCAAGGCCGCTTTTTACAGCAACAACGCTCAATCTGGCCATATCGTAAAAGAAAGCTTTACTTATTGGAGGTAAGCCAAACTCTGTTCGGAGGTGTACAAATTTATGAGGTTTGTAAAACAGGTTTTCAGGTCGTAGAAAAATGAAAGGTATGGAGCTGCTAATCCACTTAATAGGTATGTCGTGGGATAAAGTTAATCCATACCATCCGTATTGTCGCCCAATGTAATTCAACCGAAGTGCAATTTTGATAGATAGTTCAATATTTGGGATCGAGCCTAAAATTATGAAGTTTACGACACCCTCATGACGAAGTGCAACAATTTGATTGGCGAGTTGAGTTTCTGGTAGTTTGATAGGAGTGATTAAGTATCGGGATGGTAGGTTCAACATAAGGGATTTGTACTTGTGGTACATTACAAACTGTTCATCGAAGAGAATCGCAACGTTTGTAATAGGCTTCTGTAAACATAACATACGAATAGCTTGAGGTAATAAGTCTGATGGCGACATGACTTGAATGAGATAATCTGTAAAAGTAACCAGGTTTGTTTCTAATGTGAATTCGAATATTACATTTGTTATAAAGGTAGTTGATATTTAATGTAGTAATTAAAGCTATAAATTATAAGTGTTATTTTTTGTCTTTTAAGAACTAACTTTTCTGGTCGGGGCTGAGATTTCGCCAACCTCTCAAATCGTTTTCTTGACCATACTGGGTTGAAAGTGTCGGTAATCCTTTTAAAGCAGTGAAATAATTAACTGCCACAGCACCAGGTCCATAAGTAGTTGTATCCAACACAACATGAGGGCGTTTTGAGACTTCTCTTGACATTGCATCTGACCATTTAGCAGAAATGTTATTAAACGATTCTTTTCCTTCGAGACGATTAATTTTTACAGAATATACTTCCCCTAATAGTTTTTCTGTTCGTAATTCTTTGAAAGCCATTTGTAACCCTATTTCCGCAATTTCATTTGATAAGTCATTAATGTGAACTGTAAGTATACATTATAATGGGTCAGAATAATACATAATACATAATAATATACCTGTATATAAATATTCTATAACAACTTGTTGTTTTAAAATTTGTTCATAGATTGATTATAGCTTTGTAATTTCGGTTTCTTTTATTAAAACTCGTGATGTATATTCGCCTCGGAGAAATCCTAAAAGTTGCAATTCATTTTTAAACTTTTGAACTTTTGGAAAGACTAACCCACGAAAAAATCCACGGAAAATCCACGATTGTACACGAGGAGGAGAGGGGGGCGGGGGGGGGGGGGTGCACAACAAGCAGTTAACTTAATGCAGTGGTAAAGCAATGTTCATTTGTTACTTTTCTTGAAAGTCCTTTAGTAGCCTTGTTAAAAAATTGTCCACGTAGGTTACTGATCGACCCAAATGGTTAGGACTTTATGCATATCCAGTGTATGGAGGTTACGCCAGTATTGTGCTTTTACTGAAATTTATGTAGGATTGAGTAATAATAGAACAGGAGCCTGCAGCCTACTTTCATATAGAAAATTTATAGAACTTTGTTGTGTAGAATTTTGTATACGCCTTCATCGATCAAGATATGTCTTCGTGATAAATTTATTCATCGAATTCCGATTTAGTGATCCAAAATACGCTAAAAACCTTGTAATATATTTTTTTTAACTCCGTGCGCGAAAATGAATCTGTTTTTAGTGAGCGAAGCAACCCATTTGCGCACTGAAATGAGTGCGCGAAAAATTTATCTCACGGAGTCAACAAAAATAGAATACGATACAAGTGCGCGAAGTAGGTGCTTTGCGCACGAGTGTAACGAGTAATGTACTATTTTAACACTCCGGGAGCAGAACTCGATTTTGAGCCCTGCTATGAAATCTCCTGGCTCAAATTATCGAGCCTCACGCCCGTCGTATTAAAAAATATCGTATGGTACACGGGCGAAATATTGATCTCTGAAGAGTGGGAAGTTTGTCGCACCAGCGAAACGGGTAATTGTGCCCTTGTTACATAATATACTATATTTTCAGGTGACGTAGTATTTCCAAAGGTCTTTTACGTCTTCTTCTTACATTGTTTTTCACTAAAAAAGGCTTTTTTACAGCAATTATACTGTACAATTGTGTTATTTTTCTTTTTATCGATTTTATAAATTATTTAGTTATTGATTCGCATGTATTTCATAAAAACATCAAACAAAAGTAAACCTTCAAAACGTTTATAATCACAAAAGTATATTTTCTTATAACAATTTATTTATAATTTCTATTTATTACGTTTCTTGTGATAAATGATGTAAAAGGTCTTATCGACATTATCGACATCTAACTTGCATAAATGATAAAACATGTTTTAAGTATCCAAGCATATATCTCTCAGTGGTGTGGCTAATATTAGGAATATAATTATATCTTGGACAATATATCGATATTTTTATTTATAGAGGAAAAATTAAACTTGTTTACTTCTGCGAACGGAAACGTAATAGTATTTTGCGGTCAAGGGCGTTAAATGAAATACGTACTGAGGAACTCGGGTGATTGTCATTGGGGTGTACAAGATTAGGCATATATAGTACGAACATTATTTTTCGTCGGGAAAAAAAATTTGTCTTTATAGCACGGATTTCAAACTTAAATTAGGAAACTCCTATCTACCCAAGTAATTTTCGGTTGAAAAGAACTATAATATAATTGAAGGGACAGAGGGGCCGCGATATGGCCTCAACTCCTTCGTACAAAATGTCAGAGATATAAATCGCACAATAAGGTGATATAAATCACCTAAAAAAAATAATTTCTATTATTGATTGATTGGTATTTTAAGGTCATTTTTTCGAGAAAACAATTTTTCAATTTCATTACATAAAATAAATTACATGTTATAAGGGACCAAAAATTTTAATAGTTCATAAAAAATTCGTGGCATTGCAATCAGCGCTCTCATCAAAAATGAAAGAAAATAAAATAAGACAAAAATGATTAAACACACACACGCACATAAGGACCTAAAACATTCTGTTAGGGTGTTTAAACACTAAAACTTATATCGTTTAAAAACTCAACATTACAAAAACTTACAAATGTTGACCAGATTGTCATTTCCGGATATTTCCGCTGTATACAGAAGTAAGAATCTTAAAAGAACCAAGAAAATTCGTTTCACAGGCATTTTTTAGCAATCCTTTTGCATGCGTTTAAATGAATAAAACTGAAAAATAGAAAAAAATTGAGCGACGTGAAATAACGACGATCCGAATCGTTCGACGCCAAGCGCTTGAAAAATATGTTTTAAAAAACTGCTGTATTCATACCGTCTGTCATCAATTATTACTGCACTTATATCGGAAAATGGCCATCATACTCCAGTGAAAAATATAACAAAATATAAAACATAATAATCACTTTCTTCATTTCTTAATATGTTAATATTGAAAAAAATTATGTGTATAGACAAGTAGATATTAAGTGGTAAATAAAATATTTACTGGAATTAAGGTTCTTTTTATATATATACTTATATAAAAAATGTTTCATCTTTTTAGTAAACCAAGCTGACTATACGCAAATACATATTTTAGGCAATTTTATCACACTAAGGGATAGACTAAATTTCTTCATCTATGAAATCGAAACTCGCTTTTTTTTTAAAGTTATGGCAAGGGAAAAATAAAAAACTCTTTTTTGGCAGCTGGTGTTTTTATTCCTCTAATGTCGATATTCCAAGCGTTAGACCCTCGCCTGATCTATTGACAAGCTCGGCTTTTGGAGAAAAATCCCTAAAAGAGATTATGCCCATTCCGCATTCACAAGTACAGAGAGCTCCGAAAGCCTCCAGAAAAAAAGTGCCACAACAGTTTATACGTTATCTCCCTTTATAGATAAAACAAGACAAGAAACAAAAAGAAGAAACTAAATCAAAGCAAGCAAAAGAAGAAAAGCACCGCAAATAATCGCGCAAGGTAGTGTCTAGTGTCCCATTGAGTTAAGTTTATTCGAAATTATAATTTTTTATAACGTTTTCTGTTCTGCCCGCTTCACCGGGGGTTTTTCGTTCTTTCGCGGCCGCCTCTCACTTTTTCACGATTTTGCACAGTACTTCAGCGACATTACAGAGGCATCGTTTTTTATGTATGGGATTGATAAAAAATATTACGGGCGAGAATGAGGGCATAGAATATGTTTATGCATATGGACCGACGGATATCCTTGAATAACTTGAAAAAAGAGGATATGTAGCACGCATTATAATTTATAAACCTGCTATACTTTCGTAACTGCCTTGTTTTTATATATTTACACTCAACCTAGCATATCGTGTAAAACAATATATAATGGCACGTACATTTTCGATGCCTGAAATCCACGAAATCCTTACTAGTAAGCGTTGGATTTCACGAAAATATCGTTTGTTAAAATTTTATCAAATGAAAGCATGTACCCTTCAGCTAAAATGCCATTAAATTTCCCTTAGTTATATACAAAATATACTATTCCTTTATGCCGTTTTGCATTATTTTCATTAAAACCTTTGTGGAAGTAATTTCAACAACCCATCCCACTTTGTCCCTGACATATTTCTCAAAAAAGTTTTTTTCCTAAAATTAGTATTTGGTGCATAAAACAGATATTTTACTTTAAATGCGCTTTATAATAGTTTAGTTTAGGACCTAAATTAGGGTTCCTATACCATCTATAACCATTCTTATGCCATATATTTTCACATAAAAGTTTTACCAAAAGTGTCCCCTTTTAATCCCACTTTCTCTATATCGGATAAAATTAATATATATTCAGTGAAAAATACAATTGATTTGCCCATCAAATCCCTGATGTTGTTCTCTTGAATTACTTCAGCATCTTCGAACGCTGTGTCGCACGTGTGGCACTCGAAGGGTGTCAGGCCGGGACGGAAGAATACCAGGAGGGGGCGAATATTTGAGGAATTCCTCGGCAGCCAGAATGTCGAGGTCCTCAATCGCTCCAGCCCATGTTCACCTACGATGGCTCGACGGGTAAGCCCGTCATTGATTTTACCCTCTTCTGGGAGGGGCCGTTGCGTTGGAAGACCGGATGGACTGTCAACGAAGACGTGGGTCAACGAGACGGTAATGGAGGTACTCGCGGTAGATGGTCGGTACCGACTGGACTGACTCAGTGCAAATTTCAATATGGATTTCCGAAACGAATGGAGTAAATATATGTCACTTCATGAAATAATACATGTGAAACATTCGAGTCTTCGCATAAATCAATTCTACCTAAGTTTCCTCATATAATTATAAAGAAAAAATACTTCATTCACCAAGAATGTATTTCAAATGGCCTGTGAATTTTCGGCATCTCACATTTTCGATGTCAAATGAAATTATTTACAATAACATTATAGATCTATTAATTTAAGCTACATTTTATTAATATTAATTGGAGTATACCTCATCCATACATTATGAATTGAATTTGGCAGCGGAAACTTGAATTATAAAAATAATGAAAAGAAATATAAACGAATCGTGAATTTCTTTAGTTCATATAAAATACATTCCTTTTAAATTTTATATTTGTTTCCTTATAGGACAAGGACAAAAGGACAGGTTATTTCCCCCCGCGTTAATGACATTTAATCGTCTGTTTGCGGGTCGGCTCTCGGGTGGAGTGGTACAGGACAAAGTCGGTACATGACAGAAATATAGGCAGATACAACACCACACCCACCCAGAGCCAGTCCCCCCTACCCCACTATCGGTACCTCCAGCAGATTCGGCGGTCTGTGCCTTAGCGAGTACGACGCGGGGCTTATCCTATCTTTATCCGAGATAAGACCCACGACGTACCGACCGCGGATAAGACGCTGACGGTACCGATAACTGCCGACGGGGGTCGGCAGCGGTCCCAAATTCATACCTTCGCCCAGCAAAGTTCCCCGGTTATTCCACACTGGACATAAGCAGAGAAAATTGCACGGACGGGGATTCGAACTCGGGACCTCCGCGACGTTCAGTTCGGGCGGACTAAGACTGACGCCTTAGCCCGCACGGCCATCACGCCGACATTTGTTTCTTTATAATTATTTCAAGAAATGTATTTACGAATGATTCATGCGAAAATTGGAATTTTGCACGTGTTTTGTTTTCTAAAATAACACAAATTCTTCACAAGTTCCGTAAGATGCTTATGGAGGCCACGGCGTTTGAATCCAGCGGGACACCGCTCGTACCTCCTGCCAATCAGCGTAAGGTGCGCGAAACCCATGCGCGTGAAGGTTCTCCACCTGACATCATTGGCCAGACCGCCTCCGGAGTGCCTACAGACGGGCCGACAGGCAACTGAAGGCCTGGATCTTTGAAGTGAAAGAGGCGGACTGGTGAAGTTTTGTGGGTTTGGTCAGCAACAAGGACCCCTGGGGATCTACCTACAAGGTCCTCCGAGGAAAGTGCCTCGCTGCTGGGATCGGCAGCATTCACACGGGTGCTGGAACGGCGAGGAGCTGAAAGAAGAGTGCGGAGGGCCCCTTAGAGGGCTTCTTCCCTCGACTTCTGGCCGATTGCCCGGAAGCCCTTTCCGAGCCGCCCAAAGAACCTGAGCCCTCCGAGTCGTTCGCCATCTGCGAGGTTAACCAGGCGCTTGTCAAGATAAAGTGGAGGAGGGCCCCAGGCCGAATGGCATCACGATAGTGATGGTCGAGCGGGGATGTCCGCAGGGAACCTGGCAATTGATCGACTCTTACGGACATTGGACGGTTGTGGGAGGGAGGTTGTGGCTTTTGCCGACGTCCTCCTCTCATAACGAGCGCGGATACCCGGCGAGAGCTGGAGATCCGCGCGGAGGGAGGCCTGGCAGCTGTCGCTCAATGGGGTATATGGGCGGGTGTGGAGATCTATCTATGTATGCTCCTTAAGGGACGGCTGTCGGACGGTACCCTTGCGTCATGCTTGACGGACGGGCCATCGAGTACGTGATTTCGGTCAAGTACGTCGACATCATACGGGGGAATGACTGAGCTTCAAACCTCACCTTCAACTGGTGAGGGAGAAGATGTCGCTGCTCGTCGGCCAGTTCCGTCGGATAATGCGGAGGGAGTGGGTCACCGGCGGCGAGTCCGGTGGACTCTGCGGAGCAGCGCGTCGGTATAGGCGGAGCTGATCCGGAACAGCTCCGTGGCTGCTGTGGCACTGAACCGCACCCAGCGGTCAGTGCTCCTGGCCATGGCAGCCGTCTGTCGCACCGTGTCCACGGAGACGTTGACTGTCCTGCCCCCTGGGACCTTCATGTGCAGCTGCTGGGGTTCGGCTACTGTGCGCGCAAAAAGACGCCTGATCCGGTAGGTGTTTCCGGAGTGCGCACGGTTGGGACTGGTCGGGGCTCGCCCCCCTCCTTCAGGTCGCCGAGTTAGAATAGGTGCGTTGAATAGGCACTGTGGTGCCTTTGGGAGGACCGGTGGCAGGCATGCGACAAAGGGTTGACAACCTGATGCTACTTCTCTGTGCCCAGGTTGGTTGCCGAACTTCGGCATCTCGACTTCGGGTTTAACGCCGGCTTCCTTCTGACAGGCCATAGACTCGCTCCGCGAGTTCCTTCATAGGAGGGGACTTGCCGAGTCGCCCGCTTGCGTTTGCTCGCAGGGCGCCGAGGAATGGACTCATGTCCTAGGCGAGTGCCCTTTTTATGGCACATGCCGGGACATAGGCAGCATGCGCTTCATTGCTCGTTCAGATGGGGGCTGCAATGTGGAAGAGGCCGTTACGACCCCGGAAGCGTTCGCAGCCCTCAGAGCCTTCGCTAACTGGGCCGTCTCCTCCAGGGCGAGCCGTCTGGCCGCTAATAGTGGGAAGAGCCCGGTTGCATCGCGAGGTGAGTAGGGGTGCCCCAATCCCCCGAGCCGAGAAGTGCAAAGGGGAGCTCTGGAGTCCGATGGACCCATCCCCTACAGGCCTATCGATCCCGCACTACTTAAGTTGGGTGACCAGTCCCGAGGCGGCAAGGGCACAAACTGGTAGTGGGCCAACGTGACCCACGAATGAATATTCCAACGTTGACGATAGACAGTACCACAGTAGCTTGTCCCATTCTGCCGGCCGATTTGTGTAGGAGTCGTGGGGGAAGGGGTTTAGAACCCGCAAGCTGGACTAGGGGTCTCCTTCCGGAGCCCCGGCGGGTGAGCTGCGCATTGTTCAGCTCGCATGCGGCCTCGATGGGTCTTGCCACCGACGGAGAAATTGGTAGCTCTTCTTACGGAGGGGCGAATCCCGGCCTCTCGCCATGGGGCCCGAGCCTTAAAGCCTTGCGGTGGGTACGGCTCGGTCAACAAATCACGAGGTGACGACTGTAGCTCTCTTCGGTGAGAGCAAAAACAAGAGGACAGTCGTTGACGGAAACAAGATCTTCCGGATCAACCATCAGCCACTTCGGGCGTTGTCGAGGGTCGATTCGAGGGTGTACATTTTCTCTCCCGGGGATAGACGCAAATGCGCGCTGGGAGATAAGATTATCCACACCCCCCTTAAATCTCTGCTGACGGCACCCTTGACCCCGCAGTACCGCATATTCGTACAAGACCCTTGCGATTCCTCGCAACACTAGGGAATGTTAATATCAGCCATCTACGGAAAGCCGATTTAACCACATCAGGGCTTACGTTCGACAGATGCTCCGGCTGCCAAATGACACTCCCACTGGCTACTTTCATGCGCCAGTAGCCAACAGCGGACTCGGCATACCGACTTTAAGGTGCACTGCTCCTCTTCACCGAAGAAATGTGCTCTTTAGCCTGATCGGTAGCAACAAGTAGATCGGGGAATAGAGATATCCTCATTGGATGACAGTATACCTATGTGAGCGTCTAAACTTCATAAAACCAACGAAGCCGCTCCACTCTCGGAGTCCAATAGAACATCTGGACAATACACGTGGGTGTGTGATGGCACCTCGTTCCTTCGGGGTCGAGACTACATCGACTGCCATCGAACCCGAATAGGATGACTTCCCATACGTCCCAGGACAACGAGAGGGAGACATGGCAATAGGTAGTGAACCATGTTCTCCAGCACTGTCACAGTATCCATGCAATGAGGATTAAGAGGCACGATGACGTTGTCTCTTACATTTACCACAATCTGCACCGCCAAGTGTTTGTCGTAGTCATCTAGCCGTTCATTAACACCAGTGAGGGAGTCCGAAACCCGGAACTCGTGGCCCTCATAGGCATCACCTGCGTGGTTGTCGACCCTCAAATTGACGGCGACGGTTGGGACCTGGAGACAGCTCATACCAGGAAACTCCGTAAGAATAGCGGCAACCCAAACGTAGATGCAGCCATTAGGGCTTAAAACCCGGGGGTGCTCTCCATCTTGCACCTACCGGTTACTCTTAACACTAGGGGCATGTAAAGATGACATAGGTTCCTGTAGCGTATTTAGTTTGTGTTTTTCTCCTGTGGCACTTCACGTCAAGTTTTTCTACTAGGACTGCTGTGCAACTCCCTCCTGACCCATGTTGTGGTCATAAACATGTGAAAGCTCCGTGCTCCACCTAACAGCACCGTAGTGGAGAGTATCGCCACGTATCGCTTGTTAATAATAAGGGACTCCAACGCATCGGCACAATTAGATCTCTTTAGATCTCTCAGGGGCTGTATTTAAATCGTACTAGGTAGGTTGGTCGCGGCTTATTTACTATTCGTAGCAATATGTTCATATATTATGACTCACCTCCATAGTGCATTATTCAGCGTCTGAGAGCTACCTCTCGTTAAGGCCAGTCAGAGTGAAGTGCGACTGCGCTCGTTCGCCGACCATACTCTCGCGTGCTTCGATTCGAGGACACTGCTAGACAGAGGATTTGATTGGGGCGGTACATCTGTCAAGGAATAATGCAGATCTTCTAAGACCAGCTCAGCGAGGACAGAAACCTCGCTTAGAGCAAAAGCTGGCTTGATATCGATGTTCAATACGCATGGAGACTGCGAAAGTTTCAGTCACGCACTTTTCTATTATGCAATTCAGTTGAAAATCGTTATTCGGGGGTTTTAGGGGTCGCTGATCTCGAACCTGGCGTTAGTTTTACCAAATTCAAAATGGCGGATACAATATGGCGGACAAAAAATTTTAAAATGCCTCGATTTGAACAAAATTTATTACTCGGGTGTTTTCGAGGTCGCTGATTGCGAATCCGACGTATAATAAAATATGAAACTGTCACAAGCATGACGCTGTTAGTGTGCACATGTTTCAATCCTAGTGATGGACTTGGCGGTGTAATAAAACGATTAGCCAGACTTGCCAGCCAGAGAATTACGACAAACCACATTTTGGATTCCAAAGATTTGTTTGAGTGGTGTCAAACTAATATACCTAATGTAAAATTTGTTTATTAAACGTCGGAGGATTATGTCTCTTGTGAAATAAAGTTGTGCGCCCGATTTGCTAAATCAAAAAGTGTGAAAGGTACGATGAGTTTTCACTGTGTCCTTCCCACAAATTCAACCGACTTCCTAATTTTTTAAAAAACTAGCTATTGCCAGACGTCTAAAATAATCCCCATAACACAGTAGAAAATTTAAAAAACTTATTTCTGCTACAGAGACATACATTTTAATAGTGTGATCTTCTTATATATTGTTAAATTAGTTTAATAAAATAATAATTATTATTACCATTTAATACTATATTTCAATTGGGAAACGAAGAAACAAAAAGATCACTTGAGTGGCCGCCATTTTGAATTTTGAAAATTTGACATCGGATTCGTATTCAGCGACCCCGAAAACACCCGAGTAATAAAGTTTGTTCAAATCGAGGCATTTTTAAATTTTTTGTCCGCCATATTGGATCCGCCATTTTGAATTTGGTAAAACTAACGCCAGGTTCGTGATCAGCGACCCCTAAAACCCCCGAATAACGATTTTCAACTGAATTGCATAATAAAAAAGTGGGATTTTTTTTTCTTGAAAGTTGAGGGGGGGGGGGAAACTAGCATTTTGAAGTTAAAAAATAAATTAGTGGAAAAAACTTGGGGAACAAGGTCAAATCGCGTTTTAAGACACGACTAGTGAGATTTGACATTGAAAAACTCCCTGAAATGGAATAAATTATTTTTGTTTAAATGCAGAGTTTTTCCCAAAAAAATGCTGCTTTGGATTTTTTCTCATTTTCTTGTTCATATGCAGTCGATTAATGAATTTTCACTGATAATCACACAAGTTCATGTATCTCGAAAAATGTTTCAGATAGAGGAATATGCTACTAACGGTTATCCACTTTTCATCGAGTACTAAAATATATGAAAAGTTGGTAGAAATCTGGGAGATGAGGCGAAATGACTGGACGGTCGTCCGTGGAATGTCCTATATAGTAATTAGAATTGCCTTTACAGAGTCCAAATTTCGATAAATTAATCCAAACATTTTTAATTTATGTTTTTTTGACGTAAATTCCTACCTAATCGGCGGACTATGTATGTAAATCTAATAGTTTTAAATCAATTATCAACCGAGGATAACCCTTCCGTCCCTAGTATTTATTCGAGCGCTCAGAAGTCACAAAACTCGGCTTTCTCTAAACTGCACTTTTTGACTTTAAGGGCTCGATTTTGGAAGAACTGTTTAAGGAGGTTGGTATGGTTAAGAATTAACAAACAGATTCTAACGCAAAAAAATAATAAACGTTAATATGAATATACAATGAATTCCCTGCAAATTTTGAGTCATTTAGATACCTCAGTATGGAAAAATTATGAAAAACATTGTGTGCCTATTAACATGGTGTTTGATGTAAAATGTAATTTTCAAGTCTTCATACGCAAGATTTGCACAGAATTAACAAATAGATTTAGGGGAGGTCGGGGTATTCTTGGATACATTTTTATTTTGTCCAGAAACTCTAACAAAATTGCTTTTTTTTTCAAAATGTCAAAACTTCATTTTGTGGTACAATAAATAACCTTTCATTTAGTACCAGCAATTTCACCTAATTGTTTAAAATTGTATACTCTGCATCAGCTGGCGCAAAAAAAAACTGGTTTTTGAGATTTTAAAAAATCTCGGGGTATTATTGGACAGTCTTGTAAATTGATAAAAAAATGAAAATTATTGCTGGAAAACGTTTATTTGTTAATGAAACCTTAAGAATATCTATATTATAATGAATAAAATTAAGTAAGGCACGTGAAAGTGTTTCGGTTTGCTCCGAGACAACTCAAGTGAACACCTCGATCATAAGCGATAC
Organism: Trichopria drosophilae; assembly: GCA_030407085.1. Lineage (NCBI taxonomy): Eukaryota > Metazoa > Arthropoda > Insecta > Hymenoptera > Diapriidae > Trichopria > Trichopria drosophilae. The sequence continues at coordinate 180,139,655 of CM059583.1, read as the reverse complement.
AATGGGCAATGTTTCGGCGATTTTTTTTCTCGGGCATATTTTTCATACAAATTATGCAGAAATCAGTATTTTCCTCCGCATCAGTGTCCAAATCACAGAAGTGTCCAATAATTTTTACAAAATGTTGGCGTATAAGTAACACAATGCAAATTTCATCAAAAACTCTTGTATACGTCAAAAGCTTATAGTTCCAAGAAGGTAAAACTTCGGAAAGACTACGACAAGGATTAGTGCGCTTGAACAAATATTCCGCGAGTATGATACGAGATGTTCTTCTTTTGATCCATATCTTGAGATATTTGCACGCACTTCTCGCCATGTTCTCTCTATACTTTGCATATGTGCACCTGAATCGGGATCAACAAAATTGAGAGAATAGTTGACAGCCAGGTGTTGAAACCCTTCGTCTGACAAACAATTATACGCCTTCCACTTATCTGCCATCTGCTATCTTTTAGAGCCACGTTCATGTCCTCCGAAACCCCATTTTCCAGTGACGAAACTTCCACAATTGTATTTTCGTTTGCTGAACATCGCTTCGTCGATTTCGACAACAATTCCTGGCCCACCTAACTTTTTGGAATGGCTATCTGCCCGAAACACGCACAATTCTCGACAGTAGCTGCTCCAGTTAACTATCGTTTCCGAAGACATTTGCAAGTCTTCGGATATGACACTGAATCTTGGCGGTGGCAGCCAGAAAAAGTGCGCGATAAATGTAAACGTTTGGATGAACTTTTAGTTGCCTTACACTAACCCTTTTCGAACAGCGAAATAACATTGTGTTCGAATTTAGCAACATGGCTGCGCCACTTTTAGACATTGGGTAGTATTGTTGAAAATGTCGCAGTGTAATAAATATGAGACGCACCACTGTTGGGTAGAACACAGCCTAAGAAAGTGACTGTACGTAAACTCCATGTCACGAGTGAACTTATTTCGTTCTCCTCGTTCACACATATTCCAATCAGTATTCTACTTCTCTATTAGGTTAAGCACGCCATCTAGCAGATCGCCCGACATCGGAATATTCCTAGAATTCCGAGTGTTGGAGAATTCCCGGATCACTTGCCCTCGACGAATTCTCGGTAATCGTTCTCAGCTCGAGAGTGTAATACGTGCGTAGTTGCATATATATTCCAATTCAAAGGTTATAAAGGGGTTATTATAAATTCTATCAAGATAGTGTCCGTGTTTTCGTTATATGACCTACACTCGGGTGCGTTCTGGGGGAGCCTGCGGCCCCCCAGACCCCCCACTTAAAAAAACCTAACCTTGCCGTTTTGCCTAAGCTACGTCTACGACCATTGCACGTATGTCTGGATAACTCAAGTTCGACCTTCTTTTGCGACTGTGCCGCTGATTTTAAATAAAAAAGTTATCTGACCTTTTTTGTAGAGAATTTCACGCTCTATAACTTTTATTTGAAACATTTTTTTAAAAAATTGATATTTTTTTAAAATAAATGCAAAAAACTAAAAAAAAAAACACATTTTTCAGTGTTTTTTTAAATTGCGGCTCCAATTTGGTCGAGCGCCGATTTTTCTTATCATATTCGTAATCAGGAGACAAAAATACATCGAAATAGTGGAGCGAAATTTTTTTTGTGATGTCGTAGTTTTTCCAAAGGTTTACCAAAAAAACACTTTACAAACATCAAAATTTTGTTTTATATAACAGCGAGGTAAAAAGGCGTCAAAATAAGTCAAGTGCTTAATAGAAAATGAGATTATGATAAGACGAGTCGATGCTAGTTGATGGAGACTCCAAGCGTTACAAACGGGAAAAATATCGCGCTGTCCAGCAATACCCCGTGTCCACTAATACTCCGACCTCACCTACTTAAAATTAATGTCGATTAAAGAAAAATATATAATAAATGTTCGAGAGAAAGAATTAGATCGATTGGATACGCTAGGTAAGAGAACTTCAATGAAATGTTTGTTAAAAATTCATTATTGTACAGGTTAGAAGCCATTATTCGACTCCCGAACGTTACTGAACTAGTCAAAATTCAGCGAAAATTGCACTTGACTCCCTACGTACCATACCAACCTCCTTAACTAATCTGATTTTTATTTATTTCCGAAAATTCTCGGTCAGTTCTCCACTTCTGTCTTTGGTATTTTCTAGGAAACCGTCTATAGTAATCAGAATTACCTTTATAGTGTCCGAATTTTGAAAATTTTATTCGGTTACAGTAGGATCTCCCTTATTTAATCCTCCCTTATTCTCTAGGCATCTCTTATTCGCTGGATTTAGGATCTCTTATTGCATATATTCCCCTTCGGTCGGCTTCTCTCCTCCATTACGTCCTAACCTAACCTTCGCGGCCGAGCGAATCTCGAACCATTGACGACCGTCGACTACTAGGACTGGGGGTAAAGGGGAAGTAGAAAATAAGGGAGACCGCCGCCATTTTGAAAAATCTGCAGTATGCAATTCGCCTTGTTAACACCGTCGCCTACGATCTCTACCGGCAGCAGAGCGAACTAAAATGATAGGGTCAGAGTAAAAAAATAACACAGGCAAGATGAGCGAAACCCAATATTTAATTAGTTTTGTAGATTTAATAAATTACATTGGACCCGGTTCGCAATGCTACATTGAAGGCGAACTTGTTCTCAATGCAAAACATATAATGTTTGACGTGTTTCGCGTTCCGTAGATTTTCATCTTTATAACTAAGAAACGTGCACCCGATGTTTGGGGTTGCCGATCATGTAGTCTAGGGATCCACTTGGTGTTAACCAACGATGACCTTCAGGTCATTTCAAGATCAAATCAATTTTATCTAATAAATAACGGTAATTTTGTCCTTGACCTTGGGCTAAATTTGAAAAAATTTGATGGTCATTTCAAGGTCAAATCAAATTATGTTCAAATTTGAAGAAAAATAAGCAAAATTGATTTGACCTTGAAATGACCTTCAACTTCGACCCCAAATTCCTGTTGCATACTTTTTAGTTAAAAAGATGAAAAACTACGGAGCGCGATTCCTAGACACCGTAATCGCCGACCTTGAATACCTGGTGCACGTATTTCAGCTAGAATCATAAAACACTATGGCGCTCGATACCTAGATCGATGGCTGTCCGGGTCACGCGCGGAATGGAAAATATTACTAGAGAAATTATATTTTTAACATTGTCAGATGTAATTTCACATTCAAACAGTAATTTCAAAAAGTGTAAAATTACTGCTCTCAAAAGTGGTCATTTATATAACCTACTTTCAGAGTGACAATGTCACAATATTTGTAGTGCTATTACAGTTTTGGTGTAAAAATACTAGTGATTTTCTCCTTTTACATCATTCAGAGTGGTAACTCGGGTGTGTAATTTCACACTCGTGTTGTGATTTTGCGAAACCATTTTTTACAGTGCTGATCGAAGCTCACCGTGGGCGAATAAGGGAGACCGTACTGTACACTGTAAAAAATTTCTGTGTAAATTTGCCACTCTCAGCGTCGGCAATTTTGTAACCAACGCTGAACGTAGGGTTTTTACAAGTTTAAGTTGGTAAATTTACCACTTGTAGCGTAGGTATTTAAACGGTTTACATATTGTCACTGTAAAAACCCTACGCTGCATGTGGTAAATTTTCTAGCCTAAACTTGTGAAAACCCTACGATCAGCGTTGGTTACAAAATTGCCCATGCTAAGAGTGGTAAAATTACACAGAAATTTTTTACAGTGTACCTTAAATTACACAGGTCTGCACGGATTTTTTTTTAAATATGAGAGTGATTTTCGACGTATTTTTGTGCGCTGAACACGAATCTGAAGTCGAAAAATGCCTATCACGTCATGATTTTGAGAAAAGTGGGGGTAAAGACACAAAAAACGCGTTTTTGGGTGTTTTTACCCATAATTTTCTCTGAAGCCTGACGTGCTACAAACATGAATTTGTGCTTACATTGAAGCTTGGTTCTTCCCCTACAAAAATCATAGGATAGTTTTAAAAAAAATTTCATTGTTTAAATAAAAATGGTTTTAACCTTGCTATTTCTAGTGATTATGATGAAAATGCAAATTATTTAATTACATTGAGCAGAGCTCATACAAAGCACTACTTGACTGTTTTCGGGATTGGTGTTTAAGAATCCAGTGTCGCCTTTATAAAATTCAAAATGGCGGATCCAAGATGGGGGACGTAAAATCAAAAATTTGAATTAACCTCAAGAAAATCAGTACTACGACCGCAAAATAAAAAAATAAACTTAGGATCTAAAAATCACCACTTCCGTTTTTTTTTTGTTGCCATTAGTGCTTATCATGTCCAGGTCCGAGAGGTTATGAAAATTATAAAAGTCAAAGAAACAATTTACCTACCCGTAAGGAAACAAAGACTGGATCATATTCCATATAATCTATTAAAAACTTTAGTTAGTCTATACTGAAATAAAATCTTGAATCTTACACTGAATGTAGATTGTTTTATAAAACAAAGTCTTGCCTTCCCTGGTCGGACAACTCCTAGTCTAACCTTCACTAGTCGGACAATTTTTAGTCTGGCCTTCGCTGGTCGAACAACCACTGGCATTACTAATAGCGAACAAAAAAACCATGAAGTGGTGATTTTAAGATCCTAAGTATATTTTTTTATTTTGCGGCCGCCATTTTGGATTCGCTATTTTAAATTTTGTGAAACTAACATTGGATTCGTCATCAGCGACTCGAAAAAACTCCGAGTACTGATTTTCATGAGGTTAATTTAAATTTTTTATTTTTACGTCCGCTTAACACCAACACTACTGGATTCTTAACACCAACCCCGAAAACAGTCAAGTAGTGGTTTGTATGAGCTCTGCTCAATGTAGTTAAATAATTTGCATTTTCATAAAAATCACTAGGAATAGCAAGGTTAAAACCATTTTTTTTTTCAAAACTATGAAATTTTTTTAAAAACTATCGTATATGATTTTTGTAGGGGAAGAATCAAGCTTTAATTTGAGCACAAATTCAGATCTGTTGCAGGTCAGGCTTCTGAGAGAATTAGGGCTAAAAACACGTTTTTTGGTGTTTTAGCCCCCACTCTTCTCAAAATCATGATAGACATTTTTCGTCTTCAGATTCGTGTTCAGCATACAAAAATACGTCGGAAATTACTCTGATCTAAAAAAAAAAAAAAAAAAAAGTGAATTTTGCAGACCTGTGTTATAGGTTTTTTGTGAAATTTTCTACTTTATCGACGGACCACTGTAGAACCGGCCAATTGCGTATTCGGTCATACAGTCATAAACTACATAAATTTCTTGTGATTTTCTAGGGTCCCTAGAAATTCGGCCATCTTGTTACAGATCACAAAAAAACACACCACTTCTACGCACGTATGCATGCGCATATAATTGCATGCATAAACATATATAATATTTCCGAAGAAAAAAGAGGTTGCGTATACGAAAATGTAAAAGTGTCAAAACAATTGCATATTTAATTTACAATCGAAATGAAACTAAAGCTATGCGCATACGCAAGATAAAAGTTCTATTATCCAGTTTTGTAATCAATAGATTGCAATTTTTCTTGACGTAGAATAAGGACTACAGAAATTTAATTTTCATCAATTATTTTGTTCAATTTTCACTACAAAATCTTTTTAAGTAAGTTTTCATACACTTAAACATCACTAAAATCAATAAAATTTTTTATTTCTTGCAGAACATTCCATATTTTCATAATATCTTTTACCAACTTTTATCTCGAAAGTTTATTCATCAATGTTTAATATTTTATACGATTAATTACTTCATTAATTTCAGGAATTTTTAATTGACAATTACAATGGTCAGTACTTTATGCTACATCATCTTCCCAGTCGTTCTTATTATTGGACTTCTTCGTAAATGTAGAGAAAAATCATGGGGTAGATGCAAAGATAATTCTGATCTATCAGATCGAATTTTTATTGTAACTGGCGCTAATTCCGGCATTGGTAAAGAAACAACAAAGGAATTAGTAAACCGAAACGCTACTGTCATCATGGCATGTCGAAACATTAATAATGCTCAAAATGCTATTACTGATATACGCAAAACAGTAACAAACGGAAAATTAGTAAGTAAAAACACCCCGTTCAATTTTAACAAATAAATACAAAACGATTACATTTTCAGATTCCAATGGAACTAGATTTATCTTCGTTCGCATCAATCAAAGAATTTGCAGCTGAAATAATTGAAAAGTTTCCTAAAGTCCACGTTTTAATCAACAACGCTGGTGTTTACATGCCATTAAAAAATAACGCCAGTACAAAGGATGGATTTGAAATTCATTTCGGTGTCAATCACTTAGCACCATTTTTACTTACGAATTTATTATTAGATCACTTGAAAAAAAGTGGCCCCAGCAGGTACATACTTAATCGTCAACACAATCGTCACAATATTTACCTTTTGCAATTCTTTACAGAATCGTATTTGTATCTTCCAAAATCTTCGAACAAGGAATTCTCGATTTCTCCAATTTAAACTGCGAGAAAGCCGTCGTAACGAAAAGTCGAATGAATCCAGCGTACGGCAATTCTAAACTCGCCAACGTCTACTACGCTACTGAACTCGCAAAACGAACAAAAGACACTGACGTTTGCGTCTATATGGTTTGTCCGGGTTTTACTTACACCGGTTTATTCAGACATGTGAAACGAAGTTGGTTTCACTACATTCTCTTTTCTCCTGTTGCCCTACTTTTCTTGCGCACTGCGAAACAAGGGGCGCAAACTGTACTGCATTGCGCTACAGATCCTTCGTTAGTTGGGGAAAGCGGAAATATGTATCGAGACTGTAAACGATATGTTTCGAAGAAGAAAATTGAAGAAGAAGATGTTTTAAAACTTTGGAACATCAGCGAACGATTGACATGCCATAAAGTTACTAGTGATAACGAATAAATTGTGATATTGTGGCATAATGATACTTAAAATAGTTCTGAAACATGCCAAAGAAGTGCTGGGAGAAAATCACTTTTGTGACGTAAAAGCAATACACTGGTCCTTCCCTTATTTCAATTTTTTCTCTTCTCCTATTCTAATATTTCCCCTCACGGGTTCTCCCCACAAGTCTTCTCCCACTATCACACGAAAAGTCAACGAAAAATATTGTCCACGAATCACAAGCAAAGTAAGTGGGGGTAAGGGGAAAATTAGAATAAGAGAGGTCGGCGCCATCTTGAAAAACTTTACTAATTAGAATAAGAGAGGTCCTACGGTACAGTAAAACCCCTCTTACTTGAACACTCGCTTTCTCGAACACCCCGTCTATTTGAACAAAATAACCTCGTTTATTTGAACGATTTCTACTTCCCCTTACCCCCACTACTCGCTCTTACGCGGATACAAATTCCACTGCGCGTGCGCTACTCACGACGAACGGGTATATTGCGCGAGGAGTGGGGACAACTGTAAGCGTTCAAATAAACGGGGTCGGAGGGGAAATGCTGGCTCGACCCTGTTCAAGTAAGAGGGGTTTTACTGTAGTGGGGGGAGAGGGGAAAATTAGAATAAGGGAAGGACCACTGTAACTCATAAGACTAATTTTGTTTTATCAAACGTGTACTTAAGTTGAACCTAACCTTTATTTCCTGAAAATGAAAACAAAAAAACACTGATTTAAAGCTGATATATTTTCATTGTATACATTTTTACAAACGTGGTCTCATCACTTTAAAGCTTGTGACCTTATTCGCTAAAGCTTCGGTTCGAGCAAAAACATCTTCCGAACTCCGACGTATCGAAGCCATGTACTCGATCGACTCCGCAATATTAGCTTCCTTTTGTTGACTATCACAGGTAAACGAACGGGATAACTCTGGTGACTCTGCGCTTAACTGTAAAAAAATTTTAGATATTCTAACCTCCAAAAATTATTTATTCGTTTTGTGTATGACAACTGTCACGCCACTAGTGGCGAGGTTAGGAAGTTGATATTAATAAAAACATTCGTAAAGGTCCGAATTCATGAAGCGAAAAATATCCGGATATTTCCCCCTCTCTACCATCTTTTCACCCCCACCTGCACAAAATCGCTGGGATATAATATCTGACCAAAATCGCCTTTCCCTCGTTTTCATGGAGCGTAAAATATCTGGATATATAATTTGAAATTCTTTTTAAAAAAATTAATGCATAAAAAGCCCTGTTTTCTGAATTTATGAAAAATCGTTTTATATTTGCTTCTCTTTCTTGCATGGAATCGTTAAAAAAAAAGAAAAATAGAAATAAATTAGATTTATTTTGATTTTTGCAATTTTGAGGTTATGATGATCGCGCGAAAGATCAAAGCATGGAATTTTAAAGAAATGTCGAGAATAACGATAATGTCCTTGATAAAAATGTAAATATTTATTATTTGAGTAGATTTAAATAATTATACAAAAAATATGAAATAAACTGCCCAAATTACCAATTACGAAATTCAATTTTAAAATCCCGTCAATATCTAATAGTTCGGCACAGTCCAACTATTTAAGCGCATATCTAGCTCCAATTACGCTAAGAGGGGGAAAAATATCTGGATATTTTCCGCTCCATGAAAACGTACGTGGCGCCCTAATTGTCTTCAGTTTTTTCTGTACAGTATCTTTTTAGGCTCTAAATCGTTCATTTTTTTAATGGGACACTGGATGTTTGCCGAACAAGTTTCTCAGTCCAAAATTTCAAGTAGCACTATATATAATTAGTTATAAACAATTAATAACGAAAAAATGTAGAATTTTTTAAATTAATTCGGCTGTGAGCTCATTTTACACACAAATTGACTGATGTTTGGTACAGAGGGGTTCTCTAGGTCGCTGATTACGAATCCAGTCTCAGATTTAAAAATTCAAAATGGCGGATCCAATATGGCGACCTGACGATACAAAAATTTACAAAATTCAATGATTCCGTCTTTCATTATCTGTATGGGGGTTTTTGGGGTCGCTGATTACGAATCCAGTATCAGATTTTGAATTTTCAAATTCTAAGTTCAGATTCGTAATCATCAGCGAGCCCGAAAACCACCGAGGGACGACTTTCATGCGATTCGAATGACTTTTTAGATTTTCGTCCGCCATATTGGACCTGCCATTTTGAATTTTCAAATTCTGAGCTCAGAATCGTAATCAGCGACCTCGAAAACAATAAGAATGACTGATATTGGAATAATCGGTTCAGTAAAATAATGTGCCCCTGAAAGGGTTACCCCGTTTCCGCCGGAAATGCCCTAAATTCCACTGTGTATTAACAATCACTTTTGATATAAAAATAAGCAATGAATAATTCTGAGCTTGTATCTCTTATAGATTTCAATCCTGCTCTTTCCAAATCTGAAGTCCGTTTTGACCTGCGACTAGCCATTTTTTAATTACAGCGGCAAAAAGAAAAACAAATCGGGAAAATTTCGATTGTTCGATTGGTTTTTCGAAATTTTTACAAGCTTGAAGGTGACCGATCTCTCCGATTACTTAGATCTGGTGGCATAATGAGTTTAACTAAAAGTTGACGTGATTAGATATGCAAAATATAACATGGCGGATCCAAGATGGCAGGTTTTTCGACGAATTTTTTGTTTTTATATCGTTTTCGAGATTATTAGCCATTTATAACAACCGTTATATGCTAATTATTGATTTTGCAATTATTTATAACAGTGTCATCTTTCCAATGCTGGGAATTCAAGATGGTGGTTCCAAAATGGCGGCTCGAAGAGTAAAAAGTTGCTTGATCTCGAAGAAATTTGGCACGCAGGGCATTTCTGAGTTGACTGTAACCTCAGATTTCGTAAATTCAAAATAGCAGATTCAAGTCATAATAAATTGTTCATGTATTGAATGTTTTTATTGTTTATTAGCAGTGGCATTTCATATTTTCAACTCTCAGGATGTGGACATCAACGATATTAGAGACATTTTTCAATGTCGTCTTTTTTTGTCGTCATTTAATTTTTTCCGCCATCTTGAATTTGCTGTTTTGAATTGTCGAAATCGGAGGTTACACTCAACTCAGAAATTCCCCGCGTACCAAGATTCTTCGAGATCAAGCAACTTTTTACTCTTCGATCCGCCATCTTCGAACCACCATCTTGAATTCCCAGCAGTAGAAAAAAGACACTCTTATAAATATAATTGCAAAATCAATAATGAGCATATAACGGTTGTTATAAATGGTTAATAATCTCAAAAACGGTATAAAAACAACAAATTTGTTGAAAAACCCGCCATTTTATATTTTGCATATCTAATCATGTCAACTTTTAGTCAAACTCATTATGTCCCGAGATCTAAGTCATCGGAGAGATCGGTCAACTCCAACCTTGTAAAATTTTCGAAAAACCAATCGAACAATCGAAATTTTCCCGATTTGTTTTTCTTTTTGCCGCCATAATTAAAAAATGGCAAGTCGCAGGTCAAAATGGACTTCAGATTTGGAAAGAGCAGGGTTGAAATCTATAAGAGATACAAGCTCAGAATGATTCATTGCTTATTTGTATATCAAAAGTGATTGTTAATACACAGTGGAATTTAGGGCATTTCAGGCGGAGACGGGTTAAGGGGAGGCACCACCTTTAAATCAGCTGTATGACATACAGCTTTAAAAAATTTGAAAAAATTATCTCTTTAGTAATTTTTGACGTGGAATTCAGTGGTGCTAGAATAAAAAATGTAAAACTTTTTTTTTACGCTTAAAAAAATTGTGTTCTCTACAAAAAATTTATTTTTGAAAAAATCGGAATTTTTTAAAATCCATACGAGAGGTTGTAGAAAACATGTTTTTATGTTCACCCTAATTTTTTTGAATTTTTAAATTAAGTTAGAAAAATGTAGTTGCATTATTTCAAAACAACAAATTTTTGTTTAAACTACAATTTATGGGTCAAAAAAATTTCTTACGCTTTTTATTCTAGCACCACTGAATTCCTCGTCAAAAATGACAAAAGAAACAATAGTTTCAAATTTTCTAAAGGTGTATTTCATAGAGTTGATTTTGAAGGTGGTGCCTCCCCTTAAGTGTATAGGATGAAACTGAAATTTTTTTAGTTTTACGTTCACTATATTTTTAATAAATTGTTGAACATATTTTTATGAAAGACGGCCATTGGTTGGAACAGATCGAATTTTTCAACAATAAATAATGTGATCAATAGATTCATAAATTTGAATTGCACTCGAGAATGAAGGTTACAATGGGTATTGTCATCGGGACAGGTTTTGCTTTGATAACACATTCAATTGATTTTAATCCATTCTGTTCCCGGAGAATTTTTGAGAGTATTTGGGCAGTTAACCACACTACAATAAACATTATAATTTTTCTCTGTATCCATATTTCGCCAAATACACACTTTGCAAATTACGGTTATGATTCACGTCGGTATGTATAGCAGGTACAACGAAAAGCAAGCTCTAAAAATAACCATTTTCAAAATTTATGTACACATTTGAACAAAGTAAAATTATACATACTGTTATATATAGTTTAACTATACTGGCCACTAAAAACTAATTAAAAAGAAATCAAAACTTATAACTCGAGGGGTTTCAGGGTAAAAATGTAAATAAAATGTAAATGGATATGTATGTCCAAAGAGTGAAATAATAAATAAACAAAATATCCCATAAAACACTTTAAAATTTAGAAGTCGCTTTACCTGTTTATTGTATATTCAATGATGTTCAACTGCCTGGTTATTTATGTCAATTCAGAATTTATATTGTTATTAAGTTTCTGCGTCTTTGAATTTATATTAGCGGTTATCATTTCTCATATTATTGATTCTCTTGTTAGCCCTGGGTAATGCAAAAGGAAAGTGAACCATTGCAAAATGAATAGATCAACGTTTCAGAAAGTATTCTGCCATATTGAATTCGAAATTTTGATTTTTTGTCCCCATATTTGAATTCAGATACCCCAAAAATCCCCGAGTAACAGGTTTCAAACGATTTCGATCGATTTTTCCAAATGTCGTCCGCCATATTGGATCCGCCATTTTGAATTTTGAATTTCATGTTCGATTTCAGAGACCCCACAAACCCCCAAATAACAGGTTTCAAACGATTTGGATCAATTTTTCAAAATGCGTCCGCCATATTGGATCCGCCATTTTGAATTTTGAATTTCATATTCATTTTCAGAGACCACAAAAACCCCTGAGTAACGAGTTTTAAGCGATTTGGATGAATCTTGCAAAACGTCATTTGTTGTGCCATTTTCAGCCCTTCGCATTTTCCGAATTTTTTGTGTAGGAAGAGTAATTTTCACAAAAAAAAAAAGTTAATTTGTGGGAAAAATTGCCGGCAGTCTAAAGGTTAATAAAACTCCAAGTATTTTATATGCTTTGAAATTACCTTCTAAAATATCCAAAATGGAGAAATAAAAATGTGACATTTTCTATGACATTCAATGTAACAGCTGTGTTTTCATTAATATCAACTTTCATATTCCGCCGCATCGAGCGCCGGCGTTGATTGTCATATCCCTTCCAAAGTCAGGCACTAAGCCAATTGTAACTTACCGCAAAATCGATGTCAGAATGACTTTCTGGTTCTTTGGCAGTGTTGGAATTTTCAGGAATTTGACTCTGTTGTGGCCTGAAAAGATTCGGCTGTCAGACTGGAATAACCAAAAGAAGCAAAACAAGAATTACGACAACTAAATTAAATGTTGCGTCTACTTAACCCATTTAATGCCTGACAGGACACTTTTTTCACTTGAATTTCAGTCGAGTATTTCGTATGAAAATCGAAGTTCAAAAAAATTGAAAGGTGTGTCTTACTATTTTCGAGGTCGTTCTTTTCAATGGCGTTGTCAAAATTGAGCTATCTCAATTAAACAATTAAATATGGTGATTTAAAATTCAGAAAAACACGAAAAATCGAGTGGAATTTTTTACAAAACATTTTTTTCTCATCCAAAGAATAGTTGCAGTCACAAAATTCATTTACAAAACGTGGACCCAATAGTTGTAGTATTAAGATACATTTTTTTAATATTTAAAAACTAACATGGTGATCACAAAATGGCGTCTCCAATGACAAATTTCTAATTTAAACTTAACAATAGTTTTTCTTGAAAACTATAGATTTCAGAAAACATATTCTAAGAATAAATACGTTTTAGAATGTGTCAAAAAATCCTCTAAAATTTTTTCAGAATGTATTGTTACAATTTTTTATTTTTCGAATATTCGAAAAATCGAAATTTTTAAAAAATTCGTCCAAAAAATCTGAAAAAAATTTGAGAGTATTCTTTGACCAATTCGAAGCCATTTTTGTTCTAAGGAAATTTTCTCTAAAGTCTACAGTTTTTAAGAAAAAAAATTACTAGCCTTGAAATCTAGAAAAGTTTAATAATTGTTTTTCTTGAAAACTGTAGACTTTAGAAAAAACTTCCTTAGAACAAAAAAATGTCTTCGAATTGGTCAAAGAATACTCTCAAATTTTTTCAGATTTTTTGGACGACTTTTTGAAAAATTTCGATTTTTTGAAATTTTGAAAAATAAAAAATTTTAACAATATATTGTGAAAAAATTTGAGAACATTCTTTGACTCATTCTAAAACGTATTTGTTCTTGAATATTTTGATACAATTTTTGATTTTTTAGAAATTCGAAATATCGAAATTTTGAAAAATGTAATTTAAAAAATCTGAAAAAATTTGAGAGTATTCTTTAACTAATTTTAAGACAATTTTGTTCTGAGGAAATTTTCTTCAAAATCTATAGTTTTCAAGCAAATAAATTATTAGTCTTGAAATTTTGAAAAATGTAATAACCTTTTTTTTCATAACTATAGACTTTAGAGAAAACTTCCTTAGAACAAAAAAATGTCTTCGAATTGGTCAAAGAATACTCTCAAATTTTTTCAGATTTTTTGGACGACTTTTTGAAAAATTTCGATTTTTCGAATATTCGAAAAATAAAAAATTGTAACAAAACATTCTGAAAAAATTTGGGCGGATTTTTTGACTTATTCTAAAACGTATTTATTCTTAGAAAATTTTTTCTGAAGTCTATAGTTTTCAGGAAAAACTATTGTTAAGTTTTAATTAGAAATTTGTCATTGGAGACGCCATTTTGTGATCACCATGTTAATTTTTAAATATTTAAAAAATATATCTTAATACTACAACTATTGGGTCCACGTTTGGTGAAGGAATTTTGTGACTGCAACTATTCTTTGGATGAGAAAAAAATGTTTTGTAAAAAATTCCACCCGATTTTTCGTGTTTTTTTTTTTTAATTTTAAATCGCCATATTTAATTGTTTAATTAAGATAGCTCAATTTTGACAACAGCACTGAAAAGAGCGACCTCGAAAATAATAAGACACATACCTTTCAATTTTTTTGAACTTCGATTTTCATACGAAATACTTGACTGAAATTGAAGTGAAAAAGTGTCCTGTCAGGCGTTAATGGGTTAAACTTGTGTTACAAAAAAGTTACTTTTCAGAATTTCCATTCGAACTGTCCTCGTCCACTAAACTGCTACTAAGAGCCATTTCGCAGCTACTAATGGAATTTGAACTTCGTTGACGACTGGCACTTGCCAAAACTTCGAAATTAGTTCCTTTCGAAACTGACGTTGGAACCATGATTTCGATATTGTTTTCGAAAGCCACGTCGCTGGATTCACTATCGTGTTTCTTTCCGTTTACTGTTTTATTATCAAAAATAGTTTCGTTAAGAGTTTCGTTACTAGATCCATCCGGTGTCACATCGATGGCAGATTCTTCCGATTTACAAATTCTTTTCGACTGCCTCAATCGTGACTGAATCGGTTTATTTAATCCTTGATCTAACGAAGAACCGAGTAAAGATTTTACATTTTTTAGTTGATTTGTAGATCTTGGTTTGTGACATTTCTCAAAGAGTTTACTGATCGGTGGCGTCAACAAATTCCCTTTGTTACTTCCCATATCAACATCTAATGACGATCCAGAAAATGTTCGTTTCGAACTATCCAAACTGTGAAAAAACAAAAAATTAGTTTTCTTAAAATAAACTTGATTGAAATTTCTTACAATTGATTTGGTTTGACGTTAATCAAACTTGCTAAGTTAGGTAGTGTTGCTCGCAAATCCATAGTCGGAAGGCCGCAGTACCATCGTAACTGTGCTATATTCTTATTCAACAAATAAACAGCGTAATGGAATTGTAACTTATCTTTGCTTCGAGCAAATAAAGGAAATCTGAAAAATCAATTTTTGTTAAAATGTATCAAAGAATTAAGTTTTTATAATTGAATCTTACTGTCGATCACAGTCTAAGAGGTTTTCGGTAATGTGGTCAATTATTTTACTTCGAGAACCACAATGCAGGATGGGGTATCTTGGAGGCACGTTAAGAAAGTTCGCAATCATTTGAGTGGTATGCGCAACGAAACCTAACGCAACTGCGACTTGAGTATCGTTTGCTGTGTCAAGCTTCTCGCTATCGGGTAAATATACATCGTTTATGGTAAATTTACCTTCTTCTTCCATCTAAAAGATTTAATTATATAATATTCGTATAATTATAAAAGTTATTAGTATTTTTATATAATAAAAATTTTCACTCGTTAAATTAATAATACATTAAAGGGATAAAATTTATTAAAATAAACGTGGAACAAGTCAAAAAATATGGGTAAAAATATATGTTTTTGTAAAACTTATAACATTTTACAAAAACAAGTAAAAAAAATAAAAAATGTTTAGTCTTATATGTGCAAATGTATAAGTATGTATATGAGATGTTAATGACCCTCGTGTCAACATTTAATTCAAACTCAATAACGCTTTGTATTTATAATACGTTCTTAATACATTAGAACCCCGCTAGATTGGCACCCCGCTGGATTGTCGGGATTCAGCCCCGCTGGATTGGCACTACTCGGAATCCCTTTACCTCCACTACGCCGCTCGACGCCTACGGACCGTGTTCAGTTAGACATTCGCATCGGTTTGGAGTTAAAATAGAAGGCAGAGAGATTGTCTGTGATTGGTCACGTGATTACGGCGTAGAGGTGGAAGCGATGCTTCCCCTGATGTCGACAGTCCAGCGGGATTCTACTCTACTTTGTATTAAATAATAATAATAATCACGTCTTTATTGGCAATTACAAAAACAATACAGGATATAAATAATACAAAAATGCCAAAGGGCGAGCCACAGCAATTGCTGTTTTACAGACTGACCAGGCTTTTTGTATTTAATATTTAAATATTGTGTTTCTTTCTGAATATTGATTCCATTGTTTTGTAAATAAATATGTAACACTTCCGATGTTAGACCACCGTAATAATTAGATTCACAGTCCACTATTTTTGTATGTTCCCCTTTAACGTCCAGAATGCAAGTTTTTCATGTGCAACTTCCACCGCATAGTACAAACTGAAAATAATACACAGATTGTTCGGAATGTACCTAATTTACTATTTTCGAGGGTGCTCTTTTGAATGGTGACTTCAATTTTGAAAAATTGAGTATTTACCTCTGATTTTGGCAAAAATATGTGAAAAAAACACATTTATTTTTTAAATTTCATTTTTCATATCGATACCGCGATTTCTTTGACCGGAAAAGTGCATAAAAGGTGCATAAACTGTTTGAACTTAAAGGATATGCTGGTAGGCATTTTTTATTTCACCTTGAAATATCCAAAATGGCGGCTTATTATTCCAAGAAATTTTTTTAAAATTTTGGCAGTATGGAAATAATACACAGTAGCAACTTTCATCAAAATCAAGTAAAAATTTTTACATTTATGTCTGCCATCTTGGAGTCGCCATTTTGAATTTTCAAAATCTGATGCCAGATTTGTAATCAGCGAGCCCGAAAACCCCCGAGAACCCAGTTTCATAAAGTTTGGATAATTTTTCGCATTTTGGTCGGCCATTTTGGGGCCGCCATTTTGAATTTCGGAATTTTGACTTCAGATTCGTGATTAGCGTACCCAAAAACAATTATATAAGTTAAATTTGTAGATTTAATTAAATATTTAAAGCGTTTTGAAGGGTTGATAGTCAAATTTTAAGGGTTGTTTTAAAAATATTTCACTCCTTTAGACATAGGATTCAAATTTTGTTTATTTTATAGTGCAGATACACTTTTCCGGAATATTTTTCGACGTTGAATCCAAATCTAATGACGAAAATGCAATAAATTAAAAAAAAAACCTGAAATAAAAAACCACCCCATCAAATATGGTATTCAAGTTTTATTTATTTTGTAGTGTAAGTTCACATTTTCGGGGTACTTTTCGACGCTGAATTTAAATTTTATGTCAAAATTACAATAATACCTAAAACAACCCTTATAATGCGATAAAAAACCACCCCTTTAGATACGGTATTCAATTTTTATTGATTTTGGAGTGCAAATACACATTTCCAGGGTATTTTTTGGCGCCGAATCCAAACTTTTAATCTCAATTACAATAAATCCTAAAACAACCCTTATAATGGGGTAAACATAAAATTTAATTATAGTCTGAAGGAAACAAAATAATGACCACTTGCGCAATGTAGAAAATACAGATTTAATGGATTTGGGGTAGGTAAAAGGGGGCGTAGAGGGGTAAATTTATCTTAAATGACTTTAATAAGTGAAAATAATAATAAATTAATATATATTTTAGTCTAAAAATAAACATTAAACAAATTTTTATGATGCGTCAAAATATTGATTTGCCGGCAGTCTAAAGGTTAAAAAAACTTTCATTCAGACCTTTATTTTTTTATGGATATGTTGATGACATTATTACTTGTGTACCTAAAGATAACCTAGACGAAATAATTACAGTATTCAATTCCTACCATGAACGACTACAGTTTACTATGGAACTGCAGGTTGACAACAAAATTAATTTTTTAGATCTTAGTTTAATAAACTTAGACAAATTAATTTTTGACTGGTATAAGAAACCAACATTTTCGGGCAGAATACTGAATTATAACTCCGAACATCCAAACGTCCAAAAAATGGCAATGATTTTTAATATGACAGATAAAGCAGTAAAATTAATTGATAAGAGGTTTCATAATAAAAATATAAAATGTATTACAAAAATTTTGTTACTTAATAATTATCCTATAAAATTTATAGATAAATATATCAAAAGCCGATTAATGTATTTGAATCAAAACAATAACAAAAAATACAAAAATAAATTAAATTTCAAATATTTAAAATTGCCCTGTGTTAAGAAATTTTTTTACAGTATGAAAAACAAAGTCAGACATACTGTACAGGTTGTTCCTTACAACTTTAATAATCTTAGTTGTATTATTAAAAAAGGCAAAGATATCACAAGTAAATGGGGCAAGAACAGTGTATTGTATAAAATTGAATGTAATAATTGTAACGCTTCATATGTTGGACAAACAAAAAGAACACTAAAACAAAGCATTAAAGAACATGAAAAGAATTTAGAACAGACAACAAAGAAATGTCATAACTAGTCACATAAAAAACAATGGACACTCCTTTTTTAACCCTTTAACGTCCAGAATGCAAGTTTTTCATGTGCAACTTCCACCGCATAGCACAAACTGAAAATAATACACAGAGTTTTCGGAATGTACCTAATTTACTATTTTCGAGGGTGCTCTTTCGAATGGTGACTTCAAAATTTGAAAAAATTGAGTATTTACATTTGATTTTGGCAAAAATATGTGAAAAAAACACATTTTTTGAGGTCATTTTTTTTTAAATTTCATTTTTCATGTCGATACCGGGATTTCTTCGACCGGAAAAGTGCATAAAAGGTGCATAAACTGTTTGAACTTAACGGATATGCTGGTAGCCATTTTTTATTTCACCTTGAAATATCCAAAATGGCGGCTTATTCCAAGAAATTTTTTAAAAATTTTGGCAGTATGGAAATGTAGCATTTTAAACAAATTTTCAGCTCAACTTTCTATCTTATAAGATGTTTTTGGGTACGCTAATCACGAATCTGAAGTCAAAATTCCGAAATTCAAAATGGCGGCTCCAAGATGGCCGACCAAAATGCGAAATATTACTCAAACTTTATGAAACTGGGTTCTCGAGGGTTTTCGGGGTCGCGGATTACAAATCTGGAATCAGATTTTGAAAATTCAAAATGGCGGCTCCATGATGACGTACATAAATGTAAACAATTTACTTGATTTTGATGAAAGTTGCTACTGTGTAATATTTCCATACTGCCAAAATTTAAAAAAAATTACGTATCTAAATCGGTGGTTTTTTTATCGCATTATAAGGGTTGTTTTAGGTATTATTGTAATTTTGACATAAAATTTAAATTCAGCGTCGAAAAGTACCCCGAAAATGTGTACTTACACTACAAAATAAAAAAAAATTGAATACCGTATTTGATGGGGTGGTTTTTTATTGTTAATTCTTTCAGGTT
The DNA here is from genome assembly GCA_030407085.1 of Trichopria drosophilae. Classification (NCBI taxonomy): domain Eukaryota; kingdom Metazoa; phylum Arthropoda; class Insecta; order Hymenoptera; family Diapriidae; genus Trichopria; species Trichopria drosophilae. The sequence goes on along the minus strand of CM059583.1, from coordinate 180,120,302 downwards.
TTTTTTTTAATTTATTGTATTTTCGTCATTAGATTTGGATTCAACGTCGAAAAATACTACGGAAAAGTGTATCTGCACTATAAAATAAATGAAATTTGAATCCTATGTCTAAAGGGCTGAAATATTTTTAAAACAACCCTTAAGATTTGACTATCAACCCTTCAAAATGCTTTAAATATTTAATTAAATCTACAAATTTAACTTATATAATTGTTTTTGGGTACGCTAATCACGAATCTGAAGTCAAAATTCCGAAATTCAAAATGGCGGCTCCAAGATGGCCGATCAAAATGCGAAAAATTACCCAAACTTTATGAAACTGGGTTCTCGGGGGTTTTCGGGCTCGCTGATTACAAATCTGGAATCAGATTTTGAAAATTCAAAATGGCAGCTCCAAGATGGCCGACATAAATGTAAAAAGTTTACTTGATTTTGATGAAAGTTGCTACTGTGTATTATTTCCATACTGCCAAAATTTAAAAAAAATTTCTTGGAATAAGCCGCCATTTTGGATGCCTACCAGCATATCCTTTAAGTTCAAACAGTTTATGCACCTTTTATGCACTTTTCCGGTCAAAGAAATCGCGGTATTGACATGAAAAATGAAATTTGAAAAAAAATGACCTTAAAAAATGTGTTTTTTTCACATATTTTTGCCAAAATCAAAGGTAAATACTCAATTTTTTCAAATTTTGAAGTCACCATTCGAAAGAGCACCCTCGAAAATAGTAAATTAGGTACATTCCGAATAATCTGTGTATTATTTTCAGTTTGTACTATGCGGTGGAAGTTGCACATGAAAAACTTGCATTCTGGACGTTAAAGGGTTAAATGGAAACATACAAAAATAGTGGACTCTGAATCTAATTATTATAGTCGTCTAACAACTGAAATGTTACATATTTATTTAGAAAACAACGGAATCAATATTCAGGAAGACACACAATATTTAAACATTAAATACCAAAATTTAATACAAAGTATTAAGAACGTATTATCCTTTTAATGTAATATTCGTATAAGTTAATTTGTACGGAGAATTACCTCGACGATGGGGTAAATAAAGCTGAGTTCCGAAATGAGTTGTTTCCTTCGATGAGCCAATCGTGCAGTTGTTTGAATGTATGATTCTCTTGTGTCCATATGCATTTGTCGCCACTCGTGCAATCTTTCCATGTCTCGATTCAATTCTCTATAACGATCCATAAGTAACGAACCATGATCTTGATTTTCTTCCATCAGATCGGAATGACACTGACTAAGTTTTCTGACCTCACCCATTTTTCTAACTCTCTCTTGTTCCAATAATTTAGTCCTAAATTTTGCTACTTCCAATTCTTTTCTAATTTTTAATAATTCTAGTTTCTTTTCCCTATTCATTCGTTTCGGTTGAAGCAATCTGTTCAACGACGATTGTGGATATTTCGGTACTGAAAGATATTCACCCGATGCAATTCGTTCTCTTAAATTTTGTACCGAATCCGTCTGTTGTTTCAGAGCTTGCATCTTACTTCGTAAACAACTCAGCTTACTGACTGTGTAACTGTCGCTTATTTCTATCGGAGATGAGTTCAGACTCATTGTGAGGTATCGTTTTGCTTCGGGCGGCGACATCAGGCAAAACGGTGGTGTGAAGTAGCCGCCGTGAAGTTGAAATATTATTGAATTGTCATGAAGGATTGTTTCTATGTTGCTTGGCAATTTTGGTCCTATGTACGACAATCCAGTGAAGGATATTCCCCATGTAAACATGACTGTGTCGGATGTAGAATCACCTGCTCTGATTCTTCTCCAGATTCTTAAGATTATTTCTATAAAAAGAATTGCAACTTTTTTTTTACTGTCGAAAATATATAAAGTGAGGTTATTTTGTAAGTTTATTGATTTAGCGTCATGTTTATATGAAAAATATGAACAATAGGACCTCTCTTATTCTAATTGTTCCCCCACAAGTCTTCTCCCACTATCACACGAAAAGGCAACCAAAAATATTGTCCACGAATCACAAGCTTGCAAGCATAGTAAGTGGGGGTAAGGGGAAAATTAGAATAAAAGAGGTCGGCGCCATCTTGAAAAACTTTACTAATTAGAATAAGAGGGGTTCTACTCTACAACCATATTTCCTTTGTCTGCAGTTGTAATTAAGAGATTCTTGTTACGTTTAACAACATTTTTAGTTTTTTGTATCTTCTTCAATAAAATTCGATCGTTAATATTCAGATGTTCTTTAGTTCTTACACAATTTTGAATTTCATGTACAACGGCTTCTCTTATGTTGTCAATAGATAACTGTTTGTTAAACATACTAAATTTCTCAACGTTCTTAATGATATTATTAATGGCGTTAAGATTTAAATTACATGGAGTATTGAATTTGGGGCCTAATTTCAAAATGTCCATTACTTTTTTGGGATATTCATGTCAGTCAAGTTGACTAACCAATTGTTGAAAATTAGAATAAAAGAGGTCGGCGCCATCTTGAAAAACTTTACTAATTAGAATAAGAGAGGTCCTACTGTTTTTTTGGTCTACGAAACCCAAAACATCTTAACGTCTTTTGTTTTACGCATTTGATAGTCTTTTTAATTTATGCAGAATACTTAAATTTGGTTAGAATCGAGACTAAATGTAAGATGTAATGTAAATAAGACCAATTAGAAAAGGACTTATGCATTGACGGATGTTAAGATGTAATCATTTTAAGTATTTGTTTTTACAGTGCAGTAAATTTAGCATGATGATATACCGTTGGAAGTGGAATGTCCTGTAGCATGTAACGTAGGCACTTCTAGATTTCCCCAGTGAGGACTGGCATTGTCGATAGGTTCGCTGGTATACAGAGGAGACGACATGCATGTCCTGTGTAAAGTGTAATAAAACAGACATGTTTCGCTCTTGTCACTTTTCAACTTGTACCCAATTATCTGAATGAGACTCCTCAGACGCAACTGGAATGTCAAAATGTAGTAAAGTGACGATAGCGAAATAGGGATTGGTCCCTACCTGTTGTGTGGCTAGCGGAAGCCACACTTTGTAGCGTGGAGCTATCCAAGGTTGAAGTGTTAGATCTAAATCTCTAACGCAATTTTGCGTCTCTGGTAGCTGCATGATGCACATTCATAATAAAACTGTCAAGTTGACGTTGACGAAACTGATAACTCGAATACGTATAAATAATGATCATAGATTAAGGAATTATGTACTAGGTTATGCATCCAGTTTCGACGAGTGAAAGATCAGACCCGTGAAAAATTATTAAAAAATCCCTATTAATAACGCGATAGGAGAACAATGACACTTTGTGAAAATTGTCAAAATTGATTTGACAGATCGACAAGTTGGGTGTACACATGCGATGACAAAGAAGCCGGTCGTTCGAGGTCGATCGTCAAAACGTCTTTATCGAGACACTTTCGCTTATCCCAATAATTTAATAAGATGACAATTTGATAATTGAACAACCCTGATAAAAAGTATTATAAGAATTCATTCAGCGATAATTCTGAGAATTCATATCACTGCTTGTTAGTCTCTTATCTACATACATATACATGTTGAATAAACATGTGTACTGTATGTGTATGGGGTGGACGTATGGGATACATAATAACTAGATAGTAACTTTGTATACACACGTTCACTATACTAGTTGTTACTAGAATCTTCTTTTTTCACTACAGTAAGGTCTCCTTTATTGAATCCTCCCTTATTCTCTGGATTTAGGTTCTCTTATCGCATATATTCCCCTTCGGTCGGCTTCCCTCCTCCTAACCTAACCTTCGCTGCTAAGCGAATCACGAACGGTTCTCGACCGTCGACCTAAGAGTGGGGGTAAAGGGGAAGTAGAGAATAAGAGAGACCGCCGCCATTTTGAAAAATCTGCAGTATGCAATAAGGGAGACCCTACTGTATATGTATATACAGTAGTCCTTCCCTTATGTTGTACTATCGAGGCAGACAAAATGTCCCTTCTTCATGTTCTTCCCTTAACCTCTTCGCTGTGAGCGCTGTGAGGAGAACGAGGAGAAAATTCTGAAATGTGGGTCAAAAATGTTAAGAATTTTTTAAGCTACCAAAATTTGTGAGATTGGTTACACTTTGATTTTCGGGATCGCTGATCACGAATATGAAGTCTATTTTTTTAAATTCAAAATGGCGAATCCAATATGGCGAACATATTTTTTTGAAATCCTTGGATTCTGTTAAAACCTATTACGTGTTGAAATTGTTTAAAAAATAAGTTTATTTAACATTTCATGTCCTGAGTTACGATAATATATTCACATTTACAGATAATTTAATAAACTAACATGCATTATATTTTTTTAATGTTTTTAACACCCGATATGTAAGGTAAGAGCAACAGTACTCGAAATAGAAACAAGATTTTTGAACACTCCCTATTCAGAGAACGTAATTTGTACAAGTCATATTAAGAAAAATGTATGTGTGATATAAATCTACTTGTTTTTGTGTTTTTTATCAATTTTTGTGAATGTACGTCTATAGACGTACCCTCACACTCAAGGGGTTAAGTTGCATTTTTTCGTCGTAATGTATAACGCATTTTAAAAGAATGTACAATTAAATATAATCGAAAACTAATTTCAAATAAAGAAAAATAAATGGCGGAAGCCCCTGGTCCTTTAGGTTCATCAGACGGATCAGAGGCGAGTAAATTTGTAACTTAACCTTACAGTACAAACACGATAAGACATCGTTGTCGGTTCCAGCTTCTCCTCTCGCTTCCCGATAATACGTCGTTCGAGAGTGAAAGTAAGATTCTCCTTTCCAAACCTGCGCAGAAGCATGCGTAGCTACAATCACTCACTGTAAGGTAAGGAATTTTGCGTAAGGTTAGGTGTCCGTCTGTTAAGAGCGCTGAGAAAAAGGCAGTGGTGGGGATGAGGGGAGGACATAAAACGACGTCTTAACGAGGTATAGTTCCGACGTCTTAACGAGATGACGTATTAACACGGTGACGTCTTATCGAGTTTGTATACTGTACCTATGAATTACACATGAAAACATTTACAACATTAACTAGGGGGAAATATAAAATAGAGGAAGGAAAATCTACAATATAAGGGAACCCACCAAACAAGAAAGAATTAAAACAAATTAAATACGTTTTATTTCGATTTCTAGACCATTTTCATTGCCATTCTTTCATTCTATTCCGACATAATACATGAATAGAACATAAACATAACCTAAAAAACATCGACTAGCAGTTTTTACATGATAACATGAACTAAAATGTAATCAATTTCGCCATAACTAAGTAATAGTAATATATGTGAAGGTAAACAATGCCTGTCATGGACGTAACATTTGTTTTTCTTTTTCCTTTTGAATAGATAAAAATATATAATAAAGCCGACATATTAAAACGAATTTTTCCTAATTCAAATATTCGGAAATCCATGTGAAAATTAAATCGGTGAACTTCGTATTAGGTTGGGACTTTTTCAATTCGAAACGTCAAGAAACCGGATTGGAAACGTAATTTCTGAATTCAACCTTATTTCTTTTCGTTTGTTGGGAAAACAACTTAAGGAGGTTCTAGAGTAAATCAACTTTTTGTAGATTAACTTGAAATTTTTACAGTAAATACCTAAGCATATACTACATTCTCTTAAAATTTAAGCGGCCCTAGCCGCACAGGACTTGAAAAAAAAATGTTTAAAGTTGGTAATTTTTTTGTTTGTTTGGCAAAAAACTGCTACCACATAGACAATAGCTCTAGAAGCATTGTAAAAAAATTGATGAGGTCTAACCATACCGTTTGTTAGATATTCAATGATAAACTTTGCAATTTTACATAAATGTCAAATTGACAACAGAAAACATAACCCTGAGACGCAAGTCAAATAGTTAAATTAGAAATTTATTATTAACTTAAACATTATAGCAACGTTTAGTTCTGCTTTTTTCATAAACAGTGCTATAAATATTTTTTATTATTTTTGCAGAAACAAATTTTTCTTAGAATTATAATATCCTCATTTATTTTATGCGCTTGACTTTGTTAGAGGGTTGTGAACTACCTTAAGGGAAGGACTACATGAATTTATATACTAGATCCTTAATTTAACAAACCGATTTTAAAGAAACGTGTGTGGCGGCACTGAAGGATTAGAGCAAGAACGTCTTATTCGTTTGAATAATTTTTTAGACTTTATTTCAGTCCACGACTTAATTTTATTTTGTTTATTTGTATGCCGTATATATACACGCCCGTATTGTAGAGTAGCTATAGTAGCAATCTAGTGGGCCGTTGCACATTTTCAACGTTTTCGATTGACCCACGTGATACATAGCGAATAATAGCGTATTCTACCCCTTGCACTTTTTCTGCACTGCAGGCACACCGCGCGAGGGCACGTGTTCCATGAGACCGTGCAGAACCGGTGTACATGTTCCACGATACCGTGTAGAAACGGTGCATGTGTTCCACCTGTGTAACGCAGCGCCGTAAAGGAACACCGTCGTTGCTCCGAAATTATACTCTCGACAGAAAGCGGCCTATTTGAGTAGTTTAACTGTTGAAAAGCAGCAGTGATTCAAAATGAATGCTACTGACAAGATAAAAGCCCGTTTTCCCATATGATTAGTGTCACATACCCCCTCTCAGTAGTTCATTTTGTCGCCGGTGGGGTCCCACACAGCAGAACTTAACAGGGCGAATGCCAATCACCGTGCACGTGTTCTCACATCGAGCAACCTGCACTGGTGCGGTGTTTGTTTTGCACTCTCTACGTGTCTGTTTTGCACTCTCTCCAGGCAATAGTGCAGAAACGGTGCAAGGGGTAGAATACGCTATAACAATCGTCTCGCGAAATACAAATTTTAGTAGGGGAGAATGGTCCCAAACGGATCGGTCGGAGTTCGGACCCTACGGACCCCCACGTGTTTCTCAAAGATGGTACCACCGTCTGAATTGTTAGCAGCGTCAGTGAAACGCTGTTAAAACACAGAACAATTTGGACGCAGGTCGCCATCTTCACATAACATTTAATTTGAGGTCTCCACGAGGTATTGTGTTTTGGCAATTTGAAAATTAATTTCTAAGCTGTGTGGAATATCAATTAAAAGGTGTTTGTTTGTTAAAAAAATATCTGAAGGTAAGTTATTTTGATTGCTTATGGTCTTAGCTTCAAAACACACTATTTGCATTAGATCGGATCCGGTGCTGTCAATGAACGGTGAGCCATTATGTGAAAAAAGTTGTGGTGGTTCAAAACGGACCGCGAAGTGATGGTCCAAAAGGGATCCCCATTTTTTTTGCATTTTAATTGTTTGTAGCGTGTTCTTCAGGGGCGTAGGATGATGGAAAGTAATTTTTATATTTTATTTATTTTTAATAAAAACGATTTCTGTCTAATATCACGCGTTATTTTTTAGAAAATGGGACGATCGTTTAAAAGGAAAACTACAAAACGTGATCCAACAATTCTGCGTAGAGCAGTTGCAGCGATGATAATGGGGATGTCGCTTCGTGCAGCCTCACGTGAATTTGAAATTTCTCGGAATCGGTGAATCGGAAAAAAACCGATTTCATGCCGAGCACCACAACCGATCGGGCAAATCCAAATAAAACTCCGAATGAAATTGATGTTGTAAAGGAAGAAGTAGAAGAAGAGGAAGAAGATGAGGAACAGAATCAACAAGAACAACAGCAAGGAGAACAAAACATGCCATTGGGTAAATCAAATCTGCACGCATCAACACCAGTCCTCCAGTCAACGCTCGAGACGATTTTGCCTTGAAGAAAAACAACGAAGTGAAAAGAAAAATCAACAAGAGGAGAAGAAAAAGCAACAAGAGGAAAAGAAAAAGCAACAAGACGAAAAGAAACAAGAAGTGAAAAAAAGAAAAAATAAAACAACAGAAAAACGGCCAACTAAAAAGCAAAAAGGAAATGAAACATCAAATGAACCACAACCGTCGATGAGTGGCATCATTAGAATTAGTCGTGCGAAGAATAGGTACTCGCACATATAAAGAAGACACCTCAGACAGCGATTGCGATTGATGCCTTTGTTGATTCATTTGTTAATAGATTGATCCTGTTGTTGATTATTTCATTAATTTAATTGATTCTTTTGTTAATTTATTTACTTGTTTGTAAATATTTCAATAAAGTTAAAATCGTATGTTTTATTTACAAATTACATTGAGAATTCGAAATTTTGCGTCTAAAATAGGGAGGTCCATTATGGACCATGCGAAGGTCCGTTTTAGACCACCATTCTTAGCATGTCGAAAAATTAAACTTTTGCCTTTGCGTTCTGTATCTAGATTTAATAACACCCAGAAACCTCGCAAACAAGCATAAACATAGAAAACTAATCCTTCTAAAGATATCTGACGTTAAACGCAGCAAAATATTGATTCTTGTCGAATTTATGGTCTTTACCATTTACCCGGTCCTTTTGGGACCCTTCTTCCCTATATCTAACAATTGTCAAACTGTTTTTTACTAAAGTTGATATAGCTTTTAATGTTAATGTAATGAAATTGATAAATTACATTTTAATTTCTTCAATGAGATAACTTCTATCATTAATAATTTTCTACAAATATTTCAGTGCAATTTTATATTGGTGACTACCGTTCCTTTTAATTTTTGTTTATACTAAATAATAATTCTTGAGTTGCAAAATTGTTTTCTTTTATAAACTGTATGTCTTTTTCGTGAAATTTTTTGTTATTAAATTTTTACGTGCGATAACGCTCTTGTACATAAAATATTAACATTTATATGTCACAATAGACATAACGAAATTTATATAAAGTTATATAAAGAATAGAATAAGATAAGAATATATAACACCAGCAGTAATACTGTAGCATTGAATTTTTAATATTAAAACGGGAAAAAAGTGCTGCCCTTTCAACAAGGACTTAATCTGCTGGAGAAACATGGGAAATCCCAACAGACTAACGAGTGGATAAACCACAAAAAATGCAGCACAACCAAAAACCTCGTAGGGGAACTGCAGGCAGACATATGGGCTGAGCAGCTGACCAAGTTGGACAGAAGTAGCATAAGAATTTCCATTTAAATCCTCGCGTCATAGAAATCTTAACAAGCTCGGTCATGCTGTGGTGAAAAAACTCCCCGCTATGTACCCAATATGATGAAGACATAAAGGAAACATCACTCCATTTCCTGTGTGAATACCCTGCCCTACTGGAGGTAAGAATGAGATACCTTGACTGACACTTCCTGGACAATGAAGAAGCCAGGGAGCGGAAATCTGCAGCAAATCCTCAGACTCTGCGAAATGGCAGGATATCCAACCAAACCCTGAGAAGCAACAGGAATAGCATACAAAGGCAATTAACCAAGTGTGCTGAATTCTGCGGATTCTCCCGAACCTGCTGAAATCTTACCAATACCAATACCAATATAACGTTTTCGTTATTCTAGAGCTTTCAACATTACAAGTGCAATAAACTTTACCACCACCAGATTCGATCAGTACTTTCAGTAATCGGAATGGGATCGAAACGGATTAAAGATTTTAATCCTTCTCATTTTTATTAAAACTGACAATGAGGAATAGTTTATGACAATGATTATATCAATTCATACGTGAACGTCACATTATGACCCAACCAGCAAATAAAAATTAGTTCAGATTAATTTTCAAATGTGCTCTAAAAGAAATCAGATGTGTCACTTTCTCAGATTTTTCTGAGCGTGCATAAAGAACGCATAATGATATTAAGAATAGAAAAACCTATTGGGATGCATTTGATGTTTTTTACAACACTTTCGGAGGTCATCCGGAACTGATTTTTATTTTTCTGGATGGGTACGTTATTTTTCAAGTGGAAGACTTTTCATATAAACGAATGTGGTTGTTTAAAATATGCGATTAATACCTACCTACATGTACGGTTCCTGTATTCCCAAGAAAGAATTTTTTAGATGTTTACGTGTACGGTCAAAGTATTCACATTGGTGCTAAAATGTACCTGAAGTGTATTGCAACGTTAGTAAGGTTCATTGTAGGGAACGTGGGGAAAATAATTTTTTGTAGACAATATAAGATTATATTTAAATTTAATTTATTCAAGTATTTTATATATTTATATTCACTACAATATGTGATCTTATGATCTCTGCATATATATTTATTCGCGAACGCTTTACAGTCAAATATCTTAATTAAAAATGTTGAATTAATATGTCTTTCTTTCTGTTTTAAACGTATATTTATTCACTTCGGCAAAAATATCAGTAAATCTACTTTTATTTAAGGTGAATGGGTATTTTTACACTCTGGTGAAAATACCAGTCACTTCATCAAAGTTTTCCAATTTTTGGTACCGGGAATTGCAGAATTCTGCAATTCCAAGACGTGTTACTACTCGGGAGCTAATGTCCAGTCGACTCGAACATTGGAATCATTCTAATCCATTATGCTAATGCGCGGATATTTATAATACACACTCTCATGCATTCATACATACTTACTATAGTTAGTCGCTCCCCAGTCGTTGCTTCTAGTCACGGTAGGCGGTCCAAAATATTTACTTAAGGAGTTCGATGATTGCCAATAAATCTAAATACTATTTTATGCGAAATGCAACCTTTGCCGCATACGAATCATTTTGTGAAAGTTAGCTATACTCTTGATAGAGTTTTAAAGGCACTTTTCATTTTTTTTATTTTTACCCGGATATCGACGAAGATCTAAGATTTAAGTATGATGTATTAGCTTTCATTAGTAAATGCATATTAATTTGATGAAACACGTTCCCTGCACTCTAAAATTATTGGACTGAAAATCAGTCCATATGGTTAGAAAATGGGGTAGGCCGGGTTTGACTACATTTGAGTTCTTTGGAGTCAAAATATACTCTAATGGCGCCGATAAACACGGAACAATAGAAAGGCGATTGAATTAGGAATACCGCATGGGCAGTTAATATGCGACCGGCTTTTTTCAATTTAAACTCGCTAGAACGTAGTCATTTTTGAAGATTTTCAAACGAACAAAACAAGAAATTGTTCATTAGAGATTTCCGCATCTAATACTGCAATAACAAATAATAATCTCAATAAACAATAAAGTTATTAATTTTTCTCTACCCAATTGCAAAATATACGTTCAGATTCTTCGTTTTCGGGCTAATTTCGAGTATCCGAAAACTGTCAGCGAGAAAGTTGTTTATAAAGGTATAAACAAATTTTCTGGAAAGTTTTATCTTTATTGCTCTTATAGTCAAAAAGTAATGAATGTTTAAAGTTGGTACCAGTCGATGACCAACGCGTCATGTGCTTCGAGGCCCTAACTTTATTGATTATTGAGATATATAATTTTTTCTTTCTTCATTAGATGAAAACTCTAACGAACAATTTTTTTTATTCTTTTCAAAATCCTCAGAATTGAATACGTTATAGCGAGTTGAAATTAAACATGTTTGGCGGCCGTCCACGTAGTAACCGCAGTTTTCGATGCAGTATATAACTACACCGGTAAAGGGATTCAAACCTAGCATTAAATATCCCAAAGGAGCAAATGTGACTCCAAGAAAGTAACATTGAAGCCTACAGGAGTGAAATTTAACGATTACTCTCTTTTGGACTGCGCAATTGAGTCCAATAATTTTAGAGTGCGAATATACATGAAAAATTAAGGATAACTTTTTTGTAACGGGCTCGATTGATTTTTTAACGGCAGATCCAAAATATAGTCCAAAATATAGGGTATAAAACTTTTTAAAACTGGTGTATTTTCTAAAGTTTTTAATATTTTACTATTATTCCTCATGCATATGACTGAGTTGTTGGTACTTTATTGATATCCACTAATGAAATTGAAAAATAATAAAATGGCGGCCATTTTTCGAAAAAAATAAAAAGTCAATCTTCGAAAATACATCTTTTTTTCTTCCATTTTTTTTATAGATTACTGGTAATATTAGTCACAATAGCTGAGTAGTGTATAATGTACGCTAAAAGACTCTACTCGGCTGCAGAATTTTTCTTTTTGTTTTTAATTTAAAGTAGACATTTTGTCAGGATATGACGTATTTCGTTTTATCTAAATTATTTCAAAAAGGGAATACGTCAAAAATGTGACATGCAATAATCCCATATCTCAAAAAACCGACATTTTCATGACTTTTAACGTATCGGTTTCTTTTCAGTCATTTTTTCAATTCACTTCGAAATCTTGACAATATATATAACAAAAAACTGAAAAGAAACTGATACGGCAAAAGTCATGGAAATGTCGGTTTGTTGAAGTGTCGGGTTTTTGAATGTCGGGTTTTTGAGATGTCTGGTTATTGAATGTCACGTTTTTAACGTATTCCCGTTTTGAAATAATTTAGATAAAATGAAATATGTCCTATCTTGACAAAATTTCTACTTTAAATTAAAAAGAAACAAAAAATGCTGCAGCCGAGTAGCGTCTTTTAGCGGATATTATTACCAATATGAGCAGTAATCTGTAAAAAAAGTGGAAGAAAAAAAGCTGATGTTTTTGAGAAAATTGACTTTTTAGTTTTTTCGAAAAATGGCCGCCATATTGTTATTTTTCAATTTTTTTTCAATTTCATTATTGGTTATCGATAAAATACCAATAACACAATCATATGCTTGAGGAATAATAGTAAAATATTAAAAACTTTAGAAAATACACCATTTTTAATATTTTATACTCTATTTTTTGGACTTGGCGGATTTTAGTTCCTGATTTTAAATTGCGCATAACTCTGAAAAAAAAACAAAATTTCTTGGATCAAAAATATACGGGTCTCCTTATTTGCCATAAAGAACAACATATTTCATGGAAAACAATTTTCGAGATGTCAACATCCCATTAAACGAGTTCGTGTGCAAAAATTTTTAATACGATTTCATACGTTTCCATCCCGTTTCTTTCCTCGCTATTTCGCGGTAAATCGCATGAAAACGTACGCAAGATGATGCAACGAGTTAAAACGCATCGAATCGAATGAAATTAGTGCGGAAGCATTTAGGAATAAAAATTGAGGTTAGGTTTGCACATAATGAATTTTCATATTAAAACGCATGGAATTGAGCCAAGTTTTACCGGATTTATACTTCGTCTTTTTTTTTTAATATTATTCGAGGTTCAGGTAAAAACAATATAACAAAAGAGAATTTGCAAAAATAAATTTCGTAAGTAACAAAGCGAACTGTATTTGTACTCCAAAGTTTATTCTCGTGAATTCTCGCTCGTTTCTGAATCGATTTGCTGAAATTTGACGTACATTAATATAAAGTGCATAAAATCACCATAAATTAGATTTGAGCTTGAAAATGTACATACATATTTACTTTTCGGTTTAATTTCAATATTCTAGTTTAGGAACTGATGTTATCGAGGGTCAGTTCGTCGTTTTCACGCGTAGGCGCCCCCAGCGATCTAACGTGACTTCGTATTAAAACGAATGAACACTTCGTATAGGTAAACACGAATGCCTTCAAATGATTTCAATCAAAAATTTGCATTCGACAATTAGCCGTTTCTGTATGCGAACGGATGTACATAACCTCAATTTTAAAGACTATTAATACTACACACATATTCGAATGTTTTCGAATGTAGAGCGAAATGAAATCATATGAAATATCATTCGCTTTAAGCAATCCATCAAAGAACGTATCATTTCGAATGAAAAATTAATACCCGTGTTTCGAAAATATCGCATATTGACGCATACGATCGAATGTAACGTATGACATCGGATGGATTGGAAAGACGACAAATATTCGAAATATATTGTGCGTATGAAAACATTTGAAAACGACTAATTTCGTATTAAAATTTGATTAATTTCAATCGAAATTGGAAACAAATCGAATGAAAGTCGAAATTTTTGCACACGAACTCGTTTATTGGGATTTTACCCCTGCCCGATTTGAAATGGAATCGATTCAATAGGGATGTGTATAGCACTTATAGTAATAAAAGTAATTTCTTTTTCGAGCGACTTCTAGCAATCTGCATATTACCAGCGGTACTCTTTTACTCGATTTACCCCAGATTAAACCCCTAGATTTAAAATTACTAAATGCGAAGCAGTGCATGCAATACAACACTAGTGAAAAGATCCGTATAGAACTTTTTTATTTTATTATGTTGGCTCAGCTGATTGCCGGGTCTACGCGGCAATATTGGTTCCTATTCAAATTGTATGTTCCAAAATGCCACAATTTTATAAACATATGTCCTTACCAAACATAAATATAGACTACATTTTTTATTTATTATATTTTGTGAAATGAATATGTTTAAAATGTCTCGGTATACTAGATTAATCTGTGCATACTTACTATATATTTGTTAGACCATGGCAGCCGTACAGTTTCTATGGAGACAAATTATTGAATTAGATTGTGACACCTGACACTTGCTGCTACCGAGTTACCAAATGACAAAGACTAACTAAACTTTACTTTGTCATCAATAAAAAGTATTGTACAGAACTTTCTTCAGGATTATTACCTCAGGTTTTAAAATATTATAAAACATGTTGGCGGATTGTCCAGCTGCGTAAGTTGAAATTTCCAAACTAATGAAATGTTTTATTGATGGCAAAGTATTAATTGCTTCTTTTCTGCAGCGATGAGCAGCCTGAACCTAAAGTGGATCAATGGATGAATTCATCAGAAGATCAATTTAAAATATTAAACCCTGACGATCCATTAATGAAGAGATTTCAAGATGCGCTTAAAGCACATCTCATTCGTATCGACAATCGACTCTCCGAAGAGATCGCAGAACTTGTAAGTCATCCTAGAAATACCATTTTTACCTGATAAATGTATAAAATAATTGTTTTTAGGAAGTTGCTATTAAAGAAACCAGCAAGACAAGAGAAAAAGAAGGTATCAAATTATACGACGAACAACAAGAAGCAGCTCGACAACAATCTGCCATTGACACCTATCAATCCATGATTGCGGAGATTTACCACATGCGAGAAGAGTCCGACGAACGTTTAGGAACAATTAAAGAATCTCACAAAACTGCACTTGAGGTTTTACAAAATGAAAAAAACAAAGAGAAAAAACTTTCACAACACGTGGAAGGTCTCTCGTCCCTTCATCAACAATTTGACGAATGGGAGAAGGAATTGGCGACAAATCTAGCTGTGTCTCAACGCATGTCTGAAAAAGATGCTTTGATGCAACGAGAAATGCTTAGACAGAAGCAACAAAAAGATTACGTCATTTTCAAACTCATGGAAGAAATTTGGAAATTGGAAAGTGAAATTAAAACACTCGATGAACAATTACAAATCAAGAACGATGAAAAAATTGCTCTTTGTCAGTCTATGGCTGATGCAAATGCAGATTTGCAAGCTCTAGAAACTGAACAAAAAAGTTTGTACAATACTTGGAACAATGTACTGATGAACATCGGTCAACGAGACAAAGTTAATATGGAACTAGCTCAAGAACGCAAGTAAGTAATTTAGTTTTAAATTTTTAACAATTTTATTCTACTGATTAAATTGCAGAAAAATTCGTGAATCTTTCCAATCTTTGCAATCGCAAATGGAGAAGATTAAAAAGGAAACTACTAAAGCGATGGATTTTAACGAAGAGTTAACAAACTTGGATTATCGGTTACAAAATGAATTGCAACGTGCAATCAGATCCTATGGTCGTGACAGAGATAAGATGACTGCAGTCGATTACCAAGTACTGACATTATGCAAAACTGAAGAAACCGCAGAAGAAGAATACAACAATGCAAAAAATGTGAGTCGTAAATACTTTTAAAAATTTGGTTACTAATTCTTTATTATTTTAGACTCTTCAATCGATCGAGAAACAAGAAACGGCTCTGAGTAAAGAAATTACAAAGTTAAAAGCTCAAAAAAACTCGTTAGAGGATGAAATTTTACAGAAACTGAATGTCAAAGTAATGCACGATAAAGCGGCACAATCTGTGAATAAACTCCTACTCGATACGAAGGATTTCAATCAAATGCAAGAATTATCACTTTTACAAGCTGAAAATTCATACGCTAAAAATCTTTTAGAAATAGAAAAAATTAATAAGATAATCGCAGAAGAAAAGTTTGATCTCGAAGAGGTTATGCAACGTAACAGAAGCAAGGAAAAAGAAATCGAAAAACTAGAAGCAGAGATTAGTAAATCCGAAGGTTTAGTTTCGAAGAAAGAAAAAATAATTGATAATTTAATCAAAAGAATTGACGAAATTACTTCTTCGACGGGGGGAGAAGCCATAAGTCCTGCAGAATTAAAAATTATTGAGTTGGAAAAGAATATCGAAGAACTGGAAATGAAGAATCATAAATCCCAACAAATTTGGCTTCGTCAAGAAGGTAACATTATTGCGTTGAGTCAACAGCATGATGCTCAACAACGAGAAATAAGTTTACTAAACAAACAAGTGCTCATAATGGAACAAAAGAATTTAAAGTTGGAATACGAACTCGAGAAACAAGTCAAAGAAGAAACAAACATAAATCGAAGTGTAAATTCCCTTCAGCAACGTTTGCAGAACATCAACTTACGTTACGCAGCTCAAAAAGAATTGAAAAATGGTTTGGAGGATAAAAATTGCATAACGAAAAATGAATACATATCGTCGCTTCAAGACGCAGAGATGAATTTGATAAAGTTACAAACAGAAATTCGATGTTTAATGGAAGAAAAAGAGAACTTAAAAGAACAACTGACTTCTGTCCAACGCGAAAGTCTTTCGTGGGAGAAAAAAGTATTAAAATAACATTTCATTAATAAATATAAAATGGGCTCTGCCTATCACTTGAAAAAAAAAAAAAATTTTCTTCTTTCTTCATGAATTTAAAGACACTATCACTTTTTAAAATTAGTTTTTGTAATTGTGTGCCTAAAGCTAGTGCGTAACGTACTTTTGATGCCTGTTTTTCGTGTGTAAAGTTCACTTTTACGCACTCCCGACGACAAAATTCGTAAAGTGAAAGGTCGTGCGTAAAGTTGTACTTTACGCACTCAACTAGGCATCAAAACTTTACGCACTCTCGTTACGCACCCAATTACAAAAACTAGGATACCTAACACGGGTGTAAAGTATAACTGTTACGCATCGGCCGGGAATTTTACACATCACTCGGCACCTTCGGCGCCTCGTATGTATAGTTCCCGCCCGGTGCGTAAAAGTACACTTTACACCCTTGTTAGGTAATATACTATTTTAATTATTGACTCCTGAAGAGGGACCCGACAGGTCCGAAACGTTCAGTCTTTTAAAGTTAATTTTAATTTTTTGTATATAATTTTTAAAGAGTTTTAAGTTTTATTTTTTTGTATGTTTTCAATTTTAAATAAAGTCTTAATTTTAAAAAGTGAAAGTGTCTTTAAATTCATGAAGAAGGAAGAAAGAAGAAATTTTTAATTTTTTTTTTTTTTTTTTTTTCAAGTGATAGGCAGAGCCCATAAAATTTATATTTATTGAAGAAATCAAGCCTATCTTAAAACCCTATTTATATTTCATTAATAAATTATATTCTAACATTGTCGTATTTAGGTACAAATTGCGAGGGAAATCAATGAAAACTTTAAAGAAGAACGGAGTGCAGGAGGAGACGTGGCGATGATGAAAACCGAAATTCATAAAATGGAAAACAAACTGTTGCAGTTGCGTAAAGTACAGGAGAAATTGGTCCAAGATATGGAATTTTGTGTTTCGAGAAGAGAATGTATAATGGATGGTGTGTTGGCTAGAGAAAAAAAAAATCCTAAGACGGCACACAATCGAAGAATCGTACTGAGAAAACGAATGGATGATCAAAAAACGAAAATTAAACAAATTTTAAAGGTGAGATTAAAACTTTAATTCGATGCGCATATAAAATATAATTTCCTATTCTAAGAGAGGAGAGAGAAAAGAGCCTGGAAACTATAGAGGGGTAATGATGACAAGTACGGGTTATAAAATATATGCGAACATCTTGAACAAAAGGTTGATAAAAGAGCTGGATGAGAAGGGAGGGTGGTGCCGTGGGAGAGGGACCGTGGAAAATGTTAAGATCCTGAAGCATGTAGTGGGAAGGAGGTTGAAAGAAAAAAAGAAAGTGTGGGCATTTTTCATGGATCTAAAGGCAGCTTTTGATAGAGTGGATAGAGAGTTGTTGTGGGGTATGATGAGGAAGAGAGGGATAAGCGAGAGGTTAATAGATAGAGTTAGGGAGGTATACGTAGAGACAAGATGTGTTGTGAAGGTAGGAGATAAAATATCAAGGGAATTCTGGGTCGAGGAGGGGGTAAGACAAGGCTGCCCGATGAGTCCGACCCTGTTTAACATATATTTGGCGGATACTGAAGAGGAGTTGAAGACAGGAAGGGGAGGAATTAGGGTAGGAAATGATCAGATAAGGTCAATAAAATATGCGGATGATATTGTGTTGCTGGCAGAGGAAGAGGAAGGATTAAGAGACATATAAGGGGAGTAAAAAGATATATGGAAGGAAAAAAGCTCGAATTGAGTGTGGAGAAATCAAAAGTGATGGTTTTTAAAAATAAGGGAGGGAGGGAGAAGGAAAGATTTGAGAAGGGAAAGAATAGAGGAAGTGAGGGAATACAAATATTTAGGGTACAGTACTCCTTCCCTTATTCTAATTTTTTCTTTTCTCCTATTCTAATATTTCCCCTCACGCGTTCTCCCCACTTACGTGTGTTGACGTGTGGATTTTCTAAATACAAATAACGGCGCATGCGCAACAAAAGAAAACGAGGCAAAAGTGAGAGTACAAATCTAAGTAGTGAGGGAGAGGGGAAAATTAGAATAAGGGAAGAAAGCCGCCATCTTGCCTGACTGGAGAAATTAGAATAAGAGAAGGACTACTGTATGTGGTAATTATGCATGGAGGGGAAAAAGAACATGTGAGAGAAAGGGTGAGAAAGGCTAGGGTGGCAATGGGATGGGTATGGAGCTACGGAGAGAGGAAATTTAAAGGGGATGTAAGGTAGAGGTTAAAACTTTTTGACAGTATAGTGAACGGATTTTATTTTATGGAGTGGAGATGTGGGGATACAAAGAATGGAAGGAGGTGGAAGGGCTGCAAGATAAATACCTGAAGTGGATTTTAGGGTTGAAAAGAGTAACACCGGGGTATATAGTGAGAGAAGAGTTGAAAAGAAATAAATTGAGGGTGGAAATGGGATGGAGGGCGGGAAGGTTTGAGGAAAAACTGGAGAAAGGAGGAGGAGGGGAGTTGGGTATGAAATGCATGTTGGAGAAAAGGAAGGATGAAAGAGAGAATAATAGGAGTGAATGGACAAGAGAGAGTGTTGAGAGGGAGAATTATTTATGGAGAGGAGGTACAGTGGCCCTCCCCTTATTTTAACTCCTCTTATTTTAATTTTTTTTCGTCCCTTATGTTAACTTCTTCCCCTCACGAGTTCCCCCACCATTCGTCATTTGAAAGTGTTCAAAAGAGTGTGGACTGATGTTTGCGCTTGCACATACAGGTGAAGAAGGACATCACTGTTTCTCCTCTCTCTGTTTTTATTCTCTCATACTGCCAGTGGTGGGGATAAGGGGAAGCGGTAAAATAAGGGACGATGCCGCCATCTTCCTTGACTCGAAAAGTTAAAATAAGGGGAGGGCCACTGTATGAGTGAGGAAGCTTTGAATGAATGGGGAGAGAATAAATGGGAGCGTTTGAGGGAAAGAGATATAGAAGTGGATGAACAAGAGAGAGGGGAGAAAGTGAGAACGTCTAGGTCATGTGTGAGTTATGAAAGAGTGAGTTGGGTACTAACGTATGTACAGTGGCCCTCCCCTTATTTTAACTCCTATTATTTTAACTGCGTCCTTTATTTTAACTTTTTTTCGTCCCTTATGTTAACTTCTTCCCCTCGTGAGTTCCCCCACCATTCGCCATTTGAAAGTGTTCAAAAGAGTGCGGACTGCTATTTGCGCTTGCGTACAGTAGTCCTTCCCTTATTCTAATTTGTCCAGTCAGGCAACATGGCGGCCTTCTTCCCTTATTCTAATTTTTCCCTCTCCCCCACTACTTAGATCTGTAGTCTCACTTTTGTCTCTTTTTCTTTTGTTGCGCATGCGCCGTTATTTGTATTTAGAAAATCCACACGTCAACACACGTAAGTGGGGAGAATGCGTGAGGGGAAATATTAGAATAGGAGAAGAGAAAAAATTAGAATAACGGAAGACATTAGAATAAGGGAAATTAGAATAAGGGAAGGAGTACTGTATACAGGTGAAGGAGGACGCCACTATATCTCCTCTCTCTGTTTTTATTCTCTCATACTGCCAGTGGTGGGGATGAGGGGAAGCAGTAAAATAGGGGAAGACGCCGCCATCTTCCTTGACTCGAAAAGTTAAAATAAGGGGTGGGCCACTGTACGAATCTGTAAGAGAAATGAGGGGAAAAGATTGGTGAGAATAGCGAGGTGGAGATGCGGGAACGAGGAGAGGGGGAATAGGTACTGAGTGGAGGAGGATGAGAGAAAGTATAGATTGTGCGAGAGGGAGAGAGAGAAACATTTTAGAAGCAACTACGAGTATGTGAGGGAGAAAGGAGAGAGAGGTGTGGATGTATTAAATGAGGATGGGTAAGGGAATCGGATGGAAGGAGATGATAGAGCTAGTAAGAAGAGAGAGAGAGAGAGAGAGAGAGAGAGAGAGAGAGAGAGAGAGAGAGAGAGAGAGAGAGAGAGAGAGAGAGAGAGAGAGAGAGAGAGAGAGGGGGAGGGAGGGAGGGATGGAGAGAGAGAGAGAGAGTGTAAATGATTAAGTAATTGATAAGCACATTACTGTGAAGGCATAATAAATCTCTAATATAAAATCTAATTTTGTTGCAGGAAACGAAACAAATTGAAAACGAAATTTCTACTTTTGAAACCGAACAAAAGGAGATACTCGATAAATTGAACGAAGGTCAAAAGTTATTGAGAGAAAATGAAGATGTTGTTCCGGATATTGATAAGAAAATTATGGAAGCAGAACTTTTAAAACATCACGTAAGTAAAAATATAAAATTTTCTATTTTGATGGTATTACCTGTAATTATTTTGTAGAATTTGGAAATATTGGTGAGAAAACAACGTAAAGTGAGTATGTTACAAGATTTACGCAACGGACGTTACAAAATGTCTTTCAAATCTGAGATGGCGTTAAACGAAGAATTGCAGAATCAACGGATTATTAACTCGAATTTAAAAGACATAATGAGCCAAACGAATCATGATTTTCCTCTGTTGAAACATCAAATACGTAAAATTCTTTTAACTTTACAAACTCCGTAAATTTTTGTTTACTTAAAAATAATATGTACAAGTTATTACAATATTTATGACAACCACCGTACAATATGATAAGTTTTCTTTCCCGTTCTTAACACCGTCACATTATTAGGAAGTATATGAATACCAGCAGTCACAATTTCACTTACGTTCGTAATCCTTTGATGATTTACATAAAATCCACCAGCTTCGATGATTCTTTGAGCATCGTGATGGGTTTTGAAGCACTGCGCTTTCATCGCAAGATCGTAAACTGTTAAACCTGCTTCAGGTAGTAGATCGATGACGTGAGCATCTGCGAATACTTGAGTAATTTCGTTGGAATCCATAACTGACAAAAGTTCGATCGAATTGCTGTAAAGTGCGCGAGACATCTTTTTGGCAGTATCCAAACCATTTTCTGCAACGAAAACAAGTTAATGGTGGAATTTAAATAGTTAAAATAGAACATACCTCCGTGGACGAGCATTGTGACTTCGCTAGCTAATATTTTTTGAGCGATTCGTTTCTCTGGCTCGTTTTTATGTTCCGTCATGATTTCAGTAATTTTTTCGAGTGGTAAGAAAGTAAAGAGTTTTAAATATTTCTCTACATCATTGTCGGTAGAACGTACGAAATATTGATACAATTGAAAACTTGACGAATTCTTCGGCGATAACCAAACAGCGTTTCCAAGTGATTTTCCAAATTTTTTACCACCTTCGGCTGTAATTAAAGGTAAGGTTAAGGCGTACACTTTGTGGTCGGACTTTCGACTGATTAATTCGTGGCCAGCCATGATGTTTCCCATTTGATCTGCTCCACCGATTTGAAATTTACAATTATGGTTCTTCAGTAAATGTAACCAGTCGTAAGCTTGGAACACTTGATAACTGAATTCGGAAAAACTCATTCCACCTTCGGAATTCAGACGAGATTCGACAGACGATCTACCCATCATTGTTCCTAATCTAAAATGTTTTCCGATCTTGTGATTAAAATCGATAACATTGATATTTTTATACCAGTCGATATTATTTACGATTTGTATCGGTTTTAATTTAGATATGGCATCTTTCCAGAAATATTTTAAATGATTATCGAAAATAGTTTCTATATTTTCTTTTATGGCGCAAAGATTTTCGTCGAGTAAAAATTGTTTCATTTCCAAGCGTTCTTTCTTTCGGTGACTGGGATCGCCGATTAATCCGGTGGCACCTCCTAATAAGGCGAGTACCTGATGTCCGCCTCGTTGCCAATGCAGGAGATTCATTAAAACTAAGAGATTTCCTACATGTAAACTGTTGGCGGTTGGGTCGAATCCAGCATAAACACATTGTGGCGATGAGTATAATAAATTTTTTATCTCATTTCTAAAAAAGAATTAATGTTATATCGATATGTTAACCATATGAAGTTTATAACTTGACATGAAACTTTTTGTTTAGTTAAAGTATGAGAAATAAACACTCACGCACTTGTATCTGGAAACATGTCTTGAAACATTCCTCTTTCGTGTAATTTTAGTACATTTTTACTTGATTTCTCTCTGTATGTCATCATAAAAATCTTTTTGCCGGGATGACGACATAACCTCCAAATTCTCATACTCATTTTGTTCAAGATCTAAACGTAGAATAATCAATTTTAAAATTAAAATAAACAGGTTTAAAATTTCAAGAATAGCATTTATAATTTATGAGAAAGTACAAAATGTATCCTTATAAATGCAAATATTATACAGTAGCGCGGTGCTCGTGTCTTGTTACATTGAGGTTATGGTGTAACAGGGGGGAAGTACCGAATACGAAGCTTGAATCTGATTGGCTACATATTTGATACATATGTAACTGGACAAAAATAAAAAAGGCTTGTTCGGTTTTTTTAGGTTATTTTTGGCCATTAATTAATTAAATTAACTTCACAACGAATGAAAAAGAATTAAAATGAATTGAATTAGTTTTAGAAAAGTTTGTTGATCATTGTCTTTGAAATTTTGTACGTCGTAATCCGATATACATAATATATACGTGAATAGAACATAAACATAACCTAAAACGAAAAAGTGTACAGAGATTATAATCTCTGAAGTGTATATGGAATCGATATTTTGCATTCTGTTTCTTTCTAATGGCGTATTAATTATTCGAGATTCTTATCCGAATTTATACTATTTTATACGACCTGTAGTACCTGAATTGAATTCATTCGATCTTATGCGATACCGTATTTAACGCATTACAAAAATTGATTTGTTGCAGCTTAGAATAGCTTTTTTAAATACGTTTATTCGGTTTCCTGACCATTTTTATTGAAATTCTTTGGTCTAATCCGATATACTACGCAAATAGAACATAAACATAACCTAAAAAATATTGACTATCCCCTTGAAAAAATGAAGCGTTAATGAAGCCCCAACAGAGGAAAAAGTACAGTAGAACCCCTCTTATTTCAATTGCCCCTCTTATTTGAATTGTCCAACCCCTCTTATTTGAATCGTTTTCCCTCAGGCCTTCCCCCACCACCGCTCGAACATCTCGATACAGTTTATAGTGTTTACACCATCAAAGTTGTACAGTGTAAATACCGATTAACCTAAATTTGCGAACATGTATAGTCGGTAGACTGATATGTAATGAAATTTCAAATTAATTTAAAATTTTGCATCAAACTCATGATTTACATCTTACAAATTATTCGAGAAGCTGCTAATTTCGTAAAATAAAAGTGCACATTTGAAGGTTAGGATGTTGTGAATTTTTAATGATGTGTATTTCAAGACCTTCACAAAAATTGAAAAGTTTTTCATTTGCAAAATAACAAATAATATTAGCAGCTTAGTACTGAATTTGAAGTGATTTGAAGCTTTCATTAATCATATTTGCACATTTGGGTTAAATATTGTCTCCTATATTCATTTCGGTCTTAATCAGTGTATTTGTTTGTGAAACAACAAATTATTGATACATAATTATACAGGGTCATCGAAAAGTATCGGACCCCCCTAATATCTTCAGTTAGAATGCACTTAGGAGAAAATGTCCAATAGCAAAGTTGTATGGTTTCAAGCGGGGAGTAAGATGATGACCTTGACTTTGAACTTGACCATGTCCTTCAAGGTAATTTCAAGGTCAATCTTATTTTTTTAAATAGAACCCCCTACATTTTATTGCATATTCTTATAGCTTATCTCGAGAGCTTTCCAAAACACTATAATAAAATATTTTTTTATTAAGTACTTTTTGAGTTATAAAGGTTTGAAGTTAACAATTTGTTAAGTGGTGTGCGAGTCCGACCAGTTAAGGCAAGAGTGGAGTCTCATTATTCCGCGCACAAAAGTATTAAGGTTATGATTACTGAAAACTAAATAATATTTTACAAGATATTCTACATTTTGTGTCAAAAAATTGTTAACTTCAAACCTTTATAACTCAAAAAGTACTTAATAAAAAAATATTTTATTATAGTGTTTTGGAAAGCTCTCGAGATAAGCTATAAGAATATGCAATAAAATGTAGGGGGTTCTATTTAAAAAAATAAGATTGACCTTGAAATGACCTTGAAGGACATGGTCAAGGTCAAAGTCAAGGACATCATCTTACTCCCCGCTTGAAACCATACAACTTTACTATTGGACATTTTCTCCTAAGTGCATTCTAACTGAAGATATTAGGGGGGTCCGATACTTTTCGATGACCCTGTATGTAATAAAGTGCTTAATGTAAATTTAAAATGTTTATTTCTACACTCGAATGCTCAGTCTTTATTTATCACATAAAGGCACGAGTTGTGATCTCGTTACATTTTTATCTAAATTTAAAATTCTCTATACATTTTTCAGATAAATTATATATATACAGTAGTCCCCATCCTAAGTTATACTGTCGGTTCTTTCAAAATGGCGGACGATTCTCCAAAGTTATAGCCCCTCACTATCCCCACTCCCGTATCTTTGTTTATATCCATGCAATGGGTCCTTCTGTGTGCGAGTGTCGCGAAGTGAGTGTGGCTCAGCAAAACAATGTGGTGGGGGAAGGAGAGGAACAAACTGGTATAACTTTGGAGAAGACCAATCTATAACTTAGGATAGACATATAACTTTGGATGGTATAACTTAGGGTGGGGACTACTGTATTTTACACAATTCAACTATAAAATATATACGATATCTAACAAAAATAAAAAGATATCAGATATTATCATCCACTATTAAAGCATTAAGTAGAGTAAGGGGGTAAGGGGAAATTTCAAATAAGAGGGATCGGCGCCATCTTGAAAACCATGACCAGTTGAAATAAGAGGGGTTCTACTGTACACGAAAAATCTGTGTACGATTTAATACGAAATAAGTCTGAAACGAACCGTTTTCTCAGAAATGACGATTTATGAATCCTGGTATAGAGTAAAACAGAGAAAGGGGCCAATTAGGGTAAACATATATGAATGTGCAAAGGACTTTACTTGTGCCTGTATTATTTCAGGGCAAAATTTGTCTTTTGAACGGATTATTTGAATTAACAGTACTTTATCATCTTCAAAGTCGATGATTACAAATCTGAACTCAGAATTTGAACATTCAATATGGCGGATCCAGTCTGGCATACACAAAATGAAAAGTCACTAGAATCTAACGAAATTCTCTCGAAGGTTCTAGGACCGCCAGCCCGCTAGGGGAAATTCTGCCGTATGTCATAATTTTTGTTAGACACGGAAATTTTTGACGAGAGCCCAACAAATGAAAAAGTATACAAAAAATCTGTGTAGGATTTAATACGAAATAAGTCTGTTTCTTTCCCACTCTTTCAGTTACGAATGCGAGTGTGTACGATATTATACGCGATACATAAACGCACATAACCTCAAAGAAACGATTACTTTGGATTATCGAATGAGTTGAACTCAAAACTAGAAAACAGAACATTTCTTCCAAAATGATGAATTACGGAAAACGATATAATCAATTCTTCGATTAAGTTAACAGAATTTAAAGCTATTCTAAGCCGCAATAAATCAATTTTTATAATGCGTTAAATACGGTATCGTATAAGATCGAATGAATTCAATTCTGGTATTACAGGTCGTATAAAATAGTATAAATTTGAAGAAGAATCTCGAATAATCAATACGCCACTAGAATGCAAAATATCACTTCTGTATACTTTTTCGTTTATTGGGGCGTTACGCAAGCGTAAAAATGTCCAAATTCACGCTTATGATACGCTTAACACACTCCTTAGCTTTCTGGCAAAAAATCGAAGAGTCGTTATAAGCGTACGTTAAGCGTTTTGTCCAAATTAACTCTTCGTTAACTCTTTTGGCACGCTTTTCACACTCCTTTGACACTCTTACAGTCACTCTTAAGTAACGCCCCATTTTTACCTGGGTCAGTTTTTTACATGAAAACACAAATCAACTCAACCATAGCAAACGAAAATTTAAATTGAAGATCCATTGAAACTCTTTCATTACATCACTTCTGAATTCGTTTTCTTCTTCTGCAATGAATTTCAATGAGAAAATGTGTTTCAATGATTTTGAATGGTTAATAGCTCATAAAAAGTTGTTCGATTTAATGATTCTTAATGGGAAAATAGCGGAATGAAGAAATGATTTCGTTGAATGAATTTCAATAGAAAAATAGTTATATTTTTCTCGACTGAATTTGAAATTATTACAGGACTACAAATTTAATGATTTTGAATCGAACTGATATGAATGAAATCAAATCGGTTAATTACCAATAGCAAAGTTGGGAGGTAAATTGTTTCGAATGGAAATAAAATATTTAAATGAAACAATCGTTCAAAAATACCAAAAATATGGTTCTTTAATAATTTTTGACGAGGAATTCAAAAATAATATACAATAAAAAATGTACAAAAATTGTTTCACCCACAATAATTTTTTCCTCGAAAAGAAATGGAATTTTGTAAAATCCATGCGTAATTATCTGGGAAATACGTTTTTCTGTTCACCAAACTTTTTTTCAATGTTTAAATTTATTTAGCGAATTTTAATGG
The DNA here is from genome assembly GCA_030407085.1 of Trichopria drosophilae. NCBI lineage: Eukaryota > Metazoa > Arthropoda > Insecta > Hymenoptera > Diapriidae > Trichopria > Trichopria drosophilae. The sequence goes on along the minus strand of CM059583.1, from coordinate 180,093,023 downwards.
GTCAAAAGAATTCGATCTTATTCTTTGTCGTTTGTTGGGTTAGTTCATGGTTAACTGAGCGCAGATTTTTTGTTTAATAATGCAGTAAAAACAGCTTTTAAAATTTTTTTCGTGCTATTTAGTAGCCATTTATTAATTAAATTAACTTGTGGTAGACTCCTTGAGAAAATTCTGAGCTTCTACTTTTGTCCGTAAGTGCTACAAAACCTATTTAAATCGCATTCAAAAGGATCAGCGTCCATTGTCGGGAAAATTTGAACTAAAACCAGTATCATTGTACAACGTTTGAATCGTTAATATTTTTCAAAAACTGTCGAAATAAAAACGAGAGAAAAAAACAACAAGAATACATAACTTTGATGTAAGGGTAAATCCACAGAACTTTTAACTTTACGCTTTAAGAAAAACATTTTTTTTTCGGTGGCACACATTTAAAATCAACCTGAGGCCACTCGTAAACATATAAAATGTAGAAAAAACGACACGTTACGACTTTTAAAGGATTGTTCCAGCTCAGTCAGGTAGAACGAGACCTAAAACGATATCTTCGAACCAAACATATTTCTGTACGCGGAAAGCAGATGAAATTTGTTACTCGGGGTTTTCTAAGTTACAGGTCACGAATCCGTCACCAGATATTCAGAATTCAAGATGGCGAATTCAATATGGAAGACCGAATTTGTAACAAGTTACTCACACAAGCTGAAATTGGGTATTCGGGGGTTTTCTTTCTTTTTGCTTTTAGGTTCATAATATACAAATTTATGCAAACGTTTATTTAAGTCGATTTAAGGCATTACAATCCCGGCAATCCTGAAAAAAAATTTTAAATCGGTATAACGTAAGTTGTCATTAGTACCATCTTTATTCATTTTTAACCGGAAAAGATGAAGCGAAGGAAATGAAAAACAAAGTTACCCAAAGTTACATTTTCATTATTTCTGGAGCAAAGCTATAGCGAATCTCGACCGATGAGCGACCCCGAATACACAGTTTCAGCTGGTTCAAGCAACATTTTAGGAATTTGGTCCGCCATATTGTATCTACCATCTTCAATTTTTAATATTTGTCAACGTATTTATGATCAGTTACCAATAAAACCCGCGCGTAACAAATTTCAGCATTTTTCCGTGTAAAGAAAGGAGTTTGTATCAAAGAGATAATTTCATGTCTTGTTTTACTCCTGAACATCGTATTGTATTTCTGGAATAAGTTCAGAGTATTCTTATGACACCTAAAACAATAAATTACGCCAATAATCAAGGCATTTAATTGGGTATAGTTCGTGTGCCTGACAAAAGTGTCATTTTTCAACAACAGTTACGCACGAAGGCTATAGATTGTAATAGGCACAGAATTGAGATGAGACAAGGCACACCTTATTTCTTGGAATACGTTACTTATTATATCATCAATTTAAAATTCCTAAAGTATGGAGCCATAATATTGTTTGTTCCAAAAGTTATTGTTAGAAATTAACGAAAATTCCATTTTCCATAAATCTTCTGCACGCGACTTTGGACGCATGTCATTCTTATTAAGTGATAGGCACACTTATTTTTCAAGTATCTTTGGCTTTTATAATGTGCCATTAATCAATGACATGATTTTCAAATCAAAAGAATACACGTTCCAAAAGTTACAGAACAAAATATTAAAAAAATACGATTTGCACGCAGCAGTTTATTCAAATTTTATGAGCTTTCGTGTTTCCTTTGGGTTTTTAATCAACTATCATGCAAAACAAATAACTGTACCTTGAAAAGCATATCCTTTTTAGTAAATAGTAATGTTTTATAAATATTTCTGTACAGCTTATTTACGTGAATCTTAAAATAACATGAAAGTCAAAAGTTCTGTGGATTTGCCCGTAAACGTACATTACAATTATGTATTTTTTATTATTTTTTGTAAACATATTTTAATTCAAACTAATTTTATTTGATACATGGTCAAGCTCGTATTTTTTATGGTAAATGCGAAAAACTAAAAAAATCTTTAAAATGTTGTTTGGAGTTTTTTTCAAGGTGGCGGCTTTAATATGTCTGATCGACAATTTTTATTATCATATTCGGAATCAAGAGTAAAAATCACGCCGGAAAATACTGCATTAATAGAATTTACTAAAAAAAACTATAATATAAAAGTACATTTTCTAAACATGAAGTAAATTATCGAATAATCGTAAAATGTGCTAAAGTTCCTATCAGAAAATTTTTTCTGTATATGTAAATATTTTACAAAAAAAAATCTTTTTGTAAAGTAATGAAAATTCAAAACAATTAATTCAAAGTAATCCTAAACATTTCTTTCATAAAAATAAGATTTAATGACAAAATATAATTGCATTAAATCTTACTTAAGGAAGTTTAAAAATGGATACAATATCGCTAATATATTTATAGGCCCTTATTCCAAGCATCCCTCCAATTAACTTCACAAAAACTTGGCTGCCCTTATTAAAAATATTTTGAAGATCTCTATCTCTCTCATCTCTCAGTGGACTCTTTTAAGCACAGAACAGTAACGTTCAAGGTGCTATCGCATGATTTTGTCGTTCGATGAAGAAGAAGTTTCGATCGTGAAATCTTGGGAATCGATGAAATTGATAATTCATATCTCAGGATCCGCCGAACCGATTTTAATCGAACTGGGCTTAAATTAAAGATAAACAAATAAAAAATAATGGTCATAGCCAAAACTTGAAAATGTCACTCAGAAAAGTAAGATAACGAAGAGTACGTTAAGTGCACATGCACTAAGGCTATATGAGCTATAAAGAGTACCGGTCCCCGCGCACAATAAAGTATATAATATGGAATTAAGGCATTTGAAACCAACTTGGCGGGGGGGGGGGGGGGGGAGCTTCCAAGTGGATTGGAAAAAAAAGGTGCGTGGCGAGGAGGCGTTTTGTTTTCGCTTTACATTTTTTGCTTGAAAGATATTTTCGTATGATTTGTATTTTTTTAAAATGAACTTAAAACTATATTTTAGTGTTTTTTGTTCAAGATGGTGACATTGTCCGTCTGAAAAATTGAATTGTCATATTCGTAATCAGGAGGCGAAAATACGTAGTTCAAAATACGTAGGTTTCCGTGTAACCATGCCGTTTCGGACATAATGAATTAATTTTTATTTTTCACGGTGGACAGCCCTTTGCTGATTCCTGTAAATACAATTTCTGGGAACAATGGATAATTGTGAAGAGAGACATAATAGTTAGCTATGAATGAGTGGTAAAGATTGCAAAAACCAATCGCTTAACCTTTTTAGTTGTTCAGCTTTAATAAAATTTCTCCAAGTTTCCGCGGACAAAATTGAAAAATGCCTATTTTCATGCTTTTCGATTGTTTAAATCAGTTGATTGTATAGTTAACAAAATTTCTGGTATTTCTACAATGACATACGATTATTATTAAGAATTGTTATAAATAATGTTTTATAAGCATCTCAAATTTATTACATTAAATAAACGTGTTTTACAATTTATTACATTAAACCATTTTCATATATTTTACTTTTCCACACACCTTTGAGGGGCCATCCATAAACTACGTAGAGCTTTTTTTGGCTTTTTTGACTCCCCCCCCCCCTCCAGCGTAGACAGTTTTATGATTTTGATACGTAGATTTTATATAGACCGTAGTTCTTGGCCGACCCCCCCCCCCCCCGAAATGGTAACGTAGTTTATGGATGGCCCCTGATGGCAGTTTATGCACAGACTCTATCGATTGCTCACTGTAAAATGCACTAGGGGGTTTTAAAGTGGTCCGCCGGTAGAGTAGGAAGTTTCGCTCAAAAACATATATTAAAGATGAATGAATAAACTTTTCAACATTCAAGTTCTATAATGGTAATTCTAATTATTGTAGACGATTTCCTAGAAAATACCAAAGACCTTAATTAAAAACTGACCGAGAATCATCAGAAATAAGTTAAAATCACGTATATATTCTACAAATAACTGTTCAATATAACCACATTTAAATAATTCAAAATTCAGAAATATTGGAGAAGTTCTTTTTAAATAGAACTCAGACACTGTTCCGGATCGCCACGGGACGAAGCCCCTAATAATCGTTTAGGTCGAGCGGGATAATATTATAATAAAATTCCTGTAGAATTAGGAGGAAAATATAAATTAACTTCTTTGCAATTAGTTTGTTTTGGGGCGTGGTTGTTGTTTTCCGAAGTCCTGCCTCTAGTAAACAAATAATCCGAACCCGAATAAACGGGCCTGTGGAAGGCACCTTCAGTTAGTTGATCGTGGGGTTCCGAAGACGTTCGGACCAGTTTTATCATTATAGTTCGGGTATATATCATAGAGACAGAACCTTGAGGTGCGTTGATGGTGACTTCCCGGGTCGCTTCGCGGTCTCATCGGTGGGTCAGTAATGATTCAATATATCTGTTATATTGTATATTATGTTATTTATTTATATATTATATGAGAGTGACATATTTATTGGCGAGATATGTCTGGGGCAGGGTCCGCTCATAAGCCCCACTGAAGAGTCCGTGAGCGGACCCGGGACGAAACATCAGCCAACTTTTTTATTTATATTTTTCTAGTATTTGCATGTGACCTAGCATTTATCAAATTATATATTCGACCCCTGTAACCACGCGACAACCCCCTTCCCTGTAAGTAACAGACACCGTCATTTAATTTCCAATTTTTGGCCCAATTTCCTTATCAGTGAACCACTTTAGAACCTCATTTTCCAATTCTTTTACGGGTGCTCCATTGTAAGTGCTTGATAGTGCGTTGTTAGTGGAGCACTTGGTTTCCCTCCAAAAACATTTTGAAGGTCTTCTGAAGGACATAAATGATATTTCTAAGAATAAAATTTGGTACAACATTTTTCTGTTTTTGCACCATCTGGAATCCAAACCTGTAATAAAAAATATCACGTTCAATTTAAAAAAGTGCAATTCCGGTCTAAATCGTTCATTTCCAGACAGGACCGGAAGTTGAAAATTTCAACCATCCAAAACCGCGCACCAGAATTATGCTTGTTGAAAAACAGTTCGTACACATTTAAAAAATTGTCTCTTTTAAATATTTGGTATGGATGGTCTGGATTTAAATAAGATTCTCAATAAGATTCTTTACATCATGTGTATTTGTTGTATCAGTAAAAATTGTATAAAATGATAGTACAGCATAACAGAGAATTTAGTTGATAACATTACCTTAAAATAAATACGAGCGTATTATGCGAACAAATATTTACTATACGTGTATAACTGCGTCAGTTATCGGATTTTTAAAATTTTTATGACGTCTTATATCATTCGTTCTGTATTAATGTAGTTGCAGTTTAAAATATTTTAATTTTATAGAACGACCCAAACAAACAGGTCATCGCTTTGGTGGTTCTGTGAAATCAAAACTATTTAAACATGAGCTACATCTGCATCAGCTCTCTATAGTTTCTGTATCAGCGCTCTTGTTTTGGTTTACGAATCCTTTGGATGAAACGTTGTCACTTTTATATGAAATGAAATTAAATATAATCT